>CM066036.1:724934574-730909315 GCA_033557465.1 Ichthyophis bannanicus | reverse complement strand
GGAGCCTGCGTAAGAAGACATGCGAAGAATAGACGCGAAGACCTAGGGGTAAGTTTCCTAAACTGCGCTAACGTGGCAGTGGTGACGTTTACAAAACCGATACGTGATGTTATCGCAGGATAATGTTGCTTTACCATGTGAGAACATCAACGTAGCGCACAATAAACATCTCCTTCCGGCGTTAATGGTGCGCAAGGGGCTAAGTCTCCCCAGAGGGTGGAGTAAAGGCACCCACCGTGTCAGTGCGATAAGGGTTCACTGGGCTAGAGTTTGGGGGTTTGGGGATAGGCTCCATGCACCATCTAACGCCGTTAAAATGCAGGTCTGAAAATTAGCACCAGTGAAAAACCTTGCACTAAAAGGCACATTTGCAGTAGAGGAGAAACCACGTTCATTCAGCAATGGCCAGCAAAGTCAGGGAGCCCCAGATAAGTGAATAGTAGTGATCTTTCTGCAGCAACCCAAAAAGGCAAAAACCATATATAATGACCATAACCAAAAGCTGAAATCCAAACACCACCGAGCTGGTCCAATATAACAAATAATAACAGACGTTAATGAACATCAAACCTATAAACATAAAAAGGCCTAGCTCACCTTTTGAGTAGTGTCAATTCTCCGTCCCCCTACAAAGTGAATCCGTTCCAACATGGAAATAGTGCTTGATGACGTGGTTTTCTGTGGTGGTGTATGGGGTAGCGTTCTTTTGTGTCCTGTCACATCTGCAAGCAAACAGCATAGTGGGCACGTGGGAACGGGCACTATGGTGATGGGTGTACAGTGGGGGTACAAGGGGGCTGCATGTCAGGTATCACCATGTACTTGGCCATCTGGGGCACATTGTGAGACTAGTACAGATGCCTACCTGGCACAATATTGAATGCAGGAATACTGAAAAGCAGCAAGACAGCAAACTGACCAGGGGTCCAAACTTGGCCAGGAGTGGTGCCATCCTAACATTGGCCCGGGGAACAGCACCACGAGCATGTACCCGCCCCATTCACATAACATTGGCAGTCTGGGTCCCATGGAATTCTTATTTCCCTGTCACCGCACCCCTAATTCCAGACTCCCACACCATTAGGCAACAACCCCCACGCCTCTCGGAACACTGGCATGTCATTGCACTCTGCGCCCCCAGCATAAGGGCATGTTGGCATGGTGGTAGAGGGGTGCCAAGCACCGGAGGGGGCAGTGGCCACCTACCCACATCCATAGCAAGGGCCAACTCTGTATAGGTGGATGGGCATGACAGGTGTGCAAACTATAAGGTCATGTCTGCGAGAACAGTCATGGGATCCCCCGGGGAACACCCCTGCCTCTGTGTTAACAGTTTTTGGTGCAGTACACACAGCCCAAATATACTCACAGGTCAGGAAGTTCAAAGGTTTCAGTCCCATCTGGGAACCCCTGTAGCCCATATCCCAATATTTTACCCGCTAACAGAGCACATACACCATAAACATGTCCACTTGCGAAAGCAAGGTTCCCAAACTACCAGGTCCTGCTGGTCCCAACACCATTCAGGTTGTCATAAGATTGTCCCTAAGCAATATCCTTGAGATTGCATTTGCATGCACTGCCCCCCAATGTATGCAAAATGTACCATGCATATTCATTAGCGACAATCCAGGAACCAGAATCTTTTTTGGCCCACTCGGACCGGAGCCTGGACCCTCTGCCACCAGAGCATCGGCCAACAGACACACAAACACCCACACCCATGGCTCCACGATACCAAGCCTCATGGAGAGTCAGGCTGTTTTGGCCTCTGCGTGGAGCGTCAGCTACCACTACCTTCCCCTGTATACCTTAGCAATGCAGTCCAGAACCATGGAAACACGTTCCATATATGTATCAAAAAGGGTTGCCATGCTAAATGTTAGACCATAAATCCTAACTTCAAACCATTTGGTAAAAGAGATGCATCATAGCGCACCTTTCTGCTATATGTGTGAGTCGTGCTGCAATATGTGCTGTAACGACACTGTCTACCACCCCGGAGAGTGACCCTTAACATTATTGTGTTCCTTTGCACTGCCTGCACTGTGCCCATCCTGGTGTGGTGGCCAGGGCGGGCAGCCACCTCTATTGTGTGCCCAATGAAGAAATACAGTGTTGGGAGTATGTATATGTCTATCCCAGGAGTGGGCAAACCTGGTCCTGATGGCCGCAGACCAGTCAGGTTTTTCTGGATATCTCTAATTGAATTATGCATGAGAACATTATTATTCTTAGAGATATCCTGCCAACCTGACTGGTTTGTGGCCCTCCAGGGCTGGATCTGGAGACCCCTGCCTTACACCCTCTGTCATTTAATATTGTGAGTGTACAAGGTGCAGATGATGTCCCACGACATCAAAAAAGTTAGATAGAATTTGTCAAAAAACGTCCATCGCTCACCACCACAAAAAAATTGTCTATTGACACTTTTTGGTGGTGGTGAGAATCCGAGGAGGAATGTGACACAATTCTATATACCCTTTCGATGTTCTAGGACATCTGCACCCTTGCCCACTCACGATCTTAAATGACACGAAGGTGTAAGGCAGGGGTCTCCAAATCCAGCCCTGAGGGCCACAAAACCAGTCAGGTGTGGCACGATATCTCTAAATGCATATATACTCATGCATGTTGTCATTAGAGGATATCCCGAAAACCCTTGACTGGTCTGCGGCCCCCAGGACCGGAGGTGCCCACCCCTGGTCTATCCAGTATTTTGCAGCTGCCTACACCAGAGGTGTGTCAACAATTCCGGTCCTGGAGGGCCTGCCAAACCAGTCAGGTTTTTGGGATAACCCTATGAATCGGGTATGAGATATATATGCAATTAGCGATATCCTGCTAACCTGACTGGTTTGTGTCCCTCCAGGACTGGATGTTGGCGACCCCTGCCTTACACCTCTGTCATTTAGACAACTTTTTGGTGGTGGTGGTTGAGAATTGAGGAGGACAACTTCTATCTCACCCTTTTTGATGCTAGGACATCTGTACCTTGCCCACTCACAATCTTAAATGCCAGAGAGTGTAAAGGCAAGGGTCTCCCAATCCAGTCGGGTGAGGGCTACAAACCAGTCAGGTTGTGCAGGATTCATCTCTAATGCATAGTATCTCATGCAATATATCATGTAGGGATATCCCAAAAACCTTGACTGTTGCAGCCCTCCAGGACTGGATTTGAGTACCTCTGGCCTACCACTTTACTGAGCCCAACAATGCTTGCACAGTTTTTCCCAGCGGTTAGCCTGCCAGTGTGCATAATGAGGGACAAAGTATTGTGGGTATGGGCCAGACAAGGTGTTCTGGGCAGGATGCATGTGCACCAGGGCATAGGGCAATAGCTGGGATATTGTAGTGCACGTCCACCACCCTGCAAGAACACAGTGGTCCACAGCATGTCATGCTGGGAGGTCACTCCCATTCTGACTGAGCAGTGTGACCACGGCATGTCCAGGTTTCCCACAGAATAATTGCTATACACTATTTTTGTAAGTGATATTTGTGGGTTTCCCATTTCCAGAGCCCAATCACTGACAAACCTGCTTGTTGTGTGTGCCAGATCCCACGTCTTGGTGCACCTGTTCCTTTTGGAACATGCACTATGTATGGGCTAGCAGACTGTCTGCAGTTAGCATGTGTATGGCTGCAACACCTTGGCAGGATGCAGCAGGTGCACACTTGACTGCCCTCTGCTGGTGAATGTCAAATCATAGGGGGGGTGGCAGCTGAAACTGAGCTGAGCAGGCCACACTACCTGTCTGCTAGTGGGCATGTTCCATGTGCAGATCTGTTGGTCAGTTTCTCCGTTTGCTAGTTGGAAAAGGGGTTGCTGGTCCCACAGTCATCATCATGTACCATCCACTGCCCCTATTGCAAATGGTGATAGCATGTGTTTGTTGTTCGCAGGTCATGATTCCTACCCAGGACCGTGGGGGTTTGCTATGTATATCTTTGTCATGCGAGTCCAGACATGCCCCTTCTCCAAAAACAGGTGTCCATGGCAACCTCACTGAAGAGACATTAGGCTGTGTACATCATGGTCCATAAGAGCTACATATTACTAGCAAATAGAAATGGACATAGAAAACACCTAAGGCTATCTGCAAAGAATACAACCCACACTATCAGTGATGGTGAAGTACAGCAAAGCCTTCCACAAACAGCCCGGGTACTGTGGACCTGGTGTTGGCCACATGACTTTACCCTCAGGGTGATCACAGAACACCCACAATGGCATGGTCAGTAGGCACACTGTGCCAGTAACACGCACGGTCAGTCCCCCTACCCAGTTGACCTGCTGTAGAGGTGCAAACCCATCTGGTGAGCAGATGTAGACTGCTGTTCTGCATGTGAATTGCAATCATGGGTACTCTTGATGCTATCCTATGCTGGTAACCACACCATACAGCGTGTCTGGTGACCTGCACTGATTCAGTAGCTAGCCATAGTTTAACTACAAACAATAGCCATGTAGGACAATGGTTAATACCCCTCACCTCAATGGGAGAGGTCATGGGTTCAATACCCCAGGGGGCCTGTATATTTATTTATCTGGATGCT
Organism: Ichthyophis bannanicus; assembly: GCA_033557465.1. Lineage (NCBI taxonomy): Eukaryota > Metazoa > Chordata > Amphibia > Gymnophiona > Ichthyophiidae > Ichthyophis > Ichthyophis bannanicus. Next base: position 730,904,755 of record CM066036.1, on the reverse strand, counting down.
ATAATATACGGCATTATCATTACATCAAAGTGTTTTATCACATGAAACAATTTTTAAAAGTGTGGTCAATCGCATGCAGTGGGTATGGTTGGAAGAGTGGTGTGGGCTGCAGTTGCTAGATTTGCTGGTGAGCTATATACAAAGTGCGTCCATTAGTAAAACTGTCCAAGGCTATGCCCGTTTATGCCCTGTAACAGTCTAACATAGATCTGAAAATCAGTGTTCACACCCCAAAGCACCCTCACCTCAGTTGCCCAAACTAAGGTGCCCTGTATAGTGCCTTAGCTGTGGCCTTACACTATCCCGGTAAGCCGAGCAGAAAATGTGTGCAGATGAACTGGTGTGTTTTGTAGCCAAACATTGCTTTGTTAAAAGGCATAGCACACTGGTTAATGCAATGCTTTCACAGCCAGTGGTGATGGGTTTGATACCCCAGTGTGCCAACTTCAAGATAAATGCCTAAGATGCATATTATGGCAAGAATAGTCAGACACATCTTTGCAATGTGTGCCTGCAGAATAAAACATTTTTACTGTAGCCATGTACCCCAAGGTGCCTCACAACATGGCATGGCAGAAAGTGCGTCATAAAGCGGCCTGGAAAAACGGCAGAAAGCTTGCTACTCTGCATATCTTGGTGGTGCCACCATTGTTCACCATGTACCGGACGTGGCACAGGCATGTAGTTAGTGTTCCGTAGTGATGCGCGACAGCGCATATGCGACGTGCATGCATGCATCAACAAGGCATCTGAGGAAAAATGGAGACGTGGTCAAGGAAACCTGCCTTCACCCCATCTGGAGCTGTTGACACCTTGCAGCACTAATCTGTGTGCGGCAGCAAAAATTATTTCCTGGCTCCTCCAAATGCCAGGACCTCTGCCATATTAGGAAGGCATGGGAGCGCATCACGAGGCGGTTTTCAATCGTATTGCAAACTACCCACATGAGGTAAGTGTATGGGGACAGGTCACACAATGCAAGGTGTGCAAAACAATATCCAGCAATAAACACACATCATACATGTACAACATGGTATAGACACCAGTCTGTGGGCCAACCAGTGCTGAATGTAGCTGCATATGCTGCTGTGTGTAAGTATGCCCTATCCCCAGGAGGCTGTGGACCTGATCATAGAGGTCTAGTTGTCATCCTGGTGTTATGGTACCTGCTGCTGTTGATGCTCCTACCCCCAGGAGACCTTAGACCTGCCTAAAGAGGTCTGTTTATTTATTTATTTTATTTTATTTGTTATTTGTTAAACAGCATGCTGTTATGGTAGTTTATGTAGTTGCAGGTTCACACATCTGCCCTATCCCCAGGAAGCCTGAGACCTTATTACAGAGGGTTTTAAAAAGGGTTCCAGGGTGATCCGGGAAACTACAGACCGGTGAGCCTGACGTCAATACCGGGAAAAATGATAGAAACCATCATAAAGAATAAAATTTACTCAGCATGTAGATAGTCATGAACTAATGAGAGACAGCCAACATGGCTTTAGACAAGGAAGATCTTGTCTTACTAATCTGTTATGTTTTTTTGAAGGAGTGAATAATCAGGTGGACATCGGTGAGTCGGTTGATAGTGTGTATCTGGACTTTCAGAAAGCCTTTGACAAGGTCCCTCATGAGAGACGTTTGGCAAAACTAAAGAGTCATGGGATAGGAGGCAGTGTACTATTGTGGATCAGGAACTGGTTAAAAGATAGAAAGCAGAGGGTAGGGCTAAATGGCCAATTTTCCCAATGGAGAAAGGTGAATAGTGGTGTACCCCAGGGATCTGTGCTGGGTCCGCTGCTTTTTGACATATTCATAAATGACCTGGAAAGTGGAATAACGAGTGAGGTTATCAAATTTGCAGATGACACAAAACTATTTAAAGTTGTTAAAACCCAAGAGGATTGTGGAAAATTGCAAGAGGATCTTGATAAATTGGAAGACTGGGCATCAAAATGGCAGATGAAATTTAATGTGGACAAGTGCAAGGTTATGCACCTAGGGAAGAACAACCCAAACTATGGTTACACGATTGCAAGGTTCCACATTAGGAACCACCACCCAGGATAAAGATGTAGGCGTCATTGTGGATAACATGTTAAAACCCTCGGCCCAGTGTGCAGCGGCGGCCAAGAGAGCAATAGAATGCTAGGTATCATAAGGAAAGGAATGGAAAATAAAACAAAGGATATTATAATGCCTCTATATCGTTCCATGGTGAGACCGCACCTTGAATATTGTGTGCAATTCTGGTCGCCGTATCTTAAAAAGGATATAGAGTTATTAGAAAAGGTTCAGAGAAGAGCCACCAAAATGGTAAAGGGGATGGAAGGATACTCCTATGAAGAAAGGCTAAAAAGGTTAGGGCTGGAAAAGAAACGGCTGAGGGGAGATATGATAGAAGTCTATAAATTAATGAGCGGAGTGGAACGGGTAAACGTAGATCGATTGTTTACCTTATCAGAATATAGAAAGACTAGGGGACATGCAATGAAGCTACAGGGTAAACTAGTTAAGACTAATAAAAGAAAATATTTTTTCACTCAACGTGTAATCAAACTCTGGAATTTGTTACCGGAGGATGTAGTAAAGGCTGTTAGTGTAGCTGGGTTTAAAAAAGGTTTGGACAAGTTCTTGGAGGAAAGGTCCTTAAGCCATTATTAAGAAGGGACCCAGGATATCAATGCTTGAACCAATACAAGCATTGTGGAACCTGTGTCCCTTGGGGAAACTGCTAGGTACATATGACCTAGATTGGCCACTGTTGGAAACAGAATACTGGGCTTGATGGACCTTGGTCTGACCCAGTATGGCATATCTTATGTTCTTATGTTCTTATGTCCTGTAATAAATCCTGTTGTTATGGTAGTTTATGCAGTTGCAGGTTAAGACCTCTGCCCTACCCCCAGGAGGCCTGAGACTTGATTACACAGGTCTGTTAGTCATCCTGGTATTATGGTAGTTGCTGCTGTTGAAGAGTTCAAATCCACCCTACCCCCAGGAGTCCTGAGACCTGATTACACAGGTCTGTTATAGATCCTGTTGGTATGGTAGGTGCTGCTGTTGATGTGTTCAGATCCACCCTACCCCCAGGAGTCCTGAGACCTGATTAAAGTGGTCTGTTAGTCACCCTCGTGTTATGGTAGTTTTTGTTTGCAGTTGCAGGTTCGCACATCTGCCCTAACCCCAGGAGGGCCAGAGACCTGATTACACAGGTCTGTTGGTCATGCTGATGTTATGGTAGTTTCTGCAGTTGATGTGTTCAACAACACACCTACCCCCAGGAGTCCTGAGACCTGATTACACAGGTCTGTTATAGATCCTGTTGGTATGATAGTTGCTGCTGTTGATGTGTTCAGATCCACCCTACCCCCAGGAGTCCTGAGACCTGCTTAAAGTGGTCTGTTAGACATCCTGGTGATATGTAGTGGCTGCTGTTGATGTGTTCAAATCCACCCTACCCCCCAGGAGTCCTCAGACCTGATTAAAGTGGTCTGTTGTTCACTCTGGTGTTATGGTAGCTTTTGCAGTTGCAGGTTCACACATTTGCCATACCCCCAGGAGTCCTGAGACCTGATTAAAGTGGTCTGTTAGTCACCCTCGTGTTATGGTAGTTTATGCATTTGCAGGTTCACACATCTGCCCTGTCTCCAGGAGGCCCAGACCTGTGTCTGTTATAGATCCTGTTGGTATGGTAGGTGCTGCTGTTGATGTGTTCAGATCCACCCTACCCCCAGGAGTTCTGAGACCTGATTAAAGTAGTCTGTTAGTCACCATGGTTTTATGGTAGTTTTTACAGTTGCAGGTTCACACATTTTCCATACCCCCTGGAGGTGTGAGACCTGATTATACAGGTCTGTCATATATCCTGTTGTTATGGTAGTTTTTGCAGTTGCAGGTCACACAACTGCCCTAACCCCAGGAGGCCTGAGACCTGATTACAGAGGTCTGTAATAACTCCTGTTTTTATGGTAGTTTATGCATTTGCAGGTTCACACATCTGCCCTATCCCCAGGAGGCCCAGACCTGATTACACAGGTTTGTTATAGATCCTGTTGGTATGGTAGGTGCTGCTGTTGATGTGTTCAGATCCACCCTACCCCCAGGAGTCCTGAGTCCCGATTGAAGTGGTCTGTTAGACATCCTGGTGTTATGGTAGTGGCTGCTGTAGATGTGTTCAAATCCACCCTACCCCCAGGAGTCCTGAGACCTGGTTACACAGGTCTGTTATAGATCCTGTTGCTATGGTAGGTGCTGCTGTTGATGTGTTCAAATCCACCCTATCCCGAGAAATCTGAGACCTGATTAAAGTGGTCTGTTAGTCACCCTGGTTTTATAGTAGTTGCTGCTGTTGATGTGTTCAAATCCACCCTACCCCCAGGAGTCCTGAGACCTGATTAAAGTGGTCTGTTAGTCACCCTGGTGTTATGGTAGCTTTTGCAGTTGCAGGTTCACACATTTGCCCTATCCCCAGGAGGCCTGAGACCTGATTACACAGGTCTGTTAGTCATCCTGGTGTTATGGTAGTTGCAGCTGTTGATGTGTTCAAATCCACCCTACCCCCAGGAGGCCTTAGACCTGCTTAAAGAGGTCTGTTAAACAGGATGCTGTTATGGTAGTTTATGCAGTTGCAGGTCACACATCTGCCCTATCCCCAGGAGGCCTGAGACCTAATTACAGAGGTCTGTAATAAATCCTGTTGGTATGGTAGTTGCTGCTGTTGATGTGTTTAAATCCACCCTACCCTCAGGAGGCCCAGACCTGCTTACATATGTCTGTTAGTCATCCTGGTGGTATGGTAGTTGCTGCTGTTGCAAGGTCACACATCTGCCCTATCTCCAGGAGGCCCATACCTGATCGCAGAGGACCATTATAGATGCTGGTGTTAGGGTACCTGCATCTGTTGGGGTTTTACAGCTGTGCCTTAATTCAGGAGGCCCCAGACCAGATCACAGATTTCAATAGTTCAGCTAGGTGTGGTGGTCCCTGCTCCTGTTGCATTCACCCACAACTGCCCTATTCACAGGAGCCCTTAGTCCTGAACATAGAGGTATAGTAGTGGTGTCAAGGTAGTGGTATAGTAGTGGTGTCAAGGTAGTGGCTCCTGGCGATGTGTTTAGGGCCACAAGCTTCCCGCTCTATCTCAGAACACATGACACATGTTTTGTAAAGATATCATGGTGCCATGGTGGGTGTGTCGGCTGATGTGTGTAGGTCAGGCAAACATACAAGTGTGTGCCGTACCACACAGGGAGATAGGAAACACCTCCCCTGGAGACCAGAATGCCTACCACACACATGGCATGGTGCTGCCATGTCATGCAAGGGGAGTGTAGGAACAGGGTTTGGGGGGTCCGGGGGGTTGCACACAGTACACATAGGTGGCACCCCACACATACCCAGACCCACAGCCACACATGCAGGCGGCACTGGCAACAGGTAGTAGAGGACACACTGGCCAGAGCAGCAGCAGCACCCTGCTGGTCACAGTGATGTGTGATATGTGTTGGGCACCCACCAGAGAAATCTGGCCCCTAATGCTCCCACTCATTGCATTCCCCTACAGGTAGAGGACCTACGGAAAAAGGGACGGAAGTTGCAGCTGCACTGCCCGGATGTCCTTTCCCGCCTCCAAAGGAGGGCACTGGAGAAAAGTGGCGGTGAATGTTGCGGCCTCTGTAGCACAGTACAGCATGTCACAGTGGCCCAACACCCTGTGGGAGGCCACACTATGTTTATGTGGTGTGTGAATCACATGATGGTGTGCTACACCTCAGAGCAACAAACAACACCAAAGAATTCAGAAAACTGCTTAAAACTGAACTATTCACAGGCTACTTCAACGACCTCACAGAATGACTCCTAAGATAGCAAAGCCATCCATGTAAATATGTATCTGTAAATATGTATCTTAAGCGCACGCTGTATATAGCTCACATCAAAATCATCCACACGCACTCACGCAGCACACTGTATCATTTCTCACACTGCATGCTAATGACAACCTCACCCTTCATTGATTGTTTGCTGTGCCAACCGCTTTGATTTCATGATAAAGCGGTATACCAAGTCCGTTTAAATAAATAAATAAATAAATAAACATAGGATGCTGCTGCTGGTGAGGGCTCATCTACATCAGGGCCCCCCACAACAGGCCCCCGCAGCTCCAGTCCAGGCAGAGGAGGAGGAGGAGGGTTCAGAGGCTGAAAAGGAAGAAGACAACATGGAGGGGGCAGAGGGTGGGGTGGGGTGGGAGGGAGGGGAGGGGGAGGGTGTGTTGTATGTGGCAGGGGGTGAGGAGGGCGAGGGGAAGGAGGAGGCGGAGGAGGAGGAAGAGGAGATCGGGGAGGGGGCGAGGGAGAGGGTGGGTGGGAGGTGTCGGGGGAAGGAGGGGGTGTTGAGGGGGTAGGGTGGCCCTGTGGTTGGGAGGGGACACAGGACAGCACAGGGCACTGTGGGTCCCTGCCAGCTGTCACATGTGTGCGGCGATGGTGGCCGCCTAGGTGTAGCATCAGCACCTATTGCCACAGACAGGGCCCACACATATGCCACCACACAAACACCGGGCACCTGGTGTGGATGTGGTGGCAGATGCATCTGGGACCTGTCTGTGGCACTGGTTGGCATGCTGCAATGCCAGCGGTCCCAGGACTGCCCCATCCGGTGGCTGGCAGGTGCCATTCAGTGGATGGCTGCCGAGATGCACATGCAGCATGCAGCTGGTATGGACAGTGCATCTCGACAGCCATCCCCTGATGGGCATCCCAGGAGCATTTGAGGGCCACAGGGGTGCCCACACATGTGCCCTGTGCTGTCCTGCACCCAGGATACATCATGGTTATTTTTTTGTAAATATTAACCATTATATAGTTAAAAGTAAAAAAGTTTATAAGTACATCACAATGGTCACATGTCTCCTTTACACACAGACTGTGTATGTGAGCATGGGACATGTGTATAGATCCCTATGTGTATACGTTGCAGACATAGGCAACATACATGGACTGTTTCCACTCCCAGGTGTGGGGGCTGCCCATGAGCGTAGGCATTTGTGTCCCCTGATGCCCCTGTGATGTACCAATGTGCTGTGTATCCCAGCAGCTATGGTCACATGCATGCTGCCTGTGATGTGTAAGCTGCATATCTGATGCACCATGCTCAGGGGGGAGTGGAGGGAAAGGCTAGCAGCAGGTGTGTGGCAGGAAGGATAGGAGGGACTGCTGTACCCAGGAACTGCACAGGGGGATAGCTGGTGAGGCTGTGACAGGTGGATGTTGGTCAGGAGGATGACTGATGGCTCACTACAAGCGCTGGGGATGAGTAACCAGCTGAATGTAGCCAGATACCTTTGTCTGCCTATGCCCCCGCAAGCATATGTGGGTAAACAGTCACATAGGCTCTGGTGTGGGCAGAGAGGATGGTCACACATGTGGGTAGGCTAATGGAGATCATATGGGGTGTGAGAGAGTGACAGATCTGTAAAACATGCATGTACCACAATAAAGATATTGCTGGTCGATGGGAGAGGTAGGGTATATCCACACTCATAGGTAGAAGGACACATACAAATGGCACGGTGAATGGCACACAAGGAATGGTATAATGTATGTGCAGTGATTGGTGGCAGTGCAGACACCACACCCCTATGGTAAATGGGGAGGCACATGTGGCCAGGGTGACAACATGGATTGCAGGGTACGCAGGGGAGCACAGTGGCACACACTGGAGATGCACACATAGGTGTAAATAGGTTTTGATATCTTTATTATCACCTATCCCCCAACCTCACATCCTGCATCTCTGCCCACGTCCAGGGTGCCCACGGGCCAATCCACCCCTCTCTGCCGGGTACTCTGGTGCCGCCTCTGGCGCTGGTGCTGACTGCTGGGGATGCCGAGCCATGGCCTCCTGGGCATCCGCAATGCACACTGGCACTGCTGCCATCATCTCAGTTGTGGCACGCAGCTGCCTCACCTCCTCCTGAATGGCCATCAGAGCCTGGTGAGTGGCTGTGGGTGAGACACAAGGTGATGTGTGAGACATGTGTTGCAGCCCTCACTGTGACACATGAACATGTCTGGTGTATCCCAAAAGATCGGTCCGCAGAGCAATCATGCATGCGACGACTAGCAACGCAGTACTGTGTTTACATCTGTGTGTCCCAAGTTCTATCCTCAGGCCAGGAAATGATCCTGCTGAGGGGTCATGGGAATCACAGATATAACACATGGTACTGTGTCACAGTTCATTGTGTTACTGCTTGATCTGCGCACTGGTCGAATGGGATAGGCTGGATAACATGGGGATTCATGGCACACAGATAGATATCTGGGGGGTGCTGTTTGCTCTAGACCTGATGCACAGTACTAATTACCCCGACTATCTATGCTAGGTACCATTACCCAGGGAGAGGGGTCCACCAAGTAAGCTGTATAGGTGATCTGGGATAGGTGTGTACCACTGTACATCTCCTTGGGGAATATGGTGGTGAATAGTGGACGGATATATGAGCTCATTAAAATGATGACACCAGACGACTCATGCTACAAGAGGGGAAGGTGCACTTGGCACAGACCCCCACTAAACATATGATCCTACTTGCTATGGTGTCATAATATTGGGGAGCACATGGAATGTCATTGTGGATGTTACTAAACAATGAGCTACAGTCTTGTAGAGGACTATATGTTCCGTTCGTTGAAACACAAGAGGGGAGGATTAGTAAAACTGACCGGGTCATTGATGCTAACAGGCATATCACTGGGGACTTTTAAATACCCAGGTTTTGATGCTGTGATATAATCTGAGACCCGAGTGAAACATACCCCATGTTTTGGATTCAAGAACATAAAGAATGCAGTGCATTTGAGCATAGGTTTATTGTTTTTCTTCATTTTGGATGTTACGTCAACCCGCAGGGGGCTTGTTGTGTATTCTGTTACCCACCTTCCTCATCATGCCTTGATGAGGCAGTATGAGCCCACAGCTCTGCAAGGATGACGTCCATGCTGTGTGTGGGGTGCCTGATGTTCCAGCGCCTGCATTGTGTGGCGACTTCCCTCCATCTCCACGTCCACTACAGCCCGTGTGCTGTTGCTACCGGCCCCCACTTGTGCGTCGGCATCTGCTGCCCTGTCCTGTGCCTCGGGCACCACATTGTTTCCTGGGGTCTCTCCGCCAGTGCTGGGCATGTCCACGGACTCTGTGGCCTCAGGCCCCTCAGCATCCTCTGGCGCCGGCACATCCTCCTCCTCATATGCCTCCATGGCCTGAGGGGGTGGAACAGGGTACACAGCAAAGATGGGTTTGCGCAGGGCACATATGTACACCTGTGTAGTACATCCCCTCCCAAAAGCAATGTGGTGTCTGCCTGTACCTGCTGTTGCTGCGCCTGCAATGGGGACAGCACATGTGCGTACAGTGTGCTGTACCTGGCGGGGGGGGGGGGAGGAGCAGCCTCTTGCACTGGTGGAGCTGTGACACATTTGCTGTTGTGTTTGGTGGGATGTGGTGGCGAGTGCCGGGCCCACTATATGCAGCACTAGGTATGCACTGTGCGTGTGACCTTGGATGTGGGCTCAGTGCTACATGTGGCCAGGGTGCGTGTGGGAGCCTTGAGTGGGATTGTGGCCTGTCATAGTGTGTGTGAGTGATGTGTATGCATTGGCTGAATGGTATGCACGGTAGGTGTTGCAGCATGCATCTGGGTCAGTCAGACATGTGTGGGGACTGCCGCTTTTGTAGCCACTGTGTGGTATGGGTGGACAGCTATCACATAGTCAGTGTGTGTGGTGGGTTGCTTCGGGGGATGGGTGGAGTGATGCTTGGCATGGGGGTTGCACCGTGGGTGGGGGTCATGGGAATGTGTCTGTAGCACTGCGGTACCTGTATATGAGCTGACCCTAGGTGGTATGGGGGTTTAGCTAGGTGCAGTTGGTACGGCTGTGGCAATGTGCACCCCAATGTCTTGTGAGGGTGGATGGGGGATCCCCACTGTATGTTGGCCAATGACAGAGTGTTATGTGTCTAACATCTGTGTGATGTGGTCGTTGGTGTTTGTTTGCGTCTACCTCATCATCACAGTGTGATAGGCCTTCCTCTGTCACTGGTGTGGGATATGTCCCTGGACAGGTAATCGCAAACACACGTCATAGCGGTTATAGGTGGTGTGGGTGGGTCCCCCCAGGTCAATGTCTTATGGCCTAGTTGTATGTCCCTCCTGTCTGTTTCCCCCTGTCATATTGTGGTGTGTGCCTGACTGCAGATGTATGATGTTTTGTGTGACCTATATGCCAGGTACGAATAGCTGCCTCATGTGCTGGGTTCATGGAATGGGGGGGGGTGTTGGGCCCTCCCCGTATGTACAGTAATCCGCCACACCTATGCGCAGTGGAGGGGGGTGGCACTCCACCTGGCTGAGGAACTGCCCCCCCCCTGGTTCTGTACACCTGTGCAGTGCTCTATGTCGTCCAGAATTGTGGCTGTCGTGCACACAGCCCCGGGTACCTGTCACACCCACCCTGTACCTACCCAGCCATGTTTTGCTGGATTTGTGGCCCCCAATTGCCTGTGTTAGGGCACACGTGTTCTCAGGACATAGGTCCCCACCTTCCCGTCCATGGCCGGCATGTGCTGGGCCGTGAGATGTACATGTGCTGCATATCTCTGACCTACCTGCCTGTGGATGGGTGGTGTCCAGCGCTTCAGGCAGGCTATGCAGGAAGATGGGGCCAAGATGGTCTGCTAGCTCCTGCTCCAGGGGTGTCTGGGTTGGGGCAAAGGGGGGACCCCCTCCGATGCCAATGGCACCTCGCCTCTCCTCCACCATGTGTGCACGGACACCACACTTAATATCATTAAATCTTTTCCTCAGGCTGTCCAGGTCCCTAGTTGGTCCCCGTGCCTGGGCTACGGCCTCCTGTACCTCCTCCCACATGTGTATGTGTGTGCCCACAGTGGTGCTGGTGCTCAGCCGGCCATAGAGCACCTCATACCACTCCAACACACTGGCCAGCAGGATGTTGTTTTCCTGATGGCTGAATCTAACAGCCCTCCTCCGTTCCTCGGCTGGCACCGTTATACGCCTCTGTTTGGCACTGGGGGCCCCTGGGTGGGCTGAGACACAACCGATGGGCCTCCATCCACCACCACAGGCCCACCTCTCCCTGCGGGCTCTGGGTCCTGCTGAACAGCTGCCCCCCTCCTCCTCCTCTCCTGCCTTGTCCTGTCGCTCCTTCTCCCTGCACTCTGTGCCCTCTCCCTCCCTGTCACACATCCTCAGGCCTCCCGTTCCTTGCCTAATCTACCCTCCCCTGCCCCTCGACTCCTCTGCTCCAACTCATGCCTGCTCCTCACCTCCCCTCCCCTCCTCTCCCTGCCACCTGCTCCTCAACTCACCTCCTGTGTCTCTCGCCTGCTCCTCTCCTCCCCTCCTCTCTCTCTCACCTGCTCCGGAATACACGTCCTGTCTCTCACGCCTGCTCCTCGCCACTCCTCCTCTCTCTCTCTCGCCTTCTCCAAAACACACCTCTCCTCACCTGCTATAGTCCTGACCTCACTCTCGTCGCGCCAGCTCCTTCTGTCTCCCTCGTCTACACAAACCCCTCAGCATGTACCACGTGTGCATGTGTATTGTGGTGGCGAGACTGTAGTAGAGCCTGAGAAAATGGTGAAAAAACAGTCATTTTCCTCTGAGCAAGGAAATAGTTCAGGGAGTTTTAGGGTTAAAACTCCAGCTAAAGAAAAAAACTGCATTCACAGAGCTGTTGATAGTGAGCCACACCCCAGCTCCAAGGTAACCAGGGGAGGTGATGAGGATTACCCAGGGGTGGAGCTTGAGGCTATAGGGCATTCACATTCATATAAGCTCAGGGAAGAAGAGAAAGAAGAGGAAAGGAGGGAGGGTTCATCCACCGGGGAGGAGGTTTCCACCAGGAAAGGAGAGACCCCGGGTGAGAGAGTGATCACCAGGGAAGGTGTATCCAAGAGAGGAGACTCTTGCAAGGAAGCAGGAAGTAAGGAAACCAGGAGGAACCCTGTGAGAGGAAGGTGTTCCAGCAGCTGTCTCAGGAGGAATCCCTATTGCATGCAGCATTCAGGAAGCTCTAGTTCTGAAGGTAATTCAGCTTGTAAGAGAATTACAGCTGGCTGGTAGGACGGGAGAGTTTGCCCTGTGGAAAATTCTGGTTATGAGCAACGTACGGGAGTGTCCTTAGGAGAGCGGGTAAGAAGTGTGTCCTCTTCAGCAAAGTCTGGGAAGAGACTGGGTGCTAGAAGAAAGGTGAGCATATTGGAAACCTTACAAAGTTTGATAAAGGATAAGGATCTCCTCAAGCCTTCCAGTGTCCCTCAGCGTAGAGAGGAATCCCTGTGGGGAAAGGTTTTAAAGTTGTTACAGAAACTAAAACCTGCAGTTCCAGACGCTGAGTCCAGCCAGGTGCCAACTGACTTAGATGATGAGGGCATGCAAGTAGATGAATGTGCTTCAGATAATGTTTCCTCGGTTTTGGAAATGGATTGCTTATTTTGTGTGTGCCAGAAGTGAGAAAGCTCTAAGGTTTTAAAGTTATAGAAAACCCAAGAAGCTTATCTAAGTGCTTAACCTGCTGGAGAATTATGCAAATCAAGTGCTAACGTTCTTGTGCTATCCAGGAAGATTCAAAGGACTAATTTGAATGCTTGCAGCCTGGAAGCAAATGTTTAGCAGCTTGAAGGAAAAGAAGCAAATGTTTAGCAACTTGTAGAAAAGAAGTGAAGTGCTGTACAGAGCTCAGCTGAAGTGGAGGTTTGTGCTGAACCAAGCCAGGAACCTAAAGTTAAAATCTTTAACGAAGGAAAAAGATTTACTGCTGTGTTAAACAAGCTGAGAAACACTGCTGCTGTGTTTGCTATAACAGTTTGCTATGAAGTTTTTGTTTCCTTTTTCAATGGAGAAGCATCCAATTTATGCTGTTGTAATTGTGAACTGCTGAAAAGAAAGGTTCATTGGCTAAGAAGAAAAAAATAATAAATTTCCTGTTTGCCTTGAAAACCCCGACTATTCTTTATTACACAACTACACTAACCAGCAGCCTTGGCTCTGGGAATCCAACTAACAGAAAAGGGACATTAAGAGGTACGCCCACTACTCCTATGCAACTGCCTAGCCAGTAGGAGGCGTGACAGTATTTATGTGGTTTATTATGTCTGCGCGTCCTTGTGTGCGATGCGCAGGCGCAGCAGCATGAGCATGGTGGCTCCACGCATTGCGCATGTGCAGGGGAGATGCAGAAGTGGCATGCGTGGGGACACCACATTGCGCATGCGCTGTACATGTGTGTGAGTATGGGACATGCGCATGTGCTGCGTGCCATTTCGCGCATGCGGCAGGCCTCACTTCATATGCACAGAACGGCACTCATCACATGTGTCCCACACATGCACCTTCCGCATATCCCCTGCGCATGCGCAATGTGCACAGCCACCACGCTCACACCTCTGCACATGCGCAACACGTGCAAGGACATTCAGATGTAAACAAACATAAATACACACGCACACGTGGTACACACTGATGGGTTTGTGTAGGCGAGGGAGACGAGGCGTGCGGTGTTGGTTGTTGGTGAAGCAAGGAGAGTGTCAGAGGCAGGTTTGGTGAGGAGAGTGACTGGGTTGGTGAGTACTGGTGGAGTTGTGTGGCTGGGTTGGTGAGTAGTGGGTGAGGTGAGTGGCTGGGTTTGTGTGAGTTAGAGAAGGTGAGTGGGGTTGAGTGTATGGTGGGCTTTGTAGTTGCTGCATGTGCACTGGGAGGTATGCAGGGGCTGCGGTTGCCTGATGGGGAGATGGTGTCCATGGGGATGAGGCACAGGGCATGGGTGCAGTCCCGCTGCAACACAGACCTGCAGCTGTGGGGGCAGGCCAGGCAAGGGCTGTGCCGGCACAGTGCAGGAGGCATGCACAGTTGCAGGCTCGCCAGCCTTGCCTCTACAGGCCCAGGGCCCAGCTCCAGGACATGCATGAGGACCAGGTCATCTCCCTCTACCGCCTGAGCACAGGGGCTAATAGGGAGCTCTATGAGGATCTGAGACCTGACCTTGAGCCCCTGACTGGTCGGTCACATGCTATACCGGGTTTGGTCAAGCTCCTTGTTGCCCTACATTTCTTTGCCTCTGGCTGTTTCCAGTCATCTGTGGCTGCAGTGGGTGACATGAGCCACCCCACCTTCTCACGCTGTCTCTACCAGGTACTGTGTGCCATGATCAGCTGGGTGGGGAATTACATTGCCATTCCCAATACTAGGCAACAGTGGGGGACCCTGAACTAGGCCTTTGAGGCGTTTGCCGGGATACCACATGTGATGGGAGCTATTGATTGCACACATGTTGCCCTGGTCCCGCCCAGAGACAGGGAGGCAGTGTTCCGCAACTGCAAACACTACCATTCCCTGAATGTTCAGGTTGTATGTGATGCAGATATTTATTTATTTATTTTATTTATTTATTTATGCTCGTTTAGAAACCGCTCCTTCCAGTGATCATCAGCGGTTTACATTTTAACATTCAGTTCTGCAAAGGATAGCAGTTACATATAACAATAACAATAACAAAAGTCAAACTATGTACATGTCAAGGATAGCATAGTGATTCCCAAAAAAACCTCATACTCAAATTATTTACATATTGGAGAACATGTATATTTGGTTAACTATGTACTAAATTTACAATGGCATAGAATGTGAGTTTCACATGTCTAATGGGTTTACAATTTAATATACTCATGGTGTGTTTGGTGTGTCATATGATGATGAGATTGCATGAGGTCCATCATGATATGGACTTCTATTTGAATGCTATTTTGATTTAAGTTACGTCTGACAGATTGTAATATTCTTGGAATAGGTGAGTTTTGAGGTTTTTGCGGAAGGATTGGAGGTCCATGTTGGCTCTTAGAGTGTCAGGGAGTTTGTTCCATTGTGTGAGGGCGATGTATGTGAATGCTCTATTGCTAGTATTCATTTTTACTTTGCGTACAGAGATTGGGATTTGTAAAGTGTTTAGATTGTGTGTACGTCTTTTTCTGTCAGGGGGTTGTACTTTAATGAGTGTGGCAAGGAAAGATGGGGCGATATTATGTATTAACTTGAATGTTGTAATTATTATTTTGTATCTGATGCATGCTTGGATAGGTAGCCAGTGGAGTTCTCGTAGAATAGGTGTGATGTGGTCAGAAATCCGTATATTCATTAATATTCGGGCTGTGACATTCTGGGCCATTTGGAGTATGTTGAGAGATTTTTTAGGTAGACCATGAAGAATACCATTACAATAGTCCAGATATGGGGTTATGAGTCTTTGAACTATTGTTCTGAAATCTGAATGTTCAATGATATTTTGTAGAGGTTGTAAGATTCTTAATTTGTGGAAGATAGTTCTATTTAGTAGTCTTAAGTGGGTTTCCATGCCAAGTGACCTATCAAGGGTTATACCTAGGTACTTTAATTCTTGTTTGATGTTGTATGATATATTATTTAGTATGATTGCGGGGGGATGTTTAAATTCTGGGTTTTTAGAGATAAACATTACTTCCGTTTTTTTATGATTGATGTTCATATTGTCTTGTTGAAGCCATAGTTGTGTTTCTTTGAGGCAAGCTTCTATGTGACTGTAATCTGGGTTATGTATATCCAGTTGTGTGTAAAGCATTATGTCATCCTCATATAGATGATAATTTATTTTGTGCTTTTGAAATATTGCGCAAATGGGCCTTAGATATAGGTTGAATAGTATAGCAGATAAAGCAGATCCCTGTGGAATACCTTGTGTTTGCGGGTAAGGCAAGGGTTTGTGTCAGATATGCATATTCTGAATGTGGTCCCTAGGTTTGCAGGGTCCACCCATGACTCCTATATCCTGCAGCACTCGGCACTATTCAGACAATTTGAGGCAGGACAGTATGATGATTGTATACTGCTGGGTGGGTATTTTGTATCTCTGACATGCACATGGTCATCCTCTGACTAACCGTATGTGCACATGTCTGGGGAGGTGGTAAACTGTCACACATGATTTGTAGGTAATTGGGAAAGGGGCTGCTGTACAGCCACAGGTAGTTAGTTCCAGCCTTTGGGTGCAGCAAGGTGAAAGGCGTGTAGTCTGGGGTCAGCAGTAGGTGTGTGGGCCATAGATGGGACCAGGTGCCTAGACGTGTATGGTTCATATTTTGTAATATGAGGCAATTGATTGGATTGTATGCTCTGCTGAGCAGGGACTGTATGTTACTTGTTTCTGTATAGCGCTACATATGACAGGTAACACTATATACATGCTCAGTAGTAATTGTATTAGTGGTAGTTGAGATCATCAAGGTATAGTACTGCAAAGCCACAGTGTGACTGCATGTATAGGTCAGCAGGCGAGCCTTGACATGGATGTGGAGATGAATAGGGAGCCCGTGAGGTGTCATGACAGGGGGAGTATTATTGCCATTATGCGCCTGGCGGTAGATTGGCCATGCAGTGCAGTGTTGCATAATTCATGGCAGACACAAATGATTCAAAGGCAGATCAGCAATATGTAGATTACAGTAGGCAAGCCGGGAGCTGATTAAGGGGTGGGTTGGCGTTTTAGTTGTGTGTTCAGGGGAGACTGGGGAAATATAGCTGATGTCATCTAGAAAGAAACTGCAAGCCTCAGCTACAAGCTGGTTATGTGTGGAGAGGAGGAAAGTGGAGTCCAAGACAACCCCTACATTGAGGACCCTGGAAAAAGGAAGTTGTGCCCACCCACACACCTGTAATGGGAGGGTAGGGTTTAGGTGGAAATATGGGATATCCGTTCTTTGCCATTGTCAATTTCACGCAGTGGGGTGACATACAGCCAGCAATGTCAGGTGGCTAGCAGACATCAGGGTGTGGTTTGGCAGAAATAGCTCAGGTGTGGAGAGATATATTTGCAACTGATCAGCACACAGCTGGTAATGTAACTCAAGGGATAAGATAGCCACACCAAGGAACTGGATATTGAGAGAGGGAAAGGAAGAAGCCCCTGGATATATCCCTGTGGTATAGGAACTGGCAGCAGGGTAGCAGAGGACATGGAGCCACCAGAACACACACTTAAGGGGCAGTGGGAGAGATATGGGAGGCGCAGGGTAGTACAGAGGCCTTAGAGACGAGCGGGGCACGGTAGCGAGGAGACGGTTGTGTTCAACAGTTTTGGAGGCAGCAGAGAGGTCACAAAGGGACGGACAGAGTATGGGCCCTTGTATTTTGCCACATACACTTCAGTGAGAACTTTAGCATGAAGCAAGTCGGTACAGTGTAATGGAGAGCAGCCAGTCTGTAAAGGATCTTGGGGGGTATGAGAGCTGAGGATGTGAAGGTGCTGTGTGTGTTGCACAGCTCCAACATGACATATGTATGTTTCTCTTGTGTTTCTAAATCCACAAGACATCCTTGGTGATCCTCCTGGTGCTGTGGTACAGTGCCAGCTGACTGTACATCATTCCACATGCAGTAGTCTGGGGTAGGTGGACCTACAGGTAATTTGTCTGTGAGGACAATCAGGGGTAGCACATGTCTGAGGTAATCTGTCATAGTGCACATATGTTGTTGTTCACCTCTTTGCCCGGCCCCCCCCAAACCCCATATGTTGCTGTTGGCATACATATCAACATGTGTGCCTGGCCAGTTTGTCGTCTCCAGCACTGTCTCTGGGACACATCCAACAGAGCTGTGTGTGTCTGCAGGTCCTAGGTGTTCTGGTGGTGGGCTGCACATACACCCTTCCCTGACATTGTAGCATCAGCCAACAGCAGTGTATCATTACATTTGACAAGCCTTTATCTCCACTAATCTCCAATTGTGCACATACAGGCCATATGCTACTGGTGGCACGCTCACCTTAGCATACTGTGTGAGTGTGTGTGTGTGTGTGTTTGTGTTTTTGGGTCGGCTGTGTGATGTTACAGTCTGCAGGCATTATCATGTGGTGTGAGGGGTCTGTACACCTGTGGAGCGTTGGTGACTGTGCTATCTCTACCTTACTGCTGTTGACCTTGTGAACATTGTGGGCATGTGTTGTGTGTTGTGAGCTGACCTATCTCTTGTGTGCTGACAGACCACTGTGCAACAGCATTTATGCATCAACAGTGGCTGGAGATGGGGACATGGTAATTCTACACATTTCGATAACATCTTCTCCCTCCACTGTGACGTGTTGTGGCCTTTGCCAGTCTCATAGGATCCCGAGGAGACATTTGCTGCAGACACACAGTAGGTTGCACCTTGGGTCTTTTGGGAATGACATCTGCCTTTACATGTTAGTGATTTGCTGTTTGCTTCATGGACCTTTCCTGTTGAGTATCTGTACACCAACGCTGATACACATGGGGTGTAGCTGTGAAACACCTGTGTGACAATGGCATGGACATGACCATATCCATGTGACACCCTCATCTGTGGTTCCATTTCCAAATGTCCACAACATGCAGTGTGTTCTGTATTGTGATCATGTTATGTTTGCCTGTGTGACGTTTCATTACGTACATATTGATGTTTGACTCCTTGCAATTTGGCTTGATGTCACGAGCAGCATACCACAACATTGTTTCTCCTTCTGCACACACAAACAGCACATCTACGGCAGTGCATCCACGGTCACCATCACCCACCTGTTGGTGGACACAACAACACCATGCAACTATCCCTGGGAGAAGGTGCCATAGGATGTTTGACCTCTGCGAGTGGGACACCTGCCTCAGATGGGCATTATTGTTGGACTGCTACTTTGAGCATAACAGGCCTGTCCAACACACCATTGCTACCATGGTCTGGCTGGGTGTCATGTTCATCGCAGGAGACACACATGACCTTTCCAGTACTGTGGCATACTGAGATGTCACACTTGACTATGCATGCCCATAGTTTCAAGGACAGTCTTAATAGGACTTGTTGGGTTGCAGACACCCTTTGCACTGTGGACACTGTGTACTGGTCCCTACATGTGCAGCAGGGACTGACATTGTTGCTGTATGTTTTACATCCATCTGACATTGTGTTGGTGTGTTTTGCCCATGTGTGTGACCTGAACCACAGGATACCCTCATCTGTTTAGTTCAGCAGGGTCATACAGCCATGCGTGTGGCACAGGGGGCACATTGGAGAGGTCCTCTTGTCCATGTTGGCCTACTCTCCACATGGACATGACACAGTATTTGCCACCACACCACTTTACTGCACACCAACATATTGGATTGATGTTTGCCCTCACCAAGGGTGTTACAGTGCATGTGTGACATCACTGTATCATGTTTCAACCTACACGGTGCATGTGCATGTGACTGAATATGTTGGTGCAACACAGCATGTGACAATATGGTTTCTGTGTGGGTTACTGGAACATGTTTGACCTTTATTTCAATCTCTGTATATAGGTTATTGTGTTTGTTTACTGTACAGACGTGTTGCTCTACATTGATTTACAAACTTAGCATTGCATGTCTGCACAGTCCTATTTATCCCCTGAGGTTCCGGCACTCAAATTGTTCCATTCTCTTTGGAGTGTGGGTGTCAATTTTCTTCCTTCATTTGTGCATTCCATATACCATGATATATATGTTCAGACACTGTATCGACAGAACCCAATGCAGGGGACCTTCTGCATAGCACTATCTCTGCATGTGTCAGAGGATCATTTTATTTCAATTCTCTGTGTTTATGTGCCTCTTGTACCTGTTACCATATCCTCATTTTGCATTTGGTGATTGTTTTGGGGTACATTGGTGCCGCTTTGATTCCTATATCAGGCATTATGTGACAGCTGTAACATATTTATTTACATTCTCTTATATACCACACTATTCTGCATCAGTGCAGTTTACATTGAACAAACTGAAATTACTTTGAACAGGGCATTATAACTTGGAGATAACTATTTTACAGGGAACATGAGCTATGGGGGGTTAAGTGGCTTGCCCAAGACCACAAGGAGCACCTGTGGGACTAGAAACCTCAGTCCTTCTGGCCCAAGGTCGCTGTCCTCTAGTGGGATTTGAACCCCCAACCTTCCGGCCTGAAGTACCTTGCCCTAACCACTAGGCCACTCCACTCCAACCACTCCACCACTCCACTCCTCCATATATTTTGATATCTGTGTTTGCACTTGCTTACTTTTAACAACATATGCTGCTTCATTTTTGTGCCTCCTGTATTTGCGGACAGATATGTTTTTGGAGACAAATCATGACTGATGTGTGTTGGGCCCTCATCATGCACCGCCTACTGTCTACATGCACGCTTATGTGACTAAGGCATTTGGAGTGTGCAGCAACATGTGGGGGTGGGGGGCTAATGCATAGTGCACACCATGCACCTAATGCACATTATCTCTCCTGCCCATCATCTGTAGATGGCCCAGTGACTTTTCTGTGACATGTGGGTTGCTGCCCTGCCAAATGTGTTTTCACTTTTTTCGCTGTTATCCATACACCTTGATATTATGTAAGGCAGTATCTATGCTATGTCTCATGGTTAACCAAAATAAAAATATGTGTTGGACATACATTTGTCTCTGCTGCTGCTTGACCACACTAACACACATATTTAGTGACTTCCTGGTCAGGTACATGGCCCACCTGTGCTCACATCCTTGTAGGGTGCCAGCTGTCTATCTGCCAGCCATCTGCCACATCACTGGGTGTTACGGGTTCCCATACACACATTCCCTGTGAGGTAATATCTTTGCATTGTGCTTCCAGTGGTTGTTTGGGATAATGGTTACGGACATGTGTTGGAACACTATAGGTTTCAGGTTTAATTCCCACATGTTTTTTTTTTTTTGGAGGGGAGGTTGTGCTAACCTGACCATGAGCTGCCTGCAGGTTCGTCACCTCTCCACACACTTCTCTTCACTGTACACCACAGTGTGCCCTCTGTGCTGCCTATCCATCACATATTAGCTGTTACATATGTCTCTTTGTTTGTACTGTCCGTGTAGGCAGTCCACTTGGGGGATTGGCATTGCTGTTGGTCAGCTGGCCTCAGCCATACCTGTTTGCAGGTTCAATTCTCACATGCTTCTGTTCTGTTCCCTATTTTGCACTGCTCCACAGAGCATCCCCTGCCACCCTTTGGGTTTAGGTTCTTTCCTCTTTTGCATGCTGTATCCACTGCATAACATTTCATTGTGTGTGTGCATGTAGTTATATGTGGCTCTCATCCCAATTAAAGACTGTGATATGAGCTGTACACACCAGTTCTGCATGTGCATTCCATCATGGTTACTGTTGGGGGTTGCCCTTTCCTGGCAGACAGCAGGCTTTTTGTGTGGTGCCCTGCAGTGTTCTTGTATGCAGACTTTGCTAATGCACTCATGTTTGTGGTGTAGCCTACTGGTTTGTGCATTGAGATTTGTGCTGAGGGTCATGGGTTTGATTCCTCTCTATTCTCTTTCATTTGTATGCCTGTCCTACTTTTCATTCTTGTAACAGTCATATTTGTGCAGATCTGTGCTGTTGGCACATTATACTCTTGTCACAGTTGCTAAACATACTTCTGTCCATCTATGTGTGTCTGCCAGCTATGTGGCATCCTGCCCTTATGTGCAGGCTGCTACCCCATGTCCTGCACTGGTACACGTTTCTGAATTGCAGCTCTACCTGCTTGCCTCTCCTGTGTCTGCTCTGCATGGCACTGCTACTCCTCTGTCCTCCTGTCATTACACCTATCCTGCCACCTCTACCTCCTCTGCTGGACACGTCTTCCCATCCTCTGCCACACACTGTCATTGTTGCATGGTACATTACCATCACCCTGTGCATCAGTACAGCTGCCCCCGATATGTTTGCACACTTTGCCAGCTGCCACATGGGCTGGATGCAGATTCGTCTGGTCCATCAGCTCTGATCTACTTCATTCCATCACTTGTGCATTGCCTTTCCTTGGTACTCTGTGCAGTGTTAGGGTTACATCTGTGTTTGGGCCATAGCTTTCTTGCTTGTCAACTTGGGGCACCTTACTGCCCTTGGCCACCATTTCTTGAGTCACCTATACATCTTTGGGGCATCTTTAGTGGCACCATAGATTCTGACTGCTTATGGGGCACCTTATATGGCGCCTAGGGGGTTGCCAGCCTTTCGTGCTGACCTCTGGGGTACATTATGACCCACCTTGGCTGATGTGGTGGTTTATGAAGTGCCTTCTTGTGTGCCCTAAAAGGTGCATTAGGTTACAGCACTGGGGTGCGGGTATTTTTAGCTGGCAGCACAGATTGTTGGAATGTGTCTGACTGTTACAAGCAGGAAAAGGAATTGCCTTGGGCACCCTTATTCATTGAGCCCACTGAGGAATTGAACTTATGACCCATGTCTCAGCGGTAATTGCATTAACCAGTGTGCTACACCTCTGTTGCTGTGACTGTAGGTCAGTGCGCGAAGTTAAGGTTAACACATGATAACGCGCCATGGCTCACTCTATCACGCGATAATAGACAGGCGCTATCTATCGCGCGATAACCCGCCATTGCTTCCTTAAGACCGGAACGCACACTACCTTATATGGCATTCGTCACAGTAGCGTTGCAACTAACGTCGGTAACATTAGGATGGTTTAGTAAACATACCCCTTAAATATGTACATGCTGGAGGAGAGGAGGGACAAGGGAAATATGATTCAGACCTTTAACCCTTTCAGACCGTATGTCCACTGTAATGGACATCATGTTATTCATTGAATTCCATGTATATATATTGTCAAGGTACTGCTACCACCGTCCCTATTAGGCGGTTGCCTAGGGGTGTGAGGTGCGGGTTGCCTTTATAAAGAATAGTCTGTAGCCGTGTGTTAAAGGCAAAATATAATGATGAGGTTTTATTCCCCTGCCCTTGTGGATATCTGTTTTTCTCATACAGCAACAAAGAACTTAAACAAACTGTTTCTTCACAGCAAAATGAATGCACCTTTTCCAAACAGGTATAACAGGGCTCTTGCTTCCTTAATTAACAAAGAGACGTAATCTCATCCGAGATACATAGCATGCAATCCATAGCACTGGAATCAATGTCCTGGTTAGTGTTTTCCCATTGCATTTGCTCACCGTCAGAAACTGTAAATGGGTAACATTCACCACAGCTATTATTTACACAACTCTCTCGAGAGGCAGCAGTTCTTAAGGCAGGAAACTGTTCTGCATAAGGAGGGTGCTGGAGACCTGTACTGAAGCCTGTTTCTCTGAGGCTTCCCCTTTCTCTCCACCAAGGATTATCCTCCCAAGTATTAGCTTTTACTTTCCTAGCCGAGCCCACCTCCTGCCCTCTAGAGAAATTGATGTACTTAGCTCTGCTTCTGGGGTGGCTGGCTTCCACTCCTTCCTCTGTAAACCAGGCTCCTTTATTTGGGCTGTAGCCTGCTTTTCCCCGAGAGTTCCACTCAACAGCTGTCTGGTCTGGGCTGTAGTAACTTCCAGGAAAGGTTTCCCTTCTACTGCTACTTGCTGTCGGACCCCAGCCGGTGCTTCCTGGACCCAGCAAGCTCTCCTGCTTGTGACCTCTGCCCTCCAGCTGCTTACTTTATCTTTATCTTTATTAAAACACTTGATAGACCGCCCAGGCCGAAACATCAGGGCAGTGTACAATCATAAAAAATGACAGCTGCTGAAAAAAGAAGGGAAGAAAAGAACGCCAAAAATGATAGGACAGGAAGAGAGACAGTAAAGAGTAGAGAGAGAGCAATAAAACAATAAAACAGTAAAACAGTAAAAAAGGAAAGGGGGGGGAGGGAGAACGTGGGCAAATTTAGGAGGGATGGGAGGCACAACTAGGGGGATAAAACACCATCAGTGAGGGGGAGAGCACGGGAAGATTAAGGGGGCTGAGAGACGGAACTAGGGGGAAGAGCACCATCAGTGGGGAGGGGGAGATCGAAGGCTTGACAAAAAAGATGAGTCTTGAGAAGGGACTTGAAACGAGTGTAAGAGAGTTCGGTGCGGAGTGGAAGGGGAAGAGAGTTCCAAAGGGCGGGACATAAGAAGAAGAAAGCGGAATGTCGGGTGGATTCGAGGCGGGCCTGTGTAGGTGAGGGAAGGAAAAGACGATTGCCATGGGATGACCGAAGAAGGCGGGGAGAGGGCTGAAGATGAATGATGTTGGCTAAGTACTGGGGGGTATCAGAGTGAAGGGCCTTGTGAGCAAGGATAAGTAGTTTGAACATAAACCGGAACTTGATTGGGAGCCAGTGTAAGGAAAGCAGACACGGTGAAATATGGGAGCGAAGGGGGGATGAAGTAACAAGACGGGCAGCGGCATTTTGAACAAGTTGGAGGCGGCGGAGTTGGAAAGATGGAAGACCGGCATAGATAACGTTACAGTAGTCGAGACGAGAGATAACCAAAGACAAGACAAGAGTGACAACAGAGGATAAGGGAAGAAAGGAACGAACGGCCTTGATGCGGCGCAAGTGGAAGAAAGAAGAACGAACAACGGAGGAAATATGCTCGTGAGAAGAGAGGGACGGGTCTAGGATAACACCCAGGTAGCGAAGAGTAGGGGCGGAAGGGATGGAATGGGAACCCATGACAGGAAGTACCATAGGGGGTGGGAGGCCGAAGGTGACCCAAAGAGCAGCGGATTTAGTGGGGTTAGCATGCATGAAATTTGACTCAAACCAGGAGGTGATAGAGGATAGACAAAGGTTAAGTGGAGCAAGGTCAGGGGCGGAGGGAGAAGTGTGGTGAACCAGGAGGATGTCATCAGCGTAAATATAAAAGGAGAGAGCAGATTGTTGGATTAGCAGAGTTAGGGGAGCAAGAAAAGCATTAAAAAGCAAAGGAGCGAGAATAGAACCCTGGGGGACACCGCAGGTGACGGGGGTAGGGGGGATATTGAGGAGCCGGAATGGACGGAGAAGGTGCGGCAGGACAAAAAAGAGTGAAACCACTGAAGGACAGTACCATGGATGCCAAAATCAGACAGACGAGAAAGAAGGGTGCGGTGATCGACTACATCAAATGCAGAGGATAGATCCAGAGAAACCACTAGAGAAATATCACCGCGATCGTGAAAGCGGTGAAGTTCGGAGAGCAAGGCTGTGAGGACGGTTTCGGTACTGTGGCCGGTGCAGAAACCAGATTGACGGTGGTGGAGGGCGTGAGTGGAATCAAGATGAGAAGCCAGCTGGGAGAAAACAAGTTTTTCAAGAATTTTGGACAAGAAGGGAAGATTAGAGACAGGGCGCCAGTTACTCACTCTCCACGGGACGATACCCCCTCTGGCTTGGGAGACTTGTGCACGAGCACCTCCAGCTCTCTCTGTGTCAGCTGCTATTCCTTTTGCTGCACCTCCCTTTGCTGCTCCTCCCTTGGCTGCACCTCCCTCTGCGGCACCTCCTCCTACTGGGATTTCCCATCCACTTTTATCCTCCTGGCTCCTGCATGTTGTACGTGCTTCCTTGCCCAGGTGGACGTGATTGGCTTTCTGGTTTTCTACTGCGTCACATCCAGAGTAGGGAAAGTTTGTTCTACTATTCTCTGGCTCCTTATAACCTGAATATGCTTTCTGCCCAGGTGACTGAAAGGTAAGCTCTTCCTTTTCTCCTGTATCCATGGGTTCTGTGCTGGCCACTGTATCACAATATATATATGGTGTCTGTGAAAAAATTCAGGTCTGAAAGGGTTAAATACTTAGAGTATTAATGGACAAAGAAACCTCTTCCAAAGATGGGGAAGCTGTAAAACTAGAGGGCATAACATGAAACTGCAAGGGGATAAACTGAAAGGCAATGCAGGAAATACTTTTTCACTGAAAGGGTGGTGAATGCTTGGAATGCCCTTCCAATGGAAGTGGTGGAGGCAAACCCAGTGACAGAATTCAAAATGGCAAGGGACAGACACAGTGGATCCCTTTATAGCAACAAGATACATTCAAAATAAACATTACTATCTCTTTTATCTGAACAAATAGGGGTGGCCTACATGGAACGGTGGATACACCCCTAAACAAAGGCATTAGGAGGGTTGACCTGCATGGAGCGGGAGGTGAACCTGCTCTTGCCGCCTTGCTGGGCAGACTAGATGGACCATACTGGTCTTTATCTGCTGTCATATACTATGTTACTATGTTACTATGTAACTATCTCTCATATCTCAACAAATAGGGGTGACCTACACAGAGTGGTGGGTACACCCCCAAACAAAGGCATGGGGAGGGGTGACCTGCACAGAGCAGCAGGTGCACCTACTCTTGCCGCCTTGTTAGGCAGACTAGATGGACCATACTGGTCTTTATCTGCCATCATATACTATGTTACTATATATTACTATGCATGGTTGTAATTTCTGCTGAATAATCTTCAGTAGAATCTTGATGGTATGTGGGATTAGAGTGATTATGCTATAATTTCTACAGTCAGTTGGATCAGCTTTCTTTAGTATTGGTATAAACACTGATCTTTTCCAGTCAGATGGCCATGATGTTGTCTTCCAAATTTCCTGGTACAGCCTTTTAAGCATGTTAACAGCAGCATCAGATTGCTGTAATACTTCAAAGGGAATGCCATCAGTGCCTGGTGCTTTATTCTGCGATAAGGCTTTCAATGCTGCTTCAACTTACTTCTTTCATCACCAATGGTTCCTGATCATAAGGTACAGGTTGAAATGGCTGTTGGTCCTCTTGATCTTTATGGTATAATGACTCTGTATATTCTTTCCACCTTTTTTTGGTCTTCTCAGCATCATTCAACGTGGATCCTTGAGCATCTTGTAACATCTAATTCGAGGCTTAAATTTGTTCTTTAATTCTCATAGCTTTAGGAAAGCCATTCTTGTTCTTCCTCTAATAGTTTCTGCTTCTATTTTCTTGCATGAGTCATTGTAGTACTTCTTGTCCTGTCTTGCTGCACCTTGGAAATCTTTGTTGAGTTCTGCAATTGCCTCTCTTTCTCCTCTGGCTTTAGCTTCTTTGTGTTTATGGGCAATTTTCAGAGTTTCTTCGGTCATCCATTTTGGCTGGTTTTGGTTTTTCACCTTTTGTAGAGACTTCTCACTTTCTTCCAACACAACCTGCTTGATGTCATCCCATAACTCTTCTGGGGCTTTGCCATTTGTATTTTCGATTTTGCAGACAGTGTTTAAATTCTGGTGCTATATTCTCAAGGTCATATTTTGCTACATTCATGAGTGGCTTGCTCTTTTTCAACTTTAGCTTGAGTTTGCATACTAGTAGTTGGTAATCTGTACCACAGTCAGCTCCATGTTTTGTCTTTGTTGATGTTATAGAGCTTTTCCATCGTTAACTTCCCAGATATAGTCAATTTGATTTTTGTACAATACATTGGGTGAAGTGCATGTGTACATTCGCTGCTTGTGTTGCTGAAAAAATGTGTTTGAGATGAATAGATCATTGGTCTTGCAGAATTCTATCAGTTTTTTCCCAGCTTCATTTCTGTTGCCAAGTCCATATTATCCAACCACTTTGCCTTCTTCTTTGCTGCCAACATTCCAGCCACCCATAACTATCAGGATATCCTGTTTGCATGTTCTGTCAATTTCAGCTTATACTTGCATAGAAGTCTTCAACTTCATCCTCTTCTGCAGCTGTTGGGACATATACTTTAATTATAGTTGTATTTATAGGGATTCCTCTTAGACAAATAGAAATTAAGTTTTGTTTTGTATTTCATTACAGTTCTTGCAAGTTTCTTCTTAATTATAAATGCAACACCATTTCTTCTTTGTCTTTCATTTCCAGCGTGATAGACCATGTGATCTTGAGATGCAAAGTAGTATAGGGTTTAAAAAAAGGTTTGGACAAATTTCTGCAAGAAAGTCAACTCCTCACCCCTGGGTATAAGTAGCATGGAACTGGCTACTTTGGGGAATGTCAAGTATTTGTGACCAGGATTGGCCACTGTTAGAAACAAGATACTGGCCTTGATGGACCTTTGGTCTTACCCAGTATGGCACTTCTTATGTTCTTAATTTTGCTGTTGTTATAGAGAAAGAAATTATGAGGGTCTCTGTGGAATATTCAGTGGCATTAACACGGTTATTGCCACTGAATATCCCTGGATGCAAAGAGGAGGTGGCACCTATCACTAACCAAACAGCGGAGATATTGAGCAGCTACCTAGTTTGCAATATATGGAGAAAGTCAGGTGCAGGTAACCCTGGCCTAACTTTCATTGCATTAGCTAACCAAGCAGTTGCAATATTGAGCTGCTGCCCGGTTAGCCTCACAGCAATCTGACGAAACTGGATATTTAATTCCAGGGCTGGAGATGACCCTGACATTGAATATTCAGGGTTTGAGTTTAGAGCGGGTGGCTAATCATGTTAGCAGCATTAGCTGCCTGTGATGAATATTCACCCCTATAAGTTTTAGCTATCTGTTGGATATGTAAAGACAGAGAGAGAAGAGTCAAAGATGTCCCCCAAGTTGAGAGGTAAGGAAATAGGGAGGATGACAGTATTATCCACAGAAACAGAGATAGGAGGAAAGGAAGGAGTGGGTTTAGGGGGGAGGACAAAAAGCTCCATCGTAGCCATGTTCTGTTTAAGATGGCAGCGGGACATCCAAGGCAGCAAAATCAGATAAGCAGGTTGAGATATGGACCTGGATTTCGGAAGAGACTTCAGATGTAGAAAAGTAAATCTGAGAGTCATGATGATATTAAAAATCATAGAAGGAGATCATAGCACCAAGGTACTGAGTATAGAGAGAGAAAAAAGTTGATATCCAAATGATAGAGTTCTGAGATATACTGACGGAGAGTGAGATGTCAGTAGAGGAAGATCCACCAGAACAAATGCTAAAAGCGAGATGGGAAAAATAAGAAGAAAACCAACCCAGTACAGAGCCCCTAAATCCTAGCGGGGGACAGGATATTGAGGATAAGGTGGTAATCAGCAATGTCAAAAGTAGCAGATAGATCAAAAAGGATGAGGATCGAGTATAGGCCCTTGAATTCAGCCAAGAACAGATCACCGGATACTTTGACAATGGCTGTTCCATTAGAGTGTAGAGGATGAAAGTCAGATAGTACTGAATTCAGATTGGCTTGAGAGGAAAGAAAGTCAAGGCAGTGGTAGTAAACAGAAAGTCTGAGTAGTTTAGATGTGAAAGGGAGGAGGGAGATGGGCTGATAATTGGAATAGAGCCCCTAACTCCTGGAAGAAGTTCACCTGACCCATACATGGACTCCGCTCCTTTTGTCCTTCATCTTCCAGAATCACCCGAATCCATTTTCTCATCACAACTAGCTTTCAGTCACATTCCTATCCCCAAACTCCATGCACCACCAAAACACACTTGAATTAAGTCACCTCCTCCCTCAAATACCTCTCTTTCATCACCAATCATCCACCACCCTCATCCCCTGTCTAATCACCACCCATCTTAACCTCCTCCCTACCTTACCAAACATCACTCCCAATATCAGGGGGGTAACCCCCACATCATTGTAAAGCAAATAGAGAGTATAAGAAGAAGACAAGGAGAAAACAAAGCCAGCATTTCACCAATCTGTGTCCAGTGGTATATGTCTCCAAAAGCACCCCCTTCCCCTATCTCATTTTGGATTCAGTGCATAGCTTGCATACATTCATTTTTCCTACATGGAAAAAGAGGATTGTGAATGTGCTTAGAAGAATTTATGCCTCTCAATCCACGAGAAAGGAGGACATATGGTTCAGTGGGAATTCCCCTCCCTAAACACAGGAACAATCTTTTCCCATTGGGATACAAAGAGATTCCAATTATTCTATATTCTTTTTATTCCTATAAACTATTTTCAAAATATCACCTTTTTATAGCGTATCCTTTACTGGAATCAACTATTTAATGATGAGTTCAGATTTAGGATATTGTTGAGCACTGCTGTACTGGAGTCCAAATCAGGTATCTGTGAAAGGTTTGATAAGCAAATATGTCTATCATATTAAATAAAGGATTCCAAATGTCAGATGTTCTTATTTTTTGCACTGAATGCATGACTTTGCATAGATGTATAAAATTAAAGGGCATTTCATTCAAAAACTTAAGCTCACACTGTCATGTAGCACTATTATAATTTTTCATTTGGTTATGATACATTGTCAGTAAAAGAGCTATTTTTATTTTACAAACAAAATTCATCTGAAATTCAGGAAATATTAATGATTGAAAGGTCGCTTGAAATTTACATGAATTAGATGCTTCTGCTGAAAAGTTCAGTTTTACTAGATCTGTGAATCATAGTTTTATGATTAAGATATCACAATTCAAAATTGAGTCCTTACCAACAGAGAGAATTAATCATCACAGAAAGGAGAAAAGGAGAAGGAGAAATTAAGGAGAAAAGCTCTAACTGCAGAACAATGCTTTTTGTTCATTACTTTCATGAAGGTTAAAAATGAACATATTGGGGCCAAGCCAATAAAATTTAGCTTGCTTGTTAAGGCTCTCATGCATACTACAAAGAAACTATGCAGGAAATCCTTATTATGAATGTTAAAGGGGTTCAATGCAGAACTTAGGAGCATGTTTACTAAAGTGCACTAACTGGTAACACAGGGATTGACTTGCGCTCAGGACATTGCACTGCCAGTGTGGAGCTCCACTCTTAAAATCCCATGCTAACCGGTCAGCACTTAATTGGACAGGGACTGGGCAGGTTAGTGTCATAACATGGGTGCTGATGGCAAGTCAAAGTTTGCTTGAACATTTTGAGTGTGCGCTAACTGTGCCTGCTGTGGTTAGTGTGGGTGACCTATCACCACCTCAATGGACAGTGTGATCAGCAGGGGGATGGATACACACGCCCTTGAATATTAGCACGGGCCTCCATGCTAGTTTGGCAGCACAATTGCACGCTTCTGGCAGGCATCTTAGTTAACATGCTCATTAATGTGGGCCTTCAAAGAGTTCTGTGTTTGGGAGGAATGGTCTAGTGATTAGGACACAATCCTTCAAGTTAAAGGACCAGGGGTTCAAGTCCCACCTGGGGGCAGCAATCTCAGGCTGGAGGGAGTGGGGTTTCTAGTCCTATAGGCAGGCCACTTAATTCCCTGTTGCCTCAGGTGCACATAGATTGTGAGTGCTTTGGGGACAAGGGAATGTATCCAGTACCTGTTTGTAGTGATTACATGATGTAAACTGCTTTGATTGAAGGATAAGGCAGTATAGAAAACTGGTTAAATAAAAAATTATGCAAATGAGTGGTTACCAAGCTTACACTGAATAGAATAATGTATTTACTGAGCTATTTAATACTTGCTAGAATCTGGTGCTAACTTGCTAAATGTGTGCATTTAACTCCCAAGAGCAGTCTAAACAACAAATGTACATTAAATTGAGTATAGTGCTGAAGCAGTTAGAGGCATTATCTGGATAGTGTCATTGAAAATCAGGGGCCAGTGGACATACATTTACCAGCTGCTGGTAAAAATACAGGGCCCGGTATTGAGTTTCGCAGGCTATGTACCCCTATTGCGCATAGCCCTGCCTGCTGACCCTTAGCCCCGGATATTCAATGAACCGCACATGCCAGACGTCGTAGTAGCTAACTGGGCAGCAGAGATATTGCACGTTGCCAAGTTAGCTCCTGAACCTTTAAAGATAATCCTCGCCTAACGTTTAGGCCCAGGTTGCTAACCTGGCAGCATGAAATATTGCCGCTGCAAGGTTAGCACAGTCTCCGCCTTTGCTCCACCTCAGAATACCCCTAACACGCCCCAATGCTAATCGCATAGCATCGGAGCATGTAGGGGAGTTAAAAGAGGATATTTAATGGCACTAACCATTTAAGTGCTGTTGAATATCCTTGTTTAAGGCATTTACATGGTTTGCTGGGCTGTAAACCATGGAAATGCCTTTCGAAAATTGGGCTTATAAATCCTTTTGAATATTAACCTATTAGATTTAAAGCTATTTGAGGTAGTGAGTTATTATAAACTACAAGACTATAATAACTACCTTTAAGGCACAAAACAACATGGCTCCTCCAACACTAGGTAAACTGATCACTAAGGACTCCATTAAAACTGTACACAGGAAAGGTCACACAAACAAACTAACAACCCCAAAAGATTTCACAAAAGCTAATAAGACAACCAACAAAAAGGCATTCTCCCATGCTGCACCAATCCTATGGAACTCCCTCCCTGAAGAGATTAGAACGCAAACCGAAATTAAGGTCCTCAGAAAAGAACTAAAAACATATCTATTTACCTCACACTTTGACCCTACTACATACTCCTTCCCCCATAACGAAAACGGATAACAACTTTTAAATCACACCCCAACCAAGCAAGACCCACTACACTAACCTATAAAACAACCCCAACACCTCATTACTGTAATCAATGCTCTTTCCTGGGATTCTTCACCCTGAGTCATTAAATTCGGTCAACTGACCACTAAGCGAGAATACAACTTGTATATAGTTATGATACCTGAAATGTCGCCATTAACATGGTATCTGTTTCAGTTTATGTTATCGTAATAGTTACTTGTTAAGGCATTTGCCCACTGTACATAGTTTACCGATGTTCCTTGTAAACAAACGGACCCCGAATCTGTTCATTAACTTGTTCCTGATACATGGGAAGGTGCGGTATATAAATGATTGTTAAAATAAATAAATAAAATTATGCCTCGGTTATTAAAAACGCTACAACCTCCTTGAGTATTATTTGGAAAGGTAGAATTAAAATTCCAAATTATTATAAGATTGGGAAATTGATTTTGGTATTAACTTTCAGAAGAAGCAAACAATCTAGCACTTTTCTTTGAAGAATGGAAAATAATCAGTTTGCATGTAAATATGTCATAGTGAGAGGAATCATTAAACATAATTGTGCATAGATCATTGTTAAATTTAAAAGGCCCGATATTAGACTCCTTAGGCAACGGTAAGTTGGCAAAAAAGCAGTCTTATCTATGTAAGTGGCACATAGCCAGATATCTGGGATCTTCAGTTTGCTGCTGAGCGATGAATATCCAGGCAGTTCATGCTGCTGTAACAGGATATCCACAGGGCATAATGGAGTGTTATGGGTGCATGGCCTCAATAAGTTCAGTTTGCAGGGATATTCAACAGTGCAGTGGGGAAACCTCAAATGCCATAAACTGCATAACTTTAGGCCAGGATTTTGGGTGTATTTGACATGTCTACTGGACAATCGGCAAACCTGGGTAGTGGCAATACCCGCAGACAGGAACCACCTGTGCAATGTGGGGTCTGAACAGATGGCAATGGAAGTGGAGACACCACAGACACGCCAGGGACCAGAGGTTGAAATGCAATGTGCAGCAACAGCAGCAGCACGAGAGGCACACATACCATACACCACAGATTTCAACACCAAGGGTTACGTACCTGCAACTTTTGGAGGAGGAAGTATACCAATGACACCATAACAGAGCTGTGTAGGATGCTGTGCAGCTATTTGGAGCCAGCCACCACATGAAGCCATAGACTGCCAGTGGCTCTGAAGGTGACCACTGCACTTGGTTTCCTGGCCACAGGAAGCTTCCAGCATGTTTGGGTGCCACCACAGGCATCACCCAGTCTGCCACATGCCACTGTATTGATGCCTTCACCACTGATCTGGTGAGAAGGATGCAAAACTACATCACCTTCCCCACCACACCTGAGCAGACAGAAGATGATGCAGGCATTGTACAATATAGATATCTTTCCATCTGTCACTGACATCATTGCACTGAGGGCACCCCTTGTTGTACTGACATCCCATGTTGCACTGAGGGCACCAGGTCAGGACCACAGGGCATTCAAAAACCACCACAATTACAACTCTATGAATATGCAAGTGGTAGTCAATGCCCAGATGCTAATCACTGATGTGTGCACCCAATTCCCGGGCTTCTGCCATGATGCCTTCATCCTCTCTCAGTCTGGTCTGGGATAAGCAGCAGCCACAGGACACCTTGGAAATGCATGGTTGCTTTGTGAGTGGCACAGCTGTGAGAAAATATGATAGAAAGTGGTCATGCATGTAGCTCTGTGAGGATGCACACCAGAATGGGATCTATGCGAGTGGGCATATGATATCTAAGACACCTCAACACAAGTGCATAGTCTGAAGGGAGAATTGAGGGGCCAGGATGAGAGGCTGCACCTAGGTGATGCAGTCAAAAGGGGACTACATATGAACAGTCACAGGGGACAGGTATGCAGAAAAGCAGACCAGAAGTGGTAAAGTCCAAGAATGTGCAGAAACAGGGTATCCTGAAGACACGACAGGACTCTGAGTAGAAGCCAAGCAATGGCATGCTGCACAGGGCTTGGCAGGAAATGTCTCCAGAATGCACAGTCACATGTCACAGTCCTGTGAAAGGCACTGTGAATATGTCCAACCACTCACCCCGCTAGCTCCAACATATCTGGTGCAGTTGCTTTACTGATGTGTGCCTGCCCTCCTGCTCCCACAGATGAACATGCATACCCTCTCAGACCATGGCTACTGATACCTGTGTGCTACCCGTGGACCTCACAGGAGGAACAATACAATCAGACATACTAGAGGACCCAGGCAGTGGTGGAACAACCAACTGGGGTACTTGAATGCCACTTTAGATGCCTAGACTGCAGTGGGGGTGAGCTGCTGTACAGCCCTGAATGTATGTGCAGGATCTTCACATCATCCTAAATAGCCTTGTTATGCAGTGCAGTATTCCCATTCCTGAGGCTGAAGTGATAGAAAGGATAGATTCTGCAGAGGCTGTGGAAGAGGAAGGGGTGCAGAAGGGGAACCAACAGCAGATGGCATTAGCACTCACCACCAGGAACAGACTCATCTATGAAACTTTCTAGTGTAAGTGCTCAAATTTATTGTATTGCAGTAAGATGAATATCACAGAAACAGTGTCTTCTTCCACCCTCATCATCCAACTCATGGTCAGGTTCTGGATGCTTTGCCACCCGGGACTGCATCTCTGAGGCATTACTCACCATGTCCTCTCCCTCCCCTGTGATGTAACTTGTCTCTGGAGGTTCTTCACCCTCTGGTGGTACTTCAGGAAGGCCCCCTTGCTGGACACCAGAATCCTGGCAATGGTGAGATGTCAACAACTGCCAACAGAAATGGAGGCCATGTAGGTTGCCATCTCCCTGTGGAGCTGAACCTGTGCCTCTCTGTGTCTCTACTCTATCAATTGGAGGTCCAACAGCATTTGATTACTGGCCTGCAGCTCCTGGTGGATGCAGCACAATTTCAAGTGGATACCCTCCATGCATTCGAGCATACGTGCCCCCTCCCAGAGCATCTGTTGTTCCACCTCATCTGGATGGGGAAAGCTAGTTCAACTGCCAGAGGCTGTGCAGGGTCATGTTCCTCATCCCTGCACGACATGGTGCACTGCTTCACTGTGCTACAAATTGGGCTTGCTGGTGGGTTCAGTGCTTCAGCAGCAGCAGGAGTGCTGGAACTGCCAATCCCTAGGTCAATGCCACTTCCTTGAGCAGTCACACAGGTCAGGCAAAAGACACTAGTCATAGGAACTAGGAAGATCATGCATTGAGTGTAAGCCCGGATATGAAAGGAGCCGGTGGATCCAAAGAAGCTCCCTGCCACTGTAGCTCTCTCCCAACACCAGATAGGTGTCTGAAAAATAGTCACAGTGTGCTGCAAGCAGTGGAGAGGTGGCAGGCATCACCAGTATGTAAAGCAGATCTGCATACATTGCATGTTTCTGCAGGTTTGTAATGCAGTCTGCAGAAACTACAAAGGGTGGATGTGCATATTAGCAAACAGAGCTTCTGCCTACCCTATATTCCCCCAGGCAGGTACAGAGTGGCAGCCAGTGAACAACCAAGTGCACCTCATTGAGCAGGGCACATGTAGGAAGGGTTACAGTATCTTTGTACATCTGAGGTGCACAGGGCATGGTGAGCAGACACTGTAAATAGCTCTGCGGTCGCTTACACTTGTGCATATACAAACACACCATTACATTTACTGTGAGGGTGTAATCCTCTATCGTAGCTCTCTACAACTCTTACTTTGCAGGTATGAGCCACATCGCCTATGAGTGAAAGGCTCTGATGTGCTTCCAGATGCACAGAACAGAGTCACAGACATAGCTTGAGGAAATGCCATCATCGGGCAAGGGACAGCAGTGTTGTATCAACAATATACAGTTTCACTTGCATGGTACAATATAGCACCCCTTACCCCACAATGGTACAGTAGCACAGTGAATGGGGTCTGGATGTTGACTGTTTCCAGTGTGAGTGGACTCTGGGGATAGTGGTGTTGTTGCAAGATGTTGCATCTCACGAGACCTGGGGGTCAGCACTTTAAGACCTGCCTCTGCGTTTTCATGCATATCAGTCCGTATTGTGTAGCAGTTGGCATTGTGCCCATCTGGTTGATCAAGCCTCCCTCAAAAAGAGTACTTGTAATCTTTGCCATAAGGTAATGGATGTGCTTTTCAACCAGCCTCAACCTAGTAGGGGCCACAGGACTGGACTTCTCTGTCATGACTCAGTCATCTGCTGGCAGGGATACTATCCTTATTAGTTGCTGCCTAATACAAGCCCTAGTAACTGTTCAGTGATTACAGTGATGACACACCAATTGGCAATAGTGGGGCCCACATAGGTGAAGCATGGTCACTGGCTAGTCGGCCACATACGTGGATACCCAGGCATCTACCACCATGCTGCATCCTTGCTCCATCCCATTACCCCTTCCCTAAGCACCCTACAATAGTACTACATAGCACACAGGCATTCAAATATGAACTACCTGGGGCCTGTATGCTGGTTCCAACTGGCAATGTCAATGTTCTTACCTGTGGACCCACCCACATGTTCTTTTGCTGATGGGACTCACACATAAGATGCCAAACTGGGTCAGACTAAGGTCCATCAAGCCCAGTATCCTGTTTCTAGCAGTGGCCAATCTAGGTCACAGGTACCTAGCAGTTTCCCTAAAAGACACAGGTTCTGCAATGCTTGTATTAGGGCAAGCAGTGGTTATCCCGGGTCCCTTTAATAATGGTTTCCTCCAGAAACGTGTCCAAACCTTTTTTAAACACGGCTACACTAACAGATTTTACTACATCTTCCAGTAATGAATTCCAGAGTTTGATTACATCATGAGTGAAAAAATATTTTCTCTTATTAGTCTTAAATAGGTTACCCTGTAGCTTCGTTGCATGTTCCCTAGTCTTTTATATTTTGATGGCGAAAACAATTGATCTACGTTTACCCATTCCACTCCATTCATTAATTTAAAGACCTCTATCATATCTCCCCTAAGCTGTCTCCTTTCCAGGTTGAAAAGCCCTAACCTCTTTAGTCTCTCTTCATAGGGGTATCCTTTTATCCCCTTTACCATGTTGGTGGCTCTTCTCTGTACCTTTTCTAATAATGCTATATCCTTTTTAAGATATGGTGACCAGAATTGCACACAATATTCCGGGTGCAGTCACATCATGGAACAATACAGAGGCATTATAACATCCTTTGTTTTAGTCTCCATTCCTTTCCTTATGATACCTAGCATTCTCTTTGCTCTCTTGGCCACTGTTGCACACTGGGCGCAGGGTTTTAACATGTTATCCACGATGACACCTAAATCTTTTTCCTGAGTGGTGGTTCCTAATGTGAAGCCTTGCATCGTATAACTATAGTTTGGGTTTTTCTTTCCTAGGTGCATAGCTTTGCACTTGTCCACATTAAATTTCATCTGCCATTTTGATGCCCAGTCTTCCAATTTATCAAGATCCTCTTGCAGTTTTTCAAAATCTTCATGGGTTTTAACAACTTTGAATAATTTTGTGTCATCTGCAAATTTGATTACTTCACTCATTATTCCCATTTCCAGGTCATTTATGAATATATTAACAAGCAGCGG
Organism: Ichthyophis bannanicus; assembly: GCA_033557465.1. Classification (NCBI taxonomy): domain Eukaryota; kingdom Metazoa; phylum Chordata; class Amphibia; order Gymnophiona; family Ichthyophiidae; genus Ichthyophis; species Ichthyophis bannanicus. The sequence continues at coordinate 730,866,932 of CM066036.1, read as the reverse complement.
ACTCAGCACAGATCCCTGGGGTACTCCACTATTCATCTTTCTCCATTGGGAAAATTGGCCATTTAGCCCTACCCTCTGCTTTCTATCTTTTAACCAGTTCTTGATCCACAATAGTACACTGCCTCCTATCCCATGACTTTTTAATTTTGCCAAGATTCTCTGATGAGAGACCTTGTCAAAGGCTTTCTGAAAATCCAGATACACTATATCAACTGACTCACCTTTGTCTACCTGTTTATTCACACCTAAAAAAAACATAAGAGATTAGTAAGACAAGACTTTCCTTGGCTAAAGCCATGTTGGCTGTCTCCCAATAAGCTATGACTATCTACATGTTCAGTAATTTTGTTCTTTATAATGATTGCAACCATTTTTCCCAGTACTGATGTTAGGCTCACGGGTCTATAGCTTCCTGGATCGCCCCTGGAACCCCTTTTAAAAATTGGCGTTACATTGGCCATCCTCCATTCTTCAGGTATTACAAATTATTTTAATGATAGTTCACACATTACTAATAGTAGGTCTGCAAACTCATATTTCAGTTCTTTCAACACCCTTGGATGTATACCATTTGGTCCAGGTGATTTGCTACTCTTCAGTTTATCAAATAGTTGTAATATATCTTCCTGGTATATCGATATTTCTTTCAATACTTCTGTGGCATCACCTTTAAATACCATTTCAGTCATGGGTAACATCCTTACATCTTCCTCAGTAAAGACCGAAGCAAATAATTTATTCAGTCTCTCTGATATGGCCTTGTCCCCTCTTAGTACCCTTTTTACCCCTCTATCATCTAATATTCCAACTGACTCTGTCACAGGTTTTTTGCTACGAATGTACTTGAAAAAGTATTTATTATGTGTTTTTGCTTCCATAGCAAGCTTCTTCTCAAATTCTCTCTTTGCCTGCCTTATCAATGTCTTGCATCTAACTTGCCAGTGCTTATGTTGTTTCCAGTTTTCGTCATTTGGCTCCTTTTTCCATTTCCTGAAACATGCTTTTTTGGCAACAACAGCCTTTCTGACATCTTTAAACCATGCTGGCAGTTTTTGGATGACTTCCTTTCACCTTTTCTTAAAGTGTGGAAAACACCTGGTCATGGGCCTTCAAGACAGTATTTTTAAACAACACCCATGATTTATGTAAATCTTTAACCTTTTCAACTGCTCCTTTTAGTTTTTTCTTAACTATTTACTTCATTTTATCATAGTCTCCCTTTTGAAAGTTAATAGGTAGTACTGTGGATTTCCTGACTGTCCTTTCTTTATTTTTTAAATCAAACATGATCATGCTATGATCACTGTTGCCAAGTGTCCCCCAACAACCTTATCTCTTGCACCAGATCTTGTGTTCTGCTAAGGACTAGGTCCAAAATGGCTTCCCCTCTGGTTGGTTCATGAACCAGCTGCTCCAAGAAGCAGTCATTTATCATCTAGAAACTTTATCTCCCTAGCATATCCTGCCATGACACTGACCCAGTCTATACCGGGGTACTTGAAATCACCCATTATTATTACTGTGCTGTAATGTTTGTTAGCTTCTCTGATTTCTTTGAACATTTCATCATCCATTTGCTCATTCTGGACAAGCAGTCAATAGTACACCACCACTCCCATCACTTTCCCCTTTTTATATGTAATTTCAATCACTAGAGATTTGACAGTGAATTTTTTTTCCAGCACAACTTTAATCCTTAGTGACTCAATGCCTTCTCTAACATAGAGTGCAACCCCTCTACCAATTTGATCTGCTCTATCATTACAATATAGTTTGTACCCACGTATCAGTGTCCCATTGGTTGTCCTCCTTCCACCATGTCTCTGAGATACCAATCATATCTAACCTCTCATTTAATATTATATTTTCTAACTCTCCCATCTTATTTTTTAGACTTCTATCATTGCATACAAGCATTTTAGAGGCTGTATTTTATTCATATTAATCTGGTTATTGGTAGGCAGGGGTAATTTTGAATCTTTAAGTTCTATCTGCTCTGTACTTATGGGGCTTTTGGGTTACTTTTGTCTTTATTGGAACCTCTCTGTTGATATGCCCTAACTTTAATCTTTTGTTAGTAATCTTAAAGGATTCATCGTTCCGAAGCATGCACTCTTGGGCAACTGTCGACTTTCCCCTATTACCTAGTTTAAAAGCTGTTCTATCTCCTTTTTAAAGGTTAATGCCAGTAGCCTGGTTCCATACCGATTAAGATGGAGTCCATCCCTTCGGAAAAGCTCCTCCTTTCCACAGAATGTTCCCCAGTTCCTAACAAATCCAAAACCCTCTTCCTTGCACCATCGTCTCATTCACGCATTGAGACTCCGGAGCTCTGCCTTCCTTTTGGATCCTGTGCATGGAACGAAAAGTATTTCAGAGAATGCTATCCTGGAAGTTCTGGATTTCACCTAAAAGCCTAAATTTAGCCTCCAGAACCTCCCTATCACACTTTCCTATGTCATTGGTACTGACATGTACCAAGACAGCAGACTCTTCCCCAGCACTATCTAAGACCTTGTCTAGGTGGCATGTGAGGTCTACTACCTTCACACCAGGCAGGCATGTTACCAGGCGATCCTCATGTCCACCATCCACCCATCTATCTAGATGCCTAATGATCAAATCACCAACTATAACAGCTGTCCTAAACCTTCCCTCGTGAGCACATGGCCCTGGAGAAACCTCTTCGGAGAGAGAGGGTTTTACATCACTTGGAGGACAGGTCCTAGCTGCAGGATCACTTCCTGCCACATGAGAGTGATGCTGCCCTGTCACATGACCTCTCTCCTCCATGACTTTATGTTAAGTTATACTCTGATTTGATTTAAATTAAAACTCTTTGCTGATACTAGGCCAGTGATGGCTAACCTTTTTGAGCCCGAGTGCCCAAACTGCCGCACAAAACCAAAGAATTTCCTCAAAGTGCCAGCACGTCAATTAAACCTTAACAACAAGATTTTAGTATCTAAAAACTCTTTATAAAGTTGCCTGAAGTATGTAACATCATTTGTAAAGGTTGGAATCTTTGTATTGTCAGAGAATCAATTTGATTCTCTCTCTACATCTGCTTTAACATAATAATCTTTCTCCTTTTGCTCTTTCCTCATTCCTATTTCATCCACTCAAATTTTACCCCTCCATCCTCAATCCCCACTTAGTCTCCCAATACCCGGCCAATTGTACATTTTTCTTCCCTCCCACACAAAATATTTTTCCCCTCTCCATTTCATTCTCCCAGCCCCATCCCCTTCTAATCTCCCCCAACATCAGCTCCCTTTTAGTTCCAGCCCCACCCAGTATCCGCTCCCTTCTAGTCCCCTCATCAGTCCATTTCCAGTCCTAGCTCCCCCATCCATTTCCAGTCCTATCCGAGTCCCTTCATCAGCTCATTTCCAATACCAGCCTCCCATCAGCCCATTTCTAGTCCTTTCCTAGCCCCACCATCAGCCCATGTTAAATCCTAGCTCCCCTCCACTCAGCCCATTTCTAATCCAAGCCCCCATGAGCCTACTTCCAGTTCTAGCCCCTCCATGAGTCCATTTCAATCCAAGCCCCCACCACAGCCCATTTCCAATCTTAGCTCCCCCAACACCCAATTCTAAGTTCTATCCTAGCCCATCCATCAGCCCAGTTCCTGTCCTAGCTCCCTCCCCTAAGAGCCCATTCCAAGCCCCCCTTCCCATCAGTTATTTGCAGTTCAAGCCCCCTTCCACTCAGCCCATTTCCATTCCAAGTCCCCCTCCCCATTAGCTATTTGCAGTTCAAGCCCCCCACTTCCCCTCAGCCCATTTCCATTCCAAGCCCCGTCCCCATCAGCTATTTGCAGTTCAAGCCCCCCACTTCCCCTCAGCCCATTTCCATTCCAAGCCCCATCCCCAACAGCTATTTGCAGTTCAAGCCCCCTTCCACTCAGCCCATTTCCAGTCCTAGCAACCCCCCCAACCCATTACCAGTCCTAGCCCCCATAGCCCACTCCCAGTCCTAATCCCACCAGCCCATTTCCAGTCCTAATCCCCCATCACCCAATTTTCAGTTTAAGCCCCCCCATAGCCCATTACCAGTCCTAACCTCCCCATCAGCCCACTCCCAATCCTAATCCCCCATCACTCAATTTTTAGTTTAAGCTCTCCCATAGCCCATTACCAGTCCTAACCCCCCATCAACCCACTTCCAGTCCTAATCCCACAAGCCCATTTCCAGTCCTAATCCCCCATCACCCAATTTTTAGTTTAAGCCCCCCCAGCGCCCATCACCACTCCTAACCCCCCCCAGCGCCCATCACCACTCCTAACCCCCCCAGCCCAGCGCCCATCACCACTCCTATCCCCCCCAGCCAGCCCAGTGCCCATCACAACTCCTAACCCCCCCAGCCAGCCCAGTGTCCATCACCACTCCTAACCCCCCCCGCCCACTGCCCATCCCCACTCCTAAACCCCCCCAGCCCAGCCCATCACTACTCCTACCACCCAGCCCAGCCCAGCCCATCACTACTCCTAACCCCCCAGCCCAGCCCAGCCCATCCCATCACCTCTCCTATCCCCCCCCCCCGAGCACAGCCCTTCCCATCACCACTCCTAACCCCCCCAGCCCAGCCCAGCCCAGCCCATCACCACTCCTAACCCCCCCTCCAGCCCATCACCACTCCTAAACCCCCCCAGCCCAGCCCATCACCACTCCTAACCCCCCCCCCCCAGCCCAGCCCAGGTAAAATTTAAAAAAAAGAAAACCTGTCTGCTGCCGCTGTCGGGGCCGCCGCGGCAGAATCGAGCGTGCCGTGGGGCCCCCCTGTATCCGGCAGAGCCTGCCCTCCCCGTAGCAGCTCTCTCTTTGGAGCTGCAGTCAGACACGCCGGCTTGCAGAGCGCGAGGGAAGAGTTTCTCCCTCGCTGCTCTGTTAAGCCCGCGGGGGCTGATGGGAAGTTCCCATCAGCCCCCGCGGGCTTAACAGAGTCGCGAAAGGGACACTCTTCCCTTCGCGCTCTGCAAGCCGGCGCGTTTGACTGCAGCTCCAAAGAGAGAGCTGCTACGGGGAGGGCAGGCTCTGCCGGGTACAGGGGGGCCCCGCGGCACGCTCGATTCTGCCGCGGCGGCCCCGACAGCGGCAGCAGACAGGGTTTTTTTTTTTTTTTTTCAATTTTACTTAATTGCGGACCTTCCCGCGTGCCAGCTGCAAGGCCTTCGCGTGCCACAGCTGGCACGCGTGCCATAGGTTCGCCATCGCTGTACTAGGCCCTGACTGAGTATTAAATTTAAACTAGAAGCTCCCTGCTGGGTTCTAGATTGAAACTGAAAGCTCTCTGCTGGGTTCTGAATTTAAACTCTGGGCCCTCTGCTGGGTTCTGAATTTAAACTGAAAGCCCTCTGCTGGGTTTTAAACTTTAACTGAACGCTACCTGTTGAGTTTTTAATTTAACTAAAAACTCTTTGATGATACTAGGCCCTGACTGATTTAACAAATACACTGGATTCTAATTTACACAGATTAATCAGTTTTAATCTAAAGAATTCCTTTTTCCCCAAGATTTAGAAAAATTCCCAGAATAAATACTTACAATTGCAGATCTGTCTCCAGAAGTAACAGTCCCTTTTTGTAGTCCTTCAAGATAAATACAGCAGCACCCAGGCTCATGGAAAATACTCATACCTCATCTGGCCACACCACATTTTCTCCCCCAGTATTTACACCATGTGAGTGATGACATGGACATCACCATGGCTTGTGCCCGTGACATATCATGTTTGCACACCGAGGCTCAACAACTTCCCAGCACCCAGCACAGACCACAATCTGTACAGTGCAACCCACAATCACCCATGCCTATGTGGCAGACACACACCTATGCTGCTGGTAACAATGATGACACAGGAAGGTACAAATGCAGGCTTTTATTATTGTGAACAGTACAACACGTTAACAGAGAAACACATTTCAACACAATTCCATACCTCCCCCCATTAGCCCTCACAACATATCCCCAAATGTTTCCTACATGCTACCCCATCCCTTTTACCCATGTGTTTATGGCCTAAGGGGACCCTCTCTGCAGCTCTGTAGGGCCTGTGTTATGGCCTGTAGGCCCATGCAGATGGCTCCTGCAGACTCTACCACTGCCTCCCTTAAGAGGCACAGCTTGTCTGCCACAGTGGCCACAATGGCAAAGTGCTCCGGAAGGGGGGCTGCTGATCTAGCTGGATGTCTGCAGTGCCTCTGACTGCACCTGTCACCACCCCTGAGGATGGATGATGGCACAATGGGGGGTGGAGCTTAGCTGGGGAGTAGGAGGCACTGCAGATACCCCTTGCTCCTCTAGGGCCTCCTCCTCGATAATCATTGCTGGCCCCTTGTGCCCAGCACACCAGGTGGCTCTGTTGATTCTGGGACACCCTCTTCACCATCTTCCTATGCCACCACAGTCATGTCCCCATCCCCTCACTACTCATAGAACATTCGCCCCAACTCCTCCTCTGCCACTGCCTCCTCTTTCTCTTGCGAGACCTCCTCCTCCTCCTTCTCACTTTCCTTCTCCTTCTCCTCCTTCACCTCCTCCTCCTCTACCAACATTCCTTCCTCCTCCTCCTCACTGTCCTCTTACTCCTCCTCAATCTCAATCTCCTTCTCCTCTTGCAGCTGTTCTCCTCCTCCTCCTCCTCCTCTTGCTCAACCTCTTCATCTTCCACTGCCTATGCATCATCCCCTGCCACCTCTGGGGCTTCCTCCAGGGCCTCATCTCCCCCCCCCCCCATTGGAGATGCTGATGGTGGCAGATGTGGCAGCTATGGTGGTGGTACTGGTGCTGGGGCTGGGCCTGGAAGTGCAGCCTAGTGCAGACACTGCCTTCCTGCAGCTGGTGGGGGCATCTGCCTAGCTGCCTCTCCATGCCACTGTCCTCAACTTCTATGGCTGTGAAGAGAGGAATAGTGGCTCATAACATGGGTGGAACATCAGACTTACAGGAGATGGACAGAGCAGACACATGGACACACACACTGACTACTGTGCATCCATATTTCATGGTCCCCAACATCACCACACATGTGCTTCTCTATGAGCTGAAAATATATGTCTCCCAGACATGCTGCCATGTGGGTGGTATGTCCCTAACATGCTGACTGATCTCTGACTGGTGTCCAGGTATGGTCATTGTAAAACAGTTGACTGCATGTGATGTGTGCTTCTGTAAGCTGATTCCACACATGTGGCCTCCTTTGGGTGGTGTTATCACTTGCAATTGTGCTTTGTCCTTTAAGCCATTGTAATGGGCCCTCAGCACCACTCAGTGTGGTGTTCACATGTGTTTCAGTCAGACCACCACTGCTCCACAACATCCCGATAGCCCCTGGGAACACATTTGACACTATTACTGTGCTACATCTGACCAAGCTGTCTGTGTGTGAGGTATCTGGAGGGCATACACTCAGTATGGCATCGCTCACTGTATAGACCTATGTGCATAGAGATCTCTGTACTATGTATATTCTAATCTGTTTCTTTGCTGTCAGTCAACAATATGTGGCTGATAACACGTGGTGGACCCATGAGGCATGCATCAGACCTAAAGTGCTAATCGAGCTACCTATCTGATGTTATGAAGACGTGTAGGCCTTACATGTCATCATTGCTGTCATTCCTGGTGGCATGTGGACACTGCCATGTGGCTAGCTTATCTGTGTTTCCTGCAACCTCCTCCTGGAGTCACTGGATTAGCTCTGGCCTCTTTTGGTGCTTGTTCCAGAAATAGCACCTCAGGTGTTAGACAATGTTTCCAGAACATGTGACAACTACACAGATATTGGCCCCTGGCAGGGCATAAGTTTCTGCTCTGTATGGATCTCTGTGGTATATTCCACTAAATGTGAGGCCTCATGGACACTATCCAGTAGCTCTCACTAGCATCTTCACATCATCCGTAGCCCTTCCCAGTCCTCTCGGTATTGGTACAATGTGACTTTCACCTTGACCCTGCATATAGTTTCTCAGATACATGTCTTTGACCTCTGGACCCCATAGGGCCATATCCCTTCTGCTTCTGCCCCCTCACTGCCTCTAACAAATATCTTCTAGGCCCCTACACCCTGCTATGTGCCTCCAAATTCTATACCCTGGCACTTCCTTACCTTTTCCAGCCCTACACCCCATTCTGTCCCATCTCGTCTCATCCATTCTTGATCACACCATCCACCTCACTCTGCTTCCCTGGCCTCCCTCCCCTCCCCTTCCACTCTCCTTAACCCCCTTGCCCTCTTTATCTTATCACCACCTCTTCTGTATCTCCCTATTGTGACACCACTTTCCGAGCATCCAGTCATGGTTTGTGGTTCTCAATATTTTTTGGTTGCATGTGTGTGATTTTTTGCACAGATGCAGCCTTGTGATGCTATACATGACTTGCAGCTATGTAATATGTGGTGATATGTGGGGGGGCCTCAGTGAGAGCATACTAGGGAATGCACAACTATTTCCAGCTGTTTATTTCAGTGTTCTCCAAATGTTCATAGCCAGTGGCAGAAGACCACAGCTTAATGGGTACACTGATAGAGGTGACACCCCCCACAACAAGAAAAACTTGCAACAGCCTCCACAAGCTATTAGAGTTCCCCTGCTGTGGTCTTTAACCTGTGACCCATGCATTTGAAAGACATCCCCTATCAGGGGGAGCTATTGGGTCCTCCTGTGTGATGTCTGCAGCTGCATATTCTTCTAGGAAATCTGGGATGGCAGGGACATGAATTTAGAAATGTGGAACCTGGCAGAGGCAATAACCTGACTTATGGCACTGACCACAGCATCTGCCATGAGCCATCCTCACTATTTGCATGTACACTTCAAAAGCTAGGCCTGTGCCAGGAAATTATTGCTGACCTGCTGCTCTGTCTATCCCCCCTTCCCTGGACCTCCTCCATCCATTGGCAACACACCTCCACAGCTGGAGCTGAATTCCCTTCCAGATGACCATGGAGAGGCATAGATCGGCTCTGCGGTAGCCCCTGGGATACAGCTTCACCTTAGACCGCAGCACCATTTTGGCAAGAGCCTCAGCTTCAGCGGTGCTGAAGTTTGCTGTTTTCCTGGCTACCATGCTGCTGCTATGTATCTGCCTAGCCAGAGGGGATTCCTGCACTGACAGTACATGGAAAGTCATAACCGGGTAAGAAGTAGGTAAACCCAGGTACACATACCCGGACAATATCTGTTACTTCTTTCCATACCAGTATAATGAAGAATATTTATTTTATTTATCTAGGCTTATATACTGCTTTTTTACCAGTCAAAGTAGTGTACATTCAGTTACTATATATATATATGTTTTCCTTGTCCGCAAAGGGCTCACAATCTATGTTTTTGTACCTGAGGCAACAGAGGGTTAAGTGGCTTGCCCAAGGCCACAAGGAGCACCTGTGGAACTAGAAAAGCCAGTCCTTCCAGAAAAGGTTGCTGTCCTTTAGCAGGATTCAATTCCCTGGCCCTCAAGCCTGAGGTAACTTTCTCTAACCACTAGGCCACTCTTCCATCAACCTTGGCCACTTTTATGTGGCTCTACCCATGTGCAACAAAATATTGCTGCCTTACCTGCCTTTACATCACTGTGTGGTTATATCCCGCACTCTGCACCATGCACAGTTTATCCATTGATATTCATATAGGCCCCTTCACCTGGGTATCTCGAATATCATCGTTGGCGTTCCGCCAGCGTAGCCATATTTGGTCACCAGGAGACAATCTCCCATTACTGCCCATTTTCCATCTTTGCTCGCATGTTCGCCGGCTGACTCGTGACTTGTGCCCTTTTTTAAGTGGGTTTCTTTAGCCAGTTATCGGTTTCTTCTGCGCCTTGTGCAATATCGGGCCCAATATATTTAGTAATTCAGTCAGTGCCATGTATGACCCAAAGAGATTTTGACCTCTCTTACAGCTACTATTCTGATGGATAAATAAAATGGGACAGAGGCTCATTTTCAATGGGACCTAGGCAGTCTAGTAAGTTCATAACCAGTTAGATTCTGAGACATAAAAGGATTACCCCACACAACAGGGATACAAACCCAAGAGAATTACAGAGATGCCAGAGGTCTGACAGATAAGAAATTGGATGTGAGGAAACCTGACATAGTGGTAAAGAGGGAAAACACCAGAACAACATTGATAAGAGAGGTGTTGGTTCCAAGCGATTGTTCTGTGAATCACATGGAGATGGACAAACTCCTGAAGTACAAAGAAATGCACCAAGAAAATGTGGCAGAACGATATAGAAATATTTCCCATTGTATTGGGAGCCACAGGCCTATTTAAATGGAACTTCCAATCACACCTTGATAAATTACCCATGCATGCTACATCTTTTGATCTGCAGAAGGAAGCTCTCTTTGGTACAGTACAAGTACTACAGTGAGCATTAACAGTAAATTTGAGAGACTGAGGTCATACACCACATACCCTGGCTTAGGAGGGAGGTTCATGGCTGTCATGGTATGCACAAAACTAACCTGTTTGGAGAAATTGCCCACAGGAAATCTGGCAGGCTAGATTTGCTGTCACAAAAAGTGTACAGCCCTAGAGATATTTCTAGGGTGGGCTTTTGACCTAATCAGTAATAACTTATTTTCAGCACAAATTTTGGCTGGGTAGATTTAGAATGATTGTCATCTGAAAACATAGCTGGTAGATTTTGTTGAAAATTGCTTTGCTTTGCTGGTCAATATTTGGCTAATTAAGCCAGACACTGAGCATCCCTTTGAAAACCGATCCCTTTATACAGCGAGAGACAAAATATATATTCCTAACTACAATTCTGGGGCATTAATAGTCTGAATCACTAGAAAGAAATCAAAAATGGCTAGGAGAGTGCCCAGAAAACAAATATAGTTCAATAAGACTCCTGTATATCATATAACTAAACAAGTGAAATGAGAATGATGCCTGCACACAAAAAAGTGTATCTTGCTTCAGTTGCAATTGCAATGCACAGACAATACTTCATATAATATAAAATAAATGACCACAAACTAGAAATGGAAACTGGCAGACACAAATTAAACTGGAAAGTCAAGGAAGCCAGACACTGCAATCTAACGAGACAGAAATTGAAATAGATGCATTTCCTCCGGTGCTGGGCAATTATAAAGACACATGAAATCCGTACTTTCTAAAACTGTCAGAGACAATCAGAGACTTTCATGAAACAAATGAGCAGGTAAAAATAAGTTTAATCTTTGAAGAAAATGGAGAAGTTCTAGAAATAACATCAAAATATATTGTATTTTGCTGACAGATAACGTACAGATTATAAAATATACGGATCACGTAGCACGGGGAACAGAGCTTTATCAGGAATGCTGTATTGTAGTAGTGGTATCTACCTTTCATAGGTGTTATTGATAAGATAAGCAGTCATAAGCATTCCCATTATTTGCTTTGCTTCTCTCTGAGACCCCACAATGCACAATAAGATACCAGATCACAACTTTATTCAAGCAAAGTACATGTAAAACATTTCACCTGAGACAATTGAAGAAATTATCAGTTCAGAAGAATGCCTTCAACTAGTTCAACTGGTACAATCCTGGATTGCTCATATCCAGTTCTCAACTCATCTTGCTTAAGTGACCCAAATTCTAGCGCATCCCTATTACCTGGTTCCAGGACCAGGTCTGCGTTTAACTAGAATCTGCTTTGTCCCTAGAAAATATTCTCTACTATGAAGCCTACTACATCTTGTCATTAAAATTTGTAAATAAGTTATTTTAGTTGAATTATGTAAACTTGTATCCTCATAAGTACCTGTTTCTGCACCAGTTATATTATTAATTTGTAACGGTTGTTCTTTTGTAAACCGCTATGATTACCTGAAATAGCGGTATAAAACCACACAAATAAATAAATCTTCCTTTGATCCACTCCCATCCCACTAACATACATGTCTCGGTCTGGAAATTCTCCCATTCAATCTTACCATCATTAATTAAAGTTTATCACTAGCCACAGTCCCCGGTGCCCTGAAGTGGACTTTTATCAGGCCAACTTTAAAAAAGCCAAATCTGAACACAAGTATCCCTGAAAATTATTATCCCATCTCCAATTCTTCCTATCTTTCAAATTGATTGAAAAAGCTGTCTTCATTCCATTGACAGATTATGTCAGTAAGTCCAACATTCTACACCAGCACCAGTCAGGTTTCCAGCTCAGATATAGCACCAAGATCACAGTCATCGCCCTTCTTGGAGAGATGCACAGCCATCTAGACTCTGGTCAAGCTGTCCTTATAGTTTCCTTGGGTGTGTCAGTGGCCTTCAATGTAGTTGATCATTCCTTACTTGTTCATTGCCTCAGAGGTATAAATTTAGATGGTCAAGTCTTTGTATAGTTTACATCCTTTCTTCCGCAGTCATACCTTTCAAGTTCTTACCACCACTGACTCTTATTTATTAGCCTACCACCTTGCCCCGGGCATTTCTAAGGTTCCATTTTGAATCCCTTCCTTTTCAATATCTTTCTTGTTGTTCTTACAACAATCATGCAGGATCATGGGATCAGTGGCTACTTCTATGACAATGATGTTATGTTGGTAGCCTACATTAACCTCCCTTCTCCCAACCTGAACCTTAGTAGATGCATTCTCCACTTGGCTTTCCTCCTACCACCTCAGGCTAAATACCTTACTGCCATGTATCTCTAGCACCCCCACAAACCTCACTGATGCTCTCTGTCTAGTGGCTATTATTTACCCTGAATGATCATTTTCAAAGCATATCTATGTCTCAACCTTAAACTTCCCCTATTCCTGCAGACACATCCTCTCCATGAAGAATTATCTAAGCACATAAGCTTTGCACAAACTTCTCAATGTTCATGTTATTTCCTACTTGGATTACTGTAATTCCATTTACACTGGTATAGTTGTCTCTTAGTTATAAAGACCATGAAAAATGCACTGATTCTATTATGATCAAATGCATCTGTTTGGCTTCCCATATGCTATCTCATCCGGTTCAAAATTCGGATACTAGTCTACAGAGCTTTCTACAGAGCTTTCCCATTCTATTTCTCTTTGTTACTGATACCCTGATACCCTACCATCCAACCCATACCCTTCAGTCCCAAAATGAAAACATCTTAACTATGCTGCCACTTTCCCACTCAAAGTATGAAACCACCCATCACTCTGCCTTTTTCGTTCTGGCACTTTCCCCCTGGAATGTCCTCCCTAAGTAATTACACTGTGATTTCTTATACAGTAAATTTAAAACTGCTCTCAAAATGCAACTTTTGAAACAGTTTACACAGATTACCTCAACTAAGACCCATTTTCCAGGTAACTTGGATCCCCATCTTGCCCCATCACACTAAATTAGATAGTTGTGAATGCTGTTCACTAGTGGGTTGCCATTTGAAACTTCTTTTCTTTCCATGTGATCCCTTTTCTATTCACATTTGTAGTTCCTTTCCTGCTCTGGTAATTTTAACTATGTCAACTGCTTAGCTACTCAATAAGTTATAGGTAGTATAGAAAGTATACAATAAACAAAAACATAAACACAAACTGCTCAAAACCTTTAGGGAGGATAAAGAGAATGTCATGAAGGTTATAGCCGCTTTCTAAGAGGGTTGATATTCCCTCGAGCAGTGTAAGGTAGTACAAACTGATAGACTCCAGGAAGGGGTCTCTAGGACCATAGCCGTGAACATAGCCCTGAACATAGCCCTGCTGGAGAAATTGGACCAGATCCCTAGATTCTTCAAGTCTTGTAGGATCTTGGGTAGTGACAGTTTCTGTGAGGTTGCAGGAGCTCATTATCAGTCATGTAATGTACTGCTTGCATAGGCAATTTATAAATGTGAGCTTTAAATAAATGATTTGAAAGATGTTATCTATAGGTGATTCATCCAGACCAGACTTGCAGCATTCCAAGATACACTATCACAGTCAGCATGACCTTGGTAAGGGACACAGTCCAGTACACTAAAGACCACCAGCTGCATTCTTGCTTATGAATCTCGATCAGGAAAAGAGATGCAACTACATATCATTTGACTCCCCTGGATATAGTAATCTACAGCTTTGGGTTGGATATGTAAGAGGTACGTAAAGCCCCAGAGATAAACAGCAGTTTTCCCCAGGTCTACCTTAATAATGGTTTATGGAGGTTGTGCCGTGCTGCAAGGGGGTTGTTGCCAGTCGCATGGGGGTGCCCACATTGGGTGTCCATAGGACTTGGAATGCCAGTGAGATAAAAAAATATTTTCTCCTATTTGTTTTTAATGTACTACTGTGTAACCTCATGGTGTGTCCTCTAGTCTTTGTACTTTTTGCTAGAGAAAGCAATTGATTTGCATTTACCCATTCCACTCCATTCAGCATTGCATAGATCTCTGTCATATCTCCACTCAGTAACTTCTTCTCCAAGCTGATGAGCCCCAACCCCTTTATCCTTTCCTCATAGTTCCATCCCATTATTAGTTTTAAATATATTTGGGTTGATATTCAAAAGTTATATATTCATTGGAAGCCAGTGAACATATCAATTTCTCTGCAGCTCCTCACTACCTTTCCTCTCTTATCTCTCCCTACACCCCTCTTCGGGAACTTCGCTCTTCTGGCAAATCGCTTCTGTTTGTGCCCTTCTCTTCTATTGCTAACTCCAGACTTCGCTCCTTTCACCTTGCTGCTCCTTATGCCTGGAACAAACTACCTGAGTCGGTACGTCAGGTATCTTCATTGGCCCTTTTCAAATCCAGGCTGAAAACTCATCTCTTCACTGCTGCTTTCGGATCTTAACTCACCTAATCTCCTTTGTGTGTCCTTACCATTCCCCCTAGACGTATCCCATGTCTACAGCTGCTGAGTTATCTGTCTTGATTGTGTGGTCTGTCTTGACTAGATTGTAAGGTCTGATGAGCAGGGACCGTCTCTTACATGTGTCTGTGCAACGCTGCGTCTATCTTGTAGTGCCATACAAATGCTCAGTAGCAGCAGTAGTAGTAATGGATGGTGTCTGTGTCCACACAGGTGTTTCTTCATATACCATTTGTTCCTCTGCAGTGTATCCTCTGCTCTTCTCAGATCTGCCCTGTCCCCCGTTCCAAGACTCTGTCAGACTTCCACTCCCTCATCCCTGCCCATTCCCAGCTGTGCCAATCCAGAACCCACAGTGAGACAATATATAACTGTTGGTGCATCAGTCTCCCCATTGCCTTGTCCCCTGCTGCCTGCCTGTCTGTGTGAGTGAGGTTCAGTGTATCCTGCAGCCTCTGTGTCTCTGTGTCATGAACTTCTGCCTGTCTGTGTGAGTGAGGTTCAGTGTATCCTGCAGCCTCTGTGTCATGAACTTCTGCCGCCCTGTCTGTGTGTGGCCCAGTGTTCCCCACAGACTCCGGGTCTCTGTGTGTTTCCCTGCTGCATGTTTGTGTGGGAGTGCAGGTTCATGTGTAGAGCTGTGGATATTGGCGGTTGGTGTCATTGGGTGTTGGAGTGGAAGCTACTGGGTGTAGGTGATAGGAGTCACTGGATGTTGGTAGGGGGAGTCTCAGGGTGTTGGTCCGGTGAAGCAGGAGCCATAGATGAGATGAACACATTGGGCCCGATATTGAAAGCCTTAGGCATTGGTAAGATGGCAAAAAAGCAGCCTTACCCATGTATGTGGCAAATAACTTGGCATGCGGGATGTTCACTTCTCTGGCTAGCATCGAATATATGGGAAGTGCACTCAGCGGTAACTGGATATCCGTGGAGGCGTAACGGGGCGTAATGGGGGCATGGCCTGGACATACCCACTTTGCAGGGATATTCAACAGCAAAGTGCAGTGGCCCCAAACACCATAAACCGTGGAAAGTCAGGTCAGGGTTTTGGGCGCATTTGACATGGCGACTGGTCTGTTGGCAAACCAGGGTAGCTGAAATACTCGTGGACAGGAACTGCCCATGCAATGTGGGGTCTGCATAGACTGCAATGGAGGCGAAGACGGACTCCATTGCAAGCAAGGTAATACTCTGCCTTAAAACTCTTAAAGGGATTTTGGTGTTCATTTTTAAAAGCTAATTCTTAAATGGGTTTTGGTGTTCCTTTTTGAAAGCTGAATCTTTTTTTCTATACTGCAAAGGGGGATTTTTTGTTAGTTTGTAGTGTTGGACAAAGTTCTGTCTGTTAGAGTTCATTGTCTTTGTTCCAGCTACCCTTTCACAGCTAACTCTTTGAAGACACTGACCTCATCAGGTGTTAGATCCCTCTCTACACACCTCAGCACCTACCCAACCCACATGAGCATTCTTGTTTTACTGGGCAACTCCCCAATTAGCTATACGCAGGGACATAGAGCAATGCTGTTTGAACACACTTAAAAGTGGTTAAATGCTTTTTCTCTTAAAGGACAGATCAGGAACAAGTAGGGACTTTGAGAGGTCTCTCTTTTTTACTTCACCAGGTACCAAAGCTCCATCAACCAACAATGGCTGCGAAAAATTCTATTGCCTAAGCTGTTGCCCCATTACAGTTTCTGCCTCTGTCCAAACAGCGATACCATTAACTGCCAAGCATTAGACCATTCTTCCTGCTTTTGTAGATCTTTCCTCATGTTATCCACTCCCTCAGGGGAGTCCACTCTGTTGCAAATTTTCGTGTCATCTGCAAAAAGACAGACTTTTCCATTCAGTCCTTCAGCAATATCACTCACAAATATATTAAACAGTGCCGGACCCAGGACCGAACCCTGGGGCACCCCGCTAATCACACTATGTAAGTGCTGTCAAGTCAATGCCCACTCCTGGCAACCCAGCAGCCCCTGGGTTTTCTTGGCAAGGTATGAATGAAAGTAAATTGCTAGGCCTTTTCTTCCAAGGCAATGGAGGGTAAAGTGACTTGCCCAAAGTCACAAGGAGTTTTAATGAGAATTGAACACTAATCTCTTGGATCCTAGGTTGTTGCTCTGACCACTAGGTTACTACTGGTAGCCCCAACACACCTTCTAGTTGCTTTACTGATGTGTGCCTGCCCCCCTGCTCCCACAGCTGACCGTGGATACCCTCTCAGATCATGCTACTGACACCTGTGTGCAGACCTCACAGAAAGAGCGATACAACCAGGCACACCAGAGTACCAGGACAGTGGTGGAATGGGCCATTGGTGTCCTGAAAAGCCGCTTCAGATGCCTAGACTACAGTAGAGGTGAGTTTCTGTATAACCCTGAAAATGATAGCTCACAGATTAGTAATAGTAGATCTGCAATATCATATTTCAGTTCTTTCAATACCCTTGGATGTATACCATCTGGTTCAGATGATTTGCTACTCTTCAGTTTATCAAATAGCTGTAATACATCTTCCTGGTTTATCGGTATTTCTTTCAATTCTTCTGCTGCATCAGCTTTAAAAAACATTTCAGTCATGGGTAACTTCCCTATATCAGTAAAGACTGAAGCAAATAATTCATTCAGTCTTTCTGCTATGACCTTGTCCCCTCTTAGTGCCCCTTTTACCCCTCTATCATTTAAAGGTACAACTCACTCTCTCACAGGTTTTTTGCTACAAATGTACTCAAATGTACTTGAAAAAGTTTTTATTATGCGTTTTTGCTTCCACAGCAAGCTTTTTTTCAAATTCTCTCTTTGCCTGCCTTGCATCGAACTTGTCAGTGCTTTTGTTCTTTTCAATTTTCAGCATTTTTCCATTTCCTGAAAGATGCTTTTTTTTCGGCTAAAACAGCCTATCTGACCTCACCTTTATAACATACTGGCAGTTTTTTGGACTTCCTTCCTTCCACTTTTTTTAAAGCGTGAAAAACAGCTGGTCTGTGCTTCCAAGATAGTATTTTTAAACAATATCCATGCTTGATGTAAATCTTTAGCCTTTGCAGCTGCTTCTTTTAGTTTTTTCTTAATAGCTTGATTCTGTCCCGGACATCGAAGCCCTCTGTACGTCCAGTCTGAACTGGACTTACATAGGGAGTCTCGATTCTCATCCCGCGGGCAAGTCTAGCCCCATGGGATCAGAAGCAAGAACAGTCCTGTATGTGCAGGCCGGGAGTGCAATTCAGCTTGGCCTGCATGAATAGGACATGCCTGACTAACTTAGAGCTTTTAAATGGAGCCGCGGCACCATGGCGTCCGGTTGCCATGGCACTGCGGCTCCATTTAAAAGCCACGATCCTGGCCCCCAGCTCCTGCAACTAATTCCCTGAAGCCCGACCCCCTATCCGGCCACCTATGGCCAGGATTGGGCTGTGGAGAATGTCCTCAGCCCCCCTACCCCATCCATGCCCCGGGCCCACCGATCCGCTTCATCCAGGGAAGTTATTCCACCTCAGAGGTGGAATAACTTCCCTGTACAAGTCGCCAGCCCTGAATGTACAGGGCCAACATTAGAATCAGCCCTGTATGTCCAGGGTCGGTGCCCACCCACTGCCTGCACTAACTCCGCCCCTGATCCACCATCTAAATTCCCCGTACAACTGGTGGGGAAGTTAGATACTGGCAGGGAGGCCCAGAATAACCCCCTAACTGTTTTCCCATTTTATCATAGTCTTCCTTTTGAAAGTTAAAAGGCAGTACTGTGGATTTCCTTGCCATCCTTCCTCCATTTATTAAATAAATTATGATTACACTATGATCACTATTGCCAAGTGGCCCCAACACCCTCATCTCTTGAACCAGATCTTGTGTTCCACTAAGGACTAGGTCCAAGATGGGTTCCCCTCTTGTCAGTTCATGAACCAGCTGCTCCAAGAAGCAGTCATTTATTTCATCTAGAAACTTTATCTCCCTAGCATGTCCTACCTTGACATTGACCCAGTTGATACCAGGTAATTGAAATCACCCATTATTATTATTATGCTGTAAATATTGATAGCTTCCCTGATTTCTTTGAGCCTTTCATCATCTATTTGTTCATTCTGGCCAGGCAGTCAATAGTACATCCCCACTGCCATCGCCTTCCACTTTTTACATGTAATTTCAATCCATAGAGATTCTACAGTATATTTTGCTTCCCGCAAATCTTTAATTCTGTGTGAATCAATGTCTTTTGTAACATAGAGTGCAACCCCTCCACCAATTTGATCTACTCTATCATTGCAATATAATTTGTACTCAGATATCACAGTGTCCCACTGGTTGCCCTCCTTCCACCATGTCTCTGAGATACCAATCATATCTAACTTCTCATTTTGTGCTATATTCTCCCATCTTATTTTTCAGACCTATAGCATTTGCATACACACATTTTAGAAGCTTCATTTTATTCATATTAAGCTGATTACCAGCAGGCAGGGGTAATTTGGAATCTTTAAATTCTGTCTGCTTTGTACTTAAGGGCATTTGGATTACTTTTGTCTTTATTGGAACCTCTCTGTTGATATACCCTAACTTCAATCTATTGCTAGTATCCTTCAAGGATACATCCGTCTGAATCATGTGCTCTTGAGCAACTTTTGGCTTTCTTTTATTATCTAGTTTAAAAGCTGCTCTATCTCCTTTTTAATTATCTCCGTAAGGTTAATACCAGCAGCCTGCTTCCATTCTGGTTAAGGTGGAGCCCATCCCTTCGGAAAAGACCCTCCTTTCCACAGAATGTTGCCCATTTCCTAACATATTCAAAACCCTTATTCTAGCACCATCATCTCATCCACACATTGAGACTCCGGAGCTCTGCCTGCCTTTTGGATCCTGTGCATGGAACGGGAAGCATTTCAGAGAATGCTATCCTGGAAGTTCTGGATTTCAACATCCTACCTAAAAGCCTAAATTTGGCCTCCAGAACCTCCCTACCACACTTTCCTATGCCATTGGTATGAACATGTACCAAGACAGCAGACTCCTCCCCATCACTATCTAAGACCTTGTCTAAGTGGCGCATGAGGTCTGCTACCTTTGCACCAGGCAGGCATGTTACCAGGTGATCCTCATGTCCACCAGCCATCCAGCTATCATTGAAACTATCAGTAATACCTGAAGACTGGAGGATGACCAATTCAATGCCAATTTTAAAAAAAAGGGTTCCAGGAGTGATCCGGGACGCTACAGACCGGTGAGCCTGACGTCAGTATTGGAAAAATGGTAGAAACTACTATAAAGAACAAAATTTCTGAGCATGTAGATAATCATGTATTAATGGGAGACAACCAACCTGGCTTTAGCCAGGGAAGGCCTTTCTTATTAATCTGTTATATTTTTTGAAGGTGTGAATAAACAGATAGACAAAGGTGGGTTGGTTGATGTAGTGTATCTGGATTTTCAGAAAGCCTTTGACAAGGTCCTTCATGACAGACTCTTGGTGAAATTAAAAAATCATGGGACAGAAGGTAGTGTACTATTGTGGATCAGGAACTGGTTAAAAGATGGAAAGCAGAGAGTAGGGCTAAATGGCCAATTTTCCCAATGGAGAAAGTTGAATAGTAGAGTACCCCAGGGATCTAAGCTGGGTCCGCTGCTTTTTAACATATTCATAAATGACCTGGAAATGGGAATGAGTGAGGTAATCAAATTTGCAGATGACACAAAATTATTCAAAGTTAGTAAAACCCAAGAGGATTGTGAAAAATTGCAAGAGGACCTTAATAAACTGGAAGACTGGACGTTCAAATGGCAGATGAAATTTAATGTAGACAAGTTCAAAGTTAAGCACCTAGGAATGCAGTCTCTTGTTTGCTGAGAGAGTTGAGAGGTTGAAGTCTCCAAGTAGGATTAGGTATTTGTGCTGTATTTATAGATAGTCTCTAGAAGTGTTGAGAGGTCATCAGTGTTTGTTATCAAAGCTCTGTAAGTTAAGGTGATTGTGTTGTGATTATTTAATAATATTCATATGTCTGTTGTATCTGTGTTTTGATTGTTCAGAATCCAAAGTTTGATTTCACTGCTAGCAGTCTGTAGGTACTTGGACAGTGGTGTATATCGTAATCAGGTATTTTTAGCTAATTTATTAGTACTGTATCATCTTTGGATAACCATGATTCCATTATGCATAGGATGTTGAGGTTGTTGTCCTTAATATAATCTGTGATTATATGTATCTTGTTTCTTGCAGAGCGAGTGTTAGTAAGTACACATCTGAGTTGCATATATTTAACATTATGGTATGTTTTGTCTAGGTTTTCTCATGGGGTGATTGGTATATGTATGAGCCGGTGAGAGCATTCTTGCCATTTGTTGTCTGCTTTGCTGTGTCTGTGCTTTCTATATCTGTGTAGTGTAGGGATATTGCTGTTAATTTGAATTAGTCCATAAGAGAGATTGACAATAAAAGCTAGTCCAAGGGTGATAGTATTATAGGGTTGCCAACTCTGCTTTTTGGATCTTCTATATTTGGGTGCATATGATGAGCTTGGGTAGGTGGTGGGAATGTGCCTTATTTGCTCTCATGGGTGTGTGGATTGTGTCATGTCACAGTTCTTCTTCATTGTTTATGGAATTCTTATTGTTATTGATGATTTATCTTGTGTTGTTGAGTCTGGTATAAGATGTTTTCTTGAGTTTGTGGCGACCCAGGATTGCATGGGTTGGTCTTTTTTAGGCCCCTCTGATTTATTTTATTTTTTATTTATTTATTTTATTTCCAGTCTCTTTTATACCGCACTATTCAACATCAGTGCGGTTTACAATAAACAAAGAACTACACATTTCCTAGGGTACTCTGTGTTTACAATGAACAGGTGTTAAAACTTGGATAACATACGGTAACTATATACTATATGATGGGAATTCCAGAGTCGGGTGCATCCGCAGTGCATTGAGTTTGGGCATTCAAGCAATGACGATGCTGGGGAGGGAGGTGCTACTTTTCTGTACAATAATCCCTGAGGTCTTGCTTATTCAGTGATCAATTCTTCCATTTTCCTTTCCTGCAATGTTGTTTTGAGGTTGTTGGAGGGGAAGCCTTGGTTGGCTCTGCTGGAGTGGAGGCCGTTATGTTTCCACTCTTCTCTATCAGTTGTTGTTGAAGGAGTTCTCAAATTCTGGAATTGATGGTGATGGTGTGAAGCAGAGTTTCAGGCTGGTGGTGCCTGGCTCCCAATGAAGAGACACACCAGGTTTAAAGCAACACTCACTATATTCAAAATCTTACAAATCAGCTCAGCAAAATCACTCCAGGACCTAATAAAAAGAGACCCTAAAGCCGCCAGAGGAGGATAAACAATAAGAACATGTTAATTACACCCAGTGATTACTCTAAATCCAAACAGACCGCATCTAATAGGGTGCTCTCCCTATATGCACCAGCCTTATGGAACTCCCTCCCAGAAGACAGCAGGGACACACGTGGCACTAAGAAATTCAGGAAAAAGTTAAAGACATTGCTGTACATAGAGCATTTTAGTAACATCACATAGGGCAACACAGACTGACCACCCATAATGGCATCGGACTCTGGAAAATGAACAACATAACACCAATCTGATGCATGACTCAATAGACACTAAACAACTTGTACATAAGTTATTCTGATATTTTTAAAGTTTTCCTGCATGCCATGTTACCCCACCCTAGCAGGGTTTCTCCATTTCAAAGCAAGTACCAAAGCTCCACCAATTGAACAATGTCTGGGAAAAATATTATTGCCAAAGCTGTTGCCCCCATTGCAGCTTCTACCTCTGACCAGACATAAATCCCAATGTCTGTTGAAGGACATTGGGATTTCTGCTGAAGCTCACAGGAAACAGGTGGAGGAGCTCAGAAAAGAGATGGCAAGGCTGAGGAGCATTCAAGACAGTGAGAGGTAGATTGATGAGATGTTTTTTAAAACATCCAAGCTCTCCAGCAGAGCTGAGAATGAGAGCCTACAGAAGGACCAAGGTTGGACACAAGTCACCAGGACCTGCAGAATCACCAATCCAACTCCTTAAGCCCTTGAAATGAAGAACCATTATGTATCCCTGGAAGTGGAGGAGGCGGAGGCATCCCAGGAAAGGAAAGAAAAAGAGCTCAAGCACCCCAAAGTTCCTGAATCAGTGACCACTAGGAAGCAAAGGATAGTGGTGGTTGGTGACTCTTTTCTGAGGAGTACTGAGGCATTCATCTACTGACAAGACTTGATGTCCAGAGAGGTATGCTGTCTGCCAGGTGCCAAAATCCAAGATGTTACGGAGAGTTTGGTGAGACTCATCAAGCCCACTATTACCCAATGTTGCTAATCCATGTCGGCACAAATAATACTGCCAGGTATCCCTCTGAGCATATCAAGAGTGACTTCATGGCTCTAGGACAGAAGGTGAAGCAGATAGGAGTGCAGGTGTTGCTCTCCTCAGTCATCCCTGTTAAGGGTAAAGGCCAGGGCAGAGAAGATTGCATCCTGAAGATAAATGCATGTTTATGTGGATGGTGTCACTGAGAGTGTTTTATTTCTGGACCATGGAATGATGTTCCAAGGGCTGCAGAGCAAAGATGGCATCTATCTGTCCAAGAAAGGTTGACATGTCTTCAGTAGTAGACTGGCTAACCTATTGAAGAGGGCTTTAAAACTAGATTCATTGGAGATGCGTGACGAAAGCCCCAGATAAGTGAAAGCCCCAGATAAGTTAAACATTAAATATCTTTCTAGAAACAGGTAAAAGGGCAACATCTGGAAATCAGTGTCTATAAATGTCTGTAGCATGGGAAATAAGATTCCAGATGTTGAGGCTTTAATGGGAAAGGCTGACTTTGATTTAGTGACAGTTACAGAGATATGGTTCATGGACAACCATTACTGGGATATAACTATACCAGTCTATACATTATTCAGAAAGGACAGGGTAGGAAGAAGGAGAGGAGGAGTGGCACTATATGTAAAAATTAATATAAAAAATATGTAAAAAATATCAAAACATACCTATTCTCCGAACACTATGAAATCCCCTACCCCCCAAGTCCAACCCCACAGCATCCACAGACACACAAACACAAAGCCCTTAAAATCACAATCAACTAACCATACATAGACCTACCACAGACACACCAAAAACACATGATAAAAAAAATGGAAATAAATTCCACCACCCACACATGACTAATGAATGCTTCACCCTGTAATTCATTGTATATAACCTTTTGGTAAATAACCATTGTAAATAGTTTTGGCAGTTCCTCGCCTCACTACCTGTAAAAAGTTTGAAAATTCTGTTTAATATTATAATACAGAAGTATACAAAAGTATACAAAATGTAAATAGTTCCGACAGTTTACTGCACTTTTATCTGTAAAAAGTTAGAAATTTCCGTTCTATGTAATGTATACAAAAGTATAAAAAACTGTTTACATGTTCCATGTAAACCGCCCCTGATCTCTGGAAGGGGCGGTATAGAAGAAATAGTTAAATAAATAAATAAATAAATAAAAGTATGGAAATACAGTGCTTAAAAGGGAGAGAGGAGGCAGTGTGGGTTAAACTAGAAAGAGGGAAAGAGAAATCCATTTACATTGGCATGATATACAGACCTCCATCACAGGGAGAAGACATGGATGGAGTTTAATAGAAGACATACGCAGCACTGCCAGGAAAGGAGAAGTGCTATTGATAGGAGATTTCAATATGCAGGATGTTGATTGGCACACCCCTGCTGTGGTGTCATCTAGAAGCAAGGAGATCCTGGATTCTTTACAGGAAGAAATATTAAGGCAATTGGTAACAGAACCCACACGTGACGGGGTCATACTGGATTTGGTGCTTACCAATGGGGAAAGTGTTTCTGATGTTATAGTGGGAGATCATCTCTTATCCAGTGATCACCAGATGGTGTGATTTAGTATTAGGACTAGGGCTGATAAAATGAGGGTCTTAGACTTTAGGAAAACTAACTTTGCCAAGATGGGCCAATACCTCAAGGAGTTGTTAGTGGGATGTGAACAGCTAGGGAATATAGAAAAACAGTGGGCAAAACAGAAAGGGGATATTTTAAGGGCAGCCAACCTTTTTGTTAGAATGGTAAATAAAAGGAAAAGGAGGCCACTATGGTTCTCAAATGAGGTAGCTGAAAGAGTGAAGAAAAAGAGGGAAGCCTTCATGAAATACAAGAGATCACAGAGAGAGGAAGACAGGCATCTACATTTGTAAAATCTTAGAGAGGCTGGTAAAGTAGCCAGGAAAGCAAAGGTACAAAAAGAAGAAGAAATAGTCAATGCAATAAAATGGAGGGATAAAACATTTTTCAGATATATTAGTGAGAGGAGGAAGGGCAAAAGTGGTATTGTGAGACTCAAGGATGAAGGGGAGGATGAGGATAAAGCGGAATTGCTTAACAATTTCTGTTCTGTAATCACAGATGAAGGGACGGGAGCAGGAAGTCAGACAATACTCACAAAAAGGAACAAAAGCAAGGGGCATCTCAAACCATTTTCAGAGGACTGTATTCATGAGGAACTAGCTAAACTAAAAGTGGACATAGCGATGGGACCAGATGGGATACATCCAAGAATACTGAAGGAACATGGAGACATTCTAGCAGCTCCACTGATTGACTTTTTCAATGCCTTTTTGGAGCTGGCAGTGGTGCCAGAGGACTGGAGAGAAGCACATGTGGTCCCTTTACACAAAAGCAGAAGTAAGGATATGGTTGAAAACTACAGGCCGGTTAGTTTAACCTCGGTGGTGAGTAAATGATTGGAAAAGCTGCTGAAAGAAAAAAATAGTGAAGTTTCTGGAGTCCAGTGGATTACAGGATCCGAGGCAGCATGAATTCACCAGAGGCAGGTCTTGTCAGACAAATATGATTGATTTCTTTGACTGAGTGACCAGGGAGTTGGACCGAGGGAGAGCCCTAAATGTGGTGTATTTAGATTTCAGTAAAGCATTTGACACTGTTTCGCATAGGTGACTTATAAACAAACTAAACACCATTGGGATGGACCCTAAAGTTACTGTTGGGTTAGAAATTGAGTGAAAGGCGACAAAGGGTACAGGTAAATGGAGTTCACTCTGAGGAGAAGGAGGTTACCAGTGGTGTGCCTCAGGGATCTCTCCTTGGTCCAATTCTTTTTAACATCTTTGTTAGTGATATTGTGGAAGGGTTGTTGGGTAAGGTTTGCCTCTTTGCGGATGATACATAATCTGCAATAGAGTAGATACCCAGGAAGGTATAGATAACATGAGGATGGATCTAGCTAACCTTGGTGAATTGTCTAGAATTTGGCAGCTGAGATTTAATGTTAAAAAATGTAGGGCCATGCATTTGGGCTGCAACAATCCAATGGAGCTGTACACTATAGGGGGTGACGTCCTTCTGTCCACGAAAGAAGAATGGGACCTAGGCGTGATTGTGTCTGACAATCTCAAAGTAGCTAAACAGGTAGAAAAGGTGACAGCGAAAGCTGGAAGGATGCTTGGGTGCATAGAGAGAGGAATGGCTAGCAGAAGAAAGGAGGTATTAGTGCCTCTGTATAAGTCCTTAGTGCAACTTAATATGGAGTATTGTGTGCAATTCTGGATAGGGCCAGCCCATCCATTGTGCAAAAATGCTGTTCACTCAGGGTCCCGTGCTTCAGGGGGCCCCATGCCATCAACATCTCACATATTCAGCACCAGCAGGGCAGCTTTAGAGGGAGCCAGAGAGGCCCCGGCTCACCTCTGACAGCCGCCGAAATGAAGAGCACCTTTTTTTCTTCACTTTGGCAGCTGTGTTTGTAGTATAGGCCACTGGCAAGCTGAGTGCCAGGAAATAGGAAGTTTCCTTTGACCTCCAGCGCGCCTGTGGTCTATACTACAATACAGCTGCCGAAGTGAAGAAAAAAGGTGCTCTTCACTTTGCACTTTGGCGGCTATCAGAGGTGAGCTGGGGTCTCTCCGGCTCCCTATAAAGCCTGTTAGATGGATGCAGGGCTCTTTGTGGGGGGGGGGGGGGCTAGGACTGGAAATAGCTGATGGGGAGGGGGCCTTGGATTGGAAATTGGCTGATGGAGAGGCTAGGATAGGACTGGAAACTGATGGGAGAGAAAGGACTGGAAAAAGGCTGATGGGAGGGCTTGGATTGGAAATGGGTTGATGGGGGGACTTGTATTAGAAATGGACTGATGGAGGGCCTAGGATAGGACTGGAAATAGCTGATGGTGGGCTAGATTTGGACATGGGTTGATGGGGGGACTAGGACTGGAAATGGGCTGATTCAGGGGGATGGGAGAATGGGACTAGAAGAGAGTGGATGCTGGGTGGGGCTGGAACTAGAAGGTTGCTGATGCTAGGGCAGAACTAGAATGGGATGGGGTTCGGGGAGAGAGGATGGAGAGGGTAAAAGATATTTTGTGTGGGAGGGAAGAAAAATCTACCACTGGCCGCGTATTGGGAGAGTAAGTGGGGTTTGAGGATGAAGTAGGTGAAGTAGGTGAGGATGAAGTGGGGTTTGAGGATGAAGGGGTGAAATTTGAGTGGATGAAAAAGGAATAAAGAAAGAAATGGTGGAAATAGCAAAAGGAGAAAGATCAGTATGTTAAAGCAAATGTAGAGAGAGAATGGAAAAAAAAACTAGAAGAGAGAAGAAAGAACAAATGGACAGCAGACAATGGAGAGTTAGCAGAAGACACAAAGAAACCAGAAGAAAATGACTGGAGCAATTGCATCTGAAAAATGAAATGCACAAACAATAAAAGATAGAAAATACTTTTTTATTTTGAATTTATTAATAGTGGAATATGTGTTTTGTTTAATACAAGATGAAATTAATTTACAGTTTTATTTCCCCAGTGTTGTTGTACATTCCAAGTTTGGCTTTGGGGTTCCCAGTCTAATTATTGTCTTCCTATTTCTAAATTGTGATCTCTTGTTCTTTATTAGGTGACAGTCTCTGTTTTGCATGTGTAACCGAGCTGAGGTATTCTATTTATGAAGTTTATCTTTGACAGTGCCACTTGTTCTCTTTCCCCAGTAGGAGATGTATTGGTATTCTCTAAGATGTATTGGTTTAATATTTGCAGTGTTGCCTTTTGATAGGTCCAGGGAATGGTGCTTTGTGAGTCCATGGTAAAGGATGGTAGCAATTGGGTGCACAGAGCCACTCACATGACTCTAAACTGGTTCTGCTCATACTTATCCCATCACACATCCCAGGTTTCTATTAGCGGTCACCAATCTTCTTCTCTTCCACAAACCTATGGTGTTCTTCTACTCTCTTTAACCTACTTCTATATATCCAAGATCTCAACATTAACACCTATTTCTATGCCGATGATATTCAGCTCATCATAGCTCATGACAACTGGGAACCTACTTTCCAAGTAGAACTTGATGACAAGTTTCAATCCATAGCAGATTGACTCTCCTCGCACAAAATGATTCTTAACCCTAATAAAACTGATGTTCTTTGGATCTCTCATGGTGAAACCCATCACCCTTTCTTCCACAAATTTCTTCTATAAAAATTAAACTCTCCATTCATTTCCTTGGAGTCTTGCTGGATGATCATTTAACCTCTCCAAAATAGTCCAAAACTGTTTTTTTGCCCAAAGAAAAATTAGAGCAATAAAACCCTACATTGGCACGAAGGATCTAAAAACAATTCTCCATTCTTTGGTCATAAAACAACTGGATTATTGGAACTCGATTTTTACCAGTATTTCCCAGGCCCTGGGATATCACTGCTTTTCTCTATGAACAGCATTGGCTCCCTGTTTTTTTTCTGTTTTCAGTTTAAACTTCCACTAACACACTTTGCCTACTACACTGGACTGCCTACCTATTTACACTCAAATTGGATTCCTTACTGTCCTTTCCATAGTCTTTGATCATCTAACACAAATCTCCTAGTCGCCCCCTCAAAGCGTACACTGCGTTTTAGAAACTTACCTCTCGATTGCCTTTTGCTATCAAGCTCCCCATCTCTGGAACATGATGCCCATTGACCTCTACTACTACTACTACTACTACTATTGAGCATTTGTATAGCACTACCAGTCGTATGCAGTGCTGCACAGACATGTAAGAGACAATCCCTGTTCATCAGAGCTTACAATCTAATCAAGATAAAACACAAGACAAAAGACAGAGGTGTAAGCCAGGGTAGAAACAAGGGGAAGGAAAGGAGATTAGTTGAGTCACAGTCCATAAGCAGAAGCGAAGAGGTGAGTTTTAAACATGGATTTGAAGAGGGTTAGAGAAGGTGCCTGGCGTACAGATAGAGGTAGTTTGTTTCAGGCGTAAGGTGCAGCAAGATGAAAGGAACAAAGTCTGGAGTTGGTGGTAGAAGAGGAGGGTATAGATAAAAGCAATTGACTAGAAGAGTGGAGTTCCCTAGAGGGGTTGTAGGGAGAGATAAGAGAAGAAAGGTAGTGAGGAGTCGCAGAGTGAATGTATTTGTAGGTCAGCAGGAGAAGTTTGAACTGGATGCAGAAATGGATAGGGAGCCAGTGAAGAGACTTGAGAAAAGGAGTAATATGGGCATGACGAGTCTGGCAGAAGATTAGCCGTGCAGCAGAGTATTGAACAGATTGAAGGGGAGAGAGATGATTCACAGGGAGACCAGCAAGGAGGAGGTTACAGTAGTCAAGACGGGAGGTGATTAAGGAGTGGATAAGCATTTTAGTAATGTGTTCAGAAAGGAAAGGGTGGATTTTGTTAATGTTATAGAGAAACGGCAGGTCTTAGCTACGAGATGGATATGTGTGGAGAAAGAGAGGGAGGAGTCAAAGACAACCCCTAGATTGGGGGCTGAGGAAACAGGAAGGAGTACAGAGCTATCCACAGAGACTGAGAAAGGAGGAAGAGGAGGGGAGGTTTTAGGGGGAAAGATAAGAAGTTCAGTCTTCGACATGTTCAATTTCAAGTGGCGGTGAGTCATCCAGGCAGCAATGTCAGAGAGGAAGGCAGAGATCCAGGTCTGGATTGTCGGAGAGAGTTTGGGCATAGAGAGGTAGATCTGGGAGTCATCAGCATACAGATGGTACTGAAAGCCATGGGAAGAGATAAGCGCACCAAGGGACTGGGTATAGAGAGAGAAAAGGAGCGGACCCAAGACAGATCCCTGGGGTACACCAATTTGGAACGGGGTAGTGGAGTAGAAGGAACCACCAGAACACATGCTGAAGGAGCGGTGGGAGAGATAGGAGGAGAACCAGGATGGTACAGAGCCCTTAAAGCCAAGCGAGGACAGGATATCAAGGAGAAGGTTGTGGTCAACAGTGTCAAAAGCAGCAGAGAGGTCAAGAAGGATGAGGACAGAGTACAGGCCCTTGGATTTAGCCAGGAACAAGTCACTGGAAACTTTGACAAGAGCCGTTTCAGTGGAATGTAAAGGACGAAAGCCAGACAGTAAGGGATCGAGGAGGGCATGAGAGGCAAGGAAGTCGAGGCAGCGGTGGTGAACTGCACATTCAAGTAGTTTAGAAATGAAGGGAAGGAGAGAGATGGGTCGATAATTAGAAGGACAGGTGGGATCAAGTGAGGGTTTGTTGAGGAGAGGTGTGACCACAGCATGCTTGAAATCTGCAGGGACAGTTGCAGTGGAGAGCGAAAGGTTGAGAATATGAGAGATGGAAGGGACAATGGTGGAGGAGATGGGGCTAAGGAGACGGGTGGGGATAGGGTCAGAGAAGCAGGTGGTGAGTTTGGAGAAAGAGAGAAGATGTGCAGTTTCCTCTTCAGAGATGACAGGAAAGGAATAGAGGGTAGGAAGGGAAGGGGTGAGAGTTGGGAGTGGAGAGGGGGAGGAGGGGAAATAACTGAGTTTGTGGGGAATTGGAGGGTGATCTTGTGGATTTTGTCATGGAAGTAGTTAGCCAGGGTTTGGGCAGAAAGGGAGGGAGGGAGGGATCAGAAGTGGAGGCACTTTGAGGAGAGAGCTGAGAGTAGCAAAGAGACGGCGAGGATCGGAGGCAAGAGAGCTAGTCAGATGGACATAGTAGTCTTGTCTGGCAAGAGCTATGGCTGACTGGAAAGATACAAGCATGAATTTGAAGTGTAGAAAATCTTCAGGGGAGCGGGATTTGAGCCAATCACGCTCAGCAGAACGGGCACAGGAATGTAGATAGCAGATGAAAGCCAGGGCTGGGATGCAGAACGTCTCACAGGACGTGGGGTGGGAGGGGTGAGAGCATCCAGAGCCGAGGATAGTGCAGCATTATAGGAAATTACTGCCTCGTCGACAGACTTGGATGACATAGTGGAAGAAAGAGATGGAGAAATGGTGGAAGAGAGAGTCAAGGGATCAATAGCTTGAAGGTTTCTAAATAGGTTGGAGGAGACAGGATGAGGCTGGAGCAGCGGGAGATGAAGATTAAAGCTTAAAAGATGATGGTCAGATAAGGGAAGAACTGAGTTACGGAAGTTTGAGGGTAAGGAACTAGAGAAAAATATCAGGTCCAGGCAGTGGCCATGCTGGTGAGTTGGGGCAGTGGAACAATGTTGGACGTCAAACGAGGAGGTGAGGGAGAGGAGCTTTAAAGCTTGAGGATCAGAGGGGTTATTGACATGAATGTTAAAATACCCAAGAATAAGAGTGGGGGAAGAGGAGTCCACAAAGAAGGAAAGCCATGAGTCAAAGTCAGTGAGAAAGGTAGAAACAGACTTGTCAGGAGATCGATAAATAACAGCTGCCCAGAAAGAAAGTGGAGTGAAGAGGCGGATGGAGTGGACTTTGAAAGAGAGAAAGGAGTGAGACTGAGGCAGCGGGAGGGGTTGGAATTGGGAAGAGGGAGAATGTAGAAACCCAACACCACCACCATGGCCAGTGGGATGAGGCACGTGGGAGAACTGATAGCCCCCGTGGCAGAGGGCAGCAGTAGATGCGGTATCATCTGGAAGGAGCCAGGTTTCAGTTAGAGCAAGAAGATGTAGAGCATTGGAGATAAAGAGGTCATGAGTAAAAGCGAGTTTATTAGAGATAGAGTGTGTGTTCCATAAGACACATGAGAAAGGGAGAGTGGAAGGGGAAAGGAGAGGGATATGGATAAGATTGGACAAGTTGTGTGAGGATCTCTTCTCAGAATGAGACCGAGATCTAGGGGGACCAGAATCGACTTTATTAGAGACAGATTGTGTGTTACATAAGGCAGATGAGAAGGGGAGAGTGGAAGGGGAAAGGGGAGGGATAGGATAGGATTAGACAAGTTACATGAGGATCTCTTCTCAGAGTGAGACCGAAATCTAGGGAGGCCAGGATTGGGGTTGATATCACCGGAGGAGAGGAGGAAAGGGAGAGAGGAAGGGGAAAGGAGAGGGATATGGATAAGATTAGACAAGTTGCGTGGGGATCTCATCTGAGAGTGAGAACTAAACCTAGGGGGGCCAGGATTGGGGTTGATATCTCCGGAAGAGAGGAGGAGAAGGAGTAGTAAAGTAAGGGGTAGAGGGGAGATAGTATGGTGGAAGTGAGGGTGAGGTTGCCTTAGGGAGAGAGGAGATGGTTGAATGAGAGGGAGAAAGTGACGAAGCTCAAGAGCTGATGATTGGTTAGGGGACAGAATGGAAGGGGAAGAGAAGGTGGTGGAAGGGGGATGAGGAGTGGAGGAGTGAGGGTGCAGGTAGGAGGGGAAACAGTTTGGGAGTATGAGGAAAAGGAAGATAATGCGAAGTGGAACCATGGAAGAGGAACAGAGAGGGGCTATGCAGCATATGTTATTTTTACAGGCAATGAGGTAGCAATGCAGTCTATGCAATGAAGGCTAGGCAGAATATGTTATTTTTCAAGCAATGAGGTAGCAATGCATTCTATGCAATGAAGGCTAGGCAGAATATATTATTTTTCAAGCAATGAGGTAGCAATGCAATCTATGCAATGAAGGCTAGGCAGCATTTTTATTTATTTATTTAATCAGTTTTATATACCACCTTATCCTTCAATCAAAGTGGTCAACAAGACAACAGAGGGACTACATCGAGGGGGGAGCATATGTTATTTTTACAAGCAATGAGGTAGTAATAAAGTCTACAGGCTATACAGCATATGTTATTTGCAGGCAGTGAGGTAATAGTGGGGTAGTAATGAGGTAGCAGTGGAGTCAGCATGCAATGCAACATATATTATCTTACAAGCATTGCGGTAGCAATGGAGGTAGCAATGAGGTAGCAATGGAGGTAGTAATGTGGTGGCAGTGGAGTCTATATATTATGCAGCATAAGTTATATTTACCAGCCATGACTGGTTGTAGGTATTGTCGGTTCATCGTTGAGGAGTCCTCTTTAGTGTTGTATTGTGAGCATCTGATGGTAAATGTTCGTTCCTGCGACAGGGTCTAAGGGCCACGCCAAAGGGCCTTCTGGTGAGGCCCTCAGGCGCGGGCCCGCCAGACATGGGCATGCCTGTAGTGTGCTGGTGTTAAGTAGCTTGGCTCGGTGGGAGGAGCAGTCCGATTGCGTGCAGCTCGATCTGGATCAGTGGTGTAGAAGGGGGAGAGGCAATCCTACCCGGCAGGCTCACTTCTGATGATGCTGGTCACTCTGCTGTAGTGAGGGAGGGAGCACACGCTCTGCCTTTGTTCCAGATGGCTGCTGATGATGCTGGAAACCCCCAATGTAGCTGAAAAGGATTTCTTGTGCAGCGCGCTGGTGTTAAGTAGCTTGGCTCGGTGGGAGGAGCAGTCTGATCGCATGCAGCTCGATCTGGATCAGTGGTGGAGAAGAGGGAGAGGCAATCCATATGGAATCTTCATATAAAAAGTTCAAAGCCAATCTGAAGACCTGTTTTTTCACTCAAGTTTTCCAGTGAGAGAATTCTCTCCTCTTCTAAAGTTTTTCCTTCCCTTCCTCCCTCCTACAGCCAGCATGAAATCACATGTGTACCTGGTAAATTTGTTGTGCTACCACATTGCTTTCTACCCAGTGTTCCTTTCTCTCAGTCTCCCTTATCTATTGTGGTTTTTTTTAACTTCCAAACTTGAAAGGTTGCTGTAAACCACTATGCCATCCCAGTTACCATTAGTGCATATCAAATTCCAATAATAAATAAATCACTACCATGGCCCCCCCCAAGTGCCGCGATAGTTCCTCCACAATATTGTCAGTGCCACAGTACTGTGATCCATGGCACAGACAATATAAAAAAGAAAATTCATGGTCCTTCTGCAACACTGATCCTCCCTGGAGCTGCCCAGGGGGGATTGGTGCCCACCTGATGTTCAGAGTGTCCTGGCTAATTAGTTGGGCCAGGCACCCCTCCTTCTCCTTGATGCACACTTGAAATGGTGGAGGGACCCGCATCCCCCTCCCACTTCCTGGTACAAAAAACACATCCCGGCTAGCCACCCCCTCAGGCCCCCACCCCAGTACATACCTTTATCTCCTGATGGTCTAGTGGAAGAACAGGGCATGAGCGCTCCTATATCCTCCTGCCCTTTCTAGCAGCCAAAACAAAATGGCCTCCATCACGCGGTTCTATCCTCTAGTCTCTCGCTAGGAGGCAGCACCGCAGATCACAGCCATCCTTGGAAAGGCCTATGCTTTTCCTTGGTGGTTGCCAAAACCTGGCTCTCAAGAAATGGCATTATCTGCCTGAAAACCTATAATGCGGCAGTATGACTTCTGCCAATTGGCAGTGGCTGTCTGTCTTGGAGGTGATTGGGCCTCCAAGGAAGCGATCAGGCCTCCCGCCTCCACAATAATTTTGTGCCACAATGTTGCAATCCATGACACTGACAATATAAATAAAAAATTGTCCTGGCCCCCCTGCAGCACCAGTCCTCCTGGACAACTCCCGATCCCCATTAGGAGCTGCCCAGAGGGGATTGGTGCACCCCCCGAGCAATCTAACATCCCAGCTAGCTCCTTCCTCACAACTCCCTCAATCCACTAACAAAAGTCCAAGCTAGCCAGTTGGTAGCCCTTCTACCCCCTCTCCCTCCCTCCTCTATTATAAGAGAAAAATCCCAACTGGCCAAGGGGGACCTTCATGGTCATTTCATCCCCCTGAAACACCCCCCCCCCCCCAAAAAAAAAAAAAAAGAAAACTTCAATAAATTCTGGTGGTCTAGTGAGACTACAGAGCAGGAATGTTCCTCTCCATTCCTGCCACCATCATCAGGCCATTTCAAAATGACCATCATCACGGGGTGCTGTCCTGTAGCCTCACACTAGGGGGAAGCATCATGAGATTATGCCATCTTTGTGAGGATCATTAAGGACAGCCTGACTGGCTAGCTGGAGAAGGAGAAGCTGTAAAACTAGAAGGCATATAATGAAACTACAAGATAGTAAACTTAAAAGCAATATCAGGAAATGCTTTTTCACTGAAAAGGTGATGGAAGCATGGAATGCCCTCCCAATGGAAGTGGTGGGGGCAAATATAGTGACAGAATTTTAAAAAGGCAAGGTACAGACACAGTGGATCCCTTTATAGCAAGAGGATGAAATCAAAGCAAACTTAAATATATTTAATAAAGGGCAGCTGACCTGCATGGAGCAGAAGGTACAACCCTAAACACAGATATAGATGGGGTAGTGATCTGCACGGAGCTGTAGTTACAACCACTCTAGCCACCTTACCGACCAGACTAGATGGACTAGAACATATCAATAAAGATGGAGCAAAAAAGTTCATAAAGCTAGTGAACCCATTTTTTTGTTGGGATCTTTGTACTGAGGAGCTGCACGCTTCTCACGTAACAAAGTTTCCTATTTATTCTTTTACATTAAAGACGCCATACAGTCGTCAAAATGTGAAAACACCACCAAGTGATCCACAACATACTGTACAAAACACTATACTTAGCTTTTTTAAGCCAAAACCTGTTCCTCAAAGGTTTTTTTTGGAAAAGATCCCAGTAGCAATGGCAATAGCCCAGTATAAATCCAGTAGCAACACAAACTGTGTTTCAAACTCTATATACTGTTAAGTTGACAACTGCTGTTTGGTGTGCGATTGAGTGTTGGGGCCTCTCTAGCCCTCGTTTTGATAAGATTGATGTGGACACTGACCGCAAGGTCGGTCTCTCTGAAAATCTCATTCCACTAAATGATGTGGATTAGTATGAAATTGGTCCTTGTGTATAGAACCATATCGAGAACTCTATTGATGTCATCCATCACTGACATCAATGTCAATGGAACTATCAAACGTCACATATTTGGAATAAGAAGTCATTGTTATAATCATATTTGTCTCTGTTAAATTTCTTAATTTTTGCGTTCTTAACACTTTCTTTATACTGAGGCAAATGCGCAGTCATAGTGGCTGGGGAATTTCAAGCATTAAAATAATTAAGTGCCCGCTCTGACTTGTTATCAGAAATGCTGACAAAGGGGGTACAGTAGTGATCCAATCTGCATCCTTTTATCATTATGGATTATTGACCTAGCTCTCTGATACCAAGTATTATCAACCACTTTTAGAGTACCCTATATCATCATTGATAGTTGAGATCAAATCTTTGATGACACATGCTTTGGAAGCTGGTAGGATGACCAACCGTGAATATAAACAGCATCCTCAGATACCGATTATTTATACGGTGCCAAAAGTTCACAAATCTATTTCTGCTCCTCCAGGTCATCCTATAGTATCTTGTCAGGATTCGATATTAGAAACTCTGTCCAAGTTTGTTGATCTTTTTTTTTTGCAAAAATCAGTTGTACAGGTTCATTCTTATATTCGGGACTCTACTCATTTTATTACTCTTTTAGATTCATTCAATTTGGATTTCACTATGATCACTTTGATAACTATGGATGCAATATCTCTATATACCAATATTGATCAAACAGAAGCTCGCACAACAATAGCAGAAAGTATGATCAATTTACCACCACGATTTCCTAAATCTTTTTTGCTACAATTATTGGAGCTTGTTTTAACACACAATTATTTTCTTTATCAAGCCAATTTTTCGGGGTCACAATGGGAGCCACTGTGACCCCTTCTGTTGCCACGTTATATATTTGCTCCATTTACATTAATATGTTCTAGCTTTAATTCTTTGGGATTATTTCAGCGAGTTGGAGTACCCAGTGACTGTAATATATCATATACTATGAGGCACATTCCGAATGGGATTTCCAAGTGCAATCTGGGACGTCAAAGCCAAAATATCTAAAAAGAAAAGCACGCATGTGCAAGTTCAGGCACAATTCCAGAAATGCGGATGTGCCCATGATGCACGTGTATTGTCTTTATAGACGTGTATGTCTTTATAGACGTCCCCAGAAGATCATTTCAAAATTAAAATGTCTATTTTTTTTTTTTTTTTATTTAGGTGTTTTTTTTTATACCGCCCCCTCCATCAATCAAGGGCGGTTTACAAAGAACAGAACAATTACATTAAACTTTTTAAAAACATTAGTGGAACATGTTTACAATGAACATATTTACAATGAACTATTTTACATTAATTACATACCTAATAGCATAATGGTTAGAGCTGGGTAGTCAGGGTTCAAATCCCAGTATGGGACTTTATAATCTAAAGCTAGTCCCTTCCTTCTCTCTTTTCTCTGCACGCTCTAGATGTTTTAAGATAAAAATAAAAAAAAACACTTTCCTGATGCCTATTCATGCCTGGAGCAGGAATAAACATGCACATGCCTGCAGACTGCTCTGCTGCTTCTGGGATTGAATGGGGATGTGTAAGTCCATTGCTATCTCCCCAGACATGCCTCTGCCACATCCACACAGCTACTTGAACATCCCTGTACTGGAGATGTCTGCGAACGGCATTTGTGGAATGTTTACGGCGATGTGTCTGTGATTTTGATGTCCTTGTGCATGTCTGCAGATGTCCAAACCACAACTAAACCTTTTAGAATGACCCTCTATGTTACTATGTTACTATGAATGTTAGATTGGCCAGGAGGTACACCAATCCCCTCTGAGCTTCTTCTGATGGGGATTGGGAACTGTCCAGTGGGGATTGATGTAGTAGGGGGTCAGATTGCAACACCATGGCACCGACAAGATAGTGGAGGGGAGGGGCCCAATTGCTCCTTTTGAGGGGGCATAGTAGTGATCAGGCCACAGAGCTACTGACAGCTTTGTGCAGCTGATCGTTATCATCCCTCTCCTAGGATTTACCATGGTTCTCCAAGGACAAGCAGGATGAGTCAGCCACACTTGGTGACGTCGTCCGACGGCACCGAGACGGAAGTACTCTCGATAGCTCAGAAGGGCTTTTGCCCTTCTGAGCATGAGCCAACTGGCCCCACCCCCCAGCCCACCACTAGCTAGCCAGTTTTCAGTTCTTCCGCCTTTCCAGCAAGACAGACTTTATTACTCTCCACCAAAAATCCAATCTCATCTACAACGTACGTATTATCTGTTTCAATCCTTCTTCTTGCTTCTTTCAGATACCTGTCTGTCAGCGGGGAAAGGTCTCCAGGACAATGGGGCTGGTAAGGAAGCCCAGCCAGCGGCAGCCCAGGACGTGCCTAACAGGCCTCCGTCCCCGGCTAGCCCTCTAACAGACCTCCGGTCTCCAGATCTTGCAGTGGAGCTCGGATTCCCCTCGGTCCACGTGCCCTCTTGGTGGCAGATGCAAAGAGGAGCGGGGGACAATGGTTCAAGCAGTCTTAGTTTGAGGATCGCTGCCGCCGCTACTCACATGCCTCCTTCGGACAGCCATGCTCCCCGAAGCATGAGCTCTCCCTTCTGGGACCCCTGCGGTGCTGCCGCTGTGTCGCTTCGGCTCTTATGAAGGGGAGCGAGGGGCATCGTTCAGGAGACTCCGGCGGACTACCTTCCTTGTATTGACTGCATCACCAGCTGCAGGCCTCCGCTAAGCTTCCTGCACCCCCGATCCGGCCTGCCTCGTGTCTCTCATGGCGGCAGCCATTGCCCGATCACAGAGGATTGTTTCACGAGCCCGGCTCCTCCCTCCTGCGGTGCCATTGGTCGGCGCCGATCCAGCATCAGGGGAGGAGGAGCCGCTGCCACGTGTCCCTCATGGCGGCAGCCATTGCCCTTCACAGAGGATTGCTTTCACGAGCCCGGCTCCTCCCTCCTACGGCGCCATTGGTCGGCGCCGATCCAGCTCAGGGGAGGAGGAGCCGCTTGCAGACTCCCACTGCCGATGGTCCCGTCTGGCGCGGAGGCATCGGGTGGACAGCGCTGACGCTCTGGGCACTCTAGCAGCAGCTAAGTAAGGTTTGCAGATCGCAGAGGATTGTTGTCACGAGCCCGGCTCCTCCCTCCTACGGCGCCATTGGTCGGCGCCGACCCAGCATCAGGGAAGGAGGAGCCACTCGCAGACTCCCATTGCCGATGGTCCCAGAAACGGGGTCGCACCGATGCCAGGCGAGTTCCGCTGCTCTGCAGTGTTGCCCTCTTCACCTGTGGCTGGCGGCGGCTGTGAGTGTCAGCTTTCCTGCTCCGGGGCGTGGAAATTGGCTCCTGCCGCTGCTTTATGCTGGAGCTGGGGGTTGGGCACACCATGAGCAAGATGGGCGCCCCTGTTCCTCCTTGCACAGGCTCTGTGTTATGAACCTGATAATTCGGGGTGACCTGCACGGGCCCAGGTGCACGCATCTGAAGCAGCTTAGTTAGGCGGCTCCCTTGCTGAAGAGGGCACAAACCCAGCAGCCCAACTTCAGGCTTCATGACAAATGTATGTCTTGTGCAAGGTTAACCTGCACCATAGTTCCTTCTGGGATTCCCTCTCAGGTATGATAAGAGAAGTGGAACTTCGGTATACTACCATGGTCCAACGCACCAGCATGACATAAGGTTTACCCTTAGATTGCTGGCCCTACATCTCACTCAGCGCTGGGATGGCCATACCCGCCGCAGCTCCAGAAACAACTCCAGGCACCTGCAACCTGCAGACTCTCTTGGGTGCAGAGAAGCCCAAGGTGGAGACCCAGGAGTCCTGGGTCCCATCATCAACCCTGGGAACCTTTGAAAAGTTTCCTTAAACATAGAAATATGATGACAGAAACTGACCACATGACCTATCTAGAATGTCCTTCTATATCAGCTGTTCCTTAGAAATCCTCTGTGTTTGCCCCACTGAGTAGTGGAACTAGAGAAATCGAGGGATGGCTGGCCAATACCAAAAGCTCAACCCCTCCAGAACTCCTCCAGTCGCTGCTCTTTGACCATCACACCGTGATAGTGAGCCCATTACCCTATGGCCTTGAGCCTCATCCATGGCTTTGAGCCTCAACCAGCATGCGCCTAGGCACTGGGAATAGGTTGCCAAATAAGGTGCATGGATTCTCCATCCTCCCCTCGCATTGCACTCCCGCTTCTTACTGTAGTACTTCTTACTGTAGTACTACACCTGGAAGGCTTGGCATTGCAGCGGTGAGTGCTGGAAGGAAGATTACTTACCACTTCCATATTGAACAATACTTCCCCATTAGTAATGCCTCCTAACCTCACAAGATTGTCGCATGGTATGAGTGGAGGAGTAGCCTAATGGTTACAGCACTGACTTGGGAATCCTGAGATCAGAGGTGATTCCCTAACACTCCTTGCAGCCTTGGTCAAATCGCTTAACAAGGCACCCCTGGCCAGGAAGTCAAGGGTTCAAATCCCACTAGAGGACAGAAACCTTGGGCCAGAAGGACTGGAGTTCTAGTCACACAAGTGCTCCTTGTGGTCTTGCATAGACAGAATAAAATAAAATAAAGCTCTACAGTCTAACCACAAAGTAGCTTATACAACTTAGCAAGGGTTTTGGGCAAGCCACTTACCCTACATCAATCAAGATAACCACAGTCTATGGTTTGACCCATACACAACCGACCCCAGACAAGTTTGATGACAACAAGTGGTAAGCAAAGGGCAGCTGGCATCCAGCCTTTCCCCAGGGTAGGGCAACATAGGGTTGCCCAAGGAGAAAGTGAGCACTCCGCAGTGTAAAAAAATAAATAAATATATATAGATATATATATATATATATATAAAAGAAGGGACAGTCAGAAGGTCCATACACTTGTGTGCTCCCAACAACAG
The DNA here is from genome assembly GCA_033557465.1 of Ichthyophis bannanicus. NCBI lineage: Eukaryota > Metazoa > Chordata > Amphibia > Gymnophiona > Ichthyophiidae > Ichthyophis > Ichthyophis bannanicus. The sequence goes on along the minus strand of CM066036.1, from coordinate 730,826,181 downwards.
TGGCAGCAATGGACTCCCTGGGAGGGTAGTGGTATCTCCCCACGCTGTGCCATCATGAGAAGCCTACAACCATACCTATCTAACTTGGCTCCCTGGGGAATCCGCTCATTAACTTGATGCTGTTGCTCATCAGCACCACAGTTCCTGAGGCAATCCTCCCGCAACACTGGAGGGAGATCGTCATCTTCACAGCCCTGCTGCATCTATAGTGTGGTACACTATTCACAGCCACTGTGTCTTGGGGTAGAGTCACAGGTTCAGGTCCTAACTGTGGATCTTGCAGTACTCGTCTCTACACTACCTGAACACCATGGCCTACCGTGTGAGGCCTACATCCCCGGCGCAACTGCACTCTGCAGATGGCTGTGGCAGTACCAAAACCTCTGGCTACTCCCGAAACGGTGAGACTCCTACACAGTGGCCACAGTGTGGTGCAGTACACACAGACAGTGCACTCAAGAGCAGAAGGTCACAGGTTCAAATCCCAGCTGTGGCTCTGACATCTCAGGCTCCATATTTAAAGGCTCAAGCAGGCCCAACAAGATCCATGGCACTAAACCTAGGTCACTGTTCATATGACGCAGGGTGGCAGGCTCGGCTCCAGCCTGGGGATGCCGAGTCCAGGGATCCTCCCCCTTATGAGCATTCAAGGAGACCTGCCTGCAGGTCGGGGTAGGGATAAAGCACATCAGCTGATTGCTGCACAACTCTGCACTCTAGGGCCTGCTCTGATAGTCAACAAGGGGTCACAGACCCGAACTTGCGCACAAGGGGACATGTTCCCACTACTCTGCAGGAAGACCCTATATTTCATCTTGCAGAACCTATACTTCAGCTTGCACCACTCTGAGCCCCAGCCTTACCACCTCCAAGCGGTACCCACCCACAGCAGCACCACTGAACGGTGCCCTCATGCTCCCAGGAAGAGCTGCCAGCCAGACTCAGCTCTCAGATGAACTGCAGGTGGGAACTTGACCCTTGGCTATCGGCTTCCTTCTTACATCAGCGGGCGGACCACTAATCGACTGGCCCACCATGTGGCCATTATGAAAGGCAACGGCTTAGTGGCTTAGAGTGGATAGATCCCAGTTCATCTTCATCATACCCTGTCCAGTACCAGTGTGGTTCCCTAAGCTTCTGATTACAGGGCCCTTGGACAACCCCTCCCCTTCCCCCCTCATCAAGGCTAGTGGACAAGAAAATCTGATAGCCTGACCCGATTGACAGGTGATATCTCAGAGCTGACCGCAGCCTTCTATGTATGAAACTCGCGCCTTGGCACCATCGTCATGCAAGCCCTACAGCGCCGGGTGCAAGTACCAGCAACCAGACAGATCCCCAATCCCTTGGGATCGCCGCCTCCGGCGACTGTGTACAGCAGCCTCGTGGCCGCACTACTGCTGGCCCTCAGCCAGCTAACATAGTGAACACCTCGAGGACTATCCATATGCTATTATGGTGGGCACCTCGAGGACTACCCTCGCGCTATTATGGTGGGCACCTCAAGGTCTACCCTTACGACAGCCTAGACCTTCCGTAAGATCATTTGGATTACTATCCAACATGCTAGTCCCGAAGGTTTGGATAGCGGTCCTACCGCTAATCCTGATGATACACCTCACACGCTATGCCACCACAACCAAACTATTCTTGGGTCCCTGGCGGCATATCAGCTGGGCCACCGGACGGCGGGATCTGAGTGGAATCTCCATATTCCGAATAACATCACAGCCCTAAGCAAATATATGCTCAGGGCATACACAGAACAGTGCACCTGTAACAAGGGACACACTCTTTGCCACGTGTGATCTCCCAATAAACATGGCCTTCCAGCGTACCCACCTCCAGGGATTTCATATGCTCCTCCACCTCGGCCAGGAGCACAAACAAGGGCTCTATCCACGCCAAGGGCAAACACGGAACTCTAAGGTCCATTGCCAACTGATGGCCCGTAAGTGTGCCGGGGCCACCTAGCCAACACTGCACACTATCCAAGAACTTGCAGCACGAACAAACATATCACCTAGCAGTCTTGACGTCTAGACTGCTACCTCCTGCCTAGGCACAACTGACCATGATACGGACTGACCCATGTCCATTGCGGTCTTGGTGCTCCTTTCGCATCGCTCTTGTAGCACAGTCAATATTGATGCTATTTCCTATCCTTGCTCACAGTGTCCTCCTCTTACTGTGGCGGTATTAATACTCTAATTCGCACCGCTCTTGTAGCACACCCAATGTTGTGGCTATCCTTCGTAGTCACTTCCTCACTGCTACTGCTCGATAGGACTCCATAAGAGCATAAGATATGCTATACTGGGTCGGACCAAGGTCCATCAAGCCCAGTATCCTGTTTCCAACAGTGGCCAACTAGGTCTTACGTACCTTCCAGTTCCCCAAAAGACACAGGTTCCACTATGCCTGTACTGGGTCAAGCAGTGATATCCTGGGTACCTTCTTAATAATGGTTTATGGACCTTTCCTCCTGGAACTTGTCCAAACCTTTAATCCCGGCTACACTAACAGCTTTTACTATATCCTCTAGCAACAAATTCCAGAGTTTGTTTTCACGTAAAAAAAAAAAAAAAAAAGTTTATTAATTAGACCTAAGTAGTTTACCCTGCAGCTGCCACTGCCCGTCGGGACTGTATAGTCTCTTAATCACGCCTATGGCACATTCACGCATGGGGACTGCAGGTTACATGTTCACTGTTACTACGCGCTGCATCCCATGGGCGTATACACACTGCACGTTTGTACATTGCGCGTTGACGCCGCCACCAGGCAGACTGTGGTTAGCCACACCTAATGGTGGTGTAGCAATCTGGTAAATGTTACAAGGTGTTCAAGGATACACCATTACAGAATCCTGTACCAGAAAAGCTCTTCGGCTACCCCTTCCACCGCATCACTGGGTAGCTTGGGAGGCACCAAGTGTGGCTGACTCATCCTGCTTGTCCTTGGAGAAAGCGATGTTACTTACCTGTAACAGGAGTTCTCCGTGGACAGCAGGATAAGTCAGCCACACATACCCACCCTCCTCCCCTTGGAAGGGGTCGGCCTCTGACCGGTGCCCGCCTCCTAGCGGCAAAGGCTCAGCTAGTGACGAACTGGCTAGCTAGGGGCGGACTGGGGGGTGGGGCCAGTTGGCTCATGCTCAGAAGGGCAAAAGCCCTTCTGAGCTATGGAGAGTACTTCCGTCTCGGCGCCGTCGGATGATGTCACCAAGTGTGGCTGACTTATCCTGCTGTCCACGGAGAACTCCTGTTACAGGTAAGTAACATCGCTGGATCCATGGTACCTGCTCCGACAGATGTCACATGTCTTTTCCTGTGTACCTGCAGATGCAGGTAATATGAGTCTCCATGGTAAATCTAGAACCACCGTGGTATCTGCAGGGGCTAATCCGGGAACGCCCCTGAAGATACCACAGGAGGTTTTGCCTTATTGAGCGTTTTTGGCAGCTAATGCACTGTAATAGCTGTCAAACTATATTGTTATTTAGTGGACATGCTCCAAAATGCACTGTGCAATATTTATGGTCAGAAATTCCATGTATGAAGGGGAAAGAGAATAGTGGTAGGAATATGCTGCCATCCACCTGACTAGAATTAACAGACAGATGATGAAATATTTATAGTTTATTAAGTTTTGATACACTGCCCTTTGTGGGGATCACACAGAGCACACAATAATAACTGTTGATTTTAATTGCCACAGGACAGGACACAGTGAGGTGTAAAGTTCCAAGATGAAATAGATAACTGCTTTATGAAGCAGCTGATTGAGGATTGGGCAAGAAGGGAGCTCTTTCAGACCTAGTCCTTATAAGAACACATGATTTGGTGCTGGGGTTATTTGGTAAAAGTGCCCATAACATGATCAAATTTAACTTAAGAACTGGAGTAGAAACATAGAAACAAGATGCAGAAAAAGACCACATGGATTTCCATATCAATCACTACAACAGTCCTCTTTTTTCCTTTAGAGATCCTTTAGAGATACGAAGGAAGTATACTGCACTAGCATTTGACTTCAAAAGGTAGACTGATACAATTAGTATAATGGTAAAACAAAATTAAAGGAACATCTGCAAAGGTTAATAGTTTATATCAAACATAGATGTTTAAAAATATTTTGAAAGCCAAGACTAAAGGTATCTAACATACTAAAAAAAGTTGAAGGAAACGTACAAGTATACGGGACCCCGCTGTTCACGGGTTGCACCTTTAGCGGCTAGCCATAAAACCCTGTATTCTGATGTGCAGTTGAACGTCTAACAGCCTGGACAGAGAATCACATCTACATTTTGGATGTACACGTTTTAGACATACACATCCACCCTGCACATATTTCTCAGAATTGGGTTCTTAGTGAATAGGGTATAATGTTTTCACATCTACTTTCTTTTTGGCATGACAATGACAATTGTCTACTCACCATAGGGCAATGGTATATTCTTCCATTCCTCAAGGGCTTCAAATGGGTTGAGATTTCAAGCTATACCTAAGAGATATGCATGAGATAAACTTAAATAAACTGGGGGTAGTACGTATGCAAATCTAGCTCATACATCTCTATCTTAGTATCTAGAATATTTAACTTTTTGTGACCCTTGAGGACCCTCAGTGAATGCCACTGCATTAGGACAGTAATAGCACAAAGGGGTCTTTCTGTATTTTATATTTATTTAAATTATACAATTATAATCAAGAAGTTTTTACAATTCCTGAAGAGAAAATAAGCAACAACTAGCAAACACAAAAATAAACATTTCTACAATAATAATTAATACACAGCAATTGCTCAAGAAGCCAACAATAGGGCAAGGGAGAGGGGAAGGAGATAAGAAAAGAAAATTACACTTCCATGCAAGTAGAGAGACACAAAACAAGCAATGACCCATGACTCATTTCTCAATGCAGACCTTCCGCTGGAGTATCAATTGCAGCTTCAAGATGATGACCATTTATGAAGGCTAGCAGCTGGGAGGGCTCAAAAAAATATAAGAAACAGACCGATATTTTATCAAACATTTACATGGATGTTAAGCCCCCAGCTGCTGGACCACAAAGGGGCCTTTTTACTAAAGTGCGCTATGGAATTAGTGTGCAGTTTGGTGTGTGTTAGCCTTATGCTTGTGTCCATGGTAACAGTGTCCATTAGTGAACATTAGTAAACATTCCACAGGACATGACATCTAACACAGGATGAGTTTCATGCTGTCAATTGCGTGCTAGGTTGCCAAATGGGCGGGTTAGGGGCAGAGAGTGGGTGTGGTGAGTATGTTGCCATTAGTGCAGGTGATGATTATGTTTTGTCAATGTTGCATTTTATAATAGGTGCATTAACATCCTTCTCAATAGGTTGAGGGAGGTAAGTTGAGGGAGTGGAGGAGTGGCATAGTGGTTTGGGCAAGGTACTTCAGGTCGGGGGTTCAAATCCCACTAGAGGACAGCAACCTTGGGCCAGAAGGACTTGGGTTTCTAGTCCCACAGGTGCTCCTTGTGGTCTTGGGCAAGTCACTTAACCCTCCATAGCCCATGTTCCCTGTAAAATAGTTATCTCCAAGTTATAATGCCCTGTTCAATGTAATTTCAGTTTGTTCAATGTAAACCGCACTGATGCAGAATAGCGTGGTATATAAGAGAATGTAAATAAATAAAGTACATCCAGTGTAATAGTGCTGTGTGTTAGGGTACACACTTGCATGTTAACTGTCAGGAACATTCTGGTCATGCCTCTGACACTTACCGTGGAAACTTGGCACTTAACACATATTGATTTTCAAGGACTCCAAAAATTCTGTTATTGCCCTGTGGAGGCCAATTCTAATCAGGGCACATCCAGACATCCAAAATCTGGACAGCCCCGATTTGTACCCGATTCTGCACCCGCAGGAGCTAAACTTTCCCACAGGTGCAGAATCGGGGCGGAGGGCCAGATGGGCCCTGATTTTGTGCCACTGGACATACAGCCACAGCCCTGTCCAATCCAGCCAATGCTCTTACATAGAGCCTCAGTGGTACGGCATCCCATCGCCATGGCACTGGGATGTCATGCAGGAGCCCCAATTCCTTGTCGCTGAACAAACCTGCTGTTTCCCGCCGCCCGACCTCCGAAAAGGCCTGCCAAGGCTGGGTTCAGGCTACAGGGAACTATCTGGTGCTCCTTATCATTTCAGGGGAGCCCGCCAGTGCTGATCTCCTTCTTCAGATTGACTTATTCCACCTCCAAGGTGGAATAAGTCCTCTGTCTAAGTCCTCAACGCTGGATGTACAGGGCCATGACCAGAATCAGCCCTGTATATCTGGGGATCATGGGCCCTCCTCCACATCACCCACACTCCTCCTCCAATCCACCCCTCTTGCTGCCATCCAGAGCTCCCTGCACATCTCCTCTGTACATTCGGGGAGCTCTGTTCAGAGAATAAGATCCCTGCAAATAGTGGGGATTGAATGTCCAGTCAGGACATTCATCTCCGCTATTCTCAGTGCAGAATCTACCCCATAGTGAATAAACCCCAAAATGTTGCAAAGGTCATAAACATTTTCTCTCTGAGTGTTCAGAAAATGTCTTAAGCACATTTCTGAATATACAAATTGAATTAAATGTTTCCATTTATGGCTACGAACACGGCAAGTTTGATAGACTTTATTAGAGAAGCACACTTTATATTTATAGTATAACTTGATAGAGCTATTACCTTAGAAAAGATAAGGAATCCATATTTAATTTTATTCAAGCATGGTCTTTATTAATATAAGAAATTAAATAAAAATGAGTATTCATTACAGGGCTATTTAATTCAGTGAGACTCAAGGTCAAGCCATTTGTCTCTGTCAAAAAAAGCCTTGTTTCAGTTAACAACCTTTGCTTATTGACTTCTGCTTGTATTACTTTTAATATGCATGACTTCTCCACCTCCCTCCCTTCTAAGATGAACTGCATTGGTGTACAGTAAATTATGGCGGGTATGGTCCCATCACATTTATCCTTTACACATCTTCATGCAAGTACTCCTTTTAAGTGTTCATGATTTTGTATAACTATTAAAGTGATATAGGTCTGCATTACAATAATGTATTGCAGAAAGAAAGACTCGTTTTTTATGATGTTATTTATAAAAATTGTTTTTAATGTATGTTTCACCATTGTATTATTAAATATTTTACAAATATGTATTTCTAGTTTCCTTTGCCAGAGTTTTGTTTGCATTGCTGCTGCTTTTTATGGCCTACTCTGTGCAATAGGGTTTCCTTCTCTGATTTCTGTCTCTTCAGTAACGTACATACATTAGCTCACATTTGCTTCGTTAGTGTGTCTTAAAATATCTGGTGCATGCAAAAATGATTTCACATGGGTTAACCTATGAATTACCATGTTAAGTTGATCAGCATGTATTAGAAAGTTTTAGAGGAATGTTTATTAGTGTTTATTAATGGTTAGCGTGGGGTTTAGACCGTGCTACGTGCACTATGGTAACGAATGTTGTTGTTATTAAGTGCTGTCAAGTCGTTATTGACTCATGGCAACCCTCTGGATAGTTGTCCTAAATTGTGTTCGGTCTTCAGTCAGACGGCTCATTGTTGACAGACTTGCACCCATAGCTGCTGTTATTGAATCAATCCATCTCATTGCTGGCCTTCCTCTTTTGCGTTGACCTTCTATCTTGCAAAGCATGATGTCTTTCTCTAAAGATCTCTCTCTTCGCATGATGTGTCAATAACCCATGCCAAAAATGCAGTCATGCTAAAATCCCCATCCTAACTGCTTAGCCAGGATAGGGGTGGGGACCAGGTAGGTCAAAGTGGAGCTCCCACACCGCAGTTAGTGTGGGCATCTTTAATGCACACTAACTGGAAATATTGTACTTAACACTGGAGCATTTTCTGTCACCTCAATGGGATTAACACTGTTGCCAACCTCCCCTGGTGGCCGGTGGCTGAATGGGGAGGCTGGGCATATAGTTAATTTTAGGAGAGGAGGGTTCTTTAAGGCCAGGTGCAGCCTAGTCTATGTAGTCCTGCTCCTGGTGCAAATAAGTCATGTAAGCCAAAGTGGAGGGAGAATAAGGCTTTTATTTCCCTTTTCACAAAAAGATTCGTTGGGCTACAAAAATTAAAGAAAGTCCTTCTTTTCAGGCATAAACCAAACTCAAGGTACAAAGTAAACTGTTATAATCTTCACAGTTGTGGAAAGGATTTTAACCAAGGATTCTTTCAACAATGGAGTAAATTACATGTCTAACGTTCTTCTTTCAATCAGCACAAATATGAAAACTTTTTAAGGTAATATCTGTAAGGCTCACAGTTCCAGCAGTGATTCCAAACTACCCAAAACACACATGGAACAATTCATCAATTCCTCCTGAGATGAGGGAATAGGGTCTATAAGCTCCACTTGCATCGGTTCTAAATCACTATTATCTTCTTCTGAGCTGGGGCCTTCTCTGGCTGTTATCACTGGCCAGTCCCTATTTCTGTTCCGTTGTTTATCCATACAAGTGTTCTAAGGTTCTTAAATGAGTATGGCCTGTTTATAGCCTCTATATCTTGGCTGGTGAAACTCTGGCCTGCTTTCTCTTCTTTTAAACTGGGCATCTGTTTTATAAGGGCTTCTAGCAGCTGAGCCTTTCTTCATGAATACAGAATCATCATACCTTGGTTTCCTGTAATAGGCATAGCTGGAAGTGTCCTCCTCAGGTATTTCCCTTAGGATCCAGTCTCTCTGGCAATCTTTCTCTTGAAAGCTTCTGGTACCTTTCAATCTGGTCTCTGGGCTTCCTGGCAAGCGTAGGCCTCTCTCCAAGCCTGGCTTCCTGCTTCTTAGCTCTTTACCTCTGGAGTTTCTGGCTACCACGACTTCCACAGGACTAACTCTCCTCCGTCTGTCTTTCTCCCTGGGACCTTCTGGTTCTCTTCCAGTTCCTACAGCCGTGCCACTAGTCCTGGTTCCATTGCTCCGTTTCTCAGCAGTGCTCTGCTCTGCGGTGCTGCTCTGCCTTCTGGTGCTGCTCTGCTCTCTGTCTCCAGCCACTTGCTTATAAAAGTCTTCTGCCTTTGAGCTTCCCGGGCTAGTTCTCAGGTGCTTCTGATTAGCTAGGTGTGTCCACTCAGCCTCTGTAAGTGCACGCCTGCTCCCTCTAGCTGTTTTGCAATATAATTGCATTCTCTGCACTTCATTTGTTTTGGGACAGACAGCTTCTTTTCCTATATCCTCACTTTTATTAGCTCCTGCTCTATGACAACATGCGGTGCGCTGTTCATTTAGTAAAAGGCCCTTGAGGTGCATGAAAATGTTTTTATTAAAACAAATATTTGAAATGAACTGAAAAAAACATCCAAAAATCATGAAAAAGACCAAGTGCACCAGAAATGAACCAAATATTGTTATCTCGTGCCCAACCCAAATGCTCTTTTCTCTGAATGTGTAGTTTTACAGAATGGATGCTCCCCCAATGCATGTATAGGAAAACACACGCATATTTTGCAGTATCTTAATGCAGATCTTACAAAAGGCTCTGCATTCAGAGCCTTGTAAAGTACTGGGTAATTGTGAATATCCTTGGATATCTCGTCCTATACAAAATGGGGCGTCACAGTAGGTAAAACTCACCACTGAATACAACTGGCAAAAGGTATCCAAATAAACTCTACAAAAAAACTTCAAGCCAGACAATGCTGAATATCACCATTGTTCAAATATGCAAGAACCGGGCTCTCAAAATACTCTAACTACCATCTTCAGATTCATGAATACATTTTGTTTGGCGAAAGAGATGGCTGGGGAAAATTTATAAGGTCAGCATGGCGGGGGGATTTTTAAAAGCAAAGATTTGCCAAGGTGACTACTAAAGTTTCTTGAACAAATCTTTTGAATATTTGCCTCATAATTTTTTGGAAGACAAATATGGAAGTTAATATATTATGAACTAGAAGTACTAGCGTGCACAAATATGTCAGTGCTCACAAATGACCATTTCGGCTGGCGCTTTAGTCTCTGCTCCTGAATAAGTATTATTATCCTTTGTTTTATTTCCTGGGGCCTCCCTCTTTATTTCCTTTAATACTTGTGGACTAAATTTTGGATGATGTATAATATGATCTGATTTAGATATATTTGTTATTCTTGAGTGTTTATGGTATGGATATCATCTTTTTTTTTCCTTTTCATTCTTGTTATGCATGAATGTTAAAAATTTAAATTAAAAAAAAAAGAACATTGACATGTCTTGCTTATTATGTGTCTCATTTTATGCAATAAGACCTATTTACTAATAAGACATTTTAGCAATGCTAGAATGCAATAATGCAGTAGTCACTTTAATAAATCAAGCCCTATATTTAGTTCTTTCTTTATAGACCACTCTATCTAAAGGACAGAGCAGTTCATAGGTGACATTACCAGAATTACATAGTTACCTATAACACATTAAGGGGTCTGTTTACTAAACGGCGGTAGCGGACTCCGTACGATATCGGAGCCGTGGCCCCACAATGGGGTCGCGGCTCCAATATCGCACGGAGTCCGCTACTGCCATTTAGTATACAGACCCCTAAGAGAGTGTGAATTCAACAGGGAGTAATTAATGTGTCAAAGGAAATATGAGACATGAGACAGAAGTGAACGAAGAGTCAGATGGTCATTCTAACTTCTGACTAAGCTCTCTTTATGGCCTATGTTCAATTTCTGAAGCATATGAGAGCAGGGAGACTTTTAGAATTGAAGCTAAAAGATCGCAATTAGGCTTATGCATGCACTTACAGAAGAGCGATCGACTAAAGTAAGCATGCAAATGCTCACTTATACACATGAATCATTTAAAATCTGTGATTTACGCAGGTAGACGATGCATTACGGTCTGAGGCTCCTTATAAAAAGACTCTCTAAAGGTGTGATATGACCTGCTATTAAATATCACTTTGAAATTAATTTTGAAATATCTACAGTACTCTTAGGGGTATGTTTTCTAAAGAGCGTTAAGGGCGCACTTGTTAGCAAGTGTTAACGGCAGTGAAAAGGGTGTTATTGTGCAGTAAAGGCCAGGGTGGTCTTGAGCAAGCCACTTAACCCTCCATAGCCCATGTTCCCTGTAAAATAGTTATCTCCAAGTTATAATGCACTGTTCAATGTAATTTCAGTTTGTTCAATGTAAACCGCACTGATGCAGAATAGCGCGGTATATAAGAGAATGTAAATAAATAAATAAAATAAATAGGCATTCTGTCTTTAAGGGCTCTAGGCTCCACTTATTGGGTGCTAACAGGACACTGAGCGTTAAGGTGCCCAGCATGCAACTTAATGCCTGAAAATGGCAGCCTCCTTAATGCAGGATAAGGGAACTCTGTGAAAGATACATTTTAGGTGGTGGATGTAAGGAATGTTTCAATAACAAAAAAATAATTCTGGAACAGTTGCTGTGTGCATTAGCACAATTGCATTTGGAGATGGTTCCTGTTTTAAAAATCATAGGGGGTCCTGATAGATGTTGACCTGAGGTTTGAACCATGGAATGGAGGAGTAGCCTAATGGTTAGAACACTGGCTTGGGAACAAAGAGACCAGGGTTCAATTTTCACTAGTACTCCATGTGGCCTTGGGCAAGTCACTTAACCTTCCATTGCTCAAAAAAATCCAAGTTATCAATGCCCCTGTTTAATGTACATTTACCAAGTTTAAGTTAGAATGTAAACTGCTTTGATTGAAATGATAAAGTAGTATAAAAAACTTAAAAAATAAATACATCAACTCAATTGTCTTGAAAATTTTCTATAAACTCCATCAATTACACAAATTATGGGGTTATTTTATAATGAACATTTTTGATTCATAGTTCAATGCTATATCTTATATTATTTGGACTACGGTAATTTACTATTTTTGAACTGCTCTTAACATTTGATTGATCGATTACAGTTATGCCAAAATACTGCTGCTTGGCTTATTTTTGGCACTTCTCGATATATGGCAATGTCTCCTCTTCTTTATAAATTGCATTTGTTGAAAACTTCTAACCGGATACAATTTTTTACCTTTTTATATAGATATTTTAATGACTTTGTACCTACATTTTTTTTCTTTGTTACTACTTTCTTTAGTGATTTGTAGATCTAAGCACCTACTTTTGGCTAGTATGCTACTGTTTCCAACTTGCAAAGGTATTACCTCTAAACTGTGTCACGTGTTTACCATTACTTATTTGGCGGCATGGCAGTGGTCTAACTTGCCCAAAGATTTGAAATGTGTCCCCTCTTTTCATCTTTTTCGTAAAAGATTGAAAACATGGTTATTTAATCTTCATTAAAATGATTGGATTATCTTCTTTGCTGTTTTCTATTTTGCTGTAAAACCACACAGAACCACTATAAAATGTGGGATTGTTGTGGTCTATAAGACTGTGTTAAATTAGATTAGATTAGAAGGACAGTAAGAGTTGATGGACATGTCAGATCCATATGTAACCTACATGTCAGTCAGTAAGTTGGGTGAGCATGTGGGAAGCGTCTGTACTGTATCAGTGAGGGGTGCCCACATAATCCTCTGTGATTTCAGTAAGTGGCATAGGATTGGGAAGAACTGTGCCCTGGTGGAACCAGTATCGCCATGATACGGGCATCAAAAGGATGGCTGAGTGGGGGCAGAGATATGCAGATCATTCACAGGAAAGGTGTGAGTGATACATTGAATATTTAAAATGTTTCTGTGTGGACCATGGTGTAGCAGCTGGCATGAATGTACATAATGTGCATATGCTGATGGATGGGCTGGAGGATGGATGGCGGTAGATGTGAGTGTGGTATGGCCTTGCTGCCCCGATGTACCTGATGTGCCTGCATAAATGCAGTTGTAATGAGTGTAAACAAATAGCAGCTGTGCCACGGGGAAGTTCCAATACCAGCTATATGGGTATGTGTGATAAGGAAGCTTATCATAGCTCAGGTAGGAGCTATAGAAAAGATGATGTGACTCTGAACAAGCAACCTGTCAGTTCTGGTAGAAGTGAGAAAACAGAGTTTTCACATAAAAGACTACCAGTCCCAGAATGCACCAGGTTTCCAGCAGCCATGAGAGGGGCTGAAGTGAGAAAATGTGTGTGCAATCAAGAGAGCTATGAGGTAATCCCTAAGCACTCATCTCAAAGGGCAGGGCCTGATTCAAGACAGCTGCGCTGTGTTAGGGAGCAGCACACATTAGGACAGAATAAGAATAGAGCTTATTCTTCAGGAAACAGTTTTCAGCAACAGTTGGAAGAACAGCTTCAGCAAAAGCCACGCAGATAGAGAGAGAAGGAAACTCTCTGGAAGGAAGAGAAGAAAGGCCATTGGAAGGTCTGGGAGATTCCAAGGCAGTACTCATACTGGGAGGTATTCCAAAAGCCAGCAGAGTCCATTGGACTGGATTCAGCCAGAGGAATGGAGTGGCAGAGATAGGAATCACCAGTGGCTACCTGGAAGAGAGAAGACTGCATGTGGAAGGGACTTTCAGACCAAGGCCAGAAGGTATGTGAGAGGAGATCCAGTGTCCAGGGATCAAGATTGGAAGGCTGGACATCAGAATTGGATTACATATTGGCCAGGCTATACAGAGAGGAATAATGATAGCAGGAGAGGCTCAGGTATGAACACTGATCCAGACCCTATCTATAATAGAGAATGGCAGCAAGGGAATGAGCATTCTCATGATAGTGCCTTAATGAAAGACTCGTCTGTGCCAATGTATGATAATGACCCTATGCTGATTGATACAGCAGATGAAAGTACAGTTTATATGGACTGTTCTCTATCTAAATGCTATTGCTAGCTTTCTCTGAGCAAACACATCAGCCATCACAAAGAAACCTAACTTTGTTCTTTATTTCCACTGCAAACAGCTCTTAAAGCAGGATTTGGGCTCACACAGTAGCAGCCAGCCAGCTAAAGGCTTTCAGCTGGTCCATTGATAGTAATTAGGGCTGCACCTGATTGTGTGGGTGAGCAAGGGAGAATCACTGCTGAGATCGGCGTGGAAAATAAACAGAAGTTAACCTAACCAGCAAAGTTTATTCTTTACTTTGTGCCTTTGTATTTGGTAATTATTTGCTAAGAAAACATTAGCTAATTGCCTGACAAGCTGAAGGTTGTTTTCTGGTTTACTTTGTGACTTTTTGTTATCCATTTTAAACACTGCAAGCAAGTAACCTCATTTATAGTGCTATCAAGCATACATGTGCTGGGTGAATTAAACCCCATCAATAAAAGAAGTATTTTATTGATCTTACCACTTGGTTTCACAACTCAAATTATTGTCATCAGCTGTGTTTGGGAGTGAATGAACTACAATACCCACAATACCTTGCAAGAATCATATGAATATATGCATCGTCAAGATTGTGTAAGTTCTCACCCTAGGCAGCCGTCTGACAAATGGCGTAGTTTTTCGGATTGCTCTTGCACCAAGAGGATTTACTTGTTGTGGATTACAAATAAAAGTCAAGTTTAAAGCTGTAAGAAGATTTCTTTCCCTCATCTGCACTTTGGAGGAAAAGTGGTTGTTCCAGGAAGCTGTCCCAGAGGAAAAGACCCTGTGCAAAGCTGGATTCATCACTGAGACAAGGTAATATGTACCTGGGCATGTCTAGTGGTGGATGTGTGTAAGCACAGGGGGTAATTGAAAAAAAAAAAAAGTTGAAAAAAAAAACCACGCCTGGTTGGAAGGTGCTGCTCTTTGGTTTTTTTTTTTCTCTCTTTTCTTGCAGGGGTCAAGATGGATCCGAGGGAGATGGCTCAGTGGATGGCAGCCCAATTTAGCAAGCAGCAGGAGCTGTCACAGCAGGCCCAGGACACTGCTATGAAGGCCTTAATGGAACAGCAGAAACCAGTGCTTGATCTGGTGCAAGCTCTAGTTCAGCTGCAGAGCCAAAGTGGAACAGATGCAAGACCAGCAGTTAGTACTGGTGCACCACATGTGGACACTGTGGGACTCAATCAAGGGATTGGGGCATTTAATTTTGGGAAATTAACTCCAGAAGATAATGTTGATGATTTTCTAGAGTCTTTTGAAAGAGTGGCACAGGCTTTAGCATGGCCAGAGACCCAGTGGGCAGTAAGGCTGGCAGCCTCATTAACTGGTGAGGCACTAGCAGCTTACAGAGCAATGCCAGCAGCCCAGGCTTTGATTTATAAGGATGTAAAGGCAGCTATTAGAGATCGCCTAGGGTTGTCTATTTCAGAGTATAATCGAATGTTTAGAGCTGTTACATTGAAAGTGGGTGAGACACCCAGGGCTCTGAGTCAGAGAATCAGAAGTTTAGCTGTAAAATGGTTGGAGCCTGAGCAAAAGACAGTAGAAATGTTATTAGATATTATAATGCTGGAACAATTTATGCTTGGGGTACCTAAAGATTTGAATGTTTTTCTTATACAGCAAAATTGCCAAAATCTTGGAGAGGCAACCATGCTAGCAGAGAGATTCTTGGAAGCCACGCAGGCTTGCCATAGAATGGGTGGCCCTCTAAAGATGGATGCTGAGGCTAGATGTGCTGTATCAGAAAAAGGAATAATTAAGAATGTTTCTGAAAATGAATGTACTGTATCAAACCAGATGACACAGTGGAATAGAAGGAAATGTTTCAAGTGTGGAAAATTGGGACACTTAGAGAAGAGATGCCAGACACACACTAGTTTAATGGGTCTGGATTTAAAACAGCCCAAGGAAGGATTTCTTTTGATGGTTGATGTGCAAGGAATTACCACAAATGCATTATTAGACTCTGGGGCAGACCAGAGTATGATGTCAAAAAGGCTTTGGAAGAGGATAGAGGCCCAAGAAAGATTTGTGCCTAGAACCCCTGAAAGCCAAGTTCACATCAGATGCGTTCATGGTGCTGCAACATCATATCCCACCTATAGGTTTAAGGTTAAGTGCCTGGGGGAACAAGAGGAAGTCCTATTAGCAGTGGTGCCTAGGCTACCCTTTGATTTGGTCCTAGGAAAGGACTGGCCAAGATTTAAGCAGGGTCTAGTGGCACACATTACATTTAGTGGAAGGACTAGGAAAAAAGGAGGGAGAAGGTTTAATAATGGAAATAGCTCCCGGGCCTTTCTTTGGAAGTCCTCAGTCCCTAGCTAAAAAGATGGTTAAGCTTCCAGAAGGCCAAACTATAGGTAATAAGAGGGGCCTTGTATCCACCCGCTCGCAGGCTAAGTTAGAGAGCCAGCAGAAGGAGGAGGGGAAGCAGGCAGAGTTAATAGGAGATTTACCCTCTCATGATGATTTAATAACCCCATCATCTGGTAAAGTAAGAAAGTTGAAAGCACAAAAGAGGCGTGAGAGACTTTGCAGAGCACAGGGTAGGGCTGAGATGTTAGCTGGTCAAAGTTTACCCTGGGTGCCAGCTGAGTTGGTGGCAAAGTTTCCCAACTTTCCACAAGAGCAGCGAGCTGATCAAGCTCTCACCCGAGCTTTTAAGTATGCTCAGGAGGTCAGGGAGGAGTTGCCCAGATGCAGACTAGATAATGACATATTATATAGAGAGAGTCAGGACCCCAGAAATGGTGCCATTCGTAAACAATTGGTGGTACCCACAACTTTCAAAGGGCTAGTACTTAGACTAGCACATGATCATCCAGTGGGAGGTCATAAAGGTATGCAAGGAACGCTGGATCAAATACTTGTGCGTTTTTACTGGCCAGGTATCTTCAAAGAAACTGCCCAGTTTTGTGCTGCATGTCCAGCGTGTCAGCGAGTTACAGCGGCTCACCCACCGGTGGTGCCATTGATCCCCATGCCAATCATCACAGACCCAATTGGTCGCATTGCCATGGATATTGTAGGCCCATTAGTTAAAACGCCCCGAGGTTTCCAATACATCCTAGTTATGGTAGATCAGGCAACAAGGTTTCCCTGGGCCATACCATTGAGGAATGTTTCTGCAAAAACAATAGCTTTAGAGCTAGTAAAATTGTTTTGTGAAGTGGGATTCCCAAGAGAGGTGTTGACTGACCGAGGGTCCAATTTTGTATCCAAATATTTGGCCCAGGTCTGGGATGCCTTTGGCATTCGTCACGTGAAAACCTCAGCCTACCATCCACAATCAAATGGTTTGGTGGAGAGATTCAACCAAACTCTCAAACAAATGTTGAGAAGGGGGTTAGCAGGAGAGGTAAAAGAATGGGATATGTTATTACCCTTTGCCTTATATGCCTGCAGGGAAAGAATTCAAGTGTCCCTAGGTGTAACTCCTTATGAGTTGATGTATGGTAGGGCTCTCCGGGGTTTGTTGGATATTTTGAGGGAACAATGGATTGATCCTGAACCAGGAAGTCAGGAGGTGCCACTGTTTCTACGTGACTTGAGAGCACGTTTGAAAAGGATGTCGCAGGTTGCTGAGAGGAACCTGCAGGACAGTCCAGTTCGCCAGAAAGGGTGGTATGATAGAAAGGCCAAAAGCCGCCAATTAAGCATTGGTGAAAAGGTTTTGGTTCAAGTAGCAGGTACTGCTCCAAAATTTGAGGTACAGTGGAAAGGGCCATGGGAGGTTGTTAAACAAGTAAGCCCAGTGTCTTATATGGTAGAAAATGCCAGAGGGCGTAGGCAGACCTACCATATTAATGTACTTAAGTCTTGGAAGGAGAGGCCTGTAGATAATGACCTTGAACCCAGTCAGGAAGTAAGTGAGCTTCAAGGAAGATAACACTCTCGTAGGTATTACGGACTGTAGAGAAGCAGTTTCACCAGTAAAACCAGTCCGTAATAACTTAAGCAGGGGGGTATGTGATAAGGAAGCTTATCATAGCTCAGGTAGGAGCTATAGAAAAGATGATGTGACTCTGAACAAGCAACCTGTCAGTTCTGGTAGAAGTGAGAAAACAGAGTTTTCACATAAAAGACTACCAGTCCCAGAATGCACCAGGTTTCCAGCAGCCATGAGAGGGGCTGAAGTGAGAAAATGTGTGTGCAATCAAGAGAGCTATGAGGTAATCCCTAAGCACTCATCTCAAAGGGCAGGGCCTGATTCAAGACAGCTGCGCTGTGTTAGGGAGCAGCACACATTAGGACAGAATAAGAATAGAGCTTATTCTTCAGGAAACAGTTTTCAGCAACAGTTGGAAGAACAGCTTCAGCAAAAGCCACGCAGATAGAGAGAGAAGGAAACTCTCTGGAAGGAAGAGAAGAAAGGCCATTGGAAGGTCTGGGAGATTCCAAGGCAGTACTCATACTGGGAGGTATTCCAAAAGCCAGCAGAGTCCATTGGACTGGATTCAGCCAGAGGAATGGAGTGGCAGAGATAGGAATCACCAGTGGCTACCTGGAAGAGAGAAGACTGCATGTGGAAGGGACTTTCAGACCAAGGCCAGAAGGTATGTGAGAGGAGATCCAGTGTCCAGGGATCAAGATTGGAAGGCTGGACATCAGAATTGGATTACATATTGGCCAGGCTATACAGAGAGGAATAATGATAGCAGGAGAGGCTCAGGTATGAACACTGATCCAGACCCTATCTATAATAGAGAATGGCAGCAAGGGAATGAGCATTCTCATGATAGTGCCTTAATGAAAGACTCGTCTGTGCCAATGTATGATAATGACCCTATGCTGATTGATACAGCAGATGAAAGTACAGTTTATATGGACTGTTCTCTATCTAAATGCTATTGCTAGCTTTCTCTGAGCAAACACATCAGCCATCACAAAGAAACCTAACTTTGTTCTTTATTTCCACTGCAAACAGCTCTTAAAGCAGGATTTGGGCTCACACAGTAGCAGCCAGCCAGCTAAAGGCTTTCAGCTGGTCCATTGATAGTAATTAGGGCTGCACCTGATTGTGTGGGTGAGCAAGGGAGAATCACTGCTGAGATCGGCGTGGAAAATAAACAGAAGTTAACCTAACCAGCAAAGTTTATTCTTTACTTTGTGCCTTTGTATTTGGTAATTATTTGCTAAGAAAACATTAGCTAATTGCCTGACAAGCTGAAGGTTGTTTTCTGGTTTACTTTGTGACTTTTTGTTATCCATTTTAAACACTGCAAGCAAGCAACCTCATTTATAGTGCTATCAAGCATACATGTGCTGGGTGAATTAAACCCCATCAATAAAAGAAGTATTTTATTGATCTTACCACTTGGTTTCACAACTCAAATTATTGTCATCAGCTGTGTTTGGGAGTGAATGAACTACAATACCCACAATACCTTGCAAGAATCATATGAATATATGCATCGTCAAGATTGTGTAAGTTCTCACCCTAGGCAGCCGTCTGACAGTATGACAGCTGTCAATCTTTTCTAATCACCATACAATCTTCCTAACACATGCATATCACAACGGGACAAATGTCTCTAATATTAGCCATATGGAGCAAGTAAGGATAGGTGATGATCTCTGCAGGGGGCCACCCCAGAAGTGGGTTGTGCCTGCATGTACTGCATATATGTGATGGAGCCAAAGATCTTCAGTCATAGTCATGATGAAATATTCCAATTATGTACAACTCATGTGTCATACATCTTCAGGGTGAACATGTCTGACCCTTTGGAATGTGCTACAGCAGATCCAATAAAGTTATGCTGTCAGATGGGCATGATTGCAATGTGTGTGTTGGCAGACCCAATGTGCTATCGTAATACATAAAAAAAGGATAAGAATTTGAGTCCCCTAGACAATACAGACCCCTGACTGTTTCAGGCAGTATATTGAAGTGTGTTTCCCACAGCCATAAAGAGAACAAGTGGGATTCAAACCCTGGTCTGTCGCTTACATTGTCAGTGCTCTAACTAGTAGGCTATACCTCCATGCTTTTCTGTACAGCAATGTCTACAATCGGAGACTGCAGGTCCCTGAGTTCAATGGCTGAAACCCAGGACATTAAATAACATGGCAGACACATTCTGAGACAGTGGTACACCACACCTAGGGCCTGCCTACAGCAGCACACATGCAGTAGTACAGCACTGGGCACTCAGTACTGTAATTGCATAACAGACACACAGCTGCAGAACACATGACTTGTCCAAAGGCCAAGCCGCATGTGAGGTCAAGATGCCCATCCTTCCACTGTACCTCCAATGTCAAACAACAGTCCCATGCAAAGGTCCGCTGCACTCTTGTGTGGCACTAATCCCTGAGGCAGCACTTTCGTAGGGTATACAGTCCCTTGTCACCTGTTGCATACCGCAAGAGAGGTATACCTGCGCATACACCTAACTCAAACCACATTCATGACCCCTACAATCCATCACAGACCATCCTGCCCTCCTCGGGGGGCCATGCATACATCTCCCACCATCATAGAAGACAAGCAGGTACTGGGTAATGCTCCAATGATCACAGTTGTCACATTGGCTACAATTTGGGTACCAGTATTGGTTAGCACCTCTATTACCCATGATGCACCACATGATCTGAGCAGATATATATATGCAACTGATGGCCAAATGGAGACTGCAGCGAGCCTTCACATCAGCACTGCAATATGCAGGGACAATGTGAACTTCCTGCACATGACAGCTGCCATATGTGCAAATGACCTGTTTCTGCAGTCACCCTGATGGTAAGTGAAGGCACACATCACCTAATCCTGAGAGTAAGCCCTGAAATTGATGGACCTATAGGTGTTTGAGTAGATCTCTATCACTGCTAGCATACCACAGGTATTGTTTGCAGTGTGTGGTGCTATTCACTTGGCATTCTGTGCAAATACAGCATGCTAGAGTAGCTTGTTTTATCAGGGTCTTGTGTCCTGCTCTTGTTGGATAGGGATTAAGAACATAAGAACATAAGATATGCCATACTGGGTCAGACCAAGGTCCATCAAGCCCAGTATTCTGTTTCCAACAGTGGCCAATCTAGGTCATATGTACCTAGCAGTTTCCCCAAGAGACACAAGTTCCACAATGCTTGTACTGGTCAAGCATTGATATCTTCGGTCACTTCTTAATAATGGTTTATGGACCTTTCCTCCAGGAACTTGTCCAAACCTTTTTTAAACCCAGCTACACTAACAGCCTTTACTACATCCTCCGGTAACAAATTCCAGAGTTTGATTACACGTTGAGTGAAAAAATATTTTCTTTTATTAGTCTTAAATAGTTTACCCTGTAGCTTCATTGCATGTCCCCTAGTCTTTCTATATTCTGATAAGGTAAACAATCGATCTACGTTTACCCGTTCCACTCCGTTCATTAATTTATAGACTTCTATCATATCTCCCCTCAGCCATCTCTTTTCCAGGTTAAAGAGCCCTAACCTTTTTAGCCTTTCTTCATAGGAGTATCCTTCCATCCCCTTTACCATTTTGGTGGCTCTTCTCTGTACCTTTTCTAAAATTGCTATATCCTTTTTAAGATACGGCGACCAGAATTGCACACAATATTCAAGGTGCGGTCTCACCATGGAACGATATAGAGGCATTATAATATCTTTTGTTTTATTTTCCATTCCTTTCCTTATCATACCTAGCATTCTATTTGCTCTCTTGGCCGCTGCTGCACACTGGGCCGAGGGTTTTAACATGGTATCCACAATGACGCCTAAATCTTTTTCCTGGGTGGTGGTTCCTAATGTGGAACCTTGCATCGTGTAACCATAGTTTGGGTTGTTCTTCCCTAGGTGCATAACTTTGCACTTGTCCACATTAAATTTCATCTGCCATTTTGATGCCCAGTCTTCCAATTTATCAAGATCCTCTTGCAAGTTCCCACAATCCTCTTGGGTTTTGACAACTTTAAATAGTTTTGTGTCATCTGCAAATCTGATAACCTCACTCGTTATTTCACTTTCCTGGTCATTTATGAATATGTCAAAAAGCAGCGGACCCAGCACAGATCCCTGGGGTACACCACTATTCACCTTTCTCCATTGGGAAAATTGGCCATTTAGCCCTACCCTCTGCTTTCTATCTTTTAATCAGTTCCTGATCCACAGTAGTACACTGCCTCCTATCCTATGACTCTTTAGTTTTGCCAGAAGTCTCTGATGAGGGACCTTGTCAAAGGCTTTCTGAAAGTCCAGATACACTATATCAACCGACTCACCTTTGTCCAACTGTTTATTCACTCCTTCAAAAAACATAACAGATTAGTAAGACAAGATCTTCCTTGTCTAAAGCCACACATTTGAGAACTAGGATGGGTGGAGCACATTGTATACATTAAAATAGGGTCTCTCTCCTCAGAAAAAGCTCTTACCATAAGCTTTCAGATGGAATTAGGGTTCCCAGTGCAGGGAGCTCTAACTCATGGTAACACATACCGGCATAGAAGGACCATATGCTATCCCTGCCCTGTCTCTGCCCCATTAACGATCACTCTCCACCTCTTTTTACCTTAACGCTAGGGGACCTGTTTCTGTATGTTAATCCAGCATTATCAGTTCTTTCCACAGTGTTAACCACTCATGGGTGCTGATAAGGCCTGTTAAATGTGCCTTTGCCCCCTTAATGCTCCTTAGGGGTATGATTACTAAACAGTGGTTAGGGAGCATTCTTTTCCGTGCATTAATCGCAGTGATAAGGGGTTACTGTGTGGTAAGTGTGCTGGGCGTGTTAGAGGCGGTCTGGCGTTAAGGGGTGATAGTGAACACTTACCATGTGGTAACAGCACATGCTGCCTTAAATGGTGGTAGTGGACACCTACTGTGCGGTAACAGGACATTAAGGGTTGGTAGTGGACACTTACCGTGCGATAATGGGACATGCTGCGGGAAGGTATTTTCTATGCACCTTAATGCAGGAAAGCCACTGAAACGCTGAAAGGGGGTAGGGAAACCATTGAGAAGGTATGGATGCAAGCACAATTGGTAGCTGATGGAGTTGACTCACCTGATGCCTGACAATGTGGCGGTATATGTGATGAGCATGTTTGACCTACAGCAGACCTATGCTGTTGACTAGGCAAGATAGGCAGCTGCCTAGTGATGATGGTCAGTGTGGGTGTTAGCTATTGTCATGGGTGGGTGGTGGCTATTGTCTTGGGTGGGTGTTGGCTATTGTCATGGGTGAGGGGTGGCAGAGTCAGTAGAGGGGATGCATCAGTGGGGGCTGCTGTGACAGGCGTTCAATCCTATATGCTCTTGAAAGAATACATCATGCCATAAGCTACATTAAAGTGTCGGTGAGATGTGGACATGTATCCAGATGTACTGTCAGTGTGTGGCATGCCATAGGCCAAGACAGTGTAGGGGAGGAGGCAGCATGTTCCTGATGGTGCAGCAAAGGGAGGATCGTCCGTGAGTGCTCATGTGGAACAGTCACAAGAAAGGTGTGCATGATATTACTAACGGCTGCAAATGATCCCTGATGGCCATGATGGGGTAGATTACTGCCAGTAAGCTGCCCCACCATGAATCTCTCTGATGGTCAAATGGTGGGTGCAGGCCTGTGCCATGGATTTTCCAAGCAGAGAGTTTGCAATGTGTGTGGGTGTGGATGTATGGGATCAAAGAGGCCAAAAGCATTTGGTGTGTGTGAACCAAAAGTAGCAATGCCATGGGGTACATGAAACACCATTTGTGTGGGTGGGACTGGTGTCTCAGTCAGTGCAACTGCAAGACAATACACCCGACAGAGTCGCATGATAGAAAATGACAAGTTGAACCCATTTGCCCCATGGAGGGCAAGTAATGATGGCAGAACAGTGTAGGGGATGGCTATGCAATGAGTGTTAGGTACCTGAATGTATGAGATATATCCTCTTTACATAAAGCTGGGATGCCACTAATGGCACAACAGAAAACGCATCCATACCAGTTGTCCCAGACATCTGCTGCATATACATCACTGACCCGCTGCAATGTGCCATGGCAGAGCCACTAAAGTCATGCTTACAGATGTCCATGATGGGAAATGACATGTTGGGCTTCCTAACATGTAACCATAATTCATAGAAATGTAGAAGAATGATTGTATGCAGGTCACAGCAGAGCCAGGACTGTACGAGGTAGGAAAGTGCACCCAGGCACAAAATGAACAAGTGGGAATCAAATGATGGACCTTTGACCACAGAGACATTGCAACAACCAGTAAAGCTACACCTCCACACAGATGTGTAGAGCCTGCAGATCTTTGTTCAAACTGTTTTCTGTCTGTGCTGGTATAGGTTGGGCCCTCTACTACCCATGAGGCACTGCAAATGCAAAACAGCAGTTGCAGCTGAAGAACCAATGGAGAATGCACTAATCCAGCATATTAGCTCAGTAAGACGCACTGACTGTGTATGCTACATGCACATAACAACAGCAAGCCGTGCTGCAGATTGGTTTCATCAGTCACCCTGAGGGTAGTGCCCAGCACCTGGTCCACTGAACCTGTACTGATAGAGATGGTCTCTGCTGCAGGTCTGCATCACTGCTAGTGTGTGGCATTTATCATCTGCAGTGTATTATGATTTTTCTCCTTGTTTCCTGCATGTCATAGGAGACAGTGACAGCTTGGTCCTGTGTTCTGCCCATGTTGGACACTAACCCAAACATCCCACCTTGGGATACTCAGCATTGATAACCAACTGGTTGCTCAGTGATTGGCAACCCCAGACAAAGGATTCAGCCACATCACAAGAGCCAGGCATAATAGCAGTTCTGTGTGGATACATAGCCATGCCATGGTCACATTTTGGTCATATTGAGAGTGCCATCTCAGTGAGACATACAGTGGCCACCCAGGCAATGCACATGGCAGATGGGCACAATGGCATCTCAGCCAGTGACCCTACCATTGTGGCAGACACACCCAGGCCAATCTGCACTGTTTCAGGCAATACCCACACTCCTGCTTGACACTCCTGTCTCAATGTCAGCTCAAGCACTGATAATGTCTGCTCTGTTTGCAGACGCTACTACCACACGTTGTTACCATGCGCTATTGGCCTTCAACCAGCTGTGGATAGTGGAGCCTGTCAGTGCTGCTGGTAGGTGTTTCAACCCTTGCTGGCCATCTTCTTGGAGTTGTATTTGCACTGTTAGCGAAACATTGTCCACAAGAAGATACAATACAGAAACCCCAGCAGGCACTTGAACCTGTGACCCTCCACACACCAACCATATGTGCTACACCACACTGCTGTCTTATAAGGCTAACAGCTCTTGTTGCTGATATGCTTCCCTTTGGCTGACCTTTGGCACTTGCTGCAATGCGCATGGTGCACACAACAAGTACAATGATTCTGTTTGTGCAGGTTGGCCTCACGCACTTTCAGTTGTGGTGGTCAAAGTCCCAGCATGTTAAACATGCGGGTTTGGCAGGTGCCTTAGGCACAAGGGCTGGATGTGGGGGGCAGGGGCACACATGGATGGCCATGCAGCCCCCCTCCCCACCAGCTGCCCATGCAGGGCCCCATCACTGCCTGCCACCAATATGTCTCAGGGGAGGATGGCAGCTACTGATGTAGGAATTCCGCAGACACCTGCATTTTCCAGCTACCTGGATGGCTACAGCTGCAGGCACTATCAGCCTCTTCCTCCACAGCTGGGTTCAGTGGCACTGGGGGGGGGGGAGGGGGCACTGCCATTTCTGAATGAGTGTCATGTCCCTTGGACCACCTCATGTGGCACATTACCATTCCACACCAGCAGTATAGATGTGTTCCACCACTGTCACTGTGTGATCATGATGGACATCACAGATGGTGCTGCAGATGGAAAGATTCCCCTATGTGAGGAGCTTACAAAGGTTAGGCCTCCTCAGTCTGTTGGTGGGATGGCTGTGGGGGGGGGGATATGATAGGGGTTTATACAGAACTGAATGGTGTGGAATGGTTCATGGTTGTTAATGCCATCACAATATGGGGGGACCATGGGACAGGAACTGCCGCTACAGTGTAACACATTTCAGACACATTGGGGCATATAATTTGTCATTCAATGCATTGGCACACATTGGCAGTGTATGTTGTGACAGCTCTTTATCTTTACCTTTATCTTTATTAACTTTCTTAATATACCGCACCTTCGGAAACCAGCAGGGCAGTTTACAATGGAGGCAAAAACACAGAGGGCCGGGCATGGCCAGGAAACGGAAAGGAACTACATTTCTTATAGGACAGCAACAAGCATACCAGACAGGAAGAGAAGACAAAAGAAGGGAGGATGAGCAAGCAAGCGGAGAGAAGGACTAGTTGGGAGAACTGGGTGGGAGATCGTAGGCAAGGCAGAACAGATGTGTTTTAAGGAGTGCCATAAATTTGGGATAGGATGGTTCCAAACGGAGGGGAGGAGGGAGGGAGTTTCATAAGGATGGTGCCAGGAAGAAGAAGGCAGAGCTATGGGTGTGCTCCAGATGGATGCGTGCGGGGGAAGGAAGCTCAAGACGATTGATATGGATAGACGAGAGATTGCGAGGCACTGAACGGAACTGCAATGAGTCAGTCAGGTAGCACAATGTGAAGTAATGTTAACGGGCATGAAGTAAAGTTAATGCGCATTAAGTTCTGCAGCAGTCCATAGAAATGAATGGGCAATGCACATTAGCCTTTAGTAAACATGCCCCTAAGTTATCAGTTAAAATAATATCATACTGTACCTGAATGATGAAGCCTATTCAATGATGGAGCATTATGGATTCATCAGCTCCTTCCATTAGATCTAATATATGGCACTTTTTAATAAATTACTGAGCAGCTAAGGACCAGTCGTCAACTGACATATCATTAGATATTCCTTGATTATATTGCCAACTAACTTGCAATGGCTCCTCATCTGAAATGGCTCAATGCAAAAGACTCAAAGAGAGTGGTACATGAACAAAGTTACCTAGAATTTTTAACGTGCTGTGAACCGTCTTGGATGCAATGAGCATATGGCAGTATATACAGTAAATGGTTTAAATAAATAAATAAATAAGCTTCCCGAAGCTGCATTTGAAAAATTTTAGTTAGAGGAGACAAAAAAAATAAAACAACAACATCCATGAAGCACCTACAGAGGCATGGTGTGAATAGAATGTAAATGACACAAATTCCCCAAGAACAGTTTGTTAACACAGCTGCTTCAGCAAACTCAGACCCCCCCCCCCAAAAAAAAAAAACCTTTTCACAAATTAAAGTTAGCACAGGCAACACAGGTACACTCAAAAACTTTTTTTTAAACTGCCTCTAATGTTTCGATTGATTTTTACGTTTTTTGGTGCGCTGAATCCAAATCTGGTAACCAATTTGCTCCATCACGTACAGATTTTTTGCTACATTGGGTTAGCAGTTTGAGGTGAACGTTTCAGATTGAGTGAGATCGAGATAAAAGTTTCTTGGATGAATTCTTTATACTAATTGTTTAGTAGTTATTCAAATAAGAATAAAGAAAATTGTAACAAGGCAGCACATAAGAATAGAGTAATGTCAACAAAACACACTGTGATGTTAGCAAAATTGTCTGCACTTAAAACAGCCACATACATGTGCACAAACATTGAGCATATAAGAGCGAGGTTAGACACAAAGCAAAGCAAAGAAATGTGCAAAAAATGTTGTACAGGTATGTATGTAAGAATAGAAAACGCAAACCGCGGGGGGCGGAGCCTGATGTCCAGCGGGTAGGACGCTTTGCGTTGAAGCTCCCGAGAGGCCTACTTAGAATCCTGACTTAATACCTATACAAATTTACTATTTCGCTCCGAGCTGACCGGGGCACCTCGGGGGGGATGGCGGCCCATAAACCAGCGCGCTTGGACTTCGGGTCTCCTTCTTCTTCTCACGGAAAACGCTCCAAAACAGAGGTGTCCTCCCCACAGAAGATGGTTCCATTTCGTGAAAACCCCGAAATGCACCTGGAGATTTTGGAGGAAATACGCGGCGTGAAGGAATTGGTGCAGTCCAATGGAGAAGCGCTTCGAGCCATGCGAGAAGACTTTGGAGTGCTCCAGGACCGACTTGAAAGTCTTTCATTACGGCAGGACAACATGGCGGGGGTCCTCGACTCGCACGAGGTGCGCTTGGGCAAACTGGACAAGGCTGAGCGCCAGATACAGAATCTTCAAAAGGAGTTAGAAGATAGCAATAATCGAGCCCGTCGCAACAATGTGAGGCTTCTCGGAATGCCGGAGGGGGTGGAAGCAGGAGATATAAGAGAATTCTTGCTCAAAACTCTTCCCTCCTTGCTGAAGATCACTTTTCACAGAGAACTGGAAATCGATCGAGCACACCGTGTTCCTGCCCACATGGCGCTCAACCGCACGACCCCCCGGCCTATTATCTTTAGCTTGCTACGATATCAACAAGTGGAACAAATTTTACATGCTGCCCGAGCGAATCATCATTTGGAATTTGAAGGTCGTAAGGTCTCCTTCTTTCCTGATTTGGCAAAGCCTACCGTTGACCGTCGGAAGAAACTCCTTGCTTTTCGCCCTCGACTTCAACAGCTACAGGCTCGCTTTGGCCTGTTGTATCCAGCGAAGCTCCAAGTGACTCTCCACAACCAAACCAGGACGTTCGAAGATCCTGATCGACTATCAACATTTTTAGACTCCAAAGAAGCAGAGCAGATGCGCTAATCCCAAATCTTGGACTCTTATCTGCCGGCTCTATCCGCCATCTTGAAGGGCCCGATGCGGCGGTCATAGCCAAGCACAGAAATAGCCTGGACTTTCTTTCTTTCTCTATATGACTTTCGTTTTTTGGTCTCCTATCCCTTCAAGATGTGTGCCTCGGTCGGATTCGGAGCACGCACAGTCCTACAGGTTATGTGTTTTTTTTTTCAATTTCGGCCTTCTCTGGGGTTTCTCCCCGCAGACACATGGTCGCCAGTAATTTTGGGGTTTTGCTTCTCCTCTACCGTACTGCGGTTTTCTTTGTTAATGTGGGGCGCTTCATTGTATTATATTAGCTTATTTTTCCTATGTCATGTGTACAGCCAGATACAGTCAGTTTGAGGGACATAGTGAAATTATGTGTGCTATCATGTTCAGAATTTTAACTTCTCTGAATGGCCTTATGTAAAATCTTATCATTCACCGTCAAAGGCATTAATGGTCCACTCAAAGGAAAGAAAATCCTTCGCTATCTTAGCCATGAGCATGTTGATTTAGTGTTTCTCCAGGAAACGCATTTAAACTCTGCTGAAACACTGAAACTCAATGCTAAGCCTCACATGGTAGCTGCCTATTCTCCCACCGTTTCCAAATGGTACGGGATAGCCATTCTGGTTAAGAAGTCTTTGCACGCTACTGTACCTGATATTAGCGCTGACAAGGAGGGTAGATGGGCCCGTGTACACCTTGAGGTTGGAGATAGTGAATTCACGTGTATTTGCATTATGCCCCGAATGTGGACAACCCTGCTTACTATGCAAGTATTGCGCAGTTGGCCTTGGCCTCTGCCAATGCTCCATTAATACTTGGTGGCGATTTTACTCAAGTGTTCCCTCAATCTTTTCTTCTCAAACCAGGTGCTCGTTGGTTGGAAGATCCAGTACCGAGTAGACCTGTGTGGCTAGATATAGAAGCGGGCCTTTGCAAACCGATCCCTCTTACCTTTCTCCCTGGTATGACTCTCCCATCAGACTCCCACTATCCACTAATGCTTTTAGACACTTTAGGTGCTTTTAATACTCTTCTGCAATCTTTAGACTCCCGACTCTGGTCAGTGCAACTTCAGCATTGCCTTCGGAGCACTAGAGTACTCCCGCCATCGGCATTCTCTACATAAGGTTGATTGGAGACTTTCCGATCTCTCGGTAGTTCACCGGGTGTGTAGCATCCAAATTTCCTAAACCTCATGTAATGCTATAACTAGAGATACCCCTATAGCGCAGAAAGTATGGGAGAGAGAATTGCATGTGACTTTGACCTCGGAGCAATGGAGCCTTATCTGGAGTAGAGGGACACGGGTTCCCGATCCGCCTCACTCACTCAGACCCTCTTCTTTCTAGCCCACCGGTGTTTTTACATTCCTCACAGATTAGACAAATGGAACACTACTCAGGGCAATGGTTGCTGGACACGTCCTGCGGCCATTGGTTCATTGCCTCATGTTATGCATGAATATCCCGCACTACAGTATTACTGGCGTCGGGTCTGGGGTCGTATTTAGTCTATCTCGCACTCTCAGGAGCCCCTTTCTTGGAGGATAGTGGGACTTCGCCCAGTTGCGGGGATCCCCTCTCTCCCAAAAATGGCTTATCTCCTTTCGAACTTTATGCTTGGCATTGCTATTTCCCTAATTAAGTAATACTGGAAAATTAGCTCCCATCTGAGCCCCAATGAATGGTGGAATCATGCCTGTCTTTACAGTAAATATGAACAAATACCTCGTCTGTTCGCTTCCTCCATTCAGACTCCTTCTCATTGGTCTCAATGGAAGATGCTCAATGACTATGTATATTTTGCTAAATGCTCTCATCTGACTGTCTAACTTTGTATATATCTCTGTCCCATGATCATGCTGTATTGTAGATACTCTTTTGATCGTTTGATGTATAATCACTGTTAATTGGAAGCGCTCACATGCTGATATAATCGGGTAGAGAAGAAGCATCGGGGTGGGGGGTAATGGGTTTACTTTTCCTTATTGTATACTTGTTTTGTCTCTTTTGGTGTGTTGTTTCTTTTGTTTGTTGCAAAATGAAAATAAAAGTTTAAAAAAAAAAAGAAAACGCAAACCGCACCATTGCAATACATGAAGACAAACACCCGATGGTGTGAAAATAAAATTCTAATAAATGAGATCCGACACTGTGGTAATAACTAGCAAATTTTTATTTCAAAGTTTAGTAAAAACACGATATTTGTCAACACAGTTTAGATTTTAAAGTCATTCTTGGGTCAATCAATCTCCTGGTGGGCCCGTTTCTTCTTCCCCCGAATGCTTCTCTTGGTGCGCTGCTTGGCGTATTTTTCATCTGGGGTTTCCCGCAGCAGCAACCAGCAGAAATCAGCCATCATAGTGGTGTTCCATCTTCCTTGGTACCTTCTCTCTGCGTCCTTGATGTCCTGGTGAAACCTTTCACCTTGTTCTTCACTGTACGCCCCCAAGTTTTCGGGAAAGTAGTTTACATGGGAGTGCAAGAAATGGACTTTCAGGCTCATGTTACAGCCTTGTTCTTTGAAGGCATTGAGCATCCTGGCAACAATATCCTTATAGTTCTCATCCCGCCTGTTCCCCAAGAATTTGAGAACAACATCCTTGAAGGAATCCCAGGCTTCTTTTTCCTTCTCGTTTCAGCGAATGCTCCATCTGAAATGAGTTTCCTTATATCAGGGCCAACAAACACTCCTTCCTTTAGCTTTGCTTCAGAAAGTCGGGGGAACTTTGAGCAAAGGTACCGAAAGCACTCACCATCTTTTGGAAGGGACTTGATGAATTGCTTAATGAGACCCAACTTAATGTGGAGAGGTGGTAATAGAATTTTATCACGAGGTACCAAGCTCTCATGAAGAACATTTTTCTCACCGGGTCTCAAATACTCCCGAATTGGCCAGTCTTTTTTCCCCCAGTGTAGGTCGCGGGCCCGGCTATCCCACAAGCAAAGGAAGCAGGGATATTTGGTGAAACCGGATTGCTGCCCTAATAGCATGGATAGAATTTTAAAGTCTCCACAAATCATCCACTTATGCTCATCATAACGAATCTTCTGAAGAATCAGGGCCAAATTCTCGTATTTTTCTTGGAGAATAACAGAGTGAGCAATAGGAACTGAAGCGAATGTGTTGCCATTATGAAGAAGAACACCTTTTATGCTGTCTTTTGACGAATCAATGAACAGCCGCCATTCAGCAGGATCATACTTGAGTTTAAACTTTTCCATCACTCCGTATATATCGTTGCAAAATACCAAATCTTCCTCTTTGCTGAAATACTTCAAAAATTGTGTCTCGCGGTTGCGGTACCAATAAAAAGTTGTTCCTGGTGACAATAGATTTTTCTGTTTAAGCCGAGAACCTAGCAGTTGGGCAGCATCTTTTGGGAGTCCTAAATCCCGGACTAAATCATTCAATTCAGCTTGAGAGAAAAGTTCAGGTTTCGGATCTGGTTCAGTTTCAAACTCGGAAGTACTGGACTCATCGGGAAAAGCCATCTGATGAGTCTCATCATGATCAGAACCGTCCACACAAATATGATCCAAAGATTTTGGTGGTTCAGGCACAGGTACTTCGTTGCTATGAGGCATAGGCCTAATTGCTGAGGGGAGGTTGGGGTAACTTATTACGTTCTTATTTTTTAAGTTGTATCCCTTCACAATGCAAGAGCAAAAATAGCAGTCACTGCTGTGGTCTCTTTGTTCACGCCACATCATAGGTATTCCGAAACGAAATGCTTGTTTTTTACCTTTCATCCATAAGCGTAGATCTTCCTCACATGTCTTGCACACTTTGTGAGGAGCCCACGGTTTGTCTTGATCGCCTAACTTCAAACCGAAATAGGCGAAATATACTTTTTTAATAAATGCAGAAATGTTCCTCTGCCGCTTTTTCACGGTATATTCCCCACAAATAAAACAAAAACTGTCCGGAGAGTTGACGCAACCTCTGGCTCTGTGAGCCATCACAAATACACAGCACTGCAAACTACAACTGTAGTGAACCACTTCGGAATAAAGCTGGATTACGACTGAGCAAACAAAAGGTAATAATGAACTTGCAAGAAACTGAAATTTGACAGGAACGTTCATGTCGCAACCACCGTGTTTGAGCGAGCGAACAAGGCGAGGCGAACAGGAAAGAACATGCGCCAGCGCGAGTACTGGATTTAGCCCCCCGCCTCCCAATTGTCCTGTTAATGTATAAAATGAATACAAAACACTCTAAAATATCATGAGGGAGTGTTTCTAGTTAGTTAACCATTACAACCTCTATTTTGGGCCAAGAAAATAAACTGCAGTCGGCTAAAAAGAAATTATGTGAACATTCCTTATATGGGTAAGAAATCTAATTTTGCAAGAAAACGTGACGTGATGGGACATTTTGGCTATTTTTCCTGGATTCAGCACCCCAAAATCTATAGGAATCAGTTGCAAAACTGGAGGCAGTTTTTTGGTAGTGTACCTGTGCAATTAATAAGACCCCCTCCCCCCCACACACCTATCTCTTGCTCTAGTTCTGCTTCTATGTGCTAATATATAACCAGGTGGACATAACTCGTTATAAATAATGACATCAGATTCCAGCATCCAGGTTTCTGTATTAGCCAAAACATCAAGCTGTTCGAGCTCAATCAAATCAGTTATAACCAGAAAAAAACATCAATAAAATTAATACAAGGTAGAAGAACCAACATCCTTGAAACCACATTAGATAGGGTTCAAACCATCATATTTTCTTTTCCCTGTAACAATCAGAATAAATATTTACAAAAATAAAACAGAAACAAATAAAAAAGAGAACATAAAATTCAAGGATGAGTAGCTGCCTGTTGGGCTGCATGAAGGGATATGCCCTTTGGTCATGTCCCTCTTCAATGTACCTGTAGTGCCAAGCCACAGATGTACAGCAATTTAAAAGTTGGCAGGTTGCAGTATAGTTATATCCGGGAGGAATTATAGCTCATCAACTCCCCAACAATTAAAGGGCAATGTGCTAGTATCAATCCCGTTCAATTCAGGAAATGTATGCAGTTCAAGTACAACAACAGAAGAGAAACAAAAAGCATTAGCATACAGACTTACAGCAATTTACAGGCCAGCAGGTACTGTAGTCTTGGAGTTATGTGGAGTACGATATCAGTCTCTCAAATTTACTGCTAATGCTTGCCATAGTACTTGCATTGTGTCAAAGAGAACTATAAGATGTCACATGTATAGGCTACTAATCAATGAGAATTCCTGTGCGGATATCCAGTTTAGTCCTCCACAATCGGGTACTGCCCCTCTCACTGCAGCCTGTAGACTGGACCAATCAAATCTTCTGTAGTACATATCCAGCAGGAGCTCCCAGAAGCCCCCCAGTGTGTCCAGTCTCGTTGCAGTGTGTAGACGTAAAAGTGTGTCCTCTGGGCACACTTAGTGACCTTTGCAGGAGCAACACTAGTTAGTTGTTTTTAGGGTTTGTTTTGGGGCATTTCTCTACTATTTTTGTTTTTGGTAGCTAGCTGTGCCTTTAAAAATAAGAAAGACAAAAGAAGCCTGTCTCCCTGGAGCTGTGCCACAGGAGACTAGGAGAAAGTCAGACCTGCTGGCTGCTGTTGCCTGCCTAGCACATTTTATCAGCCCTGGGTGAGCTTCCCCTAGACAGGACGGGGAATTGCCATACCTATAAGGCAGTGCCTGGTACTGGGAGATTGTGGCTGAATCTTCTGTTCCTGAGCTGGTAGGAGTTTGCATTTCATTTTTTCTTTCTTGTGTGCAATGCTCTGTCTGGGATGCCAGCGTTTCTGTAGGCTCTCCTGAGCCCATTTGGCAGTTTTTATTCAATCTGCTCGTGTGCCCTGTATTAGAGGGTCGTTTTATTTGTTTTCCATATTATTTGGTGGTTTTTATATTTTCGCGCCGTTTTTTACCGCGGGTGAAAAAGTGTGGCGGCCATTTTGGATTTTAAAAGTGCTTTTCCAGGCATTTTTGATCGCTGTGCACAGGTTCCCCTAGCGTTTTTGGGGTTCCTCTTTCTGGCGATTTTGCTCAGGGCCCCCCAGGGATCCTGGGATATATTTTGTTTCTTGTAAAAAAAAAAAAAAAAAGGTTAAGTTACTTTTAAATCGGGGCTGATTTGCATAGGATTGCCCAGGTGGTGTGGGCTTTCCTGTGGCTGTCTTATTCTATTCCCCTGGGCAGAGGTGGCCTTGGGATGGCTTCCAAGCCCCAGTGTGTGATTTGTGGGTCCCGCAGGACGGCAGGGACTGACTCTGGCATCTGCAGGGGCTGTGCTGCAGTGCCCTCTGAGTTAGAGCAATCTGTGAATGTTCAGGAACAGGCTACCCCTGGGGATGCTTCTACTTCCGGGGACAGCGTTCTTTCTCCAAGCATCCCTCAGTCTGGCTCGGTTCCTCCGGCCAGCGGTTCAGTGGCTGCGCTCCAGCAGGTGGCTGTTGCTGCCTCAACTATGGACTTCTCCCCTGATTTTGTACTCCTCATGCATCAGGCATTTCGCCTGAGCAGGTCCGGACAGTTGCCGGCTGTCTGGCCCCCCTCCCTCCCCTCGGGGTCCTTGGGGGCGGCTCAGTGTCCCTCACCGCCCGGGGGCAAGCGGCTTCGGTTGGGGGGACAAGAGCAGGACGCCCTGGGTCTCCTGGATTCCGAGGCAGA
The DNA here is from genome assembly GCA_033557465.1 of Ichthyophis bannanicus. Classification (NCBI taxonomy): domain Eukaryota; kingdom Metazoa; phylum Chordata; class Amphibia; order Gymnophiona; family Ichthyophiidae; genus Ichthyophis; species Ichthyophis bannanicus. The sequence goes on along the minus strand of CM066036.1, from coordinate 730,791,049 downwards.
GGGCGATCCTGAGACTGAAGCGGAGGATTTGGAGGATGGGGAGATCCCTGGGCCGGAAGATCAGGCTCGGGTCATTCGAGTGTTCCGTAGGGACGAGCTGGTTCCTTTGGTCACGGAGTCCCTTCAGGCGCTAAACCTTTCGGCGGTGCGGTCCCTGGAGGAGGAGGGTCTTGAGGATCCTCTGATTCAAGCAGTCAGGGATGCCCAGGTGGTTTTTCCCGTCCACCGCGTGGTGGATCAGATGATCCAGGCGGAGTGGGAGCACCCGGAATCCGGTTTGAAGGGGATTCGGACCATGAATCGGCTTTATCCTCTTGCTGACAAGGACAGGGACTTGTTCAGGTCCCCCCGGGTGGATGCTGCGGTCTCCGCAGTGACCAAGAAAACCACCATCCCGGTTGAGGGGGCGGCGGCCCTCAAGGACGGGCAGGATAAGAAGGTTGATAACTTGCTCAAGCAAACCTTCGATACGGATGCCGTGTCATTGCAGGCCTCTATCTGTGGGGCTTGGGTGGCTCGGTCGTGTCTGCGGTGGTCACAGCAACTGCGCTCGAGCCCCGGACTAGACCAGCAGGGTCTGGTGGAGGTGACCCGGCTGGAGTCCGGCTCGGCTTACCTGGCGGATCTGTTTTATGATTTGATCCGCGCGTTGGCTAACAGTATGGCATCCGCGGTAGCAGCGCGCCGGTCCCTCTGGTTGCGCAGCTGGGCGGCGGACAGTTCTTCTAAGGCCCGCCTCAGTAAGCTGCCGTTTAAGGGCAGATTATTATTTGGGGAGGCTCTCGAGAAATTGGTAAAGGATCTCGGTGAGTCCAAAGGGGGCCGGCTTCCGGAGGATAAACCAAGGTCCAACCGGTCCACCTCGTCGGCGCGGGGATCCTTTCGGGATCAGCGCAGGTTTCGGCCCTCCCGCCAGTGGTCCTCGCAGCGGGGCCGGTTTGGAGCCCGTAGCCAAGGATTTCGGGCTTTCAGGGGAGCCGGCAGAGGCTTCTCCGCAGCCGGCTCTTCATCGGGTTCTTCCTTTGGACGCAAGCCACAATGACGCCAGGCAGGCTCTGGAGGGAGGACCGCTTGTCGGCGGTCGCTTGCGCGACTTTCTTTCCTCTTGGGCCCAAATAACGTCGGATCGCTGGGTGCTACAAATTATAGAGGAGGGTTACGCTCTGGAATTTGCGTTCCCACTTCCAGATTCCTTTGTTCTGTCTCCCAGCAGGGGCGAGCAAAAGACGAGGGACATCCGCGTGACCCTGGCTCGATTGTTAGCGCTGGGAGCGGTGGTTCCAGTGCCTCCCTTGGAAAGAGGCTCTGGTCGCTACTCCATCTATTTTGTGGTACCCAAAAAGGGCGACTCTCTGCGTCCGATTTTGGATCTCAAAGGCGTGAATCGCGCGCTCAGAGTGCCGCATTTCCGCATGGAAACCCTGCGGTCAGTCATTGTAGCGGTGCGAAAGGGGGAGTTTTTGACGTCCCTCGATCTTACCGAGGCCTATCTGCACATTCCGATACACCCAGCCCATCAGCGGTGTCCCCGCTTCGCGTTCCCGTGGGGCCACTTTCAGTTCCGGGCCATGCCGTTCGGCTTGGCTACGGCCCCGCGCACTTTCACAAAGGTGATGGTGGTGGTTGCGGCGGCCTTGCGCAAGGAGGGCATTTTGGTCCATCCTTACCTGGACGACTGGTTGATACGAGCAAAATCCGGTCGAGAGTGCCTGCGGGTCACGAGCAGGGTGGTAGCTCTGCTGCGATCCCTCGGCTGGGTGGTGAACGAAAGAAAGAGTTGTCTGCGGCCCTCGCAGGACCTGGAGTATCTGGGGGTGCGCTTCGACACTGCTCGGGGGCTGGTGTGCTTCCCGAGCGCCGCGTCCTGACGTTGCGGGCTCTTGTCCGACTATTTCGGGGGATGCCCGCTCCGTCGGCGTGGTGGTACCTACGGCTTCTCGGAACGATGGCGGCGACCTTAGAGGTGGTTCCGTGGGCGCGGTTCCACATGCGCCCGCTACAGAGGGCGCTCCTTCGTCGCTGGTCCAACCAGTGCGATTCCTTGCACAAGAGACTGCCCTGCCCGAAGGCAGTGCGGCGGTCGCTTCGGTGGTGGCTCTCCTCCGAGAACCTGACGCGGGGAATTCCCTTGGAGCCTCCTCTGTGGGTCCCCCTCACTACGGATGCGAGCCTAGTCGGCTGGGGAGCACACTGCGAGACCCGCTTCACGCAGGGGGTGTGGTCCTCGCAGGAAGCGTCTTGGTCGATCAACCGCCTCGAGCTTCGGGCGGTCCGACTAGCCCTGATGGCCCTGGAACCTCTGCTCCTGGGCCGGGCGGTCCGAGTCTGGTCGGACAATGCGACCACGGTGGCGTACATCAATCGCCAAGGGGGCACAGGGAGTGTGGCCCTGGAAACCGAAGCGACGGCCTTGTTCAGCTGGGTGCAGACTCGGCTGCCGGCGATCTCGGCGGCGCACATTGCAGGCGCGGACAATGTCCAGGCCGACTTTCTCAGCAGAGTGCGGGTGGACCCCGGAGAGTGGGAGTTAAATCCTCAGGTGTATGCGCAGATAGTTCGGCGGTGGGGTCCGCCCATCATGGATCTCATGGCGACCTTCCAGTCGGCCAAGACAAGTCGCTTCTTCAGCAGACGGCGGGAGCGGATGTCCGAAGGACTCGACGCTCTCATTCAGCCGTGGCCGACGTCCGGGATGCTGTACGTTTTCCCCCCCGTGGGCCCTGATCGGTCGGGTCGTCCAGCGCATCGAGGGCCATCAGGGCCGGGTGCTGCTGGTGGCTCCGGATTGGCCCCGGAGGCCCTGGTATGCCGACCTCGTTCGGCTTCGAGACGGCGTGCCGTGGCGCCTTCCGGCGCTACCGGATCTTCTTCTTCAGGGCTCCTTGCGGATGCCCCAGGTGGCTCGGTTCTCGCTTACGGTTTGGCCATTGAGAGGGCTCGGCTGAAAAAGAAGGGTTATTCGCCCGCGGTGATTTCCACCTTACTGCGGGCAAGAAAGTCGTCCACTTCTCTTACTTATGTTCGAATTTGGAGAATTTTTGAGGACTGGTGCTCCCGGCGTGGAGTTCGGGCGGCGACGGTCTCGGTGCCCGTCGTGCTCAGCTTTCTGCAGGATGGCTTCGAGAAGGGTCTCGCGGCCAGTTCCCTGAAGGTCCAGTTGGCCGCGCTCTCTTGCTATAGAGGCAAGGTTTTGGGCCGCCTTCTTGGCGCTCATGCGGATGTGCGGCGTTTCTTGACCGCCGTGTTTCATTTGCGGCCTTCCCGCAGAGCGGTGATTCCTCCGTGGGCTTTGAATTTAGTTCTGCGGGCCCTGGCTCGGGAACCCTTTGAGCCCTTGCGGAGGGCATCCTTGAAGGATCTCACGTTGAAGACGGTTTTTTCTGGTAGCCATTTGCTCGGCACGGCGCATCTCGGATCTACAGGCCTTGTCATGCCGAGAACCTTTCTTGTCTTTTTCTGCGGAGCGGGTTGTGCTCCGTCCGGTTCCCTCCTTCCTGCCAAAGGTGGTGTCTCCTTTTCACCTGAATCAGGCAGTATTTCTACCAGTGATTTCGGCGGACTCGGTCGAGTCGGTGGACAAGGGGCTTCACCGGCTTGATGTGGGCCGCGCGCTGCGTCGGTATTTACAGTCTACCGAGTCATTTCGGAAGACTGATCGGCTTTTTGTGCTCTTTGGGGGTGCACGGAAAGGGGAGGCGGCGGCTAAGGCCTCCATTGCTCGATGGCTTAAAGAAGCGATCGCCTCCGCGTATCTGTTGCAGCGGCGGCCGGTTCCGGAGGGGCTCCGGGCTCATTCTACTAGGGCTCAGGCGGCCTCTTGGGCGGAGCATGGTCTGGTTCCACCAGCGGAGATCTGTAGAGCGGCCACTTGGTCGTCTCTGCATGCTTTCAGCAGGCACTATCGCTTGGATGTGTCAGCGGCTCGGGATTCCTGTTTTGGTTCGGCGGTTTTGCGCGCCGGCCTACAAGGTCCCGCCCGGTCTTAACTGCTCTGTTACATCCCGATTGTGGAGGACTAAACTGGATATCCGCACAGGAAATGGAAATTACACTAACCTGGTAATTGTAGTTCCTGTAGGATCCAGTTTAGTCCTCCTTCCCTCCCGAATATCTGCATGATCTTGCGGCGCGCTATCCCGAGCGGGAGATTCTAAGATAGTTTTGCGTCCCGTTCGGACCTTAGCGGCAGTCGTGCTTATAGCTATGGCTCTTCCCTTTCTTTTGGGGTTCCGTAAGCTCCTTAGTACCTGGGGGGAGCTCTGTGTCAATTTAGGGGCGTCGATTCCGGCGCCGTGCAGTGTTCTGACTTCCTCGTTTGGGGAGGGAGTTGGTTATTCCAGGGGGGAAGTACAAGGTTTAATGTTAATCTGATAATAATCTGTTGTGTTGCTTCGTTCAGTATGCTTTGTTACTAGTACACTGGGGGGCTTCTGGGAGCTCCTGCTGGATATGTACTACAGAAGATTTGATTGGTCCAGTCTACAGGCTGCAGTGAGAGGGGCAGTACCCGATTGTGGAGGACTAAACTGGATCCTACAGGAACTACAATTACCAGGTTAGTGTAATTTCCATATATTTCAGTATCTTTCTGCTACATTTTGTGGTCAATGACTACATTTCCAGATGCCCCATGATTGACAGAATAATCAATTGCAGCTAACACTTCTATTATTAATCAAAACAAAAAAGAGGAAGGGATTCTCCATAGTAAATCAGTCCAGAAACAAAAAGCACAGATCGGAGAGGGTCAACAACAAAGGATGCACAGGTGTTCTTCAGTGCAAGTTTTATTGGAAGGACCCTATGTGGCCGAATTTTAGTTTATGAATTCATGATGCCGGTTGTAGTGCATCTTGGGTTATATTTCATGATATTGCCATTGTTATTTTTGGCACAGTTACAATATAGGTAGAGATGTATAGTATATTTGAAACTCCCTTCGGTAATGTTTTCAGGCTTTTATGTCTTGCATAATAACTGCATTGCTACATTAGCTGCTGACTTCGATCTATGGCTTGTTTATTTTATATATTTTTTAGATTGTGAATGAAAATTTGGAGAACACTCCTCATGAGTTATCCATTTAACCTTTTATAGGTTGTTTAAAGTATATTACAAATAGATTGATGTACCCTTTTATCTAAATATTTCCCCATTTTTTATGGGGATTTTTCCGTATCCTTTTGCAGGCAATATTTTATTTATGATACAGTACTGATAGACAAGATATTGCCATCAGCAGCATTGACTGTTCTGTTTTCTTATTTCCATTATTTTTTTTGTTTCTGTTTTTAATATCTGTTTTAGTATTCATGGTTGTATTGTTTATATTTTGTCATATATATAATTGGTATCTTTTATTAATATAAAATCCAGACTGGTCCATTTACATGCATTATACCCATATATAGGTTGGTCACACAGTGTTCATTAAAAAAGTGTCCTCTTCATATGGTTTTAATTATTTATTGTATATGGCTACTTTTAACATAATTTATCTGTGATTTCTATGTTTTCTTTTAAATTTTGTGCTATTAATATTATTATATTTGGTTGTTTTGATTAGATTTTTCTTTTTAGATTATTATTCTATTTTTTTAAACAGTAGTTTAATGTTTGGTTGTTTTCAGCTTATTTTCTCTGTCTTAATCATTGTATTTCTCTTTCCTTATATGTATGATTTGTACACCCTGGATGCGGACATGTTTTCCCAAATTTGGCCATGCTGGATCCTTCCAATAAACGTCCACTGAAGAACATCTGTGCATCCTTTGCTGTGGTCCCTCTGTGATCTGTCCCTCTTGTTCTTATATCCAGTTTTTTTGTTTCTGGACTGACATTCATTATTAAAGTCATTCTGTTGTTTTTCCCCTTACCACAATGTCTGGTTTCCTTACATCCAAACTTTTATCAGTCAGAATGGGAATGTCTTCATTCTTTCCTATTCTCTTAGTATAATGAATCCAGCATTTATAGAGTTTCCAATAGATGAAATGTGCCACATTATTGTGCTTTTGTGTGTTTAAATTTTTTGCCATCAGAACTTCATAGCCAGATATGAGATGAGTGACTGCTTCCAGCTCTTTCTTACAGAGTCTACATATGTCAGTTTTCCCAGTTGTAAACCATCTTATCCATAATCTACTGTCCTGGGCAGTACAAATCAGTCGCTTCGGTTTCAGTTCACCTTTCCTAAGACGTTCTTCATCAGTCTGGTCTTGATCGATGAATGGTTCTTGGAGTAGGACTCTGTGGGGTATGTTTACTAAATGGCAGTAAAGGAGCATTTGTGCCATTAATGCAGGCTATCGGCACACTTGCTCACATAATGCCGAAAAATGCTGCTTTAAGGTGAGGTAAAGGCACCGGAAGAGTTAAGGGTACAGGGGGCAGAGAGTGGGCGTGAATGGGGCGGGGAGTGGACGGTTTCAGTGTGTGCTGCCGTACCGCCGATTGCACAATGACCTGAAAAACTCTTTAATGCTGAGAACCCAATCGCCAATTAAAACCTCATGGAAAGGGTGTTTTTAGAGGGGAGAGAGACTATTTAAGCATCAGCAATGTTGCTGTTACCTACAGCATACTACAAGCATGCAAGAAACAAGAATAAAAGCATAACACACTACAGACAATACCTACTACTTACTAGCAGTGATATGGATCTGCAGCACAGCCAACAGAAACCATCTCTAACAGTGCAGATTCAGTGGACCAGGTGCTGGGCACCCATCCTCACCCTGAAGGTGACAGCTGAAACTGCTCTGCAGCACAGCTTGCAGTTGTTATGTGCATGTAGCACATGCAGCCAGTGCATCTTGCTGAGCTGATATGCTGGATCAGTGCATTCTCCATTGGTTCCTCAGCTACAGAACACTATTTTGCATGTGGAAGGCACAATCTATACTGACACACACAGCAAACAGTTTGATCAGAGATCTGCAGGCTCTATACATCTGTATAGAACTGTGTGGAGGTGTAACCCACAGGTTGATGCAATGTCTGCATGGTCAAATATCCAGGGTTTGATTCACACTTATTCATTTTGTGCCTGTGTGCTACCTAGATCACTTGCCTTCTTCACACAGTCCTGGCTTTTCTGTGACCTACCGACAGTCATGCTTCTATGCATTATGGCCACATGTTGCATTGTCCAACATGGCATTCCCCATCATGGACATCTATGACCATTTCTGTAGTGACTCTGCCGCAGCGCATTGCAGTGGGTCAGTGATGTATACACAGCAGATGTCTGGGACAACTTGTATGGATTCATTTTCTGTTGTGCCATCATTGTTACCTCTCAGCTTTACATACAAAGGATATATCTCATACACTCAGGCACACTCGTTACATAGCCATCCCCTGCACTGTTCTGCCATCATTACTTGCTCCACATGGGGCAAATAGGTTCAACTTGTCCCTTTCTATCATGCCACTCTGTCGGGTGTATTGACTTGCAGTTGCAGAGGCTGAGGCACCAGTCCCACCCACACAAATTGTGTTTCATGTACCCCATGGCACTGCTACTTTTGAATTACACCCACCAAATGCTTTTGGCCTCTATGATCCCATACATCCACCCACCACACACATTGCAAACTCTCTGCTTGGAAAATCCAAGGCACAGCCCTGCAACCACCATTTGGCTGTCAGGGGGATTCATGGCTATCAGGGGTCATTTGCAGCATTTAGCCAATCATGCACACTTCTCCTGTGACTGCTCCACATGAACACTCATGGACAATCCTCCCTTTACTGCCCACATCAGGAATAAGCTGCCTCCACTCAGACACTGTCCTGGCCTGGCATGCCACACACTGACAGTACATCTGGATACATGTCCACACCTCACAGACACTATGATGTAACTTACGGCACGGAGTATGCTTTGAGGAGCATCTAGGACTGTACGCCTGTCACAGCACCCCACACTGCTGCATTCCCTCCGTTGACTCTGCTGCCACCAACACCCACCCATTACACAACCAACACCCATACTGACCAACATCACTAGGCAGCCGCCTATCTCGCCTAGTCAACAGCATAAGCCTGCTGTACAGTCAAACATGCTCATCACACATACTGCCACATAGCCCGGCATCAGGTGAGTCAACTCCATCAGCTACCGATTGTGCTTGCATCCATACCTTCTCCAATGGCTTCCCTGCCCCCCTTTCAGTGTTTCAGTGGCTTTCCTGCATTACGGTGCATGCCAGACACCTTAATGCAGCATGTCCAATTACCACGTTAAGTATCCACTACCACCCCTTAATGTCCTGTTACCGCATGGTAAGTATCCACTACCACCCCTTAACACCAGAACACCTCTAACATGCTCGGCACATTTACCACACTGTAATCCCTGATTGCTGCCATTAACACACAGAAAAGATTGCTCCTTTACTGCCGTTTCATAAACATACCCCTGTATTTCCCACTGTATAAATGCATTTCCACTTATTATTCCTTATTTGTTGATCTAATTCTTTGAAGAGGTTTTTTTTTTATTTTGCAAATTCTGCTTCTTTCTTCTCTATATATACTGGTGGATTCTCATTTATTACTTCTACTCATTTGAATGCTTGTTCAAGTTTGATGATGGAGAGGTTTTCTAGATATTTACTTTCATATTTCAATATTTTTTGTGTGTTTGCATCAGTTGATGATACGGAGGCCAGGAAGCTTATGGTGGTAGCTCTGTATGTGTAATTTATTTCTTTGAGGCCCATTCCTCCTTTGCATCAAGGGATGTACAGTCCTGGCCACTGTTCCCTCTAAGCTGTGCGCGTGTGTGCGCGCACACACCTCGCCGAGCGAGCGCACATACTTTACAACAGAGCGCACAAAAATTACGGCTCTGATTCTGATAGAAAACAACACAGATGTCTTAAAATTTAAAAGTTATGATTGTAATTACTAGAAATTTCCCGCTTCATTTAGTAATCATCTATTTTCATTTAATTTGATTAAAATCAATGTGGTGTACATACTGTATTCTGACATGTAGTCAAATTTTAAAGTATATAACTCCGAGTGTCGTTATGTGGTGCACAAAAATGTAACCTTCCTTCAAAAGCTGCACACAGCTGATATTTTATGCGCACACAGCCTACAGAAAATTAGAGGGAACATTGGTCCTGGCATACACTGGCTCTTAAAGATTACCTCATGGACATGGAAGAGTGTTCTTGTTTTTATATCCAGTTTTTTTAAGGTCTTTAAGAGGCCAGTCTGTAATCCCAAAGCTGTATAAGAAAACAGGAATTGCCAGCTGATTAACGGAAAAAAAATAATCTTTAATATTCTTTAATGATCTTTGCTCTCAATAATTTCTGCTTGATTGTCGCTCTTTCCTCTACTCCTAGGTATTTATATTCACCTTCCTGGTCAAGTTTCTTAATGTCACAGTCTTCAGTCAGGGAGATGTTTTCAGTTTATTTCTCAATTTTCCTTTAGGGAAGGTTATCTTAGCTCATTTATGAAAGCCACAAGTCATTTTGATGTCATCTGAAAAGCTTTTCACTACATGGAGTTCATCTATAGATAGTAATTGTGTTGGTACTTATGGGTTATTATCATCTTTGGGATTAAGACTAAATCTATATCTCAGAAGGTTGATTAGAATATTCAGTGGATTAAGCACCATACAAAACAGAAATGGTCAAAAGGAATCTCTCTGAAACATTCCCCATTGGATGTTGATGTTAGGAATGATGAATTGAGCATCTTCATACGTCAAATGGAGTTTAGTTTGCCACATTTTCATGGAGAACTTGATGAACTCAATCAAGCCAGGGTTTATTTTGTACATTTCAAGACAATTTATTATCCAAGATTATGGGATTCTATCAATGTCTTTCTTATAGTCAATCCATGCTAAACTGAGATTTCTGCTTTTCGTAACACTGGTCATAATGGGTATATTCAACATTAATTGGTCTTTGGTTTCATATGCTCACCTCTTATTTCCCTTCTTTTCTATTACCATGTTAACAATGGGTGTTACCTTAATGCCTGTTTCACTAATGTGTGTTAAAGCCCTTTAATGCTGGGAACCCTAATGCCAAGTAAAACCTCATGGAAAGGATGTATTTTGAGGAGAGAGGGCCTATTTCACCATCTGCAATCAGATCCACACACAGGGAAGCCCTAGACAGTTATAGTAGTGTTCCATTAGCAGCAACAGCATACTGCCCCAGGTATGAAAGGGCACTATGTTGATGGTGCAAATGGGGTAAAGGAGGCTGCACAAGGGTCAAGCAGTGGGAGCTGTTGGTGTACAAGGCAGTCCAGGCAGCTGCCCAGGTGGCACATCTATGATGTCTGTCCTGATCCCACAGTGACAGTGGTGGCACACAGACATGCTGCTGCTGTGGAAAGATGATGTGCCACATGCAAAAATACCATATGCCCCCCCCCCCCCCAATTGCCACTGAAGCCAGCTCCAGAGGAAGAGACCAATAGCGCATTGGGAAATATCACAGCTGCAGCTGTCTGACTCCCCCCGAGATGTATCAGTGGTAGGCGGAGATGGGGTCTCTTTAGTGGCGGCTAGTTGGAGGAGCATCATGGCCATCAATGTGTGCCTCTGCCCCTCCCATCTGGACCTGGCACCCTAGGCATCCACCAAAGTTGCATGGTGGGCGTGCCAGGACTGCACACCACCCCCACTGACAGCCCTGTGTGTCCTGCAGATCGCAACACTAGGTCTGCCTAATGGGGAACATTTCAACACTAGGAACAACAGAGTACATGCGGATTCCACTCTGCCAAGGCCAGATGTAGCATGATGGGTGCCCACATCCTCAGTGGAAGAGGCATTAGTGGCAAGATATGCATAACTACATGGGTGCAACATCAGTGAGGCCACCTGCAGCACTGAGCCAGTGGGTGGACCACAGTGTGAGGGAGGGATGGAGTGGGCATGGGAGGGAGGGATGGAGTGGGCAACAGGTCGCCCACTGACCATTGGTCCATGCCACTGGTCTAGGGAACTGTGTGGATCATTCAGCCCATGGATCAGTTATAGGAAGACCCCTACTCAAGCCCACATTCACCCTGTCAATGACCACAGTTCCACACAGGGAGTGTTGAATCCATATGGCAGCTCTGTGGCTCAAAACACAAAACCAGTGCACATATGGGCAGATGATCAGAGGTGCAAGACTTGGGTGTGGATCATGTATTGCATGTCACTGTGGGTAAACTTCATCCTACCATGCAGGTATAGCACCGGCATGTGCAACCCCGAATGAACTGGCCAACAATGGTATAGACACCTATCAGCCACACAGACTCCACTATCCACAGCTGCATGGAAAATCAGCCTCTTAGCACCAGCACACTGAATGGGCATTAATGTCAGAGGCCACTACTAGTGCCTGAACAATGATCACACGTTAACAATGCTTGAGCTCATATGGAGACCAAAGTGGCAGACAGGAATGCCAATCATCTCCAATTTTACACAGCACAGCGATGTTGTGAGTGTGTGTGTGTTAGCACCCTTTAACTCTGGGAACCCTAACACCAAGTAAAATCTTGTGGAAAGGGGGTATTTTCAGGGGAGAGAGCCTATTTTAACGTCTGCAATGTGATCTACAGAGCGAGCCCAGATTAATGATAGTAGTGCTCCACTAGCTGCATTAACATAGTACCCAATTATGAAAGGGCACTATGTTGATGGTTCAAATGGGGCAAAGGGGGTGGCAGGTGGGTCATGCAGTAGGGGTTGCTGGTGTGCAAAGCAGACCAGGTAACTACGCAGGTTGCACATCTGTGATGTCTGCGATGCTGCCACAGTGACAGTGGTACTCTAAACAAGGCAGACTGGATCAACAAAAACAAAAACAAAACAACAAAAACCAAAAAGAAAAGTGAAACAGAAATTACCGTGGGAGTGAATGGGGTTTCCTTTTTTTTATAGCACATGCGTTCCCCTCTCTTTTGGCGTCTTTTTGTTGTTTCTGCGACGCCATGAGACAGCACAGCTCTTCGTTTCGTTTCTGAAACGTTTTACAGTAAGCTTCTGGACTTGATCATTTGTAAGAGTGTTTTTTCCTGTTTTTTTCCTGTTTTTCTATGAGACGGATTTTGTGCTTTTTCATTTGCAGATCAGCAAGTTTCTGAGATTTGGTTCTTTATCGACTGCAGCTCCCTGAAGAAGCCGCGAGGCGAAACACTATGTGTCGGGGCTCAGGTCGGAGCTCTTCCTGTTTTTTTCCCTGCTTTGACTTCAGATAAGCTCTAGTTTTTCTCTTGCAGCTGGTTTGCTTTTGGGGCTCAGGTCGGAGCTCATTCCTGTTTTTTCCCTGCTTCGACTTCAGATAAGCTCTAGTTGTTCTCTTGCTGCTGGTTTGCTTTTGGCTGATTGCTGAGTTCTTCCGCACCAGTCAGAGTTTTGTATGTGCATTACAGAGGTTTTTTAGGGGTTTTTTTAGGTCTGGACCCTTGATGTAAAGTTAGTCTTTCCATTTTGTTTGGGTCGTGTACCCCCTTGTGAGACTCTTCCTTCCGAGGTTGTACGGAGGAATACTGCGGTCTTTCCCCCCCCCCCCCCTTTTTTCCTCTATGCCATTCACTCCCACGGTGATTTCTGTCTCACTTTTCTTTTTGGTTTTTTGTTGTTTTGTTTTTGTTGACCCAGTCTGCCTTGTTTAGAGTTCTTCTGTTATTGATAGGTTATTTGGCTATTTGAGGATTGTTTCTACTTGACAGTGACAGTGGCAGCACACAAATGTACTGCTGCTGCAAAAAGGGAGTGCACAACATGGGGCAGTACAAGAGTCCCTGGTACCCTAGGCAGAGACCCCAGTTGCCCCCATTGCTGCCACTGACGCCAGATCCAGAGGAAGAGGCTGGTAGCACCAGCAGCTGTAGCTCTACAGGGAGCTGCAAAAAGCAACCTCCCAGGGAAATACCACTGCGGTGATTGTTCCTCTCCCCTGAGATGTATCTGCAGCTGGCAGGTATAAGTTTACTCTGACAGCAGTTGTTTGGGGTATGGCAGTGCTCCATTTGGAATTCTCTCCCTAATGAGTTACGTGCTGAAGCAGTTGATAGTCCTTTGGCGAAAGTTGCAATCTTATTTATTCAAGCAGGCTTTTTCTGGATTTGTTTGATAGGCAGGTGAAATGTTTGGGGCAATCATGTTTATGGTATAATAATGATCCAGTTTGTGCTCTCATATGGTAGTCTTTTTTTTATATTTTTTTGTTTAAGTGTTTCATCTTTTCACAATACCAAAAAGTATAGAGAAACCAAATAAACCCTTACAATGTAATATTTCAAAATAAATAAGTACTAGGTCATTAGTCCACGTCTCAGGGAAAATATAAAACCAAAAAGAAAAAAAGGAAAAATCAGACAAGAGATCAAAGTCAGTACTGAAAAAGACTCCTTTCAATCAGCCCAACCATTCACAAAAACCCCCGTCCACCAGAATCTACTAAACATCAAGAAAAAAAACCCCAAACAAACATTCATTATATCTTTTCCTTGTCAACTAGAAACCTTGCTAAATCTGGAGGTGATAAAAAAACAAATTTAACCTGCCCAAAGGAAACCATGCACTTGCAAGGATATCACAAGAAGAAAGAAGCACCCAGAGCAAGTACTCTGGCCTAAAGAGCAAGAAAAGACTTCCTCTAATTGTGCAGCACGTGAAACATCTGGAAAACAAGCCAATTTATCTCCACAATAAGGAATATCTTTCTTCCTAAATTAAGCCTTAAGAATAGCAACTTTATCTCACTCAGAAACTAGGGTTACCAACAATATAGTCCTAGAAGAAATGACATCTTGAGTATCTTCTAAAAAGACAGTCAAATCAAAAGAATTCTTATCCTCAAGGATGTCTAATCTGCCCTCCTCTGTATTCACCCGAGCAACTATAGTGGGAATGTAATGGCACTTACAAAACTCAAGGGAATCAGCAGTAGGGAGGAGAAGCACATCCTTCAAATATTTCCTAAACAAGATCTGTGGAGATAACAGGCTAATACAGGGAAAATTGAGACTCTTAAAGTCTTACTTATGGGCATATTTTCCAGACTCTCAAGCTTTTGATGCATAGTAAAATTACTTTAATACTAATAGCCTGAGCAGAGGCAAGAGTCTTAACTTGGGTGTCTATATTAGATAAACGCAAGTCCAGAGTCCCAATTCTCTCTTCCAGATTCTGAAATTTAATAACAGCATCACTTGAGAATTGGCATAAAAGAGGAACTGTATCTATAAGAACCTGCTCAGTATGTTTGGCAACCTGCCAAATATCCAAAAGTGACACCAAAGAAGCTTGTGAGTCCACCGGTGGGGCAGAAAGCTCCTTCCAAAGAACTGCTTTAGGGAGCCCAGCTTCTACCTGGGAACTCTGTTCATAAGACTGAGACACAGTAGAAATTTCTAGAAAGCCTGGTCGCAAAGGGGGAATCCACTCAAGGGAGCTAAGGCTCGCACCCTCTACTGAGGGACCAGATAACACGTTACCTGGTGATGTTGCCAACAGAGTTGAAACCACATGTTTATCAATTGGTCCACTAACTACAAGCAACAGAAGAGATTTCTTCTTCCTCTTACTTCCAGGCATCCCGACACCACCCTACAACCCTTAGCTCCAAATTTGCTCCTAAGGGGCTCCAAAGGATCATAAAAGCCCCTTTGTATATGTCCCTTAGGAGACACCAAGGAAAAGTATTGACGGCTAAGCACCGTAGAGACAGGAGCTTTATAGGGCTTCTTGATGACGTCAGCACTAGCTTCCCCACACGGATCTGATGGAAGAAATCACCAGCCATTTCAAGCCCCTCCGCCACGTAGGTAGGCTGCAGGCAAACACTCCCAAAGAGAAACACCGCAAACATGTCTTTATAGGGTTTCCTAATGACATCAGCACTGGCTGCTCAGCACAGGCCTGATAGAAGAAATCGCCAATCGTTTCAAGTCCCTCCACCGTGTAGGTAGGCTGCAGGCAAACACACCCCATTGTAGTCTTTTTAGTTGATTTTATTTTGTTTAGATTAGACTGATTCATTTTATTTTATGTTTATTTTTTATTTGATTTATTTTGTATGAGTTTACTGGTATGTCATGATGAATTGTGTATGTTTTTTGTTACCCACCTGGGTTATTGTGCGGGCTATAAATACTTTTAAATAAATAAATTTCTTTCCTTATGATTCCTAGCATTCTATTTGCTTTCTTGACCATGGCTGCACACTGGGAAGAGGGTTTCAACATATTATCCATGATGACGCCTAAATCTTTTTTTCTGGGTGGTGGTTCCTAATGTGAAACCTTGCATCGCGTAACCATTTTGGTTTGTTTTTCCCTAAGCGCACTTGTCCAAATTAAATTTCATATACAAAGACATATAAGAGACAGTCCCTGCTCATTAGAGCTTACAGTCTAATCAAGACAGACAACACAAGAACTGGAGACTAGTGGTTGGTAGTATGGTGCCTTTCTTGTGGTGTATTCTTAAAGGGCTGTAGGAAAATACTAGCAGACTGGAGGTCCAATCCCCGCCATCCTGGAAAACAGACAGGGCCCCCCCTAAAAAAATATTCCCTTCCATGAAATGCCCCAGAAGCTCCAAGATACAAATGACTCCCCCTTGAGACCCCCACCCTTAGGATCCTGAATCTGAATACCCCACGGCCCCCTAAAAGTCTCCTCAGGCCTACCTTTATTAAATCCTGGTGGTTTAGTGGTTCCTATATAGGAATAATTCCCTTTCACTCCCGTGCAGGTCGGTGCCAGGTTCAAAATGGCATCCATGTTCACTAGTGGTAGCCTTTTGGTACCTCTTTTACTCTCACCCGGATGGCCACCAGATGACAACCAATTGCCCTGATCAACCCGGACACCAGCACAGCACATAAGTACCTCCTGGATGGCAGTGACAGCATGCAGGCTATGAGTACTGCTAAGGACGTTCAGACTGCCCTCGGGGACTTCACAGTGGCATTCCAGCATTCAAGAAGTGAGCCCTCAGCCTTCAATCACCGCTTGCACACACATCATGCTCCTTTGAAGGGCTCCCTCCACCCCATGTTGCCCAACAGAACAAAGGATATCACACAGGATCGCTAAGCTTCACCCTTCAGCATCATCACTCAGTGACACAGGCACATTTTAAAGAAGTGTGACCTCAGGCAAGTCTCTCTCCTTCACCCTCACCTGGACAGCCACCAGACAACACCCAATTGCCCTAATTGACCCAGACACCAGCACGGCACATAAGTACCCCCCCAGACAGCAACAATGGTGTGTAGGCTGTGAGTATCACAAAGGATGTTCAGGCTAACCTCGGGGACTACACAGAGCAGCATTCCAGTGTGACCTGGGGTGCACCCATGCCTGGTGGGCCTTCACCTAAGGGCCATGACAAAGGGCCCTTAGATGTGGCCATTAGAGTGGCCATCCACGAAGCACTGATCCGTGCCTCAACCAGCCCAAGGTAAGCAATTGCTGCAACACAGATCTGACATTAAATGTAAGAAGTCATTTTCTAATAAAGCTATCACCCTAAATAAGTCCTGCAGACAACACCAAGCACATGGAAATCAGCATACACAGACACAGCATGAGGCCCTACAACAACCCCTTCCTTATTCTGCTATTCACACATCTCCTCCTACAAGATGCAGGAGCCATTTCAGCAAAAACCACCACACTTATGCAACCCATACTAACTAAAATGCAACAGAGTGCACCATGGCAACACATACACAAGCTTTCAAACAGGAGAACACAGAGACTCATACAAATCAAATTCAGCAGGCAACCATACACTGCTCACACCAATCCTCTCCAAAACGCACCAGTCAGCTGTGCACAAATGAATACCAGGTCGGTCAGAAACAAAACAAACACCATAACGGACTACCTACAAGATCAACAGACCGATATCATGCGCATAACAGAAATCTGGCTAACAAACACAGATCAAGTCATACTGAATCAAATCACCGTGCCCACATACACTGTCTTCAACTACACACGAGCACATAAGAGAATAATACCATCATTATTGCCAACACTTACATCACTATATGCCTCACCTATAGAACCCTAAATGCCAAATTTATTTAAACAGATTTGTATACCACCTTATCCGTCAATCAAAGTGGTCACATCACAATAGGAGGGTTACAGTTAACATAGGGTACATAACAACATAGAGGTACTTAACACCATGTAGACAATACAATTGGAGGGACGCATTTATCATAGGGGTAACATATAGACAGTACTAGGTAATTAACAATGTTATATTGTGTTTGTTTAGGCTGAGTGTTTGGGGTGAGTGGGTACTGAGTTGATGTTATGGCATTAACTTATATGCCTATTCGGGATGAGTGAATATTGAATTATTGGCAGTAGATGTATTACTGTTTGGGTGAGGAGTGTTTTCCATCTGCTGATAAGTTTCAATAAAAAGATAGGTTTTGAGGTCCTTTCGGAATTCCATTAGGTCATCTAATGTTCTCTAACGAGTTCTCCACAATACTGGAATCAGTGTGCACATTCACCTCCCCACGCAAGCCTATGATAGCCCTTGGAGACTTCAACCTCAATTCAACATCCAGTAAGGAGACCAAGGCCTTTCTGAGAGCCATAGACTTGCCGCATTACACACTACTGCTAACACTCCCACACACAGACAGGGCTCAATCCCTGACCTCATCTTTGCCCGTAAGATACTACTGGAACACAATGCCATAATTCCCCCAGCAGTCTCCCTGACACCCTGGTCAGATCATCACATAATAACATTTGACATAACAGCCACAAACCTAAATACCCTAAGACACATGCAACACAATGGCAGAAGATTCAGGAGCTTCAACAAAAAAAACAGTTCCTGCAAGAAAATTACCTAAACTAAACCGAGACACCACTGACCTTGATAGCACAATTGAAAACTGGAACCATTCCATTGCAGCAGCTGCAGAAGCACCAGGCAAAAAAACAACAACAACAACACCAAGAACACACGCTGCACCCTGGTATTCCAATGAAATGAAAGAAGCAAAAAGGACCCTAAGGAAGATCAAGAGAATGGAAATGGAAAAATGACCAAGACACTCTACAACAGTATAGAACTAAACAACAATAATACAATGACTTAACTGACAGATGTAAACAAGAATGCTATACCAACCTCATTATAAAATCTGCAAACAAGCCGAGTGAACTATTCCAAATAATCTGAACTCTTACTAAGGAACCATCAGACTAAAGTGATTCTGAAATATACCCACAACAAATAGCAAACTACAAGAACTTCCATCAAGATACACCACCACAGACAACAGAGCACAAAGAATGCACAGCCTCCACCAAAACTTGGGGTGAATTTAGCATACCAGCTATTGAACAAATAGATCAAATAATATCTGCCCTGAACACAACCATCTCACCCTCTGACCCATGCCCAGTACCTTGGATCAAATCAGCCAAGGAAGAGCTCAACCCACTCATTCACAAGATAACACAAGCATTCCTTACCCAAGGCTACATGCCAACGATGCTCAAACAAGAGACCACACGACCTATCCTCAAAAATGCCATACTCAAAGACATGACCCTACAGCATATCGACCAGTCTCAAGATAACCATTCATTGCCAAAATTATAGAAAAAAACAGAACAAATGCAGCTACAAGACCAAATAAACTTACATACTCCAATAGATATCCAGCAACATGGATTCAATTCCAACCACAGCGTAAAAATCTACTAATGTTGCTCTTTGACAACATTATCAAAGGCATAGACAACATAAAAAGGTTTCCTACCCATATTCTTAGACATATCACTAGCCTTCAACACAGTATTCCATAGCATATTTCTGCAACGACTACAGGAAATTGGCCTCTACAACATGGCAATCAAGTAGTTCCGATCATAACTGAACAACAAGCAGCAGGAAGTCAAATGCAGAATGAACAAATCTACTCCATTCAGGATACACCAGGGCATACTGCAGGGGTAATCCATATCTTCACTGTTTTTCAACCTGTACATACAGCCTATCTGCAATGTTATTAAAAAGCACAAAATTCAATAATGGTTATATGCCGACGACATCATGATTTATACCCCAATCAACATAGACAAACTGGAACACATAAACATAACCAAATGCCTGGAGAATAGGATCAGAGCTCAGAGAGGTCTTGGAAGGGCCTTTAAAGGATGTTTTTAATAGATCCTTGGAGATGGGAGAAGTTCCACAGGACTGCAGAAGGGCTGATGTGGTACCTCTTCAGAAAAGTGGCAATAGGGAAGAAGTGACAAACTACAGGCCAGTAAGCCTTACCTCAATGGTGGGGAAAGTAATGGAGGTGCTTCTGAAAGACAGAATAGTGGACTTTCTAGAAACCAATGGGTGCATGTTCCAAGGCAACATGGTTTATCAAAGGACGATCATGCCAAATAAATCTGATTGAGTTCTTTGACTAGGTGACCAGAGAACTTGAATTCAGCAAAGCCTTTAATACTGTTCCTCATAGGAGGCTTTATCAATAAACAGAACATCCTGGAGATGGGTCCCAAGGTGGTGAACTGGATCAGAAATTGATTGACTGACAGACAACAGAAGGTGATGGTAAATGGAACTAACTCAGATGAAAGGAAGGTGGGTTGTGGCTTGCCCCAGGGATTGGTCCTGGGACCAGTACTGTTCAATGTATTTGTAAGTGATATTACTGAAGGACAGAATGGAAAAGTCTGTCTTTTTGCAGATGACACAAAAATTTGCAACAGAGGGGATGCCCCGAGGGAGTGTATAACATGAGGAAAGATTTTAAAAAGCTGGAAGAATGGTCTAATGCTTGGCAGTTAAGATTTAATGTGAAGAAGAAAAGTGGCATGCACTTGGATGCAGAAATCCAAGGGAATTGTATGTGATAGGTGGCAAGAGATTGGTGTGCACGAACCAGGAGAAGAATCTCGGAGTGACTGTTTCTGAGGATCTCAAGGTGGCAAAACAATATGACAAGGCAGTAGCAAAAGCCAGAATGATGCTGGGTTGCATATAGAGCAGAATTATCAGCAGAAAGGAGGAGGTATTAATGCCACTATACAAGTTGGTGAGGTCTTACTTGCAGTATTGTGTTCAGCTTTGGAGACCATATCTCACAAAGGATATAAAAAGACTTGAAATTGTTCAGAGGAAGGCGACCAAAATGATTTGTAGTCTGTACCAAATGATGTATGAGAAGAGACTTGAAGACCTAAATAACTATATGCTAGATGAGAGGAGGGACAAGGGAGATATGTTTCAGACCTTTGAATACTTAAAGGGTATTAATGAACAAACCGTTTTCAAAGACGGGGAAGGTGTAAAATTAGAGGTCATAACATGAAGCTGCAAGGGGGTAAACCGTAAAGGCAACGTCAGGAAATACTTTTCCACTGAAAGGGTGGTGGATGCTGGGAATGCCCTCCCAATAGAAGTGATGGGGTCGAATACAGTGACAGAATTCAAAATGGCATGGGACAGACACAGTGGATCCCTTCATAGCAACAGGATAAAGTCAAAATAAACTTCTCTATCTCTTATATCTTAACAAATAGGGGTGACCTGCACAGAGCAGTGTGTACACCCCAAAACAATGGCAGGGGGAGGGGTAACCTGCACGGAATGGCAGGTGCACCTATTCTTACCACCTTACTGAGAAGACTAGATGGACCTTACTTGCCTTTATCTGCCATCATATAGTATGTTACTATGTTACTATGTTAAATGGCTCAGCAAACACAACCTTAACATAAGTTACAAAAAGACAGAAGCCCTCTACATCACAAGAAACACATTATTTACTCCCACACACTCGACTGAGTTACCACACACCACCATAACTGTAAAAAATGAAGTTGGATACTTAGGAGTCACTCTCTGGACCAGAACCTGAACCTACAGTCCCATATAAACAAGACTACAAAGAATGCCTACCACAAAATAAAGATCATTCAGAAACTGAAGCCACTTTTCAGCCATAATGACTTCCATACAGTATTCTAAGCCATTGTTACACCAATTCTGGACCATGCAAGTGTAGTAGCTGATAAGAATGCAATAAATAATACCCGGAGTCAGGCAAAGATTCAAGCCAATTTAATGTGCACAGACTCAGATTGCAGTAGCATTCGAAATGGTCTGAGCACAGAGCTCAAAAAAATGACAGTTTATATACTTTTCTTCTCCAGTCTAATACAGGCAAAACTCCTCATTGGCCACAGTGGCCCACTTACTCTCATCCAATAGACATCTCTGACCGGGCCCAGGACTCTCTCCCCCTGCTTGGGTCTTACTAGCCACGGGTCATCAATTAGACATAACACTAAACATAATACTTTTACTACAGTATATTTTGCTACTTCTGCAAGGTCAGTTAGCTTGCAAAGATAGTGGAAGGCATATCAGAAGCATTCTTAACAAAAGCAAAACAAAGCGAGGCCAAACAAAGCAAGGTTAAGACGTATCTCTAGCCTTGGCTCAAAACACTAAACAATCTTCATAATGCTAGACAAAACATTCTTACACTGTTCAGTTTCTCTGCTATATTTTCATCCTAATTACGAGGTCAGTGCACAATCAGCAAAGATACAGTGGCGCGGCATTCTACTGAAACAGACATCAGACATCTAAACAATAAACAGTAAGAAAGTATTTAATTCTTTTATCTCCAGGAGAACAGAACACGTTATCAAACTAGAATAGAACGGTATGTCTTTCTAACAGCTAACAGCATTCTGTAATTTTCCAAAATCAGCAATAACATTTTAAAGCAGGAGAAAAAGGGCTTTAGGCCTAGCTACATACTAGGCCATCGCCTATCACACAAGGTCTCCCATGCAAACCACCCACCCACTTCAGATGGCACAGAACATGTGATCTGCATCATCACCGGTTCTACAAAACATGACCATATTACCCCTATACTAAACCAACCGTATTGGCTCCCAACGCACTCCTGCACTAGGTTGAAGATGACGCTCAATATCTTCAAAATACTACAGAATATCTTGGTGGACATCCTGCAGGACCTAATCACAAGAGACCCTGGCAGTCAACCAAAAAGGAACAGCAATAGAAACATGATTGTCACACCAGGTGCTTACTCAAAGTCTAAGCAGATCACATCCAAGAGAACATTTTCACTCTCCACCCCAGCCTTATGGAACTCCCTCTCAGAAGATATCAAAGCCAGTGTGGACAGTAAGGACTTCAGGAAAAAGTTAGAAGCTTTTCTTTTTATAGAACACTTTGAAAATATCACTTAATGCACCATAAAATGATATCACTGACCTGTACGTGACTCCAGCCCCTGACCACCTCAAGACATGACAACAGCTAGAAAACACTGCCCAGCATCCACTACTACTCGCCATCCTGTACATAGGTTCTTTTGTTTAACTTTAAGTTTAAGTTACCCCACATGCCATGTTACCCCTCCCTATTATCATTATAATATTAACAGTCCAAAGTTGTAATGTAAACCGCTTTGATTTAAGGATAAGGCAGTATAGAAAACCTGTTAAATAAATAAATATAAATAAATAAATACTGCTAAGATCTCCCCAGTACCTGGCAGATCTTCTCCAGTTCTATGTTCCCACCCGCAGTCTCTGCTCATTTCATATCAACCGGTTGATACTACCTTTGCCCTCTCATGTTGACCTTCAGTCTACCCGCAAGTCAGCTTTTTTTCCTTGCCCTCTCCCTTTGGAATTCCCTCCCTCTTGAGTTGCATCAAGAACCCTCCTAGACCAGATTCAAAAATCTCCTGAAAACCCACCTCTTCCATCTGGTGTTTGATTTACATCCCAGCCTCTGATGCCCCCCCCCCCCCACCCCATGTACCTATTAGTTATGTTCTCCTGTCTCTCTCTCTCCTCTTTAACTTTTTCCTCGAGCCTTTTCTGCTGCTCTCCTATCAGATATTGGAGTTCATTTCCATTCTTGGTCTGGCAATTCCCCCTTTGTATATTTTTATTTGTAAACCACCCTGGTGTAATGAATATGTAGTATAGCAAGAGCCTCAATAAACATAAACATAAACATGCGACTGCTCAGAGCAATGCAATCCTGTTCATCCCTTACACACCCTGTCCTGTGAAAGCAACTGACACATCCTGTAGATATGGATGGCCATGTGGTCACACATATACCATGTATGTATGTAGGTACATATGTGTGTGACCCAATGGCCTGTGTGACTTTTGCATGCATGGTGCCTGGGAGGGTAGTGGGCATGGACACCAAATCTGTACTGGATGGGATGGTCTGACAGGAATAGCAAGGATACATTGTGGGGTCATGTAACAAAACATTGGGCTACTCAGTCAGTGCTGGGTGGCCTGCTTTGACAGAACCATGTACATGAAGCTGTGTACCATGTCCTGAACTGTCTGGTGTTCTGATGAACATGTGCTATATCACATTGTGTGAATGGTGACAGATGTATCCCACATGTTTGAGGTGGGCTACTGTGCATGTATGCTGTAGCAGCAGGGAACATAAGGGGGTATGGCATCTGGCATGCACATTGGTTGTGTGGGAGGAGCCAGTCAGGCATGATCATCATGGAGAATGGTGATACACCACCCATTTCGGGGTCAAGCTCCTGAGCGGGACCTTTAAACCCTCCTGCTCAGGGACTCCAGTCCAATCTTGGCTGTGGGAGGCAGAGGAAAGATCTTCATAGGGACACCGCTGGTGGGAGGAGACACGCGGCCATGGCAGAGTTCCACGATCGGGGTCGAGCGCCTGAGCGGGACCTTTAAACCCTCCCGCTCAGGGACTCCAGCCCAATGGGGGCTGTGGGAGGCAGAAGAAAGATCTTCAAGGGGACGTCGCCGGCAGGCGCGCCTCTTTGGCGTGGCCCTTAGGCGCGGACCAAGTAGTGGCCAGTGATCAGCATCCTGGGACCCCGTACATGCACATCGCCTCTGCTGCCTGTTACATTACCCGAGTAGAATAATGGTCAATCTGTCACAGAGCTAGACTTTGTCAAAATTACGGCTCAACTCTGCAGTAAAACTATGAAAGTAACACAGTATCTTCAAGAACTGGTGTATACATAAATGATGGTTTGAAAAAATCTAATGGTTTCAACGCTAAATTGTAACATTCATCAGCAGAAGCAAAAATGGGTCTCAGACTTCCCGGGCAAAACATAAACCGGTCAGATTGAACTGACACGGCATAGCCCTGCTAGCATCAATGACCCTTGACAGTAGTTGCTCTGCGATGGAATTAAACCGACTCTTCTGCTCAGAAATGGAAAAACAATTCAACAGCAATACATCAAAAGAGTGGTTAACAAAACTTAGCTTTGCCACAATGCTTGGATGGTAGTGCTAAGCCAGTGCCATGATCCCCGACGCTCTCATATGCGTTATCTTGCGTTTCACCTAGAAAGGCTTCTTCAGGGGGTGGCCAAAAGCACTCAGGAGTCACTGGCTGAAGGCGTTTAACAAAATTTGCCAACCGATGTAGCTACATCGGCTGGCGAATTTTGTTAAACGCCTTCAGCCAGTGACTCCTGAGTGCTTTTGGCCACCCCCTGAAGAAGCCTTTCTAGGTGAAACGCAAGATAACGCGTATGGGATCATGGCACTGGCTTAGCACTACCATCCAAGCATTGTGGCAAAGCTAAGTTTTGTTAACCACTCTTTTGATGTATTGCTGTTGAATTGTTTTTCCATTTCTGAGCAGAAGAGTCGGTTTAATTCCATCGCAGAGCAACTACTGTCAAGGGTCATTGATGCTAGCAGGGCTATGCCGTGTCAGTTCAATCTGACCGGTTTATGTTTTGCCCGGGAAGTCTGAGACCCATTGTTGCTTCTGCTGATGAATGTTACAATTTAGCGTTGAAACCATTAGATTTTTTCAAACCATCGTTTATGTATACACCAGTTCTTGAAGATACTGTGTTACTTTCATAGTTTTACTGCAGAGTTGAGCCATAATTGTTACATTACCCGGACAATCCATTGCCTGTAAATTAATCCTGCTACCTTGCCTAGACAATCCATTGCCTGTAAGTTAATCCTGCTACCTTGCCTAGACAATCCATTGCTTGTAAGTTAATTCTGCTATTTTGCCTAGACAATCCATTGCTTGTAGATTTAATTGAAAAGAACTTGCTACCCACTGTTTGCATTGTAAAACAACTCATGCTGCATAACCTACTAACTCTATTAACTCCACTACTACCTCATAGCTAGATCGCTAACCAAATACAAGTAACACAACACAACCACAAGTAACACAACACAAAGAATAAAGACACCACTACCAATGCAGATCTACACCTATATGACCCAACTCAAGTGGGACCCAGTCAGTAAACCACAAACCTAATCCCAGGTCAATAAAATACAAATTACAAAATGCACTCCACTACCCACTACCTCATGGCCTACCTCACACTCCTACAAATGTTCGCACCCTACACACATAGCATCAGACTCAATGAGCAAATCCCCTTAATCAACCTACATACCACCCAACCCAAATGCACACCAGCTTCACACCTATCCAAAGAACGCCAACAACCAAAGCATACAGCCCACAAACCATACAATACCACACGTAATACACCCACACACCACACAAATAATGAACACACAAATCCAATCATAACAACAAACATCAGGTATGCTCTTCTAAATGCCAGATCTATCAGGAACAAACCAAATACTATCCTTGACCTCATCCACGACAAGAGGCTGGATATAATATGCATCACCAAGAACTGGCTAGATGACTCAGACCAGGTCATATTAAACCAAGTAACCCCAACAGGATATTCAGCATTTAGCTGCATCAGAGCACAACAGAGAGGAGGAGGAGTATTAATACTTACCAGAAAAGAATACAGATTCAAGACAATCGCCACCACTAACACAATCAAATCTAACACACTCACTATATCCAACAAGTACCTAAGCATCTCCCTCACATACATATGCACACATAACAGAAGACACAAAACTCTCATTGCACTAGGAGACTACAACCTAACATCCACACCCACCAGAGAAACCGCAACGTTCTTTAAAGCCATGGAGTCATTAAAATACTGCCAGATAATCAACGCCCCAATGCACCAGCATGGTACAACTCCGGACATGGTCTTCATGCCAATGCAATTAGTGGAAGAGAACAAGACCACAAAACCAACAATCACGCCAGTCCCTTGGTCAGACCACCATGTGACTGAATTCACCATGACCCTGAACAACCCCGCCCAACGCAAAAAAGATGAAAGGACAACTAGATGGTTCAAAATATTTAACAGAGACTCATTCATAAAAGAAATCACTCCACAACTTCAACAGAAACATGACACCATGGACCTTAACATAGAAGAATGGAACACAATAATATTCAATGCAGCATCTGCCCCAGCCATCAAAGAACCACAAACACACAAGAGATCCAATGCCCCATGGTACTCATATGAAGTCAGAGTTGCAAAAAGCACACTCAGAAGACATGGAAAGAAAATGGAGATGGAACAAATCACACAACCGACTAACCCAATAGAGAGACAAACAATGGGAATATAACAATCTAATAAATGAGTGCAAACAGCGACACCAAACCATCCTAATCATGAAATCTACTAATAGACCAAGAGAAATCTTTAGCATTGTCCAAAAACTCACCAGAGACAACACGCAACAAAGCACCCACCATCTTGACCCACAAAAATATGCAGACTACATGAAGTCAAAAAACACCAACCAAATATGCTCTACTACACCACAAACAAATGACCACATGATAAAAAAACAACATAAAAAATGGGAGAGCTTCACCATACCGACAAAGCAGCAAGTAGAAGGCATTATATCTGAACTAAACACAACAATTTCACCGTCAAACCCATGCCCAGTGATGTGGCTAAAAGCTACAAAAAGTCAACTCTCTCATCACATTCAAAAAATCGTCAAAGATTCATTCCAACAAGGATACATGCCACAACCCCTAAAGCACGCATTGATATGACCAATACTTAAAAGTAGCAATCTGAGCCCATCCGAACCAAAATCATATCGTCCCATCTCCAGCCTGCCATTCCTTGCTAAAATTGTGGAAAAGGCAGTGCAAAGGCAACTACAGGACCATATTGATATAAATGCCCCACTGGACATACATCAGCATGGATTTAAGCCCCAGCACGGCGTGGAAACACTACTAACCTCCCTCTTTGACAATCTCCTAAGAGGCATGGACAACATAAAAAATGGCTTCCTGCTATTGTTCATGGACATCTCATGGAGTGGAGGAGTGGCCTAGTGGTTAGGGCAAGGTACTTCAGGCTGGAAGGTCGGGGGTTCAAATCCCACTAGAGGACAGCAACCTTGGGCCGGAAGGACTGGGGTTTCTAGTCCCACAGGTGCTCCTTGTGGTCTTGGGCAAGCCACTTAACCCTCCATAGCCCATGTTCCCTGTAAAATAGTTATCTCCAAGTTATAATGCCCTGTTCAATGTAATTTCAGTTTGTTCAATGTAAACCACACTGATGCAGAATAGCGTGGTATATAAGAGAATGTAAATAAATAAAAAATAAATCTCGGCAGCCTTCAACACTGTGTTCCACACCAAGATATTGCAACACTTACAACAGATAGGACTATGCAAGAACACCCTAAAGTGGTTTACATCATACTTGGAAGGGCTAACGCAACAAGTCAAATGCAACCAAAAGAAATCACTACAATTCCCCATCACGCAAGGAATACCTCAGGGCTCAGCCCTATCATCAATGTTCTTTAACATCTAATATACAGCCCATATGCAACATCATCAAGCAACACAAAGTTCATTATCACATTTATGCTGACGACATCATGTTGTACGCTCCAATCAACCTACTAGCACTAAACACCACAACAATAACCAAATGCCTCGAAGATATGAATGACTGGCTCATAGACAACAACTTAATGGTCAACTACGATAAAACTGAGGCAATGCTTGTCACCAGGAACCCCACGTTCATACCTCCACAAACTGTTAGCATCCTAGACAAACACAGAGTAGTCAAAGAAGAAGTTAAGTATCTGGACATAGCACTAGACAGAGCTCTGAACCTGAAATCCCACATCACCAAAACTGCAAACAAGGCCTATCAACAACTGAAAACAATCAGACAAATCAAACCAATACTCCGTCAGGACCACTTCCGCACAGTGTGCCAAGCACTCATTACACCACTGCTTGATTATGGAAACTCACTATATCAAGACCTTCCTCAGCAGACCCTCCACCCACTACAGATGGTACAAAACACCACAGCACACATCATTACAGACACACCAAGGACCGAGCACATCACTCCCATCCTTCAACAACTGCACTGGCTCCCAATGATGGCAAGAGCTAAATACAAAACAATCATGATCATCTTCAAAGTCATTCACCATCTTTCAGCAGATGTATTCCAAAACGTTATAACAAGGGATATCAGCAACAGACCAAGAAGAACCAATAACGACAACATGATCAGCACACTGCAGGCTATCACAAAACCAAACAAACAACTTCAAAAAGAGCAACATCACTGCTGGCATCCACACTATGGAACTCTCTCCCAACGAACCTGAGGGCACTAGATGACCTCACAGACTTCCGCAAAGACCTCAAAACATTTTTACTTATAGAAACATATGAGCATCCAGGCAACATCCCATACCCAAACTGATATACTACTTCCACCGCCAACTAAGCACACACCCATCCTATCCACACACACAAGTTTATCATACCGCGTTATTAAATACCTTCATGTTAAATGTTACCTTCATTTGTACTGTCTAAATGCTGTTAAGTAACTGTACTGTCTAAATGTCTACAGGTACCCTAATGTCAAATGTAACCTTCCAATTGTGATGTGACGTGACCACCTTGATTGAAGGATAAGGTGGCATACAAATCTGTCTAAATAGATAAATTGTGCAGCTGGTGGAATGGAATGTATCACTACACACCTGTGTCCTTGTGTCCCTACATGCACTAATGTGGAGTGCCCTGTTCACATGCTGCATGTGACTCTGGACCAGCAGAAGATGCATCAGTGTCATGCACATCGGCAACATGTATGTACAGTGCATTGCTAAGGTATCCATCCCCTGTGTGTCAGTCATGAAATGTCACAGTACAAGCTGGAATCAGCATGGGCTGGGGGAGGGGGGTGCGGTCTGTCACCATGTGCTGTTCACAACATCTCAAGATGTTTTGAGGAGCAAGACTTCTGTCACTGGGACATTGAAAAGTAATTAGGCGTGTGAATACATGATGGTGGTGCGTGCACCCACCAGTGTCTATACAATGTGGAGGCACTGTTTGCTGCACTTATAGCTGCAACTATCCTGGGGACCGGCACTGATAGGCATGCACATCTGGGCACTGGGATGTGACTCCATTCCCCAGTCCACCCTACCCCACATCAATCCATTTCTGGTATACATTGCTATACAACACACCTGCAGTGATGCCATGGATACCATGTTATCTACCATGATTTGTGTTGTTTTGCCATACATCTAAATTTAAGTTAAGTAATTTCAAATTTTTGATTGCTGTATAAGGTAAAATGAGTTTTGTTACCTGCAGTCATTTTTACTGTAAAATTAATGAATAAAATGGACTTGGACTCCCAGCCCTTGACTTTAAACTTTTGTCTTGGGTTGGGGTTCAGTGCCCGACAAAAGTGATTTGCTAGGGGATTTTGGGAAGGTTTTTATTTTTGAACCCACCGTTTATGATTATGGATACCAGTTAGACCACATTGAGCTCTTTACCAACACCATACCATGCCATTCATCTGTATCAGGTTAGGGAGGCATTGGCAGTATATGTTGGGTCATTGTCCTGCTTTCCAATCTCAGGCAGACTGTCACAGGTCATCCATGATGAATGCAGTATCTTTGATGGCAACCATCAATCCAGAACACCTGCCCACCTTTCCTGTCCCTGACAATGGTACCATCAGCACAGCATGCAACTGTCATTGCCATGTTTCACTGTGGGAATGGTTGCCCAAGGATGATGGTAAATGCTTACATTGCCCAACACATAGTGCTGCCCATGATGGGCTAAGAGTTCATGGTTACATCTCATCTGCCCTCATGACCAACAGCCATGTGTTGGGGAGGTCCACACATGCCCTTTTGCACATACAAAACATGTTGTCCTATGTCCCTATATGAGCAATGGCTCTCTCTGGGCCACTGTTCCATGTAGTCCCACTCTGTGGAGTGTCAGCCCCTATGGTAGTCCCATGGACACATACCCCCATCTGTGCTGTGCAGCTCTCTCAGTGCCATCCATTGTGTCTTTCTAGCATCTCTAGTCATTGACCTCCTTGGCTGATCTTTGGTTTTGGGTGGGCAGCCTCTCCTGTCAGGGTCATAGGGGTGCCACATTCTCCTTATGTTGCCACAATGTCTGTGAGGGTGCTTTGTGATGTCATGACCAAATGGGGAGATCTGTTGCAGCACCACTGTGATCTATATATCCCTTCAACCTTATATCTGACCTGTCCTGAGTGACCCTTGGTGTTCATGTTGCCTGCTTGGTGCTGTTGCCCTGTCACCAGCCACAGGGGACATGCAAATTCATAAGGCTGGCATATTCACAGATGAGGTGATATAGATAACACACAGGTGGACCCTTATCAGCTCATTAGGTGGTGTTTGTGGCCAATATGAGGGGCCAGATCTTATGTAGAGGTTCACACACACCAGGGATGGAAACAGTTGCGCACACACACACACCTTCATTATTGATGTGTGTCCTGCATATCAAGGTGCATCATCATTGTCACACCCCCACAATTTGACCAATATTATTGGGCACAAGACCAAATATCTAAATGATCCTGCAATTTCATGCCATTGTGTATGTGCTGCAACATAACAGCCCATATACAGTGGAGGTATACACATTAGCATGTCACTGTACATTGTCCAACTGTCTGGAGATGGGGGCAGGGCTGATGATCATAGGTGATGAGTTATAGCCTGTGGCTATACCTGGTCAGCGTGTCACACTGTGTTGTGGGTTACTATCTGCACATGTAGTCAGTCATCTGCTCATAGTCTGGCCTGGTTGAGTTTTTACAGAGATGCCAGTACAGTGCCTTGTCAGGCTATTCCTCCTCCATGGATTTGACCTTTAGTGTTTGTCTATATCCAACCTGTGGTGTGATTGCAGGATCATTCTGATACCCCTGATTGGCTCCATTAGTATTGGCCAGATCTCAGCAAAGCCTATGCTACAGTTTCTCATAGGGGACTTATCAGTAAGTAAACATCCTGGGGATGGGTCCCAGGATGGTAAACGGGATCACAAATGGGTTGACTGATAGATGACAGAGGGCGATGGTAGACGGAAATCACTTGGATGAAAGGGTGGTGATGTAAGAAAACATAACTTTTTACACAATAACAGACTTCTCAGTAAAGCAGAGTTTAATGACTTTGCTTGTAAGTAAAGGGTGAGATGTTTCAGTAAGCACTCACACCCAACCTCTGTTTCACAGTTATTTTTATAGCAAATTTGGTAATTAATAATTGTCAGGCTATGTATTATTTAGCCACATGGTCTCTCTTCCCAGAATGCAGACATACAGTAAGGAAGTCATAAAATCATTACATGCATCAGACTGCATGTTATTATCCACGTATCCCTTTTTCCCAGAATGCAGGCATACAGTAAAGGTGAATCAGCTTTATAACTCTGCACCTGTGACAGGCTATGTATTATTTAGCCACATAGTCTCTCTTCCCAGAATTCAGACATCAGTAAAGGTGAATCAGCTTTGTACCTCTGCACCTGTGACAGGCTACATATTATTTAGCCATGTAGTCTCTCTTCCCAGAATGCAGACATACAAAATTATATTACGGAATGGTGAATGAATGGAATACAATCCTTATATTACATTGTAAAAATAACATTTGTTTATATCAGTGATTAGCGGTGTGCCCCAGAGTAAGGTCCTGAGACCTGTATCATTCTATGTATGTGTGAGTGATATTGCTTAAGGACTGCATGGACATGTGTGTCTTCTTGCAGAGGACACATAGATGTCAGACAGAGTGGAGGGAGTGAATAACATGAGGGGAGGTAAGCAAAAGCTGGCCAAATTCTGTAATGCTTGGCAGTTCCACTTTAATGTGAAGAGGTGCATTGTCAGGCACTGTGAGGCAGAACTAAAGGGGAAATGTATGCGATGGGGGTGAGAGGTTGGTGTTCATGGACCAGGGGACGTATCTCATAGTTTCTGAAGAACTGAAGGTGGCAAAACAGCGTAACAAGGCTATGATAAAAGCCAGAATCATGCTAGGTTGCATACGGGGAGTTGTTACCAGCAGAAAGGAAGAGGTACTAATGGCACTGTGCAAATTGCTGGCGAGGCATCACTTGGGATACTGTGTTCATTCTTGCAGACCATCTCTCACAAAGGTCATGCAAAGACTGGAAACAGTTCATAGGATGGTAGGCCAAATGATCTGGAGCCTGCATCAGAAGACCTATGAGAAGGGTCCTGGGGACCCACATATGTACACTCCGGAGGTGAGGAGGGACAGCTGAGATATGATTCAGACATTCAAAAACCTGAAGAGTATTGATGTAGAATCAAACCTCCTCCCAGGACATGGGAGCTATAAAAGTATAGCGTGTAATATGTAGCTGCATGGGTGTAAACCCCAGGCAATATAATGAAATACCTTTTCAATGAAAGGGTGGTAGATGACTGGAATGGCCTCCCAATGGAGGTGGTGGGGGCACATACAGAACTGAAAATGTCATGTGCCCGACCCAGTAGATCCCTCTCTTCTATCTTGGTAAGTTGGGCTGACCTGCACAGATCAGCAGGTGTACCTACATTTGCTGCCTTGCTGGGCAGACTAGATGGACTAGATTGGTCCATATCTGCCATCATCTGCTATGTTGCTATGTTTCCATGCTATGGACACCTTGTATGGCACATTGGCAGATTTCAGTGGGGAACAGTTCCATGATCACAGGTCGCCATCCCTTTTACTTTGTCAACCTTAAGTACAGAGAGTTGTGCACAAAAGAAACATATTGCTATGATTACACTCCCCCTAGGTGTAGTGTGTGTCACCTGCTCAGTCACATGTAACCTATTTGTGGTTCCATGTAATGACAGGCCCCTGACTCTGCTCCTAAACTATGCAAGTGACATGCTGATCACTGTGCACTCCACACATGTCACAGACAAGGTTGTGCAGAAATATGATGCCAGGATCATTTTGGGAAACTATGTTACAACCTCCTATGATCCCATGATCTGATATTCATTCCAGGCTACCACACTGCAAATAATGTGCCACCGCAGAAAGGTGGACCACAGGGGCCACACACCAGGACCCACAGATGTGCTAGGGAGGTCATTGATGAAGATTACAACAAAAAGACCAACATTAACAAACAGGCTGCATGGATCCTCAGTAGAGATGAAGACATCAGTTTGTGAGGGCACTTTGCCCCATTGGCTCTATAGACTGGGGCTCTATGGAAGCTCACATATGTATTCCTGCCATTGCACAGGGGGAACCATAGAACTGTGAGGGACACACATTTGACATGTTGTGAACCTTCCACATGTTGTGAACATGTTGTGAACCTTCCACATGTTGTGAACCTTCCACACACATGGATGGAGGGTCTCTGTTCAGATGTGCACTGTCAAGGGTACAGTTGACCTCTAGCATGGTCATTCATATCCCCCATGTGCAACACTGAGCCCACATGTCACATCACTCCCCATACAACATTGTGACAGTGCAACATGGTGGTGTGAACTGCATGTTGTGGGGATGCTTTTCATCAGCATGGATGGGCAAATGGGTCAGGGTTTGGGGAACATAGGCTGCCACTAAATAGGTGGCCCTACAATGCCTTGCCAACATATTCATCTCCTTGGTTTCTGTCCTGTTTTGTCACATTACATACAACCTTGCATGGAAAAGAAGGTTCAATAGAATGTTTGGTACTGGACCTGACCATATGGTTGGGAATGGTGAGATGACATGACAATACAATGCCATGCATATTTCTAGATAATAAGGTAGCAGGTGAATGGTTATTTGTGGATATGTGTTCATTTGTTTTGCTATGTGAACCCTAAGTAAGATCTGGTCCACCCAGTTAGCCTCAGAGGTCACATAAGTCAGTGATTAGGATCCAGCAGTGTGCAAGCAGTGTCACAGGAACTGTCACATGATGCCTGCATACATGTACCTGTTCTGATAGGCCCCTGATGCAGGCACACTACAGAATAGGCAACATGAGAACCACTGAGCACTCCAAACAGGTCAGAGACAAGGTTGTGGAGTGATATTGATCAGGTTTGCACTATTGCACAATATCCCAGAACCCACATATGTCACAGCACACCATTACATCCATTGTGGCAACATAGTATGACTATGGCACCACTACATACTGTACCTGACAAGAGGGGACCACCCTCCAACACACACAGACCAGCCAAGTAAGGCATTAATCAGAAGTGGTACAAAGATATCAATGATAACACTGCAGGAGCTGCACAGATCCACAGTGGGGATGGGAGTATCTGTCCACAGGATCCCTTTAAGCCATACAATCCACGGAGTGAGACTTTATGGTGGTGTGCCCAAAAAAAAGGCACTTTTTAAAGAGAGACATAAGAAAACACATTTGGTGTTTTCACGACAGCATATCCCCCCCCCAACACATGGAAGATGTTTCTCTGGTCAGATGAGGTGAGATCTGCACTTTTTGACCATCATGGGAAATGCCATGTGTGGGGAAAACCCACCACCTCGAGAACACCATTCCCACAGTGACACATGGTGGTGGCAGCAACATGCTATGGGGATAATTTTCATTGGCAGGTACATGAAAACTGGTCAGGACAGAGGGAACTACGGATGCCACTACATACAGGGAAATTCTCAGGACACCCTACTATAGTTTGCCTGGGTTTGAGTGGGATGATGGTCCTCCTTCCAGCATGACATTGACCCTAAACATACTGCTAGAGCTACACTGGGGTTGTTTAAGGGGAAATATGTAAATGTCTCGGAGTGGCCTAGTCACAGTGCAGACATCAATCAAATTGAGAATCTGTGGCATTAGCTGACGGTTGCTGTACACCAAGGCACCACATCACACCTGAGGGTGTTTGATCAGTTTAGGCTTCGGGAATGGCTGGAAGTCCCAGTGGCTACATGTGCTAGGCTAATGGGGACATACCCCCAGGAGACATGCAGCTGAAATTGCAGCAACAGGTGGCTCTACAATCTCCAGACTTTGGGGGCTGCATACATATGCACACTCCTGCATCTATGTTTCTTTGGGGTCATAAATATTGTTTGTGTCACAATAAGTAATGTTTTGCACCTTCAGAGTGGTAGGCATGTTGTGTATATCACATGGTGCTAACCCCCAAAACCCTATTAGAGTTCAAAGGTTGTAAGGTGACAAACAGGACAGAGACATAGAAATATGACGATAGAAAAAGACCACATGGCCTATCTAGTCTGTCCTTCTATATCAACCACTACAATAGTCCCCTTTTTTCCTTCAGAGTTCCTCTGTGTTTGTTCCATGCTTCTTTGAATTCAGATACTGTCCTCATTTTTATCATCTCCACTGGGAGACCATTCCACGGATCCACCACTCTTTCCATAAAGAAATATTTCCGCATATCACTCCTGAATCTATTCCCTTTCACCCTCATCTCATACACCCTCGTAGCAGAGCTTGCTTTCAATGAAAGAGGCTCTCCTCCTGTGCATTTATGCCATGGAGATTTTTAAACATCTCAATCATATCACCTCTATCCCGCCTTTCCTCTAAAGTAAACATATTAAGATCCTTAAGTCTGTCCTCATATGCTTTAGAATGAAGATCACTAACCATTTTAGTAGCCACCCTCTGTACTGACTCCATCCTGTTTATATCCTTTTGAAGATTTGGTCTCCAGAATTGCACACAATACTCCCAATGAGGTCACACCAAAGACTTACACAAAGGCACTATCATCTCCTTTCTTCTGCTGGCCATTCCTCTCCCTATGCACCCAAGCATCCTTCTAGCTTTTGCTGTCGCCTTTTCTACCTCTTTAGCTACTTTAAGATCATTAGGCACAATCACGTCTAGGTCACACTCTTCTTTAGTGAACAAAAGTACTTCACCCTCTATACTATATTGCTCCCTTGGATTGCTGCAGCCCAAATGCATGACCTTGCATTTTTTAATATTAAATCTCAGCTGCCAAATTCTAGACCATTCTTCAAGCTTAGCTAGATCCCTCCTCATATTATCTACAACTTTCTGAGTGTCTACTCTATTGCAGATTTTGGTATCATCCACAAAGAGGCAAACCTTACCCGAGATCCCTTCTGCTATATCACTAACAAAGACAGCGGGGTGCATACATTTGCGATACACTGTATTTGTCATGATCCTATCTCACCCTACCTGAAGGTTATGAGTGGGACAGAGGTTCACCTTCCATCGGTACAGTGATCCTACACATACATTTCATACCACTTAAATGTAAAATTGTAAATAACCTCTGATGGCCTGGGCCAGGCCACAGCCATCTTCCACATACAGCACACTGCCATCGGCTGCAGAATTATGTATCCCAATGAAAGTTACTTTACTATCATGAGTTGCAACACTCATGCCCCAGGTTCGGTCGGATGTGGTAGGCTGATGGGGACATACCCCAATAGATTTGCATCTTGCAGCACATCAAGGGCTGCCACAACAACCTCATGATCCTGGATGGTGTATACACATGCACACACTGTATGTATTTTTTTTTTAAGGTGCACATACTTGCAGTTACAGTAGTGAAAATGTTATGGGAACCTCACACCTCCTAGGTCATGGCAATGTTGGGTACTACACATGCTACTATCCCCAGCTATCACACCAATCTGCCTCTCCAGGGTCCCATCACCAGATGGCAATGTTATGTCTCTTTGACCTGGGGAAGGGACAGCTGTGAGGTGTTGGGCTAGAGGTCTTGAGAATATTGCCTGCAGTGGGAGAGGTATTTGTTGTTCAATTGTCTATACCATCTGACTGTTGAAGGACTAGGGGACATGCAATGCAGGTGCAGTGTAGGCCATTCCAGACCATTATGTGAACATATGTTGTCCTTCCACCCATCGTCACACCCTGCACTCCATTACCAGAGGATGTAGTAAAGGCTGCTAGTGTACTGGATTTAATGTATGTTTGGCCTGGTTCCTGGGGAAGGTCCCTAAAGCATTGTTAGTGTGGACCCTAGATTTGCACTGCATGCCCCATTGCAAGCACTGTGGATGTGTGTCTTTTGGTGTACCTGCTAGATGCTTGTACTATAGTTGGAACACTGATGGTCACAGGATACTGGGCATGATGGACCTTGGTCAGACACAGTCTTGCATATTTACCGGTCTTCTATTCAAATGTGCCACCTAGACAGCCAACTAGTCCACCTTGTGCCCCTGCAGCCCCCACTGCATGATCCACATGCACCCTCCTATGCCCCATTTGCACCATCAACAAAGTGCCATTTCATACTATCACTTTCTTGGGCTCACCTGTCGGTGCAGCACATGCAGATGTTTAAATAGGCTCTTTCTCCTCAGAGTGCACCCTTACCGACAGGTTTTCACTCGCGGTAATGTTCCTGGTGTTAAGGTGACAGCATTAAGGGAGCTGGGCCTTGTTCCTTCCCACTCCCCGCCCATTGAACCCCACTCTCTGCCCATAGGGCGCTTTACGCTGCCAATCCCATTAGTGTGCGCTAAGGTGGCGCTTTATGCGCGTTAAGGGTACAATTGCACCATTAGCATGCACTAGCAGCACACTTGCTCCTTTAGCGTGGTTTAGTAAACATCTCCCATGGTGTGTCCATAGGACTGGGATTGTGAACAACTGTTATGGGCTATCAGATTTTAATGCAGCTGGCATATACAAGGAAGATGAAAAGGACCATAGAAAACAATGAACAGACTTCGAATGTATGTACAGCATGCATGTCCATAATCTTATGGTGTTCATTAAATTATTAAGCAAGTTTTGTGTGTCTATGATCAGTAAATGAAAGAATATTTATTTTATATTTCTTAAATACTGCCTTTCATGATATTAAGGCAGTTTATCAAACTGATATTACAATTTATAATGTTCTGTTCAATGTAATATTACATTGAACAGGGCATTATAACTTGGAGATAACTATTTACAGGGAACATGGGCAATAGAAGGTTAAGTAAGACCACAAGGAGCACCTGTGGGACTAGAATCCCCAGTCCTTCTGGCCCAAGGTTGCTGTCTTCTAGTGGGATTTGAACCTCTGACCTTCTGGCTTGAGGTACCTTGCCCCAACCACTCCTCCCTCCTGTTAAAGCAGGAACAAAACATACCAGAGATTATTTTCTTCTCCTAACTCCGTAATGCATCAATGAAATGCTTTTTCATTATATTGATTTTTTTTTCACAATGTGTAAACCACAGGTTACTTCCTGAGGTCTGATTCAATGAGGGGCATGTTTTGTATCTGGTGAGCAGTAACCTACATGGATCAATTCTGCCTGACCTTTCTATATTCTTCCTGGGCTTTACGGTCTACACCACATCTGTTGGGCTGTACATATTTTAGGCCACAGGCCAGAAAGTTATTGCTCTAGCTCATAATAACAAAAAACATGATATAAAGGCTTTTTAGGTTTACTGGGCTGAATGGAAAAGAATAAGAATAATTTTCAACAGGCTATTGATATGTCGGCTTCCTCTTTCCTACTCCCTCAAACTCAGTACTGAATACAAATCTGAAATTCTCTGAGTTTAGAAGCTACGATTAAAATGTTGTTCTGGTTAAAGTGTATGGCTATAGTTCAATGTTTTATTGAGCAAAGTGACCGATAATGATAACTTTAAATTGCACTGCTTATGACAATGAAAGGTATAAACACTTTGCAAAGTCAAAACTTAACCAATAACACAGGTACACTACCAAAAAACTGCCTCCAGTTTTGCAACTGATTCCTATAGATTTTGGGGTGCTGAATCCAGGAAAAATAGCCAAAATGTTCCATCATGTCACGTTTTCTTGCAAAATTAGATTTCTTACCCATATAAGGTATGTTCACATAATATCTTTTTAGCCCACTGCAGTTTATTTTCTTGGCCCAAAATAGAGGTTGTAATGGTTAACTAACTAGAAACACTCCCTCATGATATTTTAGAGTGTTTTGTATTCATTTTATACATTAACAGGACAATTAGGAGGCGGGGGGCTAAATCCAGTACTCGCGCTGGCGCATGTTCTTTCCTGTTCGCCTCGCCTCGTTCGCTCGCTCAAACACGGTGGTTGCGACATGAACGTTCCTGTCAAATTTCAGTTTCTTGCAAGTTCATTATTACCTTTTGTTTGCTCAGTCGTAATCCAGCTTTATTCCGAAGTGGTTCACTACAGTTGTAGTTTGCAGTGCTGTGTATTTGTGATGGCTCACAGAGCCAGAGGTTGCGTCAACTCTCTGGACAGTTTTTGTTTTATTTGTGGGGAATGTACCGTGAAAAAGTGGCAGAGGAACATTTCTGCATTTATTAAAAAAGTATATTTCGCCTATTTCGGTTTGAAGTTAGGCAATCAAGACAAACCGTGGGCTCCTCACAAAGTGTGCAAGACATGTGAGGAAGATCTACGCTTATGGATGAAAGGTAAAAACAAGCATTTCGTTTTCGGAATACCTATGATGTGGCGTGAACAAAGAGACCACAGCAGTGACTGCTATTTTTGCTCTTGCATTGTGAAGGGATACAACTTAAAAAATAAGAACGTAATAAGTTACCCCAACCTTCCCTCAGCAATTAGGCCTATGCCTCATAGCAACGAAGTACCTGTGCCTGAACCACCAAAATCTTTGGATCATATTTGTGTGGACAGTTCTGATCATGATGAGACTCAGCAGATGGCTTTTCCCGATGAGTCCAGTACTTCCGAGTTTGAAACTGAACCAGATCCGAAACCTGAACTTTTCTCTCAAGCTGAATTGAATGATTTAGTCCGGGATTTAGGACTCCCAAAAGATGCTGCCCAACTGCTAGGTTCTCGGCTTAAACAGAAAAATCTATTGTCACCAGGAACAACTTTTTAT
Organism: Ichthyophis bannanicus; assembly: GCA_033557465.1. Classification (NCBI taxonomy): domain Eukaryota; kingdom Metazoa; phylum Chordata; class Amphibia; order Gymnophiona; family Ichthyophiidae; genus Ichthyophis; species Ichthyophis bannanicus. Next base: position 730,750,834 of record CM066036.1, on the reverse strand, counting down.
TGGTACCGCAACCGCGAGACACAATTTTTGAAGTATTTCAGCAAAGAGGAAGATTTGGTATTTTGCAACGATATATACGGAGTGATGGAAAAGTTTAAACTCAAGTATGATCCTGCTGAATGGCGGCTGTTCATTGATTCGTCAAAGACAGCATAAAAGGTGTTCTTCTTCATAATGGCAACACATTCGCTTCAGTTCCTATTGCTCACTCTGTTATTCTCCAAGAAAAATACGAGAATTTGGCCCTGATTCTTCAGAAGATTCGTTATGATGAGCATAAGTGGATGATTTGTGGAGACTTTAAAATTCTATCCATGCTATTAGGGCAGCAATCCTGTTTCACCAAATATCCCTGCTTCCTTTGCTTGTGGGATAGCCGGGCCCGCGACCTACACTGGGGGAAAAAAGACTGGCCAATTCGGGAGTATTTGAGACCCGGTGAGAAAAATGTTCTTCATGAGAGCTTGGTACCTCGTGATAAAATTCTATTACCACCTCTCCACATTAAGTTGGGTCTCATTAAGCAATTCATCAAGTCCCTTCCAAAAGATGGTGAGTGCTTTCGGTACCTTTGCTCAAAGTTCCCCCGACTTTCTGAAGCAAAGCTAAAGGAAGGAGTGTTTGTTGGCCCTGATATAAGGAAACTCATTTCAGATGGAGCATTCGCTGAAACGATGTCTGAGAAGGGAAAAGAAGCCTGGGATTCCTTCAAGGATGTTGTTCTCAAATTCTTGGGGAACAGGCGGGATGAGAACTATAAGGATATTGTTGCCAGGATACTCAATGCCTTCAAAGAACAAGGCTGTAACATGAGCCTGAAAGTCCATTTCTTGCACTCCCATGTGAACTACTTTCCCGAAAACTTGGGGGCGTACAGTGAAGAACAAGGTGAAAGGTTTCACCAGGACATCAAGGACGCAGAGAGAAGGGACCCAGGAAGATGGAACACCACTATGATGGCTGATTTCTGCTGGTTGCTGCTGCGGGAAACCCCAGATGAAAAATACGCCAAGCAGCGCACCAAGAGAAGCATTCGGGGGAAGAAGAAACGGCCCACCAGGAGATTGATTGACCCAAGAATGACTTTAAAATCTAAACTGTGTTGACAAATATCGTGTTTTTACTAAACTTTGAAATAAAAATTTGCTAGTTATTACCACAGTGTCGGATCTCATTTATTAGAATTTTATTTTCACACCATCGGGTGTTTGTCTTCATGTATTGCAATGGTGCGGTTTGCGTTTTCTATTCTTACATACATACCTGTACAACATTTTTTGCACATTTCTTTGCTTTGCTTTGTGTCTAACCTCGCTCTTATATGCTCAGTGTTTGTGCACATGTATGTGGCTGTTTTAAGTGCAGACAATTTTGCTACCATCACAGTGTGTTTTGTTGACATTACTCTATTCTTATGTGCTGCCTTGTTACAATTTTCTTTATTCTTATTTGAATAACTACTAAACAATTAGTATAAAGAATTCATCCAAGAAACTTTTATCTCGATCGCACTCAATCTGAAACGTTCACCTCAAACTGCTAACCCAATGTAGCAAAAAATCTGTAAGTGATGGAGCAAATTGGTTACCAGATTTGGATTCAGCGCACCAAAAAACGTAAAAATCAATCGAAACATTAGAGGCAGTTTAAAAAATTTTTTTTTAGTGTACCTGTGTAATTATTTCAGTTTGATTTGAGTTTGACAAAAGCACCAATCTCTGAGAGATCAGATTCAAATCTGCAGTAACTCAAGTTAAGATATCTACATATCCACCAAACATCTTACCAGGATGTTTCTTTCACGTATAGCTTTGAATTGATGGTTATACAGATTTTCTTTGATTTTTATCAAATTGGTGCATTAGCCTATTACAACGAAGTTCATATATTTCTAGTGAAAATCATTGTCTGACTTCTATTGAAGTGACTACAGAAAGTTTTGCTGGGCATCATTATCCTGAAATTCTGGTCCATATCACTTTGGCTTCCAAAATGCTAATTACAGTATCAATAGTACTTACTGTATGTTTTAAGGTCTGATTTTCTTCTTCAGTATTATAAATACTTCATATTGTTACGTGTAGTTAAAGAAACAATTATGCCCAAGAGTGAAAGGTGGAAAGTATGAGTCTTTTCCAAAAACATACATAGTGCTTCTTAGAGAAAGAGCATATGCATGTGATAGATAGTACTTTGAAAGTCCATCACTCAAAGCAGTAGAGGAAGCTTAAATGATAACAGGAAAAAGAAAAAAGATCCTTACTTATGAAAGAATGAAAAAATAGAAACATGACCTACTGACATTGCAGGCCAAGAATAAACTAGACTGATTCAGTAGGCTGCTACTTCCTAGAGGTTGACTGGGTGAGGGCAATGGGTTTCTGGTAGAAGTCTAAGGGCAACATCATGGACCTGATTTGGATTTGGGGCAATCCTGGGAATTCAAACAAGCAGAATTAAGGAGATGGTGAAATCATTTAGAATTAGAACCAAAAATCTAGTTCCAAATCTCAGGATGCTTGCTGATATCTCTGGATGGATGTTCTACTGTCATCTTAAACTTACTGTATCATGGCCAAGATTAAACTATGTATTTTTCCCCCAAACAACTTCCTTTCTTTTATCTTTTTCTGTTTCTTTGGATGACACACTCTTCCTTCCAATTCTCTCAGCTTGTAACCAAGATTATATTTGATGCCTCTTTTCCTTCTCAACAACCTTCGCTATGCTGATGATACTACATTAGTGGCTGAAAGTGAAGATGATCTGAAACATTTGCTTCTCACAATCACAGAACATAGTCTCAAAATGGGCCTGCACCTTAATGTAAAGAAGACAAAGATCATGACAACTGGCATAATCAACAGGTTCATCGTTGAAGGAGAAGAAATTGAAATTGTGAACAACTTTAACCTACTTGGAACAACTATCAATAAAGAAGCAACATAAGAACATAAGATAAGAACATAAGATATGCCATACCGGGTCAGACCAAGGTCCATCAAGCCCAGTATCCTGTTTCCAACAGTGGCCAATCTAGGTCATACCTACCTAGCAGTTTCCCCAAAAGACACAGGTTCTGCAATGCTTGTACTAGGTCAAGCATTAATATCCTGGGTCCCTTCTTAATAATGGTTTATGGACCTTTCCTCCAGGAACTTGTCCAAACCTTTTTTAAACCCATCTACACTTACAGCCTTTACTACATCCTCCGGTAACAAATTCCAGAGTTTGATTACACGTTGAGTGAAAAAATATTTTAATTTATTAGTCTTAAATAGTTTACCCTGTAGCTTCATTGCATGTCCCCTAGTCTTTCTATATTCTGATAACGTAAACAGTCGATCTACGTTTACCCGTTCCACTCCGTTCATTAATTTATAGACTTCTATCATATCTCCCCTCAGCCGTCTCTTTTCCAGGTTAAAGAGCCCTAACCTTTTTAGCCTTTCTTCATAGGAGTATCCTTCCATCCCCTTTACCATTTTGGTGGCTCTTCTCTGAACCTTTTCTAATAACGCTATATCCTTTTTAAGATACGGCGACCAGAATTGCACGCAATATTCAAGGTGCGGTCTCACCATGGAACGGTATAGACGCATTATAATATCTTGTTTTATTTTCCATTCATTTCCTTATGATACCTAGCATTCTATTTGCTCTCTTGGCTGTCGCTGCACACTGGGCCGAGGGTTTTAACATGTTATCCACAATGCTACTCCTCTCAAGTGTCGCTGAACCTCTGCTTGCTGTTTACTACTGTATGCTGCCTGCTGTATTCCTCTCTCTGCAGATTACCCGGTACCTGCTTCCTGTTGTGGCTTGCCTCTCTCCCATCCTCGCACCGAGGTCCCGCCTCCCGGAACTGACGCGGACGCCTCCCGGAACTGACGCGTCCCGTCCCGTCCCGCCTCCCGGAACTGACGCGTCCGCGTCATCCTCCAGGAACCATCCCCTACTTAAGACTTCCTGGTGCGGCGTTCTGCGCCGCCGCGGCACGCGCCGCAGGCACGCGCACAAGGAGCGCGCACAAGGAGCAGGTCGTGCTCCTTGGGCGAGCTCCTTGGGGCGACGACCGGAGCGACTGGCACCGTCGGCTGTCGTGCTTCCTCTCCTCCTGGTTTTTCTTTTGCCTGTTCTCTACTGCCTTGCTTCTGCTTTCTTGCTGGTTCGCCCCTTTCACCATTATCTCTCAAACTGTTCTTGCCACTAACAGCCATACTGCTGCAGGCATGGCTGCTATCCCCCGTTGTCTGGGGCCACCGGCTTCCGCCGTTTGCTCCCTCTCTCCCTGGTTCCCTGGCACGTAACCCTCTCAACCTTCTCCCCTGCAGTTCCTGCATAACTCCTGCGGTTCCGTCTTCCCACCCACCCATCTCCCCCTCTGCCCTCTCTTTCATGACGTTCTCATTTGCTCTCCTGAATTGTCGCTCTCTCCGTTCAAAGACCCATCTCGTCCATGACCTCCTCACCCAGCATTCCCTTGACGCCCTCTTCCTCACGGAGACTTGGCTCCGGGAGGGAGAGGATGCCCTACTCCACCAGTGTCTTCCTCCCGGCTACTCTGCGTTTCACACCCCCCGCCTCCGTCATTCCGGGGGTGGGGTGGCGTTAATCTTTAGGTCTACCCTCTCTTTTTCGCAAGTCTCACCCCCTCCCGTCTATCCCGAATCCCTCCTGGTCCGCTCTGACTCTCCCTCCTCAATTCTTTTTCTCTTGCTTTATGTACCTCCCTCCCTGCGCCCAGATCTTTGGGATTCTCTCCAACTTACTTTGTCTGACTCTGCTCTTCTGTCTTCCCACCTGGTCATCTTAGGCGATTTCAATGTCCACTTGACCCCCCCCCCCTCCGCTCTCGTGATAAGACTCTTATCTCCCTGTTCTCCGATTTGTCCCTTACCCAGCACGTTGCTTGCCCCACACATGCTTCTGGCCGGACACTAGATCTTGTTCTTACCCTTGATCTCTCCCCACACTTCCCATCCAATCTTTCTACCATTTCCGTTCCCTGGTCAGACCACCTTTGCCTTCTTTTCTCCTTCCCTTTCCCTTCCCCCAGTTCATTTGGCCCTCCACCCGACCTTCCTGTTGTTTTGTCTAGACGGCGTCTCACCTCCCACACTCTACGCTCTTTTCCCCCCGCCGACTCACTTTTTTCCCCGGACGTCTTCACTCTTCCTGTTGATCAAACAGGTTCTCACCTGGTCCTCCACTCTTTCTACCACCCTAGATACTCTCGCCCCCTCTCTTCCTGTTTCTATCCGTCCCTCTTCTCGCCACCCTTGGTATCACTCTGGCCTCTTTCTCCACCGTTCCCATCTTCGTCGGGCAGAACGTCTATGGAGGAAGAGGCGCTCCTCCACCTCCTACTCCACTTTTCGTCAGGCTCACCTTTCCTATCATTCTCAGATATCCTTGGCTAAACAGTCTTATTACTCTCGGCTTATTTCTACCTCTTCCTGCTCTTCTAGACGCCTCTATCTTGTCCTCAAATCCCTCTCCTCGACCTCTACTCTCCCCCCGCGCTCCCCTCTGTCAGCCCCCAGTCCATCCACGCTTGCCGCCTTTTTTACTAACAAGGTCCTTTCCCTCCGTTCCTCTTTCCCCGCCTGCCCCCCCCTCTTTCTCCTCCTCCTATCTCTCTTTCTGCTCCTCCCCTTATTGCCTCCCCACCCCCGTCATTCGTTTTTCCCCACACCTGGCGCTCCTTTTCGCCTATCTCCGCCCCTGAAATCATTAAAACTATCTCAGCTGCTCACCGGACCACCTGCCCTCTTGATCCTTTACCTTCCTCTTGGCTACTCACCCCCGATCTTGCTCTCATGCCCTACATTCTTTCCATCTGCAACACCAGCCTTTCCTCCGGTCTCTTCCCCTCCAGCTGGAAACATGCTATTGTTCGTCCGCTCCTGAAGAAGCCTACCCTTGACCCTGCTGTCCCTGCAAACTGGCGTCCCTTCACTAATCTCCCCTTTCTTTCGAAAGTCCTCGAGAAACTGGTATTTTCACAACTTTCTATTCACCTTGACTCCACTTTCGCTCTTCATCCCCGTCAGTCTGGATTTCGTGCAGGCCATAGCACCAAAACTATTCTAACAGCACTTCTTTCAGAGCTTCATTGTGCTCACGACCGTGGTGATTTCTCCCTGGTGGTGTCCCTGGATCTCTCATCCGCTTTCGATATGGTCGATCACCGCACTCTCTTGTCACGTCTGTCTGACTTTGGGATCGGTGGGACCGTTCTGCAATGGTTTCGTTCCTTTCTGTCCTCACGCACCTTCTCCGTGCACTCTCAGCACTCCGCTTCCACTCCCTCCCCTTCAGTTTGCGGTGTTCCCCAGGGATCTATTCTCGCCCCCCTACTTTTCAATGCCTTCCTCGCCCCACTTGCCCTGCTCATCCAACAATCTGGTATATCCTTTTATATTTACGCCGATGATATCTTGCTGATTCACCATACCTCCTCCTCCACCCCTGACCTGACACCACTTAACCATTGTCTGTCCTCTATTGCTTCATGGTTTGAGTCTAACTTTCTGCATGCTAATCCCGCTAAGTCTTCCGCAATCTGGTTTCCCTTTTGGTCTTCCCTCTCCATGTCTGTCCCCTGTAATGTCTTCCCTTCCAATTCCCGTGGTTTCCTACTCTTCGTTATCTGGGTGTCACCCTGGACTCATCTCTCTCCTTCCACCCACATATTTCTTCTGTTATCCGTACCTCTTTTTTTCATTTACGTAAGATTCGTGCCGTCCAATCATCACTCCCCCCTGCCTCTGTTATCACCCTTGTCCTCTCCTTAATCATGACCCGGTTAGATTACTGTAACGTCATCTATCATTCCAGCACTCCCCAATACCTGTCCGATGTCATTCACCTCCAACCCTCTCCTCGCCTTCTCCGATCTTCTTTCGGCAACCGTCTTTTCCTTCCTTCACCTGCCCAGGCCCGCTTAGAGCTCACCCGACACTCAGCTTTCTTTTTCCTAGGTCCAGCTTTATGGAACTCACTCCCTTCCTGCCTTCGTCTGGAACTTTCCTATCCCCGCTTTAAAACTCTCCTTAAAATGCATCTATTCTGTCAAGCCTTTGATCTCCCTTTCTCTGACGATGGTGCCTCGTCCTCTGGTCGTCACCCCCAACCTCCATAAACCTCCCTTCCCTGTCTGTTCCACTTCCATTTCCCTTTTCCCTCTTTTCCGCCCCCTGCCCTTCGCCTTCCCTGCCCTTCTGGGCTCTTCCCCCTTCCGACTTTCTTTCTACCCTGTCCTGTCCTATTGAATTTGGCGTTCCTTTTCTAGCTTTATTTTCAGTAGCCCGTTTGTTGTACTGTACACCGCCCTGATGCTTCGGCCTGGGCGGTTCATCAAATAATGCAAATAAAGATAAAGATAATGACGCCTAAATCTTTTTCCTGGGTGGTGGTTCCTAATGTGGAACCTTGCATTGTGTAACCATAGTTTGGGTTGTTCTTCCCTAGGTGCATAACTTTGCACTTGTCCACATTAAATTTCATCTGCCATTTTGATGCCCAATCTTCCAATTTATCAAGATCCTCTTGTAATTTTCCACAATCCTCTTGGGTTTTAACAACTTTAAATAGTTTTGTGTCATCTGCAAATTTGATAACCTCATTCATTATTCCACTTCCCAGGTCATTTATGAATATGTCAAAAAGCAGCGGACCCAGCACAGATCCCTGGGGTACACCACTATTCACCTTTCTCCATTGGGAAAATTGGCCATTTAGCCCAACCCTCTGTTTTCTATCTTTTAACCAGTTCCTGATCCACAGTAGTACACTGCCTCCTATCCCATGACTATTTAGTTTTGCCAAAGGTCTCTGATGAGGGACCTTGTCAAAGGCTTTCTTAAAGTCCAGATACACTATATCAACCGACTCACCTTTGTCCACCTGTTTATTCACACTTTCAAAAAAACATAACAGATTAGTAAGACAAGAACAAGTCAAGAAGCAGTCAAGAAGCAGACAAGACAAGAAGCAGTCAAGAAATCAAACGACGTATTGCTCTTGGAAGAATGGCTATGAAAGACCTAGATAAGATTCTCAAGAGCAGAGATGTCTCTCTCCATACAAAGATTTGACTTGTTCAAGCCATGGTATTTTCAATAACATCATATGGATGTGAAAGCTGGACAGTGAAAAAGACAGACAGGAAGAAAATTGATGCCTTTGAATTATGGTGCTGGCGGCGAATACTGTGTATACCATGGACTGCCCGAAGAACAAACCAGTCGGTACTAGAGGAGATCAAACCTAAGCTTTCTTTAGAAGCTCAGATGACAAGACTTAATCTTTCATACTTTGGACACATCATGAGAAGAGAGATATCACTAGAGAAAGACACCATGCTTGGCAAGATAGACGGTCAACGCAAAAGAGGAAGGCCAGCAATGAGATGGAGCGATACAATAACAGCAGCTACGGGTACCAGTCTGTCAACAATGAGCCGCCTGACTGAAGACTGAACACAGTTTAGGATAGCTATCCAGAGGGTCGCCATGAGTCGACTCCGACTCGATGGCACTTAACAACAAACAACAACATGGAACAGTTTAACCTTTCAAAAGGCATGGAGGAGTAGCCTAATGGTTAGTACAGAAATTCTCACCCATGGATTCATCCTACTCTTTCTGGACATATCTGCCACTTTTGACACTGTGTCTCATCAAATCCTTCTCAACTCAAGGAGTACCCCAAGGCTCATCTCTCCCCTCTCCAATATTTAACATCTACATTCAACCCCTGTGCACAGTCATCCAAAAATTCAATGTCAACTACCTAATTTACACTGATGACATAATGATTTACACACCCTTTTCCACATCCGCTCCTGAATATTAAAAAATCACAGACTGCTTCACCGAAATAGTCAAGTGGCTCCACCTTCACAACTTGACAGTCAACTTCAACAAAACAAAAATTCTTCACATCACCCTAACTTAACTCCCCCTCATCTATAAGGATTGGCAAAGCTGACCTCCATGTCAAAACATAAATCAGATACTTAGGCATGATACTCGACCAACAACTGAGTTTCCAAACCCTAATCCAGTACACCACTAGGTCTGTCTACTACAAGCTCAGAAACCTGCGATACCTACATCCCCTTCTAACTATGGAAACATTCCACTCAGTCTGTCAAGCAACTATCACATCACTATTCGACTACTTCAACTCAATATATCAAGGCCTACCCAAGCATGCTTTCCTTCCACTACAACTCACCCAGAACACTACAGCACGTACTGTCTGCCAAGTATCCACACAGACTCATATCACTCCAATTCTCAAACTCCTACACTGGCAATCCATCAGCTCAAGAATCAAATACAAGGTACTCACCATAATGCACAAGGCACTAAATGGCCATTCCTCTGAGCACCTTCAATCACTAATCCACACTCCCAAGACCAACAGACCAAGAAGGAATAGCACACATAATCTCCTCAGCCTACCTTCCCAGATTTGCAAGAGCAACCAAAGCACATGACTCAGAGCAGTCACACTATATGCCCCCACCCTCTGGAACTTACTACCCCACACACTAAGAAACATCAGTTCAATCACAAGATTTCTGAAAGAAACTAAAAAACAACCTCTTTCAAGAATACTTTGGCGTTGAATCACAACAGAATACAATGCAAAATGAACTCTCACAAACAAACAGAACTCTCCCCTCTCCGCTCCTCTTCTTCCCTTCACACTGCATAAATAGTTCTAATACCTTACTCTAAGCTTATTGTTACTTCATGTAACTCATAAGTTATATGTCACCCAATTGACTGCACATGTTCACTATATTCATCCTGTTCCATGTAAACTATTCTGACTGGTAGAAAAATGGTATAGCAAATCCTGCTAACTAAATGAATGACACTCCAGCATACTGCAGTTGTATCAAGTAAAAAACATTTAGCATGACATACCCCATTCTACTCCTGTAGCATTCTGGTAGTAAAGCTCTAGTCCAGAGCCTAAAGAGACCATCTACTGCATTGCTTGATCTAGGGACCAAGTGATGTGTGCTTTTCTAATCATTCAGGGTAGTCGGTGAAAAGGTCATTTGCACATGTGGTGGCTGTTATATCCATGAGGCACACAACGTGTCTGCACATTCTAGAGCTGATGTGATGGTTCGCTGCATTCTACATTTGGTAAAAAGTAGTGTATATATGCTCAGATTGTGAGGTGAATCCTGGGAAATAAAAGCCAACCTATACTGGCACACAGCCCAAATTGAAGCCATAGTGGTGACCCCGATCACTGGATCATTGCCCAATACCTGCATGTCTTGTATGACGAAGGAGCAAGTGTGCATGGCCCCCTGGAGAGGGCAGGATGGTCTGCGATGGACCTCATTGGTCATGAATGGAGTCTGAATTTGGTGTATGTGCACAAGTACTTATCTTGTAGTATAGAGCAGGTCCAGGGCCGGATTTACCTTGAGTTAGGCCCTACGCCAACAAAAATTGTGGGCCCCCAGCAGGGGCGGCCCAAGGGGGGTGCGGGGCCTCATTTGCATAAGGGGCCTTATTTGCATAAATATTTGCATAATGTTACCATATACTAACTTTTAGTAAACGTGCCTCTTAATGAGTGGATGGATAAAGAAAAACTAAAAGATTTCTACATTACTATAATCCAGTGCCAACTGCCAGACACATTAGGAACTACTACAAACACTGCCCATTTAGAACCCATAGTAAACCCGCCGTATCCTAACAGCACTACCAGGACTCACAAAGCACCATACTCTACCAATCAAAAGGCAACACTGCAAATATTAAACCAATACATTTCAGAGAACAACAATACATGACCTACTGGGGAAAGAGAACAAGTGGCAATGTCATATAGGAAATAATATAAACAGAACACCTCAGCTCAGTTACACATGCAGAACATAGACCATCACCAAACAAGTAATCACAATTTAGAAACAGGAAGACAATAATTAAACTGGGAATCCCAAAAGCCAAACTTGGAATGTACAACAACACTGTAGAAATAAAACTATACATTAATTTGCTCTTGTACTAAACAAAGCGCAGACGTTAATGATGCACATTTACCAGAGCTGACATATTCCAATTAATAAATTCAAAATAAAGAGATATTTTTCTACCTTTTGTGCATTTTTTTCAGCTGCAATTGCTCCAGCCACTTTCTTCTGGTTTCTTCGTGTCTTCTGCTAACTCTCCATCGTCTGCTGTCCATTTGTCCTTTCTTCTCTCTTCTAAATTTTTTTCCATTCTCTCTCTACATCTGCTTTAACATACTAATCTTTCTCCTTTTGATCTTTCCTCATTCCTATTTCATCCACTAAAATTTTACCCCTCCATCCTCAATCCCCACTTACTCTCCCAATACCCGGCCAATTGTAGATTTTTTATCCCTCCCACACAAAATATTTTTCCCTTCTCCATTTTACTCTTCCAGCCCCATCCCATTCTAATCCTCCCCCAACATCAGCTCCCTTCTAGTTCCAGCCTCACCCAGCATCCATTCCCTTCTAGTCCCTGCATCAGCCCATTTCCAGTCCTAGCCACCCATCAGCCCATTTCCAGTCCTAGCAACCCCCAACCCAATACCAGTCCTAGCCCCCCATCAACCCACTTACAGTCCTAACCCCCCATCATCACCCCATTTTCAGTTTAAGTCCCCCTATAACCCATTACCAGTCCTAACCCCCCATCAGCCCACTTCCAGTCCTAACCCCATCAACCCATTTCCAGTCAGCCCCCCATAGCCCATTGCCAGTCCTACCCTCCCCCCATCAGCCCACAGCCCATTACCAGTCCTAACCCCATCAGGCCACCTCCAGTTTTAACCCCCCAGCCCATTTCCAGTCCTAGCCCCCCATAGCCCATTACCAGACAACCCCCATCAGCCCACAGCCCATTACCAGTCTTAACCCCCCCAAAGCCCAATACCAGTTCTAACACCCCCAACAGCCCATTACCAGTCCTAACCCCATCAGCCCACCTCCAGTCTTAACCCCCCAGCCCATTTCCAGTCCTAGACCCCCCATAGCCCATTACCAGACAGCCCCCATCAGCCCACAGCCCATTAACAGTCTTAACCCCCCCAAAGCCCATTGCCAGTTCTAAGCCCCCCCAACAGCCCACAGTCCATTACCAGTCCTAACCCCATCAGCCCACCTCTAGCCTTAACCCCCCCAGCCCATTTCCAGCCCCAGCCCCCCCAATCGCCCATTACCAGTCCTACCCCCCCCCCCCGTCGGCCTAAAGTAAAATTTAATTTAAAAAAAAAACCTGCTGGCTGCCGCCGCGGGGCCCCCTCTGCTGCCGCGGCAGCGCGGACTGACCCGCGGGGGCCCCCTCTGCAAGCTGACTCCTTCGGTCCGTCAATCCCTCCCTCCCTCCGTGCACGCTGTGAGAGGCGTGAAGGGAGAGTGTCTCCTCGCGTCTCTGTTAAGCCCACAGGGGCTGATGGGAAATTTCCCATCAGCCCCTGCGGGCTTAACAGAGACGCGAGGAGACACTCTCCTTTCGCGTCTCTCACAGCCTGCAGCCTGCACCCTGCACGGAGGGAGGGAGGAACGAACCGACAGCCAGCTTGTAGAGGGGGCCCCCGTGGGTCAGTCGGTGCTGCCGCGGCAGCAGAGGGGGCCCCGCGGTGGCAGCCAGCAGGTTTTTTTTTAAATTGTATTAAAAAAAAATTAACTTGTTCTTTTTTTGTGGGCCCCTGCCGGCTGTGGGCCCTACGCCATGGCGTACATGGCGTATAGGTAAATCCGGCCCTAAGCAGGTCACAAGAGAATGCATGCCCTGCACATGTGCTGCCTCAGGGATTAGTGCTACACTGCAGCCCAGCGGACCTTTGGGTGTGAATGTTTGTTTGGCTTAGTAGATACAGTGGTTGGAAGGGCATCTTGCCCTCAAATGTGGCTTCGGCTTTGCACAGGATATTACTACTGCTGCTGTGTGTCTGTTATGCAGCTGCAGTACTGACTGTCAAGTGCAGTCCATACTGCATGTGTACCGCAGCAGGCAAGCCCTAGGTGTGGTTTACAACAGTCTCAGAATGTGCCTGCCAGGCTGTTTGAAGTCCTGGGTTTAGGCCATTGCAGGCAGGGACCTGTAGTCTGGGGTACTCTAGAGAGTCTTAGTAAGAAAAATGTGGAGCTGTAGCTGAATGGTTAAAGCACTGGTTCATTAAAAAACAGAATAGTATTCAAATCTCACTTGTGATGTTGGGTAAGTCACTTCACCCTCCATTGCCTTTGAAGAAAGGCCTGCCAATATATTTCTGGTCACACTGCCATGAAAACCCAGGTGCTGCTGGGTCACCAGGAGTCAGTATTGACTTGAGGGCACACATTAGTATTAATCTTTTTTAAGTTATGCACATTGGTTATGCAAGCATACACATTGCAATCATAGCCATTTGATGGCATGCCTTTATTGCCTCTGCTGCAGCACATTGCAAAGGGTCATCCAACTTGACCCTGTAGATGCATGACACATGAGTTGTACATGATATTGAAAACTGTCGTGATAACTATGAATGAACATCATTTGTTCCATCACATGCAGGTACGTCACACTCCTGGGATGCCCACCCACACAGATCATACCATGTCCTTACTTACTCCATATGGTCAATATTAGAGAAACATGAGTTCGGAGACATGTATGGAACACCAGGTATGTAACATCATGTGAGTGACCTTGTCCCACCAGACAGTATGGGGGTCACTCTGAACTCTGTTTAGAGGGACTGGATGTCTGATCCAGACCTCCAGACCCGCTAAGCATCTGCAGCCTGCTGGGGAAAGAGCTCCCCGTATGAACAGGCAATTTGTACTGGGAGCTCTGTTTGTGGGAGGGAGGGAGGGGGCAGGACAGGGCAGAGCGAGGGCAGGTGGTGGGCAGAGAATGACCCCTGATCTACAGGGCCGATTCTGAGGTCCCCCACAGAGATAGGGGAATAAGTCCCCATGGAAGTTGGGGGACCATGGCTCCAGACAGAGACGGAAGGTGAGAGGATGCAGGGGGATCCCCACAGCCCGACTCTGGCCATGGGAAGCCAGATTGGGGGTCAGGCTGCAGGGAAAGGATGTGTCACTGTCGGCTGGGGATCATGTCTCTTGAATGGAGCCACGGTTTCATGGCGATGGGATGCCATGGCACTGTGACTCCATTCAGGAGCCTGGCTGAGTTAGCTGGGTATGTGGGATGGGCATGTGGCCGATCAGAATCAAGGCCCAGCCTGCATGTCCAGGCCGTAGACCCAATTCTGATCCCACAGGCACATCTATCTCCCATGGGATCAGAATCAGGTCTACCTCTTTTTGCCACGATTCTGATCGGCCATACAGAGGCTGGACGGCCAGTATGGAATCGGCCTCTAGGTGTGTAGACCTTATCTGTCCAAGAGCACTTTGGTTTGCATGCAGCTTGTACAGATGTGTGACTTTGTGTCTTTGGATCATAGCCTCCTTATTTGTGCAGTAGTTTTATGCATACATGTCAGAAGATTGTATGGGGTTTAGAGCAGCTGAGACAGCTGTGAAACCTAATAGATGGTATTAGACCTTCCCTGTGGTCCAGCACCTATATTTCACATACACTACAACTGACGTTAGCTGCATTTGTGTGGTCACATTGAGTACATTGGGGCGGCAAGGCCATACTTCACTCTCATCTACCCCCATCCATCCTTCAGCTCATCCATCAGCATATATTCATCATGTTCAGTCATGTATTCTCCTGCCAACTGCTACACTTTGGCCTACACTGTGGCATTTTACTCATTGGGCCATATCACTCCTACCTCACCTGCAGCTGATGTGCAGGACACCACTGCAACCCAGGCATTCTTTCTAGGCCTACATCATGGCCATGGTGGCTACTCCATGGCGCACTTCTACACAATCCTATGCTACCCATGGACATCACCGTGGATTATATGTGCAGCCCTCTCTGCTACAGTCCAACTGCCTCCCACATTCTCCTCCCACTCACTGTCTCACACGTAAGGGACATATGGATTTGACATGTGCATCAGCTATTTCCTTTGCTCCCATCCAGCTGCACAAATGTGACTTGCAGAAAATCTCCTTTATCCCACATTATGGCAACTGGCCTTAGCGGGCACTAATGTGCACACTGGGTGCTCTTAACGCTTGATACCCACTTAACACCCTCTAACCGGCCACTAGCACCCTTAACCCTGGAACGCGTACTCCCCGCCCCATCCTTTAATGTATGTTGGGACCCTTAATGGTGTCATTTACCACTTGCAAATGCTGTGCCCTTAGCACTGTTTAGTAATTATGCCCCTTTGTAATGCTATACAAATAATAACTAATAGTAGTGAATATGTGATACAATAAACTCCTTGAAATAAGCTTCAATTGAATAGATGTGTGGCTTATTCCTTAAGGTTATGAGATTAGGAAGAACCCACACTGTCATGTTTTTGAGAACAGTAATAATAAGATATGAATGTACCATGCGGGAGCCAGACAACACATATATATGGACAACTACTTTTTTCCTAATTTATTTCTTTAACAAGAAAAGCATAAAAATAAAACAATGTTTAGATATGTCAGAATTAAAAATTATACTGTATTGAGTGCACTGTTTAACAAATCACATTAAATAAGCACTTTCTTACATTTATGCCTGAGCTGACATTAGGTTCATGCTTGTGCACTAATACACTCTCTTTCGAAATAAATATAAGAAATCACACTTGGGGGCATCCAAGAATATTATTTTAATAGTCACTAATGAAGTAAAGGAAGAAATGTTACATTATAAATCTGAGCTAAGAAACAAGGAGGGAGAGAGACCATAAGTAGGCCAGGGAAAGTTCTACTGCAGAAAGACAGCAAAATATTGTTCTAAAAATTAGATAACAGATTAGATCCTTTACACCCTATCTTCGGTTGTCAATGACTTTCAGGACAAGATAATAAGGCATGAATTTTAATGCCACTGAAATTTATTTTCTTATTATTTCTATTTTTAGAAAGCTTACATCATTAAACAAGCAAAAAAAGACTTGTCAAGGAATTTGAAGGCCAGTTGTAACAATTATTAGAAAATTTACAAAAGGAAAAAACAAAATTACCTCTTGCCCATTCAATAAAGTCCATCAAACTGGTAGAGAGGAGCAGAACGAGAAATTATAAACTACACGTAGGAAAAAGGAATGAGACACTATAGTCATATATATCACATCTGCAGATTACAGGATATATGGGCCCGCTATTCAAAAGGCATTTACATGGTTTACAGCCCACATACACAGTTAGAACCATTGGATACCCCCTTCTAAACCTGCTATATGTCCTGATGCTATGCGATTAGTATCAGGGCATGCTGAGAGCAATCCAGGGCGGAGCTGAGGCAGAGAATGTTGCTAGCCAGGTAACGGCGATAATGCATGGTGCCCGGTTAGCGACCTGCACCTAAAACATAGGTGAGAAAAAACCTTGCCTAGTTTTCAGGCACAGGAGTAAACTGGGCAGCATGTAATATTGCTGCTGCCCGGTTAGCTACTGTGGCTTCTGGTGTGTGCAGTGATCCCTGGATACTCAATGCCAGGGCTGCATATTACCCTGGCATTGAATATCCGGGATTAAGGGTCGGTGAGCACAGCTATGCACCATAGCGGCATATAGCCTGCCCAACTGAATATCGGGCCCCATGTGTGTAAGATACACTAAGGGGTATGCTTACTAAAAAGTAGTAAGGGCGCACTGAAGATCGAGCATAAACCGCAGCGTTAACGGTGTTTTCCTGTGGTATAGGCCGGGGTGGGGAGTAGGGGTTCTGGTGGTAGAGGCACTTGGTTCCACTTATCAGGTGCTAACAGGACATCTTAACATCCAAAAATGGCAGTCACTTAACTCAGGATAAGGGAGCCCTTGTGAAAGTCACATTTTGTTGTTAAGTTCCCCTATGTTAAATGTAACCCTCCAATTGTGATGTGACCACTTTGATTGTAGGATAAGGCGGTATCTGTTTAAATAAATAAATAAATACATTTTAGGTGATGGATGAAAGAAAAGGCAAGAGCTGATGGACATGTCAGATCCATATGTATCCTATGTGTTAGTCAGTAAGGGAGATGATAATATGGGAGGCATTTGCACAGTATCAATAAGGAATGCTCACATAATCTGCTGTAATGTCAGTGTTTGGCATAGGATTGGCAAGTGAGCCCTGGCAGAGCCAGCATGGCCATGATGTAGGCATAAAAAGGATGACTAAGCAGGAGTGGTGATGTGCAGATCATTTATAGGAGAGGTGTGAGTTATACATCCTAATGATTAAAATACTCCTGTGTGGACCATGGTGTAGCAGTAGGCAAGAAAATACATGACTGTACATGATGGGCATATGCTGATGGATGGGCTGAGGGATGGATGGCGGTAGATGAGACTGCTGTATGGCCTTGCTTCCCTGATGTACCTGATGTGATCGAACAAATGAAGTTGGAGTGTGTGTGAAAAAATAGTAGCTGTGCCACGGGGAAGTTCCAATACCAGCTATTTGGGTGTGATAGCTGTCTCAACTTTTCTAACAGCCATACAATCTTCCTGACACATGTGCATATAACAACTGGACAAATGTCTCTCATATTAGCCATATGGAGCAAGTAAGGATAGGTGATGATCTCTGCAGGTGGCCACCCCAGAAGTGGGTTGTGCCTGCATGTACTGCATATATGTGATGGAGCCAAAGATGTTCATTCACAGTCATGATGAAATATTCCAAACATGTACAACTCATGTGTCATACATCTGCAGGGTGAACATGTCCAATCCTTTAAAATGGGTTACAGCAGACCCAATAAAGTCAAGCTGTCAGATGGGCTTGATTGCAATGTGCATGTTGCAGACCCAATGTGCTTTCATAACACAGAAAATATAATAATAACAACAACGTGTATCCTTTGGTCAATGCAGACCCAGGACTGTTTCTGGCACTATATTGAAGTGAGTTTCCCCCAGCCACAAAGAGGACAGGGGGGATTCAAATGCTGTTTTTTTGCTGACTGAACCAGTGCTCTAACCATTAGGCTATATCTCAACAACTTTCTCCATAGCGATATCTAGAATCAAAGAGACTGCAGGTCACTGCAAGCAATGACCAAAACCCAGGACATGAAACAACGTGGCTGGAGCATCCTGAGACAATGATAAACTACACCTGGTGCCTGCCTACAGTAGCACACATGCAATATGTACTGCACTGGACACTCTGTACTGTAGCTGCATAACAGACACACAGCTGCAGAATATATCTCTTGTTTAAAGACCAAGCGACATGTGAGGGAAAGATGTCCATCCTGCCACTGTACCTCCAACTCCAAACAACAGTCACACACAGAGGTCTGCAGGGCTGCAGTGTGGCACTAACCCCTGAGTCAGCACATGTGCAGGGTGTGCAGTCCCTTGTGACCTGCTGTACACTGCAAGATAGGTACACTTGCACATATACCTAACTCAAACCGCATTCATGACCCAAGAGGTCCATCACAGACCATCCTGCCCTCTTCGGAGGGGGGGGGGGGGATGCACACTTCTTCTACCATCACAGAAGACATGCAGGTATTGGGCAATGTTCCAGTGATCACAGTCATCACTATGGCTGCAATTGGGGTACTGGGTGCCAGTATTGGAGTGGAGAAGTAGCCTAATGGTTAAGAACAATGGCTTGGGAGACCAGGGTTTGATTCCCACTAGCACTCTTTGTGCCCTTGGGGCAAGTCACTTAACCCTCCATTGCCTCAGAAAAATCCAAGATTTTAATGTACGTTACCAAGTTTAAGTTTCAATGTAATCTGCTTTGATTGAAATGATAAAGCAGTATATAAAACCTGTTAAATAAATAAATAAATAGGTTAGCTCCTCCATTACCCGTGATGTACCACACAATCTGAGCAGATATATACAACTGGTTCACATATGGAGAATTCAGCAGACCATCATATCAGCTCTCTAATATGCAGGGACATTGTGTGCTTCCTGCAAATAATAGCTGCCATATGTATGTGCAATGACATGTTTCAGCAGTCACCCTAAATGTGAGGAAGAGCACACATCACCTGGTCCCCAGAGCAAGCAGTACAAGAGATGAGTTCTCCAGTTTCTGGAGCAGATCTATGTTGTTGCAGGTGCTGCCTGAACTTTGTGGTGCTTGATGATGTTGCATATGGGCTGTATATTAGATGTTAAAGAACATTGATGATAGGGCTGAGCCCTGAGGTATTCCTTGCGTGACGGGGAATTGTAGTGATTTCTTTTGGTCGCATTTGACTTGTTGCGTTAGCCCTTCCAAGTATGATGTAAACCACTTTAGGGTGTTCTTGCATAGTCCTATCTGTTGTAAGTGTTGCAATATCTTGGTGTGGGACACAGTGAGACTGAATGGGGGGGGGTGCTTCCATTTTGGCCAGCCACCGCTGAAACACTAGGATCTGGCTCCAAGGCACAAGATGCGGCAAAGCTTCCTGCCACAGTTCCAATACCCCTGACCGAAGCCCTTCCAGTCTCGCTGTGCTCCCACGATGAATAAACAGTCATCACGATGCACTCAGATATCTGCCTTCCATCGGAACTTCAGACACTGCTCTCTAGTGGGAGGAAGAGCCTAGGCTGCTCTGAGAGAAACAAGGCACTCAGGAGTTTCAGGGGAATCTGCTCCTCTGGAGACAAAGAGATCTCTGCACCCAAGCTCAATGTCAAATTAACTGGCTCTAGCGTTGGGACAGCCGGGCTCCTACTGGAAGTAGATGGCTGCATGCTCAGGCATTTCAAGCAAATAGTGGGCCAATAACAGGAATTGCAGGGTTGGTTTTGGCGGCGGCAGAGGGCTTAACCTCTTTCTCCTTCCTTTTGCCCATCTCAGCATATTAGAGTGCCAGAGCATCATCACATTCTGCCATCTTGAAGCGCCCCTTCCACCACTAAAATTTTTAATGTGCATGTGTAACATGGAGAGAAATAATGAGTAGGGATGTGTTTTTGTTTCCTTTTCTTTTAAAATTGAAAGAAAAATAAGAAAGAACATTTTTGTTTGATTTTCAGAATTTGGAACCATCCATAATCCCTGCAGTCCAATTGCCTAAATTTAATCCCCCCTTCCCACCACTGAATTTTTGGCCAGTTCCTTCTGCCATCCTTCCAAGAAGCCTATAGTATTACCTTTAAGCCCCCACCCCCCATTCTTTTTCTTACCCTCATCAGGAGCAGGAACAATTTCCAGCCATTCCTTCCCCACCACTTCTCTTTTCAAATGATGCTCGCTGACCTGGAGGCTGCTGCCATTTTAAATTATTTCCATAGTACATTTGTACAGCAATAATTCTAAATGGTGTTACCTTCAGGTTGGCTAGCACCATATAGAAAAACTGAACCTATAGAACATCCTGCACCTTAAAGATAGGCGAGGATTTTCCTTGCCTATCTCTTAAGCACAGATCGCTAACAGGGCAGCATGCAATATTGATGCTGCCTTGTTAGCAACAGTCTCCACCTCTGCTCTGCCCTGGAACACTCCACAACATGCCCCGATGCTAACCACATAGCATCAGGGCATGTAGTGGAATTAGAAGGGGATATTCAAAGGTACTAACCATGTAAGTGCCATTCAATATCCCGATTAAAGGCATTTACACAGTTTACTGGGCTTTAAAGTACGTAAATGCCTTTCAAATATCGGGCCATTAACTCTTTATCTTCTCTTCACTCTCTGGATGTTTAAGCCAAAGCAAATACTTTCTTGACGTCTATTCATGCCTGCAGCAGATCTAAACATGGACATGTCTACAGACATCCTGCTTGTTCCTGAAATCAGACAGAGACGTGTAAGTCCATTGCACCTCCACCACACTCTCATTGAGCATACATGGACATCCTCCCACCAGAGACGTCTGTAAACATCATTTGTGTAATGACTTAAGAGACATACACATTTTCAGACATTCTAAATCACAACTAAGGGGTATGTTTACTAAACAGTGCTAACATCGCAGTGGCACAGTTTGTGCACGATACGTAATGTTAGTGCACGATAAAGTAACATTATTGTGCGATAGCGTGAGGTTTCTCGTGATAACGTCTCCGGCGGCATTAAGGCACAGAGAGGGTGGAGTAAGGCTCCCCAGAGGGTGAAGAAAAGGGGTCAGTGGGTGTAGAGTGGGCGGGGAGAGGCTCCAGGCAAGCTAACGCTGTGAAATGAAGGTCTGAAAATTAACGCCAGTGAAAACCTCGCGTTAGAGGCACATTTGCAGGAGAGAGAAACCATTTAAGTCAGCAATGTACAGCAAAGGCAGGGAAACCAAGAAAAGTGAAAGTAGTGATTCATGTGCAGCAACAGCATAGTGCCCAAATACGAAAGGGCACTGTGGTGAGGCTGCAAATTGGGTACAGGGGGCTGCAGGCGGGACATGCAGTGGGGTAGCTGGGGCACAGGGTGGACTAGGCAGATGCCTAAGTGGCACATAGGAACTCAGAAACTGCAAATCAGCAAGCCAGCAACTGATCAAGTGCAAACATGCCCATGAGTGTGTGTCCCACAGTGTCCCAGGGGACATCAACCAGCAGGTACCCCAAAGGGCATATAAAAGTGACAGGCGGTGCCAGGGGTAAGCGTGGATGTCTATGTAGGCACCCCTACCCCAGATCCCACACCATAGGCAGTCGCCTAACGGCACACTGGATAGCCTGGGACTGTGCACCACCAGCACCACCAGCATAAGGGCATGTCAGCATGGTGGCAGAGGGGTGCTGGTGGTGGAGGGGGCAGTGGCATCTGCCCACAGCACACCAAGGACAAGCCCTGTTCAGGTGGGTGGCGTGCAGTGCAGCAGACAAGGTCTGTCTGATGAACTATAATGGTGTCCCCAGGGAATGAGCTGTCTCTGTGGCAATAGTTTGGTGCAGTACACACAGCCAGTGTGTTCAGGGGCAGAAGGTCACAGGTTTAAGTCCCAGCTGTGGCTCCTGCAGACCATGTCCCTATATTTTACCCTACAAAGCACATACACCATAAACATGTGCACTCCCTAGAGCAGAGGTTCCCAACTGCAGTCCTGGAGGGCCAAACACCCTTCAGAATTTCATGCTGTCCCTAATAAATATGCATGAGATGCATTGGTATGCAGTGCCCCCATTGTATGCAAATGTATCTCATGCAGATTCATTAGGGACAGCCTGAAAACCTGAATCGTGCTTGGCCCACCAGGACCGGAGTTGGGAACCTCTGCCCTAGAGCATCAGCCAACAGGGGCACAAACACCCACACCCACAGGCTCCACTATCCAAAGCCTCATGGAGAGTCAGGCTGTTGGGCCCTGTGCGGAGCAGCAGCTACTAATACTAGCACCTGCATACCTTAACAATGCCTGCACTGTGCCCAGGACTGGTGTGGCCGCCAGGGCTGCCAACCACCTCTATCTTTTCACAATGCTGAAATAGGTGTGGGAGTGTGTGTATGTCTACCCAGTGTTTTCTGGCTGCCTACACCTTACTGAGCCCCCAATGTTTGCACTGTCTCCAGTGTTAGCCTGCCAATGTGAATAATGAGGAGCACAGTATTGTGGGTATGGCCCAGACACAGCGGTCTGGGCAGGATGCATCAGCACAGAGCATAGCGCAATGGTTGGGACATTGTAGTGCCCGTCCACCACCTGCACGGACATGGTGGCCACAGCATGTCATGCTGGGAGGTCACTCTCACCCTGACTGAGCAGTGACCATGGCATGGCTCGGTTCCCCCATAGTGCTGTACAGTGTTTCTCTCAAGTGTTATCCATGAGTTCTTTTGTCTGGGGCCCAATCACTGACATACTTGCTTGTTGTGTGTGCTTATATCCCGTTTTTGGGTGCACACAGTTCCTCCAGGAACATGCACTATGTACTAGCTAGCAGACTATCTGCAGTTAGCATGTGTATGGCTGGAGCACCTTGTAGGGTGGAGCCTGACTGTGCTCTATGCTGGTGAATGTCAGGTGGAGGTGGAGGGGCAGCTGAGCTTTTCCCAGGCCTATTGCTTGTCTGCCAGTGCCCTATTTGATATGTACATATCTGCATTGACTGCCCTGTAGGACGCCTATTCACCAGAAGGACTGGGGTTGATGGTCCCCTCTACTGCCACCATTGCAGAAAGAATGTGGATCTATTGGTGGGAGATCCTGTCCCCCATCCTGACCCACAGAGGGTAGGGTAGGGTGGGGTAGGGTAGGGTGGGGTGGGGTGGGTTGGGTGGTGCTACATAATCCGCTTTTGGGTCCAAACACCACCCTTCTCTTATAACATGTGACCACAGCAACCACACAGAATATACACTATTTTGAGTGCATCATAGTCCACAAATACTAAAAATGACTGGGGAAATACAGATAGACACAGGTGCATCCTGAGTGTGTCTACAAGGACTACCTATCACACATTGGCACTGATGGGGACCTACTGCACAGCCTATCTCAGCCAAGCCAGGTGCTGCAGACCTGGTGCTGGGCGCCCCCCACCTCACCCTCAGGGTGAGCACAGGAACCACACAATGTCACGGTCTATAGCTACTCTGTGCCAGTAACACACACGGTCAGTTCCCCCTACTAGGCCGGGGTGCTATAGAGGTGCATATCCCATCTTTGATCAGATGTAGGCTGCTGATCTGCATGTGCAGTGCATCATGGGTATGGGTGGGTTTACCCTATCCTGGTAACCACAGCAGACAGTTTGTGTGGTAACCTGCAGTCTTTCTGTAGCCAGCCAGTTGTGTGTTAGACACTATAGAGATGTAGCCCACTGGTTACTTCAATGACTCTGGAGGCCAAGATCATGGCTTCAATCCCACAGTGACCTTGTTTAATAAGGCTGTCTGTGGCTTTTCCTTTTAATTTAAATCAGTTCTGCCAGCAAAAATACCCTCACAGTGCCGTAACCTAAGGTGCCGCATAAGGCGCCCTATAGGGCACATTATAAGGTGCCTTGGCAGACAGGGCACTTTATAATGTGCCCTATGGAGTGCCTTATAGGGCGCCTTATGCGGCACCTTAGGTTACGGCACTGTGAGGGTGTTTTTGCTGGCAGCACTGATTTAAATTTAAAGGAAATGCCTCAGACAGCCTTCATACATGACACCACTGCAGGATCAAACCCATGACCTTTGTCTCCACAGTCGTTGCAGTAATCAGTGGGCTACATCTTTATAGCTTCTAACACTGCACTGGCATGAACTTAGGGTTAACGCACATTAACATGCCATGATGCCCACTATCGCATGATACTGATTCCTTACAGCCTTCCCTCCAGAAACGCCCACTACCTTATATGGCATTCTTCACATTAACGCTGCAACTAGCGCCGGTAACATTATGACGGTTTAGTAAACACCCCTAAGCCTTTTAAAATGACCCCCATACTCTTTAAGCTTTGAAAGTATCATTGTTATTCTTTTTTGGATTTGGCCTAGTATTGGTAGTATTTACGCTGCATTTGTTATTGGTCCTTCGGGCTCTCTGGTTTCAGATAGGGCTGATGTTAGAGATGCTGAGACCAAGAGCAGAAATTTGGGAGGGGGGCATCAAAATCCATCAGAAGGATCTGCCTTCTGCAGGTCTGGGACCTTTTGTGGTATGGGTGCTTTGGGCAATTGCCCTTGTTGCACCCCTCACCCCCAAACTAATTTATATCCTGGATTCAGGTTCATTAGGCTCTGAAAGTCATGAGTTCTTAGGCTCAGGAGATGACCTGGCTGCTCTGTCGTCTTTTATGACTGTGGTTGCCACTCATCTTTCTTTGATAGCTTTAAAGAACCTTCTATTTTGTTTGTGCTAGTAACATAGTAACATAGTAAATGACGGATGATAAAGACCAGTATGGTCCATCTAGTCTGCCCAAAAGAAAAAAGGTAAGATGGCAAGAGTAGGTGCACCTGCCGCTCCGTGCAGGCCACCCCTCCCTATGTCTTTGTTTAGGGGTGAACCCACTGCTCTGTGTAGGACACCCCTCTTTGTTGAGAAATTAGATAGTTAAGTTTATTTTGATTTTATCCTGTTGCTGTAAAGGGATCCACTGTGTCTGTCCCATGCCATTTTGAATTCTATTACTGCATTTGCCCCCACCACTTCCATCGGGAGGGCATTCCAAGCATCCACCACCCTTTCAGTGTGCCTATCTACCTTCATTATCTATGGGAATAGTGCCACTTTCTGCATATAAGTCCCAAATCTCCGCTTTCCTTCTTTTGCTGACAGCAATGTTTTTTTTATTTATTTATTTACTTATTATAAAAGGCACATATTGCCATTCCATTTAGTTGCAAAGCTACATCTAGGAGATCTTTGACTCCATGATCAGAGCAGTTTTAAAATGTATGACACCAATGTGTGGATTTGGCTAATCTGCTCCCTCTGCCACTCGGGAAAGCAGAAGCTATCAGGTAGTCAGGAGTGTTGTTGATACTCATTTGGACATCAACTAGTGAGCAGCACTGCTTGTTGTGCCTTCTGTAGGTATGCTTCTCCAGGAACAGGAAGAACCAGAGCTCAAAACCCCCGAAGTTGCCAAATTAGTCATCACAAGGAAATAAAGGATAGTGGTGGTTGGTGATTCCCTTCTCATGAATATAGAGGCATGCATCTGCCAACCAGACATGATGTCCCTAGAGATGTGCTATTTGTCAGGTGCCAAAACCCTAGAAGTTATGGAGAGTTTGTCTAGACTCATCAAGTCTACTATTACCTAATGCTGCACATCTATATTAGCACAAATGATATTGCTAGATATCTCTGAGCATATTAAAAGTGGCTTCATGATCCTGAAAGAGATAGTGAAACAGATAGATGTGCAGATAGTGTTCTCCTTAATTCTCCCTATTGAAGGCAAAGGCTGAATCAGAGAAGCTTGCATCCTGGAGATGAATGTATGGCTGCATCAAGAGTATTTGGGTTTCATGGACCATGGGATGACTCTCTAAGGACTGCTGAGTAGAAATGGCATCCACCTATCTTAGTGAATATGCTAAGACGACTGGAGTATTGAAATTGACTAAAGGTGCCCTCTTGAGAAGGAATTTATTGCTTGAAAATAAATTGTAAAGGATTGAAAACTCCTTGAGGGCATGCATTTTTTCCCCTTTTGTTTTATATTTGCTAAAGGGATGTTGAAAAGATATTGTCTTGATATTTTGCATATAGATGTTAATTCTCTCCCAATCTAGAAGAAGCATATTAGGTTAAGGGTTCTTAAAATATCTTGGAGAAAATAGTGATGAAGAACTTCAGAATTTGGATTTGACTGTTGTACATGAGATCAATAATAGAGCTACTATGGTGACAACTTTACAGAATGTCTCCAAGAAGGAAAGGATATTATCTAGATTTTTTTAAAGAACATTTAACACCTTTTCATGGTTGTTATTATTATTATTATTATTACTATTATTATTATTATTATTATTAAACATTTATTAAATGCTACTAGGTATACACAGTGCTGCATAAACACAGATAAAGACAGTCCTTACTCGTTAGAGCTTACAATCTAATCAAGACAAACAAGACAAAGTTAGAAAGTAGATAGACTAGGGAAGGATAAGGAGACACAAGGAAATAAGGGATCAGGATCCAAAGGCAGCCTCAAAGAGGTGAGCCTTTAGCAAAGATTTGAAGAGGAGTAGAGATGAAGCCTGCCAGAAAGACTCAGGGAGTTTGTTCCAGGCATAAGGAGCAGTGAGGTGAAAGGACCAAACTCTGGAGTTAGCAGAGGAAGAAAAGGGCAAAGAAAGGAGGAAGCCAGTAGAAGAGCAAAGTTCATGAAGAGGGGTGTAGAGGGAGAGGAGAGATAGTAAGGAACAGAAGAATTAATGCACTTGAAGATTAGAAGGAGGAGTTTGAATTGGATGTGGAAACAGAAGGGAAGCCAATGAAGTGATTTGAGAAGAGGGGTTATATAAGAGAAATGAGGCTGGTGAAAGATTAGACATACAACAGAGTTTTGAACAGATTGAAGGGGAGAGAGTTGACTCAGCGAGAGACCTGCAAATAGGAAGTTGCAATAGTCAAGATGAGATGTAATTAAAGAATGGACAAGTGTTCTAGCAGTGTTATCAGAGAGGAAGGGGTGGATTTTGTAACTGTTATAGATAAAGAAGCGCCAGGTTTTGGCAATTTGTTATATGTGTGAGGAGAAGGAAAGAATGGAATCAAAGATAATGCCAAGCTACAAGCTGAGGAAACAGGAGAAGGAAGAGTATTGCCAAATGAGATAGAAAAAGGAGAGGAGTGCTTAGGAGGAAAGATAAGTAGCTCAGTTTTAACCATATTAAGTTTCAATCGGCGGTGAGACATCCAGGTGGCGATGTCAGAGAGAAAGGGAGAAATGTGAGTCTGCAGTGCTGGAGAAATATCAGAAGAGGAAATATAGATTTGAGAAACATCAGCTTAAAAATGGTACTGAAAACCATGGGAGGAGATGAGAGAATCAAGGGACTGGGTGTAGAGAGAGAAAGGTAGAGGGCCTAGAGCAGACCCTTGGGGAACACCAACTGAAATTGGTATAGGGGAAGAGGAGGAACTATTAGAACAAACACAGAAAAAATGATGGGAGAGATAAGAAAAAAGCCAGGACAGGACAGAGCCTCTAAAACCAAGTAATGACAAAATGTCAAGGAGGAGTGGTGGTCAACAGTATCAAAAGCATCTGAAAGGTCAAGAAGGATAAGGATGGAATAGAGGCCCTTGGATTTGGCCAGGAACAAGTCACTGGAGACCTTGGCAATTGCTGTTTTAGTAGAATGTAAAGGGTGAAAGCCAGACTGAAAAGGATCCAGAAAAGCCTGAAAGAAAAGAAATTCAAGGCAACATTTGAGGACTGAACATTCAATACGTATTTAAATGAAGGGGAGAAGGGAGATTGGATGATAATTAGAAGGAGAGTTAGGATCAATGAAGGTTTCTTGAGTATGGGAGTAACCATAGCATGCTTGAAGGCTGCAGGAACAGTAGAGGTGTAAAGAAAGAGACTGAGAATGTGTGAGATGAAAGGAATGACAGCAGAGGAAAGAGGAAAGGAGATGGGTGGGGATGGGATCAGAAGAGCAGGTAGTAATTTTGGAGGAGGAAAGAAGATGAGACGTTTTATCATCAGAGATCTTGGGAAAGGAAGAAAAGGTTACAGAGATTGATGGGAAAAGTTGGTATTGAGGAGGGCGTGAAGTTGTTCTAGACTGGGAAACTGGAGAGAAATCTCATGTATTTTGTTATAGAAGAACTTAGCTAGGCCTTGGGCAGAGAGAGAAAGGGGAATAGGCGTCTTGAGGAGAGAACTGAGAGTAGAGAAACGTTGGTGGGGATTTAGTCAGTTAGAGATAGTAGTTTTGCTTAGTAAGAGCTAATGCAGACTGGAAGCAGGTAAGCATGAATTTGAAGTGAAAAAAGTCAGAAAGGAGGCAAGATTTAAGTCAGATGTGCTCGGCTGACCATGATTTTTTGTGTTTATCAAATGTGTCTCTGAGGACCCAAGAGTTCCAGAGTGCATTTCTTCAGTTAAAATCTAGAGCTTTGTCTCTGGGTATGATATTCTTTTTGAAATTTCCCAGGATATTCTGAATAGACAGTCTGGGAAAAATGTGAAGTGGGATTCTAGAAAGGCCATCTAGGAGCAGGACTGGCCCAACCATTAAGCAAACCAGGCAGTCACCCAGGGCATTAGCTTCTAGGGGGAAGCAAAGAGCAGAGTATTCAAAGCTAAACAATAGATTCTGACAGACAGGGGAGTATAAGGCTTAAGGTTTGCCTGGGGCACCAACACCTTGAACGAACTGTGGGGCCAGCCTTATCTAGAAGGAATCTGGGATATTCAGATCATGACATCCAAAAATCTGGGGGAGTGGCAGCAGTGAAGGGAAGCATGTTTAAGTACCTTTTGAAATCTGTCTGTCTCAGCCCCAAAAGATAAACATCCCAGTAGCTGGTTCTGGAGACAGGCCATGAAGATCGCAAGGCCAGGTATGTGCATGGTTATAGGCTATTTCAGAAATATAGATGACCCCAAAATGCATGACTGGTACTTGGATGAAATGAATTCCAGAGTTTGAATACGCGTTGACTGAGAAACCATTCATTCCCAGTAGTCCTCAATGGCTTACACTATAGCCACATTGCATGTCCCCTAGTCCTAGTACATTTGGATGGCGTAAATAATCGATCCACGTTTTTACCCAATCCACTCCAGGCAATATTGTATAGAACTCTAACATAACACCCCTCAGCCATCTCTTCCACAGGTTGAAGAGACTTAACATTGGCAGGCAGTGATGCGGTCCCTGCAGAGGCAGATGGTTGTGGGGGAGGGGGATGTGTGGCCATCCATGTATGCCTCTTCCCCCCCATCCAGACCTTGTACCCTAGACACCCCCCAACCTGCATGTTGGATGCGCTGGGACTGCACAACACCAACTGAGCACACAGGCATGTCAGCATGGTGGCGGAGGGGGCAGCGGCACCCACCTGCAGCAGACCAAAGCCATGCCCTGGTTCTGTGTACAGTGCGCAATGTAACATGTGCCAAGGTCTGTCTGATGCAAAGTATATTAGCCCCAGGGAGTGTTGTAGCCATATGGAAATACTGTGGCTCCATGCACATAGTTGGTGTGTACATGAGTGGAAGGTCACAGGTTTGTGTCTGGGCTGTGGAGTATGCAATGCATGTCCCTGTGGCTAAACATCAGCCCATAGTGCAGGTACAACACCAACATGTGCAACCCCCAAAGAATCAGTCAGCAAGAGCAAGAACACCATCAGCCACACAGACAGGCTCCTCTATCCTCAAGTGGATGGAGAATCAGGCTGCCACGCTGAATGGGTGTTAACATCAGTGCACGCTACTAGCTCCTGCACAAGAAGCACACATTAACAGTGCTTGAGCTGATGTCAGAACCAAAGTGGCAGGCATGAATGCCAGCCATCCCCACTTTTGCACAGCATGGCAATATGAGTTTGTGTATGTATGTCTATCTATTGTTTTGTGACTTTCTCCACCTCACTGAGTCTCACAGTTCCTAAGCTATTTCCAGCATTAATCTGCAAATGAGCATGATAAGGAGCAAATTATTTTGGGTATGGTCTGAAACAGGGCAGATTGGCCAGGATGAGTCTACTTTGGAGGTAAGGTCAATGGCTTAGACACTGTAGTGCCCATCTGCCATGTGCATGGCCTGGGTGGCCACAGCATGTCCAGCTGAGAGGGCACTCTCACCTTGACCGAACAGTGACCATGGCACAGCTATGCATCCACATAGTGCTATGTAGTGTCTGGTTCTAGTGATGTGGGAGCACCTCTTGTTCTTTTGGGGGGGGGGGCGCGGCTGCGGCCTTATCACTTAACCTACTGCTGGGTGTCTATGGTTGTTCTGTGCACATGCAATGTGTACTGTCTGCAGTTGGTATGGGTATGGGCGGAAAACCCAGTGATGGGCAGCAGGTGCAGGCTTGCTGTGGGTGATTGTTAGAGCTATGTGCTTGGGAGAGGAGATATTTCATCTCTATTCCCTCTAGTAATGAAAGGGCCAGCAGACTTCTAGTGACAACCCCCTGCAAGCCTAGGTGCCCCCACTGTAGGTAGCGTCAGCTATTTAACACTGGGTATTAACATGCACTGTTTTAGAAGGGTCACTTTCCAACAGGGGCAGATTATAGGGCCAGATGTGAACGGTGCAGCAAGGTGACTAACTGAACACACTGCAGACAATAGCTGCTACACACTGGCAGTGATAGGGATCTATAGCACAAGCAACAGAGACCATCTCTAGCACTGCAAGTCCTCACCCTCAGGGTGGCTGATGATACTGTGCAGTAGCACAGTTTATATCTGTTATGTGATTGTAGTACACACTGTCAGTACATTGTACTGAGCTGATGTGATGTAGCTGTCCATGCTCCATTTGGTGATTAGCTGCAGACTGCTGTTCTGTGTGTGCAGTGTATCATGCTTACTGAAGGGGTTAACCTATACCAGCACACACAGCAGAGATTTAGGTAGAGACCTGCAGGTCTTCAATTCCAGACATCAAAGACTCAAGAGTTGTAGCATGCTGGCTAGTGCAATGTCTCCATAGGCAGAAGACAGGTGTTTGATTCCTACTTGCTCTTTTTGTGAATTTGTGCTACTCTGGTCATTTTCATGCCTGTAATATTTAGGGCTCTGCTGTGCCTGATCTTCATGTCACCACTCCCACTCTGTGCTCCTGTGGCTGAAAACATCCTGTCGCTTCTGGCACGGCTGGGGGCACATCTTCCCCATGCTATGCCACACACTGACGTTGCAGCACTTTACATTGGCACCACCCTGTGCATTGGTGGTGGACAGCTGCCTCTCACATGCTTGTCCACCTAACTGGCTGCCACATAGGGTGCCCAACAATATGGCAGGTCCATCAGCTCCCACCTGTCCTTCCTTCCATCACCTTTACATTGACTTTCCGTGGTGCACTATCCAGGGTTAGGGTTACAGCTGTTTTCCTGCCTCTAGATGCATGCTTGTAAACTTGAAGCACCTTAAAACCCTTGACCATCTTATGTTCGGGCTCCTAAACCCCTTAGGGCACCTTAACTTCATGCATCTTAACCCCTCAGGGCACTTTAACCTCAGGCGCCTTAAAACCCTCAGGGAACCTTAACGTCATGTGCCTTAACCCCTCAGGGCACCTTAAAATCAGGCGTCTTATGTTGATGCACCTTAAACCCCTCAGGCACCTTAACGTCATGCACCTTAACCCCTCAGGGCACCTTAACTTCATGTGCCTTAACCCTCAGGGTGCCTTAAACTCAGGCGTCTTAGGTTGAAGCGCCTTAAACCAATTGGGCACCTTAATGCTTGTCACCTTAATGTGAGATGTGCCATTACCATGAGTTAAATGCTCAGGGCGCCCTGTTCCATGCATTACATGGCCCATAGCTTTCTTTAAGCAGGACTGTCCCCACCCGCCCATAGCCTTATATGACTTCAGGAACCTTAGGGCTACCCTTACCGCCAATGACTTTACCGCGTTTTAGTAAGCATCACCCTTAGAGTCAGTGGTTGTGTGGATTTTCACTGGGAGACAGATCCAATTTGTTGGAGAAGACAATGAGAATGCTCTTTCGCTTGCTGATTGGTTGCATTTTGTGATGTTCAGGTGTGCTGCAAGGAAGTGTTCTGCAGTGCTTCTTATCTGTCTGTTATTGGGAAGTTTTGTTATTATAGTTTGTAAGTACTCAGAGGACTGGTAGTGGAGGATTTTAAATATAGTGACGATGTTCTTGTATTTGATTCTGCCTATTAGTGGAACTCTTTCATGATGGGAGTGATGTGTGAGCCCCTTGATGTTCCGGTGAGTACCCTAGCCATGGTGCGCTGAGCCAGTTGTAACGGTAGCAGATGGGATTTCCACAAACCTTGGAGAACTGCACTGCAGGAGTCAATATGTGGAAGTGTCATCGCTTGGAAGACAGTCCTGTAGTTGTGAAGTTCTAGTAGGGGGCGAAGCAGTTGTAGCGTCCTTATTTTATTGTAGATCTGTTTTGATGAATTGTTGATGTGGATCTTCAGGGTAAGCTTATATTGAATGTAATGTATTATGAGATTTAGAGGTATGTTTACTAAACCGTCTTAACGTAGCAGCGCGATACGTAATGTTATCACTCGATACATAACGTTATCGTGCGATAACATTATCACGCGATAATGTCAAGTATCATGCGATAACGTCGGCAGCAGCATTAAGGCACACAAACGCTGTGAAAGCCGGTTCTGAAGGGTGGAGTAAGTCTCCCCGGAGGGCGGAGATAGGGGTCAATGGGTGGAGAGTGGGCGGGGAGAGGCTCCATGCACACTAACGCCACGAAATTAAGGTCTGAAAATTAGCGCCAGTGAAAACCTCGCACTAGAGGCACATTTGCAGGAGAGAGAAACCATTTAAGTCAGCAATGTGCAGCAAAGGCAGGGAAACCCATAAAAGTGATAGTTGTGATACATGTGCAGGAACCAAAAAGACAAATAAACATATAAAATGACCAGAACCACATTTGAAATTCCAATAACCAAGCTGGCCAATAGTGATATTAATGATAAACATAAAGCAACACTACTGGCAAAGTGTAAAAAGGAAGATATCATGTTTGAAGGGCCTATGCTCTGTCCCCCTAGAAAGTGAATGATCCCACATTGAAATAGCGGTGATCAGGGTTTTTGTCGTTTATATTGGGTAGGTTTGTTATGGCGTGCACATGTGCAGCAACAGCAGAGTGGGCACGTAGGAAATGGCAACTGTACTGATGCTGTAAATGGGAAACAGGGGGCTGCAGGCGGCACATGCTGTGGACCAGCTGGGGCACAGTGCGGACTAGGCAGATGCCTAGGTGGCACATAGGAATGCCAAAACTGTAAAGCAGCAAGACAGCAACTGACGAGGGTCCAACACGAGCATGAGTGTGTGTCCCACAGTGTCACAGGGGATATTAACCAGCAGGTACCCCCAAGGGCACATAACATTGGCAGGCAGTGCCGGGGGAAAGCGCGCATGTCCATGTAGGCACCTCTACCCAAGAACCCACACCATAGGCAGCTGCCTACCGGAACACTGGATGGCCTGGGACTTCACACCACCAGCACCACCGGCATAAGGGCATGTCAGCATGGTGGCAGAGGGGTGCTCGTGGCGGAGGGAGCAGTGGCATCTGCCCACAGCAGACCATGGCCAAGCCCCGTTTAGGTGGGTGCCGTGCACTGCAATAGACAAGGTCTGTCTGACGAACAGTCATGGTATCCCCAGGGAATGATCTGCTCCTGTGGCAACAGTTTGGTGCAGTACACACAGCCAGTGTGCTCAGAAACAGAAGGTCACAAGTTCAAGTCCCAGCTGTGGCTCCTGCCAACCCTGTCCCCACATTTTATCCAGTACTAAACTGTGGTAATAAAGCCAGAACCTTTATTGCAGATAAATTAAACATGCCTGAAACGCCTATATTTTACCCTAGAGAGCACAGACACCATAAACATGTGCAATCCCTAGAGCAGAGTTTCCCAACTGTAGTCCTGGAGGGCCAAACACCATTCAGGTTTCATGCTATCCCTAATAAATATGCCTGTGCTGCATTAGTATGTGCCGCCCCAATTGTATGCAAATGTATCTCATGCATATTCATTAGGGACAGCATGAAAACCTGAACAGTGTTTGGCCCACCTGGACCGGAGTTGGGAAACTCAGCCCTAGAGCAGAGGCCAACAGCGGTACAAACAACCTCACCCACAGGCTTCACTATCCAACGCCTCATGGAGAGTCAGGCTGTTGGGCCCTGTGCGGAGCAGCATCTCCCAGTACTGGCACCTGCATACCTTAGCAATGCCATCCTAAACTTGGGAACACGTTCCACATATATCAAAAGGTTGCTATGATTAATGTCAGATAACAAATCCTAAGTTAAACACGATTTGTTGATAGAGATTCATCATAGCAACCTTTCTGATACCTGTGGAGTGTGTTTCAGTTATTGATTTTGAGAGTGTTTACCACCCCTGGGAAGGACCCCAACAGTTTTGCGTACCATAGCAATGCCTGCACTGTGCCTAGGACTGGTGGGGCAGCCAGGGCTGCCACAAACCTCTATATTTGCACAATGCTGGCATAGGTGTGGGAGTGTGTGTCTGTCTATCCGGTGTGTTGTGGCTGCCTACACCTTACTGAGCCCACACTGCTTGCACTGTTTCCAGTGTTAGCCTGCCAATGTGCATAATGAGGAGCAAGGTACTGTGGGTATGACCCGGACAGGGTGGCATTGGCAGGATGCATCTGCACAGGGTATAGGGCAATGGCTGGGACATTGTAGTGCCCGACCACCACCTGCACAGACAGGGTGCCCACAGCATGTCCTGCTGGGAGATCACTCTCACCCTGACTGAGCAGTGACCACAGTATGGCTAGGTTCCCCCATAGTGCTGTACGTTATCTCTCTCAAGTGATATTTATGAGTTCTCTTTTCTGGGGCCTAATCACTGACATACCTGCTTGGTGTGTGTGCTCACATCCTGTTTTTGGGTGCACACAGTTCCTCTTGGTACATACCCTATGTACTAGCCAGCAGACTGTCTGCAACTAGCATGTGTATAGTAGGAAACCCTTGCAGAGTGCAGTGGGTGGAGACTGACTGTACCTTCTGCTGTTGAATGTCAGATAGTGGTGGGGGGCAGCTGAGCTGCTCCAGCGTTCTGCCTTAGGTGATGCGTACAGATCTGCGTAGGGTGCCTATTCCCCAGGAGACTGGGGCTGTGCCACCATTGTAGAGATGTACAATGTGGATCTTTTGGTGGGAGATCCTGTCCTCATGCCCTGAGCCACAGAGGGTGGATTGGGTGGTGCTACATAATCCACTTTTGGGTCCAAACACCCCCCCCCTTCACTTATAACATGTGACCATGGCATGCACCCAAGATATGCATTATTCTGGGTGCATCATAGTCCACAAAGGCTAGACGTGACTGGGAAATATGTATGGACACAGGTGTATCCTAGGTGTGTCTGCAAGGGCTACCTATCACACACTGGCACCGATGGGGACCTGCAGTATAGCCTATCTCAGCCAAGCCAGGTGCTGCGGACCTGGTGCTGGGCACCCCACCTCACCCTCAGGGTGAGCATAGGACCTGCTTTGTAATACAAGAGTGGTAATAAATAGTTCCTTCCTTGCCTCCACGCCTTTTACTGGGTTTGTCTTTCTGTAGCCAGCCAGCAGCATGGTAGTAGCTATAGAGGTGTAGCCTACTGGTTGCTTCAATGACTGTGGAGGCACTGTTTGATCCCACAGTGGTGTAATCTAAAAAGCCTGTCTGAGGCATTTTCTTTTAATTTAAATCAGTGCTGCCAGCAGAAACACCCTCACAGTGCTGTAGCCTAAGGTGCCTCATAGGCGCCCTATAGGGCACCTTATAGGGTGCCTTGGCAGACAGGGCACTTTATAATGTGACCTATGGAGCACCTTATAGGGCACCTTAGGTTATGGCACTGTGAGGGTATTTTTGCTGGCAGCACTGATTTAAATTAAAGGAAAATGCCTCAGACAGCCTTTTTAGATTACACCACTGCAGGATCAAACCCATGACCTCTGCCTCCACAGTCATTGCAGTAACCAGTGGGTTACATCATTATAGCTTACAACACTGTGCTGGCATGTACTTTGGGTTAACGTGCATTAACGTGCCATGGCGCCCACTATCACGCGATACATATTCTTGCTACCTTAGGACTGGAACGCCCACTCCTTATATGGCATTCTTCACATTATCGCTGCAACTAGCGCCGGTAACATTAGGATGGTTTAGTAAACATACCCCTTAATTTTCCTTTATAAGTCTTAATATCAACTTTCCTTTTCTTGTGAACCTATTAGAGTGCCTTTTCAGTTTTCTTTTCTTTTATTTAATTTTGAAAAATTTAAGAAATATTACATTGAAAAAATATAATGGAACCTAAAGTCCCAGAGGGCAAAATTGCTTCAATATCTCTTTAAGATACAATGTTTTGCCAGTTTAACTTTTCTTCTTAGTGGTATTTTTCTAAATTCATAAAAACCAGACAATGTGCCATCTCTGTTGCCTTCAATAGGTGTAAACTAGCATCCTGTCTTTCCGTGTACATAATCACATCTTTCTGGGCAAGGTGTGAGTGTGCTGATTAGTCCCTTTTTCTTGGAACTTGTCACATCTTTTTTCTTTTTTTTTCAATTTCATTCTCTTTTCACAAAGCACACAATATTACACCTCCAGTAAATATGCCACTTCCTCCCTGTCTTCCCTAAAGACAAACCGTTTTGACAGAGCTACCCACTTACATTTCTTAGTTATTAATCCCAAGCCTGCTCTCGCTGTAGCAGTCGGTCTTAGACTATGCAGTGCTGTTTGTGAATTTAAAAAAAATCAGAACTCATTTTTCACTATACTCTCAGTACTTTGAAAAAAACAGACTCAATTTAAACCTACCTGGGAACTCATAAGCAAAAGCAATATATAGGAACCTTTTTTTATTTTTATTTTGTCAATCTTGTTTGTATATGGCCTTTAAGGTGTAATTTTCAAATGATTTTACCCAGGTTACTAAAAAGAAACCTGAGCAAATTTTAAAGCTGAAACATGCCCCCTTTCTCTCTACAGGTAAAAGTACCTATATAACAAGGAGACAGAGCTGGGTGTGGAAAGCAGAACAGGACTGTCAAGCAACACATGGAGATTCATGGATCTGATTTTGTCTGGCCATAAAGGAGAAAAGTTCACAAGAAATACAGGTGGCACTAGCCTGTTTATTGCATTTTTAAGAAAAAACTCATAGAGTGTTCCTTTGCAAATTTGCTTGCAAAGCTGTACGTCCAAAGTGCCTGTAGGCCTGCAACTTTGCAGATAGCTTCAAAAATTGCTTCATTAATGACTACAATCAATAAGAAGGGAACCAGTGTAATCAATTATCACAGAAGACCAAATTCACTAGAATAGCAATTCATGTCATTTTTGCTTCCACCATATAGAATTTAACTATTAGGGGTATGTTTACTAAAGGGCGTTAAAGGCAGTGATAAGGGGTGCTACATACGTAAAGGGCGCTAGGTGGGTAGGGTGTGTTCTGGCGTAAAGAGCACTATGGGCCATTTAACGAGTGTTAACAGGATATCGGGTGTTAAGGTGTCAAGCATGCATCTTAATATCCGAAAACGCTTCTAACCCTAATGCTGGATAAAGGAGCACCAAGGAAAGTCAATGTAAAGGTGATGGATGGATGGACCTGCCATATCTGTGGGCACCCTATGTGGTAGCAGTACAGTAGATGAGCATGTGGGAGGCAGCTGTACCGATCCACAGGACGGTGCCAATTGTCATGGTGGCAGCCCCTGGTGGCCAAGGGCGGTAAGGGCATGCTCCACGATGTATTTTATTTTCAAGGAGCGTGGTGTAATGTAAGGCCAAAAATGGATTTTGGTCTTATCTATTTTCAGCTCCTTGTGTGCACATAATAATTCAGCCAGGAGTGTAGGGAAACAAGGCTTTTATTTCCCCTCTGTGCAAGGGTTCTTTAAGACAGTGGAAATCAAAGAATCTCCTTTGTTTGAAAAGGTTCCAGTAATAAACAGGTGGACTAACTGTTAGTAGCTTCACAATTAGTACCAAGGAAAATGGAGGAATTCAGTTCATTCCAAACAAAACAATTAAACAAGTTTTCTTCTTATTTACACAGTGGCAATAGACTCTAGGCTAGTAGCCATACACAACCCACAATCCATATCTTCTTCCTGAGGCATGGGAATAGCATTTATATCTTCTACGTCCATAGATTCTGCCTCACTACTTTCCCCCGTGGAGTAAATATTGTCCCTGGCTGTTACAGCATTACATGGACTGTCTCCACTGAACTGCCTCCAATAAAACTGGGTTTTAAGTTCTCTTGGTAATTCTTGAAACCACTCTGGTTTCTTCCTTCTTCTTACAAAGGGAGTATTTGCTTTAGCAGTGCTTCTAGGAGTTAAGCATTCTTTATCAGGAATAAAGCTTTCATACCTTGAGTTTCTGTAGCTGGACTCCCTGGAGCCTTCTCTCCCAAGAACGTCTCTTTTGCAACAGTTTTTCTGCCGGTAGCTTCTGGGCAGTGCTGTGCTTCCTGGCAGCTTAGCAAAACCTGGTATGGATTCAGCTCTATGTTTCAGTGGTAAAGTAGCCTTGCTAGAAACTCCTTTTCCTCGAGTACCTGGTAAAACTTGACCAGCAGGTTCCAGTGACTGCAGGTCTTCCTCCAAACCTGGTTCTCTGATTCTCTGGAATGTTGCTTGAGCAGGGAGTGGCACACTCTCCAGCCTGGCTGCTTTCCCCAGCAGACTCCCTCTGAACAGCTGCTCTGGTAGCTTGGCCACTCTGAACTCCACCTCTGAATGCCATTCCTTTGGGCTTGCTCAAGGAGGATCCCTTCCTTCAGGTCTCTCCTTCTTTCCTTAGCCGTGCTC
Source organism: Ichthyophis bannanicus (assembly GCA_033557465.1). Classification (NCBI taxonomy): domain Eukaryota; kingdom Metazoa; phylum Chordata; class Amphibia; order Gymnophiona; family Ichthyophiidae; genus Ichthyophis; species Ichthyophis bannanicus. The sequence continues at coordinate 730,711,807 of CM066036.1, read as the reverse complement.
CTTGTTCCTTCTCCAAGTCCTTCTGTTCCTTGTTCTGCTGCTTCCCTTTCTGCAGCTGTGCTCCTTACTGCTTGGCTTTTTCTCTCCCACTCTGCTTTGCTAGAATTAAACTTCTGCTTATAAAGGGATCTTCTCTTTGAATCTCCCGGGCTCATTCCCAGGTGCAACTGGTTAGATCTCCTAGCCTCATTAGCTTCTGTATGATCACTCCTGCCCCCTCTAGCTGTGCTTTGAGGTAATTGCACATCTAGATCTCTGTGAGAAACAGGGTTTCTTTTCAACTTTGCATCTTTATTAGTACCAGCCTCATGACACAATATAAAACAGTGTGTGGCATAGGATGGGGAATACATTTCTCACAGTGGAGCCAGAAGTGGCAGGATGTATGCAACAACAGGAGGACAGAGTAGGAGTGGTGACAGACAGATCAAGCACAGGAGAGGCGTGCATGAAGAGCCAAAATGCAGAAAAGAGTACCAGTGTAGGCCAAGGTGTAGCAGCATGCACAAAAAGACTTGACTGCACACAGCTGACAGAGGCAGATGGATGGACTGAAGGAAGGATAGCGGCTGAGGAGAGGGTGATATGGGCTGGCAGCACCGATGTGCCATAGGTGTTATCCCTAACGTATTTGTACTGTGTGTGAAAATGTGCACCACTGCTACTACTACTACTGAGGTAGGCTATTGCCTAGCATGGCCTGCTACTATGAAAGGCCCGTAAGTTAGGCCTGGATCCTAACTCCCATTATAGCTAGAAAAGAACCAAAAATCTGTGAAAAATAAGAAAACTGTTTTAAAATGCTTAATAAGAAGTTTTCATGAATTCATAAGTCTTCTATTATTCTCTTGTGTGTCAAAGAACAGAAATGTAACAGTATATGCATTCCAGAAGCCGAAGTTAACCTTGCAGTAGAAAAGTAACGAGATTTAGAACTGTACAATTGTTCAAGCAATCCTAAAGGAGGGGGCCGGTTGCTAGGCTCCGGAGGGATTTCTAATTGGACAAATGAAGGGAATGTATAACCAATGAAAAGTTTGCATGTATCGAGTTGGAACCAATAGAAAATTCTCATGTATCAAACTGAAAAAGAGGTATAAAAAGTTATGTCTCTGTATAAACGTTTGCTCAGTTCCTTTTGAAGCTTTGACTGACTGGGCCTGTGCACAATAAACTGACTTGGACCCTGTCAATTGACTCCTGGACTTATTCATTGATTGCACTTTGCCACAGCACTACTATTGAGCATTTGTATAACGCTACAAGTCATATGCAGTGCTGCACACTGCCACATGGAAGGCCTGATACCAGTCATACAGGTCTCACACTTGTCCTAGCCACAGAGCCATCATACAACACCCCAGACAAATGTGCAGATAACAAATGGACAAGTGCCATCCAAACTGGGCAAATGGGGTGCATACAGACATGAGGTGATACCTGCAGATCTAAGAGATAGGATGTGTGTGCATGTACTGCACAACTGTGATGAAGCCAAAGCTACATAGTCACAGTCATTATGGAATACTTGATTCGTATTGTACAAGCAGGTTACAGCTGTATGCATGTAACTGCCTGTTAGTATACACCTGCATCAGTGCAGTCACATTGGGATAACTTGTATCAAAAAAGTTGTAATGTGTGATAAAAAAAACAGAGAAACAGGGACTGTAAGAGCCTGCAGTCAGCTGAAGCAATGGAGGGTTATGTGACCTGTCCAAGGTCAGAAGGATGTGTGGACAATCCATGAATGGTGTTGCACACATTAAATAGCACAGTAAAACCTTACAAAGTGTCACAAAAAGAGTGCTGGTGGGCCTCAAACCTTGGTATCTTGGGTTCCCAATGCTGTGCCATGACCATTACACCACACCTCCAAGAGGCTGCCAGGTCTCTTCAGGGTGAGCATGTATGACCCTCTGCAACGTGCTGTAGCACAGCCAATAAAGCAATGCTCTCAGAAGGGCATGATGGCGAATTGTCTGTTTGCTGGCCCAAATTGTGGGCAGAACGCATAACAAACTATAAGGCTATGCAGGGGCGGCCCAAGGGGGGTGCGGGGCCACGTGCGGAGACACGGTGCGGGGCCTCATTTGTATAAGGGGCCTCATTTGCATAAATGTTTGCATAATGTTACCATACACAAACTTTTAGTAAACATGCCTCTTAATGAGTGTATGAATAAAGAAAGACTAAAAGACTTCTACATTACTATAATCCAGTGCCAACCGCCAGACCCATTAGGAACTACTACAAACACTGCCCATTTAGAACCCATAGCAAACCCGCCGTATCCTAACAGCACTACCAGGACTCATAAAGCACCATACCCTAACTATCAAAAGGAAACGCTGCAAATATTAAACCAATACATTTCAGAGAACAACAATACATGACCTACTGGGGAAAGAGAACAAGTGGCAATGTCAAATAGGAATTACATAAACAGAATACCTCAGCTCAGTTACACATGCAGAACATAGACCATCACCAAACAGGGAATCACAATTTAGAAACAGGAAGACAATAATTAAACTGGGAATCCCAAAAGCCAAACTTGGAATGTACAACACTGTAGAAATAAAACTATACATTAATTTGCTCTTGTACTAAACAAAGCGCAGACGTTAATGATGCACATTTCCCAGAGCTGACATATTCCAATTAATAAATTCAAAATAAAGAGATATTTTTCTACCTTTTGTGCATTTTTTTTCAGCTGCAATTGCTCCAGCCACTTTCTTCTGGTTTCTTTGTGTCTTACACTAACTCTTCATCGTCTGCTGTCCATTTGTCTTTTCTTCTCTCTTCTAGTTTTTTTCCATTCTCTCTCTACATCTGCTTTAACATACTAATCTTTCTCCTTTTGCTCTTTCCTCATTCCTATTTCATCCACTCAAATTTTACCCCTCCATCCTCAATCCCCACTTACTCTCCCAATATCCGGACAATTGTAGATTTGTCTTCCCTCCCACACAAAATATTTTTTCCCTCTCCATTTCACTCTCCCAGCTCCATCCCATTCTAATCCTCCCCCAACATCAGCTCCATTCTAGTTCCAGTCCCACCCAGCATCCGCTCCCTTCTAGTCCCCGCATCAGCCCATTTCCAGTCCTAGCCCCCCATAAGCCCATTTCCAGTCCTAGCTCCCCCATCTATTTGCAGTCCCATCCGAGTCCCTCCATCAGCTCATTTCCAATCCCAGCCCCCCATGAGCCCATTTCTAGTCCATTCCTAGCCCCACCATCAGCCCATGTCAAATCCTAGCTCCCCTCCACTCAGCCCATTTCCAATCCAAGCCCCCCATGAGCCTACTTCCAGTTCTAGCCCCTTCATGAGTCCATTTCAATCCAAACCCCCACCACAGCCCATTTCCAATCTTAGCACCCCCCCCCCAACAGCCAATTTCCAGTCCTATTCTAGCCCCTCCATCAGCCCATTTCCTGTCCTAGCCCCCCCTCCACTCACCCCTTTCCAGTCCTAGCTCCCTCCCCCTCACAACCCATTTCCATTCCAAGCCCCCGTCCCCATCAGCTATTTGCAGTTCAAGCCCTCTTTCCACTCAGCCCATTTCCAGTCCTAGCCTCCTCATAGCCCATTACTAGTCCTAACCCCCCATCAGCCCATTACGTCCTAACCCCCATCACCCTATTTCCAGTCCTAGCCCCCCCATCAGCCTATTTCCAGTCTTAGCCCCCCCATAGCCAATTACCAGTCCTACCCCCCATCAGCCCATTTCCAGTCTTAGCCCCCCCCCCATAGCCCATTACCAGTCCTAACCCCCCATAGCCCATTACCAGTCCTAACCCCCCATCATCCCATTTCCAGTCCTAACCTCCCCACCACCACCACCCCACTTCCAGCCTTAGCCCCCTCCCCATAGCCCATTACCAGTCCTTACCCCCCTCATCAGCCCACTTATCCCCCCCCATAGCCCATTACCAGTCCTAACCCCCCCATCAGCCCACTTCCAGTCTTAGCCTCCCCCCCCCCATGGCCCATTACCAGTTCTAACCCCCCCCATGGCCCATTACCAGTCCTAACCCCCCCTCTATGGCCCATTACCAGTCCTAACCACCCCCCCCATCAGCCCTAACCACCCCCCATCAGCCCACTTCCAGTCATCCTACCCCCCCCCATGGCCCATTACCAGTCCTAACCACCCCCCCCATCAGCCCACTTCCAGTTTAGCCTCCCCCCTCCCATAGCCCATTACCAGTCCTAAACCCCCTTCCCCCCTATCATCCCAAATTAAAACAAAAACAAAAAACCAAACCGGCTGCTTCTGCCGCGGCAGCATCAAGAGCTCTGCCGCGGCAGCATCAAGAGCTCTGCCGCGGGGCCCCCCCCCCTGCCCGGCAGAGCCTCCCTGCATCATCAGCTTTCTTCAAGTCCCAAAACGCGGGCTTCTTTCAGAGCCGCGAGAGTTTCTTTTCTCGCGGCTCTGTTAATCCCGCCGGGGCTGATGGGATTTCCCATCACCCTCGGTGGGATTAACAGAGCCGCGAGAAAGGAAACTCTCGCGGCTCTGAAAGAAGCCCGCGTTTTGGGACTTGAAGAAAGCTGATGATGCAGGGAGGCTCTGCCGGGCAGGGGGGGCCCCGCGGCAGAGCTCTTGATGCTGCCGCGGCAGAAGCAGCCGGTTTGTTGTTTTTTTTTAAAACTTGGGATGCTGAAGAATGTTTTTTGCGCGGGGCCCCCTAAAACACGGGGCCCTGTGCAAAAAACATTCTTGCTCAATGGACGGGCCGGCCCTGAGGCTATGTGTCTGCCAGTCACAGTAGATCCCTGACTTACAGGCGTGAAAATGATCTGAGTAACACATAGACACAAAAGGAACAAGTTGGAATCAAATCCCTGTCTCTGTTCATGGAGATATTGTACTAACCAGTAAGCTACACCTCCACCCCATTCTACACAGCAATGGCTGGATACAAAGAGACTGCAGGTCACTGCCTAAAATGTCTGCTGTGTGTACCGGTATAGGGTTAGCCCCTCCAGTTACCCATGATGCAATGCAAATGCAGAACAGCAGTCTGCAGCTGATCATCAAATGGATAATGCACTGATCCATCACCTCAGCTCATTAAGATGTACTGAGTGTGTGATATAAGTGCAGAACAGTTACAAACCATGATACTGAGGCGTTTCTGTGGTCACCCTGAGAGTAAGGATGAGTGTCCAGCACCTAATACCCAAAACTTGCAGTGCTAGAAATTGTCTCTGCTGCAGATCCTTATATCTGTTAGTGTTTTATGCTAGTCACCTTGTTTTCTGCATAATTGCAGCATGCTGTATGTGTCAGTCACATCTAGGCTCTGTGTCATGCCCCTTGTTGGATAGGGTTCCTCTTAGAACAATGCATGTTAATACCCAGTGTTAAACTGCTTATGCTATGGGGGTTGTTACTATAGTTCTGTTGGTACTACCATTATCAGAGGGAGTAGGTCTGGAACACCTGGGGGTCACAACCACCTAAAACTAACAATCACTCACAGCAAGCACAGTCAGACTGTACCTGCTGCCCACCACTGGGTTTTCAAGCCATGCAGAAACCAACTGTAGACAGTCTGCTGATCAGCACACATTGAATGTGCACATAATAACCATGTGCACTCAGGCTGAGCATAAACACCAAGCACCAGGCCCCAGAATTAGAACATGCACCCACATTACTGGAGCCAGACACTAAATAGCATTATATGACTACATTAGCTGTGCCATAGTCACTGCTTGGTCAGAGTGAGAGTGCCCTACCAACATGACATGCTGTGGTCACCCAGTTCATGCACATGGCAGACAGGCACTATGACGTCTCAGCCATTGACCTTACCGTCAATGCAGATACATCCTGGACAATCCACCCTGTTTCAGGCCATACCCACAATACTATGCTCCTCATCATGCACATTTGCAGACTAACGTTCGGAACAGCTTAGGCAATGCGAGAGTGAGGCGTAGAAAACCACAAAACAATGGGGAGACATAAACACTCATAGCGCCATGCTGTACATAAATGGGGATGGTTGACATTCCTGCCTGTCACTTTGGTCTCGATATCAGATCAAGCATTTTTAAGGTGTGCTCATTGTACAGGAGCTAGTAGCTCCCACTCAGAGGCTGCTGCTGCTATCAGCCTGACTCTCCATCCAGCTGTGGATAGTGAAGCCTGTCTGTGTGACTGATGGGTGCTTGTACCCTTGCTGGTTGATTCATTGGGGTTTGCCCAATCTGGTGTTGTACCTCCACTGTAGGCTGAAGTTTAGACACAAGGTCATGCAGTGCATGATCCACAACCAGAACCTGAGCCTATCACCTTTCACTCATATACAGTATACATCAACAGTTTGTGTTGAGCCACATTGCTACCGTATGGTTACAACAGTCCCTGGTGTTGACATGCTCCCTATCAGACAGACCTTGGCACATGTTGCAATGCGCATGGTGCACAGGACCAGGAGATGGCTATGGTGTGCTGCAGGTGGGAGCTGCTTCCCCTCCGCCAACACTCTCACTCCATGCTGACATGCCCGGGTGCTGTCAATGTTGGTGGTGCGCAGTCCTAGCCCTTCCAACATGCGGGTTGGCGGGTGACTAGGGTGCAAAGTCTGTATGGGGGGGCAGAGGCATACATGGACGGCCACACATCACCCCCCCCCCAATCATCTGTCTCTGCAGGGACCCCATCACCGCCTGCCAATGTTACATCTCATGGGGAAGATGACAGCCACTGTTGTGGTAGTCCCCTGGGCATCTGCATGTTGCAGCAACCTGGAGGGCTACGGCTCCTAGCACTATTGGCCTCTTCCTCCACAGCTAGGTTCAGCAGCAGCAGGGGTCTAGTCAGGATCTCTACCTGGGGTGCCAGGACCCTTGGATGGCCTTATGTGGCACATCTCCATTTCACAGCAGCAGCATGTCTGTGAGCTGCCACTGTTAATGTGGGATCATGACGGACATCATAGATGGCAATGCGGATGGCAAGATACCCCTATGAAGAGAAGCTAAAAAAGTTGGGGCTCTTCAACCTGCAGAAGAGACGGCTGAGGGGACATATGATAGAGGTCTATAAATTAATGACTGGAGTGGAACGGGTAAACATAGATTGATTGTTTACATCATCAAAATATATAAAGACTAGTGGATATGTAATGAGGCTACAGTGTAACCCATTTAAAACTAATAAGAGAAAATATTTTTTCAGTTAACATGTAATCAAACCTACCTACCAGAGGATGTAGCAAAAGCTGTTATAGTAGTTGGGTTTGAAAAAGGTTTGGACAGGTTCCTGGGGAAAGGTCCATAAACCATTATTAAAGAGTACCGGGGATATCCACTGCTTGCCCCACTGCTTGGAGAAACTGCTAGGTACTTGTGATCTAGATTGGCCATTGTTGGACACAGGATACTGGGCATGATGGACCTTGGTCTGACACAGTATGGCATATTTTATAATCTTATGTTCTTATATGCCACCTGGGCAGCTGCTTGGTCCACCCTGTGCACCAGCAACCCCCACTGCATGATTCATGTGCCACCTTTTTTGCCCCATTTGCACCATCAACATAATGCCCTTTCATACTTGGGCATTATGCTGTTGCTGCTAATGGAGCACTGCTATCACTATCTTGGGCTCCCCTGTCTGTGCATCATATTGCAGACATTTAAATAGGCTCTCTGTCCTCAAAATACATCCTTTCCACGAGGTTTTACTTTGCATTAGGGTTCCCAGCTTTGTTAACTCCCTCTCTCTGCCCTGTTAATGCCCACTCTCCACCTAGTGAGCCCTTTATACTGCAGGAACCTTTAATGCCCATTAATGCAACTTTTTCACAGCGTAAAGGGTGCAAGGGTGCCGATAACAGGCATTAATGGCACACCTGCTCCCTTAATGCCCTTTAGTAATCATACCCCCTAGAGTGTCAACATTCCCAGGGAGGTCTGTTGCCATCACTGCTGACTCACTCCAGGACCTGCAGCAGTGGCAATGCCATTTAAACTACAATGCAGTGCTTATTCAAACTTTTTGGGGCAGTTTCTCCAAATGGGTGAGTTTTGCGCATACCATGACAGTCATGAACTTCACTTTTAAGCCAGTGTATGTGGAGAATGATAATAATTACATCGTGCCAACATAGCCTCAGACTCAAAGAACCAACCACCCTAATAACATACTGACAGATCAACCACATACACATCCTGTTTGAATAATTATACCCTTTACCCCCATTGGGGTCTAGTCTGTCCTGTGAATAGCGAGGATGGACATCCCATTGGGACGTCTATCCCCACTATTCACCCCTCTGCCGCCCCCATTAAAAGCCTCCCCGTATGAACAAGGCATTTGTACAGGTAGGCTCAGACGGGAGCAGGAAGGGGCATTCTGGAAGAGGAGTGAGGGCGAGGCATGGGTGTTCCGCAACTCCAGACATACAGGACTGATTCTAAGGTTGGCCCTATATGTCTGAGGTCGGCAAACTGGATGGGAGACTTATTCCACCTTGGAGGTGGAATAAGTCCCCCTGGAAGGCGGGGTTCAGCAGGCCTGGGCAGTGGCAGACAAGTGAGGGGTGCAGGGGATTCCCCGCAGCCTGACCCTAGCCATGGCAGGCCAGATCGGGGGTTGAACTGCGGGGAAAGAAGATTGTGGTCAGTGGCCGGGGATCGCGGCTCCTGAATAGAGCCACGGTGCCATGGCAATGGGATGCCAGGGCACTGCAGTTTCATTCAGGAGCCTGACTGAGGTAGCCGGGCAGGTGGCTGTACGTGCAGGCCAATTGGAATCGGGTCTAGGGCCTGGATGAACACATTAGAATGCGCCTCATTGTAAATAGTTCAGAGTTTCTATGTTTGTTTCAATTATATAGTTAAGTTGCCTGTGCAATAGCGTGTTTTCTAAGGCCTTGTTACATTGTTGGTTATTTATAAACTGCTTTGGATGGTAGAAAGGCAATATAAAAATAAGTTTAAAGAAATAAAGAAATCCTCCCTCTGGAGTTCATAAGATGTTACATGTATGGGTAATTATCAAGGTGTGCTTGGAAATTCCTCTTCATTAGGCCTGTGGCACCCAACATGATGGGAAATAACTCAGTACCTTTCTACCACATTTTCTTGGTCTCCAACTGCATATCTTGGTACTTGAATATTTTCTCCCTCTCAATGCGATTCACACAGTACTTGCTTGGAACTGGCACTTCTATAATCAATGTTGTTCTGGTGGTTTTCTCCTTTACCACTATATCCAGCTTCCTCGCATCCAGATTTCTATTGGTTGGAATGGGAGCATCCCAGGTGATCACATCCTCTTCATTCTCTGCAATTCTTTTAATATCATGATCCCAATGCTTTTCAGGCACAGTGATGTAGTGTTTACAGAGCTTCCAATGAATGAGGCATGCTACTTTATTGTGCCTTTCTGTATAGAAATTTCTGCTATCAGAACTTCACAGCCAGCTATGAGGTGAGTCACTGTTTCTAGCTCTTTCCCACAGAATTGACATTGCCAGTTTTTTCCAATGTTTTCTGAAACCATCTTGTCCGTAAGCTGCTGTCCTGGGCTGCAACTATCAACCTCTCATTCTTCGGTTTCAGTACACCTCTCCTTAACCATTCATGTGTCTATTCGTGCAGGGGCAGCTCAAGGCAATCTGCTGTCTGAGGTGAGGGATGAGATGGTGCCACCCCCCCCCCCTGGAGTAGGGAGGGGGGGGGCTTTCTCAAAACTCCAGTCAGGAACTGAACCAAACCAAAATGCCAATTAGATAATGTGGAGGAAATGCACAATGTTCGAACACAAGGAACTAAAAGAGAGAGAGAGAACCGCAGCACAGTTTATAACACCAAATTATAACTCTTTTTTTATTTTGTTATAAACCTGCTTTGTCTTTTTGAACATGTATTTTGCATTCACAGAGCCCCCTCCCTCAACACTGGGTGCAGAGCAGAACTAGGACATTCACTTACAGAACTCAATATTAAAAAAAAGAAAAACAAATCTGCTTCTGGTCATCTCACTAACATCAACAAACACTCTCCAGTACCAAGCATATTGTGAACTAACACAAAATCCTACAACAAAGTCACTGAGGATCTATAGAGGTAATCTACCATATCATACCAGCACCAATTTCCAAAACTCACATAAAGGAGCCTACCCCAAAAAAAGCATCACTGTAAATACTTCAGTGGGCCCTGGAACATCCAACATCTATTTGAAAAGCTGAACAATTCAGATTACTACAGTACAGATCCCTATGTACAAACTCCATGTTAATAGAATACCTGGCCTTGATCACACATTCAGAACAGACGTTCACCAAGTGCAGAATTAGTGATCATAACCTAAAAATAAACATATGCAGATAAAAATTATACTGCAATCCCAAGAAGTCAGATTCTGCATTCAATACAACACCAGAGAAATAGAAAGAGATGCATTTCCCTGTACTGTATAAAATATAAAGATAGCACCAAATCTGATCATTAAATTGAAAATAAAATTCTACCTTTGCTGTCTGACCATTTTTTTATATGATCATGCTGGTCCCAATCTGAAGTTTCTGCTTTCCTCCATCTCCCAGTGCCCCCTCCTGTCTACCTTCCCCCCAGGAATAGCATGAGAGTGATGCAGGGCCATGTGTGGAGACTCACTGTGGCAACATTTGTATAAATTAGGGGAATGTTTACTAAACCACTGTAAAGTTACCAGCGGTAAGGGCAGCGTTAAGGTGCCTGAAGCCATATAAGGCAGTGGGTGGGTAGGGGGTGTGCTGGTGTTAGGGTGCCTTGGGCCATTTAAAATGAACTAAAAGGACCAAGTGCGGTAAGGTGACAAAGTGCTTTAAGTTAAGGCACCATAAGTTAGGCCGCCTTAAGTTAGGGCACCTTTACTTAGGGCGTCTTAACTTAGGGCACCTTAATTTAGGGCTTCTTAATGTAGGGCACCTTAACTTAACCCTTTCCAGGCCGAGCCCAAAACTCTCGGGATCCAAAATTCTGATTAAATATTCCTATCAAATGGTATATAATACATGACCATAGCAGAAGGAAAATCACTATTAGAACATATTGAATAAGACGGGTACAATTTTCCTGAAATATGCAAAAATTAACCTGACTGCAGAATGTGGATTAAAAATTTAGAGTAGGCCTTCAAAGGGTTAAGGCACCCTAAGGGGTATGTTTACTAAACCGACTTAATGTTACCGGCGTTAGTTGCAATCTTACTGTGACAAATGCCATATAAGGTAGTGGGCGTTCCGGTCTTAAGGTAGCATTTCGGGTTATCACGCAATAAAGTCCTTTATCGCACGATAGAGGGAGCTGTGGCACGTTAACGCACATTAGCCTTAATTAGGCGCACTGACGTGGCAACACAGCAAAAAGAGGTGTAGCACAATGGTTAATACATCGACTGATCAAACAAGGGTCATGAGTTTGATCCCCCAGTGGGCTTAATGAGTAAGGCTGTCTGAGGCATTACCCTTTACTTTAAATCAGTGCTGTCTGAGGCATTTTCTTTTTAAATTTTAATTAGTGCTGCCAGCAAACACACCCTCACAGTGCCGTAACCTAAGGTGCCGCATAAGGCACCCTATAAGGCACTCCAGATGGCACATTATAAAGTGCACTGTCCGCCAAGGCACCTTATAATATTCCCTAGAGGGTGCCTTATAAGGCGCTTTATAGGGTGCCTTATGAGGCACCTTAAGGTTACAGCACTGTGAGGGTGTTTTTGCTGGCAGCACTAATTTAAATTGAAAAAGGAAATGCCTCAGACAGCCCTATCAAATAACACCACCGTGGGATCAAACCCATGACCTCTGCCTCCACAGTCAATGATGTAACCAGTTGGCTACATCTTAATAGCTAATAACAAAACCCCTGGCTGGCTACAGAAGGACTGCAAGTTACCACACAAACTGTATGCTGTGGTTACCAGGATAGTGTTAACCCACCCGTATGCATGATGCACTGCACATGCAGATCAGCAGTCTACAGATGATCACAAGATGGGGTATGCATCCCCACAGCACCTCGGCCTGGTAGGGGGAACTGACCGTGTGTGTTACTGGCACAGAGTAGCTACAGACCGACACATTGTGGGGGTATTGTGCTCACACTGAGGGTGAGGTGGGGCGCCCAGCACCAGATCCGCAGCACCTGGCTTAGCTGAGATAGGCTGTGCTGCAGGTCACCATCAGTGCCAGTGTGTGATAGGTAGTTCTTGAAAAAGATGCACCTAGGAACCACCTGTGTCCATTCATATTTCCCAGTCACATATAGCCCTTGTGGACTATGATGCACCCAGAATAATGCATATCTTGGGTGGGTGCCATGGTCACATGATTTAAGTGAAGGGGGGTGTTTGGACTCATAGGGGGATTATGTAGCATCAGACAACCTGCCCTCTGGGGCTCAGGGTGGGGGAACAGGATCTCCCACCAACAGATTCACATTCTACATTCCTGCAATGGTGGCATTAGAGGGAGGCCATCAACCCCAGTCCTGGTGGGGAATGGGCACCCTACAGGGCAGTCAATGCAGATCTGTACAACCCATAAAGCAATGGCAGACAGACAGTAGGCCTGGCAATGCTCAGCTGCCCCACACCACTAACTGACATTCTCCAGCAGCAAGCACAGTGAGTCTCCAGCTGCTGCACCCTGCAAGGTGCTCCAGCCATACACATACCAACTGCATACAGTCTGCTAGCTAGCCCATAGTGCATGTTCCTGGAGGAGATGCGTGTACCCAAAACTGGGATGTGAGCACGCACACCAAGCAGATAAATCAGTGATTGGGCCCAAAAAAAGAGAACCCATAAACATCACTTGTGAAAAACAGCAGAAAGCACTATGTGGGAACCTAGTCATGCCGTGGTCACTGCTTAATCAGGGTGTCAGTGACATCCCAGCAGGACATGCTGTGCCCACCCTGTCCATGCAGGTGGTGGCCGGGCACTACAATGTCCCAGCCATTGCCCTATGCCCTGTGCAGAATCATCCTGCCCAGGCCACCCTGTCCGAGCCATACCCACAGTACCTTGCTCCTCATTATGCACATTGGCAGGCTAACACTGGAAACAGTGCAAGCAGTGTGGGCTCATTAAGGTGTAGGCAGCCACAACACACTGGATAGACAGACACACACACCCACACCTATGCCAGTATTGTGCAAATATAGAGGCTTTTGGCAGCCCTGGCCACCACACCAGTCCTGGGTACAGCGCAGGCATGGCTATGGTACGCAATACTGTTGGGGTCACTCCCCTGGGTGGTAAACCCTGTCAGAAACCAAAACTGAAACACACTCCACAGATATCAGAAAGGTTGCTATGATGCAGCTCTATCAGCAAATTGTGCTTAACTTAGGAATTGTTATCTGCCATTAATCATAGCAACCTTTTGATATATGTGTAACGTATTCCCAAGTTTAGGGCAGCATTGCTAAGGTATGCAAGTGCTAGTATTGGGAGATGCTGCTGCTGCACAGGGCCCAATAGCCTGACTCTCCATGAGGCTTTGGATAGTGGAGCCTGTGGGTGTGGGTGTTTATGCCCCTGTTGGCTGCTGCTCTAGGGCAGAGGTTCCCAACTCCGGTCCTGGTGGGCCAAACACTGTTCAGCTTTTCATGCTGTCCCTAATGAATATGCATGAGATACATTTGCATACAATGGAGGCAGCGCATACTAATGCAGCACAGACATATTTATTACGGACAGCATGAAACCTGAATGGTGTTTGGCCCTCCAGGACTGCAGTTGGGAAACTCTGCTCTAGGGATTGCACATGTTTATGGTGTCTGTGCTCTGTAGGGTAAAATATAGGTGTTTCAGGCATGTTTATTTTATCTGCAATAAAGGTTCCGTCTTTATTACCATGGTTTAGTACTGGATAAAATATGGGGAAAGGATTGGCAGGAGCCACAGCTGGGACTTGAACTTGTGACCTTCTGCTCCTGAACACACTGACTGTGTGTACTGCACCACACTGTTGCCACAGGGACAGTTCATTCCCTGGGAATACCATGACTGTTCATCAGACAGACGCTGTTTGTTGCATTGCTCGGCACCCACCTAAACGGGGCTAGGCCATGGTCTGCTGTGGGCAGATGCCACTGCCCCCTCCGCCACTAGCACCCCTCCACCACTATGCTTCCATGCCATTATGCCAGTGGTGCGCAGTCCCAGGCCATCCAGTATGCCGGTAGGCAGATGCCTATGGTGTGGGTTCTTGGGTAGGGGTGCCTACATTGACATGCGTGCTTCTCCCCCCCCCCCCTCCCGCACCGCCTGCCAATGTTATGTGCCCTTGGGGGTACCTGCTGGGTAATCTCCCCTGTGACACTGTGGGACACACACTCGTACCCATGTTGGACCCTTGTCAGTTGATGTCTTGCTGCTTTACAGTTTCGGCATTCCTATGTGCCACCTAGGCATCTGCCTAACATGCACTGTGCCCCCGCTGGACCACAGCATGTGCCGCCTGCAGCCCTCTATATCCCATTTACAGCATCAGTACAGTTTCCTTTTCCTATGTGCCCACTCTGCTGTTACTGCACATGTGCATGCCATAGCAAACCTGCCCAATATAGACGTGAAAAAACCCTGATCAGCACTATTTCAATGTGGGATCATTCACTTTGTAGGGGGATAGAGAATAGACCCTTCCAAACATGATATCTTATTTTTTGAGCTTTGTCAGTGGTGTTGCTTTATGTTTATCATTAATATCACTTTTGGCCAGCTTGGTTATTGGGCTTTTAGATGTGGTTCTGGTCCTTTTGTATGTTTATTTGCCTCTTTGTTCCCTGCACAAGTATCACAACTATCACTTTTCTGAGTTTCCCTGCCATTACTGCACATTGCTGACTAAAATGGTTTCTCTTTCCTACAAATGTGCCTTTATTCGAGCGTTTCACTGGCGTTAGTGTTCAGACCCTGATTCCACAGCGTTAGTTTGCCTGGAGACTCTCCCCTCCCACTCTCGGCCCATTGACCCCTTCTCTCCGCCCTCTGGGAAGCCTTACTCCACCCTTTAGAGCCGGATTTCACAGCGTTAGTGTGCCTTAATGCCGCAGCTGCGTTATCGCGTGATAAGTGACGTTATCGCGCGTCATTTATCACGCGATAATACCACCGCTGTGACATTAAGATGGTTTAGTAAACATACCCCTAAGTTAACGTGCCCTAACTCAAGGTGCCCAATGGCTTTAAGGTGGTTTAAGTTGACAAGCATGCACCTTGAGACACGAAAACAGCTGTGACCTAAACGCTGGATAGAACACCAAGGACTTTCAATGTAAAGGTGATGGAAGGAAGGGCAGGTGGGAGTTGATGGACATGCCATATCAGTGGGCACCCTATGTAGCAGTCAGTAAATTGGACGAGCATGTGGGAGGCAGCTGTACTAATGCACAGGAGGGCGTCCAATGTAAAACGGTGCAATTTCAGTATGTGGCACAGGATGAGGAAGACACGTCCGCCAGCAGAGGCAGAAGTGGAAGGATGTTTGCAGCGACAGGGGGACAGAGTAATAGTGGTGACATGCAGATCAGGCACAGGAAAGGCAAGCACGAGAGCTGAAATGTGGAAAGGAGTACCAGTGTAGTTCATGGAGTAGCAGCTTGTACAAGAAGACATGACTGTACACAGCTGACAAAGACAGATTGATGAGCTGAAGAATGGATGGCAGCTGAGAAGAGGGTGTTATGGGTTGGCAGCACCAATGTGCAGAGCCATGACAGTTACAGGCATGAAAATGATCTGTGTAGCACAATCATGAAAAGAGCAGGTAGGAATCAAATTCCTGTCCCCTGCTTATGGAGACAGTGCACTAACCAGTAAGTTACACCTCCATACCTGGCTCCACAGCAATGGCTGGATACAAAGAGATTGCAGGTCACTGTCTAAAATGTCTGCTGTGTGTGCCAGCATAGGGTTGCCCCACCAGTACCCACAATGTAGTACACATGCTGAACAGAAGTCTACAGCGGATCCCGAAATGGAGAATGCACATATCCATCACCTCAGTTCGGTAAGATGCACTGACAGTATGTGATATAAGCACAGAGCAGCTACAAACCGTGCTAGTGAGCAGTTTCTGTGGTCACCCTGATGGTGAGGATGGGCACCCAGCACCAAGTCCCCAGTACTTGCAGTGCTAGAAATGGTCTCTGCTGTATATCCCCATCACTGCTAGTTTATGGCAGATATAGTCTGTGGTGTGATATGTTAGTCATATCTGTCTCTGTGCTCAGCCTCTGTTTGACAGGGACTCACCTAGAACAATATTGAGTGTTACAATGCTGATGCCATGTCTGCCAAATACAGGGGCTGACTGAACTTACATAGGGTTGTCACTAGGTTCCTGCTGGCCCTACCAGTATCACTGGGAGTAGGCCAGCAATGCCTCACATCCTAACCACCTAGGTCTATCATTCACCCACAGCAAACTGCACCTGCTGCCCACCATTGGGTTTACTAGTCATGCACATACCAACTGCAGACAGTTCACTATTCAGTACACACTGCATGTGCACAGAGTGAGCATATGCACTCAGGCTTGGGATACACCACATGGACACTGAGCAGTTGGTTCTGCGATCAGGCCCCCAGGAAAGGAAGTGCAGCCACATTACTAGAACCAGACACTATATAGTACTATGTGAATACATAGCCATGTCATTGTCACTGCTCAGTCATAGTGAAAGTCCCTTCCCAGCATAACATGCTATGGCCACCCTGTCCTTTTAGGTGGCAGTTGGGCACTTTGACATCCCAGCCATTAATCCACCCCCAATGCAGAATAGTGGAGCCTGTCTGTGTGGATGTTTGTACTCTTGTTGGCCGATTCATTGGAGGCTGTACATACATGTTGGTGTTGTACCTGCACTGGGGGATACAATTTAGCCACAGGGACATGCACTGCATGAGCCATAGCCAGGACCCAAAGCTGTGCTCTTATACACACCAACTGTTTGTAGTGCACCGCAGTGTTGCCACATGGTCACATCAGTCCCTGGGGATGACATGCTTCCCATCAGATAGATCTTGGCACATATTATACTGTGCATGGCACACTGGAGCAGGGCATGGCCTTGGTCTGCTGCAGGCAGGTGCCGCTGCCCCCCTCCACCAATATCCCCCACGCCATGCTGACATGCCCATGTGCTGTCAGTTGGTGGTGCGCAGTCCCAGACCAGCCAACATGTAGTTGGAGGGCACCTAGGGTGCAGGGTCCAGTGGGAGGGAGGTGCGAGGCATACATGGATGGCCACTCATCCCCCCCCCCCCACAACCATCTGTCTCTCCAGGGACCCCATCACCGCCTGCCAATGTTATGTCTCTTTAATCTGGGGAAGAGATGGCTGAGGAATGTTATATTAGAGGTCTAGAAAATATTGCCTGGAGTGGAACGGGTAAACATAGGATGATTGTTTATAACATCAGAATGTAGAAAGACTAGAGGACATGCAATGCGGCTACAGTATAATAACCCATTAAGGACTACTAGGTGAAGATATTTTTTCAGTCAATGTGTTATCAGACCCTGCAATTCATTATGGGAATATGTAGTAAACTGAAAATCTCAAAGACAATACATATTCCAGTACCCCTCCAACCAACACTCTACATTTGACTACACCAAGAATCCAGTGTACTGGGTTCATAGAGCAAATCTACTATTCCATAGCAGTATTAATTTCTGAAACTCACACAACATGGAGAGTATCCAGAAAAGGGCAGCACCATAAATATTGTAGTGGGCCTTAGAACATCCATATTCCTATTCAGAAAACGGAACAAGCCAGATTACTACAGATCCTTGCATAGAAACTCCATGCTAACAGAACACATAGCCTCAGTCACACATGCAGAACAGAGAGAGATCTTCACCAAGTAGTGAATATATCAGTACAATCTAAAAACAGACATATATAATAAAAAAAATGCTTTTACTCACTACTGTTAGGTTTACAGGATTTCTTTCCTAAAATTATGCTTTACTTCAGAGTGAGGTAAGAGAGAGAATTTAGTTGCACCGGCAGCTATTTTGTTATGTTGAAATGCAGTAACTGAAGTGGGATGTAACTACCTCCCTGCAGTTAGCCTACGGCCCAGCGTAATCAAACTCTGGAATTAGTTACCGGAGGATCATAGTAAAAGCTGTTAGTGTAGCTGGGTTTAAAAAAGGTTTGGACAAGTTTCTAGAAGAAAGGTGCATGAACTATAATGAGAGAAGACCTGGGAAATATACTGCTTGCCCCGGGATAAGCATTGTGGAACCCGTGTGCTGTTTTGGGAACCTGCCAGGTACATTTGACCTGGATTAGCTACTGTTGGAAGCAGAGCCTAGGAAACATGCTGCTAAATATGCCAAAGAAGAGGGGCTGAACAGCACCTATGTGGCACCTCCCACTTCCAAACAAGAGCAACTTGGCACCCCATCACAGCACTTCCCACCCTCTAAAAAACAAGAGAGGCTCAGTGGCCCCTATGCAGGACTTGCAACCCACTGAAAAACAAGAGGGACTTTGTGACCCCAACACAACACCTCCAACTCCAACACAAACACCAAGAAGGGCTTGGCAACCCCAACATAACTCCTGAAACTGTTCACTGGACAGTATGGTGTTAATGTAAATAAATATTCTGCAAAAAACAAAGGAAATGCAAGATGCTCGCACACCAGGGAATTGAAAGAAAAGGTGAGAATCAAAGCAGTTTATAATACCAAATAACAAAATTATAACTCATTTTATTTTGTTATAAACATTGTTTGGTTCTTGCTTTTTCTTTTTGAATATATATGCTGCATCCACGGCAAACTCTCCCTTGACAATGGGTGCAGAGCAGAAGTAGGACATTCACCCACAAACAATATATTAAAAGAAAATCTGATTCTAGTCATCTAACAGCAGCATAAACATTCTGCAGTACCAGGCATATTGTGAAGTAACCAAAGTCACCGAAGATCTACAAGGCCAAATCTACCATAACATACCAGCATAAACTTCCAAAATTCATACAAGGGGCCTACCCAGAAAAAAGCAGCACTATAAATACTGCAGCAGGACCTAAAACATCCATTCACCTATCTGAAATGCTGAACAAGTCATATTGCTACAGTACAGACTGCTATGTACAAACTCCATGTTAACAGAACGCCTGGTCACACACTCAGAACCCAGACCCTCACCAAGTACAGAATAAGTTACCACAACCTAAAGTAAAAATAAAAATACGTAGACAAAAATTAAACTGAAACCCCAAGAAGCCAGATTCAAATGTGGAGCAACACCAGAGAAATAAGAGACACAGTTCCCCAATACTGTGTAAAATACAAAGATAGTGCAAAATCCAATCACTAAATTGAAAATAAAATTATTTTTTCTACCTTTGTTGTCTGATCTTGCTGGTCCTAATTTTAAGTTTCTGCTTTCTTCTGTCTTAGCTCTCTTTCTATGGTCTCTACTCCATCTGCCATTTCTTGAATCTCTTTGTTTTTCTTTACTTCCTTCCATATTGGATATTGATTTCTTTTTCCTTTCAGCCTTCTTCCATTTATTTCTCTCACTCTGTCCACCCGGATTTCACTATTTCTTACTATCCAGTTCTCTCTCCCTCTTTTTACACCATCTACTTACCACCTTTCAACCTTCATCCTAGTCCTTCCATTCCTCTGCTCTTCTTCCCTGGTCAATTATTCCCAGCCTTTGGCTCACTCTCTCCATGTCTAACATTTCTCATCACCCATCCAGTGTGTCTCTCTCTCTCTCTTCCTCCATCCAGTACCTCCACAATCTCTCTTTCCTTCCATGTCTGCTCTCTCCCTTTCTATCCCCCTGCAACCAGCATCTATGTATTCCTAACAGAGGCTCTGCATATCAAGCAAAGGTAAGGGTGTGTGGCCATTAATTACTGGTTGTCTGCCTGAGAGCTCTTAAAAGGATTGTTGGTACATTTGTAAAACATAGGGGTATGTTTACTAAACAGCGCTAGCATTGCAGCGGTGACTTTATTGCGCGATAAGTGACAACGCGCGATAAAGGCGCATTACTGTGCAATAACATCACGTATCGCGTGATAATGTCTCTGGTGGCGTTAAGGTTCGCAGACGGTGGAGTAAGGCTCCCCAGAGGGTGGAGATAAGGGGTCAATGGGCGGAGAGTGGGCAGGGAGAGGCTCCAGGCACACTAACACTGTGAAATCAAGGTCTGAAAATTAACGCCAGTGAAAACTTTGCATTAGAGGCACATTTGCAGGCGAGAGAAACCATTTCAGTCAGCAATGTACAGCAAAGGCAGGGAGACCAAGAAAAGTGATAGTAGTGATACATGTGCAGCAACAGCATAGTGCCCAAGTACGAAAGGGCACTATGGTGAGGCTGCAAATGGGGTACAGGGGGCTGCAGGTAGGACATGCAGTGGGGCATCTGGGGCACAGGGTGGACTAGGCAGATGGAGTGGAGGAGTGGCCTAGTGGTTGGGGCAAGGTACTTCAGGCCGGAAGGTCGGGGTTCAAATCCCACTAGAGGACAGCAACCTTGGGCCGGAAGTACTGGGGTTTCTAGTCCTACAGGTGCTCCTTGTGGTCTTGGGCAAGCCACTTAACCCTCCATAGCTCATGTTCCCTGTAAAATAGTTATCTCCAAGTTATAATGCCCTGTTCAATGTAATTTCAGTTTGTTCAATGTAAACCACACTGATGCAGAATAGTGCGGTATATAAGAGAATGATAATAAAAATAAAAATGCCTAGGTGACACATAGGACTGTAGAGATGGAAAACCAGCAAGACAGCAACTGAACACGTGCAAACATGTCCACATGTGTGTCTCCCACAGTGCCACAAAGGACAGTACCCAGCAAGTACCCCAAAGGGCACATAACATTGGCAGGCAGTGCACTATGCAGGCACCCCTACTCCATATCACTCACCATAGGCAGCCGCCTACCGGCAGACTGGATGGCCTGGGACTGCGCACCACCGGCATAAGGGCATGTCAGCATGGTGGCGGAGGGGTGCTGATGGTGGAGGGAGCAGTGGCATCTGCCCACATCAGACCAAAGCCAAGCCCTGTTTAGGCAGGTGTTGTGCACTGCAACAGACAAGGTCTGTCTGACAAACAGTAATGGTATATCTAGGGAATGACCTGCCCCTGTGGCAAAGGTTTGGTGCAGTATATACAGCCAGTGTGTTTAGGGGCAGAAGATTACATGTTCAAGTCCCAGCTGTGGCTCCTGCAGACCTTGTCCCTATATTTTACCCACTACTAAACCATGGTAATAAAGATGGAACCTTTATTGCAGATAAAATAAACACGTCATAAACACCTATATTTTACCCTACAGAGCACATACACCATAAGCATGTGCAATCCCTAGAGCAGTTTCCCAACTGCAGTCCTGGAGGGCCAAACACCATTCAGGTTTCATGCTGTCCCTAATAAATATGCCTGTGATGCATTTGTATGCACCGCCCACATTGTATGCATTGTATTCATTCACAACCCCCGCCACCACCAGCAGCTCTCCCCTTCCCGGGGATCGAGCCACCAGCGGCGGGAGGGGCTGCCTGCCGATCCTAGCCCAATCCGGGCTCACCGAGGAGATTTTAATCTTCGCGCCATCGGGCGCCATTCATTCACAACCCCCGCCACCACCAGCAGCTCTCCCCTTCCCGGGGATCGAGCCACCAGCGGCGGGAGGGGCTGCCTGCCGATCCTAGCCCAATCCGGGCTCACCGAGGAGATTTTAATCTTCGCGCCATCGGGCGCCATTCATTCACAACCCCCGCCACCACCAGCAGCTCTCCCCTTCCCGGGGATCGAGCCACCAGCGGCGGGAGGGGCTGCCTGCCGATCCTAGCCCAATCCGGGCTCACCGAGGAGATTTTAATCTTCGCGCCATCGGGCGCCATTCATTCACAACCCCCGCCACCACCAGCAGCTCTCCCCTTCCCGGGGATCGAGCCACCAGCGGCGGGAGGGGCTGCCTGCCGATCCTAGCCCAATCCGGGCTCACCGAGGAGATTTTAATCTTCGCGCCATCGGGCGCCATTCATTCACAACCCCCGCCACCACCAGCAGCTCTCCCCTTCCCGGGGATCGAGCCACCAGCGGCGGGAGGGGCTGCCTGCCGATCCTAGCCCAATCCGGGCTCACCGAGGAGATTTTAATCTTCGCGCCATCGGGCGCGCCCGCGCCTGGCGGGCCCGCGCCTGAGGGCCTCGCCAGAGGGCCCTTTGGCGTGGCCCTTAGGCGGAGGCCAGTGACGGAGGTCGTTCTCCAACAGACAGACCGCCCAACCAGCCACGAACAAGTTCAGAACGCCGGCTGCGGAAACGCAAGTACAGACACTGCACTCTCTCAGAATACTTAACCGAACCACGTTACTGTAAAGTCTAATAAAATGTTCCTCATACATATGTCCCGATACTACTAGTTAGCATAGCATCTACATTAGACCTATGATGTATGTAATATGACTATGTAACCTGCTAGATCTAGTTAGCTCAGTTAATTGACTCTTGTGTAATCTGCCACCAGTCTTATTCTTACATATGATCTGATTTTACCAAGCTTAACCTACTATTTACAATTACCTCCAAGGTAGGTTGTATAACCTATGTAACCAGCCAGTCCTACTGGTCCGTCTCAGTATACTTATGTAATATGCAGTTATCTATCATTACCAGCCACTATCTGCCATCAGCTACAACCTTCCTACAACTAGACCAAAGCTAGAACAAGATTATCACAACCAGGTAGCATACCTGACCCACCACCACCAACCAACACCTCAACCCAGATCCATACCGCAACAAAGCACACAAAATGGCCCTACCCTCCATCATCACAATTGCCCTCTACCTCCTCGCTACAGGCCTAAGCAATGTCACTGGCCTACATGCTAACAACAATCACATACCAACTATCCACAGTTATAGAAAGAGGTGGCCAGATGCCCCCTTCTATGAACCACGAGAAACCATTAAAACCCAACACCACCACCTCCTGCAGGTATCATTACAGCACAGCAAGAAGAAGAAACAGGGAGAAAACCCCCTCCCCCAAATCGTGAAATGCGCCCTTGTAAACGCCCGATCTGTACGTAAAAAATGGCCGGTCATCTCAGATATGATATCACTACACAACCTTGACTTACTACTGATCACCGAGACATGGCTTTCCTGTGATGACAACGTGCTACTCAACCAGCTCCTACCCGCTAACTTCTCTGTACATACATGTCACAGATCCGGCAAAAGAGGAGGTGGCGTCCTCGCAATCACCAGATCTGACCTTCAATTCAACATAAAGGAAGCAACCAGCTTGCCGCTCCTAGACACGATCTCGATACAGAATAAGTGTTCCTCCATCAATCTACATTACAGAGCTCCATCGCCTGATCCAGATGCACTAGCAACAATAATCGACATGGCCGCAAACTCCCAGAGCCCGCATAGAACAAACTGGGTATTAGGAGATTTCAACCTCCCCTCCCTGCAAGACTCTCACTCAAAGGCGTTTCTCGAAGCACTGAAGGATCTAGGATTCAACCAACTAATCAATGAACCTACCCATATAAAAGGAGGCATGCTAGATCTAATATTCACAACAGACGCAACAATCAGAGGACCTACCATCCCTGAACCATCAATCACTGCAGTTCCATGGTCAGACCACTCATTAATCCTATTCCAAATTCCTCAGCCAAGCCATGGCCAAAAGGAAGAAAACACAGCAATCAGTCAATCCAGCAATCCGCCAAGAAGATTCCAACCATTCAACAAAGATCTAATCCTGAAATCAGCAACCCCACTAATAACCTCACCAGCACAGAACCCAGACGAACTAGTCTCCGACTGGAATGAGATACTCAGCTCAATCGCTGTTCGCCCATCAAATAACAAATCTCAAGGGAAACGACACACAGCAGCCTGGTACTCTACGGAGTTGAAAGCCTCACTCGTGACACTAAGAAAACTTGAGAGACGATGGCGCCGCTCACGCTCAGAAGTAGACCAAAATGCTTACAACTTACAACTCACAGCCCATCGCACCGCAGTGACTGAATCTATGAAACGTTACCACACCGACACCTTAAAAAGATCCCTCAACAAACCTCACGACCTGTTTACCCTTGTTAAGCGACTTACAACAGAACCTGCATCAGAACAAACAAATGGAATCCATCCTCAAACATATGCGGATTATCTTCAAACCAAACTCTGTCAGATAAACAACAACCCTGCGTCCAGCACTATCCCTCAACCGTATATTCAAAAACCACTCACTACCTTCATGACTCCATCCAAACAACGCATCGAAGACACCATAACAGCCATCAACACAACTACCGCACAAGCTGATCCATGCCCAGCTTTCTGGATCAAAGAACTACGGACTGACCTCAGTCCCCTCATATCCAGACTCATGGAACAATCGTTCACAACAGGTGCCTTCCCACGCACCCTCAAACACACATCAATAAGACCTCTACTAAAAAACAACAAATTCGACCAACAGAAACCAGAATCCTACAGACCGATAGCAAGCATACCAATGCTAGCAAAAATAATGGAAAAGGAAGTTCAGAGACAAATACAAGATCACATTGATTCCAATGCACCACTGGATCCATGCCAACATGGATTTAGAGAAGCCCACGGGGTTGAAACCCTTCTTACCACACTCTTCAGCAGCATAATATCAGGCATTGACAATGCTCGCCAAGGCTTTGTCCTTGTCTTCCTTGACATCGCGGCAGCATTCGACTCCGTGAGCCATGAACGCCTCCTAGAACGCCTCAAAGAGAAAGGAATCTCCGGTAAAGCACTCGAGTGGTGCAGGTCCTACCTCTCGGACAGATGGCAGCAGGTACGATCCAGAGACACATCATCAGATCCATTCCACCAAAGCCAAGGTGTCCCACAAGGATCCTCCCTCTCCGCTTTGCTATTCAATATATACATGCAACCTATCTGCAACCTGATCCGGTCTTTCAACGTTAACTGCATGATATATGCAGATGATGTGCTATTATACACGCCTTTTTCAACAGAAAACCCTGACCTCTCATCAATAACATCCTGCATAAATGAAATATCCAATTGGCTACAATCCCAAAACCTCCGGATTCAACACAAGAAGACGGAGGTGATGTTCATTACAAGGAACCGCAACTTCACAGCACCAGCAGTACTAAAAGTGAAGGACGCAGACCTCCAGATCAAATCCGCGATCAGGTACCTCGGCGTCACACTGGACCAGAACCTAAATATGCAAGCGCATATAAGGAACACTGTAAGGGCAGTATATCATAAAATTAGATCCCTTAGATACCTGCGATCTCTGCTTGAGCCTGATGATTTCAGAACCATCTATCAGGCACTAATCATTCCGCATTTTGATTTTGCGAATGCAATACTACAGGGACTCCCTCAAACCACTCTAAACCCACTGCAAATGGCAATGAACACCGCAGCAAGAGTTCTACACGGAGCATCCAGGAAAGACCATATCTCACCCATTATGAAACAACTCCACTGGCTTCCGATTCAAGGTAGAATTACATTTAAGACCTTGCTAATCACCTTCAAAGCCACCAAAGGTCTCTCGTCAACATCACTAACTGAGCTAATCCAGACAACACCCCACAATAGAGACAGAAGGTCAGTAGCCCAGAACACCTTGATAGTCCCAAAATCAATAACCCAATGCACCAAGTCAACATCCAACAGAGCCTACAAATTTTATGCACCAATGATCTGGAATAACCTCCCTCACCACATCCGATCAATCACAGACATATTCCAATTCAGAAGGGCCGTGAAACACTACCTCTTCCTCCTATATTACCCTGAAACCAATAGAAGCTCAGTACAAACTGCTGAATCCACCAAAATCTCCACTGACTGAAACCATATGAACACATGACTATTCTGTGATTTGTATATATTGTTATTGTATATAGTTCCCCTGTTAGCCAAGTTGAATCTCCTGTTCATATGTAAACACAAAGTACTATTGGAAATGTGTGTATTCATTGTTTACTGTAAACCGCGCTGATGCTGAATAGCGCGGTATAGAAAAGACTATAAATAAATAAATAAATAAATAAATGTATCTCATGCATATTCATTAGGGACAGCATGAAAACCTGAACAGTGTTTGGCCCACCAGGACTGGATTTGGGAACCTCTGCCCTAGAGCAGCAGCCAACAGGGGCACAAACACCCACACCCATGGGCTCCACTATCCAACAGCTCATGGACAGTCAGGCTGTTTGGCCCTGCACGGAGCAGCATCTACCAATACTAGCGCCTGCATACCTTAGCAATTCCATCTTAAACTTGGAACACGTTCCACATATATGAAAAGTTGCTATTATTAATGTCAGATAACAAATCCTAAGTTAAACATAATTTGTTGACAGAGATTCATCATAGCAACCTTTCTGATATCTGTGGAGTGTGCTTCAGGTTTTTTTTCTGACAGTGTTTACAACCAAGGGGAGTGATCCTAACAGTATTGAGTACCATAGCAATGCCTGCACTATTGCCCAGGACTGGAGTAGCGGCCAGGCCTGCCAACCAATGCTAAAATAGGTGTGGGAGTGTGTGTATGTCTATCCAGTGTTTTGTAGCTGCCTACACCTTACTGAGCCCACAATGCTTGCACTGTTTCCAGTGTTAGCCTGTCAATGTGCATAATGAGGAGCAAGGTACTGTGGGTATGGCCCGGACATGGCGGCCTGGGCAGGCTGCATCTGCACAGGGCATATGGCAATGGCTGGGACATTGTAATGCCCGACCTCCACCTGCACTGACAGGGTGGCCACAGTATGTCATGCTGGGGGGGGGGGGGGTCTAGATTCCCCCATAGTGCTATACAGTATTTCTCTCAAGTGATATCTATGAGTTCCTTTTTCTGGGGCCCAATCACTAACATACCTGCATGGTGTGTGTGCTCACATCCCATTTTAGGGTGCACACAGTTCCTCCAGGAACACGCACTATGTACTAGCTAACAGACTGCAGTTAGCATGTGTATGGCTGGAACACCATGAAGGGTGCAGTGGGTGGAGACTGACTGTGCCCTATGCTGGTGGATGTCAAATAGTGGTGGGGGCAGCTGAGCTTTTCCAGGCCTGTCTGCCAGTGCCCTATGTGATGCATACAGATCTGCATTGACTGCCCTGTAGGGTGCCTATTCCCCAGCAGGACTGGGGTTGATGGTCCCCTCTACTGGCCCCTTTTCAGAGATGTAGAATGTGGATCTGTGTGTGGGAGATCCTGTCCTCCACCCTGACCCACAGAGGGCAGCTTTGATGGTGCCACATAATCCGCTTTTGGGTCCAAACACCACCATTCCCTTATAACATGTGACCATAGCAACCACACAGGATGTGCACTATTCTGGGTGCATCATAGTTCACAAGGGCCAGACGTGACTGGGTAATACAGATGGACACAGGTGTATCTGCAAGGACTACCTATCACACACTGGCACTGATGGGGACCTGCTGTACAGCCTATCGCAGCCAAGCCAGGTGCTGCGGACCTGGTGCTGGGCACCCCACCTCACCCTCAGGGTGAGAACAGGACCCACACAATGTCACAGTCTGTAGACACTCTGTGCCAGTAACACACATGGTCAGTTCCCCCTACCAGGCTGGGTTGCTATAGAGGCACATAACCCATCTTGTGATCAGATGTAGGCTGCTGCTCTGCTTGTGCAGTGCATCATGGGTAAGGGTAGGTTTACCCTATCCTGGTAACCACAGCAGACAGTTTGTGTGGTGACCTGCAGTTTTTCTGTAGCCAGCCAGCAGTGGGTAGGACATTATAGATATGTAGCCCACTGGTTACTTCAGTGACTGCGAAGGCAGAGGTTATGGGTTTGATGCCATAGTGGTGTTATATGATAAGGCTGTCTGAGGCTTTTCCTTTTAATTTAAATCAGTGCTGCCAGCAGAAACACCCTCACTGTGCCGTAGCCTAAGGTGCCTCATAAGGCGCCCTATAGGGCACATTATAAGGTGCCTTGGCGGACAGGGCACTTTATAATGTGCCCTATGGAGTTCCATATAGGGTGTCTTATGCGACACCTTAGGTTATGGCACTGTAAGGGTGTTTTTGCTGGCAACACTGATTTAAATCAAAAGGAAATGCCTCAGACATAACACCACTGCGGGATCAAACCCATGACCTTTGCCTCCACAGTCATTGCAGTAACCAGTGGGCTACATCTTCATAGCCTCTAACCCTCTGCCACCCACCCACTCCCTGGACCTTGAGGGTTAAGGGAGGGGCTGGCCTTGGTTGCCCTTGAGGGTAAGGTTGTAGTTGTGTTGGAGCTCAAGTAGTAAGGCAAGGCAAAGAAAATTTCTTTTGTGAGGTTTATTTCCCGCTTTCGCAGTTCAAATGCAGCAGACGTAAAGGAAACAATGTAGCATAAAACAAGGCTGAGAAACTTAACTAAACAAGGCTTTTTACTGCTTGGCTAAATGTCCATTCTGGATCACATTCAATTGTCATGTGACCACCTTTCAGTAACGTAACAGAAAACAGGTAACAGCAATGCTCCTGGATTGCACACAATATGCTTTCACTTATTCTCTTCACATAAGCTTCTTTAGCATGGCAATCAGTGAGGTAAGTTTCTTATATTCCTTCATAAAACATTGGAAAGCATATCATTTAAATGTCCTTTTGAATCACCCAAGTAGAGCAGTCCATCGGGACTTCCAGCTCTGTAGACGGCAGAGAAATTAAAGGCATTTCTTCCTCACAGCTGCTCATAGGCTTTCCTACGTTATTGGGAGAAACTGCTCTGCTCTTAAGGAACTCCCTGAATTCAGTGAGAAGTAATTCAGCCTGTGTATTTTTTGAACTAGGCTGAGGATATCCTCCTTCAGGTAAATGCTTGTTTACAGTTCTTGTCTCTTGGCAATTATCAGTGCTTTTACTTGGACAAGAGTTCAGCGTGTAAGCATTTCCTTTCCCCCACCTATCTCCACATGAAAGTGCAGGGTAAAACGCTTCAGCTGTGCTTGGAGAGTCTTTCAGAGTTTCAAAAGGAAAACAGTTAGGCTTCTCTTGGCTTAACCAATTGCTATCAAACTTTCTGCCTTTGTCCTGTCCTTCACAATTAAAGTTCACTCTTTCTGGCTTCCCACTGTTAAGCTTGCTAGCCGTTCTAAACCCACCAGATACCTTGTGCTAGGGCTTCTTCCAGGGTATTTCTTTCTCCCTCTGCCTCCTGTTCCAAGGTTCTGCTTGGTCCTTTAAACTCCTGAGCTGCATCCTTGGGTCTCTCAGTGCCTTTGAATTCTTCTGCTTACAGAAGTCTTTCTTTGCCCCTGAGTCTCCCAGGTCCTGTCTGCTCCTTCGTGGATCCCAGCTGCTTAGTGGTTCTCTCTCCCACGGTTCCTGTTCCTGGTCATCTGACCTGTCCTCATCCAGGTGTTTGTGTCCTGACTCCTCCTCTCCTTGCTCCACTCCTTGCCAATCTCGCTGATCCTCTCTTTGCCCCTCTCGCTGACGTTCTAACTGTTTCTGTTTCTGGGTTCTTAACAAGCTGCTTGAGTACTGCACTGCCCGCCTCCTGCTTGGGTGTGCCCAATCAGAGACTTGGCTCCTCACCTGCCTTGAGGTGAGGTGTGGTTCCTGATTAGCTCTGTGTTTCTTTATCTCAGAAGAGAAAATCCTGCATTCCGCTGCAGTACCGGTTCTCTCCACCGGATCACTATCAGTTTCCATTGCTTCATAAGAGTCTGCTACATCACACCTCCGCTTGCATGAACATAGGGGTAACGCAAGTTAATGTGCCATGGCGCCCACTATAGCGCAATACCGATTCCTTGCAAACTTCCCTCTGGACTGCCCACTACCTTAGATGGCATTCTTCACATTAATGCTGTAACTAGCGCCGGTAACATTAAGACGGTTTAGTAAACATACCCCAAAGTTACATTCTTTTTGGTACCTAGGTTCAAAAGGGGAAATATTGTCTTTAGTGGTGTAGATTTAGAAGCTCTACTTTCAGTATCTTTCTCAGCTCCTTGAAGCTACTGGCACCTCATCAGGTGTTAGTTCCCCCCCTACCCCCCAAATCCCACTCACCCCATGTGAGCAGTCTTGCTTTATAGGGCACCTCCCCAATTAGCTACACACAGGGATTTGGAATAGTACATTTAGAGCACACTAAAAAGAGGTTAATTATTTTTTTCTCTGAAAGGACAGATGGGAAACCAGCTGGTACTTTGGTAGGTCTCTCTCTATTTTGCTTCAACAAGTACCTAAGCTCCCCCAAACTGAACAATGGCTGGGAAAAATTGTATCACCAAAGCTGTTGCCTCCGTTATAGCTTCTGCCTCTGTCCAGACAGAGATCCCAATGCCAGTTGAAGGACTGGTTCCATGTGCAGGTTGCCTGCATGTTGAAGTTCTCAGGAAACAAGTGGAGGAGCTCAGAGAAGAGGTATTGAGGCTGAGGAGCATTCAAGACAGTAAAAGTACATTGATGAGATGCTTCTTGGAACATCCAAGCTCTCAAACAGAGGGAAAGATGGGAGCCTACAGAATGACGAAGATTGGACACGAGTCACCAGGGCCTGCAAAAACACCAATCCTGCTCCTTCAGCCTTTGAAATGAAGAACCATTATGCAGCCCTGGAAGTGGAGGAGGTGAAAGTGCCCCAGGAAAGGGAAAAACCAGAGTTTGAGCACCCCAAAGTTGCAGAAACAGGGACCATAAGGAAGCGAAGGGTAGTGATGGTTGGTGACTCTCTTCTGAGGGGTACTGAGACATCCATCTGCCATCCAGACTTGATGTCCAGAGAGGTATGATGTCTGTCAGGTGCCAAAATCCGACATGTTACAGAGAGTTTGGTGAGACTCATCAAGCCCACTGACTATTACCTGATGTTACTCATTTATGTCGGCACAAATGATACTGCCAGATATCCCTCTGAGCATATCAAAAGTGATTTCATGGCTCTGGGATAGAAGGTGAAGCAGATTGCTACACAAGTGGTGTTCTCTTCAATACTACCTGTTGAGCTAAAGGCCA
Source organism: Ichthyophis bannanicus (assembly GCA_033557465.1). Lineage (NCBI taxonomy): Eukaryota > Metazoa > Chordata > Amphibia > Gymnophiona > Ichthyophiidae > Ichthyophis > Ichthyophis bannanicus. Next base: position 730,680,721 of record CM066036.1, on the reverse strand, counting down.
AGGCAGAGAAGCTCGCATCCTAGAGTTTAATTCATGGCTGCGTGGATGGTGTCATCAAGAGCGTTTTGGTTTCCTGGGATGCTGTTCCAAGGGTTGCAAAACAGAGATGGAGTCCATCTGTCCAAGAAGGGTCGACATGTCTTCAGTAGCAGACTGGCTAACCTACTGAAGAGGGCTTTAAACTAGATTGGTTGGGGATGGGTGAAGAAAACCCTCAGGTAAATGAAAGCTCCCAGGTAAGTGAAACATTACGTTTTATTTATTTATTTATTTATTTAATCACTTTTCTAAACCGCTTTGTCTTTCACTCAGAGTGGTCTACATTGTAACTTGACATTATACATAGAACAATTGAACAGTAACCAACATTGTACAAGGAACAATTGAATATTATGAAGTGGAAAAGGAGGTAGCTTGAATAACTATGTACAGAGTCATGAGGGTATGACTTAACTATATACAATTTATTGCATCATGTTTAATGGTTAATGGACCATGGCTATGGGTCAACAGTAGGTGACTTGGCTCATGTCGTTGTTCGGGAGGTTAGCTAATATGTCCCAGGTGATATGTGTAGAGCGGAGTTTTCAATTTCTTCCCAAATACCTTTATGAAAATGGGTAAAAGGGGCAACATATGGAAAGCAGTGTACATAAATCCCCTTAGCATGGGAAATAAGATCCCAGATGTTGATGCTTTAATGGGAGTGGCTGACTTGGATTTAGTGGCGGTAACAGAAATATGGTTCACGGACAACCATGACTGGGATCTAACTATACCTGGCTATACCTTATTCAGAAAGGACAGGGTAGGAAGAAGGGGAGGAGGAGTGGCACTGTATGTAAAAAATAATATTAAAGCTATGGAAATGTAGAACTTAAAGGGGAGAGAGGAGGCTCTGTCGGTTAAACTAGAAAGAGGGAAAGAGAAATCTATTTGCATTGGCGTGATATACAGACCTCCTTCACAGGGAGAAGAGGTGGATGGAGATTTAATAGAAGACATACTCTGCATTGCCAGGGAAGGGGAAGTGCTACTGATAGGGGATTTCAATATGCCGGCTGTTAATTGGCACATCCCTGCTGCAGTATCATCTAGAAGAAAGGAGATCCTGGATTCTCTACAGGGAGAATTAATTCAGTCAACTGGTAACAGAACTCACATGTGAAGGGGCCATACTGGACTTTGTGCTTACCAATGGTAAAAGAGTTTTTGATATTATAGTGGGAGATCATCTCACATCCAGTGATCACTAGATGGTGTCATTCAGTATTAGGCTACGGCTGATAAAATCCATTCAAAAGCGAAGGTCTTAGACTTTAGGAAAACTAACTTTGCCAAGATGGGCCAATACCTCAAGGAGTCATTAGCGGGATGGGAACAGCTGGGGGATGTAGAAAAACAGTGGGCAAAACTGAAAGGAGATATTTTAAGGGCAAGCAATGTTTTTGTTAAAATGGTAAATAAAGGTAAAAGGAAAAGGAGACCGTTATGGTTTTCAAAAGAAGTAGCTGAAAAGGTGAAGAAAAAGAGGGAGGCCTTCATGAAATACAAGAGATCATAGAGAGAGGAAGACAGGCATCTATATTTGGAAAAAATTAGAGAAGCTAGCAAAGTAGTCAGGAAAGCAAAAATTCAGAATAAGAAGGAAATAGCCAATGCAATAAAATGGGGGAATAAGACATTTTTCTGATATGTTAGTGAGAAGAGAAAGCTCAAAAGTGGTATTGTCAGACTCAAGGGTGAAGGGGAGGAATATGTAGAAGCTGATTAGGATAAAGAAGAATTGCTTAACAAATATTTCTGTTCTGTTTTCACAGCTGAAAACCAGGAGCAGGACCTAAGAAAACACCCACAAACAGAAGCAGAAGTGAGGAGCATCTTGAACAATTTTCAGAAGACTGTGTTCGTGAGGAACTATCTAAACTTAAAGTAGACAAAGCAATGGGACCGGATGGGATACACCCTAGAATACTGAGGGAACTTGGAGAAGATCTAGCAGCTCCACTGACTGACCTTTTCAATGCTTCTTTGGAGTTGGGAGTGGTGTCAGAGGCCTGGAGAGAGGCACATGTGGTCCCTTTACACAAAAGTGGAAGTAAGGATGTGGTTGAAAACTACAGGCTGGTTAGTCTATCCTCTGTGGTGAGTAAATTGTTGGAACCACTGCTGAAAGAGAAAATAGTGAGGTTTCTGGAGTCCAATGGATTACTGGATCCGAGGCAGCATGGATTGATTTCTTAGACTGGGTGACCAGGGAGTTGGACCAAGGGAGAGCCATAGATGTGGTGCATTTAGATTTCAGTAAAGCCTTTGACATTGTTCCGCACAGGCGTCTTATAAACAAACTAAGCACCCTAGAGATGGATCCTAAAGCTACTTCTTGGATTAGAAATTGGTTGAGTGGGAGGCGACAAAGGATACAGGTAAATGGAGCTCACTTTGAGGAGAAGGAGGTCACCAGTGGTGTGCCCCAGAGATCTGTTCTTGATCCGATTCTTTTTAACATCTTTGTTCGTGATATTGTGAAAGAGCTGTCAGGTAAAGTTTGCCTCTTTACAGATGATACCAAAATCTGAAATAGTGTAGACACCCAGGAAATTGTAATTAACATGAGGAGAGATCTAGTTAAGCTTGAAGAATGGTCTAGAATTTGGCATCTGAGATGTAATATTAAAAAATGTAAGGCCTTGCATTTGGGTTGCAGCAATCCAAGGGAGCAATAGAGTATAGGGGTGAAGTACTTCTGTCCACAAAAGAAGAGCGGGACCTAGGCATGATTGTGTCTAATGATCTTAAAGTAGCTAAACAGGTAGAAAAGGCAAAGGCAAAAGCTAGAAGGATGATTGGGTGCATAGGGAGAGGAATGGCCAGCAGAAGAAAGGAGGTGATAGTGCCTCTGCATAAGTCTTTGGTGTGACCTCATATGGATTATTGTGTGCAATTCTGGAGACCGCACATTCAAAAGGATATAAACAGGTTGGAGTTGGTGCAGAGGGTTGCTACTAAAATGGTTAGTGGTCTTCATTATAAAGCATATAAGGACAGACTTAAGGAGCTTAACATGTATACTTTAGAAGAAAGGCGGGATAGAGGTGATATAATTGGGACATTTAAATACCTCTGTGGCATAAATGCACAAGAGGAGAGCCTCTTTCAAATGAAAACAAGCTCTGCTACGAGGGGACATAGGATGAGGTTGGTAGATGCGTGGAATAGTCTCTCAGTGGAGGTGGTAGATATGAGGACAGTATCTGAATTCAAAAAAGCATGGGACAAACAGAGGATCTCTTAAGGAAAAAAGGGGACTGTTGTAGTGGTTTGTATGGAAGGGCAGACTAGATAGGCCATGTGGTCTTTTTCTGCCATCATGTTTCTATGTTACCCCATCTCCATATTATACCATCCCCTCCCTATTACTCCCATCTACATCATCTCTCCATCTTTCTCAATCTATTCTTCCAATGTCCATCTTCTCCCCTCTCTATCCCTATTACCTCCATGTCCTGCATTTCCTTCTCCGCTTATTATCCCATGTCCAGCATCTCCCCTTTGTCTCCCATGCCCTCAGTCCAGTATTTTCCCATAGTCTCCCTATAACCCCCTGGCCAACATCACCACTCTTATCTCCCCTCCTTGCTTCTCCCTATGTCCCCTTTCATGTCCAGTATCTCCATAGCCCCTCACCTTAATCCTATCTCCACTGCCTCCCTATACCCCACCCCTGCACCCAGCATCTCCCTTCTGACTCCCTGTGCCCATTCATATCCACCTCCCAATGCCTCCACATGTCCACCCCTTGTAGTTACAAGGGCCAGAACCTGACCACAGAGCAGCATGTCCCACAGGCAGGGGCTGTGCAAGCCATGATTCTAGCCCTGAGAGACAGGGCACAATTGGCTTTGCACAACACCTGCCCACAAGACATGCTGCTCCTATGGCAGGCTCTGCTTCTCTGGGCCATGATCGTTGCCTCCCACACCTTTCTGTCTGCAGGCAGGATCTATGAAAGTCGTGACTATGGCTCAGAGAAACAGAGCATCTGGAGGGCACTGTCACTGACTGTCCACCCCCACTCCCCATTCAGGATGATCTACCCGGCCCTGGCAGCGTAGTGGAGAGCCTACCATGGTCAGAAGGCTGTGAGTAGCAATTGCAGCCTCTCACAGCCTTCTACCCATGGGAGCAGTGTGTCCAGATGGCAGGCTTTCCAGTAGGCTGCCGGTGCTCTGCAGGCCATCCTGAATGGTGAGTGGGAGGCAAGTGGCTAGTGGCAGCACTCTCCCCTGCTATCCAGCATTTGTACTCCCCCTTCCCCCCTGTCATCCAGCATTTATCTTTCTGCCCCCCTGCCGTCTACCCTTTGTCTCCCCCCCCCCCCACTTTGTCCCTTTGTCCCTCCTGCCTCTCCATTTTCCAGCATTTTCCCCCCTTCCTCATCATCCAGCATTTGCCTTCCTGCCCCCTCCGTTGTCCAGCATTTCTCCCCTTCCTCCATCATCCAGCATTTGTCGTCCTGCCCCCTGCTGTCCAGCCTTTGCCTCCCCCACTGTCCAGCCTTTTTCTCTCCTGCCCCCTCCATTATCCAATATTTGTCCCCCTGCAGTCCAGCATTTGCCCTCCCCCATTCCCCTGTCATCTAGCATTTGTCTTCCTGCCCCCCGCTGTCCAGCCTTTGTCCCTCCTGCCTCCTCCGTTGTCCAGCATGTGTCCCTCCCTCCTTCCCCCATGTCATTCAGCATTTGTCTTCCTCCCCCTCGTTCTCCAGCCTTTGCCTCCCCTCTCTCCAGTCTTTGTCCTTCTTGCCCCATCAATTGTCCATTCTTTGCCCCGCCACTGTCCAGAATTTGTCCTCCCCCTTCCCCCTGTCATCCAGCATTTGTCCCCCCCCCACTGTCCAGCATTTGTCCTCCCCCTTTCCCTCCTGTCATCCAGCATTTGTCTTTGTGCCCTCTCGTCCAGCCTTTGCCCCCTCGCTGTCCAGCCTTTCCCCCCTCGCTGTCCCTCCTGCCCTCTCCTTTGTCCACCATGTGTCCCCCCTCTCACTGTCCAGCATTTGTCCTCCCCCTTTGTCCCCTGCCATCCAGCCTTTGTCTCTCCTGCCCCCTCCGTTGTCTAAAATTTGTCCCTCCTGTGCCCCCCGTTGTCTAGCATCTGCGGCAAGAAAGGAAAAACACATGGTTTTGAAGACTCCCACGCACTTGTAAGCCCCCGCTGGTTCCACTCCTCTCTGATGCGAAAAACATCATCTGAGGGGGCGGGACCCATCAGGGTCTTACAAACATGCTGGAGTGACAAGTGCCGGCGCTTTTGCTTCCTGTTATTTTTTTTTCTTTCAAAAGGCAATAGCTTGCTACCGCTTATATGTGTAGCAAGCTATCAACTTTTGAAAAAAAAAACCCCAGAAAGCAAAAGCGCCGGCTCTTGCCACACCAGCATGCTTGTAAGATCCTGATGGGTCCCACCCCTCTGATGATACTTTTCACATTGCGGGGGGTGGAACCACCAGGGGCTTATGAGTGGGCCGGAGTCCAGAAGAGACTAGGTGTTTTTCTTTTTTCTTCATCTGGCAGTGCTTACTTTTTATTTTGCTGCCTCTGGCCTGCCAGTACCTTCCCGCCGCTTTTTTTCTCACTCGGACGAGCTTGAGCAGGTTAAAAAGCAGCAGGAAGACAGTGGCAGGCCAGAGACAGCAAAATAAAAAATAAACATAGCTGCCTGGAGTGCCGCCCCCTTGAAAGTGCTGCCTGAGATGACTGCCTCAGGTGGCCTAATGGTAAAGCTGCTCGTGTGTTCTTGATCAACAAAGGTTTTTCTGCAGTAACACTTGTTTTTCCTTGTTTGTTGATCTAATTCTTTAAAGAGTTTTTCTCTCTTGCTTTGCAAATTCTGTTGCTTCCTTCACTGTCTATGCATGTGGATGCTCACTTTTTCCTTCTAGTCGTCGGAACACCTGTCCAAGTTTGATGATGGAGACAGATTCTGGATGTTTATTTTCATATTTCAGCACTTTTTGTGTATTTCGATCCAACGATGCAGTTAGGTGGGCTTGGAGGCCTATGATAGTAGCTCTGTATGTGTAGTCAATCTTTATGAGGCCTAGCCCTCCTTCGGCTCTTGGGATGTACAGTCTTGGCATACACTGATTCTTGTATATTACTTCATGGGCATGGAAGAGTTTTCTTGTTCGCACATCCAGTTTTTCAAGATAAAGATCCACAATCTCAAAGCTGTATGAGAATACAGGAATTGCCAGCTGATTGATGGCTTGTATCTTATTCCATGATGTTGAAGCACTTTTCAATAATGACTTTAATCTCCATTAGTATTCTTTACTGATCGTTTCTCTTAGTAATTTCTGCTTGAATGTGGTTCCTTCCTGTACTCTGAGATACTTATATACGCCTTCCGGTTCAGGGTCCTTGATGTCATAGTCTTCAGTCAGGGATTTTATATAAGGTGCTATGTTGCTGCTCCTGCTCTCTTTGACCTGCTGCATCTGCCCCCTCCAATGCAGACTTCACGTTTGCATGGGGGTGCTTCCACTCCCATTCAGTCCTCCTCAAATGACATCTCTTTGCTGCAATCCTGTCTGCAGGCTGTTGTTACTCTCAGTGTTTCTAAACATGAGTCTATTACCTTCCTATCCCCGTCTTCTTTCTACCCTCTCCTTTCCTCTGTGCCCCTCCCTTATTGTCATTTATCAAAACACTTGGCTTTTTCTTTAGACTCTGCTCTCAGTTTCAGGGCGTACTTTAGCTCAGTTTTACAATCCTCATTCTTGTCTCCATTTTCTTCGTTCCTCCCTTACTATCCCTCAGCTCACACTTATTGTCCTCTCCCTGATTAATATTTGATCCAGTCCTGGGGTAACCCCATTGCATGCAGGGACATGTAGTTTTTCCATTTCTTATGGAGTGCAATGGAGAAATCAGAACTGCATGTCCCTGCATGCAATGGGATAAACCCAGGCCAGAATCAAGCCTGTTGGGCACATCTGGAGCCAGTTGGCAACCCTACTCCCGAGCCTTACGTTCTTCAAAGCTGCCCTCCTATCCTTTCCTCCCTCTTCTCCTCTTTGTCAACCCAGAAGTTCTCTTTTGCCTTCCTTGGTCCCTCCCTGTGGAACTTCCTTCCTCTCCCCCTCTGCCTCAAACTTACCCTCCCTAAACTCAAGAAAGGTTTGAAGAAATGGCTCTTCAAGCATGCCTTTCCTCAATTTTCCTCTTCTTAAACATTCCCCTCTGGGTTCTCTGACTACATATTTCTCCTCTCTTCACCCTCCCTCCCTCTCTCTTCCTCCAGCATTGTAATGCCTTTCTTTGATGCTCACCTCCTTTCCTGTTTCTTTTCTTCCTTTATTTTCCAGTATGTTCCCCCCTCCCTATGCTCTGCATTATTTTATTATAAACCACCATGACAACCATTCGGCCTTTGCTCAAAATCAGTTTTAAAATTACACAATGTTGTCCACAAAGCCTTCAATTAATATTTATTTAAAAGCCTTTGGATTCCCCAAAATATGTGAAAGCTTCTGAAAGTATAAAATGAAAGTGTTTGACTTTAAAAATAATCTTTTTTTTCTTTAAAATATGGAGTCTTAGGGGTATGTTTACTAAAGGGCATTAAGGGAGCAAGCGTGCTGTTAATGCCTGTTATCGGCACCCTCGTGCCCTTAATGCTGCAAAAAAAGCTGCATTAACAGGAGTTAAAGGCTCATGTAGTTTTAAGGGCACAGTAGGCAGAAAGTGGGTGTTAACAGGATAGAGCGTGGGCGTTAACAAGGGTGTTACCTTAACGCCTGTTGCGCTAATGTCTGTTAAAGTTCTTTAATGCTGGGAATCCTAACGCCAAGCAAAACCTTGCAGAAAGGGTGTATTTTGATGGGAGAGAACCTATTAAAATGTCTGTAATGTGATGCACAGACAGGGAAGCCCAAGAAGGTGATAGTAGTGTTCCATTAGCAGAAACAGCATAGTGCACAAGTATGAAAGAACACCATGTTTATGGTGCAAATGGGGCAAAGGAAGTGGCATGTCGGTCATGTAGTAGGGTTTCTGGGGTGCAAGACAGACCAGACAGCTGCCTAGGTGGCCATCGGTGATATCTGTTATGATCCCACATTGACACTGTCGATGCACAGACATGCTGCTGCTGCTGCGGAAAGATGATGCGCCACATGGGGCGGGCCAAGGTTTCCTGGCACCCTAGTCAGGGATCCCAGCCAGTTCCCCCCTCCCCCTACTGGTGCTGAAGCCAGCTCCAGAGGAAGAGGACAATAGCACCAGCAGCTGTAGCGCTACAGGGAGCTGCAAAATGCAGGTGCCTGGGGAAATACCACAACTGTGTCTGCCTGCCTCCCCCCAGGATGTATCAATGGCAGGCAGTGATGGGGTTCTGGCAGCGGCAGTTTTTTGGGGGGATGGCGTGTCCGTCAATGTGTGCCTCTGCCCTACCCATCTGGACCTGGTGCCCTAGGCATTTGCCAAAGCCGCATGGTGGACCAGTCAGTACTGTGTACCACCCCCACTAACAGCATGCTGGCATGGCAGCATAGTGTGGGGGTCTCGGCATCAGGTGCAGCGGCACCTGCCTGCAGCAGACAAGACTCATGTCATGGTCCTGTGTGTCGATCACATCGCAACATGTGCCCAGGTCTGCTTAATGGGTAACATGTCTGCCCCAGGGACCAAAGCAGCCATATGGAAGCTCTGTGACTCAGCACACAAAGCTATTGGGTATGTGAATGGAAAGTCACAGGTTTAAGACACTGCTGTAGATCAAGTACTGCATGTCCCTATGGATAAACCTTAGCCTACAGTGCAGGTACAGCACCTGCTTGTGCAACCTAGAAAGCAATAGCTAGGAAGAGTACAAACACCCATCAGCCACACTGACAGCCTCCACTATCCACAGCTGGATGGAAAAGCAGGCTGATAGCACTGGCTCACTGAGCAGGTGTTAATAACATGCATGAATGTCAGAGCATGCTACTAGCACCTGCACACATTAACAATACTTGAGCTGATATGGAGATCAAAGTGGCAGGCAGAAATGCTACCCATCCCACTTTTGCACAGTACAGCGATGTGAGTGCTTGTATGTCTCCCCAGAGTTCTGTAACCTTCTGCACTGCACTGTGCCTCACATTCAGGGCCGGCACGTCCATTGAGCAAGAATGTTTTTTGCACAGGGCCCCACGTTTCAGGGGGCCCCGCGCAAAGAACATTCTGCTTTTTTTTTTTTTAAATTACATTTTAAAAAAAAACCTGTCTCTGGCTGCTGCCGCTGCCGCATCCGTCGCAGCAGCGGCAGAATGGAGTGTCCCGCGGGGCCCCTTCTCCTCGTAGAGCCCTCTGCAAGGGCTTTCAGATTCGTGAAGGGAGAGTGCTCCCTCGCGTCTCTGTAAAGCCCGCAGGGGCTAATGGGAAATTTCCCATCAGCCCCTCGCGTCTAAAGGGGCAGATGGGAAATTTCCCATTAGCCCCTGCGGGCTTTACAGAGACGCGAGGGAGCAGTCTCCCTTCGCGAATCTGAAAGCCCTTGCAGAGGGCTCAACGAGGAGAGGGGGCCCCGCGGGACACTCCATTCTGCCACTGCTGCGACGGACGCGGCAGCGGCAGCAGCTAGAGCCAGGTTTATTTTTTTTTTAAATTTGCCAGAAGGGAAGGGAAGGGAGGGGGGGGGGTTTAAGACTGGTAATAGGCTGGGGGGCTGATGGAGGGTGTCTGGAAATGGGGTGATGGGGGGTTAGGACTGGAAATGTGCTGGGGGGGGTTAGGACTGGAAATGTGCTGGGGAGGGTTAGGACTGGAAATGTGCTGGGGGGGGGGTTAGGACTGGAAATGGGCTGGGGGGGGTTAGGACTGCTAATGGGCTGGGGCTGATGGAGGCTGACTGGAAATGGGGTGGGGGGGGTTAGGACTGGAAAAGGGCTGGGGGCGGTTAACACAGCTAATGGGCTGGGGCTGATGGAGGCTGACTGGAAATGGGGTGGGGGGTTCGGACTGGAAATGGGCTAGGGGGGGTTAAGACTGGTAATGGGCTGGGGGTTGAGGGATGCTGACTGGACATGGGGTGATGGGGGGTTAGGACTCGAAAAGGGCTGGGGGGGGTGGTTAAGACTGGGAATGGGCTGTGGGCTGATGGGGGCTGTCTGGAAATAGGGTGATGGGGGTTAGGATTGCTAATGGGCTATGGGGGGGTTAGGACTGCTAATGGGCTATGGGGGCGCTAGGACAGGAAATGGGCTGATGGGGAGGGGTTAGGACTTGAGGTGGGCTGATGTGGTTAGGACTGTTAATGGGCTGTGGGCTGATGGGGGGGTTAGGACTGGCAATGGGCTATGGGGGGCTGACTGGAAATGGGCTGATGGGGTTAAGACTGGAAGTGGGCTGATGGGGGGGTTAGGACTGGTAGTGGGTTATAGGGGGGGCTTAAACTGAAAATGGGTTGATGGGGGGCTAGGACTGGTAATGGGTTGGGGGATTGCTATGACTGGAAATGGACTGAGTGGACGGGGAGGCTTGAACTGCAAATAGCTGATGGGGAGGGAGCTTGGAATGGAAATGGGCTGTGAGGGAAGGGAGCTAGGACTGAAAATGGGCTGATGGAGCAGCTAGGATAGGACTGGAAATGGGCTGTTGGGGGGAGCTAAGATTGGAAATGGGCTGTGGTGGGGGCTTTAATTGAAATGGACTCATGGAGGGGCTAGAACTGGAAGTAGGCTCATGGGGGGGCTTGGACTGGAATTGGGCTGAGTGGAGGGGAGCTAGGATTTGACATGGGCTGATGGTGGGGCTAGGAAATGACTAGAAATGGGCTGATGGGGGGCTAGGATTGGAAATGAGCTGATGAAGGCACTCAGACTGAAAATGGATGGGGGAGCTAGGACTGGAAATGGGTTGATGGGGGGCTAGGACTGGAAATGGGCTGATGCAGGGACTAGAAGGGAATGGATGCTGGGTGAGACTGGAACTAGAAGGGAGCTGATGTTGGGGGAGGATTAGAATGGGATGGGGCTGGGAGAGTAAAATGGAGAGGGGAAAAATATTTTGTGTGGGAGGGATGAAAAATCTACAATTGGCCGGGTATTGGGAGAGTAAGTGGGGATTGAGGATGGAGGGGTAAAATTTGTGTGGATGAAATAAGAATGAGGAAAGAGCAAAAGGAGAAAGATTAGTATGTTAAAGCAGATGTAGAGAGAGAGGATGGAAAGAAAACTAGAAGAGAGAAGAAAGGACAAATGGACAGCAGACGATGGAGAGTTAGCAGAAAACATGAAGAAACCAGAAGAAAGTGGCTGGAGCAATTGCAACTGAAAAAAAATGCACCAAAGGTAGAAAGATATCTCTTTATTTTGAATTTATTAACTGGAATATGAAAGCTCTGGGAAATGTGCATCATTAACGTCTGCGCTTTGTTTGGTACAAGAGGAAATTGATTTATAGTTTTATTTCTACAGTGTTGTTGTACATTCCAAGTTTGGCTTTTGGGGTTCCCAGTTTAATTATTGCCTTCCTGTTTCTAAATTGCGATTCCTTGTTTGGTGATGGTCTATGTTCTGCATGTGTAACTGAGCTGAGGTATTCTGTTTATGTAATTCCTATTTGACATTGCCACTTGTTTTCTTTCCCCAGTATTCTCTGAAATGTACTGGTTTAATATTTGCAGTGTTTCCTTTTGATAGGTAGGGTCTGGTGCTTTGTGAGTCCTGGTAATGCTATCAGGATACAGCAGGTTTGCTATGGGTTCTAAATGGGCAGCGTTTGTAGTAGTTCCTAATGTGCCTGGCGGTTGGCACTGGATTATAGTAATGTAGAAATCTTTTAGTCTTTCTTTATCCATACACTCATTAAGAGACATGTTTACTAAAAGTTAGTGAATGGTAACATTATGCAAATATTTATGCAAATAAGACCACTTATGCAAATGAGGCCCCGCACCGAGTCTCCGCACATGGCCCCGCACCCCCCTTGGGCCGCCCCTGCTCACATTGACTAGGCTACTCCCAGTGTTAGTCTGCAAATTTGCATGAGGAGCAGAGGATTGTGGGTATGACCCTAAACAGAGCGGTTTGCCCAGGATGTGTCTGCATTGGAGGGTCAATGACTGAGACTTCATAGTGCCTGTCTGCCATGTGCATGGCCTGGGTGGTCACAGCAGTTCACGCTGCGAGGACACTCTCACTTTGACCATAGCACGGCTATGTATTCACATAGTGTTATCATACAGTCTGACTCCGGTGATATGGGTGCAAGCCATGTTCTGGGAGCCCAATCACTGTACCAAATGCTGGTTGTCCCAAGCCAGGATGTATATGGTCGCTCTCTACACATGCATTGTGTGCTGACCCGTCTCAGTTGCTATGTGCATGACTGAAACAACCCTATGGTGGCCAGCAAGTGCAGTCTGACTGTGCTTGCTATAGCAAATTGGTAGTCCTGAATGGTTTGGAAAGCAGCTGTTCCTGGCCTGGTGGGACCAGCAGCAACCCCAGTCAAGTCTATAAACCAGCAAGAAGCAAAGGTGATTAATATAACACACTACAGATAACATCTGTTATACACTAGCATTGATGTAGTTCTGCAGCAAAGACCATTGCTAGCAGTGCAAGCTTTGGGGACCAGGTGCTGGGCACCCATCCTCACCCTCAGGGTGACTGTTGAAACTATTCAGTAGCAAAGGTTTATACTGTTCTGCACTTGTATCACACACTGTCAGTGCGTTTTACTGAGCTGAGGTGATGGATCAGTGCATTCTCCATTTGGTGATCATCTGCAGATTGCTGTTCTGTGTGTACAGTGCATCATGGATACTGGAGAGGCTAACCTATATAGGCACACACAGCAGACATTTAAACAGTTACCTGCAGTCTCTTTGAATCCATCCATTATTATACAGCAAGACGTCGAGGTGTATTCTACTGGTTAGTGCAATGTCTCTATAAGCAGGGGCAGGAGTTTGCTTTCCACGTTCTTTTTGTGACTGTGTACTACTCAATTAATTTTCATGCCTGTAACAGTTCGAGCTCTGCTTTGACTGCCAGACACACATCCTTAGAGTTTGTTATGTGCTCTGTTCACAGTATTCAACATGATGCCCTTCTGAGAGGATGGCTTTATTGGCTCTGCTGCAGCCCATTGCAGGGGGTCAAACATGTTCACCCTGCAGATGTCTGGCAACTGCTTGGAGGTGTGGCATAATGGTCATGGCACTAGCTTGGGACCCAGGGTTTGAGGCCCACTAGCACTTATTTTGCGACAATTTGGAATGTTTTACTGTGGCTTTTATGTATGCCACAACCTTTATGAATGCCCACACCTCCTTGTGATCTTGGGCAGGTCACCTAACCCTCCATTATCTCAGTTTACTGCAGGTTCTTACAGTCCTTGTTCTTAATCAGACATTACCATTCGGTACAACACAACCCAATGTGACTGCACTGATGCAGCAGTATACTAATAGGTAGTTACATAAATACAGCTGTAATGTACTTGTGCAAGATGAGGTGGGAATGACATTATGGCTATGACTATATAGCTTTGGCTCCATCACATCTCTGCATTACATACAGACACATTCTACCTCTCAGATAGCCACCTGCAGGTATCAAATCATGTCCATAAGTGCCCCTTTTGCCCAGTTTGAGTGACTCCTGCCCAATTGTTCTATGCACTTTTATCTGGGTTGTTGTATGGTGGTTACATAGCTGGGACAGGTGTGAGACCCACATGTTTTGTATCAAGCCTTACATGTGGCACTGACGCATGTTCTTCTCACACATTACATATGCGTTTGGGATGGCATCTCTAGTACATCAGTGCTGCCAGTCCATGCCACACTCTCCTCTGCCACTATTCTTTCTGTAGCCCATCCATTCCTGCCACCATTCTTCCTGTAGCCCATCCATTCCTGGTGGCTATGTGCAGTTATGTCTTCTTGTGCAAGCTCCTACACTATGGCCTACATAGGTACTCTTTTCCGCATTTGGACGCTTCACTCATGCCTCTCCTGTGCCTGATCTTCACATCGCTACTCCGTCTTCTTTTCAAAGCACATATCATGCCACTTCTGACTTCACTGGGGGACACTTCTTCCCCATCCTATGCCACTCACTGACATTATGGCGTTTACTTGGACAACCACCAGTGCATAGGTACAGCTGCCTCCCACTTGTCACACTTACTGGCTGGCACTTTGGATGCCCACAGATCTGTCAAGCCCTTCAGCTGCCACCTGTCCTTTCATTCATCACCTTTACATTGGTTTTGCTGGCCTTATCCAGCAACAAAGTGAGAGCCGTTTTCAGGCGTTAAGGTGCATGCTTGATATCTTAACACCCGATGTCCTGTTAATGTCCGTTAAGTAACCCATTGAGCCCTTTACACCGGATTGCCTCCTATCCATCCAGAGCCTTTTTCACATGTAATACCCCTTGTTGCTGGCGTTAACACCTGTTACCTTAATACCCTTTAGTAAACATACCCCTTAATATATTTAGGGTCAAAATTCAAAAGGTCTTATGCAATTAGCCATGAGTGTTACATAAGTTCTTTGTATTAGAAATTCTGTGTTGTAAAATGCATAACCTTTGTCCAAATGTTTTGATGTCTGATGAAAGATGTGTTTCAAAGTATGTGGTACTAGCAGGATTCTGGGAGTGGGACTAAAACTTACTTGAATAGTAGCAATATTCAGTTCCTATCCAAATAGTGTTACCTCGTATCCATTTGGTGTGGGGGGGGGGTTGGAGCACATAGTCCTAACTTAATTTGTTAAGATACTTCCGGTGGTGCATGAGAGGATAAGGCAGACTCCTTGCTCGCTCCGGGGATGCCTCAACATTTAACTTGATTTTATCTCTGCCTGCGCTACCCCCGCTAAGTGAGTTGCACCCTGAATAATTGTGAGGTTGAGCGAAGCCTGCGACTGGGGAAATTGGAGTCTTGGCCATGCTGGTAACTGAAAAAAGGAGCGGGACAGAAATCCAAAACCAGGGCCCTCTGCCTCAACAGTGTCGCAGCCTCCTTTCCCGGGAGCAGAGAGTATGGAATCGAGCACCGAAGAGGTTGCAAAGGAGGTGGTGAAGTTGCTGGACCCCAAGTTTGATCAGGTATTAAAGAAGATGGAAGCAGTTGGGGAATCGTTGCTGGACATTGGCAAGCGGGTGGATGAGCTGGAACACCGCGTGGCATCCATAGAAGATGAGGAGGGGAAAACAGGCATGCGAGATCTGTGCATAGAGAAAGCAAATTGAA
Organism: Ichthyophis bannanicus; assembly: GCA_033557465.1. Taxonomy (NCBI): domain Eukaryota; kingdom Metazoa; phylum Chordata; class Amphibia; order Gymnophiona; family Ichthyophiidae; genus Ichthyophis; species Ichthyophis bannanicus. The sequence goes on along the minus strand of CM066036.1, from coordinate 730,665,461 downwards.
GCCCCACAACATAAGGTGGAAGACTTAGGGGCTTGTTTACAAAGCCGCGGTAGCGGTTTGCGATCGTAATCGGAGCCGCGGCCCCATTGATTTCAATGGGGCCGCGGCTGCGATCGCGATCGCGAACCACTACCGCGGCTTTGTAAACAAGCCCCTTAGAGAACAGATCGCGGTGTAACAACTTAAGGATCATTGGGGTACCCGAAGATATGACGGACGCTATGCTGCTCACTTTAATTGAGGAATGGCTCCCTAAGAAACTGGGCCTGACCACACTGGCAGGCAAGATGAAAGTTGAGCACGCTCATTGCATTGGGGCGAGGCTGGAGGCCAGGAACAGGCCGCGAGTTGTTATTGCTCGTATTCTCAACTTCCAGCATAAAACTCAGCTCCTTCAAGCTTATTGTAAAAAGGGGGAGCTGCAACTCAACAACCATAAGCTTTTTATGTTTCAGGACAACTCAGCTGCGGTGGCGACTAAAAGGAAAGAATTTTCACCTATCTGCGCTGCCCTTTACAAGAAAAAAACTCAGTTTCATGCTAGCATACCCGGCGGTGCTGAGAGACTCCAATAAAGGGCAGGAGTTCTCTTTTGATTCGGCATCAGCGGTAAAGAGATTTTTGGAGGAGTTGGAAGGGGAAAAGCGGTGATGCAGCCAGTGCTCCATAATAAGAACATTGATATGGGACAGTATTTTGAAGGAAATGGCAGGAGGAAACCTGGCATAAAGTTTGTGTGGAAAGGTGATGGACACCAAGTGCTAGAAGGACGGTTATAATATACAGTAGTGGGTGCAATGCAGAATTTGTTCAAGGGTTTAAATGTTGGTGTGGGAGGTGGCATAATGAGGTGTGTATCAGGATTGGGAATATACGGAGAATGTTAAAATCTATTGATGTGCAGGGTGATAGATACAGTAGGCGAGGCAGCCCTGCCGCGTCTTAAAGGAGGTGGGCTCCCAGCAAGGGGAACTGGGAGTACAGAGCACTTTGGGTTTTGGGGCTAAGAGGAGGGGGGTGGGAAAGGGGAGGGCAGGGGGAGGGGTGGGAGAGGAACGAATGTGGTATGAATGGGATGAAGTGAGGTTGTGTGTGGGTGAATGTTGTAAAGTGATAATCTGTGGTGCAATGCAAAACTGGAGGCTGGTATGGTGTAGGGTTAAAATCAGAGGAGCTGATAGGAGAGATGTCTCCCTGCCCCTTTGGGGGGTTCTTGCTTGGGGTTGAGGCTGGGCAACCCTGGGCAACTATTGGTGGGAATATTAGAACAATTGGGAGGGATCCGGAAAATGAATAAGGTGTGCACATGATTTGCGCATGGTAACATGGAATGTGGTGGGGGGGGGGGTAAGCACTCCCATTAAGCGCACAAAAATTTTGCAAGCCCTAAAGAGAGGTAAGGCCCAACTGGCTTTTTTGCAAGAAACACATTTAAATTCCCAGGAACATGGCAAGCTCAAGAAAGACTGGGTGGGGCAGGTATATGCTGCTTCTTCGGGGGGGGGGGTGGAGGGAGGAAGAGAGGGGTAGCGATACTAGTTCAGAAAAACCTCCAGTTGGAAATTTTGAGGGAAGATGTAGACCCCCTGGGTAGATTTATAATTTTGCATGCAAAAGTACAGGGTGAAGAAATGCTTCTGGGCAATATTTATGTGCCCAATGTTTATGATTATAAATTTTTCAAGGACATTTTGGCGAGGCTGGGGAGAGTACCGCAAATCCTAATTATACTGGCTGGTGATTTCAAATGCCCCCATGATCAGGAAATGGACAGATCCCAAAGGAACCTGGGTGGAGGGTGGAGCAGGAAAGGAGTACGTTATATGTGTAAGATGGGGGAGCTGGTAGATACCTGGCGGGTATTGCATTAAAGGGAGCGCGATTACACGCATCTGTCACATGCCCACCAGACATGGTCTCAAATTGATTACATATTGGTCTCAAAGAACTGTTTTAGTACGGTAGTAGCAGTGGAAATAGAACCAAAGGCGGTTTCTGATTATGTGATGGTAAGAATGTACCGGAAAGGGCAGAGGAATTTAAATACCAAGTGGTCGTTCCCGAGACATCTGTGGAAGAATGACAACTTTTGTGCTTATTTGAGGAGCCACTGGGATGAGTATCTTAAATTTAATGAAAATCAAGTGAGGTCTGTGGCGCTATTTTGGGAAGCAGGGAAAGCGGTGATGCGTGGCCATATTATTGCCTATGTAGCGAGGGAGCGGAAAAGGGTTAATGAGACTATACTGAATTTGGCTCAGGAGCTCCAGAGGCTTAAGAGAGTGGATGTGCGGGGTTTGGATGGGCACAGTAGGCAGGCATACCTGAGAGCCCAAGCTCAGCTAAACAAGGTCCTCCAAGAGCGAGCAGTGTACTCGATGCAATACTATAGGCATCAATTGTTTCGATATGGAGATAGGACGGGAAAATTGTTAGCCACATTGGTATAGAAGTGGGGAGTACAAAAATTGTGGCGACTATTAAGGACAAGGGTGGAGTTAAACATAATGATGTCAGGCAAATTATGCAAGTTTTCAGACAGTTCTATCAAGACCTATATATCCCAGAGGAGGAGGATAGAGAGCAAGAGCAGAAGTTTCTGAGTACAGTGGAGTTACCACGGTTGCTAGAGAGAGAACTGCAGGAGCTGAATAAAACGATCTCGGGAATGGAAATCCAACGTATTATGAAGCAGGGGACTCCCCACAAGACTCCAGGGCCAGACGGTATGGGGTGGAATATTATAAAATTCTCATGCTGCAGGTGATACCATACTTGGCAGCTCTGTACGATGAGGTATTAGAGTCTGGGTGTTTTTCCAAGGGACATGAGAACAGCTGCTATTACGGTGATTCCCAAACCGGGGAAGGATCCGGAAGATCCTGCATCATACAGACCCATTTCGTTAATTAACTACGATATGAAGATTTTCACCTCAATCTTGGCTACTCGCTTGCAAACAGATACTGCAGAGGTTAATTGGGAACCATCAGATGGGATTTGTGAAAGGCCAGGAAGCTTCTTAAATATCAGTGGAGTGCTGCTCGGGATGGAGAGATGCCTTCTGAGAAATTCTCTGTTGCTGCTAGTCAGTTTGGATGCGGAAAAGGCTTTTGATCAGGTCTCTTGGCCTTACATGTTCGCGGCACTCCAGAAATTTGGGTTTGAGGGGTCATTTCTGAGTTGGATAAAGGCCTTGTACACAGAACCGCTGACTTGTATAACGATGGGAGGGGAGCACTGTTCCCTCTAAGCTGTGCGCGTGTGCGCGCGCACACACCTCGCCGAGCGAGCGCACATACTTTACAACAGAGTGCACAAAAATTACGGCTCTGATTCTGATAGAAAACAACACAGACATCTTAAAATGTAAAAGTTATGATTGTAATTACTAGAAATTTCCCGCTTCATTTAATAATCGTCTATTTTCATTTAATTTGATTAAAATCAATGTGGTATACATACTGTATTCTGACGTGTAGTCAAATTTTAAAGTATATAACTCCGAGTGTTGTTATGTGGCGCACAAAAATTTAACCTTCCTTCAAAAGCTGCACACAGCTGATATTTTATGCGCACACAGCCTACAGAAAATTAGAGGGAACATTGGAGGGGAGTGCTCGCCTGCATTTCCCCTTGGGTGAGGTATCCGCCAGAGATGCCCTTTGTCCCCGATTTAGTTTGTCCTACAATTAGAACAATTGCTGCTCTCGCTTATACACATGGAGGAGGTAAGGGGTATATAATGGAAGTTGGGGGACATTAAGGTAAGCGCATTTGCTGATGATATGCTTCTGTGTCTATAAGACCCACAAGAATCTTTGGAGGCAGCCCTATGACAGATTGCGTGCTTTAGAACCTTTTCTGGGTTGCGCATCAATAAGTCTAAGGGGTATGCTTACTAAACCGTCTTAATGTTACCGGTGTTAGTTGCAGTCGTACTGTGACGAATGCCATATAAGGTAGTGGGCGTTCCGGTCTTAACGTAGCATTTTGGGTTATCACGCGATAGAGGGAGCCGTGGCACGTTAACGCGCGTTAGCCTTAATTAGGCGCGCTGATCTGCAAACACAGCAGCAGAGGTGTAGCACAATGGTTAATACATTGACTGATGAAACAGGGGTCAAGAGTTTGATCCTCCAGTGGGCTTAATGAATAAGGTTGTCTGAGGCATTGCCCTTTACTTTAAATCAGTGCTGCCTGAGGCATTTTCTTGTTTAATTTAAATTAGTGCTGCCAGCAAACATACCCTCACAGTGCCGTAACCTAAGGTGACGCATAAGGCGCCCTATAAGGCACTCCAGAGGGCACATTATAAAGTGCACTGTCTGCCAAAGCACCTTATAATATTCCCTATAGGGTGCCTTATAAGGCACCTTATAGGGAGTCTTAAGGTTACAGCACTGTGAGGGTGTTTTTGCTGGCAGTTAGGTGCACAGGTGGTGTTCTCTTCAATCCTCCCTGTTGAGGGTAAAGGCCAAGGCAGAGAGGCTCGCATCCTGGAGATGAATGCATGGCTGCGTGGATGGTGTCATCGAGAGCGTTTTGGTTTCCTAGACCATGGTATGCTGTTCCAAGGGTTGCAGAGCAGAGATGGCATCCATCTGTCCAAGAAAGGTCAACGCATCTTCGGTAGTAGACTGGCTAATCTACTGAAGAGGGCTTTAAACTAGATTCGTTGGGGATAGGTGAAGAAAGCCCCCAGGTAAGTGAAAGCCCCCAGGTAGGTGATACATTAAATACCTTTATGGAAATGGGTAACAGGGGTAAGATATGGAAAGCAGTGTGTATAAATGCCCGTAGCATGGGAAATAAGATCCCTGATGTTGAAGCTTTGGTGGGAGTGGCTGTCTTGGATTTAGTGGCAGTTACAGAAACATGGTTCACAGAAAACCATGACTGGGATGTAACTATACCTGGCTATACTTTATTCAGAAAGGACAGGGTAGGAAGAAGGGGAGGAGGAGTGGCACTATATGTAAAAACTACTATTAAAGTTTTGGAATTACAGAGCTTAAAAGGGAGAGAGGAGGCATTGTGGGTTAAACTAGAAAGAGGGAAAAAGAAATCTATTTGCATTGGTGTGATATACAGACCTCCCTCACAAGAGGAAGAGGTGGACAGAGAGTTAATTGAAGATATACGCAGCATTGCTAGGAAAGGGGAAGTGCTACTGATAGGAGATTTCAATATGCCAGATGTTGATTGGCACATTCCTGCTGCTGCAGTATCATCTAGAAGTAGGAGATCCTGGATTCTCTACAGGGAGAACTATTCAGGCAATTGGTAACAGACCCCACACGTGAAGGGGCCATACTGGACTTGGTGCTTACCAATGGTGAAAGTGTTTCTGATGTTGTAGTGGGAGATCATTTTGCATCCAGTGATCACCAGATGGTGTGGTTCAGTATTAGGACTAGGGCTGTTAGAATCCATTCCAAGGTGAGGATCTTAGACTATAGGAAGACTAACTTTGCGAAGATGGGCCAATACCTTAGGGAGTCGTTAGTGGGATGGGAACAGCTGGGGGATGTAGAAAAACAGTGGGCAAAACTGAAAGGGGATATTTTAAGGGCAACCAACCTTTTTGTTAAAATGGTAAATAAAGGCAAAAGGAAAAGGAGACCGCTAAGGTTTTCGAAGGAAGTAGCTGAAAAAGTGAAGAAAAAGAGGGAGGCCTTCATGAAATACAAGAGATCACAGAGAGAGTAAGACAGGCATCTGTATTTGGAAAAACTTAGAGAAGCTAGCAAAGTAGTCAAGAAGGCAAAGATTCAAAAGGAGGAGGAAATAGCCAATGCAATAAAATGGAGGGGGGGGGGGGTAAGACATTTTTCAGATATATTAGTGAGAAGAGGAAGGGCAAAAGTGGTATTGTCAGACTCAAGGGTGTAGGGGGGGAATATGTAGAAGCTGATAAGGATAAAGCGGAATTGCTTAACAAATATTTTTGCTCTGTGTTCACAGATGAAGAACCAGGAGCAGGACCTCAGAAAACACCCACAAATAGGAACAGAAGCAAGGGACATCTTGAACAATTTTCAGAAGACTGTGTTCGTGAGAAACTAGCTCACCTTAAAGTAGACAAAGCGATGGGACCAGATGGGATACACCCTAGAATACTGAGGGAACTTGGGGACGTTCTAGCAACTCCACTGACTGACTTTTTCAATGCCTCGTTGGAGTCGGGAGTGGTGCCAAAGGACTGGAGAGAGGCTCATGTGGTGCCTTTACACAAAAGCGGAAGTAAGGATGTGGTTGAAAACTACAGGCCAGTTAGTTTAACTTCGGTGGTGAGTAAATTATTGGAAACGCTGCTGAAAGAGAAAATATTGAGGTTTCTGGAGTCCAGCGGATTACAGGATCCGAGGCAGCATGGATTCACCAGAGGCAGGTCTTGTCAGACAAATCTGATTGATTTCTTTGACTGGGTGACCAGGGAGTTGGACCAAGGGAGAGCTCTAGATGTGGTGTATTTAGATTTCAGTAAAGCCTTTGACACTGTTCCTCACAGGCGACTTATAAACAAACTGAGCACCCTAGGAATGGACCCTATGGGGACAAGTAACCTCAGGCCGGAGGAACTGGGGTCTCTAGTCCCATGGCTGCTCCTTGTGGCCTTGGGCAAGCCACGTAACCCTCCATTGCCTCAGGTACACTTAGATTGTGAGCCCTGGGGGGACAAGGGAATAAAAAGTACCTGTTAGTATACATGTAAACCGCTCTGATGAGTAAGTAGAGGGCGGTATATCAAATGCCTAAACCATAACCATAACCATAACCTTAAAGTTACTGCTTGGGTTAGAAATTGGTTGGGTGGGAGGCGACAAAGAGTACAAGTAAATGGAGCTCACTCTGAGGAGAAGGATGTTACCAGTGGTGTGCCCCAGGGATCTGTCCTTGGTCCGATTCTTTTTAACATCTTTGTTAGTGATATAGCGGAAGGGCTGTCAGGTAAGGTTTGCCTCTTTGCAGATGATACCAAAATCTGCAATAGAGTAGACACCCAGGAAGGTGTAGATAACATGAGGAGGGATCTAGCTAAGCTTGAAGAATGGTCTAGAATTTGGCAGTTGGGATTTAATGTTAAAAAATGTAAGGTCATGCATTTGGGCTGCAGCAATCCAAGGGAGCAATACAGTATAGGAGGTGAAGTACTTTTGTCCACTAAAGAAGAGCGGGGCCTAGGCGTGGTTGTGTCTGATGATCTTAAAGTAGCTAAACAGGTAGAAAAGGCGACGGCAAAAGCTAGAAGGATGCTTGGGTGCATACGGAGAGGAATGGCTAGCAGAAAAAAGGAGGTGATAATGCTTCTGTATAAGTCTTTGGTGCGACCTCATTTGGAGTATAGTGTGCAATTCTGGAGACCACACCTTCAAAAGGATGTGAACAGGATGGAGTCGGTGCAGAGGGTGGCTACTAAAATGATTAGTGGGCTTCATTATAAAGCATATGAGGACAGACTTAAGGATCTTAATATGTACACCTTAGAGGAAAGGCGGGATAGAGGTGATATGATTGAGATGTCTAAATACCTCCGTGGCATAAATGTTCAGGAAGAGAGCCTCTTTCAATTGAAAGCAAGTTCTGCTACGAGGGGACATGGGATGAGGGTGAAGGGAGATAGATTCAGGAGTGATATGCGGAAATATTTCTTTATGGAAAGAGTAGGGGATCCATGGAATAGTCTCCCAGTAGAGGTGGTAGAGATGAGGACAGTAACTGAATTCAAAAAAGCATGGCACCAACACAGAGGATCTCTAAAGGTAAAAAGTGGACTGTTGTAGTTGTTGATATGGAAGGACAGACTAGATAGGCCATGTGTTCTTTTTCTGTCATCATGTTTCTATGTTTCTATGTTTCACTAATTTAAATTAAAAAAAGAAAATGCCTCAAACAGCCCTATCAAATAACATCACTGTAGTATCAAACCCATGACCTCTGCCTCCACAGTCAGTGAAGCAACCAGTGGGCTACATCTCTATAGCTACTAACAAACCCCTGGCTGGCTACAGAAGGACTACAGGTCACCATACAAACTGTCTGCTGTGGTTACCAGGATAGAGTTAACCCACACGTACCCATGATGCACTGCACATGCAGATCAGCAGTCTACAGATGATCACAAGATGGGGTATGCTCCCCCACAGCACCTCGGCCTGGTAGGGGGAACTGACCGTGTGCGTTACTGGCACAGAGTAGCTACAGACCGACACATTGTGAGGGTACTGTGCTCACCCTGAGGGCGAGGTGAGGCACCAAGCACCAGGTCCGCAGCACCTGACTTAGCTGAGATAGGCTATGCTGCAGGTTGTTATCAGTGCCAGTGTGAGATAGGTAGTCCTTGAAGATGCACCTCTGTCCATCCGTATTTCCCAGTCACATCTAGCCCTTGTGGACTATGATGCACCCAGAATAGTACATATCCTGTGGGGGTGTCATGTTCACATGGTTAAAGTGAAGAAGGGTGTTTGGACCAATAGGTGGATTAGATATCACCCCCAAAACCCACTCTCTGGGGCTCAGAGTGGGGGATGGGATCTCCCACCAACAGATCCACATTTTACATCCCTGCAATGGTGGCAGTAGAGGGGACTATCAACCCCAGTCCTGCTGGGGAACAGGCACCCTACAGGGCAGGCAATGCAGATATGTACACATCCATAAGGCAATGGCAGACAGAAAGTAGGCCTGGAAATGCTCAGCTGCCCACCACCACTATCTGACATTCTCCAGCAGCAAGAACAGTGAGTCTCCAGCCACTGCACCCTGCAAGGTGTTCCAGCCATACACATACTAACTGCAGACAGTCTGCTAGCTCGGCCATGGTGCATGTTCCTAGAGGAAATGAAAACACACACACCAAGCAGATAAGTCAGTGATTGGGCCCCAGAAAAGAGAACCCATAAATATCAATTGAGAGAAATACTATATAGCACTATGGAGGAATCTAGCCATGCAGTGGTCACTGTACCTTGCTCCTCATTATGCACATTGGCAGGCTAACACTGGAAACAGTGCAAGCAGTGTGGGCTCAGTAAGGTGTAGGCAGCCACAACACACTGGATAGACAGACACACACTCCCACATCTATGCCAGCATTGTGCAAATATAGAGGCTTTTGGAAGCCCTGGCCACCACACCAGTCCTGGACACAGTGCAGGTATGGCTATGGTACGCAATACTGTTGGGGTCACTCCCTGGGGTGGTAAACACTGTCAGAAACCAAAACTGAAACACACTCCACAGATATCAGAAAGGTTGCTATGACGCAGCTCTATCAGCAAATTGTGCTTAACTTAGGAATTGTTATCTGCCATTAATCATAGTAACCTTTTGATATATGTGCAACGTATTCCCAAGTTTAGGGCGGCATTGCTAAGGTATGCAAGTGCTAGTATTGGGAGATGCTGCTGCGCGCAGGGCCCAACAGCCTGACTCTCCATGAGGATTTGGATAGTGGAGCCTGTGGGTGTGGGTGTTTATGCCCCTGTTGGCCGCTGCGCTAGGGCAGAGGTTCCCAACTCCGGTCCTGGTGGGCCAAACACTGTTCAGGTTTTCATGTTGTCCCTAATTAATATGCATGAGATACATTTGCATACAATGGGGGTGGCACATACTAATGCAACACAGGCATATTTATTAAGGACAGCATGAAACCTGAATGGTGTTTGGCCCTCCAGGACTGCAGTTGGGAAACTGCTCTAGGGATTGCACATGTTTATGGTGTTTGTGCTCTGTAGGGTAAAATATAGGTGTTTCAGGCATGTTTATTTTATCTGCAATAAAGGTTCCGTCTTTATTATCATGGTTTAGTACTGGGTAAAATATGGGGAAAGGGTTGGTAGGAGCCACAGCTGGGGCTTGAACTTGTGACTTTCTGCTCCTGAACACACTGTTGCCACAGGGACAGTTTATTCCCTGGGGATACCATGCCTGTTTGTCAGACAGACTCTGTCTGTTGCATTGCACGGCACCCATCTAAATGGATTTAGGCCATGGTCTGCTGTGGGCAGATGCCACTGCCCCCTCTGCCACCAGCACCCTTCTTCCACCATGCTGCCATGCCATTATGCTAGTGGTGCTGGTGGTGCGCAGTCCCAGGCCATCCAGTATGCCGGTAGGCAGATGCCTATGTTGTGGGTTCTCGGGTAGGGGTGCCTACATGGACATGCATGCTTCCCCCCTACCCCCCCGCACCACCTGCCAATGTTATGTGCCCTTGGGGGTACCTGCTGGTTAAATTCCCTTGTGACACTGTGGGACACACACTCTTGCCCATGTTGGACACTCGTCAGTTGCTGTCTTGCTGCTTTACAGTTTTGGCATTCCTATGTGCCACCTAGGCATCTGCCTAGCCCACACTGTGTCCCAGCTGGAGCACAGCATGTGCTGCCTGCAGCCCCCTGTATCCCATTTACAGCATCAGTGCAGTTGCCTTTTCCTACATGCCCACTCTGCTGTTGCTGCACATGTGCATGCCATAACAAACCTGCCCAATCTAAATGACAGAAACCCTGATCAGCACTATTTCAATGTGGGATCATTCACTTTGTTGGGGACAGAGCATTGACCCTTCCAAACATGATATCTTAATTTATACACTTTGTCAGTAGTGTTGCTTTATGTTTATCATTAATATCACTATTGGTCAGCTTGGTTATTGTGATTTTAAATGTGGTTCTCATTCTTTTATATGTTTATTTGCCTTTTTGGTCCCTGCACATGTATCACAACTATCACTCTTCTGGGTTTCCCTGCCTTTGCTGCACTTTGCTGACTGAAATGGTTTCTCTTTCCTGCAAATGTGCTTTAACGCGAGGGTTTCACTGGCGTTAGTGTTCAGACCCGGATTTCACAGCGTTAGTGTGCCTGGAGCCTCTCCCTTCCCACTCTAAGCCCATTGACCCCTTCTCTCCGCCCTCTGGGAAGCCTTACTCCACCCTTCAGACCTGGATTTCACAGCGTCAGTGTGCCTTAACGCCACTGCTGCCTTATCGTGCGATAAGTGACGTGCCTTGTACTGCGCCTCATAAGGTGCCTTCTAACCCTCATCAGTTGCTGTCTTGCTGCTTTACAGTTTTGGCATTCCTATGTGCCACCTAGGCATCTGCCTAGCCCACACTGTGCCCCAGCTGGAGCACAGCATGTGCTGCCTGCAGCCCCCTGTATCCCACTTACAGAATCAGTACAGTTGCCTTTTCCTACATGCCCACTCTGCTGTTGCTGCACATGTGCATGCCATAACAAACCTGCCCAATCTAAATGACAGAAACCCTGATCAGCACTATTTCAATGTGGGATCATTCACTTTGTTGGGGACAGAGCATTGACCCTTCCAAACATGATATCTTAATTTATACACTTTGTCAGTAGTGTTGCTTTATGTTTATCATTAATATCACTATTGGTCAGCTTGGTTATTGTGATTTTAAATGTGGTTCTCATTCTTTTATATGTTTATTTGCCTTTTTGGTCCCTGCAAATGTATCACAACTATCACTTTTCTGGGTTTCCCTGCCTTTGCTGCACTTTGCTGACTGAAATGGTTTCTCTTTCCTGCAAATGTGCCTTAACGCGAGGGTTTCACTGGCGTTAGTGTTCAGACCCGGATTTCACAGCGTTAGTGTGCCTGGAGCTTCTCCCTTCCCACTCTAAGCCCATTGACCCCTTCTCTCCGCCCTCTGGGAAGCCTTACTCCACCCTTCAGACCCGGATTTCACAGCGTTAGTGTACCTTAACGCCACCGCTGCGTTATCACGCGATAAGTGACGTGCCTTGTACTGCGCCTAATTAGGTGCCTTCTAACGTGCCTTGTACTGCGCCTCATAAGGTGCCTTCTAACGTGCCTTGTACTGCGCCTTATCTGACACAGCTTTAATGCTGCGCCACCCACTCCTTTATATGGGCATCTGTATCATCAATGTGGAACCTAACGCGAATGGCATTACCGCAGTTTACTAAACATACCCCTTGGTGTTGTTCTATGGAGAATGTTGATAATAATGATAATAATAAAATTATTTTCCTTAATTTGTTAAGATAGGGCCACTAAATACCAGGAATAAAGATAAACAGGTAATCCATTTACTTACCTTTATGCAATTGAAGCTTTTCTGAGTATTCCTCTCTAGGAAGGTAAATTTTTAGAGGGATTTTCATTTATGTATGCCAGTATACATGCATAAAAGGCTTCTAACAAAATTTTCTCACACATAAAAGTATATGTAGTGTGATTAGGTAAGTACTTTCACATGGCTTTGGAGGAGGTGTGTTCATGGATGGAGTATGGGCATTTTATAAAACATGTGCATGCATGCCTTCCATATGAGCTAATATCTATGCCTGCTCATGTCCAAAGCTTCAATCTAGCTGTCATTTCTCCAGATTTGTGCCAGTATTTTATAAAGACCCCTAGGTGCCTACATTCTAAAATAAGACACCTATTTATGTGTCTTTATAAAACATAGGCAGGGCCAGTGCTATGCAGGGAGGCGCTGGCAGCAGAAGGCGCTGGTGTTAGCCATCCCCCCTCCCTCCCTCCTTCCATCTCTCTCTCTCCCAGCCTGCCAACAAAAGATCCTGTCTGTGGGAGCAGCAAGTCCCGCGGGCAGGAGAGAACAGAAGATCCTGCCCACAGGGCGTACTGTTCCCATGGGCAGAAGAATTGCTCAAGGCCGCAGTCACGGCTCTGAATAGAAGATCCTGCCTTCAGAAGCAGCAAATCTAGTGAGCAGAAGAACCAGATAAGGTAAAATATGGAAAGTGGGGGGAGGGAGTGGTGTGAATATACAAAGAGGAAGTGAAAATGCAGAGTTATGGGACTGTGGAAGAAAGATGTTGGGCATTGGGATGGAAGGCTACAGAGACAGAGATATTGGATGCAGAGGGCCCAATTCTGTCCCGCACATACATCTCCTTTGTATGTCCAGGCTGACCTGGATATACAAAGGAGATCATGATTCTGGTCCCGCGGGGCACATCCAATCAAGCGGGATCAGAATCGCAAACAGGCATGTACGTGCAGGCTGGGACTGCGATTCACTCCCAGCTTGCACATACAGCCATAGCCCAGCTAGCTCAGCCAGGGCTTTTGAATGGAGCCGTGGTGCCATGGCGTCATGTTGCCATGGCACCGCGGCTCCATTTAAAAGCCATGATGCCGGCTGCCCTCAAACGGAGTTAATTCCCCGCAGTCCGATTCCCCGTCCGGCCTCCTAAGGCCAGAATCAGGCTGCAGGGAATTAACTCTGCCCCCCCAGCCGTCAAGGGGAGATGCTGGATATAAGATGTGGGCACAGGGAGAAGCAAGGAGTGGAGATCTTTGAGATGCAGTGGGGATGCTGTGCATGGGGGGGGGGAGGGGGGATGATGTATAGGGATACAATGGTAAGATGCTGGACATGGGGCTGGAACAGAGGGAAACAGGAGATGCAGAGCACCGGGGTAATAGAGAGAGAGGTGGAGAAGATTGACATGGAGGTAAGTAGGGTAAGAAAGAAATGGAGAGATGCTGGGCATAGGAGTGATAGAGAGGGAATGTTATGAAGATGGAGAAGATGCTGGATAAAGGGGGATGAGGAAGGGGGAGGGAGACATCCAAAGATGGAGAGAGAGAGAGAGAGAGAGAGAGAGAGAGAGAGAGAGTGGAGATGTTAGATGGAGGGAAAAAGCAACAGAGAGAGAGAGATGCTGGATGGGGGAGGAGAGAGAGTGAGTAAAAGACTGAGAAATAATTGATCAGGGAAGAAGTGATAGGGAATGGGAAGAATGGATTGAGGGTTGAAAAGTGGTAGATAGAGAAATGAAAAAGAGGGAGCTTGAGGACTAGATAGTAAAAAGTAATAGTGAAATCTGACTGGACAGAGAGAGAGAAAAGTAAGTGGAAGAAAGCTGAAAGGAAAAGATCAATATCCAAGATGGAAAGAAGTGAAGAAAACAAAAGGAGAGACAAGAAATGGTGGATGGACCAGAGACCATAGAAATAGAGTTAAGAGAAGACAGAGTTAAACAGAAACCAGAGATTGGGACCAACATGATCAGAGAATAAAATGATCAGACAACAAAGGTAGAAAAAATAATTTTATTTTAAATTCAGTGATCGGATTTAACACTCTCTTTATATTTTACACAGCACGAGGAAATACATCTCTTTCTATTTCTCTGGTGTTGTGCTGCATGCAGATTCTGACTTCTTGGGGTTTCAGTTTAAAGTTTATCTACATATTTTTATTTTTAGGTTGTGGTAACTTATTCTCTGCTTGGTGAAGGTCTGTATTCTGAGTGTATGACTGAGTTTGTACAATGGGATCTGCACTATAATAATCTGACTTGTTCAGCATTTCAAATAGGTGTATAGACATTCTAGGACCCGCTTTAATATTTCCAGTGCTGCTTTTTTCTGGATAGGCTCCTTGTGTTTTTGGAAGTTGGCATTCATATGGTATGGTACATTTGTTCTGTAGATCCTCAGTGACGTTTGTAGGGTTTTGTGTTAGGCCACAATATATGTACCTGGTACTGGAAAATGTTTATGTTGTTATTAGTGAGATAACCAGAATCAGATTTTTTTTAAAATATATATATATAGTAAGTTCTCTGGGTGTTGTTGATTCCTACATTTTGTATAAAATTTTTCTCCTGCATATTTTATCAATGAGTAAAATATTTCCAAACTGTCTGTCCTCCTGAGTGTTTTTCTTTTGATCCATATCTAAAATTTAGCATGCTCTTGGAGTATGAAATCCTGTTCATATGATGTTAAGGGCCCGATTCCGTTTCGGATGTAGATCCCCTCTATGCATCCGATCTGAAATGGACGCACAGAGGGGATCACGATTCTGATCCTGCGGGGCACATCTAGCACCGCGGGATCAGAATTGCGAACACTCCTGAACATGCAGGCTGGAACGGCAATTCAGTCTGGCCTACACATGCAGGACTGTCCCCGGCTATCTCAGTCAGGGTTTTTAAATGGATCCACGGTGCCATGATGTCATGTTGGTGTGGCACCGCTGCTCCATTTAAAAGCTGTGTTGCTGGCTACCAGCATAAAGGGTCTATTCCCCAAAGCCCGACCCCTGATCTGGCCTCCTAAGGCCAGGGTCAGGCTGCAGGGAATAAACCCTGGTCCCCCCCTGCCCTATCTGCGCTCCAGACCATAAAAAAAAAAAACATCCAAGGAAGTTATTCCACCTCGGAGGTAGAATAACTTCCCCAGAGATTTTGTCAGCCCTGGATGTACAGGGCCAACATAAGAATCAGCCCTGTATGTCCAGGGCCAGCGACCACCCACTGCCCGCCCAGACTCCACCCCCATACTGCCCCTTCCCCGCCCCATCTAACTTCCCTGCACAACCGGCGAGGAAGTTAGTCAGGGGATGGCAAGGGCATGAATAGCAGGGATAGACTCCCATCGGGCTGTCCATCCCTGCTATTCATAGCTCATAATAACCCCCTCAGTATTTACAGCTCAGTAGTTTTTTTTATTCTGGCTATGCATTTGTTCCTTCACTGCAGTTTCTCACAACATTAGATTTGAAGGAGAAATACTAGCATCATGTGAAAAGAGTTGAAAAATGAGTTTGGGGGAAAAGGGGAGTGGGGTGTAACCAGCATTAATAATAATAAAGGAGGGGACGCCAATCGGTAGTCTGCAGGGGGTGCCAGAAACCCTAGCACCAGCCCTGAACATAGGCTAAAAGTAGCAGTATGTGTGGTTGTCTTAGGAAGCAGTTTATAAAATTACCCTCTTTGAGGGAAATTTTATAGCAGGTCGTCTAGATTAATTGAACAAGACGGTACCAATTTCATACCTATTTTATAAAGAAACATTGGACCCTATAATCTACTGGCACAAACTGGCAGAAATCTTGCCTAGAATCCAGTTGCAGTCATTACACCTGCTCTCAAGCATGCATAAACATTAGCACATATTATAAAAAAATGCCTTCTCACATCTCACCTCCACCCATGCTTCACCCAAACTCCACTCCTGAGCATAATTGCTATGCAAGCATACACTACCTTGTAGTAATTTTATAGGAGCCTTTTCAATGCATTAATTAGAGTTTCAACTGCAGAAAAGGATTACAAATTTACCCCCTTGGGGAAAATTTTATAAAAGCATTCCCAAGGGTATTTGTAATTACCTCTTATAAAATATTGACCAGTATAAAAGTATCTGCTTTGATATCAAGGCCTAAACTTCGCTGGTGGGTACAGGGGTGGCTCAATAATGAGGCCAAGTGAGGCAGTGGCCTCAGGTGGCAACCTTTTTGGGGTGGCAAAAATTGCCCCCAAAAAGACCAACTCACTCGGCTTTAAAAAAAAACAAAAAAACCCCACCCAATCAGAGGAGCCGCTGCCGCAGCAGCAGTAGCAGAATGAAGTGCCCCGCAGCCCCCCGCCTCCCCGGCAGAGCCCTATCTTGTACTTCCCTCAGTGCCAGCTGCTTTTCAGAGCTGTGAAGGGAGAGTTTCCCTTTCTTGCAGCTCTTTTAAAGCTGAGCCTGCCAGCGCTGATGGGAAACAGCGGCAGCAGCATTGACAGCAGCTCCTCTGATCGGGTTTATTTTTTTAAATTCCATTCAGAAGGTCAGGCTGGGCTGGGCTGTGCTAGGGGGAGGGAGTAGCATTATAAATTGTAATGGGTTGATGGGAGGAGGGCTAGGATTGGAAATGGGCTGTTGGGGCGCTAGAACTGGAAATGGGCTAATGGAGGGGTTAAAACTGGAAATGGGCTGATCAGGAGGGGGGATAGGACTGGAAATGGACTGATAGGAGGTTAGAACTGTAAATGGGCTGATTGGGAGGGGGTGCTAGGACTGGTAATGGGCTATCAAAAGGGTTAGAACTGGAAATGGGCTGATGGGGTGTTAAGAATTGAAATAGGCTGATCGGGAGGGGGGCTAGAACTGGTAATGGGCTGATTGGTGGGGTTAGGCCTGGAAGTGGGCTAATTAGGGGGCTAGGACAGAAAATGGGCTGATGGGGGGCTAGGACTGGAAATGGACTTATTGGGGGGGTTAGAACTGGTAATGGGCTGATAGGGGGCTAGGACTGGAGTGGGCTGATAAGGGGGATAGGACTGGAAATGGGCTAATGGGGGAAGGGAGGAGAGTACTACTGGCCCTGGAAGAAAACTAGAGGCTAGGGCTACAAATGAGCTGATGCGGGGGGATGGGAGAATAGGACTGGAAGGGAGCGGCTACTGAGAGGGTCTGCCTGTGGAAGGAGGGGGCAGGAAGGGAGCTGACATAGGGGAAGGAGGGGGCTAGAAAGGAGCTGATATGGCGGGGGAAGGAGGGGGGCTTGAATGGAGCTGACCCTTGGGATGTACTGAAGGGGGATTGGAAAGGAGCTCACACTTCGGGATGGGAGAGGTAGGTGGCTTGGTAATGGGGAGGAGGTTGGAAGGGAGCTGACGTGTGAATGGCACTAGAAGGGGGATGGACAGAGGGTAGGGCGACTGGAAGGGAGCTGACTGGGGGGGGGGTGGCTCTGAGAGTGGACGTAAGTTGATACCTGGGATGGTATTTGGACTAGAAGGGGCTGGACAGTGGGGAAGGAGGGGGACTGGAAGGGAATAGACACCAGTGGCCGTGGTGGGAATGCAAGATGGTTGACATTGGAGGGTACTGAGAGGGGAGGACTGGAAAGGGAGTCGATACTGGGGAGGGTTATCTGAAACTGGAAATGGGCTGATGGAAAGAAGTGAAGAAAACAAAAGAAGAGATAAGAAATGACAGATGGCCATAGACCACAGAAAGAGAGATAAGAGAAGACAGGAAAGCAGAAGCCTCAGATCGGGACCATCATGATCAGAGAATAAAATGGTCAGACAACAAAGGTAGAAAAAAATAATTTTATTTAATTTTATTGACTGGACTTTGTGCTATCTTTATATTTTACACAGTATGGGATAACTGCATCTCTTATTTATCAGATGATGCACTGCATGCGGGGTCTGGCTTCTTGAGGTTTCAGTTTAAATTTTGTGCACATATTTTTATTTTTACTTTAGATTGTGGTTACTTATTCTGTACTTGGTGAGGATCTGTGTTCTGAGTGTGTGACTGAGGCTGGGTGTTCTGTTAACATGGAATTTGTACATATAGATCTATACTGTACTGTAGTAATTTTTCAGCTTTTCAAATAGGTGTATGGATGTTCCAGCGCCCATTGAAGTATTTACAGTGACCTTTTTTTACATGGGCTCCTTATGTGAGTTTTGGAAGTTGGTGCTGATATGGTATGGTATGGTATGGTAGATGTGCTCTTTGTTGTAGGATTTTGTATTAGTTCACAATATGCCTGGTACTGGAGAATGTTTTTTGTTAGTGAGATGATCAGAATCAGATTTTTTATTTTTTAAGATATTGAGTTTTGTGGATGAATGTCCTGATTCTGCTCTGCACCCCTGTGGATGCAAAATATATGTTGAAAAAGAAAAAGCAAGAACCATAATGCAGTTTATAACAACAAAATAAAATGAGTTATAATTTGGTTTTATAAACTGTGCTGTTGGTTCTCGCTCTCTTTTAGTTCCTTGATGTGCAAACATCTTGCATTTCCTCCATATAATCTAATCGGCTTTTTGTTTGGTTCAGTTCCTGATTGAAGCTCTGAAAAAGCCCCGCCCCCCTCTAAGGGGGGTCACCATCTCATCCTTGCTTTGAACCGCCCGAGTGGGTAGGCATATGAATAGAGTTTGAGTGGAACTTGTGAGTGTGCACAGAGATGATAAAATACTATCATTTATATGCACACCTGCAAAATATTGGTGAGGACATTTACAACAGTGGTAGGGCTAGTATAAATGTCTGTGTCTGAAACTTAGGTGCAGGATATGGCACTTAGAGTAAGGTGTCTTGTCTTTATAAAAAGGCTTAAAACATAAACACCTTAAAACATGCTTTAACTAGGTGTCCATTTACTGTATAAACTTACCATCCACATGCCTAAAAAAGGAAATACATCCAATACTGAATTTTTACTTCTAAAGTTGAAAATTAAACTGAGATTCCTCTTTGCCTACTACCAGAATTATTTGCCAGGTCACTTAATACAGACAAATGTTTTTGTACTGTCTTATGGCAGCTCCAGGTTTACAAATACATTGAAGTTCTGCAGATGTAAGTTAAAGCATTAAAGCAAGCAATTATTTTTGAAAATCATTTTCAAGAAAGCTGCTTTTCCTTTCAATCCATAGGAGGAGGAAGGCAGACTATTCCAACTTCTAACTTAAATACAAGAGGAGAAACCAGGGATCTGACACTTAAGGCATGCCATTTTAGATTCACACTGCACTGACTTCATTCTATAACCTTTTCTATAACCTTTATTAACCCAAGGCACATTGTAGTTATGGATCAGTGACTTGCACACTACAGAATCCAAAACTGTTCAAGCTGTATAAACGAAAATTTCAATGTATCTTTTTTTTCTGTTTCTGTGCTTTTTTTTTAAATCATGCATTGTTAGTAATTATAGGCTAGCTATAGTTAAAAAAATAAAAAATATTAATATAATTGGTTTGTCAAATTGAGGACATGGTTAGAGTGTGCTAAGTAGTTAACACGTGTTCATGTGTGGTAACGGCGTAAGGGCACTGTGTTAGCATGTTAGCTCTTACCATCCGGGTATGACAGTTACTGCATGCTGATTCACATGCTAATTGCCAGTCGCACATTGGAGTGGTGAATGGGGGAGTTAGAGGTGGAGAGTGGACACGGAGAGCCCATTGCAGTTAGTGTGGGGGGCGTATCATGCACTGTCTATGTAGCCGTTAGCACAGGTGTAGTTAATTCCACCTCAATAGGTGGAGTTAGGTGCACTTGCAGTAATTGCACCATGTGTTAGGAGTGTGTTAACTGCTGGGAACATGTTGGCCATGCCCCTGGTAGCTACAGCAGAGGCTTTGGACTTAAAATAAGAACATAAGATATGCCATACTGGGTCAGACCAAGGTCCATCAAGCCAAGTATCCTGTTTCCAGCAGTGGCCAATCTAGGTCATACGCACCTAGCAATTTCCCCAAAAGATACAGGTTCCGCAATGCTTGTACTGGGTCAAGCATTGATATCCTGGGTCCCTTCTTAATAATGGTTTATGGACCTTTCCTCCAGGAACTTGTCCAAACCTTTTTTAAACCCAGCTACATTAACAGCTTTTAATACATCCTCCGGTAACAAATTCCAGAGTTTGATTACACGTTGAGTGAAAAAATATTTTCTTTTATTAGTCTTAAATAGTTTACCCTGTAGCTTCATTGCATGTTCCCTAGTCTTTCTATATTCTGATAACGTAAACAATCAATCTACGTTTACCCGTTCCACTCCGTTCATTAATTTATAGACTTCTATCATATCTCCCCTCAGCCGTCTCTTTTCCAGGTTAAAGAGCCCTAACCTTTTTAGCCTTTCTTCATAGGAGTATCCTCCCATCCCCTTTACC
The DNA here is from genome assembly GCA_033557465.1 of Ichthyophis bannanicus. Taxonomy (NCBI): domain Eukaryota; kingdom Metazoa; phylum Chordata; class Amphibia; order Gymnophiona; family Ichthyophiidae; genus Ichthyophis; species Ichthyophis bannanicus. The sequence continues at coordinate 730,645,005 of CM066036.1, read as the reverse complement.
ATTTTGGTGGCTCTTCTCTGAAACTTTTCTAATAGCGCTATATCCTTTTTAAGATACGGTGACCAGAATTGCACACAATATTCAAGGTGCGGTCTCACCATGGAACGATATAGAGGCATTATAATAACTTTTGCTTTATTTTCCATTCCTTTCCTTATGATACCTAGCATTCTATTTGCTCTCTTGGTCGCCGCTGCACACTGGGCCGAGGGTTTTAACATGTTATCCACAATGACGCCTAAATCTTTTTCCTGGGTGGTGGTTCCTAATGTGGAACCTTGCATTCTGTAACCATAGTTTGGGGTGTTCTTCCCTAGTTGCATAACTTTGCACTTGTCCACATTAAATTTCATTTGCCATTTTGATGCCCAGTCTTCTAATTTATCAAGATCCTCTTGCAATTATCCACAATCCTCTTGGGTTTTAACAACTTTAAATAGTTTTGTGTCATCTGCAAATTTGATAAACTCACTCGTTATTCCACTTTCCAGGTCATTTATGAATATGTCAAAAAGCAGCAGACCCAGCACAGATCCCTGGGGTACACCACTATTCACCTTTCTCCATTTGGAAAATTGGCCATTTAGCCCAACCCTCTGCTTTCTATCTTTTAACCAGTTCCTGATCCACAGTAGTACACTGCCTCCTATCCCATGACTCTTTAGTTTTGCCAAAAGTCTCTGATGAGGGATCTTAGCAAAGGCTTTCTGAAAGTCCAGATACACTATATCAACCGACTCACCTTTGTCCACCTGTTTATTCACACTTTCAAAAAAATATAACAGATTAGTAAGACAAGATCTTCCTTGTCTAAAGACATGCTGGCTGTCTCCCATTAGGCCATGACTATCTACATGCTGAGTAATTTTATTCTTTATGATGGTTTCTACCATTTTTCCCGGTACTGACGTGAGGCTAACCGGTCTGTAGTTTCCTGGATCACCCCTGGAACCCTTTTTAAAAATTGGTGTTACATTGGCGATCCTCCAATCTTCAGTTTTTGCTACTCTTCAGTTTATCTAATAGTTGTAATACATCTTCACGATGTATCGATATTTCCTTCAATTCTTCCGCACCTTTAAATACCACTTCAGTCATGGGTAACATCCCTACATCTTCCTCAGTAAAGACCGAAGCAAAGAATTCATTCAGTCTCTCCGCTATCGCCTTGTCGCCTCTTAGTGCCCCTTTAACTCCTCTATCATCTAATGGACCAACTGACTCTCTCACAGGTTTTTTGCTACAAATGTACTTGAAAAAATCTTTATTTCACGTTTTTGCTTCTGCAGCAAGCTTCTTCTCAAATTCTCTCTTTGCCTGCTTTATCAATGCCTTGCAGTGCAGGTGCTTTTTCCAGGTGTCGTCGTTTGGCTCTTTTTTCCATTTCCTGAAAGATGCCTTTTTGGCAACCACAGCCTTTCTGACCTCACCTTTAAACCATGCTGGCTGTTTTTTGAACTTCCTTCCACTTTTCTTAAAGCGTTGAATAAAGCTGGTTTGGGCTTCCAAGATAGTATTTTTCAACAACACCCAATCTTGATGTAAGTCTTTAACCTTTGCAACTGCTCCTTTTAGTTTTTTCTTAACTATTTTCCTCATTTTATCATAGTCTCCCTTTCGAAAGTTAAAAGGTAGTACTGTGGATTTCCTTACTATCCCTCCTCCACTAATTAAATCAAAGGCGATCATGCTATGATCACTATTGCCAAGTGGCCCCAACACCCTTATCTCTTGCACTAGATCTGGTGTTCCACTAAGGACTAGGTCTAATATGGCTTCCCCTCTGGTTGGTTCATGAACCAGCTGCTCCAAGAAGCAGTCATTTATGTCATTTAGGAACTTTATCTCCCTAGCATGTCCTGCCGTGACACTGACCCAGTCAATACCGGGGTAATTGAAATCATTATTATTACTGCTCTGTAACTTTTGCTAGCTTCCTTGATTTCTTTGAGAATTTCATCATCCATTTGTTCATTCTGGCCAGGTGGTCGATAGTACACCCCCAGTGCCATCGTCTTCCCCTTTTTACATGGAATTTCAATCCATAGAGATTTTACAGCAAATGTTGTTTCCTGCAAAACTTTAATCCTTTCTGACTCAATGCCCTCTCTAACATAGAGCGCAACCCCTCCACCAATTTTATCAGCTCTATCATTACGATATAGTTTGTACCCAGGTATCACAGTGTCCCACTGGTTGTCCTCCTTCCACCATGTCTCTGATATTCCAATTATATCTAACCTCTCATTTAGTGCTATATATTCTAACTCTCCCATCTTATTTTTTAGACTTCTAGCATTTGCATACAAGCATTTTAGAGACTGTATTTTATTCATATTAATTTGGCTATTGGTAGACATGGGTAATTTGGGATCTTTAAGCTCTGTCTGTTCCATACTCAAGGGCATTTGGGCTACTTTACTCTTTTTTGGAACCTCTCTGCTTTTGGTAGTATCCTTCAAGGATACATTCTTCCGAACCATCTGCTCTTAGGTGACTGTCGGCTTTCCCCTATTATCTAGTTTAAAAGCTGCTCGATCTCCTTATTGCAGGTCAATGTCAGTGCTTAACACACGTTAAATGCAAAAACTTAATTCACTTTGGAAAAGAGTCCAGTGCACTTAGGGGCATGTTTACTAAAGGTTAAGGAGCATTAAGTACACCTGTGCCCACAGAAATAAAAGGGCTGTGGATACTTAACAGGCATTAATTTACTTAATGTGCATGAAAAGCTTTAGGGAAACATGCCTCATAGTGGGTTTTTCCACACCCTAGCATGAGGGAAGGTCCTGTGCGCTAGCTGTCATGACTTCCAGGAATGCGGCTGCACATAATGGTAGCGTGGCCCTACCCGTGTTATAAAAGAAAAATTTCCACAGTGGCAGCACAACCACATCCCTCCCTTCTGATCCCACTCAGTTGCAATCCCCCTGATGATTCCCCTCAGTTCCTGATCCCCTGAGGTTTCAATCTCCCCCATCCACATGATCAGTGCCCTATTCTAATCCCCCTCCCATCCAATCAACACTCTGCCTTTCCGAACAGCAATCTCCTGCCTGATCCATAACCCTCCAGTGGCCAGACCCTTGAAACAAAGCACCCCTCCAGAATCCCCCCTCTACGTGACTGCCAGAAGAAGGAACTTATATGAAGCTTCCCTGACAAACATTCCGCTGCCCTACCCGGACTCTTCACCCCAACAGCCAATACTCCCAGAACTCGCCCAAGGGTTTTCTCTGATGTCTAATGGAGTGAAGCAAATGTGGTCCTCCTCCACTTCTGCCCCAGATGTAGATAAAGAGGGCTAGTTAGGACGGGCTTTGAATTTGGGGGAGGGGTCCAGAAAGCATGGTGGGAATGAATTGGGGATTCTTGAATCTTTTTGAGGCTAACAACGAGTCTATCCCACTGGAGGACAGCAATCTCGGGCCGGAGGGATAGGGTTTCTAGTCCCACAGACGCTCCTTGTGGCCTTGGAAAAGCCACTTAACTCTCCGTTGCCTCAGGTACAAAATGTAGATTATACCGTACCTGAATGTAAACCACTTTGACCTGGTGAAAAGTAGTATAAAAACATTGCTAAATATAAATAAATAAATAAATATACAACCACAAAATTTGGGAACTTTTGCTCTACAACCAGCTTCTTTTCAAATTCTCTTTTTTGCCTTCTTTCTTAGTGATTTGCATATAACTTGCCAGTGCTTAAAATGTTTCCTTTTTCATCATTTGGATCTTTTCCATTTTTTTAAGCTTTTCTTTTCAATAATAGCCTCTTTCACCTCAGTTTTTAAAAATGCTTGCTGTTGTTTGGTCTTTCTTCTGTCTTTTGTAATATGTGGAATTCTTCTGGTCTGCGCTTCCAAGATGATATTTTTGAACAACCTTTGCTGCTGATCCCTTTAGGTCTCTTTTTTTTTTTTTTTTACTATTTTCCTCAATTAATCATAGTTTCCCTTTGAAAGTTAAATGCTAGGACAGGTAGATTTCTTTAGTGTTCTCAATCCAGTTCTCAAGTCAAATTTGATCATGTAATGATCACTATTGCAAATGGTCCCACCACCATTAATTCTCACACTTAGGGGTATGTTTACTAAATGGTGCTAACATCGCAGCTGCGATGTTATTGTGCGATATGTGATGTTATCGTGCGATAATGGTGCAATACTGTGGGAGAACGTCACGTATCACATGATAATGTCTGCGGCGGCGTTAAGGTGCGCAGAGGGTGGGGCAAGGCTTCCCAGAGGGCGGAGGAAGGCTCCCCAGGGGCGGAGAGAAGGGGTCAATGGGCGCAGAGTGGGCAGGGAGAGGCTCCATGCACACTAACGCCGTGAAATGAAGCTCTGAAAATTAGCGCCAGTGAAAACCTCGCGCTAGGCACATTTGCAGGACAGAGAAACAATTTCAGTCAGCAATATACAGCAAAGGCAGGGAGACCCTGAAAAGTAATAGTAGTGATACATGTGCAGCAACCAAAAAGGCAAAAAACATAAATAATGTTCTTCTACGCTTTTAGTATTCAAATGAAAGACACACTCCCAGTCAGGTCCTTTCTCTGTTCACATGGCCAGAACATATACGATACCCAGACAAGCTGCCAATTTTAGAATATGATTTCACTATACCCACATGGCTACAGCAAATAATCTGATTACAATTGTATAAAATTATTTTTATGACATAAAATAAGCTGCCACTCCAGCTAATAATTTCCAGTGTAATGATGTTGCTATAGTAAATAATTTAATTTACACCATAGTGCTATGGTGTTATTTTATTTTAACCTATATAGCCCTTACATCAATATATGAACAAGCTGTTCTTATATTAATCACATGTACCATGGCAAGCTGTTACCTTAGTAAATAAAATTACAGGGCCATATCGTCTTTAGTAAGAAGCCTGTTCAGGCTAGTATAGGTTTTTCAAGTTATTAATTATAAAGTTTTAATACCAGCATTTAACTAGTATGATTTTAGGAAGATGTTTTGTCATTTTCATTTTATAACAATAAATAACAGTGTTGGGATTATAATTGTCACAATGTTTATTTTTTTTAAGTAGAAGCTTAACCTTAGTCCAAGGGTTTAACCAAGTTGAAGATACTATCTCTATAATTATTCTTTTACCCACACCCATTTGATTAATTGGTTCTATGTGGTGACATAGTTCTCATGGATAATAGAAGTCAATAATCTTAGTTTATCCATTTACTATACAAAGTATCACAAGTTGAGTAATAATATCAGTACTAATGCAGAAGTTAAAGTACACTGGTGGGATGGTTTCATCATGTGCAATAAGACTAAATGGGACATATTCATGGTTATCGAGTCCTTTGTTAATATTCACAACTTGGTTTGGAAATATCATTAAGTTTAAGATTCACACCCTTTAGATGTGTAGTTTATTAATAGGTGTTGGATTTCATTCAATTACAATTATAAAGACACTGATCAACATCCAGCAATACTTCTACTTCTTTTTGTTTGTATTGATTAATTATCAAAGTAGCATGCAAGCATATTTCATTATATCAGTATTTTTAGATGTTCATGGTTTTTAGAATATTTCTCAATATGAATATTGTCGCCCGCTCACCCTCCCAGAGGCCACGGGCATGAATAGAGTGAGCGAGGTAAAGTTCCTTGATAACTGTGGAATATTGTAATGAGGCTTAGCAGAGCCTTCTGGGTAGTGTAGTTCCACAGCCAGTAGAAATAAGTAGTTTCAGTCAGAGTGATAAGGTCAAATAGGATTTATTTCCCTTCCCAGGATTGGATTCTTAAACCATGAAAACAAAGTAACACAAAGACCATGCGTCTGGAACTACAAACAAAGAATTAACTTGAACTCAGGCAATGCTTATCTTCAGCCAAAAAAAAAATGAAAATGCAGAGAAAACAGTTTCTTTCCCAAAACTCCTTTTGTCTATTTTCTCCTGTGAAACAGCCCTTGTAGCACTTTAACACAAAGATTGTATGCTGTCAGAAAAAGTATATGTACAATCCATAAATACCTCAGTGTCCGGGTTCTCATAAAAATCACACTGCATGTGTTCAATGTCTTGACCAGTTTCCCGTGGGCTGAAACCTTTATCTTGCCTGACGGGTTCCTCTCTATAGCCTAAGGTATTTCCTTCCCCCAACAGCTTAGAGGAGTATGGGTATTTACCGTAATTGCTGCTGTTTCTCTCAACTGAGTCACAGAGTTCCTGGTAAGTGCAGGGAATTTGGCTATACTCTTCTTTCCTGCTATTAGGGAGAATATTCCTACCTTCTAACAAGTTTCTTCCAAGCTTCCTCCCTTGAGCACAACTCTGCACGGGGAAAAACTCTTCCCTTCGTGTTTGCTTAGCTTTTCTTTTGGGCAACAAATTAGCCTCAGGAAAATAATCCTCTCTTGCTGGGTACCTTGAGCTGTAAGGCTGGAATTGCCTTAACTGGGCTTCAGAGCAATTCTCTCTGCTTCCACGACAGCAGAGCTCTCCGGTGCAATGGTCAGACGTGTACTGCTCTTCCAGGCAGTCTCCCTTGGGCTTCACAGTGCAGCACCGTCCTACCAGTCTCCTCTGGTCAGCATGTCTCTCAAAGCTTCCTTCCTCATTGAAGCTTTCTCTCTCAATGCTTCTCCTACGACTGGGACTTCCCGTGCTTGCCGTTCTCCCTGTGTTTGCTGCCCTCTCTGTGTTGGCTGCTGTCTCTGTGTTTGCTGCCCTCCCTCTTCTCTCCGGTAAGGGATTTTTAAATGTGTTGCATTTGGTATTTGTTTGGGCTCCGCCCCCTATCAGCTGTCCCCTATCTCTTGATGAGCCACGAGGTATCTTTTGGTTTGGGAGTTCACTAGCACTACGTGAATTGGTTTGTGTACAGTTTCTATGCCAACCCTCCTCCATGTTTATTTCTGAACTGTCAAAGTTAGCTTTATTCTGATCCAAATCTCCTGTCTCCACGGGTTCTGATCTCTGCACCTCATGACAATATATGTTTTTTATCCATTTATTGCTTTTTTATTTGGTGTATTATATAAAGATGGTTTACTTCTAGTGAAAGCATGAATGATGCTATGCCATATTAGCGCTTCCGAAAAACAGCACGACATCATCACTTACCCATGATACATTAGGAAAATTAGAATTGGGTTAATGTGAGTATATAACGATGTTTTTCAACACTGTCTCTTTTGGTTGTCTGTCTTTACATATAACTTTTCTTATACACAAAAATTCTTAGTTATACAATTTTATATGTTTATATATCCAAGTTACCAATATTTCTTAATAAGTATTCTTTGTGTCCTGTATTTACAATTAATTTGGGAGCAAAAAGTTTGTATTTTAAGGGTCTTTTTGATCTTTTGATCTTTTATGATTTTTAGTGTTAATAGGGCTTATTATTACTATTTAGGTTTTTTATTATTACTGTTATGAGTTTTTATGTTTATGTTTTAGTTGTTACCCCCTGAGGAAGGCATTCTATGCCGAAACGCGTGTTGGTCACTGCTCAGTCAGGGTGAGCGTGACCCCCCCCCCCCCAGCAGGACATGCTGTGGCCACCCTTCCGTGCAGGTGGTGGCCAGCCACTACAGTGTCCGAGACATTGTCCTATGCTAGGTACAGATGAATCCAGGCCAGGCAACCCTATCCTGGCTATTCCCACAGTACCTTGCTCCTCATTATGCACATTGGCAGGCCAATACTGGCAACAGTGCTACTAGTGGGGGCTGTGGAGGGTGTTTGCAGCCACCACACACTGGATAGACAGACACACACTCCCACACCTATGCCAGCATTGTGAAACTATAGAGGCTCTTGGCAGCCCTGGCCACCGCACCAGTCCTGGGCACAGTGCAGGCATGGCTATGGTATGCAATACAGTTGGGGTTCAGCCATAATTTCCGTTTTCTATCTTTTAACCAGATCCTCATCCACAATTGTACACTGCCTCCTATCCCATGACTTTTCAATTTCACCAAGAGTCTCTCATGAAGGTACCATGTCAAAAGCCTTCTGAAAATTGAGATACACTCTATCCGAGTCTGCATCTAGATGAAATACCTTGGAATCATACTGGACCAGCAGCTGACATTCAAGGCCCATATTCAAGATATCACCAAGGCGGTATACTACATACTCAAAACTCTCAGAAATCTATGACCCCTCCTATCCACCAACACATTCCGCTCAGTTTGCCAAGCCGCTATCTTGCCCCTATTTGACTACTGCAATTCTATTTATCAAGGTTTAACAAAGTACGCACTCCTCCCACTTCAACTTGCCCAAACTACTGTTGCTTGATTTATCTTCCAAGTCTCAAGGCAAACCCACATCACTCCCAACCTCAAGCACCTCCACTGGCTTCCCATCAGCTCCAGAATTCAATTCAAAGTTCTAACTCTCATTCACAAAACCCTGGACAAACAATCCTCAGAGCACCTCCAAGCACTAATTCACATCCTGAACTCCGATAGACCAAGAAGAAAGACCAACCAAAATCTCCTCAGTTTCCCACTACAGACTCGAAAATGCAAGCAAACAACAATAATAAGAGCATTCTCACTGTACACCCCCACCCTCTGGAATTCACTATCCCCCTCAATTCGAAGTATCAAATCAACTGCAGACTTTCACAAACAACTCACGACTCACCTCTTCCTGGAACATTTTTCCAACAGACACCCGACAAACACAGAACAGGACAACTTCATACAAACAATCACATCATCACCCACCCCACCCCCATGAAGCCCCTACACTCCCCCTATCCTTCTCCCCACTGTGCATAGTTATTTAAATATGTATTGATACAAATGTATTGATATGTACAAAAGGTTCTTTGTTCTCTGTTCACATTTAAAATATTTTTCATGTTTATTGTAAATGGTTATTGATTTTCATTATAACTTGTTCATTGTATCAGCTCAGTTCCATCTAAGCTGTCTTGACTTGTAGAAAAACGGTATATCAAAATTTGTTAAATAAATAAATAAATAAATAAACCAGCTCACCTTTATCTACCTGTTATTTTACATCTTCAAAAAATAACAGATTAGTAAAACAAGACTTTCCTTGGCTAAATCCATATTGGTTTTCTCCTATTCAAGCATGGCCATCTACATGTTCAGTAGTTTTATTCTTTATAATGGTTTCTATCATTTTGCCCAGTACTGAAGTTAGGCTCCCCAGTCTGTAGATTCCTGGATTACTCCTGTAATCCTTTTTAAAAATTGGCGTTACATTGGCCATTACCCAATCTTCAGGTACTGTAGATAATTTTAATGATAGTTCACAGATTACTAATAGTAGGTCTGCAATCTCATATTTCAGTTCTTTCAACACCCTGGATTGTATATCATCCAGTAGAGGTGATTTGCTACTCTTTAGTTTATCAAATACTTGGAATACATCTTCATGGTTTATTGAGATTTGTTTCAGTTCTTCCAATACATCACATTTAAAAAACATTTCAGACATGAATAACTTCCCTACATCTTCTTCAGTAAAGACCAAAGCAAAGAATTTAGTCAGTCGCTCCACTTTGGCCTTATCCTCCCTTAGTGCCCCTTTTATCCCGCTATCATCCAATGCTCCAAATGATTCTCTTACAGGATTTTTGCTATAAATGTACTTGAAAAAGATTTATTATGCAGTGGTTGGGGCAAGTTACCTCAGGCCAAAAGGTCGGGGGTTCAAATCCCATTAGAGGATAGCAACCTTGGGCCAGAAGAACTGGGGTTTCCAGTCCCACAGGTGCTCCTTGTGGTCTTGGACAAGCCACTTAACCCTCCATTGCCCATGTTCCCTGTCAAATAGTTATCTCCAAGTTATAATGCTCTGTTCAATGTAATTTCAGTTTGTTCAATGTAAACCACCTTGATATCATGAAAGGCGGTATATAAGAAATGAAAAATAAAATAAATAATATTTTTAAATTCTCTCTTTGCCTGCCTTATCAATGCCTTGCATCTAACTTGCCACTGCTTATGTCAGGGGTGTCAAACTCCAGTCCTGGAGTGCCGCAAACCAGTCAGGTTTTCAGGGTATCCCTAATGAATATGCATGAGATATATTTGCATGCACTTCCCCCTTGTATGCAAATATATCTAATGAATATTCATTAGGGGCATCCTGAAAACCTGACTGGTTTGCGGCCCTCCAGGACTGGAGTTTGACACCCCTGGCTTATGTTGTTTCCCGTTTTCATCATTTGACTCCTTTTTCCACTTCCTGAAAGATGCTTTTTTGGCTACAACGGCATCTCTGACCTCAACTTTAAATCATGCTCACAGACATTTGACCTTGCTTCCACCTTCCTTAGTATGGAATACATCTAGGGGTAAGTTTACTAAACCATCTTAATGTTACCGGCGTTGGTTGCAGTCTTACTGTGACGAAAGCCATATAAGGTAGTGGGCGTTTCGGTCTTAAGGTAGCATTTAGGGTTATCATGTGATAAGGTACATTTTTATGCGATAGAGGGAGCCGTGGCACGTTAATGTGCGTTAGCCTTAATTAGGCACGCTGACCTACACACACAGCAACAGAGGTGTAACACAATGGTTAATACTCCTTGTGGTACTCCTTGTAGGTATTCCTTGTGGTCTTGGGCAAGCCACTTAACCCTCCATTGCCCATGTTCCCTGTAAGTATTAGCGTATGTGTCTCATAGCCCCTCATGTTAAATGTATCCCCCAATTGACCGCTTTGACCCGGTGAAAAGCGGGATATAAATACAGCTAAATAAATAAATAAAATAATACATAGACTGATGAAACAGGGGTCATGAGTTCAATCCCTCGGTGGGCTTAATAAGTAAGGCTGTCTGAGGCATTACCCTTTACTTTAAATCAGTGCTGTCTAAGGCATTTTCTTTTTTAATTTAAATTAGTGCTGCCAGCAAACACACCCTCATAGTGCCGTAGCCTAAGGTGCCACATAAGATGCCCTAAAGGCACTCCAGAGGGCACATTATAAAGTGCACTGTCCGCCAAGGCACCTTATAATGTTCCCTATAGGGCACCTTATAAGGCGCCATATAGGGTGCCTTATAGAGCGCTTTATAGGGCGCCTTATGAGGCACCTTAAGGTTACCTTAAGGTGTGAGGGTGTTTTTGCTGGCAGCACTAATTTAAATTAAAAAAAAAAATGGCTCAGACAGCCCTATCAAATAACCCCACTGTGGAATCAAACCCAGGACTTCTAGCTCCATAGACAGTGAAGTAACCAGTAGGCTACAGCTACTAGCAAACAGCTGGCTGGCTGGCCACAGAAGGACTGCAGGTCACCACACAAACTGTCTGCTGTGGTTACCAAGATAGGAGTAACCCACCCGTACCCATGATGCACTACACATGCAAATCAGCAGTCTACGTATGCACCCCTACAGCACCTCGGCCTGGTAGGGGGAACTGACCATGTGCACCCCCACAGCACTTCAGCCTGGTAGGGGGTACTGACTGTGTGTGTTACTGGCACAGAGTAGCTACAGACTGTCACATTGTGTGGGTACTGTGCTCACCCTGAGGGTGAGGTGGGGTGCCCAGCACCAGGTCCACAGCACCTTTCATAGCTGAAATAGGCACGATGTGGGATGTGATTTCACAGCTTTGTTCTGTAGTTAGTAAGCAAGTGGAGCTGACAACTTTACGCTTGGAGAATTTGGAGAGTGTTTTGTCTGGGATGCGGGAAGAGCTGGGCAACCTTCGTTCGAGGATTGAAGTTGGGGAACAGAAAGTGACTCAGAATTCTTTAATAAATGAGACTATTATGAAAGATAATGTTTCATTAATAATGAAATTGGAAAACTTAGAAAATGCTGTGAGAGCATCTAATATAAGATTGTTAAATTTTCCAATATTAGTAGGTCTATTTCCGATTGAAATGTTTAAAAAATACATACAGGAAGTTCTCAATGTTTCTGCTGATTTAGTTCCCCCAGTAGTAAAAGCTTACTTTTTGCCTAAAGCTAAGAAAGGAAGAAATATATCTCAGGATGGTATAGTTATGGATGTTTTGGATGTCTCTGCTCTTCTACAATCACCTAAAGAGGCTGAGTTGTCAGTTTCTACAATGTTAGTGACCTTCGCGTTACCATCTGATAGGGATTGGATATTGAAATTGTACTTTAGGAAAAGGTCCGTATTATATTTGGGGAAGAAGGTAATGATGTTTCCTGATGTCTCTAGGGAGACTCAGAAACGGCATAGAGCCTTTCTGTTATTGAGATCTGGTGCTGCTCAGATAGGCGCTTCATCTATATTACGTTTTCCTTGTAAATGTATTATTTCCTTTAAAACAAATAAGTATGTATTTTTTCAGCCTGAAGAATTATCTTCATTTATTAGTTCGCAGATAGTTGTTACCTCTTCTCCTCAGTGAATGTTATCGCAGGATGTTCTCATCAAGTTGTTTTTTGTTTTTTTTGTCCTCTCTCGCCATCTTATATTTACTTAGTGGTACTTTGGGGCATGTTTACTAAACTCCGAAAATGTGCGGGTCCCCGTTAGTGTGCGTGTGCCATATAAGGAGTGGGCGGTTCAGGCAGAAAAAGGAAAAAAAACAACTGTATGGGTGCGCGTCGCACTAATGTGCGGGGCCCACATTAGCGTGTGGGAAGGCTAAGTGGGGCGCTGCTGGGCACATATAGGAACAGAGCCGTAGCACAACAGTGAAGACAATAACCAATGGTGCAGGGGCCATGGGTTCAATCCCCCAGTGTGCACAACCAAAAAAGGCTGGCTGAGGCAGGAATAGTAATGGTTAAAAAGTTGTTTAGGAGGCATACTACTTTTGTGCGGCTGTAGGCATTGCGCTGTTACGTTTGGGCGGCAGTAATTAATTTTTGACGGCATTAGGCGTTGCGCTGTAAAATTTGGGCGGCATTAGGCAATGCGCTATCAAATTTGGGCGGCGCGCTGTTCTTTTTGGGCGGCACAAGGCGGCGCACTGTTCATTGTGGGCAGCAGGAGGCGGTGCACTGATGGGCACAAGGCGGCGCACTGATGCTAAAGCAAAGGAACATAGCCACAGCACAATGGTTAAGACACTGACCAATGGTGCAGGGACCAGGGGTTCAATCCCTCACAATGCCCAGTGAAAAAGGCTATCTGAGGCAGTATGTTTTATGTTGTGGAGTGCTGTAGGAGGCCTTTTAATTTTATTTTGTGACAACTACTAGCAAACGCACTCTCACAGCATAAGGCGGCCCATAAGGCACATGTTACAGTGCACCGTCCGCCAAGGCACCCTAGAATGTCCCCTATAGGACAGCATGTATGATGCGACACAGGATAATGTATAGTGCACCCTATATGGATGGCAACCATAAAGTGCCCTATAGGGCGCCCCATAAAGCACCCTCAGAGGCACCTTATGGGTACAGTACGCTGAGGGTGTTATTGCTGGCATCAACATATGTACAGTAAATTAAAAAATGCTATGAACACCCCTATCACAGAACCCCACTGTGGGTTTGAACCCATGACCACTGGCTGCACAGGCAGTGACATAACCATTATGCTACAGCTGTAAGCAAGCCTCTGGCTGGCTGCAGATAGCCTGTACATCACCTCACAGACAATCTGCTGTTGTAAACAGGATAGGGTTAGGCCACCCGTACCCATGATGCACTGCACATGCAAATCAGCTGTCCACAGATGCACACAAGATGGGAAATGCACCCCTAAAGCTCCCCAGCCTGGTAGGGGGACGTGTCCGTGTGCACCCACACAGCACCTCGGCCTGGTAGGGTGTCCTGAGTGGGTGGACAAACGGCAAAGAGTAGCTAAACACCATCACATTGTGCGGTTACTGTGCTCACCCTGAGTGTGTGATGTTGCGCCCAGGACCAGGTCCACAACACCTTCCATGGCTGAATGCGGCCATGCCAGAGCTCCAAAGCAGCACTAACCTGTGAGATAGGTAGGTGCTGCATAAACATCTTGGAAAGCTCTGTTTGTCTCAGTCAGTGGAACACACCCCCCCCCCTCGACAAAACAGGGCTTCCTACCAACAGATTTTCTTCCCCCCCCCCACTGATGGCAGTAGAGTGGACCATCAACCCCAGTCCTGCTGGGGAACAGACACTCTACAAGGCAGTCCAAGCAGCTCCACACACATCCATAACACAATATCAAACAGACATTAGGCCTGGATATTCACAGATGCACCCCACCACTATCTGATATTCTCCTGCAGCAAGCCATCAGCCACTGCACCCTGCAAGGCACTCCATCAAGACACATGCCAGCTGTGCAGTCTGCTGGTTGGTCCTGATGGAAATGCATGCACCCAAAACCAGGGTGGCAGCACATACAAGCAGATAAGTCAGTGAAAAGGCCCCAACAGGAAACCCATATATATCACATGAGCAAAACACAATACAGCACTATGGGGGTGCCTAGCCATGCTGCCATCACTGCACACTCAGGGTGAGAGTGAACCCCCAGCAGCACATACAGAGGTCACCCTGTCTGTGTAGGTGGTGGCCGGGCACTACCATGTCCCTGCCAGTGCCCTATGCCCTGTGCAGCTGCATCCTGGGCAGCCCACCCTGTCTGAGATATACCCATGGTCCCTTGCTACTCATTATGCACATTGGCAGGCCAATACTGGCAACAGTGCTGGCAGTGTGGGCTGTGGAAGGGGCCTGCAGCCAACACCCACTGTATAGACAGACACACACTTCCACACCTATGCCATCATGGTGCTACTATTGAGGAGGTAATTAGCCTTGCCCACCAAACCGGTCCTGGCCACGGCAAGGCATGGATATGGTACGCAGTACTGCTGGGGGTCACTCCCCAGGGTGGTAAACACCGTCAGAGGCCAGGCCTGGAGCACGCACCGCAAACACCTAACAGATTGTTCGGATGGGGTCAACTAGCAGTATGTGCGTAACGTATGGATATCTATCTGCCAGTACTCCTAGCAAACGTCTCAGAGCTGTGTACCGTATACCTCAGGTGTAGGGTGACATTGCTAAGGTATGCAGGTGCTATTATTGGGAGATGCACGCAGGGTCCAATGTTCTGCCTCTCCAGGAGACATTGGCCAATGGGGCCTGTGGGTGTGGGTGTGGGTGTGTCTGCCCCTGTTGGCTGCTGCTTTACGGCAGAGATTCCCAACTCCAGTCCAGGTTAGCATCACACTGTTCGGGTTTTCCTGCTGTCCCTCATGAATATGCATGAGCTACATCTACATGCCATGGGGGTGGTGCATAGATATACAGCACAGGCATTTATATGAGTGGCAGCATGGAACCTGACTGGTGTGTGGCCCACCAGGACTGCATTTGGGGGATTCTGCTCTAGGTACTGCCCCTGTTCATGGTATCTGTGCTCAGTGGGGTAAAAGATAGACGTAGTACCATTGCATATGTCCTCGCCACGAAAGGTGTGTCCTTACTATCACTGTTTAGTTGTGGGAAAAATATGTGGGCAGGATTGGTGGCGGATTATTGTAAACAGCATGGCCAAAGTGTTTTACTCTGTGGACAGGCCCGCCCCTATGTAGACTCACTGGTAGGAGCCAAATTGAACACCATGGAAGGATGAAGAAATGAGACAAGGCAACATTGGGAGTTTACACTAAGAAAAAGTGGACCATGGTCGGACTAGTCCACCACACCTCCGATGACATTCTTCCTGAAAAAAACATGAGAACTGTTGGGAAAAGAGAATGATCACAGAGGTAATACCAGGGAAGAGGAAAACTAATCTTTTTTTTTTCTTCTTGGAAATTGAGGACTGGGCTTAAATTTACCTCCCAATGCCTAAGGACACTTTAAATATAATACCCAATTGGAACCCTGTTGGCACAATGTTAAAGGTTGGATACTTTTGGGAGGAATGTGTTGGGAACCCTAGCAGAAAGAATGTCCTAATGTTTCTATACAAAATGTCATAGATACCGGTATGTAAGGGTAAGGTGGTGGGGGTGGGGGGGGGGGTGAAGGGTATTAAGGACAGGGAACCAGATTAAAAAGGACTGCAGGGGTAAGGAAGAGAAGGCTGCGGGGAGAATGTGGTATAAAAGAGGAGGAGATAAAAGAAGGCATGGGGTATGAGAGGGTTGTATGTATGTATACATGTAATGAAAGGCTGACAGGCAAGGAGACAGGACAAAGATCCAGGTGGATGAGAGGATGGGGAGGGGGCCTGAGGGAGAGGGGAGGAAGAAGAAGGGGTGAGTAGGCAAAGGAGAGCCTCTCGACCCTGAGATGAATGCAGATTGGAGGGTACAGAAGTGGGCCTCCCTCCTCCACCCAATTGGATGGACTCATGGGGGGGGGGGAGAAACCCCAGTGAGGGGCATTGTTGGCTAGCTGGTATTAGAATACCCGAGTGGGCCAAAGGGGGATGGTGGAAGCATAAGGACTCTGACTAGCCTTTTATGAGGGTATGCAGGCCCAGGAGGTCTGGATGGGGGAAGGAGGGTGAGGAGGGCCATCAGGGTAAAAAAATGTACCGGAGGGCAAATAATTGGGACAGAGGGAGATGTGGATACTAGGTTTATCACAAGATCTAGAACAGTTGGAGTTAAAGGGTAAGAGCAATGGGATGAGGGGAAAGACCCAACACATTAGAAGTGACCTGGAAGGGGGGGGCAATGGGAGGGGGGAGGAAACAACAAGGGGGGGCAGGAAGGGAAAGGAGGATGGAAAGGGGGTTACAGGGTAGTGATTTATACCAAAATATAGGAAGGCTAAGAAAGTTGATGCTAGCTTGGTGGCAAAACAGAGGGGGGGGGGGGGTTCCAGGCTGGGAGGACCTCCCTAGAAGAAGGAAACGTCATAAGACACAATGGGGCCCACTATAGGGTGAAAATCTCTGAGGTGATATCCTGGAATGTTTGTGGCCTGGGCACCCATATTAAAAGATATAAAGTGCTTCGGGCCTTAGCGCGCAACAAATGCAATATCGCATTTCTCCAAGAGAATCATCAGAATACAGTAGAACATGCAAAATCATGTAGAGATTGGGTAGGATACGTTTTGGGCATTTCAGCTGAGGGGAAGAAAGGGGGAGTGGTCACTCTTATACACCGGAATGTCTGCTTTACCCAGGTAGCAGAACGGTCGGACATGGCAAGGCATTATCATGTTCTTGTGGGGAATTAGAAGGTAAACCAGTATTTTATGCAATCTTTATGGCCCAAACAACACAGATGCCCCATTTTATGCGCACGTGGTCGCAGAGCTGGACCAGCTCCCAGATAACCATCTGGTGGTCGGTGGAGACTTAAATGGGGTCTTGGATCAAGAGTTTTGACATCACGGGAGGGGGGAGATAAGGGGCAAGAGGGACTACTACGTGTATCTTAAATAGGTTTAAAAAATGGATGGGCCTAGCAGATCCTTGGAGACTGCTGCACCCCATGGAGTGGGATAATTCCCATCGGTTTAGGGCTAATGGGTCCAGTGCCCATATCAACTATGTGCTGACTTCGGAACAGATGTATTCATGGGTGGAGGACGTGCAGATAGGCCCCGAGAAAATCTCCAACCATACCCCAGTGTGGGTGGATTTGATTTGGGGGACACAGAGCCCAGCACCATGGCTCTGGCGGTTTCCGATCAAGGTATATAGAGAGGAGCAATTGAGGGCCTATTTAAGTGAAAGGTGGCAGACATATACCTTGAATAATGCACAACATGAGAGGATGCCAGAACCTTTCTGGGAGACAGTGAAGGTTGTACTTAGGGGAGATATTATAGCCTACATGGCCTGGCAGAAGTGGCTAAGAACATAAGATATGCCATACTGGGTCAGACCAAGGTCCATCAAGCCCAGTATTCTGTTTCCAACAGTGGCCAATCTAGGTCATATGTACCTAGCAGTTTCCCCAAAAGACCAAAGGCTACTCACAGCTCGAGTGATCAGACCGACAAAGGCAAGACTCCTGGAGATACAGACAGCCTTGAATGAAACATTACAACAACGGGCAAAGAAGTCCATGATGTTCTATAAATACCAACTACAATGAAGATAAAATGGGGAAACTACTGATGCACTGCCTGAATGGAAGAAGAGGACCGCAACTGGTAACAGCATTAATGGATGAGATGAGCCATCTATATAAGGATTCGGCAAAGATAGCACAGATGTTTCAAGCCTTCTATAAAGGATTGCACACAGGAGAGGAGGTATCACCTATGAGGTTGACAGCATACCTAAAAAACATTGTGGTGCCACGCCTCATGGAACAACAGGTGGAGGCCTTAGCAGCGCTGATCACCGCTGAAGACGTTCAGTGCAGTATCCAGAGAGCACAGTGTTGTAAGTCACCTGGATCCGATGATTTTTGGGCTGAATTTTATAAAATCATAAGTGACTTGGTAACGCCCCATCTGGTATGGATGTATCAATATAGAGTGGAAAGGGGGCAAACTACATGGGGGGAAAATGAGGTGTATGTTATCTTACTTCCAAAACCAGGAAAGGATTCTCTGCAAGCTGCATTGTATTGGCCGATTTCCCTCATTAATTTTGACTGGAAGCTCTTGGCTAAAATATTGGCAGAGAGACTGGCCCCGATGCTGCCCAATCTGGTACAGGAATCTCAGGTAGGATTTATTCAAGAATGTTATGCATGCCGAAATCTGCAAAAAATTGTGGCCTCCCTGGAATGGGTACATGCTGTCGCCTCCAACGGACAGAAACACTATCTTACATTACAAAAGTCACCACCCGAAACAATTACGGGATAGTCTTCCCCTCTCACAATTTATCAGGTATCGGAGGAATTGTTCCACCGTCATGGCATATAAATTACAATCAAAAGCCCTGATAAAAGATTTTCAAGATCGGGGGTACCCGTCTCCTGTAATTAAGATGGCATATAAAAGGGCCCTTTATTGTAATAGGGCACTGCTATTACAGCCAAAACCTCGAAGCTCCATGGAGGATGATGATATTGTCAATTTTATTACCAAATTTTCTCCCCTCAGTGGAGCCATTAAACGAATACTTAAAAGACATCAAAACGTGCTTCGCACGATTTCTGGATTAAGTAATAAGTCCATTAGATGTGTATGGACCCGGTACACCAATTTAAAGGAAAAACTTAGTCCGGCTCGATTAAAGCCTCATCAAGCAATCTCTCAATTGGAAGCAGTAGGTCACAAACCATGCGGTAACTGTACCATATGTGCAGTGGCGGAGTAATTAACCAGCTTTGAACATCGTGGCAAGGTTTATTATTTAAAGCACTCTACCACTTGTGTCACTGATCATGTCGTGTATGCGATTAAGTGTCCATGCAATCTTTTGTACATTGGTAAAACAGAGCGGCAACTTAAAGTTAGGATTAGTGAACACCGCAGTAAATTAAGATGCAAAGTGCTGGAAGCTCCAATTGTAGCACATTGCATTACTCATCGTCATAGCTTTGAAGATTTACGGTGCTTTGCAATTGAGAAAATATTAGCGGGGAGGAATGGCAAGTCAAGAGCCCAAACACTATTAATGCAAGAACAAAGGTGGATTTTTCGACTAGCAACAACGGGAGCAACCGGTTTGAATAGCTCTATTGAATGGCGAGCCTGTATCTGAAGTCTGG
This sequence comes from Ichthyophis bannanicus, assembly GCA_033557465.1. Taxonomy (NCBI): domain Eukaryota; kingdom Metazoa; phylum Chordata; class Amphibia; order Gymnophiona; family Ichthyophiidae; genus Ichthyophis; species Ichthyophis bannanicus. The sequence goes on along the minus strand of CM066036.1, from coordinate 730,625,444 downwards.
GGATCCTTTTTGCACCGTTTTCCATTGGCTGAGATGCCAGTAGCTGATCATGTGTTCACAACACGTCATTACTATTTAAATACCTAAGAACCCAGTAATCCGCATGCGCGGTGTTTTTTGCACAGTGAAAAGTTTTGAGTTACAAACATCTTGAATGATTTGTGTGCATTATCCCGTTGCATTATGAGAGGTGACTGAATTGGATTCCATTACATTTTGTCCTGGATTGCAGCAGCGAGTAAGGTATTTATAGCTATGTAATTCTGTCTTTGTTGTTTCTGTAGATTATGCTGTTTAAGCACAGTTCCCCCTGAGGAAGGATTCGAAACACATTTTGCGGTACCCACTTGGTGGCGTCGGAGAGTTCCACAGTAACAGCATTCAGATAAGCATTGTCTAAACTACTAAACAACATGTTCTACAAGTTTGGTTAATTATTAGAGAAATGTTCTGATGAAAGATTGAAAAGAAAAGAAAAAGACAAAAGACAAAAAAAAGACAAAAAAAGTATATCTTATCCTTGCAATTGAGCAGTAAATGCTAAAGGTCGTTGATGCGAGAAGGCATTCTGCTTTGGATTTTTCCACAGCGTTGCCAGTGTGAGTCTGAGACCTGCATTTCTGCCTTATTTCTTGCGTGTTGATAAGAAGGAAGACTAGTCTAAACTTTCATTCAGCAATTTTCTCAATATCCTTTGGAGGGTACTCCTTGTACATTTAGTTTATAGCCCTCTGTGATTTGACCTTAATAATCGTGTCAATACACAACATATGTAAAGACTTTTCCCACAAGAAATCAATTTTGGTATAAACTTTTCCACAGATACAAATTGCCTTTGCTTGCTTCAACAAGGCAACGATTGCTTCATTCAAAATAAAGGTCTCACTTTACAGTCCTTTGCTGCAATTGCCTTTACTTTCCTCAGTCAGGCAATTCTTTCATCCCTCCACAGCAAAAATCACTTCACAGTCCTTTACTGCAATTGGTTGTCCATTAAAGGCTTTCAGGCAGCAATACTAATATAATGAACTTTTCTTCTTTACTTTAACTTAGTCAGGTTTTAATTAGTTGCTCTAGAGACCTTTAGCATTCTACCTTAAAAGTCTCCTGCATTTAAAAGACAGCAGCCACACTAATTAAAACTTTCTTATCCTTTTCACAGCATACATTCACGTACAACAAGGCTGGAATTTCTTCAGGCTTATAGCTCACAGGATTCTCACTCTACCCTTCTGGATAAAGCACATTCCATTTCAGAATCAGATTGATCTGATTCAATGTTACAATCTTCAACCTCCATTGACTCACATTCAGGGCAATCAGGCTCTGCAGCTTCCTTGAGCAACTTAACAAGCTGTTCCCCTCGAGACCTCTCTCTGGACTTAGGGCTGTTATCAAAGCAGGGGAGATCCTTATCTCTTAGCAAGCTCTTTAATAGTTTTAAATAATTCAGGTTTTCTCTATCAACAGGTTTCCTTACCAGCTTTCCCCGAGGTGAGATTCTTGGACTCAGCATTTCCTGGGAAGTCCCTATAACTGAGTCACACCCAGCAATCTCTCCTGGCTTAACCCTCGGATACACTCGGTAAATCGACTGACACGTATACACCACCCCCGGGTCACCCCTGACCCATATGTAGAAATATGGTAAAACATCTACTTTTGTTTGTAAAACATGGTTAAATTGTGAAGAAAAAGACATACTTTTATTTATTTTTTATAATACTTGTTATTAATTCACCCTTTCAAGTGAATAATGTGCAATGCTAGCCAAGATCAGGCAGGACAAGTTGTACAAGGTCAGATATATGCTGCATAATGTCAATACCTGTTAACTATTCAGTTGCAAGCTTAAAAATGGTATGCAGCACTGCACGCTTTGCAAACTACAATAGTTCTATATTTATTCGCTAGGTGGACAGCAACAGTCAAAGTATGGTGCCATTATGTCAAGTAATGGCATGATGCAAATTGTGACAAAAAAATTACCGTGTTATAACAAATTGACAATGGTGCATTGTAAACAACAGAAAACTAGTAAGCAATACATGAAGTACATTGACTGTTTTTTTCAACAACAGTTTATGCACAATGTGCTAGTAGTTGTTCTTGAATGTTCAGGACACACTCGCTTCAGACAGATTTCACATTCGGTAAATACTTTTCGATCTCTGTCACTTGGACAAAAGGAGCATCTTTTTCTTTTCTTTGCTGATGCCCGTGTGGTCAACGGTCTTGGTGGCTTAGGCATTTCAAGGCAAGGATAGCCAACATTGGCCATGGATTGACGTGTATGGCTTGTCAGACCTTCTGGATGGCTTTGACAATTTTGTAGCTGAGGCTTCATGAGATTCAAAGCGAGTTCCTCCAGAAAAAACCTTCTCTTGCAGTTTTCCTTGTGATGAAACATAGAATTGTTGTACATAAATATTATGAATGAATTTACAGCCGCGATATCAAGCAATCCATAAAACACGCAAAGTGGCAATTGACGAGTTGATCTTTTCACACTGTATGTGTGGCACAACTGATCTACTGTGTCAACACCCCCTTTCGTTCCGTTGTAGTCAAGTATTATTTCTGGCTTCTTTGATGTTTCATCAATTTTATTATCATGGTGAAGTGTTGACAGCAGCATAACTGATTTGTTTCGTTTTGGGACGAATGACACCAAAGTCTTGTCGCCACTGAAGCCAAATATTGAGGATCCCACAATTCTTGAGCGATTTGCCTGGAATTCTAAAGGTATGTCACGGTTGCAACATCTTACAGTGCCCAGAAGTGTCAAATTCTTGCTAAGAAGAACATCAGCCAGTTGTACGTTAGTAAAGAAATTGTCGCAAGTAATGTTCCTGCCAGACTGTTCCAGAGGTTCAATAAGCTTCAAAACAACATCAGCTCCTAGAGATACTGTTTTGTCACGAGTAACTGACTCTTCACGCCCTAGGTATGGCTTCATGTTGAATACATAATACGTTTTGGAATCTGCACACACCCATAACTTTATACCGTATCGGTCTGGTTTAGACTTGGTGTATTGACGAAACGGACACTTGCCTCTGAACCCCAACAATTGTTCATCAACAGTCAAGTATGCAGGTGGTGTGTACATTTTCATGCACTGAGAAATGAATAAATTCCAAACATCTCTGACTGGAGTAAATTTGTCATTGGCCCTTCGTGATTCACGGGTTTGTTTGTCATTAAATCGAAGTAAACTCAATATTTCTGCAAACCTTTTACCTGACATAACAGCTGGAAATATAGGATTCTGGATAGGACTTTTAGCCCAAGCTCTGCGTACAGATACTTTGTTCAACCTGAAAACACCACTCATGTACAGAAGACCCAATGTTGCTTGGAGCTCTTCCATTGTTACCTGCTTCCAGTCAGTACATGGTGGCTGCATTGCTTCAGCTCTACGTATGCCTTCAGAATTTGTGAAATCTAACACTGCTGACAATATATCTGGAGTTACAAACATTTCAAAAATATCCTTAGCATTAGTTATACCTCTGATCAGAGCAATTGGTCCAGAAGATTCTCTGACTATATTTGCTTCCCTTGTTCTTGATGTTGGCGGTACAGTTTTATTCCAATGCATGCCAGAACGAGCTGTGTAATGACTGTCAGTAACTTCCTCATTTTCAGAATGTGATTCAGAAGTTTCAGAATTGCTGTATGAACTGCTATCGTCATCACTTGTTTTATTTTTTTCGACAGCATCTTCCGCTTCACTGCCGCTATCATCAAGATCAAGCTGATCGGACTGGGCGGGAACGACTGCACTATCCGTATCAGCACCTTCAGTATCATTACTCAAACTATCATTACTGTCACTTTCTTCATTCAACCAACGTCTAATTTTTTCAGTTGCTGCACAGCTGCTGAAGCGTTTCGGGAGTGGCATTGTTTACCTTTGTCGTAAAAAATTTTAATCCACAGAAACAAACAAGGAACTGACGTCAGGTGACGTCATAAACACAGGATTGTAATGTGGAATTGGAGTGGTGACTTTCTTTGCTGCTATAAAACAAAGGAGAGTGTTATTGTGCGAGTGTCGAAAATCACCCCTTGTTTGTTCAGCAGCATGCAGTACTGTATAAAACCGTTATTTTTGCAAACCATATGTATGAAAATACTTAAAAATGGTTCGTTGAGGAATACCTAGAGTACCAAAATACAATTCCTTACCATTTTGAAGAAAAAACACAAAACCCGATACCCGGGTCACCCCTGACCCGGGGGTAGTGTATCCAAGGGTTAAACCTCCTGGTTTCTGGACCCACCGCAGGCTTTCTATAGCACTGGCACCGGTCCACTCTCTGGAGCTGGCTATGAGGAGACTCTTCCCTCGAGCTGTTGTCTGAGTACCTTTCTCTGGACTCCCGGCTAGAATCCTTACTTGCAGTTTCTTTTAGGATTCCTTCTACCACTGTTTCACTGCCACTTTCTTGGCCATGCTTGCTCCTGCACACATTAGCCCTTCCGTCTCTGTCTCGGTTCCTGCTTCCGTTTCTCTTCCTCCTATGGTGCTCCTCCCTCCCTGTTCTCTGGGGCTTAAATGAGTGGGGCTGGCCTGTATCTTTCCACCCCGCCCCCAGCTGTCTCAGATTGCCTCCCTCAGTTGCCATAGAGCTGGGGCGTGGCCTTAGGACAGCAGCTTTAGACAGGTTTTTTTCTTTCCTAGCTGAACTTTTAAAGTGACAGTTCCCTGCACTTTCCTTCTGCCTGGAGGAGACTGCTAGTGTTTTCCCTATTTCCATAGGCACTGGGGTAGCTTCGTCACCACACATCCCCCCGCTTAAGATATTACGGGCTGGCGTACTAACCTCCGCACAGCCCGTAATACGCGAAAGGGCGTCCGCGTTGGTGTGCAATCTCCCTGCTCGATGCTCTATGTGAAAATCGAATGCCTGTAAGGCCATATACCAGCGGGTAAGACGGGGGTTATGATCCTTCATCTGATTTAACCAACGCAATGGGGCATGATCAGTCACCAGTAAAAATTTACGGCCCATCAGGTAAAAACGTAGGGCCTCCACCGCCCACCTTATGGCCAGACATTCCCTCTCCACTGTGGAGTACTTCCTCTCGGGTGGTGTTAGCTTTCTAGTTAGGAACATAACAGGATGTTCCTCTCCTTCAAACTTTTGCGATAATACAGCGCCTAAACCTGTATCCGACGCATCGGTTTGTACAATAAAGGACCTATTGAAATCTATGCCCCGCAATATTGGCGCATCACAGAGCTCGTCCTTTAACCGTGAAAAGGTTTGCTCTGCGTCTGACGACCATTTTAATTGATTGGGTGCGTTTTTCTTTAACCTTTCTGTTAAGGCAGCACTTTTGGTAGCAAAATGGGGAATAAATCGGCGGTAATAGCCGATTAATCCAAGAAAGCTGCGTAACTGCCTTTTTGTCAAGGTTCTTGGAAATGCTCTCACACTCTCTACTTTTTCAAGTAAAGGTTTAACTGTGCCCTGCCCTACCAAATGTCCCAAATATTTTACCTGTTTTCCCCCAAACATACATTTGGCCGGGTTCAAGGTGATGCCCGCGCTGCGCAAGGCCCTTAAAACGGCTTCAATGCGTTCCAAGTGCTCGTCCCACCGGGAGCTATGGATCACAATGTCATCCATATAGGCGGTCGCGTATTGCTGATGGGGACGCAAGATCACATCAACCAATCGCTGGCAGGTCGCAGCCGCCCCATGCAATCCAAAAGGCATGCGGCGGAACTGGAAGAGACCGATGGGGGTGCTGAATGCGGTCTTTGGGCGAGATTCCCTGGTGAGGGGAATCTGCCAATACCCCTTGGTCATGTCAAGAGTGGTTAAGTAAGATGCCTGGCCCAATCGGTCTAGCAGTTCCTCTATCCTTGGCATGGGATAGGCATCAAACCTGGAGATGGCATTCACTCTGCGGAAGTCAATGCAGAACCGCATTGTTCCGTCTGGTTTGGGAACCAGCACTATGGGGCTGATCCAGGGACTATGGGACTCCTCAATTATTCCCATTTTAAGCATGTCCTGCACTTGGGATACTACTTCCTGGCGTTTGGCCTCGGGTAACCTGTAGGGCCTCTGGCGTACTATCTCCCCTTGGAGGGTAACTATCTCATGGGCTACAAGATGTGTCTCACCTGGTATAGGTGTTAAGACATCGGAGAAATTTCGTAGGAGCCCTAGTAACTCCTGCTGTTGAGGCCAGGAAAGTTCTTCCCCTAACCTAGGAGCCGGATCTCCCTTGCAATCGGTCAATTGCGGGCCCAGATCCTCTTCCTCTGTTACCTCACAGCTGGCAGCTAAACCCTTTATTTCTATTTTACCCGTGGAACCAAAACCTCCGTACCCTCTGATGGTGGGAATTAATTCCGGTACCTCTTCCAGGGATGGAAATCCAACCCGCTCACATATCATCTGAGCTATGCGGTCCCCTATATTTACTTTAAAATCCTCTCGTGCAAAATTACCCCGGCGCCTACATCAATAAAGTTTTTCCAGGCCAAACCCGAACGAGGGGCAAGGCGTCCATAGCAGCCTGGGGGTATTTCTACCTGTATCCCTGTCTCCACTAAGGCTTTTCCCTGATGGGGGATGATTATCTCCTCTGCACTACATACATCAAAGCCGGCTGCCATTTCCGTAGCCCGCTTAGGAACCTTTGCATTGGGAGTGGTGCGGCAAAATCTAAGGACAAACTGGGACTTTTTGGGGATGTCCTCCTTATTAGCTATCCTCCCTTGGGCCTGTCGTTGTTCAGTCCCAAACAAAGGAGGGGGCACCGGCCTAGCCTTAGCCTTCCTTGTATGTGAAGATGTTGCCTGCTCTCCCTTACACTCATTCCCCCGGGGAACTTTCCCACTCTCCAAGTGGGGTGAATCCCCTGGTGGAGCTTCTTTCTTGTCTTCCAAGTCTCTTAGTGGCGCTAAGGTGGATGTCCCTCCCATTCTATTCTGGAGACCCTCTGCTAACCCACGCCTAAACTGGGGCCAGTCCCTACCCAGGACTAACGCTTGTGGGAGCCTTGGTACTACAGCAACAGGTATTTTCCGCTTTAGCCCCAAACCTTTCACTGAGACAGTATAAACTGGGTAGGACGAGGCTGCCCCGTGAATGCATCTTATCCTTATACTGCTTTCTTGTGGCTCGGAGACCGGACCAATCTGGGATGTTATCTCCTTCCAGAGCTTTCTCGAGATCATAGACTGGTCCGCTCCGGAGTCCAGCAAAGCTTCCACTTGGACACCCTCTACTTCTACACCTAGGAGGAATCCCTCTCCCCTCTCTTCAGAATGGGAGGTCATAAGGGCTGTCCTAGCTCTGCACTCCTTTTTCATGTGTCCCTCTTCCCCACAAGAAAAGCATTTTCTTTGCATATACCGGGATTTATCTAGATGCATTACCTTCATCCCTTCTCCCCACATGGCTTTTCCTTTCCTTTCTGAGGCTACTTCGACTGCCTGAGTTAGACCACCAACCTTAGCCTGGCTTACCACACTGGCATCTAGGAAACGCTCAGCCAGTGAGGTTGCTGCCTCGGTGGTCTTGCAGTCCTGTAGGATCAGGAAGGACCTCATATCCTTTGGAACAGCGTCCATGAACTGCTCCAGGATAATACAATCTAACAATGACTCCTTCGTTCGAGTGTCAGGCATCAGCCATTTTAATGCCAACCCTCTAATCCGCTGGCACAAGGCACGCGGTGTTTCACCAGGTTTTAATCTAGAGCTCCGCAAAAGGTGGCGGTAGACCATGGGGTTTAGGCCCAAACGGTCTCATATTGCCTTTTGCAGCTCTTCATAATCGGCGGCTAATTCCGCAGGCATAGCCCTATAGGCTGCTAGCGCTTCTCCCGTCAAGGAGGCGGCAAGGCGTACGGCCCATTGGTCTTTATGCCAGACGGTTAGAAGAGCTACCCTCTCAAAGGCTGCCAAGAAATCGTCCACATCATCCCCTTTTGCTAATTGACCAAAGGAGAATGTCCCAGTCCCAGGTATCCCAAGCCCTGGTATAGCTCCTAAGGAACCTGGTACTGTCCTCGGGGACTCTGCTGCTTGCTTCTGTGCTCCCAGCCAAGCACCCATCATCTCGAGGAGCGGCTTCTGCTGGGCCTGGAGCATGGCCGCCGTGTGTTCCAGTGTCCGTGCCGACATCTCTTGCTGTTTCTGGAATTGTTCGGCCATCCATCCCAAAAGCTCGGTCCGCTCCATCTTTGGTAGAAGCTGAAATGACAAAACAGAGAGAGAAACCACCAAGTGCGGCTCCCAAAATATACACCCTCTCTCCTCTGCTCTCCTGGTGCACTGCTGCAGCCCCACCCGGCGTGGGTATCTGTTTATACCCCTTTATATATATGGATTACCTTAGGCAGGTGTAGACTCGGGTTTATCAGCCAGCAGATCACGGCCTTAGCAATCCGCTCCAGTCCGGTCCTTCTGCTGTCAATCCGGGTCCTTCTTTCCAGCAGGCTATCCGTATCCTCAGTAACTGTAGAAGTTTTTCTTTTTTTTTTTTTCTTATTCCTTGCAGTTCCAGGTGTCTTGGGTATACGTGGCCAAGGCAAAATCCTAAATACTACGCCACCTGTCGCCTCCTTCTCCCCACCTAGGCGGTTGCCTGTCGAGGGGAGGGGGCTGCACTTTCAATGTCCCTTTGATATGGGCTCCTAGGGCAGAGGCCCCTGGGAGTTGTAGTTGCTTGAGCACTTAGTTGTAGTTGTAATAAAATGATTCAGCCGAGGTTTGAAAGCAACACAGGAAATTTTATTTGCCTCCTTTGTTTAAAGGAACTTCTAAGGGAGCTTGGCACAACATATGTAAAGACTTTTCCCACAAGAAATTAATTTTGGTATAAACTTTTCCACAGATACAAATTGCCTTTGCTTGCTTCAACAAGGCAATGATTGCTTCATTCAAAATAAAGGTCTCACTTTACAGTCCTTTGCTGCAATTGCCTTTACTTTCCTCAGTCAGACAATTCTTTCATCCCTCCACACCAAAAGTCACTTCACAGTCCTTTTCTGCAATTGGTTGTCCATTAAAGGCTTTCAGGCAGCAATACTAATATAATGAACTTTTCTTCTTTACTTTAACTTAGTCAGGTTTTAATTAGTTGCTCTAGAGACCTTTAGCATTCTACCTTAAAAGTCTCCTGCATTTAAAAGACAGCAGCCACACTAATTAAAACTTTCTTATCCTTTTCACAGCATACATTCACGTACAACAAGGCTGGAATTTCTTCAGGCTTATAGCTCACAGGATTCTCACTCTACCCTTCTGGATAAAGCACATTCCATTTCAGAATCAGATTGATCTGATTCAATGTTACAATCTTCAACCTCCATTGACTCACATTCAGGGCAATCAGGCTCTGCAGCTTCCTTGAGTACCTTAACAAGCTGTTCCCAACGAGACCTCTCTCTGGACTTAGGGCTGTTATCAAAGCAGGGGAGATCCTTATCTCTTATCAAGCTCTTTAACAGTTTTAAAGAATTCAGGTTTTCTCTATCAACAGGTTTCCTTACCAGCTTTCCCCGAGGTGAGATTCTTGGACTCAGCGTTTCCTGGGAAGTCCCTTTAACTGAGTCACACCCAGCAATCTCTCCTGGCTTAAACCTCCTGGTTTCTGGACCCACCGCAGGCTTTCTATAGCACTGGCACCGGTCCACTCTCTGGAGCTGGCTATGAGGAGACTCTTCCCTCGAGCTGTTGTCTGAGTACCTTTCTCTGGACTCCCGGCTAGAATCCTTACTTGCAGTTTCTTTTAGGATTCCTTCCACCACTGTTTCACTGCCACTTTCTTGGCCATGCTTGCTCCTGCACACATTAGCCCTTCCGTCTCTGTCTCGGTTCCTGCTTCCGTTTCTCTTCCTCCTATGGTGCTCCTCCCTCCCTGTTCTCTGGGGCTTAAATGAGTGGGGCTGGCCTGTATCTTTCCACCCCGCCCCCAGCTGTCTCAGATTGCCTCCCTCAGTTGCCATAGAGCCTGGGCGTGGCCTTAGGACAGCAGCTTTAGACAGGTTTTTTTCTTTCCTAGCTGAACTTTTAAAGTGACAGTTCCCTGCACTTTCCTTCTGCCTGGAGGAGACTGCTAGTGTTTTCCCTATTTCCATAGGCACTGGGGTAGCTTCGTCACCACAATGCCCATTGGACCCAATCACTATTGATTAGCTTTGATGTGGAGAAGGCTTTTGATTGGGTGGGATGGGCATATCTTTTTAGACTTCTTCTATTATATGATTAGGAGAAGGCTTTATCCGAATTGCACGATTATTGTATGCAGACCCTAAGGCAGCTGTTGTAACAAATGGGACAGTCTCCAAGACTTTTCCCCTGGAATGTGGACACGGCAGGGGTGTCCCCTTTCTCCCTTGTTGTTTGTATTGTCACTGGATCCGCTGATACATAGACTAGTGACATGCAAAGAGGTGCCAGGAGTATAAACTGGAAAGTCAAATTTAAAATCTCGGCCTTTGCAGATGACATGCTAGTCCACCTTATGTCCCCCAAGATCGGATTAGTCAGAGTACTTGAGGAATTTGAGAAGTTTGGAGAGGTCACAAGTCTTCATATAAACTTAGAGACATCGGAAACACTGGATGTATTTGGACAGCTGAGGGACTCCTGGGGTGCATCCTTTCCCCTGCAGTGGGCAGATAACACATTCACAACTCTTGTGCAAATGTAATTGCACCAATATATTGAGACAGATGCAACATAGACTGCAGGATTGGACTCACCTGCTTCTTTCTCTTCTGGGCAGGACAGCCACCTTCCATATGGTACTCTTTCCTAAGCTATTATACATGCTACAAACTCTACCATGTAAGCTGTTGCGCAAAGATGTCACGATATTTGAAAAGTCCCTGCAGGAGTTTTTGTGACAAGGGAAGAGAGCACGTATACCGTTCCAGTGTTTGAAGGGGTGTTGGGAGTGGCGAGGGCTAGGAGTCCCAGATATTATGTTATGCTCAGGCATGTGAATTATGACATGTGAGTGACTAGTTAGGATATACGGATACATTCACGCCCCATGCCCTGGAAGAGGCTTATGTTGCACCCCATTCATTACTGGCTATATTACATATGAATAACTTGACTTTACCTTCATGCTTTATGAATAGTCTCATGATCCAACCCATTAGAGGAGTGAGACACTATATAGGCTTGTTACCCAGAGAAGCATTGGCAGAAATGGCTACTTCCTGTGTTATACAATTCTTTGAGCTAGCGGAGCTGTAGAGAATGTTGGTAGACAGATATGTGAGAGTCCTGATGAGATGGCAAGATTCCTTGGATTTCACAAGGATAGAACAAAGATGGGAGGAGGAGTTGGGAACCCGGGTGAACCCACATACCATCTTGGGGACAATATGCCCCATTCCCGACTTGATACATTTGGCAAAATTATGTGAAATACAATTTAGAGTGGAGAATAGGGCTCATATCTCTCCCAGCCAAGTGATGAGATGTGATATGACAAGGGACGGTGGATGCCCTTGGTGCAAGGGCCTTCTGGAGATACTTAGCCATATGTGGTGGCTCTGTGAGAGGATTCAGAGATATTGGAGACGGATCCCGAATTATATTGGTTTTCTTGCTGAACAAAGAGTAGAATGGACGGAGGACTTAGTAATATTTGATCAGCTGGCCCTTGCTTGCCCATGGGGATGCTGGATTAGGCTGCTGACGCATAAGGCATGTGTGGTGGGGAAACAGGTCCTCCTCCGATGGTGGCGTCAGACTCAGGCACCAACATTCTGGGAATGGAGGAATAGCTTCCATCAGTTGATGCTTTTGGAATGTCTGGAAGCTAAGGGGAATAGAAGGAAAACAGAGACCTTCCTGGTGCTATGGGGGAGCTATATTGATACCCTGACAGCAGATATGCGCAACAGAATTCTCACCTTGTAGTGGGTCTAACAAGGGAAGGTCTAGCCATGACAGCGTGGGTGAATGAGTAGTTAGAGGGGCTGCCACACAGGAGAGATGACCCGGGTGAAAGAGTACATGCATAGACACTACCCTGGGGGGAGGGGAGCAGGGAAGGGAGAGGGAGGGTGGGAGGAGTGTGAAGGAGGGATATCAGAGGGGGGAGGATGATAAAAAAATTGAAATTGTAAATGATGTTATGTTTATAGCAGGGAGTGGTGTAAGTGTACCCACCACCCCTGTGTTGTTTTGAATGCTAATAAACAATATTTTAAAAAACCAAACAAACCCTAAATAAATAAAGTTTTAAAACCAGAGGCTGTACGGACATTTTCTGAATAAAGGATGTATTTTACTCCTTGCTCTCTTGTCTTTTGGCATCCTTATTGTGTAAGGGGTTGTGTGTTTGTTTGCTCACTCACTACTGCTGCTGTCAAAGTAGGGTCCTACCAGCCATCACAGATGTTCTCCCTAGGCAGCTGCCTTGCCAGCCTAGTAGACCTGCCAGTCCCACTATATCACCCAAGTGACACCTTTGCCGATTTGGCACCAACTGAAGAAAAATGTAGGTAATCCCTCCAATTATCTAAAGTTTTGTTCTCTAGTATTAGTCAGATATTCAACACCATATGTAAGTTATATTACATTTTCTGAGAGAAACAACAAATGTATTAACAGACCTTAACAGTGATGATGTATAAAAGAAAAACCTTTTTTCTATGCTAGCATATGTGTTAGGGATCGTACCTTAGTTATCTCGGCTGCACTCTCTTCTTCGCGTAATCAAAAGCTCTCAAAAAACGCCACGCATGCGGATTTACTCTGCTTGGATCCTAATGAGTAGTATGCCTACTGACGTCAGCAATGACGTAGAGAACACTCTCCACGGTATCCCCTACTTCAATCCATAAAATCCGGATGAAAATCCTTACAATATTACTTTGACTTCTGATTTTACCAATCCAGGAATCTCTGTCTATTACTCCTGGAAAAGTATAAAGTGAAAGCTAACCTTAGCATGTTCAAACACAGCCTCCCCACTCAATCATACTATTCAAACCTTCCGGGGATACTGTGTTCAGATTATAGATCCACCGTTGTTCATGGATGAGTAAAGTTTGTTGTTGTGTTTGTCCTCTTTGCCCTGATTCAACTCTCTCAAGGCAAAAACATTTTAGATCTTTAAATTCATGTTGATGTTGTAGACAATGCGCTACCAAGGGAGCTTCAATAACTTTGCAGTGTAATCTGCTCCGGTGTTCAATCATTCTAGTGTGAAACATTCGAATAGTTTTTCCTATGTAGCGCAAGCCACAAGGGCAGGTAATTTTGTATACCACTGAACTGGAGGTGCATGTTGTAGAATGTCGAAGTTTATAAATAGTGCCACGATGTTCAAACGTTGTTCTTTCTTCGGCACCAACAACATAGCGCCCTTTATTACTGGGGCACCATGCTGTTACTGCCAATGGAGCATCACTCTCACTAAGTTGGGACCTACAGTGGGTGGTGCACATTGAAACAGGCTCTCCTCCCGCCCCCCACCCTAAAATAGCTGAGCTTCCCTGTTCAGGAAGCTTTAAAGCACTGTACCACTGGCTTTAAGGGAGCATCTGCTACCCTTGCCCCATTAAGGCCCTCTCTCTAACTCTTTTTCCTTTAAGGCTAAGGGAGCAGCACCTTGACTCTCTTAATACTCTTTAGCAAATGTTTGTTTTTTTTTGTTTTTTTTAGTATTATCAAGTCAGTGTCTCTGAGTTTTCTTGGCAATAGCAACTTAGCCAAAGTCACAAGGAGTGTCAATGGGAATCAGACCCCTGATCTTCTGGGAACTAGACAGCTGTTCTAATCACTTGGCTACCCCTACACTTAGCAAGCATACCCCATAGTTATACTAACTCAAAGTTTGACAGAGGATGGAGAAATCCGATAAACTCTCTCCGTACAAAGTAGAGAAATCACTTTGAAGATAGTTTTCAGTTTGCTTGCAAATGGATTTTGAAAAGAAAAGTCCATGCTGAGTTTCAAATATTGATTTGACTACTTTTCCATCAGGGTTCTTTTTGTAGCATTCTTTGTAGGTGCAAAATTATGTAGGAAAAATAAAGAGAAGGTTGATGTGGGGATTTCAAAACAAAATCACAGTGTGTACTTCAGGTATCCTGTCCAAGTCCTGTTTACACTGCCACTCATTTTCTCTATGGGAAAACTACCAGTGAACTAGGGAGATAATTTTTCAAAGGAGGGAGGTCTGTAAGTTTATCTGTAAAAAGACATGTTTATTTCCTTTAAAAATCAGCTTGCAGATCTATGAAACTTCTTTAAAATATGGGAGCAACAGGGTCCACAAATACAAAAGTACTTTTGCACTGTGCTGCTGATTTATAACAGGTGCAAAATACATGTGGTACAGAATGCTGGGGGATTTCAAAATGAAATCTTCATGCATATTTTATCCCCTTCCCATCTAGTGCCTCCATGGTCCTGACCTTTCAATTGCTGTGAATTATGAATATGTAGTTTATGCAGAGTCCTAGATTTGGGCTGTTTTTCATGAACTACATTCTTCCTTCTTGTTTTACACTTAGGGGTATGTTTACTAAACCACAGTAATGTTACCCGCGGTAATGGTACGAATGCCCATATAAAGGAGTGGGTGGTACATCGTTAAAGCAAGCCATGTCAGGTAATGCACATTACAAGGTGCTAACGTGTGGTACAGTGTGTGGTACAGTGCGCCATGGACCCACCGCACGTGAACACCATAGCGGACGGGAAGCAGCAGCACATCCGAAAGGGTTGCAATCTAAGGCGCACTGACAGTAGAAGATGCACTGAAGGATGTGCATGAAGAGCTTACTTAACCCTCTCCTCACCAGTAACCTCACTGGGTTCTTGGTGCTACAGAAAGCAACCCCTTCGGACGTGCTGCTGCTTCCCGTCCGCTATGGTGTTCACGTGCGGTGGGTCCATGGCACACTGTACCACGCACTGTACCACACTTTAGCGCCTTGTAATGTGCATTACCTGACATGGCTACACATGAGAAAAGGAGCCGTAGGTGTAAGTCCATAGACCACAGGCAGCTGAGAATGCAGTCTGGAATGGGGACATGAGCCAAAAGTAACACAGGCACACACACCATGAAATGGTGTACAGTGAAACAGCATGCAGAGGAGTAAGCAAATATAACAGAAAGGGCATAGGGGTCGGTCTTAAGGGCCAGCTGTGTGGATGGTGTGCGTATAAGGGCAAAATGGGCAGGGGATCCAAAAAGGAGTAAGAGGGAACTGAACTGGTAGACTGAAGAGCCCAAACACATCTCACTGACACCAATACCAAACCACTGAGCCACCTGCTCATCCAGACATCCCAAAGAAAGGGAGCATATGTAACAGCTAGCATGTGACGGATAGGCTGCATGGAGGGGACACCACAGTGTACAGTGAGGAGAGGGAAGGGTGTGTGGAGAAGGCACAAAGTCGGAGCCAATGTATGGTAAGGAAACAGAACAAACGAAAAGGAACCTGTGGGACCCAAACCCACAACCTATGTTGGCTCCATGCATGTCTGCAACCACTATCCCAAACAACCACAACAAGCACAATGCAAATATGTTCCACCAAGTGGCCATCGTGTCTGTTAGATTATCACGCAGTAGTGCGTCCTACACGTTCTGCGTCCTATGTGCGTTGCAGGGAATGCGCATAGCAGAATGCGCGTAGCAGTGTGCACAATAACGTGCATGACGTTACAGAGCTTTCTACATGCCTTATAAGATATGACTAGGCGCCTTAGCATATGTGGTCTGATTATGGCGTGTAACAATGCACGTCCCAAACAGACAACACATGAGCTATTGTGCGCGCTGCAACACACGTACGTTACAATACTGCACACTACAGTAGACCACCTGTCCATTGCCCTCACCAGTTCTAGGACTACAGCAGTACCCCAGCCCCCAACCATGGTCTGACATTCACCAGCAGCAGGCGCAGGCAGCCTGTACCTGCTGCACCACTCCAGGGCTCCCAGCAATGCACAAACTAACTGTGGGCACTCCGCTAGCCAGACTATTCTGCATGTTCATAATGGAACTGTGCACACCCTGACCTGGGATGTATGGCACAGGCACCAGGCAGGTGCCCCAGTGATTGGCCCTCCAAAAAAATGAGCACAAATATATCACTTGAGACAAATGCCATGCAGCACTATGTGGGAACATAGTCATGCCATGGTCACTGTTCGGTCAGTGTGAGAGTGTCCTAACAGCATGACGTTATGTGGCCACCTTGTCCATGCATGTGGTGGTTGGGCACCCTGCCCAGTCCGCCCTGCCCAGGCCATACCCACAATACCTTGTTCCTCATTATGCACATTCGCAGGCCAACGCTGGAAAAAGTGGGACATTGTGGGCCCAGAGAGGTGTAGGCAACCATGAAACAATGGATAGACATACACACACCTACTTCAGCATTGTGCAAAGATAGGGGTGGTTTGCACTCTGCCTACCACACTGGTCATGATCACAGTGCCAACACTGCCAAACTGTGCAGGAGGTAGTAATAGTGCTCTGGTGATAACTTCAGCTCTGTGCTGGGGCCAACGGCCTGACTCTGGATGGAGCTTTGGATAGTGGAGCCTGTGTGAGTAGGTGTTTGCACCCTTGTTGGCTGCTGCTTTGGAGAGTACACATGTTGCTGTTGTATCTGCATTGTGGGGAAAAATATAGGGATGTGCTCTGCAGGAGCCACAGCTGGGACCTGAGCCTGTGATCCTCTGCTCTGGGACATGCTGGCTGTGTGTACTGTACCACACTGTTGTCACAGATGCACAGCAGTCCCTGGGGCTACCTTTATGTCTCCTCAGCCAGACCTTTTCTGTTGTACTGCACACCACGTACTGGTACAGGGCATTGCCTGGGTGCACTGTAGGCAGGTACCACTACCCCCTCCAACACCAGCATATGCCCCACTGCCATGCCACCTGGGCATATGCTGTTGGTGCTGGTAGTGTGCAGTCCCAGGCCATCAACTGTGCAGGAAGGCGGTCACCTAGGGAGTGGGGTCTGGGGTGGGGAGGCATACATGAACATCCTCACATCCCCCCCATCACCGCCTAACAATATTATGTCCCTTCCACATAGGGGGAGATGGCTGGGGGGATGACAGGTCAGTGCCCTAGCAACTATTGGCTAGGGTGGACTAGGTAGCTGTAGGTGGATTGTGTTTGGCCTTGGTCAGCTGCTGTTTTGCTGCTGTCCAGTTCCTATGTTCCTATGTGCCATCTAGGCGACAGCCTAGTCCGCCCTGTGCCCCACCTGCCCCCACTACATGTCCCGCCTGCAGCCCCCTATGCCCCATTTGCACCATCGCTATAGTGGCCGTTCATACTTGGGCACTATGCTGTTGCTGCATATGGAGCACTACTATCACTTTTCTTGGGCTCCCTGCCTGTGTTGTACATTGCTGATGCTTAAATGGTTTCACCCTCCTGCATATCTGCAGCTAACGACAGGTTTTCATTCCCGGTAATGTTCAGCCCTTCAGTACCCCGCGTTAGTGCTGCAGGAGCTTCTCCCCACCCACTCCCCACCCATTGACCCCTTCTCTCCACCCTCTCTCTGCCCTCTGCGGGATTTACCGTGGACGGAGACGTTAACATGCGTTAGGTACCCTTAACGCGCGTTAACATTATCTAACGTGCATTAACGTAGCCGCTGCTACATTTACGCAGTTTAGTAAATATACCCCTAAGTTTCTAGCATATCTCTCTTCTCTTTGTTCCAGGCCTTCCATATTTTGCTACCGTTACATATCATGCTTTAGATGTATATTACTGACATTATTATATACCTCTTGCACTTTACAGGACACACCCAGCCAGTAAGGTTTTTAGAATATCCATAATGAACATGCCTGAGATAAATTTGCATGCACTGTTTTCCTCGTATGTAAATCTGTTTCATGCATATCCCCTGTAGATGTCCTGTAAAGTATGGACTAGACTGAGAATCATTGCTCTAAAATAATTATATTCTCTCTTCCTCTTAATGGAGATATATGTAAGATGGCTGCCATTACTAAACAAGTAGGAGAATGTTTTAATTTGAGTATTTTGAGTAAACAAAAAGCTACTTTTAGATAGCATGTGGAGAGGGGAATTCATATGTCTAGGTCAGGAAGTGGAGAATTCCCATAGTATTTTACATGAGGCTCTTTCAAATGTAGAACCTCTTGTAAAGTTGGCGCAGGACTGCATGTATGTCTCTGTATATTCAGAGGGAACAAACATACAGATACATCTCACATACAGTATGAATGGAGTGGCGGCAGCAGCGGCGGCTAGCCAATCTAACACCGCTAACTGCCGTCCCTGAACTCTAAACCTGGATATTCAATGTAAGGGCCATGTCTGGTTGGCTGGATTGCCGGGAAGCTAAGTGGGCAGCGGTGATATTCAGTCACTGCCAAGTTAGTTTCTGCAGCAAATGTTAGGCCAACCTTTACTGCACCTGACTTTTGCCATGCCCAGCTATCGACAGGTGCTACCCCAGAACACCCCAGTGCTAACTGGTTAGCATCAGGGCATGCAGCAGAGGCACCCATAGAGATTCAGTGGCACTAACTGTATTAATGCCGCTGAATATCCCGCTAAGTGGCATTTACACGGTTGGCAGGTCTGCAAACAGTGTAAATGCCTTTGAATATCCCCCCTCCCCCCCTGCCTTTGCTATAGAAAGACGCTTAATCCTGCAACAACAGTTCCCCTCAGTCATGGCCCTGTCACTGATGCCAGCATGTTCCCTGTAAATAGTTATCTCCAAGTTATAATGCCCTGTTCAATGTAATTTCAGTTTGTTCAATGTAAACTGCCTTGATATCATGAAAGGTGGTATAGAAGAAATGTTAAATAAATAAATAAATAAATAAATAAACAATGATCACCCAGCCCTGATATCCAATCCCCTTGGAACTCGTCTTAGACCATTCAATCCCCAAAACCTCTAACCCCCCTGTTAGTGTATCCCCTTACATCTGAACCCTCTGCATGAAACCCCCACCTAAACCCCCCATCCACGGGAAGAATAATCCCCTCATAAGACCTCCCTTCATGGCTTCCAATCCCTAATCCCATCCTCAGCCTTACCAGGTGTACTTGGTGTCTAGCAAAGCAGGAGCAATTCCCATTTGCTCCTGTTTTTGATGTTCTAGGTTCAAAATGGAAGCCATGACACCTTGCAGTAATATTGTGTCATTATCACTAGGATCCAGACCGCCAAAAAGAGCAGGGGTGTCAAAGGGAAATCACCTGACAGGGAAAAGTTGGAGGAATAGGATGATCTAAAAGGAAGTTTGGGGAGGATGAAATTTTCAGGAGATGATTGGGGTTGGCATCACTGCTAGGGGGTGATTGAGAGGGAGACAGATGTCAGTAATGTAGTCCTACAGACTGCACCAGAAACAAGGTCAAGGAAAACCTGTCCAAAAAACACCCTAGCTAAATCAACGGAATGCATGAAAACCAATATGTCCATATCCAGTAGTGCTTTCTTACTTTATGCACCTGGAATGTGGAACTCACTCTCAGAAAATATAAGAACCACTACGGACCCACAATCATTCCACAAGCTCCTAAAGACATTCTTATTCAAAAAATACTTTGACAAATCATTAACATAAATAAATTTCTGAACATCCCAAGTCCAACCTAGTTATGTAGTCTCCTCTTTCTACTAATTAGACCACAACATAGCTAAGTCTACTGTACATAACGAAGAACTAATTATGTATATAATCAATATTACATTATTCCCTATTCTAAAAATCCTTCCCTGTACTGTATATACCTAATCCGATGCACATGTTCATCATTAGTCATAAATAGTATCTAGGACTGGGTTATATGTATAATCACTTGTTGATTCACATGTTCTCTGTTCATTGTTACATGTAATAGGCTGTTGGTTCTTTGAAACCACTTTGATTCTGGATAAAGCGGTATATATAAGATCACATAAATAAAATAAATAATAATAAAAGACAGCTGCCCTATCCATCAAGTACTTATACATGTCTCACAGCAGCTGTAAATGCTGAAGAGTATACTTTTCCCTAGAGACGTGTAAAACACATATAATAAGGAATCCATGTCTATATTGTACGCCTGCTTAAATCACTCCGACTCTCCATCTTTCCCAAGCCTCTTGGACATCTAAACATACATAAATACATAAATAAACATGCTAAGCAGCCCCACATCTAAGGGGTATGTTTGCTAAACAGCGCTAACATTGCAGTGGTGACGTTATCACGCAATAAGTAACATTATCGCGCGATAACCATGCGATAACGTTACTTATTGTGCAATAACATCTCCGGCAGCATTTAGGCACACAGAGGGCGGAGAGAAGGGTGGCCACCCTGTCCATGCAGGTAGTAGCTGGGCACTACAATGTCCCAGCCATTGCCCTATGCCCTGTCCGGGCCATACCCACAGTACCTTGCTCCTCATTATGCACATTGGCAGGCTAACACTGGAATCAGTGCAAGCATTGTGGGCTCAGTAAGGTGTAGGCAGCCACAAAACACTGGATAGACATACACACACTCCCACACATATTTCAGCATTGTGCAAATATAGAGGTGGTTGGCAGCCATGGCCGCCACACCAGTCCTGGGTACAGTGCAGGCATTGCTATGGTACTCAATACTGTTAGGGTCACTCCCCAGGGTGGTAAACACTGTCAGAAACAAAAACTGAAATACACTCCACAGATTTCACATACATTTGAACTTTTTAATATGAATATTAACTTAATGTATGTTAATTTGTATGTTGATGTGTGCTAAATTGATTTCACACACAATAGGTGCTAATGAACCAAGGGACCTTTTTACTAAATAGATAATGCATATTTTAGCACATATTCATTGTCTGTGCTAAAATACATGTTAATGGTAAATTAACATATGAGCCCAGCTTAGTAACTAGACCCTTTAATGAGTAAAACAAATGTGATGCCCACTGCATGTAATTAACATCATTACAGAAAGGGGATCATATTAAAAAGGCTTTAATGTAATTTCTTTGTCACTGGAAACCACAGAGATACTTTTGATTAAGCAATCTAGCGTTCCAAGATCCTCTGCTTCAGACAATTTGAATAGAATTTCACACATAATAATTCTTTAACCATATTGTAGGAGTATGAATTTATTATATCAAACCCACCATTAGGTGCACACATGTTAATTGCCATATTGAGTGTGACAGTGAGTGGGCACTAAAGATGCCCCCTCTGACAGCAATGAACTTCCAAAGCGTACATTCTGCCCCTAAACCCCCATTGCATGATGGTCAATTAATGTGAGTCTTAGGGGCATGTTTACTAAACTGCGTTAACGTTACATAACGTGCATTATGTAACGTTAATGATCATTACATAACATTAACGCGCGTTCTGAGACGTTAACGTCTCAGAACACGCGTTAACTGCATGTAACGATCGTAAAGCTCCGCGGCATGGTAAAACACCGCAGAAGGTGGAGAGAGGGCGGAGAGAAGGGGTCAATGGGCGGAGAGTGGGCGGGGAGAGGCTCCAGGCACACTAACGCGCTGAACTCAAGGGCTGAATCCTACCACGAATGAAAACCTGCCGTTAGATGCACATTTGCAGGGGAGAGAAATCATTTAAGTGTCAGAAATGTACAGCATAGGCAGGGAAACCCACAAAACGTGATAAGTGTGATACATGTGCACGGAACAAAAGGGCAAATAAGCAGTGAAAATGACCAGAAGAAATGAGGAAAAAAAATATAACCAAGCTAGCCAATAGTGATATCAATGGGAAACAGCAATAAACACCACTTAGAAAGCCTCAGAAAAAGATATTAACTGTGGAAGGGTGGCCAGGAAGAGAGCGCCGCTGGACACAGCGAGGGAGAGGAGGGGGACGGGGAGGAGGAGGGGGCGGGAGTGGATGAGGCGGGGAGGGGGTGTAGGGGTGGGGGCGGAGGGGGGGAGGGCTGTTGTGGTGTGGCTCCAGTGGTCAGAGGGGGATCAGATGGGCGAGGTGGGGGTGGGGCAGGCGGGGGCAGGGGAGGCTGTGGATGGGGCTGTAGAAGGGTGTAGCGGGGCTGGGGAGGGGGAGGGGGTGGCAGGGGATGGGGTGGTGCAGGGCTGTTACCAGTGCCCAGTGGCATGGGCCGCCACAGGGCAGCGGGGGCACCAGCGACCTGCCCCATGATGCCGGTGAAGCACACCTCCTGGACGTATCTGCCACACATAGCTGCTGACAGGCGCACCATGCATGCAGCCACACAGACACGGGGAGATGTGTGTCTGTGCGGCTGCATGTGTGGGCTGTGCCTGGCTGTGGCTGTGCGTGCCAAGGCGCACGCCCAGAGGCAGCACGCTGTCATCATGGGGCAGGTCCTGGCAACCCTGACCATGGTGGCTGACTGGCTGCGCAGGCTGGAGGAGCACTGTGCAGGGGGAACACCTGGCCAGCCACCACATGATGGGGGTCCCCAGGGTGTGTAGTGCGAGGGTACGCATGGCACACCCACCCTGTGCCGGCCCTTGCCACGGCCTGCCACGCCCACCAGGGACGGGGATGGCAGGGCCCCTACCAGACAGGCCCCACAGCCATGTATATAGTTACCACTGTAAATAAAGTTGTACACATGTTCCACATACCTACGATGGCCAGATGTCCCTCATTGCTATGTGTGAGTGTTGTGCGAGTGACATGTGTCTGTGTGCACTACAAAAGGTGAGAGGGGAATTGGGCCAGTTAAGGGTGGCGGAGACAGCATTTTCCCTGACTAAATTGCAGCAGGGGTGGAATGAAGGGGGAACCGAGCAGGGAGGAGATTGGCCTGCAGGCTAAAAGCGCGACGGCAGCAACCCAAGATAGGAGGGGTGCGTAACCCAGAGGGGACAATGGTGTATACGGCGGAGGGCATTAGGAAGGCCTTTGTAGCGTATCATACAAATCTCCACAGTGGTGAGGTGCGAGGGGAAGGGAAGACGGGGGAGGCGTTTCTGGCGAGGTGTAGTCTGCGTAAGCTCACCGAGGGTGCGGCGGAAGAATTGGGGAAGCCAGTGACATATGAGGAGTTAAAGGGAGCGGTGAAGACCTTTAAGGACGGGAAGGCTCCAGGCTTGGATGGCTACATGGCAAAATCTTATAAGGTCATGCAGGGTGAGATAGGGGGGTTGTCAATGGAGGTCCACAATGGGGTGCTGCAGGGAGCGGAACTACCACAGTCTATGGAGGAGGCGGGTATAACGATTCCTCCTAAGGAAGGGAAGGATCATACTGTCTATGGAGCGTACCGGCCCATCTGGCTTATTAATGTGGATGCTAAGGTGTTGGCTAAGATTGTGGCAGGTAGGTTGCAGAAAGTACTGCAGAACCTTGTGCATAAGGATCAGACGGGCTCATTACAGGGAGGCATGGGGGCGATAACATTCGGAAGCTGTCAGATGTTATCTGGTCTTTGCAAATGACAGGGAGGGAGGCAGTATATCTGTCGGTTGACAATGAAAGTCTTATGACAGGGCAGAGTGGGGATTTATGTTGCAGGTGTTAGACAAGGTAGGGGTGGGAGAGTCATTCTTAAGGTGGGTGAGAGCATGAATATGGGTGAACGGGGGATAACCTGAGAGCTTTGGGCTGGACAGAGGAACAAGGCAGGGGTGCCCTTTGTCACCACTATTGTATCCCTTGGTTATTGGACCGTTGGCAGCATACGTCCGAGGTCAGGGAGATATTCGTGGAATTGAGGTGCAGGGGCAGCTCAGTAAGGTAGCACTTTTTGCAGATGATGTTATTCATACTTTGGGGCACCCTTTGGTTAGCCTTCCAAATCTGCTAAAGGCAGTAGGGCAGTATGGTGAAGTGTCGGGCTATCAGTTGAAAGTAGATAAGACGGAAATATTGAGTTCAAATTTGGATAGGGGGTTGGAGGAGAGGTTGAGGGGCACATTTCCATTTAAATGGGTGCGTGGAGGTTTTTGGTATTTGGGGATACAGTTGGGAGCAGCTCTAGACTGTGTACAGGAGTGGAATTATTTATTTATTTTATTAACAATCACTTATATACTGCACCTTCCAAGGTTCAAGTGCGGTTTACAAAGAACGAGTTAAAGAACAGAACGGCAAGTCTGTTTTTACATGGAACATCAGTGAACTATGAACAATAGTATATTTTACATGAAACATTAGAGAATTATATACAATGGAGAACATTAGAGAACTAAGAACTAACGTTTGAGAATTATATACAGAAGGTATAAGTCTTAACAAACAAAACATGCTTAATTTAGGTTGGATCAGTGATTAAATACTAGATAACATTGTATGTGTAGTTGAGGCTATGCAAAAGGATAAAATATGAAATTATATTTGTGTTTGTTCATTGTAAATTGCATTGATGGTTCTTAGGATGGGAGCAATTGGATAAGTCTAGTTATTCTTATTTGTGTCCTTCTTTGTCTGATATTAATTTTGTCTTGAATCAATCTAGTATTCTGAAATTAATCTAGTCTTCTGTTATCCATTTTCTGATTGAGAGAGGGAGTTTGGTATTGGGCCATAGTGTGAGATAAACAGATAGGTTTTTAATTTATTTCAGAGCTCCTTAATTTCAATTAATGTTCTTATTTCTTCTGGGAGGGAGTTCCAGAGGATAGGGGCTGCATGTGAAAAAGCTTTTTTGTTGGTTATCATTTTGAACTTTGTGAAGTCTTTTGGAATCATTATTTTATTTGTATAGCCTCTCCTGTGTGAGGAGTTTTAGTTGATTCTTTAATGATGAGTTTGTTTAGTGTATGTGGAGCCATGTTATTTAATGCCTTGAAGGTAGTTATTAGTGTTTTATAGTTTATCCTGCTTTGTATTCGTAGCCAGTGTAGGTTGGCTAGTATAGGTGTTATGTGTTCGAATGGGTGAACCTTCATAATAGTTCTGGCTGCTGCATTTTGTGCAAGTTGAAGTCTTTTAATGTTTTGTTTTGTAGCGCCTAGCAGAGTTAAATTGGCAAAATCAAAGTGAGGTGTAATGATTGCCGGTATTATACTCATAAAGTCTTGTATGTGTACAAGTGGGCGTAATTGATTTAGAATTTTAAGCTTAAAATAGATATTTTTTGTTGTGTTTCTGATGTGAGTATTCATTATAAACCCCTGATGGTGGCGATAGGGAAGGACGTAGAAAGATGGAGGGGGCTCCACCTGACGTGGATGGGGAGAATAGCTACAATAAAGATGCATGTGCTACCACGGAGTTTGTTTGTCTTTATGGCCCTACCGTCTAACGTGCAGAGGAAGTGCCTTAAGGGGATACAAGATCTGCTAATGAGGTGTATTTGGGAGGGCAAGAGGGCGAGGGTAGATAGGCTTGCCATGTTTCGACCACAGGAGGAAGGGGGGCTGGGAGTTCCCAATTTGGACAACTATTACGATGCCGCACAGCTTAGGGCATTGTTTGTGTGGAGAGAGAGGGGGGAAACCCCACAATGGAGTAGGCAGAGGGAGTGTGTTTGGAGGCGGTGGTTTGGGGTGGAGAGGGGAAAGGGTCGGGTAGGGGAACCTGAACCTGTACCAGAGGTTAACTTTGCAAATATGGGGAAAATGGAAGGGTTATTTAATGCAAGGGAAGAGCCTGCCCCGGGCCACATATGTACAGAACATGGGTGTCTTTGCCCGGGGGAGGTGGGGGGGGAGTTTACAACGTTGGGCCGAGTATGGGTTGGATAGGGTGGGGCAGGTGGTGAATGCGATAGGGGGGTTACGGCCTTATGCAGAGCTCCAAAACGAGTTTGGGGTGAGGGATACCGACCCTTATGCGTATATGCAGCTCTGGTACTATCTGCAAAGGCAGGGGGTTCAGAGGAATCTACAGGGCTGGCTAATGGAGTATGAGGAACTGATGGACCAGCAAGGTTCAATGAGGGGTCTGGTGTCCAAACTTTAGCACTTACTGAATGCAAGGGCAGAGGTAATGCCCGATGGCAGGAAACGTGGGAGGGGGAATTGGAGGGTTCCTGGGAGGTGGAGCGGTGGAAGCCCATCTCTGTAGGGGAACAGAGGCTTGCATGGGGAATGACTCCGGTAGAGAACTCTCTTAAATGTAGGCTCAGGATACTCTGGACCCCAGCTAGGCTGCACCGTATTTATCTGGAGCAAGCGGATACCTGTTGGAGGGGATGTGGGGAGAGGGGTGACCTTCTGCATATAGTGTGGGGATGCCATAAGGTGCAACCCTTGTGGAGGAGGCTAGAAGGTTTTATAGAGGGACTACAGGGATACCGATGGAAGTGGCCCCAGCCCACATGGAATTGCTGAAGAGGGAGGGTGATGGGACTGGGGGAGTAGCTCTTTCTTGTAACTCTTGTGTGGTAGCGGCTAGACTGGCCATTTTACAAAAATGGAAGAGTGCGGACGTACCGAGGATGAGGGAAAGTATTGGAAGGTTGGTGTTTCTGTGGGAGATCAGTAATGTGGGTGCACGTGGGCGAGCTAATATGGTACAACATGAGGAGACCTGGGGGGAGTATGTAAACTGGAGGGAGGGGGGTGGGCAGGTTTGGATGGTGAAGTAGGGGGATACGCAAAGAGAGGGGAGGGGGGATGGGGGGTTGGAGTAGTACCCATTTTGGGAAGGAAGGGGTAGGGAGTAGAGGGGTTTGACCTGTCAGAGGGAGGGGGGGGGATAGTGGGTGTAGGAAGTTATTGGGAGTTACTGGGAGCGCCTAAGGATGCCGGGGGCGAGGATGTGGTGGAGTGGAGTGTGGATGGTGTGACTGTTGCCAGGTGGGGTGGTGGATATACCGTACGGGGCTTACTATGGTACCGGGGGGGCTTAAAGGGGGGCACAGAGGGGTAGGAGGATGGGGTGGCCACGGGTGTACAGGGTGGTGTGGGGGGGGGGCGGGAAGGGACTGTAACCTGTGGAGGGGGGGGGCACCAAGGAGTCGCCAGGGGCCCATAGTGGGCAGTTGGTAGTGGGGATGCGATGGGGGAGGGGATCTGGCGTTTGGTGAACCTAAGGTTGTGACATGTGCAGTTAGCAGTTTGTTTCGGTTCAGTGTGGTGGCAGCGTGCCATGTGGATACCCATGCGGGACACACAGTGCACCTATCCTGGCCCATGTGCATCAGGAGTGTCCGAGCATCCCAGGGGATTGGCCTACAGGGTCGGGGCACCTCCATGGCACACAGCGCAATAACCCATGCATGGAGGTGTACAAAGTACCAGCAGTGCGCTACCAGTGTGCTACCAGGGTTGGGCGTGGGGACAGGTCAGACAGCATGCACAGGTCAACAGACGTTGTAGCAAGGAGGCCTATCAGTGGTATGAGGGGGAGCCAGGTGACAGGGGGGTCACCCTTGTATAGGGTCCCCTCATACATGCAGCAGGGTGGGAATGACACATACACCTCCGGGAAGACAATGGCCTCCACCGGGCCCACACCGCAAGGTCCCCGTGTTGAAAGGATGGGGGAGGTGCACAGAGCACAGAGCCCCATAGGCAGGGCATGCTGCACGTATGCAGGTGCGGGAGGGCAGGCCGATTGTCACCACCTGGGTGGGGAGGGGCCGAAGCCAGAGCCCTGGAAGCAGCAGCCGAGGCCAGAATATGATAGGGAAAGCCAAGGCGGGAACCGGGCCGAGGGCAGAGGCAGCAGCAGAGGGGAAGGGGGAGCAAGATGCCAGAATGCCACAGGCCGGAGCACAGCCACAGGCTGGAGGGGTCGGAACGGTGCAGAGCAGAGCAAGGACACAGAGTCCCCAGGAGCGGGGACCGCTAATTGGGATCTATCACATCCACAGGAGGGTTGGCAGCCAGGCACAGGAGAGATACCACGCTCACCTGGGAGGCTGGTAGCTGGGGACATTGCGAAGGACAAAGAACCGGGGCCTATGCAGCTGGGGGAGCCTGCGGGACACCTAATAGTGGAGGGCACTATCATGGATTCTGAGGAACATGGATGAAATATGCCAGTCCTGTGAGGGGGTGCACCAGGGAGGGGTACCCATAGTCCCCAGGCTGGGTGGCCCTGATCACCCCCTGTCACTGGGGGGACAGTCATCGTGACTACGGATTCACAGCTGGAAACAGAGATGAGGCTGCTAAGCACCTGCTGCAGGGATGAGGGCACCGGGGTATGAACGTAGCCCCTGTAACAGAGCTGTAACCTACCCCGCATCGTATTCATAGGTCACAGGTACCTGTTGCTGGTGTGGGGCTATGCAATTGTGGGCAATGACGGTACCTGTGGTTACCTGCCACTGCCAGCAAGGCTAGAAGGGGACAACCTATCCCCACTGCTACGGACCGGTGTATCCCACACTATGGGGGCCCCAGAAACACACATTGCTGGGTGTCTGTGTGTTACCGGGGAATGCTCTGTGTCCCTGAAACCTGGACAACTATCCTGTAGGTGGTGACACCGCATCATTGTGTAGCATACATATCTGACATGTGACTCACCCCTTTGAGCCTGACTACATGTCCCCTGTGAGATGCACATATACCGCCAAGCAATGACTACTGATAGGTGAGAGAGGCTGGTGATACGTAGACTGCAGAGTGGCCCTATGGGGACCCACGCCCCTCTTTGTCAGGGGTGAGGGGTGCCGGCATGACAAGGTACAGGATCTGATGTCTACCCATGGTGGCCACAGCTGGGGAAGTGGGGGACACAGGCCGGTTGCGTCAGTGGCACGGGGTCATTCCCTGGGGCAGACATGGGGGGGCTGTGCATATATTGGCCCCAAACAAGCAACACAGGACACATGGCATCGGCTACGGCTGCTTGTGCAGCCATTTATTTTCCCTTCCCCCTGCCACATCTTGTGCGGCCCCTCCCACCCTGTGGTGCAGGTTGCATGCCTGCCGCCGCTGCTGCTGCTGATTCTGCTGCTGCCACTGGTGGCGGTAGTGGTGGTGGTGGTGGCCACTGCTGTCTGGTGGGGGGGTCCTCTGCCTGCTGCCAGGAGCTCAAGGCTGGCATCCATGCTCCGCACCGATGTGGCCAGGTCCTGCACCCCCGCCAGGATCCCGGACATGGTGCACTGCATGCGGCATGCCGCACGGCGTTGGCGTCACTGTTCTCTGACCACCGCCCGCAGTATATGCTGTACACCTGTCGGGAAAGCAGGTTGTGTGCTGTGAGACAGGGAACCATCCTCCACCTGTACAGAGGCATTGCCACCCTAACACAGTTGGACACTCACCCTCTGCATCCCTCTGTGCTGCAGCGGAGTGCACCCGCATCTCTCCAATGACCCCTGCTACTGCAGACAGCGCATCCTGCCTGGTCTGCTGGACATCATCTGCAGGCACCTCCCCCGTGACAGCAGTGGTGGGTGGCGCACTGTCCGGTGCAGACCGTGGGCCCTGTCTGCTGTCCTCTCCCAGGGGTGGGGCTGGACCCCCCCACTCCCACATGGGCCACGGCTGTACCCACCGTCGGTGGCACCTCTGGCACAGGGTCCACCTGGCAGCGCGCCCGGGGTCTGTGTTGTCTGGCGCCTCCTCTGCCACATCTATGGAGCAAATGTCACCTGCAGGGCACAATGTTACATAGGTCAGATGGGGCATGACTGCCTGTCCACCCCTGTCGCACTCCCCTACAGGTGCATGCATGTGGGTGAGCCACATGGGTCTGGGCCAGGGCCCCTATCCCCCCTCAATGGTAGTGGTCTATCCATGCTGGTGCCCCCTGTGCCCTGCACTACCAGGGCCCCCTCCCCCCCTTGCATGCTGCCACGCACCCCATGCAACCCCATCACTGCCTTCATCCCTGTAACCACTGACCATGGTAGGCACAGGTGCAGTGTGCCTCCCTGTCGCCCTCATCACTACCCGTGTGGCCCTGCTGCCCCCACCAGCCCTGCACCGTATCCCCTGCAACACATTGTCAGCCTCTGCTGCTACTGTGGGCCTGTCCCCTTTGTCCCCGCACCCATCCACTGCACTGTGCCGCCCCCTGCCCACCGTCGACACATCTCCCCCCCATGGACCGTGCACCAGCAGCTGCTCCTGTGCTGGCCCAACCCTAACTGTATGCCAGTGTCTCCCCCTGGTTCCTGATCAGCCACATAATGCCCCCTGCCCCACTCCTGGTCCGCCCCCGCACATGTGCGTGTAGTGTCTCCCACAGGTACAGCTCACTCAGACATGGATGTACATCGGCCCAAGTCTTTCTGCCAGGCGCCGCTCCAGCTCTGATAGGCTGGCCACCTGTACTGGGCCCCCTCCAGTGCCCTGTGCCCCACGCCTCTCCCTGGCGAGCTCGTTCCGAATGTTGCACTTAATGTCACAGTAGCGCTTCCTTAGGCTCTCAACATCCCGATGTGGTCCCCCTGCTGATGCCACCGCTGCCTGCACCTCTGCCCATGCTCTGGTGTGCATGTCAATGGTCGTGGTGGAGCTGAGGCGTCCGAAGAACAGCTCATAGTGCTCAAGGATACTGGCCAGGAGGAGATCGTTATCCTCCTGGCAGAAGTGCACTGCCCTCTTCTGGACCTCCTCTGGCACTGGGGCCCTGTGGCGCCTCTGCCCTGGTGCTCCCATGGCCTGTTCACTGGGATTTTATGGGGCCCCAGATGGGCCTGGCCTCTCGCTGTCTCTCTCACCGTCCTGGGTCCCTCTGTCACTGCACTCCATAATTTGGCAGTTATGTGTGCTGAGGTGTTTGCCATTTTGAGCTTGCTATACTTATAGGTGTACCTTGGATGTGGCTATACATGCCTTGTGCAAGCGCTGTGTGTCACACGTTACCCTTGCGCACGTGCAGTGCGGCGCGTGTTCCCCTTGCACACGCAGGTACGTGTCGTGCTGACTTATCCTGTGTGCATTACTATGGACAGATGGCAGTGTTCTATACTCACCGTCCTAGTATCCTTCAGTATCAGCACCAGTGGTGTGCACTGCACCATACACGTGCCCTCTTACCGCCATCGTGGTTGCCGCTGCTTACTCGCACGCTCTACAGGGTCTCATTGTGTGGGGTTTGTCGGCGCGTTACCATGCGCATATGGGATCCTGCAATGTGTGTCATACAAACTACATCAGACGTATGTTGCACGCTACGTGTACATGCATGGGAACGCGTCTTGCGTGCCAGTCATACCTTGGCATCTCGGTGTGGTACGGGGTGTACTACGTAGTATCTTTACATCCTGCTGCATCACAGGGACACGCCACCTCCTCCCCCCACTCTCATCCCATGTACCCACTCACGTACATGCCTTTCGGCGGATGCATTGTGGGAACGCGTGCTCCCGCGAGCGCTGCGTCGATACGTACAGGGTGTTGGCCCATGCAGTTTCTGATGGACATTCCAGGCTCATCAGGTGTGTATCGTTACTGTGATTTCTGTCCCCACCCCGCACCCTATTTCCAAGTCACCTGTCCTCCATCCTGTGTCTATCATGGCTCAGACTGTGAATGCAGGTTGTGCGGTAGTTGCATTGCTCGAGCTGGCTGGACTGCGCTTTCCGGAGAAGGGAGATGATGTACCTGGGGCTGCGGCACTGGGCATGGGTGCTATCCCGCTGCAACTCAGGCCTTCAGCTGTGGGGGGTCCACAGGCGGGTGTGGAGGAACAATGATGCCATAGGCATGCTGAGGCACGGCCCCGCCTGAAATGCCTCTACAGGCCCAGGCCCATGCTCCAGAACACGAGAGAGGACCAGGTAATCTCCCTCTACTGGCTGGACACAGGGGCTATTAGGGAGCTCTACGAGGATCTCATACCTGACCTCGAGCCCCGGACTGCCCAGTCACGTGCTATACCGGGATTGGCCAAGCTCCTGGCTGCCCTACATTTCTTTGCCTCTGGCTGTTTCCAATCCTCAGTGGCCGCAGTAGGTGGGATGAGTAGGCCAACATTCTCTCACTGTCTCCACCAGGTACTGCGGGCCATGGTCAGCCGGGTTGGGAATTACATTGCAATTCCCAATGGTAGGCAACATTGGGTGGCCCTGGGACAGGCATTCCAGTGGATTGCAGGGATACCACACATGATGGGAGCTATATATTGCACACATGTTGCCCTGGTCCCGCCACATGACAGGGAGGTTGTGTACTGCAACCACAAACACTTCCATTCCCTGAATGTGCAGGTTGTTTGTGATGCAAGTATGCATATTCTGAATGTGGCTCCACGGTTCCCAGGGTCAGCCCATGACTCCTATATCCTGCAGCACTCAGCACTGTTCGGCCAGTTTGAGGCCAGACAATATGAGGACTACATCCTGCTGGGTGGGTATTCACCATATCTAACGTGCGCCTATCGTATATGGTTGACAGAGCCCCATTGTCACCTGTGTCCTCTGCATGTCTTACATTGTGGTGGTATTTCTGGGTGCAGCCTATTGTGGGCCTCACACTACATCACACCCTGTCACCAGGGATGTCGTCACATACCTCTGTGCGCTGCCACACGTCTCTCTGTCTACCATGTGTCTGTTAGTGCTCATCTGGGTGTCCTGGCACACATGTGGTGTAGGCTGTTCCCTGCCTCTGCTGTTTGGTTACCCAGCTCCCATGTCCAGGGGCACTCTGGCCGCGTATGGTGTGTCCCCTCCATGGCTGCGTGCGACACCTCTGACTTGCCCATGGCTCCTGCACCTGGCCTCGGGCATACTGCACGGGCAGTTGTACATATGTCTGCCTGTGGGGTTTGTCCCTCTCCCACCCCATGTGCCACAGGTTTGTGCATGTGCCATCTGGGGGGGGGGGGAGGATTGTGGGCAGAGAACCATCCACATGGTGTACAGTATGTATGGGGCCTCCTCTCTTTCGCCATGTAGGGGGTGACACGTGTCTTGAGCTGTAGGCGCACCTGCTATCACACATGTATGCTGCATGTCTGTCCACTTTATCCTGTCTCCACTGCCACTCCCACACCTGCCCCCCCCCCGGGGATGTGTTCCGTTGGCCTCTGCTCTGTGTGCACTGTATCATGATGGTCACATACTTGCACAACTATGCATCTCTGCCCCTCCGAGTATGCCGTGCCACTGTCGGACAGATGCCCTCACAGCAGCCACTGCTGCTGTCTGGGCACAGGTTTGCGACGTGTCTTTGGGCATGGTACTGTAGGTGTGCATTGACCCCATTGGCCTTCCCTGGGGCTCTGGGTCTCCCAGCATCAGACTCTGGTGCACTGCCATCGTGTGCAATGATGTGACGTCATATGTGTGTGTCCATGTTTCTCTGCTGTCCAGTTAGACGTTGCTACGTCAGTGATTCCATGGGTCCATCATCTCACGTGTGACTTTACGACGTTTCTTTCTGCAGGTGATGCAGGATATGGGTGTCGTGCCTGGTTGCTGACCCCTGTGCATTTCCCTCAGCCAGGTGCAGAGATTCGGTACAATGAGGCCCATGCCTCCAACCGCTCAGTCATTAAGCACACCTTTGGCATTCTAAAGAGTCACTTCAGGTATCTGGATGGACCGGCGGTGCCTTACAGTACGGACCCCTGACTGTGGCAAAGATCATTCTGGCCTGTTGCATCCTCCACAACATTGCTCTCAGGCACAATGTCCCAGTCGATATTAATGAGGATCTCGGGGAGGATCCTGTGTGCCCTCCTGCACATGGCCGTGGTGACACACATGAGGGGATGGCAGCCAGGCAACATCTGATCGAGGAGCTCATCTCCTGTAAGTTCTGCATGTATGGGGATGTGCTTCTGGGTCTCCATGTGTGAGCTGATCTGTGTGTTTCAAGGCACTGTCATGACATGTCTCTATATGTCTCTTGTGTTTTGGGCTCCCAAGGATAGGCTGCTGTGTTCTGGGCTCCCAGGGATAGGCTGCCAATACTGCCCAATGCTGTGGTGCATGTAGGGACTGTGTGTAGGTCAATGCAACATGCAGGTGACTGGGGTGGGTGGACATACAGGTAGATGTGCTGTGGTGGCAGCACCGCATGACACATATATGTGTTTCCCTCTCCACTGCTTTTCTGGTGTTGCACATGTCTTTGGCCTACCACTCCATCCACCATATGTTTCATTTGGCACACATGTGACCATTGCCTGTGCACATCTTGGGGGTCTACATACTGTACCTAGTGCACATGTTACCAGGCTGTGTGTGTCTCCGGACACAGGGAATTGTACTTTTTGGGCACACATACAGACTTCACTGCCATTGTGGCATTAGACAACCTCGGTGCACCCATGTCTCCACTTGTCCCTGATTGTCGACATTCCAGCCAACTGCAGCTTGCGGCATGCTTACCTTGTCTCACGGTGTATGTCTCTGTGTCTTTGGGACGTGTCTACCTGATGGTACCTTCTGCTCCCCTCTGCCTTTGTCTGTCTCAGGGATGTGTCTGGCCACCTGTCCAGTGATGTTCACCCATCTCTCTATGCCCTTCTGCTTATGCCCATCTGTACATTGTGTACATGTGTCATATATTGTTCCCTGATGTGTCTCATGTTTGCTGGCAGGACATTGCACATCACCATTTTGTTTCCACGCACCACAGCATTCCTCTGACATGCTCCACTGACATCTGACCATGAGGACGTGGTGATGGACACAGTTCATTGATGTCTGCAGCCTCTACTGGGGCCCCTTGTGCCCTTGTGTGACTTGGACTTTCCCCATCAGACCAATGCTATACCTTTCAGGTAGGTTTCACCTTCCATCTTCTGGGACATACACCACGTGCAGATGCTGCATTTGGCCTGTTAGTGACAACGTGCCTTTCTGTGGTATCTCTGTGCACCACCACTGCTGGACATTCTGTGGACCTCTGGGATGCCTATATGACATGGGCATTTACATGACCATGTTGGGATGGTGTCCTGGTCTGCAGGGCCATCTCCTGCTGTGGTCCATGTGCACTATGCTGTATGTTGTGGCCGTGTCATGTTGTAATATTTAAGCATTCATGATGCACATATTGTGATGTCACTGTGTCCTTTGCGACCTGATGGAGGGTGTGGGTGTGCCATTCCCTTACCTTATTTCTACCCCTTTTCACACAAGACACAGCCAACATACATGGCACATCTACTACACTGCATCTGGAGACCCCATAAGCCACATTTGTTTGGACACAGCACCTCTGTGAAACTGTCCCTGGGTGTTGTTGCCACTGGGAGATGGACCTCTGCGAGTTGGACACAGGCCTTTTTTGGACCTCATTGTTGGCCTGCTATTTTGACTGTCACTGGGGGAACTGACACACCGTCGCTGCCATGAACTGTCTGGGTGTTTCGTTGATTGCAGCTGGGGGGGATCACCTTTGCATTGTTGTGGAACATTGACACATCACTGGTGACTTTGCAGGGTCCCTGTTGACTTTGCATGCTTCAACCTGGGTCTGTGGGGTGTTGGGGATGGTGACTGCTGTGCATACGGTGGGGGTGAGCACTGTGGGGACGTGTCGTGCTGGCACCCTCCTCATCGCATCTTACAGTCTGGTTTGGGCGGGTGGCGGAATGGGGGCCAGAGGTTGGGGAGACAACAGTGGTGTCGGGTCAGGGTGGTTGGGGTCCACGGGCAGCACCAGGTAGGTGGCCTCACAACATGGCTTAGATGTGTGTTGGCAGCGATGCTGTCTCCTTACGGTGCCTCCTCAGGCACCCTATAATGTGCCCTATGAGGCACCCTACCAAGCGCCCTATAGGGTGCCCCATAAAGGACATTATGGGGTGCCTTGGCAGACAGTGCACTTTATAATGTGCCCTCTGGAGTGCCTTATGTGGCACCTTAGGTTATGGCCCTGTGAGGGTGTGTTTGCTGGCAGCACTAATTAAAATTACGGAACAAAATGCCTTGGACAGCACTGATTTACAGCACAAGGTAATGTCTCAGCCAGCTTTACTCATTAGACCCACAGGGGTATTGAACTCAATGAACCCTGTGCTATCAGTCAGTGTATTAACCATTGTGCTGTAGCTCTGGATGCCTTACTAGGCACCTTTTCATGCACCTTATCGGGCACCCTGTTGGGCTACTGTCTGTAGCTACTCTGTGCCAGTGACGCACATGGTCAGTTCCCCCTACCAGGCCGAGGTGCTGTGGGGGTGCATACCCCATCTTGTGTTCATCTATAGACTGCTGATCTGCATATGCAGTGCGCCATGGGTATGGGTGCGT
This sequence comes from Ichthyophis bannanicus, assembly GCA_033557465.1. Classification (NCBI taxonomy): domain Eukaryota; kingdom Metazoa; phylum Chordata; class Amphibia; order Gymnophiona; family Ichthyophiidae; genus Ichthyophis; species Ichthyophis bannanicus. Next base: position 730,589,363 of record CM066036.1, on the reverse strand, counting down.
TAACCCAAATCCTGGCCACCACAGCAGACAGTTTGTGTGGTGACCTCACTTCCTTCAGTAGCCAGCCAGGGATTTTTTAGTGCTGGGGGAACAAGCGTCTGGCTAGTTTGTATCCACGTATTCATAGTAAGTTGAGTGTTTCCTTGGATTTTGCCAGTAGCTTTCAGTGTTTGACAAGATCGGTGATGTTATTGGGCTTTTTATTTTTGGTAATGATCTTGACCTTGGTCTTGATCGTGTTTGCCATATGCTCTTGTTTGCTGAGACCTTGGTTTGTTTGATTGGCAAGCATTCTGTGCTTGTACGTAGAGAAACTGTTGTTGATCTGGAGTGCGACTTTTGAACATTTCACAGTTCTACTCCATAGGTTGACCACATCATTATTAGGGATTTGTTAGTCACACTAGTGATATAGCCCACTAGTTACTTCACTGCCTGTGGAGCCAGAGATCATGGGTTTGATCCCACAGTGGGGTTATTTGGTGAGGCATTTTCTTTTTGTAATTTAAAATGGTTCTGCCAGCTACATCAACCTCACAGTGCTGTCTCCTTATGGTGCCTCATCAGGCACCCTTTCACATGCCCTGTGAGGCACTCTTTGATGCGCCCTATAGGGTGTCCCATAGGGGATATTGGAGGGTGCCTTGGCAGACAGTGCACTTTATCATGTGCCCTCTGGATTGCCTTGTAGGACGCCTTATGCGATACCTTAGTTTACGACCCTGTGAGGGTGTGTTTGCTGGCAGCACTAATGAAAATTAACACACAACATGCTTCAGACAGCACTGATTTAAAGTAAAAGGTAATGTCTCAACCAGCTTTACTCATTAGACCCACAGGGGGATTGAACTCACAAACCCTGCACCATCAGTCAGTGTATTAACCATTGTGCTATAGTTCTGGATGCATTGCTAGGCGCCTTTTCATGTGCCTTATAGGGCACCCTGTTCGGCTACTGTCTGTAGCTACTGTGTGCCAGTGACGCACACGGTCAGTTCCCCCTACCAGGCCGAGGTGCTGTGGGGATGCATACCCCATCTTGTGTTCATCTATAGATTGCAGATCTACATGTGCAGTGCGCCATGGGTATAGGTGCGTTAACCCAAATCCTGGTCACCACAGCAGACAGTTTGTGTGGTGACCTCACATCCTTCAGCAGCCAGCCAGGGCTTCACTAGTGGCACTAGTGATGTGGCCCACTAGTTACTTCGCTGTCTGTGGAGCCAGAAGTCATGGGTTTGATCCCACAGTGGGGTTGGTAGGGCTGTCTGAGGCATTTTCTTTTTTTAATTTAAATTGGTGCTGCCAGCAAAACACTCTCACAGTGCTGTCTCCTTACGGTGCCTCATCAGGCGCCCTATACAGTGCCCTATGAGGCACCTTATACTGTGCCCTATAGAGTGCTCCATAGGGGACATTCTAGGGTGCCTTGGCGGACAATGCACTTTATAATGTGCCCTCTGGGGTGCCTTATAGGGTGCCTTATGCGGCACCTTAGGTTACGGCCCTGTGAAGGTGTGTTTGCTGGCAGCACTAATTAAAATTAGCAAACAAAATGCTTCAGGCAGCACTGATTTAAAGTAGAAGGTAATGTCTCAGCCAGCTTTACTCATTAGAGCCACAGAGGGATTGAACTCACAACCCCTGCACCATGAGTCAGTGTATTAACCATTGGGCTACAGCTCTAGACACCTTGCTAAACATCTTATCAAATGCCTTATGGGCACCGTACAGGGCGCCTTGCATGGCGCTCTACATGGTGTTTTTTTAACGCTCGTTAGGCTATGGCACCTGGTAACGCGCGTTATCTGTAATGATGTACCCGCCCATGTCCTTATTTGGCTGTTTCTGCTTTTACCGCGGAACCTAACGCAACTGACATTACCGCAGTTTAGTAAACATGCCCCTTAGTGATCGCTCTTTATTATGCTCATGTATTAGTTTGTTTTGTTTTTTTACCAAAATGTGCTGTTGTTTTGCACTCAACCTGCATTCAGAATGCAAAGCCACCGCAGTAACTGTTCCAGACAGTTAACGTGTAAATGGGCATGATAACTCATGGCACTATTACCGTGGGTGCACTTACTGTACCTCCACCTATTGAGATGAATATAATTGCGCTCGCACTAATTGCGACATTGATAGTATGCGATATATACTGTACCTTGTGCTAACTGCAATGTGATCACGATGCCCATTCTCCATCCCAACCCACCAATGCAACATCCTAGAGTATAAGTGGAAGGTTTGCATTTTTTGCAGATCACATTACTGCAACAAAGTAAACATCCTTGAGGGAGTAGACAAAACAATGTGTGATGTAAGAAAACTTTAGGAATGGTTGAGTGCCTTTCAATTAAAATCCAGTACAAACAAGTTCAGATTCATGCATTTCGGATTCAGAAATCAGTATACGATGGCAGTTGAGAAATTAATGTGAACATAAGAACATAAGAACATAAGATATGCCATACTGGGTCAGACCAAGGTCCATCAAGCCCAGTATTCTATTTCCAACAGTGGCCAATCTAGGTCATATGTACCTAGCAGTTTCCCCAAAAGACACAGGTTCCACAATGCTTGTACTGGGTCAAGCATTGATATCCTGGGTCCCTTCTTAATAATGGCTTATGAACCTTTCCTCCAGGAACTTGTCCAAACCTTTTTTAAACCCAGCTATACCAACAGCCTTTACTACATCCTCCGGTAACAAATTCCAGAGTTTGATTACACGTTGAGTGAAAAAATATTTTCTTTTACTAGTCTTAAATAGTTTATCCTATAGCTTTATTGCATGTCCCCTAGTCTTTCTATATTCTGATAATGTAAACAATCGATCTACTTTTACCCATTCCACTCTGTTCATTAATTTATAGACTTCTATCATATCTCCCTTCAGCCGTCTCTTTTCCAGGTTAAAGAGCCCTAACCTTTTTAGCCTTTCTTCATAGGAGTATCCTTCCATCCCCTTTACCATTTTGGTGGCTCTTCTCGGAACCTTTTCTAAAATTGCTATATCCATTTTAGGATACGGTGACCAGAATTGCACACAATATTCAAGGTGCGCTCTCACCATGGAACGATATAGAGGCATTATAATATGTTTTGTTTTATTTTCCATTCCTTTCCTTATGATACCTAGCATTCTATTTGCTCTCTTGGCCACCGCTGCACACTGGGCCGAGGGTTTTAACATGTTATCCACAATGATGCCTAAATCTTTTTCCTGGGTGGTGGTTCCTAATGCGGAACCTTGCATCGTGTAACCATAGTTTGGGTTATTCTTCCCTAGGTGCATAACTTTGCACTTGTCTACATTAAATTTCATCTGCCATTTTTATGCCCAGTCTTCCAATTTATCAAGATCCTCTTGCAATTCTCCACAATCCTCTTGGGTTTTAACAACTTTAAATAGTTTTGTGTCATCTGCAAATTTGATAACCTCACTCGTTATTGTACTTTCCAGGTCATTTATGAATATGTCAAAAAGCAGCGGACACAGCACAGATCCCTGGGTTACACCACTATTCACCTTCTCCATTGGGAAAATTGGCCATTTATCCCGACCCTCTGCTTTCTATCTTTTAACCAGTTCCTGATCCACAATAGTACACTGCCTTCTATCCCATGACTCTTTAGTTTTGCCAAATGTTTTTGATGAGGGACTTTGTCAAAGGCTTTCTGAAAGTCCAGATACACTATATCACCCAACTCACCTTTGTCCAACTGTTTATTCACTCCTTCAAAAAAGCATAACAGATTAGTAAGACAAGATCTACCTTGTCAAAAGCCATGTTGGCTGTCTCCCATTAGGCCATGACTATCTACATGCTGAGTAATTTTATTCTTTATGATGGTTTCTACCATTTTTCCCGGTACTGAAATCAGGCTCACCGGTCTGTAGTTTCCCGAATCACCCCTGGTACCCTTTTTAAAAATTGGTGTTACATTGGCGATCCTCCAATCTTCAGGTATTAGAGATGATTTTAATGATAGTTCACAGATTACTAATAGCAGGTCTGCAATCTCATATTTCAGTTCTTTCAACACCCTTGGATGTATACCATCAGGCCCAGGTGATTTGCTACTCTTCAGTTTATCTAATAGTTGTAATACATCTTCCCGATGCATCGATATTTCCTTCAATTCTTCCGCACCTTTAAATACCACCTCAGTCATGGGTAACATCCCTACATCTTCCTCAGTAAAGACCGAAGCAAAGAATTCATTCAGTCTCTCCGCTATCGCCGTGTTGCCTCTTAGTGCCCCCTTAACCCCTCTATCATCTAATGGACCAACTGAATCTCTCACAGGTTTTTTGCTACAAATGTACTTGAAAAAGTCTTTATTTCGCATTTTTCCTTCCACAGCAAGCTTCTTCTCAAATTCTCCCTTTGCCTGCCTTATCAATGCCTTGCATTTGACTTGCCAGTGCTTGTGCTGTTTCCAGGCAACAGCCTCTCTGACCTCACCTTTAAACCATGCTGGCAGTTTTTTGGACTTTCTTCCACTTTTCTTAAAGCGTGGAATACAGCTGGCCTGGGCTTCCAAGATAGTATTTTTCAACAACACCCATGCTTGATGTAAGTCTTTAACCTTTGCAACTGCTCCTTTTAGTTTTTTCTTAACTATTTTCCTCATGTTATCATAGTCTCCTTTTTGTAAGTTAAAAGGTAGTACTGTGGATTTCCATACTATCCCTCCTCCACTAATTAAATCAAATGTGATCATACTATGATCACTATTGCCAAGTGGCCCCAACTCCCTTATCTCTTGCACTAGATCAGGTGTTCCACTAAGGACTAGGTCTAATATGGCTTCCCCTCTGGTCGGTTCATGAACCAGCTGCTCCAAGAAGCAGTCATTTATGTCATCTAGGAACTTTATCTCCCTAGCATGTCCTGCCGTGACACTGACCCAGTCGATACCGGGGTAATTGAAATCACCCATTATTATTACTACGCTGTAACCTTTGCTATCTTCCTTGATTTCTTTGAGCATTTCATCATCCATTTGTTCATTCTGCCCAGGCGGTCGATAGTACACCCCCACTGTCATCACCTTCCCCTTTTTACATGGAATTTCAATCCATAGAGATTCTATAGCAAATTTTGTTTCCTGCAAAACTTAATCCTTTCTGACTCAATGCTCTCTCTAACATAGAGCGCAACCCCTCCACCAATTTGATCAGCTCTATCATTACAATATAGTTTGTAACCAGGTATCACAGTGTCCCACTGGTTGTCTTCCTTCCACCATGTCTCTGATATTCCAATCATATCTAACCTCTCATTTAGTGCTATATGTTCTAACTCTCCCATCTTTTTAGACTTCTAGCATTTGCATACAAGCATTTTAGAGACTGTATTTTATTCATATTAATTTGGCTATTGGTAGACATGGGTAATTTGGGATCTTTAAGCTCTGTCTGTTCCATACTTGAGGGCATTTGGGCTACTTTACTCTTTTTTGGAACCTCTCTGCTTTTGGTAGTATCCTTCAAGGATACATTCTTCCGAACCATCTGCTCTTGGGAGACTGTCGGCTTTCCCCTATTATCTAGTTTAAAAACTGCTCTATCTCCTTTTTAAAGGTTAATGCTAGCAGCATGGTTCCATCCCGGTTAAGGTGAAGCCCATCCCTTCGGAATAGCCCCTCCTTTCCACAGAATGTTCCCCAGTTCCTAACAAATCCAAAACCTCATCTCTGCACATTGTCTCATCCACGCATTGAGACTCCGGAGCTCTGCCTGCCTTTTGGGTCCTGTGCGTTGAACGGGAAGCATTTCGGAGAATGCTACCCTGGAATTTCTGGATTTCAACTTCCTACCTAAAAGCCTAAATTTAGCCTCCAGAATCTCCCTACCACATTTTCCTATGTCATTGGTACCGACATGTACCAAGGCAGCAGACTCCTCCCCAGCACTATCTAAGACCTTATCTAGGTGGCGCGTGAGGACCGCTACCTTCACACCAGGCAAGCATGTTACCAGGTGATCCTCACGTCCACCAGCTACCCAGCTATCTACATGCCTAATGATCGAATCACCAACTATAACGACTGTCCTAACCCTTCCCTCATGGGCACATGGCCTTTGAGATATCTCCTTGGTGCAAGAGGGTTTTACATCACCTGGAGGACAGGTCCTAGTTACAGGATAACTTCCTGCCACACCAGGATGATTCTCTCCTGCTACGTGAGCTCTCTCCTCCATGGCATGTAGGTCTCGTCTATGTACCTCTCTGTCTTTCTTATGTTTTCCAAGTCTACTACTCTAGCCTCTAGAGAACGGACTCATTCCCTGAGAGCAAAGAGCTCCTTGCTCCTAATGCACACTTAAGACCTCTCACCAACTGGGAGAAAATCATACATGTGACACTCAAGACAAAAGACTGGAAAGCCCTCATCTTGCTGCTGGACTGCTGTCTATATCTTAGTTTTAAGGGCCTGCTCTCTCACTTTCTGGATCTGCAGTGGTGTGTTCCGCTGGTGGCTACTGGCTGCACTCCCCTCCTTTCTCATGGTGTGCCTCGTTCTCCATGATGTGGTATGTACTGTGTACCATACACCCTTGGCGTTATGGGCTTTCTGTGCCCAGTTATGTACCTAAGGCGTGGTCGTACGTGCGTTCCGCAAAGGCGTTGCGTGCATGCGCAGTAGCATGCGTTATGCTTGTGTGCATTCAGCTGAAATTGGTTCCGTAGTGCGTTCAGGGGCATATCTGTGGATGTCAGTGCATGGGGACGCCTCGTCTGCCCCATATGGGCACTGTTCCCAACCCACGCACACGTATGCACCTTACGCCTGATGTATCATATCCCATGCTGTGTGTGCGTAAGGCGTTTTCCTAGGTATTCGATGCACTTTCCCTATGCTACCCACCCTCAGATCTATCCTTGGTGTTGCTATTGGTGTGCACCGCTGCATACACGGGCGGTTTATCCCCCGGCGTGGTTCATGGTGCGTGCACGCACAATCTGTTATTTATCATTGCTTTGGGTACTGTCTCTTATATACGGCATGTTCTGACACACATAGGTGGGTCATTTGTCATGTCTACATTCGCTAGTCTGCATCAGACGTACGTGTGGATGCCCCGCCTGTGCACGTTGGAACACACCTTGCGTTCTGCCCTCACCCACTTGTCTGGGTGAGGCACGCAGAGCAAAACACAGTACGTTTTTGCAATGCTGGGGCACGGGGACATGCCACGTGCTCCTCCTACCCTCATTCAGCATAGCCAATCATGGCACATGCATTTTGAGGAACACGCGTTTCTGCGCTTGATACGGCGTTACGCTTCTGTATGTGCATGGCGTTGTCTCATGCTGTTGCTGGTTTATGTCCCAGCATCACCAGGTGTGTAAGGTTTCCTCTGCTTATTTGCCACACCCCACACCCTATTTAACATTTACCTGTGCTCCATCTCATGTCTATCATGGCTCAGATCGTGAATGCGGTGGTGGCGTTGGTGGAGCTGTCAGAGCTGTGGTTGCCTGAAGGGGGAGATGATGTCCCTGGGGCTGTGGCACTGGGCATGGGTGCAGTCCCGCTGCAACTCAGACCTGTAGCTGTGGGGGCTCCACAGGCGGAGGTGATACCAGCAAGGTGCCATAGGCATGCTGAGGTGCAGCCCTGACTGTCACGCGTCTACAGGCCCAGGCCCATGCTCCAGGACATACATGAGGACCAGGTCATCTCCCTCTACCATCTGGACATAAGGGCTATTAGGGATCTCTATAAGGATCTACGACCTTACCTCGAGCCCCGGACTGCCTGGTCACATGCCATACCAGGATTGGCCAAGCTCCTGGTTGCCCTACATTTCCTTGCCTCTGGCTGTTTCCAATCCTCTGTGGCCGCAGTGGGTGGGATGGGCAGGCCAACCTTCTCACGCTGTCTCCACAGGTATTGTGGGCCATGGTCAGCCGGGTTGGGAATTATATTGTGATTCCTAACTGTAGGCAACATTGGGGCGCCCTGGGCCAGACATTCCAGTGGATTGCAGGGATACCACACATGATGGGAGCTATTGATTGCACACATGTTGCCCTGGTCCCACCACTCGACAGGGAGGTTGTGTTCCGCAATCACAAACACTACCATTCCCTGACTGCGCAGGTTGTTTGTGATGCAAATATGCGTATTCTGAATGTGGTTCCATGGTTCCCAGGGTCAGCCCATGACTCCTCTATCCTGCAGCACTCGGCACTGTTTGGCCAATTTAAGGCCAGACAATATGGGGACTGTGTCCTGCTGGGTGGATATTTACCATATCTCACATGCGCTTACAGTGTATGATATCTGGGGTCCCATTGTCACCTGTGTCCTCTGCATGCCTTTCCTTGCATTGTGGTTGTGGGGCACTGCCTTGTATGGGGCTTTGTACAATGTCACACCCTGTCGCCGGGGACGTGGTCATGTACCTCTGTGTGATTCTAAACGTCTCTATGTATACCATGTGTGTCTCATTACTCATCTGGGTGTCTCGGCACACATGCGGGTGACACTGGTATCTGCTACTGCTGTTCTGTTGCACAGGTCTTATGTACAGGGACACTCTTGGCAAATATGGTCTGTCCCTTCTATGGCTGGATGCGACACCTCTTGGTTCACAACGACTCCAACACATGGCCTCGGACATACCTCACATGCAGATGTGCATGTGTATGCCTTTGTGGTGTTTCCCTCATGGACTCCATATCCAATGTGTGTGTGTGTGTGTGTGTGTGTGTGTGTGTGTATAGTCCAGGAGGAGGGGTTAGGTATGCACCCAGAACCATCCTCATGCTGTACGGTGTGTGTGGGGGGCTATTCTCCATTGTCCATGTGTGCAACAACATGTGGGTGGAGCTGTGGTCACACTTGACATCACACATGTATGCTGTATGTCTGTCCATGTTATCTTGTTTCTACTGCCATTCTGACCTGGCTCCTCAGGTATGTGTTCCTGTGACATCTGCTGTGTGTGCACTGTATCATGGGTGTCACTTTGTTGCACACATGCACATCTCTGCCCCTTCCAGTATGCTTTGCCACTGTTGGCCAGATGCCTTCACACCTGCCACTGCTGCCATTTGGGTACAGGTTTTTGGCCGTGTGTTTGGCCTGGATACAGTTGATGTTTGTTGACCTCATTAGCCTTCCCCGGGGTTCTGGGTCTCTCAGCTCCAGACGCTGGTGCAGTGCCATCGTGTGCCATTCTATGATGTCATATGTTTGTGTTCCTGTTTATCTGTTGTCCAGTTAAACGTTGCTACTTCTGTGCTTTTGTGTGTCCATCATCTCCCACTTGACTGTACCACATTTCTTTCTGCAGGTGATATGGGATATGGCTGTGGTGCCTGGTTGCTGACCCCTGTGCATCTCCCATTGCCAGGTGCAGAGATGAGGTACAATGAGGCCCATGCCTCCAGCCACTCAGTCATTGAGCGCACCTTTGGCGTTCTGAAGAGTTGCTCTAGGTGTCTGGATAGGACCGGCAGTGCCTTACAATACAGACCCATGACTGTGGCACATATCATTCTGGCCTGTTGCACCCTGCACAACATTGCTCTCAGGCACAATGTCCCAGTCAAAATTAATGAGGATCTGGAGGAGGATCCTATGTGCCCTCCTGTACATGGCCGTGGTGACACACATGAGGGGATGGCAGTCAGGCAACATCTGATCGAGAAGCTGTTCTCCTGTAAGTTCTGCATATGTGGGGATGTGCATATGTGTCTCCATGTATGTGCTGCCCTATATGTTTCACGGCACTATCATGACATATATATATGTCACTTGTGTTTTTGACTCCCCAGGATAGGCTGCAGACCCTGCCTAGTGCTGTGGTGCATGTGGGAACTGTGTGTATATCATTCATACCTGCAGGTGACTGGGGTAGGTGGACATACAGGTAAGTGTACCGTGGGGGCAGTGCAGCATTACACATGTCTGTGTTTCCCTCTCCACTGCACCTATGTTGTTGTACACATGTTTTGCCTGCAGCTCCATCCCCCATATGTTACGGTTGACACGCATATGGCCATTGGCCTGTGCACATTTTGTGTGTTTACACACTGTATCTAGGGCACATGTTACTGGGCTGTGTGTGTCTCCAGGCACAGGGTGTGGGGTTGTGGATAGCACATACAGCTTTCCCTGGCATTGTCGCATTACACAACATCAGTGTATAATTGCATGGACTGTAATGATTGTATCCACTGCTCGCTGATTGTGCACAGACATGCCGTATGCAACTTGCGGCATGCTCACCTTGTCTCACGGTGCATGTCTCTGTGTCTTTGGGGTGTGTCTAGGTGACAGTATCTTCTGATGCCCTCTGACATTGTCTGGTGCAGGGATGTGTCTGGGCACCTATGCAATGGTGATCACCCGTCTCTCTGTGACCTTCTGCTGTTGTTCTTGTGTATAGTGTGTGCATGTGTCTATGCATGTGTCATGTATTGTTGCCTGACGTGTCTCATGTTTGCTGACAGAATACTACGCATCAATGTTTTGATTACATGCAACTCACCATACCTTGGACATGTGCCACTGACGGCTAATCATGATGACGTGGTGATGGATGCATTTCATTAATATCCACTGCCTCTACTGTGGCCCCTTGTGCCCTTTGCCTGGCTCAGACAGTCCCCATCAGACACCTGCTGTACAATGAAGGTAGGTTGCACCTTAGATCTTCTGTGCCTGACATCCGCGTGTAGATGTTTCTTTTAGGCTGTTTGTATCATCGTGCCTTTCTGTGGGATCTCTGTGCACCACCACTGCTGGATATGCTGTGGACCTCTAGAATGCCTGTGTGACATGGGCATTGACATGACCATGTCGAGATGGTAACCTGGTCTGCAGTGCCCTCTCCTGCTGTGGTCAATATGCACTGTGATGTGTGTTGTGACCGTGTCATGTTTTAATATCTGGGGATTCATTATGCACATAATGTGCTGTCACTGTCTGCATTGTGACCTGATGGTGTGTGTAGCATACCTTTACCTTTTCTCTACTCCTTTTAACACAGGGCTCAGCCAACACACAAGGCACATCTACTACACTGCATATGGAATCCCCATTGCCCAACTGTGGTTGGACAGGACACCTCAATGCAATGGTCCCTGGATGATCGTGCCAGTGGGAGATGGACCTATGCGAGTCGGACACATGCCTATGTTGGACATCATTGTTGGCCTGCTACTTTGGGCATCACCAGGGGGACCGACACACCGTTGCTGTTGTGCTCTGTCTGGGTGTTGTGTTTATCGCAGCAGAGACACATCACCTTTGCATTGCTGTGGAACATTGAGACGTCACTCGTGACTTTGCATGGCCATGTAATCTGGGATGGTCAAAGCCGGACTTGTAGGGTCACAAGTGGTATTTGCACTGTGAACACTTGTCCGCACATCTACAGCAGGAACTCACATGCACGCTGTATGTTGTACATCCATCTGACATTGTGTAGTGTCACATGCCCCCTCTGCACACCTGTAGGTTAAGCAGGGTACTGCACTGGGGCCTTAATATAACTGGCCTTCTGGTAGTTGTAGTTGTGCTGCCAGTTAAAAATCAGTCGTGGAATTGATGGTAAGGTTATAAGGGCTTTATTTCCCTTTCCCAAAAGGACTTCTTATCATGTACAAAAACAAAGAAACATAACCCTTCTTGGGCATATAACAAAAGGAAAAACTGTAACCAAAAATAGCTTCCTTTCAGCTTCTTAACCAGAAACAAATGTATTCAAAACACAGACTTGCAAAGATAGGAATACGCCGTCCTTTCACACTGTCAGGCTTCTTACTTCTCTTTACCTTAGTGAGAATATGTTGTCAGCCACAGAAATACTACAGTCCATCTGCTCAACATTATTCTCCACTTCAGACGGTTCACATTGCATGAATTCTTCAGCAGGGATTAATACATCTTTACCTTCCTCATGTGGGAGCTTTTCAAACAGTCCGTCTTGGCTGTGACGTACTTTCCTTTCTCTGAGAGTAAACTGATTGCTATTACCACATTCACTGGGGTTCTGTTGGTAAGAGCCTCTCCCCTGCTGGTGCCTGGTAGGTAAGCTAAAATATTCTCTTGCACTCCTATTAGAAGGAATTGATTCACCTCTAGCCTCTGCTTGGCTCAGGACCCTGTGGATAGCTGGAGCTTTGAACGGCAGCCTTTCTGAGATTCTGTTCCTTACGTTTCTCTCAGAATGATTAACTTCTGCAGGTAAAAAGTCTTTAACTTTCTCTTGCTTATAATAGGGGTAGTGAAGCTTCTCTGCTTCCCTTAAGCTGGCTTCATATGGCTTTTGTACTTCAATGAACTGTTTCCTATAGCCAAGCCCTGTGCTTCCCCTCTTAGGATAAGAGTAAAACTTCTCGGCTTGTACCTTTCTCCTCCTGGCTCCGTTCCAACCTGGGCTGTTGTACTCAATCTCACTCTCTGAGTCCAGCTGTCTTTGCCTCTCACTCAAGCACTCATTGGAATCACACAGACCTCCGTTCAGGCTTCCAAAGTGGTAGTCAGACACGCTTTCTTCACAGCTATCTCTCTAGCTTCTCTCGTCCTCTCTGTTCACCCAGTTCCTTCTGTTTCTGCTCTCGTTCTGAGTCTTAGGCTCCCTTTGAGACTTAGACTCAATCTTCATCTGCCTAACTGTTTGTGAGCTGTGCTTATCTAGGTATCTCCGAGCAGCACCTCCCCCCAGCTGATTTGTATCAGGTGAGAATCTCCTAGCTTCTCTGCTGGCTGTGTGTGTCTCCCTAGCTCGTGATCTCATTTGCTTTCATTGCTCATGGCAACTTTCTAACATGTGCTCTCCCCAAATGTCAGTGTCTTCCTGATCTGCTATTTCATCTATCTCCATAGGGTCCGCTAGTGAGTCTGCTCTGTGACAGTAGCTGTGTGTGGCCAATGTGTGGGGCTCACATCGCAGGCATTGTACCAATATTTGGCTACACAGGTACATGAAGCCATGTATGTGGCACAGGAAATATATTCTGTAGGTCCTGCTTATTTGTGTGGCTAACCTCCACTTGTACATGACACACTAGTTGCCTCCAGAACACTGTGATGCATGCCACCATCTCTGATTGCTGTTTGACCATCACAGGGGGTGTTACAGTAGATATGGGGCAGCACTCTGTCGTGTTTCAATGTACATGGTGCATGTGCATGTGCCTGACTCATCTCTTACCCTGGTGCATGTGCCGGAGTGGGATTTGTGTGGGTACGTGTACCATTATGGACGTCTCTTTGTAACTCTACGTGCATGTTATGGTGTGTGTTTACTGGACAGATATGGCAATGTACAGGCTTATCTTTGCATGTGTGCACGGTCCTTTTTCTGATATGACATTACGCCACTCGCATTGTGCCAGTACCTTTTCACTGTGGCGGCGGGTGTGTCCATTTCCAGGCTTTATTTGTGCAGTCCCTGTACATTGCCATATTATGACTGCTCCTGTTTCCACAGCATCCATTGTGGTGGGCCTTCCACATAGTTCTACTTCTGTATGTTAGTGCAACAACATGTGGGTCACAGCAGAGTAGTAATAATGGGTGATTTCAATTACCCTGGTATCGACTGGGTCAGTGTTACGGCAGGACAAGCTAGGGAGATAAAGTTTCTAGATGAAATAAATGACTGCTTCTTGGAGCAGCTGGTTCATGAACCGACCAGAGGGGAAGCCATACTGGACCTAGTCCTTAGTGGAACGCCAGATCTGGTGCAAGAAATAAGGGTGTTGGGACCACTTGGCAATAGTGATCATAGCATGACCGTGTTTAATTTAATTAGTGGAGGAGGGGTAGTAAAGAAATCCACAGTACTACCTTTTAACTTTCAAAAGGGAGACTATGATAAAATGAGGAATATAGTTAAGAAAAAACTAAAAGGAGCGGTTGCAAAGGTTAAAGACTTACAGCAAGCTTGGGTGTTATTTAAAAATACTATCCTCGAAGCCCAGACCAGCTGTATTCCATGAATTAAGAAAAGTGGAAGAAAGTCCAAAAACCTGCCAGCATGGTTTAAAGGTGAGGTCAGAGAGGCTGTTGCTGCCAAAAAAGCATCCTTCAGGAAATGGAAAAAAGAGTCAAACGAAGAAAACTGGAAACAGCACAAGCACTGGCAAGTTAAATGCAAAGCATTGATAAGGCACGCAAAGCGAGAATTTGAAAAGGAACTTGCTACGGAAGCAAAAACACGAAATAAAGACTTTTTCAAGTACATTCGTAGCAAAAAGCCTGTGAGAGAGTCTGTTGGGCCATTAGATGATAGAGGGGTAAAAGGGGCAGTAAGAGGAGACGAGGCTATAGCAGAGAGACTGAATGAATTCTTTGCTTCGGTCTTTACTGAGGAAGATGTAGGGATGTTACCCAAGACTGAAGTGGTATTTAAAGGTGATACTGCAGAGGAATTGAGAGAAATATCGCTACACCGGGAAGATATATTACAACTATTTGATAAACTGAATAGTAGCAAATCACCTGGACCGGATGGTATACATCCAAGAGTGTTGAAAGAACTGAAATATGAGATTGCGGACCTGCTATTGGTAATCTGTGAACTTTCATTAAAATCATCTGTAATACCTGAAGGTTGGAGGGTCGCCAACGTAACACCAATCTTTAAAAAGGGTTCCAGGGGTGACCCAGGAAATTACAGACCGGTGAGTCTGACGTCAGTACCGGGGAAAATGGTAGAAACCATCATAAAGAACAAAATTACACAGCATGTAGATAGTCATGGCCTAATGGGAGACAGCCAACATGGCTTTAGACAAGGAAGATCTTGTCTTACTAATCTGATTTGTTTTTTTGAAGGTGTGCATAAACAGGTAGACAAAGGTGAGTCGGTTGATATAGTGTATCTGGACTTTCAGAAAGCTTTTGATAAGGTCCCTCATCAGAGACTTTTGGCGAAACTAAAACGTCATGGGATAGGAGGCAGTGTACTATTGTGGATCGGGAACTGGTTAAAAGATAGAAAGCAGAGGGTAGGGCTAAATGGCCAATATTCCCAATGGAAAAAGGTGAATAGTGGAGTACCCCAGGGATCTGTACTGGGTCCGCTACTTTTTGACATATTCATAAATGACCTGGAAAAGGGAATAACGAGTGAGGTTATCAAATTTGCAGATGATACAAAACTGTTTAAAGTTGTTAAAACCCAAGAGGATTGTGGAAAACTGCAGGAGGATCTGGATAAATTGGAAGACTGGGCATCCAAATGGCAGATGAAATTCAATGTGGACAAGTGCAAAGTTATGCACCTAGGAAAGAACAACCCACACTATACTTACACAATGCAAGGTTCCACATTGGGAACCACCACCCAGGAAAATGATTTAGGAGTCATCGTGGATAACATGTTAAAACCCTCTGCCCAATGTGCAGCAGCAGCCAAGAAAGCAAATAGAATGCTAGGTATCATAAAGAAAGGGATGGAAAATAAAACAAAGGATATTATAATGCCTCTATATCGTTCCATGGTACGACCGCACCTTGAATATTGTGTGCAGTTCTGGTCACCGTATCTTAAAAAGGACATAGCATTATTAGAAAAAGTACAGAGAAGAGCCACCAAAATGGTGAAGGGGATGGAAGGCTACTCCTATTAAGAGAGGCTACAAAGGTTGGGGCTCTTCAACCTGGAAAAGAGACGGCTGAGGGGAGATATGATAGAGGTCTATAAATTAATGAATGGAGTGGAGCGGGTAAACATGGATCAATTGTTTACGCTATCAGAATATAGAAAGACTAGGGGACATGCAATGAAGCTACAGGGTAAACTATTTAAGACAAATAAGAGAAAATATTTTTTCACTCAACGTGTAATCAAACTCTGGAATTTGTTACCGGAGGATGTAGTAAGGGCTGTTAGTGTAGCTGGGTTTAAAAAAGGTTTGGACAAGTTCCTGGAGGAAAGGTCCATAAACCACTATTAAAAAGGGACCCAGGATAATCAATGCTTGACCCAGTACAAGCATTGTGGAACCTGTGTCTTTTGGGGATATTGCTAGGTACGTATGACCTAGATTGGCCACTGTTGGAAACAGGATACTGGGCTTGATGGACCTCGGTCTGACCCAGTATGGCATATCTTATGTTCTTATGTTCTTATCCCATTTTCTTTGCTTTTTACCCACATGTGACTCTCGTCCTGATACCGTGTCCTCATGTTGCATTATGTCACTGTTTTTTTATGCCATGTGTGCATTAAAGGTGTTTATTTACATGACCACCTGACGTCTGGTCTTTCTCAACACATCACATGCTGTTCTAGGGGCATCTACACTGCTGTATGACCCACTGATACCCACAAATTAGGTCTACACGTCTGAGGGGTGGTGCTGGGCCATTGGGACATGACATCATTGGCATGTTAGTGCATTTGCCTGTGCACTGCATATGCACTTCACTGTGTGGCAGCATGACATTACATCTCTGTATCTTCCCTTCAGATCTTATTGCCTTGTGTGTGTGTTGTCAGCCTGGTGTGCCTACCTGACACGTGCCACCTGTCAGCTGTGTGTTCTGGTGCTGTGGCCATGATGGTGCAGACATGTACTACTACTACTACCGAGCATTTGTATAGTGCTACATGGCATACACGGTGCTGTGCAGACAGGTGGGAGACATTTTCTGTGCATCATAGATTACTATCTAGTCAGCACGGACACAGATGGGGTGGGAGGGATACCGCTGGGGACAGGGGGGGTCAGGGAAATCATGCTTCCATGGCTGCAGTGAGGACGTGTGGTTTCACCCTGGATTTGTGGGGGGTTGGAGACGGTGCCTGCTGTATGGACAGCGGAATTTTGCTCACGGCGTATGGGGCATCACGGAGAGAGGGGCGGAGTGTGAGGTTTGTAGAAGGGGTGTACTGCAAAGGTGGTAGGTGTCTGCTTGGGGCTGATGTTTTCAGGGGGGTTTGTACTGGGAGATGGGAGATGAGGGGTGGTGGGGAGCCACAGAGTCTCTGCATTTTGACCTCAGCAGGGGATGTTTGACATGGGTACGGTAAAGGTTAGGGACGATTTGATGTGACCTGAAAAGGGGGTAGTGTGGCCATGACTGGCCTGGCGCATGGTTGGACGCACAGCAAATTGTTGCACACATTGACGTGGAATGAGGTGTGTCCAGGTGAGACCTGCAGAGGGCAGACTACTGAGGTACTGATGGGATGCCATTGGGGAATGCATGGGCATATTGGTGGTGTGTTCAGGGTGGATGGGGCGGGTATCACTGCTGCTGTGGAGGAAGGGGGGCGTTAGCTATCAGATGGCTGTGTGTCGTGAATGGGGTGAGGGGTCTGGGATGGCCCCAGATTGCGGCCTGGGGATGGGGACACTGGGAGAGGTACAGAGTTATCCACAGACACTGACAACAAAGGGGGGGGGCAGGGAGGTGTTACGATGATGGATGGGAGGTACGGTCATGGCCATGTTCACTTTCAGGCCGTGGTGAGACATCCAGGCAGCAATGTCATCATGCCAGGCATGGATCAGGGTTTGGTTAGCCGAGGAGGGTTCAGGTGTGAGTAGGTGGCTCTGTGAGCCATCAGTATCTATCTGGTACAGCTAGCCATGGGTGGTGATGGGCACACCAGGGGACTGTGTATGAGGGGGTAATGGGGGATACACGCCAGATCCTTGGGGTACACCATCCGGGTGCGGGGTTGCGGTGGAGGGGGTAGGTGTACAGGTATTGTTACAGTATACTGTGTATGGGTATAGTTACATCACAAAGTTTAATCTCACTACTTTCATTACTACCATACCTACTACACCTGCACAGTGGAGGACATGGCCTGTTGGTTAGGACACGGTGCCTCAGTTCAGAGGGCCATGGGTTCACATCCCACCTGGGGATAGCAACATCAAGCCTGTGGGACTGGAGTTTCTAGTCTTATTGGCATTCCTTGTGGCCTTGGACACGCCACGTGGCCCTCCATTGGCCACCGCTTTATTTGATGTGTAAGGTGGGATAGACAACTGGTTACTTACAGAGATAATTCAGTAC
The DNA here is from genome assembly GCA_033557465.1 of Ichthyophis bannanicus. Lineage (NCBI taxonomy): Eukaryota > Metazoa > Chordata > Amphibia > Gymnophiona > Ichthyophiidae > Ichthyophis > Ichthyophis bannanicus. The sequence goes on along the minus strand of CM066036.1, from coordinate 730,571,345 downwards.
TTATGTCTGGCACTGCCCTTGTACACAGCACAAGGGAGGTGACAGAGGTGACAGAATTGGGGAGGTGACAGAATTGGAAGACTACAGCGCACAGAACAAAGTTGGATATTTCAATTGGACACGGTCTCCCCTCATGGATTAAATGCCTCTGTGGAATGGCATACCATATTGTGACTCTATTTTGCATTTGTATCATCATCTTACATTGGGACTCCCTTACAATGGGTTTTCCCTTTCTTACTTTAAATGCTCTTTTTTAATGCTTGCTACGTGTAGGGGGCCTATTGGCTGCTTTACTTCCGTGTTCGCGGTGACGTCATACGCCATTTCTACAAAAGAGTTTGACCGTTGGATATTTATCATAAGCTGACTTTTTGGGATTCCATATATTTCACCTGATGCAGGGCCACGGTTGATGTGGATGGCCCGAAACGTGGCACGTTGTGTCTTCTGAATTCCAAGCTGGCTGAGCAAAAAGAATGAGATAAGTTTTGAGCATTTAAAATTATTAAAAAGGACCGACCACGGCGAGGGGTGGGTACAAATCCTGCCTTCTTTTGCTTGGTTATTCCGACAAAAAAATAATGTGTTGATTGCACAAATTTTGTATTTTGCTTTAATTTTACGGTTTCTTGTGAGCCGGGGTATTTTCATTTTGGTCTTGTACACAGCACTGCATAGACATGTCGGGCAGATACCCTACTCACCACAGCTTACATTCTAGTTAGGATAAGTGAGAGAATGTGGGAGCAGGGGTAGAAGAGGCGATGGAGGAGGAGCATCAGGGTAGTTAGAGTCCACAGGCAGCAGCGGGTAGGTGAGCTCTCAGCATGGATAGGATGTGTGTTTGCGAGGGTGCCTGGCACACAGACCCTGGAGTTTATCCCAGGTGTAAGGTGCATCAGAGTGAGGGACGCAATGTCTGCTGTTCGCAGTGGAGCCTCCGTTTCAGCACTGTGATCCAGTGTGTGTCTTTTGTGGTAACTTGTTTGCATTGTGCTTGATGGGGTTGATTGGGATAGTGGTCACAGAGGCCCGTTGTCAGTCCATAGGTTGCCAGTTTGATTCCCATATGTTCTGTTCCTTTTCCTTTCCTGTTCTGCTAACCTGCCCATGCAATGGCTGCAGCCTCGTCACCTTTCACCCTTTCATCTCTGTGCTGTGCGCCACAGTGTGCCCTCTCAGCAGCCTATCTGTTGCATATTGTGTGTTACATATGGCTATATCTTTGTAGTGTCTATGTGAACATTCGGCTTGGTGGATTGGTATTGCATTACATCTCATGGTGTGTGTGCATGTGTTTATATGTGGCTTCCGTCCCACTTATAGACTGTGAAATGAGCTGTAGACGCCTGTTGTGCATGTGTGTTGCATCATGGTGACTGTTTGGGTTGCCCTCTCCTGGCACACAGCAGGCGCTTTGTGTGGTGCCCTTCAGTGTTCTTGTATGCAGCCATTGCTGTGGACCTCGCAGTGGTGGTGTGGCCTACTGGTTTGTGCAGTGCTTTTTTCAGGCTAGTGGTCATGGGTTCGCTCCCTCTTTGTTCTCCTTCTTTTATGCCTTTCCTACACCAGTACTTCTGTAACAATCATATCTGCTGATCTGTGCTGCCAGCACATATTACCCTCATCACAGTCGCCAACCATCCTTCTGTCCATCTATCTGCGTCTGTCAGCTGTGTGGCATCCGGCGTTCATGTGCAGGCTGCTACCCTATGTCCTGCTTTTGAGGTGCCTTAACCTATGGTGCCTTATGGGGCACCTTGCCGGCACCTTATACTGGGCCTTCAGGGGGTGGCTGCATGGTGCCTTAGGTTAGGGCACTTTGTAGGGCGCATGACAACGTACTTTATGAGGCGCCTCCGGTTAAGGTGCTTTGTGATGTGCCCTATATGGCGCCTTGCGGCATGCGTTACTCGACGGCGCATTGTTACGTGCGTTACCTGACACTGCTTGTCATACGATGCACCACCCACTCCTTTATATGGGCATCTGTACCATCACCGCGGGAACTGCCGCGGATGACATTAATGCGGTTTAGTACACATACCCCTTAGTTCTTCAACTTGTTTCCTGAGGTATTCAATATACAAACATCTTACACACTGAACTGGTTCCATGCCCCAGATCTGGCTGTCCATCTGGATGGATGTAGAAGTAGTAATGAGGGGGCCAACAGCTTTAGGACTACAATGTTTCTAGCCATATGTTTGCTACCTGCTGGAAAAAAATGAGAAAAAAGATCTACCATAACCCCTTGTGTATCTTCAACTGTCCTATGAGTAACAAAACTAACCTTTTTTAGGTTAAACCAATAATTCTTTTCAGATTCCTTGTGTGTAATCCTACATGTTTGTTCACCTATTTTGGGTATACAGTAATTTGCATACCTCTTTAGATTATTTATCTGGGTTGTGTTCCCTTTTTAAATTGCATCAAGGATTTAATACGATATTACCAAAGACCCCTGAAATATATTATATTGATTTATTTCCATTGAAAAAACTAACTTTGACTATTTCCTTAACTCCCTAATTTGCTTACCCAAAAATAAAACTATCTAATCTAGACCCTTAATTGGAGGATCTAGTTTATATAGCAAGATTCAGTGCTAGGCTGGAAGGGAGCTGAAGTGTGAAGGGAGGGATCTAATACCTCAGCAATGCAATGGCTTCAAAGGATATTTTTGATCTTCCATCCTCTTTGATAGAAGGCTAGAACAAAGAAAAAAACTACAACAGCAAAAAGAAAAGCTTTGCCTAAACAGATCCCATTTTGTAAGCACCTACAAAAGACAAACCAGTAACTTAAGCAACAAAAAATGTTATATAACAAAAATAGCCCTCTTTAATTAACTCAGACAGAAACCTGTAGTAAAAGTTACAGAATTACCTTACTTGAAATGAAGCCCCTCCAGGAATCAAGTAAAGCAGCTTGATGCATAAAAATGAGAAAAAGGGTGCAAAAAAGGTCTTTGCAGTTTTCCAGGGCATGCCATGTCTTGGTAAGTGGAACCAACATTTCAGCCATCATGCTGTGGCTTTCTTTAGGAGGGAAGAAAAAGGCTTTGTGGGCCATTTGCAAGCTACTAAAACAGTGCTCATTTCTCATGATATTTGTTATTGTTATGAACCCCAATGACAGGTAAAACAACAACATTTTCCTATGTCATCAGTAATTCATATTATAGCTCATTAGTGTGTTCTGTCACTCAACAGTGTACATTATTGCTAAACAATGTGCATTATTTATCAATAAGCATATTCATGAAGAATAGCATATCTACTGCTAATTAGGGGCACCAAAAAGCAGAGCAGGTCCACTGAAGACGATGCACCAAAAGTACAGAAAACACAGTTGGGCAGCATCATGGATTCTGCTAATGTCACCCATCGAGGTGGCATTAGCAGCACCCTCACTGTCTGCATATTCAATGGCTACCTTGCGCTGTTGGGGCACACGGCAACTGCACATTGCAGATGCACCTACCTTCCACTCTAAACCCTTCCACTCCTGCAGATAACGCACTTTCTGCAAATATCACAGAAAATCACTGCATTATCTGCAGTTGTCCCACATTAATTGCTGCCGTGCACTATCTGCCATGTCAGCAACTAATGTGATTTAGTAAATATGCCACTTAGTCTTTGCTATCATCAGTGTGTGTTATCAATCAATGGTATGTGCTATTAAGCAGTAGTGCATGCTATTGATCAATATTGTATGCTATAGACAGCATAGCCCTCCAAAATAAAAATAAAATAATTAAACAATACAAAATATTCCATAAACGATGTGAAAAACTAAATAATATGAAAAGTTTTTACCTGCACACCCTTACTATTTCTAGACAGCCTCTCATAAAAATGAACAATAACGGTGTACAATAATGCAAAAAATATGCATATAAATCTAAATTGAAAAATAGGCTATCATACTACTTGTTATCTTTTTCAGATGAGATAAATGATGGATTTTAGACTGTGGCAGAACCTTTTCCCAGAAAGATCTGCAATCCATTCTATTATGTTGCCATTCCTGTTTAAGAATAATGAGCAACTTTGCAGTTTGGAAACTATTTAAAGTAGCAAATGATTGATCATATGATGGAACAGTACCAAGGTGATCACCAAGTAAAGCTCTGTTTATACTGAGAAAAGAAAAAGGTGTCATGATGAACATAAGGAAACTGTTTCAATGTTTAATGAAAAAATAAAGCACAACATGATTTTGGCCACAGAGCTGGCAAACACCTTGGCAGTTAAAGAGTTAAGTTACTGGAACAACTCTGCAATAGCGGTAAGAGACCTAGGCATTTATCATATTCTCCAAGAAAAAAATTCATCTTAAAGGCTTATTAAGAATAAACAAAAACCAATCTTTTAACAAAAGAGGATTAATTATTTACATTTCTCATTAACTTTTTACCTACTTCTAACAATAGGTCTTTAGAAAAACATTGTCGTGCTTCAGATCAAACCTCAAGGCAGTTCTATTTACATGTTAGCTGATTATCCATTGGGTAATTACTTACAACCAAACTTAAGACATGACATTAAAAAAATTGAAACTGCAATCATTTATGTGAAGGCACATTTTAGAAAGGTTGTTTATGCGGTTACAGGGATGTTCAAGTGAAAAAGTCTGCAAATCTATGCTAGTCTTAGGAGAGAGGGTGAGCACATCTAAATCCGATGCAAAATTGACATATCTCCGCCCTTCACCATGGATGTTTGCTTTAAATCAAAGAAGGAAGCACAGAAACAGGTGGTAATGGACATCCATGTCAAGTGGGAGATACCATTTCATAAACATAAATGTGTGGAGAATTGATATCGGAACCGCAGCATTTAGAACAGGTGATTATAAAATGTCAGCACTTATTCATGTCTCCTAGCCATTTTGCAACTTAGATGTGCAGTTTCTCTTAACCAATCACAAAGGACTCACTATTTACCTTGTTTCAATCTGGAGGGGGAAATAAACTTTGGAAGATTATGGATGATTCTCCCCTTAATCCCTCCTGTAAAGGGCTGGCCAAAACAAGGACTTTTCAAAAACCTATGCAAGCCAGGGAGCATGTGTAATCCAGATGTGGACAATTTCTATCTTTCACGTGCATCCCCTATATGAAATCGGGAATATACAGTATAAATAGGGCCTGATATTCAGCGGTGGCAGATAGGATGATTACAGTGGCTAATTGCCACCACCACCACTGCACTTAGTCCCAGATATTCAATGCCAGGGCCATATCTGGGCTCCGGCATTTAAATCTGGGTTTCCCGAATTGCCATGAAGTTAACTAGGCAGCAGCAATATTGAGTTGCTGCCTGGTTAGTTTCAGCATCAAAGGTCAGCCGAGCCTTTACTGCGCCTGACTTTCTACTGCGTTGTGACAACCAGGCAGCAGCTCAATATTCCGGCTGCCTGGTTATCACTGGCTACTGCCTCCGGTCCTCCCCTGGAACACCCCGATGCTAGTCCGCTAGCATCGGGTTGTGCAGTGGCGGCACCCAGGGAATAACGTAGTTAGCAGGTGTGCTAACCACATTAATTCCTTTCAATATCAGGCCTGTAGTTTTTTGTTCCTCTCAGACCACACCCCAGCATGCCCCCATGTAGCTTAGACATGGTCAGGGCCTTTCTAAAATCACGTTTTGCACATGGATGTTTCTTGTACATTTTTCTGCCGCAGCATCTACATAGAAAATGTGACTAATGCTTTTAAAATAAACCTCATTTGTACTGCATTCTTCTTTAAAATGAAAACAGCAATGATATCTCTTGCCTGGGATGTAAGAAAGACATGCAGAGATGTTAGCTAGTTTGACGACAAGCTTCTCAATTAAAAGGTTTAATGGAGACTTGCATGAAATATTGTGATTATTGTTACAACAGAAGTCAGCAGAGGTGTATGATTATATCAGCATCAATTTACTCATTCCAGACCTATTGCACTTTCTCTAGGATTTCACTTTGTTCATTCTGCTTCACAAGTAGAGAACGATGAACCAGTTTTAGAATGTTTCTTGAATGTGTTTTCCATACTTTGCATGTTCTTTACATAACATGTTCTTTACAATAAACACATTTGGTGAGAATTTTTTTTTTCATGAATGAATCAGTGATTTCCATGCAGTTTAACTATGTTATTCTATAGCATGATAAGACTAAATTGTTTTGAAAATGCCTGTGCCAGCAAATAATAATGTTTTTGGGGGAAGTTTATAAAAGTAAAAACAACAATGTTGAATAGTTAAAATGTGCCACACTTCAGGGTTTATTTAGATTTTATTCCAGTTCATTTATATGCCAACTGCATAATTTTCAGTTTCTGAGCATTTGTATTCCAGTAAAATGTGAATGTTTTTATGATGTTATCTGGAATTTGCTAAGATAAATTACTCTAGGAAATTGCACTGAGGCAATTTACTGTTAGACTCTAACTGATCAAAGCAACTGGATGATAAATGATATCATCCACCATTCTTAGACCAATTATTTCTTTAAGAGGGCATTTGATAACACAGACTTTCTTTGAGCAAAGCATGATGTACAGTGTACAGTGTACTACTATACTAAAATGAGACCAGTCCTAGGGCTCAGACCAGTGTTATGTGCTACTGATAGGGCAAATAATGCTTGGGTAGTGTGAGGGGGAAATAAAATGGTTGCTTGCTATTGCAGAACTGCTGCTACATTGGTGGCTTTTGCTGGCCACAGATTAGTCTTGGTTTTTGTCCTGTTTTGTCGCATTATGTACAACCTGGAATAAAAATTGAGATTCTTTTGGATCTTAGGTAATGGACTTAACAATATAGTCCAAATTGGTGAAGTGAAATGACAATCAAATACCTTGTATATATAAGAAAAAACAAGTAAAAACTGAAAAGTTGTGAGTGCATATGTATGCATCCCTTTTGCTATGAAACCCCTAAATAAAATCTGGTCCAACCAATTAACCTCAGAAGTCATGTAATTTTAGTTGATTAGGGTCCACCTGTGTGTAGTCAGTGTCACATGATCTGTCACAGATACCTGAATAAATATGCCTATTGTGAAAGGTCCCTGACCCTGCAACACCACTAAGCAAGCAACATGAAGACCAAGGAGCACTCCAAACAGGTCAGAGGCAAAGTTGTGGAGAAGAATAGATCAGGGTTGCATTTAAAAAAATATCCCAAATTCTGAATATCCCATGGAGCACCATTAAATCCATTATAACAAAATGGAAAAAATATGGCACCACTACAAACCTGACAAGAGAAGGCCGTCCACCAAAACTCACAGACTGGGCAAGGAGGGCATTAATCAGAGATGCTACAAAGACACCAAGGATAACACTGAAGAAGCTGCAAAGATCCACAGTAGAGATGGGAGTATCTGTCCTTAGGACCACTTTAAGCCATACATTCTACAGAGTGGGGCTTTATGGAAGAGTGGCCAGATAAAAGCCATTGCTTAAAGAAAGAAATAAGAAAACACATTTGGAGTTTGCACAACACCATGTGGTGGACCAAACACATGGAAGAAGGTTTTCTGGACAGATGAGATGAAAATGGAACTTTTCAGCCATCATGGGAACACCATGGGAAGTGTGGCACAAACCCAACACTTCCCATCACCCCGAGAACACCATTTCCACAGTGAAATATGATGGTGGTAGCACCATGCTGTGGGGATGTTTTTCATTGGCAGGGCAGTAAAACTGGTCAATATTGAAAGAGCGATGGATGGCACTAAACACAGGACAATTCTAGAGGAAAACCTGTTTCAGTCTGCCAGAGATTTGAGACTGGGACAAAGGTTCACCTTCCAGCAGGGCAATGACCCTAAACATAAAAACATAAAAATATGACGACAGAAAAAGACCACATGGCCTATCTAGTCTGCCATTCCATATCAACCACTACAACAGTCCCCTTTTTTCCTTTAGAGATCTTCTGTGTTTGTCCCATGCTTCTTTGAATTCAGATACTGTCTTCATCTCTACCACCTCCACTGGGAGACTATTTCACGGATCCACCACTCTTTCCATAAAGAAATATTTCCTCATTTCACTTGACTCTATAACCTTTCACCCTCATCCAATGTCCCCTCATAGCAGAGCTTTCTTTCAATTGAAAGAGGCTCTCTCCCTGTTCATTTATTCCATGGAGGTATTTAAATGTCTCAATCATATCACCTTTGTCCCGCCTTTCCTCTAAGGTGTACATATTAAGATCCTTAAGTCTGTCCTCATATGCTTTATAATGAAGACCACTAACCATTTTAGTAGCCATCCTCTGTACTGACTCCAACATGTTTATATCCTTTTGATGGTGCGGTCTCCAGAATTGCAACAATACTCCAAATGAGGTCGCACCAAATACTTACACAGCGGCACTATCACCTCCTTTCTTCTTCTGGCCATTCCTCTCCCTATGCCCCTAAGCATCCTTCTAGCTTTTGTTGTTGCCTTTTCTACTTGTTTCGCTACTTTAAGATCATCAGACACAATCATGCCAAGGTCCCGCTCTTCTTTAGCGGAAAAAGTACTTCACCCCTATACTATATTGCTCCCGTGGATTGCTGCAGCCCAAATGCATGACCTTGCATTTTTTAACATTAAATCTCAGCTTCCAAATTCTAAACCATTCTTCAAGCTTAGCTAGATCCCTCTTCATGTTATCTATACCTTCATGGGTATCTACTTTATTGCAGATTTTGGTATCATCTGCAAAGAAGCAAACCTTACTCGACAGCCCTTCCACTATATTGTTAAAAAGAATTGCACCAAGGGCAGATCCCTGGGGCACACCACTGATAACCTCCTTCTCCTCAGAGTGAGCTCCACTTACCTGTATCCTTTGTCGCCTCCCACTCAACTAATTTCTAACTCAAGCAGCAACTTTAGGGTCCACTCCTAGGGTGCTTAGTTTGTTTATAAGTCGTCAGCGAGGAACCATGTCAAAGGCTTTATTGAAATCTAAATACACCACATCTAGAGTTCTCCTTCTGTCCAACTCCCTGGTCAAAGAAATCAATCAGATTTCTCTGATAAAACCTGCCTCTGGTGAATCCATGCTGCCTCGGATCCTGTAATCTGATGGACTCCAGAAAAATCACTATTTTCTCTTTCAGCAGCACTTCCAATTATTTACTCACCAACGAAGTTAAACTAGCCGGCCAGTAGTTTTCAACCACATCCTTACTTCCGCTTTTGTGTAAAGGGTCCACATGTGCCTTTCTCCAGAACTTTGGCACCACTCCCAACTTCAACGAAGCATTGAAAAGATCAGTCAATGAAGCTGCTAGAACGTCCCCAAGTTCCCTTAGTATTCTGGGGTGCATCCCATCCTGTCCCATCGCCTTGTCTTCTTTAAGTTTAGCTAGTTTCTCACAAATGCAGTCTTCTGAAAATTGTTCAAGATGCCCCTCACTTCTGTTCCTCTTTGTAGGTGTTTTCTGAGGTCCTGCTCCTGATTCTTCATCTGTGAACACAGAACAGAAATATTGGTTAAGCTATTCCGCGTTATCCTCATCAGCTTCTGCATATTCCTCCCTTTCACCTTTGAATCTGACAATACCACTTTTGCCCTTCCTTTTCTCATTAACATATCTGAAAAATGTCTTATCTCCCCATTTTATTATATTGGCTATTTCCTCCTCTTTTTAAATCTTTGCTTTCCTGACTACTTTGCAAGCTTCTCTAAGTTTTTACAAATATAGATGTCTGTGTTCCTCTCTCTGTGATCTCTTGTATTTCATGAAGGTCTCTCTCTTTTTTTTCACCTTTTCAGCTACTTCTTTTGAAAACCATAGTGGTCTCCTTTTCCTTTTACCTTTATTTACCATTTTAACAAAAAGGTTGGTTGCCCTTAAAATATCCCTTTTCAGTTTTGTTCACTGTTTTTCTACATCCCCCAGCTGTTCCCATCCCGCTAACGACTCCCTGAGGGATTGGCCCATCTTTCAAAGTTAGTTTAACATCCTTAGTCCTAATACTGAACCACACCATCTGGTGAACACTGGATGCAAAATGATCTCCCACTATAACATCAGAAACACTATCACCATTGGTATGCACCAAGTACAGTATGGCTCTTTCACGTGTGGATTCTGTTACCAGTTGCCTGAATAGTTCTCCCTGTAGAGATTCCAGGATCTCTTTACTTCTAGATGATACTGCAGCAGGAATGTGCCAGTCAACATCTGGCATATTGAGATCTCCTATCAATAGCACTCCCCTTTCCTGGCAATGCTGCTTATGTCTTCAATTAATTCTCCGTCCACCTCTTCCTCCTGTGAGGGAAGTCTGTATATCACGCCAATGCAAATAGATTTCTCTTTCCCTCTTTCTAGTTTAACCCACAATGCCTCCTCTCTCCCTTTTAAACTCTGTAATTCCATAGCTTTAATATTATTTTTTAGATATAGTGCCACTCCTCCTCCCCTTCTTCCTACCTTGTCCTTTCTGAATAAAGTATCACCTGGTTTAGTTATTTTTTCTGTTAACCATGTTTCTGGAACTGCAACTAAATCCAAGTCATCCTGACCCATCAAAGCTTCAACATCTGGGATCTTATTTCCCATATTATAGGCAGTTATACACATTGCTTTCCATATGTTGCCCCTTTTACCTATTTCCATAAAGGCGTTTAATGTTTCACTTACCTGGGGTCTTTCACGTACCCGGGGGCTTTCTTCACACATCCCCAACTAATCTAGTTTAAAGTACTCTTCAGTAGATTAGCCAGTCTGCTACTGAAGACATGTCGACCTTTCTTAGACAGATGGACACCATCTCTGCTCTGCAGTCCTAGGAACAGCATCCCATGGTCTAGGTAACCAAAACGCTCTCGATGACACTATGCACGCAGCCATGCATTCATCTCCACGATGCAAGCTTCTCTGCATTGGCCTTTACCCTCAACAGGGAGGATTGAAGAGAACACCACCTGTGCCCCTATCTGCTTCACCCTCTGTCCCAGAGCCATGAAGTCACTTTTTATATGCTCAGAGGGATACCTGGCAGTATCATTTGTGCCAACATGGATTAGCAACATTGAGTAATAGTCAGTGGGCTTGATTAGTCTCTGCAAACTCTCCGTAACATCTCAGATTTTGGCACATGGCAGACAGCATACCTCTCTGGACATCAAGTCTGGTCGGCAGATGGACACCTCAGTCCCCTCAGAAAAGAATCATCAACCACCACTACCTTTTGCTTCCTTGTGATCACTGATTCTGCAACTTTGGGGTGCTCGAGCTCTGGTTCTTCCCTTTCCAGGAATGCTTCACTTCCAGGGCTGCATAATGGTTCTTCATTTCAAGGGCTGGAGAAGTTGGATTGGTGATTCTTCAGGCCCTGGTGACTTGTATCCATTCTTCATCATTCTGAAGGCTCCGATCTTCTCTTCTGCTGGAGAGCTTGGATGTTGCAAGAAGCATCTCATCAATGTACTTCTCACTGTCTTGACTGCTCCTCAGCCTCGCCACCTTTTCTCTGAATTCCTCCACTTGTTTCCTGAGAGCTTCAGCATGCAGGCATCCTGCACATTGAACTGGTCCTTCAACTGGCATTGGGAACTCTGTCTGGACAGAGGCAGAAGCTGCTACCGGCGCAACAGCTTTGGTGATACGATTTTTCCCAGCCATTGTTCAGTTGGTGGAGCTTAAGTATCTGTTGAAGCAAAAGAGAGAGGGACCTTCCAAAGTACCAGCCTGTTTCCCAACTGTCCTTTCAGAGAAAGAGCAGTTAAATCCCTTTTAAGTGTGTTCAAAATCTGGCAAGGGCCATGAAGCCTCACATTGTCTTACATTCAACCAGTTCTTGTTCACCGACAGCTGCCCACCATCATTGTCCTACCTTGTCTATCCCCTGGTTTGTGCAGTGGAAAATTCTTCTTTTTCAATCCCCACCCATGTGCCCAAGCACTAGTATCTATTCTCCATGTCTTGCTGCCCTTTCTTTGACCTCCCCTGGTATGAGGGGCAGCAACTAGCTGCTTCTCTATGCTGATTGACATAGTTTTAGCATGGGTTCTGCTAGCTGTGTATGTGTTCCTATTGGATCCATTCACCTAGTTCTACTGTCTATGCCTGCTGTTCACTGAATTGCACTTCCTTTGCCTAGCCCCTATGACATATAGGGTTCCTGCTCCTAAAGCCATAGCTCTGCCACCTGACCTTCCAGATATCTTGCTGTTCCTGCAGCTACATCCTCATGCAGTCCAACATCCTGGACTGCTTTCTGCATATGGCCCTGAATTTGATTTTCAAAGCCTCTATAACCCAACATATATGGTATCACCTTTTGGGGAGAGGGGTCAAAATCATGATTAGCAATCCCATTCTGACTTGCAATACCTGTCACCTTTCTGTGCTCTTCCATATGTTACCCAGTGCTTATTACTGCTTGCCTAGTGTCCACCAACTGTGCCATTTGGCCATGTGGCTCTTCCTGCCAGTGGTTGCAGTGTCATTCCTATCCCCCCCCCCCCCCGTCAACTGTTTTGTTCCTTTTGCAGCTCTTGTGCAGTGCTGGCAGCTGTTTTCTATGTGGTTCCACTTTCTGGTCAGTGTGTGTGTGTGTGTGCCTTTTCTATTAGCTCTGTTTTCTCTCAATAGCTACATCCAGATACATGGTGTGGTCTGCATGTGCCAAGGCCTGTGGATGGGGGATATTCATGGACTTCCACCCTTCATTGACAGGGCTGCCTAGATTCCACTGCCCTTTCTTCCTCCCTCACTCCTAAGTATCCTGAACATATCTATGCACCCTATCTTAAAAACGATATAGCAGAAAAGGTACAGAGAAGAGCCACCAAAATGGTACAGGGATGGGAAGGATACTCCTTTTAGGAAAGGCTTAAAAGGTTAGGGCTCTTCAACTTGGAAAAGAGAGGGCTGAGGGGAGATATGATAGAGGTCTATAAATTAATGAATGCAGAGGAATGGGTAAATGAAGACTGGTTGTTTACACCATCAAAAAGTAGAAAGACTAGAGGACATACAATGAAGCTACAATGTAACCCATGTAAGACCAATAAGAGAAATATTTTTTCACTCAACATGCGATCAAACTCTGGAATTCATTACCAGAGGGTGTAGTAAAAATTGTTAGTGTAGCTGGTTTTAAAAAAAGGTTTGGACAAGTTCCTGGAGGAAAAGTCCATGAACCATTATTAAAGAGGACCCAGGAAATCCACTACTTACCCCAGGACAAGCAATCTGGAACCTGTGAACCTTTTTGGGAACCTGCCAGGTACTTGTGACCTGATTTGGCCACTGTTCAAAACAGGATACTGGGCTTGATGGACCTTGGTCTGACCCAGTATGGCATTTCTTATGTTCTCATGCCATGTCTAGAGGTTCTGCTGCCTCTTTTTACCTAACCACAGAGTAACTTGTATGTGTGATCCCTCTATCTTTGCAGGATGACCTGTGTACCTCAGCTTTTGTTTATAATCATTGTTTCTCTGTTCCCATCACTGTATATGTCATTTCCTCCGGTGTGTTGTCCCTCTTCTGCTGATAACCAGGATGCCATTCTCCCTGGTCTAACGTGTCACTCTAGATGTACACTTGTCGGATTCCTGCAGCTCCTCTACCCTTCCTCCTTTCTCAGTCTCTGTGGATAACTCTCTAATCCTCCCTGTTTCCTCAGCTCACAACCTTGGGGTCATCTTCAACTTCTCTCTCTCCTTCTTCACACACATCCAACTGATAGCTAAAATCTGCCGTTTCTTTCTCTACAACATCACCAAAATTTGCCCATTCCTTTCTGAACACACTACTAAGACACTTATCCACTCCTTAGTCACCTCTCATCTAGACTATCGTAACCTACTCCTTGCTGGTCTCCCTCTGAATCATCTCTCTCCCTTCAATCTGTTCAACATTCTGCTGTGTGGCTAATCTTCCACCAGCCTCATCATGCTCATATTATCCCTGTTCTCAAATCACTTCATTGACTCCCTATCCATTTCTGCATCCAGTTCAAACTTCTCCAGCTGACTTATAAGTGTATTCACTCTGCAGCTCCTCACTACCTTTCCTCTCTTAGCTCTCCCTAAACCTCTCCTCGGGAACTCCGCTCTTCTGGCAAATTGCTCCTATCTGTGCCGTTTTCTTCTATTGCTAACTCTAGATTTCACTCCTTTCACCTTACTACTCCTTATGCCTGGAACAAACTACCTGAGTCTGTACGTCAGGCTTCATCTCTGGCCCTTTTCAAATCCAGGCTGAAAACTTACCTCTTCGCTGCTGCTTTCGGATCTTGATTCACCTAATCTCCTTTGTGTTTCCTTACCATTCCCCCTAGAAGTATTCTATGTCTACAGCTACTGCGTTGACTGTCTTGACTAGATTGTAAGCTCTGATGAATAGGGACTGTCTTTTACATGTGTTGGTGCAGTGCTGTATACGTCTTGTAACATTATTTAAATGTTCAGAAGTAGTAGTAGTTGTAGTGGTAGTAGATCTGTGCCCCCCCCCCCCCCATTCAATGTGCAGTGTGATATAGTGACTTACATAACGATGATCCTTTTGGATCTGAAGCCAGACCTGATATGCTGCCTGGTAGGCAAGACATGTACCTTATGGTGAGTAGAGCAGTTCCTCTGACTGCAAGAAGAGCAGGTATAGCCTCGGGGTCTTAGCGTGGGTGAAATTAGACTTCCTGATGGCTTTACTGTCGCTCTCCCTTCACAAATAGTGGGGCTCGACATGCCTACTTGTACATGAGCATTTTATATAGTGCCTGTGCTTCTCCACCCCTGTTTTTGTGAATGGGATCCTGCCCATCTGTGCTGCTGTATTTTCCTGGGGCCGCATATGCGGTTTGTCCATGCGACCCAGGTCCATCCGGACAGATGTACCCTTTGCAATTTCATATCGTCACTGTATGTGCACTTATCACGGTCGGAAATCGCCTCCATCTGCCACACATTCTTATTTGCCCATCCCAACCATTGCCTAGGTGTCTATAACCAAATACTATTTTATACATATTTAGCCCTTTAGTTTTGTGCCATATGGTTTTTGTTGTAGGCCCAGCCTGTTTATACACTTCTGAAGGAACAACCTCCAGAGCTGAAGATCTCACCACTGACCTTACAGAGGCAGTATCACCTCATCGTTTTCAGCTGTCTCTGTCTCTTCCTGTGTATCCAAGCAGCCTTTTTGGCTCTGGACACTTCTTTATTGTGCTGTTTTCTCTCCTGTTCAGTGCACAGAAGTTACTTCTGGAGAGAGATCTGCAATTGTGAGTATATACTTCTGGGAATTTTCTGAAAGGAATTCTTTGTTTTAAAGCTAATTAATCTGTGAACCCACTATTTTTGTTAAATCACTCAGGGCCTAGTAGCAGCAGTTTAAGTTTAAATTTAAAATGCAGAAAAGAACTTCCTGGTTACATTTCATACCCAGCAGAGAGCTTGTAGTTTAAATTTAATAGTCACTCAGGGCCTAGTATCAGCAAAGTACTTTAAATTTAAAACACAGAAGAGAGCTTTCTGGTTAAATTTAGAACCCAGCAGAGAGCTTGTAGTTTAAATTTCATAATAAGTTAGAGCCTAGCAGCAGCAAAGAGCTATAATTTAAATCAAATCAGAATATAGCTTAGCACAAAAGGCAAAACAGGGTCAGTACTATTTGAGCAACAAATAAAGTCTTCTAGAGGCCTTCTACCTAGGGGGCAAGAGACCTGTGAAACTTTTTCAATAGGTGTTAACATCAGGTGGCAGGTCAAAAGGCCATTTTGAAAGACTCCTTCTGTCCAACCAAGGATTGTTAATAGTTTAAATTTAATAGTCACTCAGGGCCTAGCATCAGCAAAGTACTTTTAGTTTAAATTTAAAACACAGAAGAGAGCTTTCTGGTTAAATTTAGAACCCAACAGAGAGCTTGTAGTTTAAATGTCATAATAAGTTAGAGCCTAATAGCAGCAAAGAGCTATAATTTAAATCAAATCAGAATATAGCTTACCTCAGCAGCACAAGACAGGGTAATGTGTAGCAGCCCGCTTTTAATAAGTGTTATTTCCCTCCCTCCCTCCAAAACACCCACCCACCCCTGGGATAATCGTAGCTTTATAGGTACTTACACATCTTAAAAGACAGGAGGTGCTTTCAGGTGAAGCTCGTTACCCAAATCAGTCATACACCAAGGACCTGAGATTAATTAAGCTTCAGGTGAACAAGGTATATTAAACGTATTAGGTATGGTCTTATCAGTATAAATATCCACAGTAACCCTTAGTAAGTAAAGAACTTAAAGATCTAAACACAAACTTAAAACTAAGATGCAGACAGCAGTCCAGCAGCGAGATGGGGGCTTTCCAGTCTTTTGCATTGAGTGTCACATGTATGATTTTCTCCCAGTTGGTGAGAGGTCTTACATGTGCACTAGGTGTCTACCAATAGCCAAATTAATATGAATAAAATACAGTCTCTAAAATTCTTGTATGCAAATACTAGAAGTCTAAAAAATAAGATGGGAGAGTTAGAATATATAGCACTAAATGAAATGTTAGATATGATTGGAATATCAGAGACATGGTGGAAGGAGGACAACCAGTGGGACACTGTGATACCTGGGTACAAACTATATCGTAATGATAGAGCTGATCAAATTGGTGGAGGGGTTGCGCTCCATGTTAGATAGGGCATTGAGTCAGAAAGGATTAAAGTTTTGCAGGAAACAAAAGTTCTTTACTTGCTAAGGGTTGGTATGGATATTTATAACAATAAAACTGTACCTAATACGTTTAATATACCTTGTTCACCTGAAGCTTAATTAATCTCAGGTCCTTAGTGTATGACTGATTTGGGTAACGAGCTTCACCTGAGAGCATCTCCTGTCTTTTAAGATGTGTAAGTACCTATAAAGCTACGATCATCCCAGGGGTGGGTGGGTGTGGGGAGGGATGGAGGGAAATAACACTTATTAAAAGAGGGCTGCTACACTGTACCCTGTCCTGTGCTGCTGAGGTAAGCTATATTCTTATTTGATTTAAATTATAGCTCTTTGCTGCTGCTAGGCTCTAACTTATTATGAAATTTAAACTACAAGCTCTCTGCTGGGTTCTAAATTTAACCAGAAAGCTCTCTTCTGTGTTTTAAATTTAAACTAAAAATACTTTGCTGATACTAGGCCCTGAGTGGCTATTAAATTTAAACTACAGCTCTCTGCTGGGTTCCAAATTTAACCAGAAAGCTCTCTTCTGTGTTTTAAATTTAAACTAAAAATACTTTGCTGATACTAGGCCCTGAGTGACTATTAAATTAAAACTGCAAGCTCTCTGCTGGGTATGAAATGTAACCAGAAAGTTCTCTTCTGTGTTTTAAATTTAAACTTAAACTGCTGCTACTAGGCCCTGACTGATTTAACAAAAAATAGTGGGTTCACAGATTAAATAGCTTTAATAGAAAGAATTCCTTTCAGAAAATTCCCAGAAGTATATACTCACAATTGCAGATCTCTCTCCAGAAGTAAAAGTCCCCTTTTCTAGTCCTTCAAGACTGAGGATCACAGAGCTCTGGCGAGCTATTTATGCCTCTTCTGCTGAGGTAAGCTGTGACCAACTTCCTGGATGATTAACAGTCCTTGCTTGTATAGAAGGAGTCTTTCAAAATGGCCTTTTGAACTGCCACCTGGTGTTAACACCTATTGAAAATGTTTCACAGGTCTCTTGCCCCCTACGTAGAAGGCCTCTTTGTAAAGGTCTCTAGAAGACTTTTATTTGCTGCTCAAAGAGTACTGACCCTGTTTTGCCTTTTGTGATAATCTATATTCTTTTTTTATTTCAATTATAGCTCTATGCTGCTGCTAGGCTCTAACTTATTATGAAATTTAAACTCCAGCTCTCTGCTGGGTTCCAAATTTAACCAGAAAGCTCTCTTCTGTGTTTTAAATTTAAAGTAAAAGTACTTTGCTGATACTGGGCCCTGAGTGACTATTAAATTAAAACTAAAAGCTCTCTGCTGGGTATGAAATGTAACCAGAAAGTTCTCTTCTGTGTTTTAAATTTAAACTTAAACTGCTGCTACTAGGCCCTGACTGATTTAACAAAAAATAGTGGGTTCACAGATTAAATAGATTTAATAGAAAGAATTCCTTTCAGAAAATTCCCAGAAGTATATACTCACAATTGCAGATCTCTCTCTAGAAGTAACAGTCCCCTTTTCTAGTCCTTCAAGCGGCGCATGGCGATGCACAGGGTAAGTGTCCTACCGTGTGTTTATAATGTTGCATGTGCACAGGTTGCAGGTGAAAACCATGTATCACGGCGCACTGCTTGTCTCCCCCAAAGGCGTACAGCAGGTATTGTGTGCGGTCCTGTGAGAGCAGCACTGGCAGCATCATGAGGTATGTCGCATGCGCCACACAGTGGAGTGCCAGGAGCTGGCAGTGGAGGGGATCCTGGCTGAGATCAGGGGCCTGGCCGCATCAGCGTGGACCATAGCTGCCAGTGCAGTGAGTGTATGGCCTCTGGCCGGGGGACCCCCTCAGAACAACATGGTCAGCCAGCAGCAGCAGCGGCAGCTGTGGCACCCCACCATGGGGTGGGAGGGGCCGCTCAAAGTGCGGCAGACCACACAGTAAATAAATGGCTGCACATGTGGCACTGCCTGAAGTCACGTGTCCTGTGGTTATTGTGACAGCCCCATGTACACCCTGCCCCACCCGTGGCCTCCCTGGACACCGACCCCATGCCACCCCCTCGGTCAATCTGTCCCCCCCCTAGCTGGGATTACCATGGATCGCAGCAGCAACCATGCCACCCCCACCCACTCGCCCGTCCCCCAACACCCCTACTGCCTCCCTGCCCCATCAGTGTCTGGAACCCTCCACCCCCCTGTCCCTCTGCTCCCTCGCCACCTGTCCCCACTGGTACCTGCTTAGGGCATGTTGGTGTGGCGCCGGATACATCTCCGTGCAGTGCCGTCCACATCTCATCGGTTGTATATCGTACCCTGTATGCCCAGTGACATATCCACGCTGTCTGTCCTGTCCACACTGTCTGTCCTGTCCACACGTCCACCTCTGGTAGCACACTGCTGGTGTCCTGTTCTCTGCTCTGTCCTGGTCAGTGTTATGTGTGTCGTTGAGGTGCCCCCACTTGCAGGCCCATCTCCTGAGACACATACACACTGCTGCTGTACGTAGTCAGAAGCATGTTGTACGGCTTGGCCACATCTCCCCTTCCCATGGGGCCTGCAACTGTTCCAAGGTGTTTGCTGGGTACACTGTGGATCTCTCATAGTTGTCCACAAGGCTTGTTGGTCCGATACCCCAACCCCCCCCCCATTGCCCAGGTACATCCCCACCCCCTCCCCGTAAGCCCGTGTACAGCCACAATGGTGCAGGTTAGACACCCCCCCGGGCCCCCTGACCACCACCCATCCATTGGCATCCTGCGTCCCTGGTCCTGGTCTCTGGGCCCCCCTGCCCTCCACATGGAGGCACTTTGACCCCTCCCCCACACCTTACCCATGGCACACCCCATCTGCTCTGCTTATGTGCACCCCTGCCCATTGCCACCCCTGCCTCTTGCATACCTCTCCATCACTCCTGGCCAACCACCCTTCTCCCCCCTATGTCCACCATCCCCACATCCACGTGCATTGCATTGTCCACCCTGTGTCGTAACCCTTGCCACTAGTGGCCGTACCCTGGCACATCCCACCACTACTTCTCCAAGCCGTCCCTGTCCTGTGCATGATGGTGTTCGTGGTGACCCCTTACACGATTGTATGCAACCCCATCGCTGTGGCCATTGTTAGCACACTGGCCAATTGCAACTAGGTATGGCCGGTATGTGCAGTTAGGGACAGACATAGACATGGCCCACAGATCCACTGGCATGCCGTCCACTGTCCGCAGCATGCAACACATGGGGGTGTGTGCACTGTCCCGGCTCCATCCCATGAATGTGGGTACTGTGTGCCATCCATGCAAAGTGTCGTGCCATGTGTGCACTGGTATAGATCACTGGGCCCATTGGAGGGATACTGGCAGGCTGACTTCCTGGAAACACCCCTCATACCCACCCCCTCATATAGGGGTTCCCCACTATTCAGTGTTGGATATGTCACCATGGGGGGATCCCCCTCCCGCTGTGTGGGATACCCTTGTAAATGCTTTAGATGAGCTAGACCTACCAACTCAACAGGCCTACCTATCGTTATTGCACCTGCCTCAGGGGACATGCGTCAGCAGGCCACCCTTCTGACTAGATACCTTCAGGTGTGGTGGCCATCAACATAGTTTGGCGGACACTGCACCTATATGCTTGATCCATTTCCCACCTATGGCATCCTATGTCCTCTGTTTGTAGTCACAGTGATGTGCCCCCACCTCTACTCCAATCATAGGGGCTGTACAGGGCTCAACCACTCTATGGCCGCTTTACATACGCAACATGGTGCCATGTTGGTGGCATGCTATCTGTCATGGCCCGCCATCGGGGCAGAGCCCGACTGCATCCAGCACTGGGTATGGTTGAGTCGGGAACTGGACTGACGGGTGTGATGCTGGACACATGGCGCTATGTTGCAACTGTGGTCTGGCTGGGTGGTGGTGGAGCTGTTGGGTGCCCCTGCAATGTGAGCACTGTTGGGGTCTCCTCGTGTGGGTATTGCTGGTAAATGGTGAACATAGTTTGAGCCAGACGGATTGGGCATATAGGTTGTTTGTCTCCTACAGGTGGTGCCGTTCCCTGTACCTGCAGGTATCAGATATGCTGGGGGGGGTCTGCGTACACCTATGGCATGTGGTGTGTGCTGTACCTTTTGTGAAATGTTGAGCTGGTGCCTCTGCTTGTATCACAAGTGCATATCGAGTACCTTGTATGCGAGGGGGCGCCCTCATGGTGGCACATCCTATGCAATATGGTTCTGACGTAGATATTGGGGTCTGGCCCTGGGGGTGGTGCCCCACGTGCAGATTTTTGTGCACCGGTGGCATGTGTGTGACACCATGCCTCTCGCCATGGTGATGGTCCTTAGTGACCCACCGGTACATGTGTTCATCTGTGGTGCTACATCGGGCGCTGCCCATGCCCATCCCCCGCCCTTGCCATGGGTACGGTACCATGTATGGTACCATTGTCACGCCCACAGACACACACGTATATGCTCACACCTGTCATTCACAACCCACTGACATGTTGCATTAAGGGACAACTGACCATCATGAGTACGTCAAACATGTACAGTATTTATTGGGGGGGCAAAGTTGTGAGACCCTGTGCAGTTATGGGCCCTACCTTCCCCAGTTGCCAGCAGTGGTGGCAGTCCCAAGGCATAGGCCGGCACAGGGTAGGGGTTGCATACATGGTGCCACACTCCCACTCCCTGGGGGCCTTCATCGCCGGGTGGCTGGCCAGCTGCACCTGCCATGCATCTGTTGTTTAGCATGTGCAGCCAGTCAGCCATCACGGCCATGGTCTCCAGCACCCGCCACAGAATGCGGGTGTGGTGCCGCTGGGCGTCTGCCTGGGCACGCACAGCTGCAGCCAGGAGGAGGCTGCACATGCACCTGCACAGACACACATCTCCCCTTGTCTGTGTGGCTGCATGTACGGCATGCCTGTCTGCGGCTATGTGTGGCAGGCCTGCGGCCAGACGGGGGCCATCACTGGCACTGTGGGGAAGATGGCTAGGGCCCCCAGTGCCCTGTGGCAGCCTGTGCCACTCGAGACTGGCGATGTCCTCAACCCCACCACCCCGCCCCCTTCCCCATCCCCTGCCACCACTCCCCCTCCCCCTCCCCATCCCCTACCCAGGCCTCCCACCCTCCTCCCCTGCCTCACCCACCATCCCCCTCCCACACCCCAGCTTCCCCCACACCTCCCCCTCCTCCCCCTCCACCCCTGCGCCTTCCCCCTCTCCCCCCTCCTCCCCCTCCTCCCCCTCCTCTCACTTCACCTCCCCCTCCCCCCTCCCCAGGCTCCCAGCTTCCCTCCCCCTCCACCCCACCCCCCTCCTCCCCCTTCACCTCTCTGCTTCCAGCATCCCCTTCCTCCTCGGCCTCCCCACCATCAGCCACCTCCATGCCCTCTGGATTGTCTTCATTCAGCACTGGCTGCCCGGCTCCAGTGTCCAGCCCTGCTGGGCCCTCGTCTGCATGTGCGGCCGCTATGAGGGAGAGGTACGTACATTACCACCATGGTCACATATCTGGCACATCATTCAAACATGTCCTGTGGCACCGCAGGCCCACAGGGACATGCCGCTTCACTCACCATCATGTTAGGCCTGCTGTTCCCACTGCACCCGCGCCACGAAGTGGGGGTACCTGGCTCACAACTCACGGGCCTTCTTGCACAGGTCCTCGACCTGTTGGGTAAGCAACATGTGGGGACATTAGGGAACAGACATCCATAGCCAGCTGGTGCTGCACCACACACATACCTGGGTGCAGCAGGTGGCTACCCCTATTGTATACTGTGTGTTGACTGCTAGCTGTTGCCCTTGCCACACACAAGTGTGCGTTGCGGCTGTGCATGTCCAGATTGACCCCTACGTGCCCTGTTTGCACTCACCCTGGCACACGCGCACAGCTTAGAGGGAACAGTGCTCCCCTCCCATCGTTATACAAGTCAGCGGTTCTGTGTACAAGGCCTTTATCCAACTCAGAAATGACCCCTCAAACCCAAATTTCTGGAGTGCCGCGAACATGTAAGGCCAAGAGACCTGATCAAAAGCCTTTTCCGCATCCAAACTGACTAGCAGCAACAGAGAATTTCTCAGAAGGCATCTCTCCATCCCGAGCAGCACTCCACTGATATTTAAGAAGCTTCCTGGCCTTTCACAAATCCCATCTGATGGTTCCCAATTAACCTCTGCAGTATCTGTTGCAAGCGAGTAGCCAAGATTGAGGTGAAAATCTTCATATCGTAGTTAATTAACGAAATGGGTCTGTATGATGCAGGATCTTCCGGATCCTTCCCCGGTTTGGGAATCACCGTAATAGCAGCTGTTCTCATGTCCCTTGGAAAACACCCAGACTCTAATACCTCATCGTACAGAGCTGCCAAGTATGGTATCACCTGCAGCATGAGAATTTTATAATATTCCACCCCATACCCGTCTGGCCCTGGAGTCTTGTGGGGAGTCCCCTGCTTCATAATACGTTGGATTTCCATTCCCGAGATCGTTTTATTCAGCTCCTGCAGTTCTCTCTCTAGCAACCGTGGTAACTCCACTGTACTCAGAAACTTCTGCTCTTGCTCTCTATCCTCCTCCTCTGGGATATATAGGTCTTGATAGAACTGTCTGAAAACTTGCATAATTTGCCTGACATCATTATGTTTAACTCCACCCTTGTCCTTAATAGTCGCCACAATTTTTGTACTCCCTACTTCTATACCAATGTGGCTAACAATTTTCCCGTCCTATCTCCATATCGAAACAATTGATGCCTATAGTATTGCATCGAGTACACTGCTCGCTCTTGGAGGACCTTGTTTAGCTGAGCTTGGGCTCTCAGGTATGCCTGCCTACTGTGCCCATCCAAACCCCGCACATCCACTCTCTTAAGCCTCTGGAGCTCCTGAGCCAAATTCAGTATAGTCTCATTAACCCTTTTCCGCTCCCTCGCTACATAGGCAATAATATGGCCACGCATCACCGCTTTCCCTGCTTCCCAAAATAGCGCCACAGACCTCACTTGATTTTCATTAAATTTAAGATACTCATCCCAGTGGCTCCTCAAATAAGCACAAAAGTTGTCATTCTTCCACAGATGTCTCGGGAATGACCACTTGGTATTTAAATTCCTCTGCCCTTTCCGGTACATTCTTACCATCACATAATCAGAAACCGCCTTTGGTTCTATTTCCACTGCTACTACCGTACTAAAACAGTTCTTTGAGACCAATATGTAATCAATTTGAGACCATGTCTGGTGGGCATGTGACAGATGCGTGTAATCGCGCTCCCTTTAATGCAATACCCGCCAGGTATCTACCAGCTCCCCCATCTTACACATATAACGTACTCCTTTCCTGCTCCACCCTCCACCCAGGTTCCTTTGGGATCTGTCCATTTCCTGATCATGGGGGCATTTGAAATCACCAGCCAGTATAATTGGGATTTGCGGTACTCTCCCCAGCCTCGCCAAAATGTCCTTCGAAAATTTATAATCATAAACATTGGGCACATAAATATTGCCCAGAAGCATTTCTTCACCCTGTACTTTTGCATGCAAAATTATAAATCTACCCAGGGGGTCTACATCTTCCCTCAAAATTTCCAACTGGAGGTTTTTCTGAACTAGTATCGCTACCCCTCTCTTCCTCCCTCCACCCCCCCCCCCCGAAGAAGCAGCATATACCTGCCCCACCCAGTCTTTCTTGAGCTTGCCATGTTCCTGGGAATTTAAATGTGTTTCTTGCAAAAAAGCCAGTTGGGCCTTACCTCTCTTTAGGGCTTGCAAAATTTTTGTGCGCTTAATGGGAGTGCTTACCCCCCCCCCCCACCACATTCCATGTTACCATGCGCAAATCATGTGCACACCTTATTCATTTTCCGGATCCCTCCCAATTGTTCTAATATTCCCACCAATAGTTGCCCAGGGTTGCCCAGCCTCAACCCCAAGCAAGAACCCCCCAAAGGGGCAGGGAGACATCTCTCCTATCAGCTCCTCTGATTTTAACCCTACACCATACCAGCCTCCAGTTTTGCATTGCACCACAGATTATCACTTTACAACATTCACCCACACACAACCTCACTTCATCCCATTCATACCACATTCGTTCCTCTCCCACCCCTCCCCCTGCCCTCCCCTTTCCCACCCCCCCTCCTCTTAGCCCCAAAACCCAAAGTGCTCTGTACTCCCAGTTCCCCTTGCTGGGAGCCCACCTCCTTTAAGACGCGGCAGGGCTGCCTCGCCTACTGTATCTATCACCCTGCACATCAATAGATTTTAACATTCTCCGTATATTCCCAATCCTGATACACACCTCATTATGCCACCTCCCACACCAACATTTAAACCCTTGAACAAATTCTGCATTGCACCCACTACTGTATATTATAACCGTCCTTCTAGCACTTGGTGTCCATCACCTTTCCACACAAACTTTATGCCAGGTTTCCTCCTGCCATTTCCTTCAAAATACTGTCCCATATCAATGTTCTTATTATGGAGCACTGGCTGCATCACCGCTTTCCCCTTCCAACTCCTCCAAAAATCTCTTTACCGCTGATGCCGAATCAAAAGAGAACTCCTGCCCTTTATTGGAGTCTCTCAGCACCGCCGGGTATGCTAGCATGAAACTGAGTTTTTTCTTGTAAAGGGCAGCGCAGATAGGTGAAAATTCTTTCCTTTTAGTCGCCACCGCAGCTGAGTTGTCCTGAAACATAAAAAGCTTATGGTTGTTGAGTTGCAGCTCCCCCTTTTTACAATAAGCTTGAAGGAGCTGAGTTTTATGCTGGAAGTTGAGAATACGAGCAATAACAACTCGCGGCCTGTTCCTGGCCTCCAGCCTCGCCCCAATGCAATGAGCGTGCTCAACTTTCATCTTGCCTGCCAGTGTGGTCAGGCCCAGTTTCTTAGGGAGCCATTCCTCAATTAAAGTGAGCAGCATAGCGTCCGTCATATCTTCGGGCACCCCAATGATCCTTAAGTTGTTACACCGCGATCTGTTCTCTAAGGGGCTTGTTTACAAAGCCGCGGTAGTGGTTCGCGATCGCGATCGCAGCCGCGGCCCCATTGAAATCAATGGGGCCGCGGCTCCGATTATGATCGCAAACCGCTACCGCGGCTTTGTAAACAAGCCCCTAAGTCTTCCACCTTCTGTTGTGGGGCTTCAATTTGCTTTCTCTATGCACTGATCTCGCATGCCTGTTTCCCCTCCTCATCTTCTATGGATGCCACGCGGTGTTCCAGCTCATCCACCCGCTTGCCAATGTCCAGCAACGATTCCCCAACTGCTTCCATCTTCTTTAATACCTGATCAAACTTGGGGTCCAGCAACTTCACCACCTCCTTTGCAACCTCTTCGGTGCTCGATTCCATACTCTCTGCTCCCGGGAAAGGAGGCTGCGACACTGTTGAGGCAGAGGGCCCTGGTTTTGGATTTCTGTCCCGCTCCTTTTTTCAGTTACCAGCATGGCCAAGACTCCAATTTCCCCAGTCGCAGGCTTCGCTCAACCTCACAATTATTCAGGGTGCAACTCACTTAGCGGGGGTAGCGCAGGCAGAGATAAAATCAAGTTAAATGTTGAGGCATCCCCGGAGCAAGCAAGGAGTCTGCCTTATCCTCTCATGCACCACCGGAAGTATCTTAACAAATTAAGTTAGGACTATATGCTCCAACCCCCCCCCCCCCCACACACACACCAAATGGATACGAGGTAACACTATTTGGATAGGAACTGAATATTGCTACTATTCAAGTAAGTTTTAGTCCCACTCCCAGAATCCTGCTAGTACCACATACTTTGAAACACATCTTTCATCAGACATCAAAACATTTGGACAAAGGTTATGCATTTTACAACACAGAATTTCTAATACAAAGAACTTATGTAACACTCATGGCTAATTGCATAAGACCTTTTGAATTTTGACCCTAAATATATTAAGGGGTATGTTTACTAAAGGGTATTAAGGTAACAGGTGTTAACGCCAGCAACAAGGGGTATTACATGTGAAAAAGGCTCTGGATGGATAGGAGGCAATCCGGTGTAAAGGGCTCAATGGGTTACTTAACGGACATTAACAGGACATCGGGTGTTAAGATATCAAGCATGCACCTTAACGCCTGAAAACGGCTCTCACTTTGTTGCTGGATAAGGCCAGCAAAACCAATGTAAAGGTGATGAATGAAAGGACAGGTGGCAGCTGAAGGGCTTGACAGATCTGTGGGCATCCAAAGTGCCAGCCAGTAAGTGTGACAAGTGGGAGGCAGCTGTACCTATGCACTGGTGGTTGTCCAAGTAAAACGCCATAATGTCAGTGAGTGGCATAGGATGGGGAAGAAGTGTCCCCCAGTGAAGTCAGAAGTGGCATGATATGTGCTTTGAAAAGAAGACGGAGTAGCGATGTGAAGATCAGGCACAGGAGAGGCATGAGTGAAGCGTCCAAATGCGGAAAAGAGTACCTATGTAGGCCATAGTGTAGGAGCTTGCACAAGAAGACATAACTGCACATAGCCACCAGGAATGGATGGGCTACAGGAAGAATGGTGGCAGGAATGGATGGGCTACAGAAAGAATAGTGGCAGAGGAGAGTGTGGCATGGACTGGCAGCACTGATGTACTAGAGATGCCATCCCAAACGCATATGTAATGTGTGAGAAGAACATGCGTCAGTGCCACATGTAAGGCTTGATACAAAACATGTGGGTCTCACACCTGTCCCAGCTACGTAACCACCATACAACAACCCAGATAAAAGTGCATAGAACAATTGGGCAGGAGTCACTCAAACTGGGCAAAAGGGGCACTTATGGACATGATTTGATACCTGCAGGTGGCTATCTGAGAGGTAGAATGTGTCTGTATGTAATGCAGAGATGTGATGGAGCCAAAGCTATATAGTCATAGTCATAATGTCATTCCCACCTCATCTTGCACAAGTACATTACAGCTGTATTTATGTAACTACCTATTAGTATACTGCTGCATCAGTGCAGTCACATTGGGTTGTGTTGTACCGAATGGTAATGTCTGATTAAGAACAAGGACTGTAAGAACCTGCAGTAGGGGGGGCGGAGCCTGATGTCCAGCGGGATTGTCGCATAATGCTGAGGCTCCCGAGAGGCCTACTCAGAATCCTGAATTAACACCGGATATTTTTGAATTTCTGCTCTGATCTTACCGGGTCACATTGGTGAGATGGCGGGGACCAAACCTACGCGCCTGGAATTTGGATCTCCAGCGGCTACTCACGGCAAACGCTCCAAAACTGAACCCCCGTCCCCGCAGAAGGGGCTGGCTCTATGCGAGGGCCCCGAAATGCAGCAGGAGATCCTCGCAGAGATCAGAGGGGTTAAAGACCTCGTGCAGTCAAATGGGGAAGCACTCCGAGCGCTGCGGGAAGACCTTGGTGTATTGCAAGGCAGGCTAGAGGGGCTCTCCTCGCGTCAGGACAAAATGGAGAGCATATTAGACTCCCACGCGGTCCGGCTGTCCAAACTCGACAAAGTAGAACGTCAGGTGTGGGCCTTGCAGAAAGAAGTGGAAGATGGCAATAATAGAGCGCGCCGCAACAACCTACGACTAGTGGGCATACCGGAGGGAGCGGAATCGGGAGACATGAAGGAGTTTCTATATAAAATCCTCCCTTCTCTGCTCCAAATCACCTTTACCAAAGAATTGGAGATCGATCGCGCTCATCGTGTACCCACCAACATAACGCTCAACAGGAAGACCCCGCGGCCTATCATCTTTCGACTTTTGAGATATCAACAAGTGGAGCAAATTCTCAGCGCCTCCCGGGCAAAGAGCCATATGGAGTTTGAGAGCCATAAGATTTCCTTCTATCCTGACTTGGCTAAACCCACGGTTGATCGCCGAAAGCGCTTTCTGGAATTCCGGCCGAGGCTTCAACAATTACAAGCACGCTATGGCCTGATGTACCCGGCCAAGCTCCGAGTCACGCTACACAATCAGACAAGAACATTTGAGGACCCTGATCTACTAGCGGAGTTTTTGGATGCTAAAGAAGCCGACTTGATGCGCTGATTTCCAGAGTGCTCCTACCAGCGTTCTCATATCCGCTGTACCCGCCATTTTGGATTTGCCACGGTTCAGCAAAGAGTCTGGCGAGGGCGGTTTTGTTGCCTTATTTTGATGATATTTGTGACCCGACTCCATCCACCCAGAGTAGCTTCGATGAATATCAGAGACAGTGTTAATAATGGACTCTGGTGTTTCTTTCTTTTTTTTTTTTTCATGTCTTTATCCTCCTCTCTTGGGCCTCCTCCCGCAGACATATGGTCGCCATATTCATTGGGGGTTTTGCTTCTTCTCTAAGTTACTTTGATACAAGCTTTTCAATATGGGGTGTATTGGCCAGTATACTTGGTGATTATGTCATTGCTGTACAGATTCTGCTTCTGTTGTATGTTTTCAAGCGCCCTTACCTAAAATGTCTCTTACTGATTGATGGCACCATGTAAGATTTTATCATTGAACGTAAAAGGCATCAATAATCCGATAAAACGGAAGAAAATCCTGAGCTATCTAAGTCATGAAGCTGCGGACCTGATTTTCCTCCAAGAAACGCATTTAAATTCGAAGGAAACTCTTAAACTCAATGTTAAACCTTACATGGTGGCCGCCTATTCCCCAGCCGTTTCTAAGAAATGTGGGGTTGCCATACTGGTTAGGAAATCTCTGCATGCTACTATCATTGCGACTAGCTCAGATACAGCTGGCAGATGGTCCAGGGCTCACCTCAAGATAGGTAACCTGGAAGTTACATGTATATGCCTTTATGCTCCTAATGTTGATGACCCTGCCTTTTTTGCTACCATTGCTCAGGTTGCGCAGGCCTCTGCTAATACTTCATTGATAATCGGGGGGGATTTCAATTTAGTTCTTGATCCCCTGATTGACAAACAGCCGCCTAGGATGAGTGGTCCCCCCAAGAGTCACACTACGCTTACCTCTATGATCAAAGATCTTGCTTTAGTCGATCTATGGAGGTTACTACACCCCAATGAGCTTGACTTTACCTTCTTCTCTTCCCCTCATAAATCCCAGTCTCGCATAGATTTCTTTCTCATATCAAAACTGTTAGTTCCACAGGTAGACACTGCAAAGATTCACTCCCAACATATCTCAGATCACGCTGCTATTTCTTTTCAATTACACACCACTGCGCCCCAGGGGAATTCGGGGGCCTGGTTCTTTGATAGAGCTCTATTAACTCAACCAGAGTTCCAGTTAGAAATTCGAGCAGCCATACAGGACTACTTTCACTTTAATCTACCCCAGGACACTGCAAATTGGGCTTGGTGGGAGGGTTTTAAAGCGGCCATTCGGCAACGATCACTAGTTATCAAATTTGCCTGCGGAAACAGCGTAAACAGCAGCTCCTTATACTAGACCAACAAATCAAAGCAGGCGAACGAATTCTAACTTCACGTAATGACCCATGCGTCTTAGTTCGCTTACAGCGTCTCCGTTTTCAATATAATGCAATCCTCTCAACTGCAGCTTCTCAGAGTATTGCACTTCAGCAAGGGACATACTACCGTGAAAGCAACCGAGCCGGTCGACTTTTAGCCAACGCCTTGAAAGGTCAAAAAGAAGCCAAACGCGTAGCGGCCCTTCGCGCCCCACAGGGAGGGGACATACTGACCACAGACTCCGATATCGTAGAACTTTTTCGGGATTTCTATACACGTCTATATCAATCTGAATGTGAGTTCTCATCCGAGACCTTCGAGCGCTTGTTTTCTGGTATTCAGCGGCCGACCCTTTCTGAAGCTGATAGGGATGCGCTGGATGAACCCTTCTCTACTTCAGAGATCCATTCTGCCCTAAAACGAACAGCCTCGGGTCGAGCCGCTGGGCCTGATGGTCTCCCGACAGAATTCTACAGAACGTTCAGTGCAGATTTAGTTCCCTACTTAAAACTTTACTTTACTGCCCTTGCGGTAGATACATCCTCTTTGGGATCCTTTTCTGCAGCTAATGTGGTAGTTTTTGAGAAAGAAGGCAGAGACCCGCTGCTAACCGCCAACTACCGTCCAATCTCCCTACTTAATGCCGATTATAAGATCTTCGCAACGATCTTGGCCACCCGGCTATCTGACAGGATGGCCACCTTAGTCCATCCCGACCAATGTGGTTTTATACCCGGTCGCTCCACCGCTGACAATGCTCGGACCTTGTGCCATGTGCTATTCAGTGCTGCCAATTTAGACCACCCATGGGTGGGTCTTTCTCTAGATGCTGAAAAAGCCTTTGATCGTTTGGAATGGCCCTTCTTATTTGCAGTTCTCCGATGGTATGGCTTTGGGGAGGGCTTCCTCCGATACCTCCAAGTCATGTATTCTCAACCCGTTGCCAGTATTTGTGTAAATGCCATTAAGTCTCGGCCTTTTAATCTTCAAAGAGGCACGTGTCAAGGTTGCCCCCTATCACCAATGCTCTTTGATCTAGCTCTTGACCCCCTCGCCCTCCTTATTAGACAGTCCGCACGTATTCGAGGTGTCCCCTTTAGTCACAGAGAGATTAAACTCTCTGCATATGCAGATGACCTTATGCTCTTTGTATCCCTTGATTCGGTCCCGGCTGTCTTGGACCTGATTGACGGATACTCGCAATTATCGGGCTATAAAATAAACTGGACCAAATCCGTAGCATTCCCACTGAACCGCTGGGTACATGAGGCTGACATGCAGGCCTTTCCTTTCCTTTGGCAATCCCGCATGGTGAAATATCTTGGCGTCCACTACTGTTCTCCTTTAGAAGACACTATTAGTTTTAATGCCAAGGAGGTAGTCTCCAAAGTCCGTGAGCTCACAAATCGGTGGTCTCCCTTATCCCTTACATGGTGGGGCCGCCTAGAAACCGTCAAAATGATGATAGTCCCCAAAGTGAACTATATTTTAGAAATGCTGCCCTGTTTCCTCCCGCTACATACCTACAAAGACATAGAGGGCCTTCTCGTCCGTTATCTCTGGCAGGGAAAACCACCAAGAGTAGCTAAACAAAAACTACAGTCTGTGAAGGAACTAGGGGGTACCCGCTTTCCTGATTTTCTTAGATATCATCAAGCCTTCCTACTTAAACAAGGTGCCCGATGGCTAGCTGCATCAACAGACAACAGACCAGTTTGGCTTGACATTGAAGAGGAGCTAAGTAGCCCAATTCCGTTGACCCATCTCCCCGGCATTTCCCATCAAGTAGACACACGCCATCCCCCAATGATTGTCGATACTCTTGCGGCCTTTAACACTCTCATTCGGTCACTGGGTCCCACTGTTTGTCCTCCAGACAGACTCCCGCTGTGGAATAACCCCAGAATTCAAGTCCTAAATAAAACGATCGCATGGAAACCCTGGTACTCTAGGGGGATCTGGACACCCCAACAACTCTTCTCTGCAGCTCGTTGGAAGACCTTTTCTGATTTACAAAAGGAATTTGCGTTGCCAGCGAAACATTACTTTCAATTGATGCAGCTCCAACACTGCCTCAAAAGTGCTCAAATCCTGCCGCCCTCTGCCCCTACTGAGGACGGGCTATTAGAACTAATTCACTCTTTTAGTAGTACGCATGGGGTAGCCTCTAACTTCTATAAATTATTATGTCAGGGTACCGATACTGCTACCTGTAGAGCTCAACAAGCCTGGGAACGCGAACTGCAAACCACTTTAACCCCTGCGCAATGGAGCGTTTTCTGGAGCAAAGTGGTGCGGGTTTCCAGATCTGCCTCTGTAACCCAAACTCTCTTCTTTTTTGCACACAGATGCTTTTATACTCCAGAAAGAATAGCTAAATGGAACACAACTGCTAGGGACCAGTGTTGGTCTTGCCATACTGCTGTGGGAACCCTCGCTCATGTTCTTTATGAATGTCCTCAACTGCAGGTTTACTGGGGGCGGGTCTGGAGTCGTATTCAATCTATCTTACACCTCCACGAGCCTCTTTCTTGGAAGATTGTGGGACTCCGCTCAGTGGCGGAGGTCCCCTCTCTTCCTAAGAGGGGTCGCTTTCTCCTTGATTTCATGCTGGGTATAGCCATATGTTTAATCACGAGGAATTGGAAGGATAGCTCTCGAATTACTGCCAATGAATGGTGGAACCTCGTCTGCTTATATAGTAAATATGAGCAGATATCTCGGAGAGCTATTCCCCATATCCAAACTCACTTTCGCCTGTCTAAATGGCAGATGCTCAATGATTATGTACACTCTGCTCATTGCTCAGACATGTCTGCTTAATGTATACTCATCATGTTTCAGATCACCGTTCGGTTTTGTACCATAATAATGTCAGTACACGCCCGTTTTCGGGAATGATTAGTTTCTAGAGAAGAAGCAGGGGGGAGGGGGGTGGTAGGGGTTTACTTTGGTGTATGTATCACATTTTATGTATGTATTTGTCTTTTAAGCTGTATGTCTTCCTTTCCTTTGTTGTTATAAAACATAAATAAAGCATTAAAAAAAAATATATATATAGAATAGAAAAAGGGAAACATGGCAAAATCTTGAGAGCTGTGTATATTAATGCCTATAATATGTGAAAAAATGTTCCAGATTTAGAATCTGTAATGGAAGAGGTTGACTTAGATACAGTAGCAGTTACAGAGACATGGTACCCAGAAAACCATGACTGGGATGTAGTTACACCATGCTATAATCTATTCATGAAAGATAGGGTAGGAAGAAAGTGTGGATGAGTAGCACTATATATAAAAAATAATATTAAAGCCACAGAACTGCAGGGCTTATGATGTAAGGAGGAGGCACTGTAGGTTAGTCTGAAAAGATGAATGGAAAATCTATTTAAATTAGTGTGCTATATAGACCTCATTTGAAGGCAGAATAAATAGAGATATAATTGAAGACATTCTCAATATTGCTATGAAAGGGGACGTACTATTGAATTTCAATTTGCCAGATGGTGATTGGCATATCCCTGCTGGGGTGTCATCTAGAAATAGGGATATCCTGGTTTCCCTTATAGGGAGAACGTTTTGGTACTGTTCTATGTGGACTTGGCGCTTACAAGTGGGGAGATATTTCTGATGTTGTAGTAGATGATCATCTGGCATGCACTGATCACCAGATGGTGAACTTCTATATTAGTTCAAAGGTGGATGTGGGTCATTCAAAAGTGAGCAAACTAACTTTGCAAAGATGGGGAATATCTCAAGGAGTTGTTAGCTGGATGGGAATATCTGAGGGAAGTACTCTATAAGAACTCTGGGCAAATCTGAAAGGAGATATTTTAAGAGCAACAAACTATTTTATTGGGAAAGTATATAAAAGTAAGAGGAAAAGGAAGTTCCCAAAATAAGTAGCTGAAAAGGGAAGGAAAAGCGGTTAGCCTTCATAAACTACAAGAGATTGCATAAAGAGGAAGACATACAGCAATATCTGGAGAAGCTAAAGGAAGCTGGTAAAGAGTCAGGAAAGCAAAGATGCTAATGGAATAAAAATAACCAATATGGTAAATCATGGAAGCAAGACTTTTTTTAGGTATGTCAGTCACAGGAGGAAGTGTAAAGGTGGAACTGAGAGACTCAAAGGTGAAGAGGAGGAATACAAAGAGGCTATTGAGGATAAAGCATAATCACTTAACACATATATCTATTTTATGTTCACAGATGAAGAACTTGGAATGGGATCTCAAAAAGCAAGCAAAAATAGGAATGGAAATGACTTAGAACTCAAACTATTTTTAGAAGACTGTACTTGTGAGGAGGTAGAAAAAGTGACAGCAAAAGTCGGAAGGATGCTTGGGTACATAGAGGAATGGCCATCAGGAAAGAGATGATAATCCCTTTATATGAATCTCTAGTGAGTCCTCATTTGGGGTATTGTGTACAATTCTGGATCCTGCACTTTCAAAATAATGTAAAAAGGATGGAGTTGGTCTAGAGCACAACTACTAAAATAGTCAGTGGTCTTCATTATAAGGTTTTGGGCATAGGATTTCAGATCTCAATATATATATACTCTGAAGGAAAGGCTAGAAAGGGGAAATATAGTGGAGACATTTAAATACCTCCATGGGATAAATGCACAGGAGGTGGCCCTCTTCCAGTTGAAAGGAAGCTCTAGAGAACAAGAGATCATAGGATGTTGGTGGAAAGAGAGACTCAGGAGTAATTTGAGGAAACATTTTTTTTACAGAAAGGGTGGTGGATGTGTGGAACAGCCTTGCAGTGGAGGAGGTGGAGACAAGAAATGTATCTGAATTCAGGAAAACATGGGACAAATACAGGGATCTCAGAGGGAGAAAAAGGGATTGTAGAACTTAGTGGTTGTTATGGATGTACAGTAGGGTGGTCCACTGCCATAGGGGAAAAAATAAAAGTAGGAATTTCTTTGCTCCCTGGCCTGATTCTGGTTCCATTTATGTAGAAAACAATGTGTGCAAAGTTTGAAGCCAATCAAATAATATTTAGGGGTGGCTCAAGGTCCCTATCTATCAGGCCCCTGGATCCCCCCCAGGGTTCGTCAGACCACTGGGTATTATCCGCTCATAGACGGGGGTATCATGCTTGCCAAGCACTCAATGTGGTCCAGATGCTAGTAAGGAATTTGACGATGTGGGGAACATCTTACGGTGTTGCGAGACAACACCCAGAAGGAACTGGAGTTGCTCTTCTTTTGTGGTGTGTCGGCCGTTGAACTCCTCAATGAGTTTGACCCCTCGCTCAGCCACATCGTTGATCACTGGAAGATTTTTTACTTTCTTCAGACCGTCTTTGAATGATGCATTCTCTTCCCAGTCTTCTGGGTCTGCATTAAGAAAATCACTGTTGATGTCGAGGTGTTTCAGGAAACAGATTGACTTGCGAGTTGCAAAAGATTCAAGTGGTGGAATCATGGAACTTTTCAATTCGACCCGCTTTGGGGGATCTTTGTCTTCGTCATCATCCTCATCGCTTTCATCTGATTCTGCCGGGATCATGGCCGACACTATGGCCCGCTTTGTCGGTGCTGAAACCGCTTCATCGAACAGTGACAGCGCCACAAGCTCCTCTGACACATACCACAGATGCTGTTGCAGTTTGTCTCTGGCCGCTCTTCCAACACGGTCATTGTGGTAAGAGTGTAGTTTCTTCAGCATCTCCAAATCTGTTCGAAGAGCAACTGCGGCATCAGGGGCAGAAAACCAGGCTTCCACATGAATCAGGATGGAGAAAATGCTCACATCACGAACACAGGACTCCTCCCGTTGGGTAAGATCTTTGAGTTGTCCTCTGAACATCCAAATCTTGAGACAGTACAAGACTTTTGCCATCCATCTGGCATGATGGAAAGCTCCGGGTTTCTTGAAATTGAAACTAGGAAGATTCCCTCCAAGGCAGACAATCGTTAACTCTAAGAATTCCAGGTAATCATATCGGTGATTGCCCTGTGCCAACTTGGATTCCGCAAACTTCATGATGCGATCCCTGTCAGGTTGTAGCACCTCCAAGTCTTTTCCAGTTTGATAGATGGACTTGTCAAGGGAGCCCCAATTCTTTTGGAACCGGCAAAAGAGTTGGACATCAGGACCCGATGAAGCTCCAGAGCATGTAGAGAATACTGCACCAAGAATTATTTCGTAAATGTGATGGCAGCATGCCAAATGAAGGACTGTGCGATGGAGTCTCTGTTCTAGAAGAATGCATGCTCCTGATCGACATCCCGTGTTCGATGCAGTTGTATCAAAGCAGAAGCCTGCAACCTTTTCATCCAAACACCATTCCTGTAACAGTCCATAAACTGCTGCAGCTTGATTCTCGCCCGTTCCTGATGTCAGTTTTGGTACACCAAGAAGTTGTGTTTCTCCAGTGGAGACAGCCGTTATCAAAACTGGAAGGCGGTCAAAACTGGAAGGCGGTCAAAACGGAAGGCGGTTGAACAGAGGAGAAATGGCAATAACTTGCTATCCCAATGCACAATGCATGTTTTGCCTTCGGCTTTGAATGCGTTGTGCAGGTCCGTCCATTGTTGCTGACGGTGCTTTTCTCTATGGCGCTTGACGCTGGAGCGGCTGATATTGAGCTCCCAAGGATAATGTCCCAGACTTCTGGCGGTTTCAGCTACCACAAACAGAGCATTGCGATCCGTTGTCCCTGTCCGATCCAGGGCTGCTGTAAGCTCTGGGGTACAGACATTGTTAGGTCAAAACTGCTTCATTTGTGGAGTTGCTTTCTTCTGTCCGTTATCTGAATCCGCAGATGTCGACGAGTCTTCACCTGACTCTACTGAGGAAGAAGATCCTTCCAGCTGAACTTGGCTTGTAGTTGCCTCGACTTCGGCAACATGTTTTTGTCTGCGCCTTTTCAGTTCTTCTTCTCGCTGTTGCGATCTTGCTTCCGTGTTGGCCAGTTTCTTGTCCATCGCGCACATTGAGCCGCGGCGCCCTGGTTCTCGTTGCGCTGCTAAGAATTCTTTGTCTTCTTGAATATGAATTAAAGACATTGCATTGGCATGCGCCACATCAAATAGGTTTTTCATTGCAACCTGGAATTCTTTTTCATTTGCCTCTTGTTTCCCTCCTCTCCCTTTGTTTTTCTTCAAAAGTTTCCACTGATTGAACAATTTCTTTACTTTTTCTTGAATTTTGTCATTTCTTTGAACAGGAAGCCTGGCCTTTTCCCAGTAAGCTTCTACTTCACTTGTTACAATAGATGCACTTTCACTAACGCCTTTGTTTAATGTCATATGGTGATGTAAAAATACACTTAACACTTGCTCCTTGCTGGGGAGCTTGGCCCCCAGAATTGTGGTGGACATTTCTTCAATGAGATAAAAACCACGTTTTTTTCGCCATCTGAAAAGAATAAAGATACAAAGATAATAGTACAATGTCTTTACCACCTCTCAGAGACGAGATTAGTTCAAATATGATGCAATCAAATGTAATCAGCGTGGAACTGAGTGGATGATACAAGATGATGCAACATTTCGTCATCTGCTTCCAGGGGGAAAGAAATCTCAAGACTTGTTGAGCCCCTAAATATTATTTGATTGGCTTCAAACTTTGTACACAGTGTTTTCTACCTAAATGGAACCAGAATCAGGCCAGGGAGCAAAGGAATTCAGGAATTCATTTTTATGGACCACCCTAATGTACAGTCTGGATAGGCTATTTGGCA
The DNA here is from genome assembly GCA_033557465.1 of Ichthyophis bannanicus. Lineage (NCBI taxonomy): Eukaryota > Metazoa > Chordata > Amphibia > Gymnophiona > Ichthyophiidae > Ichthyophis > Ichthyophis bannanicus. The sequence goes on along the minus strand of CM066036.1, from coordinate 730,533,560 downwards.
TTTTCTGTCATTTTCTATGGGGTATGTTTACTAAACCGTCTTAACGTCGCAGCGGTGGTATTATCATGCAATAAGTGATGTTATCGCACGATAATGTAACATTATCGTGCGATAACGTCGCTTATCGCGCGATAACGCGGCAGCAGCGTTAAGGCACACTAACGCTGTGAAATCCGGGTCTGAAGGGTGGAGTAAGGCTTCCAAGAGGGTGGAGAGAAGGGTTCAATGGGCACAGAGTGGGTGGGGAGAGGCTCCAGGCACACTAATGCTGTGAAATCAAGTTCTGAACACTAACGCCAGTGAAACCCTCGCGTTAGGCACATTTGCAGGAAAGAGAAACCATTTCAGTCAGCAATGTGCAGCAAAGACAGGGAAAACCAGAAAAGTGATAGTTGTGATACATGTGCAGGAACCAAAAAGGCAAATAAACATATAAAATGACCAGAACCACATTTAAAATCCCAATAACCAAGCTGGCCAATAGTGATATTAATGATAAACATAAAGCAACACTACTGACAAAGCATAAAAATTAAGATATCATATTTGGAAGTGTCTATGCTCTGTCCCCCTAGAAAGTAAACGGTCCCACATTGAAATAGCGCTGATCAGGGTTTCTGTCATTTAGATTGGACAGGTTTGTTATGGTGTGCACCTGTGCAGCAACAGCAGAGTGGTCACGTAGGAAAGGGCAACTGTACTTATGCTGTAAATGGGATACAGGGGGCTGCATGCTGTGGTCCACCTGGGGCACAGTGTGGACTAGGCAGATGCCTAGGTGGCACATAGGAATGCTGAAACTCTAAAGCAGCAAGACAGCTACTGATGAGGGTCCAACATGGGCACGAGTGTGTGTCCCACAGTGTCTTAGGGGATATTACCCAGCAGGTACCCCCAAGGGCACATAACATTGGCAGGCGGTGCAGGGGGAAAGCGCACATGTCCATGTAGGCACCACTACCCAAGAACCCACAGCATAGGCAGCTGCCTACCAGCACACTGGATGGTCGGGGACTGAGCACCACCAGCACCACCGGCATAATGGCATGGCAGCATGGTGGCGGAGAGGTGCTGGTGGTGGAGGGGGCAGTGGCATCTGCCCACAGCAGATCAAGGCCAAGCCCCATTTAGGTGGGTGCCGTGCACTGCAACAAACAGGGTCTGTCTGACGAACCGTCATGGTATCCCCAGGGAATGGTCTGTCCCTGTGGCAAAAGTGTGGTGCAGTACACACAGCCAGTGTGTTCAGGAGCAGAAGGTCACAAGTTCAAGTCCCAACTGTGGCTCCTGCCAACCCTGTTCCCATATTTTACCCAGTACTAAACCAAGGTAATAAAGATGGAACCTTTATCGCAGATAAAATAAACATGCCTGAAACGCCTATATTTTACCCTACAGAGCACAGACATCATAAACATGTGCAATCCCTAGAGCAGAGTTTCCCAACTGCAATCCTGGAGGGCCAAACACCATTCAGGTTTCATGCTGTCCCTAATAAATATGCCAGTGCTGCATTTGTATGCTCCGCCCCATTGTATACAAATGTATCTCATGCATATTCATTAGGGACAGCATGACAATCTGAACAGTGTTTGGCCCACCAGGACCGGAGTTGGGAACCTCTGCCCTAGAGCAGCGGCCAACAGGGGCATAAACACCCACACCCACAGGCTCCACTATCCAAAGCCTTATGGAGACTCAGGCTGTTGGGCCCTGCACGGAGCAGCATCTCCCAATACTGGCACCTGCATACCTTAGCAATGCCGTCCTAAACTTGGGAACACATTCCATATATATCAAAAGGTTGCTAAATTTTATTTCAGCTAACAAATGCTAAGTTAAACACAATTTGTAGATAGATATTCATCATAGCAACCTTTCTGATATCTGTGGAGTGTGTTTCAGTTATTAATTCTGACAGGGTTTACCACCCCAGGGAGTGACCCTAACAGTATTGAGTACCATAGCAATGCCCGCACTATGCCAAGGACTGGTGTGGCAGCCAGGGTTACCACAAACCTCTATATTTTCACAATGCTGGCATAGGTGTGGGAGTGTGTGTCTGTCTATCCAGTGTGTTGTGGCTGCCTACACCTTACTGAGCCCACATTGCTTGCACTGTTTCCAGTGTTAGCCTGCCAATGTGCATAATAAGGAGCAAGGTATTGTGGGTATGGTCCGGACAGGGTGGCATGGGCAGGATGCATTTGCACAGGGTATAGGGCAATGGCTGGGACATTGTAATGCCTGACCACCACCTGCATGGACAGGGTGGCCACAGCATGTCATGCCGGGAAGTCGCTCTCACCCTGACTGAGCAGTGACCATGGCATGGCTAGGTTCCCCCATAGTGCTGTACAGTATTTTTCTCAAGTGATATTTATGGGTTCTTTTTTTGGGGGCCCAATCACTGACACCTGTGTGGTGTGTGTGCTGACATCTCAGTTTTGGGTGCACATAGTTCCTCCAGGAACATGCACTATGTACTAGCTAGCAGACTGTCTGCAGTTAGCATCTGTATGGCTGAACCACCTTGCAGGGTACAGCAGGTACACACTGACTGCCCTCTGCTGGTGAATGTCAGATCATAGTGGGGGGCAGCAGAGCTGACTGGGCCCACTATCTATCTGCCAGTGACCCTGTCCCAAGTGCAGATCCTCAGCAGCTGTCTGTTCGCCACCAGGACTGGGGTTGCTAGTCCCACAGCCTGTCCTCAGGTACTCTTGACAAAGGGTAAGGGTGCAGGTCTGTTGGGAGCAGATCATGTCTCCCACCCTAACCCAGAGAGGGTGGCTTGCTAAGTACATTGTTGCCATGTGAGCCCTGACACATCACTGGTCCCTAAACAAGTGACCATAGTAAGCACAGTGGATATGCACTATGTTGTGTGCATCATGGTCCACAAAGGCCAGACATGACTGGCAATTACAAATGGACAGATACCTCTTAATGGTGTCTGCAACAAATACCTGTCACACACTGGCACTCATGGAGATCTGCAGCACAGTCCACCTCAACCAACCTGGGTACTGCGGACCTGGTGCTGGCCACTCCACCTCACCCTCAGGGTGAGCACAGAACACACACGATCGCATGGCCTGTGGGTAGTCTGTGCCAGTAACACGCACGGTCATTCCCCCCTACCAAGCTGACGTGCTGTAGAGGTGCATACCCCATCTGGTGAGCAGATGTAGACTGCTGTGCTGCATGTGAATTGCATTATGGGTACTGTTGGTCATACCTTAAGACCGTAATGCCCACTACCTTATATGGCATTCGTCACAGTAAGACTGCAACTAACGCCGGTAACATTAAGACGGTTTATTAAAGATACCTCTGTGTTTTTATGCATCATTGCTTTTGCATCACAACAGCTCATCAATGACAAATTTATATAAGCTTTTGTGCAAGGTGAACTTTGGGCAAGTTTAAACTGTGAAATGTATTTTCGTGAAGTATCTTCACAAAAGTGTATTTCATAGAAAAATGAGAACAAACTGTCTATATTTTGAAAGCTTTGCAGATTTCCAGGGGGTATGTTTACTAAACCATCTTAATGTTACCGGCGTTAGTTGCAGTCTTACTGTGACAAATGCCATATAAGGTAGTGGGCGTTCCGGTCTTAAGTTAGCATTTCAGGTTATCGCACGATAAAGTCCGTTATCATGCTATAGAGGGAGCCGTGGCATGTTAACGTGCATTAGCCTTAATTTGGCGCGCTGACCTGTAATCACAGCAACAGAGGTGTAGCACACTGGCTAATACATTGACTGCTGATACAGTGGTCATGAGCTTGATCTCTCAGTGGGCTTAGTTAAAAGACTGTCTGAGGCAATCCCTTTTCCTGCTTGTAACAGTCAAACACATCCCAACAATTTGTACTGCCAGCCAAAACAGCCTCACACCAGTGCCGCAACCTAATGCACCTTAGGAAGCAGGGGTGTGTCAGGGCTCACACGGCGACAATGTACTTAGCAAACCACCCTCTCTGGGTCAGGGTGGGGGACATGATCTGCCCCAACAGACCTGCACTCTCATCCTTTGTAAGGGGGGCAGTGGAGGTACATGAGGACAGGCTGTGGGACCAGCAACCCCAGTCCCGGTGGCGAACGGACAGCTGCTGAAGATCTGCACTTGGGACAGGGACACTGGCAGATAGGTAGTGGGCCCAGTCAGCTCAGCTGCCCCCTGCTACGATCTAACATTCACCAGCAGAGGGCAGGCCATACAGATGCTAACTGCAGACAGTCTGCTAGCTAGTATATAGTGCATGTTCCTGGAGAAACTGTGTGCACCCAAAACTGGGATGTCAGCACACACACACACACCACGCAGGTATATCAGTGATTGGGCCCCAGAAAAGCGAACCCATAAATATTACGTGAAAGAAATACTGCATAGCACTGTGGGGGAATATAGCCATGCCGTGGTCACTGCTCAGTCAGGGTGAGAGTGACCTCCCAGCATGACATGCTGTGGCCACCCTGTCCATGCAGGTGGTGGTCGGGCACTACAATGTCCCATCCATTGCCCTATACCCTGTGCAAATGCATCCTGCCCATGCCACCTTGTCCGGGACATACCCATAGTACCTTGCTCCTCTTTATACACATTGGCAGGCTAACACTGGAAACAGTGCAAGCAATGTGGGCTCAGTAAGGTGTAAGCAGCCACAACACACTGAATAGACAGACACACACTCCCACACCTTTGCCAGCATTGTGCAAATATAGAGGTTTGTGGCATCCCTCGCCGCCACACCAGTCCTGGGCACAGTACAGGCATTGCTATGGTACTCAATGGACTGACTCGAAGGCACACATTGCATGTCTTTTGAGTGGAGGAGTAGCCTAGTGGTTAAAACACTGGCTTGGTAACCAAGCAACCAGGGTTCAATTCCCACTAGCACGCCTTGTGGCCTTGGGCAAGTCACTTAACCCTCCATTGCCTCAGAAGAAAGGCCAGGCAATCTACTTCCAGTGACACTGCTAAGAAAACCCAGGAGCTTCTGGGTCACCAGGAGTCAGGACTGACTCAAAGGCACACATTGTTGCATGGTACTCAATACTGTTAGGGTCACTCCCAGGGGTGGTAAACACTGTCAGAATCAATAACTGAAACACACTCCAAAGATATCAGAAAGGTTGCTATGATGAATCTCTATCTACAAATTGTGTTTAACTTAGGATTTGTTAGCTGACATTAATTATAGCAAGCTTTTGATATATGTGGAATGTGTTTCCAAGTTTAGGACGGCATTGCTAAGGTATGCAGGTGCCAGTATTGGGAGATGCTGATCCGCGCAGGGCCCAACAGCCTGACTCTCCATGAGGCTTTGGATAGTGGAGCCTGTGGGTGTGGGTGTTTATGCCCCTGTTGGCCGCTGCTCTAGGGCAGAGGTTCCCAACTCCGGTCCTGGAGGGCCAAACACTGTTCAGGTTGTCACGCTGTCCCTAATGAATATGCATGATATACATTTGCATACAATGGGGGTGGCACATACAAATGCAGCACAGGCATATTTATTAGGGTCAGCATGAAACCTGAATGGTGTTTGGCCCTCCAGGACTGCAGTTGGGAAACTCTGCTCTAGGGATTGCACATGTTTATGGTGTCTGTGCTCTGTAGGGTAAAATATAGGTGTTTCAGGCATGTTTATTTTATATGGAAAGACAGACTAGATAGGCAATGTGGTCTTTTTCTGTCGTCATTTTTCTATGTTTCTATGTTTATGCACCACGTCTTCTGACCTTGTTATTATATACATTCAACTCTTAACCATTCTTATATTATTCAATGGCTCCTTCTTATGTTTTTACAATTTTTAATTGCAATTAAAAGAACTGAAAGAATGCTTATCTTTCAGTGCAAAACCCTTCTGAATAATCAAAAGAACAACTTCAGAGAGTTCAAGTATTTGGGAGGTATAGGTGTCAAGTTATAGAGCTGCCACAAGAAATCTTTGTGGTTTTACAGGAAGCTTTTCAAGAGGGCATCATTACATCAGCAGAGTATAAATTCCCTGAAGTTCAATTATCCTAAAGCACCTGTTTTTTATTCAGTGCCTAAGATACCTAAAACTTTATCAGCTCCCCCAGGAAGACCTATTGGGGGTTATTCTGAGACACGATTGTGCAGGGAAGTTAATTGGGGATGGGGAAGAGGCAGCCCGGGGGACGGAGAGTGGGCGGGCAGTGGGCAGTCGCCGGCACTGACGTATAGGGCCGATTCTTATGTCCGAAATGGCTGGGGAAGTTATTTCACCTCCGAGGTTGAATAACTTCCCTGGTCATGTTTTTTTAGCGGCCTAGGGCATGGAAGGGGCTGGAGGGGGGCCAGGGTTTATTCCACTCAGCCCACGCAGGGATTGGGCTGTGGGAAATAAATTGCAGTTTCTAGCGCATAAATTACAGTGTTTTTTTTCCCCCTGTGGCTGAGGCTTCTTAACCACCTCTGAACATCCAACAGCAGTTCAGTGAAGTAGGTTCTTCATTGAATTAGAGATATGGTGTGAGTGCCTAACTCCTGTGGTTTATTTTAAGTTACATAGTAACTCTTGTTGTAGTACCTGTTATATTTTCCTGGCATCACACTCACAAACCTTACCCGACAGCCCTTTCACTATGTTGCTAACAAAGATAATAAAAAGAATCGGACCAAGGACAGATCCCTGGGGCAGACCACTGCTAGCTTCCTTCTCCTCAGAGTTAGCTCCATTTACCTGTACTCTTTGTCGCCTCCCACTCAACCAATTTCTAACCCAAGCAGTAGCTTTAGGGTTCATCCCTAGGGTGCTCAGTTTGTTTATAAGTTGCCTGTGAGGAATGGTGTCAAAGGCTTTACTGAAATCTAAATACACAACATCTAGGGCTTTCCCTCGGTCCAACTCCCTGGTCACCCAGTCAAAGAAATCAATCAGATTTGTCTGACAAGACCTGCCTCTGGTAAAACCATGCTGCCTCAGATCCTGTAATCTGCTGGATTCCAGAAACCTCACTATTTTCTCTTTCAGCAGCTTTTCCAATAATTTACTCACCACCGTAGTTAAACTAACTGGCCTGTAGTTTTCAACCACATCCTTACTTCCCCTTTTCAGTAAAGGCAACATATGAGCCTCTCTCCAGTTCTTTGGCACCACTCCTGACTCCAACGAGTCACTGAAAAGGTCAGTCAGTGGAGCTGCTAGAACGTCTCCAAGTTCCCTCAGTATTCTAGGGTGTATCCCATCCGGTCCCATCACTTTGTCTACTTGAAGTTTAGCTAGTTTCTCATGAACATAGTCTTCTGAAAATTGTTCAAGATGCCCCTTGCTTCTGTTCCTGTTTGTGGGTGTTTTCCGAGGTCCTGTTCCTGGTTCTTCATCAGTGAACACAAAACAGAAATATTTGTTAAGCAATTTCGCTTTATCCTCATCAGCTTCTACATATTCCTCTCCTTCACCCTTGAGTCTGAAAATACCACTTTTGCCCTTCCTCTTCTCACTAACCTATCTGAAAAATGTCTTATCCCCCCATTTTATTGCATTGGCTATTTCCTCCTCTTTTTGAATCTTTGCTTTCCTGACTACTTTGCTAGCTTCTGTGTTCCTCTCTCTGTGGTCTCTTGTATTTCATGAAGGCCTCTCTCTTTTTCTTCACCTTTTCAGCTACTTCTTTCGAAAGCCATAGTGGTCTCCTTTTCCTTTTACCTTTATTTACCATTTTAACAAAAGGTTTGGTTGCCCTTAAAAGTCTAAGACCCTCACTTTTGAATAGATTCTAACAGCCCTAGTCCTAATACTGAACCACACTATTTGGTGATCACTGGATGCAAAATAATCTCCCACTATAACATCAGAAACACTTTCATTGTTGTTAAGCACCAAGTCCAGTATGGCCCCTTCACGTGTAGGTTCTGTTAAAAATTGACTGAATATTTCTCCCTGTAGAGAATCCAGGATCTCCTTACTTCTATATGATACTGCAGCAGGAATGTGCCAATCAACATCTGGCATATTGAAATCCCCTATCAGTAGCATTTCCCCTTTCCTAGCAATGCTGCGTATGTCTTCAATTAACTCTCTGTCCACCTCTTCCTCTTGTGAGGGAGGTCTGTATATCATGCCAATGCAAATAGATTTCTCTTTCCCTCTTTCTAGTTTAACCCACAATGCTTCCTGTCTCCCTTTTAAGTTCTGTAATTCCAAAGCTTTAATATTATTTTTTACATATAGTGCCACTCCTCCTCCCCTTCTTCCTACCCTGTCCTTTCTAAATAAAGTATAGCCTAGTATAGTTACATCCCAGTCATGGTTTTCTGTGAACCATGTTTCTGTAACTGCCACTAAATCCAAGTCGGCCACTCCCACCAAAGCTTCAACATCAGGGATCTTATTTCCCATGCTATGGGCATTTATACACACTACTTTCCATATGTTACCCCTTTTACCCATTTCCATAAAGGTACTTAATGTTTCACTTACCTGGGAGCTTTCTTAACCCATCCCCAATGAATCTAGTTTAAAGCCCTCTTCAGTAGATATATGGACAGATAGACAGATGGACGTCATCTCTGCTATGCAACCCTTGGAACAGCATCCCACGGTCCAGGAAACCAAAACGCTCTCGATGACACCATCCACGCAGCCATGCATTCATCTCCAGGATGCAAGCCTCTCTGCCTTGGCCTTTACCCTCAATGGGGAGGATTGAAGAAAACACCACCTGTGCATCTATCTGCTTCACCCTCTGTCCCAGAGCCATGAAGTCACTTTTGATATGCTCAGAGGGATACCTGGCAGTATCATTTGTTCCAACATGGATTAGCAACATTGGGTAATAGTCAGTGGGCTTGATGAGTCTTGGCAAACTCTCCGTAACATCTCAGATTTTGGCACCAGGCAGACAGCATACCTCTCTGGACATCAAGTCTGGTCGGCAGATGAATGCCTCAGTACCCCTCAGAAAAGAGTCACCAGCCACCACTACCCTTCGCTTCCTTGTGGTCACTGATTCTGCAACTTTGGGATACTTGAGCTCTGGTACTTCCCTTTCCAGTGATGCTTTCTCCTCCTCCACTTCCAGGGCTGCATAATGGTTCTTCAAGTCAAGGGCTGGAGAAGTTGGATTGGTGATTCTGCAGGCCCTGGTGACTTGTGTCCAACTTTCATCATTCTGTAGGCACCCATCTTCTCCTCTGCTGGAAAGCTTGGTTGCTGCAAGAAGCATCTCATCAATGTACTTCTCACTGTCTTGAATGTTCCTCAGCCTCACCAACTCCTCTCTGAGTTCCTCCACTTGTTTCCTAAGAGCTTCAGCATGCAGGCACCCTGCACATGGAACTGGTCCTTCAACTGGCATTGGGACCTCTGTCTGGACAGAGGCAGAAGCCATAACAGGGGCAACAACTTTAGTGATACGATTTTTCCCAGCCATTGTTCTGCTCGTGGAGCTTAGGTATCTGTTATAAGCAAAAGAGAGAGATCTACAAAAGCACCATCCGGTTTCTCAGTGGTCCTTTCAGAGAAAAAGCTGTTAAATCTCTTTAATTATATTCAAAATGTGCTGTTCCAAGTCCCTGTGTTCTGTTAATTGTGGAGGTGCCCTATAAAGCAAGTCTGCTCACTAGGGATGGGTGGGAGTTGGGGGGAGGGGGGTAGAGAGGGAACTAACTCCTGATTAGGTGTCAGTAGCTGCAAAGAGCTGAGAAAGTTACTAAAGCAGAGTTTTAAACATACCCCAGTAAAGAAAATATTTCTCCTTTTAAACTAAAGCACCAAAAAGAATGTAACTGTTTTAAAAATGTACCAAAACCCTTTTAAGAGCTCCCAGTCAGAGAGCTAACAATTAAAAAAAAAACACAAATTCTTACCTTTGTTTGAAATGTATAGCCCCTGTTAGGAATGCCTCAACAGTGCAGGGCTCTGAAGCCTTTTATGCAGGCCTCAGCTGCTCTCAGTTCTTTCACAGTCTAATCAGGCCCACTAACTACTGATTAGGTGTCGGTAGCTCCAAAGAGCTGAGAAAGTTACTAAAGCAGAGTTTTAAACCTACCCCACAAAAAAAAAATATTTCTCCTTTTAAACTAAAGCACCAAAAAGAATGTAACTTTGTTTCAAAAATGTACCAAAACCCTTTTAATAGTTCCCAGTCAGAGAGCTAGAAAATAAAAAAACACAAATTCTTACTTTTGTTATAGCCCCTGTGGCTGAGGCTCCTTAACCACCTCTAACATCCAACAGCAGTTCAGTGAAGTAGGTTCTTCATTGAATTAGAGATATTTTCTGAGTGCCTAACTCCCGTGGTATATTTTAAGATTTTAAGTTACATAGTAACTCTTGTTGTAGTACTTGTGATGAGTGTGAGAGTTACACAGGGGTTTGTTGAGTAGTATTTGCATTACAGGAAAGTATAACAGCAACAGTTTTAAAATAATTCAGCTTCAGGCCTTTGGAGATGAGCCACTCTGGAATTTTTTCCAATCTAAAAGAAATATCAGCAATTTATTTTTTATTTATTTATTTAACAGGTTTTTTTATACCGCCTTATCTTGTATTAAAAGCATTTTACATTGAACAATTAAAACAGAACATTATATAGAACAGGGGAGCTAAACTGGGATGTTAACAGGGTCAAACAAAACAATGTACATTGTAAATTTACATCAAAAACTGAATGATATATTATCATAGGGTGCTTGGAAGGTTGAAGGGACAGTAGGGGGAAGAAAAAAAAGGGGGGGGGGTATGTGTGTGTGTTTTATTAGCCTGGGGTGATATCAGGGGTCAGGTACATAGTGTTCAGTAAAGACAAATGTTTTTATGTCTTTCCTGAAGTCTTATGTTCTCTGGGAGTGAGTTCCAGAGTAATGATGCATATATTGAAAAAGCTCTGTGACAAGTTGTTTCTTTTGCTTGGATTTTAATCTTGGGTATAGATCTTGGAGGATAGGTGGTGATAATTGATGAGTGATTTTAAAGACCGAGAGTAGTGCCTTGTATTTTGACCTGGAAGTTATGGGCAGCCAGTGGAATTGTTTCAAGGTTGGAGTTATGTGGTTGGTTCTTGTTGTGCCAGCTATTATTCATGCAGCCATGTTTTGTACTAATTGAAGAGGATAGGTGGTCTGCATCAGTAGGCCCTGGTAGATGATATTACAGTAGTCCAGGATGGGCATTATAATAACTTGGCAAACTGTACGAAAGTTATTGGAGTTAAGTAGTGGTTTAAGTTTTTTTTATTTTTCTTAATTTATGATAGGCAGCTTTTGTTGATTTGTTTATGTGTGTCTGGAAATTCAGATTTTGGTCTAGGTATATCCCTAGGTATTTGACTTCTGATTTTACAGCTATTTCGTTGTGGAATATTTATAGTGTTTTTAGTGGAGTGAAGGCAGAACTCCTTGTCATGAAGAGTGGTTCTGATTTCTTGTAGTTTATTGATAGGTTATGTTCCTGAAGCCAGTTCGACATCTCTTCGATGCATGATATTATCATTGAGTGATCAGGTCAGTCTACATTGATGGGGGTATATACTATGATGTCATCCACATAAATACTGTATTTGGTCTTGTTTTTGGTTATTATTTTACATAAAGGTTGCAAGTATATATTAAATAGTAAAGCAGAGAGTGCTAATCAGTTTTGAGCATCTGATTCCAGATTTTACTTGGATTTTTCTCTGTGAGAGGTATGATGTGAACCACTGGAGTGTTGTTTCTTGTAGACCAATTTCTTGTAGGTGTCTGGTGAGGGTGTTATGATTTATGGAGTCAAAGGCTGCCTTAATATCAAAGAATACCATTATGAATCCTTGCTTAGAGTTATCTAGTCTGGTAATTATGTTGTTCAAGAGTGAAGTGAATAGTGTTTCTACATTGTGTTTAGGATTGAACCCATGTTGATGGGGGTCAAGTGGATCATGAGTATCTAAGTGGTCTTGTAATTGAAGCTGGACCACTTTTACAATCATCTTTGCCATGAATGGGAGGCTTGAGATGGGTCAGTATGAATTAGGTTTGTTGGTATCAAGGGTAGAGCTTTTTAATATTGGTCTTATTATGGCTTGCTTGAGAATGGGTGGGAAGAAGCCTTGTGTCAATGATAGTTTAATTATCTTAACCCTTTGAAGGCCTATTTTAAATTTTTAATCCACATTCTGCAGCTGGGTTAATTTTTGCATATTTCAGGAAAATTGTATCCGTCTTATTCAATATGTTCTAATAGTGATTTTCCTTCTGCTATGGTCATGTATTATATACCATTTGATAGGAATATTTAGTCAGAATTTTGGATCCCGAGAGTTTTGGGCTTGGCCTGGAAAAAATTAAGGAGAGTAGGGGCTAATTGTTTTATTGTTGACTTAATCCAAGGTATTGGGCAGGGATCCAGAGTGGAGGTTGTAGTATTGAGAGAGGTTAAGAACATAAAAACATAAGATATGCCATACTGGGTCAGACCAAGGTCAATCAAGCCCAGTATCCTGTTTCCAACAGTGGCCAATCTAGGTCATACGTACCTAGCAGTTTCCCCAAAAGACACAGGTTCCGCAATGCTAGGTTATGATGCTGTTCCGTTCTTTTATGGAAGGGATGTGGAAGGTTGTCCACTGATGGGTATTTCTTTGTGAGGTAAGCACTTCTGGTGTCCTTGTTGGTTTTTGGTTTGAGTTGGACTTAAATTTTAGTTCCATGAAGTTTGCTATAGCTTGGGGGTCGATTAGTTGCTTATAGTGCTCATCCATTTTTTCTTTGGTTAAGGTTTTAACTATATTGAATAGCTCTCGTGGTTTATTCAGTGAAGCCATGACTAGGTTTGTATGGTGTTCCTTCTTGTAGTTGTTTATTTGGATCTGGTATTCTTGCATCTTTACTATATAGTTATTATGGTCTTCCAGAATTTTTGTTATTCAACACCTTTGTTTAATTTTCCTTAGTGCTCTTTTCAATTCATTGAGCTCTTTAGAGTATCATGGGGCAATATTCTTTCTGTTGTTGTTGTTCAGTTTCTTGTATGGAGCAATGGTTGCCTTGTGCAATGTGGTATTCCAGTTGTTTATTATTTCTTCTAGGTCTGTTATGTTTCTGGCATGCGTAGGTATGATTTGCTGTATGAATGCCTCTTTGTAAAACTGTTTGAATCTTCTTTGTGTCCTTGATGATTCCATTGGGTTCATTATGTTGAGAATGGTTATTGTGAAGGTTATGATATGATGATCAGACCAAGGAACAGTTGTTACAGCTGGAGGACTTGTGAGCTTTTTTTCTAGAAGTGTAATGGGGATAAAAATGAAGTCCAGGATTCCTCCTTTGTTATGGGTTGGAATATCCATTATCTGTGTGTAATGTAGGTCCTCTATAGCTTGTATGAAGGACTTACCATGATTGAGATCAAGAAACCAAGATAGATAGTAACTGAATATTGTCATCATTTATAAAGAAAGTAAACTTTCATGAGTTATTCCGATAACCAGTGGTGCCAAGAAGATATTGAAAAGTATAAGGCCTAAAACTGACCCCTGAGAAACTCCATGGGGTATGTCTACTAAGATGTGTTAAGGATGCTTCCTTAACGTCCCTTTAATGTGTGAAAATGGCAGTATTAAGGCCCCTTGTGTGCGGTAATGGAAGGGGCGGGGAGGAGGCATTACCGCAGAAAGGGACCTAGCGGCCAGTTAATGGGTGGCAAGCTGACAGCAAGCGTTAAGAGCAGTAAACGTGTGAGTTAGTGCATGGAAAAGGTGGTCGCTGAAATGCAAGATAAGGGAGCCTATCTAGAAGTCAGAACTGAGGTGCTTGATGGGAGCAAAGAGAATAGATGGTGGCTATGTCACATTGATATGTCCCAAACGTGTTAGACAGTGAGTGTGAGGATAATGTGGGAGGCAGTTGGATTGTATCAGTGAAGGGTGGTCATGTAATCTGTTGTGATGTCAGTGGATGGCATAGAAGTGGGTATGAGTGTGGGTATGAAGTGGGTTTGCCATGTCACCTGCCTGCATCCTATGTTCTGGACATTATGCCTTGCAAAACCCATTGCCTTCCAGAAGGCTCTCCATCACACATGAGTAGTACAGTGAGAGTACGAAGGCCAGGATCTGCGACTATGCTCCCAAACCTACCTGCATGACCAATCAGCAAGCAGACAAGCATTCAATGTTAAGCTACACTCATGTTGCTTGCTTTACCCTGTCAGAAGCTTTAAACATCTGAGTTAGAAAGGTACCAAACTCTGATTGGCAACTTACAAACTTGGAAGAGTGTACACCACTGGCCCTCCTGCTGTTATTGTGCAGTATGACACAATCATAAGTTTCACAACCCTGGTAGTATATCTTCAAATGAGCGATGTATGTCTGCCGAATTCCAAAGTATGTGAATTCTGGAAACCCTGGAATGGCAGCAAATATCACTCCTGGAACTGGTAAACATGGCTGCTCTGGCGAAAGCCAGGAATCAGACCTTTCAGATAGAGTTCTAGTGTCAAGTGTTCTTGCTATGGAGGACAGCATTCATTGTCCTGCCTCTCAGTCATTGAAATCACTGCTCCAAGTACCATTAAACATCTGTAGAACAATCCTAAAAATCCAGGACTGTCTCACAAACCCACTTTTGGAACTGGGTCACCTGCCAACCCTGCTACATGCAGCATCCACAAAACATGGTCTGCCATATCACTCTACTGACAAGGCACAGCTGTGGCTCTCAGATGCATGACCCACATGTAGCTAACTCATTTGATACTAAGTAAATTTTGTGGCTGGAAGAACCCTACAGATCACCAGTCACAAGTTTAGTTGCACCTGCTCTGTCTTCCATGGATGGCACCCTAAATGCATCTGTGACTGTGCAGGATGGTAAAACAGGCCTCGCTCAGGTTCACTCTGATAATGTGGTGCAAAAGTGCAACTACCAGCAAAGATGCCCTGCCAGAACCTAACTGCAACACAGTCCAGAGGCCTGTCTGCCATCAGACCTGTGCTACCATCAGACTATGTGACAACAACATGCCCTCATCCAAGTCAACATAAAATCAAGTATGTGTGTCTGGATTTGTGAGGTTATATAATTGCAGAGGTGACACCTCTTGCCAGATGTAGGTGTTAATATGCCTGCATAGTGTCACAACGCCGCCCTGGTGGTTAGGGGTGGCCAAGGCAGGTCGGACATAAATAAAAGTAAAGTTGGGTTTGGTATGTGTTTCTTTCTAGGGCCCAGGGTTGTATAGCCCTGGTAGCATCCTGAATACCAAAAATACCCAAAGAACAAAAGGTCATCGAGTGTAGGGAAAAATAAGGCTTTATTTCCCTCGTTTGCACAAAGGTTCAAAGGATCGGCTTCAAACACCAACAGAAATATCCTTACATCAGGGTAGAAAAATAACAACTCATGTTCAAAAGAAAAACTGTTCTCTTCACAGAAAAAGGTTACAAAACAAGCATTCCTATTTACACCGGTTTTAAAGCTCACTGGTTGTACAAGCATTCCATGCTGCCCGTAATACAATAGCTGCAATCCATTTCTTCTTCTGACAAGGACTCTACCTCTTCCACTTGCATCGGCTCCTCCTGCAATGTATCTAGGATAGAGTCAACATGAGTTCCCGGCAAGCTATAGTCAGGTTTCTCCCTCAAATGCTGAATGACCTCCCAGTGTCTGGAGTTTAGCGTGGGGCGTCGGCCATGAGCATTTTTACAAAGTGAACATCTTTCTTTCTTCCAAGGACTTCCATGCACTTCATGCAAAGCAGGTTTACTTAAAAGTTTCTTATTCAATAAAAACTTTTCATACCTTTTCTCTTGCGAAGTGGGACATGTACAGGGAGCTTCTGTTTCTTGTCCTTTCCATGCGCTAACCCTCTGTGGGCTATCTTCAATCCAGTATGGGTTACCTTGTAACTCCTGCTTCTTCCTCTGGGACGAGGCTTGTGGCCTACTCCTGGTAATATTCTGCCTTGATTCAGCAATATGGGTTGGGTTCTGCCTACAGCATTCACAATGCAGATTCCGTGTACCTGAATCTCCTGGACCCTTCTGTATTCTCTGGCCTTTCAGGTTCCTTTGGCCTGTACCTCTTTCCTGCACTCCAGCAGTGTCTGTAGCTTCTGCAGTTTCTCCAGCTTCTGCAGTTTCTGCCACTCCGGCAGCTCCTGCCGCTCCTCCGGCTTCTGAAGGCCCTGCAACCTCTCTGCTGCCTTCCTTGCTGCTCCTGGCTTTACCGCTACTTCTGCCTTTCCAGTCCTGCTGTGCCTTCCAGTCCGGCTGTGCCTGTGCTTTCCGGTCCTGAGGTGTCTGTCTTCCTCTCCAGTCCTCCTGACTTCCTTTAAAAGGAGTTCCTCCCTTCCTGGATTGGAGGCTGGCTGGCTTTTGGTTACACCCTGTAGGGCGTGGATTCTCAGTCTTCCAGAGGTCCCTCTTGCTCCCCCTATCAGGCTCCTGCGAATAATGCAGCTTGTGCATGTCTTTTTTCAGGTTTAAAACATTTTCTTCCATGCCCTGCTGGTCTGCTGCATCACAATAGACATTATGTTATGTGTTGTGGCTGATGTCAAGTATGTGAATGAGCTCTGCTTGTCTCATAATGCATAAGTTGCAGATCATCTGCCATCCTTGACTGCTGGCAAAAATCATTCCTGGAAGAGGGTTGTAGCAGCAGATAAGCATGCAATAAATAAATCCAGGAGTCTTTTCAAGGATCCAAGCCAGTTTAATGTGCACATGGCTCAAGCAATAAGCAATTTCAAAATGGCTGAGCAATGGCTTCTAGTAAAACAACAACTTTTATAGCTTTCTTGTCCATTCTAAGCATAGGCAAACTTTTCATTGGTCCCAGTACCCCTCTCACCCATCTATTGGTCCCGGTACTGATATGGCTACCCAATCGGGACTCTGGTCTGGGCCCAGCACCTGGTTGCCCCCCTTCTAGTCCCAATTACAATGGTCAGTGTCTCCAACTTGTTACTTCTCTCCTCCAAGGTCGCTGAGCTTGTTAAAACATATGGGAAGCAGAGGCACTGTGACCTTGCTCTCTGCAGAGTTAATTAATTCCATAGAAGCATAGCACACCTTATCAGTACCAATTAAACTTGTTTTTCTTCTATTTTCCAAGTTTCGTTTCTGCTTAGCTATGTTCAGTTAAACTGAGTTAAGTTTCGATTCTTATAGCTACAGTATTCACAAGTGGGGGTTGGGACTCAGGCCTCACTTATAGGCCTTTCACAATAGTAAACCATACTAGGCCATAGCCTACCATATTCCTAGGCCATAGCCTACCACATTCCCCCCTTTGATTATTCTCACCCGCAAGTGAGAAAGGGTGAGAATCAAATCACATAATACTAGGTAAAGGTATCACTCTGTGGTATAGGGTAGTAAGTTCACATAGCTAATATCTTTGTAGCTGCCTTATGCTCTACAGTGTTATTAATAACTGAAGTTATCATTCGCAAGCAAAGTAGCAAGAAACAAGGGAGCAACAAGCAGATAGTCAAAGTCCATAGTTTGGCAAGAGTGGGAAAAAGAACTAAAGGATTAGAAGGTTCGGTTGCATCTTTGTTGTGCTGTCATAAAGCTTCTGATTTAGACAGACCAGCTGTCCATCCTTCGTAGTAGATTGTGGTCCAGTCCAAACAAAACACAAACTGTCAACAATGGGGTGGGCCAATACCCACTCACTAGTAGTATTATGTAAATCAGTCTGATTGTATAGGATAGAATAGTTCAGTTCTTGCGTCTCCCAGGGCCACTGATCTCCCATCTTAGTTCCTCCACAATAGAAACAGTCAGAAGTGTGGAGACTAGATGCTATTGCTCCAGCAAGTTCAAGAAACAAGTTCTGGTGGTGGTATGAGGAATTGCAACGGTGGCTTGCATAGCCTTGTAGAAAGTCAAGATCTAGAACAACTTTTGGATTGGAGAGTATACCAATGCAAGTATAGGGAGAATGATAAAACAAGGTCTGAGTGACCTTCGGTCCAGTTCATGTTGTACTTATACAGGCTGCCCAGGGAGATAAGGCAAAAGTCATTTCAAAGCACTCCAAGGCTGCTATCACGATGAAACAGTAGAGAATCATGATGAAAGTTCTCTGAAGAATTAGTGCAAGTCTTTGAAAAACCAGTGCAATCTGTTGATAATTCTTGACCACGAAGTCTTCTTCTTCTTTACTGTACGTTGACCTGTTTTGCTCTCAGTAGCATGCAACAGGTGTAGCGTTGATTGTAGATCCTCAAGCTTCCGCTGTACATGACCTTACCAATTTCATTGGTAGGAGTGTAGAGCTGTAGATTCCAGCGTATTTCAATAAACACAGTCCTTTTAGTTTGCACTGTCCTTGATCAAAATGGCACAAAGATTTTCAAATAATATAGTTCATAATACAGTCTCTTTCTGTTGATGATAATCTCTTCAGAATAAACAAATAGTCTCTTGAGATTCAGGAGTTCTATATTAGCACAGTCTCTCTTTTTGTTTTTAAAACTTCCTGAATTTTTTCAATTTGCTTGTCTTTGCAAAGTTAGCTGCAATGGAACTTCTGGATCTGTTCTGATGTTCACTGGTCTGGCTCTGGAGCTGCTGCTGATTTCACTCTGCTGTGATGAATCCAGGGTTCGAGTTCTGCAATTTTCACTGCTGTAGGGTTAACAAGATAACAACATAAGGTCCCTTCTAATGCGGTGTCAACGGTGTCTTTCTCCACTCTTTGATTCACACCGAGACTCCAGGCTTGAAAGGGTGCAGGCAAATTGATGGGTAATCGATTTTGTACCCAGGTATGAAGACTCTGCAAAACAGAACTTAAAACCAATAGTTTATGTCTAATAATTTCAGATCCTATCTGTCTCATATCTCCTTTTATTTCCTATACAATAGGCAGGGGTTGCGCATACAGAATTTCAAAAGGGAAAACCCCTAAAGACTTAGCAGGGGCTAAGTATATCCTAAGAAGGGCTATAGGAAGAACCTAGGGCCACTTCAGGTAAACCTCTTGGCAAAGTTTAGACAACTGAGATTTCAGGGTTCTATTCATACATTCGACTTTTCCTAAATTCTGAGATCTATAGGCAGTATGTATCTGTTAATATCAATATCTTGGGGCTATACTTAATGGACTTGCTTCCTAAGGTTATCCATCCTCATTCTTTGTACAGGGGCCCATATGCATGCAAGGTTGTAAGGGTATACTTGAAATCTGGGTACACATTTAGACAGGGCTCTTTTCCTATTGTTAGTGCTCTAGTGAGGACTATCAGTTCAGCTTTCTGTGGTGAAGTTTCTGGGGCCAGGGCTGAGGACTCAACTACCAAATCAGGGGTCATCACTGCATATCTAGCACAACAATGTCCATTGATGAAGAAACTGCCTTCAGCCACAAAGAAAGTCTGTTCAGGGTTCTCCAGAGGGACATCAGTCAAATCCAGGTGGCTTGAGAATACAGTGTCCATAATTTCTAAACAGTCATGATCAGGGGATCAAGACTAACTGATAACATAGCAGGATTGAAAGCTTGACTGACCCTTCAGTTGTATCTGGGGTTTTCACACAACATACTCTAATATTTCAACATTCATAGATTTGTTAGCTAGTAATTTCCTTTGTGTTTCATAATGGTTAGAACAGAGTGTGGTACAGTAACTTGAAGATTCTATCTCAAAGTGATTTTTCTTTTAGTTTTTGCTTACTAGGAAGGCTGTAGCTGTAACAGCTTCTCAAATAAGGTCCAAGAGATTGAGTCAACACTCCCAGAACATTTCCTTGCGACTCATGAACATAGAGACTGCAAGGTTTTCTGGACATCGGGTAGACCCAGAACTGGTGATAACATCAGAGCGGTTTTCAAAGATCAAAAGACTGCATTCCTATTCAAGTCCCCATTCCAATGGAGACTTTTTCATTCCTTTGGTAGCTTGATACAATGTGATACAATGGTTTTGCTAGCAGCGCAAAATTGGGGATCCATATACAACAGTACCCTGTGGCACCCAAGAAGGCTCTCACTTGCCTCCTGGTGGTTGGAGTAGGAATACTGCATACAGCTGCTTTGCGTTCTGGTAAGGGTTCCAGGCGTCGAATTCCGCTGGACAACTGGAATCCTAGGTATTTAACTTATTTGACATAATTATGCTTTGGCTCTTGAGACTTTGTATCCAGCCTCATTAAAAAGGTGCAAGAGTTCACTGGTGGCTGGTGGACATTCACTTTCTGAGTTGGTGGTTATGAGCAAGTTGTCCACATATTGAAGTAGAATTTTTTCTTTTTTTTTTTTTTTTTCTGGAGTTTCTGGATAACTTGTCAAATCTTTTGCTGAGTGAGGCGAGTTCTTGAATTCTTGAGGTAATCTTGTCCAGATGAGTTGGCCCCGCCTCCTTGTAGTGGGGTCTTGGGCTAAGCGTATGCAGAAAAAAACATCTTTTTAAGTCCAGAATGATGAAATGTATAGCTTCAGCAGAGATCAGTTCCAAGAGAATATAAGGATTTTGGTACCACTGGTTGTATAGTTTCAGCTGCATCATTCATTCTTCTTAGATCCTGCACTGGGCGGTAATCACCTGTCCCAGGCTTCTTGACTGGCTTGAGGGTGACAATGGCAGGGGCTATGTTCTTCGCTAGGCCAGGTGGATTATCTTCTGCCCATCCTCCAGGTGGGGCTATGAGGTTGGTAAGTGTACAGCTTGTTGCTTTGGATGCAGGTGAATAGAACCGCCATTCTTCTTCTTGGGGACAGTTTGAGTTTCATTTTTTTCTTCCTTCAACAGAGGATATCTGTGCTTGAAGCTTTGCAAGCAGATCTCGGCTCCAAAAATGGAATAGGGCATTCAGGCATATACAGGAACTGGTACATTATTATTATTTTTTTCTAGTTCACACATGTGGTTCTGCAGAAAAGGCTTTGCGAGAAAAACACAGGGGCTACTGGCTTTAGTATTCTGCTCCTGTATCTCCCATAAAAGTCCATATATTGGTCCCCTATTTTTCAGACTGACTCCTGGGGACCCAGGGAAACTGGAGAGTCCGGTCTGGCCTAGTCTTCATCCATGCTGTAGCCCTCTTCGGCTGCCACTCACGCTATAGCTGCTTCACTCTCGTGCTGAAACACTGTGCTTGGTTTATTGTTTTATGACTTTGCAATCAAGTACTCCCTCGGGAGTCAAGATACGGGCATTCACTTCTCTAATGTCCTTCTTTTTCTATAATGGGCGCACTCACACCCAGTTTTCACATCCGCTGCTCCTTCGATTAGGAAAACCTCCACATCATCCAACTAAAATATCTGTTCTCTTTTTCCCATCTTACAATTTTTACATTCTCTGTCCTTCTTCAACAATCCACATACTTTCTGATTAAACTTTCATTTAACCATTATGCCCGCAAATTCATCCAGTTCTCTGCAATTTCCGTTCATTAGTTCAATCAAGTCCTAAAACTTCTCAGTGCAGTTTTTTTTTTTTCAGTTCTAAACAAGTCTGGTCAGCTGACTTTCACTTCTAGTCCGGAGGGGGTGGACATTCCCCTGTTGCGGAGGTAGCTAGCAAACTACTTGGGAATCTGTAGGGAGAAGTCATCCCCCCTCCGCCCCCCCCCCCCCTTGTTCCAGGCTCTGCCCGGGATGATGGCAGAGCTGAGGGAAATAAACAGGCAGGATTTTTTTTTTTTTTTAAAACATTTAACCAAGAATCCTATGTAGGGGAACTATTCTCTGTACAATCTGATAAACACGGGAAACTACGGGGCCATGAAGTAACTCTGGAATCTGCATGGACTCTGACCCCCCTTCCTCCCCCCATGGTGACGTAGTTAGCAACAGACAGAAGGCGGTCTGTCAGGCTGCATTTTCCTGTGACTAGGCATAATAATCTCATTCTAAATAAGTACAATTTAGATAAATTCCTTCAAATATAAAACTATTTTTTTGCAACATGTTATAAACAACAATCCCAACAGAGAGAACTATTACGTATGGCTGGAAGAAACTAGCTGCCAGCCGTAATCTGCACTTAAGGTGAATAACGTCTCTGCAAAAGATTACAGTTTAGGAAGGAGATATTCAAAAGACATTCCGGATACTTTTTTCAATAAAGCGGGTGGACATCTAGAACACAAATACACATTTTCCTTCCTAGTTCATTTTATTAACAATAAACATGTCTTCTATGAGGCGCTTGCTGTATCAGGAACGAAAAACTCATACACGATTAACCCCTCATTCACTCAGGATTCAAAGCACTTTTTAAGTTGCGATCTGCAAAGTCCTGTCAGTGTTCTTAACCACGGCTTTGTAGGGCAAAGGGAAAATACAAACATCCTTTCCTATTGAAACCGGAGACCTACATGATTTCTGCTCGCTTGATCTGTACAGGAATTCGAGCAGGAATTTAACCCTTTCCCGGCTAAGTACAATTTAAAGCAATCACTAGAAAACTAATTATAAATTCATCTCCTATCACATTTTGAATGAATCCTTTATTTTAAACAAGCAAGAAACTTTTCAATCGGGAACTGCGGTTTCATATTTTTTTTTTCTTTTTTTTTTTTTCCTGTCCTCTTGCTGTGTGGCTCGTTGGAAACAGCTTAGCTGTTCACACACACACACACACACACACACACAGAGACAGAGACATGCCGGCATTCCAGGCTAAGCCCCAAAACTATCGGGACCCACAATCCTGACTAAACATTCTTATTAAATGATATATAAATGATATATATTACATAACCACAGCAGAAGGAACATTATTATTAAACTAACAGCATTGAGATTTAAACCTGAACAGAGTTAGAAAGACACTGCACATTCTTTCCTTCAGACACGCCCCCTGTCAGTTTTTCACACTGTGCAGTAGGAAGGCAAACTGGGTCAGACCAGCTTTTGGATTTTTAAAATAACTCTAGATGTTTGCGTCTTCTTTCTGCTTTACTAATACAATTTCTTAATCAGTGAACTGTCACAAATTACTCAACAGAATACTCTCACATTTATAACAGAAGGGAAACTCGTGGTTTCAACAGAGAACAAAAAACATACAGGCAGACAATACACAAACGCTTCACAATCATGCTAGCAACGTATCTTAGAATGCATTCCTTTCTATCTATTCTGACTAGTCTTTTTCCCTATTACAAAAAGGATGAGGGTTTCACCCGGCGAATTCCCATGCGGGGTTACTCGGCCCTTCCTTGAGAGCTCTCTTACCAATTCCCAATATCTCGAGATTACAAATTCCAAGTTCCACTGGCAGTACTGCTCTTTCTATTTCTGTCTAGACATACCAAAAACCCAGTCCTGTCTGCTCTGACCAGGCTGAATCATGATTCTCTATAACAGCTGTACCTAGCGAATACTCATGCAAGGATTTTCAAACAAAGACTTAAGTCTTACCAAAGTTTTCAAACTGCATTTCTAACTCATCTGTCTAGACAGGTTTTCAAAACTATACTTACCAGATCTGGTTCCCAAGCTTCTGAGTTGGATCCTGGACTCCCCCGGGTCGGAAGTGTTGGCCAGCTGGACTCAGTGCCTGCCGAGGCCAGGCAGAACTCCCTCCGATACAAGAGGATCGGTGGGCCCAGGGAAATTCCCCTGCGTCGGATTGGCATGGTTCCAACTGGACCAAACCTCAAGGCGACATGCTAGCAACGTATCTTAGAATGCATTCCTTTCTATCTATTCTGACTAGTCTTTTTCCCAATTACAAAAAGGATGAGGGTTTCACCCGGCGAATTCCCATGCGGGGTTACTCGGCCCTTCCTTGAGAGCTCTCTTACCAATTCCCAATATCTCGAGATTACAAATTCCAAGTTCCACTGGCAGTACTGCTCTTTCTATTTCTGTCTAGACATACCAAAAACCCAGTCCTGTCTGCTCTGACCAGGCTGAATCATGATTCTCTATAACAGCTGTACCTAGCGAATACTCATGCAAGGATTTTCAAACAAAGACTTAAGTCTTACCAAAGTTTTCAAACTGCAGTTCTAACTCATCTGTCTAGACAGGTTTTCAAAACTATACTTACCAGATCTGGTTCCCAAGCTTCTGAGTTGGATCCTGGACTCCCCCGGGTCGGAAGTGTTGGCCAGCTGGACTCAGTGCCTGCCGAGGCCAGGCAGAACTCCCTCCGATACAAGAGGATCGGTGGGCCCAGGGAAATTCCCCTGCGTCGGATTGGCATGGTTCCAACTGGACCAAACCTCAAGGCGAATTACGTGGATTTATTCACTTGAACACTATCCACCACTCGCACTTCCAGGCCAACGCACCAAGAATGTAGCAGCAGATAAGCATGCAATAAATAAATCCAGGAGTCTTTTCAAGGATCCAAGCCAGTTTAATGTGCACATGGCTCAAGCAATAAGCAATTTCAAAATGGCTGAGCAATGGCTTCTAGTAAAACAACAACCTTTATAGCTTTCTTGTCCATTCTAAGCATAGGCAAACTTTTCATTGGTCCCAGTACCCCTCTCACCCATCTATTGGTCCCGGTACTGATATGGCTACCCAATCGGGACTCTGGTCTGGGCCCAGCACCTGGTTGCCCCCCTTCTAGTCCCAATTACAATGGTCAGTGTCTCCAACTTGTTACTTCTCTCCTCCAAGGTCGCTGAGCTTGTTAAAACATATGGGAAGCAGAGGCACTGTGACCTTGCTCTCTGCAGAGTTAATTAATTCCATAGAAGCATAGCACACCTTATCAGTACCAATTAAACTTGTTTTTCTTCTATTTTCCAAGTTTCGTTTCTGCTTAGCTATGTTCAGTTAAACTGAGTTAAGTTTCGATTCTTATAGCTACAGTATTCACAAGTGGGGGTTGGGACTCAGGCCTCACTTATAGGCCTTTCACAATAGTAAACCATACTAGGCCATAGCCTACCATATTCCTAGGCCATAGCCTACCACAGGGTAACTCAGCAGCTCTGGCCAAATCCACGAGATGGAATGTGTGCTCCATCTGGGGGTCTCACATTCCCACTGGGAGGAAGTATATAATCTTTTAGTGCTGTCCCTCACTCCTGAAAATCACTGGGCTAGGGACCAAAATGCATCTGCATGACATTCTCACATATCCAGGAGAGGATCGCAAATGCACTCATGTAACTCTAACATTTGGCAACTCTGCTGCATCTAGGCTATACCAAACATGGTCAGGCATAGTGCAGTGCAACCAAAGCCCAGCAGAACATCTGGGCTGCCTTACCCTGATGTGGCCCACTCCTTTGATCCCTCCCCACATCCAGGGCTGATGAGAGTGGCCACTGTCACCAGATGCACAGACCTGCCATGTTTTAGTAATGCACTTATATGTCAGTCCAGAATTTGTGACTTTCTCATTCTGAAGCATCATAGGACATGCAACACTGATTCCTATGTTTTAAACTTTGGACTACAAACACCAGACTGTATTGCAAAACACATGTACAGCTAAAACTGGCAAGCAATCTCACTCCTGGACTTGGGTAATGTGTCTAGTGTGAATGCACCTGACAGGTGTGACCCAGTCCTTGGTGTACTGCAATGCAGATCTATTTATACCAATCACCTCAGAAACATGTACATAGGCAATGCCCTCATGTAATCATCAACCCCCATTAGATTCAATATACAGGTATATACCTGAAATCACAAGGTTGTGAAGATAACCAGCCCTATTCAGATGTGTTGCCAGTTCTGGAGCAAATGTTACATAGCAATGCAGTATGCTATGTATACAACTTGCTTGTAATCATGTGATGCAGTGCTGCAAGTCCTTAAATGCATCAAGATGAGCTACTCCTAATATCAGGATTGGCTCAATATCTCACTCCTGGACCAGAGTAACCAGCCAACTCAGAACGGGGTGGAAAAGTATATTAAGGTAGTGGATATGTACGAGGACATGTAAAGTATTATTGCCTTAATATGGTGAGTGGGACACATCGACTCATATTCCAAGGTCATCTATGTTGTGTGCCCTCAATTGGTTTGCAGCTTGTCATGCTGTGAAGGCTTGTGTGCATTAGTGATGCTGAGAGCTAAGCTATCAGTAATTTAGCTACTGGCAAAGTCTCCCAAGGTAGACAGGTCTCAGCTGACTAAGACAAACCACCTATCTGGGCAGCAGGAGAATAGGATGGTGTTGGTGGCAGAGGATCACATTTCTCACAACACTAGAATCATTTGCATGGAGGAAAGCCTGGCAATCTACTTCCATATCTTGCCATGAAAATCCATTGGATAGTCACAAAAAAGCAAATTTCACTATAGTGCTGAAAGATGAGACCCCCAGGTTGGAAGGCACTCAACTGGCTACTGGGGATAAGCTGAAGACTTTTCAGAGTAAAGCCAGCATTTATGATGTGGTTGGACCAAAGCCCTTGGGACATCTGACTGCAGATGTAGCTGTGCATGAATTACGAGTTAGAAGCTGCAAAGATGACTTACATATTGGGACATGGAATGTACAAAGCATGAACCAAAGGAAGTAGGAAGTGGTCAAGAATGAAATGGAATGTGTACAACTAGATATGTTGGGAGTCAGTGAACTGAAATGGACTGGCACTGGGCACTTTTGCATCTGATGATAGCATAGTACACTATGCTGGAAATGAAAGACAAAGAAGAAATGATGTATTTATAATCAAGAAGAAACTTGCAAGAATGTAATAAAATACAATGCAGTAAATCAACGCTTAATTTCTATTCATCTACGAGGAATGCCTATCAACACAGTTATAATTCAGGTGTATGTCCCAACAACAGCTGCAGAAGAGGAAGAGGTTGATGAGTTCTATGAGCAAATACAAGCTGAAACTGAAAGAACATGCAAACAGGATATCCTTATTAGTCATGGGTGACTGGAACACAAAAGTTGGCAACAAAGCAGAAGGCAAAGTGCTTGGAAAATATGAACTTAGCAACTGAAATAAAGCTGGAGAAAGACTGATAGAATTCTGCAAGACCAAAAATCTATTCATTTCAAGCACCATCTTCCAGCAACACAAGCGCCAACTGTACATATGGACTTCACTCAATGGATTGTACAAAAATCAAATTGACTACATCTATGGAAATGAATGATGGAAAAACTCTGTAACATCAACAAAGACAAAACTTGGAGCTGACAATGTTACAGATCATCACTAATATGCAAACTCAAGCTAAAGTTGAAAAAGAGCAAGCCACGCATGAATGTAGTAAAATATGACCTGGAGAATATACCACTGGAATTTAAAGACTGCCTGTAAAATCAATTTGCTGCTTTAGATCTCCACTGACTGTGGAAATTATTGCACAATTACTCTGATCCCACATACCAGTAAGATTCTACTCATGGTCATTCAACAAAGACTACAACCATACCTGGAACAAGAACTGTCTGAAGTGCAAACAGGGTTCAGGAAAGGGCGCTGAACAAGAGACATCATTGTGGATGTGAGATGGATCCTTGAATAGACAAAAGGATACCAAAAGGGTATCTATAAGTTTTATTGACTGCAAGGCTTTTGACTGTATAAACTATAAGAATACCAAAAGGATATCTATACGTTTTATTGACAGCAAGGCTTTTGACTGTATAAACTATAAGAAATTCTGGGCCTCATTAAGAAGTATGGTAATACCAGAACACCTGATAGTTCTGTTGCACAGCCTTTACATTGATCAAGAAGCACCAGTTCAAATGGAACAAGGAGAAACAAAATGGTTTAAAATCAGCAACGATGTTTGACAAGACTGCATGCTTTCCCCCTACCTGTTTAATTCATATGCAGAATCATCAGAGAAGCAGGACTTTATGAAGACAACTGAGGTGTGAAGATTGGTGGAAGACTCATCAACAACCTTTGCAGTGCTGATGATACATCATTAAGTGCCACGGCAACCAAGGCGGGTCAGAATGTGGCCAGAGGGTGGCACGAACAAGTGGTACCCTCCAAGGCATCACCTAAGGCACCCCAGAAGTTGTCCGAACCCAAGGTGTTGCAAAAGATGCCCCAAGGATGTTAAGGTGACCAAAGAAACATTGGCGAAGGGCAGTAAGGTGCACCAACCTCACAAGCATGATATGTATGGGTCAAACACAGATGTAACCCTAACACTGCATAGAGCAGTAACGAAAGCCAATGAAAAAGTGATGTAAGGAATGAGATGATGGATCTGCCATATCTGCGAGCAGCCCATATGGCAGCTGGTATAGTGGACAAATATATCAGGGGCAGCTGTACCGATGCACAGGGTGATGGTACTGTAAAGTGCAACAATGACATGGTGTGGCAGAGGAGGGGAATGCGTGTCTAGCAGAGGAGCCAGAGGTGGCAAGAGATGTGCAATGACAGGAGGACAGAGGAGTAGCAGTGCCATGCAGAGCAGACACAGGAGAGGCAAGAATGAAGAGCTGCGATGCAGAAAAGGGTGCCAATGCAGGACATGGGGTAGCAGCCTGCACAGTAGGGCAGAATGCCACAGAGCTTGCAGACACAGATAGACTGACAGAAGGATGTTTGGCAACAGTGATGAGAGTATAATGTGCCAGCAGCACAGATCATCACAGATAGGACTGTAACAGGAATGCAAAGTACATGTGGACAAGAGGCATAAACTAATTAGAACAGAGAGGAGTCAAACCCATGACCAGTAGCACAAATTGCAATGCACAAACTGATAGGCCACAACACCAACATGGGTGCCACAGCAAAGGCTGAATACAAGAAAACTGGAGGGCACCACACCAAATCACAGCTGGCTGACAGGATAGGGCAACCCCAACAGTAACGAAGATGCAATGCCCATGCAGAACTGGTGTGTACATCTCATATCACAGTCAGTAATTTGGATGACAGCCACATATAAACACTCACACACACACACAATGAAATGTTATGCAGTGGATACAGCATGCAAAAGACCAAAGAACCTAAACCCAATGGGTGGCAGGGGATACTCTGTGGAGCAGGGCAAAATGGGGGACAGAATGGAAAAGGAGCATGTGAGACATGAACCTACAAACAGACATGAACCAGATCAGATCAACAACAGCAATGCCAATCCCCCAAGCGGACATGGACAGTACAAAGAAAGAGCCATATGTAACAGTTAATATGCCACAAATAGGCTGCATCGAGGACATACTGTGGTGTAAAGTGAAGAGATAGAAGGGTGTGCAGAGAGGTGACTAATCGTCAGGCAGCTCCTGGTCAGGTTAGCACAAAACAAGGACAAAAAAAAGGAACATGTGGGACTCGAACCTGCAACCTATGGTGCATCAGCACATGTCTGCAACCACTATCCCAAACAACCACAGCAAGAACAAACCCAAATATGTCCCCTCAAAGTGAATCAGTATGGAAACCCTTAGCACCCTGTGTTGTGTCAGACGGCTGCCACTTAGCCAGCTGCCACCGTACAAGGATGTGAGCACAGCTGGGCCATGTACATTACCAGAACATAACGAAAGACATGTGTCAGTGTGGTCAAGCAGCAGCAGAGAGAAATGTGGGTCAAACACATACTTTTATTGTGGTCAATCAGTAGACATATCGTATATACCACCTGTCATCATATCAAGGTGGTTGGTTTACAGTGAACAAACTGAAAACACATTGAGCATGCCATCTACCCACATGTCACCCCAAAGTCAGTGGCACATCTACAGATGATGGGCAGGAGAGATAATGTGCCGTAGCTGCATGGTGTTCACTATGCAGTATCCCCCCACCCCCCATATGTTGCTGTCCGTCCCAGATGCCCTAGTCGCATGTATAAACAGTAAAAATATTTATATGAACCATTTGAAATTATTTGTATGAATTTCAGAACACCAGGCAATATTTAGCTGGGTCTGATATTTTACGTTTTGCCATTTGAGTAATTTTGGTATTTTTTGGCTCAACTGAATAATTACTCATAAATCCTAAGACCATAGAAGATTGTCTAGTCGCATGTAGACACTAGGCGGTGCATGATGAAAGACCAACATACATCAGTCATGAATTGTCCTCAAAAACATATCCATCTGCCAAGACAGGTGGCAAAAGCCTGAAAAAGCATAAGTAGCAACATGTAAGCAAGTGTACACACAGATATAGATATATATGTCACAGCAGTCCCAGAATGCATGATATAGCAATGAAAGCATCACCAATGTAACCCAAAACAAAGGACAAATGCAAAATGAGGATAAGGTAACAGGTACAAGAGGCACATGATCCCAGAGAAGACCAAAAAAGGAACCTCACAGACATGCAGAGATATCACCATGCAGCAGGTCCCCTGCAATGGGTCTTGTGGATACATGAACTGTACACATAGATCACGGTACATGGGATGCACAAATGGAGGACGAAAATGGACAATCACACTGCCACAGTGCAAATGTCATGGGCGAAGGTGAGTGGCGGAACATCAGGGGATAACGAGGACTGTGCAGACATGCAATTCTATGTTTGTAAATCAATATACAGCAGCACATCTGTACAGTAGCCAAACACAATGACCTGTATATGGAGTGTGAAAAAAAATGTCAAACATGGGCCAGTACCCCGCACAAAAGCCACACTGCCACATGCTATGTGTACCAACATACTCAGTCACATGCACATGCACCATGTACGGTGAACCATGACACAGTGATGCCCCACATGCACTGTAACTCCCTTGGTGAGGGCAAACATCAATCCAAAATGTTGGCGGCCATTAAACTGGTGTGGTGGTAACAACTGTGTCATGTCCAAGTTCAGGGTAGGCCGACATATACAAGAGTACGTATACAATGTTGCCCCTGTGCCACATGCATGGCTGTATACACCCATGACCTCAACAGATGTGGATATCGTGCGGTGCATGTTACACACATGGCCAACACACACTAACAAAATGTCAGATGGATGTAGAACTTACAGTGACTATTCCAGTCTGTGATGCACACATACGGACCAGTACACAGTGTCCACAGAGCAAAGGGCGTCTGCAACCCCACATGTCCCATTAAGACTGTCCGTGAATCACTGGGCATGCATAGTCAAGTGTGATATCTCAATATGCCACAGTACCCGAACGGTCATGTGTGTCTCACGCAATCAACAGGACACCCAGCCAGCCCACCGTAGCAATGGTGTGTTGGTCAGGCCTGCTTTATGGAAAGTAGCAGTCCAACAGTAATGTTCATCATAGGCATGTGCCCCACTCGCAGAGGTCAAACATCCTATGGTACCATCTCCCAGGGATAGTTGAATGGTGTTGTTGTGCCCTCCAACAGGGGCATGTTGTCGCCCGCAGGTGCACGTAAGTAGATGTGCTGTGTGTGACCGCTGCCCTGTGTCAATAAGGACAAACACTGTCTTGGTATGCTGGATGCAACAGCAGGGCACATTGCAGGGAGTCAAACATCAGTACTGACGTAATTAAATGTCACACAGGCAACATAACATGATCACAACACAGAACAATGTGCATATTGTGGACATTTGGAAATGCAACCGCAGACGAGCGTGTCCCATGGATATGGTCATGTCCATGCCCAAGTAACACAGGCAGTTGCACCCCATGTCCATCAGAGTTGGTGCACAGAGACCCAACAGGAAAGGTCCATGAAACAAACAGCAAAACACAAACATATAAAGGCTGATGTCATACCCAAACAATCCAAGGTGCTACCTACTGTGTGTTTTCAGCAAATGTCTGCTTGGGATCCTCACAGGCAGGCAAAGTCCACAGCATATCTCAGTAAAGGCAGACGATGTCATCAAAATGTGCCAAATAGCCATGTCCCCATGTCCAGCCGCCATTGCTGCATGTCCAAATTATGGTGATATCTGGGATACATTAATGCTGTTGTGCAGTGGTCTGTCAACACACATGAGCTAGGTCAACCCACAACACACAACACATGCACACACTGTGCACACGGTTAACACCAGTAAGTTAGAGATGACACACTCACCACCGCTCCACAGGTGTGCAGACCCCGCCCACCACATGTTAATGCAAATGGCATGCATACTGTATCAAAACAGTATGGAGTGGCGGAGTGGCCTAGTGGTTGGGGCAAGGTACTTCAGGCTGGAAGGTCGGGGGTTCAAATCCCACTAGAGGACAGCAACCTTGGGCCGGAAGGACTGGGGTTTCTAGTCCCACAGGTGCTCCTTGTGGTCTTGGACAAGCCACTTAACCCTCCATAGCCCATGTTCCCTGTAAAATAGTTATCTCCAAGTTATAATGCCCTGTTCAATGTAATTTCAGTTTGTTCAATGTAAACCGCACTGATGCAGGATAGCGTGGTATATAAGAGAATGTAAATAAATAAATAAAACAGAGCCACTCACAAACATACACACACACACACACACACACACAGTATGAGAAGGTGAGCATGCCACAGTAACATACGGCCTGTATTTGCACAATTGGAGAATAGTGGAGCTAAAGGTCTTGCAAATGCCATGATACACTGCTGTTGGCCGATGCTACAATGTCAGGGAAGGGTGTATGTGTGGCCCACCACCAGAACACCTAGGACCTGCAGACATATGCAGACCTGTTGGATGTGTCCCTGAGACAGTGCTGGAGAAGACAAACGGCACGAACACATGTGGATATGTATGGCCAACATCAACATACGGGGTACGGGGGAGCATGCTAAATAGGTCACCAACAACATATGTGCATTAGACAGATAACCTCTGACATGTGCTGCTCCTGATTGTCCACGCAGACAAATTACCTGTATGTCTACCTACCCCAGTGTCCTGCACGTTGAATGAGGTACACACAGCTGCCACTGCACTACAGCACCAGGAACGTCACCAAGCATGTCCTGTGGATTGAGAAAAACAAGGGAAACATGCATATGTCATGTCTGAGCTGTGCAACAAACACACCAGCTTCACGTCCTCATCTCTCATAACCCCCTAGATCCGTCACAGTCTGGCAGTTCGTCATGACACTGTACCTAATTGTCCCCACCCAAACCCGCCACTGATGTGTTCCTGGCCAGGTCCAAGGGCCTGTAGCCTGTCCATCCCCTTTGTGACCTCTCTGCTGCCCTCGAGACTGTTGACCACAACCATCACCATGCTACCCTGTACTTGCTCGGCCCAAAGGTCTCGGTATAATCCTGCGTCCCCCATATGTCCCCCATAGCACTTTCAGTGTGTGTTCCTGTGGGTCCACCTCCCCTGCTAACCCGCTCCCAGGTGCTGTTCAAAAGGGATATATGCAGGGGCTGCTACAGTCCCATGGCCCCATACCCAGTTCCCTGGTGCAGCAGGCACATCCCCTGGCTATCAGTAGCAGCTGTAGCTGAAGTGTCCCAAAGATATCTCTCCACGCATGAACTATGTTTGGCAATTCACACCCTGATCTCAGCTTGCCCCCTGACATTGCTGGCTGCAGGTTCCCCCGCTGCATGAATTGAGCATGGCCAAGACTGGACATCTGGGCATTGCCCCTAAACCCTCTCCAACCTTTACAGTGTCTGTGTATAGGTTGGATACACCTTCTGTTGACGTGGTCGTCAAGGTAGCAGGTCTCTATGACCCCTCGCTCCCCTTTCCCACACACACCCATCATGTAGCTAAGGCTTGTGGTGTCCCCCTAGATAACATCAGCAAGATTCCTGCTGTCACCCCAGAACTCACAAATAAAATGCTAATGCCCCCCTTCATCACCTGCCATCCTGGTCACTGTAACCTACACCTTGCTGGTCTGCCTCAAAATCATCTATGTCCGCCACAATGTATGCAACACTGCGCTGCATGGCTAATCTACCGACAGCCTCAGTATGACAATATCACCCCACCTGTCACGACACCTCACAGGCTCCAGGCGAGGTCAAGACACACTTGCTGATCTATACATGCAGTCACACTGTGGTTGCCCTGTATGTTGACTCGCATAACAATACTACTACTACTGAGCATGTAAACAGTGCTAACACCTGTATGGGAAGGGTGTATGTGTGGCCCACCACCACACTGTGTCAGGGTCACAATGTGGAAACTATCCTTCTTGCCTTTACTAATGCTCTTCACGTAGCTCACGATCGTGGTGACATCTCGGTGGCGGTTGCTCTTGACTTATCTGCAGCTTTTGATCTTGTAGACCACTCTCTTCTTCTTCTTCGTCTCCAAGAGGCAGGTCTCTGTCACACGGTACTTCACTGGTTTCACTCTTTTCTGTCCTCACGGTCTTGTTCTGTCCTCTCTTCTTCCCCCTCTATCCCAGCTTCTGACCCTTTTCCTCTGGTCTGTGGTGTCCCTCAGGGTTCTGTTCTTGCCCCCCTTCTTTTCAATCTCTTCTTGGCTCCCCTCACTCTCCAGATTCAGCAAACCGGGATTAGTGCCTTCTATTACACCGATGATATTGTTCTTCTTCACCACACCTCCCCTTCTCACCCAGATCTTTCCCCACTTAATTCCTGTCTCTCCATGGTTGCTGATTGGTTATCACAAAACTGTTTACATCTCAATCTTACAAAAACCACTGCTATCTGGTTTTCTCGTGGTGATCCTCTTCCCCTCTTGGCCCCTTCTTTCTTAGGTTCTCCCATATCATTGGTTTCTTCCTTCCGCTATCTTGGTGTTATTTTCGATCCCCATCTTTCTTTTCAAGACCACATCTCTCACGTCACTAAAACTTCCTTCTTTTTTCTGTGTCAAATTCGTGCTATCCGTTCATTTCTTACTTCTTCTGCGCTTGCCACACTACTTCTCTCTCTGGTTATCTCTCGTATTGATTTTGCAAACTCCCTCTTTCTTGGTCTTTCTAAGTCACAGTTACATCGTCTTCAGCGTATTCAGTACACAGCCGCCCGCATTGCCACTCACTCCTCTATTCGTGATCATGTTTCACCCCTGCTTTCTCATCTTCACTGGCTGCCCCTACCCTTCCGCTTCCACTACAAACTGCTCACACTGGTCCATCGAGCCTATCATACCAACACTCCGCAATATCTGGCTGACCTTCTTATCTATCACACCCCCAGACGCACTCCTCGCTCATTTCACCTCAACCGCCTCACGCTTCCTTCCCCTTCCCTAGCCCATCTACAGTCTACCCGCTCTTCTGCCTTCTTTTTCATAGCCCCTGCCCTCTGGAACTCTCTCCCTCCCGCTCTCCGTCTCGAGCCTCAGCATACTATTTTTAAATGTAACCTAAAAACCCACCTCTTCTCTCTTGCCTTGGACCTTCCCTCCCCTTTTGTGTCTTCTTCGTCCTCTTAGTTGTTGTGTTGTGTTCTTTAATTCCCCCGCTTTATACTTTGATATTGTAACTTCTTTTCCTCTCTTCTGGCTATTGTTTTGACTGTTTTTTAAAGTTTTATTTGTTTTTATATTGTAAACCGCTCTGATCTTCCTGAATGAGCGGTATATCAAATTTTAATAAACATAAACATAAACATAAACATGGAGTGGAGGAGTAGCCTAGTGGTTGGGGCAAGGTACTTCGGGCCGGAAGGTCGGGGGTTCAAATCCCACTAGAGGACAGCAACCTTGGGCCAGAAGGACTGGGGTTTCTAGTCCCACAGGTGCTCCTTGTGGTCTTGGGCAAGCCACTTAACCCTCCATAGCCCATGTTCCCTGTAAAATAGTTTCCTGTGTGCTGTGCTTTCCTGTCTAATCAATGTGTTTATACCTCAAAAATTTCCTGTCATGATTTGACAATTTCCAATCTCTAATCAAAAACCGCTGCTAATCGCTGGAAGTAGCGGTATACAAATGTATACTAAATAAATAAATAAACATAAACATAAACATATGCATCGCCATACCGAAACATGTAACACACAGTCCCTGCTCATCAGAGCATACAATCCAATCAATCCCCTCATATCCCCCAAATGTCATCCCCACATGTCAAGCCAACTGGTCCTATCTATGGGCCACTCCCCCACTGTTAACGCGGGAACACACACCTGTCACCTTGCAGCATCCAATGCCTGGAACTAACCACATGTGGCTGTAGGGCAGCCACCCTCACCAACCATTTAAAAACCCTGTGTGACAGCCTACCATATCGCCTAAGCCTAATAATTCTGACTACATTAATCACCTCCACCCGCTGTTGTCCCCTGCCCACACCTTCTGTGTTAGCGGTTGGACTACATTGTAAGCTCAGATGGCCAAGCATTGTGTCAGCAATGTCAGTGCAGTGCTGCTTATGACTGGTAGTGCGATATCAATGCTCAGTAGTAGTTGTAGTACATATACCTATCCAAATGTTATTCCCAAAACATCCAGTAGTCACTTGAAAATAGCTCTTCAATCAGCTGCCACCTGAGTGCTGCGCCCTCACATATGTCACCACGGGCATGTACAGGACGGCACGTTGGATCGTCTTCCAGATCCTCATTAATTTCGACATCGATATCGTGCCTGAGAGCAATGTTGTGCAGGATGCAACCGGCAATAATGATCTCTGCCACTGTCCCGGGTTGGTATTGTAAGTCCCCGCCGGTCCTATCCAGATACCTGAAGCGACTTTTCAAAACGCCAAAGGTGCACTCGATGATGGAGCAACTGGACGCATGGGCCTCATTGTACCTCATCTCTCACGTGTCCGTGGTAGACGCACTGGGGTTAGCAACCAGGGCCAACACCCATATCCTGCGTCACCTGCAGAAAGAAATGTTGAACATTAAACCAGGAGCTGATGTCCACACACATGCACACATGAATGTACATGCAAACCCACAGCACCTACAGATCAGACAGAAACATAGGGGAACACATGATGGGTCAAAACAACTAAGTGCCAGAGTCTGGAGGTGTGAGATACAGAGCACGGGGGAGGTAAAAGGAGTGCAAACAACATTATGCAGAACCACAGCAGACACATGGGCAGACACCAGAAGCCGAAAGGTAGTAGCACCAGCCCTGAACACATCAGAGACACACATGCAATGCACCCTGGACAAGGGCAGAGATGCACACATGTACAAGCATGTGACGGTCATGCTATTGTCCACTCACAGATGGTGTGACAGAAACAGGTACCCCACCGTGGCAGGCAGGATGGCATAGACAACACCACACTGTTGATAAACAGGAAGCATACATGTGTGCTGTACCGTGCCAACCTAAACACGCAATGTCAAATGGTGGGTAACATCAAATGTCAGTTTGCCACCAACACACAGCACCGCAGCACAGAAGACCTGGAGTCATCCCCCCCCCACCACGTCAGCTCCCACACAAACAGATGACACACACACACAACTCGTGACACACGTCACAGACAGACATGTGTACAGACGACTAGCAGGGGTATACGATGTGCATGTCAGAGATGACAGATACCCACCCAGCAGTATACAGTCCTCAAATTGACCGGCCTCAAATTGTCTGTACAATGCTGAGTGACGCAGGATATAGGAGTCATGGATGGACCCTGCAAACCGCGGGACCACATTCAGAATACACATACCTGCATCACATACAACCTGAACATTCAGGAAGTGGTAGTGTTTGCGGTTGTGGAACACTACCTCCCTGTCTGTGGGCGTGACCAGGGCAACATGTGTGCAATCAATAGTTCCCATCACATGTGGTAACCCGGCAAATGTCTCAAATACCTGGATCAGGGTCCCCCACTGTTGCCTAGTGTTGGGAAATGCAATGTACTTCCCAACCCGGCTGACCATGGCATGCAGTACTTGGGGGAGACAGCGTGAGAAGGTGGGGCGGCTCATGTCACCCACTGTGGTCACAGATGACTGGAAACAGTCAGAGGCAAAGAAATGTAGGGCACCAAGGAGCTTGACCAAACCCGGTATGGCATGTGACCGACCAGTCAGGGGCTCGAGGTCAGGTTTCAGATCCTCATAGAGCTCTCTAATAGCCCCTGTGCTCAGGTGGTAGAGGGAGATGAGCTGGTCCTCACGCATGTCCTGGAGCCGGGCCCTGGGCCTGTAGAGGTGAGGCTGGTGAGCCTTCAACTCAGCATGCCGCCTGTGCCGTGCCAGCACAGATCCTGTCTGGCCTGCCCCCACAGCTGCAGGTCAGTGTTGTAGCGGGCCTGCACCCCACCCTGTGCCCCAGCTCCATGGACACCATCTCCCTCTGTCAGGCAACCACAAGCCCTGCACATCCCCCAGTGTACATGAAGCAACCACAAAAGCCACCATAGCGGACACTAGTAACCCAACCCCCCTCACCTCACCACCTCACGCTAACCTTGAAACTCACCTCCCCCATCACACACTGACCCTGCTGCACACCTCCCCACCACTCACCAACCCAGCCACACCCCACGCCCACCACCGACCAACCTTGCCACACACCACACCCACCACACACCAATCGTGCCACCCACCTCCACACCACATACTAACCATGCCACCTACCTCACCCACCACCCACCAACCATGTCACTTATCTCCCCACTACTCACCAACCCAGACACGCTCCTCCCCAGCACTCACCAAGCCCGCCGCACACCTCTCCCACCATTCACCAATCAAGCCACCTACCTCCCCCACCGCTCACCAACCCTGCCACTCTCCATGCCTAACCTGCCTCTGACCCTCCATTCGCTTCATCACCAATAATGCTCGCCTTCAACCTCCCTCGCCTGCACTAACCCCTCAGCATGTACCAGGTGTGCACATTCATATATGGTATGTTTGGATGTCTGTGCATGTGTGCGTGTGTTGTGCATGCTCAGAGGTGATGCGTAGAGTGCATACGTGCATACGTATAAAAATATGCTAAATTGCCAGAACAGTCCTTGATGCTATTAGGCGCCTGAGTATGACATGATAAATATTGTTTGTTATAGCGCCACCTAGTCTGAGACATTCTGGGCATATATAACATTTTTTCCACTTTCTTTAAATGAAGAAAAATGTTTTTACCGTAAATGCATTTACCACATTTAATGCAAGTTATTTATGGAGCATTCTTAAATTGTAAAGGTAGGTAGGCAACTGGCAGGATGGTTGCATGTGCTGGTGTGGCACACCAACCCCCAGACACAGCAGTGGGGCCACACACATGCACGATAACAGTGGGCTTCCACACATACATATGCCCCACTGGCCATGTCTGTGGTGTTTGGTGTGGCTCAGTGGGATATGGGCAGGTTATACACATTGGGGTCTAGGTCACCCTGTTCCCCTCCCACAGGCACTCGCCAGGCGCTGATTGCTATATGGGTGGAGATGCGTGGCCAGCAGCAGATACAGCATGCCCAATGCCAGGCGGTGTGGGCCCTCACGCGGGCAGTGTGTGGGCTCTGTAGGAACATCAGGGAGCACAGCCTGGAGACACAGCAGCTGTGAGGGACTGCCGTGGATATTGCAGCTGGAATAGGCCAGGGGGCAGATGCCCTCGAGGCCGTGGCGGGACGTATCCTGTGGCCTGAGGTGGCGCCAGAGGCAGAAGCAGCAGCAAGGGGTGTGGGGGGCCGTGGGAGGGGATGTGGGTGGTCATGCAAGCCATAGGTCTGTGACTGTATGTTGGACTGTCCACCACGTTGATTAAAACATTACCTTTGGTCACCAATGTGCATGTGTCCATTTCTGTGTCAGGGGTTCCTTGAGTGGGCTGTCCCAATTGGGGTTACCATGGTCACATGTGCCCTACCATGTCACAGGCTGTTGGGGTGTATGCACCAGCAGCAGTCATGACAGAGCGGTCCACACATGCCCTATGTTCCATGCACTGTGCCATGTATTAACGGCCATACATATGCCTGGGGTTACACCCTCCCTCCCCCTGCCACCTGCTGTATAAGTCTGCTTGTTCACCAACATTGAGGGGTATATCTTTATCTTCCCTCTGTCCCCGCATATCATCCAAATCAGGCTATCTACATGGGTGACCCGTCTGTCAGACACACACCAGGGTCATCATTGCATACTAACTGCACATGCTTGGCAGACAGACATGAT
The DNA here is from genome assembly GCA_033557465.1 of Ichthyophis bannanicus. Taxonomy (NCBI): domain Eukaryota; kingdom Metazoa; phylum Chordata; class Amphibia; order Gymnophiona; family Ichthyophiidae; genus Ichthyophis; species Ichthyophis bannanicus. The sequence goes on along the minus strand of CM066036.1, from coordinate 730,493,731 downwards.
GTACAGATATACCTAGCTGCTGTCAGGTGTTTACCCCCTACAGCGCTTGTAGTGAGCCGCTGCCCCTTCACCCCACCAGACCCCATCTTGGTGAGATGCACCGACTGACGCCCTGTCAGACACGTGGATCCACGCATACATCACATCTAGGCTGCATCATGAGTACCACATATGCACCTCCTAACCATTCTATCATTTGCTGCATCCATGCTACAGACTGACTATCCGTGACAACGTGCATGTGTCCATGTCTGTTGGATGGTGCAGCACATGTTTACATCATGATGTCATCAGGGGATACATCTGGCATCGCACATGGTGCTCCACATAGCCTGTTGTGGGGCAGGGGCAATGTCTGTGGCACGAATACATACTGGGACATGCACACAGGTGTCACACTCACCGCTATAGCATGTATGTACAAAGGACACATGACCATTGCAAGATGTGGCTACCTACACAATGTTTTAATACAAATATGTGTTGGTAGGTGCCATACAAACCTTAGAACGTACAAGGGAACAACACCCTCCCACAGGCGGGTTAACATTAAAACTGGTTCACATTTGGTGTTAGACCAGCCTGTACATCCGTCTCACACGTTAGTGGGGATACATTTGGCTATTAGGGTTGCCACCTTTGCCATCTGTGCATCCCCTTAACTACCTTGCAGACACTGGGAGATGGCCACAGATATATACGTTGATCACACACCTGGGGGCCCGCTGGGGATGCGCCTTGAATATGCCATGGTAATGCTGGCAGCGCATCACCTTAGCCATACCCTCAACAGCAGCTGTCAGCTGCCTGATGGCATGGCCATGGTCTCTAAGGGTCTGCATAACGATGCCCATAGCCACACACAGGAGACCCACACATTTGCCACCACATCCACGCCATGTGGCTGTGGTCTGGGTGGTGGCATCTGTGTTGGCCTCGTGTGTGGCAATGTGTGGGGGTCCCACACCCGGCCTGACACCTTGGCCATGCACAAGGGGCAGCTGGCAGGGGCCTCTATTGCCCTGTGGTGACCTGCGTCCGCCCTCAGGCACAGGCCCCCCCTCTGCACCCTCCATGAACCCTCCCGCCCTGGCCATTCCCCTCACTCTCCCTGCCGCCCTCCTACTCCACCTCCCCAGCACCCTCTTCTCACCCCTCCCCACCCTCCATGAATTACTCCCCCACATCCATGGCGTCCACTGCCACTGCAGGTACGTCCTCCACATCGGTACCTCCAGTTGTCGTGGGGGGATGCCACCAGGTGGTGTGGGCACAGAGGTCCCCTCCCCAGCACCTGCAGCCTCTGTGGAGAAAGCAGGTATGAACAGGGCATCATGCGTTTGTTACGGCACAGACACATTGTATGTGGCATCACAGGCTGCTGTGCCACTGGGACATGGTGTGGCACAATGCATAGGCTGGTACACTCACCATCACCCCTGGCCATTGCCTCCCGCTGCATGTGGCGGAGATATCCAGGGCAGTGTAGCCTAATCTCTCTACCCTTCTTCCATAGGTCCTCTACCTGGGGGGATAAGCAATGTTTGCAACCATTAGGGCCCTGTCTCCCTACCGAGGGCGAACCACAAGGCACACATGTCTGCATACAATGGGGGCTGCCCCTGCTAGCTGTTGGCAGATCTGTATGCATGTGTGGGCGTGTAGCTGGGCATGTGTGGTGTGACACCTACATGCCCTGTGTGCTGCCTCACACCCACCCCATGCCATGTCCCTGCCATCTCATGGCATAACATGACAACAACATGGCATGTGGGATGTTTCAATTCTGATCTACACGGGGTATGACTCCATACCCTCAGTGCAGTCCAACACACACCTCGGTGTTGGGCAGCCCGTCCCACATCAACAGGAGTCATCACCATGCCACCTGGATGCTGCTCCAGCCTCTGTGGTGCGGGCTCAGAGACCTGGGGGGTGTGGGAGAGCTGGGTACCTGCACCAACATCAGCTATCATTACATTGGGATGCTTGGTGGACCACTGGAATCTGGTGTGCAGCCTCCTGGGGATGTGGTGGAGCTGAGAGCTTGCAACAGCAGCAGCATCCATAATACCAGGGTGACTGATAGGCCTCTGTGTTGTGGGCTGGGGGTGCACCACAGCTGTGATAAAGCAACTGCAGCAACCACCATGACCCCAGGATGTGTACTGCGCCCCTGTCATCAGGTCTGCGGGCCTCCTGGGGATAGGGTGATGTTCCACGCATACACAGAAGCAAACACCATAACACCAGGATGGAGAATAGACCTGTGTAGTCTGGTCTGGGGTCTCCTGGGGTTGTGGCAGAGCTGGGAACCTGCAACAACAGCAACCACCATAACACTAGGATGGAGAATAGACCTGTGTAGTCTGGTATGATGCCTCCTGGGGTTGGGACAAAGCTGGGAACCTGCAACAACAGCAACCACCGTAACACCAGGAGGGATGATAGACCTGTGTCAGCTGGTCTGATGCCTCCTGGGGATAAGGCAGAGCTGGGAATCTGCAACAACAGCAACCACCATAACACCAGGATGGAGAATAGACCTGTGTCAGCTGGTCTGATGCCTCCTGGGGATAAGGCAGAGCTGGAAACCTGCAACAACAGCAACTACCATAACACCAGGATGGATGATAGACCTGTGTCAGCAGGTCTGATGCCTCCTGGGGATAAGGCAGAGCTGGGAACCTGCAACAACAGCAACCATCATAACACCAGGATGGAGAATAGACCTGTACCAACTGGTCTGATGCCTCCTGGGGATAAGGCAGAGCTGGGAACCTGCAACAACAGCAACCAACATAACATCAGGTTGGAGAATAGACCTGTGTAGTCTGGTATGATGCCTCCTGGGGTTGGGACAGAGCTGGGAACCTGCAACAACAGCAACCACCGTAACACCAGGAGGGATGATAGACCTGTGTCAGCTGGTATGATGCCTCCTGGGGATAAGGCAGAGCTGGGAACCTGCAACAACAGCAACCACCATAACACCAGGATGGATGATAGACCTGTGTCAGCTGGTCTGATACCTCTTGGTGATAAAGCAGAGCTGGGAACCTGCAACAACAGCAACCACCATAACACCAGGATAGAGAATAGATCTGTGTCAGCTGGTCTGATGCCTCCTGGGGATAAGGCAGAGCTGCGAACCTGCAATAACAGCAACAACCATGACACCAGGATGGAGAATAGACCTGTGTAGTCTGGTCTGATGTCTCCTGGGGATAAGGCAGAGCTGGGAACCTGCAACAACAGCAACCACCATGATGGATAATAGACATATGTCAGCTGGTCTGATGCCTCCTGGGGATAAGGCAGAGCTGGGAACCTGCAACAACAGCAACCACCATAACACCAGGATGGATAATTTTCCTGTGCCAGCTGGTCTGATGCCTCCTGGGGATAAGGCAGAGCTGGGAACCTGCAACAACAGCAACCACCATAACACCAGGATGGAGAATAGACCTGTGTAGTCTGGTCTGGGGCCTCCTGGGGTTGGGACAGAGCTGGGAACCTGCAACAATAGCAACCACCATAACACCAGGATGGATGATAGACCTGTGTAGTCTGGTCTGATGCCTCCTGGGGATAAGGCAGAGCTGGGAACCTGCAACAACAGCAACCACCATAACACCAGGATAGAGAATAGACCTGTGTCAGCTGGTCTGGGGCCTCCTGGGGTTGGGGCAGAGCTGGGAACCTGCAACTGGAGCAACCACCCTGACACCAGCATGTTTGATACACCTCTTTGCGCAGGTCTGGGAGCCTTCGGGGCCAAGGGTGATGTTCCACACATAGACAGCAGCAACTACCACACCACCAGGATGACTGCTGGACCTCTGTCATCAGATCTGATGCCTCCTGTGGATGGGGTAGGGCTGTGGTACTCCAACTGCAGCAGCTACCAGTGCACCATGATGACTACTTGACCTCTGTGATCAGGTACGATGTCTCCTGGGGATTGGCCAGAGCTGGTAATGTGTCATAGCAGAAGCCATCATGTCACAGGGATGCCTAATAGAGATCTGTCATGGGGGCTGCAACTCCTGGGGGTTGGGCAGAGGTGTGCACTGCAACAGGGGCAGCTTACATAACACCACGCTAACCTCTGCACTCTGCTTTCATGTCTGTGGTTCCTGGGGATTGGCATACGTGCACACAGCAACATAAGCAGATAGCTTGATCACAGGGTTGCCCACATACATGTGTCTCACACATGTGGTGTATGTCTTATGTGTTTTTATTGCTGGATATTGTATTACACACCTTCCATTTAGTGACCTGTCCCCATACACTTACTTCATGTGGGTAGTCTGCTACACGTTTGAAGCGCCATGTTATGCGCACCCACGCCCTCCTGATGTGTTTCATATCCTGGCGTTTTGAGGTGTCTGGGAAGAGGCATGGCTGCCTGGTGCAGATTAAGGCTGCCAGCTGTTGTAGGTCGTGGCGGCTAAATGCTGGCTTGCGGGATCGCGTTGCCATTTTGGGGGATGCCCATGTGTTGATGATGCATGCACGTACGCCACGCATGCGCTGTATTGTGCCGCACCCTACTACGCTGCGCACATGTCACGGATGCCACATGGAAAACTATCACTGGGGCTGCATGTATACACGTTGGATATGGAGATTGGCAGACACACTGGCTGGCTTTAGTTTATAACATTGCATGACTTACACCATTTGGCCTGGACCGCATCTGGTGTGCCTTAGCTTTAGGCGCCTTATGACACGCTTTTGCCGACGCAATGCCATGCCTCTCCTTAGAGGCACGGGACAAAGGTTATAGTGTATTAGGCTTGTGTCACTGATTGTAGAGATGTGTCTGTTATTAACACTCATCTTCACTCATCGTTCAATGTCAAATACAGGATCACATTGATGCTACAGCTCCCCTTGACCCATGCCAACATTGCTTTAGGGAAGCACATGGCGTTGAAACTCTCCTTGCCACACTTATCAACACATTGATCACAGCGATTGATAATATCAAGCAGGGATATGCCTTAATTTTCCTAGACATTGCTGCTGCATTTGATTCTGTAAACCACAAGCAACTCTTGATACGGCTTCACGACAGGGGAATCAATGGCTCTGCATGGAATTGGTGCAAATCCTATCTAACGGACAGGTGGCAGCAAGTATGGACGGGACCCACGACTTCCGAGCCGCTCCAACAAAAACACGGGGTACCTCAAGGCTCCTCTCTATCTGCCCTCTTATTTAACATATATATGCAACTGATATGTGAAATAATTCGCTCATTCAACATAGCATATCTAATCTACGCAGACGACGTATTACTCTACACCCCTTTCATGATCGATCATCCTGACTTCTCCCCACTAGTAAAATGCTTTGAGGCTGTAACTGACTGGCTCCTCTCACAGAGCCTCGAAATAAATTTCACTAAGACAAAAGTCCTGTTCATATCCAGAAATCAATCCTTCTCATCACCATCGACTTTAAAGACAAGAAATGCTGAACTCCCAACCACACCAAGTATCCGCTACCTAGACGTTACATTAGACCAGCAGCTCAAATTCAAAACACATATCAGCAACACTGCCAAACAAATTTACCACAAACTACGGACACTGCGACACCTCCGACCCCTACTGCAGCCAAAGGACTTTAGATCACTTTTCCAGGCAATGATAACCCCTCACTTTGACTATGCTAACGTGATCCTTCATGGCCTACCCAAAAACACGTTAAACCCACTACAACTTGCAATGAATGCAGCCACACGCTTCCTACATGGAGCCCCTAAGAGAGAGCACATCACACCAATCCTAAAAGACCTGCACTGTCTACCAATTTACTGCCGCCTCACCTATAAGGTGGTCCTGATGACCTTCAAGGCCATTAACAAAATATCCTCCACCTCTCTAACTGAACTTCTCCACCCCACTCCAACAAACAGGGCTAGTAGAACATTCACCATCAATACCCTACAGATCCCCAAAGAAATAACAAAATTCACCCAAGCAACAATAAACCGTGCTTTCAAGGTCTATGCTCCAAGCTGCTGGAACGCACTCCCATCCTCCATATGAGTAATCACATATCTTGCTCAGTTTAGAAAAGCACTAAAACACCACCTATTTCTTCTATTCTACTCTCAACCCAGTATCTCAACCCCATCTACCATATACCTCACCAGAAATAGTAAGTAGCAAACATTCTCATGCGAATATTGTATATAACTGTATATAGCTGTAGATAGTTTCTCCAAGTTGTACTGTCCCATTCCACTGTAAGTGCTTAACAGAGCACCTGTTACATATAAATTATGTTATAATGTAAACTGCACTGATTTTAAATAGTGCGGTATAGAAAAGCAATAAATAAATCTTGCTGTTGGTGTAGTGGGGATTCAAACTCATAAGCAGTGACTCTGAGGGAATTGTATTAACCAGTATGCTATGCCTTTTCTCATAGCATGGGTTGACTACACAGCAACTGCAGGTCAACCCAGTAAATGTCAGCTGTGCTTACTGGGATCAGGTATACCCACAGCTAAGGCACTTTACAGGGTACATTAAGTTTTCCAGCTGAGGTGATGGTCTATTTTTGGTGGACAAACTGATATTTGCTATGGGGTCTGTGTACTACACCGTCCTCATGTTACCGGCGAAACTCCCAGCGATAATGTGAGCAATGCCATGCTGTGGTCACCCTGTCCCTGCAGGTGGTGGTCGGCAACTACAATGTCCCAGCCATTGCCCTATGCCCTGTGCAGTTGAATCCTGCCCAGGCTGCCCTGTCCGGCCCATACCCACAGTACCTTGCTCCTCATTATGCATTGTGGGCTCCTCAAGGTGTGGCCAGCCACAAAACACTGGATAGACATACACACTCCCACACCTACTTCAGCATTGTGTAAATATAGAAGGTGGTTGGCAGCCCTGGCCACCACACCAGTCCTGGGCACAGCGCAGGCATTGTTATGGTACTCAATACTGTTGGGGTCACTCTCCAGGGTGGTAAACACTGTCGGAGACATAAACCAAGACACACCCCACAGATATCAGAAAGGTTGCTATGATGAATCTCTGTTAACATATTGTGTTTCATTTTGGACTTGTCATTTGACATTAATCATAGCAACCACTTGATATATGTGGAACGTGTTTCAAGGTTTATGACAGCATTGCTAAGGTATGCGGGTTCTAGTATTGGTAGATGCTGCTCCGCGCAGGGCCCAACAGCCTGGCCCTCCATGAGGCTTTGGATAGTGGAGCTGGCCGATGCTCTGGGACAGAGGTTCCCAACTCTGGTCCTGGTGGGCCCAACACGATTCAGGTTTTCATGCTGTCCCTAATGTATATGCAGGTGATACATTTGCATACAATGGGGACGGTACATACCAATGCATCTCAAGCATATTACTTAGGGACAGCATGAAACCTGAATGGTGTTTGGCCCTCCGTGACTGCAGTTGGGAACCTCTGTTCTAGGGACTGCACGTCTATGGTGAATGTGCTCTGTAGGGTAGAATATAGGTGTTTATGGCGTGTTTATTTTATCTGCAAAAAGGTTCCTTCTTTATTATCACGGTTTAGGACTGGGCAGTATTTAGGGACATGGTCTGCAGGAGCCACAGTTGGGACTTGAACCTGCCCCTGAACACACTGGCTGGGTATACTGCACCAAACTGTTGCCATGGAGGCAGGTCATTCCCTGGGTATACCATGACTGTTTGTCAGACAGACCTTGTCTTTTGCAGTGCACGGCACCCACATAGACAGGGCTTGGCCTTGGTCTGCTGTGGGAAGATGCCACTGCCCCCAACACCACGGGAACCCCTCCGCCACCATGCTGACATGCCCTTTTGCCAGTGGTGCTGGTGGTGTGCAGTCCCAGGACGTCCAGTGTGCCGGTAGGCGGCTGCCTATTTTATGTAATCTGGGGTAAGGGGGCCTGCATGGACATCCATGCTTCCCCCCGGCACCACCTGCCAATGTTCTGTGCCCTTTGGGGTATTTGCTAGGTACTGTCCCCTGGGACACTGTGGAACACAGACACTCGTGGGCATGTTTGACCTTGATCAGTTGCTGATATTGTGTTTCTGTTTTTCTATGTGTCAGCTAGGCATCTGCCTAGCCTGTCCTATGCTCCAGCTGCCCCACTGCATATCATACCTGCAGTCCCCTGTACCCCACGTGCAGCCACACCATAGTGCCCTTTTGTACTTGGGCACTATCTGGTGGTGCAGCACATGTATCACTACTATCACTGTTCTTGGTCTCCGTGCCTTTGCTGTACATTGCTGACTGAAATGGTTTCTCTCTCCTTCACTTTTTCCTCTAACGCCAGGTTTTCACTCACACTATTTTTCAGACCTTCATTTCACGGCGCTAGTGTGCCTGGAGCCTCTCCCCGCCCACCCCCCGCCCACCCCCGCCCATTGACCCCTTATCCCCGCCCTCTGGGGAGCCTTACTTCACCTTATCGTGTGATGACGTTCATTTATCGCACGATAACGTCACGTATCGCGCAATAACGTTATGTATCGTGCGATGATTGTGCCGCTGCTACGTTATCGCCATTTAGTAAACATACCCCTAAGTGTCTAAGGCATGCAGTTCCATCATTGAGCTATGCTGACAATAATTGCCACCAAATAGCACTGCTATGCAGTCTGGTATTTCTAGTCCCTGGTAGTACCCTTTGGAATCAGTGATGCAGGTATCATGATACATCCTAATGAAATTGTTGGAAATCCAAGAGTAGCCAAATATCTATTATGGAAGTGCCTAACCTGCAAACTCAGTCATATGCCTGGAGGAGCCATATGGCTGTGAGGTGTGTGCATCACCCAAATCATGCAGCACCTACCTTGACATGGGCAGCTACCAATATTCAGGAATTCACTTTTAACCCACATCTGGTTTTGGGACAGGCTCATCCTGATGTACTGTAATGGAGGTACATGCAGCTAGGGTTCCCAACTGGCTCCAGATGTGCCCAACAAGCTTGATACAGTCCTGGGTTTACCCCATTGCACGCAGGGACTTGCAATTTACCTTTTTTTATGAAATGCAATGGAGGAACCAGAACTACATATCCCTGCATGCAATGGGGTAAACACAGGACTGGATCAAGTGTGTAGGGTGCAGGGGCGGCCCAAGGGGGGTGCGGGGCCATGTGCGGAGACTCGGTGCGGGGCCTCATTTGCATAAGTGGCCTTATTTGCATAAATATTTGCATAATGTTACCATACACTAACTTTTAGTAAACATGTCTCTTAATGAGTGTATGGATAAAGAAAGACTAAAAGATTTCTACATTACTATAATCCAGTGCCAACCGCCAGCACATTAGGAACTACTACAAACGCTTGCCCATTTAGAACCCATAGCAAACCCACCGTATCCTGACAGCATTACCAGGACTCACAAAGCACCAGACCCTACCTATCAAAAGGAAACACTGCAAATATTAAACCAGTACATTTCAGAGAATACTGGGGAAAGAGAACAAGTGGCCATGTCAAATAGAATTACATACACAGAATACCTCAGATCAGTAACACATGCAGAACATAGACCATCACCAAACAAGGAACCACAATTTAGAAACAGGAAGGCAATAATTAAACTGGGAACCCCAAAAGCCAAACTTGGAATGTACAACAACACTGTAGAAATAAAACTATAAATCAATTTCCTCTTGTACCAAACAAAGCGCAGACGTTAATGATGCACATTTCCCAGAGCTTTCATATTCCAGTTAATAAATTCAAAATAAAGAGATATATTTCTACCTTTTGTGCATTTTTTTTCAGTTGCAATTGCTCCAGCCACTTTCTTCTGGTTTCTTCATGTTTTCTGCTAACTCTCCATCGTCTCCTGTCCATTTGTCCTATCTTCTCTCTTCTAGTTTTTTTCCATCCTCTCTCTCTACATCTGCTTTAACATACTAATCTTTATCCTTTTGCTCTTTCCTCATTCTATTTCATCCACACAAATTTTACCCCTCCATCCTCAATCCCCACTTACTCTACCAATTCCCGGCCATTGTTTTCATCCCTCCCACACAAATATTTTTCCCCTCTCCATTAACTCTCCCAGCCCCTCCCATTCTAATCCTCCCCCAACATCAGCTCCCTTCTAGTTCCAGTCTCACCCAGCATCCATTCCCTTCTTGTCACTGCATCACCCCCTGGCCCGTCCTACCCCCCATCATCCCTTGTCCGGTCCGCGCTCCACCATCGATTTTGCGTCTGAGTCCCCTGCACAGCTCATTTCCACTCCTAGCCCCCCCTCAACCAATTTCTAGTACTTTCCTAGCCCCACCATCAGCCCATGTCAAATCCTAGCTCCCCGCCACTCCGCCCAAGTCCCGTCCACGCCCCCCCCTGCTCCTACTTCCAGTTCTCGCCCCTCCATGATCCATTTCAATTCAAGCCCCCACCACAGCCCATTTCCAATCTTAGCTCCCCCAATCGCCCATTTCCAGTCCTATCCTAGCTGCTCCATCACCCCATTTTTCAGTTCTAGCTCCCTTCCCTCACAGCCCATTTCCATTCCAAGCTCCCTCCCCATCAGCTATTTGCAGTTCAAGCCTCCCGTCCACTCAGTCCATTTCCATCATAGCAATCCCTCAACCCATTACCAGTCCTAGCCCCCCCATCAACCCATTTTCAGTTTAAGCCCCCCCCTATAACCCATTACCAGTCCTAACCCCCCATCAGCCCACTTCCAGTCTTAACCCCATCAGCCCATTTCCAGTCAGCCCCCCATAGCCCATTGCCAGTCCTAACCCCCCCCCCATCAGCCCACAGCCCATTAACTAGTCCTAACCACATCAGCCCACCTCAAGTCCTAACCCCTCCCCATCAGCCCTTTTCCTGTCCTAGCGCCCCCATAGCCCATTAGCAGTCCTAACCCCCCCCCCATACCCATTAGCAATCCCTAACCCCCATCACCCCTATTTCCAGCCCGCCCCCATCAGCCCACAGCCCCTTACCAGTCTTAACCCCCCCCCAGCCCATTTCCCGTCCTAACCCCCCATCACCCCCATTTCCCGTCAGCCTCCATCAACCCCAGCCCATTACCAGTCCTAACCCCCCCAGCCCATTTCAATTCCTACCCCCCCAACACCCATTTCCTGACAGCCTCCATCAGACCCCAGCCCATTACCATTATTAACCCCCCCAGCCCATTACCTGTCCTAACCCCCCACAGCCCATTTCCAGTCAGCCTCCATCAGCCCCAGCCCATTAGCAGTCTTAACCCCCCCCAGCCCATTTACAGTCAGCCTCCATCAGCCCCAGCCCATTAGCAGTCTTAACCCCCCCCCCCAGCCCATTTCCAGACAGCCTGCATCAGCCCCAGCCCATTAGCAGTCTTAACCCCCCCCCAGCCCTTTTCCATGCCTAACCCCCCCCCAGCCCATTTCCAGTCAGCCTCCATCAGCCCCAGCCCATTAGCAGTCTAACCCCCCCCCAGCCCATTTCCAGTCAGCCTCCATCAGCCCCAGCCCAATATTCCAGTCCTAACCCCCCCTCCAGCCCATTTCCAGTCCTAACCCCCCCTGCCCATTTCAAGTCAGCCTCCATCAGCCCCAGCCCATTTCTAGTCCTAAACCCCCCCCCTTGCACATTTCCAGTCCTAACCCCCCGGCACCGTTCCAGTCCTAACCCCCCCCCTTGCACATTTCCAGTTCCTAACCCCCCCTGCACATTTCCAGTCCTAACCCCCCCCCTTGCACATTGCCAGTCCTAACCCCCCCCCCCCCTTGCACATTTCCAGTCCTAACCCCCCCAGCCCATTTCTAGTCCGCCTCCATCAGCCCCAGCCCATTAGCAGTCTTACCCCCCCAGCCCATTTCCAGTCAGCCTCCATCAGCCCCAGCCCATTTCCAGTCCTAAACCCCCCCTCCAGCCCATTTCCAGTCCTAACCCCCCCCAGCCCATTTCAAGTCAGCCTCCATCAGCCCCAGCCCATTTCTAGTCCTAACCCCCCCCCCCCCCCCCTTGCACATTTCCAGTCCTACCCCCCCTCCACATTTCCCGTCCTAACCCCCCCGTGCACATTTCCCGTCCTAACCCCCCCTGCACCTGTCCAGTCCTCACCGCCCCCCTTGCACTTTTCCAGACCTAACCCCCCCCTTGCACATTTCCAGTCCTAACCCCCCCCCCCCTTGCACATTTCCAGTCCTAACCCCCCATCACCCCATTTCCAGACAGCCTCCATCAGCCCCCCCCCCCTTCCCTTCCCTTCCCTTCCCTTCCCGCAAATTTAAAAAACAAAACCTGGCTGTAGCTGCTGCCGCTGCCGCCGCGTCCGTCGCAGCAGCGGCAGAATGGCGTGTGTCCCCGCGGGGCCCCTCTCCACGTCGAGCCCTCTGCAAGGGCTTTCAGATTCGCGAAGGGAGAGTGCTCCCTCGCGTTCTCTGTAAAGCCCGCAGGGCTAATGGGAAATTTCCCATCAGCCCCTCGCGTCTAAAGGGACTGATGGGAAATTTCCCATTAGCCCCTGCGGGCTTTACAGAGACGCGAGGGAGCACAAACTCTCCCTTCGCGAATCTGAAAGCCCTTGCAGAGGGCTCGAGAGGAGAAGGGGCCCGCGGACACGCCCATTCTGCCGCTGCTGCGACGGACGCGGCAGTGGCAGCAGCTACAGCCAGGTTTTTGTTTTTAAAGGTAATAAAAAAAAAGCAGAATGTTCTTTGCGCGGGGCCCCCTGAAACGCGGGGCCCTGTGCAAAAAACATTCTTGCTCAATGGACGGGCCGGCCCTGGTAGGGTGTGTCTGGAGCCAGGTGCCAAGTCTAATGAAGCAGTGATCACAAAAGGGTACAATCAGGAACCACATATGCTATAAGGCATTGCAATGCAAATACAAGAGAAATACTGGCAAAGAAAGCCTATCCTGGAATTGAGGACATGGGCTACTCAGAAGGGTTGTCAACTGGCTCCAGATGCACCCAATAGCCCCAATGCAATCCTGGGTTTATCCTATTGCATACAGGAACATGTAGCTCTGATTTCTCCAATGCACTCCATAAGAAATGGAAAACGCCAAGTCCCTGCAAGCAATGGGGTAAATGCAGGACTGATCAATTCTGTCAGGCATATTTGGAGCCTATTGGCAACCAAACTACTCTAGCAAAGGCAGTTGTATGCAGGTACTCATCATTCTGATATGGTCTGCACTCCTTATTTATTTGTTATTTATTATTTATTTATTTAGAACATAAGAACATAATATATGCATACTGTGTCAAACCAAGATCCATTAAGCCCAGTATCCTGTTCCTAATGGATGGCCAATCTAGGTCACAAGTACCTAGCAGTTTCCCTAAAAGACACAGCTTTCACAATGCTTGTACTGGGGCAAGCAGTGGATATCCCGGGTCCCCTTTAATAATGGTTTATGGACCTTTCCTCCAGGAACTTGTCCAATCCTTTTTTAAACCCAGCTACATTAACAGTTTTACTATATCCTCCAGTAACGAATTCGAGGTTTGATTATACATTGAGTGAAAAAAATATTTTCTCTTATTAGTTTTAAATAGATTATACTTTAGTTTCATTGCATGTCCTCTAGTCTTTCTATATTTTGATGGTGTAAACAACCGATCTAAATTTACCCATTCCACTCCATTCATTAATTTATAGACCTATATCATATCTCCCCTCAGCTGTTTCTTTTCCAGGTTGAAGACCCCTAACCTTTATAGCCTCTCTCCTTATAGGGGTATCCTTCCACCCTTTTATCATTTTGGTGGCTCTTTTCTGTACCACACACCTAGGAGTGTTTTATTCTGAACTCTCAATTACCATTGAGTATATGTCCATTTCCACTCATCTGTTGATAAGTGGTCACAGTCCCCTGAAGAAGGCTGGTGTGGCCGAAACACGTGTAGGGCTGACCCCCCTCAATAAACTTTGCTCCTTCCAAGGGTTTCTCGTTGCCTGCTCCCTTTTTTGTGTACTAATCAGAAAAACATTCAATAAAGAGAAGTGACTTAAGCGTCTTCCTAAAAGTCATTAATTCATCTGTGGCGGGTAAGATGTCAGGAATGACATTCCATAGTGCAGAGGCAAAGAGGGAGAAAGCGCTCGTTGAAGTAATGCAAGACAACTTTGTATTTAGAAGAAGTATAAAAATGGTGTTGAGTGAGTTAGTTCTTCTGCTCCTGTTATTTGGAGTTTTTTGAATGAGAGCTTTTAGGTATACTGAGGATAAGTCATGTGTTGCTTTGAAAATGATGAGCGGGCATTTATATTTTATTCTTTGACTAATGGAGTGGAGTGGAGTAGCCTAGTGGTTAGCAGGCAGTTATATTTTATTCTTAAAATAATGGCATGGATTGGAGGAGTAGTCTAGTGGTTAAAGCAATTGTCTAGTACCCATCAAATCATGGTTTTGATTCCCACTGGCCTCCCTTTGTGAACTGGGGCAAGTCACTTTCCCTTCTCTTGCCTTGGAAAAAAAGGCCTGGCAATCTACATCTGGTGATACTTTGCCAAGAAAACCCAGGGGCAGCTGGGTCACCAGGAGTCAGCACTGAGCTGATGGCACTAAATACAAAAAAAAAAATGCAATCCATTGCAAATAGGAATAATATGTACTGATTTGGGGGTATTACTGAGAATGAGCACAGCTGTATTTCAGGCTAGCTGTAATGGGTGAATTATGAAAATAGGGAGGCCTTGAAAAAAGACATTGCAGTGTTAATGTGGGGGGAAATTAAAGCTTGTAGGATGGTGCAGAAATCATGATAATCCAGCAAGGCTTTAAGGTGCTGTATTAATCTTAGCTTGTGATATATATTTCTGGTGATATTGTTGATGTGGGAAGAACCGGTGCAGCATGTACTGCCATGCCCTGGTCATCTGGCTGATGTTGTGCCTTGCCTCTGAGCTGAGGAACAGCAGGTCCTGTTTGGGGGGTGATCAGGATTGCCAGAAGACACAAATCATCATCAGAGAAATGGGGCAGTCGGGATCTGGCTGCCATAATTCCTCACAACATCAAGTTCATCATTAGTTATCAGACTTAGGCGAAAAGCTGCAACACACGATTGGCGAGTAACGCCCATTGCCCACTGTGAATGTGTGCTTATATTGTTATGCTCATTGTCCATGTGCATTCCTGCCCTCAACCAGGGAATGTGACCTGTACTTTAGCCAAGTGGGAGAGACCACAGCCAGTCCTGGATTTGTGAGCCTCACATGTGATGCATTATGGGAATGCAGCACAGAATCCAAAGATGCAAAGTGACCTGGTTCCAACACCCAGATTGCAAGGCAGTACTGGATTTCCCAGATTAGCTCTATGATGCTTCATGAGAGCTGTAGCAGCCTTGGGGTCTCTTTGACTCCTCTCTTTCCTTCTCCTCACATATCTAACAGATAGCTAAAACCTGTTGTTTCTTTCTCTAGAACATTACCAAAATTTGCCCCTTCCTTTCTGAAAGCACTAGTAAAATAATTGTCCACTCTCTAATTTCCTCCCATCTCGACTATTGCAACCTCATTCTTGGTCTCCCTTAGCCACCTTTCCTCCCTTTCAATTTGTTCAGAACTCTGCTGCGCGACTAATGTTTCATCAGCCTCAATATTCTCATATAACCCCTCTTCTCAAATCACTTCATTAGCTTCTCTTCCATTTCCATATCCAATTCAAGCTTCTCCTTCTGACCTATAAGTGCTTTTATTCTTCTGCTCCTTTCTACCTTTCCTCTCTCCCCACACCCCTGCTTGTGAACTCCACATTTCTTCTGACTTGCTTCTCTCTTTGCTCTTTTCTTCCACTGTCAGATCCAGACTTTGGTCCTTTCACCTCGCTGCTCCTTATGCCTGGAACAAACTCCCCCGAGTCTGTACATCAGGCTTCATCTCTGTCACTTTTCAAGTCCATGTTAAAGGCTCACCTCTTTGAAGATGCTTTTGGATCCTGACCCCCTTTTTCCCTTGTGTCTCCTCACCATCCTTTTCCTCTTATTCTTATCCTTTGTCTTGTCTGTCTCGCTAAACCCAGGACTGGCAGCAACCTGGCAGGCACATTCTGTGATAGTTGCACAACCTACCTAGGACCTGCACACAGTGGTAAAAGTTCAGTATGGACTTCACTGGAGACTCAATCCTGGAACTGGGTGACTTGGCAACTGTGTGCCTCCTTGCCATTCGATTTTCCTTGGCAGCCTGTTTGAAACCAGAGCACAGTAGCAGAGTTGCTAAAGTAGACAGTTCCAGGGTAGATGTTTCAAGTCAGCCATGAACGTGACAAGCATGTTATTATCCATTAGGAGAACTGTAGCACTGATTCCACTTGCTTAAACCAGGTAGCACAAATACTATACTGCACTGCAGTGGTATTTTCAAACCACATCTGTGCACAAAACTCACAACTGCAACTAGGTAACATGACATTGATGCAGTCCTGGGTTTATATTGCTCTCCTCCTGTTTCATGCTTGGACTTGGAAAGCAACAAGGAGCAAGAGTCGTAGGTGGGTGTAAACGGATTTTATTACCCCTACGCGTTTCGGCTGTAGCCTTCTTCAGGGGGCACACAGCTAAATGACATACAACATAGAAAACATATAAATATATTTAAAATCATAGTACATGATATTTGCCTTAAAATAATGGACCAATATTGTGATTATATATATAAAAGACATTTTGTATACATGTGCTCATTAGATAAATATGAACTAACAGATCTGAAGAATTAAAACCAATACATTTATAATAACGAAAAAAAACGCAGGGTGGAAAAACAGGAATAAATAAAAGTTTACATATTGTGCATACACATGGTTATTGTTCAAATAAGATATTGTATGTTTTAAAAAATGTGTGAGTGATGAACTTATTTTAAGATATGGTAGGACGAGGGGAAAGATAAGGGGGGGGAAGGGGAGGGGAGAGGGGGAAGGGGGAGAGAGAAGGGAGGGGGGGAGGGGGAAGTGATGGGGAGGGGGGGAAAAGGGGGGAAGGGGGGAGGAGAATGAGGAAAGAGGGGAATGGAAGGAGGGGGGAGGGGGAGGGGGGGGAGGGGGAGGGAAGGGAAGGGGGAAAGGGAAAAGGGGAGGGGGGGAGGGGAGAGGGGGGAGGGGGAGAGGGGGAGGGAGGGGAGAAGAAGGGGAGGGGGAAGGGGGGAAGAGGGGAAGGGGGGAAGGGGGGGAGAGAGGGAGAGGGGGGGAGAGGGGGGAGGGGAGGGGAGGGGAGTGGGAGGAGGGGGAGAAGGGGAGAGAGAGAGAGAGAGGGGGGGAGGGATGGGGGAGGGGGAAGGGGGGAAGGGGAGAAGGGGAAAGGAGGGGGGAGAAGAGGAAAGAATGAAATTCATTAAATGAGTAACTCACATGTGTATGACCAAGGAAATCTGCAATCGTAAAATGCGTTCACCAAGGCAACTAAGATATAAATAACACATGATACTGAATAATATTTATGTGAAGAATTCAAGAAAAGGCAACTAGTGTGTGCATATTAGCCCAACAATCTGTAATCCTTAAAAAGTGTGAAAATGAAAGAAAAAGTAAAAAAGAGGAAAAACAATACGTAGTAAAATGGAACATGTTAAGAACTAGCTTTATAATATTACTGAGTGGCAACATATGCTTAAAATCAACATTAAGAAAGCACGATCTTCTTACTTACATATAAACCTTCTAATGAGTGTTTTGTATCATCTGCAAAATCGCTGTAAAATAAACACATTAGAAAGGTAATCTATACAAGCTGTTTGAAAATAGTTAAGAATTGGTGAGGAAACTTTGGAAACGGTAAAAAGATAAACCGCAATGTGCTGGGACATTGTACTAATGTGCAAACAGGAAAATATCTAAAAATCAAAAAATAATAAAGTATGGAAACTGAAAACACCTAACTTGGATTGTGAACCGTTTTAATCAAGGAGAGGGACTGGATGGAATAAGTGAAATGCATTGCAATGAAATAGTTTTGTTTCATGCAGCAGTTTTACATACGAGCACAACAACCCAGTTTTCATAAAAGATATAGTAATTTAATAAGCTTTAGTATAATGCAGTTCACTTATTCCGTCCAGTCCCTCTCCTTGATTAAAACAGTTCACAATCCAAGTTAGGTGTTTTCAGTTTCCTTACTTTATTATTTTTTTGATTTTTAGATATTTTCCTGTTTGCACATTAGTACAATGTCCCAGCACATTGCGGTTTATCTTTTTACCGTTTCCAAAGTTTCCTCACCAATTCTTAACTATTTTCAAACAGCTTGTGTAGATTACCTTTCTAATGTGTTTATTTTACAGCGATTTTGCAGATGATACAAAACACTCATTAGAAGGTTTATATGTAAGTAAGAAGATCGTGCTTTCTTAACGTTGATTCTAAGCATATGTTGCCACTCAGTAATATTATAAAGCTAGTTCTTAACATGTTCCATTTTACTATGTATCGTTTTTCCTCTTTTTTACTTTTTCTTTCATTTTCCCACTTTTTAAGGATTACAGATTGTTTGGCTAATATGCACACACTAGTTGCCTTTTCTTGAATTCTTCACATAAATATTATTCAGTATCATGTGTTATTTATATCTTAGTTGCCTTGGTGAACGCATTTTACGATTGCAGATTTCCTTGGTCATACACATGTGAGTTACTCATTTAATGAATTTCATTCTTTCCTCTTCTCCCCCCTCCTTCCCCCTTCCCCCCTTCCCCCTCCCCCTTCCTTCCTCCCCCCTCTCTCTCTCTCTCTCTCCCCTTCTCCCCCTCCTCCCCCCTCGCCTCCCCTCCCCCCTCTTTCCCCCCTCTCCCTCTCTCCCCCTTCCCCCTTCCCCTCTTCCCCCCTCCCTTCCCCCCTCCCCTTCCCCCCCTCCCCCTCCCCCCTCCCCCTCCCCTCTCCCCCCTCCTCCCTTTCCCCCCTCCCTTCCCTTTCCACCCTCCCTCCCCCCCCCCTCCCCCCTCCTTCCATTCCCTCTCTTTCCTCATTCTCCTCCCCCCCTTCCCCCATTTTTCCCCCTCCCCATCCCTACCCCCTCCCCCCTTCTCTCTCCCTCCCCCCCTTCCCCCCCCATATCTTTCCCCTCGTCCTACCATATCTTAAAATAAGTTCATCACTCACACATTTTTTAAACATACAATATATCTTATTTGAACAATAACCATGTGTATGCACAATATGTAAACTTTTATTTATTCCTGTTTTTCCACCCTGCGTTTTTTTTCGTTATTATAAATGTATTGGTTTTAATTCTTCAGATCTGTTAGTTCATATTTATCTAATGAGCACATGTATACAAAATGTCTTTTATATATATAATCACAATATTGGTCCATTATTTTAAGGCAAATATCAGGTAATATGATTTTAATATATTTATATGTTTTCTATGTTGTATGTCATTTAGCTGTGTGCCCCCTGAAGAAGGCTACGGCCGAAACGCGTAGGGGTAATAAAATCCGTTTACACCCACCTACGACTCTTGCTCCTTGTTGCTTTCCTCGTGGTTCCTGCAAGAGTAGCAGCTCCCCCTTGTTTTTCCTTTTTTTTATGCTTGGACTTGGAGCCATGATTTACACAGGCAAGTTTCAGGAAATACAGGTACCATACTGTATTACAATGCCTACTTTCACACAGCACGGGCACAAGAGCTAGATAGTTGGCAAGTGTCCCAGTTTCTGGAATTCTGAGTTGCCAAATTCCCCAGTTCCAGGAGTGAGTTTTATGGCAATCTCATTCTGATGCATTATGGGATCTGCAGCAATGATTCCAATGGGTTACATCAGGGATTGCAAAATACCATACATAAGAAAAGCTAATATGATAACAGACCATGTCATAGGAAACACCTACACAATGAATGGTTGTAACTAGGCTGCAGCCAGCTACCACTGCATGTGATTTACCTCGGTTCTTCATCTCTGTCTTTTTGACACTAGGGATCCTTTTTGCATATCCCATACTTTTCTTGAATTCCATACCGATTTTGAATTCTTAGCCTGCCTCTCTAAATGATGCTCAAGATAGTTTGTATCATTATTAATAATAAGTACAAAAGTGTATGATCTATGTAGTTACCTGAGACAACAGGAAACAAAGGGGAAAATATTCAACTACTGGGACCATATCCGGCCATCGGCATTGAATATCTAGGTCTGCCGCATGGCATGAAAGCTAATTGAGCAGCGGTGATATTGAGCCACAGTCTAGTTAGCTCCCATGGGTAAATATAGGCTAGCCTTTCCCATGCCTATCTTTACCAGGGGGGAAGAGTGGTTGGGGCATGTTACCTCAGTCCAGAGAGCCAGGGGGTTTGAATCCCACTAAAGGACAGCAACCTTGGGCTGGAAGGGCTGGTGTTTCTATTCCCAAGGGTGCTCCTAGTGGTCTTGGGCAAGCCTCCATTGCTTCAGGTAGAAAAACAGATTGTGCCTCCTTTGGGTACAAAGGAAATATATATATATACAGGACCTGAATGTACATTGCTTTGACTTGTTGAAAAGCCTAGTTATATAAATACCCTTGAGCTGCTACATGGGCAGCAGTTCAATGTTGCCTGGTTAGTGATGGGTGCTACATCCTGGAATGCCTATGACATGCCCCAGTGCTACATGGTTAGCATCAGGGGTATATAGCAGCAGAACCCACAGATATTCAGCAGCACTAGGTTAGTGCTGCTGAATATTCCTCTAAGCAGCATTTATACAGTTTATAGGCCTGTAAACCATGAAAATGCATTTGAATACTGGGACCGATGTGAATTGCCCAAGGTCACACAGGGTGTTAATGAGAGAAGTGGTATTTGAACCCTAGGTTTCCTAGTTCTTAGACCATTGATTCAACCACTAGCACATACAAGATATCAAAGTGCAGTATATAAAAGTAACAGGCATGCAAATTTAGCTGATAAGTAGCTGACATTGATGTCATACTCTTAGGTAATATGCTTTCAAGTTTGTTTCAACTGGAATGGAAATTCAGCACTGTATATATCACCACAGTTGGAAGGCATATATGTCACTAAAGGGCAAACATCAAATTACTAAACTGCTGCCCTGCAGATGCATTTCAAATCCGTTAAAACATTTGCTGCCATTACTTTAGACGCCTTGTGACTTTACGAGAGAATTTTTATCAGGAAGAACTGATTTGGTAGGCAGAATGACTGACATTCAAAGTAAGAATATTTGAGCATCCTTAATAATTTACCAAGTTGCTTAAAAAGCCGTGTTAACAGAAAAACATTCAAAATTTTAATACAAAGCTTCTTACATGCTTATAATACTGTACCTTGGACGCACTCATAAAATATATATTTGCACACTAAACAGCTCTAGAAGTGTATAATTTGCACATATCAAATGCTTCAATGCTTCTTAAATTATCAAAGCAATAATTTAAATTTGGCTGCATAAACTATATGTAACTATTTTCCACACAGATGGGTATGTTTTCTACTCCACAGGTATTTTATTTATTTACATTCTCTTATATACCATGCTATTCTGCATCAGTGCAGTTTACATTGAACAGGGCATTATAACTTGGAAATAACCATTTTACAGGGAACATGGGCTATGGAGGGTTAAGTGGCTTGCCCAAGACCAGAATGAGCACCTGTGGGACTAGAAACCCCAGTCCTTCTGGCCCAAGGTTTGCTATCCTCTAGTGGGATTTGAACCCCTGACCTTCCAGCCTAAAGCACATTGCCCCAACCACTAGGCCACTCCTCCACTCCAGGTATTGCTCTTAATTGATGTTGGGTCCTGAATTGAAAGGATATTTTCATTAGAAGCACCTTTATAAGGTGTAAGCTGCCAAAACAATTGTATTTACAACAGCAAAAAAACAGGAAAACAAAATTAGAAAAAATCAAGCTGGCACAGTTCAAAAAAACAGCCTGATAGGAAATCAACAGTAGTGGGAAATCTTCTGACACTCTTGCATATCCTCTTTGAACATTTGGGTCACCCAGCAGGCACTTTCTACTGGTTTCCATACCAGCAAATTGCCTTTTTGGCTCCCAAAATTGGCACCCAGTCAGCTCTGACTCTATATACTCTAGCATGTTACAATAGCACAAAATATCACAGCAACTCTCTTGTATTTGGAATAAGTAACTGCGCCTATGTCCTGGGCTTCTTGTTGCAAAAAAACACAAAAATCATACTCAAAAACAGTTACCATTTGGGGAAGGCACTAGGGAAAACACACTGCTTTCTCCAAAGACATAAACCTTCAAAATATTCAATTTCTCCTTCTTGTGTGCTAGAAATATGCCAGGGTTCAATAGCTTGCACCAAAGTCTGGACTTTTCAGAATGTTTAGGGGGATGTACCCGCCAGATCCAATTTCCCTTCTGATTCTAATTCCAATTCCTCTAGGTCCCACAAACCTCCCAAGGCACTCAAAAATCCCATCCTGCAGCTTGCCTCCTTCTGGAACTCATAGCTGCATCCAATAGTTACACATAGCTGGCCACTACAATTCTAAATCCACTGTTTGTCTGAATTCCTTTCAGCTCTTCTTTACTGGTTAGGCAAGTGGACCTGAGAGATGTCTTCTCTCTTTTTGCAAGGCCTAGCCAGACATGAAAAGAGGCGACATAAGAACATAAGCCACGCCATACTGGGTCAGACCAAGGTCCATCAAGCCCAGTATCCTGTTTCCAGCATTGGCCAATTTGGGTCATATGTACCTAGCAGTTTCCCCAAAAGACACAGGTTCCACAATGCTTGTACTGGGTCAAGCATTGATATCCTGGGTCCCTTCTTAATAATGGTTTATGGACCTTTCCTCCAGGAACTTGTCCAAACCTTTTTTAAACCCAGCTACACTAACAGCCTTTACTACATCCTCTGGTAACAAATTCCAGAGTTTGATTACACGTTGAGTGAAAAAATATTTTCTTTTATTAGTCTTAAATAGTTTACCCTGTAGCTTCATTGCATGTCCCCTAGTCTTTCTATATTCTGATAACGTAAACAATCAATCTACATTTACCCGTTCCACTCCGTTCATTAATTTATAGACTTCTATCATATCTCCCCGCAGCCTTCTCTTTTCCAGGTTAAAGAGCCCTAACCTTTTTAGTCTTTCTTCATAGGAGTATCCTTCCCTCCCCTTTACCATTTTGGTGGCTCTTCTCTGAACCTTTTCTAATAACGCTATATCCTTTTTAAGATATGGCGACCAGAATTGGACACAATATTCAAGGTGCGGTCTCACCATGGAATGATATAAAGGCATTATAATATATTTTGTTTTAATTTCCATTCCTTTCCTTATGATACCTAGCATTCTATTTGCTCTCTTGGCTGCCGCTGCACAATGGGCTGAGGGTTTTAACATGTTATCCACAATGACGCCTAAATCTTTTTCCTGGGTGGTGGTTCCTAATGTGGAAACTTGCATCGTGTAACCATAGTTTGGGTTGTTCTTTCCTAGGTGCATAACTTTGCACTTGTCCACATTAAATTTCATCTGCCATTTCGATGCCCAGTCTTCCAATTTATCAAGATCCTCTTGCAATTTTCCGCAATCCTCTTGGGTTTTAACAACTTTAAATAGTTTTGTGTCATCTGCAAATTTGATAACCTCACTCGTTATTCCACTTTCCAGGTCATTTATGAATATGTGAAAAAGCAGTGGACCCAGCACAGATCCCTGGGGTACACCACTATTCACCTTTCTCCATTGGGAAAATTGGCCATTTAGCCCAACCCTCTGCTTTCTATCTTTTAACCAGCTTTTGATCCACAGTAGTACACTGCCTCCTATCCCATGACTCTTTAGTTTTGCCAAAAGTCTCTGATGAGGGACCTTGTCAAAGGCTTTCTGAAAGTCCAGATACACCATATCAACCGACTCACCTTTGTCCATCTGTTTATTCACACTTTCAAAAAAACATAACAGATTAATAAGACAAGATCTTCCTTGTCTAAAAGAAATTTTGGATTTAATTACAGCTGTACACTATATTCTCTGCTCTGTTAGTTGTTTTATACAAACAGTCAATCATTATTGTATTGTAGATAGTTACCCTTGTTGACCAAGTTTTCTGCCTTGTTATCTGTAACTCATACGTATTTCAAATGTACTGAGATTGTTCTGTTCTATGTAAACCGCGCTGATGATAAATAGCGCGGTATATAAGAGACTTTAAATAAATAAATAAAACCATGTTGGCTGTCTCCCATTAGGTCATGACTATCTACATGCTGAGTAATTTTATTCTTAATAATAGTTTCTACCATTTTTCCCGGTACTGATGTGAGGCTCACCAGTCTATAGTTTCCCGGATCACCCCTGGACCCTTTTTAAAAAAGTGGTGTTACATTGGAGATCCTCCAATCTTCAGGCATGAGAGATGATTGTAATGATAGTTTACAGATTACTAATAGCAGGTCTGAAATCTCATATTTCAGTTCTTTCAACACCCTTGGATGTATACTATCCGGCCCAGGTGATTTGCTACTCTTCAGTTTATCTAATAGTTGTAATACATTTTCCCGATGTATTGATATTTCCTTCAATTCTTCCGCACCTTTAAATACCACTTCAGTCATGGGTAACATCCCTACATATTCCTCAGTAAAGACCGAAGCAAAGAATTCATTCAGTCTCTCCGCTATCGCCTTGTCGCCTCTTGGTGCCCCTTTAACTCCTCTATCATCTAATGGACCAACTGACTCTCACAGGTTTTTCACGTTTTTGCTTCTGCAGAAAGCTTCTTCTCAAATTCTCCCTTTGCCTGCCTTATCAATGCCTTGCATTTGAATTGCCAGTGCTTGTGCTGTTTCCAGGTTTTGTCGTTTGGCTCTTTTTTCCATTTCCTGAAAGATTCTTTTTTGGCAACAACAGTCTCTCTGACCTCACCTTTAAACCATGTTGGCAGTTTTTTTTACTTTTTTCCACTTTTCATAAAGCGTGGAATACAGCTGGTCTGGGCTTCCAAGATAGTATTTTTCAACAACACCCAAGCTTGATGTAAGTCTTTAACCTTTGCAACTGCTCCTTTTAGTTTTTTCTTAACTATTTTCCTCATTTTATCATAGTCTCCCTTTTGAAACTTAATAGGTAGTACTGTGGATTTCCTTACTATCCCTCCTCCACTAATTAAATCAAAGGTGATCATGCTATGATCACTATTGCCAAGTGGCCCCAACACCCTTATCTCTTGCACTAGATCTGGTGTTCCACTAAGGACTAGGTCTAATATGACTTCCCCTCTGGTCGGTTCATGAACCAGCTGCTCCAAGAAGCAGTCATTTATGTCATCTAGGAACTTTATCTCCCTAGCATATCCTGCCGTGACACTGACCCAGTCAATACCGGGTTAATTGAAGTCACCCATTCTTATTACTGTGCTGTAACGTTTGTTAGCTTCCTTGATTTCTTTGAGCATTTCATCATCCATTTGTTCATTCTGGCCAGGCACTCAATAGTACACCCCCACTGCCTTCGCCTTCTACTTTTTACATGGAATTTCAATCCATAGAGATTCTACAGAAAATTTTGTTTCCTGCAAAACTTTAATCCTTTCTGACTCAACGCCCTTTCTAACATAGAGCACAACCCCTCCACAAATTTGATCAGTTCTATCATTACGATATAGTTTGTACCCAGGTATCACACTGTCCCACTGGTTGTCCTCTTTCCACCATGTCTCTGATATTCCAATCATATCTAACCTCTCATTTAGTGCTATATATTCTAACTCTCCCATCTTATTTTTTTAGACTTCTAGCATTTGCATACAAGCATTTTAGAGACTGTATTTTATTCATATTAATTTGGCTATTGGTTGTTGTTGTTGTTAAGTGCCGTCGAGTCGGAGTCGACTCATGGCGACCCTCTGGATAGCTATCCTAAATTGTGTTCGGTCTTCAGTCAGGCGGCTCATTGTTGACAGGCTGGTACCCGTAGCTGCTGTTATTGTAGCGATCCATCTCATTGCTGGCCTTCCTCTTTTGCGTTGACCTTCTATCTTGCCAAGCATGATGTCTTTCTCTAATGATCTCTCTCTTCGCATGATGTGTCCGAAGTATGAAAGTCGAAGTCTTGTCATCTGAGCTTCTAAAGAAAGCTTAGGTTTGATCTCCTCTAGTACCGACTGGTTTGTTCTTCGGGCAGTCCATGGTATACACAGTATTCGCCGCCAGCACCATAATTCAAAGGCATCAATTTTCTTCCTGTCTGTCTTTTTCACTGTCCAGCTTTCACATCCATATGATGTTATTGAAAATACCATGGCTTGAACAAGTCGAATCTTTGTATGGAGAGAGACATCTCTGCTCTTGAGAATCTTATCTAGGTCTTTCATAGCCATTCTGCCAAGAGCAATGCGTCGTATGATTTCTTGACTGCTTGTTGCTTCTTTATTGATAGTTGATCCAAGTAGGTTAAAGTTGTTCACGATTTCAATTTCTTCTCCTTCAACGATGAACCTGTTGATTTTGCCAGTTGTCATGATCTTTGTCTTCTTTACATTAAGGTGCAGGCCCATTTTGAGACTATGTTCTTTGATTGTGAGAAGCAAATGTTTCAGATCATCTTCACTTTCAGCCAGTAATGTGGTATCATCAGCATAGCGAAGGTTGTTGATGAGTCTTCCACCAATCTTCACACCTCTGTTGTCTTCATACAGTCCTGCTTCTCTGATGATTTGTTCTGCATATAAATTAAAAAGGCAGGGGGAAAGTATGCAGCCTTGTCTTACACCCTTGCTTATTTTAAACCATTCTGTTTCTCCTTGTTCCGTTCGAACTGTTGCTTCTTGATCAATGTACAGATTGCGCAAGAGAACGATCAGGTGTTCTGGTATACCCATTCTTCTTAATGTGGTCCAGAGTTTCTCATGGTTTACACAGTCAAAAGCCTTGCTATAGTCGATAAAGCACAAATAGATATCCTTTTGGTATTCTTTAGTCTTTTCAAGGATCCATCTCACATCTGCAATGATGTCTCTCGTTCCTCCCCCTTTCCTGAACCCTGCTTGCACTTCAGGTAGTTCTTGTTCTAGGTATGGCTGTAGTCTCTTTTGAATAATCTTCAGTAGAATCTTGCTGGCATGTGGGATCAGAGCGATTGTGCGATAATTTCCACAGTCAGTTGGATCACCTTTCTTTAGTATTGGTATAAACACAGATCTTTTCCAGTCAGTTGGCCATGATGTTGTCTTCCATATTTCTTGGCAGAGCCGTGTAAGTACGGTAACAGCTGCATCAGATTGCTGCAATACTTCTATGGGAATGCTATCAATGCCTGGTGCTTTGTTCTTTGATAAGGCTTTCAATGCTGCTTCAACTTCTTCTTTCATCACCAATGGTTCCTGATCATAAGGTATAGGTTGAAACGGCTGTTGGTCCACTTGATCTTTATCATATAAAAACTCTGTATACTCCTTCCACCTTTTCTTGATCTTCTCAGCATCATTCAACATAGAACCTTGAGCATCTTGTAACATTCCAATTCGAGGCTGGAATTTTTTCTTTAACTCTCGCAGCTTTAGGAAAGCCGATCTTGTTCTTCCTCTAATAGTTTCTGCTTCTATTTCCTTGCAAGTGTCATTGTAGTACTTTTCCTTGTCCTGTCTTGCTGCACGTTGGAAATCTCTGTTGAGTTCTACGATTGTCTTTCTTTCTCCTTTGGCTTTAGCTTCTCTGCGTTTCTGGGCAATTTTCAGAGTTTCTTCCGTCATCCATTTTAGCCGTTTTTGCTTTTTCACCTTTTGTAGAGACTTCTCGCTTTCTTCTAGCACAACCTTCTTGATGTCATTCCATAACTCTTCCGGAGCTCTGTCATTTGTATCTAAAGCAGCAAATCGATTTTGCAGGCAGTCTTTAAATTCCAGTGGTATATTCTCAAGGTCATATTTTGCTGCATTCATGAGTGGTTTGCTCTTTTTCAACTTTAGCTTGAGTTTGCATACTAGTAGTTGATGATCTGTACCACAGTCAGCTCCAGGTTTTGTCTTGGTTGATGTTACAGAGCTTTTCCATCGTTGACTTCCACAGATGTAGTCAATTTGATTTTTATACAATCCATTGGGTGAAGTCCATGTGTACAGTCGCCGCTTGTGTTGCTGGAAGAAGGTGTTTGAGATGAATAGATCATTGGTCTTGCAGAATTCTATCAATCTTTCTCCAGCTTCATTTCTGTTGCCAAGTCCATATTTTGGCTATTGGTAGACATTGGTAATTTGGGATCTTTAAGCTCTGTCTGCTCCATACTCGAGGGCATTTGGGCTACTTTACTCTTTTTTGGAACCTCTCTGCTTTTGGTAGTATCCTTCAAGGATACATTCTTCCGAACCATCCGCTCTTGGGCGACTGTCGGCTTTCCCCTATTATCTAGTTTAAAAGCTGCTCTAGCTCCTTTTTAAAGGTTAATGCCAGCAGCCTAGTTCCATCCTGGTTAAGGTGAAGCCCATCCCTTTGGAAGAGCCCCTCCTTTCCCCAGAATGTTCCCCAGTTCCTAACAAATCCAAACCCCTCATCTCTGCACCATTGCACGTGGAACGTGAAGCATTTTGGAGAATGCTACCCTGGAAGTTCTCGATTTCAACTTCCTACCTAAAAGCCTAAATTTAGCCTCCAGAACCTCCCTACCACATTTTCCTATGTCATTGGTACCGACATGTACCAAGAAAGCAGACTCCTCCCCAGCACTATCTAAGACCTTATCTAGGTGGCGCATGAGATCCGCTACCTTCGCACCAGGCAGGCATGTTACCAGGCGATCCTCACGTCCACCAGCCACCCAGCTATCTACATGCCTAATGATCAAATCACCAACTATAACGGCTGTCCTAACCCTTCCTTCATGGGCACATGGCCCTGGAGAAACTTCCTCCGTGCGAGAGGGTTTTACATCACCTGGAGGACAGGTCCTAGTTACAGGATCACTTCCTGCCACACCAGGGTGATGCTCTCCTGTCATGTGACCTCTCTCCTCCATGGCAACAGGGATGCTGCCAGACTGGAGATGGGACTTCAGGACTATATCCCTGTAGGTCTCATCTATGTACCTCTCTGTCTTTCTTATGTTTTCCAAGTTTGCTACTCTAGCCTCTAGAGAATGGACTTGTTCCCTGAGAGCAAAGAGCTCCTTGCACCTAGTGCACACGTAAGACCTCTCACAAACTGGGAGAAAATCATACATGTGACACTCAATGCAAAAGACTGGAAAGCCCCCATCTCGCTGCTGGACTGCTGTCTGCATCTTAGTTTTAAGTTTTTGTTTAGATCTTTAAGTTCTTTACTTACTAAGGGTTGCTATGGATATTTATACCAATAAAATTGTACCTAATACGTTTAATATACCTTGTTCACCTGAAGCTTAATTAATCTCAGGTCCTTAGTGTATGACTGATTTGGGTAACGAGCTTCACCTGAGAGCACCTCCTGTCTTTTAAGATGTGTAAGTACCTATAAAGCTACGATTATCCCAGGGGTGGGTGGGTGTGGGTAGAGAGGGAGGGAAATAACACTTATAAAAAGAGGGCTGCTACATAGTACCCTGTCCTGTGCTGCTGAGGTAAGCTATATTCTTATTTGATTTAAATTATAGCTCTTTGCTGCTGCTAGGCTCTAACTTATTATGAAATTTAAACTACAAGCTCTGTGCTGGGTTCTAAATTTAACCAGAAAGCTCTCTTCTGTGTTTTAAATTTAAACTAAAAGTACTTTGCTGATGCTAGGCCCTGAGTGACTATTAAATTTAAACTACAGCTCTCTGCTGGGTTCCAAATTTAACCCAAAAGCTCTCTTCTGTGTTTTAAATTTAAACTAAAAGTACTTTGTTGATACTAGGCTCTGAATGACTATTAAATTTAAACTACAGCTCTCTGCTAGGTTCCAAATTTAACCAGAAAGCCCTCTTCTGTTTTTTAAATTTAAACTGAAAGTACTTTGCTGATGCTAGGCCCTGAGTGACTATTAAATTTAAACTACAGCTCTCTGCTGGGTATGAAATGTAACCAGAAAGCTCTCTTCTGTGTTTTAAATTTAAACTAAAAGTACTTTACTGATACTAGGCCCTGAGTGACTATTAAATTTAAACTACAGCTCTCTGCTGGGTATGAAATGTAACCAGAAAGCTCTCTTCTGTGTTTTAAATTTAAACTAAAAGTACTTTACTGATACACCAACCACTTCTGATCAACTCCCAGATATCCCCTCGGATCTTCTGGCACGACAATACAAACAACTCCAACAACCTCGCCTCTGTGCTACAGCCGCAAAGACAAACCCTTACACCATAATAAACACAGCCTGGAGTACATTCAATGAAACCTCAAAAGAAGAGATCTCTTCCACCATCTCCTGTCTGAACACTACTACCTCCCTGCTGGACCCATGCCCTACGGAATGGATAAAGAAGACAAAAGAAGAACTGAGTGCTCCATTAACCCACATCCTAAATGAATCCTTTAAACAAGGATACATACCAGACGCCCTCAAGACAT
The DNA here is from genome assembly GCA_033557465.1 of Ichthyophis bannanicus. NCBI lineage: Eukaryota > Metazoa > Chordata > Amphibia > Gymnophiona > Ichthyophiidae > Ichthyophis > Ichthyophis bannanicus. The sequence goes on along the minus strand of CM066036.1, from coordinate 730,463,303 downwards.
AAATCATCTGACCAACAATAAAAAAGAACAACCTGGACCCACTAGACCCCACCTCCTACAGACCAGTTGCAAGCCTTCCCCTTACCACCAAGATAATGGAAAAGATAGTCCAACGTCAGCTTCAAGATCACCTGGACACCAACGACATACTAGACCCTCAACAACATGGATTCCGACCACTACATGGAGTTGAGACCCTTATGACCATTCTAATGAACACCCTCATCATTGGAACCCAAGAGAAACAATCCGGATACATCCTGATCTTTTTAGATATATCAGCGGCCTTTGACACAATCTCCCACGAAATCCTCATAAGCAGACTCCAATCAATTGGAATCAAAGACACTGTACTCCAATGGTTCAGATCCTACTTAACCAACAGACAGCAACGAATACGCACCTTCTCCAAGACCTCAACCCCCTACCAACAACATCAAGGAGTACCCCAAGGGTCCACCTTATCAGCCATGCTGTTCAATATATACCTCCGTCCACTATGCTCAATCATCCGCACCCACAACATCAACTTCCACATATACGCCGACGACATAATGCTCTACGCACCGATTACAACCACCAATCCAAAAAACGACCAGCTATCAGCCTGCTTCAACGACGTAACCAACTGGCTACAAGAGAACAACCTATCCATCAACATGAAGAAAACCGAAGCCCTTATAGTAACAAAAGATCAGGACTTCAAACCACCTACCCACCTCAACATGGGAACCACACAAATCCAAATACAGCCCCAAATAAGGTATCTAGGCGTGATCATTGATCAGGCTCTCACCTTTAAACAACAAATCAGCAAAACCGCTGGAACAATATTCTACAAAGCTAAAACTGTGCAACGTCTCCGATCCCTTCTGGAACCCCACGACTTCAGGACAGTAATGCAAGCGGTAACTCTACCTCATCTGGATTTCTGCAACATAATCTACCATGGATTACCCGCCTCACACACCATCCCCTCCGAACTGCCTTAAATACCACAGCAAGGATTATTCAGAATGCGAAAAAACGGGATCACATCACCCGGATCCTAAGAGACCTCCACTTCCTGCCAATTCCAGCAAGAGTAAAGTACAAAGCGATCCTACTCATCCACAAGACTATCCACCAAACGCGGAACACCTCACTCCACCACCTTCTGCCTCGCCCATCTCACAACAGATCAACCAGACAATCCTCCAATAACTCCATTGTCGTCCCCCACAAAAGAACCAAATCCACACAACGGACCTGCAACAGAGCCTTCGAACTCTATGCCCCATCCCTCTGGAACTCTCTACCAAACCACATTAGAAACAGCGATGACATCACATCATTCAAGAAACAGCTGAAAACAATCCTATTCCGTGAGCACCTTTGATCAGAACTTCCACCCTACCCACACGATCTAATACCTAGACCCAGCAGAAATATACATGTCTATGTCCACCCAAAATCACTAATTGTTGTCCCTGGTGATGGCCCCACCCTATAAAATACTATCCCCCCCATGTTATATGTTACACCGCTTTGACCCAGGGAAAAGCGGTATATAAATGCAGTTAAATAAATAAATAAATAAAATAAACTAGGCCCTGAGTGACTATTAAATTTAAACTACAGCTCTCTGCTGGGTATGAAATGTAACCAGAAAGCTCTCTTCTGTGTTTTAAATTTAAACTAAAAGTACTTTACTGATACTAGGCCCTGAGTGACTATTAAATTAAAACTACAAGCTTTCTGCTGGGTATGAAATGTAACCAGAAAGTTCTCTTCTGTGTTTTAAATTTAAACTTAAACTGCTGCTACTAGGCCCTGACTGATTTAACAAAAAATTGTGGGTTCACAGATTAATTAGCTTTAATAGAAAGAATTTCTTTCAAAAAATTCCCAGAAGTATATACTCACAATTACAGATCTCTCTCCAGAAGTAACAGTCCCCTTTTCTAGTCCTTCAAGACTGAGGATCACAGAGCTCTGGTTGAGCTATTTATGCCTGTGCTGCTGAGGTAAGCTGTGACCAACGTCCAGGATGATTAACAGTCCTTGCTTGGTTATAAGGAGTTTTTCAAAATGGCCTTTTGACCTGCCACCTGGTGTTAACACCTATTGAAAAAGTTTCACAGGTCTCTTGCCCCCTAGGTAGAAGTCTTCTTTGTAAAGGTCTCTAGAAGACTTTATTTGCTGCTCAAAGAGTACTGACCCTGTTTTGCCTTTTGTGCTAATCTATATTCTTATTTGATTTAAATTATAGCTCTTTGCTGCTGCTAGGCTCTAACTTATTAAGAAATTTAAATTACGAGCTCTCTGCTGTGTTCTAAATTTAACCAGAAAGCTCTCTTCTGTGTTTTAAATTTAAACTAAAAGTACTTTGCTGATACTAGGCCCTGAGTGACTATTAAATTAAAACTACAAGCTCTCTGCTGGGTATGAAATGTAACCAGAAAGTTCTCTTCTGTGTTTTACATTTAAACGTAAACTGTTGCTACTAGGCCCTGACTGATTTAAGAAAATATAGTGGGTTCACAGATTAATTAGCTTTAATAGAAAGAATTCCTTTCAGAAAATTCCCAGAAGTATATACTCACAATTGAAGATCTCTCTCCAGAAGTAACAGTCCCCTTTTCTAGTCCTTCAAGACTCCTTATCTATCCTCAGCAGTCCTAAGCCCACCTGGGCTCCATAGTGTCTCAGCCCAGAACTGGATAAGAACAGCCCTCAGTTTCAGTTTTGCTGTACATTACACCATTCCTTCCAAAAACACAGGACGGAATACCCACTTTTAGTGACAGATACACAGGCCCATTCTCCATTACACCTTTTTAGGCACATAACAAGTTTGAAGCAAAAAATTTAGAAATTTCCTCTTTAAAAAATAGAGGATAAGGGTGTACATGGCTAGAAAGGTTTGGTACATGCTTGATTAAAACACATTTTCCCAATTGTTGGCTATTTCTTTATATTTGCTTCAAATATTCTTTCTTTAGATGTGCATTGTGCAGTATATGTGCTAGAAATATTTAAAGCATGCAAAACAATTGTACATGCATATGTTCCTAGATATAGGTGCATAAAAGCAATTTGCACCCTTTTTCAATTTTTAGTTGTCCAAACAAACCAAATGTATGCTCTCTGGATAAGTGATGCTGGCTGGTCTATCTGGGTATTTTCAGTGGCATTATCTGGATAGTGAAGCGGAAAATAAGAATGACTGCTCTTGTACTATCCGTATAGTGTTGGGATTGGGTGTGGGTGGAGATGGGGAAATCCTGTCCACTATCCAGATCACTTATCTAGATAAATTATGACAGAGAAAAGGCTGTCTTAAGTTATCTGGATAGTAAACTGAATATTGATGCTATTGGGATAAGTTCCAATGCCAACCATGTTATGTGGATATTCAGGGTCAGTGCTAACTGATGACCACCACAGCTGAATACTGGTCCCATCCATTTTCACATACACATTATTTCTTTACTTATTATTTTAAAGAATATGACCCAAGACAGTAAACAATACATGAAATAACGATCGATGAACATGGACATAGAGGTATAGGATGTCATTCTAGAATGCTTGTTTGGCTTTTACAAGTTCTTAACAGTGGAGTTTACATGTATAAATAGTCAATATATGTAAAGAATGATTTAAGCAAGCTGCTATTTATACTGTATTTATAAAAGCTGTGGAATGTATCTTTTAGAAGGATGTGTATTCTGGACGTATGGTTGATGTGTTTTGTGTAGGAACATACAGCATACATATACATAGTTCAAATTTCAGAATGGGAATGCATGTATACAGCAAAAAATACCGACACTGCCATTGAAACCTGCTTTTATATAGGCATTTAATCTAAGAGCTCATTGGAACTTGAATTTTGCACATAGTTTTAATATATCTTCCCGGCTTATTGGGATTTGTTTCAATTCTTCTAATACATCACCTTTAAATATCATTTGAGGGATGAGTAACTTCCCTACATCTTTAGTAAAGACCAAAGCAAAGAATTAATTTTGTCTCTCCACTTTGTCCTTGTCCTCCCTTAGGGGTATGTTTACTAAAGTGCGTTAGTGCGATTCGCGTTAGGAGCCGCGGTAGAGACAGAAATCCCAAAAAAGGACCTGGGCGGTACATCATTACTGAGAACGCGCCGAGAACGCGCGTTACAAGGCGCCATAAATGAACGAGCGCTACAGGGCACGTTACCGCACGTTAATCTTAAGAAGGCACGCAGGCATACAAGCACAGCAACAGAGCTGTAGCACAATGGTTACAACACTGACTGATGGTACAGGGGTCATGGGTTCAATTCCCCAGTGGGCCTAACGTATAAGGCTGGCTGAGTGGCATTAAGTAGTGATTGTTGAGGCATTTGACGTGTATTTTAATTAGTGCTGCCAGCAAACACACCCTCACGGTGGCATAACATAAGGTCCCGCATAAGGCACTCCATAGGGCACATTATAAAGTGTACTGTCTGCCAAGGCACCCTATAATGTCCCCTATAGGACACCTTATAAGGCTGTGAACAAAGCCCTGGCTGGCTGCAGAAGAACTGCACGGTATCACACAAACTGTAACTGTGGTTACCAGGATAGGGTTAACCCACCCGTACCCATGATGCACTGCACATGTAAATCAGCAGACGAGAGATGGGCACAAGATTGGGTATGCACCCCCACAGCACCACGGCCTGGTAGGGGCAACAGACCGTGTGTGGCACTGCCACAGAGTAGCCACAGACAGTCACATTGTGCAGGTACTGTACCCACCGTGAGGTTGAGGTGGGGTGCCCAGCACCAGGTCCACAGCACCTTTCATGGTTGAAATATGCCATGCTGCAGGTCCCCATCAGTGGGTGATAGGTAGTTCCGTTAGACACACCTAGGATACATCTGTGTCCTCCTGTATGTCTCAGCCATTTTTTATTTTATTTATTTTTTTAACATTTTTTATATACCGCACTATTCATCATCAGTGCGGTTTACATTGAACAACAATATACCTGCTAATACATGACTGATCTAGGTTTACATATAACAGGGAAGATAAACTGGGTGTGAACTGGGGATAACTATCTACATAATTATACATAATTATATATACATTGAATAGGTTACATCAAGATTCGATATTTGACAAGAATACAGTGTTTTCACATTTTGATCCTTTGTTCTGGATTGCTGTTATGTGTAGTAGTTATCTGAGTGGGCGAGAGCCAGTTATATTGTGTGTACGGTAGCCTGAAGTGCAAAGTGAATAAATAGTGCTTGATGGACTTTCTAAATTGGGTGATATCCCTGATTGATCTGATGTTTGGAGGTCTAATGTTTGTCTAGTCCTTATGGGCGATGATGCACCCAGAATAGTTCATATCCTGTGTTGGTGACATGGTTACCTGCTGTAGGTGAAGGGGGGGGGGGGTGTATGGACCCATAGGCAGATTATGTACCACCACACAACCCACCCTCTGGGGCTCAGGGTGGGAAACAGAATCACCCAAAAATAGATCCACAGTCTACCTCCCTGCAATGGTAGCAGTAGAGGGGACAATCAACACCAGTCCTGATGGGGAACAGACAGAGCGGTACACATCCATAACGCAATAGCAAACAGACGGCAGATCCAGAAATGCTCAGCTGCCCCCACCATTATCTGACATTCTCCAGCAGCAAGTCTCCAGCAGCTGCACCCTGCAAGGTGTTCCAGCAAGACACATACTAACTGCAGACAGTCTGCCAGCTAGTCCATAGTGCATGGTCCTGGAGGAGCTGCATGCACCTAGAACGGGGATGTCAGCATACACACCAAGCAGATAAGTCAGTGATTGGGCCCCAAAAGAAAACCCATTAACATCACATGAGAAAAATGCTATATAGCACTATGGGGGAACCTAGCCATGCCATGGTCACTGCTCAGTCAGGGTGAGAGTGACCTCCCAGCAGGACATGCTATGGCCACCCTGTCCATGCAGGTGGTACCGGGCACTACAATGTCCGAGCCATTGCCCTATGCCCTGTGCAGATGCGGCCAGGCCAGGCCACCCTGTCCAGGCTATTCCCACAGTACCTTGCTCTTCATTATACACATTGGCAGGCCAATACTGGCAACAGTGCTAGCAGTGTGGGCTGTGGAGGGTGTTGGCAGCCACCACACACTGGATAGACAGACACACACTCCCCACACCTATGCCAGCATTGTGCAACTATAGAGGTGTTGGGCAGCCCAGGCCACCACACCAGTCCTGGGCACAGTGCAGGCATGGCTATGGTACGCAATACTGTAGGAGTCACTCCCCAGGTTGGTAAACACTGTCAGACACAAGACCTGTAGCACACTCCACAGACATCAGAAAGGCTGCTATGATGCAGCTCACTCAGAAAAGTGTACTTAATGTAGGAATTGCTATCTGCCAGTAATCATAGCAACCTTTTGATAGATGTGTACCATATTCCAGGTTTAGGGTGGCATTACTAAGGTATGCAAGTGCTAGTATTGGGAGATGCACGCAGAGCCCAAAGTCCTGCCTCTCCAGGAGGCTTTGGATAATGGGGCCTGCGGGTGCGGGTGTGTCTGCCCCTGTTGGCTGCTGCTTTACGACAGAGGTTCCCAACTCCAGTCCTGCGGTGCCAAACACTGTTCGGGTTTTCATGCTGTCCCTCATGAATATGCATGAGATACATCTGCATACCAGGCATCTTTATCAGAGGCAGCATGGAACCGGAATGGTGTTTGGCCCTCCAGGACTGCATTTGGGAAACTCTGCTCTAGGTAATGTGCATGTTTATGGTGTCCGTGCTCTGTAGGGTAAAATGTAGGTGTCTTGGGCATGTTTACGTCAACTGCAATAAAGGTGCTGTCTGTATTAGCACGTTGTAATTGTGGGTAAAATATGGGGACTGGGTTGGCAGGAACCACAGCTGGGACTTGACCTGTGACCCTCTGCTTTTGAATACACTGGTTTTGTGCACTGCACCACCTTGTTGTCACAGAGTCAGTACATTCCTTGGTGATACCATGACTGTTCGTCAGACAGGGCCCGTCTGTTGCAGTACACGGCACCCACCTACACAGGGCTAGGCCAAGGTCTGCTCTGGGCAGCTGCCACGGCCCCCTCCACCACCAGTATCCCTCAGCCAACATGCTGACATGCCCTTCTGCTGGTGGTGCTGGTGGTGCACAGTCTCAGGCCATCCAGTGTGCAGGTAGGCGGCTGCCTATGGTGCGGGTTCTGGGGTAGGGGTGCCTGCATAGACGTCCACGCTCCCCCCCAGCCCCACCTGCCAATGTTCTGTGCCCTTGGGGTAGCTGCTGGGTACTATCCCCTGTGACACTGTGGGAAACACAGTCGTGCCCATGTTGGGCCTTCAGCAGTTGCTGTATGGCTGCTCTGCTGTTTCAGCATTCGTATGGGCCAGCTAGGCATCACCCTAGTCCGCACTGTGGCCCAGCTGCACCACAGCATGTGCCGCCTGCGGCCCTCTGTATCCCCTTTTCCGGCATCTGTCCAGTTGCCATTCCGACATGCCTGCCCTGATGTTGCGGGACATGTGCATGCCATAGGAACCCTGTCCGATGGATTGGAAAACCCTGAGCAGCGCTATTCCACTGTGGGCTCATTCACCTTGTATGGGGACGGAGTGTAGACCCTTCCACAATTTATATCTTTTCTATGGAGCTTTATCGGGGGGGGGGGGGGGTGATGTTTCTCATTAATACCACTATTGGCCAGCTTGGTTATGGGTTTTTTTCCAGTTTGTTGAGGTCATTTTCGGTGTTTATGTGCCCTTTTGTTCTTTGCACATGTATCACACTTATCACTTTTTGTAGATTTCCCTGTCTAGGCTGTACATTGCTGACACTGAAATGGTTTCTCTCCCCTGTAATGTGAATTTAACGTCAGGTTTTCATTCGCGTTAGGATTTAGCTCTTCAGATCAGTGCGTTAGTGTGAAGGGAGCCTCTCCCCGCCCACTCTCCGCCCACTGACCCCTTCTCTCCGCCCTCTCTCCACCTTCTGCGGTGTTTTACCGCGCCGCGTAGCTTTACGATCGTTAACGTTACATAACGCGCGTTATGTACCGTTACCACAGTTTAGTAAACATACCCCTTAGTGTTCCTTTTATCCCTCTATCATCTAATGATCCAACTGACTCTCACAGGCTTTTTGCTACAAATATATTTGAAAAAGCTTTTGTTGTGCATTTTTACTTCCATGTCAAGCTTTTTTTTCAAATTTGTTCTTTGTCTGCCTTATCAATGCCTTCCATCTAACTTGCCAATGCTTATGTTATTTCCCATTTTTGTCATTTGACTCCTTTTTCCATTTCCTGAAAGATGCTTTTTGGCTATAATGACATATCTGACATTACCTTTAAATCATCCTCGCAGTTGTTTGGCCTTCCTTACACCTTTCTTAAAGCATGGAATACATCTAGTCTGGGCTTCCAAGATAGTACTTTTAAGCAACACCAATGCTTGATGTAAATCTTTTAACCTTTGCAGCTGCTCATTTTAGTTTTTTTCTTAACTATTCTCCTCAATTTATCATAGTCTCCTTTTTGAAAGTTAAAAGGTAGTACTATGGGTTTCCTTGCTGTCTTCCCTCCATTTATTAAATCAAATTCAATCATGCTATGATCACTATTGTCAAGGGCCCCAACACCCTTATCTCTTGCACCAAATCCTGTGTTCTACTAAGGACTAGGTCCAAAATAGTTTTCCCCTCTTGTAGGTTCATGACCCAGCTGCTCCAAGAAGCAGTCATTTATTTCATTTAGAAACTTTTTCTCCCTAGCATGTCCAGCTGTGATATTGACCCAGTCGATATTGGGATAATTGAAATCCGCCATTATTACTGTATTGTAACTTTTGTTAGCTTCCTTGATTTCTTTTAGCATTTCATCATCCATCTGTTTATTCTGGCCTGGTAGATGGCAGTACACCCCAACTGCCATTGCCTTCCCCTTTTTACATAAAATTTCTATCCATAGAGATTCCACAGTATTGTGTTTCCTGCAAAACATTTATCCTGTTTAACTCAATGCCCTCTCTAACCCCTCCAACAATTTGATCTACCCTTTCATTGCAATATAGTTTGTACACTCCTTCCACCAGGTTTCTGAGATGCAATTATATCTAACCTTTCATTTAGCGCTATATATTCTAACTCTCCCATCTTATTTTTTTGACTTCTAGCATTTGCATACAGACATTTTAGAGGCTTTATATTATTCTTATCAACAATCTTTGACAGGGATGATTTGGAATATTTCAGCTCTGTCTGCTCTGTACTTAAAGGCATCTGGGTTACTTTGTCTTCATTGGAACCTCTCTATTGGGATGCTAGTATCCTTCAATGATACATCCTTCCGAACCATGTGCTCTTGGGCAACTATAGGCTTTCCCCTATTATCTAGTTTAAAAACTACTCTATCTTCTTTTTAAAGTTTAATGCAAGAAGCCTGGCTCCACTCCAGTTCAGTTGGCGCCCATCCTTTATGAAAAGCCCCCCTTTGCTCAGAATGTTGCCCAGTTGCTAACAAATCTACCACCCACTTCCTTGCACCATTGTCTCATCCATACATTGAGACTCTGGAGCTGTGCCTGCCTTTTGGGTTCTGTGCATGGAACGGGAAGCATTTCTGAGAATGCTATGCTGGAGGTTCTGGATTTCAACTGAAAAATAAGGAGCACTAAGCAATGAACACCACTTAGAGCCAAGTTATGTGTACGTTCTGCACTCAATTTACTGATTCATGCAGGAAGGACTTCTGTGCACTAGAAATGTGCAGGCATGTGTGCTCACCTAACCAGGTCAGGTGTACCAGTAATTGTACCAGGTAAAATCATACCACAACATGCATCCCCCTTCCTCTGCCCAAATCCTGCCTCCACCACATCCCCGTGCTACGTGGACATCTTGAGCTGAGAATGTTAATATACTGGGCTTCTAAAATGACTCCATGGACATCTCCATGCTTTGCCTATCCGAGTGCCCATTTTCAGATGTCCAGCTCACGAATATGGCTTCTAAGAAACCCTCCCTCAGGCTCATAACAAATTAAACATCACAGCTAATAATACTGCCCATCATGAATCTACCAAGCAATCAGCGTTCTACTGTTTGGCACCTGCACTCTGGAATTCTATTCCACATTACCTCAAATTAGAATCTCCATTCAAAACTTATAAGAAGCAGTTGAAATCCTATTTCATTGAACTGGCATTTTGTAGGGATTAGTCAGCAGCTGGATGGGCCGTAGACCAGAACAGACTCTACTGTGATATTTTTTATCTTCTTCTCTTAGGGGGATGTTTACTAAATTGCGTTAACATTACATAACGCGCGTTATGTAACGTTAACGATCGTTAATGCATCATAATGCGCGTTATGATGCGTTAACGATCGTTAACGTTACATAACACGCGTTAACGATCGTAAAGTTCCACGGCGCGGTAAAACACCGCAGAAGGTGGAGAGAGGGCGGAGAGAAGGGATCAATGGGCGGAGAGTGGGCGGGGAGAGGCTCCCTTCACACTAACATGCTGATCTGAAGAGCTGAATCCTAACGCGATTGAAAACCTGCCGTTAGATGCACATTTGCAGGGGAGAGAAACCATTTCAGTGTCAGCAATGTACAGCCTAGCCAGGGAAACCTACAAAAAGTGATAAGTGTGATACATGTGCACAGAACAAAAGGGCACATAAACATTGAAAATGACCTCAACAAACTGGAAAAATACCATAACCAAGCTGGCCAATAGTAATATTAATGTGAAACATCAACCCCCCCCCCTGAGAAAGCTCCAAAAAAAAGATAGTACTCGTGGAAGGGTCTATGCTTTGTCCCCATACAAGATGAATGACCCCACAGTGAAATAGCACTGTTCAGGGTTTCCCCCTCCATCGGACAGGGTTCCTATGGTGTGCACATGTCCCGCAACCTCAGGGCGGGCATGTTGGAACAGCAACTGGACAGATTCCGGAAAAGGGGATACAGAGGGCCGCAGGCGGCACATGCTGTGGTGCAGCTGGGCCACAGTGCAGACTAGGGTGATGCCTAGGTGGCCCATAGGAATGCTGAAACAGCAGAGCAGCCAGACAGCAACTGTTGAAGGCCCAACATGGGCACAATTGTGTTTCCCACAGTGTCACAGGGGATAGTACCCAACAGCTACCCCCAAGGGCAGGGAACATTGGCAGGCGGGGCTGGGGGAGAGCGTGGTCGTCTATGCAGGCACCCCTATCCAGAACCTGCACCATAGGCAGCTGCATACCCGCACACTGGCTGGCCTGAGACTGCGCACCACCAACACCACCAGCGGAAGGGCATGTCAGCATGGTGGTAGAGGGATACTGGTGGTGGAAGGGGCAGTGGCAGCTGCCCAGAGAAGACTGTGGCCTAGCCCTGTGTAGGTGGGTGCCATGCACTGCAACAGACAGGCCCTGTCTGATGAACAGTCATGGTATCACCAGGGAATGTACTGTCTCTGTGACAACATGGTGGTGCAGTGCACAAAACCAGTGTATTCAGAAACAGAAAGTCACAGGTTCAAGTCCCAGCTGTGGTTCCTGCCAACCCAGTCCCCATATTTTACCCACTACTACAACGTGCTAATAGAGACACCACCTTTATTGCAGATGACGTAAACATGCCCAATACACCTACATTTTACCCTACAGAGCACAGACACCATAAACATGTGCATTACCTAGAGCAGAGTCTCCCAAATGCAGTCCTGGAGGGCCACACACCATTCAGGTTCCATGCTGCTTCTAATAAAGATGCCTGTGCTGCATATCTAAGTGCCACCCCCATGGTATGCATATGTATCTCATGCATATTCATTAGGGACAGCATGAAAACCCGAACAGTATTTGGCACCGCAGGACTGGAGTTGGGAACCTCTGCCGTAAAGCAGCAGCCAACAGAGGTAGACACACCTGCACCCACAGGCTCCATTATCCAATGCCTCCTGGAGAGGCAGTATGTTGGGCCCTGCGTGTATCTCCCAATACTAGCACTTGCATACCTTAGCAATGCCACCCTAAACCTGGGAATACGATACACAGCTATCAAAAGGTTGCTATGATCACTGGCAGCTAGCAATTCCTAAGTTAAGCTCAATTCGCTGATTGAGCTGCATCATAGCAACCTTTCTGATGTCTGTGGAGTGTGCCTCAGGTCTGATGTCTGACAGAGTGACCCCCAACAGTATTGCGTACCATAGAAATGCCTGCACTGTGCCCAGGACTGGTGTGGTGGCCAGGGCTGCCAAACACCTCTATAGTTGCACAATGCTGGCATAGGTGTGGGGAGTGTGTGTCTGTCTATCCAGTGTGAGGTGGCTGCCCACACCCTCCACAGCCCACACTGCTAGCACTGTTGCGAGTATTGGCCTGCAAATGTGCATAATGAGGAGCAAGGTACCGTGGGAATAGCCTGGATAGGGTTGCCTGGCCTGGATGCATCTGCACAGGGCATAGGGCAATGGCTCGAACATTGTAGTGCCTGGCCACCACCTGCATGGACAGGGTGGCCACAGCATGTCCTGCTGGGAGGTCACTCTCACCCTGACTGAGCAGTGACCACGGCATGGCTAGGTTCCCCATAGTGCTATATAGCATTTCTCTCATGTGATATTTATGGGTTTTCTTTTGGGGCCCAATCACAGATGTATCTGCTTGGTGTGTATGGTGACATCCCTGTTCTGGGTACATGCATTTTCTCCAGGACCGTGCACTATGGACTAGCTAGTAGACTGTCTGCAGCTAGTATGTGTCTTGCTGGAACACCTTGCAGGGTGCAGCGGCCGGAGGCTTGCTGCTGGAGAATGTCAGATAGTGATGGGGGACAGCTGTGCATTTCCAGGCCTACTGTCTGTTTGCTAATGCCTGCCCTGTAGAGTGTCTTCCCCCCAGTGGGACTGGGGTTGATGGTCCTCTCTACTGCCCCCATTGTAGGGAGGTAGAATGTGGAAGGATGATTTTTTTTTCCTACCCTGAGCCCCAGAGGGTGGGTTGTGTGGTGGTACATAATCTGCCTCTGGGTCCAAACACCCTCCCTCCTTCCTTCCTTCACCTACAGCAGGTAACCATGGCACCAACACAGGATATGCACTATTCTAGGTGCATCATAGCCCATAGGGCTAGACATGACTGAGAAATACAGAAGGACACAGATGTATCCTAGGTGTGTCTACAGGACCTACCTATCACACACTGATGAGGACCTGCAGCATGGCGTATTTCAGCCATGAAAGGTGCTGTGGACCTGGTGCTGGGCGCCCCACCTCACCCTCAGGGTGAGCATAGTACCCTCACAATGTGACGGTCTGTGGCTACTCTGTGCCAGTACCACACACGGTCAGTCCCCCCTACCAGGCCGAGGTGCTGTGGGGGTGCATATCCCATCTTGTACCCATCTGTCGACTGCTGATTTGCATGTGCAGTGCATCATGGGTACGGGTGGGTTAACCCTATCCTGGTAACCACAGCAGACAGTTTGTGTGGTGACGTGCAGTCCTTCTGCAGCCAGCCAGGGCTTTGTTCACAGCCTTATAAGGTGTCCTATAAGGGACATTATAGGGTGCCTTGGCGGACAGTACACTTTATAATGTGCCCTATGGAGTGCCTTATGGGGTGCCTTATGCGGCACCTTAGGTTATGCCACCGTGAGGGTGTGTTTGCTGGCAGCACTAATTAAAATACAAGTCAAATGCCTCATCAATCACTACTTAAATGTAAAGAGTGATGCCTCAGCCAGCTTTATACATTAGGCCCACTGGGGAATCGAACCCATGACCCCTGTACCATCAATCAGTGTAGTAACCATTTTGCTACAGCTCTGTTGCTGTGCTTGCATGCCTGCGCGCCTTCTTAAGATTAACGCGCGGTAACGTGCCATGTAGCGCTCGTTAATTTATGGCGCCTTGTAATGCGCGTTATCGGTAACGACGTACCGCCCATGTCCTTATTTGGGATTTCAGCTTCTACCGCGGATCCTACCGCGAATCACATTACCGCAGTTTAGTAAACATACCCCTTAGTTTTTTCCTGTTAATAATTTGTTCTTCAATAAGTTGTAAACCGCTTTGATACTATGGCTAAAATTGGTATATAAAGAAATGAATAAAGCATAAACTATTAACAGAGTATAACTCTACTTTTATCTACATAACATGCAACTAAGGGGCTCTTTTATAAAATATGTTAAACAGTTAACGTGTTTTAACGTACGGCAATGGTTAATGTAGGCCCATGTTACTGGCTACCACACGTGAAAAACAGCCAGCATGGTAAAAACTTATATTAACTACGTAACATATGATGGGGCACGGATGGGTGAGTTATGAGTAAAGCGGGGACATAGTCTGCAATTATGCTCGTATAAATGTCCATGCCTGGATTTGTAAAGAATACACTTGAAATATAAGATATTATGCGTGGCATTCCGTCTGGGATGTCCATGCCCCTGTGTACCCAATCGAAATCGGACACATGGGGCAGATGCGATTCTGATCCCATGGGGCACATGAGGCCTAGAGGGTAATTTTGTAAGAGAGCTATTTTAGTCATTTATGCATGTATGTGGTCACATAGGCATATAATTGACCTTTTATATAACACGAACCACCAAAGGTACAGGCACATACTTTGCCAGTGGGCATGCGCATGGGTAGAGTTTGAGCGGAATGCGGTTGGAGAACACGAGTATGTATGTAAATTATAAAATATTAGAATTGTTGTGCGTTCTTGCAAAATAGAAGCACGGGCATTTACTGTACATCAATTTTAGGACTGGGATAAATGTTTAAGGCATGATTTCTCCTACTTAGGCTAGTATTTCATAAAGACAAGCAGGCACCTACTTGTTTTTTTATAATATGGGCTTTAAAACAATTTAAGTAGGTGTCCTATTCTAAAATTACCCTTTACATGGGTAGTATGATCATTTTTCACCCTCACTGAAGGTAAAAGAATATGCTGATGGTTCCTTCAGTTTGTCTGGTTGCCAGGATCTATTGTTAGACTTTGACCACTGGTTTTATTTGCTGTTGCTCAGAATCTGCTACCCTATTGCCTAATCTTGCCTAATGATTAAGCCAGTTCTGATTGTCTCATGGGGCTCCATTCTGCCCTTTTCCACCCTATTTTAAGAGCCAATTGAACACAAAGAGATACTGGCCAATCAGATGCAGGAGTGAACATAGTTTTCGTTCTTTCTTTTTTTTTTTTCAGATGAAGAGTTGGAGAAGTCTAGCTTGAGATTGTCAGCTAGAGTGGCACATGAAGTGCAAACTGCAAACTCATCATCTTCTGCCAGTAATATCTGTGGAGTCCCAGCTACCTCTAGGTTGTAAATAAATTGATACTTTTTTGACTGCAAGACAGCTAGCAGACAGCAGCCCTCAGCCAATAGCCGTTCAAACTGAAATCCTTTCCCTTATCAGCAGTGAGCTGACAATCTTTCTAACATCTAATCAAAGGAAAACAGGGCTTTTCCTGGAGGCCAGGCCTTGTTTCACAGTGGATCCAGTTCTTTACCTCCCAGTGTGAATAATGCAATTATATAGCTGACCTTTATCAGAGGCTGCATTTGCATTCAGCAACTCTTAGCAGATACTTTCTAATAGTCAAATGGCAGGCTGTGAACTTTCAAAGCCAACATAACCTTGGCTACAATAGACATTTGGGGGATGTATTGTTTCTCAAATTATTTTGAATAAGAAATATGCCTGTTTTTGTTTTACATGGAAACAGAAGTACATGCCCGCCGTGCACTGTACTTTACCATAAAATTTAAAAGAAAGGCATAATAAATTATCAGTACGAGCAGTGAAATGTGACACTATTGCCCTAAATAACTAGTTGGCATAAGAATAACCACTCATGTCTGCATATTACAATTGAAATTATATTATTTAGACATTAAATCATTCGGGGTACCTTCAGCATTACAGTAAGCAGCATATTTACTATACCCAGTGCCCAGTGAAATTCTAAAGCAGGGAAAATTATGGCATTCATTAAAGTCTCAGCAGGCAGACTGCTGGAATGTATACTTCATTTTATATCAAATCTGATTTTATGGAGATAAAATCTTCCAAAAATGAAAATAATCACATTTTTAGAAAATATGTAGTAGCTTGAACTTGCGGTTTATAAATGGGCTAATAATTTTTTTTTAAGCGCTGTCAGGTCAATGCTGACTCCTGGAGACCCAGCCGCCCCTGGGTATTCTCAGCAGGTATGACCGTAAGCAGATTGCTAGGCCTTTTCTTCCAAAGTGGAGAGTAAAGTGGATTGCCCAAGGACACAATAAAATCTACACATGAAGAAATGTGAAGGCATATTTTAGAAAGGCTGTTTATGCGGTGGAAGAGATGGAGGGGGGGGGGGTGAAAACATCTGTTTTAGAAGAAATGGTATGCACATGGGAGACCAATGTAAAATTGACATATCTGCGCCCCTCAGAATGGCTGTGGTTTGTAATTCCTAGAAAGAAGCGCAGGAACAGATGGGAATGTACAGCCACATGCAATGGAAGGCACCATTTCACAAATGTGCAAGTGGGACAATCAAGGGCAGAAAAACCATTAACTTACAAGTGTTAAGTGCCAGTATTTTACAACAAACGCATGCACCTGTTAACACTTCGACATGCAGCTGTGCCAGCTTGCAAACCTAGACATGCAGATACCCTTCAATCTCCAGGAACAAGCAGGAATACGTCATCACATATGGGTACGTCGGTACCGACGGAGCCCGCGCGGGAAAGCTCCCCAGCTTTTCAGATTAAAAGCTTTTGGGGCCTCCCACTGCACATGCGCGCTGCCTTCCCGCCTTCCTGACCAGCTCTCGTCAGTTTCTTTTTTTCCGCGGAGCCAGCAGGTCGTGTTCCTGTCACCGCTGAAGAAATTGTTAATTTTATTGTTTTCTTTAGACCGCGTACCTGCCTTCCCCATTCTGAAACCGGTACTGCCGGTCTCTCTTTCTTTCTTTAAAAAAAAAAATAAATAAATATATTTTTCTTTTCTTCAGCACAGCTTGGTACTTTGTTAGGCCTTCAGGCCTACACAATTTCTCCTCATGGAGAAGCCAGTTCCTGGTTTTAAAAAGTGTACCAAGTGCAGTGCTGTCATTCCTCTTACAGACACCCATGAATGGTGTCTTAAATGTTTAGGACCTGACCATTCCATACTGGACTGCCCATCCTGCTCCCAGATGTCGAAACGTGGATTGCAGAACCGGGCCAACAAGTTCCATGTGCTGTTTCCTTCAGAAGCATCACAGTCATCCAGGTCTTCCTCTCCGGATGGATCTCAGGTAACCAAAACTCCAGTGGGCAAATCCTCTAAAAGCAAATCTCTTTCTAAAGATCGAGAGGCTCTCAATTCTGAGTTCGAGGATTCTGCCCAGGCCAAAAAACCCCGGCGGGAGGCTCCGGCCTCCAAAGCAATCATGGGGTCACAGGTTGACATCGATGGCGCGGCCTCGACAGATCACCTGTTGTACTGCTCTGGGGTACCGGCCCATACCGGTACCGACATCCAGGCAGCAGTGGCGTCTATGGGCAATACTGTCCAAGTCATGCAGCAGGCCATTCTAGCTTTTATTAATGCTGCTACGCCCTCGGTACCGCAGCCAGCGGTACCGGGTCCGGTTCCGGTAATGGCTTCCATACCGGAACCGAGGCCATCGTCTTCCAAACGCAGATCGGTTCCGCATGCCGGATCCGGGCTTTTGCCCGGTACCGATCCCATACCCGGTACGCCCGATGTCGATACCGAACGGTATGCGTATCGTGCGTTGGAAGCACATAGAGGATACTCTGCTTCTTCAGAGGATTTTAACTCCTCTGATGATTCTGATGAGTTCTCCCTTGATCTTCCTGAGGAGCCTTCTTCTCCTAACAGGAGAATGTCTCCACCAGAGGATTTGTCCTTTCAGGACTTCATCATAGAAATGGCTAAAGGTCTTTCTATTGCTTCATCCTCTGAAAAGGAACCCAGATCAAAGAAACTGGATATTTTAGGATACTCTAAGTCTCCTAAAGAGGCAGTCACCCTGCCTATCCATGAAATCCTTCAAGAACACTTGATGGACTTATGGGAGGCTCCTCTAACATTGTCTCCTTCTTCTCGCAGGTTGGACACCATGTACCGTGTCCCCCCTTCTCCTGGTTTCCAAAAAACCCAGTTGCCTCACCATTCTATTGTGGTGAAGTCTGCAATGAAGAAGATAAAGAGTACCAAAAGGCACTCTTCTACTCCTCCAGGGCGAGAATGTAAGACTCTAGACTCTTTTGGCAGGAAAATTTTCCAGGCTACTATGCTTATAGCCAGGATTAATTCCTATAGTCTTTACATGGGCATGTTTCTCAGTGAAATCGCTCTAAAAGTTCGGCATTTTGCCCCCTTTCTCCCTGAAGATAAGAGGGAGCAGTTCATTTCCTTGGTGAAACACCTTTTGGATATTTCAAAGTTCTCCAACAGGGCAGCTTTTGATTCCTTTGAGGGTGCTGGTAGGGCTTCGGGCATTGCTATAGCAGCCCGACGTCTTGCTTGGCTCCAGGCTTCTGATCTAGAACCTTGGGTCCTAGATGGCTTACGAAATCTGCCCTGTACAGGTGAGAACTTATTTGGTGAGGAGTGGCAAATTAAGGCCACTCAAATGGATGCAGAAAATGCCACCTTAGATAGACTTTCTAAGTCTACCTCCACTCCTGCCAAGAAGAAGTCTTTTAAGAGGCCTTATTACAAGAAGTCCAGATTTTCTACTAATACTGGCCAACAATCCTCTCAGCCTCGTTTTGCTGCTAAACGTCAGCAACCTAAACAGGCAAGGTCAAAGCCTGCGGCGTCTGCTACGCCTCAGCAGGCTCCACCCCCTCAGGGGTTTTGACTTGCCCCTAGAGAACTTAACTTTTCTGGCTCTAGAACAACCAGAGCCCCTCACCATACCTGGAAGGTTAGCTCACTTTGCTCCCAGATGGGAGCAAATTACATCAGAGCAATGGACCCTCTCTATCATCAGAGAGGGTTACAAACTCCATTTTTCCGACCTTCCTCCTTATACTATGGTGAGGCAGTTCAATTCTCCCCCATCTCTCCTGGCCCTCTTGGGTCAGGAAGTCTCCTCCCTCCTTGCCCAGGGGGCAATAGAGGAGGTCCCTCTTCTTCAACAGGGGACGGGATTCTACTCCCCTTATTTTCTAATACCAAAGAAGACAGAGGGCTTCAGACCAATTCTGGATCTGAGAGAATTGAACAAATTTCTTTTCAAGGAGAAATTCAAAATGCTTTCTCTGGGCATTCTCCTTCCATACCTTCAGAGTCAGGATTGGCTTTGTTCTCTAGATCTAAAGGATGCGTATACACACATACTCATCCACCCATCCCACAGAAAATACCTTCGATTTCTGTTTCAGGGAAAACATTTCCAGTACAGAGTACTCCCCTTCGGTCTAGCCTCTGCTCCAAGAGTGTTCACCAAATGCATGGCAGTCGTAGCTGCCTTTCTAAGAGGCCTGGGAATTTTCATATTCCCATACCTGGACGACTGGCTCATCCGAGCTCCCTCTCAGTCCCAGGCCCAAATTTCCCTGGACCGCACAAGGCGTCTTCTGCAGTATCTAGGACTGGTAGTAAACCTTCCCAAGTCTCAACTAATCCCTACTCAGTCTCTCGAGTTCATAGGGGCCCAGTTAGACACCATCACTGCAAGGGCCTACCTGCCTCAGGTCAGGGCCCAACGCCTGCTGAGTTTGGCCTCCCAAGCTCAGTCCAGCAGTCATTTGACAGCCCGGGAAATGCTGCGATTTCTGGGCCACATGGCCTCCACGGTACATGTGGTGCCCTACGCTCGTCTGCATATGAGAGCAGCTCAATGGACCTTGGCCACCCAGTGGACTCAAGCATCTGGAGCGCTCTCCGACCAAATACTCACCTCAAGCCGTCTATTTTGGTCCCTCCAATGGTGGACATCCACCAAGAATCTGTTGTTGGGGGCCCCCTTCCAACCTTTGTTGTCCCAAGCAACCCTCACAACAGATGCCTCCCAGACAGGGTGGGGAGCTCATCTTCAGAACCTCTCCACTCAGGGCACTTGGTCTCCACAGGAGGCCACCCTTCATATCAACCTCCTGGAACTGCGAGCAATTTACCTTGCCCTCAAGGTCTTCTATACCCTCCTTGTCAACCTGACTGTCCTAGTTCAGACAGACAATCAGGTAGCCATGTTCTATATAAACAAACAAGGAGGGACAGGCTCTCTGTCGCTTTGCAACGAAGCTCTCAGAATATGGGCCTTCGCCAGAGAGCATCAAATTCACCTTCTTGCAGTGTATCTTCCAGGAGTTCAAAACTCTCGTGCAGACAGACTCAGTCGAGTTCTGCTTCCACACGAATGGTCCCTACATATGGACCAGATACGCAGAATCTTTCAGGAATGGGGGACCCCGGACATAGACCTCTTTGCAAGTCCGTGGAATGCCAAACTTCCCCGGTTCTGTTCCAGAACTCAGTGTCAGGGAGCTCAGGCCCACGATGCCTTCCTCCTGCATTGGGGTCAGGAATTCCTCTATGCCTTTCCACCCATTCCTCTAATATCCAAGACTCTGTTCAAGCTCCAGAGGGATCACGGGACTATGATCCTCATAGCTCCCCGCTGGCCACGCCAGGTGTGGTTCCCTCTACTTCTGCATCTCTCCCAGGGATCCTCCCTGGACCTGGGAGCTGCGCCAGACCTTCTGTCTCAGGAGGAGGGGACTTTGTGGCACCCAAACCCCAAATCCCTACATCTCAGAGCTTGGTTACTGAAGGCCTAAGTCTTCAAGACTTTAATCTTTCTCAACCTGTGACAGATATCCTTCATGCCTCTAGGAAACCTTCCACGAGGCGTTCTTATGCTTTCAAATGGAAACGTTTTTCCATTTGGTGTGCTCAGCAGGGTCTTGACCCTCTAGCACTTCCTTTGAATTCCCTCTTGGACTATCTCCTGCATCTTTCAAATGCAGGCCTTAAGACGAATTCAGTAAGGGTCCATTTGAGTGCTATTGCAGCATCCTTAAAACCTATAAATGGACAACCTGTCTCCTCTCATCCTCTTGTTTCACGTTTCATGAGAGGCCTGACTCTAACTAAACCTCCCATCCGACCTCCTCCGGTAGCATGGGATTTGAACCTAGTTCTAGGTCAGCTTATGAAGCCACCTTTTGAGCCTTTGGACTCTACCTCCTTCAAATTTCTTTCCTGGAAGGTTGTTTTCCTTATTGCAGTCACTTCGGCTCGCCGCATCAGTGAACTGCAGGCTTTAGTGGCTCATCCACCTTATACTAGGTTTCATCATGATAAGGTGGTCCTTAGGACGAATCCCCACTTTATGCCCAAAGTGGTCTCGCCTTTTCATCTTAATCAAGAGGTATATCTACCTGTCTTTTTCCCGGCTCCTCATGCATCCAGTGCAGAGAGGAACCTTCATACTCTGGATTGTAAAAGAGCTCTTGCCTTTTACCTCAACAGGACTCAACCACATCGAAAGTCTTCCCAACTTTTCGTGGCTTTTGATCCTTCTCATTTGGGACTTCCAGTCACCAAGCGTACACTTTCCAATTGGATCGCTCAGTGTATTTCTTTTGCTTACCAGAGTAAGAACATTTCTATGGAGGGCCATGTCACAGCTCACAATGTGAGGGCCATGGCCACTTCTATGGCTCATCTTCACTCTGTGTCCATAGATCAGATCTGTCAAGCAGCCACTTGGGCCTCGGTTCATACCTTCACAGCCCATTACTGCTTGGACAAGGACTCCCGCCGGGATGCCTTGTTTGGTCAGGCTGTCCTCAAACACCTGTTCCATACTTAAACAACTCCTGCCCACCTTCCCTGGATGGATGCCTGAGATCCATGCGAAGATGGTTTACCCTTGGAGGGGGATCTCCCAGGCATCTTAGCTAGGGAGTCCCCATATGTGATGACGTATTCCTGCTTGTTCCTGGAGATAGCACAGTTACTTACCTGTAACAGGTGATCTCTGGGAACAGCAGGAATTAGTCATCACAACCCACCCACCTCCCCTAGGAGTTGTATCTCTATCTATCTTCCTGTCCTCTCTCTCTATTGTCTCAGCTTTAAACTCGAACTGACGAGAGCTGGTCAGGAAGGCGGGAAGGCAGCGCGCATGTGCAGTGGGAGGCCCCAAAAGCTTTTAATCTGAAAAGCTGGGGAGCTTTCCCGCGCGGGCTCCGTCGGTACCGACGTACCCATATGTGATGACTAATTCCTGCTGTTCCCAGAGATCACCTGTTACAGGTAAGTAACTGTGCTTTAATTACAGAAGACTCACTCTTGACCTCATTCAATTTGGAGGAAGAAATAAACATTGAGGGATGAAGGGAGATAGCCTCCTTAAAGCCTGCTATAAAGGAATAGTCGAAAGGAAAACCTTTCAAATACCAAGTCGAGCCAGGGAGCAAGTGTAAATATGGACATGGACGATTTAGGGCCTCTGTGGACATTCCCTCTATTAAATGGGGAATGCACATGTAGAAATTTCTTCTGTCCAGGTCATGCCCATGTGCATTTTTGACATGGTACAGTCATACACGTGATTTACACCTGCATATGACTGATTGCACACATTTAAATCACAAATAAGACTTCTGAAATAAGCTTCTAAATGTATAAAATTAATTATGAGTGCATTAGAAAAAGGTTTGCCATTTTGTTTGTCACATATAGTATATCTTTATAAAATCTGTTGCAAACAATCTACCTAGCACAGACCTGCCTAGCTAAATTCTGCAATAGATGGTGAAAACAAAGAATAATTTTCAAACTCTTGTTTTACAATGACAGTGCATTTACAAATTAACTTTGCAGGTATCAACATTTAGAAAATAGCGTTGCAAGAGACTGAACTGAGCAGGCAAATGGAAGGGTGAATATAACCGTTATTACTACAATAAAAATTTTGTATATACAGGACTAACCATTTAAAATGACTGGCAATTTAGAGAAGCCCCCTGTTTTTGATGTAAGTTACTATGGCAACCTGCTGATGCTCCATTAACTTTAATCTGCAGTTAAATCCTGGGGTATTTCAGATTCCCAGTTCTTTTTTATCCATTCTGTTTATTGCATCACATCTTTCTGTTGTTCTTTGGGTGTATCTGGCTCCAGTAATTATATTGGGCCCCATGAGCTTTTATAAAATGCTGTTTTTCTTTATTTCCTAATTCAATCTCCCACCCCAGCCTCCTCCTTTTCCACACACACATACTTCTGCATTGCCTGTAGCAGTGATGCTTCCTGGCTGAGATACATGGACCATAACTCCCTTGCAAGCTCAATATGAGTACATGCTGTACTGGCCAGGATAGGTTGCTGTACAGCCTCCAAGGCAAAATTAGCTCCAGCTAGTCCAAGGATCAAGAGCCAGGTTTGGAGCTGAATCTGAACCCCTTGATCATTGCACATAGCATTCCTAACTCTTCTAGGCAACTGCCTCCATATGCACAACTGGATATTTGAAGTTTTACTTTATTGCTCGTTTCTGAGATTCAATTATGTTATGTTGTATTCCTATAAGGACTTTCTTAGACACCATTCAACCCAGAATAGTTGTCAAATCATAGAAATAATACAATCAGTATGATAAGTATATCATAAAAATGGGTGGGGAGTGGGCGGGGAGAGGCTCCTGGCACACTAACGCCGGGAACTGAAGACTCGAAATTTACCGCGAGTGAAAACCTGGCGTTAGAGGCAGAATTGCAGGAGAGAGAAACCATTTCAGTGTCAGCAATGTATAGCATAGGCAAGGAGCCCAAGTAAGTGATAGTAGTGCTACATGTGCAGCAACAGCATAGTGCCTACGTATCAAAGGGCACTATGGTGATGTTTCAAATGGGGCATAGGGGGCTGCAAACGGGACATGCAGTGGGGCAGCTGGGGTACAAGGTGGACTAGGCAGATGCCTAGGTGGCACATAGGAACACAGAAAATGGAATCAGCAAGACAGCAACTGACCAAGGTCAGACATGTCCACGAGTCTGTGTCCCACAGTGTCCCATCCAGGGGACATTACTCACCAGGTACCCCAAAGGGCACATAACATTGGCAGATGGTGCTGGGGGGAAGCATAGATGTCTATGTAGGCACCCCTACCCCAGACCCCACACGTTAGGCAGCTGCCTACCTGCACACTGGATGGCCTGGGACTGTGCACCACCAGCAGCACCAGCATATGCGCATGTCAGCATGGTGGGGGAGGGGTGCTGGTGGTGGAGGGGGCAGTGACATCTGACCACAGCAGACCAAGGCCAAACCCTGTTTAGGTGGGTGGCATGCAGTGCAAAAGACAAGGTCTGTCTGATGAACAGCCATGGTATTCCCATGGTCTGACCTGCCTCTGTGGCAACAGTATGGTGTAGTATACACAGCTAGTGTGTTCTGGGGCAGAAGGTAACAGGTTCAAATCCCAGCTGTGGCTCCTGCAGACCATGCCCCTACATTTTACCCTACAGAGCACATACAACATAAACATGTGCACTCCCTAGAGCAGAGCTACTCAAATCCAGTCCTGGAGGTCCGCAAACCAGTCAGATTTTTGGGATATCCCTAATGAATATGCATGAGATATATGTATTAGAGATATCCTGCCAACCTGACTGGTTTGTGGCCCTCCAGGGCTGGATTTGGAGACCCCTGCCTTATACCTCTGTCATTTAAGATTGTGAGTGGGCAAAGTGCAGATGTCCAAGACATCAAAAAAGGTTAGATAGAATTTGTCACATTCCTCCTCGCTTCTCACCACCACCAAAATATTGTCTATTAAACAACCTTTTGGTGGTGGTAAGAATTGAGGAGGAATGTGACACATTCTATCTACCCTTTTGATGTCTAGGACATCTGTACCTTGCCCACTCACAATCTTAAATGACAGAGGTGTAAGGCAGGGGTCTCCCAAAAACCTGACTGGTTTGCGGACCTCCAGGACATATATATGTTCCCTCCTTTTTTATTTATGTTCGGTAGCTTCACGTTACTATAATCTCAATTGTCACTTCACTGTTTTAAATAGCTCCTTGATTCATCGGAATAATTCTCATATCATTTTAGTTCCCCCCCTTTTTTTAAACACAGTTTTATTATGTATTTCAATCTTTTGATTACAATATATAGTATTTTATCATATGTATTTACCCTCCCCGATGACCACTCCGCATATCTGATTATTCAGTTACGCTATCCGTTTCCTTATTGTCTGTTCATGATATATATATATTGTCATAACGCGGAACCTATGAAAGAAATAGTTTTAGAAAAAAAAAACCTGTTTTACATGGAACTGAGAAGATGCAGAGAACGCAGTTCCAGCACAGCACAGCCAGAGGGCATATGAGCAGTTCCACAGAGCCAGAAGCAACGTGCTCTGACACTGACTGCATTAGTAGCAAACAGTTTCACCTGAGATCAAGCCCAAAATGTTCAAACCAAAAATCCCTTTATAAAGGAAACCAGATGGTAGAAGAGGGTAGCAGCAAGGAGAGCAGTAGTAAGAGCTGGCAAAGCAGCAAGGAGAGCAGTAGTAAGAGCCGGCAAAGCAGCAAGGAGAGCCATGGAAGCAACAGGAGTGGCGAAAGTAGCCTAACCAGGAACATAGCCAGAAGCACAGCAAGTATCACTGCAAGAGGCTCAGCAAGAGGCTCAGGACGGAGCACAGTCTGGAGCAGCAGTTTGGATAGCTGTGGGAAAAGGAACCTGGAACAGGACAGCTTCCACGTGCAGCCAACTCAAAGAGACAGAATCCAAAGGAGTTTCACTCAAAGGGATAGAGTCCAGAGAGGCCAAACATATTGGGACAAAGTCCATAGCAAAGCAAACAGAAGAAGCAGTCTGCCAGATAAAAGCAACTCTCCTAGCCCAAGTAAGTTCATTGTATCAAACCAGCAAGGAACAAGGAGGGGAAGTTCCTACTGCAGAGATACCTTTGCTAAGAACCACAAAGGGTGGAAATCCATACCGGGTTTACCTGATAGCCCTGAAAGCAGAGCACTGCATAGAACAGCTTGTCTGCCTAAGAAAGCACGTTACAAGGAGAGCTCTGGGTGTGGCAGCTTAGAGAAGCCAAGGTATGCAAAATCATTAATTCTAAGAGAAAGTTTTACTGATGAAAACCCTGTTCAAAGAGTTAAACTTTATAAGGGCAGAAGTAAAACTGACCTTTTAAAAGCATTTCCCCAAAGCTTAGTAAGAGAGTTTTATGGGAAGCAAAAGAATCCCTGTGAGGAGTTAACAGGGAGTGAAAATTATCATTCATCTGAGGAGGGCAGTGACCCTGAGTCAATGGACTTTGAATATGAAAACAGTATTCCCATTCCTCAGGAGGAGCCGATGGAATGTAATCTTTGTTCAGCAGCTAGCATGAATTCCCTGCAGGATTTATAGTGAGAGAAGAACTCTGCTGATGGTGAAGTTTGTAACCATTTCTCTGCTGATATATTAATTTGTTTTGATTTAAAAGAAGCCTTAGCCCAGACTTACAATTAACTGTGAAACCTACAACAGTTGATTGTTTGAAATGTTGGTGGAACCTTTTTGTTAAAGAGAAGGACTGTATTTACTTTGTCTCTTACTGGACCTTAGCATTGACCGGGGAAATAAAGCCTTGTTACTCTACACTTTGGCTTGAATCATTCTTCATAAGGAGTTCTGTACTACAAGGACCAGAATCCTTTAGGCCCTTTAGGTCAATCACTCCTTAAAGATTAATTAAATGCGCCAGATGCCCTTACTCCAACCAACCACTAGGGGCACCTGGTGACAAAATATATATATATATATATATATATATAAACCACAATGGCAGTTTCACTGTGGCTTTTTCATTATAGTATTAGTTTTAATATTCTCTTTGACAATGAAACAAGGTGTTTTTGTTTATGTTACTATTACTTCCTATGTTTAAGACATCTTCACATAGTTTCACACCATGGGCAGTAGAATCTACCTCTGGGACACATATTTATAAATTTAAAAATAAATTCTACAGTGAGTAATTACAGCTATTATAATTATAGCTGGCTCTCTCCCTCCTCTCATGTGGTCAATTGAACAGCAATTGTTGGATTTTTAATTGTTCTTTTGCTCCTCGCCTATCTGGCTCTGTGTTTCCTTCTAAAAGGCTTTTTTGTATTTACATGATCTCCGTTCCTTTTCAACAGTGAGTTATTTGAAAAAAGGTATTTTTCAAGACTTCTACTCATATGTGTTTTCCACATGGTGCACTACGTAAGTACCCTCTCTGCAATACCCTCCATTACACAAGATGAGTTGTTTGGTTTTAATTTTTTTTTTAAATATTTTTTAATTATTTATTTGGCTACTTTTGATCTTTATGTGTTTATGTACTATCTGTGACTCATTGGTTTACCCTTTCATTCTTACATTTATTGTTTTTTAATATTAATTTTATAAATATAAATTTGATATAATTGTTCTTTTTATGTTTTTTTATGTTTTGATATTTTATATTTTTAATATGCATTATTTTCAATTTTGCCCAGTGTTATGTATTATAATTGTTTTTAGATGCGTACCCCCCGATGAAGGCTCCATGCCGAAACACATAGGGGAGTTTTACTAATAAATTCAGCACCTGTGACCTCTACTGGCTTTTGCCCATTGTGTTTCTTCACCAATTCAAAGTATGGTAGAGGTCCAACATCAGCTGAGATGAGCTGTGTGGTCACACCGAGCTGCAGGTCTGTGGGAGAGATTCACTCCTTCCCGAGGTTTTGCCCTTGGATACTATCTGACTTTCCAGCCAGAGAGACAGAGAAGTGAAACAGTCGGTGTCAAAAGTGAAAGTTCCCCGGTGTTCTGCCAGCGTATGTGCATGTTCCAGAGTGCTGCAGGTTTTTTCTGGGCTGCTTCTGTGTTCTGTTCCTCTGTGTCCAGTGTATAATTCTTTGTCCTGACAGCCCGGTGATTGGCTGGTCTCAAATCCTGTATATCATCTTCAGCAAATCTGGTCCTTCTGCAAACAAAGGTGGTCCTTCTGCAAACAAAGGTCCATGGTGCGAAAGTTGCTGATGTGCAAGTCCATACATTGTTATGAATGCTAGTACCAGTAGCACGGTGGAAGTCTCAGCAATGTTCTTCTGCATGTAGTCAGCTGGAATAATACTTTTGCTGTGAAGTACATAAACTTGCAGAACTGCTTGATCTGCAAGTTTTAATGCTGAGTTATAACAAAATAGGAATCCATCTTGTTTAATTCAGTCTTTCGTTCAGAGTAGGTCCCATCTTGTAACAGGAAGCCATGCTATTGGTTCAGACATTAGTTTCTGAACAGGTACCAGCTCTACATTTCCCCCTCTTTTAAGATGGAAATAGCTACAAGGGAGCATATTCCTTCTTAAAACCTAACCAACTAGCAGGCTAGTGTGCAGGTCAGAACCAAATGACATGGTTAACTAAAGTCTAATAATAGTTACTCTAAGCATAATAGTTGCATTGGAAGCAATACTGTATAATTATACTGTGCATACATACAAGCAGTAAAAGAAGTTAATACTGAAATGATATATGTAAGATCAAATCAACTCAATCAATGTAATGAATATAACTTCAAACTTGGTAGTACAATGTACTTAACCTACTTAATGTATAACTTGGTATATAGGTTATACAGTATAATGTGTCAGTGTAACTTCAACTGAACACCTAAATGCATCAGTGTGTTAGTCAACAAAACACAAGCTTTCATTGATGAATGAAACAACTCAGTTAAAAGTAATGCATAACTGAAAAGTTAATTGTGTCATAGTCAATGAGGTGACGTTCCATCATATCATGCAGATGCATGGTAGGTAGTGGAGGTCCATGGCATATAAGACAACACAGGGTACACATCTGTCTTTGCTGATAATCAAGAATTGGATTGCCAAGAGAAGGGCCAAGACAAGCATAATGACATGAGACATAAAATCATTCTGTAAAATGCCCACATCATGTGAATCAAAGTTGTAATCAGTGACATCAAGGCTGTCCTGGTCAATAGACAGTTCAGCTGTGTGAGAGTCCTTATAATCCAGTAGGTAGTTCAAGGCTTCAGTGAAGTTAATGTCATGGCCTTGAAACATATCCAGCTCCTGGATTTCAGTAAAAACAGCATTTGCATCTAAATAAAACAGGGCTACTCCACCAAAAGTAATAATGGAGTGCTTAGGAACATCAATTAAGCAAACATTGTAGGGTAGAGGTACTTTATTAATGACGTCATGTTTATTCTTGGTAACCAGAAATTCCTTCAGAGGAGAGCTGACTAACCATAAATTATTTACCACAGGAAACCTTGTTTCAGAGAAATCATCATACTCAGTCATGGTAACTTTGCATTTCTCTTCCACATTTGCAGTAGTCAAACCACAAAGATCTTCAGTAGTGTCCTTCAGGAAAGGCTTACCTAAGAATAAGCAATGAATGTCCTTGGTGTGCTGGCACATACCTAAATTAGGTACAAGATACTCTTGTGCTTCATCATGGTGATAAGGTAAGTACTCAGGAGTGTCAACACATAGGTAAACATTTTCAGACCAGAAGCCAACATTAACTACTTGTTTCAGCTGGTACACCTGATCAGACACAATAAAAGGCAAATTCAACAGAAAAACAATTTCCATATACTGTACATCTACATGTAATGGAATAGCATTTCCCAGGTGGAAAGAAATCTGAACTTAATGTGGCTCAATGCTATTTCTAGTTACCTTAGCAAAGGCTTCAGCAATAAGGTCTGTGGATACCAGGTATGTAGGAATCTATCCTTGCATCAAGTTACTGATGCTGCTAACTAACTCCCTAAACAAATCATAGGTAAATAGACATACTGGTTGCATAAAAGTACCCATAAATATCACATGAAAAAAATACTATGTAGCACTATGGGGAAACCTAGCCATGCCGTGGTCACTGCTCAGTCAGGGTGAGAGTGACCTCCCAGCAGGACATGCTGTGGCCACCCTGTCCATGCAGGTGGTAGCCGGGCACTACAATGTCTGATCCATTGCCCTATGCCCTGTGCAGATGCAGCCAGGCCAGGCCACCCTATCCAGGCTATTCCCACAGTACCTTGCTCCTCATTATGCACATTGGAAGGCCAATACTGGCAACAGTGCTAGCAGTGTGGGCTGTGGAGGGTGTTGGCAGCCACCACACACTGGATAGACAGACACACACTCCACACACCTATGCCAGCATTGTGCAACTATAGAGGTGTTTGGCAGCCCTGGCCACCACACCAGTCCTGGGCACAATGCAGGCATTGCTATGGTATGCAATACTGTTGGGGTCACTCTGTCGACACCAGACCAGAGGCACACTCCACAGACATCAGAAAGGTTGCTATGATGCAGCTCAATCAGCCAATTGTGCTTAACGTAGGAATTGCTATCTGCCAGTTATCATAGCAACGTTTTGATAACTGTGTACAGTTTTTCCATGTTTAGGGTGGCATTGCTAAAGTATGCAAGTGCTAGTATTGGGAGATGCATGCAGGGCCCAACATCCTGCCTCTCCAGGAGGTTTCGGATAATTGAGCCTGTGGGTGCGGGTGTGTCTGCCCCTGTTGACCGCTGCTCTAGGGTAGAGGTTCCCAACTCCAGTCCTGGAGGGCCAAACACTGTTCAGGTTTTCATGCTGTCCCTAATGAATATGCATGAGATACATCTGCATACCATAGGGGCAGTGCATAAAAATGCAGCACAGCCATATTTATTAGAGGCAGCATGGAACTTGAATGGTGTTTCGCCCTCCAGGACTGCATTTGGGAGACTCTGCTCTATGTAATGTGCATATTTATGGTGTCTGTGCTCTGTAGGGTAAAATATAGGTCTTTTGGGCATGTCTACGTCATCTGCAATAAAGGTTCTGTCTGTATTAGCATGTTTTAGTAGTGGGTAAAATATGGGGGCCAGGTTGGCAGGAACCACAGCTGGGACCTGAACCTGTGACCTTTGGCTCCCACACACACTGGCTGTGTGCACTGCACCACCATGTTGCCACAGAGACAGTGCATTCCCTGGGGATACCATGACTGTTCGTCAGACAGGGCTTGTCTGTTGCAGTGCATGGCACCCACCTACACAGGGCTAGGCCACGGTCTGCTCTGGGCAGCAACCACTGCCCCCTCCACCACCAGTACCCCTCTGCCACCCTGCTGACATGTCCTTCTGCTGGTGGTGCTGGTGGAGCGCAGTCTCAGGCCATCCAGTGTGTGGGTAGGCGGCTGCCTGTGGTATGTGTTCTGGGATAGGGGTGCCTGCATAGCTGTCCATGCTTCCCCCCAGCACCGCCTGCAAATGTTCTGTGCCCTTGGGGGTACCTGCTGGGTACTATCCCCTATGACATTGTGGGAAGCACACTCGTGCCCATGTTGGGCCCTCATCAGTTGCTGACTGGCTGCACTACTGTTTCAGCATTCCTATGGGCTACCTAAGCATCACCCTAGTCCGCACTGTGGCCCAGCTGCACCACAGCATGTGCCGCCTGCAGCCCTCTGTGTCCCCTTTTCAAGCATCTGTCCAGTTTCCCATTCCGACATGCCCGCCCTGCTGTTGCGGAACATGTGCACGCCATAGGACACCTGCCTAATGGAGACGGAAAACCCTGCTCAGCACAATTTCACTGTGGGTTCATTCACCTTGTATGGGGACGGAGCATAGACCCTTACAAACTTCATATCTTTTGTTTGGAGCTTTCTCAGGAGTGGTTTTTGATGTTTACCATTAAAATCACTACTGGCCAGTGTGGGTATATTGTTATTACATTTTCTGCTGGTTATTTTCACTGTGTATTTGCCCTTTTGTTCAGTGCACATGTATCACACTTATCACTTTTTGTAGGTTTCCCTGGTTTTGCTGTACATTGCTGACGTAAATGGTTTCTTTTCCATTTAAATCAGCTCTAACGCCAGGGTTTCACTGGCGTTAGTTTTCAGCCTCGAATTTCACAGCATTAGTGTGCAGGGAGCCTCTCCCCTCCCACTCTCCGCCCATGGACCCTCTCTCTCTGCCCCTGGGGAGCTTTACTCCGCCCTCCGGGAACCTTTCTCCACCCTCAGCGCTCATTTGCGCCGCTGCATGCGTTATCGCGCGCTAAGGTACCTCCGCGCCTGGTAAAGCACCATTATTGCGCGATAAGGTACCTTATCGTGCGATAACGTGGCAGAGTGCACATTAAGACGGTTTAGTAAACATACCCCAAAGACTTTCTGTGCAACAGTCTGGGACTGTGTGATCAGGAACCCAGGTGTGACCTGCAGCATGAGACCAGAAGGTGGGCTGGGTTCAATCAATATGGCAATTTAGGATTCTGCTGTCGGCAAAATCAGGAAGAGGACTTTCATGGTTTGGTTCTCCATCTGTAAAACAAAACAGGTTATCCTGTTATAGGTTAGTATTTGTTATTTCAAAAAGTAAAAGATGGAATTATTTAATAAATCCATATATTTGTGCAATTTATGCATCTATAAACGTTCAAGAATTCTCTTTTGTTTTCTATAAGTGTCTTTTACTTATAGGCTTATAAAACCAAAAGCATGAGTAACAGAAAAGACCTTTGAAAAATCACTTGGGCCCAGAGGCTGTCCTGTGTGGCTCCAAAATTACATATTTCACTAAGTATGCATGTGCCTGGTGTCTCATGAGACAGACTGAAGCAAGGATAAAGTGTTAAAGTAAGATCTCTTACAGAGAACAATTAGAAAAGAAATTAAAATTTCTTACTTTACTTTGAACTAGATACAAAATGAAGTCAAAACCACTTCTGTAGGCTTGCCAGTTCTAGGTAATAATAAGTGAATTTAGATGTTGGTTCCAAAACCTCTGCACCTTTCCTTTCAGGTATAGAAAGCTGTATAGGAAGTATTCACGAACAACAAATAAGTTAGACTGAATCTACTAGAAGACTTGAACATTCCATGTGGAACAAAGTATCTCAGTCCATGGAATGAGGACCTCACTTATAAATTCACATAGGTCCAAATGTAGCCACAAATGGAACCCTTAGGGGTATGTTTACTAAACTGCGGTAATGTCATTCGCGTTAGGTTCTGAGGTAAAGGTACAGATGGCCATATAAATGCATGGGCGGTGCATCGTTACAGCAAGCCGTATCAGCTAACACATGTTACCAACTAATGCGTGCTACAAGGCGCCTCATAAGGCACCTTACAAGGCACATTACAAGGTGCCTTGTAGGGCGCCTTGTTAGGTGCCTTGTAAGGTGCTGTATAAGTAAGGTGCCTTAAGGCGCCTTGTAGGGCGCCTTGTTAGGTGCCTTGTAAGGTGCCGTATAAGTAAGGTGCCGTATAAGGTGCCGTATAAGTAAGGTGCCTTATTAGGTGCCTTGGAAGGTGCCTCATAAGGTGCTTTGTAAGGTGCCCTATACATTAGGGCTCCTTAGGCTATGCGCCGTATTAGGCACCCCTGGACAGAGCACCTTAGAGGGCACCCTGGGTTACGGTGGCCTAACAAGGTTATGGTGCCCTAGGTTAGTGTGGCCTAAGGGCTGCAAGGTGCTGCAGGATGACATGCATGACCTGTGAGGAACAGAGACAGATATAACCCTAACACTAGATAGAGCACTCAGGAAAGGCAATGAACAGGTGAGTGAAGGAGGGAGAGTTGGGAGCCGCTAGATCTGCCATATCTGTGGGCATCCCATATGGCCGCCAGTACTGATGACAAACATGGTGGGGGCAACTGTAGCACAGCACAGGGTGTTAGCAATGTAAAGTACTGGAAAGACAGTTGGTGGCAGATGATGGGAATACGTGTCACCCAGTGGAGGTATAGGTGGCAGGATAGTTACAATGATGGGTGGACAGAGGAGTGGTGGTGCCATGCAGATCAGGCACAGGCAAGGCATGCATGAAGAGGCACAATGCAGGAAAGGGTAGCAGTGCATGACATGGGGTGACAGCCTGCACAGGCAGACAGAACTCTACACAGCTAACAGACGCAGATAGACGGACCGAGGGAATGTTGGCAATTGTTGCGAGGGTATTATGGGCTGGCAGCACAAATCTGCAAAAATATGACTGTTACAGGCATGCACACTATTTGAGTAGGACAGGCATGAGAGGAGGGAACAATGAGGAATTGAACCCATGAACACTGCCAAGAATGGCATTGCATTAACCAGTAGGCTATACCTCTGGTGTATGCCACAGCAATGGCTGGGTACAGAAGGACTGCAGGTCACCGCAAAAACTGTCTGCTCTGAGTGCCAGGATAGGGTAACCCCACCAGTACCCATGATGCAATGCACATGCTGAATAGCTGTCTACAGCTGATCAGCAAATGGGGTCCGCACCTCTCCGGTACCTCAGCTTGGAAAGACGAACTGATAGTGTGTGATACTGGCACAGAGTAGCTACAGACCATGCCATTGTGCAGGTTCTGTGTTCTCCCTGAGGGATAGGATGGGTGCCCAGCACTAGGTCCGCAGTACATGTGGTGCTAGAGATAGGCCCTGCTGTACATCCCCATCACTGCCAGTGTGTGACAGGTGTTCCTTGCGGTGCAACTGAAGGTAATTTGGTTTCCATCTGTATCCTGCAGTCACATTTGGCCCTCTGGGACCAGACACCACCCAGAGTAGTGTGTACCCCATGTTAGGGTCTGGTTGACATGGGCACCTGTTATCAGGGCAGAGGGGTTTCCAAACTTGCATGAGGTTTGTGTAGCAGTGCCTTAATAGTTCAAAGTGGTATACACTACATACCCCAAAGGGCTCACATCACCCTTTTTGTAGGTAAGGAGCAGGTGCCCCAGACCCTGTGAAGCAACCTCAATCCTTCTGGTATGCAACAGCCCTCCAGGGTTGGTGGGCTAGAGCCATACCTGTGGCTGGGAGGCAGTGGCAGACCAGCAGCAATGATGGAACTAGCTCTGGAAAACCCCAACTGCCTCACACCACTGTTTGCCAGTCACCAGCAGACAGCAAGGTCAGACTGCACCGTATAGGTGTTCCGACCATGCACAGTCTAACTGCAGACAGTCCACTAGCCAGTCCATAGTACATGCTCACAGAGGAATTATGTGTACTGTCACCAGCTCTCCTTAAACCCCCGAGTAGAGGTTAAGGGAGTGGGTTTTTCCCTATTGAATCAGCTATTTCACAGATCCTGGAGCAATGCCCCTTGGGAAATGTAGTCTTTTCACTCACTCAATAAGGAGCAGTTGTGGAAAAAGTGGTTAAGCAACCAAAGGATTTTATTTCCCCTCCCGGGGTGGATTTTACCATGAACAGAAAACACAATCCAGGTATTTACTGGTATTTGGACAAACAAAAATTCCTTAACAGAAAAAGGCTTTCTTCAGCATTAACCAAGGTGAAAACAAACATTCAAACAAAGCCACGCTGTTTCCTCACAGCTCTCTGTTTCCACGTGCTATCTGTGCTGTACTCTCTTTTCAAGCAGGATTTCAACGCAATGAAACTATTCCATTGGCCAGAGATAATGTACAGTCCATTATATCCATATCTTCTCCAGTATCAATACACTCTGGTTCACAGTCCATCAATTCCTCCTGCTCATAAGGAAATGTTTGAACCAGCACTGCTGGTGCCACGCCCTTTCTTACTGCTCCAGGCTTTACACAATATGCTTGGGTCAAATACTGGCTTTCACACAGACTATCAGGCCCAGTATTCTTTTCCCAGCACCACCCTTCTGGGTGCAAACAGTCACGGTAATTAATTATATTCAAGCCTTTTGGCTTACCTTTCAGCCTTACTGGTGGAGGTTTTCTCTGGTGCTTTTGAATAGCTGTAGGTTCCAAACCTAAGCCCTGCTCATAGCATTTCACTTGCCTCCTAGGCTTTCTGTCTCTCCCGTGCTCCCCAGGATATTGCAGACAATCTCCTTTGCCCTTGTTATATCCTGTCCTCAGGGTTTCTTTCTTTCTCCTCAAGAAGGAATCTGTCTCTCCTTTCCATAGAGACTCTGGCTTACTCTGGGCATAGCTGTCTTCAGTGTAGCTCTCAATGGCTTCTCTCTCCAGCTCATGTGCCTCACTTCCTGCTTCTTCAGCCAGCTCTTCATTACTTCCTTCTCTGCCTAACTTACTCCACCTACTCCACTTACTTAACTCACCTGAACCTTCTTTAATAGGGTGAATTCTGGGGCCGTGCTCAACTCCACCCCCTAGCAGGTGTCCTGCATTACCTTGTGATTCACCCCTTGAATGATAGCACTGGCGTTTCTCTTGCCTCTGTGCCTGGTTCCCACGGTAACCAGGAGCCATGTGCTTCTGTTTACAGCTCAGCTCTACTTTTGTTCCTGGCTTTTTAGCTTCATTAAACGGACTAGAAGGACCCACTATGTCACAGTACCAAGCAGGCATCTCAATGATTGTGGCACCAGCACTAGGAACACAACAAGATCACTGAAGTCAGATAATATAGAGCGCTATGTGGGAGCCTAGACATGCCATGGTCACTGCTCGGTCAGAGTGAGTGCCCTCCCAGCATGCCACATGCTGTGGCCACCCTGTCCATGCTGGTGGTGGTTGGGCACTACAGTGTCCCAGCCATTGCCCCACACCCTGTGAATATGCATCCTGGCCAATCTGCCCTGTCTAGGCCATACCCACAACACTTTGCTCCTCATTATACACATATTCAGGCTAGCGCTGGTAACAGTGGGGCATTGTGGGCACGGTGATGTGTGGGCAGCCACAAAACAATGGATAGACATACACACACACACTCTTATTGCAGCACTGTGCACAGATAGGGGTGGTTGGCAACCCTGCCCGCCACACTGGTCCTGATCACAGTGCCAACATTGCTAAACTGTGCAGGTGGTAGTAGTAGTGCCCTGGTGATAACTGCAGCTCAATGCTGGGGCCAACAGCCTGACTCTCCATGCATCTTTGGATTGTGGAGCCTGTGTGAGTGGGTGTTTGTACCCCCATTCACCGCTGCTTTGGGCTTTGCACATGTTGCTGTTGTATCTACATTGTAGGGTAAAACATAGGGACATGCTCTGTAAGGAACCACAGCTGTAGCTTGAACCTCTGACCCTCTGCTTCTGGACACACTAACTAGGTGTACTGCACCACACTGTTGCCACAGATGCATGGTGGCCCCTGGGGCTACCTGTACCTTTCCTCAGCCAGACCTTTTATGTTGCACTGCACACCCATACTAGTATAGGGCATGGCCTAGGTCCACTGCAGGCAGGTGCCACTGCCCCCTCCAACATGGGCACATGCTGACATGGCCATATGCTGTCGGTGCTGGTAGTGCGCAGTCCCAGGCCATCCACTGTGTGCGTAGGTAGTCGCCTAGGGGTCTGGGGCATGGGGCATACATGAGCATCCTCACATCCCCCCCATCACCGCCCACCAATAGTCTGTTCTTTACGCTGTCGGGAGGGTTGGCTGGGGGTATGTCAGGTCAGTGCCCTGGCAACTGTTAGCTTGGGTGGACCAGGTAGATGTAGGTGGATTGTGTTTGGACTTTGTCAGCTGCTGTCATGCTGATTTCCGGTTTCTATGTTCCTATGTGCCACCTAGGCACCCGCCTAGTCCACTCTATGCCCCTGCTGCCCCCGCTACATGTCCCGCCTTCAGCCTCCTATGCCCCACTTGCACCATCGCCATAGTGGCCTTTCATACTTGGGCACTATGCTGGTGCTGGACATGGAGCACTACTATCACGTTTCTTGGGCTCCCTGTCTATGCTATACATTGTTGACACTTAAATAGTTTCTCTCTCCTGCAAATGTGCATCTAACGGCAGGTTTTCATTCGCGGTAGGATTCAGCCCTTCAGTTCAGCGCGTTAGTGTGCAGGGAGCTTCTCCCCGCCCACTCCCCACCCATTGACCCCTTCCCCCCGCCCTCTCTCCACCCTCTGCGGTGTTTACCGCGGCCAGGGACGTTAATGATCATTAAGTAACGTTAATACGTGTTAGCTTTACCTAACCAGCGTTAACATTACCTAACGAGTGTTAATGTTACATAACGCGCGGTCTGTAACGTTACCGCAGTTTAGTAAACATACCCCTCAATGTCAGTTTCCTATAGGAACTAAACAAAACCTTTTGTTTTTATGTGGTCAGGTGACCTCAGAAATGTACATTCTTTCTCTAGAATACTTACATCTCTATATGCATTCTGTTAGGAATGTCTTTAAAACAATTAAGATAAAACAAGGTTAGTTTTATTTTAACAAAGAAATTTCTTCTCAGAAACCTATGGACAGAGAAGAAGAGACATGATTAGTTAAATCATGAACATTTTTACATCACTAGCAGTGGTGGAACACGACGAGTGTCAAAATCTCCCATACTGAAAGGAGCAGAAATCAAATTCAGACTATTGCGTTCTTTACTGCAAGATTTCTCAGCAGAAAATTCAAACCTTACATGCACAGGATTTTTCCTAGTCTGTTTACAAGCATGTTTTAATTTCTTTGCAGTATGGACAGGTAATTCATTATTTATTTTATTTTATTTATTTAACACGTTTTTTAGATCACCTTATTATAAAAAATCTAAGCGGTTTACAGTAGAATTTAACAATTTTACAAAGAACTCACGGAATAGGTAGTGGTGGCATGCGGGACATGCTCGGAAGCATAACCTATATACATTTTAACATTTCTGCATTGATTGATCAGAGTGTTGGGGGGGGGGGTGGTGGTGATGTTTAGGCTTGTCAGGTGTTTTGGGGAGCGGACTTCAATGTTAAGTCATTGAAGTGTTCTATGAAGAGGAATGTTATCAGCTTTTTTCGGAAGTCTTTTAAGTCCATGGTGGATCTCAGTGCTTCAAGAAGGGAGTTCCAGGTGCTGCTAATGATGGCTCTTTTGGTCATTGAGTTGTTTTCTTTGGTGAATACGCTGGGTGTTTGGATGCTGCCACTGTTCTGTTGTCTTTGTGTTCTGTTGTTGGGTTGGGTGCTGATTAGTTCCTGGAGCATGAGAGCTGAGAGGTTTTGTTTGATTTTGAAGATGGTCAGCACTGTTTCGAATCTGATCTGTGAGGTGATTGGGAGCTAGTGGAGCTGGTGTAAGATAGGTGCTATGTTGTCAGATTTTGTAGAGCCGACGATGATTCAGGCAGCCATATTTTGTGACAATTGTAATAGCTTGATAGTTTGTTTCAGGAGACCATTGAGGATAGAGTTGCAGTAGTCAAGTAATGGAAAATTGATAGCTTGAAATGCTGTGTGGAAGTGTTCCTTGCTGAGGAGAGGTTTGAGACTGCGGATAGTAGCCATTTTGTAATAAGCATTTCTAGTGATTTTGTTGATGTGCTCTTTTATGTTTAGGTTGGTATCTAGGGTGATTCCTAGGTACCTCACTTCTTCTTTTACAGGAATAGAAACATTTGCCAAGGTGCTTGATTCTGGAGGTATAAAGGAAGTGTTTGAAGTGTTCCTCATGATGATCAAGGCTTCAGTCATCTTAAAGTTGATGTTAAGGTTGTTATTTGGCAGCCAGTTGTTCATTTCGTGTATGCATGTTGTCATGTTAGTATAGTCTGGTAGGTCAAGGTAGGCTGGGATGTATACCATTATGTCATCTGCATAAATGGTATATTGGATGTTATGCTTTTTGAAGATTCTTCAGATGGGTTGAACATATAGGTTGAAGAGTAGAGCAGACAGTGAGGACCCTTGTGGGACTCCTTGATCTGTAATGAATAGGGTTGAGATATTTGTTCCTACTTTGACTTGTTGGTGGTGGTCACTGAGGTATGACTGGAACCACTTGAGAGTTGTGCATGTAGCCCGGTGGCTTTGAGTCTGTCTAGAAGGATGCTGTGAGCTACTGTATCAAAAGTGGTGGAGATGTCAATGAAGATGAGGAGTACACCTTTCTTTATATTGACAATCACTCTGATAGTTGTCAAATAGTTGCATGAGCAGGGTTTCGATGCTGTGGTTGGGTCAAAATCCACGATGTGCATGTTGGGGATCAAGAAGGACATGAAAGTCAATATGACCCTGTAATTGATGCTGTATTGTATTTTGAATGATTTTTGTTAAGAACGGTAGGCTTGATATCAGGCAGTAAGATTCGGGGGTCTGTATTGTCTGCTGCTTTGTTTTTGAGGATTAGTTGGACGGTTGCCTGCTTGAGTGTGAGGGGCATATATCCTTGTGTTAGGGAGGAGCTTATTAACTTGTGGATAAATTGAATAAGCTCATTTTTGGCTGATTTGATCCATCTTACTTGGCATGGATCAGTGGGTGCTGGCAAGCATTTAGATTAGAGATGGTGCGTGTGACTTGAATAGTCATGGGTATGTGAAACTTGCCCCATTTGTGTGTGGAGGAGGATAATGGGTGTTCTGATTGGTCCAGTTATGGTAAGTCCTGTCCATCTGTGAAAGCGGTCTTATTGGCAATGTGTCAAGAACAGTTTTAAACTTTGACTTTCGATGGCATTCAGGAATAAATCTTGGTACAAATTCTAGATTTTCCTGTTGCACAGAGAACAGTGGCTCCATGTCTTTTGTAGACAAGTCCCAATCTGAGAAATTGGCCAGCTTAGCAGTTATCTGCATTTTCTCTGTATATGAAAACATCTCTCCCACAACAGTGAATTGGTTTGAAATTTCCTGACTTCTGTTCACATTAACAGGCAATGAAACATTGTGCTTTAACGCCAAGTCAGAGTTCCAAAGCTGGGCTGTTTCAGGAGAGAAGTCTAGAGGTTTTTCTTCCCCCTCTGGAAAAGGCTCTTCTCCTTTAACTGGAGCGAGGGTACTCTTGAGCATCTCTCAGTACTACAATTTTGGAAGCGGAGAGCCATGAATTCTCTCTCCCTGACCATCCCACACTACCAGAGTCAGTGGAGGGAATTCATGGCTTTCCACTTCCAAAACTGTAGTACTGGGAGATGGGAGCGGCTCTTCCTCAAAGCTAACCTGCTCAAGGGTACCCTCTAGAGATTTCCCAATCTCTGCAGTTTCTAAAGGCAAGAAGGAGTTAAAATTAGGCTCTGACTGAATCATGGAGTTCCCTGGCCGTGACTGAGAGGAAACTGCAGATTTCTCCCTGATTCTTTTTTCAAGGGAGACTTGTAGCCATCCCAAGGATTCCAATTCATGCCAAAGGTACTGGATATTTACTTTTAACAGACCCTTTTCCCTGCTAAAGAATCTCACTCACACACAACTGATGTGTTCCTTTCAAGCAGGGAAAGAATATTTTCTTGCATGATCCGCCTCCACTGCAAAAGTTCCTTCTGCTCAGTGACTAGATGAAACACCTTTCCAGCAATTTGCAAAATGTCCCTCAATTCATATTTTGCCTCAGTCAATTGTGACAAAAGCTGTAATCTTTCAGATTCACAGACATGAAATTTAGCAGTCACCTCATCTAACTGTATTTGAGCATTGTGCAGACAATTAAGACATAGCACCCATGCTGGTTGTATAATTGTTAAGTACTCCAGTAACTTATTTTTACATAAATGGAATTCTTCCATATGCACATTAGAGAGTCCTGTAAGGATCTCTTGCATTATAGCAAGTACTTATAAATAGAACCATGTACATACCCCACTTTTATAAAAGTGGCGCCATCCTCGACTATGCACACCTTGTATATAACAGCATGTATATACCCCACCTCTGTAAAAGTCACTCTCCCCACCTGACGTGATTCTTACCTGTAAATAGTTCCCCCTGTGTTATCCAAGTTCTAGCACCTGTTTCATTGTAAATACAGAGCAGGTTACCCTGCACTGTATAAGCTAATGTTGTATGTAAAATGTACTGATGTTAAATAGCGTGGTATAAAAGAGACATTAAATAAATAAATAATAATACTTTGGTCCACATAACAAGAATATTTCTATCAACAATGCTACTGTAGCTATCATAAATCAAACAGTCTTACAGGGAAACTTCAGGATTCCCATTTGAGTTCTGTGAAACATAGTTCATTCAGAACCGCCTATCCCGAAGGATACCCCCACTATGTAAGATGTGGTTTGTTCAGAATCGCCTATCACAGATGAGCCCCTCCCCCAATATGTAAGAGGCAGGGGTAGCTCAATTACTCATCCCGGAAAATGTATCCCCAATATATAAGAGATATTATCAGTAGAACATAAATACACATGTATAAATACTTGGTATGTCTAGGGAAAACTGCTACCCTCCTTTTTCCAAGGATTCCATAGGACTACCTGGCAAACAAACCATGTGATAAAACAAGAACCAACCCTCTGTTTGTATATAAATTTGACTTTATTACTGAGAGCAAAAATAGTGTAAATATTAGCATAAATTAGTTTTCAGAGGTAGTCTGTTATGCAGCCCTATGTTATAATTACCAAGAGACCTAATCTCGGTTTCAGGAACCAGTCACTGATTCGCTCTGCACTCAGACGCACAGTACATTATCTGTCTGTCTAAGCTAGCCCCAACCTCAAGGGGGGGGGGGATTAAAGACCAGTACCTTAGCTTTTGCCAGAACACTTGTGGCTGGCTCTGAGAAATTCTCTCAGGCATGGCACCAAGTCAAAGTATGGCAGAGGACCAACATCAGCTGAGATGAATTGCATGGTCACACCGAGCTGCAAGTCTGTGGGAGAAATTCACTCCTTCCTGAGGTTTTGCCCTTTGGCGCTATCTGAAATTCCAGTCAAAGAGGCAAGCAAAACAGCCTGTGTCATAAGTTAAAGTTCCCAGGTGTTACTAGCCTATGTGCATATTCCAGAGTGTTGCAAGTGTTTTCTGAGCTGTGTCTGTGTTCTGTCCCTCTGTGTCCAGCATATAATTCTTTGTCCTGACAACCCAGTGATTGGCTGATCTCAAATCCTGTAAGTCATCTTCAGCAAATCAGGTAGCAGCTAATAGGTGGTCCTTCTGCAAACAAAGGTCTATGGTACAAAATTTGCTGGTGTGCAAGTCCATACATTGTTGCAAATGCTAGTATCAGTAGCACAGTGAACGTTTCAGAAATGTTATTTTGCATATAGCCTGCTGGAATAATACTTCTGCTGTGAAGTACATAAACTTGCAGAATTTCTTGATCTGCACATTTTAATG
Organism: Ichthyophis bannanicus; assembly: GCA_033557465.1. Classification (NCBI taxonomy): domain Eukaryota; kingdom Metazoa; phylum Chordata; class Amphibia; order Gymnophiona; family Ichthyophiidae; genus Ichthyophis; species Ichthyophis bannanicus. The sequence goes on along the minus strand of CM066036.1, from coordinate 730,420,206 downwards.
CTGAGTTATAACAAAACAGGAATCCATCTTGTTTAATTCAATCTTTGATTCAGAGCAGGACCCATCTGTAACAGGAAGCCATGTTATTGATTCAAACATTAGTTTCTGAACAGGTACCAGCCCTACAGATATGTGCATGTTGGAGGAAAAATATGCCAGTGAGGCTGGAAGATTAGACAATATGATAACATCTCATCTCAGATGAAAAATAACCACACAGTTTTCTCAGTTGTCAAATGATGACCAAGACCTGTGAACCAGTGGCCCATTCATGAGTAAGCAATCATTTACATGCCACATCCATCTGAGTCACATGGGAGGCTAAACTGCTAAGTGTGGCCTGTCAACCATGAGATGATTCTATGAATGGCCCACAAGCATACTCCATGAAATGTTTATATTGGTTACTGTGCTAGGTCACCCAGGGTCTTGCCTTGTGTGTTCATGTATCATGCCCTGCCCCTCTGGCAGGATAGATCCCATCTGTAAGACATGAACATCAGTTTTATCAGCAGCATATCAATGCAGTTCTACATACAAACCTAACAAGATGTCCCTCTCCCATAGCAGCCTCACATACCTTGTCAGACAAGTATGGAAAAGAACCAGCAGCGAGCTAGACAGACATAAGCATACCCCAGCTCATGCCCTGATGCATCCTGACAATGGCAGCTTATGCACCCATTAATTGATGCACCTAAGTTCCCACATGGCCACTGTGTGTAAGAGAAAAGGGTCATGGGTTCAAGACCAGCCTGTGGATCAGGAATGAGAACTCTAAGTATTTTAACATTATCCTACATTTCCAGAGTTGTATCAGCATATGCAACCCATCCTATCTTGTCCAGTATGAGTCCTCACATTCTGCTGTCACACTGAGAAGCTGTACCAGCACTAGCTGGATGGCAGAGCATGCTAATAGTACCCACATACTGTGCTGGAGTTATGAAGAATGTGTATAGGCGCTATTTCCGTGCACACACACAGAGTGGTCAATGACAATGTCCAACCATTAAGGAGGCCTAAGGGCCAAATAAAAATGCCAACTGACACCTATTTTAGACAGTGGAGTCAGGTGTGTTTGTGTGTATCCAGAGGACTATGAGTTGCAGCAATGCACTGTGCATGCATGTGATGTCCAGGCTTTATGGCTCTGCATACAACACGCTGCATGGTCAGTTTGCCATCAATTCCACAAACTGTGTGAGACACCATTTACGGGCAGAAGGTGATTTTCATAAAATACTTGCAACCTGCGTGGGTCACTGGTTGACTAACTATACCTATACACATGCTGTCCCCAAAGCTGTGACATTTAAATGCATCCTCAAGGCCCATCTCCATAGCATGCCTCTACACTTACCTCCCAACATGACACTGCTATACATCTCTCATATCACCTGTTGGTTTGACTGAAGTGAGCTGGGGAGACACAGGCTCACCAGGGAGAGCTCCATCACATGTGTATGTGTGTGTGTGTGTGTGTGTGTGTGCAACAACTCTCATCTCTGACTGAGCTTCCAGGCCTCAGGACACACCTGGCTGCACTGGTGAGTGGCCTGATTAATAGCTATATCTGTGGCAACACTGCCAGCCCACTTGGTGCAGCTACAGCCTATTGGAAGCTAGGCTTACATGGTGGGCTGGCCTCTGCGAATGTCCAAAGGAGTCACTGAATTGGTGAGACAGTAAAGAATCTGTGTTCCTGTCCTATGCTTTAGTCACAGAGTAAACTCTGGGGGTCTCTTAGCTCCATGCACATTATGCACATATAGGCATGTCCATTTCAGGCCCATCTGCACACAATATACATTGTTTCAGCACTGCCTACTGATCATTGATCACAGCAGTCAGCATGACATTAGGTATAATTCCATAACAACAACCATCCTTATGTTTACTGAAACGACATACATTGGTTTGACTGATTGTGAACATAAGACACTGACCTCTGAATGGTTGTGCACAACTCCAGCTGGAGGAATGTACCATAGGATGTCATGTTAGTCTCTGCATCGCCTACCACCATGTGGCAAGGCAGTGCCTGGAGGTGAATGTTGGGGTGGAAGTGGGGGGGAATAGTCCTTTACATGTTTTGAATGTACCCCTGATAGGTGGCATTGCCAACCAGAGGCTATGTGCAGATGCACAGAAACTCTGAGGGCCACTCAGTCTCTGTATGCTACACATCAGAGGCCCTGCATGACAGCCTCACCCTCTCTCCACAGGCACTGAGTGTGATAGCCACAAGGACATTGTTAGAGTGGAAACAGGCTGGGGATTGTGGCGTATGTATAGCCAGCAACTGTACCAACATTGAATCCCATATCCAACCTGCCATGCTTCCACGTGCTCTTGGGGGGGGGGGGGGAACTGAGTCTGGAGTGTGGGAGAGCACATGTGCTGCACTGACCATTTTTACTGTGTCCATGGCTAGGGTCATGACATAATATGGAAGTATGAGCATGGCACTATGTTCAATGCTCACTGCCAAAAGCTGTGTAGGGGAACACAGTCTTATGGTATGTAACAGACATAGGCCACTGTGAGTCAACATGCACTTGCAACTGGTCTTTGGGTCAGTTTCCAGTGCTCTTTGCATTGAGTTAACTGTCCCTAAATTCAAACTACAAGGGTGCACAAATAAGGAGCATAGGATTCTGGGTATTGTCTAACACAGAGCAGTGCCAGATGTACATGAGTCTGAGATTTGGTAAACGACTGATCCATTTTAACATGGGTTTGGGATGAGCATAGCCTAACTGCACACATCTGTTCATGCTGAGAGGACACTCTCACTCTGACCAAGCTATGGCCATGTCATGGCTATGTATCCAGATAGTCTTATATAGGAGCAATCTGCAGTGACATGCTCACTGTTTCTTTATGATAGTCCAGTCACTAGTCTGCCTGTTTGTATGGCGCCAACATTTTCATGGTGGCTATGTGCACAGCAGCATTACACCTGACACACCGGGCAGGGACTAAGATATCTTTTGTACCAGGCAGAAACTGCTGCCACCTCCATCCTCACTCCCTGCCCACACACACTGCTAACATGGCTGTGTAGTGGCAGTGCAACAATTCCATGTATGTGTGTTAGAGCAGACATCACATATGTAAACCCTAGGTGGCGAGACAAGACAAAATTTGGGCCAAACAGGAACAAAGATTGGCATCAGTACAAGACATAGGGGCATGTTTACTAAACTGCATTAACGTTACATAACGCGCGTAATGTAACGTTAACGATCGTTAAGTAACGTTAACGCGAGTTATGAGACGTTAACAATGGGCCCTGTGTGCATCTCCCAATACTATCACTTGCATACCCTAGCAATGACACCCAAAACCAGGGAATATGGTACACAGATAGCAAAAGGTTGCTATGATAACTGGCACATAGCAATCCCTAAGGTTAACACAAGCTGCCCAGTGTGCTGTACCATACCAACCTCTGTGATGTCTGTGGATTGTGTGTCACGTTTGGAACCTGACAGTGTCCACCACCTTGGGAAGAGACCCCAACAGTACAGCATACCATAGCCATGCCTGCACTGTGCCCAGGACTGGTGCGGTGTCCTGGGATGCCAAAAGCCTATATTGGTGCACAATACTGGCATAGGTGTGGGGGTGTGCATCAGTCTATCCAGTGTGTGGTGTTTGCCAACACCCTCTGCAGCCCACACCACTAGCACTGTTGCTAGTATTGGCCTGCCAATGTGCATAATGAGGAGCAAGGTACTGTGGGTATAGCCGGACAGGGCGGCCTGGGCAGGATGCACCTGCACAGGGCCCAGGGCAATGGCTGGGACATTGTAGGGCCTGCCCACCACCTACACCGACAGGGTGGCCACGGAATGTCCTGCTGGGTGGTCATGCTCACCCTGTCTGTGCAGTGACCACGGCATGGCTGGGTTCCCCCATAGTGCTACATAGTGTCCTTCTAAAGTGAGATATATGGGCTCTGTCCTTTGGAGCCCTATCACTGACCCATCTGCTTGGTGGGTGTGTGCACATCCCAGGTGTGGGTGCACACGTCACCTCCAGGAGCATGCACTATGGACTAGCAAGCAGGCTGTCTGCAGTTAGTATGTGTGTGGCTGGAACACCTTGCAGGGTGCAGTGGCTGGTGACTCACTTTGCTTGCTGCTGGAGGATGTCAGATAGTGGTGTGGGGCAGCTGCGCAGTAACAGGTCTACTGTCTGTCTGTCTGTCACTGCCCAATGTATTGAGGCGTACAGATCTGCATAGACTGCCCTGTTGGGGTGTCCATTCCATGGCAGGACTGGGTTGAATGGTCCCCTCTACTGTCACCAGTGTAGGGGGGTAAAATGTCGACCCGTTATTTGGAAACCCTGTTTCCCACCCTGAGCCACAGAGGGTGGGTTGGGTGTTGGTACATAAACTGCCTATGGGCCCAACCCCCCCCCCCCCTTGGACCTGAAATCATGTGACCATGGCACCCACACAGTGTATGAACTATTCCGGGTGCATCATAGTCCATATGGGCAAGACGTGATGTACAGATGGACACAGGCAAATGCTAAGGGTATCTGCAGGGGCCACCTATCACACAGAGGCACCGATGGGGACCTGTAGCATAGCCCATCGCAGAAATGCCAGGTGCAGCGGAAATGGTGCTTGGCACTCCACCTCACCCTCAGGGTGAGCACAGGACCTGTCCACTGTGATGGACGGTAGCCACTCTGTGGCGGTAACACACACGGTCAGAACCCCCACCAGGCTGAGGTGCTATGGGGTTGCACATGGTCAGGACACCCCACCAGGCCGAGGTGCTGGGGGGGTGCATACCCCATCTTGTGTTCACCTATAGACTGCTGATTTGCATGTGCAGTGTGCCATGGGTATGGGTGTGTTGACCCAGACCCTGGCCACCACAGCAGACAGCTTGTGTGGTGACCTGACGTCCTTCAAGAGCCAGCCAGGGATTTGCTAGTAGCACTAGTGATATGGTCTACTACTTACTTCACTGCCTGTGGAGTCAGAGGTCATGGGTTTGAACCCACAGTGGAGTTCTTTGGTGGGGCTGTCTGAGGCATTTTCTTTTTTTACTTTACATTGGTGCTGCCAGCAACACCATCCTCACAGTGCTGTCTCCTTACGGTACCTCATCAGGCACCCTATAACGTGCCCTATGAGGCACCCTGTACTGCGCCCTATAGGGTGCCCCATGGGAGACATTATAGGGTGCCTTGGCAGACAGTGCACATTATACTGTACCCTCTGGTGTGCCTTGTAGGGTGCCTTATGCGGCACCTTAGGTTATGGCCCTGTGAGGGTGTGTTTGTTGGCAGCACTAATTAAAATTAGAAAACAAACTGCTTCAGACAACACTGATTTAGTGTAAAAGGTAATGTCTCAGCCAGCTTTAATCATTATACCCACAGGGGGATTGAACTCACAACCCCTGCACCATCAGTCAGTGTATTAACCATTGTGCTACAGCTCTTGCCACTTTTCTAAACACCTTATCAAACGCCTTATGGGCGCCGTACAGGGTGCCTTGCGTGGCGCTCTGCACAGTGTTTTTTACTGCTCATTAAGCTATGGCACCTGGTAACGTGTGTTATCTGCAACGATGTACCGCCCATGTCCTTATTTGGCCACTTCTGTTTTTACCGCGGAACCTAACGCGGATGACATTACCGCACTTTAGTAAACATCCCCCATAGTTAAGAACAGGATGGATAGAGCCCGCCCCCATGGCAATGTGATAACTCTTCTTGCTAGATGCTTGCCTTCTAATCTAAAGGTTTCTCATTCCAGGCTGGCCTGTGATGACATCGGGGCTAAAAATGTAGAACAGCTGTTAACAAAAGCAGGAAAAAAGTCAGTTGGGCTTTTTAATTTGCCTGAAATCTCTAGTAATCTTTTGGCTATGTTTTTGTTTGGGCAGTAGCAACAGCCTCCTCTTTTTAATTAACAAAATTGCCCTGAAATGAAAATGTGTAAAAACAAAATGAAAATATATTAAAACAAAACAAACTTGCTTACCCTTAGTAGTTGCTAATCTGTGGTAAAACTTTGGATTTTACCGCAGCTTAGTTTGCTGTTGGAGTTACTAAAAAGTGGTAACTAAGTACCTCAGGTCAATGACTCCCATGGTAAAGGAATAATGTAGCTTGTGGTGATCAACGCATACCATGTTATTCCAAGGGAAAAATAATGCCAGCTCAAAGCTGCCAATAATTTTACTGGCCTAAAGCATTGGTCCTTTAACATACAGCCTAATGCTTCTGGCTCTGTCTGAAAGGGGCCATGCTGTACATAGTTCATTGGTGGTCCCAGGGGCCTCACTCCCAGCCCCACCATGGAATTAGGGCACCCCCAAGTAACTCTGTTTCACACACATGGCCGCAGCCAATAAGGCCACCCCAGGCCTACTTTCCATTCTACCTGGTGGTTCTGCGAGCTCGAAGAGGAGTAACCTCCGATCACAGGAGGACAATTGGGCATGCCTCCAACAGTTAGTGTGGTGCAGTTGTACTTACACATTAGTTTTCACTCCAGATTCATAATAAGTACACACATGTACTGCACTTTAGTAAGCATGCTCCATTGTATCTTGGAAGGAGGGTGACTTGTGAAAAAGACTCCTGAGTCGAACGTAAGGTTTTAGATAGTGCAAGCTAACTGTTTCAACAAATATTTAGGATCTACTCTAAGTCACTATTTTTTTTTAAATTTATACAAACAATACATTTAAATGCAATTATACTTGCAATAAAGAAAGTGCTACAGGCAATACATGTTCATGAAATAAAGAAAAGAGGAATAAAATGAATGTAAATCAGGCCAAATATAAGAGAAGGGGGAGCAGAACATTCAGGAGAAAGGAATCATGAAATAGGAAGAGAGAGACAGGCACATTCAATTTGCATCCTCTGCCTACTGGAGTAGGTGTTTGGATAAGCAGATGTCTAGAATCTAGAAAACATTTGAGCTGTGAGGGTTCAAAAAACAAATATCTAAGATTTTTCAGTCTAAGCATGCATTTACATTGATACCGTAGGCTAAAGGAGGCACCTAAATTCAAAACCTCTTTACACATAGCAATAAACTTCCTCCTTCTTTCCTGGGTGGACCTAGATAAATTAGGAAATATCCAAAGGTTAGCTCCCACAAAAGGCTAAGATCTATGTCTGAAAAATAAATGAAGGATGTGTCCTCTATCTTGAGGAAAAACAAAAGTTGTCAATAAAGTTTCAAGTTGCAAAACCTCAAATTCAGAACTTTCCAAGGAAGCTGTTAATTCCAAAGGACCAGATATCTGAGGCACTCCCGATCCCAAAGAATCCATTGTAGATCTAGATGCTTCAGACTTAATAGGCAAATAAAACACCTTGGCAATAGGAGGGAGCACATTTTCAGGCATTTGTAGAATTTCCTTCAAATACTTCTGTAACACAGACTGTGGTGATAGCAGTGGTGTTTTGGGAAAATTAATAAGCCTTAAATTAAGTGTACAGAGTTATCCAAACTTTCCCATTTCCTAACAGTTTCTTATCCCAAATTAAGGTAGTTTGAACCTCACCCATCTTAACCACTGTATCTTCCATTTTCTTGATGCAAGAATCCAACTGAGAAAATTCTGTCTTTAGTTTTCAGTTTAGAGTGCATGTTCAATGTCAAGGTAACCATTGTAGACAGCATATGGTCTATAGATGCTACCATCTGCCAGAAACTTTCCAGGGTTACCCTGGGGGGCTTTACAAGTAGAGTTTTACTCTTGATGTTACTGACGGCAGCTAGTACCTCTACCACTCTTGCCATTTCCTCATCGGTCACTGAGGAAAGATTCAAGGGAGCAGCAATGCTTGCCACGCGATCACCTGAGAAATACATCCAGGTTGTCCTCCTACTGCCCTGGTTGCCTCTCCACACCACTTCGATCAGCTTCCCAACCAAGGAACACTGAGGTATCTGACCCCCATTGAAGGGAAACAAAGGGCTTGCCGTTAGGGCCCAATCAGATGGAAAGCCAGAGAGGGAGCAGTTTTCTGCCTGCTCCAATGAAAAGGCCTTATCACCCAGAGATCCTAATGTCTGAAGTGCGAGCAGCTCCGGTATCTTCACTGGCTGAATGGCAGGTTTTGGAGGCAAAGGTGGAGCCTTCACCCCCTACCTTCCCCTTCCATTTGTCCATAGTAAAGATAAAGGTAACTCTTAAACACAGGGAAAAAGTTCTAACCAAATCTTTCCTCTTAAGCACCATCTTGCTCCCCTCTCCCTAAAAATGTTTAAAAAAGAACTTTAAAATAACTTTCTTTGTAACTGGTAACTGAAGAAGTTTAAACACAGCAAACAAGATAGGATGATGCAGTTTCAGTTTTAAATTCTATAAAATACAGGCTGTTGTATTCTGTACATACTATAGTCTCTGCATTTGCCTTTTCTGATAGTGCAAATACAGTGAATTACGGTAATATAATTTAGCCATAATTAGAGCTTGAATCACTGATTTTGAATGATTGACTTGTGGTAATGGTCAGCATGGTATCATATTTGCAGCATGCTTGAGGCAGATATAGGGGATTATGGTCAAGTAAAAGAAGTGGCGTGGAGCAGGGGAAGATGATTTAAGCATGAGAAATTATATGCTCATACTGTATACCCAAAATGGCAGTGAACCAGAAAAAAGGAATTTAGACTGGTCAGGCTAGAAGGACTAACTGGTCTGTCAATTAATACAGTATATTTAGGTAAGGAAAAGGTTCATTAGATGTTTACTGAAACTATTGTAAATTGGCGAATAGATTTTCAACATGTTTACCAATTCCTAACCATCTCACAGCCTTTGATAGACACAAAGGGCAAGATCTGTCATTTTTGAGAAACAGAAATGAGACAGTGTGACATTTCCTGGCTTTAATTTCCCAACTATCTAGGGAAAAGCGCTTGGAGACTAAAATTTATGCTATGCAGGAGATATTTACAATCTAACTGTACACAATATGAAAAAAGCTTTATAGAATATGGTACCTAAGTGGTGCTGTCTGTAGGATAGGGTGTTTTACTGTATATGTCAAATACTCCATGTTTCCTTCCTCCACCTATTATATCCTCATTGGGTCCTTTTTATCACATGATAATTGCCCAAATTGTTACATGGATGTGCATTTGAAAAAACATGGAAAATGAAAATATTTCCCATGTCATTTCATGCTGTTTTAACCAGAAATAACTGTTTTCACTGTCATCGATAGCATGCACCATGGTGCAATAATACACTCTATTACTCAACACTGAACCCTATTAATCAGTAGTGTTCCCTACTGAGCAAAAGGAAAAAAGGGTGAGGGGTTAATGAAATTGACACAGAGTAGATAAATTGCCACAGAATAGTTTTTTTCAGCCTGACATGGCCATGTTTCAGCAAAATATGCCTGTGTCAGGGGCAATCTATTGCAATCCAAAAGAAATATGTATAAAACCAAATTGTGGCAAAGCAATGTTCTTTGCTGTGCAGTGTATGAGTAACAGACATAGGACACATTATTTCACAATAAGGTGCAATATCGAGACATTGCCACTGAAGCTAAAACAAAAAAAAATACCCCTCCCCCCCTTTGAAGGAAATGAAAATCTTGTGATTGACATAGGAGATAAAATAATAAAAAAAAAAAACCCCTGCCTGCACACACTAATGGGAAATGTAAAGCTTCTTTGTTAACTGTTAAGGGTGCACCCAGCATTGGTCCACACAGTTAACACAAAAAAAATACATTTACCATGCATTAAGTGCATGACAGATAACATGGACTGAGGTGGTATTAAGTTATCTGCATTATTTGCTGCAGTAACTGTTAACAATTGAAAAGAAACTCCCAAATCTCAAAATAGGTATTTTGATATCATTCAGTCATCCAAATGCATATGTCGGAGAAGCCTAAAAGGGATCAAACATTGCCATCTCACAAAAAGCACCTCCTTTTAATAATTTTTATTATTTTGCCTGCACTCTTTTACTTATCGTAGAGAAGCGCTTAGGGACTAAAACTACAAGAGAATCTCTGAACTCGATGTGCCATATTTCAGACCAAAATTCAATGGTCCTGCATCAGGTATTGAGAAGATTCCCAGGTCCAGCAACAGCATAACAGCACTTAACTGTTAAGGCAGTAACTGTTAAGACATGGTAAAAAAAAACATGCATAAACAGCAAGACACAGTCCATGCCCATTCTCCACCCATTGCTCTCCCCATTCCATGTGATGTACTTTTAGCTGTAATTAGTGTGTGCTAAGTATGAATCTATCGCTTTATCTGTAGTGTTCCTATGAACCAACAGCGTGCACTAATTCCTACATGAACTCATTTTAGCTAAAAGTCCCTTAGTCAGTTTTAAATACTAGATTCTCATGTTCCATTTTGACTCACCTAGCTGAAGACCGAATACGGTTTAGGACAGTCTAGAGGGTCGCCATGAGTCGACACTGCCTTGACGGCATGTAACAACAGCAACAGTTGTACCTGTTGTGGCATTCACTTCACAAGGGGGGTAGTTATAAAACTATGGTAAAATATCACATTTTATCACTGCTCATTTTAGTGCGGGAGCTACAGGGTAAACTATTTAAGACTAATAACAAAAATATTTTTTCACTCAACGTGTAATCAAACTCTGGAATTTATTACCAGAGGATGTAGTAAAGGCTGTTAGTGTAGCTGGGTTTAAAAAAGGTTTGGACAAGTTCCTGGAGGAAACGTCCATAAACCATTATTAAGAAGGGACCCAGGATATCAATGCTTGACCCAATACAAGCATTGTGGAACCTGTGTCTTTTGGGGAAACTGCTAGGTACATATGACCTAGATTGGCCACTGTTGGAAACAGGATACTGGGCTTGATGGACCTTGGTCTGACGCAGTATGGCATATCTTATGTTCTTATATGCAGTAGATGCAACAAACCATGATGCAGTTCCACAAAGTGACTAGATTCTCATCAGTGCTAGAGTTGATTAAATGCACACATGTGCCCTCAGGCTCCCATAAGGGAGGGAGGCCACCTACCAGAACAGATAAGAATCACACTCCCTCACCATGCAGGTCATGTGTAATGTGCTAGGTGAGATAATGGATATATTTTCTAGATTTCCATTCCCGCTTCATGACATGATGCTGTATCCTCACCCACTCCAGAATCTATGAGAGCATTGAAAGCAGAGAAAAAATAGTGGATATCTGCTAGGTAATCTGTTAATTATTTGATTTCCCCACATAGACAAGCACACGTATCAAGGTCTCTCTCCACCCCCCCCCCACCCCGTTCTCTGGGAGGTGCATCATCTGGTAAACAGAGGCCAAGCCTGCACTATGCACCTACTGCATGAAGCATCCAGGTACCAAAACTAACATGTGCCCCTTTGTCTCCTTTCAATGCAGGTGACAGAAGCTACCTGACCCTAATTGTGGCATAGCAGACACAGGCAGAGGAGCACTGGAACAGGGCCCAGAGACACACACACTGGTGATCATAAAGAGAACCTTTGGCCACCTCAAGAGCTGGCTCAGGATCCTCAGCACTCCACTTGACTGCCTTACCTGCTGCAGGTGGTAGCTCATGGTTCTACAGCCCCTGCACCTCGACAAGGATGATGACCACATCTGAGTCATTCTCCTTCTCCTCCTCTCCTCTCTCCTCTTCAGATGTGGCCACCATCATACCGATCAGCTGCTACTACTGCTACTGCTGGCACCACCACTTTTCCACTATTGTGCTCTCTTCCTCTAACCACGGAGGTGCAGTTTGTGGTGCTGGTGGAGGTTGTGCCTCCAGTGCCAAGGGAGGCAACAATGCTTGTGGTGGTGATGGCTGCTGTCTTATGTCTGGTGGCAGTGGTGGCCGCTGGCCTGCTGCTGTTGACTGTGTTAGTTGCTGGCCTGCTGATGGGTGTAGTGGCTGCTACCCTGTTGCTGTTGGCTGTGTTAGTTGCTGGCCTGCTGATGGGTGTAGTGGCTGCTACCCTGCTGCTGGAAACTGCTGTGTTGATGCCCTGCTGCTGGTGGCTGTGGTGGCAGATCTCCAACTGCTGGCAGTGGTGGCCATTGATCTCCATCTGGTGCTCATATGTGACATATTCATTTGATGTTGTTGCATGCCGATATGTTCTTAACATTGACTCATAATGGCTGGCTACCTGCTAGTAGGGGTGTGCAGACCAAACATTTTCATTGTGCCTGGTTTCCTGGTTCATTGGCAGACTTCCTTCATTGTGTTTTAATAAGCTATTATAAAACCTTCCTTTCTGGACTATACCTTCTCTCAGAGGATATCTGTGACTGTTTACCAGACCATATTCATAGGGAATAGCACATATCAACACCTAACATGCATTGTCTGTTTCCCACTTTCTATTTCCCATAGCTGGGCATTGTCTTTTGGTGTTGCAGTCTATTGACTTCCTGTGAACATGATTTGGTCTTCCAGTTAGCTGACTATAGCCAACCTGCTCTTAATTGTGTATTGCATCTTTTGAGTACCTCATTCATGTGCTTAGCATCGAGGCATGTTGGGGCATTCCAGGGAGGAGCAGAGATGATGACAGTCATTAACTGGACAGCGGTGATATTGCATGCTGCTCGGTTAGTGATCTGTGGCTAAAAGATAGGTGAGTTTTTCTTCGTCTTTTAGCTGCAGATCACTAACCAGACAGCATGCAATATCACCACTGCCCAGTTAGTGATTCTCATCACCTCCACTCCTCCCTGGAGTGCCCACGATATGCCCCAATGCTAAGTGGTTAGCATCAGGGCATGTAGGAGAGAAGATCAGGGATATTCAGCGACATTAACCATGTCAGTGCTGTTGAATATCCCAGTTAGAGGCATTTACACAGTTTACAGGGCTGTAAACTGTGTAAATGCCTTTTGAATATTGGGCCCTAAGGCTTTGGTCAACTCAATATACTAGATAGGGGATCAACTGACATGGGGGACCCAGTTGAGAGAAGGCTACCTAGATAGGCAAGACCATCATCTGTCATAGCGTCCCCTCTGAGATGTCTCCCTTCCAATCCTCAGTGGCTTGATGCCAGGCTGCAACAACATGGGGGACAACATGCAATTATAGGGAGTTTGTCCTTATTATGTAGGGCCTTATAACATTGTGATACATCATGGATTATGTCCTACGAGTATGTTACCCATATTATTTTCGACATGCAAATCTCTACTTGCCAGACTCTTGAATTCCCTGCTATTTGTGCCTCCTCAGCCAAACCAATTCAGGTTTGGACCATTACATCTGTGGCATGTTACAGGTGTGCCACTAGTACTCTGCTACTTGGCATGGGAGGAAAGTGCCAGAGGCATTGGACTGTCATACATTGTTGGGTCCCACTAATCACACATTTACAAGTTGCTCTGCCATTCTTGTTTCTGACACACCTCCACCTCATTTCCACTGTGTTTTCCTGCCATGCCTGAGCCATGCATATCCTGCCACCAAGACATTCCCCTGCTGAGTCCATGAGTCTTCACTATGGGTTGTATGCACTTTAGACTCATGTCACTAGATATCCATTTGGGAGGAAGACAAGTGCATTGTGGCCTCAAAGCCCCTGCTACCAATGTGTTAGAAGGACCATTGCTCACCATGACCATTCATGCCTCTTTTCTCTACATTGCCCTCTCTATCCATATGAGCCATGCAGTGGGTTCCTGATTTGTGCCTCTGGTTTCCCCCCACCCCCTCCTTTTGCCACTCCATAGATTTTCAGCATCTCTGTGCTGCTGAATGCTCCCTGGACCCTCTCTACTACTTCCATCAGCAGCTTTGTGGGGCTGTCTGCTGCTATTATAAATCTGGCCTCTGCCGTAACTGCTGTGACAGTTGAGCGGCTACCCTATGTGCCCTATTGTGACTACATGCTGTTGGCGTGATTATTTTGCCCTGATACACTGCTGATCCCACAACAGTGGCCTATTCCCACATGTCACAGTTCTGTTACAAGTGGATTCACTTACCTTGATGTTGCTGGATGTGCTGTAGGGTTGTGCATTCATTTGTTGAAAAGGGAAATATCAAGCAAATTATCTTGTTCATTTCATATGGTTTTAATCTGAAATATGTCACTAAAAAATTTGAAATGCATTTATCCCCAGTTTCACTGCAGGCCAGTCTGGTCAATAACCAGTGATATTTGGAGTTAGAAAGCAGGCATCTTGCCAGCATCTCCATGGGGGCTGACTCTAGCTAGAATGCTCTTAATTAACTCAGATAAATGGATTTAGCTCACACCTTTTCTCAAAAGTTATATTCAGGTACAGTAACTATTTTTATGCACCTGAGAGCTTATAATATATGTTTATTCTCAAGGCAATCAAGGGTTAAATGATTTGTCCAAGTTCACAAGGAGCAGCAATGGGTTTCAAACCCTGTCTCTAGCTCTCTGCTCTAATCATTAGACCACTCCTCCACTTGTCTGATTGGCCCAAAGTTTGTCTGGTCTGAAGTAGCTCTATGGAAAGTGCTAACTAGATTTTTTTTTTCCCATGGCCTTGTGCTAGAAATTCTGTGAAACCATCTTTAAGTATGCTATCAGAGACATTTACCAAGCTTCCTCTGGCACCTTTCTCATTGCCTTCTCAATATGCCTTGTGGTTCCCTGGACTTAATAAACACGACATTTTGTAGACATGTGCAGTTGTAAACAAGCTCCAGTGCCTACTGTCTGCACCTGTGCTTCTGCTTCTTGTGCTAAAAAGTAGAGCTTATGCTGTGTCAGTCTTTGCTCATGTCTCCTCTTCTCTCCCTCCCCTCTCTGGGAAAACAGTGCTCAGGTTGTTTCTTGCCCTCTGCGGAGCTCTAACCTACTCTGCACTTTAACAGAGGCCAAGAGGTAACCTGAGCACTCCCCACTTCAACAGAGGAGCAGCAGCCAGAAGCCAGTGTGGGAAGATCCCTGGCCAGGATATGGCCTCTGCTGATGGCCCTGTTCCTCAAATAGTACAAAACTCTTGGGGTGAAACTTCAGGATATTAGATGCTGAAAAGCAGCATGTCTGAAGGAGGTGTGCTGGAGTAGTGGCACATCAGGAGTTGAACAGCCATGGTCCCCTCTGAAGATTGGAGGTGGGCCATCAGCTGAGTCTGAGAGAAGGAAGGGAAGGGAGACAAAATGCTAGAATGAGGCACAAAAATAAAAGAGAGTGTCTGGAGAAGGGGAGTGAGAGATAGCAGCTGGGGAAAAGTTTTGAGTTTGGCTATCCTGAAGTGAAGCATGAGCCATCTAAGTCAATATTACAGTTCAATTAGGAACAGCTTCACTGTGACAAGTAGGAGCTGAAGCTTCCTAGTAAAAATAGGGCTGAGTGATTGAATTTGGCATCTACTGTCTGATAAGGAACAGCATGTATTTAAGCTGGCAGGTACAGTTTGATGAAAAGCAGTTTTATTGTGATAAGTAAAGCATACTATAATAATTATGCAAAGCTATTTTGGAACAGACAGCAAATTAAAGTTGGATTACTATTAATAAATACATAATATTGATTTCTCCAAACTATTAAGCCAATATTAAACAATATAAAAGGATAATGTTTGGTGTCAGTGAGAGAGACAGAACCTGGGTAAATGTGAGGGAAGAGAATGTCCAGATCCTTCTTATCCAATTAGCGATGATCAACAAGGAGCTGCATTAGGTTTAGTAAGAGCAGCCTAGATAGAGCCAATGCTCAGCTGACAAGATGCCTCTCTTCTAATCCAAAGCTCACTTGTTTGAGACCTGCCACTGACTATGAGAAAAGAAAATCATCAGGATTTTTGCCTGAAACATCTAGTAACCTTTTAGCTATGTTTTTTGTTTAAGCAGCAGCCACAAATAGCTCTCTAATTAACAAAATTGACACAAAAATTTATAAAAACAAAACAAAAATGAATTAAAACAAAGCAAAATAAAATGAAAAGAACTGCAAATGTTGAATGTCAGTCTTGTCAAACTATGCCTGCACACCCCTAATGTGCTGCTGGAGTAGCTGAAACAGTCCATGGCCTGATTCTTGATACTGATGGCCTCTAGGTCACACAGGATACAGATAATGCCTGGTAGAGACAAGAGGCACTGTCATGCACTGGTTGACCCTCATTCCTGCTGCTCTTCCCTGTCATCCGCCTACCTCTCTCTGTTGCCTATCATCTCTAGCTGGTGAGCTGAGGCTGTGGTATATGATTGTGGGGCCCTCATAAGTCTCTTATGCTCTCTGTATCTTCCACCCCTCTCATCAGAGATCCTAGTTTGCCACACAACCTATGGCAGTCAGTGATGGCTGTCATCTAGGATTGTACACTCTCTGGCCACTGTGTGACTTCTTTCCAACAGTTTGGAATCTCTGTGCCAGCAATGACTGAACCCATGTATACATTGTTCACTGTATGTTCCCTGATCTGGGAGTTGGGTCCTTGCAGGACCTTGCTCCTGCCTGTACACGTTGCCTTGCCTCACCTCACCATGACTATGGGCCATGGCATTTGCCCACATGCTCATGTGCCACTGCACACACATCCCTGCACCCTTCTCATGTGCCTGCCATATCCTGCCTGTCTCTTGCCTTCAGTTCCATTGCCACTGTTCTGCTTGTCTGTGTGTTCCCACTCTCCCTGCCTGTTTCCAATTGTGCTTTTGGTCGTGTGCCTGTGGCTACACTCATAACTTTGGTTGCTCAGACTGGTGCTGCTCTTACAGGGTTCTCTGAGAGTGTCTCACAGGAGTAGAGGCCTGTCTTGGCTATATTTTCACCCACCCCTTGCAGCCTCACTTCACTGCCTGCACACTGTCTGTTTGCAGTTACTATATGTGTCCCACTGTGTGTTGACTCTTTGAGTGACTTACCATGCCAGGATCATGAGGATCCTCTCCCAGAGCCATCTTGCTGCAGTGTAGGGAGGCCTGTGAGGCTATGGGGTGTAGAGCTCCTTTTCCTCTTCTATCTCCATCCTGTACAAAATCAGGGTTTCAGCCCAGCTGAAATCTGCACACCAGCCTTCCATCAAGACTCCTGTAAAAAAACATACTTGAACATAGTACTTTGCTGTATTACATTTTGCTTGATATTTATTGGTATGATTACTTTTGCTGCATGTATTTATTTATTTTATTTATTTAGATAGTTTTGTATACCGCCTTATCCTTCAATCAAAGCGGTCACAACACAATTGGGGGATACATTTAACACGCGGGGATATGAGACACATACACTAATACTTACAGGGAACATGGGCAATGGAGGATTAAGTGGCTTGCCCAAGACCACAAGGAGCATCTGTGGGACTAGAAACCCCAATCCTTCCGGCCCAAGGTTGCTGTCCTCTAGTGGGATTTGAACCCCCGACCTTCCGGCCTGAAGTACCTTGCCCCAACCACTAGGCTACTCCTCCCACATGAAGTACCTTGCCCCAACCACTAGGCTACTCCTCCCACATGTAGAGATGACGCTGATGACTCAGTTTTTGCGTGAATGTCAGAATCTCCCATATTGCTTTTTATGCTCCTGGAAAAGCCTAACAACCAGGTGACTACCTAGTCTCTAGTAGTTGCACCAGTCCTTTATATGGTTGCTGCTTTGTTTCCAATGAGGGCCTATAGTCATGCTTTCTCATGTGGAGGGTGACATTTAGGGTAACCTGGCTCATCACTAAATGGTAGTGGGATTAGAACCCATCTCCTCAGGGTTGCAAGTTGGCACTCTCACCATTGTTATACCCAGGTGCACCCATATGTTCCCTCTATTGCCTGCTCACTTGAGGCACAGTATGTTAGGAAAGTCTCCTATCATTGCGGGTTATCATATCTGGCACCCTTCATGCCTATGGGGACTTACCTAGAAGTCAGCATCCAGAAATCTGTCCACTTATATCCCAGAGTGAATCATGATATATGAATCTGGCAGAAATATGGGAGCCTTGGGAAAACATCTATGATCTAGCCCTTTGTAGTGCAAACTACCTGCATGTTCATGGAATGAATTGCCTTCATATTAAAGTTGGTGGTCTATCTCCTTCATGGGGCCTGATGGTCACGTGTGTAGTCAATCAGTCCCAAAATATCATACAACTGCTGCATGATGGAGGGGAAAGCTATTTAATTAGCTGGGCTGATTAGAAAGGCTGTCAGGAACTGAGAGATACAGAGTGACACAGCTGGCTAACTGTGGCCTGCTGTGGTTGCCAGCACTTACTGGAAGCTGCTCATGGCTAGAAATGCAAGAGCTGTGGTGGTCTTTAAGTGCACAGACATGGGCTAGCACCTCTATGTTTTATTTATTTACATTCTCTTATATACTGTGCTATTCTGCATCAGTGCGGTTTACATTGAGCAAACTGAAATTACATTGAACAGGGCATTATAACTTGGGGATAACTATTTTACAGGGAACATGGGCTATGGAGGGTTAAGTGGCTTGCCCAAGACCACAAGAGCACCTGTGGGACTAGAAACCCCAGTCCTTCAGGCCCAAGGTTGCTGTCCTCTAGTGGGATTTGAACCCCCAACCTTCTGGCCTGAAGTACCTTGCCCCAACCACTAGGCCACTCCTCCACTCATATGGAAGAGCAGAAGAGTGGATCAAGTTCTTGGAATAAATATTGAATGGCAGTCTTGTCAAATCTGAATCAGGTCAGAAACTGTTCATCAGTGAGGTACAGGTATTGGGTCCTGGGCAGTAGGCCTTCTAATATGGGTGCCCTATTCTCTCATTCCTTTGCTCCCTGTGGGACTTCTGCTGCAACTCCCTGATTACCCAGTCAAAGAAATCAATCAGATTTGTCTGACAAGACCTGCCTTTGGTGAATCCATGCTGTCTCAGATCCTGTAATCCGCTGGACTCCAGAAACCTCACTATTTTCTTTCAGCAGCGTTTCCAATAATTTACTCACCACCGAAGTTACACTATCCGGCCTGTAGTTTTCAACCTCATCCTTATTTCCGCTTTTGTGTAAAGGGATCACATGAGCCTCTCTCCAGTCCTTTGGCACCATTCCCAATGCTAATGAGGCATTGAAAAGGTCAGTCAGTGGAGCTGCTAGAATGTCCCCAAGTTCCTTCAGTATTCTAGGGTGTATCCCATCCGGTCTCATCGCTTTGTCTACTTTAAGTTTAGCTAGTTTCTCACGAACACAGTTTTCTGAAAATTCTTCAAGATGCCCCTTGCTTTTGTTCCTGTCTATGGGTGTTTTCTGAGGTCCTGTTCCTAGTTCTTCATCTGTGAACACAGAACAGAAATATTTGTTAAGCAATTCCGCTTTATCCTCATCAGCTTCTACATATTCCTCCCCTTCAACCCTTGAGTCTGACCATACCACTTTTGCCCTTCCTCTTCTCACTAACATATCTGAAAATTGTCTTATGCCCCATTTTATTGCATTGGCTATTTCCTCCTCTTTTTGAACCTTTGCTTTCCTGACTACTTTGCTAGCTTCTCTAAGTTTTTCCAAATATAGATGCCTGTCTTCCTCTCTCTGTGATCTCTTGTATTTCATGAAGGCCTCCCTCTTTTTCTTCACCTTTTTAGCTACTTCTTTCGAAAACCATAGCGGTCTCCTTTTCCTTTTACTTTATTTAACATTAAGGAACTGAAATCTCTGGCCGCCGCAACAATGTTCTTTCCCTGCAACCTGACCCCCGATGAGGCCTTCCAAAGACAGGGTTGGGCTGCCGGGTAGCTCCTCCATCCCCTTGCTCCACTGAACTGGCCCTGAGCCGCCATCCCCCGATGTCCAAAGGGACTTATTCCACCTCTGTGGTGGAATAAGTTCCCCGTCTACCCGGCTGATCCTGGATGTACAGGGATGACCTCAGAATAGGTCCTCTACATCCAGGGAGATGACCCGGCCTTGCTCTGCCCTCATTCTGCTCTCCCCCCACCCCCATCTAAGGCTCCCCATACAACTCAGATATATGTACAGGGAGCCTTTTTCCAGCAGCCATATTTGGACAAATATCAGGGATGTACATCCATCCCTGATATTTGTGGTTGTGAATGACCCCCATGATGTCCAATTATGCATTTTTCTGGATAGTTGTGGGAGGAGTAGTGTTCCCTATACATTATTGTTGATTTTAATTATCAGAACTTCAAGGGGGGACGTAAAGCTGAAGTTTCACTTTAGGGCACCCAATAATCTTGCACAGGCCCTGATTCCAGTTGTTTAAAATAGAATATCAATATGTCATGATGGATCATGTCAAATATTGCTGACAGATCTAAAATGATGATCACCGCATTAAGGGGCATGTTTACTAAATGGCACACCAGAGTGCGCATTTCAGCTGTGAAGCTAGTGTAAAAGCCCCTGATAACTTTGAGGATTGGGTGTGTGCATCCCCCCACTGTTAACTAACATGCCATACTGCAGAAGCTAGTACTCAGGTGCCTTTACTGCCACCCTTTGAGGTTATGGCAACATTTGTGTTTAGTGCACATCCATAATGTCTGTACTAACCACAATGGGCCCGATTCTGTGCCATGGATAGCGGGGATGGACATGCCTTCTCCAACCACATCTAATTTCCCCGCTGGTTGTGCAGGGAAGTTAGATGGGGGCAGGAAAAAGGTGGCTCGGGGGTGGAGTCTGGTCGGAGTCTGGGCAGTCGCCGGCCCTGGACATACAGGGCCGATTCTAATGTCGGCCCTGTACATCCAAGGCCAGCGACATGTGCGGGGAAGTCATTCAACCTCCAAGGAGGAATAACTTCCTTGTACGTGTTTTTTTTTTACTGCCGGGCACGGATGGGGCAGGGGAGGTCGGAGGACATTCCCCACATCCTGACCCTGGCCTTAGGAGGCCAGATTGAGGGTCAGGCTGCAGGGAATAAACACTTTTATCTGGCAGCCAGCATCGCGGCTTTTAATTGGAGCCGTGGTGCCATGGCAACATGACGCCATGGTGCCACGGCTCAGTTTAAAAGCCCTGACTGAGTTAGTTGGGCAGATCATGTATGTGCAGGCCGGACTGCATCACAGTCCTGGCTTGCATGTACATGAATGATCATGATTCTGCTCCGTGGGGCTAGATGTGCCCCGCAGGATCAGAATCACTATCCACTCTGTACGGCTTGTTCAGACCAGTCGTACAGAGGGAATCTACGTCCGGGACTGAATAAGCCTGACTGTGTCATGAATGTCCACCTGCCAACCCACCAAACCATGGCATTCCCAGTGTTCAGCTACTGAATATGCCCGCAGACTGCAGAAAGGACACCCAGTTAAAACCAGCATGGCCTGTGGGCAGATCTGGGGCAGTCCTGGCAGCTATTCGGTTAGCAGCGATATTCAGTCACTAAACCCACAGTTAAACCAGATAAAGTTAGGACAAGTCAATGGCAGTCCTAAATTTATCCAGTTTGTACTATCCAGTTTGTAGCTGAATATCTCCACTAATCAGATAGTTACAGCACTGCCCAGTGAAATCAGATATTCAGCCTGAATGTTGTTGTTAAGTGCAGTTGAGTCGGAGTCAACTCATGGCGACCCTCTGGATAGCTATCCTAAATTCTGTTTGGTCTTCAGTCAGGCGGCTCATTGTTGACAGACTGGTACCCATAGCTGCTGTTATTGTATTGATTCATTTCATTGCTGGCCTTCCTCTTTTGCGTTGACCTTCTATCTTGCCAAGCATGATGTCTTTCTCTAATGATCTCTCTCTTTGCATGATGTATCCAAAGTATGAAAGTCGAAGTCTTGTCATCTGAGCTTCTAAAGAAAGCTTAGGTTTGGTCTCCTCTAGTACTTACTGGTTTATTCTTCGGCAGTCCATGGTATACACAGTATTCGCCGCCAGCACCATAATTCAAAGGCATCAATTTTCTTCATGTCTATCTTTTTCACTGTCCAGCTTTCACATCCATATGACGTTATTGAAAATACCATGGCTTGAACAAGTCAAATCTTTGTATGGAGAGAGACATCTCTGCTCTTGAGAATCTTATCTAGGTCTTTCATAGCCATTCTGCCAAGAGCAATGTGTCGTCTGATTTTTTGACTGACTGCTTGTTGCTTCTTTATTGATAGTTGATCCAAGTAGGTTAAAGTTGTTCACGATTTCAATTTCTTCTCCTTCATCGATGAACCTGTTGATTATGCCAGTTGTCATGATCTTTGTCTTCTTTACATTAAGGTGCAGGCCCATTTTGAGACTATGTTCTTTGATTGTGAGAAGCAAATGTTTCAGATCATCTTCACTTTCAGCCAGTAATGTGGTATCATCAGCATAGTGAAGGTTTTAGATGAGTCTTCCACCGATCTTCACACCTCTGTTGTCTTCATACAATCCTGCTTCTCTGATGATTTGTTCTGCATATAAATTAAACAGGTAGGTGGAAAGTATGCAGCCTTGTCTTACACCTTTGCTTATTTTAAACCATTCTGTTTCTCCTTGTTCCGTTCAAACTGTTGCTTCTTGATCCATGTTCAGATTGTGCAAGAGAACGATCAGGTGTTCTGGTATACCCATGCTTCTTAATGTGGCCCAGAGTTTCTCATGGTTTACACAGTCAAAAGCCTTGCTATAGTCAATAAAGCACAAATAGATATCCTTTTGGTATTCTTTAGTCTTTTCAAAGATCCATCTCACATCCGCAATGATGTCTCTCGTTCCTCGCCCTTTCCTGAATCCTGCTTGCACTTCAGGTAGTTCTTGTTCCAGGCATGGTTGTAGTCTCTTTTGAATAATCTTCAGTAGAATCTTGCTGGCATGTGGGATCAGAGTGATTGTGCGATAATTTCCACAGTCAGTTGGATTACCTTTTTTTAGTATTGGTATAAACACAGATCTTTTCCAGTCAGTTGGCCATGATGTTGTCATCCATATTTCTTGGCAGAGCCTTGTAAGTACGGTAACAGCTGCATAAGGTTGCTGTAATACTTCTATGGGAATGCTATCAATGCCTGGTGCTTTGTTCTTTGATAAGACTTTCAATGCTGCTTCAACTTATTCTTTCATCACCAATGGTTCCCGATCATAAGGTACAGGTTGAAACGGCTGTTGGCCCACTTGATCTTTATCATATAAAAACTCTGTATATTCCTTCCACCTTTTCTTGATCTTCTCAGCATCATTCAACATAGAACCTTGAGCATCTTGTAACATTCCATTTCAAGGCTGGAACATTTTCTTTAATTCTTGTAGCTTTAGGAAAGTCGATCTTGTTCTTCCTCTAATAGTTTCTGCTTCTATTTCCTTGCATGCGTTATTGTAGTACTTTTCCTTGTCTTGTCTTGCTGCATGTTGAAAATCTCTGTTGAGTTCTGTGATTGTCTTTCTTTCTCCTCTGGCTTTAGCTTCTCTGCGTTTCTGGGCAATTTTCAGAGTTTCTTCCGTCATCCATTTTGGCCGTTTTTGCTTTTTCACCTTTTTTATTTATTTTATTTATTTAAAAGGATTTCTATGCTGCCTTCTCCTTCAATCAAGGCTGTCTACACCGCAAACAATCAGCAAGTAATGGATTTTTGTGTGTGCATGCAGTGAAACAGTGAGTGCGTGTGTAGTAGGATGATGTAGATTCTTGTTGAGCTATTTACAGCGTGCGCTATTATACAATACTATATACATGGGGTAATGGGGGGGGTTGGTCTGTGGTCCTGGCTGGTGAGCAGCTTATGTGGCACCCCCGTAGTGTTCAATGAAGAGGGTCGTCTTGAGCTGCTTCCGAAAGTCCTTGATGTCAGTTGTTAATCGTAGTTCATCTGGGAGGACGTTCCAAATTTCTGGTGCAGCCAGTGAAAGGGCTTGGTCTGCAGTGTCCTTGCGGGCCTTGATGAAGACTTTTGGTGTGTTAACATGGTTGGAAGTGCCCCTCCTCCTTGGTTGTTTGCTTCTGTCGGATTGTATGAGTGGTTGTAAGCTGAGAGCTGATGTCTGTTGTTAGATTTTGAATATGTTTATGACTGTCTTATATTTGATGCGTGAGCTTATTGGTAGCCAGTGAAGATCTTTTAGAATGGGTGTGATGTGTTCTTGTCTTGCTGTGCCAGATATAATGCGCACTGCTGTGTTTTGCACCAATTGCAGTGGCCCGAGTGTCTGCTTTGTGAGACCAAGATAGATTGGGTTGCAGAAGTCTAGTATTAGAGTTGTTAGTGCCTGACAGACTGTGCGGAAGTGCTCCAGGGAGAGGAGGGCTTTGAGGCATCTGATTAGTCTCATCCTGTAGTAGGCGTTTTCGGTGGTTCCGCTTATGTGTGATTGTAGATTCAGTTCTTTGTCTAGAGTCACTCCAAGGTATTTTACTTCTGGTTTTATTGGTATGGTTGTGTTGTTTATCTTGATGTTGAGTGGAGGGATGAAGTCGGTATTTCGGGTGATGATTAGTGCCTCGGTCTTGCTGTAGTTTATGGTCTGGTTGTTGTCTTGAAGCCATCTGGTCATGTACATGAGACAATCCGTGATTTTGTTGTAGTCTGGGTTGTCAAGTGTGATTGGTGTGTATATCATGATGTCATCTGCATAAATTGTGTATTGTATTTTGTGTTCTTTCATGATGTCGCATATTGGCTGAATGTAGAGGTTAAATAATAGCGCCGATAGGGCGGATCCTTGGGGTACGCCTTGCCTGACCTTTATGGGTCGGGATGTGTTGGGGTCGACCTTGACCTGTATCTGTCTGTCCGTTAGGTATGAGTGGAACCATTTCAGGGTGGACCCGTGTAGCCCAATGTTCTGTAGTCTTTCCAGTAGAGTTCTGTGATCCACTGTGTCGAACGCTGAAGAAATTTCAATGAAGATCATCAGTATTCCATTCTTGCAGTTGTCTATGAGGTGGAGTATGTTGTGGAAGAGGTATAACAGGAGTGTTTTGACTCCATGGTTGTGGCGGAAACCATGTTGATTGATGTCTAGTGGTGTGTGGTTGTCAATGTGGTCCTGTAGCTGATGCTGTACTGCCTTTTCAATAATTTTTGCCAGTAGTGGTATGCTTGAAATCGGTCTATAAGCGGCTGGGTTGTTCTTGTCAAGTGGTGATTTCTTCGGGATTGGTCTTATTGTAGCAATCTTTAGCTGGTTCAGCATGTTTCCTTGGGTCAGTGACCTGTGCACCATGTTGTGTATGGTGTGGATGAAGTTTGACTTAGTAGCTTTAATCCATGTCACTGGGCATGGGTCTGTTGGAGCTGTGCTTGTATTGAGTGTGGTGATGATGTGTGAGAGCTGCTCTGTGGATGGGGTGCTGAATTTTCCCCAGGTTTTTGGAGGTGTGGAGACTTCTCACTTTCTTCCAACACAACCTTCTTGATGTCATTCCATAACTCTTCTGGAGCTCTGTCATTTGTATCTAAAGCAGCAAATTAATTTTGCAGGCAGTCTTTAAATTCCAGTGGTATATTCTCAAGGTCATATTTTGCTGCATTCATGAGTGGTTTGCTCTTTTTCAACTTTAGCTTGAGTTTGCATACTAGTAGTTGATGATCTGTACCACAGTCAGCTCCAGGTTTTGTCTTTGTTGATGTTACAGAGCTTTTCCATTGTTGACTTCCACAGATGTAGTCAATTTGATTTTTATACAATCCATTGGGTGAAGTCCATGTGTACAGTCGCCACTTGTGTTGCTGGAAGAAGGTGTTTGAGATGAATAGATCATTGGTCTTGCAGAATTCTATCAGTCTTTCTCCAGCTTCATTTCTGTTGCCAAGACCATATTTTCCAACTACTTTGCCTTCTTCTTTGTTGCCAACTTTTGCATTCCACTCACCCATGAATATCAGGATATCCTGTTTGCATGTTCTGTTAATTTCAGCTTGTACTTGTTCATAGAACTCCTCAATTTCATTCTCTTCTGCAGCTGTTGTTGGAGAATATACTTAAATTATAGTTGTGTTGATAGGCATTCCTCGTAGATGAATAGAGATTAAGCGTTCACTGACTGCATTGTATTTCATTACAGCTCTTGCAAGTTTCTTCTTTATTATAAATGCTTCACCATTTTTTCTTTGTCTTTCATTTCCAGCATAGTAGACCATGTGATCATCTGATGCAAAGTGCCCGATGCCAGTCCATTTCAGTTTGCTGACACCCAACAGATCAAGTTGTACACATTCCATTTCATTCTTGACTACCTCCAACTTCCCTTGGTTCATGCTTCGTATGTTCCATGTTCCAATGTGTAAGACATCTTTACAGCTTCTGACTCTCATTTCATGTGCAGCTACATCAGTAGTCAGACGTCCCGAAGGCTTTGATCCAACAACATCATAAATGCTGGCTTTACTCTGAAAAGTCTTCAGCTCTTCCCCAGTAGCTAGTTGAGTGCCTTCCGACCTGGGGGTCTCATCTTCCAGCACTATAGCACAGTTTGTTTTGTTGTCCATTGGGTTTTCATGGCAAGATACAGAAGTAGATTGCCGGGCCTTTCCTCTGCACAGTTTAATTTTGGTGTTGTTGCCGTTGTCACAGAAATGTGATCCTCCACTGTCAACACTATCCCATTCTGCTGCTGCCCAGATGGGTGATATGTCTTGGTCTGGCAGCTCAGCTGAGACCTGTCCATCTTGGGAGACCCTGCCAGTAGTTAAACTACCGATAGTTTAGTTCTCAGCATCACTGATGCACACAAGCCCTCACAGCATGAAAGCTGCAAACCAAGTGAGGGCTAACCTCCACTGATAAAAGTTAACACCTATATATTTACCTCCTATTATATAAAATGTGTGTGTACATTGCAACTCTGCCTCTGCTCTGCCCAAACTATGCTCCCTGGAATATCTGCTCAGACCATGTATAAGTGCATCTTTCCATTCACCTAATTTTTATTTGAGTATGCGGCCACACAATTTTATAGAAGCTTTATAAAACTACTTCCTGTATGTTTATTTTTGGACTGAAGGGAAGCATTCCTGGAGATCTGTTTAAGATAAGGATTTCCTACTTTGCACAAACAGTCTTCCAATGAAAATCTGACCAAAGGCAGGTAGAATGTATTTAAGTTCCTTGTATCTATGGAAAGTTTTCATTGGGAAATTTGAAGAGTAATTTTATAACAGGCTGTGGTGCCTCTGTGTGAAAACTAAGAAGGGACTTATTTTAAACATATTTTATATAGATACATAGGTGCTTAAGTGTGTTTATAAAATACTAAATAAATATATAGCACCGAGTAAGCCCTCTAAACTACCTGCTAAAAGCTTCCGCCCATTCAATAGAGATCTTATCCTGGCAGAAACCAGTTCGCTCCTTAACGAGACCACCCTAAACCTGGAAGAACTGATCACTTGCTGGAACAATAACCTCAGTGCGATCGCCCTTCGTCCACCACCTAACAGGTCATCAAGGAAAAGAGCTACAGCCCCATGGTACACAGCTGAGCTGAAAGCATCACTCAATTTACTACGGAAGTTTGAGAAACGGTGGCGAAGGTCACACTCCATTCGAGACCAGACAGCATCCATCCATCAGCTAGCCATTCACCGCAAAGCCATAACAGAGAAGATAAAACAGTACCACACAGACACCCTGAAACGCCTGCTAAATAAACCCCACGATCTGTTTAACCTTATCAAGTCTCTATCCAAAGAGCCAACACCTGAGCACCAATGTGAAATCCATCCACAGGAGTTTGCTACTTACCTACAATCCAAGTTATGTCAGACAAATAAACTTTCAATTGTTGTCTCCTCCACAGACCAAGTGTGTACAACAACTCTAATGTCTTCCTCTACCCCTTCCAAGAAGTGCATCGAAGACACTATCATGACCCTCAATACCACTACTGTGCAAACAGATCCTTGTCTGGCTTTCTGGATAAAGGAACTGCGCTGCGACCTCAGTCCGATAATAACCAAGATAATGAACCTATCCTTCACAAGCGGTTACTTCCCATTGGCCCTCAAGCACACGTTGATCAGACCGCTGCTAAAAAATAGCAAGCTAGACCCCCAAAAGGTAGACTCCTACAGACCCATTTCAAGTATACCTTTTCTTGCAAAGTTAATCGAAAAAGAAGTGCAAAGACAGTTACAAAACCACATCGACTCTGCTGCTCCACTAGACCCATACCAACATGGATTCAGGGAGTCACATGGAGTGGAAACACTCCTTACCACCCTTTTCAATAATATAATTACTGGCATTGACAGCATCCATCAGGGGTTTGCACTCATCTTCCTTGACATTGCTGCAGCCTTCGACTCAGTAAACCATGAGCTTCTCCTAGGACAGCTAAAAGAGAAGGGCATCTGCGGAACAGCACTTGAATGGTGCAGATCATACTTGTCCAGTAGATGGCAGCACATACGATCAGGTGGAACAACATCAGAACCATTTCATCAAGGTCAAGGAGTTCCACAGGGATCCTCCCTATCGGCCTTGATGTTCAACATATACATGCAACCCATTTGCAATATCATCCAGTCTTTCAATGTCAGTTGTATAGTATATGCTGATGATGTCCTGCTCTATATGCCGTTCTCCATAGATCAAGTGGACCTCTCCCCTTTGACCAACTGCTTCAATGCCATATCTGAATGGCTCCTGTCACAAAACCTTTGAATTCAGCATAAGAAAACCGAGGTGCTCTTCATTACAAGGAACCCGAACCTCAGCCCACCCCAATACGTGAAGGTGAAAGAAGCCGATTTACAAGCAAAACCCACAATTCGGTACCTGGGAGTTACACTGGATCAAAATCTTGACATGAAGGCTCACATAGCTAACACCGTACGAGCAATCTATTACAAGATCTGTTCACTAAGACATCTACGCCCCTTGCTTGAACCAGAAGATTTTCGGACAATTTACCAGGCGCTGATCATGACACATTTTGATTACGCCAATGCTATATTACAAGGTCTCCCCCAATCTACCTTGAACCCCTTACAGCTCGCTATGAATAGTGCAGCGAGGGTTCTCCATGGTTCATCTAAGAGAGACCATGTGACGCCACTTCTAAAGCAGTTACACTGGCTTCCTATACAAGCCAGGATCTTCTTCAAGACAGTGCTGCTGACATTCAAAGCTGTCAATAATCTCTCCTCCTCTTCACTAACTGAACTTATCCAAACAGCAGCCCCTAATAGACCAAGAAGATCCACAGTGATAAATATGCTAACAATGCCGAGAGAATTAACAAGATGCACCTCGACAACTGCAAACAGGGCCTTCAGACTCTGCGCCCCACGATTCTGGAACTCCTTACCAACAAACATCAGGGCAATCACTAACCTAATCCAGTTTAGGAAGGCCCTAAAACACTTCCTTTTCCTCCAATACTTCCCAGAGAACAATGAATCACATCCCCACTCAAATACTTACATCTGTACCAACACACCCTGTCAGCCAGGCGACCACACCATGCAAGGGGTCCTTGATCATTGAATCTCATGCTATACTTTTTCTTTTTCTATGACACCGTTGTGTAAATAGTTACCTTTTGTTATCCAAGTTTGATTCCCATGTTAATTGTAAACTCAGACTTATGTACCCTGTCTGATTGTTCTGTTCCATGAAAACCGCGCTGATGCTGAATAGTGCGGTATATAAGAAATGGTAAATAAATAAATAAATTAAATAAATAGCGATGCTTACCCAAAATATTGGGCGAAAAGGACCATCAGAATAAGGGCAGAATATCCCAGTTGAATCCATTAAATATCTTACACACCAAATTGTAATTTTCAAAATAAATAGTGCTGAAACTCAGTTCCCATTCCTACATCCACATGCAAAAACAAATTCAATGCCCAGCAAAACTGCAAGAACCATACCAAAATGTCTTTCTCTTCACAGATAATATTTCATTTAAAAATGTATACCATTGACTCAGTGCTCGAGTTCCACACATATATAAACCAGTGAAGTACATATCTTAAAAAGTGATCTCCTGACATGAATTCATGTTTCAAAAGATGTCCAAATGTGCTTTCTCCATCAGGGAATATTCTTTATATGTTGTGTCCACTTCAAAGGCTACTACTAGCCATCTTGTATAAAATACCAGCAAAAATCCTGCAGAAGTCATTACTGTAAGGAACTTGTGCACATTTGCATCAGCTCACATCAATCCTGTTCTCTGTAAAGCATAAACATGTTATCCAAGTTGTTACTCCTGTTCTATGTGAAGCCAAGCAGTTTGTTATGGTCATTTTGTTGTATGTAAACCGCGCTGACAATAGTGCGGTATATAAGAAATTGTAATAAATAATAAATAAATAAATAAATAAAATCGTGCTTCTGGCTACATTTTCCCCAAACTCCACCCCAGAACGCACATAGAAGTTGGTTGAATAAAAATGTGTGCCTTCTTGACATCAAATGGACTTCTAGGCACATAAACCCTGGGATAATTTCATAGGAGACATTTTATGCAAATTAAAAGGCCTTTATGCACAACAAATTCTTTGAAAATTAAGTGCTGTATATGTAGTGTACGGATACAAAGTGCCCATAGATGTTGCACCTTGGCAGGAATTCTAAAAATTGCCCTCCTGTTGTTGAGAAAGACTATCACAATGTTTCTTTGCAGTCTACTTGAACACTGACCATGTAACCTGGAGAAAAAAAATATTTGTAGCAGAATTTGCTTGAGCATGCTTCAGGACCATCTATGTGCAAATCAGTTGCCTATCTGCCTGTATCTCTTAGGAAATCCCTCTCCTTCTTTTCATATGTTAGTCAAAAGCAGTGTGGGTTTCATAATCAATCTACCTAAATATGTTGAAATAAAAGTCAATAATCATACATTTTGATTGAGTTAACTTGATATATTTGTGGCCAACTTTGTAACATTGTTTTCCTTCATCAGGCTAAGACTCAATGACGAGATATAAATATCCAAAGATAGTCACAAATACGTTAAACTAATCCAATAAAAAAGCAATGCCTACAATCTGATGCTGACCTTTATGTTACATTTTAGTCAATAAAGTTTCAACTGCTTTGAGCTGTTTGCTATATTTAAACTGATTTATATTTTGTTCTGCTATTCCCTGTGCTCCAAAAAGATGAATTCTGTTCATAAATGAATCACTGAAGGTCAAAGAGTTTGATGTTTTGCAACATGTTAATTTCAGGACTACTTTAGATACCACAGGGTAAGAGAATCAGTAGTCAATCAAGCCATGAAAGAGTTTACTTTCTCCCACAAAGTTTGTGAATTTGCAGTTTAAGTTTTTTGTTGTTATTTTTTTTCTTTTACTGGAAGAAACACTAAAACATTACTAAGTAAACTTTTTTAAAGGAAAGGAAGGTTGATCCACTGAAAAGCTAAAAGGTGTTTAAAGTAAGTTCCTTCTATCATTATCAACTCTAGTGAGAAGAAAGAGAATCCTTATGGACCAATATTTAAAACACTGCAACCATCATTGTTTCAAATGCCGACCGCAATGTTACATGAATTCATTGCCGCTATTGTTAGAAGAGCCGGCAATGAAGAAACGTGTATAGTGGTAACAATCACTGCTATCCATACAATGGTGATGTTCAGCCACTTTGAGGGTAATTTTATAAAGTCCTGCTAATTGTTTTTACAATAGCAAGAAGATTGGTGGTTTTACCTTTCCCAAGGCAGGCTTTGAGTCCATTAGTTAATGAGTTAGTGTGTTTCTTCTTTGTTAAAGTTTAGTTTAGTTTTTTCTGATTTGATATATTGCCTATGGTGAGTGGCAGCTAGGCTGGTTACAAAGCAGTAAAGAATAAAGTAACACAAGGGAACACAAGGACACGAGACGACTAAGGAAAATAAGAACAAGGACGGGAGAGAGATGAAAGGATGGCCTAAGTTACACTGAATGGTGAAGGCACAAGTAAAGGAAAACAGTAGGGAGGGGAGGGGAGGGAGACGAGGACACATCACATGACCATTGATGCCTAAAGGAGAGGCATGAGGGGGGCAGAGAGAAGGAATCAAGATCAAGAGAGGGAACCGGAGGGAAAGGTCAAAGAAAAATACGTTTTTAGCTGGGACTTAAAGCAAGAGGCAGAGAGATGGGACCGAAGAACAAAGGGAAGAGAGTTCCAGAGGGTGGTGGTGATTACCTGAAAGGAAGAGGAACAAGCAGCAAGTGAACAGACAGAGGGAATACCAGGGACCTCGAGCAGGTGTAAAGAAGAAGAACGAAGAGAAAGTGAGGGAGTGTATTGTGACAAGAGGTGGGACAGAAAAATGGGTTTTCCAGTGCATAGGGCACGGAAAGTTAATAGAAGAATTTTGTACTTGATGTGAAATTGAAACGGAAACCAGTGCTCAAAGAGAAAGAGAGGGGTGACATGAGAAGATTTAAATGCACTATGAATAAGTTTAAGGGCAGTAAAGTAAATGCAGTAACTATATCTAAGACAGACATATCTTCAGTCTCTGTATACTCTAGCCTGGCTATCTGGCAAACTTTAGACTCACTATCTAGTGAGTCTGTTATACAAATGGTAGTGGCAGGTTTAAATGATATCACATATCCATTGGACAAGATTTCAGTACCTGTTATTAAATTCCTGTGTAAACCTCTCAATAAATTTCTTACTGGCTTTGTAGCTCGTTGCAGGATGGTGTCCTTCTGGTACATTAAAGTGTGGATCAGTACAACCAAATTGTGTTAACTACCAACCCATTTCTAATTTGCCATTTCTGGCTATATTGGTGGACTTGGTGGTTTACTAATACTTATATGAATTTTTAGAACATATTAAGTTGCTAGATGATTGGCAACATAGGTTTAGAAAAAATCAGGGCATAGGAAACCTACTTGTGAGTTTTCTGGACTCTGTTTTGTACCAGCTTAATAATGTGTGGAGTGCTTATCTGCTGATTATCGTTGATCTTAAAACGACATTTCATAAAGAGGCTTGTTGAATTGGGTATGGAAGGCACCATGTTTTTGGCTGTGATTTTAACAATGCAAACTACTTTGATAGGCCATAATAAGCCTAAGAAGGCAGTATATCAAGTAATAAACTAAACTAAATTGGTTTACCTCCTACGCCACTGGTAGACAACAGCAAGTGTGAATGGAAAAATGTATTTATTTATTTATAAATGTTTATACCACTTTTCTGACAAAAGTCAATCACTACTACTACTACTACTATTACTACTACTGAACATTTGTATAGCACTACAAGACATACGCAATGCTGCACCGACACATGTAAAAGATGGCCCCTACTCATCAAAGCTTACAATCTAGTCAAGACACAAAATGCAGTAGCTGTAGACATGAGATACATTTAGGGGGTATGGTAAGGAAACACAAAGGAGATCAGGTAAGTCAAGATCCAAAAGAGGCAGTGAAGAGGTGAGTTTTAAGCCTTGATTTACAAGAGTGCACAAACAATATTACAATGCATATAATACCGCCCCCCCCCCCCACCAACCCATTCCCTCGCTCCTCCAATGATAAAAATGGCTTCAAAACCTTACAAAAGCTTAACAAACTTGGCAATGCCCACAGCTCCTCAGCTAGTGTTTCAGCAAAACTCTGGTGTTCCTCAGGGGTCCTTTCTGTCTGCTTCACTATTTAATGGTTGCATTCTCTCATAGGATGGCTGAAATAATTATTCTTTTTTAATTTTATACAGATGATATTTTATTATACCATCCTTTTGATCTCAAATTTTGAAATAATCTTAGTGGTTAACTGGTATGCATATAGTTTAAATGTATCATAGTTCCAGTGTGTTCTCTGCAACATTTTGTTCTTTGTTGTTTGATGTAAACCGCCCCTGATCGATGGAAGGGGCATTATAGAAAAACTGTTCAAATAAATAAATAATGATTTGTCTGTTAATTTAAAAAAAACAAACCACAAGGCCCTGGTGATTTGCTGTGATTTGAATTATAAGCCCCTAGAGAAAATTAATTTGGCTGGATATGATGTTCTGGGAATAGATGAAATACTTTACTTGGAATAATGATAGACTGGGACCTAACATTTAAATCACAGCACAAAAGGTAACAAGCCCTGTGAAAAAATCAGGCTGTTTGTGCTTTGGATGTGTTCCAGTCATACTTAAACCAGCCCACTGGTTGCCTTGCAACAACCCTGAAACCAGCTGTTTGTGAGTCTGGGGGAGCTGTGAGTCTTGAGATTTGGGAGGCTGGAGAGGGAAAGTGACCCGTCAGAAATGTTCTCAATAGAGAGGGCAATACAATTATCCTTTCATTTTGGCCTAGTTAGGGATCATGTAGTTTCTGTAAAACCAGAACAGGTTTAAAGTAAATGAAGAATAAGGAAAACGTTGAAGTTAGGGTTTCCTATGATGAGTTTTAAATGCAGGCAATAGGAGAGGTAGCAGCTGAGGGATGCCGAGGGACAGAGGAGACTATGAACAAGATACCAATTCTATTTCCTTTTTTAATTGATCTTGTTTTATTTGATTCTTTTATGTGTCGAATATGTGTGCATATATAGTCTAAAGCCATTTCACTGACACTTTTTTAAAGAGATATTGGACATTAAGGAGTTGAACTGCAGGAGTGCCAATAATGTTGATCACAACTGTAAAACCAGATAGTCAGCGCCATACGCTGGATGAGCTCCAGTGATGAATATCTGGTTTTAGTTTCTGCGGCGGCAGCCAGATGCTTTAAAAATATCAACCACCGCTGCTGAATATTGACCTCTATGCTTTTAATGGCTTTAATTCTCTCTATTAAGCATCTTCTGTGAAATCCTACCTGAGAGTTACAATAGGAGGCAACCTGACCAATAGCTAAACTCCACTTGCCTCTCGACTCCACTTGCCCCTCGTGGAGAGTCCCAGCTATATTCTGCTATAACCATATTTATTTTGTCTAGCTTGCAATTTCATGTTTTTATCTGACTTTTAATTCACTGTTTATCTTGTAATTTTGCTTTGAACCTTTGTAGATTAGGAGGAATATAAACAAATAAATAAATAAATCAAAGGGAAGGAAATTGAGCCAAAAAGGTTCAAGCCGTAATCACCTTAATCTGTATGACTAATGAGTTTTTATTTTTTATGGTGCACTGCTCATTTTAATTGGATTTTGTTGTATGTGTAGGTATATGGTAAGGGTGAAGGGCATTTTTTATATACTACACTGGCTGTTGTTAGAATTAAATACATTTTACCATTAAAAATTGTTAGATTAAATGTTGTCATTCTTGCCTCTTTGATATGGACTCTTATTTGCCAGGTACACACTCAGGAGTCTACTTTACCAGATAAATACAGGACCAACTGAGGACCCTAGTCAAGTCTGTGTAGGATGTAAGATATTATATAAGCAGCATGTTAAATCATCCTATATTAATGGTATCAAGCATATGTCCTTCTAAAATTTAAATGGGCTCATATTTCCATGGAAGACTTGTCTTTTGTTCCTTTTATTTGCTTGACAAAATCTGTTGAGGAATTCATTTCTAGGTTGCCTGATCTACAGTATAATCCCATTTTTGACCTTTGATCACATCAGTGATAGTCTGACTACAACAGAAGAAAACGTAAGGAGCACTTCAACCTAAGTGACTCAAAATGTCAAATAGACTGAAATGTTTCCCATGAGTGTAGAGCATAAAATATGGTGCTTTATTCCCTGAGAAGGAGAAAATAACTTTGGAATCAAAAGTTATTTTTTCTAAAGTTCATGAATTGCTGCGTGACAAGAAAATCTCTACTCCTTCTCTAGGAATACTCTGTAAGGGAGTCAAATGCTTTTGCTGTGATTTCCTGACAAATCTGAGAGGCTAGATGGAAATAGATGTGTGAATCCCAGAAAATAACCTTCAAACTGTCAAAGTTTTTGTTTTAGTTGTATACGATGCAACAAATATTAGAACTTGTTCAAGGATATCAGTGCTAACAATTTAAATGGGGCTCTCATAGGTCTAGCACATCTGGCAACCCTGGCTATGAAATATACAACTGTCCCCGATCTAACAAAAGGGGTGGAGGAGTGCTAATGCTTGCCAAAGCCTCCCTAATGCTAACAAATACATCGCAAAGTGAAATCGAGGGCATCGATATACTCAAAGTGGAGAACAAAACAATAGCCATCTGTCTAATCTACAAACCCCCAGCATCACATCACGAAACTCTGGCTGCCGCACTCGAACTCATCTCTTCCACTGCAATCAAGAAACACCAGATTATCCTGGGAGATCTGAATCTAGCATCGGTACCTCCGATAAAAGCAAACACCTTTCTCGAAGCCATGGAACACCTTGGGTACGAACAAATAATACACGATGCCACCCACAACAAAGGTAACACACTAGATCAGGTATTCCTACCCACCACACATCGACAAAAGGGAAAAGAAAAACCTACAAAACCTATAACACGAATAACACCAGTACCATGGTCAGATCATCACCAAATTGAGTTCTCAGTATATCTACCTACTACACCTGACCAGCCAAAAAATGGTACTACAACACACCCCCAAAGGAGATTCCAAAAATTCAATAAGGAAGCCCTAATAACATCCATAGCATCACGCATAAACCCAGACCACACGGACCTCGAAAATCTGGTAAATCTATAGAACTCAGGAATTGAAACAACCGCGAAGCAAAACTCAAAAGCCACGAGCAACACACCTAAAACCAGTACGGAACCATGGTACTCTGCAACTCTAGGCAGAATGAAGAAAGACCTGCGAAAACTGGAAAAGAAATGGAGGAGAATCAAAACCGAAGAGCGCAAAAGGGAGTACCTAATACTCCTCTCAAAATACAAGAACGAGATCAACCTGGCAAAAAAGGCACACCACACTAAAATACTCAATAAGGCTCTTAATAGGCCTAGGGAACTGTTCAAACTTGTTAAATCCCTCACCAAGAACTCCCAAGATCTTCACTATAATGGTTCAATGAAGGCCCAAACTCTAGCGGATCATTATGCCAAAAAACTAAACCCACCAATAGCCGCACACCCCACCCAAGACCAGGATACAGCCACCGCCCCTCAAAAAATCAAGTTTACCACAAGCGCAGAGAGGAGCAAAGAATGGAGTACATTCCTGCATATCGAAGACCAGCAAGTCATAAACATAGTCACCAACTTAAACACCACAACCTCCCCTCTCGATCCGTGTCCAGCAGCCTGGATCGAGTTGGCAAAAAAAGAAATTGCCCACCATATTGCCCATATCGTGAACCAATCACTTCAACAAGGTATCATGCCAATGCAACTCAAAAAATCCCTCATAAGACCCATTCTAAAAAACAAAACTCTCAACAAGGACGACCCAGCATCCTACCGCCCAATATCAAGCATATCCTTCCTAGCCAAAATCATTGAAAAGGCAGCCCAACAACAACTGCAAGACCACATCGACGACAGAAAATCCCTTGATGTTCACCAATACGGTTTCCGACAGCATCACGGAGTTGAAACCCTCTTCATAGCATTGCTGGACAATCTCCTCAAAGGCCTGGAAAATAAAAACACGATGTTCATGCTTATATTTATAGACATATCAGCAGCATTCGACACTGTACACCACAGTACACTCCTGAACAGACTCGCATCCATAGGAATAAAATGAACTCCGCTAAAATGGTTCTCTTCCTACATATCAAACAAAATGCAGCAGGTCTACTTCAGCAATGAAAAGGCAAACCCTTTCCCGCAAACCCAAGGCATTCCTCAAGGCTCTGCTCTCTCCTCCCTCCTCTTCAACTTATACATTCAACCAGTCTGCGAAATCTTCCGGACCCACAAGATCAGTTACCATATTTATGCAGATGACCTAATGCTTTATGCTCCACTCGACGTAAATCAACCAAATTACAACCAAATAGAAGAATGCCTAGGCAAGCTGCAAACATGGTTGCGTCAAAACAACATGTCTATAAACCACAAAAAACAGAGGTGATGTATATCTCTAGAAAACCGGATTTCAACCCTCCCTCAACAATCACTCTTAACAACCACCTCTATCACACAAAGACCGAAATAAAATACCTAGGGGTAATGCTTGATAGCAACCTAAAGTTGGACAAACACCTCCGGTTAACCAATCGGGCTGTATTCCATAAACTAAAAGTTCTGCAACCACTACGTAACATCATTGAACACTCTGACTTCAGAACAGTGGCTCAAGCTCTCATCACCCCACACCTGGACTACTGCAACGCCATACTGCAAGGATTACCTAAGAAAACCCTAAACATACTTCAAATGGCACAAAACGCTACTGCCAGAATCATCATGAGAAAAAACTTCGCCGAACACATCACACCAACACTAATTGAGCTACATTGGCTCCCCATTACTGCCCGCATCAAATACAAGACAATAATAACCACTTTCAAGCTTATTCACAATATAGCACCTTCATACCTCACCAACTTAATCACCACACAACCTCTAAACAGAAACAGAAGAACAGCAAATCTCAATACCCTCTGTGTCCCGAATAGCATTAGAACAGTCAAAGCATTTACGAGCAGCAGAGCATTTTCATACACAGCTCCGCTTCTCTGGAACCAGCTCCCTGTCGAGCTACGTTTAAATAGCGACTTGAAAAACTTCAGAAAAGAGCTCAAGACTCACCTTTTCCAGACTCATTACAACCTACCCTAGTCACTTCACAAGAGAATTTACAACCGCTGACCTGTAAATATGTATATATGTAAAGACACCCCATTTCAATCAAGTGTACATTTAGTAACCCAGCTGCTGTGATGTGTGTGTATCCCCTTAATCGAAATGTATATCATGTTGATTTGTACTGTATTCAACCTTATATGTATAGTAAACCGC
The DNA here is from genome assembly GCA_033557465.1 of Ichthyophis bannanicus. Taxonomy (NCBI): domain Eukaryota; kingdom Metazoa; phylum Chordata; class Amphibia; order Gymnophiona; family Ichthyophiidae; genus Ichthyophis; species Ichthyophis bannanicus. Next base: position 730,381,526 of record CM066036.1, on the reverse strand, counting down.
TGCTGATCGCTGGAAGTAGCGGTATACAAATGTACTCTAAATAAATAAAATAAAATCTGCAAAGAAATTTACAAAAAATGTCAAAGAGGATGAAGGGTTTAGGGTCAACACCTTGTTCTGAAGTAGGTCCTAAAAGTAAATCCTGAATGACATCTTGTAAGAGAAAAAAATGCTCTGTCTGTTCTCAAACCGGTGGGCTGATGGGATCGGGGACTGGTGTTCCTGGTCTGTGCTGAATGACACTTGTAATTTTAAAACAAGTAAATTTTCAAAAGACTTAACTTGCTAATTTTACAGTTAGCTGCTTAATCTGACTGGCTAAAACTTTTCCCCCTTCCCAAACATGCTACCTAGCTAAATCCGTACATACAAAATGACTGTGAACATAGATTTAGCCATTCAAAAAGGGTGGAAGGCATGTTGTGGATGCTGAGCTAATCAATAAGCGTTATGCATTAGCTGGCACAGAAAAAAGAACAGATTACATGGCTAGCACCAAATTCAAACTATATACGTCTTTTTGAATATCTACCCCATTCTATTTTTCCCCTGAGCTATACTCACCCATAGGAATGCCTCTTTTAAATGCATATAAAAGCATGCATGCTGTGAAAACAATATATTATTTTAGGGAAAACATTTATTTACTCAGATAAATTCCTTTGACAATTTCCCTCTATAATATATTTCAGACTTTCTATTGGAAAATTAACACCTATAATGGTTAATATGCATGATGGATATTTAGTGAAGTGTGTTATTTCACATAAGCAGAGTCATGTTTTGTTCAGCTTCTCTTCCTTTGACTAAAAAAGCATTTAAAATGTAGGCTACCACTGTCAGTTAATGTGTGCAAAATCATTTTAACACTTTGTCCTAAAAATAGTGTGTTTTAAGTTGCTTATGCTTATTGAAAGGTTCTAATGATCATTTAAAAAACTTGTTAACATGCATTTGAAAAATGAAGTGAAAAATGTACAAATATCTGTCTCTACTTCACTCAGAAATGCCCGCTGTATCATTTCCTGCTTCAACAACCTAAACGCCTCCATTTTTCCCAATAAACTTCATCCAACCTGCAGATGGCTTTTACAACATGTGCAATGAAATTCTAATGCATGATCTGGACTATACAATACATTTGGGAATAGTGTGCAGCCCCTAATTAGCAAATGATTTAGTGAAGATGGTGATAATTTGACTGAATTCATTAAGGGAGTTATTTCAGAAGCCCTATTCATGACTTAAGCATGTACAAGCAGCCATATACAGGTATAAATCTCATCCTTGTGCAAATTGGAATTTTAGAAAGGGTGAAATTTATATATGGCTGACTGCACCACCTGAAAAATACCCAGAGGCATGTCAAGTGTCTGCTTTGGGTAGGATAAACATCTGTAAGTATATTCCCCCATTTCATATACAGTATACATATGTAACTGCAAAATTGTATACTTCCAGATTTACACCGACTCCCTGCTATGGAAAGAGTTTTAAAAAGTGTTTCTTTTGGCCTTCTCTTTACCAGGGGATTAAGGGGACTGTCCTCCTTAATCCCATGGACACCAATTCTAAATTGTGCATCCCCAGGCTATCCAGAAGTCCAGACATCCAGACGGCCCAGGGATGCACCAGGTTCTTCTCCTGTGGGGGCTAGATATCCCCACAGGAGCAGAATCGCGGTATAGTGACTGGACATCCGGGATGTGCCCTGATTCAGGCACCCCAGACATCCAGCCAACTATCCAGCTAGCCCAGCCTGGATCCTGCATGTAGTCGCGATCCCCGGTGGCAACTGTGAATCCTTTGTTCCCAAAGCCCGACCCCCGATTGGGACTTCCATGGCCAGGGTTGGACTGCGGCGAATCCCCTACACCCATCACCTGTATTGCAGGCCCTAGCTCTGGCATCCCCCAATGTCCAGGGTGACTTAGTCCACTTCAGAGGTGGAATAGGTCCCCTGTTTAAATGGCCGACCCCAGATAGCAGGGCCAACCTCAGAATCAGCCCTGTATATCCAGGAACATGGTGCTACCCACTGCCTGCCCTCGCTCCTCCCTTGGCTCACCCCTCCCCCTCCCGCCCCATCCAGAATTCCCTACACCTCTCCCCTATATGTGCGGGGAGCATTGGAGTGGGAATACGGGCATTTAGCGAGTCTGGACATCTGGATCGGACATCCAGACCTGCTAAATGCAGTTCAGAATGACCCCATAATGTTTATTTCCCTCTTTGAGTTGAAAGGGTGCAAGAGAAAGTCCTTTATACTTAATTAGGAGCATTGGCCTGCCCACATTGGCTAAATGGCCCAGATACTCATTAAAGGGCTATATTTACACATATTCTTTGTGAAAAGCTGGCACTTACATGCAGAGGCATCGGAACGCCATGTTCCAGTTTGTCAAAAAAACGGTGCAAACTGGAAGTGAATCGTTATCCTCAGAAGACGCGGGCAGCATCAATGGGATAAGTTCTTTCACATGCTGATAGAGGACTGCAAGTCAGTCAGGAGCCATGGAAAGTAGGAACTTTTCTATATAAATTGTTCGGCTCTACCAGCTTTTTTTGGAACACATGCTGTGGAATTATCTTCCCCTGAAGAATCCTTGTAAAGGAGAAACGCGTTGAAGCGCTACAAAGACGGCGTTGGGACAACTATACATTCTTTGAACTATTGGGAATATTTCAGCATTTGTTGCGACACAAGATAAGTTACTTTGTGTTGGGAAAATTGCATATTTTTTGAATTATTGGGAGCACTTCAGCAGGTTGCGATATTTTCATCATCTTTAGGATAAGTTACTTCACATTGGAAGAATTACATATTTTTGGAATTGGTGTTACATCTGACAGGTCGTTGATGCTATTGGGCACAGCTTCTGCCGGGTTGCTGGCAGTAAGCATTGAAAGTGTCGGGAAGTCTGAGACCTAGTCATTTGTCTAATGAATAGTTCATCTAAAAGATAATTTCTCTATATTAGGGGTATAGAGGTTTTTTAGAGCAATAAATATATAAGTAGATACAGTAGTATACACTCTGCTAACATGCCTAAGTATAACGTCTATTCATTAGGGACAGCATGAAAACCTGAATCGTGTTTGACCCACCAGGATCAGAGTTGGGAACATCTGCCCTAGAGCAGCGGCCAACAGGGGCACAAACACCCACACCCACAGGCTCCACTATCCAAAGCCTCATGGAGAGTCAGGCCGTTAGGCCCTGCCGGAGCAGCATCTCCCAATACTAGCGCCTGCATACCTTAGCAATGCCGTCCTAAACTTGGGAACACGTTACACATATATCAAAAGGTTGCTATGGTTAATGTCAGATAACAAATCCTAAGTTAAACACAATTTGTTGACAGAGATTCATCATAGCAACCTTTCTGATATCTGTGGAATGTGTCTCCTTTTTTGTTTCTGACAGTGTTTACCACCCCGGGGAGTGACCCCAACAGTTTTGCGTACCATAACAATGCCTGAACTGTGCCCAGGACTGGTGTGGCAGCAAGGGCTGCCAAAAACCTCTATATTTGCACAATGCTGGCATAGGTGTGGGAGTGTGTGTAAGTCTATCCAGTGTTTTGTGGCTGCCTACACCTTACTGAGCCCACACTGCTTGCACTGTTTCCAGTGTTAGCCTACCAATGTGCATAATGAGGAGCAAGGTACTGTGGGTATGGCCTGGACAGGGTGGCCTGGGCAGGATGCATCTGCACAGGGCATAGGGCAATGGCTGGGACATTGTAGTGCCCGACCACCACCTGCACCTGGAACATATATTTTGCATCCACAGTATGTGCAGAGCAGAACCAGGACATTCACCCACAGAACTCAATATTAAAAAAAAAAAATCTGATTCTGATTATCTCACTAAAAACAACAACAACAACCACTAAGAACATAAGAACATAAGATATGCCATACTGGGTAAGACCGAGGTCCATCAAGCCCAGTATCCTGTTTCCAACAGTGGCCAATCTAGGTCATACGTACCTAGCAATATCCCCAAAAGACACAGGTTCCACAATGCTTGTACTGGGTCAAGCATTGATTATCCTGGGTCCCTTTTTAATAGTGGTTTATGGACCTTTCCTCCAGGAACTTGTCCAAACCTTTTTTTAAACCCAGCTACACTAACAGCCTTTACTACATCCTCCGGTAACAAATTCCAGAGTTTGATTACACGTTGAGTGAAAAAATATTTTCTCTTATTTGTCTTAAATAGTTTACCCTGTAGCTTCATTGCATGTCCCCTAGTCTTTCTATATTCTGATAGCATAAACAATTGATCCACGTTTACCTGCTCCACTCCATTCATTAATTTATAGACCTCTATCATATCTCCCCTCAGCCGTCTCTTTTCCAGGTTGAAGAGCCCCAACCTTTGTAGCCTCTCTTCATAGGAGTAGCCTTCCATCCCATTCACCATTTTGGTGGCTCTTCTCTGTACTTTTTCTAATAATGCTATGTCCTTTTTAAGATACGGTGACCAGAACTGCACACAATATTCAAGGTGCGGTCGTACCATGGAACGATACAGAGGCATTATTCTCCAGTACCAGGCATATTGTGAACTAATACAAAACCGTACAACAAAGAGCAAACCTAGCATACCATATCAGCACAAACTTCCAAAACTCACATAAGGAGCCCATCCAAAAAAAATGTCACTGTAAATACTATAGTGGGCACTGGAACATCCATACACCTATTTGAAAAGCTGAACAAGTCAAATTACTACAGTACAGTATAGATCTTTACATACAAGGCCATTTAGTTTAACTTCAGTGGTGAGTAAATTATTGGACACGCAGCTGAAAGAGAAAATAGTGAGGCTTCTGGAGTCCAGTGGATTACAGGATCTGAGGCAGCATGGATTCACCAGAGGCAGGTCTTGTCAGACAAATCTGATTGATTTCTTTGACTGGGTGACCAGGGAATTGGACCGAGGGAGAGCCCTAGATGTGGTGTATTTGGATTTCAGTAAAGCCTTTGACACTGTTCCTCACAGGCGACTAATAAACAAACTGACCACCCTAGGGATGGACCCTAAAGTTACTACTTGGGTTAGAAATTGTTTGGGTGGGAGGCGACAAAGAGTGCAAGTAAATGGATCTCACTCTGAGGAGAAGGATGTTACCAGTGGTGTGCCCCAGGGATCTGTCCTTGGTCCAATTCTTTTTAACATCTTTGTTAGTGATATAGCAGAAGGGCTGTCGGGTAAGGTTTGCCTCTTTGTGGATGATACCAAAATCTGCAATAGAGTAGACACCCAGGAAGGTGTAGATAACATGAGGAGGGATCTAGCTAAGCTTGAAGAATGGTCTAGAATTTGGCAGCTGGGATTTAATGTTAAAAAATGTGAGGTCATGCATTTGGGCTGCAACAATCTAAGGGAGCAATATAGTATAAGGGGTGAAGTACTTTTGTCCACTAAAGAAGTTCGGGACCTAGGCGTGGTTGTGTCTGATGATCTTAAAGTAGCTAAACAGGTAGAAAAGGTGATGGCAAAAGCTAGAAGGATGCTTGGGTGCATATGGAGAGGAATGGCTAGCAGAAAAAAGAAGGTGATTGTGCCTCTGTATAAGTCTTTGGTGCGACCTCATTTGGAGTATAGTGTGCAATTCTGAAGACCGCACCTTCAAAAGGATGTGAACAGGATGGAGTCGGTGCAGAGGGTGGCTACTAAGATGATTAGTGGTCTTCATTATAAAGCATACATAGCATATGAGGACAGATTTAGGGATCTTAATATGTACACCTTAGAGGAAAGGCGGGATAGAGGTGATATGATTGAGATGTTTAAATACCTCTGTGGCATAAATGTTCAGGGAGAGAGCCTCTTTCAATTAAAAGCAAATCCTGCTATGAGGGGACATGGGATGAGGGTGAAGGGAGATAGATTCAGGAGTGATATGCGGAAATATTTCTTTACGGAAAGAGTGGTGGATTCATGGAATAAGTATCCCAGTGGCAGTGGTAGAGATGAGGACCGTAACTGAATTCAAAAAAGCATTGGACAAACACAGAGGATCTCTAAAGGTAAAAAGGGGACTGTTGTAGTTGTTGATATGGAAGGACAGACTAGATAGGTCATGTGGTCTTTTTCGGTCGTCATGTTTCTATGTTACTACAAACTCCATGTTAACAGAACACCTGACCTCAGTCACAGACTCACAACATCGACCCTCACCAAGTACAGAATAAGTAACCACAATCTAAAATAAAATAAAAATATGCAGACAATTTTAAATTGAAACCCCAAGAAGCCAGAGTCCACATGCAGTGCAACATCAGATAAATAAGAGATGCAGTTCCCCAGTACTGTGTAAAATATAAAAATAGCACAAAGTCCAATCACTAAAATTAAATAAAAATTATTTTTTCTACCTTTGTGGTCTGACCATTTTATTCTCTGATCATGCTGGTCCCGATCTGAGGCTTCTGCTTTCCTGTCTTCTCTTAGCTCACTTTCTGTGGTCTATGGTCCATGGTCCATCTGTCATTTCTTATCTCTTCTTTTGTTTTCTTCACTTCCTTCCATCAGCCCATTTCCAGTTCCAGTAACCCTCCCCAGTATCAGCCCCCTTTCCAGTCCTCCCCTCCCAGTACCTTCCAATGTCAACTGCCTTGCATTCCCACGACTGCCACTGGTGTCCATTCCCTTCCAGTCCCCCTCCTTCCCCACTGTCCAGCCCCTTCTAGTCCAAATACCATCCCAGATATCAGCTCACGTCCATTCTGTGCCACCCCCACAGTCAGCTCCCTTCCAGTCGCCCTACCCTCTGTCCATCCCCCTTCCAGTGCTATTTGCATGTCTGCTCCCTTCCAACCTCCTCCCCATTACCCAACCATCTACCACTCCCATCCCCAAGTGTCAGCACCCTTCCAGTCCCCCTTCAGTACATCCCAGGTGTCAGCTCCTTTCAAGCCCCTTCCTTCCCCCATGTCAGCTCCCTTCCTGCCCCCTCCTTCCCCTGGTAGACCCTTTCATTATCTGCTCCCTTCCAGTCCTATTCTACCATCCTCCCGCATCAGCCCATTTGTAGCCCTAGCCCCTAGTTTTCTTCCAGGGCCAGCAGCTCTCTCCTCCACTCCCCTCCCCCCATTAGCCCATTTCCAGTCCCAGCCCATTTCCAGTCCTATCCCCCTTATCAGCCCACTCTAGTCCTAGCCCCCCAATCAGCCCATTACCAGTCCTAGCTCATTTCTAGTGCTAGCCCTCATCTGCCTATTACCAGTCCTAACCCCCCCACCCAATAAGTTAATTTCCAGTCCTAGCCCCCCAATCAGCCCATTTCCTGTACTAGCTCCCCCCGCCTGATCAGCCCATTTCTACTTCTACCGCCCCCATCAGTCCATTTCCAGTCCTAACCACCCCCGATAGCCAATTACCAGCTCTAGACCCCTCTCCCAATCAGCCTATTTCCAGTCCTAGTCCCCCATAGCCCATTGCCAGTCCTAACCCCCCATCAGCCCATTTCCAGTCCTAGCCACCCCGATAGACCATTACCAGCCCTAGACCCCCCTCCCAATCAGCCCATTTCCAGTCCTAGCCCCCCATAGCCCATTACCAGTCCTAACCCCCCATCAGCCCACTTTCAGTCCTAACCCCCCATCAGCCCTTTTCCAATCATAGCCCATTACCAGTCCTAACCCCCCATCAGCCCATTTCCAGTCCTAGTCACCCCCGATAGCCCATTACCAGCCCTAGACCCCCTCCCAATCAGCCCAATTCCAGTCCTAGCCCCCCATAGCCCATTACCAGTACTAACGCCCCCTCAGCTCACTTCCAGTCCTACCCCCCCATCAGCCCATTTCCAGTCCTAGCCGCCCCCCTAGCCCATTACCAGTCATAACCCCCATCAGCCCACTTCCAGTCCTAACACCCCCCCCAAGGGAAATAAAAATTGAAAAACCTAGCTTCTAAAGCTGCTGCCACGGCGGCAGAAGGAAGTGCCCTGCAGCCACCCTGGCAGAGCCCGCCTCTCTCCCTCAGTGCCACCGCCACAGAGCTGCAAAGGGAGAGTTTCCCTTTCTCGCGGCTCTGTTAAGCCTGCCGACGCTGATGGGAAACAGGCATTTCCTGTTTCCTATCAGCGACGACAGGCTTAGCATAGCTGCGAGAAAGGGAAACTCTCCCTTCCCGGCTCTGTAAAGCCGGCGCTGAAGGGAGAGGAGGGCTCTGTCGGGGCGGCTGCAGGGTACTTCTTTCTGCCGCTGCTGCTGCCGCCACTGCTCTTCTATCCACATTTTATTTTGTTTGTTTTTTTTGAAGGCCGAGTGAGGCGGGCTTTTTGGGGGCAATTTTTGCCGCCTGAGGCCACCGCCTCACTCATCCTAATGATAAAACCGCCCCTGCTCCCTAGACATGCCCCCACCATACCCCCTTGCCTAGTTGGAGATCCCTACAGTGTAAATATAATTTGTTGAATGGATTGGGAGATATCTCTGTGATTTTGACATCCACGCTTCCATCTTCAGATGTCCTAAATCATGACTAAGCCTTTTAAAATGACCCCTTTAGTGAATAAGATATAATTTGTCATACTTAGCAAGTTACTAGACTGCCAATCAAATCAAAAACTCACTGTGCTCTTCAGCTTTATTTTAAAGAGATATATCCCATGGTAGTCTATGCTCATTGCTACAAGAACTCGTTACTACAGTAACCCAGAATGCCCCACCCTGCTTATCTACATAGCTAATTTTTCTACTCTAAAGCCTCTGAAAAAGATAAAAGTAAAGGTTATCATAAAGGGTATAACTTGATAAACCGAGTGGCAAATGAGCAATCCAGAAATTATCTGCAACAATGAATAAGTCATCAGCATGTGCCAATTCATCAGTGGCCCAATCGTTCTGGCTCATCTAGACAGAAGCTAGCCCAACAGATGCTGCACTATAAGATCTGTAACTGAATCACTCCAACCAAGTGCTCCACGACAATGCCTACAGTAAGAGTATACACGTGCATGCCATTGTTCATACTTTTATACTTGCCACAATATTTTGCATGTATATTGCCACAAGTATGCTAAAATTACTTTTTTTAATTACTCCCAAGAAGCTCATGTTAAAGGAGATAAGAAGGAGCATAACAAATTGCAAAGTGTCAGAGATAGTCAAGTACTGGTGATCATATTAGAATTATTTATTTACTTATTTAAAAGTATTTATAGCCTGCACAATGACCAAGGTGGGTAAAAAAAACCATACACAATTCATCATGACATACCAATGAACTCATACAAAAATAACTTAAATACAATAGGGGTTATTCCTATCCTCATTTAGCGGGTCTGGTTGTCCGATCCATATGTGCAGACCCACTAAATGCCCAGATTGCACTGGTGGGAATAGAGCTCCCCACACGTATAGTGACTTGGGTGTGAGCTCTGTTTGTGGGCAGGAGGGGGTGGTCCAGGGGAGGTGTGGGGGCAGTGGGCAGCAACTGACCCTGGATGTACAGGGCCAATTCAGAGGTCGACCTTGTACGTCCAGGATCTGCAATGTAGATGGTGGACTTATTCCAACTCAGAGGTGGAATAAGTCCCCCTAGACATTGTGGGATGCCGGAGCCTGGACCCTCAATACAGGTGAAAGGTGCAGAGGATTCACCACAGCCTGACTTTAGCCATGGAAGGCCCGAATGGGGGTTGTGCTGTGGGAAACAAAGGATTCGCTGTTGCCACCTCGAAGGTCAAATAAGTCCCCCTGGATTGCGGGAGATAGTGGCGCAGGACCCATAAGACAAGGTAAGGGGGTGCAGGAGGTTCTTCACAGCCCAACTCTGGCCTTGAAAGGCCCAATTGGGGGTCAGGATGCAGGGAATGTGGGGTTTGCTGCCACTGCTGGGAATCACGGCTTGTGAATGGAGTCGCTGCGGCATGGCAACAGGATGCCATGCCACTGTATTCAATTTATGAAACAGGCTGGGATAGCCAGGTAAGTGCAGGACATCTGGCCTGTCAGAATTGAGGCTGACCTGGTAGACCCATGGGATTAGAAACGGGTCTACTGCTGCATGCCCCGATTCTGACAGGCTGTACAGGAGGGGAACGGGCAGTAGAGAATGACATAAATAACATAAATCAGTCTAATCTAAACAAAATAAAAAAACTGACTACAAATCTACCATTTGAAAGCACAAACTGGATCATAATTACACTATAAACATGGTTGCCCCAAACACCTCACTTGCATATCAAATAGATCTAGAAAAGTCCTGCTGGAAGACCAACAACTCTGCTTCAGCATGTAACTCATTAGAGCGAGAATTCCAAATGGATGGAGCACTCAGAGAAAATGTTCTTATGTAATGACTGAAAATGAATCTTTTTAAAGGAAGGAACAACTAAAAGTTGTGCATCCTGAGACCGTAAAACACGAGAACAGTAAGATCTAAGCAAAGTTCATAAATTAACAGGAGCCATCTTATGCAAGCATTTGAAAGTTATCATAATCATTTTATACAAAACCCGAAATCTGATAGGAAACCAGTGGAAAACAAATAACTGTTGCATATTACCATCAGAATATTTGCATCCAGTTAGAAGACAAGCAGTAGCATTTTGGACTGATTGTAAAGGAGACACAGATACTTTTTAAAGTCCCAGGAAAAGAGTATTACAATAGTTCATGGATGAAAGGACTAAAGCTGTAACACAGAACATAAATTGTTACTTGATGCAAATGCCTTTGAGTCAGTCCTTACTCTTGGTGACCCAGATGCTCCTGGGTTTTCTTGGCTGTGTGACTGGAAGTAGATTGCCAGGCCTTTCTTCTGTGACAATGGAGGGTTAAGGGACTTATCCAAGGCCACAAGGAGTACTAGTGGGAATTGAATCCTGGTTGTTTGGTTACCAAGCCAGTGTTTTAACCACTAGGCTACTAAATATGGCTTTAGCCTCTTTGTAAATAATCATGCAGATTTAATTGTGTATCTAACCGTACCCCAAGATCTCTCCAACATAGCTAAACACAAAAAGAAAATAATCCTTTACAGAAGTCACAGAAGTCAAACTTAAAGGATTTGGAAAATCTGAAGATAGATTCAAGATTTCTGTTTTATTCATGTTTAATTTGAACCCATTCTGAAACATCCATCACTCAACCGATGTAAGGCAAAATTCCACATGCTTTAAAGAATCATCCAATGAAGTAGAAATAGGAACGACAAACTGTACGTTATCGGCGTAAACTTGAAATTTAACATCCAAACTCTGAAAAGGTTTTGGAATTGGGGCAATATAAAGATTAAACAATATAGCCAACAGCACAGAACCCTGTGGTACCCCGCCTCAATACATTTCCAAGAGAAGCAGCATGGAATCTGTGTACCTTTTGGGATCCTGTCAGGTCCTTATGAACTGGATTGGCCACTGTTGGAAATAGGATACTGGGCTTGATGGAGCACTGGTCTGATCCAGTATGGCAAATCTTATCTTCTTATGTTGTTATGTTCATGCTTACACTACTATTTTCTAAAATCAAGTGCCGAGTAATATTTGGAAATTTCTGGTCAGGTAAATATCAGTTGAAATGGAGAGTACCACAGGGATTCCCTTTATCACCACTATTATTTAACATATATTTCCAAACTTTGGGTGAACTAATATGGTCATCAGGGCTATCTTTTTTGCATAGGCTGATGATATACAACTGATTTATGCCAATGAAAGGTGATAAAGGCAATAGGTTGTAAACATTAATAACACAGGTACACTAAAAAAAATTTTTTTTAAACTGCCTCTAATGTTTCGATTGATTTTTACGCTTTTTGGTGCGCTGAATCCAAATCTGGTAACCAATTTGCTCCATCACGTACAGATTTTTTGCTACATTGGGTTAGCAGTTTGAGGTGAACGTTTCAGATTGAGTGCGATCGAGATAAAAGTTTCTTGGATGAATTCTTTATACTAATTGTTTAGTAGTTATTCAAATAAGAATAAAGAAAATTGTAACAAGGCAGCACATAAGATAGAGTAATGTCAACAAAACACACTTTTATGTTATCAAAATTGTCTGCACTTAAAAGAGCCACTTAAAAGTGAACAATATTTGATCATATTAGAGCTAGGTTAGACACAAAGCAAAGCAAAGAATTGTGCAAAAATTGTTGTACAGGTTTGTATGTTAGAATAGAAAAACGCAAACCACACCATTGAAATACATGAAGACAAACACACGATGGCGTGAAAATAAAATTCTAATAAATGAGATCCGACACTGTGGTAATAACTAGCAAATTTTTATTTCAAAGTTTAGTAAAAACACGATATTTGTCAACACAGTTTTAGATTTTAAAGTCATTCTTGGGTCAATCAATCTCCTGGTGGGGCCGTTTCTTCGTCTTTCCCCCCGAATGCTTCTCTTGGTGTGCTGCTTGGCGTATTTTTCATCTGGGGTTTCCCGAAGCAGCATCCTGCATAAATCAGCCATCATAGTGGGGTTACATCTTCCTTGGTACGGTCTCTCTGCGTCCTTGATGTAGTGGTGTAACCTTTCAGCTTGTTCTTAACTGTAAGCCCGCAAGTTTTCGGGTAATTAGTTCACATGGGAGTGCAAGAAATGGACTTTCAGGCTCATGTTACAGCCTTGTTCTTTGAAGGCATTGAGCATCCTGGCAACAATATCCTTATAGTTCTCATCCCCCCGCCTGTTCCCCAAGAATTTGAGAACAACATCCTTGAAGGAATCCCAGGCTTCTTTTTCCTTCTCAGACATCGTTTCAGCGAATGCTCCATCTGAAATGAGTTTCCTTATATCAGGGCCAACAACACACTCCTTCCTTTAGCTTTGCTTCAGAAAGTCGGGGGAACTTTGAGCAAAGGTACCGAAAGCACTCACCATCTTTTGGAAGGGACTTGATGAATTGCTTAATGAGACCCAACTTAATGTGGAGAGGTGGTAATAGAATTTTATCACGAGGTACCAAGCTCTCATGAAGAACATTTTTCTCACACCGGGTCTCAAATACTCCCGAATTGTCCAGTCTTTTTTCCCCCAGTGTAAGTCGCGGGGCCCGGGTATCCCACAAGCAAAGGAAGCAGGGATATTTGGTGAAAAACGGATTGCTGCCCTAATAGCATGGATAGAATTTTAAAGTCTCCACAAATCATCCAGTTATGCTCATCATAACGAATCTTCTGAAGAATCAGGGCCAAATTCTCGTATTTTTCTTGGAGAATAACAGAGTGAGCAATAGGAACTGAAGCGAATGTGTTTGCCATTATGAAGAAGAGCACCTTTTATGCTGTCTTTTGACGAATCTATGAACAGCCGCCATTCAGCAGATCATACTTGAGTTTAAACTTTTCCATCACTCCGTATATATCGTTGCAAAATACCAAATCTTCCTCTTTGCTGAAATACTTCAAAATTGTGTCTCGCGGTTGCGGTACCAATAAAAGTTGTTCCTGGTGACAATAGATTTTTCTGTTTAAGCCGAGAACCTAGCAGTTGGGCAGCATCTTTTTTGGGAGTCCTAAATCCCGGACTAAATCATTCAATTCAGCTTGAGAGAAAAGTTCAGGTTTCGGATCTGGTTCAGTTTCAAACTCGGAAGTACGGACTCATCGGGAAAAGCCATCTGATGAGTCTCATCATGATCAGAACCGTCCACACAAATATGATCCAAAGATTTTGGTGGTTCAGGCACAGGTACTTCGTTGCTATGAGGCATAGGCCTAATTGCTGAGGGAAGGTTGGGGTAACTTATTACGTTCTATTTTTAAGTTGTATCCCTTCACAATGCAAGAGCAAAAATAGCAGTCACTGCTGTGGTCTCTTTGTTCACGCCACATCATAGGTATTCCGAAAGAAATGCTTGTTTTTTACCTTTCATCCATAAACGTAGATCTTCCTCACATGTCTTGCACACTTTGTGAGGAGCCCACGTTTGTCTTGATCGCCTAACTTCAAACCGAAATAGGCGAAATATACTTTTTTAATAAATGCAGAAAATGTTCCTCTGCCGCTTTTTCATGGTATATTCCCCACAAATAAAACAAAAACTGTCCGGAGAGTTTGACGCAACCTCTGGCTCTGTGAGCCCTCACAAATACACAGCACTGCAAACTACAACTGTAGTGAACCACTTCGGAATAAAGCTGGATTACGACTGAGCAAACAAAAGGTAATAATGAACATGCAAGAAACTGAAATTTCACAGGAACGTACAAGTCGCAACCACCGTCTTTGAGAGAGCGAACGAGGCGACGCGAACAGGCAAGAACAAGCTCCAGCGCGAGAACACGAATTAGCCCCCCGCCTCCCAATAGTCCTGTTAATGTATAAAATGAATACAAAACCACTCTAAAATATCATGAGGGAGTGTTTCTAGTTAGTTAACCATTACAACCTCTATTTTGGGCCAAGAAAATAAACTGCAGTCGGCTAAAAGAAATTATGTGAACATTCCTTATATGGGTAAGAAATCTAATTTTGCAAGAAAACGTGATGTGATGGAACATTTTGGCTATTTTTCCTGGATTCAACACCCCAAAATCTATAGGAATCAGTTGCAAAACTGGAGGCAGTTTTTTGGTAGTGTACCTGTGTAATTGTTTAAAGTTAAATGTTGGTTGGAACAGAGTGGATTGATGTTAAATGTTACAAAATCTGCATATTTAAGTTTGGGTAACACTGAGAAGAAGCTTTCAATTATTAGACCAAGGTTTGTATCCTGGCTAAAGAACATTGAGATTTAGGAGTGGTTATTGAGAAAGATGGGACAAGATCTAGACACATTTTTAATGTGGTGAGATTGGTTTATTATAAACTGAAGCTGATAAGGCAACTTAAAACTTACTTATGAGAACAGGAATTAGAGGTAATAGAACAATTGTTGCTAATAAATATTTTAGATTATGGTAATGTACTATATATATAGTAATTAAATCAGAATTGATGAAGAGGTTTGTGCAGAATATCACTGCAAATTTTTTATTGGAAAAAAGGGAGAATGAAAGTGTGCATTCTTTATTAAGACAATTACATTGGTTACTGGCTAAAGAACGGTGTAATTTTAAACTGTTCCTTCTAATGTATAAGGTTAGATAAAATGGTAAACCAGTGTATTTGAGAATGGGATTTCATCAGTACATCCCCCAAGAGACAGTTATATTCCTCACAGGGGAACACTTATGAGATTCCTGGAATTGCATTCATATGTAAAGTAGTTTGGAGAAATAAAACCTTCAGTGTTATAGGTCCTCAGTTATGGAACTCTCTCCCAACTGAATTAAGAGCTAAAAATAATCTGTTAAGTTTTTGAAAAGGGGTTAAAATGATATGTTCCCTATAGAAATATAACTTAGGCATGATGTTGTAGTAGAACCCTGTCAGTTTAGTAAGATGGTTTTTATTGTATGATTGTTATATAAGTAGTGTCACTTCGCCCACAGTTAGAAGGGGAGGCACCATAACATGAACGAGCAGCACCAAGCTTCAGGGGAAAGGTGTCAGGGAGGGTCAGGCAAGCTGGACAGGAAGTTGAGAGCGTGAAGTGGGCAAAGGAGGTCGTAGTGGGTTGAGAGGGATTGGCCAGCAGAGGTGTGATGAGGAGCAGTGAGTGGGATTATGTTAATTTATGGTTGGTGGTTAGTTTAGGTTGGGGTGAGGAGGTGGGGTGCGGGAAGAATGGTCTCTTACCCACCCGCCCTCTGTTGGAGATAGGAGGGGGTGGGAGGCTTGGTTGCAGCTAGCGGTGTCTGAGGGGCCAGTTTTTTCCTGGGATTGATCAATGGAGACTATTAGACATGGAAAGGGAAAGGATGTGAAGACTCGCGGGTGACACCACCATGGGCTTCAGGGGGCACAGCCATGCATCACCACCGGCTGTGTGGGGCAGGGGAGACAGGACTAAGAATAGCATAGGGTTCACAGAGACCTTATCATGGCTAGATCACTACCAGCTGATGCAGCTGTGGAGTTTGGGGTAAAAGGTGGTGTAAATACAAAGCAATTGAAGGGTTTCATGTTGGAGAGCATACCCAAACTGGGAGATGTTATGTTTGAATATTATTACAAAGTTGAAGCATTGTAAGTTGAATAAAGCTGTGACCATATGTTTTCCACATAATTTAAGAGTTGTTCTGAGTGTTCATTGGATGTGGGTGAAGCAAGGATCGGAGTATGAGTGCCTATATTACAGTAATTTTAGGTATGAATTGAAACAAAGTTTATAATTCATTATTTTGTCACTAACTTATTTATTTAGACAGCTTTGTATATCACCTTATCCTTCAATCAAAGTGGTCACAACACAATTGGGGGATATGAGACACATACACTAATACTTACAGGTAACATGGGCAATGGAGGGTTAGGTGGCTTGCCCAAGACAACAAGGAGCACCTGTGGGACTAGAAACCACAGTCCTTCCAGCCTAAGGTTGCTGTCCTGTAGTGGGATTTGAACCCCCAACCTTCTGGCCTGAGGTAACTTGCGCCAACCACTAGGCCTCTCCTCCTTGTTTCTGTCTGCTGTTGCTTTTTTGAACTATGCAAATGATTTGGAATGCAATTTGTCTCACACACATACACACACACACATATATATTTATGTGTGCTGATTATAAAATGTCATCATTTACACGCATACTTGTGGAAAGTATGTGTAGTCTTTAAGCTAGTGTAAGTGCTAGCAACTACATGGATACTCAAAGGCCGGTGTAAATCTTAGCACATGTTTTCCACAGGTATGTGTGTAAATGATGGAATTTTATAATCAGCACACTTAAGTATATGTGTGTGTGTGTGCATGTGTGTTCAGTCCTGGTAGTGACATGTCAATGAGGTTTGAACAATACTAAAACTGATCCAGAAAAAAGCAGCCAAAATGAAATGGGGTTCACTCTGTGTCCCAAAGTATGAAAAGCAGGCAAAACCAAGGACAAAGGAAAAAGAGCAAAAGATGAAAGTCAACTCAGCAACTTCATCAACTGCAAAATTAACAGGGTTCGGTCAAGGATTGGATTTAAGTCTCATTAATGATCATGAAAGCAAGGGTAAAACCCTAATTGGTCTTATGTACATCTCTTTCAGAGAAGTTAATCAAGGTTGTTTTGATTTATTTATGCTTTTGCTGCTGCAGTATCCCTCTTTAATAAAGTTCCTCTACTGTCTACTGGTAATATATAATTCTCCTGTGTACAACCTAAACTGAATCAGTTTCACTGCATACAAAGAAAGCCTTTTTTATGGTTAAAAGAAGTCTCCTTCATCACAGCTGGCTTGAAGTGCAAAATATATTCAAGTTCTCCAAGGGGTGTAATATTTTATAAGTTAGTTCTTACATTCAGAGATGAGCTGTGAATAGAGGTTTGATGATTTGACCTTGACAGAATCATAGTGAAAGTGCTGCATGGTATGGCATTTTAAAGCAACCAGAAGAACAAAATGCAGAAAAAGGCATGGTACACAATTTGGATTCATCGCTAATGCTATAGAAGCTACAGTATGTAATTCATGTTATCCTGAAATGTACAGGAAAAGCTGGTGCAGACATTATAATTTGCAGCATTTATTGAATGGCTTGCTGAAATCCATGAAGCTATCAACAGAGGGTTTGGCAGATTACACAGGTACACTACCAAAAAACTGCCTCCAGTTTTGCAACTGATTCCTATAGATTTTGGGGTGCTGAATCCAGGAAAAATAGCCAAAATGTTCCATCACGTCACGTTTTCTTGCAAAATTAGATTTCTTACCCATATAAGTAATGTTCACATAATTTCTTTTTAGCCGACTGCAGTTTATTTTCTTGGCCCAAAATAGAGGTTGTAATGGTTAACTAACTAGAAACACTCCCTCATGATATTTTAGAGTGTTTTGTATTCATTTTATACATTAACAGGACAATTGGGAGGCGGGGGGCTAAATCCAGTACTCGCGCGCTGGCGCATGTTCTTTCCTGTTCGCCTCGCCTCGTTCGCTCGCTCAAACACGGTGGTTGCGACATGAACGTTCCTGTCAAATTTCAGTTTCTTGCAAGTTCATTATTACCTTTTGTTTGCTCAGTCGTAATCCAGCTTTATTCCGAAGTGGTTCACTACAGTTGTAGTTTGCAGTGCTGTGTATTTGTGATGGCTCACAGAGCCAGAGGTTGTGTCAACTCTCCGGACAGTTTTTGTTTTATTTGTGGGGAATATACCGTGAAAAAGCGGCAGAGGAACATTTCTGCATTTATTAAAAAAGTATATTTCGCCTATTTCGGTTTGAAGTTAGGCGATCAAGACAAATCGTGGGCTCCTCACAAAGTGTGCAAGACATGTGAGGAAGATCTACGCTTATGGATGAAAGGTAAAAAACAAGCATTTCGTTTCGGAATACCTATGATGTGGCGTGAACAAAGAGACCACAGCAGTGACTGCTATTTTTGCTCTTGCTTTGTGAAGGGATACAACTTAAAAAATAAGAACGTAATAAGTTACCCCAACCTTCCCTCAGCAATTAGGCCTATGCCTCATAGCAACGAAGTACCTGTGCCTGAACCACCAAAATCTTTGGATCATATTTGTGTGGACGGTTCTGATCATGATGAGACTCATCAGATGGCTTTTCCCGATGAGTCCAGTACTTCCGAATTTGAAACTGAACCAGATCCGAAACCTAAACTTTTCTCTCAAGCTGAATTGAATGATTTAGTCCGGGATTTAGGACTCCCAAAAGATGCTGCCCAACTGCTAGGTTCTCGGCTTAAACAGAAAAATCTATTGTCACCAGGAACAACTTTTTATTGGTACCGCAACCGCGAGACACAATTTTTGAAGTATTTCAGCAAAGAGGAAGATTTGGTATTTTGCAACGATATATACGGAGTGATGGAAAAGTTTAAACTCAAGTATGATCCTGCTGAATGGCGGCTGTTCATTGATTCATCAAAAGACAGCATAAAAGGTGTTCTTCTTCATAATGGCAACACATTCGCTTCAGTTCCTATTGCTCACTCTGTTATTCTCCAAGAAAAATACGAGAATTTGGCCCTGATTCTTCAGAAGATTCGTTATGATGAGCATAAGTGGATGATATGTGGAGACTTTAAAATTCTATCCATGCTATTAGGGCAGCAATCCGGTTTCACCAAATATCCCTGCTTCCTTTGCTTGTGGGATAGCCGGGCCCGCGACCTACACTGGGGGAAATAAGACTGGCCAATTCGGGAGTATTTGAGACCCGGTTAGAAAAATGTTCTTCATGAGAGCTTGGTACCTCGTGATAAAATTCTATTACCACCTCTCCACATTAAGTTGGGTCTCATTAAGCAATTCATCAAGTCCCTTCCAAAAGATGGTGAGTGCTTTCGGTACCTTTGCTCAAAGTTCCCCCGACTTTCTGAAGCAAAGCTAAAGGAAGGAGTGTTTGTTGGCCCTGATATAAGGAAACTCATTTCAGATGGAGCATTCACTGAAACGATGTCTGAGAAGGAAAAAGAAGCCTGGGATTCCTTCAAGGATGTTGTTCTCAAATTCTTGGGGAACAGGCGGGATGAGAACTATAAGGATATTGTTGCCAGGATGCTCAATGCCTTCAAAGAACAAGGCTGTAACATGAGCCTGAAAGTCCATTTTTGCACTCCCATGTGAACTACTTTCCCGAAAACCTGGGGGCGTACAGTGAAGAACAAGGTGAAAGGTTTCACCAGGACATCAAGGACGCAGAGAGAAGGTACCAAGGAAGATGGAACACCACTATGATGGCTGATTTCTGCTGGTTGCTGCTGCGGGAAACCCCAGATGAAAAATACGCCAAGCAGCGCACCAAGAGAAGCATTCGGGGGAAGAAGAAACGGGCCCACCAGGAGATTGATTGACCCAAGAATGACTTTAAAATCTAAACTGTGTTGACAAATATCGTGTTTTTTACTAAACTTTGAAATAAAAATTTGCTAGTTATTACCACAGTGTCGGATCTCATTTATTAGAATTTTATTTTCACACCATCGGGTGTTTGTCTTCATGTATTGCAATGGTGCGGTTTGCGTTTTCTATTCTTACATACATACCTGTACAACATTTTTTGCACATTTCTTTGCTTTGCTTTGTGTCTAACCTCGCTCTTATATGCTCAATGTTTGTGCACATGTATGTGGCTGTTTTAAGTGCAGACAATTTTGCTACCATCACAGTGTGTTTTGTTGACATTACTCTATTCTTATGTGCTGCCTTGTTACAATTTTCTTTATTCTTATTTGAATAACTACTAAACAATTAGTATAAAGAATTCATCCAAGAAACTTTTATCTCGATCGCACTCAATCTGAAACGTTCACCTCAAACTGCTAACCCAATGTAGCAAAAAATCTGTACGTGATGGAGCAAATTGGTTACCAGATTTGGATTCAGCGCACCAAAAAACGTAAAAATCAATCGAAACATTAGAGGCAGTTTAAAAAAAAATTTTTTTAGTGTACCTGTGCTATGTAGGTATTTGTGGTCATGCCGTTATTTGGGTGCTAGTGTGTCTGTGGCTCACACATGTAGGTGGAACAGCATACAGTGAGGTATGCAAACATAAGTGAAGTGAGCATATAGATAGCTGGCAAACTGTGGTGTATGTGAGCAATAGTGGATTTGAGTGTGTAGGCTGATGTAAACACCGGTCTGGACAGAGGCTCATCTTTCTGCATGTTCATGGCTACTATAGTACAGTATATATGTGCTGTAGATAAGAATGGTAATAATAAAAACTGCAGTTTTCAAAATCTGATTTAGTTATTGCTACTATTTATTTATGCTTGACAGAGGCCACGCAATGTGTTGACCAACTTGCCTGACTGTGGCCACGCAATGTGTTGACCAATGTGTGCTGTTCTAAGCCAAGATGACAACAGTTTCAATGAGGTCTACATTCGATCTGCATTCCTTCTGTACATCTGCTGTTTTTCATAATTTTATAAACTTTGCATTAGTTTCAATTAATATTAGCACTTTTCCACATGATTCTGTTTTTAAGCTTTTTTTACACACCACCCTATTTTCATATAGCCACCATTTAAATCACATGTAATACTGTTATTTCTGGAACCTATTATCTCTGTTGTACGTATTACATTTGAAGACCGTTCCCATATGTCATCTAAGCTTCATTGCATGTACCCTAGTCTTTCTACTTTTTGATGGTGTAAACAATTGATCTATGTTTACCCGTTCCACTCCATTCATTAATGCTTAGACCTCTATCATATCTCTCCTCAGTGGTCTCTTTTCCAGGTTGAAAAGCCCTAACTTTTTAAGCCTTGCCTCATAGGGGCATCCTTCCATCCCTTTTACCATGTTGGTGGCTCTTCTCTGTACCTTTTCTAATTCCGCTATATCCTTTTTAAGATATGGCAACTGGAATTGCACAGAATATTCAAGGTGCGGTCGCACCATAGAATGATACAGACGCATTATAATATCTTTTGTCTTATTCTCCATTCCTTTCCTTATGATTCCAAGCATTTTATTTGTCTTCTTGGCCACCACTGCACACTGGGTGGAGGGTTTCAAAGTGTTATCAACGATGATGCCTAGATCTTTTTCCTGGGTTGTGGTTCCACATTAGGAACCTTGCATTAGGTTGTGGTTCCACCTAATGTGGAACCTTGCATTGTATAATCATAGTTTGGGCTGTTCTTTCCTACGTGAATAACTTTGCACTTGTCCACATTAAATTTCATCTGCCATTTGAATGTACAGTCTTCCAATTTATTAAGGTCCTCTTGCAATTTGTCACAGTGTTTTAACAACTTTGAATAATTTAGTGTCATCTGCAAATTTGACTACCTCACTCATTATTCCCATTTCCAGTTCATTAACCAATTTGTTAAAAAGCAGCGGACCCAGCATAGATCCCTGGGGTACTCCACTATTCACCTTTCTCCATCGGAAAAATTGGCCATTCAGCCCTTCCCTCTGATTTCTTTTAACCAACTCCTGATCCATTTTATTTATTTATATTCTCTTATACACCGCGCTATTCTGCATCAGTGTGGTTTACATTGAACAAACTGAAATTACATTGAACAGGGTATTATAACTTGGAGATAACTATTTTATGGGGAACATGGGCTATGGAGGGTTAAGTGGCTTGCCCAAGACCACAAGGAGCACCTGTGGGACTAGAAACCCCAGTCCTTCCGGCACAAGGTTGCGTCCTCTAGTGGGATTTGAACCCCTGACCTTCCGGCCATAGTAGTACACTGCCTCCTATCCCATGACTTTTTAACTTCATCAAGAGTCCCTGATTAGGGACCTTGTCAAAGGCTTTCTCAAAATCCAGATACACTATATTGACTGGCTCACCTTTGTCTACCTGCTTATTCACACCTTCAAAAAAATATAACAGATTAGTTATAATGGGAGAAAGCCTTCCTTGGCTAAAGCCATGTTGGCTTTCTCCCATTAAACCATGATTATCTACATATTCAATAATTTTGTTCTTTAAAATGATTTCTACCATTTTGCTTAGTACTGATGTCAGGCAAAATGGTCTTCTGGGACAAAGATGGAATTTTGCTTCTTGATTACTTGGAAAAGAGTGCAACCATCATGGCAAACTACTACATTTCACTTCTGGAAACAGGTCTCCAAAAGCCGAGACAAGCTTTCAAAAAAATATCTTGTTTCTGCAGGACAATGCCTTTGCTCACACTGCAGTCATCACACAGCAGAAATTGACTGATCTCTGCTTTGAAGTGCTGAAACACCCGGCATATTCACCTGACCTGGCTCCTTCTGACTATTGTTGTTGTTAAGTGCCGTCGAGTTGGAGTCGACTCATGGCGACCCTCTGGATAGCTATCCTAAATTGTGTTCGGTCTTCAGTCAGGCGGTTCATTGATGACAGACTGGTACCCGTAGCTGCTGTTATTGTAGCGATCCATCTCATTGCTGGCCTTCCTCTTTTGCGTTGACCTTCTATCTTGCCAAGCATGATGTCTTTCTCTAATGATCTCTCTCTTCGCATGATGTGTCCGAAATATGAAAGTCGAAGTCTTGTCATCTGAGCTTCTAAAGAAAGCTTAGGTTTGATCTCCTCTAGTACCGACTGGTTTGTTCTTCGGGCAGTCCATGGTATACACAGTATTCACCGCCAGCACCATAATTCAAAGGCATCAATTTTCTTCCTGTCTGTCTTTTTCACTGTCCAGCTTTCACATCCATATGATGTTATTGAAAATACCATGGCTTGAACAAGTCGAATCTTTGTATGGAGAGACACATCTCTGCTCTTGAGAATCTTATCTAGGTCTTTCATAGCCATTCTGCCAAGAGCAATGCGTCGTCTGATTTCTTGACTGCTTGTTGCTTCTTTATTGATAGTTGATCCAAGTAGGTTAAAGTTGTTCACAATTTCAATTTCTTCTCCTTCAACGATGAACCTGTTGATTATGCCAGTTGTCATGATCTTTGTCTTCTTTACATTAAGGTGCAGGCCCATTTTGAGACTATGTTCTTTGATTGTGAGAAGCAAATGTTTCAGATCATCTTCGCTTTCAGCCAGTAATGTGGTATCATCAGCATAGCGAAGGTTGTTGATGAGTCTTCCACCAATCTTCACACCTCTGTTGTCTTCATACAGTCCTGCTTCTCTGATGATTTGTTCTGCATATAAATTAAACAGGTAGGGGGAAAGTATGCAGCCTTGTCTTACACCTTTGCTTATTTTAAACCATTCTGTTTCTCCTTGTTCCGTTCGAACTGTTGCTTCTTGATCAATGTACAGATTACGCAAGAGAACGATCAGGTGTTCTGGTATACCCATGCTTCTTAATGTGGCCCAGAGTTTCTCATGGTTTACACAGTCAAAAGCCTTGCTATAGTCGATAAAGCACAAATAGATATCCTTTTGGTATTCTTTAGTCTTTTCAAGGATCCATCTCACATCCGCAATGATGTCTCTCGTTCCTCGCCCTTTCCTGAACCCTGCTTGCACTTCAGGTAGTTCTTGTTCTAGGTATGGCTGTAGTCTCTTTTGAATAATCTTCAGTAGAATCTTGCTGGCATGTGTGATCAGAGCGATTGTGCGATAATTTCCACAGTCAGTTGGATCACGTTTCTTTAGTATTGGTATAAACACAGATCTTTTCCAGTCAGTTGGCCATGATGTTGTTTTCCATATTTCTTGGCAGAGCCTTGTAAGTACGGTAACAGCTGCATCAGATTGCTGCAATACTTCTATGGGAATGCTATCAATGCCTGGTGCTTTGTTCTTTGATAAGGCTTTCAATGCTGCTTCAACTTCTTCTTTCATCACCAATGGTTCCTGATCATAAGGTATAGGTTGAAACGGCTGTTGGTCCACTTGATCTTTATCATATAAAAACTCTGTATATTCCTTCCACCTTTTTTTGATCTTCTCAGCATCATTCAACATAGAACCTTGAGCATCTTGTAACATTCCAATTCGAGGCTGGAACTTTTTCTTTAACTCTCTCAGCTTTAGGAAAGCCGATCTTGTTCTTCCTCTAATAGTTTCTGCTTCTATTTCCTTGCAAGTGTCATTGTAGTACTTTTCCTTGTCCTGTCTTGCTGCACGTTGGAAATCTCTGTTGAGTTCTGCGATTGTCTTTCTTTCTCCTTTGGTTTTAGCTTCTCTGCGTTTCTGGGCAATTTTCAGAGTTTCTTCCGTCATCCATTTTGGCCGTTTTTGCTTTTTAACCTTTTGTAGAGACTTCTCGCTTTCTTCCAGCACAACCTTCTTGATGTCATTCCATAACTCTTCCGGAGCTCTGTCATTTGTATCTAAAGCAGCAAATCGATTTTGCAGGCAGTCTTTAAATTCCAGTGGTATATTCTCAAGGTCATATTTTGGTGCATTCATGAGTGGTTTGCTCTTTTTCAACTTTAGCTTGAGTTTGCATACTAGTAGTTGATGATCTGTACCACAGTCAGCTCCAGGTTTTGTCTTTGTTGATGTTACAGAGCTTTTCCATCGTTGACTTCCACAGATGTAGTCAATTTGATTTTTATACAATCCATTGGGTGAAGTCCATGTGTACAGTCGTCGCTTGTGTTGCTGGAAGAAGGTGTTTGAGATGAATAGATCATTGGTCTTGCAGAATTCTATCAATCTTTCTCCAGCTTCATTTCTGTTGCCAAGTCCATATTTTCCAACTACTTTGCCTTCTTCTTTGTTGCCAACTTTTGCGTTCCAGTCACCCATGACTATCAGGATATCCTGTTTGCATGTTCTGTCAATTTCAGCTTGTACTTGTTCATAGAACTCTTCAATTTCATTCTCTTCTGCAGCTGTTGTTGGGGCATATACTTGAATTATAGTTGTGTTGATAGGCAATCCTCGTAGACGAATAGAGATTAAGCGTTCGCTGACTGCATTGTATTTCATTACAGTTCTTGCAAGTTTCTTCTTTATTATAAATGCAACACCATTTCTTCTTTGTCTTTCATTTCCAGCATAGTAGACCATGTGATCATCTGATGCAAAGTGCCCGATGCCAGTCCATTTCAGTTCGCTGACACCCAACAGATCAAGTTGTACACATTCCATTTCATTCTTGACCACCTCCAACTTCCCTTGGTTCATGCTTCGTACGTTCCATGTTCCAATGTGTAAGACATCTTTACAGCTTCTGACTCTCATTTCATGCGCAGCTACATCAGCAGTCAGACTTCCCGAGGGCTTTGATCCAACCACATCATAAATGCTGGCTTTACTCTGAAAAGTCTTCAGCTCTTCCCCAGTAGCTAGTTGAGTGCCTTCCGACCTGGGAGTCTCATCTTCCAGCACCATAGCACAATTTGTTTTGTTGTAACTATCCATTGGGTTTTCATGGCAAGATACAGAAGTAGATTGCCGTGCCTTCCTTCCGCGCAGTTTAAGTTTGGTGTTGTTGCCGTTGTCACAGAAATGTGATCCTCCGCCGTCAACACTATCCCATTCTGCTGCTGCCCAGATGGGTGGTTTGTCTTCGTCTGGCACCTCAGCTGAGACCTGTCCATCTTGGGAGACCCTGCCAGTAGTTAAACTACCGATAGTTTAGCTCTCAGCATCACTGATGCACGCAAGCCCTCACAGCACGACAAGCTGCAAACCAAGTGAGAGTTTTGACTATTACCTGTTTCCTAACCTAAAAAAATACTTGAAGGGAAGAAAGTTTTCAAGCACTGAGGAGGCTGCATCATCTGCTGATGAGTGGTCTGTAAAGCAACCACCATAGTTTTATTTAGAAGGCTTGAAGAAGCTGGAGCAACAAAGTTGTACATGTGTGGAGCTCAGGGGGGAATTTATTTTCTTTACAAAGCCAAGGACTTCTCGTTTGATGGCACAGGGATCTCCCCTTCCTTGCCCACACAGGTCTAACCAGGGGAGCACTGCCACACAGCAGACTGTGGAAAGGCAGGCAGGGTTGTCCAACAGATAGCAGATGTATACAGACCAACATAAGCCAGGAAAGAGAGTTGACATTCTATGGGGCAGATGTAGCCACATGTAGGGAGCTGTTGTGTGAAACGCCAGAACCCATATATGTGGGAAACAGATGATGTGGAGGCACATTCTAATGTGTGCATCCAGGCCTCTGTGCCCGATCAGAATCAGGACGCACAGAGACAGACCTGATTCTGATCCTGCAGGGACTAGACGTGACCTGCAGGATCAGAATTGGGTTTGGGCCTGTACGTGCAGGTCCAGAGTAGGTTTTCAGACCTCATAGAGGTTGTAAATGGGGGCGCTGGGCGTGAATGTCCACAGTCTTGGCAAAGGCAAAATACTATTATGACTTGCAAAGGATTGTGGGGGGTGTAGTCCATTCATACCAGAATCAGCTGTTCACAAAATAATGAGTTGTGTTGCTCGAGTGTAAGCAAAGAAAAATATATTTTATTCATGGGGTTAATTCTCCCACACAGATTAACTTGGTAACACAAAAGGACACTTGCTTCAGTATTGAACTTAGGAAAAACAAATCATGATATAAGCAACTGAACTTCTTAAGCAATCAAACAATAAAAGACCTTGATGGGAAACAGAAAAGGTCTTTTTGAGGGCTCCTGCTAATAACTTTTAGCAGTGCTCCAAAAGCAAAAACAAAACCCAAAAGTAACCAAAAACTGTTCTTTTTCAAGGATAACTTTCTTCTAGTTTACACACAAACAGTAGTTTCCTTTCAGAGCTCACGTGCAACTGTGCATGGCTTAATTACCAATAATTAGCCAGCTGCAAACCCCTTTGCTGGTTCACTTTCTCTACGTGGCTCAAATCCTATCCTAAAGCTTTCTTGCAGGCTTTTCTGGGTATATAAAAGAACAAGTTATAGTTCCTTTTGATGGTTGTTGTATTTGTGAAAGTATTTTACCACAGCAGCCTAGTCAGAGAGCAATCCATGTATTCATTCTGATCATTTAAAATATCTCCTTCTTCTTCAAATATCATAGAATCAATATCATGGTCTGGCTCAGAGGAATTCCTTAATGGAACACTCTCAGGATAATGTTTGATTCCCTGCTGTCTCCCAGGTGAAGAGCTAGGGCATAGATCAGTGTTCATACCTGAGCTTCATTTGCTGTTAGGTTTCCTCTCCAGATATCCTGGCCAGTATGTAGTCCAGCTTTTATGTCCAGCCTTCCAATCAAGATCCCTGGACACTGGGTCTCTCTTCACATACCTTCTTGCACTGGTCTTAGGGCCTCTTCCAAATGCAGCCGTCTCCCTCAAAGGTGCTGTCTGGGAATTCCTGGCTCTGTAACCCCACTCCTCTGGCTTCCTCCAGTCCAATGGAGTATACTTGCCTCTGGAATGACTCCCAACACACGTACTGCTGTGGGCTCCTTCTTTAGACCTCCAAGATGTTTTCCTCTTCTTTCTTCCACATTGCTGCTGCTGCTTCCTGATCTCCCTCATCTCATTCTGTGTAGAATATGTTTTACTTTTAACTTGTTTAGAGGGATACTCCACCCTAGCACAGCCCAGCTGTGCTGAATCAAGCCCTGCCCTTGGAGATGAGTGATTGGGGATTACCTCATAGCTCTCCTGATTGAACACACATTTCCCTACTTCAGCTCTTCTAGAGGCTGTTTGAAACCTGGTGCATTCTGGGACTGGTAGTCTTTTATGAAAACATTCTGTTTTACTATTTCTACCAGCTAAGACAGGTTGCTTGTTCAGAGCCAATTCACCTCTAATATAGCTCCTTCCTGAACTATGATAAGCTTCCTTATCACAAGGTGCGTGGGAGGATGGGAGGTTTTCAGAGGATTTGAGGGCTGCGTTGAGTGGGAGAGAGTGAAGGAGGGGGTATAATGAGTGAATGAAGGGATAGGTGGGACAAAAAGGGTTTGTGGGGGGGGGGGACTATAGGGAAAGGTTTGGGCCAATAACAGGACATGTTGGTGTTGAATCACAGACCGCAGCAACTTGGAGGTAGGTGCCATGTAAGCCAGCCCACCTGTGGGTTCATGCTGAGAGTGGATTGATACAAGGACAGGTTTGAAGGAGGAGTTGTAAGGAAGGACCGGGGGGTTGGTGGCATCGAATGCATCCCTAGGCCAGTGCAGCAACAGCTCTCTTCAGGTAACCTGGCAGCAGTTTCATGCAAAGAGGTGGGAGCACAGTTAGCATGTTTCTCAGCAGTGTTGCCATTATCTCACAGTGGTAATCTGCTTAGGGTTTCCACAATGGAAAGGTATGAATGATCTGATATGTATAGGAATGCCATCTTACAGCAGTGGTAACATCAGCCTTCCCATATGTCTGGGGTAAAATGTTTGATTTTGATTCATGATGATTTCTGAAGGCTTGTAATCTGATTCCACTGGCACCTTTGTCCAGATGAAGACAATGGTGAGGCCTCAGTGGCACAATCGGTTAGCATAGCAACTGGTACTTATACAGATGAAGACAATGGTGGACATTTCAGGTCATTGGAAATATATTTGATTTTTGGAGCTGTCAGTATTCTTGATACGTAATGGACTGGCACCTTTACTGAAGTATTACTGTGCATATTTTCTGTACATAGATCAGTCAATATAGTCACTTCTGGGGCTTCTTGTCTATTATATGTTAATGTGTCAACGTTTGGAATTATTGTTCATTTGGAAACACATGTTCTCTTGCTGTGCCTCCCAATGGAGTGTCCAATCCGATCTATTTGGGTCTTACAGGCTAGACGTTGGCTGCAATTTTTCTGGATAAGGCCTGAAACGTTTCTGCTGCTTATATGTAACCAAGGGGTATGTTTACTAAACCGTCTTATTGTGCGCTCTGTGACGTTATCATGCGATAAGGTACCTTATCGCGCGATAATGGTGCCTTATCGCGCGATAGGTACCTTAGCGCGCGATAACGCGCGCTGCGGCGCAAACGAGCGCTGAAGGCGGAGAAAGGATCCCGGAGGGCGGAGGAAGGCTCCCCAGGGGCGGAGAGAAGGGGTCAATGGGTGGAGAGTGGGAGGGGAGAGGCTCCCTGTACACTAACACTGTGAAATCCGAGGCCAAAACTAATGCTACTGAAACCCTGGCGTTAGAGCTGATTTAAAGGGAAGAGAAACCATTTATGTCAGCAATGTACAGCAAAACCAGGGAAACCTACAAAAAGTGATAAGTGTGATACATGTGCACGGAACAAAAGGGCAAATAAACAGTGAAAATGACCAGCAGAAAATGGGAAAATAAAATAACCAAGCTGGGCAATAGTGATCTCAATGGAAAACATCAAACAACACTCCCAAGAAGGCACCAAAAAAAGGATATGAATTCTGG
Organism: Ichthyophis bannanicus; assembly: GCA_033557465.1. Classification (NCBI taxonomy): domain Eukaryota; kingdom Metazoa; phylum Chordata; class Amphibia; order Gymnophiona; family Ichthyophiidae; genus Ichthyophis; species Ichthyophis bannanicus. The sequence continues at coordinate 730,351,813 of CM066036.1, read as the reverse complement.
AAGGGTCCATGCTCCATCCCCATACAAGGTGAATGAGCCCACAGTGAAATTGGGCTCTGCAGGGTTTTCCTTTCCATCGGACAGGTTTCCTATGTCATGCACATGTGCGGCAACAGCAGGGCGGGCATGTTGGAATGGCCAACTGGACAGATGCTTGGAAATGGGATACAGAGGGCTGCAGGCGGGACATGCTGTGTTGAAAATGGGGCACAGTGCGGACTAGGTAGATGCCTAGGTGGCACTTAGGAATACTGGAACTGTATAGCAGCCAGATAGCAACTGATGAGGGCCCAACATGGGCACGAATGTGTTTATCACAGTGTCACAGGGGATAGTACCCAGCAGGTACCTCCAAGGGCACAGAACATTGGCAGGCGGTGTTGGGGGGGAAGCGTGGACATCTATGCAGGCACCCCTACCTCATAACACGCAGCATAGGCAGCCGCCTACCTGCACACTGAATGGCCTGAGACTGCGCACCACCAGTCCCACCAGCAGAAGGGCATGTCAGCATGGTGGCAGAGGTGTACTGGTGGTGGAGGGGGGCAGTGGCAGCTGCCCAGAGCAGACCATGGCCTAGCCCTGTGTAGGTGGGTGCCATGCACTGCAACAGACAGGCCCTGCCGGACGAACAGTCATGGTATCACCCGGGAATGCACTGTTTCTGTGGCAACACGGTGGTGCAGTGCACACAGCCAGTGTGTTCAGTGGCAGAAGGTCACAGTTTCAAGTCTCAGCTGTAGTTCCTGCCAACCCAGTCCACATATTTTACCCACTACTAAAATGTGCTAATACAGACAGAACCTTTAATGCAGATGACGTAAACATGCCCAAAACACCTACATTTTACCCTACAGAGCACAGACACCATAAACATGCGCATTACCTAGAGCAGAGACCACCAAATGCAGTCCTGGAGGGCCAAACACCATTCAGGTTCCATGCTGCCTCTAATAAAGATGCCTGTGCTGCATTTCTATGCGCCGCCCCAAGGTATGCAGATGTATCTCATGCATATTGTCAGACGGGTGCCTGGGTGAGAATGTTCACAGTCTTGGCAAAGGCATATATCAATATGGTTTGCAAGGGATTGTGGGAAATGCAGTCCATTCACACCAGACACAGCCGTTCACAATAATTAGTTGTGCTTGAGTGTAAAGCCAATAAGATATTTATTTATGGGGTTATTTCTCCCAATACAGATAAGCTTGGTAGCACATAAAACAGGATACTTGCTTTCAGTGTTAAACTTAGAAAAACAAAATCAGGAAAACAACAGCTGAACTTGTCAGGCAATCAAATCAAAAGAATAAAGACCTGGTTGGTAACAAACTGGTCTTTTCTGTAGGCTCTAGCTAATATTTTCTTAGCAGTGCATCAAACAACAAGCAAAACCCACAAAGAAGGGAAAAACTGTTCTTTTCAGGTTAACTTCTTATATCTTCACACATAGATTCAGAAGTGATTTCCTCAGAGCTCACAAGCAATTAGGTAAGGCTCAATTGCTAGCAGTTACCCAGCTGAAACCCCTTAGCTGGCTTACTTTCTGCTGCGTGGCTCAAATCCTACTCAGGAGCTTTTCTGAGTAGATTAAAGAACAAGTTTGTATTTCTTTGTGATGGTTGTTGTACTTTGTAACAGTAAATTACCAAAGGAGTTTAGACAGAGAGCAATCCATGTATTCACAGCCTGTATCTACCACCGCTCCCCCTTCTTCAACAATCATGGGTTCAATATCATGGATTGGCACAGAGGAATTTCTCAATGGAGCACTCTCAGGAGAATACTTGTTTCCCTGCTGTCTTTCAAGGGTATAGCTAAGGCATAGATCAGTGTTCATACCTGAGCTTCCATTGCTGTTAGAGTTCCTCTCTAAATAGCCTGGCCAGTATGTAGTCCAGTTCTTAGATCCAGCCTTCCATTCCAGATCCCTGGACACTGGATCTCTCTTCACATACCTTCTGGCACGGGTCCTAGGGTCCCTTCCAAGTGCAGCCGTCTCCCTCACAGGTACCGTCTGGTGATTCCTAGCTCTGCAGCACCACTCCTCTGGTTTTCCCCAGTCCAATGGTGTATGCTGGCCCTTTGAATGTCTCCCAGTATACGTACTGCTCTGGACTCCTTTAGACCTCCCAAATGCTTTTCTCTTCTTTCTTCCAAAGGGTTTCTTGCCCTCTCTGTCCGTCCGCTCTGGCTTCGGCTTCTGATGATGACCCTCCAGATAATGAAGCTGTCCAAGACGAGGATCTCCAAGCTGAATCTGAGGATCTCCCAGATGAAACTGAGGATAATTCTCTGTAGAATAAACTCTACCTTTATTCTGCTTAGATGAGTGCTCCACCCTAGCACAGCGCAGCTGTGCTGAATCAGGCCCTGCCCTTTGAGATGAGTGCTTGGGGATTACCTCATAGCCCTCCTTATTGAAAACACGTTTCCCCACTTCAGCTCCTCTAATGGCTGTTGGAAACCTGGTGCATTCTGGGACTGGTAGTCTTTTATGGAAAAATTCTGTTTTCTTATTTCTACCAGAACTGACAGGTTGCTTGTTCAGAGTCACTTCACCTTTACTATAGCTCCTTCCTGAGCTATGATAAGCTTCCTTATCACATACCCCCCTGCTTAAGTTATTACGGACTGGTTTAACTGGTGAAACGTCTTTCCTACAGTCCGTAATACCTACGAGAGTGTTATCTTTTTGAAGCTCACTTACTTCCTGACTGGCTTCAGGATCATTATTATTTACAGGCCTCTCCTTAGAAGACTTAAGTACATTAATATGGTAGGTCTGCCTACGCCCTCTTGCATTTTCTACCATATAAGACACTGGCTCACTTGTTTAACGACCTTCCATGGCCCTTTCCACTGTACTTCAAATTTTGGGGCAGTTCCTGCTACTTGAACCAAAACCTTTTCACCAATGCTTAATTGGCAGCTTTTGGCCTTCCTATCATACCACCCTTTCTGGCGCACTTGACTGTCCTGCAGGTTCCTCTCAGCAACATGCGAGGTCCTTTTTAAACGTGCCCTCAGGTCACGTAGAAACTGTGGCACCTCCTGAATTCCTGGTTCAGGATCAATCCATTGTTCCCTCAAAATATCTAACAAACCCCGTGGAGCCCTACCATACATCAATTCATATGGAGTTACACCTAGGGACACCTGAATTCTTTCCCTGCAGGCATATAAGGCAAAGGGCAATAACATATCCCATTCTTTTACCTCTCCTGCTAACCCCCTTCTCAACATTTGTTTGAGAGTTTGGTTGAACCTCTCCACCAAACCGTTTGATTGTGGATGGTAGGCTGAGGTTTTTGCGTGATGAATGCCAAAGGCATCCCAGACCTGGGCCAAATATTTGGATACAAAATTGGACCCTCGGTCAGTCAACACCTCTCTTGGGAATCCCACTTCACAAAACAATTTTACTAGCTCTAAAACTATTGTTTTTGCAGAAACATTCCTCAATGGTATGGCCCAGGGAAACCTTGTTGCCTGATCTACCATAACTAGGATGTATTGGAAACCTCGGGGCATTTTGACTAATGGGCCTACAATATCCATGGCAATGCGACCAATTGGGTCTGTGATAATTGGCATGGGAATCAAAGGCACCACCGGTGGGTGAGCCGCTGTAACTCGCTGACACGCTGGACATGCAGCACAAAACAGGGCAGTTTCTTTGAAAATACCTGGCCAGTAAAAACGCATAAGTATTTGATCCAGCGTTCCTTGCATACCTTTATGACCTCCAACTGGATGATCATGTGCTAATCTAAGTACTAGCCCTTTGAAAGTTGTGGGTACCACCAATTGTTTACGTATGGTCCCATTTCTGAGGTCCTGACTCTCTCTATATAATATTTCATTATCTAGTCTGAATCTGGGCAACTCCTCCCTGACCTCATGAGCATACTTAAAAGCTCGGGTGAGAGCTTGATCAGCTCGCTGCTCTTGTGGAAAGTTAGGAAACTTTGCCACTAACTCAGCTGGCACCCAGGGTAAACTTTGACCAGCTAACATCTCAGCCCTACCCTGTGCTCTGCAAAGTCTCTCAAGCCGCTTTTGTGCTTTCAACTTTCTTACTTTACCAGATGATGGAGTTATTTTTTTTTAATTCTTTATTTTCGTTTTACAACAACAAAGGAAAGGAAGACATACAACTAAGAGACAAATACATACATGGAATGTGATACATACACCAAAGTAAACCCCTACCACCCCCCTCCCCCCTGCTTCTTCTCTAGAAAACTAAAGCATTCTCGAAGCGGGCGTGTACTGACATTATTGTGTTACAAAACCTTACAGCGATCTGAAACATGATGAGTGTACATTAAACAGACATGTCGAAGCAATGAGCAGATTGTACATGATCATTGAGCATCTGCCATTTAGACAAGCGAGAATGAATTTGGGTATGGAAAATAGCTCTCCGAGATATCTGCTCATATTTACTATATAAGCAGACAAGGTTCCACTATTCATTGACAGTAAGTCGAGAGCTATCCTTCCAAGTCCCCGTAATTAAACATATGGCTATACCCAGCATGAAATCAGGAGAAAGCGACCCTTCTTAGGAAGAGAGGGGACCCCCGCCACTGAGCGGAGTCCCACAGTCTTCCAAGAAAGAGGCTCGTGAAGGTGTAAGATAAATGAAATACGACCCCAGACCCGCCCCCAGTAAACCTGTAGTTAAGGACATTCATAAAGAACATGAACGAGGGTTCCCACATCAGTATGGCAAGACCTACACTGGCCCCTGGCAGTTGTGTTCCATTTGGCTATTTTCCTGGAATATAAGAACATCTATGTGCAAAAAAGACGAGAGTTGAGTTTGGGTAGCTGAAGCAGATCGGGAAACCCGCATTATTTTGCTCCAGAAAACGCTCCAATGCACAGGGGTTAAAGTGGTTTGCGGTTAGCGATCCCAGGCTTGTTGGACCCTACAAGTGGCAGTATCTGTACCCTGACATAATAGTTTATAAAAGTTAGAGGCTACCCCATGTGTACTACTAATAGAGTGAATTAGTTCTAATAGCCCATCCTTAGTAGGGACAGAGGGCGGCATGATTGGAGCACTTTTGAGGCAGCATGTAAGCTGCATCAATTGAAAGTAATGTTTCGCTAGTAACGCAAATTCCCTGTATAAATCAGAAAAGGTTTTCCAACGAGCTGCAGAGAAGAGCTGTTGGGGTGTCCTGATCCCCCTGGAGTACCAGGGTCTGGAAGTAATCATGTATGGCTGCTCGAATTTCTAACCGGAACTCTGGCTGAGTTAATAGGGCTCTATCAAAGAACCAGGCCCCCGGATTCCCTTGAAGTGCAGTAGTGTGGTATTGAAAAGAAATAGCAGCATGATCTGAAATATGCTGGGAGTGAATCTTTGCAGCGTCCACCTGAGGAACTAACAGTGTTGATATTAGAAAGAAATCTATGCGAAACTGGGATTTGTGAGGGGAAGAGAAGAAGGTAAAGTCAAGCTCATTGGGGTGTAGTAGCCTCCATAGATCGACTAGAACAATATCTTTGATCATAGAGGTAAGCGCGATATGACTCTTGGGGGGACCTCTTGTCCTGGGCGGCTATTTGTCAATCAGGGGATCAAGAACTAAATTGAAATCCCCCCCAATATCAATGAAGAATTAGCAGAGGCCTGCGCAGCCTGAGCAGTAATAGCAAAAGGGCAGGGTCATCCAGATTAGGAGCATGAAGGCATATACATGTAATTTTAAAGTTACCCATCTTGAGGTGAACTCTGGACCATCTACCCGCTGTATCTAAGCAAGTCGCAACAATAGTAGCATGCAGAGATTTCCTATCCAATATGGCAACCCCACATTTCCTAGAAACAGCTGGGGAATAGGCGGCCACCATGTAAGGTTTAATATTGAGGTTGAGAGTTTCCTTCGAATTGAAATGTGTTTCTTGGAGGAAAATCAAGTCCGCAGCTTCATGACTTAGATAGCTTAGGAGTTTCCTCCGTTTTATCGGATTATTGATTCCTTGTACGTTCAATGAGAAAATCTTACATGGTGCCATCAATCGATAATAGACATTTTAGGTAAGAGCGCTTGAAAACTTACAACATAATCAGAATCTGTACAATAATGACATAAGCAACAAGTATGCTGGCCAATACACCCATATTGAAAAGTATGTACCAAAGTAACTTAGAGAAGAAGCAAAACCCCCAATGAATATGGCGACCAGATGTCTGCGGGAGGAGGCCCTAGAGAGGAAGATAGAGACATAATAAAAGAAAAGAAACACCAGAGTCCATAAGAAACACTGTCTCTGATACTCGTCGAGGCTACTATGGGTAGATGGAGTCGGGTCCCAGATATCTTCAAAATAAGGCAACAAACCGCCCTCGACAGACTCTTCGCTGAGCCGCGGTAAATCCAATATGGCAGGTACAGCGGATGTGAGAGTACTGGCAGGAATATTCTGGAAGTCAGCGCATCAAGTCGGCTTCTTTAGAGTCCAAAAACTCCGCTAGTAGATCAGGGTCCTCAAATGTTCTTGTCTGATTGTGAAGCGTGACTCGGAGCTTGGCCGGGTACATCAGGCCATAGCGTGCTTGTAGTTGTTGAAGCCTCGGCCGAAATTCCAGAAAGCGCTTTCGGCGGTCGACCGTGGGTTTAGCCAAGTCAGGATAGAAGGAGACCTTGTGGCTCTCAAACTCCATATGGCCCTTTGCCCGGGAGGCACTGAGAATTTGTTCCACATGTTGATATCTCAAAAGTCGAAAGATGATAGGCCGCGGGGTCTTCCTGTTGAGCGTTAGGTTTGTGGGTACACGATGAGCGCGATCGATCTCCAATTCTTTGGTAAAGGTGATTTGGAGCAGGGAAGGGAGGATTTTACTTAAAAACTCCTTCATGTCTCCCAATTCCGCTCCCTCCGGTATGCCCACGAGTCGTAGGTTGTTGCGGCGCGCTCTATTATTGCCATCTTCCACTTCTTTCTGCAAGGCCCGCACCTGACGTTCAACTTTGTCAAGTTTGGACAGCCGGACCGCATGGGAGTCTAATATACTCTCCATTTTGTCCTGACGCGAAGAGAGCCCCTCTAGCCTGCCTTGCAGTACACCAAGATCTTCCCTCAGCGCTCGAAGTGCTTCACCGTTTGACTGCACGAGGTCCTTAACCCCTCTAATTTCTACGAGGATTTCCTGCTGCATTTCGGGGCCCTCGCGCAAAGCCAGCCCCTTCTGCGGGGACGGGGGTTCAGTTTTGGAGCGTTTACCGTGAGAAGCCGCTGGAGATCCAAATTCAAGGCGCGTGGGTTTGGTCCCCGCCATCTCACCAATGTGCCCCGGCAAGATCAGAGCAGAAATTCAAGTTTGTCCGGTGTTAATTCAGGATTCTGAGTAGGCCTCTCGGGAGCCTCAGCGTTATGCGACCATCCCGCTGGACATCGGGCTCCGCCCCCCCAGATGATGGAGTTATTAAATCATCATGAGAGGGTAAGTCTCCTAATAACTCTGCCTGCTCCCCCTCCTCCTTCTGCTGGCTCTCTACCTTAGCCTGTGAGCGGGTGGATACAAGGCTCCTCTTATTACCTATAGTTTGGCCTTCTGGAAGCTTAACCATCTTTTTAGCTAGGGACTGAGGACTTCCAAAGAAAGGCCCGGGAGCTATTTCCATTAATCCTTCTCCCTCCTTCTTTCCTAGTCCTTCCACTAGACCCTGCTTAAATCTTGGCCAGTCTCTTCCTAGAACCAAATCAAAGGGTAGCCTAGGCACCACTGCTAACAGAACTTCCTCTTGTTTCCCCAGGCACTTAACCTTTAGCCTATAGGTGGGATATGATGTTGCAGCACCATGAATGCATCTGATGTGAACTTGGCTTTCAGGGGTTCTAGGCACAAATCCTTCTTGGGCCTCTATTCTCTTCCAAAGCCTTTTTGACATCATACTCTGGTCTGCCCCAGAGTCTAACAAAGCATTTGTGGTAATTCCTTGCACATCAACCATCAAAAGAAATCCTTCTTTGGGCTGTTTTAAATCCACACCCATTAAGCTAGTGTGTGTCTGGCATCCCTTTTCTAAATGTCCCCATTTTCCACACTTGAAACATTTATTTCTACTCCACTGTGTCATCTGGTTTGGCACAGTACATTTATTTTCAGAAACACTTTTAAGCATTTTCTTTTCTGATACAGCACAGCTTGCCTCAGCACCCATCTTCAGAGGGCCACCCATTCTATGGCAAGCCTGCGTGGCTTCCAAGAATCTCTCTGCTAGCATGGTTGCCTCTCCAAGATTTTGGCAATTTTGCTGTATAAGGAAAGTGTGCAAATCTTTAGGCACAGCAGACATAAATTGTTCAAGCATAATAATGTCTAATAACATTTCTACCGTCTTTTGCTCAGGCTCCAACCATTTTACAGCTAATCCTCTGATTCTCTGACTCAGAGCCCTGGGTGTCTCACCCACTCTTAATGTAGTAGCTCTAAACATTCGCCTATACTCTGAAATAGACAACCCTAGGTGATCTCTAATAGCAGCCTTTACATCCTTATAATTCAAAGCCTGGGCTGCTGGCATTGCTCTATAAGCTGCAAGCGCCTCTCCAGTTAATGAGGCTGCCAGCCTTACTGCCCACTGGGTCTCTGGCCATGCTAATGCTTGTGCCACTCTTTCAAAAGACTCTAGAAAATCATCAACATTATCATATGGAGTTAGCTTCACAAAACTAAATGCCCCAATTCCCTGATTGAGTCCCACACTGTCCACATGTGGTGTACCAGTATTTACTGCTGGTCTTGCATCTGGTCCACTTTGGTTCTGCAGCTTAACTAGGGCTTGCACCAAATCAAGCACTGGCCTCTGCTGGTCCATTAAGGCTTTCATAGCAGTGTCCTGAGCTTGCTGCGATAGCTCCTGTTGCCTGCTAAACTGGGCTGCCATCCAGCTAGCCATCTCCCTCGGATCCATCTTGATCCCTGCAAGAAAACACAAAGAAAAAAAACACAGTGCACCACCTTCCAAACAGGTGTTTTTTTCTACTTTTTTTTTTTTAATTCCCCCTGTGCCTTACTCCCATCCACCACTAGAAATGCCCAGGTACTTGTTACCTTATGCCAGTGATGAATCCAGCTCTGCACAGGGTCTTTTCCTCCTGGGACAGCTACCTGGAACAGCCACCTCTCCTCCAAAGTGTAATTGAGGGAAAATCTTTTCTTTCAGCTTTTAAGCTTGAACTGTCTTTTCCTTCAGACTTGAGTTGTAATCCTTAGCAAGTAAATCCCTTTGCGCAAAAGCAATCCGAAAAACTACGCCATTTGTCAGACGGGTGCCTGGGTGAGAATGTTCACAGTCTTGGCAAAGGCATATATCAATATGGTTTGCAAGGGATTGTGGGAAATGCAGTCCATTCACACCAGACACAGCCGCTCACAATAATTAGTTGTGCTTGAGTGTAAAGCCAATAAGATATTTATTTATGGGGTTATTTCTCCCAACACAGATATGCTTGGTAGCACATAAAACAGGATACTTGCTTTCAGTGTTAAACTTAGAAAAGCAAAATCAGGAAAACAACAGCTGAACTTGTCAGGCAATCAAATCAAAAGAATAAAGACCTGGTTGGTAACAAACTGGTCTTTTCTGTAGGCTCTAGCTAATATTTTCTTAGCAGTGCATCAAACAACAAGCAAAACCCACAAAGAAGGGAAAAACTGTTCTTTTCAGGTTAACTTCTTATATCTTCACACATAGATTCAGAAGTGATTTCCTCAGAGCTCACAAGCAATTAGGTAAGGCTCAATTGCTAGCAGTTACCCAGCTGAAACCCCTTAGCTGGCTTACTTTCTGCTGCATGGCTCAAATCCTACTCAGGAGCTTTTCTGAGTAGATTAAAGAACAAGTTTGTATTTCTTTGTGATGATTGTTGTACTTTGTAACAGTAAATTACCAAAGGAGTTTAGACAGAGAGCAATCCATGTATTCACAGCCTGTATCTACCACCGCTCCCCCTTCTTCAACAATCATGGGTTCAATATCATGGATTGGCACAGAGGAATTTCTCAGTGGAGCACTCTCAGGAGAATACTTGTTTCCCTGCTGTCTTTCAAGGGTATAGCTAGGGCATAGATCAGTGTTCATACCTGAGCTTCCATTGCTGTTAGAGTTCCTCTCTAAATAGCCTGGCCAGTATGTAGTCCAGTTCTTAGATCCAGCCTTCCAATCCAGATCCCTGGACACTGGATCTCTCTTCACATACCTTCTGGCACGGGTCCTAGGGTCCCTTCCAAGTGCAGCCGTCTCCCTCACAGGTACCGTCTGGTGATTCCTAGCTCTGCAGCACCACTCCTCTGGTTTTCCCAAGTCCAATGGTGTATGCTGGCCCTTTGAATTTCTCCCAGTATACGTACTGCTCTGGACTCCTTTAGACCTTCCAAATGCTTTTCTCTTCTTTCTTCCAAAGGGTTTCTTGCCCTCTCTGTCCGTCCGCTCTGGCTTCGGCTTCTGATGATGACCCTCCAGATAATGAAGCTGTCCAAGACGAGGATCTCCAAGCTGAATCTGAGGATCTCCCAGATGAAACTGAGGATAATTCTCTGTATAATAAACTTTACCTTTATTCTGCTTAGATGAGTGCTCCACCCTAGCACAGCGCAGATGTGCTGAATCATGCCCTGCCCTTTGAGATGAGTGCTTGGGGATTACCTCATAGCCCTCCTTATTGAACACACGTTTCCCCACTTCAGCTCCTCTAATGGCTGTTGGAAACCTGGTGCATTCTGGGACTGGTAGTCTTTTATGGAAAAATTCTGTTTTCTTATTTCTACCAGAACTGACAGGTTGCTTCTTCAGAGTCACTTCACCTTTACTATAGCTCCTTCCTGAGCTATGATAAGCTTCCTTATCACAATATTCATGAGGGACAGCATGAAAACCCAAACAGTGTTTGGCACACCAGGACTGGAGTTGGGAACCTCTGCCGTAAAGCAGCAGCAAACAGGGGCAGGCACACCCGCACCCACAGGCTCCATTATCCAATGCCTCCTGGAGAGGCAGGACATTGGGCCCTGCGTGCATCTCCCAATAGTAGCACTTGCATACCTTAGCAATGCCACCCTAAACCCGGGAATAGAGTACACAGCTATCAAAAGGTTGCTATGATTACTGGCAGATAGCAATTCTGAAGTACAATTTTCTGAGTGAGCTGCATCATAGCAACCTTTCTGATGTCTGTGGAGTGTGCTACAGGTCTTGTGTCTGACAGTGTTTACCACCCTGGGGAGTGACCCCAACAGTATTGCGTACCATAGCCATGCCTGCACTGTGCCGAGGACTGGAGTGGTGGCCAGGGCTGCCAAACACCTCTATAGTTGTACAATGCTGGCATAGGTGTGGGAGTGTGTGTCTGTCTATCCAGTGTGTGGTGGCTGCAAACACCCTCCACAGCCCACACTGCCAGCACTGTTGCCAGTCTTGGCCTGCCAATGTGCATAATGAGGAGCAAGGTACCATGGGTATAGCCCAGACAGGGTGGCCTGGCCAGGATGCATCTGCACAGGGCATAGGGCAATGGCTGGGACATTGTAGTGCCCGGCCACCACCTGCACAGACAGGGTGGCCACAGCATGTCCTGCTGGGAGATCACTCTCACCCTGACTGAGCAGTGACCACGGCATGGCTAGGTTCCCCCATAGTGCTCTCTAGTATTTTTCTCATGTGAAATTTATGGGTTCCCTTTTGGGGCTCAATCACTGACCTATCTGCTTGGTGTGTATGCTGATATCCCAGTTCTGGGTGCATGCATCTCCTCCAGGAACATGCACTATAGACTAGCTAGCAGACTGTTTGCAGCTAGTATGTGCTGTGCTGTGCTGTGCTGGAACACCTTGCAGGGTGCAGGGGCTGGAGGCATGCTGCAGGAGAATATCAGATAGCGGTGGGGTGCAGCTGAGTATTTCCGGGCCTAATGTCTGTCTGCTATTGCTTTATAGATGTGTACAGAGCTGCACTCACTGCCCTGTAGGTTGTCTGTTCCCCAGAAGGACTGCAGTTGATGGTCCCCTCTACTGCTGCCATTGCAGGGAGATAAAATGTGGATCGGTTGGTGGGAGACCCTGTTTCCCACCCTCAGCCCCTAGAGGATTGGGTGGTGGTACATAATCCACATATGGGTCCATAAGGGCTAAACCTGACTGAGAAATACAGATGTATTCAAAGTGTGTCTGCAGAAACTACCTATCGCACACACTAGCACTGCTGGGGACCTGGTGCTGGGAGCCCCACCTCACCCTCAGGGTGAGCACAGTACCCGCACAATGTGACGGTGTGTAGCTACTCTGTGCCAGTAACACACACGGTCAGTTCTATCTACCAGGCCGAGGTGCTGTGGGGGTGCATACCCTATCTTGTGTTCATTTGTAGACTGCTGATTTGCATGTGCAGTGCATCATGGGTACGGGTAGTTGCCCCTATCCTGGTGATCACAGCAGACTGTTTGTGTGGTGACATGCAGTCCTTCTGCAGCCAGCTTGTGGTTTGTTAGCAGCTATAGATCTGTAGCCCACTGGTTACTTCACTGCCTGTGGAGTCAGAGGTCATGGGTTCAAATCCACAGTGGGGTTATTTTATAGGGCTGTCCAAAGCATTATCTATTTTTAATGTACATTAGTGCTGCCAGCAAAACCACCCTCAGCGTACTGTACCCATAAGGTGCCTCAGAAGGTGCTTTATAGGGCACCCTATACAGCGCTTTCTGAGGCACCTTATGGTTACCGTCCATATAAGGTGCCTTCTAAGGTATCCTATGGAGCGCCTTATAGGGTGCCTTATGCGGCACCTTAGGTTATGGCACGTGAGGGTGTGTTTGCTGGCAGCAATAATTAAAATACAAATAAACTGCCTCAGGAAACTATACTTACATGTCAAAGCTGATGCCTCAGTCAGCCTTATGCATTAGGCACACTGGGGAATCAAACTCATGACCCCTGTATCATCAGTCACTGTATTAACCAATATGCTACACCTCTGCTTCTAGGTTTGCATGTCTGGGCACCTACTTAAGATTACCGCATGTTAATGCACTTAGCGGCACTTCGCCCGATAATGTGCGCAGCAGCGCGTGTTATCACGCGATACTCCCGTGTTGCTGCTTTAAGACTGAAACACCCACTCCTTTTATGGCAGCCTGCACACTATCACCGGGCGCACAATAAGACGGTTTAGTAAACATACCCCCAAGTGTATCTAGGAACCATAAAAAGCAAAGGCCAATGGAGGTCACTGGTGCTAAACTTTATTTAACAAAAAAAACCCCTACGCGTTTCGGCGTGCAGCCTTCATCAGGGGGTACGCATCTAAAAATAAATACAAATAAATAACAACAAACCACTTAATAACTGTAAACATGAAGATATGCAACCTAAACAAATAAATATGCATAAAAACAGTTATATATCATACAATGTGTAAGTGTTAAGTTATGTAAACTAAACTTAAATAAAATGAATACAAAAACTAAAATGTATAATAAAATTATATCATAGTAAAAGAGATCAGAAAACACTAAAATAAAATCAAAGCAAATGACACCTTGCCCCCCCCCCCCAGCCCCCCAGCCCCTTCTGCGCCCTGGGCCACTAAAAAAACCATGACCAGGGAAGTTATTCCACCTCGGAGGTGGAATAACTTCCCCAGCCATTTCGCTAGCCCTGGACGTACATGGTCAACATTAGAATAGGCCCTGTTTGTCCAGGGCCGGTGACCGTCCACTGCCTGTCCACTTCCCGTCCCCGGGTAGACTCATCCCCGCTATTCGTGTCTCAAAATAACCCCCATTTAGATAGATAGATAGATAGAAAACACTTAAAAGCTTCTAATAAACAAACTGAAAACCATTGTAATGTGTTCATAAAAGAACAACATAAAAGAAATTCACTAAAGAAGGCAAGGTCATCCTAAGGGCACCATTTGAGATAATAGAAACATAGAAACATGACGGCAGAAAAAAAACAAATGGCCAATCAAGTCTGCCTTTCCATATTAACCACTGCAACAGTCCCCTTTTTTCATTTAAAGATCTAAAAAGCCAAAAAAACAAAATATGTACTAAAGAAAGAAGTCATATTTGCATAGAGTTAACACAAAAATCATCTTGGGGATAAAATATTACAAAGAGAACTTTGAATTGTTCCATAAATTACACAGGTACACTACCAAAAAACTGCCTCCAGTTTTGCAACTGATTCCTATAGATTTTAGGGTGCTGAATCCAGGAAAAATAGCCAAAATGTTCCATTACGTCACGTTTTTTTGCAAAATTAGATTTCTTACCCATATAAGGAATGTTCAAATAATTTCTTTTTAGCCGACTGCAGTTTATTTTCTTGGCCCAAAATAGAGGTTGTAATGGTTAACTAACTAGAAACACTCCCTCATGATATTTTAGAGTGTTTTGTATTCATTTTATACATTAACAGGACAATTGGGAGGCGGGGGGCTAAATACAGTACTCGCGCTGGCGCATGTTCTTTCCTGTTCGCCTCGCCTCGTTCGCTCGCTCAAACACGGTGGTTGCGACATGAACGTTCCTGTCAAATTTCAGTTTCTTGCAAGTTCATTATTACCTTTTGTTTGCTCAGTCGTAATCCAGCTTTATTCCGAAGTGGTTCACTACAGTTGTAGTTTGCAGTGCTGTGTATTTGTGATGGCTCACAGAGCCAGAGGTTGCGTCAACTCTCCGGACAGTTTTTGTTTTATTTGTGGGGAATATACCGTGAAAAAGCGGCAGAAGAACATTTCTGCATTTATTAAAAAAGTATATTTCGCCTATTTCGGTTTGAAGTTAGGCGAGCAAGACAAACCGTGGGCTCCTCATAAAGTGTGCAAGACATATGAGGAAGATCTACGCTTATGGATGAAAGGTAAAAAACAAGCATTTCGTTTCGGAATACCTATGATGTGGCGTGAACAAAGAGACCACAGCAGTGACTGCTATTTTTGCTCTTGCATTGTGAAGGGATACAACTTAAAAAATAAGAACGTAATAAGTTACCCAAACCTTCTCTCAGCAATTAGGCCTATGCCTCATAGCAACGAAGTACCTGTGCCTGAACCACCAAAATCTTTGGATCATATTTGTGTGGACGGTTCTGATCATGATGAGACTCATCAGATGGCTTTTCCCGATGAGTCCAGTACTTCCGAGTTTGAAACTGAACCAGATCCGAAACCTGAACTTTTCTCTCAAGCTGAATTGAATGATTTAGTCCGGGATTTAGGACTCCCAAAAGATGCTGCCCAACTGCTAGGTTCTCGGCTTAAACAGAAAAATCTATTGTCACCAGGAACAACTTTTTATTGGTACCGCAACCGCGAGACACAATTTTTGAAGTATTTCAGCAAAGAGGAAGATTTGGTATTTTGCAACGATATATACGGAGTGATGGAAAAGTTTAAACTCAAGTATGATCCTGCTGAATGGCGGCTGTTCATTGATTCGTCAAAAGACAGCATAAAAGGTGTTCTTCTTCATAATGGCAACACATTTGCTTCAGTTCCTATTGCTCACTCTGTTATTCTCCAAGAAAAATACGAGAATTTGGCCCTGATTCTTCTGAAGATTCGTTATGATGAGCATAAGTGGATGATTTGTGGAGACTTTAAAATTCTATCCATGCTATTAGGACAGCAATCCAGTTTCACCAAATATCCCTGCTTCCTTTGCTTGTGGGATAGCCGGGTCCGCGACCTACACTGGGGGAAAAAAGACTGGCCAATTCGGGAGTATTTGAGACCCGGTGAGAAAAATGTTCTTCATGAGAGCTTGGTACCTCGTGATAAAATTCTATTACCACCTCTCCACATTAAGTTGGGTCTCATTAAGCAATTCATCAAGTCCCTTCCAAAAGATGGTGAGTGCTTTCGGTACCTTTGCTCAAAGTTCCCCCGACTTTCTGAAGCAAAGCTAAAGGAAGGAGTGTTTGTTGGCCCTGATATAAGGAAACTCATTTCAGATGGAGCATTCGCTGAAACGATGTCTGAGAAGGAAAAAGAAGCCTGGGAGTCCTTCAAGGATGTTGTTTTCAAATTCTTGGGGAACAGGCGGGATGAGAACTATAAGGATATTGTTGCCAGGATGCTCAATGCCTTCAAAGAACAAGGCTGTAACATGAGCCTGAAAGTCCATTTCTTGCACTCCCATGTGAACTACTTTCCCGAAAACCTGGGGGCGTACAGTGAAGAACAAGGTGAAAGGTTTCACCAGGACATCAAGGACGCAGAGAGAAGGTACCAAGGAAGATGGAACACCACTATGATGGCTGATTTCTGCTGGTTGCTGCTGCAGGAAACCCCAGATGAAAAATACGCCAAGCAGCGCACCAAGAGAAGCATTCGGGGGAAGAAGAAACGGGCCCACCAGGAGATTGATTGACCCAAGGATGACTTTAAAATCTAAACTGTGTTGACAAATATCGTGTTTTTACTAAACTTTGAAATAAAAATTTGCTAGTTATTACCACAGTGTCGGATCTCCTTTATTAGAATTTTATTTTCACACCATCGGGTGTTTGTCTTCATGTATTGCAATGGTGCGGTTTGCATTTTCTATTCTTACATACATACCTGTACAACATTTTTTGCACATTTCTTTGCTTTGCTTTGTGTCTAACCTCGCTCTTATATGCTCAATGTTTGTGCACATGTATGTGGCTGTTTTAAGTGCAGACAATTTTGCTACCATCACAGTGTGTTTTGTTCACATTACTCTATTCTTATGTGCTGCCTTGTTACAATTTTCTTTATTCTTATTTGAATAACTACTAAACAATTAGTATAAAGAATTCATCCAAGAAACTTTTATCTCGATTGCACTCAATCTGAAACGTTCACCTCAAACTGCTAACCCAATGTAGCAAAAAATCTGTACGTGATGGAGCAAATTGGTTACCAGATTTGGATTCAGCGCACCAAAAAACGTAAAAATCAATCGAAACATTAGAGGCAGTTTAAAAAAAAATTTTTAGTGTACCTGTGATACCTTTAAAATACTGTAATATAAATACCATTGCAAGGTCTTATAAAACAGAAATCAATACCATAACAAAATACAAACTGGCAAATTACATGAAAGATGGAAGCACACGAGAATGTGGAGGGGGTACATAATATCATGGGTATTAATCATAAGCATATATGGAAGTAAGATGGCGGCAGGAAGTGTTGACGGAGTGTAGCCATGTTTCTTTTGGTTGTGCTGTACTGGAGCGGTGTTTTGTGGCCGTTGACATGGGCTGCAGAAAACGAAAGCAGGAGTACCTATCCTTGGGTCCTTCTGCTGTAAGCTCTGTGGGTCAGAAAACCTTGGGCTCGTGCAGTTTTAACTCTGGTGCAGGAGCAGCATCTACAGCGGAGCCATTGGAGGGTGTTTCGGCTCTGTGCTCTCAAGGTGTACAGCTCTCTCCGCAGCTGCGAACCCTCCCACCAATATCCGGAAGTGTTTGGTCAAGCGGAGGTGTGCTTCCCACCGGCCTGCTGACGAGCACGCCGTTGAGAGATGGCAAAGAGGGCTCTCCAGTTACAGTGGCAATTCCTGTGGTGAGTGAGTCTTCCAGAGAAAAGGAAGTTGTGGCTATAACAGCAACTGCAGAGGTTACATCACTGCAGGCAGGAGTTTTGCCAGTTTCTGGGATTAAAACCTTGGTGAGACCGAAGGTGATTTCAATGGAGGCACTATGGGATGCGATTGCTACTGTGAACTCTTCCTTAGGAGCTCTTGTGGGAACTGGGAGTACTGACTTGATGGAGGTTAAGATGAATTTTGTTATTGTCTCCACTGTTCAGGAGCAGCAAGCAGGGAGAATTCTCACTTTGGAGCAGGAGCTGGGCATCTCCGGGAGCTGGTTGGAGCTCAGATCAAGGACAAGTTGGTATTGTCTCGGAAGACAGAGTATTCAGAAAATTAAGCCCAGCATAATAACATCAGACGTTTGAATTTTCCTAGATCTCCAATTTTGTCAGCTATGGAGATGGTGAGAAAATACTTTGGAGAGGTTTAAAGATCCTCCTAGAGCATTTTCCTCCTTTGACTCGAGTATTATACTTGTCTCTTGAGGCCAGTGGTCGGGGGGATGCCCCTGGGGCTGTTTCTTTGGGGGAAGGGGACCTAACGGGGGTCTTAGAGAACTCCTTAGATGTTATTACGGACAGGTCCACCCTTCTAGTTACCCTGGCTCTTGAGACAGATAAAGCTATGATTTTCCACTCTTATTTTAGGAACTTCAATGAGCTTTTTGGGGGGTTACAGGTTAGGATGTTTCCTGATGTGTCTCGTGGTTTTCAGTTAAGGAGGAAGGAGTTTCTATGTCTTCGGCCGAGGGTCTTGGCCATAGGAGCTACTTTCCAATTGAAATTTCCTGTTAAATGTTGTGTTACCTATAAGGATAATGTATATATGTTTTTTGACCCAAAATAGCTTATCTGCTAGAGAAGAAGATTCAGTTCAGGTTGTCATCCCTTCCCTTATAGCTGACGTTTAAGTCTCCGCCTGCTTGTTAGCCTTGTGGCGGATTCTGTCCCGGCTAAGGTTTTTCTTGGTACTCCCCATATTTCCTTACATTTGTGGACTAATTTTTTGAAGTTTACCTTTTTCCTTTGTAACTGTTAATTTGTTTACATGATTATGTACTCCTTTTCTTTCATTCATTAATATTTTAGATATGTATGTTATAATTCTCAATTTAAAAAAATAAGTATATACTTAATGCCATGAAACATTGTAAAAGTCAAAAAAACAAAACACTTGTTCCATTTTAACGGTATGAGCAAACACAAAAGAATGTGCCAAATAACATGTGTTGTAAATAATTCATATAGTCTGATGAAAACTTTAATATTCAAATGACTCCAACACAAGAGATATTAAAGATACTAGAAAATGCAGTCAAATTGCAATAATCGCATACCTCCTCTTAATCCAGTGCAAAGGAACTCACCTCTGATATCAGAAGGTGAGATTCCTCCGCTGCCAGCATTTTGAAGGCAAGATTTGGCGGGAACCGCTTAAGTTGCCATGGTGACAGATACAAAAATGTGGAAAAGATGTCAAAAGGACTTGCATCACATAGAGCACTATAAAATGAAAATGTTAAAAATGTGTTTTAAATGTGGAGACTTGTGCATCAATTTATCCAGCATTAAAGGACTTACAAGAATGTATTCAGGCAAATCGTGCAAATACCACAGCAATGCGGAATAGATATATAGTAAAGGAGGACTAACATACTTCAACTTAAACCAGCAGCGAATAAGAATTAATCTTGATCAGACAGTAGACAGTAAGGGCAATTAAGTGGTATATGGAGCATAAACGGTCTATGTAAAAATGTGTTATATCATAAGAAGCTCCTCTAATAACCTCATCATCATAAAATATCCACTAGAAAAAATGTTCATAGTGAACATAATTCATAAGTATCTAGGGCTACTCTAAAGAACAAGTCTAAACAGTAGTGAACAAGGGCAAATATGCCATATCTCCTATGGAGATGGATCAAAATGTATACATTCAAGAAACGAAGGAATCATAAAAAGTTTATAAAAGAATCTTGAAAAGTTTAAAATATCCCCATTACTTGGCCACACAGTGGTAGACCACAAGTTAACTTAAAATGAAAACTAATGACTAGTCCGTCTGCATACTCAAAATAAAGAACCGTATCTGGTATCAGCATTACAACTATGGATCCGCTGAATGTGCATAAAAAATGGGTAAAATGAATAAGTAAAAAGGCAATATGATAAACATATAAAAACCTTTCAATTGACTATTGAGAAATAAAAGATAAAAAGTAAAAGATTAAGAGGGACTCCCGTTCAGCTATTAATTACAGTAGGAATTTTGGTTACATATCTGAAACATCATATCCCTAAAACCCAAAAATTCTTACTTTGTTTCCCCCTTTTTTTTAGAAAAAGGAGGAAAATTGTTGGAATAAACATGAACCATTGTTAAATTTGAGTCCTAAAAACCAAACATTACAAAAATATTCTTAAAATCAATAAAAGCTATCCCATCGTAAAAAATGATATACAAAGAAGAAAAACAATCATTAACTATGGGGTATGTTTACTAAACTGCATTAGTGCAATTCGCGTTAGGAGCCGCGGTAGTGACAGAAACCCCAAATAAGGACATGGGCGGTACATCGTTACCACTAACGCGCGTTCCAAAAACTAACGAGCGTTACAGGGCGCCGTGGCGCGTTACTGCACTTTAATCGTAAGAAGGCGTACAGACACAAAGCACAGAAACAGAGCTGTAGCACAATGGTTACTGTACTGACCGCTGTTACAGGCAGCATGGGTTCGAGTCCCCAGTGTGCCTAACGCAGAAGGCTGGCCCAGGCATCACCCTGTACATTACATAGGGAATGAGGAGGCATGTTTTTCTTTACATGGAGTAGTGGTGTCAGAAACACACCCTCGGAGTGTGCCTAGCCACGTACGTTGGTGCGTGCGAGGCTGCGTGCGTTGGTACGGGCGTAGCCCCGTGCGTAGCTGCGTTGGTGCGTGCGAGGCTGCGTGCGTTGGTACGGGCGTAGCCCCGTGCGTAGCTGCGTGCGTACAATCGTGCGTGGGTACGTGTGTTTTTACCAACGTGGGCACCTTATATTACAGACTCTTTAGGGTGTCTTGCACCTATGCATTATGCTAACAGATGTATGTGTGACGGCCTATGGTTTATCAGAGCCTGTGAGCAGGTGCTGGATTTTCCCAGGGTTGGATTGTGCCAGTCACAACCATGATGCACTGCACATGCAAATCAGCTGTCCACAGATACACACCATGGGGAATGCGCCCCCACAGCACCTCGGCCTGGTAGGGGGAAGTGACCATGTGCACCCCCACAGCACCTCAGCCTTGTAGGGGGTACTGACCGTGTGTTGTACTGGCACAGAGTAGCTACACACCGTCACATTGTGCGGGTACTGTGCTCACCCTGAGGGTGCAGTGAGGCGCCCAGCACCAGGTCCATAGCACCATCCATGGCGCAGGTCCAAAGCAGTGTTAATGTGTGAGATAGGTAGTTTCTGCAGAAACACCTTGGATATCTCTGTCTGTTTCAGTCAGGTATAGCCTGCATGGACCCCTAGATGGCCCATGTACCACCACCCCCCTCCCCCAAGGCCAAGGGCGGCGAACAGGGTCTCCTAACAATAGATCCACATTCTACCTCCCTGCAAAGGTGGCATTAGAGGGGAAAATCAACCCCGGTCCTGCTGAGAAACAGACAACCCACAGGGCAGTCAATGCAGCTCTGTACACATCCATAACACAATAGCAGACAGACATTGGGCCTGGATATGGTAAGCTGCACCCCACCACTATCTGATATGCTCCTTCTGCAAGCCATCAGCCGCTGCACCCTGCAAGACACTCGATCAAGACACATACTGTAATGGGTCTGCTTATTGTTGGTCACTCCAGGCCAGGAAATCCCGAACCCTCATCTGCGGTGTGCTGCTCCGGCTGGCTGGAATCCAGGGGAATAAACACACACAGACCACACAGAAGGACAGTATGCAAGTTTATTCCAAAGGGTGGAGGGCTTGTCCGTATTTTATACATTCTTAGAAATATAGTCATACGTCATCCACCCATCTTCTGGGGGCCCACTATAGTTTATCAGTAACTAATGCAAAAACAAGTCATCCTTGAGTAGAACAATCAGTTTAGCTTACACAGCACATTCCTTTTTCCATGCCCACCAGAATGTACAAAGGGCACACACATAGGATTCTGATTTCTATAGGATTCTAATTTCTCTTGTGCAGGCCTCTTGTATATGCACTTAAACTAAGCATTATTATTACAAAGGACACATATATAGGATTCTGATTTCCCTAACAATCCCCCCTTTGGGCCTGCATAGGCCCACTATAAGAACAGCCTAACAATCTACTACAAAATAACTAAACAGACATTATTATTTATTTATTTATTTATTTATTTATTTTATTCACATTTCTATACCGCATCTTCCAAAGTTCAGTTGCGGTTTATTATTAATGGAACATTATTATTAATGGAACATCTGTATGTGGCAGCTCAAGTACATCAGCCACCGTAAAAGCAGGAGTATAGAAATACAAAAAAGTGATAGAGCTTTGTAGGGCCTTTCAACAACAGTCAAGAACAAATGAATATACAACAAAAAAGAACAAGAATTATAAAACCGCTCAATAGGGCAATAAGCAGCCCTTTGAGACCACCCCAAAGAAAAATACATCAGAGAGTAATCATGAGACTCTTCCCTGTAGTTGAAGAACAGTATAGAGCAATATTAGACAGGCTAAAAACAGAAACAATAAAACAATCCGTAGTATTAAAACTAGAGACAGTTTACAATGAGCAAGGGACCTAGTCATATCCCAAAGAGGGGCGAGTAACACCAATGTTATACAAGAAAGTAGAAAAAGAAACATGGGGCTGGGTGCAGTTTAAATTGTCAAGTACAGTAAACTTCTGCACTTCACACAGATTAGAAGGTACAGTAATGAGACATGTTGAGAGAAAAGCTCCAGTTTGTAGCAATCTGCGCACACAAAAAGTAAGGCAGTTTGGGCAAGTAGTATTGCCGTATTAACAGTTCCTGAAATGGACTGAAGGAGGCACCACATGAGTGGTAGGAGGAGTCAACACAGTCTTGTGCGTGATGGTCAGGAGGCTGGAACCGAAGATGTCAGTGGAGACGATACACGCTTGATTCTTGACGCATGGATCCACAAAGGGGAAGAGTCACACAGGATGGCTGACCATGTGATAGCGATCACTGTAGTTTGGAGGTCCGTAGAGCGGGTCTAAGGTACCGTGCTTTTGAGGTGCTCTGACCTGTCACCAACCTTGAAGGGATATATTGGTTCGGTACCTCTAGGCCGAAAGCTGCTTTTCTTCAGGAGTCTTCTCCTCTCCTCTCCAGTTGCTAGGGCCTTGGCTGCCCCGTCGTCAGCTACTTCTCATCCTGGTCCTGAAGCCTGATCTGTATATGGAGAATGTTTCCAGCGAGGGCAATAGCTTCAGGATCTTTTAGCCGCCACCTTCACTGTAATCGATGTTATCAGAAGAACTTGAAACGGTCCCATACTGGAAAAGGGGCTTGTACTATGTGCTGATGGTATGTCTTTACCAAAATCCAATCTCCGGATTGAAAGAAAAGAGCTGAGTCATCCCGTAGAAAGGACTGGACCTGCTGAGCATACCTGTGGAGGGAAGAGAGTTGCCTCTGCTGCTAGGAAATACAAGAGATCAAATGTGAGGCTCAGGAGTATAAAAGGTAAGCAGTCTTCCATATAACAGTTCAAAGGGAGAAAAAGTTCAGTCTACTCCCTTAGGGCAATTTGTTTGGTTGTTTGTTTATTGAACAGAGTCAAAGGCAAGACAGTTTAGTGTCTTTACAAAGTTTTTTTGTGTTTTTTTTTTTTTTTTTTTTAAGATTTCAGAGGTTCCCCCCTTCGTGGGTTGCTGTTTGCATACAACAGCCAATCCTAAGCAACTCAATTTAGCTAATACATTTTTGACAAGATGCCCACAATTCCTCAAATTTTTTCACAATTTTAGAATTATACCAATTTGTAAAAATTTGTGTAAGTAACTTTCCTCCTTTAGCTTCATGTGTCGGGCCAGGACACATAGAGGCAAAAAGGGATAAAAGCATCTGAAAAGCACCACGTGGCCAGTGTGGGTCTCCCCAAAGCTCATTAGGATGAAAAGTGCACTCAGCCTATCTCCAAGTATCTATTTCCAATTATTGGGTATATCTCTGAGCTAGATGACTTTCAAAATTGGAGTTCATGCGGATGGCATAATCAAATATTGTTCATTGTCAGTTTTCTTTCTAGGTGGATACATCGGATACATCATTTCACATTTCAATTTACCCTCACCATTTTATAATGTTAATCTGAGTTCTCTTTTCCAACATGAATATTCCATCACACTCCTCTCAACACCACTTTTTTTCTACTTACATCATTCCATCAAACTACATGCATAGGTCCTTCTGTCTTTTTTATACCATACTAGTGTATCCTTATTTGGCAAGGCTGCTAAGAACATCAAACAATTGTTAGAAACTTAGGGGCATGTTTACTAAAATCCGCAAAATAGCGCGCCGCAAAATAGCGCACGGCAACGCGGCACTGAAACGCGCAGAAACGCGTTTAAACGCCCCGCACACGTGCGTGTCACCCCCGCACAGGTACGCGGCTCACTAACGGGCCCCGTACAAGTGCGGGCCCGCAAATGTCCGATAGAGGCGTGGAACGGCGAAAGGAGGGCGGAGGAAGGCTCCGGAGGGGCGGAGGGACGGGGTCAATGGGTGGAGAGTGGGAGGGGAGAGGCTCCCCGCACAGTATCGGGCCCGAATTTGCATGTAAAAACTACCGCGAGTGAAACACTCGCGGTAGAAAGCATTTAAAGGGAAGAGAAACCATTTCCGTCAGCAATGTACAGGAAACCGGGGAAACCAGCAAAACGTGAGCAGTGTGATATATGTGCACAGCACAAAAGTGAAAATAAAAATAGAAAATGACCACAACAGAACTATTAAAAATAGTAATTCAGCTGGGGAACAGTTATAGTGATGGGCAAATACAGAAATCACACCCAGCAAAGCTCCAGAAAAAAGAAATGAATTTTGGAAGGGTCTACTGAGAGGAGACTCTTCCAAAAACATTTCCACGTTTTGGAGCTTTCCTGGGAGTGTTTGCTATGGTTGCCCATTAATATCACTGTTGCCCAGCGTGGTGATATTTTGTCCCACATTTCCCGTGGTCATTTCCGGGGTTTATGTGCACGTTTGTCACCAGACAGGGTGCATATGCCCACAGTAGAATTGCGTAGAGCAGGGTTTGTGACTCCATCCTGCCAGGCTTACTGCCTCCAGGGGCTGCACTATCTCTGTGGCCAAAGTGTGGTACAGCGGACAGAGTCATTACCTCTAGGACCAGAGGGCAGAGGTTCAAAACCCAGCTGGGGCACCTGCCAGCCCAGTCCCTATATTTTACCCACCACTAAATAAAGATAGCGCAGACACCCCTGTATGCATGGGGAAAACACCCATATTTTACCCAACACCGCACACACACCACAACAATGGGCATTACCTACAGCCAAGTCCCCCAAATGCAGTCCCATACTGCCACATTGCAATCAGGTCAACTGCTTTTTCTGAGAGAAGTTCATGCCAGCATGTTGGCGGACAAGTACATGTGGTGCAGGGGGCAGTGGCTGCTAACCACAGAAGACAGAGGCCTAGCCATGTGCAGGCTGGCACAGTCCACTGCAACAGACAGGTCCTGCCGGATCCACAGTCATGGACAGTCCAGGGAATCCAAACAATCTGTGGCTACACAGTGGTGCAGTGCACACAGACAGTGCATACAAGAACAGAAGGTCACAGGTTCAAAGCCCAGTTGGGGCTACTGCCAATCCTGCCCACATATTTTTCCCACAACTAAACAGTGATAGTAAGGACACACCTTTCATGGCGGGGACATATGCAATGGTAAGACATCTATCTTTTACCCCACTGAGCACAGACACCATGAACAGGGGCAGTACCTAGAGCAGAATCACCCAAATGCAGTCCTGGTGGGCCACACACCAGTCAGGTTCCATGCTGACACTCATACAAATGCCTGTGCTGTATATCTATGCACCACCCCCATGGCATGTAGATGTAGCCCATGCATATTCATGAGGGATAGCAGGAAAACCCGAACAGTGTGATGCAAACCTGGACTGGAGTTGGGAATCTGTGCCGTAAAGCAGCAGCCATCAAGGGCAGACACACCCACACCCACAGGCCCCATTGGCCAATGTCTCCTGGAAAGGCAGAACATTGGACCGTGCATGCAGCACCCAAAACGAGCACTTGCATAACTTACCAATGTCACCCTACACCTGAGGTATACGGTACACAGCTCGGAGACGTTTGCTAGGAGCACAGGCAGGCAGTTATCCATACGTTACGTACATACTGCTAGTTGACCCCATCCAAACAATCTGTTAGGTGTTTGCGGGGCATGCTCCAGGCCTGGCCTCTGACGGTGCTTACCACCCTGGGGAGTGACCACCAGCTGTAATGCGTACCATATCCATGCCTTGCCGTGCTCAGGACCGGTTTGGTGGGCAAGGCTACTTACCCCCTCAATCGTAGCACCATGATGGCAGAGGTGTGGAAGTGTGTGTCTGTCTATACAGTGGGTGTTGGCTGCAAGCCCCTTCAACAGCCCGCACTGCCAGCACTGTTGCCAGTATTGGCCAGTCAATGTGCATAATGAGGTGCAAGGTACCATGGGTATAGCCAGGGCAGAGTGGCGTGGCCAGGATGCATCTGCACTGGGCATAGGGCCCTGGCAGGGACATTGGCTGGGATATTGTAGTGTCCGGCCACCACCTACACAGACAGGGTGGCCAAAGCATGTCCTTCTGGGGGATCACGCTCACCCTGACTGTGCAGTGACCACAGCATGGCTAGGCCCCCCCATAGTGCTGTATAGTAGTTCTCTCATGTGATAGATATGGGTTTCTCTTTGGGGCCCAGTCACTGATCTATCTGCTTGCTGTGTATGCAGACAGCCCAGTTCTGGGTGCATGCATCTCCATTGGGAACATGCACTATGGACTAACCAGCAGACTGTTTGTAGCTGGTAAATGTCTTGCTATAATGGCTTGCAGGGTGCAGTGGCTGTTGGCTTGCTGCAGGGGAATATCTGGTGGTGGAGTGCAGCTTACCATACCCTGGGCTTATGTCTGTCTGCTATTGTGTTATGGCTGTGTATGGAGCTGCCTGCCTGGGGTGGGGTGGGGTGGGGTGGGGTGGGGGTGGTGGTGTTCCTCAGCAGGACTGGGGTTGATGTTGCCCTCTACTGCCACCTTTGCAGGGAGGTAGAGTGTGAATCCCTTGATGGGGACCATGTTTGCCACTTGGGGGGGGTGCCTGATGGCGGCAGACAGGGATATCCATGGTGTTTGTGCAGAAACTTGCTATCTTACACATTAACACTGCTTTGGAACGCCCGCTTGGCCTCCATCAGCCATGGCAGGTGTTGTTGACCTGGTCCTGGCCACCTCATTGCACACTCAGGGTGAGCACAGTACCCACACGATGTAACGGTGTGTGGCTACTCTGTGCCAGTAAAACACCCGGTCAGTGCCCCCTACTAGGCCAAGGTGCTGTGTGGGTGCACCCGGTCACTTCCCCCAACAGGGCCGAGGTGCTGTGGGGGTGCATTCCCCATCTTGTGTCCATCTGCGGACAGCTAATTTGCATGTGCAGTGCATCATGGGTACGGGTGGCCTAACCCTATCCTGTTGACACCAGCAGACTGTCTGTGAGGTGACGTGTAGGCTATCTGCAGCCAGCCAGGGGCCTGCTTACAGCTATGGAGCTGTAGCGCAATGGTTACATCACTGCCTGTGCAGCCAGAGGTCATGGGTTCAAACCCACAGTGGGGCCCTTTGGTAGGGCTGTCCACAGCTTTATTTTTATTTACTGTACATATGTCTATGCCGGCAAGACCACCCTCAGCTTACTATACCCATTAGGTGCCTCTGAGAGTGCTTCATAGGGCGCCCTGTAGGCCACCTTATGGTTGCCATCCCTATAGGGTGCACTATACATTATCCTGTGTCGCAACATACATGCTGCCCTATAGGGGTCATTCAAGGGTGCCTTGGCGAACAGTGCACTGTAACATGTGCCTTATGGGCCGCCGTATGTTAACATGCTGGGAGAGTGCGTTTGCTAGTAGTGATAACAAAATAAAATTATACAGCCTCCTACAGCACTCCACAACATAATACATACTGCTTCAGCAGGCATTTTTCACTGGGCATTGTGAGGAGTTGAACCCCTGATCCCTGCACCATTGGTCAGTGTTTTAACCATTGTGCTGTGGCTCTGTTCCTGTGCTTGTGCATCAGCACGCCGCCTTGTGCCTATCAGCGCGCCGCCTTCTGCCGCCCAAGGGGACCAGTGCGCCGCCTTCTGCTGCCCAGAAATAACTGTGCGCCGCCTTATGCCGCCCAAAATGCACTGTGCGCCGCCTTCTGCCGCCCAAAAATAACTGTGCGCCGCCTTATGCCGTTCCAAATTAATTTGCCTCCTAAAACAATGTTAATCATTACAGTTACTGCCTCAGCTGACCTTTGTCGTTGCGCACACTGGGGGATTGAACCCATGGCCCCTGCACCATTGGTCAGTGTCTTCACCGTTGTACCACGGCTCTGTTGTTTTGTATACTCAGCAGCGCGCCACTTTGCCTTTCCACGCGCTAATGTCGACCCCCGCACATTAGCGCGACGCGCACACGTCCGGTTGCTTACTACCGTTTTTTTTCTATTTTCTGCCTGAACCGCCCACTCCTTATATGGCACAGGCACACTAGCGCGGCCCCGCACGTTAGGAATGTTTAGTAAACATGCCCCTTAGTATTTTTGTAAACAAAAGGTATATATAAAATATAAATGTAGATCCTTTTAACAATATGAGCAAATAGTGCTCATTCTAATTAGCAACTGCCTAAACAAAATATAGGTAAAGTCCTTACAATATAGACTAGTGCTTCACGGCATTTTATAACATCAATCCCAATAGGAAGGAGTATGGCTTCTAACAGAACAGCCACATAATCTCTCAGGTGTGACTAAAGTCTATCTTATGCCTGGTTCTCAGTGAGAGTGCTGTGGAAACTTAAAAATATTTGAGGACTGATCTTATAATCGCAGTGCCCACAAGGATCTGTGGAGGTTACTCACTAATCATGGTGTTTAAGAGATCCTTTTGAGATGAGAGGCCTAAGAAGGTTCAAGGCATTTGTGGTTGGGCCACAGGGCGATGTTTCCTTGGGTTCTTCTTGGCCTATTCCCCCCTGCCTAGTCATGTCTCTTCAGAGGCATAAATATGCAAGGTTCATGTTCTTCAGGCCTTGTGGGTCCTCGAGAAGTCTTAAAGCAGTCAGAATTCCAGTGGCCCAGATCATCACACTCGGAGCAGCACGTTTATTGCCTTTTCCAAGGCTGTAGTTTCACCTTCTGTCTCTCTCTCTCTCGGTTATCTTTTTTATTATTATTTTTTATTATTTTTTTTTTTTCAAACCTCTCCTAGATCGTTGCTAACAATTAAAATTTTGTTTATCCAATCAACTCAAGTTAATGTTATTGTTTTATTTGTCTACTAACTTTACAAATATTCTCATGTTTTCTGGGAACTAAGTTTCATCTTTCCACTAAATAAGATCTATATGCTTGGAAACAGAGCAATTTCAGATCAGCCTCTTTCCAAAATTCTATAATTTCTATGTGTACTGAACCTCTACATAATGTACTGCTACGACAAGTATTTTGGTAACATAAAGTGCAAGTGTGTAAACTAAAGAAAAATTAATATCTCACAGTGCTGCAACATATATCTGTTTTCTCTGCAACATATATCTATTTTCTCAGGAACTGTATTGAAACTGAAAATAGAAACTTTTAGAACAAGGTACACTTTTTCACTGGACACTAACACGTAAAATTCAAATACAGAAAAACAGGTGAATTTATCCTAAAATCCAATATTGTAATAAGTCAAATCAGAAAGATCAGCACCCATGGTGCTACTGTCCTGTTCGTCAGCCATCCACACCGAGCTTAACAATGCAAAGTAATTAACTTAAAATCTTACAGTTCAAGAAACAGACATTCAAATAACATGAAACTGCAAAGAGGTGAATTCAAAATCATGCTTTGTCACATTTAAATTAAAACCTTATACATAATACTTGAGACTGGTATCAAACTGATCTGAAACAATGAAATTATGTTAAAGCAATCTACTTAGAGTAACAGTTCAACCTTGATGTTATCTCAAACACGACAAAGTAAACAGCAAGTCTGTCTTGAGTCCAAATTCCTTCAGGCAAATGCAGATAGCTGAACAAGAGAGAAAAGTCCTAAATACTGAGTTTAAAAAGAAAAGGTTGCTTGAGAATTGTCACTAATTGTGATTGCTATTAAATTCCTATAGTTACAACTCTATGTGTTTCTATAATATATGAACAATAATTATGACCTCTGAGGTGCTTGCCACAAAACATAAAAATCATTGTATATAAAAATCATTGTTTGTTTTTTTTTTAACTCTTTAAGTTTACTCAATAGCATACACAAACAAAGACCAAACACATAACATAACCTTATTCACTCAGGATTCTAATCATTTTTTCAAGTTGCAGTCTTTTAATTACTGGCTCAGGATGCCCCATTGTCCTGACAGGGTTCCCAACCCCTACTTTGAAGGTTAAAGAAAAACAATCCAAAACCATTTGTGCCTTCTGTAGCCCACGGGAGGGGCTGCCCCCTTTCCCTCTTTCTTCTTCGTTCTCTTTTCGTGTTTTTTAGTTTCTGGTTCCCCTGTAGGGGGAAAGGATAGCCCCAACCTAAATTTTTCTCTTCAGGACACCCTAAATCCTTTCATTCCCAAGAAATGCAGCAGATTATGAATGGCTTCTATCACAACTGGTTTCTCCTGCCCCAACTTTGAAGATCATCTACATAGTGCCTAGAGAGCAGACTCAAACATATACCTCAAATCTATAATACTAAACCATTTGCGTTCATGCAAAATTTAGCTCAATATTTTTAACCAAAAGCATAAATATACAAATCAGGGAGTTTCTTTTTGAAATAAGGTTTTCAAAGGAAAGTATCCATTGCTAGGTCTGGACAATCTTATTCAAATTCCTTAAATCCTGCACCAACCAGCAATAAAGGAAAAACAATATTTACTGTAAACAAAACATATTTTTTTTTTCAGCTTGTTCGGAAGAACACTAAGGAGTTACTTATTCGGGAAACTTCTGTTTCAGTTTGTATTTAAACAAAAGACAAATCAAAGCTTACAAGTGCTTTCTTAAGAAATTCCGCCCTGCATAATGAACTAGACCCTCGGGGTATTTGGAGCGCACCCCACTCCCCGAATTCCTCCACTATTTACATTATACATCTCACTCACACACAATCAGTCTCAGTTCCCAATAGAATATAGAAACCACCAAGGTAGATACCAAAATCCCACTTTTCCTTACCTCGGTCTGTGCACAAAATTCACTTAGTTGCTGCAGTGCCTGTCACAATCCGATTCACAATACCTCTAGTCACCTAGAATCATTACCAGCTAGCAAAGAGACCTCTCGGCAGAAAAGGAGGTGAGACTGTTGAAATCAACAGGACGCGTCTTCGCAACTCCACTCAGCAGGAGTCACTCCACCGTGGGAAAATCCCAGCGAGCCCCAGCTGTTATTTACACCTTTACCTGTGGCCAATTCACCTTTAGCCAAGCTGGCCAATGAGACTCTGAGAGGGATATTGTGAAGCAGATTAAGAGCTCTTTTAGTATTTCATTATTCAGTACATTGCTATAGCAATGGGTGTCTAAATACAGACACACCCTTTTACAAATCTCAGTGACAGTTATACCGTTGTTGAGTACAAAAGTAATTTTCTTTCTATTTAGCTTGTCTTGGCAATAAATAGACACTCTGCAAACAAATAATAATTTACGATTTAGTATGCTGTTTAACTGTAAGTTTCTGTTCTGTCTGCCTGTCCGTAACCTTTGAACACAAAGAACAGAAAGGGAGGGGGAGGGAAAAGCAAAGCAGTGGAAGAATAAACAAACAGCACTTGTCACTTACATTCCAGGGACACGGAGTCATCAGTTCTAGAGAGGGGGGGAGGGTGGGTGTCGTATAGGCACAGAGAAAAGCATGCTAACAGACTTATTCAGCAGAATCCTGTAACTTACACTGACAATTTATGTAGAATGGCTGTTTTTTAGCTGCAGTTTTAAAACTTATCACAACATATAGCAGAACATACATTCACGTGGATTCTGGAGTGGTCCCCTCACCTTGGGACCCCCCCATCCTCTAATTAATTCACAACAAACGCAGCGGCTGGCCAGACACACAAGCACACAGCCTTCACAGCAGCCGCAGATGAGAAAGAAAAGAAATATAGCTTTCCCACCGATTCCCACCCAGGGAACAGGAAAGTCTTAATTACCATTTAATTACCATTTAACCATGCTACCAAAGCAATAGGGACACTCCCAACCAAAGGGAGAATACCAGTTTTAATTTAAACCGTGCTACCAAAGCACAGGGATCCCTGGCCAGCGGGAGAATCCCACTTCTGACACCAAATGTAATGGGTCTGCTTATTGTTGGTCACTCCAGGCCAGGAAATCCCGAACCCTCATCTGCGGTGTGCTGCTCCGGCTGGCTGGAATCCAGGGGAATAAACACACACAGACCACACAGAAGGACAGTATGCAAGTTTATTCCAAAGGGTGGAGGGCTTGTCCATATTTTATACATTCTTAGAAACATAGTCATACGTCATCCACCCATCTTCTGGGGGCCCACTATAGTTTATCAGTAACTAATGCAAAAACAAGTCATCCTTGAGTAGAACAATCAGTTTAGCTTACACAGCACATTCCTTTTTCCATGCCCACCAGAATGTACAAAGGGCACACACATAGGATTCTGATTTCTATAGGATTCTAATTTCTCTTGTGCAGGCCTCTTGTATATGCACTTAAACTAAGCATTATTATTACAAAGGACACATATATAGGATTCTGATTTCCCTAACACATACCAGCTGCAAACAGCCTGCTAGTTAGTCCATAGTGCATGTGCCCAGTGGAGATGCATGCACCCAGAACTGGGATGTCAGCATACACAGCAAGCAGATAAATCAGTGACTGGGCCCCAAAAGGAAACCCATATCTATCACATGAGAGAAATACTATATAGCACTATGGGGGTGCCTAGCCATGCTGTGGTCACTGCACAGTCAGGGTGAGAGTGATCTCTCAGCAGGACATACTGAGGTCACCCTGTCTGTGCAAGTGGTGGCCGGGCACTAAAATGTCCCAGTCAGTGCCCTATGCCCTGTGCAGATGCACCCTGGCCAGGCCACCCTGTCCGGCCTATACCCATGGTACCTTGCTCCTCATTATGCACATTGGCAGCCCAATACTGGCAACATTGCTGCAGTGTGGGCTGTAGAAGTTGTTTTCAGCCACCACACACTGGATAGACAGACAGCCACCCCCATACCTATGCCAGCATTGTGCTACTATAGAGGTGTTCAGCAACCATACCCACCACACCAGTCCTGGGCACAGTACAGGCATGGATATGGTACGCAATACTGTTGGGGGTCACTCCCCAGGGTGGTAAACACTATCAGAGACCAGACCTGCAGCACACACCGCTGACATCAGAATGATTGTTATGGTGGGGCTCAATGAGCAAAATGTGCTTAAAGTAGGAATTGATATCTGCCAGTTATCATAGGAAACGTTTGATAGCTGTGTACCATATACACAGGTGTAAGGTGGCATTGCTAAGGTATGCAACTGCTAGTATTGGGAGATACAGGCAGGGCCCAATGTCCTGCCTCTCCAGGAGGCATTGGCCAATGGGGCCTGTGGGTGTGTGTGTGTGGGTGTGTCTGCCCCTGTTGGCTGCTGCTTTACGGCAGAGTTTCCCAACTCCAGTCCTGGTGTTCCAAACACTGTTCGTGTTTTCATGCTGTCCCTCATAAATATGCATGAGCTACATCTGCATACCATGGGGGTGATGCATAGATATGCAGCACAGGCATCTTTATTAGAGGCAGCATGGAACCTGAATGGTGTGGGGCCCTCCAGGACTGCATTTGCGGGACTCTGCTCTAGGTAATGCGCCTGTTTATGGTGTCTGTGTTTGGTGTGGTAAAATATAGGCGTATTAACCATGCGTATGTTCTCTGCAATAAAGGAGTGTCTTTACTATCACTGTTTAGTGGTGGGTAAAGCTATGGGGACTGGGTTGGCAGGAGCCCCAGCTGGGATTTGAACCTATGACCCTCTGGTCTTACAGGCACTGGCTGTGTCCGTTGCACCACACTGTGGCCACAGAGACAGTGCAGTCCCTGCAGATAGGAAAACTGGCCTGACGAGTCAGAAACCCTGCTCTGCACAATTGTACTGTGGGCTCATTTATCTTGTATGGAGACAGAAGTGCACATAAACCTCAAAAAAGACCTCAAAAAAAGGGGCAAACACCCATAACCAAGCTGGGCAATAATGATAACATTGGGCAACATTAAAAAACACTCCCAGGAAAGCTCCAATAAAATGAAATGATTTTTGAAAGGGTCTACGGAGCGTAGACCCTTCCAAACATCATTTCTTTTTTTTGGAGCTTTGCTGGGAGTGTTTTTTATTGTTTCCCATTGCTATCACTGTTTCCCAGCTGAATTATAATTTTTACACTGTTTCTTGTGGTCATTTTAACGTTTTATTTGAAATTTTGTTCTGTGCACATGTATCACACTGCTCACGTTTTGTAGGTTTCCCCGGTTTTGCTGTACATTGCTGACGGAAATGGTTTCTCTTCCCTTTAATATGCCTTTAACAACAGGTTTTCATTTGCGTTGGAATTGAGCTCTGAAATTCAGCGCGTTAGTGTGAGGGGAGCCTCTCCCCGCCCACTCTCTGCCCATTGACCCCTTCTCTCTGCCCACTCTCCACCTTCTGCGGTGTTTTAACGCGCAGCGGGGGTTTACGATCGTTAACTACAGTTAATGCGCGTAACGTACACTTAACGATCGTTCGCACGTCAGAAAGCGCGTTATGACGTGCGAACGATCGTTAAGTGTACGTTACGCGCGTTATTCACGATTACCGCAGTTTAGTAAACATACCCCTATGTATAATATAATGAATTAAAATTATGGCATGCCTGAACATCAGACAACAGTGGGGCAGGGGGAAGGCGGAGGGAAAGATGGGGTGGGGGAAGGGAAAGAAAAGGAGAGGAAGGTTGGAAGGGAGAAAGGAGAGAGAGAAGGAGAAGGGAAGGGAAGGGAAGGGAAGGGGAGAGGGGAAGGGGACAGGGGAGGAGGGGGAGGAAGGGGGAGGGAAGGTGGAAAGGGGAGAGGAAAGAAGAAAGGAGGAGAGAGAAGGGGAGGGATGGAGACGTGGGCGGGGAAGGGAAGGGAAGAGGAGAGGAGAAATGGGAAGAGAAGAGGAGGGAAAGGAAAGGAGAGGAGGGGGAAGAAGGGGAGGAGAGGGGAGGGGAGGGGAAAGGGGGGTTAGCCCCAGGGGAGAAAGGGGGAAGGAGGGAGGGGAGAAGGAAGTTAGGAGAGGAAAGAGGGGAGAGGAAAGGAGGGGAAGGGAAGGGAAGGAAAAAGAGGAGGAGAGAAAAAATGACTGGTCCCTGGTGGTTTTTTGTGAATGTGGTTTTGCTTTCCAGTTGGACACCCAGCATAAATTTAGGCCAGCTTTTTTTCCTAATTTTATACTGCTACTTATCTGGTTAGCAGACTAAAGATTGCTACTAATTGGATAAGTGCCTGAACCTCCCTTTTCCCAACAACAGGCCACCCAGATAGTGCTAAGGCAGTTAGAGGGGATATTCAGTGTCACTATCCAGATGCAATGTAATTTATGCTGTTGAGTCCTGACTCCTGGTGACCCAAAGGAATGGAGGTTAAGTAACTTGCCCAAGGCCACAAGGAGTGCCAATGGGTATTGATGCTGGTCTCTTGGTAAGCAGGCTGCTGCACTAGGCTACCCTCCACTCCACTATTGGGCTGGTGTTGCTGAATATCAGGCTTTCTGGGGTTTATCCGGTTAGCACATCCTTCTAACTGGATAAACCCTTGTCTCCTATGCAAACCTTTTGTCTCCTGTATGTAAAAAAGAGTCATAACACAGCAGAACTAACAATGCTATCCACAGTTCCTTTAAATGGTTAAGACTAACAGTATCCATTAGATATAACTGAAGAGATATCCAGAAAACAATCAGAACTCTACTGCCATCATCAAGAAGAACCAAGAGTGAAGGAGGACAGTCATATCTAATGGATATATAAACAAGGAATGGTGACGTTTTATGTAATATTCCGTAAAATAGGAAAATCAATCATAAAAGACCTATCATGGATAGATATTAAAAGAGTTATATATTCCTTGTGAGAACCCTTTCTGGGAGACAAAAATCCTAGTGAGCCATCAATTGCCTCCTCCCCAAAGCCATAAATTAATGATACACCAATGAATCCCGTCACCTCCCAAGACGTCCTGCACTACAGTAGCCCCAAATATACAAAAAATGTAGTCCATAGTGAAGCCCATCAAACACATAAGGAAGGTCAAGGCCCCATGATGGCTGCAGGAACCATACTCCAAAGTTACATCTTTCTTGAAGGGAACATGAATAATCCTCATTTGCTCCTGTCTTACTAGTGTCATCTTAGAAAATGGCACGCCTGACCCCTATTAGTACTTTATATGAGGGGCTATGCTATTTCTCTTCAATTTTTAGTGATTGTATTATGATTTATGAGTGCCATCTGATAAACCACACCTATGGGTGAATGTTCAGTGTCTTTCTGTCAGTCTCCACCTGAGAGAGAGAAACAGACTCTGAAATACCCTTTTGGCCAGTCTGACTACACTTAGGATATGTTTACTAAACAGCGGTAGCGGTTTCCATGCGATATCGGAGCCACGGCCCCATTGATTTCAATAGGGCTGTGGCTCCAATATCGCACGGAAGACGCTACCACAGTTTAGTAAACATACCCCTTAAACTATATCAGTACAATGTTTATGTTTATGTTTATTAGGCTTGATATACCGCAGTTCCAATTAGAGCACGGCGGTTTACAAAAAACTAAAAAAAAAATATACAGAGGGGCCAATAGGCCTGAACAGGAAAAGAAATTACAATGGAGACAGGAGAGCACTCAAGACACCAAACTAGACATGAATGAGGAGAAAGAAAGACAAGGGAAAGGAGGGGAGAGGAGTCACACAAAGGGGGAGGGGAGGTCAAAGGTGGTAGAGAAGAGATGTGTCTTCAGGTCTTTCTTGAAAGTGGGATAGTGTTGCTCAAGTCTGAGGGAAAGGGGGAGGGAGTTCCAATAGACAGGGCCGGTAAAGAAAAAGGCAGAGGAACGTGTGGATTGTAGATGAGCACATGATGGAGATGGAAGGTGGAGCTGGTTAATGTGAATGGAGCGAAGCGAGCTAGTGGGAGTGTGGAATTGAAGTAGGTCTGCCAGATATAAAGGAGTGCGGTTATATAAGACTTGGTGGACCAGTGTGAGGATTTTATAACGGATGCGAAATTGCAAGGGGAGCCAAGGTAGGTGAAGAAAAAGAGGAGTAACATGATCGCGGAGGGAGGAGTGAAAGATAAGACGTGCAGCGGTATTCTGAACACGTTGAAGATGGTGAAGGTGTGAGAGAGGAAGCCCGGCTAGAACTGAGTTGCAGAAATCGATACGTGACATTACTAGAGACAGGAGAAGGGTGGTGAGGGCTTCAGGGGTGAGAAAGGGGCGAATGGACTTGTTCAACAATGGTTTTAGCCTGAGAGTATAACCACTTTCTCCAGGTAAGGATGGCTACAATATTTTTTAGGATCATCATTCCATACACTGAAATGTTCTGAACCATCCCCATTAAGGATTTTGCTATATAGAAACATAAGAGCATAAGAAATGCCATACTGGGTCAGACCAAGGTTCATCAAGCCCAGTATTCTGTTTCCACCAATGGCCAAACCAGGTCACAAGTACCTGGTAGGTACCCAGTCCATAGCTTCCATAATGCTCATCCTGGGGTAAGCAGTGGATTTCCCAGGCCCTCTTTAATAATGGTTTATGGACCTTTCCTCCAGGAACTTGTCCAAACCTTTCTTAAACCCAGCTACACTAACAGTTTTTACTACATCCTCCGGTAACAAATTCAAGAGTTTGATTACACGTTGACTGAAAAAATATTTTCTCTTATTAGTTTTAAATGGTTAACATTGTAGCTTGTGGTACTGCAGACCCTCTGCAGACAGAAGAAAATGCTTTTAACTTAGAAAAAAAGAGGCAAACACCGGCTGCAGCATCGCGAGGAGCCATATAGGGGGAGCAAGAGGGACCTCTGGAGGACTGAGGAGCCACACCCCAGAGCCAATGATGCAATACCGGCCTGCACCCAATCCAGAAAGGGAAGAATTCCTTTTAAAAGCCCAGACACAGGAGACACAGGAGACACAAGAAGGAAGCCAACCCTGGAAGGAGAAAGGAGAGCTTTCCTGGAAGGAGAGAAGGACCAGGGAATAGGAGTCCTGACAGAAGGAACCGGCCCAGCAGACTCAGCAGAACCAGGTGAAGGAATCCGCTTCAAATATCCCAAGAGGGGAGAGGATATGCTTTCCAAGTGGGAAAGATACAAAGAAGAAGCTAACCCTGGAAGGAGAAGGACTGTGCCAGAGAGTCCTGGACCTGAGTCTGGCAGAGGCCAGCAACCTTTGAAAGACACAACGAGGAGTAACCAAGAAGGAGGTGAAAGAGTTACTTTGAAAGGTAACATTCTTGGCACAGAGAGAAAGAAGCTGTGGTGCGAGTGTGGCTTAACCCCAGCAGAAGGCCGGCCGGAGAACTGGAGGCCTATCTTGGTGTCAGAGAAGCCAAACCACAGCAGGAACAAGCATCAACCCTCACTTGGCCATGATAAACCCAAAAGGAAAGGTAATCACTATTTTACTGATTGTGATTTTATGAATGCTGTGACGCAGGAGGAGCAGGGCCTAGAGGAATGCTGTCCTTCTAGAACTATTTGTGCTACAAAATACAAACCTGTGCCAAACAAGAAACTCTCTGGTAAAAGAGCAGTAGGCGAGAGAAACTGTCCTCACTCTAGAGGTGTACAAAACCAAGGCTTACCTTTGGATGCAGCGCATTGGGACATCATACAAACATTGTATAAAAAGCCTGAATGCGAGCCACTAGATATTCCTGACTGTGAACCAATGCAGGTGGAATTCCCGGATGACCTTTCGGACCCCGAGATGGATTGCAGCTATTGCCTGGCGGAAAGCTTTGAGCCCTTAGCCGAGGAGTAGAGCTGTGGTCTGGGGGAAGGTGTTTCTTATAGTACTGCTGTGAAGTTAACAGGTCTAACTCAGTTCATGTTTCTTTTTCTTTCAACCTGAAGCAAGGACATTTTTGTGTTGATGTAAATTCTGAGCTATTGAACCTATTTGCAATACGGGAAATAAAAGCCTTTATTCTCCCTACACTCGGACTGTTATAATCTTTGGAGCTTTGGTTACCCAGAAGGCTACCAGGACTATAAAAACCTGGGCCCTGTCTTTGAGCTAAACTCCACCATAAAATATTTTTGTGTCCACCCTCCCTGCTGTGATATCCCGGTGCCACCAGGGGGGCGGTGTGACATAAAATGGCGTAGTTATTGGATTTTTGCCCAGAACGTACGTCAGCGCCAAAAAGAAAAGAAGCTTAAAACTCCTGAAAAAAAAAGATAAAGTCTTGGTTGTGCTGCTGAAAAAAAAAAAATCCCTAAGACCCGGAGCGGAGTAGCTGAAAATCCGGAATGGATTGGGGAAATCCTGAACAAGGAAAATCCTGTTGCCGATTCCTCAAGCAGATAGCTGTGGCGAGCAACAGTCACTTCCATTCCAATGCTGATTACACACTAAACTCAGGTAAAATGTAATTGAGCCTGTCTAGTGTCGGACACCGGAGGAAGTTTAAAAAAAAAAAAAAAGT
This sequence comes from Ichthyophis bannanicus, assembly GCA_033557465.1. Classification (NCBI taxonomy): domain Eukaryota; kingdom Metazoa; phylum Chordata; class Amphibia; order Gymnophiona; family Ichthyophiidae; genus Ichthyophis; species Ichthyophis bannanicus. Next base: position 730,312,164 of record CM066036.1, on the reverse strand, counting down.
AAAAAAGTTTAGGGAACCGCACTTGGTTGTTTCTCTTTTTCTATCCTTGCAGGTGCACCATGGAGCCAAGAGAGCTATGCGCATGGATGGCCCACCAGTTTGACAAACAAGCAGAGGTGGCGCTGAAGAATCAGGCCCAAGCGTTGCAGGCCATGCAAGCCCAGCAAGCACCAGTTTTACAAACTATGGAAAGCTGGTTGGCTCAGCAAAAGGAAGAGATGGCAAGGGTCAATGCCGAGAAGTCGAGTGCGACTGGTCTAAACAACCAAGGGGTTGGACAATGGACATGTCATGATTTGGTGGTAGGAAAATTGAGTCCTGATGATAATGTGGACGATTTTCTAGACTCCTTTACAAGAATAGCTAGTTCAGCTAATTGGCCGCCTGAACAATGGTCAATACGTCTCGCAGCGTCCCTTATGGGCGAGGCACTGGCTGCTTACCGGTCAAAGCCGCCTGCCTTAGCCAACACCTATGAAGAGGTAGTGCTAGCAATTAGGGATCGCCTAGGGCTTACCCCATTGACCTACAATAAAATGTTCAGGGCTACTACCCTTAGGGCAGAAGAAACGCCAAAAGCCCTTGGTTACAGAATCAGGAGCTTAGCGTACAAGTGGCTACAGCCAGAAAGGAAAAACATAGAGACACTAATGGACGCCGTGGTATTAGAACAATACATGACAGCGGTGCCCAGTAGGGTACAGAACTATCTAATGTTACAAAATTGCTGTACCACTACAGAGGCAATAACCCTTACCGAGAGGTACCTAGAGGCTGAGAAAGTCACCCAACATAGGATGGGTAACCCCAAAGCAGCAATAGGTATGGAAGCCCGGAAAGTAGGGAGCCCTTCCCGACCAGTATATGGCAATGTAAGAATTAATAACCCTCCAGATAGGGAAAAGGTTAAGCGCTGTTTTTCCTGTGGTAAAATGGGACATTTAAGGAATGATTGTTATGCTCGCACTGCTCTTGTGGGGGAGGCCCCAAAGACAGTCCGAGAAGGATTTGTGTTAACTGTACAAATACATGGAATGGATGTAAGGGCGCTTCTGGATTCAGGCGCTAATCAAACGATGATGTCCCAAAAGTTATGGTCTGTGATCAAAGGCCAAGGAGGATCAGTTCCTGAATATCCAGAAGGCCGTGTTAAGATAAAATGTATTCACGGGGCAGCCACAAGCTATCCTCTCTATAGGCTATGGGTGAAAGGCTTGGGAATAAAGAAAGAAATGCTGGTAGCAGTCGTGCCGAAATTGTCCCAAGAATTAGTATTGGGTCGCGACTGGCCGTAATTCCGGAGGAGCCTTAAAGAGGGCTTATCTCCACCAATAATCCCACATTCCACCTGTAGTTGGCATGAGTCTGTGGATAACCCGGAGTCACGGTCTAAGCCGGCCGATCACTCCAATGTACAGCCAAACAGCTCAAAGAAGAGTGAGCCTCCTAAAAAGGCTCTAGTTTCCACAAGATCCCATACCCAGGATGATGAACAGCCCTCGTGCTCCAGAGATAATTCTTTGGGAACCCTCCCCTCGCATGAGGACCTGATTGGAGATCCCTTGCGGAAAGAGCGAAAGCCGAAAGCAGAGCGAAGGCGGGAATGAAGATTTCGCTCTCAGGGACGGGCAGAATTGGAAGCAGGAGGAGGAATGCCCTGGGTTCCAGCCGAATTGATGGAAAAGTTTCCCTCCTTCAAGAGAGAGCAAAAAACGGACCCGGTACTAACTCATGCCTTTGAGCAGGCACGAGACAAAAGAGATTCCTACCCCAGATTCTGTATGGAGGATGACCTGCTCTATCGAGAGAGCAAAGATCCACGAACTGGGGTACTACGGAAACAGCTAGTGATACCGAACACGTTTAAATCATTGATTCTATGACTGGCCCATGACCATCCCGTAGGGGGTCATGAGGGAGCACAGGGTACGCTAGATCAGATTCTGGCTAGATTCTATTGGCCCGGGGTATTTCGGGAGACAACTCGATTCTGCGAGTCCTGCGCGACGTGCCAAAGGGTGACCACCCGAAAACCTCCCGCCGTGCCATTAGTACCGATGCCGGTGATTTCAGACCCAGTAAGAAGATTGGCCATGGACATAGTAGGGCCCCTGGTTAAAACACCCAGGGGATTTCAATATATCCTGGTAATCATCGACCAGGCCACCCGGTGCCCGTGGGCCATCCCATTAAGAAGTATTTCAGCTAAGCCCATTGCCAGCGAGCTGGTCAAATTATTCTGTGAAATTGGATTTCCGCAAGAGATCTTGACCGACAGGGGCAGCAATTTTCTGTCAAAGTACCTCGCGCAGGTGTGGGAAGCCTTTGGCATTCACCATAAGAAGACCGCTGCGTACCATCCCCAGTGTAACGGTCTGGTGGAACGCCTGAACCAGAGCATCAAGCAAATGCTCCGACGAGCGCTAGGTGGACAGATGTCAGAATGGGACACTATGCTACCATTCATTTTGTACGCTTGCAGGGAATGAAGACAGACTTCCCTGGGCACGTCACCGTATGAACTCCTGTATGGACGGTCCCCGCGAGGTTTATTAGACGTCCTAAAGGAACAGTGGGCCGAACCCGTTGAGGCCGAAATAGGGGTGCCCCTTTTTCTGCAGAACCTCAGGACTCGTCTAGAACGAACCTCCCAGGTTGCAGGTGAAAATCTGAAGAAGAGTCAACAAAGACAAAAGCATTATTATGACCAGCGGGTAAAGCACAGACAATTAAAAGCAGGAGAAAAGGTACTGATCCTGGTAGCAGGTGCTACCCCTAAGTTTGAGGCCCGATGGAGAGGACCTCATACGATAGTCAAGTCTATGGGGTCGACTTCCTACGAGGTCAAGGATGACAAAGGGCACACGCAAATTTATCACATTAATACTCTTTGGCCTTGGCATGACCGATCTGTTCTGCTAGCATCAGCGACCAACGTATTCTACCCTGAAGAGATACCGACGGATATCAGGCGGAAGAAGTATAGTACCGATCAACTACACTTTAATGCGGACGCAATGTCGCGTATTCCGTGCTGTGTGGAAGAGGCTTCACCAGCCCGTCATATTTTAAGAGGGGGGATATGTGGTACTGCAGACCCTCTGCAGACAGAAGAAAATGCTTTTAACTTAGAAAAAAGAGGCAAACACCGGCTGCAGCATCGCGAGGAGCCATATAGGGGGAGCAAGAGGGACCTCTGGAGGACTGAGGAGCTACACCCCAGAGCCAATGATGCAATACCGGCCTGCACCCAATCCAGAAAGGGAAGCATTCCTTTTAAAAGCCAAGTGGGAAAGATACAAAGAAGAAGCTAACCCTGGAAGGAGAAGGACTGTGCCAGAGAGTCCTGGACCTGAGTCTGGCAGAGGCCAGCAACCTTTGAAAGACACAACGAGGAGTAACCAAGAAGGAGGTGAAAGAGTTACTTTGAAAGGTAACATTCTTGGCACAGAGAGAAAGAAGCTGTGGTGCAAGTTTGGCTTAACCCCAGCAGAAGGCCGGCCGGAGAACTGGAGGTCTATCTTGGTGTCAGAGAAGCCAAACCACAGCAGGAACAAGCATCAACCCTCACTTGGCCGTGATAAACCCAAAAGGAAAGGTAATCACTATTTTACTGATTGTGATTTTATGAATGCTGTGACGCAGGAGGAGCAGGGCCTAGAGGAATGCTGTCCTTCTAGAACTATTTGTGCTACAAAATACAAACCTCGAGATGGATTGCAGCTATTGCCTGGCGGAAAGCTTTGAGCCCTTAGCCGAGGAGTAGAGCTGTGGTCTGGGGGAAGGTTTGAATCGGTGTTTCTTATAGTACTGCTGTGAAGTTAACAGGTCTAACTCAGTTCATGTTTCTTTTTCTTTCAACCTGAAGCAAGGACATTTTTGTGTTGATGTAAATTCTGAGCTATTGAACCTATTTGCAATACGGGAAATAAAAGCCTTTATTCTCCCTACACTCGGACTGTTATATTCTTTGGAGCTTTGGTTACCCAGAAGGCTACCAGGACTAAAAAAACCTGGGCCCTGTCTTTGAGCTAAACTCCACCATAAAATATTTTTGTGTCCACCCTCCCTGCTGTGACATCCCAGTGCCACCAGGGGGGCGGTGTGACAAGCTTTATTGTGTGTCCTCTAGTCTTTTTATTTTTTGATGCCATAAACAACCAATTTACATTAACTCATTCTACTCCATTCACTAATTTCTAGATTTCTATCATATCTCCCCTCAGCCTTCTCTTTTCCAAGTTGAAGAGCCCTAACCTTTTAAGCCTTTCCTCAAAGGGGTATTCTTCCATTCTCTTTACCATTTTGGTGAATCTTCTCTGTTACCTTTTCTAATTTCGCTATATCTTTTTTAAGATACGGTGACCAGAATTGCACACAATATTCAAGGTGCGGTCGAACCATAGAATGATACAGAGGCATTATAGTATCCTTGGTTCTATTCTCCATTCCTTTCTTTATGATTCCTAGCATTCTATTTGCTTTCTTGGCTGCTGCTGCATGCTGGGTGAAGGTTTCCAACCTATGATCCACGATGATGCCTAGATTTATTTTCCTGGGTTTTGATTTCTAAGGTGGTGCCTTGCATCGTGTAACCAAAATTTGGGTTATTTTTTCCTAGGTACATAATATTGCACTTGTCCACATTAAATTTCATCTGCCATTTGGATACCCAGTCTTCCAAATTATCATGATCCTCTTGCAATTTTTCACAATCCTCTTGGGTTTTAACAATTTTGAATAATTTTGTGCCTTCTACAAATTTGATTACCTCACTCGTTTTTCCCATTCCCAGGTCATTTATGAATATATTAAAAAGCAGCGGGTCCAGCACAGATCCCTAGGGTACTCCACTATTTACTTTTCTCCATTGAGAAAATTGGCCATGTAGCCCTACTGTCTTCCTTCTATTTTTAACCACTTTCTGATCCACAATAGTACACTGCCTCCTATCCCATGACTTTTAAATTTTGCCAAGAGTCTCTCATGAGGAACCTTGTCAAAGGCTTTCTGAAAATCCAGATACACTATATCAACTAGCTCACCTTTGTCTACCTGTTTATTCACACCTTCAAAAAAATATATCAGATTAGTAAGACAAGACTTTCCTTGGCTAAATCCATGTTGGCTTTCTCCCATTAAACCATGACTATATACATGACCAGTAATTTTATTATTTATAATGGTTTCTATCATTTTGACCAGTACTGATGTCAGACTCACATGTCTATAGTTTCCTGGATCACCCCTGGAACCCTTTTTAAATATTGGTGTTACATTGGACATTCTCCACTCTTTAGGTACTACAGTTGATTTTAATGATAGTTCACAGATAGTAGGTCTGCAATCTCATATTTTAGTTCTTTCAGTACTCTTGTATGTATACCATCCAGACCAGGTGATTTGGTACTCTTCAGTTTATCAAATAGTAATACATCTAACCAGTTTATCAATATGGTGGGTCCGGAAGGGGCCTTGCTGTGGAGCACATAGTGGTAGAAGAGACGCAGGTGCACATTTTTATTCCCTGCTCTAAATTGGATCAATGCGGATGGGGGGGGGGGGTTGTTGAATGGGGTGGAGTGACTGGCCACCTGTCCAGTGTGGATTATGTAGGTTTATTTAGTTCTGCATCCTGATGCTGAGGGCATACAGAAGCATCCTGATGCAAGTTCATACAGACCAATTTTGAGTCTACTTTTTATGTCAAAAATCTTGGAAAAAACAGTTCAGTTTCAACTACAGGACCATATTGATAACTTCACACCACTCGACCCCCAATAACACGGATTTAGGATAGGTCATGGGGTAGAAACCCTAATCCTTATGCTAACAGAAAGGCTATTAATGGGGAATGGAAAATAAAAATTACGGATTCATCCTAATATTCCAAGATATCACAGCAGCATATGACTCCATGATACATGAACTTCTCCTAACCAGGCTTCAAGAAATTGGCCTAACTGACAAAACGCTGATGTGGTTCATATCCTACCTATCCAACCAAATCCAACAAGTAAAAATAGGAAAGGATATGGCTAAACCATTCTTCCAAAAGTTGGGTATTCTCCTGGGCTCAGCACTATCAGCTTTATTATTCAATATTTATATTCAAATGGTTTGCAAAATATTCCAAAACCACAACATCCAATATCACCTTTATGCAGATGATATCATGATGTATTCACATTTTGACATCAACCAGCCAACACACAATAAAATAGAAGAATGCTTCAGAGACACAGTTACATGGCTAGCCAGTCATAACCTACAGATCAATCATAAGAAAACAGAGGTTTTGTTCATCACAAAAGATACCAAGTTTACCTCCCACAGAAACAATTGAATTAAACAAATCAATTCTGCAAGTAAAAAAGGAAGTGAGATATCTGGGAGTCAAACTAGACAATCACCTCAATTTTACTAAGCACATAAGCAATATATCAAGGGCCGTTTTCTCAAAACTGAAAATGCTTTAGCACCTAAGACCTCTACTATCAGCAAGTGACTTAAGAACAACAGTCCAGGCTATGATCTTCCCACACCTATATTACTGCAACGATGTATTAATGGGACTCCCTAAACAAGCGATTCACAAATTACAGCTAGCACAAAACACAACAGCAAGAGTCATCACACAAACGCCAATAAGGGAACGCATTACACCAATTTTAAAAGAATTACACTGGCTACCAGTAGACAATAGGATAAAATTTAAAATACTGCACACTATATTCAAGACTCTTCAAAACGAATCTCCATCAACCTTAAGATCAATAATTCAAACTAACCCGGAAACTATATTAAGAAGAACCAACAGTAAAAACACATTATCGGTTTTCTCAAGCTTCAGAAACAGCAAGGCAACAACAACAAAGAGGGCATTCTCCTTATATGCTCCAACGCTGTGGAACTCACTCCCAGACAACATAAGAGATACTAAAGATATTAAACACCCTCCTGTTAAATGTTACCCTTCAATTGTAATGTCTAAATGGTGTTAAATAATTGTTCTGTCTAAATGTTGACAAATACCCTAATGTTAAATGTAACCCTCCAATTGTGATGTGACGTGACCACCTTGATTGAAGGATAAGGTGGAATACAAATATGTCTAAATAAATAAATACATATAAATAAATAAATAAAGATCAAAACAACTTCCGCAAACTCATAAAAACGTTCCTATTCAGAGAACATTTTGGAGAAACAATTACTTAAAACAAGACAAATTAACCCTGGCTACTTTAAGAATATACATTTTAATCATTATGGGGCATGTTTAGTAAACCTTCTTAATGTGTGCTCTATGACGTTATCGCACGCCAAGGTACCTTAGCGCGTGATAATGGCACTTTAGCAGGCGTTCAGGTACCTTAGCGCGCGTTAACGTGCGCAGCGGCGCAAATGAGCGCTGAAGGCGGGGAAAGGCTCCCAGAGGACGGAGGAAGGCTCCCCAGGGGCGGAGAGAAGAGGTCAATGGGTGGACAGTGGGAGGGGAGAGGCTCCCCGCACACTAACGATGTGAAATCTGAGGCTCAAAACTAACGCCAGTGAAACCCTGGCGTTAGAGATGATTTAAAGGGAAGAGAAACCATTTCTGTCAGCAATGTACAGCAAAACCAGGGAAACCTACAAAAAAGTGATAAGTGTGATAGATGTGCACGGAGCAAAACGGCAAATAAACATTGAAAATGACCCAAACAAAATATAAAAAAAAACATAACCAAGCTGGGCAATAGTGATATTAATGGGAAACATCAAAAATCACTCCCAAGAAAGCTCCAAAAAAAAGATATGAATTTTGGAAGGGTCTACGCTCTGTCCCCATACAAGGTGAATGATCCCACAGTGCAATTGCGCTCATCAGGGTTTCACTCTCCATTGGACAGGTTTCCTATGGGGTGCACATGTTCCACAACAGCAGGGTGGGCATGTCAGAATGGGCAACTGGACAGATGCTGGGAAAGGGGACACAGAGGGCTGCAGATGGCACATGCTGTACTGCAGCTGGGCCACAGTGCAGACTAGGGTGATGCCTAGGTGGCCCATAGGAATGCTGAAACAGTAGAGCAGCCAGACAGCAACTGATGAGGGCCCAGCATGGGCACGAGTGTGCTTCCCACAGTGTCACAGGGGATAGTACCCAGTAGGGACCCCCAAGGGCACAGAACAGTGGCAGGCGGTGCTGGGGGGAAGCGTGGACATCTATGCAGGCACCCCTACCCCAGAACCCGCACCATAGGCAGCCGCCTACCCGCACATTGGATGGCCTGAGACTGCGCTCCACCAGCACCACCAGCAGAAGGGCATGTCAGCAGGGTGGCAGAGGAGCACTGGTGGTGGAGGGGGCAGTGGCAGCTGCCCAGAGCAGACCGTGGCCTAGCCCTGTGTAGGTGGGTGCCATGCACTGCAACAGACAGGCCGTGTCTGATGAACAGTCATGGTATCCACAGGGAACGTGCTGTCTCTGTAGCAACACGGTGGTGCAGTGCACACAGCCAGTGTGTTCAGAAGCAGAAGGTCACAGGTTCAAATCCCAGCTATGGTTCCTGCCAACCCAGCCCCCATATTTTACCCACTACTAAAACGTGCTAATACAGACAGAACCTTTATTGCAGATGACGTAAACATGCCCAAAACACCTAAATTTTACCCTAAAGAGCAAAAACACCATAAACAGGCTCATTACCTAGAGCAGAGTCTCCCAAATGCAGTCCAGGAGGGCCAAACACCATTCAGGTTCCATGCTGCCTCTAATAAAGATGCCTGTGCTGCATTTCTATGCGCAGCCCCCATGGTATGCAGATCTATCTCATGCATATTCATGAGGGACAGCATGAAAACCCGAACAGTTTTTGGCACACCAGGACTGGAGTTGGGAACCTCTGCCGTAAAGCAGCAGCCAACAGGGGCAGACACACCCGCACCCACAGGCTCCATTAGCCAATGCCTCCTGGAGAGGCAGGACATTGGGCCCTGCGTGCATCTCCCAATACTAGCACTTGCATACCTTAGCAATGCCACCCTAAACCTGGGTATACGGTACACAGCTATCAAAAGGTTGCTATGATTACTGGCAGATAGCAATTCCTAAGTTAAGCACAATTTGCTGATTGAGCTGCATCATAGCAACCTTTCTGATGTCTGTGGAGTGTGCTTCAGGTCTGGTGTCTGACAGAGTTTACCACCCTGGGGAGTGACCCCAACAGTATTGCATACCATATCCATGCCTGCACTGTGCCCAGGACTGGTGTGGTGGCCAGGGCTGCCAAACACCTCTATAGTAGCACACTGCTGGCATAGGTGTGGGAGTGTGTGTCTGTCTATCCAGTGTGTGGTGGCTGCAAACACCCTCCACAGCCCACACTGCCAGCACTGTTGCCAGTATTGACCTGCCAATGTGCATAATGAGGAGCAAGGTACCATGGGTATAGCCCGGACAGGGTGGCCTGGCCAGGATGCATCTGCACAGGGCATAGGGCAATGGCTGGGACATTGTAGTGCCCGGCCACCACCTGCACAGACAGTGTGGCCACAGCATGTCCTGCTGGGAGATCACTCTCACTCTGACTGAGCAGTGACCACAGCATGGCTAGGCACCCCCATAGTGCTATATAGTATTTCTCTCATGTGATATTTATGGGTTCCCTTTTGGGGCCCAGTCACTGACTTATATGCTTGGTGTGTATGCTGACATCCCAGTTCTGGGTGCATGCATCTTCACCAGAAACATGCACTATGGACTAGCTAGCAGACTGCAGCTGGTATGTGTCTTGCTGGAACACCTTGCAGGGTGCAGTGGCTGAAGGCTTGCTGCAGGAGACTATCAGATAGTGGTGGGGTGCAGCTTAGCATTTCCAGGCTTAATGTCTGGCTGCTATTGCTTTATGGATGTGTACAGAGCTGCATTGACTGCCCTGTAGGGTGTCTGTTCCCTAGCAGGACTGGGGTTGATGTTCTCATCTACTGCCACCATTGTAGGGAGGTAGAATGTGGATCTGTTGGTGGAAGACCCTGTTTACCACCCTCAGCCCCAGAGGGTGGGGTGGTGGTACATAATCCTCCTAGGGGTCCATAGGGGCTACACCTGACTGAGACATACAAATATATCCAAGGTGTGTCTGCAGAAACTACCTATCGCACACATTAGCACTGCTGGGGACCTGCAGCATGGCCTATCTCTGCTGTGGACCTGGTGCTGGGCACTGTCAGACTGCCTGGGTGAGAATCTTCACACTCTTGGCAAGTGCATATATCTATATGATTTGCAAGGGATTGTGGGAAATGCAGTTCATTCACACCAGACACAGCTGCTGACAATAATTTAGTTGTGCTCAAGTGTTAAAGCCAATAAGATATTTATTTATGGGGTTATTTCTCCCAACACAGATATGCTTGGTAGCACATAAATCAGGTTACTTGCTTTCAGTGTTAAACTTGAAAAAAAAACAAAATCAGGAAAACAACATTTAAACTTGTCAGGCAAGCAAAGAAATAAGACCTGGTTGGTACAAACTGGTCTTTTCTGTAGGCATTAGCTAATGTTTTCTTAGCAGATATCAAACAACAAACCAAAAGCTACAAAGAAAAAAACTGTTCTTTTCAGGTTAACTTCTTATATCTTCCCACATAGATTCAGAAGTGATTCTCTCCTAGCTCACAAGCAATTAGGTAAGGCTCAATTGCTAGCAGTTACCCAGCTGAAACCCCTTAGCTGGCTTGCTTTCTACTGCGTGGCTAGAAATCTTACTCAGGAGCTTTTCTGAGTAGATTAAAGAACAAGTTTGTATTTCTTTGTGATGGTTGCTGTACTTTATAACAGAAAATCACCAAAGGAGTTTAGACAGAGAGCAGTCCATGTAAACAGATTCTTCATCTACTATCACCCCCTCTTCTTCAACAAGCATGGGTTCAATATCATAGATTGGCACAGATGAATCTCCCAATGGAGCACTTTCAGGAGAATACTTGTTTCCCTGCTGTCTTTCAAGGTTATAGCTAGGGCATAGATCAGTGTTCATACCTGAGCTTCCATTGCTGTTAGAGTTCCTCTCTATATAGCCTGGCTAGTATGTAGTCCAGTTCTTATGTCCAGCCTTCCAATCCAGATCCCTGGACACTGGATCTCTCTTCACATACCTTCTGGCACGGGTCTTAGGGTCCTTTCCACGTGCAGCCGTCTCCCTTACAGGTACCGTCTGGAGATTCCTAGCTCTGCAGCACCATTCCTCTGGCTTTCCCCAGTCCAATGGTGTATGCTGGCCCTTGGAATGGCTCCCAGTATATGTTCTGCTCTGGACTCTTCTAGACCTCTCAAAGGCTTTTCTCCTCTTTCTTCCAAAGGGTTTATTTCCCTCTCTGTCCGTCCGGTTTGGCTTCTGCTTCTGATAATCCTTCAGATGAAACTGAGGATATCCAAGCTGATCATGAAGATGATGATGATCCTGAGGATAATTCTCTGTAGAATAAACTCTACCTTTATTCTGCCTAGATGAGTGCTCCTCCCTAACACAGCGCAGCTGTGCTGAATCAGGCCCTGCCCTTTGAGATGAGTGCTTAGGGATTACCTCATAGCCCTCCTGATTGAACACACGTTTCCCCACTTCAGCTCCTCTAATGGCTGTTGGAAACCTGGTGCATTCTGGGACTGGTAGTCTTTTATGGGAAAATTCTATTTTCTTATTTCTACCAGAACTGACAGGTTGCTTGTTCAGAGTCACTTCACCTTTTCTATAGCTCCTTCCTGAGCTATGATAAGCTTCCTTATCACAGCGCCCCACCTCACCCTCAGGGTGAGGGCAGTACCTGCACAATGTGATGGTGTGTAGCTACTCTGTGCCAGTACCACACACGGTCAGTTCCTCCTACCAGGCCGAGGTGCTGTGGGGGTGCATACCCCATCTTGTGATCATCTGTAGACTGCTGATTTGCATGTGCAGTGCATCATGGGTATGGGTGGGATAACCCTATCCTGGTGACCACAGCAGACTGTTTGTGTGGTGACTTGCAGTCCTTCTGTAGCCAGCCAGGGGTTTGCTAGCAGCTATAGAGCTGTAGCCCACTGGTTACTTTACTACCAGTGGAACCAGAGGTCATGGGTTCAAACCCACAGTGTGCAGTCTCAAGCCATTCAGTGTGCAGGTAGGCAGCTGCCTATGGTGCGTGTTCTGGGATAGGGGTGCCTGCATAGGCATCCACGCTTCCCCCCAACACCGCCTGCCAATGTTCTGTGCCCTTGGGGGTACCTGCTGGGTACTATCCCCTGTAACACTGTGATAAACACTCTCGTGCCCATGTTGGGCCCTCATCAGTTGCTGTCTGGCTGCTGTTCAGTTTCAGCATTCCTAAGTGTCATCTAGGCATCTGCCTAGTCTGCACTTTGCCCCAGCTGCACCACGCCTGTGGGTGTGGGTGTGTCTGCATACCATGGGGGTGGTGCATAGATATGCAGCACAGGCATCTTTATTAGAGGCAGCATGGAACCTGAATGGTGTTTGGCCCTCCAGGACTGCATTTGGGAGACTCTGCTCTAGGTAATGCGCCTGTTTATGGTGTCTTTGCTCTGTAGGGTAAAATGTAGGTGTTTTGGGCATGTTTACGTCATCTGCAATAAACGTTCTGTCTGTATTAGCACGTTGTAGTAGTGGGTAAAATATAGGGACTGGGTTGGCAGGCACCATAGCTGGGACTTGAACCTGTGACCTGCCTCCAAACACACTGGTTGTGCGCACTGCACCACCTTGTTGCCACAGAGACAGTGCATTCCCTGGTGATACCATGACTGTTTTTCCGGCAGGGCCTGTCTGTTGCAGTGCATGGCACCCACCTACACAGAGCTAGGCTATGGTCTGCTCTGGGCAGCTGCCACTGCCCCCTCCACCACTAGTACCCCTCCGCCACCATGCTGACATGGCCTTATATTGGAGACAGCATAAAACCTGAATGATTTGTGGCCCTCCAGGACTGCATTTGGGGACTCTGCTCTAGGTAACGCGCATGTTTCTGGTGTCTGTGCTCGGTGGTGTAAAATATGGGCGTTTGAACCATGCGTATGTTCTCTGCAATAAAGGTTTGTCCTTACTATCACGGTTTAGTAGCGGGTAAAATATGGGGACTGGATTGGCAGTAGCCCCAGCTGGGACTTGAATTTGTGACTTTCTGCTCCTGAACACACTGGCTGTGTTCACCGCACCACACCGTGCTCACAGAGACAGTGCAATCCCTGGAGATACCATTGTTGTTTGTCAGACAGAGCCTGTCTGTTGCAGTGCATGGCACCCACCTACACAGGGCTAGGCCATGGTTGGCTCTGGGCAGCTGCCACTGCCCCCCTCCACCACCAGTACCCCTCTGCCACCATGCTGACATGCCCTTCTGCAGGTGGTGCTGGTGGTGTGCAGTCTCAAGCCATTCAGTGTGCAGGTAGGCGGCTGCCTATGGTGCGTGTTCTGGGGTAGGGGTGCCTGCATAGGCATCCACGCTTCCCCCCAACACCGCCTGCCAATGTTCTGTGCCCTTGGGGGTACCTGCTGGGTACTATCCCCTGTAACACTGTGATAAACACTCTCGTGCCCATGTTGGGCCCTCATCAGTTGCTGTCTGGCTGCTGTTCAGTTTCAGCATTCCTAAGTGTCATCTAGGCATCTGCCTAGTCTGCACTGTGCCCCAGCTGCACCACAGCATGTGCAGCCTGCAGCCCTCTGTATCCCCTTTCCCAGCATCTGTCCAGTTGCCCATTCTGACATGCCTGCCCTGCTGTTGTGGAACATGTGCATGCCATAGGTAACCTGTCCAATGGAGAGGGAAACCCTGATCAGTGCTATTTCACTGTGGGCTCATTCACCTTGTATGGGGACGGAGCGTAGACCCTTCCAAAATTCATATTTATTTTTTGGGGCTTTCTAGGGAGTGTTTTTTGATGTTTCCCATTACTATCACTATTGCCCAGCTTGATTATGATTTTTTTCTATTTTGTTGGGGTCCTTTTCAATGTTTATTTGTACTTTTGTTCTGTGCACATGTATCACACTTATCACTTTTTTTGTAAGTTTCCCTGGTTTTGCTGTACATTGCTGACAGAAATGGTTTCTCTTCCCTTTAAATCGGCTCTAACGTGAGGTTTTCACTTGCGTTATTTTTGGCCTCGAATTTCACATCGTTAATGTGCGGCAGCCTCTCCCCTCCCACTCTCCACCCATTGACCCCTTCTCTCCGCCCCTGGGGAGCCTTCCTCCGCCCTCCGGGAGCCTTTCCCCGCATTCAGCGCTTGTTTGCGCCGCTGCGCGCGTGAGCGCGCACTAGAGTGCATTTTTGCCCCGTAAAGCATCATTAGCGTACGCTAAGGTACCATAGCATGCACTAAGGTACCTTAGCGCGTGCTAATTGTGCGGCGTGCACGTTAAGAAACTTTAGTAAACATACCCCTTTGTTATAACGTTTCATGTAATGCATGTATGTTTTAATACATTTTTTAGTTCAATGTAAACTGCCTTGATTTGTGAAAGGCGGTATATAAGCGCACATAAATAAATAAAATAAATAAATAAATTTCTTACACAATTTTGAAGCAATTTCAGTTCACCATGGTGCTGCACAAAGGGCTGAGTAACTTGGGTTGTGATACAAGTCAGTTTGCCTCCAATTTGTTCAGGATTGGAGCTGCTAAGAGTGCCTTGGCTGCAGGGCTCGGCAAAGTGGTGATTCAGCGGATTGGCAGGAAGCTTTTGGGGGCCTTTGTCGGATATATCCATTTGCAAGACAATTAATCACAGGTCTGGGTATGCATAGGGGGTGGTGGTTCATTAACACGTTTGTTAATTTGACAGATCACAGTCAACATCAGCAGTGTGGTGTATACTGGGACATTCCTTTGTGTATTGGGCTGGAAGACTAACTGCATCATGATCCTTGGGTATATGCCTTGGGTTAGCACTGGCAGGTGTGTGGTTGGAGTGGCTCAGGGAGAAAAGAATGCACTGGTGTTAGATTTTTCTGGTCTTGCGGTATCATGCCAGCCATTGTCAACGACCTGTGGGACTTGTCATCCATCTCAGTGGAAATGACTCTCCAGATGGACTTGTAAACAACTTATACAAGCGGCGAAATGGGACTTTGCAGTCATTTATGGCATATTGCTGGATTGCTGGGTGTGATTATAGGGTGGTCTGATATACCAAAGCCCTTTTTCCAGTCACAGCAATGTTGTTCCTGGGAGTTGGTGAAGGGGAATCGTCAGATTGGTCGTTGTGTTCCACAGAATGGAGGGTTTCAGATTATGCACCCTTGGGTGGAGTTTGGATGTACAGGTCTATATCACAGTGGTGGGGTCACCTTTCTCCGGTGGAGCAGGATTTGCTACTGAATGACTGGCAGGAGGCCTTGGTGGTGGTGGTTTGGGAAGGATGGTTCTGGTTGCAAATTCCTTAGCAGCATGCGGGGGAGGGGGGCACAAGGATAGTTTACTACCTAGCACCAGTGGCGATGACCCGAACCAACTGATGCTGTTCCAGCAGGGTCTAAGGGTCGGTAAGCAGGATTTAGAGAGCTCAGCTCATTCAACAAGGGGTTGGGTGGAGATCTCATTGGGCGATCTTCACCCAGACAGGGAGGAGGCTGGTCTTTGCTAATAGTATGGTGAGGCTGGTAGTGGGGGATAATGAAGGAGGCCTAGGGAGCGGTATGCGGATTCAGGCCAAGGGGCCTGAGGCTGTGGAAAGAGGCAATGGGGAGAGGGGGCACTGGTAGCAGGATGCCTGTTATGTTTTGAAATCCCCCATGGCATGTTGGGGGATTTCATTGGAGGTTAGGGAGTGCATGCATTGGCTGGGAGGGAGCATTGCGGATGGGCCGTCCTGCCTCTCTCAGCTAGACATGCCCGGTAGGCAGAGTAGGGGGGATGAATGACCTGAGCCAACTGGCATTGTTCCAGTGGGGCCCAACAGTTGTTGAAAGGTATTTAGGGAGCTCAGCTCATTGAGCAAGGGGGTGGGTGGAGATCTCGGTGGGGGATCTTGATCCAGACGAGGGGGAGAGGCCGGTCTTTGCTAATAATATAGCGAGGCTGGCGGTGGGGGGAGAGGATGGTGCACCAATGGTGCTCCACTCTGCTAATAATATGGTTGGTGGGAACATTGTCTGAAAAGACAAGGCAGATCTTGTCTTACTAATCTGATCTGTTTTTTTGAAGGTGTGCATAAACAGGTAGACAAAGGTGAGTCGGTTGATATAGTGTATCTGGACTTTCAGAAAGCTTTTGACAAGGTCCCCCATCAGAGACTTTTGGCGAAGCTAAAAAGTCATGGGATAGGAGGCAGTGTACTATTGTGGATCGGGAACTGGTTAAAAGATAGAAAGCAGAGGGTAGGGCTAAATGGCCAATATTCCCAATGGAAAAAGGTGAATAGTGGAGTACCCCAGGGATCTGTACTGGGTCCGCTACTTTTTGACATATTCATAAATGACCTGGAAAAGGGAATAACTAGTGAGGTAATCAAATTTGCAGATGACACAAAACTGTTTAAAGTTGTTAAAACCCAAGAGGATTGTGGAAAACTGCAGGAGGATCTGGATAAATTGGAAGACTGGGCATCCAAATGGCAGATGAAATTTAATGTGGACAAGTGCAAAGTTATGCACCTAGGAAAGAACAACTCACACTATAGTTACAAGATGCAAGGCTCCACATTAGAAACCACCACCCAGGAAAAAGATTTAGGAGTCATCGTGGATAACATGTTAAAACCCTCCGCCCAGTGTGCAGCGGCGGCCAAGAAAGCAAATAGAATGCTAGGTATCCTAAGGAAAGGGATGGAGAATAAAACAAAGGATATTATAATGCCTCTGTATCGCTCCATGGTACGACCGCACCTTGAATATTGTGTGCAATTCTGGTCACCGTATCTTAAAAAGGACATAGAGTTATTAGAAAAAGTACAGAGAAGAGCCACCAAATTGGTGAAGGGGATGGAAGGCTACTCCTATGAAGAGAGGCTAAAAAGGTTAGGGCTCTTTAACCTAGAAAAGAGGCGGCTGAGGGGAGATATGATAGAGGTGTATAAATTAATGAATGGAGTGGAACGGATAAACGTGGATAAATTGTTTACGCTATCAGAATATAGAAGGACTAGGGGGCATGTAATGAAGCTACAGGGTAAACTATTTAAGACAAATAGGAGAAAATATTTCTTCTCTCAACGTGTAATCAAACTCTGGAATCTGTTACCGGAGGATGTAGTAAGGGCTGTTAGTATAGCTGGGTTTAAAAAAGGTTTGGACAAGTTCCTGGAGGAAAGGTCCATAAACCACTATTAAAAAGGGACCCAGGATATCAATGCTTGGCCTAGTACAAGCACTGCAGAACCTGTGTCTTTTGGGGAAACTGCTAGGTACGTATGACCTAGATTGGCCACTGTTGGAAACAGGATACTGGGCTTGATGGACCTCGGTCTGACCCAGTATGGCATTTCTTATGTTCTTATGTTCTTAAGAGGGATTGTTTGTTTGTGTTATTGGTTGTGAGGTAAAAAATGTTGGCTTGGGTTGGCATGTTGGATAATTTTCTTCTTGCTAATGAAGCTGCGACCAGGTTTGAACTCCATTTGAGTGTGTGTTGTCATTTGTGGGGCGTACGGGTGGGGGAGGTTTGGGCTAAAAAGATGGGGAGGGGGAGTTAGGGGCCGCTGGTTGGTGGAGACCGGGTGGAGAGTCCACGGCATCCGGACTACCCCTGGTTATAGCATAAATACCTGTTTATCGTTAACTGGTTCAGAAATGGTGAGCTATAAATGAATGGCTGTGCAATTCTGAGTCAATACACCAAACCAGGAACATTTGTTTATATAGACAAGGATTATTTATTATACATGGATCTGACTATAAATGGATTCAGTACTGTCATATTTTATTCTGTTGTCGTATGGTAACTTCCCATTGCTCATATGACTCATCCCTGCTGTTAACAACACAATACAGTTAAATCAATTCATGCACTCACAAAATGGGACAGAAATATAGGCTAAGGGAGAGGAATACATGCCCATCAAAAAACATTCTTTATGTATTAAAAAAAACATTCTTTGTGTATTAAAAAAAAAAGCCCATGTGAACTGATAAATGCCAGCAGAACAAGTAAGATGCTAAATGTAAAATAAATATAGTCATCATTAAAGAAGCATTAGGAATAGTTCAAGCAAGGAAAGGATTATATCTGTGGCTGGGTATTCTTTTACCCAGAGCCTGCAGATTGAGGCTTCAGGGATTTGAGAAGGTAATACTGCACTGAAGAAGCAGTCATTTATAAAACAAATAGCTTCAGCAAAAATGTTTATGAATATTTACATTAGCAATGAGCTAGAACACATCAAATCCCATTCAATCTAGTCAGGCATTTAAAATACATAAATGTTAGGTAGATATGGAATGAGAGAGGAAAACCTCTGTTGTATTTTGTCTTATCTAAAAATACCACCTAAGACATCCCTATGATTTTATCACATAATTCTTTGTCATTTTCATCGTGAATTAAAAAGTGCTCTAAAAATGAAGGAATAGGATAACTTGAGGTCTATTGATATGCATCTTTCTTTCTCAGTATATGGTATTGAACTTTTGCTGGAATATGTGTCTGTTTAATCTCCTGGCAGATGTTATGTTACAGTTCTATACCGCTTTCCATGAACACAGCTCAACCCAAAGCAGATTGAAAAACACAAACAATACTATTTCCCATCATGAATCACAGAATATGAATTATTCAATCTCTGATTTATCCGGAACGGCATAAGCCTGGATAGGAGAGGACAAAAACTATAATGCTAGGAAGTTCAAGAACAGCAATGCAGACCTCATCTTCATCTTGCTACTATTGAAGACACAGAATTTTTAAGCAACCCTAGTTAAAAGCCTGACATACCCTCAGGCTAATTAGATTCTGAAGGCCTGATACAGTAAGATTTTTCTCCCATCCAGTTTTTATAGAAAAAAAATAGGCAACTCAGAATCGAAATCACACTAAGGTTTTTTAATTAATGTCTGTTTTTAATGCCTGGTAAGGGCAAAGCCTCCAAGTTAATCGTTGGGAGCATTTATTTAAGTAGTTTTTTTATACCACCTAATTTTAAAGCATAGGCGGTTTACATAAGCTTTAACATCACTTATACATGCAACACAAGTGCAGTAAAATGAATACAAAAAGGTCGTACATGGAACATAACTACAGTGAACTTGTGGCAGTGTGAAAATACAACTGCCAATAGAACATATTTACATGGATTAATGATTAAATTGGAGCGAAACATGATAACACTGGTCAACAAATTTTTACAAAGGTCATGTTACTGAAATAAAAATAGTCATTTCTTATCAATTTTTATATGCTGAACACGAATGTGACAGTGAAATTGCAAAGTTTATTTATTTATTTACATTCTCTTATATACCGCGCTATTCTGCATCAGTGCGGTTTACATTGAACAAACTGAAATTACATTGAACAGGGCATTATAACTTGGAAATAACTATTTTACAGGGAACATGGGCTATGGAGGGTTAAGTGGCTTGCCCAAGACCACAAGGAGCACCTGTGGGACTAGAAACCCCAGTCCTTCTGGCCCAAGGTGGCTGTCCTCTAGTGGGATTTGAACCCCTGACCTTCCGGCCTGAAGTACCTTGCCCCAACCACTAGGCCACTAGTTGGCTCTAGTTTTTTTGGAATCTACAAGAATTAATGTTTACATCACAAAATGCATGTCAATAGTAAATATAATAGGCCTTCGGTTAATACCTGTAAAAAACCAAGTCATAGACTACTTCTTAGATTTTTTTTGCCTGTCTCTTGTACAGCTGTTCGGGAGCTTCTCTGGGGAATGTCCAGCAGTAGTCAGCCAGCATTGTAGTGGACCATTTTCCCTGGTACCTTTGCTCCATTGTTGCGATATCCTGGTGAAAACGTTTGCCCTGTTCATCACTAACCATACCACAGTTCTCAGGAAAGGAATCGAGATGGGAATCAAGGAAATGGATCTTTAGAGACATATTGCAGCCAAGTTTCTGATACTGCATCAGCATGTCTTCTACTAGTTCCTTGTAGTTTTCTGCCCTAACATTCCCAAGAAAGTTTGTTGACACTAGGCGAAAAGCATTCCATGCTTGTTTCGCATCACCCTGCAGCAAGTTGTTGAACCAGTCATCTTTGAAGAGCTCTCGAATCTGAGGACCCACAAAAACTCCCTCTTTAATCTTTGCTTCGCTGAGTCGAGGGAATTTTTCATGCAGGTATCGGAAAGCTGGTGAAGTGCGGTCCATGGCTTTCACAAAGTTTTTCATCAAACTTAGTTTGATGTGAAGGGGTGGTAGCAGGATTTTGTGAGCCTCAACCAGAGCTGGGTGCTAGATATTCTTCTCTCCAACTGTTACATTTTGTCTGTGATTCCATTCCTTCCGCAAGTAGTTCCAATCCATTTCTTGGCTATCCCACTCAAATAAGAAACACATGTATTTTATCCCTGCTGCAGTCCCATTAAAAGGGCAACTACTTTTAAGTCACCACAGAGGTGCCAGCTGTACTTGTTATAGTTAATGGAAGTCAGTAGATGCTTTAAGTTATCGTATGTCTCTTTAATGTGGACGGCATGCACTACTGGAATAGATGGAAGACGGTTTCCATTGTTCAAAAGCACAGCCTTCAGACTCAGTTTCGAAGAGTCTATAAATAGTCTCCAGTCTTGTGGGTCATGAGTGATTTTTAAGGCATTCATGAGACTTTCAATATCAGAACAGAATACCAGAATACTAGATTACTTTCCTTTCCGACTGCGTATAGTACACTGCTGACGTCAGATGGCTTCAGCAGCCGTCTGGCAGTAGTATTGCATTGCATCAGAAAATGATGCAATCAACTCTGGATGATGTGTGCATGCTGGTATTATGCAATGTGATGCAATATTACATCATTCAAGGCTTATTTGGGATGTTGTTGATGTCCTACTGGATAAATTTACAGGGTGAAACGTCAAAAATGAACTACATGCAATATCTTCAAAATGAGAGCCAATAAATTTGTTTTTCTTATATTCATGTTCAGCTCACCAAGATACTACAGATTAGGGCCTTTTAAAGTCAGTAACGATTTCAGCGTTGACCAGTGTAACCAGTGGTATAGCTGGGGTTAACTTTAAAATAGTTAGCAGAATCCTAGGGCTGACACATTTTTAGGGTATAAAAGGTGGGTATGTTGGGGAATTTAAGGGGGGTTAGAAGGATGGGGGAGGGAAGGGGAACTAAAAGGATTCTGCTGGGGGTATCGCATTGACAGTGAAGTCTGTGGCCACTGAGGGTCAGTCCTCACATCCATAGTACTCACGGAATAGGTGGGGCATGGTCAGCATGTTCCTGGCAGTTAACACGCAAACGTGTATGTTAAGGTGTGGTACAATTAACGTGGGCATTATTAGGTGCACCCGCACTAATATGCACATTGACTGTGATTGTATACTAATGTGCTCTCCATGCCCACCGTCCATCCCTAACCCACTCACTCTCAACATTAGTACATGATTGCCATTTAACATGCATTATGGCAGCCAGTAGCTTGCATAACACGTTAGCATTCATCACAGCAAGTTATCACATGCTAAAACACGCATGAACCTGTTAGCGGCTTTTAGTAAAAGGGCCCTTAAGTCATTAAGGATACAGTTTAAATTAAATATTATAGGGCGGATTTTCAAAAGGGTTTAAGTAAATAACTTTGTTGGTTAAACTTTGTTGGTTAAACATTATCCTTCTGACTGGCAAACTTGAATTGACTATGGGGGCCTACTTACCAAATTGCACTAGATGTCTGGAGGATATTTTATAAGAGAGTGCCTGGTTAAAGCACATTTAACACTCCAAAGTTAAGTATTTTATAGGAACAATTAGGCACATAATGTAGTTACTCACCTGTAACAGGTGTTCTCCGGGGACAGCAGGAGTCAATGCTCATAATGTAGTTGACTACTTAATTGACTCCTGCTGTCCCCGGAGAACACCTGTTACAGGTGAGTAACTACATTATGTGCCTAATTGTTCCTATAAAATACTTAACTTTAGAGTGTTAAATGTGCTTTAACCAGGCACTCTCTTATAAAATATCCTCCAGACATCTAGTGCAATTTGGTAAGTAGGCCCCATAGTCAATTCAAGTTTGCCAGTCAGAAGGATAATGTTTAACCAACAAAGTTTAACCAACAAAGTTATTTACTTAAACCCTTTTGAAAATCCGCCCTATAATATTTAATTTAAACTGTATCCTTAATGACTTAGGGGCCCTTTTACTAAAAGCCACTAACAGGTCTTGAAGGACTAGAAAGGGGGATTGTTACTTCTGAAGAGAAATCTGCAACTGTGAGTATATACTTCTGGTAATTTTCTAAAAATAATTCTTTGTATTAAAGCTACTTAATCTGTGAACCCACTGTTTTTTGTTGGATCAGTTAGGGCCTAGTAGCAGCAATTAAAGTTTGAATTTAAAACACAGAGGAGAGCTTTCTGGTTACATTTCATACCCAGCAGAGAGCTTGTAGTTTAAATTTAATAGTCACTCAGGGCCAAGTAACAGCACAGTACTTTTAGTTTATATTTAACACACAGAAGAGAGCTTTCTGGTTAAATTTAGTACCCAGCAGAGAGCTTGTAGTTTAAATTTCATAAGAGGTTAGAGCCTAGCAGCAGCTAAGAGCTATAATTTAAATCAAATCAGAATTTAGCTTACCTCAGCAGCACAAGACAGGGTACTGTGTAGCAGCCCTCTTTTAATAAGTGTTATTTCCCTCCCTCCCTCCCCACACCCACCCTCCCCTGGGATAATCAGAGCTTTATAGGTACTTACACATCTTAAAAGACAGGAGGTGCTTTCAGGTGAAGCTCATTACGCAAATCAGTCATAAACTAAGGACCTGAGATTAATTAAGCTTCAGGTGAACAAGGTATATTAAACAAATTAGGTACGTTGGTATAAATACCCATAGCAACCCCTAGTAAGTAAGAACTTAAAGATCTAGACACAAACTTAAAACTAAGATGCAGACAGCAGTCCAGCAGTGGGATGGGGGCTTTCCAGTCTTTTGCATTGAGTGTCACATGTATGATTTTTTCCCAGTTGGTGAGAGGTCTTACGTGTGCACTAGGTGCAAGGAGCTCTTTTCTCTCAGGGAACAAGTCCGTTCTCTAGAGGCTAAAGTAGCAGACTTGGAAAACATAAGACAGACAGAGAGGTACATAGACGAGACCTACAGGGATATAGTTCCTGAAGTCCCACCTCCAGTCTGGCAGCACCCCTGTTGCCATGGAGGAGAGAGGTCACGTGACAGGAGAGCATCACCCTGGTGTGGCAGGAAGTGATCCTGTAACTAGGACCTGTCCTCCAGGTGATGTAAAACCCTCTCACACCGAGGAGGTTTCTCCAGGGACATGTGCCCTTGAGGGAAGGGTTAGGACAGCCGTTATAGTTGGTGATTCAATCATTAGGCATGTAGATAGCTGGGTGGCTGGTGGACGTGAGGATCGCCTGGTAACATGCCTGCCTGGTGCGAAGGTAGCGGACCTCACGCGCCACCTAGATAAGATCTTAGATAGTGCTGGGGAGGAGTCTGCTGTCTTGGTACATGTCGGTACCAATGACATAGGAAAATGTGGTAGGGAGGTTCTGGAGGCAAAATTTAGGCTTTTAGGTAGGAAGTTGAAATCCAGAACTTCCAGGGTAGCATTCTCCGAAATGCTTCCTGTTCCACGCGCAGGACCCAAAAGGCAGGCAGAGCTCCGGAGTCTCAATGCGTGGATGAGACAATGGTGCAGAGATGAGGGTTTTGGATTTGTTAGGAACTGGGGAACATTCTGGGGAAAGGAGGAGCTCTTCCGAAGTGATGGGCTTCACCTTAACCGGGATGGAACCAGGCTGCTGGCATTAACCTTTAAAAAGGAGATAGAGCAGCTTTTAAACTAGATATTAGGGGAAAGCCAACAGTCGCCCAAGAGAGGATGGTTCAGAAGAATGTATCCTTGAAGGATACTACCAAAAGCAGAGAGGTTCCACAAAAGAGTAAGGTAGCCCAAATGCCCTCAAGTATGGAGCAGACAGAGCTTAAAGATCCCAATTTACCCATGTCTAACAATAGCCAAATTAACATGAATAAAATACATTCTCTAAAATGCTTGCATGCAAATGCTAGAAGTCTAAAGAATAAGATGGGAGAGTTAGAATATATAGCACTAAATGAAAGGTTAGATATGATTGGAATAACAGAGACATGGTGGAAGGAGGACAACCAGTGGGACACTGTGATACCTGGGTACAAACTATATCGTAATGATAGAGCTGATCAAATTGGTGCAGGAGTTGCGCTCTATGTTAGAGAGGGCATTGACTCAGAAAGGATTAAAGTTTTGCAGGAAACAAAATCTGCTGTAGAATCTATATGGATTGAAATTCCATATAAAAGGGGGAAGGCAATGGCAGTGGGGGTGTACTATTGAGCACCTGGCCAGAATTACCAAATGGATGATGAAATGCTCAAAGAAATCAAGGAAGCTAACAAATGTTACAGTGCAGTAATAATAATGGGTGATTTCAATTACCCCGGTATCGACTGGGTCAGTGTCACGTCAGGACATGCTAGGGAGATAAAGTTACTAGATGAAATAAATGACTGCTTCTTGGAGCAGTTGGTTCATGAACCAACCAGAGGGGAAGCCATATTAGACCTAGTCCTTAGTGGAACACCAGATCTAGTGCAAGAGATAAGGGTGTTGGGGCCACTTGGCAATAGTGATCATAGCATGATCGCCTTTGATTTAATTAGTGGAGGAGGGATAGTAAGGAAATCCACAGTACTACCTTTTAACTTTCGAAAGTGAGACTATGATAAAATGAGGAAAACAGTTAAGAAAAAACTAAAAGGAGCAGTTGCGAAGGTTAAAGACGTACATCAAGCTTGGGTGTTGTTGAAAAATACTATCTTGGAATTCCAGACCAGCTGTATTCCACGCTTTAAAAAAAGTGGAAGGAAGTCCAAAAAACTGCCAGCATGGTTTAAAGGTGAGGTCAGAGAGGCTGTTGTTGCCAAAAAAGCATCTTTCAGGAAATGGAAAAAAGAGCCAAACGACGAAACCTGGAAATAGCACAAGTACTGGCAAGTCAAATGCAAGGCATTGATAAGGCAGGCAAAGAGAGAATTTGAGAAGAAGCTTGCTGCGGAAGCAAAAATGCGAAATAAAGACCTTTTCAAGTACATTCGTAGCAAAAAACCTGTGAGAGAGTCAGTTGGTCCATTAGATGATAAAGGGGTTAAAGGAGCACTAAGAGGCGACAAGGCGATAGCGGAGAGACTGAATGAATTCTTTGCTTCAGTCTTTACTGAGGAAGAGGTAGGGATGTTACCCATGACTGAAGTGGTATTTAAAGGTGTGGAAGAATTGAAGGAAATATCGATACATTGGGAAGATGTCTTACAACTATTAGATAAACTGAAGAGTAGCGAATCACCTGGGCCGGATGGTATACATCCAAGGGGGTTGAAAGAACTGAAACATGAGATTGCAGAACTGCTATCAGTAATCTGTGAACTATCATTAAAATCATCTCTAATACCTGAAGATTGGAGGATCGCCAATGTAACCACAATTTTTAAAAAAGGTTCCAGGGGTGATCCGGGAAACTACAGACCGGTGAGCCTCACGTCAGTACCGGGAAAAATGGTAGAAACTATCATAAAGAATAAAATTACTCAGCATGTAGATAGTCACAACCTAATGGGAGACAGCGAACATGGCTTTAGACAAGGAAGATCTTGTCTTACTAATCTGTTATGTTTTTTTGAAGGAGTGAATAAACAGGTGGACAAAGGTGAGTCGGTTGATATTGTGTATCTGGACTTTCAGAAAGCCTTTGACAAGGTCCCTCATCAGAGACTTTTGGCAAAACTAAAGAGTCATGAGATAGGAGGCAGTGTACTATTGTGGATCAGGAACTGGTTAAAAGATAGAAAGCAGAGGGTAGGGCTAAATGGCCAATTTTCCCAATGGAGAAAGGTGAATAGTGGTGTACCCCAGGGATCTGTGCTGGGTCCGCTGCTTTTTGACATATTCATAAATGACCTGGAAAGTGGAATAACGAGTGAGGTTATCAAATTTGCAGATGACACAAAACTATTTAAAGTTGTTAAAACCCAAGAGGATTGTGAAAAATTGCAAGAGGATCTTGATAAATTGGGAGACTGGGCATCAAAATGGCAGATGAAATTTAATGTGGACAAGTGCAAGGTTATGCACCTAGGGAAGAACAACCCAAACTATGGTTACACGATGCAAGGTTCCACATTAGGAACCACCACCCAGGAAAAAGATTTAGGCGTCATTGTGGATACCATGTTAAAACCCTCGGCCCAGTGTGCAGCGGCGGCCAAGAGAGCAAATAGAATGCCAGGTATGATAAGGAAAGGAATGGAAAATAAAACAAAAGATATTATAATGCCTCTATATCGTTCCATGGTGAGACCGCACCTTGAATATTGTGTGCAATTCTGGTCGCTGTATCTTAAAAAGGATATAGCGATTTTAGAAAAGGTACAGAGAAGAGCCACCAAAATGGTAAAGGGGATGGAAGGATGCTCCTATGAAGAAAGGCTAAAAAGGTTAGGGCTCTTTAACCTGGAAAAAAGACGGATGAGGGGAGATATGATAGAAGTCTATAAATTAATGAACGGAGTGGAACGGGTAAACGTAGATAGATTGTTTACCTTATCAGAATATAGAAAGACTAGGGGACATGCAATGAAGCTACAGGGTAAACTATTTAAGACTAATAAAAGAAAATATTTTTTCACTCAACGTGTAATCAAACTCTGGAATTTGTTACCGGAGGATGTAGTAAAGGCTGTTAGTGTAGCTGGGTTTAAAAAAGGTTTGGACAAGTTCCTGGAGGAAAGGTCCATAAACCATTATTAAGAAGCGACCGAAGATATCAATGCTTGACCCAGTACAAGCATTGTGGAACTTGTGTCTCTTGGGGAAACTGCTAGGTACATATGACCTAGATTGGCCACTGTTGGAAACAGAATACTGGGCTTGATGGACCTTGGTCTGACACAGTATGGCATATCTTATGTTCTTATGTTCTTATGTTCATATATGGGTGATGTTGGCTCCGATGGAGCCCACGCAGTGAACATGCCTCAACTTTCACAGAAAGCTTTTGGGAGTTAGACCCCACATGCACGGTCACCTTCCCGCCCAAGGGTGCCGTCTTACCTCAGTCTTCTTTCTTCTGCGGAGCCCATCAGTTATTTCATCTGCACCTTGGACAAAGTCAGTGTTTTTGTCTTTGTTTTTTCTTTATTCTTTCATCTGGTCACATCCCGTCACCTGCTGCCTCGGCATCATGGTTTTTTGGTGTACTTTTCTTCTTTTTTCCTGTAGTTCAGTGCACAGGATTTTTCTCATGTCCTCCCTACCAGGACCTTGGAGTTTGATCTCGCAGGCATCATTTCCTCACTATGTCCTCGGTTAGGGGTTTTAACCAATGTAACCATTGCGGAGATACCATGTCCCACACAGATTCCTATTACTTTTGCCTACAGTGCCTCAGAGCCAATCACAATGCCTCTACCTGTTTGCTCTGTCTTCAGATGATGAGCAAAGGTCACAGGAATAATGAATTTTGTTTTTTAACATGTATTAACAGTTAGTGGGGGTCCTTATTAACAGTTAACCATTCACCTCTGAAAACTGTTAAACACCTAATATGGAAATTCAAATTAGGGGGTGTATTGGACAGTTACAGTGGGGGTTGCTACCACGCATAACTGCTAATGCCTCAGATAATGTTGAATAATTAGCTAGACCACAGAGGTTTAGTGAATTGCATTCTGTGTTAGCCCTGAATTACTGCCTTCCACAAATTTCTGGTAATGCCCCAACCATTAACTTCGAGGTTTTTCACTTAATGCACTTTTACTTTGGCTGTTAATACGTGTGTTACATGGAAAATCTTAGCACAAGTGAGTAAATAGACTCCTATAGGACAATTTTCAAAAGGGAGTCTCTATGGGTACCAGGATGTTTGGCCATGGAGATACCCCTTTTAGAATTTCATGTGTACATGCACTTTACTCCATGGGAGAATGTGGTAAATCTGGAGTTACAGGAACTCTCCATGCAGACTTCTCAGAAGAGAGTTTCTATGTGCAAACTCTGTTGTAGTTTCTTACTTTTGGTCACTACTACCCCATGGATTTTCAAAGATAAACTTGAAAGTTAATTGGAGAGATCTAAAATAATGAAGATTATCCTTCAAAAAGTGTCATTAGCCTGCTGCAGAGATCTGCAGATATTCTTCCATGGGATCGTTCTGCGTTTTCCTCTTCCCAAATATTTCCATTTTACTGCAGTAAACATATATGTGATGTTGATAGTACATATACTTAAAGCTGACTCTACCATTAAATTATCAAGGGTGCTAGCATATGGGGTAGGGGGGCAGTGACCAAACAAACCATGCACTGCCAGCCCCAGAGACAATTAAGTAAGCTGGGTGGAGCAGCAGTGAGCTTGTACTGCAGCTTTCTACCTCTTAAGTCTCTTTTTTTAATTTTTTTTCTTTTTGAGTTTTTCACTTTCTCTAAAGACTCCTGTTTGTTTTCTTTTTTTCCTGAATGTAGCAGTTTTACTTATGTATAGCCCTACTGAGATTTGACTTAACAGACATGTTTTTTATTCCCCCTCTTTTATTTACACTTTAAGGAGCAGGCGCAGAGTGCTAACCAGGCAGAATCCAAAATCGCTGCTGCCCGGCTAGGCTCAGCAGCTTATCGGCTGGGTAGCGAACCCTGGATTTTCACTTCCGTCACCATGGAAGTGAAAATCCAAGGTTAAGGGATCACAGATAGGGCTACACCACTATGGCACTTAGGCCTGCCCAACTGAAAATCGGGCCCATGTCTTTTATTTGTTTATTTTCATTATTTTTGTATCCTCTTTTTTGTATCTTGTTTGATGTACTGCAGATGATCCTTTCAACTTGTTACTTTTTATTATCATTTTATCATGTTTTTTAATATATAAGAGGCCGCAGGGCGAAGTCCCTCGTGGGCCTCTGTAACCGGGCCGTCCCAGGCGTGCGCGGCCGAGGTGGAGAGCAGTGCGGGGTCGCGTGCGCAGGATGCGGGGGCAGAGCGGCGTCATTTGAAGGTATTGGCCCCGCGGCTTGAGGGACAGCCACGGGAACCAATAAGGTGCTCGCTTCAGAGTGAGTGGGGTTGTGTGGGGGGCGGGAGGGTTGATGCAGCAGGGGCGGCGGGCGGTGGAGAGAGGACGCGGCGGTTGTCCCTCCCATCCCACCCGGCGAGCAGGATGAGGAGTGTTTGGGGGGTTGTTGCAGCTGGGGGTGGCGGGAACCCGGAGGGCCCGGGGTCCGGAGCTGGAGGTTATACTGGGGCGGGGGTGAGGGGCCCCCGCCCGGGCAGCAACTTGGGCTTTTGCTAATCATATGGCTAAGCTGGGTAAGGGGCAGTGGTTAAGCTAGCCGTGGGGCTTGTCCTCGGCGGTGGCAGAGTACAGGCTCGCCTTGCTAATCATATGACGGGTGAGGCCGGATACGCCAGAATGATAGTATGTTAAATTGCATTTGGTTATTGTTTCAAGTTCAAATAAAGCTGCGACCGGTTTTGAATTCCCATACAATGTGTAAGGCTGTTTTTGTGGGTGTGGTGTTGGAAAAAGGGGGGGGGGGGTGAAGGGTGGAGAGATCGGGGAAAAGAGGATAGCGAGCATTAAGGGGGGTGGGGGGGAAGGCGAGCACGGTCCGGCGTGCCTTGGTTAATGATTTTATTTTATTTATTTTATTTATTTAACTATTTTCTTCTATACCGCCCCTTCCAGAGTTCAAGGGCGGTTTACATGTAACAGTTTAACAGTATTGTACACATCTGTATATATTTACATTGAACAGTAGAATTCAACTATTTACATTGAACAATAAAATTTAACTTTGTAAGGTATTAAAGTAGAACAATCGTCAAACTATTTACAATAAATATTTACAGTGGCTGTGTGTGGTGAGTGTTATTTTAGTGTTATTTGTATTATTGTGTTATTGTTTGTATTATTGTATTATTGTGGTGAGTGTTATTTTAGTGTTATTTGTATTATTTATTATTTTTTATGTTTGTTTCTTTTTATTTTACATTTTGTATATCTGTGTTTTAAGACTCCTGATGTAGGCGAGTTTGCCAAAACTTAGCTGAGTTGGGTCTCCTACAACACTTTGGAATGAATACGGCTTATTGGACTCCTTTGTGCTGTGTGTCTACCTCCACTTTGTGTGTTTCTTGGTTCATATCCTAAAAGTAGCCACTTCCATGTTACTTACTTTAATAATAGTTTATGGACTTTTCCTCCAAGAATACAAACAAACCTTTTTTTAAACCCAACTATACTACCTGCTTTTATCACATCCTCAGTTATACAAAATTAAATCTTGGTCTTTACGGAGCAGTATAAAGTCGTACTACTACAAAAAAATCACATCCTCAAGCAATGAGTTTCAAAGTTTAAAAAAGTATATTTTCTCCCAGCTGTTTTAAAAATACAACTTTAAATTTCATGGTGTGTCTCCTAGTCCTTGTACTTTTTGAAAGCATAGATAATTGGTTCAAATTTATGTCTTCTGATCCAGTCAGGATTTTATAGACCTCTATCACTTCTCCCTTCAGCGGACTTTTCTCCAAGCTGAAGAGTCCTAACCTTTTTAGCCTTTCCTCATATGAGAGTTGTTCATCCTTTTTATCATTTTAGTCAACCTTCTCTGTACGTTTTCTAATGACTCTATATCTTTTTTAAGTTATGGCGACCAGAATTGCATACAATATTCCAGGTGTGGTCACTATTTTTCCACTCCACTGCAGCTCTCTCCTTCCTGCTACTTGCAGTTTCCAATCTGTTTTGGCTTCCACAGTGGATCTTAGCAAGTCAGCTGTATCATAATGCATCTTCCAGTTTCTGAGGGCCTTTCTAACCCACACAGCTGGCTATTTAGCTTCTCCAAGGACTGTGTAGCAGAGAAAACAAGCCGTGCTAAAATTCCATGAGGTGATTGGATTCCCATCAACGTTGGGATTGCTTGATTGGCTGTAAGTAGGTGGCCCTCGGGCTCCAACCAAGGGATGGAGGAAACCTACTGGAATAGAAAGACATTCTACTCCCTCCACATAAAGGTCCTGTGCAATGTGCTGGTTGAGATAATGGATGCATTTTCTAGATTTACATAAGAAAATAAGAACATAAGATATGCCATACTGGGTAAGACCAAGGCCCATCAATCCCAGTATCCTGTTTCCAACAGTGGCCAATCTAGGCCATAAGTACCTAGTAGTTTCCCCATAGGGCACAGGTTCCTCAATGCTTGTATTGGGTCAATCAGTGATATCCTGGGTCACTTTTAATAATAGTTTATGGACCTTTCCTCCAGGAACTTGTCCAAACCTTTTTTAAAAACAGCTATACTAACAGCTTTTACTACATCCTCCAGTAACAAATTCCAGAGTTTGATTACACGTTGAGTGAAAAAATATTTTTTCTTATTAGTCTTAAATAGCTTCATTGCATGTCCCCTAGTCTTTTTATATTCTGATGATGTAAAAAATCGATCTACGTTTACCTGTTCCACTCCATTCATTAATTTATAGACCTCTATCATGTCTCCCCCAGTCGTCTCTTTTTCAGGTTGAAGAGCCCTAAACCTTTTAGCCTTTCTTCATAGGAGTATCCTTCCAACCCATTTACCATTTTGGTGGCTCTTCTCTGTACCATTTTGAATAACGCTATATCCTTTTTAAGATACAGTAACCAGAATTGCATGCAATATTCAAGGTGTGGTCGCACCATGGAATGATACAGAGGCATTATAATATACTTTATTTTATTTTCATTTCCTTTCCTTATGATACCTAGCATTCTATTTGCTCTCTTGGCTGCCGCTGCAGAGTGGGCAGAGGGTTTTAACATATCCACGATGGCGCCTAAATCATTTTCTTGGGTGGTGGTTCCCAATGTGGGACCTTGCATCGTGTAGTCATAGTTTGGGTTGTTCTTTCCTAGTACATCACCTCCTATCCCATGACTTTTTAGTTTTGCCAAAAGTCTCTGATGAGGGACTTTGTCAAAGGATTTCTGAAAGTCCAGATACACTATATCAACCAACTCACCTTTGTCTACCTGTTTATTCACACCTTCAAAACAACATAACAGATTAGTAAGAGAAGATATTCCTTATTTAAGCCACATTGGCTGTCTCCCATTAAGCCATGACTATCTACATGTTGAGTAATTTTGTTCTTTATGATGATTTCAACCAATTTTTTCGGTACTGACATCAGGCTCACCAGTCTGTAGTTTCCCGAATCAACCCTGAAACCCTTTTTAAAAATAGGCGTTAGATTGGTGATCCTCCAATCTTCAGGTATTACAGATTATTTTAATGATAGTTCCAAAATTACTAATAGCAAGTCTGCAATCTTATATTTCAGTTCTTTCAACACCCCTGGATGTATACCATCTGGTCCAGATGATTTGCTACTCTTCAGTTTATCAAATAGTTGTCATGTCTTCCTGGTTTAGCAATATTTCTTTCAATTCTTCTGCAGTATCACCTTTAAATACCACTCCAGTCCAGGGTAATATCCCTACATTTTCCTCAGTAAAGACCGAAGCAAAGAATCCATTCAGTCTCTCTGCTATAAAGACCGAAGCAAAGAATCCATTCAGTCTCTCCGCTATAGCCTTGTCCCCTCTCCCTCTTACTGCCCCTTATACCCCTCTATCATCTAATAGTCCAACTGACTTTCTCACAGGTTTTTTGCTATGAATGTACTTGAAAAAAGTCTTTATTATGCGTTTTTGCTTCCACAGCAAGTTTCTTCTCAAATTCTCTCTTTGCCTGCCTTATCAATGCCTTGCATTTAACTTGCCAGTGCTTGTGCTGTTTCTAGTTTTCATCATTTGGCTCTTTTTTTCATATCCTGAAAGATGCTTTGTTGGCAACAACAGCCTCTCTGACCTCACCTTTAAACCATGCTAGCAGTTTTTTGGACTTTCTTCCATTTCATTAAAGTGTGGAATACATCTGGTCCGGGCTTCCAAGATAGTATTTTTAAACAACACCCAAGCTTGATGTAAGTCTTTAACCTTTGCAACTGCTCCTTTCAGTTTTTTCTTATCTATTTTCCTCATTTTATCGTAGTCTCCCTTTTGAAAGTTAAAAAGGTAATAATGTGGATTTCCTTACCATCCCTCCTCCATTAATTAAATAAAATGCGATCATGCTATGGTCACTATTGCCAAGTGGCCCCAAAACCCTTATCTCTTGCACCAGACCTGGTGTTCCAATAAGGACTAGGTCGAAAATG
Organism: Ichthyophis bannanicus; assembly: GCA_033557465.1. Lineage (NCBI taxonomy): Eukaryota > Metazoa > Chordata > Amphibia > Gymnophiona > Ichthyophiidae > Ichthyophis > Ichthyophis bannanicus. Next base: position 730,278,727 of record CM066036.1, on the reverse strand, counting down.
GCTTCCCCTTTGGTCAGTTCATGAACCAGCTGCTCCAAGAAGCAGGCATTTATTTTGTCTAGAAACTGTATCTTCCTAGCATGTCCTGCTGTGACACTGTCACAGGAAATGGAAAAAAGAGCCAAACAACAAAACCTGGAAACAGCACAAGCACTGGCAAGTCAAATGCAAGGCATTGATAAAGCAGGCAAAGGGAGAATTTGAGAAGAAGCTTGCTGTGGAAGCAAAAATGCAAAATAAAGATTTTTTCAAGTACATTCGTAGCAAAAAACCTTTGAGAGAGTCAGCTGGTCCATTAGATGATAGAAGAGTTAAAGGGGTACTAAGAGGTGACAAGGCGATAGCGGAGAGACTGAATGAATTCTTTGCTTCGGTCTTTACTGAGGAAGATGTAGGGATGTTGCCCATGACTGAAGTGGTATTTAAAGGTGCGGAAGAATTGAAGGAAATATCGATACATCGGAAAGATGTATTACAACTATTAGATAAACTGAAGAGTAGCAAATCACCTGGGCCAGATGGTATACATCTAAGGGTGTTGAAAGAACTGAAATATTAGATTGCAGACCTGCTATTAGTAATCTGTGAACTATCATTAAAATCATCTCAAATACCTGAAGATTGGAGGGTCGCCAATGTAACATCAATTTTTAAAAAGGGTTCCAGGGGTGATCCGGGAAACTACAGACCGGTGAGCCTCACGTCAGTACTGGGAAAAATGGTAGAAACCATCATAAAGAATAAAATTACTCAGCATGTAGATAGTCATGTCCTAATGGGAGACAGCCAACATGGCTTTAGACAAGGAAGATCTTGTCTTACTAATCTGTTATGTTTTTTTGAAAGTGTGAATAAACAGGTGGACAAAGGTGAGTCAGTTGATATAGTGTATCTGGACTTTCAGAAAGCCTTTGACAAGGTCCCTCATCAGAGACTTTTGGCAAAACTAAAGAGTTATGGAATAGGAGGCAGTGTACTACTGTGGATCAAGAACTGGTTAGAAGATAGAAAGCAGAGGGTTTGGCTAAATGGCCAATTTTCCCAATGGAGAAAGGTGAATAGTGGTGTACCCCAGGGTTCTGTGCTGGGTCCGCTTCTTTTGGACATATTCATAAATGACCTGGAAAGTGGAATAACGAGTGAGATTATCAAATTTGCAGATGACACAAAACTATTTAAAGTTGTTAAAACCCAAGAGGATTGTGGAAAATTGCAAGAGGATCTTGATAAATTAGAAGACTGGGCATCAAAATGTCAGATGAAATTTAATGTGGACAAGTGCAAAGTTATGCACCTAGGGAAGAACAACCCAAACTATGGTTACACAATGCAAGGTTCCACATTAGGAACCAGCACCCAGGAAAAAGATTTAGGCGTCATTGTGGATAACATGTTAAAACCCTCGGCCCAGTGTGCAGCGGCAGCCAAGAGAGCAAATAGAATGCTAGGTATCATAAGGAAAGGAATGGAAAATAAAACAAAAGATATTATAATGCCTCTATATCATTCCATGGTGAGACCGCACCTTGAATATTGTATGCAATTCTGGTCGCCGTATCTAGTCTATAAATTAATGAACGGAGTGGAACGGGTAAACGTAGATAGATTGTTTACCTTATCAGAATATAGAAAGACTAGGGGACATGCAATGAAGCTACAGGGTAAACTATTTAAGACTAATAAAAGAAAATATTTTTTCACTCAACGTGTAATCAAACTCTGGAATTTGTTACCGGAGGATGTAGTAAAGGCTGTTAGTATAGCTGGGTTTAAAAAAGGTTTGGACCAATTCCTGGAGGAAAGGTCCATAAACCATTATTAAGAAGTGACCCAGGATATCAATGCTTGACCCAGTACAAGCATTGCAGAACCTGTGTCTTTTGGGGAAACTGCTAGGTACGCATGACCTAGATTGGCCACTGTTGGAAACAGGATACTGCGCTTGATGGACCTTGGTCTGACCTAGTATGGCATATCTTATGTTCTTATGTTATGTTCTTATGACACAGTCAATACCGGGGTAATTGAAATCACCCGTTATTATTACCGTTCTGTAACTTTTGTTAGCTTCCCTGATTTCTTTGAGAATTTCATCATCCATTTGTTCATTCTGGCCAGGCGGTCAAAAATACAAACCCACTGCCATCGCCTTCCCATTTTTACATGAAATTTCAATCCATAGAGATTCTACAGCAAATTTTGTTTCCTGTAGAACTTTAATCCTTTGTGACTCATTGCCCTCGCTAGCATAGAGCGCAACCCCTCCACCAATTTGATCAGCTCTATCATTACGATATAGTTTGTACCCAGGTATCATAGTGTCCCACTGGTTGTCCTCCTTCTACCATGTCTCTGAGATATCAATCATATCTTTCTTTTCATTTAGTGCTATATATTCTAACTCTCCCATCTTATTTTTTAGACTTCTAGCATTTGCATACAAGCATTTTAGAGACTGTATTTTATTCAAATTAATCTGGTTATCAGTAGGCAGGGGTAATTTGGAATCTTTAAGCTCTATCTGCTCTGTACTCAAGGGCATTTGGCTACCTTTGTCTTTATTGGAACCTCCTTGTTGATGTGCACTAACTTCATTTTTTTGGTAGTATCCTTCAAGCATACATTGTTCTGAACCATGCGCTCTTGGGTGACTGTCTGCTCTCCCCTATTATCTAGTTTAAAAACTGCTCTATCTCCTTTTTAAAGGTTAATGCTGCAGCCTGATTCCATCCCAGTTAAGGTAAAGCCCATCCTTTCGGAAGAGCCCCTCCTTTCCCCAGAATGTCCCCCAGTTCCTAACAAATCCAAAACCCTCATCCTTGCACCATTGTCTCATCCACGCATTGAGACTGGAGCTCTGCCTGCCTTTTGGGTCCTGCGCATGGAACGGGAAGCATTTTGGATGATGCTACCCTGGATGTTCAGAATTTCAAATTCCTACCTAAAAGCCTAAATTTAGTCTCCAGAACCTCCCTACCACATTTTCCTATGTCAGGGGTGGGCAATTCCGGTCCTGGAGGGCCTCAGACCAGTCAGGTTTTCATGATGTCCCTAATGAATATTAATGAGATCTATTTGCATCTACTGCCTTCCATTGTATGGAAATAGGTCCATGAATATTAATTAGGGACATCATGAAAACCTGACTGGTCTGCGGCCCTCCAGGACTGGAATTGCCCACCCCTGTCCTATGTCATCAGTACCGACATGTATCAAGACAGCAGACTCCTCCCCAGCACTATCTAAGACCTTGTCTATGTGGCACGTGAGGTCTGCTACCTTCGCACCAGGCAGGCATGTTACCAAGCGATCCTCACGTCCACCAGCCACCCAGCGATCTAAATGCCTAATAATTGAATCACCAACTATAACGTCTGTCCTAACCCTTCCCTCATGGGCACATGGCCCTGGTGAAACGTCCTTGGTGTGAGAGGTTTTTACATCACCTGGAGGACACGTCCTAGCTATAGAATCATCTCCTGCCATACCAGGGTGATGCTCTCCTGTCATGTGACCTCTCTCCTCCATGGCAACAGGGATGCTGCCAGACTGGAGGTGGGGCTTCAGGACTATATCCCTGTAGGTCTCGTCTATTTACCTCTCTGTCTTCCTTATGTCTTCCAAGTCTGCTACTCTTGCCGCCAGAGATCGGACTCGTTCCCTGAGAGCAAAGAGATCCTTGCACCTTGTGCACACATTCCTGCCATGATGCCTATTTCCTCACTCACTCTGGAATCCATGGGAGTTTTGAGAGCATCAAACTAACTAGTGGATGGCTGCTAGGTATCCCCCCCCCAATACCACCTCCCCAGGTAGACATATGTATGGTGGCTCCTACAATTCCTAGCAGATGCAGCACCTGGAAGAAATAAACCAGGCCTACTTTTGTTCACTTACCACATGAAACAGCCAGGTTCCAAATCTAACGTATGTCTCATTGTCCGATTTCTATGCAGGTAACAGGGGCTACCCATTGAGAACCTGGCTCCTGATCCTCATTATGGTATCTCAGACACAGGCAGAGGAGTTCTATAGGGCCCATAGGCACATATGAGGGACCACAGAGAGAACCTTTTGGCTAGCTCCAGAGACAGGTCAGGTGTCTTGACAAATTGGTGGTAGTGGTGGGCAGGATGAGGGGGGAGGGAAGTGGTAAACTGCTCTACAGCACTTCTAGGGTATGTGAATTATTCATGACCTACTGCATGCTCCAGAATTTTACATTCAATGGCAACAACCCCTGCCAGAAGATGAAGACCATAATATTGATGCAGATGGATCAACACATAAGGAGACAGGACAACTGTACCAACAAGGGTTAGCTGCAAGAAATGACCTCATGTGAACGTAGGTATTTATTGGTATACAAGTATATGTGACACAATTGTACCCCTAATACCCCCTTTCTCAACACCCTGTGCATTTACTCCCCCAAGAACCCCATCCATCATTCTGTGCATCTCCCAAAACTCCCCCTACCACTTGGAGGTTCACCCTAGGTGACTGCCTAGTTTGCCTGGTGGAAGGGCCAACCTTGGAGATATATAGCCACTCCCCTGGCTACCATCATTACAGTTTCTGCCTCCATCCAGATGGACAGCCTCATCCTAGGTGAGGGATTAGTTCAGTGTGCAAGATGCCTGAAGATTGAATCCCTCCAAAAACAAATGGAGGAACTGAGAGAGGAGGTGATGAAGCTGAAAAGCATCCATAACAATGATAACTATATTGATAAAATGTTTGTAGAGGTGTCAAAGATCTCCAGTGGAAAGGAAAATGGAATGATACTGAAAGGGGATAGCTAGACACAAGTTACCAGAGCCTGTAAAATCAACAACTGGACTCTATTTTTCCTTGAACTGAAGAACCAGTGTGCAGCCCTGGAAATGGAGGAGGTGAAAACATCCCAGGAATATGAGAAACTGGCATTCAAAAATCCCAAAGTGACTGAATCAGTGACTGCTAGAAAGCAAAGGGCAGTGGTGGTTTCTTGACTCCATTCTGAAAGTAGACAGGCAGCCATCTGTTGACTGGACACTATGGGGCTTGTTTACAAAGCCGCGGTAGTGGTTCGCGATCGCGATCGCAGCCGCGGCCCCATTGAAATCAATGGGGCCGCGGCTCCGATTACGATCGCAAACCGCTACCGCGGCTTTGTAAACAAGCCCCTATGTCCCAAAAGGTGTACTGTTTAACAAGTGCCAATATCTAAGACAGTATGGATTGTTTGTCAAGACTCATCGAGTCCAATATTTGAAAGGCATTTTCACATTTTACATTCAAGTAAACCATGTAAATGCCTTATATGGAAATATTCAATGGCACCTACATGGTTAGTGCCTTTAAATATCCCCGTCTATGTACCCTATGTGCCTAGATGCTATCCAGTTAGGGGTGAGTAGGCAGGGCTATGCACAGTAATGGTGCATAGCCTGCCTACTTCAATATCAGGCCCATCAAGTGTACTGTTCATCCATGTAAGTACAAATAATACTTCTAGGCATCCCTCTTAATTCATGAAAATGGTTTCATGACTCTGGGAGATAAGGTTAATCAGATGGGTACACAGATGGTATTCTCTGAATCCTCCCTATTGAGGATTAGGGCTGGGAAAGTGAAGATTGCATCTTGAAGTTGAATGCATGGCTGCATGGATGGTGTCACTGAGAGCACTTAAGCCTCCTTGACCATACGATGATTTTCCAAGAGGTGCTGAGTAGAGATGGCATCCACCTATCAAAGAAGGAATGAAGTGTCTTCCACAGCAAACTTGAAAGTAAACATCCAGAATCTGTCTCCACTGTCAAACTTGGACAAGCGTTCCAGCAACTAGAAGGAATGCATGAGAATCCGCAAGCACACACAGAAAAGGCAGCAACAGAATTTACAAGAGAAAAAACTCAACAGAGAATTAGATCAAAAACAAGGAAAAACAAGTAGTGAATGAATAAATACAGTGGGAAATAAAAAAGTATTATTTCAGGAACCCTTTGTCAATCAAGAATGGATACAAGCATGGTTAAGGACATAAGAACATAAGATCGACAGTCACCTAAGAGCGCATGGTTCAGAACAATGTATCCTTGAAGGATACTAGCAAAAAATTGAAGTTAGGGCATATCAGCAGAGAGGTTCCAATAAAGACAAAAGTAGCCCAAATGCCCTTGAGTACAGAACAGACAGAGCTTAAAGATTCCAAATTACCCCTGCCTACCAATAGCCAGATTAATATGAATAAAATACCGCCTCTAAAATGCTTGTATGCAAATGCTAGAAGTCTAAATAAAAAGATGGGAGAGTTAGAATATATAGCAATAAATGAGAGGTTAGATATGATTGGTATCTCAGAGACATGGGACACTGTGATATCTGGGTACACACTATATCATAATGACAGCAGATCAAATTGGTGGAGGGGTTGCACTCTATGTTAGAGAGAACATTGAGTCACAAAGGATTAAAGTTTTGCAGGAAACAAAATTCACTGTAGAATCTCTATGGATTTAAATTCCATGTAAAAAGGGGAAGGCGATAGCAGTGGGGATGTGCTTTCGACCACCTGGCCAGAATGAACAAATGGATGATGAAATGCTCAAGGAAATCAGGAAAGCTAACAAAGGTTACAGCACAGTAATAATAATGAGTGATCTCAATTACCCCAGTATCAACTGGGTCAGTGTCATGGCAGAACATGCTAGGGGAATAAAGTTTCTAGATGAAATAAATGACTACTTCTTGGAGCAACTGGTTCATGAACCAACCAGAGGGAGGCCATTTTGGACCTAGTCCTTAGTGGAACACCAAGGTCTTTTGCAAGAGATAAGGGTGTTGGGGCCACGTGGCAATAGAGATCATAGCATGAACGTGTTTGATTTAATAAATGGAGGAAGGGTGGTAAGGAAATCCACAAAACAACCTTTTAACTTTCAAAAGGGAGATTATGATAAAATAAGGAAAATAGTTAAGAAAAAACTAAAAGGAGCAGTTGCAAAGGTTAAAGATTTACATAAACATGGGTGTTGTTTAAAAATACTATCTTGGAAGCCCAGACCAGTAATATTCCATGCTTTAAGAAAAGTGGAAGGAAGTAAAAAAAGCTGACAGCATGGTTTAAAGGTGAGGTCAGAGAGACTGTTCTTGCTAAAAAGGCATCTTTCAGGAAATAGAAGAAGGAGCCAAATGACGAAAGCTGGAAATCACATGAGCACTGGCAAGTTAGATGCAAAGGTGTTGATAAGGCAGACAATGAGAGAATTTGAGAAGAAGCTTGCTGTGGAAGCAAAAATGCGTAATAAAAGCTTTTTCAAGTACATTTTAGCAAAAAACCTGTAACAGAGTAAGTTGGACCATTAGATGATAGAGGGGTAAAAGGGACAGTAAGAGGGGGACAAGGCTATAGCGGAGAGACTGAATTAATTTTTTGTTTCGGTCTTTACTGAGGAAGAATTAGGAATGTTACCCATGACTGAAGTGGTATTTAAAGGTGATACTGCAGAAGAATTGAGAGAAATATCAATACACCGGGAAGATGTATTACAACTATTTGATAAACTGAAGAATAGCAAATCACTAAGACTGGATGGTATACATCCAATAGTGTTAAAAGAACTGAAATATGAGATTGCAGACTGACTATTAATAGCTATTAGTAATCTGTGAACTATCATTAAAATCATTTGTAATACCTGAAGATTGGAGGATGGTCAATGTAATGCCAATTTTTAAAAAGGGTTCCAGGGATGATCCAGGAAACTACAGACCAGTGAGCCTGACGTCAGTACTGGGAAAAATGGTAGAAACCATTATAAAGAAAAAAAATTACTGAACATGTAGATTGTCATGGCTTAATGGGAGACCACCAACATGGCTTTAGACAAGGAAGGTCTTGTCTTACTAATCTGTTTTTTTTTAAGGTGTGACTAAACAGGTAGACAAAGGTGAGTCAGTTGATTAAATGTATCTGGATTTTCAGAAACCCTTTGACAACGTCCCACATGAGAGACCTTTTGCGAAATTAAAAAGTCATGTGATAGGAGGCAGTGTACTTTTGTGGATCAGGAACTGGTTAAAAGATAGAAAGCAGGGGGTAGGGCTAAATGACCAATTTTCCCAATGGAGAAAGGTGAATAGTGGAGTACCCCAGGGACTTGTGCTGGGTCTACTGCTTTTTAACATATTTGTAAATGACCTGGAAATGGGAATAATGAGTGAGGTAATCAAATTTGCAGATGACACAAAATTTTTCAAAGTTGTTAAAACCTATGAGGATTGTGAAAAATTGCAAGAGGATCTTGATAAATTGGAAGACTGGGCATCCAAATGGTAGATGAAATTTAATGTGGACAAGTGCAAAGTTATGCACCTAGGAAAGAACAATCCAAACTGTGGTTACACTATGCAAGATTCCATATTTGAAACCACCACGCAGAAAAAAGATTTAGGGGTCATCGTGAATACCCTCCACCCAGTGTGCAGCGGTGGCCAAGAGAGCAAACAGAATGATAGGTATCATAAGGAAAGGAATGGAGAATAAAATAAATGATATTATAATGCCTCTGTATCATTCCATAGTGCGACTGTACTTCGAGTATTGTGTGCAATTCTGGATGCTGTATTTTAAAAAGTATATAGCGGAATTAGAAAAGATACAGAAAAGAGCCACTAAAATGGTAAAGGGGGGATGGAAGGATACCCCTATGAAGAAAGGCTAAAAATATTAGGGCTCTTCAACCTGGAAAAGAGACGACTGAGGGGAGATATGATAATGAATGGAGTGGAACAGATAAACGTAGATCGATTGTTAATGCCAGCAAAATATGGAAAGACTAGGGGACATGCAATGAAGCTACAGGGTAACCTATTTAAGACTAATAAGAGAAAATATTCTTTTTTCGCTCAGAGTGTAATAAAACTCTGTAATTCGTTACCAGAGGATGTAGTAAAAGCTGTTAGTGTAGCCAGGATTAAAAAAGGTTTGGACAAGTTCCTGGAGGACAGGTCCAAAACCTTTATTAAAGGGTACCCAGGATATCCACTGCTTGCCCCAATACAAGCATTGTGGAATCTGTGTCTTTTGGGGAAACTACTAGGTACTTGTGACTAGATTGGCCCAAAAGAAAGGGTCCATCAAGCCCAGTATCCTGTTTCCAACAGTGGCCAATCCAGGTAACAAATACCTAGCAGGTTCCCAAAAAGACACACAGGTTCCACAATGTTTGTCCTAGGCCAAGCAGTGGATTTCCTGCCGACTGAAAACTATACATCTCTGAGTATGCCTTGTAGCACTATATAAATGATAAGTAGCAGTAGCAGTAGAAGATCATGAAAGCTGCTTGTAACATGGAAGGCAAAGGTTTATGGTTTATGGTTTATTCATACTGGATATACTGCCCTTAATATTAAGCTGAGCAGTTTACAAAAAAAAAGAGATTGGGGCACACATAGCTAATTAACGAGAAAAGGATAGTACAAAGCATACATTACTGGCAATGATGATATGGAAGGAAAGTAGGAAGAACGCCATTCATAACAGTAAAGTGGATGAGTTAGAACAAAAGGTAAGTCTCAGGCAACCATGGACTCCCAGCCCACCCTACCTGGAGGCAGGTCCAAAAGATAACGTTTGAGGTCAGATTTGAAGGTTTTGTAGGTGTGAGCAAGCCATAGATGGATGGTAAACTGCTCCATAAAGAAGGGGATAGGAAAAAGAAGGCAGAATGTCTGTGGACTCATGATGTGCCTTTGATGGAGGAGGAATAACAAGACGATTATCGTGAAGTGATCTAAGCACCCAGATTGGAGCATGTGGAAACATAAGGGAAGAAAGATAATCAGGGCTTCATTATGTATAGCTGAGGGACAGAATCTTAAACTGGATGCAGGCTTGAATTGGAAGCCAGTGGTGTTCAATGAGAAGCAGGATGACGTGATCATATTTGCAGGCTTTAAAGAGTAGGCAGATGGCAGTGTTTTCAATCAGTTGAAGTCTTTTCAACTCATATAAGGGAAGTCCCGAGTAAGTAATGTTACAGTAATCGAGATGAGAGATAGTGATTCAAGAGAATAGTCTTTTGGGTGGGAAGGTGGAGGAAAGGACAGATTGCACAGAAGCAATGAAGAGTGGTAAAAGAAGATTGTACCACGCTGCTGGTTTGATGGGAGAATGAGAGCTTTGTGTCCAAAGTGACTCCTAGGTAGCTGAGTGAAGTGGTAAGTGCACTGGGGGAGTCATTCACAATGGGACCAAGAGTGGGAAAATCTGGTGATCTGGTGAGCCAGTCGCTGTGGTTTTAGAAGATTCAGTTGAAGACAGTTATCATGAAGCCAGCTGGTGACTGTGAAGAGACAGGTAATTTAGAGAGGTCAGGTTGATGTGGGCTCCATAGAGGTAGGAAGTGACTCCACTATCTTGAATAATATGAACATGCAATGAAGCTACAGGGTAAACTATTTAAGACTAATAAAAGAAAATATTTTTTCACTCAACATGTAATCAAACTCTGGAATTTGTTACTGGAGGATGTAGTAAAGGCTGTTAGTGTAGCTGTTTTTAAAAAAGGTTTGGACAAGTTCCTGGAGGAATGGTCCATAAACCATTATTAAGAAGGGACCCAGGATATCAGTGCTTGACCCAGTACAAGCATTGCGGAACCTGTGTCTTTTGGGGAAACTGCTAGGTACGTATGACCTAGATTGGCCACTGTTGTAAACAGGATACTGGGCTTGATGGACCTTGGTCTGACCCAGTATGGCATATCTTATGTTCTTATAATAGTGGGGAAGGGGCTAATAAAGATGTTAAATAGCAAAGGGGCTAAGACAGAACCCTATGGGACCCCACAGGGAAGGGGGTAAGCTAAGGATGATTGGCGGCCAGTGGCAACTTGAACGGATTGGTTGGATAGAAAAGACTGAAACCATGAAAAGACTGTGACAGATACCAGTCTGATGAAGGCGCGAGAGGAGGAGATTATGGTTGATCAGATCAAATGTGGAGGAGAGATCCAACGAGACTATGAGGTTGGTTTCTTTCAACAAACAGGTAAAATTAAAAACAAAACAAATAACAAACAAATAAAAGGAAAGAAATGCCAAATAAAATTGTCATTACAAAGTGAACAGAAATATGTTAAAATAGAAACATAAAGGAGCTCATAGTGAACACAGCTGATCCCTGCAAATTATAATTATAAATCTTATCAGACTGTGATAAGACCTTTGTGAGTAGCATTTCCTAAAGCTATGTAATTTAATTTAATTTAATTAATTTATTACAAATTTCTATGCCACGTTTTCCTAAAGATCAAATGTGGTTTACAATCAACAACAATTTGAATAGTACAGTGAAAGGTACGTCTTCAATTATAAAGAACTCTTTAACTATATACAATAACAGTCAAGGCTGATTTAGATAGAACTATATACACTTACATTGAGCTATGTACCATTTCAGGGTTAGATGGGGTGTAGACTGATACAGTATAGGGAGGGGTGATCAGTGACTTATGTAAAAGAGTTTAAGTGGAGGAGTGAGGAGAATCAATGGAGTTGAGGTTAGTAGAGGATCCAAAGTGAAGGGTGAATAAATGAGTTCTGAGTTTTTTTTCAGAAGGTGAGGAGGTTGTTTGCTTCTCTTAGGTGTTCTGGGAGGTTATTCCAGAGGTTAGGGACAAAGTGGGAATATGCTTTATTGTTTGTGATTTCCCTTGATTTCCTGAAGTCAGTTAGTATTGCTAATTTGTTTTTATTGCAGTCATTCTGAGAGCGAGTGACAGTGTCCGTGGTGATGAGTTTGGAGAGGTATGATGGAGTGATTTCTTTGATTAGTTTAAAAGTTGTGACTGGTATTTTGTAGATGATACGGTTTTATACAGGGAGCCAGTGGAGGGTATACAATATGGAGATAATGTGATCAAAGGGGTTGCTATTCATGGTTGTCCTAGCTACAGCGTGTTAGGCTAATTGGAGGTGTCTTAGTGTTTGTTTAGTAGAACCTTGTAGGATTGTGTTGGTAAAGTCAAAGTGCGGTATGATAATTGCATTTATAACCAACTTAAAGTCGTGTTGGTGCAGCAATGGGTGAAGCTGCTTCAACAATTTGAGTTTGAAGAAAATCTTGCTTGTTGTTTGTCTGATGTGTGACGTCATATTGAGGGTATGTAATTGGTATGCAAAGCATTTCTAAAAATGACAGAAAACTTCCAGGGAGACCCGATTTAGAGTCTGTATGCTGAGATTGCAAAGAATGCTGGAATGATCTTGCCATTGATAATACTGTGAGAGGTAGCTGTTCTCAATGGACTGTAAGATCATGCTGCTAGCTAAAGGCCTGCAATAACGTGCATGTTGAACATTACCACTTAGATTGATTGTATAGAGAAGTGTGAATATGTAGAGAACTCTTTCCCCTTCCCTCTCCCTACCCGCCTCCCCATGTAAGTCCTCTGAAATTATATGGATGCTAGGGAGATCAAAGATAGCCCCTAATCTGAAGTCCTTGATTTGCTGTTCTTTTTTCTTACTTGATAGTTAGAAGGGAAGATTCAGGTTGGCTCTGTTAATACCAGCTCCTCAATCTATTTTGGAGAAAATGGATACCTTTGCAGTGTGTTTGACACTTACAGCCAGGAAGGCACAGCTGGGGAATTTGGGGCAGGGGTGTGGAAGATGTGTCTTTGTTTCCTCTGGACTCAAGATTCTGCTCAGCCCTGAGCAGTGAGTCCTCCTGACAAACCCTCCACTGGCCCAAGATCAAAATACTGGTGCCTTAGAAGGAGAGCTGCTAGGAGATGTTCCTAGTTTGGCTGTGATTCCAAGATGGTCTGTGAAGAATGACTGAATCATAGCAAGTGGTTACAAGCATTGATGAAACCACTGGAGGTGGAGAGAAGACCCTTGCAACATTGATTCCAACTGATAGGTCATCTGCTGTTGAGATAGCTACTATTAGCTAGCAAATATGTCTTCAGGGGGATCAAGGATTATTCCAACAAGAGAAGCCTAAGTGGTTAGCATCGGGGCAGGTAAGGGAGATAATAATGGATATTCAGTGGCACTAACCATATTAGTGCCGCTTAATATCCCGATTAGAGGCATTTATATGGTTTACTGGGCTGGAAACCATGTAAATGCCCTTAGCATCTAGAATTAAGATTTTGGAGACTATAGAATTTGAGTGCCAAGGTGGAGAGTTTGGAACACTTGATTAGAGGCTATAACTTACAATGTATGAATTTTGCTTGTATTCCTTCAGTCTCTCCCTGGGAGATGTTTAAATTGAGATGTTGAATGTTCCAGCAATCAGTTCCTCCAGGTGCTAGGATTTATTATCTTCTTCCTTTTAAAAAGAAGGCTGAGGGTGATAAAGATGAACTGTTGCCTATTTCAGAAAAAAATGCTTGAATTTGACTGATTTTCTAGAGTCTGCAGAGGAGATAGTTGTACTGTACCTTCCACATTATTGGTTAATTTTGCACTTGACTCAGAAAGAGACTGTATGCTGAAATAGATTTTTTTTAATTATCAAGTTGTGTTTCTTAATTTAAAGGTTCAAGTTTTCCCTGATATGGTGAAAGCACATAGAGGAAGTGTGAGCCATTTCTACTGATGAGGCCTAGGTTGTTATAGGGGGGGGGGGGGTATATTTTTAAAACCTCCATGTAAATGTCTGATTAAATATCAACATATGCCATATGTTTTTTGAGCTCTCCCAACTGAAGTTATTTTTGAGTGGCAAAATGGTACAAGATGGATGGGCTCTATTTTGTTTTCCATCCCCTTGAATCATTTAGGCTTGGCATTTTGACATTCAGGTACTACTTTTATAAGGGTACCACATGAAGTTATACACTATGGGGGTCATTTTAAAAATCCAGAGATGTGCATTTATCTAGCAATGCTCATATGCTTTTTTTTGCTGGGTCAAAATTGTGTATATTCAGGTATGATATGTATTTCTCTTGTCCCTGAAGGGCTTTATACTCTATGTTTTGTACCTGAGGCAATGGAGGGTTAAGTGCAATGTTCCCTCTAATTTTCTGTAGGCTGTGTGCGCATAAAATATCAGCTGTGCAGCTTTTGAAGGAAGGTTAAATTTTTGTGCGCCACATTAAGACACTCAGAGTTATATACTTTAAAATTTGACTACACATCAGAATACAGTATGTACACCACATTGATTGCACTAGAAAACATTGTAGAACTTGTGAAAACCGTAAATACATAACAACTTTTACATTTTAAGACGTCTGTGTTGTTTTCTATCAGAATCAGAACCGTAATTTTTGTGCGCTCTGTTGTAAAGTATGTGCGCTCGCTCGGTGAGGTGTGTGCGCGCGCACACGCGCACAGCTTAGAGGGAACAGTGGTTAAGTGGCTTGCCTAAGGCCACCTGGAGCACCTGTGGAACTAGAAGCTTCAGCCCCTCTGGTCTGGGATTGCTGTTCTCCAGTGGGATTTGAATTGCTGGACCTCTGCTCTGAGGTAATTTGCCCCAACCACTAGGCCATTCCCCCCCTAATGCCATACTGCCAAAAACATTTTAGAAATGACTTTTAAAGACTTCTCCAGGGTGGGGCCATCCAAATAGGTAGGGGGTGTGGTGGAGGCCTGTCTGGAGCAGAGCAAAGGACTTAGATGTTCCTATTCAAAGTTTAGAGATGCTCCAGGCAGGAATAGGCTTTGGGAAAGTGCTTGTTTTGACTATAAAATATCTAGAAGGTGCAGAGTTAAGTGATTTGCCCAACAAGCAGCAGTAGAATTTGAACCCTGACTTCTTCGGGCATAGCCCACTACTCTAACCATTAAGATATTAGATATCCTAGTTCTCAAATGCCATTCCAGGGACATCTATGTAGACGGTCCCATAGACATCCATCTCGGCACGTCCATTTTTTGAGAATTGTGAATTGTGCCTGAATTTGGAAGTACCTGGTTTTTTTTTTCAGATGTTCTAGTTTGGATATCCCACATTGCACTTGGACGTCCTTTGTAAAATTTGCTTGCATGTATGCATGTAAGTCCCTGCTTTAAAGGAATTATATGTGTGAATGGTTACTTAGGCATGTGCTCTAGTAGATCGCTATTCTGTAAACTTGCACATAAATCCTATCAACTGTACAGAGAGGCCGAGCTTGGGTAGATTAAGGTGGAGTGAAAATTTACATGCAAGTTATATTAAAATATAACTTACATGTGTTTCTGAAGAATCTAGGTGTGGGCGTTAACATGAGCTTTAGAGCAGGTGTAACTGTAATAATTAGATTGAATAGAGTCTTTACACCCCTGTTTTATAAAGTACGCACATACTTCACTTTATAAAGTAGACTCCAAATACATGCATGGTAATGCATGTTAACTGCATGGGAGTTTATGAAATTACCTTCTTAGATGGAAATTTTATAAAGTCCTGCATAGTTAATGTGTGTTTGCCTTTGCATATTTCATGCCTAGTTTACAAAGCAAACCCAGAAGCTAACCGGGCAGTGGCGATATCGAAACAGCTAAGAAATGGAGCTGAAACAACTGAAAATAAATATTAGGATCATGCAGCCATTTGGTTTGTTTCAAGGAACCAATTTATTTGTCTCATTTTCCCCATTGGTTTTACAACTATTGCCTGTCTCTGCAAATAAGCATGTAAACTTTCCACACCATTCTGTTTTTGCATTGTCTTTATATTCTTTAGAGTTTGAGCTCTTCTTTCCTAGAAGAGCTATGATTAACCTGACACAAACTCTTTGGTTAAACCTACCACATGCCAATCTGATTTATTCATCATTGGGGTCATTCCGAACCGCAAATAGCAGGGATGGACGTCCTGTTGGGCCTTCCATCCTATTCGTCCCCTCTGTCGACCCCAATTAACTTCCCATATGTTGTACGGGGAGGTGAGACGGGCGAGGGAAAGGAGTGGTATGAGGGCGGAGTTAGGGTGGACAGTGGGCAGTCTGCAGCCCTGGATGTATAGGGCTGATTCCAATGTCGGCCCTGTATTTCCAGGGCTGGCAGACTGAACATGGAACTTATTCCACCTCTGAGATGGAATAAATTCCCCTAGTTGGTGGGGAACGGCAGGCCCGAGCAGTGAAAGAGATATGAGGGTGTAGAGAATATTCCCTGTAGCCTGACCCTGGCCTTGGGAGGCCCAGATGGGGAGTCGGGCTGCAGGGAATGAACAATCTGTTCAGTGGCCAGGGATTGCGGCTCCTGAATGGAGCTGCAGTGCCATGGCAACCGGACACCATGGTGCCACAGCTCCATTCAGGAGCCTTGACTGAGTTAGCCGGGCTAGGCCTGTACGTGCAGGCTGACCGGGATCGGGGTTCCGGCCTGCATGTACAGGCTTGGACACGATTCTTATCCCGCGGGGCTAGACATGCCCTGTGATCAGAATAACGCCTAGCTTTGTGTGTCTGGTTGCGCACAGAGGGCCGGGACGACCAGGATAGTTTGCTTTGTAAACTAGGCATGAAATATGCAAAGACAAACACACATATCTTTAATTCAGTTAAAGGGGTCAAATATAGGATGCATTAGATAATGATACCAGACAAATATATTTCTGTCAAATATTTTTGGATTAGTAATATTATAATACCTGAAAGTGACATCATATGCCATGAGATTCAAAAATTCATTACTATGTTACTATGAGTCAAACTACTTATAAATAATAAGACGGGAGTGGCATGGTTCTTCCTCTATTACTGACGAACTCAAAATGTGCTTAAGAAACCAGTCATATGAATCTCAAGCATAACTAGTTTATGATTCATTAATTTTTTGTTCTTACATTTGCCTATCAATAATTTAGTCTCATTATTTTTCACTCCCACTTTTTGGGATTTTTTTCCTGGACTTTAGAACTGGGGGGATTATGACTAGTCAGTTCATCATTCCTTGATCTCTTATTTGCACCAGCCAAGTGCTGCAGATAAAGATACCAGAGTAGTAATGTGTGAGATTTCTAGAAGATTAGCAGTGTGTGAAGCAGGTTTACGAGCAGCAGTCGGCAGGGAGGAGGCGTGAAGGGGGAAGACAAGGGAGGGTGTGAAGTTTTGAGTAGTAACGATATTCATCTGCTATCCATAAAATTCATGAATTCACCTCTGAATACAGAAATGGCTGTAATAAATTTACACAAAAAAGTTCTCCATATAAAGTTATTCCAGCATTTTCGGCAATCGGGCTTGAACACATTTATTTATTTATTTATTTACATCTCTTCTATACCGCGCTCTTTAGTATCAGTGCGGTTTACAATAAACAATTTGACTCTAGGACATGATCAAATCTGACCTGAGTTTACATATAACAAGGAAAGTAACATGGGATTGAACTGGGGAAACTATGTACATTTTACACATGGCTTAGCATTCAGCATTTGAGCTTGAATGATGAAAATCTGTATGAAGGCTTGAAAGCTGGAAATCTGTACTTAGCTTTATGGATAAAATATATATTTTCTTCATATAAATTTATGCAATGGTCATTCCACTGAAAAGTAACCTCTTTATGCTTTAGATAATACACAAAGGGGGTGATTTATATTTTTCTGAATGAGTGAAAAGTGCTCATGCACGTTCATAACTTTTTGGATCTTTAAAGTGTGCATATATTTTCTTTTTGAAAAATAATCCCAGGAAAAATGCCCACATTCATTTTCACCTCTTAACCTATGCAGGCATTGTTCCTTAATTAAAATATACACTTCAGGGGCAATTTTATAGGGGCTACCTAGATTTATGTGCAAGCAACACACATAAATCTAAGGGGGGAATTTTTGAAACATGTTAGTCGGTTAGCAGACCTTATATTCAGTGGCACTAACAAGGTTAAACCGGGCCAGCCTGTGGGCGGATCTAGGGTGATGACAGCTTCTGTCCAGTTAGTGGCGCCATAGCTATAGCCCCTCCAAGAAGATGGCAAAAAAGGATAGCAACTCCATGGGGAGGAGGGAGGGTTGTGAGAACTGATTCCTGTTGTCCCTGGAGAACACCTGTTATAGGTGAGTAACTACGCTTTCTCCAGGAACAAGCAGGAAGTCAATCCTCACATATGGGACTCCCCAGCTACAGGCTACCGAGGATCTGTATGAAAAAGCATGGCAAAGCTGTGAGCAGTTGCCAGTGAAGGCCGAAGGCACCCCAAGAACTCCAGGTCCATGGATGGCCATACTTCAAGTAGCTGGAACAAGAAGGGTTGGAGGCCCGGAGTTGCCTAAACACTGAACAGATTATGGAGTATGGCCTGACTGAAGGCACTGTCCTGACAGGACTCCCTCTCCAGGCAGTTATGTACTGCAAAGGTTTCAGAGGAGGGCCAGGTGGCAACCCGGCAGATGTCTGTCAGTGGCACCGAGCGCAGACTAGCAACAGATGTCGCCATCGCTATTGTGAGCCATGACTTGGCGATCCAGGGGAAGCCTGGCCTGGGCCTGGGCAAAGGTGATGCAGTCTGCCACCCAGATGGACAAGGTATGCTCTTCCCCAATTCTGGTCTCCCTAAATCTACCTCTCACTCTTTGGGGTTTCCTACCCTCCATAAACATCTCTCTCATATTAGAACTAGGCCTTTTCACAATCCTTCTAACCTTATTCACATTCCTCTCCTCTCCCCGTCTGCTCTCCCCTTTTCCTGTGCCTTATGGAATGCTCACTCTATCTCTAATAAACTTGCCTTTGTACATGACCTTTTTATTTCCTGCTCTTTTCACCTCTTTTCCTTAACTGAGACCTGGCTTCCTCCTGAAGACAATGCCTCCATTGCCGCTCTTTCTCATGGGGGCTTCCAGTTCTCCCACTCTCCTCGGTCTACTGGTCGTGGTGGGGGTATTGGACTTCTTCTGTCTCCCTCTTGTCACTTCCAGTCTCTCATCCTACCTCAATCTCTTTCCTCTCTCTCTTTTGAACTCCACTTGATCCACCTCTTTGCTCCTCTCCCACTCCGAGTAGCTGTTCCCTATCGTCCTCCTGATACTTCTATTTCCACTTTTCTTTCTGACTTTGATTCTTGGCTGTCTACCTTTATTCACCCCTCCTCCCCCACCCTTATTCTTGGCGACTTTAACATTCATGTTGATGACCCCTCCAATCCCCCTCCAATGTTCTAAAACTCTTCTCTCTTACCTCCTCGTATAACCTTCAACTCTCTTCCACTGCTCCTACTCACCAACATGGTCATTGCCTTGACCTAATTTTCTTCTCTAACTGCTCACCCTCCAACTTCTCTAACTCTGTCCTCCCTTTATCTGACCACCGCCTTTTAAGTCTTATTATTCATCATCCTCCACCTCAGCCTCGTCCTGCTTCCACTAATCTATTTAGAAACCTTCTTGCTATTGATCCCTTAGCTCTCTCCTCCACTATTTCCTCACCCCTTTCATCCATTCTTTCTTCTAATTCTATTGATGAGGCTGTAGCCTCCTATAATGCTGTACTCTCCTCTGCTTTGGATTCTCTTGCTCCCCTCATCTCACGTCCTGTTAGGCGTTCTCCTCCACAGCCTTGGCTCTCTCCTTTTGCCCACTATTTGCGCTTCTGTGCTCGCTCTGCTGAGCGTACCTGGCTCAAATCTCGCTCTCATGCTGACTTTCTCCACTTTAAATTCATGCTCTTCTCCTTCCAATCAGCCATTGCACTTGCCAAACAAATCTACTTCACCCATCTAACTCTCTTGTCTCTAATCCTCGTCGTCTTTTTTTATACACTCAATTCTCTCCTCAGTGTGCCCCCACCTGTGGCTCCTACCTCCCTTCCTGCCCAAACCTTGGCATAGTACTTCCATGACCAAATCCATAAAATCACCCTCCATTTCACTACCTCCTCTTCTTCCCCCCCCCTTTTTCCCAACTCTCCCCCCTTACGACTGCTTCCCTTTCTTCCTTCCCTCTGGTCTGTGATGAGGAAACAACACTCCTCTTTTCTTCCTCTAAGTGACTACCTGCCCTTCTGATCCTATGCCCACCCACCTCCTTAGCTCCATTTCTTCCACTATCATCCCCTCCATCACTCATATTCTCAACCTATCACTCTCCACCGCTACCTTCCCTTCTAACTTCAAGCATGCTATTGTCACACCCTTCCTCAAGAAACCCTCACTCGATCCCTCCTGTCCTTCTAACTATCGTCCCATCTCTCTCCTTCCCTTCATTTCTAAATTACTTGAGCGTGCTAACTACCACCGCTGTCTCGACTTCCTCTCCTCTCATGCCCTCCTAGATCCTTTACAATCCAGTTTCCGTCCCCTACATTCTACCAAAACTGCTCTTACCAAAGTCGCCAATGATTTGTTTCTGGCTAAGTCCAAAGGCTTTTATTCTTTCCTCATTCTTCTGGATTTCTCTGCTGCCTTTGACACCGTTGACCACAATCTTCTTCTTATCACCCTGTCTTCACTCGGTTTCAAAGGCTCTGTACTTTCTTGGTTCTCCTCCTATCTCTCGCACAGCTCTTTCAGTGTGTACTTCGTTGGCTCCTCCTCCTCTTCTACCCCTTTACCTGTGGGTATACCTCAAGGTTCTGTCTTAGGTCCGCTCCTCTTCTCTCTCTATTCCCAATCCCTTGGTGCCCTTATCTCTTCCCATGGCTTTCACTATCATCTCTATGCTGATGATTCTCAAATCTACCTCTCTACGCCTATTATCTCTCCTGAAATTCAAGCTAAGATCTCGGCCTGCCTCTCTGAGATTGCTTCCTGGATGTCCTACCGCCGCTTGAAGCTGAACATGGCCAAAACTGAACTCCTTGTCTTTCCCCCTAATGCCTCCCCTCCTCCTTCCCCTTTCTCAATCTCTGTGGATAACTCTGTTATCCTTCCTGTCTCTTCGGCATGGAACCTTGGTGTTATCTTTGACTCATCTCTCTCCTTCTCTTTACATATCCAAAACATTGCTAAAACGTGCCGTTTTTTTATTTACAATATCTCCAAGATTCACCCTTTTCTCTCTGATAACACTACTAAACTGATTGTCCACTCTTTAATCACCTCCCGCCTTGATTACTGTAACCTTCTCCTTGCTGGACTCCCTGCTAACCACCTCTTTCCTCTCCAGTCTATTCAACATTCTGCAGCTCGTCTGATTTTCCGTCAGTCTCGTTTTTCACACATTATTCCTCTTCTCATGTCACTTCACTGGCTCCCCATCTGCTTCTGTATCCAGTTCAAACTCCTCCTTCTAACCTATAAATGTATTCATTCTTCTGCCCCTCATTACCTTTCATCCCTCATCTCTACCTACACCCCCTCTCGCCTACTCCACTCATCTAATTGTCTTTGTTTATCTATGCCTTTTACTCGTACTGCTAATTCTAGACTTCGCTACTTTCAACTGGCTGCACCCTTTTCCTGTAATTCTCTACCTGTCTCTGTCTGCCAAGCCTCCTCCCTGGCCATCTTCAAATCCAAATTGAAATCCCATTTCTTCACTATTTCTTTTTGTTCCTAACTCGTCCTTTCTTGTTCTCTCCATAAATATTTATTCTTGTCTTGTTAATTGTTATTTGTATTATCTAATTTATTTCATATTTTGTCTTGACTAGATTGTGAGCTCTAACGGCAGGGACTGTCTCATGTTTGTACAGCGCTTCGTATGTTGCAGTACTTTATAAATGCTTAGTAATAATGATAATAATAATAATAGTATGCTTGGTGACCGCCAGCCCCAGGCAGCTGGGATCATAGGAGATAAAGAGCTGCCCAGATCTGTGGTGGTCCCGATCCACTGCAGATAGAAGGAAAGAGCCCTCTTACAATCCAGCGTATGGAGAATTGCCGATGCCCGGTCAGCATGGGGCTTCGGAAAGAATGTGGGCAGCACTATCTCCTGGTTGAAGTGGGAAGTTCGAGACGACCTTTGGGAGAAACTTGGGTGCGTGCGCAAAACCACCCTGTTTCGATAAAACCTCATGTATGACGCCTCAGCCATCAGTGCCTGGAGCTAGCTGACTCTCTGGGCAGAGGTGAACTCCACCAGAAAGGTCACCTTCCATGACAGGTGCCGCAGTGACCAGGTAGCCATGGGCTCAAAGGGCGGCTTGGTCAGCTGTGTGAGAACCACATTGAAGTACCATTCCACCAGAGGAGGGTGGGTGGAGGACTTGGACAAGAGCAGGCCACGCATGAAGCGGGAGACAAGCAGTTGCCCCGAGAGGGGTTCACCCTCAATAGGGTGGTGGTTCGCTGAGGTGGAACTCAGGTGAACCCTGACCAAGTTAGATTTCAGTCAGCCCATGAGAGGTGTAGTAAGTACTTTAAGACCAAGCTGATAAGGCAGGAAAATGGGTCTGCTCGGAGCTCCAAACCGAGAACCGGCACCACTTGAAGGCATATGCCCACCTGGTTGAGTCCTTTTGTGAAGCCAAGAGAATATCTTCGATATCCATGGGGAGATGGTAGGAGGCTAGAGCAACCCACTCAGCCACCATGCTGTGAGGGATAGAGACCTCAAGTTGGGGTGAAGTAATAGACCCCCCTCCTGCATGAGCAACTCCGGTGAGTTCCTGAAAGGGACCGCGGGTTCCATTGAGAGGCAGAGCAGCAGAGGAAACCACGGCTGCCTGGACCACCTCGGGGCCACAAGGATCATCGAGGCCTTGTCCTGCTGGACCTTGAGAAGGGTCCAGACAATGAGGGACATGGGGGGAAGGCATACAACAGGCCAGTTGCCCACAAAATGAGGAAGGCATCCGGGGCTACCCTGTCCAGGTGTGGGAGGGAACCACAGAACTAGGGGAGCTGCAAATTCATAGGGCTGGCAAAGAGGTCCAGGACTGGGGTCCCCCAATGCTGGAAGAGCAACTGCACTGTCCGGGGACACAGGTGCCACTTGTGTGGTTGGAGGACTCTGCTGAGCTGGTCCACCAACACATTGTCCTGGCCCAAGAGGTAGGTCACTCGGATGGTCATGCCCTGGCTCATGGTAAAGGAGTACAGGGTCACTGCCTCCAAAAAGAGGATGTAGGAGCCAGTCCTTCCTTGTTTGTTCACATAGAACATCATTATCTGATTGGACAAGCAACGCTCAGCGCAGCAGTCGGTTCTGAAAGCCTTGAGTGCAAGGTGGATAGCCCGGTGCTCCAGCAGGTTGATCTGCTGCTGGGACTCCCCAAGGGACCAGGTTCCCTGAGTGTGCCGTCCCTTGCAGTGGGCTCCCCAGTCCACCTGGGAGGCATCCATGGTCAACACCACCTGATGCATCAGAGCTTGGAAGGGAAAACCTCAAAGCAGGTTCTGAATCTCCTGCCACCATGTGAGAGACTCTGTCACACCTGACATGACTGAGATGGGGTCTCAGAGGCAGCCGGTCAATTGTGCCCACTGTGCTCAGAGGCACCACTGCACAGCCCGCATGTTGAGGCGGGCATTGTGCACAACATGGACTGTCTAGGCCTCGTGGCCGAGAAGGCAAAGCATCATCTGGGCCGAGACACTGCTATGGCACTGCACTTCGGATGCCAAGGACACCAGGTGATCCACTCTGTCCTGAGGCAGGAAAGCCATGGCCCGCAGGGTGTCCTAGCGAGTTCTGATGAACTCCAGGGACTGAACTGGGGTGAGGTGGGACTTTGGGTAATTGACCCCGAACCCCAGATGCTCCAGGAGGTGAATGGTGCAGTCTGTGGCCTGCCGGGCTTCAGAGGCCATGTCCCCTATTACAAGCTAGTCATCTAGATAGGGATAGATGAAGGTGCCCTGCAGCCGGAGGTGGGCCATAGCCATGACCAGGCATTTTGTGAAAGCTCACGGAGCAGACATGAGGCCAAAGGGAAGTACCCTGTACTGGTAATGATTTCTCTGAACAACCCAAATAACTGTATGAGAGCCACACTAAAACTACACAATAATTAGCTCTCATCCAAAAGACCTGATCGGTCACATAATTTTTCTAAATTTTAAAAAGATTAAAGCTTCTTTCACGGTAGGCAAATAATATCTCAGGATGGCTCATACCCTACATTTTGTGAATTTTCACTATAGGGAAAAGCTGACGCTCACATCACTGGTCATTATAGCCTCTAAAGAATCTTTATTCAAAACAGCTTTATCTATATTTCATCTATGTCCTTTTAAGTCCACAAGAGTACTCTTAAGGATTCAAAATACTTATAACTTAATCCAACACCAACCATACTATAATATACATAGCATCATCTTAAAAAATTAACAGAACCTCCGCGGACGTATCTGCAATCTCCTGTAAAGTAACAGAAGAAAAACCTAATGAATATATGTAATAATACAGACGCCAAAGGAGGTCTGCAATTACTTAACTTTCTGGAAGATCATATCCAGCGTCACGCATCAGAATGGTCTGTTATCAAAGGAAGCGCAGCAGCTCTAAATGTTTAAAAAGAGCAGCTATTCGCCCTTTCCTAAAACATGGCTCACTAGAAAAAACATGTCCCAACTCTTACAGACCTGTATCTAGCCTCCCGTTTATGGCTAAAATAATTGATAAAATCATTCAAATACAACTACAGGATCACATAGATAAGCACGCCCAACTCTACCCACATCAACATGGCTTTAGACCAGGCCATGGTGTTGAAACACTGCTTATATCTTTATTTGACAGGCTCTTGAAGGAAACAGAGAAATCCAAGCAACACTTCATACTCAAATTCTTGGACATTTCAGTTGCTTTTGATTCCATTAATCACAACATCCTCATAAACAGGCTCCAACAGATTGGAATTGGTGGATCAACCCTGCAATGGTTTAAATCTTACCTATCAGATCATACCCAACAAGTCAAGATAAATCAAGACTCACCAAAACCCTACAGTCAACATCAAGGCATTCCACAAGGCTCATCCCTTTCATCATTACCATTTAGCATTTATCTCCAACCAATATGTAATATATTCCACAAGCATAATGTAAATCCCAACATATATGCAAATGACATCATGTTTAATTCCCTTATAATCCAGCCGAACCCAACACCCAGCGAATAACTATCATATTCGATGAAATCTCGGATGGCTCACATCTCACGACCTTAGAATAAACCTACTAAAACCTGAAGTACTGTTCATCTCCAAACAAACATAATTCCACCCACTGCCAACAATAAACATCAAAGGTGCATCACTGGTAGTAAAAAACGAAGTTAGATATCTAGGCATAATCTTGGACCAACATTTGAGCCTAGCGTCACATAATAAAATGACAAGAGCGATATACAATAAGACAAGAATCCTCCAGCAACTGAGACCCCTGCTATCACCCATCAACTTCCAAACAGGTCTCCAGTCAATGATATTGCCACATCTTGACTTCTGTACAGAATCCTACAAGGTATTCCAAAACAAGCATTGCACAAACTAAAGATGACCCAATATACCATAGCATGCGTGCTCCTCAGGGTACCAAAGTCAGAACATATAACCCCCATACTCCATCGGCTACACTGGCTGCCTACTAAAAGCAGAATAAAATTAAAGTCTATAATGATGACATTCAAACTTTTGCACAACCTATCCTCTACCTACATACTTTCCCTTATTTCGATCACACCAAACAACAGACAAAGCAGAGGTTGCACACAATAGACCCTAGCCATTCTGCCTGAATACAAGAGAACCAATTGTGCAACAAGCAACAGAGCCTTCACATTCTACTCACTGATTCTCTGGAACTCACTCCCAGAAAAATTAAGAAACATAAATGACATCACCACATTTAGAAAACAACTCAAAATATACTTATTCTCAGAACATTATGGGGAAATGACAGATATAAATAGCATTTATCCTATATAACTGCCAGTTACATTGATTTTCTGCCCATGACACACCCATTAATCAAGTTCCCTCATTTTGTTATTGCCATTTATTCTTCAGTTAATGTAAATACTTGTGTTTAACTTGTTTAAATTGTTTAATTTGTTTGTTATCTGTAACATAACCAGTTCTATTGATTTCCCTCTGTTTCATGTACATTGTTTAGTTCTATGTAAACTGCTTTGATTCACTGATAAAGCAGAATAATAACATTAAAATAAATAAATAAAACAATTTGGTAAACTAAAGAATAGCAGATCACCTGGACTGGATGTTATACATCTGAGGGTGTTTAAAAAACTAAAATATGAGATTGCAGACCTGCTATTAGTGATCTGTGAACTATCATTAAAATCATCTGTAATACCTGAAGAATGGTGAATGGCCAGTTTTTAAAAATCGTTCTAGGGGTGATCCGGGAAACTACAGACTGGTGAGCCTGATGTCAAAAACTGGGCAAAATGGTAGAAACCATTAAAAAGAACAAAATTACTAAACATGTAGACAGTCATGATTTAATTTATGTATTTATTTATTTATTTACATTTCTTATATACCGCACTACTTGCCATCAGCGCGGTTTACATGAAACAGAAAACATCCGACAACTTACATATGTCTGGTCATTACATTTAATAGGAAGTGGAACTTGGAGAAACAGGGTTAACTATGTACATAGGAAGCGTAATAAGAAGGATACTGCATGGAGTTTACATTGTAGAGAGTTTACATTGTACATTAATGGGAGAAAGCCAATGTGACTTTAGCCAAGGAAGGTCTTGTCTTACTAATCTGTTATATTTTTTGAAGGTGTGAATAAACAGGTAGACAAAGGTGTATCTGGATTCAGAAAGCTTTTGACAAGGTCCCTCATAAGAGACTCTTGGTGAAATTAAAAAGTCATGGGATAGGAGGCAGTGTACTATTGTGGATTAGGAACTGGTTAAAAGATAGAAAGCAGAGGGTAGGGCTAAATGGCCAATTTTCATAATGGAGAAAAGTGAATAGTGGAGTACCCCAGGGATCTGTGCTGGGTCCGCTGCTTTTTGTAAATGAGCTGGAAATGGGAATAACAAGTGAAGTAATCAAATTTGCAGATGACACAAAATTATTCAAAGTTGTTAAAACATAAGAGGATTGTGAAAAATTGCAAGAGGACTTTGATAAATTGGAAGATGGATGTTCAAATGGCAGATGAAATTTAATGTGGACAAGTGCAAAGTTATGCACCTAGGAAAGAACAATCCAAACTATGGTTACACAATGCAAGGTTCCACATTAGGAACCACCAGCCAGGGAAAAGATTTAAGTGTCATCGTGGATAACATGCTGAAACCCTCCACCCAGTGTGCAGTGGCGGCTAAGAAAGCAAATAGAATTCTAGGAATCATAAGGAAGGGAATGGAGAATAAAAGCAAGGATATTATAATGCCTTTGTATTGTTCCATGGTGCAACCGCATCTTGAACATTATTCTGGTCACCGTATCTTAAAAAGGATATAGGGGAATTAGAAAAGGTACAGAGATGAGCCACCAAAATAGTAAAGGGGATGGAAGGATACCCCTATGAGAAGAGGCTTAAAAGATTAGGGTGCTTCAACCTGGAAAAGAGATGACTGAGGGGAGATATGATAGAGGCCGATAAATTAATAAATGGAGTGGAATGGGTAAACTTTATGCCATCACAAAGTAGAAAGACTAGGAGATATTCAATGAAGTTACAGTGTAACCCATCTAAGACTAAGAGAAAATATTTTTTCACTCAACATATAATTAAATTCTGAAATTTGTTACCGAAGGATGTAGTAAAAGCTGTTAGTGTAGCTGGGTTTAATAAAGGTTTGGACAAGTTCCTAGAGGAAAGATCCAGAAACTGTTATTAAAGAGGACACAGGAAATCCACTGCTTGCCCCAATTCAAGCATTGTGGAACCTCTGAGGTTGATTCGGTACTGGCTGTCCAGCCCCTGTGTGGCGGATCAGAATCGGGCTATACAGAGGTAGACACAATTCTAATAACGCTGTAGCTAGACGTGCCCATGGGATCAGAATCAGGTATACGGCCTGGATGTGAAGGCTTTGCCCCGATTCTGATCGGCCACATGTTCAGCCTACATACCCAGCTAACTCAGCCAAGCTCCTGAATGCAGTCACAGTGCCATGGCATCCTGTTGCCATGGCACTATGACCTCATTCAGGAGTCACGATCCCAGGCTGCAGACAAGACCCCTTGTTCTTCAAAGCACGACCCACGATCTGGCCTCCCATGCTGTTCACATGGGTTCCAACGCTTCACCCTCATTCCCTCTGGGGTGTGTGGGGTTCCCCAGGGTTCTATTCTTGCTCCCCTGCTTTTCAATGTCTTCCTTGCTCCCCTTGCCTTACTTATTCAACAGTCGGGCATCTCTTTTTGCACTGATGATATTCTCCTTGTGCACCACACCTCCTCTGCCACTCCTGATCTTTCCCCTCTCAACGACTGTCTTGCCCTCATCGCTACCTGGTTCGACCACAACTTCCTCCATGTTAAACCATCCAAATCTTCTGCTATTTTGTTCTCTTTTGGTGCCCCTTCTCCCACCTTATCTCCCTCTATGTCCACTCATCCCATCCCCCTTGTCTCTACCCTCCGATATCGAGGTGTCACCCTCGATTCCTCCCTCTCTTTCCACCACCACATTTCCTCGGTGTTGCGTACCTCCTTCTTCCACCTCCGAATAATTAGATCCATCCGTCTATTTCTTTCCACTACAGCTGTCATCATTCTTGTCCTGTCCCTAGTAATTACTACCCTGGACTACTGTAACTCTGTCCTCGCCGGTTTCCGCGCTCCCAACTTCGCCGTTTTCAATTAGTATGAAATACTGCCGCCCATCTCATCACTCACTCCCCTGCTAATGCCCATGTAACCCCTTCTCTTTTCTCCCTTCACTGGCTCCCAATCTCCATCAGGTTCATATACAAACTCCTGACCATAACCCACAAGATATTGTATACCAACACCCCCCAATATTTAGCTGACATTATTTATCTCCAGCCAGTTCCCCGTCTCCTCCGCTCTGCCCACGGTAACCGGCTTTTCCTCCCTTCCCCCTCCCAGGCTTGTCTTGAGCTAACTCGTCACTCTGCCTTTTTCTTTCTCAGTCCTGCCCTCTGGAATTCCCTCCCGCATTTCCTCCGTACTGAGCCTTCCTTTACTCAGTTTAAGTCATTCCTTAAAACCCACCTTTTCTGTCAGGCTTACGACCTTCCGATTCCTGATGGTGCCCCGGTTCCTCCCCCGTTGGATGCCCTCCTATCGTCAGTTCAGGAATGAGATATCCCTCGCCCACTCCCACTCGATGACTCCCCCTCCCTCTTTACCTGTCTTTCTCTCCTTCCTATCTTATCTTCCTTTGCTCTCTCCTCTTCTCTTCTCTCCTCTCCTGTCTGCTAATGGCGTTCCTTTCTCCTCTTTCTTTCTCGTGGCCATTTTGTATTTTTGTATTGTACACCGCCCTTTTGGTGAGGGTGGTATATCAAGCTCCACAAATAAAGATAAAGATGAGGATCTCTGTCCCCAGCAGGCTGCCTGGACTTTTAGCGGATCTGGACATCCAGATCGGCCATCCAGACCTGCTAAATGGTGTTCAAGATGACCCTGTGTGTGTCTTTTTGGGAAACTGCTAGGTACTTGCAACCTGGATTGGCCACTGTTAGAAACAGGATACTGGGCTTGATGGAACTTGACCTGATCCAGTATGGCATATCTTATGTTTTATGTAGATGCTAATGAGGATAAAGTGGAATTGCTTAATAAATATTTTGTTCTGTGTTCACAGATGAAGGGCTAGGAGCAGGACCTCAGAAAACACTGATAAATAGGAACATAAGTGAAGAGGGTCTTGAATGATTTTCAGAAGACTGTGTTCATGAGGAACTAGCTAAACTAAATGTAGACAAAGCGATGGTACCAGATGGGATACATACGAGAATATTGAAGTAACTTAGGGACATTCTAGCGGCTGCACTGACTGTCCTTTTCAATGCTTTTTTAGAGTTGGGAGTGGTCCTAGAGTGCTGGATATAGGCATATGTGGTCCCTTTACACAAAAGTGGAAGTAAGGATGAGGTTGAATATTACAGGCTGGTTAGTTTAAACTCTGTGGTGAGCAAATTATTGGAAATACTACCAAAAGAGAGAATAGTGAGGTTTCTGGAGTCCAGTGGATTGCAGGATCCGAGATAGCATGGGTTTACCAGAGGCAGGTTTTGTCAGACTAATCTGATTCATTTCTTTGACTGGGTGACTAGAGAGTTGGACAGAGGGAGAGCCCTAGATGTGGTTTACTTAGATTTCAGTAAAGCTTTTGACACCGCTCCATAGAAGCATCTTAAAAAAAAACTGAGCACCCTAGGGATGGATCCTAAAGTGATTGACTAGGTTAGAAATTAATTGAGGTGGTGGTGATAAAATGTACAGGTAAATAGAGCTCACTTTGAGGAGAAGGATGTTACCAGTGGTGTGCTGCAGGGAACTGTTCTTGGTCTGGGTCTTTTTTAATTTCTTTGTTAGTGATATTGCAGAAGGGCTGTTGGGTAAAATTTACCTGTTTGTGGATGATACCAAAATCTGCAATAGAGTAGACACCCAGGAGGGAGTAGATAACATGACGAAGGATCTAGCTAAGCTTGAAGAATTGTCAAGAATTTGACAGCTGAGATTTAATGCTAAAAAATGGCAGCTCATGCATTTGGGCTGCAAAAATCCAAGGGAGCAGTAGAGTGTAGGGGTCAAAGTACTTCTGTCCACGAAAAAGAGCGGGACCTATGCGTGATTGTTTCTGATGATATTAAAGTGGCTAAACAGGTAGAAAAGGGAAAAGAATGGCCTGCAGAAAAAAAGGAGGTGATAGTGCTTCTGTATAAGTCTCTGGCGTGACTTCATTTATTGTTTATCACTTATTAGGATTTGATTGACTACCCTTAGCCAGGTGGACAGAGTGGTTTAAAATAAAAATACACATATATAAAGTCAGAACAAGAAAGGAACTCCATATCAAGACAGGAAAGGTAAAGCACAGGAAAGAATAAAAGATAGGGAGTGTACATAGTGGATAAACTCAGGCATACAGAGGAGAAAAGGCTGTTTGTAGAGCCTGTCTTACAGTAGGTGGCTTCTATCCCAAAGGCTTGGGTAAATAGGTGGGTTTTTAGGAGCTTTTTAAACCTACAGAAGGAATGTCCCAGGCAAAGTTGGAGGGAAGGCAGTTCCAGAGAGAGAGGGCCATGAAGAAAAAAGTGGTTCGGCACGTGGACTCATATTTAGCACATGAAGGGAATTCTGGAGACCACACCATCAAAAGGATATAAACAGGATGAAGTCAGTGCAGAGGGTGGCTACTAAAATAGTTAGTGGTCTTTGTTATAAAGCATATGAGGACAGACTTAAAGATCTTAATATTTATACTGTACATTAGAGGAAAGACAGGATAGAGGAGATATGATAGAAATGTTTGAATACCTCCATAGTATAAATGCACAAGAGGAGAGTTTCTTTCGATTGAAAGAAAACTCTGCTATGAGGGGACTTAGGATGAGGGTGAAAGGGGATAGAATCAGGAGTAATATGCAGAAATATTTCTTTATGGAAAAAGTAGTAGATGTGTGGAATAGTCTCCCAATGGAGGTAGTAGAAACAAAGACAGTTTCTGAATTCGAGAAAGCATGGGACAAGCACAGAAGATCTCTAAAGGAAAAAGGGGACTATTGATATGGAAGGGCAAACTAGATAGAAACATAGAAACCTGATGACAGAAAAAGACCACATGGCCTAGCTAGTCTGTCCTTCGATATCAACCACTATTAACAGTCCCCTTTTTTACGTTAGAGATCCTCTGTATTTGTTCCATGCTACTTTGAATTCAGATACTGTCCTCATCTCTACCATCGCCACTGGGAGACTATTCCATAGATCCACCACACTTTCCATAGAGAAATATTTCCGCATATCACTCTTAAATCTGTCCCCTTTCACCCTCATCCCATGTCCCCTCCTAGCAGATCTTGCTTTCAGTCAAAAGAGGCTCTCCTCCTGTGCATTTATGCATTTTTTTTCAGACGTTCTGGCTTAGACATCCCAAATTGCATTTGGATGGATCTTCTAAAATTCCCCTCTATATTTTAAAAAAAGAAACAGGTATAGTAACATTAGAAAAAGCACAGAGAAGGGCAACCAAACTGATACAGCGGATAGAATGACTCTCCTATGAAGAAAAACTAAAGAGGTTAGGTATCATCAGTCTGGAGAAGAGACTGCTGAGGGGAGATATGATAGAGAGCTATAAAATCCTGAGTGGAGTGGTATGGGAGGACGTGAAAATTGTTCAAGCTTTTCAAAAAATACAGGATGAGAAAACACATCATGAAGCTACAAAGTGGCATATTTAAAACAGATAGGAGAAGAGAGGCGGAGCCAGCGGGAAGCTAGCATGGCTGCTTAAGAGAGACTCTCCCGGTCATCGACATCCAGCTCAGCCCCTCACTGGCGATATTGCCCCCCATTCCTGAGACCCAGCATTGATTCAAGGAGAGAGTATGTCTGGCAGTAAACAAACGCGCCTGGACTTTGCAAATGCCGCGGCTGCAGGCTCTAAACGATCCAAAACTGATCCCCTCTCGCCGCATAAAATGGCGGCCGGGCAAGATTCGCCGGAAGGCATTCAGGAGCTCCTGAAAGAAATCAGAGCGGTAAGGACTCGCGTGGAGGCGAACGGCGACTCCCTTGCCGAGCTGCAATCGGATATTAAAGCCATGGGAGCCCAATTGCAAGCGCTGACTGTAAGAGTGGAGAAGGTAGAAGCCACGGCGTCGGCGCAGGGAGCGCAGATCAAAAGCTTTGTCAGTGCGGCCCGGAAGGTAGATTGGCTCGAGCGGAGCCTGGAAGATACGGGGAACAGGGCCCGCCGAAACAATGTGCGCATTGTAGGTTTAAGGGAAGGAGTGGAAGGGAGCGACCCACTACGCTTCCTTGAAAGCTTCCTGCCTAAAGTGCTAAACCTCGATCTCAAATATCCATTAGAAATCGAGAGGGCTCACCGCATCCCGACGAGTATGGCTGGCCCAAACGCAAGGCCGAGGCCTATGATAATGTGCGCCCTGCGACACCAGCAGGTCTTGCAAATTTTTGAAGCCGCAAGGAAGCAACACCCGATTCAGCACGAGGGTCAGAGAGTGGCCTTCTACGCGGATTTTTGTAAGCATACTGTAGATAAAAGGAGGCAATTTCTTGCTCTGCGTCCGAGGCTGCAGCGGTTGCAAGCACGCTACGGGCTTTTCAGCCCTGCCCGGTTCAAAGTCACCATGAATAACATCACCAAATCATTTGAGGATCCAGCAGCGCTTCTGCAGTTTGTCGAGGATCAAGAAGCGTTGGCAATGCAACTGACCTGAAAAGGACTGTGAATTGTTGTTGGGCTAGTACAGAGCCCGGGCGCCCAAATTGTAGGGTCTCCAGTATTGAGGAATGCTGGTCTTCTGTCTCAGCTCTGAAGTGAGGGAAGAGCTGTCTTGCCTGGGGTGGCATTGAAGGCTGGTGGGGGGATGTCAACATTTATTTTGTTGTGTATATGATCGGGCTGCGCTATGCTGTAATAGTGCTTTTGCTGTCTCACCCTGTTGTTTTTTTCTTTTTTTATAGTTATGGGTTTTGGGGAAAAGGCTCTCTGGGGGATCATGCATGTTTATCATTTTATCTTTTTTGTTTAGAAATTGCTGACACTCATCTTTACAATCTTGGGTATGGCTAAACTGTTAAGGATTATGTCTCTGAACGTGAAAGGCATAAACTCGCCGATAAAGAGGAAAAAGATAATGTCCTACTGTAAACATCAGAATGCTGATATTATTTTCCTACAGGAGACCCATTTAACCTTGACAGAAACTCTCAAACTGGAGTGTAACACTTATAAGTTGGTGGGCTCCTCGCCAGTAGCTCATAAGAAAAATGGTATAGCTACATTGGCCAGAGCTTCGCTACACTACCAGGTCCTTCAAACTAGTAATGATGAGGAAGGGAGGTGGGCCAAATCACTGTTGCAGATTGGGGGAGTTCAGCTATTATTTTTGAACATTTATGGGCCCAATAGGGACGACCCAGTTTTCTTCTGCAATTTAAATAAGAGTCTTCAAGGGGAGGGAGAACCGCTAATTATCATGGGTGGCGACTTTAACTTAGTCAGAGATGCTCTGGTAGACCGGAATCCGGGGAGAATTGAGCGTCCCACTCGCGCGAGCTTGGCGCTCTCTGCTCTTATGGATTCGTGTGGGTTGGTGGATATCTGGAGATTGACACACCCGGGTGATAAAGATTACTCCTTTTTTTCCCCCACCCATAATTCTTCGTCGCGGATTGATTTTTTCCTAATTTCCAAAACCCTGATCTCGGATAGCAGTGAGGCAGGGATCTTAGGCATAACGGTCTCAGACCATGCAGCTATCACGATGATCATGGAGGTTCCAGATGTCGAGAGACCACGTCCTGCCTGGTCTTTCTGTAGGGCCTGGCTGGCAGAACCCACATTTCAGGGGGAAGTGAGGGCAACTATAGCCTCTTATTTCCAAGAGAATAAACTGGGGGAGTCGGCCAGCTGGGCATGGTGGGAGGCCTTCAAGGCCTCGCTGAGGGCAACTATAACCGGCTTCAAGATAAAGGAGTCCAGGCAGCGGAAAGCCCAAC
The DNA here is from genome assembly GCA_033557465.1 of Ichthyophis bannanicus. Classification (NCBI taxonomy): domain Eukaryota; kingdom Metazoa; phylum Chordata; class Amphibia; order Gymnophiona; family Ichthyophiidae; genus Ichthyophis; species Ichthyophis bannanicus. The sequence goes on along the minus strand of CM066036.1, from coordinate 730,244,228 downwards.
TACAGGCTTTGGAAAATCAAATTAAAGCGGGAGAACGCCTGTGTTTGAGGCAGCCGGCGCCTGGTCTCCTTGTAAGATTACAGAGACTTCGTTTTCAATACAATGAAATTCTTAGCTCGGAGGTAGAGCAAGTATTGCTTAGGCAATCTGCAAGATATCATGTGGAACAGAACAAGGCTGGAAAGCTGCTCGCTGGAACCGCCAGAGGTAAGCGTTGTAAATCCAGGATTGCTGTTCTTATAGACAGCCAGGGTGTGAGGCAGACCAAGAACGAACATATTGTTGAGGAATTCTCAAAATTTTATAGAGATTTATATACCTCTGAGATACGGATGGAAATAGAGGGCTTTCAGAATTTCGTGGGCGGCTTGGAGCATCCTGTGTTGACAGAACAGCAGGCTGTGCATCTTGGAAAACCTATTTCTGGGGAGGAGTTACGTGCGGCAATTAAATCCATGCCCAAAGGGAAGGCAGCGGGGCCGGATGGCCTCCCTTCCGAATTCTACACAGTCTTTGGAGAAGACTTACAACCCTATTTACTAGAGTACTTTGAGGAGTTAGAGAAGAGTCAGGGCCAGACCGGGCTGTTTTCGGACGCTATCATCACGGTTCTTGAGAAGCCAGGGAAAGACCCTAGTAACGTGGGAAGTTACAGACCCATCTCTTTATTAAACGCCGATTATAAAATCTATGCGAGTGTTTTAGCAAAGCGGTTGTCGTTAGTCATAGGAGAGGTGGTGCACCCGGATCAATGCGGGTTCGTGCCCGGAAGGTCCACATCGGATAACGCTCGCCTACTATGCAATTTGCTGGACAAGGCATCTGCGGACTCTAGCCCCCATATAGCCCTCTCTTTAGACGCCGAGAAGGCCTTCGACAGATTGGAGTGGCCTTTCCTGTTTTTTATCATGAAGTGGTTCGGCCTTGGAAAGGAGTTTATTACAAAGGTCAAAGTATTGTACTCTAAAGCGACGGCTCGTATTGCCGCGAACGGAGTCTTGTCCCGCCCCTTCTCACTACATAGAGGTACCAGGCAGGGCTGCCCTCTCTCCCCCCTGCTTTTCAACCTAGCAATGGAGCCGCTGCTTATTGCGGCTCGTCAGCATAGCGGTCTACAGGGGATTGGGGGGGGAGCAGCAGCGGTAAAACTATCTGCGTATGCTGACGACCTGCTCCTTTTTGCCCAGCCGTCAGAGATTCCCGTGGTATTAGATTTGATTGAGTCATACTCTAAAGTCTCAGGCTATAAGATTAATTGGAATAAATCGGTAGCTTTTCCACTTAACAACGTTACCACTTCTGCGGAGATGGCTTGCTTTCCTTTTAAATGGGAGACTGATTGTATTAAATATTTAGGGGCTTGGTACTGCTCTTCGGTGGAAGTCATGATTCAAAGGAACGTTGCGGGGTTAATGCAGGTAATCCAGGAAAAGACTTTAGCGTGGTCCATCTTACACCTCTCTTGGTGGGGCAGGTTGGAACTTATCAAAATGATATTGGTCCCAAAAATCAACTATGTGTTGGGTATGCTCCCCTTTATGTTGCCGAAAAATGTGTTTGCCAAGCTAGAGAAATGCCTCACTAGTTTTTTATGGAAAGGCACCCAACCACGTATAGCACTTCGAAAACTTAAGGCTGTTAAGGAAAACGGAGGTGTCCAGTTCCCAGATCTTTATCTTTATCATCAAGCCTTGCTACTGAAACAAGGATCTTTATGGCTAGACCCAGGGCCTCTTATGTCGCGCCCGGTATGGTTAGAGTTCGAAGCGGGAATGTCGGCACCTTTCCCACTAGCCTCCTTACTAGGTGCTCTGCAGCCGGACTGGCTCCAAGCGGGATGTGTTATAAAGGCAACGCAGGATGCTTACTTAAATTTGGTCAGGAAGGTGGCGTGTGACAATTTGCCCTCCGGAACGTCTCCGCTGTGGTGGAACCCATTGTTTCGGATCCGCGGTAAGATGTTCGCGTGGAAGTACTGGCAAGAGTGCGGGGTGTGGCTGCTGGGGCAGCTGGTCGGACCGGGTGGTTGGAAGGATTTTGCGACACTGCAGGCTGAGTACTCCCTATCGGATGCTAGTTATTTTAAATGGGCGCAACTTAAGCACTGTGTAACTGCTTCAAACATTAATGTAGCGGCGCTGGAGGACGAGAATAGATCCAGAAAGGTGCTCAGGGGCACCATTGGGCAGCAAAGCGCCCTATCTCAGATCTACGCATTACTTCGGGACTTAACCTCTCAGCATCTCTTAGGGTTGTCGAAAGTATGGGAATCAGGCGTGTCCGGCTCGGTATCCACTACTGCCTGGAAGCTATTATGGGGTCCGGTAACTAGGGTCTCCAGGTCTGCGGCAATAACGCAGGCGTTATACTTTTTTATGCATAGGGCCTTTATCACACCAGCAAAACTAGCTAAGTGGGATAAGGGGTCCTCAGGTAAGTGTTGGTCCTGCCAGTCAAGCACGGGAACGTACTCTCATATGTTTTTTGATTGTCCCCTGGTGCAAAATTTTCTGAGCCGGGTCTGGGGGAGAATTTGTTCCATCTTGCAGCTGAACATCAGTCTAACATGGAGAGTGGTGTTTATGAGATCAGTGGAGGTATACCCGGATAAAGGGTATGGGGAACGTTTCCTGTTAAATTTCATGATGGCAGTTGCGATTAAGCAGATTCTGGCAAACTGGAAATCCTTCCAGGCTCTTAGTATGGAACTCTGGTGGAATCTAGTATGCCAGTACTCCAAGTATGAAAAATTATATAGCAAACTGTATCACCCGAGAGATGCAGAGTGGAATTTCAGAAGATGGGAGCTTTTAGATCAATACATTGCGCGTTCCAAGGTTACCCAGTAGAAGCTGTTTCCAAGCCAAAGCCACTCCCTGGTTGTGCGGCAATGGGCCTCCCTTTGAGTGGTTGGAACTGAAAGTTGTTTTTCTTTTTTTTCTTACCCAGAGGGCCGGGGTGGGGGGGGGGTTTGGGGGGTGGGACTCCTTGTGGATGCTCCTGTTGAGTCAATGCTGTATTCATGGGGTGAATTGTTTTTGTGTTTCTGTTTATGTTTATGTTTTAAAATGCTAAATAAAGTAATTAAAAAAAAAACAGATAGGAGAAAATATTTGTTTCTCTCAATATACAATTGTACTTTGGAACTCATTGACAGAGGATGTGGTAGTGTAGCTGGGTTTTAAAAATGTTTGGGCAAATTTCTGGAGGAAAAGTCCATAAACTGCTATTAAGGTTGTCTAAGAGAAAGCCACTGCTTATCCCTGGGGATAAGTAGCACAGAACTGGGTACATTTGGGATACATCAGATACTTGTGATCTGGCTTGGCCACAGGACACTGGGCTTGATGGACCTTTGGTCTGACCCAGCATGGCAGCTCTTATGTTCTTATCATGACTCATGGGATTTATATAACTCAGATAGGGATCTATATCTCTGGCTACTTGCAAAGGATTTACAGTGCCTAATGCTGCCTGCTGGTTACCTCTCCTTGACCTTGTCCCTCTCTGATATTGGCTCCAGTGTGTCTGGGCATGTATACAGACATGACAACAGCAAAGTTCGCAAATGTTGAAATCACGTAAATTCGATGAACATCTGAAGTTCATTAGCTGGACCTGGACCTAACTGAATTTAGTGATTTTCATTGATATTCCCATTCATAGGAAAACTAATGCACGTGCCTAATTGACTGATTTCAATTAAACAAACTTATCTTGGTAAAAACTTGTTATTCTCATTATTATACCTGGGGTTCCACAAATATTTCTATGCACTGTTGCTGACTCAAGCCAGTCTAACTTATTTGGAAGGAGGATGGGTAGGAAGGATTTTCACATTTCAAGCTCCTCTTTCATTTCGTTTGCAAATTTTGGCACCAATCTTATGCAGCTTACTATCAAATAGATAGACAGATGAAAAAGCATGAACTTAGAATCCTCGCAAGGAACTCAAATTAAGCAAGCCCTGTCCCAAAGATTTGGATTCATTTTAAGTTGCATTGGCACAGTTGCTATATTTCTGAAAATGTATGTCAAAAATCAAACTCTCCATTTCCAAGGGGGTTTGCATAAAAACTGAATTGATTTGCTAACCCCTATTGCTATTTTATATTTCTTCTCACTCGTGAGGGAAGGGATTTCCATCACAAATTCATGGCTTTAGCACTCATGAATTATGGACACCCTATCTCTCTCATGATCAGCGAGAATAAAATATTTATTGGGCAACCATTATTTCTCACCACTGCTACAGTACCATAGAATTTATTGTGACAGCCACAGACAGCATATGTCTGGTGCTTCTATGGGAAGTTCCATTCATTGTCTGTGTCGCCTGCTCCATTCAAATGCTGTGATGCTCCTTTCTTTCCTTTTCGCAAGTAGTTCCAGTGAAGATGGCAGAGAACAAAAGATGTCGACAGAGGTTCATCAGATCATTCAAGAGGTGACTAAACCAATAGCTCCCATTTAAAAGTGAAACCTTCATTTTCCTGAAACCTACCATAAGATATGCTCTTTGAACAGTATAAGGAAATCATTGCCCAATTTGCAGCTGTTTAATGTATACAAGCTAATTTGCAACTATAAACTGATTACTGCTATGCTATAATAAACAGGATAAATATGTTTTAAAATTATGGACTGCTCTTGGGTCTTACTGCTTTGCAGTCTTATGTTTTTGAATATTAATTCAAACAATGTTTAATCTTTGGAAAGTCCATTGATTTTCAAGCAACATAGGTATTTCTGTTAGTGCAACTTTTAAGTGCTAGGCTGCAGCAGATAGAAGGCAAGCACAGATACTTTTAATCAAAGATAGAGTACATACAGATTTTGGGGGAACAGCTTTGGAGTGTCCTGTACATTCTCTGATGACTCACCATCTGCAGCAAGGCATACACGTTTTTCCAAATAATACAGAATGTATTGCATATTGCTTGAAACTATTAATAAAGTGACATTGAACACACCATAATGAAATTGCATTGCTTGATTGCTTGAAAATACAGGACTGGATATTCAAAGCCCTTAGCCAGCTGGCCAATGGGAAGCTGGCAAGCTAAGGATGCTGAATGGGATACTCAGCAGCACTCTCCCGATAGCACCAGTGAATATCTCCACAGACTAGCCTGGCACTATCCAGTTCGTGCAGGGGTGATCTTTGGGCAGAGAGGATGCATGTTTGCGTTAACCAGATAAGTGCAGGCACTTCGTATCCAGTAAGCCTGATATATCAGGCGGGACTTCTGCAGGCAACTTGTGCTGCCTAAAAGGACGTCTTAAGCTGCTACCCAAAGAAGTCCTGGCGTACTATTGGGCTAACTGGATAAGTGCTTGTACTTATCCGGTTAGTGCCCCAAAGGCAGGATATTCAGTGGCAGCTGCTATCCAGATATTGCCAGTGAATATCCTGCAGATATCTGAGTGCTTGAGGCTAACCATTGTGGCATTTAAAGATCAGCCACTCTGAATTTCAGCCCGCATTGTTTTAAGCCTATAAAGAAAGCTTTCTTTGTGTACTGCAAGTTCAGTTGCTTGATCCTGTTTGCAGCATTTGGTATTGCAAGACCACAAAAGTAGTTCTCACTTTGTTATCAACTGAATATTGACTAAACATCACTTCTAGGTTGTTACTACAACAGAACATATGTGCATCAGCACAAGAAAATTTGTTCTAAATTGTCAAATTTGAACATGTCAGCTATGATTTGTATGGAGCTTGTTGTATTTACTCAAGGAAAAAGAACAACCTTATTTTAGTCAGTATTTTTTCTAATGCTGGACAATATAACAAGCAGTGAATAAAAAGAAAAGAGTAAACAAATGCTAAAGAATGATGTAATCCAAATGGAAAGAAATCTCAGTCTATCTTTTAGTCATGTATTACCTATGTATCAGTATCTATAGCAATAGTTAGAAATGGTAATTGCAATTCATTGTGAAGCTACGATTGAAATATTTATCTTGCATGTTTGGATTAAAAATAATTCTCTAAGAAACCTATTTACTAACCCTCATTAAAACAGCATGCCTGGGTGCTCTTTTACTCCAAGAAACTTTACTGCAAGATTCACAAACGTTCATTCCTTTTTTTTTTTAGTTTTGCCATGTGGGCCTAATTGGAGCCACTAGAAATGTGGTAGGAGGCCAAAGGGTGGCTATACAGGCAATACGAGATTTTCAATCATTGCTATACATTTTTTATTTGGAATTCAAGAGCAGGACTGGCAATAAAGGGGCAAGCCTTGACAGAAATGACAGGACAGTGAGACTGGCACCACCAGCAGAGGGAAACATTTTTCTTTTTTTTTGTTATTTTATTTCCTTTCTGTTTGTTTTAGTTTATGCTTTATTTATTTTTATGTATTCCTTTTTTCTTATACATTTTGGCATGGGGAGCTGAAAGCTAACCACTAGAAATGGGTACCATACCAGAAAGACTGCAATGCAAACTGTCAAAAAAACCCACAGGGGGAAGATCCAAGATAATGATAGCCATTCGCTTTGTGAAGTAGCTTTTTTCCCTATTAAAATAGTTAAGAAGAAAGCCAAGGGAGGCAAAAAGCCCTCCTTTGCTCTGAAGTCTTCTTCTTTCTTACCTGTACAAGGCATTTTGGGCACTTTCCTTCTTCGCTCTCCACAGCAGCCTACCAGTTTGCTGACATTTTAGAGTCCCATTGACTGCTCGTCAAGCAGTTTGGGAACAGACAGCATGTCACCGGGGCAGTGGCCAGCCTCCAAAGTGGTTTTGCTGGACTTGAGCTCCTCCAAAGGTCAGATGACACCGGCTGTGACCTGTGTGGATGAACCAGCTATTTTAGAAAGGGTGACCTTAGTTCAGCAGGGAAAGGGGGGGGGCTTTCCCCTTCCGGATAAACAGACCAGTGATTCATTGCCACGAAGTGGGGCTGAGGACTGAGCAGAGGAGCCTGGAGAGATTTCATCTACCGGAATGGCACTACAGTACTCAGAAGCTGCAAATGGAGAGATGGTTCTTTCAACCTTCTCTTTCAATCATCTGGCAGTCTTCACATTAGAAATGATTTGTTCTGCTGTAACCCAAATGGGGGATATGCTCATTCTCCCGGTTCGGGCTCTGTCCCCGCAAGTGTCAGTGAACACAACTGCAGCAACGTGTGGCAGACATTTCAGCCCTACAGACTTTGGTCTCACAGCTACAGGAAAAGGTTGGTCATGTGGAGGATTCCTCTGAACTGATATGAAGAGCTCCTACTAGTGTAGAAACACAAATTGAACAATTGGAGAACTTATTAATTTTCTAAAGTCATCATTTATAAATGCTAAGGAAATGTTTAAGTTGTATATGCTGGAAGTGCTTGGGGTTCTGGTTGAGTCTCATTCCCCAATTACCAGATTGTTTTATATTCTTACTGATCGTAGAGCTTCGGGCTCTGGAAGCATCCCTGGAATACAAAAAACTGATTCTATTAGCATTTCTTCATTTTTTGAAATGTCTGAACAAGTAATGTAACAGAGCAAGTAATGTATCAAAACCTTTATTGGGCGCACTCAGGGTGATGTGCACGCAGAGGTACTCAATGCACCCTGAGTACTCACAATAAAGGTTTCGTTACATTACTCACTCTGGGCTTGTCTGCCTTGGCTTCTGTAAGTAGGTTGTACTTTTTCTTGGTTGAACTGTGAAAAGTATAGACAGGAAGAAACTCAATGCCTTTGAATTATGGTGCTGGTAAAGAATATTGTGCATACCATGAACTGCCTGAAGAATAAACCAGTCGGTACTAGAGGAGATCAAACCTAAGCTTTCTTTAGAGGCTCAGATGACAAGACTTCGACTTTTATACTTTGTACACATCATGCAAAGAGAGAGATAATTAGATAAAGACATCAGCACGATATTCAAAAGGCATGTACACAGTTTACAGCCCTGTAAACTTTATAAATGCTGCTCGGCGGAATATTCAATGGCACTAACACGGTTAATGCCATTGAATATCCCCGATCTTCTCCCCTACGTGCCCTGATGCTAACCACTTAGCATCGGGGTGTGTCATGGGCATTCTGTGATGTGGGTGGTGAAAAAGGCTAACTGGGTAGCAGCAATATTGCACCATTACTCGGTTAACGTCTATGGATAAAAGATAGGCACTGAAAAAGCTGGTCTATCTTTACCTGTAGAAGCTAACCGGGCAGCAGTGCAATGTCACTGCTACCTGATTAGCCTGTGCGGTAATCCCAGATATTCAATGCATATGACCCCGACATTGAATATCTGGGGTTAGAGGATAGCTGAGATGGCTAAGCGCTGTACTTGGGCCTAGCCGTCCTAACTCAATATCGGCCTAACTCAATATCAACCATGCTTGGCAAGGTTGAAGGTCAACACAAAAGGGGAAGGCCAGCAATGAGATGGATCAATACAATAACAGCAGCAATGGATGCCACTCGATCAACAATTAGCTGCCTGACTGAAGACGGCACACAGTTTAGGACAACTGTTCAATGGGTCGCTGTGAATCAGAACTGACTTGATGACACCTAACAACAACAACAAGGTTAACATACATTCCAGTACATGCAAATCACACCTATTTTATAAAGAAGTCATAAGATATACATAGCAAACTTAACTATGAGCACTTAAGCCAGCCCTAGTCTTGGATAAATGTGTGCATCTAGATTTGTAATGAACACACGTAAGTTACAGCATTTTAGAATTTACGTGTGTCAATTTAGATTCTGCTTATGCTCTGCCCAAGCTCTGCTCCTGTGCTCACTCACTCCAAAAGTATGTATCATTGTTAGAGACTAGCACCTGACTAAAGGATAGACATAAAGGCCCATCCATGTGCGTAATTAACAGAAAAAATATGGTTTACATGCAATGATGCCATGTAACTTTACATAGCTTGTTATAAAATTACCTTCTACTATAGGTTATTGTCTTAAGGTCCTAGTCACCTCCACTCTCTTGTTTATCCTACATTCTTGATTTCATTTTTTGTAAATGATATTTATTGTCTAATTTATTTATTTATTTATTTAACATGTTTTTATATACCGCCCCTTCCAGTGATTAGGGGCGGTTTACATAGAACATTTAAGAAAACTTTACATTGATTATGGTAACATATACAGTTAACTTATGGGAACTATCTTACAGACAACTATGTACAATGTTGCAATAACTATATACACAATCTTGCAGTATGGATTAGCATTCTTAATAAACCAGAGGGATTTAAGTGAATCTAAGTATCTTGATCTTGGGCAGTGTTATGGTATCTTCCATAATTCTCAATGAACAAGTGTGTCTTTAGGTCTTTTCGGAATTGAAGGAGATCTTTTATTGCTCTTAGGTTATTTATTTAAAATTTATTTATTTAAAAGTATTTCTAAACCGTCTTATCATAAAAATCAAGGCGGTGTCACAACAGGTTATTAACAGGGAGGGCATTCCATAGCATTGGGGCAACATAAGAAAAAGCTCTTGCTCTGGTAGAGTAGTTAGTATTATGGATGTGATTTGGTATAATATAGGTTTTTTTCTGAGCAATTTCTTTGAAGTCTATAATTTGTAGGGGACATGAGGAGGGATGACAGGGAGGTTGTGGCTAGTTTATTGTGGTGTTTGAATATAATCATCAAGTATTGGTATTTTATTCTTGTTCCAACTGGTAACCAGTGAAGGTTGTAGAGGATTGGGATTATGTGATCAGTGTGGTGTGCCTTATATAAGATGTGTGCTGCCAAGTTTTGGGCAAGCTGAAGCTGGTGAATGGATTTCTTTGGGACACCTTGTAGGATGCTGTTGCAGTAATCAATGTGGGGGGTTATGAGTGCTTGTAGGACTGTTTTGAAGTCATGTTCTTCTAACAAGGGCCTAAGATGTTGGATCATGCGTAATTTGAGGTACACAGTTTTTGTGATTGATTTTATATGAGAGATCATATTTAGAGACTGATCTAGGATTATATCAAGGTATTTTACCTCTTCCTTGACTTCAAGTTCTATTTCTTGTAACTGAATTTTATTAGGAGGGTAAAGTTGAGATTTCTAGAAACAAAGAGTACTCTATATCCTCTGTTGTATATTGCAAAAACGGTTTGTAAACCCCCTAGATATTAACATTTCTGTTCCATAACACATTTCTAAAATAATGAAATAAATACATTTTATCTTTCATTTAAAATTGTATTTAATGTTTACTTTATTCTATGAAGAAGGGATGGAAAAGAAATGCACCCCCACAGCTGCAGCTACAGGTGAAGATGATTGTTAGAAAAATTATTTCACTCTATCTTCTTCACATAGATACAGTAACATGTTCTTCCTTAATGCTGTTGGCGCTGTTGTACAAAGAAAGAGTACACCTTCCACCATTGTTTAGGACAATAAGCAATTGCCATCTAGAAAGCTGGAAAGGCAGAATTTTTCTAGCCTTTCTCGGCCTATCAAAACTTTCAACCACTGAGCTGCTAAAGTGGTAGACCTAGTGGGCATGATATTGAGCTGCACACATTTTGAAAGGGCTATGCTGCAATGGCATTGAATGTCTGATGATCGCCACAGACAAAGGAGGCCACCAAGGCTTACAGTGCAGCAACAATATTGAATGCTGCCCGGTTAGTTCCTGTGCCTTAAAGATAGGTGACAGTCTCTGCCTCCGCTCTACCCTGGAACGCCCCTGACACACCCCGATGCTTACCGGATAACAACGGGTTATTCAGCGACACTAACCATGTAAGTGCTGTTGAATATCCCCATTTAAGGCATTTACCTGGTTTACTGGGCTGTAAACCATGGAAATGTCTCGCAAAAATCAAGTCCAGCATCACTAAGGGAAGCAAAAACATTGTGCTCCCTTCAATCTGTTGGGGGGTTTTTTTTGGCTTTTTTTTTGTGCTTTCAAATAGGAAATCTACCCATTGCTTTCTTGGTGACTCAAAATCAGGCTTAAAATACTCTGTTTTTTTTCTGCTTTCAGATCCTAAGCTCCAAGGAGCCCTTCCCTACTCCCACAAAAACAGACGTGAGAATACTATTTTTTTCTTTGTCATCATAACCACCGCCACCCCTTCTTTCCCCACTCTCTGAAAGTCACACAAAAAATGGTCCTCTGGGTCTTGGGCTGGACTACATCTTTCTGATTTTGGCTTAATGGTATCACACCAAGTACTGCGTGGAATAATTTGTGACCACTGAGTGTCATCCAGTCTTTTGCATTAAGTGTCACATGTATGATTTTCTCCCAGTTGGTGAGAGGTCTTATGTGTGCACTAGGTTCAAGGAGATCTTTGCTCTCAGGGAACGAGTCTGATCTCTGGAGGCTAGAGTAGCAGACTTGGAGGAACTAAGGAAGACAGTGAGATATATAGATTGGATCTACAGGGATGTAGTACGGAAGTCCTACTTCCATTCTGGCAGTCTCTCTGTAGCCATGGAGGGGAGAGGTCATGTGAAAGGAGACATCATTTTGGTATAACAGGAAGTGATCCTGTTGCTAGGATCTGTCCTCCAAGTGATAAAAAAAACCTTCTTGCACCAAGGAGGTTTCTCCATGGCCATGAGCCCATAAGGGAAGGGTTAGGGTAGCCATTATAGTTGGTGATTCGAGCATTAGGAATGTAGATATCTGCATGGCTAGTGGATTACCTGGTAACATGCCTGTCTGGTGCAAAGGTGGTAGATCTCATGCACTAATCTTCACAATGGAAGACTCCAGAATCTCCCAGACCCAAAAAGCCCATTAAGTGAGGAGCAATATCAAGGTCATGCTCGCAGTTTTCTTTAATTACTAGAGTATTGTTAATCATAAGTATGCTCCAAAAGGCCAAGCCATCAATGGGGAGTACTGCATCCACGTTCTGACTCATTTGAGAGATTCATCGTAAGAGGCTAGAGTTGCACAGGAATGGTGAATGGTTTCTTCATTATGATAACGTATCACATCTTGTCTAGCAGTTTTTGGCCAAACACCAAATGGAGCAAGTCCATCTGCCCCTATACTCACCTGACCTCGCATCCTGTAACTTTTTCTTGTTTACAAAACTGAAATTATCACTGAAAAGAAGGAGATCCGACAATTTGGAGACCATTAAGCAAAGTTTCACACAGCAGTTTCACAACATAACAAAATATGCATTTCAAAATTGTTGCCAGCAGTGGCAGGCATGCTGGAGGAAGTGTGTTTTATCAGAAGGGGACTACCTTGAAGGAGACTGAGTACAAGAACTGTCAGTGTTACACTTCTTGTGTTATTGTGCAAGTCTTGATACTTTTTATCACACCTCACATGATAAAATGAGGAAAATCATTAAGAATAAACTAAAAGGAGCAGCTGCAAAGGTTGAAGATTTACATCAAGCATAGGCATTGTTTAAAAATACTATCTTGGGAAATTTATGTGACGGGGAACAAGATGACATCTAGCTAGTAGCTGCAGCTCCACTTCTCCAGTAACTGTCTTGTTCCTGGGGGATTCCGGTGTTGCAATGCCAGAAGAAAGAGGAAACCAAATCCAAAGCCCCAGACCTCCAGTGTGATGGTCTCCACCCCAGGAGTCACAGAGGACATTAAAGGAGTGTGGGCTAAGAGTTAGAGTTGGAGTTGGAGGCGGCACTTCGATGGGGCCGACAGGGCTATCAGCGTCGGTTTTGAGTGGGGCAAGTTTGAGCCCTGAAGACAGAGCTGCTCCTTTTCAACCTGGAAGTGTGTCCAGAGCACCTGCATAGTCATTATCAGTGTTCTGGAGAGAGCGGGGTGGCTGAGGGAGGTGTTTCCTCCCCCCTGGGTCCTGGAGGGTTGCAAAAACTGGCAGTTACAACTATGGACACTGTTTGGGAGGTAATGACCTCGATGAACTCTTCTTTGCAAGCTCTTGTAAGTACTTTCTCCTTAGAACTTTCTTCAGTAAAGGATTCCCTAGCAGGAGCAGACTTTGCAAGCTTTTCGGTTGTCTGTTTTGGAAGCAAGGTTTGGGGAATTGCAGGAGACTCAGGGCGCACTGGTTAAAGGCTCTACTGTGCTGAGCCGGAAGATGGAATATTTGGCGAATTCTTCTTGGAAGAATAACTTGAGGTTTATTAACTTTCCTAAGTCTCCACTGGTTTTGGTGAGTGAGATGGCTAAGAAATACCTTTGAGAGGTTCTTCAGCTCCCATCAGACAACTTGCAACCGATTACTCGGGCACAATATCTGTCAGTACTTCCTGGAGCTGGTGCTTCTGGAGTGGATCATAAAATAAAATAAAAATAAATGTATTCCATGCTTTAAGAAAAATGGAAGGAAGGCCAAAAAATTGCCTGCATGGTTTAAAGGTTGTAGCCCAAAAAGCATCTTTCAGGAAATGGAAAAAGGAGCCAAATGATGAAAACTGGAAAGAACATAAGCACTGGTAAATTAGATGCAAGGCATTGATAAGGCAGGTAAAGAGAGAATTTGAAAAAAAGCTTGCCATAATACATAATAAAAACATTTTTAGTACATTCATAGCAAAAAAACCTGTGAGAGAGTCAATTGGACCATTGGATGATAGAGGGGTAAAAGGGGCACTAAGAGGGGACAAGGGATAGTGGAGAGACTGAATGAATTTTTTGCTTCGGTCTTTACTGAGGAAGATGTAGAGAAGTTGCCCATGTTTGAAATGGTATTTAAAGGTGATACATCAAAAGAACTGAGAGAAATATCTATTAACTGGGAAGATGTATTACAACTATTTGATAAACTGCAGAGTAGCAAATCACTTGGACTGGATGGTATATATCCAAGTGTGTTGAAAGAACTGAAATATGAGATTGAAGACCTACTATTAGTAATCTGTGAACTATCATTAAAATCCTCTGTCATTCATGAAGATTGGAGTGTGGCCAATGTAACACCAATTTTTAAAAAGTGTTCAAGCTGTGACCGGAAAACTACAGGCCACTGAGCCTGACATCAGTACCAGACAAAATGGTAGAAATTATTATAAAGAACAAAATTACTGAACATGATTTAATGGCAGAAAGCCAACATGGATTTAGCCAAGGAAAGTCTTGTCTTACTAATCTGTTGTATTTTTTTGAAGGTATGAATAAACAGGTAGACAAAGGTGACCAGTTGATATAGTGTATGTGGATTTTCACTAAGCCTTTGACAATGTCCCTCATGAGAGACTCTTGGTGAAATTAAAAAGTAATGAAATAGGAGGCAGCATACTATTGTGGATCAGAAACTGGTTAAAAGATACAAAGCAAAAGGTAGGGCTAAATGGCCAATTTCTGACAAGAGAAAGGTAAATATTGGAGTACCCCAGGGATCTGTGCTGGGTTCACTGTTTTTTAACATATTTATAAATGACCTGGAAATGGGAACAACAAGTGAGGTGATCAAATTTGCAGATGACACAAAATCATTCAAAGTTGTTAAAAAGCAAGAGGATTGTGAACAATTGCAAGAGGACCTTGATAAATTGGAAGACTGGACGTTCAAATGGTAGATCAGATGAAATTATTGTGGACAAGTGCAAAGTTATGTACCTAGGAAAGAACAACCCAAACTATGGTTACAAGATGCAAGGTTCCATATTAGGAAACAACGCCCAGGAAAAAGATTTAGGTGTTATCCTGGATGACTCATTGAAACCCTCCACCCAGTGTGCAGCAGTGGCCAAGAAAGCTGATAGAATGCTAGGAATCATGAGGAAAGGAATGGAGAATAAAAAAAAAGGATATTATAACACCTCTGTATCATTCCATGGTGCAACTGCACCTTGAATATATTGTGCAATTCTGGTTGCTGTATCTTAAAAAGGATATAGCGGAATTAGAAAAAGTACAGAGAAAAACCAACAAAATGGTAAAGGGGATGGAAGGCTACCACTATGAAGAAAGGCTTGAAAGCAGTGGTGGGATCCTGCCAGTTCAGCCTGGTTCATGCTAACCTGCTCCTGCCATGGGCCATGTTCACCAAAGTGGGCAGAAAATGTCATCTGATTGCCAGCATGGCACTAGTGGTACTCCCCTAGCCTGCCTGTGGGAAACCCCAATGCCATCAAACCATTTGTGGGCAGAGAGATCAGGCCACTGGGCCACCAGCGAGCTGCTGCCCTAAGGTGACAGACAGTTGCTTGAGCGTATGGAGCCAGCAATGCAAATGCATGCAGTGCTGCTACCCGCTCGGTTCTGTCAGTGTTGGGATCGATCCAAGATGTTTCCCATTTAGATCGGATCCTGCCACTGCTTAAAAGGTTAGGGTTGTTCAACTTGGAAAAAGGACGGCTGAGGGGAGATATCAGAGAGGTGTATAAATTAATGAATGGAGTGGAACAGGTAAACATAGATTAGTTGTTTATGCCATCCAAAAGTAGAAAGACTAGGGACACACAATGAAGCTACATTGTAAGCCATTTAAGACTAATAAGAGAAAATAGATTTCTACTCAACGTGTAATCAAACTCTGGAATTCATTACTGGAGAATGTAGTAAAAGCTGTTAGTGTAGCTGGGTTTAAAAAAGGTTTGGACAAGTTCCTGGAGGAAAAGTCCATAAACCATTATTAAAGGGGGCCTGGGAAATCCACCGCTTGCCATGAGACAAGCATCGTGGAACCTGTATGTCTTTTTGGATATCTGCTAGGTACTTGAGAGCTGGATTGACCACTGTTGGAAACAGGATACTGGGCTTGATGGACCTTGGTCTGACCCAGTATGGCATATCTTATGTTCTTATATTCTTATGACTGAATTCTCTCTAGTTGTCCAACTCCCACACCATCTAGCAAAGAATTGCAGTAGTCCCGCTTATTCAAAATCAGCAAATGGATGAGAGATAATAAATCCTTACATTTTGTAAGTAGATAAATCACTCCAATTTTCCATATGGCCAGAAAATAGGAGCGAACTAACAGCAAAATGTGTGCCTCAAAGGTCAAATAGGTGTCCAAAGTAATATCCAACACTTTTAACAATGTCCTTGGACTTTAATACAACTTATCTTTTCAATCGGGCTCTGATCCTACCGGGGTGCCTCGGGGGGATGGCGGGGCCCAAGCCAGCGCGTCTAGAATTCGGCTCTCCAACGAACTCCCATGGCAAACGCTCTAAAACTGAGCCGCCGTCCCCACAGAAGATGGTTCCACTCCGGGAGGGTCCCGCGATGCAGCAGGAGATCTTAGATGAGATCCGCGGCGTGAAAGAACTTGTGCAATCCAACGGTGAAGCACTCAGATCCATGCGGGAAGACCTCGGCAAGCTACAGGAAAGGCTAGAGGGGTTATCGCTGAGACAGGACAAAATGGAGGGTACTCTTGACTCGCATGCGGTCCGCTTGGCAAAATTGGACAAGGTCGAACGACAAGTGCAGGCCCTTCAGAAGGAGCTGGAGGACAGTAACAACCGAGCCCGTCGCAACAATATACGGCTCGTGGGAATTCCGGAGGGAGCAGAATCAGGAGATATGAAAGAGTTCCTCTCTAAATTGCTTCCCTCCTTGCTTAAAACAACGTTCACCAAGGATTTGGAGATTGATCGGGCCCATCGAGTACCCACGACTTTGGCGCTCAACCGGAAGACCCCTCGGCCCATCATTTTCCGATTGTTGAGATATCAGCAAGTTGAACAAATTCTAACGCTGCCCGTGCAAACCCCCGGCTGGAGTATGAGAGCCATCGGATTTCATTCTTCCCCGACCTGGCGAAGCCCACAGTGGACCGCAGGAAAAGACTCCTCGAATTTCGACCGCGTTTGCAGCAGCTTCAAGCGCGCTTTGGCCTAATGTACCCGGCGAAACTTAGAGTTACTCTTCATAATCAAACCAGGACTTTTGAGGATCCGGACGTGCTTGCGGCCTATCTGGAAGCCAAAGAAGCGGACCAAATGCGCTGAACCAGGGACCTTTCATTTGCCCATCGATTTGGAACTGGTCGCCATTTTGTGTCGTCGACGCTGCACATACAGCCTGGATCGGAGGCCCTGCGGCCTAGCTTATCATGGCCTGCTGACCGTCGGACTCTCCTGTGAGGGACCTTTCCATAGCATGCACCTCGGTGGGCTCCGGAGCCTATGTAGCTATTACAGTTAATATGTAGAATGTTCTGGCCCTCGTCGGGGCTTCCTCCCGCAGACATATGGTCGCCATTAATCATTGGGGTTATGCTTCTTCTCTACTACACTTCGGTGTTTACTTTTGGTTTGGGGGAATACCAGATATAGTGCTTATTGTATATGATTTGGTTAGATCTTCTTTGAATCAAGCAGTCAAGATGGGGGATAATGGAAATTGTGTGCATTATGATATTTTTGTCTTGAATAGACTCAGTTATTTCTATGGCCCCATGTAAGCTTTTGTCATTGAACGTCAAAGGTATTAATAATCCGATAAAAAGGAAGAAAATCCTTAGTTACTTAAGTCACGAAAATGCTGATTTGGTTTTTCTCCAAGAAACGCATCTAAATGCCAAGGAGACACTGAAGCTCAATGTTAAACCCTACATGGTGGCCGCCTACTCTCCCGCTATAGCGAAGAGATGTGGGGTAGCCATCTTGATTAGGAAATCCTTACAAGCCACTGTTATAGATAGCAGTTCTGATACTGAGGGTCGGTGGTCCCGAGTCCACCTTAAAGTAGGTAATCTTGAACTGACATGTATATGTTTATATGCTCCTAATGTGGATGATCCTATTTTCTTTGCTAACCTTGCCCAGGTTGCACAAGCTTCTGCCAATACTTCGTTAGTAATAGGAGGCGACTTTAACCAGGTGGTGGATCCATTGGTAGACAGGCGACCACCCAGAACGAGTGGTCCCACCAAGAGTCACCTCACGCTAGCGTCTTTGATTAAAGATCTAGCTTTAGTAGACCTGTGGAGGCTGCTACACCCTTCGGACTTAGACTTCACGTTTTTCCCCCCCCACATCAGTCACAATCTAGGATAGATTTTTTCCTCGTATCCAAAGCATTAATCTCCAGCACGGATACAGCTAAGATACACTCTCTGCACATCTCAGACCATGCTGCTATTTCCTTCCTTTTGAACACTAGTGCACAGAGGGATAATCCACGGGCTTGGTATTTTGATCAGACCCTGCTTGAACAGCAGGATTTTCAGGCTGACATACGGGCTGCCATACAAGATTACTTCCACTTTAATTCACCCCATGATACAATGAACTGGGCATGGTGGGAGGGCTTTAAAGCGTCTATCCGTGCAACCATCACTAGCTATCAAATCCGTTTAGGGAAGCAGCGTAAACGGCAACTCTTAGCACTAGAGCAGCAGATCAAGGCCGGTGAACGTGTTCTTACCTCTCGTACTGACCCAGGTGTGTTGATTCGCTTGCAACGCTTGCGTTTCCAATATAATTCGCTCTTAACGACTGCGGCGGCCAAAAATATTGAACTACAGCAAGGGACGTACTATCGGGAAAGCAATCGTGCCGGTAAACTCTTAGCTAACGCTCTGAAAGGTCAAAAAGAAGCCAAACGCGTAGCGGCCCTGCGTAGTCCAACGGGGGGGAATTTAGTCACAAATGATACAGAGATAGTAGAGCTTTTTCGGGATTTCTACACCCGCCTCTATCAATCAGAATGTGAATTTGACCCAGAGGCTTTTGACCGGCTATTAGCTGGTATACAACGACCGACCCTTTCTGTAGAGGACAAGGAGTCACTAGACCAGTCATTTACTCTTTCAGAAATTCAATTCGCACTCAAGCGATGTGCCTCGGGTTGGGCTGCCGGCCCAGATGGCCTCCCGGCAGAATTTTTCAAAACTTTCAGCGCTGATTTGGCCCCATTCCTACAACTCTATTTCTCTGCTTTGGCCAAAGATAGCTCCTTTACAGGATCTTTCTCGACGGCAAATGTTGTAGTCTTTGAGAAAGAGGGGAGAGACCCGATGCTGACTGCAAATTACCGTCCAATTTCCCTCCTTAATGCTGATTACAAGATATTTGCAACCATTCTGGCCACTAGATTATCCGATAAAATGCCTGCTCTAATTCACCCAGACCAATGTGGTTTCATACCTGGTAGGTCCACTGCTGATAATGCCAGGACCTTGTGTCATATACTAGCTGCAGCAGCGCATCATGATCAACCCCTCGTCGGCCTCTCTCTTGATGCCGAAAAGGCATTTGACCGATTAGAATGGCCCTTTCTATATGCGGTTCTCCGCTGGTATGGGTTTGGGGAAGGCTTTCTCCGATACCTTCAAACTCTGTATGCACATCCGACAGCCACTATTTCTGCCAATGCCACAAAGTCTCAACCGTTCAATCTTCACAGAGGCACTCGGCAAGGATGTCCCTTATCTCCTCTGCTCTTTGATCTAGCACTTGAACCCCTAGCCCTCCTCATCCGACAGGCCACAGATATCCATGGAGCCCCCTTTCAACATAGAGATATTAAAATTTCTGCATATGCAGATGATCTCATGCTTTTTGTATCCTTGGACTCCGTCCCTGCTGTTTTAAACAAGATTGATAGCTATTCCCTACTCTCGGGATACAAGATTAACTGGACTAAATCTGTTGCCTTCCCTTTGAATCATCGAGTCCATGCTGCAGACATGCAGGCTTTCCCCTTTGTATGGCAGCCCCGTATGGTCAAATACCTGGGGGTTCATTATTGTTATCCATTAGAAGATACTCTTAGCCATAATGCTAAAGAGCTAATCTCCAAAGCGCGTGATCTTACCAACCGGTGGTCTCCTTTAACACTCACATGGTGGGGCCGACTGGAAACAATCAAAATGATGATGGTTCCCAAAATAAATTACATCCTAGAAATGCTACCATGCCTCCTGCCTGCACACATCTACAAAGATATAGAAGGTCTCCTGATTCGTTATTTATGGCATGGCAAACCACCAAGGATAGCTAAGCGTAAGTTACAGGCGGACAAAGAAAATGGAGGGTCCGGTTCCCAGATTTTCTTAAATATCATAAGGCTTTCCTCCTTAAACAGGGTGCCCGTTGGTTAGACCCCCCGGTAGAAGGTAGACCAGTTTGGCTCGACATTGAGGAGGAACTCTGTAGGCCAATTCCTCTTACCCACCTTCCCGGCATGACCTTCCAACTAGATTCCCACCATCCACCAATGGTTGTGGATACACTACTTGCCTTTAACACTTTCATTCAGTCTCAGGGACCACAACAGTGCCCGCCATATAGACTCCCGCTATGGCATAACTTGCGCCTTCAAATACAAAATAAACCGATAGCATGGACCCCTGGTATTCCAAAGGGATATGGATGCCTTACCAATTGATTGCCAGCGAGCGCTGGAAAACTTTTAAAGAATTGCAAGAGGAATTTGGTTTACTAGCAAGAAATTATTTCCAGTGGGTGCAGCTTCAGCACTGCCTTAGGAGTGTTCGGATTCTTCCACTAACTGAAACCAATGATGAAGGTCTAGCAGAGATAATTCGCTCTATTGGGAGTCAATCTGGCGTAGCCTCTAACTTTTATAAAATGCTAAGCAATCATGAGAACAGTAGCATTCCCGCAGTCCAACAGACATGGGAACGGGAGCTACAAATCACACTAACTCCTGAGCAATGGAGCCTCTTCTGGAGTAAAGTTGTTCGGGTTTCCCGGTCAGCATCGATAACCCAGACACTTTTCTATTTTGCACATAGAAGTTTCTATACGCCTGTGAAGCTTGCCAAATGGAATGCCAATGTTAATGACAGGTGTTGGAATTGCCACGCCGCCACAGGCACACTAGCTCATATAATGTATGAATGTTCTACATTACAGCAATTCTGGAGTCGGGTCTGGGGTCGTATTCAACTCATTTTACAATTTCACGAGCCTCTCTCTTGGCGGATAGTGGGACTTCGCTCTGCGGCGGGGATCCCCTCTCTTCCAAAGTCGGGCCGCTTTTTGCTAAATTTCTTGATGGGTATAGCTATATCTTTAATCACGAAACACTGGAAAAATAGCTCCCATCTAAGTCCCCATGAGTGGTGGAATCTTGTATGTTTATATAGTAAATATGAACAGATACCACGCCGAATGGCTCCCCACGCCCAAACCTTGCATCATGTTTCTAAATGGAATTTGCTCAATGAATATGTGCAAACTGCCAAATGCTCTCATCTAACTGTTTAACTCCATTTATCATGTACACTCATTTATTATGATCTTCACTCGCTCTATACTGGTTTACAAAGAATGAGAACTAATCATTGATTACCCGAACGTTGTATTCCTTTCCTAGAGAAGAAGCATGGGGGTGGGGGGAAATATGGGGTTGCTTTTATATGTATGGTTTTGTATTTGTATCTTTCTGTATGTCTTTTACCTTGGTTGTGTTATAAAAGGAAAATAAAATATTTAAAAAAAAAAAAAAACAATGTCCTTGAGAACCTATGTGGAATTGTGTATTTTTGGACAAAGAGGCAGCATCCTGGTTCCACTAGGGAACCAAATTTCCTCAATGCTATCGATATTTAACTTCAATTTGTGAGCTTCAAAGCAGTCAGGGCCTGCATTAGGGCATTCATTGAGTGGATCTAAACTAGCAGAAATGCCCATTATTAAATTACCAGAAGCCTACATGAAGGAGTCTACACTCTTTTCCCTTTCCCCTCTCCCTCTTCCCTATGCATGTCCCTTGAAAAGCAGTAGAATATAGGACCTCTAACTCATAATAATTTTTATCTTGGGTACTGTGAGTAGTGGGGATACATTGATGGGTGTTATCTGTGCATATCATGGGATAGGTTGAGAGCATTATATATGTACTTGACTATGTGTGAGTGTGTGTCAATTTATGACTAAGGGTATGTATATGTATGCGCTTGGCTGGGTGTATATGCAAATCTGCATGGCTGGTGACATGTGTCTGCATATGCATGCCTGGACTGTAGCTGTCTGTAGGTATGTGAAGTCAGGGGGTCTGTGGTGTGTGTATATTTGAGCATGCATTATAAGGGGCATGCATGTGCTTGAAATGTACATCATTGGGGTGTGCATAACTAGAATATGTATATATATATATATATATATATTGTTGTGCACCGCCCTGGTGGCCAGTGATCATAAGGGTAGGTGGGACACAAAAAATATTTTATTATGAGAGGAGGGTCTTTTAAGAGCCAGGTGTAACCTGGTCTTAGCAGTTCAGCTCCTAACTAAGAAAAATTGTGAATGCAGAGTAGAGGGTTAACAAGGCATTTATTTCCCTTTACGCATAAGATTCAGCTGGGTTACAACCTAAAGAAAAAGTCCTTAACTTCAGGAATGAAATCAACTCCGGTTAACGGAAAAACTGTTATGCTTCACAGTTGTAACAATGCTTAGTTAAGCTTTCCAGAGTAAAGCAAATGTTTCAGCACTCTTCTTCCATTTAGCAAATGAATAACATTCTGAAGATAACACATATCATTCACAGGTTTAACAGTGACTCTGCACTGACTGAAATACACAAAGAACAGTCCATCTCTTCCTAAGATAAAAGGCTTGGCTCTACAAGTTCCACTTGCATCGGCTCAGTATTATCTCTGTCTGTATCAGTGGTTTCACTGGCTATAATTTCTGGCCAGGCCCTAGTCCTGTTCTCTGGATGTTTAAAGAGTTCCTCTAGTGTTTGCCAATGAGCATGGCCTACCCTCGGCGTTGGCTACTTGGCTTATGAGAGGTAGCTTTGCTTTCCTTTCTCACAGGTTTAGCATTACTTTCAAAAGGCTTTTTATAAGGTAAGGTTTTCTTCATAGAAACAGAGTCAGCATACCTTGGCTTCCAGCAGCATATAGAACTGGGATTTCCTCCTTCCCGCAGTTCTTCAGGAACACAATCCCTGTGCCAGTCTCCTCTCTGAAAGCTTCTGTTACTTTTTGGTTTAGCCCCAGGTTCCTCTGGTACAAGCAGGCTTCTTTCTTTCACTCTGCTTTGCCTCCAAAGGTGATTGTTCCTTTGCCCAGCACTAGTTTTCCAAGTGCTTCTTTCTGCTTGGTCCTTGCTTGTGGTGCTTCTTTCTCGTAAACCTTCAGCTTTACCTCCAGCTCCACACCTGCAAGCACTGCTCTGCCCTCTCCACTCTCCAGTCTTCCATTTATAAAGCTCTCCTGTGTTTTGAGCTTTCCGGGCTGTCAGGTGCTCTCGATTAGCTAAGTGTGTGTCCACTCAGGCTCTGTGAGTGCACGCCTGCTCCCTCTAGCTGTTCTGTGCGGATATTGCATCTTGTGCACATCTTTTCCCTCATGACAAACAGCTTCTTCTCCTGCATTTTTGCTTTCATCAGCCCCTGCTGCATGACAATATATATGTGCATGACTGCAGGTATACATGTGTGGTTGAGGGATGTGGGGAATGTATGTGTATGAGTGAGTAAGTGGGAGGGTCTCTGTGGTTCGGAGTATACAGTATATGCACTCATCTCCATTTTCATGCTTCATTTTTCCTCACCTTTTTCCCTCAGTGTTGCCCCCTTCCATTGCTCCCTGCCTCCCCCCTCCACTCCATGTGCTTCTCTGGGCTGACTGTCAGGACTTTGGATTTCACACTAGCTTGTCTTCCAGTATTACCTGATCTCACTCATTATTGCTCTCACTGTTGCTGTGTTGTTGTCTACAGAGGTTCACATTTTTTGGCTAGTCAACTGATGTTTCACTGAGTGTCATTACAAGCTTGTTCCTTTCAGTCAGTAGGATCTGATCTCCCTGCCAGTCCCCTGCTTCATGTCAAGCTCCTCAGCAGCCATACCATAAACAATTTAGAATATGATAGCAGAAAAGGAACATATGACCTATATACAGATTGGAGGAGTAGCTTAGTGGTTAGAGAAACAAATTGCAAAGATGGAAGCCCCATTTAAATTCCATGTTTTCTACTGACATTCTTTGTAATCTTGGGCATGGCACTATACCCTGTATTGCCTTAAGCACAAATGAGGGTGTACATCCAATTGGACAGGGACATTTCTTGTGCACCTGCTTATAACACACCTTGAGTTCAAATTTGGAATATGTGAGTAATTTTTCTGTATTTTCACGCATATAACACACACTTTATACTTTTTTTCAAAATCATGCAAGCACTGTGTATTTTATACGTGGACGTGTTATACGCGGGTATATGTTACATGAAGAGCCCCAAATTATTATATTGTTAAGTAAAAAATGGTCCTAAAACCTACAAATGTCCACAAGTGCATTATATGCTTGGGTGTGCTATACCAGGAGTTTTTTTACACAGTCATTATTTCCGCGCCTTATATGTGTGTGCGTGTTATATACGTGGATGTGTTATATGAGTGAAAATACAGTAAATCAAAATCTAAAATGACCTCTCATAATCCAGCAAAATGTTCCTGCAACATGGAAACCAACCAAGCTTTCAGCTGATCTGAGGAAAGTAATTTTCAGACAGTGCATTCCAAATTCATTCATCCATTGCAACACTGCTATATTGCTTTTAAAACTACAGTATCTTCATAATGTTACCTTCTAGCATTAAAATTAAACTAGAATATCATATTATAAATAAACCAGCTACAGTGAGCTATAAAGTTTTAGGAAAAACATAACATATAATATTATTACAACAATAAAGATCATTGGATTTTAAAGCAACATTCTTTGAATTGTTCACAGTACAGATTTGAAAGATAAGCTGTGCTAAAATATTTATGTGATGCTGAGCTTTAGCACTTCCAGGATGATGAGATAAAAGTAAATTTAATATATGCTATCTTTAATAATAGCAGAAAGACTATAGTCCAGTCATGTTGTATACAAAATGAATAGTAAAATATGGTTATTACTGAAATGTTTTGCAAGAAATTGAAAACTAAATGCCTGATTTACTAAGGGTATTTTTCTCATTCTGTTTTTTATTGAAAAAAGAAAGCGTTGAACTTTTTTCTATGAAAAATGTAATAAATGAAACTAGGCCCTAGGAGCTAGATATTATCCTCAGTAAAGTAGCTGAGCTGTTCTAGGACATAATTCTGTATTCTCTTTGAGTTGTATGTAAAACTGCAGCAGAACTGCTATATACTTTAGAGCAGTAACGCGTTTGATAGGGGCCCCTCTTAATAGGGTGTTTGCTCGGACATACTGTTTTGCTACATTTGTCTGATTTTTTTTTTTTTATTTTACCCTAAAATAATCAAGTAGAAAGGTAAATCTTCCTCTTCTCTGACAAGGACACACCAGATATCTATTCTCCGTATCCTTGTGAAGGAAACTAAGGGTCCACATCAGGAGATGTAGAGTGACACAGATTCTTAGTGAGTACCCACAGTTCCACATTTGCGCGACCTTCCAAGATGCTGAAATAGCGCATATCTCTTGTGACTTTGGTTATGAATCTGTGTGCCACATCTATGAGCTCAGTTGAGGTGTTAGAAGTGACAGTATAGTGATATCTCCCTGCTTCGACTCTGAATATGAAATCTTTTGTTTCAGCCAAGACATCTGTCTGCACGTAGAAGGAAACAGAGGAGCCATGCAGAGTGGCTTCATTTTGCTGATGGCGTTAAATACTATGAAGGCATTTAGCCCAGTACTAGCAAAGAAGTGGTTGATGATCATGGCATTGGTGCTGCAATGTTTGATGTAAATGAGTTCTCTGCTCTCTCTGAGGATTGCCACTAGATTGGGAGCTAGTTGACCTCAAACATATAGCAAGCAAGACCAAAACTGTGATAACTCAGTCCATCTAACTGCAAGAACAATTCAAAGTGTTGTGAACATTGGGAGTGTGGGGGGGTATTCATAGTGATTAGTGTGGTTAGCAGACTTGCTAACCACATTAAAAACTCTGACCTGGATATTCAGCGGCACTAACACAGTGTCGCTGAATATCCACAGGTGCCAACGCTCCACATCCCAATGCTAGCCGTCTTGCATCGGGGCATTCCGGGTAACGGGGCAACGGCGATTATTGGAAGAATGATTTAACTTTCGCCGATGATGGTAATCGGGCAGTGGCTGAATATCACTGCTGCCCAGTTAGACTTTTTGCTATCCATCCAACCCAGATATTCACTGCCAGTGGCCAGATACGACCCCAAAATTGAATATCTGAGTCTCAGCTTTAGCAGGGATGGCTAGCCGCATTAGAATGGCTTGCCACAACTGCTATATGTCCCTCCCCCCCCCCCATATTGTATTCAGGGCCGGCCCATCCATTGAGCAAGAATGTTCTTTGCACAGGGCCCCGCGTTTCAGGGGGCCCCGCGCAAAGAACATTCTGCTTTTTTTTTAAATTATATTTTAAAAAAAAGCTGACTCTGGCTGCTGCCGCGGCCTCCGCGGCAAAATGGAGTGTCCCGCGGGGCCCCCTCTCCTCGCTGAGCCTCTCTGCAAGGGCTTTCAGATTCACGAAGGGAGAGTGTCTGTCTCCCTCGCGTCTCTGTCAAGCCCGCACAGGCTAATGGGAAATTTCCCATCTGCCCCTTTAGACGTGATGGGCTGATGGGAAATTTCCCATTAGCCCCTGCGGGCTTAACAGAGACGCGAGGGAGACAGACACTCTCCCTTCGCGAATCTGAAAGCCCTTGCAGAGAGGCTCAGTGAGGAGAGGGGGCCCCGCGGGACACTCAATTCTGCCGCTACTGCGGCGGCAGCGGCAGTAGCCAGAGCCAGGCTTGTTTTTTAATTTTAAATGTGCCATAAGCCGATATATGGGGATGGGGATGGGGATGGGGATGGGGGGGGCTGTTAAGACTGGTACTGGTGCTGTGCTGGGCTGGGCTGGGCTGGGCTGGGGTGTTAAGACCTGGGCTGGGCTGGGCGGGGCTGGGCTGGGCTGGGGGGGGGGTGTTAAGACCTGGGCTGGGCTGGGGGGGGTGTTAAGACTGGGGCAGGGCTGGGCTGGGGGGGTGTTAAGACTGGTGCTGGGCTGGGCGGGGCTGGGCTGGGCTGGGGGGGTGTGTTATTAGATCCTTCTCTGGCTCTTTCCCCTTATCTTCTTTCCATCATTAATAACAGCCTATCCACCGGTATTTTCCCCACTCTCTGGAAGCATGCAGTCATTCGCCCCATCCTGAAAAAGAGCTCCCTTGATCCATCCTCCCCTTCCAACTGGCGACCTATCTCCAACCTGCCTTTTCCCTCTAAGCTCCTCGAAAAACTTGTCTTTTCCCAGCTATCTTCACATCTCGAAGCTTCACTTACCTTACACCCTCTCCAATCTGGTTTCCGCCCCGGCTATAGCACTGAAACTGTTCTCCTTTCTCTCCTTAATGAGCTTCACTCTGCCCATGACCGTGGTCTTCTCACTATCGCCGTTTCACTTGATCTCTCTGCTGCATTTGACCTTGTTGATCACCGCACCCTCCTCTCACGCCTATCTGATGCGGGTCTTTCTGGCACTGTTCTTCGCTGGTTTCAGTCCTTTCTTTCAGGTCGTTCTTTTTGTGTGTCCACTGGTCCCCTTTCTTCACCGTCCACTCCCCTTCCCTGTGGTGTCCCACAGGGATCTGTTCTCGCCCCCCTTCTGTTCAATGTCTTTCTAGCTCCTCTTGCTCTCCTAGTACAACAACACGGTATATCTGCACATTATTATGCCGATGACATTTTTCTACTCCATCATACAAATTCTGTCTCCCCTGATATCTCCCCTCTCAACAACTGTCTCTCCACTGTGGCTTCCTGGCTTTCCTCTAATTTCTTGCATGTTAATCTCTCCAAGACCTCAGCTATATGGTTCACTTCCGGCAGTCCCATCCCCTCTCTTCTCCCTGTGCTTTCCTCTTCTCCTATTCCTCTTGTTTCATCTTTACGTTATCTAGGCCTTACTCTTGATTCCTCCCTGTCTTTCCAAGCCCATGTTTCCTCTGTCGTCCAGCGCTGTTTCTCTACTTTGCGTCAACTTCGCTCTGTTCGTCCTTTTCTCTCTTTCTCGTCTATGACCACCCTCCTTCTATCACTCGTTGTTACCCGTCTCGATTATTGTAATGCTTCCCTGGCCGGTCTTCCCCAGTCCCAATTGAAACGCCTTCAGAGAGTCCATCATACTGCTGCCCGCATTCTCACCTGTTCCTCTCGCTTCGATCATGTCACTCCCCTCCTCATACGTCTGCACTGGCTCCCTGTTCCCTTCCGTATTCAATATAAGGTCCTCACTTTTGTTCACAAATCTATTCACTCCGGTACTCCACTCTACCTCGCAGACCAGATCCATCTTCACACTCCCCACCGTTCTCTTCGTTCTATTCATGCTAATCGTCTACTCCTACCCTCCCCCTCACAGGCTCACCTTGAATCCACCCGCTCCTCTGCCTTTTATTTCCTTGGACCCCGTCTCTGGAATTCGCTTCCCCCGGACCTCCGCCTGGAACTTTCCACAAAAACTTTTAAAACCCGTTTGAAGACTTACCTTTTTTGTCTCGCATTTGATCTTCCCCCATCTCCCTCCCCACCCCCCTCCCTCCGTTGATTTTTCTTTTGTAAGTCCCTAATTATGTTACCTTACCCCCCTCTCTACCTCTCTCCTTTTCCTCTGATCTATCCTATTATATATTTGGCGTTCTTTTCTGTTTCTTCCTTGCAGCTGTTTTTTGCATATTGTACACCGCTCTGACGCTATTTGCCTGAGCGGTATATTAAATACTCAATAAAGATAAAGATAAAGATAAAGACCTGGGCTGGGCTGTGCTGGGCTGGGCTGGGCTGGGGGGGGGTGTTAAGACTGGGGCGGGGCTGGGCTGGGGGATTGTTAAGACTGGTGCTGGGCTGGGGGGGGGGCGTGTTAACGGCTGGGCTGGCTGGGCTGGGCTGGGCGGGGGGGGGGGGGGGGTTAAGACTGGGGCTGGGCTGGGCTGGTGTTAAGATTGGTGCTGGCTGGGCTGGGGGGGTGTTAAGACTGGTGCTGGGCTGGGCTGGGTTGGGGGGGTGTTAAGACTGGTAATGGGCTGTGCTGGGCTGGGCTGGGGGGTGTTAAGACTGGTAATGGGCTGGGCTGGGGTGTTAAGACTGGGCTGGGCTGGGCGGGGCTGGGCTGGGCTGGGGGGTGTTAAGACCTGGTTGGGGCTGGCTGGGCTGGGCTGGGGGGGGTGTTAAGACTGGGGCGGGGGGCTGGGCTGGGGGGGTGTTAAGACTGGTGCTGGGCTGGGGGGGGCGTGTTAAGACGGGCTGGGCTGGGCTGGGTGGGAGGGGGGTTAAGACTGGGGCTGGGCTGGGCTGGTGTTAAGACTGGTGCTGGGCTGGGCTTGGGGGGGTGTTAAGACTGGTGCTGGGCTGGGCTGGGTTGGGGGGGTGTTAAGACTGGTAATGGGCTGGGCTGGGCTGGGGGGGTGTTAAGACTGGTAATGGGCTGGGGGGGCTAGGACAGATAATAGGCTGGGGGGGCTAGGACTCGTAATGGGCTGTGAGCTGTTGGGGGGGGTTAGGACTGGTAATGGGTTATGGGGGGGGTTAAACATGGTAATGGGCGGTGGGCTGGTGGGGGATGTAAGTAAATGGGTTGATGGGGGTTTAGGACTGAAAATGGGATGGGGGGGTTAAGACTGGTAATGGGCTGTGGGCTGATGGGGGCTGTCTGGAAATGGGGAGATGGGGGGTTAGGACTGGTAATGGCAGGAGCGGTTAAGACTGCTAATGGGCTGTGGGCTGATGGGGGCTGTCTCTAAATGGGGTGATGGGGGTTAGGACTGGTAATGGGCTATGGGGGGATTAGGACTGATAATGGGCTATGGGGGGGGGCTAGGACAGGACATGGGCTGATGGGGAGGGGTTAGGACTTGAGGTGGGCTGATGTGGTTAGGACTGGTAATGGGCTGTGGGCTGATGGGGAAGGGGGTTAGGACTGGCAGTGGGCTATGGGGGGCTGACTGGAAATGGGCTGATGGGGTTAAGACTGGAAGTGGGCTGATGGGGGGTTAGGGCTGGTAATGGGTTATAGGGGGGGCTTAAACTGAAAATGGGGTGATGGGGGATTAGGACTGGAAGTGGGTTGATGGGGGGCCAGGACTGGTACTGGAAATGGGCTGTTGGGGGGAGCTAAGATTGGAAATGGGCTGTGGTGGGGGCTTGAATTGAAATGGACTCATGGAGGGGCTAGAACTGGAAGTAGGCTCATGGGGGGCTTGGACTTGAATTGGGCTGAGTGGAGGGGAGCTAGGATTTGACATGGGCTGATGGTGGGGCTAGGAAATGACTAGAAATGGGCTGATGGGGGCTAGGATTGGAAATGAGCTGATGAAGGGACTCAGACTGAAAATGGATGGGGGAGCTAGGACTGGAATTGGGTTGATGGGGGGTAGGACTGGAAATGGGCTGATGCAGGGACTAGAAGGGAATGGATGCTGGGGTGAGACTGGAACTAGAAGGGAGCTGATGTTGAGGGAGGATTAGAATGGGATGGGCTGGGAGAGTAAAATGGAGAGGGGAAAAATATTTGTGTGGGAGGGATGAAAAATCTACAATTGGCCGGTTATTGGGAGAGTAAGTGGGGATTGAGGATGGAGGGGTAAAATTTGTGTGGATGAAATAGGAATGAGGAAAGAGCAAAAGGAGAAAGATTAGTATGTTAAAGCAGATGTAGAGAGAGAGAATGGAAAAAAAAAACTAGAAGAGAGAAGAAAGAACAAATGGACAGCAGACGATGGAGAGTTAGCAGAAAACATGAAGAAACCAGAAGAAAGTGTCTGGAGCAATTGCAACTGAAAAAAATGCACAAAAGGTAGAAAGATCTCTTTATTTTGAATTTATTAACTGGAATATGAAAGCTCTGGGAAATGTGCATCATTAACGTCTGCGCTTTGTTTGGTACAAGAGGAAATTAATTTATAGTTTTATTTCTACAGTGTTGTTGTACATTCCAAGTTTGGCTTTTGGGGTTCCAGTTTAATTATTGCCTTCCTGTTTCTAAATTGTGATTCCTTGTTTGATGATGGTCTATGTTCTGCATGTGTAACTGAGCTGAGGTATTCTGTTTATGTAATTCCTATTTGACATTGCCACTTGTTCTCTTTCCCCAGTATTCTCTGAAATGTATTGGTTTATATTTGCAGTGTTGCCTTTTGATAGGTAGGGTATGGTGCTTTGTGAGTCCTGGTAATGCTGTCAGGATATGGCGGTTTTGCTATGGGTTCTAAATGGGCAGCGTTTGTAGTAGTTCCTAATGTGCCTGGCGGTTGGTACTGGATTATAGTAATGTAGAATCTTTTAGTCTTTCTTTATCCATACCCTCATTAAGAGACATGTTTACTAAAAGTTAGTGTATGGTAACATTATGCAAATATTTATGCAAATAAGGCCACTTATGCAAATGAGGCCCCGCACCGAGTCTCCGCACATGGCCCCGCACCCCCCTTGGGCCGCCCCTGATTGTATTAGGGCATTCTGCAAACACTTTGAATAATGCAACTTTGGTAAAGGTTTCAAAGATCCTGAGGTCAGTAAGTCTCTTTCCTAAAGTATGGAAATGTTTTGCACTTACTGTGCATTAAACGCAAAAATGAAAGTGTGTTAAGTGCAAAAGCTATGAGGTAACTGGGCATAGACAGCACTTACCGATGCAGGTACAGCACAGGACAGGCATTAATCAAATATTAAGAGGGTCATTTTATAAGTGGGTGCCTAGATAAAGCACCTTTTAATGTGCCTATGCTAAGCCTAATTTATAAAGACAGGTAGGTATTAACCCTGGTTTCTAGCACTAAACTTGGTTTCTTCCTCTCTTACCTGGTGATTTTTTATGCCCCTCCCAACTCCCAGCCCTCACCTACCCACCTCATGATTTACATTTGTTACAGAATATAGCCTTCCTGGGGCCTATTAACACTATTAATCTAAAGTGCACTCCAAACCATTGGGACTTTTCCCCTGCCTCAGTATATCATATCTGTTCTGATCTGTAGTCTCCTCTCCCTATCTATTACGATGGCTCCACATCACTTTCTCTTCATAATACTATCTCTTCTTTATCTTTTTTCCTCCATTCTAGAAACTTCAAACCCTTAGTCCTCATCTCCTTCTTTTTTTCTTTTTTTATTTATGGATTTTACAAGAATACTTACAAAAGCAAATACAAAGAAAAATAAAACATCAAAGGCATATTAATCAAAAATAAGAAAACCTACAAATCAAATTTAGCCCACATTATGGTGAGAATAAATAAACAGAGAAACTGGGGAACACCCCCGCAAAAAGGAAATAAGGAAAACAATTTCCAAACTTACTGCTCTAATACATTACTCCCACTATCCATATACTAATACCCTGAACCATCCCTGCTCTCCTTACTCAGCAGAAAAGTCTCCAACTGTTCAGAATCCAGAAAAATATATTGAGTATCCTGAAACATAATTTAACATTTACAGGGATAACGCAGGATAAAGGAAGCTCTCAGAGACACGACCCTGGGTTTCAGAGCTAGAAAGGCCCTTCTTCTCAGCTGTGTCGCTCTGGATGCATCAGGAAAAAGTTGAACTCTAGCACCACAAAACATTTTTTCTTTATTTTTAAAGTAATTTTTATATATTAATGTTTTATCCTGATCACTAACTAGAGTGATCACTGAAGTAGCCCTGGTGGAGATATTGCTCCGTGTCCTCAAGAAACTTATTAAGTCAAAATGAGACTGCCATTGTAAAACGTCATAATCATCTGAGGACCCAACTGACAGACTCCTTCCAATAAGGTAATAAGATTTAGCAACTACTATTGAATAACTATTAGAAAAAAGCAGAATTTCCTTAAAGTATTTATGTAATAACACATCTGCTGAAAGCATCCTGTGTCAGGAAAAAATTATCAAGCAAACATTTTTTGCCTCATCATATTCTCAAAGGATTCTAACTTAAGATATATCACAATACTGTCCTTAACAATGGAGTTATTTACTGTCTGTAAGGCAGAGTATTGGGTCTCACACCTAAGAACTGAACTAGCTAAAGAATCCATCCGTTCCTCCACGGCCCCAAGCCTACCCACAGGCTCCTGTGAGAACTGGCAAAGCTGTGGGATGGTAGACTCAAGAGACTTCTCTATCTGTGTTACTACTCTGCAAACATCAGCCAAAGAAACCTGAGACTCCCCCTTTTCCTCTTCTTCAAGACAGGAGGAGACCAAGTAACTGGTCTATAGATGGACCATAACAACTGCGGAGAGCTCTGCTGTAATGGTGCCTCACTATGGGTAGACACGGGCAGTCACTATAATCAGGGGAAGAGGTTGGGTACAGTCTGGGGAGCTTAAAGAAGCTCCCATAAGTGATGGAGCCTGTGCAATAGTACCTGTTATAGACGCTGTTGCCTCTTTAGGTTAAAGATGTTTATCCATTGGGCTTTGCATTGCTTCAGCAACTGGAAACTCCTTTGTCTCATGGTTCCCCATAAACGGGGCTGAGTATAATGAAACACTTGCACCTAAACTCCCAAAGTGCTCCAAAAGGGCTCCCAAGGGGCCTTTCCAGGGACGTAGATTTAAATGGTCTGCAACTGATGTTCACAGTTGCCCATTGCTGTATTTGTTCCTCTGCTCCACCTCTCAGCGTGCAGGCAGGTAGGGAAAGCTCTCGCACCTCTTTTCACCTCTCCTGTCAATTTGTTTTCTTCCCTATCATCTGCTCTTGAGTGCCAACATTTTCTTCCTTTCATCTGGCCATCTGCATGTTCTCTGAGATCACTTCATTCTTGTCACTGTGTGCCTCCTCTTCTCCCCCTTATATCCTGGTGTAAGCACAGAACTCTGTGGAACACCACAAACAAGAGAGTGAGAAGAGGAGTTGAGAGAATTAAAAGAGACTACAAAAGAACAGTCAGTCAGAAAAGAGTGAAACCATCAAAGAACAGTCCTATGAAGACTGATGTCAGCGAGACGAGAAAGAAAAATAGCATGTTTGTCCAGATCAAAGGGTGAAGGAAGATCCAGAGAGATTGAAGGACTAATAAACTTCCCTGATTAGAGAAGTGAGGATAGTTTCAGTGCTATGGGATGGGTAGAAACCAGATTAATGGGGGGTGAAGAGAGCCAGTTTTTCCAAGGTGATTTGTGAGCTGGGAAAAACTGGTTGCTCAAGGACTTAAGACAGGAAAGGAAGATTAGAGACAGGCTATAGTTAGACAGAACAGAAAGGTCAAGAGACCATTTTTTAAGAGGGGGATGCACAATAGCAGACTTCCATGGGAAGGGCATAGTGCCTGATAATAGACAGTTTTGAAAAATAGAATGAACTCTAGGTAGAAGAGCTAAAGAATCAAGAAGAAGGGACTGGATCAGCGGGACAGGTAGTCTTGCACATTAAGCTAATAAGTTTTGAGAGCAAAGTACGAGAAAGTAGGTTAAAAGAGGCCACCTGTGGGTAAAAATAGAGGGCAAATATGAGGAATGTGGAAGGGAAGAAAGAGGGATTTCAAATGAGGAGGGAGAAGAAAAGATGTGAGAGCAAAGATCTATGATCTTATTTGTAGAAAAGTGGCCAAAATATTCCGCAGTCAGAGCAGAAGGATAGTGGCTGAGGGCAAGTGGGATGGAGTTGACAGGAAATGACAGAGAAAGCCTGCTTAGAGGAGGTGGATGAAGAGGCAATAGCATTTGTGAAATAGGCTTTTTGACTGTAGCAAGGGTCAAACGATAGTGGAGATAATAAGTATTAAAGGAAACCAGTACACTAGTAGACTGGTTCTTCCTCCAGCGATGCTCTGATTGTCCCACCTGGAGGTGGAGAAAATGCAGACCAGAGAGGAATCAAGGCTGATGGTGTTTTGATAGGGCAGATCTAGAATAAAGAGTGCCTAAAGCTTAGAAGAGAGAATAAAATTCAGTTGCTGCTGTGGTTGCTGCCCTGTCTTGGAGGCTACCTTTTCTCCCATATACCTCACCCCGTTGGTTGTGGTGGCAGTGGTGCTGGGTTGTTACTCTCTCCTTCCTGCCATTTTCAACTCCTTCTACAGTCACTTACAATTTCATTGATTTGGGGTCAGAGAAGCTCTCTCTTGAGGAGGCCTTATGGTTCCAGGCAAGTGAGATTCTTAATGACCTCCATTTCATCCATGCCACAGAGTTTCCCATGACTCCTGGGCTTGCATCAAAACAGGGCTAATCAGTATCATATCCCTGTGCAATAAATGTTCCATCCAACAGGACCTCTTTTGTATCACTGAAACCACACTTAAAGATGGTGAGTTGAATTACCTGAAACCATCTAAACAAGCAGACTTTTTCTCTCGGGTTGGGCTTTGTATTTGGGAGGAGGCATTGACTTATTTTCTTTTCTAAAGCCATGCTTGTTTCAAGGCTTGACTCCCACCACCTCTCATATTCAGAGGCATTTCTGGTACAAATTAATGCTTCTCCTGGGGCTTGGAATGAGGACCTAACCACCATTTTTGATGTGTATCACATTCCCAAGGGCTATTTATCTTTGGATATTTCAATGTGCTTTATGAGGACCCCTAAAAAAATGAATAATAACACAGGTACACTAAAAAAATTTTTTTTTAAACTGCCTCTAATGTTTTGATTGATTTTTACATTTTTTGGTGCGCTGAATCCAAATCTGGTAACCAATTTGCTCCATCACGTACAGATTTTTTGCTACATTGGGTTAGCAGTTTGAGGTGAACGTTTCAGATTGAGTGCGATCGAGATAAAAGTTTCTTGGATGAATTCTTGATACTAATTGTTTAGTAGTTATTCAAATAAGAATAAAGAAAATTGTAACAAGGCAGCACATAAGAATAGAGTAATGTCAACAAAACACACTGTGATGGTAGCAAAATTGTCTGCACTTAAAACAGCCACATACATGTGCACAAACATTGAGCATATAAGAGCGAGGTTAGACACAAAGCAAAGCAAAGAAATTTGCAAAAAATGTTGTACAGGTATGTATGTAAGAATAGAAAACGCAAACCGCACCATTGCAATACATGAAGACAAACACCCGATGGTGTGAAAATAAAATTCTAATAAATGAGATCCGACACTGTGGTAATAACTAGCAAATGTTTATTTCAAAGTTTAGTAAAAACACGATATTTGTCAACACAGTTTAGATTTTAAAGTCATTCTTGGGTCAATCAATCTCCTGGTGGGCCCGTTTCTTCTTCCCCCGAATGCTTCTCTTGGTGCGCTGCTTGGCATATTTTTCATCTGGGGTTTCCCGCAGCAGCAACCAGCAGAAATCAGCCATCATAGTGGTGTTCCATCTTCCTTGGTACCTTCTCTCTGCGTCCTTGATGTCCTGGTGAAACCTTTCACCTTGTCTTCACTGTACGCCCCCAAGTTTTCGGGAAAGTAGTTCACATGGGAGTGCAAGAAATGGACTTTCAGGCTCATGTTACAGCCTTGTTCTTTGAAGGCATTGAGCATCCTGGCAACAATATCCTTATAGTTCTCATCCCGCCTGTTCCCCAAGAATTTGAGAACAACATCCTTGAAGGAATCCCAGGCTTCTTTTTCCTTCTCAGACATCATTTCAGCGAATGCTCCATCTGAAATGAATTTCCTTATATCAGGGCCACCAAACACTCCTTCCTTTAGCTTTGCTTCAGAAAGTCGGGGGAACTTTGAGCAAAGGTACCGAAAGCACTCACCATCTTTTGGAAGGGACTTGATGAATTGCTTAATGAGACCCAACTTAATGTGGAGAGGTGGTAATAGAATTTTATCACGAGGTACCAAGCTCTTATGAAGAACATTTTTCTCACCGGGTCTCAAATACTCCCGAATTGGCCAGTCTTTTTTCCCCCAGTGTAGGTCGCGGGCCCGGCTATCCCACAAGCAAAGGAAGCAGGGATATTTGGTGAAACCGGATTGCTGCCCTAATAGCATGGATAGAATTTTAAAGTCTCCACAAATCATCCACTTATGCTCATCATAACGAATCTTCTGAAGAATCAGGGCCAAATTCTCGTATTTTTCTTGGAGAATAACAGAGTGAGCAATAGGAACTGAAGCGAATGTTTATTTTATTTAACAGGATTTCTAAACCGCCTTATCATAATAATCAAGGTGGTATCACAGCAAACAATCTGGTAGTGTGAGTGGGTTATACATGCAGTGAGGGTGGAGATTTCGTTGGGAGTATGTTGTGTGCTAGATTGGTTTGAGCTATGTACAATGTGTTGCCATTATGAAGAAGAACACCTTTTATGCTGTCTTTTGATGAATCAATGAACAGCCGCCATTCAGCAGGATCATACTTGAGTTTAAACTTTTCCATCACTCCGTATATATCGTTGCAAAATACCAAATCTTCCTCTTTGCTGAAATACTTCAAAAATTGTGTCTCGCGGTTGCGGTACCAATAAAAAGTTGTTCCTGGTGACAATAGATTTTTCTGTTTAAGCCGAGAACCTAGCAGTTGGGCAGCATCTTTTGGGAGTCCTAAATCCCGGACTAAATCATTCAATTCAGCTTGAGAGAAAAGTTCAGGTTTCGGATCTGGTTCAGTTTCAAACTCGGAAGTACTGGACTCATCGGGAAAAGCCATCTGATGAATCTCATCATGATCAGAACCATCCACACAAATATGATCCAAAGATTTTGGTGGTTCAGGCACAGGTACTTCGTGGCTATGAGGCATAGGCCTAATTGCTGAGGGAAGGTTGGGGTAACTTATTACGTTCTTATTTTTTAAGTTGTATCCCTTCACAATGCAAGAGCAAAAATAGCAGTCACTGCTGTGGTCTCTTTGTTCACGCCACATCATAGGTATTCCGAAACGAAATGCTTGTTTTTTACCTTTCATCCATAAGCGTAGATCTTCCTCACATGTCTTGCACACTTTGTGAGGAGCCCACGGTTTGTCTTGATCGCCTAACTTCAAACCGAAATAGGCGAATATACTTTTTTAATAAATGCAGAAATGTTCCTCTGCCGCTTTTTCACGGTATATTCCCCACAAATAAAACAAAAACTGTCCGGAGAGTTGACGCAACCTCTGGCTCTGTGAGCCATCACAAATACACAGCACTGCAAACTACAACTGTAGTGAACCACTTCGGAATAAAGCTGGATACGACTGAGAAAACAAAAGGTAATAATCAACTTTCAACCAACTGAAATTTGACTGGAACGTTCTTGTCGCAACCACGGTGTTTGCGCGCGCGCGCGAGCGAACGAGGCGAGGCGAACAGGAAAGAACATGCGCCAGCGCGAGTACTGGATTTAGCCCCCCGCCTCCCAATTGTCCTGTTAATGTATAAATGAATACAAAACACTCTAAAATATCATGAGGGAGTGTTTCTAGTTAGTTAACCATTACAACCTCTATTTTGGGCCAAGAAAATAAACTGCAGTCGGCTAAAAAGAAATTATGTGAACATTCCTTATATGGGTAAGAAATCTAATTTTGCAAGAAAACGTGACGTGATGGAACATTTTGGCTATTTTTCCTGGATTCAGCACCCCAAAATCTATAGGAATCAGTTGCAAAACTGGAGGCAGTTTTTTGGTAGTGTACCTGTGTAATGAATTCAAGTAATACTTGGACAATCTGGAGTTTACACAGAATGTGTACTTCCCTATTCATTCTGGAGGCCATATTATTGATGAAAGCCCTGATATTCAGCGGGGGCAGCTAGCATGAGTACAGCACCTAGCTGTCGCTGCTGCAAAGGCGACCTGGATATTCAATGCTGGGACCATATTTGGCCACCGACATTGAATATCCGGGTCTGCTGCACAGCACCGCAATGGCATGGAAGCTAACCGAATAGTGGCGATATTCAGCTGCTGCCCGGTTAGCTTTGTCGGCAAAAGTTAGGACAGCTTTTGCTGCACCTAACTTTCACTGATGAGGGATAACTGGGTAGCAGATGAATATTGCTGCTGACCGTGTTAGTGCTGCTGAATATCCCACTTAGAGGCAGTTACACGGTTTACAGGTCTGTAAACCATGTAACTGCTTTGGAATATCAGATCTGAGGTATTTTCTTTAAAACCTTCTCTTCTACATGTGGATTGTATGGCTTCATCATCTGCCTCTTGGTCTGGCCATCAGTTTGCTTCACTCATTAGGCCTGACTCAGATGTCCACCAAGCAGTCTAAAAATCTGAATATTAGTCTAGACACTCTTGCTTCTAAACTCCTGCTAACTGTGAAGCGCCTTCACTGAAGGACCAAAATTTGGAATAGAATTCTATTCTAAAAAATGTTTTTGATAAGATGACTTATTAGTGATTGCCTGCATCATGCAGTAAGTTTTGAATATTTTGGTTATTGTGCTGTAAGGAGAAACAATGCAAAAATTGTTGTTCTTTTTTAATTATCAAAGATTTAAAAAATTGTAAAAACAATACTAGATATAGAAAAAAACAGTTCTTGCTATAAAAAATAATAAATGCTTCAAAAAGTGTTCTGATTGACTTTTTTCCCTACTGTTGATATATCTTATGATTTATTGTAATGTATTGATTGGATCAACTATCAATAAAGAAACAACAAGCATTCAAGAAATGCAATGATGCATTGTTTTTGGCAGAATGGTTATGAAGGACCTAGACAAGAGCAGAGAAGTATTTCTCCATACAAAGATTTGACTTGTTCAAGCTATGGTATTTTCAATAACATCATATGGATGTGAAAGTTGGACAGTGAAAAAGTTAGACAGGAAGAAAATCGAAGCCTTTGAATTATGGTGATGGCAACAAATTCTCTGTATACCATGAACTGCCCGAAGAACAAACCAGTCATTACTAGAGGACTTCAAAACTAAGCTTTCTTTAGAAGCTCAGATGACAAGACTTTGCCTTTCATATTTTGGACACATCAAAGAAATAAATACCTAATGAGTAAAATGAACCAAAGAATGTTGCAACTTGTATTTATTTTTAGTGAAAAAAAAACAGGGTACTTGTTTGTAACAGAGGTGGATTCTGGCACTAGGTCAAAATAATTGACCCTGTAGCCCAGAAAGATTTTTGGAGTCCACTGTGCTTCAAGTGCAATCCTCATACAATACAGCTGTGATTGTTCCACTTTTTGTGAGAGACTGTTTCCATCTCTCCCATGCTTGGGAGCAACAGAACTTCTCAGGGTCTAAGTAAAGGATCCTAAATCGTTTTTTTTGCTATAGCACTTTTGTATTTTTGCCTACAGGTGACCGTGGGACCCTATGCTAATTGCTTAATGTAGTTACATCACTCTTGATTATTAGAGCTTATTCTAACCAAAGAAGCCTTGAATGTGACAGTAAGGAGAATGTAAATAATTTGGTTCCTTTCCAGGAACAGGTTCTGTGTTGGACACAGGTCTGCAAAAAATGAAAATTGGCAGTTCCTTGGGGATGAAGCAATACAGAAGTATTGGAAAAATAAAGTTTAATTGAGGTTCAACATTTTTTTCCTAGGCAGGGAAGAGTGTAAAGATTTCTTATTTTACTGCACTGAGAGCAGTAGCACCATCCAGTGTGCTTACTAAATACTCTCAGAAGTAAACAGAAAGGTTTGGCATTTTTCCAGAGCAGGGGAAGTTCCTGGGGGGGAAAAAAATCACACGCTCTGAAAAGCTCACCCAAAGGCATATTCTTGTCTTTGGCCCCTAGTCATTGTACCATGAGGTGTTAAGAGGATATATGCCCTTCATGGGCAGGTGCCCTTGGTAATCAGCCAGAACCATCATCCTGCAACAAGGAGGATCTGCGCCAGTCACCATGGCCAGGGAAGAAAGGACAAACAGACTTGGAACCACTGCCAAGAGGCAGATAAAAGGTTCCAGAGATGTGGCTGTAGCAGCCCTTCTATATCCCAAGGACCAAGGGACAAAGGGAGAAGCACTGAGAAGATTGAAATTCTTTGGCAGCTACCAATCCAGGAGGAGAAAGAACCAACACAGCCTATATCCAAGCAAAGGTTATGATGAAACACAGGGCTTAGGAACTGTAAGTTCAGCACCTCGACAACTAGGTACCCTGGGGAGAAGCTGATGATATGGAAAAGAATCTCATTTAGTGAAGTGATCGAACTGGTCAAGTGTATAAGTAGTGAACAAGTTACAACGAGTGATGGTACCCACAAAGGGAAAGATAGGAGTAGAAGAACTACAAAGGTAACGATTAAGGTGCAATGACATGGGAAGGGATGAGGCATAAGAAACACCAAATATTTAAAGAAAGAAATAATCTGTACTATGTTTGGTTTACTGCAAATGCTAATTGGTATTATTATTATTTTTCTCACTGACTCTTACATTTACGCAAACTTTTGATTCAGAACACAATTTCTGGCCTCAACTCATTCTTTTTGAGAAAGGAGTGTGTGAGAGTGTTAAGTGCCAAAGACTTCCTGGCTTTTGGCAATCCCCTACCAAGAGAACCCCAAAACTTTTAAACTTTTAAAATCCAGGAGCTTCAGAGAAAGACTGGGTAAAAAGTTCTTAGGACTGGTGTACTCCCTTGTCTGCCAAGAAATTGGGGCAGTAACTGTGAGGATTACACAGAAAAGGGGGCTAGATATACATCATTGCAAATCCTGATAATTTACTTCTCTTTCGTAAGGACCATCAAACAACATGAAAGGGAGCATAGCATAGACTCACATTCTCAAAATTCAGAGGATATCACCATCATTGGTCCTGAGAAAACAATAAATAGAATCACTTCCATTCATATCAAGAAATATTCTCAATAGTAGATCAAAATGCTGTCAATGAATTCATTTATCTGAATTTTGAGAATATGAGTTTGAGGTGTGGCCTAGTGGTTGGGGCAAGGTACTTTAGGCCAGAAGGTCAGTGGTTCAAATCCCACTAGAGGACAACAACCTTGGGCTGGAAGGACTGAGGTTTCTAGTCCCACAGGTGCTCCTTGTGGTCTTGGGCAAGCCACTTTATCCTCTATAGCCCATGTTCCCTGTAAAATAGTTATCTCCAAGTTATAATGCCCTGTTCAATGTAATTTCAGTTTGTTCAATGTAAACTGCACTGATGCAGAATAGCGCGGTATATAAGAGAATGTAATTAAATAAAATAAAATATTATTTGATGGTCCTTATATAAGAGCAGTGAATTATCAGGAGTTGGATTGATGTCTATGATTTTGATGTTTACTATCCCTTTTCAGCCACTTTAGATAAATTGAGTGTTTACCCTAGCATTTATAAAAATAGTCATAATATAGGCTCACTAAACCTTTTTATTAAGTGTCCTGTTATATAATTCCTATTAGAATAGCTCAGAATACATTTCCGAGGACGCCCTTCACCATGGGTGACTGAGGGCACAACCTGGCTGCTGGCTTCATGATCCTACAGGTCTCCCCCAGCCCTTGAGGGATAGATGGGGAGGGCAAGCATAGAGTAAACTACTAGCCAGAGAAGCCTATGGGCACTGTGGAGGGTAGGAGTTGGGAGGAGTCAGCAGTGGGCTTTAAAAATAGCCTTATGGCTCTATACCAGCCTTTTTTCTTGCCAAGATGGTGTTCCCCCACCCACTTCACCCAAGGCATAGGGGGTGTGGACCTCTGTTGGTGACTATTGGCTGGCTAAGGAGACAATTATGTCAAGGGAGGGTTGCGGTTTAGGTTCCTTCTCAGTTACAGCTTTGTATCTATACCAAAAGGTATAAATCAGAGGATTCATATGCAGTCTTGTAGACTGATTTCCTGATACATTTCTTGTTAAAAGCATGTATAGTCCACTCATGATGATGATGTCTAGCTGTTGTGGTGCACCCAAGCACATATATGACAGGGTCAAGCTCTCCAAAGAACTGATGAGGTGAACACAGCACTAAAATGTTGAGTTCAGGTGGTTGAGTATCTTGCCACCACTCACCCTTATTTTAGGGATGGATCCCCCGCACCCAGGAACACGTTTGAGTGGGGGGAGATTGAGACAATCACAGCTCACAGGCTGGATGGGGCCTCCTTACCCAAAGAACCAACACTGAACAATTTCAGAACGTCACATAGGTTTAGCCCGCTCTTCATTCCATAGTGAGATGGGAGGGGAACCCCTCCACATATTAGTGGCAGTGCAGGTTGAGATTAGAACTCAGAGGAGTCTACAACCTAAAGTGATTAAGTTGTTAAAAACAATAAATCTGTGGCTGTGCCCACATCCAAGCAACACATGCTTGTGTCTCAATCATTTATGCGTGCAAGGTGGAGGTCAGAAAGCTTTGAGATGGTGTGGGGGCAGGCAGGTAGGCCCATGCCAGTGGGTGCAGCTAAACAAGGTTGTGCCAAAGACATATCTTCATTCTGTTTGAAAACTGTAAGTTATAACATTTCTAAATTAGTTAGTCTATTTACTGAATAGTTTTTTCCACATTTGAGGTCAGGCAGAAAGGGAAATGCTGCTGTCAGCTCAATAAGAAAGGTCTGTTTAATGGTACACCAGTTTAATATGAACAGCAGTGCAACAAAGTAATACACCCGGTTGATAAACCATAACATCTACTTGCAATTTAAGCACATGACCCAAATGACACTCATTAACTCTGATAGTGTAAACACTATTACTGATTTACATTTAGGGACTAATTCACCAAGGCTTTTCTTTCATTCTGTGTCTAAGGGAAAAGACCTTAATGAATCAGGCTCTTAGTGTATGATGCCATTTCTGAAAGATTTGTTTAGTTAAAAAAATGCATCCAAATTCCAATTTAATCCTTGATCTTTTGAATACACTGGTAGGGGAAGCTAATTTCAAAGATAGTAACAGGATTGGTATTTCAGAGTGACACGTAATTTGAAATATGTTGTTTGTTCTCTTTATTAGAGGCACACTCCATAATGACCATGCAGCCTGCTGTTGCATAAATCTTGTATTCTTGTGGCATTCATTATTTCAGAAACTGACCTTGCACATTGTGAGAACTCATTTCAATTAGTAGATAAGAGATTTCAGATGTGCTCTTTTCCTGATATAGCTAATCAATACTATGTCTGTAAAGGTGCATACTACACGACAATGGTTCCAAAACATAACAAGTTGAAAACTGTATGCGTAACACAAAGGCATGTTTCTCCTTTATCATTTGCATCCCTCCCTGTCCAGCATCAGCCATGAAAGATCAGTTAAGTCAGCATGGAGCCTTGGTGCTCTAGCCTCTGCCAAATCCTGCACCTACAGCAAGAGGAAGAGTGTATCTGAAGGGACAGGACTCAGC
This sequence comes from Ichthyophis bannanicus, assembly GCA_033557465.1. NCBI lineage: Eukaryota > Metazoa > Chordata > Amphibia > Gymnophiona > Ichthyophiidae > Ichthyophis > Ichthyophis bannanicus. The sequence continues at coordinate 730,200,246 of CM066036.1, read as the reverse complement.
GGAGACTGGCAGAGACTTAAGCCCTGAGGCTGCACAGAACCTTAACTTTTATTTTATGACTGATGATTGTGCCTGTCCCTGCAACAAGAACGAGCCACAATAGCAACCTGGGAAGGGTGCACTTCATTTGTCAACTGAGCGGTAATTACTGTTTCCTTTGAAGGAGACTTGGTAGATCTGCTGGCAAGACTCGGTGCAGGAGCTTTCCACCATCTCCTCCTGCCTGTCCTTATTCAAAGTTTGTCTGCACAAGACAGACAAACCTATGAGGCCAATTCAGATTGGGGCACATCCAGGCCATCCAGATGTCCAAAATCTGGATAGGCTGGATCTGAACCTGATTCTGCACCCGCGGGAGCTAGACGTGCAGAATCGGGGCACTTAGACAGGCCGGATGGGCCCCAATTCTGAGGCCAGATAGGTGCAGCAACTGCCCTGTCTAGCCCTCCCTATACTCCTGTTGCAGCCCCGGTGCCATGATGTCCTGTCACCATGGCACCAGGACGCCCAGCAGGAGCAACACAACAGCAAATGCAATCACTTTCCTCACTGCCTGACCCCAGAGGGGCCTGCCAGGGCCGGAGTAAGGCGGTGGGGATCCTCCTGCTGCAACTCACCTCTTCAGGGGGGGGAGGGGGTCCTCCATCGCTGTCCACCAACATCAGGGGAATTCTCTCTCTATTTCTCTCTTTTGTCTCATAAATACCATATTTAAAGCCAAAATAAGTAATTTTTCAACATCTCAGTGCAATCTCAAAACAGAAAATTATCTGCGATTGGCACAAACTTTCTTCTAATTCACCCAGTTCTGATCATTACTGCATGCTTGAACATCTGCTAATGGACCACACTAACAGCATGTGCTAATGCACCGTGCTAACAGCCTCTGCTAAATAGGCAGCACAGAGTTAATTCCACTCTATCTGCTTAGCATGAATTATGCGATGGGGAGGGAAATGGGCAGGTTATGGTCGGGGCACAGATATTCTGCACAGTGGAGGTGCTGCAAAATGGCCTGGGGAAGGAAATTCTGTGAAAAGTGGGAAAAGAAAGACACAGGAAGGTAATGGCAGACTAAAGGAGGCAAAGGCAGTCAGGAGCAGAAAGAGTGAGGCCAATATCAGGGAGCCTAAAGAGACATGGACTACTTCCCTAAGGAGTCAGAAGCCAAAAGTGGTGGATAATTTGCAAATAAGAAATCAGGGCACACCAGTAGAAGTGAGAGCATTGGAGGCTGCAGAATTGGGGGAGTGAGAGGTATGAGGTCCAAGGAGCACAGGATGAGCAATAGGAATAGAAGTAAACAGTGTATGCTAGCCATCAGGGACTACTACATTCACAGCCTTGAAGAGGAGAGAAGACATGAAAATGGTTGGGGGTCCATGGGAGAGATTCAGAAAGAGGAAATCAGCATCAGAGACTTGGTAAATCATGTCAGAGCAGAGGCAGTGGTTCATGGGGTGGAACCCTGCATGTTTTTAATTGAAAATCTAAACAACCAACCGAAAACAGAAAGTAATGGTGACACAGCTGGGACAGCACATGCAACTCTACCTTTTGGGGGGAGCAGACTACAACCCTGCTGGATGAGTACTGTCATGAAATCTACATTGCTTTGCAGCTTCTGCCATTCCTAGATGGTTTGCATTGCAAGCAAGTTAATACTGTGGGGCTCTTGAATACAAGGTCTCTGCCTGACAGCTCTTAAAGGGGGCTTTTTTGTCATTTTTAATACTAAATTTTTTTCCACTGTATTGCAAAAGGGGAATTGTTTTGTGTTCTTGGGCTAAACCTTTTTCTGCAGATAAAGTTTTTTTTTCCTCTCTTCTAGCCTTCAAGTTCAAAGAGGTAGGAAAGTTATTTAAAGCCACCTTCTCTGGTGTTAGTGATCATAATTATCTTGCTTAAGAGCTAGGCAGCTGAATGCTGTACAATTTTTTTTCTGCTGTATTGAAAACAGGAATTTTTTGTGTTCTTGGGCAAGAATGTTTTCTGCAGCTAGAGATTTTTCCTCTCCTCTAGTCCTTATGTTCAAAGAGGTAGACAAGCTCTTTGAAGTCACTGACCTTCTCAGGTGTTAGATCCCTCTCTTCTCACTCCAGTTCCCACTCTCCCCATGTGAGAATTCTTGCTATATAGGGCAACTCCCCAATTAGCTAATAGCTCCACATTTAGATATCTACTAAAAGTACACAATTTGCCATTATTCAGAGAGCTTTGATTAGGTAATTTCACAAAGGGAACACATTAATCTATATCAGGGGTTCCCAAACATGTCCTGGGCCCTCCACAACCAGTCAGGTTTTATAGATATCCACAATAAATAACTGGGACATAGAACAGTGCTGTTAGAATACATACTGTACATAAAAGGTTAGCTGATTTTTTCTTAAAGGACAGCTGAGGAAAAGTTAGGGACTTTGGTAGGTCTCTCTCATTTATTTCAACAGGTACCAAAGCTCCACCAACTGAACAATGGCTGGGAAAAATCATATCGCCAAAGCTGTTGCCCCCATTACAACTTCTGCCTCTGTCCAGACAGACAGCTCAAAGACTAATTGAGGGACTGGTTCCATGGACAAGATGCCTGCAAGCTGAAGCCCTTATGAAACAAGAAAAGAAGATCAGAGAAGAGGTGGAAAGGATGAGAAGCATTTTGAAGCATCCAAGGTGAAGATGAGATGCTACAGAATGGAGAGAATTGGACATGAGTCACCAGAGCCTGTAGAATTAACAATCCAACTCCTCCAGCCCTCGAACTGAAGAACCAGTATGCAACCCTGGAAGTGGAGGAAGTGAAAACATCCCAAGAAAAGAAAGAACCAGAGCTCAAGCACCTCAAGGTTGCAGAATCAGTGACCACAAGGAAGTGAAGGGTAGTGGTGGTTGGTGACTCTCTTCTGAGGGGTACTGAGGCATTCATCTGCCAACCAGACTTGTTGTCCAGAGAGATGTGATATCTGCCAAATGCCAAAATCTGAGTGTTATGGAGAATTTGTCAAAACTCATCAAGCGCATTGACTATTATCCGATGTTGCTTATCCATGTTGGCACAAATTATACTGCTGTGTATCCCTCCGAGCATATCATGGCTCTGGGAAAGAGGGTGAAGCAGATAGGTGCACAGATGGTGCTCTCTTCAATCCTCCATGTTGAGGTTAAAGGCCAAGGAAGAGAAGCTCGCATCTTGGAGATGAATGCATGGCTGCATGGATGGTGTCAATGAAATAATTTTCATTTCCTGGACCATGGGATGATTTTCAAAGGGCTGCAGAGCAGAAATGCATCCATCTGAGCAAGAAGGGTTGAAGTGTCTTCCTCAGCAAATTGGCTAATCTACTGAAAAGGGCTTTAAATTAGATTGATTGAGGATGGATGAAGAAAGCTCAGGTAAGTAAAACATTAAATACCTCTGCAGAAATGGGCAAAAGGGGCAACATCTGGAAAGCAATGTTTATGTTTATTCATCTTGATATACCGCCCTTCATTACACCAGGGCGGTTCACATAGTGCAAACTAACCGGGATGGGCACAAGCCCTATAGCAAGAAAGGAAATACATAATTGGGATAGGAAAGAGGAAAGAGAAAATAGAAAGAGATGGGTTAAAAAGGGTGCATAGTGGAGACCAAGACAAAAAGGAAGACACAAGTAAACTTGAATAAACCAGGTTAACTGGGTGTGGCTGGGAGGTTGTATGCAGAGGCAAAGAGATGAGTTTTAAGTAAAGACCGATAGGTAATATAGTTCTCTTCCAGATGAAGCGGAGTGGGTAAAGAATTACAGAGGGCTGGACAATAGAAGAAAAAAGCAGAGTGGCGGCTAGATTGAAAATGTGCACGAGACGGTGAGGGAAGATGGAGCCGGTTGATGTGGAGAGAGCAGAGACTACGTGTGGGAGTGGTGAAGTGGAGAAGGTCAGTAAGGTATTGAGGTGTATGCATGTACAGAGTGCGGTGAACTAAAGTTAATATCTTAAATTTTATGTGATGATCGACTGGAAGCCAGTGGAGGTGAAGCAATAGGGGGTAACGTGATCAAAGCAGGAAGAGTGACAGATGATTCTAGCTGCAGTGTTTTGTATGAGTTTTAGTCTATGAAGTTGGACTTTGGTGATACCAGCAAAGATGGAGTTGCAATAGTCTAGTCGTGATAAAACTGTAGCCAATGTGAGGGTAGTCAGGGCCGAGGGGAATAGAAAAGGGCGGATAAATCGAATTTGTCGAAGAAAAAAATAATGTTATTCCTTGAGATAGAATAAGCACTGTTTCTAAAAGTGTGTTTGCAACCATTATACTTGGATATATTGAACGTTGTTCTTTTTGGTAGTAACGATTAGCGTTCTAAAATTAGACCACTTGATACGAAGAAAAAAATAATGAATGCAAGCACACACGCAAGGACACAACAGACAGAGCTCTCTCCATGGCTGCTCCAACAATATGGAACAATCTACCGGACGATCTAAGGGCAACTCCAGACCTCAAAGACTTCAGAAAACAACTGAAAACCATGCTGTTCATAGAGCACTATGGTCACATCACATAACCTAAGAGAATGGATAACAGCACCCCAATCCTCCTAAACAACTGTATGTATATAAAATGTTTTTAGCACCACTGTAAATAGCCCACCTTGTACATAGCTCAAACAAATCAAGCACCCAACACAGCCCTCACACAACTAAGTTTCATCCTCACTGCATGTACAACGCACACACTTTACTTGATTGCTTGCTGTGATACCACCTTGATTATTAAGATAAGGCGGTTTAGAAATACTGTTAAATAAATAAATAAATAAATAAATCTTAGTCAGGTGCGATATATGTTCTTTGAAAGAGAGGTTTGAATCAAGAAGAACACCAAGGTATTTAAAGGAGGAGGCAATAGGAATTGCAGAGTGGTTAAGAATTGGAGCAAGAGAAGGGCAAGGACTTCCAAATGTGAACCAGATGGCTGAAGTTTTAGTGACATTAAGATGAAGACAGTTTGAGGATAACCAATTGGAAATGAGAGTAAGGCAAGAGTTCAAAGGTGTGAGATCTGGATAGAGTGGATTAGTGTGGTGGATGATAATTATGTCGTCAGCATAATAAAAGGGCCAGTGGTGTGAGGAAAAGGTTGAACAATAGAGGGGCCAGAACAGAGCCTTGGGGAACACCACAGGGAAGGGGAAAAGCAGTTGAAGGAGGATGTGAGTCTACAGCAGATGCTATAGAGAAAGAACGAGAAAAAAGATAGGAATGAAACCAGTGAAGAACAGTACCACGGAGGCCTGCATCCCACAGCCGAGAGAGGAGAAGGGAGTGATCAACAAGATCAAAAGCAGAAGAAAGATCAAGAGAGACCATCACCGAGATATCACCCCGATCGTGTGAAGTGTGGAGTTCATTGAGAAGGGCAGTCAGAGTCGTTTCCATGCTGTGTCCCTGGCAGAAGCCAGATTGCCGGGGATGAAGGTAGTTAACAGAGTGAAGATGTTGTGAGAGCTGATCAAAAAAAAATTTTTCCAAGATTTTTGAAAGAAAGGGGAGGTTGGAAACTGGGCGGTAATGGACGGGAACCAAAGGATCTAGGAGAGGTTTTTTTGAGGATGGGACGTACCAGAGCATGCTTCCAAGGGGAGGGAAAAGTTCCACTCGATAGGCTGGAATTGATCAATGTACAGATATGGGGAATTAGTGCTAGTGAGGGCTTCAAGAGCCAACTGGTGGGAATAGGATCTAAAGGACAGGTAGTCTTACATGCAGAGGATAGGGAGGGGATTAATTCAGAGGTAGTGATAGGATAAAAAGTGGACCATGTGTGGGTAAGAGAGGGAGGAGGGGGAGAAGGAAGGGAAAGAGGAGGTGGGGAGGATAGAGGGGGTGGGCAGGAGGGAAGGCTAGAACGGAGATCATGTATTTTGGTAGTGAAGTGAAGGGCTAGTTGGGTAGGGGAGGACATGGGAGGAGGGGGAGCAGGGGAAGGACCAGAGTGGATAGAAGTGAGTGAGCGGAGGATGGAGAAGAGCTGTTGAGATGGGTTAGAGGCGGTAGTAATGGAATTAGAGAAAAAGGAAAGCTTGGTTTGATGAACAGAGGAGCAGTAATATTGGTTAAGTTCACAAAATTGAGTAAGAACAAGTAGTGAGCGGTTCTTCCGCCAGACACGCTCAGATCTACGGAGCTGAGTACGCAAAAGACGGAGACCTGCATGGAACCATTGGTGATGGGCAGATGGTTGCTTCGAACGAATGGGCTGAAGAGGGGCAAGATTGTCAAGAGTTGCTGAGAGCGTGGAATTAAAGGTAGAGACTTGGGAACTGGGGAAAAGAGCAGGAAAATCAGAAGGGAGCAGCTGGGAGGCTGGAGGGAAGAGCTGGAGGGTGCGAGGAGAAATCCGATGATGGAGGGAAGTAGAGGACGGAGGAGCGGAAGAGGAACTGGAGGGGACAGAAGAAAATTCTAGTAGAAAGGTCACACAAAAATGATTGGTCCAGGGGAGAGATTGTACCTTGGGTTGAGAAATATGGAAAGAGGGTGATAGTGAAGCAATTACAGGATCGAGAATGTGGCCAGCAGAATGGGTTGGAGAGAGAACGAGTTGTTGAAGGGAAAGATCCTGAAGAAGGGTAGTAAAAGAAAGGTCTTTTTCAGAGGAAGGGGAGTTAAAGTGAACTTGATGATTAAGTGGGGAAATTGCAAGGAGATGTCAGCTATAGTAAGAGTAAGTGCTTCCCAAAGGTGGGCTGGAAGAGAGGGAGGGGCATAGAGGATAAGAATGTGGATGGGGGAAGATTGAAGGCAAAAAAGGAGGGACTCAGAATATTGCAAGAGAGGAGAGATAGAGCAATGCAATCCCGCCTCCGTTCTGGCCAATCCGGGGGACAGAAATGGAGGAGAAATTGGGTGGAAGACATCTAGAGAAAAGGGGCTGCTCTCCATCCTTGATCCAGGTTTTGGATAGGCATAGCAGGTCTAGTGACTCGTAGATGATTAAATCCTGGATCAAAAGGGATTTAGAACGTAGTGAACGACAGTTAAGTGTACCTAGATGTAATGAGCAAAGCAATTGAGGCAAGGAGGAGCCAGAGGCATCTGGTGCAGTCAGAGGAGAACAGTGACGAAGATTGGAAGGATTGCGAGATAAGAGTGTAGGGATAGGAAGAAACCAGTGGGAGCGCAAAGGCTGGTTCCCCCAAATTACCGGGATAGAGGACATGGGGCAGAGGGGAGGGCCCGAGGCTACTGATATCTGAGAGGAGGAAAATACAGGGGGGGGGGGTATGTAAAGCAGAGAAGACCAAATAAGATACGGATTTACTGGAATTAAGCCCATCAGACGGAAAGCAGGCGATAAGGAGATGCAGAGGAGAAGCACAAAGCACTGTAGGACATATGTGAGTGTCAGAACGAAGGGTGTAAGGCCACAAGAGTGGACCAAAGGAGTGCACCTAAGGAGCACAAGCAATGAATATAAATGCCAGTAGTATGGGAAATAAGACCCCAGATGTTGAGGCTTTAATGGAAGAAACTAACTTGGATTTAGTGGTGGTTACGGAGACATGGTTCATGGACAGCCATGACTGGGATGTAGTTATATTGGGCTATTCTTTATTCAGAAAGGACAGGGTGGGAAGAAGGGGAGGAGGCGTGGTACTATATAAAAAAATAATATTAAAGTTATAGAATTACAGGGCTTAAAAGAGAACAAGGAGGCACTGTGGGTTAAACTAGAAAGAGAGAATGGGAAATCCATTTGCATTGGTGTGATATACAGATCTTCTTCAGAGGGATAAAATGTGGACAGAGATATAATAGAAGACATATATGGTATTGCCATGAAAGGAGACGTGCTATTGATAGCTGATTTCAATATGCTAAATGTTGACTGGTACACCCCTGCTGCAGTGTCATCTAGAAGTAAGGAGATCCTAGATTCTCTACAGGGAGAACTATTCTGACATCTAGTAACAAAATCCACACATGAAGGGGCCATATAGGACTTGGTGCTTACCAATGGGGAAAGTGTTTCTCGCTTTTAGTGATCACCAAATAATGTGGTTCAGTATTAGGACTAGGGCTAATAAAATGCATTCAAAAGTGAAGGTCTTAGACTTTAGGAAAACTAACTTTGCCAAGATGGGACAATACCTGAAGGAGTCGTTAGCAGGATGGAAACAGCTGGGGGATGTAAAAAAGCAATGGGTAAAACTGAAAGTGGATATTTTAAGGGCAACAAGCCTTTTTGTTAGGAAGGTAAATAAATGGAAAGGAAAAGGAGGCCACTATGGTTCTCAAAAGAAGTAGCTAAAAAGGTAAAGAAAAAGAACGGTGACCTTCATAAAATACTAGAGATTACAGAGAGAGGAAGACAAGCATCAATATTTGGAAAAACTTAGAGAAGCTAGGAAAGTAGTCAGGAAAGGAAAGATACAAAAAAAAATGGGGGGGGGACAAGAAATTTTTCTGATATGTTAGAGAGAGGATGAAGGGCAAAAGTGATATTGTCAGACTCAAGGGTGAAGGGGAGGACTATGTAGAAGTTGAAAAGGATAAAGCAGACTTGTTTAAAAAATATTTTTGTTCTGTGTTCATAATGAAGGGCCAGGATCAGGACATTAGAAAACACCCACAAACAGGAACAGAAGTGAAGGGAATCTTAAATAATTTTCAGAAGATTGTGTTCATGAGGAACTAGCTAAACTAAAAATAGGCAAAGCAATGGGACCGGATGGGATACATCCAATAATACTGAAGGAATTTGGGGACATTTTAGTAGCTCCACTGATTGACCTTTTAACTAATTCTTTAGAGATGAGAATGGTCCCAGAGGACTGGAAAAAGGCACACATGGTCCCTTTTCACAAAAGAGAAAGTAAGGATGAGGTTGAGAACTACAAGCCAGTTAGCCTGACCTCTGTGGGGAGTAAATTAATGTAAATACTGCTAAAACAGAAGATAGTGAGGTTTCTGGAGTCCAATGGATTGCAGGATCCAAGACAGCATGGGTTTACCAGTGGCAGATCTTGTCAGACAAATCTGATTGATGTCTTGGACCAAGGGAGAACCCTAGATGTGGTGTACTTAGATTCCAGTAAAGCCTTTGACACCAATCCGCACAGGCAATTTATAAATACATTGAGCATCCTAGGGATGGACCCTAAAGTGACTGACTGGATTAGAAATTCGTTCAGTGGGAGGTGATAACGTGTACAGGTAAATGGAGCTCACTCTGTAAACAAAAACAAAAGGAGAAGGAAACCTATTTGGTTTTCCAAAGAAGTGGCTGCTCAAATAAAGGCAAAAAACACAGCTTTCACAAAATACAAAAGCTTGCAAACAGAGGAACACAGAAAGGAATACAGGATCAAACTCAAAGAGACAAAAAGAAATAAGGATAGCAAAATCAAAGGCAGAGGAAAAGATGGCTAAAGATGTGAAGTGTGGTGACAAAACTTTCTTCAGGTATATTTGGGAAAGGAAGAAGATCAGAGGTGGAATCGCAGGACTCAGAAGTGCTGGGAATGGACTCGTGGAAAGGGACATTGAAAAAGCGGAATTGCTAAACAAATACTTCTGCTCTGTTTTTACTAAAGAAAATCCTGGAGAAGGACCGTGACTCCCAAATATAAAGATGGGAATGAAGTAGATACCACACCATTCACAGAAGATGATGTGTTAGAACAACTTGCGAAACTGAAAGTGGACAAGGCCATGAGACCGGATGGGATACTGAAAGAGCTCAGAGAGGTTCTTGCAGGGCCGTTAAAGGATGTTTTCAACAGTTCCTTGGAAACAGGAGTAGTTCCTCAGGACTGGAGAATGGCTGAGGTCGTACCTCTACACAAAAGTGGTGACAGGGAAGAAGTGTCAAACTACAGGCCTGTGAGCCTTACCTCGGTGGCGGGAAAAGTAAAGGAGGTGCTTCTGAAGGAGCGAATAGTGAACTTTCTCATAACCAATAGGTTGCAAGATCCGAGGCCACATGGTTTTATCGAAGGACGATCTTGCCAAACAAATCTGATTGAGTTCTTTGACTGGGTGACCAGAGAACTAGATCAAGGACATGCGATGGATGTCATCTACCTGGATTTCAGCAAAGCCTTTGATACTGTTCCTCATAGGAGGCTTATCAATAAACTCAGTAGTTTGGGGATGGGTCCCAAGGTGGTAAACTGGATCAAAAATTGGTTGACTGATAGACGACAGAAGGTGATGGTAAATGGAGCTCACTCGGAGGAAAGGAAGGTGATTAACGGGGTGCCCCTTGATTCGGTCCTGGGCCCGGCACTGTTCAATGTATTTGTGAGTGATATTGCTGAAAGACTGAATGGAAAGGTCTGTCTTTTTGCAGATGACACGAAAATTTGCAACAGAGTGGACTCCTCCGAGGGAGTCCTTAACATGAGAAATGTTCTACAAAAGCTGGAAGAATGGTCAAATGCTTGACAATTAAGATTTAATGCAAAGAAGTGCAGAGACATGCACTTGGGTAGCAGAAACCCAAGAGAAATGTACACGAAAGGGGCGAGAGGTTGGTGTGCACGGATCAGGAGAAAGACCTTGGTGTGATTATTTCTGTAGATCTAAAGGTGGCAAAGCAGTGCGACAAGGCGGTGGCAAAAGGCAGGAGGATGTTGGGCTGCATATGAAGAGGTATTACCAGCAGAAAGAAAGAGGTTCTAATACCACTGTATAAGTCACTCGTGAGGCCTCACTTGGAATACTGTGTTCAGTTTTGGAAGCCGTGTCTTGCAAAGGATGTAAAAAGAATGGAAATAGTTCAGAGGAAGGTACCAAAATGATTTGGAGCCTGTGTCAGAAGCCTTATGAGAAGAGACTTGAAGACCTAAATATGTACACTTTGGAGGAGAGGAGGGATAGGGGAGATATGATTCAGACCTTTAAATACTTAAGAAGAAATAATGAACAAACAAACCTCTTCCAAAGACGGGGAAACTGTAAAAGGAGAGGGCATAACATGAAGCTGCAAGGTGGAAAATTGAAAGGCAATATCAGGAAATACTTTTACACTGAGAGGGTGGTGGGGGCAAATACAGTGAAAGAATTCAAAATGGCATGGGACAGACACAATGAATCCATTTATAGCAACAGAATAAAATCAAAATAAACTGAACCATCTAACTTCTCAACAAATACGGGTGTCCTGCATGGAGCCGTGGGTTCACCCCTAAACAAAGACATGGGGAGGGGTGGCCTACACAGAATGACACCTACTCCTGCCATCTTACTCCGGCTATCTTTCTGGGCAGACTAGATGGACCATACTGGTCTTTATCTGCCGTCATTTACTATGTTACTATGTTACTCTGAGGAGAAGGATGTTATTAGTGGTGTGCTGCAGGGATCTGTCCTTGGTTCAATTCTTTATAACATCTTTGTTAGTGATATTGTGGAAGGGCTGTCAGATAAGGTTTGCCTCTTAGTAAATGATACCAAAATCTGCAATAGAGTAGATATCCAAGAAGAAGTAAATAACATGCAAAGGGATCTAGCTAAACTTCAAGCATGGTCAAGAATTTGTAAGCTGAAATTTAATGCTAAAAAGGTAGTAGAGACAAGTACAGTATCTGAATTCAAGAAAGCAAGGAAGAAACACAGAAGATCTCAAAAGGTAAAAAGGGGGCTATAGTAGTTGATAAGAAAGAGCAGATTAGATAGGCCATATGATCTTTTTCTGCTGTCCTGTTTCTATGTTTCAGAGATACAGGCCACAGTTTACCATAGAAACATAGAAATATGATGACAGAAAAAGACCACATGGCCTGTCTAGTCTGTCCTTCCATATCAACAACTACAACAGTCCCCTTTTTACCTTTAGAGATCCTCTGTGTTGGTCCCATGCTTTTTTGAATTCAGTTACTGTCCTCATCTCTACCACCTCCACTGGGAGACTATTCCGTGGATCCACTACTCTTTCCGTAAAGAAATATTTCCGCATATCACTATGGAATCTATCTCCCTTCACTCTCATCCCATGTCCCCTCGTAGCAGAACTTGCTTTCAATTGAAAGAGGCTCTCTCCCTGAACATGTATGCCACGGAGGTATTTAAACATCTCAATCATATCACCTCTATCCTGCCTTTCCTCTAAGGTGTACATATTAAGATCCTTAAGTCTCTCCTCATATGCTTTATAATGAAGCCCACTAATCATTTTAGTAGCCACCCTCTGCACCGACTCCATCCTGTTCACATCCTTTTGAACATTAGAATATTAGAACATTATCATAACAATTAGCACAGGGATTAACAACGCATGTTTGCTGTCAATGTTGCAGTAACCGGGTAGCCGGACCCGATGCCCCCCTATCATGCGCCACACCAACCCCCACCTGCACCCTCCCCTCCTACCTACCCCCACCACCAACCCCAGCTCGCCCACAAACTCAACAGACACTGTTCTTGGAAGCAACTGGTCACAGCTTTATTAATTAACTCAAACAATTGAACATTCATAACAATAATCAACACCCCCGAAACCCCCACAGGTAGAGGGATCCGTCACCAGCCATATGATTAGCAAGGTGACCTCACCTCCGCACCTGCCGTGGTCAAGCCTCCGGCAAAGCTCCTATCCCCCTTTCCGACTTTGCCATATCAGTAGCACAAGTCCACCAGGGTTTATCTGGGTCGTGGGCACCCCGCCCTCGTCCCAAGTGGCCTAAGGCTCCAGACCCCGGAAACCTCCGGGATCCCGCCACCGGCACAGACCTGCTGCTCAGTCTGTGCCGCCCCCCCCCCCATCTCAAGCTGCGAACAGTGCGAGCAATCCTGCAGCACCCGCTCAACCGCTTCCTGCCAGTCATTCAAAACTGCTTCCTGCCTAAGTCCATTCCTATCGGAGACAGATGCACCCCATCGCTCCTATAGAGCCCGGCACAATTGACTTCCACCCAAGCATGCTGCACCTGATAACCCCCTAACTCACATACCCACCATCCAATTTGCCTGTTGATTTTCGTCAGGCCTCTCAACCACCTCCGCTGCTCTCCAGCATGCCGGTCTAGGTATAATGTTCAACCATATCAACACCCCACCGGCGAACCACCACAGCACCACTGCCAGATCCCTCTTCACCGCATTAATCAGCTGCTTGCAGGTCCAGGAAGTCAAATCATTGCCACCCAAGTACACCAACACGATCGCAGGCTGTGGCAGTCGACGCCGATGATGACGGAGCAAAGGCAGCAGCTGTGTGCATCGCAGACCCCGCTCGCCCAGCCATGACACAGACACCACCATCAGATCACAGCCAAGATTGCTTCCGATTGGCCGCACTGCCGCCCGCTGGCCAGCCCAGAAGACGAAGGAGTGACCAACCATCCAACAATTTCTCACGCCAAGTCCCCCATCTGCAAAAGAAATCACACGTTAATAGCACCCCCTCAGTTCCTCCCCCCTCATAAACGTACATAACCTTTAAATGCCTTGGAACGCCATCTGCCAATATACTGTATCTGACCCCCCGAAAGCCCCGCTTCTGCAGCGCTGGTAGCTGCCCCGATCCAAAAAGAATGTGGCAAATATTGCCTCGTATCCACCATTAGGTGAGACAATACCATCCGCAAGACCGCCGCCACCTGAAAACGCGTTAGCACCCTCACGTCACTATGCACAAAGAGTGCACTCTCCACCGCTGGGTACACCCGCAGATACTCACGCATGGCAGCTACCGGACATGCCACCCCCGGGCCCGCAAAAATTCTACTACCGTAGCACAACCTCGACAGTAAGCATCCCAGGTCCGCTCGGCCACCAAACACCGCAGCAACTCCTTCATCTCAGCCGGCCATCGTTCCACAAGCTCCAAGGGATCACATGCCCCTCCAACTCCGCCTCCGGTGCCAACTGCCGAAAACGCTCCCACTGCAAAAGGGAAAGGGCATCAGCAATACCATTAGCCTGACCACGGATATGGCGTGCCTTCAAAACCACATTCTGCCGCAGACACCCCAGCACTAACGCTCTCATGAGCGACTCCACCCTCATACATCGGGTAGTGTAATGATTCACAATGCTTACGACTGCTTCATTGTCGCACCACAATAACAACCTACGGTTTCGTACCTTCTCTGGCCACAATTCCAAAACCACGAGCATTGGGAATAACTCCAAAAAAGTGATATTCTTTGTCAAACTGGCCTCATGCCACTCATCCGGCCATCGCTCTGCGCACCATGCACCCCCAAAATAGATACCCACCCCAACTCCCCCCCCCCCGCTGCATCAATATAGAGCTGTAGATCCTCACTCGAACACTCTTCTTCCAAAATGACCGATGTCCCATTAAAATCCCGCAAAAAGACATCCCAAATCCGCAAATCCTCACGCATCAATCTTGAAATATTTATACGGTGATGTGGATTCTTCACTCCCACCATTGCTCCCGCAAATTGACGTAAAAACACGTGGCCCATCGGTATCACCTTACAAGCAAAGTTCAAGGATCCCAACAATGCCTGCTTTTCTTTCAATGTTAACTTTGAGGATGCCAACACATTGGCCACTAAGACCTGCAACCTTACCACCTTCTCCTGCGGCAAACGTGCCACCATCCGGTCGGAGTCCAATTCGACTCCTAAGAAAGTGATCCTGGGAGATGGACCCTCCATCTTACTGGCCACCAGCGGCACCCCCAACTCCCCAGCCAGCCGCATAAAGTAGTTAATTAGAAATAGTTAATTTTCTGCGTGACGTGCTAACCTTCCGAATCTTTATGTAGAAATCAAAATTATTCTGTCTTGATTTCGACAGCTTTCTCCATGTAATCTTCCCCGCTTCTGATCGCTGGAAGGAGCGGTATACAAATGCTTGCTAAATAAATAAATAAAAATAAAATAAACCCATCTAAAAGCTCCGAGCAAGCAGTCGACTGTGCAGCACCCAAGAACAAAAAATCGTCGAGATAATGAACCACCTCGGACCTGCCCACCTGACACATCAAGGCCCACTGAAGGAAGGTACTGAATTTTTTGAAGTAAGCGCAAGACACCACACACCCCATCGGCATGCACTTGTCGAAATAAAATTCATTGTCGAAACAAAAGCCCAATAAGCGAAAAGACACCGGGTGCACCGGCAACAAGCAAAAAGCCGACTCAATATCGACCTTCGCCATCAATGCTCCCGGCCAGGCCTTTCGGACTAACTCAGCTGCTCTGTCAAATGATGTATATCGAACAGTACACCACCTCCGCGGTATGTGATCATTCACTGAAGCACCGCCTGGAAAGGAGAGATTATGTATCATCCAAAACTTCCCTGACTCCTTCTTTGATATGATACCAATCAGGGATACCACAAAATCCCGAAAAGGAGGCTGCTCAAATGGCCCTGCTACCCTACCCAACTCCAACTCAACCCTCAACTTCTCGCGGGCCACCCCAGCAAACCTCCGCACAGACGGAGAGTTCCTTGCGGCCATGCCCTCAACCACACCCTTAACTGGAATTACAAACCCACATTGAAAACCCAACAATAAAGTTTTTCCCGCCTTCCTCCTCGGGTAACATTGAAGCCACTCCTTCAACACCTCGACCTTTATTGGCGTAGGTGCCACCACGGAAGCTTCCCCGTTACTTGCTAGCCGACAAGGAGGGCAAGGCTGTACTTTTCTTAAGGCATTTTGATGCTGCATGCCCCCCGCTGAGCATACATGCCGGAATTTGCAATCCGGGAACAGACAGGACGCCCTATTAAAACGCCAGCAGACATCCCCTCCCTCAACTGAGACTGTCCAGATGGGCGAAGTAACTCCGCCGCCTCGAAAGGAACGACTCACCCCGGCATTGACACCAGCCCCGCCTTGGGAGCCGCCCTAACTGACATCTGGGTGAGCCACAAGTTTATATCCTGCATCCCCCACGTTAAGGCCTTGTTCTCTTCCATCTTATCTCTAAATTTTTCATCATAGTTAAGCCACGCCCACCCTTCATGCATCTGCGAGGCTTCCAGAATCGAATCCGCATATGCCAGCAACATACCCTGCTGCTCCGGGTAATGCTGTCCCCATACACTAGCCAATCTCAAGAAGGACCGCACCCAATTCACCACTCTCCTAGACACCTTTCGAACCCTGCCGGCCTTCTCATCCTCCTTCCGCTTTTTCTTGCTCTCCCCCGAGCGCTTACAACCTTCCAGCAAACAGAATATGTCTATGTACTTCCTCCTTTTAATTCTGCACCTCAACTTCCATGGCACCCCTTCCCATTACTCCGATAGCGTCAAAACATTTGCCACCCCGCCTGACACCACACACACCGCCGCCACCCCGCTTGCCTCCGACGTCTTATCCCCACACCCCACGGAGGATCCTGATGAGCCAGACGATGAGGAGGACAACGAGTCAGAACTCCGCCGGCGCCTACAAGTATGCTTCCTCTTCCTGCTAGCTTTTTCTAACCGCAGCACTCGCTCCGCACCCCATCCCCCCTGCCCCCTCATCACCTTGTAACTCACCCCGAACTGCTGAGTGCCCAACATCCGGTACTTCCAGAGGCATCGACTCCTGCGCTGCCTCCGCCCTCGACTGCTGCTCTGACACCACCTGCTCCATTGCTCCTGCCACATGATCTCGCGATGGTTCCACAGCTCGGATGTCCACTGGCGCCTGCTGCTTTCCCACTGCATCGACTAGCCTGGATGAGGCCATCCACGGCACCTGTGGGGAAACAAAAGGAAAAGGAGCAGGAGAAAACCCCCCAGACCACGCCGGCTGCCACGCCCCCACCCAATCAGCCCCAGACGGACCCTGACCACCCCACAACCACTGATCCCATGGACCCTGATACCCCCTCCAGGTATAGCCGGGAACCCCACCTGAACCAATCCAAGGCTGACAAGCACCCCCCGCACCCCCCCCCCCTTGCCAGACAGGGACTCATGCTGCTCACCGCACCTTCATTCCCATCAATCCCGGAAGGCACCGCGGTTCCAACCCCATACCCAATACTCCGCCCCCGCCCCTTTCACTAATAGGCTGCAATTGCCTTTGGGACCCAGCCCGCCCCCTTCCTCCACTGAGATGGCAGTCACTCCACCCCGAGCAACACCACCTCAAAACCTGGACCCGCGTCCCCGTGCCCTAGCTCGATCACCCCCCTTTGCCCTGCCTGCAGACTGCCCAGACCTCCCCGCCCCCCCCCCACAGCACTCCTGGCCCCCCCGCCTGCCCTGCCCCCGGGGAGGGGACCCAGAAAGGCTGCGCTGGCCCCCCTCTGTCACCCCACACCCCCTGTCCTGAAGCACCGCCCACCGACCTGCTCACACTGGTCCTGACAGACCCCTGCCTGCGACCCCCACCTCCATGCCCAGCAGGCATCCTCCCCAACCTGCCGTTATTTTTTTTTTTTTTATTGCCCTCCTTTACTAAATTGCTGTCCCCCACCAGACTCGTTGAAAAGTCGCGGTAGCTGTCAGTAGAGAATTTTTTTATTTTTTTTTATATGCCCAGACAGCCTCTGTTCCCTAGCTTCCTTCCCCTTTTTGTGTTGGTTATTATTATTATTTTTTTTTTTACAAAGCCCCCAAAAGCCCCCAGACTCGCCTGCAGCAACTTGGGCCCCACGCGCTCCTCGAGACCGCTGCGTCTGTGCCCGGCCGCGTGCTCACTCCACCGCCTCGCCACTCCCACGGGACTCAAGCTGCAGCGCTGCACCCGACGTCCTCTTCATAGGCCGATCAGCCAGGCACCCCACGACCGACAAGAACGCTGCCCGGAAACAGGGAAACTTCTTTTCGGCTAGGGAAACTTCTTTTCGGCTCCTCGCATGTGCTCAGAACTAACCGCACTGAGCACATGCCCGCCGACTCTGCCATCCCCCCGCGCATGCACGCGCGGGGACCAATCATTTCAAAGGGCGCATCGGCGCCCCGACGAATCCCCTGCCTCAGACCCCTCCTTGCCCCCCCCACGCTACCGCTCACAACAGAGGCGCGAGCAGGGGGCCCGCACCGGGCGCCGGGACCCTGCCTGCGCCCCTCCCTCTTAGCGTGCTTGCACTTAATCCCTCCCCAATGGGTAACATTAAGTGAATCTGCATTAAGTATGCTTTCTGCAGGTGCACATTAGGGTCCAAATCAGTGTGGCATCTTCTAGGGCTAGGTGGTACATGCCCCCACCAGGTAGCACAGTACTATTGCAAGTACTGCATGTTGATTTCTACTCTCAATGCTTGATCCTGCAAAACCTTATCACAACTTAGTAAACATACCCCTTATACCCTGATTTTATAAAGAAACACAGGCACCTGCTTTTCTTGAAAAAAAATGACTTAAGTGAGGCATGTTCATGGTACCTAAAACTAGGCAACAGATTATTAAATTACCCTTAGCATGTGCTAGTGAACTACTTTGCATATAATGGACTCTAGTTAAAGAAGAAGTCTGATACAAACTTCTGAAAAAAAATTAAGATAAATAAGCAACAGAGTGTAAATAAACAGGAGGCATAAGCAGATGGCATCATGACAGTAGGGTGGTACAAAAAAAGAATTAGCATGCAAGTGCAATAAGGAATCTTCTTATTTTATCGCATTGCTTTTACCTGACATATGTTCAGTGCTTACTATCAAATCTGAGGTCTCACAGGAACAAAAGCTTATGTCTACTTAACTACTTTTTTCTAATGTGAATGTTTTTTTTCCTTCATTCATTTTAAGGGTGATGAGCTTAACAGAAATAGATCATTGCTCTGGATTTCCTACTGCTCCTAAATGGCAGCATTCATAAACATTTACACAAGTATTAGTATGTTACAGATGCTTTCCCATGAACTCAACACAAAGCAAAAAATATGTAACAATAATTGTACTTCAGCTTTTATAGTAAACAAATTGAAAATGTACATATCATATTTTTCTGTTAAATCTGGCTACTTTTGGAATATGAAAACAAAAGAGGATTTCGACCTCCTCAAGGAACTCCACAAGGAAGATGTGGAGAGAGAGTTTTGGGTATGCCGGGTACTCGTGACCTGGACTGGTCACTGTTAGAAACAGGATAATGGGCTTGATGAACATTTGGCCTGACCCAGTATGGCAGTTCTTATGTTAAAAGGACCCCAAGGCTTAATTCGTAGACATAAAGAGCATGAAACTTTGGAACTGGGGGAGGCACCGAGGCAGAAGCAATCTCATAACAGAGGCTAGATTAGGGAGTAGAGGGACTGTTTTCTGTTCTGCTTTAGACTCACTCACTCCCTTTCCATACAGGCTGCCTGGAAGGGAGGGACAGTAACAGGACACCCTGCTGCTCTGGGGTCTTAAAAGAAGTGGGGAACTGTGTTCCAGGCTATTTCCTCAGAAATTAAGCCCTGAATGACCTAATATCTTGACATTCTCTCCTACCTGAATGCGATGTATACTTATAAAGAATTAGTGGGATTCACGCATCGGTAATTTAACCTGGGTATTAACCTAAGATAAAGAAATAGAGCACTTAAGCAGGTAGTCCCAAGGGCTGTTCCAAAACCTATCCAAGTTCTGTTCACCTTGTGATATCAAGAATAAACCCAGAGGTCAGTCACTTTCATATATGGTTTTGAAATCACCTTTCTCTTCCATAAATTCTCAAACATTTTTCTTTCAAATCCTGACATTTGTCTCAAAAAGAAACTTATTCCCCAATGTCCCACAGTAACTCCTAACTTGGAAATTCTTAAAAGGTCATAATTTTAAGTCCACATTTTTCTCCACATCTCACTGGGATGTGAACATCCCCTGCAAAAATAATTTAGGAAAGGATAGGTGAATTGAATCTCTAATCTGTTGCACCACGCACTGTTACATACCGTGCACAAAAATCTTAACAGACATCTGAAGGTAGGGCAACAATCAAGAGATCGCTGTACTTTACTATACAATTTCTTCCAAATATGTATGGCAGTATTTTAGAAAAGGTTGATAAGTAAGAAGCTTCTTAATCTTTAATTTATTTATTTAACAGGTTTTTTTATACCGCTTTATCATTTCAGTCAAAGCGGTTTACATTGTAACTTAAACTTGGTAATGTACATTAAACAGGGACATTGATAACTTGGATTTTTCTGAGTCAATGGAGGGAAATTTGTTCTGTATAAAATACTCTGAGTATAGTGAAGCACCAGAAGAGACGCCAATCTTACCCAATGGGGGTGCCATCAATTCCACACCAATTTCTAATCACCTTCAAGCATGCCTACAAATAATAAAGTAAAATGCTTGATACATTCCTATCATCCCAATTATTCGGCATAGTCAGCAAATTTACATGTATACATGGTTTCCTTCCTTTCCAAATAAACTTTGCGATTGTCCTAAGCACTTCTACATAAAAGCTTCTTGCTAACCTGATCACTAAATTAGAAAAAAAGAAATAACAATTTTGGGAATATAAATACATCTTCAAAGCTTTAATTCTCCCAATCCATGATACTGCAAACTCTTTCCACTGAGCTAGCTTACCTCTAATTTTTTGCATTGCTTTATCTTAATTTAGGGATTATAGCACAGAAAGATCCTTCCCTCTCCTAACTTCCCTCAATCTTTACCACAAAGCATAAGCAGCAGTTTTGAAAACTAAACAGAGTAGCCTGCCATTCTCCAAAATTCTTCAATAATGATAACAAATTTGGAAAAGAAGATAATTTTGTAAGAAAAATTAAAGTATCATCTGCATAAGAAGACCTGATGATCCTCCCCCTCAATTCTAACACCCAAAATGTACTCCAAATCTCAGACTGCAATTGCCAGCAGCTCAATTGTCAATGTGAAAAGTAGTGGAAAGGGAGGGGATCTTTGATGCATACCTGTATTTAGTCTGAAAGAGACTGATGAATAGCATTAATTATAAATCAGACCAATGGGGCTAAATATAGTGGGCCCGAATTTGAGCTGGGCAGTGCTATGCACCGTGTCGACGCATAGCTCACCCACCTCCCGCCCAACCCGGATTTTCTATGCCGGGGTCATATGTGACCCCGGCATCGAAAATCCGGGTGTCACCGCAAAGACAGAAAGCCCATGTAGCCCAGTTTTCTATGCTACACGGTTTGCCACAGCGCCTTAAAAATAGGTGAGGTTTTCCCATGCCTATCTTTAAAACACAGAGCGCTAACCATGTAGCATTGAAAATCGGTGCTACACAAGTAGCGCTATGGCCGCCTCTGCTCTGCCACCAGAATGCCCCCAACACACCCCAATGCTATGCGGATAGCATCTGGGCATGTTTGGGACATATCCAGGATTTTTGAAGGGCACTACCCGTGTAGGCGCCCTTCAAATATCCCAGATAAGGCCTTTACATGGGTAACTAGAGAAATTACCCATGTAAAGGCCTTCGAAAATCGGGCCCAATGCCCATATCCAACTTATAAAATTCCTTCCATATCTAAATTGGTGTGGCCATTCAACCATATCAGCATCCAAAGAAAGGACTCCCACTACTCCCTGTAAATTTCTGGCCTGTTAGATAATATTAAGAAAATATCTAATATTACCCATGTCAAACATGTGTTTTTATAAAATTGGTTTGGTCTGGATAAGTAATTTGTGTTATATAGTTCTTAATCCAAAGGCTTAAGAGCATGCTAAAGATTTTATAATCTGTGTTTAATAATAAAATTGGGTAAAACTAAATGCATGATGCATCCTTCCTGCCCTCTTTCAGAAAATTGAGATGTCATAAAAAGATAAGGCTACCCTTCCAGAACACCTTATTTTGCTTGTTTTTATTGTTGTGAAGCACTTTGCATGATGTATCCTGATAATGGTATGTTGTTGTTAAGTACCGTTGAGTCGGTGTCAACTCGTGGCAACCCTATGGATAGTTGTCCTAAACTATGTTCGGTCTTCAGTCAGGAGGCTCATTGCGTGGCACCTATAGCTGCTGTTATGGTATGGTATATAAATGTTTTAAATTACATTAAATTAAACATCTCCTCCAACAATGAGGCAATGGATTGACTCAAACTCATATAATTCTGCTGGTGGGCCATCTGAGGCCAGCAGCTTTATTATTCTTCAGTGTAAAAATAGCTCTTTTTACCTCCCCTAGAGTGGAAGGATTTTCAATCAAGTCTACCTCCTCTGTATTCAGTCTCAAAATTCTCAACTTAAAAGAGTTTTCACTTTTTTGTTGGTTCAGTGAAACTTTGGAAGTATAATATTGCTACTAAAACTCAGAAAAACAGTTTGCCATGCATTTAGAATCCTCTGTCATAGTTCCATCATGTGTCCCATTTTTACATGTCCCGTACCACAGTTTAGCTTTGGTAAGCTTCTACAGTACCATCTTACTAGATTAGTAAGCGTGTTCATAAAAGGATCTTTTAGGCATATTAAGATGGTAGGTTACTCAATTATTCTTGAGTCTAAATTCTTCCTTCAGTACCATGAATTACTTTTAGGTTTCTTCCTTAGAATCAACCTTGTACAGAACCTCCAGTAACTCATTCTTTTTGAGTCATTCAAATATTAACCTTTGCCTTTGTTTCTTAATATGAGCAGAAAGGAAGGATATGTGGCCTCTTAAGACAGTCTTCACAGCTTCCTACACCATAAAGTGATGGATATCAGGCTGTAAGTTGAACTTCACATACAGTATGCTTCAAATAGCTCTGTTAATTTCTCAGCATCTTGGTATCTCTGAGCCATTCTGGAAAATTTCCAAGCTAACCATAGTATGATGAGAAATCATAGCATTTTAAATCTGATATTTCTTTTCAGAGCTCAGAGTCTCCTGAGGAAGAAACCAGTAATCTATACAAGTATATGATTTATGCATGGCAGAAAAGAAAGTCTCTCTATCCCTCCCATATCTCAAGCACCAAACATCTGTTAACCTCAATTCTTTTAACTGTTCACTTAATTTTTTAGATCCAAGGACTGCTGATTTTTATTATTAAATCTGTCAACTCTGGATAGTCCACAATTAAAGTCGTCCCCCCCCCCCCATTTAATATATCTGGCCTTTGGTTCCCCATTTTAATAGTTGAAAAAGAAACATGAAAAAAAAAGGAAGTGGCCTCCAGTGGGTTTATAAAGGCAAGCTAGAGTATTCAAAATATTGTTCAGATAATCAATTATAATAAGATATCTCCCAAGCAAGTCTACAAGCGTTTCTTCAAGAATAAATGGATAGGACATGGAAACTTAAATCACTGTACCCCTCCTTGATTTCTTAGAGGAAGAGTATACCACTTGTTGTACTCAACCGCTTTTCAGCTTCTCATGCTCCCCATCAGAATGATGTGATTCTTGTAAAAAATAAAAATAATAATAATAATCAGGGGCGGCTCAAGACATTCTGCTGCCTGAGGAGAAGTATGAAAAGGTGCCCCCCCCACACACCTTAGAGGGGGCGGGGCTTTTTAAGAAATCCAATCAGAGACTGAACCAAACCAAAAAGCAGATTAGATTATATGGAGGAAATGCAAGCTGCTTGCACACAGGGCCATATTGAGCTGCAATCGCACCCTGTGCGACTTGCAGCTCGGACGTATGCCCCCCCCCCATCTCCCCCCATACCTCCGTCCAGTGCTGCCTGCTCTTTCCCTGCTGCTGCCGCCCTCTGTTTTTTTCACGGGGGCACCGGCAGCAGGGAAAGATCAGGCAGCGCTGGACGGAGGTATAGGGAGGTGGAGGGGGGCATGCACCCAATCTGAAAGGCATCGGCACTTTAAGAAGATCTGTCCCTCCCTACTCTGACATCGCGTCGGAGAAGAAAGGGACAAGACCTGCTTAAAGTGCTGCAAAAAGGCTTGGGGAGTGCATTATATCTGCCTGCTATTGTCCTGCCAGCAGCAGCAGGGCAACAGCAGACAGCCAAAATGTGCCCCCCAAACCTTTCCGCCCTGTGCAGCTGCACCGCTTGCACAGGGTTAGTTATGGTCCCGTTTGCACACCAAGGAATTAAAAGACAGCAAGAACCAACAGCACAGTTTATAAAACTAAATTATAACTCATTTTTATTTTGTTGTTATAAACTGCGTTATGGTTCTTGCTTTTTCATTTTCAACATATATTTTGCATCCACAGTAGGTGCAGAGCAGAACCAGGACATTCACCCACAGAACTCAATATTTAAAAAAAAAAATCTGATTCTGATCATCTCACTAACAACAACAACAACCACTATTCTCCAGTACAAGGCATATTGTGAACTAATACAAAACACTACAACAAAGAGCAAACCTACCATACCATACCATACCATACCATATCAGCACAAACTTCCAAAACTCACATAAGTAGCCCATCCAAAAAAAACTTCACTGTAAATACTATAGTAGGCCCTGGAACATCCATACACCTATTTGAAAAGCTGAACAAGTCAAATTACTACAGTACAGTATAGATCTTTATGTACAAACTCCATGTTAACAGAACACCTGACCTCAGTCAAACACTCACATCGACCCTCACCAAGTACAGAATAAGTAACCACAATCTAAAGTAAAAATAAAAATATGTAAACTAAATTTAAATCAAAACCCCAAGAAACCAGAGTCCACATGCAGAGCAATATCAGATAAATAAGAGTTCCCCAATACTGTGTAAAATCTAAAAATAGCACAAAGTCCAATAACTAAAATTAAATAAAATTATATTTTCTACCTTTGTTGTCTATTTTATTCTCTGATCATGCTGGTCCCGATCTGAAGCTTCAGCTTTCCTGTCTTCTCTTAGCTCTCTTTCTGTTGTCTATGGTCCATCTGCCATTTCTTATCTCTTCTTTTGTTTTCTTCACTTCCTTCCATCAACCCATTTCCAGTTCCAGTAACCCTCCCCAGTATCAGCCCCCTTTCCAGTCCTTCCCTCCCGGTACCTTCCAATGTCAACTGCCTTGCATTCCCATGACTGCAGCTGGTGTCCATTCCCTTCCAGTCCCCCTCCTTCCTCACTGCCCAGCCCCTTCTAGTCCAAATACCATCCCAGATATCAGCTCACTTCCACTCTCAATGCCACCCCCCAGTCAGCTCTCTTCCAGTCACCCTACCCTCTGTCCATCCTCCTTCCAGTGCCATTTGCATGTCAGCTCCCTTCCAGCCTCCTCCCCATTACCCAACTACCTACCACTCCCATCTCCAAATGCAGCTCCCTTCCAGTCCCCCATCAGTACTTCCCAGTTGTCAGCTCCTTTCCAGCCCCCTCTTTCCCCTGTGTCAGCTCCCTTCATGCCCCCTCCATCCCCTGGCAGACCCTCTCATTATCCGCTGCCTTCCAGTCCTATTCTACCATCCTCCCGCATCGGCCCATTTGTAGCCCTAGCCCCTAGTTTTCTTCCAAGGCCAGCAGCACTCTCCTCCCCTCCCCATTAGCCCATTTCCAGTCCTATCTACCTTCAGCCCACTCTAGTCCTAGCCCCCCAATCAGCCCATTACCAGTCCTAGCTCATTTCCAGTGCTAGCCTTCCATCTCCCCATTACCAGTCCTACCCCCCCCAATAAGTCAATTTCCAGTCCTAGTCCCCCAATCAGCCCATTTCCTGTCCTAGCCTCCCTAATTAGCCCATTTCCAGTTATAAACCCCCATCAGCCCATTTCCAGTTCTAGCCCCCCTCCCGATCAGCCCATTTCCAGTTTTAACTCCCCCATCAGCCCATTTCCAGTCCTAGCCCCAACATAACCCATTACCAGTCCTAAACACCCCCATCAGCCCACTTCCAGTCCTAGACCCCCCATCAGCCCACTTCCAGTCCTAACCCCCCCTCATAGACAATTTCTAGTCATATCCCCCTCCCATTGGCCCATTTCCAGTCCGAGCCCCCCCCCATAGCCCATTACCAGTCCTAGACACCCCCATCAGCCCACTTCCAGTACAAGCCCCCCCATAGCCCATTACCAGTCCTAAACACCCCCCATCAGCCCATTTCCAGTTCTAACCCCCATCAGCCCATTTTCCAGTCCTAGACCCCCCATCAGCCCACTTCCAGTCCGAGCCCTCCCATAGCCCATTACCAGTCCTAAACACCCCCCCATCAGCCCACTTCCAGTCCTAACCTCCCCATAGCCCATTACCCGTCCTAATCCCCCCAACAGCCCATTTCCAATCCTAGCCCCCCATAGCCCATTACCAGTCCTAAACACCCCCCATCAGCCCATTTCCAGTCCTAGACCCCCCAAGCCCATTTCCAGTCCTAACCCCCCCATCACCCCATTTCCAGTCCAAGACCCCCCCCCCCCCGACCATTTCCAGGCCTGGCCCCCAGGGAAATAAAAACGCTCAAGTTAAAACTAGGTACGAGCCCTAACCTTTTTAGCCTCTCTTCATATTCATCTGCAAATTTGATAACCTTACTTGTTATTTCCATTTCCAGGTCATTTATGAATGTGTTAAAAAGTAGCGGACCCAGCACAGATCCCTGGGGTACTCCACTATTCACCAGCATTGAATATCCAGGGTTGAGGGTCGGCAGTGACAGCTATGCGCTATTGCGGTGAATAGCCGTTCCATTTCAATATCGGGGCCCATGTATCTGACTGACTCATGGCTCACCAACATCGACAACGTCCTTACAAATCAATTGCGAGTAACAAATTATGATCTCTTCTATTGCCCAAGAACCAACCGCAGAGGTGGAGGAGTTTACATTCTTGTCAGAAATAACCTAAAATTCAACAGTATAAAAGCTGAAAGCACATCTGGTCTCAATATCATCAGGATAGCAAACAAGCACTTAACAATATCATCATCTGATGACCTATCTTTAATTCTGGAGGTGGTGTGTGGCCACACCACAAACCATCTCTGTGGAGGAGTAGCCTAATGTTCAGAGCACTGGCTTGGGACTCCAAGCAGGACAAGGTTTAATTCCCACCAGCACTCCTTGTAGCCTTGGGCAAGTTGCTTAACCTTTCATTGCCTCAGAATAATCCAAGTTATCACCGTTTCTGTTTAATATACATTGCCAAGTTTAAGTTACAATGTAAACCACTTTGGTTGAAATGATAAAGCAGTATAAAAAACTTGTTAAATAAAATCTCTGGCCCATGGAAGATTTTAATCTCCCATCACTACTTACGAAATATGCTATATCCTTCCTAGAGGCTCTTGAAGGACTAAACTATGAAGAAATAGTCAAAACACCTACACATGAAAGAGAAAACAGACTTAACCTCATTTTTGCTCCCACAACAATGTATGTCCTGGCTATTGTATGCCTCATGGCACAATCTGGTGACTGTTGGCACTGCATCAGTCATATCCCCGAGCTGGCCACACCTCTGCTGTTAAAACGTGCATCTCCTAAAATGCTGTGCTCACTGACAGCACTTTGCTGATGCATATAAGATATAAATACTGATGATAAATGCATGCTGATAGACCCTCATCATGTGCACAGAAAACAACACTAACATAGCAATTCCCCAAGGAATACATAATATTGCTGAGCAACAATGTATGCTGTGTCTATGGCATGCCTCATGGCACAATCTGGGGACTACAACAGTCATGTCTCCCAGTGCCTGACCCTCCTCCCTGATTTGCAGATAAGCACACTAGATCCTCCTGTGCAACCCTCAAACCAAACACACACACACACTCTCTCACTTGCTGCCACAAAAGACATAATTCAGGGAAACAGATGCTCAGCACCTATAGATAAAAGCTGGTATACCATAAAAGCATGGAGTAACAGGACTACAAATCTGATCCCCCTTTCTCACTCAAACGCAGTCCTGTAGCAGACTCACTCACACTTCTTACATCAACATTCACATTTTACCTAACACAGGAATTGTCAGGGTTCCCCAGATTAGCTCATGTAGCACCAACAGCAAATCTCAGCATAGCCACCATAATCACTATTTCTCATTTTAAAATCTCTTTGGGGTAGTTATTTATGCCCTTTAGCTTTGAATATTCTCTCACCCCTTAGTTCTGTTCATTATAAATACATCTAGCTGTGTTTTACAGACTGCAATCACACCAGTTTGAAGCATACTTATCACAACCTCTGTACAAGCACAGCAGAAAAAAATGTAAGTGCTGGCCTTATTCCACGTCTCTGGCAGGGCACATCTGCAGGGAACACAAAAAATGTACACGGGCCTTTCTGAATATGCTTTATACATCTCCATGGCAAACTGTACCCCTATTCCTTCTCTCCCAGGCACATTCTGAGGTCTCTGTGTTTGCGCCGTGGATATGCACAGGAGGCAAGTTTTTGGAATACAGCCATAGACATTTTTAGGAGAAATTCATCTCCAGTACACATCCAAATGGCCTATTTGCATTATGGAATGATCCCCTTAGGGAAGAACAACCCAAATTACAGTTACATGATGCAAGGTTCCACATTAGGAATCACCACTCAGGAACAGGATTTGGGCATCATCATGGATAGTACATTGAAACCCTCTGCCCAGGCCAAGAAAGCAAATAGAATGCAAGGAATCATAAGGAAGGGAATAGAAAATACAACCAAGGATATTATAATGCTTCTGTATAGCTCCATGGTGAGATTGTACCTTTAATATTGTGTGCAATCCTGGACGCCATATCTTAAAAAGGATATAGCAGAATTAGAAAAGTTACAGAGAGGAGTGACTAAAACGGTAAAGGAGATGGAAGGATATCCCTATGAGGAAAGGCTTAAAAGGTTAGGGCTCTTCAACTTGGAAAAGAGATTGCTGAGGGGAGATATGATAGAGGACTATAAAATAATGAATGGAATGGAACAGGTAAATGTAGATCGCTTGTTTAGTCCTTTAAAAAGCAGAAAGACTAGGGGACATGCAATGAAGCTATAATGTGGCATATTTAAGACTAATTTGAGAAAATCAAACTCTGGAATTCATAACCCGTGGCAGGCTGGATAGGTTTTGGGCTTCATTTACCCCACCCCCTTTTCCTCCTCCCCCGATCCATAATTACACAACTTGTTTTATTAGTGGATTGGAAGGGCCTCAGCATGCGGATACACAATTATTGCATTGCTAATAGTTTCATTCTTACAAACATAAGTTTAGAAGTTTAAGGGGTATGTTTACTAAACCGTCCTAATGTTACCGGCGCTAGTTGCAGCGATAATGTGAAGAATGCCATATAAGGAGTGGGCGTTCCAATCCTAAGGTAGCAAGAATATGTATTACGCGATAGTGGGTGCTGTGGCACGTTAAAGCGCGTTAACCCTAAGTACATGCCAGCGGAGAGTTAGAAGCTATAATAATGTAGCCCACTGGTTACTGCAATGACTGTGGAGGCAGAGGTCAAGGGTTCAATCCTGCAGTGGTGTAATCTAAGACAACTGTCTGAGGCATTTTCTTATAATTTAAATCAGTGCTGTCAGCAAAAACACCCTCAAAGTGCCATAACCTAAGGTGCCTCATGAGGCGCCCCATAGGTCACATTATAAAGTGCCCTGTCTGCCAAGGCCTGTGAGGGCGTTTCTGCTGGCAGCACTGATTTAAATTAAAAGAAAATGCCTCAGACAGCCTTTTTAGAGTACACCACTGCAGGATCAAAGCCATGATCTCTACCACCACAGTCATTGAAGTAACCAGTAGGCTACATCTCTATAGCTACTACCACACTGCTGGCTGGCTACAGAAAGACCGCAGGTCACCACACAAACTGCCTGCTGTGGTTACCAGGATAGGATAAACCCACCCGTACCCATGATGCACTGCACATGCAGATCAGCAGTCTACAGTTGATCACATAATGGGGTATGCACCCCCACAGCACCTAGGCCTGGTAGGGGGAACCAACCGTGTATGTTACTGGCACAGAGTAGCTACAGACTGTGACATTGTGTGGGTCCTGTGCTCACCCTGAGGGTGAGGTGGGGCACCCAGCACCAGGTCCGCAGCACCTGGCTTTGTTGAGATAGGCTATGCTGCAGATCCCCATCACTGCCAGTGTGTGATAGGTAGTCCTTGCAGACGCATCTAGGATACACCTGTGTCCATCTGTATTTCACAGTCACGTCTAGCCCTTGTGGACTATGATGCACCCAAAATAGTGCAAATCCTGTGTCGGTGCCATGGTCACATGATATAGGTGAAGGGGGGTGTTTGGACCCAAAAGCAGATTATGTAGCACCACCCAACCCGCCCTCTGTGGCTCAGGGTGGGGAGACAGGATCTCCCAACAACCGATCCACATTGTGCATCTCTGAAATGGTGGCAGTAGAGAGGACGATCAACCCCAGTCCTGCTGGGGAACAGCGCAGTCGATGCAGATCTGTACGCATCACATAAGGCAATGGCAGACAGGCAGAATGTTGGAGAAGCTCAGCTGCCCCCCCACCATTATCTGATATTCACCAGCAGAGGGCACAGTCAGTCTCCACCCGCTGCACCCTGCAAGGCATTCCAGCCATGCACATGCTAACTGCAGACAGTCTGCTTGCTAGTCCATAGTGCATGTTCCTGGAGGAGCTGTGTGCACCAAAAAATGAGATGTGAGCACACACACAGACACACCAAGCAGGTATGTCAGTGATTGGGCCCCAGAAAAGAGAACCCATAAATATTACCTAAGAGAAATGCTGCATAGCACTATGTGGGAATCTAGCCATGCTGTGGTCACTGCTCAGTCAGAGTGAGAGTGACCTCCCAGCATGACATGCTGTGGCCACCCTGTCCGTGCAGGTGGTGGTTGGGCACTACAATGTCCCAGCCATTGCCCTATATCCTGTGCAGATGCATGCTGCCCAGGCCACCCTGTCCGGGCCATACCCACAGTACCTTGCTCCTCATTATGCACATTGGCAGGCTAACACTGGAAAAAGTGCAAGCAGTGTGGGCTCAGTAAGGTGTAGGCAGCCACAACACACTGGATATACAGACACACACTCCCACACCTATGCCAGCATTGTGCAAATATAGAGGTTTGTGGCAGCCCTGGCCACCACACCAGTCCTGGGCACAGTGCAGGCACTGCTATGGTACGCAAAACTGTTTGGGGTCACTCCCCGGGGTGGTAAACACTGTCAGAATCAATAACTGAAACACACTCCACAGATATCAGAATGGTTGCTATGATGAATCTCTATCAACAAATCGTGTTTAACTATGGATTTGTTATCTGACATTAAACATAGCAACCTTTTGATATATGTGGAACGTGTTCCCAAGTTTAGGACGGCATTGCTAAGGTATTCAGGTGCCTGTATTGGGAGATGCTGCTCCAGGCAGGGCCCAACAGCCTGACTCTCCATGAGGCACTGGATAGTGGAGCCTGTGGGTGTGGGTGTTTGTACCCCTGTTGGCCTCTGCTCTAGGGCTGAGTTTCCCAACTCCGGTCCTGGTGGGCCAAATACTGTTCAGGTTTTCATGCTGTCCCTAATGAATATGCATGAGATACATTTGCATACAATGGGGGCAGAACATAAAAATGCAGCACAGGCATATTTATTAGGGACAGCATGAAACCTGAATGGTGTTTGGCCCTCCAGGACTGCAGTTGGGAAACTCTGCTCTAGGGATTGCACATGTTTATGGTGTCTGTGCTCTGTAGGATAAAATATAGGCGTTTCAGGCATGTTTATTTTATCTGCAATAAAGGTTCTGTCTTTATTACCAAGGTTTAGTACTGGGTAAAATATGGGGACAGGGTTGGCAGGAGCTACAGCTGGGACCTGAACTTGTGACCTTCTACTCCTGAACACAATGGGTGTGTGTACTGCACCAAAATGTTGCCACAGGGGCAGATCATTCCCTGGGGATACCATGACTGTTCGTCAGATAGATGTCTGTTGCAATGCACGGCACCCACTTAAATGGGGCTTGGCCGTAGTTTGCTGTGGGCAGATGTCACTGCCCCCTCCACCACCAGCACCCCTCCGCCACCATGCTGACATGCTCTTATGCCAGTGGTGCTGGTGGTGTGCAGTCCCAGGCCATCCAGTGTTCCGGTAGTCAGTTGGGTGTGGGTTCTCGGGTAGGGGTGCCTACATGGACATGCGCACTTCCCCCCCTGCACCGCCTGCCAAAGTTATGTGCCCTTGGGGGGTACCTGCTGGGTAATATCCCCTGTGACAATGTGGGACACACACTCGTGTCCATGTTGGACCCTCGTCAGTTGCTTTCTTGCTGCTTTACAGTTTCGGAATTCCTATGTGCCACATAGGCATCTGCCTAGTCCGCACTGTGCCCCAGCTGGACCACAGCATGTGCCGCCTGCAGCCCCCTGTATCCCATTTACAGCATCAGTACAGTTGCCCTTTCCTACATGCCCACTCTGCTGTTGCTGCATATGTGCACGCCATAACGAACCTGCCCAATATAAATGACAAAAACCCTGATCACCGCTATTTCAAATTTGGGATCATTCACTTTGTAGGGGGACAGAGCATAGACCCTTCCAAACATGATATCTTCCTTTTTATGCTTTGTCAGTAGTGTTGATTTATGTTTATCATTAATATCACTATTGGCCAGCTTGGTTATTGGGATTTCAAATGTGGTTTTGGTCATTTTCTATGTTTATTTGCCTTTTTCGTTCCTGCACATGTATCACTACTATCACTTTTCTGGGTTTCCCTTCCTTTGCTGTACATGGATGACTTAAATGGTTTCTCTCTCCTGCAAATGTGCCTCTAGCAAGAGGTTTTCACAGGCGCTAATTTTCAGACCTTCATTTCACGTTGTTAGTGTGCATAGAGCCTCTCCCCGCCCACTCTCCGCCCATTGACCCTTATCTCCGCCCTCTGGGGAGCCTTACTCCACCCTTCAGACCCGGCCTTCACAGCGTTAGTGTGCCTTAATGCTGCTGCCGACGTTATCGCGTGATAGCATTACGTATCGCACGATAACGTTGGCGCTGCTACGTTAAGACAGTTTAGTAAACATACCCCTAAGAGATCAACAATAACCAACATCACGCATATCATAATGCATATCATACTACATATCACAGTTCATGTGGAGGTGTACCACAGTTCCTATTGCCTGGTCGTCAGCCATGGACTGCTCTGTGGCCAGTGTCTTGCCCCCCTTTTCCATCACCAACTGCTCAGGCTTGGTGTCCTGGATGGCCCATTTTGCCATGCTCCTGGTAACTGAGGCCAGCCACCTCTAGACCTTAGTACCTGACCTCTGTGTTACTGGGCCTCGGCACCCCATTTTTCAGTACCTGGGACTCCCTCTTTCCTTGGTATCCCTTCCATATTCCTTCTCTTTCAGTAAGGTCCTGCCACCCGACTCACCCCATAGTGAGTACCGAACCGATGGCCTGCTGCAAGCTCTAGAGGAACAGCTCCAATCCGATGTCATTCAGGTGAACTCTATCCCCTGAATAGACTGTCTTCCCCCATCAAAATGCCTTGCTGCACCACCACCACCCCACCCATTGCCCGTACAAAGGACCCGACTTCTTTGTTGAGCTTCCTCCTGTTCGTCTCGATACCCGCCGGACGGTTGGCTCCTTGCCACCTTTGCCGTAGGATGATATGGGACCACACAATGCCTGCCCTCATCTTGGTGTGTATCCAGGCCATGTCCACCTTGATCTTTATGATGAGATCTATGCCTTGTGTTGACACCAGATTGTTACCTCCAAGATGTAGGACTACCCAATCAGGCGAGACCCCCCTTCTTCTGGCTCATGAGGGTGGTCCTCATGTGGTCCCATCGCATCCCTCTGTGTCCCATCCAATATAGCCAGACATTGTCAGGGTGGAAATAAAGCTGCTCATTGAAGCTTCTTCCTGAT
This sequence comes from Ichthyophis bannanicus, assembly GCA_033557465.1. Classification (NCBI taxonomy): domain Eukaryota; kingdom Metazoa; phylum Chordata; class Amphibia; order Gymnophiona; family Ichthyophiidae; genus Ichthyophis; species Ichthyophis bannanicus. The sequence goes on along the minus strand of CM066036.1, from coordinate 730,166,596 downwards.
GCCCATCTTTCTGCCCAGTGAACATAGGAATGTCCTATGATCCAGATCGACTGTGCTCTAGGACCTGGCGGGCAAGAAGAAAAGCAGAGTCAGCGGGGCATACTATGGCCTGATGTACAACTTATAGCGCTCCAAAGCCCACCTCCTGAATTTTCCCCACCCCTGGGTTCCGATCATGGGCCACGGTTGCAGCCCCTATCCTAAAGGAATGTAGGGTCAGCCCAGTGGTCCCAAACACTGCCTCCCCTATTGCCCTTAACCACAGGGCCCGAAAATGATATTGCAAAAGTCATATGGTGTCTGCATGCCGCAACAGGGACCCCTACCACTGGCCGTTGTGATAAGGAAGCTTATCATAGCTCAGGAAGGAGCTATAGAAAAGGTGAAGTGACTCTGAACAAGCAACCTGTCAGTTCTGGTAGAAATAAGAAAACAGAATTTTCCCATAAAAGACTACCAGTCCCAGAATGCACCAGGTTTCCAACAGCCATTAGAGGAGCTGAAGTGGGGAAACGTGTGTTTAATCAGGAGGGCTATGAGGTAATCCCTAAGCACTCATTTCAAAGGGCAGGGCCTGATTCAGCACAGCTGCGCTGTATTAGGGGGGAGCACTCATCTAGGCAGAATAAAGGTAGAGTTTATTCTACAGAGAATTATCCTCATTATCCTGAGAATCAGCTTGAGCTTGATCATCAGTTTCATCTGAAGGATCATCAGAAGCAGAAGCCAAACCGGACGGACAGAGAAGGAAAGAAACCCTTTGGAAGAAGGAAGAGAAAAGCCTTTGAGAGGTCTAGAAGAGTCCAGAGCAGTACGTATACTGGGAGGCATTTCAAGGGCCAGCATACACCATTGGACTGGGGAAAGCCAGAGGAATGGTGCTGCAGAACTAGGAAACTCCAGACGCTACCTGTGAGGGAGACGGCTGCACGTGGAAGGGACCCTAAGACCTGTGCCAGAAGGTATGTGAAGAGAGATCCAGTGTCCAGGGATCTGGATTGGAAGGCTGGACATAAGAACTGGACTACATACTAGCCAGGCTATATAGAGAGGAACTCTAACAGCAATGGAAGCTCAGGTATGAACACTGATCTATGCCCTAGCTATAACCTTGAAAGACAGCAGGGAAACAAGTATTCTCCTGAAAGTGCTCCATTGAGTTTTTCTGCACCAGGACTATGGGGCTATTCCAGGGACTCTTTGACTCCTCTATTACTCCCATGTCCAACATCTCCTGGACTTGTGCCTGTCTCTTGGCTTCAGGCAAGCGGTATGGCCTTTGACGAACTAATTTCCCAGGTGGAGTTATTATTTCATGGACAACCAAATGTGTCTCCCCAGGTATGGGTGTCAACACATCTGGAAACTCTTTGAGCAATTTCCTAATTTCTTCCTGTTGTACCACTGTCAGGTCCTCCCCTATTTGGGGCTCTGATTTTTCTTTACAATCAGATACCTAGCGTCCCAAATCTTCCTCTTCATTCACCTCCCTCTCTCGGGCACAGGTGGCAGTTAGGCTTTTAACCCCTTTTACGTCAGTAGAACCAAAGCCTTTGGTTCCACGCTCAGAATTTTCCAGGGATGTGACCTCCTCCACAGGTGGAAAACCCAGCCTCTCACAGATCAATTGGGCAATTCTGTCTCCTGTCTTCACGTGATAATCATTCTGTCCAAAGTTAAATAACAGAACTTTAATATTGCCCCTGTAATTGGGATCAATTACTCCAGCACCCACATCGATGAAATATTTAAGGGCTAATCCGGACCTTGGGGCTACTCTCCCATAGCATCCAATAGGTATTTCCACTTGGAGACCGGTGTCAACCAGGGCTCTCCCTTGGCTAGGTACCGTCACATTTTCTATGCTGCACAGGTCAAACCCAGCAGCTTGAGGGGTTGCCCGCTTAGGAGCTTGGGCCTTCTCTGTGACCCTATGGTACTTTAGGACGAATGTCTGCTTTGGGGTACCTTGGTCTTCTGGACGCTTAACCATCTTTTTAGCTGGGGTCTGAGGACTTCCAAATAAAGGCCCGGGAGCTATTACCATTAATCCTTCTCCCTCCTTCTTTCCTAGTCCTTCCACTAGACCCTGCTTAAATCTTGGCCAGTCTCTTCCTAGAACCAAATCAAAGGGTAGCCTAGGCACCACTGCTAACAGGACTTCCTCTTGTCCCCCCAGGCACTTAACCTTTAGCCTATAGGTGGGATATGATGTTGCAGCACCATGAATGCATCTGATGTGAACTTGGCTTTCAGGGGTTCTAGGCACAAATCCTTCTTGGGCCTCTATCCTCTTCCAAAGCCTTTTTGACATCATACTCTGGTCTGCCCCAGAGTCTAATAAAGCATTTGTGGTAATTCCTTGCACATCAACCATCAAAAGAAATCCTTCTTTGGGCTGTTTTAAATCCACCCCCATTAAGCTAGTGTGTGTCTGGCATCTCTTTTCTAAATGTCCCCATTTTCCACATTTGAAACATTTCTTTCTATTCCACTGTTTAATCTGATTTGATACAGTACATTCATTTTCAGAAACATTTTTAATTATTCTCTTTTCTGATACAGCACATCTAGCCTCAGCACCAATCTTTAGAGGGCCACCCATTCTATGGCAAGCCTGCGTGGCTTCCAAGAATCTCTCTGCTAGCATGGTTGCCTCTCCAAGATTTTGGCAATTTTGCTGTATAAGGAAAGTGTGCAAATCTTTAGGGACCGCAGACATAAATTGTTCAAGCATTATAATGTCTAATAACATTTCTACCGTCTTTTGCTCAGGCTCCAACCATTTTACAGCTAAACCTCTGATTCTCTGACTCAGAGCCCTGGGTGTTTCACCCACTCTCAATGTAACAGCTCTAAACATTCGCCTATACTCTGAAATAGACAACCCTAGGCGATCTCTAATAGCAGCCTTTACATCCTTATAATTCAAAGCCTGGGCTGCTGGCATTGCTCTGTAAGCTGCAAGCGCCTCTCCAGTTAATGAGGCTGCCAGCCTTAATGCCCACTGGGTCTCTGGCCATGCTAATGCTTGTGCCACTCTTTCAAAAGACTCTAGAAAATCATCAACATTATCATCTGGAGTTAGCTCCCCAAAACTAAATGCCCCAATCCCTTGATTGAGTCCCACACTGTCCACATGTGGTGTACCAGTATTTATTGCTGGTCTTGCATCTGTTCCACTTTGGTTCTGCAGCTGAACTAGGGCTTGCACCAGATCAAGCACTGGCCTCTGCTGTTCCATTAAGGCTTTCATAGCAGTGTCCTGAGCCTGCTGTGCTAGCTCCTGTTGCCTGCTAAACTGGGCTGCCATCCAGCTAGCCATCTCCCTCGGATCCATCTTGATCCCTGCAAGAAACAAAAAAAAACAAAGTGCACCACCTTCCAAACAGGTGTGTTTTTTTTCTACTCCCCAAACTTGCATCACTGCTGTGACTGCCTCACCTACCCTCCCCTGCTTCACCCCTTCCAACTCCCATACACCCACTGTTGCCTGCCCTTTGTGGCCCAGCCACCCGCTCCCCTACTCTCTCATCCTTCCCGCTCCCCCAGATATCAAAGAAGCATGCTCATACTCATCCCTTGTTTCCCCTCCTCCAGGTGTGGCTTATGGGAGCTGACCCATCTTGTCTGTGGTTGTCCCTCCCCTGACTGGTGTTCCATCTAGTGAACTCAGGAGAGCCTGCACACATCCCGCTCCATGGACTATGGCAATGGCTCGGATCTGGTTCACGAGGTCACTCATACCAGGTGGGTTGTCCCCCTGCCCTGTGCCGCTACCCAGCGGGAGCAGGCTGCTGGTTGTTGGCACTGTAAGAATAGACAGATGGAGGGATACCATAATCCCCAATATGTAATTGAAGATGGATGAATTTCTTGATACAGATCTCTAAAATGTGCTGATAGAAGAATTTTGCTAACAATGATAGTCACTCACAAGTTTATCTTTTCACCTACTTCTTTTAAATAGAATAAAATATCATGATCACGAGTTCTGTGTAACTGTTCTAAAATAATGAGAATATTGTTAACACAAGAATAAAGAGTAAACATAGGCTATAAACTGAACAACCATAGTTCATTGTACAGTCAACTATAGGTCACTGCTGGCACAGCGTAATTTCTGCAATTCTGCAGTTATAAATAATTTTGTCATAATTAAGTAAATTTCATCTAATACACCGTAATCAGCTCTTACTCTGTAAAAGAATTTTAGTGACACCTTGTGTTATTTCATGTTTATGATTAATGATTCTGTTACTTCCCCTTTTAACTAGAATAAAGAGGGCTTCAAGGGAGGAAGACTTTGAATCCAACAGAAGTGGAACTGTGCTGCATCCACATGCCTTCTGTTGATTCCCTTTGAGCTCAAAGAAAGAAGAACTTTGTGTATGAGTATTTCTGCCCTGTGTGTTACTCTCTGCTTATTTCTCGCTGCTCAAGGGGCCAGAGGAGATCAAAAGAATTGAGGTATTGTGACCAGATCACAAGTAATTTTTCAGGCACTGTGGGATCTGCGTGCCGTAGATCACCACAGTGTCGTGCTGGGGCCTTTACAACATTGGGTCTCTTCATGTTATCCTTGTGCTTGTTCTCCTTCCCTTTTGCAGCCTTTCTATTTGATCCAACTGCCTTCTTTGCAGTCTTCTGTGCTGACTCACCTTCCCCACATCTAGCATACTGTCGTTTTGCTATAGCATCTGATGTCCTGTGCGCCCTTCGATCCATGAGTCCCCGCCACTGTTCCAGTGCCTCCCCTTTTCATCGATAAGCACAGCACTAACCAGAGTCTTAAGATTTTTAATTAGTGTCCTTGTAGCTACGAAAATTGTTCATGTAGCCCCAATCTGCCACTAGGTGGCAAACTTACTCAATTTTTGGCTGGAGTGGTTTCTCGTTGTTCTCCCACCGTCCTCCACCAGATGGCACCATCCTCCCCCAGATGGCACCCAGCACTCAAGTCCCTCAGGCAGTGCGTTTTGTTCTTCTGTCCTCCTGGCCTTCACAGCAGTCCCACTATGCGCTCTGTTCTTCCAGCCGCCGACGACCCTTGCCCTTCCGGCTGCCATTTCACCTGCCGCCTCTGCTCTCCCAACCATGATGCTCCACAAGAACCGTCAAGTTGGGCGGTACCCAAGGTGAGATGACCTTGTGAGGAGGGAGCTGCAAAGCCTCAATACCTGAGCTGATGCTGTGCGGGGAAACGATGCTCCGGCGAAAGAGTCTGCGGCCATGAAAAGAAGTAGGTTATGCTCACGCTTCTCCCTTTGCTCACGTTTCTCCAGTAGTAGGTCCAGCCACATTGCCCCAGCGAAAAGGAATGGGTGGCTTCTGCCATCTCCCTTTATCACCGGGGCCGCCTCTCCCTTTCCATCCCATTTTCTCTGCCCATGCCCTCCCCTTCCAGCTGCCCACATTATGGGGCCTGCACCCTATGGGTGCCAGCCTGCCAATACCAGAGGATGTAGTAAATTTAACATTTTATTTGTTTTATCAGCATAAACTAGGAAATTATTCTATATAAATATGACATTTCCTAACAAAATCACCAAGTTATTCATGCAGGTTACAAATTAAGTGAAATGAAATTTGATTTAATCCAATGAAATGCCATTCTACTGTATGTAATATCTTTTAAGTCCCCTGCTGTTGTAAAAGAGAACAAAAGTGCCCACCAGGCCATCAGGAAGTCAAGAAGCAAAGTAGCATAAATCGATTTGACATAATAACAGTTTTAACATTTGCCCTACCATGCAAATCTAATGACAGCCTGGGAGAAGTGTGACAGCAATATGATGCTCTCTCACATAAAGGGTGTTGTTTACCTTCATATACTTCTTTATCACCCTCAAATAGTACAAAACCAGGATTCCTTTCCCATGCCAGGTGATTTGTTGTTTGGGCTACTTGAAAGATCTAATCCTTCATGTTAGGGCATAAGAAGTAAATCATAATGTAGCCTAAATGTTTTCTTAGTTTTCTGATGCTAGTATCATGATCTTTGCCGTTTTCTGGATCATGCATCTTAGTAAATGGAACCAATATTTCTTGCTGCGGCTTTCTTCAGGGTGAAGTGGGTATGCAGTGGATGTCTGTCCATATATATATAGTGTTTCTTAGACTGGATTGGTGGGATTGAGATGGGAAATTTGAATATTGGCAGGAAATATGCATTCCAGTGGAAGAATTCATTGGAGATAAGGCGGAATTCAGGAAGGTGGGGAACTTTGAATTTTAGCAGAAAGATTTGTTGTGACAATTTCCAATTCTAGAAAGTGGAAAAAAGTGTTTGTCATTGGTGCAAGGCCTTGTAGCAATAAATTTTCTGTGAAAAAGGGATTGCCATGCTTTGTTTATATTTAGTCCTTTGTACCCATTGAGGGTCATTCTAAAAGTTTTAGTCATAGTTTGGATGTATGCAGACATGCACACGTCCCTATAACCATTCCACAAATGCCATTTGCAGACATCTCCAGTACAGGGACATACAAGTAGGCACACGAGTGTGGCAGAGGCATGTCTGGGGAGGAGAAATGGACTTACACGTCCCCATTTGATTCTAGAAGCAGTGGAACTAACTGCAGGCAAATGCATGTTTATTCCTACTTCAGGAATTAATAAGCATCAATAAAGTGTTTTTACCTTAAGCATCCAAAGAATGCAGAGAACTAAGTGACTGGTTTTAGATTACAAAGTCCCACGCTGGGATTTGAACTCTGGCTACCCAGATCTTAAGCTAGCAGTCTAGCAATTATGCTATTAGACATCTTGGTTCAGAAAAAGCTCTCCTAGGGGCATCGATATAGATATGTAATACACATGCATATCGGCCACGTCCACGTTTCTGGAATTGTGCCTGAACTTCCATGTGCCTGCCTTTCTTTTCAGACATTCTGTCTTTGACATCCCAGATTTGAAGTCCCATTTGAAATATGCCTCATTGTTATCTCTAACATCTCTTTGATCCTCCTTGGCCACAAGTGATCTTTTTCCAGGATCCTTGTGCATCAAATCTAATCATATGGCAAGTATCCATTGTATGGAAGGCAACAGCAGATTTCTCTGTGTTACTGAGTTTGTCATGTCTTCTATGCTTTTGCAGCCTTTCTTCTATGGTGTGGCTGGTTGATGATTGGTTGCAGCTGCAATGGATTTCATAGATTCCAGCAGTTTGGAATGGGGGGATACAATCCTTCACTTATGTGAGTAAAGATGCAAGCTTCTGTGGTGCACTAGGTTTTGTTCTGATGTTGTTCTTTTTTTTGTTGTTGTTGTACTCAATCTTTATTGCCATTTTAGAAAAGCAAGTGCAATAACGGAAGTACAACAAATCAGAAACAGGTGTCAAAGAAAAGAGTAAGTAATGTACATATCATCAACATGGACAAAGTTGAGGAGTTACAGCATGTTGTCAAGCTCAGATCAAGATGTTAAAAGTAGTAGAAAGTGAATTCCACTATAGATAGGTACATCATCTGTCTCAGCAATCATACATTGACAATATACCATGTTTTTTGACAATAAAAATAATCGATATGTTGATGCCTAACATTAATCCATAGAACATACCATTTGATGCAATCTGACCTTACATATTTGGCCCAAACACTGGGAATACACTATTTAGCAAAGAGTCTCTCTCTTAGTGGTTCCCATAGTGATTTGACATGTTGCTCGTCATTCCCCTTTCTGTGTTGAGCTTGTATTAGTTCATATAACTAGGCTCCACCAATAATGAATATCCAATGATAGTGCTTATTTCCAGTTTGAGAGAAGCAATTTCATACCAATACTGTAGTTACTGAAATATCAAATAAATTGCCCTACAATTTATCTAAGCAGTGACCATGTATGCCCCCTGATTTTAGCATGATAGCAGTATAGGACCTAGAAATTGCTACAGCATATTGAAAATTTGACCCACCTCATATCAGACCTTTTGCCAGGGACAGAATTACATTTCCAGCATAAGTTGGACTTGCCAGTATTAAATCAAGCATCCAAAACTGGGGTCATAGCGGTCTATGTGCACAAAAATATGTGGACTAAAAAGTAGGAGCTGAAGCTGTTATGCTAGAAGCGGCTAGCTCAAACTCATCTCGTCATAATTTTTATATACCAAGACAGCTTGCACCACTTTTTTTACACAACCCAGTGTATTTCAGGGAAGTTGATGAGGCATCTCATTTATCCAATTACATGACTGTATGGAACCAGGGATTGCATCAGAAAAATCTTTGGACAACTTCTATTGTTTGTGGCATGCTGCAACTATGTATATTTAAAATACTGGGGGGAGGTACGTGATATAATCAAACTCTGGAATTAGTTACCAGAGGATGTAGTGAAAGCTATTAGTGTAACTGGGTTTAAAAGAGGTTTGGACACGTTCCTGGAGGAGAAGTCCATAAATTGTTTTTAAAGAAGGTCAAGGAAAACAACTGCCTAGCCCTGGGATAAGCATCATAGAATCTGTATACCTTTTTAGGAACCTGACAGGTACTTATTTTATGTTCTTATGTTCAAATCCTATCAAAGGGTAAAAACACCCCTTCAGAAAATATATCCCTTATACACCAAATGCCAGGTTCAATCCATTCTCTCCAGAATACAGGTTTCTCTGATATAGTGACTAGCTCACTGAGCCAAACAGAGGAACGAAGAGCATTGTGCCAACAAGGCTGTATGATATTATCTAGTTTTTGAAAAGCTAAAACAGTGAACTACCACACGAGGGCAGATCAGCTTGTTACTAGTCATATCTGGTAGGTACCATAAATCTAGAAGTCACATCAACTCCCTTTCAAGTTGAATCCATCTATGGTAGTGATTTTCAACCCAGTCCTTAGAACACGCCTAACCAGTCAGGTTTTCAGGATAACCACAATGTATATACATGAGAGAGATCTGCTTGTGAATCTCTCTCATGCATATTCAGCTTATGCTCCAAGAACATTTATCCAGAGTCACTGTTAAGTCATCGCAAAAGGCATATACTCTATTTTGCAATGAGTATTTGAACTGCTTGAAGCAATACCGAATAGGGCAGATGCTACAACTGCTGCAGTGCATGGCATTACCATGTCCTTACATTTGTGAAGCCTTAAATAATGTCATCCAGAATAAAGAGTTCCACAAAGAAAGACAAAACATCATATTGTACAGACAGGAGCCTCAACAGATAGGCCTGCACAGATTCAAACAAATTGAATCAATAGAAGACAGCCAAGAATTTTCATCATATGTTCTGTACCCATTATATTCAAAATTAGTGTATTTGGACACCACATAAGATGCAAAGCCCATCTTGCACATAATACTCACACAGTGAGTCCAGTTACATATGGTAAATGCATTCACTGTAATATTGCAGAATCCCAAAACCTTCATTTTCTTACAATGCAGAATGTTCTTGCTGCGTTCAGAAAAACTCATCTTGTTTAGTCTAGTTTGATATGAGGCACGTTATCTGGCCCAGAAACTAAGAATTTTAACAGATGATATTGCCTCAAATGTCAGAGACTCTACTTAGTTTGTTGAGATCATTAGTGACCATGTGACTAAGCAATATAGACATCATGGTCAGTTTTGAAGTGGTCTTCTTCTTTACCAAAGTCCTGGTTGAGGAAGCCGTCCAGGTTATATTTCAGAAGCTAGAAACATGTGGGCTACCAATGGAATGGGTTAATCTAACAGCATTTTGTCTAAAAGCAACATTCTTCCAGTACTGAGAACAGTACTATCCCCAAAGAGAAGGCACAGCAATAGACTGTCTTCTTTCCCCAGTGGTAGCCAACATATTCATAGAGTCTTTTGATCTACCCTATTGGGCAATGCAAGCACAAACCCAAACTCTGGGTCTGCTATGCAGCTAACACATAAAAAGGCAACCTGTACACACTAGTCAACACAGCACTAAGGGTCTTTGACCAAAAAAGAAAGGAGCACCCTACAGGACAGATTCTTAGCCAATGGCCATTTTTCAAGTCCTAAAACTTTTACACAAACTGATGCATCAGAATAACAAACAACCAACAACCATTGAATGACAACCTCATGACAGAACAAAGATTAGTGGTGTTCCCCTCTATCCAAAGAGTAAGAGACCAAATAGGAAAATTGCTTAAAAGGAATAACATCAGAACAATAAATAATGCATCACAGAAGCTGACATCCTCACTCACATGAGTGAAGGACTAAATCCCTCCAATTCCAAACCACTGGAGTCTATAAACTACCATGAAGTTTCAGCCAGCTGTATATAGGGGAAGCTAGCTACACCGTAGAAGAAAGGATAGAAGAGCACAGAAGACATCATAAACGCAGTAACAAAGAAATCTATTGATGACACAAGGAACCTGGTAAAAGAAGATTGCTGCCGACTGCTGAGAGGTGATGGAGAAAACAAGACACTCACAAATCCTCAGTGGTAACAAAACATTCAACATAAACAAAGCAGGCAACTCCTCTTTTACGGAAGGTTTAGTGCTCCAAGGACTAGCACCAAAGAACAATGGTCTTTTCTACTTCCAGATTTGGAGATTGTCACAGCAAATTTTCCCACTAAAATTCAAAATTTCCCTCCTTCCAGAATTCATTCACACTTTTCCCACCTTATTTCCAACACATTTTTCCACCTCATCTCCAACAATTTTTCCTACCAAAATTAAAATTTCCCATTTCAATCCCATCAATCCAGTTTGAGAACCACTATATACAGTACAAGAGCAGACATCCACTACATACCCACTTCACCCTGAAGAAAGCCACATAGCATAATGACTGAAATGTCAATTCCACATTAACTGGCACGACCCAGAAGACTGCAAAGATCATAATATGATCTGTTTGCTGGTTATTTCCAGGGTTAGGACATAAGACTAGAAAAAGTCTTTCTAAGTTAATGAAGTCCTTCCCCATCTTGAGGGTGAGTTTTGTTTTTTCTATAGTAACATTTTGAGACTTATCTTGTTCTGCAGTACAGGTTGTATTTCAATCTTTTCTGCATTCTTAAGGCTTAGGGATTTGAAGATGATCAGGTAAATCTTTGCAACAAATCCGTATGTTGTATTCTTGCTAGCTGAGCGAGTGCTGTTGTAGAGATATCCTGATAGCATTCTTTTGTGGAATTTTTACCGACTGACCTGAGATTACAGTAGAGTCCTCATTTAACTTTACAACAAATGGGTTTGAAATGATTACATTCAGAATTCATCTACATTTAATCAAGTATGCACAAAGGTCAAATGGAATGCATTTCACACTCATTTGTGAAAAAGTAAATGAGGGCTGCACTGTGTTTAAATTATTTTTAATGTCTGCAATGTCTGAGGTGATTTGCCTGCAGCAGTTTTCACACTGATTTCTTTTGCTAAGACTGACTGACTGTTGTGTTCCATGTCATCAACTCTCCTAGATATGTTCTTTTACTCACACAATATTTTACTGAAGGTAAATTGGTTTGTTAGTATGGATTTAGCTAGCAAAATAGCACATAAGTGTTCTCAAACTCCTAACTAGTGGATTTTAGAAAATCTGTGTGGAATCCAGAGTTGCCAAGTTACCCAGCTCCAGGAGTGAGATTTTTTGCCAGTTCTGGTTTTAAATTTGTATTCCATTGCAGTATATAATAGTTTTAGTAGTCCCTGATTTTACCCATTGGAATCAGTGATGCAGGTTCCATATTGCAACAGAATGATCTAGTTAGAAATCTAGAACTGGCTTAAAATCTCACTCCTGGAACTGGGTAACTTGGCAACTCTGGGACTCAGGGTACAAGAAAAATCCTTTGAACACATTGGATGATATGAGTAAAGGTGTGAAACAGTCTTTATCCTTGTTCTATGAATGTCCCTTTTCCAATTAATGCAGAAGAAGAAAAATATAGAAGTAATATTGATTTATTTAGTTGTTTAAAAAGATTAGAACACAACAACCGAATCATATATTAACTTGATGAATTCCCATTCTTGTATATGCCAGTCCATTAAGTTTAGAAGGACACAACTCAGTAGCTAAAAAGTAAAGATCCTGTTTACAGTTTGGCTAGTAAAAAAAACAGTATAGCATGTTAATAAATCCAAACATGTTTGGTGGAGAATTGGGATGTGTATTTGGTTAAGCCGGAATGGTAAAAGGCAAAGAATGAGAACATTTTCAGTAATTTTGCCACTGCTGAACCAAAATCCACAGGATTTGCACAAACTATCCTATCGATTCATCCCATTTGTTTTCAGGGCAGTTTCTCCAAATGGGTGAGTTTTGCGCTTATCATGACAGTCATGAACCTCATTCCTAAGCCAGGATATGTTGAGTATGATCTCAGTCTGTCAAATTTACTACTAATGTTCGGCATAGTACTTGCATTGTGCCAGAGAGCCTCCCTCTGGAGTTCATAAGATGTTACATGTATGGGTCATTTATTAAGGTGCACTTGAAAATGTCTCTTAATTAGTCCTGTGAGACCCAACACAATGTGAAATTACTCAGTATCTTTCTGCCACATTTTCTTGGTACTTGAATATTTTCTTCCTCTCAATGCGATTCACAGAGTAGTCACTTGGAACAGACACCTCTCAATGCTGTTCTGGTGTTTTTCTCCTTTACCACTATATGCGGCTTCCTCGTGTCAGGCTTTTTATTGGTCAGAATGGGAGTATCCCAGGTGATCATAACCTCTTCATTCTCTGTAATTCTTTTAGGATCATGATCCAAGTGCTTTTCAGGTATAGTGATATTATAGTGCTTACAGAGTTTCTAATGGATGAGGTGTGCTACTTCATGGTGCCTTTCTGTATAGGCATTTTCTGCCATTAGAACTTCACAGCCAGCTATGAGGTGAGTCACCGATTCCAGGTCTGTATTACCAGTTTTTTCAATGCTCGCTGTAAGCCATCCTGTCTGAGAGCCACTGTCCTGGATTGCAACTATCAACCTCTCATCCTTCAGTTTCAGTTTACCTCTCCTTAACCATTCATGCATCTGCTCTTTATCGACAAAGGGTTCCTGGAGTAACACTCTGTATTTCACACTGTATTTGTGAATTTGCCACTGGTTTTTCCTTGTTTCTTGATCAAATTCTTTGAAGAAGTTTTTTCTCTTGTTTTGCAAATTTTGTTAATTCCTTCCCTGTGTATGCTTGTGGATTCTCACTCATTCTTTCTAGTCGTTGGAATGCCTATCCATATTTGATTATGGAGAAAGATTCTGGACATTTACTTTCATATCTGAGCATTTTTTGCATATTTGATCTGACAATGCAATTAGGAAGGCCTGGGGACCTATGATAGAAGCTCTGTATGTGTAATCAATCTCTATGAGGTCTAGCCCTCCTTCAACTCTAGAAATGTACAGTATTGGCATGAACTGATTCTTGTAAATTACTTCATTGGGATGGTGGAGTTTTCTTGTTTGCACATCCCGTTTTTCAGGATCTTTAAGAGATCAGTCTACAACCACAGAGCTGTGTGAGAGTACAGGAATTGCCAGCTAATTGATGGCTTGTATTTTTTTCCATGGATTAAATCACTTTTCAATAATGATTTTAATCTCCAGTAGTAAGAACATAAGAAATGCCTTACTGGGTCAGAACAAGATCCATCAAGCCTAGTATCCCGTTTGGCCAATTCAAGCCACAAATACCCAAAGAGCCACACAGGTTCCACAATGCTTGTCCCGGGGCAAGCAAGGATTTCCCAGGTCCTCTTTAATAATGGTTTATGGACCTTTCCTCCAGGAATGTGTCCAAACCATTTTTAAACCAATCTACACTAATAGCTTTTACTACATCCTCTGGTAATATATTACAGACTTTGATTGCATGTTCAGTAAAAAAATATTTTCTCACATTATTTGTAAATGGGTTGCATTGTAGCTTCATTGTGTGTCCTCTAGTCTTTCTACGTTTTGATGGTGTAAGCAACCGATCTACAAGGTGTGACAAAAAAGAAACAAGACTGTCTCATAAATGTTTTATTACAAAATCTACAGACATTGCATATTGTCCCCTTCAAAGTAATCTCCCCCCTCCCAGAGTTAATGCACTTCTGCGTTCGCTTCTGCCACAAACAGAAACACTCGGTAAAGTCCTCCTCCTGGAGGTCCCTCAGCTCCCTCGTCACAGTGGCTTTGATCTCTTATACAGAGGCAAAATGAGTTCCTTTCAGTACAGTCTTCAGCCTGGGGAAGAGCCAGAAGTTGCACGGTGTGAAATCTGGGGAATAAGGAGGGTGGGTGAGAGCCGTGATCTGTTTGTTGGCCAAGAACTGCCTCACAATGAGCACAGTGTGCGTGGGTGCATTGTCGTGGTGGAGCAGCCACGACTTGTCTCTCCACAGAGCCTGCCTGCTGTGATGAACCCGGTCATGGAGGCGATTGAGGACCTGCTGGTAGAAGTGCTGGTTTACTGTCTGACCCTTAGGAACAAACTCATGAAGGACCACTCCCTTCTGGTTGAAGAATGTGATCAGCAGGACCTTGATCCTTCATTTGGACATGCGCGCCTTCTTGGGTCTGGGTGACAGTCGAGTCTTCCACTACAGGCTCTGTCTCTTGCTTTTAGGGTCATACTGGAAGACCCAAGTCTCGTCTCCTGTGATGACTCAGCCAACAAACTCTGGATCTTCTCTGATCTTCTCTAGCAAATCTCAACAAACATTGACCTGGTGCTCCTTCTGGTTGTCCAATAAAAGCTTGGGCACCATCTTGGTGCACACCTTCCATATCCCCAGCTCCTGCACCAAAGAATTCATTCAGTCTCTCTGCTATGACCTTGTTCTCCCTTAGTGCTTCTTTTACCCCTCTATCATCTAATGATTCAACTGACTCGCTCGCAAGTTTTTGCTGCAAATGTACTTGAAAATGTTTTTATTATGCATTTTTGCTTCCATGGCAAGCTTCTTTTTCAAATTCTCTCATTGCCTGCCTTATCAATGCCTTGCATCTAACCTGCCAATGTTTTTGTTGTTTCTGTTGTTTGTCATTAGGCTCCTTTTTCCATTTTCTGAAGAATGCCTTTTTTGGCAAGAACAGCCTCTCTAACCTTGCCTTTAAACCATGCTGGCAATATTTTGGCCTTCCTTCCACTTCTCTTAAAGCATGGAATACACCTGGTCTGGGCTTCCAAGATAGAACTTTTAAATAACATTCATCTCCCTAGCTGGTCCTTGAACAGGAAGGCATATACAAGTATCTCGGAGCAGAGGAAGGGATGACACTCAAGTAGAAATTACTGAGACAAAAGATCAGTAAAGAATACTAAAGAATAGTTTAAATTTAAAACAAGCAGAGAGCTTTTATTTTAAATTTAAATCTGTCAGGGCCTAGTATCAGAAGAGAGCTTTTAGTTTAAATTTAAATCAGAATATAGCTTAGTGTAAAAGAAAGAATAGGGTAAAATATTTTTGAATTGAAAGAAATAAATTGTTTCTAGATATATTTACAAAGAGGCCTTCCACCCAGGAGGCAAGGGATCTGGGAATTTGCTTTAATATGTGTTAAAGCCAAGTGAAAAGTCAAAGGGGCAATTTTAAAGGCTTCTTCTATCAAACCAAGGGCTGTGTGAATCACCCAGGAAATTGTTAACAGACTATCTTAGAAGCACAGGTCTGGGGCCTTTGTAGCAAGTCAGCCTTTATTCAGTATTAGTTCCCTCCCATCTACCCTGACTCTTGCCCACACCAAGCACAATCTTTATAAGCTCTTAAACCTATTAAAGGGGGATGTGTGATCAAAGTTACTTTCAGGTTCAGCTGGTTATCATCACCAGGAATAGATTGAGGCCATGAAGTTAATTAATCCAGAGATTAAGAAAGTGCCTTAAAGATAATTGGGATTGTTGTATCAGTACAAGAATCCCTAGCAACATTAAGTAAGTCTTGAAGGATTACCAAGAGTCTTGAAAGACTATCAAAAGGGACTGCTACTGCTGGAAAGAAATCTGCACTGGTAAGTAGTTACGTCTGGGAAATTCTCTAAATCTTGGGGAAAAGGGAATTCATTGGGTAAAACTGATAAATCTGTGTATTTTAGAATGCACTGTATCTGTTAACTCAGTCAGGTCCTAGTATCGCCAGACATAATCTTAGCTTTATAGGCTCTTAAACTGATTAAATGGTGAAGGGTGGTTAAAGTCACTTTCTCATTCAGCTAGTTATTTAATTAATCTTGAGGTGAACAAAGTCCCTTAAAGGTGATTGGTATAGTTGTATCTGTACAAGTATTCCTAGCAACTTTAAGTAAACAATATACATAGCTAAACAAAACCATCTCAACTAAGATGAAGACAGCTGCCCAGCAGCGAGATGGGGGCTATCCATTATTTTGCAATGAGTATCACATGTACAATCTTCTCCCAGTTAGTGAGGGGTCTTACGTGAACACAAGGTGCAAAGAGCTCTTTGACCTCAGGGAATGAGTCCAATCTCTGGATGCTAGGGTAGCAGACTTAGAGGACATAAGGAAGACAGAGAGATACATAGACGAGACCTACAGGGATGTAGTACTGAAATCCCAACTCCAATCTGGCAGCCTCTTGGTTGCCATGGAGAAGAGAGGTCATGTTTAAGAAGAGCATCACTTTGGTGTGGCAGGAAGTGATTCTGTAGCTAGGGCCTGTCTGCCAGAAGATGTAAAACTCTTGCACCGAGGCATTTTCTCCAGGGCCATGTGCCCATGAGGGGAGGATTAGGACAGCTGTTATAGTCTGCAATTCAATCATTATGAATATAGATAGCTGGGTGACTGGTGGATGTGAGGACCGCCTGGTAATATGCCTGCTTGGTGTGAAGGTGGCTGATCTCGTGCCACCTAGACAAGATAGTGCTAGGAAGGACTCACCTGTCTTGGTACATGTTGGTACCAATGACATAGGGAAATGTGGGAGGGAGGTTCTGGAGGACAAATTTAAGCTTTTAGGTAGGAAGTTGAAATCCAGAACTTCCAGGGTAGCATTCCATTGGCAGGAACCAAAAAGGAGGCAGAGCTCCGGAGTCTCAATGTGTGGATGAGACGATAGTGCAAAGAAGAGGGTTTCGAATTTGTTAGGAACTGGGCAATGCTCTGGGGAAAGGAGGGACTCTTCTGAAGGGATGGGCTCCATCTTAACTGGGGTGGAACCAGGCTGCTGGCGTCAAAGAGGAGATAGAGCAGCTGAGGTGGGATATGATAGAGATCTATAAATTAATGAATGGAGCTAAAAAGTAGAAAGACATGTAATGAAGCTACAATGCAACTCATTTAAGACTACTATGAGAAAATATTTTTTTATACAACGTGCAATCAAACTCTGGAATTCGTTACCCAAGGATGTAGTAAAAGCTGTTAGTGTATCTGGGTTTAAAAAAGATTTTGAGAGGTTACTGGAGGAAAGGTCCATAAACCATTATTAAAGAGGACCTGAGAAATCCACTGCTCACACCGGGATGAACATTGTGGAACCTCTACACCTTTGGGAACCTACTAGATACTTGTGACATGGATTGGCCACTGTTGGAAGCAGGATACTGGGCTTGATGGCATATCTTATGTTCTTATGTCATTTGGGTCCCCCATTGTTCTTCCTGTAGTGAAGTAAACCATTGTGGTGTTAAGTCTGGCTGCTTGAACAATTGATTTTTACAGTTCACCAAATCTTGGTGAAGTGATGTTAACTGAGTGGAGGAGTGGCCTAGTGAGTTGGGGCAAGGTACTTCAGGCTGGAAGGTTGGGCGTTCAAATCCCACTAGAGGACAGCAACCTTGGGCCGGAAGGCTGGGTTTCTAGTCCCACAGGTGCTCCTTGTGGTCTTGGGCAAGCCACTTAACCCTCCATAGCCCATGTTCCCTATAAAATAGTTATCTCCAAGTTATAATGCCCTGTTCAATGTAATTTCAGATTGTTCAATGTAAACCGCACTGATGCAGAATAGCGTGGTATATAAGAGAATGTAAATAAATAAATAACTGTTTGTGCCAAAGGTTGGTTACTCCATTTGGACCAGGGGTCTTCCAGTTTGGGACCTGTTTTCCAGCACTTTCATTGTTTCTGCAGGCCATTCCATAGGTTTGATGTTTGCGCTTTCTAAATGCGCCTGTATGCAGGGTAACCATTCTGCTTTTTGATTGTGCTCTATAGAGTCTTCAAATAGTTTTCTTCAGAAGGTTTCTATTTCAGCTTTGGTCAGTGGTGCTTTTACCATATTAATGTTCTTTCCCAATTCCCTGTAGAATTGTTTTGAGTTCTCTCTAAATAGTTTATTTTGATATCTTTCTTTTCTGTTTTCTTCATATCTTCACAGTTTTTCCACTTCTGCTGCTACTTTTAATTTATTGTTGGAACAAATAAATTTCAGGTCTTCTTCTGTTAATACAGCATGCTTCAGCTTGATGTCTTGGATCTTCCTTAATATCTTTGAAATCTTAATCCTTTTAGATACCCGTCTATCAGGAATACCTCTGCATGCAGTGAAAGTATTTTTCCCTTGATGCGCTTTTTCCAAGGAGGAACTGTTATGGTTTTCTTTTTCTTCTGGCCCTGCACTTTAGCTGGTAGCATTCTTGCAGTAATAATTTTAGCTACACAATATTGTATTTGATTATTTCAGTTATGTCAATAAATGGTCCCTTTATACTAGATATGGCCTTGCTCATCTTTATAATCATACTTTTAATCTTAGATGTTAAATTTAACTTGGGTAATCTTTCCCTTGCCTGAAACTCAACATATTCATTTTTTCCAGGTGGACTACGAGTTCAATCTTGAATTTCTCCTCCTCTGGGTCTTTCTCCTACCTTTCTTCCTCTACTTCAGTTGATTGGTTGACCTGTCTTGTAGGTATCTCACTCTCCTGCAGTTCCAGATCTTAAATTTGCATCTGTTGCTTTTTGCAGTTTTTCTTGTGGCAATTTTCCTTTTTTCTAGTTTTTGGTGAATTCTCTTTGTATGGGTTTGTAGCATAAAAGTAGCAGTACATTATCTCCTCCTTATTTTCAGAAGTCCACTTAACAGTAGTTAATCCTCTTAACTTTTTCATGAATTTCTATGGTTTATCTCCTAGTACTAATTCGTGGTATAAGGAAGGAACAACTTTATTATTCAAAATCCAGTCTAATCACCCGACACAGGCCGTGTTTCAAAGTCTTCTTCGTCAGGGGGATTCAGGCAACACTGTATACATAGATACATGAACAAATACCAATCAAATAAAAAATTAAAAACATGATAAATAAACATAAATATAGCAAATAAATAAACATGATAAAAACTGTAAACAACAATAATGTAAACAGTAAAATTAAACCCAATATAATAAAGATAACATAATAAAAACGATTAATGAAGATGTAGGAATGCCAAAAACCTATTAAAAATCAAATATACATAAAGAGGAACATCGAGAATACCAATATAGAACATTCATATAGAAACAAAAAGACAGGATGTGTAACAATTTTAAATAAGAGCATTATTGAAAGATATAAATCATACCTTATCACAGAACATAAAGCGGTTTCCTAAGTTTCTTGCTACAAGGAAGAGGAAGACAAAATTGAGGAATATAGTCATCAGAAAAAAGGCGAATGAAGCAGGAGTGATACCAAAAAAAGGGGACCTTAATTACAAAAACTGTTAAGGATTGTTTAAATGCAATAAACTTTTTTATTGTACATTATGGGGTATGTTTACTAAACCGTGCAATTGTGCAGGGCGCACTTGAGCGTGCGCTAAGGTACCTTAGCACACGCTAATAGTGCGTTTTTGTGCCCCGCACATGTGCGCGCTACACTAACGGGCCTGCACAAGTGTGCGGCGCGCTGAAGTGCGATAGAGACGTGGAAAGGCATTCAGAGGGCGGAGGAAGGCTCCCGAGGGGTGGAGGGACGGGGTCAATGGGTGGAGAGTGGGAGGGGAGAGGCTCCCCGCACAGGAGCGGGGCTGAAATTCCAGCTTAAAAATACTGCAAGTGAAAACCTCGCGTTAGAGCCGATTTAAAGGGAAGAGAAACCATTTCCGTCAGCAATGTACAGCAAAACCGGGGAAACCTACAAAACGTGAGCAGTGTGATACATGTGCACAGAGCAAAATAGCAAATAAAAATTGAAAATGACCACAACAAAATTCTAAAAAATTATAATCCAGCTGGCCAATAGTGATATCAATGGGCAACATTAAAAAACACTCCCAGGAAAGCTCCAAAAAAAGGAAATGATTTTTGGAAGGGTCTACGCTCCGTAGACCCTTGAAAAAATCATTTCATTTTTTTTGGAGCTTTCCTGGGAGTGTTTTTTAATGTTGCCCATTGATATCACTATTGGCCAGCTGGATTATGGTTTTTTTCCCCTTTTTTCGAGGTCATTTTTGAGGTTTATTTGCCCTTTTGTCTCCATACAAGGTGAATGAGCTCACAGTAAAATTGTGCAGAGCAGGGTTTCTGACTCGTTCGGCCAGGTTTCCTATCTCCAGGGACTGCACTGTTTCTGTGGCCACAGTGTGGTGCAGCGGACACAGCCAGTGCCTGTAGGACCAGAGGGTCACAGGTTCAAATCCCAGCTGGGGCTCTTGCCAACCCAGTCCCCATATTTTACCCACCACTAAACAGAGATAGTAAAGACACTCCTTTATTGCAGAGAACATAAGCATGGTTCAAACACCTATATTTTACCCTACACCGCATACACACCATAACAATGGGCATTACCTACAGCAGAGTCCCCCAAATGCAGTCCTGGAGTGCCACAACTCAATCAGGTCATATGTTTTTTCCAAGATGAGGACATGTCAGCATGATGGCGGAAGGGTACAGGTGATGGAGGGGGCAGTGGCTGCCAGCCACAGCAGACAGTGGCCTAGCCATGTGCAGGCTGGCACCGTCCACTGCAACAGACAGGCTCTGTCGGATGTACAGTCATGGACTCCCCAGGGAATGCAGCCTATTGGTGGTGCAGTGCACACAGACAGTGTGTTCAAGAACAGAAGGTCACAGGTTCAAAGCCCAGCTGGCGCTACTGCCAATCCAGTCCACATATTTTCCCCACAACTAAACCGTGATAGTAAGGACAAACCTTTATTGCTGAGAACATACGCATGGTTAATACGCCTATATTTTACCCCACCAAGCACAGACACCATAAACAGGCGCATTACCTAGAGCAGAGTCTCCCAAATGCAGTCCTGGAGGGCCACACACCATTCAGGTCCCATGCTGCCTCTAATAAAGATGCCTGTGCTGCATATCTATGCACCACCCCTATGGTATGCAGATGTAGCTCATGCATATTCATGAGGGACAGCATGAAAACCCGAACAGTGTTTTGCACACCAGGACTGGAGTTGGGACCCTCTGCCGTAAAGCAGCAGCCAACAGGGGCAGACGCAGACACACCCACACCCAAACCCACACCCACAGGCCCCATTGGCCAATGCCTCCTGGAGAGGCAGGACATTGGGCCCTGCGTGCATCTCCCAATACTAGCACTTGCATACCTTAGCAATGCAACCCTACACCTGGGTATACGGTACACAGCTCTCAAACGTTTGCTATGAGTACTGGCAGATAGAAATTCCTACGTTAAGCACAGTTTGCTAATTGAGCTCCATCATAACAATCATTCTGATGTCTGCGGTGTGTGCTTCAGGTCTGGTCTCTGACAGTGTTTACCATCCTGGGGAGTGACCCCCAACAGTATTGCGTATCATATCCATGCCTGTACTGTGCCCAGGACTGGTGTGGTGGGCATGGCTGCTGAACTCCTCTATAGTAGCACAATGCTGGCATAGGTGTCGGAGTGTGTGTCTGTCTAGACCAGTGGTTCTGAACCAGTCCTCCTTGAACCCCTAGGCCAGTCGGGTGTTCAGGATAGCCCTAATGAATATGCATGAGTTATATATGCATTAGAGATATCCTGCCAACCTGACTGGTTTGTGGCCCTCCAGGGCTGGATTTGGAGACCCCTGCCTTACACCTCTGTCATTTAAGATTGTGAGTGGAAAAGGTGCAGATGTCCAAGACATCAAAAAGGTTAGAAAGAATTTGTCACAGGCCTCCTCACTTCTCACCACCACCAAAAAATTGTCTATTAGTCAACTTTTTGGTGGTGGTGAGAATCGAGGAGGAATGTGACACATTCTATATACCCTTTCGATGTCTAGGACATCTGTACCTTGCCCACTCACGATCTTAAATGACAGAGGTGTAAGGCAGGGGTCTCCAAATCCAGCCCTGGAGGGCCACAAACCAGTCAGGTTGGCAGGATATCTCTAATGCATATATATCTCATGCATGTTCATTAGGGATATCCCAAAAACCTGACTGGTCTGCGGCCCTCCAGGACCGGAGGTGCCCACCCCTGGTCTAGACAGTGTGTGGTGGCTGCAAACACCTTCCACAGCCCACACTGCCAGCACTGTTGCCAGTATTGGCCTGCCAATGTGCATAATGAGGAGCAAGGTACCATGGGTATAGCCCGGACAGGGTGGCCTGGCCAGGGTGCATCTGCACAGGGCATAGGGCACTGACTGGGACATTTTAGTGCCCGGCCACCACCTACACAGACAGGGTGACCTCAGTATGTCCTGCTGGGAGATCACTCTAACCCTGACTGTGCAGTGACCACAGCATGGCTAGGCACCCCCATAGTGCTATATAGTATTTCTTTCATGTGATATTTATGGGTTTCCTTTTGGGGCCCAGTCACTGATTTATCTGCTTGTTGTGTATGCTGATGTCCCAGTTCTGGGTGCATGCATTTCCACCAGGAACATGCACTATGGACTAACTAGCAGACTGTTTGCAGCTGGTATGTGTCTTGATGGAGTGGCTTGCAGGTTGCAGTGGCTGAAGGCTTGCTCAGGACAGTATCAGATGGTGGTGGGGTACAGCTTAGCATTTACAGGCCTAATAATCTGTCTGCTATTGTGTTATGGATGTGTACAGAGCTGCATTGACTGCTCTGTAGGGTGTGTGTGTGTGTGTTCCCCAGCTGGACTGGGGTTGATGGTCCCCTCTACTGCCACCATTGCAGGGAGGTGGAATGTGATTCTGTTGATAGGAGACCCTGTTTGCCACCCTTGGCCCTGGGGGGTGGTTGTGGTGCATGGCCCACCTGCCTGAGACAGACAGGAATATCCAAGGTGTTTGTGCAGACACTACCCATCTCACACATTAACACTGCTTTGGACCTCTGACATGGCCTCTTTCAGCCATGGAAGGTGCTGTGGACCTGGTGCTGGGTGCCTCACCGCACCCTTAGGGTGAGCACAGTACCTGCACAATGTGACAGTGTGTAGTTACTCTGTGCCAGTAAAAGACACGGTCAGTACCCCCTACCAGGCCGAGGTGCTGTGGGGGTGCACATGGTCACTTCCCCCTACCAGGCCGAGGTGCTGTGGGGCTGCATTCCCTATCTTGTGTTTATCTGTGGACAGCTGATTTGCATGTGCAGTGCATCATGGGTACAGGTGGGCTAACCTTATCCTGGTGACCACAGCAGACTGTCTGTGTGGTGACATGCACTCCCTCTGCAGCCAGCCAGGGGCTTGTTAGCAGCTATAGGGCTGTAGCACGATGGTTACTTCACTGCTTGTGGAGCCGGAGGTCATCGGTTCAAACCCACAGTGGGGTTATTTGATAGGACTGCCCAAATCATTATCTCTTTTTAATGTACATTTTTGCTGCTAGCAAAAAAAACCTCAGCGTACTGTACCCATAAGGTGCCTCTGAGGGTGCTTTATAGGGCGCCCTATAGGGCACCTTATGGTTCCCGTCCATGTAAGGTGCACTATACATTATCCTGTTACGCATCTTATAGAGTGCCCTTTAGGGGACATTTTAGGGTGCCGTGGCGGACAGTGCACTTTAAAATGTGCCCTCTGGGGTACCCTATGAGGTGCCTTATGCAGCACCTTATGTTACAAAACTTTGAGGGTGTGTTTGCTGGCAGCACTAATTAAAATAAAAATAAAATGCCCCCTTCAGCAATATTAACTACAACAGGTAATACCTCAGCCAGCTTTCTTCATTAGGCACAGTGGGGGATTGAACCCCTGATCCCTGCACCTTTGGTCAGTGTCTTAACCATTGTGCTGTGGTTCTGCACATATTTAAATCACGTTTTTTTCTTTTTCCGATAGAAACGCCCACGCCTTAAATGGCACCCGCACACTAGCGCGGCCCACACATTAGCGGGGTTTTAGTAAACATGCCCCTATGTATGCTAATGCGGCACACAGTAGTGCCACTAAGGTAGTAGGGAAATGAGCAGAAATGAGGACAAGCTAGAGCTAAGATGTATTTTAGTCAAACATCCTGAAACTCTTTTAGTTTACAATTGTATTGCTTCATTGAAAAAAACAAACAAACTTCAAAACTGTTAAAATAATAAAACATACAAAAACAAAAATCATATACAGTAAAGAAAGAAAAGCAAGGAGAGCTGAAACTTCAAGTACACCTCTAGACATCAAAGAGATATTATCAACAGATCTTCCAAGGAAAGCAGACAAGTCCAGAGTTTCAACAGAAGAAAGCTGATTAAGCCTAGACTTTCAGAATCAGGAATCACTCTCCGAGAAGGGAGCTAATATATATTCAAGATTCTCATAGCCTCCACCTCAGAAATGCCAAGAATCTCTTTGAGATACTTCTGAAAGAGAAAAGTGGTAGAAAGAAGTCATGATGGGGAAGTTTAGGAATCTCAAATTATGTGATCGCTGGGCATTCTCAAGCACTTCAAGGCGCCTGTGAATTGCCAAGCTATCAGTCACAAACGAGGTACAGAAAGAATGTATCAAAGAAATACTAACATCCATTTTGTTTAAAGACTCATTAACAAAGGACAGTCTCTTATCTTGTTTTGATCATTTTGCAACAGTATCCACTGAAAATTCAGAGATTTCTTTAAGAGACAGACTCCAAATGAGTAATTGCCACCAAAATATCCTTTAACATTATAAGGAAAATTTAAATCCGCTTTAACAATCATGCAGGAAAAACTACCTCCTTAGGCAAAGGCAAACATGAAGATACCACAGCAGTGGTCTGTTCCTCCAAAGTGTCTTCTCCACTCTGGGTAGAAGCACCAGGGGAGGCAGCACTCCAACTACCACAGGAGAAGTGCCACCAACCTCCCTCATAACACCACTGGAGTGGCAGGGTAGGGTATTATCACTCGGTAGCGGAAAAGAGTAAGAGGAAGTTCCAGTACTAACCAAGTGTGTAGAAGACTTAACAACAACATGCTGATTCATAGGACCGACTGCCATTATGACTTTTTTCTCTGACTGCACAGAAAGCTTCTTTTTCCTCTTACCCATGAGATCTGAAACACCCTGCTCCTCTGGCTCCAATGTGCTCCGAAAGGGCTCCAAAGGAGCAAGATAGCCCCTTTGGAATGCTCCTTTGGACATGCTTCTGTGGACACACTCCTGCGACTGTGTCCCATGATGGGGCCTGCTGTTTAAAGGCCCTGCAGTCAGCTGGTTGGGTAGAAAGAATTACCCCAAGCAGTGCCGGCGGCGACCAGCATCTAGGTGAGGGATTCAGGCTCTATAATTTTGTCCTGTATATTTGTCTTCTAGATTGTAAGATCTTTGAGGAGGAACTGTCTTCTTTTATGTCTGTACAGCACTGTGTATGCTTGGTAGTGCTTTATAAATGCTTAATAATAATAATAATAATAATAACTGCCCCAAGCAGTGCCGGCAGTGACCTGCGTCCAGGTGAGGGATTCAGGCTCTCCAAAGGATTCTTCCTTTGCCATGTTCTTGTACCAGAAATTCTTTGAAACCATGTCTAACAGGCATTTAACAGGGAGTGAGGGGCTTAGCATGGGGCTAACATGAGAAGGGACCAGTGTTAAAAACACCATGCTAACTGAGCAGCGTGTGAAGAGGCAGGGTTAGGGCAGAGTTGAGGGGGAGAGTGAATGGTAGCAGTCATGTGTGGCTGGTGTCAAGTGGGACGCTAGAGGCACAAAGACACCATTAGCATAGGTATAACTACTGACAGCCTCCAACCAGGTAATAGTTATACCCACCAGGCTAGTGCATCATGAATGTGCAGTCTGGTGACAGATCTCACATGATGTAAAGGTCAAACCATGCCACACTTATGCCATTCTTGACAATGCAGGATGGAAATGTTCACATATAAACCAGGTGCTCATCTAGAGCACTGGTATCGGAGGGAAGGCATGGTTTAGTTGCCATGGCAGCAAAGCACCACAGCTTGATAGCCAGGAAACGTGTGCCTGCAGCACATGAGTATACACATCAATGGCTGTCTTGACAATATATAGTTCACACCTGCATATCGATAGATATGGAAAAACTGCTGGTATGATCAGCTGTGATGGAGTTAGTTGCCAGATAGTGCCTGTTCTCAATGTAAAAGTCAATTCTGGCCACATAGCCAGAGTTGGAGACAGTAAAGTTCAACTGGGGGAGGAGCATGAAAATGTGGTGGTCCAACCCCTGACCACCATCTCTCCTATATGTGGGAGTACATAGCGGTGCATATGTGCACCTGGGGAGCTATTCTAGTGCCATGGGCCCTGTTCTTGTAGGTAGATGGACCCTAACCCTGACCATATGAGGACATGTCTTTGGACTACTGACTCTGAGCAGATACCTACATTTCCATTACTGAACATGGGCTAACTTGGTTAGAGCTCCCTGGCTGTTGTTCCTTCCCCTATACCTAGAGGATGAGGGGTTCTACAGATTTGGGGGCTGTTGTGGTCTCCCAATGGTGTGTAGTCCTTCAGTTCCTTGAGAGCTGATTGGGATTGCCAATCTGCATGGATGTGCATAGGAGTCCCATGATGTGTCCCCTGAGATCCCTTCATAGTGGAAACAAGGGTGCCCTTTGTCAATTGTCTCCCACCCCCTTTAAGAGATTAGTCCACAGGGGTTGGTTGTGGCCCCTTGTGATAGAGGAGGGTGGATGGCCCAGCTATGCATCCCCCATATCTGTGCGGTCACTGTGTTGAGCATGCAGATCTTCAAACTCCAGCACACCTCTTTTCCTATATGGGGACAGAATTCCTCAATAGATAGGGTACTATGCCCAATTTACTTTATAAGGGAAGTGATGGGAAGGGGTCCCAACCCCACACCACGAGTATGGTAATGTGTCCACAACAACCTACTGTAGGTAAATAGGTACCCTTAGTGACTCAAGGTGAGAGCCTTTCCACATGGTGGCCACTGCTGACACTTCACTCACTCTGATAAGGGGCCGCCTGCTCCTTTAGTTGCTGCATTTGCATCCTATCTCACACTAAACCTGGCCCTTTAGTTAATATGACCCTTAGTGGTTTTCATAATACAAAACAGTTTACAATTTTTTTAAAAAATTTATATTTATGCAATTATACAATGAGGCCAAGAAACAATCCTGTAGAGAAAAAGAGCAATCCACAAGTAAATAATCCAACAATAGGATATTGAACAAGAGAAGAAAAACAAGAAAAGAAAACCCCAGCAGTTGCTCACCCTAGCCCACAAAAGAGGGGAAGGAAGCCCAGAAACTAATTTACCCCATAGATAAAAGAAAAAAAGCCCTGGAGATTCAATGGCGGTTTCCAGGCAGCAGGCATTCGGGAAGGTCAGCAGCTGGGAGGGATCATAAAATAAATAAGAAACAAATTGATATTTGATCATACACTTACACGGATGTTTAACAAAAAAGAACCCTCCCAGCTGCTGAACTCCTGGGCGAAGGAGTAGAAATTCTTGAAGTCGCTTCTGTGTTTCTTTGGCTAGGTACGGATACATTCAAATAGCCAAGAATATTGTGTGCAATTCTGTTTGCCGTATCTTTAACCTGGAAAAGAGACGGCTGAGGGGAGATATGATGGAAGTCTATAAATTAATGAACGGAGTGGAACGGGTAAATGTAGATCAATTGTTTATGTTATCAGAATATAGAAAGACTAGGGGACATGCAATGAAGCTACAGGGTAAACTATTTAAGACTAATAAAAGAAAATATTTTTTCACTCCACATATAATCAAACTCTGGAATTTGTTACCAGAGGATGTAGTAAAGGCTGTTAATGTAGCTGGGCTTAAAAAAGGCCTGGACAAGTTCCTGGAGGAAAGTTCCATAAACCGTTATTAAGAAGGGACCCAGGATATCAATACTTGACCCAATACAAGCATTGTGGAACCTGTGTCTTTTTGGGGAAACTGCTAGGTACGTATGACCTAGATTGGCCACTGTTGGAAACAGGATACTGGGCTTGATGGACCTTGGTCTGACCCAGTATGGCATATCTTATGTTCTTATGTTCAAGCCATGAAACAAAACATGCCTTTTCCTAAAAAACAGCTTCAACAACCAGTCTTTATCAGAAACCAATGTAAAAGTCACTAATAAAATAGATGCAATCACAGGTTCTTCACAAGAAGTTTCCAGCAACTGAGACACATTTAGCGCATATGCTTGCTGAGTCCCAATAATAGTAGAAGATGGTTCTTTTCTTCTAGATGGTAGGTAATACATTCTAACAATCAGAAAATAAGTTTCAAGTGACACTGACAACACTTGAGTAAGATATTCCTTAAACATGTCCCTTGCCGTAATTGTCGGAACTCAGCCATATAAAGCCCATTGATTGCATTTAGGTCTTTTTCTTCCTATTTTAAGTTTTGATAGAACAACTGTTTTACAAAAGAAATGTGATTAGAAGATAAGCACAATAGTTTGAGGATGTGTGAAACTGGTAGCATTTTTTGTACATTTATTGGATTTAGTAGCTACATATTTGGGGTTACTTTTTAGCTTGGGGAGATGCTTATGCCAGAAATAATATTAAAGGTGATGAATCTGTGAAATTGGAACAAATCTTGGTGAACTGAAAGATAGAAAAGGACACTTTGACACACTAAACATAAGTAAGGGTGCTGAAAGAACTGAAAAATTAATTTGCAAACCTACTATTATTAATCTGTAAGTTATCTCTAAAATTCTCTACAGTACCTGAAGATTAGAGAGTGGCCAAAGTAATACCAATTTTCAAAAAGGATTCCAGGGGTGATCTGCAAACTATGGACCTGACATCAGTGCCAGGCAAAATGGTAGAAACCATCATAAAGAACAAAATTTCTGAACATGTAGATAGTCATGATTTAACAAAGCCAATATGGATTTATCCAAGGGAAGCCTTTAACAAGGTTCCTCATGAGAAAATTCTATCATGGGGTAGGAGGCAGTGTCCTGTTATGGACTGGGAGCTGGCTAAAAGATAGAAAACCAAGAATAGGGCTAAATGGTTAATTTTCTCAATGTAGAAAAGCAAAGGGTTGAATACCCAGTTATTTGTACCAATTTGTGTGACAGGAGGGCTGTAGAAAGAGGTATTTGTTTGTTTTACTAGATGATGGAAGATACGAGAGCCAGTTTGTGAAGAAGCGGGAGAGACTAAAAAAGAAATGCCAGTGACTAGCTTTTTTGAGAGAGGCATGCTATAGGAAGGGATTTTAGCTGTTACATTAAGTGCTGGGAGGTAAGAGTGAAACCCCAGGGGCCAGCCAGCAGAGGAGATTGGCTTATAACAAAACACATTCTAAGGGTCATATTTACTAAGCTGGGCATGCACTATTTGTTACTAGGTATCAGGTTATTCAACGGGACCTAATTACTATTGATAGGGACTTGAAGTGGGGTACCAGGGCCTTCTGAAAGAGTTAATATAAAAGTGTGAAAAATAGCTCTGAATATTTCTGTCAGTATTACAAGGTAGTGTTTATGAATAAGAGAGAGACATTCAAGGTTACATCTTGCAAGACAGGGAGCTTTTGTTTTGATTAAGCTAGGCAATATGTCTGTGTGTTGACCTGTGACATGTAGATAAACAAAGCTTGATGTTGAAACAAAATTGTACCATGCAGCAGTATTTTTCTTAATAAATGAAGTGCTATGGCCTAGCTCAAGTAAGAATCATAGGAAACTGCACAAGTTTGCACATCTGTGAATTTCTCATTTAAGCTTAAGCCATACTGTTTTATATAACTCTCTGTGTATGTGTGCTTCCTTATTTGAATTTGAATTTAGAGAATTGAAGTCAAAGAGCCGAGGTTAAATTTTGCTGCCTGGTCTGGAGTAGCACAGGCAAAGATATTCGTTCAGCTACAAATAGCATGTGCTAACCATTAGCCCAGCTTAGTAAACATGTCCCTAAGTGCAGAGAACAAAGATCAATGTACCTAATCTGTAAAGGAGCCCCAGTTGGGAGTTGCAATGAACTGCTATTACACTTAGGGGCATGTTTATTGTGGGTAGTGTGGGGCTAATGTGTAAATAGAGTCACTAATATGGTAGTAGGGTCATAGTGTATGCACACAGTGCACACATTTGCAATGCATGCCTGGCAAAGGGAAGCCACAATTGTGTTAACAGTGCAGCTGTGGGCTAAGGAACCACTGCACACTATAAGAAATATGCCCCAAGTTCACATACAGGAAAGTAGAAACTAGCCATTTCAGAATAGAAAGGGATGACCAGGAAGAGGCACAACTACCTGCACAGCTCAGAACACTGGGGCTAAGTAGAAGAGGATGACATCCAAAGCAGAAAAGCAAACGTGCAGAGTCTGTGTTGTGTTCCTAACAGTGGGAGATAGGGTGCAAGCATGGCATCTGAAGATGCAGGGGGCTTTGTATGGGCTCAGACAATGTGTTCTCAGTGTGCATCATGGGACAGGAATATGGAATGTCCTCACCCTGAGGTGCCCAGGGTACCCATGTTAAATAAATAAATAAATAAAATTCACCTAGGCTGCAGGAAACACAGTATAGGGCATCTGATGTGGGAGGGATGGGCTCCCCCTCTCAATCACTCCTCTGATATGGCTTGGACAGCAACATACCATGTGGAGTATGTCTCCCCATATGGAAGGAAGGGGAGGTGCTAGAGACAAGGAGTCTGGAGGCCATGAACAATCAGTACCTCTACCACAAGGGGTCCATAGGGTCAAGTAGCACCCCCTGATCTATCATCTAGATTAGCCATTCCTGTGGCCTGACATATACAATTTGTTTGGAGGGGGTGGATGCAAGGCCATCCACCCACAGAAAGCCACCATGCTTCCTTTTACCAGGAGGATCTCTGGCAGAACACCACATGGAGAGGGCAAATCCCAAGGAGCACCCAGGATAAGCACCCCCATTGTCAGGGAACCAAAGGCATACAAGACAAGGGAAGACCACAAGAGCTTTCCAGGTCCAAGGAATGCCTCAGCCCTTGGGCAAGGGTGGGGGGGGGTGTCAGCAAATGGACATTGATCAGTGACTCCAACACTGGAAGCCTATGTTCAATACTGGAAGAATTAAGTAGCTGCTCAGATCTGGTAGACACATGCCACATCCTGCCTTGATCAGGATGAGGGGGCATTTGTCCACAGGAACATGGCCCATGGGAGTGGTATGGCTCTTCAGACACATGCATGCACTGTTACATGCCCCCCCCCCCACCCATGCAGTGGAGACAAGGGGTCAGATGACATTTTTTAGACCACACCATCATGTTACTAGCATGTGCAACATCTCATTTTCATGCCCCACTGCCCACTGTCCTCTGCTGGCTTCAACTCTGGCTATAAAGCCAGAACGGACTGAAGCACAGAGCATAGATCCTATGTCCTGATACCTCCACAGCACACAACACCATCAGTCCTCTGATAACTATTCATTGCTACACAGATGTTAACAGCAGTCTGTCTGTCAGGCTAGATGTTGATGTATCTGTGGATGTTTGCCCCCGCTGACACAGGGGGACTTTGGGGCTGCTGTGGTGTGCTGCCATGACAGCTTCACCATGTGGGCCCTCCTCCCTAGTGGCCTAGGCAAGTGCCTAGAGATTCTGCTATCATTCCTGTTTGCCTTTCTTTCTTCCAGTGTAAGTACCCTATTTCTGCCATTCCAAATTTCTTAATACTTGCGTACGAGATGCATGTTCGAGATATGCTAGCACCATGGTGCAACTACCACCAGGTCAGAGGTAGGTGTTGGTTGTGCCCATGTTAGCAGCATGTTTGTGTAGCTAGCATGCACTTAGCGTGCCAGCTCCCTTCCACATGCTACATCTCCACCCTCTCTCCGTCCACTCTCTGCCATAACCCTACCTATTCACTCACTTCTCATTTTAGCACGATTGCTTTTGAGCCACACAGTCCTTGCTATTGCGCAATCCAAAAACATATTAACAATGAAGCTGTTCTTCAGCGTCTTATGAAGCTTCGCTATAACTATAAGAACATTTTATCACAGCAGGATGAGAAGGATATTTTTGTTTCGAAAACAGGTTATTATGCAGGCTCTGATGCATCTGGAATGCTGTTAGCAAATCTATTACAAGTCAAGAAATCCAAAAACTATATCACGCCACTTCAGTCAGAGGAGTCTATAACTCTCATGAGCCCTAACGACATCACTGAAGCTTTTGCAGGCTTTTATAAGAAACCTTTTTCATCAGAGGGCATTAGCACTTTGGAGAGGGAATCATTTCTATCTCTGCAGTAACACCCTTTGCTTCTTGAACAAGAGAGAAATCGGTTCAAATTGGTGAAATTATCTCAGCAATTAAACTTTTACCAAATAACAAGTTTCCTGGATCTGATGGCTTAACAGTAGAATTCTATAAGCAGTTTGCCATAGTTTTAGCTCCAAAACTTAAACAATTATACCAGAGTTTACTTATGCAGCCAGTTGCATCCTCTAATTTTCAGAGGCTACTGTAGTTTTATTTGCAAAACTGGGACAGGATCCTGAAACTATGGGCAACTATAGACCTATATCCTTGCTAAACATTGATTATAAGATTTTTACAAAAGTGTTAGCTTTATGACTTGGTCATACCATCTCTTATCGATGAAGAGCAAACGGGCTTTATCAAGGATAGGTTCATTGGAGATAATGCCCAAATTTTTCATAATCAGATTGTTTTGGCGGTCCATTCAAATAAGCCTGCAGTAGCGCTTTCCTTAGATGCTGAGAAGGCCTTTGACTGTATTGAATGGACATTTCTGTACCGAATTCTGGACTGGTTTGGATGCAGTTCAGCTCTCATTAATTGTATTAAGGTTCTTTATTTATCACCACATTCTGAGAAGTCAATGGCCTTCTGTCTGAGCTTATATTACTGAGACAAGGAACTAGGCAAGGATGCCCTCTTTCACCACTGCTCTTTAATCTGGTGCTGGAACCCCTTCTTTTAAAAATCAAAAGTGTTATAAGAGGCATCAATTCAAAAGGGCTCTGTTGCAAATTGGCTGCAAATGCTGATGACATATTGCTGTTCCTCTCAGATCCTAAAATGAGTTTTAGACCTCTTTTGGATTTGGTTGACAATTTCTCTCTTTTTTCAGGATTTAAGATCAATTGGGGGAAAATTGAGTTGCTTCCATTAAATGACCTTGTGGTGCAAAACGATCCTGCAGCTTTTCCAGTTAAATGGTCACCCGCAAGTCCTAAATATTTGGGTGCACATTTCTGAACTTCACTCGTGGAAACTATTAAGCCTAATTGCAACAATATTCTGTCTGGGCTAAAGAATAACTTGCAGTGATGGTCTCCCTAATGTTAATCATGGTGTTTAGGCTAGACACCATTAAAATAATGGTTCTTTCTTGCATCTTATACAAATTGAGAATGTTATCTGGATTTTGAAACAAGATGTTTTATGAACAAATCGATAAGATCTTATCCTCCTTTCTTTGGAAGGGTAAGAAGCCATGCATAGTGCTGGCCGAACTTAAGCTCCTGAGAAAGAAGGGAGCTTAAGTTACGATACGGGATATGCTAGCTGCAAGATGATTTGTCACTCCCTTGGTTAGACATGGAAAGAATCTTGTTAAACCTTTTAGACTCTTAGAATTGCCTACAATGATGATTTCTTATCAAAACTTAAAGGCTTCACATATTGCTAGCACCATTGATGCTTTTAAAAAATTAGACAAATGTTTCAACTATTCTTTATTCTAATTCTGAAGCATCCTCCTTCTGGTTCAATCCCCTTAGACATATAAAAAGGAAACAACCTTTTTGGGAAGGATGGATTACTAAGGGTTTATATAGAATTGGCCAACTCTTTGGTAGAGGCACCATGATTACTGAAATTCAATTGATAGAAAGCTGTACTATCTGCAGCACAGGCTGTGAAGGTTACTCTATTGGCACAAAGTGTGATTCATTCTTCCATTTGGTCCAAAATGTGCTGTCCAACATCATACTTGGTTGAAGTTTGCCATAAAGTAATGGAAGGAAAGGGTGGGTCAACTTCCTTTTTTTATAATTTATTAAAAGCGAATCATGGTTGATATTGTGTATCTGGACTTTCAGAAAGCCTTTGACAAGGTCCCTCATCAGAGACTTTTGGCAAAACTAAAGAGTCATGGGATAGGAGGCAATGTACTATTGTGGATCAGGAACTGGTTAAAAGATAGAAAGCAGAGGGTAGGGCTAAATGGCCAATTTTCCCAATGGAGAAAGGTGAATAGTGGTGTACCCCAGGGATCTGTGCTGGGTCCGCTGCTTTTTGACATATTCATAAATGACCTGGAAAGTGGAATAACGAGTGAGGTTATCAAATTTGCAGATGACACAAAACTATTTAAAGTTGTTAAAACCCAAGAGGATTGTGAAAAATTGCAAGAGGATCTTGATAAATTGGAAGACTGGGCATCAAAATGGCAGATGAAATTTAATGTGGACAAGTGCAAGGTTATTCACCTAGGGAAGAACAACCCAAACTATGGTTACACGATGCAAGGTTCCATATTAGGAACCACCACCCAGGAAAAAGATTTAGGAGTCATTGTGGATACCATGTTAAAACCCTCTGCCCAGTGTGCAGCGGCGGCCAAGAGAGCAAATAGAATGCTAGGTATGATAAGGAAAGGAATGGAAAATAAAACAAAAGATATTATAATGCCTCTATATCGTTCCATGGTGAGACCGCACCTTGAATATTGTGTGCAATTCTGGTCGCCGTATCTTAAAAAGGATATAGCGATTTTAGAAAAGGTACAGAGAAGAGCCACCAAAATGGTAAAGGGGATGGAAGGATACTCCTATGAAGAAAGGCTAAAAAAAGTTAGGGCTCTTTAACCTGGAAAAGAGACTGCTGAGGGGAGATATGATAGAAGTCTATAAATTAATGAACGGCGTGGAACGGGAAACGTAGATAGATTGTTTACGTTATCAGAATATAGAAAGACTAGGGGACATGCAATGAAGCTACAGGGTAAACTATTTAAGACTAATAAAAGAAAATATTTTTTCACTCAACGTGTAATCAAACTCTGGAATTTGTTACCGGAGGATGTAGTAAAGGCTGTTAGTGTAGCTGGGTTTAAAAAAGGTTTGGACAAGTTCCTGGAGGAAAGGTCCATAAACCATTATTAAGAAGTGACCGAAGATATCAATGCTTGACCCAGTACAAGCATTGTGGAACTTGTGTCTCTTGGGGAAACTGCTAGGTACATATGACCTAGATTGGCCACTGTTGGAAACAGAATACTGGGCTTGATGGACCTTGGTCTGACCCAGTATGGCATATCTTATGTTCTTATGTTCTTATGGCCCTTGCCTTTTAGGGCTATGACAAATTTCAAAATTGGAGGTTGATCTGCAGCAGGATAAGATTAATTGTGGAGTTTTTTGGGGTTATACTATTAGGCCTACAATGTCTAGTAGCCTCGCACAAACATTATTTTTCTTAGCACATCGTGGTATGTGCACACCATTGTGTATGTATATGTTTAGAGCTGGTCTCTTAGAGTCTAATGTTTGTTGGAGATGTACCACTGACGTTGAGATACTAAACCATATGATATTTGGTTGTTCAATGGTCAAACTATTCTGGGAAGGTATATGAAAATACATTTATGACATTCTTCAACTTGACTTCCCCATATCAGTTCAGGTTGTCTTTTTCCATTCTTTAAGTGTAAAAGCTGAGCTATCTAAATACAACTGTATTCTTCTGGACATTATGATATCAATCGCTGTACAGCATGTCATGTGTTGTTGGAAAGACTCATCCACGTTGAATGTGACCTTTTGGTGGCACAATATTTGTCTAGCCTATAAGCTTGAGGGTACCGCCTCTATCTCTATGAATTGCATTGGCAAGGTATAAAGAGTTTGGAGATCTCTTGATGTATATTTATCAGATTTATAGATTGTTCATTCTTATGATTTTTCTGCCAGAATTATTATTGTTAATTTTGATATTTGTCTTCTTTTTTGGCTGGGGGATTTGAGATATGTTGGAGGTGTCCCATGTTAACATGATTAGATGTAAGTGTTCTATTGTACTTGTTTTGAAAACTTAACGTTAAAAAAAACAAAACACTGTACTAAACCCCATGCTACCGGCTATCACTCTTTAGTAAACATGCCCTTTAGTGGCTCAGTAATATGCCATGCTAGTTTAATGAGCCTAGCTGCATTCATTATTTGAGATGTGTGCATGAGTGAGGAACTGAATTATTGTTCCCACCTGCATAGGAGTCAGACTGTAGTTTAAGATGAACTGCTGTTATATTAAAGATCAAGAGATGTACAAATGTGGCTTGGGAAGGGACCCAGGATACTTGTGAAGAATTTTGTTCATGTTTATTTTGATGCAGGGCAACCATTTGGAAGTGGAACTAGACAGAAGCCCTGTTGTAATTAACAGAGGAAAAGAGATCAAGCTGTAATTTTTGTGCGTTTATGGCTCTTTAATTAATAAAGCTGATTTCACTTGTATTCTGTGGTGTGAGTGGACATTTGTTGGAAAGCCTACTACTGGCCCAGGGCCTAATTGACCACTCAGTTGTCACAATATTCAACTTCTATTTTCATAGGTGTTTAAAAAACCTTCCATAGAGCTAGCACTAACGGTTAATATCTACAAGAAACACTGTGAAAATCAGGGTCAATCATGCTCCAATTTGAAAAGCACTGCTTGCATTAAAAAATATAACAGCTGTCTTATATCTTCCAATTTCTTTGCTTAATTGGAAATGAAGAACACATTTGCAAGTTGATAAATGTAGATCAAACGTTTCTACATGGAAGATTGTCTAGCCGTAATATCAGAAAGCTTTTTAATTCAGTGGGTACTAGTCCGCAAAACAGTGAAACAAAGTATACAGGCATCTATCTTAATGTGAAATATGCTAATCACTTCAATGAGTTATTTGTTTGCAGTTGCAAAACTTTTGTAATAGGCACTGTTTTTATAATAGATCCATCTAGAAGAAAAAGATGATGTTATGACCTATCTCATCAATAATTTTATGTAATATGGTATAAAATGTGATAGATCTGTGGCAAGCATACTACAGTAATTTCTACTACCCAATGTACTTAGGCTCGTTACAAGAAAAATTGTAAAGTTGGAGAAACTCTGAATATCTTTAAACATAATAAGGATAATTGTATAATAGTCCTCCTAGGTTAATAGGGCAGGAAGATGACTATATTTAGCCTGTTTTCTAAAAACACATAGGCATCTATGTGTCTTCCTGAAATATTAGCACAAATCCTGCAGAAAACATGTCTATGTTGAAGGTGTGAATATGATGTTGGCTTGCATCATGCATACATATTTTATAAAAGGCTTTTTACATGCATCAAACTGTGGTTTATGTGCAAAAAAGGTTTATAAAAAGTCACCTAATAGGCCAAATGGGTACCTATTTGTAGCCTATTTTATAAAGACTAATTAGCCTACAAATAGGTGCTGATAATGGGGATAAGTTATGTCACACCTAGATTTATGTGTATTTGCATGCATAAGTGCAATATGCACATACTTTGCTTTATAAAATAGAACATAAGGAACTGAGAACATGTTTATGTTTATTACATTTGATATACCGCTCAGGCCAAAGCATCAGAGCGGTTTACAATATTACATAAATGATACTGAAAATATGAAAGGAACGCCATTGTTAAGATAGGACAGAGTTAGAAATATAGTGATAGTCAAAGAAATAGAAAAGACAAGAGGAAAGGCTCATTATAACATCCAGAGAGAAAGAATATAGTACCACCACAGTTCAGTCCTTCGAGACAGACTTGACCATAACAGCTGCTTATAAACCGCTACTGTCTGGATATACTTGATTGAAGCAGGTGATGAGGCAAAGCTCTCACTTCCAGCCTGCAACGCCAACATCATCCCTCCACCGTCCCGATCGCCGCGGCAAGCAAACCAAACTACAGCAGTTTACCGGTCCCGCATGGTCCAATGCCTAAGGGCCATGCCAAAGGGCCCTCTTGCGAGGCCCTCAGGCGCAGGCCCGCAAGGCGTGGGCACGCCGGTGGAATGGCGGTTAAAGAGCCGATGAAGTGGGCAGGCTCTGTGGAGGGAGGTGGAGCTCCCGCTCTCACCTCCGATGCTGGCTGCTGCTCTCCCCTCACAGAACGCGCTGGTGGAATGGCGGTTAAAGAGCCGATGAAGTGGGCAGGCTCTGTGGAGGGAGGTGGAGCTCCCGCTCTCACCTCCGATGCTGGCTGCTGCTCTCCCCTCACAGAACGCACTGGTGGAATGGCGGTTAAAGAGCTGATGAAGTGGGCAGGCTCTGTGGAGGGAGGTGGAGCGCCCGCTCTCCCCTCCGATGCTGGCTGCTGCTCTCCCCTCACAGAACGCGCCGGTGGAATGGCGGTTAAAGAGCCGATGAAGTGGGCAGGCTCTGTGGAGGGAGGTGGAGCTCCCGCTCTCACCTCCGATGCTGGCTGCTGCTCTCCCCTCACAGAACGCGCCGGTGCAATGGCGGTTAAAGAGCCAATGAAGTGGGCAGGCTCTGTGGAAGGAGGTGGAGCATTCAGTATGCAATCACTCCAGCCCTAGGGCTGGTGTAAATGCCTGTGCCTAAATTTCTACTGATCGCGCTTAATTATAGTATTTTATCATTTATATATGTAGCTTTGTACTCCGTTCATACACACAAACTCTGCCCCTGTGCATGCCCACATTAAAAGTAGTGTATGTGCTATTGGATGTGTGCACATACTTATAAAACAGCGCTTAGCTGTCTATAACTACAATCTTTGGATTTATATGCATTATTTGGCATAAATCTATGCAGCTTTTTATCAAATTACAATGTGTCTTCATAAAATTGGGCCAACAAAGCTACATACATTGCAGCTAAAATGAAGCTACATACATTCACACCTGCTCCAGAAGCTTGCATGAAAAGTATGCATGAATGCATGCATTTTATAAAGCATATGTTTATATTGTGACCCTGTGTTCCACCCAGAACTCACCTCTTACATGCCTACTACAGTACAGAGGTGTTTACAAATGTACATGTTCTTGTATTCACTAGATAATTTTTTACATTGCATTTTACACATGTATGCTGTCACTTTTTTTCTTTAAGTGCCATCAACTCAGTGCTGGTGCCTGAGTAGCCTCTGGGTTTTCTTGACAAGGTATGACCCAAAGTAGATTGTCAGGCCTCTTTTTGCAAGGCAACAGAGGACAGAATTACTTACCCAAGGTCACAAGGTGTGTCAGTAGGAATTGAACCCTGGTTGCTTGGGTAGGAGGCAGTTGCGCTAGCCACTGGGCTACTACTCCACTTGTGCTGCCATTGGTGCATGAACATGCCTTTACAAAATTATCCTCCACAGGTCCAATGTTTAACACACATATAGTCGGTGGTGGTGCCATCCACATAGGTTCTTTTTAAAAATAATCTGGGTTTCTTTGGGCATGTAAGTTGCTATATGGTGAAAGTTATTGTTTTAGGATCAAAACACGTTTAGAATCATTCTAGATATAGGGCTTAAATTAATAAGAGCAAAACAATTGATGCTCTCTATGCGTCATGTTTAGTAAAGGTTACCACCGTTAAGTTCCGCCATGACCCTTTTATTTCTATGGGCACAGGGTCACTTAAGGTGCATTAATGTTCATTAATACACATTAATCTTTACTAAACATTCCCCTATATGACTTATCTGCATGAATGCTGAGGGGTAGAGTCAGATAACAGATATGACTTTAAAGGAATAAGTAATAGCACTACTACTATATGAATTACTAAATTATAATTTATTTTTTCAGAGGAATGTTGAGATTTTGGGAGAAAGAATTTCCAGTCTCACTGAAAATTGTCCTTCTCTGTCCAGCTAAAAATGCATTCTACTTTTACAGCACAGATATTTTTAGACCGATAGAAGGGATACTTGGCATGAGTAATGTGCATATTTGTCAGAATGTGCACACAGATTTGATCTTCAACTATATAAAGTGTTCTAC
This sequence comes from Ichthyophis bannanicus, assembly GCA_033557465.1. Classification (NCBI taxonomy): domain Eukaryota; kingdom Metazoa; phylum Chordata; class Amphibia; order Gymnophiona; family Ichthyophiidae; genus Ichthyophis; species Ichthyophis bannanicus. The sequence continues at coordinate 730,126,353 of CM066036.1, read as the reverse complement.
ACCAATATGTGGGTCTTCTGCATGTGACTATGCTCCATGCAGAAAGCATATCTGGATAGCCACCAGGCAACCCAACTTTTCTAGGGCTAAGACCCTTATGCTATACCCTTGCAATGACGCAGGCCTCCCTGTGCTGCAGCAAGGAGAGTTTGAAAGAAGATCCACATAGCCCTAGAAAAGGAGTAACCCGAAGACAAAGCACACAGGGGAGACATGTAACTGCTGTCAGACAACTAGTGTGGACACAGGGAAGTAAGGTAGCTAAGACTGGGTAAAACATTAGCCAAGACAGACTAGTCCCCCTGGGCAATACTCTGAGTCATAGCAATCAAAGAACTAAGTGGAGTCACAGACATCCAGAAGGACAACTGAAATCTGGCAGGAAAAATAGGCACATATGTACAAACAGAGCAGTGGTAAGGGAACCTGAGGAACGCAGGGCTGTCCCAACCATCAGGCAAACTAGGGGTCCTCCTAGGGCAGCAGCTTTTGAAGGATGGCAAAGAGTAGGCCATTCAAAGCCAAACAATAAATTCTGACAGCCAAAGAAGGCATAAGGCGTAAAGTTTGCTGAGGGTGCCAACACCTTGAAACAACTCTGGAGCTGGCCCTGGACATATGTGACTGGCAGGATATGGCTGTCACATGTTCAGAGCACAGGGATATGTGAGGAATGTCACATAAGCATGTCAGCAAATGCCATGGTCCATGGGCATCGAGAGGCAAGATCATTTATGCAGGCATGCATGAATCCTAGCAAAGGGACACCCCCCTAGATCAGGGCACATGCAGAACACAATGTGCACATGGATGCAGATAGTGCTGGCACAGAGAGCAACAGCAGAAGTGAAGCAGCCACACTGTGGCTATATAGTGCAGAAAAACAGATAACAGCCATCAGCAATGCACATGGGTCATGCTGGGAGCAAGGATGTCTGAGGGAAGGGTAGAAAATATAACCTGCACCTGACACCAGGGAACTCCCAATGACCACATGCCCAGCTAATGTACACCTGGGCAGGGCTGATCCCCCAGCTAAAAGGCAGCAAAAAGAGAGTCAGAGGCAGGAGGAGGGCAAGAAAAGAACTGCTGAAAGGAGTGAATGGCTAAACATGTCATCTCCACTTATCCCCAAAAGATACTTCTACATCTTGCGAGACCTTGAGGCTTTGAAGATTAGGTGCAGGGCCATGTGGAGAACACAGCCCCAATTACTGCAATGCCTCTGGCAGGAGATACAGTGGCAGCAAAGTATGTCATGGCACAAGAGGCATAGTTGACATATGTAAGGAGGGGGGATCAGATTCTCATCTGCAATGCACAAGGGCAGAAGATGGGATGAGAAACATGCATACTCAGAGGCATTATAAGGGGCACAGTCAGGTCGAGGTAGCCAATAGTGGTAGATGGTGATGGCATGGGAAGGTAGAAAACAGGAGCATTAGTAAAGTCCCACTCTTAGCATCCCAGAGCATGTAAACCACAATCATGTGTGGGATAGTGATACCAGTCACTGCAATGAACCAATTGGCTTACTTTCCATGGATATACAGCTACCAGATTTTGGGAGACCTGCAGGAAAAGTAACCCTCCCCCCCCCCCATCCATTCCAGGGCATTGAATGGCATAGTTCCTGAGGGTATAGAACAGCCCATTAAGGAGCAACCACTCAGCGGGTGGTTGCCATGGTGATAGGACATGCATTGGCCTGATACAGTAGGAATGCATAGCAGCAACCAGGCAGTAATGCAGCATATATAGGGGCAACATACCAACATGTGGATGTAGCATTAAAAGGGGCCTTATAATGCTGGATCAAGCAGTGCCTCTTGAACCCCCAATTATATCAAGTAGCAGAGAAATAGCACCCCTTTAACAAGCCATATCTTCAATGGCAGACATCTGAATAAGTCAGGCTGGGTAGTGCAGGGGGAAAGCAAGGACATAGCTGAAATGTATAAATGATTGTGATACAACTACCCTCAGCACAGCACTAAGTAGGAGCCCTGGGTATGATATTCAAAAGGCTTAATGTGGTTAGCACAAAAGGCTTAATGTGCTAACCACAATCACGCTAACCAGCTAATGCCAATGAATATCCCAACAGACCATCATGGCACAATATGAATAGTGCCAGAGTAGTCCATGTGTGGGCTTGAGGCAGTCCCAGGACCTATCCAGTCAGCAGCAATTTTCAGCCTACTAAACAGATAGGTAACCACATGATATTAGAATGGGTCAATGACTGTCCTAACTTTATGCAGTTTTGCTATCCGGTTCACGGCTGAATATTGCTGCTGTCTGTATAGCAATGGAGGTCAGTGGCAAAACTAGGCTGGTGGATATCCGACACCTAGTGATTACTATCCAGCTTCATTTTTGGCTATGATGACCAGGACCTTTATAAGCAATAACCACCATGAGCTGAATATTATGCCCCCTCTGTCTTTCAGCTTTGGTGGCAGACTTGGAAGCTGGTCCACCACAACCATTACCACCTGAACGACCACTGCCAACACCCAAGGCACCACCTGTAACATTGCTGTCAAACTCCCTGCAACTATCACCACCCTGCTGCCTGCAGCCACACCCATGACAGATATAGAAACCACTTACACCACCATTGGGCAGAGGGCAGCAACATCAGCAGCAGAGGTTCCCCAGCAGAGGTGTTAACCACTACTAAGGATGTGGGAGGTAGGATGTGGAAGCCAAAAATATGGTCATTATCCTTGTCATGGAGCAGCTGCAGGAGGGGCAGCAGCACCTCCCCAAGGCAGGGGTACATCAAGCTGGACTGGCACAGAGAAGCCACCATATATAGTAGAGAAAGAGCTGAAGATCACATGGAGGAAGAGGTTGAGAGGTGATGAGGGGGAAGAGAGGGGGAAGTAAGATAAGAAGGGAGAGGAAATGGGATGTGAGGGAGGGAAAGGGAGAGGGAGAAGGGGAAGAGAGATGTGAGAGGAGAGGAACTAGGGGCAAGAAGGTACGGGAAGATGCAAAGATAGGGAAGGAGGAGGAAGCAGGTGGAAATGCTAGAACCCCTCTGCAGCAACTGGTCGCCCAGACTGTCCATACTGCCTCTATGCTGGACCAGGTACAGTACACCACCATAAGGACCTCAAGGTCTACCAGGACCCTGTGACACAAGGTGCATCAGGGCTTTTCAGAAGTCACTAGGTCAGAGGACCTCATGATTGTATATCTAAAAGGCATGAGAGTGGAAATACATGCCATGGTTGTGCCATACAGCAGTTCACTACGGACCCCCACACTAAGAGCCAGGGGAGGAATTGGGGGGTAAGGAACTTGTGAGTAGTGGGCCAATTCAAGAATCTGCCTGCCCATTGTGTGATCAGAGGGATCCTTCTTGCTGTTGGAGATTGTCTTGTATCTTCTTGATTTCAGGGAGAGTGTTTGGGGGGAGGGAATACAGGCTGATTTGGGGGGGGTTGGTACTGGGAGGGTAGGAGGAACTTGTGCTGTTTTTGGAAAGTGTTGGGGGTGAGAAGATGGTTGATGTTGGAGGCCTCAGGGGTGGGGGAATGGAATTAGCCTTTAGACCTGACCCTTCAAGCCAGTACTTGTGTGTGCCTTGGGTCAGTTGGAAAGGTTGATGTCCAAAATGTTTGCCAATCTTGTGTAATTCTCTTGAAAAACTCAGGCCTAGATTTTTAGCTCACTCAAACCACAGCCTATACATGGCCCACCATACCCTCTTGAAATCTTTGGAAGGCATGTTCAAAGATATTTAACTGGTTCGCAGACCTGCTTACTGGTTAAACCGTTTTGGACAGCTCACATATTCTTTCTCTGTTTTGGATGATTTATTAGATTTGTTACAATCAAACAACTATGAAATACCGGCAATAATAAAAAATATTAAAACTTTGCAGAAAATAGAAGTTTCACATAGTGTATGTTTTTCATATACTGGTCCAATATAGTATATTGTCCGTCTTCAGAAAAGATAGGATTCAGTTCCAATATTCATTGACAAACATACCATATGATGCTATTGAAACTGTAGTTTTCATTTAAAACAATTTATTATGATATAACATAGGGGTATGTTTACTAAACTCCGTTGCTGTTCGGGTCCCCGTTAGTGTGCGTGTGCCATATAAGGAGTGGGCGGTTCAGGCAGAAAAAAGAAAAAAACCCGACCATACGTGTGTGCGTCGCGCTAATGTGCGGGGCCCACATTAGCGCGTGGGAAGGCTAAGTGGGGCGATGCTGCATAACCAAACAACAGAGCTGTAGTACAAAGGTGAAGACACTCACCTATGGTGCAGGGGCCATGGGTTCAAACCCCCATTGTACTCAACAAAAAAGACCAGCTGAGGCGTCAACTTTTATGGGCAAAAGTGGTGTAGGAGGCATATTGATTATGGGCGGCAGAAGGCGGCACACTCTTTTTTTATATGGCATGAGGCGGCGCACTGTTCATTGTGGGCGGCAGATGGCGGCGCGCTGTTAATTTTGTGCGCCACAAGACGGCGCGCCGATGGCTACAAGGTTGCGCGCTGCTGCACAAACACAGAACCAGAGCCACAGCACAATGGTGAAGACACTGAGCAATGGTGCAGGGACCAGGGGTTCAATCCCTCACAATGGCCAGTTAAAAAGGCTAGCTGAGGCAGTATGTTATATGTTGTGGAGTGCTGTAGGAGGCTTTTTAATTTTATTTTGTGATAACTACTAGCAAACGCACTCTCACAGCATATTAATATAAGGCAGCCCATAAGGCACATGTTACAGTGCACCGTCCGCCAAGGCACCCTAGAATGTCCCCTATAGGGCAGCATGTATGTTGCGACACAGGATAATGTATAGTGCACCCTATATGGCTGGCAACCGTAACATGCCCTATAGGGCGCCCCATAAAGCACCCTCAGAGGCACCTTATGGGTACAGTACGCTGAGGGTGTTATTGCTGGCAGCAACATATGTACAGTAAATTAAAATAAATCTTTGGACACCCCTATCACAGAACCCCATTGTGGGTTTGAACCCATGACATCTGGCTACACAGGCAGTGACATAACCATTGGGCTACAGCTCTATAGCTGTAAGCAGCCCCTGGCTGGCTACAGATAGCCTGTACGTCACCTCACTGACAGTCTGCTGTTGTGAACCACCTGTACCCATGATGCACTGCACATGCAAATCAGCTGTCCATGATTGAACACGGGATGGGAAATGCACCCACACAGCACCTCGGCCTGGTAGGGTGTCCTGAGTGGGTGGACAAACGGAAAAGAGTAGCTAAACACCATCACATTGTGCGGTTACTGTGCTCACCCTGAGTGTGAGATGTTGCGCCCAGGACCAGGTCCACAACACCAGCCATGGCTGAATGTGGCCATGACAGAGCTCCAAAGCAGTAATAACCTGTGGAATAGGTAGGTATAAACACCTTGGAGATCTCTGTCTGGCTCAGTTATTGGGGGCCCCCCCCCCTCTCTGGATAAAACAGGGCCTCCCCTCAACAGATCCCCACCCCACCCTCGCCAGTGCAGTGGACCATCAACCCCAGTCCTGCTAGGGAACAGACACCCTACAGGGCAGTCCAAGCAGCTCCACACACATCCATAACACAATATCAGACAGACATTAGGCCAGGATATTCACAGATGCACCCCACCACTATCTGCTATTCACCTGCAGCAAGCCATCAGCCACTGCACCCTGCAAGGCACTCCATCACAACACATACCAGCTGTGAACAGTCTGCTGGCTGGTCCTGATGGACATGCATGCACCCACAACTGGGGTGGCAGCACACACAGGCAGATAAGTCCATGAAGAGGCCCCCACAAGACACCCATACATATCACATGGGAGAATCACAATATAGCACTATGGGGGTAACTAGCCATGCTGCCGTCACTGCACACTCAGGGTGAGAGTGATCTCCCAGCAGCACATACAGAGGTCACCCTGTCTGTGTAGGTGGTGGCCGGGCACCACCATGCCCCTGCCAGTGCCCTATGCCCTCTGCAGCTGCATCCTGGTCAGTCCACTCTGTCTGAGATATACCCATGGTCCCTTGCTACTCATTATGCACATTGGCAAGCCAATACTGGCAACAGTGTTGGCAGTGTGGGCTGTGGAAGGGGCTTGCAGCCAACACCCACTGTATAGACATACACACAATTCCACACCTATGCCATCATGGTGCTACTATTGAGGAGGTAATTAGCCTTGCCCACCAAACCGGTGCTGGGCACGGCAAGGCATGGATATGCTACGCAGTACTGCCGGGGGTCACTCCCCAGGGTGGTAAACACCGTCAGAGGCAAGGGCTGGAGCACGCACCGCAAACACCGAACAGATTGTTCGGATGGGGTCAACTAGCAGTATGTGCGTAACGTATGGATATCTATCTGCCAGTACTCCTAGCAAGCGTCTCAGAGCTGTGTACCGTATACCTCAGGTGTAGGGTGACATTGCTAAGGTATGCAGGTGCTAGTATTGGGAGATGCACGCAGGGTCTAATGTTCTGCCTCTCCAGAAGAAATTGGCCAATGGGGCCTGTGGGTGTGTGTGGGTGTGTCTGGCCCTGTTGGCTGCTGCTTTACGGCAGAGATTCCCAACTCCAGTCCCGGTTTCCATCACACTGTTCGGGTTTTCCTGCTGTTCCTCATGAATATGCATGAGCTACATCTACATGCCATGGGGGTGGTGCATAAATATACAGCACAGGCATTTGTATGAGTGGCAGCATGGAACCTGACTGGTGTGTGGCCCACCAGGACTGCATTTGGGAGATTGTGCTCTAGGTACTGCCCCTGTACATGGTGTCTGTGCTCAGTGGGGTAAAAGATAGACGTAGTACCATTGCATATGTCCTCGCCACGAAACGTTTGTCCTTACTATCACTGTGTAGTTGTGGGAAAAATATGTGGGCAGAATTGGCAGTAGCCCCAGCTGGGCTTTGAACTTGTGACCTTCTGTTCTTACATGCACTGTCTGTGTGCACTGCACCACCGTGTAGCCACAGATTGGCTGCATTCCCTGGAATGTCCATGCTTGTGGATCCAGCAGGGCCTGTCTGTTGCAGTGGACTGTGCCAGCCTGCACATGGCTAGGCCTCTGTCTTCTGTGGCTAGCAGCCACTTCCCCCTGCACCACATGTACTCGTCCGCCAACATGCTGGCATGAGCTTCTCTCAGAAAAAGAAGATGACCTGATTGCAATGTGGCAGTATGGGACTGCATTTGGGGGAATTGGCTGTAGGTAATGCCCATTGTTGTGGTGTGTGTGCGGTGTTGGGTAAAATATGGGTGTTTCCCCCATGCTTATGTTCCCTGCAATACAGGGGTGTCTGCGCTATCTTTGTTTAGTGGTGGGTAAAATATAGGGACTGGGCTGGCAAGTGCCCCAGCTGGGATTTGAACCTCTGGTCCTCTAGTTCTAGAGGTAATGGCTCTGTCTGCTGCACCACACTATGGCCACAGAGACAGTGTAGCCCCTGGAGGTAGTAAACCTGGCAGGATGGAGTCACAAACCCTGCTGTACGCATTTTTACTGTGGGCACATGCACCCTGTCTGGTGACAAACGTGCACATAAACCCCGGAAATGACCACGGCAAATGGGGGACACAATATCACCACGCTGGGCAACAGTGATATTAATGGGCAACCATAGAAGACACTCCCAGTAAAGCTCCAACAAAAAGGAAATATTTTTGGAAGTGTCTCCGCTCCGTACACCTTTCCAAAAAAACATTTCTTTTTGCTGGAGCTTTCCTGGGTGTGTTTGCTGGTTTTTCCCATTACTATAACTGTTCCCCAGCTGACTTCCTATTTTTACAATTTTTGTTGTGGTCCTTTTCTATTTTTATTTCCACTTTTGGGCTGTGCACATGTATAACACTGCTCACGTTTTGCAGGTTTCCCCGGTTTTGCTGTACATTGCTGACGGAAATGGTTTCTCTTCCCTTTAAATGCATTCTACCGCAAGTGATTCACTCGCGCTATTTTTTTTTGGACATTCAGCACCGTTAATGTGCGGGGTGCCTCTCCCCTCCCCTTCCCCTCCCCTTCCCCGCCCATTAACCCCTTCTCTCCACCCCTCCGGGGCCTTCCTCCGCCCTCCGTTAGCCTTTCCACGCCTCTATCGGACATTTGCGGGCCCGTACTTGTGCGGCACCCGTTACTGTGATGCGCAAGTGTGCGGGGCTTCATCGCACGTTTGCAGGGCGTTTAAGAGCACTTAAGTGCTGCTTTTAATGCGCTATTTTGCAGCGCGCAAATTAGCGCTTTTTAGTAAACATGCCCCATAGTTTGTCAACAGTCCATTCTGACGGCGGAATATGATACACGTGAAAACACTTCTGATGCAGTGCATCAATATTGCACCATTGAAACATCTAGAACAGAATGCTTGACAGCAATTAGTTTCGACAACATATTAGCCCAGCGTATGAAAAACATACAAGGCCGATATACGCACCAATAACTCTGACACTAAGGGGCATGTTTACTAAACACCGTTGCTGTGCGGGTTCCCGTTAGTGTGCTGGTGCCATATAAGGAGTGGGCGGGCCAGGCAGAAAAAAGAAAAAAAACGGACTGTACATGTGTGTGTCGCGCAAATGTGCGGGGCCCACATTAGCGCGTGGGAAGGCTAAGTGGGGCGCTGCTGCATAACCAAACAACAGAGCCATAGTACAATGGTGAAGACACTGACCTATGGTGCTGGGGCCAGAGGTTCAAACCCCCATTGTGCTCAATGAAAAAGACCAGCTGAGGCATCAACATTTATGGGCAAAAGTGGTGTAGGAGGTATATTGATTATGGGTGGCAGAAGGCGGCGCACTCTTTTTTTATACGGCATGAGGCGGTGCACTGTTCATTGTGGGCAGCAGATGGCGGCGCGCTGATAAAATGGGGCAACAGATGGTGGCGAGCCTGTGGGCAGAAGGCGCTGCGCTGATGTGTGAGGGGGCAGCCCAATAGTGGGAGGGATAAGTGGCGCGCTGATATGCAAATAGCAGGAATGAAGCCATAGCACAATGGTTAAGACACTGACCACTCGTGCAGGCATCATGGGTTCAATTCCCCACAGTGCCCATTGAAGACAGCTGGCTGAGGCATTATTTTAAGGGGCATGCCCATGTTGGGCGGCATAAGGCGGCGCACTGTTAATGTTACGTGGCAGAAGGCGGCGCACTGCTAATTTTGTGCGCCACAAGACGGCGCGCCGATGGCTACAAGGCTGCGCGCTGCTGCTCAAGCACAGGAACAGAGCCACAGCACAATGGTTGTGACACTGACCAATGGTGCAGGGACCAGGGGTTCAATTCCTCACTAATGCCCATTGAAAAAGACTAGCAGAGGCAGTATGTTTTATGTTGTGGAGTGCTGTAGTAGGCCCACTAATTTTATTTTGTGATAACAACTAGAAAACGCATGCTCACAGCATGTTAACATAAGGCAGCCCATAAGGCACATGTGACAGTGCACCGTCCGCCAAGGCACCCTAGAATGTCCCCTATAGGGCAGCATGTATGTTGCGACACAGGATAATGTATAGTGCACCCTATATGGATGGCAACCATAAAGTGCCATATACGGCGCCCCATAAAGCGCCCTCAGAGGCACCTTATGGGTACAGTACGCTCAGGGTGTTATTGCTGGCAGCAACATATGTACAGTAAATTAAAAAGATGCTGTGGACACCCCTATCACAGAACCCCACTGTGGGTTTGAACCCATGATTTCTGGCTGCACAGAGAGTGATGTAACTATTGGGTTACAACTCCATAGCTGTAAGCAAGCCCCTGGCTGGTTGCAGATAGCCTGCATGTCACCTCACAGACAGTCTGCCGGTGTAAACAGGATAGGGTTAGGCCACACGTACCCATGATGCACTGCACATGCAAATTAGCTGTCCACAGATGGACACAAGATGGGTAATGCACCCCCACAGCACCTCGGCCCTGTTGGGGGGAGTGACCGGGTGCACCCACACAGCACCTCGGCCTGGTAGGGGGCACTGACCGGGTGTTTTACTGGCACAGAGTAGCTACACATCGTTACATCGTGTGGGTTCTGTGCTCACCCCGAGTGTGCAATGAGGCGCCCAGGACCAGGTCCACAACACCTTCCATGGCTGATGGAGGCCAAGCGGGAGTTGCAAAGCAGTGTTAATGTGTAAGATAGCTAGTTTTTGCACAAACACCATGGATATCCCAGTCAAGTTCAGCACTCCCCAGCAGCAAACATGGTCCCCCATCAAGAGATCCACACTGTACCTCCCTGCAAAGGTGGCAGTAGAGGGCAACATCAACCCCAGTCCTGCTGAGGAATGAACACCACCCACACCCCACAACACAATAGCAGACAGACATAGGACCAGGATAAGGTAAACTGCACCCCACCACCAGATATTCCCCCTGCAGCAAGCCATTCCAGCAAGACACATATCAGCTACAAACAGTCTGCTAGTTAGTCCATAGTGCATGTTCCCAATGGAGACACATGCACCCAGAACTGGTCTGCCAGCATACACAGCAAGCAGATAAATCAGTGACTGAGCCCCAAAGAGAAACCCATATCTATTACATGAGAGAAATACTGCATAAGCACTATGGGGGTGCCTAGCCATGCTGTGGTCACTGCACAGTCAGGGTGAGTGTGATCTCCCAGAAGGACATGCTTTGGCCACCCTGTCTGTGTAGGTGGTGGCCGGACACTACAATGTCCCTGCCAGTGCCCTATGCCCGGTGCAGATACATCCTGGCCAGGCTACCCTGTCCTGGCTATACCCATGGTACCTTGCACCTCATTATGCACATTGGCAGGCCAATACTGGCAACAGTGCTGGCAGTGTGGGCTGTGGAAGGGGCTTGCAGCCAACACCCACTGTATAGCCAGACACACACTTCCACACCTATGTCATCATGGTGCTACTATTGAGGAAGTAATTAGCCTTGCCCACCAAACCGGTCCTGAGCACGGCAAGGCATGGATATGGTACGCAGTACAGCTGGGGGTCACTCCCCAGGGTGGTAAACACCATCAGAGGCCAGGCCTGGAGCACACACCGCAAACACCTAACAGATTGTTCGGATGGGGTCAACTAGCAGTATGTGTGTAACGTATGGATATCTAGCTGCCTGTGCTCCTAGCAAACGTCTCAGAGCTGTGTACCATATACCTCAGGTGTAGGGTGACATTGGTAAGTTATGCAAGTGCTAGTTTTGGGAGATGCATGCAGGGTCCATTGGTCTGCCTCTCCAGGAGACATTGGCCAATGAGGCCTGTGGGTGTGGGTGTGTCTGCCCTTGATGGCTGCTGCTTTACGGCACAGATTCCCAACTCCAGTCCAGGTTTGCATCACACTGTTCTGGTTTTCCTGCTGTCCCTCATGGATATGCATGAGCTACATCTACATACCATGGGTGTGGTGCATAGATATACAGCACAGGCATTTGTATGAGTGGCATCATGGAACCTGACTGGTGTGTGCCCCACCAGGACTGCATTTGGGTGATTCTGCTCTGGGTACTGGCCCTGTTCATGGTGTCTTTGCTCAGTGGGATAAAAGATAGACGTATTGCCATTGCATATGTCCTCGCCAGGAAAGGTGTGCCCTTACTATCACTGTTTACTTGGGGGAAAAATATGTTGGCAAGATTGGCAGTTGCCCCAGTTGGGCTTTGAACCTGTGACCTTTTGCTCTTGCATGCAGTGTCTGCGTGCACTGCACCACTGTGTAGCCACAGATTGGGTGGATTCCCTGGCATGTCCATGACTGTGGATCCGGCAGGGCCTGTCTGTTGCAGTCTGTTGCAGTGGATGGTGGCAGCCTGCACATGGCTAGCTAGGCCTCTGTCTTCTGTCGCTAGCAGCCACTGCCCCCTGCACCACATGTACTCGTCCGCCAACATGCTGGCATGAGCTCCTCCCATAAAAAGCAGGTGACCTGATTGGAATGTGGCAGTATGGGACTGCATTTGGGGTACTTGGCTGTGGGTAATGCCCATTGTTGTGGTGTTTGTGCGTTGTTGGGTAAAATATGGGTGTTTTCCCCATGCTTATGTCACCTGCAATACAGGGGTGTCTGCGCTATCTGTGTTTAGTGGTGGGTAAAATATAGGGACTGGGCTGGCAAGTGCCCCAGCTGGGCTTTGAACCTCTGACCCTCTGGTCCTAGAGGTACTGACTTTGTCCGCTGCACCACACTATGGCCACAGAGACAGTGCAGCCCCTGGAGGTAGTAAGCCTGGCAGGATGGAGTCACAAACCCTGCTCTACGCAATTTTACTGTGGGCATATGCACCCTGTCTGGTGACAAACGTGCACATCAACCATGGAAATGACCACAGGAACTGGGGGAAACAATATCACCACGCTGGGCAACAGTGATATTAATGGGCAACCATAGCAAACACTCCCAGGACAGCTCCACAACAGGAAATGTTGTTTGGAAGAGTCTCCGCTCCGTAAACCCTTCCAAAATTCATTTCTTTTTTCTGGAGCTTTGTTGGGTGTGTTTTATGTATTTGCCCATCACTATCACTGTTCCCCAGCTGAATTACTATTTTTAATAGTTCTGTTGTGGTCATTTCCTATTTTTATGTGCACTTTTGTGCTGTGCACATGTATCACACTGCTCACGTTTTGCTGGTTTCCCCGGTTTTCCTGTACATTGCTGACGGAAATGGTTTCTCTTCCCTTTAAATGCTTTCTACCGCGAGTGTTTCACTCGCGGTAGTTTTTACATGCAAATTCGGGCCCGATACTGTGCGGGGACCCTCTCCCCTCCCACTCTCCACCCATTGACCCCGTCCCTCCGCCCCTCCGGAGCCTTCCTCCGCCCTCCTTTAGCCGTTCCACGCCTCTATCAGACATTTGCGGGCCCGCACTTGTACGGGGCCCGTTGGTGTGCCGCGTACCTGTGCGGGGGTGACACGCACGTGTGCGGGGCGTTTAAACGCGTTTATGCACGTTTCAGTGGCGCGTTACCGTGCGCTATTTTGCGGCGCGCAAATTTGCGGACTTTAGCAAACATGCCCCTAAGTAAGTTACAGTTATCTAAACCTATTTTCTAAAGTCTACAAATACTTTAATTTGCAAAATAGTAGCTATTACAGCATTATAAGCTACTTACTATTTTTTGTAATCAGCAAACTTTGAATACCTATTAAGCTAACTAGATCTCAGATAAAAAATCTGTATATAATGCTTTTGACATAACGATAATAGCTAAATATAGTTCCATTGAATTTATAGCCATTAATCAGTAAACAGTTGTTAGTAAGTATGGAAACCTTATGTATGTAAAACATCAGTGGATACTAAGTGGCAACAAATGGTTTTGTGACACTAAATATCCCCTGCTACTCAGTTTCTATGCCCTGGTGCAGGGGCATTCTGGGGGTGGGGAGGGAACAGACTGGGGGTTGACTACTGCTACTACTAATCATTTATGAACATAAGAACATAAGGAATGCCATACTGGGTCAGATCAAAGTCCATCAAGCCCGGTATTCTGTTTCCAGCAGTGGCCAATCCATGTCACAAGTACCTGGCAGGTTCTAAAAAAGGTACATAGGTTCCACAATGCTTGTCCTGAGGTAAGCAGTGAATTTCCTGCATACCTTTTAATAATGGTTTATGGACCTTTCCCCCAGGAACTTGTCCAAACCTTTTTTAAACCCAGTTACACTAACAACTTTTCCAACATTCTCCGGTAATGAATTCCAAAGTTTGATGACAAGTTGAGTTAAAAAATATATTTTCTCTGATTAGTCTTAAATGGGTTTGCATTGTAGCTTCATTGTGTGCCCCTGAGTCTTTCTACTTTTTAATGGAGTAAACAACCCATCTACGTATACCCGTTCTACTCCATTCATTAATTTAGACCTCTATCATATCTCCCCTCAGCCATCTCTTTTCCAAGTTGAAGAGCCCTAACTATTTAAGCCTTTCCTTATAGGGATATTCTTACATCCCCGTTACCATTTTGGTGGCTCTTCTCTGTACCTTTTCTAATTCTGTTATATCTTTTTTAAGATATGATGACTAGAAATGTACAAAATATTCAAGGTGCGGTTGCACCATGGAACGATACATGTATAATGATACAAGGCAATGATATACCTGTCTTAACTTTAGCCAGTTTAGCTATCTAGTTAGTGGCTGAATATTGCCATTGACTGGTTAGCTAATTGGCCAACTAGGCAATCTGGATTTTTAATGCTAGTGATCTAAAATGGCCCTGGTATTGAATATCTGGGTATAAATTAATGTGGTGATGACCAGCTGCTTTAAGTGTGCTGGCTGCAGCTGCTGAAAATTCCACAGTCTGTGTACAGGGGGTTCTACATGTGCAAATAGAAGCTTTCCAAAATTTCTATTTGCACATATTTGTAAACTAGATTTGTAAAAACTACCATTTACACATCTACATGCTTCTAAAATGACCACCATAGGTGCCTTTCTATATCAAATACTAGTGCAAATTCTGCAGCAATTGCAGCAGGATTGAAGGAACGGACACTCCTTTATCATGTACTTTCAATGGTAGGGGCAAGATGGCATTTGACTAAGCAGTTGCAGCTCTTACTTTTCCTCTCGTGAACTTCTGTTTCTTTCCCCAAATGGCTCTAGCCTATGATGGGGGCAAAGAAGAGGAAGCCCAAGAACCCACCCTCTGGTTCAGGGCACTCCAGGTCAGGGACTCACAGAGTGTGGTATGAGCCAAGGAATCGGAAGCGGTGCTACAGTGGGGCCAGCATTGCTATCTGAGTTAACTCTAAGTGGGGCCTCTCTCAGCCCAGAGAATCAAACTGCACCGCTGAGACACAGAAGCTATTCTGGCAGCTTTACTGCAATCTCAACAAGCTCCCAATGTGGAGAGAACACTGTTGACAGAGCAGAGGGGGTCCAGCGGCAGCATCTTCCCAATTGCTTGGGTTGTAATTTGATCCATTTCTGTTGCTGGCATAGAGAAAGTGGCTGCCAAGGGTGTGATGCCTGTGATCCTACAACCCATTGGGTTGAAGAAGCCTGCAATTCTGACTTTGGATGCACTTTGGAAGGCTATTATTATGTTCAATACCTCTCTGCTCACCCTTACAGGTTCTTTTCAGAATGGATTATCTGTTGTTAAGAGCTGGTGCAGGTGATTTCTCAAGAGCAGACACAGCTGGCTGCAAAAGTAGCTCTTTTGAAGGCACAGCTTTGGGAGCTACAAAATACTTCTCATGTTCAGGTTAAAGATTTTTCAATTCTGTCTTGTAAATTAGAGCATTTGGCTACTTTTTTCAGAAGAAATAATTTATGTTTCATCAATTTTCCAAAATTTCCAATTCTGGCTCAAATTGTCCTGAAGATACCCATGGACAATCTTGAAAGACTACCAAAAGGGATTGCTACTACTGGAAAGAAATCTGCACTTGTGTTAAAGCCAAGTGACAGATCAAAAGGGCAATTTGAAAGGCTCCCTCCATCAAACCAAGTTCTGTGTGAATCATCAAGGAAATTGTTAAAAGATTACCTTAGCAGCACAGGGACCTGTGTAGAAAGCCAGCCTTTACTAAGTATTAATTCCCTCCCACACACCACGACTTCCACCTACTCCACGCATCATCTTAGCTTTATAGGCTCTTGGAATTATTAAAGGGGAGAGGTCAAATTCACTTTCAGGTTCAGCTGGTTATCCTCACCAGGAATAGATTAACTAAGGCCCCAAAATTAATTATTCTTGAGGTGAACAAAGTCCCTTAAACTTATTTGGTATAGTTGTATCAGTAGAAGTATCCCAAGTAACTTTAAACAACTTATAGTTAAAGAAAACAATCCTTAAAACTAAGATGCAGACAGCAGTCCAGCAGCGAGATGGGGAATAAATAATCTTTTGCATTAAGTGTCACATGTACGATTTTCTCCCAGTTGGTGAGGAGTCTTATGTGTGCACTAGGTGCAAGGAGCTCTTTGCCCTCAGGGAACGACTCTGATCTCTGGAGGCTATTGTAACAGATTTGGAAGACATAAGGAAGACAGAGAGGTTTATAGACAAGACCTACAGGGGCATAGTACTAAATTCCCACCTCCAGTCTGGCAGCCTTTAAGTTGCCATGGAGGAGAGGGGTCGTGTGAAAGGAGAGCCTCACCTTGGTGTGGCAGGATGTGATCCTGTAGCTAGGACCTCTCCACCAGAAGATGTAAAACCCTCTCATAATGAGGTGATTTTTCCAGGGCCATATACCCATGAGGGAACGGTTAGGATGGTCATTATAGTTGGTGATTTGAACATGTGGATAGCTGGGTGGCTGATGGATGTGAGGATCGCCTTGTAACATGCCTGCCTGGTGCAAAGGTAGCAGATCTCACACGCCACCTAGACAAGGTTTTAGATAGTGCTGAGGAGGAATCTGCTATCTTGGTACATTTATTTTATTTATTTAAAGCTTATTTTTACACCGCCTTTCTACAATTCAAAGTGGTTTACATATAACTAAACAATAACAGAGCTAGGTGATGCACTGTTGTATATAGAACCAGAACAATTTGTTGTACATAGGACAAGAACAAGAACTTAGCAAGGGTAAAGTGGAATGGTAGTTATACAACTATTTACATTTACAGTAGCTTTACAATCAATAGTTTACCAGATTACAGATTACCAGTTACATCTTGGTACCAATGACATAGGAAACTGTGGGAGGGAGGTTCTGTAGGCCAAATTTAGGCTTTTAGATAGGAAGTTGAAATCCATGACTTCCAGGGTAGCATTCTCCAAAATGCTTCCCATTCCACACGCAGGATCTAAAAGGCAGGCAGAGCTCTGGAGTCTTAATGTGTTGATGAGACAATGGTGCAAGGATGATGGTTTTGGATTTGTTAGGAACTGGGCAATATTCTGGGGAAAATAGGGGCTTTTCCAAAAGGATGGGTCCATCTTAACTGGGATGGAACCAGGCTACTGGCATTAACCTTTAAAAAGGAGATAGAGCAGCTTTTAAACTAGATAATAGGGCAAAGCCGACAGTCGCCCAAGAGTGTATGGTTCAGAAGGATGTATGCTTGAAGGATACTAGCAGAAGAGAGAAGTTAGGGCATCCCAACTGAGAGGTTCCAATAAAGTTAAAAGGAACTCAGATGCCCTTAAGTACAGATCTGAACGATTCCAAATTACCTCTATCAAGTGATAACCAGATTAATATAAATAAAATACAACCTCTGCTTGTATGCAAATACTAGAAGTCTAAAAAATAAGAGAGAGCTAGAATATATAGCACTAAATGGAAGATTAGATATGATTGTCATCTCAGAGACCTAGTGGAAGGAGGACAGCCAAGGGGACACTGTGATACCTGGGTTCAAACTGTATCACAATGATAGAATATATCAAATTGGTGGAGGGGTTGAACTCTATGGGGTATGTTTACTAAACTGCGGTAACATTACAGACCGCGCGTTATGTAACGTTAACGCTCATTAGGTAACGTTAATGCACGGTATGTAACGTTAACGCGCGTTAAGTTACTTAACGATCGTTAACATCCCCGGCCGCGGTAAACACCGCAGAGGGTGGAGAGAGGGCGGGTGGTGGGGTCAATGGGCGGGGAGTGGGCGGGGAGAGGCTCCCTGCACACTAACATGCTGAACTGAAGGGCTGAATCCTACCACGAATGAAAACCTGCCATTAGATGCAGATTTGCAGGAGAGAGAAACCATTTCAGTGTCAGCAATGTACAGATTAGACAGGGAGCCCAAGAAATGTGATAGTAGTGCTCCATGTCCAGCACCAGCATAGTGCCCAAGTATGAAAGGCCACTATGGCGATGGTGCAAATGGGGCATAGGGGGCCGCAAGCGGGACATGTAGCGTTGGCAGCAGGGGCACAGGGTAGACTAGGCGGGTGCCTAGGTTGCACATAGGAACATAGAAACCGGAAATTATCATGACAGCAGCTGACAAAGTCCAAACACAATCCACCTACATCTACCTGGTCCACCCAAGCTAACAGTTGCCAGGGAACTGACCTGACATACCCCCAGCCAACCCTCCCCCAAGCGTAAGGAACAGACTATTGGTAGACGGTGATGGGGGGATGTGAGGATGCTCATCTATGCCCCCATGCCCCAGACCCCTCTCCCTAGGCGACCACCTACCCACACATGATGGCAGTGAGGGTGTAATACTGACCGCCTCGCCAGAATGAACAGATGGATGAGGAAATGCTGAAAGAAATCAGGGATGCTAACAAAAGTTACAACACAGTAATAATGAGTGATTTCAATTATGCCGGTATAGATTGGGTCAATGTCAGTACAAGACATACTAGGGAGATAAAAGGTCCAATATTCAACAAGGTGGCAATGCAGGCCCTACCTGGCCAAATATACCCATTCAGAAAAAGAGCAGGAATCATCAGTCAAGCGGCGCCTACATGGGCAATCTCTGAAAATGAGATCCAAAGAAAGCTCAGCGGCAGGTGCGTAGCGCACCATAGACGGACAAGCGCAGGGAGGCAATATTGGAGTACACATAAGAATATATTGTAGTGCCCATGTAACAGCCCCCGTGCAATGGAAGCAAACAGTCCAATGCAATCCATGGGCAGATGAGTGGGGACAGTATGTGAGGATGAAACTGTGTAGCAACCTGCCGGAGTTCCCGTGCAGTGGCAACAATATCGTCAGGCACACCCTGCGATCTGCCTGTGCATGAGCCACCTGTGGCTCGGCTGATAGATAGCAGCAGCATGGCATCGAGGAGGATGGCAAACCTCAGCCCAGATGAGGCAGAGGCCCTTGCACAGTCTGTACTTAGGTATGAGGGGGTGCTGTACCCAAGGAGGGACTGGAAGCTGAACCTGATGCTGACTATGGCCATCTAGAGGGGGATCCAGCTCCACCTGCGCAGTTGAGGAGACATGAAGGGGCTGAGCACCAGGCCAGGGCAGATACACTGGCAAAAGCACCAATGTGTGTCCGCACATGCAGACAGGGATGTGGGTACAAAGCACATGCTGGAGCCAGCACCAATGTGAGCCAAACTCACAGAAGCAATGCCCAGACACAGCATATGTGGAAACTGCCACTCCCCTTGGTGGGGCATGGCAGCAACACTACATGGAAGCCACTGTAGAGGCATGGCCTGTGCATAGGGAGCTGTGCAGTGGTCAGGGGCAGCTCAAGGGTACCTGCTAGCCTAGACAGAAGCCCTGGCCTCACCCCCGCCCCAGCTGTCACGATTCCATCTCTAAAGGTGGATGGGGTCAGTGGCAGTATTCTCAAATGTGGTAGCTGTGTGCCGCTGCTATTGGAAAAAAAACTTTGTTGTCTGCCTCCTCCCCAAACGGAATCGGTAGCAGCTATAAGGGGGGCAGCATAGCCTTCCATCTGCTGCTGTCACCTGCAATGTCCTGCTGCCACAGCTTCTGTCACTACTGCCACCCTCCAGGGATGGCTGCCCTCGGTGGCCTCATAGCTCACCAGGTGGACGGGCTGGCCCTGCCAGTGGTGTACTAACACCGCAAGGGCTGTCACCAGACACCACGCACTGTGGATGCTCAGCCCTCACACCACATCACTGGCAGCAAAGATGATCATGTGTCGATAATGTCATGTCACTGGACATGACAGATGTGCAATGCCTGGCATGCACAAACCAATTCATCTTGTGCTGCACAGAGCTGACAAACCATGCAGTGGTGTGGTGTGTATAGTAGCAGATGGCTAGAGCCATGATACCTGAACACAGCCCCACCCGAGCTTTGTCCCCAACCATGTAGCATGTTACCAAGGCCAGACAGTGTGCCACAAATGGGAGCAAGGAAAGAGGAGAGGATTAAAGAGATGCAAAATGGGATCCAGAGGTGTGACATAGGTGGATGCGGGGCTGAGATGCTGATGGAGGCAGTGGCACGAGGCACATGGGCCCAGAGGTGGCAGTGGGAGTGAATCTGGGGCCAGATGCTGGTGCTGTACCAGCACATGTACCCCACACAGGATACACATGGAAGTGCCCCTGCCACCCAGATGGGCAGCCGACCAGGCACCAGCAGGATATAGAAATGTGCAATATGTGAGCTGGGAATGTACAACTGATCCCATATGAACCCCCACCTCTCGTTCAATGACTACGGTATGTGACGCACCCTGGAGGCCCTCAAGTGTCACTTCAGCATAATGCGTCACCAGCAGTCCAATCTACTGCTGTGCCTCTGAGAGAAGAGAGGCAGCCGAAGCAGGTCAGTGAGACACATGAGGGACCCCGGTAGTCACAGGGCTGATTGTACAGTGCAGTAGTCCACAAGAAGGCACAAGTACTTGCAAGTATTCCAAAAATAGACAAAAAGCGAGGAGCAAACAAGCTTTATTAGACTGGTAAAAACCAAGACAACTGACCAGAGAAAACAAAACCCGACACGGCCATGTTTTGGCGTAGCCTTCTTCAAGGGCTATGGTTTGCTGAAAGACAAATAAATAAATAAAACCATAAAATATTTTTGTATCAAATCATATAAAATAAAAAGATAAAATTATAAACACCATAAAGCACCGGATAGAGAATTGAGAGAGAACTCATTATATTGTTAAATTAAAGCATTTATAAAAATCTAAATACATTAAACATAAATATCCATACATATAAAATCATATCATAAAGCCAAATTGAATAATGAGTCATTAGTTCATAATCTAAAAACATAAATACAAATGTGTGATTAAACACTAGACAGCAGGAGAAGAAAACATTATTATTATTTTTTAATATAGAAGCCTATAAAGACTAGTGATTTATCCGAATGACCACTTCAAAGGAGCTCTATCACACACTGATATTCCTTAAAGTTCCTAACTGAGAACGTAAGTGCCCAAAAAAACCTGCAATTGCATTGAACACCTCAGGCAATATGAAAAGGGGGGTTGGGGCAGGAGGACAGAAAGGGAGAGAAGTCCCTGGAGAGACCAAGCCTCTCTATAAAGGCAGTGTCCAAAAATCAGCAAATATCGTTTTACAACCCATGTCACAGAGAACACCCTAATAATGATAAAACCACCGTGAGCTGCTAATATAGGTACAAAAAATATAATGTTATAATCAAACCATGGTACGCACTGTTTAATTGTTCCCTTCAACAATTAGCTTTTTTCTCAATAAATAAAATACACTGTCATATGAGAAGGAAAATGAAAATAACCTCCACCAAATTGTATTTACTTACTCAACCCTCTCAGGAATACCATTTGTCGTAATCTATAAAAATATATAGGGAAAAAGCTCTTGAGCAATCCACTTCCACACCTCGAAGGGAAAGGGCCGCCAATACCCAAATATCAATGCATATTCACCAACAACCTCAATGACCATTAAATTATGTACTGGACATCCAATATTTCATTATCATATCAAAGGGATCGATCTAAAAGTTGCACTAAGTACTATCCCAAATAGGCCTTTTTAAACAAGTACCATTAGATGCATGGTCCTTTACCCCAAATGTTAAACTGCTGAAGGTTGCGGGTCATGGGCATAGGAAGGGCACCCTGTCAGCTTTGTCGCTGTGCATGTGGTACCCATGCACAGTGCCACAACGACCCATGCACAGCAATGACATACCGGTAGTGTGCATGAGTACAGTGCCTTGATGGTTGGAGACTACCACTGCCGGCCTCCTGCCAACCAACGCCTGCCTCTTGCCATCGGTCATGCACAGTTACTGGTACCAAAATTGATATTATCATACCCATGTAGTGCAGTCTGGCCATCCATGAACAAATATCCCTTGTCAGCCTGGTGTATGGCTATGGTGGCATGCCCTGATGTCAATATTCAAAGTGATGGCACACTAAATGTTAAATGGGTACTAGATATGGGGTTGAACGGGGGCGGGGCATGACTGGGCATCATATCCACGTATGTGGCAAAGGACCTATGTGGTAACCTAACACTGCCATAACTCCTGAGCATCACAATGGCAGACACAGTGCCTAAAGGCCCAAAGCGCACAAGAAAGGCAAACCTTATTCCCGCTGAGACGTCCATCTTCTGCGGCAGAGGATACATGCTTACAGCTTCTGGCATGGTAGGCATTGTCAGGAGAGTAAATGCCATCCACCACCACAACAGGGATGTGGAGGATATTAAGAAGAAGAGGCGGGTGGTCCAGCAGGCTGTAGAGGAGAAGCGGGCCAGCAACAGATCCAGCCCCTTGGAGGAACAGGTCCTCCTGTTTGTGGATGATGTCTCCGTCTCCAGGGTTGCCGTCTTTGACAGCTCCACCCCAGACACACAGGAGTGTGGGCTTTCCAGGTCAACAATGACAAAAGTACAGGGACCCCCCCGCCCTCGGAGTCTAACCAGCACACCCATAGGGAGCAGGCTGAAGGGAAAGGGGCTCCTGCCCACTTCCCAGTCTTCTTGGACCTTTCCTCTGGAAGGCAGTACTATTTCATATTGCCAAGGTCTTTCACCAGCTTCTCCAAATTAGCCCCAAAAGAAGCTTCCCTTTAAAGGCCAGTTATCTCTACCGGGCTTTGGAAATGTGTCTGCTGCCTAGTGTAGGAGCCAAATCTATCGCCGTGTCACCATCAACAGGGCACAGTCCCTGACTGCTAAACGTATCAGGTCATACATAGCATCAGCAAGGAAGGCAGTAGCTGACTCCAAATGAGGGGTAGTATCATCCAGTGGAAGAGAGCGAATCCACTGGAGCAGGGCTTTAAATGTCAGGCCTGCACATACCACCAACTGAAGAATAGCAGTCATGGCGGCAAACTGGTTCTTCAACAATGAATCCACCTTTCTGTCCAGACTATGCTTAAGGCCTATCCAACTTACACAGAATGGTGGTCCATCTGGTAACAGTCATGACCTGCACATCCGCCTTGGGAAAATCAAACCACACAACAAACTCCTTCTCTGGAAGAGCATACATCTTCTCATACACCCTTAGCCCCTTAGACAGGGAGTCATGGGAATCCACTCCGACAGGATCATGCCCTTCATTACCTCTTGGAATGGGAATATAGTAGTGGATTTTTGCACTCCTTGCTGGACTGGATGCACCATCTACTTCTGCTCCATGCCAGAGTATCCACCAAGGTCAAGGTAGATAAGACTCTGGCAACCAAAACCACTAGTTCCTCCTTCCGGAACAGATGGATAACACCGGCCTCTTCACATCCTCCAAAGGTGAGAGTATTTCTTCATCCACATCAGAGCCCAGAACCAAGACAGCTGATTCCCATCTCCAGGGAATGCCCATCGCTGGGAATGTTTAGCCATTGGCAATCAAATAGGGCTTCCACTCTAAGCCAGACATTCCTCTGAGGGAACTCAGAGACCGTAGGGTCTGAATTTCCACATCAGATGACCCAACCTGTTGCAATAAGGAAAATAATTCAGGGGAGGACAATCCAGACTCCGGAAGCTCTCCTCTCAGAAACGACCCCCTAACAGGGAACATAGCCACTACCTGACCCCTAGAGGATGGGAAGAAGCCTACAGCATGGTTGCTGGAACCTCCGGTAGGCAGGCCATCCTTAGACCTATCTGCTACCTCGTACGCTAGGACAGGCAAGGCTGGACTAACTACATCCCCTGCTGAGATGGGGGGAACAGAATCTCCAGAGACAATTCAGAAGCTACCATGCAAGAAGAGCAAAGTCCAGAAGGCGTACCTCACTTGCCACAGGTCAAACAACGTTTACTGGAAGAAGACACAAAGAGTTAAATCAAATGCAATAGAAGCACACACTAAGTGGAGGAGTGGCCTAGTGGTTGGGGCAAGGTACTTCAGGCCGGAAGGTTGGGGGTTCAAATCTCACTAGAGGACAGCAACCTTGGGCCGGAAGGACTGGGGTTTCTAGTCCCACAGGTGCTCCTTGTGGTCTTGGGCAAGCCACTTAGCCCTCCATAGCCCATGTTCCCTGTAAAATAGTTATCTCCAACTTATAATGCCCTGTTCAATGTAATTTCAGTTTGTTCAATGTAAACCACACTGATGCAGAATAGCATGGTATATAAGAGAATATAAATAAATAAATTAATAAGACCATAGCAGCCATAAGGCACATGTTAACAGTGCTTGTGCAGCAACATGTGAATGGGCGCTTGGGTAGAAATGTGTTTTGGAGCCGCTCAAGGAGAATGAGTGCTAGGACCATACGACCTCCAGGAACACAATTGTAAAAAGAGCTAGTAACGCATGCAGAAAATGGCAGAAAACCCCCACACCATGCCAGCAATCGCCAGTGATCATCCTGGATTGAGCCCCAGATGGACGGAATCAGGAGCTCACAAAAAGGACAATGATGAGGTCAAGCCTTATAACTCATCCACTGAGAGTCTCAGGCAAAAGTCAGTGCTGAGCTCAGCTGTACTCCCCTGAAACCAGGGGGGTGGGGGCATGAAGGGCAGTAGCTCCCCAAATGATGTAGGCACTAATGGCGATCTGGTACCTCTTACCCTTTGCCCTCCTCCCAAAGTAAAAAGGCAAACTACATTGATGAGAGAGAGCAGGGAGGATGGGGGGACAGAGGAGGAGATAGGCAGCGTTGAGGCCATGTGATGCTGCTGAACTTTTCTAAATCTTTCAAATCCTTCCATTTTCTGGCTGCTCACAGACCTTATCAGGGTAAGTGCATGGAGCTGAACCAATTTTCCCTCCTCCTATGGATACCGAAAAGACAACAGTCTAGTGTAGCCTCCCACGTCATGCTCAAGTGACAGAGTTACCCTCAGGGTGGTCGTTCATGAGCATTTAAATCAATCTTTTCCTCTCAGTTCTTTAGATTTTCTTCAGAGAGTGGAACATCTCTCCACCATCTGCTGGAGACAAAGAAATACCTCTCTGTTGGCTGAGGTGGATAGAGACATGGGACTGATGTCATTGAAACCTGGGCTCTTTGTCTCCACCAATCTGCTGGTAGGGGAACACAACCCACTTGTCTAGACTAGTCTAGCAGGACAAAATGGAATGCTAATTTTAGAAAAGGCACTTGCACGGCCTTCTCAAATCTGCACAGCAGACATGGACATTGTCAGGAAATGATAATTGGTTTTAGTTCCCCTGCCCCTATGTTAAGGTGAAAAATAGGCTGTGGGAGCCCTGACAAGTACGTATGTATACAGTTAAAACACAACTAAAAGCATTCCCACAGTCCTCCCTCTGACCCCTCCCCAGAGTCCACTATCCTCTGCGTCTGATTGTCACAATCTCACCCACCAGTTCGCCTTCCTCCCTCAACATCCAGGCAAACTTTGTAAGAGGGCAGCCTCTTGTGGATACATGTAGAAGTGGGAAAAGTAGTTTATCAACCAGCCCATGGGAAACAACGTACACCCCTCACACACTTGAGCCTCACCTGACCCTGTGCACCCTCCCAAATCTCTGAGGTAGCTTGGAAGCAACTGAAATATTGGAAGTGGCATCCCACTTGCTGTCTATGAGCTGGCTATTTTGCACTGGGACATGTGCAGTTTACCCATAGGACTTTTCCCCTGTTTCAAAAATGGGTGCAATGCACGTTTATATCCCATACATGTGTACCTGCATCCCATTTCGAAAGGACATATGTGAAAATTCGGCTCATTCAGGTGCTGCTGATATGAGTGCTTATAAAAAGGGACACATAGATGTTTGCGACCCCATTTTAGAAACACTGTGATCAGTGCTGTCTCAGGCCAAGTCATGACACCAAAACAAAGGTTACTCACCAGAAAGGACAACTTAGGTTCTCAAGCACCAGAAGGTAGTTATAGGCCACGAGGGTTCCATGTGAGTGCCTGTCAGAAACAGAAACTCTAGCTGGGTATCATCAGTGACTGAATGTCATCTATCTCTGCAGCCAAGAGCCTGAGGACCTGAAACAAAATGCTTTTCAATTGTGATCTTTGTGTTTTTAAGTGTATTTAGAGTCTACTGGTATAACAACCTGAATGTAGTCACCATATAGTTAATGAACAGTGATCAGTGACAAACACATGTATTCAGCATTGCTATCTACACAGAGGCAAGGAGTAAATTTATTTTTTTTATTAAACGTCATAGCTGGTATTTAAAAAACACACTGATCACTAGTATTTCACCAGGACGGATTCACTCAAAATACATACAAAATTATAGTCATGTGTTTATGATCCTCTGTGTTTTTTACGCTCTCACAATTGAAATCAGTAGTAACAGGATCCCTTATAAGAAATCAACTTCAGGCTGCTTATTTTGGACAATGATCCTCATTACATAATTTGCACCGATATGGGACCAAGATCTAATTTGAATATAGATATTTGTTACCACAACCATGTCACCACTTATTAATTATATAGTATATATACAATGTTATTTAAGGTGGATTTTAGAAACTTTTGAGTACATTTTTTTAAGTCCAGGAGGTTTACCTTTGACCTATTTTTGGCGTGAAACAGTCTCTTTAAAGTAAGCTGGAGTGTGTTTCCAGCCGACAGTTCTTTGAAACTTTTGCAGCACTACGACATGCTTCAACTCCATTGATTAAGACGAGTCTTTGCAATGGCTTTCTGAAGAGCTCTATGTGATTTCATTTCAATAGGTTATAGACTTGATTCCCATGAGGCAGAGTTAGAATAAACCTATATCTTAAGATATATACTTACTGTTGGTTCCATTATTATTTTCAGCCACTATGGGTCTGCTGCCAATCCTCATGTGGACCTTCATATAATTACAATACAGCCAAAACATTTATGTAACCTTTAACACACCATTAGTGTCTTTAAGCATTTTTTGTCCAGCTAGGGTAGGGCTCAGGTAATACGATCTGACTGCTGGTGATGAACATTAGGCATTTAAAATGGGATGGATCTTCACTCCAGGACCAATTTTGTTATAGTCCCCTTCCCCGTGTCTCTTTAAGTTGCAGTGTTTACGTTCTCATTTGTTGTTTTACAGATACATTCGTGCTCACATAACTCTATACACAGTCTTGCTTTGTAAGTAAATCTTCTTTATCCATTAGGGCGTTTTAACATACATTTGTCCTCTTCATTGCTTTGTCTTTTTCAAAAGGCAAATGTCCCACAAAATGAATATGTTTTGCTTTTGTCTGTTTACTTTTATGCTCAGCCTTACTTCTCTTTATGTTTCAATGGGTTTTAATGTATTTATGATTTTAATAGCATATTTTTGTATTGGTTCAGTTATTTAACTTTTTTTAAACTAACTTTATTAGTTTATATAAGTTCTTAAGGCTAACCTCACTTGGTTTGCAGCTTAAGGCTAACCCCAAACTTGGTTTTCAGTTTGTCGTGCTGTGAGGGCTTGTGTGCATCAGTGATGCTGAGAGTTAAACTATCGGTAGTTTAACTACTGGCAGGGTCTCCCAAGATGAACAGGTCTCAGCTGAGGTGCCAGACCAAGACAAACCACCCATCTGGGCAGCAGCAGAATGGGATAGTGTTGACAGCGGAGGATCACATTTCTGTGACAACGGCAACAACACCAAACTTAAACTGTGCGGAAGAAAGGCCCGGCAATCTACTTCTGTATCTTGCCATGAAAACCCAATGGATAGTTACAACAAAACAAATTGTGCTATAGTGCTGGAAGATGAGACCCCCAGGTCGGAAGGCACTCAACTAGCTACTGGGGAAGAGCTGAAGACTTTTCAGAGTAAAGCCAGCATTTATGATGTGGTTGGATCAAAGCCCTCAGGACGTCTGACTGCTGATGTAGCTGCGCATGAAATGAGAGTCAGAAGCTGTAAAGATGTCTTACGCATTGGAACATGGAACATACGAAGCATGAACAAAGGAAAGTTGCATGTGGTCAAGAATGAAATGGAATGTGTACAACTTGATCTCTTGGGTGTCAGCGAACTGAAATGGACTGGCATCGGGCACTTTGCATCAGATGATCACATGGTCTACTATGCTGGAAATAAAAGACAAAGAAGAAATGGTATTGCATTTATAATAAAGAAGAAACTTGCAAGAACTGTAATGAAATACAATGCAGTCAGCAAACGCTTAATCTCTATTCGTTTACGAGGAATGCCTATTAACTCAACTATAATTCAAGTATATGCCCCAACAACAGCTGAAGAAGAGAATGAAATTGAAGAGTTCTATGAACAAGTACAAGCTAAAATTGACAGAACATGCAAACAGGATATCCTGATAGTCATGGGTGACTGGAACGCAAAAGTTGGCAACAAAGAAGAAGGCAAAGTAACTGGAAAATATAGACTTGACAACAGAAATGAAGCTGGAGAAAGACTGATAGAATTCTGCAAGACCAACGATCTATTAATCTCAAACACCTTCTTCCATCAACACAAGCGGTGACTGTACACATGGACTTCACCCAATGGATTGTATAAAAATCAAATTGACTACATCTGTGGAAGTCAACGATGGAAAAGTTCTATAACATCAACAAAGACAAAACCTGGAGCTGACTGTGGTACAGATCATCAACTACTACCGTGTTTCCCCGAAAATAAGACCTACCCCGAAAATAAGCCCTAGCAAGTTTTTCAGTGAGTTCTGTAATATAAGCCCTACCCTGAAACTAAGACCTAGTGCAGATCACCGACGGATGGACAGATTCGGTACCTGGGGGGGGGGGGAGGGACCCCCAGGGAGGAGCTTTCCTCCTGCTCCACTCCCCGACGCGATCAGCTCTGCCGGTGCTGTGCTGCGCTGCGGGCCTCTTCATTCCAAGGGGCTGTATTTCCTTTTTTGCTGCTGATTGGCTTTGGTGGGAGGACCGGGGAGGAGCTTTCCTCCTGCTCCACTCCCCGACGTGATCAGCTCTGCCGGTGCTGTGCTGCGCTGCGGGCCTCTTCATTCCAAGGGGCTGTATTTCCTTTTTTGCTGCTGATTGCGTCGGGGAGTGGAGCAAGAGGAAAGCTCCTCCCCGGTCCTCCCACCAAAGCCAATCAGCAGCAAAAAAGGAAATACAGCCCCTTGGAATGAAGAGGCCCACAGCGCAGCACAGCACCGGCAGAGCTGATCGCGTCGGGGAGTGGAGCAGGAGGAAAGCTCCTCCCCGGTCCTCCCACCAAAGCCAATCTGCTGCCGGTGCTGTCTCTGCGCTGCGGGCCTCTTCCTTCTCTCCAAGGGGCTGTCGCTGCCCGCATCCACTGCTTCCCTGTGCGCTCTGTGGTAACACTTCACTGATTGGCTGACTGTCAAGAGATGGCAGCCAATCAGCAAGTGCTACCGGTATCAGTAAAAAAAATAAGCCCTACCCCGAAAATAAGCCCTAGTGCTATTTTTGGAGCAAAAATAAATATAAGACCCGGTCTTATTTTCGGGGAAACACGGTAGTATGCAAACTCAAGCTAAAGTTGAAAAAGAGCAAACCACTCATGAATGCAGCAAAATATGATCTTGAGAATATACCACTGGAATTTAAAGACTGCTTTCAAAATCGATTTGCTGCTTTAAATACAAATGACAGAGCTTCAGAAGAGTTATGGAATGACATCAAGAAGGTTGTGTTGGAAGAAAGC
Source organism: Ichthyophis bannanicus (assembly GCA_033557465.1). NCBI lineage: Eukaryota > Metazoa > Chordata > Amphibia > Gymnophiona > Ichthyophiidae > Ichthyophis > Ichthyophis bannanicus. The sequence continues at coordinate 730,096,876 of CM066036.1, read as the reverse complement.
GAGCAAAAGGTGAAAAAGCAAAAATAGCCAAAATGGATGACAGAAGAAAACTCTGAAAATTGCCCAGAAACACAGAGAAGCTAAAGCCAGAGGAGAAAGAAAGACAATAACAGAACTTAACAGAGATTTCCAATGTGCAGCAAGACAGGACAAGGAAAAGTACTACAACGACGTATGCAAGGAAATAGAAGCAGAAACTATTAGAGTAAGAACAAGATTGGCTTTCCTAAAGCTACGAGAGTTAAAGAAAAAGTTCCAACCTCAAATTGGAATGTTACAAGATGCTCAAGGTTCTATGTTGAATGATGCTATGAAGTCAAGAAAAGGTGGAAGGAATATACAGAGTTTTTATATGATAAAGATCAAGTGGACCAACAGTCGTTTCAACCTGTACATTATGATCGGGAACCATTGGTGATGAAAGTAGAAGTTAAAGCAGTATTGAAAGCCTTATCAAAGAACAAAGCACCAGGCATTGATAGCACTCCCATAGAAGTATTACAGCAATCTGATGCAGCTGTTATCGTACTTACAAGGCTCTGCCAAGAAATATGGAAGACAACACCATGGCCAATTGACTGGAAAAGACCTGTGTTTATACCAATACTAAAGAAAGGTGATCCAATTGACTGTGGAAATTATCGCACGATCGCTCCGATCCCACATGCCAGCAAGATTCTACTGAAGATTATTCAAAAGAGACAACAACCATACCTGGAACAAGAACTACCTGAAGTGCAAGCAGGGTTCAGGAAAGGGCGAGGAATGAGAGACATCATTGCAGATGTGAGATGGATCCTTGAAAAGACTAAAGAATACCAAAAGGATATCTATTTGTGTTTTATTGACTATAGCAAGGCTTTTGACTGTGTAAACCATGAGAAACTCTGGGCCACATTAAGAAGCATGTGTATACCAGAACACCTGATCGTACTCTTGCACAATCTGTACATTGATCAAGAAGCAACAGTTCGAACGGATCAAGGAGAAACAGAATGGTTTAAAATAAGCAAAGGTGTAAGACAAGGCTGCATACTTTCCCCCTACCTGTTTAATTTATATGCAGAACAAATCATCAGAGACGCAGGATTGTATGAAGACAACAGAGGTGTGAAGATTGGTGGAAGACTCATCAACAACCTTCGCTATGCTGATGATACCACATTACTGGCTGAAAGTGAAGATGATCTGAAACATTTGCTTCTCACAATCAAAGAACGTAGTCTCAAAATGGGCCTGCACCTTATTGTAAAGAAGACAAAGATCATGACAACTGGCATAATCAACAGGTTCATCATTAAAGGAGAAGAAATTGAAAATGTGAACAACTTTAACCTACTTGGATCAACTATCAATAAAGAAGCAACAAGCAGTCAAGAAATCAGACGATGCATTGCTCTTGGCAGAATGGCTATGAAAGACCTAGATAAGATTCTCAAGAGCAGAGATGTCTCTCTCCATATAAAGATTTGACTTGTTCAAGCCATAGTATTTTCAATAACATCATATGGATGTGAAAGCTGGACAGTGAAAAAGATAGACAGGAAGAAAATTGATGCCTTTGAATTATGGTGCTGGCGGCGAATACTGTGTATACCATGGACTGCCCGAAGAACAAACCAGTCGGTACTAGAGGAGATCAAACCTAAGCTTTCTTTAGAAGCTCAGATGACAAGACTTTGACTTCCATACTTTGGACACATCATGCGAAGAGAGAGATAATTAGAGAAAGACATCATGCTTGGCAAGATAAAAGGTAAATGCAAAAGAGGAAGGCCAGCAATGAGATGGATCGATACAATAACAGCAGCTACGGGTACAAGTCTGTCAACAATGAGCCACCTGACTCAAGACCGAACACAATTTAGGATAGCTATCCAGAGGGTCGCCATGAGTCGACGGCACTTAACAACAACAACAAGGCTATTTATGTTTTTGTTTCTTTTTTGAGGCTCACACCCACTGAGGAAGGCGTTTGCCGAAACGTGTCGGGGTTTCTGTAATAAAGCACCTGTGATCACTCTCACTCACATTTCGCTATTTGTGTAAAGGAAAAAAAGAGACTAGAGTAGTTGATATGGAAGAGCAGGCTAGATAGGCCATATGGTCTTTTTCTGCCGTCATGTTTCTATGTTTCTATGATAGTCTTGCAAACACTTACCACACTTTACTAAAAGAGCACCTTTGCCAATTTTGGTGACTGGCACTTCCCCCTTGGCAGATATCAGAAGCACAACAGAAAAGCTCCTAAGGTGGTGGTTAGTAATAAAAAAAGAGACCCCCAAATTACCAATTTACCCATACATGTAACATCTTACGAACTCCAGAGGGAGGCTGTTTTTGGCACAATGCAAGTATTATGCTGAGCATTAGCAGTAAATTTGAGAGACTGAGATCATACTCCACATACCCTGGCTTGGAAGTGAGGTTCATGACTGTGATGTATGTGCAAAACTCACCCATTTGGAGAAATTGCCCCGAGGGTAAAGTTAAAAGGAAATTTTGTTAATCTTCTCTCTAAATACCCTTAAAATACAAAGATCACTATTGAAAAGCATTTAGTGGTCTGTGATGGCAGTGGCTGAACATATAATTTAGACTTTTTGTCTCCAAAATGTCCAAAATTATATGCTTAAAAATGGCAACAAGAGAGGGCAAAACTGGTATATAGTCAGCAACAAAATTCAGCTAATAGAATATGCAAATACAATACAATGTGTGCTGTTGAATCAATACTGACTCTTGGCGACCCAGCAGCACTGGGTTTTCTTGGCTAGGTGTGACTGGAAGTACATTGTCAGGCCTTTCTTCCAAGGCAATGGAGGGTAAAGTGACTTGCCCAAGGCCACAAGGATTGCCAGTGGAATTGAATCCTGGTTTTCTGGTCACCAAGCTGCTGCTATAACCTATAGGGGTAAATTATTAGTGCCAGTGATCAGTGTGTTTTTTAAATATGAGACATGGCATTTAATAAAAAATAAATTTATTCAGTGCAGCTAGTTAGAAATGCTGAATACATGTGTTAATCACTGATCACCATTCTTTAACTATATGGTGACTAAATTCACGGTGTTATACCAGTAGACTATGGAGGACATGTTAAAAGCCTTTAATGGCATTTGCAAGTGCAAATAGTGGAATTTAAACATGTTGATTATATACAGATGTAAATGGTAATTTCAGAACACTGCTATTTACACAGGTAGATGGCATCTAGGAGGCACAGGGCATGTGTATTCTAGTTTTATAATGGGCAAACACATGCAGGGCCAGCCCGTCCATTGAGCGAGAATGTTTTTTGCACAGGGCCCCGCGCTTCAGGGGGCCCCGCGCAAAAAACATTCTGATCCAAAAGTAAAATTTAAAAAAATTTAAAAAAGCTGTCTGCTGCCGCTTCCGGGGCCGCCGCGGCAGAATCGAGTGTGCCGCGGGGCCCCCCCTGTGCCCGGCAGAGCCTGCCCTCCCCGGTATCAGCTCTCTCCAGCTGCAGTCACACGCGCCGGTTTCAGAGCGCGAGAGGAGAGTTTCTCCCTCGCTGCTCTGTTAAGCCCGCGGGAGCTGATGGGAAGTTCCCATCAGCCCCCGCGGGCTTAACAGAGCCGCAAAAGGGAAACTAGTCCCTTCGCGCTCTGAAACCGGCGCGTGTGACTGCAGCTGGAGAGAGCTGATACCGGGGAGGGCAGGCTCTGCCGGGCACAGGGGGGGCCCCGCGGCACAATCGATTCTGCCGCGGTGGCCCCGGAAGCGGCAGCAGACAGCTTTTTTTTATTTTAAATTTTCCCTGGGCTGGGCTGGGGTGGGGGGGTTAGGAGTGGTGATGGGTGATGGGCGCTGGGGGGGGGTTAGGAGTGGTGATGGGCGCTGGGGGGGGTTAGGAGTGGTGATGGGCTATGGGGGGGTTTAGGAGTGGTGATGGGCGCTGGGGGGGTTAGGAGTGGTGATGGGCTATGGGGGGGTTTAGGAGTGGTGATGGGCTATGGCGGGGCTTAAACTAAAAATTGGGTGATGGGGGATTAGGACTGGAAATGGGCTGGTGGGATTAGGACTGGGAGTGGGCTGATGGGGAGGTTAGGACTGGTAATGGGCTATGGGGGGGCTTAAACTAAAAATTGGGTGATGGGGGATTAGGACTGGAAATGGGCTGGTGGGATTAGGACTGGGAGTGGGCTATGGGGGGCTAGGACTGGAAATGGGTTGGGGGGGTTGCTAGGACTGGAAATGGGCTGAGTGGAAGGGGCTTGAATTGCAAATAGCTGATGGGAAGGGGGGCTTGGAATGGAAATGGGCTGAGTGGAAGGGGGCTTGAACTGCAAATAGCTGATGGGGACGGGGCTTGGAATGGAAATGGGCTGAGGGGAAGTGGGGGGCTTGAACTGCAAATAGCTGATGGGGACGGGGCTTGGAATGGAAATGGGCTGAGGGGAAGTGGGGGGCTTGAACTGCAAATAGCTGATGGGGAGGGGGACTTGGAATGGAAATGGGCTGAGTGGAAGGGGGCTTGAACTGAAAATAGCTGATGGGAAGGGGGGCTTGGAATGGGCTCTTAGGGGAGGGAGCTAGGAAAGGAAATGGGCTGAGGGAGGGGCTAGGATAGGACTGGGAATTGGGTGTTGGGGGAGCTAAGATTGGAAATGGGCTATGGTGGGGGCTTGGATTGAAATGGACTCATGGAGGGGCTAGAACTGGAAGTAGGCTCATGGGGGGCTTGGATTAGAAATGGGCTGAGTGGAGGGGAGCTAGGATTTAACATGGGCTGATGGTGGGGCTAGGAAAGGACTAGAAATGGGCTGATGGGAGGCTGGTATTGGAAATGAGCTGATGAAGGGACTCGGATAGGACTGGAAATGGATGGGGGAGCTAGGACTGGAAATGGACTGATGGCGGGCCAGGACTGGAAATGGGCTGATGTGGGGACTAGAAGGGAGCAGATACTGGGTGGGGCTGGAACTAAAAGGGAGCTGATGTTGGGGGAGATTAGAAGGGGATGGGGCTGGGAGAGTGAAATGGAGAGGGGAAAAATATTTTGTGTGGGAGGGAAGAAAAATGTACAATTGGCCGGGTATTGGGAGACTAAGTGGGGATTGAGGATGGAGGGGTAAAATTTGAGTGGATGAAATAGGAATGAGGAAAGAGCAAAAGGAGAAAGATTATTATGTTAAAGCAGATGTAGAGAGAGAATGGAAAAAACTAGAAGAGAAGAAAGGACAAATGGACAGCAGACGATGGAGAGATAGCAGAAGACACAAATAAACCAGAAGAAAGTGGCTGGAACAATTGCAACTGAAGAAAAAATGCACAAAAGGTACAAAGATATCTCTTTATTTTGAATTTATTAACTGGAATATGTCAGCTCTGGGAAATGTGCATCATTAATGTCTGTGCTTTGTTTAGTACAAGAGGAAATTAATTTATAGTTTTATTTCTACATTGTTGTTGTACATTCCAAGTTTGGCTTTTAGGGTTCCCAGTTTAATTATTGTCTTCCTGTTTTTAAATTGTGATTCCTTGTTTGGTGATGTTCTATGTTCTGCATGTGCAACTGAGCTGAGGTATTCGGTTTATGTAATTCCTATTTGACATTGTCACTTGTTCTCTTTCCCCATTAGGTCATGTATTGTTATTCTCTGAAATGTATTGGTTTAATATTTGCAGTGTTGCCTTTTGATAGGTAGGGTATGGTGCTTTATGAGCCCTGGTAGTGCTGTTAGGATACGGTGGGTTTGCTATGGGTTCTAAATGGGCAGTGTTTGTAGTAGTTCCTAATGTGCCTGGCGGTTGGCACTGGATTATAGTAATGTAGAAATCTTTGTCTTTCTTTATCCATACACTCATGAAGAGGCATGTTTACTAAATGTTAGTGTATGGTAACATTATGCAAATATTTATGCAAATGAGGCCCCTTATGCAAATGAGGCCCCGCACCGAGTCTCCGCACATGGCCCCGCACCCCCCTTGGGCCGCCCCTGAACACATGTATTTTTAAAAATGTCCCTTTCAGCTTTTGTACCTGCTCTGAGGCACACAGAAAACCCAATGGATAATCACAACAAAACAAATTGCACTATAGTGCTGGCAGATGAGACCCCCCCGGGTTGGAAGGCACTCAACTGGTTAAGCATTCTGGGGTGGAGCAGAGGCAGTGACTGCTGCTAGCCATGTAGCGGCGATATTGGACTACTACACGGTTAGCGATCTGCATCTAAAACTAGGCCATTTTTTGGCTCACCTAGTTCTAGTCACGGATCGCAAACCATGTAGCAGTCCAATATCACTGCTAAATGGTTAGGCTCTGTGAAGCATTCCACTCGGCGCCAAGCCCAGATCTTCAATGCCATTGCCGCAGCATTGAATAACCAGGATTAGGGGTGAGCGGGTAGGGCTATGCGCTGTAGCAGCCCATAGCCTGCCTACTTCAATATAGGGCCCTATATGTCCAAGCAGTAATGCTTAAATAGCAGTCCCAAATGTAATAATTTAGCCTAACTGGTAAAGGATTTTCCAAGCTGGCACTTCAAAATATAGTCAAAAAATGTATTGCTAGTTCAATGAAAATGTATCATCTCATATTGTTGTTTTTGGTTCATTAGTATTTAAAGTAGACTTACACAGCAACTTCACAGCTTTCTGTGAAGGAAAGCTGAAATAATGCCATTTCTCTTATGCTCAAATACTTTATCTCCTACATACAAAAAAGGAAACCTTGCTGTTTAAAAAGACTCTTTAAATCATGTGAACTAACTAACCAATCCACTTCTAGCAAATGAATGAGCTTTAAATCTTCAGTATAGAGTGTTCACATGAACATTGTGTTACTGTGTTTTGTAGATGATACTGTATATGTTGATTATTATCCACTTTGTCCTCCTGTGATTAAGCAGGATAAAAACTGGTTGAATAAAAGAAAAGAAAAGAAATATTTAGGGGCATGTTTACTAAATCGCACTAACTGCTAGCATGGGGTTCAGCGTGTGGTAAGCATGCCGTGCTATAAATCCCATTCTAGCAGGTTAGCATGCAAATAGGCAGAGGCAGGGTGGGTTGGGGGCAGAATGTGGGTATTGATGATGCATCGCAGTTAGCATGGGCATGATGGGTGATTATTGCCGTTAGTATGGGTGCACTTAATGTCACCTCAATGGGTCATGTAAGGTGAACCCGAGTGCCAGGTTATCACAATGCAATGCGTCAGCAGGGGAATAGACACATGGGGGAAGGACACACAGGCCCCTGAAGCTGGCATAGGCCTCCATGCTGGTTTCACAGCCCAACCACGCTTTTTAGTAAGCATGCCTCTTACAGCAGTATCTTGTTTTCCAGATTTCAAACTGCTGTGATGGGGGTAAAAAGATGTATGTTTTAATGTTATTGGTGTGCACTAATGCATATTAGTAACTCTAACTGTGCATTCCCCAAGGCCACAAAGAGTCATCAAGATTTGAACTCTGGCTAGTTCTCAGTCTTCTGCTCTAACTAGGCTATCGTTGCACTCCCTATGGTTAATTTCAGTAATAGAACAACAGTAGATGCTGCAAGTCAAGCCGGAAGCTCATTGATGCCACAGAATGTATGCAGGTAACTCTAGTATGTTAAAATAAGAACATTTTGCATATGTTGCACAAAATATTTCAGAAATAAACAAAAGATTATTCTGAATGAATAGATTTTTGTAAATAAAGGTTGTTTATTTTTCATGTTCTTTTCTGCTTAGATAAAAAGTCATACAGAATTTGTAAAAGCTTCACAAAAAAAGAAGTGATTTCATTTTTGCAAGGATAGTCCATATCATCCATTCACAGCATATGATTATTATGATATCGTGTTTGCTTTTTTCAAAGTGTCAATGAAAACATCTGGCACTTCAGTAATATGTACGGTCTGCCAAGAAAGTCTCAAACTTCCTTAGAACAGCAGCTGGATATAAAACAATAACTAGAACAAAAGTGACAAACCTTATCAGCTGTTCTTATTTACTGTTCTTTCCTGAGAGAAACATACAGTATATTTTGACAAGATTAATACTAGTTGAAACAAAAGCAGCATTTCACTATGACACTGTGACATTTGCTAATTTTTTTCTTACATCCTGGTGGGGTTGTTTTTTCACATTTTGAATTATTTGGAAATCTGGTAATTTCTCACTGTTGTTTGATGTTAAAGACAACATATGGTGCTTTGTAGCAAAAGATAATTAGACTTGCTGGTTTTCAATGCTCTAGCCTGTTAATGTACTTTAAAGGACTTTATAAATGAAATGGATTGTAACAGAAGTGAGAGAATGATAAATACATAATATCTTTTCTACAATTCAGTTGAATTTTTACCCAAAATACATCTGAATATCAAGACACCTTTATTCGAATAGAACTGTCCAATTAACTTTGTCTGCTCTTCATGGGATATTGGATTCTTATTGTTTTAATGCTGATTGTTTTGTTATATGAATTGATGGCTTTTAGGTGTCTTTCACTTAAGCGATAGCACCTATTGTTGAGATTCTGATTTGTCTTTTTGGTTTCTGTCCATATGCATCTGGTTTTTTTACACATGTACAAGCAAAGAGATGCATAAAGTGTAGGGATTATTGGTAGCATGTATGAGAGAGTTGTTTTCACAACAGTGAACTGGTTTGAAATTTCTTTATTTCTGTTCACATTAACAGATAATGAAACATTGTGCCTTGACTCAAAATCAGAGTCTAGCAGAAGCTTGGCAGCTTCAGGAGCTAAGCATGGAGGTGTACCTTCCCTACCACCACCCCTGCATAGGTTCAATTTCCAACTCTTCTCCATTAAACAGAATAGGGCTAGACAAATTATGATTTTCTTCTTCCTGACTATCCTGAACTACCAGGGTCAGTGGAGAAAATGTACAGCATTCGTCTCAGCCACGCAACTGGCATGACCGCCTCGGGTTCCCCTCCCCTTACCCTGTCGCCTCCCCCCCCCCCCGACCCTCCCTCCAATAAGTCACAACGTTACACCAGGGTTTTCTTTCACCAAACTATTTCTATTTATTTACAAACAATGGTTATTAACAGCACAAAACTGTTGGCCACAGCATGCACATAACAATCAACAAAACACTGTATACAAATTCCTTGTAGCACCTCTTTCCTTTTGCCCCCTCGAGAGACACAGCCAATATCCCACAGACTTTGTAAATGGCAGGAGGCGAATTTTTGCCGTGAAAGCTTTTTCTCAGTCCCTTAGTCTTTCCATATCCTTCAGTGGAAAAGCTGTTACGCCTGCCGTTCAAGCAGACTTGGCAACCTTTTCTTCTTTACCCCCCCTTGCCCGCTGTCAAAGCAAGGCAGGGGGCCCTCTGCGCGGTGTTCTTGTCACCATCTCACTCTCTCCGGGGACAGGTCCGTGTTTCTCTCCTGTACCTCTCCCCCTTTACTTAAGGCCTAGGCGTGCGTTTTTTCCAGCCAACCCCGCCAACAGCGAATCCTCGCTTGTTGACGGGGCCCCACCGATCAACGCGCTGCTGTGGCCAACACCTGCTTCTGCCATAGTCGTTCAACCGTATCTTGTATGGCGCAGAGAAAAAAGTCCATTCCAATGTCTGACAAGTGCACTCCATCTGCGCGACACAATCCCGGGCATCTCTCTTCTATGAGGTCGTGCATGATGCTGTATCCCCCTATGGCCCCCATGAAGCGGGCCATCCATCTGTTCACTTTTCGTCTTGTCCTCTCCAATGCTCTGTGCGAGTTCTCACCCCTCCACACTCGCCGTGGTATGATGTGTGACCATGCCAATATCATCCCGGGAAATGTGTTAGCCAGCATCAGCAGGTCGCTTTGCATCCTTTTGGTGAGCTCGACGCTGTGCATAGACGCAAGGTCATTGCCACCCAAATGAATCACAATCATCAATGGGTTCCCGGTCGATCTCTTCCTTTGGAGCAAAAACGGCATTAGCTGGTCCCACACCATACCCCGTCGTCCTAGCCACACCACAGCAACGTCTGCACTTGGCAATCCCAAATTCAACCCCTGCGGTCTGCACTGTGTCCTTTTTTGGGCTCAGTGAACAAATCAATGGCCACATATCCACACTTCTCGCGGCCATAGGTGGCAACTTATTCCTGCATGGATCACAATCATAAAGATATGATTACGGCATAACTTATCCAACAATGATCATTTGCTTTGTCTGTACACAAAATGCTTCCATATATTACCATTGCCACCACCTCCCGCTCTCTGTCCATTAAAACATTTTTTTTAAAATTAATTAGTCCATTCTTCCTCACTGTGCTGGACGTATATACAGTTTGTATCTATCCGAGCGCCATCGGCCTATCTTCATTATCTGCTCTCTGGACATCCCGATGCTGGCTGCCGTTGAAGCAGCCCCAATGCGAAAGGAGTGCGAGCCGTATAAGCTTGCATCCCTTCCAGTTCGTTCAATTATTAGCTTGAGTACTCTGATGAATTGGTAACGTGATAAGGGTGCACCGTTCGCATGTACGAACCGTTGATTTTCTGAGTTCACCCGTAACTGTTGGTAGGCTAAAGCATTTCTCAGTGGGCATGAGGGGTCATCGTGCAATGCCGACAGCACCACCTGTGCCCCTTTTCCCTCCGCGTCGGTCTTGGATCGGCGCCACTACAGCACTATGGCCCTGGTGAGTATGTTCACATCGTGCTTTTCCATACCTCCGCAGGCTGCCCCCTGCTCCGAGGATGAGTAAGCTACTAGCTCCCCTACTCGAAATGCTCCATAGAAGGCCCAGGAAAAGGCGCAACGAAACAGCCTCGTCTCGTACTCATCGTAACACACTTGGCTAGTCGTTACCATCAATTGTTGGAGCATCTGATGAGTGATCGGGCGGCGTTTGTCTACTTTCCGGGGCTGCCCCAAGGACCAGCCTCTCATTACCTTCTTTATGATAAACTCAGCCTTGGGGCTCCTCTTCCCCATAGCCTTTGCAAAAAATGATACGGCCGCTAAACGGGCTTGTACTGCAGCTTTTGTGTAGCCATTGCTTTTGCAATGCATAATCCAACTCAGAATTGTTGCTACTTTTAATCTGTCTTCTTGCTGTATGACCGCCTCTCTGCAAAATGTTTGGTATTGTTCCCATGCCGCTACATATCTGTGCCGGGTATTCTCGGCTAGGGCGCCCAACAGGAGCTCCCAGATCTCGGTGGACCATACTCCCAGACTTGATCGGGCACCGCTGTCTTGACCGCGTCGGCCTCGGGCGCCAGTTGGTGAAAAAGCCAGATCTTAGAACGAGAAAGAGCATCGGCAATGTTATTATTCTCGCCTTCGATGTGCTCGGCTCTAAGGGTTATGTTATGTGCCAGGCACAGCAACACTATTCGCCTTAATAGTGCCACTACCTTTGGCGTCTTGGCTCTCATACTGTTCACCGCCCACACCACCGCTAGGTTATCGATATGGAAGGTGATAGCTCTGTTGGCGAGCTCCGTGGCCCAGATACATAGGGCTACCATTAACGGGAAAAGCTCCAGGAACGTGATGTCCCTGGTGGTTCCATCCGCATGCCACTCCATGGGCCATGTCTCAGAGCACCACGCTCCTTTAAAGTATATGCCGAAACCAATCCCCCCGAGGCATCGGTGAAGAATTTGAGTTCCGCATTAGATACCGGGAGCGCTTGCCAAAAGGCAAGGCCGTTGAAGGTGCGAAGGAATTGAAGCCAGACCTGCAGGTCTTCCCGTATTTCCTTGGTGACCCTGATGCGGTGGTATCGTTTTGCGATACCCTTCGTTGCCCATGCCATACGACGGCAGAACACCCTCCCCATGGGTATCACCCTGCATGCAAAGCATAGTAGGCCCAGCATGGACTGGAATTGTTGGAGTGTCGCTTTTCGCTGGCTGTGCAGTAGTTGCATATCTTTCCTCAACTTCAGCACCTTCTCCGCTGGCAAGCGCGACCTGTGTGCCGGCACATCTAACTGTATTTATTTATTTAGCTGCATTTATATCCCGCTTTTCACCGGGTCAAAGCGGTTGGGGTTTCCTGTATGCCCAGGAAAGTGATGATCCCTTTTGGGCCATCTGTCTTCTCCTTCGCTAACGGGATCCCAAACGCTCGCGCCGTCTGCTCAAAGATATCCAATATCCTTTTGCAGTCATCATGGTCCTTTCCCACAAATAGGAAATCATCTAGATAATGCACAACCTTATTGGGTCCTGCCAGGTCTTCGACCACCCAGTGTAAGAATGAACTAAATTGTTCAAAATATGCGCATGATGGGGGGGCGGAGCCTGATGTCCAGCGGGATGGTCGCATAATGCTGAGGCTCCCGAGAGGCCTACTCAGAATCCTGAATTAACACCGTACATACTTGAAATTTCTACTCTGATCTTGCTGGGGCACATTGATGAGATGGCGGGGACCAAACCCACGCGCCTGGAATTTGGATCTCCAGCGGCTTCTCACGGCAAACGTTCCAAAACTGAACCCCCGTCCCCGCAGAAGGGGCTGGCCTTGCGCGAGGGCCCCGAAATGCAGCAGGAAATCCTCGCAGAGATTAAAGGGGTCAAAAACCTCGTGCAGTCAAACGGTGAAGCACTTCGAGCGCTGCGGGAAGATCTCGGGGTGCTGCAAAATAAGCTAGAAGGGCTTTCTTCGCGTCAGGACAAAATGGAGAGCATATTGGACTCCCATGCGGTCCGGTTGTCCAAACTCGACAAAGTTGAATGTCAGGTACGGGCTCTACAGAAAGAAGTGGAAGATGGCAATAATAGAGCGCGTCGCAACAACATACGACTCATGGGCATACCGGAGGGAGCGGAATCTGGAGACATGAAAGAGTTTTTACGCAAAACCCTCCCTTCCCTGCTCCAAATCACCTTTACTAAAGACTTGGAGATCGATCGCGCTCACCGTGTACCCACAAGCATAACGCTCAACAGGAAGACCCCGCGGCCTATCATCTTTCGACTTTTGAGATATCAACACGTGGAGCAAATTCTAAGTGCCTCTCGGGCAAAGGGCCATATGGAGTTTGAGAGCCACAAGATCTCCTTCTATCCTGACTTGGCTAAACCCACGGTCGACCGCCGAAAGCGCTTTCTGGCATTTCGGCCGAGGCTTCAACAACTACAAGCACGCTATGGTCTGATGTACCCGGCCAAGCTTCGAGTCACGCTTCACAATCAGACAAGAACATTTGAGGACCCTGATCTACTAGCGGAGTTTTTGGATTCCAAAGAAGCCGACTTGATGCGCTGACTTCCAGAATATTCCTGCAAGTATTCTCATATCCGCTGTATCTGCCATATTGGATCTGCTGTAGCCCAGCAAAGAGTCTGGCGAGGGCAGTTTGTTTGCCTTACTTTTGATGATATCTGTGACCCGACTCCATCTACCCATAGTAGCCTCGATGAATATCAGAGACAGTGTTAATTATGGACTCTGGTGTTTCTTTTCTCTTCTTCATGTCTTTTTATTTCCTCTCTAGGGCCTCCTCCCGCAGACATCAGGTCGCCATATTCTTTGGGGGTTTTGCTTCTTCTCTAAGATACAATGTACATATTTTCAATATGGGGTGTATTAGCCAGCATCTTCGGTGATTATGTCATTGTTGCACAGATTCTGATTATGTTGTATGTTTTCAAGAGCCCTACCTAAAGCGTCCATTACCGATTGATGGCACCATGTAAGATTTTCTCATTGAACGTAAAAGGAATCAATAATCCGATAAAACGGCAGAAAATCCTAAGCTACCTAGTCAAGAAGCTGCGGATCTGATTTTCTCCAAGAAACGCATTTAAATTCGAAGGAAACTCTTAAACTCAATATTAAACTTTACATGGTGGCCGCCTATTCCCCAGCCGTTTCCAAGACATGTGGGGTTGCCATACTGGTTAGTAAATCTTTGCATGCTACTATTATTGCGACTAGCTCAGATACAGAAGGTAGATGGTCCAGAGTTCACCTTAAGATAGGTAGCCTTGAAGTTACATGTATATGCCTCTACGCTCCTAACGGGGATGACCCTGCCTTTTTTGCTACCATTGCTCAGGTTGCGCAGGCCTCTGCTATACTTTATTGATAATTGGGGGGGATTTCAATCTAGTCCTTGATCCCCTGATCGACAAACTGCCGTCTAGGATAAGTGGTCCCCCCAAGAGTCACACCACGCTTACCTCCCTGATCAAAGATCTTGCCTTAGTTGATCTATGGAGGCTACTACACCCCAATGAGCTTGACTTTACCTTCTTCTCTTCCCCTCACAAGTCCTAGTCTCGCATAGCACGGCCACTCTCAAAGCCCAGCGGGCCTGGGAGCGCGAGCTGCAGACCACTTTAACCCCTGTGCAATAGAGCGTTTTCTGGAGTAAAGTAGCGCGGGTTTCCCGGTCTGCCTCTGCTACCCAAACTCTCTTCTTTTTGCACACAGCTGCTTTCATACCCCAGGAAAATAGCCAAATGGAAAACAACTGCTGGGGACCAGTGTTGGTCTTGCCATACTGTTGTGGGAACCTTCGCTCATGTTACTTACGAATGTCCTCAACTGCCGGTTTATTGGGGGCGGGTTTGGGGTTGTATTCAATTTATCTTATACCTTCACGAACCTCTCTCTTGGAAGATTGTGGGACTCCGCGCTGTGGCGGAGGTCCCCTCTCTTCCTAAGAAGGGTCGCTTTCTCCTTGATTTTATGCTGGGTATAGCCCTATGCTTAATCACGTGGCATTGGAAGGATAGCTCTCGACTTACCGTCAATGAATGGTGGAACCTCGTCTGCTTATATAGTAAATATGAGCAGATGCCTCGGAGAGCTATTCCCCATGCCCAAACTCACTCTCGCTTGTCTAAATGGCAGTTGCTCAATGATTATGTACAATCTGCTCATTGTTCCGATATGCCTGTTTAATGTGTACTCATCATGTTTTAGATCACCGTTCGGTTTTGTAACACAATAATGTAAATGCACGCCCGCTACGGGAATGATTAGTTTTCTAGAGAAGAAGCAGGGGGGAGGGGGGTGGCAGGGGTTTACTTTGATGTATGTATTACACTTTATGTATCTGTCTTTTAGCTGTATGTTTTCCTTCTCCTTTGTTGTTATAAAACGAAAATAAAGAATTTAAAAAAAAAACAAAATATGCGCATGATACTGCGCATCCCATGGGCAAACATTTATCATAGAAGAACTCCCCATTGAATGAGAAACCCAACAATGGGAAGGATTCGGGGTGCACTGGCAATAACCGGAAAGCGGACTCGATGTCCGCCTTCGCTAGTTGTGCTCGCGGCCCCTTGCTTCGTATGAGCCTAATTGCCTGATCCATGGTTGCATATTTGACAGAGCATAATGCCGGATCAATATAATCGTTGACTGACTGTCCCTCCGGGTATGATAGGTTATGAATTAACCGGAATTGTCCCTGCTCCTTTTTGGGTATGACCCCCAATGGGGAGACTACGATGTCCTTGAATGGTGGTGAATGGAAAGGACCCGCCATTCTCCCCATACCTAATTCTTTTGCTATCTTGCTGCGGGCAATCTCGTTGTGTTTTTGGACAGATGGTGGGTTGTTGAGTAAGCGCGTCTGTGTTCTTTTCATCAATATTAGGGATGGGATGCGGAAACCCTGTGAAAAGCCATCTTCGATACTGATAGCTATGTCACGCTTAGGGTATGCTCTTAGCCATGGCCGCATAAGCTCAAGTCTGATGGGTGTTGGAGCCAACCCCTTCGGTGGATCGCTGCTGTAGGGCTCTAAAAGGCTTGGCCTCCCTTGAAGCCCTGCATGTGAAAGCGGGATGTCCGCTTCCGCATACCGAGCAGGAATGCTTGAATTTACACGGCTGCCATGTACAACTCCCTGCGTTGTACTGTCGGCATGCCAGTCTCCCTGGTAAATGATTGGCCTGCCGCCATTGCGTGTTCTGAAAAGGCTGTTGCCACTGCGTGCTTGGCAGCGACTGCTGCAACCTGTCCTGACACCACGGCCTATTGGGCGCCATTTCTTCTGTCCACATGTCCAGAATTCTATGGTGCCATGCTAGGGTGGGATTATCAGCCATGCTTCTCCTGAACTTCACATCATAGTTCAGCCAGGCCCATCCACCATATTGTTTATGTGCTCTGGTGATCGTGTCCAGGTACCTGGTCAGGTACGGTCCTGCTTCAGGTTCCTTCTCCATCACCACGCTCATAAAGACGTGGAATACTGTCACCCAATTGTTAATGGATTTGGGAATTTTAGGTTTCCTATCCCTCTCACTTCTCTTATCCTTATCTTTGCTACTGTTTGACTCATCATCTTGATCCCTGAGCAGGAGAGAGAATATGTCAATATATTCCCTCCTCCAAATCCTCTTTTTTATCTTTTTGGGTACCGACATGGCCAGGGAGCTCACCCCGCAGCATGGGTCACGACTGGCGTCGCACCAATCCATCTGCGTTCTTTGGGCCGCTCCCGATGGCGTGCATACGCGGTCCTCATCCCTCTGACTTTGCCCTGACCAGGCCTGTCTGAGGGGATTGGGTTGTTTTGGGCTCTTCCTCCTTTTAAATTTCTTTAATGCATATCGCATCACGTCTGCCCATTCTATGTCCCTCTCACTGTCTGAACTGGACTCGTCAGATGATGATGTTGATAACTCTGGTGCCCCCTTTTCACACCCCGACCTACCATGTGCTGAGTTGGGTGTTGTTGCGCTGCCGCTCGTCGACGGCCTTTCTTCGTTCGCAAAGCCTGGCGTTCCCAGTCGTTGTTTTACTGAGGTCAGGCCGTGTTGCGTAACCTGATCCCGAACCATCTGGAGCAGGTCGTCCAGCTCTTGCTGCTGTGGTGGGGCAGAGTTGTCCAGTTGCTGTGGCACCTTCCTCCTATTACTGCGCCAAGGCTTCACTGCTGCTGCATAGGTGGTTGCATTGCGGCTAGCCCTCTGTGTCCCACTCCTGTTTGAACCAGCAGCTGCCCGTGCTTTTGATGCCGCTGCCACCTTCGGTGAAGCCTTGGCGCCTCGTGTCCTGGAAGCCTTTTGTGTCTCCTTTCTCGGCATCTCTCAACTAGGATAGAACTACTATGCAGAGGTAATGGAAAGTCTAAATTACTATCATTCGGGATGCTTGCTTTAATCCCATGCTCCACCCATTTCATATGACCATACATATATATCTAGTGCTATCTGTATCCATACATATCTATATCACTATTTAAACATTTTCATATACATATATCCCCCCATTGCACATTAAGTACAATCTCTCCCTTGTTAGTTTTCATATCAGCACATAGCAAAATCATTCTAACAGTCTGCATTACCGCTTTTGTCCATTAGATGGCAGCCTTATGCTTCTATTCACCGCCCCCATTGCTTTACTGCTTCAACTTTAAACATTGCTCTGCAGCCGCTTTTTTTTTTTTTTTTTAAGAAGAACCCTCTGGGCTGCTCCTACCCCCTATCTCCGTCTGCACTTAATGTACTTTTCATTGCACTATTGATTGTTGCCCCATCAGTTTGTTCCATACAGTGTGCTTGGCCACGTGTACACGCGGAGTACTGTTGCGCGCCAGCGTGGCCCTGTGTAGCCCAGCACCTCTCCTAGGCCCCCCACTCCTGCCCACCTCGCTACAGGTAATGTTTTTTTGTCGGCCTCAGTGCTTCCTGTTGCCGTCTGATATCTGGTTTGCCCCCCCCCCCCTCCCTCCCCGCAGGACCCATCTGCAGCCTCGTGAAACTGGATTCCCTGCCGCTGTCGGAAGCGCTGCAAAACCCCGCGCTATTCCCCTCTCATCCTCTCATTGCATACATTTTCCCTCCATCTTACTTGCCGTGTGTTTCCCGCCGATGCTCTCCCTTCATTGCGGCCTCGTCGCGAATCTGTGCGTGCCCTGTCCTGCTTCCTCCTGGAAGGGGGGGGGGGTGAGCGGCAAGAACCCTTGTTGCGGCTTCGGTTCCCGGTCGATGTCCGGCTTCCTCCAGGAAGGGGGATTGAGCGGCAAAGAGGCCGAGCCAGCGCCGGACGCGCTCTTTGTACTCGGCTAGCTGCCCGCCCCCCCCCCCCTCAGCCATCCCCCCGCCCCTCCCCTCGACCCTTGGTTCGCCACCGCATGCCTGTGCCCGACCGCGTTGATTCGCAGCCGGGTCTTAAAATTTGTGAAAGAGAGAGATGGGAGGGACTTGTTCTCGGAGCTAACCCACTCTAGGGTAACCTCTAGAGAGTTCACATTATATGCAGTTACTGAAGGCAGTAAAGACTTAAAATCAGGCTCTGGCTGATTTATGGGATTCAAAGAAGCAGTTTCAGGATTAGCACATTTTAACTGGGACTCTGAGAAGGAAACTACAGGTATGTACTGTGTTTCTTTATCCACATCCTGAATTTCCATTTCAAGGGAGACTTGTAGCTGTCCGAAGGATTCTAATTCACACCTAAGGTGTCCTTCACAGACATAAATTCTGACATTCACTTCACCTAACTGTGTATCAGTGCAGTGTAGATCATTAAGGAATTGTTCATACAATGCTTGTGTATTTTGCAAGTCTTCCTCATGCACCACCTAGACAAGGTTTTAGATAGTGCTGGCAAGGAGTCTGCTGTCTTGGTACATATTGGTACCAATGACATAGGAAAGTGTGTGAGGGAGGTTATGGAGAACAAATTTAGTTTTTTAGGTAGGAAGTTGAAATCCAGAACTTCCAGAGTAACATTCTCAGAAATACTTCCCAATCCACACACAGGACCCAAAAGGATAGAGTATCAATGCGTGAATGAGACAATGGTGTAAGGAAGAGGATTTTGGATTTGCTAGGAACTGGGCAATATTATGGGGAAAGAGGGGCTTTTCTGAATGGATGGGTTCCACTTTAACTGGGATTGAACCAGTCTGCTAGCATTAATCTTTATAAAGGAGATAGAGCAGCTTTTAAACTAGATAATAGAGGAAAGCTGACAGTCGCCCAAGAGAGCATGGTTCAGAAGGATATATCCTTGAAGGATACTAGCAAGAGATTGGATTTATGGCATATTGACAGAGAGGTTCCAATAAAGACAAAAGTAACCCAAATGCCCTTAAGTACAGAGCAGACAGAGTTTAAAGATTTCAAATTACCCCTGTCTACCAATAATCCCCTCACTTGGTTTGCAGCTTGTTGTGCTGTGAGGGCTTGTGTGCATCAGTAATGCTGAGGACTAAGCTATTGGTAGCTTAACTACTGGCAGGGTCTTCCAAGATGGATAGGTCTCAACTGTGGTGCCGGACCAAGACAAACCACCCATCTGGACAGCAGCAGAATGAGACAGTGTTGGCGGCAGAGGATCACATTTCTATGACAACAGTAACAACACTAAACTTAAACTAAGCGGAAGAAAGGCCTGGCAATCTACTTCTGTATCCTGCCAAGAAAACCCAATGGATAGTCACAACAAATCAAATTGCACTATAGTGCTGGAAGATGAGACCCCCAGGTTGGAAGGCCCTCAATTGGCTACTGCTTATGAAAAGGGGGAAGAAGTAAGGGTCATGATTAATAGTTTTATATTTGGGCAATCTTTAGAATATCTACTTTAACAATATTTGCTTTCAGAGTATATTGTTTCCACTATTTTCCTCTACAGTCCAAAACCAAAGTGGGTGAACTGGTGGTGTACTTTACAATATCTAGGAAAGCTCAAATAGACAAAAAAAATCCTGCCATTTCATTTCTATTTCTCAATTAACCTAAAATAAATCAAATGTTCTCAAGGTTATATTAAAAATGCATGAGAATAAAACAAAAGAATGTTATTCAATTCTCTTCAATACATCAGACAAAATAAGGTCAACATCAAACTAATGTTTCTATTTTCACTAAAGATGAATTTTTATGATCTCATTATTTTTAAATAGGAAACTTTTTAGAGAACAAATTAAATATTTTATATGCCGAGAAATCATGCTTTTTTGAGTATACTTCCTAATGCTGGAAGTTATATAATTATATTTAGCCTTTACTAAGATGTTAAAATCATACACTGGTATTTTCATTGTTGACAAAATATTTTGTATCCTATGTACTAAAGTCTAGCATGTGTGTTAAATAAGTATCAGAAGACATTTTCAAGGTTATTCTCAGTCACAAATAGCAGGTAACCGCTGGGACATCCATCCCCACTATTCTTGCCTTCTCCTGCCTGCAAATAACTTCCCCGCCAATTGTGCGGGGAAGGTGTGGCTCGGGGGCGGAGTCTGGGCAGGTAGTGGGCAGTCGCCAGCTCTGAATGTATAGGACCAATTCCAGGGCCGGCGACATTGGCGGGGAAGTTATTCCACCTCCAAGGTGGAATAACTTCCCTGGATGTGTTTTTTTTAATTGCCCGGGGCACGTATGGGCAGGTGGGGCCAGGGGACCTTTCCCGCAGCCCGACCCTGGCCTTAGGAGGCCAGATTGGGGGTCAGGCTGTGGGGAATAAACACTTTTTTCAGGCAGATGACCTCATGGCTTTTAAAAGGAGCTGCGGTGCCATGGCAACAGGACCCCATGATGCCACAGCACCATTTAAAAGCCCTGACTGAGTTATCCGGGCTATGCATGTACATGCAGGCCGGACTGAATCGCAGTCCCAGCCTGCACCTGATTCTGAACCTGTGGTGCTAGATGTACCCCGCGGGATCGGAATTGTGATCCCCTCTGTATGTTTGGCTCAGACAGGATGTACAAAGGGGATCGATGTTGGGGATGGAATTGGGACTTTTGTGAACATGCAAAAATTAGTGTGCACATGCACATAAATTAAGGAACATAAACTGACCTTCTGAGGAAACATCTGGCCAATAAGGAATAAAAGGTATGTTAAATTCAACTGCCCTATCAGGGAGTAAATATATTTGGAAATGACTACCACTGAGATTGATTCACCTTCTAGGAACCATTTAAACTTCACCAGATGGTCAAAAGGAAGCTTATATTTCATTTTTCATTATTCATCTCAAATCTCAGGAAAGTATTATGGTCAGACCCATTGTCAGCAGCTAATGCTGATTGCAATTCTGAAGCATGCCCCTCCAAAGTTTATAATATTACATTTCAATAGCAGTTTATCTGCTTGGTCACCTAATAGATGAAAGAAGAAAAATAATTTAAATAAGTATATATGACAAGACTTCGACTTTCATACTTCGGACACATCATGCGAAGAGAGAGATCATTAGAGAAAGACATCATGCTTGGCAAGATAGAAGGTCAACGCAAAAGAGGAAGGCCAGCAATGAGATGGATCGCTACAATAACAGCAGCTACGGGTACCAGTCTGTCGTCAATGAGCCACCTGACTGAAGACCGAACACAATTTAGGATAGCTATCCAGAGGGTCGCCATGAGTCGACTCCGACTCGACGGCACTTAACAACAACAATATGAACATCCATAAGCATAGGCAATATTACATTGCTTCAAAAGTAAATCGAACAATTGATAACTCATGGGATGTACTGATAGCAGTCTAAAGGCAGATGGAATATCCACTTTTGCCAACATGGATACCAATTCCAGACTCCTCAATAGACTAATTGTCTGTCTTTATAGACATATTTCTCAAAAATACACCATTACTTAGAGTCAGACTTTCTGTCTGTCTGACCATATGCATAGGTTTGTGACAGCAGGGATCCGACACCACCGACACTGGAAGAATGAGAGCTGTGGTGATTAAATCATGGTGTGCTGGTAGGACTTGATCCCCCCACAACCAGAAGAGAGGACTTCTTGCAGTAATTCAATAAATAATTGCCCCAGGGAAAGTGGCGACCTAACATTAAACAGCAACGAGCAAAAAAGGTTCAATAGCTTTGAAGTCCTTCTCCCTGGGGATTGGTCTGTCAGTCTCATAGCGAGCATGACATCATACCCCATTTTATTAAAACAACCATGTGTTTCATTTCAAGAATGTAACAGCGCCTATCATTTTTGCTAAACCTGAAGCAGGACTGCAGGCTTGGCAGTCCGGAATGTGGCATGTCATTATTGTTGGTGAAGGCATGGATTGAAAGTAAGCTTGTCTGTACAGGGCTGTGTACACGGCCAGGGTATTCAACCATATATTACTATTAGCCCTAAGAAAGAGTTAATACCATTAGGAGCATTAATATCTGTGTAATATCTGCTTGCTGTAAGAAATCAGTGAACTCACTGACCCCCTACAATGATGTTACAGATTGACCCAGAATCTAGTTACAATCCTTCTTTAATATCAATGTCTGAGTTTCCTTATCTTTGAAATGATTCTTTACAGAATCAGAGGAGGGACTGAAAGTAAGCTTGTCTGTACAGGGCTGTGTACACGGCCAGGGTACTCAACCATATATTACTATTAGCCCTAAGAAAGAGTTAATACCATTCAGAGCTTATTACTCAGTAACATCCTTTACAGACTCTGCTAAGATAATTAGGTGAAAGGTTTCAAATAACATAAACACTGGTCTATGTTTATGAAGATAAGTAAAGAGCAAGTTGTCTCCCAGTCTCTCAGTCTTGGGTCAGAGATATCAAACTGTCAGTATTATAATTAAATAGAATTAATGCCTGCGCAATTATGTCCAGGAATATGTGTATGTCTCCTCATGATGACCTATGCTAATGAGGAACTGAACTATGATGTTATAGATAACGTGATGCTTGACGTAGAACAATAAATTGAAAATTATGCTGTACAATCGAATATTTACCTATAAATAAAGTGTCCAAAAGCTAAGATGTCAGAGTAAACAAGGTGATAACTTTGTTTGCTCTCCCAAAGCTTTGTTTGTTTTTATAATACAAGTGTGTTGTGTATTATTTACTGATTTTACAGATTCCCTTCTGATTGCTTTGTGTGTGGATATCCATTACCCAAGAGCCCTGGTGTGTTACCGGTGAGGGGAGGTGCAGAGTACACTTTCATGGATCTTGAAAGATTTCAAAGATAAGTTCTGTTAAGTGCTTTAGAGATAGGTTCTGCTTTATATTTTCTCATTGATTTATTTAGTAAAAGGAGCCCTTACAGCGAGGGTGTGTGTTTGTCACGTCCACCCCATTTAAATGTAGCTCCAACAAAAAAGGTTTTTTTCTGGTTACAGGTTCACCCTATGAACATACATATTGGAACCTATTTGCTCATTGCAGCTGCAATAATGGCATTGTAAGTAGGCAGCAACTCAAGAAAAGACAACTCTTACTATAACCTATACTGACGTCAAGGGAGGCTTACAGTCTCAGTTCCACTCTTCCCACCAGAGAAGATAGTAAGACCCAATTTAAGAAATGTGATAGGGGCCAAGGGGGAGAGGTGCAGTGAGTATTTATATGGATAGGAAAGGAGGTTTTGAAGAGAGGAGAGGATTAAAAGACAGAGGATGACTATGAGGCTAGGAGGTATATAAAGATGGGGGTGAAAAGGTTTGGGTGATTGGAAGGGAGAAAGGATGATAAGAGAAGGAAGATGGGATAGAAAAAGAGGGCTATAGAATGGGGAGAGGAAGAACGTATGAAGGGGGCTATGGAGAGAGGAGAGGATGAAAGAAGCAGATAAGAGGAGAGGAAAATGGGACTGTGGAGTTTGGAACCTGAGGAGATACAGAAGGGAGAAGGGAGCAGATGGGAATAAAACAAACAGTGCATAGGGAATGGGAAGATAAAAGGTGACATTTTACTAATCAATTAAACTGAACACTCTTTGCTGCTGCTAGGTCCTGACTGAGTATTAAATTTAAACTAAACGCTACCTGTTGAGTTTTTAGTTTAACTAAAAGCTATTTGTTGATAGTAGGCCTTGACCAATTTAACAAATACACTGGATTCACAGATTAATCAGCTTTAATCTAAAGACGTGTCTTAGTAGTGTGTTCAGAAAGGAAAGGGCGAATTATGTTGATATTATAGAGAAAGAAACAGCAGGTCTTAGCTATCAGTTGGATGTGTGTAGAGAAGGAGAGAGAGGAGTCAAAGATGACCCCAAGGTTGTGAGCCGAGGAAACAAGGAGGAGTAAAGAGTTATCCACAGAGACTGGGAAAGGAGGAAGGGGAGAGGATGGTTTAGGGGGGAAAATAAGAAGCTCAGTTTTGACCATGTTCAATTTCTAGTGGTGATGAGACATCCAAGTAGCAATGTCAGAAAGGCAGGCAAAGATCTGGACCTGGATTACCAGAGAGATTTCAGGTGTAAAGAGTTAGATCTAGGAGTCATCAGCGTAAAGATGGTATTGAAAGCCATGGGAAGACATGAGTGCACCAAGGGACTGGGTATATAGAGAGAAAAGGAGTGGACCCAAGACAGATCCTGGCAGAACACTAACTGAGAGTGGGATAGCAGCAGAGGAGGAACCACTAGAACAAACACTGAAAAAGTGAGGAGATAGATAAGAAGAGAACCAGGATAGAGCCCTTAAAAACAAGTGAGGACAAGGTATCAAGGAGAAGGAAAGCATAAATAGAAGGCTATCAGAAGAAGATTAACCTGCAAAGCCAAGAATAAAAATCATGGTGTACCCAAGGGTACTGCAGTAGAAGAACAGAGCAAATACAGTTTCAGGGGTGAGCCCTGGACTGGTCTAGAAGGACTCAAGGAAAGGATATTAACTGGTAAGTAAAATGTCACCTTCAATATTGTCCTGCTAGACCAGTCCAGACAAGTGACATGTACCAAAGCAACAACTCCACTGGGCAAGAAGAAGACACAGCATCTTGCAAAACCTTGCACCAAGGCCGTGTCTGCCCATGCATGGACATCCCAGCAGTAATGTTTGACAAAAGTGGAAAACGTTGCCCTTGTTGCTGCCTGACTGATGTTTGCAGGGGCTGCTGAACTACGCTCCGCCCATGAAGATGCTTGTGCTTGAGTAGAATGGGCCCGCAAACCTTCTGGAATCAGACGGTTCTGCAACAGATATGCCAAGGCTATGTCCTCCTTAATTCAGCACCCCAAATGCAACATAGCCTCCATGTCACCCTTGCATGGGCTGGCAAACAGCACAAAAAGATGGTCGGACTTACGAAAGGAATTTGAAACCTCCAAATACCGGAGAAGCATCAACAAGGCTGAGATCGTTATCCTTCCCCAACATTGCTTCTTGGAGAAAGAGGGCAGGCAGAATACATGAAAGGGAGAAGGCACCTTAGGCAAGAAGGAAGGCATAGGTTGAATGATAATGGCCTCCTTTGAAAAGACAGATAAGGATCTCAATAAGACAGAGCCAGCAGCTTGGAAATCCACATTGCGGAACAAATCACAACCAAAAAGACCATCTTGAGCATCAAATCCTTTAAAGTAGCATACTTCAATGGCTCAAAGGGCACCACTATCAGGAAGGGATTACAGACCAGAGGGGAAGATGCAGACGCAGAATCCCCTGGAGAAAGTGTGAGAGGTCCAGGAGCAAGGTTAGGGACTTACCAGCCACTGGGTAATTTTATAAGGATGCCTATGCTGAAAGTGCAAGAAGGTGCCCATTTTATTCCTCTTTTATACAGGCAATATAAGTGCCTATGTGCTTTTATGAAATACGTACCCAGATCCAGCCACGATAGCATGTGAATGGAAATGGAGAAATTTACATCTGCTCTGATGAAAGTGTAAATGCATGCATGTGCTCTATGTTATTTTATGAAATACACGACTACATTACAACTTTATCTTTTACTTCCTCAAACTACACTCCTGGGAATGCCTGTGCAGGGTCTATATACTGTAAAGGTATGTGCTAGCTTTAGCATTTAAAAACAGGCTTTCATGTGGAAAAACTTTTATAAAATTACCCCCCATAATGGCACAGTTAATTCCATCTCAGGTTTTATATGTTTAATGTACTTGAAAAAGCTTTCATTATTAGTTTTGGCCCTTTTGGCAAGCCTCTCCTCAAATTCTCCTTTGGCTGCTTTATTAATCTTTTACATCTAATTTGCCAGTGCTTACACACCTTTCTAATTTCTTCATTTTTTAAAGGATTCCCTTCTGATTTTAATAGCCTCTTTCACAGCGCCGTTTAGTCATGCTGGCAGATCCTTCCTCTTTTGGTCTTTTAACCTTCTGCTTTTGTTCTTTTAATAACACAGAATATATCTACTTTTATTTTTGTTAACTTTGTAAGCAAATGATGGCTTTTTAAAATATTGTTCCCTTTTCTTCGGTTTTTAAATTTAGTTGCTCTAATGTAATTTGAACAGGAAAGGTGATGTTTAAGCTACTGAATTCTTATACATTTTCACTTTTTTCTCTTTATTTCCGTAAATGCAGCCCGAAGGAATTACTGGTATATAAGGCATCATCTACTCCAGTCTCTCTGTTTACCTTATCGTACTCTTTTTCCTTTTATTCTTTTTGTCTGATACATTATTTTCCTCTTCAGTATTTGCCTTTGAGTTATTTCCTCTCTGAATTCTTACCAATGGCGTAAATTCCAAGCAGCTGTTATAATGCTGGGGGGGGGGGAGGAGGGGCAGGCAGGAAGGAGGACCATGCCACCCAGAGATCTCACTTAACCCTCCATTGCCCATATTCCCTGTAAGTATTAGTGTATGTGTCTCGTACCCCCCCAATTGTGTTGTGACCACTTTGATTGAAGGATAAGGTGGTATACAAAACTGTCTAAATAAATAAAATAAAATAAAATAAACTGTAAAGGTGAAGACCAAATGCCGACTCTTTAAAATGATTGCTGCACTGACTCCTGGAGTCGCTGCTTCCTTCTAAAACTCTTTCTGACCCAGCAGCTTTAGTGGAGAAGTATCACGCAATGTAGGATTGATAAATCTCAGAATTGCTAAAATGTGCTACTATTTTTTCTCATTGATTTCCTCTAACATTATGCAGCAGTGGCACCAACAGCTGATACACAGTGAGAGTCTTTCAGTAAAGGACACTGGAAGTCAGCATGTGTTCTGGCACTCACTGAATGGGCACTGGGACATGCATTGACAGATAGTGTAGGGTCTTCACAGCACGGACTGATCTCTGTAAAGGGTGTTAAGAGGTGGGTTAGGGGCAGAGAGTGGGTGTGGTGAGCATGGCACAGTTAGCGAGGGGGTAAACACCGCACACTATGACCCTTACAGTTAGCATGGATTCACTTAACGCCACCTCAATAGGTGGTGCTACATGTCCTTGCATTAATGTGGCATGTGCTAGTGGAGAGGGCTCCATGTTAACTGCTGAGAAAATGCTGTCCACACTCCAGACAGTTAACACAGTAGTGTAGTAGCTAATGCACCATGAGCTCTTAGTGTGTTAGGTGCAATACCTAGTGCCCTTCAGTAAAAGACCACCAGTAATTTATTTGCTAACTTGCTTGCCTTCCAATTCCCCATTTGGACGTTAGTTCATCTGCAGCCAATTGCTGAGCCTCGGTCAACCTTCTGACCAGTCTCCAGTAAGTCCAAAGGTGAATAGTGAGTGGCGCTGAAGAGCAGGAGCAGGAGCAGAGGTGGACGTTGATCTCCTTCCCTAGCTTTCCTTTAGGTTGTAGCCAATCAGCTGAGTCCATCCTGAGTTATGAAGGACAGACTAGATAGGCCTTGGGGTCTTTTTCTGTCATCATGTTTCTATGTTTCTATCCTGCTGTGGTCTCCCTGGAAGTGAGGAGTAAGAGAAAAGTGTTTGTCCTTGTTTGCATACCTAGAGGCCAGGCTATCTTACAGATTGTTTTCTTTCCCTGCCTAGAGCCAAACAGAGGGGTCTTGCTTCAGGGGATGTGGAATTTTTCACTTCAGTTTAATCTCATTCTTTCCCTGCTGCCAATGCCATTCGCCTTGAGGTACAGGGTTGGGGGAGGGAACTGCTAACATCTGGACTTTGATTCTTCTGCTCCTAATTTCAGATCAAGAGCCCAATATTCAAAGGCGGTTATAGTTTACAGATCTGTAAACCGTGTCACTGCCTCTAAGCAGGATATTCAGCAGAACTAACATGGTTAATGTCACTGAGTATCCCCCGATACGGCCGCTATATGCCTTGATGCTACACAGTTAGCACTGAGGAGAAATATGATTGAATCCATGGACCTTATGAATAAGTCGGGCAGCAGTGGGCAGTATTATTTGTAAGCAGCAAAAAGAATACTGGGGAAGACCAAGGAGCAGGGAATTGCAGTAATCTAGATGTGGAATAATGAGAACCAGATCTAGCTGAGTGAACTGAGTCTGAGTGAAAGCGGATCAGGCAGAACAAAGGCAATGAAGGGCAAAAAAGGAAGATTAGGAAAAGGAGTCCAAATGGGGTTTGAAAGAAAAGACAGAATCAAGGGTAACATCCATGGTTTTAATAGAATCATGGAACTGGTACAGTGAGGAAGCTATGGGCAGGGAAGGGAGTAAGGAAGCAGATCGAGAGAGGAATGAAATTGCATCACATTTGCTAATATTGAGGATAGGATGGTTATTGCAGTATTTTATGAGTTATTTTCATACATATGTGGCCACATATGTGGAAATGACTTTATAGTGACCTCCTGGATTAACGTTGCAATGCCACTGCTTATATGTATATTGGTGCTGAATATATGGACTAAGTTGAACACCATGGCGGGTGGTTACCTTATTCTGGTTGCCATGCTCAGCGAATACCACTCTCAAAATATTTATTATTTTTTTCAAAAAATTAACACATTAAAAGGTCTTGTAAGAAATATTATCGTGGTCCCTGAACATCTGTCCCCAAAATAAAAGGGAAACAGGGATATGCAGAGTAATGGGTCAGAATGTGTAGCTTTTGCCTGATTTTAGAAATCTGCATGTGTCAGATGTGGATGTCTGCCATTCCGGAAGCACAGATGTGCTCCTGGCCACTATTTGAGAATGTGCCCATTTATCTATCACCACATGCATGTCCCAGACTGCCATCTTGGAACTAGGGATATGCAGGGGCGTGGGGGCTAAGAAAAGTTTTTTTTTACTTACTGCCACTTTTTTGAAGGAGCAAAAAATATCAGGGGAGTGATGAGGAATTCTCTTCTCCTTACAATTGTTGGTTTGACGAAATGAGCCCTTCTCAGAGTCCTATTTGTGTCCTGGAGTAAGTATAGCCATGGGCATCTCCTATGACAAAGTGCCAGTCTGAAATTGGGCACACACATGTCTCAAACCACGCCAGACATGTTCCTGACATGCTCACATGCAACACAGACTTGCTTGCAACAGATGTATACTCTGGGCTTTCTAAAATGGCTCTTCGGACCTGGATGTGATTGGGACATCTTAATGTCCTTTTTCAGATGTCTAAATCATGAATACGGCTTCTAATATAACCCCCATACTGTAGAAATCTTTAAGAGCCATTGTTCATTAGTGATTTTTTTTTCAATAAAAGGTGTTCTAGGAAATAATTAAAGCTATGTTTTATTTTAACATGAACCAAAAGGGTAAGGAGAATATCCTGTGTATTCAAAATATTTTTCGTAAAACGTTGCTATTCCATAAACTTCTACTGTCATTTCATTTGTTTTTAAAATTGCATAAATGAATTTGGCATTCCAGTACAGCAGAAATCCTTCAGCAAGACCAACTGGAGAATTTTCAGCAGAAAGCTAGAAGAAATGTTTCATTGCAACAATTGATTTTATTGTAGCAGAAGTACTTTCTAAATAGATTGTCACATCAAGGTTGCTAAATTGTCACTCTGAGTTGCTAAGAATTAAGCTAGCTAGCAGGTAGGAAAAGATCTTGTTAGGTGCATTGATTCATTTAGCAAAGTGCCATTGAGAAGTTTAAACTGCACTATAAAATATCTGTTCTTTTGCAATTGAAAAGCTAGAATGTTCCCTTAAGCTCCATTATAAACTGAATCAGAAAATTTAGGAGCCTATTTACTAAGGGCCCCTTTTACTGTTTGTCATTAACGTGCCAGTCTCAAGCGCATTAATGGCAAAGGCCGCAGGTTAGCTGTTGGGGCCATGTTCAGTATGTCCTCGGCAACTGGCACGTGAAGGGGTTCCCTAATGATCACTCCACTAGGTTGGGTTCACATAATGACCCCTATAGAGAAGTCATTAGATGAACCCATGTTAGGAGCCCCAGTGCTGCTAAGTGCATGGCAATTACCCTGATGCTAGCAGCAATGGCTCTCCACGCCAACTCTCCACCCATTCCCCGCCCCATCCCACGTTGGCTGAAGGCAGAAACTATTAGGCGTTAATGTTCCCGTCTGCCTGTAACCACACAATAAAACACCTGTTAATCTGCCTATGGTCTTTTGTAAGAGTTCCTAAGTTGTGGTAGCTGTTAAAATGGCAGTTAGCTCATGAATGGTCCTCCACTGCTGTAGGGATGACCGCTACGCTTTTGGTGACCTTTGTCCTTGAAGTGGATAGAGACTGGCTCCTGAAGCTCTTTTTTAGATCTTCCAGTAAAGTGTTCTTGGAATCACAGATTAGAATGTTTCCTGATGTCTCGAGAGCAACCCAGAAAAGAAGGAAGCAGTTTCTTATGTACCATTCGGGGGTTATTCAGTTGGGGGGTTTGTTTTTCTTACAGTTTCCCTGTAAATGTCTTGTAAAATTATCTGGGAACAAATATATTTTCTTTGAACCATCCCAATTAGCCTCTTTTATAAATTGAAAACAGGCAAATTTATCGGCTCTTCCTCCCTTCCTCGCTCCGGGTGGACCCCCTGATTAGGTGGTCTATTAGCGGTTAGAGTGTTCCAGCACTTTTCTTTGCATCTGTTTTAAACCTTTTTGTATTTGCTAGGTAATAATTTTCCTTTGTTTTGTGACCCATCTTGCCAGGTTTTATGGTGGACTTGTGGACCATTGGGTCCTTTTCTGTACAAGTTGTTTGCTTGTTGTATTTTGAAAATTGCATAAATAAAAATTTTTAAAAAATGGCAGTTAGCTCATGCTAATTATTAATACAGGCACCATGCTGACAGTTAAGGTAATGCCTTAGCACATGACAATCTCCTCATTAACATTCTAATGCAGAAGGGGTGATGAATGTGCATTACAGTTAAAGAGGAGGTGGTTACTGCATATTAACCATTACCATAGCAAATAATGCAGTGAAGTTAACTTCACTTGAATAGGTCTAGCTAACATCATTGCATTTTCTGCTATTCAGTTAAAGGCACATTTTAGACAGTATGTGGAGATCAGAACTGTGTAATTGAGGTCAGTGAATGCTCAATTTTGGTGGTGTTTTAGAAAAGGCTCTGCCAAACATGGAGCCTTTCCTGAAACACCAATAAGGAAGGGCAAGAGTACATGTGTATGTGCCAATGCATGACGTTAGAGGACCTATTTTACACCTGGGAAAAATCAATGGAGGAAACTTGTCAAGCTACATGTGTACGTTCTGCCACATGCGTGTGTAAATTGATATTTCACAACTTCTACTTGTACGTGCCTACACTTACATTTGCATGTGAACCATTTTGCAAGCTTATAGGGGTAAATATTGCCAATTCATTACAGAGACTTCTAACTTTATTTAATTAGGTTTGGAAAAGGGGTAATAAACTATGGAGATTAAAGAGGATAGCCCCCTTAATACTTCCTGTAAAGGGCTGATCAAAAAAGACACTTTTAAAAAACCTACACGTGCCAGGGAGCAACTATAAATCCCATCCTGGGCTATTTTGGACATACATATGCATTCCCTATATGAAATGGAGAATATGCGTGTAAATGTTTATTCCACACAAGCCACACTGTAACCCAGTGGTTCTCAACCCAGTCCTCTGGTACACCTAGGCCAGTCAGGTTTTCAGGATAACCACAATGAATATGTTTGAGATAATCTGCATGCACTGCTTCCATTATATGCAGATCTATCTCATGCATTTTCATTGTGGATATACTGAAAACCCAACTGGACTAGGGGTACCAGAGGACTAGGTTGAGAACCACTGCTCTAACAATACCTGACATACCTCCTTACAATTTCTATGTATTATGGACCCGATATTTATTTGGGCGGGCTATGCGCCACGTCAGCACATGGCTCTGCCCACCGACTTCTAACCCCGGATATTTAATACCATGGAGATGGCATTGAATATCCAGGGTCACCACACAAGCCCCGAATCCATTGAGGCTAACCAGATAGCGGTGATATTGGACCGCTATCCTGTTAGCATCCAAGGCTAAAACTATGTGAGCCATGGATTGTTAACCGGGTAGCGCTGCAATATCGCTGCTACCCGGTTAGCAGTTCTCACCATCTCTGCTACTTCCCGGAATGCCCCCAATGCTGACCGGATAGCATCGGGGGCGCTTAGGGGACATAGACGGGGATATTCAATGGCACTAACTGTGTAGGTGCTGCCGAATATTCCCATTTAAGGTATTGACAAGGCTTACTCTGTAAACCGCGTAAATGCCTTTTGAATATCAGGCCCTATGTGCATAGTAACATAGTAACTATGTAATGATGGTGCATCTAGTCTGCCCAGTAAGATGTTTAGAGTAGTTATACCCACTACTTCGTGCAAGTCACCCCTCTATGCCTTTGTTTAGGATTGTACCCGCCACTACGTGTAAGTTGCCCCCTCTATGCCTCTGTTCAGGGTTGTACCCGCCGCTCTATACAGGTCACCTACTCTATTTGTTGAAGTATAAAATATATTTTAGTTTATTTTGATGTTATCCTCTTGCTATAAAGGGATCCACTGTGTCTGTTCCATGCCATTTTGAATTCCATCACTGTATTTGCCTCTATCACCTCCATAGGGAAGGCATTCCAAACATCCACCATCCTTTCAGCAAAAAAGTATTTCCTAACATTGCTTTTAAGTTTACCTCCTTGGAGTTTCATTTTATGCCCTCTAGTTTTACAGCTTCCACGTCCATGAAAAAGGTTTGTTTGTTCATTAATACCCTTTAAGTATTTAAAGGTCTGTATCATATCTCACCTGTCCCTCCTCCCCTCTATGTTATGCATATTTAGATCTACAAGTCTCTTCTCATACGTCTTCTGGTGCAGGCTCCAAATCATTTTGGTCACCTTCTTCTGAACCATTTCAAGTCTTTTTATATCCTTTGTGAGAAACGGTTTCCAAAACTCAACACAATACTCGAAGTAAGGTCTCACAACAACTTGTACAGGGACATTAATATCTCCTCCTTTCTGCTGGATATTCCTCTCCAAATCTAAATGTGGAAACATCTTTAGTAACCAAAAGCACTGCTTACACAGACCATACATTTATTAAGTTC
Organism: Ichthyophis bannanicus; assembly: GCA_033557465.1. Taxonomy (NCBI): domain Eukaryota; kingdom Metazoa; phylum Chordata; class Amphibia; order Gymnophiona; family Ichthyophiidae; genus Ichthyophis; species Ichthyophis bannanicus. The sequence goes on along the minus strand of CM066036.1, from coordinate 730,063,777 downwards.
TAAACACATGTATGGCTTAAAATGGATAGCATTTGGTCAATTTAATGGCAGCACCCAAGCTGTTAGATGCTCTACTCTTAGACCAAGGGGCATGTTTACTAAACATTCCTAACGTGCGGGGCCGCGCTAGTGTGCCTGTGCCATATAAGGAGTGGGCGGTTCAGGCAGAAAATAGAAAAAAAAACGGTAGTAAGCAACCGGATGTGTGCGCGTCGCGCTAATGTGTGGGGGTCGACATTAGCGCGTGGAAAGGCAAAGTGGCGCGCTGCTGAGTATACAAAACAACAGAGCTGTAGTACAACGGTGAAGACACTGACCAATGGTGCAGGGGCCATGGGTTCAATCCCCCAGTGTGCGCAATGACAAAGGTCAGCTGAGGCAGTAACTGTAATGATTAAAATTGTTTTAGGAGGCAAATTAATTTGGAACGGCATAAGGCGGCGCACAGTTATGTTTGGGCGGCATAAGGCAGCGCACAGTGCTTTTTGGGCGGCATAAGGCGGCGCACAGTTAGTTTAAAACACTGACCAATGGTGCAGGGATCAGGGGTTCAACTCCTCACAATGCCCAGTGAAAAATGCCTGCTGAGGCAGTATGTATTATGTTGTGGAGTGCTGTAGGAGGCTGTATAATTGTATTTTGTTATCACTACTAGCAAACGCACTCTCCCAGCATGTTAACATACGGCGGCCCATAAGGCACATGTTACAGTGCACTGTTCGCCAAGGCACCCTTGAATGTCCCCTATAGGGCAGCATGTATGTTGCGACACAGGATAATGTATAGTGCACCCTATAGGGATGGCATCCATAAGGTGGCCTACAGGGCGCCCTATGAAGCACCCTCAGAGGCACCTAATGGGTATAGTAAGCTGAGGGTGGTCTTGCCGGCTTAGACATATGTACAGTAAATAAAAATAAAGCTGTGGACAGCCCTACCAAAGGGCCCCACTGTGGGCTGGAACCCATGACCTCTGGCTGCACAGGCAGTGATGTAACCATTGCACTACAGCTCCATAGCTGTAAGCAGGCCCCTGGATGGCTGCAGATAGCCTACACGTCACCTCACAGACAGTCTGCTGGTGTCAACAGGATAGGGTTAGGCCACCCGTACCCATGATGCACTTCACATGCAAATTAGCTGTCCGCAGATGGACACAAGATGGGGAATGCACCCCCACAGCACCTCGGCCCTGTTGGGGGAAGTGACCGGGTGCACCCACACAGCACCTTGGCCTAGTAGGGGGCACTGACCGGGTGTTTTACTGGCACAGAGTAGCCACACACTGTTACATCGTGCGGGTACTGTGCTCACCCTGAGTGTGCAATGAGGTGGCCAGGACCAGGTCAACAACACCTGCCATGGCTGATGGAGGCCAAGTGGGTGTTCCAAAGCAGTGTTATTGTGTAAGATAGCTAGTTTCTGCACAAACACCATGGATATCCCTGTCTGCTGCTATCAGGCACACCCCCCCCCCCCGTGGCAAACATGGTCCCCATCAAGGGATCCACACTCTACCTCCCTGCAAATGTGGCAGTAGAGGGCAACAGCAACCCCAGTCCTGCTGAGGAACACCACCCCCCCCGGCAGGCAGCTCCATACACAGCCATAACACACTAGCAGACAGACATAAGCCCAGGGTATGGTAAGCTGCACTCCACCACCAGATATTCCCCTGCAGCAAGCCAACAGCCACTGCACCCTGCAAGCCATTACAGCAAGACATTTACCAGCTACAAACAGTCTGCTGGTTAGTCCATAGTGCATGTTCCCAATGGAGATGCATGCACCCAGAACTGGGCTGTCTGCATACACAGCAAGCAGATAGATCAGTGACAGGGCCCCAAAGAGAAACCCATATTTATCACATGAGAGAACTACTATACAGCACTATGGGGGGGCCTAGCCATGCTGTGGTCACTGCACAGTCAGGGTGAGCGTGATCCCCCAGAAGGACATGCTTTGGCCACCCTGTCTGTGTAGATGGTGGCCGGACACTACAATATCCCAGCCAATGTCCCTGCCAGGGCCCTATGCCCAGTGCAGATGCATCCTGGCCACGCCACCCTGCCCTGGCTATACCCATGGTACCTTGCACCTCATTATGCACATTGGCTGGCCAATACTGGCAACAGTGCTGGCAGTGTGGGCTGTTGAAGGGGCTTGCAGCCAACACCCACTGTATAGACAGACACACACTTCCACACCTCTGCCATCATGGTGCTACAATTGAGGGGGTAAGTAGCCTTGCCCACCAAACCGGTCCTGAGCACGGCAAGGCATGGATATGGTATGCATTACAGCTGGTGGTCACTCCCCAGGGTGGTAAACACCGTCAGAGGCCAGGCCTGGAGCATGCCCCGCAAACACCTAACAGATTGTTTGGATGGGGTCAACTAGCAGTATGTACGTAACGTATGGATATCTGCCTGCCTGTGCTCCTAGCAAACGTCTCAGAGCTGTGTACCGTATACCTCAGGTGTAGGGTGACATTGGTAAGTTATGCAAGTGCTCGTTTTGGGTGCTGCATGCACGGTCCAATGTTCTGCCTTTCCAGGAGACATTGGCCAATGGGGCCTGTGGGTGTGGGTGTGTCTGCCCTTGATGGCTGCTGCTTTACGGCACAGATGCCCAACTCCAGTCCAGGTTTGCATCACACTGTTCGGGTTTTCCTGCTATCCCTCATGAATGTGCATGGGCTACATCTACATGCCATGGGGGTGGTGCATAGATATACAGTACAGGCATTTGTATGAGTGTCAGCATGGAACCTGACTGGTGTGTGGCCCACCAGGACTGCATTTGGGTGATTCTGCTCTAGGTACTGCCCCTGTTCATGGTGTCTGTGCTCAGTGGGGTAAAAGATAGATGTCTTACCCTTGAATATGTCCCCGCCATGAAAGGTGTGTCCTTACTATCACTGTTTAGTTGTGGGAAAAATATGTGGGCAGGATTGGCAGTAGCCCCAGCTGGGCTTTGAACCTATGACCTTCTGTTCTTGCATGCACTGTCTGTGTGCACTGCACCACTGTGTAGCCACAGATTGGTTTTGATTCCCTGGACTGTCCATGACTGTGGATCCGGCAGGGCCTGTCTGTTGCAGTGGACTGTGCCAGCCTGCACATGGCTAGGCCTCTGTCTTCTGTGGTTAGCAGCCACTGCCCCCTGCACCACATGTACTTGTCCGCCAACATGCTGGCATGAACTTCTCTCAGAAAAAGCAGTTGACCTGATTGCAATGTGGCAGTACAGGACTGCATTTGGGGGACTTGGCTGTAGGTAATGCCCATTGTTGTGGTGTGTGTGCGGTGTTGGGTAAAATATGGGTGTTTTCCCCATGCTTATGTTCCCTGCACTACAGGGGTGTCTGCCCTATCTTTATTTAGTGGTGGGTAAAATATAGGGACTGGGCTAGCAGGTGCCCCAGCTGGGTTTTGAACCTCTGCCCTCTGGTCCTAGAGGTAATGACTCTGTCCGCTGTACCACACTTTGGCCACAGAGACAGTGCAGCCCCTGGAGGCAGTAAGCCTGGCAGGATGGAGTCACAAACCCTGCTCTACTCATTTTTACTGTGGGCATATGCACCCTGTCTGGTGACAAACGTGCACCAGAAATGACCACGGGAAAATGGGGGACAAAATATCACCACGCTGGGCGACAGTGGTATTAATGGGCAACCATAGCAAACACTCCGAGGAAAGCTCCAAAAACGGAAATGTTTTTCGGAAGGGTCTCCGCTCCGTAGACCCTTCCCATATTCATCTCTTTTTTCTGGAGCTTTGCTGGGTGTGTTTTGTATATTTGCCCATCACTATAACTGTTCCCCCGCTGGATTACTATTTATAATAGTTTTGTTGTGGTCATTTTCAGGTTCTATTTGCAATTTTGTTCTGCGCACATATATCACACTGCTCACGTTTTTTAGGTTTCCCCGGTGTTCCTGTACATTGCTGACGGAAATGGTTTCTCTTCCCTTTAAATGCCCTCTACCGCGAGGGTTTCACTCGCGCTAATTGTTACATGGAAATTCGGGCCCGATACTGTGCGGGGAGCCTCTCCCCTCCCACTCTCCACCCATTGACCCCGTCCCTCCGCCCCTCCGGAGCCTTCCTCCGCCCTCTTTTAGCCGTTCCACGCCTCTATCGGACATTTGCGGGCCCGCACTTGTACGGGGCCCGTTAGTGTGCCGCGTACCTGTGCGGGGGTGACACGCACGTGTGCGGGGCGTTTAAACACATTTCTGCGCGTTTAAATGCCGCGTTGCCGTGCGCTATTTTGAGGCGCGCAGATTTGCGGACTTTAGTAAACATGCCCCCAAGTCTCTAAAACATTGTTCACTGCTAAATCAGCCTGCAACTTAACAATCTAGTCAAAACATGTGAAGGCACATTTTAGAAAAGACATCTAGGGATGACCAAGTGAAAATATTCCAAAAACCGTAGGAGTGGCAGCAGTGAAGGTAGGAAAATGTATGTGCCTTCTAAAATCACCCCTTCACCACCCATGACCATTAAAACTAGCAGACTTCTACATATTTATAAGTTTGACAAATGTGCGTTTCTGAATGGTTCACAAATATAAACGTGCCTGAGATGTACGATCTGAGATACAGGTACATATATCAGGGTGGACCAAAAAAAGTGAGAACATCTCGTGGCATATAAGTGAGAACATCTCGTGGCAAGGAAGTGAATCCTAACATGTTGTAAATGTAAATAGTTACCCCAGTTATCCAAGTTTTTAACACCTGTTCACTGTAAATACAAAGTACCCCGGGAAATGTGCAATCTTTGTTCATTGTAAACCGCGCTGATGCTGAATAGCGCGGTATAGAAGAGACTTTAAATAAATAAATAATTATTTAAAAATTCAAAAAGACAGATATAAACGATAGACAAATTAAAAAAAAAAAAAAGATGGCGACCGGAAATTGTCGAAATAAAGACATTATATAGCTAAAAAAGGTAAATAAGTAAACTATTTAAACTTTTAGTTTATGAGATGTTCTCACTTTTTTTGGGCCGCCCTGTGTATCCCTGAGATGTTATTGCAGAATGAGAACATCTATCCCATGTGCCACACATGTCCCAGCCTGCCGTTTTGTAAGCAGAGATGTGCAGCAGTGCAGCAGCCACATAGCAAGTGCACATTTCTTTGCCCTAGCAAAAAATGTTGGGAATGTGAGAGTGCCAAAATGAGCACTATTCAGAGGCCGGTTCATGCCCCACAGAAGATATTGATATGGACATCACCAGGCAGGCCCAAGGGTTTCTGACACCCTAGGCAGAGGCTCTGGGCATGCCGGTCCCCTACCACATGCCAAGCCATGCCACTCTCCCCCATCCCTATGCTGAGCCACACCACCACCCCCGCTGCCACAGATTCTGCTGCTTAAGACCTCTTTGACACACTTTGGGGGATCAGAAGCGGCAGGCCAAAGCACATGACCTGCCACTGGCCGCCGAGTCTAGCTGAACCCACTGTCAATCAGCAGCAGCAGTAGAAGCAGCAGGCCATGTGTGCCATGCTGCGCCACCCACGAAGGTCTGCCACCCTAGGCATCTGCCTAGCCTACATAGTGGACACACTGGCCCTGGACATCACCACCAGCTGGTAAAGACATGCAGATCATTTCTGAAATCAGACATGTGTGTATATCTTTTCAACACTGCCCTGGACACAATTCCATCATGCTCCTACACAATATGGAAGTGATCATGCTAGGCACTTGTAAATTTAAAGCTTTCTAAAATGTGATTTGCATGTCTGAATGTCCATTTCCAGATGTCCAAATTACTTCAAATGACTGCTTAGCCAAACAATTGCATACTGATGTAAGGTTAGAATCTATCTGATGTCTTACACTCATACCCTACAACGTCCAAACATTTTTGTATTATTTTATGCACTCTCAATTGTTCTGCTGAGAAATATTTTTAGCTTTCTGAATTTCCAAATATTATTTATTTTCCACCTAGTGCCATCTCTTGTAGACCTCTTCATTCCTATCTTTGATCCATAGTCTTTCATTGTACTGTCCTCAAGAAGCCATGAAACTGACAAAAGACCTAGATGTGGATTCAGAGACCAATGGCAGCATAACCTCATCCAAAGTTTTAACCAGGTTCACATTCCAGTTCTCAGTCATCTGATTAAGGGCAGCATCATTAATATCATTGGAGTAATTTATCTGATTGTTCATTAAAAAACTCTTCATCCAGACATCCTTGGGTCATTTTAGCTTGTCTATATGCCACTCCTTTGCCCTTTCCACTTTCTACAATATCAAGGGGAATCATAACCATATAATGATAAGATCAAGGGGTCCTCTGCATATGTAAACATTATGAATTATGATCCCTAATCAAACTTCCTGATCCAAAACTAGGTCTGTGATATGGCTGCTATATGCGTCATTCCTCAATCAATTTATGAAGAAAGCAGACAAACAAACATGCAATAAAATCCTGGATATCCCCAAGTCTTCCATTCTCTATATGTAGATTAAATCCCCCATAACTATAAAATCCAAAACAACTAAAAGAAACCTAGGCAAGTAAATGGTGTAAACAGATTAGAAAGGCTGGTCCCTGGGGCAAAGTATACCACTAACAGCCCCAGACAGTAAGGTCCCCCAACCCACAATAAAAGCAAGCTACACTGGTCCACAGTATCCATTTATGTCTGGCACACAGCCATTCCTCCCACCTTGCTACCTTCCCTGGACTCAAATAACACAGACTTCTCAAGAGGTCAAATGAGATAAAATCAGTTTTCTAATGCACCTTGAGGAGGGAGTAAAGCATCTGCCCTAATGAGCAGGTCTCTTTAGCACACAGCGGCTCATACCATCCTAAATGAGCAGAACACGCCGAGCAGCAGCAGAGGGTTGCTGCCTGTGTAAAACCTACCAGCACCTCACTGTCTCAGAAGGAGAGTAGCTGTGCCAGTCTTAAAAGCAGGAAAAGTCATAGCTTCCAAGGTAAAGGAAAAAGTTTCCAAGAATGTACCATTAACTCCTCCTCACACTATTGGCTGGTGGATAGATGCACAGGCCTTCCCGCTAATTTGGTGGCACAATCGCATGTTACTGGCCCGCCCATTAGTGGACATGCCCCTTAGACTCGATTGTCAGCCTGCTTTTATCTGAGCTGGATAAAAAGTAAGAGTACAAAGCTGTCTGTTTAATTTTATATGCTCATGGCCTGATAAATATCAGTGCCAGAAGAGGTTTCACTCAAGTCTTTGGGTCGGCAGGGGCAACTGATTTATTTGGGGTTTTAACTAATGACATATGGGGAAAAAAACAAAAATGTTAAATAGAAATCTTATCTATTTTGGTTGCAGGATTTCAGGGTTAGAAAAAGTGGTAATTTTTTACATTTCTTTCTCCTTCCAACTTTACATCAAGGAGAGTTTTATGGGCCTCAGGACTTTTCTTAATTAAAACATCAACCATACCTGGTCAATCAATCAGCTACACCCTTAGGGCTGGAAAACCTGATGTGGAAATCTTGGGCAGAATAGTCAAACAGTTTTAATGCAGTGGCAGTTAATGATACATTAAGCGGGGTAGACAAATTAAGTTTTATGTGTTCTTTGTGTACAAATGCATTAAAGGGAGCCCATATACATCTGTCCGTCCCTTAGTCTGTTTATCCAACTGCTCAGCTGCAGAGCAAAAAAGTGTATAAGCACTGTTCTGTTCTCACAAAAAAGCATTTGAAATTTCTGTTGCTTCAAAATGGAGTTCAACTTTCTAAACTTTTTTAGGGTGATTAGGAATAAAGGGAGGTCCACAAACCATTATTAAAGAGGAGAAGGAAATGTATTTATTTATTTTTATTTAACAGTTTTTTATACTGCTTTACCATTTCAATCAGAGTGGTTTACATTGTAACTTAAACTTGGTAAATGTACATTAAACAGGGACATTAATAACTTGGATTTTTCTGAGCAAGGAATGCTAGTGGGAATTGAACACTGGTCTCTTGGTTTCTAAGCCAGTTGCTCTAACTACTAGGCTACTTCTCCACTCCAATCCACTGCTTGCCCCAGTACAAGCATTGTGGAACCTGTGTGTCTTTTTGGGAACCTGTTAGGTACTTGTGACCTGGATTGGCCCCTGTTGGAAACAGGATACTGGGCTTGATGGACCTTGGTCTGACCCAGTATGGCATATCTCATGTTCTCATATAGGTGGCAGGGATGAGCATGGACAAAGTTTGGTTTTGGTCTTTTGGGGATTTTTTTTTCCCGAGATTTGAGGGGGGGGGGAGTGTTTGTTTCACATCATTTTGTTTTTTCAATTTTATTTATGTAATTTTCAAAACACAGAATCAAAGATTGTACAAGAAAAACGTGACATGGAAAAAGAGAGTAAAAACAATAAGGAATAAACAAAAATATAAGGCATATAAATATGCTACTCACTAAAGATAAAGAAGAGAGGCAAGGCAAAAACCTGAAGCACCATTTAACATAAGAAAATAAAGACAGCAAAACAAGGGGAGCAATAAGACTCAAATCCCCTTAATGCACACAAACAGCTTTCATTAGTTCAATTGCAGCATAGCACTCTTAGCACGATTCAGCCTCGAGTCTACAGGAAGTTCCAACTTCTTAGTGTCCAACAAAAAACTTAATTTCTGAGCCTGTCCACAGTGATCTTCAGCAATGGACTTCTCCAAATAATTAGGTAAGTCCAATCTGTCTGCTGACATCCTGGATTTCTGCCCAGAGGCAATCCCAGGGTCTTCTTTCGGTGTTGTGACATAATAGGCTTTAATGGGGGCAGAGCTGGTTCTGGAATTGTCAATACTTTCTTCATATATTTTTTAAACATATTCATAGGGGTGGCAATTGAAATATTTGTAAAGTTCAGAGCTCTCAAATTCAAAGTCTGAGCTCCATTTTCAAGATTTTCCAATCTTCAATGTAACATTGTCTTTAACAGGTTTTTGATATTGCTTTGCCATTTCAGTCAACACAGTGTACATTGTAACTTGGATTCTTCTGAGGCAATGGAGGGTTAAGTGACTTGCCCAAGGCCAAAGGAGTGTTAGTGAGAATTGAACCCTGGTCTCAATTCCTAAGTCTGTGCTCTAACAATTAGGCTACTCCTCTACTCCATACTTCCCTTTGACAAGCACACCCTGCACTTTTGTTTGGCTACATTTTTCTGAAAACAATAATAGCTGAATTGATCTGAATTAAAGACTTGCTCAACTCAGAGATAGCATCCCATAGAGTCCCCAAAGACACATGCTGAGGTTTCTTCAAGATGGAAAAACCTGTTCCTTCACAGCAGGCCCAGCCTCAGTAGAGTCACAAGTGGCAACCCCAACACCTCCCTCTAATATGAAAGAATCTAGAGGGTTACTTACCTGGGGTCTTTGAAATGCCCCTGGATCGCCAACCCATATAACTGAGGCCTTCAGTTGGGTTTTACAATATTTTCGGATCATCTCCTGGACAGTCTGCACCCTCACCGAGCCAATCTTTTCCAGGTTGCTAAGCATTGAACTTGTCAGGCTAGAAGAGTTGAATACAGGAACAGGAGCTGCTACAGGTTCACTTGGACTTAAAGATATCAACTCAGCCAAGGTGCCTGATGATTCAATTGAAACCCAGTGGCCTCAACGGGTGAGATGGGAATCCATCACAGCATTGCCTGTTTGATGGTTATTTGATGGAGCTGGGGACCTGGGTAGGATTGTCCCCTTCCGTTTTCTGGATCATCTGCCCGTAATGGCAAAATCTCTACAAGCATCAGCATGGAGCTTAAGGCAACATATCTGATCATGTGTGTGCCCATCTTTGTCTCCAGTGTTTCACATCATTTAGTTTCAAATCATTTTTGTTAGAAACATATACAATTTCACACCATGCACAAAAAACAAAAAAAAAATATTTCCAACAAATAAGTATCCAGCATACAGTGTGATGCATGAGAATCTCAGTCCTTATGCAAAAGGTATATATAACAGCTACCTCATAACAAATTCTTAACAAACTACCCCACCTACCCTCCCCCCCTTTCTCCTCCATTCCTCTTGCTCACCTGCCTTGAAGTGTAGCCAAGCACCCTTAGAACTGCCACCACCCTCTTCCTCCTACATATGACCTGTCCCTTCTACCCCCACCCCCCCATTCCCTCTCTCCCCCTGTTCTTGAGCTTGTATTGGAATCTGCCACATATTACCCAGCCAATCTATCTACTCACACTCTACTGATATCTCACATACCCCATCCACTCATTCAAGCCTCCTTCATATATTGAGCACTTTTGCTGTCTCCACTGGTGTCAACTCATTTATGACCGGGGTCTAGATATTTAAGAAGCACACAAAAGCTTTAGAACCCAGCTGTTTAGCTGTTCTCCATTCCATTTCCCTCCTCTCTGTTAGAACAGTTTCCCATTGTCGCAGAGTTGGGGTCTCTTCAGACATCCATCTACTCTCCAATATTTTCTTGACTAAGATAAAACCCCAAAGGCAGAGTTGCTTTTCGGTTGAACAAGTTCACCACTCCACCAGATACTGTGCAAAGAGACAAATTGTAGGGGAGGGAGAGAGCTGTATGCCTACAAGGTGCATGAGTCTGTCACAAACTTTCTTCCAGAGGACAGAGACCTTAGGGCAACCCCAAAACCTGTGCAACAAGGTACCCTTTTCCCTCTGACACAGCCGACAATTGGAAGTATATCGTATTCTGGCCTTGAATGCCCAGAGATCATGTACATAAGCTGGCCATATGAATTTAAAGTGTAATTCTTGGAAGTAGATTGTTTCTTTTGGAGTCCCTACATTGTGAAAAGCTCTGTACAAACTGTGGAGTGGCTACTGTTAACACAGGTACACTAAAAAAAATTTTTTTTAAACTGCCTCTAATGTTTCGATTGATTTTTACGTTTTTTGGTGTGCTGAATCCAAATCTGGTAACCAATTTGCTCCATCACGTACAGATTTTTTGCTACATTGGGTTAGCAGTTTGAGGTGAACGTTTCAGATTGAGTGCGATCGAGATAAAAGTTTCTTGGATGAATTCTTTATACTAATTGTTTAGTAGTTATTCAAATAAGAATAAAGAAAATTGTAACAAGGCAGCACATAAGAATAGAGTAATGTCAACAAAACACACTGTGATGGTAGCAAAATTGTCTGCACTTAAAACAGCCACATACATGTGCACAAACATTGAGCATATAAGAGCGAGGTTAGACACAAAGCAAAGCAAAGAAATGTGCAAAAAATGTTGTACAGGTATGTATGTAAGAATAGAAAACGCAAACCGCACCATTGCAATACATGAAGACAAACACCCGATGGTGTGAAAATAAAATTCTAATAAATGAGATCCGACACTGTGGTAATAACTAGCAAATTTTTATTTCAAAGTTTAGTAAAAACACAATATTTGTCAACACAGTTTAGATTTTAAAGTCATTCTTGGGTCAATAAATCTCCTGGTGGGCCCGTTTCTTCTTCCCCCGAATGCTTCTCTTGGTGCGCTGCTTGGCGTATTTTTCATCTGGGGTTTCCCGCAGCAGCAACCAGCAGAAATCAGCCATCATAGTGGTGCTCCATCTTCCTTGGTACCTTCTCTCTGCGTCCTTGATGTCCTGGTGAAACCTTTCACCTTGTTCTTCACTGTATGCCCCCACGTTTTCGGGAAAGTAGTTCACATGGGAGTGCAAGAAATGGACTTTCAGGCTCATGTTACAGCCTTGTTCTTTGAAGGCATTGAGCATCCTGGCAACAATATCCTTATAGTTCTCATCCCGCCTGTTCCCCAAGAATTTGAGAACAACATCCTTGAAGGAATCCCAGGCTTCTTTTTCCTTCTCAGACATCGTTTCAGCGAATGCTCCATCTGAAATGAGTTTCCTTATATCAGGGCCAACAAACACTCCTTCCTTTAGCTTTGCTTCAGAAAGTCGGGGGAACTTTGAGCAAAGGTACCGAAAGCACTCACCATCTTTTGGAAGGGACTTGACGAATTGCTTAATGAGACCCAACTTAATGTGGAGAGGTGGTAATAGAATTTTATCACGAGGTACCAAGCTCTCATGAAGAACATTTTTCTCACCGGGTCTCAAATACTCCCGAATTGGCCAGTCTTTTTCCCCCCAGTGTAGGTCGCGGGCCCGGCTATCCCACAAGCAAAGGAAGCAGGGATATTTGGTGAAACCGGATTGCTGCCCTAATAGCATGGATAGAATTTTAAAGTCTCCACAAATCATCCACTTATGCTCATCATAACGAATCTTCTGAAGAATCAGGGCCAAATTCTCGTATTTTTCTTGGAGAATAACAGAGTGAGCAATAGGAACTGAAGCGAATGTGTTGCCATTATGAAGAAGAACACCTTTTATGCTGTCTTTTGACGAATCAATGAACAGCCGCCATTCAGCAGGATCATACTTGAGTTTAAACTTTTCCATCACTCTGTATATATCGTTGCAAAATACCAAATCTTCCTCTTTGCTGAAATACTTCAAAAATTGTGTCTCGCGGTTGCGGTACCAATAAAAAGTTGTTCCTGGTGACAATAGATTTTTCTGTTTAAGCCGAGAACCTAGCAGTTGGGCAGCATCTTTTGGGAGTCCTAAATCCCGGACTAAATCATTCAATTCAGCTTGAGAGAAAAGTTCAGGTTTCGGATCTGGTTCAGTTTCAAACTCGGAAGTACTGGACTCATCGGGAAAAGCCATCTGATGAGTCTCATCATGATCAGAACCGTCCACACAAATATGATCCAAAGATTTTGGTGGTTCAGGCACAGGTACTTCGTTGCTATGAGGCATAGGCCTAATTGCTGAGGGAAGGTTGGGGTGACTTATTACGTTCTTATTTTTTAAGTTGTATCCCTTCACAATGCAAGAGCAAAAATAGCAGTCACTGCTGTGGTCTCTTTGTTCACGCCACATCATAGGTATTCCGAAACGAAATGCTTGTTTTTTACCTTTCATCCATAAGCGTAGATCTTCCTCACATGTCTTGCACACTTTGTGAGGAGCCCACGGTTTGTCTTGATCGCCTAACTTCAAACCGAAATAGGCGAAATATACTTTTTTAATAAATGCAGAAATGTTCCTCTGCCGCTTTTTCACGGTATATTCCCCACAAATAAAACAAAACCTGTCCGGAGAGTTGACGCAACCTCTGGCTCTGTGAGCCATCACAAATACACAGCACTGCAAACTACAACTGTAGTGAACCACTTCGGAATAAAGCTGGATTACGACTGAGCAAACAAAAGGTAATAATGAACTTGCAAGAAACTGAAATTTGACAGGAACGTTCATGTCGCAACCACCGTGTTTGAGCGAGCGAGCGAACGAGGCGAGGCGAACAGGAAAGAACATGCGCCAGCGCGAGTACTGGATTTAGCCCCCCGCCTCCCAATTGTCCTGTTAATGTATAAAATGAATACAAAACACTCTAAAATATCATGAGGGAGTGTTTCTAGTTAGTTAACCATTACAACCTCTATTTTGGGCCAAGAAAATAAACTGCAGTCAGCTAAAAAGAAATTATGTGAACATTCCTTATATGGGTAAGAAATCTAATTTTGCAAGAAAACGTGACGTGATGGAACATTTTGGCTATTTTTCCTGGATTCAGCACCCCAAAATCTATAGGAATCAGTTGCAAAACTGGAGGCAGTTTTTTGGTAGTGTACCTGTGTAATCCATCCACTCGCCACCTCCTCGCAAGAACCTCTGAGTAGGTTACCATTCTTATAGCATTGATCTTTATTGATCTCTCATTTTTACAGGTGGTCCTTTGGTTGCTTTTATTTAAACTTTGGAAAATGTTTGCTTTTATTTAATTCAGAACATATTTTATACACAGCATTTTCACAATTATTTATTTATATTTTAGTGGTCATTGACTTTATTTATATGAATCGTTTGTCTGAAGGTATTTATATGGTTTTATTCTTTTTATTTAAGTTGTCTGATCATACTGTATCCTCATCCCTTTTTACAGAGAGTTTCACGTAATAATTGTTTCATTAGTATGATTTTATTATGTATGGTTTTACTTATATATATTATCGTCTTATTCTCTTTATATTTTATTTGGTCATTCTTTCATTAGATTGGTATTAACATTATCATTATTATCTTACGATATTAATTCACATATTTTTATATTTCTTATCTAATTTCTATTTCTATTAGCTTATTTATTTATTTATTCATTTATGGCTTGATCTTTTGATGATATAATGTTTTTTAATGTTCTTTTATTCTATAAAGTTTTCTTAGTTTAATATGTTTTTGATTTTAATGCTTTATGATGTTTTATTGTTTATGACTTTTTATTGTTTATTAATTTGTTTTTAATTCTTATTTTTCTGAGGTTTGCCCTCTCATATGTTACTCCCCTGAGGAAGGCCGTTGGCCGAAACGCATAGCGGTCATCAATAAAAGGGGTTTTACCTGAATCACTGCCAGTCTTCATATCTGTTTTTTTGCTCCTCCTCATTCAAAGATGTTAGATCATAAGAGGTTATAAGAAATTGCAAGAGGACCTTAAGAAACTGGGAGATTGGGTATCCAAATGGCAGATGAAATTTTAATGTGGGCAAGTGTAAAATTATATATGTAGGGAAGAACAAAGCAAACTATAGCTACACAATGCAAGACTTCCCATTAGGAGCCACCGCCCAGGAAAAGGTTTTGGAGTAATCATAGATAGTATGTTGAAATCTGTTGCCTAGAGTGCAGTGGCGGCCAAGAAAGCAAATAGAATGCTAATAATTATAAGGCAAGGTATGGTGATCACAATGCCTCTGAATAGCTCCATGATGTGACCACATATTGAGTACTGTGTGCAATTTTAGTCTCCACATCTCAAAAAGGATACAGCAGGATTAGAAAAGGTAAAGAGAAGGTTGATCAGAATGATAAAGGAGATGGATGATAAACATATGAGGAAAGGCTAAAGAGATTAGGGTTCTTCAGGTCTGAGAAGAAACAATTGAGGAGAGATATGGCAGAGGTATATAAAATAATGAGTGTGGTGGAATAGGTAAATGTGAATTAACTGTTTACTCTTTCAAAAGTACAAAGACTAGGGGACACACAATGAATTAGTAAGTATTTAATTTAAAACAAATTGAAGAAAATACTTTTTCATTCAATACATAATTAAGTTCTGGAATATGTAGTAGGAGTATATGGTAAAAGCTGTGTCGTAGTTGGTTTTAAAAAAAGGTTTGGATAAGTTCCTGGAGGAAAAGTCCATAAACCATTATTAAGGTGGACTTTGAGAATCTGTCTACTTTTTGGGATCCTACCAGGTACTTTGAATGGCCACTACTGGAAACAGGATACTGGGCTTGATGGATCTTTGATCTATCTCATTGTGGCAAAACTTATGTTCTTAGGCAAAGCAGGCAGAGTTGAGAGAGCGTTTGCTAGAGAGATGCTAGTGAGGTGGTTGCTTGCCTAGAAGCGGCCCGTACCTAACCCTGTGCGAGCGGTGCGGCCGCACAGAGCACAAAGGCTTAAGGGGCGCATTTTAGCTGTCTTCCGTTGCCTGCCGCCGCCACTTTTTCTTCTCTCAACGGCAGCAGGCAATGGCAGGACAGCTAAAATGTGCCCCTTAAGCCTTCTCACCGGCATGCTAAGCAGATCTGTCCCTCCCTGCAAGGCTATACTAACTTCACGTGGTTTGCTTTTCAAAAGGTGGACTGAATAGCACTGCTATCCAGATAGAGGTGCTAGTTACCACAGTATCAGGATATTCAGTACTGGGCACTATTCAAAATACTGGTGATGAAAATCTGGATTTTATTTAACTGTGGTGGTCAGCTTTTAAACAAATGTGTTTAAATATCGGTCTGCTGGATTATGATTTCCACTGTTCAACCTTGACTAAATTTTATAAATATGCTGATGAGTTGCATTCCCAATTGCTAGAAAGAGGATACCCTCATAATATTGTTTCTGAAGCTTACAAATGAGCCAGGTACATTCACAGAGTGGCTTTTAGGTGACTCTGGCCCTATGATCACTCCATATGCTTTTGATACCACATTACTGGCTGAAAGTGAAGATGATCTGAAACATTTGCTTCTCACGATCAAGGAACATAGTCTTAAAATGTGCCTGCACCTTAATGTAAAGAAAACAAAGATGATGACAACTGGCAAAATCAATGCTCATCATTGAAGGAGAAGAATTTGAAATCGTGGACAACTTTAACCTACTTGGATCAACTATGAATAAAGAAGCAACAAGCCGTCAAGAAATCCGATGATGCATTGCTCATGACAGAATGGCTATGAAAGACCTAGACAAGATTCTCAAGAGCAGAGATGTCTCTCCATACAAAGATTTGACTCATTCAAGCCATGGTATTTTCAATAACATCATGTGGATGTGATAGCAGGTCAGTGAAAAAGATAGACAGGAAGAAAATTGATGCCTTTGAATTATGGTGCTGGGGCGAATACTGCGTATACCATGGACTGCCCAAAGAACAAGCTAGTCAGTATTAGAGGAGACCAAACCTAAGCTTTCTTTAGAAGCTCAGATGACAAGACTTTGACTTGCATACTTTGGACACATCATGCGAAGAGAGAGATCATTAGAGAAAGACATCATGCTTGGCAAGGTCAACACAAAAGAGGAAGGCCAGCAATGAGATGGATCAATACAATAACAGCAGCTATGGGTACCAGTCTGTCAACAATGAGCTGCCTGACTGAAGACCGAACATAATTTAGGACAACTATCCAGAGGGTTGCCATGAGTCAACACTGTCTCGACGGCACTTAACAACAACACTTCAGTGGAAGTAAACAAGGTGGTGGGGGTTTTACCATACATGAGCCAGATTCACGTGGTTATTTCCCTGTCGCATCAGCATTGGTCTACTCTTGGTTTATATTCTTGTTTTAAAAAAACCCTAATGCTGGTTTATTCAAGATGTTCAAATATTCAGGACAAACTCATTTGTTCCACAGCCCCAATTGATAGACCTCCCATTTTACATTGCAATCCTGGACATTTTGCATGTGGCAGCTGCCGCTATTGTAATCCTACCATTACAGGTGAATCCTGGTTTGATAAATGCAGAGGCCACATGCTATACTCAGGTTGCCAAACTAATTGTTTGTCAACGCATGTGCTATACCTTAGCATATGCCCGTGCCAGTTATATTACATTGGTCGGGCAATTCGTCCGCTAAAGATCCGTTTGGGAGAACATGCTTCCTTCCTTTGTACATCTATGATGACTGTCCTGATGGTAGAATATTATTTATTTATTTATTTATTTATTTAACATCTCTTATATACCACACTATTGTCATCAGCGCGGTTTACATGAAACAAACATATACATACAGAAAACTGTAGTGCATTTTACAAGTAACAGGAGTTTAGAACTTGGGAATAACAGGGTAAAACTATGTCTACTATATGACTATCTACAATAATCAATATGCATTAGTCACGTTTGGGATTGTCTTGGTCTGAATATGGCGGTAGTATTACCTTTCTTTAAATCATTCATTTGAACAGCTTAGGGACCCGATGCATCTTGCCCCGATTCCACCTCCGTCTCTCCCCACACGTCTAAAGCAGCAGGATGGGGAGAGCCGGTGGAGGTGGGAGGGGGCAGAGTCCGGGCAGAGCGGGGACAGGCTGAGGTAGCAGGATGTATAGGGCTGATTCCGGTCATGGCCCTGTATGTTCTGCGGGGTCAGAGGGGACGTGCTGCTTATTCCACCTCAAAGATGGAAGGTTTTAACAATCGCCGGTTGGCGTACAAAGCTGTGCCTTCTGTTGGAATCCTAAGAGCCTGAAGCAGGGTTGAATTTGATAACCAAAACATGCCACATCGTTTGACAGATTCCTTGAATTTTTGGTGGCCTCAGATACGTCTATTTCATGAGAAATTTTTAAGTAGAAAATAAAGTGATTAAAAGGAACCTCCACTGCTGGGGGTGATGTTCTTTCTCTCCCCTTTTGATGGAATTTCCAATATTCATAAATGATATTTGTGCTTGCCGTTTATTATATGGGACCATTTCTTTTTGAGTGATTATTTGGTCACCCATTGGTTCAGGTTATTTTTTGTTGAACCCACAGAATGAAGCAGAGGAAAGCTACAATATCGCACAGGCAGATAAGGGTATCCATAGAAAAGAATGCAGACCTCTTAAAAACACACTTCAAATTCTTTGACAAATATGGGTAAGAACTCCGCTATGAGCCTGTGACATTTTACATCTTGCTGCAAGCTGTAAAACTTGGACTTGGCCTATAGACAGATTTCTTCTTGGAGCATTTGTCCAGAGCCTCAACATAGTCGGACATGTTTACTACAGGTTTTAAGGCATATCAATGAAATTAACGAATGTTAAGTGCCCACAATTCTTTTATTTCTATGGGTCAGTTGCACTTAACCTGCACTAATTTCATTAATGCAGATTAACCCTTAGTAAGCATGCCCCAGTAATGATAAGAAGGAAAAAGAGAAGGAAGATGCTCAACAAATAGAACCCTAGCACCCACAAGAACATTAGTGGATAGTAGCGCCAAGGAATAAACTCATTCATAGGTATTTCTAACTGGTAAGACCTTATTGGACCAAGGGCTACATTGGATCTTCAGATCACAGTAAGGGCCAATACTTTGCTCAGTAGTGGCGGCCAATGCTATTAAAATGCCTGGCGTCCGCCTCTATAAATTAAAATAGCATCGTGCATATCCAATGACCACCACTGAATATCCGTTCAGTGGAGAGATTCCGTCACTAACCAAATAGCAAAACCGCAAAAAAAATTAGGAGCAGTCTTTCATCTGTCCTAATTTTCTGTGGTTTGACGATCCAGTTAGCAGCTGAAAAATCACTACCGACTGAAAATCATCAATTCCACCCCCTCTGCCCTGGTGTTATCTAGATACGCCAGTATATTTAACCCAGTTACAAGCCAATATTCAGGTCTGAAAACCTCATAAATGCTGTTGAATATGCCCCCCCCCACTATAAGTTTTAATATCACTGAGGAGGAATGGCTAGTTGACTATAAACAATACAAGAGTGGAGGAGTTGTCTATTGGTCAGGGTAGTAGCCTGTGAACAGAGAGACCATAGTTTAAATCCCACTTGTACTCTTGTCCTTGGGCATGTCACTTAACCCTCCACTGCCCTAGGTACAAAACTTAAAATGTAACTCACCTTGAACAACTTAATACTGGAAAGCAGTGAGCTAAATACTGCTGAATAAATAAGAAGTAAATATCAGCATCCAAAAAAAGAGTGCAAAAGATCTTCTGATGTTATTGCACTCCCGCAGTTAAAACTTCTCCACTGTGCTGGACTAGATGTAGGGAGAATGGTATCTTTATGGATGTTTGGTGGACCTATCCAGGAATTAAAATGCATTGTTTCCTGATTATTTCCTGAATCTGTATGAACCTTACTGGTTTTCTGCCAGCTAAGCGATCTTATTTTATTGGATCATAATTTAAAAAGCCTGGGTTTACGACTAAGAGGCATATTCAATTTTGTAACCATTTATTAAATTAATGGCAGCATGCTACTGGGACCTTTCAGGTAGGCCTCAGCTTATTATTTGGTTTCAGCATTTATGGTTCACTTATGCTACGGAGCAGCTAACCTATCAAATGTGAGAAAGGTGCTTGGATATGGTGCAAATCTGTAAACCCTTTACAGAAGCAGTGAAAGTGCGGGGGTCTAGTTTGAATGATGATGACTTGATTTATGCATGGAGGCTTTACTCTTGTCTGACATGATTTTTACTAACATAAATTTGGGATATTTTTAGGGGTGTGCAGGCAAAAAAATTGTTTTTTTTAGTGTCCTGTGCCTATTGTAGGTTTTTTCTATTTTGTTTCATTTTGGCTTTAAAAATTTTCATATTTTTTGTTTACATTTTCATTTCAGGACAACTTTGGGGCATGTTTACTAAGCTGAGCTACTTGTTAATGCTGCCAAAAAGCACGTGCTATCGGCATGCGGTAACAGCACAGTGATTTTCTGCGTTGTCTCCATTTTCCACAGTATCTGCGCAAATGGGTGTGATATGGGAGTAAATCGGGCATGTCTGCAATGTGTGGTCACCATGGGCATACTCAACATGTGGTAACTGTCGGAGCTGCAAACAGCAGGTGTGCAATTACCGCCACCTCAATGGATGATGTTAGCTGCATCCACGATGCTGCAATGCCATAGTTTTTGTATTTTTGGTATGGTATCTGCTGGGGAAATGTTATGCACAACACATTTGCTGCAAAAGCTTACTGTGATTTGGAAAAGAGACTGCTTTTTAGTTAACAGGCAGCTGTGACTGTTGCACAAATAAAGCAAAACAAAACAGCTGAAAGATTGCTAGAGGTTTCCAGGCAAATTTAAAAAATATATTTTTTTTTCTACTTAAGTTAATAGTTATTATGGCTGAACCTTGCACCGGTAACCTTGTGTTAGAAGTCCACTATTTTCCAAGGTAATCTAGTATATCTTCTGTTAAGCTCTAGCCAGTCTACTCTTAACTGTCTCGTATTTCTTCTTATCTTTGTTCATGTTTTCTGAACAGTCCAAACCTTGTTTGTTGAGCTCTATGAAAAACCCTTCCTGGATGTTTTGCCTTCTGAATCTATTGACTCCTGATCTAGAGACTATAGGCCTGATTCTGATCCCAAAAAATAAATAAATTACTCTAATGACATGGAATGCAGTTCCAGACACAGCTCGACACTGCCTGGTGTGCTTAAATTCATTCACATAATCACTTGTATTAATTTATGAATTTTCCTAATCGGGTCTCAGACTGGGAGCTACAGCATAAACAACTGCCTTCTCTTGCTCCTTTTTTGCATCAATGACCCATTTTTTCCATTTTTATACATCAATATGCCTTAATTCAAGTGAATCAAAATCCCAAAATGTTGCAAAGCGTGACAAAAAAGAATGAATAAAGTCAGGCTTATCTTAATATCATTATCCCGTCCCAACGCCAGACTCAGCGCTGCTACGTTTCACGAACCCGTATCGTTTCTTCAGGGGCTCACTAGCCGACTCCAAAAGCTGGTTTTATTCTGGAAAAATAAAATCACCATGCTTAAAAACTGTTACTTAAAAAATTGTTAATATACTGAAGATTAACATACCATTCCGCTTGATAAAGTTAAATAACAAGATCTCACCGCATGTGTTCACTGCAAACACGTTCACTACCAAGGGGTCTGTTTACTAAACATTCCTAACGTGCGGGGCCGTGCTAGTGTGCCTGTGCCATATAAGGAGTGGGCGGTTCAGGCAGAAAATAGAAAAAAAAACGGTAGTAAGCAACCGGATGTGTGTGCGTCGCGCTAATGTGCGGGGGTCGACATTAGCGCGTGGAAAGGCAAAGTGGCACGCTGCTGAGTATACAAAACAACAGAGCCGTGGTACAACGGTGAAGACACTGACCAATGGTGCAGGGGCCATGGGTTCAATCCCCCAGTGTGCGCAATGACAAAGGTCAGCTGAGGCAGTAATTGTAATGATTAACATTGTTTTAGGAGGCAAATTAATTTGGAACGGCATAAGGCGGCGCACAGTTATTTTTGGGCGGCAGAAGGCGGCGCACAGTTATTTTTGGGCAGCAGAAGGCGGCGCACTGGTCCCCTTGGGCGGCAGAAGGCGGCGCGCTGATAGGCACAAGGCGGCGCGCTGATGCACAAGCACAGGAACAGAGCCACAGCACAATGGTTACAACACTGACCAATGGTGCAGGGATCAGGGGTTCAACACCTCACAATGCCCAGTGAAAAATGCCTGCTGAGGCAGTATGTATTATGCTGTAGGAGGCTGTATAAATTTATTTTGTTATCACTACTAGCAAACGCACTCTCCCAGCATGTTAACATATGGCGGCCCATAAGGCACATGTTACAGTGCACTGTTCGCCAAGGCACCCTTGAATGACCCCTATGGGGCAGCATGTATGTTGAGACACAGGATAATGTATAGTGCAACCTATAGGGATGGCAACCATAAGGTGGCCTACAGGGCGCCCTATGAAGCACCCTCAGAGGCACCTAATGGGTATAGTAAGCTGAGGGTGGTCTTGCCGGCATAGACATATGTACAGTAAATAAAAATAAAGCTGTGGACAGCCCTACCAAAGGGCCCCACTGTGGGTTTGAACCCATGACCTCTGGCTGCACAGGCAGTGATGTAACCATTGCGCTACAGCTCCATAGCTGTAAGCAGGCCCCTGGCTGGCTGCAGATAGCCTACACGTCACCTCACAGACAGTCTGCTGGTGTCAACAGGATAGGGTTAGGCCACCCGTACCCATGATGCACTGCACATGCAAATTAGCTGTCCGCAGATGGACACAAGATGGGGAATGCACCCCCACAGCACCTCGGCCCTGTTGGGGGAAGTGACCGGGTGCACCCACACAGCACCTTGGCCTAGTAGGGGGCACTGACCGGGTGTTTTACTGGCACAGAGTAGCCACACACCGTTACATCGTGCGGGTACTGTGCTCACCCTGAGTGTGCAATGAGGTGGCCAGGACCAGGTCAACAACACCTGCCATGGCTGATGGAGGCCAAGCGGGCGTTCCAAAGCAGTGTTAATGTGTAAGATAGCTAGTTTCTGCACAAACACCATGGATATCCCTGTCTGCCGCCATCAGGCACCCCCCCAGTGGCAAACATGGTCCCCATCAAGGGATCCACACTGTACCTCCCTGCAAAGGTGGCAGTAGAGGGCAACATCAACCCCAGTCCTGCTGAGGAACACCACCACCCCCCCCCAGGCAGGCAGCTCCATACACAGCCATAACACAATAGCAGACAGACATAAGCCCAGGCTATGGTAAGCTGCACTCCACCACCAGATATTCCCCTGCAGCAAGCCAACAGCCACTGCACCCTGCAAGCCATTATAGCAAGACATTTACCAGCTACGAACAGTCTGCTGGTTAGTCCATAGTGCATGTTCCCAATGGAGATGCATGCACCCAGAACTGGGCTGTCTGCATACACAGCAAGCAGATAGATCAGTGACTGGGCCCCAAAGAGAAACCCATATCTATCACATGAGAGAACTACTATACAGCACTATGGGGGGGCCTAGCCATGCTGTGGTCACTGCACAGTCAGGGTGAGCGTGATCCCCCAGAAGGACATGCTTTGGCCACCCTGTCTGTGTAGGTGGTGGCCGGACACTACAATATCCCAGCCAATGTCCCTGCCAGGGCCCTATGCCCAGTGCAGATGCATCCTGGCCACGCCACCCTGCCCTGGCTATACCCATGGTACCTTGCACCTCATTATGCACATTGACTGGCCAATACTGGCAACAGTGCTGGCAGTGCGGGCTGTTGAAGGGGCTTGCAGCCAACACCCACTGTATAGACAGACACACACTTCCACACCTCTGCCATCATGGTGCTACGATTGAGGGGGTAAGTAGCCTTGCCCACCAAACCGGTCCTGAGCACGGCAAGGCATGGATATGGTACGCATTACAGCTGGTGGTCACTCCCCAGGGTGGTAAGCACCGTCAGAGGCCAGGCCTGGAGCATGCCCCGCAAACACCTAACAGATTGTTTGGATGGGGTCAACTAGCAGTATGTACGTAACGTATGGATAACTGCCTGCCTGTGCTCCTAGCAAACGTCTCCGAGCTGTGTACCGTATACCTCAGGTGTAGGGTGACATTGGTAAGTTATGCAAGTGCTCGTTTTGGGTGCTGCATGCACGGTCCAATGTTCTGCCTTTCCAGGAGACATTGGCCAATGGGGCCTGTGGGTGTGGGTGTGTCTGCCCTTGATGGCTGCTGCTTTACGGCACAGATTCCCAACTCCAGTCCAGGTTTGCATCACACTGTTCGGGTTTTCCTGCTATCCCTCATGAATATGCATGGGCTACATCTACATGCCATGGGGGTGGTGCATAGATATACAGCACAGGCATATGTATGAGTGTCAGCATGGAACTTGACTGGTGTGTGGCCCACCAGGACTGCATTTGGGTGATTCTGCTCTAGGTACTGCCCCTGTTCATGGTGTCTGTGCTCAGTGGGGTAAAAGATAGATGTCTTACCATTGCATATGTCCCCGCCATGAAAGGTGTGTCCTTACTATCACTGTTTAGTTGTGGGAAAAATATGTGGGCAGGATTGGCAGTAGCCCCAGCTGGGCTTTGAACCTGTGACCTTCTGTTCTTGTATGCACTGTCTGTGTGCACTGCACCACTGTGTAGCCACAGATTGGTTGGATTCCCTGGACTGTCCATGACTGTGGATCCGGCAGGACCTGTCTGTTGCAGTGGACTGTGCCAGCCTGCACATGGCTAGGCCTCTGTCTTCTGTGGTTAGCAGCCACTGCCCCCTGCACCACATGTACTTGTCCGCCAACATGCTGGCATGAACTTCTCTCAGAAAAAGCAGTTGACCTGATTGCAATGTGGCAGTATGGGACTGCATTTGGGGGACTTGGCTGTAGGTAATGCCCATTGTTGTGGTGTGTGTGCGGTGTTGGGTAAAATATGGGTGTTTTCCCCATGCATACAGGGGTGTCTGCGCTATCTTTATTTAGTGGTGGGTAAAATATAGGGACTGGGCTGGCAGGTGCCCCAGCTGGGTTTTGAACCTCTGCCCTCTGGTCCTAGAGGTAATGACTCTGTCCGCTGTACCACACTTTGGCCACAGAGACAGTGCAGCCCCTGGAGGCAGTAAGCCTGGCAGGATGGAGTCACAAACCCTGCTCTACGCAATTCTACTGTGGGCATATGCACCCTGTCTGGTGACAAACGTGCACATAAACCCCGGAAATGACCACGGAAAATGTGGGACAAAATATCACCACGCTGGGCAACAGTGATATTAATGGGCAACCATAGCAAACACTCCCAGGAAAGCTCCAATACGTGGCAATGTTTTTTGGAAGAGTCTCCTCTCAGTAGACCCTTCCAAAAGTCATTTCTTTTTTCTGGAGCTTTGCTGGGTGTGATTTCTGTATTTGCCCATCACTATAACTGTTCCCCAGCTGAATTACTATTTTTAATAGTTCTGTTGTGGTCAATTTCTATTTTTATTTTCACTTATGTGCTGTGCACATATATCACACTGCTCACGTTTTGCTGGTTTCCCCGGTTTTCCTGTACATTGCTGACGGAAATGGTTTCTCTTCCCTTTAAATGCTTTCTACCGCGAGTGTTTCACTCGCGGTAGTTTTTACATGCAAATTCGGGCCCGATACTGTGCGAGGAGCCTCTCCCCTCCCACTCTCCACCCATTGACCCCGTCCCTCCGCCCCTCGGGAGCCTTCCTCCGCCCTCAGAATGCCTTTCCACGCCTCTATCGGACATTTGCGGGCCGGGTACTTTTGCGGGGCACGTTAGTGCGGCGCGCAATTGTGCGGGGCCCAAGCGCACTTGTGCGGGGCGTTTAAGAGCGTTTCTGAGCGTTTGAGTGCCGCGTTTCTGTGCGCTATTGTGCGGCACGCAATTGTACGGCTTTTAGTAAACATGCCCCCAAGTGTCAAAAAACGCCGCGCATGCGGCTTGCAATGCTAAAAGGTGCTGATATATACTGAGGACAATCAAAATGTTCAATATTCTAATTCAGTATGCTGTTCAGATGCAGAGATTCCAATCGATTTGTGTATTAAGCCCACTAGGGTTAACAGTTTGCAATACAAAATCCATCGTTGTTCCCGGTATGTTAGAGTCTGATCTAAAGATTTTCCACAAGCCCCTCTGTTGACTCGTTCTATGCAAAAACAACGTAAATCACTAAAGTTGTGATGGTAAGCAAGACAATGAGCTACCATGGGAGCTGTTAAATTCTTGCATTTTAATCTACTACGATGCTCCACCAATCGAATCTTGAAGGAACGTAGAGTTTTCCCGATATATAGCAACTGACAGGGGCATTGAATCGCATAAACTACCTGTGTAGTTTGACAATTGGTTGAGTGTTTCAAACTGTATTTTTTGCCCCGATATTCAAAAAATGTAATCTCTTGATTAAGCTCACAAAATAAGCAATCGCCACAGTGAGAATGACCTACTGGTCTTTCTAAACCTGATGTTACTCCAGACTGTGAAACGGTGGGGCATAATAATTCTTTGAGATTCCTATTCCGTGTCCAGACACATCTTATATGCTTCTCTCGAAGTTCTGGAATACTATGAAGCACATTCATGTGTTTCTTAAGAATGTTCTGTATATCACGGCTGTATGGGGAATATTGGGTCACTAAATTAATTGATGTATCCTCCTCACCGGGGGGCTTAGATTCTAATAAATATTCCCGATGGTTATACAGTGCCCGTTTGTAAGCCTTTTCTACTATCCTAAGCGGGTATCCACGTCGCAAAAATTTTTGTTTTAAGCTGTTGGCTTGGAATTTGAAGTCCTGAATGTCTGAACAGTTCCTCCGATATCGGAGGAACTGGGAGAACGGGAGGCTGTCCTTCAATTTGCGCGAATGAAGACTGTCGTAGTGCAATAGAGCATTTCGATCCGTCGGTTTGCAAAAAACATTGGTTATCCATCCAGTATCTCCCCTTCTAACTTGTACATCCAAAAATGTGATGCAAGTTTGACTGTAAGTGCTAGTGAATCGAATAGAATTTTCTCTCATATTCAGCCAACTGACAAAATTATTAAGTGATTCCAGAGACCCTGTCCAGATGACAAAAATGTCATCAATGTAACGGCGCCAGAACCGAACCTGTTCATGCAGATCTGATCGCTTCAACCATTCCGCCTCAAAGGCTCCCATGTAGATATTGGCAATAGAAGGGGCGCATGTAGCGCCCATGGCCACCCCTGTTTTTTGATGATAGATTTTGTCTTCGAACTGAAAATGATTGTGAAATAGCACCAATTCGGTGACTTGATTCAAAAACACTAACTGGCCAGGTGTAAGGTCCGATCTCGTGCGTAGTACTGACATCACCTTTACATGTGCGCTCTCCTGTGGTATGTTCGTATACAGAGCATTCACATCTAATGTTACAAGCCAGAGATCAGATTCGGCTGCTATCCAGGCATGAGTTTCCAACAATTGCAAAAAATGCATGGTGTCCCTGACGTACGAGGGAATTCGTGGTATTAGTGGTCTCAAAAAAGAATCTAAATAAACTGAAAGAGGCTCCAGCAGAGTCCCCCTGGTGGACACTATGGGTCTACCCGGGGGGTTATTGAGATTTTTGTGAATCTTTGGCACCAAATAAAATCGTGCCAAAACCGGATCAACAGGATTTAAAAACTTCCATTCTTTAGTTGTTATAAATTTATTTTTCAATGCCTCTGACGTGATTGATTTAATCCGTTTGGACAACTCTTCTGTGGGGTTAATTGCTAGTATTCCATCAGTATATTAACAATTTTTTAAGTAACAGTTTTTAAGCATGGTGATTTTATTTTTCCAGAATAAAACCAGCTTTTGGAGTCGGCTAGTGAGCCCCTGAAGAAACGATACGGGTTCGTGAAACGTAGCAGCGCTGAGTCTGGCGTTGGGACGGGATAATGATATTAAGACAAGCCTGACTTTATTCATTCTTTTTTGTCACGCTTTGCAACATTTTGGGATTTTGATTCACTTGAATTAAGGCATATTGATGTATAAAAATGGAAAAAATGGGTCATTGATGCAAAAAAGGAGCAAGAGAAGGCAGTTGTTTATGCTGTAGCTCCCAGTCTGAGACCCGATTTGGAAAATTCATAAATTAATACAAGTGATTATTTGAATGAATTTAAGCACACCAGGCAGTGTCGAGCTGTGTCTGGAACTGCATTCCATGTCATTAGAGTAATTTATTTATTTTTTGGCTCAACTGTACAATTACTCATAAGTTTTAGACCATATAAGACTGATTCTGATCCCGACATCCATCTCCTTTGTACGTCCGGGCTGAGCCAGACGTACAAAGGAGATCACAATGCTGATCCTTCGGGGCATGTCTAGTCCTACGGAATCAGAATTGTGAACAGGCCTGTATGTGCAGGCCGGGACTGCGATTCAGTCCCAGCCTGCACATACAGCCATAGCCTGGATAACTCAGCCAGGGCTTTTAAATGGAGTCGTGGCACCATGGCATCCTGTTGCCATGGCACTGTGGCTCCATTTAAAAGCTGCAATGCTGGCTGCTGCTAAAAAAGTTCATTCCCTGCAGCCCGACCCACGATCCAGCCTCCTAAGGCCAGGATCGGCTGCATGGTATTAACTTTGCCCCCCCCCCCCCAGCCTCTTCTGTGCCCTGAGTCTGCCAAAAAGAAACATCCAGGGAAGTCATTCTACCCCTGGGGGTGGAATAACTTCCCTGGCCATTTCACTGGCTCTGGACAGCCAACATTCGAATCGGCCCTGTGCATCCAAGGTCGGCGACTGCCCACTTCCCACCCACTCACTGCCCCTGAGCCGCCTCTTCTCCGTCCCTGACTAATGCATAATCGGAGGGGAAGTTAGTCGAGGCATGCAGCCAACACGAATAGCCCCCTTACTCAAAAGACTTTTTCTTTTGGCATGTTCTTATGTAATAAATTATGTGACACTATATTTAACTCTTGTAGACATTTATCAAGCCTTCTTCACATCACTAATTGGACAACCAGAATCTGGATTAGACTTGGCAAATGCTTCTGATATTATACTTAGACGTGGCTTCACAGTATTTCTGGCAACAAGAATATGGCAAAAGAAAAGTTCTTGAAGTAAGCCTGTAGAGCAAGAATCAATAGATTCAAAAGACAAAAAATCCAGGAAGAGTTTTCCATGGAGCTCAAGAAGAGTCAAGCTTTGGGCCAATCAGAAAACAGGAATGATTATTACAATAAATACAAGACATCTAGAAGCATGCTGGATAAAACAAGCTCCCTTGGATACATAATAGCTCCTCCTGAAAGACACCTTCTAACCTAAAGGTAACAGGTTAAGGTTAGGTTGTGATATATAGGAGAGATTGTTATTTTTATTCATGTGGAGGCCATTCAGGCCGTCCAGACTTCCAAAATCTGGATGACCAAGAAATACAAGCAATTTAGCATCTGCTGGAGCTAGACGACTCCATGAGAGCAGAATCAGGGCACAGGACCTGGATGTCCCAGACGTGCCCCGATCCTGTATCTCTGTACATTGATTTGCCTCCCCGACTAGCCTAGCCTAGGCTCCTGCATGGAACTGCGGTGCCGTGGCGCAGCTGTTGCCATGGCACTGGGACACCATGCAGGATTCCCAATCGGCCGCACAGATTTAAAGTTTATATTCTCGGGGGGGAGGGGTGGAGCCTGGCTTTGGACAAGATAGACGTCTAAGAGCTGTGCTCCGGAGAGCAATGGTCAAGAATCCTGACTTCTGCAGATTTTAACTAAGTAGATCCTATCTACTTTGATATAATTTGATCTTGGATTTGTCTGGCCCCAAGCCGAAGTGTCTGGATTACCAAATATCTCAAAACACCAGTGCAAAGAGAACCAAAATGGAGCCTCTCTCACCTCACAAGATGGTGGTCATCCGAGATTGTCATGAGGCCTTGCAGTAGCTTCTTGCTGAGATTCGCGCTGTTAAAGACTTGGTCAAATCTAATGGAGACTCATTGTGCACAATGCAGGAGGATATCAATGTATTGAAAAATACTTTGGAGTCAATTACAGTGCGATTGGAGAAGGTGGAGAGCATGGTGGCAATGCATGGGGAGCGGTTCAGGACCGTTGATAAGCAAGCAAAGTTGATACGATTACTGCAAAGAGAGTTGGAGGATGGTAACAATCGCGCTCGAAGGAACAACATAAGAATTTTGGGAGTTCCCGAGGGAGCCAAGGGTCCTGATATGGTGGCTTTTTTGCAGTCAATGATCCCAGGTGTGTTGAAAATGAAGTTTACCATGCCTTTTGAGATTGAGCACGTCCACCGAGTGCCTACTCAGTCCGTGATTACGGGCAAGCGTCCATGCCCAATCATCCTAAAGGTTTTACGCTTTCAACAAGTCATGCAAATAATGGAAGCAGCCAAAGCACTCTCTCCTTTGGAATATCAGGGGCATAAACTTCTATTCTTTCCTGACTTCATGAAGGCGACGGTAGATCAGAGGAAGAGCTTTTTGGCACTACGTCCACACTTATCACAGCTACAGGCCCAATTCGGGCCTCTCTACACTGCCCGCATGAGAGTCATACTGCACAACCAGATGAGGACTTTTGATGATCCAGGGGAGTTGCACGCCTTCTTGGAGAAGAAGGAGCTGGTGTTGATGTGGTGAAAAACTTGCCTTGCAATTTGTGGCCTGCAGAAGTTTTTCCAGGCTTTCTAATATGGGCATTTTGAATGGTCTGAGGTCATGCAGTAGTGACTCAATTCATGCAGAGTCATTATTCAATCATGCAGAGTTGTCATTTAATGTGACATTCATTGTGACTTTCTTGGAGGAACTCCAGGGCATTACCTTGGTCAAAATGTTTTACTCTTTATTTCTCTCTCTCTTCCTTTGTGTTTTGTGTTGTTTGTGGTGTCTGTTGTGGTTGGGAGGGCAACAGGACTTGGAGGAGTGGGACTGCCCTTGCCTACTTACATAAGGCCTTCTATGATCATAAATTGCTTTGGTGGGGGCAGTTCAGCTATAATGTTCTGGCGCTTTGGGTTTGGGGACGCTGCTCCAGTTTTGGGAATGGATAGTGTGCAGTTTGAGATGCTTTAAGTGGCAAAGAAGTTGAAGTGAATTAATTAGTTATACCCTTCGTGCCTGTCTTGTCCTTTTGGGCTCACCCGCTAGGTTTTGAGTTTTTATAGCCCCCAGGGTTTTGGTGGCTTTGTTATTTAGAATTATGTGTTCTTATTTTGAGCGATCTTTCACAGGGGCTATGACTAAGTAGTGGCTTTTCTTTTTATGTTATTTCTCTTGGGCTATAAGTGCAGCTATCATTGTGAGAGCTTTTAAGATATGGATCAACAATGTAAAATTATATGTTACAACTTGGTATGTTTCTGCAACATTTGACTATCATTCTGTGTTATACTGTCAATGTGTCTTCGTTTAAGATAGTTTCACTGAATGTTAAGGGCATTAACAATCCCATTAAGAGGAAAAATATTTTTTTTATACAGATGCAAAGAAAGTGCTGACATCTTACTGCTGCAGGAGACACATTTGAATGTGAAGGAATCGTTGAAACTAGATATAAAACCCTTTTCACTAGTGGCTGTCTCAGTTGCCAATCATTAAAAAAAAACAGGGTAGCCATCTTAGTAAGGAAATCTCTATCCCCCATTGTAATACCAACCAGATTTGATACAGAAGAGCAGTGGGCAATGGTTGTCATTAAAACTGGATCCACTGAACTGGCCCTAACACTCAAAGGGCCTTTCAGCAACTAGTGAGGGCAATTCCCAAGGAGGAATGCTTATCGAAACTATTCCCCATCTGGCACAGTCCTTTTTTAAAAATTCACCAAAGTCCGTTTGCATGGCTACAATGGTTCAGTAAGGGCATTTTGGCTGTTGGCCAACTGATATTGGATGGCAAGTTGAAACCTTTTGCTTCTCTACAGTGTGAGTTTGACTTGCCTAAATCCTTATACTTCCAGTGGATTCAGCTGAGGTATTGTATAGAGAAATACCCTATTGATATTAAATCTTTACCTGAAGATTGGGGGTTGCTGAATATTATAGGTTCAGCCCAAACGGCTTCTGGGGTGGCTTCTTACTGCTATAAATTGGTCGTTCAGAACCACACCCCACAGGCCATTGGTGTTCAACAGATTTGGGAACATGACACTGGGGAAGCTCTTTCTCCGGAATTTTGGGTGAAATGCTGGAGCAAGATAAATAGAGTATCTCAGCCTGCCTCTATTTCCCAAGCTTTATATTTTTTTGCACATAGAGCTCACTTTACACTGATAAAGGTTGCTAAGTGGGATAAATCAGCTGGGAATGAATTCTGGTCTATTCAGAGTGATGATGGCACTTTAAGGCATGTGGTATATGATTGCCCTAATATTCAGTCTTACTGGATTTCGATTTGGAACCAAATCCAAGAGTTATTGGGATTCAGGGCCACACTCCACTGGTCTGTGGAGTGGAGGAGTAGCCTAGTGGTTGGGGCAAGGTACTTCAGGCCGGAAGGTCAGGGGTTCAAATCCCACTAGAGGACAGCAACCTTGGGCTGGAAGGACTGGGGTTTCTAGTCCCACAGGTGCTCCTTGTAGTCTTGGGCAAGCCACTTAACCATCCATAGCCCATGTTCCCTGTAAAATAGTTATTGCCAAGTTATAATACCCTGTTCAATGTAATTTCAGTCTGTTCAATGTAAACTGCACTGATGCAGAATAGCACAGTATATAAGAGAATGTAAATAAATAAATTTTTTGGTCAACAATTGACATCTCATCGTTACAGAGGGATTGTCATTTTTTATTTGACTTCATGATGGGAATGGTTGTGCATCTCATTATTTCTAACTGGAAACATACAGCAGAGCTTAGCTGGCATGAATGGTGGAACCGCCTGTGCTTATGCTGCAAATACGAACAAATGCCATGTTATGGTATAACTCTTATGCCTTCCACCTTCTTCAAGTGCAAACCCCCGTACAATTACATCTCCAAAGCATGATATGTAAACTAAGGGGTAATTAGTCAAGCCATCATGTTTTTCACATGGTGGAGTGCTACTGGATGTGTCATAGCCCTTGTAGGCCTTTCAGGCTTTTTTTATTTTTGTGCTTACTTTTCATAGTTTTCGATGATCGCACGGTGAAGGGAGGGTTAAGGGTGGACTAGGCTGTTAATGGCCTTACTTTTTGCTATTATGTTAAAGAGAAGTATCTTTATAATTGCAATTTTGTTTTTTGTTGTAATTTGTTTGAAAATGTAAATAAAGAAGTTTAAAAAAAAGTTTTATTTCCCACTGCCCGACCCCCGATCGGCCTGCTGAGGACAGGATTGGGCTGTGGGGAACCCCCTCTCCAGCTCACTTCTTCGGGTGGATCCAGCTACAATGGCCACCAACTTCGGGGGGGGGGGGGAATTATTCTACCTCCTAAGGAATCAGATAAAAGCAAGGGATTCCATAGCAACAGTATCCAAAGGTTTCTACTTCAAAATTCAACATTGTTTTGTGACAGGCCTACAGTATGAACAATGAAAATAGGTCACATAGTTCAGACTATGTTGAACTTTACACTTAGCACAATTGCATTGTATTAGAAGGTGAACTGAAAACAATTTCTCAACAGAAATGTCAATCAGTTGAGGACTGGTTGTGAAAGAGTTTCTTTTGCCAATAGATGATATCGAAAATCGATTACAAATTCCATCTCCTAAGTGGAATAAGTTCCCCGTCTAATCCCCAAGCCCAGATGTACAGGCCATCACTGGAATAGGCCCTGTACATCTAGGGTCAGTGTCCTGCCTCTGCTCTATCCAGACTCTACCTCCGGCCCTCCACCTCCCACCCCCCACCCCCATCCAGCGCTCCTCGCACATCTCCTCTGTACGTGGGGGAGCTCTGAGAGCTTAACAGAGGATATACATCCAAACGGACATATATCCACACTAAACATGATGCGGAATGAACCCTGTTGTGTTCAGATTAAAAACGATATGAAACTATAAAGGAAATGCTGTTGAAATTTCCCATGTCATTTCAATGGAATGCATATCTTTAGGTTTTTGGCATCTTTGAGCAATATACTTTGTATTTTGTTGATTGCTTTGTGGTGTCTTTTTGGTTAATGCATTTTTCTCTTTGCCTATTGGAAAAACAACATTAATTTAATACTTCAGATGGAACCATATTATAAAGCTTGAACTCCATTGACTCTGCAAACAATTTCTGACTGTTTATCAAAACATTATATTGTTGGACATCTGCTCTATGAATTTTATTAGTTATGTCATTTGGTTTTAAATTTGTTATTGCATTTGACTCTTACTTTGGTTCATAATTTCTGTGAATTAGAGACACAAAGACAAACATGTTTATAGGAATCAGATGAAAGCAAGGGATTCCTAAGCAACAGTATCCAAAGGTTTCTACTTCAAAATTCAATATTGTTTTGTGACAGGCCTACAGTATAGAGACAATGAAAATAGGTCACATAGTCCAGACCATGTTGAACTTTACACTTAGCACAATTGCATTGTATTAGAAGGTGAACTGAAAACAATTTCTCAACAGAAATGTCAGTCAGTTGAAGACTGGTTGTGAAAGAGCTTCTTTTGCCAATAGATGATATCGAAGTGATTACAAATTTTTCCAAGGATGTTTAACTAAGAAATTGCTGCTGTATTTGAAAAATCTAAAATCTTTTTTCATTAATGCTGTGAGGAAAGGATTTAAAAATGCATTTCAGAAGATCTTTTCTTTACTTGACCTCTGCAGTGTTAAGTTAAATGTTGTTTCAGCAGACAGGGTGTTAGGATGTTTCACCTAATGCGCCAAAAGTGCTGAAATGATGGTGCCGGGGGGGGAGGGGCAGCACCCCCACATTAAATGTCTGGAGTGTGGAAAGCATTTCCCTGGAAGTTAACATAGAACCCTTTCCCCTAACGTGCACTGCATTAGCCTGGGTGCATTTACTGGAACTCCATTTATTGAGGTGGCCGTAGGTGAACACACTCTCATCACACGGGTTGCAATTTTGTGCCAGGGAACCTGTGCTAATGGTGCTGAGCTCCCAGCATGTCTTCAGCAGATGCAGAAGACGAGTTGTCAGCTAGCACCCTTTAATAAAAGACCCCCATAGTATTCAGATCAGAAGTAGAAGGTGAGAGCATGTCGAGCTCCTGGTTTTTTTTTATTGAAACCAGAAGTTAAAATAGAGAAATAAAATATATTTTTATTTACCTGGGCTCTGTAGGATACTCCTGGGCTTGGCTGCTGACTGAGGTGACTGCCATGTTTTGTAGTGTGAAGAGAGAGACAGCATGTTTTGTTTTGTTTTTTTTTAACAAATAAAAGAGTGCTGGCAGCATTTAAAAATAAAATAAATGAAGAGGGGCTGGGGTTTGGGTAGTACCGCAGCTATAGAAGAGCCAGAATAACAAATAAATAATTAAAAGTGGTGCTGTGACTACATCCAAGGCAGAATTAAATAAATTAATAAAGAAAATAAACATGATTGGTATCCGAGCCAGAGAGGAGACAAGGTGGCATTTTTAAAATGGTGCATGGAGCCGCTTTAGCGTGGGTCACACCGCCAGTGCTGCTGTGATTGCATTTAGGGCTCCAGAGAGGAGAGGGCTGAGGCCGGCAAAGACTGTGGGGCTGAGGGTGGTGATCAGGTCAGCACTACAGCTGTCTGTGCTGGGGCTGGAGAAGTGACACGATGCTGCTAGTGAGCTCCAGACCTTCTTTGGACTGACAAGAGCTGGATCGGGCCAGGAACTGGCTGATGGCATTGATCGAGGATCCTCAGGGACAAGCGGAAGACAGGATAGGCCTAGGTTGAGCCTGCTAAGGAAGTGGGGCTGGCCTTAAAGGGACCATTGTCTTTTATTGGCCAGGAATGGCCACGGGGGTTGGGGCTGGTGGGGTGAGTGTCAGTTGTCTGGGGGGTTATTGGACAGGAGGTGATGGTGGCACATGGCTCGGGAGCCCAGAGAAATAATTTTAAATTATATTTAAAGGGTGCAGTTTGCCATAATTTGTGGCTATGGAAAGGATCGAGGGGGTGACTTCTGGGCCTACAGGTGGGCTCCGGAGCCTCAGTTTGGATTAAAAATAGCAGGTTTAAAGAAGGGAGGTGCAGTGGAGAACAATTTAATAATAAGTTTTAAAGTTTTAATCCAGGGTAGTACCTGGATGTACAGAGGGCTTTGTGGTGGGTATTCATGCTAATTAGCATAACATGAGGCAGCAGGTCGCAGGTGATGGGGCTGAGCAGGGATCTTCATCTGAGCCCTATTTAAGCTTATTTTACAGGCAGGAATTCAGTGTTTCATGACACAGTTTTGAATGAGTATCAGTTATTTCTAGTCCATCAAATCTTAGTGAGAGTGCTGAAATTATTAAAAAGTGTGATTAGGGTTGTAATGATAGGCATTGTTATTATTTTGTAGGAAAAACTGTGGTTTGAGAGGTCCCTGGAACTATTCTTTGTTAGAATGAGTGTAACAGCACTTTTTCTTTACTGCTGGAATTCAGAGAATACAATGACATTCTGACATCATTGGGTGCCTGGAGAGGATGCCACCCCCCCCCCCCCATGATAACACCTCCCCCCAGCCAGGCCCTCATGAAGAAGGTGTATGTGGCAAGCATACCTGTGCTGACTTGCCACACTGCCTCCTCTTCATGCCCAGGGGTTGTACCCTCCTGGCTGAAATCTCTCGCAAGAATAGCTGCATTGTGAGACTTCGGCCTGGAGGGAACAGCCGCCGGGCGTGGAGAGGAGCCAGTGTGGCAAGACAGCAGAGGTATGCTTGTTGTATGTGCCTCCTCCATGAGGACCCAGAAGAGTCACCTCCTCCTGGTCAGCACCTGGTGCAGACTCGCCGAGTGCCCTGCCTTTGGTAAGCCACTGTGTGACTGTTTGAGCTGTAGGGTAGTTGGGGAATGTCTGATGAAAGTGAGAGATGTGTTGGCTGTGGTTGTGTGTGGGAGGTAATTTTAGGGATTTTTGAGAAAAAAAGAAAATTTGAAAGAATTCAGAAACTTAAACGCTCTCTATAGTTTTTGGGGAAAGGAGAATTTGATCAGGAAGATTTTCAGGAGAATAATCTTAAAAGATTTTATTCAGATACCTTTAAAGAAATTTCAGTTGGTATTGGTAAAAAATGAACTGGGCTGCCAAAAATTCTAAGTCTTAAGTTAAACAAAATTGGTTTTAAAGAGAGTCAGATTGAGATCTATTTTGTGACTGTTGCTGAAGATGACAGTTTTGTCTGACAGGGAGAAGCTTTGTCAGTTTTAAAACTGGTTTGACCGGAGAATTATGTAAAAGCTGAAAGAAAATAACTTTATAGTGATACTGATTGCTGTAGAATAAAAGCTGTTGTATTTTGAGACTTAAGCTGGGTGACTGTGTTTTGGTTGTGAGAAGGTGCCAGTTTTAAGAAAAAGAATTACTGATTCATAAGTCAGTTTGGATTTTAAAAACCTGTTCAGAAGGAAGAGTGACTGAGGATCTATGGTTATTTGCTATAGTTCAGCTGGCTGTTTCAGCCACAGCATTTTTAAGAAGATACTACTGCACCTCAGATAGTGAATGCCAGAACCTAGCCCATTGTCAACCTGATAAAATCACACCAGGCCACAGAATGGCCATGTACCTTGACTGCTGAAGAAACCTTCTCCTATTGATGTTCCTCAAAGACATACAAAGAAGGGGGAAGCAGCACTATTTCTGAGGGGTACTAAGATGTCCATCTGCCAATCAGACTTGATGTCCGGAGAGGAGTGCTGTCTACCAGGTGCCAAAATCTGAGATGTTACAGAGTCTGCTGAGACTCATTAAGCCTACTGACTATTATCTGATGTTGCTCATCAATGTTGGCACAAATGATATTGCTAGATATCCCTTCGAGCATATCAAAAGTGACTTCATGGCTCTGGGATAGAGGGTGAGATAAGTAGGTGCGCAGGTGGTGTTCTCTTCAATCCTCCCTGTTGAGGGTAAAGGCTGAGGCAGTGAAGTTTGCATCCTGGAGATGAATGCATGGCTGTGTGGATGGTATCAGTGAGAGTGTTTTGGTTTCCTGAATCATGGGATGATGTTCCAAGGCTATAGAGCAGAGATGGAGTCCATCTGTCCAACAAGGGTAAAGTTTCTTCAGCAGCAGACTGGCTAACCTACTTAAGAGGGATTTAAACTAGATTTGTTGGGGATAGGTGAAGAAAGCCCCCAGGTAAGTGAAACATTAAATACTTCTGTAGAAATTGGTAAAAGAGGCAACATCTGGAAAGCGGTGTGTATAAATGCCTGTAGAATGTGAAATAAGATCCCAGATGTTGAGGCTTTAATGGAAGAGGCTGACTTGTATTTAGTGGCAGTTACGGAGACATGGTTCATGGAAAACCATAACTGAGATGTAATTATACTGCACTATACTTAGAAACATAGAAACACGATGGTGGAAAAAGACCACATGGCCTATCTAGTCTGCCCTTCCATATCAACCACTACAACAGTCCCCTTTTTTGCTTTAGAGATGCTCGGTATTTGTCCCATTCTTTTTGAATTCGGATACTGTCCTCATCTCTACCACCTCCACTGGGAGACTATTCCATGCATCTACCACTCTTTCCATGAAGAAATATTTCCACATATTATTCCTGAGTCTATCCCCTTTTACCCTCATCCTATGCCGCCTCATAGGATACGAGCTTGCTTTCAATCGAAAGAGGTTCTCCTCCTGTGCATTTATGCTACGGAGCTATTTAAAAGTCTCAATTATATCACCTCTATCCTGCCTTTCCTCTAAAGTATACATATTAATATCCTTAAGTCTGTCCTCATATGGTATATAATGAAGACCACTAACCATTTTAGTAGCCATCCTCTGCACCAACACCAACCTGTTTATATCCTTTTATGGTGCTGTCTCCAGAATTGCACACAATACTCCAAATGAGGTCACAACAAAGACTTATGCAGAGGCACTATCGCCTCCTTTCTTCTGCTGGCCATTCCTCTCCCTGTGCACTCAAGCATCCTTCTAGCTTTCACTGTTACCTTTTCTACCTGTTTAGCTACTTTAAGATCATCAGACACAATCATGCCTAGGTCCCGCTCTTCTTTTGTGGACAGGAAGGACGGGGTAGGAAGAAGGGAAGGTGGAGTGGAACTATATGTAAAAAATAATATTAAAGCTATAGAATTTCAAGGTTTAAAAAGTAAGAGAGGAGGCACTGTGGGTTGAACATAAAGAGGGAAAGGTAAATACATTTGCATTGGAGTTATATACAGATCCGCCTCACAAGGAATTTAAGTGGATGAAGATTTAATAGAACACATATGCAGTATTGCCATGAAAGGAGAAGTACTACTGATAGGTGATTTCAATATGTCACATGTAGATTGGCACATCCCTGCTGCGGTGTCATTTAGAAATAAGGAGATCCTGGATTCTCTACAGGGAGAACTATTCAGGCAACTGGTAAAAGAACCCACATGTGATGGGGCCATGCTGGACTTAGTGCTTACCAATGGGAAAAGTGTTTCTGATGTTACAGTGGGAGATCATCTCACATTCAGTGATCACCAAATGATATGGTTCAGTATTACAAGAGATCAGAGAGAGAGGAAAACGGGCATCTATATTTGGAAAAACTTAGAGAAGCTATCAAAGTAGTCAGGAAAGCAAAGATACAAAAATAAGAAGAAATAGCCAATGTTAGTGAGAGGAGGAAAGGCAGGAGTTGTATTGTTTTTATTTATTTATTTATTTTACACTCATTTATATACCGCATCTTCCAGCGATCAGTTGCGGTGTACAATTAACAACACTTAACAAAGCGAAGTTTGTTTTACATAGAACATCTTAACTTTTTACATGGAACATTTTAACTTAAACAAAGCAGAGAGTAATAACTAAGCAGAATATTTCTACTAAACCAGTGTGAGTAACAATTTATCTAAGCAAATGTAATGTCTGTACCACGTATGGCAGTACATAACAGATGCAACTATATACATGTGGAGGTGTTAGGGCATAATAGAATGGAGCGTCATTTTGTTTGAGCTATGTGTGTTGTCCGTTATAGTAGGGAGTATATACTTGATGTGGGCAGGTTCCGGTTTTAGCCTTTATCTAAGTCGAGTGGAGGGTTTTCCATGGTATTATAGTGTTTAGTGAATAGATACGTTTTCAATTTTTTCCGGAATTCCGTGATCTCTGTCAGTGATCGTAGGTCCTCTGGTAGTGAATTCCAGATGGTTGGAGCTATGTGTTAAAAGGCTCTATTGTTTGTTAATTTGTGAGTTTTTACGAATTCTTTTGGAATCTTTAGTTTATTTAATTGTCCTTTTCTGTGAGTAGGCTTAGGTGGTTCTTTGCATATTAGGTTACATAATGTCTTCGGAGCCATGTCGTTTAAGGCTTTGAATGCAGTTATTATTGTTTTGTACATTATCCTGCTTTGTATTGGTAACCAGTGAAGGGATGCTAGTATCGGTGTTATGTGTTGGAGTGAGTTTATTTTTAATATAATTCTAGCTGTTGCATTTTGCGCTAGTTGAATTCTTTTGATGTTCTGTTTTGAAATGCCCATAAGTATTAGGTTGGCGAAATCGAAGTGGGGTTATGGTAGCCTGTGTTATATTAATAAAATCTTGGATAAATACGAGGGGGCGTAGTTGTTTGAGGATTTTAAGTTTGAAGTAGATTTTCTTTATGGTATTTCTGATGTGGGTTTCCATTGTAAGGTGTGTATCTAAAATGACACCTAGATATCTTATTTCGTTTTTTATTTTAAGTTCTTGGTTTTGTAGTGTTATGACTCAAGGATGAAGGGGAGGAATATGTAGAAACTGATGAGGATAAAGCAGAATTGCTTAACAAATATTTCTTTTCTGTGTTCACAGATGAAGGTCCAAGAGTAGAACCTCAGAAAACCCCCAAAGATAGGAACAGAAGCGATGGGGATCACAAATGTTTTTCAGAAGACTGCATTTGTGAGGAACTAGTTAAACTAAAAGTAGACAAAGTGATAGGTCCAATGGGATACATCCAAGAATATTGAAGGAACTTGGGGATGTTCTAGTGGCTCTACTGTCTGACCTTTTCAATGCTTTTGTGGAGTTGGGAGTGGTACCAGAGGACTGGAGAAAGGCACATGTGGTCCCTTTACACAAAAAGGGATGCAAGAATAACTTTGAGAAATACAGGCCAGTCAGTCTAACCTCTATGGTTAGTAAATTATTGGAAAGACTACTAAAGGAGAGAATAGTGAGGTTTCTGGAGTCCAATGGATTGCAGGATCCAAGGCAGCATGGATTTACCAGAGGCAGGTCTTGTCAGACAACTCTGATTGATTTATTCGACTTCACCACAAACTATTAAACGAAGAGAGGAATAAAGTTTCCACACCATACCTTTAACAGAAACCATGCTTTTGCACCTCCAATACATTGTGCAACTCAACAAAATCTGACAACTGAGTCAGCACCAACCGCTCAAGTAAAGTCACCAGGAAAGGGGGACTTGAGATAGACCAATAAGAGGCTGGTAACATAGCATCAAGATGACTTTTTCTAATCAAAGGCTGAACCGATGCCATGTTAAACACATTAGGCACAGTACCGGAACACAAGGAAAGATTGATTAGATCACGAAAGAACGGAGTGCACGCCTCCCGAACTGACTGAACCCAAAAAGCAGGGCAGGGATTAAGAGAACACATAGGGGTATGTTTACTAAACAGTGTTAATGGCTCCAAAATCACACAGATACCTCTGCCACAGTTTAGTAAACATACCCCATAGATAAAGACAAACCCAAGATCGCATCTACCACCTCCTTCTCTGATAACAAGTGAAACTTTGACCAGACATCATTCACCAAAGCAGGAGCATCATCCATATTGAGATGGCAAACACTCAGAGGTCGAATCAAACACGGTCCTACCAGCTAAAAGGTGTCCCGAAAAACTTGCGTAGATGGACAGGACACAACCTGGCAGTCAGTCAAAGGATGTGGCAGGGAACATACCACAACAAATAACTCTTGAGGCCAGTGTAATGAGTGAACAAGAAGAAGTGAATAGTATGCCCTCTTTCTATCCAAAACAAAAGTACGATAGTCTGCCAAACACTGTTGAATTTCCCAGGCATATACAGTATTTTATTTCTCCAGAATTTATGTTTAGGAAATATTTGAAAGAGATTTTCTGCTTTCTAAGAATGAGGATATCCAGGTAATTGCTACTATCTGCCTCAAAATAAGATTATACTAGATTGTAAGGACGAAATGGATGTGGCATTTGATCCCCCTGAATTTGATTTGACCACTTTCAACACCCTTGGATGTATATACCATCCATAAGAACATAAGATATGCCATACTGGGTCAGACCAAGGTCCATCAAGCCCAGTATTCTGTTTCCAACAGTGGCCAATCTAGGTCATATGTACCTAGCAGTTTCCCCAAGAGACACAAGTTCCACAATGCTTGTACTGGGTCAAGCATTGATATCTTCGGTCACTTCTTAATAATGGTTTATGGACCTTTCCTCCAGGAACTTGTCCAAACCTTTTTTTAAACCCAGCTACACTAACAGCCTTTACTACATCCTCCGGTAACAAATTCCAGAGTTTGATTACACGTTGAGTGAAAAAATATATTTTTTATTAGTCTTAAATAGTTTACCCTGTAGCTTCATTGCATGTCCCCTAGTCTTTCTATATTCTGATAAGGTAAACAATCAATCTACATTTACCCGTTCCACTCCGTTCATTAATTTATAGACTTCTATCATATCTCCCCTCAGCCGTCTCTTTTCCAGGTTAGAGCCCTAACCTTTTTAGCCTTTCTTCATAGGAGCATCCTTCCAACCCCTTTACCACTTTTTTGCAAACTTCTTAGGACAATATTACGATACGGAATATCTTGTTGGTAATATTGATTTCTGAAATGGATCTTAGTCGTATATTTAAGAGTTACCATAAGATGAGCGAGCTACTTTTTTATGAACGGAAGGTTCACGTTTTTCCAGATGTATCTAGAGTAACCCAATTAAGGATGAGAAAGTTCTTGGAACATAAGTCTAATGTTTTGACCTTGTGTGCTACTGTTTATTTAAAATATCCCTGTAAGTGTATCATTGGGCTCCAAGGTCAAACTTATGTATTCTTTGATCCATTACAATTAGAACAATTTTTCATTTCAAAGAAGAATTCTGTATAATAATATTTTCTTTTTTTCTATGGCTGTATTGGGGGTAAATTGGGAGATTGAATTTTATTTGGTACCTTGGTTTAACATATAATTTGCCTAATTGCTTTTGTTCTTGTTATTTATGATGACTCACCACTTCCCATGTATGTGGTCTGGATAATGAGTTTGTTTCTTTATAGAGGTCTGGTCGTTAGATGAGATCTGATATTCTATTTTTTTAAATTTATGTTCACTTTCCTGGCATATGTATAAAAATATGAATTAAAAAAGAATTTTTGATCTGTTGGCTTCTGGTCACCTATGTTGCTTTCTTTTAGATTATGACACTGGAATATGCTGATTGCAAGCCCAAAATTATTCCAGAAAGTTAAAGACAGCAAACTAACAGCACAGCCACCATCAAAGAATATCTTCATGTTAATGTGGCACACGTTAGGGGGTAGTGCCA
This sequence comes from Ichthyophis bannanicus, assembly GCA_033557465.1. Classification (NCBI taxonomy): domain Eukaryota; kingdom Metazoa; phylum Chordata; class Amphibia; order Gymnophiona; family Ichthyophiidae; genus Ichthyophis; species Ichthyophis bannanicus. Next base: position 730,020,496 of record CM066036.1, on the reverse strand, counting down.
AAGAGGCACTTTGAAACCTGGGTCGCTGGATATCTCCAGAGTGAGGATGTCCAAATCTAAACAGGGGCATGATATAGTCATGGCTAGGGCATTCTCAAGAACATGGACATCACTGCCTGATCTTCGAACTTCCTGGATATCCAGAGGCACGTCTAAGGTTATACCTGCTCTAGGCATGAATAGGCATGATGAAAGTGCTTATTTTGGCTATAAAACATCCATAGGGTGTAGAGAAGATGGCACGTCGTCATCCCCAATAGTCTTCACAATCACAGTGATAGCAGAAGTGGGATTTGAACCCTGGCCTCTCTGGTTCTAGCCCACTCTAACCATTGGACGATTCCTAGACATCTAGGTTTTGTAATACTATTCCAAGGATGTCTGTATAGATATCCCTGCAGATGTCCATATCAGATAAGTCCACATTTGTGAAATTATGCCTGAACTTGGATGTACCTACTTGTTTTTCAGATGTCTTATTGCACTTGGACATCATTTGTGAACAATGCCACTCATGGTGAGTGACACTGAATATACATGTAATGTGTCAGCCATTGCTGCTACTTTATGTTGTTTAGGTCTGCTATTTAGTAGGTTAAAACTAGCCATCTAGCTTTTCCGGATTGTGACTAAATATCACCGCTATTCAGATAATTCTGCTATCCCTCTGTCCCTCTATTATATGCATAATGTTGAAGTGCTTAGATGTACTTTCAGTCCAACAATATCTGTGTAGTGGCTTGAAATACATTGCTAGCAGAGTTGTATGTATAATCCATTTGAAAATCGACTCAATTGATTTTTATAAAGAATCAAAATAAAATTAGCAACCAAATAAATATTTAGAGCAAACCAGAGAGATTGCTAGTTGCTGTTTCACCAAAGAAAATTATGAAATAATATGCTGACATTTTGATAGCAGTAAAATATGATTTATCAAGTTGTCTAGAAGATCTATTGCCAACACAACTTTCAGAAATTTAAATATTATACAGTTAATTTCAGCAGTCTATTAACTACAGTTTAGACCAGCTGTGACAAAGCAGTTTAGATTCTAGATTAATAATATATCAGCTCAGTGCAGTAGAAATACAACACTGATCAAATTGCTGAAGGTCTAATTTAAAAATAATTGAGTACCTCAGAATGAAAGATTTCAAATTATGTGCCTTGGAAATTAGTCTCTTCATGCTAGTCTCTGTTTATCTGCTAATATAAAAGATCTCTTGAGTCACGTCAAACTAAATATTATAAAATGGGCCTTAGAACCCATTGTAGATTTGTGGGAAAGATATCCACCTCACTCTTATTGCATGACACTTTCATAAAATATATAAAAAGCAAAATAAGTTCAGTCATCACAGTTTTGTCATCACCGGTAATTAAACCCCAGAGACGCAAGCCACATTTAACAGGTCTGAAGTTTTGTTTTAAATATCTAACATGCACTTACAGCTTTAAATATACATAAACATCTATTCCTAAAGTATTCTTGATTTAAGTAACAGTAGACTATTTACAGTGTAAAGTAAACTTCTTTTGCTATCTTTAATTACTTATAAAGAAATATGGATCAAAGAGGAAACAATATGAAAAAAGAAAAATATATATTCAATAAAAGTAAATCACCCTTGCTTAGGGCTTACTAAATCCTGCTATGAATTTGCCATTACATGCCCATCTCACAGGCATTAATAGCAAAGGCTGTAATTTACCTGTCAGGGGCGTGTTCAGTATGTCCCTAGCAGCTAACATGCAAAGGGTTTTCCTAATATACACTACACTAGGTTGGGTTCACTTAATGACTCCTAGAAAGGAGTTGCTAGGTAAACCATCTTAAGAGCCACATTGCCACTGAGCGTTGATGCCGGCTGTTGCCCCTGCTGTGATATTATGCAAGTCTGCAGCTTTGGCCAGTTGGGAACCTGGTGCATCTGGCTGCAAACAACTTAACCTCTTGGAATTATAAACAGTTGATCAGGGAATTCAGTAACCAAGGCAGGCGGACCCGGCGCTGCAGGTCCCTGTCTTACACACCTCTCCCCCCCCAACCCCCCCCCCTCCACAAAACACCACAGACAACATTTTATGGAACAGAACTGGTCGCAGCTTTTATTAGCCAACAAATTAACAGTCCAACAATTACATTTCAAAATCACTCAATTAGCGGCACCCGGCTGCACCAGCCATCCTCAGCAAAGTGCCTGCCACCGCTAATACCGTAACTCGCCACCCGGCAAGTTACCATACCCCTCTCCCCGACTTCGCCGTTCAGCAAAAGTCGTCCGAGGGTTTGACCGGGTCAGGGGCACCCCGCCCCCGCCCAACTGTAGCCTGCTGCTCCGGACCCCGGAAACCTCCGGGATCCCGCCCCCACCCCCCAGCCCCCAGCTGCAACACCCCAAACAAACCACCCCCCCACCACCGCCTGACGTTAGGGAGGGAGGGAGGGACGCCGGCACCGAAGCAGCATCCGCACGACTGACCACGCGGAGGCTGCTCGGCCCCGATCCCCCCTCGTGCCCCAACAGCGGCGCTAATTGGCTCCCATGGGGCTGCAACCCCAGGGAGCCAATCGATTTAAAGGGCGCGCGCTCGTGCCCGCCGAGGGCCGAGCACGCCTACCCCGTCCAGGCCGCGCACAGGGTCCCCACGCCGGGCCGCGCGCCCGGTTAGCCTCGGCCGCCGGGACCCTGCCCGCGGCCTCGTAGTTCTTTTAAAAGAAAGTCTCACTCACGGTTAAACATTTAGCAGAACAGTGCTCAAATTAAACTCACTCCCAAATAAATCACTTTTTCTCATTAAATTGGGTTTTAAATTTCTTAAATGAATTTGAAGTTCCTCACTCTTACAGTGCATTGCAAAGGTATTCATCCCCTCTGTTTTTGTCCTGTTTTGTCGCATTACAACTTAGAATTAAAATGGAGTTTTGGGGGTTAGCACCATGTGATATACACAACATGCCTACAACTTTGAAGATGCAAAATATTCTTTATTGTGACACAAACAATAATTAAGACAAAAAACCCCTTAAAAACCTGAAAGCAGGAGCGTGCATATGTATTCACCCCCCAAAGTCAATACGTTGTAGAACCACCTTTTGCTGCAATTACAGCTGTAAGTCTCCTGGGGTATGTCTCTATTAGCTTAGCACATTTAGCCACTGGGATTTTTATCCATTCCTTAAGGCAAAACTGCTCCTACTCCTTCAAGTTTGATGGGTTGCATTAGTGTACAGCAATCTTCAAGTAATGCCACAGATTCTCAATTGGATTGAGGTCTGGGCTTTGACTAGGCCATTCCAAGACATTTAAATGTTTCCCTTTAAACCAGCTTTAGCAGTATGTTTAGGGTTATTGTCCTGCTGGAAGTTGAACCTTTGTCCCAGTCTCAAATCTCTGGCAGACTGAAACAGGTTTTCCTCAAGAATTGCCCTGTATTTAGTGCCATCCATCGTTCCTTCAATCCTGACCAATTTTCCTGTCCCTGCCAATGAAAAACATCCCCACAGCATGATGCTGCCACCACCATGTTTCATTGTGGGAATGATGTTCTCGGGGTGATGGGTTTGCACCACACGTGGCATTTCCCATGATGGCTAAAAAGTTCAATTTTCATCTCATCTGACCAGAAAACCTTCTTCCATGTGTTTGGGGGGTCCGCCACATGCTGTTGTGCAAACTCCAACATGTTTTCTTATTTCTTTCTTTAAGCAATTTTTTTTTCTGGCCACTCTTCCATAAAGCCCCACTCTGCGGAGTGTATGGCTTAAAGTGATCCTAGGGACAGATACTCCCATCTCTGCTATGGATATTTGCAGCTCCTTCAGTGTTATCCTTGATGTCTTTGTAGCATCTCTGATTAATGCCCTTCTTGCCCGGTCTGTTAGTTTTGGTGGATGGCCTTCAATTGTCAGGTTTGTAGTGGTGCCATATTCTTTCTATTTTGTTATAATGGCTTTAATGGTGCTCCATGGGATATTCATAATTTGGGATATTTTTTTTTATAATCTAGCCCTGATCTATACTTCTCCACAACTTTGTCTCTTACCTGTTTGGCATGCCCCTTGGTCTTCATGTTGCTTGCTTAGTGGTGTTGCAGAGTCAGGGACCTTTCTGAACAGGTATATTTATATAGGCATCATATGACAGATCATTTGACACTGATTGCACACAGGTGGACTTTAATCAACTAATTATGTGACTTCTGAGATTAATTGGTTGGACAAGATTTTATTTAGGGGTTTCATAGCAAAAGGGATGAACACATATGCACTCACAACTTTTCAGTTTTTACTTGTTTTTTTTTATATATATTCTTGGGATTTTATTGACATTTCACTTCACCAATTTGGACTATATTGTTAGGTCCATTACCTAACATCCAAATGAATCTCCATTTTCATTTCAGGTTGCACGTAATGCGACAAAAGAGGACAAAAACCAAGGGATGAATATTTTTGCAAGGCACTGTATTCCATCCACCAAGGAAAGGTTTTGGCATTTAACTTTAAGTTTTCTCTTCAGCTTCCATTCAGGTTTCTTACACATTTCTCTAATAAAGCTCTCAGTTTCTCATAATTCTGACACCAAACAAATCCTTTCTGAGCTCTTTTGCACAGACATTCACTCTAGCACATCTTATTTATTTACATTCTCTTATATACTGTGCTATTCTGCATCAGTGTGGTTTACATTGAACAAACTGAAATTACATTGAACAGGGCATTATAACTTGGAGATAACTATTTTACAGGGAACGTGGGCAATGGAGGGTTAAGTGGCTTGCCCAAGACCACAAGGAGCACCTGTGGGACTTTTAACCCTGGTCCTTCTGGCCCAAGGTTGCTGTCCTCTAGTGGAATTTGAACCCCCAACCTTCCAGCCTGAAGTACCTTGCCCCAACCACTAGGCCACTCCTCCACTCCATCTTACCTCATCAGAGTCTTTTCCCCAACCTTAGCTGAAGTTCCTGTGCAAGCAAACCTCACTGTAGAGGTGTTCTTTCACCTAGTTCTGTTTGAAAATAGTCCCCTTTTTCTAGCTCCAGTTCAACTCATACAGCACATTTTCATTACTGTACAGCCCTTAACAGACCTTTACACACATAAAAGTAATTTTATGATCCATTTTCTTTAAAGTTCATTTGGTATCTGCATTATTTATTCAAAGTACGTCATGGTACGCCCTGTGAGCTCTTTCCATGTTTTCTATAGTCTCAGCTGTCTCCTTTATCTGCTCTCCCTCCCCAGTTAGAAATCCCCCGCATGTAGATACTATAACCCATGCACATGCTACCTAAACACACACACTATTATTTAATATATTTAACTTTTATTATAAGTTTCTTTTTCTTTTTTGAACTTTTCTGGCACTTTTCATTTCTTGTTAATGTTGTTATCATGTTGTTTTTATTTTTTCATTTTCAGACTCTTTCTCTTTAAGTTTCTCCATCCCCTTACCCCCCCCCCCCCCCCTCTCTGAGGATCAAACATGCCTCATTGACCTGATTTGGGTCGAAACCAAGCCTTTCTTTGCTTTAATTTTACATTTAACTTTTTTTCTCTCCCCGGGCTCAACTTGCTCCTGCTGGCCCCCTCCCCTTCCCAGAGTACCCTACCTCTGTGCAATCACACATGCATGGGCACTTCTGGGTTTGGGCTGAGACACAAAAAACTTTAAATTCAAGTTGTGGCAGCTTTGGGACAGAGTGGAAACCTCAGCATTTCACTCCTTGAGGCTGACCATGCTTGGGGCCACTGTGCCATCAGGGTTATTTTTAGTTGGGCAGGTGAGGTGATCAGGGTTGCTGAGCCACCAGGAATTTGCTTTCTATTGGGGCAGCAGCCTCCCAACAGTATTTGATGGCATCAGGGGTTTTCCCTGATGCCTGGATCATCTGAGGGGAGGTTATTTGGGTTTTTCTGGGCTTCCCCTGCGATTATTTGGGGAGTTTTCTATTTTTGTTCGGCTGCTTGTGTTCAACCCCAACATAAATATATATATATATATATATATATATATATATTGTGGTGGCGAGGACAGCCAGGTCCCTATGGAGATAGAAAAAGTACAAGCAGTTTCCCCTAGTCAGAGGGAAAGGGAAAGAAATGGTCATTTTAAAAGTGCAGCTAACGCTGAAAAAAACCTGTCAAAGGTTGTTGTCCAAAAGCCATGCCCCAGCTCTATGGCAACTGAGGGTGGTAATGCAGGACAGTTGGGGGCGGGGTGGAAAGATACCGGCCAGTCCCACGCTTATAAACACCAGAGAAAAGGGAGAGACAGGCAGGCAACAAGATTCGCAGGACAGCCAAGACAGGCAAGGAGATTGCCAGGACACGAGAGGAGGAGAGCTGACTCTAATTCAGAGGCGGAGTCTGAGAGGGACCCTCATTCGGAGCTAGAGTTTCACTCTTGCAGGAGGAAGAGAGACGAGAGGGCTAACTTCACCAGGAAACAGCATGGCTAGGGAGAAGGCAGGGAAGCAGTGCTGAAGAAACTCCCCAAAGGTATTGCTGCTAAAGTTACTAGCCAAAGGTCTCAGGAAAAGTACCCAGACAGCAAGTGGAGGGAAAGATATCCCCTAAGCCAGCTCCAACAGTTTAACCAGCACCAGGGTTATAGGAAGCCTGAGGGTGGTTCAAGAACCCAGGAAGGGCTGAGAAGGAAGCCTCTCAGTAAAGAAACTTTGAATGTTTTAAAACTGGTAAAACGTATGCTGAAGGATCAGGAAGTAACCTGTGCAGAGAACAGTGCTGTGTACCGAGGGAAGGCTCGAGGGGAACAGCTGTTTTCTAACGACGTCACAGAACAATCGTGTTCAGAATGTGAGTCAATGGACATCGGGGAAAATGATCTTTTGAGTGAGCCTGAAGAGGCTATGGATAGTGAGTTATCCCTGATAGTGAAGTAAGAATGTTTAGAAATATAAGTGTGAAGAAAATTCCATTTCTGTGATATGCATGGTGTTTCAAAAGAGCAAAGAAGTTTTAATTAGTATGGCTGCTGTTTTAAATGAGGCTTGCTAAGGAAGACGGTTGAAGTCTCTGGATAACTAATTGAAACCCTTAAAGCTTTTGAAACAAAGAAGAGAAGTTTGTTTGCTATAATTTTGCTGCATTGAAGTTTCAATGAACATTTTGAGTTTAGTTAAAGCACTGTGAAGTGAAGATTTCTTTTGGAGAAATAACATTTGTTTGCTGAAGTAAGCAAGAGCAATTCTGACCTTAGTTTCTTGTGGATGTTTTGTACACGTGAATACCAAGCTTCATTTGAAGTTCCCGCCATTAAGGGAGGCGAATAAAAATATTCCTGCGTTTGCTTTCAACTCTCGGCTCAGCACTTTTTATTACAACTACATTTGCTCAAGTACTACAAATCCCAGAGGCCTTTGCCCTGGAGGTTATTGAAAGGAACATTCACACCCCCTTTCCTCGTCAGGCAGCCGCCTAGGCGGGGGAAGGGCGCGACTATATATATATATATATGTACAGGACCTTAAACAAATTGCTCGTGCCACCGTAAGAGCATGGACATTGTTTTATTTATTTTGCCAGGTCTGTAACATCACAAGCTTCACTTTTAAAATGATAAGGTACACATTTCAATATCAATCCATATTATCAATACATCTATAACAAGCAAAGCACCTGACTTAAGTGTAAAGAGTCCTGGAGACAGAGACAGCATCACTCCATTGAGATCAGCTGCTAATGTCTGTCTGTCTATCAGAATTTCTCTCCTATATTTATATTCATTTTTTAGGCTCAAATTGCTGATAAGTAGATTTCCTTTCTTTTCTTATTCTCTATTCTTTCAAGAAAATCTTCTCCTTAATCTTTTTCCCTCTTACTCTCTATTTTTTCCTTGTGGCATCCTGTCTCTCTATTCTCATGGTAGTTCTCGTCACCGTGTGCTGGCTCTGTTTCCTGCAGATTAAGTTCTTCGTTTTGTTCCCCTTTGTTCATTCAAGGGGCCCAGGTGGTAGTTTTTCATTAGCTGTGTAGCTTTCAGAGCCTCTCATTGTCTCAGCTCTGGGTCAGGATATTAGCTTATTTCATAGCTCAATCTTTCTGATTCTTCAGTTTCAGTGAGAAAAGGGTCAGCAGGCTGTTTCTTACTTAGGCCTAGAGCTCAGATATTAGCACAAGATGGAAGACAGCAATTACCTGAAGGGGGATTCATTTTCCCCTTCATTCCCCTCTTGAATCCCACTTCAGGTCCCTTCTGCTGTCTCCATAGTGTCCCCTTCTAAACTCGGTCATCCGGAACCTCCAGTGACACTCACTGAAGAGATGGAGACATGACGAGACCAAGTTGCCACATATGATCTGAATCCCATCAATTCTATACCTAACATAGGGAACTTGAAAAGAGAGGAAATTCATATAGGGTTACTTGTTACCTGAATATTGGACCTCTACCAAGTGGAACCCCTCTGGAATAAGAGGATGGGCATCAGACAAGTTACCATTTACATTAGTAACTCTAGGTCTACAGGATAGGGAAGTATATTCATTAGCCTGATTTTGGGACGTAAGAATTAAAGTTGTGGTAGACATCTTAGTCAAACACCTTCTACAGAAAGCTAGAATAAATGAAAAACACAGCAGCCAACTGATAAGGCAATGAACAGACCAAACAAGGCTACAAGTAAGCCACATAGGCCAGAGCTTAGGCCTGTAAACCAAGAAGCAACATCATCCCACCACGCTATAACCTGAATCCCACCCTTGAAATCATCCAGATGTAATTCTGACAAGTGTCTAATTCTGTCCATTGCATTAAGTACAAAAGTTGTATGGTTTGCTATAACTGTGCAACAATTTGTTTCATTAATAAATTTTATATGCCCCTCCTTCAGCTGCTAACAATAGATCTAAAGTTTGTCTATTTTGCAGAGTCATTTGATTGTTTTGCTCAAGGGATTTGGCTAGGAGAGTAATGGATTCAGTGACAGAACACATTTGGACATGAAGCAGACACTGCAACCTATGTACAGCCATACCTAGTTCAGCAGTAATTGCAGGGGTCTGAAATACAGGAATCCAAGAGGTATAGCTCAGGGCATCAAGTCGTGTTTTAGTCAGCTGATATGTGGAATTAATAGATTCATAAGAGGCCATGAGAGCAGCATCTTTGGATTTATCATACCAGGGGAGGTGTCTCTTTAGTGTCTGTGGGCGCTTGTGTGATAGTGACTGACATTGAGAGGGATTAACACTGAATAGACCTCAGCCCTAACCAGAGCACAAGGAAGGTGAGTCAGGCCCATAGCTTGATATAGGAAACCCTGACAATACCAATAATGGCCTGCAAGAGCTGAGAATCGGGTATTTTTGGTCCAGGTCCAGTTCATTTTGTGTCGCCATGCAATTGAAGTATGCCTTATGATTGATTGATCATTACGGGGAAAATAAAAGGAGGAATAAGGGGTACCAGTTCTGCATCCAGGTGTCTGGACTGCTGAACCATTTCTATAAATAGGGCCCACTGTGTATGTGTTGTGCCAAAAAGCAGGAGGTAACATTCAAAGATGCATTAGTGATAACAAACCAATTGTCCAAGCTATAAGGAGCCAAAAAGATTTAAGGAATTATGGACCTGGAGGAAACAGTAAATCACTGTTGTACAGGATGGTAGGTGATATTACACTTCTGCGAAGGGCGTGAGTCAGAATGGAATAGCCCCCCATTACCAATACAGTATGGATATATCAAATGAGAAGGGGCATAGACTTGGACTGGGACCGGGTCAGATAAATTGAAATACTCCCAAGTATGGGAGCAGTTAGAGGGGGCCCAGCATGGAGTAGTGTAGTATTCGGTAGGGTTCTGGCAAGCCAAGTTTCCCAAGTACTCCACTGGTTGTACTGGTACTATATTGACTGGTGCATACCCAACTCCCTTTGGCAGTGGGGTGCATATGATACAGTCCGAGAGATTCATTAATTGGACAACCTCAATGACTGTGGATTTCCATAGATTAGGTCCTGGTGTGGACCTTCGGGATCGTAAGGGACTACCCTGGGAAATATTAAAGGAACTATTGAAAGAACTATTCAGGTTCTGTGTAGAGAGATTCAGAGGAGCAAGTTGAGGAATATAGAAGTATGAAAGAAAAAGAACTAGAAGTGATCCTACTAATGCTCCACAAAGAATTGCCCATACCATGAAGGAGGAGGGATCAAATGGGGACTGGCGGGCCTTATGCATTATAAAAGCAATCTAAAAAGCAGCAATACCAAGCAAAGTACAACAAATGTGATTACTAACAGAATGAAAATTACAGGAGGCGGATCTAACACAGAGGGACTGACAGGAGGTAAATAGTCTTCAGATAGTATACACATTAATCAGTTATACTAATATCTCAAACAGACACTAGGTACAGTAAATGTCTTTATAGTGGGTCCACGTGGAACTTCTCTTTTTCCAGATCTCTCAGAGAATTGTCCATCATGAATGATATCACTGTTCTGTACCCACAGTTTGTTGAACACTACTGGTGGTAGGGGCTGGAAAAATATCTTTGCTGTGTATCCACGATGTGCCATTATCAAGCTGAACAGCGGTTGGAGTTACAGCTGTAACAGTTTGTGGTCCAGTGTAGATAGGATGGTACCACTTGTCCCTCACTTGGATCCAGCGGTAGACAAGATCACACAATTCAAAAACATATGGGACTAATGCTGTTGGTGGTACGCGGGAAGCCAACTTCTGTTGAATCAAGGATACACTGGTCTGAAGTCCTGTAAGATAAGCAGAAAACAAGTCGAGCAGATTTTGGGTACCTGAATTCATAACTGGGCACATGCTCCTTCTTCCAGTTATGATTTCATGCGGAGTTAGACCTAACTGCTTGATAGGATTATTTCTCAATAGATAAATAAATAAATAAATAAATACAGGCAAAGAGGTAATGCTTGCAGCCAGGTCTGGCCACTCCCAATCATTAGCTTTCTTAACAGTGTTTTAATAAAACCATTGCACCTTTCTACAAGGCCATTTGAGGTTAGAGAATAGACAGCAACATAGCGCCATCTAATGGGCAATTTTTCAGAAAATTCTTTGACTAATTGATTCTTAAAATGGGACCCATTATCTGATAAGATTTGGGCAGGTATCCCATACTGGGGAATTATATGTTCCATTAATACTTTTAGGACTTCAGCAGTGATCTCTTTCTTACATGGAAATGCTTCAACCCATTGTAAGGACAAACCAGAACCAATATGTATCGTCTGCCTGACATTTCACCTGCATATCAGTGAAATCAATGTGCCAATGCAGAAACGGTCCTTGTGGTCTTGGTATTGCTCCCCCACTTGGTTTAAGACGTGCATGGGGGGTGCTAGTGATACAGGTGTGGCAGCCACTAACTACTGCCTGAACCAACTTACGCATATCAGGACACCGCCATGTATCCCCAAGATGGGAGACAACGACTGTCGCACTGCAATGATCTGCATAATGCAGCGTAGTTGACAAATTTATCAAAGCAGCAGAGGAAACACACATCTTCCCTGAAGGGTGCATCCCATACTTTGTGGTTCTTAGTACATCCAGCATTCACCCATCGCTGTAATTTATTCTGTAACACATTTTCCTGTAAATCTTCAAGTTTGCAAAAATCATGCTGGCTACTCTGTTGACGGGTTACTACCATAGTCTCAGGGACTTCAGGATAGGTGGTTTCTTGTGCTAGGATGTCAGCTATCGAGTTTCCGCACTGCTCCCATGTTTTAACTTCCTGATGTGCTGCAACCCACTCACATGCTGTCAAATAGCCCTGCTCTGCTCTTTCTCTGAGCATTTCAAAAACTTCCATTAGGATCTCAGCTTGCTGGAGAGGCTGGTCTTTAGCTGACAAATATCCCCTCTTGGCCCAAATGGTACTATATATGTGTACTGAGCTGCTTACAAACTGAGAATCAGTGTAAATTACTAGATGTTTATTTTCATTTTCTCTCAGGACTTGTGCTAGTGCAGCAATTTCTGCACTCTGTGCACTGTATCCTAGAGGCATCTCATACTGTGCTGTGGAAGTAACTGCTCCCTGTGGGGTTACTCTACAGATAGCAATAACAGCTCTGCCTTCTCTCTGGGATCCATTTATAAACCAACATTCAGCCTCTTGAGGCACATTTGAATGTGGTACTATCCCTAACGTGGGTCTGACATCTTCTTCTACTTGCTGCAGGCAGTCGTGTGTGATAGTGGATACCTGGAGGAGGTCCTGTAAATCCCTAAAAGGATTCTGCTTTGGTACCAATTGGTATCTAATATGGCTGCATAGCAGCGCAACCACACATTTACCTACTCTTGTAGGTAAGAAATGAATGGTACTGGACTTTAAAAGCGCATGCAGTGTATGATCAGTATATAAGTTCACTTGTAAGGGAGTCATATAACCATACAATTTTTCAATTGCTGCACTGGCGGCCACTAATCCCTGCTCACAATTTGTGAATCCTTGCTCTACTAGAGAAAAAGACCCTGACAAATGTCCCACTACTTTACCATCTCCCTGCGTGGCAACTGCTACCCAGGCAGTGGGGCTGTGAAACACATAGACATCCACTGGGAGGCTGTGATCAGGTAAATAGAGTGATGGCAAATCGTTCAAATCCTTCAATAATAATCTTTGCAAATATAACCTTTCTTCCTCACTAAGGGGTATGTTTACTAAACCGCGCCCACGTGCGCGGCGCACAGTAGCGTACGCTAATGATGCACTTAAGTGCTCTTAAGTGCCCCGTACGCGTGCGCGTCATATTAATGGGCCCCCGCACACGTGCGCCGCACACTGACGGGGTCGCGCAAGTGTGCAGTGCGCTGATGTGCGATAGAGGCGTGGAAAGGCATTTCGAGGGTGGAGGAAGGCTCCCGACGGTGGAGGAAGGCTCCCGACGGTGGAGGAAGGCGGGGGGACGGGGTCAATGGGTGGAGAGTGGGAGGGGAGAGGCTCCACGCACAGGAGCGGGGCTGAATTTCGGCAAAAAAATACCGTGAGTGAAACCCTCGCGTTAGAGCCGATTTAAAGGGAAGAGAAACCATTTCCGTCAGCAATGTACAGCAAAACCGGGGAAACCTGCAAAACGTGAGCAGTGTGATATATATATGCACAGAACAAAATAGCAAATATAAATTGAAAATGACCACAACAAATTCCAAAAAAATTATAATCCAGCTGGGCAACAGTGATATTAATGGCAACCATAAAAAACACTCCCAGGAAAGCTCCAAAAAAAAAGAAATGATTTTTGGAAGGGTCTACGCTCCGTAGACTCTTTCGAAAATCACTGCATTTTAGTGGAGCTTTCCTGGGAGTGTTTTTTATGGTTGCCCATTAATATCACTGTTGCCCAGCTTGGTTTTGGTGTTCATCCCCTTTTTCAGAGGTCATATTTGAGGTTTATTTGCACTTTTGTCCCCATACAAGGTAAATGAGCCCACAGTAAAATTGTGCAGAGCAGGGTTTCTGACTCGAACGGCCAGGTTTCCTATCTCCAGGGACTGCACTGTTTCTGTGGCCACAGTGTGGTGCAACAGACACAGCCAGTGCCTGTAAGACCAGAGGATCACAGGTTCAAATCCCAGCTGGGGCTCCTGCCAACCATCTCTCCATAGTTTTACCCACCACTAAACAGTGATAGTACAGACACTCCTTTATTGCAGAGAACATAAGCATGGTTCAAACACCCATATTTTACCCTACACCGCACAAAAACCATAACAATGGGCATTACCTACAGCCGAGTCCCCCAAATTCAGTCCTGGAGTGCTACAACTCAATCAGGTCATATGCTTTTTCCAAGATAGGGACATGTCTGCATGTTGGCGGAAGGGTACAGGTGGTGGAGAGGGCAGTGGCTGCAAACCACAGCAGACAGTGGCCTAGGCCTGTGAAGGCTGGCACCGTCCACAGCAACAGACAGGCTCTGTTGGATGTACAGTCATGGACTCCCCAGGGAACACAGCATATCTGTGGCAACATGGTGGTGCAGTGCACACAGACAGTGTGTGCAGGAACAGTAGGTCACAGGTTCAAAGCCCAGTTGGGGCTACTGCCAATTCAGTCCACATATTTTTCCTACAACTAAACCGTGATAGTACGGACAAACCTTTATTGCTGAGAACATACGCATGGTTCATACGCCTATATTTTACCACACCAAACACAGACACCATAAACAGCTGCATTACCTAGAGCAGAGTCTCCCAAATGCAGTCCTGGAGGGCCCCACACCATTCAGGATCCATGCTGCCTCTAATAAAGATGCCTGTGCTGCATATCTATGCACCACCCCATGGTATGCTGATGTAGCTCATGCATATCTATGAGGGACAGCATGAAAACCCAAACAGTGGTTGGAACACCAGGACTGGAGTTGGGACACTCTGCCGTAAAGCAGCAGCCAACAGGGCCAGACACACCCACACACACCCCCACAGGCCCCATTGGCCAATGCCTCATGGAGAGGCAGGACATTGGACCCTGCCTGTATCTCCCAATACTAGCAGTTGCATACCTTAGCACTGCCACCCTACACCTGGGTATATGGTACACAGCTATCAAACATTGCCCATGATAACTGGCAGATATCAATTCCTACGTTAAGCACATTTTGCTCATTGATCTCCACCATAACAATCATTGTGATGTCTGTGGTGTGCGCTGCAGGTCTGGTCTCTGACAGTGTTTACCACCCTGGGGAGTGATTCCCAACAGTAGTGCGTACCATATCCATGCCTGTACTGTGCCCAGGACTGGTGTGGTGGGTATGGCTGCTGGACTCCTCTATAGTAGCACAATGCTGGCATAGGTGTGGGGGTGGCTGTCTGCCTATCCAGTGTGTGGTGGCTGCAAACACCTTCCACAGCCCACACTGCCAGCAATGTTGCCAGTATTGGGCTGCCAATGTGCATAATGAGGAGCAAGGTACCATGGGTATAGGCTGGACAGGGTGGCCTGGGCAGGGTGCATCTGCACAGGGTATAGGTCACTGACTGGGACATTTTAGTGCCCGGCCATCACCTACACAGACAGGGTGACCTCAGTATGTCCTGCTGAGAGATCACTCTCACCCTGACTGTGCAGTGACCACAGCATGGCTAGGCACCCCCATAGTGCTATATAGTATTTCTCTCATGTGATAGATATGGGTTTCCTTTTGGGGCCCAGTCACTGATTTATCTGCTTGCTGTGTATGCTGACATCCCAGTTCTGGGTGCATGCATCTCCACTGAAAACATGCACTGTGGACTAACTAGCACACTGTTTGCAGCTGGTATGTGTTGTGATGGAGCAGCTTGCAGGGTGCAGTGGCTGATGACTTGCTGCAGGAGAATATCAGATGGTGGTGGGGTGCAGCTCACCATATCCAGGCCTAATATCTGTCTGCTATTGTGTTATGGATGTGTATAGATTTGCATTGACTGGCCTGTGGGGGTGTCTGCTCCTCAGCAGGACCAGGGTTGATAGACCCTTCTACTACTACCTTTGCAGGGAGGTAGAATGTGGACCTATTGATGGGGGACCCTGCTTGCCACCCTTGGCCTGGGGGGGGGGGGGGGGTGGTGTTGGTGCATGGCCCACCTGGTGGGTCCATGAGGGCTACACCTGACTGAATCAGACAGAGACATCCAAGGTGTTTGTGCAGGACCTACCTATCTTACACATTAACACTGCTTTGGACCTCCGGCATGGCCTCTTTCAGCCATGGAAGGTGTTGTGGACCTGGTCCTGGGCACCTCATTGCACCCTCAGGGTGAGCACAGTACCCGCACATTGTGATGGTGTGTAGCTACTCTGTGCCAGTAAAACACACGGTCAGTACCCCCTACCAGGCCGAGGTGGTGTGTGGGTGCACATGTTCACTTCCCTCTACCGGGTCGAGGTGCTGTGGTGGTGCATTGCCCATCTTGTGTTAATCTGTGGACAGCTGATTTGCATGTGCAGTGCATCATGGGTATGGGTGGGCTAACCCTATCCTGGTGACCACAGCAGACTGTCTGTGTGGTGACGTGCATGCTCTCTGCAGCCAGCCAGGGGCTTGCTAGCAACTATAGAGCTGTAGCCCAATGGTTATGTCACTGCCTCTGAAGCCAGAGGTCATGGGCTCAATCCCACAGTGGGGTTATTTGATAGGGTTGTCCAATGGATTTTCTTTAATGTACATATTTTGATGCCAGCAAAAACACCCTCAGCATACTGTACCCATAAGGTGCCTCTGAGAGTGCTTTATAGGGCACCCTATAGTGCACCTTATGGTTCCCGTCCATATAAGGTGCACTATACAATATCCTGTGATGCAACCTATAGGGTGCCCTATAGGGGACATTTTAGGGTGCTGTGGCGGACAGTGCAATTTCTAATGTGCCCTATGGAGTGCCTTATAGAGTGCCTTATACGGCACCTTCAATTACGGCATGTGAGGGCATGTTTGCTGGCAGCAATTACTAACATAACATTAAAGTGCTGCAGGACAAAATATGTACAATGCAAAGCTGATGCCACAGCCAGCCTTACGTATTAGGCACACTGGGGAGCAAACTCATGACCCCTGTATCAGCAGTTAGTGCCTTAACCATTGTGCTCCACTGCTGCTCCTCCTTGCCTGTCAGCGCACCTACTTATGCTTTTCATTCCTTAAACTGCACAGTGCTGCCATAAAAAACAGTACACTGACCTTGCGGTACCTCATACGGCACCCTCTAAAGTGCCCTATAAGCAACATTCTAGGGTGCCTTGGCTGACAGTGCACTTTAAAATGTGCCTTATGGGCACCTTATGTTAACACGCTTTGGGAGTGCGTTTGCTAGTAGTGATAATTAAAATATGAATAAAATGCCTCCTAAAGCAGTATTCCCTTTAATGTGTTCTGCCTCAGCCAGCCTTGTTCATTGGGCACTTTGGGGGATTGAACCTCTGATCACTGCACTATTGGTCAGTGTCTTAACCATTGTGCTGTGGCTCAGTTCCTGTGATTGCACATCAGTGCGCCACCTTATGCCGCCCAGTATTAAAAAGCCTCCTAAAACATTAATGCACTGCCTTATGCCCATCAGCGCACCGCCTTATGCCGCCCATCATTTAAATGCCTCTTAAAATACTGCTTTAGCCAGCTGTCTCTATTGGGCACTGTGGGGGATTGAACTGCTGATCCCTGCACCATTGGTAAGTGCCTTAACCATTGTGCTGTGGCTCTGTTTATCTTCATGCACATCAGCGCGCCACTTATACCGCCCAGTATTATACTGCCTCCATAAACAGCGCGCCGCCTTATGCCACCCAGTATTAATATGCTGCCAAAAACATTGGCGTGCCGCCTTATGACGCCCAGTATTTCTGTGCCTCATAAATTAATGCCTCAGCCAGCAGTCTTCATTGGGCACTGTGGGGGATTGAACCCCTGATTCTTGCACTGTTGGTCAGTGTCTTAACCATTGTGCTGTGGCTCTGCTCTTTTTCTTGTACTTCAGCGTGCCACTTATGCCTCCCACGCAGCTATCTCATGCGCTAAGGTGCAGGGCGCACATGGGCGCCGCGCACCTTAGCGCATATATAAATTCCGGCTTTTCTTTTTCAAGACGGAACGCCCACTCCTTATATGGCACACGCACACTACCACGGCACGCACTTTACCGGGGTTTTAGTAAACATACCCCTAAGAGTTATAGGCTGGGAACCTTTCGGGTTCCCTTTCAAATGTCTCCTGAATGTCTGAGTCCTCACACTATATCCTGGCACCCAGAGGCGGCTATAGTTTAACAGTCCCAAGAGTGCCCGTCACTCTTTCACAGTGCGAGGTTCAGTGACCTTGAGCACAGCTTCCTGAAATGTGGGTCCTAATAGCTCTTCCTTTTCACCGAGTGTCATTCCAAGGAATGTCACCTGCAATTTACAGTACTGAAGCTTTTCCCTGTTTACTCTGTAACCACCCTTAGCCAATAACACTAACAGTTCTCGGGTATATTGTTTGCACAATTCCTCAGTGTCTGCTGTTAAAAGTAAATCATCTACATACTGTACAAGGGAGACGGAATTAGGAAAATTGTGTTTGAACGAGGCTAAATCTTTGTCTAAACATCAAGTGAAAATTGAGGGACTATCTGTGTACCCCTGAGGTAATGTAGTCCACTGATAATGTTGTTCATTATATTGAAATGCCAGCAATGGCCTACTGTCAGGATGGACCGGGACCCCAAAAAATGCATTTGACAAATCTAAGACAGTGGGTTTTTCTGTAACAATGTAGCTGGGTTAGACACAAGAGGGAACTCTGCCTCCACCACTGAATTAAGACTTCTCAAATAATGGACCACTCTTCACTTACCATTGGGCTTTTTAATAGGAAACAGAGGTGTATTAGACAATAACATATCAATTTCCTCACTTGCTCCTACTACAGCTTCTGGCTGTAGAGGATATTGGGCAACTTTTGGACCCCGACAATTTTCTTTTAATGTAATTCGGACAAATGATGCAGACCTTATTAGGCCAAAAGGGTTTTCTGGGGTAGCCCAAACTTCATGTGGGATTTTAACAAAATGTGGCTGACTCTCTGTCTGCAGGAGCAAAACAGATGGTGTGCTGATAAAGGTCATCTGTACCTCAAAGGCAGATAGTAGATCCCGTCCCATCAAATTAACTGGACAGTGTGGGGCATTTAGGGGTTTACAGATATGTTGCCCCATGAGCTCTATCTCAATGGTAGTAATTGGGTCCCCATTAAACCCTGCTGTCACAGTAGTTTGATGAGAGAGGTCTACGTCTGGGGGTAGGGAATTCAGTACTGATGTTGTGGTTCTGGAATCCAACAACATCTGCACTTTATACCCATTTAGACGGACTTCAATTATCAGCTCACGCTCATTGAGCATGGCCCGCATCACCATAGAGAGTCATTGTGGTCCCCCTTGAGGAGGCTGCCACTGGGGTAACCTGCTCTGAGGACCCTGGTAAGCATTGGGTGGCCCTTGTGGTTTTGCTGATCCTCGGCCTGGGGGGCTTCAGCATTCATGCTGAAGATGTCCCCTTCTGCCACAGTTCCAGCAACTAAGGGCGCTTCTCTGAAAATGCTGTGACTGAGGTGGTCCTGCCCGTCCCTCTTTCCAAGTACACCCACTGTTTGGTCCTGTCTGGTTCCAAGCCTGAGCATATAAACCAAAATTCTCCCAGGGGTCTTCTTCTACAATGTCATACTGTTCCAAATCTCTAATAATTTCATTTTTCTGTTTTATAATGGCCCTAAGTTTTTGCTTTTCTGCCTCATGCTGCTTTTCTGTTTTATTTGAACCTTCTCTTTCTTTTTCCTTCTCATCGTATTTTTCCTTGTCCTTCTCTTTAACCTTACTTTTATCAAGATCTTCCTGTAACTCTCTCAGTTGTAATGCCATTAATTTTGTCTGCAAACTTTTCATATCATTCTCAGGTTTTACCTGTTCTTCTTCAGCTAATTTGACAAAATGGTGTATATGTGACTGCTGTCTTGCCCAAGACTCATCTTCTAACCCCACAATCATGTCAAGTCTTGATTGAACTGATTTAGGCAAAGTATTGCTAAGTGTTTGTAAAAATAGGGGCAGGAAACCTGGGTCAGAATATACCATCTCAGTCTGGGTTTCCCACAAATCTTGAAATCGGGCAATATATGCACTAATATCTTCTCCTATCTTAAAACACATTTTCAGTAGTGACCCTAAATTCTTCTGGGTGGGGTATAGTTCTTTTATAGAATTCCAAACTCTGGGTCGGTGCTCATTAAATTCAGACCCATCATATAGTGTTTCTGCTACAGTAACTTGGGGTAAATTAGCTCTGGCAAAAACTTGATTTGTTGCATGAGTTCCCAGGAGTTTTGCTAATAGTGCTTTAACATCCCCTAGCCCTAAAGTATACCCTGCCGTAACCCGCTCAAACTTTTGAATCCAGGAAGCCCCCCCTCTACTAAGAGGAGGTAAGGCACTAACTATATTATCCATATCAGTAAAATTCCAAGGGACGTATCAAATAGTTCCTCCTCTTGAATGCAAGAGAGGCAAGCACAGTTTTTCTTCATATTTTTCCCATACTTCTAATCCTGTTTTCATGTAATCTAAATCCCATTGTGGGTCTCCCGCTCCCCCATGAATGCAAAGTCTAGCAGTATTCAAATGTGCAGTGTCAAGTGCTCCCTCGGGAGGCCATTGCAACATTTGCGGCTGGTTCTCTAATGTCCAGCCATACATATTGTCATTCCATCGGTTGATGAAGTAACGACTTCCCTCACCCTGAGCTACTGTTTCCTTAGGCATTAGTGAGGCTCCAGCCTGACTGTTATTTCTTGCAATCCCAATGTGCTTTTTATTACTTTCCCTGTTTTCATCACTGGATCTCAAAGAGTCCCATCTTTCTTGAACTGATTTTAACATGTCCCATTCCTCTTTCACCCTGTCTGTCTCCATTTTGTTATGCTGTTCCCACTTTCGTGACTCTTCTAATTTCTTTTGTTCCTGTTCTTTACATGTATCCTGTTCTTCCTTTTCCTTAACTTTCTCTTCCCACTCAGTCTGCTGATTTTCTAGGCTTATTCTAAATTGTTCCTCTTGTTCTTGATGAGCCCTTTTCCATTCCTCAGTACTGGCTTCCAACTCTGCTTTCCATTGTGCTAATTCGTTCTCACAAATTGGCTGCTTACAATATTCTAATTTAACTGTCCCTGATATTTCTGCCCACTCTTCTTTCTCTGTCCCTATATCCTCACATGCTGCCCTCATCTCAGGATCTTCTATCGGGCCTGGGAGCATTTGGTCATAAAATCTCCTTTCGAGTGAGGTCTCCTTCAAGTTACTGTGGCAGGTCCCCTTGGATTGTTTAGGTTCCTTATCTTTAGGAATAGGGTTTTGGTATCCTATATCTGCAACTGCAGTTAAGGCAGGATATAGTCCTGTTTCTCCCAGATTATGTGTGGGGTTATAAGGAGGTGGCTCCTCGACACATTCTCTTGCAACCTCCACCCATAACGTGACATGTTGTAAGTGTTCCACTAATTTCTCTCCTGTTTTGCCCTTCTCTATCTTAGTTTGCAAGTCATGTAGCGAAGGTAGGTCTAGGGTACCGCTTGCTGGCCAGGCAAAAGCGGAATCCCATAGTGCCCAGTTACACCACTTCTTGCAGAACTGTTCTAAAATTTTAGCAGCAAGTGGATATCTGTTAATAACTTTCTATAATAGTTTTCCCTGTTAATCCATGTTATATATTCCCATGTTCTATGTAAACTCAATGTTACTTGCATACATTGTTGTATATTTTGTTCAATGTACACCGCACTGATCTTAATAGCGCGGTATATAAGAAATGTTAAATAAATAAATAAATAAATAAAATATAATGCAGTCTGCTCTTGTACATCCACTTTTCTAGTGTCAGAATCAGTGTCTTTTGTCTTTTTCTTAAACATCCTAACTAATCTATATTATCCTACTTATGCAAAATTTTTCTACTAATAACTATACCTATGCAAAGTGAAAAACAACAATGTATATAAGAAAAATGTCTCTTACTTTCTCAACGTTTCTTCTGCAGGAATTCAAAATCATGCTTACCTCCCTCTCGACCTGTGCTTCGTCCAGCGAACACAGGAGAACACTTCCCAGTGACATCACTGCACTATGATGTCACCGTGATCAAGTTGGGGTCACCAAGATGTTGGGGGTTTTCTGGGCTTCCCCTGCGATTATTTGGGGAGTTTTCTATTTTTGTTTGACTGCTTGTGTTCAACCCCAACACACACACACACACATATATATATATATATATACAGGACCTTAAACAAATTGCTTGTGCCACCGTAAGAGCATGGAAATTATTTTATTTATTTTGCCAGGTCTGTAGCATCACAAGCTTCACTTTTAAAATGATAAGGTACACATTTCAATATCAATCCATAGCATCAATACATCTATAACAAGCAAAGCACCTAACTTAAGTGTAAAGGGTCCTGGGGACAGAGACAGCATCACTCCAGTGAGATCAGCTAATGTCTATCTGTCTATCAGAATTTCTCTCCTATATTTATATTCATTGTTAGGCTCAAATTGCTGATAAGTAGATTTCCTTTCTTTTCTTATTCTCTATTCTTTCAAGAAAATCTGTTCCTTAATCTGTTTCCCTCGTACCCTCTGTTTTTTCCTTGTGGCATCCTGTCTCTCTATTCTCATGGTAGTCCTCGTAACCGTGCTCTGTTTCCTGCAGATTAAGTTCTTTGTTTTGTTCCCCTTTGTTCATTCAAGGGGCCCAGGTGGTAGTTTTTCACTAGCTATGTAGCTTTCAGAGCCTCTCATTGTCTCAGCTCTGAGTCAGGATATTAACTTATTTCATAGCTCAATCTTGCTGATTCTGCAGTTTCAGTGTGAAAAGGGTCAGCAGGCTGTTTCTTACTTAGGCCTAGAGCTCAGACGTTAGCACAAGATGGAAGACAGCAATTACTTGAAGGGGGATTCACACGGCATACCAGAGAATTCCCAGCTGTTGTGGTCCAGCAGTTCCCTTAAATATTTGAGACTCATGGTCATCCAGATAAAAGCAAATAAGAATTGAAAACTCTGTTAAAAAAAAAGGAATCAAGATTAATATTCATAGCCTGTAATATATCCATTTAACCAGGATACTGAATATCCTAGGCAGGGCCGGATTTACCTATACGCCATGTACGCCATGGCGTAGGGCCCACAGCTGGCAGGGGCCCACAAAAAAAGAAGAAGTTAATTTTTTTTAAATAAAATAAAAAAAAAAAGCTGCTGGCTGCCGCCGCGGGGCCCCCTCTGCTGCCGCGGCAGCACCGACTGACCCGGGGGGCCCCCTCTACAAGCTAAATCCGTCGGGTCGGGTCGGGTCGGGTCGGGTCGGGTCGGGTCATTCCTTCCTCCCTCTCTCCCTCCGTGCAGGCTGTTCCTTCCTCCAACTCTCCCTCCGTGCAGGCTGTTCCTTCCTCCAACTCTCCCTCCGTGCAGGCTGTTCCTTCCTCCAACTCTCCCTCCGTGCAGGCTGTTCCTTCCTCCCTCTCTCCCTCCATGCAGGCTGAATCTGTTAAGCCGGCAGGGGCTGATGGGAAATTTCCCATCAGCCCCTGCGGGCTTAACAGAGGCGCGACGGAGACACTCTCCCTTCGCGCCTCTCACAGCGTGCACGGAGGGAGGGAGGAAGGAACGACCCGACCCGACCCCACGGATTTAGCTTGTAGAGGGGGCCCCCGCGGGTCAGTCGGTGCTGCCGCGGCAGCAGAGGGGGCCCCGCGGCGGCAGCCAGAAGGTTTTTTTTTAAATTACATTTTACTTTAGGCCGACGGGGGTGGGGGGGTAGGACTGGTAATGGGCTATTGGGGGGGGGGGCTTGGGCTGGGACTGGAAATGGGCTGGTGGGGGTTAAGGCTAGAGGTGGGTTGATGGGGTTAAGACTGGTAATGGACTGTGGGCTGTTGGGGGGGCTTAGAACTGGCAATGGGCTTTGGGGGGGGGCTTAAGACTGGTAATGGGCTGTGGGCTGATGGGGGCTGTCTGGTAATTGGCTATGGGGGGCCTAGGACTGGAAAGGGGCTGGGGGGTTAATACTGGAGGTGGGCTGATGGGTATAGGACTGGAAATTGTCTAAGGCCGGCGAAAACACTGATAATGGGCTGTGGGCTGATGGGGGCTGACTGGTAATGGACTATGGGGGGCCTAGGACTGGAAAGGGGCTGGGGGGTTAAGACTGGAGGTGGGCTGATGGGGTTAGGACTGGTAATAGGCTTTGGGGGGGGGTTAAGACTGGTAATGGGCTTTGGGGGGGTTAAGACTGGTAATGGGCTGTGGGCTGATGGGGGCTGTCTGGTAATGGGCTATGGGGGGCTGGGACTGGAAATGGGCTGGGGGGGTTAAAACTGGAGGTGGGCTGATGGGGTTAGGACTGGTAATGGGCTGTGGGCTATGGGGGGCTGACTGGAAATGGGTTGATGGGGTTAGGACTGGAAGTGGGCTGATGGGGGTTAGGACTGGTAATGGGTTATAGGGGGGGGCTTAAACTGAAAATGGGTTGATGGGGGGTTAGGACTGTAAGTGGGTTGATGGGGGGCTAGGACTGGTATTGGGTTGGGGGTTGCTAGGACTGGAAATGGGCTGATGGGTGGCTAGGACTGGAAATGGGCTGATGCAGGGACTAGAAGGGAATGGATGCTGGGTGAGGCTGGAACTAGAAGGGAGCTGATGTTGGGGGAGGATTAGAATGGGATGGGGCTGGAAGAGTAAAATGGAGAAGGGAAAAATATTTTGTGTGGGAGGGATAAAAAATCTACAATTGGCAGGGTATTGGGAGAGTAAGTGGGGATTGAGGATGGAGGGGTAAAATTTGAGTGGATGAAATAGGAATGAGGAAAGAGCAAAAGGAGAAAGATTAGTATGTTAAAGCAGATGTAGAGAGAGAATGGAAAAAAATCTAGAAGAGAGAAGAAAGGACAAATGGACAGCAGACGATGGAGAGTTAGCAGAAGACACGAAGAAACCAGAAGAAAGTGGTTGGAGCAATTGCAGCTGAAAAAAATGCACAAAAGGTAGAAAAATATCTCTTTATTTTGAATTTATTAATTGGAATATGTCAGCTCTGGTAAATGTGCCTCATTAACGTCTGCGCTTTGTTTAGTACAAGAGCAAATTAATGTATAGTTTTATTTCTACAGTGTTGTACTTTCCAAGTTTGGCTTTTGGGATTCCCAGTTTAATTATTGTCTTTCTGTTTCTAAATTATGATTACTTGTTTGATGGTCTATGTTCTGCATGTGTAACTGAGCTGAGGTGTTCTGTTTATATAATTCCTATTTGACATTGCCACTTGTTCTCTTTC
Organism: Ichthyophis bannanicus; assembly: GCA_033557465.1. Classification (NCBI taxonomy): domain Eukaryota; kingdom Metazoa; phylum Chordata; class Amphibia; order Gymnophiona; family Ichthyophiidae; genus Ichthyophis; species Ichthyophis bannanicus. The sequence goes on along the minus strand of CM066036.1, from coordinate 729,995,639 downwards.
CCCAGTAGGTCATGTATTGTTGTTCTCTGAAATGTATTGGTTTAATATTTGCAGTGTTGCCTTTTGATTGGTAGGGTATGGTGCTTTGTGAGTCCTGGTAGTGCTGTTAGGATACGGCGGGTTTACTATGGGTTCTAAATGGGCAGTGTTTGTAGTAGTTCCTAATGTGTCTGGCAGTTGGCACTGGATTATAGTAATGTAGAAATCTTTTAGTCTTTCTTTATCCATACACGCATTAAGAGGCACGTTTACTAAAAGTTAGTATATGGTAACATTATGCAAATATTTATGCAAATGAGGCCCCTTATGCAAATGAGGCCCCGCACCCCCCTTGGGCCGCCCCTGCTGGGGGCCCACAATTTTTGTTGGCGTAGGGCCTCACTCAAGGTAAATCCGGCCCTGATCCTAGGATATTATACAGGACAGGCCCCCCCTACAACTTCAGCTCCTAGAGCTTTATTGGAAAAAAAACAGGGCCTGGAATTGGGGTTCCATACTTGTGCCAGTAGGATATGATTTTTCAGTAAGGATAAAGGTAGGTGGCATTCGCTTAATACATACAATATGTCACCATCAGAATCACCAAAAAGACAGACAGGGTAATACAAAATGAAGAGGTTTACCAAATTAAATTGGGACACAATTTTTGTACAGATTACATGTGACTATTTATAAAAACATAAGCATAATGTTACATGTTTACAGTCTAAAATAAGAACTGGAAGGGAATGAATGGTCAGAAAGAGCCTGGCTTCAAATATTAGAAGATAATAATCCAGTTTTTCACAAATGCACAGAAACAATACAGATCAGCAAGTTCTTAAAGTTTGACAACAATCTTGGATTATTCAATGGAGATACGCTCTGTTATAGTTAGATGAAATTTTTCTTAGACTGTTCCTTGAAATCAAATAAATGAATTACTCTGTGGCAGAAGTTTTTCCTGAACTCCTGGGTCACATGATCTTTAAGAACTCTGGCTGGGCCCTTCTTTTCCAAAATCCAGTGAAGCCTGGAGTCCCCTCCTCTTAAAAGAATGAAACGGAATTTATGAGGATTAACTTGAAGACAGAAGTTTCTCTGCAGTGCTTTGGCCTCAGAACAGACAATTTCAGATGAGTCAATTTATCCCAACACATTTTCTTTGCAATAGCTTGAAGATCTGGGCAATCTGACTTTTCCTATACTTTTTTCAATCAGGTACACCTGCTCTCTAGAGTCCCTGAAAACCAAGGTCTCGCTTCTCTTCACTTACTACACTCCTTCTTCTCCCCCCCTCCCCCCTCCATTTTCATCAGCAATATGGCCAAGAGTTAACTCTGTCACTGCTGGCAGAGGCTAATTTGAATCAAGCAGGTTCCTGTAATGTCCTTGGCTTGATATCAATAAATTCAGTGTAATCTGTCAAATTAGCCTCTGCAATAGGTGAGAAGGGGATAAATGGCCTTCAGAAAGACCTTCCATATTTCCTTTATTTTTCTTTTCTCTTTCTTTCCTTTTTTCTCTTACTTCTCCTTCCTCTAAGATAACTACAGTCTAGAGAGATAGGTGTCCTTGTGCCCTCAACAAAGGCATTATGTTCAAGCTCCCAGTGAATGTGTGATGGTTCACACAACACATACACAAATTAAAAGTAGGACTATCATCATTTCTCATGTATAGATGTATACATCCTCTGTATTGAAAATATCCTTCATTTATATATATTTACCTTCCAAAATAATTAAAATACTTTTATATATCATTGCATCTCTTTCTGCATGCGTAAAAATCCATATATTTATTCTTTATCTATTGCACTTTATACACTGTCAGCATATTTATTATTTATATATTGCACACCACATCCAACACAAATTAAAATTTACACATTTGTCTTACACACATGTATCATGCATTTAACGTACAATAATCATTTCAACAATAATGACAATAATAATTCAATGCCCAACTACTGCTGCTCAAAGACATTTGTAATCACTAGTAAAAACTGTGAATCCAGTTGAATGGCATTGGTTCTTTTGAGATCCTTTTATTTAGTTTCCATTTTCTACAGTGATTTGAGTGAGATGACACCCAAAATCTTTCCCATCTGGCTCTCTTTCTCAAAGAATGCAGCTGCATAAAAGTAGGGGAGGGGAGCAAGCCCTTGCAAATGCTGCTCCGTGTAAGGACACTGAATATGGGCACCTTTAGCATAAACTCTTCCAAAAAAAAAATGCAAACCTCTCCCATATCTGAATAGTCTTGGTTAACATTTCCCCATTCTTTGCTTTAAACCTACCCACATATCACAGCCTGCAAGTTTCAAAGACAAAAGGCTAATAACTTGACCAGTTTGTTACCCATTCCCATTAACCCTGCTTAAACCTAGCAAGTTTATAGTCAAGGTCTGTTTGCAATGAGGAGTCTAGATGAGGCCTCACCTTCAGTATTTACCATGATTCAGACTCATTATGCAGCTTTCCATATTGCATCACCTGCCCCTTCTACCAATATAGCTTTTCTACTCAAGCTCACTTTAACTGAAAGATTATGCAAATAAAGAAGTCCCTGGAGATTGCTTTGAAACCATCCCAGAAATAAGAATGGAGAACTTCTATCATTTGGCCTTCTTTCTTCCTTTTTTAATATGTGGAATACTTCTGGTATTAGCTTCCAAGATGGTATTTTTAAACAACATCCATGCATGATGCAAAATCTTAACTTTTGCAGCTATTCCTTTAGTTTTTTCTAAAAATGTTCCTCATTGTATCAGTCTCCCTTTTGAAACTTAAATGCTAACACAGCAGATTTACTTTTTATACTAGCTCTACTTATTAAGTCAAATTTGATTGTTATGATCACTATTGCCAAGTATCCACAATACAGATAGCTCTAGCACCATATCCTGTATTCTGCTAAGTCTAACATAACTCTTCTAATCAGTTCTTGAACCAGTTGCTCCATAAAGCAGTCTTTCATCTAGGAACTTTGACTCCCTAGAATGTCCTTACAGTATGTGACATTCATTCAGCCAATAATATGGTAAATTTAGGCTGCGTGGGTGAGAGTCCCAAGCCGGCCGCCCGTAACTGGGTGGTGCGGCAAGATGCGGAACCCCAGTGTCGGGTCCGCAGGAGGGAGGGGGAGGAGAAACTGTGATGCGGTGATGGCGTCATTTAAAATAATTGGCTCCCCCCTTAGTGTGAGGAGTGAGGGGAGAGCCAATGAAGAGGGAGGAGGAGGCGGGCGCCGGAAGGAGAGCTACCAGTTGAGGCAGGAAGTGAGGTCCGGTGGACGGCGAAGGACAGCGAGCAGTTAGCTGGAGAGACAGAGATTGGGGTCGTCAGAGGCAGCGGAGCAGTGCAGGCAGTGGTGCAGAGGCAAGGCGTCAAATCCGGCAGAGCGCAGACCATTAGAGGGGGGTTCCAGGAGTTTGCGGCCTCGTGTACAACGCGTGCGACCACGTGGCAGGCACGCTGCAGTGTTCGGCGGCCGCTGGGGGGGGGTACATTAAATCAAACAAAAAATAAAATAAAATGAAAACAGAAGTATGCCTGCACGGGGGAGTCACAGGGGAGGGGGGAGAGGGCTTGGGAGAGCTGGGGGGTTACCGGGCAGCGAGGGAGACAAGTAAGGGGACGAATAGAAACATAGAAACATAGAAATGTGATGACAGAAAAAGACCACATGGCCTATCTAGTCTGTCCTTCCATATCAAAAACTATAACAGTCCCCTTTTTACCTTTGGAGATCCTCTGTGTTTGTCCCATGCTTTTTTGTATTCAGTTACTGTCCTCATCTCTACCACCTCCACTGGGAGACTATTCCACGGATCTGCTACTCTTTCTGTAAAGAAATATTTCCGCATATCACTCCTGAATCTATCTCCCTTCACCCTCATCCCATGTCCCCTCGTAGAAGAACTTGCTTTCAATTGAAAGAGGCTCTCTCCCTGAACATTTATGCCATGGAGGTATTTAAACATCTCAATCATATCACCTCTATCCCGCCTTTCCTCTAAGGTGTACATATTAAGATCCTTAAGTCTGTCCTCATATGCTTTATAATGAAGACTACTAATCATTTTAGTAGCCACCCTCTGCACCGACTCCATCCTGTTCACATCCTTTTGAAGGTGCGGTCTCCAGAATTGCACACTATACACCAAATGAGGTCGCACCAAAGACTTATACAGAGGCATTATCACCTCCTTTTTTTCTGCTAGCCATTCCTCTCCGTATGCACCCAAGCATCCTTGTAGCTTTTGCCGTCACCTTTTCTACCTGTTTAGCTACTTTAAAATCATCAGACACAACCACGCCTAGGTCCCGCTCTTCTTTAGTGGACAAAAGTACTTCACCCCTAAACTATATTGCTTCTTTGGATTGCTGCAGCCCAAATGCCTATCCTTACATTTTTTAACATTAAATCCCAGCTGCAAGATTCTAGACCATTCTTCAAGCTTAGCTAGATCCCTCCTCATGTTATCTACACCTTCCTGGGTGTCTACTGTATTGCAGATTTTGGTATCATCTGCAAAGAGGCAAACCTTACCTGACAGCCCTTCTGCTATATCACTAACAAAGATGTTAAAAAGAATCGGACCAAGGACAGTTCTCTGGGGCACACCACTGGTAACATCCTTCCGTTGTTGGGTTTTCGGTTTGAGAAGCTTTTTTATTTTGACAAGTGTATGCCCAATTCAGTACCTTCCTGCGCTGGGCGGTGGTGCAGGACGTGGGTTGTGAGAATGTCATGCATTATTTAGATACGTTTTTATTTGTGGGAGCTGGGCAGTCGGCGGACTGCCAGCGGCTATTGTGCAGTTTCATGGACCTGGCAAAGGAATTGGGAGTGCCCTTAGCTGAGGACAAAACGGAGGGTTCTACGCATTGTATAATGTTTCTGGGAGTAGAATTGGACTCCATGGCAATGGTTGCTAGGCTGCTGGTGGAGAAGGTGATGAGGTTACAGGTGTTAGTGGCTAATGCCTTAATTTCCAGCAAAGTGAACTTGAGAGAGTTGCAGTCATTGATAGGAGCATTGAATTTCTCATGCCGTATCATCCCAATGGGTAGGGTGTTTCTGCAGAGGTTAGCAGGGGCGACAGCCGGAATGCGCAAACCGCATCATCGTATCAGGGTTTCGAGGGTGATGAAGGAGAATTTGCAGATTTGGGATGTCTTTTTGAAGGAGTTTAACGGTACGTCGGTACTGATGGAGGGAGAGATTTCATCAGTGGACTTGCAGTTATACTCGAATGCAGCAGGGGCGTCAGGGTTGGGCATCTATTTTGCAGGGGCATGGTTTGCAGACAGGTGGCCCGCAGCTTGGCAGGAGGCACGCTTGGTCAGTAACATTGCCTTCTTGGAGCTATTTCCGATGTTGGTAGCTTTGGAGTTGTGGCCGGATCACCTGTGCAACAGGTGTGTCTTGTGGTGGTGTGATAATGAGGCAGTTGTGAGCGTAATCAATCACTATACCCCAAGATGCGTGTTAGTGGCTGACTTAATGCAGGAGATAATCCTAGCCTGTTTAAGATTGAATGTAGCGATCAAAGCACGACATATACCGGGATGTATTAATGAGATCGTGGATGATCTTTCTCATTTTCAGTGGGACAGGTTTCAGAAACTGGCACCGGGAGCAGCCGAGAGTGGATTGCTGGTCCCAGAGCACTTATGGCAGGTTGGCCTGAAGAGATGCTGAGTTTGTTACGTGGCTCAGTAGAGATAGCAACTTGGTCGACTTACCAGCGGGGCTGTGACAAGGTGGAAGAGTTTCTGCGGGCACAAGGATGGCGGCCAGACGCAGTGTCCGATTGGATGTTAGCAAGATATGTGGCAGATGTCAAGGAAAAGGGGATGTCAAAAGCAGCGGTCCGGTTGCAGTTGGCGGGGTTTGCCTTTTTCGCAAGGGCAGTGGGCTGGCTTCCTGTGGGGGGTGGGTTTTTAACTCGGCGGTTATTACAAGGGTGGGGGAGACTGAGCCCAAGGCCTAAGGATAGCCAGCGACCGATCACGCATGATGTGCTGGTGAGGCTCTGCGCGGTGCTTCCGTAGGTGGCTTCGTCAGAGTATGAAGCGATATTATTCAAGGCAGTCTTTTGTCTGGCGTTTTTGGGGGCATTCCGGGTGGGGGAATTGGTAGCGGACTCAGGGGGAGCGTGTAGTACCAATGGCTTAATGCATCAGCATGTGTAAATGGAGTCGGGGTGTGTGAGGGTACTGTTAGCGCGCTCTAAGACTGACCAACAAGGGCATGGTTGGTGGGTGATACTGAAGGGGATGTTCGGGGTGCCAACATGCACGGTGGCTGCTTTACAGGTGTACTTGCACCGGCGGCCAGCAGTGGACAGCCTACTCTTTATTCATGTGAATGGAAAGGGGTTGACACGGTTCCAATTGACAGCAGTGTTAAGAATGGCCCTGCAGCGGATAGGGTAGGAGCTGCTTCGGTTCGCGGCACACTCATTCCACTAGTGCGGCAGCGGTGGGTTTGTCGGAACATGAGGTCCAATGCATAGGGCGATGGTGCTGAAGGGCCTTTTTGGGGTATGTCTGACTGTAAGGTAGTCGGGCGGGATAATAGGGGTGGCTAATGATGTTTTTTCTTTTGCAGATAGAGGGTGAGGTCCACTTGGATGTTGGATGATAGGCTATTTGTTTGTTCACTGGGCGGGGCAGCATGCGGCTGTGCGGCCTTTGGGGGCGAATCTTGGCCTGGATCCTGAGGTGGTGTCCGTCTTATGGCTGGGTGAGCGGGGACTCCATTGGACTCAATTTCTCCCTTTGCTTTGGCACCATGGGCGGCTACGGAGTTCACCGGACTTGATGCTAATATATTTGGGGGGAAACGATCTGTCAGCCTGGACCTGCAAGCAACTGATCAGAGCAGTGCAGAAAGATTTGGAGGTGGTGATGCAGTTGTGGGAAGTTCCCATCAGCCCCTGCGGGCTTAACAGCTACGAAAGGGAAACTAGTCCCTTCGCGCTCTGAAAGCCAGCGCGTGTGACTGCAGCTACGAAGAGAGGTGATACGGGGGAGGGCAGGCTCTGCTGGGCAGGGGGGCCCCGCGGCACACTCGATACTGCCACGGCAGCCCCGGCAGCGGGAGAAGACAGCTTTTTTAAAAAAACTTTTCGCTGGGCTGGGCTGGGCTGGGGGGGGGGTTAGGAGTGGTGATGGGCTGGGGGGGGGTTAGGAGTGGTGATGGGCTGGGGGGGGTTAGGAGTGGTGATGGGCTATGGGGGGGTAGGAGTGGTGATGGGCTATGGGGGGGGGGTTAGGAGTGGTGATGGGCTATGGGGGAGCTAAGTCTTTATATGGGCTGATGGGATTAGGACTGGAAGTGGGTTGATGGGGGGTTAGGACTGGTAATGGGCTATGGGGGGGCTTAAACTAAAAATTGGGTGATGGGGATTAGGACTGGAAATGGGCTGGTGGGATTAGGACTGGGAGTGGGCTGATGGGGAGGTTAGGACTGGTAATGGGGTATGGGGGGGCTTAAACTGAAAATTGGGTGATGGGGATTAGGACTGGGAGTGGGCTATGAGAGGCTAGGACTGGTAATGGGTTGGGGGGGTTGCTAGGACTGGAAATGGGCTGGGGGGATTAAGACTGGAGGTGGGCTGATGGGGTTAGGACTGGTAATGGGCTGTGGGCTGTTGGGGGGGAGTTAGGACTGGTAATGGGCTATGGGGGGTCTAGGAGTGGAAGATGGCTGATGGGGGGGTTAACACACTAGGATGGCTGAAAGTCAAATCTCTGATAATGGGCTATGGGCGGGCTAGGACAGGAAATGGGCTGATGGGGAGGGGTTAGGACTTGAGGTGGGCTGATGGGGTTAGGACTGGTAATGGGCTGTGGGCTGATGTGGGGGTTAGGACTGGCAATGGCTATGGGGGGCTGACTGGAAGTGGGCTGATGGGGGTTAGGACTGGAAGTGGGTTGATGGGGGGGGCTAGGACGGGGATTGGGTGGGGGGGTTGCTAGGACTGGAAATGGGCTGATGGGGGGCTAGGACTGGAAATGGGATGATGCAGGGACTAGAAGGGAATGGATACTGGGTGAGGCTGGAACTAGAAGGGAGCTGATGTTGGGGGAGGATTAGAATGGGATGGGGCTGGGAGAGTAAAATGGAGAGGGGAAAAATATTTTGTGTGGGAGGGATAAAAAAATCTACAATTGGCCGGGTATTGGGAGAGTAAGTGGGGATTGAGGATGGAGGGTTAAAATTTGAGTGGATGAAATAGGAATGAGGAAAGAGCAAAAGGAGAAAGATTAGTATGTTAAAGCAGATGTAGAGAGAGAGAATGGAAAAAAAACTAGAAGAGAGAAGAAAGGACAAATGGACAGCAGATGATGGAGAGTTAGCAGAAAACATGAAGAAACCAGAAGAAAGTGGCTGGAGCAATTGCAACTGAAAAAAAATGCACAAAAGGTAGAAAGATATCCCTTTATTTTGAATTTATTACCTGGAATATGAAAGCTCTGGGAAATGTGCATCATTAACGTCTGCGCTTTGTTTGGTACAAGAGGAAATTAATTTATAGTTTTATTTCTACAGTGTTGTTGTACATTCCAAGTTTGGCTTTTGGGGTTCCCAGTTTAATTATTGCCTTCCTGTTTCTAAATTGTGATTCCTTGTTTGGTGATGGTCTATTATTCTGCATGTGTAACTGAGCTGAGGTATTCTGTTTATGTAATTCCTATTTGACATTGCCACTTGTTCTCTTTCCCCAGTAGGTCATATATTGTTCTCTGAAATGTATTGGTTTAATATTTGCAGTGTTGCCTTTTGATTGGTAGGGTATGGTGCTTTGTGAGTCCTGGTAGTGCTGTTAGGATACGGCGGGTTTGCTATGGGTTCTAAATGGGCAGTGTTTGTAGTAGTTCCTAATATGCCTGGCGGTTGGCACTGGATTATAGTAATGTAGAAATCTTTTAGTCTGTCTTTATCCATACACTCATTAAGAGACATGTTTACTAAAAGTTAGTGTATGTTAGCATTATGCAAATATTTATGCAAATAAGGCCACTTATGCAAATGAGGCCCCGCTCCGAGTCTCCGCACATGGCCCCGCACCCCCCTTGGGCCGCCCCTGAAAGGGGCATAACCAATTTGAAAGAGAAGGTGATAATCCCCCTGTGCAGTTTGTTGGTGAGGCCTCACAGTACTATTTTCAGTTTTGGAGACCATATCTTGTTAAGGATAGAAAAAGATTTGAAGTGACAGAGAGGAAAGCAACCAACATGGCATGGGGTTTGCAGCAGAAGCTTTATGAGAAGAGACTTGAAGGCCTGAATATGTATATCCTAGAGGAAAGGAGGGACAGGGTAGATATGATACAGGCTTTAAATACTTGAAAGGAATTAATGAACAAACACTATTTTCTTCAAAGATATGGAAGCTATAAAACTAGAGGATATGAAATGAAGCTACAAGGATGTAAACTTAAAAGCAACATCAGGAAGTACATTTACATGGAAAAAGTATTGGATGTCTGGAATGCACTCCCAGTGGAGGTGGTAGGGTCAAAAGGCATGGGCTCAATGTGGAGGATCCATATATAGCAAGAAGAGCATTCCTGCTCAAAGTAAAACTTAAATGACCTTTTAAAAAAAGGTGCAGAGTTGGGGGTAACCTATACAGCATGACAGTTACAACCCAAGGTAAAAGCACAGAGCAGGAATGACCTGCACAGGACAGCAGTTACAACCCAAAGTAAAAACATCTTACTGGGTAGACTGGATAGGCTATACTGGCTTTCGTCTTCCATCATTTACTAGAGAAATTAGACAAATAAAGAGGGAACTTAGAAAGATTGAAAAAAGATGGCGGAAAACTAACTCAAATAATGACAGAAATTTATACAATGAGAAACTAGACTACTACAGAAAAACAATAAATGCATCTAAAAAAGCCTTGCATGCATTTATTGTTTTTCTGTAGTAGTCTAGTTTCTCATTGTATAAATTTCTGTCATTATTTGAGTTAGTTTTCCGCCATCTTTTTTCAATCTTTCTAAGTTCCCTCTTTATTTGTCTAATTTCTCTAGTAAATGATGGAAGACGAAAGCCAGTATAGCCTATCCAGTCTACCCAGTAAGATGTTTTTACTTTGGGTTGTAACTGCTGTCCTGTGCAGGTCATTCCTGCTCTGTGCTTTTTTAGATGCAATAAATGCATCTAAAAAAGCCTTCTTTCACTTGGTTTGCAGCTTGTCGTGCTGTGAGGGCTTGTGTGCATCAGTGATGCTGAGAGCTAAACTATTGGTAGTTTAACTACTGGCAGGGTCTCCCAAGATGGACAGGTCTCAGCTGAGGTGCCAGACGAAGACAAACCACCCATCTGGGCAGCAGCAGAATGGGATAGTGTTGACGGCGGAGGATCACATTTCTGTGACAACGGCAACAACACCAAACTTAAACTGCGCGGAAGGAAGGCCCGGCAATCTACTTCTGTATCTTGCCATGAAAACCCAATGGATAGTTACAACAAAACAAATTGTGCTATGGTGCTGGAAGATGAGACTCCCAGGTCGGAAGGCACTCAACTAGCTACTGGGGAAGAGCTGAAGACTTTTCAGAGTAAAGCCAGCATTTATGATGTGGTTGGATCAAAGCCTTCGGGAAGTCTGACTGCTGATGTAGCTGCGCATGAAATGAGAGTCAGAAGCTGTAAAGATGTCTTACACATTGGAACATGGAACGTACGAAGCATGAACCAAGGGAAGTTGGAAGTGGTCAAGAATGAAATGGAACGTGTACAACTTGATCTGTTGGGTGTCAGCGAACTGAAATGGACTGGCATCGGGCACTTTGCATCAGATGATCACATGGTCTACTATGCAGGAAATGAAAGACAAAGAAGAAATGGTGTTGCATTTATAATAAAGAAGAAACTTGCAAGAACTGTAATGAAATACAATGCAGTCAGCGAACGCTTAATCTCTATTCGTCTACGAGGATTGCCTATCAACACAACTATAATTCAAGTATATGCCCCAACAACAGCTGCAGAAGAGAATGAAATTGAAGAGTTCTATGAACAAGTACAAGCTGAAATTGACAGAACATGCAAACAGGATATCCTGATAGTCATGGGTGACTGGAACGCAAAAGTTGGCAACAAAGAAGAAGGCAAAGTAGTTGGAAAATATGGACTTGGCAACAGAAATGAAGCTGGAGAAAGATTGATAGAATTCTGCAAGACAAATGATCTATTCATCTCAAACACCTTCTTTCAGCAACACAAGCGACGACTGTACACATGGACTTCACCCAATGGATTGTATAAAAATCAAATTGACTACATCTGTGGAAGTCAACGATGGAAAAGCTCTGTAACATCAACAAAGACAAAACCTGGAGCTGACTGTGGTACAGATCATCAACTACTAGTATGCAAACTCAAGCTAAAGTTGAAAAAGAGCAAACCACTCATGAATGCACCAAAATATGACCTTGAGAATATACCACTGGAATTTAAAGACTGCCTGCAAAATCGATTTGCTGCCTTAGATACAAATGACAGAGCTCCGGAAGAGTTATGGAATGACATCAAGAAGGTTGTGCTGGAAGAAAGTGAGAAGTCTCTACAAAAGGTGAAAAAGCAAAAACGGCCAAAATGGATGACGGAAGAAACTCTGATAATTGCCCAGAAACGCAGAGAAGCTAAAGCCAAAGGAGAAAGAAAGACAATCGCAGAACTCAACAGAGATTTCCAACGTGCAGCAAGACAGGACAAGGAAAAGTACTACAATGACACTTGCAAGGAAATAGAAGCAGAAACTATTAGAGGAAGAACAAGATCGGCTTTCCTAAAGCTGCGAGAGTTAAAGAAAAAGTTCCAGCCTCGAATTGGAATGTTACAAGATGCTCAAGGTTCTATGTTGAATGATGCTGAGAAGATCAAGAAAAGGTGGAAGGAATATACAGAGTTTTTATATGATAAAGATCAAGTGGACCAACAGCCGTTTCAACCTATACCTTATGATCAGGAACCATTGGTGATGAAAGAAGAAGTTGAAGCAGCATTGAAAGCCTTATCAAAGAACAAAGCACCAGGCATTGATAGCATTCCCATAGAAGTATTGCAGCAATCTGATGCAGCTGTTACCGTACTTACAAGGCTCTGCCAAGAAATATGGAAGACAACATCATGGCCAACTGACTGGAAAAGATCTGTGTTTATACCAATACTAAAGAAAGGTGATCCAACTGACTGTGGAAATTATCGCACAATCGCTCTGATCCCACATGCCAGCAAGATTCTACTGAAGATTATTCAAAAGAGACTACAGCCATACCTAGAACAAGAACTACCTGAAGTGCAAGCAGGGTTCAGGAAAGGGCGAGGAACGAGAGACATCATTGCGGATGTGAGATGGATCCTTGAAAAGACTAAAGAATACCAAAAGGATATCTATTTGTGCTTTATCGACTATAGCAAGGCTTTTGACTGTGTAAACCATGAGAAACTCTGGGCCACATTAAGAAGCATGGGTATACCAGAACACCTGATCGTTCTCTTGCGTAATCTGTACATTGATCAAGAAGCAACAGTTCGAACGGAACAAGGAGAAACAGAATGGTTTAAAATAAGCAAAGGTGTAAGACAAGGCTGCATACTTTCCCCCTACCTGTTTAATTTATATGCAGAACAAATCATCAGAGAAGCAGGACTGTATGAAGACAACAGAGGTGTGAAGATTGGTGGAAGACTCATCAACAACCTTCGCTATGCTGATGATACCACATTACTGGCTGAAAGTGAAGATGATCTGAAACATTTGCTTCTCACAATCAAAGAACATAGTCTCAAAATGGGCCTGCACCTTAATGTAAAGAAGACAAAGATCATGACAACTGGCATAATCAACAGGTTCATCGTTGAAGGAGAAGAAATTGAAATCGTGAACAACTTTAACCTACTTGGATCAACTATCAATAAAGAAGCAACAAGCAGTCAAGAAATCAGACGACGCATTGCTCTTGGCAGAATGGCTATGAAAGATCTAGATAAGATTCTCAAGAGCAGAGATGTCTCTCTCCATACAAAGATTCGACTTGTTCAAGCCATGGTATTTTCAATAACATCATATGGATGTGAAAGCTGGACAGTGAAAAAGACAGACAGGAAGAAAATTGATGCCTTTGAATTATGGTGCTGGCGGCGAATACTGTGTATACCATGGACTGCCCGAAGAACAAACCAGTCGGTACTAGAAGAGATCAAACCTAAGCTTTCTTTAGAAGCTCAGATGACAAGACTTCGACTTTCATACTTCGGACACATCATGCGAAGAGAGAGATCATTAGAGAAAGACATCATGTTTGGCAAGATAGAAGGTCAACGCAAAAGAGGAAGGCCAGCAATGAGATGGATTGCTACAATAACAGCAGCTACGGGTACCAGTCTGTCAACAATGAGCCGCCTGACTGAAGACCGAACACAATTTAGGATAGCTATCCAGAGGGTCGCCATGAGTCGACTCCGACTCGACGGCACTTAACAACAACAACAAAAAAGCCTTTCATACAAAATTACTAACAAATTCCCTCAATCATCCCAGAGAATTATTTGAAATAGTTAAAAAAGTATCAAACCCTCCTAATACAGATGTCACCCCTATTAACCCACAAACTCTTGCTGACTATAACATAACTAAGCTCTCTCCACTATCAGACCCTCCAATTCCACTAATTTACTCCAACCCAAAGCCTGAACACATATGGGATAAATTTCATACTATAACACTAAAAGAACTGGATAAGGTGATCTCAGATATTAACACAACCACTTCTAGTCTTGATCCATGCCCAGTTAGCTGGATCAAAAATACTAAACCACTCCTAGCGCCCTACATTCTAAATATAGCAAATTTTTCTCTCACACATGGTACTATGCCAACCATCCTAAAGAGAGCCTCGATTAGACCTATTCTGAAAAACAAAAAACTAGAAAATCTTGATCCCTCTTCATATAGACCTATCTCTAGCCTTCCATTTATGGCAAAGATTATAGAAAAAATAGTATATAATCAACTTCAGAATCACATTGAACTTCATGCCCCCTTAGATTCACACCAATACGGCTTTAGACCATACCATAGTGTAGAAACACTTCTTGCAGTTATCTTTGATGATATTCTAAAATACATTGACAAATCAAAACAAGCAGTGTTACTTATATTTTTGGATATATCAGCTGCCTTTGATTCAATTAACCATCGTATCCTTTTTGAAAGACTCAAACAGATTGGTATACTTTGCACTATTCTTGCATGGTTCCAATCATATCTAACTGATCGATCGCAACAGGTAAAAATAGGAAACCATACATCTAAAACCTATACGCAAAAACAAGGAATCCCACAAGGTTCTGCATTGTCAGCTCTACTCTTTAACATATATTTACAACCTATATGCCACATCATTCAACAGTGCAAATTAAAATATGCAGTTTATGCTGATGATGTTATGATTTATCTCCCTATGGACATAGACTCCCTGGACTTCTCCAATATCAAATCATGCTTCACTAAAATGACGCAATGGCTAAATGAACACAATCTACACATTAACTTCAAGAAAACAGAAGCATTATTTGTTTCTAGAAATCAAAAATTTACCCCTCCAACAGAAATACAAATTGAAAACATAAGCATCCCCATAAAAGATGAAATAAGATACCTTGGCGTTATCATAGACAGAACGTTAAGTCTAACAACACACATCAGGAATACAACAAACACAATATATAATAAATTAAGATATCTTAAAAATCTAAAACCATTATCATCAAATCTGGACTTCAGATCAGTCCTTCAAGCCCTGATCCTGCCTCACTTAGATTTTAGTAACATAATTCTTCAAGGTATTCCAAAACATGCCTTACACCAACTAAAAGTAGCACAACATGTTGCTGCAAGAATGCTTATAAATGCAGGTCCAACTGAACACATAACCCCTATACTGTACAAACGTCACTGGTTACCTATACAAAGTAGGATAAAATATAAAGTTATCATAACAACGTTCAAACTGATAAGAGATATAGTCCCATCATATCTAACTGATCTACTGACAATTCATTCAAGGACCAGAACAGTGAGACAAAGGAACCC
Organism: Ichthyophis bannanicus; assembly: GCA_033557465.1. Classification (NCBI taxonomy): domain Eukaryota; kingdom Metazoa; phylum Chordata; class Amphibia; order Gymnophiona; family Ichthyophiidae; genus Ichthyophis; species Ichthyophis bannanicus. Next base: position 729,980,522 of record CM066036.1, on the reverse strand, counting down.
GAACACACTACTTGTTCCAAACAACTTTTCAAAACTAAATAAAACTACAACAAATAGGGCATTCAGCTTCAATGCTCCTTTAATATGGAACGCTCTGCCGGATAAACTCAGAGATATCACAGATCTTTCAGCATTTCGAAAAGATCTTAAAACTCACCTATTTATAGAGTACTTTGGAGACTCATTCCCAATAGATGAAATATTTCCCACTTAAACTCATGTATACTCATATTCATTAATTCACAACTTACTTTTTCCGTTTTCTTACTCTATCTTACAATACCCAATTACCATTTTTATTATATACAATTTACTGTTCACTGTAATTTCAATTGTTTGAATAAGTTTCAATGTAATGTTCAAGTTTTGTTCTATGTAAACCGCTTTGATTTTTCTGAAAGGCGGTATATAAAACCGTTCAATAAATAAATAAATAAATAAATAAATAAATATTACTATGTTCTGAGAGCAATACTCTGTAGGTTCTGGACTTCAAATTCCAACCTAAATTTGACTTCCAGAAACTCCCCCCCCCCCCATGCTTTCCTTTGCTTTTGGTACCCACATCTACCAAGACTGCTACCTCTTCCCCAGCCCTGTCTAAAATCCTGACAAAGTTATGCTTGAGATCCATTACCTTTGTACCAGGCAGAGAAGTAGCCAAGTGATCCTCACACCCACCGGCCACTCAGCTATCCACATGCCTAATCAAATCACCAATGAAAATGATTCTTATCTCTTCTCGCCTGGGAAGAAGTTCCTGGAGACTTATCTTTGGTGCAGGAGGATACTGCATTTTCTAGATGACTGTCTTTGGCTAGAAGATCATTTCCAGCCATACCAAGGTAATGCTTTACTTCCAGGTGATCTTTTTCCTTCAAGACAGAGCATAAGTTGCCAGATTGGAGGTGAGACATTTCTACTATATTCATGTAGATATCTTCTATATATATATCTGCTCCAATTCATCCAAGTCTGCTATTCTAGCCTCCAGAGATCAGATTGGTTCTCTGAGATTCAGGAACTCTTTTCATTGAATGCACACATATGACTCCCTACCAACTGGGAGATAGTCTTTTGTGCTGCATGCAATATGTGTGATTATCTAGCCCCCATCTCATTAATGGACTGCTGTCTGCATCTTTTTATTGTGAATTGTTTAACTGTTTGTAGTTGCTAAAGGATCATTTTGTATATTTTCTGCTGTTTTTTGTTTGCTTCCCAATGAACTGTTAATCTTCTAAGGGCTAATCATTTGCTGGGGAAAATACCCTATGGTGACACATTTTACTTTTACTCTTAACTGGGATAACTGGCCATAAATTAAGTGATGTGCCTGGGGTAAGGAGCAGTTGGCGAGGGATGGTAAGAAAAAAAAGATAACTACCTGTCTTTTTTGTTTTAGGACTATAAAATCATGACTACAGTAAATCTAGGACAGATTAGTTCTAAACCTTTAAAGCAGAACAATACTTGTCTGTTTTGTTTCAGGAATGTACGAGCCTAACTAAATCCTGGACAAATGAGGTGGTGGTATTTTTTGGTCAGCTTCCCCATAGATACAACTGCTCTTTAGTCATTTAACCAACCATTGCCTCAGGTACAAACTTAGAATGCAAGCCCTCCTACTGTATCTGAATGTAACTTCTACTGCAAAGGTGAGAGTTAAATAAAAAGAAACAACTGTACATAGTTGCTTTTTGTACATAGTTATTATGTTCCTCTGTTTATGGAACCTGTTGAATGTAAACCTGTTTAATGTATACCCAGCTGTTCATTGTAAGCACTGATCAATATTTGGTAAGTGTAGTTTCTGTTCATTGTAAACCGCGCTGATGTTGAATAGTGCGGTATAAAAGAAACTGTAAATAAATAAATAAAATAAAATAAAATAAATAAATAAAATAGAATACACATGTGGAGGGGCATTTTGCAAAGGACGTACTGGGCATGTGTGAACGTCCAAATAGGGAGGTGCAGCAAATGTCAGTGATTGCAGAACTGGGCCAGTGGACAGGCAGTGCAGTTGCAAAATAGCAATGAGAACATGTGGGAGAATGGATGCACCGGCTGGATGAGGCAGCCGCATGTCCATCTGTTGTGGAATACAGTGAGGAAGATGGCCAACACATTGTGCACAAACATGGGCCCAAGGATGTCCAGGCATCAACAATGATATGCAAACACATATGGCCATGCAGGAGTAGAGTTCAAGGAAATGATGAGAAGTTGGAATGATGGCAACAAGGATGCCCAACTTCTCCATGCAGGATCAGGGCTGGTGCTACTATTAGCCGAACTAGGTGGTTGTCTAGAGCAGTAGCCCTCTGGGAGTGCCCACTGACGCCTCTTCGTCCATCTCTGGACAAGCAGCAGAAGCAATGAGTACAAACAGCCCAGGGTGCTTACCTTTAAACTTTGGTGCTGCGGGGCTGTTTACTTCCACCCTCCAACACCTGAAGCTGACTTCCTGCTGCAAGCAGGAAGTCGGCATCAGGCGTCTGAGTTGCTAGTTAGCGTAGGGCCATGAAAGTCGATGTGTGCCGATTTCCATGCTAACTGTGCATCCCATGTTAGGGGTGTAAATAGGCAGATTAGGGGTGGAGAGCAAGCATGGTTAGCTCTGTGCAGTTAGTGTGAGTACCCGCCATGCACTAAATGCATCCCACGTGATTAGCGAGGGTTCACCTAACGCCACCTCAATAGGTGGAGTTAAGTGCACCTTCACCAATGTGGCACGTGTTAACTGCTGGGAAAATGCTGTCATCGAAACACCTAAAATACAATGGTTTTGGAGCTATTGGAGTGTTAGGTGCAACACCTTAGAACCATTTAGTAAAAGACCCTCAAAGTGATGTCATCACTTGCACATACACTGGTGCAGCACTGAGAGAAGCTAGTATTGTCTGCCTCCATCTGGCTGCAATCTGTGTGGACTGGTGCAACAGTGCAGATAGGCCTGTTTCCCTTCACCCATATCACAGTCTTGTGGCCAATGTGATTGAGACCTTTGGCTCAACATTGGTTTAGAGCTTGAGTATGCCCATTGTTTCTTTGGCCTACCAGTTGCCCAGCTTCCAGCACTGGTGGGCCAGAGAGCAAGCAGGAGGATTTGGGAGTTGGTAAGTCTGGGTCCAGGCTTCCTTTCCCACTCCCTGTGCTGTATCTGCATGTTCTGCTCTTTTTCTATTTTTGCTTTTATTTTCATTCTATTCCTTTAATTGGCACTTCTCTGTGTTGCTTGAATAAAGCAGATTCAAAACTTTTTTTTAATTTGAAGTAGCCTTCAGCTGCAGGCTGGGGAGCATAATCCACTTATATAGATTCTAGAATGGTCTAGCAGGTTTCAAGGAAAGAAAATGAACAGGTATGAAAAATTTCTCTTATGCACAGATACCACATTATAGAAACATTACAGATACAGAAGTGCCTTCCAAAAAGATTTTTGTTGTTTTTAATTTTGTATTCTATATATTTGAGGGTATATTTTGGTCAATTGGTTTCATAGCATATAAAATACAGCAATACATTAAAAAATAGATTTAAAACACTGATGTGCAAAGGAGCATATCAAGGCATTCTCAAGCTTCTGTCAACAGAGGAAGCTCCTGTGCTGTGCAAAGGAGCACATCTTGGCAGTTCCCTGCTCATATTGCTATTGGGAACTCCTGTGATCTGCAAAGATGTATGTGGGAGCAGTATCCTGTTCTGATCACTAGAGGAGCATTCACTGATGGCTGAAGGTTGCAGTCATGACTCATGAGCAACTACAGTGCCAAAGTCGAGCTCAGGTAAGCCAGGCTTCCTTAAAACCCCCATTAATCAGAAGCTACCTTAACACAGGAGCAAGGATGGCAAACCAGATATCAGGGTATAGCTGGTTTAGGTGTTTAAGAAGCTGTTAGGGAGGAGGCCCTGGGAAGGAAGAAGTTGCAAGCTTCAAGATCTTGTTGGGTTTGGGACAGGTGGTTCTATAAAGTGAGCAGGGGAGAAATCTCCAGGCAGTGACCACAGGGAGGGTGTTTCTCCCAGTCTTGGTGGCAGGGGCAAAGCAGGGAAGAAGCAGCCCACAGGTAAGCCTGCCTTGGTCTACAAACATTTACAAAAGTCATGTTACTGGAATAAAAACAGTCATTTCTTATCAAATTGTATATGCTGAACACGAATATGACAGTGAAATTGCAAAGTTGGCTCTAGTTTTTTTGTAATCTACAAGAATTAAGGTTTACACCATGAAATGCATGTCAATAGTAAATATAATAGGCCTTCGGTTAATACCTGTAAAAAAACAAGTCATAGACTACTTCTTAGATTTTTTCACCTGTCTCTTGTACAGCTATTCGGGAGCTTCTCTGGGGAGTGTCCAGCAGTAGTCAGCCAGCATTGCAGTGGACCATTTCTCCTGGTATCTTTGCTCCATCGTTGCAATATCCTGGTGAAAACGTTTGCCCTGTTCATCACTAACCATACCACAGTTGTCAGGAAAGAAAATCGAGATGGGAATCAAGGAAATGGATCTTTAGAGACATATTGCAGCCAAGTTTCTGATACTGCATCAGCATGTCTTCTATTAGTTCCTTGTAGTTTTCTGCCCTAACAGTCCCGAGAAAGTTTGTTGACACTAGGCGAAAAGCATTCCATGCTTGTTTCTCATAACCCTGCAGCAAGTTGTTGAACCGGTCATCTTTGAAGAGCTCTCGAATCTGAGGACCCACAAAAACTCCCTCTTTAATCTTTGCTTCGCTGAGTCGAGGGAATTTTTCATGCAGGTATTGGAAAGCTGGTGAAGTGTGGTCCATGGCTTTCACAAAGTTTTTCATCAAACCTAGTTTGATGTGAAGGGGTGGTAGCAGGATTTTGAGACCCTCAATCAGAGCTGAGTGCTGGATATTCTTCTCTCCAACTGTTACAATTTGTCTGTGATTCCATTCCTTCCGCATGTAGTGCCAACCCCTTGCTCGGTTATCCCACTCACATAAGAAACACATGTATTTTATATATCCCTGCTGCAGTCCCATTAAAAGGGCAACTACCTTCAAGTCACCACAGAGGTGCCAGCTGTACTTGTTATAGTTAATGGAAGTCAGTAGATGCTTTAAGTTATCGTATGTCTCTTTCATCTTTCATGTGGACGGCATGCGCTACTGGAATAGATGGAAGACAGTTTCCATTCTTCAAAAGCACAGCCTTCAGACTCAGTTTCGAAGAGTCTATAAATAGTCTCCAGTCTTGTGGGTCATGAGTGATTTTTAAGGCATTCATGAGGCTTTCAATATCAGAACAGAATACCAGATTACTTTCCTTTCTGAAGAAAGGCTCCAATTGCTGGTGGTGCTTTCAATATGGAGTAATGTTGACATCTTCTTCTAGAAGATTCCATTGTTGGAGTCTTGATCCTAGCAATTCTGCCTTGTTCTTGGATTAGTCCAAATCACAAAACAGGTCATTTAGTTCTTCCTGTGTTATTCTGTGTGGAGTTGATAATGCATCCCAGTGAAAATCTGGGTCACTGCATGCTGACGGACCAGGAGAAGAACAGGTCGGCTCACCCTTGTCCTCATCAGATGAATCAAGAGAATATTCTGATGGAGGTTCTGGAATAGGAAGTCCCTCACCATGTGGAACTGGTCTCAATGCAGACGGAATGTTTGGGTAGACTATGCTCGACTTCTTTTGCTTCGTTATTCCACTGGAAAGAGGAGGAACCAAGCAGAAGTAACAGTCATTTATGTAGTTGCTTGGCTCTCTCCACCCCATGGGGACTGCAAATGGCATTGATGGTTTTTTGCAATTCAACCACTGTGAAAGCTGTGTTTATTTATTAAGACAGTTTTGTATACCACCTTATCCTTCAATCAAAGCAGTCACAACACAATTGGGGGATACATTTAACACATGGGGATATGATACACATACATTAATACTTACAGGGAACATGGGCAATAGAGGGATAAGTGGCTTGCCCAAGACCACAAGGAGCATCTGTGGGACTAGAAACCCCAGTCCTTCCGGCACAAGGTTGCTGTTCTCTAGTGGGATTTGAACCCCCGACCTTCCAGCTTGAAGTACCTTGCCCCAACCACTAGACTACAGGTGTACATGTTGTTGTTGTTAAGTGCCGTCGAGTCAGAGTCGACTCATAGCGACCCTCTGGATAGCTATCCTAAATTGTGCTCGGTCTTGAGTAAGGCGGCTCATTGTTGACAGACTGGAACCCGCAGCTGCTATTATTGTATCGATGCATCTCATTGCTGGCCTTCCTCTTTACCTTCTATCTTGCCAAGCATGATGTCTTTCTCTAATGATCTCTCTCTTCGCATGATGTGTCCAAAGTATGAAAGTCGAAGTCTTGTCATCTGAGCTTCTAAAGAAAGCTTAGGTTTGATCTCCTCTAGTACCGACTGGTTTGTTCTTCAGGAAATCCATGGTATACACAGTATTCGCCACCAGAACCATAATTCAAAGGCATCAATTTTCTTCCTGTCTATCTTTTTTACTGTCCAGCTTTCACATCCATATGATGTTATTGAAAATACCATGGCTTGAACAAGTTGAATCTTTGTATGGAGAGAGACATCTTTGCTCTTGAGAATCTAATCTAGGTCTTTCATAGCCATTCTGCCTAGAGCAATGCGTCGTCTGATTTCTTGACTGCTTGTTGCTTCTTTATTGATAGTTGATCCAAGTAGGTTAAAGTTGTTCACGATTTCAATTTCTTCTCCTTCAACGATGAACCTGTTGATTTTGCCAGTTGTCATGATCTTTGTCTTCTTTACATTAAGATGCAGGCCCATTTTGAGACTATGTTCTTTGATTGTGAGAAGCAAATGTTTCAGATCATCTTCACTTTCAGCCAGCAATGTGGTATCATCAGCATAGCGAAGGTTGTTGATGAGTCTTCCACCAATCTTCACACCTCTGTTGTCTTCATACAATCCTGCTTCTCTGATGATTTATTCTGCATATAAATTAAACAGTTAGGGGGAAAGTATGCAGCCTTGTCTTACACCTTTGCTTATTTTAAACCATTCTGTTTCTCCTTGTTCCGTTCAAACTGCTGCTTCTTGATCAATGTACAGATTGTGCAAGAGTACGATCAGGTGTTCTGGTATACACATGCTTCTTAATGTGGCCCAGAGTTTCTCATGGTTTACACAGTTAAAAGCCTTGCTATAGTCAATAAAGCACAAATAGATATCCTTTTGGTATTCTTTAGTCTTTTCAAGGATCCATCTCACATCCGCAATGATGTCTCTCGTTCCTCGCCCCTTCCTGAACCCTGCTTGCACTTCAGGTAGTTCTTGTTCCAGGTATGGTTGTAGTCTCTTTTGAATAATCTTCAGTAGAATCTTACTGGCATGTGGGATCAGAGCGATTGTGCGATAATTTCCACAGTCAGTTGGATCACCTTTCTTTAGTATTGGTATAAACACAGATCTTTTCCAGTCAGTTGGCCATGATGTCGTCTTCCATATTTCTTGGCAGAGCCTTGAAGTACGGTAACAGCTGCATCAGATTGCTGTAATACTTCTATGGGAATGCTATCATTGCCTGGTGCTTTGTTCTTTGATAAGGATTTCAATGCTGCTTTAACTTCTTCTTTCATCACCAATGGTCCCCGATCATAAGGTACAGGTTTGAACAGCTGTTGGTCCACTTGATCTTTATCATATAAAAATTCTGTATATTCCTTCCACCTTTTCTTGATCATCTCAGCATCATTCAACATAGAACCTTGAGCATCTTGTAACATTCCAATTAGAGACTGGAACTTTTTCTTTAACTCTCGTAGATTTAGGATAGCTGATCTTGTTCTTCCTCTAATAGTTTCTGCTTCTATTTCCTTGCATGCATCGTTGTAGTACTTTTCCTTGTCCTGTCTTGCTGCACATTGGAAATCTCTGTTGAGTTCTGTTATTGTTTTTCTTTCTCCTCTGGCTTTAGCTTCTCTGCGTTTCTGGGCAATTTTCAGATTTTCTTCCGTCATCCATTTTGGCCATTTTTGCTTTTTCACCTTTTGTAGAGACTTCTTGCTTTCTTCCAACACAATCTTCTTGATGTCATTCCATAACTCTTCTGGAGCTCTGTCATTTGTATCTAAAGCAGCAAATCGATTTTGAAGGCAGTCTTTAAATTCCAGTGGTATATTCTCAAGGTCATATTTTGCAGCATTCATGAGTGGTTTACTCTTTTTCAACTTTAGCTTGAGTTTGCATACTAGTAGTTGATGATCTGTACCACAGTCAGCTCCAGGTTTTGTCTTTGTTGATGTTATAGAACTTTTCCATCGTTGACTTCCACAGATGTAGTCAATTTGATTTTTATACAATCCATTGGGTGAAGCCCATGTGTACAGTCGCCGCTTGTGTTGATGGAAGAAGGTGTTTGAAATGAATAGATCGTTGGTCTTGCAGAATTCTGTCAGTCTTTCTCCAGCTTCATTTCTGTTGCCAAGTCCATATTTTCCAACTACTTTGCCTTCTTCTTTGCTGCCAACGTTTGCGTTCCAGTCACCCATGACTATCAGGATATCCTGTTTGCATGTTCTGTCAATTTCAGCTTGTACTTGTTCATAAACTCTTCAATTTCATTCTCTTCTGCAGCTGTTGTTGGGGTATATACTTGAATTATAGTTGTGTTGATAGGCATTCCTCGTAGACGAATAGAGATTAAGCGTTCGCTGACTGCATTGTATTTCATTACAGTTCTTGCAAGTTTCTTCTTTATTATTTGGAGTGGAGGAGTGGCCTAGTGGTTGGGGCAAGGTACTACAGGCCAGAAGGTCAGGAGTTCAAATCCCACTAGAGGACAGCAACCTTGGGCCAGAAAGACTGGGGTTTCTAGTCCCACAGGTGCTCCTTGTGGTCTTGGGTAAGCCACTTAACCCTCCATAGCCCATATTCCCTGTAAAATAGTTATCTCCAAGTTATAATGCCCTGTTCAATGTAATTTCAGTTTGTTCAATGTAAACCACACTGATGCAGAATAGAACGGTATATAAGAGAATGTAAATAAATAAAATAAATTTAAATACAACACCATTTCTTCTTTGTCTTTCATTTCCAGCATAGTAGATCATGTGATCATCTGATGCAAAGTGCCCGATGCCAGTCCATTTGAGTTTGCTGACACCCAACAGATCAAGTTGTACACGTTCCATTTCATTCTTGACCACCTCCAACTTCCCTTGGTTCATGCTTCGTACGTTCCATGTTCCAATGCGTAAGACATCTTTACAGCTTCTGAGTCTCATTTCATGCGCAGCTACATCAGCATTCAGACGTCCCGAGTGCTTTGATCCAACCACATCATAATTGCTGGCTTTACTCTGAAAAGTCTTCAGCTCTTCCCCAGTAGCTGGTTGAGTGCCTTCCGACCTGGGGTGTCTCATCTTCCAGCACTATAGCACAATTTGTTTTGTTGTAACTATCCATTGGGTTTTCATGGCAAGATACAGAAGTAGATTGCCGGGCCTTTCTTCCGCACAGTTTAAGTTTGGTGTTGTTGCCTGTGTCACAGAAATGTGATCCTCCGCCGTCAACACTATCCCATTCTGCTGCTGCCCAGATGGGTGGTTTGTCTTGTTCTGGCACCTCACCTGAGACCTGTCTATCTTGGGAGACCCTGCCAGTATTTAAACTACCAATAGTTTAGCTCTCAGCATCACTGATGCACACAAGCCCTCACAGCACGACAAGATGCAAACCAAGTGTACATGTAGCACAGCATATATTCGGGGCCCAAGGCTTGTCTTGGTCACCAATCTTGCATCTGAAGTAAAGATGATATGCCTTCTTCAGTTGAGAATTGATACTTTTCTTCTGGTTGACAAATGTCACTTCCCCACAAAGGTAGCAGAAATTGTCAATGGTATTAACGCACTTTCACGGCATTACTGTTCTGTATTGTACCTAAATGGCTAAAATTATATGATTAATACAAGTTACATGTAACATTAGCTTAAACTGTCTTGCACACAGTCTGAAATATTTTAAATGCTCAACCTTTCTTACTGCGTATATAGTACACTGCTGACGTCAGATGGCTTCAGCAGCCGTCTGGCAGTAGTATTACATTGCATCAGAAAATGATGCAATCAACTCTGGATGATGTGTGCATGCTGGTATTATGCAATGTGATGCAATATTACATCATTCAAGGCTTATTTGGGATGTTGTTGATGTCCTACTGGATAAATTTACATGGTGAAACAAAAATGAACTACATGCAATATCTTCAAAATGAGAGCCAATAAAAATTTTTTAATGTTATATTCGTATTCATCTCACCAAGATACTACAGATTAGGGCCTTTTAAAGTCAGTAACGATTTCAATGTTGACCAGTGTATATTTAAAACTACATGGAAGCATGATTCATTGTGAATTTTGTCTATTATTGGATTAAGAAGTCTGCAATAAGGACTTGTAATTTAAATTGAGAACCACACAGACTTTTTTTCCATTTGGACTATGGTGGGGATATTGCTGCTAATTCTGAGTTCTCAGTGATGTAGATTTTTTAACTTTGTATATTGTCTAAAAATATTAATCATATGCAACAAGTATCCTGAAAGATGGAACAAATAACTTCCATCTGGCAACCAATGCTCAATCCCCTTCCCCCTTCTACCCTACCCCCCTCCCTCACCCCTACCAACCTCCCACCCTCTGAAACCTGGACAATCGAGCATCTTCATGTTACTCTGGACATCAGAATAAATTAACAAAAAATATATGGTAAAACAAACAGTTACTATAATTAGAAGACTAAAGAACAATCAATTGACTGAAAACCCTTGTCTCTTATCAACTTCTTGAATTTATTTGAAGTAATGCAGCAAATGGCGTCCACACTTTCTCAAATTTATCTACCCGCTCATATTTACAGGCGATCAACTTATACATATAACATACAATCCAAGGTCTCTGAATCAGCAGATCTTTATCCAGAATGACTGCAGTATGCCAATATTTTGCAATCTCACACCAAATAACTCTAATGCAGACTGCCAGCATGGTTTAAAGGTGAGGTCAGAGAGGCTGTTGTTGCCAAAAAGGTTTCTTTCAGGAAATGGAAAAAAGAGCCAAACGACGAAACCTGGAAACAGCACAAGCACTGGCAAATCAAATGCAAGGCATTGATAAAGCAGGCAAAGAGAGAATTTGAGAAGAAGCTTGCTGTGGAAGCAAAAACGCGAAATAAAGATTTTCTTCAAGTACATTTGCAGCAAAAAACCTGTGAGAGAGTCAGTTGGTCCATTAGATAATAGAGGAGTTAAAGGGGCACTAAGAGGCGACAAGGCGATAGTGGAGAGACTGAATGAATTTTTTGCTTCAGTCTTTACTGAGGAAGATGTAGGGACGTTACCCATGACTGAAGTGGTATTTAAAGGTGTGGAAGAATTGAAGGAAATATCGATACATCGGGAAGATGTATTACAACTATTAGATAAACTGAAGAGTAGCACATCACCTGGGCCGGATGGTATACATCCAAGGGTGTTGAAAGAACTGAAATATGAGATTGCAGACTTGCTATTAGTAATCTGTGAACTATCATTAAAATCATCTCTAATACCTGAAGATTGGAGGATCGCCAATGTAACACCAATTTTTAAAAAGAGTTCCAGGGGTGATCCGGGAAACTACAGACCAGTGAGCCTCACGTCAGTACCAGGAAAAATGGTAGAAACCATCATAAAGAATAAAATTACTCAGCATGTAGATAGTCATGGCCAAATGGGAGACAGTCAACATGGCTTTAGACAAGGAAGATCTTGTCTTACTAATCTGTTATGTTTTTTTGAAAGTGTAAATAAACAGGTGGACAAAGGTGTGTCGGTTGATATATTGTATCTGGACTTTCAGAAAGCCTTTGACAAGGTCCCTCATCAGAGACTTTTGGCAAAACTAAAGAGTCATGGGATAGGAGGCAGTGTACTACTGTGGATCAAGAACTGGTTAAGAGATAGAAAGCAGAGGGTTGGGCTAAATGGACAATTTTCCCAATGGAGAAAGGTGAATAGTGGTGTACCCCAGGGATCTGTGCTGGGTCCAGGGCCGGATTTACCTATACGCCATGTACGCCATGGCGTAGGGCCCACAGCTGGCAGGGGCCCACAAAAAAAGAAGAAGTTAATTTTTTTTAAATAAAATAAAAAAAAAAAGCTGCTGGCTGCCGCCGCGGGGCCCCCTCTGCTGCCGCGGCAGCACCGACTGACCCGGGGGGCCCCCTCTACAAGCTAAATCCGTCGGGTCGGGTCGGGTCGGGTCGGGTCGGGTCGGGTCATTCCTTCCTCCCTCTCTCCCTCCGTGCAGGCTGTTCCTTCCTCCAACTCTCCCTCCGTGCAGGCTGTTCCTTCCTCCAACTCTCCCTCCGTGCAGGCTGTTCCTTCCTCCAACTCTCCCTCCGTGCAGGCTGTTCCTTCCTCCCTCTCTCCCTCCATGCAGGCTGAATCTGTTAAGCCGGCAGGGGCTGATGGGAAATTTCCCATCAGCCCCTGCGGGCTTAACAGAGGCGCGACGGAGACACTCTCCCTTCGCGCCTCTCACAGCGTGCACGGAGGGAGGGAGGAAGGAACGACCCGACCCGACCCCACGGATTTAGCTTGTAGAGGGGGCCCCCGCGGGTCAGTCGGTGCTGCCGCGGCAGCAGAGGGGGCCCCGCGGCGGCAGCCAGAAGGTTTTTTTTTTAAATTACATTTTACTTTAGGCCGACGGGGGGGGGGGGGTAGGACTGGTAATGGGCTATTGGGGGGGGGGCTGGGGCTGGGACTGGAAATGGGCTGGTGGGGGTTAAGGCTCGGGGTGGGTTGATGGGGCTAAGACTGGTACTGGACTGTGGGCTGTTGGGGGGGCTTAGAACTGGCAATGGGCTTTGGGGGGGGGCTTAAGACTGGTAATGGGCTGTGGGCTGATGGGGCTGTCTGGTAATGGGCTATGGGGGGCCTAGGACTGGAAAGGGGCTGGGGGGTTAAGACTGGAGGTGGGCTGATGGGGTTAGGACTGGTAATGGGCTTTGGGGGGGGTTAAGACTGGTAATGGGCTGTGGGCTGATGGGGGCTGTCTGGTAATGGACTATGGGGGGCCTAGGACTGGAAAGGGGCTGGGGGGTTAAGACTGGAGGTGGGCTGATGGGGTTAGGACTGGTAATAGGCTTTGGGGGGGGGTTAAGACTGGTAATGGGCTTTGGGGGGGTTAAGACTGGTAATGGGCTGTGGGCTGATGGGGGCTGTCTGGTAATGGGCTATGGGGGGCTGGGACTGGAAATGGGCTGGGGGGGTTAAAACTGGAGGTGGGCTGATGGGGTTAGGACTGGTAATGGGCTGTGGGCTATGGGGGGCTGACTGGAAATGGGTTGATGGGGTTAGGACTAGAAGTGGGCTGATGGGGGGTTAGGACTGGTAATGGGTTATAGGGGGGGCTTAAACTGAAAATGGGTTGATGGGGGGTTAGGACTGTAAGTGGGTTGATGGGGGGCTAGGACTGGTATTGGGTTGGGGGTTGCTAGGACTGGAAATGGGCTGATGGGTGGCTAGGACTGGAAATGGGCTGATGCAGGGACTAGAAGGGAATGGATGCTGGGTGAGGCTGGAACTAGAAGGGAGCTGATGTTGGGGGAGGATTAGAATGGGATGGGGCTGGAAGAGTAAAATGGAGAAGGGAAAAATATTTTGTGTGGGAGGGATAAAAAATCTACAATTGGCCGGGTATTGGGAGAGTAAGTGGGGATTGAGGATGGAGGGGTAAAATTTGAGTGGATGAAATAGGAATGAGGAAAGAGCAAAAGGAGAAAGATTAGTATGTTAAAGCAGATGTAGAGAGAGAATGGAAAAAATCTAGAAGAGAGAAGAAAGGACAAATGGACAGCAGACGATGGAGAGTTAGCAGAAGACACGAAGAAACCAGAAGAAAGTGGTTGGAGCAATTGCAGCTGAAAAAAATGCACAAAAGGTAGAAAAATATCTCTTTATTTTGAATTTATTAATTGGAATATGTCAGCTCTGGTAAATGTGCCTCATTAACGTCTGCGCTTTGTTTAGTACAAGAGCAAATTAATGTATAGTTTTATTTCTACAGTGTTGTACTTTCCAAGTTTGGCTTTTGGGATTCCCAGTTTAATTATTGTCTTCCTGTTTCTAAATTATGATTACTTGTTTGATGGTCTATGTTCTGCATGTGTAACTGAGCTGAGGTGTTCTGTTTTATATAATTCCTATTTGACATTGCCACTTGTTCTCTTTCCCCAGTAGGTCATGTATTGTTGTTCTCTGAAATGTATTGGTTTAATATTTGCAGTGTTGCCTTTTGATTGGTAGGGTATGGTGCTTTGTGAGTCCTGGTAGTGCTGTTAGGATACGGCGGGTTTACTATGGGTTCTAAATGGGCAGTGTTTGTAGTAGTTCCTAATGTGTCTGGCAGTTGGCACTGGATTATAGTAATGTAGAAATCTTTTAGTCTTTCTTTATCCATACACGCATTAAGAGGCACGTTTACTAAAAGTTAGTATATGGTAACATTATGCAAATATTTATGCAAATGAGGCCCCTTATGCAAATGAGGCCCCGCACCCCCCTTGGGCCGCCCCTGCTGGGGGCCCACAATTTTTGTTGGCGTAGGGCCTCACTCAAGGTAAATCCGGCCCTGGCTGGGTCCGCTGCTTTTTGACATATTCATAAATGACCTGGAAAGTGGAATAACGAGTGAGGTTATCAAATTTGCAGAAGACACAAAACTATTTAAAGTTGTTAAAACCCAAGAGGATTGTGGAAAATTGCAAGAGGATCTTGATAAATTAGAAGACTGGGCATCAATATGGCAGATAAAATTTAATGTGGACAAGTGCAAAGTTATGCACCTAGAGAAGAACAACCCAAACTATGGTTACACAATGCAAGGTTCCACATTAGGAACCAGCACCCAGGAAAAAGATTTAGGCGTCATTGTGGATACCATGTTAAAACCCTCGGCCCAGTGTGCAGCGGCGGCCAAGAGAGCAAATAGAATGCTAGGTATGATAAGGAAAGGAATGGAAAATAAAACAAAGGATATTATAATGCCTCTATATCGTTCCATGGTGAGACCGCACCTTGAATATTGTGTGCAATTCTGGTCGCCGTATCTTAAAAAGGATATAGAGTTATTAGAAAAGGTTCAGAGAAGAGCCACGAAAATGGTAAAGGGGATGGAAGGATACTCCTATGAAGAAAGGCTAAAAAGGTTAGGGCTCTTTAACCTGGAAAAGAGACGGCTGAGGGGAGATATGATATAAGTCTATAAATTGATGAATGGAGTGGAACGGGTAAATGTAGATCGATTGTTTACCTTATCAGAATATAGAAAGACTAGGGGACTTGCAATGAAGCTACAGGGTAAACTATTTAAGACTAATAAAAGAAAATATTTTTTCACTCAACGTGTAATCAAACTCTGGAATTTGTTACCGGAGGATGTAGTAAAGGCTGTTAGTGTAGCTGGGTTTAAAAAAGGTTTGGACAAGTTCCTGGAGGAAAGGTCCATAAACCTTTATTAAGAAGGGACCCAGGATATCTATGCTTGACCCAGTACAAGCATTATGGAACCTGTGTCTTTTGGGGAAACTGATAGGTACGTATGACCTAGATTGGCCACTTTTGGAAACAGGATACTGGGCTTGATGGACCTTGGTCTGACCCAGTATGGCATATCTTATGTTCTTATGTTCTTATGTTACCTTACACAATTCTCTGTCCATCCTTTCAGGAAGCATTTGGAGCAAAAATATCTGAGAAGCCATTGACAAAGCCAAACCTGTAATCTCATTCAACCTTTAAGCATCCCATTCCCTCAACTCTGATTACCAGGCACTCCCACCAAATATACAGAAGTGTCCCTTCCATACTACAGCCTCTCCAACATTCGCTATTCACACGTATACCATTTACTCAGGACATCTAGTGTCTGGTACCACCAGTAGAGCAATTTATACCCATTCTCCACAATGTTAGCTGAAATGGACAGTATTGCAGAATTCTGAAAGAGTCTTTCCTACTCCTGAATACCAAACACCTGCCCTAGTTTTGCCTCCCACATCCCCACCTGTTTACTCTTGTCTAATGGAAAATCTCTTAGGCATTCATATATTTTGGATAATAAGCCCTTACAAACGCCCTCCCCCCCCACACCCTTAAGAGTTTTCAAAGCAGGTCCATCTCCCTCATCCCTCAACACTTTCAACTTAGAAACCAAATGCCTGATCTCAAAAAATGCATAAAAGTCAGACTTACCCAATCCAAATGTTTCCTCTAATTTAATGAAATAAGTGATAGTGCCTCTCTTCATAAAGCTGTCCCACTTCATACATCCCTTTTTTCTCCAACTTTAATCTCTGCCCATCTCCCCAAGGCCCTAATTCCTGCTAATGTAAACAATGGTGTCTCTGGAACAATTTCCTCCCCCCTGAGAACATTTCCTGGACTCATTTCCATATTTTTAAAGTCAATACCACACATGGTGAAGAGTACTCCCCAACCTCTCCTAGTATGCACCCCCCACACAACCTCCTCCAATGGGATGTGTCCCACAGAGGCCTACTTGATTCTAACCCAGGGTTTAGGGATCTGCCTCCTCCATGCAAGAATGGCCCGGATATGCACTGTCCTATACCCCCAGTTCCCCATCTTTCTGTCCTCTACACAAAGTACTAATTCCTACCTGCGGCACTTTCCCTTTCCAAATCCCCTTACCCTCCTAGTCAACTTTTTCAACTCGACCTTGGGTACTTCTAATGGCAAAGTCTGCCACAAATAAAGAAACTGCGGCAATACCATAATTTTTACACGGGCAATCTGCCCAAGAAGAGATATCAGGTAACTCTGCCACCTTTCCAAGTCAGCATGCCAAAGCAGTGGTGGGGATTTCAATCTATAGAATTGCCCAATGCTTTTTACAAGTTGAACCCCTAGGTACTGAATATTCCCCCTAGCTTCTTTAAAGTGGAAAAGGCCTAAGAATTTCCACCATCTCCTCCTTACCCACTGTCAGATGTAATAGTTCAAATTTAATTAAATTAGTTTTAAACCAAGAAACTCTTCCATAGGCATCCGCTTCTTCTGCAACTGCCCCCAATGATCTCAACAGCTGGGTGAAAGACATCAGAATGTCATCTGCAAATAATGACACCTTAACTTCACCCCCTACCTCAATCCTTTTTACTCTAGCATTTGCCCTAGTCCTCACTGCAACAGGCTCAACCATCAGAGAAAAATGCAGGGAATCAGGCACACCTGAAGAGTACCCTGGTGGAGCGAGAAGGCCCTTGAGTACCTGCCGTTCACTGTTATCTTTGCCTTTGGTGAAGAGTATAGTGTCTGTATCCATCCCGTGAAATAAGGTCTAAACCCAAATTTCATTAGTACTTCCATTAAATACCCCTACTCCACCCTATTGAACATCTTCTCTGCATCAACCAAAAGCAGCAGAGCTGGAGTATCTCTCACCCTTACCTCCTCGATAATTCACCACCCTGAGGACATTATCCCCCACCTGTCATCCCAGAACAAATCCCCCCCCCCCAGCAAAGAAAGCCAGAATACTAGCTAGCAGCTCAGTGTCTAAGTTTAGCAGAGAAATAAGCTGGTAGGAACCTCCATGTTCTGGCTCTTTACCTGACTTCAGGAGCAACATAGCACCTACCTCCAACAGATGGGCCCCTTTTTACTGCATGAAACACCTTAAACAAATGCGGGGATAGAGTTACTCCAAATTTCTTGTACAATTTACTGGTGACTCCATCAAGCCTGTGGGCCTTCCCACCCTTTAATTTCCTAATTGCAATCAAAATTTCCTGCTCACTGACAGGCTCATCCAACTTTCCCACTTGGGCATCAATTAACTTGATCAATCCCAGCCTCCTCTCGATAAATACAGGTATCCTCCCTCCCATTACCCCTCTCAGACTTCTAAAGGTCCCTATAGAATCCCACAAACTCCTCCCTTACGTCTTCCTCCCCCCCTGCACACTGACCCCCACTCCACTTTCTCAAAGAAGTTAAGAACATAAGATATGCGCTACTGGGTCAGACCAAAATCCATCAAGCCCTGTATCCTGTTTCCAACAGTGGCCAATTTAGTTCACAAATACCTAGCAGTTTCCCCAAAAAGACACAGGTTCCACAATGCTTGTATTGGGACAAACAGTGGATTTCCCAGGTCCCCTTTAAGAATGGTTTATGGACCTTTCCTCCAGGAACTTATCCAAACATTTTTTAAACCCAGCTACACTAACAGCTTTTACTACACCTTCCGGTAACGAATTCCAAAGTTTGATTATACGTTGAGTGAAAACATATTTTCTCTTATTAGTCTTAAATAGGTTACTCTGTAGCTTTATTGCATGTCTTTCTATATTTTGATGGTGTAAACAATAGATCTACATTTACCTGTTCCACTCCATTCATTAATTTATAAACCTCTATCATATCACCCCTCAGCCGTCTCTTTTCCAGGTTGAAGAGCCCTAAGCTTTTTAGCTTCTCTTCATAGAGTTATCCTTCCATCCCCTTTAGCATTTTGGTGGCTCTTCTCTGTACCTTTTCCTAATAACACTATATCCTTTTTAGATACGGCAATCAGAATTGCACACAATATTCAAGGTGCTGTCACATCAGGAACAATACACAGGTATTATAAAATATCCTATATTTTATTCTCCATTCCTTTCCTTATGATTCCTAGCATTCTATTTGCTTTCTTTGCTGCCACTGCACACTGAGCAGAGGGTTTCAACATGTTATCCATGATGATGCCTAAATCTTTTTCCTGAGTAGTGGTTCCTAATATGGGACCTAGCATCGTGTAACCATGGTTTGGGTTCTTTCCTAGGTGCATAACTTTGCACTTGTCCACATTAAATTTCATCTGCCTTTTGGATGCCCACTCTTCCAGTTTATCAAGGTCCTCTACAATTTTTCAAAATCCTCATGGATTTTAACAACTTTGCATAATTTTGTGTCATCTGCAAATTTGATTACCTCACTCATTATTCCCATTTCCAGGTAATTTACGACTATGTAAAAAAGCAGCAGACCCAGCACAGATCCCTGGGTACTCCACTATTCACTTTTCTCAATTGGGAAAATTGGCCATTTAGCCCTACCCTCAGCTTTCTATCTTTTAACCAGTTCCTGATCCACAATAGTGCACTGCCTCCTATCCCATGACTTTTTAATTTCGCAAAAAGTCTCTCATGAGAGAACTTGTCAAAGGCTTTCTTGAAATCCAGATACACTACTGTATATCAGCCAACTTATGTTTGTCTACCTGTTTATTCACACCTTAAAAAAAACATAACAGATTAGTAAGACAAGACCTTCCTTGGCTAAAGCCATGTTGGCTGTCTCCCATTAAGCCATGACTAGCTATATGTTCAGTAATTTTGTTCTTTATAATGGTTTCACCATTTTTCCCAGTATAAACATCGGGCTCACTGGTCTGTAGTTTTCCGGATCACCCCTAGAACACTTTTTGAAAATTTGCATTACATTGACCATCCTCCAATCTTCAGGTATTACAGATGATTTTAATGATAGTTCATAGATTACTAATAGTAGGTCTGTAATCTCATATATTTCAGTTCTTTGAACAACCTTGGATGTATACCATTGGGTCCAGGAAATTTACTATTCTTCAGTTTATCAAATAGTTATAATACATCTTCCCAGTGTATCAATATTTCTTTCACTTCTTCTGCAGCATCACCTTTAAATACCATTTCAGTCATGGGTAACATCCCTACATCTTCCTCAGTAAAGACTGAAGCAACAAATTCATTCTCTCTGCTATGGCCTTGTTCCCTCTTAGTGCCCCTTTTACCCCTCTATCATCTAATGGTACAACTGACCCTGTCACAGGTATTTTGCTACGCATGTACTTGAAAAAGACTTTATTACAAGTTTTTACTTCCACAGCAATCTTCTTCTCAAATTCTCTTTACCTGCCTTATCAATGCCTTGCATGTAACTTGCCAGTGCTTATGTTTCCAGTTTTCATCATTTGGTTCCTTTTTTCCATTTCCTGAAAGATGTTTTTTTTACATTACCTAGAAGGCAGGTCCTAGCTACTGGATCACTTCCTCCCACACCAGGGTGATGTTCTCCTGTCATGTGACCTCTCTCCTCCATGGCAACAGGGATGCTGCCAGACTGGAGGCGGTACTTCAGTAGTACATCCCAGTAGGTCTCGCATATGTACATCTCTGTCTTCCTTATGTCCTCCAAGTCTGCTACTCTAGCCTCCAGAGATCAGAACGCTTCCCTAAGAGCAAAGAGCTCCTTGAACCTAGTGCATACGTAAGACCCCTCACCAACTGGGAGAAAATCATACATGTGACAGTGCAAAATACTGGAAAGCCCCCATCTCGCTGATGGACTGCTGTCTGCATCTTAGTTTTAAGGTTTACTGGGGATACTTATACTAATAAAACTATACCTAATATGTTTAATGGACTTTGTTCACCTCAAGCTTAATTAATCTCAGGTCCTTAATGTATGTCTAATGAGGATAAACAGCTGCACCTGAGAGTGAATATGGCACCTCCTTTACTTTAATAGGTTTAAGCCCCTATAAAGCTATGATTATCGCAGGGGTGGGTGGGAGGAAGCAAGGGAAAGAAGACTTATTAAAAGCTGGCTGCTACACAGTACCCTGTCCTGTGTTTCTAAGGAGATCTGTGACCAATTTCCTGGGTGATTTACAGCCCTTGCTTGGATAAAGGGAGTCTTTCAAAATGCCCCTTTGATTGGTTGCTTGCCTTTAACACCTATTTAAAAAATTTCTCAGGTCTCTTGCCCCCTATCTAGAAGGCGTCTTTGTAAAGGTCTCTAGAAATGATTTATTGCTCAAAAAATACTGACCCTGTTCTCCTTTTATGCTAAGTTTATAGTCTGGTTTAATTTAAATTAAAGCTCTTTGCTGATAGCAGGCCCTGAATGAGTATTAAATTTAAACTAGCAGCTCTCTGCTGTATTTTAAACTTACGTAGTATGAAAATCCCAACAAACAGTGAAACCCCCTTAGCCTACAATTTTTGTCGGAGTTAATCATCAAAGTGAGCGGAACATGTCCACACACCACCGTGAGAACTCCCTTTTTTTTAAAGATAAATTTTCAATAAATAACTTTTAAAAGTGAAAACTTGACACTTAGCTCAGGAATGGTTATATCACCAAAAAACGCCAGATTTTCAGATTGACGACGTGCCACACGTTTCGGGTTCCAAATCCAAATTTTTCAACCCTGCTTCAGGCCATCATATACTGGCGAACAGCATTCCATTCCACTCCAGATCCTGTGGGGGGATTTTCATACTACGGATGTTAATTGAATTCTAACCGGTATGAATTTCTTGGGTTTTAAACTTAAACTGAAAGCTACCTGTTGAGTTTTTAATTTAACTAAAAGCTCTTTGCTGATACTAGGCCCTCACTGATTTAACAAATACACTGGATTCTAATTTAATTTGCCTTGAGTTGACTAGCCAGACCTATTTCCCCCTTCAAAATAACACTGACAAACTCTCTACTGAGGTCGCAGGCTGTCTTATCCACCCAGTCACTTAGTCTTTTCCCATACCCCTTTAAATATAACTATATCTGCTTCCCTAACCTTTTCTAACCTCCCCCTCCAATTGCTTTAATTCAGCAACAGCTTTCTCCAGCTGCTCCTCCCTTTCCCTTTTTAACCTACTAGTACATTTTAACAACTCCCCTGCATCACCATCTTAAATGCATTCCAACACATCCCATCACCAACATCATACTCCCCCCATTGAAAATAAAATATTCCTTAATAGTTTCCTCCACCTCACTACGCACACCCCATCTTCTCAGATGCTTTCATTGAATTTCCAGAATTTAACTCCCAATCCCTTACACACTTGCTCCCATTAAACCCAAATTGGAGAGTGATCAGACCAAACAACCTCCCCTATACCCACCCCCTGGATCTGGCCACTACGCCCCTGATCTATAAAGATATAATCAATTCTAGAGTATGTAAAATGTACTCACTACATCTATTCATCTCAGGCTTATGCTTACCCCTTAGCATCCACATCCACACCCCATGCAACCAAACTCCCCCTTCTACCCTTCACCCCCCTATTTCCAAGCCTACCATTCCCACCCGGCAGGCCCCCCCCCCTTTATGAAAAAGCTAAGTCAGCAGACCAACCTTCCTTCCCCCTGTTATCCCACCCAGTCCCAAAACACAAAAGATGACCATACAAAACTCCTACCCTTTGTTAGCTTCCCAAATGCTCATAAACAACACACCACATCGCACATTCTTTCAAGATCACAAAACCACCCCTCCCACACCAATTGCACAATGATTCCCCCCCAAAAAATACACATATATAGCGCCAGCAACCCAGTCCATATTGCCCAGCCCTTGCACTCCACACACTCAGCAAAACTCCCCATCACTTCCTCCTCCTAAACAGGGAACTCCCAAACAGCAGCATTTATACCGCACACTCACAAAAACCTCACACTACCACCATGCCATAAGTACCCCCAATTCTCAACCAGTCATCCAACACATATTACCCACAAGTCATGTCAACACTCAAACAAAACTAAGTCCCACAAAGTCCAGTTGTTCACTGCACAGGTATATTCCCTGTTGATTGGCATTTCAGGTGACCTCTGCCACTGAAGACATATGCCATCTTTGGGTACTTAAGGCTACATGCTGTTGCAACCCCTGCTGGGTCACTACTACAAAATCATCCAGCCCCATCTCCTTTGCCAACTCCATGGCCTCCTCACATGATCTCACTTTGTGTGCATAGCCTGTATGGTTGCAAAGAAAAGCAAATAGAAATACCCAGTAGCAAGGAATCTGCTCACTCCTCAACTTTGCAGTTAAGGGTCATAAATCATGTTTCTTTTGCAAAGTTTCAGCTGACAGATCTTGATACAAGTCAATTTACAGACCATACCATTTGATCGGTCCACTGTGCATGCTCTCTGCCCAACTTGGTCTATACTTTTAAAGGAGTGAAAACATGCGATAATGTTCATCGGTTGATTCGGCTTCTGACCCAGCATACAATATTATCTCTACTTTGAGCTTACTGCCTCCTACTGTCTCTTCTGAGGCATCC
Source organism: Ichthyophis bannanicus (assembly GCA_033557465.1). Lineage (NCBI taxonomy): Eukaryota > Metazoa > Chordata > Amphibia > Gymnophiona > Ichthyophiidae > Ichthyophis > Ichthyophis bannanicus. The sequence continues at coordinate 729,957,375 of CM066036.1, read as the reverse complement.
AGGAGTGCAGCAGAAATCTTTTGTACCACCTCTTCACAATCATGTTACTCTGGGCCTTAAGGAATACTTCCTTCCACTTTTCTTAAAGCGTGGAATACAGCTGGTCTGGGCTTCCAAGATTTATTTATTTTATTTATTTACTTCTCTTATATACCGCGCTATTAAAATCAGTGCAGTTTACAATTGAACAAAAAACATACTGCAATGTCACACGACAATTGAGTTTTTACATTGAACATGGACGAGATAACCTGGAGGTAACAGGGGTAACTAATTACAGAGTAATTATTCATGGAGTATGGTGAGAAATTATACATATAGAATGGTGAGAAATTATACATATAGTATAGCTTGGTTTCAATATATTTATAAGAGGTTTAATCAATAAGATGTGTGATCAGTACCAATAATAAATAAGAGAGGGGATATGGTGGTAGAGCTAGTCATTTTCTTTATGGTGTTGGATTTTGGATGGGGTAGAGTAGGGTGTAGGATGTGAGGATGGGTGGTTGTTTCTGGGATTGGATTCTGGGTAATGGATGAGGAAAAGGTGTTGTTTGAGGGCTTTTCTAAATGACAATAGGTCTGGGGTGGAACGGAGCTCAGTGGGGAGGGCATTCCAGGTCATGGGTGCAAATAGGGAGAAGGCTCTATTGGCAGTAGCCTTTTTGCACTTAGTTAGAATGTTGGGGATCTCTAGAGTGTTTGCTTGATTAGATCTCCTGATCCTGTTGAACAGCCGTCTTTGAATGAGTTTGCTGATGGGTGAGGTGATCTGGTTCCTTAGGGCTTTGAATGTTAGTACTAGGGACTTATACTGGATTCTAGCCTGAAGTGGAAGCCAGTGGAGATCCATCATGACTGGGGTTATATGTTTAGCTCTTGATGTATTTTTGATGGTATTTTTCAACAACACCCAAGCTTGATGTAAGTCTTTAACCTTTGCAACTGCTCCTTTTAGTTTTTTCTTAACTATTTTCCTCATTTTATCATAGTCATCCTTTCGAAAGTTAAAAGGTAGTACTGTGGATTTCCTTACTAGCCCTCCTCCACTAATTAAATCAAAGGCGATCATGCTATGATCACTATTGCCAAGTGGCCCCAACACCCTTATCTCTTGCACTAGATCTGGTGTTCCACTAAGGACTAAGTCTAATATAGCTTCCTCTCTGGTCGGTTCATGAACCAGCTGCTCCAAGAAGCAGTCATTTATTTCATCTAGGAACTTTATCTCCCTAGCATGTCCTGCCGTGACACTAACCCAGTCGATACCGGGGTAATTGAAATCACCCTTTATTATTACTGTGCTGTAACTTTTGTTAGCTTCCTTGATTTCTTTGAGCATTTCATCATCCATTTGTTCATTCTGGCAAGGCGGTTGATAGTACACCCCCACTGCCATTGCCTTCCCCTTTTCACATGGAATTTCAATCCATAGAGATTCTACAGCAAATTTTGTTTCCTGCAAAACTTTAATCCTTTCTGACTCAATGCCCCCTCTGACATAGAGCGCAACCCCTCCACCAATTTGATCAGCTCTATCATTACGATATAGTTTGTACCCAGGTATCACAGTGTCCCACTGGTTGTCCTCCTTGCACCATGTCTCTGATATTCCAATCATATCTAACCTCTCATTTAGTGCTATATATTCTAACTCTCCCAACTTATTTTTTAGACTTCTAGCATTTGCATACAAGCATTTTAGAGACTGTATTTTATTCATATTAATCTGGCTATTGGTAGACATGGGTAATTTGGGATTGTTAAACTCTCTCTGCTCCATACTCGAGGGCATTTGGGCTACTTTACTCTTTTTTGGAACCTCTCTACTTTTGGTAGTATCCTTCAAGGATACATTCTTCCGAACCATTCTGTTTAGTTTAAAATTTTCATGGTTAACAATTAAAATTCTTTGTGGGGTCATTTTTTGACCCCAACGGTATTCAGTATGTGCAAAAAATCTCAGTAATTCCAGGGTTAAAGGTTAATGCCAGCAGCCTGGTTCCATCCCAGTTAAGGTGAAGCCCATCCCTTCGGAAGAGCCTCTCCCCAGAATGTTCCCCAGTTCCTAACAAATCCAAAACCCTCATCTCTGCACCATTGTCTCATCCATGCATTGAGCTCCGGAGCTCTGCCTGTCTTTTGGGTCCTGCGCGTGGAATGGGAAGCATTTCGGAGAATGCTAGCCTGGATGTTCTGGATTTCAAATTCCTACCTAAAAGCCTAAATTTAATTCCAAAACCTCCCTACCACATTTTCCTATGTCATTGGTACCTACATGTACCAAGACAGCAGACTCTTCCCCAGCACTATCTAAGACCTTATCTAGGTGGTGTGTGAGGTCCGCTATCTTCGCACCAGGCAGGCATGTTACCAGGCGATCCTCACGTCCACCAGTCACCCAGCTATCTACATGCCTAATGATCGAATCACCAACTATAACGGCTGTCCTAACCCTTCCCTCATGGGCACATGGCCCTGGAGAAATCTCCTCAGTGTGAGAGGGTTTTGCATCCCTGTAGTTTGCATCCTGTAACTAGGACCTGGAGGACAGGTCCTAGTTACAGGATCACTTCCTACCACACCAGGGTGATGTTCTCCTGTCACATGACCTCTCTCCTCCATGGCATCAGGGATGCTGCCAGACTGGAGGTGGGGCTTCAGGACTATATCCCTGTAGGTCTCGTCTATGTACCTCTCTGTCTTTCTTATGTTTCCAAGTCTGCTACTCTAGCCTCTAGAGAATGGACTCGTTCCCTGAGAGCAAAGAGCTCCTTGCACCTAGTGCACACGTAAGACCTCTCACTAACTGGAAGAAAATCATACATGTGACACTCAATGCAAAATACTGGAAAGCCCCCATCTCACTGCTGGACTACTGTCTGCATCATAGTTTTCAGCTTGTGTTTAGATCTTTACTTACTAAGGGTTGCTATGGATATTTATACTAACAACACTGTACCTAATACGGTTAATATACCTTGTTCACCTGAAGCTTAATTAATCTCAGGTCCTTTGTGTATTACTGATTTGGATAACGAGCTTCACCTGAGAGCACCTCCTTTCCTTTAAGATGTGTACGTACCTATAAAACTACGATTATCCCAGGGGTGGGTGGGTATTGGGGAGGGAGGGAGGGAGGGAAATAACACTTATTAAAAGAGGGCTGCTACACAGTACCCTCTCCTGTGCTGCTGAGGTAATCTGTGACCAACTTCCTGGGTGATTAACAGTCCTTGCTTGGATAGAAGACGTCTTTCAAAATGGCCTTTTGACCTGCCACCTGGTGTTAACACCTATTGAAAAGGTTTTACAGGTCTCTTGCCCCCTAGGTAGAAGGCCTCTTTGTAAAGGTCTCTAGAAGACTTTATTTGTTGCTCACAGAGTACTGACCCTGTTTTGCCTTTTATGCTAAGTTATATTCTGATTTGATTTAAATTACAGCTCTTTGCTGCTGCTAGGCTCTGACTTATTATGAAATTTAAACTACAAACTCTCTGCTGGGTTCTAAATTTAACCATAAAGCTCTCTTCTGTGTTTTAAATTTAAACTAAAAGTACTTTGCTGATACTAGGCCCCGAGTGACTTAAATTTAAACTTCAAGCTCTCTGCTGGGTTGCAAATTTAACCCTTTTTGGTTAACATTCCTTATTTGGTAAATTGACCCTTATAGTAGTACCATGACACTACCACTAGTGGTCAGAATCACTATTTTGAACCTGGTGGCAACAGATTAGGTGTTTTTAGAGTGATCAACTCACCCCAACCACTATTCCACTGGAGATATCCTTGAGTAAGTGCCAGGAGGCTTCAGGGGATGGGATACAGGGTAGGGCGGTGATGATCTTAGGAGGGTATATGATCAAGTGTAGGTCTTTTATTGGGGGTTTGGGTCTATGATTTGGGGATTGGTGCTGTCATGGTGTTTGGGACTATGATTGAGGAGGTTGGTACTATCATCTGAATAATGAAGTTGTGATAAGGAGTTTTGGTGCTGTCATTAGAGGGTTGGTTCTGTCACTGGGAGGGAGGCTTACATGTCATAAGAAGGTTGGAGTTTTCATCAGGGTGTTGAGTTTATGATTTAGGGGGAGGGGGGTTGAATAGTTTGCTGTGATCTGTGTTGTTTTTTTTTTTGTTTGTTTGAATAGTGGCCTTGCTATCTGCCTGCAGAAATCATGGATGCACTTAATGCCATTTCTTGAGGTGGTGTTGGGTGCACCTGTAATATTGGAAACTATGATAGGTTGTGGTAATGTACCATGCACTGTCAGGACTATCCATGCCCATTCTCTGCCAATACCTTGCCCATTTCCTGCCCCACAAGACTTAAGCAGTTAGCACTGGATTTTTAATGCACTACTGCTTTTAGCGTATTAGCAAGGGCCTGCAATAACCGCTAGCATGCAGTAAGACATACATTGACTGCTTAATGCACTTTGGAAACAGTCCCCTAACAGCGAGTTAATTGCTGTACCTTGTACATGCTCATAATGGTTGATTACTGTCTGGCTATAGTAATTAGTTTATGTCTGTCTACCACTAATGCTTAATCTGCATATTGATAATAAAAAGTTTTGATAGAAAATGAAACTATATGAATTCATTCTGAATTGAATTGATTTGCGTCCCTCTCTCCCATTTTTTTATTTACATGATGGTAAGCAGCAGATGTAGTCATGCCCCTCTTTGCTGGAATGGTTTAATCAAAGATCTTGATATCTTAAAGAAGGCCTTGAAAACCTTTTTGATTCTTGGAAAAATATGTCATGATACTGACTTGGCAAAATGAAATATAAAATAGCTTTCTCTCTACTTGACTTTCATACGAGGTCTTTTGCAAAGTCCCTATCATGTCTCACTTAGCAGGGTCAGAAGACCCTTTTCAATATTAAAGGGAGTTTTTGCATCTGTAGAAGGGAAAGGTTAATCTGGGTGGATTTTTATAATGAAGAAAAAAGCTCCCATTTTTCTTTGTTCCTTGTCTTGATTCTGATGAAGGTCAACTTCTTTTTTTTTTGCCTTATCACCTTTTTAATGAGTAGACTATCCCCATGTTCAGATGAAGAACCTTCACTCCTATTCATCTTTGCCTGTTAAATTGACTTTTGCTTTCATAATACGGAATGACTTTAGGATTTTATTTATAAATATTAACAAGCTATTTTTGCTACAAGTTACTTTGTAATGAGAATTCTTACATTAACTTTGCACTTTTTTGCTTAGGCAAATGGAGAGACATTTTAATTATTTCTACCATGCTGTAATGAGAAGCAGCCAATTTCAGTTTGAAAGTGGTTAATGATGTGCCTTAATGGAAATATTTTAATAATGACTATTTATATCACACTCAATATCATTAAGTTGTTTTACTTGCCTTAAGTTTAAATTTGGTTAAGATACTTCTAAATTCAGATGGTAAATGCAACTGACTGAAAACCTATTACCAAACAAAAATGATTAGTCTGTGTAATGGTAGCTTATATTATAAAGAACTGAAAAACACTAAGGGCATGCAGGCAAAAAAAAATTGTTTCGGTTTATATTCCAAAAATTTTTTTGTGTGTTTTTTTTCACCATGTCCTGCACTATAGGCAAATAGTGTGCACTACTGAGCCAAAGGGGCCCTTTACTAAAGGGCACTGTGGTGTTGCAGCAAAACTCACCCGTAATGTGTGAATCCATAGTGCATTGGGCAACACCACAGTGTTCACTGCCGGGAACATAGAAAGCATGTTCCCGGTAGTTACTGCAATATGTCTGGTCCTGCCATGGCACTACAAGAGCATGGGTACAGATGTGCTGCTTGTGTGGTGCTCATCCTGCCCACTCTGCACCCCTAACTCCCCACTAGCACCATAAGACAGTTAACACCAAAATCCGATAGTGCCAACTGGCATGGCCCCACGTTAGTTTTCAGTGCAGATCCAACATGCACCTTTAGCACATGCTAGATCCATGCTGATTGCTAGTGTCCTTTAGTAAAAGACCCCTATATGCACAATTAAGCCATAGTTCCCCTTATTATGCAATAGTGCAATTCACAATTTCATCACTTCCCCATTTTTCATTGTGTTCACTATCGCTTAATAGTGCACACTGTGGGCCCGATTCCAAGATGTGCCTTGGAGCTGCCCCTATTCCTCCTCCGGCTCTCCCTGCATGGCTAGAGCAGCAGGAGGGGGAGAGCCAGCAGTGAGCGGGAGGAGGCAGAGTCTGGGCAGAGCAGGGGTGGGCCAAAGCAGCAGGACATACAGGGCCGAATCCAGTCACAGCCCTGTATGTCCTGCAGGGTCATGGGGGACATGCTGCTTCTTCCACCACAAAGGTGGAATAAGCAGTACAAACGGTGCAATCGGGACCAGAGCCCCAGGCCCCAGCTAGCCAGCCATTGGTTGGGTGGTGGGGAAGAGGGGGGTCTGTGCCGGGGAAGGCTGTGCGGAGAATGTCCCCGCAAACATGCAGGGGAATGCTGGGCCATCCTCTGGCCTGATTCTGTATGCCACAGGAACGTCTTTCTCCTGCGGTACAGAATCGGGTTCTAATGGGCCCGTCATGCTCAAGGCCGTCTGGACAGTCCGGATGTGCCCCTGCTAGAATCGGGCTCCACAACTCAATAGTGTACACTCTTGAGTCATAGTGTGTACTATTGTGCGAAGTGCACACTATTAAGTGATAGTGCACACTAGTAATGAGAAAAGGGAAGTGACAAAATTTCAGTGTTTGCCGTTTTCATTTTCATTCAAGAATAATATGAAATGAAATGGGAAATATCATGACATTTCCCATTTCATTTCATCAAACAAATGCACATCCCTAAAAGAAATATTCATAACCATATTTAAGCATAAAAACCAGCATTTCCATCTCTAGTTTTGCAGACAAATGAATTCTAATCTTCTAGAATTAGTTCCTATTCAGAATACATGCTTAATCTTGTTTTTTCTTTGCTTACATATAGAAAACGTTTGTTATTTATAAAATAATTACAGCAGCATCAATTAGCTAATAAGTACCACTCAAAAGTAGTTCTATGAGGAATTTAATTTATTTAAGTGAAATTCTTCTTAGGTCTTTGACTATTAAGGAGGGTTGTTCCTTATATTTTGACACAAATTAATTTCCCAATGCAAATTACAGTGCTAGTCCTTTATTGAAATTGAAAGAAAAATTAATTCCAAAATTAATCTGTTTCCAGAATGCAGTTCCAGAATTTGGATTACTTTCATAAAACGTTTATGCATTTGTATTAAAGTTTTGATGAAGACATCGTTGATGACTGTCTCACAAGGTTAATTACATAAAACAAGCTGGGCACATTTTCTATACAGTTTTTAATTTGCATGGATACCATAGAGAAATAGGAGATTACTGGATTCATAGACATCATCACTACTTAATGAATTTATGTGATGAGATGACTGGGGTAAACCGGTGATAGATTTATCCTGGGGTCCAAATGTTTATCAACATATTTTATTTATAAAACAACATTTCGCCCCACAATTGAAAGAATAAGAAGTTGTTGCTTTATAATTCTCTAACAAGATTACAAGAAGACCCAAGGCCACTCTTGCTCTCCCAACCTCGAGCCATAGAATTGCCTTCAGACTAAGACACATCTATAAGGATGCACAAGCAACAGATGTTTGCTTAGTTTCTGGATCATTTGCCTTTTTCCTTTTTATTTTGATTTTCAGGGGGGGTTGTTTGTTTATTTGTTTGTTTCACAGATTTGTTTTTATAACTTTTTTGTGCATGTGTTAAGAATATTTTAATGCAAGCAGATTGATTACACACATGCTAATTTGTAGATTTTATGCATGTATAATTGATTTTTCATGTTCACAATGTTTAAGGTGCCTAAAAGAACTATATGTTTTGTTATTTGGAGCATGTGTGTATATTTATATCTATCTGGAGTGTGCATATGTGTATGTGTGCCAACACATGAGTGAGATGTGTAGGGATATGGGAATGTGTATATGTATATATATTAGGCAATATGCTACTGGATATAAGCATTATCTCCACCTGTCCCCCTGCACTGACTCCTGAAACTCCTATACACATTCCACTCTCTCTCTTCCCTCTCCTTTGTACTTCCCACTCTCTCTTGCACACTCTTCCCCTTGAAACTCTTCATAGCATAACATAGCATAGTATATGACGGCAGATAAAGATCAGCATGGTCCATCTAGTCTGCCCAGCAAAGTGGTAGGGGCCCCTGCCACTCCGTGCAGGTCACCCCTCCCCATGCCTTTGTTTAGGGGTGTACCCACCTCTCCATGTAGATCACCCCTATTTGTTGAGATTTGAATGTTATGTTTATTTTATTTATTTGTGAGTTTATATACTGCCATTTCGGGTAATCATAGTGGTTTACAATTAAAACAGATACAAACATTTTAACAGTGGAACATGTGCTAGAACATAAATCAAAAATTTTACATGATCTGATATAGTATAATGATTTACAATTTAATTGAATGAGGGTGACCTTCAAGAAAGGGAAGTGCCTAAGATTGAGTGGGTTTAGAGAGCTTCTCCAAAGTTAATGGTGGTGTTTGAGGGAGTTGAGGTAATAGTTGAGTTGATTAGCGATCTGATTGTGGCATGTTAGAGGATTGAGATGGGAAGACTGTTATGTTGGGTCTGTTTCATGTGAAGTATTTTGACCAAAGTATTCAATGAATAAGTAAGTCTTTAGCTGGGAACGGAAAATGGATAAATCTGTGATAATTCGTAGTCTGTCAGGTAATGTGTTCCAGAGCTTTGGGAATACATACTCAAATGCTCTGTTGCTAGTGTTTTTGCTTAGTTTTTCTGAAGTCAGTTGGGGTAGAGGTAGTGTTATTCGTTTGACCCCTTCTTAGGCGGTCATTGGGTGCAAGCTTAATTAATTAGCTTAATTAATTGGGACAGGGAGGATGGTGCTATCTTCCTGATGATTTTGAATGTAGTCATTATTAACTTATATTTTATACGGCTTTGTAAAGCTAGCTAATGAAGATCATGTAGGATTAGAGTAATATGATCTATACGGCGAGAATTGTGGATAATCCTTGCAGCCTATGTTGTGCCAATATAATTGGGTGCAGTGATATTTTCGGTAGGCCATGCAACAGACTATTACAATAGTCAATGTGCGAGATAATCATTGCTTGCATTATGGTTCTGAATTCCGAGTGCTGTAATAGGGGTTTTATGTGTTGTAAGAGTTTGATTTTGTTAAATATTGTCCCAGATATGTTTTTGCCATGTGTTTTAAATGATAGGGACCCGATTCCATTGAAGACGTAGATCTCCTTTGTACATCTGGGCTCACCTGGACGTACAAAGGAGATCACGATTCTGATCCTGCGGGGGCACGTCCAGCCCTGTGAGATCAGAATCATGCACATCACTGCATGTGCAGGCCAGGGCTGCAATTCAGTCCCAGCCTACATGTACAGGCACTGCCTGGCTAACTCAGCCAGGGCTTTTAAATGGAGCCACAGCGCCATGACGTCCTGTTGCCATGGCACCGTGGCTCCATTTAAAAGCCGCGATGGCGGCCACTTCCCACAAAGTTAATTCTCTGCAGCCCAACCCCTGATCCGACCTGCTACGGCCAGGGTCGGACTACGGGGGATTAACCTTGTCTGCCCCAGCCCCTTCCACACCCCGAATCAGCAAAAAAAACATCCAGAGAGGTTATTCTACCCTGGGGATGGAATAACCTCCCCGGCCAATTCGCCTGCCCTGAACGCCCACTGCCCATCCGCTGCCTGCCCACTCTCCGCCCCCTGGCCACCTCTTCCCCACCCCCTACTAAATTCCCTGCATAGATGTCTATCTAATGTTATACCTAAGTATTGTACTACTTCTTTAATGTCAAGATTAATGTCATCGATGGAAATATTTTGTGGTGGATTGTATTTTTGGTTTCTGGTAAGTATCAGGACTTCAGTTTTTTTTATAATTGATGTTCAGCCTGTAGCTTTTGAGCCAAGTTACAATTTCTTTGAAACACGAGATAATAGGATCAAAGTTGGGCATATTAATGTTAAATGGCATAAACAACATTATATAAACCACAACACCCTTAGACTTACAATTCCATTAATTATCACACTCCCACACTTCTAAAATAAGCCTCAACTTTTTTTATATAAGCCTACACCTCTTTTATGGGAGAAAGAGACCTCCGATTAATACAACACCTCCCACTATGTGGCGAAACAAATCACCATAGGGGATTAAAGCTTCATACATCACCAGTCTGAAAAACTCCCTTTTAAATAACAATGTATCTCACTATTGGATAATCACACACAAAAAGTACTTTTTTATATCATTTTTAAAAAAAATTTAAACCAAATATAAACAACATTACACCATCTGCGTAGATGGCATAATAAAAAAAATTCAAGATTAATTATGTGGCAAATTGGATGGATATAAATATTAAACAGTAGCGCTAACCGTGCAGAGCCTTGTGGTAGACCTGTGCTTTGGGGGTATGTATTCGAGAATAGTTGATCTATGTAGACCTCTTGTGTTCTGCTGTAGAGGTAGGATGTAAACTATTTCAGGATTGTGTTGCTTAGGCCTATTTGTTTTAGTCTTTTCATTAAAAGAGTATGGATGACTGAGTTGAACGCAGCTGTAATGTCAAGAAAAAATAATATGAAGGCTCGGTTTATTTATTTATTTAACAAGCTTTTATATACCGCCCCTTCCTGAGATCAAGGGCAGTTTACATGAAACATCACAGCAACTTTTACATTAAACTTTGAAACTATGTACATTTAACTTGTTACAACTATATACAATAAACATTTTATATCTATATACAATAGTCTGTGTTTGGTATGGCTGTTTACAGTGGTATCATGAGGTGTGTTGTATAATTATGTTACAAATTTTGCATTACCACTTGGTTATTTTTATAATATTTTAGATGTCTTGGGATTTATTGATACTATTTGGATCACCAAAATAATCAATGAAAAGAAATGTTTTTAGGTCCTTACGGAATTGCAGGAGGTCCTTTGTTGCTTTTAAGTCATTGGGAAGTGAGTTCCACAATATTAGAGCAATGTAAGAGAAGGCTCAGGAACTAGTACATTGGTTATTGTTATGTTACTTTTATTATTTTGTTGTAGAGGACTAACATCAGTGATTCAACGCTGTGGTAAGGTCTGAACCCATATTAGTTGTCGTCTAACGGAGCATGGAGGTCAATGTGGTCTTGTAGTTGCATATATACCTTTTTTTTTTCTATTTTAGCCAGGAACGGTAAACTAGAAATGGGTCTGTAAGAGGATGGGCGACTTTTATCAAGAGTTTTGTTTTTTTATATTGGACGTATGATGGCTTTTTTTTTCAGATCACTAGGCATGTAACATTGAGTAAGGGAGAGGTTAACTATCATTAATAAGATAGGTGCTAGTTCATTGCATGCAGCTTTGATCCATTTAATGGGACAGGGGTCAGCTTTTGAGATTGCAGTGTTCATATTAGTTATTGTCCTTTTAAGGGAGTCCAAGTATATAGGATGGAACTCATCCCAGGTATCTGCGGGCCATGTAATATTAGTAATACATGCATTAGTAATGCAGTTTGTGAAGGGGTTTAATTTGGACATATAGAAGTCTGCTAAGGCTTGTGGGGAGATATTAGGTGTGTCTGATGTGGAATTTGGATGAGTCATGAGGGATTTTACAATAGAGAACAGTTCTTTTGGTTTATTAATTGATTTCATGAGGAGCGTTGTATGGTATTCTTTTTTAACTAGGTTAATATGATGGCGATATTTTGTGAGCAAGGTCAGGTATTTCTCCCTGTTTTCTGTGGTTTTATTGGCACGCCAGGCTCGTTCAAGTTTTCTTAATTCTCTTTTAATTAGTCTTAACCCATGTGAGTACCATTGATTAGATGGGTTCTTTGAGGATTGCTGTGAGTTCAGTGGCTTGGTTGCAAGTTTGGTAATGGAAGTATTCCAATTTTTAATGAGGTCATCTAGATCTTTTGTGGTTGTATCTATGGACTGTATGAGTTCGTCTGTGAAGACGTCTATTTTTAGTTGTTTGTATTTAGAGTATTGTTTATGGTGCTTTTCATCAGAAGAGGTATGTAGTTGTATAGCATCCAGCATGAATTCTATGAGATGGTGGTCAGACCATGGAACTGGGGTTATTGGGGGGTGGGGTGTTATTGTATAGTTGGATCTCATAAGATATAAAAATAAGATCAAGTATGTTCCCTTTTTTGTGTGTGGGATTGATAAGAATTTGTTTATAGTTTAGTTGTTCCATAGCACCTATAAAAGAAGAGGCTCGCAAGTTCTGCAATGAAAGGAGATTGAAATCACCAAGGAGAGCTACTTTTTCCTTTGGTGATAGGCTGACTGTTACATCAGTGATGTTTGTTGGGCCATCTGGGTCAGAGGTTGGAGTTTTATAAATTAAGCAGAAAGCCATGCATCTGCTATCAATTAGAAGAAGGTCTATATCTGATGTTGTGCTGGAGCTATGCAGTTGCGGCTTTAGTGAATAAAAACATAGAAACATGACAACAGGCCATGTGGTCTTTTTCTATCTAGTCTGTTTTTCCATATCAACCACTACAACAGACCCCTTTTTTCCTTTAGAGATCCTCTGTGTTTGTCCCATGCTTCTTTGAATTGAGATACTGTATTAATACACCACCACCCCTTTTGCTTGTTCTAGGTGTATGGAATATTTTGAAGTTGGGAGGATTAAGTTGGTTTAATAGTACGCTGTTAAATTCGCTGAGCCAGGTTTCTTATGAATATAATATCAGAGTTGGCATCTTTTGCATAGTCAACTATGATTGGTATCTTTTTTATTGACCTAGCATTTATGTATGCACATTTGACCGGATTGATATTATTTGGGGCATTATGCAACGTTTGAGTAGGTAAGGGGGAGGTGTTTATGCAGATTAGTCTACGGGTATGTGGTAATTTGGGATCCTGTGGTAAGGTTTATGGAGGTTGTGAGTTATAGGGGTGACATGATGTGTACAGATAATAGGGATTAGTTCAGAGTAAGTATAAATTAAGAGTTGAGTGTTTAATTTCATTGTTAGACATGCAATTAAAACCGTACAGATTATTATGGGAAGTAAAAGTTGGGAATGCATCTTTGATGTTTGAAAGCTGACTGCCAGAGTAAGGAAAAGACAATTGATTTAGAATTGGTAAGGAATAATCAAGAAACAATAATACATTACATACGGACAAGAATGCAGTTGCTTTGAGATTTGTATAACAATTCCAAGTACAATGCAGATAAGCATTTTAAGTTGCAGAACAATAAAGGTGGGGATTGTGTCTCTGATCTAGATAATTGGGGTTATAAAGGGATCCACTGTGTTTGTCCCATGCCACTTTGACTTCTGTCACTGTATTTGCCCCACCACTTCCATCGTGAGGGAAGTCCAAGCATCCACCACCCTTTCAGTGAAAAAGTATTTCCTGATTTTGCCCTTCAGTTTACCCCCTTGCAGCTTCATGTTATGCCCTCTAGTTTTACAGCTTCCCTGTCTTTGGAAGAGATTTGTTTGTTAATACTCTTTAAGTATTTAAAGGTCTGAATCATATCTCCCCTCTCCCTACTCTCCTCCAGAGTGTACATATTGTCACTCCGCCGTCCTAGTGGTCAAAGGTGGTTAAGGCAGGTCGGGTGGACATGAGTTATTTTTCTAGTTTGAGTTTGGTTCTTGTATGCGGGGTCTGGGAATCTGTTCCTAGTGGCCTTCCGTGTACCAAAGCTTCAAGTAAACACAAAGTCCAAGGGTAGGGAAAGAAAGGCTTTTTATTTCCCTTAATGCACAATGATTCAGGTAGTGGAATCTACGTCAACATAAAGAAACCTTACTTCAGGTAGAAAAGAAACATAACCAGATTGCTTTATCCACTGTTATCTTCACAGGAATTTATACATTTAAAACACACAGTCTTTGCTTGCTGAGCCCTGCTTTATACACTAGGCAGGGATTCTAGGCTTCCTGCCTGACAGTAGCTACAATCCATGGGCACTTCAGAAGGGTCCTCAATAAATTCCACCTGCATGGGCTGTGGGTCTGAGAGCTGTGACTCTGTATCAGTGCAGTCTGGTGAAATATGCTGAGGCTTTTCATACACGGCTTGTACCAGCCTCCAATGTTCTGGGCCTAGGTTTGGGCCTCGGTCATACGAATGCTTGCTATGAGAATACCTTCCTTTGTCTTGGTGCCTTGTATTAAACAGTCTTTTATCTGGTAAAAGCTTGTGTCTTGTCTTACAAACAGCTTGATAAGGCGAGCACACCCTTGCTCCTTGTGCTCCCTGTGTCACCAGGTTATAACGATTAGAAGTATAAAAATGTGGATTACCTTGTTCTCCAGGCCTATCCCAGTGAGCTGAGGTTTGAGGCCTAGTCCTGCTGCAATTCAGCCTTACTCGAGTAGCAGGCCTCCCACTGTCCAGCTGGCCTTCGGGTGGAGTTCTCTCTCTTTCACACCCATACCTCTTTCTCCTTGAATAAGGAGCGTTACCTCCTATGGCAATGACTTCACCACCCTTCTGGTAACTTCCACAGGGTCCTGAGTCTGCTGGTACCGGTTCATCAGATAAACCTCTGACCTCTGCTTCTCTCCTGGTACCTTTCCTCCCAGTGTCTCTTTGCCAAGAACTCCTGGTATCTTGCTGCACCGGACTCCGTGTCTCCTTGCCAGGAACTCCTTCCTCTCGGGTCTCTTTGCCAAGACTCCTTCTCCTCTCCTCTTCTTCCATTTCCAACTTCCCAGCCTTTCTTAAGAGGAACTCCCCCTTTCCTGGATTGGCTGTTGGCCGGCATCACATCACAAGCTCTGGGGTGCGGTTCTCTAGGCCTTGGAAGGTCTCTCTTGCTCCCCCTATCTGGCTCCTCGTAATGTCGCATCTGGTGTTGGAATCTTTTTTCTGAATTTAAAACCTTTTTTTCTGTTTGCATAGGCTCTGCAGTACCACAATATTTAGGTCTTCAAGTCTTTTCTCATATGTCTTCTGATGCAGGCTCCAAATCATGTTGGTTGCCTTCCTCTAAACCGCTTCCAGTCTTTTTATATTCTTTGTTCAGTTTTGGAGATCATATCTCACACAATATTCCAAGTGAGGCATCAGCAGCAACTTGTACAGTGGCATTAGTACCTCTTCTTTTCTGATAGTAATTCCTCTCTATATGCATCCCAGCATCATTCTGGCTTTTGCCACCTCCTTGTCACACTGTTTTGCTACCTTGAGATTCTCAGAAACGATCACTCCGAGGTCTTTCTCCTGGTCCGTGAACACCTTCCTCTCGCCCCCTATCGCATACAATTCCCTTGGGTTTCTGCTTCCCAAGTGCATGACACTGCACTTCTTCACATTAAATCTTAACTGCCAAGCATTAGACCATTCTTCCAGCTTTTGTAGAAATTTCCTCATGTTATCCACTACCTCAGGGGAATCCACTCTGTTGCAAATGTTCATGTCATCTGCAAAAGACAGACTTTTCCATTCAGTCCTTCAGCAATATCACTCAAATACATTGAAGAGTACTGGTCCCAGGACTGAACCCTGGGGCACATCACTAATTACCTTCCTTTCATCCAAGTGAGTTCCATTTACCATCACTTTCTGTTATCTGTCAGTCAACCAATTTCTGATCCAGTTCACCACCTGGGACCCATCCCTAAGCTGTTTAGTTTATTGATAAGTCTCATATGTTTGGCAAGATCATCCTTTGGTAAAACCATGTTGCCTCGGATCATGCAACCTGTTGGTTTCAAGAAAGTCCACTATTCGCTCTTTCAGGAGTACCTCCATTACTTTTCCTGCCACTGAGGTAAGGCTTACCGGCCTGTAGTTTGACACTTCTTCTCTATTACCACTTTTGTGAAGAGGTACCACATCAGCCTTTCTCCAGTCCTGTGGAACTTCTCCTGTCTCCAAGGATTTATTAAAAATATCCTTTAACGGCCCTGCAAGAACCTCTTGGAGCTCTCTCAGTATCTTGGGATGTATTCCATCTGCTCCCATGGCCTTGTCCACTTTCAGTTTTACAAGCTGTTCTAACACATCATCTTCTGTATTTGTATACTTGCCAATCACAGGTGACCCTTCTTCAGGATTTTCTTTAGTAAAAACAGAACAGAAGCATTTGTTTAGCATTTTCACTTTTTCAATGTCACTTTCCACTAATCCATTCCCAGCACTTTTGAGTCCTGCAATTCCACCTCTGATTTTCCGCCTCTCCTGAATATACCTGAAATGGTTTTGTTGCCACACTTCACATCTTTAGCCATCTTTTCTTCTGCCTTGGATTTTGCTATTCTTATTTCTCTTTTTGTCTTTTAGTTTTATCCTGTATTCTTTTCTGTGTCCCTCTGTTTGCAAACTTCTGAATTTTGTGAAAGCTGTGGTTTTTTTGCCTTTATTTGTGCAAGCACTTCTTTGGAGAACCAAATAGGTTTCCTTTTCCTCTTGTTTTTATTTACTTTCCTTACATATATTTATCTGTTGCCCCTTTTATTGCTTCCTTTAGTTTAGCCCACTGCAATTCCACTTCCCTTATACCCTCCCACCCTGCCAGCTCCTGCTTCAGGCACTTGGCCATTTTACTGAAGTCAGTGTTTTTGAAGTCTAGGAATTTGAGCTTGCTGTGATTGGACTGCACCTTGGCTTTTATATCAAACCACACCGTGTGATGATCGCTGCTGCTCACAGAGGCACCCACCCAGATATTCGACACGCTATCTCCGTTGGTGAGTACTAAATCCAGCACTGAGCTTTCCTTGGTCTGTTCAAATCACCAGTTGTCTAAGTAGTGCATCTTGGAAGGCATCCACAATAATTTACTTCTTTCCAGATTTGCAGAAGGAATACTCCAATCCACATCGGATAGATTGTTGTTGTTGTTAAGTGCCGTCAAGTCGGAGTCGACTCATGGCGACCCTCTGGATAGCTATCCTAAATTGTGTTCGGTCTTCAGGCAGGTGGCTCATTGTTGACAGACTGGTACCAATAGCTGCGCTTATTGTATCGATCCATCTCATTGCTGGCCTTCCTCTTTTGCGTTGACCTTCTATCTTGCCAAGCATGATGTCTTTCTCTAATGATCTCTCTCTCCGCATGATGTGTCCAAAGTATGAAAGTCGAAGTCTTGTCATCTGAGCTTCTAAAGAAAGCTTAGGTTTGATCTCCTCTAGTACAGACTGGTTTGTTCTTCGGGCAGTCCATGGTATACACAGTATTCGCCACCAGCACCATAATTCAAGGGCAACAATTTTCTTCCTGTCTATCTTTTTCACTGTCCAGCTTTTACATCCATATGATGTTATTGAAAATACCACGGCTTGAACAAGTCGAATCTTTGTATGGAGAGAGACATCTCTGCTCTTGAGAATCTTATCTAGGTCTTTCATAGCCATTCTGCCAAGAGCAATGCGTCGTCTGATTTCTTGACTGCTTGTTGCTTCTTTATTGATAGTTGATCCAAGTAGGTTAAAGTTATTCACGATTTCAATTTCTTCTCCTTCGACGATGAACCTGTTGATTATGCCAGTTGTCATGATCTTTGTCTTCTTTACATTAAGGTGCAGGCCCATTTTGAGACTATGTTCTTTGATTGTGAGAAGCAAATGTTTCAGATCATCTTCACTTTCCGCCAGTAATGTGGTATCATCAGCATAGCGAAGGTTGTTGATGAGTCTTCCACCAATTTTCACACCTCTGTTGTCTTCATACAATCCTGCTACTCTGATTATTTGTTCTGCATATAAATTAAACAGGTAGGGGGAACGTATGCATCCTTGTCTTACACCTTTGCTTATTTTAAACCATTCTGTTTCTCCTTGTTCCGTTCGAACTGTTGCTTCTTGATCAATGTACAGATTGTGCAAGAGAACGATCAGGTGTTCTGGTATACCCATGCTTCTTAATGTGGCCCAGAGTTTCTCATGGTTTACACAGTCAAAAGCTTTGCTATAGTCGATAAAGCACAAATAGATATCCTTTTGGTATTCTTTAGTCTTTTCAAGGATCCAATTCACATCCGCAATGATGTCGCTCGTTCCTCGCCCTTTTCTGAACCCTGCGTGCACTTCAGGTAGTTCTTGTTCCAGGTATGATTGTAGTCTCTTTTGAATAATCTTCAGTAGAATCTTGCTGGCATGTGGGATCAGAGCGATTGTGCGATAATTTCCACAGTCAGTTAGATCACCTTTCTTTAGTATTGGTATAAACACAGATCTTTTCCAGTCAGTTGGCCATGATGCTGTCTTCCATATTTCTTGGCAGAGCCTTGTAAGTACGGTAACAGCTGCATCAGATTGCTGTGATACTTCTATGGGAATGCAATCAATGCCTGGTGCTTTGTTCTTTGATAAGGCTTTCAATGCTGCTTCAACTTCTTCTTTCATCACTAAGGGTTCCAGATCATAAGGTACAGGTTGAAACGGCTGTTGGTCCACTTGATCTTTATCATATAAAAACTCTGTATATTCCTTCCATCTTTTCTTGATCTTCTCAGCATCATTCAACATAGAACCCTGAGTATCTTGTAACATTCCAATTTGAGGCTGGAACTTTTTCCTTTAACTCTCGTAACTTTGGGAAAGCTGATCTTGTTCTTCCTCTAACAGTTTCTTCTTCTATTTCCTTGCATGCGTCATTGTAGTACTTTTCCTTGTCCTGTCTTGCTGCACGTTGGAAATCTCTGTTGAGTTCTGTGATTGTCTTTCTTTCTCCTCTGGCTTTAGCTTCTCTACATTTCTTGGCAATTTTCAGAGTTTCTTCCATCATCCAGTTTGGCCGTTTTTTCTCTGTAGTCTTTGTAGAGACTTCTCGCTTTCTTCCAACACAACCTTCTTGATGTCATTCCATAACTCTTCTGGAACTTTATCATTTGTATCTAAAGCAGCAAATCGATTTTGCAGGCAGTCTTTAAATTCCAGTGGTATATTCTCAAGGTCATATTTTGCTGCATTCATGAGTGGTTTGCTCTTTTTCAACTTTAGCTTGAGTTTGCATACTAGTAGTTGATGATCTGTACCACACTCAGCGCTAGGTTTTGTCTTTGTTGATGTTATAGAGCTTTTCCATCGTTGACTTCCACAGATGTAATCAATTTGATTTTTATACAATCCATTGGGTGAAGTCCATGTGTACAGTCGCCGCTTGATAGATTAAAGTCACCCAATATGGTGACTTCCCCCTTCATGGCTATCTATGCAATATCAATAATCAATTCACTATCCATTTCTTCAATTTGAGTTGGAGGCCTATAGACTACACCTGTATGGGTGACAGTGCTATCTCTTCTTTCCAACACAATACACAGTGCTTCTTCTTTTCCCCACATTCCCTGCATTCAGCAGCTTTAATATTGCTTTTGACATAGAGAGATTAGAAAAGGAGGAAGAGTAGCCCTATATCTCTTCTAAATAGTGTATAGCCAGCTATGGCTATATCCCATGCATGCAACTCATTAAACCATGTTTCTGTTATGGCCACAATGTCCAAGTCCATTTCCACCATTAGGGCTTCCAGGTCAGGAACCTTATTGGCTAGACTTTGAGCATCTATGCTCATTGCTTTCCAGCATTTGTTGACTGGCTTGCCTGTATTTTGCATGGATTTTGTTTTACACCTCTTCTCACTTGGCATTGATGTGTGGGTTAATACTGCGTCTGTTTCCAATGTTATTATGTTTTTGCTGGGAGGGACATGCTGAAATTGTTGTTTTCCATTTGTCACCCCCTTTCCCTGGTTTAAATGCCTGTTCACATATTGCCTGAATTTTGCACTTAGGATCCTTTTCCCTGCGGCAGAGAGATGTTGTCCACCAACACAGTATAGCCTCTTGTTGTTCCATCTATTTCCACAATTGCCTATATATCTAAATCCTTCTTGTTTGCACCAGGTTTGGAGTCATGTACTAAAGTTGATTATGCAACGTAGCCTTTCTCCCCCCCCCCCCCACCCCCTTACCAAGAATAGGTAGAACTTCTGAGAATGCTATAGTGTTAGCAATGGGTTTGAGTTTCTCTCCCAGAATCTGGAAGTCCTTTTGAACTGTAGAGGCACTGTTTCTAGCCAGGTCATTTGTACACAAGGTGGGCGACATCTCCAAATGGTGGGAATCAGAGCGGGAGTGGAGGAAGGAGTCATGCTTCCCAGCAGGGCAGTCAGAACAGACACAGAAGAAAGAGGAGGAAAAGCAAACAGAAGTGGTAAAACAGTGGAACACTTGATGGTTTGTTTTGGCCCTGAGGTTAAAGGGGGACGGGAAAGGTAGTCGTGAACCAGCAACCTTTAGAGCCACCCCTAGAGTCACCATCAATAAGTTTTGTTCATCTATCTGCTGGTAGTTTCTTTCACTCTTCAACTGTGATTTGTTCTACCTCATGGATGTTTACAGGATTCTTTTTACTAATGGCAGATTTCAGCTCTTTCCAAAGGTTCTCAATTGAATTGAGATCAGGACTCATTGCTGGCCAGCTTAAAACAGTCCATTTTTTCCTTTTTAGCCATTCTTTTGTATATTTGGATATATGTTTTGGGTCATTGTCCTGCTGGAGGACCCATGATCTTCAACCCAGACCTAGCTGTCTGACACTAAGTAGCACATTTTGCTCCAAAATACCTTGGTAGTTTTCTGACTTCATGACTCCTTTAATATGCTACAGGTCTCAAGTTCCTGAGACATCAAAACAGCCTCACAACATTATGGAACCTTCACCATATTTAACTGTAGGAAGGGTGTTTTCTTCCTTGTAAGCTTCATTTCTTTACCTGCAAATGTATCACTGGTCTACATTGCCAAAGAGCTTATATTTGTCCACAGAACATTTTCCCAAAGATCAGGCATGCCTTTTTATGTCTGTCTTTGAGCAGTGGGATCCTCCTTGGCCTTTGCTTTTGAAGACCTTCTTTATTTAGTGCATGGCATATGGTTCAGGTTGAAACTACCACTCCTCATTGCTCCAGATCAACCTTTAGCTCTTTGGATGCTGTATGTGGTGGTTTTCAAAGACTTCTTGGATTAATTTTCTTCTTCCCACTACATCCTGGGAGGTTCTTGACAGTTATGATAGGGCACAATGAGTTAGTGCTTTCAGAAGTGTCTAGGTAGGTACTACTTTTAAAGATAAGTAGGCAATTCACTGATCAACAAATTTTTACAGAAGTCATGTTACTGAAATAAAAATAGTTATTTCTTATCAATTTTTATATGCTGAACACGAATATGACAGTGAAATTGAAAAGTTGGCTCTAGTTTTTTTATAATCTACAAGAATTAATGTTTACATCACAAAATACATGTCAATAGTAAATATAATAGGCCTGTCCCTTGTACAGCTGTTTGGGAGCTTCTCTGGGGAGTGTCCAGCAGTAGTCAGCCAGCATTGTAGTGGACCATTTTCCCTGGTATCTTTGCTCCATCATTGCGATATCCTGGTGAAAACGTTTGCCCTGTTCATCACTAACCATACCACAGTTGTCAGGAAAGAAATTGAGATGGGACTCAAGGAAATGGATCTTTAGAGACATATTGCAGCCACGTTTCTGATACTGCATCAGCATGTCTTCTACTAGTTCCTTGTAGTTTTCTGCCCTAACATTCCCGAGAAAGTTTGTTGACACTAGGCGAAAAGCTTGTTTCGCATCACCCAGCAGCAAGTTGTTGAACCGGTCATCTTTGAAGAGCTCTCGAATCTGATGACCCACAAAAACTCCCTCTTTAATCTTTGCTTCGCTGAGTCGAGGGAATTTTTCATGCAGGTATCGGAAAGCTGACAAAGTGCGGTCCATGGCTTTCACAAAGTTTTTCATCAAACCTAGTTGGATGTGAAGGGGTGGTAGCAGGATTTTGTGAGCCTCAACCAGAGCTGTGTGCTGGATATTCTTCTCTCCAACTGTTACATTTTGTCTGTGATTCCATTCCTTCCGCAAGTAGTGCCAATCCCTTGCTCGGCTATCCCACTCACATAAGAAACACATGTATTTTATATATCCCTGCTGCAGTCCCATTAAAAGGGCAACTACCTTCAAGTCACCAGCTGTACTTGTTATAGTTAATGGAAATCAGTAGATGCTTTAAGTTATTGTATGTCTCTTTCATGTGGACGGCATGCACTACTGGAATAGATAGAAGACTGTTTGCATTGTTCAAAAGCACAGCCTTCAGACTCAGTTTCGAAGAGTCTATAAATAGCCTCCAGTCTTGTGGGTCATGAGTGATTTTTAAGGCATTCATGAGGCTTTCAGTATCGGAACAGAATACTAGATTACTTTCCTTTCTGAAGAAAGGCTCCAATTGCTGATGGCACTTTCGATATGGAGTAATGTTGACATCTTCTAGAAGATTCCATTGTTGGAGTCTTGATCCTAGCAATTCTGTCTTGTTCTTGGATAAGTCCAAATCACGAACCAGGTCATTTAGTTCTTCCTGTGTTATTCTGTGTGGCGTTGATAATGCATCCCAGTGAAAATCTGGGTCACTGCATGCTGACGGACCAGGAGAAGAACAGGTTGGCTCACCCTTGTCCTCATCAGATGAATCAAGAGAATATTCTGATGGAGGTTATGGAATAGGAAGTCCCAGGATACTGAAAGAGCTCAGAGAGGTTCTTGCAGGGCCATTAAAGGATGTATTCAACAGATCCTTGGAAACAGGAGAGGTTCCTCTGAACTGGAGGATGGCTGATGTCGTACCTCTACACAAAAGCGGTGACAGGGAAGAAGTGTCAAACTACAGACCCGTGAGCCTTACCTCGGTGGCGGGAAAAGTAATGGAGGCACTCCTGAAAGAGCGAATAGTGAACTTTCTCAAAACCAACAGGTTACAAGATCCGAGGCAACATGGTTTTACTGAAGGATGGTCTTGCCAAACAAATCTGATTAAGTTCTTTGACTGGGTAACCAAGGAACTAGATCAGGGACATGCGATGGATGTCATCTACCTGGATTTCAGCAAAGCCTTTGATATTATTCCTCATAGGAGGCTTGTCAATAAACTCAGTAGTTTGGGGATGGGTCCCAAGATGGTAAACTGGATTAGAAATTGGTTGACTGACAGACGAGAGAAGGTGATGGTACATGGAGCTCACTTAGATGAAAGGAAGATGATTAGCCGGGTGCCCAGGGTTCGGTCCTGGGCCTGGCACTGTTCAATGTATTTGTGAGTGATATTGCTGAAGGACTGAATGGAAAAGTCTGTCTTTTTGCAGATGACACAAAAATTTGCAACTGAGTGGACTCCCCCGAGGGAGTGGATAACATGAGGAAAGATCTACAAAAGCTGGAAGAATGGTCTAATGCTTGGTAATTACGATTTAATGCGAAAAAGTGCAGTGTCATGCACTTAGGTAGCAGAAATCCAAGGGAAATATACGCAATAGGGGGCGAGAGGTTGGTGTGCATGGTTCAGGAGAAAGACCTTGGTGTGATTATCTCTGATGATCTCAAGGTGGCAAAACAGTGCGACAAGGCGGTGGCAAAAGCCAGGAGGATGTTGGGCTGCATACAAAGAGGGATTACCAGCAGAAAGGAAGAGGTACTTATGCCACTGTACAAGTCGCTGGTGAGGCCTCACTTGGAATACTGTGTTCAGTTTTGGAGACCATATCTTGCAAAAGATGTAAAAAGACTGGAAACTGTTCAGAGGAAGGCGAACAAAATGATTTGGAGCCTGCATTAGAAACCTTATGAAAAGAGACTTGAAGACCTAAATATGTACACTTTGGAGGAGAGGAGGGATAGGGAAGATATGATTCAGACCTTTAAATACTTAAAGAGGAACGATGAACAAACAAACCTCTTCCAAAGATGGGGAAGCTGCAAAACTTCAGGGCATAACATGAAGCTGCAAGGTGGAAAATTGAAAGTCTATGTCAGGAAATATTTTTTCACTGAAAGGGGGTAGATGCTTGGAATGCTCTCTGATGGAAGTGGTGGGGGCAAACACGGTGATGGAATTCAAAACAGCATGGGACAAGCACAGTGGATCCCTTTACAGCAACAGGATAAAAACAAAATAAACTGAACCATCTAACCTCTCAAAAAATAGGGGCGTCCTACATGGAGTGGTGGGTCCACCTCTAAACAAAGACATGGGATGGGGTGGCCTGCACAGAGCGACAGGTGCACCTACTCTTGCCGTATTGCTGGGCAGACTGGATGGACCATGCTGGTCTTTATCTGCTGTCATTTACTATGTTACTATACTACTATGTTACTGTTATATTGACTATTTTTTCTTCTTTTTGTATCTTTGCTTTCCTGACTACTTTGCTAGCTTCTCTAAGTTTTTCCAAATAATGATGTTTGTTTTCCTCTCTGTGATATCTTGTATTTTATGAAGACCACCCTCTTTCTCCACGTTTTCAACTATGTAACCCTCCTCCACATCAGACCCGCACTACTCAAAAGATAACAGAGACATAGCTTTTCAGATGGAAAAGGCTGTCTATGATACCAATGTAAAAGGAAAAAGAGGCTCAATAAATGCATAGCTCAGATATTTTACCCATAGCTTACAAATGTAGTACAGGACTTGACATTTCTATCATTATAACCATTATATTAATTTCATAAAGAAAGTCTTTGCTATTATTCCTTTGTCTGTTTTAGACTTAATTTGCAATGGAATATTGTAGTACTTTTCATCCACTAATGTTGAACAGGTCAATGTACAATAAGAGTTTTGGCTAATGGGGGGCGGAGCCTGATGTCCAGCGGGTAGGACGCTTTGCGTTGAAGCTCCCGAGAGGCCTACTTAGAATCCTGACTTAATACCTATACAAATTTACTATTTCGCTCCGAGCTGACCGGGGCACCTCGGGGGGAATGGCGGCCCATAAACCAGCGCGCTTGGACTTCGGGTCTCCTTCTTCTTCTCACGGAAAACGCTCCAAAACAGAGGTGTCCTCCCCACAGAAGATGGTTCCATTTCGTGAAAACCCCGAGATGCACCTGGAGATTTTGGAGGAAATACGCGGCGTGAAGGAATTGGTGCAGTCCAATGGAGAAGCGCTTCGAGCCATGCGAGAGGACTTTGGAGTGCTCCAGGACCGACTTGAAAGTCTTTCATTACGGCAGGACAACATGGCGGGGGTCCTCGACTCGCACGAGGTGCGCTTGGGCAAACTGGACGAGGCTGAGCGCCAGATACAGAATCTTCAAAAGGAGTTAGAAGATAGCAATAATCGAGCCCGTCGCAACAATGTGAGGCTCCTCGGAATGCCGGAGGGGGTGGAAGCAGGAGATATAAGAGAATTCTTGCTCAAAACTCTTCCCTCCCTGCTGAAGATCACTTTTCACAGAGAACTGGAAATCGATCGAGCACACCGTGTTCCTGCCCACATGGCGCTCAACCGCACGACCCCCCGGCCTATTGTCTTTAGCTTGCTACGATATCAACAAGTGGAACAAATTTTACATGCTGCCCGGCGAATCATCATTTGGAATTTGAAGGTCGTAAGGTCTCCTTCTTTCCTGATTTGGCAAAGCCTACCGTTGACCGGCGGAAGAAACTCCTTGCTTTTCGCCCTCGACTTCAACAGCTACAGGCTCGCTTTGGCCTGTTGTATCCAGCGAAGCTCCGAGTGACTCTCCACAACCAAACCAGGACGTTCGAAGATCCTGATCTACTATCAACATTTTTAGACTCCAAAGAAGCAGAGCAGATGCGCTAATCCCAAATCTTGGACTCTTATTTGCCGGCTCTATCCGCCATTTTGAAGGGCCCGATGCGGCGGTCATAGCCAAGCACAGAAATAGCCTGGACTTTCTTTCTTTCTCTATATGACTTTTGTTTTTTGGTCTCCTATCCCTTCATGATGTGTGCCTCGGTCGGATTCGGAGCACGCACAGTCCTACAGGTTATGTGTTTTTTCAATTTCGGCCTTCTCGGGGGTTTCTCCCCGCAGACACATGGTCGCCAGTAATTTTGGGGTTTTGCTTCTCCTCTACCGTACTGCGGTTTTCTTTGTTAATGTGGGGCGCTTCATTATATTATATTAGTTTATTTTTCCTATGTCATGTGTACAGCCAGATACAGTCAGTTTGAGGGACATAGTGAAATTATGTGTGCTATCATGCTCAGTATTTTTCACTTTTCTGAATGGCCTTATGTAAAATCTTATCATTCACCGTCAAAGGCATTAATGGTCCACTCAAAGGAAAGAAAATCCTTAGCTATCTTAGCCATGAGCATGTTGATTTAGTGTTTCTTCAGGAAACGCATTTAAACTCTGCTGAAACACTGAAACTCAATGCTAAGCCTCACATGGTAGCTGCCTATTCTCCCATCGTTTTCAAATGGTACGGGATAGCCACTCTGGTTAAGAAGTCTTTGTACGCTACTGTACCTGATATTAGCGCTGACAAGGAGGGTAGATGGGCCCGTGTACACCTTGAGGTTGGAGATAGTGAATTCACGTGTATTTGCATTATGCCCCGAATGTGGACAACCCTGCTTACTATGCAAGTATTGCGCAGTTGGCCTTGGCCTCTGCCAATGCCCCATTACTACTTGGTGGCGATTTTACTTAAGTGTTCCCTCAATCTTTTCTTCTCAAACAAGGTGCTCGTTGGTTGGAGGATCCAGTACCGAGTAGACCTGTGTGGCTAGATATAGAAGCGGGCCTTTGCAAACCGATTCCTCTTACCTTTCTCCCTGGTATGACTCTCCCATCAGACTCCCACTATCCACCAATGCTTTTAGACACTTTAGGTGCCTTTAATACTCTTATGCAATCTTTAGACTCCCGACTCTGGTCAGTGCAACTTCAGCATCGCCTTCGGTGCACTAGAGTACTCCCGCCATCGGCATTCTCTACATAAGGTTGATTGGAGACTTTCCGATTTCTTGGTAGTTCACCGGGTGTTGCATCCAATTTTACTAAACCTTCTGTAATGCTATAACTAGAGATACCCCTATAGCGCAGAAAGTATGGGAGAGAGAATTGCATGTGACTTTGACCTCGGAGCAATAGAGCCTTATCTGGAGTAGAGGGACACGGGTTCCCGATCCGCCTCACTCATTCAGACCCTCTTCTTTCTAGCCCACCGGTGTTTTTACACTTCTCACAGATTAGACAAATGGAACACTACTCAGGGCAATGGTTGCTGGACACGTCCTGCGGCCATTGGTTCATTGCCTCATGTTATGCATGAATATCCCGTACTACAGTATTACTGGCGTCGGGTCTGGGGTCGTATTTAGTCTATCTCGCACTCTCAGGAGCCCCTTTCTTGGAGGATAGTGGGACTTCGCCCAGTTGCGGGATCCCCTCTCTCCCAAAAATGGCTTATCTCCTTTCGAACTTTATGCTTGGCATTGCTATTTCCCTAATTAAGTAATACTGGAAAATTAGCTCCCATTTGAGCCCCAATGAATGGTGGAATCATGCCTGTCTTTACAGTAAATATGACCAAATACCTCGTCTGTTCGCTTCTTCCGTTCAGACTCCTTCTCATTGGTCTCAATGGAAGATGCTCAATGACTATGTACACTTTGCTAAATGCTCTCATCTGACTGTCTAACTTTGTATATATCTCTGTCCCATGATCATGCTGTATTGTAGATACTCTTTTGATCGTTTGATGTATAATCACTGTTAATTGGAAGCGCTCACATGCTGATATAATCGGGTAGAGAAGAAGCATCGGGGTGGGGGGTAATGGGTTTACTTTTCCTTATTGTATACTTGTTTTGTCTCTTTTGGTGTGTTGTTTCTTTTGTTTGTTGCAAAATGAAAATAAAAGTTTAAAAAAAAAAAAAAGAGTTTTGGCTAATAAGTGACATCCTTTCTTATCTCTATTCATTTTGATGATAGAGTCTGTCTTAGTGTGCTAATTTTATCACATTACCTAGACTTTGGAGCATACTGGTTGTATCTTGCAACTCTCATTATCTGTCTTTGCTCATTGTAACATGTGATCTTTTTATCTCATTGTATTCACTCATTCAGATCAAAAAGAACTAATCCTGCAGGCGGCAGAATCATATAAATGTACATGGCTGCTGTTTTCAGACATTGCACAAAAAGAAACAAAATGTATAACAAAGAACTATGGTACCTCTTACAAGAGAATGTTTTTCTAGCTGTTTAAATATTTATCAGCTCTTTCTGACTTAGTATGGCAAATCTTATGTTCTTATCTGGAACTGAAGGAAAACCTCTGAAGGGGTAGACAGGAGGAGGAGCCAAATAAGAAGGTTTGAGAGGTAGTCCACTGCTTCATAGCAAAGCCTCAACTGAGAAAAAAAGTTTGAACATGCATTTGGGATGCAGAAATTCAAGGGAGGCAAAGATGCATATAAGCAGTAGGAGCAAAGGAGACCTTGGAGATGGTCTTATTCATTGATTTCAAAGTGGTGAAATGATATTAACAAGGCAATGACCATAGTCAGAGAAACACTTGGATAAAACAGAAGAAGCATAAAAAAAAGAGCAAAGGAGGGTGCAACAGTGTCATTAATAAGTTCTCATTGTGGATATGGTATTCTGTACTGAACATTACCAGGATCATTTTCAAATGTCTAAAAGACTTGGGGGCATGTTTACTAAACATTCCTAACGTGCGGGGCCGCGGTAGTGTGCGTGTGCCATATAAGGAGTGGGCGGTTCAGGCAGAAAGAAGAAAAAACCCCTACTGTACGTGTGCGCGTCGCGCTAATTTGCGGGGCCCACATTAGCGCGTGGGAAGGCTAAGTGGGGCGCTGCTGAGCACATATCAAAACAGAGCTGTAGCACAATGGTGAACACACTAACCAATGGTGCAGGGGCCACAGGTTCAATCCCCCATTGTGCGCAACAAAAAGGCCAGCTGAGGCAACACCTTGAATGTGTAAAAGTGGTTCAGGAGGCAAAGTACTTTAAGGCGGCACACTGTTTGTTTTGTATGGCATAAGGCGGCGCACTGTACTATCTGGGCGGCACAAGGCGGCACATTGTTTTTTTTGGGCGGCACAAGGCGGCGCACTGTTCATTTTGGGCAGCACAAGGCGGCGCACTAATTGTGGGCAGCAGGAGGTGGCGCGCTGATGGGCATAAGGCGGCGTGCTGATGTCAAAGCAAAGGAACACAGCCACAGCACAATGGTTAAGACACTGACCAATGGTGCAGGGACCAGGGGTCCGATCCCTCATAATGCCAAGTGAAAAAGGCTAGCTGAGGCAGTAAGTTATATGTTGTGGAGTGCTGTAGGAGGCTTTCTAATTTTATTTTGTGATAACTACTAGCAAACGCACTCTCACAGCATATTAATATAAGGCGGCCCATAAGGCACATGTTACAGTGCACCGTCCGCCAAGGCACCCTAGAATGTCCCCTATAGGGCAGCATGTATGTTGCGACACAGGATAATGTATAGTGCACCCTATATGGCGGGCAACTGTAACGTGCCCTATAGGGCGCCCCATAAAGCACCCTCAGAGGCACCTTATGGGTACAGTACGCTGAGGGTGGTATTGCTGACAGCAACATATGTACAGTAAATTAAAATAAATCTGTGGACACCCCTATCACATATCCCCACTGTGGGTTTGAACCCATGACATCTGGCTGCACAGGCAGTGATGTAACCATTGGGCTACAGCTCTATAGCTGTAAGCAGCCCCTGGCTGGCTGCAGATAGCCTGTACGTCACCTCACTGACAGTCTGCTGTTGTGAACCACCCGTACCCATGATGCACTGCACATGCAAATCAGCTGTCCACGATTGAACACAGGATGGGAAATGCACCTCTAAAGCTCCCCGGCCTGGTAGGGGGAAGTGTCCGTGTGCACCCACACAGCACCTCGGCCTGGTAGGGTGTCCTGAGTGGGTGGACAAACGGCAAAGAGTAGCTAAACACCATCACATTGTGCAGTTACTGTGCTCACCCTGAGTGTGAGATGTTGCGCCCAGGACCAGGTCCACAACACCAGGCATGGCCGAATGCGGCCATGTCAGAGCTCCAAAGCAGCAATAACCTGTGGAATAGGTAGGTGCTGCATAAACATTTTGGAGATCTCTGTCTGGCTCAGTTAGTGGGTACCCCCATCCCATGAGACCCCCAGGTGGATAAAACAGGGCTTCCCCTCAACAGATCCCCACCCCAATGGCAGTAGAGTGGACCATCAACCCCAGTCCTGCTAGGGAACAGACACCCTACAGCGCAGTCCAAGCGGCTCCACACACATCCATAACACAATATCAGACAGACATTAGGCCTGCATATTCAAAGATGCACCCCACCACTATCTGATATTCACCTGCAGCAAGCCATCAGCCACTGCACCCTGCAAGGCACTCCATCACAACACATATCAGCTGTGAACAGTCTGCTGGCTGGTCCTGATGGACATGCATGCACCCACAACTGGGGTGGCAGCACACACAGACAGAAGTCCATAAAGAGGCCCCCACAGGACACCCATACATATCACATGGGAGAATCACAATATAGCACTATGGGGGTGCCTAGCCATGCTGCCGTCACTGCACACTCAGGGTGAGAGTGATCCCCCAGCAGCACATACAGAGGTCACCCTGTCTGTGTAGGTGGTGGCCGGGCACTACCATGCCCCTGCCAGTGCCCTATGCCCTGTGCAGCTGCATCCTGGTCAGTCCACTCTGTCTGAGATATACCCATGGTCCCTTGCTACTCATTATGCACATTGGCAGGCCAATACTGGCAACAGTGTTGGCAGTGTGGGCTGTGGAAGGGGCATGCAGCCAACACCCACTGTATAGACAGACACACAATTCCACACCTATGCCATCATGGTGCTACTATTGAGGAGGTAATTAGCCTTGCCCACCAAACCGGTGCTGGGCACGGCAAGGCATGGATATGCTACGCAGTACTGCTGGGGGTCACTCCCCAGGGTGGTAAGCACCGTCAGAGGCAAGGGCTGGAGCACGCACCGCAAACACCAAACAGATTGTTCGGATGGGGTCAACTAGCAGTATGTGCGTAACGTATGGATATCTATCTGCCAGTACTCCTAGCAAGGTCTCAGAGCTGTGTACCGTATACCTCAGGTGTAGGGTTCCATTGCTAGGGTATGCAGGTGCTAGTATTGGGAGATGCACGCAGGGTCCAATGTTCTGCCTCTCCAGGATACATTGGCCAATGGGGCCTGTGGGTGTGGGTGTGGGTGTGTCTGCCCCTGTTGGCTGCTGCTTTACGGCAGAGATTCCCAACTCCAGTCCAGGTGTGCATCACACTGATCGGGTTTACCTGCTGTTCCTCATGAATATGCATGAGCTACATCTACATGCCATGGGGGTGGTGCATAGATATACAGCACAGGCATTTGTATGAGTGGCAGCATGGACCCTGACTGGTGTGTGGCCCACCAGGACTGCATTTGGGAGATTCTGCTTTAGGTACTGCCCCTGTACATGGTGTCTGTGCTCAGTGGGGTAAAAGATAGACGTAGTACCATTGCATATGTCCTCGCCACGAAAGGTTTGTCCTTACTATCACTGTGTAGCTGTGGGAAAAATATGTGGGAAGGATTGGTGGTAGCCCCAGCTGGGCTTTGAACCTGTGACCTTCTGTTCTTGTATGCACTGTCTGTGTGCACTGCACCACCTTGTAGCCACAGTTTGGCTGGATTCCCTGGAATGTCCATGCCTGTGGATCCGGCAGGGCCTGTGTGTTGCAGTGGACTGTGCCAGCCTGCACATGGCTTGGCCTCTGTCCTCTGTGGCTAGCTGCCACTGCCCCCTGCACCACATGTACTTGTGCGCCAACATGCTGGCATGAGCTTCTCTCAGAAAAGGCAGATGACCTGATTGCAATGTGGCAGTACGGGACTGCATTTGGGGGACTTGGCTGTAGGTATGCCCATTGTTGTGGTGTGCGGTGTTGGGTAACATATGGGTGTTTCCCCCATGCTTATGTTCCCTGCAATACAGGGGTGTCTGCTCTATCTTTGTTTAGTGGTGGGTAAAATATATGGATGGGGCTGGCAAATGCCCCAGCTTGGATTTGAACCTCTGGCCTTCTAGTCCTAGAGGTCATGGCTATGTCCTCTGCACCACACTATGGCCACAGAGACAGTGCAGCCCCTGGAGGTAGTAAACCTGGCAGGATGGAGTCACAAACCCTGCTGTATGCATTTTTACTGTGGGCTCCTTCACCCTGTGTGGTGACAAACGTGCAAATAAAACCCGGGACTGACCACGGAACAAAGGGGGAAAACATATACCCAAGCTGGGCAACAGTGATATTAATGGGCAACCCTAGATAACACTCCCAGGACAGCTCCAGAAAAAGGGAAATGTTTTTTGGACGGGTCTCCGCTCCGTACACCTTTCCATAAATCATTTCCTTTTTTTTGGAGCTTTCCTGGGTGTGTTATCTAGTTTTGCCCATCACTATAACTGTTCCCCAACTGAATTACTATTTTTCATATTTTTGTGGTGGTCATTTTCTATTTATAATTGCACTTTTGTGCTGTGCACATGTATCACACTGCTCACGTTTTGCAGGTTTCCCCGGTTTTGCTGTACATTGCTGACGGAAATGGTTTCTCTTCCCTTTAAATGCATTCTAACGCGAGTGATTCACTCGCGCTATTTTTTTTTCAAAATTCAGCCCCGATAATGTGTGGGGCGCCTCTCCCCTCCCCTTCCCCGCCCATTAACCCCTTCTCTCCGCCCCTCCGGGGCCTTCCTCCGCCCTCCGTTAGCCTTTCCACGCCTCTATCGGACATTTGCGGGCACATACTTGTGCGGCACCCGTTACTGTGACGCGCAAGTGTGCGGGGCTTCATCGCACGTTTGCGGGGCGTTTAAGTGCTCTTAAGTACCGCTTTTAGTGCGCTATTTTGCGGCACGCTAATTAGCGGTTTTTAGTAAACATGCCCCTTGGTTTAATAATGAGGCATCTACACTGAAGGGGCCAATATTCAAAAGCACTTATCTGGTTAACAGCACCTGTCAATGAGAAAAGTGCTGGCCAGCGAGATATTCAGCCTCACTTTCCAGATAATATCCTCAGGGTCTGTTTTACTAAAGGTTTTAGTGTGCATTAAGTGCTCACAACCTTTTCATTTCTATGGGTGCAATGACACAATGCACGGCAACTTTCATTAATGCACACCAACTTTTAGTAAAAGGGCCCCTTAATCTCACAGCCATACCGTGAGACTACCATTAGGAGTCACCGGGAGCCAATTTGAACCCAGAGGTAGACGTGGTAGAGGTGAATCGTAATCACACCTGTCCTAACTGCTAATTACCAGGAAACTGCTCGATCCTGGAGGGATTCTTCAGGGGTTGGGGGATCCTGGAAAAGCCTTTGTGATGGGAAGAGGATCTGTTATGTGGGATAGAGGTGTCTTCAGAGGGGGTGGGAGTCCATTCAGGAGAGTTGCCTTTTGTCATGGGGGAAGGGATTGGGGAAACTCTTGTGGCACAGACCCATTTAAGAAAGTTCCTAGGAGACTTCGGCACAATTTAGTGACCTGATGCTCCTGGACAGAAAAAATAACACCAGATCAAAGAAGGCATTATTTTTCCATGAGTAATGCAGCTTGTGAAGTTCAACACAAGCAGCATTATATGATTTGCTAGTAAGCAGAAATTCCAAATTCTTGTATCAGAAAAACTAATGGTGCCAAAAAGAAGTTAGAGAAGGTGGGCCAGAACAGAATACTGGGGGACCCGACAGGTAAGAGGGTAGGTAGTAGAGGAGGTGGATTTGAGAGTGACTGAGAAGGACCTGCAAGATAGAAAAGAGCAAAACCAATTGAAATGGAGCCCTGAATGCCGATATCATGTAAAGAAAGAAGAATGGAATGGCTGACCCGATCAAATGCAGATGAAATATCAAGAGAAACCAGAAGAGAAATATTGCCCTGATCAAAGGATTGATAAACTTTGCTGAAGATTGAGGTTAGAATGGTTTCAGTGCTATAACCAGAATGGAAACCAGACAGGCGCAGGTGTAGAATGCTAGTTTGTCAAGGTGGTCAACTAACTGGGAGTAAACAACTTTTTCCAGGATCTTTGATACAAAGGGAATATTAGAGACAGGCCTATAGCTGGAGGGAGTGGATTTGTCAAAAGTAGGAATTTAAGAAGAGGATGGAAATGTGCCGTTTTCCACAGTTAGGGAACTGTACCAGAGAGAAGGCTATTAGTGAGGAGAAAAAGGATTTTTGGGAGGAGAACAAGGGAATCTGTATGAATCCAGGAAGAGAGAATAGAGTCCAGAAGGTAGTTTTCCACATGGAAGAAAGGATTTTGGAAAGGAGGGTAAGGGAGGAAAGACCCGGCTGCGAACTCACCGCGGCCGGACACAGACGCGCGCGGGCGAGCCGAGGGTGGGGAGGGGGGGCGGGGAGGGGGGGTGGGCAAGAAGACCAGGTACAAAAAGCGCGCGCGGCGCTGCCTCGGCCTCTTTTGCCGCTCTCCCCCCCCACCTTGCAAGAGGAGGATCGACACCCTCCCGACCCACCCTAGTTAGAAAGGGGGGGGGAATAGTCGCGGCATGTGCGGCAGCAGAAAAAACGCACCCGGTGAGAGAGAACACAGCCTAGGCTTTAAGTAAAGGGGGGCAGGGGGCAGGAGAGAAACACGGACCTGCCCCCCGGAGAGAGTGAGAAGGCGACAAGAACACCGTGCGGAGGGCCCCTTGCCTTGCTTTGACGGCGGGCAAAAAGGGGGGTAAAAGTAAGAAAGGTTGCCGAGTCTGCTTGAACGGCAGGCGTAACAGCTTGTCGGATGAAGGAGATAGAGAAGAACGAGGACCGAGGAAAAGCTTTGACGGCGAATTTCCTCCGGCCACTTACAACGACTGTGGGACATGGGCTGTGTCTCTCGAGGGGGCAGAAATAAGTGGGACAGTGTTTTGTTGATGTTACGTGCATGCTGTGGCCAACAGTTTTGATTGTACTGTTAATAACCATTGTTGACAAAATAAATAGAAATATGTTGTTGAAAAGAAAACATCTGGAGAAGTGTGATGACTTATTGGGGGGGATGGGAGGGAGGGAGGGAGGTGAAAGGGTAGGGGGTAGGCAAGAACCCGAGGCGGTCATGCCAGTCGCGCGGCTGAGATTGAAGCTGCTCCAAATATGAAAATGAGTGGGAGAAGCAGAATGAGAAGAAGGAAGGGGAGCCTCTGAGATGTCCAAGGAAATGGGGAATCCGGAATGAAGATTGGTTACTTTATCATGGAAATAATAGACAAAGTCATCAGCTGGAGAGAGAGTGAGTGCTACTGGAGGAGTAGGGGGAGATAGCAAAAGTGAAACCACAGAAAAAAGCTGCTTGGGCAGACTAGAGGAAGAGGCATTAAGGTTAGTGAAATATAATTTTTTTTGCTGAGATGACTGAGGCCCGGTAGTGAGCATAATGTGAATTAAAAAGCTAATAACTGAATGAACCTCTCTCAGTGGGTTTTATTCAGTTAGGTCCTGCAGACCAGATAAACCCCTTTGAATACGGGCCCATCTGGTTTATCCCATGTGTTTATGAACTACATTACTACTTTTACTTCTGCTACGTCTTACAGAATTATTGTCCAGGAATCCACCACAGTTTCTGAGAAAAAGATTTCTCGATGTTGCATTTGCTGTAAATTCTATCTTAGAATGAGGCTTAAGGGTATAATTTTATAAAGCATTTCTGCATGCAAATCCTGTTTTCCATACAGAAAAGTGTTATTATAAAATTGCTTGGGGATATGTGTATCTAAAATGTATGAAAGCTGAAAGCTTGTGCATACAGTACTTTTATGCAGACCATGCATGATCAATCCTGGAGGCATAGGTTGGGTGGAGCAGAGGTGTAATTACAATAAATGTGCATATTTTATAAAATGCAAAAGTATATGCAGAGAATACATAAAAATGTATTCCATCCTTGGAACAGAAGTATATTTATGCATATTAATTTGCAAATTATTGAGGCTGGTTCAGAGTGCCTATTTAATAAAGGCACAGAGGACTTTTTATTTAGAAGTCCTCTTATAAAACTATCCCCAATATGCTATAGTAATTACTGATAGCAAATTAGCCTGACCAATAAATAAATTAAAAAGGAACGCAAATCGAGTGTAGTTACTCACCTATAGCAGGTGTTCTCCAGGAATAGCAGGAATCAGTCCTCAAATACGGGTGACATTACCGATGGAGACCATGTGGGAATGCTCCCCAGCTTACAAAGGAAGCTTTTGGAAGGTCAACAATGCATGCATGCCCATCTTTACACCCGAAAGAGCCATCTTACCTTAGTATGATGACAGTTTAATCAAGCCAAAAAAGAGAACAACTTCACAGGGAGGAGGGAGAGTAGTGAGGACTGATTCCTGCTGTTCCCGGAGACCACCTGCAGCAGATGAGTGACTACATTTTCTCTGGGACCAAGCAGGAAGTCAGTCCTCAGTTATGGGACTCCCCAGCTAAAGTCTACCAAAAAAACCTCTGTAAACAGCCCAATGGGGCAACCAGAAAAAGAACTAAACAGCAGCATGAGTAATCACTGAAAGGTTCTGAGAGTCAGCGTCCAGCATGGGCATCAACAGTAGGTCAACTCTACAGTAGCCTGATGGACAGATAGGAGTTGTCTTAAATCCCAAACAGGTGCCAGAGTGCAGCTTGGCTGAAGTTACTGTCACATCGGGAATCTCCATCCAGACAGTAATGAGCTGTGAAGGTGTAGATGGAAAACCATGTAGCAGCCCTACAGATCTCCACCATAGAGACACAATGCAAGTTGGCTACCAAAGCAGCTATAGCTTGGACATTGTGAGCTGTGACATGGCTTTCCAAACTCAGAACAGCTTGAGCATAAGCGAAGGAGATGCAGTCCGCAACCCAAAGCGAAAGGGTACACTTCGAGACCGCCACAACCAACCTATTGGGGTCAACAGAAACAAAGAGGTGGGAGGAATGTCATTGAGCTTTCATACATTTGATTTAGAATGCCAGCACTCTCTTACAATCCAATGTGCGTGGAGCAGCCTCAGCTCTCTTGGCATGAAGTCTAGGAAAAATGTCGGCAGTACCACTGACTGATAAAGGTTAAAGGTGGAAACCACCTTAGGCACAAACTTAGGATGAGTCTAGAGGACCCCACTAATGTGATGAAACCTCGTGTAATAAGTATGCGCCACTAACACCTGGAGTTCACTAACTCTGCACTAGAGGTGACTGCTACTAAGAAAATGACCCTCCATGTGAGATATTTGAGGGGACAAGAGCTGAATGGCTCAAAAGTGGCAGAAATGAGCTGCCTGAGAACCACCTTAAGGTCCCATGCCACAGGTGGGGCTTAATCAGAGGTCGAGAGAGCAAGAGGCATCTCATAAAATGACTGACAAGTGAATGCACAGAAATGGGCATACTATCCACCCCATGATTGTAGGCCATGATTGTGCTGAGATGCACTCTTATAGATTCAATTTGAGACTGAGGTTGTACAGGTGGAGCATGTTAGTGAGCAAAGACTCCATTGAACAATAAAGAGGTTCAGCGTCTCATCTGCACACCACAGAGAGAATCTGTGCCATTTAAAAATATAGGAATTCTGTGTGGAATCCTTGCGAGAAGCCATGAGGATGTTCTTCACATCGGCTGGTAGATAGAACTCTGCAAGAATCACACCCTCGGCATCCACACCATGAGAGATAAGGAGAAGATATTGGGATGAAGAAGAGATTCCCTGTCCTGTGATATCAGAACTGGATCGAAACCAAGCCAGATTGGTGGTCTCCAAGACAGCCGGAGGAAAAATGGGAAACAGGGTTGTCTGGGTCACAGGGGGGCAATAAGGATCACGGTAGCCTTGCCATCCTGTAGCTTGAAGAGGGTCCTGGCCACCAGAGGCATTGATGGCTAGGCATAAAGCAGTCCCTCACCCCAATCCAGAAGAAAAGTATCGGAAGCCGTCTACTCCAGGGTTCCATGCAGCAATCAGAACTGTGGAATCTGGGCATTGGCCGGTGACACAAGGCGGTCTATGCTTAGGGTGCCCCACATTCAGAAGATACAGCGAACAACTCAACTGTTGAGGGTCCACCCATGCGGCTGGAGGACTCGGTTGAGTTGAACTGCCAAGACATTGAGCTTGTCCAACAGATGCACCACTTGGAGAAGCATGCCATGTGAAAAGGAAAACTTCCAGAAACAAGCTGTCTCCCAGCAAACAAGGTACGAGCCCATGCCCCCATGCTTGTTGATGTAGAATATTGCTACTTGATTGTCCTCATTCAGATCGACAACCTGGTTGGCAAACTGCTCTCAAAGTCTTGAGCGTATTAGAAATAAATAAAACTGCTCTCAAAGTCTTGAGCGTATTAGAAATGGCACAAAGCTCAAGGAAGATGATCTGGTGGTGGCTTTCCTCGGCCATCCAGAGGCCCTGTGTTCAGAGACCATAAAGATGGGCTCCCCAGCCTATCTTGGAGACATCTGTAGTCAGAACCTGTTGATGCAGAAGGGCTTGGGAGGGAAGCCCCTGATGTCACCAATTGTAACAATCTGTCATGTAGATGGTCTGGTCCCACTGGGAGCACTTCTTAAAGCCACTGGTTGGCTTTGATATGTTGGGGAAGACAGCTTCCACCAAGCCAAAGGACTCCAATGTCCCAGCCAGCCAGGGGGTAGTGAGAGAAGATCCACATGCCAAAAAAGAAAAAGAAAAAAGAAGAACCCAAGAAAATCTGTGGCACCGAGGCACTGATGCTCCTGGGGACAGGCAGGAAGACAGTATGTGAACAAAAAATCACTGAGAGAAATAAAAAAAAAAAACATACTGGTGAGATATCAATCATTTTCCAGGAACAGCACTCAAATGGCTACTGTGGTACAAATCACAAACTACTAGTATGCAAATTCAAGCTAAAGTTGAAAAAGAACAAGCCATTCATGAATGTAGCAAAATAAGACCTTGAGAATATACCACTGGAATTTAAAGACTGCCTGAGAAATTGATTTGCTGTTTTAGACACAAATGACAGAGTTCCAGAAGAGCTATGGGATGACATCAAGAAGGTTGTGTTGGAAGAAAGTGATAAGTTTCTACACATGGTGAAAAAGCAAAAATGGCCGAAATGGATGACTGAAGAATCTCTGAAAATTGTCCAGAAATGCAGAGAAGCTAAAGCCAGAGGAGAAAGAGAGGCAATCATAGAACTCAAGAGAGATTTCCAACATGCAGCAAGACAGGACAAGGAAAAGTACTACAATGACACATGCAAGGAAATAGAATCAGAAGTTATTAGAGGAAGAACAAGATCGGCTTTTCTAAAGCTGCAAGAGTTAAAGAAAAAATTCCAGCCTTGAATTGGAATGCTACAGGATTCTCAAGGGTCCATGTTGAATGATGCTGAGAAGATCAAGAAAAGGTGGAAAGAATATACATAGTCATTATACCATAAAGATCAAGTCGACCAACAGCCATTTCAATCTATACCTTATGATCAATTACCATTGGTGATGAAAGAAGTTGAAGCAGCATTGAAAGCCTTATCAAAGAACAAAGCACTAGGCATTGATGGCATTCCCGTTGATGTATTACAGCAATTGGATGAAGCTGTTACCATAGTTACAAGGATCTGCCAGGAAATTTTAAAGACAAATTCATGACCAACTGACTGAAAACAATCTGTGTTTATACCAATACTGAAGAAAGGTGACCCGACTGACTGTGGAAATTATCGCAAATCTCTCTGATCCCACATGCCAGCAAGTTTCTACTCAAGATAATTCAGCAGAGACTACTACCATACCTGGAATGAGAACTGCCTGAAGTGCAAACAGGGTTCAGGAAAGGGCGAGGGATGAGAAGCATTATTGTGGATTTGAGATGGATCCTTGAAAAAACAAAAGAATACAAAAAGGGTATCCATATGTGTTTTATTGACTGCAGTGAGGCTTTTGACTATATAAACCATGAGAAACTCTGGGCCACATTAAATATGGGTATACCAAAACATCTGATTGTTCTCTTCCACAACCTTTATTTTGATCAAGAAGCAACAGTTCGAACAGAATTAGGAGAAACAGGATGGTTTTAAAATCAGCAAAAGTTTATGACAAGGCTGCATACTTTCCCCCTACCTCTTTAATTTATATGCAGAACAAATCATCAGAACAGGACTGTAGGAAGACAACCGAGGTGTGAAGTTTGGTGGAAGATTCATCAACAACCTTAACTATGCTGATGATATCACACTACTGGCTAAAAGTGAAGATGATCTGAAACATTTGCTTCTCACAATCAAAGAACGTAGTCTTAAAATGGGCCTGCACCTTAATGTAATGAAGACAAAGATCATGACAACTGGCAAAATCATTTTCATCGTTGATGGAGAAGAAATTGAAATAGTGGACAACTTTAACCTACTTGGATCAACTATCAATCAAGAAGCAACAAGCAGTCATGAAATGTGACGACTCATTGCCCTTGGCAGAATGGCTATCAAGGACCTAGACAAGATTCTCAAGAGCAGAGATGTCCCTCTCCATACAAAGATTTAACTTGTTCAAGCCATGGTATTTTCAGTAATGTCATATGGATGTGAAAGTTGGACACTGGAAAAGATAGACAGAAAGAAAATTGATGCCTTTGAATTATGATGCTAGTGATGAATATTGTGTATACCATGGACTGCCCAAAGAACAAACCAGTCAGTACTAGAAGAGACCAAACCTAAACTTTCTTTAGAAGCTCAGATAACAGGACTTTGACTTTCATACTTTGGACACATTATGCGAAGAGAAAGATCATTAGAGAAAGACATTATGCTTGGCAAGGTAGAAGGTCAATGCAAAAGAGAAAGGCCAGCAATGAGATGGATCGATACAATAACAGCAGCTACTGGTGGCAGTCTATCAACAATGAGCTGCCTGACTGAAGACTGAACACAATTTAGGACAACTATACAGAGGGTCACCATGAGTCAACACCGACTTAATGGCACTTAACAACAACATCAACGATTTTCCAGGGACAGACAAGCATCTGACAGGCTCTGGAAAAAAGAAGACTGAGGTAAGATGACTCTTTCAGGTGGAAGATGGGCACACATATGGGGTCAATCTCCCAAAAGCTTCCTTTGGAAGCAGGGGAGCATTCCCGCCCAGGCTCTGTAGGTGACATCACCATATGTGAAGATTGACTTCCTGCTTGGTCCCAGAAAAATAAATAAGCACATAAAATGAAACTAGACAATGGTCTGATTAGACAACAGACATGGTTAGCAAGTTCTTAACTGAATGTTGGAATTTGCCACAGTTATAAAAAAAAGACCAAACCAGCCTTCAGCCTGTAACATAAGTCAGAGATTGCATCTATTGAGCAAAGCATACATCAAACATACTAGCCAAAATGTCCATTGCTGTTCTGTACTATGTATCATCTTTATGGAGATTGACAGCTGCCATCAAGTCCAGTATCCTGTTTCCAACAGTGGCCAATTTAGGTCACCTAGCAGATTCACCAAAAGATCCAGGTCCCACAATGCTTGTTTTGGGGCAAGCAGTGGTTTATGAACCTTTCTTCCAGGAACTTGTCCAAACATTTTTTAAACCCAGCTACATTAACGTAAATTATAAAGAGCATAGATCATAAATCACTATCTTAATGACCGAAGTCACTGATCCTCTGTGCCCTCAGACATACAGAAAATTGACTATCTGCCTGATTAAACCCCACCGGAAAATAGTAAGGCTGGTACAATAGTGAATGGGTCCAGGTGTCTCATCTCCAGAATGGCACAAAATCCAAAGGATGGCAATGGTTCCACACTAGCCGCAGGCATCTGGCCGAGCAACATGATAAAACCAATCGTAGTTCTGTAGGAGACTTGTTACTCCTTTCCGAGGTTAATTTGTGGCCTTGCACACTGACTGACTTTCCAGCTAGAGACAGGCAGGCGGTAGGGCTGAAGACTACCAAAATGCAGAGTGTGGTAGAAAAGAAAAGTGATTTTAAAGTGAGTCTAAAAGTAGTGCGAAAGCGCTAAAAGTGTCTGTGTCTCTCCGTGCCCAATGTATAATTCATCACAGCACAAGGATTGACTGGTCTCAGATACTGTGTGACATCTTCAGTGAATCAGGTAACAGTTCTCAGGTGGTCCTTATCTAAACAAAGGTCCATGATGAGAGAAAGATGCTGGTATGCAGGTTCATACATTGTTGCAAATAATGGAACCAGTAGAACAGTCTCTGGATGAGATGGCCTCAGCAGCGAGTTTGCTTGCATGTAGTCCTAGCTGGAAACAATAGCTTTTGTGGTCATTCCACATGGCCCCTGATCAGGATTCTGGACTCAGTGTTTCCCGCAAATACAGAACAGTTCTGCGGGGAGCACTGGATGGGGTCAGGAGAAGGTGGAGCAGGGGCGGAGCAGTGGCAGAGTGGCAGAGTACTCAGCTACCGGGACATACAGAGATAATTCCAGTCATGCCTCTGTACGTTCCCCGGCTACCATTTACACACCCGGCTCAATCCACCCCAATGTGCAGTTCTGGAGACCGCATCTTCAAAAGGATATAAACAGGCTGGAGTCAGTACAGATGGTGGCTAATAAAATAGTTAGTGGCCTTCATTATAAAGCATATGAGGACACACTTAAGGATCTTAATATGTACACCTTAGAGGAATGGCAGGATAGAAGTGATATGAATGAAACTTTTACCTCCATGGCATAAATGCACAGGAGGAGAGCCTCTTTCAATTGAAAGCAAGCTCTGCTATGAGGGGATATGGGATGAGGGTGAAAGGGGATAGATTCAGGAGTGATATGTAGAAATATTTCTTTATGGAAAGAGTGGTGGATCTGTGGAATAGTCTCCCAATGAAGATGGTAGAGATGAGGACAGTATCTGAATTCAAAAAAGCATAGGACAAACACAGAGGATCTCTAAAGGAAAAAAGGGGACTGTTGTAGTGGTTGATATGGAAGGGCAAACTAGATAGACCATGTGGTCTTTTTCTGTCATCATGTTTCTAATAAGTGCCGGGCATGCTGTTGACCACGGCCTGCAGCCCCCCTTACTCTATTGTGACACTGCAGGAGGGCCCCCGCCGCCCAACTCTGGCCTTGGGGATCCCCGTCGAGGATTGGGTGGCGGGTTAATGGAGCTGCTATGCTTTGGTGCAATCGGTTGCAGCTGGATGTGCCGGTGCCATGGTGACAGAATGCCACTGCACTGGCACACCAGCTGGAGCATTCTGCAATTGGACAGGCAGGCCAATAGATGCTCCCCCCACCCCAGAATGGGGTGCCTGGCTAGATGTCCAAGTCTCCAATTCTGCTATCACGGGTACACCCAGACCCCGCGGTGGCAGAATCGGGTCCATTTCCCACATATCCGATTTTTGCACGGCCAATGCAGTTGGATGTGCAGGAACCTGAATAGGCCTCCACATGCACATAAACATGGCAGACAATTGCTTGAAGTCAGCAGGTTTAAAGCTTTAACACAGAAGAAATTACTTGTACTGGGAATCCGTCTTAGGTTCAGGCTTTTGG
This sequence comes from Ichthyophis bannanicus, assembly GCA_033557465.1. Lineage (NCBI taxonomy): Eukaryota > Metazoa > Chordata > Amphibia > Gymnophiona > Ichthyophiidae > Ichthyophis > Ichthyophis bannanicus. The sequence continues at coordinate 729,913,865 of CM066036.1, read as the reverse complement.
TGTCTGAGCAGGCCACAGTGGTTCAGAACAGGCCCCAGGTACCAGCACAAGCACATCTAACCCTGGATGTTGAGGTGTCCATGCCTATAGATGTTCCTGATCATGAATAAGGTGTAAAAAAAAGTGCTTGTTTCATGGTTGAAATGATTCCAGGAGGGAAGAGCAAAATGCGCTTACATTACTATGGTTAATATTTCCTGGCTGAAGAAACATGCACATAAATACTTACTTCAAACTTATTACCGGCTTGCCGATGCTCTTCTGAAATGGCAGGGCAGGATGTGCTACTCTCGTGACATAGATGTATCATTTGGAACTACCAAGGCTTGGACATCCACATACCTAGCTCTGCAGCTGATCAATTTAGGGGCATCCACATTTGTGAACTGGCCTACATCCTTGACATACCCACTCTTGCTATGTGCAGGAGGGGGGCATCTCCAGAATGGATAGAGACAAGGTGATTTCAGACAGCAAGTATAAATGCCTCTCTTCCATGCTGCCACACCCCTGTTTATGAACCTTTTTCCTAGATGTCCCAGATTCTTCCTAGACGTCCCTTCTAAAATGTCACTTATTAACATCTACCAGACTGATTTTATTTAATGGTACTATAATTAAAGTTTATTATCTAGGCCATTCTTTATGTATTCTGCTAAAGGTCTCAGAATATTGATCCTGCCCTAAAAGCACCACAATTTTGGAGGAGAAGCTCATTGTCTATGATAGCTATCTACTAAATATAATGAAGCCGATATTCAGAAGCCCATATCTGGGTAACCATGGAGATTATTCTGATAAGGGCTCTGACAAAAATATTTAGTGGCACTATCCAGCTAGTGCTACACATGGTCTCCAAAAACTCTCTCGGCACTATCCAGATAGTGTTGGGTGGTCCATGGGCAGAGAACTTGCAGTTCTAGAGGCTATCCAGATGATTTTCTGTGTATGTCTCATGCTTTTTTGAATTCAGATATAGTCTTTGTCTCTACTACCTCAATTGGGAAACTATTCTACACATCTACCACTCTTTTCATAAAGAAATAATTCCACAAATAACTTGAGTAATATCTCCTTTCACTTTCATCCTATGCCCCTTTATTGCAGAGCTTTATTTCAATTGAAAGAGGCTCTCCTCCTGTGCATTTATTCCATGGAAGTATTTAAGCTTCTTTATCATATTTCTCCTCTCCTATCTTTCTTCCAAAGTATACATATTGAGATATTTAAGTCTTTCCCATATGCCTTATGATGAAGTCCACTGATCATTTTGAAGGCTACCCTCTGCACCAACTCCATTCTATTTATATCCTTTTGAAAGTGTGTTCTCCAGAACTGTGCACAATACTCTGAATTAGGTCTCATCAAAGATTTATAAAGAGACACAATCACATCTTCTTCTTGCTGGCCATTCCTTTCCCTGTGCACCCAAGCTTCCTTATGGCTTTTACCGTCACCTTTTCTATCTATTTAGCCACCTTGATCATCAAACAATCACCCCTAGGTCCCACTCTTCTTTCATGGACAGAACTACTTCACCCCCTATACTGTACTGGTCCCTTGGAGTTTTGCAGTCCAAATGCATGACCCTGCATTTTTTATTGTTACATCTCAGCTGCCAAATTCTCAGCCTTTCTTCAAGCTTGCTAGATCTAAACCTTCCGGATGTCTATTACACATTTTGGTATTATTTGCAAAGAGGCAAACCTTAACCAATAGCCCCTCCACAATATCACTTAAAAAATTTTTTTAAAAGAATTGGACCATGGACAGGTCTCAGTGGCACACACTGCTAGCATCCTTCTCTTCAGAGTGAGCTCCCTTTATGTGTCCTCCACTCAACTAATTTTTAACCTATCAGACACTTTATTGTCCATCCCTAGGGCACTGACTTTATTTATGATGCCTGTGGAGAACAATGTTAAAAGCTTTATTGAAATTTAAGTACACTACATCTAGAGCTCTCCAGTCCAACTCTATAGTTACCCAGTCAAAGAAATGAATGAGATTTGTCTGACAAGACCTGCCACTAGTAAAAGCATGATGCCTTGGATCCTGTAATCCACAGGATTCCAAAAGCACTGCTATCCTCTGTTTTAGCAGTTTTTCCATTAGTTTACTCACCATAGAGAGCAGACTAACTGGCCTGTAGTTCCTAACCTCATTCTTACTTCTACTTTTATTTAACTGTTTTTTTATACCACTTTATCTTTTTTTTAGTCAAAGCGGTTTACATTGCAACTTAAACTTAGTAATGTACATTAAACAGGGACACTGGTAACTTGGATTCTTCTGAGGTAATGGAGGGTTGCCCAAGGTCACAAGGAGTGCTAGAAGGAACTGAACCCTGGTCTGTTTTCTCAGCCAGTGCTCTAAACATTAGACTATTCCTCCACTCCACGTGCATCCTCCAATCCTCTGGGATCACACCTAACATGAAAGAAGCATTGGAAAGGTCAGACAGTGGAGCCTTTAGAATTTCCCCAAATTCCTTCAATACTCTCTGATGTATCCCATCTGACCCCATCACTTTGCCTACTTTTAGTTTAGCTAGCTGCTTATAAAAGTCTTCTGAAAACTGTTCCAGATTCACCACACTTCTGTTCCTTTTTGTGGGTATTATCAAGGGTTCTTCTGCTGGCCCTTCATTTGTGAACACAGAACAGAAATATTTGTTAAGTAACTTTGCTTTATCCTTATTAGCTACTGCATATTCCTTCCCTTCATCCTTCAATCTGACAATATCACTTTTGCACTTCCTCCTGTCACTAACATATTTTAACACTAGAAGCCCCAAAAGGAATTTTACCTAGAAACCCCAAAGTGCGTCAATTGATGCATTATCACAACGATTGCATTTAGCATGAAATGCAGATGTGAATTAATGTGAAGTTACTTATTTGTTAAATACGTGCAGTATGTGATGTCATTACATGTTATCGTGTGTTTATTGTTAGTAATGTTGGAGTAAAACTGTAAACAGTGATTGAGATGTGCCACCTAGTAGGAACATGAATTTATACCTAGAAACCCCAAAGTACGTCAATTGACGCATCCAAAACAATTGAGTGTGTCAATTGATGCACTTTGGGGCTTCTAGGTATAAATTCATTTTACCCCTAGGTGGTGCATCTGTCATTAGTTTTTGATGTACATGTTTGAACATCTTGACCTTGCTAACAAAGTCATGGAACATGACTGACATGGTTCTAGCAGTGGCGCTGGTATACAACTTCGAAGATGCATTTGCGTCAATTGACGCACTTTGGGGCTTCTAGTGTTAAATATGTTTTGTTCTCCTATTTTACTATTTTGTCTATTTTTCTTCCATTTGCAACTTTGCTTTCCTGATTACTTTTGTAGCTTCTCCTAGCTTTTCCGAATATTGATGTTTGTCTTCCTCTTTCTGTGATCTCTTCTACCATATTTTATAAAAGTGACCCTCTTTTTCTTTATCTTTTCAGCTACTTCCTTGGAGAACCATAGTGGCTTCCTTTTCCTTTTACATTTACTTACTTTCTTAATAAAAAGGTTTGTTGCCCTTAAAACATCCACTTTCAGTTTCACCCACTGCTTTTCTACATCTTCCAGCAGTTCCCATCTGCTAACAACTCCTTGAGGTATTGTCCCATCTTGGTAAAGTTAGCTTTGCTAAAGTCTAGGACCCTTACTTTTGAACAGACTATATCAGCCCTTATCCTAATACTGAACCACACCATCTAATGATCATTGGATGCAAGATAATCACCCACTCTAACTTCAGTAACTCTCCCCATGTAAGCACCAGGTCCAGTATGACTTCATGTGTAGGTTCTATTACCAGTTGCTAGAATAGTTTTCTTTGTAAAGAATCCAAGATCCCCTTACTTCTATATGATACCACAACAGGGATATCCCAATCAAGGCATATTGAAATCACCTATCAGTAGCGCTTCTCTTTTCATAGCAGTACTACGAATGTCTTTAATTAAATATCTGTCCACGTCTGCCTGTGAAGGAGGTCTGTATATACCAGTGCAAATGGATGTTGATTCCTTCTTTCTAGGTTAACCAACAGTACCTCCTCCTTCCCTTCTAAACCCTGTAATTCTATAGCTTTAATATTATTTTTTACATATAGTGCCACACCTCCCTTTCTTCCTACTCTGTCCTTCCTGAATAAATTATAGCCCGGTATAACCATGAACCATGCCTCTGTAACTGCCACTAAATCCAAATCAGTCTCTTCCATTAATCTGGAATCCAGAGTAGCCAAGTTGCCCAGTTCCAGGAGTGAGATTTTAAGCCAGTCCTGGATTTCTGACAAGCTCATCCTGATGCATTATGGGCCCTGCAGCACTGATTCCAATGGGTAAAATCAAGGACTACAAATACCATACTGCAGAACTGGTAAAAAATCTCACTCTTGGACCTGGGTAACTTGGCAACTCTGGAAATTTTGTGTCCCATACTATAAGCATGGTGGTGATAGCTCCTATCAGATAATTTCCAGCTCTAATGCAGATAACTTAAAGACAGCAAAAAAAGTTATATGGATAAACTATCAGAATAGATGTTGAATATCACACTATATGGATAATGGTTGGTGCTGACCACTGTATACAGATATACAGCATCAGCCACTATCCAGAAACTGGTTCTGACTATCTGGATAATATTTAAATGCCACAGCTGACCACCACGTTTAAGTATCTGACATTCTGAATACTTAGTTATTTATAAATATATATGCCTTAGACATCAGGTAACATTCAAATAACTCAACAGAACCAACACTATGGGGATCATTCCAGAACATGAATAAGCCACATGTCTAGACATTTTTTTCTCGCAAAAACATACCAAAACGTCTAGAACCATATTCTGAAACCAGACGGCCCTGCACATACATGGCGCTAGAGTGGGGATCTCAGAACGTGGACGAGAGGGGGTGGAACTGGGGCATGGCAAGCCACGGCAACATATAAAGCATATTCAGGAAAGGTCTGTGTACATCCTGAGTGTTTCCTGCGGATGCCCAAGTTATACCAGCAACAACGTGGAATAAGGCCAGGAATTAGAAAAATTTCCGCTCTGATCGTCATTGCATCCCATAGAGATTAATGGCTATGACAAGTTTGTATTAAACTGGTGTGTCTGCTGTCTGGGAGGGCACACAATTCCGTTGTAAAGAATAGAATGAACAGGTGAAGGATGTTTTTAAGGTTAAGGAACAATAACAAAAATACCCCTACAGAAATATAAAGCACTGCAATAGTCTTTATTCTGGCTATGCTGATATTATGCTGTTTGTGCTAAAGGGCTGTTCTCGACATCCTTGACAATTGCAGTGTTCGGAACAATGGGAATGAAGATGTAAGGATGGTATGTGAGGTAGCATAGAGCAGAATCATGTTTGGCTGAGAAATGCAGAACAGATGTGCCGTCCTGAGACGCCATGCCATTATAGCAGTTTATAGGTGTATGGCATGGTTCTGGCAGAGGTATGCTATTTGTGAATGCAAGTAAGAGTGAGTGAGTGAATGAGTGAGTTTATGTGTGTGTGGTTTGAGTGCTGCATGGGAGGATCTGGTGTGCTCATTCGCAAATCTGGGAGGACATGAATGCCTAGACAGTACCTGGACTGTACAGATGACTGCAGCGTCACCAGGCGCCAGTATGATTGGGCATAATATATCAGAACAGATTCTCTGTAGCTAAATGTCAGAACATATTCCTGTGACTAATAAGGGACCCTCAGAATGAGAGCATTCAACAGTGCAAACAGCACTATACATGCCCAGAAGCATCATCATTTGTCTTTAAAAATGTGCACATTTGCAGAGAACGATGATGGTGCCTTTGGGCATGTATGAGTGCTGTTTGCACTGTTGAATGCTCTCATTCTGAATGTCCCTTTTTAGTGACAGGGATATTTATTGATATTTAACTATGGATACCCTTTTCTGATTTTTTTTCTGGTCCATACTTAGCATTCTAGTTTTCAGAGATGACCAATGCAAGCATAACTAAGGAGGTCTTCTACTGCCGTGTATGTTGTGATGCAAGGTCTGTCACTTTCTACCTGCTTTTATACTATCTTAGAGTGCACTGAGATCACTTTACAGTGTTCTGGGCATGCAACAGACTAGTATATACAGGGTGGCCCAAAAAAAGTGAGAACATCTCATAGCATATAAGTTATTTAAAAATTCAAAAAGACAGATTTAAACGATTGACAAATTTAAAAAAAAAGATGGCGAACAGAAATTGTCTAAATAAAGATGTTATATAGCTAAAAAAGGTAAATAAGTAAACTATTTAAGCTTTTAATTTACAAGATGTTCTCACTTTTTTTGGGCCACCCTGTATAGTCTAGTTTGCATCAACATTTATGTATTATCAGTATTTATGTGTAGTTTGCATCAGCACAACATTGTCAGTGAGAGGAGCAGCTTAGGAGATGCACATTTTACAGGGGGACGGGTATGTAGCAGAGACAGGCAGGATGAAAAATATAGTAATATAGTAACATAGTAAGTGACGGCAGATAAAGACCAGTATGGTCCATCTAGTCTGCCCAGCAATATGACAGGAGTAGTTGCACCCCTTCCCATGTCTTTTAGGGAGTAGGTGCACCCCTACCCATGTCTTTACTTAGTGGTGCACCCACCAGGAGCAGGTGCACCCCTCCCCATGTCTTCACCCCTCCCCATATCTTTGTTTCTTTGTTTGTTTAGGGGTGAACACACCGCTCCTCCCCCATCGCTCCATGTAGGACACCCCTATTTGTTGAGAAATTAGATGGTTCAGTTTATTTTGATTTAATCTTGTTGCTGTAAAGTGTAAAATGTCCAGCTTTTCAGAATACAGTGAACACGCGTATAGTCATGTCTCATACTCCATAATACTTTGTTCAAGCCATGCCAAAAACATCTATGTCCCCAATTCCGAAACCGCAGGTGCGCCTATCTCCATGGTTGCAGAATCACGTTTAAGTCAGGTCCGTTTTCACTTTGAACGTTCGTATGGGCCAGACAAGCATGTTCTGAAATTGGGCTCCACACTAATAATCAAGGAGGGAAGAGTCTCTTAAGTTTTAAAATAAGAGCTAGAGAAAACATTAAGGCCTCCAAGGGGTCTAAATCAGGGCTGGCCCCGGAGCTCAGTCATGTTGTTGCTGCCCTAGACAGACCTTAAGCTTTACACCCCATTGGCTGTCAAAATCTATCATTTTGTTTTGAATGCCCTGCTCTTTGCCACTCCCAGAAGGTGCCACGTTAGGCAACCGCCTTGTAGGCCTAGTGGTTGGCCCAGCTCGGGTTTTATATTTAGACCAAACATGCTCCCTCCTTAATAGACACCATTCTTCACACAATTTTTCCATTCAGTGTTTGCAGCCTCTCAGGAAGCATTCAAGTAAAAATCCTTAGTAGTCCTTAGCATCCATCTGTGGCCCATTAAGAAGACTTCAACTTGGCAGCAACTTTTCATAGGCACACAGCTGCTGATATCAGGATGCTCAAATTAAAGATATCAGTGTCCTATAATGACATTGGCAGTGGTTTATTTTATTTATTTTATTTATTTATTATTTATTAACATTTTTTATATACCGCACTATTCGTTATCAGCGCGGTTTACATGGAACAAGAAAACTCAGACAAGTTACATTTATCTGGTTATTACAGTTAACAGGAAAATCAACTTGGATAACAGGATAACAGGAGCAACTATTTACAAAACAACTATTTACATAACAGTGGTTAAGGTCAGTTTCCAATGCTCACTGAAAAAACATATCACACAACAGCTGAAACTTCAAAAACCCTTGAATTTTCTTAAGCAAGTCACATTTCTCATGAAATAGGAACCCTATGACTTTTGGAGTTGAGCACTTAAGTTTGAAAATTTGCAAGGTTGAGCATGTAAATACAGGGGCCTAGTTTTCACTTAAAGTTTAAAATGTATGTGAGGGGCCAACTGCCTGTATCCTTGTCAGAGCAATGGGGAACACCAGCTGGAAGGAGGTAACACAATATCCTAATTCTGGCTAAGCTTTGAGAGGATAAAGGGGGCTTTGGGAAATGGGATGAGAGTGTTGAGGAGGTAATTCCAAGCTCCATAGGGCATGTGGAATGGGGGCACTGGTTGTCTCCTCACAAATTGCCCTTAATGGAGCTGGAGAAAGAGGGTATTTGGGGACTGTAGATCCCCAGAACAATTTTTTTAATGATGCAGGAGGGTAGGGAGCTGCCAGAGAGAAGCATGTGACCTCATTTAGATGGTTGAGGTCAGGTGGGAGGAAAAACGTTGGAGGGGTCTGACACCTCCCTCTGCTACCCATCATTTTAGATCAGCAACAGGGAGGGATGATAGTGAACACCATGCTTTTCACCTAGCCAGTCCCTAATTATATACACCTAAATCTTATTGAGTTAAATTTAGGATAATTTTCAGTCAAATATGTAGTCTACTAGAGTCAGCTGAGAATCAATTTTATTTAGGAGGACAAAATTTAGCCAACTAAGAAGGGTGCTCATCCTCAGGGCTGGCACCACCATCAGGCAAACAAGGCAGTCATCTAGACTCAAAAGGGACTGCTACTACCAGAAAGAAATCTGCACTTGTTAAGTATTTACTTCTTGAAAATTCTCTAAATCTTAGGGAAAAGGGAATTCTTTGAGTTAAAGCTGATACACTGGATTCTAAAATACACAAATGTATTTGTTAACTCAGTCAGGGCCTAGTATCAGCAGAGAGATTTTAGTTTAAGCTTTTAGTTTAAATACAAAACCCAATAGAGAGCTTTGAGTTTAAATGTAAAACTCAACAGAGATCTTGTAATTTAAATTTAAAACAGTCAGGGCCTTTTAGTTTATCTGTTGGGTTTTAAATTTAAACTAAATGCTAAATGCTGATACTAGGCCCCAACTGAGTTTTAAATTTAAATTAAAAGCTTTCTGCTGAGTTTTAAATCTAAACAAAAAGCTAAGGTTTTAATTAAATTTAAAACTCAGTCGGGGCCTAATATCAGTAGAGAGCTTTTAATTTAAATTAAATTAGAGTACAGTTTAGCATAGAATGAAAAATAGAGTAAATATTTTTTCAGTTGAAAGAAAGAAATTGTTTCTAGAGACCTTTACAAAGAGGCCTTCCAGTTAGGAGGCAAGAGAATGGTGAATTTGTTTTAAATAGGTGTTAAAGCCATGTGACAGATCAAAGGGGCAATTTGAAAAGCTCCTGCTATCAAACCAAGGGCTCAGTGAATCACCCAGGAAATTGTTAACAAATTACCTTAGAAGCACAGGTCTGAGATCTATGTAGCAAGCCAGCCTTTATTAAGTGTTAAGATGCAAGAGGACTATGAAAATTGGAGGACCTTGATAAATTTGGAATACTGGATGTCCAAATGGCAGATGAAATTTAAAGTGGACAAGTTATGCATTTAGGAAAGAACAACCCAAACTATGGTAACACAATGCAAGGGAGCACTGTAAAAACCACCACCCAGGAAAAAGAATTAGACATCATGGTGTATAATATGATGAAACCCTTTGCCAATATGCAGCGGCAGCCAATAAAGCAAATAGAATGCTAGGAATCATAAGGAAAGGAATGGAGAATAAAACAAAAGATATTAAGTGTCTCTGTATCATTCCATTGTGCAACTGCTCCTTGAATATTGTGTACAATTCTGGTCGCCATATCTTAAAAAGGATATAGCTGAATTAGAAAAGGTACAAAGAAGAGCGACAAAAATGGTAAAGGGAATGGAAGGGTACCCCTATGAGAGAGGGTTAAAAGATTGGGGCTCTTCAACTTGGACAAGAGACAGATGAGGGGGGATATAATAGAGGTCTATAAATTAACAAATGGAGTGGAACAGGTAAACAAAGATCAGCTGTTTATGCCATCAAAATGTAGAAAGACTAGAGGACACAATGAAGCTACAATGAACCCATTTAAGACTAATAATAGAAAATATTTTTTTTATTCAACTCATAATAAGAACATAAGAATATAAGATATGCCATAGTGGGTCAGACCAAGGTCCATCAAGCCCAGTATCCTGTTTCCAACAGTGGCCAATCTAGGTCATACATACCTAGCAGTTTCCCCAAAAGACACAGGTTCCGCAATGCTTGTACTGGGTCAAGCATTGATATCCTGGGTCCCTTCTTAATAATGCTTTATGGACCTTTCCTCCAGGAACTTGTCCAAACCTTTTTTTAAACCCAGCTACACTAACAGCCTTTACTACATCCTTCGGTAACAAATTCCAGAGTTTGATTACACGTTGAGTGAAAAAATATTTTCTTTTATTAGTCTTAAATAGTTTACCCTGTAGCTTCATTGCATGTCCCCTAGTCTTTCTATATTCTGATAACGTAAACAATCGATCTACGTTTACCTGTTCCACTCCCTTCATTAATTTTATAGACTTCTATCATATCTCCCCTCAGCCATCTCTTTTCCAGGTTAAAGAGCCCTAACCTTTTTAGCCTTTCTTCATAGGAGTATCCTTCCATCCCCTTTACCATTTTGGTGGCTCTGCTCTGAACCTTTTCTAATAACGCTATATCCTTTTTAAGATACGGCAACCAGAATTGCACAAAATATTCAAGGTGTGGTCCCACCATGGAACGGTATAGCTTAGTTACTCACCTGTAACAGGTGATCTCCGGGAACAGCAGGAATTTAGTCCTCACATTTGGGTATCGTCGGTACCGATGGAGCCTGCGCTGGAACGCTCCCCAGCGTCAAATCAGAAAGCTTTTGGGAGCATCCCACAGTGCCTGCGTGCTGCCTTCCCGCCTTTCCCAACTGCCTCTCTCCAGTTGAGTTTTAAAGCTGAGACAAAGAGAGAGAGAGGGAAAGGAAAGAGAGAGATAGAGAGATGCAACTCCCAGGGGAGGTGGGTGGGTTGTGAGGACTAAATCCCTGCTGTTCCCGGAGATCACCTGTTACAGGTGAGTAATTATGCTATCTCCAGGAACAAGCAGGAATCTAGTCATCACATATGGGGACTCCCTGGCTTTGGGTGCCAGGGAGAGACCCCAGAAGTTGTGTGTCCCTGAGAAGGGCTCCACTTCCCCCCATGGATCTCTGGCATCCTATCAGGGATGGTGGGTAGGAGTTGATTAAGTATGGAACAGGTGTTTGAGAACAGCCTGACCAAACAAGGTATCCCGGCGGGAGTCCTTGTCCAAGCAGTAATGGGCTGTGAAGGTATGAACCGAGGCCCAAGTGGCTGCTCGACAGATATCGTCAAAAGACACAGAGTTCAGATGAGCCATTGAGGCTCCCATGGCTCTCACATTGTGAGCTGTGACATGGCCCTCCAGAGAAAGGTTCTTACTCTGATAGGCGAAAAAAATACACTGAGATAGTGTTCTCTTGGAGATTGGCAGTCCCAAATGAGAAGGGTCAAAAGCAACAAAGAGATGAGAGGACTTTCTATGTTGCTGTGTCCTCTGTAAGTAAAAAGCCAGAGCTCTTTTACAGTCCAGGGTATGAAGATTCCTCTCTGCACTTGATGCATGAGATCCTGGAAAAAAGACAGGTAGGTAGACCTCCTGGTTGAGGTGAAAAGGCGAGACCATCTTAGGCATAAAGTGTGGATGAGTCCTAAGGACTATCTTGTCATGATGAAACCTTGTATAAGGTGGATTAGCTACTAGTGCTTGCAATTCACTAATGCGGCGTGCTGATGTGATTGCAATGAGAAAGATAACCTTCCAAGAAAGAAATTTCAAGGAGGTGGTAGCTAAGGGTTCGAAAGGTGGCTTCATGAGCTGCCCAAGAACCAGATTCAAGTCCCATGCCACCGGAGGTGGTCTAATGGGAGGCTTAGTTAGAAGGAGGCCTCTCATAAATCTTGCTATAAGAGGATGAGAGGAAATAGGTTGTCCATTGAGAGGTTTAAGAGAAGCTGCAATAGCACTCAAATGGACTCTTACTGAATTTGTCTTAAGGCCTGCATTAGACAAGTGAAGAAGATACTCCATTAAAGATTCTAGAGGTATGGCAAGGAGGTTAAGACCCTTTTCTGAACACCAAACAGTAAACCTTTTCCACCTGAAAGCATAAGAACGTCTAGTGGAAGGTTTTCTAGAAGCATAAAGAACATCTTTCACTTGCTGAGAAAGATGAAGATCTTGGAGATCTAGGCCTTCAGCAACCAAGCCCTGAGATGCAGGGACTGGGGATTGGGATGTCATAACATTCCGTTCTCCTGAGATAGGAGATCTGGAGCAGACCCTAACTCCAGGGAGGGAGCTTGAGAGAGATGTAGAAGCAGAGGGTATCACACTTGCCGTGGCCAATGTGGTGCTATGAGAATCATGTGGCCTCTGTCTCTCTGAAGCTTGAAAAGGGTTTTGGGACTTAGAGGAATGGGTGGAAAGGCATAGAGGAAGTCTTGACCCCAGTGAAGGAGGAAAGCATCCTTTGCCTGAGCTCCCTGAGCCAGAGGTCTGGAACAGAACCGGGGAAGTTTGGCATTCCACGGACTTGCAAAGAGGTCTATGTCCGGGGTTCCCCAAAGTTGAAAAATTTTGGCCACCTGGTCTTCATGCAGAGACCACTCGTGTGGAAGGAGAACTCGACTGAGTCTGTCTGCCCAAGAGTTTTGAACGCCAGGAAGATACACTGCCAGAAGATGAATGTGATACTCTCTGGCGAGGGCCCACAGTCGCAGAGCTTTGTTGAAAAGCAACAGAGAGCCTGTTCCCCCCTGCTTGTTCACATAGAACATGGCTACTTGATTGTCCGTATGGATAAGGACTGTTTTGTAGCTGAGCAGGGTGTGGAACACTTGCAGAGCAAGGAAGATTGCTCTGAGCTCCAAGAGATTGATATGTAGACAACTCTCCTGTGGAGTCCAAGTGCCTTGGGTGGAGAGGTCTTGCAGATGAGCTCCCCAACCCATTGGAGAAGCATCTGTTGTAAGAGTTGCTTGGGGCAGGGGTTGCTGAAAGGGGGACCCCAGCAACAGGTTTTTGAGTGGACTTCCACAACTGGAGAGACAAAATGAGACGACTTGTGTTTGCTATTCTGTCTGACAGGCAACCTGATGCCTGGGTCCATTGGGTGGATAAAGTCCACTGAGCTGCCCTCATGTGAAGGCGAGCATATGGTACCACATGCATGGTGGATGCCATGTGGCCTAGCAACTGCAACATTTCTCAAACAGTTAAAAAAGGCTTTAGGGCTGCTTGAGAAGCTAACTGCACCAAGCGAAGGCAATGGGCTTGGGGAAGGTAGGCCCTTGCCTTTGTGGTATCCAGCAGGGCTCCTATGAACTCTAGAGACTGAGTAGGAGTTAGACTGGATTTTGGGATGTTTAACCAGCCCTAAATACTGAAGGATACACATTGTGCAAGTTAGAGAAGTCCTGGCCTCTGACTGTGTTGGAGCTCGAATGAGCCAGTCGTCCAAATAAGGGAAGACAAATATTCCCAGAGTGCGTAGAAATGCTGCTACCACAGCCATGCATTTCGTGAACACCCTTGGTGCAGAGGCCAGACCAAAAGGAAGCACCCTGTATTGGTAATGCTTTCCTTGAAACAGGAACCGAAGAAACCTTCTGTGGGTTGGATGGATGAAAACATGGGTGTATGCATCCTTGAGATCTAGAGAACAAAGCCAATCCTGACTCTGAAGGTATGGAAGCAGAGCTCCGAGAGAGATCATTTTGAATTTCTCCTTGACAGGGAATTTGTTCAATTCTCTGAGATCTAAGATAGGTCTGTATCCCCCTGTTTTCTTTGGGATAAGAAAATAAGGGGAATAGAACCCTGTGCCCTGTTGATGAAGAGGCACTTCTTCTATTGCCCCTTGGGCAAGAAGGATGGTAACCTCCTGACCTAACAGGTCGATGAGAGAGGTTGGAGAATTGAACTGCTTCACTATTGTGGGAGGGGGCATGCTTGAAAAATGAAGTTTGTACCCCTCTCTTATGATGGAGAGTGTCCAATGCTCTGCTGTTATTTACCCCCATCTGGGAGCAAAATGGCATAACCTTCCTGGAATGGTGAATGGTTCTGGTCCCTCCAGAGCCAGAACTGCTAAGTTCTCTAGCTGAAAGTCAAAGGCCCTGAGGAGGCTGAGGCTGCTGGGCCGGTTGAGGCCTAGCAGACTTTGCTTTCTTCTGTTCGGGTGGTTGCTGACGTTTGGTTGAAAACTGACCTGCAGAAGATGCCTGCTGACCATAAGCAGGATAAAATCTTTTCTTTCTAGAAAAAGGTGTTTCCTTGAACAACTTTTTCCTGACAGGATCAGTAGTAGACTTGGATAGTCTATCCAAAGTGGAATTTTCAGCATCCATTTCATTGGCTTTTTCTTGCCAATCTTTACCAAACAGGTTCTCACCAGTACAAGGGATATTTTCCAATTTATCTTGTACCCAGAGCTCTAAATCAGATGCTTGGAGCCAAGCAATTCTACGTACACCTATGGCAATAGCTGAGGTCCTGCTTATACATTCAAAGCAGTCGAAGGCTGCACATTTGGAGAATTTAGAGACATCTTGGGCATGTTTGAGCCAAGTGAGAAACTCCTGTCTTTTATCGTCAGAGATAAAAGGACTTAAAGTCTGTAGGTGATCAGTAACTTCCTTTAGGAACATTCCCATGTAGAGACTATAGGAACTGATTCTTACAGCAAGCATGGAAGCTTGAAAGACTCTACGTCCAAAAGCATCCAGAGTTCTGCATTCACGTCCTGGAGGATTAGAGGCATGTCTTTTTGCACTTCTAATCCTTCTCATAGCATATTCCACCACAATAGAGTGGTGAGGAAGCTGAGTTTTATGGAAACCAGGACAAGGAGGGACACGATACATAGTATCTAACTATGAGAATGAGGAGAGGTGGTAAGAGGTGTCTCCACATCCTCAACATGAGATCATAGAGAATCTCATGAATGGGTAGGGTAGCTGCCTCCTTAGGAGTTTTAGGATATTGTAAAATATCCAACTCCTTGGCCCTTGGCTCTGTCTCAGGGGCCACAGTGATGGAGAGGCCCCGAGCCACCTCTCGGATGAAGTCTTGGAAAGACATGTCCTCTGGAGGAGACATCCTGCGTTTAGGGGAGGAGGACTCCTGCGGAAGCATCATCGCTGCATCGACAGAACTTTCAGAATCCTCAGATTCTTCTTTTTTTTTTTAAATTATATTTATTGAATTTTTAACTGACAATGCAATTATCAGAATAAAAGAACCGTGGAAATACAAAATAGCATCAATAATTTACAGCACAAGAAACCCTGAGAGGAATACATTAGCCCACATCTCGGGGTATCCAGACCACATTAGTAACAAAGAAAACCTAACCAGAGAGGCCCTCGAAAAAGGCAAGTCTGGCTAATACATTTCCCCAGCCCTATACCCTCCCATACACCTGGTAAGAAAAAAAAAAAAGAAATTATCAAACACTAAGAAAAAGAACCAATCATGCATCCTCCCTGCCCACGAGCCATTTCTCTAAATCTGAGGAATCGAAGTATCGCCTGTCTGGATGCTCCTGCAGAGCCCGATACCCGTAACGAGCAAAATCGGTATTGGGAATAACCGGTACCGGGGAATCGGTACCGGCGGGCATCGAAGGACAGGGTACCGGCATAGCAGGCATCGATGACGATGTCGATGCTATCGGTACCGGTTGCGATACCGATACCGATGCCGGTGCCGGTACTGGTGGAGTTGTCTGTCGCGGTACCAAGGGCGTCGATGCCACAAGGAAAGCCGCTAGACTGCGTTCTATGGACAGAATTCTCTGGTCCATAGATGCTACCAATGCCTGGAAATCGGTACCGGTGGAAACTGCCGGTACCCCAGAGCATGGCATCAGGAGATCTGTCGAGGCTGAGCCATCGAAAACATCCTGGAACCCCGATGATGGTGCTTTGGAAGCCGAAGCCTCCCGCGGGGGTAATTTTGCCAGTGCAGAATCCTCGAGGGCAACGCCAGAGGCATCTCGATGCTTAGAAGGAGATCTACCCTTTGAGGACCGGCTAGACTTATGTTTAGTTACCTGAGATCCACGGGAAGAAGAAGAAGCCCTGGAGGACGTCAATGCCACCGAAGCCGCATCAGAGGGAAACAGGATACTGAGCTTAGCAGCTCGGTTCTGTCGACTCCTTTTAGACATCATAGCACAGGACACACAATCTGTGATGGAGTGGTCAGGACCTAAACATTTTAAACACCATTCATGGGTGTCGGTGATGGAAATGGTACCGCCACATTTTGTGCACTTTTTAAAACCTGAAACAGGTTTTTCCATATTAAGGAAATTTTGGGGGCCTAAGCCCCCCCCAAAAAACAGGTGCACCTGAAGAAAGGAAAAGAATGGATAAATTACTTTTTTTTTTTTAAAGAAATACCGGCGGTACCGGTAGAGCGTCGGGGAAGGCAGACGCGACCACAAAAAGAAATAAAGAAATAAAAAAATAAGGAAATTCTTCTGCGGTGACAGGAACACGACCTGTTGGCTCCGCGGAAAAAGAAGAACTGGAGAGAGGCAGTTGGGAAAGGCGGGAAGGCAGCACGCAGGCACTGTGGGATGCTCCCAAAAGCTTTCAGATTGGGCGCTGGGGAGCGTTCCCGCGCAGGCTCTGTCGGTACCGACGATACCCATATGTGATGACTAGATTCCTGCTTGTTCCTGGAGATAGAGGCATTATAATATCTTTTGTTTTATTTTCCATTCCTTTCCTTATGATACCTAGCATTCTATTTGCTCTCTTGGCTGCCGCTGCATACTGGGCCGAGGGTTTTAACATGTTATCCACAATGACGCCTAAATCTTTTTCCTGGGTGGTGGTTCCTAATGTGGAACCTTGCATTGTGTAACCATAGTTTGGGTTGTTCTTCCCTAGGTGCATAATTTTGCACTTGTCCACATTAAATTTCATCTGCTATTTTGATGCCCGGTCTTCCAATTTATCAAGATCATCCTGCAATTTTCCACAATCCTCTTAGGTTTTAACAACTTTAAATAGTTTTGTGTCATCTGCAAATTTGATAACCTCACTCGTTATTCCACTTTCCAGGTCATTTATGAATATGTCAAAAAGCAGCGGAGCCAGCACAGATCCCTGGGGTACACCACTATTCACCTTTCTCCATTGAGAAAATTGGCCATTCAGCCCAAACCTCTGCTTTCTGTCTTTTAACCAGTTCCTTATTCACAGTAGTACACTGCCTCCTATCCCATGACTCTTTAGTTTTGCCAAAAGTCTCTGATGAGGGACCTTGTCAAAGGCTTTCTGAAAGTCCAGATACACTATATCAACCGACTCACCTTTGTCCACCTGTTTATTCACACTTTCAAAAAAACATAACAGATTATAGTAAGACAAGATCTTCCTTGTCTAAAGCCATGTTGGCTGTCTCCCATTAGGCCATGACTATCTACATGCTGAGTAATTTTATTCTTTATGATGGTTTCTACCATTTTTCCCAGTACTGACGTCAAGCTCACCGGTCTGTAGTTTCCCGGATCACCCCTGGAACCCTTTTTAAAATTGGTGTTACATTGGCGATCCTCCAATCTTCAGGTATTAGAGATGATTTTAATGATAGTTCACAGATTACTAATAGCAGGTCTGCAATCTCATATTTCAGTTCTTTCAACACCCTTGGATGTATACCATCCAGCCCAGGTGATTTGCTACTCTTCAGTTTATCTAAGAGTTGTAATACATCTTTCCAATGTATCGATATTTCCTTCAATTCTTCTGCACCTTTAAATACCACTTCAGTCATGGGTAACATCCCTACATCTTCCTCAGTAAAGACTGAAGCAAAGAATTCATTCAGTCTCTCCGCTATCGTCTTGTCGCCTCTTAGTGCCCCTTTAACTCCTCTATCATCTAATGGACCAACTGACTCATAGTTTTTTTGCTACGAATGTACTTAAATAAAACTCTGGAATTCGTTACCGGAGGATATAGTAAAATGTAATGGTGTAGCTGGGTTTTAAAAATGTTTGGACAAGTTCCTGGAGGAAAGGTCCATAAACCATTATTAAAGAGGACCTGGGAAATCCACTGCTTGCCCCGGGACAAGCATTGTGGAATCTGTGTGCCTCTGGGAACCTGCCAGGTACTTGTGGTCTGTATTGGACACTGTTGGAAACAGGATACTATGCTTGATGGACCTTGGTCTGACCCAGTATGGCATTTCTTATGTTCTTATGCCACTTCTAATTTGACTGCCTTTGCATGGGGATGGAAGATGGTTCTCTCCCTATACCAACAGGAAGTGTAATGGAAAATGGACGAAAGTAGAAACAGCACCAGGATGCCTGAATGGAAGGTAACTCATCCCATTGAGATCACTGTGTGTTATAATCATCTCATGTCCAATACTTATTGTTGCAATGACACGTCTGCCATGGTGCACTTTGTTGTTATCTGCTTCAGAGACTACAATATAAGAGACTACAATCCCCATTGCACTCCTCAGCATCTTCTTTGTATATGTAACAGATGTGACAATCGTAGACTTTATGACCTGTCACTGGACAGTAGTTCACTAATCAGAAATGTCTAAAGCAATGTATGCAGGGACTCACACCAAAGACATCCTTTCAAAAACAACATTCATACTGGAGGGCACCATCAATCTCAAATTATAAATCTATAAGCCTCCCTAAAATTCACCATATTTTCATGATTTCCTCTGTTCCTCAATCACAGTTTAAACAGTGTTCTAGGAATGGTCATAGTCAAGTTGTTTAAACAGCTGCAATGATCAATCAAGTAAACCTTAAAAAGTATCTTAATCTACCCCATATGCATTAATGGGCATGGACACACAATCATATAAATAACAAAGGTGGATTTGCAAGAAGTGAGTGATCTAGTATTAAACCACCAGTCATCCATAAGTTATTTCCAGTTATCATCACTTAAGGTCTGCTCACAAAAATTACATGCCCCACAAAGATAGGTTTATGTAAATTTGCCATTAATGAGCTGCTGAGATGCAAAATCATGCAACACAGCTCCTTAATGCAAAACAATATGAAATAAACATGCAAAAATGGCTTTGTAGGTCTGTTTTAACAAAAAAAATAACTACAGTTCAAAAGTTGCTGTTATGTTCCTAAATTGCCCTAAAAAATATGTGCACCTCAACTCCCTGATGGCCCAGAGGGTCCAATGTCCCTTTCCTCAGCCCTAATATAGGGCTAAATCCTTTATAACATTCCCCCTCCCATAAGCCCCACCCCTTCACAAACTCCGTTGGCCAACCTGCCCCTGGTCCCTGTCCCATGGCACCTCAATTCACACCGACTCAGCCAAATGGGAAGAATAGCGTTGGGCCTGTTGGGCCACCAGATAATTGAGGTTGCCTTTGTAGAGAGAAAGAGAAACAGAGAAACATGACTATATGGCCTTTCTAGTCTGCCCTTCCATATCAACTACTATAGTCCCCTTTAATTTTTGCCAGCAATTTCGTAAAGGAGCATGCCCTTTTAAACAATTCTTCACCCTTTGCCACAGCCCAGAATGTGTGAAGTTCTCAGCTCTGGCAAAGTGTGAGAAATTCCATGCAAAATCTAGTTAAGGATGTAAATGAATCAAAAAAGTCTTTTGCATCTTTTAACTGAATTTCCTGGAAATGGGTACAACAAACCAATTGACATTTTTTACAGGTTAATATATAGGCCCTTGATTTTGAACTTGAAAATCAGCATGTCAAGTATGCTTTATAGGATGATATCTAGACCTCAACAAACATGTTTATAAGGTACAGTATAGGTATCTTGTTTTGACAACTTCCCCATAGCAAAAATTCATCCTAAAGTTTCTTACAGAGCATATTTGCATCTGTAGCAAACTTTTATGGCCATAATCTCCTAATCTATGGGAGCCTATACATCACAATTGTTCATATTTGCAAAATAAAAATTTGCACATAGTTAGATAATTATATATCATTGTTAATTAAGTTTCCATCATGGCATGCAAGTAAAAAAAGAAAATTCTGTGCATGTCTTCACTTTAGGTAACACGACCTTAGAAATTCTTAGAGAATACAGAATGCATGATAAAGATTGGCCTGATCTGATTAGTAAATGTAAACTAACCTCAAAAGATTATCTTGGCAAGGATTTATAAAGAACATTATGCCAAAAAAAACATTTAAGGTTGTGTCAGAATGCAATAATTAATTAGCAAGAACTGGTACAGCAGCAAGATATTTCTTAACTGATGTGGAAAAAAAATCATCCCATGTTGTCCTGTATGGAAACAGTGGTGCAGGTTAGGACTTTCAAACTATTAAGTTTCTTGTTTTTCAGTTCCTTTAGCTTTATTCCTAAATTTGTTATAGTTTTCTTCTTTATTATATTTTTATCATGTTTTTTTAAATATCAGATGGACACCTATTATTATAGCTATGCTTCACTCTGTTGAATATTTATGCTTCACCTGTACCATTTTTCAGCCTGCATGAGGTTCTGCTATCTAGGCAGAAACTGCTTTCAAATCTTTAAACATCAACTACTCTTTGGAAATTAAATAAAAATCAAAAAGAAAAAAGTGGGCTTGCAGCATTTTTGTCTGTTTTACTGTAAATATCTATTGAATTATTTAAAGAATTACTAATGCTGTTTGATTTAATCAACTGGGTGTAGGTTTATCTTGTTCAAGTACAAAGAAAACAGCTGTGCTACTTCAAAATACATAGAATATATTAAATGCAAACAACAGAGATTTTGTTTATGGAAATAATTTATATATTAAAAATGGATATGTAAAGAGATTATTTGAATGCAAGGAGATGTTCTGTTAACCATCTCCATCAGTCATCTATTGCCTCACTTCCTGAATATATTCTTATTAGATTAGATTCAGTTCTTCCAAACTGTAACTTCTCTTTTCCCTGTCTATCACTCAAATCACAAATCTTTCTCACTGATTTCTGTTTTTTGATTCTCTCTTCACTTTCCTGACTCTGTGGTAATTCTGTGCCCTTCACTCCTTCTACCTCACATTTCAAGCATTAGATGGCCAGACTGGGTGGGTTCACAGTTTTCATATTAACTCTTTAGGAGGGAGAACGATCAAGTATGTCAGAAGCATTCATGTTCTTACAGAGTTTAAAACATGCAGTAGGAGAATTCAAGGGAAGGGGGTTATTCTGGCGTGGAGCCTGATTCAGAGAGGGGGGATGTCTGTGCCATCCAGATGTCCCTGAGGAAGACGGGTCCATTAGGACCCGATTCTGGACCGTGGGAACTAAATGTCCCCATGGTACACAGAATCAGGGCTGTGGACGGCCTGGTGTGCCCCTTCTGCATGTGGGGACATCCTCCTCACAGGCACCCCTAACTCCCATGGCTTTGGCCCCACTCTTCTCCTCACCTGACCCACGGCTGGCCAGCCATGGCCTCGATCAGGTCGGGGACCCTCCTGCACCTGGCCCCTTTGAGGTGGAATAAGCAGCGCGTCCCCTTTGACCCAACAGGACATACAGGGCCATGACCAGAATTGGCCCTGTATGTCCTGCCGGCTAGGCCCGTCCCCTCTCCACCCAGACCAGCCCCTCCTGCTCCTCGCTGGTCTCCCCATCCTACTGCTCAGGACATGCAGGGAGAGCAGCAGGGGGAATAGGGTCATGATGGCTTGCAGGACATGTAGCCCTGCAACCTGCGTCTCTGAATCTGACCCATATGGAATAAAACGGGGAGAGTCTGACACTCACTCTCATTTCCTCTCCACAATTATTGGAAGCAGTGAGTGTTTTGCATTTCCCTTTGTCTGGCTGCTGTCAGATGTTCTGATGCATTGCAATTATTTTTTTCCGCCAGTGTTGGAGATTCAGTCCCTCTGTAAGTTAACTGGAGGCTCCGTACCTTGCTTCCATTTGTTTTGTTTTTTTCAGTGCTATCTGGAAGAAGCACAGGCCCTCAATATCACAAGTGACTCACCTGGAGAGGAAGCACCACTGAATCTACCTAAGGAAAGCTGAAAGTAGAGCCATCACAGATATCAGTTGATCCATAAGAACATAAGATATGCCATACTGGGTCAGACCAAGGTCCATCAAGCCCAGTATTCTGTTTCCAACAGTGGCCAATCTAGGTCATACGTACCTAGCAGTTTCCCCAAGGGACACAGGTTCCACAATGCTTGTATTGGTTCAAGCATTGATATCCTGGGTCCCTTCTTAATAATGGTTTATGGACCTTTCCTCTGTGGGGAGCACTCCTACGGGCAGAATTAAGATCGCCTGCCAATGGAGAGGGATAGAACCATTGACTTGCATGACATTCTATTTGTACTGTGGGTGAGGAATGAGAAAGAGAAGATCATAGCCTGCAAAGGCTTGATTACATAAGCCAGACCCTGGATACCCTCATATTGCATGTCAGTATTGTGGTCTCCCAACTAGTCCAACCGTGGGAGCTCCCAGCTAATATGCCCCCTGCCTTTGTCTCTTTTTCTACTACCTCCATACCAACCCATACAGATGGCAGGGGTACAGGCTCTGGCCTTGTAACACCCATGAGTCATCACACAGCATTATTCTGGGCACATCCCTGAAGGTACAGGATACCCGTTATGATTCCCTGACTTTCACTCTGCTAGTAAACAGAGTGCAGAAGGGATGGGGGATGAGGGGGTCATCAGTTTGGAGTCCACCAACAGTGGCCCAGATGCATCACCTATCTCTACGCAATCCATAGCCATCCCTGAAGGTCAGGGCAGGAGGAGGCATGGGGCAAGGGCAGGTGGAGACTGGCAATGTAGGCTACCTGCATGTGTAGGTATGTGTGTTGACAGCAGATAGGCTTAGTGGAAGGGGGGAGCATTGCATGTGATAGGGTGTGATGTGTTGGGGGGGGGGCAGGAGGGATAGTCCTTTCCACTGGACTAGTGGATAGTGGAGCAGTGTTGGACAGGACCAGTGTGGGATAGCAATGGTGTGCTGGAAGACCAAAATGGTGGAGGAAGATGTTGTGAGTCATTGTTTGCTGTCAAGAGGAGATATGGGTGGCTTTGGGGACAGGCAGGCAGGAGGGTGGACAGGGGACATGTCTGTACCTTAACTTGCTTGTTTGAAAATAAACACGTACCTTACATGAAGTGATTCTGGATCAATCTGTTCCTTGCTCCTTCTCCCTGTGCATTGATGTCTGTGCCACTGTCTGTGTCCTCCTCTGTATCAACCTCCTCCAGGGCATTCTCCAGAGAAGAGGCAGGTGCCTCCTCTTTGCCAGGCTATGCAGCATGCCATGAAGATTTTGCAGACCTTTTGCAGGCTGTACAGAAACTCATCCCTGACCTGTTCAGGCACTGAAAGTGTTTTTCAGCAGCCTGAATGCTCTTTATATGATGGAATGAGTTATATGTGTGCCCAGTTATAACACTCTTCTGCCTCACTGTGGGGGAAAATGATAGGGGTCATTAGCCAGCTCCTCAGTAGGTAGTTGTGTTCACTTGCAGAAGGAGACGTAGAGGGAAGGGGGGGGGGGGGGGGTGAAGGGAGTTGGTTAACCCACATTGCAGATGGTATTGTCACTGTCACTGCTACAACACATCCACATTGTCATGCTGGCCACCCTTGCTCCACGGGCCTTGCTCTACTGACAGTATGCTTGTGCATGCCTTTCCACTGTGCCTATACCTGTGCCATGTTGTGGCCTCCCCCTCCATGGACTATGTTCTACAACTCTCTGCATCCATCATTCTCTGACCTTCTGAGGCAGATGGCCTACATATCACCTTCTTATCCCCGGTTCATAGCAATGTCCAGGGCATGGGTGCAGAGTTGTTCAGCCCTCCAATCATCTGGCATCCTTCTGTGAGATGCTGTCTGCTGGATACCCTCAATTCCAGGTGATGACAAAATGACGTTCATGGCCAGCTCCTTTGCCAACGTGATCCTAGCTAGTGCCAGGGGTTTGATTTTTTCCTCAGGCCCTCGATATTTGCCCTGCCTTCGATCAGGTCCCACCCAGTCAATTCCAGTTCTAGTGCTCACTTTCTAGCTCGCATTTGTTGCTTTATGCTGATACCCCCCTCTTTGGCTGCTCCTAAGTGTTGGCTCCACACACTAGTATGTGTGGAGAGGGAGGTAATTACTGAGAAGCCTGCCCTTGTGAATGCCTGATTGCTCCAAGATGTAGGCATCATGTCATGGGAAAAGGGGAAAAGGGGAGAAAGTTGTTATTTCACCCTCGCCATTACAGACCACCTGCATGTTTATGGAATGCTATGACTTGTGATTCCTGTAGGTGGCTTCCTGTACATGCAGAGGGGACAGGGCCACCTGTGTGAAGTCTATGACACCCAGCATCATGAGAAAGTCTGCTATCTGATGATAGTCCAGCATGGGCTGGTGTCACTGCTAAGCTGTGCTAGGAAAGCTGATGTACTGTGCAATCCTGGAGAGGAACACTGCAAGGAACTATGTGAGACACAGAGACATGGCCAACTGGCTGATGCCTACTGCAGCAGCTAGTACAGTCTGGAAGCTGCCAGTTTTCATGAATACGAGGGCTGTAGTGATCCTTATGTGCACAGTTAGGATGGTCTTGCTGTATGCTGGTACCGAGGTCTTGCTCCTGGCACAGCCAATGTATGGTGGCTTTATCAAACTGGAACCACATTAGACACTTTTCATCAATGAGCCCCATGTATTGGGCCCTCAGCTGGTATACCTTCTGGTATGGGTGCTCTCTGTGTGCCATCCTGCTCTCACTCTCCAGCTCCTTGTCCATGGCTGCACCAAACCACCAGTTCACATGCTGCATTTCTGCCTGCTTCCATCAACACCCCTCTCATCCACCAATGGCACCCGTGTGCTACCACCACTAACACTCAGTGATGTGTGCTGTGTGAGATGTGGACACAGATGGATAAGGACAGATGCACACTGGCACATAGAGAACAGGACCTGTACTGAGGCAGACACTCACACACTCTCCTCAGCAACTTCACTGCAGCACAGAAAGACTCAGCTCCTTCACTACGCATTACCACTTTGATTACTCAGGCACAGACAAAGGTGACTTGTGGAAACACAGGAGTGGGGTCCCAGGACAGCAGTGGCAGAGGAGGGGATGGAGGCATGCTTGGCCAAGAAGAGGTGCGGGATCATGGGGGTGCCTATCGGGAATGGGTCAGCGGGGACAGATGTATGGGGTGCAGGATTGTGCCACCAGGGGATCACTGAGCATGTCACACAGCAGACTGGGATGACGGGTAGACTCTTCTTTCTCTCCTTCTCTTTCGACTTCATGGTCCTCTTAGCATAATTGCATTTGCGGTCAGCAAGGACAGCAAAGTCCCCTACCTGTTCGTGCTTTATAGCAGGTCTAGGCCGGGATATCTGGCTGCCACTCCCGGCACATTTGTAACACAAAACAAAATGGCTTTGGATGTATATGTCCTTACTCCATCCTGACCGTGCCCTGGAATGCCGTCAGACATGACTATTTTGAGACACCTGCACTTACACGTTGTTGGGGATTTTTGTCCTTCTTTAATTATCGTGGCTGCAGGGTTCACCCCAACATATATAACATGCACAGAACCCAATCTCTATACAATTTTATGTTAGCAAAGCACCTGACCTCTATATCCAGGTCCTGGGAACACAGTCTAGTGTCGCTCACATAAGAGTGTCTGCTAGAGTCTGCGCACCTGCCTGGTTCACTGTTTTCCCTTATATATTTTCTCATAGCAGCTTTTTCCTAACCCTTCACCTAGTTTTTGTTGTGTGTGTGCTTTATTTCTGTCCTCTGACATTTCTTGCTTTCTTGTCACATCTGCATGTCACATCCTTTTGACCTTCTTACATGTTCCTCTGTGCTCCTATCTCCATACGCCTCTGAATATACTGTAGGTTTTTACTTTTGGAAATGTGGTCACTAATTCTTGTTTAAGGATCTGACACTACTCTAGTCAGTGACCTTTAGTGCCAGTAATTTTGTCACCCTCACCTCCTCCCTGCTGATGGTATCTGGTTGCCCTTTCTTTTTTTTTTTTTTAAACTTTTATTTTCATTTTGCAACAAACAAAAGTAACAACACACCAAAAAAGACAAATACACACATACGATAAAGAAAGCAACCCCAATTACCCCCCACCCCAATGCTTCTTCTCTAAGCTGATAAGAATCATCCTATTAGCGCTTACATACAACAATTATTGTACATCAAACAAACAGAAGTAGAATCTATGATACCGGATGAGCATGTGACAGAGATTAATACAGAATCAAACAGTCAACTGAGAGCATTGAATAGTTTGAACATAATCATGGAGCGTCTTCTAGCAAGACCAATAATGAGTGGTTTGAACGGAAGAGGCTAACATATAAGGTATTTGCACATATTTGCAATGAAAACAGATATGATTACCGTTCATTAGAGCTCAAAAAAGAGCTGTTTTCCCAATATTTCGTGAGTGAGGAACCAGGAGATAACAAGGCCCAGCATAAAGGCTAAAAGGAAGAAGCCAATTTAGGAAGAGAGGGGATCCCCGTAGCTGAACGGAGCCCCACAATCTCCCCAAGGAGGAGTTCCGAAAAATATAAAAAACAGAATGAAGACGACCCCAGACCAGACTCCAGTAATACTGTGATGCGGGACAATCATACTTAACAGGAATTTAATAGACCGAAGGCAAATGGCATGTCCAGCATCAAGTGCTCTGGATGGCTTTCCAAGTAGCTAACCTATCGGGAGCATATGTCCACTTGGAAAAGTAGTACTGAGGAAAGAAGAAAAAATCAGATCTAGATTATGGGTGATGGGGGGGCTGAGAAAAGGTGAGCTCTAAGTCGGATGGGCAAAGCAGCTTCCATATATCTACTCGCACAGGATCTTTCATCAGAGCTGGCAGGGTGTAGAGACTCTTGGGTGGACCACGCGTTCTGGGCAACAATCTATCTATCAAAGGATCAAATACTTGGCAAAAGTCGCCACCAGGTAACAGTAACAGGGTCATCCACATTCGGAACATAAGTACAAATACACAGAATTCACAATCTCCAACCTAGAATATACCCAGGCCCAACTACCCTCCCCATCAAAGCTAGTATCCAGTACAGTGGGTGGCAAAGATTTCTCAACCAAGATGGCTACCCCGCACCGCTTAGAAACAGCGGGAGAAAGGCAGCCATCATATAAGGTGTGGCAGTGAGTTTCAGTGGTGCAACGAAAGTGAAATGGGGTTCCGGAAGAAACACTACATCAGTATGGTCATGATTAAAATAACAAGAACGGTCATGCTGTTGATTGGACCATTAATGCCTCTTCCGTTCAATGACAAGAGCATACAGAAGGCCATACAACAAAGTCAAACATTCTGAGAAAGAAACATGATGGCGCACCGAGTTGCGCAATGTCCCTCATATCAACTATAAATGACTATACACACGATCTGATAAAATAAACCAATAAAATCATGAAGCGCCCTATATAACAGGAGAAGCACCGAAGTGCCTTAGAGAAGAAGCAAAACCCCAGAAATTACTGGCGACCTGATGTCTGCGGGGTGAAACCCCAGAGAAGGCCTAATAGAGACAGATAAGCGGTATGGCTGTGCGTGCTCCGAATCCAACCGAGGTGCACATCATGGAGGAAAAGGAGACCGAGACAGGTAGATATTAAAGAAAGAAAAGTCCAGGCAGTCTCTATTCCAGACAATGATCACCACGTCGGGTCATTCAAAATGACGGGCAGTTCCAGCGGAGTCCATCCGAGTTGCTGACTTAGCGCATCTGGTCTGCCTCTTTGGAATCTAAAAATGTTGCTAGCAGAGCAGGATCTTCGAAGGTGCTAGTTTGGTTATGGAGAGTCACTCTGAGCTTCGCCGGATATAAGAGGCCAAAGCGAGCCTGTAACTGTTGAAGTCTAGGTCGAAAAGCAAGGAGTCCCTTCCGCCGGTCAGCTGTGGCCTTTGCCAAGTCGGGGAAGAAGGAGACCTTATGATCTTCAAACTGCAGATGTTGAATCACCCGGGCTGCTTCGAAAATTTGCTCAACTTGCTGATACCTCAGCAATCGAAAGATAATGGGCCGGGGGGTCGTCCGATTAAGTGCGATGTTGGTGGGAGCACAATATGCGCGGTCAATTTCCAGAGCTCCGTAAAAGGTAATCTTCAGCAAGGAGGGGAGAGTTTTAACCAGAAATTCTCGAAGATCACCTGCTTCCGCACCCTCTGGTACTCCTATGAGCCTGACATTGTTGCGACGGGCTCGATTATTGCAATCCTCTAACTCTTTTTGAAGATTCTGTATCTGCCGCTCAGCCTTGTCCATGTTCACCAAGCGCTCCGCGTGCGAATCGAGGACCCCCGCCATGTTGTCCAGCCGTTGTGAAAGACCTTCAAGCCGGTCCTGAAGCATACCGAAATCTTCTCGCATGGCTCGGAGCGCTTCTCCGTTGGACTGCACCAGTTCCTTCACACCACGTATTTCCTCCAAGATCTCCTGCTGCATTTCAGGGCTTACCCGAAGTGGAACCATCTTTAGTGGGGAAGACAACTCTGTTTTGGAGCGCTTTCCATGTGAAGAAGAGGGAGACCCAAAGTCCAAGCGCACTGGCTTATGGGCCGCCATTCCCCCCAAGGCACCCCGGTGAGTTCGGAGTAAAATATTAAGTTTATGTAGATATTAAGTCAGGATTCTGAGTAGGCCCCTCGGGAGCTTCAGCACGAAGCGTCTACCCCGCTGGACATCAGGCTCCGCCCCCTCCCTGGTTGCCCTTTCTACTTGTTGCTGCTTCATGGGCAAGTGGAAGACATCTGTTGTATGTTTTCTTTACACTTCTCATGTCTTTCTTTTTCATTCCTTAAAAGGGGTTCTGCTACAGATCCGCTGTAAGACTACTCCTAGGCATAACATTTGTCTGGCCATTGGGGAGTACAGCCTAATGGAGAATGAGGCCTAAAGTGGGGTTCATCCCTCTTTATTCCATTCAATGTGCCATTCTTGGGGACAATAAGATTTATCTGGTTCTGTAATCACAGTTTATATGTCCCTGCTGTTCACATGTCCACATCGCTCATTTCAGACATCCAAGCCACTTCTATCTCTTGTAAAATTTCCTCCTTAATTACTATCCTCTGTTGTTCCTCAACTTCAATAGATGCCATTGAAGTATCTAAAGTTTGGTCGTCACCTTTAAAACGTTCTCTGCTCTACAAATTGGAATGTCAATAGGAGTTTGCAACAAATATGGTGGTATGGAGTAAACCTGAATCTCCTAGATGTGGAAGGAGAAAGTAATTATTTGAGATTTAAATCTACACTCAAGGCATTTTTATTTCATTGGTCATTTAGTAGTTATGCTTGATCCATTTTTGAACTGTATGGGCCCAACCTCAGATGGACTGTAGGATCCCATGTAGTTGTTTCCTCTCTGACTTACACCTTGTGTGTCATGGTGGAGGGTTGGTGATAGGTTTTTGGAAGGGTGCATTGTATCATGTCTTTGGTTTGTCCTTGTGTTGAAGGAATGATAATGTATGCTTTTTAAACTGTAAGCTGCTTTGCTTTTAGATATCAAAAGCCGATTAATCAAGTAAATAAACCTTAAACCTTTCATTGGGAAATATTTTGGTCTAAGATTAACAGAAGGCTAGCCTCTGCATCAGTTCTGCAATCTCTCTATTTCATTATTCACAAAACCATATGGTCACCAGTCAAACTGCATAAAATTAATGCCCCAGATTCTAATATAATTTGATCTTGTAATGCTGGTGTTGGCTCGTGAAACATATGCTATTTTCATGCCCAGTAATCTATCAATTTTTGCAATAGATATTAGCCAAAATCAATCTTAATCTAAACTCACAGACAGATCTATCTTTTAAGGTTATCGTATTTAGATCACTGTGCCTCCCCAGTTATCTTACAAAAGAAAATTTAAAAACCCTTTTGATATCTTAATAGCTATGAAGCTCTTAATACTGGAAGAATGCCAAGCTGCTAAATTTTTCAGTACTGGTAGAGCCTATGAGTTTAACAGCTAAATATGAAACAGCTGTGACTGCTAGAAATTTCATGGTTCTTTGAATACCATAGGCATATGCATTTTGGGATTGTTTGTGCATTAGAGTGCTTATAAAATGAAAGCATGCACAAATTGCTTGTGTGCACGTATACCTATGAATTAATGTACATACAATTGATTTGCACATGCAAAACAGCTGTAGTGTGCATATTAGGTATGCAATTAAGATGGATTAATGCATGCTAAAAAAAAAAAAGAAAAATGCCTAAAATTTTACTTTAAACGAAAACTAACCACATTTTTTGGGGTCTTTTATATGCCTAGAATAATAGCCATCATATGGGAACCTGTTCACAGTTTTTATAAAAATCGTCCTCTTTAATTGGTTTTATCTATGCCACTATCACTTAAGGGTCCTTTTACTAAGTGCTACTACCAGTTGACATGCATTATAGCATGCTGTAACTGGCTGAGGTGGATATTAATGTGCAGGCATACCAGCTACCAACTGCTAGGATGCCTGTTCACTGGCACTCATGTGCTAATGTGGAGAGTGGATGGGTTAGGGATGGAGTGTGGGCATGGATAGCACATTAGAGCATCTCACTCTACACCCTTCCTCGGGAACTCCACTCTTCTAGCAGATCTCATTTTTCTGTGTCCTTCTCTGCCACTGCCAACTCCAGACTTTGTTCATTGTACCTTGCTGCTCCAAATGCCTGGAACAAACTACCCGAGTCAGTACATTGAGCTCCTTCTCTAGCCCTATTCAAATCCAGGCTAAAAGCACACTTCTTCGAGGTCTTTTTGGATCCTGATGCTCCTTGTTCTCTTGTTTACTATGTATTTGTATCTTACCATTCTCTAGTGCCCAGTTTTGTGATGTTCTTCATCTTGATTAGATTGTGAGCTCTCATGAGCAGGTACTGTGTCTTACATCTATCTGTACAGCTCTGTGTATGCCTTGTAGCACTATGCAAGTGATAAATAGTAGTAGTAGTAGTAGTGGTAGAGCACAGTGTGGCATCAAAAGACATTGTCTGACCACTACTTCCCCTATATGGGGGGATATGTAGTAGAGAATATATGCCCCTGGGGGGCCATGCCACTGCCATGGCCATGATCCTTTGGAAAGATGGCCCTTCATCCTGACCAAGGAAAGATGGGGCTGAAGCCTACAGGCTCTGAGCAGCTACTTAACATTTCTAGTACTGAACATGGACTTCCTGTGTTGGAGTTCACTGACTGGTGTCCCCTCCATAGCCCCCCCCCCCCACAGGGATTGTTCCATGGAATTGAGTAGCTATTGTGGGCTCCTAAGGTCCTGTGGGTCTCTGCTTCCCTTACTGCTGGAATGCTCAGCCTGGCTTGACTATCTCCATGAGGCTCTTCCCTGTAAGGAGAGCATGAGCGTCCTCTGTAGACTGCCCTCATCCCCTCCCTTGAAAATATCAGGCCACAGGAGTGGATCTCCTATATGGTGGGCCATGGGGATGCTTCTTTACCCCATGTAATATTTATTTATTTTATTTATTTAACAGTTCTTCTATACCGCGCTTTTCAGATCAGTGCGGTTTACATTCAACGTCAACTATACAACACAGGCATTCTGAGTTGTAAACCTTACAATAAACAGGGAAATCAACATGGAAACAACTGGGGAAACTATCTACATTGTATTTACACTATTACCCTTTTTCAAGCAGGGTCTATCTACATCTTATTACTTTTGAAGGATCGGTGGGTTAGCCTTTTTCATACGGAGTCTGATTGTTTAGGTGTGGTGCGTGATTGTCTGAGGGGCAACATGTATGAATACTGAGGCTGGATTCAGGGTAGTATGTGGTGAACAGGTGGGGCTTTAATGCTTTCCTGAATTGGGTTAGGTGGGTGATGTTTCGTATATAGGTGGGGAGGGCATTCCATGCTCTAGGTGCATAAATTGTAAAGGCTCTGTTTGTTGTTATTTTTGTGCATTTCGTTGTTGCCTTTGGGACCTCGAGGGTGTTTTGCGTCGTAGGTCTTCTGTTTCTGTTATGTGGTACTTTGTGTATCATCTCGCTGATAGCTGTGGGAGTCAAAGTGTTTAACGCTTTGAAGGTCAAGGTTAGGACTTTGTGGAGGATTCTTGCTTGAACCGGTAACCAATGGAGGTTCATCAGTACTGGCGTTATGTGCTCTCTCCTTGAGGCCCCTGTTAGTACTCTCGCAGCAGTGTTCATTGCGAGCTGGAGTGGTGCTAGTGTTGATTGGGGGAGACCGTGTAGGATTACGTTGGCGTAGTCAAAATGTGGTAATATTAATGCTTGATAGATTGATCGATAGTCGCTGAAATCTAGTAGTGGTCGGAGATGCTTTAAAGTCCTTATTTTCATGTATACTGTTTTTACTGTGTTTTTTATGTGGGTTTTCAGATCCAGGTGTTGGTCCAGAGTAATGCCAAGATAGCGGATTGTTGATTTGGTTTTCAGTTCTGTGTTGCCGATTTTTAAGGAGGGTGGAGGGATGAAGTCCTGGTTCCTTGAGATGAAAAGGACATCTGTTTTGCTGTAATTGATTCTTAAATTTTGTGTGTTGAGCCATTCTGCTACTGCTACTGCCACAAAACAGCTTGTTAGAGGGAAGAGGTCTGGTTGGTTGGTCCTGAAAGGGATGTATAGCAGGATATCGTCTGCGTAGGCTAAACAGTTGACCTTGAATGAACGTGCTAGGGCACATATGGGCTGCATGTAGATGTTAAACATCAATGCAGATAGAGAAGAACCCTGTGGCACGCCCTGGTTTTGCAAAAATGGTTCGGAGGTTGTGGAGCCAGACCTTACATGTTGCCATCTATTGGTCAAGTATGACTTGCACCACTCTAGGGCTGTCCCTTGAATTCCTTTTTCGCTGAGGCGTTGTATGAGGATCTCGTGGTTCACAGAATCGAAGGCCGCTGCAATGTCGAGGAAGATGAGAGCATATCCCTGGTGAATTTTGTCTGTTCCGGATACTAGGTTGTCAAGTAGGGTGGTGAGGAGGGTTTCCACCCTGTGTGCTTCTCTGAACCCATGCTGGGAGGGGTCCAGTGGGGCTTCAGTATCAATATGCTGTTGAATTTGGCGCTGTACTAACTTTTCAATTACTTTGGCAAGCATGGGGATACTTGAAATTGGCCTGTATGATTCCACCTTCGTTGGGTCCATCTTGTTATTCTTCAGCAGTGGTCTGATTGATGTTTGTTTCAGGCTCTGTGGGAATGATCCAGTTGTGAGGGATTGGTTTATTAATTCGCTCAGATATCGGCTTAAGTCACATCGCAACTCCTTTATCCATAGGGCTGGGCATGGGTCGTTGGGTGCAGTAGTAGGGTTGATTGCAGCGATGGTGTCTTCAATCTCTCTGCGTGATATTTTGTCAAAATTGGCTAGTGGTGATGGTTGGGGTAAGTTATTCTGAAGGGTGTTGTTTGCGGAGCTCGAAGTTTCGCCAGCGTGGGTTACTCCTGGTTGTAGATAGTTGGTTGAGGTTGCGCCAGTCTGGATTATTTTTGTTTGTAGGTAGTTAGAGTATGCTTGGGGTTGTGGCATATGTGATTGGTCTGTGGGAGGTTCTTTTATGAGGGATTTTACTATATTGAAGAGGTCGTGGGGTTTGTTTAACGATCGCTTCAGTATGTCGGAATGATATTGTTTCCGCTTCTTTGTTAATTCATCACGGTATGCTTTTAGGTGAGTGATGTAAGTACTTTGTGCTTCGGTAGAGCGAGTCCGACGCCATCTTCTCTCGAGCTTGCGCAGGCACTGGAGTGAAGTTCGGAGGTCCTTGGTATACCATGGTGCGTGTTCTCTTTTCTTTTTTGTTTTATGTGTGGGTGGTATGCATGCGATGGTCTTGAGGCTCTCGTCCCATGTGGACACCATCGTATCTAGGTCGTGTGGTATATTGTTGAGAAGAGGGAGGATCTTCCCTCGAATCTCTTCTTTCTCAAAGGGGCGGAAGTGCTTCAGCGAGGTTTCGTGGACAGCGTTGGTTTTGTGGGAGTCTTGGTTGTAGGTGTTAATAGGTATCTGGAACTTGAGTAGGCTATGGTCAGACCATGGCACAGGAGATATGGTTGGTAGCATTGGTTCGGTGGTATCCATATCTTTCTGTGGAGCAAAGATCAGGTCAAGTTTGTTTCCCTTGATGTGAGTTGGACTATTGACTAGCTGATCGTACCCTAGTTCTTGTAGTGCTTCTAGGAAGGCAGTGGCTTGCGCTTCCTGTAGCGTAGGAAGGTTAAAGTCACCTAGAATCCAGTTTTGGGATCGTGGTCTTTTTGAGTTGCAGGCAAGGCCAATTATTGTTGCGAGATCCTCAGAAGATGGTGTTGGTGCTCGGTATAGTAGGTTGATTGTGCATGTGTCATTTGTTATAGTAAGGGAGTCCAGGTTAGCTGTGCTGGTTGCATTACACATCTGGAAGCATAGGGCAGTTTTGGCCAGGATGAGTGTTCCGCCTCCTTTCTGGTTGGTTCTATGGCATGCATAGACTGAGAATCCTGTGGGTAACATCTGATTGATGATTGCGTTGTCACATTCCGATAGCCAAGTCTCTGTGATCATGAGGATGTCAAGATCAAGGGATGTGACCAGATCGGTGATTATCGGCCATTTAGTACGTATTGATCTGGCGTTGATGAGTGCACACTTCAGGTCATGTTGTTGTTGCTGACGGTCTAATTGTGACTTCTTAATGTGTTGAAGTGGGATGTGTAGCAGATGTGAGTAAGGTGTTTCTTTGGGTTCTCTAGGGGAGTGTTGATGATTCTCCGTCCATCTCCTCCCATCACTGCGGAGTATTGGGATGTGGTTGGTGCTTGTGTGAAAGGCGTGGGATGTGTGGGGGAGCCAGGTGGCTAGGTGTAGAAATGCCAGGGCTAGTAGTGAATGCATCTTGTGGTTGGCCTCGTGGAGAGATGGATAGTATGTGAGCTGTTCTTTGCTTGGTAGATAGATAGATAGATAGTAGGGTCTGGTGCTGACTACTGTGGAGGCTACCAATGGGGTCTAAGCTTACTGCCTAACAATGAGTAGTTATTTGGAACAATGTGGCAGCAAGCAAGACATGAAACAGTACAGCAGCAAGCAAACACTGAAGTAATGTGGCAGCCAGCAGATAATGAGAGGTACTGACAGGCTGATTTGCATGCCCCACCCTTTTGTACCTAGCCCCATTACTCTAAACCAAGGGTGGCCAGCTCTGGTCCTGGTGCACCACAATCCAGCCTGGTTTTCATGATGTCCCTAATGAATATTCATAGTTATATTTGCATAGACTAGGAGGCAGTGGATTGAAATAGATCTCATGAAT
This sequence comes from Ichthyophis bannanicus, assembly GCA_033557465.1. Classification (NCBI taxonomy): domain Eukaryota; kingdom Metazoa; phylum Chordata; class Amphibia; order Gymnophiona; family Ichthyophiidae; genus Ichthyophis; species Ichthyophis bannanicus. The sequence continues at coordinate 729,878,561 of CM066036.1, read as the reverse complement.
ATTTAGTAGGGACATTATGAAAACCAGGCTGAATTGTGGTATACCAGGACCAGAGTTGGCCACTCTTACTGTTCAGTCATTTGTACCTATTCCCGGTCATCCCTCTGTATTCTGCACTGACCTGTTACTACTGTCCTGTAGGTGGGAACCAGGCACAGTTATTACTGTCTTCAGTGGTTCTATAGTCCACTGCTTCCATAAAAATGCATTTGTTGCTTACAATTGGAGGGCACACATTGCAAGTGCATTCACTGTATGCATGCACGACTACTGTGATACTGACCACCTAGCATTGGGCGCATCCCTAACGCAGCCACACCCTCTGCATCTACCATGACCACTATGCCTTGGCGCAGTAAAAATGCATGCTATTTGCATGTTATGCCAATGCTACTCACGGCACTTTAGTAAATACCACCTTTTATGCACCAAGGCCACAGGGCAACAGGACAAGAACTTTCGCTCTACCTTAAGCATCAGCCTATTCAAAAACCAGCTACCAAGAGCACTTCCTGCAGCCTTCTCAAAGCAGCAACGGAATCCACTCACCACTCTCCCACCATCCCTAAATACCTATCGTAATAAGGTCACTCAAATCCATCCACTACACATTACCATGATCCTTGTTCTGTTCATAAGTTAATTTTAATTAAGGCATTTCAACTCTTTCTTATTCCTTATGCATATTTTAACCCAACTGTCCTAATTTTAATTTCACGTTACTTGTAAATCACACCACTTGTTGAATTAACTTTGTTTAAATGCACCAAGTTCACTGTAAACAGTCTTGACTGGTAGAAAGACAGTATTAAAACAGATGTTAAATAAATAAATAAACATGTCCCTTTGTGAGGAGATAGCTAAAGTAAAAGTAGACAATCCTATAGGGCCAGATGGTATATGTCTTAGGGTATTGAAGGAATTTAGGGAAGTTCTGGTGGCTCTGCTGTCTGAATTTGTTTCGTTAGAATCCTTTTATTATTTTTATAAAAGACCAAACAAAATTACAATCAAATAATTAGCAGCAATACTTACTGTACAATCAATAAGCCATCACTATCACACTGAATCCTCATTAGAATGCATACTGTATATTAAGATCAACCAATGTTCAACAAACCCCCACTCTCTCTATTCCTAAAACGTTAAAAAAAATAAAATCACTGTTCCCACTGGATGAGCTGGCAAATACCCGTGTATTTACTGGACATTGTAAAACCCTTCTCTATGACCTATCTAAAATGAGCCTTTTTTAAAAAAACTAAGGATAGAGATCCTAAGTATGTAAAATGTCAATCTATTCTTCTTCAACAGGGTTTTGTATATGGATAGTGTTTTATTTGAACATTTATTATATTGACAGTGAATGATATGTATTTTGTTTGTTTTCATTTCATTGGGAGGATAACTGAAATGTTAAGTACATGGAATAATAACTCCTATATTGGTTTGATCAGCTCTTTTCCTTTCCAGTAGCGTAGACAGCATGAAGATCAAGGAGGAATTTTGAGGCCCACACAAATTATGCAACTTCTCTGAATTGTAGAACCTCTCGGCCCAATATTGGAATGTCATTATCTACAAACAAGACTATTTGCTGTAAACAGTCACCCTAAACATATACACACTCACACCTTTGCCTATTTACCCATATTACCCTAACATATATGCCCAAACAAATACACAACTTTGCATAAAAGAATCAGTGCTCATACCTATATTATCATGCACCCTACACATCCACGATTGTGTCCCCAAACACCCCAGACAACACTCTAAATATTTATTAAAAATTATTACAAACATCACCACTAATGTGCCTTGCTTCTTCACACCCCAGTGTAGAAAAAGAATATGAATACATTTTACATTTCCTGAAATACAAACTAAGACACCCCTGCTAAACCCAAATCCCTCCCCACCCCCTCCTCCTCCCTTCCCTCTCACTTTTCTCCTACCCCTCTATTCCCATACCCCCTCTCTGTCCTCTCTTGTCCAGTCACATAAACCTTGTATCTCTATAGAAATGATCAATAGTAGTAGTAGTAGTTGCTTCCAAAATTTACCCCACACATACTCAAATTGCAAAGCAGTAAGCTCAATTAAATAATACTATTCATGCAGTCTATGACAGAATACTTCCTCTGGAAAGTCTGTCTGATCTCCGTATCTGAGCAATTTCAAGTCTTGCTGCCAAGGGTCCATAGTTAAAGAAAAACTTCTTCCCCCACCCCCTATTTCCCCTTCTGCAGGCAACAGAAATACTTTTGGATCAGCAGCTATCAAAAGCCCCAATACTAATTCAAGAACCTTCTTACATTTAGACCAACATCCCACCACGTTCGTACAACCCCCACCACATATGCAAAAACGTACTCTTCTGTCCACATTTCCTCCGGCACACATCACTCACATGTGGATACATCTTTTTCAGCTTAAATGGAATTAAGTACCATATCCCTCTCAGCACCGGCCCTCTGGAATTCCCTCCTTGATGAACAATTGAACAACAGCGGGCGATAAATGACCTCAAAAACTTCCCCAAATCCCTTAATACTTTTTATTCATGGAATTTCATAACCAGACATCCTGAAGACTCCTTACACAAGCATGAATGGGTCAGATGTTAATTGAACCCCAAGTATTTGATGCCCTATGCAGCCCATAGAATGTGAAGTTCTCTTTTAGGTGAGCATCCAATCTTCCCTCAGGATGTATCTTTAAGATCTCAGACTTTTTTATATTTACCATAAATACAGATAAGTGTCCATACTCATGAAGGTCTGATACTAAAATAGGGAACATAATATTGGGTATTGATACCGTAAAAAATATATAATCTGCAAACAAAGAGATAAAGTAGTCTTTATCCCCTACTGAAATAGCCCTTAAGGCTGTGCTTGCCTGGACCAGGGCTGCAAATGGCTCAATTGAAAGAGCAAACAGCATGGATGATAAAGGACAACACTGTCAGGTGCCTCTTCCTAGATTAAAAAACATCAAGTACTCCCCATTTACCTTGATGTAAGCCCTTTGTTTCTTTATACAAGGCCTTTATTGAGGCCAAGAAGATACCTTTAAACCCAATCTTCTCCAAGGTCTTAAACATAAATTGCCAATTTACCTGGTCAAAAGCTTTTTCAGCTTTTATTACTTCCTTCAGGGCTGACACTTCTATTAACATCCTTCAGGGCTGACACTTGCCTGATATTGTCACTAGCTTGTTGGCCAAGAATGAAGCCAACCTGGTCCTTATAGACTAATTTCAACATCACTTTCTCCAACCTGGAGTCTGGTATTTTTGCTAAGAGCTTTCCATCTAAGTTAATTAGAGATATTGATTTATAAGATCTACACAGCATCAGATCATGTCTCAAGCAGCACAGTAATTCCTGCCCATCCCACAGTTTCCAATAACAATCCTCCCTTGATGTCACCATTAAATATTTTCCCCAGCAGACCCACTAACAGGTCTCTAAACGTTTTATAAAATTTTGTTGAGAGGCCATCTAACTCCGGGGTTTTCTCTGATTTCAGTGATCCAGTAGCTCCCCATATCTCCTGCAGCATAATTTCCCCCTCCAAAAAGCTATTCTTGGTTTCATCTAATTTTTCCAAATTTAAATAATTCTCCATATTCTCAGTATCTGCTATATCCCTTGCCTTATATAATTACTCATAGAACTATTGAAATCCATGTTTAATCCCCATGGGTTCCGTCATAATATTTCCATCTTATTCTCTAATGCCCCCCATGAATGTTCAGACCCTCACCTGCTTTAACCTTTCTGCTAACAATTTCCCAGTTTTATTCCCATGTTCAAACACTTTGCCTCACCTTCAACATCTGAAAGTTAATATCATCAGCCATTAAGAACTTCAATCCTCCTCTTTCCGCCTCCAATCCCCTTCTAACCCCCCTCCCCAAGAACTATCCCTATTTTAGATAGCCAACCCAAGACGACCTGTTCTTAATAGACTATAGCCTGAAAACATGGACTACAATGTAAATAAACTGTAGAAATGTTACCTCAGTTAAATCCAAGTTTCATTCCTTGTTCAATGTAAACACTATACGGCCCGGCCGTACAGTATATTGTTCTGTTCAATGTACACCGCACTGATACCTAATAGCGCGGTATATAAGAGAAGTTAAATAAATAAAATTAAATTAATAAAATTTTCCAATTCTTTAATCTTTCTCCAAATCTCTTCTATTTTTCTGCTTCTTATAAGAACCCCACATTATCAACCTTCCTCTATCCACCGATTTAAACCCATCCCATACTCATGCTCGAGGCCGCGGGCCCGGTCCTGCGGCCGTCAGTAACCTGGGCCCGGGCCCGGCCTCGGCCTCCGGCATGTGGAAGGGGTGGGGGGGGGTGAGAGAGAGGAGGCCAAGCGTGCGGCATTAGAAATCGCTCCGTCGCGTTGTCGGAGCGATTTCATTGGCCGCGGGCGGAAGGGGGCGGAGCAGTGTCTGCGAGGAGCCGCGTGGCCGGCTCCTTCTTGCCGCGGCTCCTCGGGAATCGGACACGTTGTTGTCGGGTCCGGTGAGTGGGGTGTTCTTGGGGGGTTTTTTGCGTCAGGGGTGCTCCGGGGGTGGTTTGGATTCGGGGGGGGTTTGCTGTGTGGCGGGTCGCTGGCGGCGGGAGGAATATCATTGCTCCAAAAAAAAAAAAAAAAAAAAAAAAACAAGAAGAATATAAATCTATAAATAATTAAAATAGAGGCAGCTTCCCCTGCCTCGACAGCCAGCCGATCCGGGCATGAGCATCGGTGGGAGCCGGTTTGCGGGATCAGTGGGTGGTTTTCGGGGGCGACAACGCCGCGGTGGTGCATGTCGTCAATCGGCATCCGCCCAAGTGCCCGCGGGTAGCTGATTGAGGTATGTGTTGGGCTGGCCTGCCTTCGTCTCAATCTCCCGGCTCGGGCGCGCCATGTGCCGGGTGCTCAGAATGCTATTGCGGACGCTCTGTCTCTTTGTCAGTGGAGGCCGTTGCGGGCGTTGGCCCCGGGGGCGGGCGAGACCGCGGCTTTGGGGCCGGAGCACCTTTGGCGGAGGGGGGACATGGGATTGATCTTCTTGTTGCGGTCCGATGGGGCAAGGCGGGAGAGGTGGTAGAGTGGAGGATTTCTGGGCGTGTCCTTTATGGCTTGGGCACGCGAGTCCGGGTGGTCCCGGTCGGAGGTGCGGGCAGCGTTGGCTGGTTTCTCCTTGTTTCGACAGGGCGGCGGCTGGGGCAGTCCGGGTGCCCTTTACGGGGTGAGGCGGCTATTTGCTGGGTGGGCGCGAGCGCAGCCAACGGTCCCGGATTGGCGCCGTCCCGTGACTCCTGAGGCTACAGGGGGCGTGAGTGCGGCTCATTTGTGGCCCATTCGCAGACCGACCTGTCGGTTTTAGGAAATTCTGGGTCTGGGATCCTGTCCGGTGCAGAACTTGGCGTTGTATGGGCGTCAGCGGCCGGTTCGGGCGGGTGGTTTCTTCTGTCACAGGGACTGGCGTGTGGTTACCCAGTTTCAATGTATGGCGGTGCTCCGCCGGGCCTTGCGGCGTCTGGGCTTGGATGAGCGAGAGTGTGCGTCTCAAGCCTTCCGGATAAGGACGGTGATGAGTGCTGCTGCTGCTGGTCTGGGGGTGAGGTGGTTCAACGGATTGGGCGATGTGCCATCCGGGGCCTACGCAGGCTATGTGCGCCTGGACCAGTTGTGAGTGGAGTGCTGGTGCGGGGTGGGGGGGGTGGGGGGGGTGCTAATGCTGTGTTTCTTTTTCAGGTGTACTGCAGGGCGGGCGTACCTGGGGGAAGGCACGGGGCCCGCTAGGCTTCTGCCGGATTCTTGGACAATTTCCAGTTGGTTTGGCTGGGCGAGCGCTCCTTTCCTGGATTCGGGAGCATGCGGAGCGACGTCGGCGCCAGTGGGTCTACTGTTACATCTTGGTGGGCGCGATCTCTCCAGTGGGACGTGCCGGCAGCTCCTTCGAGCGGTGCAGCGGGTCCTTCGGGCGCTGCAGGAGCAGTGGCCAGACGTGGCAATCGTCTGGTTGGACATCATCCCGCGGCCGGCCTGCCTGCCTCAGCGACGGTGGCTGAGTGGGCTAGCGAAGGCAACAGGCAGATCGGCCGTTGGTGGCAGCGGGCCGGGGGGGGGGGCAAGTCCGGTGCCCTTGGGCGGACCACCAGGGTGCTGGACTGTGCCGTACTGACGGGGTACACTTGTCCCCGGTTGGACAGGACTTATTGCGTAATGATTGGCAGGAAGCACTAGTGTGGATTGGTCGCAGCTTTATGGGGGGGGCGGTGCGAGGATAGTGAATACCTCGCACCGGTGGCGGGGTACAGAGCCAGCGCTCGCAGGAGCGGCGCGGGCTTGAACTGGTTTACGAGCAGTGGGGGCGAAGTGCTCCTGGGGGTGGGGCGAGACAGCCCGGTTGGGGGTCTCGGCCCGGTAGCGGGGGGGTGGGAGCCGGCCTTTGCTATTAGTATGGCGAGGCAGGCGGAGGGGTTTGGGGGGAGGAGGATGCCCCGCCTTGCTACTAAGATGGCGGGTGGGGGGGCATCCTCCGGCAATGGGGTGTGGGGCTGGGTTATGTTGGATTGTTTTATATTCAGGCCCGTGTTGGGTCGGTTGTTACTGGTGTAAATAAAGCTGCGACCAAATGTTTGTACCAAACTACAGTTGTTGGTGAATTTGTGGGGGAATATTATTGTGGGATGCTAAGACATGGGAAGGAGGCGAGGAGGGCCTCCGGGTTACCAGAGTTAATGCTCGAGGCCGCGGGCCCGGTCCTGCGGCCGTCAGTAACCTGGGCCCGGGCCCGGCCTCGGCCTCCGGCATGTGGAAGGGGTGGGGGGGGGTGAGAGAGAGGAGGCCAAGCGTGCGGCATTAGAAATCGCTCCGTCGCGTTGTCGGAGCGATTTCATTGGCCGCGGGCGGAAGGGGGCGGAGCAGTGTCTGCGAGGAGCCGCGTGGCCGGCTCCTTCTTGCCGCGGCTCCTCGGGAATCGGACACGTTCCCGCCCACCCGCCCATTATGGAGGTGGTTTTGAGATGTTGCAGCTGGTGGGGGCGGGGTACAGAGCCAGCGCTCGCAGGAGCGGCGCGGGCTTGAACTGGTTTACGAGCAGTGGGGGCGAAGTGCTCCTGGGGGTGGGGCGAGACAGCCCGGTTGGGGGTCTCGGCCCGGTAGCGGGGGGGTGGGAGCCGGCCTTTGCTATTAGTATGGCGAGGCAGGCGGAGGGGTTTGGGGGGAGGAGGATGCCCCGCCTTGCTACTAAGATGGCGGGTGGGGGGGCATCCTCCGGCAATGGGGTGTGGGGCTGGGTTATGTTGGATTGTTTTATATTCAGGCCCGTGTTGGGTCGGTTGTTACTGGTGTAAATAAAGCTGCGACCAAATGTTTGTACCAAACTACAGTTGTTGGTGAATTTGTGGGGGAATATTATTGTGGGATGCTAAGACATGGGAAGGAGGCGAGGAGGGCCTCCGGGTTACCAGAGTTACTGGCCATCGTAGTTCACCATCTCCATTTAACTCAAAGTTTTCCTGAATATCCTTTGCCAATCCCTTCACAATCTGCTGGTATGAAATCTCCTTTTTCCTTTCACTTTCTCGCAGTTCCAGCTAAACCAGGGTATGTTCCAACCATGTGATGGCCTCTACCCCTGTACACCTGCGTGCAGTAAAGAAGAAAATATATTCCCTCCTTGCTCTGTTATGGTGCTGCCAAATAACGACAAGTGTTAAATTTTTACAAAATTGTGTCTGTCAGTCTATCTCCCCTCCTTCTTCCCAAGCCTTTGCAGCAATCCTTGGAAGGCATATGTGCAATATTACCCCCCCACCCCCAATCTAGCTTCCCTTTGCAAACTCCAAACGTTCTCCCTCAACATCCCTAGAGAACTTCATTTGTTATCTATTTGGCCAATACATATTCACAGTCATAATTGTTTCCAAGTTGAATTGGAATTATCTCCCTCCCTTATACCTTTCATACCCCAACTCAGAAAATTGTACTCCATTAGTGATCAGGATGCCTACCCCTCCCTTCTTTTTCTTTCTTAAATTAGAAGCAAGGTATCTATAATTATATTTCCTATTCTACAACAAGCGTTCAGCTCTTTTTTCCCTGTACCATAATTATATCTCTTGTAAATGCCTCCTTTCTTTAAAAGAACATGTAATTTGATCTCTTCAACCAGGAGTTATATTCATAAACCAACAATACAGCAAACTCCTGTAATGATCAAGTTACAGTTGAGGTCAACATTATTGGCATCCTTGCATTTTAGGTATGTTGTGTACAATATCTTGAGAAATAATTGGAAATATTCCAACTGTATGTCATCTTAATATTTTAATAGTATGTTCAAAGGACTACAACAAAAAAAGAGATGTCTATGCAACATAGACATAGTAATTTCTGAGTAAAAAAAAAACATCCTGGGCATGAATAATGGCACCCTTCACTAATATTTGGTTGCACAACCCTTGGCAGTGATGACAGCCTCCAAACGTTTCTTGTAGCCATCTATAAATTTCTTACATCTGTCTGCCAATAGTTTCTCCCATTGTTCAGCTGTGATTTGTTCCAGCTCATGAATGTTTCCAGGATTCCTTTTACCAATGGCAGATTTCAGCTCTTTTCAAAGTTTCTCGATTGGATTGTGATCAGGACTCATTGCTCCCTAGTTTAAAAAAATCCATTTGTTCCTTTTTAACCATTCTTTTGTACTTTCAGAAGTAAGTTTTGGGTAATTGTCCTACTGGAGGACCCATGATCTGTGACCCAGACCTAGCTTTCTGACACTAGGTAGCAGATTTCACTCCAAAATACCTTGATAGTGCTCTGACCTCATGATTCCTTTAATACGTTCCAGGCCTTCAGTTCCTGAGGCAGCAAAACAGACCCACAATATTATGGAACCTCCATCATATTTAACTATAAGAAGGGTATTTTTTTCCTTATAAGCTTCATTTCTTTACCTGTAAATGTATCACTGGTCTACATTGCCAAAGAGTTAGTTTGGTTTCATCTGTCTACAGAACATTTTCCCAGAAGGATTGTGCTTTCTCAAGGTAGGTTTGGGCAAAATCAAGAGTGCTTTTTTATGTCTGTCTTCGATTAGTGGGGTCCTTTTTGGCCTTTGCCCATAAAGTCCTTCTTTGTTTCGTGGGCAGCATATGATTTGGGTTGAAACCACCACTCCTGATTGCTCTTTAGATTTTGTACGTGGTATTTTTCCAAGTTTGCACTAACCTTCGAAGACTTCTTGGATTAATTTTCCTTTTTCCACCACATCCTGAGAGGTTCCTGACAGTTACATGAACAGAAAACCTATTAACATTGCAAATGGAAGACACAGGAATCCCAAGTTCTTTGGAAATGGTTATGTATCTCTTTGAAGTTTGATGTTTGGTGATAATGGCTTTTCTGATGGTCTCAGGCAGCTCTCTTCTTTTCACCATTGTGAAAATGGAACACGGAGTGAATGTGGCCATTTTAAACATTAGAGCCATCATTCATTGGTTGATTCAAGTTATACGAGTACTGACAATTAATCACAGGTGCATCTAATTTTACTGCAATGGGAATATGGGTCTTCTGTTCAAACTGATTTGAATTGTTTATAAGGGTGGCATTAATCATGTCCTATCCTAACCAAAAAACCTTTGCTTATCCCCACTAATTTACTTATACATCTAAAAAAGGATAAGCTATGCCCCGAATAATCAGCTATGATAAAAAAAATTTTGTCGGAGCTCTTGCCTTGAAAGACACTTCTTTCAAGTAGCAAAATGCTACTTTTTATCTGTTTAAAAGGGACTCAACCCTCACCACATACCAAGGGATAATATATAATGTCCCCTAGTAAGAATCAGAATTAATGCAATTCAATGAGAGTATTCTACCAGTACTTAACTGACAATCAAAGTTTGGTACCGCCGCTCTATTACTTCGTCTCCAGCCTAGGCTGCCCAAAGATGAAACGTCCATCATTACATTTCTCTATGCATAATGGCAGTCAGCTATAGACCCATGAATTACTTTGCGTGTACTCCGAACCTAATCCAGATGTTAAGGATACTCCTCTGCGCTTCATAATAACGCATCCCAGTGCGACACAATGTTGCGTTTCAGGCCATTGAACCTCCCAGCCTTTCTTCAAACCCGTTACATTATCCCAATCTTACAGGATCCATTAGAGTCAAGTGGTATATATTCGCTCAATGGGCAATGGCTCTCTTCCTGAACCCCAATCATCACCTCAATGCAATCAAATCAAACTCCACCAATCTTGTGATGGATTCAAAACAAACAGAGCTATTGATTGTAACTGATATATCCAGAACTGTTCCTGAAATTGCAAATGGGACATACGATCTCCTCCTCTAACCTTCTCTGGCACATAATCCACTATCCGCCAGCGTAAATCCTGAAACACATGATGATATTCTTCACAATGCAGAACAACTGGTGCTGTCATCACCTTTGCATTGATCCACGATCAATGTTCTTGCAAACGCTTCTTCATTGACCGTGTCATCTGACCCACATAAATTTTAATACAGGGGCATAGCAGAATATATACCACAAATGAAGAAAGACAAGTGGTATAATAACACACCTAATAACACACCTATTCAAGACACACTATGGCTCACAAACAAACATTGACACACAAACAGACAAAAACACACCCCACCCCATAACAACACAATCAGAAATGTTAAAAGAGTATAACCCAAGCGTTAAAACCTAGGTCAGTAATATATCAACCAAACACATCTCACTGTATATAGTTGCATGACCATCAGAAAGTTGGATTGTTTTTCCATTATGTAATGTATATAGTACAGATTATAAACCATGCACTCAAACCTAGACCAGTGATACACCAACCAAATTCTTCCCACTGCATATAGTTGTATGAATATCAGAATGTTGGATTGTTACTACATTTTGTAATAAATATAGTTCACTATGTTCCCTGTAAAAAGTTCACAAATGTTCTATGTAATGTGAATAGGTATTCATTCCTGTTGTACCATTCATACCTTTGTTCTTTGTAAACCGCACTTGATCCATGGGAAAGTGCAGTATAAAAGTTTTTAATAAATAAATAAAATTCATGGTGTAGCCATGGAGGCTACGGTAGCCTCATCCATAGTGACATTATATATGACCCAATTTGAGGAATGATTATTTACTCTTCAGCATGGTATTCTCATATACGGATGTGGTCTTGCTACCTGGACGATATATTTTTTCTTTGGACACATACAGAATCACAATTAAAAATCTTTTTTGAATGGATTAATATGCTGAATCCAAATATACAATTTGTACCTAAATATTATAAAGAATCAATAGAATTTTTGGATTTAAAACTCTACAAACAGAATTCCATCCTCCAGTCAACATTATATAGGAAGGAGGTGCAAAGAAACAAATTATTACAGTATCACAGTTATCATCCTGGTCCCTTATGCAGAGGTATGCCAGTGGGTCAGTTCATTCATTGGAGGAGGATTTGTTCCACAGAGATTGAATTTCGGAAACAGGCAAAATATTTGGAAAGACGCCTATGGGAACGAGGATACCTGGAGGTTATTATCAAAAAAGCATATAGAAGGGTTAAATCCAATCATGCAGAATGGTGGGGTGATATAGGGATTCAATTATAGAAGGAATTTGAGGAGGAGAAACCATTTGTGGGTATACGAGTATTACCATACATGCCAAATACTACCTTGGTTATGGACATTTTGAAGAAACGTTGGCCAGTTTTGGCATTAAATTCTTGTTTAAGAAAGCCTCTAATGATGGTCTTTCAGAGAGGTTGCAATGTGGCAGATTGGGTAGTGCATGCAGTACATGAACCAGCCTTCACTACGGATAAGGGACACTTTCAGTGTAACAATGGGGATTTTTGCATTTCCACTATAGGAGGGACATGTTGGGAACTGCCAGCATGGTTTAAAGGTGAGGTCAGAGAGGCTGTTGCCAAAAAAGCATCTTTCAGGAAATGGAAAAAAGAGCCAAACGACGAAACTTGGAAACAGCAAAAGCACTGGCAAGTCAAATGCAAGGCATTGATAAGGCAGGCAAAGAGAGAATTTGAGAAGAAGCTTGCTGCAGAAGCAAAAACGCGAAATAAAGAACTTTTCAAGTACATTCGTAGCAAAAAACCTGTGAGAGAGTCAGTTGGTCCATTAGATGATAAAGGGGTTAAAGGAGCACTAAGAGGCGACAAGGCAATAGCGGAGAGACTGAATGAATTCTTTGCTTCGGTCTTTACTGAGGAAGATGTAGGGATGTTACCCATGACTGAAGTGGTATTTAAAGGTGCGGAAGAATTGAAGGAAATATCGATACATCGGGAAGATGTCTTACAACTATTAGATAAACTGAAGAGTAGCAAATCACCTGGGCTGGATGGTATACATCCAAGGGTGTTGAAGGAACTGAAATATGAGATTGCAGAACTGCTATTATTAATCTGTGAACTATCATTAAAATCATCTCTAATACCTGAGCCTGACGTCAGTACCGGGAAAAATGGTAGAAACCATCATAAAGAATAAAATTACTCAGCATGTAGATAGTCACAACCTAATGGGAGACAGTCAACATGGCTTTAGACAAGGAAGATCTTGTCTTACTAATCTGTTATGTTTTTTTGAAGGAGTGAATAAACAGGTGGACAAAGGTGAGTCGGTTGATATTGTGTATCTGGACTTTCAGAAAGCCTTTGACAAGGTCCCTCATCAGAGACTTTTGGCAAAACTAAAGAGTCATGGGATAGGAGGCAGTGTACTATTGTGGATCAGGAACTGGTTAAAAGATAGAAAGCAGAGGGTAGGTCTGAATGGCCCATTTTCCCAATGGAGAAAGGTGAATAGTGGTGTACCCCAGGGATCTGTGCTGGGTCCGCTGCTTTTTGGCATATTCATAAATGACCTGGAAAGTGGAATAACGAGTGAGGTTATCAAATTTGCAGATGACACAAAACTATTTAAAGTTGTTAAAACCCAAGAGGATTGTGAAAAATTGCAAGAGGATCTTGATAAATTGGAAGACTGGGCATCAAAATGGCAGATGAAATTTAATGTGGACAAGTGCAAGGTTATGCACCTAGGGAAGAACAACCCAAACTATGGTTACACAATGCAAGGTTCCACATTAGGAACCACCACCCAGGAAAAAGATTTAGGCGTCATTGTGGATACCATGTTAAAACCCTCGGCCCAGTGTGCAGCGGTGGCCAAGAGAGCAAATAGAATGCTAGGTATGATAAGGAAAGGAATGGAAAATAAAACAAAAGATATTATAATGCCTCTATATCATTCCATGGTGAGACCGCACCTTGAATATTGTGTGCAATTCTGGTCGCCGTATCTTAAAAAGGATATAGCGATTTTAGAAAAGGTACAGAGAAGAGCCACCAAAATGGTAAAGGGGATGGAAGGATACTCCTATGAAGAAAGGCTAAAAAGGTTAGGGCTCTTTAACCTGGTAAAGAGACGGCTGAGGGGAGATATGATAGAAGTCTATAAATTAATGAACGGAGTGGAATGGGTAAACGTAGATCGATTGTTTACCTTATCAGAATATAGAAAGACTAGGGGACATGCAATGAAGCTACAGGGTAAATTATTTAAGACTAATAAAAGAAAATATTTTTTCACTCAACGTGTAATCAAACTCTGGAATTTGTTACCGGAGGATGTAGTAAAGGCTGTTAGTGTTTTTGTTGTTGTTCCATAAACCATTATTAAGAAGTGACCGAAGATGTCAATGCTTGACCCAGTACAAGCATTGTGGAACTTGTGTCTCTTGGGGAAACTGCTAGGTACATATGACCTAGATTGGCCACTCTTGGAAACAGAATACTGGGCTTGATGGACCTTGGTCTGACCCAGTATGGCATTTCTTATGTTCTTATGTTAACATCCTATTATTAAACAACATTTTTATAGTAGTTATTATACCACTTATCTTTCTTCATTTGTGGTATATATTCTGCTATGCCCCTGTAATAAAATTTATGTGGGTCAAATTACACGGTCAATGAAGAAGCGTTTGCAAGAACATCGATCGTGGATCAATGCAAAGGTGATGACAGCACCAGTTGCTCTTCATTGTGAAAGATACGAGGGAAGGAAGGGGAAAAGGGAAGAGAGGTGAAGGAGGGGGAAAGGAGCAAGGGAAAGGAGAAAGGAGAAAGAAAAAACAAAAACAAAAAAAGGGGGAGGGGGAGGGGGAGGGGAAGAAAAGAGTAAGCTCTGCAGACAGCAGGAGATCATTTAGGAAAACATTTAAATTATATTTTTGGACAGGAGTGACATACATAAGATGCTATTAGCTGCTGAAGAAACAAGTGAGAGTCTCATCCATGGTCATTCTCCAGGTTTGTTTTTCCGTTGTTCCGTACCATTGCTTGATATGGATGACCCTTCCCTTTGATACCCACAAAACCCTGAACCTCCAACCACAAAATAAAACAGCTAACAACTGCACCCAGTTTTTCATTACATGGTGGCTCATAGAGGCATCGCCATATCATCCATGTTCCTGATTGTCTTCTTCCCCAGAGCCTAAACTACCCACTACCATCTTGTTTCCTCCACATAGCTTACACCTGCTGTGGGTGGCCTCCTTCAAACCCAAGATATTGATAGACACTTGATTATTTATATTGTAAAGGTAGCCATGAAGGGGACGTGATCATGCTGGATGATTTTAATCTACCTGATGTGGATTGGAGTATTCCTTCTGCAAATCTGGAAAGAAGTAAAAAATTGTGGATGCCTTCCAAAAAGTATTGCTTAGACAAATGGTGATGGAACTGACCAGGGAAAGTTTGATGCTGGATTTAGTACTCACCAACGGAGATAGCGTGTCGAACGTCTGGATGGGTGCCCATGTGAGCAGCAGCAATCATCACATGGTGTGGTTTGAGATAAAAGCCAAGGCAGAGTCCAATTACAGCAAGCTCAAAGTCCTAGACTTCAAAAATGATGATTTCAGTAAAATGGCCAAGTGCCTGAAGGAATTGGCAGGGTGGGAGGAGGTAAGGGAAGTGGAATTGCAGATGGCTAAGCTAAAGGAGGCAATAAAAAGGACAACAGATACATATGTAAGGAAAGTAAATAAAAACAAGAGGAAAAGGAAATCTATATGGATCTCCAAAGAAGAGGCTGCACAAATAAAGGTAAAAAACACAGCTTTCACAAAATTCAGAAGTTCGCAAGCAGAGAAACACAGAAAAGAATATAGGATAAAGCTGAAAAAGACAAAAAGAGAAATAAGGATAGCAAAAGAAAGGGTAGAAGAAAAGATGGCTAAAGATCTGAAGTGTGATGATAAAACTTTTTTCAGGTATATTCGGGAGAAGAGGAAGATCAGAAGTGTAATTATAAGATTCAAAAGTGTTGAGAACGGATTCGTGGAAAGTAACATTGAAAAAGCAAAAATGCTAAACAAATACTGTTCTGTTTTTACTAAAGAAAATCCTGAAGAAGGACCACCTGTGATTGACAAATATATAAATGGGAATGGAGTAGATACTATACCATTCACAGAAGATCATGTGTTTGAATAACTTGTAAAACTGAAAATGGACAAGACCATGGGACCAGATGGGATACATCTCAGGATACTGAAAGAGAGGTTTTTGCAGGTCTTTAAAGAATGTTTTTAATAGATCCTTGGATTCAGGAGAAGTTCCACAGGACTGGAGAAGGGCTGATGTGGTACCTCTTTATAAAAGTGGTAATAGTGAAGAAGTGACAAACTACAGGCGAGTAAGCCTTACCTCGGTCGCGGGAAAAGTAATGGAGGCAATCCTGAAAGAGAGAATAATGGACTTTCTCGAAACCAATAGGTTGCACGATCATGCGAAACAAATCTGATTGAGTTCTTTGACTGGGTGATGAGAGAACTAGATCAAGAGCATGCGATGGATGTGATCTACCTAGATTTCAGCAAAGCCTTTGATACTGTACCTCATAGGAGGCTTATCAATAAACTGAACAGCCTGGGGATGAGTCCCAAGGTGGTGAATTGGATTGGAAAGTGATTGACTGACAGACAACAGAAGGTGATGGTAACTCTGAAAGGAAGGTGATTAGTGGTGTGCCCCAGGGATCAGTCCTGGGACTGAACTGTTCAATGTATTTGTGAGTGATATTGCTAAAAGACTGAATGGAAAAGTCTGTCTTTTTGCAGATGACATGAAAATTTGGATCAGAGTGGACTCCCCTGAGGGAGTGGGTAACATGAGGAAAGAACTACAAAAGCTGGAAAAATGGGCTAATGCTTGGGAGTTAAGATTTAATGTGAAGAAGTGCAGTGTCATGCACTTGGGATGCAGAAATCCGAGGAAATTGTATGTGATAGGGGGCGAGAGGTTGGTGTGCATGGACCAGGAGAAGGACCTCAGAGTGATTGTTTCTGAGGATCTCAAGGTGGCAAAACAGTGTGATAAGGCGGTGGCCAAAGCCAGAAGGATGCTGGGTTGCATACAGAGGAATTACCAGCAGAAAGGAGGAAGTACCAATGCCACTGTACATGTCACTGGTGAGGCCTCACTTGGAATATTGTGTTCAGTTTTGGAGACCATATCTCACAAAGGATATAGAAAGACTGAAAACGGTTCAGAGGAAGACAACCAAAATGATTTGGAGCCTGCGCCAGAAGATGTATGAGAAGAGATTTGAAGGTCTAAATATGTATACGCTAGAGGAGAGGAGGGACAAGGGAGACATGATACAGACCTTTAAATACTTAAAGGGTATTCATGAACAAACAAACCTTTTTCAAAGATGGGAAGCTGTAACGCTAGAGGGCATAACATGAAACTGCAAGGGGGTAAACTGAAAGGCAATGTCAGGAAATACTTTTTCACTGAAATGGTAGTATATACTTGGAATGCCCTCTCAATGGAAGTGGTGGGGGCAAATACAGTGACAGAATTCAAAATGGCATGGGACAGACACAGTGGATCCCTTTATAGCAACAGGATAAAATCAAAATAAACTTAACTAATCTCTTATATCTCAACAAAAAGGGGTGACCTGCACAGAGCGGCAGGTGCAGCTACTCTTGCCATCTTGCTGGGCACACTAGATGGAGCATGCTGTTCTTTATATGCCGTCACATGCTATGTTACTATGTATGTTACTATTTTTATGTCTCCGTCTTTCCCAGAACGTATCAATATTCAGCCAGTCTCTTCCAGTCCGTCATGACCAGTTGTACAATATCTGCCTTCTCATGTCCAGAAGCACTTTAGAAGGAGGTAAAGCTTTATTTTCCCATGCTCCATTTTTAATTCCTTACTCAGGTTGCCATTTTGAGTACTGATATCACTTCCTCACTGGTGCCATTTTGAGACCAGGAGGCAAAGGAAAAAGAAGTGTGTGGACATCACTCCTGCTATCATTAGACACCAGGGACCCCGGCAAGTCTGGAGATGAGGATCAGAGGTGGACATATGGGGTAAGTATTTATCTGCTGGAAAATTCTGAGTCTTGAAGGACTGATGAAAGAGGAGCTGCTACTGTAGGAAAGGAATCTGCACTTGTAAATATTTTAAGGATATGCTTTTATTTAAAATGAAAGCCCAAATCTTGGCCGAAGAGGAAATGGCATAGCTGTCATCTTTTCCCATTTTCCATGAATAGTGTGCACTCTTTTGCAACAGGGTCAGCTATTATGCAATAGCACACACTATTCACATATGTACAAAGTGTACATTATTGCCTGGAAAGGATACAAGATGAAAAACAATAAAAACAAAACAAAAGGAAAATAAATCTTTTGAACTGCATTCCCCTAAAGTATTTACCTGCTGGGAAATTCTCAGTTTCTTGGGGGGATGGATTTTTTGGGGTAAGCTGGAATCAGAAGCAATCATTGTTCAGATATTCCATTGTTAACAACACAAGAATATATTATTAATTTGAGTTTGGGTTTTAGTTATGATCCTTTTCAGTGTTTTTTCAAAACATTATTTGAAAATTACAGTTACAATTATATTTCTCAAAGAATCCACCTGATGTTATGTCTTTGGTTTGTTTGCCTTCACTCTGGGTGCTGCCAGGACCTGTTGACCCAGTAATTAATATATTTAAGGGCTCATTCCATCCTGGACATCCATGGTGTCTGGTTGCCAGGGCACCGTGGCTCCATTTAAAAGCCGTGATACTGGCCGCTGGAAAAAAAGGCTTATTCCCTGAAGCCCAACCCCCAATCTGGCTTCCTAAGACCAGGGTCGGGCTGCAGGAAATGTCCTACGGCCCTCCCTGCCCCATCCGTGCCCTGGCATTAAAAAAAAAAAATCATCCAGGGAAGTTATTCCACCTCAGAGGTGGAATAACGTCCCCACACATGTCGTCGACCCTGGACGTACAGGGCCGACATTAGAATCGGTCTTGTATGTCCAGGGCCTGCCTGCCCAGACTCTGCCCCCAAGCCGCCCCTTCCCCACCCCCCTCTAACTTCCCCGCACAACCGGCGGGGAAGTTAGACGCCGGTGGGGGAAGGCACGAATGGCAGGGACATCCATCCCCGCTATTCGTGGCACAGATTAACCCCCTTAGAGAACTGTTACTCAAAAATTGAAGTAAATTTGAGGAACATGCTATTGACTATCAATGGTAATGGTCTAATTTAACTAGACTGGAGAAAATTGCTATTAAACAGCTGTAACACCAAGATGAGTTGATTATAATTTGTGATGACAATAAGATTCAGTACATGCTAGAATCCATATGGCAGCTTGTTTAGAGGCTGACCCTACATTTACACTTCAAGCGTTATTAAGGATTTGGTACTCCAAATTTGTGATCAAGCTTTGTTAATCTCTAAGGAGGCAAACCTTTTAGTTGAAAAGAATTCACAAATACCATATATTTATTTCCTTCCTGAAGTTTATAAGGATTCCAAATATCTGCCTGGATGTCCTGTTGTATCTGCACCAAATTAACTTCTTGAATCATTATAATTATCTACGTTTGCAGATTTATGTTTGAAAGATGAGGTTAAGAAGATTAAAAGTTGCATTTTAGAATGGATGTCCAAGTCAAATGCAGGACATACAGGGCAGAAAATGCAGAAAAATGCCTGGGATGTCTAGGTCTCCAGACAATTTTTGTAGCATGAACTTTCCCGATGTGCAGGACCAGAACTACCATTAGGCAAACTAGGCAGTCACCTAGAGAACCAGCACTTCTGGGTTGCCCCCCTGCACCTTTTGCTGCTGCTGTAGCCCCTCTCTGGGGCCAACAGTGGTAGCAATTACTTTTGAAACTGCGATGCAGCACGCATCCTCTGTCTCCGGTTTCATTCTATTCAATCTGCCACTTCAATCCCAGACTTCCTGTTTTGTATAAGAGGGTAAGTGCTGCATGGCAGTTTCAGGGATAATTGCCACAGCTGTCAGCCCTGGAGATGGGTGCCAGCAGCGGCAGGGGGGCAGCAGGGGAGGCAGGATGGAGGGCCCACCTAGGGCACTTCCAGTCCCTGCATTGGTGCTGCCAATCTGGATGTCCATGCTAGCAGCCACATAGACATCCCTCTTAGGAAAGCATGAGGAGGGGACATCCATCTCATGCAAGCTAGGATAAGGGGATGTCCAGTGGCGCAGAAAAATGGAAACACGAGCAGCCATTCCCCATCAATGTTTGTTGTATTATAAAATAAAGGGAGTATTGATGTAGCTCCTTCTCCGCACCCTACAGACATTTGCCTGACAAAACAATCACTTTTCAATGCCTCTTCATGCCCAGAGTAGGTATAACCTTAGACATGACGCCGGACATCCAGGATGTTTCTGAGATCAGGCAGGGATGTGCAGCTTCTTGGAAATACTCAAGCCATGCCTTTACCATGCCTCTGTTCAGACTCGGAAACCCTCACACTGGGGACATCCACACACCTGTTTTCTAAAATGGCTCTGGATGTCTCTATGCCCATTTCCAGATGTCCAAAGCTCAAATAGGGCTTCCAAAATAGCCCTCTATAACCTCTCATTTACTTGAGATATTGAATACTGTTCATAATTTACATGTATTTGAGATTGCTTGGATGGTGCCATTGGATATTATAGCACTGTATACTTGGATTCCTCAAGATGGGACTCTTTGAATGATTGAAAATATGCTGAATAGACACGCTGAACCTCAATGAAGTAAGGCTTCATTTCTGGCCACCTTACTGAATTAATGCTTAAAAAAATTGGTTTTGATTTGGAGATCATTTTTATGAACAGAGATGGGGTGGCTGTGGATAAACAATGGCACCCTTGGTTGCTGCACTTTATGTTCTGGATCTTGAAAACACATTTTTATATAGTCATGAACAATATTTACAGTATTTAGATGATGCTTTTTATGGAGGAAATCCAAGAAGAAATTAGATCTGTTTCGTTAACTGATTGAACTTCTTGGATGTGAACATTGATTTTACAATGTTATGCCATGAATTTGAAATTGTTTACTTGGATATCCTGATTATTAAACAGACTAGACATGTATTTACCACTGTATATTGTAAGCCTATTCAGTGCAACAACTACTTAAGGTTTATGAACTGTCATCCAACTCAGCTTAAGGAAGGTTTGCCTATAAATCAGTATTTAAGGATACGTAAGATTCGTTCTTCACTAGGAAGCTCAAATATTGACTTCATTTCTGGAATGTGGCCACCTGTCAGAGGTGAAGCAGACTTATCTCCATGCCAGATATGCTAAACGTGAGGTCTTATTGGAATATAGACATCAGGAATAGTCTATATAGTTTGTATGTGCTTTACCTTTTACTAGCAAGACATGACAACAGGTGATGAGTAATTTTATTTACTGACATCTCCTCATTCTTCACTTTATCTTTAAAGAGTTCCCATTTATAGCTTACCACTGCGGGAAGAATGTGGTCAAACATTTTACTCAATTTAAACTTCTTCTGACTATGCAAGCTGCTGATGTTAGTCACCAAGCTTGTGGTGATTCTGGATTGTGTGAGTCTGCTATTTGGGGTAATGAATAGACTGATCCTAGCCATAAAGCTTGCCATTTTTTTATTTAATAGTATTTATCTTATGTCTTTCCAGTAGTAGTTCAAGGTGAGTTGCATTTAGGAATATCCCTAGGGGGCTTACAATGTAAGTATGCACCTTAGGCAGTGGAGGGTTAAGTAACTTCCCCAAGGCAATAAGGAGTACCAGTTGCATATGAACCCTGGTCTTTCTGGTCCCAGGCTGTTGCCCAAACCACTAGATTACTCCTCCACTCATATTATTAACTGTAATTCTGCTTTTGTGGTGTATATTATTGGATGCCCTCATTCTTAATATATATGGGTTGAACAAAGCAGAAGATTTGACTTCATCTGAATGAGAATCAGAGTAAACCAACTACAAAAATCTTGGGGTATGTTTACTAAAGGGCATTGAGGTAGCAGGCATTAACAAGCATTAATGGTAGCGATAAGGGGTTTTACATACGAAAAAGGCTCTGGGTGGGTAGAGGCATTCCGGTGGTAAGGGCTCAAGGGGCCATTTAAAGTGCATTAACAGGACATCGGGTGTTAAGGTATCAAACATGCACTTTTACATTCGAAAATGGCTGTAACCCTAAAGCTGGATAAGGGAGCACCAAGAAAAGTCAATGTAAAGGAGATGGATGTAAGGACAGGTGGGAGCTGATGGACCTGTCAGATCCATGGGCACCCTAAGTGGCAGCCATAAATTTGAAAAAGCATGTGGGAGGCAGCTGTACCAATGCACTAGGAGGTACCAATGTAAAGCAGAGCAATGTCATTGTGTGGCATAAGATGGGGAAGACGTGTCCCCTAGCGGAGTCAGAAGTGGCAAGATGTCTGCAGCGAAAGGAGAGCAGAACAGGAGTGGTGAAATACAGATCAGGCACAGGAAAGGCGTGCATGAAGAACCAAAATGTAGGAAAGAGACCTGTGTTGGCCATGATATAGCAGCTTGCACAAGAAGACATAACTGCACACAGCCAAGAGAGGAGAGGGTGGTATGGGCTGGCAGCACCAATCTGCCATAGATGCCATTCCCAATGTATTTGTACTGTGTGGGGAAAATGTGTGTCAGTGCCATGTGGAAGATCGCCACCTACAGTCAGACACATAAAAGGAGCAGAAAAGCAGAGGCCACTGGAAGGAATGA
Organism: Ichthyophis bannanicus; assembly: GCA_033557465.1. Classification (NCBI taxonomy): domain Eukaryota; kingdom Metazoa; phylum Chordata; class Amphibia; order Gymnophiona; family Ichthyophiidae; genus Ichthyophis; species Ichthyophis bannanicus. Next base: position 729,856,364 of record CM066036.1, on the reverse strand, counting down.
GAGCTTTATTGATGTGGGTCCGTCCTACACATGTTTTGGCAAAACTGGCCTTCTTCAGGGGACTGTGACCACTAAAACCATAAAAATACACATTAAATGACATAAAATAGATACATAAAATACATAAGCCAATGATATTAAATAACAAATAACACTTAAAACAATCAATTCAATAAAGTGATAAATGATAACATCAAAACCTATAAATAGATCACCGAATAAATATATTGTCTAAAAACTAAAAAGCGATAAATAAATAGCTAAATAAATAGAACTCTACATAAATAAGTACATGGAAATACTGTGTACATTAAAAACATAAAAACATGTGCAGACCCACTAAAGTGCCAAAGATACAATTGCTAATATCTGCAGGTCTGAAATAGTTATGTAAGGATTGTAGCAGTGGGAGCAACACATGATATGAATCGGTTATGCAACTCACCATACACTGGAGGAAAAATGAAATGTTTTCAGAATTAATAATAAAATCACTGAAGCTAGAACAGAAAAGGATAAAATCACCTTATGACAATATACAAACTTGTATAAATCAAAATAAGCATAGATAACATAGAAACATAGAAATATGACAACAGAAAAATACCACATGGCCTATCCAGTCTGTCCTTCTATATCAACAACTACAACAGTCCCCTTTTTACCTTTATTTCAATTCCTTTTTATTGAGTTTATAAAGAGTAACCGTAACAAACAGTATGAAACAGCATGTTATACAGAGACCGAGGGAACAGCACAACTTTCCGCTTCGCAAGGATAGTACAGCATGTCAGCCCTCATAGAAACACAAGCACACCGGTAATCAGAACAACGAGAACAGAGAAGCCACACAGCTGAAACAGCAACATGCTGGTCTCAGACAGGATCCGGCCTTGAGGAGTCCCCTCCCACCCCCCGACCTCCCCCCAACCCTCCCCCCCTTCCCCACCCCCACCCAACACAGATCCGCAACACCATAGGGAGCTCGGGGTACAATAGTATGATACCATGTTCAGGGGGGGACACAAAATACAGCACAAAAATTACAGAGGATACAAAGAGTACAAAGCATACAAAGGATGCAGAGAATGCAGAGGGGGGGGGGGGTTTAGAGGCACAAAAGGAGCATCATTAGAGAGGGAGCACATCTGATCTACATGGGAATCGAAAATCAGATGCTATACAGAGAGTAAACAGATGCTCTGGTATGCCACTCTCCCAAAGCAGGTAACATCCCTGGGGATCATGTCAGACATTCAGTACCACACTCCTCTCCCCAGGGGCTAAGCCGTAAATAACTGGTGACCACAGTTCAAGGACCCTATCCCAGGCATTACCCCCTTGCTGCTTTGCTGTTAACTTTTCCATATACATCAGGTCCAGCAGGGCCCTTTCCCACACTAGCACTACAGGAGGCGCAGACTCCAGCCAGCGACTCAATAGGGTCTTTTTAACAAGCAGGAAGCCTCTCTCCATAAGTCCCCGCTGCGCCGGAGTAACCAGCTGGGCCCCAGGACTCCACTCATGAAATAAACAGACATCACGTTGGCAGACCTCCCCTATTCGTAACCACCCCTCCAGCTTGGTGCACGCCTTCCGCCATAAGATCTGCACCACAGCGCAGTCCCAAAAGCGGTGCAAGAAGGTTCCAACACCATGTTTACACCAGGCACATTGGGGAGTTGATTGCAAGCCGGCTTTAAAGGCCCAGGTGTCAGTGATGTATGCCCGCCAGAGAAATTTGTACTGGAGTTCCTGTAAATAGACCCAGGAAGAGCCTTTCGGGACCCGGCTAAATGCAGCCCTCAAGAAATCCACGGTCATCCCCTCCAACCCATCTAAACGCCACCTGCTCGCCAGCGCTGAAATAAGAGCTACATCCTCCATCGGGCCAGATAACTGGCGATATACCTGACTCCCGTGATCTCTCCCTGCCAGAATCTGCAGGACTTCCTGAGGGGTCCCAGTGGGCGGCCCCTCCCTCCCCCTCAGTTGGTCCCGTAGGCCCCCCAGGTAGTGGCGCATCTGCAAGTAACCATAGAATTGATGGGTGGGGAGCTGATACCGCTCGGACAGGGTACGAAAACTCTCAATGATTTCTCCCCCTGGCCTACACAAATCTCCCAGACACACTAACCCCCTCTCTGACCAGGGACGGAAGAGATTGTGGACTGATAACCCCGGGGGAAAGGCGGGATTCCCCACCAACGGGAGGAGCAGTGAAACCTTCCAATTCCAGCCAAACCTAGAGCACAGCGCGCGCCAAGCCGCCCGAAGGGCACCCACATAAACCCCCCCTCCACCAGGTAAGGCCGCAGAGGGTCGCTCCATATGTAGCACAGAGAGACCATGGTATGGAGCACACAACCAATTCAATTGACAAACGGGGGCGCACCCCTCACTGTCCCCTAAGAAACTCCAGAGATGACGAACCATATAGCAAAGGTTATAGTGCCGAAGGGAGGGCAGACCCAAGCCTCCCTCCTCTGGCCGCTGCATCATGGCCTTCAGTGGGATCCTTGCGTGTCTGCCGCCCCATAGAAACACTCTAAGAAGACCATCCAGTCTCTTCCAATCTTTAGCCAGAACCCAAAGAGGCAACAACCGCAGAACATACAACCAGCGAGGGAACTCAACCATAGTAAATAATGCGACCCTCCCCTTCAACGACAGCGGCAATCTCCTCCAGCTCTGAAGTACTTCCTTGGACTTATCCAACAATCTAGAAATATTAGCATGATAAAGGCGCTCAGGTCGATCAGGGAGGCAAATACCCAAATATTTTATAGAACCGTCGGCCCAGACCAATGGAAAGGAGCCCTTCCAAGCCGGACGCACTCGGCCACCCACATCCAACACCATCGACTTGGAGGTATTTATCTTGAGGCCCGAAAAACTGCCGAATTCCTCTATCACCTGCAACACCCGGGGCAGAGACTTCTGGGGTTGGGTCAGGCATAAAAGCATATCATCCGCAAAAGCGCTAAGTTTAGTCTCCTCCCCCCCCCCCATGGCAACCCCTTGAATCTGTAAGTCCCCCTGAATCGCCTGCAGTAACGGTTCCAACGCCAGGACAAACAACAGGGGGGATAGGAGACACCCCTGGCGCGTGCCCCTCTCCAGGACAAAGGGCGACGAGAATACGCCATTCACTCCCACTCGGGCCAGGCGGATCCAGTGGACAAACGCACCACTGAATCCCAGACTGCCCAGCACATCCCACAGGAAGGTCCAAGCAACCCTGTCAAATGCCTTTTCGGTGTCCAGGCTCACCAAGAGCAGAGCCTCCGCCCGGTGAAGAGAGTATTCCATCCCCAGGAGCAGTTTAGCAATATTCTTGGAAGCATCCCTGCCCTGGACAAAGCCCACCTGTCGAGAGTCTATAAGCGACGGCAAGATAGGGTTCAGCCGTTTCGCCAAGACCGACGCCAAGATCTTCATATCACAGTTGATAAGGGAGATCGGCCTATACGAGGCGGGATCAGTCAAATCCTTCCCCGGCTTCGGAAGCACCGTTATATCAACACACCGCATATCCCTAGGAAACTCACCCAACCTACAAGCTTCATCAAACATGACTACCATAGAGGGGGCGAACTGTGGTGCCAAGATTTTGTAATATTCATAACTGAACCCATCTGGTCCCGGGGTCATATGAGAGCTCCCTGTTTTTATTACTTGTTGAATTTCGCCCACCGTCAATGGGGCATTCAACCTCTGCAAGTCCTCATCTGTCAACGAAGGGAGAGAAAGCGAGGACAGAAAATCACGCCCCTTCGCATAATCCCTCTCTTCCTCAGTGTATAATTGGGCATAAAATTTGCGGAATAGCTCCGCGAGCTGCGTAGGTTGATGATGTATCTCGCCCCGTTCGTCCCTGAGGACAGGTATGAATCGCGCACCCCCGGGGGCCTTGACCAACTTCGCCAGCAATCGGCCAGATTTATTGCCATACCTAAAAAACTGGTGTTTATAACATTGCAGGGAGTACACAGCCCGCCTCTGAAGGAGTTCATTAAGCGCAGCCTGGGCCCCAGCGCACTGCAGCTGTAACTCTCTGTCCACTTTCCTGCCCAACCGTCGTTGCAAGTCCCTCACCTTACGTTCCAATACCATTAAACTGCGATCCAAATGTTTACGGCGCTTCACACAGTAGGAAATGATAGCTCCACGCATGACCGCCTTACTGGCTTCCCACAAGAGAACGGGCGAACACTGCGGGGTGTCATTAAAGAAGAGAAATTCATCCCATTGCTCCTCTAAGTACTTCCGAAATTCTACATCTTGCCACAGATACGCAGGAAAGCACCATCCCTTAGGCGAGGCCCCTTGGCAGTCCCAGGTTACCCATACCAACCCATGGTCCAAGATCGCTATAGGTTCGATCCCTGCTTGGAGGATCTTGGAAACCGCTCCTTCACCCACCAGGATATAATCAATACGCGACCAAGAGAGATGTGCCCTGGACTGATGGGTGTACTCACGGGTCCCGGGATTAAGAAGGCACCATATATCAACCATGTCCCCCATCCGGCAAAGATAGCCCACCCCTCTTCTCCGCCAAGCCCCTAGCCCACTGCTCTGGGATTTGTCAAGGAGCGGATCGTGAGGGCAGTTGAAGTCACCAGCCACAACCAGATTTCTACTCCTCGCTCCCTTGATAAATCCCAGCAGTTTACGGAAAAAGGCGTGGTCATACACATTGGGGGCATAGATATTGGCGAGCCAAATGTCTTCATTATACATCTTGGCATGCAGCAGAACATATCTCCCTCCTGGGTCAGCAACCAGTTGTTGAACTTCAAAGGGGACCCCCCGCTTCACCAGGACCACCACCCCAGCCCTTTTAGTGCCCGAGGACGCTCCTTAAGCGTTCGCTACCCAATCCCTAATCAATTTCTGATGTTCCCCAGTGCTTAAGTGTGTCTCCTGCAACATTGCTATGTGAACCCCCTTCCGCTTAAGGGATTGCAAGATTTTGGTGCGCTTAATAGGCGAGCTAATTCCCCCCACATTCCAGGAAATAATCTTTAAATCAGGCATGCGTAGTTAGGGAGGATCCTTCTTGCAGCGCAATCTCAGACTCATGCTCCAGGAGTTGCCCAGCCTCAACTCCCAGGGCCCGAAACAACGAGACTTGAAAAACAAAATACTTCCCTATAGCAATCGCCCCCCTAGAAAATGCTCTCCTCCCCCCAATAGTAATAATCACACTCCCCCCATCTGTTACAGAACTGTGTGGGCCCGCCTCAACCACCCCTCCCCCTCCCCCCCATCCCCACCCCGCCAACATTCATCCATTGCATCTCAACCCTACACACTACAGCACCCCAACACACACTCTCACAGTCAGCTCCACAGACACACCGGCATTCCCCAACCTTTCGCACAAACACCCTCATCCCACGCAAACCACAACAACCCATGCAAAACTCAACGGACCCCTATAAAGGGGTAAGATCACTGTCCATGCGCCTCCAGACCCCCAAAATGAGGCAACATCTTAAGGCGACTTCATGTCAGCAATGTTCTTGCAGGTTCAAAGGCAGATCCTGGCCAAGGAGACAGAGCGCAACTGCCCACTCTCTAACAGGGCACGCTCAGGTCAGACTCGCAGCATCTGCAGGGCTGGGCAAATGGTGGTGATAAACTTCCGCGCCTCTGCCACCTGCTCAAAGGCGTGCGTGTCCCCTTTGTGGAAAACTCTCAAGATGGCAGGATAGCTTAGAGCAAAGCGTATGCCCTTCTGAATAAGGTCAGTGCAAACAGGGGAGAATTCCTTCCTCTTGGCAGCCAAAGTCGCTGAGTAATCTTGAAATAGAAAGATTTGAGCATTGTCTAGCTTCAAGTCCCGCTTCTTTCGGTAGGCCTGTAAAAGTAAAGTCTTCTGGTGAAAGTCCAGCAAGCGTGCTAATATAGGGCGAGGTCTAGCACGGCCCTCCTGCCGTTGCCCCAGCCAGTGGGCCCGCTCCACCTTGATCTGGCCCTGGAGCTCCTCTAGCCCCAACTCTTTCGGCAGCCATGTGTCAAATAGGGTGAAGAGCTGGGGGCCTGCCCAAGATTCTGGCACCCCAACCAAGCACAAGTTATTTCTACAGGAGCGGTTTTCTAGGTCATCAACCTTTAGCAGGAGGGCGTCAATTTGTTGTTGCTGGTGGCATTGGGAGCGCTCCAGGGCTAATTCCCCATCCTCCAGAACCGTCACCCGTTGCTCAACTTCCTCAACTCTCCTGGTGAGCTCACCGAAGGTATCGTTCATCTCTGCCAGTTTTTGCAAGACTTCAGCAAACTTAGGTTCTAAAGGTTTGGCCACCTCAAGCGCAAGATCCTCCGGGCCCGACTCGACACTCTCTTTACCCGGGAAATCAGGGCTCAGGGCTGCCTTCGCCGCCGGCGCCATCTTAGAATCTCACGCACTCGCGGCTTTCTCCCGCCTCGTCGCCGCTGTCTTCATTCTCCTCTGCAAGCAGCGCTGCGTTGCACCTCCAAAACGGCACTCTGGCTTTTCCCCAGCACCCGTGAGAGATTCCCGCCCTCAACACAAAGCAAGTCGCCGAATTTATTGCAAGGTTCTAATGGGGGCCTGGGAGCACGATGAGGAGCGTCCTCACCCGCTCATGCGCTCACGTGATCTTCCCCTTTTTACCTTTAGAGATCCTCTGTGTTTGTCCCATGCTTTTTTGAATTCAGTTACTGTCCTCATCTCTACCACCTCCACTGGGAGACTATTCCACGGATCCACCACTCTTTCCGTAAAGAAATATTTCCACAAATCACTCCTGAATCTATCCCCCTTCACCCTCATCCTATGTCCCCTTGTAGCAAAGTTTTGGGAGCATCCCACAGCACCTGTGTGCTGCCTTCCCGCCTTTCCCAAATGTCCCTCTCCAGTTCTTCGTTTTCCGCAGAGTCAACAGTTCGCACATCCTGTCACCACAAAAAAAAATCCCTTCTATTCTACTTTTTTGTGGTCGCGTCTGCCTTCCCTTGACGCTACACTGGTACCGCCGGTTCGACTTTCTTTTTTTGTTTAAAAAAAACAAAAAAAACTTTCTTCTGGAGTCTTTGCAGTAATTTTCTCTTCAGGTGCCACACACCATTTTGGGCACTAGGCCCAACTTTTTCCTTCAAAATGGAAAAACCCGCTTCGGGTTTTAAAAAGTGTTTCAAGTGTGGCGGTACCATGTCCGTCACCGACACCCATGAGTGGTGCCTCAAATGTTTAGGTCCTGACCACTCTATTTTGGAGTGTGTTGCCTGTGGGATGATGTAAAAAAAGGGCCGGCAAAACCAAGCTGCTAAAATTAGCACCCTTTTTCCCTCCGATGCAGCCTCCGTGGCATTGACGTCTTCCAGGGCTTCATCTTCCTCCCATGGATCTCAGGTAACTAAACATAAATCTAGCCGGTCCTCCAAGGGTAGATCTCCTTCTAGACATCGAGATGCCTCTGGTGTTGCCCTTGAGGGACTTTCACTGGCAAAATTGCCCCGGCGGGAGGCTTCGGCTTCCAAAGCACTAACGGGGCTCCAGGATGTTCTTGAGGCTTCAACCTCGGCAGAACTACAGGTGCCATGCTCTGGGGTACTGGTCGCTTTATCCGGTACTGATACCCAAGCATCAGCAGCGTCAACAGACCAGAGATTCTTGGCTATTGGATGCAGTCTGGTGACTCTTCTCACGGCCTCAATGCCCCTGAAACCGCTTCAGACAATTCAACCGGTACCGGCACCAACTCCGGTGCCGGCACTTACTGCATCGACATCGGCAGGTATTCTACCGGGACCGAGTCATGCATGTCTATCCAGCATCGACAAGTCGGTACCGGACCATTCCGATGCCGACTTCGATCGGTACCGGTACCGTGCCTTGCACGATCACCCGGATCGGAGATACTTCGAATCCTCGGATGAGTCTTAAGACTCTGAAAGCTCTGCCGATACCAGAGTACTTCTTCCTGAGGATTCCTCTTCTCCTCAGCATAGGATGTCTCCACCAGACGATATGTCCTTTCAGGATTTTATCTGAGATGTGGCCCGAGGTCTTTCCATTACAGTGGCTCCTGAAAAATAGCCTAGGGCAAAGGAATTAGAAATCCTGCAATACCCTAAAACTCACAAGGAGGCAGCTATCTTACCTATTCATGAGATCTTGCATGATCTCATGTTAAGGATGTGGGAAACACCTCTAACCACATCTCCTCACTCTCGAAGACTCAACACCATGTATCGAGTTCCTCATTGTCCTGGGTTTCAGAAGACTCAATTACCACACCATTCCATGGTGGTGGAATCAGCTATGAGAAGGATAAAGAGTGCAAAAAGGCATGCATCTAATCCTCCAGGACGTGAGTGTAGGACTCTTGACGCCTTTGGACGTTGGACCTTCCAAGCTTCCATGCTTTCTGCTAGGATCAGTTCCTATATCTTATATATGGGAATGTTCCTTAAGGAGGTCACAGGAGATTTAGAGCTTATGAGCCCTCTCCTTCCTGATGATAAGAGGCAAGATTACCTCACCCTTGTCAAACATGCCCAGGATGTTTCCAAGTTTGTGAATCGTGCAGCCTTTGACTGCTTTGAGTGCATAAGCAGAACCTCTGCCATTGCCATAGGTGCACGTAGGATTGCCTGGCTCCAAGCATCTGACTTGGAAATGTGGGTGCAGGATAAACTAAGGAATATTCCTTGCACAGGAGAGAATCTCTTTGGCAAGAATTGGTAGGAAAAAGCTAATGAGATAGATGCTGACAATATCACTTTGGATAGATTGTCTAAATCTACAGCTGATCCTGCGAGGAAAAAATCCTATAAGAAACCATTCTTTAGTAAGAAGAAGTAGTTGTATCCCTCCTATACCCAGCAGGGGCATCGTTTAGGTCAGTCAGCCCAAAAGGGACAGCAGCAATAACCTAGACAAAGAAAGACAAAAGCAGCTAAGCCTCAACCAGCTCAGCAGACTCAGCCTCCACAGGGGCTTTGACTCCTATCTAGAGAGCTTTGCCTTCCTAGCCCTGAACAGCCCAGAACCCTCCACCATCCCAGGAAGGTTATGTCATTTTGCCCCCAGATGGGGTCAGATAACAGCAGAAAATTGGACTCTGTCTATTGTAAGAGAGGGGTACAAGCTTCATTTCCTCAGCATGCCCCCTCCTACAATGGTAAGACAGTTCAATTCTCAGACCTCTCTCAACGACCAGTTAGGTCAAGAGGTCACTGTGCTCCTTGCTCAAGGGAAAATAGAAGAGGTACCCATTCCCCAACGGGGTACAGGGTTTTACTTCCCCTATTTACTTATTCCAAAGAAAACAGGAGGACATAGACCCATTTTAGACCTCAGAGAATTGAACAAATTCCTATTCAAAGAGAAGTTCAAAATGATTTCTCTAGGAACTCTACTGCCATACCTTCAGAGTCAGGATTGGCTTTGTTCTCTAGATGTCAAGGATGCGTACACTCATGTTCTCATCCATCCAACTCACCGAAAGTTCCTTCACTTTCTGTTTCAAGGGAAGCACTACCAATACAGGGTTCTTCCCTTTGGCCTGGCCTCTGCACCAAGGGTGTTCACAAAATGCATGGCTGTGGTGGCAGCATTTCTCCGCACCCTGGGAATATTCATCTTCCCTTACTTAGATGACTGGCTCATTTGAGCCCCTTCAGAGCCAGAGACCAGGGTTGCCCTCTCTCACGCAATGCGCATCCTTCAGTATTTGGGACTTGTCATAAACTTCCCAAAATCCAACCTTGCTCCCACTCAGTCCCTAGAGTTTCTAGGAGCTCTTCTGGATACCAGACAGACAAGGGCCTACCTTCCACAGCCCCGCTGCCTTCGCATTGTGCAGTTAGCTTCCCAAGCAGTGCTAAAACCTCACCTCACTGCTCAGGAAATGTTACAGTTTCTAGGCCACATGGCATCCACCGTGCATGTGGTTCCTTATGCTCGCCTCCATATGAGGGCAGCCCAGTGGACTTTATCTACTCAGTGGACTCAGGCGTCAGGTTGCCTGTCAGACAAAATAGCAAACTCAAATCGCCTTATTTTGTCCCTCCAATGGTGGCAATCACCCCAAAAACTTTTGGTGGGGTTTCCTTTTCAGCAACCCCCACCCCATGTCACTCTAACAACAAATGCTTCACAGGTGGGTTGGGGAGCCCACCTGCAAGGCCTCTCTACCCAGGGTACCTGGACTCCACAGGAGGCCTATTTACACATCAATCTCCTAGAACTCAGAGCAATTTTCCTTGCTCTTTGAGTATTCCACACCCAGCTCAGCTACAAGACAGTCCTAGTTCAAACGGAGAAGCAGGGCGGAACAGGCTCTCTGTCGCTTTGCAACGAAGCTTTGCGACTATGGGCCCTCGCCAGAGAGCATCAGATTCACCTCCTTGCAGTGTATCTTCCAGACATTCAAAACTCTTGGGCAGACAGACTCAGTCGAATACTGCATCCACACGAATGGTCTCTCCATGCAGACCAGGTGGCCAAAACTTTTCAAATTTGGGGAACCCCGGACATAGACCTCTTTGCAAGTCCGCTGAATGCCAAACTTCCCCGGTTCTGTTCCAGAATTCCGGCTCAGGGTTGTCAGGCCAGGGATGCTTTCCTCCTCCGTTGGGGTCAGGACTTCCTGTATGCCTTTCCACCCTTTCCCCTAATTCCCAAAACCCTGTTCAAGCTTCAGAGAGACAAAGGTCATATGATCCTCATAGCTCCACGTTGGCCATGGCAAATGTGGTACCCTCTGCTCCTACATCTCTCTCAAGCTCCACCTCTGGAGTTAGGATCTGCTCCAAATCTCCTTTCTCAAATGGATGGGATGCTGTGGCATCCCAATCCCCAGTCTATGCATCTCAGGGCCTGGTTGCTGAAAGCCTAGAACTTCACGGTCTTAACCTTTCCCAGCAGGTAAAAGATATCCTTTATGTTTCCAGAAAGCCTTCCACAGGACACTCTTATGCATTAAAGTTGAAAAGGTTTACCATATGGTGCTCGCAGAAGGGTCTTAACTCTCTTGCATATCTCTGGAATCATTATTGGGGTATCTCCTTCATTTATCAAATGCAGGGCTTAAGACCAATTCAGTGAGTTCATGTGAGTGCTATTGCAGCTTCTTTCAAGCCTCTAAATGGACAACCTATTTCCTCTCATTCTCTCATAGCGAGATTTATGAGAGGCCTTCTTTTAACTAAGCCTCCCATTAAGCCACCACCGGTGGCATGGCACTTAAATCTGGTTCTTGGGCAGCTCATGAAACCGCCTTTTGAACCATTAGCCACAACCTCTTTGAAATTCCTTTCCTGGAAGGTCATCTTTCTTATTGCAATCACATCAGCATGTCGCATCAGTGAATTGCAAGCGTTGGTGGCTGATCCTCCTTATACAAGGTTCCATCATGATAAGGTAGTCCTTAGGACTCATCCACACTTTATGCCAAAGGTGGTGTCACCTTTTCATTTAAACCAAGTGGTTTATCTTCCTGTATTCTTCCCAAGACCTCACGCCTCAAATGCAGAAAGGAATCTTCATACTTTGGACTTCAAAAGGGCTTTGGCCTTCTACTTGCAAAGGACACAGCAACATAGAAATTCCTCTCAACTCTTTGTTGCTTTTGATCCTAGTGATTTGGGACTTCCAGTCTCCAAAATAACACTGTCCAGCTGGATTGCACAGTGTATATCTTTTGTCTATGAGAGCAAAAACCTTCCTCTTGAAGGCCATGTCACAGCTCACAATGTGAGAGCCATGGCAGCCTCTATGGCTCATCTTCACTCTGTGTCTATCGATGACATCTGTCGAGCAGCTACTTGGGCTTCGGTTCATACCGTCACAGCCCATTACTGCTTAGACAAGGACTCCCGCCGGGATGCCTTGTTTGGTCAGGCTGTTCTACAACACCTGTTCCATACTTAATCAACTCCTACCCACCATCCCTGGTAGGATGCCAGAGATCCATGGGGGGAAGTGGAGCCCTTTCACAAGGGCACACAACTTCTGGGGCCTTCTCCCTGGCATCTTCAGCTAGGAGTCCCCATATGTGAAGACTACATTCCTGCTTGTTCCTGGAGATAGCATAGTTACTCACCTGTAACAGGTGATCTCTGGGAACAGCAGGAATTTAGTCTTCACAACCCACCTCCCCTAGGAGTTGTATCTCTCTATCTCTCTCTCTCTTTGTCTCTTTCCCTCTCTCTTTGTCTCAGCTTTAAACTCAATTAGAGAGGGACAGTTGGGAAAGGCAGGAGGGCAGCATGCAGGCATTGTGGGATGCTCACAAATGCTTTCCTATTGGACGCTGGGGAGCATTCCCGCACAGGCTCCATCGGTACCGACAATACCCATATGTGAAGACTAAATTCCTGCTGTTACCGGGGAGCACCTGTTACAGGTGAGTAACTATGCTTTATCCCCCCATTTTATTGTATTGGTTATTTCCTCCTCTTTTTGAATCTTTGCTTTCCTGACTACTTTGCTAGCTTCTCTAAGTTTTCCCAAATATAGATGCCTGCCTTCCTCTCTCTGTGATCTCTTGTATTTCATGAAGGCCTCCCTCTTTTACTTCACTTTTTCAGCTATCTCTTTCGAAAGCCATAGCTGTCTCCTTTTCCTTTTACCTTTATTTACCATTTTAACAAAAAGGTTGGTTGCCCTTAAAATATCTCCTTTCAGTTGTGTCCACTGTTTTTCTACATCCCCCAGCTGTTCCCATCCCGCTAATGACTTCCTGAGGTATTGGCCCATCTTGGCAAAGTTAGTCTTCCTAATGTCTAAGACCCTCACCTTTGAATGGATTCTAACAGCCCTAGTCCTAATACTGAACCACACCATCTGGTGATCACTGGATGCAAAATGATCTCCTACTATAACATGAGAAACACTTTCACCATTGGTAAGCACTAAGTCCAGTATGGCCCCTTCACGTGTGGGGTCTGTTACCAATTGCTTGAATAGTTCTCCCTGTAGAGAATCCAGGATCTCTTTACTTCTAGATGATACTGCAGCATATTGAAATCCCCTATCAGTAGCACTTCCCCTTTCCTAGCAATGCTGCCTATGTCTTCAATTTACTCTCTGTCCACCTCTTCCTCTTGTGAGGGAGGTCTGTATATCATGCCAATGCAAATAGATTTCTCTTTCCCTCTTTCTAGTTTAACCAACAATGCCTCCTCTCTCCCTTTTAAGTTCTGTAATTCCAAAGCTTTAATAGTATTTTTTACATATAGTGCCACGCCTCCTCCCTTTCTTCCTACCCTTTCCTTTATGAATAAAGTATATAGCCAGGTATAGTTATATCCCAGTCATGGTTTTCTGTGAACCATGTCTCTATAACTACCACTAAATCCAAGTCAGACGCTCCCACCAAAGCTTCAACATCAGGGATCTTATTTCCCATGCTACGGGCATTTATATGCACTGCTTTCCTTATGTTACCCCTGTTACTCATTTTCATAAAGGTATTTAATGTATCACTTACCTGGGGGCTTCCACTTACCTGGGGGCTTTTTTCACCCATCCCCAATGAATCTAGTTTAAAGCCCTCTTCAGTAGATTAGCCAGTCTACTACTGAAGACACGTTGACCTCTCTTGGACAGATGGATGCTATCTCTGCTCTGCAGCTCTTGGAACAGCATCCCATGGTCTAGGAAACCAAAACGCTCTCAATAACACCAGCCATGCAGCCATGTGTTCATCTCCAGGATGCGAGCCTCTCTGCCTTGGCCTTTACCCTCAACAGGGAGGATTAAAGAGAACACCACCTGTGCACTTAACTGCTTCACCCTCTGTCCCAGAGCCATGAAGTCACTTTTGATACGCTCAGAGGGATACCTGGCAGTATCATTTGTTCCGACATGTATTAGCAACATTGGGCAATAGTCAGTGGGCTTGATGAGTCTCGGCAAACTCTCTATAACATCTTGGATTTTGGCACCCGGCAGACAGCATACCTCTCTGGATATCAAGTCTTGTCGGCAGATGGTCACCTCAGTACCCCTCAGAGGAGAGTCACCAACCACCACTACCCTTTGCTTCCTTGTGGTCACTGATTCTGCAACTTTGGGATACTTGAGCTCTGGTTCTTCCCTTTCCAGGGATACTTTCACCTCCTCCACTTCCAGGGCTGCATAATTGTTCTCCAATTCAAGGGCTGGAGAAGTTGGATGGGTGATTCTGCAGGCCCTGGTGACTTGTGTCCAACCTTCGTCATTCTGTTGGCACCCATCTTCTCCTGTGCTAGAGAGCTTGGATGTTTCAAGCAGCATCTCATCAATGTACTTTTCACTGTCTTGAATGCTCCTCAGCCTCGCCACCTCCTCTCTGAGTTCCTGCACTTGTTTCCTCAGAGCTTCATCATGCAGGCACCCTTCAACTGGCATTAGGACCTCTTTCTGGACAGAGGCAGAAGCTGTAACGGGGGTAACAGCTTTAGCAATATGATTTTTCCCAGCCATTGTTCTGTTCGTGGAGCTTAGGTATCTTTTAAAGCAAAAGAGAGAGATCTACCAAAGTACCAGCCGGTTTCCCAGCTGTCCTTTCAGAGAAAAAGCTGTTAAATCACTTTAATTATATTCAAAATGTGCTGTTCCAAGTCCCTGTGCTTTGTGAAATGGGGAGGTGCCCTATAAAGCAAGACTGCTCACTAGGGGTGGGTGGGAGTTGGGGTGGGAAGGGAGGGAACTAACACCTGATTAGGTGTCAGCAGTTCCCAAAAGCTGAGAAGGTTACTAGAGTTTAAAACCTACTCTGCTAAAGAAAATATTGCCACTAAACCACGAAAAAGAATGTAACTTTGCTTTAAAAATATACCAGAACCCTTTTAAGAGCTCCCAGTCAGAGAGCTAGCATTTTAATTTTAATTTTTTTATTTATTTATTTATTTCAACTTCTTATATACCGCACTCTTTGACATCAGCGCGGTTTACAAATAACAGAAAGGAACCAGAACAACAGGCTGTTTGGTATTACATATAACAGGAGTATCAACTTGGATAACATGGGAGAACTATTTACATGGAGTATATAATCTATTAGCTAGATAGCATGCTCAAACTATTTACATAAAATTAGCAGGGATGCTTGGAACAAGAGGGATATTGTGGATTGTACTAGGGTGAGGCTGTTATGTTACGGTTCATGTGGGGTAGTATTTGATGAAAAGGTGCAGTTTAAGGGCCTTTCTGAACTGGGTTAGGTCGGTTATGGCGCGGAGATCAGGTGGGAGAGAATTCCAGTATTTTGGTGTGCTAAACATGAAAGCTCTGTTTGATGTTGATAGGCTGCACGTTGTTATAGCCTTTGGGGTTGTTAGTGAGTTTAATGCTGCATGTCTCCTATTTCTATTTGATGGGACGGATTGGATGAGTTTAGTAAGTGATGTGGACGATAAACCATTTAAGGCCTTAAATGTGAGAATGAGGGTTTTGAATGTAAGTCTTCCGTGTATAGGGAGCCAATGGAGCTGTTTGAGGATAGGTGTGATGTGTTCACTTCTGGTCGCTCCTAGAAGAACCCTGGCAGCGGTGTTCATTGCGAGCTGCAAGGAGCTTATGGTGGATTGTGGGAGTCCTTGTAGAATGGAATTGGCGAAGTCGAAATGCGGCAGTATCAGAGCTTGGTAGATGGTTCTGAAGTCTTCGTGGTCTAGTAGGGGACGCAGGTGTCTGAGAGTGCGTATTTTGAAGTATACAGATTTTACGATATTGTTTATGTGTGATTTCATATCGAGCCTATGGTCTAGTGTGACTCCGAGGTATTTTATAGTATCCTTGGTGTCTAGGTCAGCTCCCTTGACACTTATATGTGGTGGTGGGGTGAAGTTGGGGTCTCTTGTGATAAAGAGAACCTCAGTTTTCTTATGCTGAATGCGGAGGTTCTGTGACAGGAGCCATTGTGAGACTGCATCGAAGCAGTTTGTTATAGGCAATAAATCCATTTGCATTGTGGAAAATGGCATGTAGAGTAGGATATCGTCGGCGTATATCATACATTTCACATTGAAGGACCTGATGATATCGCAGATAGGCTGCATATAGACGTTGAACAGGAGGGATGAGAGTGAGGACCCCTGCTTAACGCCTTGTCTTTGGTGGAAGAGTTTTGATTCTCCTGTTGCGGATTTGACGTATTGCATTCTGGTGTCGAGGTATGATTTACACCATTCAAGTGCTGAGTTGCAGATGCCTTTTCCTTTCAGTCGACCGAGGAGAATCTCGTGATTTACCGAGTCAAACGCTGCTGCTATATCCAAGAAGATTAGCACAACGCCTTGTCGGATGTTGTTTATGGTATTGAGAACATCATTGAAGAGGGTGGTAAGCAGTGTCTCAACGCCGTGGAATTCTCAAATAAACCCTCAAATCCTTACTGTTGTTTGACCTGTAGAGCCGCTATTTGGAATGCCTATTGACATTGTGAACTTCCAATTATGAAGCACAGATAATAGGAAAGGAGGAGGGAAATGCTATTGTGCTGGAACAGCGGCTGGTAGTGCCAGAAGTAGTTTTATTCCATCTTGAAAAACGCCCCAAGGGTGGAATGTAAATCCATGTCCTCAATATACTTTCATGCCACTCAAAATCCAAAGTGAAAACCATAGAGTCTCTAGTGGTGAAGAACTTAAGAACACTGTGTATTTCATGATTTTACAAAAGCACATTTGTATTTATTAATTTCTCTCAGGATAATAAAGTCACTAATAGTGTTAGCAGTAACAGTGCAGTAAAAAGAGCTGCTGTTCATGTGAAACTGTCAAGTTGACTAGTTTCTCAAGGATTTACAATATGTGTACTGACATTTTAATCATTACAACTGTAGAAGGGGTTGTCTAAAACTGTTAGGATGCAGCCCAAGTAATTCCGTGCTTCTCAGGGCCATGGGAGATTGAGAATATCATAACATTACTAACCTTATGCCAAAACCAAATGAACTGAAGAGTTACCTTACATCATACCAGCAGCATTTAATCAAGGAGAGTCATGACCATACTTACCTCATCTGAAGTCAAAAAGTTCAAACGGAGAAAAATAGCCCATGGAACTAATGCTTTAATATGGAACAAAGGAATGATGTCATTTTGACATCAACTCATGAGGCGAATACTCTTAACCCAGTGATGAAACCATCAAGTTAAACCCATGTGTTAAAATTAAAAATGGCACTGAAACATATTGACGATTGTATACTATAATATGTGGCATTCGGTAATTTAACAATCTAAAAGCAATACATAATGATCTTCTTACCCTGAGTAAATGCTGATACCCGAGAGGGGGACATAAAACCAGCCAAAAGTGCTCAAAAAAGGAAAACTGCCAGCGTCCTATCAATGAATATTTTGTGGAACCATTAGCACTAAACCTGCATATTATCCAATCCAGAGCCGATAAATAGAGCACTGAGCCTATCCCAGTACAACGCACTAATAAAAGATAATAAATAATGATAAAATATATAAAAATTAGACAGATATCTGTACCGATCAGGACCGGACTTCATGCACTGGAGCCTCAGGACAGGCAAAACGAACAATGCCATGAAATCATGATGACATAAAACTGTACTATAAATAAATAATGCAGAAGGCATGTGCCTACAGAGTTGAATGTAGGTGGAAGACAATGGCCAAAGAACCAGAAATTTCAGATCATTGATCTTATGCTTGGCGGTCATCCAATGTTCTACCAGAGGCTTCTGAGGAATATTAGGCTTGATGCAACTCTGATGTTCAATAATCCTCATCTTGACACTCCTGTTTGTTTTACCAATATAGAACAAGTTGCATGGGCAAATTATCACAGAAATAACATTCTCTATGTTAGGCAGTTAGTAAAGCTGGTCAATGGGAACTTTGATTGTGTACAAGGATGAACGAATGCACCTTTAGTCATAATAACATGGTCACAAATGGAACAAGTTCCATAACAGAAGTGCCCCATGGTGATCAGTTTGCGACATGGAACTGGTAAAGCAGATGGCACTAGGAGATTAGCTAAATTAGGTTTCCTATAGTACACTATCATGACTTCCTGAGACTCACATTCTGGTATGGTTTGGACAATATACCATTCCCTGCAATTGATGGCAGAAATCTGTTTTGATTTAGTCGAAAACAAAAGGGGACAAACTATTTTGTCTATATTAGGATTCTATTTGATTGAAACGAGTGTGTCTTATTCAGTATTCTTTGCTCGCTCATATGCTTGAGATATAAACTTTCTAGGATATCATTTTTCTTGAAACCTATTGTATACAATAACTTCATTGTCTTCAGAGCCACTAGTGTCTGAACAAATACACTTAGCCCTTAAGAACTGGCTTACAGGGAGGTTGTTTTTCAAAGAGCTGTTGTGAAAGCTCTGAAAATGAAAAAAAATGGTTGCAATTGGTTGATTTGCAAAATAGATCTGTTCTAAAGCCCTCCTCATCCTTGATGATTCTGATATCCAGGTAGCAACCTCCTTGAAATCGCAAATACTGGTCAAGTGTATTCAACCAGCCCAAAAAGGTGTCCAAGGAAACCCCATCACCCTCCCAAATAAAAAGACTATTGAACTTACCTCCAATGCAGACACATCCTGGGCAAACTGTTCTGTTTCAGGCCATACCCATAATCCTCTGCTCCTCATTATGCACATTTGCAGACTTATACTTGGAACAGCCTAGGCAATGTGAGGCACAGTGCAGTGCAGAAGGCCACAGAATTCTGGAGAGACATACACATACACACTCATATCGCCACACTGTGCAAAAGTGGGGATGGTTGGCATTCCTGCCTGCCACTTTGGTCTCCATATCAGCTCAAGCATTGTTAACGTGTGCCCATCTGGTCAGCAGCAGAATGGGAGAGTGTTGGTGGTGGAGGATCACATTTCTGTGACAACAGCAACAACATTAGAATTACCTACATGGAAAAAAGGTCTGGCAATCTACTTCTGCATCTTGCCTGAAAACCCAATGGACAGTCACAACAGATTCTCAAGAACAGTGATGTCTCTCTCCATACAAAGATTTGACTTGTTCAAGTCATGGTATTTTCAATAACGTCATATGGATGCAAAAGTTGGACATTGAAAAAGCTACGAGACAGACAGGAAGAAAATTGATGTCTTTGAATTATGGGCTGGTGACGAATATTGTGTACACCATGGACTGCACAAAGAACAAACCAATTAGTACTAGAGGAGCTCAAACCTAAGCATTCTTTAGAAGCTCAGATGACAAAACTTCAACTCTCATCCCTTGGACACATCATCCGAAGAGAAAGATCATTAGAGAAAGACATTGTGCTTGGCAAGGTAGAAGGTCAATGCAAACGAGGAAGGTCAGCAATGAGATGCATCAATACAATAGCAACAGCTATGGGGGTTTGGTTTCTCCAGGGCCATGTGCCCATGAGGGAAGGGTTATGACAGCCATTGTAGTTGGTGATTTGGTGATTCAATCATTAGGCATGTAGATAGTTGGGTGATTGGTAGACGTGAGGATCGCCTGGTAACATGCCTGCCTGGTGGGAACGTAGCAGACCTCACGCGCCACCTAGACAAGGTCTTAGATAGTGCTGTGGAGGAGTCTACTCTCTTGGTACATGTCGGTATCAATGACATAGAAAAGTGTGGTAGGGATGTTCTGGAGGCTAAATTTAGGCTTTTAGATAGGAAGTTGAAATACAGAACTTCCAGGGTAGCATTCTCCGAAATGCTTCCCATTCCACGTGCAGGACCCAAAAGGCAGGCAGAGCTCCAGAGTCTCAATGCATAGATGAGACGATGGTGCAAGGATGAGGTTTTGGATTTGTTAGAAACTGGGGAACATTCTGGGGAAAGGAAGGGCTCTTCCATAGGGATGGGATCCACCTTAACTGGAATGGGACCAGGCTGCTGGCATTAACCTTTAAAAAGGAGATAGAGCATCTTTTAAACTAGATAATAGGGGAAAGCCGACAGTTGCCCAAGAGCGCATGGTTTGGAGCAATGTATCCTTGAAGGATACCAGCAAAAGATTGAAGTTAGGGCATATCAGCAGAGAGGTTCCAATAAAGACAAAAGTAGCCTAAATGCCGTTGAGTACAGAGCAGACAGAGATTAAAGATTCCAAATTACCCCTGCCTACCAATAGTTAGATTAATATGAATAAAATGCAGCCTCTAAAATGCTTGTATGCAAATTCTAGAAGTCTAAAAAATAAGATCTAAGAGTTAGAATATATAGCAATAAATGAGAGGTTAGATATGATTGGTATCTCAGAGACATGGTGGAAGGAAGACAACCAGTGGGACACTATGATACCTGGGTACAAACTATATCGTAATGATGGAGTAGATTAAATTGGTGGAGGGGTTGCGATCTATGTTAGAGAGGGCATTGAGTCACAAAGGATTAAAGTTTTGCAGGAAACAAAACCCACTGTAGAATCTCTATGGATTGAAATTCCATGTAAATAGGGGAAGGGGAAGGTGATGGCAGTGGGGGTGTACTATCGACCACCTGGCCAGAGTGAACAAATGGATGATGAAATCCTCAAAGAAATCCATGAAGCTAATAAAAGTTACAGCACAGTAAATATAATGGGTGATTTCAATTACCCCAGTATCAATTGGGTCAATGTCATGGCAGGACATGCTAGGGAGATAAAGTTTCTAGATGAAATAAATGACTGCTTCTTGGAGTAGCTGGTTCATGAACTGCCAGAGTGGAAACCATTTTGGACCTACTCCTTAATGGAATACAAGATCTGGTGCAAGAGATAAGGGTGTTGGGGCCACTTGGCGATAGTGATCATAGCATGATCACGTTTGATTTAATAAATGGAGGAGGGAGGGTAAGGAAATCCACAGCACTACCTTTTAATTTTCAAAAGGGAGACTATGGTAAAATGAGGAAAATAGTTAAGAAAAAACTAAAAGGAGCAGTTGCAAAGGTTAAAGATTTACATCAAACTTGGGTGTTGTGTAAAAATACTATCATGGAAGCCAAGACCAGCTGTATTCCATGCTTTAAGAAAAGTGGAAGAAAGTCCAAAAAACTGCCAGCATGGTTTAAAGGTGAGGTCAGAGAGGCTGTTGTTGCCAAAAAAAAACATCTTTCAGGAAATGGAAAATGGAGCCAAATGATGAAAACTGGAAACAACACAAACACTGGGAAATTAGATGCAAAGCATTAAGAAGTTTGCTGTGGAAGCAAAAATGCATAATAAAAACTTTTTAAGTACATTCATAGCAAAAAACATGTGAAAGAGTCAATTGGACCATTAGATGATAGAGGGTTAAAAGGGGCACTAAGAGGGGACAAAGCTATAGCAGAGAGACTGAATGAATTCTGTGCTTCGTGTCTTTACTGATGAAGATGTAGGGATGTTACCCACGACTGAAATGATATTTAAAGGTGATGCTGCAGAAGAATTGAAAGAAATATCGATACACCAGGAAGATGTATTACAACTATATGATAAACTGAAGAGTAGCAAATCACCTGGACCAGATGATATTCCTGAAGATTGGAAGATGGCCAATGTAACACCAATTTTTAAAAAGGGTTCCAGGAAACTACAGACAGATGAGCCTGAAGCCAGTACTGGGAAAAATAATAGAAACCATCATAAAGAACAAAATTACTGAACATGTAGATAGTCATGACTTAATGGAAGTCAGCCAACATGGCTTTAGGCAAGGAAGGTCTTGTCTTACTAATCTGTTATGTTTTTTTGAAGATGTGAATAAACAGGTAGACAAAGGTGAGTCGGTTGATATAGTGTATCTGGACTTTCAGAAAGCCTTTGACAAGGTCCCTCATGAGAGACTTTTGGCAAAATTAAAAAGACATGGGATAGGAGGCAGTGTACTATTGCGGATCAGGAACTGGTTAAAAGATAGAAAGCAGAGGGTAGGGCTAAATGGCCAATTTTCTCAATGGAGAAAGGTGAATAGTGGAGTACCGCAGGGATCTGTGCTGGGTCTGCTGTTTTTTAACATATTCGTAAATGACATGGAAATAGGACTAACGAGTGAGGTTTTCAAATTTGCAGATGACACAAAACTATTCAAAGTTGTTAAACCCATAAGGATTGTGGAAAATTGCAAGAGGATCTTGATAAATTGGAAGACTGTGCATCCAAATGGCAGATGAAATGTATTTAACTATGCTTATATACCGCTTTTCACCAGGTCAAAGCGGTTTACAGATAAATGCTAACAGGCACTATTTATTCCTTTGTCACCGAAGGGCTCACAATCTAAGTGTACCTGAGGCAATGGAGGGTTAAGTGGTTTTCCCAAGGCCACAAGGAGTGGCCATGGGACTAGAGACCCCAGTCCCTCTGGTCTGAGGTTAATTGTCCCTACATGGGAATTGAACCCCTGACCCTCCAGCCTGAGGTAGTCTGCCCCAACAACTAAGCCACTCCTCCCTATTTAATGTGAACAAGTGCAAAGTTATGCACCTAGGAAAGAAAAACCCAAACTATATGGTTACACGATGCAAGGTTCCACATTAGGAACCACCACCCAGGAAAAAGGTTTAGGCATCATCGTGGATAATATGTTAAAACCCTCTGTCCAGTGTGCAGCGGTGGCCAAGAGAACAAATGCTAGGTATCATAAAGAAAGGAATAGAGACTAAAACAAAGGATATTATAATGCCTCTTTATCATTCTATGGTGCAATCACACCTTGAATATTGTGTGCAATTCTGGTCACCGCATATTAAAAAGGATATAGCGTTATTAGAAAAGATACAAAGAGCCACCAAAATGGTAAAGGGGATGGAATGATACACCTATGAAGAAAGGCTAAAAAGGTTAGGGCTCTTCAACCTGGAAAAGAGGCAGCTAAGGGGAAATATGATAGAGGTCTATAAATTCATGAATGGAGTGGAACGTGTAAACGTAGATCGATTCTTTATGCCATCAAAATATAGAAAGACTATGGGGCATGCAATGAAGCTACAGGGTAACCTATTTAAGATTAATAAGAGAAAATATTTTTTCACTCAACGTGTAATCAAACTCTGGAATTTGCTAGCGAAGGATGTAGTAAAAGCTTTTAGCATAGCTAGGTTTAAAAAAGATTTGGACATGTTCCTGAAGGAAAGGTCCATAAACCATTATTAAAGGGGACACAGAATATCCACTGCTTAACCCAATACAAGCATTGTGGAACCTATGTCTTTTGGGAAAACTGTTAGGAACTTGTCACCTAGATTGGCCACTGTTGGAAACAGGATACTGGGCTTGATGGAACTTGGTCTGATCTAGTATGTATATCTTATGTTCTTATGCCACTCTATCAACAATGAGCCATCTGACTGAAGATAACACATTTTAGGACAGCTATCCAGAGGGTGGCCATGAGTCTACATAGACTCAATGGCATTTAACAACAACAACAGGGATGTGCTTTCATTAGAAACAAAAGCTGGGGGGGGGGGGGGGGCGGAGCCTGATGTCCAGCGGGTAAGACGCTTTGCGTTGAAGCTCCCGAGAGGCCTACTTAGAATCCTGACTTAATACCTATACAAACTTACTATTTCGCTCCGAGCTGACCGGGGTACATCGGGGGGGATGGCGGCCCATAAACCAGCGCGCTTGGACTTCGGGTCTCCTTCCTCTTCTCACGGAAAACGCTCCAAAACAGAGGTGTCCTCCCCACAGAAGATGGCTCCATTTCGTGAAAACCCCGAAATGCACCTGGAGATTTTGGAGGAAATACGCGGTGTGAAGGAATTGGTGCAGTCCAATGGAGAAGCGCTTCGAGCTATGCGAGAAGACTTTGGAGTGCTCCAGGACCGACTTGAAAGTCTCTCATTATGGCAGGACAACATGGCGGGGATCCTCGACTCGCACGTGGTGCGTTTGGGCAACCTGGACAAGGCTGAGCGCCAGATACAGAATCTTCAAAAGGAGTTAGAAGATAGCAATAATCGAGCCCGTCGCAACAATGTGAGGCTCATTGGCATACCGGAGGGGGTGGAAGTCGGAGATATAAGAGAATTCCTGCTCAAAACTCTTCCCTCCTTGCTAAAGATCACTTTTCATAGAGAACTGGAAATCGATCGTGCATACCGTGTTCCTACCCACATGGCGCTCAACCGAACGACCCCCCGGCCTATTATCTTTCGCTTGCTACGATATCAACAAGTGGAACAAATTTTAAATGCTGCCCGGGCGAATCATCATTTGGAATTTGAAGGTCACAAAGTCTCCTTCTTCCCTGATTTTGCAAAGCCTACCGTTGACCGTCGGAAGAAACTCCTTGCTTTTCGCCCTCGACTTCAACAGCTACAGGCTCGCTTTGGCCTGTTGTATCCAGCGAAGCTCCGAGTGACTCTCCACAACCAAACCAGGACATTCGAAGATCCTGATCTACTGTCAACATTTTTGGACTCCAAAGAAGCAGAGCAGATGCGCTAATCCAAAAACTTGGACTTTTATCTGCCGGCTCTGTCCGCCATCTTGAAGGGCCCGATGCGGCGGTCATAGCTAAGCACAGAGACTACCTGGACTTCCTTTCTCTCTCTATATGACCTTTTGATTTTGGTCTCCTATCCCTCCATGATGTGTGCCTCGGTCGGATTCGGAGCACGCACAGTCCTACAGGTTATGTGTTTTTTCCATTTCGGCCTTCTCTGGGGTTTCTCCCCGCAGACACATGGTCGCCAGTAATTTTTGGGGTTTTGCTTCTTCTCTACCGCACTGCGGTTTTCTTTTTTAATGTGGGGCGCTCCATTGTATTATTTTAGCCTGTTTTCTTTCATGTCATATGTACAGCCAGATACAGTCAATATGAGGGACATTGGGAAATTATGTGTGCTATCATGCTCAGAACTTTTAACTTTGTTGAATGGCTTTATGTAAAATTTTATCACTCAACGTAAAAGGCATTAATAGTTCAATCAAAAGGAAGCAAATCCTTAGCTATCTTAGCCATGAGCATGCTGATTTAGTGTTTCTTCTGGAAACGCATCTAAACTCTGCTGAAACACTGCAACTCAATGCTAAGTCTAACATGGTGGCTGCCTACTTTCCCGCCGTTTCCAAACGGTGCGGGGTAGCCATTCCGGTTAAGAAGTCTTTGCAAGCTACTGTAATTGATACTGGCGCTGACAAGGAGGGTAGATGGGCCCGTGTACACCTTAAGGTTGGAGATAGCGAATTCACGTGTATTTGCATTTATGCCCCGAATGTGGACAACCCTGCTTACTATGCAAGTATTGCGCAGTTGGCATAGGCCTCTGCCAATGCTCCATCAATACTTGGTGGTGATTTTAATCAAGTGTTCCATCACTCTTTTCTTCTCCAACACGGCGCTCGTTGGCTGGAAGATCCAGTACCGAGTAGACCTGTGTGACTAGACATAGAGGAGGATCTTTGCAAACCGATTCCTCTTACTTTTCTCCCTGGTATGACTCTCCCATCAGACTCCCACTATCCACCAATGCTTTTAGACACTTTAGGTGCCTTTAATACTCTAATGCAATCCTTAGACTCCTGACTCTGTCCGTTCGATAGGCTCCCGCTTTGGTACACTACTTGATTTCGAATACAAAATAAGTCTATAGTGTGGAGCCCCTGGTACACCAGGGGCATTTGAATTCCTAGCCAGTTGTTCCATGATGGTCGCTGGAAAACTTTTAGTGAATTGCAAATTGAATTTGGTCTCCCAGCGACACACTACTTTCAGTCGATGCACCTTCAGCATTGCCTTTGGAGTGCTAAGGTATTTCCGCCATTGGCATCCCCTATACAAGGTGGTTCACCGGGTGTAGCATCCAATTTTTACAAACCCTTATGTAATGCTATAACTTGCGATACCCCTATAGCGCAGAAAGCATGGGAGAGGGAATTGCATGTGACTTGGCCTTGGAGCAATGGAGCCTTGACTGGAGTAGAGCGCCACGGGTTTCCCGATCCGCCTCACTCACTCAGACACTCTTCTTTCTAGCCCACCGGTGTTTTTACACTCCTGACAGATTAGCCAAATGGAACACTACTCAGGGCAATAGTTGTTGGACATGCCATGCGGCCATTGGTTCACTACCTCATGTTATGTATGAATGTCCCGCACTACAGTATAACTGGCGTCGGGTCTGGGGTCGTATCCAGTCTATTTTGCACTTTCAGGAGCCCCTTTCTTGGAGGATGGTGGGACTTCGCCCAGCTGCGGGGATCTCCTCTCTTCCAAAAAACGGCTTACTTCCTTTGGGGCTTTATGCTTGGCATTGCTATTTCCCTAATTAAGAAATACTGGAAAAATAGCTCCCCTCTGAGCCCCAATGCATGGTGGAATCATGTCTGTCTCTACAGTAAATATGAACAAATACCTCGTATGTTTGCTTCCCCCGTTCAGACTTCTCATTATAGGTCTGAATGGAAGATGCTCAATGATTATGTACATTCTGCTAAATGCTCTCATCTGACTGTCTAAATTTGTATATACTTTGGTCCCATGATCATTCTGTATCGTTGATACCCTTTTGACCGTTTTTGATGTATAATCACTGTTAATTGGAAGCGCTCACATGCTGACATAATCGGCTAGAGAAGAGGCATGGGGGTGGGGGGTAATTGGGTTTACTTTTCCTTATTGTATACTTGTTTTGTCTCCTTTGGTGTGTTGTTTCTTTTGTTTGTTACAAAATGAAAATAAAAGTTTCAAAAAAGAAACAAAAGCTGGGTTCATGGCAAAACAGGAAAAGATGATGATGTGATCATTTCCTGGTTCCCATCAATAGCTTGCACTCTCACAAGAATGCACACTATTATGCAGTAGCATGCACTGTTCGTACATGTGAAAGAGTGTACATTATTGAGCAATAACAATATGGAATGAATATAAATGGGGGAAAACCGAAAGAAAACAAAAACATTTAGGCTGCACATTGGGCTGCAAATTCCCTAGTGCTTTTGAGGGAATGCTAATCCTGGCCCTATGATTCCCATTCTCCACACCTGGGAAATACCTATGCATATATCACATAAATGTAGGCTCTGTGTGTCTACCTTTATACAGTGTAAGTCATATTTCAGATGGGATATCCAAGTACAATCTGGGACATCAAAGCCAGAATGTCTGAAAAGAAAGGCAAGCACATGCAAGTTCAGGCACGATTCCAGAAACGTGGACGTGCCTGATATGTGAGTGTCCAGTCAAAAACAAAACCCCTAGCACAGGGCAAAACATCAAAACCCAAAGTTGAAAAAACCCCAGCTCACAGAGCTTACCGTGTAATATTAGCACAAGACCAAAAAATCCCAATTATTACACTATCTTTTTTTGTCGGAATGACCATTCAAGAGAAAGCAGGAAGGTAACCCACCCCTCGCTGTGGTCAATCCATTTTATTAATTTAAAATGCTTGAAAACTTATCTTTTCTTTTTTCTTTAATTCAGCCAGCACAGAATTCCATAGACACAACGTGCCACGTTTCGAGCCATCTATCCCATCTGTAGCCCTGCATCAGGTGAAATTTGTTGAATCCCAACCTTTGGGATTCAACAAATTTCACCTGATGCAGGGCCACAAATGGGATAGATGGCTCGAAACGTGGCACGTTGTGTCTATGGAATTCTGTGCTGGCTGAATTAAAGAAAAAAGAAAAAAAGAAAAGATATTTTTTCAAGCATTTTAAATTAATAAAATGGATTGACCACAGCGAGGGGTGGGTTACCTTCCTGCTTTCTCTTGAATGGTCATTCCGACAAAAAAAGATAGTGTAATAATTGGGATTTTTTGGTCTTGTGCTAATATTACACGGTAGGCTCTGTGAGCTGGGGTTTTTTCAACTTTGGGTTTTGATATGTGAGTGTAGCAAAGTCTACATAGACACCCCCAGGAGACCATTTCAGAAACAGGACATCTAATAGCATAATGGTTAGAGTAGTGGCTTAACAGCAGCTTGGCCATGGTTCAAAACCCAGTGTGGTCTTTGTAATCTGAAGCTAATCACTTAATACTCCATCTTCTCTATGCTCTCTGGATGCTTTAGGGTGAAAACAAACACTTTCCTAATGCCTATTTGTGCCTGAAGCAGGAATAAACATGCACTTGCCTGCAGATAGCTCTATGGCTTCTGGTATAGAACAGGGATGTGTAACTCCATTGTCCCTCCCCAGACACACCTCTACTACACCCCTGTGGCTACTTGAATGTCCCTGTACTGGAGACATCTGCAAACTGCATTTATGGAATGGTTACAGAGACATATTGGTGATTTTGACATCTATATGCATGTCTGCAGACGTACAGACCATGACTAAATATTTTAGAATGACTCTAATTGGGCAGGTTAGAGCTGTTCTATGCACTGAAGTCACATATAAAATTATCCCCAAAATAGTATGCACATTGTATTTCCTGTGTGGGTATCAGAAAATTTTAGAAGCAAACGTATATGAATATGTCACCTTTAAAATTACTCCAGAGAATTTATGTGCATATATTTACAAGTTCTTTGTCAAACACAAATTTCTTGGGTTAATTTAAAAGCAAATGTGAATATTTTATAAAGTATTTATACAAATGCTAACCCCTCCCCAACCCTCTTACAGCAAAGCCTACACTCTGTCTGGGCAAATGTATGCAAGTATAGGCAGTAGACGCATAGGTTATGGTCCATATCAGGTAGGCAGTTTTATAAACCTATTTTTGTGCATAAAATACTGCTTTGTTCAGAAATGCTGTTTTAAATTACCCTCAAAGGGACCTTAGTAATGGAACAGATAGAAGATGACAGATCAAGTAAATCCTGTGACAGCACAGAAGGCAGGTACAAATTGGAAGACTCTGTGGACTAAATGATTCTTTTCTGCAGATATATTTTTTTCCTATGAAACAGAGTCATACTGAAATACACTTGTTTTGAATTTGACTTTGAATTATTAACATATCTCTAGAGTAATCTCTAAACATTATTTTAAAAAGTTCTACTACTAAAAACAATATATGAAGAAATGAAATGGGAATTATAGAGTCCCATACTGAAAAGATTTATGTGGTTGGCCCAATGTTTACTACATAAATGGTCCCTTTTACTAACACTTAGCTCAAGCTATGTGCTGCATGGCTCCATTTTATTCCTATGGGCTGTGTGGCAGATAGCGGATCTAAGTCTTAGTAAAAGGGGCCCAAATTCTTTAAAAAAAGTCCAACCTACTGTGCTTGAATGTAACTATGTAACTTACCTTGAATTAAAACAAGAAAGCATGATCTAAAAATTAAATAAAAAGAAGTGGGCTATATGGATATTTTTTATCCATTTACATCCTGTGGTGATTTATATGGATAGAAAGTAGAATTAGGGGTGAGCCTGCAGATCATCCGCAAACATATCTCTAGAGCAGCAAAATGCAGCCTCTCTCTAGCTATCTTAGCTACTTAAATGAATAGGTGATAACACCTTGATACCACATAAACATGTAGAGAGTCATTTTACAAAGGATATACTGGAGCCGGGTAAACATCCAAATGGGGATGTGCAATAAATGTAAGCAATTGCGGAACTGGACGCTTTGACAGGAAGTACAGGTGCAAAGCAGCAATGTGAATGTATGGGAGAATAGACACACAGGCCAGACAAGGCAAAGCACGTCCATCCATTATGGAATACCACAAGGAAGATGGCCAAGGTGCCATTCACAAAAATGGGTCCATGGACATTCAGGCACCAGTGATGATACACAAGCACATATGGGCAGGCAGGGGCACAGCATGAGGAAACGGTGAGAAGTTGGGTTGATGGTGACAAGGATGCCGAACTTCTCCCGTGCCGAGACTAGGCTCATTTGTTGTCTAGTGCTGAAGAATGAGGAGCATCAATACCACTTCCTTGGCACTGAGCTAGTCAGCAGAAGGCACAGGTGATCTGGCATATGTTCTTCCAGATGCTCAGTCAGTATGTATTACAGAGGACATGGAGAGGGGGCAGAAGCAGAAGCAGATGCAGAAGTGCAAAAGTAGCTGAATACATGGGGTGGCAAATGAGCAGGGAGCAGAGATAGGAATGCAGTGCCAGATATGGAGAGGGGGAGAAATGGGCCAAACAGCCTGCCAGGAATGGAAACACCATCTCCCAAAACCATAGCACAGGCCACAACAGATGCACAGACGATGACACAGGAGGGCATAGGAAGGGAGAAAGTGGGCCAAAAGACAAGGACCACGCAAGTCAACAGAAGCATGCCTATGTGGAACAGAAATTAGGTGGGACAGCGATGCATATACAAAGTATGCAGCAACAGGCAGTGGCTAGATGGTGGAGGGTCCCAGCATGTCCATCAGGCACTCGGGTGAGCAGATTGGTAAGGCCAGAATGGGAGCCGGACCCAAAGGAAGTACTAGAAGTGTGTGACCACAATAGAATAACACGTGGAGCCATAACAGTTGCAAAAAAAGTGGCAGTGGAACAGATGTATGGCACCAGTGTAAAGGAGGGGCAAATGTCAAGTGAAAAGGGCAGGGAAGCATTAACAGCACCCCTATCATCCTGAAGTGCTACAGGATCAGGCAAAATTTGGAGGCCCTAAAAACACATCAGGACCACTCGGTGAAAAGAGATCATAGCAATTAGCCAGGCTGTTGCAGTAGTTGGCGGAATGCCAAGGTAAGGACAAGATGGGGAAATGCAGCCACTTGAGCATGAGGCATGTGGCCATCCTTAGCATGGCACGACAGTAACACAGGATGGGTGCCAGGAATGTAGAGTGCAGCAATGGCCATGGTGACAGGATGAGCAGTTTCCTTTAAAGCTGCTGATGTTGTGCCAATGGCATAGGCTGAAGGTCAGGACATTGGCCTAGGCCATGCAGATCAAGTGACCAAGGAACAGGCAGAGGAAGTGCTAGAGCAGGAGGAGCCAGAAAAGGTTTTCAGCTGGCCAAATATTCGCTCAATAACAGATTGCATGGTCTGGTGAGCCTGGTAGTAGCACTCTTCTGCCTCTCTCATGGGGTGAATCAATGGGGGTCATGAGCCAGATTCTCTCCTGTCTCCTGCAGGTCAAGAAGGATGGGGGGAGAAAGAGGTACCTTATTGTGTAGGCCATGTCACAGGCTGTTATCCTTGTCACTGCTACAGTTCATATCCATTCCTATATCTCTATCCCTCTCTCAATGACCCTTAGTCAGCTGATGGATAGCTGGTGACTGCCATGTGATTCCACTCTGCCCATCATCCCAGGATGCTGCAGATGTCATCCTGCCCTGTATCCATGTGTGCTCTGTGCCTCTGTGTTGTCTGCCCCTTTTCTATTCTCCATGACCACCTGATCTAAACAAATTCCTATAACCCCCATGCCCTAGATAGCCCAAGGCTGAGCACTGTTCTGGGTTGTGCCTCCCTCTTAGTGTTCACCCACCCTCTTGCCTCTCTCTGTGGCATGTTTCCTGTGAAGCACCCTCCCTTCTTACCCAACTAACAGCACACTGCTGGCCACCCCATTCAAGCAGTGGTTCATGATGTCTTCTTTGCTTCCTTACTAGTGTTTGGATTGGATTTTCACTCTGCTCCTTGGCGTATTGTGGGGCCCTGTATCCCACAACAAATGTTTTTCAGATATCACCAATCAGCAACAAATTACTCAAGACAAACTTCTGCTCAAATGCAAAGCTTCTTTATTGGTATACCAAAAGCGAAATAAATCACCAATGCAGAGAGCAAAAGACTCTGTCTGAGAGTGTGACAGGCAACCCCCTCTCTGCCCAGGATCAGAGAGCAGATTGCCCGCCGAGTTAGGATGACATCAGACTTTCTAGAAGTTTTGTGACAGAGAATATCTATATATAAGGAGACGGCTCCATAACTCGGCAGGCAATCTGCTCTCTGATCCTGGGGGTGAGAGGGGGTTGCCTGTCACACTCTCAGACAGAGTCTTTTGCTCTCTGCATTGGTGATTTATTTCGCTTTTGGTATACCAATAAAGAAGCTTTGCATTTGAGCAGAAGTTTGTCTTGAGTAATTTGTTGCTGATTGGTGATATCTGAAAAACATTTGTTGTGGGATACAGGGCCCCACAGTATCAGCCTGTGGGCAACCCCCCACACTTCTATTTCTATCCAGATAGCCTACTTTGCTACCAGTATATGGTGTTCCATGCAGTCACTAATCTCTCAATGCTGT
Source organism: Ichthyophis bannanicus (assembly GCA_033557465.1). NCBI lineage: Eukaryota > Metazoa > Chordata > Amphibia > Gymnophiona > Ichthyophiidae > Ichthyophis > Ichthyophis bannanicus. The sequence goes on along the minus strand of CM066036.1, from coordinate 729,824,263 downwards.
TTTCATAGATTTAGCAATGCACAATTACCAAACAAACCCCTTCCAAAATCAAAAATAAAGAAGTTCCTTATCTTTTTGTCAGAAGATGCTGAGGGAGGCTAGAATAACTGTCTAACCCCACCAGACGGCAACCTCCATTTTATTCATAAATATAAACTTTGTCAAGAAAACTTAACTCAACGGTAGGGCTCCAGTCCAAACGACTTAACTTATCATCGGGGAGTGCGGTATCCAAAAGATCAGGCTCAAGGTGAATCACTTATGGATGCCTGATTGTTACCAAGATGTAGGCATTGTGGCATGACCCTGACAAGCGAGGAAACACATTGATTATTTTCTCATTGGCATTGCAGACCCACCTACATATTTCCCAGCACCACGGGAAAGTCTGCTATCTGGTGGAATTGCAGTATGGTCTGTTGGCCTCTGCTGTGCTGTGCTTGGGGAGCAAATGTGCTGCACAATACTGGGGAGGAACGCTGCCAAGAACCGTGTCAAACATAGCAACAATGCCAACTGGCTGATACCTGCCGTAGCAGCGAGCACAGTCTGAAAGCTGCATGTGGTCAGGAATGCAAGGGCTGCAGTAATTTTGGTGTGAACAAGAACAGGATGGCCTCCCTATGTGGCAGTGCTGAGGTCTTGCTCCAGCTCTTAACACAGCTGCTTTATCAAATCTGAACCTCATCAGGCACTGGCCATTCATGAGCCTTATTTTTTAGGCCCTCGCCCAGTACAACTTCTAATAGAGATGCCCTTTTCATGCCCTCACACATTCCCTGTCCAGTTCCTCCTCTATAACCACTTCAAAGCACTGATTCATGCTGTACATTGCTGCTACCATCCATCAACACCTGTAGGACCACAAACTGCATACCCTCACACCCACCACTGGTGCCCTTGTGCTACCTCCACCAACATGCAACGCTTTGTGCTGTGTGAGATGCAGACAAATTTGGATGCGGACTCTCATGCACATCCACATAGACACTGATACCTGCATCCACACCAACAGGCATGCACCCTCCTCAGCTCCATTACTCCTACACACACAGATGCACACACACTCCCACTGCTATGACTGGAACAAAGACAGGGGGGGTGGAGGGACATGGGGGAGAGGGAATCCACAGGACACAGTGCCGTCCATGGAGGGGAGCGGCCAGAGGCCTGTGGCTGGATAGAGGGATGGGAGCTACCAGGGAGGGGGCTGCAGTGAGGGATGCATGGGGAATGCAGTTAAAACACAGAGGGTTGTGCAACACGGTACACAGCAGACAGAGATGACAGGCACACTCTTCTCTCTCGATGTCATGCTCCAAACACAATCACATTTACAGTCAGCATGGCCAACAAAGTCCCACACCTGTTTGTGCTTTATAGATGGTCTAGGCCAGGACCATGGCTACCATGCATAGCATTTCCAAAATGCTATACAAAATATGCCTTGGATGTCTGCACCATTACTGTGCCCTGTCCATGTCCCGAAACACCCCCAGATATGTCTATGTTGGGATATCTTGATTTGGATGTTCCATCTATGGAGATGTTCAGAACTGCCCGGTTCTGTAATCGTCCTTAGTACATTCCTGCCATTCAGATGTCCATGAGACCCATTTTGGATGTCTAACCCATGTCTATCTCTTTTTAAATAACTCCCATATTCAGTGGCGCTACTTAAATGGTTAGCATTACTGAATATAGAATGAAATCAGGTGTCAGTGTTTATCCAGCAGCCACTCTCACCATAAAACATATTTGTAAGTTACAGTTATTCTTGCATAAACTGTTTCATTTAATAGTCCCAAAATTAGCAATATTAATATTTCATACCTCATTGTGAGCATAATACTTATTTACTCCTAGAAATTGTGTTATTTTCTAATTCTTTCTTTTACCAATTGCAAATGACTTTAATCACAGTCTCTTGTAGCAGATGGTTACAAATATTAAATACCTACTTGTAAAGTTTAAGAATTAGAACATTTAGAATGCTTACATGGAACATAAAGAATTGCGTTCCATGTAAGCATTAACTTTTGTTTACCCTGTTAACCCTGTAAACTGCCTTGACACTTTGAGAAAGCGGTATATAAAAGTAGCTAAATAAACAGGATGATGCTGTCTTCAAGTACCTGTCTGTTACATAGGAAAAATAATATTACAGTGCTCAAATCCTGTCATATTCTCCTCTGAATGAAGGATAGTTTGAATTTATTATCAAAGGTGGCAACTGGGACAATTTTCTACTGAATTAGGAATATAGTGTTAGCAACCTTTGTAGAATTTTATAGCAACAGCTTTATACAGTAACAGCCAAATTTAAAGAATAAAATCATTTATAGAGCAACAGCAATGACTGATTCAAAGAAATTACATTGTAAAAGATACACAGTGGATGTTCTATATTACGAAACCAATAACTCTTAGAGTTTTATTCAACCGTAGAGGAATAATCAGATGACCCTCTATTCCTCAACATTCACTAGCTGTATAAATTGGCTGAATATGTGCTGATATTGGGCCCACAATGGATTCTGCTCATGCTGTGAAAAAGATATTTAGGCTAGCTCAGGGGATATTAGGACTCCCCCCCCCCCCCGTAAAAACATACCCCAGGTATATTTCTTTTTCTTCCTAATGTAGAATGTTGCAGAATAGATAACACAGTGATCTTGGTAGATACCACAATTTAATTCTGAAGGGATTACTTTGTCATTATCTGGCTAGATGACTCAGACCAGGCCATATTAAATCAAGTAACCCCAACAGGCTACTCAGCATTCAATTGCATCAGAGCACAAAAGAGAGGAGGAGGCGTGCTAATACTGGCCAGAAAAGAATACGGATTTAAAACAATCTCTACCAGTAATATGATTGAATCCAACACAATCACCATAGCTAACAAGTAACTAAGTGTCTCCCTCACCTACAGGCCTCCTGGAGCCACAACTGAACATCTCTCCACGGTACTTGAAGCAATATGTGCACACAGCAGAAAACACAAACCCCTCATTGTACTAGGAGACTACAATCTAACCTCCACACCCATCAAGGAAGCCACAGCATTCCTAAAAGCCATGGAGTCACTAAAATATTGCCAGACAATCTACGCCCCAACGCACCAGCATGGTACAACTCCAGATATGGTCTTTATTCCAATGTGCTTGGTGGAACAGGGCAAGGCCACAACACCAATAATCACACCGGTCCCTTGGTCAGATCATCATGTGATTGACTTCACTCTGACCCTGAATAACCCCACCCAACACGTGGAAAATGAGAGCATAGCCAGGCATTTTAGAGCCTTCAACAAAGACTCATTCATAAACAAAATCATTCCACAACTCCAGCGGGAATATGACACCCTTGAGCTAAGCATAGAGAAATGGAACTCCATAATATCTAAGGCAGCATCAGCCCCTACAAGAACAGAACCACAAGTACGCAGGAGGTCCAATGCCCCCTGGTACTCAAGTGATATCAGGGATGCAAAGCGCACTCTCCGAAGACTGGAGAGAAAATGGAGGTGGAACAAGTCACATAACTCCCTGAATCAATACAGAGCCAAGAAACTGGAATATAACAATCTGATAAATGAGTGTAAACAACAGCACCATACCAACCTAATCATGAAATCTGTCAACAGATCGAGAGAACTCTTTAGCATTGTCCAAAAGCTCACTAAGGACACCACACAACACTGTACCCACCATCTTGACCCACAGGAATTTGCAGACTACATGAAATCGAAAAACACCATCCAGACATGCTCCATCACACCACAGACAGATGACCATGAAATGAAAGAGCAGTATCAAACCTGGGAGGACTTCAGCATACCATCAACACATCAAGTAGAGGACATAATAAATGGACTCAACACAACAACCTCACCGTCAGACCCATGCCCAGTGTCTTGGCTCAAAGCCACAAGAAGCCAGCTCTCCCATCACATTCACAAAATCGTCAAAGATTCACTCCAACAAGGATACATGCCGCAATCCCTGAAGCACACCATGATATGACCGATACTTAAAAGCAACAACCTTAGCCCCTCTGAACTAAAATCATACCGTCCCATCTCCAGCCTACCATTCCTTGTGAAAATCATTGAAAAGACAGTGCAAAGGCAACTTCAGGACCATATTGACATGAATGCCCCACTGGACATACATTAGCATGGCTTTAAACCCCAGCACGGTATGGAAACGCTACTCACTTCCCTCTTTGACAATCTCCTAAGAGGCATGGATAACATAAAGAACGGATTCCTGCTAGTGTTTATGGACATCTCAGCCGTCTTTGACACCGTGTCCCATGCCAGGTTACTGCAACGCCTGCAGCAGATAGGAGTATGCAAGAATACTCTGAAGTGGTTTACTTCCTACTTGGAAGTTTGACAGCAACAAGTCAAATGCACCCAAAAGAAATCATTGCCATTCCCCGTCATGCAGGGAATACCACATGGTTCAGCCCTGTCATCAATACTCTTTAATATTTACATTCAACCCATATGCAACATCATCAAACGCCACAAACTCCACTATCACCTCTATGCTGACGACATCATGGTGCATGCTCCAATCAACCTACTAGCACTTAACACCACAACAATAACCAGATGCCTTGAAGACATGAATGCTTGGCTCACAGCCAATAACCTGACAGTCAACTACTATAAAACTGAGGCAATGTTTGTCACCAGGAACCCCACTTTCATTCCACCACAAACTATCAGCATTCTAGACAAACTAATAGTAGTCAAAGATGAAGTTAAGTACCTGGGCATCACAATGGACAGAGCTCTGAACCTGAAATCCCACATCACCAAAACTATCAACGTTTGAGGACCATCCAAAAGCACAAGCCAAAACTCCACCAGGACCACTTCTGCACAGTGTGCCAAGCACTCATCACACCTCTGCTTGATTACAGAAACTCGTTATATCAAGGCCTCCCTCAGCAGACCTTACACCCACTCCAAATGGTACAAAACACTACAGCACACATCATTACAGACATTCCAAGAACTGAGCACATCACCCCTGTCTTACAGCAACTGCACTGGCTCCCAATGTTGGCCAGAGCAAAATTTAAAACAGTTCTGATCATCTTTAAAATCATTCACCATCTCTCGGCAGATGCACTCCAAGATATCATAAAAAGGGATATCAGCAATAAACCAAGAAGGACCAATAATGACAACATGATCGGAACACCTGCAGGATATCGCAAGACTAAACAAACAACCTCAAAAAGAGCTCCTTCATTATTGGCGTCCACACTTTGGAACTCCCTCCCAACGAGCCTGAGGGCCTTAAATGACATCATAGACTTCCGCAAGGCCCTTAAAATCCTGCTCTTTACAGAAACCTATGAGCAGACAGACAACAGTCTCCACCCGAATGGTAATGCAACTACCTCCACCAACTCGATACCCACTCATCCCAACTAGACATATGAGTTCATTGTATAATGTTGTTAAGTACCCTCATGTTAAATGTAACCCAGATTTTTTTCTGCGATTTTTCGCGTTTCTTTATCCGGACTGATTTCCTGCTTGTTTCTGGAGAAAATGTAACCATCTAATTGTGATGTGACCACCTTGATTGTAGGATAAGGTGGTATACAAATCTGTCTAAAATAAATAAATAATTAAATAAAATTATCATAATTAAATGAGGAGATTCATAGTCAAAGTGACTGTGACTGAGTCTTAAAAAATGACAACTACTAATTTACTTTGTATAGCAGACAGTGGATGTATCAAGCAGCCGCTATTCATAGCTCATTATTATGATAAAATGTCAATCCATGCCACAGCAGCAGCACATAGATGTACCAGTATGCTTCTCTACACCGTTTGTTATTCTATTTGGAGAACCACTGTCAATAATAATCTGTCCACATAATGCAAACCAAGTTACTAGTCAATATCTGTAGCATCATCAGACATGCAAGCGGGGCACATAATGCAGCAAATTTCTAATGTATCCATCATTCACGTGCCACTGTTAGATTCACTACAACATCTGCTTGTTCCTTTGTGGCAATGTGCCACTGAATCAGAAACTGTATCCCGAGCTGCACCTCTAAGGGTCATTTTTTTCTGATATAATCTGATACTGTTAGGCTAGTGATGCAGTGGTGTTCATCACAGCAAGTAAAGATCAAGTTCTTAAATGGTAGATAGCTGTAAATAAAATGCAAAAAAGGTGTGAGCAATTTTTTAATTGGCAAAGGATTCCCTCCTCACTTGGTTTGAAGCTTGTCGTGCTGTGAGGGCTTGTGTGCATCAGTGATGCTGAGGGCTAAGTTATCGGTAGTTTAACTACTGGCAGGGTCTCCCTAGATGGACAGGTCTCAGCTGAGGTGCCAGACCAAGACAAACACCCATCTCGGCAGCAGCAGAATGGGACAGTGTTTGCAGTGGAGGATAACATTTCTGTGAGAACAGTAACAACACTAAACTTAAACAGTGCGGAGAAATGGTGTTGCATTTATAATAAAAAAGAAACTTGCAAGAACTGTAATGAAATACAATGCAGTCAGTGAATGCTTAATCTCTATTTGTCTATGAGGAATACCTATCAACATAACTATAATTCAAGTATATCCCCAACAACAGCTGCAGAAGAGGATGAAATTGATAGGTTCTATGAACAAGTAGAAGCTGAAATTGACAGATCATGCAAACAGGATATCCTGATAGTTATGGGTAACTAAAATACAAAGTTGGCAACAAAGAAGAAGGCAAAATGGTTGGAAAATATGGACTTGGCAACAGAACTGATCAAGACTGATAGAATTCTGCAGGATCAATGATCTATTCATCTCAAACACCTTCTTCCGCAACACAAGCGGCAACTGTACACATAGACTTCACTCAGTGGATGGTACAAAAATCAAATTGACTACATCTTTGGCAGTCAACTATGGAAACACTCTATAACATCAACAAAGACAAAACCTGGAGATGACTGTGGTACAGATCGCCAACTACAGGTATGCAAACTCAAGCTAAAATTGAAAAAGAGCAAGCCACTCATGAATGTAGCAAAATATGACCTTGATAATATACCACTGGAATTTAAAGACTGCCTGAAAAATTGTTTTGCTGCTTGATACAAATGACAGCACTACAGAAGGGTTATGGAATGACATTAAGAAGGTTGTGTTTGAAGAAAGCAAGAAGCCCCTACAAAAGGTGAAAAGCAAAAACAGCCAAAATGGATGATGGAAGAAACTCTGAAAATTGCTCAGAAACGCAGAGAAGAAAAGCTAGAGGAGAAAGTGGCAATTGCAGAACTCAACAGAGATTTCCAATGTGCAGCAAGACAAGACAAGTAAAAGTACTACAATGATGCATTCAAGGAAATAGAAGCAGAAACTATTAGAGGAAGAACAAGATTGGCTTTCCTAAAGCGACAAGAGTTAAAGAAAAAGTTCCAACCTCGAATTGGAATGTTACAAGATGTTCAAGGTTCTATGTTGAATGATGCTGAAAAGATCAAGATAAGGTGGAAAGAATATACAGAGTTTTTATATGATAAAGATAAAGTGGACCAACAGCTGTTTCAACCTGTACCTTATGATCCGGAACCATTGGTGATGAAAGAAGAAGTTCAAGCAGCATTGAAAGCCTTATCAAAGAACAAAGCACCAGGCATTGATGGCATTCCCATAGAAGTATTACAGCAGTATGATGCAGCTATTACCATACTTGCAAGGCTCCGCCAGGAAATTTGTAAGACAACATCATGGCCATCTGACTGGAAAAGATCTGTGTTTATACCAATACTAAAGAAAAGTGATCCAACTGACTGTGGAAATTATCGCACAATTGCTCTGATCACACATGCCAGCAAGATTCTACTGAAGATTATTCAACAGAGACTACAACCATACCTAGAACAAGAACTTCCTGAAGTTCAAGCAGGGTTCAAGGAAAGGGGGAGGAACGAGAGACATCATCACGGATGTGAGATGGATCCTTTAAAAGACTAAAGAATACCAAAAGGATATCTATTAGTGCTTTATTGACTATTGTGATGATGTGCATGCTGCAGAGCCCTTTAAAACTAGAAAAAACACTGAAATTTGTTCCCATAAGCGGGGGATGGGCTCACTGAAACACAATTCCCACATAGAGAGTGAAACTAAGGCACACAGAAGCAGGGTTACCTTGAAGCCACACCCAGCCTCTAGGGCAGCTGCAAGCAGAGAGAGGGTGGGGCCAGGGAAGCAAACAATTCACAGAACATATAAACTGCGTCACACAGGAAGTGAGGGGAAACTGGAGGATCAGCTGGGAGTTGATTCTAGAGTTCAGCACACACGAGGACCATGCACAGGACAGTGCAGAGGCAAGTGCAATACTAAGGAGAAACTGGCAGACTCCCGAGGATGGAGTCTCTCTAGTCTAGAAGATCAGCTGAGCTAACAGAGGACTCAGACACTGATCAAACAGGATCTGCTCATACACCAGAGAGACTGCAGGGAAGGACTGCTCAAAGGCAGGACAGGCTGCAGGCTAGGAGCCAAGTGAGAAGGCCAAGAGACCGGGAGAGGAAGCAGCACTTCAAGGCTGTGTCTTCTGGTGGGTCCAGGAGGACTGGTCAACACTTACAAGGCAAGTGTAAAGGGTGTGGGCATAGAAAGAGCTGGGAGAGAATTCAGGACTTTACTTCTGAGTCAGAATATAGCAGCTCTAGCCCTGAGCCTCTATACAGACAATGTAAAAAGTCTGTTAGAAGGAGAGTCACTGCCAGCCCAAAAGCTTATGCATTTCCTGAAGAGGATTTATTAAGAGGGAGAAAGGCAAGAGGTTCCAACCCCGTTATAAAGGGGAACCAGAAGCTAAAGTGGGGAAAACTTTTAAAGCTGTTGAAGAACGTACAACAGGTTGAGCCAGAGGTTACCCCAAGCACAGAGCCATATAATTCCCCAGCAGAAATGGATGTGGACTGTTTCTCTAATAATTCAGTGTCCTCAGCCGAATCAATGGATTGCAGTCTGTGTGTGACTAATATATAATGCTTTTACTAAATGCTGTGTGAAAGAAGTAAGAAGGCAACAGAAGTGCTAGAATCACTGTATGCTTGAAAAACAGACAGGAAGATAACCAAACCCTCATGTGTAAAAGTAGCTGGTTCTATTGCTGCTGTAACCTCAGCTAAATAAGCTAACGGTTTTAAACTGAGAGGTGGTACTCTGATTGATGTCTTGAACTTATGCCAGCAGAGAAAGTAAAGCTCCACTATTTCTAAGTTTGTGAATGATGCACAAATGGTATCTTTGCTGTATCTGTAAATAATAGAAGTACTACTACCAAGAGTGAAGAAGTTTATTTGTAGAATTCACCTTGGACATTCTTTGGAGAAGAATCCTATTTTGGTTAATGTGATTTTGCCTTTTTCTTGAGCTTTTTGCCACAAATGATTTACTTGAAGAAAAACAAATAAAAAGCAATTTATGTTACAAATTGCCCTGTGCCTCTTCCATTCGGACTGCTAAATAAAAGCAAACCACAACTACATTAAAAGAGGTGATCTTCGTGTCCTATTAGGCGGGCGCCTGCACAAATACAACAGTAAGCGTCCAAAAGCAGAAACAATCTGCCTTGCCGGCCCTAGGGGGCGTAGGCGCACGGAGTGGTAGGCTACACTATAGCAAGGCTTTTGACTGGGTAAACCATGAGAAACTCTGGGCCACATTAAGAAGCATGTGTATACCAGAACATCTGATTGTTCTCTTGCACAATCTGTACATTGATCAAGAAGCAACAGTTCAAACAGAACAACGAGAAACAGCCAATACAATAAAAAGGATGGATAAGACATTTTTCAGATATGTTAGTGAGAAGAGGAAGGGCAAAAGTGGTATTGTCAGATTCAAGGGTGAAGGGGAGGAATATGTAGAAGCTGATGAGGATAAAGCAGAATTGCTAAACAAATATTTCTGTTCTGTGTTCACAGATGAAGAACCAGGAGCAGGACCTCAGAAAATACCCATAAACAAGAACAGAAGCGAGGGACATCTTGAACAATTTTCAGAAGACTGTGTTCTTGAGAAACTAGCTCAACCTAAAGTAGACAAAGCGATGGGACCGGATGGGATACACCCTAGAATACCAAGGGAACTTGGGGACATTCTAGCAGCTCCACTGACTGACCTTTTCAATGCCTCTTTAGAGTCGGGAGTGTTGCCCAAGGACTGGAGAGAGGCTCATTTATTTATTTATTTATTTATTTAACAAGCTTTTATATACCGCAACCTTCCAGTGATCAGGTGCGGTTTACATATAACAGTCAAGGAAACAGGATAACGTTTCTGTTTTTACATTGAACATTGCGTAAATTATGTACATTAACAATTGAACTTTTAAACTTTTAAACTTTGGAGAACTATGTACAATTAACTATGTACAGTTAGAAAAGTGAGTTCAACAGTAAAAGTAGATATGTATAATCATCGTAGACAGTGTAATGGTCATAATATCATGAGACATTGCGGTGTTAGGTTCAATGTGTTATATAGTTATCCCTTTTCATTTTGGTGTTGGGAATTTGCCAGTGGACCGTAGTGGGAGATAAAGAGGTAAGTTTTTAAGGTTTTGCGTAGGTCTTTAAGGTTGGTTAAGGCTCTGATTTCATCAGGTAGTGAGTTCCAGAGTATAGGGGCTGCATGGGAGAATGCTTTTTTATTGGTTGTTTTTTTGGTCTTTGTGAATTCTTTTGGAATCCTTATTTTATTGGCATTGCCTCTTCTATATGTGGGTTGGGGAGTGTCTTTAGTAAGTAGTTTATTTAGGGTAGCTGGGGCAGTGTTATTTAATTTTTTAAAGGTGGTTATTATTAACTTATAGTTTATTCTACATTGAATAGGGAGCCAGTGTAGTTTGGCCTGATAGGGTGATATGTGCTCAAAAGGGTGTATCTTCATTATGGTTCTGGCTGCAGCATTTTGGGCCAATTGGAGCCTTTTGATGTTTTGGTTAGTTGTGCCTAGTAGAGAGAGGTTGGCGAAGTCAAAATGTGGTGTGATAATGGCTTGAATGATGCTCAGGAAGTCATGCAGGTGGACTAGTGGGCGTAATTGTTTTAAAACTTTGAGTTTAAAGTATACTTTCTTTGTTGTATTTCTTATGTGGGTATTCATACTAAGGTGTGTATCTAGTATAACCCCTAGGTATTTTATTTAGTTTTTTATGTGGATGTCATGTTTCTGAAGTGTAATGTGGGTAGGGGGGGTGTACGATTTGTTTTTTGTCACAATCAGTATGTCAATTTTGGCATGGTTAATATAGAGGTTGTGGGCCTCTAGCCAAGTTGCTAGTTCCTTGAAACAATCAGTTAATAGTTGAAGTGGAAGCGTAGGGATTGTGAAAGGAATGTACAACATGATGTCATCCACGTATATGTGATAAAGGATTTTGAATTTTTTAAAGATGTTGCAAATTGGTTGTATATATAAATTAAAAAGGAGTGCAGAGAGAGCAGATCCTTGGGGGAGGCCTATTTCCTGTTTGTATGTGTTAGAGGTTTGAGTGTTGATCCTGACAGTTTGAGTTCTGTTGGATAGATACGATGTGAACCATTTATGAACTATTGAGTTGGCGCCTATTTGTCTGAGCCTATTGAGCATTAGTGTATGGTGAACACTGTCAAATGCTGCAGATATGTCTAGAAAAAGTAGTAGGAATGCATTTTTAGGGCTGTCTATTCCTCTTACTAGTGTGTCTAGGAGTACAGTTAAAAGTGTGTCTAGGAGTACAGTTAAAAGTGTGTCTCATGTGGTGCCTTTACACAAAAGCAGAAGTAAGGATGTGGTTGAAAATTACAGGCTGGTTAGTTTAACTTCGGTGGTGAGTAAATTATTGGAAACGCTGCTGAAAGAGAAAATAGTGAGGTTTCTGGAGTCCAGTGGATTACAGGATCTGAGGCTGCATGGATTCGCAAGAGGCAGATCTTGTCAGACAAATCTGATTGATTTCTTTGAGAGGGTGAGCAGGAAGTTGGACCGAGGGAGAGTCCTAGATGTGGTGTATTTAGATTTCAGTAAAGCCTTTGACACTGTTCCTCACAGGCGACTTATAAACAAACTGAGCACCCTAGGGATGGACCCTAAAGTTACTGCTTGGGTTAGAAATTGGTTGGGTGGGAGGCAACAAAGAGTACAGGTAAATGGAGCTCACTCTAAGGAGAAGGATGTTACCAGTGGTGTGCCACAGGGATCTGTCCTTGGTCCGATTATTTTTAACATCTTTTTTAGTGATATAGCAGAAGGGCTCTCGGGTAAGGTTTGCCTCTTTACGGATGATACCAAAATCTGCAATAGAGTAGACACCCAGGAAGGTGTAGATAACATGAGGAGGGATCTAGCTAAACTTGAAGAATGGTCTAGAATTTGGCAGCTGGGATTTAATGTTAAAAAATGTAAGGTCATGCATTTGGGCTGCAGCAATCCAAGGGAGCAATATAGTATAGGGGGTGAAGTACTTTTGTCCACTAAAGAAGAGCGGGACCTAGGCATGGTTGTGTCTAATCATCTTAAAGTAGCTAAACAGGTAGAAAAGGTGACGGCAAAAGCTAGAAGGATGCTTGGGTGCATATGGAGAGGAATGGCTAGCAGAAAAAAGGAGGTGATAGTGCCTTTGTATAAGTCTTTGGTGCGACCTCATTTGGAGTATGGTGTGCAATTCTGGAGACCGCACCTTCAAAAGGATGTGAACAGGATGGAGTCGGTGCAGATGGTGGCTACTAAAATGGTTAGTGGTCTTCATTATAAAGCATATGAGGACAGACTTAAGGATCTTAATATGTACACCTTAGAGGAAAGACGGGATAGAGGTGATATGATTGATATTTTTAAATAACTCCGTCGCACAAATGTTCAGAGGGAGAGCCTCTTTCAATTGAAAGCAAGTTCTGCTACAAGGGGACATGGGATGAGGGTGAAGGGGGATAGATTCAGGAGTGATATGCGGAAATATTTCTTTACGGAAAGAGTGGAGGATCCATGGAATAGTCTCCCAGTGGAGGTGGTGGAGATGAGGACAGTAACTGAATTCAAAAAAGCATGGGACAAACACAGAGGATCTCTAAAGGAAAAAAGGGGACTGTTGTAGTTGTTGATATGGAAGGACAAACTAAATAGGCCATGTGGTCTTTTTATGTTGTCATATTTCTATGTTTCTAAGAACAAGATTGGCTTTCCTAAAGCTACAAGAGTTAAAGAAAAAATTCCAACCTCAAATTGGAATTTTACAAGATGCTCAAGGTTCTATGTTGAATGATGCTGAAAAGATCAAGAAAAGGTGGAAAAAATATACAGAGTTTTTATAATGTAGAGATAAAGTGGACCAACAGCAGTTTCAACCTGTACCTTATGATCCAGAACCACTGGTGATGAAAGAAGAAGTTCAAGCAGCATTGAAAGCCTTATCAAAGAGCAAAGCACCAGGCATTGATGGCATTCCCATAGAAGTATTACAGCAGTATGATGCAGCTATTACCAAACTTACAAGGCTCTGCCAGGAAATTTGTAAGACAACATCATGGCCATCTGACTGGAAAAGATCTGTGTTTATACCAATACTAAAGGAAGGTGATCCAACTGACTGTGGAAATTATTGCACAATTGCTCTGATCACACATGCCAGCAAGATTCTACTGAAGATTATTCAACAGAGACTACAACCATACCTGTAACAAGAACTTCCTGAAGTGCAAGCAGGGTTCAAGGAAAGGGGGAGGAACGAGAAACATCATCATGGATGTGAGATGGATCCTTGAAAAGACTAAATAATACTAAAAGGATATCTATTAGTGCTTTATTGACTACAGCAAGGCTTTTGACTGGGTAAACCATGAGAAACTCTGGGCCACATTAAGAAGCATGGGTATACCAGAACATCTGATTGTTCTCTTGCACATTTATCAAGAAGCAACAGTTCGAACAGAACAAGGAGAAACAGAATGGTTTAAAATCAGCAAAGGTGTACAAGAAGGCTGCATACTTTTCTCCTACCTGTTTAATTTATATGCAGAACAAATCATCAGAGAGGCAGGATTGTATGAAGATAACAGAGGTGTGAAAATTTGTGAAAGACCCATCAACAACCTTCGCTATGCTGATGATACCACATTACTGGCTGAAAGTGAAGATGATCTGAAACATTTGCTTCTCACGATCAAGGAACATAGTCTTAATATGGGCCTGCACCTTAATGTAAAGAAGACAAAGATCATGACAACTGGCAAAATCAATAAGTTCATCGTTGATGGAGAAGAAATTGAAATTTATTTAGCTGCATTTATATCCTGCTTTTCAATGGGTCAAAGCTGTTGGGGGATACATTTCACATGAGGAGATATGAGACACATACACTAATACTTACAGGGAACATGGGCTATGGAGGGTTAAGTTGCTTGCCCAAGACCACAAGGAGCACCTGTGGGACTAGAAACCCTGTCCTACCGGCCCAAGGTTGCTGTCCTCTAGTGGGATTTGAACCACTGACCTTCTGGCCTGTTGTACCTTGCCCCAACCACTAGGCCACTCCTCCCTCATTCCTCCCTCCCTTCCTCCCTCAAATTGTGGACAACTTTAATCTACTTGGATCAATTATCAATAAAGAAGCAAAAAGCAGTCAAGAAATCAGATGACACATTGCTCTTGGCAGAATGGCTATGAAAGACCTAACTTCAAATGGAGTGAGATGGGGAGCTTATTGCCATCACTTGGATCTGATACTAAAAACATTCTGCTCCTTGTTTGAAGTAAGTAGACTTGACATAGTAATAGAATATACAGAAATTGTGAGTCTACAAACCTCACTATTCTTGTGGGTTTATAGATCTTTAAAACAGTATTCAAGTGGATTCTAATTCGAAAAACATGCACGTCCGGGCAGCAGACACATCCAAAATGAAATGTGCCGGGATAGACGCAGCTGCATGTATAGAATCGCCAACATAGGGTGCTAGGTACGGTCCGCACACAGTGCTATGTTGTACGAAAACAGGTAAATGCCAACAACGGCTTTGTATGTCCCTGCGTTCACCATATTCTGAAAGGATATACGGCTGCAATCCTGTCTCTATAATGTACCCTCAAACGGCCACCCGCCCCCCCCCCCCTGCAAGTTAGACAATAGAAACTCGTCTGTGTCATGCCCAGAACTCGACAAAGCAATCACAGTGTACTGTAATGTAGCAGGAAAACAGGTAGAGAGTGAACCTACTGGCACAAGATGCAGTGCAGCACTACATACATGGAAGTAGATGACCTCCCAAAGTATGCACATAGTGTACATCTCAGGAACACAATTGTGCAATGCTAACTAAGGACATGAACCCAGTAGAACAGGCCACCCATAGCGAACTATCCAAACATTTCCCCTTCACTACTAAAGGGCCATTGGAATGACAGCAGTCAGCTGTGCAAGCAGCACACAGACATGCCCAGAGACACCATTGTCGCTCCCTACAACTGTGCACATTTGTAGAGACCAAAGCTGAGGAACCTGGAAATGGCATACTGCATTTTGCACTGTTCTACGCCTTCCCTCTGAGGTCCCCTGATTAGTGACAGGGAATTGTCTGGACAGGGAAGTGATTGCGAAACCATCCTGCTCACTCCTGCCTGTATGCACTGGCACCTGGTGATGCTGCAGACAGCTCTATGGGCCAGGTACCTGCCAGGCATACCTGTCCCCCTCCCCCCCCAGATATGTGAATGAGCAATCTAGACACCCCCCCCCCCCACCATGCAGTCCCCCAACCACACACATACATACATTCTCTCTTGCAGTCCCACAGAAACAGTCATCTGCCAAAAGAATGTCCTGCACTGAATGTCTTAGCTGATGGAAAGGAAAACATAGCAATCAGTACTTCCAACCCAGCATCACACCTGCTCACTACATTTCTATTTGGTTACTTACATACATGATAAATACAATAGTGGACCTCAAAAAGATACAGAACTGCAGTAGGCCCAAACAGCTATTCCAGTATAATTGCCTCAAGAATCAAACCCCATATGCACATTGCACATCATAGGCCCACATATGTAAACAACCGCAACAGTGACCTGTGCACAAGATATGTGTGATATAGTCACCGGTGTAAGATATCCCCAATATATTGTTTCGATAGGATTCACATATGACTTTATTTGCATTAGAGGACTATACACATTACATAGAGCATATTGTAAAAATCCTCTGTGCGGAGCGTAACACTCCAGCTGTTTGGGTGCTACATATAGCACAGGTGGGTGGGCTTACATTTTCACATTGAGTTGTAGGACTCCATCACCATTATCATTTCCAGGCATTGTTAGGGTTTCCTAGCTGTGTCACTTTAGCTAACACAGCAAATGCTAGCACTGCCGGATTGAACACCAATGCTCTATTGCAGGCATGTCCAATAGGTAGATCGCGATCTACCTGTAGATTGCGGAGGGGTCAGAGGTAGATCACCAGCCCCACTTGACTCCATCTCTCCAGCAACTCGCCCCGTCACTAGGAGAGAGCTCGTGCCGGCAGGTCGTCTGCTGAGGGCTTGCCGCTGCTGCTGATCCTTTGCCTGTCTTTTTTCCCTGCCTGCAGGAATCTTGCCTGCGGGTGTATTTGTAGCCTTGTTGTTTTCGTGCCAATAGATTGTGGGTACTCCAGGGGGCTGCCTCCCGCATCCGGCGACAAGACGCCACAGGCCCGGCATCATACCTGGTCTCCTGCCTCTCAGAATCACCCATTCCTGCCCCCGCCCCAACACCCCTTAGAAGTGTGTTATATACCGGGCGATATCCATTCTCCCGGGCTTTACCTGAATACACTTACCGTATTAGTTGTGTCGTGTGCTGGTCATTGGTTGCTTTATAGTTCGCTTTCATTAAACGTTTTCGGGCAGACACACCAAAGTGTCAAGAATTTGGTGATTTTGGTGGGCTTTTCCAATTTTGTTCTAACTTGCCTATGCCTTGCCTTCGAATTGGTTCAAACCACCGTGACTTTTGTTTGCCTCTGCAATTTTATTTTGCCTAGCCTTTGCGTTGATTCTACACTGCAGTTTTATTTCGCCTTGCCTTTGTGCTGATTCTACACTGTGTGCAGAATTTATTAAATCGCATGTGGTGGTATTTTAACTTGTTTGGTGGTATTTGAATTTATCTGGTTTGCTGGACAGGTGTTTGAGTTTTTTGATGATTGTTTGGTGGTATTTGATTATTGCTGCCAGTATGATGAATTCTTATTTTTACTTTTAGAACTGCATGTGTGGTTTTGGCATCTCCAGTCCTTGTATTGCACATCATCCAGAGGTCTTCAGTTCCTGTTGATCTTTAATACTTTGGGACATTGACAGTTTTGGACCAGATTCAGCCAGTGTTTATACTAACTTAGCAGATTTGGCCTTCTTACCCCAGTATAACGAAGATGAATTTTCCAAAGAATAGAAAAACCTACCACTTTCATGATGAATGGGAAATGGACTACTTCTTCATCATGGTGAAAGACAAGTGTTGTTGTCTAATTTGTAACGCCCCAGTATCCTTGCCCAAAAAGGGTAATCTGGAAAGTCATTATAAGGCTCTGCATAGCATTAAGTTTGATGCTGATTTTCCACCCAAAAGTGAAATTCGTAAACTGAAGCTCAAAGAGCTTAAATCGAAATTGCCTACTCAGCAACAGCTGATGGCAAAGCCAAGGTCACATTTGGTCAATACAACCATAGCATCCTTCAAGGTCAGCAACCTGATCGCAAAGAAACGCAAACCTTTCACTGAAGGGGAATTTGTAAAAGATTGTTTTCTTGAAGCAGCTGACAATCTTTTTGAAGGATTTAAAAATAAGAAAGCGATCATAGCTGCTATTCAAGATGTACAATTGTCAAGAAACACCGTCGTGCGGCGAATAGAAAAGATGTGTGGAGACACAACTGAACAATTGTTGGAGGATGTTTCAAATTGTGTTGCTTTCTCACTCCAACTGGATGAATCTACAGACATAAGAGACATAGCCCAGTTACTAGTCTTTATCCGGATGGTTTTTGAAGACTTCAGTGTTAAAGAACTACTTGGAATGATTTCTTTAAAAGGGAGAACTACCAGTCAGGAAATATTCAGTTCTTTCCATTCTTTTGTGACAAAGTGTAATCTTCCATTGCATAGACTTGTTTCCATCACTACTGATGGAGCAAGAGCAATGACAGGTGAGGTTAACGGTTTCATAGCCCTCTGAAGACAGCATGACGACTTCCCAGATTTCCTTTCTTACCACGTCATCATTCACCAGCAAGTTTTGGCAAGCAAGAGACTCAATATAAAGACTGTCATGGACATCACTTTCAAAATTGTAAATTCAGTTCGTGGAAGATCACTTTAAAGACGGCTTTTCAATCTTACTCTTGATGAAGGGGCAGCGGAAATCATTTTGCACACAGATGTAAGGTGGCTAAGTAGGCACAAATTTATGCAAAGATTTCATGATTTGCTGAATGAAATAAGAAGTTTTTTAAAGGAGAGGGGAGATGACCAAGCAGAGTTGGAAGATGAGGAGTGGTTATGTGATCTGGCATTTCTCGCTGACTTTACAGGCGAACTAAGTGATATGAACCTTGAACTACAAGGTAAAAACAAATGCATTGGCGAGATGATGAGTACAGTTTCATCCTAAAAGAGTAAATTTGAGCTAATGATGACTGACCTTGCAAACAACACTTTTGATCATTCTCCTAATACGCAGGACCATCTGGGACAATATCCAAATTTTGTTTTTCAGAATGAGATGTATGTGACAGAAATCTGTTCTGTTATCCAGGAATTCAAAAATAGATTCTGTGACTTCCAAAAAATTAGAACAGTTGTGGAGTACTTGTCATACCCATTCAAAGTAGATGTGGACATTAAAGAAACTGCAGCTGCTATCAGTAAAAATTACTCATTGAACAAGCCATCTCTTGAAAGCGAAATATTAACCCTTAAAAATGACATTTTTCTCAAGACCCGTGTTGAGCAAGAATTGTTTTGGAAGCTAGTGCCTAGAGACAAATTTCCCAACTTGAGAAGATGCAGTGAAGCTGTACACTCCTGTTTCAGTTCAACTTATTTGTGTGACTCTGCGTTTTCCCATCTGAAAATGACAAAGAGTACACAACGTTCCAACATGACAGATGAACATCTCCAGGATTTCCTGACACTGGCCCTCACGCAATATTCACCCAACTTCAAAAAGCTGGTGGATGAAATACAGGCTCAGACGTCTCACTAATGAGCAAGACCAAAATATTACAGATTGTGCAAGATCAGCCTGGATCAATACTCGACCTAAATTTAACATAAATTACTCAATAAAAGTTAAAGAAAGTTATTAAGACCGTTAAAGAAAGTTATTACTCAATAAAACTTTAAGAAAAATGTACTTTCCATTTCCCCTCGCAGTTCTTACTGGATCTTTGTCTCTCTGTTTTATTTTTGCTTAATTTGCTTAACAGCTGATCACATCCAAGTAAATGACAGAAGGTTCATTAAAAAGGGGGGGGGGAATCCTCCAACTTTATTGGGTTAAAATTTAATTTGAAACAAATTTGAAATTTAATTTTCATGGTGGTAGATCACCGGCACTTTTAGCTGGAAAAAGTAGATCATGACCTGTTCGAAGTTGTACATGCCTGCTCTATTGCATACATTTGTGGGGGTGTTTATTTCTGCTGATTTGACTTACATCCTCCCTCTCCTCTGCTCTCTATTCTGTAACCCTGCATGCTGTGGCTTTCCTGACTGCAGGCCCATCAGTGCACAGCATGGGTTAGACATCCAGTCACCACTATTGGCTGCATTGGGGTGCAGAGCCAAAATATTTCTAAGTCCTACCTTTATTCCATGTTTCTGCGGGTATAACCTGGACGTCTGCAGGATTGAATGTGGATGTACACAGGTGAGACCAGGATACGATTTATACATCTCTGTGGCTGGCCACGTGCCTGTTCCATCCCTTCCTGCCCACATTCTGCAATCCCATGTATGTGCAGGGCAGTGAAGGTTCAGAATACGGTTTTAGATGTTTTCTCAAGAAAAATGTCTATCCCGCATGCACAGGCGGCTTATTTGTGATTCAGAATGACCTCCATACTGCACATGGGAATTCCCTGCCAAGTGATTTATGAATCAGTCAAAACTTTGAATTTAATCCCACAAGCAATGGGAATGCAATAGAGGGCCTGCAAGGAGGAAGTAATATGCTCTAATCGAGGTGTACAAGTCAAAAGATGTGCTGCAGCATTCTGGGCCTTTTGCAGTGCTCTAATAGAGCTATCAGGCAGTCATAAGTATGGTAAATTACAGTAATCAATTCAAATTAAATTCAAAGCCTGCAAAATCAATCTAAAATTATCAAATGGTAGAATACTTTGTAATTTACTCAATATAGGTGGCTTAAAGAGCAACATCCATATCACCTCATTTATCTGTAGGATCATGGATTATTAGGAATCCGTCAAAGCTCCTAAACATCTAACCGTTAATACCATTGATTTGTATGTTCCATAGTCTGATATAATAAACCTGAGTGCTCACTCCTGCCCTCCTCATAACCATAGAAAATTTTGTGTCATCCAACCTTCTACAATCTGTAAATATTTAGAAGTCAAGTCCATGGACTTGTACAGTGAGCCTGACACTGAATGAACTGAATATCATCAGTGTAGATTCTGTAATGTACCCACGATGAGTGAAGTAATCAAATATGCAGATGACAGACAATTATTTGAAGTTATTAAAACAGCAGAGGGCTGTGAGGGATTGTAGAAGGATCTACTGAGACTAGGAATGTGGGCATGTAATTTGGAAGATGAAATTTAATATGGACATGTGCAAAGTGATGCAAACAGGGAAAAATAATTCCAACTACAGCAACAAAGTATTGAGTGCTGAATTAGGGGTCACCATCTAAGAAAAGACCTTTGAGTCATTGTTGAAAATACCTTGATATTTTCAACCCAGTGTGCCACAGCTGCCATAACAGCAAATAGAATGTAGGGATGACATGAAAAAGAACAAAACTGAGATGATGCCTCTGGGTAGGTCCATGAGGCTACCGCACCTTTACCAGTTCTGCTTGCCCCATTTTAAAAATGACACAGCCAAAGGGTAAACAGGCTAGGGATCTTCATCTTGGGACCAAGAGGAGGCATGATTGAGGTTTATGCATTTATGAATGGGGTGGAACGGTTAAGCAGGGAATAGTTGTTAAACCTTCCAAACACATTAAAATTTGAAGACTTTCCATGAAACTAACCATAGCAGAAGGAAAATAAATTGAAAGAATTGTTTCATGCAGTGCGTAACTTAAGTTGTGAAATCTTTTGCTGGAAAGTATGGTTACAGTAACTAACACAGTGGGGTTCAAAAGAGGTTTGGACAAGTTCCTGGAGAAAAAGTCCATAAGAAATTATTAGCCAGTTAGGCTTGGGACAGCTATTGTTCATCCTTCGAAATGAACTGTTGGGTACCTGCAACCCATACTGGTCACTATCAGAGACAAGATTCTTGGATCAGTAGACCATTGATTGGCTCAGTATGCTCTTATGTTCTTGTGGACGTGTAGGAGAAGAACTCAACAGATATTCAACGTGAGGTAAGAATACTCACATTTCTCAAAAGAAGTAAAACTTAACACTGTCTGACTACTTAGTGTGTATGCCTAGGATCAAAGAGGAAGTCACTGGGTGGAGTAGTTTAGTGTCTTTAATTATACAAATAAATACAAAAAATGCAAATGCCATTGCATTAATTTGTTGGAATCCAGCAGGCTACACAAACCTCTGGAGCTGGCTACATGGTTTTATTTGTTATTTTCACTTAACCATTTTTTAATGTTCTGGGACAACCTGCATGGGTTGTTGAAAGGTCAATTATATCCCCCTTAGTTGTCCCCTTATTCCAACACTTTCCATTTCAAAATGTAATTGTCATTGACCAGCAGACACATGACTTTCCAAAATATCACCTGTGCTTATCTTCTAATGACTGAAATGTTTTAGCATTTGCCGCTCGGTCACTTCCCACTTAACATTTTTTACTCATTCTCTTTACTGCTTGTAAATTATTGCTACCATCCATTGTAGCTTCCTATTGCCATACAAATACTACTTTATACAACATTTTACTCCTTCATCATGACATTTATTTATTTAGTAGTGAGAGAGCCAGTCCCTATCACGACACTAGTATTTAGCTCACACCTTTCCAATGGAAGTTCAAGGCACATTACATTCAGATACGTAGATATTTACCTGTCCCTAGAGGGCTTACAATCTAAGTTTGTACAGCACAAAGTTGTTCAGCTTGTTGCATTTACCACAGTCATAGTTTTACATAATTGATACATCTATTGGAGTAGAAACACATGGGACTAGTGCCAGATCAGGGTTGCAGTTGAAATACTTTCTTTTCACATACTAGCTTGCAGAATGAACACTTACAGTACAATAAATGCTGGCTGTGCACAGTTAGACATATGGTGGTCCATGGGCAGGGTGAGAGAGGTCCCAGCACTTATCCAGTTGCCAGCGATATTCAGTGCACTAAGGGAGTCATTCCAGAACACCAATAAGGGGCTTACACATGCGGCGGGGATGTTGATGTGCCAAAAATGTCCCCAAACATAGTCTGAAACACTGCCAACATACACATACATGCATTAGCACAGGGATGTCAGAACGTGCCTAGAAGGGGTGGATCAGGAGCATGTTCAGCCGTGGAAACATATAAAGCATATTCAGGAAAGGCCTGTGAATGTTTTAAGTAGTCCCCGAAAATGTCCACCTTATTCCTGCTGAAACATAGTATAAAGCTAGGACTTAGAAAATATTCTGCTGTGCCCTGCAAGTCACCCCATAGAGAAGAATGGTTGTGACATGTTTTGGTTGAACTGGTGTAACTCCAGCCTTGAAAAATGCAAGATGCAATTACAAAGAACAGAAAGCAGAGGTGAGGGAATGCTGTAAGGTAAAGAACCATTTATAAACATCCTTAAGAAATGTTAAGAAAAGCAATAGTGTTATATTCAGGCAATGCTGAAATGTGCTGTTTGTGCTAAGACAGCAAATCCATGGGACCCCCAACAAATCCTGTGGACAAAAGTAGGTCAGAGACAAAATCATTTATTAGTGGGAGTTACACAGGTATCTTGCCTTACACTCAACCAAGGCTGGCCAGCACAGATGCCCTGCCCCTTCTCTCCTGTACCCACCCACCCATTCCAGCACACCCCTCACACCCCAAAACCAAACCCATATGCTATGTTAGACTCCCAGCATGCTCCTACTCCCCACATCCCATCCCCTCCCCACATATCCCACTGTACAGCACATGCTGCATTCAACACACTTCCGCACTCACACCAACAGAATGTCAACACCACCCCCTTGACAAGCACACACACCAGGCATCCTCCTGTGACTTCTACTTTCCCCCCAGCTCCTGCCCCTCCCCCTCACAGAGGGCACATGCACAATCGCCATTGTGACACCACTGACAGGTGTGGAAGGTGATATTCCATCTAACTCAGACCTGTCGTTGTCCCCACTCCCCTCTGCAAGGCACTCATAGAAAGGTGGAAAGGTCAATTGAGGGCCTGTGGCCTGAGGAACAGGGCCTATAATATGGTAGGGCTCCACAGTGGTGGATCCTGATGTTGAAGCAGCCCTTGTGCTGGCGCATGTGGTGATCTGGCCCAAGGAAGAGGTGTAGGTGTGCAAGAAATGGACAAGGCAGAAGCTGCAGCTTACCCGCCACTGGTCTGGTTGAGGCCACTGGCTGACATGTGCCAGTGCCTTGCACAGGGATGATAACAGGGACAGCTTGGGTGTGGCACAGCTGTGCCAGAAAGTGTCGATGCTGTCATGCAGGAGGCCCACGGACTCATCGAAGTGTACAGTTGCTATTAGTTGCCAGTCCTGCAAGTCCACACTCTGGCATAACAGTTCAAGCTTTGCCCTGCCCCTTTCCACATGTGCCTCATTGTAGGCCAGCAATCTCTTGGCACACTGTAGCAGCATCTGTGAGTTGCGATAGTGGCTGTGATGTCCATGATGATGGATACCCTGCCTCTCAGAGGGTGCTGGTGAATGTGTGGGCAGTTCTACATCATCACCCATAGCTGTAGCCTGCTATTTCTCAGTGCTGTAGTCAGACGCAGCTGGGTTGTCCCCACTCAGGGCCATGGGCTGCATATTACCCCTGTGGAGTGGCTCGCCAGTGGTGCCAGCATGCTCATCACTCTGTAATGTATGAGAAGTGCCAGGGGTGGTGGCTGGATCTGGCGTAGTGCTTGTTCCTGCAGTTGCAACAGCACCTGTGAACAGAAAGAACAAAAATGTGTTCCACAATGAATGATGCTCATCACACACAGAGAAATGTCATTGTATCAGCTAAGAACACCAATGGAAAAGGATAACATCAGTTGTTCAAGTGTGACATGCAGTACAGTGAAAAAGGGAACAGCCAGTACACATCATGTCAGCCCAGCAACCACAAAGTCCCACAAACACACATCACATCTCCACCTGCACCAGGTCTTGAACTCCACACTCTTGGAAATCAGTGCTTGCCTCTTTTCAACTGTTCCACAACAGATTTTCACTCACATACTACCAGTACTAATCATTTATATAGCACTACAAGCAAGACGTAGTACTGTACAAGATTCTACTACTATTAATCAGTTATATAGCACTATATAACTATCCCACTAGAGGACAGCAACCTTGGGCCCGAAGGACTGGGGTTTCTAGTCCCACAGGTGCTCCTTGTGGTCTTGGCAAGCCACTTAACCCTCCATTGCCCATGTTCCCTGTAAATAGTTATCCCCAAGTTATAATGCCCTGTTCAATGTAATTTCAGTTTATTCAATGTAAACCGCACTGATGCAGAATAGCGCGGTATATAAAAGAATGCAAATAAATAAATAAATCAATATATCTCAAGATATCTATGACTGGGAACCTTTGCTATGTCCACATGAGTATTACAGCTATGGATACTTCAGGAGCAAGGTATGGAGTACTTTGCAGAGGGTGTGAGTGGGAGGATGTGTGGGGGGACCCAGGGAAACAGGTGTGGAACACAACTAAGGCATGAAGGGGGAAGACCTATAGCAGCTGTGAGGACCGTGATGTCTCCAGTATGCTGATGCCCTCCATAGCAGTAATGTCAACAGTACCCAGCACTTGCTGCTTCAGGTCAGTTAATGGTTCTGCCTGATCATCTGGTCCACATTCACAATATACCACAACATATATGACATATACCAAGCCACCACCTCTGCTTCTCATAGGCACCAACTTTAGTGTCCTCAGTACCCATGAGGATATTAATGTCTCCAAGGATCTCCTCCAGCATCGGTATCAGCTCTCCTTCACTGAAATTTGGCTTCTGTGTTGCCACCTTTGGAGCCAAGAACCTATGAAACCAGAGGTCTACTGGATGCATGTTCAGATTACAGGGGCGTGGCTGCCCAAAATGTCCATGTATATGGCGCATAGTAGGGGGTGCATGGAGATGTAGAAATTGCCAGAATATGATGCATGCATGGATGCCTGGACCCTTGTGCGTACATATATGCTGTATCGGCCATACCCGCATTTCCTGGTCCAACACCCTACCCATGCCGGCACCTGTGGCTGTCGCTCTGACAAGTACTGCCTCATACTCTGCATGTACATGGTGCCTATTACATATTGATCTGACACAACTGAGGTGGAGGATCTGGCAGTGGTGGGACTAACAAGGTGGGTATTAATGGAGTTATGTAGATAATGTGCTGGCCTAAGAGATTACGCATTAGGCCCATGTCACATCCTTCTAGGTATGCATTGCATTGTGGACAACCATGGCAGAGTGGGAACAAAATGCCTGGAACCCCCACACACCAAATTTTAGGCAGCTGTCTGTATGGCAGTGTGCCTGGCAGACTGCTTTTACACTGGTACACACCCTTCACTGGCCAGCTAATGGACAATGTAAGGGCTAGGCATTTTAGGGGCAGATAGGCCATTGGGTGATGCTGAATTGGGAAGGGTACAGTAAGGAATGCAGACATTGGTGGTGACCACCTTGCAACCTGTGGCAGTCTTATGCTGGGATTGCTGCTATCAGCACTCGCCTGAGCCCATGCCTCCACAAAACAGCCTCAGATATGAGGACCCTGAGGAGTGCTGTAACCTGTGCAGCTCTTATATGGGTGTCTGGCCCCCTTCCACATACCTGGGCAATCCTGCTCCATCACTGGTGCCTCCCTCTAGTCACTCACACAGCCTGCACTGCATGAACACAGTTTACTGTCAGCACCATCCATTGTACCCTTGGCCCCACCAACTTCATTGGGCAGCATCTGGACCATTGTTGTAACATAGTGGTTTAAAACACAGCCAAATACCCAGGCAATCTGACTTCAAGTCCCACAGTTGCTCCCTCTGACCTTGCTGAGGACACATCACCCAGCATAGTATACGAGCACATGTCCTTTCCCAGGGACAGTACCAATGTGAGATTTGATAGGCAGAACTGTACATTGGAGTCCATCCAATCATCTAAATGCAGGCATGTCATCATGCTGCACAATCATACAGACATGGGTGTACCATTGTACCACACATAATTTTGCATGAGGTTGATTGAACATCGAAGCAAATTATGCCACTTGAAACATTGTTATTTAAAGGGCCGTATATTTACTGATTTCTTTATAGAAACAGTGGTAAATGCGTGAAATAGTATCCCAGTGGAGGTGGTGGACAAGAGGACAGTATCTGAATTCAAAAAAGCATTGGACAAACACAAAGGATCTCTGAAAGTAAAAAGAGGATTATTGTAGTTGATATGGAAGAGCAGACTAGATAGGCCATGTGATCTTTTTCTGCCATCATGTTTCTATGTTTCTTAGCTAATTATTAGCTCCTTAAAGAAACCAAGGGATTTATTTGAGATTGTAAAATCAGTGCTAAAACATAACAACAATAATAAAATAAGCAACATACTCCTAACCCACAAACTCTGGCAAATTTCTTCCAAACCAAATTCCATACAAAACACATTAATACAGCTTCATCACAACTTCTCCAAGCTCACAATAGCTGTCTCAAAGAATTCCTAACATTCTCCTTAGAAAACCATCATAAAGACAATTAACACAACAACCTCACCAATGGATCCATGCATAGTAAGCTGGATAAAGCTTTTCCCAATCCGACATAGCTCCTCTCCTAAAAAGGATAACAAAATACTCCTTCAAGAAAGCCTACTGTCACACCCTCTCTGGCCAAGCGGTTGCTTCCGGTATTGCAAGGCCCCTGGAGGGTAGTAGTTGTGCTTTTATAAATATAACTCAAACGCTTCTTCCTTCAATTCAAAATGGGTTTTATTCCCCGTCCCATTGAGGGTATATTATCTTCACGGAGCATCAAACATATGCTTGCTTGGACACTTCATGTACAAAACAAATATAAACAAAACTTGCTTTCCTCAGCTTTTAAAGGATAAAACAACAAAATGAACACAAAGTTAAATATGGCTATAAGGTTTCTCACCCAGATAGCTGCCAATAGGATATCTCTCTTCTGCCTTGAGAGAGTTACAGGCTGGCTGTATTTACTGGAGTTTTAAGCCACCAAAGATACTTCCCTATCTCAGGGAGAATTCAGGTTCACTTACTAATAAAGAGCAGTCCATTATCTCCTGTACATTAGTCTCCCCAGCATCCTGGTATTCCATTATCTCAGGTTGATTCAGGGATTCATTCTGCCCTGCATGAGTACTCTCTGAGACTTGCTGCCTAAGTACGTCCACAAGGAAGTTCTTTTCCTTCACCGGGCTAAAGCCTTTCTGGGTATTACCATATGTTCTTGTATAGTGGTTTCCCAGGCACTGCCCCTGCTGGTACTTCTTAGTAGAGGTTAGCTTCTCCCTTACTCTGCCTGTAGAATAATTAAGGGAACTTTTCAACCAATCACGTTTTCCCTTGTGTGATCCAGCTGAGCTGAATTGTAGTGTTCGTGGAGTTTCAGACGGAGCTTCTAACTGACAATCACAAAACTCTTCCTCTTGTTCTGGTAGGTAAAATCTTTTATCTTTGAGAGTTTTAAAACTAGAAAGAGGGATATTCTCAGCCTCTATATTATGTGAGCTTGTATGCTTATTCCCATAAGCCCAGGGTTGCCTTTTTCCACGAGGCAAATCTCCCTTGTAATCACGCTTCTCTCTATAACCTGCAACTGCAGTCTTCTGGCGTTTTTCCTGCTCACACACCCTGCTTGGCTGTGAATATCTTACTGACTCATTCAGGTCCTCGGATTCCCTCTGACCTTCATATGGGCATTCTAATTGCTCCAGAGTTTCCTCGTCGCTCTCTCTTGCATTCTCATACCTTTGCCGTGTTTCCCAGGGCTTTAGCTGCCCTCTCTGTAGCTTCTCCAAGTGTGTCCTTGGCTGCCACGGCTTCACTCTCTCTCTCTCTCTCGGCTCTGGCACCAGCTCCTGGCTTTGCCCTGCTCCTTGTCTGAATCCAAATCCGGGTCTCAAACTCCAACCCAATCCGCATCTGCGTCTGCATCTGTATCTATCTCCTAATGCCTGAGGGCTTGTTTTAAACCCACGTTCACTTGCTCCACCCTTAGTTAGCTGAGCCCTGTCAGGTGAAGTGAATTCCTCTCCTGTGCTAACTGGGTGTGTCCTGACTGAGCTCTTGCACGTGTTCCTGCGTTGCTCAGGGTAACTATCTGACAGTTTCTTGTTTACCCTGTCATTTTGTTTGTTTTCACTTGTGCTGGCCTGCACTTCCTCAGCTCGTACAGGGTCTACCCTGTTACATATTCCCCTCCTTAAAATATTACTTGTTGCCGTATTTAACGGACAGCAAG
This sequence comes from Ichthyophis bannanicus, assembly GCA_033557465.1. Classification (NCBI taxonomy): domain Eukaryota; kingdom Metazoa; phylum Chordata; class Amphibia; order Gymnophiona; family Ichthyophiidae; genus Ichthyophis; species Ichthyophis bannanicus. The sequence continues at coordinate 729,795,338 of CM066036.1, read as the reverse complement.
TAATTCTCTGCGGGGTCCAACCATGCTGCTCATGATAGGCCAAATTGGCCGTCGCTATTCTTTCCTTCCATGGTTTTAACACGTTTATGTGGTACACTTGCTTGCGTCCACGGTCATTCTCCACTAAGTATGATACAAAACCTATCTTTTTTATTACTACAGCTGGACCTTTCCAGCGAGACTCGAACTTCGGACCTGGGTCCGTTACTTGTATCAATACCTTATCTCCCGCCGCCAGTTCTCTAGTCTGCGTATCTCTATCATAATAACGCTTCTGGCGCTGTTTGCTACGGGTTAGATTTTCCCCTGAAGCTTGGGATGTCTTTCTTAAGGAATTGCGGAATCCCTACCTCTGGTACTTTCGGCTCTATCCACTCATCTTTTAAGATGTCTAACACCCCCCTTGGTGTTCTTCCATACAATAACTCGAATGGGGATACTCCCAGCGAGGTTTGTACCCGCTCTCGGCAAGTATACATTACGAAAGGGAGTAATGTATCCCATTCTCTCATTTCATCCCTTCTTAATCCCCTTCGCAATAGATGTTTTATCGATTGGTTAGTGCGTTCTACCAATCCATTGGTTTGGGGATGATACGCCGATGTTTTAACGTGGCGTATCCCAAATGCCTCCCAAACTCTTGCTAGGTATCTCGAGACAAAGTTAGTGCCTTGATCAGTAAGGATTTCTTGGGGGAATCCCACCTCACAGAAGAGCTTTATCAGCTCCTGTGCTATAATTTTAGCAGAAATGTTTCTAAGGGGTATGGCCCATGGGAACCGGGTCGCATGGTCCACGATGACTAAGAGATATTGAAATCCCCTGGGTGTTTTTGTCAACGGGCCTACAATATCCATCCCTATTCTTCTGATAGGGGCAGCAATGGTGGGTAATGGTATCATTGGAGCTGCCTTGGGTCTGGTTACAGAAACCCTCTGACATGCAGGGCATGCATCACAATATTTTTTTGTCTCCTGATACACTCCGGGCCAGTAAAATCTTGCTAAAATTTGATCAAGGGTTCCTTGAACCCCTTTATGCCCCCCAATCGGATGGTCATGGGCTAGACGGAGAACTACTGCCTTAAAGGCTACCGGTACGACCAATTGCTTCCTTACTGCTCCAGTGTATGGATCTAAACCTTCTCTATATAGGATATTATTATCCAGTAAAAATCGGGGTAACACCTCCCTCTCCTCTTGGGCCCATTCAAAAGCTCTTTTAAGAGCTTGGTCTGCTCTTTGTTCCATTGGAAACGAGGGAAATTTCTGTACAAGAGCAGCCGGGACCCAGGGTAGTCCTTCTCCCATTTCTAACTCCTTTCTTTCGTGGCTTCTTTTACTTCTTCCCTGCTGTTTCTTAGCTCTAGATTTCTTACCTTTTTCTTCAGGGTTCTGTACTAAATCATCATGATTAGGCAGTGGATTTACTTCCTCTGCCTCCTCTGCCTGTTCCTCTGGAACTTCTTTTTCCCTTTCCTCTGTGGGTGCTGCCACTTCCTCTACGGGAGTCTCTTGGGGTGTATCCAGGGTGGTCTGGGATCGTGTTGACACTAAACTTGTTTTTAGTGTAATTCCCTGACTCAACCCCCCTGTAAAAGAAGGCCAGTCCCTGCCTAAAACTAATTTTTGGGGCAGCCCAGGGACCACAGCCACTTGCACCTTCCTCTCTACTCCTAGTGCTTTTACCCGCACTTGACACACAGGGTAAGGAAGTTGTGCACCATGCACGCATTTTATCTCTATCTGATTTTGGGGTACTGAGCAAGACTGTCTCAGCGTCTCCCAAAATTCTCGGGATATTAAACTTTGCTCTGCCCCGGAATCCATTATGGCTAGAACATTTTCCCCTTCAACTAGTACTTGTAGAAATATTCCCTTGGGAACTGATTTCCCAGCGGCTACCATAAGGACTGTTTTAACTTGGCAATCTTTTATCAGGTGACCAGGCTTATTGCACCTATAACATTTTCTAATGTTTTTATCTCTGCCCTCCCTGCTAGGGCCATATGCAGCCACTCTATCCCGTGCGTACTTTTCACATTCATACTTTCCAGTCATACCTACACCCTTTAAAAGGTTCAACTTAAAAGTACTATCATGCGCTGCCTCCCTGAACACTTCAGCCATCTGGGCTGCTTCACCAGTGTTTGCACAATTCTGCAGGGTTAAAAACTTTTTCATTTCACTTGGTACTGATATTAAGAATTGTTCCAACACAATTTCATCAAGAATTGACTCCAGCGTTTTGCCATCAGGATCCAACCACTTATAGGCTAGGTTCTTGAGCCTCTGGCATAAGGCTTTAGGAGTTTCTTTGTCACTTAACACAGCCTCTCTAAACAATCGCCTATAATGTCTCGGCGTGAGACCGAGGCGGTCTTTCACGGCCTTTTTAATTTCCAAGTAATCCTTGGTTAAACTAGCAGGCATAGTTTTGAACGCAGACAAGGCCTCGCCACTCAGAGTCATTGCAAAGCGCATGGCCCATTGTTCCACAGGCCAATTAGAGTTCTCTGCAATACGCTCAAAGGCCTCAATGAAATCATCCGGGTTATCTGCCTGCCCTAATTGTTTGCACATAAGTCCCATATTCATTTCTACTTGCGGTATTTTTGTTTTGTCCTCTCGAGCCTTCTCCAGCAGCGCTGTCATGGCTTCCAGCAATGGCTTCTGTTGTTGTTGTAGCGTAGCCATATACTGTCCTTGCAGGTGTTGGAGCACCTTGGCCTGCTTTTCCTGCTGTTCACTTATCCATGCGAATACGTCTTGGGGATCCATCTTCTTTTCTGCACCTGTAAAAAAACAGAGAAGAGACCCACCAAGTGCGGCACACACAAAAAGTTGTTTCTTTTCTTTTATCTCCCCCTTTCTCACGGTATCCTTATACCGGTTTACCCAGGCTACCAGTACCTTAGTCTCCTGGTGATATCAGCTTGTGAGAAGGGTCTTTTCCTCCGCTGGCCGCTCTGCCAGCCGAATCCTCCTTTGAGCAGTGCTGTAAACACTTTTCCTTTGCTTTTCAGCAGTGTCCTTTCAGGCAAACTTTCCTATGCCCCCCCGAAAATTTTATCCACTTCTCTACGCCAATTTATGTCACACCCTCTCTGGCCAAGCGGTTGCTTCCGGTATTGCAAGGCCCCTGGAGGGTAGTAGTTGTGCTTTTATAAATATAACTCAAACGCTTCTTCCTTCAATTCAAAATGGGTTTTATTCCCCGTCCCATTGAGGGTATATTATCTTCACGGAGCATCAAACATATGCTTGCTTGGACACTTCATGTACAAAACAAATATAAACAAAACTTGCTTTCCTCAGCTTTTAAAGGATAAAACAACAAAATGAACACAAAGTTAAATATGGCTATAAGGTTTCTCACCCAGATAGCTGCCAATAGGATATCTCTCTTCTGCCTTGAGAGAGTTACAGGCTGGCTGTATTTACTGGAGTTTTAAGCCACCAAAGATACTTCCCTATCTCAGGGAGAATTCAGGTTCACTTACTAATAAAGAGCAGTCCATTATCTCCTGTACATTAGTCTCCCCAGCATCCTGGTATTCCATTATCTCAGGTTGATTCAGGGATTCATTCTGCCCTGCATGAGTACTCTCTGAGACTTGCTGCCTAAGTACGTCCACAAGGAAGTTCTTTTCCTTCACCGGGCTAAAGCCTTTCTGGGTATTACCATATGTTCTTGTATAGTGGTTTCCCAGGCACTGCCCCTGCTGGTACTTCTTAGTAGAGGTTAGCTTCTCCCTTACTCTGCCTGTAGAATAATTAAGGGAACTTTTCAACCAATCACGTTTTCCCTTGTGTGATCCAGCTGAGCTGAATTGTAGTGTTCGTGGAGTTTCAGACGGAGCTTCTAACTGACAATCACAAAACTCTTCCTCTTGTTCTGGTAGGTAAAATCTTTTATCTTTGAGAGTTTTAAAACTAGAAAGAGGGATATTCTCAGCCTCTATATTATGTGAGCTTGTATGCTTATTCCCATAAGCCCAGGGTTGCCTTTTTCCACGAGGCAAATCTCCCTTGTAATCACGCTTCTCTCTATAACCTGCAACTGCAGTCTTCTGGCGTTTTTCCTGCTCACACACCCTGCTTGGCTGTGAATATCTTACTGACTCATTCAGGTCCTCGGATTCCCTCTGACCTTCATATGGGCATTCTAATTGCTCCAGAGTTTCCTCGTCGCTCTCTCTTGCATTCTCATACCTTTGCCGTGTTTCCCAGGGCTTTAGCTGCCCTCTCTGTAGCTTCTCCAAGTGTGTCCTTGGCTGCCACGGCTTCACTCTCTCTCTCTCTCTCGGCTCTGGCACCAGCTCCTGGCTTTGCCCTGCTCCTTGTCTGAATCCAAATCCGGGTCTCAAACTCCAACCCAATCCGCATCTGCGTCTGCATCTGTATCTATCTCCTAATGCCTGAGGGCTTGTTTTAAACCCACGTTCACTTGCTCCACCCTTAGTTAGCTGAGCCCTGTCAGGTGAAGTGAATTCCTCTCCTGTGCTAACTGGGTGTGTCCTGACTGAGCTCTTGCACGTGTTCCTGCGTTGCTCAGGGTAACTATCTGACAGTTTCTTGTTTACCCTGTCATTTTGTTTGTTTTCACTTGTGCTGGCCTGCACTTCCTCAGCTCGTACAGGGTCTACCCTGTTACACTACCTACTAGCCTACCTTATGAACGGCTCAATCAGACCCATTCTAAAGAATCCATACCTAGATGTGAATGACACAGCTTCCTACAGATCCATCAATAGTCTACCATTTCTAGCTAAAATGTTTGAAAAAGTAATCCAATTACAACTCCAAGAGTACATCAACACAAACAATCCATTAGACCCACAACAGCATGGCTTCAGACCATACCACGACATAGAAACTTATCACCTCCCTTTCTAACAACATCACAAAAGGCATTCAGAACCTGTGACAAGGATTTATCTTAATATTCCTGGATAATAAAGCTGCATTTGATTCAGTATCACACAATCTACTACTCATATGTCTACAAGAAGTTGTTCAGGGATCTGCATTAGAATGTTTTTGCTCCTATCTTACACAACATCAACAGTATGTTAGAATAGTGAACAATAAGTCTTCCCCATTCACGCTAACCTGCAAGGGTCAGTACTATAATCATTATTCAACATTTACCTACAATCAGTCTGCAGCATTATGCATGTCCACAACATTCTATATCACATCTGTGCAGATGATGTCATGATTTACATGCAATTCTCCGCAACAAAAATCTGCTACACTCCTTTAATAGATTGCTTCAATGCAGTCTCCAACTGGCTACTACAGCATAACCTCAAAATAAATTACAATAAAACTGAAGTACTCTTCATAACAAGAGATGAACATTTCTTACCACCATCAGTCCTAAAGTCAAAGATGCAGAGCTCGAGGTTAAAAAAAGAGATCAAATACCTAGGGATAACAAAACGACCAGTGCTTCATACTAGGAAAGCACATCAACAATACCACCAGAATGATTTACCAGAAGATAAAATCCTTCCAGCACCTACAACCTCTGTTCAAAGCCAATGACTTCCAAACAGTCTTTCAAGCTATCATATTTAGCACAGACTACTGCAATAACATTTTCCTATTCAGGAGCCTGACTGAATTAGTCAGGCAGGGGTCTGTACATGCAGGCCGATCTGAATCGAGTCTCGGCCTGCACATACAGGCCAAAACTTGATTCTGATCCCGCGGGGCATGTCTAGCCTGCTGCACAATCAGAATTGGGTCTGTTCTGTATGTCCCGCTTCTGATCCAGCACACAGAGTCCTGGGCGGCCAACTTAGAATGTGCCTCCATGTGCGCAAAACATGATAAGCGTACCCATAGGAAAACTGAAATCTAATCAAACAACCTGTGCAAGGGCCTTCTCACTGTATGCACCCAGAATCTGGAATAACCTTCCCTCAAAACTAAGAAACATAGAAGATATCTATCAATTCAGAAAGAAACTAAAAACACTGTTATTCAATGAACACTTTGAGGACAAAACATAACCCAACTTCTTCGGAGGCCGTCCTCCACTCATGCATTTGGATACATATACATTGAACTCTGGACAATCAGAATCCATACGCATTATGATTCATACAAACCTCTAATCATCTATTTTCAATGACCTGTAACTACTCCCCACAAACATCGCCATATATTATACACAAAACCATTATTACAGCCTACTTCATATGGATTAGCACTTGTAAAAAGTTCATTTGATGTTAATATTCCCCATTCAATGTTATCACTCCATGTTAATATTATCTGTTCTATGTAACATTTACTTTAAATTGTTCCATGTAAACTGCATTGACCTTTTGGAAACATGGTATATAAAAAAAATGTTAAATAAAATAAAGAAATAAGATGCAGACAACAGTCTAGCAGTGAGATGGAGGCTATCCAGTCTTTTGCATGGAGTGTCACATGTATGATTATCTCCCAGTTGGTGAGAGGTCTTACATGTGCACTAGGTGCAAGAAACTCTTTGCTCGCAGGGAATGAATCTGATCTCTAGAGGCTAGAGAGGCAGACTTGGAGGACATAAGGAAGACAGAAAAGTATATAGACGAGACCTACAGGGACGTAGTACTGAAGTCCCACCTCCAGTCTGGCAGCCTCTCCATTGCCATGGAGGAGCGAGGTCATGTGAAAGGAGAACATCACTGTGGTGTGGCAGGAAGTGATTTTGTAGCTAGAATCTGTCCTCCAGCTGATGTAAAACCATCTTGCAGTGAAATAGTTTCTCCAGGGCCATGTGCCCATGAAGGAAGGGTTAGGACAGCCATTATAGTTGGTGATTCGATCATTAGGCATATAGATAGCTCGGTGGTTGGTGGAAGTGAGCAATACCTAGTAACATGCCTGCCTGATGCAAAAGTAGGGGACCTCACGCACCACCTAGACAAGGTTTTAGATAGTGCTGTGGAGGAGCCTTCTGTCTTGGTATATGCGTATGTTGGTATCAAGGACATAGGAAAATGTAAGAGGGAGGTTCTGGATGCCAAATTTAAGCTTTTAGGCAGAAAGTTGAAATCCAGAATTTCCAAGGTAGCATTCTCAGAAATGCTTCCTATTCCACACACAGAACCCAAAAGGAAAGCAGAGCTCAAGAATCCCAATGCATGGATGAGACGATGGAGCAAGGAAAAGGGTTTTGGATTTGTTAGGAAATGAGCAACATTATGGGAAAGGGTGTGGGGGGGCTTTTCCAAAAAGATGGGCTCCACCTTAACTGAGATGAAAACAGGCTGCTGACATTGACCCTTAAAATTGAGATAGAGCAGCTTTTAAACTAGATAGTAGGGAAAAACCCGACAGTCGCCCAAGAGCACATGGTTCAAAATGATGTATCTTTGAAGGATACTAGCAAAAGAGGAAAGTTAGGACATCCTGATAAGGAGATTCCAATAAAGATAAAAGTAACCAAGACACCTTTAAGTACAGAGCAGACAGATCTGAAAGATTCCAGATTACCCCTGTCAACTGATAACCAGATTTTTAATATGAATAAAATGCAACCTCTAAAATGCCTGTATGTAAATGCTAGAAGTCTAAAAAATAAGAGATGGGAGAGCTAGAATATATAGCAGTAAATACAAGGTTAAATATAATTGGCCTCTCAGAGGAAGGAGGACAACCAATGGGACACCGTGATATCTGGGTACAAACTATTATATAATGCAATGATAGGGTAGATCAAATTGGTGGAGGGGTTGTGCTCTATGTTAATGAGGTCAATGAGTCACTCAGGATTAAAGTTTGGCAGGGAACAAAGTACACTATAGAAACTCTATGGATAGAAATTCCATATAAAAAGGGGAAGACAATGACAGTGGGGGTGTACTACCATCTGTCTGGCCAGAATGAATAGATGGATGATGAAATGCTAAAAGAAATCAGGGCAGATAACAAAAGTTACAACACAATAGCAATGGATGATTTCAATTACCCCAGTATTGACTGTGTCAATGTCACAGCAGTACATGCTATGGAGATAAAGTTCCTAGATGAAATAAATGATTGCTTCTTGAAGCAGCTGGCCCGTGAACTGACAAAAGGGGAAGCTATTTTGGACCAAGTCCTTAGTGGAACACAGGATCTGGTACAAGAGATAATGGTGTCGGGGCCACTTGGCAATAGTAATCACAGCATGATCACATTTGATTTAATAACACTGTACAACACATTTGTTCAAAAGTTTTGCTTCCTGAAAAACTTTTGGTGATTTTGATAGACAGCTTCAAGTTGAACACAAATATAATTTCAGATAGATTGCATCACGTAGGAATTTGGAAAACATGAAATTAAATTGTGTGTTTACTTGCACGATGATGCTGACATATTGCATTGGTTCACCTGAGCTAAAAATGTTTTGCTCCTGATTTTCATTGTACTCAGCATCTCATGCTTCTCATCTCAGTGTCCAACAATAGTTGGCCATCATTGATGGGTTCTGGTTGCCCTGATGCCACTTTTCCATTGTTGCAATGCTCTGGTGAAACTTTTCACCATATTCATTGCTGACTGCACCAAGATTAGCAGGGAAGAATCCAAGTGTAAATGCAGAAAATGAATCTTCAGCGACATGTTGTACTTCATGGTTTTGTATGCTTGAAGCATGTTGTCAAGCAGATGGATGTATTTTTGTATCCTGCAATTGCCAAGAAAATTCTCAATAACATCCCTGAATGCCTTCCCTGTGATTTTCTCAGACTCCACTAGCAGATCTTCGAACCGCTTGTCATTGATGATGTGTCTGCCTTGTGGATCCACAACGTTCCTTAATCTTGGCATCAGTTATTCTTGGAAACATCTGTCTCAGATATTGAAATCCTTCACCTTCCTTGTTCGTCGCTTTCATGAAGTTTTTCATCAATCCTATATGGAAAGGAGGCAAAAGTATCTTATTTGTATCAAGTGGTTCATGTGCCACATTTTTCTGTCCTGGAACCAAAACACTTATGGAGCGGCCAGTTCGTTTTAATGTAATGAGACTCTAGCATGGGAGTCCCATTAACAAATGAAACAACAGTACTCAGTATACCCAAGCTGCATTCCCAGTAGCAGTGCCACTACTTTTAGATCACCACAGATGTTCCAGTTGTAGTCATTGTGCTGTATGTGTTTCAACAACAGTTCCATGGTTTCATAGATTTCTTTCATATGTGCTGCATAGGCAATAGGTATTGAAGGATGGACATTGCCATTGTGTAACAAGCCAGCTTTCAAGCTTAACAGTGCCAAATTAAGAAAAAGGTGCCATTGTTGTGAGTCATGCTCACAACCTAAAGCCATGAACAACCATCAATGTCAGAAACAGAAGTTATCAACCTCCGCAAAGAAATGTTTTATCTTAGCGGGTTTGAAAGACAGACATTTTCATACCTTGCAATCTTGAACCAAGTAGCTCAGCTTTTATTTTTGACAAACTTAAGTCCCTCACTAGGTAATTCAGTTCTGACTGTGTTATCAGATGAGGCACACTAGACATAAAATGGTTCAAAATCTGGATCCATGTCATTTTCCATGTCTGGCCCATGTATTATGGCATTTTCGTCTGCCTCATCTCGGCTCCATGTCTCTGGTGGCTTCGGTACTGGCATACTGTCATCATGCAGCACTGGTCTCATGGCTGAAGGCAGATTGTGGTCTTCAATAGATTTCTTATTTTTAGCAGAGAAGCCAGATATATTGGTCAGACAGAAGTAACAGTCTGTTATGTGATCCTTCTATTCTTGCCATATCATCAGGCTGCAAAAGGTATTGACTTCCACATACCTCTGAGGCAAGCTCTGAGATCAACAGCACATGTCGCACAGCAAAGGTGAGAAGCCCAGGATTTGCTTGGATTGCAAACTTTACAACAGAAGTAGAGCTCATATGCTTTCTTAATAAGTAGTCACGTTGCATCTTTGAGGCTTAAGTGTATACTCACCACAAATGTATCGTGGTTGTTGCAACATTGATAAGACATTTCTGTTGTAACGAATTATTGGTTAAATTAGATGCTTACATGTAAATGCTATTGTTAAGTACACAAACTGATATCAACGTCATGCATAGCATCGGTGTACGAAAGCTACTTTTATAGCCTGTACTGCCAGCATCCATTCTGACAAGCATGCTGATGCATTTCTGAGCAGTAGCATTTCCACTGCACATTGTGAGCCTGAACAGAGTACATGTCCAGGCATGTCTGGACTAAACAAAACAGCTTACTTTCTAGGCAACATATGAGTGGGCTTAATATATGTGAGGAAATCACAAAAATAGGCAATTGCAAAAAAATGGTGTATGAGAGGGAAAGTTTTAAGGTGATTTTTATGATCATCAACACATAAGATACACCCAAAAGTGTTCCGAAAGCAAAATCTTCATTGTCCAATGAATGAAAGGAGGATGGCAAGGAAATCCACAGTACTACCTTTTAATTTTCTAAAAGGAGACTGATAAAATGAGGAAAACAGTTAAGAAAAAAAAATAAAAGGAGCAGCTACAAAGGTTAAAGGTTAAAGGTTACCATACACACAATAGAACCGGCTCCCGCCTCACTCAGATAACTCCTACACATAACAACAATCCAGAACAAAGGATCAAAATGTGAAACACTGTATTCTTGTCAAATATCAAATCTTGATGTAACCTATTCAATGTATATATAATTTGTATAATTATGTAGATAGTTACCCCCAGTTCACACCCAGTTTATCTTCCCTGTTATCTGTAAACCTAGATCAGTCATGTATTGACAGGTATATTGTTGTTAATTGTAAACCGCACTGATGATGAATAGTGCAGTATATAAAAAATGTTAAATAAATAAATAAAATAAAATAAATAAAGATTTACATCAAGCATGGGTGTTGTTTAAAAATACAATCTTGGAAGCCCAGACCAACTGTATTCCAAACTTTAAGAAAGGTGAAAGGAAGTCCAAAAAACTGCTAGCATGGCTTAAAGGTGAGGTCAGAGAGACTATTGTAGCAAAAAAAGCATTTTTTAGGAACTGGAAAAATGAGCCAAAGACGAAAACTAGAAACAACATAAGCACTGGCAAGTTAGATGCAAGGCATTGATAAGACAGGCAAAGAGTGAATTTGAAAAAAGTTTGCCGTGGAAGCAAAAATGCATAGTAAAAACATTTTCAAGTACATTCATAGAAAAAAAAAACCCATGAGAGAGTCAGTCGGACCATTAGATGATAGAGGAGTAAAAGGGGTACTAAGAGGGGACAAGGCCATAGCAGAGAGACTAAATTCTTTGATTCGGTCTTTACTGAAGAAGATGTAGGGAAGTTACCCATGCCTAAAATGGTATTTAAAGGTGATGTATCAGAAGAATTGAAACAAATTTTGATAAACTGGGAAGATATTACAACTATTTGATAAAAAGAGTAGACAATTGCCTGGACTGGGTAGTATACATCTGAGGATGTTGAAAGAACTAAAATATCAGATTGCAGACCTACTATTAGTAATCTGTGAACTATCACTAAATCATCTGTAGCATTTGATGATTTTAGAATGGCCTCTCTAGGCTTCATGACCATTTGAGCCTGTGTGACAGCACAGTAAAAGGCAGACTTGATCAGCTCAAAGTGTTGTGACAGTCACTCTGGGTCTGTGAAATTGGGGCCTCAAGCATCTGGCATAGCATGACATGGCCTGCAATGGTGGTGGCAGCCAGCATGATCCTAGCACCAGCCTGCTCAGTGCTTTGATGGCTGTCGAGAGAAAAGTTATGCAGGGGTCTCTAGTTGGGGGGCGAGGGGAGTGGGGGTCTAAAGCCACACAGACCAGGGCAGAGGCTAGGGCATGGCATGGTGTCTGTGGATGAGTAATTTCTGTAAAATAGACACTGAGAGATTTAGTGGTTGGATGAAGAGAAGTGTGTATACAGGGGTGCATATATGTTGTTGATAGAGGATTCAGTAGATTCATGAGATTCTGCTGGGATGCTGGCATCTTCTTTGAATTTGAGCTTTTAAGAGATGAAAGCAGGGAATGAGGAAGGAGCCCAGATAGTATATAGGATTCCATGGGACCCAGTTATGTTTTCAAGGACTCACATTGAGTGGTATAGCCCTGCTAGACAGGAGCCCCAGAGGTTGTGATGGAAGATATGTCAGGAAAACATATAATAGGAGGGGGGGGAGCATAAGATGGCATGTGATGGCAGGATAGGAGGAAGAGATGTGGAAGATGTAATTGATTTTATTAGAATTTTACTATTCTGTACTATGTATCTTGGGTAAGGTCAAGCTGGTATTAAATGGCAGGGTGCAGGCAGTATTCTGACCTACTTTGCATATGTATGATATGAGTAAGGGATGGGTGACTAAATTATGGTGAGTAGATTGGAAGAGATTGGCTAAGTCTGAGGACTGGGGTCATTGGGATATCTGTGTCGAGCTGACTGTGATGTGGATGTGGTCTTTCTTTCAGGAGCACCTCCATTACTTTTCCGCCACCAAGATAAGGCTTACTAGCCTATAGTTTGTCACCTCTTCCCTATTACCACTTTTGGGTAGAAGTACCACATCAGCTCTTCTCCAGTCTCCAAGGATAAAACATCAGCCCTTCTCCAGTCCTGTGGAACTTCTCCCATCTCCAACTGTTGAAATAAAGACCCATAGAACAATGATATTAATGTTTGCACAATGGCAGTTCAGCAAGGTGGAATATGATCTAAATGAGAAGCATTAAACAATAGCTGACATGATCTAATCGAGATAATGTTCAGAAATCATATTGAAAGTCATCCACTTTCCGATCTTGCAAATATTTTAAATAATGATGGGGAGTGATATCAGCAGACATAGTAGTCAAAGAGTTAGTAATTGTTAATCATTTAACAATTCTAAACAATTCTCAAGGATGCTATGAAGGGGTCTTATTAAGTCGAGCAGTAAAATAATCTTGTTTGACCTTCTCAACAGTCAAACAATATGAAGCCCAAAGTGACAAATATTGTTGCTTAGCTGCAGATGTTTTCACTTTCTACCATTTTTACGCTGCCCTTCTGAGTTGTAGTTTTGCAGTTCGGACCACATCCAAATACCAAGCTGCTCTCTGTGATCTTCTCAGAAGCTTTTCTGTGGTGTGTTCAACCTTCTCTAAGGTTGCACCCACCTTCATGGCTCTGGGACAGAGAGTGAAGCAGATAGGTGGGCAGATGGTGTTCTCTTCAATCCTCCCCATTGAGCGTAAAGATGAATGCATGGCTGCGTGGATGGTGTCATCAACAGCATTTTGGTTTCCTGGATTAGGGATGATGTTCTAGGGGTTGCAGAGTGGAGATGGCATCCATCTGTCCAAAAAGGGTCAAAGTGTCTTCCACAGCAGACTGGCTAACCTACTGAAGAGGACTTTAAACTAGATTTGTTTGGGATAGGTGAAGAAAGTCCTAAGGTAAGTGAAACATTAAATACCTCAGAGAAATGGCCAAAGGTGCAACATCTGGAAAGTGGTGTGTATAAATACCCATAGCATGGGACATAAGATCCCAGATGTTGAGGCTTTAATGGAAGAGGCTAACTTGGATTTAGTGGCGGTTACAGAGACATGGTTCACAGATAGCCATGATTGGGATGTAATTATACCAGGTCATACTTTATTCAGGAAGGACAGGGTTGGAAGAAGGGAGGAGTGGCACTGTATGTAAAAAATAATATTAAAGCTATAGAATTACAACAATTGGTAAGAAAACCCCAAACTATTATATGATGAAAAGTTCCACATTAGGAACCATCACCCAGGAAAAGGATCTAGGTGTCATCATGGATAATACATTGAAACCCTCTGCCCAATGTGCAATGGTGGCCAAGAAAGCAAATAGAACACTAGGAATCATAAGGAATCATAAGGAAATAATTGGAAAATAAAATCAAGAATGCTACAGTATAATGCCAATCCAGGTCACAAGTACCTGGCAGGTTCCCAAAAAGGTACACAGATTCCGTAATGCTTATCCTGCGGTAAGCAGTAGATTTCCTGAGTCCTCTTTATGGTTTATGGACCTTTCCTACAGAAACTTGGCCAAACCTTTTTAAAACCCTGCTACACTAACAGCTTTTATTACAGAGTTTGATTACGTATTGAGTGAAAAAAATATTTTCTATATTAGTCTTAAATGGGTCACATTGTAGCTTCATTGCATGTCCATTTACTTCATTGCGTGTCTTTCTATTTTTTTATTGCATAAACAACTGATCTATGTTTACCCTTTCCACTCCACTTATTAATTTATAGACCTCTATCATATTGCCCCTCAGTCGTCTCTTTTTCAAGTTGAAGAGCCCTAATCTTTTTTTCTCATAGGGGTATTCTTCCATCCCCTTTATCATTTTGGTGGCTCTTCTCTGTACCTTTTCTAATTCTACTAAATCCTTTATGCACAATATTCAAGGTGTGGTCACACCAAGGAATGATAAAGATACATTTTAATGTCTTTAGTTTAATTCTCCATTCCTTTCCTTATGACTCCTAGAATTCTATTTGCTTTCTTGGCCATCGCTGCATACTGGTTGGAGGTTTTCAATGTATTATCCATGATACCAACTAAATCTTTTTCCTGGATGGTGATTACTAACATGGAACCTTGTATCTTGTAACCATAGTTTGGGTTGTTCTTTTCTAGGTGCATAGCCTTACACATTTCCACCTTACAATTCATCTGCTATTTGGATGTCCAGTCTTCCAATTTATCAAGATCCTCTTGTGATTTTTCACAATCCTCTTGTGTTTTAACAACTTTCAATTTTGTGTCATCTGCAAGTTTGATCACCTCACTTGTTATTCCTAATTCCAGGACATTTATAAATATGTTAAAAAGCAGCGGGCCCAGCACAGATCCCCGGTGTACTCCACTTTTCACCTTTCTCCACTGAGAAAATTGGCTATTTAGCCCTACTCTCTGCTGTACTACTACTAATGAGCATTTGTATAGTGCTACAAGTTGTACGCAGCGCTGCACAGACATATAAGAGACAGTCCTTGCTCATCAGAGCTTACAATCTAGTCAAAATCTTTTAACCAGTTCTTAATCCAAGGTAGTGCACTGCCTCCAATCCCATTACTTTTTAATTTCCCCAAGAGTCTGTCATAAAGGACCTTGTCAATGGCTTTCTGAAAATCCAAAAGGATTAAATCACCTGACAAAGGTCACAGAGTATTACTAAAATTTGAACTTTGGCTTCCTTGGTTCTAGCCCACTGCTCTAACTACTAAGCCATTCCCCCTCAATGTGTAATCAAACTCTGGAATTCATTACCAGAGGATGTAGTAAAAGCTGTTAGTGCAGCTGGATTTAAAAGAGGTTTGGATAAGTTCTTGGAGGAAAGGTTCATAAACCATTATTAAATAGGATCAGGAAATCCATTTCTTACCCATTGAACAAGTAGCATGGAAAATGTATACCTTTTGGGAACCTGACAGGTACTTCTGTCATGAATTGGCCACTTTTGGAAAGAGGATACTGGGCTTGATCGACCCTTGTTCTGACCCAGTTTGGCATATCTTATGTTCTTATGTTTAGTTAGTGAAAGCAAGCCTTTCAGATGCCTAACATTTACCGCTTTGGGATAACCAACTAGCAACTGAATATCACTGCTAGCCAGTTCTCTCTGGGTGCCATCTCCACTTTGTCTCCATAATGCCATGTGAGCTGGCTTGCTTTGGGGCATATCACGGTGGCACCTGGGGATATTCAGCAACATTAACTATATTAATGCCACTGAATATCCCACTCAGAGACATTTAGGTGGTTTGTAGGTCTGCAAACTACTAAAATGGCTTTGAAAATCTGCCGCTGCCCCCCCCCCCATTATATAAGGATCATGTGTGTGACAGCATGCACCACTTGGGTATGGCCCAGTGATTCTCAGCCCTATTGTTCAACATTTATATGCAACCCATCTGCAACCTCATCCAGTCCTTCAACATTAACTGCCTAGTATACGCTGATGATGTCCTTTTGTTCACACCAATATCCATGGATCACCCAGACCTCTCTCGGCTGTCTACATGCTTCGATGCAGTCACAGACTGGCTACAAACACAGAAGCTCAAAATAAACTTCAAAAAGACGGAGGTCCTATTCATCAGCAGAGACCAGGCATTCACCCCACCCTCATCACTGAAGGTACACAATGCAGAGCTCCTCACCAAAACGACAATACAATATCTTGGTGTAACACTCGACCAGCGTCTTAACATGAATGCCCAGATAAACAATACGGTAAAGGCGATTTACCACAAAGTTCAGATACTACATCACATGAGACAGATACTAGAGCCAAAAGACTTCCGAACAGTCTTTCAAGCACTAATAATGCCTCATTTTGACTACGCCAATTCCATACTGAACGGCCTCCCGAAGAGCTCGCTGAACCCCCTGCAGCTCGCAATAAACACTGCAGCCAGAACCCTCTATGGAGCATCCAGAAAGGACCATATCACCCCAATCCTAAAACTTCTGCACTGGCTTCCGGTCCACTGCAGGATTACCTTTAAGATCTTAACAATGACATTCAAGGCCATCAACAAATGCACGTCCATCTCCCTCTCAGACCTCATCCAGACCACCCCCCTCAACAGATTGAGATCAGCCGCCAACAACACCATACTTCTCCCGAAAGCTATCACTAAATGCTCCAAGGCTACAAGAAACCATGCCTTTGCACTATATGCACCTTCTTGCTGGAACACCCTGCCACCAGACATTCGTGCCATAAACAACCTCTCCCAGTTCAGGAAGGCACTCAAACATCATCTCTTTCTTTGGTACTTTTCCAATTCAGACAATATCACTCAGCCACCCGCACCTCGACCCAAGTCAGCTCCCACAGAGTACCCACCTCACACACCGTAATCAGATCACTTAAGCTACCCCCCCCCCCCCCCCCCGCCGATAATCCCCCCTCCCCGGTAACCACGGATGAGCTGTCCATAACTCTGTGGCATACAATTATATATGTGTATATAGCCATACTGTTTAATTTGTAAATAATGCCAAATCACATGTAAAACCTTGATACTAATTTGTATATAGTTCACATGTTCACCATGTTTTAAACTCCCTGTTTAATGTAAGTCCAATGTTAGACTGTTCTGCATTGCACAATTTTTGTTTCCTGTGAACCGCACTGATGATAAATAGTGCGGTATAGAAAAACAATAAATAAAAAAAAATCTCCAAAAGTCCAACTGTGATGGCATAAGAGAGGACTAATCAATGGGAACATGAAAATTACCAAAAATCACATAAAGAGGCAAATTTACTGGCATCACAGATGTTCCCACAGCTCTCCTGGGTCAATCAAAGAACCTGGGAGGGTGTAAACTGAACACAACCCTTGAGTTTAAGAGGAAAGCAAGAGATATTCAAAGCCTTCAACATTATTCACAGAGCTGCAAGTAAGATGGCCAGAACTCCTCCTCCTTGCCCATGTCCACATTAAGCCATTTAGATGCCCACTCTTGAAGTCTTACAAGATCCTTCTGCAAATCTTCAAATCCTCTGCCATTTTCAAAATTTTGAATAATTTTGTGTCATCCACAAATTTGATAACATCACTTGTTATTCCTATTTCAATATTAATTATGAATATGTTAAAGTGCACAGGTGTTCATAATGATAGATAATTGATCATTTAGTTCTGATCTCCATTTCCTATCTTCAAGCTTGTTTGCAATCTAGAAAAGGGCTTTGCCTCCTATCCCCTTACTCTCTAGTTTTATAAGGAGTCTTTATTTAAGGACATTCTCAAATTTAATTCAAAAATGCATATCTCACTTTTTCCACTGGAAGAAGCCACAGAGTGGCTTACAAATGTTGATATTTTGCATTCAGATACAATGTATTTTTTTCTAGCCCTTAGAGGGTATGTAATGTAATTTTGTACCTGAGGTAATGGAGGATTAAGTGACTTGCCCATGATCACAAGGAGTAGCAGTGGAATTTGAACCAAACAATTTTTTTCCATACACATTGTAGCTGAAAATTATCTGCATACTGTGATTCAGTTGAAGCTTGCATAATTTGAGTGCTTTAGGTCTGTATTAAGATTTGTTATTGTGGACTATGAAATATGATGGCATTTATGAGTTTGTCATAAAACCAAAACTAGAATCCAATGTGAAAACGCTTCCAGAGTTTACCTGTGAAACATTATGGGCATGCGGGAAATATATTTTAACCATCCCTGTCTATATGGAAATCTTGCAGGTGTGTGCTGGAACATTCTTTAACTTTAAATGTGAAGCATTCAGTTCTTCCAGCAACCTATAGGGTTAATAAAAATTATAGAGACAAAAATATGAGAACTCATAAAGAAATGCATATTTTCTGCTAGATCTCTCATATCTCTTTCCCTTAATAGTCATTTAGGGATATCCAAATCTGCATGCAGATGACCCCCAAAACTTCCAGGAAAGAAGTTTCCAAATGGATATACTGAGGTTGTTTTTTTTTTTTTTTTACCAGCATATACATTTCCCTATTAAGTCATCTAGCTATGCTCTGTAGCTCATTTTTACTCCTCAATTAACTTGACTGTTCTGTCCTATTTTGGGCTGATCACTTTATCACCTCCTCTTCTATTACATATTTCTTACTCCCTACCCCTACCCCCCCCCCCCAAAGGTTAGCAAAACAATAAGAAACATCTCTGCTATTAACCAGAGCTCACTTGCCTCTATCTCTTTATTCCCCCCTCTGAGGACTTTTCCTCTCAAGATCTAGAACCCAAGATCACTACTGGAACTGCAGTCTGTGTACTACTTTAGATGACCTGGCCTCGTAAAATAACACTTGGTATCAAACCTGCTCATGATAATGGATAGTTTCATCCTAGCCTGCACCTCATTAAAAGACAGCTAAGGTAAGTCGAGAGACTGAGCAGAAAAACGAAAAACTTGAACAACTTTTGCCTGTGAAATATCATGCGTAGAGAATATTGTAAAGCTATCATCAAAGCAAAGACCTCCTATTATTCCACTCTGATAAAATCAAACATGTCCTAGCCAGGGAAACTATCATATTTGCTTCAATTATTGAACAACTGTCTTCCTTAATTTATTTCAGAGCTCAAGCCTATCCATTCTTCCAACCCTCTGCTCCCCTCTCCATTTCTTCTCTCCTTATGGCTCCATATCACTTTTTATTCATATTATTGGCACTCCCTAACATTCTCCCCTCATGCCAACATCCTCAAACCTTTCCTCCTTTTCACCCTCTCTCTACCTTTCCCATTTCCTCAGCTCTTGAACTTCACTTTTTTCTTCCTCTCATTGTATAGCGCTATAAGATGTACGCAGCTCTTCAGAGACATGTAAGAGACAATCCCTGCTCATCAGAGCTTACAATCTAGTCAAGACAGACAACACAGTAGGTGTAGACAGGGATACATCTAGGGAAATGGTAAAGAAACACAAAGGAGATAGATGAGTCAAGATCCTCCCTTCTCTTTTAAAAAACATCATCCTTGTTTCCACCGTTCTGTCTCCTCTCCACCTCACAATCTTCTTCTCCTTCTCCTTCTTTCATCTAGTGACAATAATCCTAACCCTGGCCCCCCTAGACTATTCTCTCATTCTCACTCCTCTCTCAATCACTCTAATCTCATCCATATTCCTCTCCTATTCCTCTCCTTTCCCCCTCCTCTTTCCCTTTCTCTTGTACCTTATGGAATGCTCATTCCATATCTAATAAAATCCCATTTACTCATGATATCTTCATTTCTATCTCTTTCTGTCTTCTAGCTCTTACTAAAACCTGGCTCTTCCCTGATGACACTGCTTCTGTCACTGCCCTCTGTCATGGTGGCTTCCAATTTTCCCACACTCCTCGTGCTACTGGCCATGGTGGTGGTGTTGGGTTTCTGATTTCTCCTTCTTGTCAATTCCAGCCTCTCCTTCTACCTCCATCTCACATATCTCTCAGTAAAGCTGCTGTCTATAGATCCCCTGACAAGTCCACATCTATGATTCTCACTGACTTTGACTTCCGGCTTTCCCTATTTCTGGATTCTTCTTCCACTTCCCTTATTCTTGGTGATTTTAATATTCATGTTGATAACCCTTCTAACCCCTATGCTACTAAACTATTCTTTACCTCCTTTTTCAACTTTCAACTTTGATCTTCTGCTCTCACTAATCAATGTGGTCACTGCCTTGACCTGGATTTCTTCTCTGATTGTTTACCCTCCAATTTCCATACTTCAGTTCTTCCTTTATCTGATCATCTCCTCCTAAGCTTTACCCTTCATCATCCCCACCTCAAACTTATCCAGTCTCCTCCTATCTTTTTAGGAACCTTCATGCTATTGATCCTTTGACTCTATCCTCTATTGTCTCATCAACTCTTTCTTCTGCATTATCTTCTAAAACTGTTGATGAGGCTATTGCTTCCTATAATACTGTCCTCTCCTCTGCTCTAGATACTCTTGCTCCACCCATCCCTCGTTTTGTTAGATACATTATACCTCAGCCCTGGTTGTCTGAGCACATTTGGCTTACATCCTGCTCCCATTTTGACTTCCTTCATTTCAAATTTATCCTTACCTCCTTCCAATCAGCCTTAGCACTCGACAAGCAAAACTACTATATCCACATGACTAACTCTCTTGTCACTGATCCCTGTCATTTCTTCTCAACTCTTAACTCTCTCTCCTCAAAGTGCCTCCTCTTCTGACTCTCCTTCTTTTCTGTCCAAACCCTAGCCAACTGTTTCCATGACAAAATCTACAAGATTACGCTCCAATTCCCCACTAGATAAGCTTCATCCCCTCTTCCCTTACCTGAATACCAACCTTTCCCCTCAATCTCTGTTGCCCTTTCATCCTTTTATATGATGATGAAATCTCTTATCTTCTTTCCTCCTCTAAACCTACTATTTGTTCCTCTAATCCTATCCCCACCCGCCTCCTTAATACCATTTCCTCTTCTGTCATCCCTTCGATCTCATATATTCTTAACCTCTCACTCTCCACTGTTACTATCCCTGCAGCCTCCAAGTATGCTGTGGTCACACCTCTCCTTAAGAAACTTTCTCTTGACCCTAGTTGTCCTTCTAATTATGACCCGTCTCCCTTCTTCCCTTCATTTCCAAACTTCTTGAGCATGCAGTCCTCCAATGTTGTCTTGACTTTCTTTCCTCTCAAGCCCTGCTGGATCCACTGCAATCTGGCTTTTGTCCCCTACACTCTACTGAGATGGCAATCGCCAAATTCTCCAGTGACTTGTTCCTGGCTAAATCCAAAGGCCTTTACTCTATCCTCATCCTTCTTGACCTTTCTGCTGCTTTTGGCACTGTTGACCACCATCTTCTCCTTGACACATTGTCCTCACTTGGCTTTAGAGAGACTCTGTACTCTCCTGGTTCTCTTCTTATCTCTCCCATTGCTCTTTCAGTGTTTCTTCTGGTGGTTCTTCCTCTACTCCTATCTTACTCTCACTTTGGTGTACCCCAAGGATCTGTTCTTGGCCCTCTCTTTTTGTCTTTCTACACCTAGTCCCTTGGTGCTCTCATCTCCTCCCATGGATTTCAGTATCATTTTTAGGCTGATGATTCTCAGATCTATCTTTCTACCCTTGAAATATCGTTGACACTCCATACCACATCTCTGCATGCCTGACTAACATCGCCACCTGGATGTCTCATCGCCATTTAAAATGAAACATGGCCAAAACTGAATTTATTATTTTTCCCCTAAATCTTCCTCCCTCCTTTCTCTACCTCTGTAGATAACACTCTTCTACTTCATGTTTCCTTAGGTTCATCTTTGACGCCTCCCTTTCCTTCTCCTCCTATATCCAACAGATATCTAAAGCCTTTCATTTCTTTCTCTATAACATTAACAGAATTTGTCCCTTCCTTTACTTGTCCACTCTCTACTTCCCATCTCAATTACTGCAACCTCCTTCTTGCTGATCTCCCTCTAAGTCACCTCTCTCCCCTTCAATCTGCTCAGAACTCTGCTGCACAATTAATCTTTCAGCAGCCTCAATATATTCATATAACCTCTATTTTCAAATAATTTCATTGGCTTTTCTTCCATTTCCATATCCAATTCAAACTTCTCTTTCTGACCTATAAATGCATTCATCCTTCTGCTCTTCTCTACCTTTCCTCTCTCCTTTCTCCCTACAGCCTTCCTCATGAACTCCGCTCTTCTACTGGCTTCCTTCTCTTTTTGCCCTTTTCTTCCACTGCCAACTCCAGACTTCATTCCTTTCACCTTGCTTCTCCTTATGCCTGGAATAAACTTCCTATGTTTGTATGTCAGGCTTCAACTCTGACCCTTTCCAAATCCAGGCTAAAGGCTTACCTATTTAATGCTGCTTTTGGATCCTAATCCCTTGTTTGTTTGTTTTTTTTTTCTTTGTCTCCTTACCCTTCCCTATTTTACCCTTATTCTTATCTGTTGTCTTATCTGTTTTAATTAGATCATAAACTCTGATGAGTGGGGACTGTCTTTATACGTGTCTGTACAGTGCTACATAAGCCTTGTAGCATTATATAAATGATTAATAGTTGTAGTAGTAGTATCCCTTGACATTCCAGACACATTCTTTACTGATAGTGTTCTAAATCTGAGAGCCTCTCTACTATGAAATTGAATCACTCCTTCAACTCTTAAACTACCCACTCCACACTTCAGTCTACCTGTTTTGGCCATACCCGATCTTCTTTTAATATTTATACCTACTTCTTCTTCTTTCTATCCAAAACTTTCAAATCCGTGAAATCCTCTTATACAGATTGCTTCTCCCTCACACACACACCCTTTAATCAAAACCCTTGGAAATGATTAATAATAGCCTTTTCTTAGGGTTTTCCCCTCAGCCTGGAAGCATCTTAATTCATCCTCTCTTTAGGCTAGCCTCCCTTGATCACTCAGTATCTCTCATTTCCTTTCCCTTCTAAAGTTCTGGAGAATGTTGTTTTTCTCCAGCTCACTTGTCCATAAAAAGACAAATGCCTTACACCCATATCAGTCAGGCTGTCACCTAGGCCACTCTTCCAAAACTCTCTTACTCTGGCTTGTTAATGACCTGCAATGTAGAAACCATCAAATTGCCATTATTATTTCTCTTGACCTCAGCGTTGCCTTTGACCTACTAGAAAATACCATTTTCCTCTACCAAATGTCAGCTACAGGTATTAAAGATACAGTACTCTTCTGGTTCTCCTCCTTTAAAACGCTCTCCCTCCATCTCCTGTGTGATCCCCTGGGGTAGCATACTCACACCTATTTCTTGCTCCTTTAGCCACAATTACTCAAGAGTGTTAGCTTACATGGATACATCTTTGCAGATAAGATTCAAATAATTCACTTCACTGATTCATCTTTCCCTGATCTTCCTTCATTATACTCTGAGCACCGGCTTGGGAAGCCAAGAGACCAGGGTTTGATTCCCACTAGCACTCTTTGTGGCCTTGGGCAAGTCACTTAACTCTCTATTGCCTTAGAAAAAAATTGAAGTTATCCATGTCCCTGTTTAATATGCATTACCAAGTTTAGGTTACAATGTAAACCGCTTTGACTAAAACGATAAAGCAGTATAAAAAATCTCTTAAATAAATAACATAAATAAATAAATTGTACAATGCCTTGAGGACATTTTATGAAGTTAAACCTTACTTAACCCAAGGCCATTTGGACAATACGCCAATAGAAATTCCCTTCTGTCTCTCCACTCGTCAGCCATTAATCATTTCCCTTGTATGACTGTATTATGATTCTGAGTTGCAAAACTGATTGTTCCTTAAATCTTTGTTTTACTTTTCTTTACAAAAATATTCACAGTAAAACCCTTCACTGGTATAGCCAACCTCAAAACTCTTGTTATTGTAATTCTCTTTATCGTGGATTAAACCAATCTAACCTCAAATAAATTCATATTCTCCAGAACTCAGTTATTAGGCTCTAAACCAATACTAGAAAATCTGATCATATCTCCCTTGCTCTGAGAAATCTTCATTGGCTTCAACTATTTTTCAGAGTTCAATTTAAAATAAAACAAAGGATATTATAATGCTTCTGTATCATTCCATCCTGTGATCGCACCTTGAATATTGTGAGCAATACTGGTTGCTGTATCTTAAAAAGGATATAGCATTATTAGAAAAGGTACAGAGAAGAGACAACAAAATGGTAAAGGGGATGGAAGGATACCCCTATGAAAAGAGGCTAAAAAGGTTAGGGCTCTTCAACCTGGAAAAGAGAAGGCTGAGGGGAGATATGATAGAAGTCTATAAATTAATGAATGGAATGGAACGGGTAAATGCAGATCAATTGTTTACATCATCAGAATATAGAAAGACTAGGGGACATTCAATGAAGCTACAGGGTAAACTATTTAAGATTAATAAGAAAAGAAGGGGGGCGGAGCCTGATGTCCAGCGGGTAAGACGCTTCGTGCTGAAGCTCCCGAGAGGCCTACTTAGAATCCTGACATAATACCTATACAAACTTACTATTTCGCTCCGGGCTGACCGGGGTACCTCGGGGGGGATGGCGGCCCATAAACCAGCGCGCTTGGACTTCGGGTCTCCTTCTTCTTCTCACGGAAAACGCTCCAAAACAGAGGTGTCCTCCCCACAGAAGATGGTTCCATTTCGGGAGAACCCCGAAATGCACCTGGAGATTCTAGAGGAAATACGCGGCGTGAAGGAATTGGTGCAGTCCAATGGAGAAGCGCTTAGAGCCATGCGAGAAGACTTTGGAGTGCTCCAGGACCGACTTGAAGGTCTCTCATTACGGCAGGACAATATGGCGGGGGTCCTCGACTCGCACGCGGTGCGCTTGGGCACACTGGACAAGGCTGAGCGCCAGATACAGAATCTTCAAAAGGAGTTAGAAGATAGCAATAATCGAGCCCGTCGCAACAATGTGAGGCTCATTGGAATACCGGAGGGGGTGGAAGCGGGAGATATGAGAGAATTCCTGCTCAAAACTCTTCCCTCCTTGCTGAAGATCACCTTTCATAAAGAATTGGAAATCGATCGAGCACACCGTGTTCCTACCCACATGGCGCTCAACCGAACGACCCCCCGGCCTATTATCTTTCGCTTGCTACGATATCAACAAGTGGAACAAATTTTAAATGCTGCCCGGGCGAACCATCATTTGGAATTTGAAGGTCACAAAGTCTCCTTCTTCCCTGATCTGGCAAAGCCTACAGTCGACCGACGGAAGAAACTCCTTGCTTTTCGCCCTCGACTTCAACAGCTACAGGCTCGCTTTGGCCTGTTGTATCCCGCGAAGCTCCGAGTGACTCTCCACAATCAAACCAGGACATTCGAAGATCCTGATCTACTATCAACATTTTTAGACTCCAAAGAGGCAGAGCAGATGCGCTAATCCAACGACTTGGACTTTTATTTGCCGGCTCTGT
The DNA here is from genome assembly GCA_033557465.1 of Ichthyophis bannanicus. Taxonomy (NCBI): domain Eukaryota; kingdom Metazoa; phylum Chordata; class Amphibia; order Gymnophiona; family Ichthyophiidae; genus Ichthyophis; species Ichthyophis bannanicus. Next base: position 729,769,912 of record CM066036.1, on the reverse strand, counting down.
CCGCCATTTTGAAGGGCCCGATGCGGCGGTCATAGTTCAGTACAGAGACTGCCTGGTCTTTCTTTCTTTCTTTCTATGACTTTTGTTGTGTGGTCTCCTATCCCTCCATGATGTGTGCCTCGGTCGGATTCGGAGCACGCACAGTCCTACAGGTTATGTGTTTTTTCAATTTCGGCCTTCTCCGGGGCTTCTCCCCGCAGACACATGGTCGCCAGTAATTTTTGGGGTTCTGCTTCTTCTCTACCGCGCTGCGGTTTTTCTTTTTTCATGTGGGGCGCTTCATTGTATTATCTAAGCTTATTTTCTTTTATGCCATATGTACAGCCAGATACAGTCAATATGAGGGACATTGTGAAATTATGTGCGCTATCATGCTCAGAATTTTTAACTTGTCTGAATGGCTTTATGTAAAATCTTATCACTCAACGTAAAGGGCATTAATAGTCCAATCAAGAGAAAGAAAATCCTTAGCTATCTTAGCCATGAGCATGCTGATTTAGCGTTTCTTCAGGAAACGCACTTAAACTCTGCTGAAACACTGAAACTCAATGTTAAGCCTTACATGGTGGCTGCCTATTCTCCCGCCGTTTCCAAACGGTGCGGGGTAGCCATTCTGGTTAAGAAATCTTTGCAAGCTACTGTAATTGATACTAGTGCTGACAAGGAGGGTAGATGGGCCCGCGTACATCTTAAGGTTGGAGATAGTGAATTTACATGTATTTGTATTTATGCCCCGAATGTGGACAACCCTGCTTACTATGCAAGTATTGCGCAGTTGGCACAGGCCTCTGCCAATACTCCATTAATACTTGGTGGTGATTTTAATCAAGTGCTAGACCCTCTGATAGATAGACAGCCGCCTAGAACGAGTAGTCCACCCAAGAGTCTTGCTACCCTTACAGCTCTGATGCAAGATCTTGCGCTGGTAGATATATGGAGGCTACTTCACCCCTCCGACTTAGAGTTCACTTTCTTTTCTGCCCCCCATCACTCCCAATCTAGAATAGATTTCTTTCTCATTTCCAAAGCACTGATTTCTCAAGTAGACATGACTAGGACTCATCCTCTCCATATTTCAGATCATGCTGCCATATCTTTATCATTACGTGTCACTGCGCGGGACGATTCTCCCCGAGCTTGGTTTTTTGATAGATCCCTACTGGGTCAACAAGATTTTCAGGTTGATATAAAGGCCGCTATCCAAGATTATTTTCATTTTAACTCACCCCATGACACAGCGAGCTGGGCTTGGTGGGAGGGTTTTAAAGCATCTATCCGCGCCACTATAACTAGCTATCAAATTCGGCAGGGGAAACAAAGAAAGCAGCATTTACTGACTCTAGAGCAGCAGATACAAGCTGGGGAGCGTCTCCTCACGTCCCGTACTGACCCATGTATTTTACTCCGTTTACAACGCTTGCGTTTTCAATACAATCAGCTTTTGTACACTGCTGCTGTTAAAAATATCGAATCACAACAAGGGCTATATTATCGGGAAAATAATCGTGCTGGCAAATTATTAGCAAATGCCCTAAAAGGTCAAAAAGAAGCCAAGCGTGTTACCGCCCTCCGTAATCCGTCGGGGGGGGGCTTGGTCACTAAAGATACCGAAATCTTAGAACTCTTTCGTGATTTTTATACTCGGCTTTATCAATCTGAATGTGATTTTGAGCCAGATGTATTTGAACGCTTACTTTCAGGGGTACAAAGACCGACCCTATCTGACGAAGATAGAGTGGCCTTGGACACACCATTTACTGTCTCAGAAATTCATTCTGCTATCAAGAAATGTGCCTCAGGTCGAGCCGCAGGCCCAGACGGTCTCCCTGCTGACTTCTACAAAACTTTTCACGCTGACTTAGCTCCAGTTTTGAAAATTTATTTTTCTGCTCTGGCCGAGGAGGGTTCTCCTTCTGGGTCCTTTTCCATGGCAAATGTAGTAGTTTTTGAGAAAGAGGGGAGAGACCCGCAACAAACAGCTAATTATCGTCCAATTTCCCTCCTAAACGCGGACTATAAAATATTTGCCACCATTCTCTCTACCCGGCTCTCGGATAGGATGCCTACCTTAATACACCCAGATCAATGCGGTTTCATTCCTGGTAGATCAACTGCCGACAATGCTCGGACTCTATGCCATGTACTGACTACCGCAGTTAATCTTGATCGCCCATTTGTTGGCCTCTCACTTGATGCTGAGAAGGCCTTTGATCGCTTAGAGTGGCCCTTCCTGTTTGCAGTCCTCCGCTGGTACGGATTCGGGGAAGGTTTTCTCCGTTGTCTTCGCACCATGTACGCACAGCCTACAGCCAGTATATGTGCCAATGCTTTAAAGTCTCAGCCTTTTCCCCTTCAACGCGGCACTCGCCAGGGATGCCCACTGTCTCCACTTCTCTTCGATCTTGCACTTGAACCCTTGGCTTTACTAATCCGGCAATCGGAGGAGATTCATGGAGTCCCCTTCACCCATAGGGAAATCAAAATTTCAGCGTATGCTGATGACCTTATGCTTTTTGTCTCTATAGACTCAGTACCGGCTGTCCTAGAGCAAATTGGTAAATACTCACAACTGTCCGGTTATAAGATAAATTGGACCAAGTCGGTAGCCTTTCCATTAAATCCTTTGCTTCATCAGGCAGATATGCAACCCTTCCCCTTTTTATGGCAACCTCGCATGGTTAAATACCTTGGGGTTCACTATTGTTCTCCTTTGGAAGACACTATCTCCTTCAATGCCAAAGACTTAACCTCTAAAGTCCGGGCGCTTACTCACCGCTGGACTCCTTTAACGCTTACCTGGTGGGGTCGATTAGAAACCATAAAAATGATGATTGTTCCGAAAGTGAATTATATCTTAGAAATGTTGCCCTGTCTCTTCCCTCGACGTATATATAAAGATATAGAGGGCCTTCTGACTAGATACTTGTGGCAAAACAAGACACCTAGGATAGCGAAACATAAGCTGCAAGCAGATAAGGAAAATGGGGGTGTCAGATTCCCTGATTTCCTGAAGTATCATCAATCTTTTCTTCTCAAACAAGGCGCTCGCTGGCTGGAAGATCCAGTACCGAGTAGACCTGTGTGGCTAGACATAGAAGAGGACCTTTGCAAACCGATTCCTCTTACTATTCTCCCTGGTATGACTCTCCCATCAGACTCCCACTTTCCACCAATGCTTTTAGACACCTTAGGTGCCTTTAATAATCTTATGCACTCTTTAGACTCCCGACTCTGTCCGTCAGACAAGCTCCCACTTTGGTATAACACTCGATTTCGAATACAAAATAAGCCGATGGCGTGGAGCCCCTGGTACACTAGGGGCATTTGGATCCCTAGTCAGTTGTTCCATGAAGGTCGCTGGAAAACTTTTAGTGAATTGCAAATTGAATTTGGTCTCCCAGCGAAACACTATTTTCAGTTGGTACAACTTCAGCATTGCCTTCGGAGTGCTAAGGTGCTCCCGCCATCGGCCTCCCCTACACAAGGTTGGTTGGAGACTATCCGATCTATCGGTAGTTCACCGGGTGTAGCATCCAATTTTTACAAAACCTTATGTAATGCTATAATTAGAGATACCCCTATAGCGCAGAAAGCATGGGAGAGAGAATTGCATGTGACTTTGACCCCGGAGCAATGGAGCCTTGTCTGGAGTAGAGTGACACGGGTCTCCCGATCCGCCTCACTCACTCAGACACTCTTCTTTCTAGCCCACCGGTGTTTTTACACTCCTGACAGATTAGCCAAATGGAACACTACTCAGGGCAATAGTTGTTGGACATGCCATGCGGCCATTGGTTCACTACCTCATGTTATGTATGAATGCCCCGCACTACAGTATTACTGGCGTCGGGTCTGGGGTCGTATCCAGTCTATTTTGCACTTTCAAGAGCCCCTTTCTTGGAGGATAGTGGGACTTCGCTCAGCTGCGGGGATCCCCTCTCTTCCAAAAACGGCTTACTTACTTCCTTTTGGACTTTATGCTTGGCATTGCTATTTCCCTAATCACGAAATACTGGAAAAATAGCTCTCAGCTGAGCCCCAATGAATGGTGGAATCATGTCTGTCTCTACAGTAAATATGAACAAATACCTCGTATGTTTGCTTCCCCCATTCAGACTCCTCACCATCGGTCTAAATGGAAGATGCTCAATGACTATGTACATTCTGCTCAATGCTCTCATCTGACTGTCTAAATTTGTATATATCTTTGTCCCATGATTATTCTGTATCGCAGATCCTCTTTTGATTGTTTTGATGTATAATCACTGTTGTTTGGAAGCGCTCACATGCTGACATAATCAGCTAGAGAAGAAGCGTGGGGGTGGGGGGTAATTGGGTTTACTTTTCTTTATTGTATACTTGTTTTGTCTCCTTTGGTGTGTTGTTTCTTTTGTTTGTTGCAAAATGAAAATAAAAGTTAAAAAAAAAAAAAAAAAAAAAAAGATTAATAAGAAAAAATATTTTTTCACTCAATGTGTAATCAAACTCTGGAATTTGTTACCGGAGGATGTAGTAAAAACTGTTAGTGTTACTGAGTTTAAAAAAGGTTTGGACAAGTTCTTGAAGGAAAGGTCCATAAACCATTATTAAAAGGGACCCAGAATATCACTGCTTGACCCAATACAAGCATTGTGGAACCTGTGTCTTTTGGGGAAACTGCTAGGCATTTGTGACCTAGATTGGCCACTGTTGGAAACAGGATACTGGGCTTGATGTTCTTATAAAATTTGTCTGATCATTCACAAAGGTTTCCACATAGGTTTCCGCAGCCCAAGACAGCGGATGAGATGGATTACAATGAACATTGAATACCAGGCAAAACAGACATATGTTGATTCTGTAGGACAGAGCTGGAAACAGTAACTCACCTCATAGCTGGCTGTGAAGTTCTGATGGTGGAAAATTTCTATACAGAAAGGCACAACAAAGTAGCTGTCTCGTCCATTGGAAACTCTGTAAACACTACAAAATCACTGCCCCTGAAAAACATTTGGATAATGACCCTATGAGAATTATAGAGAATGAAGAGGTTATGATCACCTAAGACATTTCCATTTCAACAGATAAGAAACTGGATGTGAGGAAACCTAACATGGTAAAGGAGAAAAACATCAGAACGGCACTGATAACAGAAGTGCCGGTTCCAAGTGATCATTCAGTGAATTGCGTGGAGAGACAGAAGATCCTGAGGTACCAAGAAATTCAGTCAGAGCCCAAGAAAATGTGGCAGAAAGATACAGAAATATGTCCCATTATTTTGGGAGCCATAGACTTGATAAAGAAGACCTTCCAAGCACATTTTGGCAAATTACCCATACCTGTTACATCTTCTGAACTCCAGAAGGAAGCTCTCTTTGGCACAATGTAAGTACTATGCCAAGCATTAGCAGTAAATTTGAGAGACTAAGATCATACTCCAGATACTCTGGCTTTGAAGTGAGGCTCATGACTGTCATAATATGTGCAAAACTAACACACAAAACACCCACACTAGGGAAATACAATACCAAACCTAAAAAAACCCTAGTCCACAAAACTGTCAAGTCAAAAAATACCAACTTTCTACTTTTCAGGGGGAACCATACTCAAGCCCTCACTACAAAATACAGAATTCCATCTCCCAAGCAAACCCTCTCACCAGATATACTTAAACCAATTTTTTAATGGGAGAAAAAGGCCTCAGTAACTTACAACAGTGTCTCTCTATAAAGCAATTATTTGCCCGATGGGGAACTCATTGCTCTTTGCCATCACAAGCCAAAAAAAAATCCCTTATGTAAGCACAATCACTAAAACCTTCAAGTAATTTTTTATAAGTTTTCACAGCATTTTTAAATACATAAAAATAGCTCCTAGAAGTCTTAAACCTACTTCACAGCCATTTAACTTCAAAAGCAATAATAACGGTTTGTCTAGGCAACTGCCTTAGCACATTGAGCCACAAATCTTAGCCAGCACAACTTTTTTCCTTAGGCAACAGCCTCAGCACAGCAATATACTCTCCTCAGACCACAGTCTTTAACTGGCCAAACAAATAACACTATCTTACAGGACCGTCGGATCAGCTCTTAACATCTTTCAAATTTCACGGCATTCCTGAGAGAAAAAAAAAAGCTCAACTGGAGGACAATGAATGACATCAGCACACACAGTGCTCCAAACTTATCTTCAATCACCAGCTCTTCAGATGGAACAGCAGCCCAACAAAGATCTTTGTTTCACCGGAACACCGACTTCTTCAGGGGTGCGACTACAAATGATCCAATGGAAATCACTCCAGCAGCAAAGCCACAATTTACCACCACTAACTTTAAACCCTCCATGAGCCAATCAAAGAGAAGCCCAGGCAGAACTCTCCACCCATATACTCTAAATAACTAGAACAAAGATAATCTCAAAATATATGCCAGTCAGTCTTATCGTTAAGCCCCTCGGGTTCCATTGCATGAAGCTCAAAAATCCATCTCTGTTCTTGTTGAAGCAGTACCTTTCCACAATCCCCCCCCCCCTCTCGAAGTGATGCTGGAATATGGTCAATAACTACACAGCTCAACTCAGCAAAAGTATGTTGGAACTGTACATGGTATTCAACCAGTGGCATTTCAGCCCGCTGTTTAGAAAGGCTATACGTCCGTAATTGCCTAGTGGTTTTGCCCACGTAAATCTTCTGGCAGGGACACATTATCAAATATACCACATATTGTGAAGTACAGTCGGTAGCAAATTTCAAACGTACAAGTCTGACAGTAAAGGAAATTATATCAGTGTTAATCATCATAGAGCAAAAAAGGCAATGTCCTCAGGATGTATGGCCACCCATTCCTTCTGCAATTGCCTTGGTACAGCTGGACACAAAACATCCTGCAGATTCCTACCATGACTATATGCAATCCGTGGTTGCAGCTTAAAAAAAAGGAGATGCACAGATAATACTGTCCAATGTTTCTTAATAACTCCAGATATTTTCGATGCCAAAAAAGAATATTGAAACACACAGGTATGATATGATTGAGACATTTAAAAACCTCCGTGGCATAAATGGACAGGAGGAGAGCCTCTTTCAATTGAAAGTAAGCTCTGCTATGAGGAGACATGGGGTGAGAATTAAAGGGGATAGATTCAGGAGTGATATGTGGAAATATATCTTTAAAAAGAGTGGTGGATCCATGGAATAGTCTTCCAGTGGAGGTGGTAGAGATGAGGACAGTATCTGAATTCAAAGAAGCATGGGACAAACACAGAGGATCTCTAAAGGGACTGCTGTAGTGGTTGATATGGAAGGGCAGATTAGATAGGCCATGTGGTCTTTTCTGTCATCATGTTTCTATGTTTCTATTAATCCTTATTACCTGGAAATTGCAAAGGGTCCAAGCGCCATTCCCAATGGTTATTCAAAGCTCTTTTGTAAGCTTTCCAGAGCATTGTACAGGGATATCCTCGATCCTGAAATTTGGCTACAATTACTGCAGCCTGTTTCCGATACTCTGTCCTTGAAGAACAAATGTGCCTACACTGTAACAGCTGGGAAAATGGCAAACTATTCCTCAATGGAACTGGATGAAAACTGCCATACTGCAATAATGCATTTCTATCTGCAGGTTTTGAAATTAAAATGGTTTCAAATGATGCAGAGGTATTCATAACCATTACATCCAAAAAAGATATTGCAGACTCATTGCATATCATCTCAAAATAAATTGCAGGATTGCACCCATTCAAAAACTCAAATAACTTTTTCAGATCTTCTCTTGACCCCTTCCATAGAAGAAAAATATCATCAATATATCTACGCCATTCAAGGACATCTCCCATATATGCTGAAGAGTACACATATCACTCTTCAAATTTATGCATATATAAATTAGCCAACTCCCATCACAGTTCCTGAAATTTGCTGAAAAAAATCACTCTTTATACATGAAATAATTTTCCTTCAAAGCTATTGCTGCTAGCTGGATTAAAAAAATAGTTGGAACTCTATGGGGGTGAGACCTTCCAGTCCAAATTTCTTTTTAACAGAACTAAAGCTTTATAAGTTTTTAAATGTTGCTATCATCGGATCCAATGGACCAGGAGGCATCCACGTTGGCTTCAGCTCTTCAGCTTCAGACCACTGAAGAGTCTTGACCACTAGGAACTCCATAAAAGAATAATTTAGGGGCTTGTTTACAAAGCCGCGGTTGCGGTTTCCGATCTTATCGGAGCCGCAGCCCCATTGATTTCAACGATCGGAAACCGCTACTGTGGCTTTGTAAACAAGCCCCTAAATCTGTAATAGACAAATTAATTTTTCAACAGTAATCCAACTCTTAAATGCATCATAAAAATGGCCAGGAACATATGAAAGGCCTTTAGAAAGCAGGGCTAGTTGAGGAAAGGTTAACTTCACCAAGGATAGATAATCACATTGTTCAGTACTACTGGTCTTGATGCTGTCTGTGACAAGCCTGTGTATTGGAGACCCAAGCATATGTGATGTCGTAGACTCGAGCCTGCTGCTTCAATTTCTTTTTACGCCCCAACTCTTGTTTCCCTAAAAAAGGCATTGCACCAGATAAATCTTTAGAATCATCCTCCCACTAGATATAAGACTCTCAGATGACAACTCAAAACCCACTTTTCTCCTTCCTGCCCCATATGATCGAAAGTGAGGGTTCTGCCAATTATAAATAGACCCTTCTTTCATCTCTTAAAATTTTTTTGACTTTCGCAGTTTAGTTTGTGTGTTGAACTATTACTTTTCAGCCTTAGAAGGGTACTACACATTGATTTACACTATTAAACCTTAAAATATAAAAAATAAAAAATTACATTCACTTGTAGGATATTCATTGTCCTCCAGTTAAACTTTATTTTTCTTTCAGGAATGTCGTTGTCCTGAAGCTTGGAAGATGTTAAGAGCTTATCTGATGGTCCTGTAAGATAGTGCTGTTTGTTTGGCCAGTTAAAGACTGTGGTCTGAGGAGAGTATATTACTGTGCTGAGACTGTTGCCTAAGGAAAAATGTTGTGCTGGCTAAGACTTGTGGCCTGAAAGAAGTGTCTCAATGTGCTAAGGCAATTGCCTTGGCAGAACATTATTATTCCTTTTTAAGTTGAATGGCTGTGAAGTAGGTTTTAAGACTTCTAGGAGCTATTTTTATGTATTTAAAAATTCTGTGAAAATTTATAAAAATTACTTGAAAGTTGGGAGAGGAGGTCAGTGCGGAGCAGCTTCTGGGGGGGCTGGCGGCTATCCCGACACTAAGCGTACAAGTTCTTCATCGTGACACCCAATACAGGATCACGCGCCGTTTATATTTTGCCCCTGTGAGAGCTTGGCGGGCAGGAATGGGGGCGAGTCACTGTTGTCCTAGATGTGGCGCTGACCGGGCGACTCTGGGCCATATGTTCTGGAGCTGCCCCACGGTTCAGGCCTTTTGGGGTCGGGTGTGGGGTCATCTTCGTCGGTGCCTGTCGCGTTTGGAGCCTCTTAGTGCAAGGCATGTGGTGCTGGATGTTTGGGATGATGGAGGGGGGGACGGACTGGGGACCGTGGGACTGCGATGGTTGCGTCTGGGGTTGATGATGGGGCGTTTGACGGTATTGCATCACTGGTTGGATGGAAGGGGGCCGATCTATGGGCTCTGGAGGCTTCGACTGCATAAAGCTCTGCTTCTGGACCGGCTGCATGCTGCTGGGGTAGAGCAGCGATGGGCCCGTTTTTTGCAGATGTGGGGACCTCATGTGCAACTGTTACCTGCAGGAGCGCGGCGGCGTATTCTGGGGGAACTTTCCTCATAGGACTGGTATGGTGACTGGCGATAGAGTTTGTGGGTGGTGTGTGTCTAGCTGGAACCTTGGTTAGGTGGTTGGCTGCCTTTGGCTACATCCCCTGTTTCTTTTTGTTTCCTTCTACACTGTACTTCCGGGGGGGAGGTGGGGGGGTAGGATTGTTGTCTAGGCAAGGTGCCCCGGCCCAGCTGCTCAGGGCGGGATGGGTAGGCCAGGGGGAAGAGCCACCTCTTGGTCTGCCGGTGTCGCCCCTTTGGCTGGCCTGGGGTTGACTGGGCGGGGGTGAACTCTCCTGGTTGGCAATGACGGGGTTGGGGGGGGGGAGAGGGGATACAGGGGGGGTAGCTACTCGGGGGGGGGGAAGGTTCCCGGGGGGATGGGTTGTGGATTGGAGGAGTGTGGACCGAAACCCGGACCCTTGGGTTTTGTACCTCTTTGGTTCTGTACCTATCTGGGATATCTGTACTTTACCTTTCTAATCTTAACCATTTATCCCTATTTTAGTGACCCCTCGGTGCTTTTACTTTATCTCTTGGGCAATCTGGCTCAGTGGTTGGTGTCTTCCATGGGGGGAGCGGGTTGCACCCGACGGTGGACTGCCGGATTGGATGGGTTCTTGTTTCAACCACAAGTTGCTAATTACGATACTGCAATTGACTCGTTCTATAAACTGAACTACTGTGTACGTTATTTTGTACTGTTTCACTTCATAGGTTGTTTGCACCGTTATTGTTCTGTATGATTATTCAACCTGAATAAAAAGATTTAAACATAAAAATTACTTGAAGGATTTAGTGATTGTGCTTATAAAAGGGACTGTTTTTAGGCCTGTGATGGTAAAGAGCAATAAGTTTCCCTTTGGGCAAGTAATTGCTTTATAGAGAGACACTTATAAGTTACTGAGGCCTTTTTCTCCCATTTAAAAATTTGATTTAAGTATATATGGTGAGAGGGTTTGCTCGGGAGATGAAATTCTGTATTTTGTAGTGAGGGCTTGAGTATGGTTCCCCTTGCAAAGTAGAAAGTTGGTATTTTTTGACTTGATAGTTTGGTGGACTAGGGTTTTTTTAATTTTGTATGTGCAAAACTAACCCATTTGGAGAAATTGGCCCACATGTTCCTCTTTATTTATCTGACTTGTTAATCCTTTATAATTTCCCTCATCTAACTCATTCCCACTGTGTTAATTAATTAGCTCTTCCAATTGCCTATGATTGCTATCTTGATGCAATGCAATGTGTGCCTTCAAGTCAGTCCTGACTCCTGGTGACCCAGAAGCTCCTGGGTTTTCTTGGCAGTGTCACTGGAAGTAGATTGCCAGGCCTTTCTTCCAAGGCAATGGAGGGTTAAGTGACTTGCCCAAGGCCACAAGGAGTGCTAGTAGGAATTGAACCCTGATTGCTTGGTTACTAAGCCAGTGTTCTAACCACTAGGCAACTCCTCCACACCACTATCTTGATACAACTACTCATATTGCCTTTTCATGCTGTAGTCCACTCTAGGCCTGTGGATTTCAGGCTCATTTGGTCATTTGTTTGCACACCTAAATTTTAAGTGTGCACACTAATTGCTTGCAGATATGTATATTAATCCTGCATGCATAAATTCAGAGGTATATGCACACATAAGCAATTTGCATGCATGGTATTTGGACAATCACAATGAAACCCCCCCAATATTTGGTTTATATATGATGAATGCAATAAAAATCTCGGTTGTGCAAATGCCTAGTCTATTCCTTTGGAACTCATTACCTCATCACCTCAGAGGAGAACTGAAGTGTATATGCTTCACATCTGCACTGAAAATGTACCCACTTACCTTAGCATTTGGTGAACTATCAGACCTAGCATCGGAGTGAGTCTGGGGATAGCTTCCTCTTCTCCTATCTTCCTATCCTCCAAGTGAATGTAATTTTCTATTTCAGCATGTTAAGGTTTAATAGTGTAAATCATTTGTAGTACTCTTCTCAGGCTGAAAAATGATAGTTCAGCACACAAACTAAACTAAAACTAAATTAGCTTTAGGAGTACACTGTTGTATAATAAGAGCTGTGAGAGTATGTTAAATGACTTAAATTGACATACTTACTGAGGAGTCAGTCATTATGGGGTCTCAATATTTTGCACATAAGGCTTCCTCTTCGATTTTAATGAGAATAAAATGAACTAAAATGAGCAAAGTATGTTGGAGAAGGAAACTAATTAAATGATGGGAGCAAATGAAAGTAAGGGTAAAAATATATAGATATAGATATATAGATAGATGTTGATAGACTGATATGAGCATGTGTTTTGCAAATAACATTTACAATAAATGCTCTTTCATATGTAAATATTTATAGAAATATATACCTGTTGACATTGTTAATGTGCACGTTAGAATTTGATAACAATCAACCTGAAATATTATTCCTGGAATATACTGCATTAGTTCATTAAATAAGATGTTAAGGCTATTGGGACATTTGTACCAAAGTACAGTAAAGATTATCACATGCTAAATCCATTGCTAAAAGCTTAACATGGGACCACGGTAACTTATTGCATGCTAAAGAAGCCATCATGGTAAAAATCTCATGGTAACAACTTAGCACGAGTCAGGACGGGGATTGAGCAGGTTGGAGGAAGAGAGAAGGTTTTGACAGGACAGCATGGTTAGAGCAGTTATCTTAGCTCACACTAATCATGACTGTTGCAGTTAGCATGGGTGCTCTTACTGCTCCCTCAGTGGATGGTAAGTACATCCGCAGTAAGTACCACAGCTACTTCAGCATAACAGATTCCTCTGACCCATGCTAACTACATGGGGACATACTGGGAACACTGGTCCCCACAATATTTTTAGCACTTATCGCATGCTAAGGTGCTGAGCATTAGCACACTTTAGTAAACGTGTCCCATATTTTTTTTTTAAATCTCTCATTGATCTATGGAAACTGATAAGTATAATGTATATTAACATTTAGAATATTTTCCTCTTTTTGGCTGACTGAATTTCTTAGAATATTTAAAGGTACTTGGATTCTATCTAAAACACAAAAGTTACTAAAATGCATTGCCCACATTCGACTCACTAATGCCATTGTGTGTTATTTTACCACAGCTGAGAATACAATAAAATGGGAGGAAAATGGTATTGTATGTGGCTTCTAGGCTTCAATGAAGGGATTTGAGGCATACACATTAATTTAGATTACAGTTAAATCCCCTTGATGTCAGCAGTGGTATATATTGGGTAGCAATTTAGTATTTACTCCAGAACAGCTTGATGCCTTATTTTAGTTCTGGATGATACATTCACCCTTGCACATCAGTAAATAATAAGAGGCCCTACATGCATTACACTCGATTGATTCATAAAGCTCAATATTGTTATATTGAGGATGCTAAACTGTCATGGTAGCATTTTAAACTCCAGAATAACTGAATTTCTACATACCTTCTTCCAGATCTTTGGTGATATCAGATAGAAATGCGCAACCAGTTCTCTACCAAGCACTTTCAACATGATTATTTAAACACCACATTGCATTTGCGCATTTTTGATGTTGACGGTGCTATGTAGGAACCTGAAGCAGGGTCTAAAAATGAGTTGACCCGAAACGCAGGACTGTGCCATTTTACCACTGAAAGGACTGGCTGTTATGCTATGTTGGGGACTAAGCTAAGTACTTCATGCATTATGATTTTGAGATATCAGCAGTTTTAAGTGTTTTACTGCAACTGATTAAAAGGACACTAACCTCCAGTTGGGTTTTTCATTTGCCTGGAGGCATTTTGGTCCGACAAAAAATTTGGTTTGAGGGGGTTTCTATTGTTTTGAACCTGCCTTTTTTGTTTCTGATTCTTAGTGTGGGGGTTGGCAGATTTTGTGGCCCCTGGGGGAATATTGTTTTGGTGAATATATGGATAGAACAGCTGGAAAGCAGTGATATTCAGACCGCTATCGAGATGGTGCTCTCCAGGCAACTTTCCATTCCATCCATGCTCCACCCATATACCACCCTGACACTATTTAAATACGGATCTTCAATGGCACTAACCTTACAGTGCTGCTGTATATCCATGGATAGTGTCGCCTATGACCATGAACAGTCACCAATATCTGGATATTTCCCTCTAAATACTGGGCTGCCCATTATTAGCGGAACCTGTGTTAGATGGCCAACTAATTTGATACCCTATATCCTCTTATCCCTAAGGACCCCTTTTACTAAAGCCCACTAAGGATTTTCCATTAATGCCTGGGCTGGCCCAACCATTAGACAAACTAGGGTTGCAGCTTCTGAGGGTGGGAAAAGAAGGGCATTCAAAGCTAAACAATAGATTCTAACAGTCAGGAGGTAAAAGGTTTAAGGTCTGCCTATGGGCACCAACACTTTGAACCAATTCTGGGGTTAGCCCTGTTTAATGCAGCAATCTCACTATTGAGGAGTTGTTGGGTGAACCCACGTTAAAAATTGTGTTGCTGCTGAGTGTGTGGTAATTGCCTTGGAGCTAGCACTAAGGTACTCACCACGCCCCCTATCCATCCATTCCCCGGTCCATCCCATGACTACCCATTAACACTTTCTTTAGCATGCCGTGGTAAATACTATCACACGTGTTTCCAACTGCCAACTGTTACATGTTAAAGTGCCTGCTAACCAGCTGTGAGGCTATTTGGCTTCTGCCCCCTCTGATGCCTAATGCTGACTTCCTGTTTTAATGAAGGCAGAAGCAGTTTCTATCCCCATACAAATGGAAGTCGGCATCGGGTGTCCAAGGGGTGGAGGTTAAACAGCCTTGCAGCAATGCAGGCTGTTTGAGGCCATTATCACTGCTGCAGGTTCTGGAGCTGGGTGGCTGCTGTGGCAATGGGAGCCAGGGAGGCAGTGGTAGTGGGAGTGGGGGAGGGGGCTGCAAAGAACGAGGTTTGCCTTGGGTACCTAATCTTCTTGCACTGGCCTTGATTAGAGAGACCTCCTAATTGAAGAGATATTTTCTCTGCAGACATGTTATCCCGCTGATCTTTCAAGCCATATTAACTTAGCTGAACTGTTCCTAAAATACTATTACATTTTGCTGAACCAGTCATTATCATTTTTCTGGGAAATACTGGAAAATAATAGGGATACTGCCAAAAAACAGCCCCAAAAAACACAGGTTATGAAGTTTGTCCTCAGCGGTATATTCTTTCTGAATGCATATGATCATTTTTAGATGTGTTAACTTTATTGTGGTTATTTTAAAAGACCTATTTGTGCTTCAGACATCTGAAAACAGGCAGATGTCAAAAGCATGGAGACATCCACAGAGCCATTTTAGGAGCCAGCTCGGTTGATGTTCCTGACAAGAGGACGTGCAAGTCTGAATGGAGGTATAGTGTTGTTGTGTTTGTGGTGTTCCCAGAACTTGATGGTCCTTGCCCAATTTACTAACACCCTGGATGTCCCAAGAAGCATCCAAGCTTATACCTGCTCTAGACATGAACGGGCATCGGAAGACTGCTTGTTTGGTCAGCCAGCCTTCTAGAGGGTTTGGAGAAGGAGATACATTCATATCCCCTATCTTTTCCATGCTGATAACAAAACTGATGAGGACTAAGGGCTCATATTACTGTTTCCCCCCACACCTCTGTAAATCCCCTTATGCTAACATGCATGACAAGGAGGTCCCCCACCCCATTATTTCCTAAGGGGGGTATCTATGTGGCTGCAGGCATGGACATCCACTTCGGGGACGTCTATGTTACTGAAATCAGCAGGAGACATAAATGTCCCTAGAGTTATTTGACACATTCTGCCCTGGATGTCCCCGACTGGACTTGGACATCCTTAAAAAATGCCACCTTATATCTGTCAATACTTAAAGTAAGAGCACTATTGTAATATTAACCTCATTCATTTTTACACAGGAACCTTTCAACTTTTAATTCATATTACAAAATGGCAATATGGTTTTATTCAAGAACATACTGTAATACCATACTGTCCTCTTTAGTAATAAAGTTATTGGTGAGTGTCCTGCATTCTTTTTATTCTTTATGGAATATAATTAAAATAAAAATGTATTTTTTATAATTACTCCTTATTTTCAGCATAAAAATGAAATGCCCAGCAATTGCATTAGGGTATGTGGATAGTTATTCACTTATTTATCTGCCCAATATTCAGCAGCCATGTTCATTTAGGTAGTCCTAAACTTAAACAGCTCATTTATCCTTTTACCTTCAGGCAGCTATTTGTGTGTTCTTAGTAAATAAATAAAGGGGCATGTTAATGAGGAGTAGCCTAGTGGTTAGAACACTGGCTTGGTAATCAAACAACCAGGGCTCAATTCCCACTAGCACTCCTTGTGGCTTTGGGCAAGTCACTTAACCCTCCATTGCGTCAGAAGAAAGGCCTGGCAACCTACTTCCAGTGACACTGCCAAGAAAACCCAGGAGCTTCTGGGTCACCAGGAGTCAGGACTGCCTCAAAGGCACACATTGCATTTTTGTTTACTGAAGTGTGCTCACTTTTGCCAGCTTAGCACATGCTAAGTACTGAAAATTAGCAAGGGAGGCGTGGCATAGCCACACTAAATGATGAAGATATTCCTTGGCATGTTCTCATGCAGTTAGCACAACCTTCTCCTTGATACCTTGTTTTCCCTTGGCTTTAGGGACCCTGTTCTGGCCTGGTTTTCTTCTTATCTCTCCCATCGCACCTTTAGTATATGTTCTGGTTGATCCTCCTCTACCCCCATCCCCCATCTCAGTTGGGGTGCCTCAGGACTCTGTCTTGGGACCTCGCCTCTTCTCTCTCTACACTCAGTCCCTTGGTGCACTCATCTCCTCTCATGGTTTTCAGTATCATCTTTATTCTGATGACTCTCAATTTTATCTCTCTATACCTGAAATCCAGGCCCATGTCCTACTTATCTGACATTGCTGCCTGGATGTCTACTGCCATCTGAAATTGAACATGGCTAAAACAAAGCTCCTTATCTTTCCCCCTAAAGCCACCTCCCACCTTCCTCCTTTATCTCTACTTCTCTCTGTTTCCTCAGCTTGCAACCTTGGGGTCGTCTTTGATTCTTCTCTCTCCTTCTCTGAACCCATCCAAGAGATAGAGAAAACCTGCCATTGCTTCCTCTATATCACCAGTAAAAGTTGTCCCTTCCTTTCTGATCACACTACTAAGACCTTTATCTACTCTCTAGTCACCTCCCATATAACCTATTGCAACCTGCTGCTTTCCGGTTTCCCTCAGAATCATCTCTATCTCCTTCAGTCTGTGCAAAACTCAGTCGCACGGCTAATCTTCCGCCAGTCTCACTATGCTCACATAACCCCTCTTCTCAAGTCACTTCACTGGCTCTCTATCCATTTCCACATTCAATTCAAACATATCCTACTGACTTATAAGGGTATTCATTCTGCAGCTCCTTATCTTATCACTTATCTTATCTTATCTCCTCTCTTATCACTCCTTACACCCTTCCTCAGGAACTCCGCTCCTCTGGCAGACCCCTTTTATCTGTGCCCTTCTCTTCCACTGCCAACTTGATCACTCATTCCATCTTGCTGCTCCATATACTTTGAACAAACTACCTGAGTTAGTATGCCAGGCTCTTTCTCTGGCCCTATTCAAATCTGGGCTAAAAACACACCTCTTTGAGGTTGCGTTTGTATCCTGCTTTCCTTATTCTCCTGCTTATCATCTATCTGTATCTTGTGATTCCCATTGAGTTACCCTAGTCCCTATTTGTTACTGTGTGGTGTGTCTTACTTAGATTGTAAGCTCTGATAAACAGGGGCTATCCCTTGCTTGTACATGTACAATGCTGCGTAATCCTTGTAGCAATATACCCTCAAAGCAGCTTGCACTGCACTGGAGTCCTCCCCCAGCATTCCTGCCGGTGAGGGGAGGTAAAACACAATCACACATAGGATCGCGCTGCATAGGCAGGTCCCAATCGCGTTTCACTTCCCCTCACCAGCAGGAATTCTGGGGGAAGACTCCAGCGCAGTGCACGTTGCTTAGAGGGAATATTGCCTTGTACTATACAAATGATAAATTGTAGTAGTACTAGTAGCACAGTTTGGAGACTCGTTCTGTACTAAAATAGCAGCTGCACTTAACGCAGGTGCACTTAATGCCAACCATTGAGATGGTAGTGCGTGCACTCTCATCCAAAACTTGCCCTGCTCCTGCCTCATCTTACACTAAGAGGTTAGTGTAGATTTTTTACCGTGGCCACATTTTTAGCATGTAGTAATAATGGTTACTGCAGAATCGCACTAACCATTTAGTGTGTGATTTAGTGAGAGATTGGAGGAGGAGCCTATTAGTTAGTGAGGTGGCCTGGTAACTTAGAGACCAGGGTTTGATTCCTACTGGCACTATTTGTGGCATACTTTTCCCTCCATTGCCTTGGAAGGCATGGCAATCTACTTTCAGTCACACCTTGCCAAGAAAACCCAGAGGCTGCTGGGATACCATTACCATATTTTAATAAACCTATCCCAAATCTATCTATCAGCTGAATATCATCACTATCCAGATCACTTTTGCCCGGTCCCGGAACACTATTTGTTCCTCCTCTTATAAAGATACATTTTGACTGGGCATCAAATTGCCTAATCACATATTAAGCATTAGTCGGCACAGAATTTATTCAAACATGGACTTATCATGTTATCATTCAATGCTGACCACATAAGTCTTTTCTGAATATTGACCCTATGAGTATAACCATGTACTTAAATTATTTTAAAATAATTTAATACCATTTTCCTTCACCAAAATATTTAAGACAACTAAATGTTTACCATTTAAATAAATCAGTCAACAATATAGTACTTATAAAGAATTTAACATTTCATTATAGAAACATAGGCAAAATGACTATTATAACCAAAATGAAAAATACTATTCAGTTTTAAAAAATGCACTTAAACCAGAACCTGAAAAAGTTTATGATAAGCAAAACACTATTCAAGCAAAACTGCACGAGTATTACATAAACCAATAGTTTATAAAGGCCTCAATATGGCAAAGTTTAGAAATAGGTAGTATGCATGCACAGAGTACAACAAAAAGTCTTTTATAAAACAGCAATTATTTTTTCTTTTGTAATATTTGTATACAGGGAATAGAGAGAAAACACACACTTATTTCATCTGGTTAATACATTATGACAAACAAAACGCAGTCGCATCGCGAGGTTTCAAAAGTCCTCCACTGTGTGTTATAGTCTTTTGTGCCTTTAAAGGTATGAAAAGAAGGCTTATATATGTCCACTAACATTAAAATTCCTTGTATATGCCAAAATATGAAAAAGAGAAATAGCATTTGCTTTGTTTCCTCCAACAATGGCATACAGGTAAAACCAAACAAAATAATCATTGCAAATCAAGAACATCTACATCACCTTTCACACGGAAAGATTACTTAAAACCCTTTGAATAAGTATCTGATAGTATATATTGAATAGGGAAATAATTCATTTTTGGTTAAACATTGGTCAGACTGGGTATTACTAATAGTTTAATGGCACTCCATTTACTTAAAAATTGAAACAACTTTTGCTAAAATTTCTTGATTGCCGTTGAGATGATGTTATTACAGCAATAGTAGTTGAAACTAAGGGGCCTTTTTATTAAAGCACTGGCAATATCTGCACTAACCATGTGTTGAGAACAAAAAGTAGCGCAAAGTACAACAGCCATGCACTGTCAAAGGTGTGCCCAGTATGATCCTGGTGGTTAGCGCACAGAACTTATCATAATGAGTAGCAGCAGCAATCTCAACTAATGAGTGCACCTAATGCTACCCAAGGAGGTATTGCTAAGTGCACACACTAATTGCCACACTGACAGTGAGTGCGCGATATGTACTCTTGTGCTAACTGAAAAGTGTTCTTCATGTTCACACTCAACCCCAACCCACCTATTCCCCACCCCATTGTGCGATGGGCAATTAAAGCATGCTTAGCATGCGGTAATTGTCATATCCACATGGTAACAATTGCCATGGCTCCCATGCTCATGAGTACCACACATTAAAATGTGCATTAACTGCATAGTGCATTTTAGTAAAAGAGCCCCTAAATGTTTGATGTGTGAGCTTTTTCTTGAGTTGTAAAGAATTTCACATTTAAATCAACAGCATAATTTAGTGAACAAAAAATAACATATAGAGAGTCATTTTATAAAGACATGCCTAATTAATGTGTGTTTTCCTGCCTATTTTACGCTGATTTGCATATAGCTAACTTTATAAAATACTAGCATAAATTAAGGTATTATCACTTATTCCAGCGTTAGAACTGGTGTAAATGGCCATACCTACTTTTTATGAGGACACATATAAACTATGGCAGTCTATAATCTAGAGCCCTAGATGTGGTGTATTTAGATTTCAGTAAAGCATTTGACACTGTTCCGCATGGGCGATTTATAAACAAACTAAGCACCCTTGGGATGGACCCTAAAGTTACTGCTTGGGTTAGAAATTGGTTGAGTGGGAGGCGACAAAGGGTACAGGTAAATGGAGTTCACTCTGAGGAGAAGAACACCAGTGGAGTGCCGCATGGATCTGTCCTTGGTCCGATTCTTTTTAACATCTTTGTTAGTGATATTATGGAAGGACTGTCAGTTAAGGTTTACCTCTTTGTGAATGATACCAAAATCTGCAACAGAGTACACACCCAGGAAGGTGTAGATAGCATGAGGAGGGATCCAGCTAAGTTTGAGGAATGGTCTAGAATTTGGCAGCTGAGATTTAATGCTAAATGTAGGGTCATGCATTTGTGCTGCAACAATCCAAGGGAACAATACAGTATAGGGGGTGACGTACTTCTGTCCATGAAAGAAAAATGGGACCTAGGCGTGACTGTGTCTGACAATCTCAAAGTAACTAAATAGGTAGAAAAGGCAATGGCAAAAGCTAGGAGGATACTTGGGTGCATAAGGAGAGGAATGGCCAGCAGAAGAAAGGAGGTGATAGTTCCTCTGTATAAGTCTTTGGTGCGACCTCATTTAGAGCATTGTGTGCAATTCTGGAGTCCACACCTTCAAAAGGATATAAACAGGTTGGAGTCGGTGCAGAGAGTGGCTACTAAAATGGTTAATGGTCTTCATTATAAAGCATATGAGAACAGACTTAAGGACCTTAATATGTATACTTTAGAGGAAAGATGGGATAGAGGTGATATGATTGAGACATTTAAACACCTCCGTGGCATAAATGCACAGGAGGACAGCATTTCGATTGAAAGCAAGCTCTGCTATGAGGGGACATAGGATGAGGGTGAAAGGGGGTATACTCAGAAGTAATATGCGGAAATATTTCTTTGTGGAAAGAGTAGTAGATGCGTGGAATAGTCTCCCAGTGGAGGTGGTAGAGATGAGGACAGTATCTAAATTCAAAAAAGCATGAGGCAAACACAGAAGCTCTCTAAAGGAAAAAAGGGGACTGTTGTAGAACGCGATATGGAAGGGCAGACTAGATAGGCCATCTGGTCTTTTTCTGCCATCATGCTTCTATGTTTCTATACTTGCTCAGACTACCAATGCTCCAACTAAACATCACCCACAATGAAATCACGCACCATGCAAACAATGTGTGCACTTTCATGCTAGCCTGCATTTTATAAGAGATCATTTATGTCCATAAGTAGCTACTTATATGCATAACTGACTAAAATACTGACTTTACAGACGTTCTCACTACCTAAAACTAGGATGCCCATTATAAAGAAGGCACCTGCTTTAAGATTCAAAGTAGGTGTCTAAATGGGGCTATTTTTGGCTATTTCCATGTATATGGGCCATATATGTGCATAAATAGCCTCTTATAAAATTGATCCCGGTGCCAAAGTACATGTGTTGATTTAATGGGGCATATTATGCCAATGGGTATGCACATGCCCAGAGTTTGGGTAGAGATTGGGCAAAGCATACTTGCAAAATATAGCTGCACGCATTAACACCAACTTTAGGGCATGATTTCTGTCACTTAAGCTAATACTTTATAAAGCTGAGAAGGCACCTACTTGTCTTTATAAAACAGCATCTCTGTAGGCACCTACTTTCATGCATAAATTAAGTGCTTCCTTATAAAATGATCCTTCGGCTACATTCTCTTGTGCTCTTGGACAGAGTTTCAGAACTTAGGTTTTCAGTAGAAAATACAACTAAATTTAGGAGTCAGAATGAATGCACCTAAATTGAGGTGTGCTGTTCATTTGTCTAGATTAAGGAACCTAATTTTGATGTGTAGTATTGAAAATCAGTGCTAAGCTCCTAACTCCTTTTCTCTTTCCCTATATCCACCAGTTGCTATCCACTTTTTAGGCTCCTACATTTAGGAGTTTAGAGAGTATTTTGCTCTAACTAGGAACATAAATTTAGGAATAGCCCCAGTAAAATTTCAGAGTCCAATTAAAGAGTCCAGTTATCAAAGTTAGAAGACTAAATCATTTGAATATCAGCCTAATGGAATTCATAGGCTTTGTCCCAGAAGAGAAGCATTCTTGACAAGTCAATTTCATTATATTTTTTTATCAGTACTTACTAAGCATGGAGCACTATATCATTTATTTATCTATAATATAACAAGCAATTATTGAACTGGAATATGCCTATGTTTATTCATACAGATAATTGGATCCTCTGAATCTATGATCCTGCTAACTATTTAGTGACCTAAGATAGCTTCAAAAGAAATGGACTTGTAAAATAAATAGTGAATAAAGTTAAGTATTTTATTGTATATTTTTTGTTATGATCAGCAATCGGACAAGAGAACTAGTACTGGGCACAAAGGTAAGGCATTCAACCATTCTTTTACTATTCAAAAAGAACTAGAATTACATACTACATCTTTCTAGTTATCTCTTGAAAGCAAGTGTAGATAGAATCTCTGGTTCAATGAGTGGAATCAAAAACATTTGTACAAAATGGATTGCTCGTTTTCACGTTACCAAGAAACATGTTACCTTTAACAAATTCAAGGGTATATTGTAACAGCAGCATTATTTTGAATTGTACTATAGTGCAGTTTATTTTTCATAAAAATACCATACAAATGGTCAGTCAAAAGTCATCAGCAGAACAAAAAAACCACAACGAAAAAGAGGTAATGCTGATGCCCAAAACAATTAATACTATCGGTACATAGAAAAGTAATCCTTGTATTCTGTACATTTATACAGAGTATAAAAGGTAACTGAAGATTATGCCATTGTTTCTCTTATTCCAGTTTCTATTTTCTTTGGAAGTAGTTCTTTTCTTTCATCAATACTTGCTAAGGAGTTTCGACAATTTTGTCCCTCCACAAATAATTTAGCATACACCGGATTGGAGTAATTTGTTGGCTGGAAAGAGAGCACATGTGATAGATTAATAATATTATGAAAAGGTGAAGAATTTATACAACAGTACATAACATTACAGGGTCTAGTTAATAAGGGATGCTAATGTTAATGCTCATTATTGGTAACTATGGGCCTGATTCTGGGACACGGGTTGCAGGGCTGCACGTCCCAGTGGGACATGCAGCCCTGCAAGGTGTGCAGGCCCGATTCCCCCTCCATCTCTCCCCGTACGTCCTGAGCATCAGGATGGGGAGAGACGGCAGGGGGTGGGATCAGGGTGGAGCGGAGCGGGGGTGGGCCAACTCGGCAGGATGTACAGGGCCAATTCAGGTCATGGCCCTGTACGTCCGGCTGGGCCCATGGGGATGCCTGTGAATAAAGCAGCGAAAACCTGGCAATCAGGCCTGGGGATCCCACCCCGGGGTCTGATCCAGGGGTGTCCCCGCTGCCCGATCCACGCCACGGCAGGCCAACCAAATGCAGAAAATAGACGGATGTATGAGTAACAGTAACAGAAAAGCTAACTCCCAAATAACATCACAAGTATTTAATCATATTTAAATTGAAGGAAAATGAGCTGTGTGTAATAGTCTGTATGCAAATGATGGCTGTGTCCAATACAGAGACAGGCGTAAAGGATTTTGCAACCAGCCATAGTGTCAATATTTTTACTGCAGGGTCCGAGGTGACTTAAACCTCTAATGTATGCCCCTGACAGTATTTTGATGGCACCAAGTGCTTTCCTCAATGCCTGGGTCATCCTCCTCAGATGATCCAGGCATCGGGCAAAGCCCCTAATGCCATCAAAATAGGGAAATCAAATCCCTGGTGGCCCAGCGGCCTCGATCCCCTCATCCAAGAGTATTTTGATGGCACTGGGGACAATCATGGCATCAAGAAAAGCCCCCGATGCCATCAAAATACTGTTGGGGGCCAGTGCCCCAATAGAAAGAGAATTCCTGGTGGTCTAGTGGCCCCTGAACTCCCTACCCCCACCCAAAATAAAAATGAAATGATCTGGTGGTCTACCAGCTCCTGAACTCCCCACCTAAAATAAAAATAAAAACCTGTTGGTCCAGCAGACCCTGAATCCACCCCACCCCCCACCCATCCTGGAATGCATCAGGTGAGGTCATACTTCCATAAAAGGTAGAATATGCCTTATATGACAGTCTAACCCCACCCGGTGCATCTCAGGATGCACCTCATAGGGCCAGGTGCTGCCATTTTTTAAGATGGTGGACCCAGAGTGAGAGCACATAGGTGGTGCTCCCATTTATTTTAAGGTACCAGGCTGGAGGGGGGGGGGGGTGGTAGATTCAGGGGCTGCTAGAACACTAGGTTCTTTTATTTTTATTTTGGGTGGAGGGGTTTGGGGGCCTCTAGACTACTATGTTCTTTTATTTTTATTTTGGGTGGGGGTTCAGGAGCCCATTCCATGTCCCACTGAATGTTAAGCAGTTAACATGGGATTTTTACCATGCTGGCTATTTTAACACATGGAAAATGGCTATGTTACCACAGTCCCAGACCAACCGTTTAGCTCATGCTAAAGCACACATTAATATTAGCACACTATAGCAAACATGGCTGTCCATTTGGCAGCTCCACAAATGTAATTTTACTGGCTGATAGGCTATGGAATTTTCAAACTGCCTTTGAAAATTGCCCTTTTAAAGATGTATTAAATAGAAAATATAGCATTTGAAATATAGGAATCCAAATATATTTCTATTTTATCAGTAAAATATTCTATTAACAATTAAGTCCATTTAACTGAAGAAGTTGAAAAACATTGCATAAAATGTTAAAATTCACAAGTCAAATGAATTTTTATAGACAGAAAACATGTAGTATAAATTAATAAAACACAGATGCAACTAAGGTGATGGATATATGCATACACTGTGGCATTTGATGATGTTTGGCTCTATTCATATTCCTATTTCTTTATATCATGAGATGCTAAACATTAAGGGATAATTTACAATGTATCCATGTATATGATAACCTGCATGTTAAAATATGTCTGTTGGTTTAGTGCCCTATATTATTTACAAAGCTATAGACTGTGGATACAAGTGGTGGTTTCCTCATCATGATTTAAAACTGGCTCAACCAAAAGTATTACAATTCAGGGGATAAAAAAGCTTAGCCATTTGAAGAGCACTGGTTACATAGCATGGCCACTGTCTTAGTTGTAGAGTTTTAAGGTAAGCCAGTATAAGGTGGTAGAAGAACAACAAGAGAAAGGATAGACCTAGAAATAAAGCAACATTTTTGCAGAAGGGAAGATGCTGCATAGCAGAGGGTCATCAGAGGGGCTATAAAAATCCAAATAATTTTAGCAAGCACAAAGACAATGACCTGGTTATTAAAATTATGAAAGACCAGTCTTGGTTGAAGGCTTACTGGAGAAACTCTGGCTTCATCTGGTCTCATATTATTCCAGGCTTAAAATGACATGGAGCTAGGAACTCAAAGGGCAGTGAAATCAATAGAAAGAAGCTTAGCACCAAAATAGGAATGTTTGCGATTGAACTAGGGGATAAACTCATTAAACACAAAAGCATAATATTAGAGGAACACATTATACAGGATGATGAAGTGCACCTCATAGACAAAAATCTTGATGTTTTCAACTTTGACTTATGAAAAATGAATTGTTCAGCTTTGGGTTAGTCAGAGCCTACTATGCATTAGTGAGCCCTTCTTAGTGGTGCAACCTTACCTAAAATTTGGGTGTATAAAAACATTGGGGGGGCCCAGGTGTGTAATGAAGGACACCTGAGTTTGAAATGAACGGCCCAGGTGCTGACACAGGAGGGCATCTGGACTTGAAGATAAAGGGAGCAGTTGCAAAGGTTAAAGACGTACATCAGGCTTGGCTGTTGTTGAAAAATACTATCTTGGAAGCCCAGACCAGCTGTATTCCACGCTTTAAGAAAAGTGGAAGGAAGTCCAAAAAACTGCCAGCATGGTTTAAAGGTGAGGTCAGAGAGGCTGTTGTTGCCAAAAAAGCATCTTTCAGGAAATGGAAAAAAGAGCCAAACGATGAAACCTGGAAACAGCACAAGCACTGGCAAGTCAAATGCAAGGCATTGATAAGGCAGGCAAAGGGAGAATTTGAGAAGAAGCTTGCTGCGGAAGCAAAAACGCGAAGTAAAGACCTTTTCAAGTACGTTCGTAGCAAAAAACCTGTGAGAGAGTCAGTTGGTCCATTAGATGATAAAGGGGTTAAAGGAGCACTAAGAGGCGACAAGGCGATAGCGGAGAGACTGAATGAATTCTCTGCTTCAGTCTTTACTGAGGAAGATGTAGGGATGTTACCCATGACTGAAGTGGTATTTAAAGGTGTGGAAGAATTGAAGGTAATATCGATACATCGAGAAGATGTATTACAACTATTAGATAAACTGAAGAGTAGCAAATCACCTGGGCTGGATGGTATACATCCAAGGGTGTTGAAAGAACTGAAATATGAGATTGCAGACCTGCTATTAGTAATCTGTGAACTATCATTAAAATCATCTCTAATACCTGAAGATTGGAGGATCGCCAATGTAACACCAATTTTTAAAAAGGGTTCCAGGGGTGATCCGGGAAACTACAGACTGGTGAGCCTGACATCAGTACCAGGAAAAATGGTAGAAACCATCTTAAAGAATAAAATTACTCAGCATGTAGATAGTCATGACCTAATGGGAGACAGCCAACATGGCTTTAGACAAGGAAGATCTTGTCTTACTAATCTGTTATGTTTTTCTGAAGGAGTGAATAATCAGGTGGACAAAGGTGAGTCGGTTGATATTGTGTATCTGGACTTTCAGAAAGCCTTTGACAAGGTCCCTCATGAGAGACTTTTGGCAAAACTAAAGAGTCATGGGATAGGAGGCAGTGTACTATTGTGGATCAGGAACTGGTTAAAAGATAGAAAGCAGAGGGTAGGGCTAAATGGCCAATTTTCCCAATGGAGAAAGGTGAATAGTGGTGTACCCCAGGGATCTGTGCTGGGTCCGCTGCTTTTTGACATATTCATAAATGACCTGGAAAGTGGAATAACGAGTGAGGTTATCAAATTTGCAGATGACACAAAACTATTTAAAGTTGTTAAAACCCAAGAGGATTGTGGAAAATTGAAAGAGGATCTTGATAAATTGGAAGACTGGGCATCAAAATGGCAGATGAAATTTAATGTGGACAAGTGCAAGGTTATGCACCTAGGGAAGAACAACCCAAACTATGGTTACACGATGCAAGGTTCCACATTAGGAACTACCACCCAGGAAAAAGAATTAGGCGACATTGTGGATACCATGTTAAAACCCTCGGCCCAGTGTGCAGCAGCAGCCAAGAGAGCAAATAGAATGCTAGGTATGATAAGGAAAGGAATGGAAAATAAAACAAAAGATATTATAATGCCTCTATATCGTTCCATGGTGAGACCGCACCTTGAATATTGTGTGCAATTCTGGTCGCCGTATCTTAAAAAGGATATAGTGATTTTAGAAAAGGTTCAGAGAAGAGCCACCAAAATGGTAAAGGGGATGGAAGGATACTCCTATGAAGAAAGGCTAAAAAGGTTAGGGCTCTTTAACCTGGAAAAGAGACGTCTGAGGGGAGATATGATAGAAGTCTATAAATTAATGAACGGAGTGGAACGGGTAAACGTAGAACGATTGTTTACCTTATCAGAATATAGAAAGACTAGGGGACATGCAATGAAGCTACAGGGTAAACTATTTAAGACTAATAAAAGAAAATATTTTTTCACTCAACGTGTAATCAAACTCTGGAATTTGTTACCGGAGGATGTAGTAAAGGCTGTTAGTGTAGCTGGGTTTAAAAAAGTTTTGGACAAGTTCCTGGAGGAAAGGTCCATAAACCATTATTAAGAAGGGACCCAGGGTATCAATGCTTGAACCAATACAAGCATTGTGGATCCTGTGTCCCTTGGGGAAACTGCTAGGTACATATGACCTAGATTGGCCACTGTTGGAAACAGAATACTGGGCTTGATGGACCTTGGTCTGACCCAGTATGGCATATCTTATGTTCTTGTTTTCAGTGCTATATGCAGGACAGCTGGACTCCGAAAAGGCAGACCTTGGCATTTTATTTAAGGGGTTGGGATAGCTGCAACCATAAACCAACCCAGCTTACAATTATCTGTAGTACCTGAAGATTGGAGAATGACCAATGTAACGCCAATTTTAAAAAGGGTTCCAAGGGTGATCTGGGAAAGTACAACCCAGTGAGCCTGATATTGGTACTAGGCAAAATGATAGAAATCATTATAAAGAACAAAATTACTGAGCATGTAGTCATAGTTTAATGGGAGAAAGCCAAATTGGATTTATCCAAGGAAAGTCTTGCCAATTTATTATATTGTTTTGAATGTGTGAATAAACAGGTAGACAAAGGTGAGCTGGTTGATATAGTATATCTGGATTTTCAGAAAACCTTTGACAAGGTCCCTCATGAGAGACTCTTGGCGAAATTAAAAAGTCATGGGATAGGAGGCAGTGTACTATTGTGGATCAGGGACTGGTTAAAAGATAGAAAGCAGAGGGTAGGGCTAAATGGCCAGTTTTCTCAATGGAGAAAGGTGAATAGTGGAGTACCCCAGGGATCTGTGCTGGGGTGCTGCTTTTTAACATATTCATAAATAACCTGGAAATGGGAATAACGAGTGCAGTGATCAAATCTGCAAATGAAACAAAATTATTCAAAGTTGTTAAAAACCCAAGAGGATTGTGAAATATTGCAAGAGGACCTTGATAAATTGGAAAACTGGATGTTAAAATGGCAGATGAAATTTAATGTGGACAAGTGCAAAGTTATGCACCTCGGAAAGAACAACCCAAACTATGGTTATACGATGCAAGGTTCCACATTAGGAGCTACCACCCAAGAAAAAGCCCACCTTAATCTAATAGATATTGATTTAAAACCTTTACAGAAGGCTTCTATTTGGTGGCATGATCCCTAGCAGTAGTACTGTGAGTACTACTGTGCTGTTGCAGGCCTGGACAATTAACATGTAGTAATATACCACATGCTCTCTGTGTAGTGCATGCTCATTCTCTAACCATACTCTACCCAGATGCTGACCTACAATGTGCCAAGCAATTAGAGTGGGAGGTTTACCATTCAGCTGTTTTTAGCATATGCTAGCCATTACTGCAGGCCCATGCTAATGGTTAGTATACACCAAAATCTGCGTTAACCACTTAGCACATATTAGTAAACATCCCCCTAAGTGCTGGTAGATTCTCAGAAATAATGGCACTTAGTATTTAGCCAAAATTAGAGGAATCAATTCTCTATCCTTCTGCCCCAGTGGGTAAAACTTTCAGGGGGATCTATGAGGATCAGGAGGCTGCAGGGGGAGTCAAAAGGAGGGAAATGAGTCTACTTGTGGGCAAAGCTATCAGATGTCATACTGACATTTTTTTGTAAAGAACAGCATGGCTAAAATGTCTTCACTGTAGGCCAGTATGAAATCACTGGAACAAAAACAAAGGGGGTAGGAGGTGGTAGCTTGTGATGTGGTGATCATGGTTAATAAATACACGCTCACCCCTGGTGTTAGCGGTCCTTTCAAGTCAGAGTTTAGGTAGATAGGCGATGCTGGGTGAGGCAGCTTGAAAACAGCAGGCCCTCCCCCTATATACCTGGGCTGTATATAAAAAGAGTTTTAGTTTTCTTTAGTATAAGTAAACGTTTCATACATTTTGAAATTGTATTTAACTGTAGTTACTATTACAAAAAAATACCATTCTTTAATTCACTTTATAATATATCATGAAACAAGAAAATATCAAAATAATCTGAACCATCTAATTCCTTAACAAATAGGGATGTACTACAAGGAGTGGTGGGATCACCCCT
Organism: Ichthyophis bannanicus; assembly: GCA_033557465.1. Lineage (NCBI taxonomy): Eukaryota > Metazoa > Chordata > Amphibia > Gymnophiona > Ichthyophiidae > Ichthyophis > Ichthyophis bannanicus. The sequence continues at coordinate 729,739,896 of CM066036.1, read as the reverse complement.
AAACAAATACATGGGGAAGGGGGGCCTGCACAGAGCGGCAGGTGTACCTACTCTTGACGTCGTACTGGGCAGACTAAATGGACCATTCTGGTCTTTATCTCCCGTCATTTACTATGTTACTATGTTCTTACTGGAAAATTCCTTCTTTAACATAAAGTTCATTCTACCTGGAGACTGATTAAATCAGGAGACTATTATGTTTTGTTTGTTCTACCAATAGCATTAAACAACCATGATACATTAAGTAAAGCATCTCAGTAAGCACTTACATTTCCTCTGCTATTATGTTCTGTGATCCATTTGTGAATGGAACATTTTATACTATAATAAATCTTTAAGTAAAATGTTAAACCTAATAAACCTATTTGCTATAATAGATTTGCTCTACTGATCCTTGATGATGAGGATCAAGACCTTATTAAATGCTCAGTGTAGTAAAGAATGTACTGTAAAAAAAAGCTTCTTTTAAGAGAGTTCCACTATACTTACATTTTTAAAATAAACTAAAAATCAGATTTAATCTGGAGAGTTGCAGTTTGACTTGCCATATTTTCTTATACCAGTAGTTCTCAACCCTATCCTGGTGAATCTCCTTGCCAGTCAGGTATTCAGGATATCCATAATGAATATGCATGAGATAGGTTTGTGTGTGCTGCCTTTACTGCATGCAAATTTTTCTCATGCATATTCATTGTGGATACCCTGAAAACCAGGTTGGCTAGGGGATAAACCAGGACAAGGTTGTGAACCTACAAATCATTTCTCAAAGTGCTTTACCCCAGCAGTAGTTAGATACACACTGGCAGACTCGATCATATCCTGGAGGGGGACTCAGTTAAAACATCAATGTTAAATGTATCTCAGCATGGTAGAAAGGGAAATGAATGGGTGGTGTGTGAATAAGTATATGGGTAGTGACTGATGATATGTGCATGTGTGTGAACCAATGATATGATCTGTGTATTTGTCTCAGCGGGCACAGTTTAGCTCTTTATCTATGGGGATATCAGGAGAGTAGGGATCTGTGTGTTGGCAGTATGTGCCAGGGACTGTGTATGTATGTATGTTTATGTATAAACATGTATGAATGTATGTGTGTGTATGTGTGTGTGCGTGTGTCAATGGACTGTCCGTGTTGGCAATGAGTCTCAGAAGCTGTTTATGTATATTTATATATACACGGTGATGATGTCATGGAGAAGTGTTAAGGGGTGTTTGTGTGATAAGTGTGGAGGTATGTATTGGAAGCAGGGGTGGCATGTTTGGGTTGGGGTGGCGTGGCGTGGCGTGGGGACGGGAGCGAGCGTATTGGATATGTGTATGTGTGTGTTTGTGGGGTGTCTGTAAGAAAGTTGACTTCTCCCTAACCTTCACCGTTCTCACTCTTCCTTCCTTCCTTCCTTCCCCTCCTATCTAATCTTGCAGTTTTTCTCCTTTCCCTGCCACCTCTTTTCCCTCTCTTCCACTCTCTCTTAAGCCGTCTTTCTTACTTTCCATGCCCCATCTTGCAATCTGCATTGTCCCTCCTACCCCTCCACTCTGTCCTATGCCTGCCCTTCCCCTTCTCTTCCCTTTGAGTAGTTATCCTTCCTTTTGCCGTGCCCCATTGCCTAGCCCTTCTCCTTTCCTCCTCCTCTTATCCCACCCCTTCTCTTATGCTCTTCCCCTTCTCTCTCTCACCTCATCCCTTCCCATATGCTCCATCCTTCATCATCTAAGCTCTCCCTTTCACTTATGCTACATCCCTCTCTCCTCTCCTTCTCCTTTCTTACTCAACTCCTTCCCTTATTCTTCACCCCCTTGTCATGATCACTCTAGGAAACTGCTGGCTGACATCACAGTAACAGGGTCTCCTTCTGCTGGTAGGACTTGGGGACTCTCACCGGCCCTTCAATGTGGCACACCCATCCTTCTACTGGTGAGTTCTGGGGACTCCCACTGGCTCTTCACAGTGGTCCTCCTTCCACCAGTGGGACTCAGGAACTCCTGCCAGCTTTTCCCTGTGGCATGACCTTCCTTCTGCCAATGGGACCCTGGAACTCCTGATGACTTTTCACCATGGCTTCTTCCTTCTCTATGCTGGGGGACCTGTGGACTCCTGCAAGCTTTTCTGTGTTTGTGCAGCTCTGCCCCATTATTTTGTAAGGTTTATGTTTGTGCATGTGCGAACAGATGCATATGGACAGATGGGCAGATGAACAGCTGGATGGCTCTCCCTAATTGGTTCTATCATCTAACATACCTAAAAATGAATAGTGATTTCCTTATACCACAAAATATTTTCAGTATCCTCATTTATTTCTAAAATAAATTCCTTTTGTTTGCACTGGCACTTTGAGTGCATGGAATATTGTGAAGTTCATATAATGAAAATTTTAGATACTGAACTTTATAATCAAATAAATCACCTCATTTTCCAGAATAAGTCATACTTATTAGTATTAGTATTAGTATTATATTGATTAAAGTGTGTGAAACTCTGCGAGCTTCAATGCAATTTAATTTTCTTAATATTTAACTGTAGTAAAGAATACCATAGTTTAGTGAATATCAAATCCTGTGATCATGAAGGTGTGTGATACCTGTGTTGGCAATGACCTTGTATTCCTGGCTCTGGGAACAGTACCACTCATTTCTGACTCCCACAAAATTCTAAAGGGCCTTATACTATGAAATGTCCCTGCCCTGCCTGTTCAAACAAAACAGTCCCTGTCAACAAACCTCCCATCAGTCACAGAAATGCCCTTTGCAATAATTGCCCCTCCTTATAAGGGAACCCTGCTCATCCAAAAGTGTCAGTATTGAATCCCTGCTTCCTGTTGAAGTACTTCAGCCCCAGCAAAAGTGGAACTGTTACAGTTCTGTCCCTTTAACACTTCACATCCTACTTAAATGTGCCATAAGCCCCACTTTCCAGGGTGACCTTGCAAATACTCAACCCAATCGGGGCTGTGGGAGGAGCGGAGGGGCCCGATAATTCACACTGCCAGCATATCCAACCTGCCGCATGCCTCCAGACCACCCGAACAGCCTACAAGATAGCTACAGCCCAATCGTGGCTGTGGGAGGAGCAGAGGGGCCTGATAATTTGTGCCACCGGTGGACGCGCCCGCGCCTGAGGGCCTCGCCAGAGGGCCCTTTGGCGTGGCCCTTAGGCAGAGCACAGAGACAACCACAAAAAGAACAAGTACTTCTCAAATCCAGGCTCAGACTAATCAGTCTGCTAACCATTTCCTCCTGGAGTGCGACAACAGCAACAACATCCACACCAGGAACGGCAGAACGAAGGAGTAAGCAAGAGCAGAAAACAAAAGGGAAGAGTCAACCCCCCACCACCACTGAACCATTGTTCAAGCTGATCCCAGGTCAGTGAACCGCAAGCATGCACCTCACCCCTCGCTACCTCATTGCCTACCTTACCCTCCTCCACACATTCACACCATACACAAAGGACACTGGACCCAAAGCGCAAACCCCCTTGCTCCACCTGCATACCACCCAACCTGCATGCACACCAGGGGCATCTCTCTCTAAAGGACCACAACAGACTAAACTAGCAATTCGTAAAACACACAGTGCCACAAGTACAACGCCCACTCATCTCACAAATAGTGCAAACACCAACCAAATCATAACAACCAACATCAGATGTGCGCTACTAAAAGCCAGTTTAATCAGGAACAAACCAAATACTATCCTCGACTTCATCATGGACACAAAACTGGACATAATATGTATCACCGAGACCTGGCTAGACGGCTCAGACCAGGTCATCTTAAATCAAGTAACCCCAACAGGCTACTCAGCATTCAATTGCATCAGAGCACAAAAGAGAGGAGGAGGTGTGCTGATACTAGCCAGAAAGGAATACAGATTTAAAACAATCTCTACCAGTAATTTGATCAAATCCAGCACAATCACCATAGCTAATAAGTACCTCAGCATCTCCCTCACCTACAGGCCTCCTGGAGCCACAGCTGAACATCTATCCATGGTACTTGAAGCAATATGTGTGCACAGCAAAAAGCACAAAGCCCTCCTTGCACTAGGAGACTACAATCTAACCTCTATACCCAACAAGGAAGCTGAAGCATTCCTAAAAGCCAATGCGTCGCTAAAATATTGCCAGACAATCAACGCCCCAACGCACCAGCATGGTACCACTGCGGATTTGGTCTTTATTCCAATGCACTTGGTGGAACAGGGCAAGACCACAGCGCCAACAATCACGCCGGTCCCTTGGTCTGATCATCATGTGATTGCATTCAATTTGACCCTGAATAAACCCACTCAACAAGTGGAAGATGAGAACATAAACAGATGTTTTAGAACCTTAAACAAAGACTCATTCATAAACAAAATCATTCCACAACTACAGTAGGAATACAATACCCTTGACCTAAATTTAGAGAAATGGAACTGCATAATATCTAAGGCAGCATCAGCTCCCAACAAACCAGAACCACAAGCACGCAGGAGGCCCAATGCCACCTGGTACTCAAGTGACATCAGGGATACAAAGCGCACTCTCCGAAGGCTTGACTGAAAATGGAGGCGGGACAAGTCGTATGACTCTCTGGCTCAATACAGAGCCAAACAACTGGAATATAACAACCTGATAAATGAGCGCAAACAGCAGCACCATACCAACCTAATCATGAAATCTGTCAACAAACCGAGGGAACTCTTTAACATTGTCCAGAAGCTCACTAAAGACACCACCCAGCACTGTACACACCATCTTGACCCACAGGAATTTGCGGAGTACATAAAATGGAAAAACGCCAGCCATACATGCTCCCCCCTACCACAGACAGATAACCATGAAATGGAAGAGCTGCACCAGATCTGGGAGGACTTCAACATACCATCAAAACATCAAGTAGAGGACATAATGAATGGACTCAACACAACAAATTCACCATCAGACCCATGCCCAGTGTCTTGGCTCAAAGCCACCAGAAGCCAGCTCTCCCATCAAATTCACAAAATCGTAAAGGAATCACTCCAACAAAAATATATGCCGCAGTCCTTGAAGGAAGCCATGATACGACCGATACTTAAAAACAGTGCGCTAAGCCTCTCTGAACCAAAATCATACCGTCCCATCTCCAGTCTACCATTCCTTGCCAAGATCATTGAAAAAACAGTACAAAGACAACTTCAGGACCACATCGACATGAATGCCCCACTGGACATCCACCAGCATGGTTTTAAACCCTAGCACAATGTGGAAACACTACTCACCTCCCTCTTTGACAATCTCCTAAGAGGCATAGATAACATAAAGAACAGATTCCTGCTAGTGTTCATGGACATCTTGGCAGCCTTTGACACAGTGTCCCACACCAGATTGCTGCAACGCCTGCAGCAGATTGGAGTATGCAAGAATACCCTGAACTGGTTTACCTCCTACTTGAAAGACCGAACACAGCAAGTCAAATGCACCCAAAAGAAATCTCTGCAGTTCCCCGTTACGCAAGGAATACCACAAGGATCAGCTCTGTCATCAATACTCTTTAATACATACATCCAACCCTTATGCAACATCATCAAACGCCACAAACTTCACTCTCACCTCTATGCTGATGACATTATGGTGTATGCACCAATCAACCTACAAGTACCTGACACCACAACAATAACCATATGCCTTGAAGACATGAGTCCCTGGCTTGCAGCTAATAACCTGACAGTCAACTATGATAAAACAGAGGCAATGTTCGTCACCAGGATTCCCACTTTCGTTCCGCCACAAACTATCAACATTCTAGACAGACCAATAGCGGTCAAGGATGAAGTTAAATACATGGGCATCACAATGGACAGAGCCCTGAACCTGAAATCGCACATAGCCAAAACCGCAAACAAGGCCTATCTACGTTTAAGGACCATCAAAAAGCTCAAAACAATACTCCGCCAAGACCACTTCCGCACAGTGTGCCAAGCACTCATCACACCTCTGGCTTGATTATGGAAACTCATTGTATTAAGGCCTCCCCCAGCAGACCCTACACCCACTCCAAATAGTACAAAACACTACAGCACGCATCATTACGGACACTGCAAGAACTGAGCACATCACCCCCATCTTACAGCAGCTGCACTGGCTCCCAATGATGGCTAGGGCAAAATACAAAACAATCATGATCATCTTTAAAACCTGAAAAGGAAAACACAAAAGGGCAAGAGCGATGATGACACAATGGCCTTTATTGATAATCCCCAATGCGTTTCGGCAGATTGCCTTCCTCAGGGGGTTAAAATCATCAACAAGTACCACGAATAGGTCATCAGGTAATAAGGTTAAAAAGGCAGGTAGCCAGGGTCTCAACAGTGAGATATTTACACCAGATTGAACCATTAAAATATGGCCCCGATTTTGTGGTGAAAATTATAGCGCCGTCGCGGCTATATTGTAGATAACTGGATATCTAATAAAGTAAGCTTCGGAAAAGCAAACTCCAATGTCATGACATTGTGTCATCATCGCTCTTGCCCTTTTGTGTTTTCCTGTTTGGACCTGCAAGAGCTGCAGCTCTCCTTGTGCCTGCATCTTTAAAACCTTCCACCATCAATCGGCAGATGCACTCCAAGATATCATAACAAAGTATATCAGCAATAGACCAAGAAGAACCAATAATGACAACATGATCGGCACACCTGCAGGATATCACAAGACTAAACAAGCAACCTCTTGAAGAGCTCCTTCATTACTGGCGTCCATGCTCTGGAACTCCCTCCCGATGGATCTGAGGGCCATGAACGATTTCATAGACTTCGGCAAGACCCTCAAAACCCTGCTCTTCACAGAAACCTATGAACAAACAGACAACCAACAAACTCCACCCGCCCAACGAATAGTAATGCAACTACCTCAATACAACTACCTCCACCATCTCAATACCCACCCCAACTAAACCTATAAGTTCAATGAATAATATGGTTAAGTACCCTCATGTATAATTTATAATGTACAGTCTATAGTGTACAGTGTATAATGTATAGTGTACAGTGTATAGTGTGCAGTGTATAATGTATAATGTACAGTGTATAATGTATGTCTTTATAATGTACAATGTATAATGGCGTTAAGTAAAGTATGCTCATGTTAAATGTAACCCTCCAATTGTGATGTAACCACTTTGATTGTAGGATAAGGTGGTATACAAATCCGTCTAAATAAATAAATACATGTCCTTATCTTTGGATCCCCAATGTAAAGGAACAGGAATGCCTGGGACGAAGGGAAGTTTCAGGTGTCATTTAGAAGGAAAGAACCAGGGAAGAAGAAATTTTAGATTTCTCTTTGAGGATGGTTCTTCAATAGTTTCACCTTTGCTGAATAGAGGTTACCTCATGAAGAGATGGGGCTTCAATTTTGACACTGTTAGAAGCATAGGGTGTCCTAATAGACTGTGTATTTTTAAGCAAGGGTACTTATGGTTCTGATGGGTGGGGTTCCTGGAGGAGAGTTTGCAGGCAGAATTGGGGAGGCATATGGACCTTCAGGCACCTTTAAGCATTGACTGGTTGTCAAGAGCCTTGACAGATGCATAAACCTGCCAGTGCTTCCAGTGATAATCAAATATACCTCCTGAAATGTATTTCATCATTATGGTTTAATGTGAAACATTATGTTCATACTTATCCAAATAAAGCTCCTTCCAGCTCATTAATTTGGCGAGCATTGTGCCTGATTTTTTTTCAATAAATAGCTTTAGTTATTTCTTGATACTGTGCAATAATGTTATTTCAACACTTACTATTCACATGGGGCTTGTTTACTAAAGTGTGCTAACAGAGTGGGGGTTTAGCGCTCAATGAATGGTTAGTATAGGAGTGAGGTAACTGCTACTGTATGCTAAAAATGCCAGTGTGATAAAAATCCTGTGCTAACCACTTAGGATGTAGTTGGGTGGGAACTGGGCAAGTTTGAGGTAGAGAATGGGATTTGCCTGCACATTGCAGTTAATGTAGGTATAAATGCATGCTAGAAATGCTTCAGTTAGCATGGGTGCACTTACTGATATCTATTTATTTAGACAGTTTTGTATACCGCCTTATCCTTCAATGAAAGTGGTCCCAACACAATTGGGGGAAACATTTAACACACGGGGATATGAGACACATACACTAATACTTACAGGGAACATGGGCAATGGAGGGTTAAGTGGCTTGCCCAAGATCACAAGGAGCATCTGTGGGACTAGAAACCCCAGTCCTTTCGGCCCAAAGTTGCTGTCCTCTAGTGGGATTTGAACCCCTGACCTTCTGGCCTGAACCACTAGGCTACTCCTCCCTCTAAATGGGTGGCATTAAGTGCACCCCTGTTAATCGCAGTTGCAGGTTTAGTGCTGTGAGATACTGCCCGCTGAATAGGTTGACCACACCTTCCGTGCTAATTTTTGACACTAAATGCATGCTAAAATGTCCATTCTTACTGCGATTTAGGAAACATGCCCCATAATGTGATATTTAGCTCACAATAACATAACTGTAATTTAATAAATAGACCAATATATTTGTTTTAGAATGCAACAATTTATGCAAAAATTATGTACCAAATATAGAGCAATGGAACTCAGCTGTTTATTGTGACTGTTTAAAAATCTCCTTTGATATGAAGACACATTTTAAGTAAGCCATGAAAACTTTTCAGATACATAACCACATTTATTTCCAGTTAATCAAGCATATCCTGTTTGGCTAGATTGTTACTGCAACACTGCAAGCTACAGATAAACCTGAGCAAAAGATTACCCTCACTATGTAGGAAAGTGCACAGGCAAAAAAAAGTAGGCTCATGTTTGGAAACTTCATATTTTTTCTTAAAACATTTTCTCTGTTCATGTCACATATTCATTTTAATTAAAAAAAAAACACACATCAGAAGGGAATGGGACAACTCAGTGCGGGACAACTCAGTGCAATACTAATTCAATAGTAAACATCCAAAAACATTTTATTAAACTATCTGACGGATTTATCAAATGAAATCTGGAATGTCCGAAGTGTAATAGGAAAATATCAAAAAAGATTTTGCAATGCTATCTGATAATTACGAGCTATGGCACGTATTCTATAGGGCGTCTAGTACCGTAATCTGACACAATCTTTGAAATACGTTGATCAGCTTTGCAGTATTTCCTCAACTTGGCTGGAAGACTGTGACCTGAAACAAGCCATTCTTAATAGGCACCTATGCTCTTCTGCATCTTTCAGAGACCATCAATGAACTTCCAGATCGTGGGATGGCACATTCCAAGTTTGGCTCAGAGGCGACGATGAGCAACTTCAGAATGGTTGTTAGTGCGATCCTTGGCGCTCAGTGTTCTATTGAACAGATTCCACAAAGATGAAGGAAACAAAGGAGATTGTTCACCATTTCCTCTACCATTTGGGTGACCGATGTAGCTGTCCTCGAACCAGTTGAACAAAGGATGAAGCTCGTTGGGTACGTGTCCTTCCAGAACAGCAACATAATCTCCCAAGTCCGAGATAGGTACAAATGCTAAGGCCACAACCATTTTGGATTTAAGAGTGTGTTTGTGTCGCATTCTGGAACAGCACCTATCGATGCCAAATGCTTCCAGAATGTGAACCAAGTGGAAGAAGCAGCCTTTTAAGGTTCACCCTTAAAGGCAAAATGGATATTCCAGATTTCATTTGACAAATCTGAAATTATCATATAGCTTAATTAAATGTTTTTGGATGTTTTACTATTGCACTTTTTTGACATTTCCAAATTTCACCTCATACAGTATATGTGACCAATGGGTCTAGGATAACTCAGTGCAGAACACTGAGTTGGCCCGCGCTTAGTTAGCCCGCACTGAGTTGGCTACTTTAAGCTGTCCTAGACCCCATCAAAATGCTTAATGGGGCATGTTTACTAAAGTACACTAATGGGATTTACCATGCAATAATGCCACGTTGACTATTAGTGTGGGAAAGCCCAGTAAAGATCCTACAATAACTGCTTAACATGGGATGGGGGAGTGACTGGGAATGTTAGGGGAAGAGTGTGGGCATATTGCGGTTATCATGAGAATCATTAGTGTATCCTAGCTATGCTTGTAGCTGTTAGCACAAGGGGGGCCGTAGGTGCACCTACATTAGGTGTGCTTGCCAGTTAGCATGGTGAAGTGCATCTTCCCGCAGTAACTACTGGGGGCCATGCTAGGCACTCCCTCAATAGTCAGCATGGGTCTATGATATCTCCTATGCTACCTTTTGGGGCTTAACATGTGGTAAGATACCACACTTTAGTAAGCATGCCCCAATGTGCACAAATCAAATGTCCAATCATTAATGTGCATTTAATCAGTTTGCACTCACTAAATTTTTTAAGGTAAGCTAACAAGCTGAATATGCCCCCCTCCCAGACCACTTTGGCATATTGTTTGAGAAAGATCAGTATCCCTCAGAACTGACAAATACTCTGAGGGCCCATGTCTCCATAAAGGATACAGAATGTGGCACTGGAAAGAAGATAAAGCAAGTTAAGTATATTCAGCACAATGACTTAAATAGTATTTTTATCACTGTGATATTTACCTTATCCAAGTCTGCTGTAAAATTTCGATCTAGAAGACCCCTCTCATTGTGATCATGATCCACTTCATACATGTTATATGAAGGATTGCCAATCTCTACGTTCATCCCTCCATTTATTATGGGCTGTCTTCTGATTGTTTTTGTCCTAGCATGCATGAACATAAAAGAGTATATTTTGCAATTATAATTCATTAAGACTTATAGTTTTTGTAATCTCTGAAACACATAAGTTATTCTAATACATAGGCAATTCAGACATGGCCGATACTCAGGTCTTCTTTTGTTAAGTGTATATAAATTGTAATTATAGATGTCTATTTTGCAGTTAATTAGGGACACTTTTACTAGAAGGTGCTGTGGTGTTGCACCAAATGCACTGATAACACACAAATCCATGGTACATTAGGGGAACACCACATTGTTAACTTCAGAGAGCATAGAAAACATGTTTCCAACAATTACTATGGTGCACATGGCATAGCTGTGGCACAACAAAAGTGCCAGTGCACCCAATGCCACCTATGGATGTGGTGGTGAGCACACCCATGCTAAGTGCCTGCCATGAAGGTAGCACGGTTACATTGCTTGCATAGTGTTCATCCCACCTACTCTCCACCCCTAATCCTACCACTTGCAATCCTAAAGTACCATGGACAGTTAGTACCAAAATCTGTGGTACTGTCATGTCCCCACACCAACTATTAATGTGTGCCTTTAGTGTGCACCAGACTCATGCTCACAACTAGCGCCCATTAGTAAAAGACCCTTTTAGTCTTTATCAGTGTTTTTGCACCATGGGTGCTATTGCTGAGTACCTTTTCCAGTGGAATAAAATATGTACAGTATGTTTGTCTCACTTATGCATCATTAGCTCAGGAAAGGCATAAACACTGTAAACATACAAGACAAGCCAAAGGAGGGGTGGTATTTTTCTGGTGTTTACCTATACTAATTGTTTTTTTTGGGGGGGGGGTGGGGGTTGCAGCTGGGGTGATTTATCAATGTTTGTCAGTTAAAACATAAAAGCAGAAGCCTTACCCATATTTATAGAATAAGAAACACAGAGTATATATATATATATATATATATATATTTATATCCCTGACATTCACAAAATAATACGGTATATAAAGTATAATTATTCACTTGTAACAGGTGTTCTTCGGGGACAGGAGAAATCAGTCCTCACATATGGGTGACATCGGCGCCGACGGAGCCCATGCGGTACCCTCTCCCTGGCTTTCAGGATGATGATATAGCACAAGATGGCAAAAAACCCCCCAAAAAACAAAAAAACAAGAGACAGCAATTCCAAGGGGCTCCGTCGGCACTGACGTCACCCATATGTGAGGACTGACTTCCTTCTTGTTCCTGGAGAATACAGCAGATAAACCTCAGAGGATATCAATATCAACACATAAACAAGGGTTTTTTCCTTCCCATTAATTAATTGATAATTTTGTGTTGATGAATAATTTCAAAAGTTAGGATGATACACAAAGGATCCTATTATTATTTGAAGTCATTTGTTTATTCATAAAATAATAACAACAACAGAGAGGCAGCCAAGCCAGGTCCTGGTCACAGCAGATAACACTGGCACCATGCCTAACTTCCCATCTTTTCAGTGCCCTAAAAAAGTAGTGCTGGTGGTAGGGTAAAAGTCTGCTTGAAATCAACAGACCTTGTACTTCCCATACTGAGTGACGGAAAAATGTCTACTGCTAGTTGGGTGTTTCTGTGGTGAAGGCTAGGGGAAGGAGTCATGACATTCTTCTTTCTTGGTTGCTTGACATGGTGACTCTCCCACCACCTTCTTATCTTGCTTTTCTGTAGAGCTCCATATTATACTTAATGCTATGTTGAAGCTTGAAAAAGGTGAAAGATACCTGAATTGTCTACTAGGTTCAGACCAATATGGATTCCCCTTGCCCTGCTGACTGTGGAAAAAACTGGGAAACCTTGATAAGCCTTCAGTGTGAGGGTGGCTATTGGTGTGATGGGGCTATTGCACCCAGTAATAATGAAGTTGGTAAGATTGGAAGTTTACTCCTGGGGAAATTCTGCACAACTGCACAATGGAGAATTTGCACAGAATTCCCCACCTGCACAGAATTCTGCATAGGCACCGGCGAACCAGACAGTGAGACAGGATCAGGCACATGAGCTTTAAGGAGCACCCAATCCTGCCTCTCTGCAGAACACAGCCATGGGAGCACTTCTGTTTGCTCCTGATTTGTGGTATGAAGAAGGCCAACCATACTGGCTGCAACTGGTTACAACTGCCTCTGCCTCTTGGAAAACTAACTGCTATCTGGATCCCATCCCCTCTAAGTGTCTCCTTGAACCTCCCCCTTGCCTTTCTTCCACCTCTCCTCAGCATGATAAGTAACAGTCTTGTTACGGGAATCGTCCCTTCTCCATGGAAACAAGCTATTGTTCATCCCATCCTTAAAGCCATCACTCGATCCATCAGTTCTCGCGAACTGGTGTCCTATCTCTAATCTATGTTGCCTCTCTAAGCCACTAGAGCACTTTGTTTTTGACCAGCTATCTGCCCACCTTCTGTCAATTCATGCTCTCCAACCTCCGGCAGTCAGGCTTTCAAGAAGGCCATAGTACTCAGACTGTCCTTCTCTCTTTGTTGAATGAACTACACATTGCACATGAACAGGATGGCCTATCTCTTATTGTCTCCCTTGATCTCTCCTCAGCGTTTGATCTGGTGGATCATCATACTCTCCTTACATGCCTCTTCAAGTTCAGTGTCTCTGGTGTTCCCTTAAGGTGGTTTTGTTCTTGTCTCACTTCTCGCTCTTTCTCTGTTTTCTCTAAGGCTTCATCTTCTCCCTCCACCCCTCTGCCCTGTGGAGTTCCACAAGGATCTGTACTGTCCCCTCTCCTTTTTAACATCTTTCTGGCACCCCTTTGTCTTCTCATTCAACAATCAGGCATTCTACTTATTACTATGCAGATGGTATCTTGCTCCTTATTTATTTATTTATTTATTTAACTGAATTTGATCTAACGTTATTCTACAAGGCACAACGATTTACATCGAAAAGAACAAAACGGTCTACATAGAACAAGTCAATAACGGTTCAGATAATTTTATAGAACAGTGAAGTCAACTGTGTACAAAGCTAAATTCTGGAAAACTATATACAGACAGCTATGAGGAGATAGCTGGTATTAAGTTAACAGAGTTGATAGAATAGATAGAAGTAATGTAGAGTGTGTCAGTATTGGAACTCAGAGGCTTCAATTGTGTTATATTGTATATGGGGGAGTTGCTTCCCCATTTAACTCCTGCCTAGCTCATATGAGGGAGGAGTAGCCTAGTGGTTGGGGCAAGGTACTTCAGGCCAGAAGGTCGGAGGTTCAAATCCCACTAGAGGACAGCAACCTTGGGCCGGAAGGACTGGGGTTTCTAGTCCCACAGATGCTCCTTGTGGTCTTGGGCAAGCCACTTAACCCTCCACTGCCCATGTTCCCTGTAAGTATTTGTGTATGTGTCTCATATCCCTGCGTGTTAAATGTATCCCCCAATTGTGTTGTGACCACTTTGATTGAAGGATAAGGTGGTATACAAAACTGTCTAAATAAATAAATAAATAAAAAATATCTGGCTGACTGTCAACTTTCTTCATCTGAACCCAGAAAAATCGTCTTCCACTTGGATCACCTTTGGGGCCCCCTCCCTCTTTAGCCCCCACTCTCGCATTCACCGCCATCCTGTTGGTATCGTCCTTTTGGTATCTTGGGGTCATCATGTACTTGTCCTTATCTTTCACAGAGCTTATTTCCGCCATCTCTCGCCGTTCTTTCTTCCACCTTCGGCAAATTTGTGCTAGTCACCCTTTCCTCTCCATGCCCGCCCTGACTACACTCATTCTCACACTCATTCTATCCAGGATTGACTACTGCAATATTATTTTAGCCGGCCTTCCTCAGTATCAGATCCATAGGTTACAAGTACTACAGAACACAGGTGCCCGGATACGCCCTATTCCTCACGTTTCAACCATGTTTCTCCTCTCCTCATGCACCTCCACTGGTTACCTATCCACTTCCACATACAGTATAAGATTCTCATTTTTGTCCATAAGGTCATCCATACTGCTACCCCCCTGATATCTAGTTGACCTCCTTCATTTTTATCATCCCCACCCATCCATACCCACTGGCTGGCTCTCCCATCTGTCTCTATGGCTCGTCTTGAGCGCACTAGAGGGGCGGCCTTTTTCTTTCTGGGGCCCACCCTCTGGAACTCTCTCCCTCTAACCCTCTGCTCTGAGCTGTCCTTCCCTCGGTTTAAAACTGCCCTAAAAACACACCTTTTTCAGTTAGCCTTTAACCACCAGCCTTCCCCTCCTTGATTGGTCTGTTTGTGAGAACCCCACCCTGGTTTCCCTTAGTTGTGTCTAATTATATCATGTCCTCTTCTCACTCTTCTACCCGCCTTTTCTTTTCTCTGCTGTCCAGTTAATTTATTGGCGTTCCTTTCTTCTTTCCATTCTGTAGCAGCCATATTGTTATAAACCACTTTTATGCTTTAGCCCTAGTGGTATATCAAAAGATGTGAATAAATAAAAATTAAAATACTGCCTTGTGAAGATTGTGGTGATAATAATTATCCCTGTCTCTTGAGTCTTTTCCCATCTTTTTTTCTGCATATATCTACACTGAGTCCTGCCCGATCCCTCAGGGTTCTGCCCCCCCCCTCCTCTTTCCTCGTGCTTTTCCACCTGCCTTCCCTCCTATTCTATCCTATCATTTTATGGCATTCATTCTCCTTTAAATCTGTTTTTATATTGTACACTGCTCTGGTGTAATGAAGGGCGCTATATCAAATTTTAAATAAACCATAATAAACCATTGATTATGGATATAGGATTAGGAATTTATAAATCACTTTAAAAGCAGTTTCCCATCTGATTCAACTAATCTGGGAAAAAAAGAAAGGTTCAAATCAACTTGGCGGGCCTCTCATCTGTTGCAAAATCTGAAGTAGGTGTACAAAAGAGCCACAGTCTATTTCCTCAGATGAGTAGGTTCACTCTGGATTTCTGCATATTTGCTTCAAAGTTCCACACAAAGCTCTTGTTGAACCCTTTCTCTCAGGGCCTGCCCTCCTTCAATGAACCTGGATTCTTTTAGTTAATTATCTGAAACCTTCTAACAGGAAGGAAAAGAACAATTATTTAATTATTATTCCAGAGCTCTGCAAGGAAGGATCAGAGAGCCAAAGTAGGCCTTTCCATCTAAGTTCCTTCAAAGATTTCTTAGCCAGAGTTCCAGCTTTTATTGAGGATTATCAGCTGACATAGTTAATTTGTAATTAACATCTGGTGATATTCATATTACAAAAGTACAAGTCTAAAATAGAATCTGCTGATATCTTTGCCAAGCAATATAAGAAGTTATTGCCCTGAGAGATTTCTCCCTCTTGAAGCGTGACTTCCCTTTTAATTACTATTATGGTAACCAAACCACCGTATAAAAACTTGTGAAGTAATTGCATTCAAACCTGATGCTACATCACAAACCTGATTAAATTAAAGTTCACCATTGCAGATCTCAACGAACACAGTACTGCGTTTAGAACCGCACTCTTTCCTTCGGCTCTGCCTCAACGCTTAAATATCTGCTATTCATACTCATCTGGATTAATATCCTTTTTCGTTCATCAAGCTGTTTCTTTCAGCTCTGTTGAAACCGAGACTTCTCCGTCTCCTGAACCGGACCTCTCCGTTGTTGCAGTCATACTTCTGTGAGTCCAAAGCACAATGAAAAAGTATTTAAAGGCTTCAACAGCCCGCCTTTTTGTGATGTCAAACTAGGCTCAACCAATCCTGTAGAGCCGAAGGAAAGAGTGCGGTTCTAAACGCAGTACTGTGTTCGTTGAGATCTGCAATGGTGAACTTTAATTTAATCAGGTTTGTGATGTAGCATCAGGTTTGAATGCGATTACTTCACAAGTTTTTATACGGTGGTTTGGTTACCATAATAGTAATTAAAAGGGAAGTCACGCTTCAAGAGGGAGAAATCTCTCAGGGCAATAACTTCCAACAAAAAATATTACACACAACTTCAGTATTTAGTATCAGTCACTTTGGATTCACTCGATTGGTGGGAAAAGATTTGTGAAGAGAGTGAAGGGCGGAATAATTTTTAGTTTTTAAGCAACATAAGAAAGCAGAAGTTACAAGGTTATGACTATATTCAGTAGACACAACAGGTGTTGCTGTAATTCTTCCATAAAGCAAAAGCTGATTAGTTACTTATAATATTTGCTGAATTTCTGTTATTTATTCAAGCTTTGTTTAATTTTCAGTTATATGTTGACCTAAGGTCTGATTCTCAAAAGTTCATGCTGACCTAGTTACTACTCTTCAACCTATCATCTTGCAGGATGAAAGGGGAAGCACTGTCTGTAACCACTGATTTTTAGAGAAGCTGGCCTGTGACCCAATAACTATGTACACAGGTCTGTTAGCTAATTCTCTGATGCAATTGCTAACAGTACAGAAGAAAAATCTAGTAGAGAAAAACTCTTTGATTTTGCAGTTTAGCTTGTGAATTCCAATAAGCATATGTTTCACCTATAGCTAGCTTTACAGTCCTGTTTCATGATTGTCTGTACCATCACTGTCAGTACCTATGTCCAGTATTCCATATGTACATTCACTGTCACTGTCACTGCCTACCTCTAAATCCAAATTGCCATAGGCAGGGTGATCCATAGTTGTATAGGTTACTTTAGTACATGATAACTCATCAATTTCTTTTATAGTCTCTAGTTTAGTTCTAGAGTCTGGGTTGAGACGCCCTTTTCCACAGCTCTGACTGGTAATGATCACCTGCTTCTGATGATGAGTTTGTCCACCTGTTCGATGTTACTTAAATTATTTATAGCGTTCTGTGACACCAAGCATTGGATGAATGCAAATAATCTGCTGTAATATCCTGGCTATAAATAAACAAAACAATTCATAAATGAGCTACTTACAAATATCTGATAACACAACTAGCTATTTCTGCATTTTAAAAGCATTTTAATCATGTAAATGCTTCTACCGTAGTAAATTTTCTACCACAATCATATTGCACATCATATACTGATATAGTGACTTTCTTACCTTCGTCGCCTTTTACATAGTAGCAGCCCGATTACTAAAGTAGTAATCAAAGTCACCAGGAGGACAAGTGGTACAATGATTGCAATGCTTCCTGTAGAAACAAAAAATGTCGGATACCTTATTACCTGTCTCCCAAAGCATTTCTAGAGCTGATAGGAACTGCCAAAAGCAAATGCATTAACTTTTACTAACAGATGTTAAAAGATTTTTATTTTCCAGAAAAGTTTAAAATGATGGCAGTGGAATGGGTGGATCACAGGAGCCATGGCCCCTACCAATATATTTTGTCCAACAAAGAATCAAAAACTAGAGAGCTCAGGGACAGAGCTGGAGATTGGTTTGTTGGCCCCTCCAACCAAAATGTTGTTCTGTTGCTCCTGTATCCACTATCCTAGCATTCTTTCTATGTTCAGAGTTGCTGAGTTACCGAATTCCAGGAGTGAGATTTTAAGCTAACTCTTGATTTCTGACACTCTCATTCTGATGCATTATGGGACCTGTAGTACTAAATCCAACAGGTAAAATCAGTGAGTACAAATACCATACTGCAATGCAATGCAAATTTAAAACCAGAACTGGCAAAAAAACCTCACTCCTGGAATTCGGTAACTTGGCAACTCTGCATATACTTCATGGAGAAAGGTTGAACATTAACAGTAAGTAGTGCAAATAGCATTTTCTGCTATGGTAGTGCAGAGCTGCCAAGTTGCCTAGTTCCAGGAGTGAGATTTTTTGCCAGTTCTAGTTTAAAATTTGCATTGCAGTGCAGCATGGTATTTGTACTCCCTGATTTTACCCCTTGAAATTAGTGCTGCAGGTCCCATAATGCACCAAAATGAGTGTCAGAAATCAAAGGACTGGCTTAAAATCTCACTGCTGGATCTGGGTAACCTGGCAACTCTAGTTGTGGAAGGGATCAGATCTTGAATGGGGAAATTACAAAGCATCACTGGTTCATGTTTGTTAAAAAAGTTTTATAAAGACAGCCCACACAGCACTTTTTTCATATTCTTAAAAACTCAAATGGAATGAGGAGTAGCCTAGGGATTAGAGCAGTGATCTGTTGACAAAGAAAGCGTAATTACTCACCTGTAACAGGTGATCTCTGGGAACAGCAGGAATCAGTCTTCATATATGAGTGAATGCCACCGATTGAGCCCATGCGAGAATGCTCCCCAGCGTCTATTAGGAAAGCTTTTGGGAGCACTCAAACTGTGCCTGCATGCATGCCTTCCCGCCTTTCTAATTCCTCTCCTCAATTGAGCTTGTAGCTGAGAAGAAGAAGAAAATAAAAGAATCCTACAACTCCTAGGGGAGGAGGACAGGTTGTGAAAACTGATTCCTGTTGCTCCTGGAGATCACCTGTTATAGGTGAGCAACTATGCTATCTCTAGGAACAAGCAGAAATGCAGCCTTTGCATATGGGACTCACTAGCTCCCAGGTACCAGACTGGTATGAGGAGAGTAGTGTGATTACTGAAGCAAAACATTTGTAGCTGAAGAGTCTGGAAGAGTTGTGGGCCATTGGACTTAATTCCAGGAAGTGATACTCCCCCGATGATAGTCTGGTATCTTGTAGAAATCCGGGACCGAGGGTGGGAGTTGAGTTTCAGTCCCAGAGGTGTGGGAGTAGAGCTTGGCAAAAGACAGCGTCCCGATGGGAGTCTCTATCTAAAAAGTAGTGTGCAGCAAAAGTATGAATGGAGGACAGGTAGCTACCCAGCAGATCTCCTCAATGGAGATTGGCTACAGAGGTTGCCATAGCCCGCAAATTGTGTGCAATGACATGACCCTCCAAAGAGAGTCATGCTTGTGCATAGGTAAAAGAAATGCAATCTGCTACCATTTAGAAAGAGTATGTTTTGTCACCGGTAGACCCAGGTGACTAGGATCAAAGGAAAAGAATAGTTGAGAGGATCTTCTGTGATCTTCAGTTCTATACAAGCAGTAAGACAGCACTTGTTTGCAGTCTAAATTGTGCAGCACTGCTTCTGCCTGAAACACATGTGGTCTAAGGAAGAAAATCATGAGGATTACCGACTGGTTTAGATGGAAAAAGGAAACCAGCTTTGGGAGGAAGTGTGGATGGGTACGGAGAACCAACTTGTCATGATGGAACTGAATATAGGGGGGATCTGCCAGGAGAGCTTGCAGCTTGCAATAGAAGGGGTTAATGTCTTTTTGGGGAGCACCAGAAGGGAAACCTACCTCATTTGAAGGCATAAGAGCACCTGGTGGAATATTTACGAGATGCAAGGAGGACATCCTTGACCGCCTGTGGTAGGTTGAGGTCTGCAAGCACTAGCTCCTCAGCAGCCAAGCTGTCATGCATAGTGAGTGAAGATTGGGATGGAGAAGCATCCCGTGGTTCTGAGAGAGGAGTTTGGGTGTACATCCCAGGCTGAGTGGCTGAGTCTGTGCAAGGCGAAGAAGCAGAGGAAACAATGGTTGATGAGGCCAGGAGAGGGCTATGAGAATCATTGAGCCCCTGTTGGCCTGTAGCTTGAACAGTGTCTTGTATATCAAGGGGATGGGAGGGAATGTGTAGAGCAGTCCCTGTCCCCAATGGAGAAGGAAGGTGTCCAGAGCCTGTCAGTGCAGTGACAGAACCCGGAAGCAGAATTGTGGAAGCTGTGTGTTTAGCGGTGTGGCAAAAAGATCTATGAGTGGGGTTCCCAATGTCTGGAAGTTCCAAGTAGCCATCTCCCAATGCAAGGACCATTCGTGTGGATGAAGGAAACAGCTTAGCTTGTTACTGAGTTTGTCCGGGAGGTACACTGCTCTGAGGTGAATGCAGTGTGAGATGGCAAAAGACACAAGTGAATCACTTCCTTGCAGAGAGGATAGGACCCTATTGGCCCTGTCAGCTCATGTAGAACACGGCAACTTGGTTGTCCATCCTGACTAGAACAAGTTGCCCCAAAAGCTGGAGTTGAAAAACCTGAAGAGCATTTGTCAGTGCCCATAGTTCTAGCAGGTTTATCTGCAGGACAAATTCCTATTGTGTCCACAGTTCCTGTGTGGTCAGATCATTCTGATGCGCCCCCCAACCCAGCTTGGAAGCATCCGTCATCATGGTACATCGAGGTGAAGGTGACCCGATGAGTAGGTTCTGTGAGAGACACCACCACTGAAGGGATTAGATCAGTTGAGGGGTGATGTGGATCTTGTTTCTGAGTTGAACCTTTGCTTGCATCTATTGAGAAAACAGAGTCCACTGTGCTTGTTGCTTGTATAATTAAGCGCAGAGGATGACATGGACCATGGAGGCCCTATGTCCTAATAGTGATAGCATTTCTCGAGCTATTACAATTATCAATACCGAGTTCTTCCCTTCGGTCTGGCCTTTGCCCCAAGAGTCTTCACAAAATGTATAGCAGTAGTCACTGCCTACCTATGCACCTTGGTGGTATTCATCTTCCCTTACTTAGATGATTGGCTGATCAGGGGAGTCTCCCTTCAGGAGGTAAGACTCTCCCTTCATCGCATCATCATGGTGCTCCAACACCAGGGATTTATTATTAACTTCCCAAAGTCTCACCTCGCTCCATTCCAACGACTGAAGTTCATCAAAGCACTCTTAGACATTCAACAGGCCCAAGCTTTCCTCCCACAAGATCATTGTACATCGATCTGGAAAAAGGGCTACAACAGGAAAGCCCAGTAACAGCTTGAGAAATCCCTAGGTAGGAGAGCTGAGGTTTTTGGAAACCTGGGCACTCTGGTACTCAGTACATGATATTGAGCCTCTTGCTGACAGGTGGAACCATGAGCAGGGCCTCCCACATTCAAAGCATAAGATCCTGCAGGATCCGATGCACCAGTAATGTAGCCGCCTCCTTGGGAATGGGAGGGATGCAGTATCCCCAATTCTTTTGCCCTCGGTTCCTTTTCTGAGGTTACTGTGATGACGAGCCCTGCTGCCATGTCACATATGAAGTCCTGAAAGGACAAATCTTATGGTGGGGACTGATGCCATTCCTGAGGCAGCGAAGAGTCCAAAGGGATTTTTGAAAGTTCTCAGGAATCAAGTTATACTTCATCAGAATCTGAAGAAGTGGAATCAGAGTCTGGTAAGAAAACAAAGTATTGGTGGTCTTAGGTTTGACCTCAATGCTGCATGGATGTTGAAGGTCAATGCTGATACTGATAGAGCTGTCAGATCCAAGAGCAATGGCAGTTTGAGTCTGTTGGATACCAGGGGTATCAGTCAGTTCCAATGAAGGCATTGGCCTTGGGGGTTAGGATAATGCCAGTTCGAGGGCCGGCATCGGGGCTGGGTGCCGAAGTCTGCACATTAGGAACCACCACCCAGGAAAAAGATTTAGGCATCATTGTGGATAACATGTTAAAACCCTCGGCCCAGTGTGCAGCGGCGGCCAAGAAAGCAAATAGAATGCTAGGAATCATAAGGAAAGGAATGGAAAATAAAACAAAGGATATTATAATGCCTCTATATCGTTCCATGGTGAGACCGCACCTTGAATATTGCATGCAGTTCTGGTCGCCGTATCTTAAAAAAGGATGTAGCGTTATTAGAAAAGGTTCAGAGAAGAGCCACCAAAATGGTAAAGGGGATGGAAGGATACCCCTATGAAGAAAGGCTAAAAAGGTTAGGGCTCTTTAAGCTGGAAAAGAGACGGCTGAGGGGGGATATGATAGAAGTCTATAAATTAATGAACGGAGTGGAACGGGTAAACGTAGATCGATTGTTTATGTTATCAGAATATAGAAAGACTAGGGGACATGCAATGAAGCTACAGGATAAACTATTTAAGACTAATAAAAGAAAATATTTTTTCACTCAACGTGTAATCAAACTCTATCAGAATCAGAGCCGTAATTTTTGTGCGCTCTGTTGTAAAGTATGTGCGCTCGCTCGGCGAGGTGTGTGCGCGCGCACACGCGCACAGCTTAGAGGGAACAGTGTTTTGAATATATGTTCTAACATTTAATCGAATACAGAATTAATGCACAGGAATCCGTTTACCTAGCAAAATAGTTCTACATACTTATAAAAATTCTTATAAATTTGTCAAATCAGATCACACCTTTTTCATAAATTTTGAAACTTTGTAATCTAAACATGCCTCCAAGCTGAGTCAGCCAAATCTAAAATGGGAGCAATCAGTGAACAGATGCTTTTGTGTAGCCAGCAGAAGCAGAAAACAAAATATTTTAATACAGCCTTTTTGTATATTTTGGGGAATCGTTTCATTAAACCATCTAGCAGCAATAAATGGGGGCGGGGCTGGTGTTAGCATGTAGGGACCCAAGGCAGAAATTGGAGAGGTCCCAAAGCCCACCTTCAACATATTCCTCCTTCAGAATGAGGTAGGCTTGAGGACCCCTCTGTTGTATGGGGGCCCAGGGCAATTGCCCTGGTTGCCACACCCTAATGCCAGCCCTGTATGTAGGTACCTTTCATCCCTATGTATAATCTAGCAGATGATGAAAGAGTAACTAGCCAGGTACTTTCTTTTGGAAATTTAGCTAAGGTTTATGCAAATATAAACGTATCTATGTACTTTGTTCTTACTATGCCTGTGACTGGGGTTATACATACATACTCCTGTGCCCAAATCCCACCTCTCAAAATTTTTACAGTTGGTCAAAATGATGCAACAGATTAGAACTAGGCAGCTATATTCAACAGTTCTATATGGGCAAATTTTCAAATCCTTGTATCTAGCTGGATAACTTCTGATAAATACTTCATAACTTTGTTTTGAGAAAGCTCTAAAATCATGAAAGCTCATGTAAAAATATAAATCAAGGGGATGATATTAATCTACCCAATATCTGGTTAACATATGGAGGGTAATTTTCTAAAGGGGTGCCAATTTAAAGCAGTTTCTAAGGTACCTATGCTAGGCCTATTTTGTAAAAAACAAGTAGGTGAGGGGACACTCCTGAGCTCTTGTAAAATGGCTGTGTGGGTGATGAGATCAATACATTGTTCTCCAAAACCTACTTATTTTACCATAAACCCGAATTTTGGACCTCACTTCAACTCTGCACTATGTCTTCATTCGTCGAGAAAGAAAGATATTGCTTTTGTGGCCAGTGTGAGTGTTAAGAGAACTAAAGCAGACCCTCCCTCTCTTACCAAGACTAAAAAGCAGGACCAAGATGATGAAGCAACGATCACCATAATGGAACAGTTTGGCGAAATAAAAACAAACTTGTTACCAACAAAATTGTGGTTTATGATATCAAAACTGAGTTTTTCTTTGTACATACTGAAGTGCTAGCAGTTGTGGATCAATTAGATGTTTTAGAAACCAAAATGCTACAGCTGGAAAAGGCTCTGCAAAAATTGTGACTTTGCCTAATTAAAATAAATATAATAACCTAAGAAGTTTAGGTTTTTGCAGAGGGAGTTGAGGGCATCAATCCTGTGTTTATGGAGCAGATGCTGCCCAAACTGTTACAGATCTCATTTGAGAAACCCATTGAAATCAACAGGTCTCATCTCACCAGGTTCCAACACAAATCTGACAAGGTCAAGCCACTCCTTGACCCTTAGTATTAAATCCTGCACTTTTCACAAGCAGCAGAAATTCTCTCCAAGGCACACCAAATCTAACAACTTCTATGTGAAGGAAGATGATCTATCACCATGCAGAAATTTTGCCAAAAACATAGCAGACAAAGGCAGGGCCTTCCTTGTGATGACGCCATGCAGTGCTTGCTCGGTGCATATTCTGGGCTATTCTCTCTGGCCCGATTTAAGGTAATCTATAATAATTCCATCAAAACTTTTGTGGAACTGGCTGAGCTAGATAAATTGCTATCTGCCACTAAGGCAGCCAGTATGGCTTGACATTAGATGGACCCTCCGCCCTTGATTGTTAAATAATATGCCTGCAAGTGGTGATACATGCTAGGGCCATGCTGCATAGTATAATAAATGGCATGGGGCTACTCATACTTTTTCCTGATGGGATACAGTTTTTCATTTCATGTGGTGAGCTCTGATATACATTGTTTGTAATCAGATGAATTACGCAGTAGGATCTGCTACTGTAAATGGGTGCATATTGGTTTTACTAGTTGTATTGATGCTTGGGAAGGTCTGTGTAACTAAATTTCATTGTTACCAGTGACTGATATGCCTCTATTGTGGGTGATTAGGTGTGGTATATTATTTTATAACTAGAATTTTAGAAAGGACATCCAAGTAGAATCTGGGATGTCCAGGATGAAGCATGCAGAAAAGTTGCATATGTGGATGTCCAATGATGTGGCAAACTGGAAATATGAACTCCCATTCCTTGGCAGGATTTGTTGTCAACGTGGGAAACATGGGATAGGAGTTTACCATCCTTCTACATATCCTCTGGATGTCTGGCAGCCAAAATGAGCACTTTTCCACTGCCTATCCATGCCTGGAGCAAGTATAAACTTGGATCCAACAACTAAGCACGATTCCACGTGCGACAGGGACCCAGTGAGAAACGTGGAATGCAACAAAAAAGACGTGGCTGGATTGGAATAAAGCAATTAAAGTATTCATTCACGTCTTTTTTGTTGCAAGTATAAACTTGGCCATGGCATGGGACATATTGGGTGAAGATGTCAAGGTTCTTGGTAATGCTTTGGACATGCCTACACCATACCCCCATTCAGATTTGGATGTCTTCATGCTGGGGATGTCCACAGAACCAGCTTTTAAAATGTCTCCAGGTATGTCTCCATGCTTTGGACATCTCTGTTCCCATTTTTAGATGTTCAAAGCAAAAATAGGGCTTATAAAATAACCCCCTATATGTTTGATGTATAACTGGGGATTTAGGGAAGTTATGTGCGGTCTTCTCCTCAACTCTCATTGGTTCAGAGCCTCAATCATAGGGTTTGGTTTGGGTAGCTAAAAAATCTGGTTATGGGGTTTGGGTTGTCTATGCCCGGCAGAATGGGAATTGGTTTGATTAGTTATGAATGGGATGGGTCCTCCAACTTTGCAATTTTCTTTTGCTGGGTCCAACCAATATTTTGCCCAACACAGCAACTGGAGAACTTGTAATGGGTAAAAGTGGCTGGGGGTAGAAGCAGTGATATACCTAGCCCTATGCAAGCAGTGCAGCTGCACAGAGCGCAAAAAAATTGGGGCGCATTTTGGGTTGTTGGCCTCGGCTCCCCCTCATGGTGCCTGTTGTTGCCCTGCCGCCACCACTCTTTTTTTGTTTTCTTGTCGTCGGCAGTGCCAGCAGCAGCCCAGCAGACTTGATCTCAAATCAAATAAAAAAAAAACAAGACAAGGGTCTTTCTGAATCCTTGCTTGCATGCAGATCTGGTCTCTCCCCCCCTCCTCTGACATAGTTTGTGTCAATGGAGAGAGGGACCAGACCAGTCATTGAGTTGCAAAGGCCCATGTTTGAATGGTTGGTCTCGTCCTTCCCTCCTCTGAAACAAACTTATGTCAGAGGAGGGAGGGATCAGATCTGCATACAAGTGCGGGGTCGAACGACCTGCATGTGTTTTTCTTTTTAATCTGAAGTCAGGCCTGCTCCGCTTCTGCCAGTGATGACGAGAAAACACAAAAAGTGGTGGCAGCCAGGCAAGGGCAGGCAGCTGGCTGGACATGGAGGAGATATGGGGGGGGGGGGGGCTGTGCTAGATGTGCAAGTTACACAGGGCGTAATTATGGTTTGGTACAGCCCTGGGTAGAAGCAACAAAGGAGTGTGTAGAAATACAAAAAACTGAAAGTTGATAAAGCTGGGAGACTATATGGCTTACACTCTAGGAGAATAAGGGTTTTCAAAGAGGAATTGTTGACTATGTGGGAGATGTTAAATAAATCTTTGGACAAAGAAGTGAATCCATAAAACTGGAGAAGAGCAGATGCTGTTCATGTATAGAGAGACTCCTTGGATGTCACTGCTTTGACCTCTAATGTCCCTACTAAACCACAATTTATCTGGAGATGACCTAGTAATTTTCCAGAACAGTGGAGGTTACCTTCTGCCCAGTTACTGTATATCAATGACTTTTATAGGGGCACTGATACCTCTTTCCTTCCTTCTGCTGGTAATACCTCTCTGTATACTCGTATAGCCTAATATCCTTCTGGTTCTGGCCACTGCCTTGTAACATTGTTTTTCCATCTTGAGATCATCAGAAACTATCACTTCAAGGTCCTTCTCCTAGTCATGCATATAAGCCTCTTCCCTTATTACATACTGTTTCTTTGGATTTCTGCATCTTGAGTGCATCACGCTGCACTTCTTCACATTAAATCTTAACTGCCAAACATTAGACCTTTCTAATTTTTGCATATGTTTTCTCATGTTGTCTACTCCCTCCAAGGTTCTACTCTGTTGCAAATCTTTATGTCATCGAAAAACCCCAAACATTTCCTTTGGCAATATCACTCACAAGGGCATTGAATAGTACTGGTCCTAGGAAAGATCTCTGAGACAATCCACTACTCACTTTCCTTTCTTCTGAGGGACTTCCATTTATCACCACCCTCTGTCATCTGTCAGTCAACCAATTTCTAATCTAGTTCACCACTTTT
Source organism: Ichthyophis bannanicus (assembly GCA_033557465.1). NCBI lineage: Eukaryota > Metazoa > Chordata > Amphibia > Gymnophiona > Ichthyophiidae > Ichthyophis > Ichthyophis bannanicus. The sequence goes on along the minus strand of CM066036.1, from coordinate 729,712,673 downwards.
TGATCCATCCCCAGGCTACTTAGTTTATTAATAAGCCTTCTATGAGGAACAGTATCAAAGCCTTTGCTGAAATCTAAATAGATTACATCCATTACATGCCCTTGATCTAGTTCTCTGGTCACCCAGTCAAAAAAATCAATCAGATACATTCGGCATGATCTTCCCTTAGTAAAACCATGTTGCCTCAGACCTTGCAACCCATTGGATTCAAGAAATTTTGCTATCTTTTCAGCAACATCTCCATTACTTTTCCAACCACTGAGATAAGGCTTACTAACCTGTAGCTCCCACCTCGTCTCTGTTGCCACTTTTGTGAAGAGGGTCCACATCATCCCTCCTCCAAGCCGTGAAACCTCCCCTTTCTCCAAAGATCTACGTATTAAACACATCCTTTAAAGGCTGTGAGAACCATTCATGCCTCCATTTCACTCCGATTCTATTCTTGTTTGTATGGAGGCAGAAGGGCGGCATGCAAAAGGACGTGGAATTGGAGGGGGCAGAAGCACAAACAACACCACAGCACTGGAGGAAAAGGTAATTCTGGCACTATGATGCCATTTTAAAAGTATTGCCACCACTACACATCCCAAGGAGGGAAGCAGTGGTGGCAATGGATGCCCTCTGACCTCTGGTACTTTTAATGACCACCTAGTTTGCTTAATGGTCATGCTGGCCCTGCATGGAACAGAAATATTTGTTTAGCACTTCCACTTTTTCCTTGTCATTTTCCACAAATAGGTCCTTAGAATCTCTGAGTCTTGCAGTTCCATTTCTGGCCTTCCTCTTCTCTCCAGTAAGCCTGAAAGAAAGTATTGTCACTTGCTTCACATCTTTAACAATTTTTCCTTGTGTGTGTGATTATGCCATCCTGATTCATCTTTTTGCTGCTTTCAGCTTTATTTGGTATTTTTTTCTATGTTCCTCCTTTTGTGATCTTCTAAATTCCATGAATGCTGCCTTTTGTGCCTTTATTTTTGCAGCCACTTCTTTGGTAAACCATATTTGTTTCCTTTTCCACTTATTGTATTTATTTCCTTACATATATGTTTATGTTTATGCAATTCCTTGATATACCGCACAGGCTGAAGGGCATCAGAGCGGTTTACAATCACTACAAGCAGGTACTGGATACATACCCTCATCCCCAAAGGGCTCACAATCTACATATGTACCTGGGCAATGGAGGGTTAAGTGGTTTGCCCAAGGCCAAAAGGAGTGCCTATAGGACTAGAAACTCCAGTCCCTCCAGGCTGAGATTGCTATCCCTAGGTACCTTGTCTGTTACCTCCGGCCTGAGGTACCTTGTCTGTTACCCTGTTTATATCCTCTTTCAGATTGGCTATTGCCTTTCCACTTTCAATATCTCCTCCCACCTTGCAAGCTCCTCAAGTTGCATTCACATTTTATTTGTCAGCATTTTTAAAGCCTAGGATTTTTGAGTTTGCTGTGATTGTTTTTCACTTCAAACCACTACCACTCAAGTGGACACCCATGCGAAAGCTAGACACATTGCGGATAATTTTAGAAACCCTATCCATGTTTTGGATGTCTGAAAATGGGCATAGAGATATCCAAACCACAGAGATGTCTCCAGAGCCATTTTAGAAGCTGGGTCTGTGGATATCCCCAGCGTGAAGACATCCAAGTATGAAAGGGGGTATGATGGAGGCATGGCTGAGGTCATTCCCAGGAACCTGGACCTCCCCACATGATCTCAGAAACATCCCAGATGTCCAGTGTCTCATCTTAGACCTGTTCCAGGTGTGAGCTTGTTTTGCCTGAGAAAGAACCAGAGGTTGTAGAGGAGAAAGCACTCCATCATCCTCAGTATTCAGCATGATTTCAATGATAGCAGTAGTAGGATTTGAATCCTGGTGTCCCTATTCCTAGCCCACTACTCCAACATTAGTTTAGTCCTAGAAATATAGGCTAAGAAATACTATTCTGGAAACATCTGTGTAGACATCTTTGCAGATGTCCATATTGGGCACATCCATATTTGGGAAATCATGTCTTACCTGAACCTGGCTGGGCTTTTTTCGGACATTCTGGCTTACAGTAGACATCCCAGATTGCATTTGGATAGCCTTTCTAAAATTCCCCTCACTATCTCCATCAGTGAGTACTAGATTCAGTATCAACCCATCCCTGGTGGGTTCCATCACCAAATGTCTGAGCAAAGCCTCTTTTAAGACATCCATGAACTTTCTACATCTTTTCAGATTTGCAGATGGATACTCCAATCCATACTGGTAGATTAAAGTCACCCAATCACTTTTCCCTTCATTACCATTTTTTCAAAATTATTGATCAAGTGTCTGTCCATTTCTCCTGTGAGTTGGAGGTCTGTAGACTACACTAGTGTGGATGGCAGTGTCATCCCCTTTTTCCAAAATGATCCACAGTGCTTCTTATTTTCCTCATATCCCTGCATTTTAGCAGTTTTAATATTGTCTTTGACATAGGAGGCTACTCCTCCTCTTTTTCTTCTCTGTCTACCCTCCTAAATAGATTATAGCCAGGCATGGTGAGATCCCATTTGTGAGACTCATTGAACTATGTTTCCATAATGGCCAAGATGTTCAAGTCCATTTATACCATTAGTGCTTCCAGGTCAGGAACTTTGTTGCCTAGACCATAAGCATTTTTGCTAATTTCCTTCCTGTAATTTCTGGTTGACATGCTTGCATTTTGCCTAATTTTTATTTCTAACTCATCTTTCCCTTTGTTATTGATGTGAGTTAAGTTGATGTCTCTTTCTATTTTCAAACATTACTGTGGTTTTTTGGTGAGGGCGGCATCCTCAACTTATTTTCTTCCATCTATCACCCACTTTCTCAGATTTAAATGTCTATTCACACAGGAGGCCATTCAGAGAGGCAGATAGCAGGGCTCTAAGTACAGGTGGGATATGCAGCCCTGCTATCTGTCCTGCCCCGATTCTGCATCCCATCCCCCCGGCATGGCCAGAGCCTCAATTCATGCAGAGCAGGGAGGGGTGGAGAGTGGGCAGAGCAGGGGCAGGACTAGAAGGACTTGAAGGACTAGAAGGACTAGAAAGGGGGACTGTTACTTCTGGAGAATTGAAGGACTAGAAGGACTTGAAGGACTAGAAAGGGGGACTGTTACTTCTGGAGAGAAATCGGCAACTGTGGGTATATACTTCTGGTAATTTTCTAAAAAGAATTCTTTGTATTAAAGCTACTTAATCTGTGAACCCACTGTTTTTTGTTGGGTCAGTTAGGGCCTAGTAGCAGCAATTAAAGTTTGAATTTAAAACACAGAGGAGAACTTTCTGGTTACATTTCATACCCAGCAGAGAGCTTGTAGTTTAAATTTGATAGTCACTCAGGGCCAAGTAACAGTAAAGTACTTTTAGTTTTAAAACACAGAAGAGAGATTTCTGGTTAAATTTAGAACTCAGCAGAGAGCTTGTAGTTTAAATTTCATAAGAAGTTAGAGCCTAGCAGCAGCTAAGAGCTATAATTTAAATCAAATCAGAATTTAGCTTACCTCAGCAGTACAAGATAGGGTACTGTGTAGCAGCCCTCTTTTAATAACTGGTGGGGAAGGTAGACGCGGGCAGAGATGGCACGAATAGTGGGGATGGATGTCCCATTGGGATGTCCATCTCCACTATTCATGGCACAAAATCGGGTGCAGTGTGATTAAGTCTCTCTCCCAAATTCTGGAAGTCTCTTTGCACTGCAGAGGTATTCTTTCCAGCCATATCATTTGTTTCCAGATGGATAACAATATCAGTTTTAGAATCCTTACTTTCCTCTCTGACTTTCCTAGTGATATGGTATGTATTCCTGCTGATCAAAGATCCTGGGAGGCATTTGACCACCTTCTGTCTCTTGAACTGTGTTCTCAAGTTTATGCCTCTCATGATGGAGTCTGCAAGCAGGATGCTACACATTAGTTAGGGAACAGAGTGAGTTAGGGGTATAATGTGGACATTTAAAGCATATCACAGCACAGATCTTATAAGGGTGCCCTAATCATGACTGTTGGTGTGTGTGCACTTAATGCCACTTCAGTGGGTGACTTTCAGAGCGTCCACATGCCAGTTAGTGCAGTACCAAATTAATGCAATGTGCTATCAGCATGGGAGACATAGGTAAATGCCTACAAATATTACTGAAGGCCTCAGTGATGATACTGTGTCACAATTACAAGTTACCAATATGGCCTTTAGTAAACATGTCCCTATGGTGGTCATTCTGGCAGGCAAATAGTGGGGCTGAACATCCCAGAGGGACGTGTAGCCCCCTATTCACATGGACCATATGTTGCAAACCAGGATCCTCTCATATACAGGGCCTCTGTGTGAGGAGCGCTGGACGGGGGCGGGAGGTGGCAGGACAAAGGTGGCTTGAGGGAGGGGCTATGTGCTAGGACATACAGGGCCTATTCCAGTCTGGACCCTGTATGTCCGGTGGGCCCCATTAGGGAATAAGGTGGAATAAGCACATGGATATGGAGCCATGGGAGGTGAGGCCCTGCCACCCAATCCCGGCCCTGGCAGGCCCCTCCGAGGGTCAGGCAGTGAGGAAAAGACCTGTGTTTGTGAGTAATGCTTTCAGTGCTCCTGCTGGGTGTCCCGGTACCATGACAATGGGACGCCATAGCACTGGCACACTAGTGGGAGCATAGTGCCAGCTAGACGGGCTGTGGATGGACTTCTTCCACGGCGGGATCAAGGGCACACATCTATGTGCCTGATCCTGCACCCACAGGAATGTCTACTCCCATGGTGCAGAATCTGGAACAATGTGGCCCCGTCCATATTGTGGACGTTTTGACGGCCCGGACATGCCCTTTTGTGAATCGGGCTCCACATGTCTTAGGAAAATCCAGTCCTGGGACGGATGGATTCAAAATAGGGCTTTCGAGTATTGCCCGATATATATGCTCATACACAAGCTTTTTCCATGTGTACAGCCAGTTTTATATCTACAAAAGGTCTTTTATAAATCTGCCCATGGATTATGGTTGTTGTTAAGTGCTGTCGAGTTGATGTTGACTCATGGTGACCCTGTGGATAGTTGTACTAAACTGTTTTGGCTCTTCAGTTAGGCAGCTATTTGTTCATAGAGTGGTATCCATAGCTGCTGTTATTATAGTGATCCATTATATTGCTGACTTTCCTCTATTGCGCTGACTTTCAGCCTTGCCAAGCAAGATGTCTTTCTCTAATGATCTAGTCTTCGTATGATGTGTCCAAAGTATGAAGGTTGAAGTCTTGTCATTTGAGCTTCTAATGAAAAGTTATGTTTGATCTCGTCTAGTTCTGACATTTGTTCTTCAGGCAGTCCATGGTATGCACAGTGTTCTTTGCCAGCACCATAATTCAAAGGCATTGATTTTCTTCCTATCTTTCTTCTTCACTGTTCAACTTTCTTTATTGATTATTGATTCAAGCAGGTTAAAGTTGTCTACTATTTCTTTTTCTTCTCCATTGAGGATGAAATTATTGATTTTGCCAGTTGTCAGAATCTTTGTTTTCTTCATGTTAAGATGGAGGCTCATTTTAAGACCCACCTTTTCTGCACTGCTTTCAATCTTCCTCCTCCCTCCATCTCCCTTTCTCCCCCGCCTCGCTAATTCTAGATGTACCAATTCCTGTTGCCGTGCACTCTGCTTGTTCTGTCTGTTGCTTTACTCTTCCTCTACACTCTATCCTTTTTTTTAATTTCCTTATGGCGTTCCTTTTCATTTTCAGCAGCTCATATATTTTGTTATTGTACACCGTTCTGATGCCACCGGTAAAGAGAGTTATATTAAATGAACCAATAAAGATAAGACTGTGTTCCTTGATCTTGATAAACGATGTTTTGCATCTTCTTCACTTTCAGCCAGTAATGAGGAATCGTCAGCATAGCAAAAGTTGTTGATGAGTCTTCCAACAATCTTATTTATTTATTTACATTCTCTTATATACTGCACTATTCTGCATCAGTGCAGTTTACGTTGAACAAACTGAAATTACATTGAACAGGGCATTATAACTTGGAGATAACTATTTTACAGGGAACATGGGCTATGGAGGGTTAAGTGGCTTGCCCAAGACCACAAGGAGCACCTGTGGGACTAGAAACCCCAGTCCTTCCGGCCCAAGGTTGCTGTCCTCTAGTGGGATTTGAACCCCTGGCCTTTCGGCCTGAAGTACCTTGCCCCAACCACTAGGCCACTCCTTCACACCACAATTGGCTTCATGCAATGCTGTTTCTCTGGTGATTTGTTCTGCATATAAAATAAATGAGTATGGGGAAAGTATGCAGCCCTGTCAATACCTTTTCTGATTTTAAACCATTCTGTTCTTCCTTGTTCTGTTCTAGTAGATCCATGCTTTTTAATTTGTCCCCCTTGTTAAGCTTTTCATTTTTTAAAGCATTTTACATTTTATCAAAAAGAAAACTTCCAGTAATGTCTTAGCAAATAGAAAAAGGAAATAAACCATACATAATTTTAAAACTATAAAATATAGAACACAATACAGAGAGAGAGACCAGGAAAAGCTGAAGAGGGTCAAAGAAAAGAAAAAACGAGAGACCCCCACCCTCCACCATAGAAAAACAAATCATAGCAAAAACAGATAAAGAAAATCAAGTCGACTAGCTGGTTTGTTAATATTGTTCCTTACTAGTTCAAAAGGGCTCAAGGTGAAGGTGGTCAAGAAATACATATTTCTAATTTTGATAAGCAACAATCTATTTGCACTGAAATAAAAAAAAATCCTCCAATGTTTAGGATTCATGCTTTTAAACAAATGAAACTCTTCCTTCTAATCTTTTGTGATCCTCTTGGTTCACAGTGGGTGGTGCCACAGCCATACCTCCCCTTCCAGGGAAAAAAGAAAACCACAACAAGGAGGGAAAGGGAGGGCTAGAGATAGACCCCAAGGGAAAGGTCAGAGTTCCCTTAACTGTAGGGCTTGACCAGCAGTGTTTACTCCCCTTCCCATCCCCTGGGCTGCAGATATAAATCAGGAAGGATTGGGAGGAGTTCCAGGGCCCAGCATTGGGTGATATAACGAGGTTACTTACCTGTAACAGGAGTTCTCCGTGGACAGCAGGATAAGTCAGCCACACTTGGTGACGTCCTCCGGGCGGAGCCATGCATACGGAAGTGCTCTCTAGAGCTCAGAAAGGAGGGCCTTTCTGAACCCACCTAGGTAGCCCATCCCACCGGTCTGCCCCCTAGTCCGGCCACTGTGTTCCTAGCTAGCTAGTTCCCGGACAGGGAGCGGATACGGCAGGCTGACCTCCTCCAGGGGAGGCGGGCGGGATTGTGTGGCTGACTTATCCTGCTGTCCACGGAGAACTCCTGTTACAGGTAAGTAACCTCGTTTTCTCCATGGGCCAGCAGGATTGCGTCAGCCACACTTGGTGCCTCCCCAGCTGTGGAGAACGCTGAGGTGGAGGAGGAGCTTAGTTACTAAATGAGGCTCTGAGCCGCAATAGGATGAACATCTTTATTGCCGTAATAGGTGAAGGTGCATACAAATCGTGCAGTTGTGCAAAACAGCAGTTGTGCAACGGGCAACTAGTGCTAACAGTGTACGAACAACAGTGGCAGAGTAACAGTGCAACTAACAGTGCTGCCTAACAACAGTGCCTGTAACAGTGCAACTAACAGTGCTGACTAACAACAGTGACTGTGCAACAGTGCAATTAACAGTGCTGACATGCTACAGGAGGAGCAGGTACGGACGGCCCGGCTACTGGGCCAATGCCTATCTGCCATCCATTGCAGTGGAAAGGACGGCAGTCCCAAGGGCGCAGTCTTCCTGGGCCCTGAGATCAAGACAGTAGTGCTTCTGGAACGTGTGCGGGGAGGACCAGGTGGCCGCTCTGCAGACGTCCGTCAGAGGAACAGAACGAAGGTTGGCAATTGTGGTTGCCAGTGCTCTTAGCTTGTGAGGGCCCACTCTTGGCAAATTCTGAGTGCCTGTGGGGTCTAGGCAGTGGGAGACGCAGGAGGCGACCCAGTGAGAGAGGGTTCTCTTGTTGACCAGCCTGCCCGACCGGCTAGGGTCGAAGGATACGAACAGCTGTTCGCCTTTGCGACTGGGTTGAGTTCGCAGCAGATAGATCCGAAGGGCCCGGAGACAGTCCAGCGTGTGTAGGCAACTTTCTTCTTCGGAGGCATGGGGTTCTGGGAAGAAAGACAGGAGTTCAATGGACTGATTGACGTGGAAGGCAGATGCCACCTTGGGCATGAACTTCGGGTTGGTTCGTAAGGATGCTCTATCCTGGTGTAGCTGTGTGTAAGGGGGATGCGACACTAGTGCCTGCAGCTCGCTGATTCTCCTGGCGGACGTTATGGCAACCAGAAACAGGGTTTTCCAGGAGACGAACTTCATCTCCGCCGACTGTAGTGGCTCGAAGGGGTCCTCGGTCAGGCGGCAGAGGACAGTGTTGAGGTCCCATGACGGAACGGGTTGCCTGATTGGGGGTTTCAAATTAGCCAGTCCCTTCATGAAGCGGTTTGTCAAAGGTAGTGCTGCAATGTAAGTTGCCCCTTCAGGCTGGGCGTGAAACGCAGCAATTGCCAAAAGGTGCACTCTGATGGACTGAGTCTTAAGGCCAAGGTTAGACAGAGAAGCAAGGTACTTCAGGACACTGGGAAGAGGACACGTGGTGGGCTCCAGCCCTTGCGCAGCGCACCAGATGCTGAATCTCTTCCATTTGAGACCATAAGATTTCCTGGTAGAGGGGCGCCTGGCTGCTAGGACCACGTCTTGCACCTCAGATGATAGCTGGAGTGTAGAAAGGCTCATCCGCTCAACCTCCAGGCAGTGAGAGCCAGGGCTTTGAGGTCGGGGTGCCTCGTTTTGCCTCCGTCCTGCGTGAGTAGGTCTGGCCGGAGTGGCAGGCGCTTTGGTTTCCCTTGCGCAAGGCGTTGGAGCAGCGCGAACCACATCTGCCGGGGCCAAAAGGGAACCACTAGGATGGCGCGAGCCTTGTCACGGACCAACCGCTGGAGTGTCGCTGGGATGAGGGGGGTCGGGGGAAAGGCATACACGAGAGACCACTCCCCCCAGCACACGTCGAATGCATCCGCCGCCAGTCTCTTGTTGGAAGGGTGCCTGGAGCAAAACAGGGGGCATTTTGCATTCTCTTCCATGGCGAACAGGTCGATGTTCGGGCGCCCCCACTGACGGAAGAGGCTGTCGGTGACCTCCGGGAGCATTGTCCATTCATAAGGTTGCAGCTGCCTGCTGAGCTTGTCGGCTAAGGTGTTCTGGTCGCCCGGCAGATAGGAGGCTCGGATGTTGCACCCATGGGCCAGGGCAAGGGACCAGATCTGCAGGGCTTCCTTGCAGAGGGGCCGAGATGCCGTGCCCCCTTGCTTGTTGATGTAGAACATGGCCACTTGATTGTCCGTCTGGATGAGGACGGTTTTCTTCTGCACATGCATTAGGAAGGCTTTGAGAGCGTACTTGATGGCCCTTAGCTCCAGGAGGTTGATGTGCAGGAGTCGCTCCTGTGGTGCCCAGGCACCTTGTGTGCTGAACTTCAGAATGTGGGCACCCCAGCCCAAGCTGGAGGCGTCTGTGGTCAGGGTGACTTGGTGCTCGGGTGGGTGCATGTCCTTCCCCCCCAAAAGGTTCTCTGGAGCAGTCCACCAGAGTAGTTGAGTCCTGATCTTGGAGGTCATAGGGATGCGGGTGGAGAGAGGCTGCGAGTGCTGGTTCCAGTGTGTACGTAGATGCCACTGCAGCGGCCGCATCTGTAACCTGGCAATGTGGACCACAGACGTGGTAGCGGACATGTGGCCTAGGAGGCGTAGGATGGATTTCGCTGAAGAGGATTCCGCCGAGGCCAATCTGGTCGTGAGCGATCTCAGGGCGAGCAGCCTGCATTTGGGAAGGAACGCCTTCAAGAGTGTGGTGTCGATTTCGGCTCCAATGAATTCCAGCCTCTGAGAGAGGGTGCGCTGGGACTTGTTGTAATTGATGACGAACCCCAGGGAGGAGATCAGGGACTCGGTAGTCCTTAGAGCTTTCTGAAGTTCCATTGCTGAGGGGGCTGTGATGAGCCAGTCGTCGAGGTAGGGAAAAATGGAAACGTTCAGTTTGCGTAGATGCGATGCGGGAACTGACACGCATTTCGTGAACACCCGTGGGGCTGGCGATAGGCCGAAAGGGAGGACTCTGTACTGGAAGTGCTGGCCCAATACATGAAAACGAAGATACTGTCTGTATGACTTGTGGATGCGGATGTGGGTGTAGGCATCCTGCAGGTCCAGGGATGCCATCCAGTCGCCGGGTTGAATCAAGGGCAGGATGCAGTTGAGAGAGTACATCCTGAACTTCTCTTTGATGATGAACTTGTTGAGTTTGCAGAGGTCGAGGATGGGGCGGACTCCGCCTGTCCTTTTTGGAACGAGGAAGTACCTGGAGTAGAAGCCAGAGTTTATCTCGTCCGATGGTACTTGCTCTATAGCATCGGAGGACAGCAGGTGTATCAGCTCCTCGGCCATGGCTCGGCACAGGTGCAGTGGGGTTTTGCTGATGGGTTGGGTGCTTTGGCGAGGGGTTGAGCTGAAACGCATCCGGTAACCCTTTCGGATGATCTCGAGAACCCAGGAGTCGGAGGAGATGTCTTTCCACTTGTTTAAAAAGTAGGTCAGGCGCCCCCCGGACGGGGTGGGCGACGGAGAGTAGGCGTCAAAAGGACGGTCCACTCTTAGCAGGGGGTGGATTGTTCTTCTTATGCTTGCGGTCACGCTGAGAGTTATGCTGGTGAGGGGGACCGCTGTAGGAGTTGCTCCTGTATTTGTTATACTGCCATTTCCTGTTGGAGGGGTACTTCTTGTTGGAGGAGTAGTAAGATTTCCTCTGGAAACTGTTCTTATGGGCTCCACTGCGGCGCTGGTAGACGTCCTCTGCAAGGGTTTGTAGGGTAGTGCAGTGTTCTTTCATGTCATTGACAGTGTCTTTAACCTTGTCCCCAAAGAGTGATTCCTCCATGCAGGGGGCGTTAGCAATGCTGTCATGGGTGTCATCTCGAAGGCCGGAGGCTCTCAGCCACGCCCAACGTCTCGCAGAGATAGCCGTACCGGCGGTACGAGAGGCTGTGTCGAAAGAGTCAAAGGTTGCGCTGGCCAGGTGTTTGCTGCACTCCGACATATCGGCAAGTGCGCTGGCGAGCTGATTCTGAGACTCCTTGGGGAGGGATGCAGCGGTCGACTTCAAGGTTGCCATGCAGGTGTCCAGGAAGAGAACTTGCTGAAATTGGTGTGCTGCAATCTTAGCACTAAGCATAGCACCTTGGAAGACCTTCTTCCCGATGTCATCCAAGAGTTTGTTGCCTCGGCCCGGGGGGCTATTGGCGTGGGTACGTGAAGACTTGGTGCGTTTGAGCGCTGAAGAGACGACGATGAAGTTGTGTGGTAGCTGAGTCTGAGAAAAGCCAGGCACAGGCCTCCCTTGATACTTGAAGTCAAGCCGCCTTGGAAACGGACGACCAGACGCTGGTGTCTGCCACAGTTTCGAGTGATTTTCCAGCAGTCTCTGATGCACTGGGAGTGCGAAAGCAGGCTTTGGAGTGGCAAGGTATTTTAGAACCTCTGGAACAACCTCTCCAGGCGCATCAGCAGCGTTCAAAGAGAGGGCAGAGGATAGTTTTGTTAAGAACTTGGGGTAGGTGAGATCCTCCGCCAGGGGAGGGTCTTCTATCTCAGCTGTCTTCTCTGAGTTGGCGAGCTCTGTGGATGCCGATCCCACCACTGCAGCTTCGATGTCGTGGTCGTCGGCAGTGCTATCGGGGGACGGATTTTCTGGGTCTGGATCATCAGAGGGTCCGCGTGGATCTTCTCTGGTTCTCTTCTCTGGGGTAGAGGTAAGGGCTGCCTCTGGAGCTTTGTGCGCTGAATCTGCGCTATACGGGGTTGACAAGTGTGCCGCGGGCATTGTTGAAGCAGAGGGCATTGTTGAGACAGATTGCTTCACGAGTTGTGTTAACAAGCTGATGATAGCTGAGGAATTACTATGGCTGGATCTGCTAGCCCTGCTGCGGTTTGAAGGGCTCCGGCTATGGTTGCCCTTTCGAGGATCCTCCCGCCGGTGGCGCTGGGAGCGGTGGCAGTGGCGCTGGGAGTGCCTGCGTCGTTTGGGAGAGAGGTCCCTGTGGCTAGAGTCGCTGCTGCTGCTGCGTCCGTTGACTCTGGTCCGTTTACCGTGCGTTCTGCTCTTGGAACTGCTGCTGCTGCTGCGGTTATTGGAGTTGCGCAACAGTGCACTGGCATTGCGCAACAGTGCACTGTCTCCGTTGGGCGTGCTGTTGTGTGGCACGCTGTTGTGCGGGGAGCTGCTGTGCGACGCACTGCTGCGCGAGGCGCTGCCGTGCGAAGCGCAGCTGCGTGCAGGCTTCCCTCCGATGCCGGTAGAATTCGCAGGCATAGAGGTCCAGCCCCCAAGGTGGGAGGAGTTGGAGGACTGCAGCAGAGGCTGGGAGGACCGCAGCACGTCGCCATCTTGGGAAGCATGGACGAGTGCTGTGGGGGACCCGATCCTGGAAGCTGACTGCAGGGCAAGCTGAGAGGAGTCCAGGAGGATGAAAACAGGAGAGACTGCAGCAGTAGGGGCAGGGCTTACCTCCGCGCCTCCGCGGGTGAAGGTGTTGGGTCCCGGAGCAGCAAGCAGGTCAGTCGGGTGCACCGGGCTGGGGACGGAGGCTCCATGCAGCACGTCCCGCCGGGAAGGGGCACTCTCTGCAGCTACGGAGGCTCGGCTAGGGATGGAGGCCCGTACAGGCACATCCGGGGTCGGCAGAGGATCAGGCAGTGGAGGGCCAGAGCCGGAGGCTGGGCACATCACTTGGTATCCTTTCTTCATTGCCCCACAGTAAGTGCATCCATGTGAAGTCTTGTTCTTGTTGCCACAATAAGGGCATTTCTTAGATAGATATTTGGGCATAGTTGTAAAAACGCAAAACAAAGAAATTAGAAAAAAATTGGAGAGAGAGAGCAGGGTCCGTCTTGCTGGCAAGGCGGAAGAACAAAAACTGGCCGGACTAGGGGGCGGACCGGTGGGATGGGCTACCTAGGTGGGCTCAGAAAGGCCCTCCTTTCTGAGCTCTAGAGAGCACTTCCGTATGCATGGCTCTGCCCGGAGGACGTCACCAAGTGTGGCTGACGCAATCCTGCTGGTCCATGGAGAACACTTGTTTTCTAACACCTGAGCCAGGAGGATTCAAGACTGAAGAGGAGTTTGGTAGTCTGCCTCAATAGAACAGCTACAACAAGGTACTGATCCTATAGGATGCTCTTTGAACAGGAAAGATATAGTGTGTGTGGCTTAATGAAAGCAATATTAGTTGGAAAAAGCTGTTCTGTCTTAGCTATTATAAAGACTGTGGAATAAATGCTGAATTGTTATACAGTCAAACCTCGGTTTTCATGATTAATCCGTTCGAAAAAGTCTGACTAAAACCGAAACGTATGAAAACTGAAGCAATATTTCCAATAAGAAATAATGTAAATCCAATTAATCCGTTCCAGACACCCAAAAATATTCACAAAAAATACATTTTATAGAGAATAACTATAATTTTTACATACAGAAAAAAATGAGAAATAAATATAAATGACTAATGAAATGGATAAATGAACATTTAACATCACTGAAAGCAAGCTAAGTACAGTACGTTAACATCTGGCCTTAGCCACCCCTGACAAGCTGCTGTGCCCAGCTCTCTTCGGAATCACATTGGATTCAGCCCATTAAAATACCTTTACATTATCTGCTCAATGCTTCAGAATGGCAGAAAATCTTAATGATATAGCTTCAGACGTACCCTGCAAGAGAAAGAACTGCCTCCCACATTCATGCAACATCTCCTGCTTACGTTGACAGCTTTTCTTCCCTGCTACCTCTGAGCCTGAGGGGGCGCTCCAGAGAACGGGCAGGCGGTGGACGAGATCAGGGCCTTCCTCTCTGTGCAATCCTTGCCTCTCTGACTCTGACCAGGCTCGAGGATGTGTTTCATTTACGTGCTCAGCTGGCTTTCGCTTCTCATCACGCTGGCGATCGGTGAGTCCGGGGGGCAGTGCTGCCGGGACCGGGCGGGCGTTCCGGCAGTGTTATTTACAGTACTGTAATTTACGAAAACCGAGGCGATGTACGAGAACCGGGACAAAATCTCAGTCAAAAAAGACGTTGAAAACCGAAGCGATGTATGAGAACCAGGACAAAATCTCAGTCAAAAAAGACGTTGAAAACCGAAGCGTATGAAAACCGGGGCAAATGAAAACCGAGGTTTGACTGTATTATAAAGACAATTTCTTTGGTTTTGAGAATTCAAAACCAATTGGAGAGAATAATTACCTCACTGGGATCCTGGGCTAAGAGCAAAGTTTTAAAACTGGAACCAGAGCCAAGTAGCAGAAGATACAGTCAGCGAAAAACATGGACTGGATTAGTTTCTTTCTGTTGCTTTAAGCTTGAGGAGTCCAGGCAACTGGGGCAGGAGAGACAGAACTTGGGTGAGTAAATTTATGCTTCTGTACTTTTGGGAATTAAGAACTAGAAGTTTGGAATGGATTGTAGGTCCAGGAAAGAAAAGCGTGGGATTGAATCTGTTGAACTATGCTACTGGAGAGAAGTGGTAAACATTTTGGGAGTGATTAACACTAGAAGTCCCAAAATGAATTTTACCTAGAAACCCAAAGTGCATCAATTGATGCATTATCACGATGACTGTGTTTAGCATGAAATGCAGTTGTGAATTAATGTGAAGTTACTTATTTGTTAAATACGTGCAGTATGTGACGTCATTACATGACGTCATTGTGTGTTTATTGTTTGTAACGTCGGAGTAAAACTGTAAACAGTGATTGAGATGCGCCACCTAATGGGAACATAAATTTAAACCTAGAAGCCCCAAAGTACGTCAATTGACGCATCCAAGACAATTGAGTGCGTCACTTGAAGTACTCTGGGGCTTCTAGGTATAAATTCATTTTCCCGCTAGGTGGTGCATCTGTCATTAATTTTCAATGCACATATTTGAACATCTTGACCTTGCTAACAAAGTCATGGAACATGACTGACATGGTTCTAGCAGTGGCGCTGGTATACAACTTTGAAGATGCATTTGCGTCAATTGACATACTTTGGGGCTTCTAGTGTTAAAGACTTGCGCTGTCAAGAAGGAGTGTTTTGGGTTTAATTTATTTGGTTAAAACCCTGGGGAGCAACTTTCAGTTACCTGGCCAGAAGTGGCCCAGTGCAGAAGAGGAATATTTAAGGGAGGAAGTGTTATAAATAATATATTGATTTTACAAGGGATCTGGCTAGCCCTTTACTCCCTTGGATAAACTACAAGTAGTGCCTGTTTTTTTTTTCTTGTTTTTTCTTCTTAATTTTTGTGCAGAAAGCCTCGGTTAGCATTATTAAAGCTTTTTTGTGGTTTAAGCCTGTTCTCCAGTCTCCTCTGCATCTATCCATGTTGGAGGACCAGCAGGGCCTAATGATGATTGACTTGTACTCACAGAGCAGCCGCTACCTGTGACACTGTATAATCCTCAACAAATCTGGAAAAATTAAATGTTTTCCACCACAAAAATCCAGATCTTTTTTTTCTTGGGATATGCTTTCATAATTTAACTTTTTGTGTCTCATTAACTAAAGATACATCAAGAGTTGCTCTTAAAGAAATCTCTTCTTGTGAGGTTTCAAACAATTTAGTCAAGTAAAATGTGGCTGAAGGGTCAGGGGATCCAGCAAGTGTACCCCTCCCCCCATTAATAAGCAACAAATAATAACAATGAGAGATATTCAACTGCAGTATATTTGTCAGGTATTTTCTCAGAGACAGATTAACATGCTTTAGTAAACATACCCCTTGGTGTACATGTTTATCCTTGTCTCTCAATTTTAAGGAAACCTCATGGGTGGAAAAGTTACTATTTTCCCTATAGGATCCTTAAGCAATGAGTTTTGATGCTCAACAGAAATCCATACATCTGCTAAGGTAACATTCAAAGTAGAACTAACAGCTGTTTCCTGAGACAGAGCTTCTATCTTTAAGGCAATAGGCTTAGTCAAAAAATTAATAGGCACTTCTTCCCATTTGAGGCTTCCAGAGACCCCTTCTCCTTCAGACCTATCAACAGACTGAGCAGCAGAGAGACTTGTCAAGATCTGGGGGAGGAGTTCTCTTTATAGGGCTCAAGGAGCCCCAGACAATGTAGAGGCTAATAAATCAGGAATGCTTACCCAGCCCAAAGCAAAACTCAACTATGTTTATTCACTGTGTTTATTCACTAGGCCAACTATAGTCAGGGATGGTGTCACAGCAGCTTTCACAATGGGGGCCTTTCCTTTCCTCTTATTTACCTCTCAGCATACGGAAGTTACAATAAAATGATAGGCCTATAGTTGCCCCTAAGTCGCACTTGGGGCACCAATGGGGATCGCACCCCTTTGGTGATGTGTCCTTTAGGCCATGTCACCGTGGCAACACAGCAGCACAGTGATTTTTACATCCAGCAGCTGATACCTAAAGATGACATCAGAGGGTAGGTGGGGCTCTTACCAACATGCACCTGCCCTCAACAGAATAAAACTCTCCTCCGTATGGCCACTGATGGTGCTGCCTTGGATTCCCAGCCACAGCAATCCTGCTCTCTCCATGCTTCTTAATATGGCCCAGAGTTTTTTATGATTTACACAAAGGCCTTGCTGTAAACACAAATAGATATGCTTTTGGGTTTCTTTTGTCTTTTCAAGGATCCATCTTACATCTACAATGTCTTCTTTCTCACCTTTTCCTGATCCCTGCTTGCATTCCAGGAAGCTTTTGCTCCAGGTATGATTGTGGTGTCCACTGAATGATCTTGAGTAGAATCTTTCTGTTGTGTGGGATCAAAGCAATTGTGTCTTGTATTGTAACAACTGCATCTGCGTTTTTTGTAATACTTTAATGTGAATGCCATCAATGCCTGGTGCTTTGTTTAATAACACTTTCAATGCTGCTTTGACTTCTTCTTTCATCAACAATGGTTCCTGATCATAACATGCAAGTTGAAACAGCTGTTGATCCACTTGATCTTTCTGGTATAATGACTGTGCATTATTTCCACCTTTTCTTGGATCTTGTCAGCACTATTTAACATGGATCCTTGAGTGTCTTTTCATATTCTAATGTGAGGCTTTAATTCTCTCTAACTCCTCATAGCTTTAGGAAAGTGTCAATGTTCTTCCTTTAACAGATTCTGATTCTATTTCCTTGCATGCATCCATTTAGTACTTCTCTCTCTCATCCTGCTACATTGTTTGAAATCTCTGTTAAGTTCCATGATTATGTCTCTTTATCCTCTGTCTTTGGATTCTCTGAATAATTTCTGAGCATTTTCAGAATGTCTTCATTGATGAAGAATTGTAGAAGCAATGTTAGTCCACTATAATGGTAGTTAACTAAAAAAGGAAAATAAAAAGGAAAATGTTGTTGTTGTTAAGTGCCGTCGAGTCGGAGTTGACTCATGGCGACTCTCTGGATAGCTATCCTAAATTGTGTTCGGTCTTCAGTCAGGCGGCTTATTGTTGACAGACTGGTACCCGTAGCTGCTGTTATTGTATCGATCCATCTCATAGCTGGCCTTCCTCTTTCGCGTTGACCTTCTATCTTGTCAAGCATGATGTCTTTCTCTAATGATCTCTCTCTCTGCATGATGTGTCCAAAGTATGAAAGTCGAAGTCTTGTCATCTGAGCTTCTAAAGAAAGCTTAGGTTTGATCTCCTCTAGTACAGATTGGTTTGTTCTTCGGGCAGTCCATGGTATACACAGTATTCGCCGCCAGCACCATAATTCAAAGGCATCAATTTTCTTCCTGTCTATCTTTTTCACTGTCCAGCTTTCACATCCATATGATGTTATTGAAAATACCATGGCTTGAACAAGTCGAATCTTTGTATGGAGAGAGACATCTCTGCTCTTGAGAATCTTATCTAGGTCTTTCATAGCCATTCTGCCAAGAGCAATGTGTCATCTGATTTCTTGACTGCTTGTTGTTTCTTTATTGATAGTTGATCCAAGTAGGTTAAAGTTATTCACAATTTCAATTTCTTCTCCTTCGACGATGAACCTGTTGATTATGCCAGTTGTCATGAACTTTGTCTTCTTTACATTAAGGTGCAGGCCCATTTTGAGACTATGTTCTTTGATTGTGAGAAGCAAATGTTTCAGATCATCTTCACTTTCTGCCAGTAATGTGGTATCATCAGCATAGCGAAGGTTGTTGATGAGTCTTCCACCAATCTTCACACCTCTGTTATCTTCATACAATCCTGCTTCTCTGATGATTTGTTCTGCATATAAATTAAACAGGTAGGGGGAAAGTATGCAGCATTGTCTTACACCTTTGCTTATTTTAAACCATTCTGTTTCTCCTTGTTCTGTTCGAACTGTTGCTTCTTGATCAATGTACAGATTGTGCAAGAGAACGATCAGGTGTTCTGGTATACCCATGCTTCTTAATGTGGCCCAGAGTTTCTCATGGTTTACACAGTCAAAAGCTTTGCTATAGTCGATAAAGCACAAATAGATATCATTTTGGTATTCTTTAGTCTTTTCAAGGATCCATCTCACATCCGCAATGATGTCTCTCGTTCCTCGCCCTTTTCTGAACCCTGCTTGCACTTCAGGTAGTTCTTGTTCCAGGTATGATTGTAGTCTCTTTTGAATAATCTTCAGTAGAATCTTGCTGGCATGTGGGATCAGAGCGATTGTGCGATAATTTTTAGTCAGTTGGATCACCTTTCTTTAGTATTGGTATAAACACAGATCTTTTCCAGTCAGTTGGCCATGATGCTGTCTTCCATATTTCTTGGCAGAGCCTTGTAAGTATGGTAACAGCTGCATCAGATTGCTGTAATACTTCTATGGAAATGCAATCAATGCCTGGTGCTTTTTTCTTTGATAAGGCTTTCAATGCTGCTTCAACTTCTTCTTTCATCACCAATGGTTCCAGATCATAAGGTACAGGTTGAAACGTCTGTTGGTCCACTTGATCTTTATCATATAAAAACTCTGTATATTCCTTCCATCTTTTCTTGATCTTCTCAGCATCATTCAACATAGAACCTTGAGCATCTTGTAACATTCCAATTCGAGGCTGGAACTTTTTCTTTAACTCTCGTAGCTTTAGGAAAGCTGATCTTGTTCTTCCTCTAATAGTTTCTGCTTCTATTTCCTTGCATGCGTCATTGTAGTACTTTTCCTTGTCCTGTCTTGCTGCACGTTGGAAATCTCTGTTGAGTTCTGTGATTGTCTTTCTTTCTCATCTGGCTTTAGGTTCTCTGTGTTTCTGGGCAATTTTCAGAGTTTCTTCCATCATCCATTTTGGCCGTTTTTTCTTTTTTACCTTTTTTAGAGACTTCTCGCTTTCTTCCAACACAACCTTCTTGATGTCATTCCATAACTCTTCTGGAACTCTATCATTTGTATCTAAAGCAGCAAATCGATTTTGCAGGCAGTCTTTAAATTCCAGTGGTATATTCTCAAGGTCATATTTTGCTGCATTCATGAGTGGTTTGCTGTTTTTCAGCGTTAGCTTGAGTTTGCATACTAGTAGTTGATGATCTGTACCACAGTCAGCTCCAGGTTTTGTCTTTGTTGATGTTATAGAGCTTTTCCATCGTTGACTTCCACAGATGTAGTCAATTTGATTTTTATATCCCTCGCTTGGTTTGCAGCTTGTCGTGCTGTGAGGGCTTGTGTGCATCAGTGATGCTGAGAGCTAAACTATCGGTAGTTTAACTACTGGCAGGGTCTCCCAAGATGGACAGGTCTCAGCTGAGATGCCAGACCAAGACAAACCACCCATCTGGGCAGCAGCAGAATGGGATAGTGTTGACGGCAGAGTATCACATTTCTGTGACAACGGCAACAACACCAAACTTAAACTGCGCGGAAGAAAGGCCCGGCAATCTACTTCTGTATCTTGCCATGAAAACCCAATGGATAGTTACAACAAAACAAATTGTGCTGTAGTGCTGGAAGATGTGACCCCCAGGTTGGAAGGCACTCAACTAGCTACTGGGGAAGAGCTGAAGACTTTTCAGAGTAAAGCCAGCATTTATGATGTGGTTGGATCAAAGCCCTCGGGACGTCTGACTGCTGATGTAGCTGCACATGAAATGAGAGTCAGAAGCTGTAAAGATGTCTTACACATTGGAACATGGAACATACGAAGCATGAACAAAGGGAAGTTGGAGGTGGTCAAGAATGAAATGGAACGTGTACAACTTGATCTGTTGGATGTCAGCGAACTGCAATGGACTGGCATCGGGCACTTTGCATCAGATGATCACATGGTCTACTATGGTGGAAATGAAAGACAAAGAAGAAATGGTGCTGCATTTATAATAAAGAAGAAACTTGCAAGAACTGTAATGAAATACAATGCAGTCAGCGAACGCTTAATCTCTATTCGTCTACGAGGAATGCCTATCAACACAACTATAATTCAAGTATATGCCCCAACAACAGCTGCAGAAGAGAATGAAATTGAAGAGTTCTATGAACAAGTACAAGCTGAAATTGACAGAACATGCAAACAGGATATCCTGATAGTCATGGGTGATTGGAACGCAAAGGTTGGCAACAAAGAAGAAGACAAAGTAGTTGGAAAATATGGACTTGGCAACAGAAATGAAGCTGTTGAAAGACTGATAGAATTCTGCAAGACCAACGATCTATTCATCTCGAACACCTTCTTCCAGCAACACAAGCGGCGACTGTACACATGGACTTCACCCAATGGATTGTAAAAAGGAAAATAAGTCCAATAAAAAAGTTATTTCACTTTTATTTTCCTTTCTTATTTTACTACCAGTGTTTCTGCAGTCCATCTTTTGGCTATTTTTTGCTTTTACACCTTTTTCAGAGACTTTTCACCTTCTTCAAGCACAACTTTCTTGATGTCATGTCATAATTCTTCTGCTGCTCTGTCATTTGTATCACAGGTAGTCTTTAAATTCTGGTGGTATATTTTCAAGATCATCTTTAGATACATTCATAAGTGGCTTGCTCTTTTTCAGCTTTAGCTTGAGTTTGCATACTAGTACCTTGTAATCTATACTCAGTCAACTCCAGGTTTTAACTTTGATGTTGTTGAGCTTTTCCAACATTGAATTCCACAAATGTAGTTAGTTTGACTTCCACATGTAGGAAGTCCATGTGAATAATCACCACTTGTAGTGTTGGACTAAGGTGTTAGAGATTGTTCATCTTATAGAATTATATCAGTTTTTCTCCAGATTCATTTCTGTTGCTAAGCCCATATTTTCCATCCACATTACCTTCTTTTTTGTTGCCAACTTTTTTATTCCAGTCTTCTATGACTACCTATATATCTTGATTGTATATTCTGTCAGTTTCAGCTTCTACTTGCTGAAGCTGTTGGTGCATATACTTGTATAATAGTGCTGATTGGAATTCCTCATAGGCAAATATAAATTAAGGGGGGGCATTTAAGAAGCTCTGTTCATGCTTTGGATGTCCAGAAATGGGCATAAAGACATCCAAAGCACAGAGACTATCTCCAGAGCCATTTTAGAAGCTGGCTGTGGGGACGTCCCCAGCATGATGATGTCTAAACCTGAATGTGAGCATGGAAGAGGCATAATGGGTATTCCTGGGAATCTGAGGGCATGGTCAGAGTTCCCAGGTTCTTGGATGTCCCACCTGATCACAGAAATGTCATGGACCATGTCTAACTCCAGACGTGCCCCTTTTTAGCTGAAAACCTCCAGAGGGTACAGAGAAGAAAGCACTCTGTCATCCCCATACTCAGAACAACTTCAACTATAGTAGCATCAGGATTTGAACCCTGGCTGCCCTGTTCCTAACTCACAACTGTTACCATTATGCTATCCTAGACATCTGATTCTGAAATATGGTTCTGGGGATGTCAAAGTAGAAGCCCCTGCAGATGTATCTATTGGGCACCTTCAGATTTTTGAAATCACATTTGCACCTTGATGTGCCTGCATTGTTTTCAGACGTTCAGGCTTAGAATTCCAGATTGCACTTGAAGAGATCTACTAAAATTCCCCTCTAAGGAGGTAATTCCAGAATATGAATAAGTCCTTTTGATATGTGACATACACCTAGGAAAAACGTCTACGACCGTATTCTGAAACTCCATGGTCCTGCACATACACAGCGAAAGCATAGGAATATCAGAACATGGACGGGAGGGGGTGTGGCCAGCATTGGAAAAGTATAAAGCGTATTCATGAGAGGCGCGTGTACATCTTCAGTGCTTTCCACAGACGTCCATGTCATTCATGCAGAAAAATGGAATAAAGGCTCTGCTCAAAGCATCCCGTATTGAAGAACAGTTGTGACAAGTATGCTTTGAACTGTTAACTGCAGTCTGGAGGAACACAAGATGCAGGTGTAAAGGAAAGAAAGCAGAGGTGAGGGAAGGTTGTAAGGTATAGAAACAATGTTAAACACCCCTACAGAAACATTGAGAGCAGCAAGTATGTTTATTCCGGCTAGGGTTCCCTAACATGTCCTGTGTTCTGGAAAATGGGACTGTTGATGTAGGGATACTATGTGACTGAGTATGGAAAAGATTCTTGTTCGAGTGAGAAAAGCAGATCAGATTTGCAGTCCTGGGATGCCATGCTATTATGTTATACCAGCTGTTTATAGGTTCAGGAAATCATTTTTCAGAAGTATGTTTAATATGAGTGCAAGTGAGGGTTTGTTTGTGTGTGATGTGAGGGTTGCATGGAAGGATCTATGTACTCCACCGCAATTCTGGGGGACATGAATGCCTGGCCAGTACCTGGGCCAAAGGGATGACCGCTGCGTCACCAGGAGCCAATGTGATGGGGTCAGAAAACTCAGCAAAGGTTCTCTAAAGCAAAATGTGAAAACATATCCTTGTCAGGAATAAGGGACCGGTAAAACAAAACATCAAATATTGGGTCAAAACACCAACTCACCCTAGAGTACAGTGCTCCCTTCTTTTAGGCATGAGCTATGAGATATGTAGTGTATGCTTAAAATAAGGGAGCACTTTACTCTAGGACAAGTTGATGTTTTGCCCCATTTTTGGCATTTTGTTTTACTGGTCCCTTACTCTTGACAGTGATGTTTTCACATTTTGCTATAGAAATCCTTTGCTTGTTTCAACTGGCCCAAAATTAGCATTAGAAACATAGAAATATGATGACAGAAAAGGACAACATGGCCTATCTAGTCTGTCCTTCCATATCAACAACTACAACAGTCCCCTTTTTTTCCTTTAGAGATCCTCTGTGTTTGTCCCATGCTTTTTTGAATTCAGTTACTGTCCTCATCTCTACCACATCCACTGGGAGACTATTCCATGGATCCACCACTCTTTCCGTAAAGAAATATTTTCACTCCTTAATCTATCCCTCTTCACCATGTCCCCTCGTAGCAGAACTTGTTTTCAATTGAAAGAGGCTCTCCCCCTGAACATTTATGCCATGGAGGTATTTAAACATCTCAATCATATCACCTCTATCCCGCCTTTCCTCTAAGGTGTACATATTAAGATCCTTAGGTTTGTCCTCATATGCTTTATAATAAAGACCACTAACCATTTTAGTAGCTACCCTTTGCACCAACTCCATCCTGTTAACATCCTTTTGAAGGTGCAGTCTCCAGAATTGCACACTATACTCCAAATGAGGTCGCACCAAAGACTTATACAGAGGCACTATCACCTCCTTTTTTCTGCTAGCCATTCCTCTCTGTATGCACCCAAGCATTCTTCTAGCTTTTGCCGTCGCCTTTTCTACCTGTTTAGCTACTTGAAGATCATCAGACACAACCGGTCCCACTCTTCTTTAGTGGACAAAAGTAGTTCACCCCTATACTATATTGTTCCCTTGGATTGCTGCAGCCCAAATGCAGGACCTTACATTTTTTAACATTAAATCCCAGCTGCCAAATTCTAGACCATTCTTCAAGCTTAGCTAGATCCCTCCTCATGTTATCTACACCTTCCTGCGTGTCTACTCTATTGCAGATTTTGGTATCATCCTCAAAAAGGCAAACCTTACCCGACAGCCCTTCCGCTATATCACTTACAAAGATGTTAAAAAGAATCGGACCAAGGACAGATCCCTGGGGCATACCACTGGTAACATCCTTCTCCTCAGAGTGAGCTCCATTTACCTGGACTCTTTGTCGCCTCCCACCCAACCAATTTCTAACCCAAGCAGTAACTTTAGGCTCCATCCCTAGGGTGTTCAGTTTGTTTATAAGTCGCCTGTGAGGAACAGTGTCAATGGCTTTACTGAAATCGAAATACACCACATCTAGGGCTCTCCTTCAGTCCAACTCCCTGATCACCCAGTCAAAGAAATCAATCAGATTTGTCTGATAAGACCTGCCTCTGGTGAATCCATGCTGCCTCGGATCCTGTAATCCTCTGGACTCCAGAAAACTCACTATTTTCTCTTTCAGCAGCGTTTCTAATAATTTACTCACCACAAAAGTTAAACTAACTGGCCTGTAGTTTTCAATCACATCCTTACTTCCTCTTTTGTGTAAAGGCACCACATGAGCCTCTCTCCAGTCCTTTGGCACCACTCCCGACTCCAACGACGCATTGAAAAGGTCAGTCAGTGGAGCTGCTAGAATGTCCCCAAGTTCCCTCAGTATCCTAGGGTGTATCCCATCCGGTCCCATCGCTTTGTCTACTTTAAGTTGAGCTAGTTTCTCACGAACACAGTCTTCTAAAAATTGTTCAAGATGTCACTCACTTCTGTTCCTGTTTGTGGGTGTTTTCTGAGGTCCTGCTATTGGTTCTTCATCTGTGAACACAGAACAGAAATATTTGTTAAGCAAGTCCGCTTTATCCTCATCAGCTTCTACATTTTCCTCCCCTTCACCCTTGAGTCTGATAATACCACTTTTGCCCTTCCTCTTCTCACTAATATATCTAAAAAAATGTCTTATCCCCCCATTTTATTGCATTGGCTATTTCCTCCTCTTTTTGAATCTTTGCTTTCCTGACTACTTTGCTAGCTTCTCTAAGTTTTTCCAAATATAGATGCCTGCCTTCCTCTCTCTGTGATCTCTTGTATTTCATGAAGGCTTCCCTCTTTTTCTTCACTTTTTAAGCTATTTCTTTCAAAAGCCATAGCGGTCTCCTTTTCCTTTTACCTTTATTTACCATTTTAACAAAAAGGTTGGTTGCCCTTAAAATATCCCCTTTCAGTTTTGCCCACTGTTTTTCTACATCCCCCAGCTGTTCCCATCCCATTTAAATGTTTAAATGTTTAAATACCTCCGTGGTATTAGCCCATCTTGGCAAAGTTAGTCTTCCTAAAGTCAAAGACCCTCACGTTTGAATGGATTCAAACAGCCCTAGTCCTAATACTGAACCACACCTTCTGGTGATCACTGGATGCAAAATGATCTCCCACTATAACATCAGAAACACTTTCACCATTGGTAAGCACCAAGTCCAGTATGGCCCCTTCATTTTACAGACTGTTTTCAGAGATGCCCATTGTACAATGAACTGAGGAGTTCATCTACTGCCATGTATGCTCTGATGGCAGCTATGTCAGGACAAACATATCACATTTGACTTGCTGTTACTATATCAATGACTGCACTGAGCTTGCTTTGCAGTGTTCTAGGCATCCAACAGACTAGTATAGTTAGTCTTGTTGGCATCCATATTTAGTATTCAGTATTCATGTGTTATTTGGCATGAACACAACACTGTCAGAGAGAAGAGCTGCTTAGGGGATGCACGTTTTAACAAGGGAGGCAGAGGCGGATAGCATCGTAAATGTTCATTTTTTCAGAATATCGCAAAAGCATGGACATCCAAGCTGTTTGATACATCTACGCCTCCAATTTAGGACATGTGGGTTTAAAATGTTACACTCTCCGATTTGAGCATGCCCATGGCCTGGATGTGAATGTTATGGAATCGGCCTCTAAGTGTTCACTATTTGCACTGTATTTCATTACAGTTCTTGCAAGTTCATTCTTAATTATACCCCTTTTCTCAAGTCACTTCACTGGGTCCGTATCCATTTCCGCATCTAGTTCAAACTTCTACTCACCTTCAAGTGCATTCATCCTGTGGATCCTCACTACCTTTCCTCTCTTATCTCACTCTACACTCCTCCTCGGGAAATCCACTCCTCTGTCAGATCCCTTTTATCCGTACCCTTCTCTGCCACTGCCAACTTCATTCATTCCATTTTTCTGCGCCATATGCCTGGAACAGACTACCTGAGTTGGTGAGTCGGGCTCCTTCTTTGGCCCTAATCATATCCAGGGTGAAGATCCACCTCTTTGAGGCTACTTTTTGGATCTTGATGCTCTTCATTCTTTTGCCCATTACTTATGTGTATCTTGCCATAATTTAGTCCCCAGTTCTGCAAAGTATTCGTCTTAGACTGTAAGATCTGATAAGGGACTATGTCTTACATTCATATGTACAGCGCTTTGTACAAATGATTGGTAGTAGTAGTAGTAGTAATAATTATAAAAGTCTACTTCTTCTTTGTATTTCATTTCCGGCATAACATTCCATGGGATAATCAAAGTATACAAAGCTAGTCCATTTAGTTTACTAACACCTAACAGATCGAGTTGTACATGTTTTATTTCATTCTTGATCACCGTCAGCTTCCCTTGGCTCATTATTCATACTTTCCATGTCCCGAAATGCATGAGATCTTTGCAGCTTCTGGCTCTCATTTCATGCAAAGCTACATTATTAGTCAAACATCCTGAGGACTTTGTTCCAACTACATCATAAATGCTAACTTTACTCTAAAAGGTCTTCAGCTCCTTGCCTTCTGACCTAGAAGTCTCATCTTTCAGCACTATATTGCAAGTTGTTTTGTTGTGACTATCCACTGGGTTTCATGACATGATATGGAAGAAGATTACCAGGAATTTCTTCTGCACAGGCAAGACTGATGCAAGGATGGATGGCACTCCATCCTGATCCCCCCCCCTTGCATCCATTGTCACCACTGTTCCACCTCTCTGGGACTGGCAGCAGTGGCACTGGCCCTGAAATGGCAATGCAGCATTTACCCACCATCTCCAGGGCTGCATCATGGTTTCACTCTTGCTCAATCTACCACTACCCTTCCTCTCCTCCCCCACCCCAGTTTAACTACTGGCTATTAGTAGTTAAGCTACTAATAGCCAGTAATTAAACCATTGATAGCAAAACTCTGAGCAGCACTGAAGCCCTCATAGTATGACAAGCTACAAACCAAGCAACTGGAACCAAGCCCAAGATAACATACGTGTGTAAAAAGTACACATATCAAAAGATTGAACATAATTTTACATGTATCATGTGTAGTTATTTTGTGTGGCTCAGGATCAGAGTAGCAATATCAAGAATATGCAAATATTTACTCTCTGGAGCAGGTGTAAATTTGTACCAGAGAATTTGTTCATTATGGGAGCAGGATCTGTGTCTCTTTTAAAAAAGGCACATAGGCACTTATCTTGCCTTTATAAAATATGTACTATGTTTGACATTGCAGATACTGTAGATCTGTAAAAAAGTATAGTACACTGTATCCTGCTTCATCTTTGGAAAAGAGAAGACACTGCTGAGGTCCTATCCTAAGGAACTGACCTAGACGAGCCAACCTATGACAGTGCTCTATACCTTTGCTGTCTTAAGAACATAAGAAATGCCATACTGGGTCAAACAAGGGTCCATGTTTCCAACAGTGGCCAATCCAGATCACAAATATCTGGCAGGTTCCCAAAAAGGTACATAGTTTCCACAAAGCTTGTCCTGCAGTAACAAATTCCAGAGTTTGATTGCGTGTTGAGTAAAGAAATATTTTCTCTTATTACTCTTAAATGGGCTAAATTGTAGTTTCATTGTGTGTCCTCTAGTCTTTCTACTCTTTGATGGAGTAAACAACCTATCTATGTTTACCCATTCAACTCCATTCACTAATTTATAGGCCTCTATCATATCTGCCCTCAGCCATCTCTTTTCCAAGTTGAAGAGCCCTATCCTTTTAAGCCTTTCCTCAGAGGGGTATCCTTCCATTCCGTTTACCATTTTAGTGGCTCTTCTCTATACCTTTTCTAAATCTACTATATCCTTTTAAAGATATGGCGACCAGAATTGCACACGATATTCAAGGTGAGGTTGCACTATGGAATGATACAGAGGCATTATAATATTCTTGGTTGTATTCTCCATTCCTTTCCTTATGATTCCTAGCATTCTTTCATCTCAGACTATTCTAGATCTACCCCAATCTAATATCTATCTTCTACAGTCCATAGAAACTGCACTTGATAATGTGCTCAGTGACTTCTTCATGGGGATTTTTGCTTGCCATAACATGGATTTCGGGTAAGACCAGCCTCCATGGCAACTTTGAGGTATCATTCCTTATAGGTGATGGAGTTTTTTATGCAGCTATATTTTGACCTGTTAATCCAGTACAAATTTTACCCCAGCCAAGTTAGGTAGTGACTACTTAAGATCTGTACTAGTTGCATATCTTTCCTCTCTGTCTATGAGACTGCTGAGATTTTAAGCAATTACATTTAGCTTCCTTGTGAAGTTAAGCTGCTGAATTTAGTCACCTATCTGTACAGATAAATTTTCAGCTTCCAGTCTAGCTTCCTTACTCCAAGGCACTGAGGCAAAATAGATATGGTTTTGAAAATTTACCCCTATGAATCTCAGAGTGGTCACAGTGCATACCCCTATGAATCTCTATTTGACAGGAACCAGCAGGAGATAAAAGGGATCTTAATGCTATTAAAAAGATAGAGCTTGGGGATCTTGAGGGAGTCCAAAAAAGGTTCATGAATGTACTGGGGCAAGTCAGCTTGAGTAGCAAACTTAGGACTTGTCATTTTGAGATTTCATCTTTTAATGTCTTAAAGTTTCTTTCCAAGACCAGGAAGTTCATAGCTCTGAGACAGATACATCCCAAACACACTGCCAAACACAAAGCCTATCGCAAACTATAACATTTCAACATCTGTCTCAACACAGTATACAAAAGTCATCACATGCAGCGCCTAAATATCCTTCACTTTCACACCTGGATGTCATTAGGTGTGCGTACCCAAGTTCCAGATGTATTAGGTGTTGAACTGATGGCTCACTTAATATAGTCATTTAAAAATATGGAGTCTTTGCATATCCCTAAGATATGAAATCCTTTCTTACTTCTTTTTTAGCATGTGCATTAATAAATGTGCATTAAAATAACTACATCTATGCTTTTAGCGCACGTTTATTTAATAAAATCTCAAAGGGGCCCTCTTACTAAAATGTGATAACAGCTACCATGTGCTAATAACCCACGATTATCGCTGCCAGTGCAATAAAACTCCCACACTAACTGCTTTGAGTGTGAATGGAAGGGACTGGAGCAGAGAGTGGATGTGCTGTCCAGTTGCAGCTAGAACGGGGGACAGCATCACATGCTAGCTGTCATGACTGTCGATAGCATGGCTGTATTTAATGCCAGCTCAAGAGATGGTGTTACATGCAGCTACATTTTCTGAAGATATCTTTACCTAGAAAATAATTAGAAAATGAAATTATGCACATGATTTCCCTCCTTCAACTTATATACGTTCCAGGAATGCATGCTCTTAACGCAACTGAAAGTAAATGCTTTGTGAAACCCTGCACATGGTTTTAGCCTGAGGAATATATAGACAGCCTTTCTACCAGGTAAATGGCTGAAAATTGCCCATTAGACATTATGAAGGTTTTCAAAACTGTTATGTGGGATTTAGCAAGAAGTATAGTTTGTGAAAAGGTGTGGAATTTCTTCATTAATTAATGAAGGTATGATCCCATTAAAATATCACTAGTTCATAATTCAAGTTCTAAGTTTAACAATGTGTTCTAAGCAATTGCAAATGATGATTTCAAGCACTCACTTGTACTGGTATTGTCAGACTTGCTGCTCTTGGGAGCTGGCCTTTCACACTGCGTGCCTGACCAATTGGCTGAACATCTGAAATGATCCAATTAAGACACTAAATTAATAGATGCCAGCTGTTGATAAGCTAACCAGCTAAAAACACCACTGATAATTCCCTCAGAATCATATACATAAATAAGCTTTTCTGTAGAAAATCCCCACTCTGTTCACATACTAGAACATATTTTTAAAAACCTTTCTTATTCATAATTTACAATTTAGTTTTGTTTCCACGTTGCCTCCTATTTTTCAGAAATGATAACACCTTTTTAAGCGCATTCATATGCATATGTGTCAATGCAGCCAAAGATTATGAAGCAGTTACACCATGACAAATACAACAGAATGTATACATTTTCATGAGAACTGCAAAACAAATGGAAATATTTTATGACATTCCATGTTCTCGTTAATGAACGAAATAAATATCAGAGAGAGAAAAACAGTACCATTTTGATAAAAGAAACGAACAAGTCAACTAACTTTTCAAAAGCAAAAATGGATTTATATGATATTAATATAATCCTTAATCTGAATGTATATACTTCTATTTATCCAGATAGGATATGGGGCCATGGGCACATTGCTACCCTGGTTTAGCCTGTCTCAAAGTGTTAGACTTTACTCTGTAATAAAGCTTCAAAGCACGCAAGAAATTATGTTTATAATTCATTCTCTCTCTCTCTCTTTTTCTGTCTAAGGCCAATGCACTAAAGCGTAAACCAATTTGCAGCCTGGAACTTACTTGCAAAGAATCACTAGTGTTTTGAAGATTTACATAGGTTTTGGGGTTTTTTTTGTTGTTGTTCTTGTTGTTTTTTTTGCCTAGGGCTTATTTGCAAAAAGTCTGCAAAATCGCCCCCTAGCAAGGAGTAAACCTTTGTATGTAGTCCACTACATGAAAAACTTTATTACAATTTATGGCTGATGAGCTATTGTGATGCAGTGTCATGTAAAGCAGCTTAATCACTTTGAGCTTAGTGAAAGCCCATGTGTGAAAACAACATTGTTAGTTGCTTTCAACACAAAGACAACTACAGCTCAATATAGAGATAAAAAGTAAATAAAAATAAGAGGAAATGATAACTGATAGGTGGCTGAAAAAGAAGAGATACGAATATTATCCTCCATCAACATAGTTGCAGAGAAATTTGGATAGGAGTTCTTTCACTGTGGTCAACCATATACCATTAGATGTGAAACTTCTGGATCCAAAAAAAAACCCTAAAATCCACCAAAATAAACTAACAGCTTCCTTTGCTGATCCAATAGAACCCTACAGTTGTGGTCAACATTATTAACACCCTTGCAGTTCAACCCCTTAATGTCCAATATGTCCTAAAAAAAAAGTGGCTAGTGAAATGACTTTGGATTATGTATGCACCTGCGATCAATTTTCAGTACTCACTTGACTTGAATCAACCAATGAATGATGGAACTAATGTTTAAAATGGCCACATTCACTCCCTGTTAAAGTTTCACAATGGTGAAGACAAGAGAGCTGCCTGAGACTCAGAAAAGCCATTATCAAACTTCAAAGGGGTACAAGGCTATTTCCAAAGACCTTGGGATTCCTCTGTCTACCGTTCATAATGTTATTAAGAGGTTTTCTGCTCATGGAACTATCAAGAACCTCCAAGGACATAGTGAGATGAGGAAATGTAATCCATAAAGTCTTCAAAGGTTAGTGCAAACTGTTGTAAAAACATCATGTGCAACATCCAAAGAACTTAAGGCTGCATGAAGCAATCTGGAATGGTGGTTTCAATCCACATCATATGCCACGCACTAAACAAAGAACGACTTCATGGGCGGAGGCCAAGGAAGATCCCATTGCTTAAAGACAGACATAAAAAGGTACGTCTGTCTTTGCCCAAACCTACCTTGGGAAACCACAATCCTTCTGGGAAAATGTTCTCTAGACAGATGAAACCAAACTTGAACTCTTTGGCAATGTAGACCAGCAACACATGTACAGGCTGAAGAAATGAAGCATTTAAGAAAAAAATGGCATCCTTTCTACAGTTGAATATGGTGGAAGTAGAGCAGGACAGCAGGAGGTGAAACTCCTGCTGCTCTCCAGCCCCAGCCCAATCAGGGGCCACCAAGGAATTCTTTAAATGTAAAGGTGCCATTGGGCACAAACGGGACCTGCAACTGACTCCACCAATGCTCCCTCAATCAGGGTAGAGCAGGAGAGCATGAGGTGAAACTCCTCTTGCTCTTCAGCCCCAGCCCAATTAGGGGCTGCCAAGGAACTCTTTAAAAGTAAAGGTGCCATTGGGCAGGCCCGCACCTGAGGGCCTCACCAGAGGGCCCTTTGGCATAGCCCTTAGGCGAGGATTGCAGGAGAGGACAAACAAAGAGCCCGGACACGATTCAACCACACCAAACTTGGACAGCCTAGCAGCACCAAGAAGCATAAAACCAAAACAGCACACATATTAAAGATTGGTCTTTCCTTACTTCACGTTTGGACTTGTTTCTTCAATGACCCAAAACATATATCCAAAAGTACAAAAGAATGATTAAAAAGGAAAAAAAAAAAAGAACTGTTTTAAAATGGCCAGCAATGAGTACTGATCTCAATCCAATCGAGAACATTTGGAAAGAGCTGAAATCTGCCATTGGTAAAGGGAATCCTGGAAACAGTCATAAGCTGGAAAAAATCACAGTTGAAGAATGGGAGAAGCTACCCCAGCAGACATAGTAACATAGTATACGACAGCAGATAAAGACCAGTATGGTCCATCTAGTCTGCCCAGCAAGATGGCAAGAGAAGGTGTACCTGCCGCTCCGTGCAGGCCACTCCTCCCCATGCCTTTTTTTAGGGGTGTACCTATTGCTCTGTGTAGGTCACCCCTAATTATTGAGATATAAGAGATAGTTATGTTTATTTTGATTTTATCCTGTTGCTATAAAGGGATCCAATGTGTCTGTCCCATGACATTTTGAATTCCGTCACTGTATTTGCCCCCACCATGTCCATCAGGAGGGCATTCCAAGAATCCACCATCCTTTCAGTGAAAAAGTATTTCCTGACATTGCTTTTCTATTTACCCCCTTGCAGCTTTATGTTACGCCCTCTAGTTTTGCAGCTTCCCTGTCTTTGGAAGAGGTTTGTTTGTTCATTAATACTCTTTAAGTATTTAAAGGTCTGAATCATATCTCCCCTGTCCCTCCTCTCCTCCAGAGTGTACATATTTAGGTCTTCAGGTCTCTTCTCATAAGTCTTCTGACGCAGGTTCCAAATCATTTTGGTCGCCTTCCTCTGAACTGTTTCCAGCCTTTTTATGTCCTTTGCGAGATATGGTCTCCAAAACTGAACAGAATATTCCAAGTGAGGCCTCACCAGCAATTTGTACAGTGTCATTAGTACCTCTTCCTTTCTGCTGGTAATTCCTCTCTGTATGCAACCCAGCATTCTTCTGGCTTTTGCTACCACCTTGTCACACTGTTTCGCCATCTTGAGATCCTCAGAAACAATCACTCTGAGGTTCTTCTCCTGGTCCGTGTACACCAACCTCTTTCCTCCTATCGCATACAATTTCCTTGGATTTCTGCTTCCCAAGTGCATGGCAGTGCACTTCTTCACATTATATTTTAACTGCCAAGCATTAGATCATTCTTCCAGCTTTGTAGCTCATATTATCCACTCCGTCAGGGGAGTCCACTCTTTTGCAAATTGTACAAAATGTATAGATGGCTATGAAAAACATATGGAGGCTGTCATCACTGCCAAGGTTTGTGTAATCAAATATTAGTGAAGGGTGTCATTATTCCTGTCCAGGTCATATTTTGGGGGTTTTTTTGCCTCAGAAATTACCACATCTAAGTTGCACAGACATTTTTTTATTGTATACCTTTGAACATACAATACTATTAAAATATTATGATGACATACAGTACAGTTGGAATATTTTCAATTATTTATCAAGATATTGTACCCAACATATCTAAAATGCAAGGGTGCCAATAATGTTGACGACTACTGTTTATCATTTAAACTTGCTGCTCATTTCTTACTTTGTCCAATCAAAGTAAGCTTAAGGTTAGCACAATACTTCTCATTCAGTTTGGAAAGTGTAGTTACTCACCTGTAACAGGTGTTCTCCAGGGACAGCAGGAATCAATCCTCACATATGGGTGACGTCAGCGCCGACGGAGCCCTCGTGTGGAGCAATTTCCCCAACTTTCAAAGAAAGCCTTTGGGAATGCCTTGCGCATGCGTGATCCCCTTCCCGCCCAAGGGTGCCATCTTGCTCAGTCAGATGACATAGCTAAAAAGACGGCAAAAAATAATAAAAAGCAATAATAGGACTGCAACTCCAGGAGAGGAGGGAGGGTCATGAGGACTGAGTCCTGCTATCCCTGGGGAACACATGTTACAGGTGAGTAACTACGCCTTCTCCAGGAACAAGCAGGAAGTCAGTCCTCACATATGGGACTCCCTAGCTACAGGCTACTGAGAACCTATAGCTGAAAAAAGGGCTCCCTCTAGGTGAGTCGCAACAGCAGCGAGAGAACTTTCTCCAAGAATGCATCCCCACGGTAGCCTCACACCAGAGGGCCGGAGGGTCGGAGTTGCCTAAAGCTCGAATAGATTCTGGAGTACCGCCTGACCGAAAACGCTGTCTCATCGGGACTCCCTGTCTAAGAAGTAATGGGCTGCAAAAGTCTGGCCTGAAGACCAAGTTGCGGCCCGGCAGATGTCTGCCAACGGAACAGAGCGGTGATTAGCTACTGATGCGGCCTTAGCCCTGACACAGTGGGCCGTAATACAACCCTGCAGCTGAACATCAGCTGCCCTGTATGCCCAGGCAATGCAGTCTGCCACCCAGGTGGATAACGTGCGCTTGGAGACCGGTAGACCCAGTTTACTAGGGTCATAAGAGACGAAGAGCTGAGAAGCCCTACGATGTCCCCGCGTACACTACAGGTAGAAGGCGAGCGCCCTCTTACAATCCAGGGTATGCAGAACTGCCTCTGCTCTGTTGGTAGGTGGCCTGGGAAAGAAGGTGGGAAGAACCACCTCTTGGTTGAGGTGAAACGAGGAAACCACTTTTTGGAGGAAATTGGGGTGCATGCGGAGCACTACCCTGTTCTTGTAAAACCGTGTGTACGGCCTATCTGACACTAGAGCCTGCAGCTCACTCACATGCCTAGCCGACGTGAGCGCTACTAGGAAGAGCACCTTCCAGGAGAGGAAGCGCAGATGGCAAGTTGCCATTGGCTCGAAAGGGGGGCGATTTAGTTGCTGCAAGACAATGTTGATATCCCACTCCGTCACTGGAGGGCGGATTGGAGGTTTCAGGAGGAGCAGGCCCCTGAGAAACCTGGCTACCAAGGGGTGAGCCGACAGTGCATGGTTAGCAGACAAGGCACTCAGGTGGACCCTGATGGAGTTAGACTTGAGGCCTAGCTCAGAGAGATGAAGTAGGTACTGTAATACCTTGGGAACCTGAGATGAGAAGGGTTCTACAGCATGTTGGCGACACCACACTTGGAATCTGCGCCATTTACATGCGTAGGATTTTCTGGTGGATGGCATCCTGGGGGCTAACAACACTTCTTCTACTCCTTCGGGTAAGAGAAAAGGTGCAAGGCCTACCCTCTCAGCAGCCAGACCATCAAATTGAGGGATCTGGGATTGGGGTGCATTAGGGAACCCTGCTCCTGGGTGAGGAGGTCGGGCTGTACCCCCAAGGGGAGAGGGGTTTCCACCACTAGTTGAAGAAGAAGTGGGAACCAAGGCTGTCTGGGCCACCTGGGCGCTACCAGGATCACCCAGGCCTTGTCCCTGTGAATCTTGAAGAGAATTTGTGCTACCAGAGCCGTAGGCGGAAAATCATACAGGAGGCTTCCCGACCAAGGGAGAAGAAACGCATCTGCTGCTACCCTGAGGAGGTGCGGCTGTATGGAGCAAAAGCAGAGCAACTGACGATTCTATGGACTGGCAAAGAGATCCATGGATGGGAGGCCCCAGTGGTTGAAAATCTTCTGGGCAATCTCTCTGTTTAGTTGACATTCGTGGGGTTGAAGAACCATGCTCAGTCTGTGTGCCAGGCAGTTCTCCTGGCTCGTAGGTAAACTGCATGGAGAGACATGTTGTGTTGAACTGCGAAGGAACAGAGATCCAAAGACTCCTGGCAAAGAATTCGCGAACCTGTGCCGCCCTGTTTGTTCACAAAGAACATAGCCACCTGGTTGTCTGTCTGTACTCGGACAGACTGGTTGGAGAGGACAGGAGCAAAGGATTTTAGAGCTAAGCGAATGGCCCGGCGTTCCAACAGGTTGATCTGGAGTGTGGCCTCCTGAGGAGTCCACTGACCTTAAGTGCAAGAGCCCTGACAATGGGCTCCCCAACCCATCAAGGAGGCATCTGTGGTCAGCACCCTGGTATGCACGGGAAGCTGGAACGGTACCCCCTGCAGGAGGTTCCCTGATTGTGACCACCACTGCAGGGACTGCACTAGGGGTTTGGATACTGCCACTCTGTCCGACAGGCGTCTCGTGGCCTGTGACCACTGGTCCCACAGGGTCCACTGAGGTGTCCGCATGTGCATGCGTGCGAAAGGAGTAACATGAACCGTAGAGGCCATGTGGCCGAGCAGGCGCAAGAACCTCCATGCTCACACCTGGGGTACTTGACTCACCATGCCCACCTGAGACAGCAGGCGGTCTGCCCTGTCCAGTGGCAAGTAGGCCCTGGCCTTCAGGGTGTCTAGCCTTGCCCCGATGAATTCCAAGTTCTGGGTGAGGAGCAAAGAAGACTTTATGTGATTGATGACGAACCCCAGATGCTGAAGTAGAGCAATTGTGTGAGCTGTGGCGTGGTGCACCTCCTGAGCTGACTGGCCCCTTATGAGCCAGTCATCTAGGTAAGGAAACACAAAGATCCCCTGGATCCTGAGGAAGGCCGCTACCATAGCTAGGCACTTGGTGAAAACCCTTGGAGCGGAAGCTAGACCAAAGGGACACACTTTGTATTGGAAGTGGTTTTCTTTGACCACAAACCTGAGGTATTGTCTGTGGTCTGGATGTATGAGGATGTGTGTGTAAGCATCCTTTAGGTCCAAGGAGTATAGCCAGTCTCCCTGCTGGAGGTAAGGCAGAAGTATCCCAAGTGAAAGCATCTTGAGCTTTTCCTTTACCAAGAACTTGTTGAGATTTCGCAGGTCTAGGATGGGGCGAAGGCCTCCTTGTCTTTTCGGTAGCAGGAAATACCTGGAGTAAAAGCCTTTCCCTTGCAGGTGGTGGGGCACCGGTTCCACCGCCTGATCCTTGAGAAGACCAGCCAACTCCTGCAAGAGGAGGTTCCTGTGCAAGAGGGGTCCAAGATGCTCTCCTGGGAAATAGAAGGTAGGTACTTGGCCGAAATGGAGAAGATAGCCATCTTGAACTATCCTTAGAACCCAAGTATTGGATGTAATGGCTGGCCACCTGTGGGTGTACAGGGACAGCTGACCTCCTGTGCAGGGCCAAACCACTGGTGGGAGAGAAGCTATGCAGAGGGAGTCAAAACCCCCCTCCCTGCTGGGCAGGAGCAGGAGCTGGAGACTTGGGGGTTTGAGGGTAACGAGGGCCATTCCTCCGTCCCCTGGCCTGATGCCCCTTCTGGGGAGCTGGGGAGGCCTAGTAAGTGGGGTAGTTTCTGTAAGCCTGTCCCTTCCTCGGGTAAAAGGGCTTTATCCCCGAGGTCTTCTTCTCGTGAGAAGGAGCAGATGTCTTCTTTGACAGCCTTGTCCGGATCAAGTACTCGGACTCAAGTTCAGCAACCTTCTCAGTCATGGGTTTGCCGAAGAAGTTATCTCCTCAGCAGGGGGTATCGACCAACTTGTCCTGTACCGATGGCTCGAAGTCAGACGACATGAGCCAAGCCTGGCACCTTGCACCGATGTCGGCTGCAGCTACCCAGGCCAAAGCCTCAAAGCCGTTGTAGGCTGCTTGAGACATAAACTTCGAGCACTCTCTGATCCCGGTGGACAGGGCCTTGAAGCGCTGCAAGGGTTCCTCGGAGAGGCCAGCAGAGAACCCGGCAATTTCCTTTGCCAGGTCTCTTAAGTACATGCCCATGTACAGCTGGTAGGTCAGGACACGGCATGACAGCATCGAGGCATGACAGCATCGAGCCCCGGAAGCACTTTCTGCCGAGGGCATAAAGGTTCCGGGCCTCCTGGCTGGGAGGCACCAAGGAGTGCGTCTTTTGGCTCTTGAACCTTTGCATGGCCGTTTCCACAACCATGGAGTTTTGAGGCAGCTGCGCCTTTTGGAACCCTGGGCTCTTACAGACTTGATAAATGGAATCTACCCATTTGCTGAGTACCGGCGCCGAGGCCAGGGACTCCCACATGCGAAGCATTAACCGTTCCAGCATCGGAGGCATCGGTATAGTAAGAGCCTCCTTCAGAGGAGAGTCATACTAGAGGGCATTGAGCTCCTCAGCTCGAGGCTCCTCCTCAGCATCTGCAAGGAAAGCCAAAGCCTTGGCCATATCCCTAACAAAGTCTGAGAACCTGGTGTCCTCCAGGGGCAACCGTCTCTGAGGTTCCGAACCCGGGGAGTCCGATGGGATGTACCGGGTCCGGTGGGTATCAGGCGAGTCTTCCTCCTCCGTCTCCCAAGCTGAGACCTCCGAGGAGGGCTTTATGGGCTCAGGCC
The DNA here is from genome assembly GCA_033557465.1 of Ichthyophis bannanicus. NCBI lineage: Eukaryota > Metazoa > Chordata > Amphibia > Gymnophiona > Ichthyophiidae > Ichthyophis > Ichthyophis bannanicus. Next base: position 729,674,032 of record CM066036.1, on the reverse strand, counting down.
TCAAGGGCTTCGAGCATGTCCGTCCTGATGACGATGGCCCCGGCGATGACGACCTCGGTCCCGAACGGGAGGTCGAGGGAGACCATGGCCAAGGATCGACTCGAGCCCGCATGGACTCGAGGATCGGCTCTGCCTCCGGGGTCGACTTAGACGTTGAGGTCCCGGTGGTCGGGGCGGATGCACGGGTGAGACTGGCTATCAGCACCTGCTGCTGGTCCATGAAGACAGACACACTGCTCTCCAAGGCCGCCAACCTGAGACCCAGCTCAAAAGGCTTTGCAGCCCCCTGCTCGGTTCCCGACGCCGGGACTAACACCGGTTCTCCTGGAGGAGAGTCCATGAGGACAACAGGCATTACCTTGTCTGACGCCTCCGGCTCTGTACGAGGTATTTTAGCAGGCCTCTCCGACTCGGCAAACCCGGGGCGGCGTTCAGCACTCGGCGAACTGGAACCCGAGGGCCCCGGCCCATCGGAGTCCTCCAGAGACGCAGCCCTCACGATGCTTGGGTTCAGAGTCCCGAGGCTTCTGACGAGGTCCTGGCCTGGACGGATCCAGACTCGGAGAAAATAGTCTTGCGCTGGTGCTGCCTGCTCCTCAATGCCTTGGAGGACATCTTGCCACATGGACCGCAGACCACCGGGTCATGGTCGGGTCTGAGACAGCGGAGGCAGCAGTCATGGGTGTCGGTGAGGGACATGGGTTTTTTACACCGATCACACTTCTTGAACCCGCTGTCAGCCATCGGGGGAAAAAGGGCCCCTGCGAGGTTGAAAGACCAGGCTGCCAGTTAAAAGAAAAAGAGCACAAACGCTAGTCACTAAGGACAAAAACGAAAAAGTTAGTCGGACTCAATACCGGTGTACCGAGCCGAGGCGGGAAGGGGAACTGGCGTCGAACCGGTACCAAAAATGGTAGAAATAGTAAAAAAACAATCAACCTTTTCTGAGGAAAATGGGACAATGTCTGTCGGGCTCCGCGGAAAAAAGAAGACTGAGCAAGATGGCACCCTTGGGCGGGAAGGGGACCGCGCATGCGTGAGGCATTCCCAAAGGCTTTCTTTGAAAGCTGGGGAAATTGCTCCACACGAGGGCTCCGTCGGCGCCGACGTCACCCATATGTGAGGGCTGACTTCCTGCTTGTTCCTGGAGAATAATTAAAATACATATACATAAAAGCTACAAGAAGTTGTATCTAAAACACGATTTTACAGAACTGTTGATAGTAACCTCTGTTTATAAAATTGTTTGTCATGTACTTATTCCAACAGTATTCAAGGGTCAACCAGGTCTGATTTTTATGGTATCCAAATAGGCAAATTTCTTGGACCAAATGAATTCAAAATTATCTCATGAATATAACTGGCAGATCAGACTAGTTTGTAGCCCTCGATTTCTAAAAGTTAATGTCACATTCTATACACTGTATTTTGGGAAAGTCCTTACCTATCATATTATGTGAGGGAACTAGTATGCTTATACATATGACAAGAAACTAAGGGGCATGTTTATTTAGCTCTGTACCGGTAATATGTGTGTGGGGTGCATTACTAGCGCGAGGCTGTGAGCTAACTGCAGGGTAGCGAGTACAGCCATCCCCTGCAGTTACCACCTTTCACCATGGTAAACCAACTGCCTAGTCACTGTCCCAATATGCACTGCAAGGGTAACATGGGGCCCTGTGCCTTTTTGCAGTGCCATGCTGAAACCCCCCGCCAACCCTTTTAGTAAACATGTCCCTGAATGTCAAATTCTGCATGTGATTTTAATTTTCTTTCTAATGTAGGATTTATTTTTTTGAAATTGTCATACAAATGGTAATTCTCCAAGATGTTTCAGCACATAAAACAGGTTTTTATGGACAGAAATATTGTTTTTGAAATTAAACCACAGCCAGGGGAGTATTCAGTGGCATTGGGTTTCAATGCTTCAATGCTAAACGCCTAACACCAGGAAATTCCAGGGATGGAGCTTGGGTGGTATTAGGGGTTCGCTGATCAGCAGTGATATTGAGCCACTGGCCATTTTTTTGCCAAATAAAGGCCTAACTTCAGCTGGTCTTGCTATATGGCCGGTGACTCAATATCATTGTTGACCGGTTAGCTATTTGGCTAAGCAGACAATCCAGATATTCAATGGCTGGACATCTAGGCATAATTTAAAGCAGTGACAATCAGCTGCTTTAAGTGTGCTGGATGTCAGCGCTGAAAATGCTTCCCTATATGTGTAAGTATACCCACAGATGAGGAGGTATACCTGGGGCTGGGGTTCAGTAGACTTTTACATTTTTAAATTATGCATATATTAGGGATGTACATAAAGAAGAACATTTTGGTTTATTTTTGTTTTCTTTTTCACAAATTTTCCCCAATTTTGGTGGTTTTTTTGTATTACGTTCACAAATTTGTTTTAAATAGTGCCCCCCCCCCCAATGCGGCGTGGGTGGAGGGGCAACATAACATAGCCAAGCCTGCCACAGAGCACTGATGGGGCTTGAGGGGATTTAATTATTCCCAGGATCAGTCTGAGGTGAGGGTGACTGGGCATGGGAATGGTAGGTAAGGGTTTGGAAGATGGCATGCGACACTGCCACGAGCTTCAGAGAGCACAACCTGGCAAAACTGCAGGCTGTGTGTGGGGGGGGGGGGGGAGTCCAAAGGGTGCTTTGGACCTCATCATGGCTAGATCAGCCGAGTGGCCAAGTGCGGCTGTGCAACAAGGGAATGAGAGGTGATAATGATAAGGAATTACAGTAAGTTCCATGTAATGTGCAAGAAACCGAACTGGACAAGTTGGTGTTTTGTGTATGTTAGGAAAGTTGTACTGTTGTAAGTTAAATAAAGCTACGACCATAAGTTTTGTCACAGATGTTCTTGGAAGGTTATAGAGTGATTCTTGGTAGTGGAAGAAGTGCGGATGGAGGTCCGAGTACCCATGTTATAGAGAATTTTTAATGCATTCTCCATTACTTCAACATACACTAACTGATGAATTAAGATGTACTAAGTTTATTTTGCATTTTAAATAAATTTAATGCACACTAAGGGGCCCTTTTACTAAAGTGCGCTAAGCAGTTACCTTGCATTTTAGTAACTATTACAGTATGAGCATGACAGTTAGCATGCGGTAATTTCCATGGTAACTGCAAATCCCATGATGGGGTGAGGAATGGACGTGTTAGGGGCAGAAAGTGGGCATGGAGAGCGCATTGCAGTTAGCGTGCAGCATAAGTAAATGCTGTCAATGTTGCAATTAGTTCAGGTACACTTAATGACACCTTGATGGGGCATTATTTGCACCACTCATTAGAGTATGCATCCCCGTGGAAACTGCTTGGCATATGCTGGCAATACCCCCAACGGTTACCATGGAGGCTCTGCACTTAACACATTCATTTTAGCACTAAACACACATTTAATTACAAAAACCTAACACTTTAGTGAAAGGGCCCATGCAGTTTTAAGGGATGTTGCTGCACCAAATGCACGCTAACAAATGCACATCCATAGAACATATATATATATACAGGGTGGCCCAAAAAAAGTGAGAACATCTCGTAGCATATAAAAAATCAAAAAGACAGATGTAAACGATTGACAAATTAAAAAAACAAAGATGGCGACCAGAAATTATCGAATTAAAGACGTTATATAGCTAAAAAGGTAAATAAGTAAACTATTTACGCTTTTAATTTATGAGATGTTCTCACTTTTTTTGGGCCACTCTGTATGCATACACATATATTCAAAGAAAAGGTACCAGTACAAATAATAGGTTCAGATTTGTGTGTGTACCTTTTTTTTAATGAAATCTCCATAGGGAACCTTGTCTCTTTAACAACTTATGCAAAGTATATGGGTACCTGCAGAATTTACACTTTGCACATTTTTGAAAAGTTGCTCCCTTAAGTAGAAATTTTCTCATTATGCTAATTAGTGCATAGTCCAATAAAATGATGAAGGATAATCCCTTCTCATCAGGGCGATATTTACATTAAGGGTATCCATGGGCAACTTGGGGGAACCAATACCTCTCCTACTGCCCCTCCCTGAATTTCTCATCCTCCCCACTCCTCTGCAGTGGTGCCATTGTAGTGGAGAGCAGCAAGCCCCTTAACAACAACTCCTGCAGCACCTCACCCCTCACTTCCACAAGGGCTTCCTGTTGTCATGTAAATCTATACAAAGGGTCTGTCAGCAGAAGACTTGCTGCTAAGGGACTAGGTACTCTTCACAGCCATCGGCTAGGATCATCTTGTGACAGTGGAACTTGGCACCATTCAAAATTTGGCACTGGAGGTGGTTGCCTACATTGCCTATTCCTAAATCCAGGCTTGCATTTCACTCTGAAGAGGCTGATGAAAACAGAATAATTCATTACAAAAACATAAGGCACCTATCAACAGAAAAGTTAACGGGTAATTTATTGTAGATTAAGAGAGAAGCCTACAATATAAAAAGTTAAGGTCCAAAAAGGAGAGCACACACAATCACAGCAGACAACAAACAGCAGAGAGAAGGGGTTGTGAGCTCCTCCCTCTACTCCTCGGCTTCTCCAACCAGGCAGCCTGACAAACTTTTTACATTTAAAGGACTAACAGAAGCCGAAGTGTCTCTCCCTTCAGCCGCAGCAGAAAATCGGGAGCTGAGCTCCTTCCTCTGCTCCTCCAACCCGGCAGCCTGGCAAACTGTTTAAATTTAAAGGGCTAACAGATGCACCAAAGGACCCTTAGGTGTTGCCCCTGAGTGCCGGTAACAACAACCTCCTGTCCATCTATAAATAAATAAATAAAATAAAATCTATGTCTTACATATATGATCAAGGCTGGGTACTTTATTAGCTGGTCGTGTAATACCAAACTCTACAACAGCTCTGCACAACTACTGATGAACAGCTTGCAGCTTACCTACCATCTAAACGAGCACAAGCAGCACCGGCAGAAGAAAAAAGAGGGAACCCATGTGGTCTAGAGGCTACTACACCCTCAACCCCATTGAAAGATGCAATTGCTTTAATTTCTCACATTACCTGCTATAAAACATCCTAAGATATAGTTTATTTGACATTGCTTGGTCATACCTGTTGGTTCCTTTATTGCATCTCAGTCATTCTGGACTGGGGACCCTTTTTCCCATTGCACTGAGGCTGCTCACATGACTTCAACCGATCCATGTCTGATGTCTCTAATATTTTATATTTTATACTTTACACTTTATAGATTATAGTCAGCTTGAGATAAGGCTTGCCTGCCTACTGTTTTCACTTACTGCTATTTGATTATTTCCTCTGCTAATAAGTTTCCCTTTCTGATAGTGCCTTTTAAGACTTTTACTTATCTGTATCTTATTCTATTTTATTTATTCTACTTTATTTCATTTATTTTACCTTTATTCCCTCGCTACCTACTGCCCCTCTCCTTCTTCTAACTTTACTTGCCCTCTCTGCCATTTCTTATGGCTCCACATCATTCTTTGTTCCTTTTTCTGATCCTCCCTAACCTTCTTCCCTCATGCCACCAATCTAATACCCCACTCTTTCTCACCCTCTCCCCACCCTCCCTATTTCCTTCCCCATCTTATTCACCACCCTTTCTTCAGCTCTTGAGCTTCACCTTCTTCTTCCTCTCTCTAAAACAACCTCATCCCTGTTTCCAATGTGTTGTCTCCTCTTTCCCTTGCACTCTTCTTCTCCTTCTGTCCTCTGGTGATATTAATCCCAACCCTGGTTCCCCCTCACTTCTCTCTCACTCCCATATTAATTGCCATATTATCCCTAATCTCATCCACATCCCTCTCCTTTCTTCCTCCTCTTTCCCCTTCTCATGTGCTTTATGGAATGCTCATTCCATTTCTAATAAACTTCCCTTTCCCCATGATCTCTTTGTCTTTCGCACTTTCCATCTTCTCGCTCTTATTGAAACCTGGCTCCTCCCTGATGACACTGCTTCATTCGCTGCCCTCTGCCATGGTGACTATCAGTTCTCCTACTCTCCTTGTGCCAATGGCCACAACGGTGGTGTTGGGTTTCTACATTCTCCTTCTTGCCAATTTCAACCACTCCTTTTATTTATTTATTTAACTGCATTTATATACCGCTTTTCACTGGGTCAAAGCGGTGTAACATAAAAGGGGGGGGGGGCAGAGATCAGTGTAGAGGGGGGAACCGTCACCAGGGGGCCAACATTGATGATTCAAACAGGTGGGGAAGTCTTAGGGAATAGACATAGGTCTCTTAGAGGGTAAATTGGGGATTTGGTTGAGGGACTGTGGGATGTCAGTGGAGGTTGCCTGTTTCTGGTCCAAGATATTCCAGGAAGAGGATGGTTTTTAGTTGTCTTCGGAACACAGTTGGATCAGTGGTGATTCTGATTTGGCTTGGTAGTGAGTTCCAGAGGGAGGGTGCGTATAGTTCACAAGCTCTGTTGCAGGTTCGTTGATTATATTTTGTTCGTTGATAGGGGATAGTGAGGATGTTGTTGGTGGTTTGTCGGGTTGTTCTGTTGTGGGTGGGCTGGGGTAGCAGGGAGCGGAGGTGGGAGGTCTGTGTCTGATGGAGGGCTTTGTGTATAAGCAGGGCAGCTTTGTATTTGATCCTTGCTTGAAGTGGTAGTATGTGTAGTTCTCTCAGGACTGGGGTAATGTGGTCGTGTTTTTTTTATTTCTGGATGAGCCTTGCGGTGCGGTGACCCTTATGTTTCCTCAGCTCACATCCTTAGGGCATCTTTGACTCCTCTCTCTCCTTCTCCATCTGATAGCTAAGACCTGACATTTCTTTCTCTATAACATCAACAAAATCTGCCCATTACTTTCTGAACACACTACCAAGACACTTATCCACTCCTTAATCACTTCCCGTCTTGACTATTGTAAACTACTCCTTGCTGGTCTTCCTTTGAATCGTCTCTCTCTCCTTCAATCTGTTCAACACTCTGCTGCATGGCTAATGTTCCGCCAGCTTCATCATGCTCATATTACCCCTCTTCTCAAGTCACTTCATTGGTTCCCTATCAATTTCTGCATCCAGTTCAAACTTCTCCTGCTGAACATAAGTGCATTCACTCTGCAAATCCTCATTCCTTTCCTCTCTGATCTCTCCCTACAACCCCCCTCGGGAACTCCGCTCCTCTGGCAAGTCGCTTCTATTTGTGCCTTTCTCTGCTATTGCTAACTCCAGACTTTGCTTCTTTCATCTTGCTGCATCTTACACCTGGAACAAACTACCTGAGTCTGTACGTCAGGCACCTTTCTCTGACCCCTTTCAAATCCAGGCTGAAAACTCACCTCTTTGCTGCCGCTTTCAGATCTTGACTCACCTGATCTCCTTATGTTTCCCTTGTGTTGTCTGTCTTGACTAGACTGTATGCTCTGATGAGCAGGGACTGTCTCTTACATATCTATGCAGTGCTGTGTATGTCTTGTAGCGCTGTACAAATGCTCAGTAGTAGTAGTAGTATGTGTCCAAACTCCTTTCCCTTACCTTCTTGCTTTGCTCTTCTGCCCCCACTCATCAACTTCGTCACTGCCTTGACCTTATTTTCTACTCTAATTGTTTACCTTCTAATTTCCATATCTATGTTCTTCCCTTTTCTGACCATCACCTGTTAAGTTTCATTCTTTATTACTCCACCCACCCCCCCTCAGTCTTCCCCAGTCTCTCCTATCTTTTTAGGAATCTTCATGACTCTATCCACTACTGTCTCGTCTCTTCTCTCTTCAACGTTGTCCTCTAAGTCTGTTGATGAAGCCATAGCTTCCTAGAATACTGCTCTCTCCTCTTCTCTGGATACCCTTCCTTTGCCTATTCAACGTCCTGTGAGGAGCACCTCACCTCAGCCCTGGTTGTCTTCAACTTCCCACTAACTAGGTTCCTGTGCCCACTCAGCTGAGCGCACTTGACTTAAATCCTGGTTGCTTTTTGACTTCCTGCACTTCAAATTCATGCTTTCTTCTTTCCAGTCCAACATTGCACACGCTAAGCAAAACTATTTCTCTATCTGACTGACAGTCTTGCCTCTAACCCTTACCATCTCTTTTCTACTCTCAATTCTTTTCTTAAGGCACCTCGACCTCAAGTCCCTCCTTCTCTCTCTGCCCAAATCTTAGCAGACTATTTCCATAAAAAAATGCATAAGATTACTCTACTCTTCAATTACCCACTAAATCTTCTTCACCCCCTCTTCCCCCTTTCCATTACCAATGTTTCCCCTCAACCTCTATCACCCTTTCATCCTTTTCTAAAATCTCTGTTGAGGATACCTCTCTTCTTCTTTCCTCCTCTAAACTCACTACCTGTTCTTCAGATCCTGCCCCTACCCATCTCCTCAACTCCAGCTCCTCCTCCATCATCCCTTTCATCTCAAAAATTCTCAGCCTTTCACTTTCTATTGCAACCTTCTAATTATTGACCCATCTTCCTTCTCCCATTAATTTCCAAAATTCTTCACTGCTGTCTCACATTACTCTCCTCTCAAGCCTTCCTTGATCCACTTCAATCTGGTTTTAATTCTACTGAAATGGCTCTTGCCAAAGTCTCTAGTGATCTGTTCTTCGCTAAGTCCAAAGGCTTTTACTCAGTTGTCATTCTTCTCAATCTTTCTGCTACTTTTGATACTGTCCTCCTCCTTGACACTCTATCCTCTTTTTTTTTTTGAGGCTATGTACTGTTTTGGTTCTCTTCTTATCTCTCCAATTGTTTTTTCAATGTTTTTTTTGGAGGTTCCTCCTCTACTGCAATCCCCCTCTCAGTTAGTGTATGTCAAGGGTCTGTTCTGGGCCCTCTCCTTTCCTCTCTCTTTACCTAGTGCCTTGGTGCCCTTATCTCTTCCCATGACTTTCAGTATCATTTTTATGCTGATGACTCAAATCTATCTATCTGCACCTAATATCTCTCCTTCACTCCAAACTTGTATCTCTACTTGCTTATCTGACATCGCTGCCAGGATGTCTCATCACCACTTAAAATTGAATATGGCTAAAACTGAACTTCTTTCTTTTTCCCCCTAAACCCTCCTCCCCACTTCCTCCTTTTTATATTACTGTTGACTCTTCTTCTTCTTGTTTCCTCAGCTCACAATCTTGGGGTCTTTTTTGACTCCTCCTTTTCCTTCTCCACACATATTCAACATATAGCTAAACTTGTCATTTCTTTCTCTATAACATTAACAGAATTCATCCCTTCCTCTCTGAACTCACTACTAAGGCTCTTGTCCACTCTTTGGCCATTTCCCGTCTTGACTATTGCAACCTCCTCCTTGCTGGTCTCCCTTAGTGTCATCTTCCTCTTCAATCTATCCAGAACTCTGCTGCGTGGCTAATCTTCCACTAACCTTGATACACTCATATAAGCCATCTTCTATAAACACTTCACTGGCTCCCCTTCCATTTCCATATCCAATACAAACCTCTCCTTCTGACATATAAATGCATTCACTCTACTGCCCCTCATTACCTTTTCTCTCTTCTCTCTCCCTACACCCCTCCTCATGAATGTTTATGTTTATGTTTATTGTATTTGATAAAAACCGCCTTTCACTGGAACCAAAGCGGTGTACAATTAAAAATTCAATAAAAGAAGGCCAAGGCCAACGAAAAGGAAAAGAAATGTACAATGTTTGACAGGACAGCTGAAAAATCAAGAGAACAGGACAAAAACATAGATAGGGGGTAGGCCAAGGAAAGAACAAAGGGAGGGAGAAGAGATAATCAGACAAAAGGGGAGGGAACATCGAAAGCTAAGGAGAACAGGTGGATTTTTAGCTGTTGTTTGAAGTTAGTAAACTCTGTTCCTCCTCTGGCTTTCTTCTCTCTGTGCTCTTTTTTTCCTCTGCAAACTTCAAACTTTGATCTTTTGACCTTGCTGCTCCTTATGCATGGAACAAACTTTGTCTATCTTCATGTCAAGTCTCTTCTCTCCCCCTCTTCAAATCCATGCTAAAGGCTTACCTCCTTGAGGCCACATTTAGATCCTAATCCCTTGTTCTCCTTGTGTCTCCTTCCCTATTTTTAAACCCCTTGCTTTTCTTTTATTGTTCTGTCTGTCTTGATTAGACTGTAAGCTCTATGAGCAGGGACTGTCTTCTTTATAAGTCTGAAGAGCCCTGCATACATCTTGTAGCACTATCTAAAAGATTAATAGTAGTAGTAGTAGTAGTAGTAGTAGTTAAAAAGATCCTTTATTCAGTCTACCCTACACAACCATGTTATGGCTTATGCCTTTGTCAGGAGTACAACCTCAAATATAGAAAAAATCAATTATATGTAAACATAAAATTGTAAATCCATATATAATCACAAATTAAAAGCAGAAATAAAAATCAATATGCCAATGAATAACTAAAATCAAAATTACATAAACACATATTAAGACAAAGAAGATCAATGCTAAAAGAACAAACAAAATAAACAATATATATGCATATATATATACTATATATATATTGAGATATTTACTTATTTTATTTAACATTTTTTATATGCCGTTTTCTCCAATTCAAAATGGAAGAAAATGACCATATATGTGTATAAACATGACGACAGTGACCAGGATATACAGCCAGTAAGAGACAAACCATATATTATAATGTATAATGGAGGACTATGAGAGGCAACATGGATGCAATAAAAATGGCACATAAAGAGAATAAAACATATCTATTGCATGAAACAGATTAAAACCAAAAGAAAATAGATGTGAAAGAAGAAAGGTAATTATGAACATCAAAAAATATGCATGTTCTCGATGTTTATTTCTGCCTGGAGCAGGTCTAAATTTGGATGGGGTCATAGATGTCCCCAACATTTCTGAAAATGAGCGGAGAATGTCTAAGTGCACTGCACCTCCCCAGACACACTTCTGTCATGCCCCCTATCTACTTGGCTATCCCTACACTGTAGATGTCATTAAAAGTCATTTGTGAAATGGTTCCAGGAATGTCTCTGTGATTTGGATGCCCACAAGCATGTTTTCTGATGTCCAAATGGCAACTTAAGCTTTTAAAATGACCACCAGAGTTTACCCTCAATCTAGTACCAATTTTTATTTAACTGTATGCCTTTGTCATCTCGTTTATTTAAATGTTCCAGCTGTCCTTGTCCCCTCTGCTGCCTTTTAGCAGCAGAAATATCCTAAGGGGTATGTCTACTAATGAGTGTTAGCTGCTACTGTGGGGTTAATGCAGGATTAATAAAGCAATTTTCTGAAATTATCTGATTTTCATGCAGTGGCTGTCAAACATTAAATCATTCTTCAGGTTTTGCTAAACCTCTCCATATGTTTTCCACACCTTTCATGGTGTCTATCCTGTTGCAAACTTTGGTATCTATAAAAAGGCAAACTCTCAAGACAACCCTTCAACAATATTATTTAGAGAACTATTGAAAATAAACAAAAGCTCTCCTTCAGAAAACCTCTTGAAATGTCTCTTTCTTCAGAGTGAACTCTATTTACCACTACAGTTTGTCACCTGAGGTTTCCAACCCTCTTGAGTCACTTTAGGTCCCACACTAAAGATTCTGTTTACTTTAAAACTGCCTGCAGAACCAAATCAAAGATCTTGCTGAAATCCAAGTAAACCATATCTAGTTTTCTTCTACAGTTTAACACTCTTGTTGCCTAGTCAAAGAAATTTATTCAAATTCAGAGAACCTATCTCTAGTAAAACCATGATGCACTGGATTCTGTTATTCATTGGATTCCATAAACTGAACTAATCTGTGTTTTCACAGTGATGCTATTAAAATGTACTCACCACTGAGATCACTCTAATCTCCTTATTCTTAATTAAGAGAAATCACATCCATCCATCTGTAATCCTCTGAAGCCATTACTGATTTTAATGAATACAGTGTACATGGCCAAGAAAATTTTTAGTTAATCCTCGTTTTAAACAAGGTTTTTGTGATTTTTTTTGTTTGGGTTTTTTCATGTTTGTGTTTTGTGCCACTATCTGTGCAAGAACTATTTTGCACATGCAAATTCATTATATGCATGTTAATTTGTAGGCATACATATGCACAAGCAATTTGCATGCCCAAAAATATTTCTTGTGCCTAGACATACCGAATACATGCCAGCAAATGTGAACCCCCACTAAGGAAACATTGAAAAAGTCAGGCAACAAAGCTATCAGAAATTTCTTAAGTTCACTTAATAATTTTGGGTAGCTTTATTGTTTTATCTACTTTTTAGTTTAATTAAATTCCTCATGAACACAATCTTCTTAAAATTATTGACATTTACTTCTGTTCCATTCCTATTTGTGTCTGTTTCTCTATGTGGCAGTCTTTCCTTGAACTATCAGCCCCAGAGCTGATATAAAATATTTGAACTTTATTTCTTCGAGGAACATTGACTTGGTGAAAGTAAAACAATATATCTGATTCAATTATTATGTATTTTTTCTGTTTCTTAGCTTTGACATTAGAATATAAACTGTGTTTCTGAAATAGCTGTATCCTTTTCACTAATGACTCTTGAACTATAATCTGATCTGTGTGTCAATGGTATGATATTTTGGAAGAGAAATGTTGCTCTACATAACAATTAATATACAGTTCTACAATACAGAAAGAAGAGTATGCCAAAGATTTGAATATTGTTGGCTAAGGCATCAAGGCAGCTATATTTGGTGAAAAATGACAGCAGAATATCATCAGTCTTGTCAGCTGAAGTGGGAATAAGGTAAGGGATAATCCTGCATCCTTCCCTTTTCATATTGGTGCTCGATACACTAGTGTCTAGCAAAGGCTATTCAGATGCATACCAAAAGATAATGACAAGTGCAAAAAGCAGGGAATAAGAAGGGGATGACCTGGAAAAAGTATGCAGTGCATTTAAGAAAAAGAATTACAGATCAGCAAAGACAGAATATGGTGGAAAATGTCAATCATTTAAAGAGATGAGATAGAAAGTATAAGAAAAAATTGCAGACTGAGGAGTTTAGATATTTAGGAACAACCATAAATATGAGGGGATCCATTTCTGAAGAGAATGGCCGTGATAAGGGATTCTCAGCCTACATGAAAGAAAATCAGTACAAGATGGTAAAAATGCCAATACTAGATCTTGAAACAGAGTCATGGAGCATGAAAAATAAATACAAGAAATAAATGTGATAGAGATAAATATGATAAACTGGATGCTTGGTTGACCACAAAGTGAAAAGATAAAGAAAAACAATTAAGAAAAAGCTAAAGGCTGTAGAGAAAATGAAGGAAAGAAAAGTGGTATAGTTCATGTGGATAGAGACAAATCTTACTTCAACAAAAGGGTATTATAAATATAGGTGGGGAGAAAAAGGTCAAGAAGAAGACCATAAAAGATATGGAACAATATTTCATGGCTCAAGCAAGAGGACTACATTTGACTAGATAGCATGACAGAGTAGGTACCTTGGACCACAGACCCCACATGAATGGTATACCTATACCTATACCTACATATTTATCCCTGTTCATTGTTCTATGTAAACAGTTGAAACATACTGCTATAAATTGTTCTATGTAAACCGTCCTGATTTGTAGAAGGATGGTATATAAAAAATGTTAAATAAATAAATAAATAAATAGGAGGAAAAACAATAAGACTATTGGGATTTATAGAAAATAGTACTGCAATCAGTGATGCAACAGACCAGATCAGACAAGATAAGAATATTCATGAAACAGATATATGAAGTGACACATATTTGACATCTATTATAGCGCACAGGTTCCTACTATATTATATTGCATGGAGGAGGGAGAACGGATGGAGGTGACCCTGTGGAGAACTCAAGACTAATCTTGTGGGCAGATGGTGGATATTAGAAAGAGTTGGAGGTGGTGGTAATGCCAGAAAGTGAAAGTGTCCTCCTCTTCTGGGTCTGTTCAGATGGGGACACACAAAGCACTATGGTGGCACCCAGTCATGAAGGGGGGATGTGGCACGGGTGCATGTATAGCTGCAGGTCCATGCAAAGCACCATGATGGATCACTTAGGTCCTCTGTTGCCTTTAGATGTCATAGAGTCAGATGCTGCTTTCCTGGAGGGCAAGAGTCCATCTCAGTATTTAGATCTTCTCAGCATGCCATACCTGATGTTGGGCATTATACTGTAGGAGGTGTCGGGTGCACTGCAGAAGGCTCTGAGACCAGTGGTTGGCACTAGGGATCTCCTGGCTATCATCATATTCTCCCGCACCTCCCCAACTGCCTGTGTATCATCAAAGGAAGAGGGATGTGGATACCATAGACCAGCCCCTTTGACAAAATCTTTGTTCTCCTCCACCTGGGCAGTGGCTGTAACAGCCTTAGCACCCTGATGTTCCAGGTCTCTCAGTCCCTGCTCTGCCAGCGGCCCTGGAATCATCATCCTGGCTGTTAATTTATTTATTTTATTTAACAAACATTTATATCCCGCATCTTCCAGAGTTCAGTTGCGGTTTACAATAAAACAAAATCCACAAAGCAAGAGCTTTGTTTTACATCGAACATTATGTAACAATATACAATAAATTGGTTAACAGCATAGGCTAATACATAACAGCATGGAACTTGCTTTTAAACTATGTACAATAAACTATATACAGATAAACTATATACAGATACAAGTAGTGGTACTTTAGGGTTTAATCATAGCGTTTTTAGTTAGTAGTTTAGTTTTTAGTTAAGTAGTTTAGTTAATAGGTTGTGGTGTGAATCTCTCTCCAGGGTGCTGGCTTTTGGTGTTTGTACTGCTTCCCTTCAGGGTTTCTTAAGATTCCCCATCTCATGTAAATAGGGGATGAAACACAATCACCTGTTTCAGCAGACTACCCACACCATGTTATATTAGTGGTGCAAGCCCCTTCCACTCATATTTAGTTTCTGATGTGATGTTCCACAGTGTGTGACAGAGGATTGTTGTTGTTGTTAAGTGCCGTCGAGTCGGAGTCGACTCATGGCGACTCTCTGGATAGCTATCCTAAATTGTGTTCGGTCTTCAGTCAGGCGGCTCATTGTTGACAGACGTAGCTGCTGTTATTGTATTGATCCATCTCATTGCTGGCCTTCCTCTTTTGCGTTGACCTTCTATCTTGCCAAGCATAATGTCTTTCTCTAATGATCTCTCTCTTCGCATGATGTGTCCAAAGTATGAAAGTCAAAGTCTTGTCATCTGAGCTTCTAAAGAAAGCTTAGGTTTGATCTCCTCTAGTACCGACTGGTTTGTTCTTCGGGCAGTCCATGGTATACACAGTATTCGCCGTCAGCACCATAATTCAAAGGCATCAATTTTCTTCCTATCTTTTTCACTGTCCAGCTTTCACATCCATATGATGTTATTGAAAATACCATGGCTTTAACAAGTCAAATCTTTGTATGGAGAGAGACATCTCTGCTCTTGAGAATCTTATCTAGGTCTTTCATAGCCATTCTGCCAAGAGCAATGCGTCATCTGATTTCTTGACTGCTTGTTGCTTCTTTATTGATAGTTGATCCAAGTAGGTTAAAGTTGTTCACAATTTCAATTTCTTCTCCTTCAATGATGAACCTGTTGATTATGCCAGTTGTCATGATCTTTGTCTTCTTTACATTAAGGTGCAGGCCCATTTTGAGACTATGTTCTTTGATTGTGAGAAGCAAATGTTTCAGATCATCTTCACTTTCAGCCAGTAATGTGGTATCATCAGCATAGCGAAGGTTGTTGATGAGTCTTCCACCAATCTTCACACCTCCGTTGTCTTCATACAATCCTGCTTCTCTGATGATTTTTTCTGCATATAAATTAAACAGGTAGGGGGAAAATATGCAGCCTTGTCTTACACCTTTGCTTATTTTAAGCCATTCTGTTTCTCCTTGTTCCATTCAAACTGTTGCTTCTTGATCAATGTACAGATTGCGCAAGAGAACGATCAGGTGTTCTGGTATACCCATGCTTCTTAATGTGGCCCAGAGTTTCTCATGGTTTACACAGTCAAAAGCCTTGCTATAGTCAATAAAGCACAAATAGATATCCTTTTGGTATTCTTTGGTCTTTTCAAGGATCCATCTCACATCCGCAATGATGTCTCTCGTTCCTAGCCCTTTTCTGAACCCTGCTTGCACTTCAGGTAGTTCTTGTTCCAGGTATGGTTGTAGTTTCTTTTGAATAATCTTCAGTAGAATCTTGCTGGCATGTGGGATCAGAGCGATTGTGCGATAATTTCCACAGTCAGTTGGATCACCTTTCTTTAGTATTGGTATAAACACAGATCTTTTCCAGTCAGTTGGCCATGATGTTGTCTTCCATATTTCTTGGCAGAGCCTTGTAACAGCTGCATCAGATTGCTGCAATACTTCTATGGGAATGCTATCAATGCCTGGTGCTTTGTTCTTTGATAAGGCTTTCAATGCTGCTTCAACTTCTTCTTTCATCACCAATGGTTCCCGATCATAAGGTACAGGTTGAAACAGCTGTTGGTCCACTTGATCTTTATCATATAAAAACTCTGTATATTCCCTCCACCTTTTCTTGATCTTCTCAGCATCATTCAACATAGAACCTTGAGCATCTTGTAACATTCCAATTCGAGGCTGGAACTTTTTCTTTAACTCTCGTAGCTTTAGGAAAGCCGATCTTGTTCTTCCTCTAATAGTTTCTGCTTCTATTTCCTTGCAAGTGTCATTGTAGTACTTTTCCTTGTCCTGTCTTGCTGCACGTTGGAAATCTCTGTTGAGTTCTGCGATTGTCTTTCTTTCTCCTCTGGCTTTAGCTTCTCTGCGTTTCTGGGCAATTTTCAGAGTTTCTTCGGTCATCCATTTTGGCTGTTTTTGCTTTTTCACCTTTTGTAGAGACTTCTCGCTTTCTTCCAACACAACCTTCTTGATGTCATTCCATAACTCTTCCGGAGCTCTGTCATTTGTATCTAAAGCAGCAAATCGATTTTGCAGGCAGTCTTTAAATTCCAGTGGTATATTCTCAAGGTCATATTTTGCTGCATTCATGAGTGGTTTGCTCTTTTTCAACTTTAGCTTGAGTTTGCATACTAGTAGTTGATGATCTGTACCACAGTCAGCTCCAGGTTTTGTCTTTGTTGATGTTGCAGAGCTTTTCCATCGTTGACTTCCACATATGTAGTCAATTTGATTTTTATATAATCCATTCGGTGAAGTCCATGTGTACAGTCGCCGCTTGTGTTGCTGGAAGAAGGTGTTTGAGATGAATAGATCATTGGTCTTGCAGAATTCTATCAGTCTTTCTCCAGCTTCATTTCTGTTGCCAAGTCCATATTTTCCAACTACTTTGCCTTCTTCTTTGTTGCCAACTTTTGCGTTCCAGTCACCCATGACTATCAGGATATCCTGTTTGCATGTTCTGTCAATTTCAGCTTGTACTTGTTCATAGAACTCTTCAATTTCATTCTCTTCAGCAGCTGTTGTTGGGGCATATACTTGAATTATAGTTGTGTTGATAGGCAATCCTCGTAGACGAATAGAGATTAAGCGTTCGCTGACTGCATTGTATTTCATTACAGTTCTTGCAAGTTTCTTCTTTATTATAAATGCAACACCATTTCTTCTTTGTCTTTCATTTCCAGCATAGTAGACCATGTGATCATCTGATGCAAAATGCCCCATGCCAGTCCATTTTAGTTCGCTGACACCCAACAGATCAAGTTGTACACGTTCCATTTCATTCTTGACCACCTCCAACTTCCCTTGGTTCATGCTTCATACGTTCCATGTTCCAATGTGTAAGACATCTTTACCACATCATAAATGCTGGCTTTACTCTGAAAAGTCTTCAGCTCGTCCCCAGTAGCTAGTTGAGTGCCTTCTGACCTGGGGGTCTCATCTTCCAGCACCAACACTGTCCCATTCTGCTGCTGCCCAGATGGGTGTTTTGTCTTGGTCTGGCACCTCAGCTGAGACCTGTCCATCTTGGGAGACCCTGCCAGTAGTTAAACTACCGATAGTTTAGCTCTCAGCATCACTGATGCACGCAAGCCCTCACAGCACGACAAGCTGCAAACCAAGTGAGAGGACAGAGGACTACACTCGGAGAATTGGCATATTTGTTCCATCACAGTAGCCTAACAAAGGTGAAGTGCAGCATACAAGAGAGAGGGCAGGCCTGTGGCTAGAAGTGACATGGCTAGGGTAGAAATGTTGTGCCAGTCAGTGCCACACATTCAACATAGCCACAGTAAGCCATTTGTTTAATAGTAGTGGGTGCTGGTCGGATACAGGGTCTAGAAGTGTCACCTGAGCACATCTCATCACCACAAACACCCCAAAATCCCAAATTGTCATAGATGTAGGGACTGATAAGTGGGCAAGAGGGCGATGATGAGCTAGGAATCAGGGTCCAAAGAGTTAGGTCTGAGGATGATCCTGCTCATGCAACTCCTAGAAGTAGGTTTATGAGGTGGCCTTAATGCCCCTTGCAAACCCCTTTTATATACTCTGATACATCATTTGTGGTAGTAGGGTGCTGTGGGAAAGGTGTCTGACCACTGAAAACAAGTTCTTTGCTTAACAAACTATGCATATACAGAATAGACTGGAGGTGAGATTGCCAGAGCAGCAAACCAGCCTCAGGAAGTGGAAAATAAACTGTATGCCTGTTGGACACTAATGGGGACTATGCCCCCCCCCCCCAACCAAACATGCACCCCTGTCAGGACATTAGGCACACATTCCCACAGTGGATGTCTCTGATGTGTTTATTTATTGCATTTATTATTTAACTCACACCTTTCCAATAGTGAATCAAGACGAATTATGATCAGGTACAGTAGGTATTTCCCTGTTCCCAGAAGGTTTACAATCTATTTATTTATTTTATTTATTTAACAGTATTTATACACCACCTTTTCCTTAAATCAAGGTGGTTTACATTAAACTCAATTTTACCAGCTAGTGGTTTACATTAAAAAAACATTTTGAAAGCAACCATTTAAATTGTAATAAGGTGTTTTAAGCTGTATAACTTGTAATTAGGTTGTGTTTCCATACCTTTTAACATAAATAACTTATTTACAGTTTGTCGTTATGTTGTGACATCACTGGCATTGCAGGTAACCGCACAAAATGTCTGCTATGTGTGCCAGGATAGGGTAACCCCCCAGTAGCAATATACATGCAGAACAGCAGTCTGCACTGATCACCAAATGAATAATGCACCTCTCCAGCACCTCAGCTTGATAAGAAGAACTGACAGTGTGTGATACTGGCACAGAGCAACTGCAGACCATGCCACTTCACCCTGAGGGTGAGGATGGGTGCCCAGCATCAAGTCTGCAGTACCTGTGGTGCTAGAGATAGGCTCTGCTGCAGATCCCCAACACTACATGTGTGTGGCAATTGCTCCCTGCAGTGGAACCTAAAATCACACTGTGTCTATCTGCATGTCCCAGTTACATCTAGCTCTGGTGGACCAGGACCCACCCAGAACAGTGCATACCCAGTCTTACAGTGCGGCTGCCATGGCCACCTATTATCAGGGCAGAGAGGTGTCTAGACTCCGATACGTTTTATGTAGCAATGCCTAATATACCGCCCCCTCCAGGTCAAAGTAGTTTACAGTATATGCCCCTTGTCCCCAAAGGGCCTGCAATCAACATTTTTGTAATTGAGGCTGTGCAGGGACATGTGGCACAGCAAAAAAGAATGGCTGTGGGACCAGCAACCCCAGTCCCGATGGCCAAAGGCTGTTGTCCGGGGGGGGGGGGGGGAGGTTTGGAACAATAGGCCAGATCTGTACTTATTACTAGGACACTGGCAGACCAGCATTAATGCTGGGAGTAGGCTTGGAAAACCTCAGCTGCCACCCACCAAGGTCTATCCAACCACTAAAAACCCCTGCCCAAGGTAAAAACCATAAATTTGTATATTAAACCCCAGCCTAAGAAAGTAAAACTTCCCTATTATTCTGTTTATATTATACTATGTACTATTGCATTTTCCATATCTTTTGTCGTAGTCAAACAAACGAAGAAGGAATATAAACCTTCCCCCCACTGTGACCATTCCTTTTTAATCAATTAATCTTTTATTACTTAACTTTATCATTGTCATTTTTCATGAGCTTAGAAGAACCGCCAAGGAAAAGATGGTAAACGACATGGCCCCATTTCGGATCAGAAATATTCTTGATCCTGCTTCAGGTTGAATGCATCCCGCAGTCGTATAAGCTTCAATAACCCGATCCAGGTGAAGTTCTTAACTTTATAAAATCAGCGTGTGACGTAAAAAAGAAGATTAACATGTGATGCACTACAAAAGCTTCCAAAGATTGGGCCATCAAAACAGAAGTAGCCGTAAATTAGCCAATGATCCAAGGGGAAACCCTATGACGTAGGGAAACCCTCATCCTATCAGCTGAACCAACTTACGGTGGCAAATACTGTAGAAAATAATCCATTTAAAGCATACTGTGCCATTCCATAGTGGCATTTAAACCTGATGGGGAAACCGTCCCCAATTTAAATATCCAGCATTGTTCGTGTTTTTGTAATTTGGAGACCCGATCGCCACCCCTCGGGTCTTCTGGAACTACATCAAGCACTCGCCAGAAAAGTTGGTCAAAAGTATGACCCTCTTGCAAAAGATGTTCCACCATCAGGGCTGATCGATTCTGCATCCGAAGGCGGGAGACATGTTCGATCAAGCGAACCCTTATACTTCTGGTAGTACGGCCCACATAACATAGCGAGCAAGGACACAAAATCAAGTAGACCACATAAGTCGAATCACAGCTCGTACACCACTTAGATCTATAAATGATTGAGGTATGAACATCTATCCATGTAGGGTCCTGCAAAGTCTGTTGACAAAAGCGGCATGATCCGCACACATAATGACCAGGATCATGATGGAATAAAAGAGGTTGATCCAACAAAGGTGTAGTTTTTACGACCATATCTCATAAATGGGGACCCCTTTTGTAAGCAACCATCAACCTTTTATTTGAAAAACAGGGGTGTAAACCTAAAATTGGCCAATAATTATGTAAAATTTGTACCACCTTAGACATGCCATTCACGCAGGGAAATACACCCATGATGTTGTCCTGGGAAGACTGCCCATCTCGATCTGTCTTAGGTAGCAAAAGCCACTCTCTATGGGCAGAACATGCTCTTTTATACGCCCTACACAATAAAGAATAAGGATAACCTCGAAACTTTAAACGATTGTATAAATCCATTGCATGGTGTTGAAATTCAGAAATGTGGAGCAATTGCGTCAAAGCCTTAGAAATTGGCTGTAAGGGAGACTTCTTTTAAGTGGAGTAGGATGAAAACGTGAATATTTCAATAATGTATTATGCTGCACTGTTTTTCTATATAGAGATGATATCAAACCTCCTGTAGTCAACTGAATGGTAATATCCAAAAATGGGATTTGAAATTTCTCTATTTGTGCAGTAAACTGGACATTTGGCTTGAGTGTGTTAAGTGATCCTATAAAAGCATCTAAATCGGCCTCCATCATCTAGAAAATGGTGCCAAAATGGGACATAACAAAAAAGAGGTGATGTATATACAGGGAAAGCCTCAAACTGAAACATATAAATAGTAGCAATCGAGGGAGCTACCGTAGCCCCAATTGCAATGCCAAACGTTTGTAGAAAAAAACACTTCTGATATATAAAATAATTGTTATTTAGCACCAAATCCAACATCTGGATAAAAAATGACCATGGAATCCGTGGAGGGAGTCGTAATGGAAAGGTAGACAGACACGTCAATGCCTCTGCTTGGTCTATATTTGTATACAATGCATAAACATCTAAAGTAACCAAAAATGTATAGGCTGAATGTGAATCTCTCACTTGGTTTGCAGCTTGTCGTGCTGTGAGGGCTTGCGTGCATCAGTGATGCTGAGAGCTAAACTATCGGTAGTTTAACTACTGGCAGGGTCTCCCAAGATGGACAGGTCTCAGCTGAGGTGCCAGACCAAGACAAACCACCCATCTGGGCAGCAGCAGAATGGGACAGTGTTGACGGCGGAGGATCACATTTTTGTGACAACGGCAACAACACCAAACTTAAACTGCGCGGAAGAAAGGCCCGGCAATCTACTTCTGTATCTTCCCATGAAAACCCAATGGATACTTACAACAAAACAAATTGTGCTATGGTGCTGGAAGATGAGACCCCCAGGTCAGAAGGCACTCAACTAGCTACCGGGGAAGAGCTGAAGACTTTTCAGAGTAAAGCCAGCATTTATGATGTGGTTGGATCAAAGCCCTCGGGAAGTCTGACTGCTGATGTAGCTGCGCATGAAATGAGAGTCAGAAGCTGTAAAGATGTCTTACACATTGGAACATGGAACGTATGAAGCATGAACCAAGGGAAGTTGGAGGTGGTCAAGAATGAAATGGAACGTGTACAACTTGATCTGTTGGATGTCAGCGAACTGAAATGGACTGGCATGGACTGGCATGGGGCACTTTGCATCAGATGATCACATGGTCTACTAGGCTGGAAATGAAAGACAAAGAAGAAATGGTGTTGCATTTATAATAAAGAAGAAACTTGCAAGAACTGTAATGAAATACAATGCAGTCAGCGAATGCTTAATCTCTAATCGTCTATGAGGATTGCCTATCAACACAACCATAATTCAAGTATATGCCCCAATAACAGCTGCAGAAGAGAATGAAATTGAAGAGTTCTATGAACAAGTACAAGCTGAAATTGACAGAACATGCAAACAGGATATCCTGATAGTCATGGGTGACTGGAACGCAAATGTTGGCAACAAAGAAGAAGGCAAAGTAGTTGGAAAATATGGACTTGGCAACAGAAATGAAGCTGGAGAAAGACTGATAGAATTCTGCAAGACCAATGATTTATTCATCTCAAACACCTTCTTCCAGCAACACAAGCGGCAACTGTACACATGGACTTCACCGAATGGATTATATAAAAATCAAATTGACTACATATGTGGAAGTCAATGATGGAAAAGCTCTGTAACATCAACAAAGACAAAACCTGGAGCTGACTGTGGTACAGATCATCAACTACTAGTATGCAAACTCAAGCTAAAGTTGAAAAAGAGCAAACCACTCATGAATGCAGCAAAATATGACCTTGAGAATATACCACTGGAATTTAAAGACTGCCTGCAAAATCGATTTGCTGCTTTAGATACAAATGACAGAGCTCCGGAAGAGTTATGGAATGACATCAAGAAGGTTGTGTTGGAAGAAAGCGAGAATTCTCTACAAAAGGTGAAAAAGCAAAAATGGCCAAAATGGATGACGGAAGAAACTCTGAAAATTGCCCAGAAACGCAGAGAAGCTAAAGCCAGAGGAGAAAGAAAGACAATCGCAGAACTCAACAGAGATTTCCAACGTGCAGCAAGACAGGACAAGGAAAAGTATTACAATGACACTTGCAAGGAAATAGAAGCAGAAACTATTAGAGGAAGAACAAGATCGGCTTTCCTAAAGCTACGAGAGTTAAAGAAAAAGTTCCAGCCTCGAATTGGAATGTTCAAAGATGCTCAAGGTTCTATGTTGAATGATGCTGAGAAGATCAAGAAAAGTTGGAAGGAATATACAGAGTTTTTATATGATAAAGATCAAGTGGACCAACAGCCGTTTCAACCTGTACCTTATGATCGGGAACCATTGGTGATGAAAGAAGAAGTTGAAGCAGCATTGAAAGCCTTATCAAAGAACAAAGCACCAGGCATTGATAGCATTCCCATAGAAGTATTGCAGCAATCTGATGCAGCTGTTACCGTACTCACAAGGCTCTGCCAAGAAATATGGAAGACAACATCATGGCCAACTGACTGGAAAAGATCTGTGTTTATACCAATACTAAAGAAAGGTGATCCAACTGACTGTGGAAATTATCGCACAATCGCTCTGATCCCACAAGCCAGCAAGATTTTACTGAAGATTATTCAAAAGAGACTACAACCATACCTGGAACAAGAACTACCTGAAGTGCAAGCAGGGTTCAGGAAAGGGCGAGGAATGAGAGACATCATTGCGGATGTGAGATGGATCCTTGAAAAGACTAAAGAATACCAAAAGGATATCTATTTGTGCTTTATCGACTATAGCAAGACTTTTGACCGTGTAAACCATGAGAAACTCTGGGCCACATTAAGAAGCATGGGTATACCAGAACACCTGATCATTCCCTTGCGCAATCTGTACATTGATCAAGAAGCAACAGTTCGAACGGAAAGGTTTAAAATAAGCAAAGGTGTAAGACAAGGCTACATACTTTCCCCCTACCTGTTTAATTTATATGCAGAACAAATCATCAGAGAAGCAGGATTGTATGAAGACAATGGAGGTGTGAAGATTGGTGGAAGACTCATCAACAACCTTCGCTATGCTGATGATACCACATTACTGGCTGAAAGTGAAAGTGAAGATGATCTGAAACATTTGCTTCTCACAATCAAAGAACATAGTCTCAAAATGGGCCTGCACCTTAATGTAAAGAAGACAAAGATCATGACAACTGGCATAATCAACAGGTTCATCGTTGAAGGAGAAGAAATTGAAATTGTGAACAACTTTAACCTACTTGGATCAACTATCAATAAAGAAGCAACAAGCAGTCAAGAAATCAGACGACGCATTGCTCTTGGCAGAATGGCTATGAAAGACCTAGATAAGATTCTCAAGAGCAGAGATGTCTCTCTCCATACAAAGATTTGACTTGTTCAAGCCATGGTATTTTCAATAACATCATATGGATGTGAAAGCTGGACAGTGAAAAAGATAGACAGGAAGAAAATTGATGCCTTTGAATTATGGTGCTGACGGCGAATACTGTGTATACCATGGACTGCCCGAAGAACAAACCAGTCGGTACTAGAGGAGATCAAACCTAAGCTTTCTTTAGAAGCTCAGATGACAAGACTTTGACTTTCATACTTTGGACACATCATGCGAAGAGAGAGATCATTAGAGAAAGACATTATGCTTGGCAAGATAGATGGTCAACGCAAAAGAGGAAGGCCAGCAATGAGATAGATCGATACAATAACAGCAGCTACGGGTACCAGTCTGTCAACAATGAGCTGCCTGACTGAAGACCGAACACAATTTAGGATAGCTATCCAGAGAGTCGCCATGAGTCGACTCCGACTCGACGGCACTTAACAACAACAACATAGGCTGAATAATCTGTACAAGTAGAAAGCTGTAATAAAAAGTCCCCAGTATTACGGATATATGATGGTACTTTAGAAGCTGCCGGTTGCAAAAAGATGTCACAAAATTTAGCAATATTGGCAAGGGCAATTCTATTTATCAACAGGACCAACTGGGTCACTTGTGCCAAGGTTACACACAGATGGCACAAGATGCCATCCTATACTTCACCCTTCCCTCTCCTGTTTAGAGTGGTTGGAGCAGAGATACATACCATGAGTTGCTGTATGACTGCAGGTATAGCATGAATCTTTACTCTTGGGCCTCCCAGGTGTACGATCTTGAAGTCTTGCCACTAGATGAGTGCTGTGAAGCTTTGTTGCACCTTCCATTACAGAGATGTTAGCTATTGTAAGACCTCAGGTGCAACAAAGGCCCAAAGGACTTCATGGTGGTGCACCTGATCCAGCACTGAAGCAGGTTGAACATGCTGGGTAACCAATTGCTGCATTCGTTCTGCAGCCTATCCACCTGCCTCCTCTCCCCCACATCCCCCTCGTCCAACACATCATCACCTTCTACCCACTCTCCCTACCACTCATTTACCCCTCTGCCTCCTCCCCTGAGGCTCCAACTCCTCAGTCACAGTCCACTGCCACCCATGCCTCAGGGAGATACAGATGCCCCCCCTACTGCCATTGCTCCTCACTAAGGAAGATGACTGCATTGATCAATCCCTCCTCCTCTCCTCCCTCTCTCTGAGATATGGCTAGTACCCATGCTGCTGCTTCTGCTGGTCTCTGCCTTGGTGGTGGTAGTGGAGGTATCCCCGTCTACCATGGATATAACTGCTGTTTGCAGGAGTTCTGGTGGTCAGGGCTGTTGGAAGAATTGGAGACACCCCAGCTGGGCCCTCCATCCTGCCGTTCTCCTGTGGATCCTCACCCCCATTACTACCACTACCACCTCCAAAACACAATGCAGTGCTTACCAATACAACTTCAGCACTGCATCATGGTTTCCTTCTCTTGCTATGTGCCATTTCTGCCCCCTCTGATACCTCTTCTAGCCATGTATGACAGAAATGGCACATAGCAGGAGATGAAATCATGATGCAGTGCTGGAGTGTATTTGTAAGTACTGTGCTGTGGTTTGGGATGGCAGGGATGGTAACAGGCACCCCTGGAGGACCAGCACTATAGGAGACTGCCTAGTTCACCTAATTGTAGCACTAGCCCTGCTGGTGGTGGTGGTGATAGCAGTGGCTGGATCCTGGCAACACTGGTGGTGGTAGCAGTAGAGATCCCGATTGCCGTGGTGATAGAGGCACCATATCCACAACTACTGCCACAACTGTAACTAATTTCTTGCTTAGTACAATCCTGCATGCAAGCATGTCACAGGCATCAACACATTATAGCTCTGACCTTGCTAGCCAACTGCTCTACCTGCAATGTGTGTCTCCTCAGCCTGACTTGTATAGGTGTTAACCATTGCAGATGTGACATGCAGGAGTACCAAACTTCTACTACTCAACTAATGGAGGAGAGGTGTCATAGGCATCTCACAGTGGATCACTGCAGGGCTCTGCTGAATACTACATCCATATGTTGGTCTGTTGTCCCTACATATGAAACATCACTACTTGTTTGAAGCTGTGTTTTTCTATTCTTCCAGGCACCTGCACATGCAGTCATCATGGCAACCCCCCATTCTGGGTCAGTGATCCTTCACTGGATGTTGTACATCTTCAGGACCCATGCAATTGAATGCCCAGAGGTCCTGACATCTGGTATCTATGTGTCAGAGGATCCCATATTAGGCACACCCATTGGTGCATTTTCACTGAATGACATCACTATAATGCATACAGTTGTAGCCTACATATGTGACTGAGAGGTGACAGTGGCACCTGCTCACTGGTCCTGTGTTCCACAATTTGATGTCCTCACTCTTCACCACTTATGCACATCCTGATCTGGCTGGCTTTCCAACACTGCCTCCTTCTGTCCATGTGGCCAATTCCTGTGGGTCCCTGGTCCTTGCTTCTGCCCTCCCTCACTCCCACTCCAACTATTTTCAGATACACTCTATACAACATATGTCAGCAGATATTTAGAGCTCTCCCTCACTTGGTTTAAGCGTGTCGTGCTGTGAGAGCTTGTGTGCATCAGTAATGTTGAGAGCTAAGCTATCATTAGCTTATCTACTGACAGAGTCTCCCAAGATGGATAGGTCTCAGCTGAGGTACCCGATCAAGACAAACCACCCAACTGGACAGCAGCAGAATGGGATGGTGTTGGCGGCACAGGATCATTTCTGTGACAACAGCAACAATACTAGAATTATAATGCGTGGAAGAAAGGCCTGGGAATCCACTTCTCTATCTTGCCATGAAAACCCAATGAAGAGTCACAACAAAACAAACTGCACTATAGTGCTGGAAGATGAGACTCCTAGTTTGGAAGGTACTCAACTGGCTATTGGGGAGAAGCTGAAGACTTTTCAGAGTAAAGCCAGCATTTATGATGTGGTTGGATCAAAGCCCTCAAGATGTCTGACGGCTGATTTAGCTGTGCATGAAATGAGAGTCAGAAGCTGAAAAGATGTATTACATATTGGGACACAGAATTATGAAATGGAATGTGTACAAGTCGATCTGTTGGGTGTCAGTGAACTGAAATGGACTAGCATCAGAAACAGCAACTGATGATCACATGGTCTACTATGCTGGAAATGAAAGACAAAGATGAAATGATATTGCATTTATAATAAAGAAGAAACTTGCAAGAACTGTAATGAAATACAATGCAATCAGTGAACACTTAGAGTAATCAGTGATATTGAATTAGGCAGGCTATAAGAACATAAGATATGCCATACTGGGTCAGACCACGGTCCATCAAGCCCAGTATCCTGTTTCCAACAGTGGCCAATCTAGGTCATGCATACCTAGCATTTTCCACAAAAGCCAGAAGTTCCACAATGCTTGTACTGGGTCAAGCATTGATATCCTGGGTCCCTTTTTAATAATGGTTTATGGACCTTTCCTCCAGGAACTTGTCCAAACCTTTTTTAAACCCAGCTACACTAATAGCCTTTACTATATCCTCCGGTAACAAATTGCAGAGTTTGATTACACACTGAGTGAAAACATATTTTCTCTTATTTGTCTTAAATAGTTTACCCTATAGCTTCACTGCATGTCCCCTAGTCTTTCTATATTCTGATAATGTAAACAATCAATCTACGTTTACCCGTTCCCCTCCATTCATTAATTTATACCAGAACACTAGATAGTTCTCTTACACAATCTTTACATTGATCAAGAAGCAACAGTTCAAACAGAACAAGGAGAAACAGAATGGTTTAAATCATCAAAGGTGTACAACAAGGCAGCATATTTCCCCCCTACCTTTTTAATTTATATGCAGAACAAATCATCAGAGAAACAGGACTGTATGAAGACAACCAAGATGTGAAGACTGAAGGAATACTAATCAACAACCTTTGCTATGCTGATGATTCCACATTACTGGCTGAAAGTGAAGATGACCTGAAACATTTGCTTCTCAAGATCAAGGAATATAGTGTTAAAATAGGCCTGCACCTTAAAGTAAGAAGACAAAGATCCTGACAACTAGCAAAATCAATAAGCTCATCGTTAATAAAGAAGAAATTGAAATAGTTGGCAACTTTAACCTACTTGGATCAACTATCAATAAAGAAACGACAAGCAGTCAAGTTATCCGACAACGTATTGTTCTTGGCAGAATGGCTATGAAGGACCTAGACAAGATTCTCAAGAGCAGAGATGTCTCTCTCTCCATACAAAGATTCAACTAGTTCAAGCCATGGTATTTTCAATAACGGTAGGGCGTGGGGCAGGGTCCCGGCAAACAAATTTAACCAGGTGCTCGGCCCGGCGCGGGACCCTGCACGCGCTGAGGTGGGGGGTAGAAGGGGGCAGCCAGATCAGCAGCATGGATGCTCGGCGTCCTTTAAACTGATTGGCTGGCGTGCACGAGTTGAGCGCGGGTGGCCAATCAGGGGTGGAGGAAGGAAGGCATATGCTCAGCCGGCGGCGGAGGTCGCTGAGCACATGCGGAGGGCGCCGGAGCTGAGTGGTTGGGCTGGCAGGTCGGGAGCAGAGAAGAAATTTTGGCCCGGATGAAAGGGGGACAGTCGGCAGCAGACTTAGGCCGTGCAGGCAAGTTGGGGGCGAGAGGGCTGAGTGGGGAACGGGGGAGTTACGGAGCATGTACAAGGGTACTGGGGGAGTTATTTGTCAGCTTCGGGTGGCGCCAGAAGGGGGAGAAGTGGCCATGGCAAGCAAGAGGGCCCAGCAGAGAAGAAGTCGGGTGGACAAGGACGGGGGGGGGGTATAGGAGTAAAGGTGAAAACGGGGTAGTGGGGCTGGTCGGAGGGAAACGGGGGGTATGAGGGGGCAGTGGGTGCCCAGGGAGCGCAACAGGGGGTAGGAGAGACAAGGCCGCTGGTCCGTGGGCGACGGGGGTCCCCAGTAGCGGCCAGGAGGGGCAGTGGCGTTAGAGGGCACGGGACGCGGCCACAGGTTGAGAGAGGGTTGGCTGGGGAATCAGTTTCAAGCAGAGGGGAGGCTCTTTGGGGGTGTGAACTGAGCCTGGCAGTGGGGAGTCTTTGGAGCTGAGGCGGGGAATGGGGGAAAGGCCCAGTTTTGGGGGGGGGGTGGATTCTGGGGGGGGGGTATGACATGTCGGGCTACAGTGCCTATGCTAGGGAGGTGGGAAGTGGGGTTACCCGGGAGGTGGGGTGGCGATACCGGGTGGTTATGGGCTCGCAGGGTATCAGACGCCAGCCGACCACTGGGCAAGTGGTGGGCAAGGTTCTTCGAGAACTGCTTGGGTGGGAGCTTGGCAACCGGCATGGCCTGCGGCGTTTCCTTCTCCTGGCTTTCCTTTTATTCCTTCACAGGCCCCTGGGGTAGCGCCGCCTGGACTTGTGCCTGGAGTGGAGGAGCCGCAGAGAATGGCGTCATTGGACATGGCGGCCAGAGCAGAGCAAGGAAGCAAAGAAGATCAACCTGCGGAACGGGTGGAAAGCGCGCAACATAGGAGTGAAGACCCGTGACAGGGCAGGCTGTGACAATCATCGGCGAGCATGGTGGCAGGAGCAGAGACCAGTGAGTTACTGGTGGATGAGGTAACTGAACAAGAAGGGGGTGGTACATGGAGGGAACATGCGGGGAAGGTGAACAAGAAAAGGAAGCAGGAATGTCGTAGACGGCATAGTTCGGAATCCTCTTCCTCATCATCGTCGGGCTCGTCGGAGGTGTCGTCGGGGGAAGAAATGGAGGGGGGAGCGCAGGGCCGGGTAGGGTCGGCTAGTTTGGTCGGGGGAGGTAGTACTACTTCGGTAATGTTGTCAGAGTTATGGGAGGGCGTCCCGAGGAAGTTACGGCGCCAAATTCGTAAGCGAAAATATATAGATATTTTTCGTTTGCTTGAAGGGCGTAAGAGGTCGGGCGAAAGTAGAAAAAGAGGAAAGAGGATGAAAAGGCCGGTCGGATCAGGAAAGTTTCTCGGTCTGTGGTAAATTGGGTGAGGGCGTTTCTGCGGTTGGCGAGTGTTTGGGGACATTATCGTCCAGACCAGTATGGTCTATTGTTAGTCTATACGGATTTGATTCTCAAAGCCTCGCAAGCCCATGAGGGATGGTCGTGGCTTAATTACGATGAAAAGTTTTGAGACAAAATGGAGGAGAACAAGGGCTTAACGTGGGGCATGCAGGATATCAATTTGTGGCTGATGCAGATGTCAACCAGAGTGGGTTTCGGGAATGGGAGTGGGGGAAAGGGTGGGTCGGTGCCCACCGAGGGGGGGAGTCGTTCCTTGCAGACTAAGCCAGCGGGAACCAGAGGGGGGGATGTTTGTTGGCGGTTTAATAAGTCAGTTTGTCCTTTCCCAGATTGCAAGTTCCGGCACGCTTGCTCGAGCTGTGGGGAGGTCCATCCGGCGACAAAATGTGTTAAGAAAGGAGCAGGGTCCACTCCCGTTTCGGCCCCCAAATTGTGAGCCGGGATTCGGGGTGGCCCCTCTTCCGGTAAGGGTGGAGGTGTTAAGGGCGTGGCTTTGGCAATACCCGAAGAAGAAAGATAGGGTTGTATTGCAATTAGGTTTTCAGTTTGGCTTTGTTATCCTGGTTCAGGGAGTGGTTTTAGGCGTGGCGGCTCGAAACTCTGCGACAGTGCGGCACTGTGTGCCGATCGTACGGGAGAAATTGGCGGTTGAGTTGAGCTTAGGCAGAATAGTGGGCCCGTTTTGGCAACTGCCTTTTCCTCACTTTGTCATATCTCCATTGGGGCTCATCCCTAAGAAAGAGCCAGGAAAATTCCATTTAATACACAATCTGTCGAGTCCAGCTGGGACATTGGTGAATGAATTCATTCCACGGGAATGTTGTACGGTGCGATACGCCTCATTTGATAGGGCGGTGGAGTTGCTACGGAAGGCGGGGTGGGGGGCATCAATGGCAAAAGTGGATATTGAATTGGCATTTTGTTTGCTCCTGGTGCATCCGTCGTCCTTTCATTTGTTAGGGTTCCAATTTGAAGGGGAGTTCTATTTGACAAGTGTATGCCCATGGGTTGTGCAGTCGCGTGTGCATATTTTGAGAAGTTTAGTTCTTTCCTGCATTGGGTAGTGGTCCAGAAGGTTGGGCGGCCGGAGGTGGTGCATTATCTAGACGATTTTTTGTTTATTGGAGCAGCGCAGTCAACTTCTTGCCAAACGCTCTTGGCAGGCTTCATGGAGATGGCAAGGGCATTGGGGGTTCCTCTGGTGGACAGCAAGACTGTGGGCCCAGTTACCAGGCTTACCTTCCTGGGGATTGAGCTAGATTCCAAGGGAATGGTGGTGCAACTACCAGTTGAGAAGGTGGTAAAGTTGCGTGTTTTGGTAGCTAATGCCACAGCTTCATCAAAGTTAACATTGAAGGAAATGCAGGTGTTGCTAGGGTCGCTGAATTTTGCTTGCAGGGTGCTACCGATGGGATGGTTATTTCTGCGGCGGTTGGCGGCAGCAACGGCTGGGATGCGCAAGCCTCATCACCGCATATGAGTTTCCAGGGCGATGCATGAGGATCTGTGGGTATGGGATGTGTTTTTGC
This sequence comes from Ichthyophis bannanicus, assembly GCA_033557465.1. Lineage (NCBI taxonomy): Eukaryota > Metazoa > Chordata > Amphibia > Gymnophiona > Ichthyophiidae > Ichthyophis > Ichthyophis bannanicus. The sequence goes on along the minus strand of CM066036.1, from coordinate 729,641,816 downwards.
GGGGGTTCAATGGACGTGCAGTTTGGATGGAAGTGGAGATGTCCAGCGAAGATTTGCAGTTGTTTACAGATGCGGCAGGGGGAATAGGCCTAGGTATTTACTTTGCAGGTTCATGGTGTGCCGATAGATGTCCGCAGGCCTGGTATGAGGCTGGACTGTTGAGCAACATTACCTTTCTGGAGCTTTTTCTTATCTTGGTAGCGTTAGAGCTATAGCCCGATCGGTTGAGGAATCGTAGGGTGCTATGGTGGTGTGACAATGAGGCAGTGGTGAGTGTGGTGAATCATTACTCCCCACGTTGTCTTCAGGTAGCGTCCTTAATGAGGGCTGTAGTTTTGGCTTGTCTGCGTTTGAATGTGATGTTAAGGGCTCGACATATACCGGGCCATACTAACGGTATTGCTGATGTTCTCTCCCGTTTACAGATGGAGCGGTTTGGGAGATTGGCGCCGGAGGCGGACACAGTCAGGCGTGTGGTCCCGTGGAACCTGTGGAGCTCTGGCCTGCAGAGATGAGGAGTCTCCTGCAGAGTTTGGTGGCTGAGAGGACATGGGAGGCTTATCAGCAAGGCGTGAAGAGAGTCGCTGAATTTTTGCTGGCACGGGGATGGAAAGGGGGGGTGGCAGCGGATCATCTGCTGGGGCAATATATTACCAGTGCGAAAGAACAAGGGGCTACGAGATCGGCTGTGCGTAACCATTTGTCGGGTTTTGCGTTTTTTGCAAGAGCGGTGGGATGGGGTTCCGCTGGAGGAGGGTTCCTGGCGAGAAGACTAATGCAGGGCTGGGAACGCTTGCGGCCCGCCCTTCCAGACTGGCGACGCCCGATCACGCATCAGTTACTGCTGAGATAGTGCGAGGAGTTGCCGCAAGTTGCGGAGTCATGCTATGAGGCCACGCTGTTTCGAACAGTTTTCAGCTTGGCATTTTTTGGTGCCTTCCGGGTGAGTGAGTTGGTAGCGGACTCCGCAAAGGTGGGAGTGGGGGTTAGTTTACAGCGACAGCACGTGCAGATGCTTGATGGGCGGTTGTGGGTGTCTTTAGGGAGATCCAAAATGGATCAGCGTGGTAAGGGGCAATGAGTGGTCCTGACCAAGATTGGGGGGCCTACATGTCCAGTGGCGATGATGAAGACCTATGTGGCTGTTCGTCTGGTGTATAAAGGTGGGTTATTCATTCACAGGGACGTGCGCATGCTTACGAGGTTACAAGTACTGGCGGTTTTGCGGATGGTGCTTCGGCGTATTGGCGAGGACCCGTCCCGGTTCTCGGCTCATTCGTTTCACATAGGGGCAGCGACCAGTGCTGCGGTGGCGGGGTTGTCGGAGGGGCAGATACAACATATTGGGAGATGGTGGTCTAGTGCTTTCAGAGGTTATGTACGTCTCTAAGGCATGAACTGAAGTGATGTATGAATAACACAGTCTTTTTTTTGCAGATGGGGGGCAGAGTGTTTGGAAGTGTTGGCTGCTGGGGCATTCCTTTGTGTTCTGGGCCGGAGAACGAGCAGTAGTGTGGCCTGTCGGGCTGAATCTGGGGCTGGAGCATTCGTTGGTGTCAATAACATGGCTAGGTGAGCGGGGACTGCGGTGGATGCAACTGCTACCTTTGCTTCGGCACCACCAGCGGATAAGAGGACAGCCGGGGATTATCCTGCTGCATCTTGGGGGGAATGACTTGGTAGCCTGGACTTGCAAACAACTGATCAGAGCTGCAAAGAAAGATTTGACACTGGTGCTGAAAATGTTTGAGAGGGTGGTTTTAATTTGGCCGGATATTGTCCCGCGGCCAGCGTGTTGGGAACATCGACGGTGGTCGCGGGGGTTAACAAAAATTAACAGGCAGATTGGGTGGTGGGTATGCTCACAAGGGGGTTATCAAGTGCAGCATTAGTGGGCGGAGGTGGAGTGTGGAGGATTGTACAGGAGTGACGGGGTGCATCTGTCTCCGGTGGGGGTAGACCTCCTTCTATGACTGTCAGGAGGCTGTGGAGCGAGTGGTGCAGGGTGGCAGGCATTGGTCACAGCTGGAGATTGGGGGGAGCTGCTCGGGCATTCTAGAAAGCCTGAGTCGGTGGCAGGATCCCGGAGGTGTCCGGGGTCCGGAGCCTTAGGCCACTTGGGGTGTGGGTGGGGTGCCCACAACCCGGACAATCCCTGGGAGACTTTAGCTAGTGATATGGCGAAGTCGGACAGGAGTGGTAAGAATTTGGCCAGCGGAGGTGAACGCAGCTGTTGCGGAGGTGAGGGCACTTTGCTAATAACACGGCTGGAAGCACATCACTCCGCGGTGGGGGGGGGGTTTGGTTGGTTATTGATTATTATGGTTGTTTGTTTTGGATGTTAAATTGCAAATAAAGCTGTGACCAATTGTTACCCAAGAACGGTTGTCTGTGGTATTTGTGATAAGGTAGGGGGGTGAGGGGGATATGGAAGTAATGTGGTACGTGAGGCAGATATGGTGAGCGCCGGGTCCGACTACCCGGTTACGGAAGGGTGCAGGGCAGGGTCCCGGCGAATAAATTTAACCGGGTGCTCGACCCGGCACGGGACCCTGCACGTGCTGAGGTGGGGGGTAGAAGGGAGAAGCCAGATCAGCGGCGTGGACACTCGGCGTCCTTTAAACTGATTGGCCGGTGTGCACGAGTTGAGCGCGGGCAGCCAATCAGGGGCGGAGGAAGGAAGGCATGTGCTCAGCCGGCGGCGGAGGTCACTGAGCACATGCAGAGGGTGCCGGAACTGAGCGGGCCACCCGCCCACCCCTTGGGGGAGGTGGGGGTTGGGGTGTCTTAGGGTTGTTGCAGCTTGCGGGGGAGGAGCGGTGGGATCCCGGAGGTGTCCGGGGTCCAGAGCCTTAGGCCACTTGGGGCATGGGTGGGGTGCCCACAACCTGGACAACCCCTGGGAGACTTTTGCGAGTGATATGGCGAAGTCAGACAGGGGTGGTTGGAATTTGGCCAGCGGAGGTGAACGCGGCCGGTGCGGAGGCGAGGGCACTTTGCTAATAACACGGCTGGTGGCACATCGCTCCGCGGGTGAGGGGGGGTTGTTTGGTTGGTTATTGATTATTATGGTTGTTTGTTTTGGATGTTAAATTGCAAATAAAGCTGCAACCAATTGTTACCCAAGAACGGTTATCTGTGGTATTTGTGACAGGGTAGGGGGGTGAGGAGGATATGGAAGTAATGTGGTACGTGAGGCAGATATGGTGAGCGCTGGGTCCGACTACCCGGTTACATCATATGGATACTAAAGTTGGACAGTGAAAAAGATAGGAAGAAAATAGATGCCTTTGAATTACGATATTGGTGATGAATATTGTGTATACCATGGGCTGTCCAAAGAACATACCAGTCAGTACTAGAGGAGATCAATCTAAAAAGTTGTCACTTCCAGAGAGAAACTAAGTCCAAAAATGAAAAAAAAAATCACTCTACCATATCACAGGCTTAACTAAATGTCAGATATCAACAACATCTCATTCACAGGCATATAAAGAGGAGAAAAAGGCCTCACAATACATGGATCAGGCTAGGGCATCTAAACACACCTATGCCTACATCCACCACATCAACGGCCAGAAAAACAACTCCTCTTATAAACATCTATCATTTACAAATTTATTTTCTTTCTCAAATATTTATATTTTAAACTAAATAGCGCTCTCCTCTAGAGCATGTCACCACAAAACTTAACTGAAGCGGTCTCAGAATGGCATCCAGATATCCAGGGCTTTATCTGACACCCTGATGCCAACAATTACGTCGACTAAGCGTTTCACATAGCGCTTTTTCAAGGGGTCCTGAACAGATGTATCATGCCCAAACTGACTGCTAACATAACTCGGCATGCTCAGCAGTTTTAAGATGGATCGATAAATAACAGCAAGTATGGGTGTCATTCTATCAACAATGAACTGCCTGACTGAAGAAAAAACTATCCAGAGGGTTGTCTTGAGTCAACTCTGACTTAACGACACTTAACAACAACAACATTCAGAGCTCTGCTGCATGCCACCATTCTGGCCTATGTCCTGACTACTGTGGCAGTGCATTGGATGTTCAGTGTGGCTGTCCATGTTGTGGATGCATGGTCTTTGCAAGCCTCTCCTGGACTTGCACATTATTGAAATTGATCCAGAGTCCCCTCCCTACCTAATACATCTATGCCACATGTGCCATAACTTAACTTGCTGCCATATGAGCTCCAGCCAGAGGCACTGCAGCTCCAGATAGAGGCACTGACTCTCTTACTATGTTGCCTTTGGGTTGACAGTCAGTCCTGTTCAGGTGTACAGAGGCTGTGCCATGTGATCATTGGGGATGCCCTGATTCCAGGTGTAATCACATTTTCTACACCTCCCCTCAGACATCCTAGCACCCAACATGACCTGTGTACATTGCTGATGACTTTCATTTGTGGTTGTGCTCTATCTAGCCACAATGAAGCTATTTTTCTTCTTTTGTACCTCTTTGTACCAGCACTACCTGCAACATGTGCATAGTGTGATCTGCAGGTGCCCTGAACTAGTGATTGTGGCCTTGCAGTGCTTCATGCATGACTGGGAACATTGTCTTTCCTCTCTGTGGCCAAGGTTCATGGAATTTTAAGACATGCCCATTTGATATCTCTATGGACTGCAGATTTGTCAGCCATGTCCTGCATTCTCATGCCTCATGTTGCCTTGCTACTGCTCTGCTTGTATTTGCGTACCTATTCTGCCTGGCAGATTCTGAGTGTCCTTCTGGTTTTCTGTGTGCCTGTGGATGCACTGATCTCTTTGATTTCTCTGACTGGTACTGCTCTTTTAGTCCCCTCAAAGGGTTTGCCCAGCGGGACCAGCCTGTCTTGGCTACCTTTTATCGCAGCCCTGCCTAACTTACTTCCTTGCCAGCAGTTATGTCCTTGGGTGACTCACCTTGCTAGAGCAATGCATATACTCTCCCATACTCTTCTTGCTGCAACATGGGGTGGTCTGTGCCATTGGTGGAGGGGGTGGCAGGGGAGGAGGCATCCCCTCCTCCTTTTCCACCTCTAGCATAAAGAATAGAGCATTAAGGTCTCAGCTCATGAAGAGTTAGGCTGCTTGACAGCCATCCTGATGCTCTTTGCGCATGGACCTTAGGCATGTACGGAAGTTCCGCACATCTGGGGGGGGGGGGGGCATCCTCATAATGCGGTACATGCACGCATATGTACATTTGTCAGGGGACAAGTGCATCTGTATTTTCCATCATACTTGAACATTACATGGCTGCTCTTCTCTGTGGGGGATCTATGCATATACAGTGCTTCATTTTGCATTGTGCACACATATTTATTTATTTATTTTATTTCTCTTATATACCGCGCTATTCTGTATCAGTGCGGTTTACATTGAACAAACTGAAATTACATTGAACAGGGCATTATAACTTGGAGATAGCTATTTTACAGGAAACATGGGCTATGGAGGGTTAAGTGGCTTATCCAAGACCACAAGGAGCACCTGTGGGACTAGAAACCCCACTCCTTCCGGCTCAAGGTTGCTGTCCTCTAGTGGGATTTGAACCCCCGACCTTCCGGCCTGAAGTACCTTGCCCCAACCACTAGGCCACTCCTCCACATATAAAGCCCTTGGGTGAGGATGTGTATATTTGGAGATGGAGAAAGCATAGTTACCTGTAACAGGTGATCTCCAGCAACTTCAGAAATCAGTCTTCACGTATGGGTGACATCAGTACAGATGGAGCCCAAACAGGAATGATCCCCAGTGTCCACTAGGAAAGCCTTTGGGAGCACTCCACTGAGCCTGTGTGCCTGCCTTCCTGTCTTCCCAACTCCTATCCTCAGTTGAGTTTGTAGCTGAGAGGAAGAAAAAAAAAAATGAATCCTACAACTCCTGGGGGAGGAGGGCGGATTGTGAAGACTGATTCCTGTTGTTCCCGGACATCACTTTACAGGTGAGTAACTATGCTATCTCCAGTAACAAGCAGGAATAGTCTTCACATATGGAACTCATTAGCTCCCAGGTACCAGACTGGCATGAGGGAGAGCAGTGTGATCCCTGAGGTTAAAGCATAGAGCAGAAGAGTGTGGGCATAATATGGCCCAGTGAACTCAATTCCAGTCTGCTATACCACCTCTAATGGAAGTCTACAGAAATATGGGACGGAGGGTAGGAGTTGAGTTCAAGTTCCAAAAGGGTGCTGGAATACAGCTTGGCCAAAGACGGTGCCCCGATGGGAGTCCCTGGCCAGTCAATAGCATGCAGTGAAAGTATGAATGGAGGACCAGGTAGCTGCCTGACAGATCTCGCCAATGGATACCAAATGGAGGTTTGCAACTGAGGCTGCCATGGCCCACACATTATGAGCAGTGATGTGACCCTCCAGGGAGAGTCCCGCTTGTGCATAAGCAAAAGAGATACAGTCAGTTATCCATCTGGATAGAGTCTGTTTTGTCACTGGCAGACCAAGGTGAATTGGATCAAAGGAAATGAATAATTGAGAGGATTTCTTGCAAAGTTTAGTTCTAAGTAGTAAGCCAGCGCTCACTTGCAGTTTAAGGTGTGTAGTGCTGCTTCCGATCAAGATGCATGTGGTTTCGGGAAGAAAATTGGTAGAATTACCGACTGGTTCAGATGGAAGGAGACCACCTTTGGAAGGAAGTGTGGATGGGTATGGAGCACCGCCTTGTCATTTATGGAACCGGGTACAAGGTGGGTCTGCCGTGAGAGCTTGCAGTTCACTGATGCGGCGAGCTGACGTGACAGCTATGAGGAAGATTACCTTCCAAGAGAGAAACTTCAGTGAAGCAGTTGCTAAAGGCTCGAAGGGAGGCTTTAGAAGTTGAGCTAGAACCTCGTGGAGGTGCCAAGCCACTGGAGGCAGCTTAATGGGTGGCTTGGCTAGGAGGAGACCCCACATGAAATGTGCTACTAAGGGATCTGAGGAGATAGGCTGTCCGCCCAGTGGTTTGTGATAGGCCGCAATGGCATTAAGATGAATTGTGGTTGAGTTGATCTTAATACCTGCAAGGACAAGTGGAGGAGATATTGTAGAAGGGATTCCACTGAGCAGGGAAAGGGGCCAACATCCTTTGGGGAGCACCAGAGGGCAAACCTTCCCCATTTAAATGCATAAGATCACCTGGTGGACTACTTCCATGATGCAACCAGGACCTCCTGTGTCAAGTCGAGGTCAGCAAGCACTCTCCCTTCAGCAGCCATGCTGTGAGGTGAAGGGCATGGAGAGTGGGATGGAGAAGCATCCTTTGGTCCTGGGAGAGGAGTTCTGGTGCACATCCGAGTCTGAGGAGTTGCGTCTACACCAGGCAAATGAGCAGAGGAAACCACGGTTCACAGGGCCAAAAAGGGGCTATGTGGATGATGGAGCCCTTGTCGGCTTGTAGCTTGAAGAGGGTTTTTGGTATCAAGGGGATGGGTGGAAATGCATAAAGCAGGCCCCGTCTCTAATGGAGAAGGAAGGTGTCGGTGCAGGAATGGAAGCCGTGAGCAGAACAATGGAAGCTGTGCATTCTGTTGAGTGGCAAAAAGATCTATGAGTGGGATTCTCCATGTTTGGAATATCCAAGCAGCCATCTACCAATGTAGGATCCACTCGTGTGGATGAAGGATACGGCTGAGTCTGTCCACAAGGGCATTGAGTTTATCCGAGAAGTACATCGCTTTGAGGTGAATGCAGTGTGCAATGGCAAAAAAACGGAGGTGAAGCGCTTCATGTCCCCCCTTGTTTGTTCACATAGAATATGGCCACCTGGTTGTTTGTTCTGACTAATACCTGTTGGCCCGAAAGTGAGGGCATGCAGCTCCAGGAGGTTTATCTGCAATGCAGATTCCTGTGCTTTCCACAGACCCTGTGTGGTCAGGTTGTTCAGATGTGCTCCCCAACCTAGTTTGGAGGCATCCGTTGTCAGGGTGCAATGAGATGGAGGCATCTGAAAAGGTGACCTACCGAGTAGGTTCTATAGGGAGCACCACCAGTGAAGAGACCTGATTAGTTGAGGTTTGATATGTATCTTGTCTTTGAGATGCCTCTTTGCTTAGGTTCATCGAGAAGACAGAGTCTATTGGGCTTGCCGTATGTGTATATAAGCATAGGGGACTACATGGACTGTCGAGGAAATGTGCCCCAAGAGGCATAGCATCTATCAAACTGTCACCAGGTTTGTTGTATGAGCTTTACAAGCTTGATGATCCTGCGGAAGGAAAGCTCATGCCAACTAAGTGTCCAAGAGTGCTCCGATGAACTTGAGCCTTTGGACTGGAACGAGCTGTGACTTTAGGAAGTTTAGTACAAATCCTAGATATTGGAGCACAGTGATGGTGTGATGCAGGGAGAGTTTTTACTTCCTGAGGGGAGTCTCCCCTGATTAAGTAGTCATCTAAGTAAGGGAAGATGAAGATTCCCAAAGTGCAGAAATAGGCTGCAACCACTGTCATGCTTTTGTGAACACTCATGGTACAGAGGCTAAGCCGAAGGGCAGTACCCGGTATTGGTAGTGGTTTTGCTGAAACCTGAAATGCAGATACTACCTGTGTTGAGAATGGATCAGTAAGTGCGTGTAGGCCTCCTTTAGGTCTAGAGAATATAGCCAATCGTATAGATATAGGAGAAGAGTTCCTAGAGAAATCATTTTGAATTTTTCTTGGACCAGAAATTTTGTTTAGATCACTGAGATCCAGGATGGGAATGAATCCTCCTGTTTTCTTTGGAATGAGAAAATATGGAGAGCAGAATCCCATCCCTTCCTGAGATAACAGGATGGACAACTCTTCATTCAAGAGTATGCTCTGAAAGGGGTTTGTGGGATAGTCCCTTGTGAAGCCAGTGGAGGGTATATTTTCAAAGTGAAGCAGATACCCCCTGTGGACCATGTTTGTTTATTTATTCAATGATACTTTTATACCACCATATCTACAAGTCAGAGCAGTTTACATGGAACAAAGAACGTTTACTTTACATAGAACAGATGTTTAACAGGCTAAGAACTAAAATGATAACTCTGAACATAGTGAACACAGAACTAATTAACATGGTATGTAATAGTGTCTAGCTGAGTATGTGGAACCATAGGATGTGAAGGTGGCTATGTGTCTGAGCCGAAGTGCTGCAGAAACAGTAGTGTTTTTAGCCTTAGGCGGAAGTCTCCAATGTTTGATAGGGAGTGGAGATCGTGAGGAACAGCATTCCAGATGATGGGAGTGTAGTAATAGAAAGCTCTGTTGAAGGTAGAATTGTTGGTATAGGGCATTGCTAGCGCTTCTGCGGCTTCTCTGGGCATGGGGTTTGGTAAGCATTGACTGCATAGAATGAACTGAAATATGTAACAAAACCTTGCAAGTTGTTAAAGACACTTTTTATTCCACCCTGCTGACTATTGGTAGCCAGTGAAGCTACTTTAAGATGGGTGTTATGTTGTCATGTCTAGAGGTATCCATGATGATCCTTGCTGCTATATTCTGTGCCAGCTGTAGTGGATGTAGCGAGGATTTAAAGAGTCCTTGATAGATAATGTTGGCATAATCGAAGATGGGAGTAATGAGAGCCTGGCAGATGTTTCTGAAATCTTTATGTTCTAGCAGTGGTTTGAGGTTTCTCAGGGTCTTGATATGGTGATATACTGTTCTGGTGATTTGCGTGATTTGGGTGTTAAAGTTCAGGCTCTGATCAAGAATTATACCTAAGTATTTCACCTGCAGTGCTATGTGCAGTGCAGTGTTTCACCTGCAGTGATATGTGCAGTGTTAGGTCTGCAAGGGTTAAGGTGTCTGGCAGAGAGAAGGTAGGGTTTCTGGTAACATGTAGGAGTTCAGTTTTGTTAGGGTTTATAACGAGGTTATGGATGGTGAGCCATTGTGTGATTGCTTCCAGGCATCTGCTAACTGGATAGTAATCAGGGTTGTTGGTGGTAAAGGGGGAGTAGATGAGGATGTCATCTGCACAAAAATGGTAATACTGCAATTTGGTAAATTAAGTAAAGCCAACTAGTCTGTTGGATGAAGTATCATTTTGTGGCTTTGATAGGGACCTGTATTTATATTGTTTGGTCAAAAATGGTAAAAGACTTTGTGGCTTTTGATGATCTTGCAGAGGGGTTGGATAATGATGTTAAAGAGCAAAGAGAATAGTGCAGAACCCTGGGGTAAGCTTTGAAGGAGCTTGAATGCTTTAGAGGTTTGTGAGCCTACCCAGACCTGTTGGGACCGATTTGAGAGGTATGACTGGAATCATAACAGAGTTTTGCTTCTAAGCCCAATTTCATGAAGGTGTGTGTTGAGCTGAGTTTGTGTGATTGAATCAAATGCTGCAGATATGTCCAGAAAGACAAGGATGAAACCTTGGGTGTTTTTTTCAGTGTCTCTAATTAGATTGTCAAGTAGTGATGTTAGCAACATTTCAGTGCTGTGGTAAGGTTTAAAGCCATGCTGTTGCTCGTCCAGAGAGGCTTGGGATTCTATGAAATCTTGCAGTTGGAACTGGACTACCTTTTTCACTATCTTGGCAAGAGATGGTATACTTGAGATGGGTCTGTATGAGGAAGGAGGTTGGATCAAGCATGGATGATTTCAGCAATGGTCTGATCAATGCTTGCTTCAAGGTGTTTGGCATGCAACGAAGCTGAAGGGATGTTTGAAGTCGAGAGTCCACTATTCAGAAGTGATGAGGTGCCACCTGTGGGCATAGGAACAGAGTCTGTCTGCTATGTTCAGGGGCTGGGGACCCTGCAGAGACAGAGTGGCAATACTTTACTTCTACCCATTGCCTGCATAGAACTGTTACCCAGTGTTTGCATAGAACTGCTACCCATTGCTAGCACAGAACTGTTACCCAGTGTTTGCATAGAACTGTTACCCATTGCCTGCCTAGTACTTTTACCCAGTGTTTGCATAGAACTGCTACCCAGTGCTTGCACAGAACTTGTTGCCCATTACCATGGCCCCACATCACATTGTCCTCCTAATCCTAGCCAACTGCCTCTCCTCCTACCAAAACCCCCCTCCTCTTCCCCCTACCCCCTACCTTCCTCATTTCACCCTCCATTCTTTCCCCTCACCTAGCATCTGCTCTTGAGCTTCAGCACACCATCCCCCACATTCAACCAACCCCTCTCTCTCTAAAGCAACCCCACCCTTGCTTCCGCCGTACCTTCTCCGCTTTACCTCACTCTCTACTATTCCTTCTCCTTCTCTCATCAGGAAACATCAACCCTAACCCTGGCCCCCCTTGATTTCCTTCTCACGCTAACAAGAGTTCATCACGTACCTTATCTCATCTCATCCACATCCCGCTCCTCCCCTCTTCCACCCACCCTCACTCATCCCCCAATCTCTCATACAGAGATATCAACCCCAACCTTATCTCCAAAAAGAAATCCTCACATAACCTAACTGATACCAGCAATATCACCCCTCACTTGCCCGCCACTTCCCTTCTCTCAAGTCCCTCTTGCAGGGCACACACATCCAAACATATCCACCCACACCCTGTTCCCTCTAAATCTCTGCACTTCTCTAGGAATAAAGCCTCACGTTACTCTGATAAGAAATCCTCACGTAACTTATCTAACCTTATCCACATCCCTCTCCTTCCTCCCTCCGCTCTCCCGTTCTCATGTGCCCTATGGAACGCATGCTCAGTCACTAACAAACTTCCTTTTACCCATGATCTCTTTATCTCTAATGCCCTACACCTTCTCGCCCTGACTGAGACCTGGATCCCCCCAGATGACACCGTATCCATTGCTTCTCTCTGCTATGGGGGTTACCAGTTCTCCCATACACCTCAATCTACTGGTCGTGGTGGTGGTGTTGGTCTCTTATTTTCTCCCTCCTGTCAATTCCAACCTCTCCTCCCACCTCAGTCACCCTCTCCCTCTCCTTTGAAGTCCACTCCATTCGCCTCCTCCTACCACTTCCCCTCCATGTTGCTGTTATTTATCGCCCACCCAACAAATCCAAATCAACCTTCCTCACCGACTTTAACTCCTGGCTCTCCGCCTTTCTGGATCCCTCTTCCCCCACTCTTATTCTTGGCAACTTCAACATTCACGTCGACAACCCCTCCGACCCCCATGCCTCAAAATTCCTTGCCCTCATCTCCTCTTATGACCTCCAACTCTGCTCCACCGCCCCCACCTACATACACGGCCACTGCCTTGACCTAATACTCTTCTCCAATTCCGCTCCCTCAAACTTCCACAACTCAATCCTTACCTCATCTGACCATCACCTTTTAACCTTTACTCTTCAGCTTCCGCCATCTCAACCTCGTCCTGTCTCATCCAACCTATTTAGAAACCTCTATAATATTGATCCCCTGACTCTCTCTTCCACCATTTCTCAATCTCTCTCCTCCATTATATCCTCCAAGTCCGTCAATGAGGCACTATCTTCCTATAATGCTATACTCTGCTCAGCCCTTGACACTCTTGCCCTGCCCACCCCACGTCCAGACAAACGATCTACTCCCTAGCCCTGGTTTTCGCCCACAACCTATTATCTATGCATCTGCGCACGTTCCATCGAGCATGCTTGACGCAAATCCCGCTCCCCGGAGGACCTTCTACACTTCAAATTCATGCTTGGCTCCTTCCAGTCAGCCATAGCACTTGCCAAACAAGACTACTACATCCACCTGACCAACTCCCTGGCTTCTGATCCTCTCCGTCTCTTTAACACCCTCAATTCTCTCATCAAAGTCCCCCCCGCCCCCAGTCCCGCCCTCCCTTTCTGCCCAATCCCTAGCTGACCACTTCCATGACAAGATCCACAAGATTACCCTCCAATTTGCCACCCCCTCATTTACCTCTCTCCCTCCCAATTCTCCCCCTCATCCGTACTTCCTCTACCACCCTCTCCTCCTTCCCTCCGATCTATGAAGAAGAAACCACACTCCTTCTTACCTCCTCCAAACCCACCACATGTTCATTTGACCCTATCCCCACCCATCTCCCACACCCCATCTCCTCCACCATTGTACCCACCCATCTCTCATATCCTCAACCTTTCACTCTCTACTGCAACTGTCCCTGTTGGCTTCAAACATTCTGTTGTCACACCTCTCCTCAAGAAACCCTCACTTGATCCCACATGCCCTAACTATCGACCCATCTCCCTCCTTCCCTTCATATCGAAACTACTAGAACGTGCAGTCCACCACCACTGCCTCGACTTCCTCACCTCCCAAGCCCTCCTGGACCCACTACAATCCGGCTTCCGTCCCTTACATTCCACTGAAATGGCTCTCGCAAGAGTCTCCAATGACCTATTCCTGGCTAAATCTAAGGGCCTCTGCTCTATCCTCATTCTTCTTGACCTCTCCACTGCCTTTGACACCGTTGACCACACTCTTCTCCTCATCACCCTCTCCTCCCTTGGCTTCAAGGACCTGGTACTGTCCTGGTTCTCCTCCTACCTCTCCCATCACTCATTCAGTGTATGCTCTGGCGGCTCCTCTTTCTCCCCTACCCCGCTTTACGTAGGTGTACCCCAAGGATCAGTCTTGGGCCCCCTACCTTTCTCTCTCTACACCCAAGCCCTTGGCATGCTTATCTCCTCCCACAGCGTTCAGTACCATCTTTATGCCGATGACTCCCAAATCTATCTCTCTACACCTACTATTTCTCCAGCAACACAGTCCAAGATCTCTGCCTGCCTCTCTGACATTGCTGCCTGGATGCCTCTTCGCTGATTGAAACTGAACATGGCTAAGACTGAACTCCTTATCTTTCCCCCCAATTCCTCCCCTCCTCTTCCCCCTTCTCAGTCTACGTGGACAGAGCTACTATCCTTCCTGTTCCCTCAGCCCGCAACCTAGGGGTTATCTTTGACATCTCTCTCTCCTTCTCTGTACATATCCAGCATGTAGCTAAGACCTGCCATTTCTTCCTCTTCAATATTGGCAAAATCCACCCCTTCCTCTCTGAACACACCACCAAAATGCTAATCAACTTAATCTCCTCTCGTCTCGATTATTGCAACCTACTACTTGCTGGTCTCCCCGTCAGCCACTCCTTCCCCTTCAATCTATACAAAATCACACTGCTCGACTAATCTTCCGCCAGTCTCATCATGCCCACATTACTCCTCTTCTCAAGTTGCTTCACTAGCTCCCTGTCCAGTTCCGCATCCAATTCAAACTTCTCCTACTGACCTATAAATGCATTCACTCTGCGGCCCCTCCATACCTCTCATCTCTGATCTCTCCCTACATCCCCTCTTGGAACCTGCACTCCGCTAGCAAATTACTTCTATCTATGCCATTCACCTGCACTGCTAACTCCCGACTTCGTTTTTTTCACCTTGCTGCACCTCACGCCTGGAACAGCCTACCTGTGTCTATACGCCAGGCACCCTCCCTGGCCCTCTTCAAATCCAGGTTGAAGACTCACTTCTTCACCATTGCTTTCAGATCCTGACTTCTATCCATATTCTATCTTAACCCCTGTCAACTCTCACGACCATATCATATTGACCATATTGTGCCTTGTACTAATCCGACCTATGCTCTGTAATGTTCTGATTAGATTGTAAGCTCCGATGAGCATGACTCTGATGGGCAGGGACTGTCTCTTCTATTCTGGCTAACTCTTGTTGGTTAGCTGTACAGCGCTGCATGCATGGCGCTCTATAAGTGATGAAGAGTAGTAGTAGTACTCTCTAGGAAACAGTCAAAAACCAGGTGCAGGTTGTGCCTGTGCTGCTGGTTGGGGCTTAGGATCCTTGGGCACTGTGGGTTGGTGAGGGCTCTGCTGGTACTGCTGAGGCTGGTAAGTAGCTGCAGGTGTGTAGGAAGGATAACATTTCTTCTTCTTAGAGTAGAAAGGTTTCTTTGGAAAAGCCTTCCTTTTGGAGGGGTTAGCCATCTTCCTGGAAAGGCGTTTGAGGGTGAGATCATCTGTCTCAATCTCACCGGTCTTTTCTCTCCATCCTTTTCCAAAAAGGTTCTCTCCAGTACATGGGATATTAGCCAACTTGTTCCGGACTCACTGCTCAAGATCTGATGCCTGTAATCAGGCCATCCTTTGACCCCCAAAGCAGACTGCTTAAGCTTTGCTAGTTGATTAAAAAGCATCAAAAGATGTCCTGGTAAGGAATTTTGAGGTATTTTGACCATGTCTGATAAGTGCTTGAAATGCATTCCTCATCATCAGGAAGCATGGCGACATCCTTCAGGAACATGCCTATGTATAGCATGTAGGAGGTGGATGAAGTGGAGTCAGAATCTGACAAGAAGTCAAAGTATTTTTGGTCATGCTTTTGACCCTGATACTTCATCAATGTCAAGTGTCAATGCTGATGCTCTGAGCTATCTAAATTGGGAGCCCTGGCAATTTTAGCCTATTGGGTATCGGTGTTGTCATTCAGTTCCAACTGAGGTAGCGGTGGAAAGAGGTCCACCGATGCAGGCTCAAAAGCCAACATCAGGGCCAATACAGTTGGCTGTTGGCAGGGTGCCAAAACCTGCACTACTGCAACTGTCGATACCATCAGTACTGAGTGAGACCAAACTCCTCTCAAGAGCCAGCATGCACTGATCCAGAGAGATGGTCAATGTCTGGGTGTAGTCACCTATGGGGCTTTGAGCCACCTTCCCAGAACACGGAACCAGTTGCTCTCAAGAGGTCAATTCTTCGGGAGCTTCCTGGAGCTCCTCTTGTACTTTGGCATGTCTTCCTGCTGGGGCAGTTTAGCTGGCCGGTCTGCATCGGAAGCACACTTCAGTGAATTTCAATGCCAATGGTAGGACTTTTCTCTTGACTCGGTATCGGTCTTCAATGCCTGCAACCTGCAACAGAGCCTTCGAACTATATGCACCAACCCTCTGGAACTCTCTACCAAGTCACATCAGATGAAATGGAGACCCCTCATCATTCAGGAAACAACTAAAAACCGCCCTATTCCAGGAATACCTCGGACCAGAAACAATCACCCACCACTGACCCCCCAACCCCCAACCCCTAGTTCACCCCCATGAACATATGCACTAAGAGACTGTAACACAACGTCTATGTCTATGTCCCAATTATTTGTTAAAATCATTAATGTTGGACACCTGGTGATAGCCCCCACCCCCAGAAGCTGATTAGTGTCCACCCCCCCTCAATGTTGCACCGCTTTGACCCGGAGAAAGGCGGGATATAAATACAGTTAAATAAATAAATAAATAAATGCTGGTATCTTAGACTTATTGTTATGTTTGAACTTTGAAAAGACCTGAGATCCATGCAAGACGACCAATATTTTTGATGATATGGCAGCCACTGAAATAGGGTCCAGGGTGAATAGTGAACCATATTGTCTGGCTCTATTTTGTAGGCCTCTCTTTGTCTTTTATTGGCACAATGGACAAGACTTTGGTAAATGGTTGGGACGCAATCATTTTAAACACCAGTAATGTTTATCTGTTATTGATATTCTAATGGAACATTTGTTACATTTTTTAAAACCACTACCGGGTTTTTCCATGTTTCATATTCTCTTCGGGAATGTAGAGAAAAATGTAGGCTGAAGGCCTAGTTGGCAGCGAACACTGCAGAAAAAGAAAAGAGAGAAAAATCTGAAGTTAAACAAAAAAGATATCGGGGCCGGTGTCAGGCTGACGGAACCAGGATCGACAGAAAAACAGAGCACAGTATTAAACCAAAAAAGAAAAGGTTTTCAGTGGTGACAGGAATGTGCAAACTGCAGGCTCCTTGGAAAACGAAGAACTGAGGAGAGTAGTTGGAAATGAGGGAAGGCAGGCACACAGGCACAGTGGAGTGCTCCCAAAGGCTTTCCTATTGGATACTGGTGACCATTCCTGTGTGAGCTCCGTCGGTAGAGATGTCACCCAAATATGAAAACTGCATTCCTGCTTGTTTCTGGAGATGAGCTGATTTTAAAATGTCTATGCATATGCATGGCACTTTTTCTGAAATCACCATTGGTTTCCATACCTTCACACTTCCATTCCCTGCCACCACCTGGATGACCTTTCTAAAATGTACCTTAATGTGTCTTTATAAAACATAGACTCCTACACAGTCTCCTTAATGTAGAGGCTTAACATTTATTGCCCATTTATTTTGGTCATTAATGTGCAGAAATTTATTTTAGAGCAATTTAGTAAAAGAAATCCCTAATTTAAAATGTGTTTATATTTTTTTATCTAGTACAAATCTGCTGAACTTATAAAAGCAAATTTTATGAGGTAAATCTGCTGTGTATCCATAGAGGATTTCTATATATTTATCTGGAACTTCTCAAGATCCACAAGAGTAATTCATATGCATTTACTGAGCAGGATTCAGAGAAAGAAAGAGTTTGATGTAATCCCTAGTTTGCATGCAGTCCAGAGAGGAAAAGTATCACATACACATATAAGGTATACAAAAAGCAATAACATACAGATGTAATAACATAAGGCCCAATTTCATGTGCATGCTGAATGGTGGTACATGTCCCATGATAACAGTGAAGATGATTCAATTGACCCTGGTTCTTTTGTGGGTGTGTTACCTTTTATGCCACAAGCTGCGGAAATTGTATCTATTTTAAAGAAACATTGGGCTATTTTGTCCTTACATCCCAGTTTTGCTAAACCGCTCATGTTGGCCTTTAAAAGGCGTCGGAATATTGCTGATTGGGTGGTCCGTACTATTGAAGAAACCCCCCCATCCATTAATTAAGGGGCATTTTTAATGTCAACAATATGATTTTTGTAGTGGTACGTTGGAAGGTCCGTTTTGGGATACGCCATTAACTCGTCGGAGACTTTATAGCAACTTCCATACAACTTGTCAGACTACTTTTGTGGTATATGTATTAGTTTGTCCTTGTAACAAACTTTATATTGGAAAAACCATCCACAGCATGAAACAGAGACTACAGAAGCATCGCTCTCGTATTACCTTAGGAGTCTTATCGGTTCCTATGGTTCAACACTGTCAGGAGTTCCATCATTCTTTTCAGAATTTGCGTTGGCGTATTTTGGATCATATTCCAGCCAAACCTAGAGGTGGGGATCGGGGCGCACGCCTCTTATATCGTGAACAATTTTGGATTTATCAATTAAACTCTCTAATACCGGAGGGTTTAAATTCCTCCTTAGATTGGTGGAGTATTATATAAACTGGGGGTTTTCCTCCCATATAAGGATCGTGACTGTGATAGGTTCTTTCGATTAGTGATGTCATTCTATTCAGACCAATAAGAGGGACCTAAGTTGGGTTGTCCGTTCAAACTTGCAACGGTATTTTGAGAAAGGGCTGTGAGTGTCGGGAGCCCGAAACGCAACGTTGGGTTAATAATTTCTTATAACACTGCAAACTGACGGAGATATTTTTGCGACTACGGCCTTTGTTGGGATGATATTTGCTTGGCCTCTTAGCTCCTGATACCCATGGAAATCATGATGGAAGGGAACATTTTCGGAGTCTGATTGAGGAACTTTTGGAAAAGTTAAGTCATCCCTTATTTTATACATTGGCATGTCAGCATAATTAGATTAAAATCATTTAGATTTAATTCTTACACTACATTGAGTAGACCCGTTTGATTTGAGTATCTCAAGGGTTGTTTTTGGGGTGATGTCCCCATTTTATACAGAATAAAAGGAACATATTTGCTACGAGAGGATGTTACATCTTCATGGCAATAGTTCCGACAAAAAAAAAAAATTAGTTTATGATACACATTCCTTTGATATTGGTTAATTATATATTTGGGATATGTGGTTTTGGGTATAGTAAATTTGATAGTTAAGATTTCCCAATTTTGATATAGGCAGGCTATGCGCAGCGTCAGCGTATAGCCTGCCCACCAGTCCCCTTAACCCAGATGTTCACTTCTGTGGTGATGGAAGTGAAAATCTGAGTTATGCTGGATGTGCTGGCAGCCCCCGAAGCTAAGCAGGTACCAGCGATTTTCGATGCTACCTGTTTAGCCCCTGTTCCTTAAAGACAGGCGAAGAAAAACCTCGCCTATCTTTAAGGTGCAGAGGTCTAAGCGTGAAGCCCATTCCTCCACCTCCGCTCTACCAAAGAACGCCCAAGCACATCCCAATGCTAACCGCATACATCTGGGTGTGTTGGGGACTTATTTGGGATTTTTGAAAGCATTACCCATATAGGTGCCTTTTGAAAATCCCAGTTAAGGCATTTACATGGGTAACTAGGGCAGTTACCCATGTAAATACCTTCAAAAATGATGCTCATAATACATTTTAATATATAGTCTGAAAACATATATACAGATAGGTAGGGGCACGGTGTATGCCTTAAGACCCAACTAACTGTAAATAAACCAAACATCTTTGGGTCTTTAATCTGGAAAAGGGCTGAGGGGAGATATGATTGAGGTCTATAAATTAATGAATGGAGTAGAATGGGTAAATACAGATCGATTGCTTACATCATCAGAATATAGAAAGACTAGGGGACATGCAATGAAGCTACAGGGAACCTATTTAAGAATAATAAGAGAAAATATTTTTTCACTCAACGTGTAATCAAACTCTGGAATTTGTTACTGGAGGATGTAGTAAAAGCTGTTAGTGTAGCTGGGTTTAAAGAAGGCTTGGAGAAGTTCCTGAAGGAAAGGTCCATAAACCATTATTAAAAAGGACCCAGGACATCACTGCTTGACCTAATACAAGCATTGTGGAACCTGTGTCTTTTGGGGAAAATGCTAGGTACTTATGACCTAGATTGGCCATTGTTGGAAACAGGATACTGGGCTTGATGTACCTTGGTCTGACCCAGTATGGCATATTTTATGTTCTTATATATGTATGTATATACTGTATATGCTGATAACAATTAGTCTCTTTTCAAAGAGAAAATTATGTTTGAAAGTTGAATTCCCTCTTAGGAGGGAATTATCTCCAACTGAATACGTTCCCAAAGCCTTATAATCACTCCATCCCCATAAAATAAAGTGTAATTAATATTTGCTCATGTAGAAAAGGCCAAAATTATTTTTCTTAATGTGGAAATTGGAAAAAAATGTAATTTGCTGATGTGGAAAAGGACTAATATGCAAAGGTTGTTCAAAACCTAGGGGCCTGTTTACTGAAATGTACTGTTAGCACAAGGTTTAGCACACAGTAGGCATGCTGCACTAACAATGTGGGGCGCCATATTAAAAATCCCATGCTAACCATTTAGCAGATGACTGGGTGGGGACTGTTTAGGTTGGGGCAGAAAGTGGGCATCAACAGCATAATACAATTAGAGCAGATGTCTTTGGTACATACTATCTGTGGCTTTTGCTATTGGCATGAGTACACTTAATGGCATCTCAGTGGGTGATGTTAAGTGCATCTGTGTGCCAGTTGGCATGGTGCCACACAGTTGCAATACACTAAAAGAAGGGGGACGGATGCACATGCCCCTTGAGCTTAGCATGGTCATCTGCACTAAATTTAGAAACATAGAAACATGATGACAGAAAAAGACCACATGGCCTATCTCAGTGGTTCTCAACCTTTTTTGTACCGTGAGCCCTTTTACCATTGGTCAACTTGTGGTGACCCCCAATGATAAAATCAAATGCGTCTCTCTTCCTTTACCGTTAACCAATTGTCACTGTAATCATTTGTTGAATTATTAATATATTATAGGCCTTTGAAATATGTTTTTATTTATAAAATTTACTTATTTAAACCACAATAATTAATCACAATACCAAGTATTTGATTTCAAAATTATGATGATTTTGTAGTCAAATCACTAATATGAAATACAATTATTTTTTTCTACCTTTGTTGTCTGACCAATTTATTCTCTGATCATGCTGGTCCCGATCTGAGGCTTCTGCTTTTCTGTCTTCTCTTAGCTCTCTTTCTGTGGTCTATGGTCCATCTGCCATTTCTTATCTCTTCTTTCATTTTCTTCACTTCTTTCCATCAGCCTATTTCCAGTCCCAGTAACCCTCCCCAGTATCAACCCCTTTCCAGTCCTCACTCTCAGTACCTTCCAATGTCAACTTGCATTCCCATGACTGCCACTGGTGTCCATTCCCTTCCAGTCCCCCTCCTTCCCCACTGACCAGTCCCTTCTAGTACAAATACCATGGCAGCCCCTCTCATATCCACTCCCTTCTAGTTCCAATCTCTCATCCCCTCATATCAACCCATTTGTAGCCTTAGTCCCCAGTTTTCTTCCAGGGCCAGCAGCTCTGTCCTCCCCTCCCCACAATCAGCCCATTTCCGGTCGAAGCCCCCCAATCAGCTCGCTTCCAGTGCTAGTCCCTCCTCAACCTTATTACCAGTGCTAGCCTCCCCTAATCAGCCCAATACCATTCCTACCCCCCCATCAGCTCATTGCCAGTCCTAGCCTCCCCAAACAGCTCATTTCCAGTGCTAGTCCCTCCTCAACCCCATTACCATTGATAGGCTCCCCTAATCAGCCCATACCAGTCCTACCCCCCCATCAGCCCATTACCAGTGTTAGCCTCCTCTAATCAGTCCATTTCCAGTTCTAACCTCCCCGATCATCTCATTTCCAATGCTAGCCCCCCCATCAGTCCATTACCAGTCCTACTCCCCCATCAGCACATTAACAGTCCCAACCCCCTCTTGTTCAGTCCATTCCCAGTCCTAGCCTTCTCTAATCAACCCATTACCAGTCCTAGCCCCCATCTGCCCATTATAATCCTAACCCACACTGTCTCTCCCCTATGTCCAGCATTTATCCCCGCCTGTCCAGTATGTCCCCCTGTCTCTTCCTTTTGTCCATGTCAGCCCGCCTCCCTCCCTCCATGTCAGCCCCCCCTCTGTCCATGTCAGCCCCCCTCCCTCCACATCAGCCCTCCCCTCCCTCCATGTCAGCCCCCTCCCTCCCTCATGTCAGCCCCGTTGCAGGTTCCCTGCCCCCTCCTCCCCTCTCCCTGTCTGCCTGCTACTGCCCTGTTCTTCTGCAGCTATGGCTCCCTGTCTCTTAGGGAACCGCGGCTATGCCTGTGAAGCCGTTGCAGAGCCTTTCTGTCTCTCGACGGGCTCTGTGCAGCGTTGTCCCGCCTCCAAAGGAAGTGGTAAACAACTTCTTTTGGAGGCGGGACAATGCTGCACAGAGCCCGTCAAGAGGCAGGAAGGGCTCCGCAACGGTTTTACAGGCATAGCCGCGGTTCCCTAAGAGGCAGAGAGCTGCGGCTGCATTAGAAGGGAAGTGGTAAGTTTGCCACTGCTGAGAAGTGGACTTGGCAGCGGCAGCAACTTGTGCACTTTTTTTTTTTTAATGGCGGAGTGAGGCGACCCCCACTAAATCCTGTGGTGACCCCCATGGGGGTCGCAACCCACAGGTTGAGAACCGCTGGCCTATCTAGTCTATCCTTCTATATCAACAACTACAACAATCCCCTTTTTTTCTTTAGAGATCCTCTGCATTTGTAGCCCTACTGCATGCGGACTTAGCGTATTTTAGTAAACATGCCCCATGGGGGTTATTTTAGAGCCCTATTTGTGCACAGAGTGGTGGGTACACCTACTATAGCCACTTTATTGGACAAACTAGATAGACCATACTGGTCTTTATCTGCCATAATATACTATGTAACTATGTTATGATGATGTCTGAAAACAGGCATACAGATTTCCAGAGCACACAGGCATCCATGGAGCCATATTAGAAAGTGGTTTTAAAGATGTCCCAGGTTTTAGGATATACAAATAGGAACAATGGTGTGGTGTAGGCATATCCAAGGTGTTTCCAAGAACCTGAACGTCCTTGCCCAATTTCAGAAATGCCCTACATGTCCTGAGCTATGTCCAATGTTATGTCCAATGCTTCAGATGCAATTAGGCACTATAAAAGTATTTGGTTTGCCAGCTAAATACTTGGAGGATGTGGAGGAGGTACACTGATATCCCTTGTACTGTATTTCCCATTTTGACAACAAATACTGATGGAGAATGAGAGCCCCTGTTTTCATTTTGCCATACCTATAGACATCTCTGTATGTAAATTAACATGAGATAGATGTCCCCACTCCATGTTTTTGTAGTGGGGACGTCTATGTGGAGGCTGATGTGGGTGTCTATATCGGGATTGTTTCTTTGCCTAAAATCAGGCCAAAACAGACACCCCCAGCATTTTCCTGCATGTTTTTCCTAGATTGCACTTGGATGCCCTTTCTAAAACGCCACTTCACAGTATGAGTATCTTTTGCAATTTTGTTCTGTTTTCCACATCAACAAATTAGCAATAACTCTAACAGCATAGTTTCTGTTCTAATGAGGAAATTGTTTATCAACATATCTGGTTATGTAGAGTTAGCTGGGTCTTCAAGCATACAGTGTATCCCTATCTAGATGTATCTATATACACTGTATATGTTTTTAGACTACATATTAAAATTTCCTTTGTTATTACATCCATGGTGGTATTGCTATTTTTTTATATCATACTGCATCCCTAATCTGATATGTATATTTAGCCTAAAAAGAACTTGCTGCTCTTTCTAATGATGATTACTGTATTTCCTTTTTACTGAAAATGTTTCAAAATAACTTGGAAAAATATAACAGATGAAAATGCAACATAAAGTGTAATCTATTGTGTCAGGACAAGAAACAGGAAACAGTCAAATTAGTAATGTAGCCATTTTTATATTGTTGCAAAGAGTCCCAATTGCATCTTTTGAAGCTAACAATTTTCATAAGGCTGACAGATGAGGTTAGGCTTCTAAGCATTTCAGTGTTGATTCAGCTTTTATCTAAAACACCTCTGAAGTTGAAAGCTAGTTTTAGGATACAGTGCTATAATCTGAAATTAGATACTTAATGTAGCTGTTAAAATCAATTGAGAGCCAAATTTCCCATGGCTTGCAGTCAAGTTTACTTATGAATTTTTCAACTGTAAAATTCTTTAAATGATAAGGCTATAGATCCTCCTCCAAATGTCTAAGTCTGATCTTAAAATATTCTAACTGAAGGGTCCATTAAAAAACTAAGTATTACATAATTGAGCCCTAGAGTAAGAATAAATTGTGAAATGTATGTGAAATGTGCATGATTTCAACTAACGTTCAATGAATTTTGGTTTGAAATGGTGTCAGACAATGTGTGGCATTAAATGGAAGGTTAAACCTACTTGCATTTTGGTTCATTAAACGCAGTTAAAGTGCAAATTCCCTCATTCTGACAGTAGTAATCACAAGGGTTCACTTTCTGGTCACAGCGCTGATTTTTAAACCCCGCAGAGCATCTGCAGAATTTCAGTAAAATACAACTGCAATAAATAGTCTGCCTTTTTACTTGAACATGTTTTAAACTCAATACATAGAAAATGTGGTAGGAAAGAAAACCGCAAAGAGATGGGATGAGATCTACCCAAATCTCCTTACAGAGAGTGGAGCCAGATCCCAAACCAACTCTCACAAGTAGTCCTTCCTATAAATGAACTGAACTTTGGCAGCTATTTCCCAGAGACCTTTTATAATTACTGTAAGTTGGCAACCAAGACCTCTAGTTTTCTGCAAATAATTGGTGGCAGAACGTTTGTGCTGCTCGAAAATCTGCTCATTGTAGCTGCATATCTGCCTTTAGCAATTTTCATATTAAAAATAGCTAGATCAAAAACTGAGTGAAGGAAAAGTAAATAAATTAAAATGCATTAACATCAAAAAGTTACATTTGAAGAAGCAATCTCAATCCTAGATACTGCCCAAGGCAGATATAGCAGAGAAATAAACATACTGAGCAGGGAGACCAATTATGATCATCTTACTGAGATGCAAAAATAATTTTGTCTTCCATGCATAATTTGGTTCTGAATATTGGTCCACTTAATTATCTGAAAACAGGTAAATGAAGGGATACTATGATTTCAAATTTAACAGCTTATAATGTTGGTATTAAAAAGAAAAGAATAGTTTGCTAACATTTAACCTTGAATGAAAATGGACAGGCTAATATATTAAGTTTCTTGTGAATTTATATTTGTGTTAAGCAATATTCCCTCATCAATATTTGAGGATAATAGTTAAAAGATGCAAATCATGATTAGCATCACACCATATAGAATACATAGTAAAAAAAATGATAATTTCATGACTTTAAACATTGATTTGTAAATAAAAACTGCTCTTTCAGGTGCACGGATTTAAATGGTAATAAACAAGGGTGTTTTAACATATAGAGATGTCTTAGAACTCCATAGCCTTTCCACTGAACAGATTGCTACAGAAAACTAAGGACATTATTTGTTACTAGGTTTTATTCATAATATGCTAAGCGTTGTTGCTATAATGTTCTAATAACAGTGTTTGTATTCAGAGTCTTGCAGGAAATAAAATAAATTAAAATAATGATTTTCTTTGTAGAAATATTTTGTAATCTTAAGAAAATTGTGAATGCAAATATTTTTGCATTCACATCTTTACATGTTAGAAAGGTGTTGCACTATAGGATAATGCTTTTAGAAAAATCACTATGGGCTATGCATAATAGGCCCAAAATTCAGCGGCGGCAGCAGCTAGCATGATTTCAGAACCTAGCCATCACTGCTGAACACTCAACCTGGATATTCAATGCCAAGGCTAGTGGCAGAAGCAAGAAACTTGCCAGGCAGTTGGGATATTCAGCCGCTGCCCAGTTAGGCTCGGCGTCAAAGGTTTGGCCAGCTTTTGCTGCACTTAACTTTCACCGCCAAGGGATAACTGGACAGCGTCTGAATATTGCTGCAGACTGGTTATCCCCGGGTACCACTCTCGGAACACCCCGATACTAACTAGTTAGCGTCAGGGCATATAGTGGTGGTACCCATGGATATTTTGAATAACCCGCTTAGGGGCATTTATACAGTCTACAGGTCTGTAAACTGTGCAAATGCCTTTGAATATCAGGCGATATGTCTTTTATGGTATAGGGTGTATCATCTTGAGCAGACTGGTTGTGAGGTCTCTCAACATAAAGAAGGAGTAGCTGTGAAATAATGTCCAATAACATAATAACATAGTATGGTTTTAAAATTTCTTATTATAAACATAGATATATTTGAAGTGAATAATGTATCTTTTAAAAATAAAGGGGCATATTTACTAAAGTGTGCTAAGGTATGGCACCTTAGCTTATGCTAAGTGCCAATGATTAGCATTGGGGGTAAAATGGATCTGCACTTTTGGGGGTATGCCCAACATGATTGCCTGCAGTTACAATGGTGAAAAGCATGAAACATTGAAAGGTTAGAAATTTGGGAGTTATGTTTGACATTCAGCTATCTATGCTTGCGCAACTTCAATCGATCACTAGAATTGCTTTTTATAAGTTGTGTATTGTTAGGAGACAAAAGCCTTATTTATCAGTAGATAATTTAAGAAAAGCATAAGAACATAAGAAATACCATGCTGAGTCAGACCAAGGTCCGTCAAGTCCAATATCCTGTTTCCAACAGTAGCCAATCCAGGTCACAAATACCTGGCAGATACCCAAAGTCTACAGCTTCCACAATGCTTGTTCTGGGGTAAGCAGTAGTTTTCCTAGGTCCTCTTTATAATTGTTTATGGACCTTTCCTTCAGGAACTTGTCCAACCTTTTTTAAACCCAGCTACACTAACAGCTTTTACTACATCCTCCGGTGATGAATTCCAGAGTTTGATTATACATTGAGTGAAAAAATATTTTCTATTATTAGTCTTAAATGGGTTACATTGTAGCTCCATTGCGTGTCCTCTAGTCTTTCTACTTTTTGATGGCGTAAACAACCAATCTACGTTAACCCATTCCACTCCAATTTATAGACTTGTATCATATCACCCCTCAGCCTTCTCTTTTCCAAGTTGAAGTCCTAACCTTTTAAGCCTTTCCTCATGGGGTATCCTTCCATCCCCTTTACCATTTTGCTGGCTCTTCTCTGTACCTTTTCTATTTCTGCTATATCCTTTTTAAGATACGGTGACCAGAACTGCAAACAATATTCAAGGTGTGGTCAAACCATGGAACGATACAGAGGCATTATAATCTGCCATTTGGACACCCAGTCTTCCAATTTTTCAAGGTCCTCTTCAATTTTTCACAATCCTCTTGGGTTTTAACAGCTAGCAATTTAAGCCTTAGTAGTCTTCCATACTGATTATTGTAACAGCCTGTATTTGTATATATGTTTCATATATTGCAACTAAATGCTGCTACAGGTGTGATTATGGGGACGGGTAGATCAGAACATATTACTCCTGTTGTGCAGTTTGCATTGGCTTTCTGTGAAATTGCATATGAAGTATAAGATTGCCATGCTGGTTTTTAAAGCATTGCATCAAGAGGCATCTCTTGATCTCTCTTCTGTGTTGCATATTTATTGCCCTTCTTGCATATTGAGATTCAAGAGCATGATGTTAACGGATGTTCTATCTCATCGGCAGGTGTACTTCAGTGTTTTGAGAGAATGCATGTTATCTTCAGATCATCCATATGTGGTTGCTATATTATTGTTTCCATTGACTTTTATGTTGTTTTTACTCAATTCATAGTATGTTTTGTTATATTTATTGTGTATGCATTCTTGTAATTCACCTAGATTGCTTGACAGTGTGGAGGAAAACAATCCTTTTAAATAAATAAGTTGATTAGTGCATGCTAATAACCCCCATGCTAAATGCAATGTGCCATTAATGTCCACTCTCCACCCTTATTTCTCCAAGTTCCTACCTGTTGGGTGCTTGGTGGTTAGCATGCAATTTTTTATCATGCTGGTTGTTTTAGCATGCAGTAGCAGTAATAGAGGTCCTAAACTAACTTCTTAGCCAGAACTAAAGTGCATGGTAAACATTAGCAGACTTTAGTAAACAAGCCCCAAAGTGCCATTTATACTGCTATGAAAGATATATCTTGGAACATATGCAGATCTGAAATTTACTATTTGCATGCTTTTCCTGAGTGAAACAGGCTACATTTGATGTTTTTAAATATATGTTTATATCACAGAAGTCTTCAAAATGGCCTTTGTTGTCATCTGTGACTTGTTGACATGTGTTCTAAAAATAAGTACCCATTCACTCTTCCAGTTCATTAGAGAGAAAGCAAATGTTTAGAAACAATTATTCTGTTTGAACATTCTATCTATTAGTGTTCCTTATTCAAAAGGAAAAACATGAAATTGTTAATGTTGCCTCTATTCTAAAGAAGGTGAGCACTCAATTGCTATCCCTACCCTGGATCAGATTGTTCCTGTACATGAGATTCCACGAACCAGTCCATTGTTACAATTTGCTGTTTACTGGTTTTATGCAGTTCACCATTTAATAAACAAAATACTAAAGGCAAATAGTTTTATATAGCTGACTCATTATAATTAAATAGCTTGGTACCTGCATAATAGTTTATTTGAACACTAGAACTAACAACCCCAAGATACCCAAAAAGCACACAATGCTATGTAATAGCAAAAGTAAACATAATATGTAGCAAAATAAAATGAACAAGCCCATGACAGTAAATAGCACTTTTATCCTCGGCACACGCATTCAGAATTAACCCATGTGATCCTGAACACCTTGGTCTCAGTTCTTTAAAATTCATGAATCAAATAAATCGCCAGATATTAGATGATATTTGGCCTGTGCCTTTTTTTTTCATATCTTCCACAAACTTTGAGCTTCATGGAATTCAAATTTCAATGTTCCTAAATAACACAGATGTTCAAGACTGGGTAAATAAATCCATCTGAATATTGCATTCCCCTGCCCAGCCAAAGTATAGACAAGTTTCCACAACCCATATAATTTTAGCTGGACTGAAGGGAGTGTTTCTTTGGATGGGAAGAGAGCACGGTAGGGAAATACTGTGCTTAGATCCGATTCCTAATCAACACAGATTGTAGGTCAGAAAATTTTTGCCCATAGAAAATGTGGGTGGGAATCCTTGTTGGTACTGTGTACATACAAGGCATGTTGGCTCAAAGTATCCACAGACTTTACTTTTCTGTTGACACAAATGATACTCACAGACAGAGAGGTATATTTGTGTCTGGATCCAACTGACAAGTCCCACCATTGTAACAGAAACCATCGCATAATTGACAGCTAGCAGCAACCTTTCCATTAGTACAACTGAAATGGAATGAAGAATAACATTTTATTATTTTCAGCAATTATTACTTGATGGCATCAGTTATCCAAAGGAAAACTATTAACATTAAGACAACTAATGAAATAACTAACAAAAAAAAACATTTTCAAAAGAATATTTTAAACATTTTTATGTTAGTAAACAAGCATTTCCCAACTTAAAACCAGGGGGGTATCATTAATAGCACATGCTATTTTTTGACAATATGCACTACTCTTCAGTATCACATACTCATGAAGAATACTGTGTGCAATCAAAGACCAGTGTATGCTATTGAAGAATAGCATGCATTAATGACAACATAACAACCCAAAACAAATATCTTTTTTTTTTACCAAAAAGCAAATGAGAAAAAAAATGGAAATGTCATGACAAATGAAATGAAATAAAAAATTTGAATGCACATTCATACTATAAAATGACGTTTTTAATATTGCCATTCTTGAATGTGGGTAAGGAAGTCATTTTTAAAAAGCTTTGGACATCAAAAAATGTGCATGAGGACATCCAAATCATGGAGACATCCCTTGAGCCATTGCACAAATGGCTTTTGGGGATACCCCCGGTGCTGGGCCGTCCAAGTAGGCGGGGGGTGTGCAGGAGGTATATCTGAAAGGTGTGTTGGCCTTAGATGTCCCTATTTGATTTCAAAAATAAATATCCTCAGGGAGCCACAGATTCAAAAAATACTAAGAAAAACTCCCAACTACACTCTCAAAATAACAAAACAAAAAACAAAGATGTGAGAATAACGCCGCAAACAATACTGACAAGGAGCCTATCGCAGCAAACAACACTGTGTTAGAGGAAAAAAGACCTCAGCCACCCCTTCTGTCAAAATCAGCAGAAAGGACGAGCCAGTCATATGGCAAGACTAAGACAGGAATCCTGCCACAGCAATACTCCAATCATGAACTGTACTCAAGATGACATCAGTGGTCAGAAAAAAGCCTCTAGCAGAAAAGGAAGTTGAGCCCAAACTACAAAACCTCAACAATCCAAAAAGCACACAGTGAGCCACTCCTAGCAGTAACAGTAGCAGTCAGTAAAATGTTAAGCCAAACAGCAGCCAAAAACTCCTTGCAAAAACAGCAGCAAAACATTGAGTCCAATAGGAACAGGGCAACAAATTCAGTTCAAACAGGGCAACAACCTGAAGCTCCGACACCAGGTGTTTCGCCCATGTGGCTTTGTCAGGGAGCTCTTCATAAAGAATGTTGTATAGCCATTCCCAAATCAAAAGGAAGACTGCCAAAACAAAAAAAGAAAAGGAAAAAAAAAACAGTATTCTCAGAAGTTACAAAAAGGGGAAACAAAAATTTAAGAAGAATGAGAGAAACACTAACATACTAAGGCTAAAGCATTAGAAAGAGATTTACTTTTCAGGAGCACCAGCAAGAAAACTGTCCCCACACCTGCTGCACACGCCGCTGAAACACAGCACAGGAAAGCCTGAAAAATGCCAAGCATGTGCGGTAAAAAAAGGAAGAGGAAACCAGCTGATGTCAGGGATTCCCCACACACAGCTGATATCAGCGAAGCACAAAAAAAGCAGAAACACAGTGTTGTTTGCTGCGACAGGCTCCTTGTCAGTATTGTTTGCGGAGTTATTCTCACATTTTTGTTTTTTTTGTTTTGTTATTTTGAGAGTGTAGTTGGGAGTTTTTCTTAGTATTTTTTCCTATTTGATTTCAGACAGGCTGAGGATGCCTGCACTCTTGTCTGAATTTAGACTTGCTCCAGTCATGAACAGGCACAGAAAAAGTGTTTGTTTGGACCATAACCTGTTTGGATCATTTAGAGAAGATGGCGCTCCAGCATATCTCGTACTTTGCACAAACACAATAGAATTTTGGGGGTAACTGAGTAATTTGTGTTGTGTCTGCACCTCTACTGGATGTCTCTGAGATGCCCCTGCCCTGGAATACTATTTCCTAGGTGCCTATGTGGACGACACCACAGACATCCCTATTGGACACATCCATGATTCCGAAATCGTACCCAAACTTGGACATGCCTGCCTATTCTTTGGACGTTCTGTCTTGGATGTCCCAGATTCACTAGGATATCATTTCTAAAATGTTCCTTCACATATATGTGCTCTAACACAACATGTGTACCTTTTAACTATAGTGAAAAATGGAAGAGGATGAGCTTAGGGCAGATAAAATAAAGTAAAAATTGGAATTTAATTTTGAAATTCATATGCATACTAGCTCTGATGACATGTCTGTGCAGCGCTGCGTACATCATGTAGCGCTATACAAATGCTCAGTAGTTGTAGTAGATTCAATATATATAGTCCCTTAATTTTCAAAGGAGTTTTTGCCATTATTTGGCAGCTTGACTCCTAAGGGTAATATCATGAGACTACTGCTAGGGGTCAAAACCGCCACGTTGAACTTGGGCAGCACTAGGGGATTGCTGTTGCCATAGTGGTTTGGAAGTAAGTGAAGGAGTGGATGCCTTTTTGAGGGGGTGGGGGCTTGATACTAGTGGGGAAGTGAGTTTTGAGGTTGGTTACAGATGCTGATGTGGGAGAGTTATTGGGGAGTTGAGGATGGTGATAAGAGGAATGCTGATGTGGGGTGTATGATTATAGGGTGGATTGGGAATCTTGAGGGATTGGGGATGTTGAGTCAGAAGGGCTCATCTCTTGATCAAGGGATTGTGGATGCTGAGAAGAAGGATGCAAGTTGGCTCAGGATTCTGAGTGGAAGATTAGAATCATTTAACACATGGTGCCATGATAAATGCATAGACACATAACATGGATACACATACTGCACTAACTGCTAATTCATTCCCATACGGTAAAGAGATAATTTTATAAATCATATCTACATTGGAATATGTATTCATGTACATAAATCTAGATATTTTAGTTATATACACATGAAAATCGGCATTTACACAATTGCAAAAGAGGAAGGCCAGCAATGAGATGGATCGATACAATAACAGCAGCTATGGGTACCAGTCTGTTAACAAAGAGCCGCCTGACTGAAGACCGAACACAATTTAGGCCAACTATCCAGGGGGTCGCCATGAGTCGACACCGACTCGATGGCATTTAACAACAACAGCAGCAATCCAGTTCAGTGTTTAAAGTGGGTTTAACGTGATAACGTGTGGTGCTATATTAATTGTTAACACATATTAATGCTGTGCTAAATACCTAGGGCCAGATTCTGTGCCATGTCCATCCCCACTATTCGTGCCTTCCCGGTTAGTTGTGCGTGGAATATAGATGGGGTGGCTCGGGGGCAGAGTCTGGGCAGTCACCGACCCTGGATGTACAGGGCCAATTCTAATGGCCCTGTATGTCCAGGGCCTGCAAAATGTGCAGGAGAATTATTCCACTTTCGAGGTGGAATAACTTCCCTGGACATGTTTTTGTACTGCTGGGGTGCGGATGGGGCAGGGGACATTCCCTGCAGCCCGACTGGGGGTTGGACAGTGAAGAATAAACACTTTTATCTGGTGGCAATCATTGCAGCTTTTAAATGGAGCCACAGCAACTGGATGCCATGGTGCCTTGGCTCCATTTAAAAGCCCTGATTGAGTTAGTTGGGCAGGTCATGTACAAGCAGGCCAGACTGAATTGCAGTCCCAGCCTACAGGTACATGACTGATTGTGATTCTGATCCTGTGGGGCTAGACATGCCCTGTGGGATCAGTATCATGATCCCCTCTGTACATCTGGTTCGGACCAAACATGCAGAATGGATTTTTATTTAACTAGTTTTCTATACTGCCTTCTCCTTCAATCAAAGTGGTTTACATTATGAATTACTACAAACTACTGGATGCATTCCCTTGTCCTTGAAGGGCTCACAATCTATGCGTATCTGAGGCAGCAGAGAGTTAAGTGGCTTGCTCAAGGCCACAAGGAGTGCCTATAGGACTAGAAACCTCAGTCCCTCCAGCCTGAGATTGCTGTCCCCAGGTGGGACTTGAACCCCCGGCCCTCTAGCCTGAGTTACCATGTCCTAACCACTAGGCCACTCCTCTATCTACATCTGGAACGGAATGAGCCCCCTAGGGGGTAATTTTCTAAAAGGATTTACTCTTGAACAACACATAAACTTAGGTATTTTAGTCATATGCATGCAAAAATGGGCATTTATGTACATATTGTCAAGGTTGCAGTACTGAAAATTTTGTGTATCAGGTCAATTTGCATTTTCATTGTGTGCATGTATAGAGAAAAGATTTGGGCAGAGCATGGGTGGAGTACAAAGTTATACATGTAAGCCATCAAATACTATATTTTATGTGCATTCTTGAGAAATCCAGATGTGGCTATTTACACTAGCCATAGAGCTGATGTAAGTGCTCACAGCAAATATTTACACGTTTCTGACCACTTACACCCCTATTTTATAAAGTAAAAAAGTGTATTGATTTTGAAGTACTTTATCAAATTACGCTTCTATTGTGGCAATTAATAATATTAGGTGTGGAATGGGGAGGTACTGCCCTTTTTTACTTAATGTGCAGGCCATTACTGCAAGTTAACAACACCACATTCTTCTTGGCCATGTCAGCAGTTATCTATACCTCCAGAAATGTAGCTAACTGCAGTTTGCATTAGCAGCCATGAGATTAGCACATCACAGAGACATGCTACTTTTAGTTTTTTTCTAACTAATTTCCTCATTTTATAATATTTCTCCTTTGAGGAAGTGGGGGTTTGATTCTACTGAGGAGGTGAGGGTTAGAAATTGTTAGTTTTTCGTTTTTAAAATTAGGTGCTAGAGTAGTTGTTTTCCGGTCATCTTCTTTCCAGTTAACCCTTTCCAGGCCGAGCCCCAAACTCTCGGGATCCAAAATTCTGATTAAATATTCCTATCAAATGGTATATAATACATGACCATAGCAGAAGGAAAATCACTATTAGAACATATTGAATAAGACGGGTACAATTTTCCTGAAATATGCAAAAATTAACCCAGCTGCAGAATGTGGATTAAAAATTTAAAGTAGGCCTTCAAAGGGTTAAGACAATTTTGATTGCATTGTGATCACCACTGCCTACCTTCCCTAACACCAGGTCCTGTATACCAGTGAAACTACACAGAAAATGATGAAAAATAAAGGCTATATAGTCTATCCATTCTTTCTATCCATACCAATTACTAAGCTCTATAATCTCTTCTTCTCCCTTAAAGATCATCTATGCTTGTCCCAAGCTTTCTTGAATTCATAGTAATATACATAGTAACATAGTATATGATGCCAGATGAAGATCAGTATGGTCCATCTACTCTGCCCAGCAAGGTGGTAAAAGTAGGTGCACCTGCCGCTCCGTGTACGTCACCCCCATTTGTTGAGATATAAGAGAGAGCTATGTTTATTTTGATTGTATCCTTTCACAATAAAGGGATCCACTGTGCCTATCCCATGCCATTTTGAATTCTGTCACTGTATTTACCACCACCACTTCCATTGGTAGGGCATTCCGCCCTTTCAGTGAAAAAGTATTTCTTGACATTGTCTTTCAGTTTACCCCCTTGCAGCTAGTTTTACAGCTTACCCATCTTTGGAAGAGGTTTGTTTGTTCATTAATATTCTTTAAGTATTTAAAGGTCTGAATCATACCTTTCCTGTCCCTCCTCTCCTCCAGAGTGTGTACATTTAGGTCTTCAAGTCTCTAACCGGGTACGGCGGACCTGTCGCCCCTCCTCCCCTACCAACCCCCCCCCCCCATTCCCCCACCCCAGACATTTCTTAAACAAAATACCAAACACTGTATTGGGAATTAAACTGGTCGCAGCTTTATTAACCAATAACAATAACCAACAACAATTCAACACAGTTAACTTCCCCCCCCCCCCCCAGCAGAGCGAGCCCTCACCAGCCATGTGAGTAGCAAAGTGACGCCGCTTCCGCTTCCACCGGGTCCCAGCCCCGGCAACTTGCCTCGCCTCCCTCATTCCGGCTTCGCCATATTATTAACAAAAGCCTGAGGGACTGTCCGGGTCGGGGGTACCAGCTTGGCTCCGGCTCCGGACCCAGGAAACCTCCGGGATCCCGCCACCCCCCCCCAGGTGCAACACCCCACAACCTCCGAAACCGACTTCAGAACCTAAACTCTGGGCGGGCGGGCGGGACATCTGGCTCACACGGCTCCCTCGAGGAAAAGGCCGTGTGAGCCGCTGCGCTTACCCAGAACCCCCCTGCCGCCTGCCTGAAACCTTCCCATTGGTTCCCGCGCCCTTCACTGGTCCGCGGGAGCCAATGGCCCGCCGCCGCCGCCAGGGCCCGCCCCCGCGAACCCTCGCAGCCACCACCTGCGAGAGCGCGCGACCGGCTGCCCCCCCGTCTAGTGCCGGCCACGTGCACTATGGAGGCTCCGCGATCTTGCTATTCTCATAAGCCTTCTGATTCAAGCTCCAAATCATTTTGGTTGCCTTTCTCTGAAGTGTTTCTAGTCTTTTCATATCCTTTGCGAGATAAGGTCCCTGAAACTGAACACAATATTCCAAGTGAGGCCTCACCAGCGATTTGTACAGTGACATTACTACCTTTTCTTTTTTGCTGGTAATTCCTCTTTGTTTGCAATCCAGCATCCTTCTGGATTTTGCAACCGCTTGTCACACGGTTTGTCACCTTGAGATCCTCAGAAACAATCACTCCGAGGTCCTTCTTCTGGTCCATGCACACCAACCTCTCGCTCCCTATCATATTCAGTTCCCTTGGATTTCTGCTTCCCAAGTGCATGACACTGTACTTCTTCACATTCAATTTTAACTGCCAAGCTTTAGACCATTTTTCCAGCTTTTGTAGTTATTTGCTCATGTTATCCACTCCTTCAGGGGAGTCTACTCTGTTGCAAATTTTCATGTTATCTGCAAAAAAACGGACTTTTCCACTTCAGCAATATCACTCTCAAATACATTGAACAGTTCTGGTCCCAGGAACGAAACCTGGGATACACTGCTATTCACCTTTTTTCATCCAAGTGTGTTCCGTTCACCATCACCTTCTGTCGTCTGTCAGTCATCCAATTTCTGATCCAGTTCACCACCTTGGTACCCATCCCTAAGCTGTTTAGTTTATTGATAAGCCTTCTATGAGAAACAGTATCAAAGGCTTTGCTGAAATCTAGGTGGATCACATCCATCGAATGCCCTTGATCTAGTTCTCTGGTCACCCAGTCAAAGAACTCAATCAGATTTGCTTGGCAAAATCATCCTTTGGTAAAACCATGTTGTCTTGGATCATGCAATCTGTTGGTTTCAAGAGTCCTTTATTTGCTCTTTCAGTAGCATCTCCATTACTTTTCCTGCCACCGAGGTAAGGCTTATCAGTCTGTAGCTTGTCACTTCATCCCTATTTCCACTTTTGTGAAGAGGTATCACATCAGCCCTTCTCCAGTACTGTGGAACTTCTCCTGTCTCCAAGGATCTATTAAAAACATCCTTTAACGGCCCTGCAAGAACCTCTCTGAGCTCTTTCAGTATCTTGGAATGTATCCCATCTGGTCTCACGGCCTTGTTCACTTTCAGTTTTGCAAGCTGTTCTAACATATAATCTTCTCTGAATGGTGTGGTATCTACTCCATTCCTATTTGTATATTTGTCAATCACAGGTGGTCCTTCTCCAGGATTTTCTTTATTAATAACAGAAGTGTTTGTTTAGCATTTTCACTTTTTCAATGTCACTTTCCACAAGTCAGTTCCTGGCACTTCTGAATCCTGCAATTCCACCTCTGATTTTCCGTCTCTCCCAAATATACCTGAAAAAGGTTTTGTCGCCACACTTCACATTTTTAGCCATATTTTCTTCTGCCTTGGATTTTGCTATCCTTATTTCTCTTTTTGAATCTTTTAGTTTTATTCTGTATTCTTTTCTGTGTTCCTCTGTTTGTGAACTTCTGAATTTTGTGAAAGCTGTGTTTTTTGCCTTTATTTGTGCAGCCACTTCTTTGGAGAACCATATAGGTTTCCTTTTCCTCGTTTTTACTTACTTTCCTTACATATGTATCTGCTGCCCCTCTTATTGCCTCCTTTAGTTTAGCCCACTGCAATTCCACTTTCCTTATCCCCTCTCACCCTGCCAACTCCTCCTTCAGGCATTTGGCCATTTTACTGAAGTCAGTGTTTTTGAAGTCTAGGATTTTGAGCTTGCTGTGATTTGACTCCGCCTTGGCTTTTATCTCAAATCACACTGCTGCTATCCCCGTCGGTGAGTACTAAATCCAGCACCATGCTTTCCATGATTAGTTCCATCACCATTTGTCTAAGTAATGCATCTTGGAAGGTATCCACAATTTTTTTATTTCTTTCCAGATTTGCAGATGGAATACTCCAATCCACATTAGGTAGATTAAAGTCACCCAATATGATCACTTCCCCCTTCATGGTTATCTTTGCAATATCAATAATACATTTGTTATTCATTTCTCTGGTTTGAGTTAGAGGCCTGTAGACTAAACCATTATGGATGACAGTGCCATCTCCTCTTTCCTTATCTCCACCACGTCTGCTACTCCACACATCCACAACTTTTTCCATAAAGAAATATTTATTTATTTATTTACATTCTCTTATATACCGCGCTATTCTGCATCAGTGCGGTTTACATTGAACAAACTGAAATTACATTGAACAGGGCATTATAACTTGGAGATAACTATTTTACAGGGAACATGGGCTATGGAGGGTTAAGTGGCTTGCCCAAGACCACAAGGAGCACCTGTGGGACTAGAAACCCCAATCCTTCCGGCCTGAAGTACCTTGCCCAACCACAAGGCCACTCCTCCACAGATTATTCCTGAATCTATCTCCCATCACCCTCATCCTATACCCCCTCATTCCAGAACTTCCTTTCAATTGAAGGAAACCCACCTCCAGTGCATTTATATCTTTATCATATCTCCCCTCTCCCACCTTTCTTCCAAAGTATTCATATTGAGATCTTTGGATCTATTCTCATATGCTTTATGAGAAAGACTATGAACCATTTTAGTAGCTACCCTTTGGATCAACTCCATCCATTCATATCATTTTGACATTGCAATCTCAAAAATTACATTCAATACTCTAAATGAGAACTTGCCCGAGACTTATACAGAGGCACTATCACCTCCTTTTTCATACTGGCCATTCCTCTTTCTATGTACCCAGGCACCCTTCTGGAATATACTGTTACCTTTTGTATCTGTTTGGCCACCCTGAAATCACTAGATATGATCACCTTTAGGTCCTGCTCTTCTTCTTCTGTGTCCAGAGAAACCTCACCCTTTACACTGTTATTCTCCCTGGGGTTTTCAGCCCATATGTACGACCTTGCATTTTTTTTAGCATTGATTCTTTGTTGCCAAATTCTAGACCAAGCTTTGCTAGTCTCTTCTTTATATAATCTACATCTTCCAGTATATCTACCCTATTTCAGATTTTGGTATCAGAAAACAAAACAAAAAGTCCTTGGATATATATTTTCAATATCATAAATATCAAAAGGGACCAAGATCAATATTGCAAAATCTGTGTTATTAAACTAAAACCAGATGAGAAAAGATCTCAGATAACAATTTATCCCTCTAATCGGCAGTCACCCGCCAGCAGGGGAAAACTCAGATACCATCAATGATCTAAAAATCTCCTCTGTGTTTAAAATTCTTTATTCAATAATTTAAATGCTGAGTAGCTAAGCTTAGCTTCTCTAGCCCACCAATATATATTATTAAAATCCAATTATAACACTTCATAGAATATATCAAATTGATTCTTTGAAATTATGTCCCATTCTCAAAATTCATATGTAATTGAGATCACGGCAGATGCCAGACTAGCTGGTCACTCAGACAAAACAAAAGCACCAGTAATTCTATCAATGTACTACTGATCCAACGACTATCCCATTGAGGTGAATGTAAATTGCTATCCCCGATGAAGCTGTTTTCGGTGAAACAAGGACTTTGTTGGGCAAGCTTCTTTTGAAAATCTATTAGGGACTATCATACCACTGGAAGTTAGGTATGGTATATGGATGGATCGATAGTACATTGATAGAATTACTGACATTTGATGTTTTTGTTTTAGGTGCGGTCTGAGTGACCAGTTAGTCTGGCATCTGCCGTGATCTCAATTACATATGAATTTTGAGAATGGGGCATAGTTTCAAATAATCAATTTGATATATTCTATGAAGCATTATAATTGGATTTTAATAATATATATATTGGTTTGCCTAGAGAAGCTAAGCTTAGTTACTCAGCGTTTAAATTATTGAATAAAGAATAGTAAACACAGAGGAGTTTTTTAGATGACTGATGGTATCTGAGTTTTCCCCTGCTGGCAGGTGCCGATCAGAGGGATAAATTGTTATCTGAGATCTTTTCTCCTCTGTTTTAAATTTAGTAACACAGGTTTTGCAATATTTGTCTTGGTCCCTTTTGATATTTATATTAAAATATATATCCAAGGATTTTTTGCTTTGTTCTCTGTTTATGGTTTTCTTGGAGTGGTGTTGTTAGTAGATTTCGGTATCATCCATAAAGAAGCAAACCTTACCTAAAAGCACTCAGCTCTAGCTACTATGGCACTGAAGGTTTATTTTATATACCTCTATCTGTGTCAGCTCCTCCAATTTTCAATATGAATAATGCCGTGTGCTGTCTTAAGAAAAGTATTTGGAAAAGTAGGAAAAAATTCCAATGGTTAAATCATTGTTTCATGTCTTTTATAGCTAAATCTACTTTTCTTGGACTTTCAATATATAAAGGGCAAAAATCTAGACAAATTCAGAAGGGCACAAAGTAGGGCATTTGCATACCTGTCAAATAATGAGGGTCGTTTAAAAAGATTTAGTCATGATTTGGACGCCTGAAGACATGCAAGTGGATGTTGAAATCACAGATACATCTCTGTAGCCATTGTACAAAAGACGTTCACACATGTCTCCAGTGCAGGAACATTCAACTAGGCATAGGGGTGTGGTGGAGGCATATATGGGGAGGAGCAACGAATTTACAGGTCCCTGTTCAATCTCAGAAAGGGCAGAGACATCTGCAGTCATGTGCATATTTATTACTACTCCAGGCATGAATTAGGCACCAGGAAAGTACTTGTTTTCAACTTAAAACATCCAGAGAGTGTAGAGAAGATGGAGAATTAAGTGACTAGCTTTAGATCACAAAGGCCCACACTGAGATGTGAACCCTGGCTACCCTGCTGTTACACCACTACTCTAACGATTATGCTATTAGATATCTTGGTTCTGAAATGTTATCCTGCAGACATCAATATAGATGTTTGATATACGTACATATCGAGCACATCCATGTTTCCTGAACTTGCACATGCCTGCTTTTTTTTTTTCAGACGTTCTGGCTTGGACATCCCAGATTGCACTTGGACGTCCCATTATGAAATGTGCCTCAATGCAAATAGTCCATTTGATAAGACATTTTGTTCCGACAGAAACAGGGTATGCACTGTAGTTGTTTCAGGGAAGATTTTTAGAAGGAGCATAATAAAGGATAATTAGGGGCTTTCTATTGTGGCATAGATCATAATTACTTAATTACTCAAAAAGAGACTAATTCACTGTTGTAATCCTCTACTATTATATGGTAATGAAACAATTTTGTATAATTTTAAAATCTTAACAAAAAGTCTTGGTTTTGCAGGTAGATAAAAATGTAACAAAATAATAAGCCATAGGACTATGTTTTTGAAATCGAATGATGATGCCTGATAATTGCATATATTTCAACTTGCCTTTAATCACCAAATTAAATATAAAAACATTGAGTCAAAAGTACACTATGAATTTTTCTTTTGTAATACTAGTTATACTACTACTTATCATTTGTATAGTGCTATACAATTTGACTAAGAAATAAATGTGGGGATTTTTTTTTTACCAAAACATCAAAATGTGAAAAGTAATTTTTACATTTGAAACTATATGGAAAAAAATCTTAGTTTTCCTTAATTTTTTTGCTCCGAATTCACAGAAGATTGTTATCAATATACCAGTGATTTCATATTTTTATATCTAAAAATAAATCAACCCACTCTTGTTTGTTTTTGTTTTGTTTTTTTTTAACTTACAGTGTTCTCCTGCTTCTTCATTCTTCCAGCTCAACTGGGACCGTGGTGTGATGTTATTAGACTTCATTTAAATCTACCCATGGACTAGGTTTTTTTTCATTTATATATCTAACCTAGTCTTTGAATGACATTTATTTATTTTGTTTTATGTAAACCGCGCTGATACGAAATAGTGCGGTATATAAGAAATTGTAATAATAATAATAATTTATTTATTTAAATAGCTCTTTTATACTGTTTTATCTGAAAGTCAAAGC
Source organism: Ichthyophis bannanicus (assembly GCA_033557465.1). Taxonomy (NCBI): domain Eukaryota; kingdom Metazoa; phylum Chordata; class Amphibia; order Gymnophiona; family Ichthyophiidae; genus Ichthyophis; species Ichthyophis bannanicus. The sequence goes on along the minus strand of CM066036.1, from coordinate 729,600,448 downwards.
GGTGTACATGGAACTGAGTTTGACATATAATAGTAACTTAACTTATTTGCACTGAGGTTTCATGTGCAGCAGTAACTGAACTTGAATATTGTAAGTTAATAAATGATTACATTTTTTGCAGTGGGTGTGGGATTTGCTTTGTCATGATGAATGAATAGATACAGTGCTTATATTAGATTCTGAGTAACACACGAACGGTCAATTCACTTTACAGTGAACTTGAATTTGATGAGTGTGAGAGTTAGTGTTGGCATAAATGCGATTGAGTCATTACTACGGAGGGCTCATGCATGTTTGCATGGAGTGGAAGGGTTAGCCCCTGGGTCTGAGTGGTGGTTTTCACGTCATGTTACTTGTCAGACCTAAATGGGGTCATTCCGAGGCACAAATAATGGGGATAGACTTCCCATCTCCGCTATTCGTGCCCTCTCCCGATCCCATCTAAGTTCCCCACGTGTTGTATGGGGAAATTACATGAGGGCGGTAAAGGGGCGGATCGGGGGCGGTATTAGAGTGAGAGGTGGGAAGTTGTTGGCCCCGGACATACAGGGCTGATTCCAATATCGGCCCTCTACGTTTGGGGCCGACAGCTTTAACAGGCCCCATTCGGCGGAGGATGGCAGGCCCGGGGCTGGAAAGCAGCGGGAGGGGGCAGAGGACATTCTCTGAAGACTGACTCTGGTCCTGGGAGGCCATATTGGGGGTTGGGCTGCGGGGAATGAAGCTTGCAGTCTGGTGGCCAGGGATCATGGCTTTTCAATGGAGCCACAGTGCCATGGCAACCGGATACCATGGTACTGCGGCTCCGTTAAAAAGCCCTGACTGAGCTATTCAGGCAAGGCCTGAACGTGCAGGCCAACCTGAATCAGGGTCTTGGCCTGCACATACAGGCCTGGACGCAATTCTGATCCTATGGGGCTAGATGTGCCCTGGAGGATCAGAATCCCAGCTAACTCTGTGCATCCAGTTCTGACCGAGCGCACAAAGGGCCAGCACATCCACTTCTGAATCAGGCTCAGTGTTCCAGGAAGAGGTACATCTTGAGGTGCTTTCAAAAGTCATGTAGTATGCTTAGAGTTCTTAAGACAGGTGGGAGCAAGTTCCAGAGGGATGATGCATACAGTAGGAAGACTCATTTGTAGGCAGATTCGGTACTTGTTGTGTTTATGATTGGTACAGTGAGGGTGTTGTAAGTGTTGCATCTTTTTGTTTGATTGTTTGAGGCTTTCTGAATTAAAGTTTTTGAAGATGGCTTGCAGATAGGTTGTTCATGGTCTTGAATATGGTTAGTATAGCTTTTTAATTTATTTGGAATGTTATTGGTAACTAGTGCAACTATTTTAACATGAGAGTTATATGATATTGTCACTAGGCCCTGAAGATGATTCAAGCTGCAGTTTTCTGGGCCATTTGTAATGGTTGCAGTGCACATATTGTTAAGCCATGATAGACTACTGCAACGTAATCGAGATGAGGTGTGATGATCATCTGACATACCATACAGGAGTCACTTATATCAAGCAGTGGACTGAGATGTCTGAGTATTTTCATCTTTTGGTAACAGCTAAAGGATTATTTAGACTGATGCCGATGCACTGCAGGGCCAGGTCCCGAGGCTGGTCTAGTAACCGGGTTCCCGGGGCCCAGGCTTCTGCCGGATGTTTGTGCGGGGGTGGGGGTGGGGGGGAAGTGGAGCATCAGGGCATCTTTCAAATCGCCCCACGTCAACCGTATGGGAAGACCCTATTGGTGGGCAGCAGTCCGGGGGCGGGGCAAGCAGCACATGAGGGAGACTGGCAGAGCATGGTCTTTCTTCTCCTGCTTGCCCTGCTCGCGTCAAGGTTTGTGTGTCAGCAGTCCTGGTCTCGGCAGGCGCGGTAGGGTTGGGGGTTGTCTTGTGGGGTAGCAGAGTGTCAGGATTAAAGGGGGGGTGTTGTTTCACACCGGGGGAAGGGGGGAGAGTACGGAGCACTGTGCTTGAGGGGGGAGGGTGTTCTACGGTGGCAGGCAAAGGAGAAAATAAAAGTTTAAAAAAAAAAACAGAAGTGGAGAAGTAGTGCAGGGGTTGAACAGTGGCAAAATTTCAGGGTTTGATTCCACTGACACGCTTGGGGCTTTTGGAAGTCACTTAACCCTCCTTTGCTGCAGTGAACAGGCCTGACAATTTAATTCTTTGCTTGCCCAAGGAGTTTCTGTGGCCAGGAGTCAGCACTGTCTTTAAGGCACATTGCATTAGTAATAAGGGTAGTCTGCGGTGGGGGTGGGGTGTGTTTTGTGGCTAAGTTTAACTTTAATTGTCTGTGGGGGCAGAGCCAGTCTTTTCTGTAGGAACAGGCTGGTGGGATTGAGGGGTGGGCTCAGTGGTAAGGGCAAGTTCCTTAGGGCCATTCAGTTAAGGGTCAGAGTACCTCGTGGTTTGGAGGGGGGATTTGCCAGTCCTGCCAAGGTTTTGCAGGCATGGTGCAGACTCCAAAAGGGCAGGGGGCGGGGAGAAGTAGTGGAGGCTCAGGGTCACAGTCTGCTGGAAAACAGTCTAGTGGGCAGGGGCAGTGTCATGTGGTTGCACGTAGGCAGGGTCAAGGCAGGGGCTGCTGGCCAGGGGTTTGCCTGCAGTCAGGGGCTCAGGAAGATGAGTAAGGAATTCTCAGAGCAGGGGGCCTGGGCGGGGTTCAGGGTCATGGGGCAGGGTAAGGGGTTCTGCGGTGGAGGTCTTAGGAACAGAGGTGGCAGGATTGATATGGCAGGAGGAGGCGGGTGCAGGGGTGTTAGGGTCTAATGTGGTGGCTAGTGCCGGGCAGCCGACTGTGGTGGGCGTGTCAGTGTATGAAGATGGAGTGACGGGGGATTGGGGTGTGGAAGCAGATGGGCATAGTGCCGACATGCAAGGGCATGATGCACCAGGAGTGTCTGTTCCAACCCCCTTTCCCGGGTACTATACCCCCTGTCACCCAGGGGGACGCTTTCCCCATCCCATATTCACTGGTACTCCTGGATATTGGTCTCTTGGGACAGGACAATATGGTGGAATGTGGCTGTGGGGTTATGGGTGGAGTGACTGGCCGGGAGTGGAGTTGGTTGGGGTGGGGATGATGTCTGTGAGGAGTATGGCTGGGTGGGAAGCAGGGGGTATGGGCTCTTCAGCTTGGAGGTGGGGAGGGTAGGATGGCTAGTGCACCTGGGGCTGTGGTTGCTGGTGTTTCTCCTTCTCTGTCTGTTCAGGTTCCAGAGAGTGCGGGTATAAGGGTGAGTATGACCAACCCCGAACGGGCGAGTGGAGTGGCCTCTGCAGTCCAGATGCCGGTGCAGTCCTGTCCTGTGGGCAGATCACAGACCGCGAACATGCGAGCATCGTCCAACCCAGAAGCTGGTGAGTATGCTGGCAGAGAGTCTGGCTTGGGAGGTGGGGCCCCTCTTTTTGGGACGTGCGTTGAAATTGGCAGGAAGGCCAAGGCGAAGCATAGACATGGACGCCATTGTTGGCATGATTCGTCTTCGTCATCATCCTCGACCTCGTCCGGGGAGTCTTCGGTGGGTTCTGCAGCAGTGGTGGTCGAGAAGGGCGAGGGAACTGGTTCTACTATAGTCCATTGTGCAGAGCTTTGGGAAGGGGTACCGCGGAAGTTGAGGCATCGGATTAAAAGGCGTAGGTATATTGATATCTTTCGCCTGCTGGATGGAAAGAAAGGCTTGGGAGAAAGCAGAAAGAAGCATAAAGAAGATGAAAAAGCAGGTAGGGTGCGGAAGGTTTCCCGTAATACCCTTAATTGGACGCGGGCTTTCTTAAGATTAGCGAGTGTATGGGGGCATTATTTTCGAGGGCAATATGGTGCATTGATAGCTTATGCGGATGTGATATTAGCAGCATCGCAGGCTCACGAGGGCTGGGCTTGGTTAAACTATGATGAGGAATTTAGGGACATGATGGAAAAGAATGCTCAACTCTCGTGGGGGACAAAGGACATTAATTTGTGGCTGACTCAAATGTCCACAAAGAACAGGTCGGGGGGTGGGTGGGGGGAGGTGGGTCTCGGGTAGGATCCCAAGTGGCGATGGTGGGCACACAGTCCTTTTAAGTACCAGTCGGCCCCATCGCTCAGCCAAAGGGAGGAGCAGGAGGGGGAGATTTGTGCTGGTGTTTTAACAAGTCTTCCTGTCCTTTCCGGGACTGTAAGTTCAGACATGCCTTTTCCCTTTGCAGGGGTGGACATGCAGCCACAAAGTGTAATCGAAAAGGGATGGCAGAAGCCCCAGCGGGGATTGAGTGAGGAAGCAATTTGGGCATTAGCTTCTACTCCAATAAAGGTCAGTGCGTTGCGTCTGTGGTTGCTTCATTTTGGGGAGAGTCGGTAGAGCAAGGCTTGGAGGGTGATTTTGTTAGTTTTTTTTACAAGGATTTTGTATTCCGTTTCAAGGCGTGGTTGTGGATGTGGTGGATAAGAATTTCAGCTCAGTAAGATCGTTGGGTGATATTGTCCATACGAATATTAAGGCAGAATGTGCTTTGGGCAGAATATCTGGTCCATTTGAAGAACCCCCATTTTCGCCTTTTATTGTTTCTCCATTGGGAGTGGTCAACAATAAGGAACCAGGTAGTTTTAGGTTAATTCATAACTTGTCTTTCCCGCCTGGGAATTCTGTCAATGATCACATTCCGCATGAGTTGTGCATGGTTCGTTATGCTTCTTTTGACATGGCAGTCACGTTAGTACATCAGTGCGGGTGCACTGATGGTGAAGGTGGACATCGAATCCGCGTTTCGATTGCTGCCGGTTCACTCTTCGGCATTTCCGCTGTTGGAATTTCAGTTTCGTTCTCAGTTTTACTTCGATAAGTGTATGCCTATGGGTTGTGCGATATCTTGTGCATATTTTGAAGCCTTTAGTACCTTCTTGCATTGGGTCTTGGAGCAGCGGACGGGGTTCTCCACTATGGTACATTACCTGGATGATTTTTTGTTTGTTGGGCCCAGTCAGGCAGAGACTTGTTCCATCTTGTTGGCCTTGTTTCATAGGATGGCAGGTGACTTCGATATCCCTATAGCAGTCGATAAGACGGTGGGTCCTGTGACATGCTTAACCTTTTTAGGAGTAGAGATAGATTCGCTGGAGATGTTGGTGCGACTACCGGCGCAGAAAGTCGAACGACTAAAGGGATTGGTCGCAGCTGTCGGATCTTACACCAAGACTACTCTTAAGGTCCTGCGGTCGTTAGTGGGACATCTCAATTTTGCTTGTCGGGTTATTCCCATGGGGTGCCCCTTCGCGCAGCGTTTGTCCCTTGCAATGGGGGGGGGGGTGTTGCAATGTCCGTATCATCATATTGGCGTCTCGTCCGGAATGCGAGAAGATGTGTGGGTTTGGGATACATTTTTATCCGATTTCAATGGCTGCACGGTATTGCAGTTGCCAGAGGTATCAAACGCGGATTTGCAGTTGTTTTCCAATTCTGCTGGCAGCTCGGGATTTGGCGCATACTGTCAGGGAATTGGTGTGTGGAGGCTTGACCGTCGGAATGGAGGGTTTCCGGGCTGACTCAAAACATTGAATTTCTGGAGTTATTTCCCATTGTGGTCGCGCTTTGGGTATGGCCAGAGCGTTTGCGGAACAGGAGGGTGGTGTTTTGGTGTGACAATGCGGCGGTGGTGGAAATTATCAACCGGCATGCCCCCAAGTGCCCGCGAGTGGCGGCGTTGATGAGAGTATTCGTGTTGGCTTGCTTACATCTGAATATTACTGCAAGAGCGTGACATGTGCCGGGTATCCAGAATTCAATTGCTGATGCTTTGTCCCACTTTCAGTGGATGTAGTTTCATCTATTGGCTCTAGACGCAGAGGAGATGGCCTCGGCAGTTCCAGATCATCTCTGGCAGATTGGGACCCTGATGTGATGGCGTTGTTGTCTGCATCGGTGGCACGTGGAGCATGGGTGACGTATCTATGTGGATACTCTCAGGTGTGTGTCTTTTTGAACGGGAGAGGTTGGTGCAGCGGGAAAGTTTCGGAGGAGCTGGTGGGCCAATTTGTGTTGTGGGCAAAAAGGGAGGGCTGGTCCAGATTGGCAGTAACCTTGGTGATAGCAAGGTTTTCTTTTTTCAGTAAGGCTACAGGATGGGGTAACCTCCATGTGTCATTTTTGGTGAAGCACTTGATAGCTGGTTGGGCCAGGGTGCTCCCCAAGTTGCAAGACTGGTGACTCCCAGTGTCACATGAGCGCCTTCTTCGGATTTGAGAGGTGATGCCAAAAGTTGCAGTCTCCGAATTTGAGTCAGTGTTGTTTCAGGCATTGTTTGTGACTGCATTCTTTGGGGCATTCCGCATGTGTGAGCTTGTACCGAGGTCAGGGATGAGGGGTGCGTTTGGGGGTTTGGATGTCAAGCATGTGACTGTGGAGGTGGCGCAGGTGCGCATTTTTCTCCCACAATTTAAAATGGATCAGATGGGAAAAGAGGGTTTAGTGATACTGAAGACAATTTTTCCCTTGCAATCATGTCCAGTGCATAATTTGCAGATATATATGCATCACCGACCAAGGGGCAGTGGGCTACCTATTTTTGCATGAGAACGGTAAGCCTGAAACGCAGTTCCAGTTTACTGCTGTTTTGCATTTGGCTTTGTGGCATCTGGGCTGCGATGAGAGGCGATTCGCATCACACTCCTTCAGGATTGGTGTTGCTACTAGCGCTGCGGCAGCAGGGCTGGAGGATAAGGTGATACAGCGGATAGGCAGGTGGCACTTGGGCGCCTATGTGGGATACGTTGGCCCACATGAGTCCTGATCTCTGCCGCTGTTACTGGGGCCTGTGTGGGGTACATCCCCAGTGGATTAGACTGCAGTTTAATGTGGTGGCGGGTGGTCCATGGGGAATAAGGGTGGGGGGTTGGGGGGGCACTAACAGTTTTATTCATTTGCAGAATTGCCAGCTGGTTGCAGTCAGCTTTGTCTTCTTGCAGATAGTCCATACTACGGAGATTGGTGGATCATTGGTCATTCGTTTTTGTACTGGGCAGAGTGCAGGGCCATGTCACGCCTGCTTGGATTGCATCTTGGTCTAGTGACGTCCGGCATTCGGCTGTGTTGGATGGGAGAGCACAGCATTCGATGGTGGCAGCTGGTATCCTTCATGCAGTCAAGGGCCGGACAGCGACAGCTGCCAGTGGGACTGGTGATTCACCTGGGCGGCAATGACCTATCCATCTGGTCTTGCAGGCAGTTCATTAGGACGGTCCAGAGGGATATTGGACTTGTACGGGAGTTGTTACCCGGGGTCGTGATTGTCTGTTCAGACATCATTCCGCACCCTCCCTGCTGGTTACAGCGTCGGTGGTCCCGAGGCCTGGTCAAGATCAATAGACAGATTGGGCCCTGGTTCCAGCAGACTGGCGGGCTTCAGGTGCTAAACCCTTGGGCGGAGATGAGGTGTGCGGGATTATATCACATGGATGCAGTACACCTCTCTCCGGTGGGACAAGACTTGCTATTGAATGATTGGCAGGAAGTGTTGGAGGGATTGTGTTGGTCGCAGCTTTCTTTGTGGGGGCAGCACAAGGTAGGTGTGCTACCTTGTGCTGGTGGTGGGGTATCGAGCTAGCGCTCGCTGAGGCGGGGCATATCCGGCTGAGGGCGCATTGAGGGGAGCGGAGTGCTCCCCAGGGTGGGAGAGACATCTCCGTTGGGGTCTCTGCCCGGTGTAAGGCAAGTGGAACCGGCCTTTGCTAATAATATGGCATTGCAGGTGGTAGGGGGCATGGGGGGAGGATGAATCCCACCTTGCTAATAAATGGCTGGTGGGGGGCATTATCCGGAATGGGGGTGGTGGGAAGGGGATGCGGTATCGTTTGGTAATTAAGAATGTTTTGTTGGCCCATGTTGGGCCGGTGTTTTAATATGGTTAATAAAGCTGCGACCAAATATTGTTCCAGAATTCTGCATGAGAGTGTTTTGTGAGGAAATGGGGTGGGGGGGGGGTGTCGTGCTAATTGTGGGGGTGTTGGGTGGGGTGTTCATTTTGAGGCATGAGAAGCCGGGCATCTGGATACCCCGGTTAATGCCGATGCGCCACAGGGCCGGGGCCCGGGCTTCTGCCGGATGTTTGCGCGGGGGTGATGGTGGGGGGGAGTGGAGCATCAGGGCATCATTCAAATCGCCCCATGTCAACCATGTGGGCGATCTTATTGATGGGCGGGGCAAGCAGGACACGAGGGAGACCGGCGGAGCGTGGTCTTCCTTCTCCTGCTTGCCCTGCTCACGTCAAGGTTTGTCCCATCCCACCTACTCATTATGTTGTGGGGGGAGGGGGGTTGTCGCAGCTGGTTTGGGGGGGGAGTGGTGGTCTATTGGTATGTGTGTGGGGTATCGAGCTAGCGTTCGCCGAGCCGGCAGGGCATATACGGCTGAAGGCGCATTGAGGGGAGCGGAGTGCTCCCCAGTGTGGGAGAGACATCTCCGTTGGGGTCTCTGCTCAGTGTAAGGCAAGTGGAGCCGGCCTTTGCTAATAATATGGCGAGGTGGGCGGTAGGGGGCATGGGGGGAAGATGATGCACCACCTTGCTAATAAATGGCTGGTGGGGGACGTTATCCAGAATGCGAGTGGTGGGAAGGGGGGGGGGGGTTCGTTTGGTAATTTAGAATGTTTTGTTGGCCTATGTTGGGCTGGTATTTTAGTATGGTTAATAAAGCTGCAACCAAATATTGTTCCAGAATTCTGTGTGAGAGTGTTTTGTGAGGAAATGGGGGGGGGGTGTCGTGCTAATTGTGGGGGTGTTGGGTGGGGTGTTCATTTTGAGGCATGAGAAGCCGGGCATCTGGATACCCCGGTTATTGCCTCCCCGACCATTAGGTTTTGGTGCACAGCTCACCGGTATTTTTTGTGCCCCTCTTTGCCTCCCCCCTCCTCTCCTCTCCAGTACTCCTACCTCCTCATTTCTCATTGCCTCTTTTATATTCACTAGGTCCTGCCCTCTTCTGTTTATCTAGGTAATTGCCAAGCACACTGTATAAAAGGTAGAAAGTTATACTACTCTTGCGCATTTGGTGCATTTGTTCTGTTATCAATATTTGATGTTTTAGAATGTTGACTTTGATGTTTCATGATGTCTATCATACCTATTGTATGATCCTCAGCTTTCTATAAATAAAGAATGATAGAAAAAAAAAGAACCAACAGGTATGACCAGGAAATGTCAAGTAAACTATATCTTAGAACTTTTTATAGCAGGTAATGTGAAAAATTGCAGCTTTCAAGGGGGGGGGGGAGATAGTAGCTTCTAAACTGCACAGGTTCCCTCTTTTTCTTCTGCTGGTGCTGCTTGTGCTCATTTAAGCTGTGGGTAAGCTGCAGGCTGTTCATTTTAACCAGTCATCGTTTGAGTGTATACCCATTCCTTGGTCAGACCACCACCTGATCAAATTCACCTTAGCCTACACTGGAAGAAACAACAAAAATAACCTACAAATTACCCCTCCACCTAGATTCACAAAATTTAACGCTAATGAATTCATTGATCTAACTATTCCCTATCTCACCCTTGTACCAACTGACCTAGATGAAGCAGTCGCAACTTGGCACAATACAATTAACAATGCAGCTGCATATAAACAATCCATCAAGAAGAAAAGCTACTCTAGAATAGGAGATGCCCCCTGGTTCAACAGCACCTTAAGACGAATGAAGAGAGAATTGAGAAATATTGAATCCAAATGGCGCAAATCCAAATCCATCTCTTCTTATGACGCTTATCACAGCCACCTTAAAAAGTACAAAGAAGCTTCAGACGGTGCAAAGAAAAATTACCACACAACTATACTAACCAAATCCATTAATAGACCAAGAGAACTTTTCAGTATCGTCCAAAACTTAACTAATAACTCATATGGGACCAGCAACGATACTATTGATATCTCTGCCCAGACTCTAGCAAACCACTATATAAATAAATCAAAAACATTTGCATTCACACCAAATCCTCTATCACTTTCCCACCAACATCAATTAGAAAAATGGTCCGACTTCCACTCTATAACCAAAGACACTCTTAAGATGACTATTTCAAACCTGAACACTACGACCTCTCAACTTGATCCATGTCCGGTAAACTGGATCAAGCATACCCTCTCTACACTATCCCCCTTTATCCTTCCTATAGTCAATCTGTCGCTGTGCCAAGGATACTTACCACCTTCCCTCAAACATGCACAAATCCGACCGATAATCAAAAATAACACCCTCGACAAAACATCACCTAATTCCTACAGACCTATCTCTAGCATTCCATTTATGGCTAAACTGATTGAAAAGGTCGTTCAAACTCAAACACAAGATCACATAGAAACCTCAGCCCCCCTTGATGACCAACAATATGGCTTTCGCCCCTATCATGGTGTAGACACTCTATTAACAGTACTCCTCGATACCTTAACACGAGGTATTGATAACCCTAAACAAGCTTTCATTCTCCTCTTTCTAGACATCTCTGCAGCGTTTGACAGTGTACACCATGCTGTAATGCTTAACAGACTAAAACAAATAGGAATCCACTCAACTGTACATAATTGGTTCACCTCATATCTAACTGATCGAACCCAAACCGTCCGAACTAACACAGAAACATCTAAAACATATAAACAGGAAATTGGTCTCCCACAAGGCTCCGCCCTCTCTGCCCTCCTATTTAATATATATATTCAACCAGTCTGCAACATTTTCAAGAAATTTAAAGTCCACTATCACATATATGCAGACGATATGATGATGTACATACCATTCACAATCCCAACACTCCCATTACAACTGTTAACAGAATGCTTCTCTGAATTAACAATCTCCATATCAATCATTCTAAAACTGATATATTAATAGTAACTAAAAATCAATCCTACATACCTCCAACACACATCACTCTCCAAAATCACAACATTACTATAAAAAATGAAGTAAAATACCTAGGTGTCACCCTTGACTCACACCTTAGTATGGACACACATATTAGAAACATCACTAAGAAAATCTACTTTAAACTCAAAATTTTAAAACAATTACGTCCTCTTGTACTTCTACATGATTTTCTGAGCATTATCCAGGCTATCATCACACCACACTTTGATTTCGCAAATCTCACCCTACTAGGAACAACAAAACAAAACATTAAAAGACTCCAACTTGCCCAAAATGCAGCAGCAAGAATTGTAATGAAGGTTCCACCATTTGAACACATTACCCCTATACTAGCAAACCTTCACTGGCTCCCAATTCAATCCAGAATAAATCACAAATTGATTATCACTACATTTAAGACATTAAATACAATGGCCCCAGTCTCTTTAACAAAACTTATCATTAAAGACACATCCCAAACTGCACTATGGAGAGGCCACACGAATAAAATTAGGATCCCGAAAGATTTCACAACTACCAAAAAAACAACTAATAAAAAAGCGTTTTCTCATGCAGCTCCCACCCTATGGAACTCCCTCCCCGAAGAAATAAGAGCACTAAATTATGCAAAGGAACTCCGCAAGAAATTAAAAACATATTTATTCATCTCCCATTTCGGCAAACTAGAAAATACCTTACCACTAACAGGAAATGGTTAATAGCGACCTCAGGGTACACCAACTCCAATTTTTCTATCTAACTACAATTAAAGTCGATTAAATAACTATTTGTAAATCCTGTAAATAGATATATGTAAATAGTTCAAAATATGTAAATAGTTCAATTGTTATTTAACAAATTATTTACCATATTTAGTCCAATCATGTTTAATGTATTTAGCAAAATTGTACCTAGTTAATTAATGTTTCATGTATTTAGCAAAATTGTACCTAGTTAATTAATGTTTCATGTAAAACAGACCTGTTAATCTGTTCATTCTTTGTTCACTGTAAACCGCACCTGATCTGTGGAAGGTAGCGGTATATAAGCAACTGTTAAATAAATAAAAATAAATTAGCAGCCGTGCAGAGCTGTTATGGAGATCATTTTTACCCAATCGACTAATACCCAGCCTTGATCATATATGTAAGACATATATGAATAGGAGGTTGTGGTTACCAGCATTCAGAGGGCACTCTAAGGGCCACACCTAAGGACCCTTTGGCAGGGTCTTTAGTTGCGGACCCTCCAGGCATGGGTGTGCCTGCTAGCCCTTTAAATTTAAACAGTTTGTCAGGTTGCTTGGTTGAAGGAGTTCACCTCCCTGCTCTCTGTTGCTGTTGAAGGGAGCTCTGATGAGGAAGAAGCTTTGGCTCCTGCTAAAATTTAACCAGTTCGTTGGGCTGCCTGGTTGGAGGAGCAGAGGAGAGGGGGAGGAGCCAGTTTAGTTAGGTGCTCCTATGTGTGAGGAGTAGGAGGAGACGTAGGAGATAGTAGCCAGGGTCATACCAAGCCAGATCATGCCCTGTGCGACTTACACATCAGGCGCGCACCCCCCCCCCCTCCTCCTGAAATGCACATCCAGCTGCTGCCTGCTCCTGTCCTGCTGCTGCCACCCTCTGTTTTCTCCATGGCGGCACTGGCAGCAGGGCAAGAGCAGGCAGTGGGAGGTATGGGGAGGGAGTGCCCGATGTGCAAAGTGCCAGCAGCAGATCTGATCCCTCCCTGCTCTGATGTCATGTCAGAGAAGGAAGGGAGACCTGCAGAAAGGCTTAGGGGCACATTTCTGCTGCCTGCTGTTTCCCTGCTGCCGTTGAGAGAACAAAATGTGGTGGCAGGGCAACAGCAGACAGCCGAAATGCACCCTCTAAGTCTTTGCGTCCTGTCCTGTGCAGCTGCACCACTTGCCCAGGGCTAGGTACGGTACTGAAAGTAGCTATAGAGAGCATTGTTACTAGGGGCAATTTCTCTAAATGGATTAGTTTTGTACATGTCATGACAGTCATTGTTGCTCTGTGTAGAGGGTTTCGTCTGGGGCCAGGTTGGGGCTGTTGCTTGCAGCAGGGTTATTGGGGGGGGGGGGGGTTAAGTCCCAAGACTGCAGCCGAAGAATAGCAGTGGGAATTTTTTTTTTTAAAGAAAAAAAGTATCGCAGGCTGCACAGCAGCCAAAATTGCTGGTGGCTATTTTTTTTTTAATGAGCCAGGGCAAAGCCACAGGCATGGGTCTCAGGTAGGCTGCGCTCCCGCTGTGCTCTCTGCTTGTCTGGAGAGCTGGAAAGAGCAGCTATTGTGATCAGGTACAGTTGTGGTATTCATGGTTGTTTCCAATCGTAGTGGGAGACAGCTCTGAGCACTGGGGAGGGCCATGAATGCCACTGCTGTCCCCAATGCTGAAGGCAGAGGATCCATAGTTAGGAAATTGGGCTGGCATGGCCCAAGATGGGTCATGCTGTGACGGGGGGGGGGCCTTGGAATGGTGGACTTTGGGGCCAAAATGCCCAAACTGAAGGGGAAGATGGCCTGGACAGAAATGATTGGGGCAGAAGGGCCCGCATGGTAGACTGGGCATTGAACTGGATCTAGGGAAACCCAAATTTTGGATTTTGGGGCCAATGGCCCAGATAAAGGAATTGGTCATTAGAATGGTCTTGGTGACTGAATCGGGCCATTGGGCAGGCCCTAAAGTGCTAAGGCAGCTGAGAATGGTTTTGGGAAGGCTTAAGGCCTATGCTAATCTTTTGCAAGGACCCCTGAAAATGGCTGAAAACAGCCCAAATTTTAAAATTAAAAACTAAAGAATTTGGATGACCAGAATGTCTGAGCAAAGGCTGGGGATTCCTATAAAATGAATTTTGAAAATTGTAAATGCAAAATCATTGTATTTTACAGCATCCAAAGAAAAAGGGGCAAGGCTTCGGTTAGAAATGACCCAAAATTAAAAATGTAAAAAAATTAAAAGTTCTAAATGATTTAAAAGGTCCCAATGATGAGGATGAAGCCCAGGGAAGGGTTAGAAGTGGGTTTTATGAGGTTTGGTGCCCATTTAAAGCAACATTTGTATCCAGTTTAAAAAGTGAATATAAAAACCTTACTGAAATATAAAAAGTGTCCAAAAGATGTACTTACTGAATAAAAATGGTTTCCTCTGATGAGAAATGTGGTAATAAACGATTTTTATGCATAAAAACATAAGTTTTAATGTGAAAGACATTCCAAGTTGAGGAGAGAGGGGAGGGATTTACCTGGTAACAAAGTTGCAAAAGAGTCAGCTGTAACTGCCCATCAGTAGTGACGCAGGAGAAGGAAAAAGGTTGTTTCTGGCTGACAGGAGTTAAAGACTTTCCAGAAAATTGTCATTAGCTCTAATTTATATGGAAAAATTGGTAAGAAGGATTATAAAGGACAAAGGATATTTTTATTTTTATTAGAACGGGACTTTAGAATGACATCAGCAAGAGTAGGAACACTTACCTGGCAGTTTTAAAACATTAGTGAGGTAAATTTTTTAGTTCAGTTGGTGTCTGTGAATGAGTGAAGAAGTGTGTCAGGGAGCTCGTGTTTAGAGGTCTCTGTATGTTTTGGTGAAAGTTTTGTGGTTTGAAAGGAAGTTTGAGAGAGAGTAAATGTAGTGTGAATGGATTAGTGTGATTTTTATCTTTTATATTGGAGTGGTATGACTGTTAGGAATAGATTCAGTTAAGTCTCCTATAATTATAGATCCTGTTGAAGGATCAATTGGGAACAGACTGTTCCAAAAGAGCTCTTTCTGCTCTTTTTTTTTAAACAGGTAACTGTTTTGAAATATAGTGGGAGCACCTGTTAAAAGGAGCTGTTTTTAAGGATTGAAGTTACCAGGGTTTAGATGAACCAGAGCAGGATTAGTTAAGAATTATTTTTTTATTTAGAGATTTTAGTGAAAATAGCTTGAGATATTCTGAATGTATGCTATGAGGTACTTGAGAAGAGGGAATTAGTCCATAGAGTATAATAGTAGAGACAGATACAATTTTACCTACAAAGAGGGAAACTAAGAAATTTAAGATATTTTGGAAAAGTTTGTGTGTGTTATGAATGGAAGTATGCAAAGAAGAGAATGAAGTGAGGAATGTCTAGATGTAAGACTGTGAAAGAAATAGGTGTATGGGAGATGTTTTTTTTTCCTCTTCTGCAAGCTTGCTACCAGGCCAGAACCCATTTTTCAGTCAGGTACCAGGGAGGAGTTAGGTGAACAGAGTGTTAGCCAGGATTTGTAAGAGGGGCAGATTTAATTTGACTTCATTGAAGAATATCCAGTATCAGCACTGAAGAAATGCGAGTCCTGGTGTTCAGAAGAGAGGTTTGCCGGCGGTTCCAGATCTACAAGGGCCCCAGTGAATTCTACAGCAACAGATGATAAGTACTGATAATGTGCACATCAGTCCAAGACTTTACATATCACTACTTGAGCTCAAATAGTAACAGTACATTTTAAGTGAACGCACACTGAACTGAGATTTCAGTTTCCTTTAGAATTTAAGCTGATTTCATGAATAACCACAGTAATTGTTGTACACACACTTGCTGTATTTTTTTTTATTGTGTTCATATACCCAAATACAATTGTTTATACCTTTATTCTAGTACTTACCTTATTGAAGCTGAGTTGTTTATTGTATACATACCGGAGTTCAACAATAACATCCATTGGTACAGAGGCTCCTATCCTTTTTAGTTAGTGCTATTTATTCTACCCATTGTTGTTTTTTTCTCTCTCTCTTCAAATTGAAGTCAAGGGAGAAAATATTCCAGGATAGTCTAGGTTTTCTTTGCCTAAGTGTCACTCTCTGAGTGTAATTAGATCATTAACATCATTTTTCCAGTAAACATGATTGATTTCCATCTTCTAGGGGAAACCTCACTATCTGACAGAGACTGTGCACCAGGTGACATTACTTTACCATACCAGCATGAAGTTCAACAACTCAAACTCTGACACTCTACAGTATGAAAAGTCAGCACTGCAAATATTCTAGAATACCAATATACCTACAGTTGGGAAAACAGAACAAACTAGACTACCACAAGATTCCTAAATAAAACCTACATATTAACAGAATCCCTCAACTTTGTTACACACAGAGAACACAGACTATCACCTACTAAAGAACAGGAAACTACAAATTAGAAACAAATATGCTGAAAAACAGAGAATGGAAAGCCATAAAGAACATTCTGAGCAGTGGGATACTGAAGAAAAATAACAAAATACATTTACTCCTGTACTTAACAAAATGTCAAAGGCATCTCTAAATTGTGAATTATTTTTTTTTTACCCTTTATTGTCTGACCATTTTAAATTTTTGGTTGAGTTGGTCCTAATCTCTCTCTACCACTTCTAGGTTTCTCCTGAGTATTATTCCAGGATTTCTTTTACATTTCCTGTTTCCTAACTCTCCCTCTCTTTCCTTCCTCCTCTACATCTTTTATCTTGCTCTTTGTGTTTTATCATGTTTCCTTTTCTCTTCTTTGCCTTTTAACTATCTGTAGTTAGATTGTATTCCTCTGTCTCCATCACCTTCTCCAGTCTTCATTTCTCTCTTTTCACCTGTCATCTACTTACCAACTAGAGGTGTGGATTCAAGAACATGCATTTGATTCATTTAGGAACCTAAAAACTTAGAGCCTGATATTGCAGGTCTGTAAACCATGTAAATGCCTTTGAATATCTCCCCCCTTTAAAGTCCAAGGAAATCATTTGTATGTGTGTATACAGTACTTGCAAACTAATGTCTGTACAATTGATTTGCTGATCTAAAATATCCTAGCATGCATACAACATACCCCTAAAAAAGGGAGGTGAAAATGCTTGAAATTTAGAACAAATTTACTCAAAATGCAAAGTAATCAAATTTGTTTGTTTGGCCATGAGCAACCCTCTTAATAGCTTCAATTGCATGCGCTTATTCCCTAGTCCTCTCATTCACCACTTCTGCCTCATTTATTCCTCAGAATATTTTTATCCCTTTCACCCACTTTCTAGTCCCCCATATCTACCCCCTGTGCATATATCCCTTCCCCAGCCTCATCTATCTCCTTCTTCCTCTCATTTCCAGCTCGTTCCCTGTCACTCATTCCTTCTCCAATTTGTCTTCTTTCTTATATCATACCCTCAATCAGGCACCCAGTCTCCTTTTTTGCATCTCTATTTGCACTGTCTTACCAACTTCAAAGACCTTTCCCCTTCCCTTGTCTCCTAACTTTTCTATAACCATCTTTCCCTTTCAACTGCTTCCTAGCTGTATCCAGGTCTTTCACGATGTCTCCTCTGTACCTGTATGCTTTTCTCCATGCTTGTCTGCACTTCTTCTCATAATCCTGCTCATACCCTTTACCCAATCACCTCATCACCATTGTCCTCCTATTCACTGCTCAATTTCTTAGTCCCCATTCGCCTCCTAGCTAATCCCCAACTCACCACTCATCCTACTCAATCCCAAGGTCTTCACTCACACTTCCACCCAAGCTCTGAGTTCCCATTTATGCTCCCAATACCCAACCAATCTCAATCTGTCCTCTTGTGATCTCCCATCCAATCTTAGAGTCTCTAAATATGAATCCTTGCTTTCTCACATCACCATGTCCTAAATATCTGACCTCTTGTCTCTTTTTATACCCCTTCCCCAGTATCCAGTTCCCCTAGTTCTCCTCCATACCGCCGTTCCCCTTCCACAACCATGCTAATTCTCCTCCTTATCCCAGCATCCATCTCTCTGCCCTCCTTCTCCACCTTATCCTGCAGATATTCTGATTTCTCCTTCACAGTATCTGCTTCCTCTCGCTTCTCCAAGCCCCTGACTAAGCATCACCATCATCCATATCTTTATTCAGCCCCAGAATCACCCCTCCCTTCCCAGACCCCTACCCAATTCTACAATTGATCCTTCTCTAAGCCCGGGAATCAGGATCATCCCTCCTCCTCTCTTTTCCCAGTCCCCAACATCAGCCCCCTTTCTCCCAGCCGTCTGTATGAGCCCCACTTCTCCCAACATCAACATCAGCCCCTTCTTATTCCAGGGTCCAGCATCAGCATCATTCTCCCATCTCCCATGACCAAGCATCATTTGTTCTCCTAGCATCCATCAACATCCCCTTCTCCCAGCCCACAGCATCTAGCATAAGCCCCATCCCCCCTTCTTCTCATAGTCTCAGCATCAGTGCCCCTTTCTCCTAGCCCATTTATGCTACCTGGCACAGCAGATCATCATCAGAAAAGTGGCACGCGCTTGAACCTTTGCTCATGCTGCTCTCTGCTTCTGCTGTCACAGGATGACTTAAAATGTGATAAGCTTCAATGACCTGAGCCAGCATCTACCTGGTCCTGAGGACAGGATATAAACAATGCCCTGTCGCACTTGGATGCTGTCACATATTCATACTTTTCAATAAAACTATAGATTTTAATTTCTAAGAGTGTGATTGTTTGCTTTTTTGAGTGAGGGTCAGTTCAAGAGGAAGGACAGATAGTGCTGTCTACCAATGTTATTTATTTAAAAGTGTTGACTTTAAAATGTCCTCACATCTCTTACTTACATTAAGTTCAACTTCAGCTGTTACTGATCATGATCTTTTACCAGTGGAAAAGCAAACATAGATAATCCATACTGGCAACCCTATGGGAAAACAACCAATTACATCATCTCCTGTAATAATTACTGTATACAAACTTACTTGCAGCTAATATCACTGCTGTCCTTCTCTATGATACATTGTCCACCATGGCATCTTAAACACTTGTCCACTTCACATTTTGATCCTTCATACCGGACAGGACAAACACACTTTACCGTTCCATCTTCAGAAATGGTGCAGGATTCAGAGTTAACACAGTAGTGGTGACATATATCTGCAGGAAATATACAACTACACTGAGAAGTCAAATTAAAATAAAATGAATTCAATTCAAAACTCATAATACCAATTTTACCATGTCAATTTATTTATAAATTCAAAAAAGCTTAGGGGGCATCTTTACTAACATGCTCTACCCAGATAGCACGGGGTTAGTGTGCGGTATCAGCATCATGCTGAAAACCCCATCCTATCCAGGTAGCATGTGTCTGGGCAGTGAATGGATGTTACAGGGGCATTCCTGCCACAGTTCATGGGTGATAGAAGCCTGTGCTACCAGCACTTGGCTCAGGTAGGGGGATGCAACTAAAGTTACCTCAGTGGGTGGTGTTAGTTGCTCCTGTGGCAGGTTTACCTGAAGGAGAACAACTGGTGTTACTAGCACAGGGTTTTGTAAACATGCCCCTAAGTATTAGAAATCACTTATGTAATGATGATATTAATCTGTATTATAATGAAACTGAGCTGCGAGTGCCATTTGCTATAAACAAAGTACATTGATTTATTTATTGTTCAAATATGATTAATCACCTTGTCAACTAATATTTCAAGGCAGAATACAATAAAACAAGATTACCACACAGTACAGAGTACAATAAAACAGATTGAAAACCAAAAGGTCAGTGCATCAACAAAAAACATTCCCACCAACTGTGGCAAAGAAATAGGGCAATTAGCCCAAGTCCCTTCACTACTTGCTAAATAAAAAGTTCTAGAAGACATTTGGTGTCAGAAATATATATATTTTAAAATTAAAAACACAAGAACACAAGAAATTGCCATACTGGATAAGACCAAGGTCTATCAGTAGCTTCCCCCAAATCTATCTTAAGAATGGTTTATGGACTTTCCTTTTATAAATCCAGCTACAATTGCTTTTACCACACACCATGGCAATGCATTCCATCACTTAACAATGCATGGAGTGAAAATATTTTCTTCTATTTATTTTAAATGTATTACTTAGTAAATTTATGGTGTGTTCCATAGTCTATGTACCTTTTAAAAGTGTAAACAATCGTTTTATGTTTACCTATTTCACTCCACTCTGGATTTTATATGCCTCTGTGATATCTGCTTTCAACCTTCTCTCCAAGCTGGAGAGCCCTACCATCTTACCTTTCCCTCATAAAAAAAGTCATTCCATCCCCTTTCTATTTTGGTTGCCCTTCTTCTACCTTTTTTAATTCTGCTATATATTTGTTGTGACTTGGCAAGTAGAATTGCTCTCAATACTCATTGTGTGCAAACCACAAAATGATACAGAGACATTATTATATTCTTTATTTTATCCTCTCTTTAAAATTATTCCTACATACCGTTAACTTTCTTTTGCCACTGCTGCACACCAAGCAGAGGATTTCAACATATTGTCCATGATGACGGCTAGATCATTGAATCTGAGAACTAACACTGTGCAAGCTAAGATTTCCTTTTGCGGGGTGCTGATAAACACTGTAGGGCTGGTACCTATTCAGAAACTAATGTCTGAACCACTAGCATGGCTTTCTCTTACAAGATGGGTCCTGCTCTGAACCAAAGCCTGAACCATGGGGCCTGCGCTGAACCAAAGACTGAATTAAACAAGATGGATTCCTGTTTTGTTATAACTCAGCATTAAAAACATAAGAATATAAGATATGCCATACTGAGTCGGACCAAGGTCCATCAAGCCCAGTATCCTGTTTCCAACAGTGGCCAATCTAGGTCATAAGTACCTAGCAGTCTCCCCAAAAGACACAGGTTCCTCAATGCTTGTACTGGGTCAAGCAGTGATATCCTGGGTCCCTTTTAATAATGGTTTATGGACCTTTACTGCAGGAACTTGTCCAAACCTTTTTTAAACCCAGCTACACTAACAGCTTTTACTACATCCTCAGGTAACAAATTCCAGAGTTTGATTACACGTTGAGTGAAAAAATATTTTCTCTTATTAGTCTTAAATAGGTTACCCTGTAGCTTCATTGCATGCCTCCTAGTCTTTTTATATTCTGATGATGTAAACAATTGATCTACGTTTACCCGTTCCACTCCGTTCATTAATTTATAGACCTCTATCCTATCTCCCCTCAGCCGTCTCTTTTCCAGGATGAAGACCCTAACCTTTTTAGCCTCTCTTCATAGGAGTATCCTTCCATCCCCTTTACCATTTTGGTGGCTCTTCTCTGTACCTTTTCTAATAATGCTATATCTTTTTTAAGATACGGAAACCAGAATTGCAGACAATATTCAAGGTGCAGTCGCACCATGGAACAATACACAGGCTTTATAATATCCTTTGTTTTATTTTCCATTCCTTTCTTTATGATACCTAGCATTCTATTTGCTCTCTTGGCCACCACTGCACACTGGGCGGAGCGTTTTAACATCTTATCCACGATGATGCCTAAATTTTTTTCCTGGGTGGTGGTTCCCAATGTGGAATCTTGCATCGTGTTACCATAGTTTGGGTTGTTCTTTCCTAGGTGCATAACTTGCAGATCAAGTAATTCTGCCATTTTAGAAGTATTTTTCCAGCTATGTGCAGGAGAACATGACTGAGACCTTCACTGTGCTAGCATTTGCAACAATCTATGAACCAGCACCTTTAGGACAATGGACCTTTGTTTACAGAAGGACCACCTATTAGCTGTTACCGGATGACATAGGGGATTCGAGTCCAGCCAATCACCAGGTCTTCAGGACAAAGAATTATATGGCTGTACACCAGAACCCAGAACTCAGAATGAGAAAGAACTCAGAAGGAAAGAAAGAAAAAGAGATGAGAGAACGAGAAAGAACTCAGAAAGAGAAAGAAAGAAGGAACTTGAGAGCGCAGACAGACGCAGCCCAGCTGCTTTTTCTCTCTGGCTGGAAAGTCAGATAAGTGTTCAAGGCCAAAGCCTCGAGATGGAGTGAATTTCTCCCACTGACTGGCAGCTCGGTGTGTGACCACGCAGTTCATTTCAGCTAACATTGGACCTCTGCCATACCTTGACTTCGTTCCATTCCTGAGACCTGGACCACAGCCTTAGGGGTTTTGGCACGAGCTAAGGTATTGGTCTTTAATTTCTCCTGGAGGCTAGGGCAAGCTTAGACAGACAGATATTACTGTACATCAGAGTGCATGCGAATCAGTGACATGGTTTCTAAAACAGAGATTTGATCTCTTAGCAATTGTAACATAGGGCTGAATAACACACTACCTCAGAAAGCTAATTTATTCTAATATTTCCTCTATTTTTGCTATCAGACATAAAGTCTAATTTTCATACAAACAGGGCTGGTTCTTGTTTTATCATATGGTAGTTTGCCAGATGGTCCTATGTAATCCTGGAAAAAGGAGGGTAGCAAACCGAGTATTTATACATGTGTATTTATCTGCTACTGATAATATCTCCTACAACACCATATGTAGAGAGATTAAAGACTAATGGAATTAAGTTCCAGGCTTCATACAGAGATGCTTAAGGTATGAAAGCTATTTTTTGTGTGGGACAGGAAAAATGTTCTGGAGTCCTGCACGCACATGGATAGCAAACCTCCTCAATTTGTAACCATAACAATTTCACAGTCATTTCTTTTCTTTCATTTGATTTTTCTTCTTATTTTGCCATTCAAAGTATGCATGAAAGCTTACTGCATTTAAAAGATAACAGACCACCCGGTATCAAAACGGCAGATCTTTAAGCACCTCTGCAGTCAACTCTGGCATTTAAATATCTATTCAGCAATAGTATTTGGATAATGGCTGGTGCTGACTATCTGGATTGTACGGCCACTATTCGGATAATGGTGGTGATTTGCAGCCACCATCTGGATAGCAATTTAGGCCAGCTGAAAACCACCACTATACGGACAGTTGCCACCCTTATCAGGATAGTGGCCATGCCACCCTAATTTTGCCATATGGATTGCCCCTTCCTGCATTATAACCTTTATAGCTATCAGGATGAGAGTTTTGAAATATCAGGCCCAGAATACCTAGGCGACAATATTCAAAGACACTTAACTGGGTAGCAGAGTATCCTGCTACCCAGATAAGTGCCTCTGACCACAGCAATGCCTCGATTTTCAGCGACATGATCTGAATAATGTTGCTGAAAATCTCTGCGGACTTCCCCAGCACTATCGAGATAGCGCTAGGGTGGTCTGTGGATAGAATGAGGGCAGGCAGTCACCGGAATTATCCAGTTAGTGGCAAAATGTGGTCAAAAAGGTTTCATTTTCTTTATCTGGTTAACTCTCTGGATAGCAGGCAGAATTGATGCTGTCCAGATAGTATTAGTGGCCAGTGCTGAATCCAAATATTCAGCGTGGCCACTAGCCAGATACAGTTGCAGAAAATCTAGATTTACTTCAGCCATGATAGCTGGCATTTTAAAAAAATGTTGTTAGTCCCCGCTGCATACTGATCCCATCAACAGTATCAACAGTTTTTAGTAGTTAGAATTATGCAAGACACTGCAAGTTCTATGCAATGAGGAGTTAATTTTTTAAGCATTTTCAATGCACAAAACAAGTTTTATATATAGAAAATGGTATAAAATTGTGTGATGGATATACCTGCTCAAAATGTAGCACACAGACAAATAGCACTTTATTGAATGTGATATCCATGTAGATATTTCTGCAGGCATATTTTTGGCAAAGCAGGATGGAGTTACAATATCCACACACTTTTTTTTCAATTTTTATTTATGAATTCAAAATAATTACAAGCATGATCAAACTTGCAAGGAAATAAGAGTTATGGGAACACACTCAGATTTCGAAGTATAAGAAGAAAATATAAATTAACAGGAAAATACAAAATTACCCATCCCTACACTAGCTCAAAATGCAGGAGAATCTTAAGACATCAAGTAAAAAAAAAAAAATACCAACCGAATACGATAATTCACAGAGGAGGGGAGTCGAGCTCTGCAAACACTGGCTGATAGCATTGATGAACCTTAACAGTTGTGACAGCTCAAGGAAAACATACGAGGTGTGACAAGAAACGAGACTGTCCCATAAATGTATTATTACAAAATCTACAGAGAAATTATGCATTGTCCCTTCAAAGTAATCCCCCCCTAGAGTTAATGCACTTCTGCATTTGCTTCTGCCATGTACGGAAGCACTCGGTAAAGTCATCCTCCTTGAGGTCCCTCAGCTCCCTCGTCACAGTGGCCTTGATCTCTTCTACAGAGGTGAAATGAGTTCCTTTGAGCATAGTCTTCAGTCTGGGGAAGAGCCAGAATTTGCACGGTGACATGGGGAATAAGAAGGGTGGTTGAGAGCTGTGATCTGTTTGTTGCCCAAGAACTGCCTCACACTGAGCGTGGTGTGTGTGGGCGCATTGTCGTGGAAGAGCAGCCACAAC
Organism: Ichthyophis bannanicus; assembly: GCA_033557465.1. Taxonomy (NCBI): domain Eukaryota; kingdom Metazoa; phylum Chordata; class Amphibia; order Gymnophiona; family Ichthyophiidae; genus Ichthyophis; species Ichthyophis bannanicus. The sequence continues at coordinate 729,576,342 of CM066036.1, read as the reverse complement.
TTGTCACTCCACAGAGCCCACCTGCTCTGCCAAACCCGGTCATGGAGGCAATTGAGGACCTGCTGGTAGAAGTGCTGGTTGACTGTCTGTCCCTCAGGCACAAACTGATGATGGACCACTCCCTTATGATCGAAGAATGCGATCAGCATGACCTTGATCCTTGATTTGGACATGCATGCCTTCTTGGGTCTGGGTGACAATCGAGCCTTCCACTGCAGGCTCTGTCTCTTGCTTTCAGGGTTGTACTGGAAGACCCAAGTCTCATCTCCTGTGATGACTCGGCCAATGAACTCTGGATATTCTCTGATCTTTTCTAGCAAGTCTTGACAAACAATGACCCGGTGCTCCTTCTGGTCATCCGATAAAAGCTTGGGCACCATCTTGGTGCACACCTTCCACATCCCCAGCTTATCTCCTATGCTGGGTATCCCTAGCCATTCTGGAAAAATTTAAACCAAATTTGAAACACGGGATATTCTTCTTCCTAAAAAAAACATTTTAAGAAGCTAATCTCGGTCAGATGATCAAAGCAAAAGTAACAAGCAATGTAGCCAGGACCACCGATTCAGCAGCAGAACTTTTCAAAATAGCAGATATGTTCAATGAGCCTACCTGCTGAAGGCCGGGTACATCGGCTACAGCAGGAGACTTCTTTGCAGTAAAGAGATAGTATATGTTAACCAAGGTGGGGGGGGGGGGGTGAGACTCAGAGGGAACCCCCAAAGCCTCAGTGAGATACATTTTCAACATTTCTTTAGCCGAAACAATAGGAGACCTAGGATAATTGATCAGACACAAATTAGCAGAATTAGAATTATTCTCCAATTGCTCTATTTTAAATTTCAATGCAGAAACATCCTTAATATAAGAATCGGAATAACCTTTCAAACACACAGTTCGAGTTGCTAAGTCAGTAAGAGAAGCCTGCACACCAGCCAAGTTCTCAGCGTTAGAGTTAATGGCGGCAACATTTGCTTGAACCTACGTTGCAAAAGCTTGTACTTGTGGTACCAATGCTTCACCAAGATGAAGAATCAGCGACCAGATTGCTCCTTGGCATCAAGGACTTCCACTGCCACACCACTCTGTCCCTCTGGATGTGTTTTGCCGTGAGAGTGACCCCCACAAAATCAAAGGTGAACCTGCATCACGCCCGGGAGTCTGCCCTTGAAGGGAAACCGGTGAGCCCAACTTAGCAGCGTCAACCTCCAGAAGCATGCCCAGACCAGCAGACACACACACCACTTTCAGAGGCCCCCTCAAATCAGGAGATGGAGAATGGAGGCCCGAGTAGGATGCTGAGTCACCTGACTCCATCGTCGAAGCAGCTGGGCAAGTCTCTCCTGATTTCTCTTTAGGCTGCCACGCTGAGTGCTCCAAAAAAGTGTCCAAAGGACCAATAATTCCAGGCAATCCAGATGAAGGTTGTTGGGCAGTCGAGGGCTGCTTGCCCGATTTAACCTTCCTCTTTCCTATCAGGAAAAGCATGTCAGTGCAAAAAGCCTTCCAGATGCCATCTTGGAATCTCCCACACAATCTTTATAAAATGTAAGTATATATTCATAGAGTACATGTACATATTTGTACCTCCACCCACAGAGGAGGTATAAAGTCTGTATAAGAGTATTTGTTCAGTAATAGGGATAGTTCTGGATATCTATTTTGTAAAGACACACACTTGCCTATATTGTCTTTATAAAATAGTTGTTTGTTTGCTTTTTTAATTTTTATAGGCACTCTTATGAAAATGCCCCCACAACTTGTGCTTGGGTTATGCAATAAGTTTTAGAATGTATGCTCATACTATCATAAACATTAAACTTAAATGCAATCACTAAATAATATGAGCATATTATTTAAGTACCTATTAAGCAAAACATACACTAAAAAGGTCTAATATATCGTAGCAAAAAATAAAAACAATAATGTGGGGAGACAAAATGGCATCCTAAGGAGTGGATGTGTTGCTTTGAGCTCCAGCCTGAGTAATTTCCCGACCACTGACTATGGGCAGACGCAAAAGGAAACACAAAGGGAAGGTATGATTGTTACCCTCTGACATGCAGAAGGCTCCTCAGCTCCATTACTCTACCATCGAGCAAGCAATCATGAAACTGTGTTCTGATACACCCAGTACTGCTGAAGATCTGCTTGAAGCAGCAGCTCTCCTGGCTGGAGAAGTGTAATTGAATGCACAGCCCTTTCCACACCTGTTAACGACTCAACCAGCACAACATGCTCGATGCTGACAAACCTGGAGGAGAAGTCTGCATTCAAGAGGGCCCCCTGATCAATCTGGAGAGTTGGGAAGATCATGGCAGCCAGTAAGTTGGAGTGGAACCTATGGGCCTTAAGCAAGAAAATTTGCAATATCATCAGAAAGGTGATGGAACCTCCCCCCTTATCTTAGCAATTAATAGTGCTGGACTAATATTGCAGGCTCCTTCTAGGTATGGTACAGCTGTTCAGGGAGTGGTTATTCCCTCAGTTTAAAAAAAAACCCTGCATCTATCTCCTTGGACCGTCTTTGAGAGGCTCTGCAAAGAATAATATAAATCTGTTTCCTTGATGAATGTACTGTATCTATTATGGATTTCCACCAGAGAGTAATGGCCCATACTGGGGAGGTGAAGTCCCAGAAAGTCAGGTTGAGGAAGTTGGAGGAGTAATGTAAAATAATTCAGAAGCAAGTGGAACTTATTAAGGACAAACTTGCTGTCCATTGCAGGTTGAAAATTTTAATATATTCTCTAGGTCTTTGAATTTAAGGATTTTAGTTTCCAAAGATTCCTGTGGTGCTCCCTGAAGATTTGTTCAAGAAATATCTAAGAGAGTTCCTTCCTATTCAAGAATCAGCATTGCCACCTATTGTGAGAACATATTTAATTGAGTCATCAAGAGAGAAGTGGAGAATGTAATGAGAAATGGGTGAGATATCTGCTGACAGTTTGAGACTATTTAATTATTTGGAGCATTCCCTCTTGTGGAGGACATGAAGATTTGAAACAGAGAAGATACCCCAGAGGGAGTTGAAAACATGAGAAATGATCTAAAAGAATTAAAAGAATGGTCTAATGCTTTGCAGTTAAGATTTAATTCAAAGATGTTCTGAGTGATGCACTTGGAGTGGTGAAATCTAAAAGACAAATATGTGATAGGAGGTGAAAAGATGATGTATATGGATCAGGAGAGAGACCTTGAGATGATACTGCTTGAAAACCAAAAGGTTGCAAAACAATATGACATGCTGTGGCCAAAGTTTCAAAGATGCTAAGCTGCACAGAAACGGCCAAAAGGAGAAGGTGGTAATGTTCCTGTACAGGTCATTGATGAGGCCTTACTTGAAGTACTATGTTCAGTTTGGGAGTTATATTTTGCTATATAAAAAGATTTAAAGTGTTTCAGAGGAGAGCGACCAAAATGGTATGGGGTACTTGTGACCTGGATTAGCCACTGTTGGAAACAGGGTTTGTTGGACCTTGGTCTGACCCAGTATGGCATGTCTTATGTTCTTATGAGGTCCTAGCAAACCAGGGAGTGATTTTGTACAATGAAAGCATCCACATAAGTGCTTAAAAAAGCAGAGGCAGTGGCTGGATATATGTTGGAAGATATATGCCATATACCACAATAACAGGGATATTGAGGACGTTAAACAGAAAGGGTGTCAAGTCCACAGGGCTACATGTAGGAAGGCCAAGGCTGTTGGTCCTAATGGGCTGCCTCTCTCACTCAGCAAACTAGAACAGCAGTTGTTCAGTACCATCAGCGTTGCCACTGTGGAGAGAGAGGGGAGCCTGGAAACATCCAGGGCACCACAGGATCAAAGTGAATATATGCAGATTACCTTACCTGTGCTGCCTGCCAACCCCACCCCTATGGATCACGCTTTGAGCTGTCTGCATTGTGGTGAGAGTAGACAGATTACATCACATGGACTATAATGCAGCATTATAAGTGACTCCACTGCACATGTCCCTGCGTATGACATAGTGCACCCCACCCTATCCACAACACCTACAATGAATGCCCAATGCTCCCATAACCCCATCACATGTACATGCTGTCTGTATAGTGATCTGGCATCCTAGGGCTATTCTCCTCCATACAGCATATCTACTGTTGGCTCCATTTCTATTGTGCTGCATGTGCAGACTGCTCTATACCTCCCAGTCTTATAGGCCTATCAACCACTCCTTCTCCCTGTCTTCCTACCCTATCCTTCCTGGATAAAGTATAGTTTCATAAGAACATAAGATATGCCATACTGGGTCAGAGCAAAGGTCCATCAAGCCCAGTATCCTGTTTCCAACAGTGGCCAATCTAGGTCATACGTACCTAGCAGTTTCCCCAAAAGACACAGGTTCCACAGTGCTTGTATTGGGTCAAGCATTGATATCCTGGGTCCCTTTTTAATAATGGTTTATGGACCTTTCCTCCAGGAACTTGTCCAAACCTTTTTTAAACCCAGCTACACAAACAGACTTTACTACATCCTCCGGTAACAAATTCCAGAGTTTGATTACACGTTGAGTGAAAAAATATTTTCTTTTATTAGTCTTAAATAGTTTACCCTGTAGCTTCATTACATATCCCCTAGTCTTTCTATATTCTGATAACGTAAACAATCGATCTACGTTTACCCGTTCCACTCCATTCATTAATTTATAGACTTCTATCATATATCCCCTCAGCCGTCTCTTTTCCAAGTTAAAGAGCCCTAACCTTTTTAGCCATTCTTCATAGGTGTATCCTTCCATCCCCTTTACCATTTTGGTGGCTCTTCTCTGAACCTTTTCTAATATCGCTATATCCTTTTTAAGATACAGCAACCAGAATTGCACATAATATTCAAGGTGCGGTCTCACCATGGAACGATATAGAGGCATTATAATATCTTTTGTTTTATTTTCCATTCCTTTCCTTATGATACCTAGCATTCTATTTGCTCTCTTGGCCGCTGCTGCACACTGGGCCAAGGGTTTTAACATGTTATCCACAATGGTGCCTAAATCTTTTTCCTGGGTGGTGGTTCCTAATGTGGAACCTTGCATCGTGTAACCATTGTGTAACCATAGTTTGGGTTGTTCTACCCTAGGTGCATAACTTTGCACTTGTCCATATTAAATTTCATCTGCCATTTTGATGCCCAGTTTTCCAATTTATCAAGATCCTCTTGCAATTTCCACAATACTCTTCGGGTTTTGTTTTTTTATTTTATATTTATGCATTTGAACAATGAATCAAGCATAATACTTGTACAGTAAGAGACACTGTAGAAAAGGTTAATTAAACATAGTATCAAGAAAAATTATACAATGCTATTGGCAGTTCCCAAAAAAGGGAGAGAGGTCGCAGAATTATTACAGAGGGCCAGGAACACCCCCCGCAACAGAAACAAAGACAAGTTAAAGGCAATACCAAGGGCACACAGGGAACCAAGCAAAATCACTAATGGTGGTGTATTGCTAGAGAGGGGAAGAAGTTACAATGTGAGCACTGATGAAAGAGGACAAATCCTCGGACTGAAAAAAAACATACTTATGAGACTGAAAATTAACAATACACTTACAAGGATAACGAAGGACAAAAGTAGCACCCAAACGAATAACCCCAGGACGAAGCAACAAAAAGGATGTACGCCTACACTGTGTTTCTCTAGAAACATCCGGGAACATACCAATTTTTTTACCCAAAAACAAACAATTATGATATTTGAAGTAAAGCCTGAGAAGCCAGTCTCTATCTGATGGAAGTGCCAAGGATACAATCAGAGTAGACACTGCAAGTTCTTCATCCTTAGACGTCTGAAGAAGCGCTGAAACATCCAATATACTCATCTCTGGAAGACCCGCTGCTTTCTCCCCCGATTTCCGACCAGAAGGCAAAAAATATGCTTTGGTAACAGGAGGAATTAAATCTGATGATACCCTCAGAGATTCTTGCAAATACCTTTTAAAAAGGTCTGTCGGAGAGACCACAGGCACCATAGGAAAATTGAGAAGACGGATATTTGAGGATCTGGCAGCATTCTCCAAAATTTCTAGCTTGAGCCTTGTTGCCATATTATCCTTAACTAAGGAATCAGTTACAGCAGAATTTTGAGATATTCAGTAAGTATTTGTCGAAACTTGAGTTTTAAGATCAGTAACCTCGGTGACAAGATTAGAAGTTGAAACTTCTAAATTAGAGACCCGGGTCTCGGCCAAATTCAATTGTTGACTCACCATTGCTGCTAAACTAGAAATGGCGTCCCAAATGCTGTCCAGAGACACAACTGAAGGACGAGTCAAAGCGAACATTCGTGGCGTTCCTGGGTCTGATGCTAAAATCCGAGGAGCGCCTCCTTCAGCAGACTCACAGACACCCGGTCCAGCAATATCGCCTTCCAAACCAACCACCGGGAAATTCACTGCTGTAGGTGACACCAGCTGCCCTCCGGAGTCCAGTGCACCAGAGCCCCGCTCACTTACCGCTTCACCTACCCCAGAGACCGAGGGAGAAGCGGCAGCGCTGATTGGTGGAGGATCCGGGAGCCTCGGAGGCGAAGGCGGAGACCGGCCACCAGGGGAGAGAGACACATCCGGGACAGAAGACGCCGAAGAATCCTGAGCCGGCGATTCCAAGTCCCCTCTAATCTCCCCAATTTGCTGCTTGGTAAGCTGGACAAATCGGTCCATCGGCCCGGTACTAGCAGACGAGGAGGGTTTTGCAGAAACAGGCTCAGCGGGAAGAGCCCGTTGCTTGCCCTTTCTCTTAGGCATCCCAGCTCAACAAATCCCTGTCGCCATCTTGGAAATCAGACCACTCCCCCCGCCATTCCATGAACCTACTCTTCGGTTTTAACAACTTTAAATAGTTTTGTCATCTGCAAATTTGATAACCTCACTCGTTATTCCCTTTTCCAGGTAATTTATGAATATAATTTATAGAAGCGCCCATAGAAGCGCTTCATATAATTACATCCCAGTCATGGTTGCCTGTGAACCATGTTTCTGTAACTGCCACTAAATTCAAGTCAGCCTCTTCCATTAGAGGCTCAAGATCTGGGAGCTTTCCAGATGTTGCCCCTTTTACCCATTTCAATAGAGGTATTTAATGTTTCACTTACCTGGGGGCTTCCACTTACCTGGAATGTCTTTGTATTCCATAAAGTCATCTCCCCCCCACATCCTATTGAGGGTCTGAGGGGAACATGTGTGCAGTCTATCAACCATAGTACTGATTGAAATCCAGCCCCCACAAGTAATTGTAGCATTGTTTGTTGCCTCGTGTTTCTCTATTTCGGAAGGCTACATAATCAGCCGTGTGGATTAGGAAGACCTACAGGAATTGCAAGATGCACAGTGATACTGCAGAGTGGCTGAGAACTGCAGTAGCAGCCATCATAGTCTGGAAACTGCTGGACATTAAGAAGGTGAGGGCTATGGTGATCTTGAGGTGGACAGACATGGTCTGGCCCCTGTGTGTGGTAGAGATGAGGAGCGGCTCTAGCTCCTGGCAGAGATGGTGGATGGCTGCCTTATCAAAGTGGAACCTGGTGAGGCACTGTTCATCAGTCAGGTTCATGTACAGAGTTCTGGGAACTGCAATATGGATATCTCCTTTCAGCCCTTTTTGCTCTCCTTTTGGGCCTCATATAGCATTGCCAGCAGAAAGTGTTCATTTCCTGCATGCCAGCTAATTCCCAACACCAACACCCTAGTACACCCCCACCACCCAGTAATGTCCTCACAAACCTATTCACTCTCATCCACAGACACACAGACACACACACACACACCCCACAGTGGCTAACAGGACAGCACAGCACAACCACAGGACAGGGAGGCATATAGACATAACAGGATCTACCAGCACAGCACAACAAAGAGCACCAGCCCACACAAATACACAACATTCTAGGACTTAGTATACAGCTCACGGACAAAGAGACAACAGATATGGCATGGAAGAGGTGCTTGGTACACTGGGGTTGCAGATTTGGAATAGATGAGTTAGGGTCTGGGAGGGTTTTGGATTCAGTTGGACACTGAATAGGACAAGGCACAGAGAGGGTTGCTGACAGGACACCTAAGTGCACACAGATGTCAGTCAGGCCAGGGGTTCCATTGCTAATCTACTCCAGTCATGCAGCAGTCCATGGAGACAGCAGAGTCCCCTGCTTGTTCTACCTTTATTGCAAGTCTAGCATGGCACAAGCAAGGGCAATGTCCTGCATGTATCTGGGCACTTCTAAAATACTTTCTGGAAATGCAGCTTTCAGACATGCCCTCACTCTACCCAGATATATCTCTGGGATGCACTACTCAGAAAGGTCTGTACATTGACATATCTGCGGCACACACTTCTACGTTACTGTCTTCCTAAAATGGCGATTTGCACATACCCATGACTTTCATGGCTTTCTAGCATCATTGGCAAGTCCAAATCAAATTTAGTCTTCTAAAATCAGCCCCATACTGTTAGATTCCTTTTTTGGGCTCATTAAAGCTGGCTCAAACAATTGTGCTATGTATTAATTAAGGGTGGGTGCAGGCAGTACAAGGGACTTAGAAGGGCCATGGTTGCCATGGTTATAAATACTGAATCATTTGGTTGCTTCCCTATTTTTGTCCTTACCTAACATCAATGTTTTATCTCTGGAGACTGTCAATGAAATGAGAATATAATGCTAATGTATGTCTATTAGTAGGAGAAAGAAATACAAACTCTAAAGTAAATCTAGATTATTACTAATCTCTCTTTTACTGGAGTGCATTGTAGTTTAAAGGGCAAGCTGTTTGTTTACAAATTGCCAGAAGGCTCTTTGGGGCAGAAATTTGAGTTGTTTTAATCAGTCTGGAACATGGTGTACAACACTTATATAACATAACTGAAAATGTAGCACAGTTATATGTTGAGCAATTGAATCTTTGTGCATGCATTTTTTATTTGGATGTATAAATATTTTCTGAAACTGCTAGCTGTAGTTAGAAAACAGAGTCTAGTGTGTAATATTGTCCATTTATACTATGAGAAGAGGGACATTTTAAGCTCTCGCATAATCCCTTTCTTCTATTTTGATAAGACTTAAGTTGATGGACGTATGGAAGAAAATAAAAAAATAAAGAACAAGATACAATAATTTTTACATGGCTATAAATACATGTGGATATCATGATGATCTTGCCACTATCAGTTGAAATTTGGTTTTGGAGCTGGAAGTGCAACTTACTTAAAGTTGCAGCACAAAACAAAATATGAAGTTTATGGGCCCTTTTACTAAAAAGTGCAGAAAGCTTTTGCTCTTACCATGCATTAGGAGCAAAAACTAATGTATGGTAAGTGCAGCTACCTCACGCTAACTGTTTCCTTACCGGGAATTAAGGTAATTTGCAATTAACACAGATGCACTTAATGACACGTACTGAGGAGGCGCCCAGTGTGCCTATGCTAACTGAAAGATTGACAGCTGCAATGTGCAGTCCACACCTAATCTCTGTCTGTAACTTGCCCATTCTCTGCCCTGTCACATGATGAGCAGTTAATGTGGGAATCACAGCATAATAAGTACCAGGGCGCGGGCAGGGTCCCGGGTCCCGCCCATAACCAGGTGCTCGGCCCGGCGCGGGACCCTGCTCGTCCGAGAGGAGGCCAGCGCGCGCGTCAGCGTCAGTACGCTGCGCGCGTCATTTAAAATGATTGGCTCCGCTCAGGTCTAATGAGCGGAGCCAATCGGGTGCGAGGGATGGCATGTGCTCTGGAGCTTGTGGTCAGCCCGGAGCACATGTGATTGGGCGCCCAACAGGCAGGAGGTGCGGCAGCGTGGGAGCTTATCGCGTGGTGGCTGGATAGGCGGAGGCCGTTTTCCGGGAGGATGAAGTGACCAGGGCGGATTGTGGAGTTCGTTGGGCGCTGCGGTTGGCCTCAGGAGAGCAGGTCGTCGGTTTGCTGGCAAATAAAGTGCATCTTCAATAATTCAACTGGTTGGGGGGGCTGCTCTAGTTAACAACGATTGAAAATAAAATACAGCTGAAAGCCTAGGGACAGTCGGGGTCGGGTCGGGTAGACAAAAAAAAAACACAGGGGCGGGAGACGGATCACCCCTTTTTCCTGACTGCACGGTCGTCTCATTGCTGAGGGGCTGCTAGGCATTCCGATGGGGCCCAGAAGAGTTGGGGTGGGTCGAACAGCTGGGAGGGCAGCTGCACGAGGGAGGGCTAGAGGGCAATCGGGGAGGTGGGGTGGCAGCGAGGGGAGAGTGAGGCAGAGGGGCCTGGGGGCAGGACAAGCAGCAGGGGTAGCGAGGAGCACTCCAGTGAGTGCATCTACCTCCCTGGTGGTGGAGAGGGGGGCTCGTAGAGGGCGCACGCCTAGGCCTCGGGGGGTGCGGAATCTGGGGCGTCTAGCCGGGTCTGCAGGTCTGTCTCCAGAGTCGGCTACTAATGTGATGGGGATAAGGGGCGATGTGGCCATGGGTGACTCGGGGGAAGGGGGTCCTAATTTGGGGAGTCTCGGGGGGGGTGAGGGATTAGGCGCCTTTGGGCCTTGGGATTGGAGCAGCCTATGGGCCAGCACCTTGCGTGGGGGGGGCAGTGGCGGGGACCGTTATAGGGGGTATACACCCTCGCTTGGAGGGGTGATGCCTCAAGGGCAGCGGACCGCTTGGGATAGGTGGCAGGCCGGGGGGCAGGGTTCCTCGGGGATGGACTGGGTGGGGGCATGGCAGCCGTCTTGGCCCTCTGTTTTCTCCCCGCCTTGTCCCCCATTTCTATCTCCACAGGTACCTTTTCTTGCGGCTCCTCGTGGCGTGCTGTCTGGGGTGGATTCAGCGCGAGCGACGAGTATGGAGCCCGAAAGCGGTGTGGCGGGAGCAGTCTCGAATGTGGAGGAGCGGGAGCAGGACTCACGTGCACGGCAGGTGGCGGAGGATCCTCGTGACGGGCGGCCTGGGGTGTCAGATGGTACAGCGGCTGGAGGAGTGGCGGGTGAGTCACTGGGGCGGGGGGTCGGAGGAGGTGGAGGTGGGGGGTCTCGGGTGGAGCGATCTGGGAAGGCGCGTAAGAAGAGGAAGCATGCCTGTCGGCGGAGGCATAGTTCTGACTCCTCCTCCTCTTCCTCTTCGGCGAGTTCTGGGTCGTACTCGGATGAGGCGCGTAAGAAGGCAGCGTCGGTCGACGGGGGTGCTTCTGGGTTGGGGGGGATAGGTTCAGCTTCTTTAGCGGCCGTGGCCGAGTTTTGGGAAGGTGTCCCGAAAAAGTTGCGGCGGAAGATCCTTAAACGCAAATACATTGACATCTTTCGTTTGCTCAAGGGTCGGAAGCGCTCCGGGGATAGCAAAAAGAAACGGAGGGAAGACGAGAAGGCTGGGCGGGTTCGTTCAGTCTCACGCAACATCGTTAATTGGGTCCGATCGTTCTTGAGATTGGCGAGTGTTTGGGGTCATCATTTTCCCGAGCAGTATGGCAGCTTGCTGTCGTATGCGGACTCTATTTTGGGGGCTTCTCAAGCGCACGAAGGCTGGTCGTGGCTTAATTACGATGAGAAGTTTCGGGATAAAATGGAAGAAAACAGGCTTTTAACTTGGGGGACACAAGACATTAATCTGTGGTTGACGCAGATGTCGGTCAAGGTTGGGCCTGGGGGAGCAGGTGGATTTAAGATGGGGCAGGCGGTTTCGGGTGGAGCGAGTCGTTCCTTTTGTGGGGTGCCCCTCGGGCGATATAATAGGGCCTCCTGCCCCTTCCCGGACTGTAAGTTCCGGCATGCATGCTCGGTTTGCGGGGGTCCCCATTCTGCGGCGAAATGCATTAAAAAAGGAGCCGCGCCTCCTTCCGTTCCGGGAGCCAAGTGAGGGTGCTCTTAGGGAATTGGCACCTTCCCCAATTCAGGTGCAGGTGCTGTGTAGCTGGCTTCTTCGGTATCCGAAGAAAAAAGATAGAGTATCATTGCAATTAGGTTTTAAGTATGGTTTTGTTATTCCGCTGCAAGGCGAAGTGGTCACCGGAGCAGTTAGGAACTCTCCGAGTATTCGGCGCTGGGCGGCAGTAGCGCGTGAGAAGTTGGCTGTTGAATTGCGCTTAGGGAGAGTAGCGGGGCCATTCAGCAACCCCCCTTTTCCGAATTTTGTCATCTCGCCATTAGGTGTTATTCCCAAGAAAGAGCCGGGTAAATTTAGACGTATCCACAACTTGTCTTCGCCCTTCGGAACTTCTGTTAATGATTCTATCCCACGCGAGTTCTGTACGGTGTGGTATGCCTCCTTTGATAGGGCGGTCGAGCTGGTGTCGAAGGCCGGGTGCGGGGCGCGGATGGTGAAGGTGGACATAGAATCGGCCTTTCGCTTGCTGCCGGTCCATCCAACGGCTTTTCGGCTGTTGGGTTTTCATTTTGAAGGTGCGTTTTACTATGACCGATGTCTGCCGATGGGTTGTGCGATATCCTGCGCCTATTTCGAGATGTTTAGTAGCTTCCTCCATTGGATGGTGGTGCAAAGGGTGGGTGATTCGGAGGTGGTGCATTATCTCGATGATTTCCTGTTTGTTGGCGGGGCTGGGTCGGCGACCTGCGCGAACCTGTTGGAAGGTTTCGTTGGAATGGCCCGAGAGTTGGGGGTTCCACTGGCAGAAGGTAAGACGGTGGGCCCGACCACGCAGCTTACTTTTTTGGGTGTCGAACTTGATTCGCTGAACATGGTGGCGAGGTTGCCGCAAGAGAAGGTGGGGAAGCTCAGGCTATTAGTAGCCAATGTATTGGCCTCGTCTAAGGTGACATTAAAAGAGCTGCAGGCCCTGTTAGGATCTCTTAACTTCGCCTGTAAGGTTATTCCTATGGGACGTGTCTTCAGTAGGCGCTTGGCGGCAGCGACGGCCGGAGTGCAAAGGCCGCATCATCGCATTCGCGTGTCTCAGGTTATGCGGGAGGATCTGAGGGTCTGGGATGCCTTTTTAAGGGAATTTAACGGGACGTCCGTTCTGCGCGAGGCGGAGATCTCCAGTAGCGACCTGCAGCTTTACACTGACGCTGCGGGGGGAGCTGGTTTGGGAATCTATTTTGCGGGGGCTTGGTGTGCCGATAAATGGCCACAGTCTTGGGCCAAGGAAGGTTTGTTGAGCAATATCACTTTCTTGGAGCTATTTCTGATATTGGTCGTGTTGGAATTATGGCCGGATAGGCTGGTTAACCGCAGGGTTCTGTGGTGGTGCGATAACGAGGCGGTGGTTCATGTCGTCAATCGTTATTCACCTCGCTGTAGTAGGGTGGCTTCGCTTATGCGACGGGTAGTACTGGCGTGTTTGCGCTTGAATATTGATTTGAAAGCGCGGCATATTCCCGGGCAAGTTAATGACATTGCTGATGCTCTTTCCCGTTTTCAGATGGAGCGTTTTCGGATGTTGGCCCCGGAGGCGGACAAGGTGGGGCTGGGGGTCCCCTCGAGCTTGTGGAGCGTTGGCCTGCAGTGATGAGGCACCTATTGAAGAACTCAGTGGCAGCTAACACCTGGGAAGCATATCGGCGGGGTTGCGCACGGGTGCAGCAATTTTTGAGTGAGAGGGGCTGGAAAGGGGGGAGGGTGCCGGACGTGTTGCTCGGGCAGTACGTCGTGTGGGCAAAGGAACATGGGGTTACGAGGTCGGCGGTGCGCGGTCATCTGGCGGGATTTGGATTCTTCACCAGGGCAGTCGGGTGGGATTTTGGAGGCCGAGGCTTGCTAGCGCGGCGGTTGCTCCAAGGTTGGGAGCGAACACAGCCTGCTCCGCGGGATCGCCGACGGCCGATAACACATGATTTACTGGGGAGGGTGTGCAAGGAGCTGGCGCGGGTGGCGAGGGCGCCCTACGAGTATGTGCTCTTCCGGGCGGTGTTCTGTTTGGCCTTTTTCGGGGCTTTCAGGGTCAGTGAGTTGGCGGAGGCTTTGGGACGATGGGATAGTGGGAGTAGTTTGCGTCGGCAGCATGTCTAGATCGAGGGCGAGCGAATGCGGGTTTTGTTGGCTAAATACAAAACGGACCAGAATGGTAAAGGGTTGTGGGTGGTCCTTAGGGCGACGGGCGGGCTTACGTGCCCTCTCTCGGCAATGCGGGAGTACTTGGCTGTTCGCCCGGAGGGGGTAAGTGGTCTGTTTGTGCACGGGGATGCCTCCCCGCTGACGCGTTTCCAAGTCACAGCAGTTTTGCGTTTGGCGTTGCGGCGGTTGGGGGAGGACCCGCGACTTTTTTCGTCGCATTCTTTTCAGATCGGGGCGGCGACCAGTGTGGCCACGGCGGGCTTGTCGAGTGAGCTGATACGATGTATTGGCCGGTGGCGCTCGAGGGCTATGTTCGATTATGAATACTCAGATGGGGGGGGGCTGGGGGTTTCTAATGCTGTGCTCTTCTCTTGCAGATGGGGGTATGAGTGTGCGGGACTGTTGGATGTTGGGGCACTCCTTCGTCTATTGGGCTGGCCAGCGGGCAGAGCATCGACCTTGTGGAGCGAACTTGAATCTGGATCCTGCGGTGGTGGCGGTGTCATGGCTGGGTGAGCGGGGTCTGCGGTGGACGCAGCTGATGCCTTTGCTTCGTCACCATCAGCGCATCAGGGGCCAGCCGGCGATTGTGTTGGTGCACTTGGGGGGTAATGATCTGGCAGCTTGGACGTGTAAACAGCTGATCAGGGCCACCAAGAAATACTTTTCAGTCATGTTTCATATGTTCGCTGGTGTGCTGTTAATTTGGTCTGACATCATCCCGAGGCCTGCATGCTGGGGGCAGCGGCGTTGGTCTCGTGGGTTGACCAAGATTAATAGGCAGATTGGGAGGTGGGTCTGCGAACAGGGCGGGTTCCAGGTTCAGCATCCCTGGGTGGAGGTGGCCTGCTCTGGCTTGTACAGGGACGATGGGGTGCACTTATCTCCAGTGGGAATGGATTTGCTCCTGAATGATTGGCAGGAGGCACTGGAGAAAGTGGTACAAGAAAGGCCACACTGGTCGCAGCTTGGGGCTTTGGGGGGGCGGCACAGGTAGAGATTGTCCCCCTGTGCCGGTGGCGGGATCCCAGAGGTCCGGGGTCCGGAGCCTTAGGCGACTTGGGGAGGGGGCGGGGTGCCCTCGACCCGGACAACTCCTGGAAGACTTTTTGCTAGTAATATGGCAAAAGTCGGATAGGGGTGGCGGAACTTGGCCGTTGGTGGGGGACCACGGCTTGAGCGGAGGTGTGGCCGCCTTGCTAGTTGCATGGCGGGCGGTTCACCAATCCGCGGGGGTTGGTTGGATCAATGTACCTGTTTAATGTTAATGAGTTGTTTGAAATAAAGCAGCGACCAGTTGTCACCAAGATTTGTTGTCTGTGCCGTTATTGGTTGCTGATAGGGGGGGGGGGGTCAGGGTAAGGGGCTTGGGGAAAAGAGAGAGGGGTCGCCAGGTCCGGCTACCCGGTTAGTACCAGAGCGCGGGCAGGGTCCCGAGGCCTGCCTGTAACCGGGTGCTCAGCCCGGCGCGGGACCCTGCTCGTCCGAGAGGAGGCCAGCGCGCGCGTCAGCGTCAGTACGCTGCGCGCATCATTTAAAATGATTGGCTCCGCTCAGGTCTAATGAGCGGAGCCAATCGGGTGCGAGGGATGGCATGTGCTCCGGAGCTTGTGGTCAGCCCGGAGCACATGTGATCGGGCGCCCAACAGGCAGCCCACCCACCCACCCATTTATGCAAGGTGGGGGGTAATTAGTCGGGGTGTCGCAGCTGGGGAGGGGGGGGGGGTTCATGTGGGCGGGATCCCGGAGGTCCGGGGTCCGGAGCCTTAGGCGACTTGGGGAGGGGGCGGGGTGCCCTCGACCCGGACAAGCCCTGGAAGACTTTTTGCTAGTAATATGGCAAAAGTCGGATAGGGGTGGCGGAACTTGGCCATTGGTGGGGGACCACGGCTTGAGCGGAGGCGTGGCCGCCTTGCTAGTTGCATGGCGGGCGGTTCACCAATCCGCGGGGGTTGGTTGGTTCAATGTACCTGTTTAATGTTAATGAGTTGTTTGAAATAAAGCTGCAACCAGTTGTCACCAAGATTTGTTGTCTGTGCCGTTATTGGTTGCTGATAGGGGGGTGGGTCAGGGTAAGGGGCTTGGGGAAAAGAGAGAGGGGTCGCCGGGTCCGGCTACCCGGTTACTATCATGCCAGCTTAGTAACAGTTCCCATGGCCCTTTGCTAACCGCTTAAAGTGCTTTGAAGCACAAGTCAACCATTAGCGCACTTAGGTAAAAGGACCCCTTAATAACAACGGACTGTTCTAATACTCAGTAAAGGAAACATCTTTTCTAAAATCTAATGTCATAATAAATTGGAGAAATAAAGAAAAACATATAATATAGTTTTCATTAATACAATTTAATAATTTTATATTAGCGTCTCAATTAATAACCTGGGATGAAAAACATGCCACCAGAGAATTAGAATATTTCATTACCAAGTGATATGGAATAGTAACTGGATATCTACATTTAAATACCATAGGTTGAGTCCATTAAGATGTAGAAAAACACAATGAAACATTAACATCTTCAAGTCATTTCTTAAAACATACATTTCTACACCAAACTGCATAAATATCCATCTAATATAGTGAAAACCTCTTCAGAGATTATCTAGTGCATACTTTTAAATTCTATTAAGTATGGTTTATGAACTCTGTCAGACAGAAACATGTCAGATGTAATAAAAAAGTGAACGCTTATTTCCAAATATTTGTGAATGTTTTGTTTTAATAATACTTAGCTCAATATTCAGTAAGCCACCCAGAAAAATGGATAGAACAAAAATCCACCCAAAAATTAGCTTGACTCTTCGAACTGAGAAACATATATCTAGATTGTGTTTGAATATACCAAGATAAGTGTTGGGTGACAGCACTGTATAAACTCTGCTAAGCGTCAAATGAATGGCCAGGCAAATTAAAACTATCCACATAAAACACTATGCGGTGGCATAGTGCTAAATATTGCTCGATATGGGGCCCATAACTGGAGAGAGGAACAGTATCCACAGAAAACGCAATGCAGAGGCACAAAGTACAGGACCTTTCAGGGACAGCCACCAGAAATGATGCAGCACCTCCAAAGAGAGATGGCAGCAAAAATAACTAAGGATGTATACCCACTGGAGAGTCTGTGAGGGCCAAAGACTGGTCAAACCATTAAATTGGATGTGGTGGTCACCTGTGGCAATGGTTTCAGGTGGGATAAGAAAAAGAAGCAGTATGCAAAGTCAAACTATTGATTCTGATATCCACACAAACTCAAACAGCCAACAGCACATTCTTTCACCTACAGGAAGGGCTGGCATACACATACAGACAAAGCGTAATCTCAAAATATAATATGTCCAATTAAGCATTTCTACAGAATTGTTGTAAAGGTGTTTTTCAGATGATCATGTTATTTTAGTGAAATATTCTACATCTTCTGACAAGGAAAGTCTAAGGCTGAGTGTTGGGTGATTGTGAATTGGTAGAAGCAAATGCAACAAATGCCTCCACAGAGCACATGTGGATGTTATAATAGTGACAGTTTGCTCATCCTGCCTGCATATTCCTCTGCCTTGCCAGGCCGTGCATAAACCATTATCATATAATAGTACAAACAAGTTTCCCAACCTGATCTGCTGCACACATATTTGAGGTATCCCATAGGCATCAGCTGAAGATGGGATAACTGCCCAGGTATTAGAGGGGGCACTGTAGCAGTTCTGTGTTGGCCCCCACAATGCTGCCACAGTGTTACAGCCAACCTTTATATGCCCCCTGACCAAAGGGGTACAAATGCTGCTTTCTGTATTCCTAACCACCCTCAACAGTGAAAGCCTGGTTGGGTCCTCCCCGCACTGCAAAAGCATGTGAATTAGGTAGGTGGTGGTGTGCCAGATCTGTGCAGTTATGGCATGGCAAACAATCTGCAGCTGTAATAGCAAGCAGCATGACTCCAATCAACTTAGCACAGCAGACCACCATTAACCATACTGATGCCCAAGGTAGCATATCACTAGTATGTCCTGCCATTTGCTTCGCCTTAGGCTCAGAAAGTGTCAGCTCAAGGCAAGTTGTATAATTAAGAGGTAGCGGTGACTACTGACCCAACCACAGCAATAAAGACAGATGAGAGGTTACAAGAGAATAAATAACAACCTTAATCATGTCATTTAGCCAACATTCCTAAACAGTTTCCATATCTTGGGCCCAAAATGGGGATCCTGGGATGGATGTCACACATCTTAAAGAAAAGTTACAGTAAATAGCACCTGGAGGATGGCCCTAACCATCGTGCACCTAACTGTTCTGTATGGCTGGTGCTACTAAGTCCTGAGTCCAGACTGACACATGGAGCCCGATTCTATCAGGGGCATGTCCGGGCTGTCTGGATGGCCCATGGCAGAATGGGCACATTAGGACCTGATTCTATAATGCGGGAGCAAAATGTTCCCGCGGCATACAGAATCAGACCCGAGGATGGCCCGGCGTGCCCCTGCATGCCTGCGGGGACGTCCTCCCTGCAGGCTCCCCTGTTACCCATGGCGCAGATCCTCTTCTTCCCCACCGCCTGACCCATGGCTGGGCAGTCGGGTTCTGGATCAGGCGGCGGGGACCTACCTGCCCCCCCCCGGCCCCTGCCTCTGGGGGGGGGGGTCCGGCCACCTTTGGGGTGGAATAAGCAGCATATTCCCCCTGACCCTGCAGGACATACAGGGCAGTTTCCTGAATGGGCCATGTACATCCTGCCACCTCAGCCCGCCCGTGCTCTGCCCAGTCTCCACCTCTTCTTGCCCCCCACTGGCTCATCTTGTACTGATGCTGTAGCCGTGAGGGGAGGGCCTGAGGGGGAATAGGGGCAGGATAGCTTGCAGGGCTGCATGTGCAAGTGTCCGCAAGTCACATCTCTGAATCTGGCCCATAGTCTATCAGGGCCAGAGCTCCATGGAAAACCCTTATTGGAATCTCTGGGCTGTCAATCTATTGAACCTTTTTCTGTGCCCAGAAAGACACTTCCTCTGCCATGTACATGTGCCTGACAACCTGTGAAGCCATTGCCCTAGTTTAATATTGGACATTCAACTAGCTGCCTTCAAGGCCTGCTTTCCCACATTTGTGGCGATCATCAACAAAAGAGAAAGTTTGGAAAACTCCCTCAGATCTCATAACCTACGGCTATTAAACTTTCCGGTAGTCTGACTTCTATTGCCTCTCGAGTTATCTAGAAAACACATGAAGGATGTTTTATTGTGTGATTCTTTTGATATATCTGGTATTACCTCTATTTACTATTAGCTTCGTAATTCTATGGTTAATACTCAAGGGGCAGAGGCTGTTCATCCAGAACCATTGGTTGATACTGACTTAACGCAGTTCCTGGAGACCACTCTTGAAACGGTCTCTCAGAGAGCTACACTTTTAGTTACTTTTGTTATGGAGGGGGATAAATCCACTATTATGCAAATTTATTTTTCAAAGAATAATGTTCTTTTTCTGAGACAACCATTGACCATTTTTCCTGACATAGCTAAGGTGACTCAGCTTTGTTGGAAATCGTTCTTGCAGTTAAAGCCAAAGGTTATTGTGATTGGAGCCATGTTTTATCTTAAATTTCCTTGTAAGTGTCATATCACCCATATGGGTAATAGATATGTTTTCACAGAGGTATCTCAGCTAGAAAGGTTTTTGGTGGATAAATCCCCTCTATAGGAGGTTTTTTCTTCCCTTTTGTAATATGGATTTGGTTGGGATGTTAATTGGGGTAGTAGTAATTTTTCGGTCCCTGGTGTAGCTTTATTGATGTGGGCTTGAATGTTATCCAGTACAATGATATTCTTGTATTATTGTTCTTTTTCTAATGTGTATACTGTAATACTTCCTATGGATTACTTGTAATTATTATAATTGCATAAATTAAAAAGAAAGCAATGAGCATACTGTTGATATTGCAAGTCCAACAGTTAGTGTCCAACAGTTAGTGTCAGTGTAAACAGTGGTCCCATCCACTACTTGTTACCATATCAGTTATCATTCATATGTGTCTTGATTCTGCTATGTTCTTTAAGAGCTGCAATGTGCCTACCCAAGGGGAGGATGCATATGCTATAAGGAGAGGAGCAGAAGGTTCTTGCTTTCTCAGCCTCATTCTTCTGGTGATCATTATCCTCATCCTCAGTCACATACACGAGCTCAACAGAGGATGATGTTGTGAATGTAGATGATGAGAATGAAGGTGAGCAAAAAGAGGAGGCAGAGGGAAAGGAGGAGGAGGAGGAGCAGGACCAAGGCCAGTGCAGTAAACCCACAGCAGAGGTAGAGGAGGAGTTGGAAAAGGCTACTGCAATTCAGACTGAACAGGAGGTGGTGACTAGGCAGAGGCTGCATCCAATCTGCAGTGACCCATCTGGCACACATATAATGGGTGTAGCCATAAACATGGCATACAGATAGCCAATACCATGTGTATCATGTCATGGGAATCATGTGGCATGGCTTTGCCAGTCTGTACATGGCTACATCCTGTAGCCAAGGGCTCCTGCACTAGCCCTCCCATACCTCCCATCTATATATTGCCCATGTCCATGCAGAGGTATACCCCTTTCAGTACTACAGTACCTGTGGCCATTATCAATCCACACCTGCCATATGGAGGACTGCTCAAACTTAAGGGGATAGCACTGTTGCCATGTGAATCATGTGGACAGTGTAACTCAGTGCTGAGCTGTGTCTATCTGTGGGCATGCTTTACAGATCTGTTTCTCTGTCCCTCATTGTAGATAACATGTTAAAACCCTCCACCCAGTGTGCAGCGGCAGCCAACAGAGCAAATAGAATGCTAGGTATCATAAGGAAAGGAATGGAAAATAAAACAAAGGATATTTTAATGCCTCTGTATCGTTCCATGGTGCGACCGCACCTTGAATATTGTGTGCAATTCTGGTCGCCGTAGCTTAAAAAGAATATAGCGTTATTAGAAAAGGTATAGAGAAGAGCCACCAAAATGGTAAAGGGAATGGAAAGATACCCATATTAAGAGAGGTTAAAATGGTGAGGGCTCTCCAAACTGGAAAAGAGACGGCTTAGGGGAGATATGATAGAGGTCTATAAATTAATGAATGGAGTGGAATGGGTAAACGTAGATCGATTGTTTACATCATCAAAATATAGAAAGACTAGGGGACATGCAATGAAGTTAAAGGGTTATCTATTTAAGACTAATAAGCGAAAATATTTTTTCACTCAATGTGTAATCAAACTCTGGAATTTGTTACGGGAGGATGTAGTAAAAGTTGTTAGTGTAGCTGGGTTTAGAAAAGGTTTGAACAAGTTCCTGGAGGAAAGGTACATAAACCATTATTAAAAGGGACCCGGGATATCACTGCTTGACCCAATACAAGCATTGTGGTACCTGTGTCTTTTGGGGAAACTGCTAGGTGCTTGTGACCTGGATTGGCCACTGTTGGAAACAGGATACTGGGCTTGATGGACTTTGGTCTGACCCAGTATGGCATATCTTATGTTCTTGTGTACCAATAATCCAAAAAATTGTAAACCTCTTCTTAACTCAGGGCTACATGCCAAAATTCTTTAAACAGGCATCTATAAGTCCAATACTAAAATCCAACATACTGGACAAACTACAGTCAAGTTCCTATATGCCAATATCGAGCCTACCATACCTAGAAAAAAATAATAGAAAAAACAGTTCAAAACCAACTACAGGACCACTTAGACTCAAATAATCCTTTTGATCATCAGCAGTATGGCTTCAGAGCACATCATGGGGTTGAACCACTTCTCATAGCACTATTTGACACGCTCATCAAAGGTATTGAAAAGCTCAAAAATGCTTTCATAATGATATTCATAGATATTGCATCAGCTTTTGATTCTTTTAACCACAATATACAGCTAACCTTTATCAAGTGTTGTTGTGTTAGACAGCAAAGGTGGAGAGGCATATATAAACAGGCAGACACACTCTTGTCAGAAACCATTCAAGAGGTTGTTAAGTCCAAAAACTCCCCCAAAACCCCAGAACATCTTTAGCAGAATGCCTAAAAGGAACAGAAGAGATTGCAGCATCTTGTAAGCAAAAATGTATTGTGAAGTTTCCATGCACAAGCTTAAGGCGACTATGCTACAGAAGACATTTTTGCTATTTTTGCATCAGTCACTAAGGAGGTAATTTTATATGAGCTGCATAAAGGTACGTGCTATGGATACATGTAAATCATGTATTTTAAATTACTTTTGCATGTCAATGGGCCAATATGTGCGTACTTTAGCCAGTTGCTATTTTATAAATACGGTACGTACTTTCGCTGTGGTTGTGCATCAGAACATAGCATTGGCAGAGCACAAATTTACATGTGTAAATTATAAATTACTATAATATGAAGGCCGCGGGCAGGGTCCCGGCGGCTGCCGGTAACCGGTGGTCCCAGCCCGGCGCGGGTCCCTGCCCTCGTTGGGGTAGTGGTGCTGGGGGGGAGGGGGTGGAGGGGGCTGTGACGCAGGCAGCGTCTTTTAAGTTGATTGGCTCTGCTGCGGGGTTGAGCGCGGCGAGAGCCAATCAGCAGGGGCAGAGGGCCATGTGCTGCGGCAGCAAGGACGCTCGCCGAGCACATGGCTGAAGAGCAGGGAGCCGTCTGTGTCCCGCCCTCCCACCCTTCAGGATGAGGGTTGGTTTGGGGGATTCGGCAGTGTCGCAGCTTGGGGGGGAAAGGGTGAAACGGGATCCCAGAGGTTTCCGGGGTCAGGAGCCGTAAGCTACTTAGGGCGGGGGCAGGGTGCCCGCAACCCGGAGAACCCCAAGCTGACTTTTGCTAGTGATATGGCAAAG
Source organism: Ichthyophis bannanicus (assembly GCA_033557465.1). Lineage (NCBI taxonomy): Eukaryota > Metazoa > Chordata > Amphibia > Gymnophiona > Ichthyophiidae > Ichthyophis > Ichthyophis bannanicus. The sequence continues at coordinate 729,553,529 of CM066036.1, read as the reverse complement.
TAGGTCAGGGGTGATAGCAGCTGGACCGGTGGTTGACCGGACCAGGGGCGGAAGCGAGGTCACCTTGCTAATAGTATGGCGGGTGAGGTATTGCTTTGCTGGGGGGGGGGGATTCTTGGCTAAGTTGTTACTGTTGTTATAAATGTTGAAGTGTTATTGGGCAATAAAGCTGCGACCTGGTGTTTTCCAAGCGTTGGTGTCTGTGCATTTTGTGGGAGCCATGCAAGGTATGGGGGGTCAAGGAGTGTGTAAGACGGAGGGAGAGCACCGGGTATGGATCCACGGTTATTTATTTGAGCTCTTTAAAAATTTAGGCACAGGCATTTACAACAGCCCCAAAGCTGGTATAAGTGCTTGCAGCTAAATAAGTTTAGCATAGGCGTAATATGGGTGCTGAAAACTTTACTGTGCATGTTGTGATAAGAAAGCTTATCAAAGCTCAGGGTGTAATGACAATAGAGGAGAATTTACTCTGATTAAGGGACCTGTGCTGGCAGGTTATAGAAATAAGACAGCTTGTTTCCCTAAAAGACTACATGATCCAGAATGCACCTGTATGCAGAAAGTCCCTAGGGGAGCTAGAGTGGAAAAGCATGTTTCTAATCAGAGAAAGCATTATGTCATCCCTAATCAAACAGCCCCTAGAAGAATGCTTAATCCACAACACCTGAAGAATGCAAGGGTGTAGTTGCAATCTAAGCCCTTTAAAACTAAAGGGGCATGTTCAGGGAGACAGAAGGAGAAGGGGAAGGGGAATCAGAAGGAGAATGAGAACAGAAGGAAGAACAACCGGAACCTGAAGGAACAAGGACAAGGAAGCAGACGGTCCAAGAGAGGAGCTCAGAAAAAGTACCTATGCCTGGGGAGATACCTGGGGGAAAGGATCAGAGGACTGGAGAAAGCCAGAGGTCTGTAGATCCACAGCCAGGGACCCTCAAGCAACACCTAGGAAGAGGACTGTTGCAGAAAGAAAGGAGCCCAAATACCTCTTGGAGGACGTCTGGAGAAAAGATCCTGAGGTCCAGAGATACCAACTGGAGGACAGGACACAAAAGCTCTATTGCATACTGGCCAGAATACCAGAAGAAGCAGCCTGAAGCTTGCCTGGATTCAGGGAGGAACTGTGAATGTTTCTCTAGCTTTGAGCAGTGCAAACAACAGGGAAACAGTTTCTCTCCGTGCAGAGGTCAGTTCCTAAAGCCCTCTGAGTCAGACGGAGAAACAGAATCTATGCAATTTCAAGAGCAAGGTTCAATATCTGATACAGAGGATAATTATATGGACTGTTCTTTGAATAAGTTGTTGTTTTAGGAAAATCCTAAATATCAGAGCAAACATCAAAAGGAAACATTCTGAATATTAGCTTCCCATAAAGTTTTGTTGAAAAGAAAGCTTTTGGGAAAGTTTTGCACGTGTGCTGATATCAAGCTACTGATTGCAGTTAATTGTCACCTGTTGGTGGAGGAGAGCCCAGCACAAGCCGTGCACACGTAGGATTATAAAGTTCTTTTCTGTATGGAGAAAGTGAGCATTGCTTTTGTATAAAGAAGCTTCCCTCTTTGATTTGTTTTTCCCCAGCACTGCTAAGGAGTTTATTAGCAGTGGCTGAAAGAAGCCTTTCTGTTCTATAAAGGACTTTGATTCTTATTTGCATAAGATATTTCAGTTGCCTTATTTTGTGTTGAATAAAACCCTGGAGAAGTTATCTGGAAAGTGTTACCAAGCATTTATTTATTTATTTTATTTATTTAACAGTATTTCTAAACCGCCTTATCATGATAATCAAGGTGGTATCACAGCAAACAATCTGGTAGTGTGAGTGTGTTATACATGCAGTGAGGGTGGAAATTTAGTTGGGTGTGTGTTGTGTTGTGAGCTAGATTGGTTTGAGCTATGTACAATGTGGGCTATATACAGTGGTGCTAAAAACATTTTATATATACATATAGTGTTAGTCGGTAACGTGTGCTGCTATGTGGGATAATCTGTGTGTGGGATAATCACCCCATAAATAAAGTCTAATTTTGTCTACACTCGACCAACTACAAGAGTTTTCATTATTCTAAAAAGGCAAGCTTTGTGTGAATGGACTTCAATAACCACAATCCTTTGCAAGACAGTTAATTTGCATTCTTGCCAAGATGGTGGTACCTTCATAACAAGCACCCACTTTTACAATGTTTAACTTATTTTGATCTACACTGAAAAATGTGCTAGTTCTATTGACTGGGTCCCACAGTATGTTTTTACCTTCTTCTCAATCACTATGTATGAAGGAGTTTGGATTTGATGTATCACCGATTACACAGGTACACTAAAAAAAAATTTTTTTAAACTGCCTCTAATGTTTCGATTGATTTTTACGTTTTTTGGTGCGCTGAATCCAAATCTGGTAACCAATTTGCTCCATCACGTACAGATTTTTTGCTACATTGGGTTAGCAGTTTGAGGTGAACGTTTCAGATTGAGTGCGATCGAGATAAAAGTTTCTTGGATGAATTCTTTATACTAATTGTTTAGTAGTTATTCAAATAAGAATAAAGAAAATTGTAACAAGGCAGCACATAAGAATAGAGTAATGTCAACAAAACACACTGTGATGGTAGCAAAATTGTCTGCACTTAAAACAGCCACATACATGTGCACAAACATTGAGCATATAAGAGCGAGGTTAGACACAAAGCAAAGCAAAGAAATGTGCAAAACATGTTGTACAGGTATGTATGTAAGAATAGAAAACGCAAACCGCACCATTGCAATACATGAAGACAAACACCCGATGGTGTGAAAATAAAATTCTAATAAATGAGATCCGACACTGTGGTAATAACTAGCAAATTTTTATTTCAAAGTTTAGTAAAAACACGATATTTGTCAACACAGTTTAGATTTTAAAGTCATTCTTGGGTCAATCAATCTCCTGGTGGGCCCATTTTTTCTTCCCCCGAATGCTTCTCTTGGTGCGCTGCTTGGCGTATTTTTCATCTGGGGTTTCCCGCAGCAGCAACCAGCAGAAATCAGCCATCATAGTGGTGTTCCATCTTCCTTGGTACCTTCTCTCTGCGTCCTTGATGTCCTGGTGAAACCTTTCACCTTGTTCTTCACTGTACGCCCCCAAGTTTTCGGGAAAGTAGTTCACATGGGAGTGCAAGAAATGGACTTTCAGGCTCATATTACAGCCTTGTTCTTTGAAGGCATTGAGCATCCTGGCAACAATATCCTTATAGTTCTCATCCCGCCTGTTCCCAAGAATTTGAGAACAACATCCTTGAAGGAATCCCAGGCTTCTTTTTCCTTCTCAGACATCGTTTCAGCGAATGCTCCATCTGAAATGAGTTTCCTTATATCAGGGCCAACAAACACTCCTTCCTTTAGCTTTGCTTCAGAAAGTCGGGGGAACTTTGAGCAAAGGTACCGAAAGCACTCACCATCTTTTGGAAGGGACTTGATGAATTGCTTAATGAGACCCAACTTAATGTGGAGAGGTGGTAATAGAATTTTATCACGAGGTACCAAGCTCTCATGAAGAACATTTTTCTCACCGGGTCTCAAATACTCCCGAATTGGCCAGTCTTTTTTCCCCCAGTGTAGGTCGCGGGCCCGGCTATCCCACAAGCAAAGGAAGCAGGGATATTTGGTGAAACCGGATTGCTGCCCTAATAGCATGGATAGAATTTTAAAGTCTCCACAAATCATCCACTTATGCTCATCATAACAAATCTTCTGAAGAATCAGGGCCAAATTCTCATATTTTTCTTGGAGAATAACAGAGTGAGCAATAGGAACTGAAGCGAATGTGTTGCCATTATGAAGAACACCTTTTATGCTGTCTTTTGACGAATCAATGAACAGCCGCCATTCAGCAGGATCATACTTGAGTTTAAACTTTTCCATCACTCCGTATATATCGTTGCAAAATACCAAATCTTCCTCTTTGCTGAAATACTTCAAAAATTGTGTCTCGCGGTTGCGGTACCAATAAAAAGTTGTTCCTGGTGACAATAGATTTTTCTGTTTAAGCCGAGAACCTAGCAGTTGGGCAGCATCTTTTGGGAGTCCTAAATCCCGGACTAAATCATTCAATTCAGCTTGAGAGAAAAGTTCAGGTTTCGGATCTGGTTCAGTTTCAAACTCGGAAGTACTGGACTCATCGGGAAAAGCCATCTGATGAGTCTCATCATGATCAGAACCGTCCACACAAATATGATCCAAAGATTTTGGTGGTTAAGGCACAGGTACTTTGTTGCTATGAGGCATAGGCCTAATTGCTGAGGGAAGGTTGGGGTAACTTATTACGTTCTTATTTTTTAAGTTGTATCCCTTCACAATGCAAGAGCAAAAATAGCAGTCACTGCTGTGGTCTCTTTGTTCACGCCACATCATAGGTATTCCGAAACGAAATGCTTGTTTTTTAACTTTCATCCATAAGCGTAGATCTTCCTCACATGTCTTGCACACTTTGTGAGGAGCCCACGGTTTGTCTTGATCGCCTAACTTCAAACCGAAATAGGCGAAATATACTTTTTAATAAATGCAGAAATGTTCCTCTGCCGCTTTTTCACGGTATATTCCCCACAAATAAAACAAAAACTGTCCGGAGAGTTGACGCAACCTCTGGCTCTGTGAGCCATCACAAATACACAGCACTGCAAACTACAACTGTAGTGAACCACTTCGGAATAAAGCTGGATTACGACTGAGCAAACAAAAGGTAATAATGAACTTGCAAGAAACTGAAATTTGACAGGAACGTTCATGTCGCAACCACCGTGTTTGAGCGAGCGAACGAGGCGAGGCGAACAGGAAAGAACATGCGCCAGCGCGAGTACTGGATTTAGCCCCCCGCCTCCCAATTGTCCTGTTAATGTATAAAATGAATACAAAACACTCTAAAATATCATGAGGGAGTGTTTCTAGTTAGTTAACCATTACAACCTCTATTTTGGGCCAAGAAAATAAACTGCAGTCGGCTAAAAAGAAATTATGTGAACATTCCTTATATGGGTAAGAAATCTAATTTTGCAAGAAAACGTGATGTGATGGAACATTTTGGCTGTTTTTCCTGGATTCAGCACCCCAAAATCTATAGGAATCAGTTGCAAAACTGGAGGCAGTTGTTTGGTAGTGTACTTGTGTTATCAGCCTAACCAGCTATGTAGGCATGTAACTTTGTCCATTATCTTTAATCTGAAATGTTTGCATGGATGTCTTTGCTTTAAAAAATGTGTTAAACTTTAGCAAACATCCTTTCCTAATGTCCCCAATATGACCCTGAAAATATTAATCAAATCAATAATCACAGGGTAGGATCACAAAACTGTGATGAATTATTGAGATTGAGATGTTTAAATACCTCCGTGGCATAAATGCACAGGGGGAGAGCCTCTTTCAGTTGAAAGCGAGTTCTCCTACAAGGGGACATGGGATGAGGGTGAAGGGGGATAAATTCAGGGTTGATATGCGGAAATATTTCTTTACGGAAAGAGTGATGGATCCGTGGAATAGTCTCCCAGTGGATGTGGTAGAGATGAGGACAGTAACTGAATTAAAAAAAGCATGGGACAAACACAGAGGATCTCTAAAGGAAAAAGGGGACTGTTGTAGTTATTGATATGGAAGGACAGACTAGATAGGCCATGTGGTCTTTTTCTGTCGTCATATTTCTATGTTTCTAATTGCTTATAAATGAGTTCAGAATCACACTCCATGGGTCATAAATTCAGATTTAGCAAAGTATATGCTGCTCTTAATCAACTCAGGGAAGTAAACTAAAAGCAGTTTCTGGTTGAAAATCTACATGACCTTTAAAAGCTTAATGAGTCAAAATATGGAAGGCAAACAATGCATAAAGTGAAATACCTGAGGAAAATGGGGAGTCATAATTCACGAACTTTGAAACGATAACATAGGCATTCACACCTCCAAGCAGCAGCTCGCACCAGTTACCAATATTTGTAAATGAATATTTAAGTAATTGCACGACTAGACTGCAGCTTTCTTATTCCCAATAAACTCACACTTCCCATAGACTTGCACATTGCCCTTCAACAGTGCTCCCAGATTGCTTCTGATTTTTGACCAGATGGTGCCATCCTAGTCAGCACCCTATTCCTTTTTCCATCCAGCCTTTGTTGAAGAGGGAACAGGGATTGGAAGAGTATGACCAAAGCTGACCAGTCATTAGCTCAAAGCTCTCCCATCTGCACATGGTGGTGCTGTCTGTGTTGCAACATCACAGATACATTTTCCTCTATCTCCCTTAGCAAGTCATTTTGTGGGCCAAAGGTAAAGGAGATGTCAAATCTTCCTTTACATATCACCATAAGTGGGGAATGCAAACTGCATGTCCCCATCTCCCACCTCTTGAGCTGCTGCTCAAGAAGCCTTGCCATTTCCTTTAACGAGCCAGAATATGCTCAAATGACCTCATTCATAATATTAGCAAATGCAACCCTAAGGACAGAATAACCCTAGACTGTCCCCAGGCAGTACCCCCTGGGATTGCATCAACCCCCACAATATTCCAGAGACCTAAGAAAACCTTTGCAATTACACACCACCATGACCTTCTAACTCATTTAAAGGAAATAACCTCATACTCCTGCCTCATGGGATTAATTTCAGACCACACAAGAATTACAGAAGGAAAGTAAATAATGGAGTTACAATGAAATCTATCTCTAGATGCCTAATCCAGCCACTTCTGAGTCTGAACAGGTTTCCTTGCCTCCAAATGAATAAGATGCCAACAGGCATAACAGACATCATTCCTTCCCCCATAAGGCAGGAACTGGCACCAACGTGTGTCACGAAGCCCATGTCACTGCAGTCAATTTCTTCAGAGAAAGAGAGGCCCATTGAAGCACCCATATGAAACTGCTCATAGCTGCACTGCTGATCATAAAATCTAAGGACCGAATAAAGGCATTTACATGGTTTGCAGACCTACAAACCATGTAAATGCCACTAAGCGTGATATTCAGTGACACTAATATGATTAGTACAGCTGAATATCCATGGTACCACCGCTGCACACCCCGATGCTAACCGGTTAGCACTGCGGCGTTACGGGGGTGGCACCTGGGGATAATCTGTCAGCAGCAATGCTCAGTCGCTGACTGGTTATCCATCCCTTGGCAGCAAAGGTTAGGCACAGAAAAGGCTGTCCTAAGTTTTGCCGATAAAGCTAACTGGGCTCGCTGCCCTGCTAGCTTCCTGATTTAGCAGCAAACCTGGATATTCAATGCTGGTGGCTGGATATAGCCCCGGCATTGAATATCCGAGTTTAGTGTTCAGTGTCTAGCTGCTGTAATTGAGTTTGCCACCGCTGCTGAATACTGAGCCCTAATTTATCAGCCCCTATACAAATACTGCCACTGACTATCTGGATTTTCATTACCTGCGGTAATGCTAATCATTGCAGGCTCAGTATCAGCCCATATGTATTGCTTGGCTGGGTTATTCAACCATTATCCAGAGACGTTAAACCTTTCATTTTAACTTGCTGAATTATAGGCCAAACCTAAATGGCTAATGTTGATGCAGTTGCTGCACTATCCGCATGTTCATTGCCACTATCTATATGGATAGCAGCATAGAATATATGCAATAAGTTAAATGCCAGCCCTGACATTTAAATTAAGTCAATGACCGTGCCAATTGAATATTAACCCAAAGGTTAATCAATAAAAACACAACAAAATATAAAACATAATAGAGTATTAAGTACAATATTTTATTGGACTGACAATATATTTTTATGACTAGCCTCGATGCACTGGGAGCAGTAAGCTCCACCTCTTTTTGACATCATCATTTGAGCGACCTAGACTATGAAAAATAGCACCACTATAATGGTTTCACTTAACTTCTTTCCTGCTTTGTGGTTTAGACTGTGATTGCTGTGAGAACATCTGTTCTCAGCAGTTTTTTCTGCCTCAACACACCGAGTGCTACGTTCTGCTCCCTTTCTGACATCATCATTTGAGCAACCGGACTGTGACAAATAGCACCAATGCTGTGGTGTACCACTGCAGACATAGAAAGGAAAAAGAATATGCCCCTTTGTATGCTCAGTGTGGTTCATTGTGTATTTATTGTTTTATTTTATGCGGTTTTGGGTTGCTGGTTTGTTTGTTTGTTTGGTTTTTTTCATTTTTTTTAGTGTAGAGGATCAAGTATTTCTCTCTGAAGAGCTTATTTAGATTATTGTTCCCAAGTGTAGTTGCCCAATGAGGTGTTGGTTGTGGATACATGATAAGTGATTTTCATTTATTGTCCTCCTGATTCTTCAGTTATTGATATATTTATATTTATAAAGTTTTTAATTTCTTTATCTGTTAAATTTAAGACTATTACTTGGGGGCATTGTAATTTGCATGTAGATGACATTTTTATTAGATGCAGTGAATATGTTTTTCAGACTATGAAGGCTCTAGGTTTTGATCAGAAAACGGAGGTTCCCACTCAATCTGGAGGTCATATTTTAGATTTATTGTTCTTGTCGGTTTCTTCTACAAATTGTTTGAGGACCTTGTGCTCTTTGGTGAAGTCTGTCCTGAGATCATTGTTTAATTTTGGTTTCTGTGAAAATTGTAAGAGTTGTATTGAAAAAGAGGCTTCTGCATGCAATATAAGGAGAAAGATTGATTCTGAGGCCTTTACAGCTGTGTGACTATCTTTGTTTCAAAAATCTGAATTTTCTCAGGGTATTGAGGAATTGATTGCCTTCTGGGATGCTGCACTAGATGCTTCTTCATTTTTTGTGAAGCAAGCTTGGGTGGTAATGTTTGTTTCTACTCCATGGTTCTTATGTGATTTAATATTTATAAAGAGGTATCTGTAGAGCTGAAAGATGGTAGAAAAAGAATCATAGGGAACAGTTTGCTGTCATCAAGAACTTTAATGTCATTGCTTCATACAAGTATTTTGCTTCCTGTCTGTTTGAGTCACTGAGAATTGACCTAGAAAACTAGAATTGTTGAAAATCTTACTTCCAAGTGTGTTTCTTTTGCAAAAGTGCTTGCCAATGTTTCATCTACTAATGTTTTGGTACATAATGTTGATGATCTAAGAATTTTTTTTCAAGGTCTTTGATAAAGAGTAGTGGATTGATGTTTCCAGGATACTTTAGTTTTAGCTCTATTCGTCATCTGGAAGAAAAAGATACAGTTGCCTATTTGATGTCACTTACTACAGACATGTATCTGCTTGACCCCTGTCCTTTCTGGATAGTTAGGGTTCTTAAACAACAATTAGCCTAATTTTAACTATAGTGGTTAAAATGGTCAACAGGCAGGTTTTGGTTTTGTTTTTTTAAGAAAGCAGTGGTGAAATCTTTATTGAAATCTCAAACTCTCGATATGGATCGGACTGTTAAAGTTACTGGCCAATTTCTAATCTTTCCTCCTTAGCAAAACTCAATGAGAAAAGTGCATAGGTTCAATCTGAGAGAGTACAAGCTATTAGACCCCAAATAGTGAGGGTTTAGAAAAGGATTTAGTACTGACTACTGAGGATGTTCTTGCCTCAGTGTTTGATGCTTTAAGACGACGACTGGACTGTCATAAATCCTAATGTATCATCACATTATGTTCAATATCTCTTTTGCTGTAGATACTTTTCTGGATGAATTGTCAGTGCTTGGTTTAAGGGATTCTATTTTTGCATGGTTTTAGTCATGTTTAATGGGGCACTTGCAGAAGGTACTATTTAATAGTGATACTTTAGATTGGCACCCCCTGTCTTTTGGGATACCTTGGGGTCAGCACTTTTTGTTACTCTCTTTAATATTGATATTTTGTTTTTGGTGTAGATTTTGAAAGCACATTTCTTTTTTTAGATTTTTACAGATGATGTACAGGTCTTTCACCTTTTGACTCTGCATCAGGTGTCAGACGCTTTCATGTCTATTATTAAGGATTCGCCAGCTGATGATAAACTGGTTTTAAACATGTCTAAAGTCAAGCTTCTTTGCTTTAGAAGTGGTGCTTCTCCAGTATATTGTCAGCAAACTTTGGATGATGGTTCACTCTCTTTATTACTTTCTGAAAGCAATTTGAGAGTTAAGATGGTATTCTGGGCTTCCTTTTAAAGAGCGCATTCAATCAATTCTTGCTACAGATTTTATAAGCTTTGGATGCTCTGGAAGCTGAGGCATTTGTTGCATCCTAAGGTTTTTAGGACAGACGTGCAGACTTTGTTTTGAATGGCATGGATTGCTGTAATATTGGTTACTTGGACCTGGGCCTGCCTGCATGCGTTCTTAGAGCCCTACTTGTTGTTTGTTGTTGTTGTTAAGTGCCGTCGAGTCGGAGTCGACTCATGGCGACCCTCTGGATAGCTATCCTAAATTGTGTTCGGTCTTCAGTCAGGCGGCTCATTGTTGACAGATTGGTACCCGTAGCTGCTGTTATTGTATCGATCCATCTCATTGCTGGCCTTCCTCTTTTGCGTTGACCTTCTATCTTGCCAAGCATAATGTCTTTCTCTAATGATCTCTCTCTTCGCATGATGTGTCCAAAGTATGAAAGTCGAAGTCTTGTCATCTGAGCTTCTAAAGAAAGCTTAGGTTTGATCTCCTCTAGTACCGACTGGTTTGTTCTTCGGGCAGTCCATGGTATACACAGTATTCGCCGCCAGCACCATAATTCAAAGGCATCAATTTTCTTCCTGTCTATCTTTTTCACTGTCCAGCTTTCACATCCATATGATGTTATTGAAAATACCATGGCTTGAACAAGTCAAATCTTTGTATGGAGAGAGACATCTCTGCTCTTGAGAATCTTATCTAGGTCTTTCATAGCCATTCTGCCAAGAGCAATGCGTCGTCTGATTTCTTGACTGCTTGTTGCTTCTTTATTGATAGTTGATCCAAGTAGATTAAAGTTGTTCACAATTTCAATTTCTTCTCCTTCAACGATGAACCTGTTGATTATGCCAGTTGTCATGATCTTTGTCTTCTTTACATTAAGGTGCAGGCCCATTTTGAGACTATGTTCTTTGATTGTGAGAAGCAAATGTTTCAGATCATCTTCACTTTCAGCCAGTAATGTGGTATCATCAGCATAGTGAAGGTTGTTGATGAGTCTTCCACCAATCTTCACACCTCTGTTGTCTTCATACAATCCTGCTTCTCTGATGATTTGCTCTGCATATAAATTAAACACGTAGGGGGAAAGTATGCAGCCTTGTCTTACACCTTTGCTTATTTTAAACCATTCTGTTTCTCCTTGTTCCCTACTTGTAGATCAGAATTCTGTGGCCCATTTGGTGACTCATTTTGTTTTTTGTGCACATATTACTCCATTCATGATCAAGTTGCATTGGCTTCTGGTATACCAGTGTATACAGTTTAAAATTACTGTGTTTTTTTGCTATTTCATGCTCTCTCGGAAGAGATTCCACTATTCTTGAAGGCGTTTTTGTTGGTTTGTGACTGTGTTAATCTTCATTCACATGGATCTAGGAAGTTGGTGGTCCTTTCTCTGTGTCAGGTATGATTATCAATCTTGTGCAGCCAGATTGTCTGTCTCGGGCCCAAGGTTAAGGAATTGTCTCCTTATTGAGATACATTTTTTGAAATTTATGCCAGAATTTTTAAAATAAATACTAGAATTTTTCCTTGCAGGAAGATTAGGCAAAAATAAAAGTATACAATATAAATTCAGTTAAATATAACAAGGAAAATATATACTACAAGTCCACAAAATAGGGGAAGCAAAAAAGAAACAAAATACAAGAGGCAATACAACTATAACATCAGGGACTACATCAAATTAACCAATTGATGAGGCCACTGCATTGGAGCCACCACCAATTTCTACCCCCAGTGAAGTCTGGACAGGAGCAGGTCTAGATGCTATAAAAGCAGATAACTGCTAGGGTTCAAGGAAAACATAGTTGACTCCCCCAAGTTTAAACATTTACATAAAAAATGAAGAATAAACAAACCACCCGACTGAGTTATAGAGGGCCTTAAGAAAATAAATCGCTTCCATTTCTTCTGGGTCACCCACGAAACATCAGGAAACATCTTAACACTACAGTCCATAAACTTTGTATCTTTATATCTAAAGAACAAGTGTAACAGCCACTTGTGGTTATGAATCAGACCTTTCCAAAAAGGTCATTAAGTCCAAACTATCCATGGACATCAAAGGTGACTGTGGCTGCTCCTCTCAGGAAACCTGACTTTAGCAGACGGTAAATACCAGTGGTATGGACTCAGGTGGAATCTTCAAAATATTGATCAAAAATCTCTTATACAGCTCCTGACCAGAGATGGTTGGAACCTTTTGGGAAATTCAGTAATCTCAGATTTTGACTCCGGTTGGCATTCTCCAAAAATTCAAGTCTTTTATAAATAATATCCTAGTCTTTAAAGGCCAAGTTAGAGGAGAAAGTCTGATCAGCTCTCTCCTCCAATTTTATTATTCAACCTCTTAGATTATTTAGTTCTTGATCTTATTCCTCTACCTTCTGGGCAGTTTTCCCCATATTGTGGGCAATACCTTGGAGCAGGTTGGACAAATACTTCTCTAAAGTAGATAAACCATCCCATACTGTTTCAAAATAAAACATTTTAGGTTTTGCCAACCCAAGCTGCAGAGAAATTGAGGGTGGGCACTCTGTATGATTGGGTTCCAGCTTTGTAGTCAAACAAATAGAAGCCCCACCACACTGTGATCCAAGAGGGTGATATGCAACCACGTCTGAACGGTCGCTTTTACCTGTGGCTAGGAAGAGGAAGGGTCAGGGGATTAGTTGCCCCTTGCTGGCTCCCACGTCCTCCTCTCCTTTGCCTTTTGCTTCTGGGCTGTTGGATTCTTTTTTAGTTTGACCGGTTCAGCAGCCGGCAGTTGCAGGGGAGTTAAGCCTGATAGAGCCTGCACTGGGGTTGAGTAACTCGGTGCTGATGGTGGGCAGTGATTCTGTCTCCCCAGCTTTGCAGCGGCCGGTGAAGGAGCTACGTGTGCAGGATTCCCCAGAAGTGTTGCGGTGTTCCAACACTGGAAGCGCTGGTTCTCTTGCCCACAACTTAGATAGAGCTTGTTCCAGGTCCTCCATTTGAGGGAGTGGATTCTCCTCCAGGTCAGCAAAGCAGCGGTGCCCTTCCTGAGCCTTCATTAGGGTGCGAGCAGTTGAGATGACTTCTGTTCAAACCGGGACACTGACAACGGTTGAGGTGGAGGGACGTGCCAGGGCAATGAAGGCATTCTTCTCTGCTTTTTCCTTTGAGGCAATTTGGAAGGCTATTGAGCAGCTGGGAGCGGCTTTGATGCCACAAGTTGCCTCAGACGGTACAGCAGCATTCCCTTGCGATGGAAGAATCTTCAGCTAAGGTACTTTTTCTTCAAAATTCCTTACAGTATCTACGGTACAATCACGAGTTAAATTGGTGGAGGAATGCTCTGATGCAATATTAAAGAGGCTAGTGTTATAAAAGCAAAACTGGAAGCTTTGGAGAACTCCGTGAGAGCGGTTAACTTGAGGCTGGTGAATTTTCCCCGTACAGCATTAATCTCTGCTAGGGATATGTTTCGGAGTTATTTGTCTGAAATACTGGGTATTCCTCCAGAGTCTCATCCTCTACTTGTTAAAGTTTGTTATTTGCCAAATACAAAGAAGGAGAATGCTTCAAAGTCTGTTCCGGGTTTAGATCAAGTTATGTCTCTCAACTTAACTGCTATGTTGGAAAAATCTCAAGAGGAACATGTTGTACCAGCTACATTGTTGATTACTCCTGCATTGCTGTCTGATAAGGACTGTTAATGAAAATGTTCTTTAAAAAACAAAATATTTCTTTCAAGGGTTTACTGGTGCGAATGTATCCTGACCTAGCACATGAAACTCAAAGAAGGAGGCGTGAATTTTTCCAACTTCGCTCGGGGTTTCAGCAATTGGGAGGGCTTTTTTTCCTAAAATTTCTGTGTAAATGCTTGATTAAATATTAAGTGGTTTCCTATATTTTTTGAGCCTTCCCAATTACTGTCCTTCCTCAACTCACATGGTGTTGGTGGTTCTGGGGTACCTCCCATTGAATCACTGTGAATATGGTATTGCCGGTTGAGTTCTTGTGTTATTTCTTGTGATATTATTACTGTTGAGCTTTACCTTGTACTTGGATCCTCTTAATTGTGGGCATGAGTGGGGTTTGATTTAGTAATTTTGCCTTATGATATTTTCTTCAAGTATTTTGTTTTCGTATTAATTCCCAATTTCTGTACAAGATTGATTGTCTTGTTATAATTTAAAATTGCATAAATTAAAAAAAAAAAGTCTCACCAAACTGTGACTGCACTGACGTCCTCATGGGGGACCTGGACATCACCTGCACATTGACCTCAGTTGCTCCAGCAGGGAGAGCGTCCCCAACCTTCTGCTGCAGGGCTGAGGAGAAACACTGACATCAAATGCTGACAATGTCTCTAACTCAAATGCTAAGAACTTCCAGGCCAGTTGCTCCAGGAATGGGAGGTCAGAATTCCCGGCATGAGTGACACATCAGGCTCAGATGTGGGCACATGATGTCCTTCTATCACAGCATTGCCCAGGGATCACTCCAGAGTCTCACCACTGCAGCACGCCTTACAAAGATGTCCATTGTCCTGTGCCTATCGAGATATTGACTGAAATGAGTTATTTATTTATTTACATTCTCTTATATACCACGCTATTCTGCATCAGTGCGGTTTATTTATTTATTTTATTTTATTTATTTACATTCTCTTATATACCGCACTATTCGGCATCAGCGCGGTTCACATAGAACAAAAAGTCTCAGTACAATAACATGTATGAGTTTACAGATAACAAGGGAAGGAACTTGGATAACAGGGGAAACTATTTACAGTCTATTTACAGATATAATACTACAGCATGGCTACAAGTTATTAGGAACAGGTGCTAATAATATGTTCATTGAACAAACTGAAATTACAGTGAACAGGGCATTATAACTTGGAGATAACTATTTTACAGAGAACATGGGCTATGGAGGGTTAAGTGGCTTGCCCAAGACCACAAGGAGCACCTGTGGGACTAGGAACCCCAGTCCTTCCGGCCCAAGGTTGCTGTCCTCTAGTGGGATTTGAACCCCTGACCTTCCGGCCTGAAGTACCTTGCCCCAACCACTAGGCCACTCCTCCACTCAAGTAAGTTATCTTACTTTCCGCAAAAAGATGTAAGCTTTTTTGTTTAATCAAGGGAGATTTTAGACAGGACAACAAAGTTAAATCAGAGACATCCAGAGCAGAACATGCAGAAAAACAATGGATGTCTATGTCTCCATCTGAATTCAGCAACATAGATATCCCCAAACTGGATATGCACGTGAGCTGCCACAAAGACATCCCCTGTAGGGATGCCTAGGTCAGGAACATTCATCTCAGGCAAGCTAGCATAAGGACACATCCAAGGGCACAGCAAAGTGAAAACATGAGCCCACATTCCCCATCAGTGTCCATTGGTATTGTGTAAAATACAGGGGGTATTAGTGTAGCTCCTTCACACCTCACAGATGTTTCTCTGACAAAACAAACACTTTTCAGGTGCTTATTCGGGTTACTTTAGATGCAATTTAGGATGTCCAGGGTATTTCTGAGATCAGACAGGGACATCCAGATTCTTAGGAATGCCCCAACCATGCCTCCACCATACCCCCATTTAGACTTGGATGTCCTTGGTCAGGATGCTCCATGCCTGAAGTTCCCCAATTTTCTCTGCTTGCAATGTCTAAATGGAAAGAGCTTTCACACAATTCTTCTGGAGAACTTTGTCAGCTGTCTATTCTCCCCTTTCTTGCCAAGGGGTAGTTTCTGGGACTACAGCTGGTAATATCATAAGAACATAAGATATGCCATATTGGGTCAGACCAAGGTCCATCAAGCCCAGTATCCTGTTTCCAACAGTGGCCAATCTAGGTCATAAGTACCTAGCAGTTTCCCTAAAAGAAACAGGTTCCTTAATGCTTGTATTGGGTCAAGCAGTGATATCCTGGGTCCCTTTTAATAATTGTTTATGGACCTTTTCTCCAGGAACTTGTCCAAGCCTTTTTTAAACCCAGCTACACTAACAGCTGTTACTACATCCTCCGGTAACAAATTCCAGAGTTTGATTACATGTTGAGTAAAAAAATATTTTCTCTTATTAGTCTTAAATAGGTTATCTGTAGCTTCATTGCATGTCCCCTAGTCTTTTTATATTCTGATGACGTAAACAATCGATCTACGTTTACCCGTTCCACTCCATTCATTAATTTATAGACTTCTATCATATCTCCCCTCAGCTGTCTCTTTTCCAGGTTGAACAGCCCTAATCTTTTTAGCCTCTCTTCATAGAAGTATCATTCCATCCCCTTTACCATTTTGGTGGCTCTTCTCTGTACCTTTTCTAATAATGCTATATCCTTTTTCAGATCTGGTGACCAGAACTGCACACAATATTCAAGGTGCGGTCGCACCACGGAACAATACAGAGGCATTATAATATCCTTTGTTTTATTTTCCATTCTTTTCCTTATGATACTTAGCTTCTCAGCGCCCTCCCTGACTTGGAATCCAGCTCTCAGCTTGTTCATTTTAAGAGCGACTAAGGTCCCATGACAATCATCACCGCTTCTCTCAGATTCTTTTCAGTCTCCAAAGTCTTCTCACCTGATAGAGCTCGCTCCAGTTACTCATCCCTCAGCACCGTCAGATTCTGATGAGGCACTTCTTGTATCTTTGGAAGAAAATTCTCCAGCATCAGCAATCAATAATGAGCCTGCAATCGCTACCAGCTCCCCGGAGAAATGGAAGCAGGGCTCCCTCCCTCCTTGCTGCAAGCAGCTCCACAAGCAACTGAACACCAACAATCAATCCCTGGAGGTGAGACTGAAATCTGTGTGTGTGCGCTGTGCCTTTACCATACCGGCATTTCTTCTCTGCACAGAACTTCCCCCACTACATGTGCTTACCTAGATCCGCCAACTGAATCTCCTACAACAGCGGCAAATCCAGCTATTTAAAGGCAGCTCTCTCTAACATCCTGAGCCTGCGATCGCAACCAGCACCCTGGAGAAAGGGAAGCAGGTCTCCCTCCCTCCTTGCTGCAAGCAGCTCCATGAGCAACTGAACACCAATGATCAATTACAGGAGATATAATCACAGTGCGCGGGACTTCCAGCCACCGGCCCGGTTGGCGACGGGGAGGGGAGCAGGCAGGTATGCTCTTCCCTGCTCCCCATGCCATGGCCAATCGGGCCGAAGAAACACCCCGGCACCAGATCTGAAAAGTGAAGTGTTCCTTGGTGCGCCCGCGTCTGGCAGGCCCGTGTCTAAGGGCCCTTTGGCGTTGCCCTTAGGCGCGGCACTGTGGAAGGGCCATGGCCTCCTCCTCCCCCTCACTCCAGCAATCGCTCCAGCAACTCCACCGAAGAACTAGCCAGATGCAGCGGAACCACGCGAAACGTCACCATGTAAGCATCCTCCAAATATATCCCATGATGTGTTGTATTGTACCCCATGATACCCACCCTGCCTGTATTTTAACCCTTAATGTAATGTATTGTAACCTGATGCCTAATTTAATGTAATTTTAAATAGAAATGCGCAGTAGTACTATTAGTAGTAATGGGAGACAACCAACCTGTTTTTGCCCTAACTAGAATTTTGCTCTGTTTTTCGTCTTGATAAGATTGTAAGCTCTAACGAGCAGGGACCGTCACTCTTATATGCCTGTACAGCACTGCATATGGTAGAACTTTATAAATGTTAAATAATAGTAGTAGTAGTAAATTTGCAGGATCTGAGCATCGATATGGCTCAGCGTCATTTGAAGATTCTTTCTGCTACTCACCCTTCAGATCATGTATTTTCTATAAGGAAAGCTGAAAATGAAGCTGCTTTGGTTCCTGGCATCAAAAAGAAACAAAACAAGTGACTTGACCCGAGATTTCGACTACTGGTAGGCAGGACTTGGTCCAGACTACTCAGTCTATGGTAATCTGTGGTGATGGTGATATTAACGGACTCTGCAGCTGAGAGAATTTTGCACACGTTCTCTTGGCTTGAAAAACTGTTATTAACTAAACTTGAAATGCAACATGATGTTGTTATGAAATTTGAATCTTGGCTAACTGATTGCGAAAAACAAGTGATTGCCCAAGACTCTGTTAAACTCTTTGAAGATCTGAAACAAATCGACTCTGTTTTGGCTGAAGCTTTGAAACTCTCTTTGGCTAACACTCATAAATTGGAAAATATGGAGAACATTCAGCGTAGACGTAATATCTGTTGAGTATACTTTCATAAATTAGAAAATGTTTCTCTCGTGAATTTGTTTAAAAGTTATAAGCTTGAGGTTTTTCAAATTCCTGAGGCTTCGTTACCGCCAGTTTTATCTGCATTTTATTTACTGGTTAAAACAACTCCACTTAAAGCTTCTGTTTCTAATATTATATTGATGTCACTTGAACTACATAAGGCATCTAATGATTTTCTGCCTCATGATTTATCTGCTTAGTTACTTCCAGAATCATTAGTGAAAGCTACTCTTTTAGTAACCGAGGTAGGGCGGACTTGAGGCTCCTCATCACCACTCACCTACCTTCTCCCCTCCCCCCCAACACCTTTTTCCCTTTAACAAAACACTCTGACACCGTCCTTTTTGAAAAACATCTGGTCGCAGCTTTATTAACCATTAAACAGATCAACCATCAAATACAATAACAATCCTTAACGCAAACAATAGCAGAATGATCTATCACCAGCCATATCACTAGCAAGGTGCGATCTCCTCCGCTTTTGCCAACTTCCTTCCCCCCCTTAGCCCCGACTTCGCCAGGTAATTAGCAAAAGCCAGCCAGGGGTTGTCCGGGTCGGGGGTACCCCACCCCCGTTCCAAGCTTATCTTAAGTCTCCGGACTCCGGAAACCTCCGGGATCCCGCCTACTCCCCCAAACTGCGACACCCCGACTCAGCCCCTACCCCCTTAAAACAGGGGCGGGTGGGTGGGACACTGGTCACCAGACCTCTCCCTCATGCCTCACTCTCCAGACCGCAGGCCTCCGTGCTAGACCCGCCTCTTCCCCCAACGTCTCATTGGCTCCCCGTGCGTGCTCCCATGGGGCGGGGAGCCAATGAATTTGAATGATGTGCCCTTTGATGCCGCTCCTCCTCCTACCCCCCCCCCGCCTCACGCCTATCGCCCACTCGCCTCTTGCCGCACCACCCGGTTACGAGCAGCCGACAGGGACTCTGCCATGCGGCCTATTACTTACTATGGTATTGGAATCTGATAAAGATTGGTTGTTTAAGATGATTTTCCTTCTTGACAGAAAAAGTTTCTCGTTTGCACCATCAGAATGTATCCAGATGTACATTATCATACCCTACCCAAATTCGGCATCATAATTTTTTAGCCTTACGGTCTCAGGTGCTTGCTATCAGTGGCAGTTTTTCCTTAAACTATCCTTGTAAATGTAAAATTAAATTTTAGTTTAATAGTTATATTTTTTTTTTAACCTGACCAGTTGAAAGCATTTTTATTAGCTAGGATCGATGAGCATACTTTAGCTCTAGAGGACTGAATCGTTCTGAAGTTTTGTTTTATTTGGTAAATAGTTTTGGCTCTAGCGTGTCTACTTTTTCTTTTTCTTTTTTCGTTTGTCACTTTCCTTCATCCATATTGGATTTTCTTTTTTTCTTCATTTGCTGCTAGCATTATTTCTTTTGGTTTTTGTAATTGTTTTGTATATTGTATAGTATATTATTGCAATATCCAATGAAATATTTGGAAAAAAAAAAGACTTGGATGTCCTCACACTGGGGACATCCAGAGACTTGGCTTTTAAAATGGCTCCAGGGATGTCTCTGTGGTTTGGACATCTGCATGCCTATTTGCAGATGTCAAATCATGAATAGCGCTTTTAAAATAACCCTCTTTATGTGGGCTATTGTTTAATCTGTATATTTTTAATCTGTATATTTTTAAAACTTACATATTTGCCTCAGATACAAACTTAAATTATAAACCCTTTGGGGACAGGAAATATATATTTTACCTGAATGTAACTCACCATTAACTCTGAGAAAGGCGAGAGCTAAATCTATTTCCCTTTCCCTTTTCCTTATATGTGTTTTTATAACACTCCGCTTAAGATGTTGCATTGCATTAAATTAGCAGATTATAAATTCCAATAAAAATGTTTAAGAACACTTAATCCTTAAGCCTCAGTTCTTGATACTTTAAGACAGGGACTGTATTGTCATAATTAAGATCTCCGGGTGATGCTGGATATCTCCTCTGCTTTCCAACAGATCACACAATTCTTCTGGTTAAATTGTCAGCACTTGGTTTAAGGAATTCTATTTTTGCATGATTGCAGTCATATTTAATGGGGATACTATCCTGACCTGCAGAAGAAAGTTTGCACCTTCGAAAAATAGTCAAAAAATGTATCAAGTTAGTCCAATAAAAAGCTATCACTTGATATCCCTTTTTTTGTTTTATTATTTTCGACAATAAAAATGTATCATTTCATATATTGTTGTTTTTGATGTTTAATCTTTATATTTATACATTCGAGTGACTTAACACAGCAACTACATGACTTAATTCAGAATATGAAATCTAGGGGCCCATTTACTAATGCCTACAAGGTGGCTAACACACATTTTAGCAGGTGCTCACTGTCTGCAGTAACATCTAATTTTATTTATTTTTATTTTTATTTTTTTTATATACCGCGCTCTTTAAAATCAGTGCGGTTCACAGGTAACATTTGAGCATCTCAATAAAAACTGATATGCTTTTACATTGAACAGGGGGTACATGTGTGGACATGACAGCGAGCAATTGCTAAGATAGAAACATAGAAACATGATGACAGAAAAAGACCTCATGGCCTGTCTAGTCTGTCCTTCCATATCAACAACTACAAAAGTCCACTTTTTACCTTTAGAGATCCTCTGTGTTGGTCCCATGCTTTTTTGAATTCAGTTATTGTCCTCATCTCTACCACCTCCACTGGGAGACTATTCCATGGATCCACTACTCTTTCCGTAAAGAAATATTTATTTATTTATTTAACAGTTTTTATATACCGCGCTATTCATCATCAGTGCGGTTTACATTAAACAACAAATACCTATCAATATAAAACTGACATAGGTTTACAGATAACAGGGAAGGTAAACTGGGTATGAATCGGGGAGAACTATATACAATTAAACAGGTAACATCATGGCTTGGTATTTGCAGAGATGCAGCACTTTCCACATTTTTTAAAACTTTTGTTCTGGGTTGTTGCTATGTGGAAGGGAGTTAAGTGAGTCAGGCGGACGGCAATTCTAAGGTATGTATGGTAGCTTGAAGTGCAAAGTGAATAAATAGTGCTTAATGGTCTTTCTGAATTGAGTGATGTCCCTGATTGATCTGATGCTGGGAGGGAGTTTGTTCCAGCACTTGGGAGCATACGACACAAAAGCTCTGTTAGTGGTTAGTTGTGTCCATTTTGTGGAGATACTAGGAGTAACTAGTGTGTTTTCCGCTACTATTTTTATTTATTTATTTATTTATTTAACAGTATTTCTAAACCGCCTTATCTTAATAATCAAGGTGGTATCACAGCAAGCAATCAGGTAAAGTGTGTGTGTTGTACATGCAGTGAGGATAAAACTTAGTTGTGTGAGGGATGTGTTGGGTGCTTGATTTGTTTGAGCTATATACAGGGTGGGCTATTTACAGTGGTGCTAGAATCATATTTTATATATATTCAGTTGTTTGGGAGGATTGGAGTGCTGTTATCCATTCTCTTAGGTTATGTGATGTGACCATAGTGCTCTATGAACAGCATGGTTTTCAGTTGTTTTCTGAAGTCTTTGAGGTCTGGAGTTGCCCTTAGATCGTCCGGTAGATTGTTCCATATTGTTGGAGCAGCCATGGAGAGAGCTCTGTCTGTTGTGTCCTTGCGTGTGTGCTTGTACTCATTTGGGGTGCTGACTCGGTTGCGTGTTTGACTTCTTCTGGGACGTGCGCTGGTTTCCGGTTGTATGAGCAGGTGGAGGCTGTTGGCTGATGTGTGTTCTTTTATCTTAAATAGGTTTATGATAGTCTTGTATCTGATGCGAGCAATGATTGGGAGCCAGTGTAAGTCCTTTAGTGTAGGTGTGATGTGCTCCTGCCTTGCGGCTCCGGATATGATTCGAGCTGCAGTGTTTTGTGCCAGCTGTAGTGGTTTGAGAGCTTGTTTTGGTAGTCCGAGGTATATCGGATTGCAGAAGTCCAGTATTGGGGTTATCAGTGCTTGACAGACTGTACGGAAGTGTTCTGGAGCGAGGAGTGGTTTCAGTCTCCTGATGATTCGCATCCTGTAATATGCTTTTTGGATTGTTTTGTCTAGTCGCCTGGATCTATTGTTTGGTGCATGGGTGAGGACATTTGAGATCAATGTAGGAGATATTTTATTAATGGCCTTGAATGTGATGAGGAGAGTTTTATATATTATTCTGCAACTTATCGGGAGCCAGTGTAGATCGATTAGTATTGGTGTTATATGATCTCTTTTTGAAGCTCCGGACAAGATGCGGGCTGCCGCGTTCATCGCCAGTTGAAGTGGACTTAGTGTATTCTTGGGGAGGCCATGAAGAATGATATTCGCATAGTCGAAGTGAGGTGTGACTATTGCTTGGAAAATTGTACGGAAATCCTTGGTCTCCAGCATTGGTTTCAGGTGGCGCAGTGTTTTTAATTTGTAGTAGATTGTCCTTACAGTGTTCTTTATGTGCTCCTTAAGATTGAGTTGTTGATCGAGTATCACACCGAGGTACTTTATGGTGGCCTTGATTGGGAGCTCTGCGTCTCTTACTATGAGGGAAGGTGGTGGAGAAAATTGCTTGTTTCTTGTGACTATGAGTACTTCGGTTTTCTTGAAATTTATTCTCATGTTCTGATTGAGGAGCCAGTCAGTTATTGCATTGAAGCAGTTGATTAGTGCCGAGTAGTCAGGATTTGAGACATTGATCGGTGTGAAAATTAGCACGTCATCTGCATATAATAGGCAAGATATACCGAAGTCTCTGGTGATTTGGCAGATTGGCTGCATATATATGTTAAAAAGCAGCGCAGATAAAGAAGAGCCTTGGGGTACTCCTTGTTTCTGTTGGAAGGGTTCAGATGTATTGTTGCCTATATGGACCTGTTGCCATCGATCTGATTTCCGCATATCACTCCTGAATCTATCTCCCTTCACCCTCATCCCATGTCCCCTCGTATTTAAACATCTCAATCATATCACCTCTATCCCGCCTTTCCTCTAAGGTGTACATATTAAGATCCTTAAGTCTGTCCTCATATGCTTTATAATGAAGCCCACTAATCAATTTAGTAGCCACCCTCTGCACCGACTCCATCCTGTTCACATCCTTTTGAAGGTGCGGTCTCCAGAATTGCACACTATACTCCAAATGAGGTCGCACCAAAGACTTATACAGAGGCATTATCACCTCCTTTTTTCTGCTAGCCATTCCTCTCCGTTTGCACCCAAGCATCCTTCTAGCTTTTACCGTCGCCTTTTCTACCTGTTTAGCTACTTTAAGATCATCAGACACAACCACGCCTAGTTCCCGCTCTTCTTTAGTGGACAAAAGTACTTCACCTCCTATACTGTATTGCTCCCTTGGATTGCTGCAGCCCAAATGCATGACCTTACATTTTTTAACATTAAATCCCAGCTGTCAAATTCTAGACCATTCTTCAAGCTTAGCTAGATCCCTCCTCATGTTATCTACACCTTCCTGGGTGTCTACTCTATTGCAGATTTTGGTATCATCAGCAAAGAGGCAAACCTTACCCGACAGCCCTTCCGCTATATCACTTACAAAGATGTTAAAAAGAATCGGACCAAGGACAGATCCCTGGGGCACACCACTGGTAACATCCTTCTCCTCAGAGTGAGCTCCATTTACTTGTACTCTTTCTCGCCTCCCACCCAACCAATTTCTAACCTAAGCAGTAACTTTAGGGTCAATCCCTAGGGTGCTCGGTTTGTTTATAAGTCACCTGTGAGGAACAATGTCAAAGGCTTTACTGAAATCTAAATACACCACATCTAGAGCTCTCCCTCGGTCCAACTCCCTGGTCACCCAGTCAAAGAAATCAATCAGATTTGTCTGACAAGACCTGCCTCTGGTGAATCCATGCTGCCTTGGATCCTGTAATCCGCTGGACTCCAAAAACCTCACTGTTTTCTCTTTCAGCAGCGTTTCCAATAATTTACTCAGCACCGAAGTTAGACTAACCGGCCTGTAGTTTTCAACCACATCCTTACTTCTGCTTTTGTGTAAAGGCACCACATGAGCCTCTCTCCAGTCCTTTGGCACCACTCCCGACTCCAATGAGGCATTGAAAAGGTCAGTCAGTGGAGTTGCTAGAACGTCCCCAGGTTCCCTCAGTATTCTAGGGTGTATCCCATCCGGTCCCATCGCTTTGTCTACTTTAAGTTGAGCTAGTTTCTCACGAACACAGTCTTCTGAAAATTGTTCAAGATGTCCCTCGCTTCTGTTCCTATTTGTGGGTGTTTTCTGAGGTCTTGCTCCTGGTTCTTCATCTGTGAACACAGAACAAAAATATTTGTTAAGTAATTCCACTTTATCCTTATCAGCTTCTACATATTCCCTCCCTGCACCCTTGAGTCTGACAATACCACTTTTGCCCTTCCTCTTCTCACTAATATATCTGAAAAATGTCTTATCCCCCCATTTTATTGCATTGGCTATTTCCTCCTCCTTTTGAATATTTGCCTTCTTGACTACTTTGCTAGCTTCTCTAAGTTTTTCCAAATACAGATGCCTGTCTTCCTCTCTCTGTGATCTCTTGTATTTGATGAAGGCCTCTCTCTTTTTCTTCACTTTTTCAGCTACTTCCTTAGAAAACCATAGCGGTCTCCTTTTCCTTTTGCCTTTATTTACCATTTTAACAAAAAGGTTGGTTACCCTTAAAATATCCCCTTTCAGTTTGCCCACTGTTTTTCTACATCCCCCAGCTGTTCCCATCCCACTAACGACTCCCTGAGGTATTGGCCCATCTTCGCAAAGTTAGTCTTCCTAAAGTCTAAGATCCTCACCTTGGAATGGATTCTAACAGCCTTAGTCCTAATACTTAACCACACCATCTGGTGATCACTGGATGCAAAATGATCTCCCACTACAACATCAGAAACACTTTCACCATTGGTAAGCACCAAGTTCAGTATGGTCCCTTCACATGTGGGGTCTGTTACCAATTGCCTGAATAGTTCTCCCTGTAGAGAATCCAGGATCTCCTTACTTCTAGATGATACTGCAGCAGGAATGTGCCAATCAACATCTGGCATATTAAAATCTCCTATCAGTAGCACATCCCCTTTCCTAGCAATGCTGCGTATGTCTTCAATTAACTCTCTGTCCACCTCTTCCTCTTGTGAGGGAGGTCTGTATATCACACCAATGCAAATAGATTTCTTTTTCCCTCTTTCTAGTTTAACCCACAATGCCTCCTCTCTCCCTTTTAAGCTCTGTAATTCCAAGGCTTTAATAGTAGTTTTTACATATAGTGCCACTCCTCCTCCCCTTCTTCCTACCCTGTCCTTTCTGAATAAAGTATAGCCAGGTATAGTTACATCCCAGTCATGGTTTTCTGTGAACCATGTTTCTGTAACTGCCACTAAATCCAAGTCAGCCACTCCCACCAAAGCTTCAATATCAGGGATCTTATTTCCCATGCTACGGGCATTTATACACACTGATTTCCATATGTTACCCCTGTTACCCATTTCCATATAGGTATTTAATGTATCACCTACCTGGGGGCTTTCACTTACCTGGGGGCTTTCTTCACCTATCCCCAACAAATCTAGTTTAAAGCCCTCTTCAGTAGATTAGCCAGTCTACTACCGAAGATGCGTTGACCTTTCTTGGACAGATGGATGCCATCTCTGCTCTGCAACCCTTGGAACAGCATCCCATGGTCTAGGAAACCAAAACGCTCTCGATGACACCATCCACGCAGCCATGCATTCATCTCCAGGATGTGAGCCTCTCTGCCTTGGCCTTTACCCTCAACAGGGAGGATTGAAGAGAACACCACCTGTGCACCTAACTGCTTCACCCTCTGTCCCAGAGCCATGAAGTCACTTTTGATACGTTCCGAGGTATACATGGCAATATCATTTGTTCCAACATGGATTAGCAACAGTGGGCTTGATGAGTCTCGGCAAACTCTCTGTAACATCTTGGATTTTGGCACCAGGCAGACAGCATACCTCTCTGGACATCAAGTCTGGTCGGCAGATGGACACCTCAGTACCCCTCAGAAGAGAGTCTCCAATCACCATTACCCTTCGTTTCCTTCTGGTCACTGATTCTGCAACTTTGGGGCACTTGAACTCTGGTTCTTCCCTTTCCAGGGATGCTTTCACCTCCTCCACTTCCAGGGCTGCATAATGGTTCTTCAGTTCAAGGGCTGGAGAAGTTGTGCATCAATTAGCCATTGTGCACTAGGATGGTGAATGAAGGCTTTAGGAATGAACTGTGTGTGTGAAGAGCACACTGTCACTAGTATGAGGGCAACTGCCTCATGCTCAGTGTCAAAATGAAAATGAACATGGGTGCACTTAATAACTCTATGGGTATCGCTAGGTGCACCTGTGTTAATTACACCATGTTAGCATATGCATCCGCATATTAACTGCTGGGAATATGCTGGCCACATCACCAACAATTACCATGGCGGCTTTGCACTTACCATGCATTAAAAATGCATGCAAGTGCACAGCCTTAACAGGATTTTGTAAAAGGGCCCCTATGTTTGGTTTGGTTTTGTTTTGTTTTGCAAAATTAAGGGGACAAAGCAAATTAAGATTAATGAGCATGGTGAGGGACTACTTTGCATGTTAACACTGCTGCATAATAAGAGAGTAATTTTTAACTGTACATGTGTATATCGTATGTGTATATTTTTCCCTGTAAGGATACAGCAAATTTTCAAAAACAAAAGTTGTGCATGATTCTGTTTTTTAAAATTATCTCAGGAAATTTAGTTACCAACATTTACACATGTTCCTTACTATATACAAAATTCCTAAATTAACATAAATGCAAATCCTTCCCCTTGCCTTTTCCAGGACTGCTGCTAATCAGCATAGCAATTAATATGTTATATGTGAATACAACATTGCCTGCTAGTACTGTGAAAATCAACTTAAATATTACCCTTTGATGAGGAAGTGAACAATCTGAAGTTTTCCTGTTAATGTAGGAAGTGAAAGATCTATTAATGAACAATGTTCTAAAACAAAAGGGACAGATAACATGAAAGGATTTTTCCTTTTGGGATCCTGTGAACTAGGTCAC
Organism: Ichthyophis bannanicus; assembly: GCA_033557465.1. Lineage (NCBI taxonomy): Eukaryota > Metazoa > Chordata > Amphibia > Gymnophiona > Ichthyophiidae > Ichthyophis > Ichthyophis bannanicus. The sequence goes on along the minus strand of CM066036.1, from coordinate 729,526,158 downwards.
ATTAGCTGTTATTGTGTCAGTTAACACATGTTATCAGTAAATACAATTCTTTAGCAGTTAATGTGTGATAATTTCTTTGTTATCAATTAACTTGGCACAAGATAGAGAACTAGTGGGGACTGTACCTTGATGAAGAGGTAGTTACCACATACAAACTCTTAATATATGGCATGGTTAACATCACCTGAAGAGGTATAGCTAACTCCATCATGTTACCTGGAACACAGTTAATGCACCTCAAAACGTTTTTCTCAGCATTAACTGAATGGGAGTTTGCTGGAAACACCCCAGCAGTGAATAGAGAGGGTTTGCAATTACAGCATGTTCATTTTGACATTTAATGCATGGTAATTGCAAACTCTTACTGTGCTTCATTTAAAAGGCCCTAAGTATCTATGGAGAAACTTCTTTGACTATTTGGCCCCACGTGGCCCTTTTTAGGTATTATTTACCGGTTTGCTCCTTTTCTGTGTCCATGTTGTTCTTGAAGGAATACAGATTTTGTTGTAGGTTTTTTTGCACTTGTGCAAACTCGTAATTCGTGTTGTTTAATTGTCCATTTTGATGTGCTTTTTGGCTCCTTGGGTGGTATATGAAGTTGTATAAATAAATAAATCAGCAGTGAAATGAAGTACAATGATCTGTCAGTTTTCAGCAGTACTTACAGTATTGACATTGGTCTCCAGTGTACTCCGGCAGACAATGACAGTAAGGCTGATTTCCAGCTGTGACACTGCATGTTCCTCCATTCTGACAAAAATGATCACAAACTTTTTGACCACAGTTGGATCCTGTGAATCCCAATATGCAGCTGCATGTTGGTCTCCCTATTAAATTAGAAGTACAAATAATTTTGGGGGAAATGCATCAGAATAAAAAACTGCTCAGTTGGCAGTAGCTGAATACATTTCTATGATGTACAGGCTCCTAATTACGAAATGTAACCTGCATTTTGCAGTTACCAGTCAGTAATTGCTCGAATTAACACGTGGAAACTTCAAAACCCACACTCATTAACTACTGTGTTACTCCCAGATGTTTTGGAACGGCAACCATGCATTTTGTGCAGAAGACTAGAGAAGTGGTAAATATAATAGAGTTAAAGCACCATCCATAGATATAAAACAAATCCCCTCTAAAGTGAAAGCTAGGTTCGCTGTGGTGAATATATCTTGGTTGGTTAATTAAGCCTGAAAAAAATACTATTTTGGTAAACTAGCTTTCACTTTACAGAAGCTTTGTTTTGTATCTATGCATTTTGTGCAGACACAAAGTTGATGATGCAAATTAACTGCATGGTAGATAACACTTGATGCTGTTAACTATACCGTTTGAGTTGGCGTTAACTGCACTAAGTTAATTGTTGCAATTAGCACACAGAAACAACTTAGGGGTTAACTGTAAGGTGCAGTCCTAGCCCATCCCATGTGAATACCATACTCCAAAAGCTATTTTTCATGGTAAAATATTTTTTGTATTTCTTTAACTATTACTACAGGTCCGCACAAACTATAAAACAGTTAGCATAGGCCTGCGCAGACTATTAGCAGTAATTCCCATGTCAAAAAGCTAATGCAACGTAGTAAATAGGCCCTAATGTATCACATAATGTAACCACACACTCACGAACACTACCTTCACAACCACTACATACCGACACCCCTGCACTACCCTACTTGATTGGTTTGCAGTGAAATCCGCTTTGATTCAAGGATAAAGCGGGATATAAATACTTTTAAATAAATAAATAAAATGATACAGTTACAATGAAACCCTTTTATTAAAGGGTGCTAATGGCTAGTGCGGGTTTCAGCATATGCTAATGGCCTGCACGAACTGTCACTGCATGCTAAAACCATCCAGTATGCTAATAATATTACCATAACTAAATTAAGGATGACAGGGTGTAGTCAGAGTCAGGAGTGAGCATGTCAGCCATTGGCAGTTACTGTGCACAATGGCACTGTGTACTAGCTCTCATCAGTGCCAATAGCACAGTTGCACTTAGAGGTGATTTTACACTACCAGAGTTCCGATTGCACGGCAGCTGATAGGCCTGTGAAAAGGAGGTAGGCATGATGTTCCTGGAATCAAAATCAAAACCTGCACTCAATCACCCCCTAACCCAGATAGTCTCTTCCAACTTTCAGAATCCACACCCCAGACAGCCACGCATTGCATTAAGAGAGATCCCTGTACTAGAACTCCCTTTAAGATGCCCTCCAAATAGAAGATGCTCTCCCAAAAAGCACCCAAGTGCAGCTCCCCCATTAGCACCTATCCCACTAGATTAACTCTTAGTGGTAGTACTACAAGACTACTACTTAAATTAAAGCCAGCATTTTGGAACCACGAGTAGACAGTGCAGGAGGGAGGGGATTGTTCCTGCATTAGCCACACTAGACACCAGGGAATCCCCATGGGTAAGTCCTGGGGATGTGTTGGGTAGTATGACAGGATAAGGAACATAATGCACATTAAAAATCACAGAATCCCTTGAGATAGTGAGAGGAAGACCCCTGCTACTGAGAAAGCTCTCCAAGTGACTTAGAGAGGTAAATTCCAGGAGAGGATGGAGCTAGGGAGGAGAGCAGAAGGGATGGTGGAGATCCAGAGGGCAAGGTCCTTCTACATATCCTCTCTTGCCAGATAAAAAGAGGGAAGAGTTAATGCAGACAGCTGAGTAGGAATCGGCTGCTCAGAGGCAGGATACTGAACTGCCCTGGAACAAAGAAGCTCAGGATTATACAGCACACACTGACTATGGAGAAGAAATAGAACTGTAGATAAGTCAAGTATCTATTCCTGAACCTTTGGAAGAGCCTGAAGCAATGGTGCTAAGCTCCAGTTGAGGTAGGAGTTGCAAGCATACTTCCAGAGCTAAATACAGAAAAAAGAGAGATGGCATTAGGAGGGAAGCAGAACACTTAGATGGAAAGCACAACTTATCTGTGAAAGGGAGGGGCTGTCCACCCCACTCTCAGGAGAGAGTTATGAGAATGTGAGGAATATAATTGACTATGATTTATAAGACTGTGGTGCTGTGCTAAATAGGAGTGGATGAAAGAGAATTGTATAAAACTGAACAGAGCTACATAAAGTGGCTGCATTTGCTACTGACATTGCCAGTGGCAGAGACTGCTGTGGAAGGCTAATAAGTCTGCATCTGTGAGAGAGACTATAGTAATGTTGTTATGGTAAAGCATGAGACTACTGTTGTAGCACAAAAGAGACTGATTAAGTGAAGCCTTATATACCGAGGAGAAAAGACATAGCCTGGACTTCATTTGGCTGATATCGAGGCACACTCTGGCTAGAAGTCAGAGCTGTGGAAGAGGGGAGCAAACCTCCTGTGTGAATTATTATTGTTTGAAGCTGATCCACAAAAAAGCTACTTTGATCTTGGAACTTTGCTTGACTAATAAACTGGTTATTTGGACTATATTTGCTTAAGCCATTCTGATAGTGTAGGGAATCTGGGAGTAAGAGTGGCTGATCAAATGCTGAGTGCTCCCTGTTGAGTGACAGTAGAGGGAGGTGATATTTGGGGGCCTGCTCTTGGGAAGGGGTTTTTAGGAGAGCATCTTCTGTTTAGCGGAGGAATTGGAAATGGGGTCTAATGTCATGCACTGCTGTCCTAAGAGGGGTTTTTGAAAGGGGAGAGGGGGACTTTCATGGCCAGGTAAATGATTGAGTGAGGTATAGTTATCTTTTCTCAGAGGCTTTGCACAGTGGAGGACATGGTAATACCCTGATAGACACTTCCACCTTTACTCCCTGAACAGCTTACACCAAAAGGGACAGAAGTGATGCCCACTCACTTCAGTTCCATGGGCACCATCCTTCAAAATGGTACTAGTGAACTACTAGCCCGACATTACAGCACAGGATACTATATTAGAACATTAACCTCAAGGAAGTATTTAGAAAGCGCCCAGGAATCATGCATATATTTCTTTATTTCACAACTATATATTCTGTTCTATAAAAGGGCTATAGCGATGAAGCAAACCATTTTTGTCTAACCGTAGACAATTCATATCTTAGATTCCACTACTTTCATGGATGTTAATGATTAAGCTGGAAATCATGAGTGCTTGTTAGCAAATTTGCATATACAGAAACCCATCTTATAATTGTCTGTCTACTTTTCATTGCTACCTGACTAATCTTCCATCTCCCCACCCCTCCCTCTCCAGGATTACTTTTCATTGCTATTCATTTCATGTAGCCCTTATCTATTTTCTATCCTGCCATCTGACTCTGAGGCAGGCATTAGATAGGGGGTGTTTTTGAAAGACTTTAAAGGCTTTTTTGTTTCTGAGTTAATAGGGTGTGGAGAATTTCAGAGATGGCTCGATAGTAGAGTGGGGTAGAGCTACTGTTTTATATTGGGGTTTGTTTGGATATCTGTGGTGGATTTATGCGTATTTTAACAGCTGTAAATCTCACAGGAGCAGAGAAATAGCCTAGTGGTTAGAACACTGGCTTGGTAACCAAGCAACCAGGGTTCAATTCCCACTAGCACGCCTTGGGCAAGTCACTTAACCCTCCATTGCCTCAGAAGAAAGGCCTGGCAATCTACTTCCAGTGACACTGCCAAGAAAACCCAGGAGCCTCTGGGTCACCAGGAGTCAGGACTGACTCAAAGGCACACATTGCATTTGCAAATCACATAGAATATTTTACATATTTGCAGTATATAAGAGTTTTTAAATAAATAATCATTCTTGAAATCCTTTCTCCCTATTTCTTGTTTGTCTCTCTTTTTTTTTATCACTAACTTTTTACTTTTCAGTTTCTCATGTTTTTTCATCCATCCCACCTCTAAATTCTTCCATTTTCCTCATCTGTTATTCTTTGATCTCTACCATCTACCTTATAGACTTCCAATCCCTTTCTATAACTCTCTCTTACAGCTACTTTAAACTATCCTGATCTTTCTTCCTCAATTTCATGTATTTATATATCTCTTTCCTTGGATTCATATTTCTATTTCCTTCTTCCAGTCTTTCCTATCTCAGATCCTTCTTTTTCATACTGCAGAGTTTCTCAAGCCCTTCCTGGTGTATCCTCTAGCGGGTCTATTTGTTTTAGGATATCCACAATCAATATGCATGAAATAGATTTGCAAGTAATGGAGGAGTGCATGCAAATCATACATACGGTATTTATTGTGGGTATCCTTAAAACCAGACTGGCTAGGAGATACAAGAAGACTGGTTTGAAAAACACTGCCTTATCTCATCAGCTTCTCCTCTCTAAGTAGTCCATCTATTCTTTACCCCATGTCTGTTTTCCCTTCCTCATGTGCTCCCATTTCCTTCCTTTTCATGCTGCTTTTCTCTGTACAGTCTCTTCTTCCTTCCATGCTTTATCTGCTTTCCTCCTTTCCTTCTGCTAGTTCTTATACTCTGCCTCTTAGGGGGAAAATATATAAACCATTCCCATGTCGTGATGTGCAAAGGGGCACATCATGTTATTATGGTCCTTCAGGTACAAGGGGAAATTGAGAGCAAGGTTGAGAGTGCTGGTAATGAGAAAGCTTAGGGTAAGCTCCAAGGAAATTCCATGTCCTTGTCTAGTCTTCCCTTTTTCACCTGAAGCCAACATAAGACAGGTAGAATGGGGAAGACTGGACAGAAAGGTGTGGTCCTGGAAGGCATCTTAAAACCTAGTCTCAGAAAATCTGGGATGCTTCAGGAAGAAAGGAGTGGGTACCTCCAGTACCCTGGCTTCAGGAAGCCCTGAGACTGGATCAAGAGATAGCTGGAGAGTATTAAGTCACACTCAGCTAGGTTTGAGTGAAGAGAGTCACTAAAAGCTGAAACCTCAGGTGGGAAGGTTTTGAGGTAGGACAGACCTTATTACTACTACTACTACTACTACTACTAAGCATTTTTATAGTGCTACAAGACGTAAGCAGTGCTGCACAGACATGTAAGAGACAGTCCCTGCTCATCAGAGCTTACAGTCTAGTCAAGACAGAAAACACAGAAGGTGTAGACAGGGATAAAACAAGGGGGAATGGTAAAAGAAACAAGGAGATCAGGTGAGTCAAGATCCAAAAGTAGCAGCAAAGAGGTGAGTTTTCAGCCTGGATTTGAAAAGGGTCAAAGAAGGTGCCTGGCGTACAGACACAGGTAGTTTGTTCCAGGCGTAAGGTGCAGCAAGATGAAAGGAGTGCAGCCTGGAGTTAGCAGTAGAAGAGAAGGGCACAGATAGAAGCAATTTGCCAGAAGAACAGAGTTCATGGGGGGGGGGGAGGTGTAAAGAGAGATAAGAGAAGAAAAGCAGTGAGGATCTGCAGAGTGAATGCACTTATAGGTCAGCAGGAGAGGTTTGAAATGGATGCAGAAATGGAAAGGGAGCCAATGAAGTGACTTGAGAAGAGGGGTAATATGGGCATGACAAGGCTGGAGGAAGATTAGCCGCGCAGCAGAGTGTTGGACATATTGAAGGGGAGAGAGATAATTCAAAAGGAGACCAGCAAGGAGTAGGTTACAGTAGTCAAGACGGGAGGTGATTAAGGAGTGGATAAGTGTCTTAGTAGTATGTTCAGAAAGGAAGATTCCATTCATTATGTTGATTGATTTTGAGAAATTGATATTGGTAAAGAGCCAAGACATGGCCAGAATTGTTTGGGTGGAGAAGAGCTCTGTGCAAAGATGGGAGGCTTGATGTTTAAAATACAAGTTTGGGTGAAGAACTGCCCTTGAGAAAAGCCGGGAGGCTGTGTGAACTGTAGCATTTTATTCACACACTTGGAGTAAAACAGCTCAGGTGTGCAAATGCAATATTTGCTGTTAATATCTTCAACTATTAAGCTTGGTGATAGAAGCAGAACTTCACATTCAATTTTGGAGGTCAGCATCAGGTGTGCTGATTTATGAATTTGCCTTATTTTGGAGAGAGGACTGAAGGAAAGTTATGAGCAGAGTTTGGACTGTCCAGCTATGGTTTTGAGTTTATGGTTTATTTGATAGCTGATATACTGTTTTTGGAAGAGTAGCCTAGTGGTAAGAGCAATAGTCTACTACCCAGAAGATTTGGGTTTGATTCCCACCGGCATCCTTGTGGCCTTGAGCAAGTCACTTTACCCTCCATTGCTTTGGGAAAAAAAGGCCTAGCAATCTACTTCTGATGATATTTTGCTGAGAAAACCCAGGGGCTGCTGGGTGGCCAGGAGTCGGCATTGACTTGGAGGCACTTAAAAAAAATACTGCTTTTAGCATGAGTGTCAAAACAGCTTACAAATAATGGTTAAAAAGAAGCAATAGAAGGAGTAGGAGATATGAGGAAAGACAAAAGACAGGAAGAGAAAATAAGAACATAAGAGGAAATGCCCATCAAGTCCAGTATCCTGTTGTCCAGTTCAGGTCACAAGTACCTGTCAGGTTCCAAAAAGGTAGACAGATTGTATGCTGCTCATACCAGTGAGTAAACAGTCGATCTTCCCAGTCCTCTTTACACAGGTCTGCGACTAAAAAGCTGTTTGATTATTTTCATCTAATTTCCATGTATTTTGGTGTGCTGAAAACAAATAAAATATTGAAAAAACTCCTAGACGTCATGATTTGCCACAACATGCAAAATTGTCTTTAAATTTATCCATTTTTTTCAAATTACTATTAATTAATTCAAATTACTATTAATTAATTCACATAAGTGCATTTAAGATATAAAATGCCAAAAAACCTTAAAGGGGTTGTCCGAGTTATGTAAAAAAAAAAATATAGCACTGTAAATCTGATGGTCAGCAATATATACATAAGCTAAGCAAGTTTTAAGTCCGTGCTTCTAATGGTAGAAGGGGTTAATCTTTCCTGAAGAATCCAGTGGGAGGGAGACACAGGGCAGATAGCAGCAGCTCAGGTCAGTGCAGGGGGCATGGCCAGCACTGTGATGTCTCGTGTACAGACACAGAGCTGCTCTCTCCTGCATGCCACACTTGTGCACGAATCATCATCAGGTTCTTGGTTCTAGGCTGTTCACACTTTTTCATCGCAATTCGTGTTAGCTCGTCATTCTTCTACCGTTATGTTATGGCTCCGCAAAAGTGTATTAGTTCGCCAGACAGTTTCTGTTTCATCTGTAGTGAATATACAGTGTTGAAGCAACAGCAGAATATTACAGACTTTGTGAAAAAAAGTATACTTTGCATACTTTGGACTAAAAATTGGAGATCAAGATAAAGTCTGGGCGCCTCATAAAGTGTGCAAACGGTGTGTTGAGGACCCCCGAAACTGGTTCACGGGTAAGAAAAAATCTTTCCATTATGTGATTCCTATGGTATGGCAAGAGCAAAAGAACCATAGTGATGACTGTTACTTTTATTCATGCGATGTGGAAGGGTTTAATTTCAAATGGAAGCATTCCATTTCATACCCCAATCTTCACTCGGCAATTCGTCCCATCCCCCATGGCACAGATATACCAGTACCCAAGCCCCCTGCTACCTTGTAAGAGATACGTAGCTCCGATGAAGGTGAAGTCAAAACTGAACCAGATGACGTATCAAGTTCTGACTTTGAAGATGATACAAGACCAAAATTGTTTTCTCAGGAGAAGATGAATGATTTGGTAAGAGACTTGAATCTTCCCAAAGATGCCGCTGAGTTACTCGGATCAAGGCTGAAAAGCAGGAATTTCTTGTTGCCAGGAGTGTCATCTTCATGGTTCAGACATTGTTTGTTCCTTACTTCGCCCAGGAAGACAAGTTGGTTTATTGCATCGATGTCGAAGGTCTGATGGGTCAATTTAAAATCCAATATGATTCAGAGCAATGGCGTCTCTTTATAGATTCTTCAAAAAGAAGTCTAAAAGCAGTTTTACTCCACAATGGTTTTTAAGCTTCCATACCTGTAGGTCATTCCGTACACTTGAAGGAAACCTACGAGAACGTGGAATTGGTTCTTTGTAAACTTAAATATGAAGACTATGGTTGGCAAGTGTGTGGGGACTTGAAGGTCTTGTGCATGCTGCTCGGGCAACAAGCTGGGTATACCAAATATCCTTGTTTTCTGTGTCTATGGGACAGTCGAGACCGACAAAATCACTGGACCAAGAAGAGTTGGCAGCTGAGGGTGCTAACACTCGGTGAAAAAAATGTCCTCCGATAAACTTTGGTACCTTCCCATAAAGTTCTTCTACCACCTCTTCACATAAAATTGGGATTGATGAAGCAATTCGTAAAATCACTTCCAAGAGATGGAGAATGCTTCAAATACTTGGTCACCACGTTTCCAGGCCTGTCGGAGGCAAAATTGAAGGAAGGTGTGTTCGTCGGACCAGACATTAGAAGGCTTATAGTTGATCAAGAGTTTGTCAATACCATGACGGATCCTCAAAAAGAAGGGTGGATTGCATTTAAAGAAGTCGTACAGAAATTTTTAGGCAATAACAAAGATCCTCACTACAAAACGATCGTCGGACGAATGCTGAAAGCATTTCAAGCTTTACGTTGCCTCATGAGTTTGAAAGTGCATTTCCTCCAGTCCCACTTGACTACTTTCCTGAAAATTTGGGAGCTGTGAGTGAGGAACAAGGTGAACGATTCCACCAAGACATTAAAGAGATGGAAAGGAGATACCAGGGAAAATGGAGCATTACAATGATGGCAGACTACTGTTGGATGCTTCAGAGAGACATTCCAGATGCTACTCACAAGCGTAAATGCACCAAGAGGAGCCTCACAAGGAAGAAGAATAGAGTTTAGTGTGTGTAGGTCAGCTCATTTCAGTTCAAAAAAGGATTTTCATGAAAATATTGTAATAAAACTTTAATTTTATAAGTCTATTTCCATTTATTTTGAGGTATTGCCTTATTTAACATAGTTACCTAAATTGTCAGGAAACTTGATGTCCTATGACAAAATGGAGGTCATTTTCGGATTCAGTGCACCAAAAAACATAAAGATTATGTGGAATAACCAAAACAGCTCTCGAAAAAAAATTTTTTGCAGACCTCTGAATGGTTTATGGACTTTTCCTCCAGGAAGTCGTCCAAACCTCTTTTAATCACAGCTACACTAACATCTTGTACAACATTCTTCAGCAATGAATTACAGAGTTTGATTACAAGTTGAGTGAAAAATATTTACTCTGATTATTTATTTATTTGTTTGTTTAAATGGCTTTTTTATATCGCTTTGTCAAAGCTGTTCACAAATAGCTAACTGAAGGGGATTTACAATGAAATTGAACAAGAAGATGGCATACATAGAGGAATATTTAACAATATAACTTTTTTAAATACAGTATAAGTAACATTAACAAGACATTAACATTGGTGAGTGGCGCGTGAGTAGGTGTTTGTATGCAAGTAAGTAGGAGATGAATCGGTAGGTACTACAGCTTGACATCATGAATGAAGAGTCTTTAGAGTAGGCCTTGTTTATTGCTAAGAGTCAGTTCTAAAGTATTCTGTGTTTTAAACCTATGTGGAACTCCATAACTGTGTCAGTAGCTCTTATCTCCATTGGGAGTGAGTTCCATATAGAGGGTGTGAATAGGGAAAATTGAAAATTGGAAGTCACTTGGTTGCTCTTTGCCTTGAGTATTGGAACAATTAGTAAGTTTTGGTTGGTTTTCCTTCTTGACCTGGTGTCTTAAATGTGCTACTGATCAGAAGAAAACAATACAGTACAGTATTTCATGATCTGAGTCTCATCTACCAAGCAAGTTGGTCACCCTCAAACACTACTACAAACAGAAGGTTTTTAGGGAGGACTCCAATCTGATGTAAAGGGGAATGGCGTTCTAGAGGGCAGAAGCCATGAAATAAAAGGCAGACTGCTAAGTCTGACAGGCAAGTGAGCCTGTGAGTGTAGAGACCTAGAGGTTTACAGGGAACTGGAAATCAGCTAAGGATAAGGGAAGTCTGGGCCATGTGATGTTGTGAAAGCAGTGTGGACGTGCCTTTCTACTCGAGGGGGCCCTGTCATCTACGCTTCCTAATTTGTAAATTCTAATCACCACTAAATTGCTTAAGCAGTGATGGCAATATGAGAGCAGTGCTGGAGGCTGGAAATCTTTTGGAGAACACATTTTAGAGACCTGATGCTGGTAAATTGGCCTATAATTTGGCCTGAACACTGACTGTTTTCCTCTACATGCTATCTACGTTCCTGCGCCCATTCAGCTGAGTGTGCTTGGCTCAAATACAGCACCCTCGCAGACGTTCTACATTTCAAATTCATGCTTGTCTCTTTCCAGTCAGCCATAGCACTCGCCAAACAAGACTATTATGTCCATCTGACTACCTCTCTTGCCTCTGACCCTCACGGTCTCTTTACAACTCTCAACTCTCTCCTCAAAGTGCCTCTGCCTCCGACCCCTCCCTCCCTTTCTGTTTAAACCCTGGCTGACTACCTCCATGACAAAATCCACAAGATCACACTCCAATCCTCATGAGGTCAGCTACTCCCCCTCCCTCCCCCTCTTCACACCCAATCCCCCGCCCCTCCCACCTCTGCTACCCTTTCTTCCTTTTCTGTGATCTCTGAGGAGGAAACCACTCACCTTCTTTCCTCATCCAAACACACTACCTGCTCCTCTGATCCTATTCCCACCCATCTGCTTAGATCCATCTCCTCCACTGAAGAACGTTCAATTCCAAAAACGCTATTCACCAAAACACCTTTCACCAATGATCATAAAAGTTAATCACCTGTTTCTCAGATTAATCAACATAGGTGCCTACGTGTCTTCATAAAATATGCTTAAAATAGGTGACTTCTCCATCTCCAAACCTAGGCACCCTCTTATAAAATTACCCTCATAAAAGATAATTTTGTAACACAGCATCTAGGTTACGGTAGCCAAAACATAACTATTTTATGCCCATTTTATAAAGTTAAGTTGGATCCTTCTTATCTTTTCAAAATAATAGTGTAAATCACAGAAAATGCACGTTAAATTAAGACATAACCATTTATACCTATTAAATAGCAGGTGTAAATAAATGCAAGTATGCAAATGCATTATTTTATAATCATCATACATATTTATGAACTCTGCTCATGTTCCATCCAGACTGCACCCCTGGCTATGCCTACCAGTAAAGCATGCACGGTCATGTCAATGCATGTATTTTGACACCAGTTAGTGTTTTATAAGACGTCGTTAATGTGCCCAAGCTGCCATATATGTGCATTAGTGATTTTGTATAATTATCTCAATAATGAGTAGCTTTTGTATCTTCCCTCTTCTCGTGTTTCTTCTCATCTTTTACTGCCCTTATCCATCTAACACCACGTCTTCTTTCGGCTGTTTCTCCTTTCCATTAATTCAATAATTTTGGACTTGATTGGCATTGAATCAATATACCCCCAAATAAAAATGTTCACTCAATGGAATAGGGCGGCCTTTAAGTCTGATTATTATCATGTTATTTTGCCTTACTAGCTTTCTTTACATGGTTTTCCTAATCTTTCATCAGTGCAGAGAGCTTTTGACAAGAGGGTTTACGTTCAAAGCTCTCTTCAGTAAGAGGGAGCGTGAAGAAAGAACAGGCAAGAAAAGAAAACCAGAAAAGAGCAGAATTAGTCTGTTATACATCTTTCCTATGTGCAATCTAACTAAAGGTAAAAAAACCGTCTGTGCCAAAGTTGGAGCAATAATGAAAGTAATGTTTTCAGTACTTTGTAATGACAGATAATGAAAAATACTATTTTCTGATCAGGATCAGATTAAGACCCATTTCTTGTGTATAGACAGGGCCCAGTGACTTAGAGAAAATCAGTATGAGGGCCATGTTAAATAAAAGTGCTCACCATCTGCCACCATGCGCAGATGGCATGTGCTAATATATGAAGGCACATTTTAGAAAGGTTGTCTAGGTACGGTCTGGGACATCCATGTCAAACGTCTCAAATACCATAGAAATAGCATAGTGAAGGCAGGTACATGTACTGTAAGTACATTCTAAAATTGCTCCATATTCACCCCTGAAAGATATAAATTTATGTGAGCACTAAAACCGGTGGACGCATGCATGGCAATATGCAGGCCATGTGAAAGTTTCTGCTTGATGTTGGCAACTTTTATGCATTCAGTATGGATGATAGCAGCCACAGTTACGTATGTGCCTCCATGACAATATTTTAGGATGGGGGCATCTATCCCATGCTGCATATATTTCCTGACCTGCCATTTTGCAAGCAGAGATGTATTGCGGTTGACACACCACTGCACAAGTGTCATCATCTGCCTGCATGTTTCTTTCCCACTGCGAAAACTATCACAGATATAAAAGTGCCTTCTTCTTTACTTCTCCCTGGTATTTGGGTGCCAGAACAAGCACTTTTTTGATGCTTATTCATGCCCTGGAGCAGTTATAGACATGGATGTCACTACCCATGAGCAGAGACATGCAGGCCCTATGTAAAATCATACCTGCATGCAGGGGCGGCCCAAGGGGGGTGCGGGGCCATGTGCGGAGACTCGGTGCGGGGCCTCATTTGCATAAGGGGCCTCATTTGCATAAATATTTGCATAATGTTACCATACACTAACCTTTAGTAAACATGCCTCTTAATGAGTGTATGAATAAAGAAAGACTAAAAGACTTCTACATTACTATAATCCAGTGCCAACCGCCAGACACATTAGGAACTACTACAAACACTGCCCATTTAGAACCCATAGCAAACCCGCCGTATCCTAACAGTGCTACCAGGACTCATAAAGCACCATACCCTAACTATCAAAAGGAAACGCTGCAAATATTAAACCAATACATTTCAGAGAACAACAATACATGACCTACTGGGGAAAGAGAACAAGTGGCAATGTCAAATAGGAATTACATAAACAGAATACCTCAGCTCAGTTACACATGCAGAACATAGACCATCACCAAACAAGGAATCACAATTTAGAAACAGGAAGACAATAATTAAACTGGGAATCCCAAAAGCCAAACTTGGAATGTACAACACTGTAGAAATAAAACTATACATTAATTTGCTCTTGTACTAAACAAAGCGCAGACGTTAATGATGCACATTTCCCAGAGCTGACATATTCCAATTAATAAATTCAAAATAAAGAGATATTTTTCTACCTTTTGTGCATTTTTTTCAGCTGCAATTGCTCCAGTCACTTTCTTCTGGTTTCTTTGTGTCTTCCGCTAACTCTCCATCGTCTGCTGTCCATTTGTCTTTTCTTCTCTCTTCTAGTTTTTTTCCATTCTCTCTCTACATCTGCTTTAACATACTAATCTTTCTCCTTTTGCTCTTTCCTCATTCCTATTTCATCTACTCAAATTTTACCCCTCCATTCTCAATCCCCACTTACTCTCCCAATATCCGGCCAATTGTAGATTTATCTTCCCTCCCACACAAAATATTTTTCCCTCTCCATTTCACTCTCCCAGCTCCATCCCATTCCAATCCTCCCCCAACATCAGCTCCATTCTAGTTCCAGTCCCACCCAGCATCCGCTCCCTTCTAGTCCCCGCATCAGCCCATTTCCAGTCCTAGCCCCCCATAAGCCCATTTCCAGTCCTATCCTAGACCCACCATCAGCCTATTTCCAGCCCTAGCTCCCCCATCTATTTCCAGTCCCATCCGAGTCCCTCCATCAGCTCATTTCCAATCCCAGCCCCCCATGAGCCCATCAGCCCATGTCAAATCCTAGCTCCCCTCCACTCAGCCCATTTCCAATCCAAGCCCCCCATGAGCCTACTTCCAGTTCTAGCCCCTTCATGAGTCCATTTCAATCCAAACCCCCACCACAGCCCATTTCCAATCTTAGCACCCCTCCAACAGCCAATTTCCAGTCCTATTCTAGCCCCTCCATCAGCCCATTTCCAGTCCTAGCTCCCTCCCCCTCATAACCCATTTCCATTCCAAGCCCCCGTCCCCATCAGCTATTTGCAGTTCAAGCCCTCCTTTCACTCAGCCCATTTCCAGTCCTAGCAACCCCCCCAGCACATTAACAGTCTTAGCCGCCCCCAGCCCATTACCAGTCCTAACCCCCATCAGCCCAATTCCAGTCCTAGCCCCCCCATAGCCCATTACTAATCCTAACCCCCCCATCAGTCCATTACGTCCTAACCCCCATCACCCTATTTCCAGGCCTAGCCCCCCCATCAGCCTATTTCCAGTATTAGCCCCCCATAGTCCATTACCAGTCCTAATCCCCCATCAGCCCATTACCAGTCCTAACCCCTCCCATAGCCCATTACCAGTCCTAACCCCCATCAGCCCATTTCCAGTCTTAGCCCCCCACCATAACCCATTACCAGTCCTAAACCTCCCCATCAGCCCACTTCCAGTCTTAGCATCCCCCCATGGCCCATTACTAGTCCTAACCCTCCCCCATCAGCCCACTTCCAGTCTTAGCCCCCCCCCATAACCCATTACCAGTCCTAAACCTTCCCATGAGCCCATTACGACCTAACCCCCCCATAACCCTATTTAAAGTCCTTGCCCGCCAATCAGCCTTTTTTCTTTCTTAGCCGCCCATAGCCCATTTCCAGTCCGAATCCCCCATCAGCCCATTACCAGTCCTAACCCCTCCCATAGCCCATTACCAGTCCTAACCCCCATCAGCCCTTCCAGTCTTAGCCCCCCCATAACTCATTACCAGTCCTAAACCTCCACATCAGCCCCCGTCCAGTATTAGCACCCCCCCCCTGGACCATTAATAGTCCTAACCCTCCCCCATCAGCCCACTTCCAGTCTTAGCCCCCCCCATAACCCATTACCAGTCCTAAACCTCCCCATCAGCCCATTTCCAGTCTTAGCACACCCCCCATGGCCCATTACTAGTCCTACCCCTCCCCGATCAGCCCACTTCGAGTCTTAGCCTCCCCCCCCCCCCATAGCCCATTACCAGTCCTAAACCCCCTTCCCCCCATCATCCCAAATTAAAAAATAGAAAAAACCATCTGCTTCTGCCGTGGCAGCATCAAGAGTGCCACCGCGGGGCCCCCCCTGCCCGGCAGAGCCTCCCTGCATTGTAGGCTAGCGTTGAATCCCCGAACGCGGGCTTCTTTCAGAGTCGCGAGAGTTTCCTTTCTCGCGGCTCTGTTAATCCCGCCGCGGCAGAAGCAGCTGTTTTTTTTTTTTTTTTTTACTTGGGATGATGAAGAATGTTTTTTGCGCGGGGCCCCCTGAAACGCGGGGCCCTGTGCAAAAAACATTCTTGCTCAATGGACGGGCTGGCCCTGCCTGCATGTGTATCTTTTCAGGACCACCCAGCGCACATCTCTGACAGGTCCTTTTGTGACATAGATGTGATCCTGTCAGACACATGCAGCTTCAAAGGTTTCTAAAATTGCTCCTGGGAGGTTTCTGGGATTCCCACATTTGAATGGCCAATTTTAGATGTGTAAATCATGAACAGAGCTTCTAAAATGACTCTCTTAGTAAACACAGTCCTTGGACTCATAAACTGGCGCTTCATCGGATTCCACATCTGATGATCCAATCACACGGTCTCTCTCTTTAGAAGTCATTTCTATTCTTCTTACATACCACAAAGCATTTTAACAATACCGTGCACTTGTTTAAGTAAACTCTTAAGTCAAAAAAAGTAATTTATTTTACTTTCAAACTCTCTACTGAAAGCAAACAAATCTCACTGTCCCCAGAATCCATCTCGATATGCTGAGCTAAGATAGGTCAGCAAAAATATAAAATAAAGCTGAGCTGTCAAATGTGCATACAAATTGTTTTTTCCTTTATTAACGAATCATTAAAAATGTGATGAACAATTAAATCATTTGAAAGGCATTACCCTAGTTTTAAAAATGATTTAATTAAAACTTTGTTGGGTATTGTAGACTGTGACCCACATTGCCTACACCCAAATGTTAATTTATTAAGCAAATCCCACTTGCAGTTTCTGGATTTATTCATTGATGGTCTACTCACAGTTAAGTCTGTTATCAAACTGCTGTGTGGACATTCTGTGACTAGAGTTGGGAGCAGCTTTAATTAAAATTTATAAGTTTATGACAGTTGTATTGAACTGCAATAACTGAACCAAGAAAATGTCATTGGTTAATTAAATGCCTACATTGGAGGGTCATAATTAAAACTTTATATATAGTAAAGTTCTCCTGGAAACCAAACTAAAATGATTTCTTTGGTAATGAGCAATAACCATCAATGTCTCAAAAATGTATCCTGGTTTTATATAAGAAGATTAAAAAATGAAAATTAATAGTATCTCTTTTAGTTTCAAAAGACAAAGGCCATTTCTTCATGGGGTGATTAATTTAAAAGAGAGTACTTAAAAGAAATAGTTTGAAATAGAAACATACATATATACTTTCTCAGGATGTGCAGACCAAAAATTTAATTGTTTAATTTATTATGTTTGTCGGATTTTGGTTTTGGTATGCTTTTAAAATTTTGTTCTGGGAAAATGTCATTAATAGCATGCACTATTGTTCCATAGTGTACACCAGAAGCGATAATGCACAATATTAATGACAGACAGGAATTGGGGAAATTGAAGGACTTTATCTTCTGTTTCCATTTCAAAATGACATGAAAGGGTATAGCAAATGACTACAAATCCCTAAAAAGTACATGATCTGGCATGAAAGAATGGAGCTTGTCAGTAGGAATTGCTGGGGCTGGTCTGGGCAGAACATGGGTAGATAACACACATATGTTTGTAAATTATAAAATACCTTAATCTATGTGCATACAAGTGTAAAGTATGCATGAGCAGATGCACGTGATCATACCTATATTTGAGATGCACTCTCTGGCACATACAATGGTAATTTATAAATACAGGTAGGAGCCTACTTATCTTTACAAAATTGTGCTTACATGGGTAACTATCCATGGCACCTTGTTATAAAATTACCCTTATTAAGCACATAACCTCTGTGTCAATTATTGACAGAATTTCTAACACTCTTGTGCAGGGCAGGGGGTGGTGACGTTCCACTTTGTGCTAAGTGCATAGCAGATAATGCAGTCCGCTAAACTTCTAGAGGTATATCTATCTTTAGCATCTTATCTGCTTATCTGTTAGAAGTTAGTATGCAGTAATAATCTCTGCCAACTACAAGGCCCAGTTTCTACCCATGCCTTGACCATGCCACACCCACTAATAAGAATTTCCATATTAAGGCATTTGATGCTATGCTGTAGGCAGCCAATAAAAGTTTTGCTAAACATCTAATGTAATTTAGTAGATAAGCCCCTATGCAATGAGAGGTAAATATTCAGAAAGCTGCTATGCCAGTGATAGTCAGGTGAATTTTCAGCCGTACCTTGGGATGATGCCCTCTTCCTCCCTCCCTCCTCACCACTATATTCCACGTCCCATTACAGTTTCAAGGGAAGGGCCTGATGACCTTTATGGATATGAGCAAACCTGGGACTTGCAGCAGCTGTAATACAACAGCAAAAACAGTGGAGCCTGCAAGTTAGTTCAGGCACGTCACTCTGGGCTCTGCCGGGTCCTCCTCTTAGAAACAGGAAGTTTTTGTTGGAAGGGACGGGACCGGCAGAGTGATGCACCTGAACTAACTTGCAGGCTCTGCCTTTTCTGCTGCTGTATCGCCGCTGCCGCAGGTCCCTGCAGTTGCAGCAGAAGTTGGAACTTGCAGGGAAAGGAAGCTAGGCAAGTGCTGAAGTTCCCGACAGCGGCGGTAAAGGTAGGCACAAAAACAGCTTTCCAATTGCTGGTTTTATGGCTCTGCCAGCAGCTGGCCTGGCCATATAAAAACCAGCCAGGCCGGCTGAAAACCAGTCAATTGGCAGCCCTACAAACTAACCAAATGTGCATTGAAGAATGCACACTCCTAATGTCTATATATTCCTTCCTGAAGATTCAAAATTAATATCTAGTATTTTAAATCTGCAGTTTTTATGTTCAATAACAGGTCCAGCAGGAGCTCCCTTAGAACACGTTTATTGATATGCTCAGCTTATTAGCATCATCCACCCTATCAACGTAACACCAAATGCGAGAAAATTAGGAACTCTGTTTGGAGGCTCACCAGATTAGGTTAAATCACCTTCTTATCTGTATGCTTGTCTCTTTAGGACAGAATTAAGAGATTTTGAAAAACCAAGACAAAGAAAATGGCATTGATATTCACTATGTTGTGCCTTTTCTGTGGATAGACTAAAGGTTCAATTTAGCAGTTCTCAGGACCTTTAAGTCCAAAACAATTTGGAAATAGCAAAACAAAGAACAATAGAACCATGCATTTGTACTTCATGTTTGCTAAAGCATATTACCCATGTAGCACAGGGTTAGCACACGTTTTTAGGGCTACACTAAAAAGTAGCATGGGGTCCTGTGCTCAAAAACCCATGCTTAGAAACATGATAGCAGAAAAAGACCACATGGCCTATCTAGACTTTCCTTCCATATTAACCACTATGACAGTCCCCTTTTTTTCTTTAGAGATCCTCTGTGTTTGTCCTATGCATTTTTGAATTAGACACCGTCCTCGTCTTTACCACCTCCATTGGGAGACTATTCCATGGATCTACCACTTTTCCGAAAAAAAATATTTCCGCATATTACTCCTGAGTCTATCTCCTTTCATCAATGTCCCCTTGTAGCACAGCTTGCTTTCAATCGAAAGAGGTTTTCCTCCTGTGCATTTATGCCATGGAGGTATTTAAACATCTTAATCATATCTTCACTATCCCGCCTTTCCTCTAAGGTGTACATATTAAGATCCTTAAGTCTGTCCTCATATGCTTTATAATGAAGACCACTAACCATTTTAGTAGCCCCCTCTGTACTGATTCCATCCTGTTTATATCCTTTTCAAGGTGCACACAATACTCCAAATGAAAGTCGCACCAAAGACTTATACAGAGGCATTATCACCTCTTTTTTTTCTGCTAGCCATTCCTCTCCCTATGCACCCAAGCATCCTTCTAGCTTTTGTAGTTGCCTTTTCTAACAGTTTAGCAACTTTAAGATCATTAGACACAATCATGCCTGGGTCCCACTCTTCTTTAGTGGACAAAAGTACTTCACCCCCTATACTATATCCCTCCCTTGGATTGGTGCAGCCCACATGCATGATTTTGCATTTTTTAACATTAAATCTCATCTGCCAAATTCTAGACCATTCTTCAAGCTTAGATACATCCCTCCTCATATTATCTACACTTCTTGGGCAACATACATCTGCGTGGCACCTGGGTGGGGCAAGGGCATTCCTGCTGCAGCACTGCAAGTGCTGACCTTGAAAGCCCATGCTGCCAGTGCTCGGCAAGGAGCAACTACTGTCAGCATAATAGATGAGGGTAGTTGCTCCCTGTGGCAAGCCACACTAAATTCAGGGAGATGGATGCCCCCCTCCCCCACATCTAGCATGGTGCCCCCTGCTCTAGCAATTCAGCCCAAACCAGTGTTACTAGTGTGGGGCTTAGTAAACATGACCCTAAGAGCCATAATCTTTTTTTTTAGTATGCAAGTAAAAATTGTAGTTAATGAGTAAAGAATGAAAATGTCGTGTACTCACTACTTTCCACAAGTAAATTGTCTCTTATAAAATTGTGTGGGAGCATCCCATGTACAAGTACACATGCCAACAGGAGCATGCATACTTTCATGCAATATGTGCACAGGCACTCCCGGGGAAATAGTTTGGGTGAAACAGGAGGGGAGTTGGAATGTATGCATGTATTTTATAAAATATGTATACGAGCATAGGATAAATGTACATCTTTACACCCTCTTTGCAGCAGATATAAATTTCTGTAAAGGAATTTGTGGATTAATGAGCGTCATTGTAAGAGCTTATTTTGCAATATAAAGGCACATAAATACTTATATTGCCTTTAAAAGTAGACATCAAATAGATTCTGAGAATTTTTATAGGGGCTCTGTTATGAAATTACCACCCACAAGTCCAGATATTTCCCCTGAGAATAGACAAATATAGAATATGATTAGCTTGCCTTGTTGCCAGGTTTGCAGATTTTAGGTAGCATGTAGAAGGTTCCAATAGAAAAATGGGCTGATGAGAATTCTTGCTTTGGAAATGTGATAGTAACTCCTTTTCCTTCTTCCTGGGATTGTGCCAGGTAAAGGTGAATTTAATTTAATTAATAACTTTGAGCCCAATATTCAATGGGGCGGCTAGCCATTGCCGCTGAACCTAAGATCTGGAAATTCAATGCCAGAGCCATATCCAGCCACCAGCATTGAATATCCACATCATCCAGAGAGTATTGAAACTAGCCAGGCAGTGGCAATATTCAGTAGCGAAAGTTAGCTCAGTCTTTAATGAGTCTAACATTCACCACAGAGGGATAACTGGGCAGTGGTTGAATATCACTGCTATATGGTTATCCCTGGGTGCCGCCTTTGCCCCAGAATGCCCTGATGCTAGCGTTGGTGCCACTGAATATCCCGATGGCTGCGATTAACATGGTTAGCAGGTACCCCCCATCATTTATAATCCACCTTTACAATCATAAGACGTACAAAGCAGAGTATAGTAGCATCAGTAATTCATATACAATACATACAATCTATAATCATGCCATACATTCTTTAAAATATTTCCCAAACAGCCAAGTTTTCAGTAATTTATTTATTTATTTATTACAATTTCTTATATACCGCGCTATTCGGTATCAGCGCAGTTTACATCATAACACAACGACCATAACAACAAGCTGTCTGGTTTTACATCGAACAGGCATGCAAACTTGGATAACAGGGGTGAACTATATACATGAGATATTTACACGGAACAAGGTTAGGTAACAATCACATAATGCACATAAGGGACCTTTCTAGAGTGGGTCATTTCTTCAGAGGGGAAATCTAGGTTCAATTGCTGGTTGGGTAGTATTGGAGGAAAAAGTGGTATTTGAGTGCCTTCCTGAACTGATATAGGTCGGCAATGGTCCTAATGTCAGGGGGTAGAGCATTCCAGCATTTGGGGACATAGAAACTGAACTCCCTGTTTGTGGTTGTCATGTTGCACTTTGTCAATGCCTTTGGGGTTGTTAGAAGGTTTACGGCTGTTGCTCTTCTGGATCTATTGGGGGGGGGACCATGTGAATAAGTTCTGTGAGTGAGGAGGATGAAATACCTTTGATTGCCTTGAATGATAGGAGTAGGGTTTTAAAGATGATCCTCCCATGGATAGGTAGCCAGTGAAGCTGTTTTAGAATGGGAGTCACGTGGTCACTTCTGGAGGCTCCGTAGAGGACCCTTGCTGCGGCATTCATGGCCAACTGTAATGGGGTTAGTGTGGATTGGGGGAGACCTTGTAAGATGACGTTTGCAAAGTCAAAGTGTGGCAGGATTAGCGCTTGATATATGGTCCGGAAATCGTCTGGGTCCAACAGGGAGCATAGATGCTTGAGCGTGCGGATTTTGAAATAAACGGCTTTGACTATGTTGCTTATGTGGTGTTTCATATCCAGACGTTGGTCCAAAGTAACTCCAAGGTATCTTATTGTTTCTTTAGTTTGTAAGTCAGCTTCCTTGACACTGACATGAGATGGGGGAGTAAAGTTGGGGTCTCTGGTGATGAAAAGCACCTCTGTTTTTTTATGTTGAATGCGTAGGTTCTGTGATTGGAGCCACACTGAGACCGCATTGAAACAGTCTATAAGCGGTGCCAGATTCATGTGAGCTGTGGAGAACGGCATGTATAAGAGAATGTCATCTGCATATATCAAACAGTTCACGTTGAATGATCTTATGATGTTGCAGATGGGCTGCATGTAAATATTGAATAGTAAGGAAGATAACGAGGAGCCTTGAGGTACCCCTTGCTTTTGATGGAAGTGTTTTGACTCTTCTGATCCGGATTTCACATATTGCCATCTTCCATCCAGATAAGATTTACACCATCCTAGTGCACTGTTGCAGACGCCCTTCTCTTTCAGTCTTCCAAGGAGAATTTCGTGACTCACGGAGTCGAACGCCGCGGCGATGTCTAGGAAGATGAGCACAAAACCTTGTCGGATGTTGTCAATGCCTGTGATGATATCGTTGAATAGGCTAGTGAGTAGTGTCTCGACCCCATGATATTCTCTGAACCCATGTTGGCAGCTATCTAGGGGAGCTATTTAGTTTACAAAACTGGAGAAAATGTGTGAAATCCCTAATCTCTTCTGGTAACGTATTCCACAAACTTGGAACAGCCCCTGAAACCCCTGAAAAATATCTATTCCGTAATTCTCTTCTGAGAGAAAGAAGAAGCCAATGATAATATAAAAGTACAATGAGAAGACTGCAAAGTTCTTCTAGGAGAATATCTCTTCAATCTAGTTGACAAATAAACGGGTCCAATATTATGAATGTCTCTAAATGCCAAACATAAAATCTTAAACTGCACCTGCCCTTCTACTGGTAACCAATGAAGATTATAACAAGGGAGTCACTCTTTCCATATACCCACTATAAGTAATCATTTTTACTGCTAAATTTTGAATTTGTTATAATTTACAAGTATGTATGAATTTCTTTGACATTAAAAAATATATATAGCACTACAGTAATCCAGATGACTCAAAATCATCATCTGGATGACAGCATTACAATCTTGAGTTCTTAATAATGATCTCAACTGTTTAATTAAGTTTAATTAGCACCAAGCTTTCTTCTGTACTCCTTGCACATATGACTCAAAAGTTAAATGTGAATCAATAACTCCCAAACTACATACCTCATATGAAACATCAACCTTCTGACCTAGAATCTGAACTGATTTGAAATCATCTGGAATACCTTTACTCCCAAATCCATAAATTGTCTGTTTTAGACAAATTCAATTTCAATGTATTACTCTTCAACCAATCCCCCACAATCCATAGATGCTGACTTAACTGATCCAACAATTCTTTATAATTCTTCATAGGTATAATGAATTACACATCATCTGCATATATCTAAGATGAAAAGTCTAACTTCCTAATATGTGAAGCTAAGGGACTAAAGTAAATATTAAATAACACAGGCGATAGTGGTGACCCCTGCGGTGCCCCTATCTTCTCCGGGAACAAGCAGGAAGTCAGTCCTCACATATGTGTGACATCGGCGCCGACAGAGCCCGCACGATAACCTCTCCCCAGCTTTCAAAGAAAGCCTTTGGGAGATGTACCATGCATGCATGGTCTCCTTCCCGCCCAAGGATGCCATCTTGCCTCAGTCTCCTTTTTCCATGGAACCCATCGGAGGAATGTCTGTTCCCTCGGAAAAATTTGGTGATTTTTGTCTTCTTTTTTGCTTTTTCCGGTAGTGTACCAGTGCCTTTTCCTGCCCCCGAGCCTGCTTGCCTTGCATTTTCAGGTTCTTTTTTATTTTTTATGTTTTCTTTTTGCACGGGTTCACACCTTTTTGCTGGGCAGCCCGGTGAATTTGACCTCGTGGGGGCTGTCTTCTCCATCATGACTTCGGCCAATGGCTTCAAGCTGTTTGACCACTGCGCTCATAATATGTCGCAAGCACAGCCACATGACAGCTGCCTTTGGTGCCTCAGGCCGGACCACGATACCTTGTTCTGTGGTCTCTGTAAGAAGATGACCCCTAAGGCTCTCAGGAAACATCAGCAACAGTATGAGTCGATTTTTCAGAAGACTGAATCAGTCCCGGAGTCCTCTGCGAGAGCCAGCTCTGAAACTCCTTCTAGGACCTCGAGCACCCACGGAGACCATGCAGTCTCAGAACCCTGGGACCATGGAACCTCTGGCTGGAGCTTCCATGTCAAGGATCGTGCCAAGAAGGGCCGGAAGACCTCAAGGACCCCATCAGGCAACGAGTCATGGAAAGTGGGGAAATCCCACAGATCCTGGTCCCGCAGCTCTCGTCTGTCCACAAAAAAGATTCACGCTATTTTAGGGCACAATTGCCAGTACCCATTAGTTGAAGATTTTTCAATAGGAAATCATGACACACAGTGTCAAATGCAGAATATAAGTCTAATAAAAATAAAATAACCACAACTTCCTTTATTCTTACATCTTTGTATATCATCCACTAATGCCGCTACGACAATCTGAATTCTAAAAACTGCTCAAAATCCTGACTGATTTTCATCCAACCCTTCAATCTCTTCTATTCAATCCTGTAATTGAGCAGTAACAATAGATTCAATAATTTTTGCCACAAATGGCAAATTATATATCAATCAATACTTGTTGATATCATTCATTGCCATTGAAGCTATTTTTAAAATCACATGAATTAATGCTCATTTTAATGCTGATGTAAGACAAGGGGGTTCACCTTCAGAGGCTGTAGCAGCTATACACTTCTGCAACATCTGAGGTGGCATTCGTATTTGCTGGGAGGCCTTAGGCCTAAGGATTCGCACACTCCTTCAACTCTGCTCCATTCCAAATCAGAGAGTTTATTGAGAGGTTAAAAAATTAAACAGTAGTATAGCAGGAAAAGAAAAGGAATGATAAAACGAAACAAACACAAATAAATAATACAGTCCACAGCTTCCACTCTCCAGTGTTTCTCACTTTTGAAGTATGCAACTTAAATCCACTTCTCTATTAGAAATATTTAAATTTCTTGAGCAATCCTTTGAGAAATTCTTAGGACCCCACTATTCTCACTAAGGGCATCCGCTCTCCTTTAATTTCCATCTAATCAAGATCTCACATTGTATCTTGGTGTGCTAGTGGCCCAGGAGTTGGCTCTAATTCCTTTCAAAACAGAATTGTCATCTTCTCAGACTTTCCTCCCGCTGACACCATTGGAGAGGTATTCCCTTCAAACCAAACAAAAAAGAAGGCTCCTCTACTTGTTCTTCTAGAGATCCCCCTCCAAGCACAGCATTCTTCTGGCTACATCCTATGATTTCAACAGATTGCTAATGCCGTCTGACTCATGAAATCTTCTTTGTATACTCTATCCAAAGTGTCCCCAAATCATTTGAACCAAGAGCTGCATTAGACATTAATTGTTGCATTAATTGCTCGTTAAGATGCTAAAATCGAATGCATTTCAGTAAACAGGCCCTCTGTAGTTATTTTCTAAACTGTATGAATTTAATATTGAGAAATATGTATCCAAATAAAACATGAAAAATAAATAGAAGCTTTTTAAAACTATTCACCGAATACATTAGACCCTTATGCAAATATTTACCAAGAGCAGAAGCAACACAAGTTCCTCCATTCTGACAGTAATTGCTGCAGTGGCTGATTTCACACCGTTCTCCTGAGTAATTGGGCCAACAGAGGCATCTGAGATCACCCTTTTCATTTATAATGCATCTTCCTCCATTTTCACAAGTCAGTTTGCATGAATCATCTGCAGTTAAAAGTGCACACAGTCAAGTTACCAAACCATTCAAGAAATTCTATTTCAAATAATCAGATACAATAAACTGAAAAGTGATCTTCCTTCTCTCTCTCTATAACATCATTTTGGTATGAAAGCAGTGGTTAAAGTTAATCCACATTTATAAAAGGAAAAAGCCATCTAATTTGAGTTTCATTATTACTGACTTGTTATTCTCTGCCTAACTTGTGCTTTAAGGTCACTCATCTGAGTTCTGAAGGACAGACACAAACTGTGCATTTAATCTTTCTAGAAATATATATAACTGCACCATAGCTGAAGGTGTGTAAAAAATTGCATTAGTTCAAGATATTTCTGCTCAAAAGTAAACCTTTACATAGTTTTAGGATTTTGATTCTGTCAGTATACAATTTCCACCTTGCACTTGTTAGTATTGAATGTCATCGGCATATACAGAATGCTGTTAATAGTATTGTAGTTGAATAAATATTACCATTCCTTTTTGAATTCTAGATCATAATTAAGTCTGTGTTCAAATATTAAATTGAAAGCTCTTAAAATCTGACAGGTCAATATTTAGTGGCTGCGGCAAGATTTTTTTTTTAAATGCCAGCTACACAGTATTTAATAAAAATATATATAATTGAGCTTCACTATAAATATAGTCAGTGGTGCCAAATACAGTGCGATCGAGAAGTCTCTCCCCACTGAGTGCCAAACTGAAAGGAGAAAAATATTGTTTTTAGAAACTGATTTCTCGCACAATCAATAATCTAACAGAAGAGATAAATTATCCTTTCTTCATATGCCCTAAAGATACATTCAGTCAGTGTTAACTCATGTATCCGATTCGAAGTATTATCGATTATTAAAAGAAGATCCATCTTCATCCTTAAGTTCTATGATTCAGCAATATACTAAGCAAGCTTTAGATTTACAATGGATTACTCTTCATGAATTCAAATTTTTAAATAAAAAACATCCGTTGACACCTATTTTTTATATGGTGCCTAAAATACATAAAGATCTGAAGAATCCTCTGGGTCGCCCAATTGTTTCATGTAGAGGATCTCTGTTAGAACCTTTATTTATTTTGTGATATATTCTTATGACCTTTAATCCATCAGATTCCTTCCTTTGTTAAGGATTCATTTCACTTTCTTTCTAAACTCCAAGAAGTTAATACTGATGTAACTTCAATGTTGTTAGTTACTATGGATGTCACTGCTTTATATACTAACATTGATCAAGAAGCAGCTTTAAAAATGGTAGCATATTTACCCCTGCAGTTACCTGACCGGTTACCGAAGGAGTTTGTGCTACACATCTTAGAAATAGTTTTGAAAAATAATTTCTTTCTTTTTGAAGGACAATTTTATTTGCAAATTCATGGTATAGTGATGGGAGCCACAGCAGCTCCATCAATAGCAACTCTTTTCATGGCATAATTTGAACAGCAGTTCCTATATTCTTCTATTTGGTTTTCTCAGATTATTCATTGGACTCGTTATTTAGATGATATCTTTTTCCTTTGGACAGGCACAGTTGATCAATTAGAGTTGTTTTTTAAATTAACTCCTTAGACATACATATTCAATTTGTGCCTAAATATCATGTAAACTCTATACAATTTTTGGATATTCTATTATATAAGGAAGGCTCTAGCTTGAAGTCCACATTATATCGGAAACCAGTTCAAAGAAATACCTTCTCCATTATCAGAGTTTTCATCCTGGCTCTCTGCGATGAGGATTACCAATTGGACAATTCCTTCTATTACGACGGTTATGCTCTTCATTAGAACAGTTCAAATATCATGCTAACGAACTTGGAATGCGGTTGAAGGAAAGAGGTTATCCTCCTAAATTGATTAAAAAAGCATATAATAGAGCTAGATTTAATTATCCAGAATGGTGGCCTGAGGAAACCTTAGGGCAAATTACTACTCGGGAGCACGCACAAGAAACATATGTGGGAGTTTTACCTTATATGCCCAATTCATTACAAGTGATGCAGATTTTGAAGAATCATTGGCAAACTTTGTCTTTACATTCTTGTTTTAACAAACGTTTGATGTTTGCCTTCCAAAGGGGCCGTAATATGGCAGATCTATTAATACATTCTCCACTACAGGGTCCTGACGTGTATTTACGGGGGCATTACAAATGTGGATCATGTGATTTTTGTGATTCCACCATAGAAGGTTTTACATGGGTAGACCTAATACAGGGGTCAAGATAGACAATTATCACCATACGACATGCACCAGCTCGTATGTGGTGTATGTTTTGATATGCCCCTGTCGGAAGAATTACATAAGATGAACATCTTGATCGATGAAGAGGCGGTTACTGGAACATCGATCTCATATAAATACAAAAGTTTTATCAGCCCCGGTAGTCTCTCATTGTTTAGAATCTAACCATATTTTTCAGGACCTTAAGTGGTGAATTATAGATTTTATCCCTGAACGGACTCGAGGAGGGGATCACTTGAAGAGGCTGCAAATGTTCAGGGAGAGAGCCTCTTTCAATTGAAAGCAAGTTCTGCTACGAGGGGACATGGGATGAGGGTGAAGGGAGATAGATTCAGGAGTGATATGCGGAAATATTTCTTTACGGAAAGAGTAGTGGATCCGTGGAATAGTCTCCCAGTGGAGGTGGTGGAGATGAGGACAGTAACTGAATTCAAAAAAGCATGGGACCAACACAGAGGATCTCTAAAGGTAAAAAGTGGACTGTTGTAGTTGTTGTTATGGAAGGACAGACTAGATGGGCCTTGTGGTCTTTTTCTGTCGTCATGTTTCTATGTTTCTATGTAACTTAGGGAACAGTTCTGGATTTACCACCTATAATCAGTCACGCCTGCAGGCCTCAACTTAGCTCTTGATTGGTGGAGTTTGGTTACTTGATCGTTTAAATAGCCAATTATAGCCTGTGCATATGAACGAGGCTGCTTTCAAAAGTGAATGGATTCAGCTGATGATTTAGACTTTGTTGCTTGAAGAAGGACCAGAAGGTTCATGGTTTGAAACACGAGATCGTGTACAATTTTTTCATATACGTCTTTATAAGAAGATCAGCTGATCAGCTTTGAAGGATAAAGCCTGATTGGGCGTGGAGAAGATAAGCATTAGCTTGTGGGATTAGACTTATAGACTTGTATCCAAGTAGTGTCTATGCTCCTTGTACCGGTCTCGGCTTCTATACAGCTGAGCGGAGTCGAATCGTATGGATGTACGGGTTGGAGAGTGGAGATTGGTCACTCACAGGATTTCAAGCTAAGTTCTACCTACTTGATGTATTTGTAAAAAGTGAGTACAAATTCTTAATTTTGTCTCAGTAAAAAAGAAAAAAAGAGTGAGTGCACTCGTTTATTAAAGATAAAAAGGAGGGTTTGCTTTGAGAGAAGGAAAGTTCCTTCTCATGTCAAATGATCCGACAAAAAATAGATAGAAAGAAAAAACAACTATTTTTAGGGCATATGAAGAAAGGATAATTTATCTCTTCTGTTAAACTGAAAAGAGAGGCAAACCTACCAGTTTGCAAATGCCCCCAGCTGCAGAGTTTGTCCCACCGCGGTGGTCTCCGACCAAACACTGTTCCCCCTGAGCACCTCGGACATTGCTGATCTCCCCTGCGCCTCTCTGGACAATCCAAATAAGTCACCACGGGTCCCAGGACAAAGCAGCAAACTCTCCCATCAAAATTGGAGCGGTTCAGCCACACACAGTCACAGCTGAGCTGCTCCGGTTTTGTCAGGAGAGTTTGAGTGGAGTCCTCAGTCTTTCTGGAGAGCCTGGTGAGGGTCACTTACTCCTTCTCCAGCTCCTTGGCCTTCTCCTCCATGGGCTTGCCAAAGAGGTTCTCACCCTGACAGAGGACATTGGCAATCTTGTCCTGGACCCACTGCTCCAGGTCAGAGGACTGCAACCAGGCCATCCACCACGTGGCGATACCCACGGCTGCCATCCTACCGGCAGATTCAAAGGTGTCATAGGTGCCCTGGACCATAAATTTTGAGCAATCCTTTCCATGAGCTACAAGGTCTCAAAAAGACCTGCGATGGTCCTCAGGAACGAGGGCAACAAAGTCCTCGATATCCGCCATG
Organism: Ichthyophis bannanicus; assembly: GCA_033557465.1. Classification (NCBI taxonomy): domain Eukaryota; kingdom Metazoa; phylum Chordata; class Amphibia; order Gymnophiona; family Ichthyophiidae; genus Ichthyophis; species Ichthyophis bannanicus. Next base: position 729,495,820 of record CM066036.1, on the reverse strand, counting down.
ACATCCTTGAGGAACATAGCCAGGTAAATCTGATATGCCATGATATCAGGGCTATCATCGTGGAACCCTGGAAGCACCTCCTCTTGAAGGAGTTCAGGGTTCTCGCTTCCCGTGTAGGCAGCACGGAGGAGTGCATTTTATCACTCTTTGCATGCTTCAAGGCAAGCTCAGCCACAATAGAATTGTGGGACATTTGAGGCTTCTCAAATCCCAGGTCTTTCTGGACCCGGTACAGGGAGTCAAACCAGCGGCTGATGACTGGAAACATAAGCAGTGCCTTCCAAAGCTGCATCAGCAGCTTCTGCAAGATATGATGGAGGAGGATTGTCACCATCTCACAGGGGGCCGAGGGGAATTGGAAGAGTTCAAATTTCTCCATTCTCAGTACCTCTTCCAATTCTAGAGAAAAGGGGCCAGATCCCAAACAAAATCCTGGAAGAACATATTTTCCGAGGGTGACTTCCCCCAATCTGGAGGAGGTGATGGTTTGGAAGAGAGATCTTGGGCCAGAAGGTCTGACACCATCAATTCCGCCTCCATTTCCCATTCTGATTCAGAATCCGAGAGGAAATGGAAATAATGCCAAGTCTCCTCCAAACACCAACTGCACGGCTGAGGAGAGAGTGGTCCCCCTTGTGCCTGGCATGTTGATGGGAATGCTCTGGGGCCTTGGACTCACTAGAGAGGGAGATGGTTCTGGCCACTGGAGTCGATACTGATCTCCCACCCGATGTCTCAGTTGTGATGGGCAGGGGGCATGGGTCTCCAGGATAGGCTGGAAGGAGTTTGGTGATGATGTGCTTTGTGCCATGAAGCCTGCATTTTCCAGGGCTTCCACTACCACCAAGTGAGCTTCCAAAGCTTGTAGGCATTCCTCCAGAACCACCAACGACAAGGACATTGATTCAACAGCTGCGGACATTGCTGGTAACCTCTCTGGAGACTCCATAATGATTAGAGCATCAGGAGACATCCAGCTGCCCTCCTGGGCACTGGGAGTAGGCTCCACCATCTAGGTTGGGTCCTCCCACCAGGGAAGCTAGGTCACTGTTCCCAGCCCTCACTGTCTGTCTGGCACTGAGAGGGGCTGTGGTGGTGCAGCACACAGATCTTATCCTTGCGCTCCCCTTTTGATGTAGATGGGAACTATGCAGAGGGTCGCTCCTCTCCATCAAACCCTTCTGCTCTGACTGAGCCCTCTGCTCTTTTCTCTTGGCCTCATTAGGTATAGACGAGGGGATCGGGGCCGAGGATTCTGAATTATATGAGCCAAAGAGGGACTCCTCCTGCTTTTCCCTACCCTTCAGCCCTAGTTCAGCTAACCAACAACAGGCGGGTGAAAAAAATGAGCAAAAGCTCAGCCACAAGGACAAGAAATTCAAACTTTTTTTTCTGGACTGCAGGAACATGTTCTAGGGGCTCCATGAAAAAAAGAAGACTGGAGAATATGGCACCGCGGTGGGTGGGAATGCAGACATGCATGCGCAGGGTACCTCCCAAAAGCTTTCTTTGGAAACTGGGAAGTGTTCCCATACATGACTGCTTATTTCTTGCTTGTTCACAGAGAATCTAATTTACATGCATTCTTGACAAATATAAACATGGACATTTACACCAATTTCTGACACCTACGCTAGTATTTTATAATGAAAAGCAGATGCCAACTTTTTTTTTTTAAATAGTACCTAACTAGACACCACCTCAAAAAATGACCCTCATGGTGCTGATATTCCGCCATTATATATTCAGCTAAGTGGTCTGAACTAGCAAAGCGGGGTTTTTTTGCCCTAATGTAACCCGTTTAACTATAAGGAGAGTAACTGAATATTACTGCTATCCATATTGCTCCATCCCAGCACAATATGGATGGGGCCAGAGTAGAGAAAATCTTCAGTGGCAGTATTCATATAGCACCACTGAAAATTCATGGATAGGGGACTTATAAATTTAGAAGGTTCCACTAAATAGTTGAATTTGTATTTTAAATGTAAGCTTCCATGGTGTAACCAAGCTTTGCATATCCTGAAGTCCTATTCAGATCTCAAAAATGGTACTGTATACTGGTACTAGAAAAGGTACGGAGAAGGCAATACAAAGGATAACATCTATTGGACAGCTCACTTATTGAGAAGGGTTTAACAGAATTCCTCATCTTGGAGAAGAGATGACTGAGAGCAGGTATGATAAAGGTTTATATATTATGGGGCATGTTTTAAAGTGCACTATCTGTTAAGGTATGCTTTAGTGTGCTCTAAGCAGTTAGCACGGGACCATGGTAACTGCTATCATGAGCTAAAACATCCAGCATGTAAAAAATCCCATAACAACTGCTTTATGAATCACCCCATGGACTGGGCAGGTTAGAGGCAAAGAGTAAGCATTGACTGCTTATTGCAGTTAGCCCAGGAGAAATTAATGCACACTAACTGTAAAACTTGCATTACCTCAGTAGGTGGTATTAAGGGTACTTGCATTAACTGTGCTTGAGGTTTTAGTGCAGTGAGGTACTTCTCAACATTGTAATTGCTGGTGGACGTATTGAACTGGCCCAAACCATTAACCTGGGCTGTTGCACTTCCCACACTAATTTTTGACACCCCATGCATTTTTTTCGATTTTATCCTTTTATTAAGGAAAACGTAGGAAATACAAAGTAATGTGTTACACAAAGCATAATCAGTAAACATACATAAATAACACCTAGCCCACAAAATGGAGTGTGAGTTACACAGGTAACAGTTAAACCCAAATAAAAAGTGGAGTCGATACTTAAACAAACCCCTTATACTAAGCAGGAGCCAAACAATAAAACTAAGGTAAATACTTCATCACCCCGATCTTTGTAAAAAACCTCCAAATGAGATGGGTCAAAAGTATACGACTTATCCTGAAATACAATAACACATTTACAAGGATATTTAAGTACAAAGGAAGCCCCAAGAGCTACGACACGAGAACGAAGCGCAAGGAAGGCTTTCCTCTTCATGCATGTTAAATTGTGAACTCTTAGCACACTTTAGTAAACATGCCCCTATGAGTGGTATGGAATAAGTTAACAGGGAGGACAAGTTTACCACTTTCAATAGTATCAGAGACTAAGGACGTCTACATAAAACTGATAGCAGATTTTAAGAAGTGGGAAACCATTTTCAGTTAATGAATAACTAAGCTGTTTAGTTTCTCCAGGAACAAGCAGGAAGTCAGTCCTCACATATGGTGATGTCAGCGCCAACAGAGCCCTGTACGGAGCATCTCTCCAGCTTTCAAAGAAAGCCTTTGAGAGATGCACCATGCATGCGTGGTCTCCTTCCCACCCAAGGGTGCCATTTTGCCTCAGTCTCCTTTTTTCTGTGGAGTCCTCTGGATGTCTGTCCAGTTTCCCCCAGAAAATAGTATCATTTTATCTTGTTTTATCCGGTATGGATATCGGTTCCTTTCCCGCCCCCGAGTCAGCTCACCTCTGCGTCGCTCCTTGGGTTCATACCTTTTTTCTTTTGTTTTTCTTGAGGTGTTCCTCAACTGGCACTTAACACCATTTTTTGGCCTCAGGCCTCGGAATCATGCCTGGGTGGCAGAGCCCCTTTTACCTGATGGCCTCCAGTGGCTTCAAGAAATATGATTGGTGCAATAAGATGATGTCCCTCACTGATCTACATGACTGCTACCTCCACTGCTTGGGCCAGATCATGATGACTCAGACTGCAAACTTTGCAAGGCCATGAAAAGCTCTTTCACAAGTCCGATTCTGCACCGGAGTCTCTGGCGACACCAGGCTCCAGGGCCCCCTCTGGTACCTCAGTACCCCGCAATGCCCGAGCTGTCTTGGAGTCCCGTGGCTGTGGGTCCCCTGAGAGGAAATTCCCGGAGTTGGAATGCAAGAAATCGAAGCACTCGAAGATCACTTCAGAGGACAGATCCAGGAAGACGGGGAAATCCCATTCCAGGCATCGCAGTCCGTGGCGTGAGTCTGAGGGGTCAAAGCGGGAGTGGCCTCACAAGATGCCCTGGAAGGGGTCATTGGCATCCGGCAACTGGCCTCGTACACCTGAGGCCATCCTCATCGAGACTCTCCCTTGACAGAGCTGACACTGGGCTGAAAGTCATTGGTGTCTACATCAAAGGCTGTGGAGCCAACTGGCATGGAGACCAAGATGGCGGCCTTGGAGCATAGTATCTCTGCCCTCCTGGCCCAGTAGCAGGCATTTATGTCTGGTTCCTCCAGTTCACATGCCCTGATGACCGAACCCTCGACATCAAGAATTTCCCCAGAAGTCAAGCTGATCCTCGAGCACCACTGGTCTCGAGACCCATCAGCAGAGGATGAGATGCCGGTCCTGTTTCTCGGGGCACCAGTCCTCAGTGGCCAGTGCCCACGACTCAGACCGCAGGTCCTCAGGATGTCGTGGGCCTCAGGGCTCAGGCCTTGACTGCGGGAACCCTGGGGCCTCTGACTCATCCTCGGACTTTGAGTCTAATTGGGAGACAAAGGAGAAGGAATCCTTGGACACTTGGCGGCACTGATACGTGCCCTCAGACCCGTTTCCCCCGGTGTCCTAGTGCCGTTCCCCACCCGAGGATGTCGCCTTCCTTGACTTTGTGCGGGACATGGCTAAGGCACTCGCCTTTGAGACCGAGGCAGAGGAGGATCCCTGCATAAAGGGAATGGAGATTCTTCAGTATGAGACCCTCCCAAAAGAGGCACTCACAGTGCCCATCCCTCCGATCTGTGGGTGAATCTCCTCAGCGCCTAACCCGGATATTCAGTGCCATCACCGTGGCATTGAATATATGGGTTTAGAGGTCAGCGGGCAGGGCTATGTGCCAACGCATTGCATAGCTTGCCCAACTGAATATTAGGCCCTTTGTTCTGTTTAGCTTTCAATGTTTACTTACGGGAATTTTTTTTATTTTATTTAAGTTTTTTATTTTTATGTATTAATTTCAGGGTCAATGTTAATAGTACATACTATTTCTCAAGAGTACACACTATGGGGTATATTCGCTAAAGTGCACTAAGGATTTGCATGTAACATGAATTTGGAGGCAAAACTAATGTATGGTAAAGTGTGACTGCCCCATGCTAACTATTGCAGCATGCTTTGCATGTTCCCAGCAGTTGCTGCTCTAACATGCAGCATCAGCATTCAGAATTGATGTAGGTGCACTTAATACCACCCACTGAGTTGGCATTAAGTGCACCCATGCTCACTGCAACATTGATAGTGCATGTTAATAATCCCTATGTTAACTGCAATATATAGTCAAAACCCACTCTCTGCCCCAACCCACCCATTTCCTTTCATGTACCAAGCAGTTAGAGTGAGATTTCTATTGCGCTGTTTTTTTTAGCATGCTCCAGCAGGTGTCACAGTTCTGTGCTAACTGCTTAGTGTGCACTAAAGTACATGCTATCCATTAGCAAACTTTAGTAAACATACCCCTATGGCTTGATAGTGCACACTGTAGATCAATAGTGAGAACAGCTCTTCAAAAGTCTACTACTGATTTTTCCGGGAACAAAAAGGAAGTCAGTTCTCACATATGGGTGATGTTGGCACCGACAGAGCCCATGTGGTAATCTCTCCCCGGATTTCAAAGAAAGTCTATGGGAGATCAACCATGCATGTATGGTCACCTTCCCACCCAAGGGAGCCAGTTTCCATCAGTCTTTGTTTTTCCATGAAGCTCACTAGATGTACCATCTGCACCCTGGAAAAAGTTGGCTTTTCTTGTGGTGAATTCATGCTGTTTTTTCTGTCGCATACCATCACTTTCTCGCAGTCCTAGAACCATTGCTACCTCGGTGTCACGATTTTCTTGGGTACTTATTTTTCCTTTTTTTTCTCTCGGTGCGCAGGTTTATTCTCCCTCACCCTATTAATAAGGACACTAGAGTGCTGGCATTAACCTTTAAAAAAGAGATAGAGAAGCTTTTAAACTAGAAAATAGGGGAAAGCCGACAGTCACCCAGGAGCGCACGGTTCGGACAAAGGTATCCTTGAAGGATACTACCAAAAGCAGTGAGGTTCCAAAAGGGAGTATAGTAGCCCAAATGCCCTTGAGTAAGGAGCAGACAGAGCATAAAGATTCCCAATTACCCATGCCTACCAATAGCCAGATTAATATTAATAAAATACAGTCTCTAAAATGCTTGTATGCCAATGCTAGAAGTCTAAACAATAAGATGGGAGAATTAGAATATATAGCATTAAATGAGAGGTTAGATATGATTGCACTCTCAGAGACATGGTGGAAGGAGGATAACCAGTGGGACACTGTGATACCTGGATACAAACTATATCGTAATGATAGAGCTGAACAAATTGGTGGAGGGGTTGCGCTCTATGTTAGAGAGGGCATTGAGTCAGAAAGGATTAAAGTTTTGCAGGGAACAAAATATGCTGTAGAATCTCTATGGATTGAAATTCCATTTATGAAGGGGAAGGTGATGGCAGTGGGAGTATACTATCGACCACCTGGCCAGAATGAACAAATGGATGATGAAATGCTCAAAGAAATCAAGGAAGCTAACAAAAGCCACAACAGAGTAGTAATAATGGGTGATTTCAATTACCCCGGTATCGACTGGGACAGTGTCACAGCAGGACAAGCTAAAGAGATAAAGTTTCTAGATGAAATAAATGACTGCTTCTTGGAGCAGCTGGTTCATGAACCGACCAGAGGGGAAGCCATACTGGACCTAGTCCTTAGTGGAACGCCAGATCTGGTGCAAGAAATAAGGGTGTTGGGACCACTTGGCAATAGTGATCATAGTATGATCATGTTTGATTTAATCAGTGGAGGACAGATAGTAAAGGAATCCACAGTACTACCTTTTAACTTTCAAAAGGGTGACTATGATAGAATGAGGAATATAGTTCGGAAAAAACTAAAAGGAGCGGTTCCAAAGGTTAAAGACTTACAGCAAGCTTGGGTGTTATTTAAAAATACTATCCTCGAAGCCCAGACCAGCTGTATTCCACGCATTAAGAAAAGTGGAAGAAAGTCCAAAAAACTGCCAGCATGGTTTAAAGGTGAGGTCAGAGAGGCTGTTGCTGCCAAAAGAGCAACCTTCAGAAAATGGAAAAAAGAGCCAAATGATGAAAACTGGAAACAGCACAAGCACTGGCAAGTTAAATGCAAAGCATTGATAAGGCAGGCAAAGCGGGAATTTGAGAAGAAACTTGCTACGGAAGCAAAAACACAAAATAAAGACTTTTTCAAGTACATTCGTAGCAAAAGGCCTGTGAGAGAGTCAATTGGACCATTAGATGATAGAGGGGTAAAAGGGGCAGTAAGAGGAGACAAGGCTATAGCAGAGAGACTGAATGAATTCTTTGCTTCGGTCTTTACTGAGGAAGATGTAGGGGTGTTACCCAAGACTGAAGTGGTATTTAAAGGTGATACTGCAGAGGAATTGAGAGAAATATCGCTACACCGGGAAGATATATTACAACTATTTGATAAACTGAATAGTAGCAAATCACCTGGACCGGATGGTATACATCCCAGAGTGTTGAAAGAACTGAAATATGAGATTGCAGACCTGTTATTGGTAATCTGTGAACTTTCATTAAAATCATCTGTAATACCTGAAGATTGGAGGGTCGCCAACGTAACACCAATTTTTAAAAAGGGTTCCAGGGGTGACCCGGGAAATTACAGACCGGTGAGCCTGACGTCAGTACCAGGGAAAATGGTAGAAGCCATCATAAAGAACAAAATTACACAGCATGTAGATAGTCATGGCCTAATGGGAGACAGCCAACATGGCTTTAGACAAGGAAGATCTTGTCTTACTAATCTGATCTGTTTTTTTGAAGGTGTGCATAAACAGGTAGACAAAGGTGAGTCGGTTGATATAGTGTATCTGGACTTTCAGAAAGCTTTTGACAAGGTCCCCCATCAGAGACTTTTGGCGAAGCTAAAAAGTCATGGGATAGGAGGCAGTGTACTATTGTGGATCGGGAACTGGTTAAAAGATAGAAAGCAGAGGGTAGGGCTAAATGGCCAATATTCCCAATGGAAAAAGGTGAATAGTGGAGTACCCCAGGGATCTGTACTGGGTCCGCTACTTTTTGACATATTCATAAATGACCTGGAAAAGGGAATAACTAGTGAGGTAATCAAATTTGCAGATGACACAAAACTGTTTAAAGTTGTTAAAACCCAAGAGGATTGTGGAAAACTGCAGGAGGATCTGGATAAATTGGAAGACTGGGCATCCAAATGGCAGATGAAATTTAATGTGGACAAGTGCAAAGTTATGCACCTAGGAAAGAACAACCCACACTATAGTTACAAGATGCAAGGCTCCACATTAGAAACCACCACCCAGGAAAAAGATTTAGGAGTCATCGTGGATAACATGTTAAAACCCTCCGCCCAGTGTGCAGCGGCGGCCAAGAAAGCAAATAGAATGCTAGGTATCATAAGGAAAGGGATGGAGAATAAAACAAAGGATATTATAATGCCTCTGTATCGCTCCATGGTACGACCGCACTTTGAATATTGTGTGCAATTCTGGTCACCGTATCTTAAAAAGGACATAGAGTTATTAGAAAAAGTACAGAGAAGAGCCACCAAATTGGTGAAGGGGATGGAAGGCTACTCCTATGAAGAGAGGCTAAAAAGGTTAGGGCTCTTTAACCTAGAAAAGAGGCGGCTGAGGGGAGATATGATAGAGGTGTATAAGTTAATGAATGGAGTGGAACGGATAAACGTGGATAAATTGTTTACGCTATCAGAATATAGAAGGACTAGGGGGCATGTAATGAAGCTACAGGGTAAACTATTTAAGACAAATAGGAGAAAATATTTCTTCTCTCAACGTGTAATCAAACTCTGGAATCTGTTACCGGAGGATGTAGTAAGGGCTGTTAGTATAGCTGGGTTTAAAAAAGGTTTGGACAAGTTCCTGGAGGAAAGGTCCATAAACCACTATTAAAAAGGGACCCAGGATATCAATGCTTGGCCTAGTACAAGCACTGCAGAACCTGTGTCTTTTGGGGAAACTGCTAGGTACGTATGACCTAGATTGGCCACTGTTGGAAACAGGATACTGGGCTTGATGGACCTCGGTCTGACCCAGTATGGCATTTCTTATGTTCTTATGTTCTTATGAGTTTAACCTCATGGGGGCCATCTTTCCCGATATGTCATTGATTAGTGGTTTTAAGAAGTGCACCAATTCTAGCAGAACCATGTCCATCATGGCCCGCCACAATTGCTGCCTTCAATGCCTTGAGGCCGATCACGATGCCTCCTTTTGCCCGCTCTGTCTTCAGATGATGAACAAGAGGCATAAGAATCATGAAAGGAAGAAGGAGACGCTGTTTGGCCCCAAGTCCTTGGCTTCTGCTCCATAACTGGCTTCAGAATTGATGCCCTCAGGGGCAGCTACAGAGCCTCGAAGCTGCCCCAATGGAAGGTTGTTCCTACCCCTTTGATGGATTGCCCTCAGACTGTTGAGGCGATCACCATCAGTCAGGACCGATACCCTCCATGCCCATGATGGTGACTGTGAAGCCTTTGGGCCTCGAGGACAGAATGGCATCTCTGGAGCGCAGTCTTGCTGCCTTCCTCGTGAGTCAGAAGACCCCGGTTCCTCGGGGCCAGCGACTGGCCCCTCCACTGTGAGGGCTTCACCAGAGGAGATCCAGCCTGTCCTGGAACAGCATGCGCTATGGGCCGATTCTGATGACCGATCCCAGTCTCAGTCAGAGCCTCAAGCTTCTCCACTGAGTGCTTCGAGCTTGAACCACTGGGAGTCCCGGCTGCTGTCCTCACGCCTGAATACACAGCGGTGTGATTCTCACTGGTGCTTCAAGCTCCCTTCTGATTCTGATTCAGAATGGGAGATGGACGATGCATCTCCTTATACCACTTGACATTGGGACAGTCTGTTGGACCCCTCTCCTCCTCAGGAGCATTGGAGGCCCCTGCCTGCAGATTTCTCCCTGGACTTTGTCCAGGACATGGGCAAAGACCTTGCCTTCACAATCGAGACAGAGGGGGAGCTTCGGGCAGAGGACCTAGATATACTTCAGTAAGACTCTCCTCCCAAGGAGGCCATAACGGCGCCAGTGCCTCCATTTCTTGGGAGCGCCTCCTTTTCAGGATGTTGGAAACCCCGGTTATGGCTCCCATTGTGAGCAAGTGGCTCGATTCCATGTATTGGGTCTGCAAGAGCACCAGCTTCGAAAAAACTCAGCTACCACACAACTCTATCTTTATCTTTATTTTACATTTGATATACTGTCCAGGCCTAGGCATCAAAGTGGTGGAATTGGCCATGCACCAGATCAAAAGCCAGAAGACGCAATAGGAAACAAAATAAGAATCTTCCAACATTGATGTTGACAATCAAGACTTAGAGGTGAGGTGGGAGAGATGGAAGAAGAAAATTAAAACTATAATTATCTAAAGGAAGATGAAATACTGTTTATAATACGCATTTTGAGTTAAAGGAACTAATTGACTAAACAATGATGATTTTACATCTTTTCCATAGATAAAAGTTGTATCAATAGCAGTAAAAATGAATCTAAAAATAAAACCACCTGGAAGATTAGGGTCACTGCATGTTCCATTTATCACAGTCTTCCCTTCTGGACATGAACAAGTTGCACCCAAAGGATTCAGCAAACAGATGAACTCGCATTTTATATCCAAACAAGGGTTAGGCACTATATTGAAAAGAAAGAAATACTTTTAGATTATTTTTAGCATCACATATATTACATACATTGGACAAAAAACCCTGCCTCAGGATTTAGCCCGTTGTTATAATAGTCCGTGCTAACCTGTTAACAAAGTGTTTAATAAATTGCTCTAATAGTAAGCACATGTTTACCATGTGCTAAGCCTCCCATGGTAACTGTTACCGTGAGTTAAAAATGCAGCTATAATAAAAATCCTGTGCTAACCACTTAGCATGGGTTGAGGCGGAGACTGGGGGTTAGGTGCAAACTGTGGGCATTTACTGACATTGCGATTAGCGCAGGCATCTTCAGTGTGTGCTCACCATCAATGTTGCAGTTAGTGTGGATGCACTTACCGCCACCTCAGTGGGTTGTAATTACTGCTCCTGTGGTAATTGCGGTAAATGGCTCAGTATAGGGGTAGCACTGGACATGCACTAAGTACATGGGGAAAGGCCATGCATGGGTCCAGCACACTAAGGGGCGTGTTTACTAAACAGCTTTAGGATTTTCCAGTTAACACAGTGTGTCAGTGCAAATAGCACTGCATTAGCTGCAAATGCTGTGTGGTATCTGTTGGGGGCATGCACAACATTCCTCCAGCAGATACTGCAACAAAAAATGCGAGAGCGCAGTTCAGCAGCAGCCAGGAACCATTAGTTGCACCCATGCTCTCTGCAAATCCGACAGTTACTTGAAGAATGTGTAAATGTGTATGCTCTCATGCATGTATAGACATGTTAGAAAATATGCAGGGCCAATATTTATAAGGGTTTATGCACTATGCAGAACCTACAAAATGCATAAACCCTGATATTCAATGGCACTAACTGGCCAATGTTGCTGAAGATCCCCACAAATGCCTTGGTACAATCAGGATAGTGCCGGGGCAATCTGAGGGTAGGGCTGGGGTGGCCATGGCACCTATACAGTTAGAGATGATTTTCAACCCACTAACCCAGTAGGTAAATGCATAAAGTTAGGACAGGTTAAAGGCTGTCTTAACTTTATGTGGTTTCGCTATCTAGTTAGTGGCTAAATATCACTGCTGACCACATACAAAACAGGTCGGTGGTGAAACAAGGTATTCTGTGCCGGATGCTGGATAGGCTCTGGTGCCGAATGTTCGATTTCACTTTTTTTCTATGATGAATAGGTACTTCACCATTGCTGACCGCTGCAGGCTGAATATTGACCCACGTTTGTTAAATGCAACTTCATTCCATATGCAACTAAACTATACCCCTGAGAACACCCACAATCATCATCCACACCATCTTTCAAGTCACCCACTCCCGATCAGCATCCCTGCCATCTTCCAAGCCACCTACCATCTCCCTGATCAGGATCCCCCACACCAACAAACACACATACACATTTACCAAGGGTATCCCTGATAGCTTAGTATAAGGGACCAGCATGATCCCCAGGTGCTCCTGCCCCATCATCTGCCTGAGTGCACACTGGCAGCTCTGACCCAAGCAATAGTCTGGCAGTACACCGGCTGGGGAAACCAACTACCAAATAAGGGATCAGGGGAGTGGAGATGTTGATGGATCCAAATTGGGAGGGGGTGTGTGAATTCAGAGTTATCACAAATGCTGATCAGGGATAAATGCCAGCTCTGACATGGTTACCTATATGTATGCTTTTGAAAATTTGACCATGTTTAAAAATTAACCCATACAACTAGTGTAGCTTAAAGAGCAGATATAAATGTAGATCATAGCTTTCCTGGAATAATTTTCAACAGAAATATTTTTGTTTTGATAATCCAACAAAGTCCGTATGAAGAAAGGTCCTGTATGTCTGGATTTTTACCCCTGTTTACAGTTATACAATGACTCTCAAATTAATCCATTCAGTTCCTGAACTCTGTAATTTGCTTCCTTTAGATTTGAAGATTGATCACAGTTATAAGTGCACTATCCATCAACTTTCAGCTGTCATGCTGACAATGGTGGGCTGAAAATCCATTTAACTGTTCTGCTATGATCCATATAGCAAAAGAACTAACTTAGGGTGAAGAGAAGGCAGCAATTGGAAACTATCCATTATGAGGCAACAGGACTGTCCCAAGCTAGAGATGTGCCTGTTTGACTTGCAAACCTGGTGCCCCCACCCCTCTGTGCACAAGAACTTGCTCTTGTCAGACTTCCTAGAAGCTGAGTGATGACATCAGCACACCTTCACTTCTTGCACCCTGTGCAGTTGCACTGCTCGTACAGCCCTTGGTATGGCCCTGTGCAGCGAGCGATATTCAACAGCTAAATAGTTTATATGTTTAGTTTAGACCTGCTAATCAGATAGTGGCAGTCTATGTCAAAATAAGTATGTTTAGTGGCAATAAATATACATAGTTATTTAAATACTACAGCCAGCGTTGAAATAAATATGCCGACCTGTGCTTTTTGAAATAAAAGGAAGATACTGTATGGTTTATATTCAGCAGCACTATGTGGATAGCAGCACCGAACACTATCTCTGACCACCTTGGCACTGTCCGAATAGTTCTGGGGTTGTCTATCAGAGAAGCAAAGGCAGTTCAAAGAGTTATCCAGTTAGTAGTGATATGCAGTCTGCTAATTGAATAGCAATCTCCAGCTAGCTGGTCTAATTTTATGTCGAATATCGCTGCTAATTGGATATCCAGAAAGCAAAAACACAAGACCGCATCACCCCAATCCTGAGGGAGCTACACATACTTCCCCTCGAAGCAAGAATCAAATACAAATCCTATCTACTTACACACAAAGCTCTCTACCAAACTCAGACTTCCCAGCTACACACATTACTGCCCCGACCAGCCAACAACAGAACAACCAGACAAACCACCAACAACTCCCTCACCATCCCCCATAAACGAACCAAATGCAATCAACGGACCTGCAACAGAGCCTTCGAATTGTATGTACCATCCCTCTGGAACTCTCTACCAAGTCACATCAGAAGCAATGGAGATCCCTTATCATTCAGGAAACAACTAAAAAACGTCCTATTCCAGGAACACCTCAGACCAGAAACAAGCACCCGCCACTGACTACCTTCCCCCCTCCTAATTCACCCCCCTGAACATATGTTCTAAGAGACTGTAATACAATGTCTATGTCCCAAATATTTGCTGAAATCATTAATGTTGGCCCCCTGGTGATGGCCCCAACCCCAGAGTTTGATTGTTGTCCACCCCCCCCCCCTTTTAATGTTACACCGCTTTGACCTGGTGAAAAGCGGGATATAAATACAGCTAAATAAATAAATAGCAGCACAAGTCAATGCTGGAACTGCTATCCAGATACTGGTATTGAATATTCAGTTTCATTTTAAATGCCACAGTCAGCATTAAAAAAAAAAAACATGCCAACTGTAGAGTTTAAATATCATCCGACTGTATTTTGGCATAAGATCATGTCTTGATGATTGATTTTGTTATTAGTTGAGCTATATGCCATGTTTGTATTTTATTCTATTTTTGTTTGTTTTAATTTTTTATTAATTGCTTGTTGTTTGTATATTCTTTTATGATCATTAAACTTGCGGTTTTCCTTGAAAATGTTGAAAAAAATATATATTAGATTAAATTGTGATTGATGGCCAATACTTTTAAGTGTCTTGGATGAATGAATCAGAAATAGGAGATAGCACCCAAACACAGAAGTATTTGAAATAGGTAGCTGACGTTTTGAGCATTTCAAATTTCTTTTATAGCACCTTTGTTTCCAAATCTTTTTTGCATGTAGTGCTGTCTTTATATTTTGCTGCATTCCTGTACAATGCAGTGGATTAGAAGGGAGTCAAGTTGTGAGTGAAGGCTATCTTAGTCACTTTTTTATGGTTCCACCATAGGTAGTTTATATGAAAATAGGGCTACCACTACTTTCATGAGCAAATGAAACATAGAAACACAGAAGCATGATGGCAGAAAGAGATGATATGGCCTATCTATCCAGTCTGCATACAGAACTGTCTGTGGGGCCCTTTATCTAAAGTGCGATACATTTTTGTAGCCATGCCCAGTATGTTCTTAGCAGTTACTGCACTATAAAGTCTCTTACCACATGTTAAGTTCATTTGCAGTTACTGCAGGTGCACTAAGTCTTCTATTGAGGTGGCATTAAGTGCACCTGTACTATCTGCAACATTGACAGTGTACCTTTAGTACTGTATGCAAATTGCAATGTGCAGTCCATGTTCACTTTCTGCCCATAAATTACCCATTTCCCATCCCACCTCGTGATGAGCAGTTAACAAGAGAATTAGTAACTGTCATGCCAGCATAGTAACTGCCACCACAGTCCAATGCCAACTGCTTAGCATGTGTTAGCCATTAGCACATTTAAGTAAAAGGGCCACTATGTGACTGGTTGATTGGTAGGAATGTCTATATGAGATTAGGCAAGGTAGATATGGATTGAGTACTTGTGTCAGCCATGTTGTTGTGTTTAAGTACCATAGAGTCAGTGTGGACTCATGGAGACCCTCTAGATAGTTGTCCTAAACAGTGTTTGATCTTCAGTCAGGCAGCTCATTGTTGACAGAGTGCACCCATAGCTACTGTTATTGTACCAACCCATCTCATTGCTGACTTTCCTCTCTTGTGTTGAACTTCTACCTTGCCAAGCATGATGTCTTTCTCTTCACATGACGTGACCAAAGTATTAAAGCTGTAGTCTTGTCATCTGAGCTTCTAAGGAAAGTTTAGGTTTGATCTTCTCTAGTAATAATTGGTTTGTTCTTTGAGTAATCCATGGTATATACAGCATTTGTCGCCAGCACCATAATTCAAAGGCATCAATTTTCTTCTTGTCTATTATTTTCACTGTCCAACTTTTGCATCCATATGACATTATTGAAAATACCATGGCTTGAACAAGTCAAATCTTTGTATGGAGAGAGACATCTCTGCTCTTGAGAATCTTGTCCAGGTCCTTAGTCATTCTGTCAAGAGCAATGCATCATCGGATTTTTTTGACTGCATGTCGTTTCTTTATTGATAGTCGATTCAAGTAAGTTGAAGTTGTCAACTATTTCAATTTCCTCTCCATCAACGATGAACTTATTGATTTTGCCAGTTGTCAGGTTTTTTGTCTTCTTTACATTAAGGTGCAAGCCCATTTTAAGACTATATTCCTTGATCTTGAGAAGCAAATGTTTCAGATGATCTTCACTTTCAGCCAATGTGGTATCATCAGCATAGCAAATGTTGTTGAGTCTTCCATCAATCAGTTGTTAACCAACATAACCAGCAGAACGAAAAGTATAAATAGTTGATGTTAAACTGTTAAACTATGGGGCTTGTTTTACAAAGCCGCGGTAGCGGTTGTTATCGGAGCCGCGGCCCCATTAAAATCAATGGGGCCGCGGCTCCGATAACGACCACGAACCGCTACCGCGGCTTTGTAAACAAGCCCCTATGTTGTACTATATACTATTCCTGTTTCATATAAAACAGTGTGCTGAACAGGCCCCTGTTACACATTTGTTAATTGTGAACCGCTTTGAATTGTAGAAAGGCGGTAAAGAAATAAGCTTAAATAAATAAATACAGTCCTGCTTCTCTGATGATCTGTTCTGCATATAAATTAAACAAGTAGAGGGAAAGTATACGGCCTTGTCATATACATTTAATGATTTTAACCTCCTTGTTTCATTCAAACTGTTGCTTCTTGATCAATGTAAAGGTCGTGTCTTTCATTCCTCACCCTTTCCTGAACCCTGCTTGCACTTCAGGCAGTTCTCGTTCTAGGTATGGTTGTAGTCTCTGCTGAATAATCTTCAGTAGAATCTGACATATGGAATCAGAGTGATTACCTTCAATGGAAAATAATGCCTTTCTCTTACACAAATAAATTGATACTTACCCTTCCTAACCTGACCACAGTATTATTCAGAGTAAACCAAGACAGGAAATGTAGAAACATCCAAAAGTTCAATCTCATAGACATCATCATGGCCAACTGACTGGAAAAGATCTATGTTTATACCAATATTAAAGAAAAGTGATCCAATTGACTGTGGATATTATCGCACAATCACTCTGATTCCATATGTCAGATTCTACTAAAGATTATTCAGCAGAGACTACAACCATACCTAGACCGAGAACTGCCTGAAGTGCAAGCAGGGTTCAGGAATTGAATAGAAGCTTCCTTGATCCATGCTGTGAACTGGATGTTGCTTTTGAAAGATTTCAGCCCCTCAATGAAGATTTCCGGAGCAGATTGAGTGTCTGTCCATGTAAAGAAAATATCATTGAGGAAACGATGCCAAAATGGTATGTATCTAAATGCATTAGAAGAAAAGATGAAACATTTTTCAAAATCTGCCATATAAATTGTGGCAATGGAGGGGGCCACTGTGGCTTCCATCGCAATACCAAAAGTTTGTAAGAAATATTGTCCATCTTACAAAAAATAGTTTTTGTTTAATACAACCAGAAGCAAGTCAAGAAAAAATTCTCTGGGTAATCGGCTAGGAAGGCTGTTGTTCTAACCACTAGGCTACTCCTCCATTCCAGTTGCTTTAGAAGCATCAACATACTTTCTACTTCCTATATGTGTAGTAGATGGGGAGGGGAGAGTATGTAGGTAATAAAATAGTGCACATGCTTTTGAAAATAAGCATGCACAAGGACTGATACTTAGTGGTCATTTCTACAACAGGGGTCTCTGGTGAAGGAAGAGCCCATTCCCTTTTCATTGATGGCTTGGTCTTTGAGAGGTGTAGTCTGCCCAAAAAGGGTTACTCTGAGGTAGTAGTTGGCACTCTTCTCAGGGCCCCGCAAACCTCTATTTGACTTATATGAGAGTTTAGAGGGTTTTTGAGAGATGGTGTTCCTCTTGAGCCCTAGAGGGCAATAAGTGGACATAGTGGCCTTTTTCTGCTTTTCACAATCCAGTCTTGACCAGAGTTTATACCTGAACTCTCAAAGTTTGGGTAGTGGCCCTTGCATGCTGCTATGGATGCATTCAAGTGGTGCCCTTGGCTGTGCACCCTGAAGTCTCCTGCTTTCTTAAGAGAGTGAAGCAGATCTGTCCGCCAGTGCATCTGATAGTTTCTCAGTGGAATCTCTCCTTGTTATTGAAGGCTCTGAAAGGGCCCCCCTTTGAGCCCATTTGTGTGGCCTCTTTCAAATACAGGACCCTCCAGATGGTTTCCTGGTAGGTATTGTGTCCACCAGATGGGTGTCAGAGCTGCAGAGAGAATCGTTTTTGGTTGACTGCTATCTTCTTGCGGACTGTGCCATCCTTCTTCCCAAAAGTGCTGGCTTCTTTTCACCTTTAACCAGACCATTGTCTTCCCGTCCTTTTTTGAGGAGGATCTTCTGGTAGACCTCTCTTTCTGGTAGATGTGAGGAGGGGTTTGGTCAAATATCCAGAGATTGCTAATCATCTCTTTGTCTTCTTCAGTGGTCTGAGGAAAGGACACACAGTGGCTAATGTCTCTATTGCTCACTGGATTATGGAGGGTTCAACATTCCTTTTGGCTAGAAAACATGTTCTGGAGTAAGTCAGAGTTTACTCCACTAGGGCATAGAAGGTCTCTTTGGAGGAGTCCACTTCAGTTTCTCCAGAAGATATCAGTAAGGTAGCTACCTGGTCATCTCTGAGACCTTTGTGAAGCATTACTGGTTGCATGTAGGAGCTCATGTGCATAGCACCTTTGGCAGGGCAGTTTTGTGCAGCACATTATCTTATCCCCACCCACACTGGCCCTTCCTACCTTTCCTTCCAATTAATGTTCCATCTTCCTTTCTCATCCAAACTACTCAAGCATGAAGTTCACCACCTCTGTCTTGAGCCATTCTGGATCCCCTCCAATCTGGCTTTTGTTTTCTAAATTCTATGGAAACAACCCTTGCCAAAGTCTCCAGTGGCCTGGTTCTGGCCAAATCCAAGAGCCTTTATTTGAATTTCATCTTTCTAACTGCTGCTTTTAACAAAAGAGTACCATCTGAAGCTTAGCCTGTTTGCCTGATGTTGCTGCCTGGATGTTCCACTATCATCTGAAATTGAATATGGCTAAGACAGAGCTTCTTATCGTTCCCCTTAAACCTCCCCCTTCCTCCTTTATCTGTGGATAACTGTTCCTGTCTCTTCAGCTCACAACTTTGAGGGTATCTTTGACTCCTTCCTCTCTTTCTCTGCACATATCTAACATATAGCAAAAACCTGTTACTTCTTTAAAACATCAGCACCATTTGTCCCTTCCTTTCAGAACATGCTGACTAGCGAAATACCCCTTCCATGAAGAAAAATATAAAACTGTTAAAAATGTAAAAATGTAAATAGTTTCCCAAGTTATCCCAGTTCTCATACCTGTTCATTGTAAACACAGTTCTGTAAAGGCATTGTGTATGTGTTATGTTCCATGTAAACCGCACTGATGTTGAATAGCGTGGTATAGAAGAAATGCAAATACAGTCAAACCTCGGTTTTCGTATGCCCTGGTTTTCGTACGATTCGGTTTTCGTTGATTTTTTTCATCAAGATTGTGTTTCGGTTTTCGTACGTTGTCTCGGTTTTCGTACAGCATTTTACCCCCCCCCCCCCGTACCTGCCATGGATTAGCGTGAGCCAGCGATCTCCCACGGAGCTTGAGCCAGCGATTCTGCGGGACCTCTGGGGAGCCGAGGAGTTCAACGCTCCAGCGTGGCCTGCCCGAAACTGCTTCCTGCCCCGGACTCTCCCCCGATTGACGTCTGCCTGCTGCCTCTTCCCCTGCACATCCCTTGAACCGGGACAGGAGCTGGTGACCGAATCTGCTTCTCCTTGGCGGCCCAGTCTCCCGCCGGGGCCCCTGCCCTCCCGATTGGATTCTGGGTGTCCTGCAGGCCTGCACACGCGGCCTCTCCTTGAAACCTTGCAGTCTGCAGCTGCAGGCTCCTGCTGGCACAGCCCCACGCTGTTCTCTGACTCTCACCTGTGTCAGGCTGCTACCTTAGGGGGGCCGGAGGCAGCCTAAGACTCTCTGTCCCACTGTTTCTCAACTGCCTGCTGCTTGGCTGACACTGCCTCTCCACCTCTCCCGACACTGTGTAGGAGTGGCTGCCCTACAAGCTGGTGTGACTTCGGGCACTGTCCTCTTTCTGGTGCCCTTACTTTTGCTGACATTGGCACTACCTCTCCTGACACTGTGAGCTTGGTAACTGGGTGTGATGGCTGCTAAGTTAAAAGGCAGGCTGGAGCCCCGATTGTGCAGACGGCCAAGATGGCTGTTCCCACCTCCGCTGCTGGTGGTGATTGCTCGATCCCCAGAGGGGAGAGCAGCTGGAGCTGGCTGGAGTGCGTCCCATATGCCAACAAAAGTCTTCAATAAAGGTAAAAGTGATGTTACATGCTCATTTATCCATTTCATTAGTCATTTATATGTATTTCTCATTGTTTTCTGTATGTAAAAAGATAGTTATTCTCTATAAAATGTATTTTTTGTCAATATTTTTGGGTGTCTGGAACGGATTAATTGAATTTACATTATTTCTTATGGGAAATCTTGCTTCGGTTTTAGTCCGTTTCGGTTATAGTCAGACTTTTTTGAACGGATTAATCATGAAAACCGAGGTTTGACTGTAAATAAATAAAATAAAATGCTACTAAGATCCTTATCCATTCTCCAAGCACTTCCTGTTTAGACTAATGCAACCTGCTATTTGCTGGTTTCCCAATGAACTCAGCGGCATAGCTAATTTTTCACCAGTATTGCTACGCTCACATAATCCTTCTTTTCAAGTTCATTGGCTGCCTATCTCAACTGCATACATTTCAGACGGTTGCTGCTTTTATCTATGGCTTTCTCTTCCACAGTCACTTCCAGACTCTTTTCCTTCCACCTTGCTATGTTGCACACCTAAAACAGACTTCCTGATTCAATATGTCAGGCTACTTCCTATTCAAATTCAGGCTAAAAATCTACTTTATGGAAGCTGCTTTTGGATCCTGTCCTCTTTATTTTACTGTTATTTCCCTTAAGAAAAGTCTTTGTCCCTTGTCTGTTCTGTTTGTCTGTCTTGAATACATTGTAAGTTCTGTAGAACATGGATTCTTGCTTTTTTGTGTACAGCATTGCATATGCCTAGTTGAGCTATACATATAAGTAGTTGCAGTAGCTATCTGGTTAAACAGATAGGTTAGCCTAAATTAAAAATATACTATAATTTATTATGTTTTTCCAAAAGCTAGGTATGGACATTTATGCTAGCTCTAGGATTGCATAAGTGTCTGAACCTACATTTGCCATGTTCATCTTACCACTGAGGCTGCTGTTTTACAAAGGACATATATACTGAAGTTTATAAAACAGACACAATTGGCACATGTGTCTGTTTTATAGGTGGGATTTTATAACAGACCATCTAGGCTGAAAGGCAAAGTGGGCACCTATTTTGGGATTATTCTATAACGACAACCTATGCGCCTTTACAATATAGCTGCACAAATGCATCAGAAATACGTCTGCAAGTATTTACTTCTGCTCAGGAGCAGGTGTAAATGGTTGTGGGTCTAGTACATGTCTAGGTGCATATTTCATAAACCACATGCTTACTTCAAGACTCTTGTCTGTGCTTCACCCAAATTATGCCACTGAATATGTTTAGATAGGTTGTGTAAAAATATGCACCTTCTTGTTACCATACAGTACATACTGTACCTTTTGGTGTGCAACTCATTTGGTAATACAATATTATAATACTGTAAGCCTTTTTCCTTTAACAGAATTTACACGTGAAAATTCTTTAAAACATTAGCTCCTAAAAGTGTGCATGTGCTTTGAAACAAGGTGGCCTATTGAAAATGCCCCATATTAGATTATTTTAAAACAAATTGATGTCTTTTTGGCTACTTTCCATATATCACAATAAAAAAGAGATAATGAAACAAAACAAGTTCAGCCTCTTTATTTATTTATTTATTTACATTCTCTTATATACCGCGCTATTCTGCATCAACTGACAATGCAAGTGATTCTGCTCAATGATATAACATCACATCTGCTAATATCACACTTGATTATTTTTATCGGGAAGTTATACTTACATTTTGGTTGCTTGTAGCGATGGGAAATCAACACACTTTTGGTTTTCTGAATAGCCATATTTAGATTTTCCACTGAACCCTCACCAAACTTGCGTACTTTAAATACTCCATTTTTCAGCCCTGCTCCATAAATGTTGTCTTCAAATAGGTCAATTCTGTGAGGATGCAGCAAGCCTCAAAAAGAATGCAAAGACCAATAATGTATATATGTTCAAACAAATGTGAAAATGTTAACACTGGTAGTGGTGTGCCTCCTTGTAATGTCATTTAGGTCATTTTGTGTGGCATCTACATACATAAGTAGTGGAATTTATTTATATTCTCTGATATACCGTGCTATTCTGCATCAGTGTGGTTTACATTGAATAAACTGAAATTACATTGAACAGGGCATTATAACTTGGAGATAAGTATTTTACAGGGAACATGGGCTATGGAAGGTTAAGTGGCTTGCCCAAGACCACAAGGAGCACCTGTGGGACTAGAAACCCCAGTCCTTCCAGCCCAAGGTTGCTGTCCTCTAGTGGGATTTGAACCCCTGACCTTCTGGCCTGAAGTACCTTGCCCCCAACCACTAGGCCACTCCATATCATATATGGAAATAGTCTTAGAAGTGTTAGTGGCAGCACACACCGTTTTGAACTGGATCGGAAAGGCATGTGTATATTTCTCTATTTTGCAAAGGCAACATATGTATACTTCAAAAGAATCTGCTTGTTGATATTTCCAACTGCTCTGAATGACACGGGTCAGCTAACTGCTCATTTGGACATGGAGTTAGAAGCGTGATTGAAGCGACAGTTTTGCCTACCTATCCTGTGTTTAAATCCACCTGAGGAGAAGAAATACCTGGAGTTTGTAGCTATTTCCCTTAATTGATTCAGTTCTGTTTAATATGACATTTATGCATTTGAGTGGCAACAGTTACAAACAAAGAAAAATAGGACACCAAAATAATGGGCCATTTTACTAATGTGCATTTGCACTTAACGCTCGTTTAGCACTAACACCAACTTGCATGAAGTGCAAAGCCTTCATGGTAACCGTAATGGGTGTGGCCAGCATGTTCGTAAGAGTTAATGCGGAGACACATACCCTAACACGTAGCACAGTTACTGTGGATGCACTTAACATCACCCCTTTATGTGGTGTAAGGTGCACTCATCTAATTGCAACATTCACAGTTTGTAATATATCCCCCTGCCCTAACTGCAATGTGCTTTCCATGCCCACTTTACACCTCTAATCCACCCAGTCCCACCCCTAATAAGAAATTTGTGTGGGAACTGGCACACTGTAATTGACATGCCCTCACGCTAACAGTTACCATAGCACAGAGCATGCTAACTGCTCAGTGCACTTTAGTAAAAGAGCCCCAAAGTTTGATAGGAGGTTTATGATAGAATTCAGGAAGAATTTGTGGTATTTCAATAATCATTCACAAAATATCTGAAAATGGGTCTTGGCTGCTCATTAAACAGTTTCATGATCTTGCAAGATCATGCGTTCATAAGATATTAGTGCATAGAGGCATTTACTGACTAAGCTGCATTAGCTTTTTAATGCAGGAATAAACAGATGCTAATAGCAAACAGCTACACTAAGATTAAAAGCAGCACACTAATTGTTAGCATACACTAATGTCCACACTCAACAGCTTAAACAGAAGGGGCTGTTGTTTAGGACGAACATAGCATTACAGTTAACACAGAAATGGTACTGCATATAAAGGCGGTACATTTATAAGGGGTGCCTATATTATGTTTATATGCCTGCTAATTGCATCTGTTTTATAAAGTCAAGTACATGCTTACTTCACTTTATAAAATAGAAACGTAAGCGGTGGGATATGTGCGCAAATTCTGGTGCAGTTGCTTACACCAGATCTAGGACTGGTGTAAATGCCAGCATCTAGATTTAAAAAAAATGGGCACAGAGTATTTTATAATTTCCTTGCAGAAATTTGAACTCCACCCCTGCTCTGCCCCTGTGCATACCCATAGTGAAAGTACACACCATCATCCTGATGTAGGTAGATATAGAACAGCGAGCAGCTCATACCGTAAGTCACTGAAAATAAGTGACTTATGCACGTTCATAGCATGTATCTTTAGGTGGCACCTTATACAATTACTTCCTAAGAAGGTAATTTTATAACAGGGTGCCTACAGCATAGTTACTCACCTGTAACAGGTGATCTCCGGGAACAGCAGGAATTTAGTCTTCACATATGGGTATCGTCGGTACCGATGAAGCCTGCGCGGGAACGCTCCCCAGCATCCAATTAGAAAGCTTTTGGGAGCATCCCACAGTGCCTGTGTGCTGCCTTCCCACCTTTCCCAACTGCCTCTCTCCAGTTGAGTTTAAAAGCTGAGACAAAGAGAGAGAGAGGAAAAGAAAAGAAAAGAGACATGCAACTCCTAGGGGAGGTGGGTGGGTTGTGAAGACTAAATTCCTGCTGTTCCCGGAGATCACCTGTTACAGGTGAGTAACTATGCTATCTCCAGGAACAAGCAGGAATGTAGTCTTCACATATGGGGACTCCCTAGCTACAGATGCCAGGGAGAGACCCTAGAAGTTGTGTGCCCCTGTGAAAGGGCTCCACTTCCCCCCATGGATCTCTGGCATCCTACCGGGAATGGTTGGTAGGAGTTGATTAAGTATGGAACAGGTGTTGTAGAACAGCTTGACCAAACAAGGCATCCCGGAGGGAGTCCTTGTCCGAGCAGTAATGGGCTGTGAAGGTTGTGTTCCCCTTGTGGCCTTGGGCAAGCCACTTAACCCTCCATTGCCTCAGGTACACTTAGATTTTGAGCCCTTCAGGGACAAGGGAATAAAAAGTACCTGTTAGTATACATGCAAACCGCACTGATTCTAAAGAGCACGGTATAAAAAATAAATAAATAAAATAAATAAATAAATGAACCGAGGCCCAAGTAGCTGCTCGACAGATGTCGTCAATAGACACAGAGTGTAGATGAGCCATTGAGGCTGCCATGGCTCTCACGTTGTGAGCTGTGACATGGCCTTCCAGAGAAAGGTTCTTACTCTGATAGGTAAATGAAATACACTGTGCAATCCAGTTGGACAATGTTCTCTTGGAGACTGGAAGTCCCAAATGAGAAGAATCAAAAGCAACAAAGAGTTGGGAGGACTTTCTATGTTGCTGTGTCCTTTGCAAGTAAAAGGCAAGTGCTCTTTTACAGTCCAAAGTATGAAGATTCCTTTCTGCATTTGAAGCATGAGGCCTTGGAAAAAACACAGGCAGGTAAACTGCCTGGTTTAAATGAAAAGGTGAAACAACCTTTGGCATAAAATGTGGATGTGTCCTAAGGACTACCTTATCATGATGGAACCTTGTGTAAGGAGGATCAGCAACTAATGCTTGCAATTCACTGATGCAATGTGGAAAGGAATTTCAAGGAGGTAGTAGCTAAAGGTTCAAAAGGCAGCTTCATGAGCTACCCAAGAACCAGATTCAGGTCCCATGCCACTGGAGGTGGCCTAATGGGAGGCTTACTTAGAAGAAGGCCCCTCATAAATCTCGCTACAAGAGGATGAGAGGAAATAGGCTGCCCATTTAAAGGCTTTAAAGAAGCTGAAATAGCACTTAAATGGACTCTTACTGAGTTAGTTTTAGTCCTGCATTAGATAAATGAAGGAGATACTCCAGTAATGATTCCAGAGGTATCGCAAGGGGGTGAAGACCCTTTTGCGAACACCATATGGAAAACCTTTTCCACTTGAAAGCATAAGGGCGTCTTGTGGAAGGTTTCCTGGAAGCACAAAGGACATTCTTTACCTGTTGAGAAAGGTTAAGACCATGAAGGTCTAGGCTCTCAGCAACCAGGCCCTGAGATGCAGAGAGTGGGGATTGGGATGCCACAACATCCCGTCCTCCTGAGACAGGAGATATGGAGCAGATCCTAACTCCAGAGATGGAGCTTGAGAGAGATGTAGGAGCAGAGGGTACCACACCTGCCATGGTCAATGTGGAGCTATGAGAATCATATGGCCTTTCTCTCTCTGAAGCTTGAATAGGGTTTTGGGAATTAGGGGAATGGGTGGAAAAGCATATAGGAAGACCCCAATGGAGGAGGAAAACATCCCTGACCTGAGAACCCTGAGCCAGAATTCTGGAACAGAACCGGGGAAGTTTGGCATTCAACAGACTTGCAAAGAGGTCTATGTCCGGAGTTCCCCAAATTTGAAAAATGTTTGCTACCTGGTCTGCATGGAGAGACCATTCGTTTGGAAGCAGAACTCGACTGAGTCTGTCTGCCCAAGAGTTTTGAATGCCTGGCAGATACACTGCAAGGAGATGAATCTGATGCTCTCTGGCGAGGGCCCATATTCGCAAAGCTTCGTTACAAAGCGACAGAGAGCCTGTTCCTCCCTGCTTGTTCAGAAAGAACATAGCTATTTGATTGTCCTTCTGAATTAGGACTGTCTTGTAGCTCAGCTGGGTGTGGAACACTCGAAGAGCAAGGAAGATTGCTCTGAGTTCTAGGAGATTGATATGTAAGTGGGTCTCCTGTGGAGTCCAGGTGCCTTGGGTAGAGAGATCTTGCAGATGAGCTCCCCAACCCACCTGTGAGGCGTCTGTTGTTAGAGTGACCTGGGGTAGGGGTTGCTGGAAAGGGGACCCCACCAACAGGTTTTGGGTTGACTGCCACCATTGTAGAGACAAAATAAGGCGACTTGTGTTTGCTATTTTTCTGATAGGCAGCCTGATGCCTGAATCCACTGAGTGGATAGAGTCCATTGGGCTGCTCTCATATGAAGGTGAGCATAGGGAACCACATGCATGGTAGATGCCATGTGGTCTAGTAGTTGTAACATTTCCCGAGCAGTGAGATGAGTTTTTAAGACTGCCTGGGAGGCTAACTGCACAATGCGAAGGCAGCTGGCCTGTGGAAGATAGGCCCTTGCTTTTCTGGTATCCAGCAAAGCTCCTATAAACTCTATAGAATGAGTGGGAATTAGGCTGGATTTTGGGATGTTTATGACCAGGCCCAAATACTGAAGGATACGCATTGTGCAAGATAGAGAAATCCTGGCCTCTGACTCTGATGGAGCTCGAATGAGCCAGTCGTCTAAGTAGGGGAAGACGAATATTCCTAGAGTGCGAAGAAATGCTGCTACGACAGCCATGCATTTCGTAAACACCCTTAGTGCTGAGGCCAGGCCAAAAGGAAGCACCCTGTATTGGTAGTGCTTTCCTTGAAAAAGAAAATGAAGGAATCTTTGGTGAGTTGGATGGATGAGAACATGAGTGTACGCATCCTTGAGATCTAAAGAACAAAGCCAATCCTGACTCTGAAGGTATGGCAGCAGAGTTCCCACAGAAATCATCTTGAATTTCTCTTTGAACAGGAATTTGTTCAATTCTCTGAGGTCTAAAATGGGTCTGTGTCCCCCTGTTTTCTTCGGAATAAGGAAATAGGGGGAGTAAAACCCTGTACCCTGTTGGGAAATGGGTACGTCTTCTATTGCCCCATGGGTAAGAAGTAAACTGACCTCTTGATCCAACTGAGTGTTGGGTGAAGTCTGAGAACTGAACTGTCTTACCACTGTGGTAGGGGGCATGTTGAAGAAATGAAGCTTGTACCCCTCTCTTACAATGGAAAGAGTCCATTCTTCTGCTGTTAACTGCCCCCATCTGGGGGCAAAATGACACAACCTTCCTGGGATGGTGGAAGATTCTGGCCCGTTCAGGGCCAGGAAGGCCAAGTTCTCTAGATAGGAGTCAAAGCCCCTGTAGAGGCTGAGTCTGCTGGCCGGTTGAGGCTTAGCAGTCTTTGTTTTCCTTTGCTTTGGGGGCTGCTGTCCCTTTCGGGCAGACTCACCTGCAGAATGCACCTGCTGGGTATAGGAGGGGTAAAACCTCTTCTTTTTAGAGAAGAATGGTTTCTTGTAGGATTTTCTCCTTGCAGGATCAGCTGTAGCCTTGGATAGTCTATCCAAAGTGGTGTTATCAGCATCCAGCTCATTAGCTTTCTCTTGCCAATTTTTGCCAAAGAGATTTTTGCCTGTGCAAGGGATATTCCCCAGTTTGTCCTGTACCCAGAGTTCTAAGTCAGATGCCTGGAGCCAGGCAATCCTATGAGCACCTATGGCAGAGGTTCTGCTTATGCACTCAAAGCAGTCAAAAGCTGCACGATTAACAAACTTGGAAACATCCTGGGCATGTTTGACAAGTGCAAGATAATCCTGCCTCTTATCATCAGGAAGGAAAGGGCTCATAAGCTCTAGATCTCCTGTAACCTCCTTAAGGAACATTCCCATGTATAAGATGTAGGAACTAATCCTGGCAGAAAGCATAGAGGCCTGGAAAGTTTGATGCCCAAAGGCATCAAGAGTTCTACATTCACGTCCTAGAGGATTAGATGCATGTCTTTTTGCACTCTTGATCCTTCTCATAGCTGACTCCACTACTATGGAGTGGTGTGGCAACTGAGTTTTCTGAAATCCAGGACAAGGAGGCACTCGATACATGGTATCCAGCCTACGGGAATGAGGAGAGGTGGTAAGAGGTGTTTCCCACATTCTTAACATGAGATCATGCAAGATCTCATGAATAGGCAAAGTAGCTGCCTCCTTGGGAGCTTCAGGATATTTTAAAATCTCCAACTCCTTTGCTCTTGGCTCTGTTTCAGGAGCCACTGTGATGGAAAGACCTCTAGCCACCTCCATGCTGAAATCCTGAAAGGATATATCCTCTGGAGGGGACATCCTACGTTTAGGAGAAGAAGGCTCCTCAGAGAGAAGTACTCCGGCATCGACAGAGCTGTCAGAGTCATCGGAGGATTCAAAATATCTTCTGTCCGGGTGCTCTTGTAAAGCACGATACCGGTACCGATCGAAGTTGGTACCGGAGGGATCCGGTACCGGCCTGTCGATACCGGAGGAAATAGCATGACTCGATGTTGGTAACACACTCGCCGATGTCGATGCTGTCGGTACCAGTACCGATATCGGTGCCGGAACCGGTGTCGATACCTGTTGAACTGTCTGAAGCGGTGCCAAAGGCACCGATGCCGCAAGGAGAGCTGCCAGACTGTGCTCAATAGCCAGGAATCTCTGGTGAATTGATGCTGCCGATGCCTGAGTGTCGGTACCGGACGAAGCGGCCGGTACCCCAGAGCATGGCACCAGTAGTTCTGCCAAGGTTGAGGCCTCGAGAACATCCTGGAGCCTCGATAGTGCTTTGGAAGCCAAAGCCTCCTGCCGGGGCAATTTTGCCAGTACAAGTCCCTCAAGGGCAATGCCAGAGGCATCCCGATGCTTGGAAGGAGATCTACCCTTTGAGGACCGGCCAGATTTATGTTTGGTTACCTGAGATCCATGGGAGGAAGATGAAGCCCTGGAAGACGTCGATGCCATGGATGCTGCATCGGAGGGATAAAGGGTGCTAAGCTTAGCAGCTCGGTTTTGCCGACCCCTCTTCAACATCATCCCACAGGCAACACACTCCGAGATGGAGTGGTCAGGACCTAAACATTTGAGGCACCACTCGTGAGTGTCGGTGACGGAGATGGTACTGCCACACTTGGAACACTTTTTAAAATCTGAAGCGGATTTTTCCATGTTGAGGAAAAATTGGGCCTAGTGCCCAAAATGGCATGTGGCACCCAAGAGAAAAAAAGGCTGGAAAATCCAGAAAAAAGATTATAATTTATTTTTTTTTTTGAAGAAAGAAAGAACCAGCGGTACCGGTATAGCATCGAGGAAGGCAGACGCTACCACAAAAAAAGAATGAAAAATATGGGATAATTTCTGCGGTGACAGGAAAATGACCTGCTGGCTCCGCGGAAAACGAAGAACTGGAGACAGGCAGTTGGGAAAGACGGGAAGGCAGCACGCAGGTGCTGTGGGATGCTCCCAAAAGCTTTCTAATTGGACGCTGGGGAGCGTTCCCATGCAGGCTCCGTCGGTACCGACGATACCCATATGTGAAGACTACTTTCCTGCTTGTTCCTGGAGATAATTATGTACCATTTACATACATAAATCATGGTATTTGTGTGAGTTATGTGTGTAAATAGGCATTTATAGGTATAACTGTGGCTCTTGCTATTCTGAAAGTACACACTTCAGATCGATGGAATGTGCTTTCACCACGGGCATGCACATGGGCAGAATCTGTGTAAAGCATGGGCAGAGCATTCATTTACATGCATAAATTATAAAATGCTGTAATTTATATGTGTTCTTGAAAAATCTAGGCGTCGGCATTTAATTTCAGCTCTACTACTACTACTACTACTGAACATTTGTATAGCGCTACAAGACATACACAGTGCTGCACAGACACATGTAAAAGACAATCCCTGTTCATCAGAACTTACAATCTAATAGAGACAGACAATATAGTATCTGTAGACACGGGATACAGCTAGGGGGAATGGTAAGGAAACACAAAGGAGATCAGGTGAGTCAAGATCCGAAAGAAGCAGCAAAGAGGTGTTTTTTCAGCCTGGATTTGAAAAGGGTCAGAGAAGGCACCTGACACACAGCTCTAGGACTGGCATAGGCAATCATGCTTTAGATTAATGTACATATCTGGCCATTTTCACTAGAATTCTATAAGCTGGACATGGGTGAATGAAAATGTGTGGTAACTAGGCAGGACCTTATAAAATTACCCTTCCACTGATAAGAAGGCAGACGATACAGGGTATTTAACACAACCTCAAGGGATATAGATAACTGCATGACATGGTACTGACTGTACCATTAATACACAGTAGCAATTTTTCCCTGTGTTTACTACTTAGCTGCCTTCCCCAAAGTATTGCAAATGGCCTTACAACAGATGTGTTGAAGTTATCATGAATTAATTTGGGCTTTTACCAGACATTAATTGCAGAATCTTATTTCAGCTTAATAAATAAGAGTCAGAGTGTTCTGAAATACTTGGGCTTTAGGAATACTTGATACCAGATATCAACCGTTTTTTTTAAGACTTTGGTATGATCACATTCTAGCTTATTACATTTCACCATAGTCCTAGAGGCACGTCAACACACACACATACATTTTGTCTACAAATAGGCCAATGTGCATGTTTTATTCTTCCTGAAAACAGCAGGGAGAGGGTTACCCATCAACCAGGCTTTCCAGAGAACTCTAATGAATATGCATGAGATATACTGGGAAGCATTTCAAAAGTAGCCATGTACATTCTTATAAACTGGATTTGTGAAAAATTATGCCATATGTGTCTATAATCTGTATTTCATTGTAAGCTTTCGTAGAATTCATTTATTTATTTAACTGTTTTTATATACCACTTTTCGCTGGGACAATGTGGTGTACATATAACAAAGGATTACATTGGTTATAAGAAATATTAACTTATGTACATTTGTTTTGAACTTATTTACATCAAATACATGGAGCGAAACTATCGTCCTTGTAGATGTAACTTATATACATTTGTTCTCTCTTTGTACTGTATATACAGGCATTGTGTAATGCAAGGGGAGGGGACTGGGGGGGCTGAGGGAGTGGGTGGGAGTATGTGGGTTTGGTCCTGTGGGGGGGTTATAGGGTGGTGCCAAAATGCTCGGTGAATAGGTGGGTCTTTATGTGTTTTCGGAAGGAGTGGAGTTCTGTCGTTGTTGGAAAGCATATTCCACATTGTTGGTGCGTATAGTTCAAATGATCTTGCACATGCTTGCTGGTTGCTCTTAGTTTTTACATGAGAGATGACCAGGATATTCTTGGTGGATTGTTTTCTGGCTCTTCTGGATTGGAAGGTTTGGAGTAAGGTTTATAGGTGGGAAGAGGAATGTCGGTTGATGGTCTTCTGGATCATCAGGAGGATTTTGTATTTCATCTGGCTGTCTATTGGGAGCCAGTGGAGCTGTCCAAGGATGGGTGTGATGTGGTCATGTCTTGCTGCTCCATGGAGCATGTGCGTTGTTGTGTGTAGAGCAGTGCATAGGGGTAGAAGGGTGGATTGTGGCAGGCCTTGGTAGATGGAATTGCAATAGTTGAAATGTGGGAGAATAATTGCCTGAAGCGCTGATCTGTAGTCAGTCAGGTCTAGGATTGGGCGTAGACGTTATAGGGTTCAGATCTTGTGGTAGACTTCATTGGTGGTGTTCCTCATTTGTGGTTTGAAGATGAGGTGTTGGTCTAGGGTGATGCCTAGTTATTTTACTTCTGGTCAGACATTGATTTGGGTGTCATTTAGTTTGAGAGATGTTGGAGGTGAGAATGTATTGTCTTTGGTGCCGAATAGTGCTTCTGTCTTCTTGTAGCTGATGGAGAGGTGGTTTACTGTAACCCACTGTGAGACTTCAATAAAGCATTGTAGAAGTTTTGTGTAAGTGGGCTATATTATATTGATTGGTGAGTAGAGCATGATGTCATCTACTTAGATGTGATAGTAGATGTTGTGGGATTTGATGAGGATGTACAGTGGTTGGAGGTATATGTTAAATAGGAGTAAAGATAGGGTGGAGCCCTGTTGTACACCTTGGGTTTGGTGGTAGGGGTGGATGTGTTGTCCCCTATTTTTATTTGCTGTTGTCGGTTGGTTAGGTAAGATTGGAACCATTTCAGCACAGTGTCTTTGATTCTAGTGGTTTGTAGGTATTGAAGAAGTATGGTATGGCTGATTGTGTCAAAAGCTGCAAAGATGTCCTTGAAGAACAGGATGTATCCTTGTTGCAGGTCTTTGATTCCTTTTATGAGTGTGTTCATGGAGGAGATCAGTAATGTTTTGACTCTGTGGTGCAGATGGAAACCATGCTGTTGAGGGTCAAGTGGTGCGTGTATGTCAATGTGGTCCTGGAGCTGCTGTTGTATATTTTTTCTATGATTTTAGCTAGGAAGGAAAGGCTGGTGATTGGTCTCTATGATGATGAGTCCATGGGGTTGAAGTCTTATTTCTTTAGAGTGAGGCATATGGAAGATATTTTGAGGCTGTCAGGCATGTGACCTTGGGGTGGTGACATTTGGGTGATTTTTGTGAGGATGGGGCTGAGATCTGATTTAGCTAATTTGATCGAGCTTACTGGGCATGGATGAAGCAGGGATGTTGTGTTGAGAGATGTGATGATGGATTCTATGTTATTGGTGCTGATGGAGTTGAAGGTTGACCATGTGTTGGCAGTAGGGGCTTGGGGGGTGGGGAGTGATGAGGGCTGGGGGTGGAGTTGCTCATAGTGGTCAGCTAGCTGTGAAGGGTTGATGGTGGTGTCTCGTGTAGTATTTGTGAGGGGTTTTGTAAATTGTTTTATTAGGTTGAAAAGTTCTTTTGGTCAGTTGAGGGATCTGTTGATTAGCTTGGTGTGGTATGTTCATTTGGTGTTGTCTGTTGCTGTTCAGTATTCATCTAGAATGCTCATGTTATGTTCACGGTCAGTAGCGAGTTTGGATTTTCACCATTTTTGTTCAAGTCTTCATAGAATGTTTTTGAGTTTTCAGAGGTTGGGTGTATACGAGGAGGTCTTAGGTTGTCTGCCTGCTCTGTGGTGTGGGGTGGCTGTTGTGGTTGATGCTTTTTCCAGTGATGACATTCCAGTTTGTTACAAGGGTGTCAAGTTCATTTGTTTCTGCATGCAGTGGAGGGAGAATGTTGTGGAGGAAGTGATCTTTGTTGAAGTGCCTGATTCGCCTTGTCGTTTGCTGTGTTATTTGGTTTGTTGGGGTAGTGAGTGATACAGCGGTATACAAATGTCTTGCATAGTCTATATGATCAAGCTATTTTTAGCTTTATTTTGACAAACTTTCCAAATTCTGTGGCAGAATCATGGCTTATTACATACTGTTTTGTTGCAAATTTAATTTGGCAGCCATTTCTGCATGCAAAATTACTTGTCTATGAACTTTTCTATGGTTGTCATGAGGAAACAATATCCCAATATGACAAACCAGATTTTGTGCTAAAGTGGGATCGAAATGAACCAATAGAATACTGCACTTTCTGAGCTAATAGGGAGTCATATTTGATAACCAATCAGTGCATGGTATTTTGGCAGCACACAGGATTTGAATGTAATGTGGATCAATTGGTGTGCATTGCTTCTGATGCTCAACGTCCTGGCATGGCAAAAAGGTCACATTTTCTATCAATGGAGGACTGTGCCCAGATAGTGGTTTTGCATGAGGCGGGATATTCAAGCCCACAGATTACAGCAAAGGTCGGCTGTAATCAGAGCACAGTTGTCCATATTCTGCAGAAGCATAAGGAGATGGGAAATATGCAGGACCGAAATCATAGTAGTTGGCTTAGAAAGTCAATCAAGAGGGACGACAGGGCCTTGATAAGGACATCTCTTGGCAACTGTAAGCTAACCTCCGCTGAACTTCTGTGGGAATGGAAGGAGACGTGTTCCATTGCAGTTTGCACTTCACTGTGAGGAGACCATGCTTGGAGTATGAGTTGAGCAGCTGTAAGGCACAGAGGAAGCCGCTACTAATGGTGGAACAGAGGAAGAGACGCACTGAGTGGGCATCCAAGTACTCAAAATTGAGCAAGGCTGTCTGGGAGAAAGTTCTGTTTAGCAATGAAAGCACAATCTGCATTCTGGGTGACCAGGGCAAAACCTATATGAGGAGGTTTCATCATGAAGAGTACAAACCAGAGTGCTTGATATCTCTGTGAAACATCCAACCAAGGTCATCCTCTGGGGATGTATGGCAGCTAATAGTGTTGGAAGACTCCATATCATTGACGGAATGGTGAATGCAGTGACATATATAGGAATTCTGCAGAAGTGCATGCTGTCATCAGCTGAACAACTGTTTCCTGGCAGATATTTCTTCCAGGATGACAATGCACCTTGCCACTAAGAGAAAACTATCACTGACTCGAAGAAAATAAATGGAGTTCAGACCATTTACTGGCCAGTTCAATCACTGGATCTCAATGTGACTGAGAATCTTTGGTACAAGGTATCAGTTGAGATTGCCAAGAAGCAGCCACAGACCAAGCAAGAGTTGACTGAGTCATTGATTGCAGCCAGGAATTGCATCATAACACGAGAACATCTCATCAAACTGGTCCACTCCATGCCAGATAGATGTCGTCTGGTGAGAGAGCAAGGGCTGGCCCAAGTACTAATGGTCACCAACAACAACAAAAAGACAGATGGGAAGAAAAATGGCATGCAGAAGGGGTTGTAAATTGTAACACGTTTTGTCTCTGTGATCCAAATTACTAAAAACTGCCAATTCGGCACTATCTCTGCAAGACTTTTTCACACCACTGTATATGGAAGCTTATTAGGCTGTGGTCAGACCATAGAGTTGGGTGGATTTGCATTGAGTGCAGGGGGCTTGTATGTGTTGCATATTTGTTGATGAAGATTAGATCGAGTGTGTTGCCCTTGTTATGGGAGCGTTTTTGGATGATTTGGTGGAGGTCCTTGGCTGCCATGGTTTATAAGAAGGAGGTAGCCTGTTTGGGTTGGATAGAGGGGAGGTTGAAGTCTCCCAGTAGGAGCAGGTCTTTATTTGCTTTGGTGTTCTCAAGAACCTTTTCCAGTATGTTTGAGAGATCTGTGGATGAGGGGGATGGAGATTTGTATACTAGGTATACTGGCAGCTGTTTGTTTGATATGGTGAGGGTATCTGTTCATTCGTGCTTTCTGACAATTGATTGCGGAAGTGGAGGTGTGATTTGGTTAGTATGACTCCTCCACTTCTTCGGTGGGATCTTGTGTCATGGAAGAGGTTGTAGCGCTCTGGTTCTTTAGGACAGTGTCTGTTTCAGAGAGCCAGGATTCCGTTATGCAGAGTATGCCTAGGCTGTGAGTTGTGAGGAGGTCTCTGATGATTGAGCATGCATTAATGAGTGCATATTTGAGTATGTCTGTGATGGTTGTGAGGAGTGTGGCTGTTCTTGCTTGTGAACTTCGGGTTGGTATGTTTATAAGGTGTCACGTATTTCATTAGTTGAAGGGGTGATAGAGGTTGATTATGGGATAGTCAAAATGGGCCATGCATGTTGGATAGGGGTTTGTGGGGAAAAGATAGGTGTGTGAGTTGGTGGCCAGTAGCAGGAGTGCAAGCAGGGTATATAGGGTGTTGTATAGAGTAAGCATGATCTGACAATGGTTGTAGTTGTGGACACAATTTGGGGTGTTCTTGTTCCGGAGGTTCTTGTGTGCTTGGTTCAGGTTGCAGTGGATGGTTTCATTGGAAGATATGTGGGTGGACTTGTTCTGTCTGGAGGGTGCTGCAGTGTGATAGTTGGGTTTTGTGTTAGTCTGTCAATTTGGTTGTTATTTCGGTGAGGTATGTGTTCTTGTTCGATGGAGGAGTTGTGTGGTTGGAGATGG
This sequence comes from Ichthyophis bannanicus, assembly GCA_033557465.1. Taxonomy (NCBI): domain Eukaryota; kingdom Metazoa; phylum Chordata; class Amphibia; order Gymnophiona; family Ichthyophiidae; genus Ichthyophis; species Ichthyophis bannanicus. The sequence goes on along the minus strand of CM066036.1, from coordinate 729,459,787 downwards.
GGAATGGTCTTTTTTTGTCTTCAATCCCACCTCAGTCCCCGCCTGATGGTTTTGCCAACTCTGGCAAGGTCCTCAGGCATGGGAGCGCCTGAGGTGTTCCTTTCTTTTATGGCTGTGATTCCCTTGCAGTGAGAAGGATGAAGGAGCAGAGGGCAAAGCTTACTGCCTCGGTGAGATCACTGCTCCAATGTCCATACAAGACCCGAGGGTATTTGAGGTGAGTGTCCATCAGGAAGAAGAGGCAGCGCCGAGGTGTTCCTTTCTTTTAAGGCTGAAATCACTGGCACGGGTAGAAGGATGTTGGAGCAGGGGGTGGAGCTTACTGCCTTGGTGAAATCACTGCTCCAATGTCCATGCAAGGCCCGGGAGTCATTGAAGTGAGTGTCCATCAGGAGAGGAGGCAGCACCCAAAGTGTTCCTTTCTTTTATGGTGTTCCTTTCCTTAATGTCTGTGATCGCTGGCACAGTGAGAAGGACGTTGGAGCAGAGGGAGGAGCTTACCATCTTGGTGAGATCGCTGCTTCGATGTTCGTGCAAGGACCGGGTTTGAGGTGAGTGTCCATTGAGACATAATAAAAGATAGACATCTGAAGTCACATTTGTTAATAGAACGTGGAGATCAGAATTGAGACATCAAAGGAAGGATGTACTCAATTCTGATAGTATTTTAAGAACAGCTCTGCTAAACATGGAGCCAATTCTAAAATACATATCCATGTGAAATAAGAGAAACCATTTCAACAATACTGTATGCATGTGGGGAAACTGACAAAGGAAATCCAGCATCTTACATGTGTAAAGCACAAGCATTTCACAACACACGTGAAAATGTCAGCACTTTCACATGTATCTAAGCCATTTTGCAAACCAAGGCATGCAGATGCTGCTACTCATTTAGAGAGGATGCTATTTTTATGTCATTTTAATTTGCAAGGAGAAATAGATAATGGTGGATTAAGAGGATATCCCCCTTAATACCTCATGTAAAGGGAGGGCCAGTAGAGCACTTTTTATAAATCTGTTTGTATCAGAAAGAAAGTGTAAATACAGACATTGTCAATTTGGGGTTTGCATGTGCATTTCCTATATAAAATGAGGAATGAGCATGTAGATTTTTTTCCTACCAAGGTCATGCCCACCACATTCCCCCATCTACCTCTGATGAGGTATGGGCATCCAAGTGTAAAATGAACCTTCTCTTAAATGGCCATTTATATATATATAGATGCAATTTGCATGTGTATATTGCCAGATTATACACATATAAATGACAATGAGGCTTCTAAAATAATCCCTTTAATATCTTCTAGAACAAACCTTGTAATAAAGTATTTTGGTTTGGTTTCCTGGACTATGAGATGCTGTTCCAAGGGTTGCAGAGCAGAGATGGTGTCCATCTGTCCAAGAAAGGTTGACGTGTCTTCAGTAGCAGACTGGCTAATCTACTGAAGAGGGCTTTAAACTAAATTACTTGGGGATGGGTGAAGAAAGCCCCCAGAAGTGAAACATTAAATGTATAAAAGGGGCATCATATGGACAGCAGTGTGTATAAATGCCTATAGTATGGGAAATAAGATCCCAGATATTAAAGCTTTAATGGGAGGGGCTGACTTGGATTTAGTGGCAGTTACAGAAACATGGTTCACAGAAAACCATGACTGGGATGCAACTATACCAGACTATACTTTATTCAGAAAGGACAGGGTAGGAAGAAGGGGAGGAGGAGTGGCACTATATGTAAAAAATAATGTTAAAGCTTTGGAACTACAGAGCTTAAAGGTGAGAGAGGAAGCACCATGGGTTAAACTAGAAAGAGGGAAAGAGAAATCTATTTGCATTGGTGTGATATACAGACCTCCCTCACAGATGGAAGAGGTGGACGGAGAGTTAATTGAAGATAGATGCGGCATTGCCAGGAAAAGGGAAGTGCTACTGATAGGGGATTTCAATATGCCAGATGATGACGGGCACATTCCTGCTGCAGTATCATCTAGAAGTAAGGAGATCCTGTAGAGAACTATTCAGGCAAGTGGTAACAGAACCCACACATGAAGGGGCCATACTGGACTTGGTGCTTACCAATGGTGAAAGTGTTTCTGATGTTATAGTGGGAGATTATTTTGCATCCAGTGATCACCAGAAGGTGTGGTTGAGTATTAGGGCATGTATGTGGATGGAGTTTTGGAGAAGCATGAGTGGAGCACACAATTACCCGAGTAGATGAAAAAACACAATCATTTGCAAGTTCTCTGGAAAAATGTAGTATGGGCTTTACACCAGCTCCAAGTCCCTTTCTTTCGAGACACTGGAAGATAAAGTGACTTGCCCAAGGTCACAAAGAGTGCCAGTGGGAATGAAACCCTTGATCTTCTGGGTACTAGGTAGTTGCTCTAACCACTAGGCTACTCCTCCACTATAGGTGTCTCAAAAAGCATGTTAGCTAGTTGCCCCCTTATAAAATTAACTTCCACAAGGGTAATATTATAACAGGGTTGCATGGGAAGACACTTACATAAGCATCTACTTGTCTTTAGAAAATAGTATCTATGTAGGCACCTACTTGAATTTATATCATACTAGCATAAGTGGAATAGTGCATACCTACATTGCAGAAACAGACATTTACACCAGAAATCATGCTTTTACCCATGTATTTTTTAAAATGTATGCATACATTGTGACTCTGTTCCTGCTCCACTCAAAGTCCTCCCCTGAACACACCTACACGCAGATCTTCTACACAATGGTTATAATTTTCAAGTACACACATAAATTAAAGTATTGTATAATCTATGTGTGTGCTTGCATGCAACACCTTTGTTTCATTCAAACCCTGTCCCTGTGCAGGCCTATTGAGAAACTACAGGCCATCAAGTTAATGTGCCTACTTTTACTCTGGTCAGTTTTTATATACGCATAAAGGAATAAACTACTGTCAAAGTAGTTACTTATTTTACCACTTAAAGTACATAGCCCTATAAAATTACCCCATCTGTGTGAAAAACTATTTATGTCCTGATATCATGACTGTAAAAATTTATTTTTTCATCCACTTACCTTGTTTAATATTAGCAGAAATAACTAAATCTGAGCCATCAAAACGAACAGTTCCAATGATAGATAGTTCAAAGTCTGCCCAATATAAGCGCTGTCCAAAATGATCAATTACAAGGCCTGAAAATAATCAAAGAAAAATTAAATAAACTGCTAAAATAAAAATTACTAGGCACAAGTGTATATATATGAAGGTTATTTTCACTATTAGTGTTAAAGGATTTTCTACAATAACATATCACAGCATACAATTTTTCCTTAAAACTTAAGATAATGTCTAGATACAAGGGGCCTGATATTCAGAGTGATTAAGTTGGATAGCAGACCTGCTAATCGTGCTAATCATGATGACCTGGATATTCAATAGTACTAACATGATTAGCGCTGTTGAATATCCCTGGGTTCCTTTGCTGAAGTCAGCTAATACTGGGGAGTTCTGGGGGTGGAGCAGAGACAATGGCAATATTCAGCCGCGGTGAAAGTTAGGCACCTTAAAGGCTGGCCTAATGTTTGCCACAAAAGTTAACTGCACCGCGGCTGAATATCGCTGCTGCCCGGGTAGCTTCACCACTATCCAGCCAACCCGGACATTCAATGCCAGTGGCCGGATATGGCCCCAGCTTTGAATATCCAGGTTTTAAGTTCAGCAGTGACATCTAACCACTTTACAATGGCTAGCCGCTGTTGCTGAATAATGGGCACCAGATTTTTAATTCAATGTAACTTGTATTGCATAGCTCGTCAAAGTCTTTCATTTGCAACCTGTTGATAGTAATTACTCAAGTATACATATTTCAAATCAGTAGAAAACAAAGGAAGTTATTTTGGGAGCCCTATTCATGTTTTGGATGTCTGAAAATGGGCATAGAAATGTTCAAAGCACAAAGACATCACCAGAGCCATTTTAGAAGGTGGGTCTGTGGACGTCCAAGACTGAATGGGGGTGTAGCTGGGGCATTCCCATGAACCTGCACATCACTGCCTGATCTCAGAAATGTCCTGGGTGTCCAGAGTTGCATTTGACTTTAGATCTGCTCCAGGTACAAATAAGCATCAGGAAAGTACTTGTTTTGGCTGAAAAACATCCAGAGGCTGTAGAGAAGATAACATTCCATCATCCCCAGTACTTAGCACAATCACAGTGATAGCAAGAGTGAGATTTGAATCCTGGCTTCCCTGGTCATAGACCATTACTCTAACCATTAGGCTATTTCTAGAAGTCCAGGTTCTGAAATACTATTCTGGGGATGTCTATGTAGACACCCCTGCAGACATCCATATTGGGCAGATCCACGTTTCGTGTCTGCATCTGGACGTGTCTGCGTTTTTTTCAGACGTTCTGGTTTAGACGTCCCAGATTACACTCGGATGTCCTTTCTAAATGCCTCTCCATATGCATCCTTTAATTCATACAAATCAGTAATAATGTTACCTGGTTGATTTGCTAAGGCCCGTTGAAATCCATCCATTCAGATATGCTATTAATGTACCTTGTTTACAGTGCCATCGAGTCAGTGCCAACTCATGGCAACCCTCTGGATAGTTGTCCTAAATTTTGTTCATTCTTCAGTCAGGTGGCTGATTGTTGACAGACTGACTTTGACAGAGTAGCTGCTATTATTGTATTAATCCATCACATTGCCACCTTCCTCTTTTGTGTTGACCTTCAACCTTGCCAAGAATGATGTCTTTCTCTAGTAATCTATCTTTTTGCATTATATGTCAAAAGCATGAAAGTCAAGGTTTGTCATCTGAGCTTCTAAATAAAGCTGAGGTTTGAGTGCCTTTGACTATTTTGTTCTTCAGGCAGTCCATGATATATACAGTATTCTTTGTCATCACCATAATTTGAAAGTATCAAATTTCTTCCTATCTGTCTGTTTCACTGTCCAACCTTTGCATCCATATGACGTTATTGAAAGTAGCATGGCTTGGACAAGTCAAATCTTTGTATGCAGAAATACATCTCTGCACCTGAGAATCTTGTCTAGGTCCTTCATAGCCAATCTACCAAGAGCAATGCATCATTGTATTTCTTGACTGCTTTTCATTTCTTTATTGATCATTAACCAAGCAGGTTAAAGTTGTCCACTATTTCTATTTTTTCTCCATCAACGATGAAATTATTGATTTTGCTAGTTGTCAGGATCTTTGCCTTCTTCACATTAAAGTGCAGGCCCGTTTTAGAACTATATTCCTTAATCATGATAAGCAAATGTTTCAGATCATTTTCACTTTCAGCCTGTAATGTGGTATCATCAGCATAGCAAGTGTTGATGAATCCTCCACCAGTCTTCAAATTTCGGTTGTTTCCATACAGTCCTGCTGATGATTTGCTTCCATATAAGTCAAGCAGGTAGAGGAACGCATGCAGCCTTGTTGTATACCTTTATTGATTTAAACCATTCTGTTTCTCCTTGTTCCATTCGAACTGTTGCTTCTTGATCAATGCAAAGGTTGTGCATGAGGACTATCTGATGCTCTAGTATACCTATGCTTCTTAATATGGCCCAATGTTTCTCATGCATTATGAAATCAAAGGCCTTGCTGTAGTCAGTAAAACACATATTGATATCCTTTTGGTATTCTTTTGGATCTTCAAGGATCCATTTCACATCCACAATGATGTCTCTTGTTTTACCACTTTCTTGAACCCTACTTGCACTGCAGGCAGGTCTTGTTCCAGGTATGTTTGTAGTCTTCACTGAATTATTTTGAATAGAACCTTGCTGGCATGAGGGGTTAAAGCAATTGTTTGGTAATTTCCACAGTCGGTCGGATCACCTTTCTTCAGTATTGGTATAAACAGAGACCTTTTCCAGTCAGTTGGCCATGATGTTCTCATCCAAATTTCCTGGCAGAGTCTTGCAAGTACTATATGGTAACAGCAGCATCTGATTGCTGTAATACTTCAGTGGGAATGCTATCAATGCCTGATGCTTTGTTCATTGATAATGCTTTCAATACTGCTTTGACGTATTCATTTATCAAAGATGGTTCCTGATCATAAGGTAGAACAGTGGTTCTCAACCCTGTCTAGATCTATCTCATGCATATTCATTGTGGATATCCTGAAAACCTGACTGGACTGGGGGGTCCCAGAGGACTGGGTTGCAAACCACTGAGGTAGAGGATGAAACAGCTGTTGGTTCACTTCATCTTTATGGTATAATGAATCTCTGTTTTCTTTCCACTTTTTCTTGAACTTTTCAGCATCATTCAAAATGGATCAATGAGCATCTTTTAGCATTCTGGAATTTTCTCTTTAACACTAGTAGTTTAGGGAAGTCGATCTTGTTCTTCCTCTAAAGTTTCTGATTCTATTTCCTTGCATACATCATTGTTGTACTTCTCCTTGTCTCAACTTGCTGCACAATGGAAATCTCTGTTACATTCTGTGATTACCTCTCTTTCTTCTCTGGCTTTCACTTCTCTACGTTTCTGGGCAATTTTCAGAGTTTCTTCAGTAATCCATTTTTGCCATTTTTGCTTTTTCACTTTTTGTAGAGACTTCTCAAGTTATTAGAGTACAATTTTCTTAATGTCATCCCAAAACATCTGGTATTTGTCATTTGTATCCAAAGCAACAAATTGATTTTGGAGGCAGTCAAATTCAAATTTTGCTATATTCATGAGTGGCTTGCTCTAATTCAACTTTAGCTTTGAGTTTGTATACTAGTTGCTTGTGATCTAAATCTATAGACAGCTCAAGGTTTTTGTCTTGGTTGATGTTATTGAACTTTTCCATTGTTGACTTAGTAGTCAATTTGATTTTTGTACAATCCATTGGGTGAAGTCCATTTGTACAGTAACTGATTGTGTTGCTGGAAGAATTTGTTTCAGATGAATAGATTGTTGGTCTAGCAGAACTCTATCAGTCTTTTTCCAGCTTCATTTCTTTTGCCAAGTCCATATTTTCAATAACATTGCCTTCTTCTTTGATGTTAGCATTTGCATTCTAGTCACTTATGACTATCAGTATAGCACAGTTACTTACCTGTAACAGGTGATCTCTGGGAACAGCAGGAATTAGTCCTCACATATGGGTACGTCGGTACCGACGGAGCCTGAGCGGGAATGCTCCCCAGCTTCCCAGAATGAAAGCTTTTGGGGCATCCCACAGCGCATGCGCGCTGCCTTCTCGCCTTCCCTACCAACTCTCCTCAGTTCAAATTTAAAGCTGAGACAATAGAGAGAGAGAGGAAAGGAAAGACAAAGAGAGATACAACTCCTAGGGGAGGTGGGAGGGTTGTGAGGACTAATTCCTGCTGTTCCCAGAGATCACCTGTTACAGGTAAGTAACTGTGCTATCTCCAGGAACAAGCAGGAATAAGTCCTCACATATGGGGACTCCCTAGCTAAGATGCCTGGGAGATCCCCAAGGGTATGAGACCCTGAAGGGTTCCTCGTCTTCCTATGGATCTCAGGCATCCATTCAGGGAAGGAGGGAAGGAGTTGTTCAAGAATGGAACAGGTGTCTGAGGACAGCCTGACCAAACAAGGCATCCCGGCGGGAGTCCTTGTCCAAACAGTAATGGGCTGTGAAGGTATGAACCGAGGCCCAGGTGGCTGCTCGACAGATCTGGTCGATGGACACAGAATGAAGATGAGCCATAGAGGTGGCCATGGCCCTCACATTGTGAGCTGTGACATGGCCCTCCATAGAAAGGTTCTTACTCTGGTAAGCAAAAGAAATACACTGAGCAATCCAATTGGACAGTGTTCTTTTAGAGACTGGAAGTCCTAAATGAGAAGGATCAAAAGCAACAAAAAGCTGGGAAGACTTTCTATGTTGCTGTGTCCTGTGTAAGTAAAAAGCAAGAGCTCTTTTACAATCTAGAGTATGAAGGTTCCTCTCTGCAGTGGATGCATGAGGAGCTGGAAAAAAGACAGGTAAATATACCTCTTGATTAAGATGAAAAGGTGAGACCACTTTAGGCATAAAGTGAGGATTTGTCCGAAGGACTACCTTATGATGGAACCTTGTATAAGGTGGATTCGTCACTAAGGCCTGCTGTTCACTGATGTGGCGAGCAGAAGTGATTGCAATAAGGAAAATAACCTTCCAGGAAAGAAATTTCAAGGAGGTAGTGGCTAAGGGTTCAAAAGGTGGCTTCATAAGCTGACCAAGAACCAAATTTAAGTCCCATGCCACCGGAGGAGGTCGAATGGGAGGTTTAGTTAAAGTTAGGCCTCTCATAAATCTTGCAATAAGAGGATGAGAGGAAACAGGTTGTCCATTGATAGGCTTAAGGGATGCTGCAATAGCACTTAAATGGACCCTTACTGAATTTGTCTTAAGGCCTGCATTGGAAAGATGCAGGAGATATTCTAATAGAGAATTCACAGGAAGTGCCAGAGGGTCAAGACCCTGTTGAGCACACCAAATGGAAAATCTTTTCCATTTAAAAGCATAGGAACGCCTAGTGGAAGGCTTCCTGGAATCATGGAGGATATCCTTCACTTGCTGTGAAAGATTGAAGTCTTGAAGGTCTAGGCCTTCAGTAACCAAGCTCTGAGGTGAAGGGACTTGGGGTTTGGATGCCACAAAGTCCCCTCCTCCTGAGACAGAAGGTCTGGAGCAGCTCCCAAGTCCAGGGAGGGGACTTGGGAGAGATGCAGAAGTAGAGGGTACCACACTTGGCGTGGCCAGCGTGGAGCTATGAGGATCATAGATCCTTGATCCCTCTGAAGTTTGAACAGAGTCTTGGGAATCAAAAGAATGGGTGGAAAGGCATACAGGAAGTCCTGACCCCAATGGAGGAGGAAGGCATCCTTGGCCTGAACTCCCTGACACAGAATTCTGGAACAGAACCGGGGAAGTTTGGCATTCCACGGACTTGCAAATAGGTCTATGTCCGGGGTTCCCCATTCCTGGAAGATTCTGAGTACCTGATCCATGTGCAGGGACCATTCGTGTGGAAGCAGAACTCGACTGAGTCTGTCTGCCCAAGAGTTTTGAATTCCTGGGAGGTATACTGCCAGGAGATGGATTTGATGCTCTCTGGCGAAGGCCCATAATCTTAGAGCTTCGTTGCAAAGCGACAGAGAGCCAGTTCCTCCTTGCTTGTTTATGTAAAACATGGCTACCTGATTGTCCGTTTGAATGAGGACTGTCTGGTAGCTGAGGAGGGTATGAAAGACCTTGAGAGCTAGGAACACTGCTCGAAGTTCCAAGAGGTTGATATGAAGAGAGGTCTCCTGTGGGGACCAAGTGCCTTGGGTGGAGAGGTCCTGTAGATGAGCTCCCCAACCTGTTTGGGAGGCATCTGTTGTGAGGATTGCTTGGGGCAACAAAGGTTGGAAGGGGGACCCCAGCAACAGATTTTGAGTGGACATCCACCATTGGAGAGACCAAAAGAGACGTTTGGAGTTTGCTATTTGGTCTGAGAGAGCTCCTGAAGCTTGAGTCCACTGGGTGGACAAAGTCCATTGAGCTGCTCTCATGTGTAGGCGAGCATAGGGCACCACATGTACTGTGGAAGCCATGTGGCCTAGTAGCTGTAGCATCTCCCGGGCAGTTAAGTGGCTCTTTGACTGAATCTGGGAGGCTAACTGCACTAGACATTGGCAACGAGCCTGGGGAAGATAGGCTCTTGCAGTAGTGGTGTCCAACCAGGCCCCTATGAATTCTAGGGACTGAGTAGGGGTGAGCTGAGACTTTGGGAGGTTTACCACAAGTCCCAGATACTGCAGAATGCGCCTGGTGCGGTCCATGGAAATTTGGGCTTCTGACTGAGATGGAGCTCGGATGAGCCAGTCGTCTAGGTAGGGAAGGAAGCACTCTGTATTGGTAATGTTTTCCCTGGAACAGAAAACGTAGGAATTTTCTGTGGGATGGATGGATGAGTATATGAGTGTACGCATTCCTGAGATCTAGAGAACAAAGCCAATCCTGACTCTGTAGGTATGGAAGGAGAGTGCTTAAAGAAAGCATCTTGAACTTCTCCTTGCATAGAAATTTGTTCAATTCTCTGAGATCTAGAATGGGTCTGTATCCCCCTGTTTTCTTTGGAATGAGAAAGTAGGGGGAGTAAAACCCTGACCCCTGTTGAAGAAGAGGAACTTCTTCTATGGCCCTCTGGGCCAGAAGGGTGGTTACCTCCTGATCCAGAAGGTCGAGGAGAGATGTGGGTGAATTGAAATGTCTCACCATGGTGTAGGGAGGAAGGTCTGAGAAATGAGGTTTGTAGCCCTCTCTGATGATGGAGAGGGTCCACTGCTCTGATGTGATTTGCTCCCATCTGGGAGCAAAATGAGCTAACCTTCCTGGAATGGTGAGAGGTTCTGGCTGTTGTAGAGCCAGAAAGGTTAAGTTCTCTAGTATCAAGTCAAAAACCCTGAGGGGCTTGGGACTGTTGGGTTGCAGCAGCCCCTGCAGGTTTAGGCCTAGCCTGTTTAGGTTGCTGACGCTTAGTAGCAAAGCGACCTGTAGAAGATTGTTGACCAGAAGTGGAAGGAAATCTGCCCTTCTTGTAAAAAGACTTTTTAAAAGATTTTTTCTTGGCTGGAGTGGAGGTAGACTTAGAAAGTCTATCCAGAGCAGCATTTTCTGCATCCATTTGAGTGGCTTTAATTTGCCACTCTTTGCCAAATAGATTTTCACCTGTACAGGGCAGATTTCCTAAAGCATCTTGAACCCAGGGTTCTAGATCAGAAGCCTGGAGCCAAGCAATTCTACGAGCAGCTATGGCAATGCCTGAGGCTCTGCTGGCACCTTCAAAAGAATCAAAGGCTGCCCTGTTGGAAAACTTTGAAATGTCTTGAGTATGCTTAAGCCAAAGAAGGAACTCATCCCTTTTGTCCTCTGGAATAAAAGGGAGAAAGTTGTGCAGCTTTTTTGCAACCTCCTTTAGAAACATACCCATATAAAGGCTGTATGAATTGATTCTGGCAATAAGCATGCTAGCTTGGAAGATTTTCCTTCCAAAAGCATCCAAGGTCCTGCATTCTCTTCCTGGAGGAGTAGAAGAGTGTCTTTAAGAATTTCATGAATTGGTAAGGTGACTGCCTCTCTGGGAACCTTAGAGTATCCCAAAATATCTAATTTTTTTGCTCTAGGTTCAGAGGTTACTGAAATAGATAGTCCTTTAGCTACTTCTATTATGAAGTCTTGAAAGGACAAATCCTCTGGAGGAGACATTCTCCTTTTTGGAGAAGAAGGCTCCTCAGGAAGAGTAACAGATACTTCAGGGGACTCATCCGATGAATCAGAATCATCAGAAGAATCGAAGTATCATCTGCTCGATTCAAAAGATCGATAGGCGTATCGATCGGTACCGACATCGGGTGTCCCCAGTACCAGGTCGGTACTGAGAAAGAGCCCATGACAGGGAGCCGGAATCGGTCTCCTGGCCGATGTCGATGCAGCCGGTACCGGCATCGATGTTGGTACCGGTACCGGCGTCGGTACCGACAACGGAGCTTGTTGTGGTACCGACGGCGTCGCAGCCTTGATGAAAGCCAGTATAGCCTGCTGCATGGATTGCACAGTGTGATCCATGGACGCCACGACTGCCTGGATGTCGGTACCGGGAGATTGTGCCGGTACCCCAGAGCAGTCTAACAGGTGATCGGTCGAGGCCGTGCCATCGATGTCATCCTGTAACCCCATAGGAGGAGCTTTGGAAGCCGGAGATTCCCGTCGGGTTTGTTTGGCTGGGGCAGGATCCTCAAGGGCAAGCCGGAGGCATCTCAATGCTTAGAGGGAGATTTGCCCTTCGAGGACCTGCTAAAAGTATGTTTGGTTACCTGAGACCCATCAGGAGAGGAAGACCTGGAAGATGTCGATGCCACTGCCGGTGCATCCGTGGGAAACAGCACATGGAGCTTGGCTGCCCGGTTCTGTAACCCTCATTTAGACATTAGCCGGAATGGAGTGTTCAGGCCCCAAACATTTAAGACACCATTCATGGGTGTCTGTAACAGAAATTGTACCGCAGCACTTAGTGCATTTTTTGAAACCAGAGGCTGGTTTATCCATGGAGGAAAAATTCTCGTGGGCCTGTAGGCCTAAGAAAAGAAATACACTAAGTGAGGAAAAGTATATATATATATATATTTTTTTTTTTTTTTAAAGAAAAGAAAAGAAAAGACCGGCGGTACCGGTCCGGCGTCGGGGAAGGCAGACACGCGACCAAAGAAATAAATTAAAATAAAGAACTTCTTCAGCGGTGACAGGAACACGACCTGCTGGCTCCGCGGAAAATAAGAACTGAGGAGAGTTGGTAGGAAAGGCGGGAAGGCAGCGCGCATGCGCTGTGGGATGCCCCAAAAGCTTTCATTCTGGGAAGCTGGGGAGCATTCCCGCGCAGGCTCCATCGGTACCGACGTACCCATATGTGAGGACTTATTCCTGCTTGTTCCTGGAGATATATTGTTTATAAGTTCTGTCAATTTCAGCTTGTACTTGTTCATAGAACCCATTAAATTCTTCCTCTTCTGCATCTGTTGTTGGTGCATATACCTGAATAATAGTTATATTTATTGATAGACATTCCTCATAGGCAAATAGAAATTAAGCATTCACGGATTGCATTGTATTTCATTACAGCACTTGCAGGTTTCTAATTAATTATAAATGCAACACCTTTCTTCTTTGTCTTTCATTTCTGGCATAGTATGCCATGTGATCATCAAATTCAGATTGCCCAATACCAGTTCATTTCGGTTTGTTGACATCCAACAGATCAAATTGTACATATTCCATTTCATACTTGACCACCTCCAACTTCCCTTGATTCATGCTTTGTACCACGTCCCAATAAGTAGGATATTATTGCAGCTTCTGACTCTCATTTCATGTTCAGCTTTATCAGCAGTCAGATGCCCCAAGGCCTTTGTTCCAACACATCATAAATGCTGGTAAAGCTCTAAGGGGTATGTTTACTAAACTGCAGTAACGTCATTTGCGTTAGATTCCGCGGTAAAGGTAGAGATGCCCATATAAAGGTGTGGGCGGTACATCGTTACAGCAAGCTGACAGATAATGCGCATTACAAGGCGCCTTAGACTAACGAGCGTTACAAGGCGCCTTGCAAGGCACCTTGCAAGGCGCCTTATAAGGTGCCTTATAAGGTGCCATGTAAGGTGCCCTGTAAGGTGCCTCATAAGGCACCCTATAGGGCCTCCTAGGCTAAGCGCCATATTAGGCACCCTTGGACAAGGCACCACAGAAGGCACCCTGGGCTATGGAACCATAAGTTAAGGTGGCCTAACAAGGTTATGGTGTCCTGGGTTAGTGTGCCCTAGGGACTGCAAGGTGGCTCAGGATGACATGCATGACTTGTGCGGAACAGAGACAGATGTAGCCCTAACACTAGATAGAGCACTCAGGAAAGGCAATGAACAGGTGAGTGAAGGAGGGCGAAGTGGGAGCCGCTGGACCTGCCATATCTGTGGGCATCTCATGTGCCTGCCAGTACTGATGACAAACATGGTGGGGCAGCTGTACCACAGCACAGGGTGTTGGCAATGTAAAGTACCAGAAAAACAGTTGGTGGCAGACAATGGGAATACGTGTCCCACAGTGGAGGCAGAGGTGGCAGGATAGTTACAATGATGGGTGGACAGAGGAGTGGTGGTGCCATGCAGATCAGGCACAGGTGAGGCAAGCATGAAGAGGCGCAATGCAGGAAAGGGTATGACATGGGGTGGCAGCCTGCACTGGCAGACAGGACTCTACACAGCTGACAGACGCAGATAGACGGACCGAGGGAATGTTGGCAATTGTGGCGAGGGTATTATGGGCTGGAAGCACAGATCTGCAAAAATATGACCTCTACAGGCATGCACACTATATGAGTGGGACAGGCATGAGAGGGGGGAACAATGAGGAACTGAACCCATGAACACTGCCAAGAATGGCATTGTATTAACCAGTAGGCTATACCTCCATGGCGTATGTCACAGCAATGTCTGGGTACAGAAGGACTGCAGGTCACCGCACAAATTGTCTGCCCTGAGTGCCAGGATAGGGTAACCCCACCATACCCATGATGCAATGCACATGCTGAATAGCAGTCTACAGCTGATCACCAAATGGGGTCTGCACCTCTCCGGTACCTCAGCTTGGAAAGACGAACTGACAGTGTGTGATACTGGCACAGAGTAGCTACAGACCATGCCATTGTGCAGGTTCTGTGGTCACCCTGAGGGATAGGATTGGTGCCCAGCACTAGGTCCGCAGTACATGTGGTGCTAGAGATAGGTCCTGCTGTACATCCCCATCACTACCAGTGTGCGACAGGTGTTCCGTGCAGTGCAGCCGAAGGTAATGTGGTGTCCATCTGTATCCTGCAGTCACATATGGCCCTGTAGGACCAGACACCAGCCAGATTGGTGTGTACCCTGTGTTAGAGTCTGGCTGACATGGGCAGCTGTTATCAGGGCAGAGGGGTTCCAAGAATTGCATGAGGTGTGTGTAGCAGTGCCTTTATAGGGCACAGTGGTATAAACTACATACCCCAAAGGGCCCACATCACCCTTTCTGTAGGTAAAGAACAGGAGCCCCTACCCCGGGGAAGCAACCTCCATCCTGTTTTGTATGAGACAGCCCTCCAGGGTTGGTGGGCCAGAGCCATACATATGACATGAGCAGTGGCAGACCAGCAGCAATGCTGGGGTTAGGTCTGGAAAACCCCAACTGTCTCCCACCACTGTCTGCCAGTCACCAGTAGACAGCACAGTCAGACTGTACCTTACAGGTGTTCTGACCATGCACGGTCTAACTGCAGACAGCCCACCAGCCTGCTCACAGAGGAACTATGTGCAGCAAGCAGGCAATTCAGTGATTGGGACCCCAGGACTGGGGAACACAAATATATCACTGGAGATAGATAGTGTAGTGCGCTATGTGGGAACCTAGACCTGCTATGGTCACTGCTTGGTCAGGGTGAGTGCCCGCCTAGCATGCCATGCTGTGGCCACCCTGTCCATGCAGGTGGTGGTCAGGCACTACAGTGTCCCAGCCATTGCCCCACACCCTGTGAAGATGCATCCTGGCCAATCTGCCCTGTCCAGGCCATACCCAAAATACCTTGCTCCTTATTATGCACCTATTCAGGCTAACGCTGGTAACAGTGGGACATATTGGGCCCAGTGAAGGGTGGGCAGCCACAGAACAATCGATAGACATACACACACGCTTACTCCTATTGCAGCATTGTACAAAGATAGGGGTGGTTGGCAACCCTGCCCGCCACACTGGTCCTGCTCACAGTGCTGACATTGCTAAACTGTGCAGGGGGTAGAAGTAGTGCTCTGGTGATAACTTCAGCTCAATGGTGGGGCCAACAGCCTGACTCTCCATGCATCTTTGGATTGTGGAGCCTGTGTAGGTGGGTGTTTGTACCCCTGTTCGCCACTGCTTTGGGCTTTGCACATGTTGCTGTTGTATCAGCATTGTAGGGTAAAACATAGAGACATGCTCTGCAGGAACCACAGGTGGGGCTTGAACCTGTGACCCTCTGCTTCTGGACACACTGGCTGGGTGTACTGCACCACACTGTTGCCACAGATGCACAATAGTCCCTGAGGCTACCTGTACTTTTCCTCAGCCAGACTTTGTATGTTGCACTGCACACCACGTACTGATGCAGGGCATGGCCTAGGTGCACTGCAGGGAGGTGGCACCCCCCCCCCCCCATCAAGCTGACATGGCCATTTGCTGTCAGTGCTGGTAGTGCGCAGTCCCAGGCCATCCGCTGTGTAGGTAGGCGCCCGCCTAGGGAGCGGATCCCGGGGTGGGGGGCCATACATGGACATCCTCACATCCCCCCCCCCATCACTGCCTACCAATATTATGTCCCTTCCAAATGGGGGCGGGATGGCTGGGGGGATGTCAGGTCAGTGCCCTAGCAACTATTGGCTAGGGTGAACCAGATAGATATAGGTGGATTGTGTTTGGCCTTGGTCAGCTGCTATCTTGATGATTTCCGCTTTCTATGTCCCTATGTGCCACCTAGGTGCCCGCCTGGTCCACCATGTGCCCCAGTTGCCCATGCTACATGTCCCTCCTGCGGCCCCCCTATGCCCCATTTGCAACATTGCCATAGTGGCCATTCATACTTTGGCACTATGGTGTTGCTGAACATGGAGCACTACTATCACGTTTCTTGGGCTCCCTGCATTGGCTGTACATTGCTGACACTTAAATGGTTTCTCTCTCCTGCAAATGTGCATCTAACAGCAGGTTTTCATTCGCGGTAGGATTCAGTCCTTCAGTTCAGCGCGTTAGTGTGAAAGGGGCCTCTCCCCGCCCACTGACCCCTTCTCTCCGCCCTCTCTCCACCTTCTGCGGTGTTTACCGCGGCCAGGGACGTTAACGATCGTTAAGTAACGCTAACGCACATTAACGTTACATAACGCACGGTATGTAACGTTACCGCAGTTTAGTAAATATACCCCTAAAAAATCTTCAGCTCATCCCCAGTAGCCCACTGTGTTCCTTCCAACCTGGGGGGTCTCAACTTCCAGCACTATATCACAGTTTGTTTTGTTGTGACTATCCACTGCGTTTTCATGACAAGACACAGAAGTAGATTGCCAGGCCTTTCTTCCATGCAGGTAATGCTAGTGATGCTGCCATTGTCACAGAAATGTGCTCCTCTACCACCATCATCCCAATCTGCTGCTGCCCAAATGGGTGGTTTGTCTTAGTACGGCACTTCAGCAGCTCAGACCTGTCCATCTTGGGCCACCCTGCCAGAGTTGAGTTACAAATAGCTTTGCTCTCTGCATCACTGATGCACACAAACGTTGAGGCATGAGATGCTGCAAACCAAGTGAGGGGGTGTACTTTAATGAGTCATTTTTATTATGTCTTTTGAACAAAGCTGTAGTAGATGTGCTTTGTTTTCTACTGGATAACCAAGTCATTGCCACTGAAAGGTTGATATATCCCTGCCAGCTCCAGTTACCCTAATTTGTTACATTTTACCTCATTTATGACTTTAAGGACTCCATTTATTAATCTGCATTAGATGTTAATGTGGCAATTAATAGGCCCAATTGTTATGTTAAGTTTAATTTGAAGTACATGTTAACAAGTAAGAATTAATGCATAGCAATTTCTGCAAGAACAGCTAATTTGGAATAGAAAGAAGACTGGGTGTGACTGTGGCTTACATTTAACATGGGCAAAATGGTAGAAACCATTATAAACAATAAAATTACTGAACATGTAGATAGTCCTACTACAACTTCTACTACCGAACATTTGTATAGCGCTACAAGACATATGCAGCTGTGCACAGACACATGTAAAAGATAGTCCCTGCTCATCAGAGCTTACAATCTAGTCAAGACAGACAATACAGTAGCTGTAGATACAGGATATATCTAGGGGGAATGACAAGGAAACACAAAGGAGACCAGGAAATCAGATAGCCATGGTTTAATGAGAGAAAGCCAACATGGATTTAGCCAAGGAAAGTCTTGTCTTACTAATCTGTTATATTTTTTTGAAGGTGTGAATAAAGAGGTAGACAAAGGTGAACTTTCAACAGTGAGATACTTTAAAGTTATTTACTAGAAAGCAAACTGTTAATGAACATTATTCAAAAATATCTGTTATTTTTTTACACAGCTTTCATTATTCTTACAAATGGGCACATTTTCAAAACAGTTATAGTGCATTTCACATTATTGAGGGGTCCTTGTTTAGATTTGGCAGTCCATACCATATTTTCTGAATATCACATCACTTATTTTCCATCTTCAGCTGTTTAATATGCTGCAAGCATCCAGAGGGTACTTTAACTGCATATGCCCATGTGTAGCAATTTTCCAGATCACTTTGGTATAGTTAATATGATAAAACTAGGCCAATAAAACCAGCTGGCTAGTACATGACTAATGAGAAAAACTTCTTGTTGTTTCAGTTATTATAAAACATTAGGCAAAATAGTCTGTAATCACTAGCCAGCAAAATGTGCAATACCCAGCTGTTGCACTTGGGAGAAATCTTGAAAAAAATAGCTCTGTTTTCAAAATAATGAAGATATTTTGTTAGCTTTCATTAGTTCTCTGTATTTTTTCTTATTCATTCCTTCCCTTGCATGCTTTTAAGATGCTCGGGAGTATATTTGATTTTCTTATGTTACAGTTTCAAGAATTTACATTGTAGAAAATGTTACTGCATTTCATTATTTCTGAATTCTTAGAATGCCAATAATTTAAATCATTTTCTTCTTGCTGAATCTAGAAGTCAAGCCAAGCATGTCCTTCTATTCCTAGCTAAAACAAGATTATCGTAGATTAAGTAGTTATATCTTTTCTTTCAATGAGACCTTAAGTGACTGAAAAGACATTAACAAGTTTCTAACAGCTATATTTTCTCGTTAAAATACATTTTGTTCTATTAATAAAAGTATATTGTTTATGAAAAACTAAATTTGAAAAAAAAACCCTGCCTTATCTGTCATTATTGTCAGGGTTTGCAGGGATGTGATGAAATAGTTAAACTCAGAGTGACGATTGACTGAAGAACTGAGTTTCCACAGCTAACCTGAGGGAAGCCTTTATATAATACCAATACAATTATTCAATTGTAAATATTATAATAATGTAATGTAACATTTTGTTAATGGCAATAAAGTTAAGGCTTTTGTAATTCAAAAATAATTGTAAGTGATTTTACAGAGGTGATGTGGCTGGATGAGAGTAATGGGGAAAAGATATGGCACTGCGTCTTATGGATGCCCATTTAAAACCTTAAGCAAAAACCACCAGCTCTGTTGCAAAACTCAATTCACTAAAGATCTCAGGTTCCATGATTTTATCTTCTGTGATCAGAGTAGTGCATATGATTGTGCAGAACATTTTCCAAAGGTTATGCACTTGGTCCAAAGCTTGATTCATGCCTCAGTATACTTTGCTTTGGGTTCTCTGTTAGTACTGTAGATAAATATGAATGCAATTAATGTGTTATCTAAATATCTCCTATCATACTGTAAATTTCTCTGCAATTTTTTCAATAACATCAGCACTCACATATACTTTTGTGCATCACTCACAATAAGCACCACCGGACACTATTTTGGTGGCAATATCTTGGTCGCACCTTTATTCAAATCACTAGTAGTTACCTTTCCCATATCAACCTTCCGAATTCTCTCATGTTCATATTCTCCATTGTCCCCCACATATTCCCCCATCATTCTGATTCCACAATCTCACTCGGCCACTCAGCTAGTCCCTACCAACCATAGCCCTAGTGAGCTTTCGAAAGGACCCTGTGGACTGTTACCACCCCTCACTCACATGGTCTGCAGTGACACCTGACCATGTCATGACATAGCCTGCAGTGACACCAGGCCATGCCCTCTCAGCTCGTGGTGGTGACACACTCATAGCCAATGAATCTTGATTGACACTTCGTCATTTTCAATAAATTCCCTTTTTTCAACCCCAGCCAACTCTGGGAAGAAGGCAATACCTCCATAAACCTCTGACTCAGCTGCGACCACAAACCAACTCTTCCAAGTACACACTCCATCCCAACACCCAAGAAATAGAGGAGATGTAAGGGAGGGTAAACCCCATTCTTCCCACTCTCTGCTGGCCTGTTCCTATCAACTGTACAAAACCCACCAGCAACTGCACTCCCTCCCCTAATTCTCTTATCTACCACAGGCTCCCATCTTATCCCTTCAAAGGTTCCCTCATCCCCTGTTCCAAAATTGGCCACTGGCCTTCAGAATTGAGTTTGACCATATTATAGGGTCAGTGACCTAGCCCAATGGACCTCTTATCTTTGGCAAACACATAGTAACATAGTATATGATGGCAGATAAAGACCAGCATGGTGGCAAGAGTAGGTGCCCTCGCCGCTCAATGCAGGTCACCCCTCCCCATGCCTTTGTTTAGGAGCTGTACCCACTGCTCCATGCAAGTCACATCTACTTGTTGAGATATCAGAGATAGTTAAGTTTATTTTGCTTTTATCCTGTTGCTATAAAGGGAACCACTGTGTCTGTTCCATGCCATTTTGAATTCTGTCACTGTATTTGCCCCTACCACTTCCATTGAGAGGGCATTCCAAGCATCCACCACCCTTTCAGTGAAAAAGTATTTCCTGATGTTGCCTTTCAGTTGAAGGACTACAAAAGGGGACTGCTACTTCTGGTGAGATATCTGCAATGGTAAGTATTTACTTCTGGGAATTTTTCTAAATCTTGGGGGAAAAGGACTTCTTTAGATTAAAGCTGATTAATCTGAGAACCCAGTGTATCTGTTAAATCAGTCAGGGCCTAGTAGTAGCAAAGAGCTTTAATTTAAATCAAATGAGAATATAACTTAGCATAAAAAGCAAAACAGGGTCAGTATTCTTTGAGCAATAAATTATTTCTAGAGACCTTTACAAAGAGGCCTTCTACATAGGTGGCAAGAGGCCTGTGAAATTTTTAAATAGGTGTTAAAGCCAGGTGGCAGATCAAAGGGCCATTTTGAAAGACTCCTTCTAACCAAGCAAGGACTGTGTTAATCACCCAGCAAATTTGTCACAGCTTACCTCAGAAGCACAGGCATAAATAGTTCAACCAGAGTTCTGTGATTCTCAGTCTTGAAGGACTACAAAAGGGGACTGCTACTTCTGGAGAGAGATCTGCAATTGTAAGTATTTACTTCTGGGAATTTTTCTAAATCTTGGGGAAAAAGGAATTCTTTAGATTAAAGCTGATTATTCTGTGAACCCAGTGTATTTGATAAATCAGTCAGGGCCTAGTAGCAGCAAAGAGCTTTCAGTTTAAATTTAAAACACAGAAGAGAGCTTTCTGGTTAAATTTAGACACCAAGACTCCCTCTATCCAAGCAAGGGCTGTGGGACTCCCCCTGGAAATTGTTCACAGATTACTTTAAAAGCACAAGACAGGGCACTCTGTAGCAGCCAGCTTTTCATAGGTCTTCTTACCCTCCCTCCCTCCCGCTCCAACATCCACCCACCCCCTAGGATAATCATAGCTTTATAGGTGCTTAAACCTCTTAAAAAGGAAAGGAGGTACTATATTCATTCTCAGGTGTAGCTGTTTATCCTCATCAGGCATACATTAAGGACATGAGATAAATTAAGCTTCAGGTAAACAAGGTAAACAAAGTAAATGTATTAGGTATAGTTTTATTAATATAAGTATCCCCAGCAACCCTTAGTAAGTAAAGAACTTAAATATCTAAACACAACCTTAAAAAAAATGCAGACAGCAGTCCAGCAGCGAGATGGGGGCTTTCCAGTCTTTTGTACTGAGTGTCACTTGTATGATTTTCTCCCAGTTGGTGAAGGGTCTTATGTGTGTATTAGGTACAAAGAGCTCTTTGCTCTCAGGGAATGAGTCCGATCTCTGGAGGCTAGAGTAGCAGACTTGTAGGACATAAGGAAGACAGAGAGGTACATAGACGAGACCTACAGGAATATAGTCCTGAAGTCCCACCTCCAGTCTGGCAGCATCCCTGTTGCCATGGAGGAGAGAGGTCATGTGACAGGACAGCATCACTCTGGTGTGGTAGGAAGTGATCCTGTAGTTAAGACCTGTCCTCCAGGTGATGTAAAACCCCCTCACACCAAGAAGGTTTCTCCAGGGCCATGTGCCCATGAGGGAATGGTTAGGACAGTCATTATAGTTGGTGATTGAATCATTAGGTATATAGATAGCTGGATGGCTGGTGGACATGAGGATGGCCTGGTAACATGCCTGCCTGGTGCAAAGTAGCAGATCTCACACACTACCTAGACAATGTCTTAGTGCTGGGAAGGAGTCTGCTGTCTTGGTAAATGTTGGTACCAATGATATACGAAAATGTGGTAGGGAGGTTCTGGAGGCCAAATTTAGGCTTTTAGGTAGGAAGTTGAAAACCAGAACTTCCAGGGTAGCGTTCTCCAAAATGCTTCCCGTTCCACGAGTCTCAATGCGTGGATGAGACGATGGTGCAAGAATGAGGATTTTGGATTTGTTAGGAACTGGGGAACATTCTCAGGAAAAGAGAGGCTCTTCCGAAGGGATGGGCTTCATCTTAACCGGGATGGAACCAGGCTGCTGGCATTATCCTTTAAAAAGGAGATACTAGATAATAGGGGAGAGCCGACAGTCACCCAAGAGCACATGGTTACGAACAATGTATCAATGAAGGATACTACCAAAAGAATAAAGTTAGGGCATATCAGCAGAGAGGTTCCAATAAAGAGAAAAGTAGCCCAAATGCCCTTGAGTACGGAGCAGATAGAGCTTAAAGATTTCAAATTACCCCTTCCTACTGATAGCCAGATTAATATGAATAAAATAGTCTCTAAAATGCTTGTATGCAAATGCTAGAAGTCTAAAAAATAAGATGGGAGAGTTATAATATATAGCGCTAAATGAGAGGTTAGATATGATTGGTATCTCAGAGACATGGTGGAAGAAGGACTACCAGTGGGACACTGTGATACCTGGGTACAAACTATATCGCAATGATAGAGCTGATCAAATTGGTGGAGGGGTTGCGCTCTATGTTGGATAGGGCATTGAGTCACAAAGGATTAAAGTTTTGCAGGAAACAAAATTTGCTGTAGAATCCCTATGGATTGAAATTCCATTTAAAAAGGGGAAGGCAAAAGCAGTAGTGGTGTACTATCGACCGCCTGGCCAGAATGAACAAATGGATGATGAAATGCTCAAAAAAATCAGGGAAGCTAACAAAAGTTACAGCACAGTAATAATAATGGGTGATTTCAATTACTCCAGTATTGACTGGGTCAGTGTCACGGCAGGACATGCTAGGGAGATAAAGTTTCTAGATGAAATAAATGACTGCTTCTTGGAGCAGCTGGTTCATGAACTGACCAGAGGGGAAGCCATTTTGGACCTGGTCCTTAGTGGAACACCAGATCTGGTGCAAGAGATAAGGGTGTTAGGGCCACTTGGCAATAGTGATCATAGCATGATCACGTTGGATTTAATTAATGGAGGAGGGATGGTAAGGAAATCCACAGTACTACCTTTTAACTTTTGAAAGGGAGACTATGATAAAATGAGGAAAAGAGTTAAGAAAAAAACTAAAATGAGCAGTTGCAAAGGTTAAAGACTTAAATCAAGCTTGGGTGTTGTTTAAAAATACTATCTTGGAAGCACAGACCAGCTGTATTCCATGCTTTAAGAAAAGTGGAAGGAAGTCCAAAAATCTACCAGCATGGTTTAAAGTGAGGTCAGAGAGGCTGTTGTTGCCAAAAAAGTATCTTTCAGGAAATGGAAAAAAGAGCCATATGACTAAAACTGGAAAAAGCACAAGCACTGGCAAGTTAAATGAAAGGCATGAAAGGCAGGCAAAGAGAGAATTTGAGAAGAAGCTTGCTGTAGAAGCAAAAACATGTAATAAAGACTTTTTCAAGTACATTCATAACAAAAAACCTGTGAGAGAGTCAGTTGGACCATTAGATGATAGAGGAGTAAAAGGGGCACTAGGAGGGGACAAAGCGATAGTGGGGAGACTGAATGAATTCTTTGTTTCGGTCTTTACTGAGGAAGATGTAGGGATGTTACCCATGACTGAAGTGGCATTTAAAGGTGATACTGCAGAAGAATTGAAAGAAATATCGATACACCGGGAAAATGTATTACAACTATTTGATAAACTGAAGAGTAGCAAATCACCTGGACCAGATGGTATACATCCAAGGGTTTTGAAAGAACAGAAAAATGAGTTTGAAGACCTGCTATTAGTAATCTGTGAACTATCATTAAAAATCATCCGTAATACCTGAAGATTGGAGGATGGCCAATGTAATGCCAATTTTTAAAAAGGGCTCCAGGGGTGATCCACGAAACTACAGACCGGTGAGCCTGACGTCAGTACCGGGAAAAATGGTAGAAACCATAATAAAGAAGAAAATTACTGAACATGTAATGGGAGACAGTCAACATGGTTTTAGACAAGGAAGATCTTGTCTTACTAATCTGTTATGTTTTTTTTGAAGGTGTGAATAAATAGATAGACAAAGGTGAGTTGGTTGATATAGTGTATCTGGACTATCAAAAAACCATTGACAAGGTCCCTCATCAGAGACTTTTGGCAAAATTAAAAAGTCATGGGATAGGAGGCAGTGTACTATTGTGGATCAGGAACTGGTTAAAAGACAGAAAGCAGAGATCCCACGTGATGCGTGAGTGAGCAGGTCGTGTCTCTGCTCGCTCCGGGGCCGCACTGACTAAATTGATTGATTAAGCGACAATTGCCCTCTCCCAACCAAATTACCTGCACCGGGAGGTGAAAGGCTGTTAGCCGGCATGAAACGGAGCGCTCGGGTGGACGGCTCGATGGCGGCAGCCTCGAGAAAAGACAAAGACAAGCCAGCTCAGCCTGGGGCCTGTGCGTCCACACCGCCACAACCAGCGTCACCTGGGGTAGAGAGTCTGGAGAGCGCGGACTCCCATGCCGAGGACCTGGCCAGAGACGTTGCAAAGGTTTTGGAGCCGAAATTCGATCTAATGCTACAGAAACTGGAGTCTCTGGGTGAGTCCCTGACCGACATGGGGAAGAGAGTTGATGAGGTGGAACAACGTGTCTCGGCCATTGAGGATGAGGAGGGACGGCGGGACCGGGAATGGAAAACGCAGCAGGCGCAGATTGCAGCTCTGCAAGCCAAAGTGGATGACTTAGAGAACAGGTCCCGGCGGAACAATTTGAGAGTCTTAGGCATCCCTGAATCTTACTCAGGCGATGCCCTCATGAAGTTGCTCAGGGGCTGGCTGCCTAAAACCTTGGGCCTTCCTACCCTGGAAGGGACGCTGGAAATTGAGCGTGCCCATCGCATTGGCCCGGCAGCCACAGAACAGCAGAGGCCCCGTGTGGTCATTATGCGCTTGTTGAATTTCCAACATAAGGTGTTGATTATGCAAGCTTTCCGCAGCCACCGTGATCTGCAGTTGGAGAACCACAAACTACTGATCTTTCAAGATTACTCGGCGGCCGTGGCGCAGAAACGCAAAGAGTTCTCTCCTATCTGTACGGCCCTTTACAAGCAACAGGTGCGCTTCACTTTGGCTTTCCCAGCGACATTGCGAGTAACATCCCGAGGCAAGAATTTTGTTTTTGATTCTGTGTCGGCGGCGCAACGCTTTTTGGAGGGACTCTCGGGGACTAGCCCAGCAGCGGAGCGCCTCCCCTGAACAACTGTCCTTGCGCACTGCATGGATCACGGATGTGACTGACTATGGCTGGGAGTGCCTGTTGGGCCACTTGCGCTCCACGGCGGCTGCGGCGGCGGCTGCCTAATGTGGCTATCTGAGACTTCTGTGGAGCCTTGCGAGCTATACTTTGTTTTGGTTGCTGGCTCCCAATCTCCTTAATCAATCTGATGCTATAAGTTGTTAACTGTTGATTGTTTTCCATGTTTTTACTCGACAATTATTTATTTATTTATTTATTTATCTATTTCTTCTATACCGCCCCTTCCAGAGATCAGGGGCGGTTTACATGGAACAATTGCATACATTTGCATAACATTACATAGAACAAGAACTTCTTAACTTTTTACATATAACAGAACAGTAAATTGTCAGAACTATTTACAGGGTGTATACAATTATGCCTGATGTCTAGGTCTGAGGGGTGCAGCTAGGGGGGGGGGGAAGGGACTGTTCAGCGGTAGCTTGGTGCGGCCCTGTGGCACCTGGTGGGATATAACCTCAGCGACTTGAGCTGAGGCATGGAATTCGATTTTTTTTTTACTCTGGTGGGACTGGGGAGGGATAAGATAGGGGTGGGAGAGGGGGGGGAAGGGGGTGGGTGGGGTGGGAGAGGGGGGTGGTGGGGAGGGTGGGTTGGATGCGCACGGGTTGATTGCTGAGAGCCTGAATGATATCAAATTTGTGCTACTTTCTACAGTACAGAGCCACGGATGAGAGAGCCTGTCCTTTGGGGAGCTCTATGGATGGAGTTCTGGGTCGAGGCTGGGCGACCTAGAACAGGGGTATGCTTGGGGGCCGTTTGTGTGTGCGACTGATGGATGGGGAGAATGAGGGATGATCTTCGTATTGTTTCCTGGAATGTCGGTGGCCTTAATACCCCTGTAAAACGTACAAAGGTGTTGCAGGCCCTTAAGAGGGGACAGGCGCAGATAGCGCTATTACAAGAGACACACCTGAATGCAGTGGAACATGCTAAGCTAAAGAAAGATTGGGTGGGTCAGGTCTTTGCTGCATCTGCCGCTGTTAAGAAGCGAGGAGTGGCGATCCTAGTGAAGAAAGGCCTAGCGGTGGAGATAATTTGGGAGGAGATGGACCCCCAAGGTAGATTCCTATTTTTGCATGCTAAAATCCGGGGGGAGGAACTCTTTTTGGGAAATATTTATGCCCCCAACTCCTACGACCATCAGTTTTTTCAGATGCTGTTGCGAAAAATACTGGGGGCGCCAAAGGTACCCCTGATACTGGCGGGGGATTATAACTGCCCCCATGACCCAACTTTAGATAAGTCTTCTGCTGGCGGCTCAAGTGGGGCCTGGAATAAGAAAGGGGTGGGCTACCTGTGTAATATGGGTGGTCTGATCGACTCCTGGAGAACTCTACATGCACTGGAGCGGGATTACACGCATCTGTCGAGAGTGCACCAGACTTGGTCTCGGATTTTTTATATCCTAATTTCGAGAGAGTGCTTGGGCAAGGTGGTCAGAGTGGAGATTGAGCCCCTAGTCGTATCCGACCATGCCAAGGTAGTACTCGATTGGAGGGGGTGTGCCTCGGGGGGGACCCGCTGGTCTTTTCCTGGGCATCTTTGGCAAAATGAGGATTTCCGGGCCTATTTGATACGCCACTGGGAGGAGTATTTGTCACTGAATGATACGGGGGATGTAGGAGTGGCGACATTCTGGGAGGCGGGGAAAGCAGTGTTGAGAGGCCACATTATTGCCTATGTAGCACGAGAGCGGAAACGTCTTAGTGCTCGCATTCTAGATTTGACGCGCGGCTGAGGAAACTCCCTGAGTATTTGGAGATACAGCGGGCTCTCAATGCGGTGTTACATGAGCGAGCAGTTCAATCACTGCAGTATTATAGTCATCAATTGTTTCGCTATGGGGATCGCGCGGGCCGCTTGCTGGCACGATTGGTGAAGCCACGAGGTGGCATTCAGGGGGTGGCCCGGGTGCGAGATGTGCGGGGTGTGCAACACACTGACTTGCAGCAGATTGTGCAGGTGTTTAGTCAGTATTACCAGGATTTGTACACTCCTGATGCTGAAGACAGGACTCTCGAGCGGGAATTCTTGGCGACGGTGACCTTGCCCCGTTTGACGGGAGACGAACTCCAGATACTTAATGCGCGGATGACCTGCGAAGAAATTCAGAGGGTGATAAAGGCGGGGAAACCTCATAAGGCTCCAGGCCCAGACGGGTATGGCTCTGAATTCTATAAGATTTTGATGCCTCAGGTGACACCCACTTTAATGGCCTTGTATCAAGAAGCCCAGGAACTGGGCTCCTATCCGAGGGATATGCGGACTGCGGCGATTACTATTATCCCGAAGGAGGGCAGGGATCCGGAGGATCCGGCATCCTATCGCCCCATTTCCCTGATCAACTATGATATGAAACTGGTGGCCTCAGTGCTAGCGACCCGATTGCAGGCGATTTTGCCCCGGCTCATAGGCAGTCACCAGTCGGGTTTTGTGAGAGGGAGAGGAGCCTTTTCTAATATCAGTAAGGTGTTGTTGGGTATGGAGAAATGCTTAAGTCAGGCGACACCTCTGATTTTGGTGAGCCTGGACGCCAAAAAGGCTTTTGATAGAGTGTCATGGTCCTATATGTTCACAGTCCTAGCGAAATTCGGTTTTGATGGAGCCTTTTTGTCCTGGGTGCGTGCGTTGTACACGAAGCCGCTGGCGTCGGTAGCAAGTGGTGGAACTTGCTCCTCGCCCTTTGAGCTGCGCAGAGGCACGTGTCAGGGATGCCCCTTATCTCCTTTATTATTTGTTCTACAATTGGAGCCTTTACTACTCTCGCTTCTTGCGGAGCGGAGGATTAGAGGTATCGAGTGGCCCCAGGGTGGCATTAAGGTCAGCGCGTTTGCCGATGATATGTTGTTGTGTTTATGTAATCCCCAATCATCTCTGGAGCAGGCCCTGGGATTGATTCACCGGTTTGGGTCCTTTTCGGGGCTACGGATTAATGTAAGTAAGTCGGTGGCGTTGGATGTAGGTGGTAGAGCACAACGAGAGTGGAGGGGGCCTTTTCCTTTACGCTGGGCACCAGGAGAATTTCGATATTTAGGGATTCAGATACCAGATCATGTATCGAAATTATACGAAGTTAACATTCGGCCTATGTTGACTAAGACGGCGACTCTTTTACAGAAATGGCGGGATTTACCGCTCTCGCTTATGGGACGTCTTGCACTTTTCCAGATGATCGAGGTACCTAGATGGAGGTACCTGTTGCGTCACCTCCCTATTTGGCTGCTACGCCGAGATGTACTGCTCTTGCAGCGACATGTTAGACAATTTCTGTGGAAGGGTAGGAAATCGAGAATTCCACTGTCCGTGCTGATGGGCAGCAGATCCGAGGGGGGGCTCGACCTCTTCTCGGTACGAGATTACAATTTTTTGTCCTTGCTCGGGCCGCTGCGAGATCTCATCCGGGGGAGTGAGGACGTCCTACCGCAGGGGCTGGTGACTTGGATTTCGGCACCTTCCCACGCGGCTTACTTGTTGCATGGACGAAACAAAGATTTGCCGAAGTGTTGGCGGGAGTCGGTTTATTTTGGTGCATTGCGGCAGGCGTGGAGATTCCTTTGTCAGAAAAAGGGTGTACGTTGGTATGCCACTGAATGTCTCCCGCTCCGTGCTAACGCTGACTTCCCACCCGGGCGACGAGGAGGACTCCCAGCTAGTTGGATGTTGGCTGGTTTGGGCATTTAGGTCAACTTCGCATGCAGTCGCAGGAGGAATTGGATTCCTTCCAGTCCCTGGTGCGGAGATATCACCTTGCCCCTCAGTTGTTTTATTTTTACCTACAGGTGCGTCACTATATCCACGCGTTGCAGCACCAGAGTGGCTTCCAGTTCTGTGGAAAGGGGGTATGGGACTTAATAGCTGCAACTGATGGGAAATATTCGTTGCGGACCTGGAGGGAGGAATGGTGCCCAGGGGGGGAGTGGGCCCCACTAGAGAACCTGGCTCTCAAATGGAGTAGAGAGGGTACTGTGAAGATCACAGCGCTTGCTTTGCAGACCGCTTTTAAGCATGTGAAGCTTCTCTCTGAATCCATCAAGTTTCAAGAACTCCAATATAAGTTACTATGGCGGGCCTATGTCCCCAATATTTGGGCAGCCCGGATGGGGCTACTCTCGACAGATGTGTGTCAGTTCTGTGCGATCCATAGAGGGACACTGTTGCATAGATTTTGGGCTTGCGAGCGCATACAACAGTTTTGGCAGGAGGTACATAATGAGCTGCGAGCTTTTCGGCCCCTGGGGGGGGGAGCTCTCCCCAGAATGGTGCTTATTTGGCATCGCCAATGTCACTACTGTCACATCCGATACTGCCACAGATGTCTCCGCCCGTATCCCTACTGTTATCACTTCGGGTGCCCCTTCTCCTGTCCCCCCCGATGACACTGGCCTTGTCACTCCCCTTGCCCCCTTTAGTTCCACTGTGGGGGATGTTGGACGGGATGAGTGTATGTCTGGTGCAGCTGCCATTGATTTTGGGGACGGGTCTGGGGTGGGGACGGGAGGAGGGACGGATGCCGCCATGGATCTGTCTGCCCGCAAACTGTATGAGAGAGGCTTTCTGATAGCGAAGCATTGTATACTCCGGCATTGGATAGAAGACCGACCCCCGGGGATTCGGGAATGGCGCTGAGCTTTCTTGGCCTTGAGGGGCCTTGAGTGGCGTACTGCTCGGCTTCTCGGAGCCAAGAAACAACTGGAATTTGGAAAAATCTGGAGGGGAGTTCCTGAGAGCTCCTCTGAGAACGGGGAGGGGCTGCTTGAGGATGTGTGAGTGCGCGGCTCGAGGGCATGCGAGCTTTGAGAGCTTGGTAGTGGGTAGGGCTCTCTCTCACGGTTGATAAGACTCATCTGTGGGATGAGGCTTGCGCATGGGGGGGGTGGGGGAGGGGGTATAGCGGGAGGGGAACGGGGGGAAGGAACTGGGAGGGTGGACGGGAGTCAGGGAATGGAGATGGGAGGAGGCAAGCCAGCTTGGGATGGGTAGTTTCTACTTATACACTGGATTTCCCGACCTTTGCCCGTTGAAGTGTTCATCCTGTACTTGTGGGTAATCCGATTGTTTTAGCCCTGTGTTAGTCTTCATTGTTAGTGTACGTGTTCTTTGCTGTGCTTTTCTGGCTACTTGCACTTACTTTCTCTAATGTTACTGTATATCATTTTGGAAATCAATAAAAATGATTTGAAATAAAAAGATAGAAAGCAGAGAGTAGGGCTAAATGACCAATTTTCCCAATGGAGAAAGGTGAATAGTGCAGTACCCCAGGGATCTGTGCTGGGTCCGTTGCTTTTTGACATATTGATAAATGACCTGGAAAAGGGAATAACGAGTGAGGTTATCAAATTTGCAGATGACACAAAACTATTTAAAATTGTTAAAACCCAAGAGGATTGCGGAAAATTGCAAGAGGATCTTGATAAATTGGAATACTGGGCATCCAAATGGCAAATGAATTTTAATGTGGACAAGTGCAAAGTTATGCACCTAGGAAAGAACAACCCAAACTATGGCTGCACAATGCAAGGTTCCACTTTAGGTAACACCACCCAAGAAAAAGATTTATGCGTCATCGTGGATAACATGTTAAAATCCTCCACCCAGTGTGCAGCGGCGGCCCACAGAGCAAATAGAATGCTAGGTATCATAAAGAAAGGAATGGAAAATAAAACAAAGGATATTATAATGCCTCTGTATCGTTCTATGGTGCGACCGCACCTTGAATATTGTATGCAGTTCTGGTCGCCGTATCCTAAAAAGGATATAGCATTATTAGAAAAGGTACAGAGAAGAGCCACCAAAATGGTAAAGGGAATGGAAGGATACCCTAGGAAGAAAGGCCAAAAAGGTTAGGGCTCTTCAACCTGGAAAAGAGACGACTGAGGGGAGATATAATAGAGGTCTATACATTAATGAATGGAGTGGAACGGGTAAACGTAGATCAATTGTTTACGTCATCAGAATATAGAAATACTAGGGGACATGCAATGAAGCTAAAGGGTAAACTATTTAAGACTAATAAGAGAAAATATTTTTTCACTCAACGTGTAATCAAATTCTGGAATTTGTTACCAGAGGATGTAGTAAAAGCTTTTAGTGTAGCTGGGTTTCAAAAAGGTTTGGATAAGTTCCTAGAGGAAAGGTCCATAAACCATTATTTAAAGGGACACAGGATATCATTGCTTGACCCAATACAAGCATTGTGGAACCTGTGTTTTTTGGGGAAACCTCTAGGAACATATGACCTAGATTGGCCACTGCTGAAAACAGGATACTGGGTTTGATGGACCTTGGTCTGACCCAGTATGGCCTATCTTATGTTCTTATGATCCCCTTGCAGCTTCATGTTATGCCTTCTATTATTACAGCTTCCCCGTCTTTGAAAAAGATTTGTTTGTTCATTAATACTCTAAGTATTTAAAGGTCTTTATCATATCTCCCTGTCTATCCTCTCCTCTAGAATATACCTATTTAGAAAATGGAGTCTCTTTTCATATGTCTTCTGGCCAAGCTCAAAATCATTTTGGTCGCCTTCCTCTGAACACACACACTTTCCTCGCATCACTCACAAAAATAACCACACCGGACACTATTATGGTGGCAATATCTTGACCGCAGCTTTATTCAAAATCACCGGTACCTATCCTTCCCCGATTAACCTTCCCAATTGTCTCCTGTACACCACTCAGACAGCAGACATAATAAACATCTTTCCCATTGTATTGAGCCACTAGTCTGATGACGCCGAAGGTCTCATCTTCTCTGAACAAGGTATCTCCTTGCCACAAACTAGGAATTCTCGCAGTAAGTTCTTTTTTTTTTTTTACATCTGGCCAGTTGTACCAGAAAACATTAGTTAGATAATACAACTGGGCCATATGTCATGTCCCCTGACTGAGTATGAAATTCAGACAATCAAGGTACGATCCCAAAGTAATTAAGTGGAATACAACCTTGCTCAACTAAGCTAATAGAGCTGTAATGATATAAGGATGAAGCACATAGGAACTCAGGCCAGTCAGACACAAGGGCCATTACCCAAATTACCCCTGGAGATTCAAATAGGCCAGGTAGATGACCCATAATGGGACTATCTTATCCCCAATCCCCTTGGACTGAAAGGCATGGGAGGGCTTTACTATTGCACTCCACAATGATATGGGGTACTGTAGGAAAATCCAACTGATGAATGCCAAACTCACCCCATGATGCATCATAGGAGCCTTAAAAAAATGAGTTTTTAGCCTGGATTTTAATAGCACCTGAGATGGAGCCTGATGTACTGATTCAGGTAGTCTATTCCAGGCATACAGCACAGGAAGGTGTAAAGAACTGAGTCTGGAGTTAGCAATAGAAGAGAAGGGCATAGATAAAAGTGATTTGATGAGCAGAGTTTCTGGGGCGGGATATATGGAGAAATAAGAGAAGAGAGGTAGTGAGGAAGAGATCTATGCCCCATTTCCATGCCTCCAGACTCTAAAGACATCAAAGTCAAAATCATGAACACCCCCTGAATACCCTTCCACCTATAAGGACCACTTTGACCCAATTTCCATGACCTTCCACCTATGGAGCTGACTCTGCCTATGCATCAACCCGAGTCATCCCAAAACAAAAGACATTCCATCTACCCAGGCCCCATAATCCTGACAACGCTACCTACTAGCTTCCTACCACATCCCCAATCCATAGTAACATAGTATATGACGGCAGATAAAGACCAGCATGGTCCATTCTAGTTTGCCCTGCAAGGTGGCACCTGTTGCTCCATACAGGTCACCCCTCCCAATGCCTTTGTTTAGGGGTGTACCAACGGCTCCATGCAGGTAACCCCTATTTTATAAGAGATAATTAAGTTTATTTTGATTTTATCCTGTTGCTATAAAGAGATCCACTGTGTCAGACTCATGCCATTTTGAATTCTGCAACTGTATTTGCCCCCAGCACCTCCATAGGGAGGGCATTCCAAGCATCCACCACCCTTTCAGTGAAAAAGTATTTCCTGATGTTACTTTTAAGTTTACCACCTTGCACCTTCATCATATGCCCTCTAGTTTTAAAGCTTCCTCTGCTTTGAATAAGGTTTGTTGGTTCATTATTACCTTTTAAGTATTTAAAGGTAAGTATCATATTTCCTCTTTCCCTCCTCTCCTCTAGCATATACATATTTAGGTCTTCAAGTCTCTTACATGTCTTCTGACACAGGATCCAAATCATTTTGGTCACCTTCTTCTAAACCTTTTCAAATTTTTTTATATTCTTGTGAGATACGGTCTCCAAAACTGAACACAATACTGCAAGTGGGGCCTCACCAATGACTTGTACAGAGGCATTAATACCTCCTTTCTACTGGTTTTCCCTCACAGCGTCCTTCCAGCTTACCTCAGAAGCACAGGACAGGGTACTGTGTAACAGCCCTCTTTTAATAGGTGTTATTTCCCTCCCTCCCTCCCCAACACCCACCCACGCTTGGGATAATCATAGCTTTATAGGTACTTACCCATCTTAAAGGAAAGGAGGTGATTTCAAGTGAAGCTCGTTATCCAAATCAGTCATACACTAAGGACCTGAGATTAATTAAGCTTCAGGTAAACAAGGTATATTAAACATATTAGGTATAGTTTTATTAGTATAAATATCCATAGCAACCCTTAGTAAGTAAAGAACTTAAAGATCTAAACACAAGCTTAAAACTAAGATGCAGACAGCAGTCCAGAACTGAGATGGCGGCTTTCCAGTCTTTTGCATTCAGTGTCACATGTATGATTTTCTCCCAGTTGGTGAGAGGTCTTACGTGTGCACTAGGTGCAAGGAGCTCTTTGCTCTCAGGAAACGAGTCCATTCTCTAGAAGCCAGAGTAGCAGACTTGGAAAACATAAGAAAGACAGAGCGGTACATAGACGAGACCTACAGGGATATAGTCCTGAAGTCCCACCTCCAGTCTGGCAGCATCCCTGTTGCCATGGAGGAGAGAGGTCATGTGACAGGAGAGCATCACCCTGGTGTGGCAGGAAGTGATCCTTTAACTAGGACCTGTCCTCCAGGTGATGTAAAACCCTCTCGCACCGAGGAAGTTTCTCCAGGGCCATGTGCCTATGAGGGAAGGGTTAGGACAGCCGATACAGTTGGTGATTCGATCATTAGGCATGTAGATAGCTGGGTGGCTGGTGGAAGTGAGGATTGCTTGGTAACATGCCTGCCTGGTGCAAAGGTAGCGGACCTCATGCGCCACCTAGATAAGGTCTTAGATAGTGCTGGGAAGGAGTCTGCTGTCTTGGTACATGTTGGTACGAATGATATAGGAAAATGTGGTAGGGAGGTTCTGGAGGCTAAATTTAGGCTTTTAGATAGGAAGTTGAAATCCAGAACTTCCAGGGCAGTGTTCTCCGAAATGCTTCCCGTTCCACGCGCAGGACCCAAAAAGCAGGCGGAGCTCTGGAGTCTCAATGCGTGGATGAGACAATGGTGCAGAGATGAGGGTTATGGATTTGTTAGGAACTGGGGAACATTCTGGGAAAAGGAGGGGCTCTTCCGAAGGGATGGGCTTCACCTTAACCGGGATGGAAACAGGCTACTGGCATTAACCATTAAAAAAGAGATAGAGCAGCTTTTAAACTAGATAATAGGGGAAAGCCGACAGTCGCCCAAGAGTGCATGGTTCAGAAGAATGTATCCTTGAAGGATACCAAAAGCAGAGAGGTTCCAAAAAAGAGTAAAGTAGCCCAAATGCCCTCGGGTATGGAGCAGACAGAGCTTAAAGATCCCAAATTACCCATGTCTACCAGATTAATATTAATAAAATACAGTCTCTAAAATGCTTGTATGCAAATGCTAGAAGTCTACAAAATAAGATGGGAGAGTTAGAATATATAGCACTAAATGAGAGGTTAGATATGATTGGAATATCAGAGACATGGTGGAAGGAGGACAACCATTGGGACACTGTGATACCTGGGTACAAACTATATCGTAATGGTAGAGTTGATCAAATTGGTGGAGGGGTTGCACTCTATGTTAGAGAGGGCATTGAATCAGAAAGGATTAAAGTTTTGCAGGAAACAAAATTTGCTGTAGAATCTCTATGGACTGAAATTCCATGTAAAAAGGGGAAGGCAATGGCAGTGGGGGTGTACTATTGACCGCCTGGCCAGAATGGACAAATGGATGATGAAATGCTCAAAGAAATCAAGAAATCTAACAAAAGTTACAGCACAGTAATAATAATGGGTGATTTCAATTACCCCGGTATCGACTGGGTCAGTGTCACGGCAGGACATGCTAGGGAGATAAAGTTCCTAGATGAAATAAATGACTGCTTCTTGGAGCAGCTAGTTCATGAACTGACCAGAGGGGAAGCCATAGTGGTTCTAGTCCTTAGTGGAACACCAGATCTAGTGCAAGAGATAAGGGTGTTGGGGCCACTTGGCAATAGTGATCATAGCATGATCGTGTTTGATTTAATTAGTGGAAGAGAGATAGTAAGGAAATCCACAGTACTACCTTTTAACTTTCGAAAGGGAGACTATGATAAAATGAGGAAAATAGTTAAGAAAAACACTAAAAGGAGCAGTTGTAAAGGTTGAAGACTTACATCAAGCTTGGGTGTTCTAGAAAAATACTATCTTTGAAGCCCAGACCAGCTGTATTCCATGCTTTAAGAAAAGTGGAAGGAAGTCCCAAAAACTGCCAGCATGGTTTAAAGGTGAGGTCAGAGAGGCTGTTGTTGCCAAAAAAGCATCTTTCAGGAAATGGAAAAAAGAGCCAAATGACGAAACCTGGAAACAGCACAAGCACTGGCAAGTCAAATGCAAGGCAATGATAAGGTAGGCAAAAGGAGAATTTGAGAAGAAGCTTGCTGCGTAAGCAAAAACGTGAAATAAAGACTTTTTCAAGTACATTTGAAGCAAAAAACCTGTGAGAGAGTCAGTTGGTCCATTAGATGATAGAAGGGTTAAAGGGGCACTAAGAGGCGACAAGGCGATAGCGGAGAGACTAAATGAATTCTTTGCTTTGGTCTTTACTGAGGAAGATGTAGGGATGTTACCCATGATTGAAGTGGTATTTAAAGGTGCGGAAGAATTGAAGGAAATATCGATACATCGGGAAGATGTATTACAACTATTAGATAAACTGAAGAGTAGCAAATCACCTGGGCTGGATGGTATACACCCAAGGGTGTTGAAAGAACTGAAATATGAGATTGCAGGCCTTCTATTAGTAATCTGTAAATTTTCATTAAAATCATCTGTAATACCTGAAGATTGGAGGATCGCTAATGTAACGCCAATTTTAAAAAGGGTTCCAGGGTAATCCGGAAAACTACAGACCGGTGAGCCTGACGTCAGTACCGGGAAAAATGGTAGAAACCATCATAAAGAATAAAATTGCTCAGCATGTAGATAATCATGGCCTAATGGGAGACAGCCAACATGGCTTTAGACAAGAAAGATCTTGTCTTACTAATCTGTTATGTTTTTTTGAAGGTGTGAATAAACAGATGGACAAAGGTGAGTCGGTTGATATAATGTATCTGGACTTTAATAAAGCCTTTGACAAGGTCCCTCAACAGAGACATTTGGCAGAACTAAAGAGTCATGTGATAGGAGGCAGTGTACTATTGTGGATCAGGAACTGGTTAAAAGATAGAAAGCAGAGGGTAGGGCTAAATGGCCAATTTTCCCAATGGAGAAAGGTGAATAGTGGTCTACCCCCGGGATCTGTGCTGGGTCCGCTGCTTTTTGACATATTCATAAATGACCTGGAAAGGGGAATAACAAGTGAGGTTATCAAATTTGTAGATGGCACAAAACTATTTAAAGTTGTTAAAACCCAAGAGGATTGTGGAAAATTGCAAGAGGATCTTGATAAATTGAAAGACTGGGCTCAAAATGGCAGATGAAATTTAATGTGGACAAGTGCAAAGTTATGCAACTAGGCAAGAACAACCCAAACTATGGTTACACGATGCAAGGTTCCACATTAGGAAACACCACCCAGGAAAAAGATTTAGGCGTCATTGTGGATAACATGTTAAAACCATTGGCCCAGTGTGCAGCGCCGGCCCAGAGAGCAAATAGAATGCTATGTATCATAAGGAAAGGAATGGAAAATAAAACAAAATATATTACAATGCCTCTATATCGTTCTATGGTGAAACCGTACCTTGAATATTGTGTGCAGTTCTGGTCGCTGTATCTTAAAAAAGATATAGCGTTATTAGAAAAGGTTCAGAGAAGAGCCACCAAAATGGTAAAGGGGATGGAAGGATACTCCTATGAAGAAAGGCTAAAAAGGTTAGGGCTCTTTAACCTGGAAAAGAGACGGCTGAGGGGAGATATGATAGAAGTCTATAAATTAATGAACGGAGTGGAACGGGTAAACGTAGATCGATTGTTTACATTATCAGAATATAGAAAGGCTAGGGGACATGCAATGAAGCTACAGGGTAAACTATTTAAGACTAATAAAAGAAAATATTTTTTCATTCAACGTGTAATCAAACTCTGGAATTTGTTACCGGAGGATGTAGTGAAGGCTGTTAGTGTAGCTGGGTTTAAAAAAGGTTTGGACAAGTTCCTGGAGGAAAGGTCCATAAACCATTATTAAGAAGGGGCCCAGGATATCAATGCTTGATCCAGTACAAGCATTGTGGAACCTGTGTCTTTTGGGGAACTGCTAGGTACATATGACCTAGATTGGCCACTGTTGGAAACAGGATACTGGGCTTGATGGACCTTGGTCTGACCCAGTATGGCATATCTTATGTTCTTATGGCTTTGGCTACCACCTTATTGCATTGTTTCACCACCTTGAGATTCTCAGACACTGTCACTCCGAGGTCCCTCTCCTAGTCCATGCACACAAACCTCTCAACCCCTATCACATACAATTCCTTTGAATTTATGCATCCCAAGTGAATGATTCTGCACTTCTTCACCGTAAATCTTAACTGCCAAGCATTAGACTATTCTTCCAGTTTTTGTAGATCTTTCCTCATGTTGTCCAATCTCTCAGAAGTGTCTACTTTATTGGAAATTTTCTTTTCATTTCAAAAAGGCAGACTTTTCCCTTCAATCCTTCTGAAATACATTCTGCAAATCATTCACAAATACATTGAACAGTCTCGGTCCGAGGACCGATCTCTGATGCATGCCACTATGCACTTTCCTTTCTCATTAGTGTGTTCTGTTTACTAACTCCTTCTGTCATCTAAAGCAATCCTTTTCTATTTTTCATTGATGTTTGCTGGACTTGAATTTGTGACTGAGAGGTGAGAGGCTTTGTCTTGTTGTGGTAAGTTATATAAGCTATCCATACCCACCAAGCCCCTTCACCACTCTAGTGATCACCTCACGTACACAGCCTTACTGTGTCTGTGGTAACTCACCAAGGAACCATGGCCTGCCATGCCAAGCTAAATTACAGGACTCCCACTACAAAAAAATCCCCCACTGAAAGGCAAGATCCAGTGTTGAAAAAAGAAAATCCACGCTGAGCAGAAATCCCCCACCTAGGACATGCCCATGGCATGCTGCAGTTGGCACTTACACCCTTGCTCACCAACAAGCCACAATGTCTGATCATAATAGGCCTGCTGGATTCAGCAGCAGATGGTATATAAAAATAATTAAATAATAAATAACTGAAGCACATGGGCTAAGCCAATGCCATACCATCAAGCCCCGCCCCCCCCAGACTTCAGTCACCTCCCCACTGCCAAAGGATCCCCCTCTATAGCAGGGCAAATGCCCCCTCTATAGCAGGGCAAAGCCAGCAGCACAGTCCACCATCTCTTCCAGTTCCAAACACCCAGCCTGAGAGAGGGGGCCTCATAAAGCTGCCACAACCCACTAAGAGCCCACCCCCTCACCACAATTTCAAAGGAAAAATGCATCTGACAGGATTTCCACCACTTTAATCGTCAGTGACAGCTGTGCCACAGAGACCCACAAATTATCTTCTATCGCTCTAAGCCCGGAGAACCACAATCACTCTCTACCCCTACCTCCCCCCAATAACTACTGCACTCCACTAACTTCCCTATGAATATATCCAACAAGCCTACCTCCACAGTTTTTTCCAAATCTGATTTTATCTGTTCATCCCACTAGATCCCCCTGACTCATCAAGCGAGTGCAGAGCCGCGAGCAGGAAAGGTTGCAATGATTAGACCACAGGGCACAGGTATCCCTGTAGCTACCAACTAATCATTAAGGCCCCTCCTTTCCCCTTTTTAACATTAGCCTGCTATTCCGTTTAAGCATGTGCATTTCCTATACTGTGTTTTTATTATGATTCTATTCATTATGTTTATTTTAGTGAATTACAG
Source organism: Ichthyophis bannanicus (assembly GCA_033557465.1). Taxonomy (NCBI): domain Eukaryota; kingdom Metazoa; phylum Chordata; class Amphibia; order Gymnophiona; family Ichthyophiidae; genus Ichthyophis; species Ichthyophis bannanicus. The sequence goes on along the minus strand of CM066036.1, from coordinate 729,420,213 downwards.
TTATTGTCATTTCTTAGCAAGGCTCTTTTTATTAACATAATTATGTCTTTTAAGCTTTCCTTTACCATAGAGGTGATTCACCTACTGGATTTAACTGTATGCTGTGTACTACTAAGTGCCATTTTGAAATTTACACCTCGTGTGTAATTGTGAGTATTCCATCATTTACTTTATACGTCTTGCTCTGGTTCCTCCTCATCTCCACTCTTGTCTTTGTCCGTTATGCTCAAATGTTCTTTTATTGTATTTTTATTGTATACCTTTTGGTGTGCTTTTCCTTGCTTTTTATATTGTTTTTAATGTTTTCATCAAGTATGTTTTTGATGCATTATTTATACTTACTTTTTATAATTTGTAATCAATTTTTAATTCATTTTGTAATTATTTATTAATTTTAATTTTTATGTTTTATGCATATTTAGTGTTCTTATTAATATTTTTATTTTTCAGTGTTTGCTTGCAGTCCTTAGCCCCCTGAGGAAAGCTTTGGCTGAAACGCGTCGAGGCTCTCTTTGATATAATAAAGCTCTTGTGATCACCATCACCACTCACTTCTTTGTGTTCTTCTGGTTTGCTGCGAGGGTTTTTGCTCCTCTTGTGTTTTGCTCTGCTTTGCTCACTCTCCATAACCCACTAGCACTTCACCTCCCTCCCTTAATTCCACTCCCCACCACAGGCTGCCTTCCTATCTCTTCAAAGGCTCGCACAACTCTCACCCCTCTCTTCCAAGTTGGCCACTGCCCCTCGGAAGTGGGCTCAGCCATGTTATAGCCTCTTCAATAAAGTTTGCATTATCAAATTCTGTAATATTTCTGTTTTTTTATTTTTCTGCATTCTTACTTTTAATTCTGTAATTATAAAATATCACAGATCTTCAACAGTATGATCATATTCAATACAGTGTGGAAGATCTTGTGTTCTCTCGGGTTCATATGGGTTGGGCAAAGGTGTGATCGTGATGATCTGTTGCATAGACTTGACTAGAAGTAGATGTTATTTTATGTATTAATTTAAGTTGCCACAAAATGTTCCTCCTAGAGGAATGAATGTTGACGCTGAGTAGAAAAAATTATTTTTAAATAAAGTTTATTTTGTATGTGGGTGGTGACATCACTACTTGTTAGTCCTGTTTTTGGTCTACAGCCCTCGGACATCTTTATCCCTTTTAGTTTTAAACATTGTTGAAGATGATGCCGGTTTGCTGCAGAACACTGCTGATATGTTTTGAAGTGAAGCTGTCATGCCTGCTGTGACTTCTGATGCTGTAGTTATGAAATACAGACACCATCTTGGGTCTCTTCGTAGTCATGGAAATATTATTTGTTATTTTTATTTCTAAGTGAAAATACAAAAATAGATAATTATATTTGAGATATATATTATCTAACTGTGTGATCAAAATGAGACCAATGATTGATGATTAGCTGTACCATTTTTTCAACATTTTTACAGCATTTCTCAGCATTCTGAAGTTTAAGAATTATAGTTTAAATTGTGAAAAAAGTTGGTTTTGGTTGTTTGAAGGCATATTTAACAAAGGACATCCAAGTGCAAACTGGGATATCCAAGCCTGAATGTTCATAAACCCAGCAAGCACATACCAGTTTGAGCACAATTTCACAAATGTAGATGTGCCTGATTATGGACAACTGCAGAACATCTACATAGATGTGCTCACTGTAGTATTTAATACGGGGACACGTACGAGACATGTAGCAATGATGCAAACTCAGAAGATGTTTCGCAAACACACACAACATAGTACTGTATTGTCTTTGTGAAGAATACTGAGGATAGTGTAGTGGCAACTTCAATACACTACAGAGGTTTTAGTGCTGAAATAAGCACTTTTCCAATGCCTGTTCATGCCTGGAGAAGGTCTAAATTCAGACACAAGTGCAGATGTCCCAGAGGGTTCTATGATAGATTGGGTATGTCTAGTTCCATAGCTCCACCCCAGACATATCTCCATCACACCCCCTGTCTATTTAGATGTCCCTACAGTGGAGATGTCTAAAAAACCCTTTTCTGAAATCGCTCTGGGGACGTCTCCAGGATTTGGACATTCAGGAGCACATTAGCAGATGTCCAAATCATGTCTAAGCGATTTAAAATAACCCCCTTTGTACACTTTTATTTGAGAGGTTCAGTGCCCTTTGAAGTGATTTCCCCAAGAAACATCAAGAGTCCCCCATGCTCTGTTTCCATATTCAATCAACCTGTGAATTAAAAAAAAGAATCACAAAAAGACCTATTTACAGTCCACCAGCTGATTTTATCAGTTGCTTATAGTCCATTTGTCTGACTGCAAACAAGGAAGCGACCCCAGTGACATCTCTAAGATTGCTACCAAAAGCCTGGCATCCCTCATTCTAATGTGAGCTGGGACGAGACCAGGCATCTCGGTGAGGACATGTACCTCGTGAGCCAACAAGTGGCATGGTCATTACTGTATCATATAGTCAAGCCACACATACTACTAAAAAAGACGTTGCCACGGCTTCCTAATCCTGTGCATGCACTGCAGGAAAGCGTAGTTACTCACCTGTAACAGGTGTTCTCCAGGAGCAGCAGGAATCAGTCCTCACATATGGGTGACGTCGGCGCCGACGGAGCCCTCGCGGAGCAATTTTCCCCAGCTTTCAAAGAAAGCCTTTGGGAATTGCAGCGCACATGCGCGGTCTTCTTCCCGCCCAAGGGTGCCATCTTACTCAGTCAGATGACATAGCTAAAAGACAGCAAAAAAATAGCAAAAAAGAAAGCATAGAACTGCAACTCCGAGGGGAGGAGGGAGGGTTGTGAGGACTGATTCCTGCTGCTCCTGGAGAACACCTGTTACAGGTGAGTAACTACGCTTTCTCCAGGACCAAGCAGGAAGTCAGTCCTCACATATGGGACTCCCAAGCTTAAGGCTACCGGAGACCCTAAGCACAAAAAGGAGCTCCCTCAAGCTCAGTAGCCCAGAAGGAAGGAATCTTCTCTGAATACTTCTCCAACCGGTAGCCCAACATCCGGGATGGAGGGTAGGAGTTGCCTATACCTCGAAGAGGTTACGGAGGACTGCCTGTCCGAAAGCACTTTCCCTGCGGGACTCCCTCTCCAGGCAGTAATGGGCCGCAAAAGTCTGGCTTGAAGACCAAGTAGCGGCCCGGCAGATGTCTGCCAATGGAACAGAGCGGAGGTAAGCCACTGACGTAGCCTTCGCCCGAACACGATGGGCCGTGACTCGACTTTCCAATGAGAGACCGGCCGCCTCATAAGCCCAAGCGATACAGTCAGCAATCCAGATGGACAGAGTACGCTTGGAGACAGGGAGCCCCAACTTATTGCGGTCATAAGAGACGAAGAGCTGAACAGCCCTTCTGTGCTCCCGCGTACGGTCAAGGTAGAAGGTTAACGCCCTTCTACAGTCCAGGGTATGCAGGACCATTTCAGCTCGGCTGGAGTGTGGCCTGGGAAAGTAGGTCGGAAGCACCACCTCCTGGTTGATGTGAAAAGGGGAAACCACTTTGGGAAGAAACTTAGGGTGAGTCCGTAGGACTACCCGGTTCTTGTAGAACCTAGTGTACGGAGGATCAGACACCAGGGCCTGCAGCTCACTAACGCGTCTAGCAGAAGTGAGGGCCACCAAGAACAAGGTTTTCCAAGAAAGAAAACGAAGAGGACAGGTAGCCATAGGTTCAAAAGGCGGACAGGTAATCCGCTGTAAAACCACATTGAGATCCCAGTCCGGGGCTGGTGGGCGCAAAGGTGGTTTAAGGAGAAGGAGGCCTCTGAGAAAACGAGCCACCAGAGGGTGGCTGGAAAGAGGTCTGCCATCCACCGGCATGTGATGCGCAGAAAGAGCACTGAGGTGGACCTTGACCGAGTTGGACAAGTCCAAGATTGGAGAGGGAAAGCAAGTACTGCAAGACCACTGATGCTGAACAGGAGAAGGGGTCTTGAGACTGCTGAGCACACCAGACGGAGAACCAACGCCACTTAAGAGCGTAGGACTTCCGGGTGGAGGGCCGCCTGGAGGCCAAGATGACCTCCTCCACATCTGGAGGCAGCTGGAGAGGAGCAAGGACTACCCTTTCAGCAGCCAGGCCATCAGATGAAGGGACCGGAGGTTGGGGTGCAGGAGAGTCCCCTGATCCTGTGACAGGAGGTCGGGCTGAAACCCCAGAGGAAGAGGGGTGTCCACCGCCAGCTGCATTAGAAGCGGGAACCAAGGTTGTCTCGGCCACCGGGGAGCCACTAGGATCATCGAGGCTTTGTCTCTGAGAACCTTGAGTGTCCGAGACACCAGCGGCATGGGAGGAAAGGCATATAAGAGGCCTGTGGACCATGGAATCAGAAAAGCATCCGCCGCTACTCGGAGAGGATGCGATTGTCGGGAGCAGAATCTGGGAAGTTGCTGGTTCAGAGGACTGGCAAACAGATCCATGGTGGGGAGGCCCCACTTGAGAAAGATCCGTTGAACCACCATCGGATCCAATCTCCACTCATGTGGCTGGAGGATCCTGCTTAGCTTGTCGGCCAGGTAATTTTCTTGACCTGGGAGATAGACAGCTTTGAGGATGATGCCGTGGTGGACGGCCCAAGAGCATAGCTTCTGTGCCTCCTGACAGAGAAGGAAGGAGCCTGTTCCGCCTTGTTTGTTCACGTAGAACATTGCAACCTGATTGTCTGTCTGTACCAGCACCGACTGGTGAGAAATCAGGTGAGGGAATGCTTTGAGCGCTAGGCGGATGGCTCTGAGCTCCAGGAAGTTTATCTGCTGAGCAGACTCCCAAGGAGTCCAGAGACCTTGAGTACATGTCCCTTGGCAGTGTGCTCCCCAACCCAGGAGAGAAGCATCGGTCGTCAGGACCTGAGAATGCGGAGGGGGCTGAAAAGTCACCCCTAGTACTAGGTTTGGCAGATGAAGCCACCATTGCAGAGAGGAGACCAGCTGGTCGGAGATCTGTACGGAGTCCGCTAGGCTCCCAGTGGCCTAATGCCATTGTGTGCGAAGGCACCATTGCGCAGGTCGCATGTTCAGGAGGGCATTGGGGGTCACATGGACCGTGGAAGCCATATGGCCGAGCAGCCTCAGAAATTGCCTGGCCGAGACCAGGGCATTGCTGTGAAAGTGGCTGGCGAGATCCATGAGCCGCTTGGCCCTGTCCAGAGGGAGGAAGGCCCGCGCCTGAAGAGTGTCCAACCTGGCGCTGATGAATTCGAGATTTTGAGAGGGGAGCAAAGTGGACTTTGCGAAGTTTATGACAAATCCCAAGTGCTGGAGTAGAGTCACAGTGCGATGAGTGGCCTGAGTGGCCTCTTGGGAAGACTGGGCTCTGATGAGCCAGTCGTCCAGGTATGGGAACACAAAAAGGCCTTGAAGTCTTAGATAGGCCGCCACTACTGCCAGGCATTTGGTGAACACCCTGGGGGCGGAGGATAGGCCAAAGGGCAGTACTCTGTACTGGTAATGATTTCCTCCCACAACAAACCTGAGATATTGTCTGTGGTCTGGATGAATAAGGCTATGAGTATACGCATCCTTTAGATCCAAGGAGCATAGCCAGTCGCCCTGCTGGAGGTAGGGCAGCAGGATTCCAAGGGTAAGCATCTTGAACTTTTCCTTTGCCAGGAACTTGTTGAGGTTTCGCAAGTCCAGGATGGGTCTGAGGCCTCCTGTTCTTTTTGGTATCAGAAAGTACCTGGAGTAAAACCCTTGACCCTTCAGGTGGTGGGGCACCGGTTCCACAGCCTGTTCCTGAAGGAGACTTGCTAACTCCTGAAGGAGTAAGTCCTTGTGCAGAGGGAATCTCGGAGGCTCCCCAGGAAAGTAGGAGGGAGGTACCTGATGAAAGTGAAGGAGATAGCCCTCCCGAAGTATGTGAAGTACCCAGGCATCTGTGGTGATGTTGGACCACCTTTGGGCAAAGTGGACCAGCCGGCCTCCTGTGCTGAGAGAAACCAGCTGAGGGGGAGAGGCTATGCTGATAAAGTCAAAAACCCCCACCCTGCTGAGCAGGGGCCGGTGGTGCAGGCTTGGGGGCTTGCTGCCTACGGGACCCATTACCCCGTCCCTTGGCCTGCTTCCCCTGTGGGGGAGTTGCGGAGGCCTGATACTGAGGGTAGTATTTATAGGCAGCCGCCTTCCTCGGGTAAAAGGGCTTTTTCCCCGAGCCCTTCTTCTGAGAAGGGGCAGAGGTCTTCCTTGAGAGACGAGTCCTGGTGAGAGTCTCGGTCTCGATCTGTGCAGCCTTCTCTTCCATGGGCTTGCCAAAGAGGTTTTCACCTCGGCAGGGGACATCGACCAACTTGTCCTGCACCCATGGCTCAAGGTCGGACGACTGAAGTCAAGCCTGGCGGCGTCCACCGATGCCGGCTGCGGCTACTCGAGCCGATGCCTCAAAACCATCGTAGGCTGCTCGAGAGATAAACTTCGAGCACTCTCGAATACCAGTTGACAAGGTTTGGAACCTCTGCAAAGGTTCGTCGGAGAGACCAGCAGAGAACCCGGCTATTTCTTTAGCCAGGTCCCGGAGATACATGCCCATGTAGAGCTGGTAGGTCTGGACCCGACAAGCAAGCATAGAGCCCTGGAAACACTTCCTACCGAGGGCATCCAGGCTTCGGGCCTTCCTACCGGGGGGCACCGAAGAGTGCATTTTTTGACTCTTAAGTCTATGCATGGCCGATTCCACCACCATGGAATGGTGCGGTAGTTGTGCCTTTTGGAAGCCGGGGCTCTTGCGGACTCGATAAATGGAATCGACCCGCTTGCTTAATACCGGCGACGACGCCGGGCTCTCCCACATGCGGAAGAGAAGTCGTTCCAGCATCGGAGGAACCGGTACAATAAAGGCCTCCTTTGGGGGAGAGTCATATTGGAGGGCATCGAGTTCTTCGACTCGAGGCTCCTCCTCTGGATCCACGGGGAAGGCCAAGGCCTTGGCCATATCCCGCACGAAGTCCGAGAACCGGGTATCCTCCGGGGGGGGACTGTCTCCGAGGTTCGGACTCGGGGGAGTCCGATGGGACACACCGAGTCCGAAAGGAACCAGGTGACTCTTCGTCCTCGGATTCCCAGGCCGACTCCTCGGAGGAGGAGTAGAGCGGCTCCGGTCGGGCGGGCATCGATGCCTTCCGCTCCGACGCTGAGGGAGTCGGCGTCGACGACCTCGGTCCCGAACGGGAGGCCGAAGGAGACCGCGACCGAGGATCAACTCGAGCCCTCATGGACTCGAGGATTGGCTTGGTCTCCGGGGTCGACTTGGAGGTCGACGTCCCGGCAGTCAGGGCAGAAGCACCGGCGAGGCCAGCGATCAATGCCCGCTGCTGGTCCATGAAGGCAGTCAGACTGCACTCCAAGGCCGTCAACCTGAGTCCGAGCTCAGGAGACCCAGCAGCCCCCGACTCGGGCCCCGACGGCGTCGGGCCCGACGTCGGCTCCTTCGGAGGCGAGTCCACGAGGACAACAGTACTCACGTGAGCGGGCAAGTCCATCTCGAGGCGAGGATACTTTGAAGGTCTCTCCACCTCCGAGGACCCGGGACGGGAATCGGGGCTATGCGACCTGGCCCTCGAGGAACCAGGAGCGTCCACTGATCCTGCCCTCGCGGGTTTCTTCTTCCGATGATGTTCCCGGGTAGGAGACCCCCTTTCAGAGGAACTTCGACGATGCTCAGGACCAGAGTCCCGAGACATCAAAGCCTCTGACGAGGTCCGAGCCCGGCCGGAGTCAGAGAAGATCCGTTCCCGCTGATGCTGCCGACTCCTCAACGCTTTTGAGGACATTTTGCCACACGGACCACAGATCATCGGGTCATGATCGGGTCCGAGGCAGCGGAGGCAGAAGTCATGTGTATCTATAAGAGACATGAGTTTCTTACAGAGGTCACACTTTTTAAACCCGCTGGCAGCCATCGGGGGAAAAAGGGCCCCTGCGAGGTCGAAAGACCGGGCTGCCAGTGAAAAAGTAAAAAGGCGCGAAATCTGTCACGAAGGACAAAAAACCGAAAAATAAAGAACGGACTCGCAACCGGCGTCGCGAGTCCGGGCGGGAAAAAAAACGGCGTCAAAACCAAGAGAAAAAAAGAGAAATAATCAACTTTTCTGCGGGGATTCACAAACAATGTCTGTAGGGCTCCGCGGAAAAAAGAAGACTGAGCAAGATGGCACCCGTGGGCGGGAAGAGGACCGTGCATGCGCGCTGCAATTCCCAAAGGCTTTCTTTGAAAGCTGGGGAAAATTGCTCCGCGAGGGCTCCGTCGGCGCTGACGTCACCCATATGTGAGGACTGACTTCCTGCTTGGTCCTGGAGAACTGTTCAGTGCAGTGACTTACACCATGATTTGCTAAAAAACGCAGGGAGAGGATGAAATGCCATCTAGACTAATCAAAGACTGCACTTCTTCAGCTTCTCACCAGCTACTGTACAACATGCCTTAAGCATAAGCACAGGAGTCATATACCCCCCAACCATGAAGATTAGACAAACTCACCACGGACCCATATTTACTATTTACCTTGAGCATCTACAGCCTTACCATCAAAACTATTCACAATCAGTTTCTAATACCACAGCTGCCACTATATGGAGGAAAGTTATCTATTCAACCGTGCTCACACCTGACATCGCTTTAATGATATCAAAGTAGGGGGCATGTTATCCTTCCCTTCAAAAATCATCAATCATGTCTACATGTGTCAAATCACAAAAAATAATGAAAGAAACTTTCCTACCTCATAACATGAGCCACATGTTGGCCACTGTGTATGCACCTGTTTCTTCTCCCCATCCCTTCACTCTAATCCCTCTCTAGTGAGGAGTGATCATGGGCTGTGTCAAACATTGAGTTGTCTTCAACAACCATATCAGACCTGGTTACATCACCAGAATGTCAGAAAAGATCATCTTATTACATGCCATCAATCTCACATACCAACATTATTAAAAGAGAAATAGTGATTAATTACATATTCTTCTTGTGATCTGAAAAGCAACAACATGTGAAAACAGACACAAACACATAACCTAAAGCTGACATGCTTTGATCACTTCCATAAAGCCTATCAGAAGTGTGGCTTTATAGTTCTCAAGAACAAAATAGTGCAGGAAGGCAAGGAAAGCAATCAAGACTTAAGATGGTGGTCTTTTTTTCTGAATCATGTGCTCAACACGATTTGCAGAAGAGAAACTTTATGTGAGTAATTGCAAAGTACAATACCTGTGGGCCTTTGTACATACTTTTGTACCAATATTCTCCTCATAGTACCGTCCATAGCTGCTTCTTCTATATGTGAGTGGTCTCCAATAACTGTCCAGTACATCATTCTAAATAACATGAAAAATTCAAATGAAGAGTCATTTATAAATTGACTGCTGGTTAGCATTTCAGAAGCAAACAAAATGCAAATGCACCTATTATTGTTAAGTGCAATAAATACTAATGCTTTCCTATTTCCTTACTATCACTGAATGGTAATGTCACAATTTAAAATGAAGTAGTACTTATAAAATTGTAAATGCCTGCACACTATAACCAAGCAGTTCAACTGTGAGCAAGTGCACTTGCTACTTCTGACAACTCGTCTGTTATGTAGCAGTAAATAGAGGTGTAGTCTAGTAGTTCAAAAAACTGACCATGATTCATGGAAGACAAAGTTCAAGTCCTGTTTTTCCCCATGACAGTGACATTTCTTGTGATCTTCAGTAACAGAGTTGGTAGAAGGTTATTTGGTGCCCTTAGTGAACCTTCAGCCCTATGCATCCCCTTCCTACCCAAGAAATAGTCACAATACTCCTCCCACAACAATCCTGTAAAATTGCATAATTGGAAATCCTATTTTTAAATATGAAACTTAGCTTTCTATGTATGTGTGTGCCCACTTTCCCTGCAGGTAAAAGAATGTGCTGATGGTTCCTTGAATTTGTTGGCTGTCAGGATCTATTGTTTTATTTTGACTACTGCTGCTGTGACCCCATCTGCTTTCCCTCAGAAGCTGTTGCCCTAGATGACTATCTTGTCTAGCCTAATGGTTGGGCTGACCCTATTCAGCAAGTCACATCACTCTCAATTCCCTCAAAGGGCATTTCAGATTTTCTTAGCAACGATGGGTAAACCTATTACAGCCTTTTTTTGCAGATCTAAGGAAAATAAAAAAGGATTATGTGAACTAGAAAGCTAAACCAAAATGTTTTTGATATTTCTTTAAAGAGGATTCAACCATTTAATCTGAAAAGCCTTCAATATTTTTTGAGGTTATTATGCGAACCTATTTTTAAAAATGTTTCATATTACTATTCAGAAAAAATGCATGCCCAAAATTTGTATTTAGGTTTATCATCATGATTTTACTTTAATTAAAAAATATATTAAAAGCGTACACACAATGATCACATTAGGACTCTCTTGATTAAAGTGTGCCAAGTTTTTGCACTCAATGCACATTATTTACTTGTTTGAAAGTTTTTGTATAGCATCTTTATGCCATACATCATTCAAATGTCAAAATAAAGCAGTTTGGAAACGAGAAGTTAAAAAACAGATTGAGACAGAGAAAATGTCAAAATAGCAGCTTCATTGCTTAAAAACAATCCAACCAATCCATAGTTTATTGTCCTAAAGGAAAAAAGGTTTTTACCCCCTTTTGAAAACTCAATAAATTGGTTTCCTCTCTTAACCCTGGGAGCACCGATGGGGTCAAAAGTGACCCCATTGCAAGTTTCACAACGCGTATCTCGGAAACTAGTTGTTCAAGAATGCAATCTTTTTATGACTTTTCACATGTCAATATTCTCTTTATATTGCGCCATGAGAGGAATAATTTTCATCCGCTAGGTGACGCTAGTGATGAATTGCAGCACAGAGTACCAGTGGGGTCATTTTTGACCCCAGTTGCTTACGTCCAGTTTGGCTCGTGATACAATTTGCAGTTTTGTGAATTTTTTGATCTGACAAAGGTATTTATCATTAATTATGTATCATTTATTTTTTGTACTCTTATTTTATGAAAATTACACATTTTCTGTAATTGATATCATACGTTCTCTCATTATTTCCGATGAAATCTAAAGGCTTTCAGCTCGTTCATCATGATTATTCTACACCTATATTAAAACTGCTTTGCGTTTTATTCAACTTTATCTTTGTTTATTTATTTTAGGTTATTGTTTATGATGTCAAAACGAAAGTATTCAGCTACCCAAGTAAGAGAAATATTGCAACAAGATGCTGACAGTGACGGCTCTGAGTCGTCTGATGATGCAGCATATTCAGCAAGCGAAGAAGCATATCAGCCAAGTTCGGGCGATAAATCTGATGATGACAGTCATGATTCAGATGGCGACAGCAGTTGGTCTCCAAGTTAATTTGAGACTGATGTTGAGCCGGTAACATCGCCTGCAGCAAAGAGTCAAGTTACAGGTCGAGGCAAAGGTCGAGGCTGTGCTGGACGGGGAAGAAGGCAGGAGTCCTCGGTGTCAGTATCATCTGTGAGGAATCTTAGTTGTGGTCGTAGAGGAGCTAAGAGGTCATCAACTATAAGCACAAATGTTGCCATTGAAGCCTATGTATCTAAGGATGCCACATCATGGAACAGGAAACCTATAAAGCAAGCTTCTGGAAGATAAGCCAGAGCTAATGTCATGCCCATACAACAAGGTCCTACAAGGTATGCTGTACAAAATGTTTATGGCCCTCTCGCAGCATTCCACTTGTTCATGAGGAAGAACTTATTGAATGAAATCATGATGTGGACGAGCAAACAAGGAAGACACATTTATGACGACACCTGGAAAGATTTGACAGATGGAGAATTTCAACGTTTTCTTGGACTTCTGATCCTCTCAGGCATGCACAAGTCACAAAATGAATCCATAGTTCAGTTGTGGAACCTTGAAGATGGTCATTCTGTTGTCGGCAAAAATATGGCACGTAACCGTTTTCAGCAAATTTCTTGTGCTCTCAGATTTGATGATGCAACCAACAGACGTGAACAACGAGGCGTGGATAAGCTTGCTCCAATCAGACACATTTTTGATACCTGGGAAGTAACTCTAAGTGACGCCTTTGTTCCTGGTGAAAATGTTACCGTGGATGAGCAACTGCTTACATTTTGTGGCCGTGTTCCGTTCAGACAATATATTCCCAGCAAACCTGGGAAATATGGCATAAAGCTATGGATGTTGTGTGACAGTGCAACATCATATGTTCTGCATCTTCAAGTATATACAGGAAGGGAACTCGGACAATACAGGGAACAGAATCAGGGTGAAAGGGTTGTGCTGCAACTCACTGAAGGATTGACGCGATCTTGCAGAAATGTTACTGTTGACAATTTCTTCTGCAGTTTATCCCTGTCACGGAAATTGCTAGAAAAACAAATGACACTTTTGGGGACAATTCAAAAGAACAGAAAAGAATTACCTCCAGAATTTGTAACAGCAAAGGGCCGAGAGGTATTCACATCACTGTTTGCCTTTCGCGATGACGCTACTCTGGTTTCCTATTGCCCGAAGAAAGGAAAAGTGGTTGTTCTTCTGAGCAGTTTGCATGATCAAGAAGAAGTAGATAACACACGTCCAGACAAAAAAAAAACCACGCATGATCTTGGACTATAATTCTAGTAAAGGTGGAGTAGATACGGCAGATCAAATGTTGCACACGTATACCACAAAACGAATGACAAGACGCTCGCCAGTGACAATCTTCTACACATGTTGGACATCAGTGCTTTGAACGTCTTCATTGTTTGGATGTTACTAAATCCAGAATGGCAGTCCAAGTCAAAGCACAGACGTCGTCTATTCCTCTTGGAATTAGGAAAGCAGCTGCTTCAGAGTAATTGCAGCGAGACTTCTTCCAGCATTGAAGAAGCCACTGATGCTGTTTGCAATGTTGGGATCCCAAAGAAAAGGGCAAGGTATCACTGCTGTTCCAGAGAAAAAGACAAGAAAAGCAACAAAGTTTGCACCTCCTGCAAGCGTAATGTTTGCAAAGAAAATTCAGAAATTGTCTGTGTCTCATGCAAATGACTGTAGTACTTTACTGTGTTCACCAAGTGCATGCAAAAACTGCTTTCATGGCAACTCTTCATGTAATTTTATGATAAAGCATTAAATTTCAAAACATTTAACCTTCATATAATAAATAATTAATTTGGAATAATATTTTGTCTGTTTAGTTTACATTTTTCATGGTTAACAATTAAAATTCATCGTGGGGTCATTTATGACCCCAACGGTATTCAGTGTGTGTAAAAAATCTCGGTAATTCCAGGGTTAAATACTGTACACTGTTAAGGCTTTCTATTGCTCAGGACCAAGCATGCTAAAGGTTTTAGATCTCCATGTTGCCTTCATCTCAGGGATTTCCAAAAAATTAGATTTGAAGGACCATAATAGTATTTTCAGAATATATCCCCGTAGTCTGTTTTTTAAATACTGAGGTTTTCCATTTCATATGGCCTTAAATGTTAACAGTAGTAGTTTAAAATGATACCTTTCCCTTACAGGAAGCCACTGTAATTTTCTCAACAATGGTCAAGCACTTCCATATCTTTTGCATCCTAATAAAAACCTTGTTATTGTATTTTGTCTAGTCTGTAATATTTTCAACAATTTTCCTTCAAGTCCCACATACAGCACATTACAGTAACTGAGTACACTTAATACAGAAGTAATGACTGCACTATCAACCATAGTTCCTTTCCCCTTAAGTATGGTTTAAATTGACAAACCAATTTCAGTTTATTAAAAAAGAACTGGTTACACAGGTTATCTGATTGAAGCCAATTCCTTCTCTTTCTATCAACACCCTTAAAAATTGAAGTTCTGTAATTCTGTATTCCAGGGAATTATAATAATAATAATTATTATTATTATTATTATTACTATTATTAAAACTTGCTGGCTGGGTAGCATCCAAGTTGTCTACAATAATTAAAATATGTAACATAGGAAAATAATGAATATTTAATATATTCTTATCAATTTCTGCCATTCCTAAACAGTCTTCATTATCTTCAGTGCCAATCCACTGTAATCTGGCCATCACTTGATCTCATGTAGACATGAATTAAGATCCTATAAGGCTCTTGGCTTATCCCTTTAGAATGGAGCTATCAATGGTATGTCAAATGCATAGTGTAAATCATTACACCATATTCACAAACTACTTTTCATGTTTTGTTGTTGTTAAGTGCCATCGAGTCAGTGTCGATTTCCTGCGACCCTCTGGATAGTTGACATAAACTTTGTTCGGTCTTCAGTCAAGCGGCTCATTGTTGATAGAGTATCCATAATTGCTGTTATTGTATTGATCCATCTCATTGCCAACATTCTTCCTTTACGGTGACCTTCTACCTTGCCAAGCATTATGTCTTTCTCCAATGATTTCTCTCTTCGTATAATATGTCCAAAGTATGAAAGTCAAAGTCTTGTCATCTGAGCTTCTAAGGAAAGCTTAGGTTTGATCTCCTCTAGTACTGACTGGTTTGTTTTTCATGAAGTCCATGGTATACACAGTATTCATCATCAGCACCTTAATTCAAAGGCATCAATTTTCTTCCTGTTTATCTTTTTCACTGTCCAACTTTTGCATCCATATGATGTCATTGAAAATACCATGGCTTGAACAAGTCAAATCTTTGTATGGAGAGAGACATCTCTGCTCTTGAGAATCTTGTCTAGGTCCTTCATAACCATTCTGTCAAGAGCAAAATAATCCCACTCAGAGGCTCCTGCCCAATCGTGGCAGTGGGAGGGACTACAAAGCCAGCTACTCCATCGGGAGGGAACCCCTTTAGCAGCAGCCATTGACCGGCAACTCCCCCGATCGCGGTAGAGCGCCTGAGCGGGAGCAGGAGCAGCCATCTCCCGCTCAGAGGCTCCTGCCCAATCGGGGCAGTGGGAGGGACTACAAAGCCAGCTACTCCATTGGGAGGGAACCCATTTAGCAGCAGACATTGACCGTCAGCTCCCCAAATCGGGGTAGAGCGCCTGAGCAGGAGCAGGAGCAGCCATCTCCCGCTCAGAGGCTCCTGCCCAATCGGGCCAGTGGGAGGGACTACAAAGCCAGCTACTCTGTCGGGCGGGAACCCCTTTAGCAGCAGTCATTGACCGGCAGCTCCCCCGATCGGGGTAGAGTGCCTGAGCGGGAACAAGAGCAGGAGCAAGAGCAGCCATCTCCCACTCAGAGGCTCCTGCCCAATCGGGGCAGTTAAGGGACTACAAAGCCAGCTACTCCATTGGGTGTGCCCACGCCTGGCAGGCCCGCTCCTGAGGGCCTCGCCAGAGGGCCCTTTGGCGTGGCCCTATGGTGGGGTACAGAGGCGAATGCGCCAAAGCCAACAAAACAGCAAGATTCCAGACCTTAAAACAACCAGCCTGCGAGGCCCGATCGTGAGGAGCAAGACATCAACAGTAATGAAGGCCAACAGCACACATACCACTCAAGGAGGGGCTCAAACACAAGGAGCAAGAGGGAACAGAACAAAAAAGGGGAGGAAGCAAGTGACTACCACCCCTCCACGTCTGGACCAGTGTACAAACTGAACTCAGGTCAGTTAAACCACAAACATGCATCCCAACTACCAGTATCTCTTGGCCTACCTCACAGTCCTGCACACTATAGCACCCTACACACATGGTACCAGACTCAACACGCAGACACCCCTGCTCCACCTCCTGCCTATCCAACCCACACAAATGCCCTGGATATCCCTCCCTAAAGGGCTCCAGCGTACTAAGCTAACAGCTCGCAAGATGCACAATACCTCACGTACAACAACCACTCATTCCATACACAGTGCACACACCAATCCAATCATAACGTCTGCTATCAGATGTGCATTACTGAATGCTAGATCAATCAGAAACAAACCGAATACTATCCATGATCTTATTCTGGACCATAAACTGGACATAATCTGTATCACCGAGACCTGGCTTGATGACTCTGACCAGGTTATTCTAAACCAAGTCACTCCATCAGACTTCTCGGCATTCAACTGCAACAGAGCACACAAGAGAGGAGGAGGAACCCTGATATTAGCCAGAAAAGACTACAGATTCAAATTGATCTCTATCAGTAACTCGACCGAGTCCAGCACAATCAACCTATCTAATAAGTACCTCAGCATCTGCCTCACCTACAGGCCTCCTAGTACCACAGCTGAACATCTCTCCACAGTGCTAGAAGCAATATGCGCACATAGAAGACAGCACAAACCCCTCATTGCACTAGGAGACTACAATTTAACCTCCACACCTACCAAAGAAGCTACAACATTCCTGAAGGCCAAGGAATCATTAAACTACCGCCAGGCAATCAACGCACCAACACACTGGCATGGTACCAGTCCAGACCTGGCCTTTATTCCAACACAACTGGTAGAAGAGGGCAAAGTCAAAGCCCCAGCAATCACTCTGGTCCCATGGTCGGACCATCATGTAGTTACCTTCTCTTTGATCTTGGATAACCCCATTCAACTCACGGAGGAAGAGAACAAAGCCAGACGATTCAGAGCCTTCAACAAAGATGCTTTTCTAAATGAAATAATTCCACAGCTCCAACAGGAATGCGACACCCTCGACATAACCTTAGAGGAATCGAATCGCATAATAGCTGAGGCAGCATTAGCTCCTAGTAAAGCAGGACCACACGCACACAGGATATCCAATGCTCCCTGGTCTTCAAATGATATCAGGGATGCAAAATGCATACTAAGAAGACTGGAGAGGAAATGGAGGTGAGACAAGTCACATGGCTCATTGGCCCAATACAGATCCAAGCAATTGGAATACAACAACCTGATCAATGAGCGCAAGCAGCAGCACTATACCAACTTAACTATGAGATCAGCCAACAAACCAGGGGAACTATTTAACATTGTGCAGAAGCTCACCAAAGACACCACCCAGCACTGCACCCACCACCTGGACCCACAAGAATTTGCAAATTATATAAAATCAAAGAACACCAACCAAATGAGCTCCCAAATTCCCCAGACATACAACCTCAAAATGGAGGAACCGCATCAAACCTGGGAGGACTTTAGCATACCATCAGCACAGCAAATAGAAGACATAGTGAACGACCTTCATACAACGACCTCGCCATCTGACCCATGCCCAGTGGCATGGATCAAAGCCACTAGAAGCCAACTTACCCACTACATCCACAAAATTGTTAAGGAGTCCCTCCCAGCAAGGACATATGCCGCAATCCCTGAAACAAGCCATGATACGGCCGATCCTCAAGAACACCACATTAAGCCCCTCTGAACCAAAATCCTACCGCCCCATCTCCAGCCTACCATTCCTTAACAAAAACCATTGAAAAGACAGTACAAAGACAACTACAGGACCACATAGATTTGAATGCCCCATTGGACATCCACCAGCATGGCTTTAAACTGCAGCACAATGTGGAAACTCTGCTCACCTCCCTCTTCGACAATCTCCTAAGAGACATAGATAACAAAGAATGGATTCCTGCTAGTGTTCATAGACATCTCAGTGGCTTTTGACACAGCCAATGGCCCGATCGGTGACGGGGAAGGGAGCAGGCAATGGGGAAGGGAGCAGGCAGGTATGCTCTTCCCTGCTTCCCACCGCATGGCCAATCAGGCCGAAGAAACACCCAGCAGCAACTTTTAAAAATAAGCGCTCCTAGGCACAGGACATCCAGCCAACGGCCCGATTGACGATGGGGAAGGGAGCAGGCAGGTATGTTCCTCCCTGCTCCCTACCGCATGGCCAATCAGGCCGAAGAAACATCCGGCAGCAACTTTTGAAAGTAAGCGCTCCTAGGCGTGGGACATCCAGCCAACGGCCCGATCGGCGATGGGGAAGGGAGCAGGCAGGTATGCTCCTGCCTGCTCCCTAACGCATGGCCAATCAGGCCGAAGAAGCACCCGGCAGTAACTTTTGAAAGTAAGCGCTCCTAGGCGTGCCTGCATCTGGCAGGCCCACGCCTAAGGACCATGCCAAAGGGCCCTTTGGCATGGCCCTTAGACGTGGCACTGTGGAATAGCCACATCCTCCTCTCCCTCCCCACTCCAGCAACTCCAACAAAGAACTGGCCATATGCAACGGAACCATGAGAAACATCACCATGTAAGCATCCTCTAAATGTATCCCATGATGTAATGTAATGTAACCCATGATGCCCGATGTAATGCAATGTAATGTAGTGTAATGTAATGTAGCGTAATGTAATGTAATGTAGCATAGTTGTGCTGCATAGCCTGTAGTAAATACTGCCTTCCCCCTTTCCACCCCTACCTACACCTCTGCTTGTCCTAACTATATCATAAGCTCCCTCTGTCTTTGTATTAACTAGATTGTAAAGTCTGATGAGCAGGGACTGTCTGTCTGTCTGTCTCATATTTAAATAGAAATGCGTAGTAGTACTAGTAGTAGTAATGGGAGACAACCAACCTGGTTTTGCCCTAACTAGATTTTTGCTCTTTGTGTTTCTCGTCTTGATTAGATTGTAAGCTCCGACGAGCAGGGACCGTCACTCTTATATATCTGTACAGCACTGCGTATGACTGGTAGCACTTTACAAATGCTAAATAGTAGTAGTAGTAGTAGTGTCCCATGCCATAATGCTGCAATGCCTACAGCAGATCGTAATACGTACGAATACCCTAAAATGGTTTACCTCCTACTTGAAAGACCGGACGCAGCAAGTCAAATGTGCTCAAAAGAAATCACTGCAGTTCCCCATCACGCAAGGAATACCACAAGGTTCAGCACTATCATCTATACTCTTTAATATATACATTCAACCCATATGCAACGTCATCAAACGCCACAAACTACATTATCACCTCTATGCTATATCATGGTATATGCTCCAACCAACCTACAATCACCTGACATGACAACGATGACAAGATGCCTTGAAGACATGAGCGACTGGCTCACCACTAACAACCTGAGGCTCAACTATGACAAAAGAGAGGCTATGTTCATCACTAGAAACTCCACTTTCATTCTGCTACAAGCAATCAGCATTCTAAACAAAGCTATAACAGTCAAGGATGAAGTGAGGTACTTGGGCATTACCCTGGACAGAGCTCTGAACCTAAAATCTCACATTACTAAAGCTGCGGCAAGAGCCTACCACCGATTGAGGATCATCAGAAAGCTCAAACCAATCCTTAACCAAGACCACTTCCGCACAGTTTGCCAAGCAGTCATCACTCCACTGCTTGACTATGGAAACTCACTATACCAAGGCCTCCCCCAGCAGACTATTCACCACTTTAAATGGTGCAGAACACTGCAGCAGGCATTATTATGGGCACTGCAAGATCTGAACACATCACCACCGTCTTACAACAGCTACACTGGCTCCCAATAATTGCAAGGGCAAAATTCAAAACAATTCTGAACATCTTCAAAATCTTCCACCACCGCTCAGCGGATGCGCTCCAGGATATAATAATCAGAGATGTCAGCAACAGACCAAGAAGAACCAACAATGGCAACAGGATCAGCACACCCGCAGATCATCACAAGACTAAGCAAGCAACATCTAAGAGAGCTCCCTCGCTACTGGTGCCTGCATTGTGGAATTCCCTCCCTATGGACTTAAGGACCCTGAATGACACCAAAGACTTCCACAAGGCACTCAAAACCCTGCTCTTTACTGAGGCCTATGAGCAACCACCTTAAGTTGCCAAACACTAGATACCACCCAAGCGGAACACCATCTACCTACACCACTTGCCCCAACTACCCATTCCCATTTAGATCTATAAGCACATAGTATTTACGTTTGTTAGTCATATCCCCTCCTGTTAAATGTAAACCTCCAATTGTGTTGTGGACCACTTTGACTGAAGGATAAGGTGGTATACAAAACTGTCTAAATAAATAAATAAATGCATTGTTGGATTTCTTGACTGTTTGTCGTTTCTTTATTGATAGTTAATCCAAGTAGCTTAAAGTTGTCAACTATTTCAATTTCTTCTCCATCAACAATGAAATTATTGATTTTGCCAGTTGTCAGGATCTTTGTCTTCTCTATATTAAGGTGCAGGCCCATTTTAAGACTATATTCCTTGATCTTGAGAAGCAAATATTTCAGATTGTCTTTACTTTCAGCCAGTAATGTGGTATCATCAGCATAGCAAAGGTTGCTGATGAGTCTTCCACCAACCTTCACACCTTGGTTGTCTTCATACAGTCCTGCTTCTCTGATGATTTGTTCTGCATATAAATTAAATTACTTTCCCTAAAGGTTAAAGATAGTTTTTGAATAATATATGAGAAAGGGGAGAACCTTGTGGCACCCCTTTATGACCAATGATGCTTCCCAGACCAGTAATTTCAATATTTATCTGTAAAACATCATCTTTCCATGAGCACCTTATCCATGCCAGTATGCTACCTCTAATACCAACCTGGCAGTAGTTGATCAGAAAAGGTAATTACTCACCTGTAGCAGGTGTTCTCCATGGACAGCAAGAATAAGTCCTAACATACGAGTGATGTCATCTGATGAAGCCCATGCAGGAATGCTCCTCAGCTACTATTGGAAGCTTTTGGGAGGTTCCACCATGCCTGCACACCCTTTTCCTGCCTGCCACCATAGCACTATCTTGAGCTAGTTACTATAGCCACAGTAGAATACAACTCTCAGGGGAGGTGGGAGGGTTGTGATGACTTATTCCTGCTGTCCACAGAGAACACCTGCTACAGGTGAGCAGGAATGAAGTCCTCACATATAGGACTCCTTAGTTACAGGCTACTGAAAGCCGATGAGAGTGCATACAAACCCAACAAGACAAACCTAAACCTTAATAGCAATAAGCCTTAACAATGCAAGATGCAGAACTCCGTACAATGGCAATGGTTCTCTCATTCCTTTCATTTATTTATTTTTTATAGTCTGAACAGAATATAATGGGCCTAGGGGGGATGGAATTGGATTATAATCCCCAAATACATTCCAAATTACAGATCAGCCAAAGTTGCTGTCATGTTGGGAATCCCCATCCAGACAGTAGTGAGAAATGAATGTGTGAACAAATAACCACGTCACAGCCCTGCAGTTCTCTTCCATGGAGAAAGAGTGTAAGTTGGCCACCGAAGCAGCCATAGATCTGTCATTGGGAGCTGAGACATGACCATCAAGGTTCATGCCTGCCTGGGCATAACCAAAAGAGATGCAGTTTGCTAGACAATTTTTGGACCCTAGCTTGCTAGGTTAAAAAAAAAATAAAATGATGGATGGACTTTCTATGAGCACTTGTCTGCTACAAGAAGAAGGCTGAGACTTGTTTGCAGTCCAACATGCGTAACACAGCTCCCCCTTTGCGGGCATGAAGCCTTGGGAAAAATGTTGGTAGGACAATTGACTGATTAAAATGAAAATCCCATACCACTTTTGAAAGAAAGTTAGGATAAGTACAGAGGACCACTCTATTGTGATGGAATTTGATGTAAGGTGGATGAATTATGAGAGCCTGAAGCTTGCTGAAGTGACCGCCACCAAAAACAATACTTTCCAGGTCAAATACTCCAGGTGAAGGAATTGAATGTCTCAAAGGGAGCTTTCATCAGCTGTGCAAGAACCACATTAAGGCCCAAAGACACATTAGGAGGTTTGTAGGGAGGCTTCAAGAGAAGTAACCCCTGGATGAAGCAAACAACTAAAGGTTGTACTGAAATGGATTTCCCTTCCACACCTCGATGATAAGCTCCAATTGCACTGAGATGGAGCCTGGCAGAGTGGACTTAAGTCCAGTCTCAGAGAGGTGGAGAAGATACTCCAGCTGTTTTTGTGTGGGACAGACAAAAGGATCGAGGGCCTGGCCCTCACACCAGACAGCAATCCTCCTCCATTTACAGGAATAAGATTTTCTCAATGAAGCTCCCCGGGAGGTCAGAAAGTACATCAGTCACACCAGCTGGCAGGATGAGCTCTAACGACATCAGCCTCTCAACATCCATGCCATTAGGGCCAAGGACTGATCTATGGCTGATACTCTGGGGTGCTATGGGTGTTTGTCTCCAAACGGGCTTGAGAACTCCTCAATGTCGATGCACCACCAGTGTCTGATGCAGTCTTTGAAGTCACGGAGACCGGTGCTGTCGATGCCGATGTCAATGGATTGGACCTCTGAACACCACAAATTGATTCGTGATGCTTGTCGCGAACCTTGAGTCCTCTTTTTATGATCTGTAGACACAAATTACACAAAGAGGGCTGATGATCGGGATCCAGGCACCAATTCATGTGCATCCACAGCGGATATGGTCCTTGTGAATTGGGAATACTTTTTTAACCCAATGGCTGGTATTAGGGATGTTACCCGGAAAGACAGCCGTGGTAAAATCAAATTGCTGGATTTTTAAAACAGGATGATCCCACCGATGCACTGGCACCTAGGGGGACAGAGGTACCATGGAAAAGAAAAGAAAATGACTGAAAAGGGCAAAAATAAAAGGGAAAAAATAAGCGACCGCAATTTATTTATTTATTTAACAATTCTTATATACCGCACTATTTGTTATCAGTGCGGTTTACATTTAACAAAGAGTTTTCAGATCAGAGAAGACTGATTGAATTTCCATTATAACAAGGAATAAAACTTGGAGAACATGGGAAACTATTTACATATTGACATGTATCAGGATGGTTGAGGAATACATGAAACTATATACATAAAGATATGGCATAATAGTTGATACTTGATCTGAAAGTACGTAGGTTGCTTCAGGACTGACAAGTGAGTGCTTGGGGCTTGAGCGTTATGTTGTGTAGGAGTCTTTAGTAGGGGAAGGGGGATGGTTTATTAGAGTCGGAGTGGCGGCTTGGGCAAAATGGAGCAGAAAGAGGCGGTGTTTTATTGCTTTCCGGAATTGTAGAAGGTCTCGGATCGCTCTGATTTCTGGGGGGAGGTCGTTCCAACATTTTGGTGCATAGTAGGCAAAGGTTCTTCTCCTGGTTGTTTGGGAGCATTTTATGGAGTCTTTGGGAATAGTCAAAGTGTTGTCCGTTGTTGTCCTTCTGGTTCTAGTTTTTGGAGTAGGTGTGATAAGTTCCTTGAGAGAATTGAGGGCGATGTTGTTGATAATCTTGAATGTTATTAACAGAATCTTATATGTTAGCCTGGAGTATATCGGTAACCAATGGAGATCCTTGAGTATTGGTGTGATGTGGTCTGATCTGGCTAGACCACAGAGGACACGTGCAGCGGCATTCATGGCTTGTTGGAGAGGATTGAGAGTATTCTTTGGTAGGCCATACAAGATTAGGTTTGCATAATATAATGTGGTAGTATGAGGGCCTGGAAGATGGTTTGGAAGTCGTCAGCAGGTAGCATAGGTTTGAGATGTCTCAGTGTCCTGATTTTGTTGTAGATGGACCTGGTGATGTTTTTTATATGCTCCTTGAAATCCAGGTGCTGGTCAAGAGTAATGCCGATGTAGCGTATGGCATTACGGCTTGGAAGCTTGGCATCTCTTACTCTTAGGCTGGAGGGGGGAGAGAAGTTTTTGTTCCTTGATATGAAAAGTACCTCCGTTTTCTTGAAGTTAATGTGGAGGTTTTGGGTAGTTAGCCAATCTCTAATTGCGTTGAAGCAGTTAACAAGGTTGGTGAATTCCGGTTGTTTGACTTTGAAGAGGGTAAATAGCAGAACATCATCCACGTAGATTAGGGCAGAAATATTGAAGGATCGGATGATGTTGCAGATTGGCTGCATATAGATATTGAACATCAGCGCCGATAAGGAGGAACCTTGTGGGACACCTTGTTGCTGGTGGAATGGTGTCGAAGTTTCAGAACCAACACGGACTTGTTGCCAGCGATCCGATAGGTAGGATTTACACCACTCCCAGGCAAGGCCGTGGATGCCTTTTTCCAGGAGACGGGTAAGTAGCTGGTTGTGATTGATGGAATCGAAAGCTGCTGAGATATCCAGGAAGATGAGGGAGAAACCATTTTCAGCGTTGTCAATTCCTCTATTGAGAGTGTTGGTGAAGGTGGTGAGCAGTGTTTCTATTCCATGCGATTCTCTAAAGCCATGTTGGCAGGGGTCGAGGGGGGCTGCTATGTCTATATGTTGTTGGATTTGTCCATAGACGACCTTCTCAATTATTTTAGCGAGTAGAGGAATGCTCGCGATAGGTCGGTAGGATTCTGTCTTTGATGGGTCGAGTATGCTGTTCTTTAGGAGGGGTCTTATTGAGGTTTGTTTGAGTAAAGAGGAGAATGAGCCGGTAGCAAAGGAGAGACGGAAGATGTTTAGTAGAATTGGGCTGAGTTCAACTCGGAGGGTCCGGATCCAGTGTGCTGGACAGGGGTCGTTTGGAGCTGTTGAGGTGTTGATGCTGGCAATGAGGTCTTGGAGACTCTTCTCATCGGGAGGGGTAAAATGTGTGAGTGATGTTTGTGAGGTGGGAGTTTGGTAAAAGGGGGGGGCGCTATTGATGTTGGCTTATTACTTGCTGTTAGTGATTTGGATTGGAGGAAGTCGGCATATGACTGGGGGGGGGGGAATTGGGGCCAGCTGGATGGGGGAGGGTTCCTTGATTAGGGATTTCGCTAGGTTGAATAGGTCTCTCGGTTTGTTGATTGAGCGTTGAAGGAGCTGGGTGTGGTATTCCCTCATTCTGAGATAGATCTTCTCGCGGTGAGACTTCAGGAGTTCGAGGTAGGTTGATTTGTGGGACTGGGATTGCGAGCATCTCCACTTCCTCTCGTGCTTCCTGAGTTCGGTGAGGGAGGCACGGAGTTCTGCTGAGAACCATGGAGCATGCTGTCTTCTCCTTTTACATCTGTTGTGGGTTTCTGAGCTAATGGAGAATGTTGGGTGGGCAAATTCCTTCAATGTGTTGTTCCAGATGGAGATTGCTTCTTCAAGGTTGGTAGATTTTTGATGTAGGGTTGGGAAGACTTTTTTGGAGAACTCTTCTATAACAAGAGGTCTGGAGCGTGGTGTGGCTGAGGGTCTAGTAGCTTCACTCTGTGGTGCCGGAACATGATGTGATGGTATTTGGAAAGTAATCAGGTTATGGTCGGACCAGGGAACAGGACTGATTGAAATGTTGAAGTCTGATATGTGGCTAACTGAAGTGCTAGGGGCAAAAATTAGGTCTAATAGGTTTCCTTTTTGGTGAGTTGGGGCTGTCACCAATTGTTTGAATTGCAAATCTTGCATTGCATCCAGGAAGGCCGTTGCTTGGTCAAGTTGCAGGGATGGTAGGTTAAAATCACCGAGTAGCCAGTTGGGATTGCGTGGATTGGCTGGGTTGCAGGCTATGTCAATGAAGGTTGAGATGTCATCTGGAGGTGAGGAGGGGGCTCTATATATGAGGTTTATGGTGATGAATTTATTTGCTATGGAGACAATGTCGGCATGTGTAGTGCTCTTGGAGGAGCATAGTTGAAATTTAAGGTCTGTTTTGGCTAAGATAAAGACCCCTCCGCCTTTGCGGTTGGATCTATGGCAGGTGTAAATGGAGAAATTAGGTGGGATGAGTTGATTTATTAGAGCAGCATCTGAATCAGACAGCCAGGATTCTGTCACCATGAGGAGATCTAGGTTGTGCACAGCTATAAGATCAGTGACGACAGGCCATTTCTTGCGAACAGAGCGGGAATTTATGAGTGCGCATTTGAGGACTTGCTGTTGGGTTGCCTTGCTGTATTTAGATTGAATAAGGTCTACATACAAGAGGTGCGAACGACGTGGCTGATGTGGTAGCCGGGTGGCTGAATGAAAGGGTTTTTTCTGGTTTCTTTTACCCAGATGGTGGATGGTGGGGATATGACAGTGTCTGTCTACTAGGGCAATGGAGATTTGTATGGCGTTTGCCAGGAGGAAGAGTATGGTAAGATTAAGTGATGCGTAGGCCATGGTGGGATGTGAGTGGCTGAGGTAGGTTTTGCAGGCTGGGGAGTTGTGGCAATATAGAGTAGTTGCAAAGCTACAGAGCTACTGAGAATGACGTAACAAACCACATTAAAGACTTACTTAGAATTGTAGGCTACAAAGTGGCAGAATTGTAACTTGCAGTACACAGGTGAGAGAATGAGTGAGAGATACTGAGTGAGAAACTGTTATAATGTTACAGAGTTATTGTAAAATACAGGCTATTAGGTAACAGGGATGCTGATCACATTAATCCTAGAGGAAAACATGAATGGGATTACATTATTAAGAGTACCTTGTTCGTTCAGAAGCAAAATGCTTAGGTCAGTATATGAGAGAGTTCAAGAAAACTTGCAGGAGGACCAGAGTCAATGGCAGTCATTTTTTGAAGCAACATGAAGGTGCAGGATCTCCAAAGTGGAAAAAAAATGAATTACTAAGCGAAGTAGACTGGAACACATCCATTGGGCTCCATGGAAAAATGAAGACAGACTATTTCAAGATGGTGCCGTGGCAGCAGGCAGTAAGAGGGCACGCAGACATGGTAGAATCTCCCAAAAGCTTCCAATAGTAGCTGGGGAGCATTCCCATGTGGGCTCCATAGGATGGCGTCACACATACATGAGGACTTTATTCCTGCTTGTCCATGAAAAATCTATGTTTCTACAAGATAAAAAGCTACTAACATATCTAATGATATCAACAGAACTGACATACCCTTACCAAGATGGAAATATATTTGATCTAACACAGCAGTCAATAGGGTTTCAGTGCCACTCCCTATTTGAAAACCTCCCTGACTTTCATCTAACAAATAGTAATAGTAATCTTCCAAAAACCCACTAATTTGGCATACTCCTTTCTTTATCAATTTCACCAGCATAGGTAGATTGGATATAGGATGAAAGATTGCACAGTTATTTCTGTCAGCACCTACTTTTTTCAATACTGGGGAAACCAAAGTTTCTTTTAAATGTAAATGGAAAGTCATCTTCCCCTCCTCTAGGGAAGAGTTTATTAATACCTTTATCTAATCTAAGATTCCTCCAGAGCATTATTTAAAAGGTACAATGGGAGCTGGGCCTATAGGTGAGAATGCGGTAGTAAAAGCCTTAAGTAATATCCTAACTGACTAACTCTCTCTTAACTCCTTAACTTTCAATTTCAAATCATTCTTTACTTTTTTAACCGACAAATGTTTTTGACAGGCTTAGGCCTGAGCTAAAACACATTTTAATAATGGCAGCTATGGGTGCCACTCTATCAAAAATGAGCCACCTAAGTGAAAACTTTACATAGTTTAGGTCAGCTATCCAGGGGGTCACCATGAATTGACATCGACTCAACGGCACTTAACAGCAACAACACACATTTTTTAACTTCTCAATCTTTTGTATAAGAAATGTTGCCAATTTATCCACCTCATCTTACTTAATATCTACTTGTTCTGCTACTAATTCTTGACCAACTAACTATTTTAACACTTTAAATAATTCAGAATTAGCATGTGGTAAGTGCAGAGGCCATGAATGTGCCCTGTAGAAACTTAGAGGCTCTTTTACTTAAGTCCATTAGGGTTTTGCACTTTATGAGCAATTATCCCAAAACTTAATGTACGGTAAGTACAAATCTTCTGTAGTAACTATCAGAGTGTGGTCCAACATGTTCCTGGCAATTACCTCACGGTGCAATTAATGTAGATGCATCTAACGCCACCCATAGAGGTATCATTAAGTACAGTCACATTTATTGCAACGTAGACAGAGTTGGCAACTGATCTCCATGCCCACACTATGCTCCTGATCCACCCATTCCCCACTCCATCACATGAAATGCAGTTACCACGGGAATTGGCGGGCAGTAACTGTCATGCCTGCATGGTAACAGTTACTGTGAGCCATTACTGCATGCTAAAACATGCATTAGCCACTTAGCAGACTTTAGTAAAAGGGCCCC
This sequence comes from Ichthyophis bannanicus, assembly GCA_033557465.1. Classification (NCBI taxonomy): domain Eukaryota; kingdom Metazoa; phylum Chordata; class Amphibia; order Gymnophiona; family Ichthyophiidae; genus Ichthyophis; species Ichthyophis bannanicus. The sequence continues at coordinate 729,392,376 of CM066036.1, read as the reverse complement.
TCTTAAGTAAACTTTAATTGCACCCATGCTAACTACAAAAATGTGCAATAATTTACCATACGCTAATTACAATGTTCAGTCCCTGCCCATAACTTGCCCAGTATCCATCTCATCATGTGCTAGCAGTTAGCAGAAGTTTTTTAGTGTGCTGATGGTTTTAGCAAACAGTAACCATTAGCATTGGCCTAAGCTAAAACATACTTTAAAGAGGCAATTCTATACATAGCAGATAGATTTACATGTGCATTTATGCACATTAATGGTGCCTACTCTATAAAGTCAAATCTGCATGGATTTAACTTTATAGAATGCTAGCATAAATGACCACAAATATGCATAAATTATGCCATGGTCACTTACACCAGTTCTAGGACAGGTGTAAATAACCACATGGTGGACCATATTCTGTAAAATATGCACATAAGATTGTGTTCTGCCCGTGTTCCACCCAAATTCCACTCCTGTGCATGTCCACAATGAAAGTACATGCCATCAGTCAATAGCATGTACTTTCAGAATAGTAATCAACTCAGCTCTGTAAATAAGTGGCCATTTATGCATGTAAATCTCTAAAATACCTGATTTATGCATGTATATACATACGGAAATCTAGTCGCACCTTACAGAATTAACACACTTTAGTAAACATGCCCCATTAATGTGCTATTATAAATGTGAATATAGCTGATGTAGTAATTCCTAACGTGTGCCATGACATCAGCATACCTAATGCCATTAACACACTGCATTGTAGGGGACATGCAGTAAAAGGTGCATATTAATGCATTAACATGCTTTTATAAAGTTAACCTCTAATAAGCAATCTGCCTGATAAAATTCCATATCTAACGCACCCTCTTTTCGGATCCACAGCAATAGCATATGGTTCTCCAGCCATGTTGGTGAGGAGTCTTGTACAGTTAGGACCATTCAGCTGCCCTACATTAATAGAATATCTTAAACTAGTCCAGTGAGTTGTGTAGTAACTGAACCAATGCATTCTAGAATGATCGGTCCAGTAAATGTTTTCAGCAATCCAATCAACAGCAATATCCCTTGGTCTCCTGAATTCAGGACACTAGAAAAGAAAACATATTCAAGAGTTAGAAAGATGGAACTTAAATGTGCAAAGTTTTTTTTTTTTTATGATTTACATTTTATGTAGCATTATAAAAACATCTTTTGAATCACCTCTTTTTAGCTTGGTTAAAAGGGGCATTTTAGAAAGGATGGGGAGATGGGAATTCCAACATCCATCTCAGGACGTGTAGAATTAGAACAGCATTTTACAAGAGGTTCTGCTAAATATAGAGCCCCTTGTAAAATATCTACAAGACTGCACAGTATGCCTCTGCACATCTGTCAGGAGCAGTGATTTTAGAAAGCTGCACATGGGAAAAATTACTATGGATACCCCCCTCCTAGATGTGACAGCAGCCTCCTAAAGTCACTCCACTGGCACAGATGGCATACTGGTGCAGTACCACAGATCTGGGGCCCGCACTTACATTCCTAACCCCACGGAAACCCCTCCTAACTGCCCCTAGCATGGTAAGTACACCTCTCCACCAATGACCATCCAATCCCCCCTCCTTCCCACCCATCGAAGGCACATTGCAGAGCACCCCTCCCTTCCTCCCCCCAAAGTGGTCAGAAGCCCCTCTGCCCCTGAAGGTCCTCCAAACAAACCCTAAGGTAGTAATTCTTCCCTCATTGAAGACCCCTGCTCTTGCACCAGTTACCTCATGGTGTAATTAATGTAGATGCACCTAATGCCACCCATAAAGATATCATTAAGTGCAGCCACATTAAGTGCAACATTGACAGAGTCGGCAACTGATCTCCATATCCACACTATGCCCCTAATCCACCATTCCCCATTCTATCACATGATATGCAGATACCACAGGAAGCAGTGTGCAGTAACTGTCATGCCTGCATGGTAACAGTTACTGTGAGTTCCACTAACCCCTCATCTCACAATTGCCCCCCTGCCCTGGATTTACTGGTGTCATTGGTGTATACTAGGAGCAGGAGCAAGGCCCATGTGCTTCTGCTTGGCATATAGTAGATCTTCAAAGTGGTGCCACTGACCCCCTAGTATGGAGTCCTTTTGGTGAAAGGGGGGCTTATGACCTCCGCAGGAGGGAGGTTCTGCAATGTGTCTCAGGTCAGAGGGAGGGAGAGGGAATTGGATGAAGGCAATCAAGGGCAGCCATGGGGAAGGTTCTTGGAGTCAAAGTTGTGGGCTAGGGGGCCCTCAATGTCAGAATTAACATCTTTCTCTGTCAGTAGGCATTTACTCGTGCCTGAGAGCAAGTGTAAATGTCGACATCTACATTTTCTAGAGATGGATGCCCTATAAAAAATGGGGTACCCACATCTGCACCATAGGCCCTGTCCACCATGCCGCATGGCAGTGACAATGTGTTGAGCATTCCCAAGTCTACAAAAAGCAGGTTCTGAAATGACACTGAGATGTGTATTTTAATCAACACATCTCAATGCTGCTTTCTGGATGTGGAAATGCTTCTAAAATGGCACCATAAAAGAATAGGTGCTGTAATAAAAATTTCTCATAGCATAAATTTAATTTGCCAGAATAAGTGGCTCAAGAAAACTGCTCATGTAAGGCCCGATTTTATAATTGGATACCTTTGTGCAAAGTCTAAAAAGGCATGGACTTGAAATCTATTTTATAAAGGCAACATAGGAACTTTTGTATGCCCCCCTAGAATACCAATATACAATACAGGGATGGAAGGTTTTCAGAGCTACAAAGCCGTTTTTTACTTAGGTAGAGGGTTCATGACCAAGTCTCTGAGCCTCCTCTTACCTGTATCATGACACCAGCAGAGATATGGAAATTACACTTACCTGGTAATTGATGTTCCTTGAGGGAGTACAGTTCAGTCCTCCACCACTGGGTAGTGCACCTCCTCCTGCAACATGGAGACTGGACAAGTCAAACTTGTGACATCACCGGGTATATCCTGCTGGTCTTCTCCCATGATCCCCCAGTGACCTACTGTCAAAGCAGACTCAAAGGAGCAAACAAACCACCAGTTAAAGTACTAAATACAAAGCTATGCTCAAACTTCAACTTTAAAATCACAGGGCCCCAAAAAGAAAGGCCGAAAACACCCTCCTCCGTGCCCCTGTCCCCCTGCGCACCAAACAGCGGAAGACAGAGAGCTAGAAGGAAGGAGAACTAAGGAAGAGTATAGGCAGAAAAGGTTGCTCTCGCGATTACCTGCCAATCAGAGCCCGTTGCCGACTCTAGGATCCAAAAGCATACTCGGAACTGACGCCTCGCGTCTGAAACATCCATCCCCGGGCGGGAATGAGGACTGAACTGTACTCCCTCAAGGAACATCAATTACCAGGTAAGTGTAATTTCCATTTCCTTATCGGTCCTACAGTTCAGTCCTCCACCACTGGGATGTACCAGAGCAGTACTCATTGGGAGGGACCTATCCAGTCGGCTCGGCCCCTAAACGAACAGAGCAGGCACCGACCCCAGCCCGCTCCTCACGTCAACAGGCGGTAAGCCAACCAGGAAGACACGACCGAGAGCCCACTTGGATCCTCTTCACTGGTGAAAACAGCACAGAACTCTGCCCCCAAGCAGCGCTAGTGCTTCAGAAAGACAAACTCGCCATCGCAAACACACTGAACGCCCTAGAAACAGACCTACTGAGAAGGCTACCGGAGCTCCGAATGAAAAATCCGCTTGAGCTCCCCCTTGGCTCTCGACCCCACCAGGGTGGCAAGTGTTAGCAACCGCTGCTCTCCCGCAGAACCCACCTCCACGGAGGGACAGGCAGCGAAGAGACCTCCCAGAAAGTGACGGAACCTCACCTAAGGTCCAAGGAACGCAGGTTACAAGCAAAGTGTTCTTGCGTAAGTCCCAAACCGACAACTAGACAGGCACAGCCGGATTCCACGAGGGAGAACGGAACCGAGGTCCATCCAGACAGAGGTGGGAAGCAAAATGAGGGAAATGGAAAAACCACCAGCGTCAAACACCCTATTTGTCACACCTCTTAAGGGCTTTATTCTTTGCAACACAAAGTAGCTCTACAGCTATGTCCTGGACCAGTTGGAGTCTTTTTAATTGAGAATGTAGAATGCAGCTAAGCAATGAGTTGGAATAAACCAAGCGTGATCCACCAAGGGCATATAAGAGGGTGTCAAGTGCCCCAGAGTCCAGCGTTGTTTCAGAAGATGTGGAGTCTTACATGGTGTGACAAAAAAGAAAGGAGACTCTGGTAGCCACGCCCACGACGCAATGCCAGTAGGCCAACCGCTTACATCACCTGGATATGCCCTCCGGAATTGGAGGAACCATGCAGAAGTAGCAATCGCCGACGTGATCCATGGGCCCTCTCCAGATCATTGGAACCGCAAAAGACTTTGATGGTCTTTTCCCATCCATCCACAGCCTGAGATCTGCTACACATGTATTGCAGCATATGTGTGGCGCCTAGCTTTTATCCTGATCTTTTATTCTGCAGCCAAAATATAAATTGTAGGCTTTCTGAACCGCCACAGTCATATGCCATTTTTGTGATGTAAAAGTCACATCACCACAACTAGAGCAGAAATTATCTGCATGATTAACACCAGGACGAGGAATCGCCAAATATGCTGTGAGTGACCTATCGGTATAAAATAAATATGTCTTTTTTTTTTTTTTTTTTTACTGTCAAGCGAGGCAAATTTAAGTAGTGACTGCATCAACTGGTTTTGGACAGTTATTTCGATTGGTTGCAAGTAAAGATTATGCAAGCTCACGCAAATGTTGCAGAATACACTGGTAATGGTCCCCACTGACTAATGAAGAGCACATATCTCAGCAACCAGACCCAGTCGGCCATTTTCACTATGACCTCTGAAAGGCATAGAATGGACCGGGCCATGGCCCCGTACCAATGCGTCGACGCTATCCAGTAGCCTTATATATCCTCTGCTAAACATCGACCCGTCGCCGCAGACTGACAGGTCGCCATGAGGTCCAATATGGGCTGACCGCATCTGAGCACACGCGGCGCGCACACTGCCTGAGGCAATCTCACTCCTCCGGCAAACACTCGGACCCCGCTAAGGACATTCGCCACCACAGTGTCCCCACTGAAACGCAGGCCGCCAAGGCTTCAACCGCGCACGCTGTCCCTTCGCTCGGGCCACCCTGACCACCCGACCGACTCCACCCTGCCGATCGAAATAGGCCACCATCCCGGAGATCTCAGACAGCACCTACAGCGCTCGATCCGCTACCGTGTCCGTGAACGCCTGCCACGGCTGACGTACCGCGTACCGTTCCAGTCAGACGATGGAACACTGGGCGTGCTGCGTACACTAAAACGCCTTGTACCTAAAGGATCCCCAAAATGTAGCTGAGTCTAACCATGCTCCGGCCAAGCTCCCGGAAGAAAGGGACAGAACCTTATAAAAAAGAAGTGGGGACAATTAGGAAGGCTTTCCTGTTTGATTATTCTTTTTTTTTTTTTTTCCTTTTTACAACTCCATAAGGGCCACAAGGCACACAACCGAACAGGGCATTGTCCAGAGAACGCAAGGCCCCTCCTCCAGGCTGACTCCACAGCCTAAACCGGCAGTCACCTTGGCTGATGCCGAGCAGCGCGGAAGCCAACTTGTAAGCCCAGCATATGAAGTATGCCTACTAGTATAGCATTCCACAATGGAGGGACATGTAACCGGACGGCTTTGAATATGAACCTACAGATATCCCGTGCTTGCTCCAAGACAAGCACTGTGCAGCCTACTGGTCTTCTCGGAGCACCGCCACGACCCGAAGACCTAAACCGGCCAGCAAAAGACGACGTACGCTGGGCCCGAAGGAACCTGGTTGAACGGATCCCAGCACTCCCTGTATCATTAGGATCGGAGCCTCCCCCCCAAGGACTCAGCCCTGGCTGGAACCGGCTGAGCATAACTCCAGGCCCTGCGGCAAGCCCCCACGAAGAAGTGGGACGCAACGATGCCTTGAGGAAAGGGAAGGCCCAATGGGTGAAGCAAGTTGCTAGCCGACCAAGAGAGTAAACCCCACACGCGCAGCTCAACGGAAGGTCGGAAGAACCGAGGATTCTGGTCCCACAGGTGCGCCTGCTAGCCTTTAACAACATACACCTCCGCAGGTACAAAAAACTTAAATTGTGAGCACCTTCAGGGGTAAGGGGAATAGACGACAACCTCCGACTGTTGACCACCTTGTCTTGCACAACAGACAGCAGTACCCCACCAAACAAATGATTAGGAATATATGACCTCAGAACCCCAAGACAGAGGTAAAACAGTAGAACGTGCAGTGGACGTGAATTTCCAGATCTGCCAGCCCCCCTGCCCACATTGAGAAGAGGCAGAGAAGAACTGGACTGGCGGATCTGGAGGGGTGCCTCCTGGACAGCCGGGCCATCGAAGGGAAAGCTGATGACTGAGGCCCAAACACCTCAGGATGGCCCCGTCTTGCATTGGCAACCCCATGCAACACCATGACAACCCCGCTCACGATATCCCAAGCGATCTCTGTCATTGCTGCAACAATCACCTGAGCATGAGATCACAGACGGAACACGGACATGCAGACGCACTCAAGGAGAGTGCACCTAAGAAGTATGAGCCTATCCAACATCCAGCACCACATGTCCAGGTGTCCCACTCCTGTCACCCAAAACACAGGACGCTTGAACCTAGGTGACCATCATAGCAAAGACAGGGAGGCCTGACTGCCGCTATCAACCCTTCCAGGACCCTGGAACACTAAGCCCCGGACTGTGCCATCCAGCAACACTTCTCACGATCCCCAGCAGGGGCCTTTCCCCAGATGGCCCAGATGGGCAGTGTTCCCGCCAAATGGGCAAGCTGCGCTCTGATAACATAGTGCAGAAAACCAAATCAAAGTGTCTTAACCTAGCTAATTTTTGTCTAATAGTGATCATTCATAATATCAGCCATTCATAATATCTAAAGATTGAAGAGTTACTAATGTAACACTAATTGTTTTTTTTTTTTTTTTTTTTAAAGAGCTTCAAAGGCGATCTTGGAAACTACAGACCAATGAATCTGAGTTCAGTGCCAGTTAAATGATAGAACTTGTTCTGAAAAGCAGCACCAAGCTGTCTTTTCAAAGGGTTAATAAACATGTGAGTAAGCCAAATGATATGTATCTGGATGTTTTAGAAGGTACTTGACAAAGCCCCTTATGAACCTCTCCTGAGGAAGGAGATGATGTGCTATTATAGAATGGGAAATGGATCAAAAACAGGAACACAATAGGACTAAATGGCCAGTTTTCTCACAGGAGACCCGTAAATAGTGGAATGTCTCGGGATCTGCACTGGAACTGGCATCTGGTAACATCTACTGCACTGAAATGATCTGGAAAAGAGATCAGCAAGCATGGCGATCAAATTTGCAGATGGCTGTCTGCACAATTTCCAAGCATATAAACATGGAAATAGCATCCTTATGTAAATGACAATTTCAGAAAGGGCTCAATTTGTAGGTGGTTGTGCCGCCGATGACCCTGAATGGCCAAATCCTAGCACGGAAACCTGCTGCTGACAGACGTCGCTAACTGCCAGAATGCAGACAAAGGTAAAGGCACCCCCCAAGAAGTAAAACCCAAACCAATCACATTGCATTCAAAGAACTATAAACTATCATGAAATTAAAAGGAAATTAAAATTAGAATTAAAATTAAAAGTAACAACAAAAGGAAGTCCTTATCTGGGTGTAGCCGCGTGGAACAGCGTCGTCTGCTCAAACGCGGGGCTGCTCCGCTCTCCGCCACGAGGCCTCAGCCCTGCCGAGAAAATGGCGCCAATCCGAAGCAGGCCCGTTTGGCGCCAAACACCACAGAGGCGGCAAGAGCTCAGAGCCCCTCCATGCGGACTCGAGAGACTCCCTTGTGGCGTCGGGATGCAGCAGTTACCCCGCTGTAGCTGCGGGGTGAAGAGCTGTCCAGACACGCTGCTGCCTCGCGCCACCAGAAGTAGCAGACGCTGCGAGCCCCGGCCCACCGGCTAAAGAACCTCGAATGTCCTGAGGCTCCCACCGCGATGGGAATCTGCCGCATGGACACTGCCAAAATGCAGGTGTTCCACAGAGCTCTCCCCCGTACAGTCCTGGGGAAGAGATCATCACCGGGCACAGAGACCGAAGAATCCCAAGCAGAGAGGCTAGCTGGCAGCGTGAACTTTGAAAAGGGACAGAACCCCCCTTTACACTAAGGCAGATTAGGTGAAAATAAATAAAGTAAAAGTAAATTAAATTAAATGAAAATGAAAATGAATTCAATTTACAGGATTACACCTAAAGAAGGGCAAAAGAAATGCAAGGTAAATCAAATCCTGACTAACTGCTCCTAAACAGCTTCTCAAGTGAGCCCAGCACCTAGGCTCACTACGTCCTCATGCTGCATGGAGACTGGACACACTGGGGGATCATGGGAGAAGACCAGCAGGATATACCCGGTGATGTCACAAGTTTGACTTGTCCAGTCTCCATGTTGCAGGAGGAGGTGCACTACCCAGTGGTTGAGGACTGAACTGTAGGACCGATAAGGAACAAGGCATTTCTGAGCAAGCCCATGGTGGTTCCAGAATAGCTATCACACACCCAGTCTATAGAAAGGTGTGCAAAAATGACAACTGAGGCTGCTGGTCATGTGTACAAATCAGGAGAGGAGGGATCGTTATATTGGGGGTCAGATGGTCAGCAGGGAGCTCTTGAGCCAAAACAGAAGCAAAGAAGATATGGCTTCTTTTCTGGATTTTGTTAAATAGCATTATATTAATTGCATAAATGACATTTTAAAGACAATTTTGTGGCTACAAGTGTTGTTCAGACTATTTGTGCATTCAACTTAAATATTACTTAATTTCCACACATTTCAACTATGATTTGATGTTGGTAAGACTCGCTTTAAGCAGTTTCTGAAGATAGCTTTAAATTCAGCATGCAACACTGCATAATTTGGTCACTAGTAGTTTGGAAAAATAATAATCTACCCTCAAAATTGACACGCCCTAATGATCCATTTAGTCTGCCCAGAGAGGTTGCGAGTGTTGTACTCACTGCTCCGTGCAGGTAACCTCCCTCTATGTTCAGGGGTGGCCAAAGGGTCATGTGGGGCTATGTGTGGAGACACACTGCAGGGCCTCATTTGCATATTTATTTACAAAGTCATTGGACCTCATTTATATAAATTTAATTTGTTTTAAAATTTATATGCTGACCATCTAAAAACTTAGGTGACTTCCAAACATACATACACAATTTATTAAAACAGATGTTACAATAAAAATAAAGATAACAAAAATCATGAATCAAAATTAACATTTACGCACTCACAAAAGAATAAACCATTATAAATATCTGTATACTGGATTCATTTAGTCAGTGGTATGACCAGCTTATTGATGAAGGAAGATATAAAATAAGAACAATGAATCTTGATAGCTACTGTATGAATTCAAGATCATAGTGCCCGGGCTGGATTGGATTGTACCAGAGCTGGAGAAGCCCAGAAATCAGCAGCAGTGAAGCTATCAGGATATTAAACAAAATTAAACAGAGACATTATCTTAAAATTTGAGATTTCCTCGAATCTGAAGTGACCAAATATTTTAAAATTTCAGACTAGTAGCATCAAGAATGCAAAACTGCAAATCTCAAAGACAATCCATATTGCACTACTAACCACCAACATCCTACAGTTGACTACACACCAAGACCAACAGTATGGGATCCTTAGAGCAAATCTACCATTCCATAACAGTATTAACTTCTAAAACTCCCACAAGGAGCCTACTCAGGAAAGAGTGGCACCTTAAATACTGCAGTAGAACCTAGAACATCCATACATCTACTGGGAAAAACAAGTCAGTTTCCTGCATGAAAACTCCATACTAACATAATACTTGACCTGTCACAAGCTTTAGAATATAGATAGACCCTCACCAAGTACAGAATAAGTAACCACAAACTACAGAATAAAATATGTTGACAAAATTAAACTGAAATCCCAAGAAGCTAGACTCCACATACAGTGGAGCGCTAGAGTAATAAACAGTGATGCATTTCTGTCTGTACTGTTCAAAATAAAATGACAACAGATTAAAATACTGACATAGTCCAATCACTAAATAAAAAATAAATTTCTTTTTCTACCTTTGTTGTCTGGCCATTTAATTTTTCTACTCATGTTGACCATAGTCTTTGGTTTCTGTCTTCTTTTGTCTTCTCTTAGCTCTCTTTACAAGGGCTTTTGTCCATTTGTCATTTTCCTCTCTCTTTGTGTCATCTTTGCTTCCTCCACTACATCCATCTCAAACACTAAACTTTACTTTCAGTTTTCTTCCATTTGTTTTTCTGCCTCTCTAGCCACTCAAATTGCATTCATTCTATCTATCCAGTCTTTACTTTCGCTTTTTACTGCATCTTTCTACAGTTTTTCATCTCCTTCAGTCACTCTGGCTATCCTATTCCACATACTCTTATTTCCCGATCTTTAGCTAACCCTCCATTCACTCTCTGTTCTCCATCCAGCATTCTCTCTTTCTCTCTCACTCTCTCTTTATCTACCTCACTCTCCCACTTTCTTCCATCCAGTATCTCCTTTCTTCTTTCCTACCCCTTCCATACAATATCTGTTCTTCTTTTTGCTCCACCTCTTCCATCCAACATTTCCTCTTCTTCTCTCTGTCTACTCCATCTACACATCTCTCTCTCTACCACTCTCTATATCAGGGCTGGTGCTAAACAAACAGGGGTCCAGGGCAGAAACTGGTAAGGTGGCCCCAAAGCCCACCCGCAGGTATGCCTCCTTCAGCTTGAAGAAGGCTCGCGGCCCTTTGTGGTATGATAGTCTACATGCTCAGGACTCAATTTCTGTACCTTGTGAATCGGCAGTGCCTCACCAGGTTCCATTTTGACAAGGCGGCCATCTTCCATCTCTGCCAGGAGCTAAAGATACTCCTCCACTCGACCACACAGAGGGGCCTGCCCATGCCTTTCCACCTCAAGATTGCCATGGTCCTGTCCTTCCTAGCCACTGGCAGTTTCCAGTCTGTGTTGGCTGCTACTGTGGATCTTAGACAGTCAGTCATCTCACTGTGCATCTCACAGTTCCTGGGGATCTTACTAATCCAACTGCACAATATGGAGCCTTCCCACAGACCATGCAACAAAGGCAGCAATCTGTGATCCAGTTCCATGAGATGGCCTGCTTCCAATCAGTACTGTGGCTCACCGATTCCACAAATGTGGCCCTCAGGATCCCACAAGGGAGGGAGGCCACTTACCACAACAGGAAGGAATTCTACTCACTCAGCATCGCAGGTTATCTGCCTCGTACATGGGGTTTCTGCTCCTACATCCTCACCACTCTAGCACTCTACAGCACTCATCCCAGAAAGCCCAGAGCTGCAGTACCCATTCAACACATGGCATACCCATGTGCAATACTCTAATATGTTTCCTCATGGTATGTCAGATCTTCATGGCTTACTGCATGCTCCACAGTCTTGCACCGAGATGCTCAAAATCCCTCCCTGTACAACAGGATGCAGGAGATCTAGACCATGACTCAGATGCCAAAAGGCCAAGGCAGGAGGATCCTGGGCAACGTACCAACTAGGCACTGCGGCAAAAGACAACCTTCTATGTAGATACTTCATATGAAAGTAGCTGTTTATTTTCTTAAACACAACACATGTACAATGTACTGCCCATCCTCCACCATCCCTCCTCCTTCTCCCGTGTCTATTCCTGGCCACATCACCACACCCAACTCCCAGCACTAGCCCTTTGCTACTCCCTCCCCCCACTACCACTACCCTCCCAGCACAAATTCTGCAAACACCCTCCTCCCCACCAGCAGCCCAGTGGCAGCACCAATGATCCACCAACACATAACACCCCTACCCATCCCCCAGGAGGCAGCCCCTTTACCCCTCCTAACCTTCCCCCCCCATCCACCTCCTACCAGACCCCAAAGGAAGCCTATAGGAAGACAGGGTTACTTCTCCCACCTCCTTCCACACCTAACTCTCTCCTTCATCCTCTTAACTTTTACTATGCTGGTGTGAGTGTATGCTGGCTGATGTCTCATTGGACATCATCTAGCACAATTGGCCATTGAGAGCTCTTATGGAAGGGAAAAAGCAAAGGCATTTCCTCTTTCCACGGGGCATGTGTCCAAATATGTTGGAAAAAGAGGCGATGGCCTGACAAATATCTCCTTTTTCTTTTTCTTTCCCCCTTGTTTTATCCCTGCCTACACCTTCTGTGTTGTCTGTCTTGACTAGATTGTAAGCTCTGATGAGCAGGGACTGTCTCTTACATGTCTGTGCAGCACTGCGTACGACTTGCAGCATTATACAAATGCTCAGTAGTAGTAGTAGAAATAGTGGTGTCAATGTGGCAGAGCTGTAGGTGGTGCTGGTGGTGGCGGCAGTGGCAGAGAGTGGAGGAACATGGATGACACTGTGGTGCCAAAGGTCATGGCATGTGGGTGCACATATTTTTGCAGGTCTCTGTACAGACCCATGACTGATTCACTGAGAGTCTCTGTTGCTTTCATCAGTCTTTCGTAGAGTTGGATGTGACATTTCTGGAGGGTGAATGATCATCTCAGCAGCTCTATCTTCTCAGTGTGCTGGGCCTGATGTTGGACATTATGCCACATGAGGCGTTTGGCAGAGCACAGACGTTTTTGAGTCTGGTGGCTGGTGCTATGGATAGCCTAGCTGTCATCTGCCTTTGCACCCTCCTCAACTACCTGTGCATCATCAATGGCAGAGGGAGGTAGAAGCGGTAGATCAACCTCATTGACGACAACCTCCTCCTCCACTTGGACAGTGGCACTGTTGACACCCTCAGAGCCCTGATGTTCCTGGCTTCATGACCACTTATCCTCTATGTCAGCTGCCCTCCCATCATCATCCCAGTGGTAATGGCCTACAGCATGGGGCTCTCTCCAAGGGTTGCTTGTTATGGTCTACACTGCTTCCCTTCAAGGCATATGTAAACTACTCATGTCCTGTAAGTAGACAGGAAAAGCAATCATTCACCATGTTCAAACTATCTTCCCATCTAATGTCACATTAATAGTGCACACCCCTTCCATGCATATATATCATCTGATGTGATGTTCCATAGTGGATGACAGTGGATGGCAATGTGAACAACTCCATCATATCAGCCCTTGCCAAGGTGAGTTGCTGATCACACTCTTTCACCTACTGACTAGCACTCAGCTAATCCAGCTCTGATCCACTGCTGGCATCTCCCTCTGCTGCTTCCACTCTTTTATCTACTGACCCCCTCTCAGCTAATCTAGCTCTGACCCACTCCTGGTCTTCTTTCAACCCTATTCTTTTACCAACTCTCAAGAAAACAATTTCTACTTCCTCCTCCTACTACTACTTCTACTGAACCACCTGTGCCTCTGATCCCATTCTGTCCTGCTGGATTTCAGTCCCGTCTTTGGCCCTTCTTTCACAGATTCTCAAACTTTTCAATAACAGCTTATCCTCTGATATTTTCCCCCGCTGCTGGAAATATGCCTCAGTTCATTCCTTGCTAAAAGATCTCTCTATTCCTACGCACAGAAACCACAGCACAGCACAGAAATCATTCTTCTCTGTGTTCTTAGTAAAACACAGGAATCACTGGATGGGGGTAATATTTCTTTGGCTATTTCTCTTGATCTCTCTTCAGCCAATCTTGTTAATCACTCTCTTCTTCTGTTGCATCTGCAAGCTGCTGACCTCCGTGGCTCCGTCCTCCAATGGTTCAGTTCCTTTCTCTCTGACCACTCCTACTCCATTGCCTTTCAATCCTTAACCTCCTCCACTTTTTCTCTATCCTGTGGTGTTCCTGAGGGTTCAGTTCTGGTCCCCCTTCTTTTTAACATTTTTCTTGCTCCCTGAGACACTCTTATCCAACAGCACAGGGTGTAGGTCTATTACTATGTGGATGATATCATATTACTCTTTCAAGCTCACCCTTCTCCTTATCTTACTGTCCTCAACTCTTGCCTTTCCCAGGTGGCTTTTTGGTTGCACTCCAATCACCTCAAGCTGAATCCCTCTAAGACATCCGATATATGGCTTAATGGTTCCTCTTCTACTCCCTCTTTGGCCCCCTGACTAGATGGTTCTCTGAACAACCTTGTATCTTTACTTAAGTATCTAGGTGTTATACTACTATGACTATTAATCATTTGTATAGCACTAAAAGGTATACACAGTGCTGTACAGACACATATAAAAGATGGTCCCTGCTCATCAGAACTTACAATCTACTCAAGACAGATAGCACAATAGATGAGAACAAGGGTATAGTAGGGAAGGGTAATGAGACAGAAGGAGAACAAAGGATTAAGATCTAAAAGCGGCCTGAAAGAGGTGAGCCTTTAGCATGGATTTGAAAAGGGGGAGAGATGAAACATGACATAACGATACAGGTAGTTTGTTGCAGGCATAAGGAGCAGCAAGGTGAAAGGATCAAAGTCTGGAATTGTCTGTTGAAGAGAAGGGCTTAGAAAGAAGCAAACCAGAGAAAGAGTGGAGTTCATGAGGAACGGTGTAGGGAGAGAGAAGGGACGAAAGGTAGTGAAATGCAATAGAATGAATGCACTTACAGGTCAGAAAGAGAAGTTTGCATTGGATACAGAAATGGAAAGGAAGCCAATGAAATGATTTGAGAAGAGTGGTTATGTGAGTATATTGGGACTGGTGGAAGATTAGCCACGCCACAGAGTTTTGAACAGACTGAAGGGGAGAAAGATGACTCAGAGAGAGAGACCAGCAAGGAGGAGGTTGCAATAATTGAGGTGAGAAGTGACTAAAGAATAGATAAGTGTTTTAGTAATGTATTCAGAAAGGAAGGGGTGAATTTTCTTAAGGTAGAGAAAGAAACAATGGGTTTTTGCTATCTGTTGGATATGTGTGGAGAAGGAGAGGGAGTAATTGAACATGACTCCAAGTTTGCAGGCTGAGGAAATAGGAAGCAGAAGAGTGTTATCAACAGAGATAGAGAAGGGAGAAAGGAGGGGGGAGAGGATTTAGGGGGAAAAATAAGAAGTTTGGTTTGACCATGTTAAATTTCAAATGGCAGTGAGACATCTAGGCAGTGATGTCAGATAGGCTGGCAGATATATAGGCTTTGAGTGTAAGAGAAATATCAGGCGTAGAGTCATCAGCATAAAAATGATACTGAAAGCCATGGGAAAAGATGAGAGCACCAAGGGACTGGGTATAGAGAGAGAAAAGAAGAGGGTCTAGAACAGACCCTTGGGGTACACCAACTGAAAAAGGGATAGCAGTAGAGGAGGAATTGCCAGAACAGACACTGAAGGAACAATGGGAGAGATAAGAAGACAACCAGGACAGTACAGAGCCCTTAAAACCAAGTGAGGACAATGTCTCAAGGAGAAGGTGGTGGTCATGTCAAAAGCAGCAGAAAGGTCAAGAAGAATGAGGACTGAATAAAAACCTTTGGATTTAGGCAGGAACAAGTTGCTGGAGACTTTAGCCAGAGCTGTTTCAGAAGTGTGTAAAGAACGAAAGCCAGATTGAAATGGATCTAGGAGGGCTTGAGAGGAGAGAAATTCAAGGCAATGGTGGAGAACAGCACATTCAAGAATTTTAGAAATGAAGGGAAGAAGGGAGATTGGTCGATAACTAGAAGGACAAGTAGGGTCAACTAAAGGTTCTTGAGGAGAGATGTGACCAGAGCATGCTTGAAACCTGCAGGGAAGGTTGCAGTAGAAAATGATAGGTTGAGAATGTGTGTGATGGAAGGGCTAGCAGAGGAGGAGATGGGTGGGAATAGAATCAGAAGAACAGGTGCTAAGTTTAGAGGAGGAAAGAAGATGAGAGCTTTCCTCTTCAGAGATCTTAAAAAAGGAAGAAAGGGTAGCAGAGAGTGAGGGAAAAAGTTGGTATTGAAGATGGGGAAGAGGAGATGAAGCTGATCTTGAGGGGAATTGGAGTGTAATCTTGTGGACTTTGTCATGGAAATAGTCAGCTAAGGTTTGGGCAGAAAAATAAGGAGGGGGGGTCAGAGGAGGAGGTGGCTTGAGGAAAGAATTGAGAGTAGAGAAGTGACGACAGGGGTCAGAGGCAAGAGAGTTAGTTAGATGGACATAGTAGTTTTGCTTAGCAAATGCTATGGCAGATTGGAAGGAAATACAAATAAATTTGAAGTGAAGAAAGTATGAAAGGGACTAGGATTTGAGCCAAATGCACTCAGCTGAAAAGGCAAAGGAGCGAAGGTAGCGAGTAGTTGAAGACAACCAGGGCTGAGGTATAGTGCACCTCAGAGGACATAGGATAGGAGGAACAAGAGAATCCAGAGCAGAGGAGAGAGCAGTATTATAGGAAACTATAACCTCATTAACCAAGTTAGAAGACATAGTGGAGGAGAGAGTTGAAGAGACAATATTGGAGAGAGCTAATGGATCGATAGCATGAAGAGTCCTAAAAAGGTAGGAGAAGACTGGGCAAGATTGAGGTGGGGAGTGATGAAGAGTGAAGCTAACCAGGTGATGGTCAGATAAGGGAAGGGCTGAGATATGGAAATTTAAGGGTAAACAATCAGAGAAGAAAATAAAGTCAAGGCAATGGTTGTGCTGATGAGTGGGGGCAGAAGAGCAAAGCTGAAGGTTAAATGAGGCGGTAAGGGAAAGGAGTTTGGATAGTGGGCTCTCTTTTGATGACCAGATAAGTGCAGTGGTCAAGCGTTCCTTCTTCACCCTCTGTCAGATCCATTCCATCTATTCCTTTTTGTCCAATGCTGCCATCACAACCTTGCTCCTTACACTTATCATATCTCAATAAGATTATTGCAATATTATCTACTCCAGTCTACCTCACTATCAGCTCAAACGTTTGCAAACAGTTTAAAATACCACCATTTGTATTCTCGCCCATGCCTCCAAATTTGATCATGTCTTCCCTCTGCTTATCAAATCCCATTGATTACCTGTTTCATTTTGAATCCTGTTCAAGCTCCTTGCCCTGGTACACAAAACTCTTCACACCCATACTCCTGCTTATCTCTCTTTTCACATTATCCCACATGCTCCTCCTCATCTTCTTTGCTCTATTCATGTGAGCAGGCTTCATCTTCCCCCACATTCTTGCACATGCTTTAGAATCTACCAGACACTTGGCTTTCTACTTTCTTGGCCCCAGCCTTTGGAATTCACTCTCCCCTGACATTTGTCTTGAGCTCTTTCTTCCCAAATTTAGATCTCTTCTTTAAACCCATCTTTTCCAGCTTGCCTTTGATGCACCAATTTGGGCTTAGATTCTCTACCTCTCCTCTCTCCTCACCAGTCCCTCTTTCCTCCCTATGACCCTGTTCTTTAAAATATAGGACGTGAGGAATTAACTTACATTTCTTTCCTGTGATTTTATTGTTTATTGTACACCGCTCTGATGTCTGAAGGGCGGCATAATTTGTTTTTAATAAAACAAACAATAAACCATAAGTGAGAGAGCAATGGCTGTAGGCAGAGGCAACATAGTTAGGGCCTAAATGCTGGGCCCTTCAATGCTAATCACTCTGCATGTCCTCAGAAAACCATGTGTTCAACAATGAACACTGGGGGTGGGTATTGGCTGGGTACAGAGTCTGAAGATGTCACCTACACACATCCCTGCACTGTATCCACAGCAAGGAACATGCATCATAAGTCCAAATGCCCATGGATGTGTACTGGCCCCAACCAAAAGCAGATGTAACAACCTGTACAGTGACTGGCAAGTGGCAAAACAACAGTTGACCAAGAGAGTGATGATGATCATGGTGCAGAGCTAGGGAACAGGGCCTAAAGAGGTAGGGCAGAGGTGGACCCTTCTCATGCACCTCCATAGCAGAGTATCTTGGAAGTGGCCTATGTGTTCCTTAGAAATCCCCTTCAAATGCTCTGACACACCTTTAAAAGTAATAGTGTGCTCTGAGATGAGGTGTCTGACCACTGCAGTCAAGCAGTGTGTGTCATGACTTCTGTACCTAGAATAGACTAGAGGTGAGGTTACCAGAGCACCAGGCTGCAAGTTCAGCAATACATCCATAGAGACTGGAGACAACCAAGCTATTATCCATGTCTCCCAAACTGCATGAAACCGCTGTCAGGACATCAGGCACACATTCCCAAATTAGTGTCCCAGGTGAGTTAGAGTGATAGGTGTTTCTGTGCCCACACACAGAACCTAGGTAGAGAGAAGGTAGAAACATGAAGTGGCACGGCATGCAGGGAGAGAGAGGACAGATGTAGGAGGACGTGCAACAGACTATGTTCCTGGGAGACCTGATGTATCCAGGTCTCCACCCTCCCTCATAGACTCCTCAACAATTGCTTGGCGAACCTATTGCTTCAGGTTGGTGAGGGCCTCTGGCTAGCCATCTGGCCCTCTCTCCAGGTCCTTGGTCTTGATCCCCATCTTGACCTCTCAGTTGCAATGATAGATGGCATCCAGTCACAGACTGATGCCCAGACAGAGTTTCTGTTTCTGACAGGCATTCAGAAGAACCCGCTCATAGCTCAGGAGCACATTCTATGGCTTGAGCATCTCTCTCAAAGAGAAGCACCACTCACACTGGCAGAAATTGTCCTTTCTCCTGAACAACTTTCATTTTGGTGCCAAATCCCTAAGTTAGCTTGGAAGCAGCTGGGGTGTTGGTTAGGGTCTCTGGCTAGCTATCTAGTCCTCTCTCCATGGCCTCGAACTCCCTCCACTTCTATTTCAGGTCTTTGGGCCGGTGCTACCTCCCCCAACAGGAGTTCCATCCCATCCTAGCAGAAGTTGTCCTTTCTGGTAAGCAACCTTTGTTTTAATGTCATGACTTGGCCTGAGATAGCACCGATCAGAGAATTTTCTAAAATGAGACTGCACACGTCTATCTTCCTATTTTATAAATATGCATGGGGCAGTGTCTGCACACTCCCGATATACATGTATGTTCTTCTGAAATGGGTTGCGGATGCAAACGTATATGGAATATAAACATGTGTGGTTCCCATTTTAGAAATGAGGAGGCAATCATGTAGGTAAGCTGTATGTGTCCCAATACAAAATTGGCAGCTCATGGACAGCAAGGTCAGGGATTTGGGAGTAGTGCACAGGATCTTGCAAGGGCTCACATGTGTGAGGGATATATTCTGCATTTGACTGCTTTATCAACTAATTTTCCCATACCTGAATGGATTAAGAGGAAGCTGCCCCTTTACAATGTTTGCCTGGGTGTTGGGGAAAGAGGACAATTTGTTGGGTAAGACTGTTCTGTGTGTTCTAATGTCAGATTCCAGTTGCTAAAAATGTTTTCTCTTCTTCCCCTACATGGGGCAACAAGGCACAGAGGAGAGTGGGACTCTGAGGAGGGGGAGAGGGTGGGGTGGTAAAGGGTTTTTCCTTATGTTTTAACTATGTATATATGTGCACAGCAGGGCTCCCACAA
Organism: Ichthyophis bannanicus; assembly: GCA_033557465.1. Lineage (NCBI taxonomy): Eukaryota > Metazoa > Chordata > Amphibia > Gymnophiona > Ichthyophiidae > Ichthyophis > Ichthyophis bannanicus. The sequence goes on along the minus strand of CM066036.1, from coordinate 729,372,876 downwards.
TCGTTTTTAACCTGTTACTTGCACAAAGTGGTGGGTACAGCCCTAAACAACGCAACAAGGGCGATAAACTGCACGGAGTGTCAGGCACCTTTCTAGCTACTTTACTGGGCAGACTAGATGAACCATTACTGGTCCGTATGTGACTTCATTTACTATATTACTATGTTACAATATACATGGGACAGAGGGCCAGCACTTTTACTTGTGCTTATACTATATGTGTGTGTGTGTGTGTGTGTTCGGCAGGAACCTCAGTGCCTGTTTTAATTTGTACATAGGAGCAGGGGGCCTAAGACCTACCATAATTGCCTGGCAACTCCTATGTCTACTGTGCACTAATAATATTAATAACAATGGTCCAAAAAAGAGGATATCCAAATACACTCAAGAAAAACAGGAATACCTGTATCCTCCAAAGGTGATTCTCAAAGTTTTCAAAGATCCAACTCAACAAGTCCTTATAAATTCAAAATTAAAGGAACGAAAAAAGCCTTCAGAGACTTCTAGCATAGCCACAAGGTGACAAGCCTTTTTGCGGCTATGCTATATCTGCCACTCAAGGCAGGTTACCCCTCTCTATTTAGAAGTTATTTGTGTTTTGATTCCATCCTCTTGCTATGTAGTGATCCTTTGTGCCTGTTCCATGCCTTTCTGAATGCTGTCACTGGATAATATATTGAAATCCTCTGCTCAATGTGCAGTTCCAGTGAAAAAAGCTTATAGAGGGCTAGGAATAAGCAAAGGAATGGAGAATAAAACTAAGGATATCATAATGCTTTTGTATCACCCCATGGTGTGAGTGTACTTTGAGTACTGTGCTGTTCTGGTCTCCACATCTAAAAATAAGATTTATTTATTTTATTTATTTGTATTTATTTAATGCTTTTTTATACTGCACTCTTTAAAATCAGTGCGGTTTACAGATAACATTTTGTACAGAGCAGGAAGAGCCTGCTCTGCACTTACATCGAACGGGTAATACAACTTGGATTTAGAACAGGGGTAACTATATACAGACTATATACAGTCCAGGCAGGAAGTCGCTATGCAGTTGTAGCGACATGGCTTTCCCTGGGAGCTATGTACAGGGATGTCATTTATTTACTAGGTTGTCTGTTTTTTACGGTTAGGTTGTAGGGTTGTGTCAGGTGAGGACGTGTTGTTGGCTTGGGCATAGTGTAGGAGAAAAAGGTGGGGCTTTAGTGCCTTTCTGAATTGGGCAAGGTCAGTGATTGCACAGATGGTCACTGGGAGCTCGTTCCAGCAGGAAGGTGCATAGAACATGAAGGCTCTGATTTTTGTTGCCTGAGTGCATTTTGTTACTTCGCTGGGGGTTATTAGTGTGTTGGTGGCAAAGGACCTTCTTGCTCTGGTTGCAGGTGTGGGGTGGATAAGGTTCATCAAAGAGCTAGAGGTTGTTTTGTTGATGGACTTGAATGTTAACAGTACTACTTTGTAGGTGAGCCGGCAGTAGATTGGTAGCCAGTGCAGGTCTTTTAGGATTGGAGTAATGTGGTCCCTTCTAGAGGCCCCGTGTAGGAAGCGGGCAGCAGCGTTCATTGCTAACTGTAGTGGGTTTAGTGTGTTCTTAGGGAGTCCAAGATATGGTGGAATTAGGAAAGGTAAAAAGAAGGGCTATCAAAATGATAAGAGGATGGAAAAATACCCCAGTGAGGAAAGGCTTAAAAGGTTAGGGCTCTTCAGCTTGAAGAGATAGCCGAGGAAAGATATGATAGAGGTCTGTAAAGTAATGAATGGAGTGGAACATGTAAACATGAATTGTTTGTTTATTCTTCCAAAATATTCAAAAACTAGGGAATATTCAATATTAAGACAAATCAGAGAAAATATTTCCTTCACTCAGTGCATAATTACGCTCTAGAATATGCGAGAAGAATGGTAAAAGCTGTTAGTGTAACTGGGTTCAAAAAAGGTTTGGATAAGTTCCTGGAAGAAAAGTCCTTCTACCATTATGAAGGTAGAGTTGGGGAAATTTACCCAAAATCTATCTTTTGGGATCCTGGTAGGTACTTGTGAACCAGACTGACCACTTTTGAAAAAAGGATACTAAACTTGATGGACCTTTGGTCTGACTCAGTATGGTAAATCTTATTTTCTTATGTTCTGATGCAGCCATAACACCCTAAAACAAATGACCACACATTTAATCCATTACAGTGCTCTACAAGGAGCCAATGCAGCATATCCAAAGCTGGCTAAACTGAATCACGTGGCTTAATCCCTAGAAGAATTCTAGCTGCTTTGTTCTGTAAGTGTCTGTAGTCTGGCTGTTTCTTTTATACGTGTAAGCCCGTAAACAAGACATTCCAGTAAGCAATGTGATGTATTACAAACGTATGATTTTCATCAAGCTATCCTGAGTCAAATATGACCGAAGATTATGCACGTTCCATAAATGAAAAATGAAAAAGGCTTGTTGACACAGTCAATATGGAGTTACACATTGACAATTTCCTGGGAATAATTCCTACGTAGACAATTTTGGAAACTACTTGAAAGTTAGAGATAGCCTAAATATTTATGTAAGTGGTTCATAAGGTCAATCCTTAGGGGCTCCAAACAGGCCAGCGTTTCAGTACATCCCTAATGAATATGCATTGGATAGATCTGCATACACACAACCTTCATCGTGACTTCTTTGCCCATATTTGGGAGTTTGAACCTTAGCGGTAGTACCATGAGACTATTGCTGGGGATCACAGCTGCCATTCTGAACCTATGACAACAGCATAGGAATGACTGGAGAACATTCTTGCTCCCCACCAGACACTAGGAACAGCTGATTAGAGCCAGCAGGTGATGTTAGGAGTGGGGGAGGTCTGGGAGGAAGGGAATAGTTGTTTTATATGTCTGGGGTTGGGGAAATGGGGGTGGGGGCATTGAGTAATGTCAGCCTGTCAAGTGGGTGGATCAGAGGTGTGTATATTATATGCTGGGTGTGTCTGGGGTTAAGGATCTGGGGATTGGAGGCACTGAGTGACAACAGGCCTGTTGGGAGGTGATATTGATGCATCTACCACATGGTAGGATCAATGAGACTGGGCAGCTGCATGCACTAACATCTCTTTAGGTAGAGGTAAATGCCTTCACACTAACTGCACAATGACAGCACATGATAAAGCTCCATGCACTAATTCCTCTGTGCAGTACATGCCCATTCTTTGTCTAGTTCCTGCTCCGTAACAGGGCATGCAGTTAGTGAGTGCATTAGTGCACAATAACAGTTGCCATGATTCATGCACCAACAGAGTGCGCTGATTTGTGTACTAACTGCTTGGCACACTTTAGTAAGACAGTAAAAATTCAACTTTATCAAATGCTTTCTCTGCATTAAGTGAAACACTTCCAAAGTGTCCATTCAAGTTAAAAATATGGTCTGCAATTCCTTAGAACATTCTGAAATTAACCAAAAAACCTTCAGAACATTTAAGCTCTGCTTCCATGTAAATATCAAAATCACTAATAGCTCACACTCTTTTCCCCTTTGTATTCAATGATGCCACCTTGACTGTGTTCTAGAAAGGATTCAACTACAGACAAGAGTTGAACAAGCAATAAATCTAAGGTAGATTATAATTTTTAGAATGGAATTTCAGGGCGATGTCTGCTATCGTCTTGAATATCAAAGTCCAACTGATATTCTGATATACAGCATAGTTACTCACCTGTAACAGGTGATCTCCGGGAACAGCAGGAATTGAGTCTTCACATAGGAAAGCTTTTGGGAGCATTCCACTGCGCCTGTGCTGCAGCCTTCCCGCCTTTCCAACTCTCCCTCCTCAGTTGGGTTTGTAGCTGAGATTAAAGGAGAAAAGGAGAGAGAGAAAGAAAGAAAGAAAGAAAGATACAACTCCTAGGGGAGGAGGGTGGATTGTGAAGACTCAATTCCTGCTGTTCCCGGAGATCACCTGTTACAGGTGAGTAACTATGCTATCTCCAGGAACAAGCAGGAATGTACGTAGTCTTCACATATGGGACTCCCTAGCTTGGAGATGCCAGGGAGATGACCCCAGAGACAGCAGTGAAATACAGGCTGAATTGGGTCATGTTTCCTCCCAAGGATCTCTGGTATCGAAACCCGGGACGGGGGGTAGGAGTTGTTCTAAGTCTGAAAGAGATGCTGGAGAACAGCCTGGCCAAACAAGGCATCCTGTCCAAGCAATAATGGGCCACAAAGGTGTGGACAGAGGACCAGGTTGATGCTTTGCAGATTTCATTAATCCCCACCGAGCGTAGATTTGCCATAGAGGCAGCCATCGCTCGCACACTGTGTGCTGTGACATGACCTTCAAGAGAAAGTCCTTTAATCTCATAGGTAAAAGAGATACAGTCTGCAATCCACTTGGAGAGAGTTCTCTTAGAAACTGGAAGACCGAGGTGACTGGCATCAAAGGCAACAAAAAGCTGTGAAGCCTTTCTGTGCTGTCTAGTTCTCTGAAGATAAAATGCCAAAGTACGCTTGCAATCCAGAGTATGTAGATTCTTTCTGCACAAGAGGCGTGAGGCCTAGGGAAGAAAACAGACACACCACAAAAAGAAAATATTTTCTGCGGTGACAGGAATTGTTCCCTGTTGGCTTTGTGGAAAACGAAAAACTGAGGAGGGAGAGTTGGAAAGGCGGGAAGGCAGCAGCGAAGGTGCAGTGGGATGCTCCCAAAAGCTTTCCTATAGGACACTGGGGAGCGTTCCCATGTGGCCTCCGTTGGTACCAATGTCACCCATTTGTGAAGACTACATTCCTGCTTGTTCCTGGAGATCAAATCATTCTATGACATCAAGCCATGGTTGATAGCATACAAGGCAAATGATTCATGTTCCGGAATGCAGCCTCAGCAAGAGGACCTGCTGGGCCTAGTCTCTGGACTATGACTATGAGCTGTTAAGGTCCACTGCAGAACCATAATTACTACAGGGGATGGGCAGACTGCTCTAGTATGGAAGCGATTTCCCAGAGTGCTCAGCCCTGTGTTTGCATTTCTTTGTCCTTGCTTTTCCTTTGATGTCTTCCCCCTCATCCCTTGTTTCCTACCTGGCCTGCTTCTGATCACTCCTCGGCTGGCCAGCTCAGGAGTAGCATCGGTCATTGGCATGTCCTTGTCTTTTACCATTCCCTCCCTCACTTCTGTGTATTTTGATATTTGGCATTCACTCCTGACTTGTAACCTAGGCTTCCTTCCCCTCTTCTTACCCATTGTCCTCTCATTCTCCTTATCTCCCTATTTATTTTATTTTACCTTATTTTTATTATTGATTTTACTTTGTTAACCATCTAGATGCCTCAGCTATAGACAGTATATCAAATAAACTAAAACTGTAACTGTACACACATCACCCCACCTGATCCCTAACACTGATATTGTACAGATCCACACTGGGCAGGCTGACATTACTCGGTGCCAGCAGGACCACAGTCATAATCTGGTCCACCTCACCACTGAACCACAGTATCATCCCTCCTATCCAGTAGTACTTGCTGCAGTTCAGCTTTGCTCTTTCACTGTGGACAGTAGAATTGGATCTGTCATGAAGTTTGAAGCCTCTGCCAGTCTCTCCTGGCACAAACATCCTATCTTCAATTAAGACCTCCAATACAATATGCATTCAAACACAAACAGCACTCATAATTGCTCAAGAGGCATTAGAGATAGCATTAGTATGCTGACCATCTCATCATCTAGTTAAGACAGACAGCACAATACAAGAGAAATAAGGGGTTCAATAGGGAGAGGAGACACAAGGGGAACAAAAGATTAGGATCCAAAAACAGCCTCAAAGAGGTAAGCCTTTAGCATGGATTTGAAGAGAGAGAGGGATAAGACTACGAATTGCATAGTAGGGTTGAGGATTGGGTGGGTTATAGGCATGAGTGGAGGAGTAGCCTAATGGGTAAGAACACTGGCTTGGGAACCCAGAGACCAGGGTTCAATTCCCAATAGCACTCTTTGCAGTCTTGGGCACGTCACTTAACCCTCCATTGCCTCAGGAAAGATCCGAGTTATCAATGTCCCTGTTTAATGTACATTACCAAGTTTAAGTTTCAATGTAAACTGCTTTGATTGAAATGATAAAGTGGTATATAAAACCTGTTAAATAAATAAAGACAAAGTGAAGAACACATTGCAGTTAGCATGCAGAACATAGCATGCTGTTGCAATAGATGCAGGGGCACTTAGCAACAACTCAATGGGTGGTGCTAATTGCACTGCATGTTAGGGTATGCATCCCTGCAGTAAATGCTAGTAATGACCTCCAATAGCTACTGCAGAGGCTTTGCCCTTAATGCATGTTAGCTTTAGCGTTAAATGTGCATTAAGTGCAAAAATCTAACACAATTTAATAAAAGGGACAATTAGTGCATGTGGACCTGTGTAGCCATTGGGAACTTTCTGTAGCTCTTAAAAAAAAGCTTTATGTTTCAAGAAGTTACACATATGGGCATGTTTACTAAACCATGCTAACCATTAACACAGCATTAGGACACAGTAGGCACCATGGTAAAAGTTAGTATTGGGCCCTGAGCTAAAAATTCAACACTAACTAGGCAGCAAGTAGGTTAAGGGTGTAACGCGTCCCTTGACAGCACATTGCAGTTAGTGTCGGCACTATTAACACTGGTGTATTTAATGCCACCTCAGTGGGTGGTATTAAGTGCAACCCATGCACCAGGTTGCAGAATGCCATATGTTAGCAAGGTGCCAATGGTAGAGGGATAGACAGCCTAAAATTAGTGTAGGCCTCTGTGCTAGTTCTGCAGTCCAATCATATGCCTCTAGTCTGCTCTTTCGTAAACATGCCTCTTAAAACATATTAGTAGCTGCATTTTAAGAAAAAGATGCAAAAACATTTTGTATTGAAAGGTGCACTGGTTTCTTATTCAGCATGCTATGTACATGAAGAATAGGAGTGTAAAACTGTTACTTGCTAAAATGTTTCAACTTTGTTCACTTACTATCAAACCGCTGTTAGTTTGTTTTCGTCCCCTGCCATCAAATGTTTTGTAGAAAATGCCTCCTGGATTGAACTGAGTACTCCAAATAATCATACTGCCTTGATAATAAACATCCATCCCAGTTATTCTTGAGTTGTGTTCTATATGAGAGATTTTCTGATGTTCTTCACTGTAGTTGAATGGATATACAAAGCTTAGGATTTCAGTGTCATTAGCGATGTAGAGAACTTGATCTTCAGAGCCTGGAGAAGTGAATATACATTTGTATATTTTTAATGATTTTTCAATACAAAATAAATGTCTAAATTGTAGCATATATTTACATGTACAGTATCATTGTTTTGTACAAAACAATTTATTGCCGTATTGGCATCTAAAATATATAAGTAAATGATAATTATTGGAATAATCAAATAGAAAAAATCTGTGTTAAATTTGGGAGGAGGGAAATACACAAGACTGCCCTGAATTAGCCTGATCTCAGAAGCTAAGCAGGCTTGGACCAGGCTAGTACTGGGATGAGAGATCACTTTGGAATAAAGGTGCTGTAGGACTTAATACATGGAAGAAAGGCCTTGTAGTCTACTTCTGGCCACACCTTTCCAAGAAAACCTAGGGGGATTGGATTGCCAGAAGTCAGAATTGTAACAGCCCACACACTAGGTGGAATGTTCAAAAAAGTGCTATTTTATACCCATTTTATAAAAGTGTCAGTAGTCATTTTGGTCCCAATAGATGTGAAGTGGCATGTTAGAAAGGATGTGGAGAGGGGGATTCCATGTCCATCTTAGGAAGTGGAGAATTAGGACAGTAATTTAAAAGAGGTTCAGCAAAACATAGAATCCCTTGTAAAATAGCTGCAGGACTGAAAGGGTATACTTCTCCACCTCTGGCAGGAGCAGTGATTTCAGGAAGCTGCATGGTGGGGGGAGGGGGGAGCCTCCCACTTAATGTAGGAGCAGCCATCTAAATTCACTGCAGCAGCACAAACAGCATACTGGTGCAGCACCACATGTCCCCCCCTCCCCCCCCCCCCCACACCACAGAATCCAGGAACCTCCCTGGCTGCCCAAAACCCAGTATGTTAACTTCCTCTCAGACAACCCAGAGATCACCCCTTCCCTCCCCCAAGGCACTCTGCTGAAAATCAACCTTTCCATCCTTTAGGGGGAGAAGGGATCTATGGGTTGCCTCGGAGGGTGGAGGGAAGGGGTGATCTTTAGCAGAGTGTCTAAGGAAGGAGGGAAGGAATGATCTCCAAGTTTCAACATATCAGGGTGGGGGCAGCATGGGGGTTTCTTGGGTCTGGAGTGTAAATTGGAGTGGCCAGTATCAGCAAGACCATCTGCCCCTGTCAGCAGGCACTTACAACCTGGGAAGTGGAGGGTAAATGCTGATGACCACATTCATCTCCCAGATATGAATTCCCTATATAAAATGTCTGTATTGTAGGCCCCACCTATACTACTCCCCCTCCCCTCCCCTAGGCTGGGTAGAAGTGATAAGCATTCCCATGTCTGCATAAAGCAGGTTATAAAATGGTTATATCCACTTGTGGTAGGCGACGGCCTATGATCCATGCTAATTGAACTAAGCAGACAGGCCTGAGCAGCTTGACCTGTAACTGAAGCCTGTAGTTAGGCCCAGAGGAATGAAAACCCCCCTGAATGACGACACCATAGAATTGAAACTTAACTCAGTTTAACTGAACATAGCTAAGCAGAAACAAAACTTGGAAAAATAGAAGAAAAACAAGTTTAATTGGTACTGATAAGGTGTGCTATGCTTCTATGGAATTAATTAACTCTGCAGAGAGCAAGGTCACAGTGCCTCTGCTTCCCATATGTTTTAACAAGCTCAGCGACCTTGGAGGAGAGAAGTAACAAGTTGGAGACACTGACCATTGTAATTGGGACTAGAAGGGGGGCAACCAGGTGCTGGGCCCAGACCAGAGTCCCGATTGGGTAGCCATATCAGTACCGGGACCAATAGATGGGTGAGAGGGGTACTGGGACCAATGAAAAGTTTGCCTATGCTTAGAATGGACAAGAAAGCTATAAAAGTTGTTGTTTTACTAGAAGCCATTGCTCAGCCATTTTGAAATTGCTTATTGCTTGAGCCATGTGCACATTAAACTGGCTTGGATCCTTGAAAAGACTCCTGGATTTATTTATTGCATGCTTATCTGCTGCTACATTCTTGGTGCGTTGGCCGGGAAGTGCGAGTGGTGGATAGTGTTCAAGTGAATAAATCCACGTAATTCGCCTTGAGGTTTGGTCCAGTTGGAACCATGCCAATCCGACGCAGGGGAATCTCCCTGGGCCCACCGATCCTCTTGTATCGGAGGGAGTTCTGCCTGGCCTCGGCAGGCACTGAGTCCAGCTGGCCAACACTTCCGACCCGGGGGAGTCCAGGATCCAACTCAGAAGCTTGGGAACCAGATCTGGTAAGTATAGTTTTGAAAACCTGTCTAGACAGATGAGTTAGAACTGCAGTTTGCAAACTTTGGTAAGACTTAAGTCTTTGTTTGAAAATCCTTGCATGAGTATTCGCTAGGTACAGTTGTTATAGAGAATCATGATTCAGCCTGGTCAGAGCAGACAGGACTTGGTTTTGGGTATGTCTAGACAGAAATAGAAAGAGCAGTACTGCCAGTGGAACTTGGAATTTGTAATCTCGAGATATTGGGAATTGGTAAGAGAGCTCTCAAGGAAGGGCCGAGTAACCCCGCATGGGAATTCGCCGGGTGAAACCCTCATCCTTTTTGTAATTGGGAAAAAGACTAGTCAGAATAGATAGAAAGGAATGCATTCTAAGATACGTTGCTAGCATGATTGTGTGAATGAAGTGTGAATGAGAGGTCTGGCAGCACGGACCAAGCAGAGTGGACTCTGGACTAGCGCAGTTCCTAGTCGGGTGACTGCGTCTAGGTCGCGAAACGGATGAAGCGTTTGGTGTATTGTCCGTCCTGTGTATTTGATTTTTGCTATCTGTTGAAACTGCGAGTTTCCCTTTTGTTATATATGTGAGATTATTCTGTTGAGTAATTTGTGACAGTTCACTGATTAAGAAATTGTTTTAATAGAGCAGAATGAAGACCCAAAACACCTACAGTCATTTTTAGAAATCAAAAAGCTGGTCTGACCCAGTTAGTTTTTCTACTGCAGTGTGAAAAACTGACAGGGGGCGTGTCTGAAGGAAAGAATGTCTAGTGTCGTCTTTCTAATCTTGTGCAGGCTTAAACCTCAATGCTGGTAGTTTGTGCTTATTTCAGGCAAATTGTACCTGTTTTATTTAATATGTTTTTTGTTCCTTCTGCTGTGGTTATGTAATATATATCATTTATTTATCATTTAATAAGAATGTTTAGTCAGGATTGTGGGTCCCGATAGTTTTTGGGTTTAGCCTGAAAAGGATTAAGTTTGTATTAATCCCTTATGGGTTGCGGACCAAGTGAGAGGAATTTCTGTCGGCTGTATGTTCAAATTTTCAGTAAGCACTGAAACAGTTTAAATAGGAAATGATAAAGAACTGTTTTTGTTTTTCCTTTGATCTACAAAGTAATTAGATCACGACTTAACATTGATTTAAATTGTTTTTTTCTGGCATCTCTGTCCATGTGAATGAGAAGTCTCTTTTTATGAGCACAGTTCAATTGTTTCCCCGCGAGTCGAGGGGTGTGGCTTCCACATAGCCTGCAGAGAAAAAAAAAAAAAGGTTCTGGAGAGACAGCTGGAGACTGCAGGAGATTTCTCCTAGGAATGAAAAGGGACTCCCGATTTGAAAAGTCTCTTCATTTAATCGAAGCGTGATGAATTTATAATTAGTTTTTTCTCTGGTTTCACTAGCTCTGTTTAACCAAAAGTTTTAAAAACAAAGTTTATCTTTTTATGAATGAGTATAAGTCATTTGAATGCATGCTTCCCCTCTGTGCTGGTTACTAATGAACAAATCAGTTAGCTACACTGACCTTTACAATATTGGCTTTAAGATAAATTAATCTGTGTTTCTGTATTTAAAAAAAAAAAAAAGGAAAGGTGTACTGTATTTTATGAAAAATATCCGGAATGTCTTTTAAATATTTGCTTCCTGAACTAAAAAAATAATTTCTTTTGCAGAGACATGCTGACAGATAGCTATAGTTCTCTCTATAAGAAGCATAATGGATGTATGTGCTCAATCTAAGTGTTTCCTGCCTGCCCTATGTTTACAGAAATAATAAGTGTCTTTTCAAGTATGATCAAGAATTTCAGTAAGGGATTTACTGAAGATTATGAAATGTCTCTGTCCCAATCAGGATTTTGCCCCAGAATTTCTAGATATCCTGTCTCTCTCTCTCTCTCTCTCTCTCTCTGTAAGTAGTTCTGTTCAGAGTGCTTAAGGGGGGGATGGGGCCCAGTCCACCGATGATGTCAACCCCCCCCCCCCCCCCGGGGGGGGAACAAATGTGCCCACAGCAGAGAAGTGGATCCTTAAAAAAAAAAAAAAAAAAAATCAACCTCCTGGATAGAGCATTGCTAGGAGAAACAGAATCCAGGAGAGGGGGGGGGGGACTACAGATTCCCAAGTAGTTTGCTAGCCACCTCTGCAACAGGGGAATGTCCACCCCCTCCGGACTAGAAGTGAAAGTCAGCTGACCAGACTTGTTTAGAACTGAAAAAAAAAACTGCATTATACACTGAGAAGTTTTAGGACTTGATTGAACTAATGAACGGAAATTGCAAAGAACTGGATGAATTTGCGGGCATAATGGTTAAATGAAAGTTAATCAGAGGGTGTGTGAATTGTGAAAATAAATGTAACAGAGAAAGTGAATGATATTTTAGTTGAATGATGTGAGGAGGTTATCTTAATTGAAGGAACAGAGGAAGTGAAAAACTGGGTGTGAGTACGCCCATTATAGAAAAAGAAGGACATTAGAGAAGTGAATGCCCGTATCTTGACTCCACCCCAGGAGGGAGTACTTGATTGTAGAATCATAGACAGAATAAAACCAAGCACAGTGTTTCAGCACGAGAGTGGAGCAGCTATAGCGTGAGTGGCAGCCTGAGAGGGCTACAGCATGGATGAAGACTAGGCCAGACCGGACTCTCCAGTTTCCCTGGGTCCCCAGGAGTCAGTCTGAAAAATAGGGGACCAATATATGGACTTTTATGGGGGATACAGGAGCAGAATACTAAAGCCAGTAGCCCCTGTGTTTTTCTCGCAAAGCCTTTTCTGCAGAACCACATGTGTGAACTAGAAAAAAAAAATAATAATAATGTACCAGTTCCTGTATATGCCTGAATGCCCTATTCCATTTTTGGGCCGAGACCTGCTTGCAAAGCTTCAAGCACAGATATCCTTTGTTGAAGGGGAAAAAAAATGAAACTCAAAATCTGCTGGCCTGATGGTGTTAACTGTCCCCAAGAAGAAGAATGGCGGTTCTATTCACCTGCATCCAAAGCAACAAGCTGTACACTTACCAACCTCATAGCCCCACCTGGAGGATGGGCAGAAGATAATCTACCTGGCCTAGCGAAGAACATAGCCCCTGCCATTGTCACCCTCAAGCCAGTCAAGAAGCCTGGGACAGGTGATTACCGCCCAGTGCAGGATCTAAGAAAGAATGAATGATGCAGCTGAAACTATACAACCAGTGGTACCAAAATCCTTATATTCTCTTGGAACTGATCTCTGCTGAAGCTATACATTTCATCATTCTGGACTTAAAAAGATGCCTTTTTCTGTATACGCTTAGCCCAAGACCCCACTACAAGGAGGCGGGGCCAACTCATCTGGACAAGATTACCTCAAGAATTCAAGAACTCGCCTCACTCAGCAAAAGATTTGACAAGTTATCCAGAAACTCAAGAAAAAAAAAAAAGAAAAAATTCTACTTCAATATGTGGACAACTTGCTCATAACCACCAACTCAGAAAGTGAATGTCCACCAGCCACCAGTGAACTCTTGCACCTTTTTAATGAGGCTGGATACAAAGTCTCAAGAGCCAAAGCATAATTATGTCAAACAAGTTAAATACCTAGGATTCCAGTTGTCCAGCGGAATTCGACGCCTGGAACCCTTACCAGAACGCAAAGCAGCTGTATGCAGTATTCCTACTCCAATCACCAGGAGGCAAGTGAGAGCCTTCTTGGGTGCCACAGAGTATGTTGTATATGGATCCCCAATTTTGCGCTGCTAGAGAAAAAAAAAACCCAAAAAAAAAAACCATTGTATCAAGCTATCAAAGGAATGGAAAAGTCTCCAGAGGAATGGGGACTTGAACAGGATGCAGTCTTTTGATCTTTGAAAAAAACACTCTGATGTTGTCACCAATTCTGGGTCTACCAGATGTCCAGAAAACCTTACAGTCTCTATGTTCATGAGTCGCAAGGAAATGTTCTGGGAGTGTTGACTCAATCTCTTGGACCTTATTTGAGAAGCTGTTACAGCTACAGCCTTCCTAGTAAGCAAAAACTAAAAGAAAAATCCCTTCACAAAGGAAATTACTAGCTAACAAATCTATGAATGTTGAAATATTAGAGTATGTTGTGTGAAAACCCCAGATACAACTGAAGGGTCAGTCAAGCTTTCAATCCTGCTATGTTGTTATCAGTTGGTCTTGATCCCCTGATCATGACTGTTTAGAAATTATGGACACTGTATTCTCAAGCCACCTGGATTTGACTGATGTCCCTCTGGAGAACCCTGAACAGACTTTCTTTGTGGCTGAAGGCAGTTTCATCATCAATGGACATTGTTGTGCTAGATATGCAGTGGTGACCCCTGATTTGGTAGTTGAGTCCTCAGCCCTGGCCCCAGAAACTTCACCACAGAAAGCTGAACTGATAGTCCTCACTAGAGCACTAACAATAGGAAAAGAGCCCTGTCTAAATGTGTACCCAGATTTCAAGTATACCCTTACAACCTTACATGCATATGGGGCCCTGTACAAAGAATGAGGGTGGATAACCTTAGGAAGCAAGTCCATTAAGTATAGCCCCAAGATATTGATATTAATAGATACATACTGCCTATAGATCTCAGAATTTAGGAAAAGTAGAATATATGAATAGAACCCTGAAATCTCAGTTGTCTAAACTTTGCCAAGAGGTTTACCTGAAGTGGCCCCAGGTTCTTCCCATAGCCCTTCTTAGGATATACTTAGCCCCTGCTAAGTCTTTAGGAGTTTCCCTTTTTGAGATTCTGTATGGGCAACCCCTGCCTATTGTATAGGAAATAAAAGGAGATATGAGACAGATAGGATCTGAAATTATTAGACATGAACTATTGGTTTTAAGTTCTGTTTTGCAGAAGTCTTCATACCTGAGTACAAAATCGATTACTCATCAATTTGCCTGCACCCCTGCATCCTTTCAAGCCTGGAGTCTCGGTGTGGATCAAAGAGTGGAGAAAGATACTGTTAGCCCTGCATTGGAGGGGACCCTATGTCGTCATCCTGTCAACAACTCCAACTGCAGTAAAAGTCGCAGAATTTGAACCTTGGACCCATCATAATCAAGTGAAGCCAGCAGCTGCTCTTGAACCTGATCACTGGACTACTGTACAGCATCCTGAGACTCCATTGCACCTCACCCTACGACAACAACCACGGACCTAAGACTTATTGGTCCCTCAGAAACTGCACTATTTCAAGACTGTTTGTTTATCTGAAGGTAAGCCTCGCATCTGAAAAAACCTGCAATCATCAGAAAGAGACTGTGTTGTGTTAAGAAATTGAATCTTCTAAGAGACTGTGTTTAAATACTCTGAAAAGACTGTTTTGATCTCCTAAAGAGTGAACTGCTCTAAGGAAGCAATAATAGCCTAAGAGACTATGCTATGATATTTTAAGAAATTGAGACATCCCAGAGGACAGTGATACTTTGGAATCTACAGCCCTACTCCTGCCAAAACGCTGGTAGGTCTACGTACGGCAGAAGCTTGAGGATCTACAATCAACCCTACATCTGTTATCTGTTGTGGAAGTCGACAGTTCCACCAATTTTCCAGAGACTATGCCCATTATGAATTATTATTATTGCTTTATTTTGGCAGCAGCCTTGGAGTGCTTTGAAATGACTTTTGCCTTATCTCCCTGGGCAGCCTGTATAAGTACAACATGAACTGGACCGAAGGTCATTCAGACCTTGTTTTATCATTCTTCCTATACTTGCATTGGTATACTCTCCAATCCAAAAGTTGTTCTAGATCTTGACTTTCTACAAGGCTATGCAAGCCACCGTTGCAATTCCTCATACCACCACCAGAACTTGTTTCTTGAACTTACTGGAGCAATAGCATCTAGTCTCCACACTTCTGACTGTTTCTATTGTGGAGGAACTAAGATGGGAGATCAGTGGCCCTGGGAGACGCAAGAACTGAACTATTCTATCCTATACAATCAGACTGATTTACATAATACTACTAGTGAGTGGGTATTGGCCCACCCCATTGTTGACAGTTTGTGTTTTGTTCGGACTGGACCACAATCTACTACGAAGGATGGACAGCTGGTCTGTCTAAATCAGAAGCTTTACGACAGCACAACAAAGATGCAACCGAACCTTCTAATCCTTTATTTCTTTTTCCCACTCTTGCCAAACTATGGACTTTGACTATCTGCCTGTTGCTCCCTTGTTTCTTGCCATTTTGCTTGCAAATGATAACTTCAGTTATTAATAACACTGTAGAGCGTAAGACAGCTACAAAGATATTAGCTATGTGAACTTACTCCCCTATACCACAGAGTGATACCTTTACCTAGTATTATGTGATTTGATTCTCACACCTTATTAACATGCGGGTGAGAATAATCAAAGGGGGGAATGTGGTAGGCGACGGCCTATGATCCATGCTAATTGAACTAAGCAGACAGGCCTGAGCAGCTTGACCTGTAACTGAAGCCTGTAGTTAGGCCCAGAGGAATGAAAACCCCCCTGAATGACGACACCATAGAATTGAAACTTAACTCAGTTTAACTGAACATAGCTAAGCAGAAACAAACTTGGAAAAATAGAAGAAAAAACAAGTTTAATTGGTACTGATAAGGTGTGCTATGCTTCTATGGAATTAATTAACTCTGCAGAGAGCAAGGTCACAGTGCCTCTGCTTCCCATATGTTTTAACAAGCTCAGCGACCTTGGAGGAGAGAAGTAACAAGTTGGAGACACTGACCATTGTAATTGGGACTAGAAGGGGGGCAACCAGGTGCTGGGCCCAGACCAGAGTCCCGATTGGGTAGCCATATCAGTACCGGGACCAATAGATGGGTGAGAGGGGTACTGGGACCAATGAAAAGTTTGCCTATGCTTAGAATGGACAAGAAAGCTATAAAAGTTGTTGTTTTACTAGAAGCCATTGCTCAGCCATTTTGAAATTGCTTATTGCTTGAGCCATGTGCACATTAAACTGGCTTGGATCCTTGAAAAGACTCCTGGATTTATTTATTGCATGCTTATCTGCTGCTACACACTCATATCCCACTCTGACAAAATATTGTGTTTCCAAACTACTTTCTTCTGCTTCAGAGAAGAGATCTTCCACTGGGCCTAACTGTCAAATATTCAAAAATTTGAAGCAATGAATGTATGAGAGTTAGAACTGTTGAACAGTGCTTTCCTGAAGTAGAAAAAAAATGTCTTTGAAACAAGATATTGTGCCAGAGTGGTGTATCAGTGGAATTAAATTTATAGATATTATATTTGGAGAAGATAAGTGCATTATACCTTTAAGTGATTTCACTTTTATGGACTAAACTTTTCACCTGTCCAAAAAAGCAAAGCAATCACACCTACAGAGTACAAGACAGAATATAAAGAAGCAAAGCGATGAACCACACTGTGGAAAGGCTCACAAAGGATTTTATTAAGTTGTCCAGAAGACCCTCCCTACATGGGGGTAGTGGGATTGGAAAGGATTTAACACCTCTCAGGACAAATTAGGCATTAGGTAATATATATTATACCATAAAACCACTGTAATAAATGACAAACACTATACTTAGACACCGCTGGGTTGCTGCTACACTCAGCGGTGTCTGAGTATAGTGCTTGCCATTCATTACAGTAGTTTAATGGTATAATATATAACTTATCTAATGCCTGATTTGTCCTCAGAGGTGTTACATCCTTTAAAGTTCCACTACCCCTGATGAAGGTTCCCTGATGAAGGCTTGTATAGGGAGAGACTTCTGGACAACCTAATAAAATCCTTTGTGAGCTATTCCACAAAGGCACAGTGGTTCATTCCCCTGCTCCTTTATATTTGGCTAAAAATTTTACCTGAAATTTATTGAATCAATGATGAGAGCTATGAGACAAAGGGTGGATTGATACTCACTAACCTCTCACATTGAATTATCATCCTTTTGATATATATATAAATTGAAATTGATTTTGAATGATTTATATATTAAATGTACTGGGACCAGGTCAACTATTGAAATTTATATATATTCCTCTGGCTTTTATGGCTTTTCTGGATATTTCTTAAACTATTTTATAAAGCTAGTGTAGGTGCCTATTTGCCTTTATAAAAGAGGAACCCAAAATCATCCTTCACAGAGCACAAAGTTGCATATACGTTGAAGAAGTTGTAAATGTGTGAACGCACATTCTGCATTTTACGCGTTCATTTTATAAAATACCTCACAACTCTATTCCTGTCTTCCCCAAAATATGCCCCCAGGGATTTCCTGTTAGCGCCCCTGCTTGCATGAGCATATTTTGCCTCACAATTTTATAAGAGCCATTATCGACATGCAAAAGATGCTTTACATGCAGAAAATGTTGGGTCAAATTACAACCATATTGGACAAATAGATCAGTGGCAATGAATGCTTTGCCCCATATTGCTGTATGTTTACTACCTCTCCCTAAGAGGCCAATGTACTAACTTGCAATTAACGTTGCCCAAATTATGCATAAATATATGTTTATTGAGCTTGATAATGGGAAATGTTAATGACATGAAAATAAGACCAGATGGTGACACCTATAGAGCATGTTTACTAAAGGGCATGAACTGTTACCGTGGCACTAATGTGGAAATAGCAGCTGTGGCAGCAACTAATGCAGGAAAAATGCAGACATTGCAGCGCTTTTCCACAATGGTTGCATTTTGCATGGTAGGTACAGGCTTGGGTGGTATTAGGGTAGAAAGTGGGTAAAGAGTTCACGCGCCTACAAAGTGCAATTACTGTGGGCATTACTATTGTGTGGTAATTGCCAAGGTTTGCAGGCTTCACTGATGCAGCTATCACCACCTCAATGGGTGGTGATAGCTGCATCCACAAAGCTTGTCCCCCGTAATTCCTGCATCTTCTCCGTGGTATCTGCAGTGGAAAACCTGGGAACACCCCTTGCAGATACCGTGAGACTTTTGCAGCTAACATGGGCTTTTTATAGAAATCACCTAGCCTTAACTGCAAAAGTCTAATGCACTTTAGTTAACATGCACCTTTGTGTATTTTAACTGTGAGATTTATCACAAAAAAATTGAACTACACCTCCCAAAGTGTATTTCATTTTCTCACAATAATGCATTTATGAAGCACTGCATGTTTTTTCTTTTTCTGTGCTTACAGATAATGGGGTGTTTTGAATAACAGTGCATTTTGTTACCTCATTAGCAAGTTTTTAGCCTGTAAATTCAGAAACAATAAACATTGAAGGTATTTGCAAGCTGCTAATGGATCGCTCACACCCACTAACAGCACTTTTTAGCCACACTTGCATTTGCAAATTTAAGCACACCTTAATACACTGGCTTATAAACCAGTTTTCTAGATACTGGAAATTATGTATTTCCTCAGGCCTCTCTCTTCTTCCCCTAGAAACCAGGTAGGCAATGCTTGCAAATGCATCTCATTTATATTCTGTCT
Source organism: Ichthyophis bannanicus (assembly GCA_033557465.1). Taxonomy (NCBI): domain Eukaryota; kingdom Metazoa; phylum Chordata; class Amphibia; order Gymnophiona; family Ichthyophiidae; genus Ichthyophis; species Ichthyophis bannanicus. The sequence goes on along the minus strand of CM066036.1, from coordinate 729,354,039 downwards.
GGGTATCTTGAAAACCTGCTTGTGGCAATTGAGAATTGGAACTGCCTATTATTGCCCTAGACAGCATAGTTACTCACCTGTAACATGTGATCTCCAGGAACAGCGATAATTTAGTCTTCACATATGGGTGACGTCGGTACTGATGGAGTCCATGTGGGAACGCTCCCCAGCGTCCAATAGAAAAGCTTTTGGGAGCATGCCACTGCACCTGCATAGCTGCCTTCCCACCTCTCCAGCTCTCCCTCCTCAGTTGAGTTTGTAGCTTTGATAAAAGGAGAGAAGGAGGAGAAGAAGAAGACCTACAACTCCTAGGGAAGGAGGGTGGGTTGTGAAGACTAAATTCCTGCTATTCATGGAGATCACCTGTTACAGGTGAGTAACTACGGTATCTCCAGGAATAAGCAGGAATGTAGTCTTTACATATGGGATTCCCTAGCTCGGAGATGCCAGAAAGATGACCTCAGAGTCAACTGTGGAATCACAGGTATAACAAAAAAGGTCATGTATCCTCCAAAGATGTCTGGTATCGAAACCCAGGACGGAGGGTAGGAGTTGATCTAAGTCTGAAAGAGATGCTGGAGAACAGCTTGGCCAAACAAGACATCCTGGCAAGAGTCCTTGTCTAGGCAATAGTGAGCAGCAAAAGTGTGGGCAGAAGACCAAGTTGCTGAATTGCATATCTCATCAATCGCTACATAGTGTAGATTTGCCATAGAGGCAGCCATGGCCCGAACATTATGTGCAGTAATGTGACCCTCGAGAGAGAGAGAGTCCTGCCTCTTCATAAGCAAAGGAGATGCAGTCTGCTATCCACCTGGAAAGAGTTCATTTTGATGCTGGCAACTCCAGGTGACTCGAGTCAAAGGAGATGAAAAGTTGGGAAGCTTTTCTGTGCTCTTGAGTTCTTTGGAGATAAAAAGCCAAGGCACGTTTGCAATCCAGAATGTGAAGGGTTGCCTCTGCCCTAGAGGAATGAGGTCTAAGGAAAAAGACAGGAAGGTAGACTGCCTGGTTTAAATGGAAGGGAGAGACCACCTTCAGCATAAAGTGAGGATGAGTCCTAAGGACTACCTTATCACGGTGGAATCGTTTATAAGGAGGGTCAGCCAACAAAGCCTGGAGCTCACTAATGCATCTTGCTGAAGTGAGGGCAATAAGGAAGGTGACCTTCCATGTGAGAAACTTCAGTGAGGTAGTGGCTAGAGGTTCAAAGGGCGGTTTGAGAAGCTGTCCTAAAACAACATTAAGATCCCATGCCACTGGAGGGGGCTTAATGGGAGGTTTGGTTAATAGAAGACCCTTCATGAAGCATGCTACAAGAGGCTGAGAAGAGATGGACTAGCCATCTAAGGGCATGTGAGAGGCCGCAATTGCACTTAGGTGTACTCTTACCGAATTGGTTTTGAGCCAGGAGATGATAGGTGGAGGAGATACTCAAGTAATGCCTCCACCGGAGCTGAGAAGGGGTTAAGATCCCTCTCAGAACACCAGAGAGTGAATCTATGCTACTTGAAGGCATAGGAGCGCCTGATGGATGGCTTCCTAGAAGTCAAGAGGATGTCTTTAACCTCCTGGGAAAGGTTAACATCCTGGAAGGATAATGTATTCCCTATCTCGCTGGAGTTTGAAAAGGGTCTTTGGAATGAGGGGAATGGGAGGGAAGGCATATAAGAATCCTTGGCCCTAGTAGAGATGAAAAGCATCCACCTGCTGGCTGTCCGGTGCAGGAGTCCTAGAGCAGAAGCGACAAAGCTTGGCATTCTGAGGACTTGCGAACAGGTCTATCTCAGGGGGTTCCCCTGATCTGAAAAATGTGAATGACTTTGTCTGCATGGAGAAACCAATCTTGGGATAGAAGGACTCGACTCAGTTTGTCCGCCAAGACATTGTGTTTGCCCCGAAGATACACCGCATGTAGGTGAATGTGATGCTGTATGGCAAAAGCCTACAGATACAGGGCCTCACTGCAGAGGGTCCAAGAGCCTGTTCCGCCCTGCTTGTTGAAGTAGAGCATGGCTACTTGATTGTCCATATAGACTAGAGCTGTGTGGAATTGAAGTTGGTCCTGGAACACTTTGAGAGCATTGTGAATGGCTCTGAACTCCATCAGATTTATGTGGAGTTGTGACTCCTGATGAGACCAGAGCCCCTGAATGGAGAAATTGTCCAGATGAGCTCCCCAGCCCAATTTGGATGCATCCATCATCAGGGTACATTGATGTGCTGGCATCTGAAATGGTGACCCTACCAGGAGGTTTTTTGGGGATTGCCACCACTGGAGAGACAAGATTAGGTGGGTAGAGACCATTATTTTGTCTTCCAGGTGACCCGATGCCTGAAACCACTGGGAAGTCAGTGTTCATTGAGCTGTGCGCATATGTAGACGAGCATAGGAACAACATGCACTGTTGATACCATATGACCCAGAAGTTCTCGAGCAGTGAGAAAGTTCTTGAGGCATGCCTGAAATGCTAACTGATTGAGTTGAGCGCAGCAGAGTTGGGGCATAAATGCCTTTGATTGCTTATTGTCTAGGAGAGCTCCTATAAACTCTAGAGTTTGAGAGGAGACGAATTGGGACTTTGGAAGATTTATCACAAATCCCAAGTGTTGCAACACCTGCATGGTATGCAAGAGGGAAAGGCTGGCCTCTAGAGAGATGTTTGCTCGAATGAGCCAGTCGTCTAAATAAAAGAAGACAAATATCCCGAGAATCCTTAAGAATGTGGCTACTACCGCCATGCATTTTGTGAAGACTCTTGGGGCAGAGGTGAGGCATTATCTGTATTGATAATGTCTCCCTTGAATCATGAAGCACAGGAACTTTCTGTGCTGTGAGTGAATAAGTGTGTGAGTATATGCCTCCTTTAGATCTAGAGAACAGAGACAATTCTGACTGGAGATAGGGGAGAAGGGCCCCTAGAGCGATCATTTTGAACTTCTCCCATAGTAGGTACTTGTTTAGTTCTCTGAGGTCCAAAAATGGGCCTGTACCTCCTGTTTTCTTTGGAATGAGGAAGTATGGAGAATAAAAGCCCATCCCCTGCTGGAATGGTGGAACCTCCTCTATTGCACCCTGTGAGAGAAGGGAGGTGACCTCTTGCAGCAACAGAGCAGTGAGAGGGGACTGAAAGCAGAACTCTCTTGGAGAAGTTCGGTAAGGGGGGGTAGACTTCGTAGATGAAGCTTGTACCCCTCCCGTACTATGGACAGTGTCCACTGCTCTGCTGTGACAAGATGATACCTGTAGGCAAAGTGACAGAGTCTGCCGGGGGTGTAGACGGGATCTGGAATCTCCAGTGGCAGAATAGCTATGTTCTCTAGAAAGGAGTCAAAGACTCTGAGGAGGCTGGTTCTGCTGAGGTCGCTGTGACTTAGGAGTCAGAGCCTTCTTTTGCTGCTTTGATGGCTGCTGCCCCTTCTGAGGAGCATGATGTTGACACTGTACAACAGGGGTGTAAGAAAGATGGTACTTCTTCTTCTTATAAAAAAAAAGATTTCTTTGCTGCTTTTTTCCTAGCTGTGATGGCATTAGATCTAGAGAGCCTAATAAGAGTGGTGTTCTCAGATTCTAACTGATAGGACTTGTCCTGCCAGTCCTTGTCAAAAAGGTTTTCACCAGTGCAAGGGATATTACCCAGCTTATCTTGAACCCATTGTTCAAAATCCGGTGCTTGGAGCCAAACGATCCTGCATGCACCGATGCAGATGGATGAAGTTCTGCTGATGCACTCAGAACAGTCAAATGTTGCCCTGTTAACAAACTTTGAAACAGTCTGAGCATGCTTTACAATGGTGAGATAATCTGCTCTCTTGTCTTCGGGGAGAAGAGGAGCCATTAACTCCAAATCCTTAGCCACCTCTCTAAGGAACATACCCATATAGAGTATGTAGGAAACTGATCCTGACCGATAACATGGAGGTCTGAAAACAATGTCGACAAAGGTATCAAGGGTTCTCGATTCCCTACCTGGAGGGTTCGAAGAATGTGTCATAGCACTCTTTATTCGACGCATTGTTGATTCCACCACCATGGAATGGTGCGTCAATTGCATCTTTTGAAAATTGGGACACTCCAGTACCTGGTACATGGTATCGAGTCGTCGGGTCTGTGGAGATATGGTAAGGGGTGTCTCCCGCATATGAAGCATGCAATGGATAGGGAGCCTAGCAGCCTCCTTCGGGGCTGTAGGGTATTGAAGAATTTCAAGTTCTTCGGCCCTAGGCTCTTTCTCCAATGTCACTGTTATGGATAGACCCCGAGCAACATCACGAATAAAGTCTTGAAAAGACATGTTCTCTGGAGGGGATATGCAATGTTGTGGACACAGAGATGGGTCTTCTGGGATAGTTCTCATGTCCCAGGTATCGGCCAATTCATCATCCGATGAATTGGAATCCGAAGGCTCAAAGTATCGACAGGCAGGGTGTTCCCACTCTGCATGTACTCAGTACTGATAAAAAACGGTAGTTGAGGCTTGTGATGCCAGAATGTCGATACCAGAAATGGATTTGAGGGCCAGCATGGGTGATAGCGTGGTAAATGGCAAAAAAGTCGATGCAGGTTGTGTATGTACTGGAGCCAGCACCGGTGCATGCGGAATCGACTGTAAAGGTTTTACTGGTACAGAGGCCGCCAGTAAGGCCACTAAGCTCAACTCGATGGTCAGGATATGTTGATCCATGAAGCTTGGTGATGCTTGGGTATTGGTACCGGAATTGCGGGTCACAATCCCTGAGCATGGCACCAGAGTTCTACAGAGGTGGAGGCCTTGGGAGCATCCTGGAACCCCACTAAGGCTTTGGAGGAAAGGTCCTCCTGCCAGGGTTGTTTGGCTGGTGTGTCTCCCTCCAGGGCAACGCCCGAGGCATCTCAATGTTTAGAAGGAGATCTACCCTTGGAGGGCTGGCCAGACTTCGATGAAGACTTAGGTTTCGATACCTGAGATCCTTGGGAGGAATATGAAGCTCTCGGTGACAATGATGCTAAAGACACTGCATCAGAGGCAAAGAGGGTGCCTAGCTTTGCATATCTTTAGCTCAATTCTGTAGTCCTCTCTTTGTCATCTTCCTACAAAGAAGACATTCTGACGATTGATGATCCAGCCCTAAGCATTTTAGACACCAGTCATGGGTGTCTGTGGCCAAAATGGTACTGCCATATTTTAAACACTTCTTAAAACCACTGGATGGTTTTTCCATTTTGTCTGTGACAAAAGGGGAGGCCTAAGCCTAAGATGGTGTCGATGCACTTGAAGGAAAGAAATAATTCTTTCCCTCACAGAAGATTTTTTTTTTTTGAAGAAAGAAAGAAATTAAGCAGCAATGGGGGTCAGTACCAGCATCGACAGGAAGGCAGACATGACCACAAAAAATAAGAAAGAATGAATTTTCTGCGATGACAGGAATTGCTTCTTGTCGGCTCCGCAGAAAACGAAGAACTGAGGAGGGAGAGCTGGAAAGGCAGGAAGGGAGCTAAGCAGGTACAGTGGGATGCTCCCAAAAGCTTTCCTATTGGATGCCAGGGAACGTTCCCCTGCGGGCTCCTTTGGTACAGACATCACCCATATGTGAAGACTACATTCCTTCTTGTTCCTGGAGATCATTGTTTCCCAAACCTGTCCTGAGGACCCCCAGCCCGTTAGGATATCAACAGTGAATATGTATGAGATAAATCTGTATGCAATGGAAACAGTGGATGCAAATCTATTTCACAAATATTCATTATGGATATGCTAAGAATCCAATCTGCTGGAGTTCTCCAGAACTGTTTCAGGAACCGCCTTCTCCTGTAAAGTTTCCTTCCCTATTGCTATTCAATTTTCCTTCTGTAACCCTTACACTCCAGCCCCCTTTACAAGCCCTATCAAAAAAGAGTAAATTAAATATTTATTTTTATTTTTAAGGTACTTAAGTTGTGAATATTTATGAAATGGTCTGTTGCAAAGTTTGAAACCTTAACAACTGGCGCTGCTGTTAACTTCTGCTAAGACAACCATCTTTACTCTAAGGGGCCCTTTTTATAAATTATGTTAGTTTTTGTACCAAATGTGCATTTAGTGTAAAAATGAATGCGTTAAGTGCAAAGCTTCCATGGTAATTGTTGAAGGCATGACCAACATGTACCCAACAGTTAACGTGTGAATGAATACCCTAATTCATGACACTATTAGCATGGGTGTGCTTACCGCCAGCCATTGAGATGGTATTAGGTACAACAATGCTAATGGCAGCATTGATAGTGCGTGGTATGTCACTTATGATCAGCCGCGCCCACTCTCTGCCCCTACCTCGCCCATTCTTCACCCTAGGGTATGAGTAGTGGAGCGGTAACTGTCACACCCCCATGATAAAAGTTATTGTAAGCCCGAAGAGGCAGTTCCTATGCATGAAAATACATGTTAACTGCTTAGCACACTTTAATAAAAGGGTACCGAATTTTTATGATGTGTTCAGTATATGTTGTGTGTCTATCTGTGTAAATATAGTTAGGAATAACTTCCATAAACCAAAGGAAATGGATCCCTTTTTAAGGAAAGCCATCACTTTGCTGTGAATATTTTTTGAAATATTTTCACTTGAAAAATCTAAAATCTTAAATACAATTAGCTGGGAATTAGACATGTAGGAAGGAAGAGGATGGGGATTGTTATAGATCAGTATCAACGTATCAATTTTTGTATACTTGTGTGTGTTTAGGATTTCTCATTAAATCAGCATCCTAGGTCCCCATCTCCTGTTACAAAATTGCCTGCCCGATATGGAGATGAATTCATGCACTTTCAGCCTGCACATTCTTTGAGGAGATGTTTCCATCGGTGGGGTTGAGAAGGGATTTGCACTTTACTGCATACTTTTAAAAATTTAAGCATATTTATTTTAACCCTGAAAAATTGTGCACCACATATAATAGGTAAGTACATAGTTTTCATGTTTTCATTTTCAAAGCATGATCATGCACACACATTTGCTTTCAAAATTCAGCAAAGTCTGCTACGTAAAAAGTATGGGAGGGATGTTCAATTAATTTCCTTGGCTGGGAAATTCGGCAGCACTAACCATGTTAGTGCCGCTGAATATCTGCAAGTGCCCTCTCTACATGCCCCAGTGCTATCCAGATAGCATCAGGACATTCTGGGGGCAATGTTGCTGACAGGCAGCAGCAATGTCTCAATGGAGATGTCATGGTTTATCCATCAAGACTGAAATACTGTAAAACCAAGTCTAAAACAAGGCAACCACTGGACCCCATGATTCTATGACCTACTCAAGATATACAAAACACATCCCACTACGACCTATCGTCAGTGCAATCAATTCCCCCAGCACATTGCCTGTCCCAGAAACTAAGAACTCTAACAGATGACATTATCTCTAATGTCAGAGACTCTACCCACTTCATTGAAATAATCAGCCACTTGAGACTAAGCAATACAGATAACATGGTCAGTTTGATGTCATCTCCCTCTTCACCAAAGTAGAAGCAGTAGTCTGGGCCATACACTCCAAGCTAGAAACACATGGACTTCCAACAGAATGGACCAACATAACAGCAGTTTGTCTAAAAGCAACTTTCTTCCAGTACCAGAAACAGAACTATGCCCAAAGAGAAGGCATAGCAATGGGTTCCTTTTTCTTCCCAGTGGTAGCCAACATTTTCATGGAGTCTGTTGAATTTGCCCTACTGGACAATGCTAAGCTAAAAACCAAACTCTTGAGTCTGCTATGCAGATGCACATTTGTCATTTGATCCCATGGACAAGAAAAGCATGAAGACTTTCTGAACCATCTGAATAGGATAAAGTTTACTATAGAGACCAATGAATGTCTCCCCTTTCTTGATGTAATGATCAAAAAATGGACAGATTGAAACCTGGACCACACTGTATGCAGCAAACACACCCATACCAACTGTTATCTACATGCAGTATCACATCACCATCTATCCACAAAAAGAGACTTCCTGTGCACACGGGTATTAAACAGGGCACTAAGAGTTTGTGACCCGGACAGTCTCCAGGAAGAAAGGAACACCCTCTGGGACATGTTCTCAGTCAATGGCTACAACAAAATGGTCATCTCCCAAGCCTTAAAACCTTTGTACAAACCAATCCACAAGAATAGCAACCACCAACAACCACTGGATAACAACCCCATGACAGATTTGCCATGCTCCCCTATGTCCAGGGAGTAACAGACTGCATAGGACATTGATTAAAAAGAATAATATCAGAACAGCGTATAGTGCACCGCAGAAGATGGCATCCTCACTCCAACAAGTGAAAGATTGCATACCCCTGTTCCAAACCACTGGAGACTATGACATTCCATGCAGCTGTAGCCAATCGTATATAGGTGAAACCGGCTGCACCATTGAAAAAAGGCTACAAGAACACAACATATATTATAAACTCTGCAACACAGAGAAATCTGCTGTAGTCCTCCACATGATGGAAATTGACTATACAATCAAATTTGATGATACAAGAATCCTGGAAAAGAAGAACACTGGTGGCTGAGAAGGATCAAACAGGCAGTAGAGATAGCAAGACACCCACAAAATTTCAATGGAGACAAAGGATTTAATATAAACAGTGGCCTAGTGATTGGGACAAGTTACCTCAGGCCAGAGAGCCAGGGTTCAAATCCTACTAGATGACAGCAACCTTGGGCCAGAAGGACTGGGGTTTCTAGTCCCATAGGTGCTCCTTGTGGCCTTGGGCAAGCCACTTAACCATCCATTGCCTCAGGTACAAAAACATAGATTGTGAGCCCTTCAGGGACAAGGGAAAATATATATATATACAGTACCTGAATGTACACCGCTTTGACTGGTAGAAAAACAGTATATAAGCCTAGTTAAATAAAAATATAAATAAATAAATGGCAACCCCTCTTTCACAGAAGGTTTGGTGCTACAAAGTCTGGGGCCTAAGAGAAAAGATTTTTTTCCACCTTCCAGAATCTGAAATTGTCACAACAATCTTTCTGTTAAAACACAAATTCCTTCCCTCCATGATTCCTACTTGCACGTGTCCTGCCTCTTCTGCAATGCATCTCCCTACCAAAATTTAAAATTCAAATCTTCCACCTTTTTCCAATTAATTCTGTCTTTGAAATCAATTTCAAATTTCCTGCCTTTTATTTGATGAACTTTCCCATCAAAAATTCAAATTTCCTGCTTCAAACCCACCAATCCGGTTTGAGAACCATTGAATATAAGGCTAAACATTCACCGCATAACCGCTTCACCCTGAAGAAAGCCACAGCATGATGGCTGAAACATTAATTCCATGGCATAACATGGAAAACTGCAAAGATCATTGCTCATATAATTACTTCTCACAAAAGCTTCTGCTAATTAAACTTTGGGAAACTGCATATTTTATGCCATGAGGGGCACTTCATTATTTAAAAGAATCTCATGATGCTAAACTGTTAAATATCTGTTGATTAATCTTGAGAAATATCTTGAGAAACAAAAATACAGGCATTAGGTATGCTCTCACATTCATCTGAGGGCACTATAACATGGCTGAGCTCTTCTGACAAGGTTGTGGCTAGTATAGAATTAGCTAGGGTGGAGGGGGGAAGGAGGAAGCAATGGATTGGGCAGATGAGTAAGGTGGAGAAGAGGTCTGAAAAGTGTTGGGAAGGCAAAATTGGAGGGTGTTTTTGGCAGGTGAGCTAGGGGGATAGTTTGCAGGAAGAGTGTGTTTTCCACAATCTCCCACACTATCTCTAGGTTTGGATGAGATGGTAGTGCAGATGGAAGGAGGGTGGATGGTATAGGGGTTTTCAGTCACAGATGGGGGATGGAGGGGCCTGGTTTTCACACCATGGATCATCCAGAGATGGGGAACGAGATTAAAAGAATGGGGAAAGGATAAGGAGGCTAGCATCAATGCCACTACAAGCTTCTGGATATAGCCTAGTAGGGGTATGAGAAGGTTTATCCACAGGGCTCTTAAGGAGCTCACCATGGTCAACTAGTTAGGTGACCTAGTAGAGCTCTGAGAGTGGGTTGGGGTGAAATATATCATGCAATGGAAGTGATATGTGATGGAAGCAGGGGAAAGCCAATCTGGGAGATATCAAATACTATTGCTATTGTTAAATGTTGGGTGATAGAAGTTTTTAATAAAGGTATGGACATGTATTCTTGCCATAACTGCAGTGTTGGGTGATTCATTTCTAGTCTGAAGTGAGGCAGCTTTGTGAGTGCCTATTTTACAGAGGAGGAGGAGGAGTCTAGTGGTTACAGCACTGGCTTGGTAATCAAGAGACCAGAGCTCAATTCCCACTGGCACTCCTTGTGGCCTTGGGCAAGTCACTTAACCCTCCATTGCCTCAGAAGAAAGGCCTGGCAATCCACAATACCTCTGGTCACACTACCAAGAAAACCCAGGAGCTGCTGGGTTGCCAGGAGCCAGAATTAGACTCTTCCCCCAGGGTTTACCCGTGTGCTTTCTTCCAGGCAGTCACATTGTCACCCCAAACCCTCATTCTCTCAAGTAAGCATCTGTGAAACTGTATGAGCTCTCTTCCAGCACAAAATAGTCCGTTTCTGACTTAGGTAATTGTATGGGCTCTATTCCAACCCAAGTCAGTTTCAGTGAGGCTCTGCTTGGTCTCTCATGACCACTTGTGGTTTATGATGGATTCTCCCTTGTCCTGATTCTCTGTGTTCACAGCACTCTACTTGGAAAACCCTTATCACATCCACCTACCACAGACTTTAAGCTCTCTGAGTTTTCTAGCACCAACTTTTCTTTGCTGGTGTAAACATTCCTTTTTCACTTCTGTATTAACGCTATTTGTTTCAACTGCTTGTCTCTTTCAGATCTTCCACTGCTGTCACTTCCCTTCCTGCTCTCAGAGACTCTGGCTCTAGTCTAGAGTGTTTTGAATTCTGGGACTTTATTTTTGTACTCCTTCCTTTTACCCTGGAGGTCCATTCCCTCTCTCCTTTTTGATGTGTATATAAATTCTATCACAATATATATAGGGCCTCAACTTACAGCCCATTTTCTAGCTTCCTATGCTTACTGAGCTGCATAAAAATCAGGTTTTGCTACTGAAACAACAGTTTTCAATTTCCTCTCTAGGACTTCTTAGTCACTCTGCCCAAGCAACCTTGAGCTGGCAAAATTTTGTGCGCCACAAAGCTTAATTAACTTTAATCCATTCATCCTTCACTCAGCCATAGGGAAATTAACTTTTTTTCTTTTACTTTTGTCTTCAGAAAAAAAGCCTCAGTCTCACAGTCATTCAGAAGTAGGTCTGCTCCCTTTGCTTCCCTGGTGGTCTCTCTTTCTATGCCAATACCACAGATTCCAGAGCATTGCCATAGTGTCATCAGGACTCCTCCAATAGGACGTCATTGTTTAGCTTAGGTCTTGGCTTGGGGTTCTAAGGTTTCAAGTGGTATCATTAAAATAGCTACTTACTTTAATTAAAAATCATTCTTTTGAATAAATAATTCACCCAAATTAATCAGAAATCATAAAAGTGTTCACAATAATGACAACATGCAACTTCTCAGGACCCCTGAAGACTTCAAGAGCTTCTCTGTCTCCAAGTAGCACTGCTGCAGTTTGAAATCCTTTCTTATATATTTTTGTCCTGCTTCAACACAGTTTCTGTCATAGTTTCTGCCACCACTGTCCAATCACTCTTTCTCCCACACTGGCTGTCATTTTTATTCATTTATCCTACTGGCAGCTTCCCCATTTAACCAGGACACTGTCACTAACCCTTTATATTTTTGGGCTGCAGCTCAGTTATTCTGCTTCACTCTCTCAGTGGCTCCTGGCCCCTGCACTACCCCCTCCCATCTGCTGGCTCCTCATTCTGGGTTGTTCCCAAAGTAGGGTTTGGCTCCTTTAAATTTAGATACAGCTTCAACACTGCTTTACCCCAAGCTGTGAACTATGGCTTCATGTTGGGTTTTTTTTCTTTAAAGAAACGTGGCCATGGCACCTTTAAATTTTTTGCTGCTGCAATACCATAGTTGTAGCCAGGTCCTTCACACATTCGCAGCATAACTTTATTTGCAACCTTATGCCTTGGCACACCATTATGGCTCAGCCGTTTCTCAGTATGAGATCTCGGAGCTCCAGTTTTTAGTCATGTGGCCCAAAAGCTGCATAAAGCCCTGGTCTCTCTTTGCAATCAACGGTGCTGGCCACCCTGCAGCACTGATCCCCTCTGGACAATTCCCAATTCCCATTGGGAGCTGCCCAGGGGGAGATCAGTGCACCCCCCCCCCCCCGAAGTAAAAATCATTTTGGCTAGCCAGTTGGGCTAAGGCCCCCTCCCCCATCCACTATTTGAAGGGAGGTAGAGGCTCATGGTCCCTCTCCCATCTCACAGGTAATGGAAAAAATCCCAGCTAGTCAACCGGCAAAAGGGGGGCCCATGGACACCCACCCCCCACCCACCCCAAAGGCCTACCTGACCTTTCCCTTGTGGGTCCCCATCATGAGGTGGCCACTATCATGAGATGCTGCCCTCTAACTTCATACTAGGGGGGAACACTGCAAGATTGCAGCCATCTTTGTTAGGGCCTATGAGAAGGGTACGTACTTCTGGGTTAATCTTCTGTTCACTTTTTTATCACTATGCTGTCTATCCTGCCACTCAACCAGTAGGCAATTTACAATGTCCTACTTGTTCAAGAACATAAAAAAACACAAGGTATACCGATGTTCATCATTTTTTTTAGGGGGGGGTCTGCATTTTTGCACATTAAGTTCCCTTTGTGTAAAGATTTTCACCCCTTAGTACATCATGATAGATATTAACAGTCCCATAAATTCCAAATCCATATTCTCTGTATTTTACTTGACTGCCATCTGATATATTATACATAGGAAAGGGAATAGAGGAGGGATATTTCAGTACCTCTTATTCATTTCTGGAATCATTTACTAATGGTTAGCATGCAATATCTGCTGGGGACCCACAGGAATCTAATGGAATCCGAGGCGGATAGTGCATACTAAAGCTAATAGCATACCCTCGGAATGTTTACTAAAGCGTGCTGCCTGGGTAGCATGGGTTTAGCTCACATTTCTGGCACCATGCTAAAAAGTAGCAGTGTACCATGTGCTGTGAAGCCCCGATGCCCAGGGGTATATCAAGCGATTAATAAAGATAAAGATAAAAAATCCCCTGCTGCCTTTATAGCATGCGTATGGGTGCCGCCCGGGCGAGGCATGGGTATTCCTACCACAATGCTGGCGCAGGTCTTGAAAGCCCACTCTGCCAGTGCTTGGTGGAATGCAACTACCGCCAGCACAATGGGTAGTAGGGTGGTGATAGTTGCTCCCCGCACTCGTTCTAATGTGGTGAGTTACGCTGCTTCTCGCTCTCAAGTATCAAAGCTGTGATAACTTAAAAATACAGAATACATAAAACATGAATTGGAATAGGAGGGAACCTGGGTCAATAAATAAATAATCTTATATATTCAGTTTTATAAAATAAATTAGATACAAGAATTCTGATAGAAAATCCCATTATTATTGTAATTGTTGTTTCTCTGTAATCTTACCTTTTGCTATACATTGGTTATTTCTTTCAATGTAATTTCTGTCACATGTACATTTGTACGATCCTTTCAGATTAGTACAGTGATGGGAGCAGATGCCTAACACCAAACACTCATTGATATCTAGAAATAAACACATGTATGTCATATTAACTTTATTAATCTCTGCTAGTTTCTAGTATAGTTTGTGTGATTAGCTATGCTAGTTACCTGACTGCCCTCTAGAATGGGACAATGAATTCCTTCTCATGGTAATTATATTTCATTTCTAGAATAAGTGGGATCAAAACGTATCTCTATAGAGTCAATCATTTTTGGATAATTTTATAAAAAGAAACCTATGTGAAAAGTCCAAAAAGGAGTCTATTTTATAAAGGTAGAAAAGGCTTCTATATACTTTTATAAAATGACGGCCAGTAGCACACAAATTCTCTCAAATAAATGTACATCTCCTTTGAAGGTGTAAATATTAGAAATGTGACATTTTGGGCTCATTTGGCCATGGGTTAGGGCTCCTAAAAATTCAGCATGCATGCAAATTTCTGGCAGCATGTATATCTGTGAATTGACATGCACGTAATTCATTTGTGTGTACAAAAGCATGTAATGCACAGAGTAGGTGCACAATTATGACAAATACAAAAAAGAATTGGTTTGTTTTTATTTAAAATTAAGAGAGATATTCAGCAGTGGTGGATAGGGCTTGTTACTGGTATCATAGGGGTTTAATATTAAATTACGTTCACTGAACAGACCAAAAGGTTCCTTCCTTAACCATAATTAATGTAGTTTCCTTTAGTACAGTGCACTGATATTCTTCAACACTGAAAAATATAACAACTGGCATTCACACTGCCACCATCCATTCGCTCAAATCTTCACACAGTATAAGAACAAACACATTCTAGGAGCTTTATTAGCACAACCAAAATATTATAACATGAAACATTTCAACAATACTTTCATCCAACAAAAACCAACTGGTCAGGCTAGATGGTGGCATCGTAGCTCTAAGCTGACCACTGTCAGCCACATATTCTCATTCCTCCCTCCCCCAGCCTGTAGTGACACCAGGTTGAGGCCTACTTCAAACTGCGGGAGCTTTCTTTGTGACTTGTGCCACGCATGGCGGTGATGCCCATGTTGTGGGATGCCACAGTCCACTACTCCCCAGTCTCTCTCCCCACCTTTTAGGTGATACATTAACAGTGGAGGAAGATGTCTACCTTTCCCATACCATCATAGGCAGAGACTGTATCTTACATGTCTCCACCACCCCAACATCCGCTGTGGCTATGAATACCTTACAACACCCCTCCAAAACATCCTGAATGGAACTAAATGAAAATATCCTGACCTATATCCGATAAATGCACACCATCTGAACAGTACAAACCAGGACAGTCTGGAGAAATAGGATCATGCGCCAGGACTAAATCTTAACAAAACTATGAATTTACATACCTCGGCATTCACCCGCTTGCACAAATGCTCCACGGCCTTTTGCTTAATGGTGTCATGCCAGAGCCTCTGAAGAATTATCTGTGACCAAGTAAAGGTCACAACAGAAAAATAGCAATATATTAAGAAAATATCCCGTTTCATTTGTCAGATAAGGTCTACTCCTTTGACCCCACAAAGATCATTCCCTCACAAATGAATAAAAATACATTGTGGTTGATTATATTGTCAAGCCTCCAACAAAACAGGAAGAGGTTGGGACCAACACATTCCCCTCAGGCCTGTCCACTGCAATAGTGCACTGCCTGCTGCTAAACCAATATCTTGACTCTGCTACTCTCTTCTGGAACCAGAAGATGAAAGAATGTCCACACAACCATGCCAGGAATTCTCTCCTACCTAGACCCACAGAACAAGCTGAAAAAGAAAACAATATATAAAGGGCCTGCTAACAACCCAGAAATTACTGAATATATAGTTTGAAAGCATTCGAACACCATTGACCAAAGTGCTGAATCAGCTGCACAGGAAGGCCCTGAGAAGCTGCAAATGTTGCTGCCCCAATCCAAAATGAGTGTCTTCCAAAACGCTTGGGGGGGATCCTGCAGCCATGAAGCCATGCTTCAATAAGGCAGTAAACTGAAACCACATTAACAGATCCTGCCCCTCATGGCACAGCTAAAACACACTTCCCCCCACTCCAGTCTTAGCACCAAAAATGCCTGAGCATATCATGCAGGATAGGTTGATGTAAAGGCCTGCCACTTTCCTAGCTCATGCAAAACCCCACAACAGCTTCTCTACCAGAAATGAGGCAGTGGGATCCTCCAGCCCCTGCATCTTAGCAACAAAGGCAACACTAGCCAAAATCTCAGACAAGGCATGGTGTGACTGCCAGCACTGTATGGCACACTCAATAAACTTCAAGACAGCCTTCTGACTAATCACTTTATCTGAAACAATAGACCCAACTAGCAGCAGAGCTAAGAGATAGCGCCATCCTGGCTTGTAAGCCATCCACGTGTTTGCCGCTAGTGAGGACTTCAACAATCTTGCAAGTGGTCCAGAAGGGCATCCCAAAAATGCCCTGACATATGCGAAAGAAAGGCATCTGCTCCTGGTGCCAATGCCCAAAAGTGGGCCCACTGAAAATGAGATAAAAAGTCCGCTACCTCATTATCCACACCCAGGACATGCTTCACCACAAGCATTACATTCAAATGTAAGCACAGCAGCACCAGCAAAGGTGAACTCGCAGACTGGCTATTACTGGCTATTACTTGCACGATTGCCATGTTGTCTGAGCGCAAGACTATGCTCCAGTGCTGCAGGTGCTCAACCCATATCGACAAGGCTACCTATACAGGAAACAGTTCCAAAAATGCAGTATTCTGACAACAGCCTCTATTATGGCAACTATCCATCCAAGGCTCTGCATACCAAGCTCCCCCAAAATAAATCCCAAACCCGATGCTTCTGTATACAACTCAAAATCAAGATTTGAGACAGAGGGAGATTGCTACCCATACACCCCATTGAAATCCTGCAGAAAATGCAACCAAATTGCTAAGTCAGCCCTCACCCCACAACCCATCTGAATAAAATTCCCCTCATCAGCTGAGCCAATTTACTTGTAAAAACTCTACACATAGGTATAACCCGACAGAAAAAATTAAAAAAACCCAGTAGTTCCTGCACTTCTCGCAAAGTCAATTTTGGCTGCACCAAAACCTGCTGGATCAGCTCCTCCAACATCTGCACCTTATCCCTAGGTAAACGAGACTCCATGCACATGGAATCCAGCTCTATTCCCAAAAGGGTGAGCCTTGAACTCGGACACTCGGTTTTCTCAGCAGTTAACGGCAAATAAAACCTGATGGAATACTCTCATCAATCTACCGCACTTTCCCGAGTCAGCTGGACACATATAAAAAAATCATTCAGACAGTGCACTATGCTGTCCTAACAGGAAAAGAAAAGAAACCCTGCTGCAAAAACAGAGTCCTGGCACACACCCCCCGATAAACCCTGGACTCGGAGCATCTTACAGCTGACCCCCAAAGCCCCCCAAATCGACTGAGCAAGGACACCCAGCCATTCCACACCTGCTCTCCTGCACAGCACGGCACTCAAAACTTTAACAAAAGCTATTGCTGTGCTCTGCTACCGGGCTGACAGCCGGGAAAAGAAAGCCCACTACAGACCATCACCACTCGAGCTCCTGTGTCTCCTCAGAGCACAACAACCTGCCAAAAGCTAAGCTGCACAGTACCAACACACAGCTCCCTTGAATCCCCCCTTCCCATAACAAATCGGATGGTGGTCCTCAGTTAGAAGCCCACTCCCGATTTGCCTGGGACGAGAGGCACAGGGCTTATTAGTTTTTGTTTTATATTATTTTGACAAGTTTTAAAATCAAATTTTCTTGTAAACTTACCTTCACATTGCTTGTTTTTGATATTTCTCTGAAAACCAGGCTTGCATTCACAAATGACAGAGGATTTTGTTTGATTGCAGAATGCATCATCTCCACAAGGATTCACCTCACCTTCACAAGGATGTTCTGTGAAAACTGTGGACAGAGTTTTATGCATAAGCTGAATTTCTCAGGAGCAGAAAGCTATAAACCTTTTGTTTTGTATACTGACGTTTGCAAATTTGTTTAGTACTTTCCATAGAAACTTGATTGGGCAAGAAACCAGAAGAAATACTGTTGAGGTATGAGTTATCATTTGAAAGACATGGACCAAGATTTAACTAGGTAATGTTGGTAACTATTCTCCATACAGCTGCAGAAAATGATCAGGTCAGTTTTTAAATGGAGTTAGACAATCACCGGTTATACATCACCAGTGGCTGCTGAATGTATAACTCTGCTATCTGTATATTTTAAAATGCTATTTGGATAGTATCAGACCAAAAATCCCTCTAACTGGCCTGGCACGATCAACGTCCGGCCAGCAGAAACGTCTAACCTGAAAACAGGCACATAATAAACCTGATTCCACACTGCAGTGGAACATCACACCTCAGTGTAGAACATTCCACACCGCAGTGGAATATCACACCTCCACCAACAGGCACAGAAAGGCCCTATCTGCCGCTACTATTACCTCCCCTTACATTAGCCTAAGGCTCCCCCCCCCCCCCCCCACAGCACCTGTGGTTCCGAAATCAGAGAGATATACATCTCCGGCATGGCCTACATCCCCGTGCCCTCTGTATTCTGACAAGATAGACGTCTCAGATGCTTCCCGTCTCTGTGCAGCCATGCCCCCACTGGCAAAAAGTACATCTCCTAAGCCGATGCTCACACTGACAATGGTGTGCTCATGCAAACAACACATTAATATGGATGAAACAAATATGTTCATACAAACCAGACTATATATACTAGTCTGTTGCATACCCATAACACTACAAGGGTATGTACATGTACAAAAGCTACTGTATAGCAAGTGAAAAGTGGGATATTTGTCCAGACTGAACCTGCTACTTGGCTATGATTACACTCCAACTTCTTTTCAAATTATCAAAAAAACAGGTAGACTCTTAGTAAACTATGATATGATTTCCATGGGTAAAATCATCAAAATGTTACACACTTAGTATATCCCATGAGATCTCAGACTGGAGAATAAATAACAGGGCCAGGATCTGACCTTCATTAGATCTCTATTTGCATCAACGACCTCCCATTGGATAACTAAACACCAGTGTGATTTCAATCTTCATGTATATTGCCAGCCATTACCCACTAGAAAAATATCATTATGGACAAAAAATTTCTAACAAACTCCTTCTTGATAAAGCTGAATGCTGATCATAGACGTTAGTGTTGACTATCATGGACATTAGTGTTAACTATTTTCTGTTGTGTCCCAATGCTGATCAATGGCATTGCCGACGCGTTTCTCCTCCCGGTTCTTCAGGGGCCAATCTATGCAATTCTGCTTTAATTGTTCGGCTGCCCACGTTCTACATCGATCCTGTTCTTTTCTCCACACAGGTGTATCATCTGTCGAGAAGGACGCCGCGCATTTTACCCATGGAAATCATATCATAGTTTACTAAGAGTCTACCTGTTTTTTTGATAATTTGAAAAGAAGTTGGAGTGTAATCATAGCCAAGTAGAGAATTCACACTCCGTTAAATGTACCTTTAGGAGTCTTATGACAACAATGGTCAGTCAGACTGAACCTGCAGCAAAACAAACATGGCATTTGAAGAACGCCTTAGTAATTGCAGTCACAGATAACATGGTGCAGTCAGATATGTATTAGTGCTGTTTGCACTGCAGCATGCCCCCACTTTGAGGGTTCCCCACCATTGACAGGGACATACCCTGCTATGTTGCTGCAGAGCAGTTCTTCAGAATATACTGTCCATTCACACTGACTCCTGGTGATGCTGCAGTCAGCCTCACAGTACAGGTACTGGCCAGGCATACATGTCTGCCTAGGGTTGCTGATCAGCACACCAGGGCCTCCCCTGCACCCCTATACCACACACACACACTTGCTTGCAATCACATTTAACATGCATCTGCACAAACTATGCCCGGCACCTATAAACAACTTCTGGTAAGACATAATGGCATGGTGTCTCAGGATACAAATCGGCTCCATACTACCTTACATACCATCCCTATATCTACATTCCCATCTTTATGAAACCAGGAATTATTTGGGAAGCATAGAATAGCCCCTTTAGCACAAACAGCAAATGTCAGCATAGCCAGAATAAAGACTATTGCAGTGCTTTATATTTCTGTAGGGGTGGTTTTTTATTGTTTCCCAAACTTACAAACATCACTCACCTGTAATTTCTATTATTTACAACTGCATCTTGTGCTCTCCCAGACAGTAGACACACCAATTCAATAGAGACGTGTCACAGCAATTCATTTTTTTTTAATTTATCATTTTTATTGAATATTTCAAGATAAATACAGAAATCCAATAAAGTAAAGAAATTATAAACATAAAAGTCCACATCTTGGGGAGTACATCAAGAAAATTGCTTCCCAAGCAATACATAAGCAGGAAAAATAAAAATAAAGGTGTAGAGAACAGGAATCAGTACCCATCATTAAACAAACATAACTCAGTTTTTCTAACATACTGGTAAATCATTAAGACATAATTACTTTCCTTAAGGACAATGAGTATCTAAAAAAGTTTCTAAAGAAGATATATCCAAAAAGACATATTTAGTTCCATTCAATGTGACCAGGCATTTGCAAGGAAATTTTAAAAAAAGGTAGCTCCAATAGCCAAAACACGAGGCTTTAAAGAAATAAAAGCAGCCATTCATTTTTAAGGGAGATGTTGAAGATCAGAGCAGATATTTTTCTAAGTGCTGGCCTTATTCCACGTTGCCGCTGGTATAACATAGGAGTCCACAGGAAACCCTCAGGACACACAGGCCTTTCCTGAATATGCTTTACACATCTCCACGGCTTACGCCCTCTCCCATCCATGTTCTAAGATCCCCGTTTTCACACCTTGTTCGTTCAGGGCCACGTGGTGTAGGAATACAGGTCTAGACATTTTCATGGGGAAATCATCTATCGTACATGTCCAGATGGCCTATTTGCCTTTCAGAATGACCCCCATTGTGGACGAGTGAATGGAGGGCAGAAAGAGGAAGGAGTCAAAAAATATGCATATAGTGTCAATTTTCATCCACTATCCAGATAACCTGTTGGGGGCATATTCAGCAGCTGGTCATCACTGCTTTACTTTATAACCAGATATTCAGTACCGGTGCATACCCAGTGGCAGGGGCTGAATATCCAGTTTCCCCAGATAGAGTAGTTACTCACCTGTAAAAGGTGGTCTACAGGAGAAGCAGGAATCAGTCCTCACATATGGGTGACATTGGCGTCGATGGAGCCCCCATGTGGAGTATTTCCCCAGCTTTCAAGGAAAGCCTTTGGGAATGCAACGCACATGCGCGGTCCCCTTCCCGCCCAAGAGTGCCATCTTGCTCAGTCTGATGACATAGCTAAAAGACAGCAAAAAAAACAAAAACAAAATGAAGTATATGACTGCAACTCCAGGGGAGGAGGAAGGGTCGTGAGGACTGATTCCTGCTGCTCTTGGAGAACACCTGTTACAGGTGAGTAGCTACTCTTTCTCCAGGACCAAGCAGGAAGTCAGTCCTCACATATGGGACTCCCCAGCTCTAGGCTACCGGGAACTCTAAGCTGAAAAATGGCTCCTTCTCAAGAGCCTCAGCATTCGTGAGAAGAATATCCTCTGAGAACGCCCCCATACGGTAGCCCAACACAAGGGCCGGAAGGTAGGAGTTGCCTAAACCTCAAAGAGATTACGGAGTATCGCCTGTCCGAAAGCACTGTCCCTTCGGGACTCTCTCTCGAGGCAGTAGTGGCCTGCAAAGGTCTGGCTTGAAGACCAAGTAGCAGCCCGGCAGATGTCTGCCAACGGAACAGAGCGGAGATGAGCTACTGATGTGGCTTTCGCCCTGACACGGTGGGCCGTGACTCGACCCTGCAAGGGGAGGTCGGCTGCCTTGTACGCCCAGGCGATACAACCTGCTACCCAAGTGGACAATGTACGCTTGGAGACAGGTGACCCCAGTTTATTAGGGTCAAAAGAGACGAAGAGCTGGGTAGCCCTTCGATGCCCCCGCATACATTCCATGTAAAAAGACAACACCCTCTTACAATCCAGGGTATGCAAGACTGTTTCAGCCCAGCTCTTATGCGGCCTGGGAAAGAAGGTCAGAAGAACCACCTCCTGGTTGAGGTGGAAAGATGAGATGACTTTTGGAAGGAACTTCGGGAGGGTCCATAGGACCACCCTGTTCCTATAGAACCGTGTGTATGGTCTATCAGAAACCAGAGCTTGTAGTTCACTCACACGTCCGGCTGAGGTAAGAGCTACCAGGAAGAGTGCTTTCCAAGAAAGGAAGCGCAAATGGCAAGTAGCCACCAACTCAAACGGTGGGCGACTAAGTTGCTCCAAGACCACGTTCAAATCCCACTCAGTCGCTGGTGGACAAACCAGAGGCTTGAGAAGAAGCAGACCTCTGAGGAAGCGGGACACCAAGGGGTGAACCGACAGAGACTGTCCCTCCACCAGTGAGTGGTTCGCTGATAGAGCACTAAGGTGGACTCGAACAGAGTTAGACTTAAGGCCTAGGTCTGACAGGTGATGTAGATACTGCGGTACTACAGGCAAAGGCAGGAGAAAGGATCTTCATTGCGCTGAGCACAACATATTGTGAACCTACGCCACTTGAGGGCATAGGTCTTTCTGGTGGACTGCCTCATAGAGGCCAAAAACACCTCTTCAACCTCCTTAGGTAGAAGCAAGGAAGCTAGCACTATCCTTTCAGCAGCCAGGTCATCAGATTGAGGGACCTGAGATTGGGGTGCAGAAGGGAACCCTAATCTTGAGAAAGGAGATCGTGTTGTAACCCCAGAGGGAAAGGAGTTTCCACCGTCAACTATAGCAGAAGTGAAAACCACGGTTGCCTCGGCCATCTGGGGGCTACCAGAATCACCGAAGCCTTGTCCTGGAGAATCTTGAACAGAGTTCGGGCCACCATGGGTGTGGGAGGAAACGCATACAGGAGGCCCGTAGACCAAGAGATCAGAAAAGCATCTGCTGCCATTCTCAGGGGAGGCGGCTGTCTGGAGAAAAACCTGGGCAGATGACGGTTCAGAGGACCTGCAAAGAGATTGATGGATGGAAGTCCCCATCGTAGAAAGATCTGCTGGACCACCGATGGATTCAACAGCTATTCGTGGGGCTGGAGAATCCTGCTTAGCTTGTCTGCTAAGAAGTTCTCCTGACCAGGTAGATAAACTGCTTTGAGAAATATGCCCTGTTTGACTGCAAAGGAGCAAAGGGCCTGCGCCTCCTGACATAGGAGCCTGGACCCTGTGCCCCCTTGCTTGTTCACATAGAACATTGCTACCTGATTGTCTGTCTGAACTAAGACAGACTGGTGAGAGAGGGCATGAGAAAAAGTCTGTAGAGCCAAGCAGATTGTTCACAGCTCCAAAAGATTGATCTGCTGTGTGGCCTCCCGAGGAGACCAGAGCCTTGAGTGCACGTGCCATGGCAATGTGCACCCCAGCCCTTTAAGGAAGCATCAGTCATCAGAACCCTTGTGTGTGCTGGGGCCTGAAAAGGTACCCCCCTGAGAAGGTTTGGGAGATGCAGCCACCACTGCAAGGAGTCCAAAAGTGGTTTGGACACCTTTACTCTGTCTCGGAGAGTCGCCTGTGGCCTGCGCCCACTGAGCTCTGAGGCACCACTGAGCAGCCCGCATGAGCAGACGGGCATTCGGAGTCACATGTACAATGGATGCCATATGGCCCAGGAGCCGCAGGAAGTGCCTGGTGGAGACCTGAGCATTGCTTTGGAACTGGTTGGCCAAGTCCATCAGTCTGTGGGCCCTGTCCTCGGGAAAGTAAGCTCTTGCCTGCAGGGTGTCTAATCTTGCCCCTATAAACTCTAGGTTCTGTGAGGGGAGCAAAGTGGACTTTGCATAGTTTATGACAAAGCCCAGATGCTGAAGAAGAGAGACAGTGTGAAGAGTGGCTTGACTGGCCTCCTGGAGAGACTAGCCCCTGATGAGCCAGTCGTCCAGGTATGGGAAGACAAAAATTCCCTGATTCCTGAGATAGGCCACCACCACTGCCAGGCATTTGGTGAAAACCCCAGGGGCGGAAGTTAGACAAAGGGAAGTACTCTGTACTGAAAATGGTTTCCTCCCGCCACAAATCTGAGATATTGTCAGTGGTCTGGGTGAATGAGGATGTGAGTATAAGCATCCTTTAGGTCTAAGGAGCATAGCCAGTCTCCCTGCTGGAGGTAGGGCAGCAGTATCCCAATGGTAAGCATCTTGAATTTTTCCCTCTCCAGAAACTTGTTTAGGTTTCACAAGTCTAGGATAGGCCGGAGGCCTACTGTCCTTTTTGGTACCAGGAAATACCTGGAGTAGAAGCCTTGCCCTTCCAGGTGGTGAGGCACCGGTTCCACCGACTGTTCCTTTAGAAGACTTGCCAACTCCTGAAGGAGGAGGTTTCTGTGTAGAGGGAGTCTTGGAGGCTCCCCTGGAAAGTAGGAGGGGGGTAGCTGGTGGAAGTGGAGCATGTAGCCCTTTTGGACTATGCTGAGGACCCAGGTATCCCCTGTGATAGCTGGCCACCTGTAGGCGTACAGGGTCAGCCGACCTCCTGTGCTGAGTGGAGCCAGCTGTGGAGAAGAGGCTATGCTGTGGGAGTCAAAACCCCGCTCCCTGCTGTGCAGGAGCCGGAGCTGGTGGCTTGGGGGTCTTCTGCCTACGGGGGCCCATGCCCCTACCACTTGGCCTTCTGACCCTATTGGGGAGCTGGAGAGGCCTGATATTGAGGGTAGGATTTGTAGGCAGCACCCTTCCTCGGGAAAAAGGGCTTCTTTCCCGAGCCCTTCGTTTTCTGAGAAGGGGCAGAAGTCTTCCTGGACAGCCTTGTCCTGGTAAGAGTCTCAGTCTTGAATTCCGCAGCCTTTCAGTCATGGGCTTACCGAAAAGGTTTTCACCTCGGAGGGGACATCAACCAACTTGTCCTGCACCCATGACTCCAGGTCTGATGACTGCAGCCAGGCCTGACGGCGTGCACCAATGCTGGCCGTTGCTACCCGGGCCGAAGCCTCGAAGCCATCATAGGCTGCTCGAGAGATAAACTTTGAAAACTCTCAGATCCCTGTTGACAAAGCTTTGAACCTCTGCAAAGGTTCCTCTGAGAGGCCAGCTGAGAACCTGGCAATCTCCTTTGCCAGGTCTCGTAGGTACATCCCCATGTACAGCTAATAGGTCTGGACACAGCAAAATAGCATAGAGCCCTGGAAGCATTTTCTACCGAGGGCATCCAGGTTCCAGGCCTCCTGGCCGGTGGGCACCGAGGAGTGCATCTTCTGACTCTTCAGGCGGTGCATGGCCGATTCCACAACCATGGAGTTGTGCGGTAGCTGCACCTTTTGGAAACCAGGGCTCTTACGGACACGATAAATGGAATCGACCTGTTTGCTAAGAACTGGCGTCGAGGACGGTGCCTCCCACATACTGAAGAGCAGCCATTCCAGCATCGGAGGAACCGGTACAGTAAAGGCTTCCTTCCAAGGAAAGTCATACTGGAGGGCATCGAGCTCTTCGGCTCGAGGCTCCTCCTCGGCATCCACAAGGAAGTCCAAGGCTTTGGCCATGTCCCTCATGAAGTCTGAGAACTGGGTGTCCTCCGGGAGGGACCGTCTCCGAGGCTCGGACTCCAGTGAGTCCGAAGGGATGCACCGGGTCCGGAAGGTGTCCGGGGACTCCTTGTTCTCCATCTCCCACGCCGAATCCTCTGAGGAGGAATCGAGCGGCTCCGGCCGTGTGGGCCTCAGACTATCGAGATGTCGAGGCCTCTGATGAAGTCCGGGCCCGGCCGGACGCGGACTCTGAGAAAATTTTCTCACGTTGAGGCTAACGGCTCTGAAGCGCCTTCAATGACATTTTTCCAAACGGGACACAGGCCAGCGGGTCATGGTCGGGCCCGAGGCATCGGAGGCAGCAGTCATGTGTGTCGGTGAGAGACATAAGTATCTTGCACCGATCACACTTTTTGAACCCACTGGCAGCCATCGGGGGAAAAAGGGCCCCTGCAAGGTCAAAAGACCGGGCTGCCAGTGAAAACACAAAAAGAGCGTGAACGCTAGTCACGAAGGACAAAAACTGAAAATGAAAACTCCGGACTCGATACCGGTGTACCGAGCTCAGGCGGGAAAGGGAAGCAGCGTCGAACCGGAACAGAAAAAGCCAAAATAGCTGAAAAAAAATCTACTTTTCCAGGGTGACATGAACTCAGGGCTGTTAGGCTCCGCGGAAAAAGAAAGACTAAGCAAGATGGTACCCTTGGGTGGGAAGGGGACCGCGCAGGCGCCCTGCATTCCCAAAGGCTTTCCTCGAAAGCTGGGGAAATGCTCTGCACGGGGGCTCCGTCAGCGTCGACGTCACCCATATTTGAGGACTGACTTCCTGCTTGGTCCTGGAGAATGTATTTCTGCTTTCCAGCTGCTAATTGTATTGCAAAACCACATAAAGTTAGGGAAGCCTTTCATTTGTCCTAACTTTATGTGGTTTGACTATCCAGTTAGTCGATGAAAATTGCTGCTGACTGGATAGTCAGCAGTGCCGTCTCTGCTACTGCCCCGGAATGCCCCCGGCACTTTCCGGATAGCACTAAGGCATTTAATCTGTCCAAGAGGAGATATTTAGTAGCACTAACTGGGTTTGTGCCTCTGAATATCCCTCTCAGCAGCATTTATATGATTTGCAGGTTTGCAAACCACACATGATTTGGAATATGCTCCCTCTATATGTTTAGTTTAGGCCTGCTGAGTAGCAGACTTAAATAAAATCAGTAGCAGCAGTGGTGGTAAATGAGCAATATGTATATTCAGTGCCACTGACCAGACATAGAGCAGCGCTGGATATATGTATTAATTTAAATGCCACTGCTGAAAATTAGCCCCAATATTTTTATTTACTATGGAGGTCATTCCATAACACGAATAAGTCATTTGGATGTATGTCATAGATATTTTTCTAGTGAAAATGTCTAAGACTGTATTCTGAAACCCCCTTGGCCCTGCACTTCTATGCCACTAACACAGGAATCTTAGAGAGAGGCGGAATGGAGGCATGGTCTGCTGCAGAGACATATAAAGCGTATTCAGGAAAGGCCCGTGAATGTTTTCAGTGTTTCCCACAGACCGATGATGGTGTTTTGGGCATGTATTAGTGATGTTTGCATGGTTGAATGTTCTCATTCTAAGAACATAAGAACATAAGATATGCCATACTGGGTCAGACCAAGGTCCATCAAGCCCAGTATTCTGTTTCCAACAGTGGCCAATCTAGGTCATATGTACCTAGCAGTTTCCCCAAGGGACACAGGTTCCACAATGCTTGTATTGGTTCAAGCATTGATATCCTGGGTCCCTTCTTAATAATGGTTTATGGACCTTTCCTCCAGGAACTTGTCCAAACCTTTTTTAAACCCAGCTACACTAACAGCCTTTACTACATCCTCCGGTAACAAATTCCAGAGTTTGATTACACGTTGAGTGAAAAAATATTTTCTTTTATTAGTCTTAAATAGTTTACCCTGTAGCTTCATTGCATGTCCCCTAGTCTTTCTATATTCTGATAAGGTAAACAATCAATCTACGCTTACCCGTTCCACTCCGTTCATTAATTTATAGACTTCTATCATATCTCCCCTCAGCAGTCTCTTTTCCAGGTTAAAGAGCCCTAACCTTTTTAGCCTTTTTAGCCTTCTGAGAGTCTCTTATTACTGACAGGGATATGTTTTGACCTTTAGCTATAGAGAACCTTTTCTAATTTTTATCTGGTCCATGCTTAGCATTATACAGACTGTTTTCAGAGATGACTAATGCAAGAATAAACTAAGGAGTTCTTCTAGTGCCATATATGTTGTGAAGCAAGGTCTGTCATGACAAACATATCACTTTCTATTTGCTTTTATACTATCTTTGAGTGCCCTAAGATTATTTTGCAGTGTGTTCTTGGCATGCAACAGACTAGTATATATAGCCTGGCTTGCATCAACATTTATGTCTCATCAGTATTCATGTAGAGTTTGCATCAGCACAACACTGTCAGAAAGAGGAGCAACTTAGGAGAGGCACGTTTTACAGAGAAGGCGTATCTGTCCATGGGTATTCGGCAGAGAAGGGTAGGATCTGAAACATACATCTTTTCAGAATACATTGAGTGCGGGGACATCTACGACTGTTTGGAGTATTGTGTGCAATTCTGGAGACCGTACCTTCAGAAGGATATGAACAGGCTGGAGTCGGTACAGAGAATGGCTACTAAAACGGTTAGTGGTCTACATTATAAAGCATATGAGGACAGACTTAAGGATCTTAATATGTACACCTTAGAGGAAAGGTGGGATAGAAGTGATATGATTGAAATGTTTAAATACCTCCATGGCATAAATGCACAGGAGGAGAGCCTCTTTCGATTGAAAGCGGACATGGGATGAGAGTGAAAGAGGATAGATTCAGGAGTGATATGAGGAAATATTTCTTTATGGAAAGAGTGGTGGATTCATGGAATAGTTTCCCAGTGGAGGTGGTAGAAATGAGGACAGTATCTGAAAATCCCAGATAAGTCCCTAATGCACCCCATGTGATTAGCATTGGGGTGTCTTAGGGGCATCCCAAGGCGGAGTGAGGGTGGAGAAAAGGGCTAACCAGGTAGCACCGGTTTTCAATGCTACCTGTTTACCCCTCTGCACCTTAAAGATAGGTGAGGTTTTTCCTCTTATATCTTTCAGGCACAGGGGCTAAGTGGGTAGTATCGAAAATTGGTGCTATCCGGCTAGCTCCTGTGGCTTCCAGGTTGCGCAGAGGAAGGCTACTAAAACGGTCATTGGGCTTTGTCATAAGGCATATGTGGTTGATATAAACAAATCTGATATGTTATTTTTACAATGCTTGTATTCCATTCATTCACCATTCTGTAATATAATTTTGTATGTCTGCATCCTGGGAAGAGGGACTACGTGGTTAATAATACGTAGCCTGTCACAGGTGCAGAGGTACAAAGCTGATTCACCTTTACTGTATGCATCCTGGGAAGAGAGACTACGTGGCTAATAACACATAGCCTGATACAGGTGTATATGTAATGATTTTCTGACTTCCTTTACTGTATGTCTGCATTCTGGGAAGAGAGACTACGTGGCTAATAACACGTAGCCTGAAACAGGTGTATAATATTATCCAATGAATTAATGGGCATGCTGACTATAAAAGAACTGTGAAACAGAAGATCTTTGTGATTATGCTCACTGAAGCATTCCACCCTTCCTTGTAAGAAAGTGATTGATTAAACTAACTCTGCATCACTGAGAAGTCTGTTATTGTATAGAAGTTATGTTTCTTACAGATTGGGGGCTCGTCCAGGATTGTGTCATCGCTGGAGGAGACCACCACTGCTGAGGATGGGGAGACGCGTCCTGTTGAGTTCAACGGCCTCGTTTATCAGCGACGGTGGGGGAGGGGGCTCCAACAGTGTACTGACAGCAGAATCCCGAGACCATTAAGGAAAAATCAATACAGACTCAGTGAAGCAGACCAGGTATTAATCAGGTACAAATGCGTCAACCAAGTAATTCTGTGCACAGACCAAGGTAAGAAACAAGACTGCAAAGTATTGCCTTGGTGATTGGGTATTGAGACAGACTGTTGTGTGTATGAGACGTGTCCTAGACACGAAGTGAGTGCGGAGTCTCAATCCATGGTTCCGACACGTCCACGAGAAGTGCGGCCAGAGAGAGATGAAGTGAAAAGTAAATTGGTGAAACAGGTCTCAATGGGTGTCAGGAATTCTAAAGGAAACTCGAGTAAGGATAGGGTCAGGGACCCCAGGGACATTCTTCCAGACAGTCAATTAGGGAGGATGTTGAAATTTTGGAAGGATAATAAGAGTACTCAGGATAAAGATAAAACTAAGATTTTAAGAATTGCTGTATTACATAGAAAAGAGAAAACATAAAAGCTAGCTGAAGTCTTCTGGCTGACATTTGGCACAGAGAAAGGGTGGTTATGTCAAATCCTTAACTTATACGTAAGCAGTGAAAAGATTAATTCAGCAAGTGTTTGCTCTTGCCAAAAAGGAATAGCAGTGGTGTGTGAAAATGGTCATTAAGCAGGGAATTATTTCGAAGCCAGAGAAACATAGATTAGCAGATGAGACTGCTAAGGGAGCTGCCTTAGAGGTAGACTTAACCCCTATATACAATTTAACCCCAGAAATAGGGAGTCAGGCATCAAATCCTCTTATCTTAAAAAAGATGTAGCATTATAGGAAAAGGTAAAGAGAAGAGCCACCAAAATGGTAAAGGGGATGGAAGGATACTCCTATGAAGAGAAGCTAAAAAGCTTACGGCTCTTCAACCTGGAAAAGTAAGTGAAGCCACTAAAATTCTATTAGAGTTTCTGGGAAGACAAGGGTTCCGGGTTTCCAAGACTAAATTACAATTTGTAGAGAATAAAGTAAAATGCCTCAGACATCTAATTAGTGAAGGAAAAAGGAGAATAGGTCCAGAACACGAATAAAAGGGATTACAGATTTACCCCTACCTAGGACAAAGAGAGAACTAAAGAAGTTCCTAGGACTAATGGGTATTTTATATTATGGATACACTCATATGCCCAAAAGACTAAGGGATTATATTCAAAACTATTAGAAGAGCAACCTAACATTATAATTTGGAAAGAAAAAGAAAAAGAGTTGGTTAAGGATTTAAAACGGAGCTTGGTAGAAGCCCCGGTTCTGGCCTTACCCTCACTGGACCGACCCTTACATTTGTTTGTTACTGTAAATGGGGGAGTAGCCTTAGGGGTCCTCACTCAAAAATGGACAGGGAAGAGACAACCAGTAGCATATTTATCTAAAATCTTAGATTCAGTGTCAAGGGGATGGCCAGAATATGTTCAAGCAGTAGCGGCAACAGCCCTATTGGTAGAAGAGAGTAGGAAATTGACATTTGGAGGGGCCCTGGTAGTAAGTACCCCACATCAAGTGAGAACCATCTTAACCCAGAGGGCTGGGAGGTGGCTCACTGATTCACGAATCCTGAAATATGAAGCAATATTAATGGAAAAAGATGACCTAGTGTTGACCACAGATCAGTGTTTAAACCCAGCTTCCTTCCTATGGAGTGGAACGGGTAAATGTAGATCGATTGTTTACATCATCAGAATATAAAAAGACTAGGGGACATGCAATGAAGTTACAGGGTAACCTATTTAATACTAATAAGAGAAAATATTTTTTTTTCTCACTCAACATGTAATCAAACTCTGGAATTTGTTACCGAAGGATGTAGTAAAAGCTGTTAGTGCAGCTGGGCTTAAAAAAAAAAAAAGGTTTGGACAAGTTAAAGGTCCATAAACCATTATTAAAAGGGACCCGGATATCACTGCTTGACGCAGTACAAGCATTAAGGAATCTGTGTCTTTTGGGGAAACTGCTAGGTACTTATGACCTACTGTAGATTGGTCACTGTTGAAAACAAGATACTGGGCTTGATGGACCTCGGTCTGACCCAGTATGGCATATCATATGTTCTTATGTTCTTATTTACTGAAAGGGAAAAATGAAAACTCGAAGAGATAGGGGCAATAGAAACTGAAAGGGGGGAAATGGGTTTTACCCGATGGCAGGCAGATGATAAACAAACAAATAATGAGAGAAATTATGGCCATTTTACATCAAGTGGAGGAGTAGCCTAATGGTTAAGAACACTGGATTGGGAACCCAGAAACCAGGGTTCAATTCCCACTAGCACTCTTTGTGGCCTTGGGCAAGTCACTCCATTGCCTCAGAAAAATCCAAGTTATCAATGTCCCTGTTTTAATGTACATTACCAAGTTTAAGTGTCAATGTAAACTGCTTTGATTGAAATGATAAAGCGGTATATAAAACCTGTTAAATAAATAAAATAAGAGAGTCATTGGGGTGTATGGGAATATACACAGTAGCCAAGCAAATGTGTGAGAGTTGTATAACCTGTAAGAAAATAAACAAAATGGTCCTTAGGAAACAACCACACGGAGGCAGAGACCCATGTCTTCATCCATTCCAAAATATACAGATTGATTTTACTGAGTTGCCCCTGGTAGGGTGGGTGAAGTACCTTTTGGTAATAGTGGACCATTTGATGGGATGGGTGGAGGCATATCCCATGGTAGCTGCCACAGTAATAGAAGTAGAAAAATTAGTTTTGGAACAAATTATTCCAAGATATGGGATGATAGGTCACATTGATTTGGACCAGGGAAGTTATTTCACAGACAAGGTATTGCAAAACATAATGGAAACTCTGGTAGTATCCTGGGATTTCCATACTCCATGGCATCCACCCTCCTCAGGGAGAGTGGAACGCATGAATCAGACTATAAAGAAACAGTTAGCCAAATTGATGTTAGAAACAAAATTACATTGGACTAAGTGTTTGCCCTTAGCATTGTTAAGAATCCGAGCAGCCCCTTGGAAAGATTTAGGATTGTCTCCCTATGAAATATTATTTGGATTACCATATATGGGACAATTAAAGGAACTTCCCCAGTTTGAAACTAAAGATAAGTTTCTTAAAGAATATATACTTGGGCTGTCATCTTCTTTATCTGTTCTCAGGAATAAAGGATTGTTGGCACAAACACCCCCATTGGAGTTTGCAGTTCACGGTCTCAAACCAGGACAGTGGGTCTTGATAAAATCATGTCAGGAGTCTAAATTGCAACCAGACTGGGAAGGCCCGTTCCAGGTTTTACTGAGTACTGAGACTGCTGTAAGAACTGCGGAAAAAGGTTGGACGATTAAAGGTCCGGTTGAAGCTCCTTCAGACGCACAATGGAAGGTCCAGGGAACTATTGACCCTCTGTGCCTGAAAATACCAAGGAAACACAGAAGAACAGGAGAGGAGTTTGTTAACAAGGACTAATAAAAATTATAACATGGACAAAGAAAAGTGGAT
Source organism: Ichthyophis bannanicus (assembly GCA_033557465.1). NCBI lineage: Eukaryota > Metazoa > Chordata > Amphibia > Gymnophiona > Ichthyophiidae > Ichthyophis > Ichthyophis bannanicus. Next base: position 729,321,448 of record CM066036.1, on the reverse strand, counting down.
GATGTTGCTATGATGGGGTGGATCACTTTCTCTGTTAAGGGGAATGACATGGGATCTAGGAAGGGGAAAGGGATGGACTGATGAACAAATACAAACACAAACACGATGGGGAATGATGTATCCTAACATATTTACTGGAACCGTACCAGAGGGAGAGGGACCGGTGAGCCTAGAATTTGATGCCTGCCAAGTGATAAGTTGTGACGGGGGATACTACGAAAAGTTGTGGGGAAACAGTCATAAGTATGTGTCCAGAAACTGCTCAGACTGTGGTGTTCAGGATGCCCTGTTACGGGTGGTCACAAGTTTGGTGGACCACCGAGGATGGAGGCTGGGTCTCCTCAGAGGGGAAGAGGCACCCAGTTCAAAAGAAAATAACAATGATAAAGAAACACAGCATTCAGCAATGTAACCCAGGAAGTTGCAACCCCATCGTGGTCACCCTCTCTGGAAGGGATGACTCACTGGATGGCACCTATGGACTAGGAATAGACATTAATGGACAAGATCGCCTGGGAAGATTAAGGATAAGAATACCCCTCAAGAATCAGACTCAGGTCCCCACACCATTCCTCAGCATATCTTTTGAACCTAATAAGGACCCTAACATAGTCGAAATAGTGGAGATTAAAGATTTGAGGGACACTCTACAGGTGGAAACGGGTTACGGGGATGTGAACGCCTGGGTGGAATGGGTTAAATATACCGTAGGAAGTCTCAATCATAACAATTGCTACGCATGTGCCTCCGGGAGGTCCACTGCACAGGTTGTGCCCTTACCCTTGAGGTGAGATACAGATCCCGATGGAGTAAGATGCCTCATATCTCTATATCAGGAAAAACGGCTTGGGGAAATGAAAGTTGCAAGTCATTGAATTTGCTCTTTCCCCCTACAGACTTGAAGGAGGTAAAAGTCTCCCCCCCTCACACACACACGTTTTTAGCACTCTGCCTGTCTCAACAGGCAGGGAAGAACTACACGAGGGAAGTGGGGGAACTGAAAACATGTGTTCTAAGCCTAAACCTAAACCTGACAGGGATGGAAGGAGAAGAGAAGAACTACTCCAACCTGGTAATCTCTAGGGCAGACCTGTGGTGGTACTGTGAAGGGTGGACGTTGAGACCAACATTGCCTACCCTATGGTCAGGAACATGTGCAATAGTTCAATTGGCAGTTCCTTTCACCTTGGCATTCACGGAACAGGACAAGGGGCAAATACAAAGGGAAAGGAGGAGTACTTTGGTAGCCTCATTTGATGACAGGATATATATAGATGCAATAGGAGTCCCTTGGGGAGTTCCGGATGAGTATAAAGCAAGAAACCAGATTGCAGCTGGATTTGAATCCCTGTTATGGGTAATCACAATAAACAAAAATGTAGATTAGATAAATTATATCAATTATACCCGGGATGCAATAAAGGGGATCTCAGAACAATTGGACGCCACTAGCAGAATGGCCTGGGAGAACCGAATGATTTTAGATATGATGGCGGCTGAAAAACGGGGCGTGTGTGATACTAGGGGGGGGGAATGTAAGTTCATCCCCAATAACACCGCCCCTGATGGTACTATCATTAAAGCCCCGTGAGGATTAACTACCTTGGCAGAGGAATTGGCAGAAAATTCAGGTACGGATACCTCTCTCACTGGATGGTTGGGGTCATTTATTTATTTTATTTATTTATTACAGTTTCTTATATACCGCGCTATTTAGTACCAGCGCGGTTTACATCATAACATAACGACCATAACGACAAGCTGTCAGGTTTTACATCGAACAGGAGTACAAACTTGGATAACAGGGTTAACTATATACATAAGCTAATTACACTGCAAGGATAGGTAAAAGTCAGATAATGCATGTAAGGGCCTTTCTAGAGTGGGTCATTTCTTGAGAGGGATCTCTAGGTTCAATTGCTGGCTGGGAAGTATTGGAGGAAAAGGTGGGTTTTGAGAGCCTTCCTGAACTGATATAGATTGGCAATGGTCCTAATGTCAGGGGGTAGAGCATTCCAGCATTTGGGGACATAAAAACTGAACGCCCTGTTTGTGGTTGTCATGATGGACTTTGTCGATGCCTTTGGTGTTGTTAGCAAGTTTACAGCTGTTGCTCTTCTGGATCTGTTGGGGGGGGGGACAATGTGGATAAGATGCGTGAGTGAGGAGGATGAAATACCTTTGATTGCCTTGAATGCTAATATAAGGGTTTTGAAGGTGATCCTCCCATGGATCGGTAGCCAGTGCAGCTGTTTGAGAATGGGGGTCACGTGGTCGCTTCTGGATGCTCCGTAAAGGACCCTAGCTGCAGCATTCATGGCCAACTGTAAGGGGGTTAGTGTGGATTGTGGGAGACCTTGTAAGATGGCATTTGCAAAGTCAAAATGTGGCAGGATCAGCGCTTGATATATGGTTCGGAAATCATCTGGGTCCAACAGGGAGCGTAGATGCTTGAGTGAACGGATTTTGAAGTAGACGGCTTTGACTATGTTGCTTATGTGGCGTTTCATATCTAGACGTTGGTCCAAAGTAACTCCCAGGTATTTTATTGCATCTTTAGTTTGCAAGTCAGCTTCCTTGACACTGACGTGGGATGGGGGAGTAAAGTTGGAGTCTCTGGTGATGAATAGCACCTCTGTTTTTTTATGTTGAATGCGTAGGTTCTGTGTCTGGAGCCATGTTGAAACTGCATTGAAGCAATCTGCATTGAACCACTCACAGAGTGGGGCCAGGTTCATGTGAGTTGTGGAGAAAGGCATGTATAAGAGAATGTCATCTGCATATATCAAGCAGTTCACATTGAATGATCTTATGATATTGCAGATGGGCTGCATGTAAATATTGAAAAGTAAGGAGGATAACGAGGAGCCTTGAGGTACCCCTTGCTTTTGATGGAAATGTATTGACTCTTCTGATCCAGACTTCACATATTGCCATCTACCATCCAGATAAGATTTACACCATCCTAGTGCACTGTTGCAGACGCCCTTCTCTTTCAGTCTTCCAAGGAGAATTTCGTGACTCACGGAGTAGAACGCCGCGGCGATGTCTAGGAAGATGAGCACAAAACCTTGACGCATGTTGTCAATTCCTGTGATGATATCGTCATGGTTTGGGAAATGGAAAGGGGTGGTAGTATCTATATTTACTTCTGTATTTGTTGTAATTGGAGTATTAATTATGGTGGGGTGTTGGATAATACCGTGTATAGGAGGGTTAATTCAAAGATTGATAGAAAAGGTAAGCACTAAACAAATGATAGTATCCTTTCCCGTGCACAAAGGTGCAATGTTAATAATGGACGATAAAAGGGAAGAAAGAGAGTTAGGAAGGATGTTATCTAAGTTAGAGGCTTCTCATGGAACTGTGGAGTAAATGTAAAAAGTAACAAGAAAACTTTAAAAAGACAGACGGAGGGGTTTGATATAAACAAATATGATATGTTATTTTTACAATGCAATATAATGCTTGTATTCCATTCATTCACCATTCTGTAATATAATTTTGTATGTCTGCATCCTGGGAAGAGGGACTATGTGGTTAATAATACGTAGCCTGTTACAGGTGCAGCGGTACAAAGCTGATTTACCTTTACTGTATGCATCCTGGGAAGATAGACTACATGGCTAATAACACATAGCCTGAAACAGGTGTATATGTAATGATTTTCTGACTTCCTTTCCTGTATGTTTGCATTCTGGGAAGAGAGACTATGTGGCTAATAACAGATTGCCTGAAACAGGTATATAATATTATCCAATGAATTAATGGGCATGCTGACTATAAAAGAACTGTGAAACAGAGATTCTTTGTGAAATGCTCACTAAAGCATTCTACCCTTCCTTGCAAGAAAGTGATTGATTAAACTAACTCTGCATCACTGAGAAGTCTGTTATTGTGTAAAAGTTATGTTTCTTACAGGGTAGACTTGAAGATCTCAAATATTTTGGAAGAAAGGAGAGGGAAGATACAATAGAGGTTTAAATACTTCCATGACATAAATGCATAGGAGGAGAGTCTCTTTCAATTGAAAAAGTTCTGGAATGAGATTGAATAGGATGAAGGTGAAAGGGGAGACACTCACAAGCAACCTGAAGAAAAAGTGGTAGATGCATATAATAGCCTCCCAGTGGAGCTAGTAGGGATGAGAACTGTATCTGAACTCAAGAAAGCATAGGACAAACACAGAGGATCTCTAAGGGAAAAGAAGGGATGGGAGAGCTTAGTAGTAGTGGTATGGTCTTCATATTCCATAATTTTTATTTTTCTATGTTTTTATTGTCTTCTATGGCATGAGATTGATTTTTGAGTTATCTTTGTTTTGTTGATAATAACAGTAAAGTGTGTGAACTGGAAACATAAGGAATGATGACTGGGTTATGGTTATAACATACTATAAACTATTCAGGAAGGAAAGGATACGAACAAAGGGAGGAAGAGCAGTTACACTATATATAAAATTAATAATAAAGTGGCAGAACTGCAAGACTTACGAGATAAGGAGGAGGCACTGTTCATTAATCCAGAAAGAGGACACGAACCATCTATTTACCCTAGTTTGGTATACAAATATCTCTTGCAAACAGAATAATCTTACCGTCAAAGCAGTACAAAATTTTAGCATGAGAAAATCAGTATAAATCCACTGTGCTAAAGGGTAGCATAGTGTGCATACAAAGCTATGTAAATCAATGTATAAAAAAAAAAGATCATGATGTAAAAAGCTATGTTAAAATCTAATGCAGATATTTTATTCTTTTTGTAGCACTGAATCTTTATGCCAGCTCAGGAATGGCTTGAAGATGAACCATGTGCAGCACTTCAGATCACTTAAGATCCCTGATGATTCAAGTGGACACACCCTTAAACCTGAACATCATAAAAATAATCCCTGGTGGCCCAATTGGGCCCCTAGAAAACCCATACCCACACTCCCCTCCTTGATCTCACAAAATAAAATGAAATATCTCATTCATACAAAACTTTCTAACTTTATTTAATGAATAGATTATAGGCTTACATCAATACTCAGAGTGCATGGGTTACGCAGTTTATCACATAGATCTACTGTAAATGCATTTTGAACCCATATCAACTTAAAAACAGCCTTCAGTTCTCAAAGAGTAAATTCGACTTACCTGCTAATTATTGTTCCTGGAGGAACTCCAGTCTAGTCCCGAAACCTCTGGGTTGTGCTTCTCTTCCAGCAGCTTGGAGACTGAGACACGTCATTCTTTTGATGACCCTGGTATAAATACCCAGGAACCGCCTCCTTCATTCAGTAACCTATAGACAAAGAAAACTCACCGGAGTAACAATTAAGTAATAACTCCTATTCAAAACTCTGCAACTAGCTAAACAATGAACTACTACTGGGGCTTTTTTCTTTTCTTTTTTTTTTATATCCAGATTCCTCTTGCCCCCTACTAACTATAGTTAGAACTTCCTAGGCCCGCTCCCTCCCCTCATAGAGCAAAGTAACCCTTTAATAAATGTTCAGATGCGACACTTCTGCTATGGAACCCGAAAAACATCTCTGTTTATCTTCAGTTTACCTGTTAGAATTGCTTGCTTCAGGCTTGTGATAAGGAAGCTTATCATAGCTCAGGAAGGAGCTATAGGAAAGGTGAAGTGACTCTGAACAAGCAACCTGTCAGTTCTGGTAGAAATAAGAAAACAGAATTTTCTCATAAAAGACTACCAATCCCAGAATGCACCAGGTTTCCAACAGCCATTAGAGGAGCTGAGGTGGGGAAACGTGTGTTCAATCAGGAGGGCTATGAGGTAATCCCTAAGCACTCATCTCAAAGGGCAGGGCCTGATTCAGGACAGCTGCGCTGTGTTAGGGAGGAGCACTCATCTAGGCAGAATAAAGGTAGAGTTTATTCTACAGAGAATCAGTATCCTGAGAATCAGCTTGAGCTTGATCATCTTCATCAACAGGAGGATCATCAGAAGCAGAAGCCAAACCGGACAGACAGAGAGGGAAAGAAACCCTTTGGAAGAAGGAAGAGAAAAGCCTTTGAGAGGTCTAGAAGAGTCCAGAGCAGTACGTATACGGGGAGGCATTCCAAGGGCCAGCATACACCATTGGACTGGGGAAAGCCAGAGGAATGGTGCTGCAGAGCTAGGAATCTCCAGACGGTACCTGTGAGAGAGACGGCTACACGTGGAAGGGACCCTAAGACCCGTGCCAGAAGGTATGTGAAGAGAGATCCAGTGTCCAGGGATCTGGATTGGATGGCTGGACATAAGAACTGGACTACATACTGGCCAGGCTATATAGAGAGGAACTCTAACAGCAATGGAAGCTCAGGTATGAACACTGATCTATGCCCTAGCTATAACCTTGAAAGACAGCAGGGAAAAAAGTATTCTCCTGAAAGTGCTCCATTGAGAGATTCATCTGTGCCAATCCATGATATTGAACCCATGCTTGTTGAAGAAGGGGGAATGATTGCAGATGAAGAATGTGTTTATATGGACTGCTCTCTGTCCAAACTCCTTTGGTGACTTTCTGTTACAAAATACAGCAACCATCACAAAGAAATACAAACTTGTTCTTTAATCTACTCAGAAAAGCTCCTGAAGCAGGATTTGACCCACACAGTAGAAAGCAAGCCAGCTAAGGGGTTTCAGCTGGATAACTGCTAGCAATTGAGCCTTACCTAATTGCTTGTGAGCTAGGAGAGAATCACTTCTGAATCTATGTGGGAAGTTAACAGAAGTTAACCTGAAAAGAACAGTTTTTTTCTTTCTTTGTGGCTTTTCGTTTGTTGTTTGATATATGCTAAGAAAACATTAGCTAATGCCTGACAAGTTTGAATGTTGTTTTCCTGATTTTGATTTTGTTTTTCCAAGTTAAACACTGGAAGCAAGTAACCTGATTTATGTGGTACCAAGCATATCTGTGTTGGGAGAAATAACCCCATAAATAAATAAATATCTTATTGGCTTTAACACTTGAGCACAACTAAATTATTGTCAGCAGCTGTGTCTGGTGTGAATGAACTACATTGCCCACAATCCCTTGCAAATCATATAGATATATGCACTTGCCAAGACTGTGAAGATTCTCACCCAGGCAGCCGTCTGACAGGCTCCATTCCAAAAAGAATACCCAGGTGGCATACAGGACTAGACTGGAATTCCTCCAGGAACAATAATTAGCAGGTAAGTCTAATTTACTCTTCCTTATTGTCCCTCCAGTCTAGTCCTGAAACCTCTGGGTATGTAACAAAGCAGTGCAACCAATCAATGGGAGGGACCTACTATCCACGCCTGAAGCACTGCCTTGCCAAAACAGGTATCCCTTTCCGCTTGAACGTCCAGCCTGTAATGACGCACAAAAGAATTTAAGGAAGACCAGGTTGCTGCCTTACAAATTTCAATTGCTGGCACTAACTTGTCTCCGCCCATGAAGCCGCCTGAGCTCTAGTCGAATGAGACTTCAGCCCTTCTGGAACTAACTTGCCCTTCATCAGATACGCTGATGCAATCGCCTCTGTAATCCATCTGGCTATGGAAGCCTTTGATACTGCTTCTCCCTTCTTTGGCCCTCCAAAAAGCACAAATAGTCTATCAGACCTCCTGAAATCCTCCGTCCACCGAATATATTTCTTTAATGCCCGGCGAACATCCAGATGATGCGACTGGTCAGCTGATGAATATTCGGGATTTCTTCCGAAAACTGGCAATGACACTACCTGATTCATATGAAATGAAGACACCACTTTTGGCAAAAAGGATGGCACAGGCCTCAATACTACCTTAGAATCATAGAACAACAGAAAAGGTTTCTGACAGGACAAAGCTTGTAATTTGGAAACTCTCCTGGCTGAACAGATCGCTACAAGGAAGACCACTTTGAGCTTAAGATCTTTCAATGATGACCTGGCCAATGGCTCAAATGGACCGTGCCCAAGCGCCTCCAATACTAAAGCAAGATCCCAGGCCGGAACTATTTGATGGCAAGGCGGCCTCAACAGCAACACTGCCCTTAAAAAATGCTTTACATCAGGGTGTGCCCCTATGGCCTCCCCCTTGATCTTACCTCTATAACATGACAGTGCTGCCAACTGCACCCACAAGGATGAGGCCTCCAAACCTTTCTGAAAGTCATCTTGTAAAAATGCCAAAATCTGCGGAATAGAAGCTCGTAACGCTTCTACCCTTCTGTCCGCACACCACGCTTCAAATATGCGCCAAACTCGAATGTACGCTAATGACGTAGACCTCCTTCATGCTTTCAGTAACGTAGTAACTACTGCCGCAGAATATCGCTTTGCTCTTAACCTTGCCCTTTCAAGAGCCAAGCCGTAAGCTAGATTTGATCCACCTGAGACATGTTCAGCGGACCCTGCGACAACAGATCCCTTCTGACTGGAAGCCGCCACGGTCGCTCCACCATCAGCCTCTTGAGATCCTCATACCAAGGTCTTCTTGGCCAATCTGGTGCTATCAGAATCACCAAGCCTTTGTGCCATTCGATGCATTGCACTACGCGGCCTATCAGCACCCACAGTGGAAATACATACAATAGCTGCCAAACCGGCCAGTCCTGAATGAGAGCATCGAGGCCCTCCGACATTCTTTCTTGCCTTCTGCTGAAAAAGTGATCAACCTTTGCTGAGTGGAACGTCATCATGAGATCCATTACCGGCTTCCCCCAATGCTGTACCAGCATTTCGAATATCTCCGAATGAAGAATCCACTCTCCGGGATCTATTCTCACCCGACTTAAGAAGTCGGCCTCGACATTGTCTATCCTTGCTACATGTGCTGCCGACAGCGCCTCCAAGTGCTGCTCGACCCAAACAAACAATTCCTCGGCCTCGGTCTCCAAAGACACACTGCCAGTGCCCGCTTGCCGACTGATGTATGCCACCGCTGTTGCATTGTCGGAAAACACTCGAATCGCTTTGTTCTGCACATACGGCCGAAACTCTTGGCGTTTTTTTGAGACCGGTAGGCTCATAGTAACACACTCAGCACCGATGCATTATAGAGTGCTGTATTATTGAACTAACGAATATGCCAAGCAACATTGGATAGTAATGGCACGGTGGATAACTAAGTGCTTTGTTCATAAGCAAACCCCCTGAAGAAACCCACGTCTGTGAAACGCATGCACGGAGCCGGATGGTGGCGTTGGGGAAATCGATAAGATAAGCACTATAAGTTTGAGAAATACTCTGATCAAAACTAATCACAGAAATTAATAGAAGAACAGACAAAGGTCATTGATGCAAATGGGCTCATTAGCTGAGGACATTGTCCTGAACACTAGTGCCACGAAGAGTCTGAGACCTTAAGTTCTTCTTAGATTGGTGATACATTAATCCTTGTGTGCAAAAGCGATTCTAAAGTAAGAAGGTACAATAGAGAAGAATCATAGCCTGGAATATAATTGGAGGGAGGAACATTTTTTGTGATAAGCAGAAACTCTTGAAACGCCAATATTACGGCTCTGAGTTACAACCTGTTGATTGACCAACTCTTCTCCAGTTCGGACCACTGACCCTGTGCTAATCTTCCCTGGAAATGCGCTCCCCAGCCTAAATGTCTGGCATCTGCTGTCAGAGCGATCCAGTCTGGCATTTCCAAGGGCATCCCCTTCTCTAGATTCCCGGGACGCAACCACCACTTCAGCGCCCGCCACGTCTCTACCGGACAGGGCAGTTTACGGGTTAGAGTGTCGTTCTGATGAGACCAGTGCCTTAGCAGAGCCCTCTGCAAGGGTCTCGTATGAGCCCTTGCCCACGGCGCCAACTCTATCATTGCCGCCATTGTCCCCAGCAACTATAGATAATGCCACGCCGTGGGAAGAGACCTGCCGAGAAATTTGCCTACCAACTTTCTCGCTCCCTTCTCTCACTGCTGGGGAAGAAACACCCTTCCAACCTTGGTATTGAACCGCGCTCCTAGGTATTCCAGATTCTGCGTCGGCGTCAACATGCTCTTTGTCATATTGACTACCCAACCTAGGCTTTGTAGGCACGCAACCATCTTTGCCATAGCCACCTCACTCTCGGCCCTTGACTTTGCTCAAATCAACCAGGCGTCCAGATAAGGATGTACTAATACACCTTCCTTTCTGAGCGAAGCGGCTACTACCACCATCACCTTGGTGAATGTCCTTGGCACCGTAGCTAGGCTGAATGGCAATGCTCGGAACTGAAAGTAGCCTATAGGAACCGCAAACCTCTGATGTCCCTGCCGAATGGGAATGTGTAGGTACGCTTCTGCCAAGTCCAAGGAAGTAAGGAACTCTCCCCCGCGTACTGCTACTATGACCGACCTCAACGTTTCCATGTGAAAATGAGACACTCGTAGACAACGATTTACTCTTTTGAGATCCAGAATTGGGCGATACGATCCTTCTTTCTTCGGAACTACGAAATAAATCGAGTACTGATCTGAGCCGCATTCTCCTTGAGGAACCAACACTACCAACTCGAGCGCCGCCAGCCGTTCTAATGTCTGACTGACCGCATCGAACTGGCGACGTGTTCCGCAGGGGGACTGAATGAACGAGTCAGTAACTGGTCGGCAAAACTCCAACGCATAACCTTCTTGAATCACCTCCAGCACCCACCGGTCAGAAGTAATCTGGACCGAGGCAGGGTAAAAATCCCTTAGCCGACCCCCTACAGGTACCAATCCTACCTGAGCCCCCCTCACTTCATTGCGACTTTCGAAGATTTGAGGAGGAGGCCCCAAAACCTGCTCCACTAAAGCCCCTAAAGCCTTGATTTCTATAGGGAACACGTCCCCTTTGACTTTGACTGAACCTAGGGGAACGAAAACAGTGAAACTCCCTCTGTGGAGTCTTCTGAGGCGTATTCATCCGCCCCTGCTTCTGTTTATCCTCTGGCAACCATCCCCCTTTGGACTCGCCCAGATCTTTCACCAATTTATCCAAATCCTCTCCAAACAAAAGCTTTCTTCTAAAGGGTAATTTACTTAACGTAGCTTTAGATGAGCTATCAGCTGCCCAGTTCCTCAGCCACAAATACCGCCGAGCCGCTACTACCGAGGCCATACTGTTCGCCAGACCACGAATAAGATCATAATGGATATCGGCCAGATAAGCTGTTCCTGACTCCAACCTGGCCACATCCGCGGACTCTACCTCCACCTGCTCTCCTTGGAGATGCTGAGACCAACGCAGACAGGCTCTAGCTACCCAAGCTCCGCAAATAGACGCCTGAATCGACTGCACTCATGTCAAAAACTTGCTTCAACAATACGTCCAACTTCCTATCCTGAGTATCCTTAAGGTCCGCACTGCCCTCCACCGGAATGGTAGTCTTTTTGGTAACCACCGCGAATGCAGCATCTATCCTTGGGGACTGAAACAACTCTTTATCCTGCTCCACCAGCGGGTACAGTCGGCCCATAACCCTGGACCCCTTGAGTCCTGCCTCGGGTAAATCCCATTCTCCAATGATCATCTCTTTGACCACCTTATGTATTGGAAACAATCTCTGAGTCTTTTGGAACGTTTGCAACAAAGGATCCTCCAAGATCGCCTCCTCAGCCTGCCCCATCTGCGGCATATTAAGCGCCTTAAGTGTCTCAGCAATGAGGGCTGGTAACTCCTCTCTGCGGAAAATTCGCACCACACGCGCCTGATCCTCCTGTTTTGCGATTTCCCCTTCCTCCAATTCCTCCTGCAGCTCTAGGTTTGGATCCCCTTCTTCGGACAGTACCCCCTTGGATACCACCGACAGATCCGTATCCTTGTCTACTTTGGCCTTCTTAACCATACCTCTGCATCCTACCGCTACAGGCGTCCCCGGTCTCTTTTCTCCTATCTGAGCCTTGGGAGTATGGGAAGGGAACCCTTTCCTGGCACTCCCAAACGCTTGCTGCATAAGTGTCACAAACTCCTGGGAAAAATTGCTTCTAGGCTGCCTGGCAATGGACTCGGAGGAGTAGGGAAATCCGGAGTCGAGGAGGGCCCCGCCACTGGTTCCGGCAGCGGCCCAGCTAGGGAAACAGGCTCCAGCAAGGGTTCAACCCCCTTCTTGGAACCCTCTGATCTCCCTTCTACAGCCTGCTCCATTGTAGATGCTTCTAACATACACTCCCTGCACACTCCAGTCTCAGAGAGTGTCCCCCGTCTAACCCCGCACAGTACACATTGAGGTTTAGAGGGCATCACTGTACAACGCAACTGTCGCCTCTTGTAATCTAGATAAACTTCAGCCCCCCTCCAAAAATGTCTTTTTTTTTTTAAACACTTAAAACTCCCGGTAATCCTCCTAGGCAGTCTCTGAAGAAATTTTCCCAAAACAAAGCTTTACCGCCAAAATATTTGCTGCTAAAAATTTTCCCGATGGCCTGAGCACTTCCTACACTGAGACCACGCGATCGGGCCTACGCTGACACACTCGATCAGTGATCCAGTGTTCCGCTCCCCGATGACTTACCTCCAAGGAGCCCTTGAACTCCATGCTGCTGATCTGGCCTCTCCCAGCTCCCCTGATGTCTGGAATTGACGTGCAGAGGTAAAACCTCGGCTTTCAGCACAGCCGCGTCTTTCTCAGCCGGAATCTCTGACGTCGGCTCTGAGCGGTGACAGGCAGCAACTTCTGCTATGCTGCAGAGCCTAAGGCCCCGGTTTCTCCCCCATCAATGTGGGATCGGGTAACCAGAGCCTCTTTACTCTACCGGCTGCCCTTTGAGCCTGCCCAACCGAGCTCCAAATCAAACCGGGAGGAGAGGAGGTGGGCCTTACCGCTCCAACTAAATTTAAAGTGTTGGGCCCGCCAAAAATAAAAAAACGAATCTAGAATAAAATTAAATTTAGAGTAAGGAATCACTAATTGACCTGACCAAAACTTCTTACTACACCAATTTTCTTAATTGCTCCTTTAGTGAGCCCCAAAACCCTGGGCTCACCACCCTCCAGCTGCTTGGAGACTGAGAGAACTGAATGAAGGAGGCGGTTCCTGTGTATTTATACCAGGGTCATCAAAGGAATGATGCGTCTCAGTCGCCAAGCTGCTGGAAGAGGAGCACAACCCAGAGGTTTCGGGACTAGACTGGAGGGACGATAAGGAATATATGTATACAAAGAGACCAAAGAAACAAGAAGAAACAAAAAATGGAAATATTTAAGAAACACAATCAGCCATATTAATTTCTTGATTAGAATGATAGAGTCTTGAGTTCATTAAATATATTTTTTATATTTCTGTTTGTTTTAAGGTCAACATTAAATTTTGGTCAGGTGAGATGTCATAGTAGGGATGTGCATTCGTTTGAAATGAAATGGGAAATGTCAATAATATTTCCCATTTAGTTTCATATCATTTTTTATATGGAGGATAAAGAAAACTATGAAATTTCATCATAATAGTACACACTAAGGATGAAAACCCAAAAGTGACAGAAAAAAAAAGAGAAAAAGATGAAACACGACAAACGTTTTAGCACTTTTATCAGAAAACAAAATTATACAAAATATTTTTGCCTGCACACCCCTATTTCTTAGTATCCCTCTCTCCTGCCTATCAGTCTTTGAACAGATCTGTAACTTTCAAATTAGACAGCAAACCCAAGACCCATCAGTCCTTTCCAATAAATTTCAAATAGGGTATTCACTCACAAAGGCAAATTAATTCTATAGTACTGTATTTCAAGTTATCCAGGCAGTGATGTGTGCTCATGCTAGAGGGATGTGCATTTGCTAGCCAGCATTCAGTTGGTTTGTGAGTCTTAAAAGTTTTAGAGAATACAAAATCAATTTAATGCACATTAACCTACGAATTAATGTTCATTGCATGAAATAGTTCTATCATGGGTTAAAGATTAAAACAAGTATGTGAGGCAAATTGAAAAAAAGAGTCTCAAAATTGGGAAAATGTTTGAAAATGAAAATGTGAAAATGAACCAACATTATTTTTATTTCTGTACTCATCATCCCTAACAAGCTGGCTTTCCGAATTTTCAAATCAGATAGTGAGCAACACAGACTAATGATTTATCCTCTTTCAACCTAAAGTATTGGTTCTGCAGATTAAAGGACTTCAGAATGAGCTAGTTCTTCAACATACCATAATGTAAAAGCTCTGAGCTCACTAAGACAAAACTAAACAAAAAGTAACATGTTTCAGCTGATATATGTACCATCGGTCCCTTGCTGATTTGGCCTGACAGTTTGGTTTAATGAATTTTGTTTCAGAATAAGAAAGCCCTTTTCATTTTGCTAGTACAGAGGAAGGGGTGTGAAAGTAAAAGCAATCAATTTTAAACAGCTGAAGCTGCTCAAAATAGACCAAGTTCCCATTGGAACATAAGGCAGTTGGCTCTTGGCTATAGCAGAGGAACTCACATTTTTTTTAATAATGATTTTTTTTCCCTGCATTCTCATTTTTCCCCAAACAGTTTTCTAGTAGTTTCCTGGCTAGGAAAAGAAAAACAAAAGTAGTTTGTATGGTTCATCTAAAGCAAGCCACATTTATTGGATGGTTTGTACTTAAAAAGACAATCTAAAGCCATCACCAGTGCTTAGTTACAAGAAGGAAGACAGGATAGTTTGTTATGCAAACCTACTTATTTTGCAGCTTTGCTCATCAGAACTGTCTCCACAGTCATCAAACAGATCACATTGCAGCTCTGTCGCAACACATTTCTTATTACTACAAGCAAACTCATCCTTCTTACAAGGCTTTGGTTTATAGAGAATAGTATCTGTATAATTGAAAATAAATACGAAGCATAGTTACAATAAAGGACCAGAATAATGAAAATGACCATGAAGCATAGCATTAAACTGTCTCACACATGTCAAACATAATTGTTTTCAAGTTAAATGATGAGACTCACAAACTTTCAATTAAGATTTCATTTGAGGCCAATTAAGTGTTTCCAATGAAAGCTGCTGTTGGATTTCATTAATTTTGTCTAAGCCCTTGAATAACAGTAGTGTGGTTACTGTGCTACTCCACTTAGCAACAGACAAGCAAAAGGTTAACAAACAAGTCGCAGGTGATGATATGGCTAGAAGAAAACCCAGACCTATCACAACCACCCTCCCCTCCCCATTCTCTTTCATTACAACTGTGTACAATCTGAAAATTAAACACTGAGGTCATGATCCCACCTATTATTTATTTGCATATGCAGGCACTATCATCATTTGGCATTGACTTAATAAATGAAATACAGTTCTCAAGAAATAGCCACAAATGAATTGCTAGTGAAGTAGAAAGATACTACAGTACCTTCACCCTGTCCGCTGATTTTGTTTCCTTCTGCACTTTGAACGTGCATCTCATTTCTGGATTACAGTGTTATAAACCTTGATTTGCAATGACCTAGGGTTTTTTTCTATAAATTCATATTCCCCTTAAAGTCAGTTAGCTTGGTCATTTCAGGGAGATTTCTTGACCAGGTGCATACATCGGGACCCCTTCTGGACCCTTGTAATTGTGGGTTCTAAGTTCAGTCACTGGGTTCTGTGATTGTGTGATGATTGAGGTTTCCTCCCACAAAATCCCTAGCACCAAATGACCTTAGAAGCAGAAGCTTGACCCAGGTGCTCCGCATGAGAAAACACAGAGTTTGCCACTTTACAAATTTGATATTAAATGTTTATGTTGCTAGGTTCTTGGAAAGGAGAATTTACCTACCACAGTAATCTTCATCTGAAAGATCACCACAATCATTGATCTCATTGCAAATCTGTTCAGGTCGCAAGCATACACGATTATTTCTACACCTGAAAGGCCTTGTTGATGGACATGGAAAGTTTGCTGTGGAAACAGAATGATAAGAAGGTTCAGCTTGTAGAAGATTAATAAATATTTACATATCCAATTATTTTTTTAAATGTTTTCATCATTCTTCTCTGCTGGACTAGTTCTTCTTAATTAGATATAAAGCTATGCTCTATTTCTTAAGAAAATACATTTCATGATTTAAAATTCTCAAAGCAAATCATCCAGCCCTACCTCCTGTTAAACACTACTTTTATGAACAATAAACAGTAGAGCAGTTATTTTTAATGCACAAAAGGGCATGTTTACTAAATTGCACTGTGAGCGCACAATTAGACTGTGAATCCAGCACAGAGGGCTATGCTAACCTCAGGGGCATGTGCATTCATCCTCCTGCCATTAGCACACTGCAACTGCACAGCCCTAGGCTAAACGGAATGGGGTGCATTTAACGCTACCCATTGAAATTGTTAAGTGCACCAATGCTAAAAGCAACAGCCATGATTAGTGAATGCCAAACATGCATGCATTACCTGCACCACGTCTTCAATATTCATGTTCTGCCCCTAACCATCCCAATTCCTGCCTAATTGGGTGCTAACTGGTTAGCATGGGAATTTTTGTGCAGAGTCCCATTCTGTTAGCATGGCATGCTTACCGCATGCTAAATTTTACTAAACATGCCCCCAAATGTGGACTTAATACACAAGTTCATTTGGAAGGACAATCTGATAGGGTGTCTCAGCTATTGGGTAAGCGATTGTAGGGCATCATGTTGCTTATTGATTTGTTGTTTTACAGGGATTGCCTTAAAAACCACACTAATTTAGGGGATCCTTTACTAATGGGTGCTAAGATGTTGCATTTAACACATGAATAGTGCAGAATACATGGCACATAACATGCAACGCCCCCGTGTTAATTGTCGGGAGCATGGAAAGCATTTGCCTGCAGTTAACATGGAGCTCTGTCCCATAGTATGTGTTACATTGGTGTAGATGCACCTAACACCCCCTATTGAGGTAAGCACATGCTCTGAACAGAGTGCTAACTGCACCAAGCTCACCATGTCCACTCTCCATCTCTATCTCACCTACTCACACCTCTAATGCAGGTTGCACAGTTAACGCAGGAATCATCCTGTACAAACTGACATGGCTCTGCGCTGCCTGGCAATACGCATGCCAGCACGCCTTTAGCATGTGCTGCCAGGTAGCACCCATTAGTAAAAGACCTTCTTAGCAGTATGTTTACTAAATGGAGGTAACGGCTTCCATATGATATCAGAGCCATGACCCCATTGATTTCAATTGGGCCACGGCTCCAATATTGCACGGAAGCTGCTACCTCCATTTAGTAAACAAACCCCTTAGTGTCAAAATTAGCAAATCCGATGTTCTTAATGGGAGATGGCTTAATTAGTACCAAAGACAGGCCTTAGTGACTGTATTTGAGTGTTAGTAGAGGTTAGTTATTAGTGTAATTATCAGATGGTTCAGCGAATGTAGGGTTATATGTTGTTCCAGGAATCTATATTGCTATTATTTGAACCTGTATCCTTTAAATTTTAGTTCTTTATTTCTATCATTTTAAAAAAATCTTTTTTTGTTTCATTATGAGTTCTTCTGGATAAGACAGACAAGAATAAAATAAATAAATGAAAGAACAAGAGGCACAATAACATTTAAGAGAATGGAATGGAGAAGAATCCATACCACACATTTCAGCAAATTCATCAGAGTTATCCCCACAGTCATCTTCTCCATCACATAGCCAGAAATGCAGCTTGCAAAGTGTGTTATTGCACAAAAATTCATCTGCTCTGCATATAGTTCCCCTTTCTTTTGAGAGAAGAAAAGGAAAATCATTATTATGCTCTAATAATATTATACACTGAGTAATGACCATTTCTTTAGTCATGTAAAGGGCTCATTTACAAAATCAGGTGCTATTAATGAGAGGCACAGCACAGAATAGTGCTTCCACATGCCCTGGCGTTACATATAAAGGTCGGCACATTGACAAGGCAGCATCAAATTAATGATACATAGTGAAAGTTATGCATTATTGAAAAAGAGCCCTACAGGTTAGAGATTTCTGTGAAATAGCTTTCCACATTAATCTCTAACCAGGTACAAAATATACAAAAGTGCCTCAATGTGGACAATGTAATATGCTATCTTTGAGAACATTTTTTTTTGTTGAGAATTGTGTTTTATATATAATTAACGGTGGTAAATTTGGAAAACAGAAAGTCTAGCCAAGATATTATTTACAATTTATAAGTTTCAAGGAGAGATCTGCTATCCATTTGCATTTCATGTTCAGACTTTTGATTTTGAAGCCTCTTCATTTCTATATTGAAGCTATGTAGACTTCAGGCAGTAAATTCTTGAAGACAGAAATGAAACTCATTGCCAAAAGCAAACCACAAAGTTTACACAAAGTTATCCACAAGACACAAAAGAAGTGACAAGGATTCAATAGTCCGCAAATCAGAGAAAGCGTAGTTACTCACCTGCAACAGGTGTTCTCCAGAGACAGCAGGAATTAGTCCTCACATATGGGTGACTCGACGCTGACGGAGTCCTCGCGGAAGCATCTTCCCAGCTTTCAAAGAAAGTCTTTGGGCGATGCCACCATGCAAGCGTGGTCCCCTGCCCGCCCAAGGGTGCATTCTTGCTCAGTCAGATGACATAGTTAGAGCTGACAAAAGAGATGCAAAAATAAACCAGCAACTCGAAGGGGAGGAGGGAGGGTTGTGAGGACTGATTCCTGCTGTTCCTAGAGAACACCTGTTACAGGCGAGTAACTATGCTTTCTCCAGGAACAAGCAGGAAATCAGTCCTCACATATGGAACTCTCTAGATAGAGGCTACTGATAACCTGTAGAAAAAAGCATAGCCCAGTCATGAGCAGCTTCAAGCAAATATGAGGACACCAGTGTCCAGGGAGAACTATGACTCCAGTAGCCTGAACAAGAAGGGTTGGAGGGCAGGAGTTTCCTAAACCCTGAACAGATTACGGAGTACAGCCTGACTGAAGTCACTTTTCCATTGGAACTCCCTCTCCAGACAGTAGTGGGCTGTAAAAGTGTGAATGGAGGACCAGGTGGTGGCCTGACAGATGTCTGCCATAGGCACTGAGCACAGACTCGCAACTGAGGTCTTCCTCACCCTGACATTGTGCTCTATGACTCGGCACTCCAAAGCAGCTCAGCCCATCTGTGGGTGAAGGCGATGCAGTCTGCCACCCAAATGGATAGGGTCCGCTTGGCGACAGCCTCCCCCAAACGACAGGAGTCATAGGAAACAAAGTTGTGAGGCTTTATGGCAGCCCTGAGTCTGCTGCAGGTAGAAGGACAGGGCCCTTTTGCAGTCCAGAGTGTGGAGAACGGTCGACGCCTTTTTGGCATGTGGCCGTGGAAAGAAAGTAGGAAGTACCACTTCCTGGTTGAGGCGGAAATCAAAGACCACCTTCGGGAGGAACTTTGGATGCGTGCGGAGCATGATCCTGTTTTTGTAGAACCTGGTGTAAAGTGGCTCGGCCACCAGAGCCTGAATCTCACTGACTCTGCGAGCAGAGGTGAGTGCCACCAGGAAGGTAACCTTCCAGGACCGGTAACGCAAATGGCAGGTAGCCAAGGGTTTGACCATGTCGGGTGTCGAGGAGGAGAGGGGGTCCTCGATGGGATGGCCTTCGGAACACCGACGTCCATCACCAGAGGCCTCGACGTCAGTCCTGGGTACCTTTCAGGGATGCTCCCGCTCCGATTCTTTGGATGCCCATCGTGGGCTAAGGAACCATGCACAGGACTCTCATGCTTGTCCACCTCCTAGGATGAGGCCCTTGAGGTCTTCTTTTTCTTCTTACGCTCTCACTCTGGGAATCCTTGCTCGGAATGTCTGCGAGCCTGCTCTAGAACTGTGGGGGTCTTGCACAACTCCGAGGATCCATGCAGAGCCTTTGAGCGCGAGGCTATCAGGATACCAGGGTCAGGTTTGCCTTGTGGAAGATGTCATCCTGCTTGAACCAGTGGCTCTGGATGGCCTTTGCAGACATTTTCTTACACAAGGAGCATTCCTCCAGGTCATGGTTGGCACCCAGACACCAGAGGCAACAGTCGTGAGTGTCAGTGAGGGACATGTTCTTAGAACACCGATCACATTTTTTAAAACCAGTGGCCATTGGGGCAAAAAGAACCCCAGCGAGGTTGAAGACCTTCAACACGAACAGCAGTTCAAAAAGGCGCAAAAGCACTTCAATGGAAACTAACCTAAGAAAAGGTATTTTAAGACCTGTTGCCAGAGCAGAGGGGCTCGAAGGCAGGAAAAAGCACTTGTGCAAGCCGGAAAGGTACAAAATGTACGAGAGAAATCAACTTTTTTCTGGGGGGACAAGACAAACATCTGTAGGGCTCAGCGGAAAAAGGGAGACTGAGCAAGATGGCACCCTTGGGTGGGAAGGGGACCACGCATGTGTGGTGGCATCTCCCAAAGGCTTTCTTTGAAAGCTGGGGAAATGCTTCTGCGAGAGCTCCATCGGTGTCAACGTCATCCATATGTGAGGACTGACTTGCTGCTTGTTTCTGGAGAAAGGGGCCTAAAAAAGAGATAAGAGGAACTGGAGTGTACTGGTTAAGCAAAGAAAAAAGTGAGAATTAGGTGAAGCCATGCAAAACAAGCCTCATATTACCCCTCTTATTTATTTATTTTTTATTTACATTCTCTTATATACCGCGCTATTCTGCATCAGTGCGGTTTACATTGAACAAACTGAAATTACATTGAACAGGACATTATAACTTGGAGATAACTATTTTACAGGGAACATGGGCTATGGAGGGTTAAGTGGCTTGCCCAAAACCACAAGGAGCACCTGTGGGACTAGAAACCCCAGTCCTTCCGGCCCAAGGTTGCTGTCCTCTAGTGGGATTTGAACCCCCGACCTTCCGGCCTGAAGTACCTTGCCCCAACCACTAGGCCACTCCTCCACTCCACTCTTATTTATTTATTTATTTTATTTTAATTTATTTATTTATTTATTTAGCTGTATTTATATACCGCTTTTCACCGGGTCAAAGCGGTGTTACATGGGGGTGGGAGAATTAAGTACAAGGGTGGGGCCATCACCAGGGAGGCAACATTGATGATTTTGACATAGGTAAGACTTAGGACATAGGACAAACGTTGGACAAAGACAGGTTAGAGTATCTTTGAGTTAGAGGTTCATTGTGGGTGAGGCTCCCTCTTAGGAGCCTCAGCAACAATCACAGTTTATGTTTGAGCCTTTGCCTCTAGAAATTTCTGCAGGCAACTAGGTCCTTTATGTGTGTTTGCATGCTCAGTTGTTGGTTCAGGGTGGCTCTAAGATAGCGTACTTGCTTTGTCTTCAATTCTGTATCCTTTACCTTTAGAGTAGTTGTAGGGATGAAGGCTTGATTTTTGGTTTTCTTGCAGTTCACTTTAAGATTTTGTCTATGGAGCCATTCTGAAACTGCATTGAAGCATTTTGTTATATTGGAATAGTTAGGTTTGTCTGTTAAGAAGGGTGCACATAGCTGGATATTGTCAGTACACAGATGTTGCAGGATTGTATTATTGAGTCAATCAGCTGAATGTAGATGTTGAAAAGGAGGGTGGATAGTGATGATCCTTGTGGTACTCCTTGCTTTTGCTCGTATGTGGTCAGTGTGTGAGTGCTGATGCATATCTGCTGTTAGCAACCTGTTAGTAGGAACTGCACCAGTCAAGGGCTGTGCTTTGCATTCCTTTCTCCTGTAATCGGCAGAGGAGGAGCTTGTGATCCACTGTGTCAAATGCTGAGGCAATATCCAGGAATATTAGGATAAAGCCCTGCTTCACTTTGTCAATGCCTTTATGACCCTGTCAAGGAGAATACCCAGGAGGGATTTGACTTCATGCTGCTATCAGTCTGGAGGAGCATGGGAGTCAATGTGATGTTGACGTTCTTGCTATACTATTTTCTCAATTATTTTGGCCAAGAATAGGAGGCTGGATATGGGTCTGTAAGAACATATATTAAGTGGGTCCAGTTTGTTATTTTTTAGTAGTGGTCTGATGGAGGAAGTATTTAGAGATGTTTGTACAATGTCCATGGTTAGGGAGAGGTGCACTATTCTGGCAACAATTGCACTTAGGTCGGTTCGTGCTATCTTGATCCAGCTTGTGGGGCATGGATCGATTAGTGAGATGGTGGTGTTGATCCCCTTTATGATATTCTCGATGTGTTCAATGGAGCTTGGGTTGAAGGAAGATAACTTGGGTATGGTGGTGCTGTCTATCAGAAAACTTTCTGGATTGAAGTGGTTTCCATCTATTTTGTTTTGGAAGTAAATTGCAAAGGTTTGTGGGTGAGGGGTGCTTGTGTGATGCTGCTTGGATGTGTCCTTTAGGAGGGATTTGATGATTCTGAAGAGTTCTCAAGGCTTGTTTAGTGAGAACATTAAGATATTGGTGTGGTAATCCTTATGTTTTTGATCGATCACTTTGCGGTGTTCTTGTAGGCTGTTCATATAAGCATCACTGTCCTGTGGAAGTCTTGAGTGGCACCATATTCACTCGTGTTTTCTGAGTCGGAACAAGTACTCATGTACTACTACTACTGAGCATTTGTATAGTGCTACAAAATGTATGCAGTACTGCACAGACAAGTAAGAGACAATCCCCGCTCATCAGAACTCATTCTAGTCAAGAGAGACAACACAGTAGGTGTAGATAGGGATACATCTAGAGGGAATGGTAAGGAAACACAAAGAAGATCAGGTGAGTCAAGATCCAAATGTGGAAGCAAAGAGGTGAATTTTCAGCCTGGATTTGAAAAGGGCCGGGGAAGGTGCCTGATGTACAGACCCAGGTAGTTTGTTCTAGGCATAAGGAGCAGCAAGGTGAAAGAAGCGAAGTCTGGAGTTAGCAATAGAAGAGAAGGGCACAGATAGAAGCAATATGCCAGAAGAGCAGAGTTTCCGGGAAGAGGTGTAAGCAGGTATAAGAGAGGAAGGGTAATGAGTTGCTGCAGAATAAATGCACTTATAGTCAGCAGGAGAAGTTTGAACTGGATGCAGAAACAGATAGGGAGCCAATGAAGTGACATGAGAAGAGGAGAAAAATGAACATGACTAGCATGTAGTTTGGCAGTATACCAAATGGCCATGTGATGCTACTTGGTGGGCTTTGTGGATTGTGCTAAGAGTGAGACTTTGCTTAAAGTCCCATTCCAGATGTCTACTAGTTTGTCAAGATTGGTTGTGTCAGTATTTAGTTCAGGTAGAGTTTCTTTCAGGAAAATCTCTTTGTTGAAATGTCAGAGGAGACGAGAAGGTGATGATGTGCTGTCTTGCGTGCCTACATCTGTCTATGTCCGTAAGGATTTGGAAAGCAATGGCGTTATGGTCTGACTAGGGAAATGGGAATACTAGTGGCAGGTCTTGATTGCTTGATTTGCATATGGATGAGGGAGCAAAGATAAGTTCCAGGGTGTTTTCTCTCATGTGGTTGGGTTTGTTTATTATTTGGTCATATTCTAATGTGGTCATTGCTTCCAGGAAAGCTTTGGAATGCTTTATTGAGAGTGAGGGGAGGTTGAAGTCGCCCAGCAACAACAACAATTTTCTTTGGGTGGTGTGGCTGCATGCTAGCTTGAGAATTGCAGGCAAGTCATAGGTGCATGCCGAGAGTATTCTTTATGACAGACAACGTTAATTGGTTGTTGGAGATTGTGATGGTATCCAGGTTGTTTGAAGTTTCGGATGTTATGTTGTTGAATTTTAGGTTGCTTCTGGCTAAGATGAGGGTGCCTTCACCCTTTTGGTTGACTCTCAGGCAGTTAAAGGGGTCATAACTGGGGAGTCTTAATTGGTTTGTTAGTACAATTTCTGTTTAGGTGAGCCACGATTCTGTGACATATAGCATGCCTAACTTTTGGTATTCAATATAGTCTATGACTATTGGCCATTTGTTTCGAACAGAGCAGGCATTTATGAGCATGCATTTTAAGTTTCCTGCTTGTGGATGCTTCCATCTGTGGATCCTTTCTGGGGGTTGGCAGACTATGTATATGAGAGGGCTGTAGTCTTTTGAGTGTGCTGCCCTTGTGGGGTTCAGTGATTCTTTGTGTTTCCTTTGCCCATACCCTCATATGATGAGAATTAGTCCTTGCTGTTGGGCATATGTATATTTTATTTATTTAGTGTCTCTTTTATACCGCGCTATTTAAAATCAGTGCGGTTTACATACAACAGTAACTTATACAGTGCGGCCTAGGCTGCGCTGTATTTACAATGAAACAGGTGCTGTAACTTGGACATCGCTGGGGTAAACTATTTACAAGTTGGAAACAAAGTCAAAGTATGGCAGAGATCCAACGTTAGCTGAAGTTTCTATCCATATGATGAATAGGGCAAGGCAAGTTAGGAAAAACTTGCTGATGAGTAAGCAGGTTGTAAGGGCACTTCTAAATGGCCTTACAATCTGCTTACAAAACTCAAAGGATGGATTCATTCTAATACTCCTCAATTACACCGCTGCCTTCGACTCCCTCCTGTAGGGCTAGTACCTGCTCAGAAACTAATATCTGAACCAATAGCATGGCTTCCTGTTACAAGATGGGGTCTGCTCTGAATCAAAGACTGAATTAAACAAGATGGATTCCTGTTTTGTTATAACTCAGCATTATAACTTACAGATCAAGTAATTTTGTCAGTTTAGAAGTATTTTTCCAGCTGACTACATGCAGAAGAACATGGATGAGATGTTCATTGTGCTAGCATTTGCAACAATATATGAACTGGCACCTCAGCAACTTTAGCATGATGGACCTTTATTTGCAGAAGGACCACCTATAAGCTGTTACTAGATTTGCTGAAGATGACATACAGGATTCAAGTCCAGCCAATCACCAGGTCTTCAGGACAAATAATTATATGGCTGTATACCAGAACCCAGAGCTTAGAAAAAAAGAATTAAAAAGAGAGGCAGAAGAGAAGAAGTGGGCAGACAGAACTCAAAGACAGTGTAGACAGACACAGCCCAGCAAACACCTCTGCAGTACTCTGAAACATACAGAGGCTGGCAGAAACCTGGGAACTTTAAAATTCTGATACAGACTGTTTACCGGCCTTCTCTCTCTGGCTGAAGTCAGATAGTGTTCAAGGCCAAAGCCTCGAGATGGAGTGGCTTTCTCACAAAGACCTTCAGCTCATGTGTGACCGTGCAGTTCATTTCAGCTAATGTTGGATCTCTGCCATACTTTGACTTTGTTCCATTCCTGAGACCCGGACCACTGCCACAGGTGTTTTGGCACGAGCTAAGGTACTGGCCTTTAATTTCCTGGAGTTTGGGGCTAGTTTAGACAGACAGATAATTTACTGTACATCAGAGTGCATGTGAATTAGTGACACTGGTTTCTAAAACAGAGATTAGGTCTCTCGGTAATTGTAACATAGAGCTGACTAACATATTACCTCAGAAAGCTAATATATTCTAATATTTCCACCATTTTTGCTATCAGAAATAAAGTCTAATTTTCATACAGACAGGGCTGGTTCTTGTTTTATCACATAGTTGGTTTGCCAGATGGTCCTATGGAATCCTAGGAAAAGAAGGGTAGAAGTTCTTCTCTAGACAGACCGAGTATTTATACATATGTATTTCTTTGCTACTGATAATGTCTCCTACACTCCCTCACCACTAACTAATTTAAAGGCTATCTGAAATTGGCCTCCATGACACCATACTGCAAGGAAAAATTAGCCCCAATGGCAACCATCTGCATCCTTCTGGCCAGAAATACCTTGCACCTATTTTGGATAGCCCAGAGAATTCAGGAAAAACAGACTCAATTGGTTCCGCTCTTACCTAGACTCCCAGCAACAACAGGTAAAAATTGGCAAGAAGACATCAAGCCCCTTCCCATAACAAAAACCCTCAGGGATCAAACCTATCAGCTCTCCTTTTTAACATCTTTAAACAACCATAGTAACATAGTAAATGACGGCAGACAAAGACCAGTATGGTCCATCTAGTCTGCCCATGAGATAGTTAAGTTTATTTTGATTTTATCCTGTTGCTGTAAAGGGATCCACTGTGTCTGTCCCATGCCATTTTGAATACTGTCACTGTATTTGACCCCACCACTTCCATCGGGAGGGTGTTCCAAGCATCCACCACCCTTTCAGTGAAAAAGTATTTCCTGATATTGCCTTTCAATTTACCCCCTTGCAGCTTCATGTTATGCCCTCTAGTTTTACAGCTTCCCCATCTTTGAAAGAGGTTTGTTTGTTCATTATTTCTCTTTAAGTATTTAAAGTCTGAATCATATCTCCCCTATCCCTACTCTCCTGCAGAGTGTACATATTTAAGTCTTCAAGTCTCTTCTCATAAGGCTTCTGACGCAGGCTACAAATCATTTTTGTCGCCTTCCTCTGAACAGTTTCCAGTCTTTTTACATCCTTTGCAAGATATGGTCTCCAAAACTGAACCCAGTATTCCAAGTGAGGCCTCACCAGTGACTTATACAGTGGCATTAGTACCTCTTCCTTTCTGCTGGTAATTCCTCTTTGTATGCAACCCAACATCCTCCTGGCTTTTGCCACCACCTTGTCGCAGTTTTGCCACCTTGAGATCCTCAGAAATAATCACACCAAGGTCCTTCTCCTGGTCCATGCACACCAACCTCTCGCCCCCTATCGCATACATTTCCCTTGGGTTTCTGCTTCCCAAGTGCATGACACTGCACTTCTTCGCATTAAATCTTAACTGCCAAGCATTAGACCATTCTTCCAGCTTTTGTAGATCTTTCCTCATGTTACCCACTCCCTCAGGGGATTCCACTCTGTTGCAAATTTTCATGTCATCTGCAAAAAGACAGACTTTTCTATTCAGTCCTTCAGCAATGTCACTCACAAATGCCAGGCCCAGGACCGAACCCTGGGGCACCACGCTTATCACCCTCCTTTCATCTGAGTGAGCTCCATTTACCATCATCTTCTGTCGTCTGTCAGTCAACCAATTTATGATCCAGTTCACCACCTTGGGACCCATCCCCAAACCACTGAGTTTATTGATAAGTCTCCTATGAGGAACAGTATCAAAAGCTTTGCTGAAATCCAGGTAGATGACATCCATCGCATGCCCCTGATCTAGTTCTCTGGTCACCCAGTCAAAGAACTCAATCAGATTTGTTTGGCAAGATCATCCTTCAGAAAAACCATCATGCAGGAGTGCCTCCATTACTTTTCCCGCCACCGAGGTAAGGCTCACGGGCCTGTGTTTTGTCATTTCTTCCCTGTCACCACTTTTGTGAAGAGGTACCACATCAGCCATTCTCCAGTCCTGAGGAACTTCTCCTGTTTCCAAGGATCTGTTGAAAACATCCTTTAACGGCCCTGCAAGAACCTCTCTGAGCTCTTTCAGTATCCTGGGATGTATCCCATCCTGTCCCATGGCCTTGTCCACTTTCAGTTTTGCAAGTTGTTCTAACACATCATCTTCTGTGAATGGTGTGGTATCTACTTCATTCCCATTTTTTATATTTTGGAGTCACAGGTGGTCCATCTCCAGGATTTTCTTTAGTAAAAACAGAGCAGAAGTATTTGTTTAGCAATTTGGAGTGGAAGAGTGGCCTAGTGGTTGGGGCAAGGTACTTCAGGCCAGAAGGTCAGGGGTTCAAATCCCACTAGAGGACAGCAACCTTGGGCCGGAAGGACTGGGGTTTCTAGTCCCACAGGTGCTCCTTGTGGTCTTGGGCAAGCCATTTAACCCTCCATAGCCCATGTTCCCTGTAAAATAGTTATCTCCAAGTTATAATGCCCTGTTCAATGTAATTTCAGTTCATTCAATATAAACCACACTGATGCAGAATAGCACAGTATATAAGAGAATGTAAATAAATTTCACTTTTTCATTGTCACTTTCCACGAGTCCATTCACAGCACTTCTAAGTCCTGCAATTCCACCTCTGATTTTCTTCCTTTCCCGAATATATCTGAAGAAAGTTTTGTCGCTATACTTCACATCTTTAGCCATCTTTTCCTCTGCCTTTGACTTTGCTTTCCTTATTTCTTTTTGTCTCTTTTAGTTTGATCCTGTATTACTTTCTGTGTTCCTCTGTTTGCAAGCTTTTGAATTTTGTGAAAGCTGTATTTTTTGCCTTTATTTGTGGAGCCACTTCTTTGGAGAACCAAATAGGTTTCCTTCTCCTCTTGTTTTTACTTACTTTCCTTACATATTTATCTGTTGCCCCTTTTATTGCCACCTTTAGTTTAGCCCATTGCAATTCCAGTTCCCTTATCCCCTCCCAACCTGCCAACTCCTCCGTCAGGTACTTGGCCATTTTACTGAAGTCAATGTTTTTGAAATTTAGGACTTTCAGCTTGCTATGATTGGACTGCACCTTGGCTTTTATCTCAAACCACACCGTGTGATGATCGCTGCTGCTCACAGGGGCACCCACCCAGACATTTGACACGCTATCACCGTTTGTGAGCACTAAATCCAGCATTGAGCTTTCCCTGGTTGGTTCCATCACCATTTGTCTAAATAACGCTTCTTGGAAAGCATCCATAATTTGTTTTGCTTCTTTCCATATTTGCAGGAGTAATCCAATCCACATCGGGTAGATTAAAGTCACCCAATATGATCACTTCCCCCTTTGTGGCTATCTTGGCAATATCTATAATCAATTTGTTATGTATTTCTTTGATTTGAGTCGGAGGTCAGTAGACTACAGCAGTATGGATGACAGTGCCATCTCCTCTTTCCAACACAATCCACAGCGCTTCTTCTTTTCCCCATGCCCCCTGCATTTCAGTAGCTCTAATATTGCTTTTGACATACAAGTCTACTCCTCCTCTTTTTCCACTTTCTCTGTCTCTTCTGAATAGATTATAGCCAGCTATGACTATATCCCAATCATGTGATTCATTAAACCATGTTTCTGTAATGGCCACAATGTCAAATATTCAATGAAGAGCTTACTTAGCCCCTCCGCACCAGCAACCTTACTGGGTTCTTGGAGCTACAGAAGGCTACATTCAAAACAATGGAAAGGTTATCAGAAAAAACAGCAATAAAATACCACACACTTCTATATAGAAATACACCAAAGCTTTAGTGGAGAGAAACTGAGAGAAACACGTTCTCCCTGTTAACTCTAACTTACTAGCCATGGTTCACTTTATTTATAAGGCTCTTTTAGATGATACAGCATAATTTCACTTTATCATTATACGTCATGTATTTATCATATCGTAGGTCAACATTATTCAGTGTGGGTCAGTGTGGAGACATACATGGAGCCTAAGACATAATTGTTTACTGCTACATAGGTCATTATGAAGAGACTTACAGGATTCCAAGACACAATTGACCTAATTGACATAATTGTTTACTGCTGATAACTTGATATCTACTAACCCTGAGCGCTTTTTGATATCTACTAACCCTGAGAGTATTTTAGCTACTGACCCTGAGACTGCTATCTGGTATCCCTGAGACAGAGAGGCTGGAGTACAATCTGCCCTTTCTTTATTTCAGGACATGTAAACCTTCACTTAGTAAGCAAATATATGAAGTTTTATTTCTAAGCAAAGTTCTGAACAGAATTAACTCTTTCTCAGGTTTAGTCAGTCTAATAGTGTACCAACATACATGCTTTCATTCAATACACACAAAATGTTATACCAAATCTATGTAGACAACATAATGTTTTTCACACCCTCCAATCTCATCTCTCCAAATCTCACCAACCTACAAAAGCGCTTCACAGATGTTAAAGGGTGGTTCAGTGGGCACAACCTACTCATCAGCCAAGAGAAGACCAAGGCATTCTACATAATCACTAATCCAACCTTCATGCCACCATCAACCCTGAAACTAGGCAATGTAACAATCAAAGTCAAGTCTGAAACAAGGTGTCTGGGCATAACGATTGATCAACAACTAACCTTCTGACCCCACATAAAGAGAATAACCACCTCCGTCTACCACAAACTAAGAACCCTGAAGTATCTCCGCCCATTTCTCACTCCAGATCTATTACAAACCATATGCCAGACAATGGTGACACCTGTGCTAGATTACTGCAACATTATATTCCAGGGTTTACCAAAACAAACTCTCCACTCTCTCCAAATGGTGCAAAATACTGCAGCCAGAATAATATTTGTAGCCCCTCACCTATCCATCTTGCTGTGCTCTGCTCTTTGTGCCTGTTTTCCTGAACCCTGCTCTGCTCTCAAGTTTTCTGTGCTCCATCCCCCTCCCCCCCCCCCCCCAGGTAATCACACTCACTCTGTCTCCTGTGCATACTGGAAGTGACATCTGCATGACTGAGTTCACAGCTTCTGATTTAAACAAGCTTACTGTGGGGTTTCGTGCCACGGGCCTGCACCGAAGGAGCGCCATCAAGGAGCAGGACTCTAAGGCTCCACCCTTTCTTCCCTGCCTTGCCCTATCTTTAACCCTTCTTATTCGCCACTCGTTGCTCTCCAAAACCTTCCTGGTCCACGATCTGACGCTTAACCTCTCCCAGGATGTTCTCTTCTTGACTGAAACCTGGCTCCGGGAGGGGGAGGATTCTCTCCTCTCTCAGTGCCTCCCCTCTGGTTTCTCTGCCTTGGTTTCCCTCATATTGTCCGGGCTGGCGGTGATGTTGCAGCTCAATATAGGTCTTCCATAAGCTTTCAGTCTCTCCATTCCCCAGGCTTCTACCCCCTCACTGAATTTTCTTTTAGTTTACGTTTCCCCCTCCCTCCATGCCCAGGGCTGGGAAGACCTCCTGTTAACTATCTCTAAGGTGGCCTTGGACTATCCACAGCTCCTTCTCCTTGGGGATTTCAATCTTCACCTTTCTCCTTCCCTCTGCCCCCAGGATAAGGCCTTTAGCACGCTCCTGGATGACCTTTCTTTTCTACAACATGTTACGTTTCACACGCATGCTGTCGGCTCTACCCTTGATCTTCTCATTTCCCCTCCCACTTCTTTTGTTACCCCCACAGCCCTGTCTCCGCATTTACTGCCCTGGTCAGACTATTTATGTATTTCTTTCTTGCTTATGCTGCCGCGCCCACCCGGCCAGTCACCTTCTTCCCCGAGGCCTCTCCGGAGTCATCGCTGACTTACCCCTCAATCCTGCAGAGTTTCCCATCAGGGGCTCAGCTCCTTCCTCTGATGTCTCCTGCCTTTCCCCAGCTGTTCCTCCCCCTGCTCGCCATCCCTGGTTCTCCTCTGGGCTGCATGTTCAACTCTCACAGTTCCATCACACCCTGCGTCATTGGCGCAGTCACCCCTCCTGTTTCTCTGGCCTCTTTCCACCAGTGTCACAGGGAGTATCGAGCCATGGTCCATGCCACAATAAAGGATCACTACTCCAAGCAGATCCCAGACTCCTCTAACTCCTCCAGGCATCTCTACTCTGTCCTACGGTCTCTTTCTTCTCTCTCAAATACCGGCCCAGCTCCTCCTCCCTGCCCTGACCCTACCGACCTGGCAACCTTTTTTTCGGATAAGGTCCTTGCCCTCTGGGTCTCCTTTGCCTCTTGCCCTTCCCCTCTTTCCCTTCTTCCATCCTTCCCTCCTCTGTCCCCCACTTCCCTCCTTCTCATTCACACCTGGTTCTCTTTTGAGCCCATCTCTGCCTCCAAGATTCACCACACCATCTCGTCTGCTCATAAGACCTGGTGCTCCCTGGACCCCATTCCCCATAAATGACTTCTGGAGTCCTCCTTGGCTCTCCTTTCCTCAATCCTCCTCATGCTCAATTCTTCACTGTCCTCTGGTTGTTTCCCTTCCTCATGGAAGCATGCCATGGTTCATCCTCTCCTTAAGAAAACCTCACTTGACCCAACTGTCCACTCCAATTTGCGCCCCGTCTCAAATCTTCCTTCCGTTTCTAAGATTCTTTAACGTTTTGTTTTTGCCCAGCTTTCTTCCCATCTGGCCTCCACCAATGCACTTCACCCCCCATCAGTCTGGCTTTTGGTTGGGCCACAGCACTGAAACTATTCTTCTCTCTGTTCTGAATGAACTGCATGTTGCTCATGTCCAGGGTGATGTTACTCTCCTTATTTCCTTGGATCTTTCCAAAGCTTTCTATTTGGTGGAAAGATCCATCACACTCTTCTCTGCTGTCTCGCTGACTTTGGTGTTGTTGGTGTCCCCTGGTTATGGTTCCGCTCCTTTCTATCTGCATACTCTTTCACTGTCTCATCTTCCTCTTCCACCTCCACCTCTATGCCTCTCTCCTGTGGTGTCCCCCAGGGTGTCGTCCTATCTCCCCTTCTCTTTAATCTTTTTCTGGCCCCCCCTTACTCTTCTTGTACAGCAGAGTGGTATTTCCACATACTATTATGCAGATGATATCCTCTTGTTGAATTGGACTAGCCTCTTTGTTCCTGATATTGCACCTCTCAATGCCTGTCTTTCCTCCATCTAGGACTGAATGACCGCTAATTTTCTCTAATCCCCTTAAATATTTATTTATTTATTTTATTCTATTGATTTAGCTACATTTATATCCCGCTTTTCACCGAGTCAAAGCGGCCAAATATACCGCCATGTGGGTTACGCTTGGGTCCCCCCCTCCTCCCCTGGCTCCCTTCCTTGCCTCTGTCACTATACCCTTGGTGTTCTCCTTCTGGTACCTTGGTGTCATTCTTGACTCTTCCCTCTCTTTCTCAGATCATATCTCCTCGGTCTCCCGCTGTATTTTCTTCTGTCTCCGCCAGCTCCATGCTGTTCGCCCCTTCCTTCTGTCCCCTCTCTAACCACTCTCCTCCTGTCCCTTGCTATTTCCCGTCTCGATTACTGTAATGTCTCCCTTGCTGGTCTACCTCATTCCCAAATCTCCTACTTGCAACTCCTCCAGAATACCGCTGCCTGTCTCCTCACCTCCTCCTCCCGCTATGACCATGTTACCCCTCTTCTGTTCCGCCTCCACTGGTTGCCAGTACGTTTCAGGATGCAGTATAAAGTCCTCATTCTCACACACCGTATTATCCACACCTCCTCCCCTCAATACCTAGCTGACCTCCTCCGGTTCCATGTCCCTCCCCGTCCTCTCCACTCTGTCCGCAACTACCGTTTGGAGCTCCCTTCCCCCTCACAAGCACACCTTAAGCGCACCCGTTCTTCTGCCTTTTTCTTTCTGGCCCCTTCCCTCTGGAACTTCCTTCCCCTAGAACTTTGTTCTGCGCTCTCTTTCACTCACTTCAAATCTGCACTGAAGACCCATTTGTTCCAATGCGCCTTCAATCTCCCTCACCCTCCTCAGTGACTTTATACCTTTCATTCCCCCTTCTCCTTTCTCTTCTCCCTCTGCTCTTCTGTCCTTTCCTATCATTGGTGGTCCTTTCTGCCTTTACCCCAGCAGTCATTTGACTTTTATATTGTACACCGCTGTATGTCCTTTGATTAAAATGTTTGAATAAAGATAAAGATCACCCCATTCAAATACAACTTCATTGGCTTCCCATCACAGCCAGAATAAAATACAAAGTCCTTACCACTATATTTAAAATCCTCTGCAAGGAATCTGTCACGTCTCCAGACCCTGATCTCAAACCCAAAAAATGAGAGATTACGAAGACACTCCACTAACAACCTACTCGCCATACCACAACAGAGGACAAAGAGTAAGCAGTCCACCTGCAACAGATCATTCATTTTATTCACCCCATCCCTATGGAATAATTTATCGCCAACATTAAGAGGGCTCTCATACCTGGCTGAATTTAGGAACAAATTAAAAACGCATCTCTTCAAGGAAGAGTATAATATGTGCGTATACCTAGGGACTCGCCCACTATATACTATACCAAGTTATGCACCCACAATAAACTTAAACAGTTAACATCCCCCATTTCAACAACATGTACAAAAATGTAACGATGATCCACTATTAAACACTAACTACTTTTCACTCACAATAACACTGTAAATAGTTCAAGGTTAATTGTAATCATTATTATGTTACTATAGAATTTTGAGTTACTGTATATTGTTACAGTTCCTTATAAAACAGGGCACATCTCAGGCCCTGTCAATTTGTTGTTCACTGTAAGCTGTTTTGAATTGTAGAAAGGCAGTTTAAAAATAAATTTAAAAAAATAAATTGTGTTCTGTAATGAGTAGTAATGGTGTTTGCACTGTTGGCTAACCTTGGATTTAGTCTTGTTTGTGTGTGGGTATCTGTAGCTTCCGGAATATCTGTGTGTCTTTATGGAGTGCATGGACTGTGGTGGTCTTTTGTGTAAGCTCGTCTATCAGGATAAATGATTGCTTCTGTATTCTATGGCTGGCAGTGAACGTTTAATCTGCAAAGCTTACCTTACCTTTGAGTGACTTGAGTTTCACTCCAGCGACTAAGGAGCTCTTTTGTTCCTTCCGAAGGTCCACCCAGAAGGGCCATACCTAAGGGCTCTTTGGTATGGCCCTTAGGCAAGGGCCTGCATGGCGAGGGACCATCTGAGATGGGAAGAGGATAAGAAGGGCCATCGGCAAGTGATTATGCCAGGTGGTGGGCAGAGCTTACTGGCAGCTCTCTTTGCTGGCTGTAATGTCTGGCTCCCAAGGTGCAGAATTGGGTCCTAATGGGCCCGTCCTACTCGCGGGCATCCAGAAGGCACAGACATGCCTCTTCTAGGACCAGGCTCCACGTGTACTGTCTCTGACTTAGTTGAATAGACAGATGCTATTAATAAAGAATCTGTGCCATTAAAATGCTGTGATTTAGGACATATCCACATGGTAACTACAGTACTTTACTACAATTTAGTAAAAGGCTCCAAGTTTTTAACCTTACATCTAAAACCACATTTATATGGAAACTGAAAGGAAAAATTAGCTCCAGTGGCAACCACCTTATGGCCAGAAATACCTTGCACCTACTTTGGATAGCCCAGAGAATTCAGGAAAAACAGACACTTTTTGATCTTCAGATGGCAACACGTGAGGACTGGCACCACAACCTCGGAACCATTTCTACAAAAACAAGGCGTGCCACAGGGGTCCTCATTATCGGCATTAATGTTTAACATATACATGCAGCCCATCTGCGCACTGATACGATCATTCAACGTCACCTGCCTAGCGTACGCAGACGATGTTCTACTATACATGCCGTTTTCAACAGACCAGCCAGACTTCTCCCCACTAACAAGCTGTTTCAACGCAGTTGCGGACTGGCTCCATAAGCAAAACCTCCAAATCAACCATAGCAAGACAGACATCCTCTTAATTACGAAGAACCAAGAATTCACCCCCCCCCCCCACTCTCACTAAAAGTGAAGAACGCAGAGTTAATAGCCAAACCTACAATCCGATATCTAAGTATCACTTTGGACCAATGTCTGGACATGAAAACTCACATAAGAAACACAGTAAAGACAGTATACCATAAAATACGGACTCTACAGCATCTACGACCATTACTTGACCCCACTGACTTTCGAACAATCTATCAAGCTCTAGTAATCCCACACTTTGATTACGCTAACACAATCCTATATGGACTCCCGCAAGCAACACTAAACCCACTCCAGCTTGCAATGAATTCATCCGCAAGAGTTCTATATGGAGTATCAAGGATGGACCACATTACACCAATCCTGAAGAAACTCCACTGGTTACCTACACATGCCAGACTTCATTATAAGATCCTAGTAATGACATTCAAGACCTTAAACAATCAACCTCCCACAACCATCACTGAGTTAATACACCTTACACCCCCTAACAGACTCAGAAGATCCACAATGGTGAACACCCTGATAATCCCAAAAGAAACAACAAAATGCACACAGGCAACATCTAACAGGGCTTTCATGATCTATGCTCCTAGAGTTTGGAATGCCCTCCCCACAGCCATGCGAGTCATCACTAACCTGACTCAATTCAGGAAGGCACTGAAACATCACTTGTTCTTATGACACTACCCAGAATCCAGCAGCAAAAACCAGACTGCAAACACTCTCACCAGTCACCTCAACCCTCCTAGCAACACACCCAACAGGCAAAGGGGCAGCCAGCCCCATCTGTCCATTCCTGAGTAGACTACAGTTGTAAAGTATAGTCATTAATGTAAATAAATTGTAGAAAGTTACCCATTACGCCCCAGTTTTTAGCCCCTGTTTATTGTAAATACAATGCAGCATGACTGCTTTGTATTAGGTTCTGTTGAATGTACACCGCACTGATTTGAATAGAGCGGTATAGAAGAGACGTTAAATAAATAAATAAAAAGCTGATTTTTAAGTTTAATGTAAAGTCTTAACCAACAGAGTAAACCCAATTAATCTTAAAGTAGCACTGACAAACAGATGTCCCATAAAAGATCAGGCTACTAGAGCAAACTATTAAATATCACAGGACAGAAAAGAACGTTTTTTGGGTCGGACTGTTTGCATACAGGGAATTAACCCCAAAGTAACAAACCCATTTTAATCAAAATTTATTATATAGACTTTGTTATAACAAGATCCACTTAACTGAAGCAGAAGAAATAATGTTGAGAAATCCTTCATGGAGCTCATTTACATGGCTTGGAATCATCGATGCAGCACCGCGTTTCAAACCTAAAAGATTTATAGGTTCTGCATCAGGAGAAATCACACTGAAAAGCTCCAAAAGGTAAAATTCACCAACACACTTCACAAATGTAATAACACTCCCGAACTAATCAATTAGGGCGGTAACTTTTTTTTTTTTAAACATAAGGCATCTGACGTCACTCTAAACTCCAATTAGTGAAACAAAGCCTATAACACCAGGCAACCAGCAACCAATCAACAACAGAGCTGTTGTGATTGCAGAAGCCCAGCCTTTACAGTAAGCTGTGACAATCAAGTTTGAGATTAAGGCCAAAAGGGGCCACCATATTCAGCAAAAAAAAAAAAAATCCAATGCTGTTCCAACAATTGCAATCAAGTAGAAAGGTCACCATTTCTCCCATTAGAAATTACACGATCAATCACATGCCAGGAAAATTGTGCAGATTATTACATTGCACTGGTTTTCAGTATAAAGTTGTATTCAAGAATTTAACCAATCTAAAAAAATCTGCAAATCTTGATTGCAACTGGTCCAAACAAAAACAAATGTCATCTAAAAAAATCTTCCGGATTCGAATGAACTGAAACCAAATTGAGGTGTATATGAAACTTTTCTCCATAGCAGCCATGTAGATAGTAGCCACAGACGGGGCCACCGTAGCGCTCATCCTGATGCCAAAAGTTTGTAAATTGAACTGACCTTTATACAAAAAACAATTCTTCATTAATATCAGTTCTAAAAGTTGAAGTACAAAAGATTTAGGCATTTGCGCTGGAACGGTAAGTGGGAATTGAGTTAAAACTACAATAGTCTCCATCTGGTAAATATTAGTATATAACGCATTCATGTCTAATGTAACCAACAGTGCTGCAGAAGGAATATCAGTAAATGATTCTATCAAAGTGATAAAATGAGATGCATTTCTATATAGGATAGCACTTGAGATGAAGCCTTTTGTAAAAAAGGGTCACAAAATTTTGAAAGAGGTTCCAGCACAGGGTCTCTACATGAAAGAATGGGGCATCCCGGGGGATGTTCTAGAGATTTATGAACTTTAGGAACTGTATATATTATAGGAACTTTTAGGTGGTTCTTATATAAAAAGGCTGTTCTTTTTCTGTTATCCAACCCACTGAAACAGCTCCCAATAAATATTCTCTAATTTGTAGTTGAAGATTAGTAGCAGTGACAGTAGGACCCTCTTTAGGCACCCAATAATATTTCAGGTTGCCCAATTGTGTTCCAAGTTTCTAATGGTAATCAATGCTAGCCTGTAACACTACCCCCCCTCCCCCTTGGGTCGCATTATGGTTATTAAAATCTGTTTCTACCTTAACCCTGAATGTTTCTACCTTATTCAACTGGGACAGCATGGTGGCGGTCCTTCCCTTTATCCAAAAGGCAGTGGAGGTGACTTAAGTGCTGCATGAACATTAACACATACTTTATCTCCATGAAGGTTTCCAAAAGGATTTGAGTATAGCCTTCACTAGGGGCCACAATATCTGTACTATGGTGTTACATGCTGCAAGTGCTACTGACTCTGCCCCTACCTTCTGTGAACAAGCGATGGTGTGGTTCCAGTGGATCAAGCAACAAAATGGATAAGGATTATCGTGCTTGGTGGCATACATCCTGACTGTCTGAATTTGTTGTCTATCTACATATATGCCCTTGTGGCCTAAAATATGTGTGTAGGACAACTAGAGCAATAAAAACCCTCCTTGGTGAACATTCTCAGATCAATACATCAACAATGTCAGCTCCTATTGTCTTGCATTGTGTTCAATTTCATCACACTTTTCAAAGTTTCAAATGGCAGGCTATTGAACGTGTTCCACTGGACCCCCATAGGGGTGATTGGGTTGCCTGACTTCAATGGCTCGAGAAGCGATGGATTCTCAATTTGCAATTTGTTGCCCCTGAGAGGTTGAAACTAGAGCAGGATTGAATAAGCCGTCTTTAGGTTTTATTCTGGCTGCAACAGATTCATTGTGGATTGGCCAGTACTAGACAAAGTGGTTAGTGAATTTTTCCAGGTGATTGTGATGTCAGATGCCGAAGATGCTATAAATAGTGAGCAGTTTTAAAGGGTTTTTCGGCTGTACATTTTAATGGCTACACTGGAGTATGAGGTTCCCTTGTTATCTGATGCTGGACTCTTGGAGACGACAGTATGAACTCAAAACATGGCACTACGTCGGCTCTTGGATGCCTCTTTTTCTGCTCTTTTGGTGGTTTGCAAGCTAAGTGCTTTTTATTTTTTGAAAGGGTTTCTAATTTTACTTGACTATATATATATATATAAATTTATTAAAAAGGAGAGTTTGTCACTTGGGAGTGATTTTCCTCCTTTGACACACAGTCCAACAAAAGAAAGAAAAAAAAGTAGAAAAGAAAATAAGAAAAAAATATCTGATCTTTCACTGGTCCATCCTTGATATGTTGTGGATTTTGTGGTTGTTGGAAGGCTGGGTTTCCTTTTTTTGATAGTGGATTGTGGGTAACCTTTTTTTTTGCATATACGACATATGGACACTTTTGCCTATTTGGAGGATTAACTGAATCGACTTATTCAGAGGTCTTCTCTTTTCGATGATGAAAATGCAGAGGTCCAGTCTGTTTTCACTTCCTTTGTTGGATTCAAGAACATTAATAAACAGCTAGTGCGACCTCAACTCCATTGGGCAACTCTTAATCAGCCACCATCACCGCTCCCCCAATCGAGGTAGAGCTGGAGAGCACGCGGCTGAACTCCTTTTGCTCTCCAGCCCCAGCCCAATCAGGGGCTCACCTCCAGACCTTTAAAAGTAAAGGCCTCGCTATGGAGACCTGAGGGGGGGGGGGGCAATATCATCCACCTATATACTGCCCTACACTGCAGCATGCAGCACCAGAATAGATCTGGGTTATCCTGCGTCATCTTGAATCAGCAGCACAGAGGGCGCAAGTCCAGCAGGCGTGAAAATTAGAGCTCCACCAAAATGTATGTACAAATTGACCACTGCTATCACAAAATCCAAAAAATACTTTAAGCATAGCTTCCTAATCCTCCTTCCTACCACCCTGTTTCTGTGCTCTACAATTAGATAGCAGTGATATTGTTCTTTCAGATTCGAGCGATCAGGAAATCCATCAATCCAGCCTGTAACTTACATGGTCGCTCGAGCAGTGACATAATCTTACCCTGAACATAATTATATACCTCTCTAACCTCATTCCATAATCTAATGCAGAGTCTGATTAGCATCCTAGTCTCATCTACACGATAATCTAGTAATCTACCTATACCTGAACAGAGACTTACTTCAAACCAAACACTGCATTAAATTACATCAACTATAACCCGACCCCAACATAACTGTGCAACCAACACATCAAGCCCTTGCCGA
This sequence comes from Ichthyophis bannanicus, assembly GCA_033557465.1. NCBI lineage: Eukaryota > Metazoa > Chordata > Amphibia > Gymnophiona > Ichthyophiidae > Ichthyophis > Ichthyophis bannanicus. Next base: position 729,281,758 of record CM066036.1, on the reverse strand, counting down.
AAGAGCAGACATGAAGTGGATTCAAGCTGCCCTACTCCTTTCTTTAATAGAAGCTCTTCTATTAAGACCAACCAAAGCAGCATACAACTGGAACAACTCAATTCTAATTCTCTATAGGCCCAATCACTAGCAATTCAACCCTTCTTCTCCTACCCTCATAAAATACCACACCGGCTCGTCTGCATGCACGCAAATGAAGCCACCCAGGCTTACACAGCAACTAAGCAACAAACTCAAACAATTAAGTGCTTCCTAATAAACGCCCGCTCTATTCACAACAAGATTCATACCATAGCAGACTATGTGCATTACCAGGAAGTGGAAATTAATTGTTATAGAAACATAGAAATATGATGACAGAAAAAGACCACATGGCCTATCTAGTCTGTCTTTCCATATCAACAACTACAACAGTCCTCTTTTTACCTTTAGAGATCCTCTGTGTTTGTCCCATGCTTTTTTTAATTCAGTTATAGAAACATAGAAATATGATGACAGAAAAAGACCACATGGCCTATCTAGTCTATTGTATAACCAAATCATGGCTTACAGATGCGGACAACATCCTAATAAATCAATTCACCCCAACTCGCATGGACATTCACCATTGCACTAGAGCAGGGTGTAGAGGAGGGGGTACTCTCATTTTATTAAACAAACAATTAAACCTCAAAATTGCCAGCACTCTTTCCACACTCACCCTAAACCCTATAACTCTGGAAAGCAAAGATCTAACAATATGCCTAATTTACAGAGCTCCCACATCTGACCCATATGACCTCTCAACTGCAATTCAGCTGGCCACCAGGAATACCAACAAAGGTAAACTACTAATAATCCTAGACAACTTCAATCTGAACTCTCTAACCTCAGCTCAAGCCAACGCATTCCTCAAAGCCTTAACCTCTTTGGATCTCTCCCAAATCATTGAAACTCAGACTCACATTGGCGGAAGCACCTTGGACCTGTTTTTTGTACCCTCCATCCTCCACGCCCTCGATTCTCGAATCTCCTATCAAGTATTTTATTTTATTTATTTATTTAGCTGTATTTATATCCTGCTTTTCACCGGGTCAAAGCGGAGTTACATTAAGGGGTGGGGGAATTAAGTATACGGGCGGGGCCATCACCGGGGAGGCAACATTGATGATTTTGACATAGGACAGACTTTGGACATCCGACAGACTTTGGACATGGACAGGTTAGTATAGCTTATGATCAGTGGTTCATGGTGGGCTAGATCAGGGGTTGGTGCGCTTTTCGGTGGAAGTCGTGTTGAAGTGTTCCTGGAAAAGGATGTTTTTTAGCTGTTTTCTGAAAGATGGCAGGTCTGCATTGTTTCTGAGACAGCTCGGTAGAGAATTCCATAAGGATGGAGCATAAGGTTCAAAGGCTCGGTTGCAGGTCCGTTGCGAGCATTTAGTTCTTTTGTGAGGGACGGTGAGGGAGTTGCTGGAGGTTTGTCTTGTAGTTCTGCCGTGGGCTGGACGAGACAGTAGGGTGCGCAGCTGGGTATTTTGTGTTTGATGAATGGCTTTATGGGTGAGGAGGATGGCCTTGTATTTAGTCCTTGCTTCGAGGGGAAGTATGTGGAGGTCTTTCAGAATTGGGGTGATATGATCGGTTTTCTTTGCTCTTTGAATGATTCTTGCTGTGGTGTTCAATGCAGTTCGGAGGGGGTTGGTCTGTGAGGCTGGGAGTCCATGGTAGATTATGTTGCAATAGTCCAGATGTGGGAGTGTCATGGCCTGCATTACTGTTCTGAAGTCTTGATGTTCAAGAATGGGTCTGAGACGTTGTTCTGTTCTTGCCTTGTGGAAAATAGTTCCGGAGGTTTTGGTGATTTATTGTTTTAAGGTGAGGGCTTGGTCGATAATAATGCCCAGGTATCTTATGTGTGGTTGTATTTGAATGCTTGTGGTTCCTATGTTGAGGTGTGAAGGTGGTGTGAAGTCTGGGTCTTTTGTCACTATGAGGGCTTCAGTTTTCTTTATGTTGATTGATAGGTTGTTTGCTTGTAGCCAGTCGGACACCGCAGAGAAGCATGCAGTGAGATGGGTGTTTGTTGGGTTTGTGGTCGTAATGGGGGCGTAGAGCATGATATCATCAGCATATATATGGAAGCTGATGTTGTGATTGCGTATGACTGAGCAGAGTGGTTGAAAGTAAATGTTGAAGAGCATGGCTGAGAGTGTGGATCCTTGGGGTACTCCTTGGTGTTGCTGGAATGGGGGGGAGGTCAAAGTGCTGGTACGGATTAGTTGTTGCCTGTTAGTTAGGTAGGACTGGAACCATTTTAGTACGGTGTCTTTGATCCCAATTGTCCGTAGTCTGTGAATGAGGATGTTGTGGGAGATGGTGTCGAAAGCTGCAGATATATCAAGGAAGATCATGGCATATCCAGAGTGCTTTTCTTGTGTTCCTATGAGGAGGGTGTTCATCAGTGTGGTCATGAGGGTCTCGACACCATGTAGAGGGCGGAAGCCGTGTTGTTGTGGGTCCAGTATGTTGTTGGTATCGAGGTGTTCCTGCAGCTGCTGTTGGACGATCTTCAGGAAACAGTGAGGCAAGAGATTGGATGAACACAGGTGCCTTTATTGGTGGTCCCCTACGCGTTACGGCCGAAGCCTTCCTCAGGGAGATACACTTAAAAAACAAGCAATATATGTAAAAATAACAATAAACACAGATAAACACATTAAAATAATTTAAAATAAATTAAAATAAATAAAACTAAGGCAAACCAGGCATGCAACATATATTAAACATCAATATAAATACCATGTTGTGAACATAAAATATAAATAAAATGGCTATTCTAATAGAATAAAACCTTAAACAAGAAATAAAACAAAAACAAAAATAACAAATAAATAATAATATAAATATGTAAATCTAAAACATATAAATAATGATGAATGAATTAAGTGAAATCATAAAATCACCATGGATCAATAAACCAAAAAACTAAAAAACTAAAAACACAGGGCAGATAGTGGACACTGTTTAAAAACTAATGAAGATAGTATAAGGGAAGTACTCACAAGGCACTGCTGGAGAAAGGGTTCAGTTTGGCCTATGAACTGATACCTATTATGATGCTGACATTAAAAAACAGTAGATAAACACACATATAAAATAAAAGAAAAATTCTAATAACAATATTGATAATAATAATAAAATGTTAATAATAAATGTTATACACAAAAATAAAGAACAACCATTGAGGATGAAATGAAGGAAATCTGAACAGAATCTCTCTGAAAAAATGATGAACTTATGTCTAAGACATCAAAGTATAAACTATGTATAATTTAAAAACCATATATTATTTAAAAAAATAAATAATAATACCTGTACTTGATCAATCGTGATGAAACAACGCTGTATGTTAAAAACAAACTTTAATTAATGATGTAGTGCCAGACTATAAGATGAATAAAACATACTAATCAAATTGTAGATATTAATAATAGTGAATTGTCATCCAAACGTTTCTAAAGTATTGCTGAATCCAGTAGCAGAGATCCTCCTAAACTTTACTTGTGTGAAGAATACGTGCAGAAATGTACGTTTAAAATTTAGTGTAAGCTAATTGTACTAAAATGTTGAGCGTCCACGAGACCGGGACAGGATGCCAGTAGACCCGTGATTTCGTGGGAATGCGATATTGCAAAAGAAATAATTAGAAGAAGACATTTAAAAAAAACGCTAAAACTGCGCGCCAAAAATATATTTGCATATTATTTCAACTAGTAAAAAAACAGTCCAGAATGCATATTATAAAAAATTATTAAAAATAGAACTCACTGATATATATAAACATGTGGCTCTACAACGGTCAGATGCAAACCAGCGTGCGCTTGCTGAGGATGCAAAATATAGACAAACTTTTGGGACCTCGCGTTAGAACCTCCACATCTAACATACTGTGTGAGCGAGAAAACAAAACTGGGAAGCAAAGTACAAACTGTGTCAGACAAGACTTATGTAATCAATCAAATAAGGCAACTAATGCGTCGCTGCAAAGGCTTACCTCGATCGTAGCGAAACCGCACAACAGGAAAATTATATGGTCAAAGCTTCTACGGAAGTGACGAACTAACTTGGGGCTTTAAATACTAAGCGTAAGAGGACGTAGTTACTCCTGTGATGTATTTGCATAAGGTTAGAGTGTCTTACATACACTAGTGCCACAAGAACCGTGGAGTGCAACCTACATATTATATTTTTAACGGAGAATCGTCATGAGGTTGCCACTACAAAATACTATATAACTAAAGAAATGTTATATTGTATTGTGTACAAACTTAAAAGACAAATCGTATCAAGCCAAGTTAATAAAAGTGTTTTTTAAAAAAGACTTGAACCCTACATGTTGTTAAAAAGGTTGTGCTCAAAAAACTAAAAATATAGGTGTATGGGAATGGCACCCTAAAAGCATAATAATTCCAGGCTTGGGAAATATGTAATTGAGCGAATGAAAAATAAAAACAAAAATAAAAATAAAAATAAAAATGAAACAGTAAAAATAGTAAAAATAATCATCATAATAAATATATATAAAAATATAAACATCATGAACTCATGTAAATTCCATAATGCTGATAAAAAATGCAAGGGAGTTGCAATAAATTAACAATAAAATGACCAAATTGGTAATAAATAGTAACCATATCATTATATAAATAAATAAATAAGATACAAAAGATGATATCAAAATAGTAATATCAATTTTAAAAAAAGGGGACAATTAAGAAACATATACTGCATTATTGTGTGTCTTGGTAAAACAAATAATAAATATTATAAAAATACTGACAAGCCAACTTCTTGATTTAAACCATTGGGTGTCATGCTGTTAAATTCATAAATAAATCTTTGTTCCAATCTCAAAAGTACTTTATCAAAATCTCCTCCCCTCCAACTGGGAACCACTGTTTTGATAACCAAAAATTTCAAATCTTGAATTGAGTGTTGTTTTTCCAACCAATGTGTTACTAATGGGCTATCTTCAACTTTTCTCTGTATACAATTCCTATGTTCTATAATTCGAGTACGAATCTGACGTTTAGTTTTGCCTATATAGATTAAATTACATGGGCACAGGATTAAATAAATAGCCTTATCTGTTTTGCAGTTAGAAAAATGATTAATGTAAAATTTACGTTGTGTAACCGGATGAATATAAACTTGTTTGACTGTGAGTGCATGAATACAAACAGAACAATTGCCACAAGGGTAATGTCCTTTGATACGGGGTGATGGTTTATAATATGCCAAAGCCGATGGAACCAATGTATTAGCTAAATTGGAATTACGTTTGTAAGCCACCATGATGTTCTTGGAAGATAAACTAGAGACTCCGGCTAAAAGATACCATTCCTGTCTCAGTATCGCAGAAATCTCTTTTGAATATTGAGAAAAAGTGAGAGAACAAACAATTTTGTTATTTTTCTGACGTGGTTTTTTATTCAAAAGGCTTTTACGATCAGTCACGCAAGCCCTAAAAAATGCTTTTTTGATGCATCTTTTTTGATACCCACGTTTTAAGAATCTCTGACGTAAATCTGCTGCATGTTTCTCAAAATCAGGTTCTTTAGTACATAATCTTCTTACCCTTAAAAATTGACTAATAGGAAGATTGTTCTTTAGTGTAGTATTGTGGTAACTGTCATATCGTAGCAAGGTGTTGCGATCTGTGGGTTTTCGATATAGCTCTGTAATAAAACCTTCACTTCCCTTCTTAATATTTAAATCCAAATATGCAATATTGTCCATGCTGTAGTTACCCTCAAACTGTAAATTTGGGTCCAGACCGTTGATCCATTGAAAAAATTCTTGCAACAGAATTTCAGAACCATCCCAAATTATTAAAATATCGTCAATATACCTTTTCCATAAAACGACCTGTTTTTTAAAAGGATGGGCTTTGAGAAATTTCTCTTCAAAGTCGGTAACATATAGATTGGCCACATCTGGGGCCATGGGGGAACCCATGGCCACCCCTTTTATTTGTTTATAAAATATACCTTTAAAACAGAAAAAATTTTCAGTCATAGCCAGGGAGGCTAACTGAACGAGGAAACAAGTGGGGGTGCGTACTGGTAGTGGCCTACGTATTAGTGTGTTTGCTAATACTTCAATGGATGCTTTCTGAGGAATATTGGTGTAAAGAGAAACTATATCTAAAGTGACCAAAAGTAACTTATCATGGTAACCGACAAAGGAATCTAAAATATTAATAACATGGGTGGAGTCCCGTAGGTAGGACTCTGCTTCTGAAACAAAGGGTCTTAGGAAAAAGTCCATAAATTTAGAGATAGGCTCGAGGAGAGAGCCAATGGCTGAGACAATGGGACGACCAGGAGGATAACCGAGGCAGGCGGACCCGGCGCTGCAGGCCCCTGCCTTACACCCCCCGCTCCACAACCCGTCTCACCCCCCCCCCCAACCCCCATTCCCCACTCTCCCCACAAAATACAACACACAATGCCTTATGGAACGAAACTGGTCGCAGCTTTTATTAGCCAACAATTTAACAATCCAACAATAAATTTCCAAAGCCATTCAATTAGCGGCACCCGGCTGCACCAGCCATACCACAGCAAAGTGCCTGCCACCGCTAAAGCCGTAACTCGCCACCCGGCAAGTTACATACCCCTCTCCCCGACTTCGCCATACTAAGCAAAAGTCGTCCGAGGGTCTGACCGGGTCAGGGGCACCCCGCCCCCACCCACTTGTAGCCTACTGCTCCGGACCCCGGAAACCTCCGGGATCCCGCCACCGGCACATAACCCTGTTCATGTGCCGCCCCCCCCCATGGCCCCAAGCTGCGACCAGCGAACATCATGGCCAGACATGTATTCCAAAGCCTCCTGCCAATCATTAAGAAGGAGGTCCATACCCACAGGCGACAAGTGAACCCCATCAGCCCGATAGAGCCCCGAACACCCCACGTCCACCCAGTCATGCAGGATCTGGTACCCGCCCCGCTCACATACCCAACGACCAATCTGACGATTGACCTTGGTCAATCCCCGAGACCAACGCCGCTGCTCCCAGCAGGCCGGCCTTGGAATAATGTCTGACCATATCACAATAATCCCAGGAAACATTCGCAACACAAGTCCCAGATCATCCTGAACCGCCCGAATCAGCTGCAGGCAGGACCAGGACGACAGGTCATTTCCACCCAGATGCACCAACAGGGCGGCCGGCCACCGCGACGTCCTCACGTGGCGTCGCAGCAAAGGCAGCAGATGCGACCACCGCATGCCCCGCTCACCCAGCCATTGGACAGCCACCGACGACGGGTTCAATCCCAAATTGGCGCCGATAGGGCGTTCCGCAGCACGCCTATGCGCCCAATGGACGAACGAATGGCCAGCAACCCAACACACACCAGGACCGACACCCCCATCTGAAAAAGAAATAAACAGTTAAAGCCCCCACCCCGCAACACCCCTGCCCTACAAACGTACATACCCTTTAAACGCAGAAGAACGCCACCTCCCAATGGCCTGAATGACCGGAGCAGGCAACCCCGCCGCCGCCGCGCTAGTGGCCGCCCCTATCCGAAAGGAGTGGGGGGCAAACCGGAGTGGATCTTCCCCCACCGCGGACAACGCCAGCCTCAGCACAGCAGACACCTGGAAACGGGTTACAAACCGCGCATCCGCGTGCACAAAAAACCCGCTCGAACCCACCGGGCGCACCGCAACATAATGTAGAAGCGCCCTCACCGGGCACGTCCGGGGGTCCGCGCCCAGACCCAGGCACACCCATAAACCCTTCCCTCTCGGATCCGTTTTGGACTTAGCCAACAAAATCCGCGCGCCCCCCTCCTCCACCCGGACATGATGAGCCAACAGCCCCCCAACGCCCCTGCCCCGCCCAGAGCTTGCAACAAGCTCACCAATCCGAAACGCCCCGAAAAAGGCCAGCGAAAAAACCGCCCGGAACAAAACGGCCTCATAGGCAGACGAAGCCACCCGCTCCAAGGCCCCGCACACCCGCACAAGAAGCTCGTGCGTAATCAGCAACCGCGCATCACGCGGAGTCGGATGCGACCGCTCCCAACCCTGCATCAGCCTCCGCGTCAACACCCCCCCGGCCGGGAGACCCCAACCAACCGCACTCGCAAAGAAGTGAAACCCTGACAAATGAGCGCGCACCGCAAACCTCGAAAACCCCGCTCTCTTGGCCGCCACAATATATTGGCCAAACAAACCTTCCGGGACCCCCCCAGCCTGCCACCCGCACGAGCCCAAAAAAGCGACCACCCGGTCGCACCCCTTCCGGTACGCAGACCAGGTCCCTGAAGACACCGAACTCCTCAGCAGGTCCAACATCTCCCGAGGCCAATGCTCCACAATTTCTCTGGGACCACAGCTTCCGCCTCGTCCGCTTCGGGGGCCAACGCCTGGAACCGCTCCCACTGAAAATGAGAAAGAGCATCAGCAATCTCGTTAGTGGACCCTGGAATGTGCCGCGCGCGCACAACCACATTCAGCCGCAGGCACGCTAGCACCACCTCCCGCATTAAACTAGCCACCCGCACGCACCTCGGGGTGTATCGGTTAATCACACTGACTACCGCGGCGTTATCACACCACCAAAGCACCCGCCTGTTCTGAAGTCGCTCAGGCCAGAGCTCCAAGACTACCAAAATCGGAAAGAGCTCCAAGAATGTGACGTTCCTGGTCAGGCCCTCCGCACACCAAGCTGCCGGCCACCGATCCGCGCACCAGGCCCCCCCGAAATACACTCCCAAGCCGACCCCCCCAGCCGCATCAGTGTACAATTGTAAATCATCACTGGATACTTCTGGCTCCAGCAACACGGAAGTTCCATTGAAATCCACAAGAAAACGATCCCACACCCGCAAGTCCGCACGCATTGCCGCCGTCACCCGAATTCGATGATGAGGTTTCCTCACCCCAGCTGTCGCACAAGCCAATCTCCTAGAAAACACCCTCCCCATCGGAACCGTCCGACAAGCGAAATTTAAGGACCCTAACAGAGACTGCAACTCCCGCAAGGAAACCTTACGCGCTGACAACACATGGGCCACGGAAATCTGCAAACGAGCCACTTTATCCAGAGGCAACCGCGCCACCATGTCCACCGAATCCAACTCCACACCCAAAAAGGTTAGCCGCGTCGTCGGGCCCTCCGTCTTCCCCTCCGCCAAAGGGACCCCGAACTCCTGCGCTAACCGCCCAAAGCCGGATAATAGCCTTCGACAGTCCCCAGAGCCCGCTGCTCCCACAAACAAAAAATCATCCAGGTAATGCACCACAGACGACACACCCGACACCCGAACTAACACCCACTCCAAAAAAGTGCTAAACATCTCGAAGTAAGCGCAAGAGATAGAGCATCCCATTGGCATACACTTATCAAAGAAATACTCGCCCTGAAAACAGAACCCCAACAAGGGAAAGGAAGCCGGATGGACAGGTAACAAACGAAACGCTGATTCGATGTCGACCTTCGCCAATAACGCCGACCGGCCGGCCCCGCGCACCAGCGAAGCCGCCTTGTCAAAGGAAGCATAACGAACCGAACACAACTGACGCGGGATCGAATCATTCACCGAAGCCCCGACGGGACAAGACAAATTATGAATCAAGCGGAATTTCCCCGGCTCCTTCTTGGGCACAACACCCAAAGGCGAAATCACCAAGTCAGGAAAAGGCGGCTCCGCAAAGGGGCCCGCCACCCTACCCAACTGCAATTCACTCAACAATTTGTCCTGCACCACCGACGCCCAACGATGCACCGAGGGAGAGTTCCTTGCTGACGGCGCCGACACCACCCCCCTCACCGGGATGACAAACCCATTCCGAAACCCCGCCCCCAAAGTCGCCGCCTCACGCCGTCGGGGATAAAGGCTTAGCCACCCCACCAACGCCTCCACCCGCACCGGGGAGGGGGCGCGACTGCGCCACTCACTGCCCTTTCGGCGCAGGGGCGGCCATGCCAGAGGCGCCCTTCTTGACACATTTGAGCGCGGAATGGGGACCCCCGCACAAGGAACAGACGTGCTGAAACTTGCAGTCGGGAAAGGGACAGGTGGAACGGTTGAAACGCCAGCAGACGTCACCGCTCCCGGCCGGGACTGGCTTTGCAGGCACCCCGGCCGCCCCTCCTCGAAAGGGCCGAGCCGTCCCCCCCACCGCCCCGACGCCACTCTTGGTCCCACCACCCGCGCTTGCACTGGACCGCGCCGACATCTGGGTCAACCACAGGTTAATATCCTGGGTGCCCCACGAAAGCGCACGGCTTTCTTCCATCCGATCCCTAAACTTCTCATCGTAGTTAAGCCAAGACCACCCCTCATGCATCTGAGACGCCTCCAGGATGGAATCGGCATACGCCAATAACATCTCATACTGCGACGGATCGTTCTGCCCCCACACGCTGGCCAACCGTAAAAAGGCGCGCGTCCAATTAACCACGTTACGCGCTACCTTCCGGACCCTCCCGGCCTTCTCGTCCTCCTTTCTCTTTTTTCTGCTTTCGCCCGAACGCTTCCGCCCCTCCAGCAAACGGAAAATGTCAATATATCGCCGCTTGCGGATTTTACGCCTAAGCTTCCGAGGTACCCCCACCCATAACGCCGGCAATGACACCACCGCAGAGGCTCCTCCCCCCAGCCACACCCACTCCCCCCCCACCACCCGAAAGCTGCCTATCCCCCCTCCTGTCCGACCCCCCGGACGAACTACTTGAGCCCGACGAAGACGAGGACGAGTCGGAGCTGCGACGACGCCTACACGACCGCCGGTGCTTTCTGCGCGAAGCCCCCCCCGCCTCCCTGAACGACTCACCCCCATCACCCATTAACTCACCCGACGAAGCAAGTCGCTCACCAGCCACCGCAAGGTCCTCGCCATCTGCGACATCCAAATCCCTGGGACCCTGCTGGGCCGCCTCAGCTGTCGGTCCCTGCTGCGACTCCGCTCCAACCGGGGAACTCACCCGGCTCCCGCCGCGAGCCGTGCCCACCGGCCAAGACTGCGCCATCAACGAGCCCTGTGGAGACAAAAAAGGAAAAACAGGGGGGGAGACCGACACTGGCCATGCCGGTGGCCAAGAACCCCCCCAACCCGCCCGGGAGGTACCCTGCCCCCCAGACATCCACTGCTCCCAGGGGGAAGCCCCCCCGGCGAGCCAAAGCCCCCATGGCCTGAGAACCACCCCGCAGGCCCACCGCAGCTCGCAACCCAGGGCGCCCCATCGGGCCGCAACCCACCCCCATGGCTCGGCGCCACGAAGTCCCCCCCCGCAGCCCCCACCCCCGCCCCCCCGATAGCCCACATCCCGGCCCCCCCCACAGCCCCCACCCCTGCCCCCCCTACAGCCCCCACCCTTGCCCCCTCCACAGCCCCCACCCTTGCCCCCTCCACATCCCCCACCCCTGCCCCCCCACCAGCATCCCCCACCTCTCCAGGCCCCTGCAAGCTACCGGAAGGGAGGGAACCCCCCCGACCTTTCCGGCCACGCACCCCAGCACTACGGCCGTGCGCTCCCCGGCCGCCTGCTGCAGCACCGCTCGACGCCCCCACACCAACGTGCGTGGGCCGCACCGTGCCCCCCCGCGATCCGGACCCCCGCCCCGCAGCCTTTTTAGGGGCCAAGCCCCCTGCTTTCGCCCTGCCAGGCATCCGAAGTGAATAATTTAATTAATTATTCACTTTTACGTGCTTTTTTTTTTTTTTTTTTTTAATATCGCCGCACTGGCAACCCCCAAAACCACCGACCACCGGCAACTGAACGCCAGCACACTCACCCAGCCGCCACACACCGCTCAGCCCGGGCCCCTCCAACCACGAAGAGAGGAAGACGCCGTCACCGAAGCAGCCTCTGCGCGACTGACCACGCGGAGGCTGCTCGGTCCCGATCCCCCCTCGCGCCCAAACCCCCAAGGCGCTAATTGGCTCCCGCGGGTCCCTGACCCACAGGAGCCAATCAGTTTAAAGGATGCGCGCTCGCGCCCGACTGGGCCGAGCGCACACGTCCTAACCAGGCCGCGCACAGGGTCCCCGCGCCGGGCCGCGCGCCCGGTTAGTAGCGGCCGCCGGGACCCTGCCCGCGGCCTTGGAATTATCTAAAGATTTATGGATTTTAGGGATAACATATATTGTGGGTATAATTGGATGCTTCACTGTAAGATAGGATACTTCTTTGGATGTGAGATAACCAGCCTGACTCCCTAAAAATAACAAAGTATCAATCCTTTGCTGTAAGACAGGAGTAGGGTCATCAAAAATCTTAAGATAAAACTGAGTATTATTCAGTATAATTCAATAGAATTATTGTTACGTAAACTTACTAATGCTTCTTTTTGTATCTTAGTGGTGTTATGGAACAATTTAGACTTAGTATGATACAAATCACTAACTTTAGACAAAACTAAAGAAGCATTAGTAAGTTTACGTAACAATAATTCTATTGTTATTAAACCCGCGGACAAAGGTGGGGCTATAGTCATCCAGAATCGGGATTCCTATATAAAAGAAGTTTTACGACAGCTGAATAATACTCAGTTTTATCTAAAGATTTTTGATGACCCTACTCCTGTCTTACAGCAAAGGATTGATACTTTGTTATTTTTAGGGAGTCAGGCTGGTTATCTCACATCCAAAGAAGTATCCTATCTTACAGTGAAGCATCCAATTATACCCACAATATATGTTATCCCTAAAATCCATAAATCTTTAGATAATCCTCCTGGTCGTCCCATTGTCTCAGCCATTGGCTCTCTCCTCGAGCCTATCTCTAAATTTATGGACTTTTTCCTAAGACCCTTTGTTTCAGAAGCAGAGTCCTACCTACGGGACTCCACCCATGTTATTAATATTTTAGATTCCTTTGTCGGTTACCATGATAAGTTACTTTTGGTCACTTTAGATATAGTTTCTCTTTACACCAATATTCCTCAGAAAGCATCCATTGAAGTATTAGCAAACACACTAATACGTAGGCCACTACCAGTACGCACCCCCACTTGTTTCCTCGTTCAGTTAGCCTCCCTGGCTATGACTGAAAATTTTTTCTGTTTTAAAGGTATATTTTATAAACAAATAAAAGGGGTGGCCATGGGTTCCCCCATGGCCCCAGATGTGGCCAATCTATATGTTACCGACTTTGAAGAGAAATTTCTCAAAGCCCATCCTTTTAAAAAACAGGTCGTTTTATGGAAAAGGTATATTGACGATATTTTAATAATTTGGGATGGTTCTGAAATTCTGTTGCAAGAATTTTTTCAATGGATCAACGGTCTGGACCCAAATTTACAGTTTGAGGGTAACTACAGCATGGACAATATTGCATATTTGGATTTAAATATTAAGAAGGGAAGTGAAGGTTTTATTACAGAGCTATATCGAAAACCCACAGATCGCAACACCTTGCTACGATATGACAGTTACCACAATACTACACTAAAGAACAATCTTCCTATTAGTCAATTTTTAAGGGTAAGAAGATTATGTACTAAAGAACCTGATTTTGAGAAACATGCAGCAGATTTACGTCAGAGATTCTTAAAACGTGGGTATCCAAAAAGATGCATCAAAAAAGCATTTTTTAGGGCTTGCGTGACTGATCGTAAAAGCCTTTTGAATAAAAAACCACGTCAGAAAAATAACAAAATTGTTTGTTCTCTCACTTTTTCTCAATATTCAAAAGAGATTTCTGCGATACTGAGACAGGAATGGTATCTTTTAGCCGGAGTCTCTAGTTTATCTTCCAAGAACATCATGGTGGCTTACAAACGTAATTCCAATTTAGCTAATACATTGGTTCCATCGGCTTTGGCATATTATAAAACATCACCCCGTATCAAAGGACATTACCCTTGTGGCAATTGTTCTGTTTGTATTCATGCACTCACAGTCAAACAAGTTTATATTCATCCGGTTACACAACGTAAATTTTACATTAATCATTTTTCTAAATGCAAAACAGATAAGGCTATTTATTTAATCCTGTGCCCATGTAATTTAATCTATATAGGCAAAACTAAACGTTAGATTCGTACTCGAATTATAGAACATAGGAGTTGTATACAGAGAAAAGTTGAAGATAGCCCATTAGTAACACATTGGTTGGAAAAACAACACTCAATTCAAGATTTGAAATTTTTGGTTATCAAAACAGTGGTTCCCAGTTGGAGGGGAGGAGATTTTGATAAAGTACTTTTGAGATTGGAACAAAGATTTATTTATGAATTTAACAGCATGACACCCAATGGTTTAAATCAGGAAGTTGGCTTGTCAGTATTTTTATAATATTTATTATTTGTTTTACCAAGACACACAATAATGCAGTATATGTTTCTTAATTGTCCCCTTTTTTTAAAATTGATATTACTATTTTGATATCATCTTTTTTATCTTATTTATTTATTTATATAATGATATGGTTACTATTTATTACCAATTTGGTCATTTTATTGTTAATTTATTGCAACTCCCTTGCATTTTTTATCAGCATTATGGAATTTACATGAGTTCATGATGTTTATATTTTTATATATATTTATTATGATGATTATTTTTACTATTTTTACTGTTTCATTTTTATTTTTATTTTTGTTTTTGTTTTTATTTTTCATTCGCTCAATTACATATTTCCCAAGCCTGGAATTATTATGCTTTTAGGGTGCCATTCCCATACACCTATATTTTTAGTTTTTTGAGCACAACCTTTTTAACAACATGTAGGGTTCAAGTCTTTTTTAAAAAACACTTTTATTAACTTGGCTTGATACGATTTGTCTTTTAAGTTTGTACACAATACAATATAACATTTCTTTAGTTATATAGTATTTTGTAGTGGCAACCTCATGACGATTCTCCGTTAAAAATATAATATGTAGGTTGCACTCCACGGTTCTTGTGGCACTAGTGTACGTAAGACACTCTAACCTTATGCAAATACGTCACAGGAGTAACTACGTCCTCTTACGCTTAGTATTTAAAGCCCCAAGTTAGTTCGTCACTTCCGTAGAAGCTTTGACCATATAATTTTCCTGTTGTGCGGTTTCGCTACGATCGAGGTAAGCCTTTGCAGCGACGCATTAGTTGCCTTATTTGATTGATTACATAAGTCTTGTCTGACACAGTTTGTACTTTGCTTCCCAGTTTTGTTTTCTCGCTCACACAGTATGTTAGATGTGGAGGTTCTAACGCGAGGTCCCAAAAGTTTGTCTATATTTTGCATCCTCAGCAAGCGCACGCTGGTTTGCATCTGACCGTTGTAGAGCCACATGTTTATATATATCAGTGAGTTCTATTTTTAATAATTTTTTATAATATGCATTCTGGACTGTTTTTTTACTAGTTGAAATAATATGCAAATATATTTTTGGCGCGCAGTTTTAGCGTTTTTTTTAAATGTCTTCTTCTAATTATTTCTTTTGCAATATCGCATTCCCACGAAATCACGGGTCTACTGGCATCCTGTCACGGTCTCGTGGACGCTCAACATTTTAGTACAATTAGCTTACACTAAATTTTAAACGTACATTTCTGCACGTATTCTTCACACAAGTAAAGTTTAGGAGGATCTCTGCTACTGGATTCAGCAATACTTTAGAAACGTTTGGATGACAATTCACTATTATTAATATCTACAATTTGATTAGTATGTTTTATTCATCTTATAGTCTGGCACTACATCATTAATTAAAGTTTGTTTTTAACATACAGCGTTGTTTCATCACGATTGATCAAGTACAGGTATTATTATTTATTTTTTTAAATAATATATGGTTTTTAAATTATACATAGTTTATACTTTGATGTCTTAGACATAAGTTCATCATTTTTTCAGAGAGATTCTGTTCAGATTTCCTTCATTTCATCCTCAATGGTTGTTCTTTATTTTTGTGTATAACATTTATTATTAACATTTTATTATTATTATTATCAATATTGTTATTAGAATTTTTCTTTTATTTTATATGTGTGTTTATCTACTGTTTTTTAATGTCAGCATCATAATAGGTATCAGTTCATAGGCCAAACTGAACCCTTTCTCCAGCAGTGCCTTGTGAGTACTTCCCTTATACTATCTTCATTAGTTTTTAAACAGTGTCCACTATCTGCCCTGTGTTTTTAGTTTTTTAGTTTTTTGGTTTATTGATCCATGGTGATTTTATGATTTCACTTAATTCATTCATCATTATTTATATTGTTTTAGATTTACATATTTATATTATATATTTATTTGTTATTTTTGTTTTTGTTTTTATTTCTTGTTTAAGGTTTTATTCTATTAGAATAACCATTTTATTTATATTTTATGTTCACAACATGGTATTTATATTGATGTTTAATATATGTTGCATGCCTGGTTTGCCTTAGTTTTATTTATTTTAATTTATTTTAAATTATTTTAATGTGTTTATCTGTGTTTATTGTTATTTTTACATATATTGCTTGTTTTTTAAGTGTATCCCCCTGAGGAAGGCTTCGGCCGTAACGCGTAGGGGACCACCAATAAAGGCACCTGTGTTCATCCAATCTCTTGCCTCACTGTTTCCTGTTGGATCAGCAAGAGCTCTCTGCTCTCTTTGTGTTGGACGATCTTCTCCATTATCTTGGCAGTGAAAGGTAGGCTTGCTATGGGTCTGTAGGATGCTTTATCTAGGGGGTCCAGGTTTTGCTTTTTTAAGGATGGTCGTATGATTGTAGTTTTGAGGGCGTCTGGCATGTATCCTTGGGAGAAGGATTCATTGACGATATGGGCTAATGGCATGCTCAGTTCGTTTTTGGATTTCTTTATCCAGTCAGTGGGGCAGGGGTCCAGCGGGGAGGTGGTGGTGTTGAGGCAAGAGATGGTGGTTGATATTTCGTCTGTTGAGGTTTCTTTGAAGGTGGTCCATTCACTGTGTATTTTGGGGTGGAGGTTCAGTGTAATTGTGTCTGCTGTTGGCTGAGGGTTTTGTGGTCATTGTAGTTGTCTGTATTGACGGGCCAGCAGCTCTGGTGGGATCTTCGGTAATTGGTCAGAGTTATGGGGTGCTTTTGTCAGTTTTTTGACAATCTGGAAGAGTTCACGAGGTTTGTTTATGGAGGTATTTATGATTTTCATGTGGTAGATTTTCTTTGCTTTGTACCATGGTCAGATCACTACATGATATCCTTTAACCTTCCTATCAACCTCCCGCAGCCTAGACAGCACTGCTTAAACTCCCACCAATGCTTCAAAGAATTTGAAAAGGACACACTACTTGATCAAATAATCCCCAAGCTCTAAACTAGCTATACAGACCTCCCTTCACTGATACTGGAACACCACCTTATCACTAGTTGCCACTGTGCCACCAAAGCCAAGAGCTTCAAAATGGGAAAACAAAGCCCCATGGTACTCCCTGGAAATCAAACAGGCAAAGATCACCTTAAGAAGGCTTGAAAGATGATGGAGGAGAAC
Organism: Ichthyophis bannanicus; assembly: GCA_033557465.1. NCBI lineage: Eukaryota > Metazoa > Chordata > Amphibia > Gymnophiona > Ichthyophiidae > Ichthyophis > Ichthyophis bannanicus. The sequence continues at coordinate 729,264,307 of CM066036.1, read as the reverse complement.
CAAAGTGCCACCGGATCTACAAGAATACTTGACAAAGCAGTGAGAATACAATGAGCTAATTCTTAACCACAAGAAACAACATCACACAAACATCATAATGAGTTCTCTAAACTGTCCCAGAGAGCTATTCTCCATAGTGAAGGAGCTATCAAGAATTCCGCAAAGCCAAGACATAGATGCTTTAACTCCAGAAGCCTATGCAACCTATCTCCGGAACAAGCTCTCCTGTTCACAAACCTCACTAAACCAACTTATCACATCTTCGACTGAACAAGATCACCCCAAAATTTGGACTTCATTCTACTCAGTCACCAAGGATCTCTGCACCAAACTCCAAAAATCCTTGAACATGACCACTTCCCCTCTTGACACATGTCCAACCCTTTGGATAAAGACAATAGCACAAGACCTAGCACCATCACTCTGCAAAATAATAAATGTATCCCTCTCACAAGGAATCATGTCACTTCCACTGAAAATCTCTTCCATAAGACCACTACTGAAGAACTGCACATCCAACCCAAACTCTCCTGTCTCATATTGCCCCATATCCACCATCCCGCTCCTATCCAAATTAATAGAAAAGATGGTCCAACGTCAGCTACAAGACCACATTGATGCAACCTTCCCACTCGATCCTCAACAGCATGGCTTCTGAGAGCTTCATGGAGTGGAAACTTTATTAACATCCCTACTGAACTCGGTGCTTAAAGGAATTGAAGACATCAAGAAAGGCGTCATACTCATTTTCATAGACATCACATATGCCTTTGATTCTATAATTCACTCCATACTTCTGGACAGATTAAGTGAAATAGAATAGGTGACACATTGTCATGGTTTCGCTCTTACCTATCTGATAGAAGACCCATGCCCAGCATGCTGGATAAGGGAAATGCGTTATGAACTGAGCCAGTTCATAGGGAAAATCCTGAACCAATCACTTACAATGGGATCCTTTCCACAAAAATTAAAAAACACATCCATTAGACCGCTACTGAAAAGCAAGAAAAAGGATCCATCAAAAGTAGAATCCTATAGACCGATATCAAGCATACCTCTGCTTGCCAAAATAATCGAAAATGCAGTACAACAACAAATTCAATACCACATTGATACCAAAGCCCCACTGGACCAATCCCAACTTGGATTCAGGGAAGCACACGGTGTGGAAACTCTCCTTGCCACCCTCTTCAACACATTAATTTCTGGAATCGATAACGTTCGACAGGGCTTTGCCCTCATATTCATGGATATTGAAGCGGCCTTTGATTCTGTGAGCCATCAGATTCTTGTAGAATGACTTAAGGAAAAGGGAATAGAAGGCACCACCCTAAGTTGGTGCAAATCCTACTTGTCCAACAGATGGCAACACGTAAGGACCAGTACCGCAACCTTGGAACCATTCCTACAGAAACAAGGTGTACCACAGGGATCATCACTATCGGCACTAATGTTTAACATCTACATGCAGCCCATATGTGCTCTGATACGCTCATTCAATGTCCACCGTCTAGCATATGCAGACGATATCCTCCTATATATGCCATTTGCAATTGACCAGCCAGACCTCTCTCCGATAATAAGATGTTTTGATGCTGTCGCGGACTGGCTACACACGCAAAACCTTCGGATCAACCACAACAAGAAGATGTCCTCTTCATCACGAAGAACCAAGAATTCACCCCCCCCCCCCACCATCGCTCAAAGTCAAGAATGCAGAGCTGATAACTAAATCCTCAATTCGTTACCTCGGGATCACACTGGACCAGAGACTGGACATGAAATTACACATAAAAAACACAGTGAAAACAATATACTACAAAATACGGACACTTCGCCATCTACGAACACTACTGGACCCTAGTGATGTCCGAACAATCTACCAAGCATTGGTACTCCCACACTTTGATTACGCCAATGTCATATTATACGGACTCCCGCAGGCAACTCTACACCCGCTCCAGCTGGCAATGAACACAGCAGCAAGAGTGCTGGCCAGGGTATCACAAACGAACCACATTACTCCAATTTTGAAGAATCTACACTGGCTACCCATTCAGGCCAGACTTCTCTACAAGATCCTAGTCTTGACCTTCAAAGCCCTAAACAATCACCCACCTACATCCATTAACATGATGATCCACTGTATACACCCAAACAGAACCAGAAGATCCTCAACAGTGAACACACTGACGATCCCAAAGGAAATGACTACGTGCACAAAGGCAGCCTCCAACAGGGCTTTCGCGATCTATGCACCCAGAGCTTGGAATGCCCTCCCCGCAGACATGTGAGTCATTACTAGCCTGCCTCAATTCTGGAAGGCACTCAAGCATTATTTGTTCATAAGACACTACCCTGAACCTAGCTATAGAAACCAATCAATGAATAATCACACCAAACACTCAGAACATCCCAACAACATACCCTGCAAGTCAAAGGATAGCCGATCCAAACTGGCCAATACAGAATAAATTATGGCCACAACCCAAAAACACAGGCATTACTGTAAATAATGTGTAGATATGTTACCCCAATTAAATCCAAGTTTTAATTCCTGTTCGATGTAAAATACTCTGTGGCCCTTCCGCACAGTATATTGTTCTGTTTATTGTAAACCGCACTGATTTGTAATAGCGCGGTATATAAGAGAAGTAAAATAAATAAATAAAATCCCACATCAGCAAGACAACCTCCAAAGTCTACTGTAAAATAAAAATTCTGCAAAATCTTCAGCCTCTACTCGAACAGAACCACTTCTGTTCAGTATGTCAGGCACTATTCACCTCGCAGCTCGATTATTGTAATTTAATTCTACACGGCCTACCCAAATGCGTAACCCAAGCCTTACAATTGGCTCAAAGTGCAGCAGCCTGATTAATCGCAGGAACAAATAAACAAGCTCTCTCCTCAAAACCCATTTTTTCTCCTCCGCTTTTCATGACTCTCTATGACATCTCATGACCCCACTCTCCTCTCCTTCTTTATACCCTCTATTCTCCATCTCTCCTTTCCTCTAATTTGTTGTAATTTCTTTTTCTCTCTCTTATCTCATGTTTTATTTATATTGTAAACCGCCCCGACGTAATGGGGGGCGGTATATCAAATGTTCTGTAAACAATAAACAATAAGCTCATATCACCCCCATATTAGAATCCTTCCATTGGTTCCCCATTAGATCACAAATAGAATATAAGGTAATAATGATGGCATTCAAAATATTACACAATCAATCTGCTGGCTGTCTAAAAAACTTAATCAGAAGAGTTCCAGACACCAGATCAAGGAGGACACAGCACCAAAACTCCCTCGCAACTATCACGATATCTACGTGCACCTCCCAGAATGCGCTCCGCAGAGTGTTCGAGCTTTACACCCCATCACTGGAACTCTCTTCCACACCACCTGAGAGCAACTACAGATGTTGCCGACTTCAGAAAGTTCTTAAAAACCTATCTATTTACCAAGCACTTTGACACCATAGAAGTCACATAACATTATCCATAAATCCACCGACCAGCCCGTATCCAACAGGTCACCCAATGGATAGATCATCAAGCCTCTGTAAAGAGTTTAAAATGTTGTAATAACATATTCTCTGTAAATAGTTAATATGTTATTTGTATGCACTGCTGTTAATTGCTATTGTAAATAGTTACTGAGGAAACGTTCCATGTAAACAAAGTTATGTTCATTGTAAACCGCTTTCAGAATTTGGAAAGCGGTATATAAAAAATGTTAAATAAATAAATATCTAGGGAGAAAGTGACGTCACCAGAGAAAATGGTGGCTTGAACTTCTTTCTCCGCCACCCCGAGGAGACAAAAGGCCCCAAAAAGTGCTTAAATATCTTGGAGAACCATCAAAATTTGAAATAGAAGGTACCAGGAGGAACCAGGAGCAAATGGCTACTAAAATTAAATTGCTGGAAGTGAAGGATAAGCCATGCGCTGATGGATAAGACAGGACTGCATGGGAATTCCCCGTGGAGGCCGGTGTCAGAGGAGTCGGGAGACGATGAGATGAGTGAATTACAGCAAGGCAACATCCACACATTCTTTTATACAGCATGAGCTCCGGGGGGGGGGGGGGTGCTTTGAAGAGCTGCCTGCAGAGTTTAGATCAATGCGGGAGGAGGTGACGTCTACGATCACGGAGCTCTGTGGAGACATTAAGGAACTGGGACAATGGGTGGAGGAAGTGGAAACAAAAATGGAGGATTGCACTGAGACTTTGATTGAATTGCAATGCGCAGCAGACAGACAGCGCTCTCAAATGCTGGAACTTACCTCTAAGATTGACGACATAGAAAATCGGGCTCATAGAAATAATGTGCATTTCAGAGGCATACCAGAAGCTGCGGGGGAGGGGGGCGGGGGGCTGAGAACCTGGTTGAAACGGTGCGAACCTTAACCAAGGAACTTTTAACTTCGGAGGAATTTCAGTCCCCGTGGGGCTAGTATGGAGATTGAAAGGGTTCACAGGGCGCTGGGCAAGCCCCCTAATAATTAGCCTCATGATGTCATTGCCCACTTTCTGCACTACAACAATGCAGAACTGTTGTTGAGGAGAGGTCGGGAGAAGAAAACTATACCATATCAGGAAGCACCTGACTCACTGTATCAGGATCTTTTGACGTTCACGCTGGTGCATCGACAGGAGATGAGACCAGTTATACAGGTGCTGAACAAAGAGGAGATTTGCTATTTGTGGTCCTTTCCCTTTTGAATAAACCTTTCGTTGGATGGCAAAAATATCTCTGCAAAAGACCATACAGAGGCATGGAGAGCACTTGGGCAAGCAGGCTTCATGGAAGGTAATACAGCGCCGGAGGTCCTGACCCTCAGGACTCAGAATTTTAAATGGAAATGAGTGGGAAAAAATGCTCTATAAGTACTGGATTGCTTAGGGGAGAGAAATTCCCTGCTTGCATGGCACTTGGGAGATTGGTGGAACTTGCAATAAGAGAAATCATGACTATATTGAGGGCCGGCGGCTGGGGCCACCAAAGAAGAGGACCTCTATGTGGACAGCTACTATAGCTGGGTGAATGCTTGGACTTGGTGTAGCTACTTTCTTTTATTTTCTTTTATCTTATTCCTTTTCTATTGTCTTTGATAGTTGGCGTCCTTCTTTTTGTATGATACCATGCTAACTGTTGATGTTATATGCACTGGCAAAGGGGATAATTTTTGGAGTGGAAGGGATGGGGGGGTTTGGGTGGCCTGGATTTGGGGTCATCATTCCTGAACCTTGCCCAGCGGGTGAGTATATGGAAAAGATGGGCTGGGGGGGCAGGTGGGAGGAAGAAGGGAAGAGAGGGTTTGGGGTAGGGAGGGGGAAGAAAAGGGAAATCAGACAAGAGGGCCAAGAGAGAACGGGTGGGGAGGAGAGAGGATGAAAGAACTCTGTGAGGGGAAACCGGGAGAGGGGCAGTTATGGATTGAACTGATAATGTTGGTAGTTGGGCCTGGCACTTTCATAGTGCAAATGGAACATGAGGCTTTTGGAGGGGAGAGAAGCAGGGAGAGTGATATACTATGCTGAAGGTCATCTCCTTTAATGATCTCTGGAAGAGGCGGTATAGAAAAATGTATAAATAAAAATAAAATAAATAAATAAATAAAATAAAAGGTCTCAACTCACCTCAAAAATGCTCTCTATTATTTAAAGAGTTGGGGATTTTGCAGGGTGAACCTGTGTTCCTGCAAGAAATGCACCTTCGCAGCACCAATCAGGGTTGGTTGAGGTGTAGACCTTATCCTGAAGTGTGGGTATCAACATATGAGTGAGGCTAAAAGAAATGTGGAGTGGCCATATTGTTTCATCAGGCCTTGCCCATAAGAGTGGAAGAGGAGAGGAAGGACAAATTGAGGTGATGGCTTTTTATGAATGTCCACCTGGGTAGGCGTCGTCTCACTTTGGCCAACATATATGCCCCCAATGAAGGTTAGGTGCATTTCTTTGCACAGTTGAAAACTGAGTTAGCTGAGTTCGCAAAAGGGCCTTAGGGGGGGACTGCAATGCTCATCTGATGCTGCACCTGGATTCCACAGGGAAAGCTACGCTGGAGGGAAATGCAATAAGGCGAGCATTTTGAATGTTTATGACAGATTTAGGCTTGCAGAATGTGTGGAGGGATTCCTACCGGGGGAAAAAAAGTTACACCTACTACTCGCCGGTCAATCAGACTCATATGCGTATTGACTAATTTTTGTTGGACGAGCGACTTGTGAGTGGAGTGGTGGAGGCGGGGCACGGCACCCTAAAGTGATCTGATCATGCCCCCTGCTGGCTTATTCATCCCTGTGATCCTGGGGAGGATGGGAGAAGGACGTGGCGGCTGGATGGGAATTTTTTCCGTCGGGCCCTTGCTGTGAGAGACCATGGCTGATTTATATGAGAATTTGAGTTTAATGCCACGGGGGAGGTTGCCTTGCCAGTGGTCTGGGATGTTTTTAAGGCCACAGCTCAAGGACGCCTTATTGCTGAGGCGGTCCAGACTAGGAAGGCCTGGGCAAGGGACTCCCAATGACTGTAAAGGGAGGCCAGGCATCTCCAGTAAGAACATGCGCGGACTGCTTCCAAACAGGTTTGGCGCCAGTGGTGGGAGACCCAAGCTCAGTTAGATGCTTATGTGCAAAAGGATTTAGATGCCATGCGACATCAACTCCATCAAACGTTTTATGAACAGGGGAATAAGGTTGGACACTATCTTGCTTTAGGCTTAAAAAACAGCAAACCTTGAGAATAGTGCGCAAGATTAGAGATTCATTGGGGGCCTTACCGGTGGAGTCTCGGGAGAAACGCACAGTGTTTGCAGATTACTTGGCACACCTGTATAAAGTGGAGCCCTTCGACCCTACTCAGGTGCATGGATATCTTTGAGATATCCCTTTGCCGCACCTCACAGATCTGCATAGAAAGCAACTAGGGGCAGAGATTATTGTGCAGGAGGTGGATGGGGCTATCCGCCAAATGACTGCTGGGAGGGCTGGGGATGGGTTTCCCTTGGAGTATTGTAAAAGATACAGTGCTCACCTGGTGCCCACTTTGGCTGTGTTATTTAATGAGGTGTTGCGAGGGTCGTTGTTGCCCCCACACAGCTTGAGGCAATTATTGCGGTAATACCTAAACTGGGTAAGCCGCCTCAGGAGGCAGCATCATATCGCCCCATCTCCTTGCTAAATACTGATGTTAAAATATTGGCCTCCGTGCTGGCCGCCCAGCTCAATTTGGCTCTTCCAGGCCTGGTACACCCTGACCAGGTTGGTTTTGTGCCTGGTTGTCAGGTCACTGACAATGTTCAGCGGATGTTGCAAGTGATACATGCTGTGTGGCAGGAACCCCAACCTACACTTTTGGTGGGTATTGACACTGGGAAAGGATTTGATAGGGTCAGTTGGGGTTTCTTGTGGCGTGTTTTGGATAAAATGGGGTGTGGGCCTCACTTTTTGCAATAGGTACATGGTTCTATCAAGGGACCCGAGCCAGCATCCAAGTTAACGGGGGCCAATTGCAGAGCTTTGAAATGAAGAGGGGTACTCGACAGGGGTGCCTGCTGTCCCCACTTTTGTTTTCAATAGTAATGGAACCATTGGCACACAGGTTTCGTGAGCATTCTGGTATAGCTGGAGTACGGGTGGGCTCCCATGAGTACAAAATAGCACTTTTTGAAGATGATATCATATTGTCTCTGACTAGGCCTGAAGCCTCCCTTCCCTGTGCAATGCAAATCTTTGCAGCCTTTTCACAAGTTTCTGGATTTAAGATTAATTGCGCCAAGTCGGAAATCTTAAATGTGGATATTGAGGAGGCGGTGTGTGAGCAGTTGAAGACACAACTTCCTTTTCAATGGGTAGACAAGCCCTTCGCTATCTGGGTGTAAATCTTACGGTAGACAGGGCAGCACTGTACTGGGCGAATTATGGACCCCTGCTTCAACAGGTTAGAAGAGACTTGGAGTCCTGGACGGGCTTGATGCTGTCATGGTTTGGACGCATTGCTGTCACGAAAATGGTGGTAGTGGCGTGATTCCTATACCTTTTCCAAGTACTCCCCATAGCCCTGCCATGAGGAGCCTTAGAGTACTGGCAAGCATTGATAATGAAATTCATATGGAAATTTAAACACCCTTGAATAGCTCGACGGATATTGTATGCTCACCCAGGGAAGGGAGGAATGGGAGTCCCTAATCTTCATTGGTACTATGCGGGAGCGCAATGTCTTCCAGGGGTTGAATGGATGAATCCTGCCAGCTCCAAGTGTTGGGTGAAAATGGAAATTAATCTGTCGGGGGGCCTGGACTAGGTGACTGCCTGTGGCTTTGTGCAAAATTGAAGGGGGATCTGGGTGTTGAAAATCCGTACATCACTTATACCCTCCAATGCTGGGATCGCCATTTCTGGCCACAGGGGGTAGCATTGTCCCAGTTGGCGCCTATAGTTCATAATAGAGCCTTCCCTCCGGGTATGAGTGATTTGGTGTTCCAACAGTGGGGGCACAAGAGACTCAGCCAAGTGGGTCAACTATTTGAAGATGGTGCACTTCATTCCTTCTGTGACTTACAGGGGGAATCTGATATACCGCAGCGCCATGCTTATCACAATGTGCAGGTTACGCACTGGGTGGGGAGATGGGATTTTAAACAGCAAGTTGCATGGGATCTGACGGCTGCTGAACATCTATGCGAGGAGCATTCTTGCACTAAAGGTCTTATAGTGGCTCTGTATGCAGAATTTCAGAAACAATGCTCGGGGGAGGGTAAGCATAGAGCACAGTGGATGCAAGACTTACACCTCTCGTACACTGAGCTGCAGTGGGAACAGATTGAGAGCCAACTTTGGAGAAGCTCAGTGGCCATTAATGCATGGGAAACCAATTATAAGCTATTATATGGGTGGTACATGACACCCATGCGGGTGGCCTGAGCTTTCCCGGGGGCATCAGAGTTATGATGGCGAAGATGTGGCGGGAAGGGCACCCTGGCCCATGTATGGTGGCTCTGCCCCTGAATCCAGGGCTTTTGGCGAGGAATACAATATCATTTGAAACAAATGATATGTTTGAATATCCCATGGGACCCGGGTATTTTTCTATTTGGGAAGAAGGTCCCTGGAGGACGCATCCCACAGTTAGCGTTGATTCGGCATGGTCTGAATGCAGCTAGGCTGACATTAGCGACCGCCTGAAAACAGGTAACGCCTCCGGAATTGTCTTGCTGGCTGGAACATATGTGGGATTTATACACAATGGAACGGGGGGGGGGGGGGTGGCAGCTGGCAGGATGCGCCTGCCCCATTTTGAACAAATTTGGGAACCCTTTGTGTTAAAATACAGCTCATTGACGGTATCATCACTTATTTAACTGGAGATATATAAAGAGATCAGCTCTTAGACACAGAGATTTGTTAACTCTCCCTTCTTCGTAATATCACGAGGAGGGGATGCCCCTTGCTTGTCTGATTCTGTAGCAAGGGGGAGGGAGGGGAAGGGGAGGAGGGAAGGAGAGAAGAAAGAGTAATAAGGGATGAGGGAAGTAGATGAGTAGGGAATTTGGGTTGTCAGGGGATTCTCTTGAACACAAAAAAAAAATTAAATACAAAGCTGTATTATGCAATTGTTTGAATTGATGATTCTATACCTCATTATTATGCAAATATTTTGAAAGTGGATTTTCTTTTTCAGTAATTGTGTTGAAGCCTTTAAATAAAAATGAAATAAATAAATAAATATCTTAAAACCCAGATGATACCTCAGGGTTTGCATATGTCTAAGCAACCCAAAAATGTTTTTTGGATGATAAGGAATTAATAATAAATTGGAATGGAATTTTAAACAAATGCAGATTGGATTGGATTGCCCTTTTGATGGAGCACACTATGAGGAAAGGATTATACAGAAGCAGGCTAAAGAAATGGAAAATAAATTGAAAAAGGCTTTGGATGCTGACTTTTTCGAAGTGCAATTAGAAGATACCAACAAATTTCATAATTTCGGGATTGCCTCAGGGGCCTGAAAATTAAGAAGGTTAATCGTGATCAGTTAAATTACTCCTGTAACCAAATTTACTCTTGGATTATAAGAATGAAGATTTTGGCAAAAAGCAAGTTTTTATCGATCTTGCCACCAATGATTCTGGTGATGTGACAGTTCCTCAGAAAGGTCCCGATTTCAATGTCGATACAATTATAGAGATTGGGATCAGGATATTCAGGATAGCAGATATCAAGACCGGCATTCTCGGCAGCGGTACCAGCCAGACTCATAGAGGGGCCCCATAACATGATCATGGAACAAACATCAGTTATCAACCTGACTGGAACATCTTTGACCCCTACACAAGAAGGGATGTTAAAATTAGAGTTATCATTTGTGCCTACAGTGAGGTATGACCCTTTTTGAATGAGAGTGGCTCTACAAAAACATTTCTGCAAGCTTCAAGTAGCACACTTTTTTTCAGATAAAAGCTCAACAGGGGATGATTCTGTTGTTAGGAACCCATCAAAATGGGTCCCTCCAGGTGATCCAGATCCAACTATAGTGACTTTTCAATGACTAGTTTTGGCTGATCTAGCTGTATTGGAAAAAGCAACTGAAAAAGGATCTTCCATCATTTCTGGGGATGAATGGAGGGTCCTTTGAGACTTAGGTTCTGTTTTAATTATCCAAAATGTGGACAAGGGGGGGGGGGGCAGTAGTGATACAATCTAGCATTGAGTACCATCAGGAACTTGGAACACAATTGGGTGACCTGAAATATTATCGGGTGCTTCTGGAGGATCCTACTACTGATCTTGAACTATAAATTAAAGAATTTTTATTGGGAACTGTTTCATCAAGTTTGATAACAGAGAATTTTCTTTTTTATTTAAGAGCCACCTGAAGATTCCTATAATATATACAGTTCCTAAAGTTCATAAATTGCTAGAACATCCCCCGGGGCACCCCATTGTCTCTTGCAGAGACTCTGTCCTGGAACTTCTTTTAAAATTGTGTGACTCTTTTTTACAAAAGGCTGTATCTCAAGTGCTATCCTATATAAAATATACATCTCAATTTATCATTTTGGTAGAATCCTTTACTGGTATTCCTTCTGCAGCACTGTTGGTTACATTAGACATGAATGCTTTATATACTAATGTCAACCAGATAGTGTGTATTGCAGTTTTAACTCAATACCCGCTTACCCTTCCAGTGTGCTTCCTTAAATCTTTTGTACTTCAACTTTTAGAACTGGTATTAATGAATAATTATTTTTTGTGTAAAGGCTAGTTCTATTTACAAACTTTTGGCATCACAGTGGTGTGACAGTGGCCCCATCTGTGGCTATCATCTACATGGCTGTTATGGAGGAAACTTTCATATATATCTCAGTTTGGTCCCACTTCATTCCGATCTGGAAGCTTTTATTAGATGACATTTTTTTTGATTGGACCAGTTCCAGTCAAGGTTTGCAATTTTTTTTTAGATTGGTTAAATTCTTGTAAAACCAACATCAAATTTACAGCAAAGGTTAGCACTGATTCCATAGAATTTCTTGATGTCACGGTGTTCAAAACTGGTTCCTGAGTGAACAATATTTTATATCAAAAACCAGTACAACGTAATGATGTTTTTGGGATACCATAGTTATCATCTTGGACCTTTATTTAGGAGGCTTCCTTTTAGCCAATTTCTTCGGTTGACAAGGAACTGTTCAACAAAGTCACATTTTCTAATACATGCTTCTGATCTTTTTGATAGATTTCTGGCTCTGGAGTATCCTTGGAAAGTGATATGGCAAGGCTTACAGATGGACTAAACATGTCCATCATAAGTGGCTATTGGAATCTGATTCTACTTTAATCACGAATGTTTCTACCTCATTCGACCAGGACAGCATGTTGTGGGTCCTTCCATTTATGCAAAAGGTAGTGGAGGTGACTCAAGTGTTGCACAAACATTGGCGCATACTTTACCACCAAGAATATTTCCAAAAGGATTTGACTATAGCCTTCACTAGGGGCCACAATATCTGTAATATGGTAGTACATGCTGTGAATGCTACAGATTGTGTCCCTACCTATCATCCAGATCCTGAACATTTTTCATGTGGAGGATGCAGATTCTGCATACAAGTGCTGGTGGGATACCAGTGAGTCAATCAATGAATGGGTAAGGATTATCGTGCTTGATGGAATACCATCTGCCTTTCTGAATTTGTTGTCCATCTACTTATTTGCCCTTGTGGCCTAAAATATGTGGGTAGGAGAACTAGATCAATAACAACCCAACTTTATGAACATTCTTTTCAGATCAATAGATCAATACATCAACAATGTCAGCTCCTGTCTTCTCTCATTGTGTTCAATTTCATCACTGTTTTCAAAGTTTCAAATGGCGGGTTATTGATCATGTTCCACCAGACCCCTGTAGGGGTGATTGGGTTGCCCAAATTCAATGACTCAAGCAGCAATGGTTTTTCAATTTGCAATCTGTTGTCCCTGAGGAGTTGAATCTAGAGCAGGACTGGATAAGCCTTCTTTAGGCTTAATCTGGCTACAACAGATTCATTGTGGATTGGCCAGTACTAGGCAAAGTGGGTAGTGAATTTTTCCAGGTGATTGTGATGTCAGATGCTGAAGATGCTATAAATAGTGAGCAGTTTTAAAGGGGGGGGGGGGGGTTCGGGAGACTCTTGCATGGATGACTACCTTGCCTGGGACTTGGTTTGCTGAGGTCCGGTTCCATCTCAGCATTGACAGGTTTCATTGCTCCTCCTTCCTTTGTGTCCGGGATAAAATCCTGTGTGCTCCACAGAATGTGACTGTGGGTTCATGCCCAAAGAAGCATGACATAAGGGGCATGTCTGCCCCTTGGAAACCCATTTGGAGAGCCTGAGGATGCCTGAGGATAGAGCCCCTCCTTCATATACCATGTCAATGGGTAAGTGGAAGACCAAGAATAAAGGGCTTCTGAAGGAGCGTGATGTTAAAGGTCTGATGGACCAGCACTTGAAGAGTACTACTATACCTGGGAAATGAGTTTCAAACTGTTGGAGAAACTTCCTCTTCAGACGCCCTGTTAACTTTGGGTTGCGTACCTCCCCACCCCCAACCAAATGCTATTGTTGCAAGAAGACACAGGGATCCCCATCGGAAGATGTTTTTTCATCTACCTCCACTCCTCTACCCTCGACTGTGGTTCGTCATTTGTTGGGTGCCTCCAATCTGGACTTAAGTACCCTGCACCTGTGTCTTTGCCTGTTGTTACCATATTGGTCTTGCTGGGTCCAGGTTCAGGGGATATCTCCTTGAGAGATATTTGGTCAGCCCTAACTAGGGTGGAAAGAGTGCTTATGTGTACTCTAGCACCATTGTTTACTTTTCTCAGGACACAGTGAAAGTATGCAATGCACCAACATGGTAACTTACTCAATGAAGTGAGTGGAAGAGTCTCCATGTTGGAGAGTGGCTTTGGTCATGTGCAAGTGGTGAGTAATTCCTTCATTAAGGACAGTTTATTGATTCAAAGTAAATTAGAATCTTTGGAGCATAGCACTCGGGTGAGCAACCTTAGGTTTCTAAATTTTCCTATTGTTCACCTTCTCTCACCTCTGGAATTTTAAAAAAAATATGTAAAACAAATTTTGCTTTATTTATCATTTAATGTTTTCTATTTCTTCTATTTACTATTTACCACAAAATGTTGCCTTACAAAATCTGAAGGGAGAGACTGATGAGCTAGTAAATGTGGATGACATGGATTTAACACATTCTCCTTGGAGGATGCTCCAAAAGGATTACACTTTTGGTGTCCTTCTGCTTGGAGATGGAGAAAAGTTCATTATGAAACTTTATTTTTTGAAAAAGACTACCCCTTTTTGTCAGCAACATCTTATGGTTATTCCAGATGTGGCAAGGGCTACTTAACTCTTTCACCAAGCCTTTTTAGAATCACTGTAAAACGTAAGGTTCTTATGCTCAGCGGAACTTTTTACTTAAAGTTTTCATGTAAATGTAACGTAGGTTTTCCTGGCAATAGACATGTCTTTATGGAGGCATTGCATCTTGAAATATTTTTGTTGGATAAAACAGTCTTGAGATTTTCCTATTTTATTGGGTTAGGTTGGTGTTGAAAAAGGGGTGTAGTATTCTGGTTCCTATATCTACACAATGTTCTCTCCTGAAATGTGGACTTGTGAAACTTCTTATTAATTTTCTTTTGTTGTTTTTTTTCTTTACCTTTTGACTCTAGTAAGAAGTTTGCTTACTTATTAGTTGCTTTCTGTAACTTATGGAAAATTTCAATAAAAAAGGAGGGGTTTCAGACTGCATATTTTGATGGCTACACTGGAATATGAGGTTTCCTTGTTACCTGATGCAGAGCTCTTGGAGATGACTGTATGTGCTTGAAACATGGTTATACGATGGCTCTTGGATGCCTCTTTTTTAGCTCATTTGGCATTTGCAAGCTAAGTGCTTTTTACTTTTTGAAAGGGTTTCTAATTTCACTTGCCTATATATATATTGAAATTTAGCTCATTTGGCATTTGCAAGCTAAGTGCTTTTTATTTTTTGAAAGGGTTTCTAATTTCACTTGCCTATATATACATTGAAATTTATTAAAAAGGAAAGTTTGTCACTTGGGAGTGGTTTCTCCCTTGATACACAGTTCCACAAAAGAAAGCAAAAAAAAAAAAAAAGAATAAAAGAAAATCAGAAAAAATATCTGCTCTTTCATTGGTCCACTCTTGATACATTGTGGATTTTGTAGTGGTTGGAAGGCTGGGTTTTCTTTGTTTGAATGTATACCACAGTGTCTGAAGTACAGGTGGTATGTCCATGGGTATGGTAAGCGACTGAGGTAGATTAGTCAAACTAATTGGGTCCCCTAAGAGACTGCTCACAAAACCGACAGTCATCACGATGAAAATGGCTATTAGATTGAGGGTTGGGATCCAATCTTTTTGTTGTGTGTACCACAAAATCACAAATATTACTTCCCCCTGTATAAGCAATAACAATATTTTTCTCGAAGCAATCATGTAGTTGGATCACGTGCCAATGTTTCTTAAGGAGACATCATAAAAGGAAAAACAACCATAAAGCGATCTTCCTCAGGTCTTTGCTGAGTACATAAGAGGCGTTCACAGTGGGTATTCAGGGCATTTTTATAAGCTTCTGAGATTACATCAGAAGGGTATCCCCTAGCCGCTAAGGGGTTGTCCAAGTCAGGTGCATGAAAGAGCAGTTACTCACCTGTAACAGGTGTTCTCCAGGAGCAGCAGGAATCAGTCCTCACATATGGGTGACGTCTGCGCAGACGGAGCCCTCGTGCGGAGCATTTTCCCAGCTTTCAAGGAAAGCCTTTGGGAATGCAGCACACATGCGCAGCCCCCTTCCAGCCAAGGGTGCCATCTTGCTCAGTCTGATGACATAGCTAAAAGACAACAAAAAAATCAAAATGAATGATTCGACTGCAACTCCAGGGGAGGAGGGAGGGTCGTGAGGACTGATTCCTGCTGCTCCTGGAGAACACCTGTTACAGGGGAGAAACTACTCTTTCTCTAGGACCAAGCAGGAAGTCAGTCCTCACATATGGGACTCCCCAGCTCTAGGCTACCGGGAACCCTAAGCTGAAAAAATGGCTCCCTCTCAAGTGCCTCAGCATTAGTGATAATAATATCCTCTGAGAACGCCCCCATACGGTAGCCCAACACACGGGCTGGAGGGTAGGAGTTGCCTAAACCTCAAAGAGATTATGGAGTACCGCCTGTCTGAAAGCACTGTCCCTTCGGGACTCTCTCTCCAGGCAGTAATGGGCTGCAAACGTCTGGCTTGAAGACAAAGTTACGGCCCGGCAGATGTCTGCCAACGGAACTGAGCAGAGATGAGCTACTGACGCGGTTTTCGTCCTGACACGGTGGGCCGTGACTCGACCCTGCAAGGGGAGATTGGCTGCCTTATACGCCCAGGCGATACAATCTGCTACCCAAGTGGACAATGTACGCTTGGAGACAGGTAAGCCCATCTTATTAGGGTCAAAGGAGACGAAGAGCTGAGTAGCCCTTCAATGCCCCCGCATACGTTCTATGTAAAAAGACAACGCCCTCTTACAGTACAGGATATGCAAGACTGTTTCAGCCTGGCTGGTATGTGGCCTGGGAAAAAAGGTCGGAAGAAGCACCTCCTGGTTGAGGTGGAAAGAGGAGACCACTTTTGTAAGGAACTTGGGATGGGTCCGTAGGACCACCCTGTTCCTATAGAACCGTGTGTACGGTTTATCAGAAACCAGAGCTTGCAGTTCACTCACACGTCTGGCCGAGGTAAGAGCCACCAGGAAGAGCGCTTTCCAAGAGAGGAAGCGCAAATGGCAAGTAGCCATCGGCTCAAATGGTGGGCGAGTAAGTTGCTGCAAGACCATGTTCAAATCCCACTCAGTTGCTGGTGGACGAACCGAAGGCTTGAGAAGCAGCAGACCTCTGAGAAATCAGGACACCAAGGGGTGAATCGACAGAGACTGTCCTTCCACCGGTGAGTGGTGCACTTACAGGGCACTGAGGTGGACCCGAAGAGAATTAAATTTGGCCTAGGTCTGACAGGTGAGGTAGATACTGCAGTACTACTGGTACAAGGCAAGAGAAAGGATCTTCATTGCGCTGAGCACACCATACCGTAAACTTACGCCACTTGAGGGCATAGGACTTTCTGGTGGACTGCCTCCTAGAGGCCAAGACCACCTCCTCAACCTCCTTAGGTAGAAGTAAGGGAGCTAACACTATCCTTTCAGCAGCCAGGCCATCAACTTGAGGGACCTGAGATTGGGGTACAGAAGGGAACCCTGCTCTTGAGACAGGAGATCTTGTTGCAAACCCCAGAGGGAACGGAGTTTCCACCGCCAACAGCAGCAGAACTGGAAACCAGGGCTACCTCAGCCATCTGGGGGCTACCAGAACCACTGAGGCCTTGTCCCGGAGAATCTTGAACAGAGTTTGGGCCACCAGGGGTGTGGGAGGAAACGCATACAAGAGCCCCGTAGACCAACAAATCAGAAAAGCATCTGCTGCCATCCTCAGGGGATGCGGCTGACTGGAGCAAAACCTGGGCAGCTGACGGTTTTGTGGACTTGCAAAGAGATCGATGGATGGAAGTCCCCAGCGGAGGAAGATCTGATGGACCACCAATGGATACAACTGCCATTCGTGAGACTGGAGAATACTGCTTAGCTTGTCTGCTAGGCAATTCTCCTGACCACGTAGATAAACTGCTTTGAGAAACATGCTTTGTTTGACTGCAAAGGAGCAAAGGGCCAGTGCCTCCTGACATAGGAGCCTGGATCCCGTGCTCTCTTGTTTGTTCACATAGAACATTGCTACCTGATTGTCCGTCTGAACTATGACAGACTGGTGAGAGAGGGCATGAGAAAATGCCTGCAGAGCTAAGCGGATTGCTCGCAGCTCCAAAAGATTGATTTGCTGTGTGGCCTTTCGAGGAGACCAGAGGCCTTGAGTGCACGTGCCCTGGCAATGTGCACCCCAGCCCTCTAAGGAAGCATCGGTTGTCAGCATCCTTGTGTGTGCTGGAGCCTGAAAAGGTACCCCCCTGAGAAGGTTTGGGAGATGTAGCCACCACTGTAAGGAGTCCAAAAGTGGTTTGGACACCTTTACTCTGTCTCGGAGGTCGCCTGTAGCCTGCGTCCACTGATCTCTGAGGCACCATTCAGCAGCCCGCATGTGCAGACGGGCATGCGGAGTTACATTTACCGTGGATGCCATGTGGCCCAGGAGCCGCAGGTAGCACCTGGCGGAGACATGAGACTTGCTTTGGAACTGGTTGGACAAGTCTATCAGTCTGCGGGCCCTGTCTTCGGGCAAGTAAGCGCTTGCCTGAAGGTTGTCTAAGCTTGCCCATATAAACTCTAGGTTCTGAGAGGGGAGCAAAGTGGACTTTGCATAGTTTATGACAAAGCCTAGATGCTGAAGAAGAGAGACAGTGTGAAGAGTGGCTTGTCGGGCCTCCTGGAGAAACTGGCCCCTGATGAGCCAGTCGTCCAGGTATGGAAAGTCAAAAATTTCCTGATTCCTGAGATAAGCCGCCACCACCGCCAGGCATTTCGTGAAAACCCTGGGGGCAGAAGTTAGGCCAAAGGGAAGTACCCTGTATGAAAATGGTTTCCTCCCACCACAAATCTGAGATATTGTCGGTGGTCTGGGTGAATGAGGATGTGAGTATAAGCATCCTTTAGGTCTAAGGAGCATAGCCAGTCTCCCTGCTGGAGGTAGGGCAGCAGTATCCCAAGGGTAAGCATCTTGAACTTTTCCCTCTCCAGAAACTTGTTTAGGTTTCGCAAGTCTAGGATAGGCCGGAGGCCTCCTGTCCTTTTTGGTACCAGGAAGTACCTGGAGTAGAAGCCTTGCCCTTCCAGGTGGTGAGGCACCGGTTCCACCGCCTGTTCCTTTAGAAGACTTGCCAACTCCTGAAGGAGGAGGTTCCTGTGTAGAGGGAGTCTTGGAGGCTCTCCTGGATAGTAGGAGGGGGTAGCTGGTGAAAGCGGAGCATGTAGCCCTTTTGGACTATGCTCAGTATCCAGGTATCCCCTGTGATGGCTGGCCACCTGTAGGCGTACAGGATCAGCCGACCCCCTGTGCTGAGTGGAGCCATCGGCGGAGGAGAGGCTATGCTGTTGAAGTCAAAACCCCGCTCCCTGCTGTGCAGGAGCCAGAGCTGGCGGCTTGGGGGTCTTCTGCCTATGGGGCCCATGCCCCTCCCCCTTGGCCTGCTGGCCCTTTTGGGGAGCTGGAGAGGTCTGATTCTGAGGGTAGGATTTATAGGCAGCTCCCTTCCTTGGGAAAAAGGGCTTCTTTCCCGAGCCCTACTTTTTTTGAGAAGGGGCAGAAGTCTTTCTTGACAGCCTTGTCCTGGTGAGAGTCTCAGTCTCGCTTTCTGCAGCCTTTTTAGTCATGGGCTTACCGAATAGGTTGTCACCTCGGCCCTCAGCACAGGACATCGACCAACTTGTCCAGCACCCATGACTCCAAGTCCAATGACTGTAACCAGGCCTGATGGCGTGCACCGATGCCGGCCACGGCTACCCGGGCCAAAGCCTCAAAGCCATCATAGGCTGCTCGAGCGATAAACTTCGAGCACTCTCGTATCCCTGTCAACAAGGCTTTGAACCTCTGTAAGGGTTCCTCGGAGAGGCCAGCTGAGAACCCCTCAATCTCCTTTGCCAGGTCCCTTAAGTACATGCCCATGTACAGCTGGTAAGTCTGGACACGGCAAGATAGCATAGTGCCCTGGAAGCACTTTATACCGAGGGCATCCATATTCCGGGCCTCCCGGCCGGGGGGGCACCAAGGGGTGCATCTTCTGACTCTTCAGGCGGTGCGTGGTCGATTCCACAACCATGGAATTGTGTTGTAGCTGTGCCTTTTGGAACCCAGGACTCTTACGGACTCGAGAAATGGATTCGACCCATTTGCTAGGAAACCGGCACCAAGGCCGGTGCCTCCCACATACGGAAGAGCAGTCGTTCCAGCATCAGAGGAACCGGTACAGTAAAGGCTTCCTTCAGAGGAAAATCATACTGGAGGGCATCAATATCCTTGGCTCGAGGCTCCTCCTTGGCATCCTGCAAGCCTTGACCTTCACAAGGTCCGAGAACCAGGTATCCTCCTGGAGGGACCTTCTCAAGGCTTGGATTCCGGGGAGTCCGAAGGGACTCACCGGGTCCGGAAGGTGTCAGGAGACTCCTCATCCTCCGTCTCCCACTCTAACTCCTCCTCGAGCAGCTCCGGCCGTGTGGGCCTTGGAGCCACCCGCCCCGACGCCGAGGGCACCGGCGTCGACGACCTCGGACCCGCACAGGAGGTCGAGGGGACCTTGACCGAGGATCGACTTGAAACTTGATGGACTCGAGGATCTTCTCGGCCTCTGGGGTCGACTTAGACGTCAAGGTCCCGGTTGTCGCGGCAGATGCACTGGTCAGACCGGCGATTATCACCCGCTGCTGTTCCATGAAGGCAGCCGAGCTGCTCTCCAAGGCCATCAGCCTGAGTCCAAGCTCAGGAGACTCGGCAGCCCCGGACTCGGGCCGGCCCGATGCCGGTTCTCCTGGTGGAGAGTCCACGAGGACAACAGAACTTACGTGACTCGGGGATTCCGGCTCCATGCAAGGTAGTTTGATGGCCTCTCTGACTCCGAGAGCCTGAGGCGGCGGTCAGGGCTGCACAACCTGGCCCTTAAGGACCCAGGGGCCTCTACCGATGCCGCCCTAATGAGCTTCTTCTTCCTTTTGTACTCCCGAGTGGGAGACCCCCTCTCAGAGGAACCACGACGGCGCTCGGGGTCAGACTCCCGAGATGTCGAGGCCTCTAACGAATTCCGGGCCCAGCCGGATGCGGACTCTGAAAAAATTGTTTCATGTTGATGCTGATGGCTCCGAAGTGCCTTTGACAACATTTTGCCACACGGGCCACAGACCAGCAGGTCATGGTTGGGCCAGAGGCATCGGAGGCAGCAGTCATGTGTGTCAGTGAGAGAGATAAATTTCTTGCACCGATCACATTTTTTGAATCTGCTGGCAGCCATCGGGGGAAAAAGGGCCTCTGCAAGGTCAAAAGACTGGGCTGCCAGTGAAAATAACAAAAAAGGCGCGAACGCTGGTCACGAAGGACAAAAAACGAACAAAGAAATTCCGGACTCAATACCGGTGTACCAAGCCCAGGCGGGAAGGGGAACCGGCGTCGAACCGGATAAGAAAAAATGAAAATCACAGAAAAAAATCTACTTTTCCCGGGTGACACAAACTCACGTCCGTTGGGCTCCGTGGAAAAAGAAAGACTGAGCAATATGGCACCCTTGGGTGGGAAGGGGACCGCGCATGCGCGCTGCATTCCCAAAGGCTTTCCTTGAAAGCTGGGGAAATGCTTCGCATGAGGGCTCCGTCAGCGCTGACGTCACCCATACGTGAGGACTGACTTCCTGGTTGGTCCTGGAGAAATCTAAAGTCTTCCAAAGAAGAGCATAACCTCTGTACACAGAAGAATTGCCCATAAGGTAAACACCTCTTCAAGCCAGCAGAGTGATGGCGGTGGTAGTGTAAAAGATTGTTATTTTTTTTACACAGGTTTCTGATATATATTGTGGTGGCTAGAGTATCCCCATGTTTGAACTCTTAATATCCAAAAACTCAATGGAAGCGTTCTCAATCCTAAAGGTAAATGAAATATTGGGTTTACATCCATTTAGCCACTCCAAAAAATGTTCAGATCAACAGCCTGTCCAGATGAAGAAAATGTTATCTAGGAATCTCTTCCAAAGATACGGTTCCAAGATATATCGGAACCACAAAGAAGAATAAATAAAATAATTTTCATAGATAGCCATATAAAGTATAGCCACGGAAGGGGCCACCATGGCTCCCTTTGCAGTCCCAAAGATCTGCAGGTAGAAAATCTGATCAAACCAAAAATAATTTTTCTTCTAAACAAACGTAAGGAGCTGAAGGATAAATTGTTTTAGTAAATGCATAGGTAGATCTGACAGGCCTTTCAACTGTCACCTCTAGAGCTTCATCCTGATCAATGTTCGTATAGAGTGCTGTCATATCCATAGTAACCAACCACACCGTCGAAGGGACCATCCAGGGGCGGCTCAAGGAAATCTGCTGTCTGAAGCGAAGTATGAAATGCCCCACCCCCCACCTTAGAGGGGACGGGGCTTTTTCAGAAATCCAATCAGAGACTGAACAAAACCAAAAAGCCAATTAGATTCTATGGAGGAAATGCAAGATGTTTGCACACAGGGCCGTATTGAGATGCAATCGCACTCTGTGTGACTTGCAGCTCAGGCGCAGGCCTCCCCTCTCCCCCCATACCTCCGTCCAGCTCTGCCTGCTCTTTCCCTGCTGCTGCCGCCCTCTGTTTCTTTCACGGTGGCGCCAGGAGCAGGGAAAGAGCAGGCAGCGTTGGCGGAGGTATGGTGAGGAGGAGGTGGGCATGCACCCGATCTGAAAGGCACTGGCACTTTAAGCAGATTTGCCCCTCCCGACTCTGACATCGCGTCGGAGGAGGGAGGGACCAGACCTGCTTAAAGTGCTGCGAAAAGGCTTGGTAAGCGCATTTAGGCTGCCTGCTATTGTCCTGCCGGCGGCAGCAGGGCAACAGCAGACAACCGAAATGTGCCCCCCAAGCCTTTCCGCCCTGTGCGGCTGCACTGCTTGCACAGGGCTAAGTACAGTCCCGTTTGCACACCAAGGAACTAAAAGACAGCAAGAACCAACAGCACAGTTTATAAAACTTAAATATGACTCATTTTTATTTTGTTGTTATAAACTGTTATGGTTCTTGCTTTTTCGTTTTCAACATATATTTTGCATCCACAGTAGGTGCAGAGCAGAACCAGGACATTCACCCACAGAACTCAATATTTAAAAAGAAAATCTGATTCTGATCATCTCACTAACAACAACAACCACTATTCTCCAGTACCAGGCATATTGTGAACTAATACAAAACCCTACAACAAAGAGCAAACCTACCATACCATACCATATCAGCACAAACTTCCAAAACTCACATAAGGAGCCCATCCAAAAAAAGTGTCACTGTAAATACTACAGTGGGCCCTGGAACATCCATACACCTATTTGAAAAGCCGAACAAGTCAAATTACTACAGTACAGTATAGATCTTTATGTACAAACTCCATGTTAACAGAACACCTGATCTCAGTCACACACTCACAACATCGACCCTCACCAAGTACAGAATAAGTAACCACAATCTAAAGTAACAATAAAAATATGTAGACAAAATTTAAATTGAAACCCCAAGAAGCCAGAGTCCACATGCAGTGCAACATCAGATAAATAAGAGATGCAGTTCCCCAATACTGTGTAAAATATAAAAATAGCACAAAGTTCAATCACTAAAATTAAATAAAATTATTTTTTCTACCTTTGTTGTCTGACCATTTTATTCTCTGATCATGCTGGTCCCTATCTGAGGCTTCTACTTTCCTGTGTTCTCTTAGCTCTCTTTCTGTGGTCTATGGTCCATGGTCCATCTGCCATTTCTTATCTCTTCTTTTGTTTTCTTCACTTCCTTCCATCAGCCCATTTCCAGTTCCAGTAACCTTCCCCAGTATCAGCCCCCTTTCCAGTCCTTCCCTCCCAGTACCTTCCAATATCAACTGCCTTGCATTCCCACGACTGCCACTGGTGTCCATTCCCTTCCAGTCCCCCTCCTTCCCCACTGTCCAGCCCCTTCTAGTCCAAATACCATCCCAGATATCAGCTCACGTCCACTCTCAGTGCCACCCCCCGAGTCAGCTCCCTTTCAGTCCCCCTTCAGTACATCCCAGGTGTCAGCTCCTTTCCAGTCCCCACCTTCCCCTGAATCAGCTCCCTTCTTGCCCCTTCCTTTCCCTGGCAGACCCTCTCATTATTCGCTCCCTTCCAGTCCTATTCTACCATCCTCCCGCATCAGCCCATTTGTAGCCCTAGACCCTAGTTTTCTTCCAGGGCCAGCAGCACTCTCCTCCCCTCCCCCATTAGCCCATTTCCAGTCCCAGCCCATTTCCAGTCCTATCCCCTTTATCAGCCCACTCTAGTACTAGCCCCCCAATCAGCCCATTACCAGTCCTAACTCATTTCCAGTGCTAGCCTCCCATCTGCTCATTACCAGTCCTAGCCCCTCCCCAATAAGTCAATTCCCAGTCCTAGCCCATTACCTGTCCTAGCCCCCCTAATCAGCCCATTTCTAGGCTTAACCCCACCAATCAGCCCATTACCAGTCCTTGCTCCCCCTCCCGATCAGCCCATTTCCAGTTCTAACCCCCCTCCTGATCAGCCTATTTCCATTCTTAACCCCCATCAGCCCATTTCAAGTCCTAGCCCCCTCCCGATCATCCCATTTCCAGTTCTAACCCCCATCAGCCCATTTCCAGTTCTAACCCCCCTCCTGATCAGCCCATTTCCACTTCGAACCCCTCCATCAGCCCATTTGCAGTCCTCGCCCCCCATAGCTCATTACCAGTCCTAAACCCCCCTCCCGATCAGCCCACTTCCAGTCCTAGCCCCCCATAGCCCATTACCAGTCCTAAACCCCCCATCAGCCCACTTCCAGTTTTAATGCCCCCCATCAGCCCATTTCCAGTCCTAGCCCCCCCCCCCCCCACCACAGGGAAATTAAAAAAAAACCAAAACCTGGCTATTGACGCCGCTGCTGTCACAGAAGCGGCAGAATGAAGTGCCCTGCAGCCAGGGCCTCCCCGGCAGAGCCCTCCTATCTCCCTCAGTGCCAGCTTTTCATAGCCGTGAAGGGAGAGTTTCCCTTTCTCGCGGCTCTGGTAAGCCCACCGGTGCTGATGGGAAACTCTCCATTCATGGCTCTGAAAAGCTGGCGCTGAGGCAGATAGGAGGGCTCTGCCGGGGCGGCCGTGGGGCACTTCATTCTGCTGCTAATGCAGCGGCAGCAGCAGCAGCTCCTCTGGGATTTTTTTGAAGGATGCATGAGGTGGGCTTTTTGTGGGCAATTTTTGTTGCCTCCAAAATGTTGCCACCTGAGGCCAGCACCTCACTCGGCCTCATTATAGATCCGCCCCTGGGATCATCAGAAGATTTTCCAAAAACATCATTAAATGTGTAGTGTCCCTAATGTAGGAAAAGATTCCACTAGTCAATGCTGCAAAAAGATGTCACAAAATTTAGATAGCGGCTCAAGAACTGAGTCCCAACAGGACACTATTGGCTGGCCCGGTGGATTGTGTAATGATTCATGTATTTTCAATACCATGTGAATTATGGGAAGTTTAAGGATGAGGATTTCACAAAATACTTTCTCCTTAAGGGTGATTCAACCAACCTCCAAAGTGTCCATAACCACGCCAGCAATAAGTTGTTGAAGGGTCAGAGTGGGTTCCTCAGAGAGCGGTTGATAATAAGATGTATTACTCAATTGTGCAATCATATCACAATGTTATTTAATTTTAGACTGAAGCACGATAGCACTGCCCTTATCGGCATTTCTAATAACATGGTCAGGAGAAGTAGCCAGTTCCCTAAGAATATCTTTTATGGCAAGAATTTTCTAGTCATATAAGTTCATGCATAAGATTCTGGAAAGTTAAAATGGCCAGATCAGATGCAACAGGTGGCAACCACTTGGAAGGATTCCTGATGATATCATCTTGGGCAACCTGATGGGAAGAACAAAAATGCACAAACTGCAGTTTATGAAAAAATCGATGGAGAGATAAGCTCATTTGAAATGGGTTATAAGGTGTTGTGAGGAGAAAAGACAATCCTAAATTCAAAACCTTTTCTTGCAAAGGAGTTAGACAGACATCTGTTAAATTCACAATTGCTGTGTCGATTGAGAGCGAGTCCCTGGACCTCACCATCCCTCCAAGTTGTACTGGCATGTGTGTCGGTGGCCTCTCTTGTGGCCACAGTGATGATCCTGATTCTCATCTAAAAAAATCTCGCCTCTGATGGTGTCGGGGCCTACCAATGTCATCTTCCCTATCACCAGATTCCCCCAATGTATGATCCAACGTGATCTTCTTAATGTTCTGTTGCGATGTTTTATACATCCAGGGATATTTTATTGTGGTTATAATCAGACTGATCCTGATTAAATTTCTTGATTTTAAAATCTCAAGTTCTTATCTTAATTGGGACATTTGGTTAGCTATATCATCAATCTGCAGTTTAGCTCCATCAGAATCCAATTCGGTCTTGAGTTTTTCTTACACGCTCAATATCTGCTTTGAAATGGTCTCCTCCTCCACCAATGTTCTCTCAACCAAAAAAGCTATGAGATCCATGGAACATTTATTTAATATTCCATTCCATTTAACAAGAAAATCTTTTTCATCAGCAAACATTTTTTGGTGGTTTTTATATCCTCAGACCCCTGGGACTAATGTGAACTCATAAATATTGAACCAGAGAAGCACCATATAACTGAGCATGGATGAATTTTTTCAGGGAACAGCGTTGGATTTTTTGCTGAATACAGTAACCCATTTTTGGCCTTTATCTCAAACATGACTGGCACAGCTTACTGTGAAGGCTTGACTTCCGCGTTAACAACAGTTTTATTGTTGATTGGTTGCTGGTTGGCTGGTGATATAGACTTTGTTTCACCAATTGGAGTTTAAAGTGATATCAGACACCTCATGTTTTAGAAAAGAGTTACTAGCCTAATTGATTAATTCGGGACTGTTACTACATTTGTGAAGTATGTTGATGAATGCTACCTTTTGGAGCTTTTCAGTGTGATTTCTCCTGATGCAGAACCTATAAATCTTTTAGGTCTGAAATGCAGTGCTGCATCAGTGATTCCAAGCCATATGAATGATCACCATGAAGGATTTCTCAACACTATTTCTTCAACTTCAGTTAAGTGGATCTTTTTTTATAACAAAGCCTATATAATAAATTCTAATTAAAATGGAAAGTTTTTTACTTTGGAGTTAATTCCCTGTAGGCAAACAGTCCAACAAAAAAATAATTATTTTCTGACTGGTGATATGTAATAGTTTGTTCTAGTGGCCTGATCTAATGTAAAGTCCTAACATCCAATTAGAGTCCAACTTCAAAGCAAAGTTAAGTACGACTAAAATAATTTTAGATGAAACAGCCAACTGGGAATCTTCCAGCAAGTCTATCATATTTAAATTATTTGCAGCGACATATTTCCCTTCCATTGGTATCTGATCAGTCTCATGTTGAACCCATGGAAATGGTGGAACAGCCTCTATGGGAGCCTGAAGTACATCCACGAAGTAGTGTTTCCTCATGTTCATGTGACGGCACAAATGCACCTTCATTTTTATTATTGCTATGATATTGTAAGCAGGATACTGGGCTTGATGGACCTTGGTCTGACCCAGTTTGGCATATCTTACTACCTGTGTTGATTGAGCTCTTTTTGCTCTGTCTACAAGATCACAGTTACTCTTTAGTTGTTTTGATATTGCTGCAAAGTTTCCCATTGACTCTATCTATCAAGGTGACATCACCCTGTTGTATTTAAATTCAGAATCACAGTGGCATCCATGCCACAGGTGTGTGACCAAGGAGCTGATCCAGTTCTTTGGACGTTCCTTGGGGTGCACCTCCAGGGGCATCTCCTTTAGTTTTCATTTTCTAGTATTTTTGATTTTGTTTTGTTTATTTTTTGTGTTGGCATATATTTTTAGTTTTTTTAAGGAATGCCTTCTACAAGTGGATGCCCAATTATTTAGGATCATCGACAAATTTTATCATATTTGCATTGTCTTATAGGGATGTATATTCATTTGAAATGAAATAGGAAATGTCAGTTAAATTCCCTATATCAATTATATATCATATCATTTTCATACAAAAACAGAAGAAAACGTCCTAAAATTTCATCAATTCCCATCTGTCGTTAACAGTGTGTGCTAGGGCAAATAGTGTGCATTATTGAGCTATAGCACACATTAGTTGTGCATACATGGACAGTGTGCATTATTGCATAATAGTGTGCAGTATGACTTACTAG
Source organism: Ichthyophis bannanicus (assembly GCA_033557465.1). Lineage (NCBI taxonomy): Eukaryota > Metazoa > Chordata > Amphibia > Gymnophiona > Ichthyophiidae > Ichthyophis > Ichthyophis bannanicus. Next base: position 729,236,784 of record CM066036.1, on the reverse strand, counting down.
TGCGTACTATTAAGCAAAAGCGATAATGTTCACTACTGACAGTCGACAGGAAGTGATGAAATTAAAACAGAACAAAACAAAACAAAATGAAAAATTCTACAAATGACATGGGAATCAACTAAATAAAAATTTTGCGCCTGCACACCCCTATTTTTTTTATTGCTATCCCTGTGGGTACTAACATGTCTTTTGTTGATACATTTTTAGTAGATTTAAGGATCGGGTTATTAAATGTGTGCTCATTTAAAGCCACTCTTCTTCATGATCTTATTATACAAGAGAAATTAAATATTTGTTGTCTAACCAAGACTTGGTTGAAATCTGATGAGCAATTGTTTTTGGTAGAGACATTCCCCCATCCCATTTTTCTTATGTACATGAAGGGTCCCCGTCAAAGTGAGGTGGTGGGGAGGCTATCATATTTTCTTTAGATTTCTCAATAGTTCAGTTTCAGACCTATTGTTGTTCACCATATTATATTCCATTACTTTAGTGCCACTTAAAAATTACGGGCCTGTTATTGAGTTGGGCAGGCATCCCGTAACCTGTATTTTCATTTCTGCTCCAGCAGAAGTGAAAATCGGGTTTAGCCAGGACATCACAGCAGCTGCAGAGGCTACATGGGTAGCAGCGATCTTCGATGTTACCGGCATAGCATCAAAAATGGCTGCTACCCATGTAGCCCCTTCCTCCACCACCGCTTTGCCCTGGAACACCCCTAACTCGCCCCAATGCTATGCGGATAGCATCTGGGAGCGTTAGGGACTTAGCCGGGATTTTGGAAGGGCACTACCCATGTAGGTGCCCTTCAAAAATCCCGGTTAAGGCCCTTACATGGATAACTAAGGAAGTTGCCCATGGGCAGAGGCCTTAAAATATTGGGTGCTAAATTTATAAAGCAATGTGTGCTTTTTGGGTGCTAAGTACATGTATAACTGGGGGTTAATTTAGTCATTTACATGTGCATGTGGTTAGTTTTCATGCAAATGTTGAGGCAGATAGTTTGGGTTTGGATATTTTTCCTGTGCTATATAATACTGAATCTTCGCAAAGGATTTCAGGCCCCATGCATACAACAGGGCATAATGTGTGATTTGGTATTTTTTCTCACCTAAATTCCCTCAACTTCCCAAGAAGCTTTGTGTTTTCACTCTTGTCTTCATCTGATTATTTTCTAATCACTTTTCTTTAAATTGACCAGTTAAGAAGATTAGGTTACATCAGATGTGGGAGAGCAAGAGGAAGTTGCATGGTTTTGATTTGAATGTTCTAAATTTCCAAGTGTTTTTTCCTCCTTTCCTTTAAATGCACAGGTTTCTTCTTTGGACAAAGTCCTTGGCTCAGCCACTGATCATCTTTCTCCATGCCATAAGGCCATTGGGAAATATAGATCAACTAATCCATGATTCCATGAAGAGTTATGCTTATTAAATTATTGATGTTGTCAGCTAGATGTCAATGGTGAAGGCAGCCAACCCCTGTCCTGTTAGTGTGCTGCAAGGATGGATTGCTTCTTACAAGCAAGAGATGTGTACTGTGAAAAGAAATCAGATATTGTTAGATTCTTTTTAATTTTGGGAATTTTGTCATATCACTATTTCAGGTTTTAAACTCCTTTGCCCTCTTGTCATTCCATTTGCTAACCAGCCATCATTGCCAGCAGCATAACGGTTTCCCCAGTTTTGGGTTACTAAGTGTGCATGTCTTTGAGCTAATCTCATTTCTTTCTCTTCCTCTCAAAGTACTACATTAATCATAGGAAAGGCTTCAGAATTAGTGCTGCATTCTCTTCTTAATGCAAGATGGTTTTCTTTTTATGTTCCAAACCAGGAATGGGCAAACTACGGCCCGGCGGACCTTTTAATCCGGCCCGCGGAGAGCTAGCTAATTTATTCATTTATTCACCTCACTTTCTAGAGGACGCAGCATAATCTCGCGATGGCCGGCTAGTGTAGTGCAGAATCCCAAAATGAGTGGGGCAAAGAAAAGTGGACAGTGAATGCAGAGTGTTTAATAAGGAATGGATAGCAAAATATTTTTTTACGGAAGTCCGATCAATGGCTGTATGTCTCATATGCCAGGAAACTGTTGCGGTTTTCAAAGAATATAATATCAGCCGTCATTTTGCCACGAAGCATGCTAACTATGCTAGCAAGCAGTCGCCCCAAGAACGGGGGTCTACAGCTCGGAGGTTGATGGCTAAATTACAGGCTCAGCAAAATTTATTTCACAGACAAACTGTGATTCAAGAGTCAAGTACCAAAGCAAGTTTTATGCTCTCATTCAAATTAGCAAAAGCTAGTAAACCCCTCTCTGAAGGAGAGTTTTTGAAAGAATGCATGATAGAGACCGCAGGTCTTTTGTGTCCAGAGAGCAAAGACAAGTTTGAAAAACTCAGTTTATCACGCAGGACAGTGACTCGTCGTGTGGAACTGATTGATGAAGACATAACAAACAAGTTAAATAATATTGCAGAGTCCTTTAAATTATATTCGCTAGCACTGGACGAAAGTACAGACATAAAAGACACAGCTCAGCTCTTAATTTTTATCTGAGGGATTAGCGACAGTTTTGAAATAACAGAGGAGTTTTTGGCCATGGAGCCACTTAAAGGAAAAACACGGGGAGAAGATTTGTATGACCGGGTGTCTGCTGTCATCAAGAGTATGAAGCTACCTTGGAGTAAACTTGCTAATGTCACTACGGATGGATCTCCAAATTTAACTGGAAAAAATGTGGGATTGCTGAAAAGAATTCAGGATAAAGTGAAAGAGGAAAACCCTGAGCAAGAAGTTATTTTTCTCCACTGCATCATACACCAAGAATCTTTGTGTAAATCTGTATTACAGATTAGTCATGTTGTGAATCCAGTTATAAAGCTTGTTAACTGCATACGAACAAAGGGACTTCAGCACCGTCAGTTCATTGCATTTCTGGAGGAAACCGACGCAGACCACCAAGACTTGCTTTACCACTCTCGTGTCCGCTGGTTGAGTTTGGGCAAAGTGTTTAAACGAGTGTGGGATCTTAAAGAAGCGATTGATACATTTTTGGAGTTAAAGGGGAAGTCTGATGATTTTCCAGAGCTGAGCGACAAGAATTGGCTGTGTGACTTTGCGTTTGCTGTTGACATTTTTTCTCACATGAATGAGCTTAACGTCAAGCTACAGGGAAAAGATCTGTATATTCACGACATGTATAGTAATGTAAATGCCTTCAAAGCCAAGTTGACTTTTTTTTCTAGGCAAATTTCAAAGAAAAACTTCTCTCATTTTCCCACACTAGCCACACAGGGAAAGGCCATCCAAAATGTGAATAAATATAGCAATCACTGAATGACCTGCATGAAGAATTCTGCCGTCGGTTTTCAGATTTGGAAAAAATTGAAAAGTCACTTCAGCTGGTGGCCTGTCCCTTGTCACAAGACCCAGAAACAGCACCACAAGAAGTGCAATTGGAACTAATCGATCTTCAATCTGATGCAATCTTAAAGTAGAACTTCCACTCTCTTCCACTAAGAGTTCTATGCCTCACTTAAAGATGACTGTTTTCCAAACCTCCGGGGGATGGCACAGAAGATTCTGGCCTTGTTTGGCTCGACCTACGTGTGTGAGCAGACGTTCAGCGTCATGAACATCAATAAATCCCATCACAGATCCCCAGTTAACTGACCAACACCTCAGATCTATTCTGCGAATTGCAACAACAAAGCTATCTCCTGACTTTGATGCCTTAACAAAAAAGGGAGACCAACAACACTGTTCCCACTAAAATTGAAGGTACTATTTTATGAAAGAAATACATTGCATAAATGTTTTGTAAAATAACTCTTTTTATGCTTTTCTACCTTAAATTAATCTAAACATTTAATGTTACAAATTTAAATTTAATTTATATTAATTCACACATACATACCGTCCATCTACTCTTGGTCCGGCCCCCGGGTCCAATATATGAACCCATTGCAGCCCTCGAGTCAAAATGTTTGCCCACCCCTGTTCCAAACACTATCGCAATGGGTGATTCTTTGGCAGCTTTGAGGCCTACTTCTTTTGCTATGGGTACAATGACAGCTTTCCTAAAAAGTTAAAGAAAAACTTCCAGCCTCAAATTGGAATGTTACAAGATCCTCAAGGTTCTATGTTGAATGATGCTGAGAAGATCAAGAAAAGGTGGAAGGAATATACAGAGTTTTTATATGATAAAGATCAAGTGGACCAACAGCCGTTTCAACCTGTACCTTATGATCGGGAACCATTGGTGATGAAAGAAGAAGTTAAAGCAGCATTGAAAGCCTTTTCAAAGAACCTAGCACCAGGCATTGATAGCATTCCCATAGAAGTATTGCAGCAATCTGATGCAGCTGTTACCATACTTACAAGGCTCTGCCAACAAATATGGAAGACAACATCATGGCCAACTGACTGGAAAAGATCTGTGTTTATACCAATACTAAAGAAAGGTGATCTAACTGACTGTGGAAATTATCGCACAATCGCTCTGATCCCACATGCCAGCAAGATTCTACTGAAGATTATTCAAAAGAGACTACAACCATACCTGGAACAAGAACTACTTGAAGTGCAAGCAGGGTTCAGAAAAGGGCGAGGAACGAGAGACATCATTGCGGATGTGAGATGGATCCTTGAAAAGACTAAAGAATACCAAAAGGATTTCTATTTGTGCTTTATCGACTATAGCAAGGCTTTTGACTGTGTAAACCATGAGAAACTCTGGGCCACATTAAGAAGCATGGGTATACCAGAACACCTGATCATACTCTTGCACAATCTGTACATTGATCAAGAAGCAGAAATTCGAACGGAACAAGGAGAAACAGAATGGTTTAAAATAAGCAAAGGTGTAAGACAAGGCTGCATACTTTCCCCCTACCTGTTTAATTTATATGCAGAACAAATCATCAGAGAAGCAGGATTGTATGAAGACAACAGAGGTGTGAAGATTGGTGGAAGACTCATCAACAACCTTCGCTATGCTGATGATACCACATTACTGGCTGAAAGTGAAGATGATCTGAAACATCTGCTTCTCACAATCAAAGAACATAGTCTCAAAATGGGCCTGCACCTTAATGTAAAGAAGACAAAGATCATGACAACTGGAATAATCAAGAAGTTCATCGTTGAAGGAGAAGAAATTGAAATCGTGAACAACTTTAACCTACTTGGATCAACTATCAATAAAGAAGCAACAAGCAGTCAAGAAATCAGACAACGCATTGCTCTTGGCAGAATGGCTATGAAAGACCTAGATAAGATTCTCAAGAGCAGAGATGTCTCTCTCCATACAAAGATTCAACTTGTTCAAGCCATGGTATTTTCAATAAAATCATATGGATGTGAAAGCTGGACAGTGAAAAAGATAGACAGGAAGAAAATTGATGCCTTTGAATTATGGTGCTGGCGGCGAATACCGTGTATACCATGGACTGTCCGAAGAACAAACCAGTTGGTACTAGAGGAGATCAAACCTAAGCTTTCTTTAGAAGCTCAGATGACAAGACTTCGACTTTCATACTTTGGACACATCATGCGAAGAGAGAGATCATTAGAGTAAGACATCATGCTTGGCAAGATAGAAGGTCAGCGCAAAAGAGGAAGGCCAGCAATGAGATGGATCGATACAATAACAGCAGCTAAGGGGACCAGTCTGTCAACAGTGACTCAAGACCAAACACAATTTAGGATAGCTATCCAGAGGGTCGCCATGAGTCGACTCCGACTCGATGGTACTTAACAACAACAACAACGACAGCTTTCTTAATAAAAAACAAACAAACAAAAACCAACCCTTGGCTGTATGCTTGCACCCTTTATAATGAGCTTAGTTAACTCAAATTTTGCTACAGGAATGGTCCCAAAGACTGAAAGCAGGCATTCATTTATCCACACGTAAAGACCTAACTTTAATTCTTCTAAGGTAGCTAATTTCTGTCTGAATTTCCATATTTCTTATTATTTCAAAGTAGAAGAAAAATGAGTCACTTTTCTGGAGCATATTTTGTCCCTGTACCCCAAAACAGTCTGGGGTTCCAGCGGAAACACAGTACTGAGTCCATACTAAGTGGGATGCTGAGTGAAATTAATTATCCTTAGATTCAGGTAAATCTGTTCTTTTTGTTTATTGAGATGTGTTGCTGGCATTTGATCTTGTGAACCATCGTTTGCTATATTCCCACCTGCAAAATATTGGAGTAAAAGTATTAGATCATAGTAACATAGTATACGACGACAGATAAAGACCAGAATGGTCCATCTAGTCCAGGGGTTCTCAACCCTGTCCTTGGGACCCACCTAGCCAGTCAGGTTTTCAGGATAACCACAATGAATATGCATGGGAGACATTTGCATATAATGGAGGCAGTGTATGCAAATTTCTCTCATACATATTCATTGTGGTTATCCTGAAAACCCGACTGGCTAGGTGAGTCCCGAGGACAGGGTTGAGAACCCCTGATCTAGTCTGTCCAGTAAGGTGGCTAGAGTGGTTGTACCCGCTGCTCCGTACAGATCACCCCGTCCATGCCTTTGTTTAGGGTTGTACCTGACACCCCATTCAGGTCACCCTTTCTATTTGTTGAAGCATAAAATGTATTTAAGTTTTCTTTGATTTCATCCTCTTGCTATAAAGGGATCCATGTCATTTTGAATTCCGTCACTGTTTTTACCCCTACCGCCTCCATTGGTTTACATTGTATTTGGAGAACTGAATATTTAAGGTTTGAAGCAATGACAAGCTATCAGAAAAATACCATTTGGGATGTGGAGTTCCCTAGATCTCAGTCTGGCCCCGGTGCTTTTTAACATTTCTGTGGCTCCTTTGGTTTTATTAATATTGTCTTTGGGATGTAATCCATGTATTTATGCAGACAGCATCTGCATTTTATTTTCTATAGACTTTCAAATGATAGAAATCTCACTTTAGATGTCTGTCTTGCTGCTATCATCCAATCTATTATCGTAGCCGGAAACTAGTTCTGAATATTTCTAAATCAAAAGTAATGTGGTTTTCTTGCTCTACTACTTTACCTATAGCTATTTCTAATATATAAGTAATGTTTCATGTTTGTTTTTAAGACTTTGCATTTTGGAGATTTTGTTAAATTCAACTCTTAATTTTAAGCTATATGTAAATGCAGTAGAAAGGTCATACTTTCTTGTTTTATAAAGAATATGCATTTTAAAGCCTTTGCTGCCTTTGAAGGATCTGAGAACTATTATTCTAATGATAGTTATTACCATGCTTCTTTTAATGGCATCCCCAAAATGTTGCTCCAGTGTCTCCAGCTGGTCCAAAGTACTGCTGTGAAGCTTCTTGTAGGTTCTCTTTTACTGGCAGTATGGCAGTGGTTTTTAGAATTTTACCAACTTAAATTTCAGATCTTGTCATTGATATTTCAAGCATTTCATTTAGACCAATTAGCCTATCTTGCAGAGTATTTTACTTTTAGGTCTTTTCAAATCTCATTGCTTTCTGTTGCCTCACCCACACAAATTTGTTTGGATATTACTTGTCACTAAGTATGTGTGTACCAAAGATTTCTGGGCTCATTTTTGTTAGTCTGAATATATCCTCTTTCAGGAACGGAGACACATGGGTATCTCTCCCATTCATCCTCATGAATGGGGAAGCTATTCTGCAATACAACAGGTTTGTCATCTATTTTCTTTTTTTTTTTTTATTGGTTTTCAATCAAAATACATTGATCAAATAAATTTAAACAGGTCAATCAAGATAAATAACACACAAAGCAAAAGCCTTTCACAATACATAGGAAAAAGTAATACATGATATAGTCCACATCAAGAGAGAGCTGTTTAGTCCAGGAAAAAAAGAAATGAAAATAAACAACAGCAACCAAGGACCGAGGTCCACAATCATAGAAGGTGATTAACTTCTAACAGAGCCGTCTCCTAACAACCCCTGTCTGTCCTGCAGAAACTTTTCCAAGTGTGAAACATCAGTAAAAATATAAGAAGCGCCATCATAATTGATAGCACATTTACATGGGAATCTCAAGAAAAAGGTAGCACCCAGAGCTAACACTCGAGGTTTTAAAACAAGAAATTGCCTCCTTCGTAACTGAGTAGCTCGTGCTACATCTGGGAAAACCAAAACAGCCTGTCCACAAAATTTAATTGCCTTAGCTTTGAAATAAGCTTTAAGGATACGTTGTTTAATTGAAACAGACGGAAAGGTAACTAACAGTGTGGACCTCAAAGAAATAGTATCAGAGGAGTCCTCAATGAAAGCAGTGAGGTTAGTAATAGTAGGAACTATCTCATCCAGTTCATTGTCGGCAGTGTTTTCCTTTCTAGAAGATGAGGGAATATATTAAAACTCCAATACTATCGGATATAGCCAAAACCTCCTTAAGATATTTATCCAACAAGATACTAGCCGAAAGCAAAGAAGATTGAGGAAAATTCAGAAACCTTAAATTACTCCTACGCATAGAGTTCTCCAAGGCTTCCATTTTGGAATGTAAAACCAAAGAATCTTTTATAGTGGAAACACTGACTGACTGCAAAGCAGGAACTTGGGACTCTAATTTAGAAACAGCTGTATCCAGTAAAATTACCTTATTATCCAATTGCTGCAGAGCAACTGTTTTAATAGCCCTCCACACATCCTTTAAGGTCACTTCTGCCTCAGGGGATAGATCAGGTGTCTCCAAAGGGGCACCTAGATCTATTCCCAGAACTGGAGTAGGTATATCCACAATATGCCCAACCTCATAAATACCTTCAAGGGGCGCCTCAGAAACTACAGATACAGCAGAACCAGGACAGCGGGGAGGAGATTTCTCACCCGTGCTTAAAGAAACCCCGTTGGGAGAGGATTGTGCCAAAGGCAGAGGAACCACATGCTTATCTAAAGGGCCGACCAGCTTAATATCCCCAGAACCGGCACCCTGAGACTTGACAACTGCCTTTGCTTTCCGCTTCCCCATTTGTGCAATCGTACCACAATTATTATACAAGAAACAAATTAATACACAAAAGGAGAAAAAAAACCCCTTCCAAACTTACACAATACGGGCGAAATGTAACAGCAAAGATAATGTCCATGCATGCAGCCTCAATTCCTGGAAGCTACCGGCGTCGTGTTGGCGTCGCAGTGGCGTCGAAGGGGCGTCTAAGGGGCCGAACCTGCCCCTTTAGACATGCCCCTTCAGTAAATGCCCCGCGGTCACGCTCCATGGTCGCGGAGAGAGAAGCAGGAAATTTAAACAACAGGGTCCTACCAGGAACAAGCTGTCCCGGGCGTGCCTGCCCGATATCCTCAGGGTTTTTCAGCGTCGGCTTCACAGGAGCAGTCCCGGCTCACTCTGAGCACGCTTGCACAGCCCCGCACACCTCCGTACTCCTTCCAAACGCTCTCCAACAAGGGATTCCAGACACAGACCTTTAACTTCAAAGAGGCCCCACCAGGAGCAAGCTGTCCCGGGCGTGCCTGCCCGATATCCTCAGGGTTTTTCAGCGTCGGCTTCACAGGAGCAGTCCCGGCTCACTCTGAGCACGCTTGCACAGCCCAGCACACCTCCGTACTCCTTCCAAACACTCTCCCTTGTCATCTATTTTCATTCAAACCTGCTTGAAACTTGATGGAAGGCGGCACTACAAGCCATCAAGAGTGTCACAAATCCCCCAGAAGCACCAGAAAAGGGACAGGATGACTACCTGAAACTACCATCAGAAGGGCAAAACTGTAGAAAGAGCACAGTGAACACCTCAGATAGAGGAAGAAGGCAAAGCAGCACCACAATTAGTACAAGCACAACATGGCAAAAAGTAAAATGGCAAAAGACAGTACAGCACCCAGATTGGCTGGAAGGTCCTAAATTATATCAGGAGGACCAGTACAGCAGAGCATCCAAATTGCCTGGAAGTAGCAGAGGGGAGTCAACACAACCGCAGAAAAGGTGGCATGAGCCTAGGCCACAGGAGTGGGATGAGAACATTTAATCTGAGCTCTGGAACAGAGGAAGATTTCTGAGGTGTGGAATAAACATCCATGGAGTGCAAGCCAGTCATTCAGAGAAATATAAGGGCTTCTTAGTCAATGATTTGGCAAGTATAGTAATGGAGGATGATGGGTATGAGGGCCATCTGCCACTGCCAGATATCTATGTCTGATATGTTAGGCAAATGTCCTCTTTCTGTGTCAGCCCTCCATGCTTATCCTTCCTGACAGAACAAGTGTCAAGTGTATAACAGTAGCTGCGCTTACCTGATAGACCCTCCAAACAAGTACAGCAATGGAAATTTGTAAAGAACTTAGATGAGAAAGCTCAAGGCTCATTGACGATCAAAGGCTGATAGTGCGCCCCCACCCCCCCACCATGCCAGGTTCTGTTTCTCCTGGACTTGGGTTGTTAGGAATTGCTTGGAAAGGTGGGAGCAGAACAACCAAAGAAACATGTAACTACAAGCCAAAGGCGCCCACAAAGATGCAAAGCAGGAAGAGGATGAGGAGTGGCCCAGAAAAAGCAAAGCACGCCGATTGCAGAGCTATACAACTATTAGGGTGGTATCAAACTGGCATGGTATTTAAGGAAAGTCATATACGATAAGCCTAAGCGAACCAATGAAGGTGCAAAGCAGGAGAAGGATGAAGAGTGGTACAGAAAAAGCCAAAACACACCGGTCTCAGAGCCCCACTGCTGACCACAGAAGATTAGCAGTGGGGCAAGTCTTGAGAGCAATACCAACAGAGTGACGCAGGTAGCAGCAGCAGAGAGAGGCAAAGGGATTAGGGGGGTCTTTCTTTTTTGGAGGGGGGGTATTTCTTTTTTTTAGTTTTTCCATGTGGGCTTTAATGGACCACTGGGAACATGACAGTAGGCCTCAGAGCAGCTGTGCAGGAAGGCCTGGGATTTGTGACTGCTGCAATATGGTTGTCATTTGGGTCTCAAGAGCAGGACTGGCTAGCAAGAAAGGGACAGGCCATGACATAAATGACAGGACAGTGAGACTGGCACCTATCATCAGAGGGATACTTTTTTCACTTCTTTCTGAGTTCTTTTCTGTTTGTTTTGATGTTGCTTTTTTAAAAAAGTTTCTTGATTTTTTTTCTTTTTTATTTTGGCATGGGGGGTCTGAAAAGTAGCCACTGGAAATGGACACCATCCTGGAGAGACTGCAGTAGAAACTGTCACAAATGCAGACAGTAAATAAACACACTGAAGTAGAAATTGTGGGCAATTGCCCCTGAGTATAGCTCAACACTTATTCCTCCTCCAAGTTGCACAAAAATGAAAAGAAACCAACAAAGGGAAGATTTGTCTTCAAAAACACCAGTTTTCCACCAATTCCAGTGCTAACCATAAATGATGAGAAGCCACAATAACCCCTGCCATGGAACATATATGTTCACTGGGCACACTGGTTGGAGGGCTGGACAAGAAATGTTGTGCAACTATGGCCCAGTCTGACCAAACTGCCCAGGACCATATCAAGCTAGAAAAGCACCGTGTGTGACTAATGAATCTGATGATATTGATGCCCCCTTCTGTGCAGCCACACCACTCGCACAGCCCTTGGTATGGCCCTGAAACTGCAAACTTGTGTGCTTAGTATGCCAAGGGATCTATATGCATGGCCTCAATGGATTCAGCAAGGTAGCATGTCACTGAAATCTGTAAGATGTTCCCCCACCCCACACCATCTCAATCTCCCTTTGCCCCTTGTTGGAGATGACACTGGACATCTCTTCCACACTTACACTAGAAACTGAAGTGCTTTCTAATCTCCATGTAGACATCTCTTTTTAGCTTGGGAAGCAGACTAGAGGTGCCTATAACTAAACCCTCGAGTCTCTTTCTGTATACTTCAGCCAGTACTACTCTTTAATTCCATCTCTTCTTTCTTTCTACAAACATTTAATTTTCCAGATATACCCTTCACAAGAATTCTGATATGCCTAGGTTAGGCCCTGCAGTGACACTCCTCAAAGGAGCAAGAAGAGGGGGAATGTGTTTGTCCTGCTAAAGCTCAATGTGACTGGATTCCCAGCACTTGGAACCAGGAACTGTCAGTCTTCTAGAATTTATGTAACTATTTATCTGTTTGCTTCATTATTCTATAAACATGGAACTGAATAGATACAGTAAGGTATCCTGCTACTTTCACGGCTGTGCTGCCTCAGTTACTATGGCTGGGGTTCCATGCCCAGCCTTGGATAGGCCCTGCATTGTCCAGTTAGGCTGTCTGTCTGTGATGACACTCTTAAAAGAACTGAGGGGGGAAAGGACAATGTGTTTTAACAGCTAATTCTTCAATGGGACTGGATTTCCATCTCTTGGAGCCTGGGACTGCCTGTCTTGTTTTGTAGTCTATACATTTTTATTTCTCTTTGCTTTATTATTATATGACATTGTGCAATAATATTTTTTGCCACAACCTTTCTCATCTATTGTCTCTAACAGCAGCTGCGGAGGTGGAAGGTCATCTTACTGTATCTATCTTTTAGTTCTGCAATGGAATACATAGATTTTGTCACAGTAACCTCTCCTTTTGTCACTGACTCTGGGTTGTAGCAAAGTGCAAACATGCTCCCTACCTTATTGAAACCTTTAAAGCCCACCAAGGGACTGGGTATAGAGAGAGAAGAGGAGCGGACCCAAGACAGAACCCTGAGGCATGTCTCTGGGACATAACACCTGATGCAAATCGTTCATCTCTTATGGCTGTCTCCATCCCATTTCTATGGGGTAACTATCCATTACTCCAGTGCAGTTCATCAGCTTATCATCACATTCTCATTCCTTGCCATACTGCTGCTGCACTCATGGCCCTTTGAATCTAACTTTGACTAGTACACCGTTGATTTTGTCATGTGCTCTCATGAACTTCCACTCAATATGATCTAAGTCGGCATTTATTTATGACCTAATCCTTGATCGGTCTCTGGATCTATTATTGTTGACCAAAACATGGACACAGGAGGGAGAAAAGGCTTATTTATACTGCTGTGTGCCCCCTGTTTTTGATTTATTATCTGTCTCCCATTTGACTAGAACAGGAAGTGGGGTGGCCTTCCTGTTTTGCCAGTCACTTGGGATCGTTGAACTTCCCTCTTCCACTCAGCATTATCCCGAATCCCTTTTAGCACACATCCCCCCCACCTTACGATCTTATTCTACTTTTGTCTTATGTACCTCCCTCTTTGTCGTCTTCCTCCTCCCCTCTCTGGGATCTGTTGGTAGCTACGCTGACCGAGGTTTCCACAACTTATTCTTCTCTTCTCATTTTGGGTAATTATAACTTTCACATACATAATCTCAATAGACAATGAGACCATCACTTTCTTTCACTCATTTCAGATCTGTCAATGCAACGTGTTTCATTCCCGACTCATGTAGTGGGGCAAACACTTGATCTCATTATGAGCTCTCCCTCTACTACTACCATGGTGACACCTTTTACTCCAATACTGTATCCTTGAATTGATCATTTTCTTGTGCCTTTTCAATTGTCATGCCCACCCAAATCCTTATCAGCACCATCTTCAGTTTGAGACTCAGCACGTGTCACTGTTTTCCGGAGATCAATTACTCCTAAGAACTTCTCAATGTTTCCCTCCACAAATTCTTCTCTGACTCTTTTGCATCCTTATCTGCAGATAAGTGCATCTTTGGGCCACTACCCTTCGAACCATCTTAGATATGCTTGCGCCCCTTCGTCATTGCAATGATCGACTCTCCACTCATAGGAACTCGTATCATCATTCAGGACTTCAGCTTTTATATCAGCAGCTTCGTAGGGCTGAATGTCTATGGCATCAGAATCCCACCAAATCAACATTATCCACGTTATAACACCTTAGCTTCTACTATAAATTAGTGATTACTTCTGCAAAGAAGTGCTACATTGATAAGTTTATTACTTCCTCCTCTAATTATCCTAAGAAGTTATTCTCAGTGGTTTCTCATCTTCTTCAACTGGTCACCTGTTTTAATAATAATGCAATCCAACTGACATCACAACAATTGGCAGATTATTTTCATACCAAAGTCACTCAGATTACTTCTCAGTTCCCTTATCAAGATGTCTTTATGGCATCCAGAGATACTCCCTCTCCTCCTAATATATTCCACTGTCTCGCATCGACAATGTTCAAAAATATTGAGTTAGAGAACCTCAAGAAGTTGTTGTCCAACACTATGAAAATTTTTATTAGTCTTGATCCTATCTCCCCCCCCCCCCCACTTAGATGACTGAACCTTCTCTCGCTCTTCTTCCCTCTATTCTAACTCTTTTCACAAATAGTCTTTCCTCTGGACCTTTCCCTCTCTTTGGAAAACAGCACGGATACATCCTCTGCTTAAAAATCCTAAACTTGATCCCACTTCCCCCATGCATTATCGTCCAGTCTCTAACTTGTCTTATCTTTCTAAGATTCTAGAGAAATTGGTTTTCCACTAGTACAGAATCACCTTGAACTGACAAACTATTTACACCCGTGTCAATCTGGTTTCAGGGCAGGGTTTAGCACTGAAACTGTCCTCCTGTCTGTGTTAAATGAAGTTCATCAATCTCAAAACTAAGGTAATGTCTCTCTATTGGTATATTTAGATCTATTAAGTACTTTTGATTTAGTAAATCACTCTCTTTTACTATCTCGTCTACATTTAGCAGATGTGCATGGTACAGTATTACAATGATTCCATACATTCCTCTCTGCGGAGCCTATAAAGTGTTTTCCCAGGGTTCCACCTTTTTTTTTTTTTTTTTAAATTCTTTATTTTCGTTTTATAACAACAAAGGAAAAGGAAGACATACAGCTAAAAGACAAATACATAAAGTGTAATACATACACCAAAGTAAACCCCTGCCACCCCCCTCCCCCCTGCTTCCTCTCTAGAAAACTAATCATTCCCGAAGCGGGCGTGTACTTACATTATTGTGTTACAAAACCTAACGGTGATCTGAAACATGATGAGTGCACATTATACAGGCATGTTGGAACAGTGAGCAGATTGTACGTAATCATTAAGCATCTGCCATTTAGACAAGCGAGAGTGAGTTTGGGCATGGGGAATAGCTCTCCGAGGTATCTGCTCATATTTACTATATAAGCAGACGAGGTTCCACCATTCATTGACAATAAGTCGAGAGCTATCCTTCCAATTCCTCGTGATTAAGCATATGGCTATACCCAGCATGAAATCAAGGAGAAAGCGACCCTTCTTAGGAAGAGAGGGGACCTCCGCCACAGAGCGGAGTCCCACGATCTTCCAAGAGAGAGGTTCGTGAAGGTGTAAGATAAATTGAATACAACCCCAGACCCGCCCCCAATAAACCTGTAGTTGAGGACATTCATAAATAACATGAGCGAAGGTTCCCACAGCAGTATGGCAAGACCAACACTGGTCCCTAGCATTTGTGTTCCATTTGGCTATTTTTTCTGGGGTATAAAAGCATCTGTGTGCAAAAAAAGAAGAGAGTTTGGGTAACAGAGGCAGACCGGGAAACCCGCACTACCTTGCTCCAGAAAACGCTCCATTGCACAGGGGTTAAAGTGGTTTGCAGTTCGCGCTCCCAGGCTTGTTGGGCTCTAAAAGTGGCCGTGTCTGTACCCTGACATAATATTTTATAAAAGTTAGAGGCTACCCCATGTGTACTACTAATAGAGTGAACTATCTCTAAGAGCCCGTCCTCAGTAGGGGCAGAGGGCGGCATGATTCGAGCACTTTTGAGGCAGTGTTGAAGCTGCATCAATTGAAAGTAGTGTTTCGCTGGTAACGCAAATTCCTTTTGTAAATCAGAAAAGGTTTTCCAACGAGCTGCAGAGAAAAGCTGTTGGGGTGTCCAGATCCCCCTTGAGTACCAGGGTTTCCATGCTATCGTTCTATTTAGGACTTGAATTCTGGGGTTATTCCATAGCGGGAGTCCGTCCTGAGGACATACGTTCGGGCCCAGTGATAGAATGAGAGTGTTAAAGGCCGCAAGAGTATCGACAATCATTGGTGGATGGCGGATGTCTACTTTATAGGACATACCGGGGAGATGGGTCAACGGAATTGGGCTACTAAGCTCCTCTTCTATGTCAAGCCAAACTGGTCTGCTGTCTGTTGAGGCATCTAGCCATCGGGCACCTTGCTTAAGTAGGAAGGCTTGATGATATCTAAGAAAATCAGGAAATCTGGTACCCCCTCTTTCCTTTGCAGACTGTAGTTTTTGTTTAGCTATCCTTGGTGGCTTGCCCTGCCAAAGATAACGGACGAGAAGGCCCTCAATATCTTTATAAGTATGTAGCGGGAGTAAGCATGGCAGCATTTCTAAAATGTAGTTCACTTTGGGGACTATCATCATTTTCACAGTTTCTAAGCGGCCCCACCATGTAAGAGATAAGGGAGACCAACGATTTGTGAGCTCACGGACTTTGGAGACTACCTCTTTGGCATTAAAACTGATAGTGTCTTCTAAAGGAGAACAGTAATGGACCCCGAGATACTTCACCATGCGGGGTTGCCAAAGGAAGGGAAAGGCCTGCATGTCAGCCTCATGTACCCAGCGGTTCAGTGGGAATGCTACAGATTTGGTCCAGTTAATTTTATAGCCCGATAATTGTGAGTATCCGTCAATCAGATCCAAGACAGCTGGAACCGAATAGAGGGATACGAAAAGCATAAGGTCATCTGCATATGCAGAGAGTTTAATCTCCCTATGACTGAAGGGGACACCTCGAATACGTGCGGACTGTCTAATAAGGAGGGCTAGGGGTTCAAGAGCTAGATCAAAGAGCATTGGTGATAGGGGGCAACCTTGACGCGTGCCTCTTTGGAGATTAAATGGCTGAGACTTGATGGCATTTACACAAATACTGGCAACGGGTTGAGTATACATGACTTGGAGATATCGGAGGAAGCCCTCCCCAAAGCCATACCATCGGAGAACTGCAAATAAGAAGGGCCATTCTAGGCGATCAAAGGCTTTTTCGGCATCCAGGGAAAGACCCACCCACGGATGATCTAGATTGGCAGCACTGGATAGCACATGGCACAAGGTCCGAGCATTGTCAGCAGTTGATCTGCCGGGTATAAAACCGCATTGGTCGGGGTGAATTAGGGTGGCCATCCTGACAGATAGCCGGGTGGCCAAGATCGTTGCGAAGATCTTATAATCGGCATTAAGTAGGGAGATTGGACGGTAGTTGGCGGTTAGTAGCGGGTCTCTGCCTTCTTTCTCAAATACTACCACATTAGCTGCAGAAAAGGATCCCAAAGAGGATGTATCTACCGCAAGGGCAGTAAAATAGAGTTTTAAATAGGGAGCTAAATCTGCACTGAACGTTCTGTAGAATTCGGTCGGGAGACCATCGGGCCCTGCTGCACGGCCCGAGGCTGTTCGTTTTAGGGCAGATTGGATCTCTGAAGTAGAGAAGGGTTCATCCATCGCATCCCTATCATCTTCAGAGAGGGTCGGCCGCTGAATGCCAGAAAGCAATCGCTCGAATGTCTCTGACGAGAACTCACATTCAGATTGATATAGGCGGGTATAGAAATCCCGAAAGAGCTCTACAATGTCGGAGTCTGTGGTCACTATGCCCCCTCCCTGTGGAGCTCGAAGAGCCGCTACGCGTTTGGCTTCTTTTTGACCTTTCAAGGCGTTGGCTAAGAGTCGACCGGCTCGGTTATTTTCACGATAATATGTCCCTCGCTGAAGCTCAATACTCTTAGAAGCTGCAGTTGAGAGGATTGAATTATATTGAAAACGGAGACGCTGTAATCGAATTAATACACATGGATCAGTACGTGAAGTTAGAACTCGTTCGCCTGCTTTAATTTGTTGGTCTAGTGTGAGTAGCTGCTGTTTACGTTGTTTCCGCAGGCGGATTTGATAGCTAGTGATCGTTGCTCGAATGGCCGCTTTGAAGCCCTCCCACCAAGCCCAATTCGCAGTATCCTGGGGTAGATTAAAATGGAAGTAATCCTGTATGGCTGCTCGAATTTCTAACTGGAACTCTGGCTGAGTTAACAGGGCCCTATCAAAGAACCAGGCCCCCGAATTCCCTCGGGGTGCAGTAGTGTGTAATTGAAAGGAAATGGCAGCATGATCTGAAATATGTTGGGAGTGAATCTTTGCAGTGTCCACCTGAGGAACTAACAGTTTTGATATTAGAAAGAAGTCTATGCGAGACTGGGATTTATGAGGGGAAGAGAAGAAGGTGAAGTCAAGCTCATTGGGGTGTAGTAACCTCCATAGATCAACTAAAGCAAGATCTTTGATCAGGGAGGTAAGCGTGGTGTGACTCTTGGGGGGACCACTTGTCCTAGGCGGCTGTTTGTCAATCAGGGGATCAAGGACTAGATTGAAATCCCCCCCAATTATCAATGAAGTATTAGCAGAGGCCTGCGCAACCTGAGCAATGGTAGCAAAAAAGGCAGGGTCATCCACATTAGGAGCGTAAAGGCATATACATGTAACTTCAAGGCTACCTATCTTGAGGTGAACTCTGGACCATCTACCTTCTGTATCTGAGCTAGTCACAATAATAGTAGCATGCAAAGATTTCCTAACCAGTATGGCAACCCCACATTTCTTAGAAACGGCTGGGGAATAGGCGGCCACCATGTAAGGTTTAATATTGAGTTTAAGAGTTTCCTTCGAATTTAAATGCGTTTCTTGGAGAAAAATCAGATCCGCAGCTTCCTGACTTAGGTAGCTTAGGATTTTCTTCCGTTTTATCGGATTATTGATTCCTTTTACGTTCAATGAGAAAATCTTACATGGTGCCATCAATCGGTAATAGACATTTTAGGTAAGGGCGCTTGAAAACATACAACATAATCAGAATCTGTGCAACAATGACATAATCACCGAGTATTCTGGCTAATACACCCCATATTGAAAAGTATGTACCAAAGTATCTTAGAGAAGAAGCAAAACCCCCAAAGAATATGGCGACCATATGTCTGCGGGAGGAGGCCCTAGAGAGGAAATAGAAAGACATGAAAAAAAGAAAAGAAACACCAGAGTCCATAATTAACACTGTCTCTGATACTCATCGAGGCTACTGTGGGTAGATGGAGTCGGGTCACAGATATCATCAAAAGTAAGGCAGCAAACTGCCCTCGCCAGACTCTTTGCTGGGCTGCGGCAGATCCAATATGGCAGGTACAGCGGATATGAGAATACTTGCAGGAATATTCTGGAAGTCAGCGCATCAAGTCGGCTTCTTTGGAATCCAAAAACTCCGCTAGTAGATCAGGGTCCTCAAATGTTCTTGTCTGATTGTGAAGCGTGACTCGGAGCTTGGCCGGGTACAGCAGGCCATAGCGTGCTTGTAGTTGTTGAAGCCTCGGCCGGAATTCCAGAAAGCGCTTTCGGCGGTCAACCGTGGGTTTAGCCAAGTCGGGATAGAAGGAGATCTTGTGGCTCTCAAACTCCATATGGCCCTTTGCCCGAGAGGCACTTAGAATTTGCTCCACGTGTTGATATCTCAAAAGTCGAAAAATGATAGGCCGCGGGGTCTTCCTGTTGAGCGTTATGCTTGTGGGTACACGATGAGCGCGATCGATCTCCAAATCTTTGGGAAAGGTGATTTGGAGCAGGGAAGGGAGGGTTTTGCATAAAAACTCTTTCATGTCTCCCGATTCCGCTCCCTCCGGTATGCCCACGAGTCGTATGTTGTTGCGGCGCGCTCTATTATTGCCATCTTCCACTTCTTTCTGCAAGGCCCGCACCTGACGTTCAACTTTGTCGAGTTTGGACAACCGGGCCGCATGGGAGTCCAATATGCTCTCCATTTTGTCCTGACGCGAAGAAAGCCCTTCTAGCTTGCTTTGCAGCACACCAAAATCTTCCCGCAGCGCTCGGAGTGCTTCACCGTTTGACTGCACGAGGTCTTTGACCCCTCTAATCTCTGCGAGGATTTCCTGCTGCATTTCGGGGCCCTCGCGCAAGGCCAGCCCCTTCTGCGGGGACGGAGGTTCAGTTTTGGAACGTTTGCCGTGAGAAGCCGCTGGAGATCCAAATTCCAGGCGCGTGGGTTTGGTCCCCGCCATCTCACCAATGTGCCCCGGCAAGATCAGAGTAGAAGTTCCAAGTATGTACGGTGTTAATTCAGGATTCTGAGTAGGCCTCTCGGGAGCCTCAGCGTTATGCGACCATCCCGCTGGACATCAGGCTCCGCCCCCCCCCCAGGGTTCCACCTTTAATGCATTCTATCCTCCCTGTGGAGTCCCACAAGGTTCTATATTAGCTCCTCTTTTATTTAATGCCTTTCTTGCCCCACTTGCCAATCATATTCAGGAGCAGGGTATCTCTGCATATTACTATGTGGATGATATCCTACTTTTATACCATACAGGCCTGCACATCCCAGATCTCACAAAGCAAAACAACTGTCTTGCCTTGGTTGTGACCTGGTTATTTAACAACTGCCTGAAGTTAAATCCAACTAAAACCTCCACACTTTGGCAAACAGGTCATCTAAATTCTCCAAATGTTTCCTCTATCATAGATGGTTATTCTATTCCTCTCTCCCAGTCACTTGGAGTTATTCTTGATATTCAACTTTCCTTCTGTGATCATACTGATTCAGTTACAAAAAGCTGCTTCTTTTCTCTTCTGGCAAATTCATTCAGTCCATTCTTACCTATCTGATGCCTCCTTAAACACTATACACAGTTCCCAGGAGGGAGCTGCATCCTGCCGATCGAGGGGCCGAGCTCCGGACGTCCCATCGTGCTCCCGCTGCCCAATCGGGGCTGATTCAGCGCTCACAAAAGCATGCGGCTGCAACAATTTCTTCCTCTTTGCCTGCACAGTTCCCAGGAGGGAGCTGCATCCTGCCGATCGAGGGGCCGGGCTCCAGACGTCCCATCGTGCTCCCGCTGCCCAATCGGGGCTGATCCAGCACTCTCAAAAGCACGCGGCTGCACCAATTTCTTCCTCTTTGCCTGCACAGTTCCCAGGAGGGAGCTGCATCCTGCCGATCGAGGGGCCGAGCTCCGGACATCCCATCATGCTCCCGCTGCCCAATCGGGGCTGATTCAGCGCTCTCAAAAGCACGCGGCTGCACCAATTTCTTCCTCTTTGCCTGCGCAGTTCCCAGGAGGGAGCTGCATCCTGCCGATCGAGGGGCCGAGCTCCGGATGTCCCATCGTGCTCCCGCTGCCCAATCGGGGCTGATTCAGTGCTCTCAAAAGCATGCAGCTGCAGGCGCACCTGCGCCTGTCAGGCCCGCGCCTGAGGGCCTCGCCAGAGGGCCCTTTGGCGTGGCCCTTAGGCAGTTGGCCCACATTGGAGTCTCTCAGAACAATCCACCAGAGAACGCCACGCCTGTCACCCTGAAGGCCACTTAGTCGCTAGCTTCCAGCAGCTCGAGCCCCCTCTGAGTTGAGCTTGATCACAAACGACTCAATCATAGTAATTCTCTCACGGACAGCTCAATGCCAGCACACAGTCACCATGCCACAAGCCCTGAATGACATCTCTCTCCAGATATCTATTACCCCTGCTACAAGTCACAAGTATTACCACTACCATTTGGCTTTGCAATTATTTGTCCTTCAGTACTTACATCAACAGAAATCTGCTACCACACATGAAGGAGGAAGTGTACCTTGGCCGCATTGACGGCGTTTTTTGTACTTCATTGCCAGGAAAAGAGCAGTCTGACAGCATTTGATACAGGGCCTGTAGGCTCAAAACGCGCGCGTCATGCTATAAGATGATCTTTTGAGCAACGGAACAGCTGTGAAGTTATCGGGACATTTCAGTTAAGTAAATGTTTTTTAAGTTTGTACAATACGGTTTGGATAATACAGGACCACAAAAAGAAAAAAAGTAGCTAGCAGTCTGGTGGGGGATAAGTAAAATGTCCTATCCCTCCCACGGCTTAGCTCCGACAAAAATATTAAGAATTTGAGAGGTGCCATTACAGTGAATTTTGGTTTTGGTAGTCCAGAACACATTAGCATTTTCACCTGACTATAGATACAACCACATCCCTATCTTACACAGCCTAGGAAGAAGAAACCATACCAATCCTCACCACACATTCCCACATCCACTCCATGTTAGACATTCACACCTACTGTATGTATCTATTAATGGTCCTACCACCTCCAAACCTGAACCCACTCTAAGAACTAGTAGTCTGAGATGTGCTCTCATCAACTCACAATCAGTTCATAAAAAATGGCCAGTGATAGCAGACCTTATCACTAATCTGAATCTTGACATCTTAATGGTCACAGAATCTTGGCTCTCCGACACAGACGCGGTCATCATGAACCAACTTATTCCCCCTGACTTTTCCATATACACATGTCATAGAACCAACTGGAGAGGAGGGGGAGTCTTTATCTTAGTTAGAACTAATCTCCAGTTCCAGCTAGGTTCCTCCAGGAGTCTCATGCACATGGACATGGTGATCATATCTAATAAGCACATCAGCATTAATCTCATATATAGAGCCCCCTCCTCCCCCCCAGAAGACCTTTTTCATATCATAGATATGGCTTGCAACCCAGAAAGCCCAGGCAAACACAACTGGTTAATTGGTGACTTTAACCTCACTTCCCTGCAACCTACACACTCTAACACTTTCCTTGATGCTATGGCTGACCTTAACTATGTACAGTTGGTTAACGCTCCTACACACCGCAAGGGAAACACTCTCGATCTCATCTTTGCCCCCCAGTCAGCATCAAACCACAGCTCCAACCTTTCATTCACTCCTGTTCCATGGTCAGACCACAACTTAATCGCCTTCCTAATCCCCTCTCAACAACATCAAACTCCAACCACCCACACAAAGACAGACCCAGCAGGAAAGGCATTCCAATTCAAGCCCCTGGACAGGGATGAGTTTATCAACAACACCATTCCAGCACTGCATCAACCTGCTCTGAATCTGGAAGATATGATCCAGAGATGGAACACTACTCTGAAATCCTGTTCACAACTACCTTCCTCAAATATAACACCCGCCTCCAACCACCCATCGAAGAACAGGATACCAGCTCCATGGTACTCGGCTGAGTTACGGTCATCCCTTCAGCTTCTTAGGAAGCATGAAAGAAAATGGCATCGTTCCCGTTCCTCATCGGACCAAATGTCTTACAACAACCTCCTAAAGCATCACCGCGAGCTTATATCCGAAAAGAGGAGAGAACACCATACTGAGCTTCTTCTCCGATCGATTAATAAACCACGTGACCTTTTTAACATTGTTAAATGCTTAACCAAGGTAACATCTCCCCCTCAGACAGTACCAATTCAACCTCAACTCTATGCAAGTTACCTCCAGTCCAAAATACTCAAAACAAATGCTGTCTCAATCCCCACTCCTAGTCTCATCTTTCATACACAGCCTCCACTTACAGAATTCATCCCCCCAGCAGAAAAATATATCTCTGACCTTATTTCTTCAATTAACACCACCACAGCACCAAACGATCCATGTCCAGCTTACTGGATCAGGATGATGCGTTCTTAACTCAGCCCTATTCTAGCTCACATCATGAAGCTCTCTTTCTCATCTGGATCATTCCCATCAACACTTAAACAAACGTCTATACGCCCTCTCCTAAAAAACAACCGACTTGACCCGACTATGACAGACTCATACCGGCCGATCTCAAGTATACCCCTTCTAGCCAAACTCATTGAGAAGGTGGTCCAAATGCAGCTGCAGCAGCATATTGATATATCAGCCCCTCTCAGTCCCTGCCAGCATGGATTCTGTGAAGCCCATGGTGTAGAAACCCTTCTTACCATACTTTCTAATACAATATCCAGAGATAAAGACAAAATAGAAGATGGGTTTGTACTCATGTTCCTCGATATAACTGCTGCCTTCGACTCTGTTAACCATGAACTGCTCCTTTCCAGACTCCAGGAGAAAGGAATTCAGGGATTGGCCTGGGAGTGGTGTAAATCTTATCTAACCGACCGCTGGCAACATGTTCGGATAGGATATTCAACATCGGAGCCTTTCCACCAACATCAGGGAGTTCCCCAAGGCTCCTCCCTGTCGGCTCTACTCTTCAATATTTATATGCAACCAATTTGCAATATCATCCGCTCATTCAATATATCCAGCCTTATCTACGCAGATGACGTCCTGCTCTTCACCCCAGTCAAAATCATGTGTCCTGACATCTCCCCACTAGTCAAGTGTTTCAACGCAATCACCGACTGGCTCCTATCTCAGAATCTAAGGATAAACTTCAAGAAAACCGAGGTCTTATTCATCTCTAGGAACAAGAGCTTCTCCCCCCCCCCCACCACCTTCAAGGTACAAGATGCAGAACTCCCATGTAAATCTGCGATTCGTTACCTGGGCATCACACTTGACAATCATTTTGACTTCAAAGAACACGTAAAGAACACCACCAAGTCCATCTACAATAAAATCATGACATTAAGGCACCTAAGACCACTACTAGCCCCGGACGACTTCAGAACTATTTTCCAGATGCTCGTAATTCCACATTTCGATTATGCAAACATCATCCTGCACAGTCTCCCTAAGAGCACCCTCAACCCTCTTCAGATGGCCATGAATGCAGCAGCTCGCATTCTCTGCGGCATCTCCAGAAATGATCACATCACACCCATACTTATGGAATTACACTGGCTACCGCTGCACAGCAGACTCTCCTATAAGACGCTACTCCTAACCTTTAAAGAAATTAACCGGCTATTGCCTTCACCCCTCTCCGCTCTCCTCACCATCACCCCCAATAACAGGTTGAGAAAGTCAGCAGCCTCCAACACGCTTACTGTACCCCTTGAATCTACAAAATGCAATCATTCAACCAGGAACAGATCCTTTGCATTCTACGCCCCGAGATGCTGGAATGACCTCCCCTCACACATTCGATCAATTAGCAACCTTTCACAATTTAGAAAAGCCCTAAAGCATCGTTTATTTCACCTTCATTTTGCCCATCCTAACCCTACACATCCACCCAGCACACCTCAACTCTCTCACCCAAACTCTGCCTCTCCCACAACCTGACTTTGATCACCATGTCAGGCATACTTCACAGGCCTCTTAATCTATTAACCATTGCATTATGAATACTAGCTTGTAATATAAACTGTAAATAGTTTTCAATAACCTTGTTATTGATGTGTATATAGTCTCCCTGTTTTTCAAACCAAGTTTAGCTATCCTGTTACAATGTAAGCATTATGATCACTTGTTCTGATGCAGAGTTTTTTTGTTATCTGTAAACCGCACTGATACTGAAAAGCGCGGTATATAAGAGTGAATAAATAAATAAAATAAATAAATATACTTCTTTCATTGGTGATTTCAAAAATTGATTACTGCAATGTTATTTACGCAGGGATTTCTCAAGTTCAACTCGCATGTCTGCAAATCATTGAAAACACAACTATTCATCTGTTCTTTCATGATAGTAGGCTTGACCATGTAACCCCTCTGTTTATTCACTCTCATCAGTTACCAGTTTCCTACCATGTCATGTATAAATTTCTTGTCCTCACACATGAAATTCTTCATTCTGGAATTCTGGGTTATTTATCATCTCTTATCCTGCGTGCACCTTCCAGAATATTATGTAATTCTCGTGGAGCCAGAATTGAGCCCAAGGATGGCCCAGCATGCCCCTTCTGTTTGTGGGGATGTCCTCCCCTCAGGCGCCCCAGACATCCATGGCTCTGGCCCCCCAAATCGCCACCGCCCAACCCACGGCTGGCCTTCTGTGGCCTGGATCGGGTGGCGGGGACCCTCCTGCATCTGGCCATGGTCCCAGGGGTGGCTCACCTGCCTCAATCCTCATGATTGTGCTGCTTTATACCACCTCTGAGGTGGTATAACAGCATGTCCCAACAGGCCCGGCAGCACATACAGGGCCGTGACCTGAATCGGCCATGTATGCACTGCTGGGCTGGCCCTCCTCCACTCCTCCATGATCCCGACCCCCGCCGAATCTCCCCATCCTGATGCACAGGACATATAGGGAGAGCTGGCGGAGGAATAGGGTGCAGGTAGCTTGCGAGGCTGCACGTCCCGGCGGGACGTGCAGCCCCACAATCCACCTTTCAGAATGACCTCCTTAGTCTCAGCCTTTATCTCCCTTCACCATCCCAGACATGCCTTGAATCCACTAGACATGCTGCCTTCTACTTTTTGGTCCCTTGCCTCTGGAATTTGTTGCCAGCTGATATCCATCTAGAACTCTCTCATCCCAGGGTCAAAAATGCTTTGAAGTCATATTTATTTTGAGCTGCATTGAGCTGCATTTCAGTTGACCTCTCAGTGACTCTTTTGAGGATTAGCTCCCCTCCCTTACCCCACTGTCATTTCTTTTCTGTTTATAATGGAGTTCTTTTCCGCTACTCATAATTCATGGTTCATTTATTGTGAATCGCTCTGGTATATTGAAGGATGGTATATCAAATTTTAATAAATCATAAACAAACCATAAACTTCTGAGTCTGCAAGCTTCTAGTGAAATTCTGGGCTAAGCAAGACCTGAAAATTACTTGGGAAGAACCTTAGTTGTTAAGACCCTCTTAAGAACAGAGTGTCCACATGCTGGAAGCACAAATCCCCTGAAGATTGTCTTCTTGGGATCACTCGTCTTCCCATTGTATTTCACCATGTTGTCCTCTGCAATGTTAACTTTTCAACAAGTATCATTCTCCAAGACTGGGGTCAATAGCTAACAACTTAGTGTCTGTTCTTCCTTCCATATTGAACCCCCCCCCCCCCAAAAAAAAAAAAAAGAAGTAGTACTATTAAATACAGATCTATTTTCTCTGTTACAAGCTATATTACCACTACTTTATAAATATGGATCCCACTTTCTCTTACCACAAAGGTGTATTTTATTTTTTAATTCTATCACTTGTAAGCTTATAAAGTTCTGAAAAAAACAACGAGGAAGGGAGATCATATTTTTGGCCATACATTCATTAGCTGCTACACTTTTAATATACATATGAATTAATGACACACAACGAAGGTCATTTTAGAAGCTCTATTCATGGCAGTCATTGGTAAAGTGCTGTGGTGGCAGTCATTGGAAATTGAAGAATTTGGTGCCTGCCATCTGCCCCTTGCAGCTGACCTGCCTTGCTAGTGATTGCCATCACAAATATGAGATTCTGATTAAATAGGAACCCATTCATAAAATTTATTTTTGTCGGAGATAGTCGTCAAAGTAAGCGGAAAAATTTAACAACCGCTGACCACCGCGACTGCTCCTTTTTTAAAATTCAAACAATAGAAGTTTGATTGTACTTAGCTCATAAGGAATCTCATATTTGTGATGATTGCTAGTGATTGCAGCTACATGGAAAAGAGACCCTGCAGGCACTCCGGAGGACCACCTCATTGCCCATGGAAGAACCCTGCCATCTGTATAAGAGTCGTGCTGCAAGTTGCCTGAGTGGTGCAGCCATTGGTAAAGTGCTGTGGAGGAGTTTGGGGCCTGCCATCTGCCCCTTGCAGCTGACCTGCCTTGTCTGTGATCTCAGCTGCATGGAGAGGAAACCCTGCAGGCACTCCGAAGGTCCACCTCATTGCCCACGGAAGGATCCTGTCATCTGCATAAGAACCATGCTGTGAGTTACCTGAGCAGTGCAGTCGGTGGTAAAGTGCTGTATTTGGGGCTTGCCATCTGCCCCTTGCAGCTGACCTACCTTGTCTGTGATTGCAGTTGCATGGAGAAGAAACCCTGCAGGCACTCCAGAGGACCACCTCATTGCCCGGAGAAGGACCCTTCCATCTGCATAAGAGCCGTGGTCACCTTCGTGGCCTGTGGGTTGCACCTGACGGAGGATGACCAAAGGGGGTCGACATGCCCCTTCGGTGTAACTGAGGTCTATGGTGATTCTCTCTCCTTGCCGCCCATCAAAATGGGGAAGCGGAAGAACAAGGGGGGAGTAAAGGGGGACTCTACATCTATTATTCCAGTTATGACTGTGGGTCCTATGGATAGGCACGTAGTCCCCCTGGGGGTAGGTCAGTACTCGCCAGAAGGAGCTTCTTTGAGCTCAGGTGGGTGTACGCCACCTCCCTGTCCAATTCCATCACTATCTTCAACAATTAATGATCTTGTTATTCCATCACCATCTGAGTGTAAATCTCTGGTTCCGATTCCTGTTCCTGTTCCGTTTAATTTGTTATCTTTGGAGTTGCCTCCAGAGGCATCCCCTGAAGGGGAAGACACTCTAAAAGATCTATTTGGGGCCATTAAGAGTATAGATTTGAAACTTTCTTCAACTGTGGTTTCTCTGCAGTGAAAGTATCTGATTTGGATGCTAAGGCCACAGTTATGGAGAATTCTCTGGCACGTCTTGACTCTCAGATGCAGAATTCCGGTGCAGTGAATGCTTCTTCTATTAATGATTCATTGGTTATTTATACATGACTGGAAGCGCTTGAGAATCTATCATGTGCCAGGAAGCTTCGGTTTCTGAATTTTCCACAAACACATCTGATATCTTCAGAAATTTTGTTAAAAAAAAATTTACTTGAAATTCTTAAAGTGGCAGAGCCTATTGATATTTCCTCATCTTATTATATCCCTCTTAGGTCTAGGGTGGTTGCGCCTGATGAGGGATAATTTGATTTTCTTCATACAACAGTAGAAAACCTGACAGAATTTCTAGAGGATTCATCCAATGTGATAAGTAAATGGAATACTTTACTTGTTACTTTTTCCTTAGAATCTGTTATGTTAAAAGTTCTTAAGTTGTTTTTCAAGATAAAGATTCTGTTTTTTATGGCCAAAAAATGAGTGTTCCCTGACATCACTCGGGCCACCCAGTTAAGAAAGAGGCGCTTCCTTGTTTTAAAACCCAAAGTTTTAGCTTTGGAAGGTTCCTTTTTTCTATGCTTTCCCTGCAAGTGTGTCATAACCTTGCAGGGACAAACGTTTGTGTTCTTGGAGGTTTTGCATTTGGAGAAATGTTTGTTAGATAGACAGGTGCAATAGGATTGGAGGGGTATAGAATGTATTGTTGTCTTCTCCTATTTTGGTCCTTGGGCCTAATTTTCTTTTGAAATTGTGTTAGTAATGTATGCTGACACTGTCCCCATGATGTGGGCTTTACCATGTTTCTTATTCCATGGGAGGTTTCTCCTTAATTTGTTCATTTGATTTAGTTTCTTGTTATCATGGTTTTGTTTTTGTGGAAAAGGTATATTTCAAAATGCTTAATAAAATTTTTAAAAAAAGAAGCTCTATTCGTGCTTTGGACATCTGAAAATGGGCATAAAAAACATGGATAAGTGCTTGTTTTGCCAGCCAAATATCTAGAAGATGTGGAGAAGGAGGTACACTCATATCCCCCTGTATATTCCATGTTGACAATGAACACTCATGGGGAATATGGGCTCTTGTTTTCATATTGCTATACCTATGGATGCCCCAGTATACAAACGGGTTTTATTTTAAATTTAAGCTATGTTCTGTATACCTATGTGCTATGTAAAAATATGTTCTATCACCAGCTGTACACTGTACACCACTCTAAGTTACATTTCACTTCAATTTTGTTCTATGCACATTTGGCATTAGTTATCATTTATTTTATTTATTTATTTAACATTTCTTATATACCGCCTTTCATGATATCAAGGCAGTTTACATTGAACAAACTGAAATTACATTGAACAGGGCATTATAACTTGGAGATAACTATTTTACAGGGAACATGGGCTATGGAGGGTTAAGTGGCTTGCCCAAGGCCACAAGGAACACCTGTGGGACTAGAAACCCCAGTCCTTCCAGCCCAAGGGTGTTGTCCTCTAGTGGGATTTGAACCCCCGACCCTCCGGCCTGAAGTACCTTGCCCCAACCACTAGGCCACTCCTCCACTCATGTAAACTGCCTTGGCTTTAAGTTTAGGTAGTATATAAAACCACCTAAATAAATAATTAATATGAGTTGTCCCTGCCAAAGTGTTTGTAGCAGGAACATCTATGTGGATGCTGATGCTGGTGTCCACATCGGGGGCATCTGTTTCCAAAATCAGGCCAAAACATAGATGTCCCAGGCATTTTCCTGCAACGTTTTGCTCTGGATGTCCCAGACTGGAGCCGGACGCTCTTTCTAAAATGTCACTTAATATTTTCTGCTTCAATGTTTAATCTAAAAAGGAAGCACTAAAGTGAAATGAATGTAGCAGTGTTATGTTATAAAACTGCAGCTAGCACTCTTTGAGCTGTGCTGTCTTTGTCAAAAAAAGTATTTTTTTTTTACTTCAGCAGCTTTAATATGCACCATGTACTGCTAACTTATAATAACCTTTAAACCAAGAAATGGAAGAAAATGGAGACTAAATTACAAAGGGAAGAACTGGATAATTTCTTACCTCTGTTACAGTTTTCTTCATCACTGCTGTCTACACAGTCATGGATACCATCACAGCGCCATCTGACTGGAATACAGTGGGCCTTATTTTTGCATCGAAATTGATCCTCTTTACATTCTGTTACACAGTCCATCTATTTAGATAAAATGTAATTTGCAGCATTCATTAGGATTTTCACTGACAGGTATACCTCATACCACATTGTCAATATTGGTTTTAGTGTTAACAAAATCATTACATTGTCAGGCCATGCAGATGGGTATTAGAAGTGTGGACTTATGCCTTGAGTACTTTTGACAGAAGATTCAAAATACCAATTTAAACAGTCACCCTTCTAGAATAAAAAGCTAACCTTCACTAGTCCTTGGCCGTAGCAATAAGTATTGACTCAACTCATGTGGCAGCATGAGGATAGATTCCATAACGAGGGTTCAAAGATGCTGCAGTAAAGTTTCTGAAATGTGTTGGCAATTATTTGGTATATTTACATAAATCTGATTCATTTTCCATATGAAATAAACCAAATTATTTGACATAGTATAAAGAAAGTTGTTTTTCAAACGTTCTTTCTGTTTGCATACTTTATCTTGCCTTTTGTCAGCATAGTACTGAGGGGTAGCCTAATGGTAAGATCAGTGGCCTAAGAACCAGGGCAGTCAAGGTTCAAATGATGCTACTTGTGATTGTGGGTAAGTTACTTAATCCTCCACTGCCTCAAGTAAAAACTTAGGCCTACTAGTAACAGGGGTTTATCTGATAAACCCTACTGAGAGGGGTAACTAGACAATGCTTCTGAATATCTCCTCTAACCACCATGACAGTAGCAGAGTAAGGGCAGTCCCGGCACTTATCTAGTTCATAGTGATTTTCAATCCATTAACTGGATAAGTGCCCACATAAAGTTAGGTCATGTCAATAGCTGTCCTAACTTTATGTGGTTTGGCTATCTGGAGAACTGCGGGATATTGCTACTGTCTGGATAGCCACGTTATTCAGTGCTAAAATCAGATATTTGGTGCCAAAGGATATCTGGATTTTGTCGCTGAAAATCTGACTTCAGTTTAGCCCTCAGTGACCAGGGGGTCCCAGAAAAGTAAAGAAGAGAAGAGATGAGGGAGAATAGGGGAGGAGGTCTTAGAAGGTGGGGAGAGAAAATAAGAAGATCAAGATTGAAGTAGAGAATGCAAGATTGGGACTAGGGAAGAGCAGAAAAGGGAATATCTGGGATGGAGGGAAAAGAGGGAAGAGTCCCTCCCTATGCCCTTCCCCTCCTGTCAGCTTATCCTCACTCTCCCCATTCCTGTTTTGTTTTGTTTTTCACTTTCTTCCTATCTCCATCCCAGATGCAAATATACATATGCGTACACTCCCATTTCACCAGTAAAACAAAATGGCAAAAAATGGGTCAAAAAGTCTATAGATAGAATAACAGATGATTGAAACCCACTCAATATGTCTTCATAAAATGTGGAATTCTATTCAACAACTGGGGCTAAATCCACAGACTGACAACAGCAAACTACTACATGCCGCTCATAAACTGTCATCATCACCCTCAATTGACAAAACATCAAATTTACCCTAGAGGAAAGTGCTTCTTTCTTTTTAAACATAAATTATATTGCTCATAGCATACTCAACTTAATTTGCTGGCACTGACTCCTCCAGGCAGTGGTGTCAGTGCCAGCAAATTAAGTTTATGCTATGAGCAATATAACTTATGTTTAAAAAGAAAGGAGCACTTTACTCTTGGGCAAGTTTGATATTTTGTCAATTGGGGGCGATGATGACAGTATGTGAACAACATGCAGTAGTGTGTTGCTGTCAGTCAGTAGATTGAGCCCCAGTTGTTGAATAGAAGAATTCCACATTTCATGAAGACATATTGAGTGAGTTTCAATCAGCTATTATTCACTCCCATTTCACCACAGTCCCTCTTTCACCTGCCTCCTTTTGCGTAAGCCTGCTACCCCTTCCCAATATGCAAAGGCAGCCAGTAGCCTAGTCCCTTTTCATAAGTGTGCACTATTAAGCACATTATTTGAACAATGCAGCACACTACTAATGACATTTTCTATGAAAGAAAAAAAAGAAAGAAAACTCTAATAAGACAAACAAAAAATACATGACATAGAAAGCAAACTAAATGAAAAGAACTGGCTTATGCACCTTTATCAAAAACAGCTATTGGTACAAGGTGACTATAGACTTTGCCACAGATTCTTTTGTAGGAGTAAACTTTCTTTTGAAAGTAATGCAGCCTGCTGCGGATCCAGTAAATCGTGTATATAGCTGTTAATAGCCCACGTTGTAAACAGCTCACACTAATTAACACACCTGCACCCACGCACCCTCACTGTATATAGACTGATCCAACATAAACTCCACTGACTTTGATTGTTTGCTGTGTGCACCGCCTTGATTAAAGGATAAGGCGGGATAGAAATACCCTTTAAATAAAATAAAAAATAATGCACAAAGAATTGAAAATATTTGTGGCTGCAATTTTCTATTTTAATCCAAAACATGGTCTTGGGAATATTTCCCCTGAATGTGGCTAAACATGCATTATGAAAGAACGAATGCACCTTCTGCATCATGCTATCCTAGTAAACAATTTCCTTCCCACAGAAATGCCTTTTAAAAATTCTCCCTTCCCATGTTTTCTTTGTAATTTAAAGCAAATTTTCAGTTGGGTCCCCCACCCTTTTCACCATACTAACTACAAACCGAATTGTTTCCTCTATCCTATCAAAATATTTGTAAAAAATGTGGTTCCAATTAACTTACTTCCTAGATGTCTTATCACTCTTTTTTATCTCTTTTGAATCAGATTTTGTTCAGAGCAATCAAATAAAATTGATCACTTTCCACTGAATAATTCTATTGCATCTACTGCTCGCTGTGCTTGATTTTTTTTTTTTTACCACTCATCTACTTGAATTTGTCATTCACGCTTTTCTCTCCAATATTTGGTTTATCTTCTATAATTCTATGTTAGTTCCAGTCTTATCACCTCCCCACAGGTTCAAGATTTCACTATTTTTTAAATGTTCCATTTATTTTCCACTTGGCATCCCTTCAGAAGCAGGAATCTGCCTGATATTTCTTTTTATATTAAGAGGTTTCTAATCTAATTGCTCATCCTTACTTATAGCTACAGAAATGCATCTTCTATACTTACTCTCAATGTTTTTTTCTTCTATTTCAACTTGAATGTTATGCCTTTGCCTGACTTTTTTAAAAATAAATACAAGCTTATCCATGCTATCAGCAGGATGGTCAGGGGGTGGGGGGGATACATGTGCTACTGGAATGGGAGCAGATCAGGAAGTGTGGGAATAGAAGCTATCAGCAGCAATAGTTTCAAAAAGCTGCCCCATGCATATTTGGGGGAAAGCTAGATGCTTTTATTCCCCAGATAGAGCTTTTTAAAAGTGATGCTTCCACTGGATGTGATAAGACATTGATGTGCACTCCTGAAGCCCTTATACGTATTTTACAATAGTTTCTGCATTCAGGAGTTTGTACAATGCAATAGGAATTTTCCACAGACCAACCTTGACTTCTAAAATTGCCTTTATACTATCATTTTTTCCATAACTTTTCTATACTTTAATCATCTGCTCTGTAGTTCATATAAAATATATGCATGCAAGTAAAATCTAACGGGAAGCTTTATGGGGTTTTTTTGTCACTGACAGTGCCATATGAAGGTACTGCAAAAATAAATATAAAATTGTGATCTGAAATGTGATTTTGTGATGGATCGTTTGATTCCATCAAAGCAAATCCTTGACAAAATATGTGAACTAGCCAACTAATCATACCAGAGTGATTTCAAAACTTTGATTGGCATTGCCACATCTAGTCAAAAGGCATATCCTAAGGCAATTTTGTGCTTGCTCAGTGCTTTTTCCTAAGGCATACTATTTTCTCTTAACAGATAGTTTGATCCCATCTTGTTTTCTTTTCTCAAACCTGATTCAGGATACAGTTTAAAGATCATTGAATAATTTGATTGTAATACATCAGTTACCTCATCTGAGCCATCGCTACAGTCATAGTTTCCATTACACTTGAGAGATGCTGAGACACATCCTCCAGTGGCACACACGTACTCTCTTGAAGAACAGGTTGGAGATGCTGAATCAAAACATAAACTTTAGCATAACGTATAAGATCATCCTATACATTCCTCCAATAGGTAAACTTACACAATTCAAAATTCTTTTAAAAGAGCACATACATATACAATAAGGGACAACATGTATCCAATGAAGTTTTACAATCATTCCCTCACACCAATATGGTCTATCACAGAAGTTCATAAACCAGTCCTAGAGGACCTCCATTGAGTTGGTTTTCAGGATATCCACGATGAATATGCATGATAGTGATTTGGTTGTGATAGAGGCAATCCATGCAAATCTATCTCAAGAACATCCATTGTGAATATCCTGAAAACCTGGACTGGCTGGAAGTCACCCAAGATGCATTTGGGAACTACTGCCCTATCATTATCAATCATAGTAGTAACACAATAACACTTTCTTAAAGAACTCTGCCTAGATTAACTTTGAAGTGTCAGGATGCTTATAACATTATCAAAGAGGTCAGATCACTTCCCAGAAATATAACATTTTCTAGTTGTAAAACATCTTGCTAGCTGTAATAATTGTACTAATAAAGCATATTCGTATATAAAAGTATGATGTTTTGTTTTAGAGTCACGTCATATAAAGGCTATACTGGTAAATTAAAGGGCCTGTGCACTAAAATTTAATGCACGTTAATGAATAATAACGTGAGCTAAGTGCTGCCATGGCCTTTTAAGGCCTTTTTACTAAAGTGCACTAAATTTTTGCAAGTATCACACAGTAAGAGTAAAAAACAATCCGTAATACATACTATGGCTTCGCACTGTCCAGAATGTTTCCAACATGTTCCCATCAATTACTATACTGAAAAGTTCCCTAACATGCAGCAGTGGTATTTGCAATGAATAGAGATGCCCTTATTGCTGCTCACTGAGGTGGCATTAAGTGCAATTAGCATGTGGTAATTGACCCCACATTTAATGCAATGTGCAATCAACACCCACTCTGCATCTCTAATCCACCGTTCCCACCCCAACATGCACAAAGCAGTTATTGGATTTTTACAGCAGTAGCTATTTTTTGCACATGGTAGCAGTTATCATGGGTCCATGCTAACCGCATAGAATGTGTTAAAGTGCACTTTAACCATAACCGCATTTAGTAAAAGGACTCCTTTATTTTGAAGGGTGCAGCAACACCTAATGCATGTTAATTTTTAGCATGTGTTTTGACACACAGCAACAGTGTGCTCAGGCTCATGATAACTGTTAGCATGTGTGCATGACAGCTACTGCATGCTGATTTTTGCGCTAACTGCCATGTGTGCACTGGTATGGAAAATGTGCAGTTTAGGGGTGGAGAACAGACATGATGAGCACATTGAAGTCAGCACAGGGGTGGCACGATGCAAGTATTATGCCGAGCATTAGAAGTAAATTTGAGAGATTAAGATCATATTCCACATACCCTGGTTTAGAAGTGAGGTTCATGACTGCCATGGTATGTGCAAAACTAACCCATTTGGAGAAACTACCCTGAGTAAACACTGTGAGCTGTCAATGGTGCAAATAGCATGGATGCAGTTACCTCCATCTCTATAGGCAGAATTAAGTACATCCATGGTACTAGCACCTGCATAATGGGACTGGATCTCATGTTAAATGTCAGGAACATACTGTTCATACCCCTGACAGTTAATGTGGGGGCTTTGCATTTAACACATATTAGTTTTCATGCTATCCGTGTATTAGGTACAAAACCATAACTCACTTTAATAAAAGAGTCCCTAAGTTTTTAACCAAATGAAATGTGCAGAATGACACCCATTGATATGAATTGGTGCAAAGTAATTTTTGCAAGATAAGGTATTGTATGTGCATGCACTGGGCATATAGATTGATGAAATTTATTCTGGGAAGAATCCATTCTTGTAAAACGAGACAAGAAACTGAACCGTTCTCTGTATATCTTAAATGTAATATACAACATATGAAAATGTAAATAAAATAGACATGAAGCCTTAGGCAAGGGAGGCATCTCGGAGGTATACTTTTCAATCAGAAAGGCAATTAAAATGGAGATGATGAAAATCACCAGAATGGATCAGATATGAAAGTGGCACATGTCCTTTTTCAAATACACAAATGGAAGAAATGACAGATGCACTTTATAATATTCTATCAAAACTGTTTTTATACATAATATTCAAAGTGATTTCCTTTTATAGTGCTTTAGTAAAAAAATGTATTTTTTTTTACTAAGGCACTATAAAGTATAATCATATTGAATTTTTCTCTTTTTTTTCCTTAACAATTTGTCATTTTGCTCTCTTGTGGAAAATTATCACATACATTTTATTGAAGTAATTCACGGGGGGGGGGGGGTGATGTTGTTTGTTTGTTTGTTTTTTCTTTCTTACCTGGCTCACAACTTTTCTCATCTTCTCCAAATTTGCAATCTGCATGTCCATCACATTTCCATTTTACTGATATGCACTGACCATTGGAGCACTGGAACTGATCCTTTGAGCAGCCCATTTCACAATTTTTCTGTTTAAAAACATATGATAGCTTGCATACATATATTGTGGATAACATAATGCTTAAAAGTAAAGTGCCTTATATGGAGGAACATAGACCCCACAATATAAATGCATTTGGCTTACCATACTGTAGAGATATTCCTCAATCATAATTTGAAAGCCACTGAATTATAGACAAGCTTTATTAGGAAAAATCATTCATCTCCTTTTTAAAACATCCTTCTACCTCTTATATAACAAAAATTTCTTTACATGTAAAGCTGTCAACCATGAAATAGGAAAATTATA
This sequence comes from Ichthyophis bannanicus, assembly GCA_033557465.1. Taxonomy (NCBI): domain Eukaryota; kingdom Metazoa; phylum Chordata; class Amphibia; order Gymnophiona; family Ichthyophiidae; genus Ichthyophis; species Ichthyophis bannanicus. The sequence continues at coordinate 729,199,513 of CM066036.1, read as the reverse complement.
CTTCAATGAATTAGAGTATTTAGTTCATAAAAGCAACCATTTAATACTGAAACGTGCTCAAACCAGTGGGAGACAAACACAATGTGATAAAAAAATGCTCAGAAAAGAAAATATGAATTCAAAGCAGCAAAGCTTCCATGTCTAAAGAAAGATTATAAAAGGACAGAAAATCTAAGGGTCAAAAAGTATCAGAACTGTTTGAGTGAATGTGCACTGGAAGTAGCATGGCAATGAGTTAAGTATATATATCCCTAAGTGTTAAGATGATTTTTCCCCCTATGATAAAGATCTTGGTTCTTAAACTTGCAGGAAGCACAAAAAATAACAACAAAAAAATAAAGAACCCCAAAAACCTCCACTCCAGTTTGCTGTCATGAAAATGTACTATACATGTTTCCTCTTTAAAGATCACAAATGTGTCCCTGTGGATTAGTTAAACCAAACGTTGACGCCTCTCGTTTCTTAGTAATGCAGCAAGAGCTATAAACTGAAGGACATGACCATATACATGTCATAGAAATCATAAGTACTGATGATGAGGTGAAGGATTTCACCCATTTCATTCAAGTGAAAGTGTTATTTTCCATTCTTCTGAATACGACGACTACTTTTTATATCAGATTCTAGTTCCCCTTTAATCAATATGAAGAAGCTTACCTCATCAGATCCATCAGGACAGTCAAATTCACCATCACACCAATATCTGGCAGAAATGCAGTTCCCATTTGCACAGAGGAAATCTTTTAAAGAACAGGTCTGAGGTTCTGGGAAAAAAAATGTTATAGAATGCTTTATTATTAGCATATATGGATATGAACATTTAAGAAGGAATTGAATTTCTATTTGTTCCCCTAGATATACTGTGGTAGGTCAGGTGGCGAAGTATTGCAGGGTATTTGGGTTGGGGAAGAGATAGGTTTTTAGATGGGGTAGGAGTGGGGTTTTATTGTATTACTAAATAATTTTTTTTTTTTTGTTCTTGATCATTCTGTCTGTTAACCATCTTGATTGGCATGTCCAAGAAGAGGGTGTATAAAGTTTTATAAAAAGAGAAAGAATTGCTTCCATTCTTCTTTCGAGTATGACAAATAATCTAAATGTCATAAATGCGGGAGGCCGCCGGGCCTGAGTCCCGGGGCCACACAGTAACCGGGTGGAGGAGGGTTGGCGATATTTGAAATCGCCCGCGTAATTGATGCTGGGCGATTTTATTGGGTCGCATGGTGGTGCGCGGGAGAGCAGCTCACCTGTTGATGGGGGTCTCTTGGCACCACTGCCATTTCCCCCCTCATCAGCAGATAGACAGACGGTGTGTGGAGGTGGTGTCTGCCAGACTTTCGGTGGTGGAGCAAGAGAGCGGTGAGTGGGGGTTTCTTTTTCTATATGTCGGGGGAGGGCGCACAGAGGGTGGAACGCTGCACGGTGATGACTTGCCAGTGCAACGTCGCGAGAGGAGGCGGCGAGCTTCTTATCGGCTGAGGGCTGGGGGGGCGGGGTAGGCAGGCAGGGACATTGAGGCAGGGGCCCCCTGGGCAGTTGGAAGGCACTAGCGCAGGAGGTAGAAGAGGTGCAGGAGCAGGTGATCTCTGCGGGTAGAGGCAGGGGAGGATGGGGCCAGCGGCATCAGGTTCGGAATAGAGGAAGGGTTTGGGGGGGGGGCTTGATGGGGATGCAGGGGTGGGGGGGGCCTTTGGCTGAGGTTGGTGTGGGGATTGTGGAGGAGGCCAGTTTGGGAGCGGAGCAGGGTGGCTCTTTGCTGGATCCTCAGGGGGTTCAAAGGCTGGAGTTTGGTGGGGTGGGCAGCTCTAGTGCAGTGGGTCTGGCTCTCGAAGGGGGGGTGAGGTAGGCTGGGTGCAGAGGGATACGATGGGGGCCTTAGGACCCTCATGACCTGGGGCAAATCAAACTATGTTCCCATTTGGGGGAGGCATGCTGTGGCTTATGGAGTTGGGCAGTGGGTTTCTGGATTTATGGGACCTTGGGGTTATGGGGGTGTGGACTGGCTCGAGGTTCGACCCCAGGGAGTTGGGCCTGCTTTCGAGGGAAGGAAGCCTGCTTGAGCGGCTGGGGGATTGGGGTCATCGGCCATGTTGTGGTGTGGAGGGGGTCGGGTGGGGACGCGGGTAGTGTCCCAAGTGGGAGGGCTGGTGGCATCTGTTCTGTCCCATCCTTTCAGGTTCTTGTGGATCCCAAGGCGGAATCACCTATAACGGCCACAGACAGGCCCATGTCCCAGTGTCAGAGAAGAGAGGATTTGGGGGCATGGATGCCAAGCCTCAACATGTAGGCAGCATCAAATTTGGCAGGGACTCAGGCAGCTGCAGGTGAGTATGCTGATGGGGAGGAGCAGGGGGCTGGGGGGATGCGAGGGTGGGTGCGGGAGAGGCTGGGGGTCGGAAGATTAGAGACAAGCATAAACAGAGGCATTAGTGCTGGCATGGCTCTTCATTGTCATTGTACTCCACATCATCGGGGGCATCCTCGGCGGCATCGAGGGGAGCTGGACAGGCGGGGAAAAGCGGGTGCACTCTCACGCTGGTCAGCTGTGCGGAATTATGGGAGGGGGTCCCAAATAAGTTGTAAAATAGAATTAGGAAGTGTAAATACATTGATATTTTTCATTTGTTGGAGGGTTGGAAGCGCTCTAGGGAGAGTAAAAAGAAAAAGAGGGAGGACAAGAAAGCCAGCAGGATGCGTAAGGTCTCCCATAATACGCTGAATTGGATAAGAGCCTTCTTAAGACTGGCTAACATTTGTGGGCACTATTTTCCAGGCCAGTATGGGGCATTGTTGGCCTACATGTATGCCATCTTGGCAGCATCTTAGGCACATGAAGGCTGGGCCTGGTTGAATTACGACAAGGACATCAGGGATATGATGGAGAAAAATGTGCATTTATCGTGGGGGATGAAGGACATTAATTTGTGGCTTACGTAAATGTCGGTCAAGCGCATGGCCGGAAGGGGTGGCGGCGGGATAAAGGTCGGGTGTGCAAGGTTTTCCATCTGGCCTGCAGTCCTTTCGTAAATCTACGGGGGACACAGCGGTGGCAAAAGGGGGGGTTGTGGGAGGCAACTTATGCTGGCACTGTAACAAGGCCTCCTGTCCTTTTCCAGACTGCAAATTCCAGCATGCCTGCTCACTGTGTGGGGGCATTCATGCTGCAGTCAAAGGCAGCCGCAAGGGTGGAGTGGGTGCCCCGCCTCCCAGCAAGTGAGAACCCGGGATGGCACATGGCACCAACCCCGGTAAAGTTGGAGTCACTGCGGCAATGGCTTGAGCGGTACGGGGACCGGAGCAGGGGAGGGGTATTGTTATCCGGTTTAGGGGAGGGGTATTGTTATCTGGTTTTGAGCAGGGTTTTTGGAAACATAGAAATATGATGACAGAAAAAGACCACATGACCTATCTAGTCTGTCCTTCCACATCAACGACTACAACAGTCCCCTTTTTTCCTTTAGAGATCCTCTGTGTTTGCCCAATGCTGTTTTGAATTCAGATACTGTCCTCATCTCTACTACCTCCACTGGGAGATTATTCCACGGATCCACCACTCTTTCCGTAAAGAAATATTTCCACATAACACTCCTGAATCTATCCCCCTTCACCTTCATCCCATGTCCCCTTGTAGCATAACTTGCTTTCAATTGAAAGAGGCTCTCCTCCTGTACATTTATGCCACGGAGGTATTTAAACATCTCAATCATATCACCTCTATCCCGCCTTTCCTCTAAGGTGTACATATTAAGATCCTTAAGTCTGTCCTCATATGCTTTATAATGAAGACCACTAACTATTTTAGTAGTCACCCTCTGTACTGACTCCATCCTGTTTATATCCTTTTGAAGGTGCGGTCTCCAGAATTGCACACTATACTCTAAATGAGGTCACACCAAAGATCTATACAGAGGCACTATCACCTTTTTTCTGCTAGCCATTCCTCTCCGTATGCACCCAAGTATCCCTCTAGCTTTCACAGTCGCCTTTTCTACCTGTTTAGCTACTTTAAGATCATCAGACACAACCACACCTAGGTCCTGCTCTTCTTTAGTGGACAAAAGTACTTCACCCCCTATACTATATTGCTCCCTTGGATTGCTGCAGCCCAAATGCATGACCTTACATTTTTTAAGATGAAATCCCAGCTGCCAAATTGTAGACCTTTCTTCAAGCTTAGCTAGATCCCTCCTCATGTTATCTACACCTTCCTGGGTATCTATTCTATTGCAGATTTTGGTATCATTCGCAAAGAGGCAAACCTTACCCTTCCGCTATATCACTAACAAAGATGTTAAAAAGAATCGGACCAAGGACAGATCCCTGGGGCACACCACTGGTAACATCCTTCTCCTCAGAGTGAGCTCCATTTACCTGTACTCTTTTCAAGGGCCAGTGCGGGATATGACACTATGCAATTCTCCTTCTATGGCACATTTGGCGGAGGTTGTACGGGACTAGCTAAAGGCCGAGTGTGCTATGGGATGTTTTATGGGCCCCTTTGATGAACCCCCTTTTCACCTTTTTATTGTTTCACCTTTAGGGGTCATCCCGAAGAAAGAGCAGGGGAAGTTTAGATTGATTCATAATCTGTCTTTCCCACCGGTTGAGTCGGTGAATGACCATATCCCTACGTAGCTTTGTTCAGTTCGGTATGCCTCGTTTGATGTTGCCGTGGCTTTGGTTAGGCAGTGTGGCCCCAGGGCCTGCATAATGAAGGTGGATATCGAATCAGCATTTTGGCTTCTGCCCATGCACCTGTCGGCTTTTCCATTATAGGGCTTTCAATTTTGAGGCTCGCTTTTATTTAGATAAATGCATGCCGATGGGGTGTGCTATCTCCTGCGCCCATTTTGAGGCCTTTAGCAGCTTCCTACATTTGTTCTCATGCAAAAGATGGGATTGTCATCGGTGGTGCATTACCTGGACAATATTTTGTTCATGGGGCCTGCGCGGTCGAACTCCTGTGGTTGTTGGGAGCTTTCATGGCGATGGCTAAGAAGTTTAGAGTGCCCTTAGCGGTGGAATAGACAGTCGGTCCGGTCACGTGTTTGACTTTTTTGGGGGTTGAGCTTGACTCAATGGTGCTAGTGGTGCAGCTGCTGGGGGTGAAAGTGCAGAAGTTGCAAGAATTGGTGGCAGCGGTGGGGTTGGCGTCCAAGCTGACGCTTGCGGACCTGCAGTCTTTGGTGGGGTATCTCAATTTTGCGTGCAGAGTCATTCCGATAGGGCACCCCTTTTCGAGGCCCTTGTCACTGACAATAGCGGGGGTGAAGAGACCTCATCACCATATTAGGATGTCACGGGACATGTGGGAAGATTTCCAGTTATCGGATGCTTTCCTAGCTGACTACAATGGCTTCTCTGTCCTCCAGCTTCCTGAGGTGTCCAGCATGGATCTGCAGTTGTTTTCCGATGAGGTGGAGAGTAGGGGGTTTGGCCTTTATTGCCAGGGGACGTGGTGTGTGGGGGCTTGGCCCCAGCAGTGGCATGCGGCGGGGTTGACACGGAATGTCGGCTTTCTGGAATTGTTCCCTATGCTGGTGGCATTAACCCTGTGGCCTGCCCGGTCAGAATAGACAGGTTGTGTTTTGGTGTGACAACGCAGCAGTGGGGGAAGTTATTAACAGGCAGTCGCCCAAGTGCCCAAGGGTCACAGCCTTGATGCATATGTTTGTGTTGGCCTGCCTGCACTTCAATATCATGGCCCAGGCTCGCCATATTCCAGGTAGGCAGAATACCATAGCTGATGCCCTATCACGTTTCAATTGGTCTCAATTTCACCTGCTGGCACCTGGAGCAGAGGAGGCGACCACGGCAGTCCCGGCACATCTTTAGTGGATTGGAATCCAGAGGTGATTGCTCTTTTGCAAGCTTCTGTGATCCTGGGACATGGAAAGCATACAGACGTGGATACAGGAAAATGGGTATGTATTTGGCCAGTAGGGATTGGTCTGGCATGCGGGTGGCAGATGAGTTGCTGGACCATTTTGTAGTATTGGTCAAGGCACAGGGATAGTCTAGGGCTGCGGTCCGGTTGGCACTGGCTGTTTTTTCATTTTTCAGCAAGGTAGCTGGGTGGGGCAATCTGAAGCCTTGTTTGTGGTCCAGTGCTTCTTGGTGAGTTGGGAATGGATGTCCCCAGGGTTGCAGGATGGGCGCCGTCTGGAATCGCAAGAGCTTCTGGTGCTGATATGGGAGGCCTTGCCAGGGATTGCTTCTTCCAAGTCAGAGTCATTGCTGTTCCATGCAGTCTTCTCCATCACCTTTTTTTGGGGCTTTCTGAATCAGCAATTTGGTCCTGAGGTCGGGTAGAGGAGCCAGACTGGGGGGCCTTGAGGCCAAATATGTGTGGCTCACCCAGCAGCAGGTCTGTATTTTTCTGTCACGATCCAAGAAGGATCAGAGGGGGAGGGGGAGGAGAGTCATCCTTAATAGGATTGACCCAGTGGCCACTTGGCCTGTGAGCAATTTTCAGCTTTACGTGGTACAACGCCCAAGGGTGGTGGGATGCTGCTTTATGCATAAGGATGCTCGCCCACTGCCACAGTTTCAGTTTACTGTGGTACTCCACCGGACCTTTTGGTGGCTTGGTTGCGACAAGCAGCAGTTCGCATCTCATTCATTTCGCATTAGAGCAGCCACCAGTGCGGTGGCAGTGGGTTTGGAGCCGTCAGTGATTCAACGGATTGGGAGGTGGCATTCCAGGGCCTATACCAGCTATGTTCAGCTGGAGAATGTGTGATCTGGGGCACCTCGGTGGTGGTCCTTTGGCTGGGGCTCCATGCACAGGGGTGGGGGGGGGAGGCGGTATTAATGGTTTTGTTGTTTTACAGATTGCAGTTGTCTGGGTTCAATCGGATGGCAGTCAGCTTTGAAAGTCACACTTCCCAAGAGGACTGGTGGATCTTGGGCCATTCGTTTGTTTATTGGGCCAAACGCCGGGCCGCATCACGGCCATTAGGGTCACACCTTGGACTCCTCCCAGTGAGTATTCAGCTGCACTGGATGGGGCAGTGGCGAATGCAGTGGTGGCAGCTGTTGTCAATGGTTCATCATCAGGCCAACCAGCATCAAAGGCAGGCAGGACTGCTGATTCAACTGAGTGGCAATGATATCTTCAGCTGGATGTGTAAACAGCTCATTCGGGATATTCAACGGTATACTGTGGCTGTATGTTCCATGCTACCAGGGGTGATTATTGTGTGGTCAGATGTCATCCCATGGCCAGCTTGCCAGTAACAGTGCAGGTGGTCATGTGGCCTGGTGAAGGTGAATAGGCAGATTGGGCGCTGGGTCCAGCAGATGGGTGGCCTTCCGGTCTGGCATTTCTGAGCTGAGGTCTGTTGTGCTGGGCTGTACTGCTGAAATGAGGTTAATCTGTCACCTATTGGTCAGGATTTATTGTTGAATGACTGGCAGGAGGCCTTAGAGATGTTGACGAATGGACCTCGAACTTGGCCGCAGCTTGTGCTAATAATAAGGCTGGTAGAGAGGCATTGTCTGGAGGGGATAAAATTTACGATGTTTATTATGTGAAGTTATGTTGGCTCGGGCCTGGTTATTGTTTTATACTGTTAATAAAGCTGCAGCCAAGGTTTGTGACCAGGTTTGTGTGTATTGTCATTTATTGGGGGGGGGGTGAAAGGAGGGGGCTGGGGGAAAGGGAAGACGAGGCAGCGTGGCCCAGCATTTGGGCTACCCTGGTTAATGCGGGAGGCTGCCGTGCCCGGGTCCCGGGGGCCACACAGTAAGCGGGTGCTCCGGGGCCTGGGACTAGCCATCTCATGGAAAGCGTGTGGAGGGGGGTTGGTGACATTTGAAATCACCCACGTCATTGATGCTGGGAGATTTCATTGGGTTGCGTGGTGGTGCGTGGGAGAGCGAATCACCAGTTGGTGTAGGGTCTCTTGGCTCCACTGCCATTTCCCCTCCTGGTTGGCGGATAGACGAGCAGTGTGTGAAGCCTGCCCACCCATCCATTGATAGCGGAGTTCGTGGAGGTTGTCGCGGCTAGTTGGAGGGGCAGGAGCCCGAGCCAATGCATGCAGTTACCGTGAGGCAAGATGGCTGGGGGTGGAAGCAAGAGAGAAGTGGTTCATGGGGTAGGGTTGGGGGGGAGATCTCAGTGGGGATCTCTGCCCGGTTACCAAGAGGGTGTTGGTCTTTGCTCTTAATATGGCGAGGCTGGCAGAGACACATAAGGGGAAGAAGGATGATGCAACCCACCTTGCTAATAATATGGCTGGTGGAGGGGCATTGTCCGGAGGGGATACAGTTTCCGATGTTTATCATGTGAAATTATGTTGGCTCAGGCCAAGCTATGGTTACATGCTGCTAATAAAGCTGCGGCCAAGGTTTGTGACCACGTTTGTGTGTATTGTCATTTATTAGAGGGGAGGGGGGTTTGATGAAAGGAGGGGGTTGGGGGGGAAGGGAAGACGAGGTGGCGTGGCCCGGCGTTCAGGCTACCCTGGTTACTGTCCAAAGTATTAGCATTTGTTGTCCTTTGAAAACTAGCTATTTGACTCACACTTTATTGCAAATAGTCATTTTTAACTGAATAGATAATACAACTGAGCCTGCATAAATGTTCTAAATGCATTCCAAGATATAATAAAGACAAGATTTATAGTTTAATTACAGCTTGTTTGGGAATTGCATTTTAATACATATAAATGTAGTCTAATTGTTCAGTTTGTATAATACAGTTTCTTCATCATACCACTTTAATGTAATGTTCTCATGGAATTTTATGACAGGGTACTGAGGCAGAGAAGGTAATAGGTGCATATATGTTGCGTTTGTTTCATAACGGGAATATATGCGCCTATGGGCTTTAAAAAATAGTCTAGTAAACCTGCCACACAAAGTTACACTTGCTCTGGGGAAGGAGTAACAATGTGCTGGTGAAAATGAAATATGCATGTATTTATAAGATATGTGCATAAGTGCCAATCCTGTCCCTCTCTGCTCCCAAAAACACCAACACATAGAAGTCTGTACTTACAGTACATTTTCTGAACACCTACATTTTTGCACATATACTCTGGGACAATGTTATAAACACCTACTTGAATATGTAAAACACTGTTCTATATGTTCAAGTTGCTTACTAAATTACATCCAACACATTCTAAATGGTTTAGAAGTAAAAATAAATCTTATTTTAGTAGACCATGCATTATTTATGTAATAGTATTTACTTGGACAACCATGACCAACCCAACCTCCTTTCCATTCCTCGAGGTCGGGCATCAGTGCCTGCTGGGCAGCAAAAAACGCAGAAATGCTGCATTTGAAGGCCAGCATCAGGGCGTCCCACTTGGGGGCGTGGCCCTGCGACACCGATGCTGGGGTGATCGGGTCTGCTGTCGAGGAAGAGAGGGGTCCTTGCCGGGACGACCCTCGGAAGACCGGACGCCTTCGCCGGAGGCCTCTTTATCGGTTTGAGGTACCTTACTGGGCCAGTCCCTCTCCAACTCTAGAGACTGCCAAGAGGGGCTAAGAGACCGGGCGCGTCACTTCTCACACTTGTCTGGTGCCCCCGACAGAGTCCTCAAGGCCTTCTTCTTCTTCTTCCACTAGCGTTCAGGTGACCCCTGGTCAGAGTTCCGCCGGGCCCGGGGAGGAGCCTTAGTAGACTCTGGATCTTGCGGGGCCAAAGAGCGGGAGGCTACCGGGGATACCAGGGCTGCCTTATGGAAGAGATCATCCAGCTTCTGCTTACAACTCTGGATGGCCCTGTTGGACATTTTCTTACAGAGGGAGCATAGCTCTGGGTCATGGTCGGCTCCTGGACACCTGAGACAACAGTTGTGGGTGTCCGTGAGTGACGTGTTTTTGGAGTATCTATCACATTTCTTAAAACTGGAGGCCATTGGGGAAAAAAGGACCCCTGCGAGGTCAAAGATCCTTGACATGGCCAGCAGTTAAAAAGGATGTGAATCACGGTAAAAACAAAAAAGGCAAAAAAGAAAAACCCCAAGACCAGGGCTGAAGCAGTGGCACTTGGGAGGCAGGAAGAGGACCAGCGAGGGCCGGTAGAGCAAAAACCGGTTGGAAACAGAGAAAACGTTTTCCAGGGATGAGACGCACATCTGAAGGGCTCTACGGAAAACGGGAGACGGAGTAAGATGGCACCTTTGGGTGGAAAGTAGACCATATATGTGTGGTGGCATTCCCAAAGGCTTTCTTTGAAAGCTGGTGAAATGCTCTGCGTGGGTTCCATCGGTGCCATCACCCCATATGTGGACTGACTTCCTGCTTGTTCCTAGAGAACTCTCAATCCACTACCAGCCCTTCCCAAATCATCCTGTTATTTACTTGCCACATTTATTTAAATGCCTACTGAAATAACCACTTTTTTATCAACTTATGAAATCTCAAATACTCAGCCCCCATTCTCATTTCTCAGGTAAATTAGTCCTCAATGTGAGGTCAAGTCACCATCAATCTTATGCCCCCTCACAGTGGGAGGAGGGGGGCAACACCAGAAGATTCTGCATTTCTGAACATAGGATTCTAGACAACACATACTTATAAAGTAACTCCTGCAAATAGTAAGGAGTCCTTCCTTCTTAAACCCTAAAGATTAAAGTCAAACTAGGGTGGCCAGCTGGCTCCAGATTTTAGGGACACCTGATCCAGTCCTAGATTTTAACTTACTAGCTGTTGGGTAAGGTTTGCATCTTTGCGGATGATACCAAAATCTGCAATAGAGTAGACACCCAAGAAGGTGTAGATAACATGAGGAGGGATCTAGATAAGATTGAGGAATGGTCTAGAATTTCACAGCTGAGATTAAAAATGCAGGATCATGCACTACAGTGTAGGGGTTGAAATACTTCTGTGCACAAAAGAAGCACGGGACTTGGGCATGATTGTGTCTGATGATCTTAAAGTAGCTAAATAGGTATAAAAGGCAACATTAAAAGCTAGAAGGATGCTTGGGTGATAGGAGAGGAATGGCCAGCAGAAGAAAGGAAGTGATTGTGTCTCTGTATAGGTCTTTGGTGCGACCTCATTTGGAATAGTGTGCAATTCTGGAGACAGCACCTTCAAAGGATATAAACAGGTTGGAATTGGTGCTACTAAAATGGTTAGTGTCTTTGTTATAAAGCATATGAGGACCAACTTAAGGATCTTAATATGTATACTTTAAAGAAAAGGCGGCATAGAGGAGATATAATTGAGGCGTTTAAATACCCGTGACATAAATGCACAGGAGGAGAGCTTCTTTCAATTGAAACAAGCTCTGCTACGAGGGGACCTAGGATAAGGGTGAAGGGGGGATAGACTCATGAGTAATATGCAGAAATATCTTTTTAATGGAAAAAGTGGTGGATGCATGGAATAGTCTCCCAGTGGAAGTGGTAGAGATGAGGAAAGTATCTGAATTCAAAAAAGCATGGGATAAACACAGAGGATCTCTAAAGGAAAAGAGGGGACTTTTGTAGCTGTTGATATGGAAGGGCAGACTAGTTAGGCCATGTGGTCTTTTTCTGCTGTCATGTTTCTATCTTTATCTTTATTGATTCTTGATATACCGCCCTTGGCAACGGGGCATCAGAGCGATGTACAATAAAAGTAAAATTAAATTAAAACACAGTATGGAATTGAAAAGAACGCCAACAAATGGACAGAATAGATGGGAACAGAGGAAGTCTGAGAGGGGGGGAAAGAAGGGGGATAGGGAGGGGCATACTAATGGGAGGGGTGAGAAATGGAGTGTAGAGACCTAAGAGGATGACAGGTGCTAAGGATGAGAGGGAGATAGGTCATAGGCTGACTGAAACAGATGGGTTTTGAGGTGGGTTTTAAACTGGATAAAGGAGGGTTCAGCACATAGAGTGGTGGGTAAGGAATTCCATAACGCAGGGGCGAGGAAGTAGAAGGCAGAGTGACGTGTCTGCTCTAGATGTGCTTGGGAAACTGAGGGGAGTGCCGGGTGATGTGTGTGAATGGAGCAGAGAAGGCGATGGGGGGTATGGTAGCGAAGGAGATTGGCTAGGTATTGTGGGTCACCCGTGTGAATTGCTCGATGGGCTAGGATCAGTACTTTGTATTGTAGACGATACGTAACAGGAAGCCAGTGGAGACGGATGTGGGTAAGTGTGATGTGGTCATGACGGGAAGAGTAAGTGAGTATGCAGGCTGCAGTGTTTTGGATTAGTTGGAGACGATGGGAGTTGATAGTGTGGAATAACAGAAAGTGCACTGTAGCAGTAATCTAACCGCAAAATCACCAGTGATAGAAGAAGGGTGGTCAGAGAGTGAGTATCCAGAAGCGAGCGAAGAGCACAAATCCGGCGCAGGAAAAAGAAAGAACGTTGGACTAGGGAAGCAAGAAGGGGTTGAAACGATAGGGAGGAATCCAGGACAACACCCAGGTACCGGAAGGATGAAATCAGGGGGACTGAGGCACCCAGGAGAAGTGGGGCTATGGTCGGTGGTGACAAGGACATGGCAAACCAGAGAGCGGTACACTTGGAGGGGTTAAGATGCAGGTGATTGGCAGTGAGCCAGTTGGTAACCATGGACAGACAGGTGTTCAGGGGAGACAGATCCGGGTGGTATGGGTCGGTGTGATAAAGAAGGCAGATGTCGTCGGCGTAAAAATATGCAGAAATGCCTGATTGTTGAATTAGTACGAGTGTGCAAGGGATACTAGAAAGATGTTAAACAAAAGTGGTGCCAGAACCGAACCTTGGGGAACACCATAGGACAGAGGTAGTGGAGGAGATGAGGACTGATTGCACACAACAGAAAAGGAGCGAGAGGGGCGAAAAGATTGGAACCAATGAAAAGCGGCACCCTTAATCCCACAGTCGGAAAGATGGGAGAGCAACAGGGAGTGGTCCACCAGGTCGAAAGCAGAGGAGAGATCAAGGGAGATAGCCAGAGTGGCGTTACCGTGGTCGTGCGCTGTGTGAACTTCATTAACTAGTGAAAGGATGATAGTCTCCGTGCTATGACGCGGATGGAATCCGGATTGACGCGGGTGCAAATAGTGGATAGAGTCAAGGTGGGAGGAAAGCTGAGTGAAAACTAGTTTTTCTAGAATCTTAGAAAGAAAGGGAAGATTAGAGATAGGACGCCAGTTACCAAGGGTGTCAGGTGAGAGGGAGGGTTTCTTGAGGATGGGGCGGATAAGGGCGTGTTTCCACTGAGAAGGAAAGACCCCAGAAGCCAGACTTGAATTGAATATAGAAAGGACGAAAGGGAGGAGACAGAGAGAGGGTTCTAAGATCCAAGCAGAAGGAATGGGGTCCAGGGGGCAGGTAGTCTTGTGTGAGGACTTTAAGGCTTTGACCAGGGCAGTTGCAGTGATAGGGGAGAAATCAGACCAGGAGTGGGATAGGGAAGGGATGGGGAGGGATCCAGGTAAGAGAGCAGGGAGGGAGGGGGTGGGGTCAGGGGAAGGCGGGGGTGAGGCGATAGTGGGACAAGGAGGAGAGATAGTGGAGCGTAAAGTGATGATTTTATCTGTGAAGTGCTTAGCGAGAACATCAGGATCTGACAGGTGGGCTGGGAGATGGGAGGAGGGACCTGTGTGGGGGTGAGATAGTGATCAGAAAATGGAGTATAGATGACTGGTGGAGTTAGTAGCAGAGGAAATCAAAGAGGTGTAATATGATTTCTGGGCTGCGTGTGTCTGGGTCCCGTAGTGCCAGCGGCAGCGATGGTAGTATGACAGACTGGAGAAGGTGGGTTTGGAGCGCCAGAGGCACTCGGCCCGCCGAAGTTGGGCTCGGAGGAGATGAAGATCCAAAGAGAACCAGGGCGAGCGGCGAGGGGGGCGGTGAGAGCGGCGGGTCATCAAGGTGATTATGAAGGGTGGTATGCCAAGTCTGTACTTGTAGGTCAGTGGAGAGAGAGGTAAATTCTGAGGAGAACAATGAATCACAGGAGGAAACTGAAGAACGGTGGTGGGGGTGATGCAACATGTCAGGGAGGTCAGCTGGGAGGAGGGGGAGGGTGATTGGGGGGAGTCCACTGGGTAGGACAAGGCAGAGGAAATGTTGAAATTGAGAAGGGGATAACAGAAGAGATAGAAGAGGTGAGAAGAAGGTTGAGCGTGTGGCTGGCGGCATGGGTGGGAAGGGAGATGTGTTGGTGAAGGGAGAGATTGGAAAAGAGGGAAATAAAAGCTGTGTCCTTGGGCCTAGTAGGAGAATCAACGTGAATATTAAAATCGCAGAGAATGGTAAGGTTCATATAGGTAGACGTGAATTCAGAAAGGGACTGAAGAAGAGCATCCCAGCGTGGAGCTGGTATCGAAGGAGGAGCATAGAGTAAGAGACCATAATGGGGGGAAGAGAGGCCTAGCCATAGGAATAAGGCCTCAGGGTAGCCAAGCGTTAGGGAAGTGACCTCCTGAAAGGGAAGGGCAGAGCGGTATAGGAAGGCGACCCCCACACCAGAGCGGCCTGGTCTGGAAACGGCCATGGCGGCATAACCAGAGGGTAGGCAGCGATGAATAATCGGGTCCCCACCGGGACGTAGCCAGGTTTCGGAGAGGAATAAGCCATCTAAAGAGTGGTTCAGAAGGAGGTCATGAATAAGTTCGGGCTTGGAACGCAGAGAACGGCAGTTGACCAGGGCGAGTTGAAGGGTAAGACAAATCAGTGTGAGGCAGGAGGTGGGAAGGAATGAGTGACCAGGAGAAGATGAACACAAGACGCGCGAGCGGGGGAAAACGGGATCTTGTACAGGATAGGCACGGCCAGACCAGAAGACAGGGATTGAGGACATTTTGCCAGAAAGAGACAGGAGAAGGGAGAAGGAGGTGGCTAACAGAAGTAGGGGTAGGGTAGTGTGACTGGTGCGGGTGTGAGTATGGGTGTGGGTATAGATTGAGAGCTTACCGTGTACGATATGTGCGGGAGACAGAGAGGTCATCGGAGCAGAGCGGTGTTAGCCAGGGGTAGGTGTGGCAATAGAAGAGGATCTGTACATGTAGGGACACACGCTCCCGGCGCCCCCCGAGTCGCGCCAAGGAGCTCGCCCAAGGAGCACGTCCTGCTCCTGCTATGTTTCTAGCTGTATGGACTTGCTATCTGGATTTCCTTAGAAAAATCAGCAAAGTAAAATCAGAAATGGATATTGGTGTCCCTAAAATGTGGAACCAATTGGCAACCCTAGTCAAAACCTTACATTTTTTCTTGTATGTTATTGGGAGCCAATGTAAACACCCCAAATATGGTGTAATATGCTCTTACATGCAGCAACATGTTAATGATTGAGCAGAAGCAATCTGAAGCATATTCAGTGCCCTAATTTTTCAACAACTCTATAAACAAAGAATTTCCATTCCCAGGGTCTGTACTACTGTATACAAATTTCACTTGAGAATTAAATATATTACTCTATGAATTATAGGTAAATTTAAGTGTCTGGCCAACAATGTCATGTGAGCTTTCAAAGGAAGTTGGGAATCTAAGAAAATGACCGAATGTTTCATTTCTTATGAAATTCTTAATGATTCTGCACCATCACTGGACCAATACCAATTTGGTTCTTGCATACCACCATAAGGCCTAGCATGAGGGATTTCAAATCAATTTATGTTTCTGAAACCAGTCTCTAAATTCTAGGAAACAATTTTCAGTCAGTTTAGGAATCATCTTCAATTTAATGGTATCACAAATTGGATATTGTAGAATGGACATTATCTATTCTACCATATTTGAAATAAATATTTGTTTCCCAAATGTATTCATCTTGGGGGATATTAATGTTCACTTTGAAAACCACAGCAGACCACAGAATTCACAGGTTTTTCTCTTTCATACAGCAATATGGCCTTAGACAACATGTAGCAGTCCCTACTCACTCCATAGAAACAGAGAAAAATGACAGAAAAAGACCACATGGCCTATCTAATCTGTCCTTCCATATGAACTACTACAACAGTCCCCTTTTTATCTTGATTCAATGATCATACTATAGATCTCATTTTCTCTTTACCTAGCACCACCCTCTACTCTATATTATTGACATAAGGACTATGCCCATTTCCTGTTCAGACCACTATCTAGTTACTTTCTCTTTACTTGACCCCTATCTTTTCCTTTCAGACGTGGTACACCACTGACATTTTAGGGACACAGATTATGTGGATATGGAAGCTTTCGCTTTTGCCTATTTCTTTCCTGATAATCTTTCCTTTCTGCCTTTATAGGACAAGGTTGTAGCTTGGAATTCAGTTTTCACTGCAGTGATCAACTTAGTTGCCCCCTTGAAGTTTATTTCACATCCACATAGATGCTACTAGAGATGGTATTATGTTGTTCTCTGCTTACTTAAGCGCCAGGCTAGAAGGGCTAATGGTGGAAGCATAAGATACTCTCAGCTTTAACTATATGCTCAGAACATCATCAATATTACCATAATAAAGTGATGAAAGCAAAAAGATATTTTTCACACTTTATTTCCACCCCCTCATAACTGAGGATGTGCTTTCCAACTTAAATTCTGCTAAATCCTCATTTACCACCTACTCTGTGGCTCCAAGCATAGAAAACCTTGTCAGTTACTTCTTTACAAAAATCATGGACATTCATCAAAAGTCTGCCCAACACTCACCTCTTTCCCATCATTATCCTCCCCACCAGCACATGGGACCCCAAAATTGTCTTCCTTACCAACCCTATCTGATTTTGCCCTTGGGAAAATAATCTCATAGGTGAATCAAACTACCTGTTTTTATGGATCCAGTTACTTTCAAATAAGTGAAGAATCCTTACTTGATTTAAGTCCTTACCTTAGAATGATCATTAACCAGAGTTTAGATAACAGCATCTTTTCTAATATCTGGAAACAGGCTTTAATCCAATCAAACTTGAAAAAATCTACTTTGGATCCACAGCTATCTGCTAGCTACAACCCAATCTCTCATAAATATCTAAAGTCACCAAGAAAATTGTTTTTTTCACATTTATGGAATTTTATTGACAAAACAAATGTCACCCATGACGCGCCAGATTTAGACCAAATCACAGCACTAAAAGGGTTTGCACAGCTTTTCTGAGTGAACTTTACAGTTTTCTAGATAGAGAGCTGCCTTGATAGTCTCATTGAACATGACATCTGCATTTCACCATGAATCATCAGCTTCTTCTACATTTTCTTGAAAAAAACAGCATGACTGGTAACGTGCTTCTTTGGCTTCACTCTTATTTAAGGGTTTGTTCCGTCCGTATATCTCTTAACGCTGCTATCTCACAACCATTTCTTACTCCAGGCAGTGAAGCTCAAGGTTCCACCCTTGCTCAGTTACTTTTTAATATCTTCTTAAGTCCACCTGAACTTTGGGGCCCTGTTTACAAAGCATTTTTCCCATGGACCCAAAATGGGAGAAGACCTTTAATAAACAAGGCCCTTGGTCTAGGACCATGATATTAGTCGGTATTACTATGCTGATAATATCCTCTTTATGTACTATACAGATACACTCAATCCCAACCTATCCATGATGAATTAGTATCTGCATGCTATAGCTTAGTGGTTAGAACCTCATCATCTTCTATTAAATCCTAGCAAATCATATGCCATGTGGCATTCTGATAGGTCATTCTACCTTACTACTCCTCTTTTACAAGTACTGCACTTCAACTAAAGACTCCATGAGATACCTTGGTGTCATCTTAGATAAAGATTTATTTTTCGAGCCGCGCATCTCTGTTCTAGGTAAAAAAACAATTTTTGGGACTACATCAATTTTGTTCACTACAACCCTACCTAGATTCATCCAACAAATATACTCTTATTCATGTTTTTGCCACATATCATTATTGTAATTTCAGCTACTCTAGACTTTGACAAACTGATCTGAAATGGCTCCAATCTGATCAGAGTGTAGCTATTCATTTTCTTTAACGTGCATGTAAAGCATAGTTACTCACCTATAATAGATGATCTCCGGATACAGCAGAATCAGTCTTCACATATGGATGAAGTCGGCACCAATGGAGCCCATGCGGAAATGCTCCCCAGCAGGCCCGTACCTAGCCCTGTGCGAGCGGTGCAGCCGCACAGGGCGCAAAGGCTTAAGGAGCACATTTTAGCTGTCTGCTGTTGCCTGCCGCCGCCACTTTTTCGTCTCTCAACGGCAGCAGGCAACGGAAGACAGCTAAAATGTGTCCCTTAAGCCTTCTCGCCAGCATGTTAAGCAGATCTGTCCCTGACAGATCTGCTTAGCATGCCGGTGACTTGCACATCGGGCGTGCCTCTTCTCTCCCACCTCGGGGAAGGGGGTGGCGCGCGCCCGATGTGCAAGTCGCACAGGGCGCGATTTACACTCGGTACGGCCCTGCTCCCCAGCATCCAATAGGAAAGTCTTTGGGAGCACTCCACTGTGCCTGTGTGCCTGCCTTCCCAACTCCTCTCCTCAGTTGAGTTTGTAGCTGAGAGGAAGAGAAAAACATAAAGGAACACTACAACTCCTAAGGGAGGAGGGCAGGTTGTGAAGACTGATTCCTGCTGTTCCCAGAGATCACCTGTTACAGGTTAGTAACTATGCTATCTCAAGGAACAAGCAAGAATGCAGTCTTCACATATGGGACTCAATACCTCCCAGGAACCAGAGTGGTATGGGGGGACAGCAGGGTCCCTGAGGCCAAAAACCTGCAGCCAAATAGTCTGGAAGAATTGTGGGCCACTGGACTCGATTCCAGGAGGTGATACTCCCCACAATGATAGTCTGGTTTCTTGCAGAAGTCCAGGACGGAAGGTAGGAGTTGAATTTAAGTCCAAAAGAGGTGCATGAGTACAGCTTGGCCAGACAGTGTCCTAATGGGAGTCTCTGTCCAGACAATAGTGTGCAGCAAAAGTATAAATGGAAGGCCAGGTAGCTGCCCAACAGATCTCCTCAATGGATACTGAATGGAGATTGGCTACAAAGGTTGCCATAGCTTGCACATTATGAGCAGTGACATGGCCCTCCAAAGAGAATCCTGTCTGTGCATAAGCAAAAGAAATGCAATCTGATATCATTTTGTCACCGGTAGACCGAGATGACTAGGATCAAAGGAGATGAATAAGTGAGGGATCTTCTGTGATCCTTCGTTCTATTCAAGTAGTAAGTCAGCACTCGCTTGCAGTCTAAGGTGTGTAGTGCTGCTTCAGCCTGAGACGCATGTGATCTAGGGAAGAAAATCGATAAGATGACTGACTGGTTTAGATGGAAGGAGTTGATTACTTTCAGAAGAAAATGCGGATGGGTATATATAACCACCCTGTCATGGGATGTCTGCAGTTCACTGATGCGGCGAGCTGATGTGAGGGCAATGAGGAAGATTATCTCCCAAGATGTAAACTTCATTGAAGTAATGGCTAAAGGCTTAAAAGGAGGCTTTAGAAGTTGAGCGAGAACCACATTGAGATCACAGGCCACTGGAGGCTATTCAATGGGTGGCTTGGACAGCAGCAGACCCCGCATGATGCATGCTACTAAGGGTTGTGAGGAGACAGGCTGTCCATCCAGTAGGCTGTGAGAGGCTGCAATGGCACTAAAGTGAACCCTCACTTAGTTAGTCTTAAGACCTGTTAAGGATAAGTGGAGGAGATATTGCAGAAGGGACTCCACTGGGCAAGAAAAGGGGTCAATGTCCTTTGGGGAGCACCAGAGGGAAACCTATGCCACTTGAAGGCATAGGATTGCCTGGTGGAATCTCTGTGTGATGCAAGGAGGACATCTTTGACCACCTGTGGCAGATCAAGGTCAGCGAGCACTACCCCTTCAGCATCTTTGTTGTCAGGCATAGGGAATAGCATCCCGTTGTCCTGAGAGAGGAGTTCAGGCTGAGAGGTTGAGTCTGCGCAAGTCAAACAAACAGATGAAACCATAGTTGTTGAGGCCAAAGAGCTATGAGAATCATTGAACCCCTGTCTGCCTATAGCTTGAAAATTGCTCTACACATTCCCACCCATCATCTTGATACCCAAAACAATCTCGGTCCCCAATGTAGAAGGAAGGCATCCTAGGCCTCTTGGTGCAGCGATGGAAGCCTGAAGCAGAAGAATGGAAGCAGTGTGTTTTGTAGAGTGGCAAAAATATCTATGTGTGGGGTTTTCCATGTGCGGAAGAGCCAGGCAGCCATCTTCCAATGTAAGGTCCATTGTGTGGATGAAGGATACGGCTTAGTTGGTTCACAAGGACATTGAGTTTGCCGGGGAGATACACCACTTTGAGATGAATGCAGTGTGAAGTGGCAAAGGACCACAGGCGAGGCACTTCCTTGCAGAGGGGATGGGATCCCGTTACCCCACTGTTTGTTCAAGTAGAGCATGGCAACTTGGTTGTCAGTACTGACTAGAACAGGTTGCCCCAAATGTTGGGGTTGAAAAACCCATACAGCTACCACTACTACTACTACTATTGAGAACTTATATAGTGCCACACATGCAGCGCTGTACAGATAAACATACAAGAGACAGTCCCTGCTCGTCAGAGTCATGCTCGTCGGAGCTTACAATCTAATCGAGACAATACAGAGCATTAGTCAAAAATGAGACAAAACAGAGCAGTAGTCAATACGGTGCAAAGCACAATGTGGTCATACAACTCAGTTATGAAAACTGACGGGAGTCAGGTTAAGATAAGGGATAGAATTCAGGATCTGAAAGCGATTGTGAAAAGATAGGTCTTCAACCTGGATTTGAAGAGAGCCAGAGAGGGTGCCTGGCGTATGGGGAGAGGTAGGCTGTTCCATGCATAAGGAGCAGCAAGGTGAAAGGAGCGAAGTCGGAAGTTAGCGGTGCGAGTGAAAGGCCTGGAAAGAAGTAATTTGTTAGTGGAGCGAAGTTGCCAGGAGGGGATGTATAGAGAGATAAGAGAAGAGAGGTATGGAGGGGCCGCAGAGTGAATGCACTTATAGGTCAGTAGGAGAAGTTTGAATTGGATGCGGAATTGGATAGGGAGCCAGTGAAGCGACTTGAGAAGGGGGGTAATGTAGGCAAGGCGAGACTGGAGGAAGATAAGTCGAGCAGCATGATTTTGTATAGATTGAAGGGGAAGGAGATGGCTCGCGGGGAGACCAGCAAAGAGTAAGTTGCAGTAGTCGAGGCGAGAGGAGATTAAGGAGTGAAAAAGCATTTTGGTATTGTGTTCGGAAAGGAAGGGGCGGATTTTGCTAATGTTGTAGAGAAAGAAGTGGCAGGTCTTAGCTACAAGCTGGATATGTGTGGAGAAGGAGAGAGAGGTGTCGAAGATAAACCCTAGATTGTGGGCTGAGGGAACAGGAAGGATCGTAGATCCAGCCACGGAGACTGAGAAATGGGGAGGAGTTGGAGGGAAAGACCAGGAGTTCGGTTTTGGCCATGTTTAGTTTTAAGCGGCGGTGAGACATCCAAGTAGCGATGTCAGAAAGGCAGGCATAGATCATGGTCTGGATTGCTGGAGAGATATTAGGTGCAGACAGGTAGATTTGGGAGTCATCAGCATAGAGATGGTACTGAAAGCCATGGGAGGAGATAAGCGCAAGCCATGGGAGGAGATAAGCGCACCAAGGGATTGGGTAGAGAGGGAGAAAAGAAGGGGGTCTAAGACAGATCCCTGGGGT
Source organism: Ichthyophis bannanicus (assembly GCA_033557465.1). Taxonomy (NCBI): domain Eukaryota; kingdom Metazoa; phylum Chordata; class Amphibia; order Gymnophiona; family Ichthyophiidae; genus Ichthyophis; species Ichthyophis bannanicus. Next base: position 729,177,950 of record CM066036.1, on the reverse strand, counting down.
ACACCGACATGGAGCAGGGTGGGGGAGGAGGAGGAGCCACCGGAGCATACGCTAAAGGAGCGATGGGAGAGGTAGGAGGAGAATCAGGCTTGTACGGATCCCCTGAAACCAAGCGAGGAGAGGGTGGTGAGGAGAAGATTGTGGTCAACAGTGTCAAAGGCAGCGGAGAGGTCGAGAAGGATGAGGACTGAGTAGAGGCCCTTAGATTTAGCCAGGAACAAGTCATTGGAGACTTTTCTAAGAGCCGTTTCAGTGGAGTGTAGGGGATGGAAGCTGGATTGTAGTGTGTTCAGGAAGGCCTGGGAGGTGAGGAAGTTGAGGCAGCGGCAGTGGACTACTCGTTCTAGTAGTTTAGATATGAAGGGAAGGAGTGAGATGGGTCAATAGTTAGAGGGACAGGTGGGATAGAGTGAGGGTTTCTTGAGGAGAGGTGTGACAACAGCATGTTTGAAGTCGGCGGGGACAGTAGCAGTGGAGAGTGAAAGGTTGAGAATATGAGAGATGGAGGAGACAATGGAGGAGGAGGAGATGGGGTGGAGGAGATGGGGTGGAGGAGATGGGTGGGGATGGGGAGAGAGGAACAGGTGGTGGGTTTGGAGGAGGAAAGAAGGAGTGTGGTTTCATCTTCAGAGATCGTACGGAAGGAGGAGAGGGTAGAAGAGGAGGTATGGATGAGAGGGGAGAATTGGGGAGGGGAGAGGTAGATGAGGAAGTGGGGACTTGGAGGGTAATTTTGTGGATTTTGTCATGGAAGTAGTCGGCTAGGGTTTGGGCGGAGAGGGAGGGCGGGACTGGGGGTGGGGGCACCTTAAGGAAGGAATTGAGGGTATTAAAGAGGCGGCGAGGATCAAAAGCAAGGGAGTTAGTCAGATGGATGTAGTAATCTTGTTTGGCAAGTGCTATGGCTGATTTGGAAGGAGCCAAGCATGAATTTGAAGTGTAGGTGGTCTTCCGGGGAGCGGGATTTGGTCCAGGCATGTTCAGCAGAGCGGGAACAGATGCGTAAGTAGCGGGTTGTGGAAAAAAGCCAGGGCTGGGGAACAGAACGTCGGACGGGATGTGGGGTGGGTGGGGCAAGAGTGTCAAGAGCCGATGATAGTGCAGCATTATAAAAGGATACTGCCTCTTCGACGGACTTAGAGGACATAATGGAGGAAAAAGAAGGAGAAATGGTGGAGGGGAGGGTCAGGGGATCAATATTATGAAGGTTTCTAAATAGGTCAGAGGAGACAGGACGAGGTAGAGATGGTGGAAGCTGAAGATTAAAGGTTAGAAGGTGATGGTCAGATGAGGGAAGGATTGAGTTGCGGAAGTTTGAGGGAGAGGAGTTAGAGAAGAGTATCAGGTCAAGGCAGTGGCCATGCAGGTGGGTGGGGGCAGTGGAGCAAAGTTGGAGGTCGAACGAGGAGGTGAGGGCGAGGAACTTTAAGGCATGGGGATCGGAGGGGTTATCGACGTGAATGTTAAAGTCACCAAGAATAAGAGTGGGGGATGAGGGATCCAGAAAGACGAAAAGCCAGGAGTCGAACTCGGTAAGGAAGGTCGATGTGGATTTATCGGGTGGGCGATAGATAACACCTACACAGGAGGGAAGAGGTGTAGAGAGGTGAATGGAGTGGACTTCAAAGGAGAGGGAGGAATGTGACTGCAACAGGAGGGGTTGGAATTGACAGAAGGGGGAAAGTAGAAGCCCAACTCCACCACCACGGCCAGTGGAGTGAGGTGTATGGGAAAACTGGTATCCCCAGTGGCAGAGAGCAGCATTGGATGTGGTGTCGTCTGGGAGGAGCTAGGTTTCATTTAGGGCAAGAAGGTGTAGTGCATTAGAGATGAAGAGATCATGAGTAAAAGGAAGTTTTTGGTGACTGAGCATGCGTTCCATAGGGTACATGAGAAAGGGAGAGTGGAGGGGGAAAGGAGAGGGATATGGATAAGGTTGGACAGGTTGTGTGAGGATTTTTTTCTAGAGTAAGGAGGCGGTCTAGGGGGGCTGATACGTGAGGATCTATTTCCAGAGTACTACATGGACTTAGAGGGGCTAGAGTACGGGTGGGTGTTTCTGGATGAGTGTGTCCTCCATGAGGGGAAAGAGGGAGGGGGTGTGGAAGGGGAATGAAGTTGGATATTGATGAGATTAGGTAGGTTACGTGAGGATTTCTTCCTGGAGTGAGACAGAACTCTAAAGGGAATAGGGTTGGGGTTGATATCTCTGGATGAATGATTGGGGCATGAGTGAGGGCGGGTAGAAGGGGAAAGGAGAGGGATATGGATGAGATTAGATAAGGTATGTGAGGAACTCTTCTTAGAGTGAGATACAAAATGGGGGGGGGGGCAGGGTTGGGGTTGATATCACCTGATGAGAGAAGGAGGAGTAGTAGTAGAGAGCGGGGTAAGGCAGAGGCAGAATGGCGGAAGCGAGGGTGGGGTTGCCTTAAAGAGAGGGGGGCAGGTTGAATGAGGGGGAGGGTGTAATGAAGTTCAAGAGCAGATGCTAGGTTAGAAGACAGAATGGAGGGAGAAGTGAGGAAGGTAGAGGGGGAGTAGGGGGAGAGGAGTGAGGGTACTGGTATGAGGGGAGGCAGTTGGAGAGTATGAGGAAGAGAAGGACAATGAGATGGGGGGCCATGGAAGAGGTGTAGTGGGGCAAGGCAGCATATGTTAATTTACAAGCAATGAGGTGGGTAGGGATTCTACACTATGCAGTATATGTTTAATTACAGGTGATGACAGCACGCTATGCAATATAGGTAAACATACTATAAGTGGGAAGCGGGGAGACTATAGTAGCGGGCAGACTAAAACCTGTGCAGCAAAGTTCAATGTAGCAATGGGAAGCAAGTTCAAAGCAGGCAGTGGGTAGCAAGTTCAATGTAGCAATGGGAAGCAAGTTCAAAGCAGGCAATGGGTAGCAAGTTCAAAACCGGCAATGGGTAGCAAGTTCAAAGCAGGCAATGGGAAGCAAGTTCAATGTAGCAATGGGTAGTAAGTTCAAAGCAGGCAGTAGGTAGCAAGTTCAATGTAGCAATGGGAAGCAAGTTCAAAGCAGGCAGTGGTTAGCAAGTTCAAAGCAGGCAATGGGAAGCAAGTTCAATGTAGCAATGGGTAGCAAGTTCAAAGCAGGCAATGGGTAGCAAGTGCAAAGCAGGCAATGGGTAGCAAGTTCAATGTAGCAATGGGTAGCAAGTTCGAAGCAGGCAATGGGAAGCAAGTTCAATGTAGCAGAATTAATTGTTCAAGAAAAATTCTAAATGATTTCTCTTCTACCATACCTCCAGAGACAGGATTGCTATCTTCTCTAGACTTAAAGAAGGCATACATGCAGTTACTGATGCATCCCTCGCATACACAGTATCTGCGCTTCATGTTTCAGAGAGATCACTATCAGTACCAGGTTCTCCCCATCTCGAACTATGAATTTGTTTAAGTCTCTGATATCCAAGATGGGCCTGAATCCTCCTGTTTTCTTTGGAATAAGAAAATAAGGAGAGCAGAAGCCCATCCCTTCTTGAGGAGGAAGATCTTTATCTATGGCACCCTGGGAGAACAGGGTAGTCACTTCTTCTTTTACGAGAGTGCTATGAAGGGGGTTGTGTGGTACAATCCCCTGTAAAGCTGTTGGGGGGTAAGGTTTCAAAGTCAAGCTGATAACCCCTTTGGACAATCTAGGGCAGCGATGGCGAACCTATGGCACGCGTGCCAGCTGTGGCACGCGAAGGCCTTGCAGCTGGCACGCGGGAAGGTCCGCCATCGAAAAAAAAAACAACAACCCTGTCTGCTGCCGTTGTCGGGGCCGCCGCGGCAGAATCGAGCGTGCCGCGGGGCCCCCCTGTACCCACCGGCAGAGCCTGTCCTCCCCGTAGCAGCTCTCTCTTTGGAGCTGCAGTCAGACTCGCCGGCTTGCAGAGCGCGAAGGGAAGAGTTTCCCTTTCGCGACTCTGTTAAGCCCGCGGGGGCTGATGGGAACTTCCCATCAGCCCCCGCGGGCTTAACAGAGCAGCGAGGGAACTCTTCCCTCGCGCTCTGCAAGCCGGCGCGTTGACTGCAGCTCCAAAGAGAGAGCTGCTACGGGAGGACAGGCTCTGCCGGTGGGTACAGGGGGCCCCGCGGCACGCTCGATTCTGCCGCGGCGGCCCCGACAGCGGCAGCAAACAGGTTTCTTTTTTTTTTTTTTTAATTTTCCCTGGGCTGGGCTGGGCTGGGCTGGGGGTGGGGGTGGGGGTTAGGAGTGGTGCTGGGCTGGGCTGGGGGCTTAGGAGTGGTGATGGGCTGGGCTGGGCTGGGGGGGGTTAGGAGTGGTGATGGGCACTGGGCTGGGCTGGGGGGGGTTAGGAGTGGTGATGGGCTGGGCTGGGCTGGGCTGGGGGGGGGTTAGGAGTGGTGATGGGCTGGGCTGGGCTGGGGGGGGGGTTAGGAGTGGTGATGGGATGGGCTGGGCTGGGGGGGGGTTAGTCGTGGTGATGGGCTGGGCTGGGGGGGGGGGGTTAGGAGTGGTGATTGGGCTGGGGTGGGGGGGTTAGGAGTGGTGATTGGCTGGGCTGGGGGGTTAGGAGTAGTGATGGGCTGGGCTGGGGGGTGTTAGGAGTAGTGATGGCTGGCTGGGGGGCTTAGGAGTGGGGCTGGGCACTGGGCTGGGGGGTTAGGAGTGGTGATGGACACTGGGCTGGCTGGGGGGGTTTAGGGGTGGTGATGGGCACTGGGCTGGCTGGGGGGTTAGGAGTGGTGATGGGCACAGGGCTGGGGGGTTAGGAGTGGTGATGGTCACTGGGGGGGGTTAGGAGTGTTGATAGGCGATGGGGGGGCTTAAACTGAAAAGTGAGGGATGGGTGATTAGGACTGGGAGTGGGCTGATGGGGAGGTTAGGACTGGAAATGGGCTGGTGGGATTAGGACTGGGAGTGAGCTATGGGGGCTAGGACTGGTACTGGGTGGGGGTTGCTAGGACTGGAACGGGGCTGAGTGGCAGGGGGCTTGAACTGCAAATAGCTGTTGGGGATGGGGCTTGGAATGGAAATGGGCTGAGGGGAAGTGGCGGGCTTGAACTGCAAATAGCTGATGGGGACGGGGCTTGGAATGGAAATGGGCTGAGGGGAAGTGGGGGGCTTGAAGAAGGGAATGGATGCTGGGTGAGACTGGAACTAGAAGGGAGCTGATGTTGGGGGAGGATTAGAATGGGATGGGGCTGGGAGAGTAAAATGGAGAGGGGAAAAATATTTTGTGTAGGAGGGATGAAAAATCTACAATTGGCCAGGTATTGGGAGAGTAATTGGGGATTGAGGATGGAGGGGTAAAATTTGTGTGGATGAAATAGAAATGAGGAAAGAGCAAAAGGAGAAAGATTAGTATGTTAAAGCAGATGTAGAGAGAGAGAGAATGGAAAAAAAACTAGAAGAGAGAAGAAAGGACAAATGGACAGCAGACGATGGAGAGTTAGCAGAAAACATGAAGAAACCAGAAGAAAATGGCTGGACCAATTGCAACTGAAAAAAAATGCACAAAAGGTAGAACGATATCTCTTTATTTTGAATTTATTAACTGGAATATGTCAGCTCTGGGAAATGTGCATCATTAACATCTGCGCTTTGTTTGGTACAAGAGGAAATTCCTATTTGACGTTGCCACTTGTTCTCTTTCCCCAGTATTCACTGAAATGTATTGGTTTAATATTTGCAGTGTTGCCTTTTGATAGGTAGGGTATGGTGCTTTGTGAGTCCTGGTAATGCTGTCAGGATACGGCGGGTTTGCTATGGGTTCTAAATGGGCAGCGTTTGTAGTAGTTCCTAATGTGCCTGGCGGTTGGCACTGGATTATAGTAATGTAGAAATCTTTTAGTCTTTCTTTATCCATACACTCATTAAGAGACATGTTTATAGTGTATGGTAACATTATGCAAATATTTATGCAAATAAGACCACTTATGCAAATGACGTGCTGGCACTTTGAGGAAATTCTTTGGTTTTGTGCGGCAGTTTGGGCACTCGGGCTCAAAAAGGTTAGCCATCACTGATCTAGGGTGTCCACTGTCCTGGTTATGAGGTGCCGCCTGTGGGCATAGTGACAGAGTCTGCTGGCTATGTAGAGAGGCTGAGGATCCTCCAGGGCAGATTGGTAATGCTCTAAAGGAAGGTGTCAAAATCCAGGTGCAGGTTGTGCCTGTGCAGCTGGTTGAGTCCTAGGAGACTTGGGCTTCTTGGGCTGGTGAGGGCCCTGCCATCTCTGCTGATAGGCAGCAGACAGTAGGTGAAAAGGATAGCATCTCTTTGTTTTAGCACAGAAAGATTTTTTTGGAAGAGCCTTCCTCTTGGATGGGTCAGCTGTTTTCCTGGAAAGGGATTTTAGAGTGAGATCATTCATCTCAAATTCTCCAGTTTTTTCCCTCCAATCCTTGCCAAAAAGATTTTCTCCAGTACATGGGATATTGGCAGATTTATCTTGAACCCATTTATTTATTTATTTATTTATTTATTAACAATTCTTATATACCGCACTATTAGACATCAGCGCGGTTTACATTGAACAGAAAACATCCGACAGTTTACACGTGTCTGGTCGTTACATTTAACAGGAAGTATAACTTGGCGAAGTAGGGGAAACTAAATACAATGCAGGGTTATCTGATAAAGGATATCCTGGTTAACTATATACAACAGTGGTACAATAGTATATGGAACAACTTGCTATTTACATTGTGAAGTTGGTCTGTTGCGGGGTCTATCTGTTTGACCACTTCTGCTATTCACCTGGGGGTTCTGTTCGGAGCTGCCATTGAGATATTTAAGGAAGAGGAAATGCTTTAAAGCCTTTCTGAACTGACTTAGATTAGGTATTGCTCTGATTTGTGCTGGTAAGGTGTTCCATAGAGATGGGGCGCAGAATTGGAAGGCTCTGTTGGCTGTTGATCTAGTGCATCTTGTGGTGTCATTTGGGATAACTAGTGTGTTTAATTCTGCTGTTCTTCGTGGCCTGTTTGGTGCAAGTGGTTGTATGAGGTTGGAGAGAGAGGAAGAGGTGAGCCCCTTAGCCGCTTTGAATGTTAGCAGTAAGATCTTGAAACTGATCCTTGCCTGAATGGGGAGCCAGTGTAGCTGTTTTAGAAGGGGTGTTACGTGATCTCTCCTGGATGCCCCGAGGAGTACCCTCGCTGCACTATTCATGGCTAATTGCAGGGGGTTCAGGGTGGCCTGGGGGAGTCCTTGTAGTATGGAGTTTGAGAAGTCGAAATGGGGGAGTATAAGGGCTTGATAAATGGTACGGAAATCATCCGGTTCAAGTAGTATGCGTAGGTGTCTGAGGGATCTGATTTTAAAGTAGATTGCCTTGACTGTGTTGGCTATGTGATTCTTCATATCAAGGTTTTGGTCCAGCGTTACTCCCAGGTAGCGTATTGCCGGTTTAACTTGGAGTTGGGCATCCTTTACGTTAATACAACTAGGAGGGGTGAAGTTGGTGTTCCTCGAGACGAACAGGACTTCCGTCTTTTTGTGTTGTATTCTCAGGTTTTGTGATAGGAGCCACTCTGATATGGTGTCAAAGCAGTTAGTCAGCGGGGTAAGGTCTAGGCAGTCCAATGATATTGGCATATATAGTAGCACATCGTCTGCATATATCATGTAACTGACATTAAAGGATCTGATGATGTCACAGATGGGTTGGATGTATATATTAAACATCAATGCAGATAAAGAGGATCCTTGTGGTACACCTTGACTTTGTTGGAAAGGTTCAGATGTATCCCCGTCGACTCTGACATGCTGCCATCTGTCGGACAGGTAAGATTTGCACCATTCGAGTGCTGTTCCACAGATGCCTTTTTCCCTTAGCCGGCAGATGAGAATTTCATGGCATACCGAGTCAAAAGCCGCTGCTATATCTAGGAAGACAAGAGCGAAGCCCTGGTGTATGTTATCCACACCTGAGGTAATGTTGTTGAGGAGTGTTGTGAGTAGTGTTTCTACTCCATGTGACTCTCTGAAACCATGTTGAGCTGGATCCAGTGGGGCTGATGTGTCTATATGATCCTGTAATTGCCTGTGCACTATTTTCTCGATGATTTTTGCTAGCATAGGTATGCTAGATATGGGCCTATAAGATTCTACTTTTTGAGGATCAAGTTTGGTGTTCTTTAGCAGCGGTCTTACAGAGGTCTGCTTGAGCGTAGATGGGAAAGAGCCAGTGGTGAATGAGTAGTTTAAGATTTTTGCTATAGTTGAGGATATGTCACATCGCAGGTCCTTTATCCAGTGCGCAGGGCAAGGGTCTGTGTGTGCAGTGGTTGTGTTTAGAGCTAGGATGGTGTCTTCAATAGCTTTCTTCGAGGGAGTAAAGAAGGATGCCAGTGATACTGGGTAGTTTTGTTCATCAGGATGGTCTGGTATTAATATTTTGTTGGTCTTGCACATTTTAGATTGCATGTAAATTGCATAGTCCTGTGGGCGGATCCTGCTGTGGTGCTCAGGGGTTGGCTCTTTGGCAAGTGTTTTAACTAAGTTAAACAGGTCGTGAGGTTTATTCAGTGACCGTTTCAGAGTATCTGTGTGGTGTTGTCTGATTTTATCTGAGATGGCTTTGCGATGCTCTGCCAGGTGTTGGATGTAAGCTGATTGGTCACTGCTGGTACGTGACTTTCTCCATCGTTTTTCTAGTCTTCTTAAAATGGTTAGTGAGGTTTTTAAATCGGCTGTGAACCATGGGGCGGTAGGTCTCTTCTTTGAGTTCTTGTTCATTGGAGGGCGGATGGCGATTGCACTGAGTTTTTTGTTCCAGGAGGATATCAACTCTTCTAGACTTAGTGAGGTGTCATCAAAGAGTGTGCTCATTTCAGTAAGGATGCGTTCTCTGTTAAATGGGTGGAATCTTCTGGTAGCTGAGTTAGCAGGCCTGCTTTCATCCGTTTTCATCTTGTGTGAACAGTTAGTGGTAGGCATCTGAAAGGTGATGAGTTTGTGGTCAGTCCATGGGACTGCAGATATCGATAATACGATGTTTTGTGGTTGGTCCAAAATTAGCTGCGGTGCGAATATTAGGTCGAGGATATTGCCTTTCTCATGAGTAGGTTCTTGCACCATTTGTGTGTATCCTAGGCTATCTAGGGCATTAAGGAATGCTGTTGCTTGAGTGTCCTGTAATGATGGTAGGTTGATATCTCCTACAATCCAATTAGGTTTATTTGGCCCCTGGGTGAAGGATGCCAGATTTATTATGGTTGCTAGGTCGTCTGGATCCCCTGACGGTGATCTATAGACCAAGTTTATGGAGCAAGTGTTGTTTGAGACTGATACTGTTTCTAGATGGTTGTTACTGTTGGATTCATCCATTTTAAACTGGAGGTCAGCTTTGGTGATGATAAGTACTCCTCCGCCTTTCTTGTTTTGTCTGTGTCCAGTGAAGGCTGTAAAGTTAGGTGGGAGAAGCTGATTGAGGATGATATTGTCTTCAGTTGAGAGCCATGTTTCGGTGACCATGAGAATGTCTAGCTGGTGGGACATTATTACATCCGTAATCACTGGCCACTTGTTTCGAAGTGAGCGGGCATTTATAAGTGCACACTTCAGTCTACTAGGGTAGACGTTTTTAGTTTGTCTAGTTTTCATGTTGTGTTGTAGTGGGACATGCAATAGGAGGTTGCGGTGTGGGATGTTGGCCCCATGTGGGTTGTGATAAGAGTCTCCTGACCATTTTCTCTCACTAGACAGTACAATAGGAATGTAATTTGGTGTGGTGGTGAGGGCCAGTATATTAGATGGTAGTGTTATAATAAGTAGGAAAAGGCACAATAACCTGATGATCATGTCTTCCATTTTAACCCTGTGAAGTATGAGGCTTATTCGAGAGGCTTATTGCTTGATATCAGATGCCTGTAACCAGACCACTCTATGAGCCCTGGTGTAGACTGCTGAAGCTCTGCTGGTTGATTCAAAGGCATCAAAAGAGGCCCTGGTAAGAAACTTAGAAGTATTCTGGTTTTGCTTGATGAATGTCTGGAAAGCACACTGCTTATCCTCAGGCAGTATGGGGGTGAAAGTCTCCAGATCCCTGGTGACATCCTTCAGAAACTTGCCCATGTACAGCATGTAAGAATTTATTCTGGAGGCCAACATGCATGCTTGGAAGTACTGATGCCCAAAGGCATAGAGTGTCCTCGAGTCTCTGCCAGGTGGCATGGATGAATGGTTATTGGAACTCTTTATGTGGTGCATCGCCGATTCCACCACCATGGAGTGGTGGGGAAACTGAGGTTTTTGGAAGCCTGGGCACTCTGGTACTCAGTACATGGTATCAAGCCTCTTGCTCACAGGCAGAACGTGAGCGGGCTTCCCACATGTGGAGTAAAAGATTCTGTAAGATCCGATGCATCGGCAATGTAGCTGCCTCCTTGGATGTGGGAGGGTATTGCATTATTTCCAGTTCCTCTGCCCTTGGTTACTTTTCGAGGCTACTATGATGGCTAGCCCTGCTGCCATGTCACGTATGAAATCCTGAAAGAACATGTCCTCTGGTGGGGACCAACGCAGTTCCTGAGGCGGTGAAGGGTCCGAAGGGATTTCTGGTAGTTCCTGGGAATCGAGTGATTCCTCATCAGAATCTGAAGAACTAGAATCAGAGTCTGGCAAGAAGTCAAATTATCAGCGGTTCTGAGTTCAACCTCAATGTTTTATAGATGTTGAAAGTTGATGCCAATACCAATGCTCAGAATATCAGAATCGAGAGCTACATCAGCTTCAGTCAGTTGGATAATTTTATTTATTTTTATTTATTTACATTCTCTTATATACCGTGCTATTCTGCATCAGTGCAGTTTACATTGAACAAACTGAAATTACATTAAACAGGGCATTATAACTTGGAGATAACTATTTACAGGGAGCATGGGCTATGGAGGGTTAAGTGGCTTGCCCAAGACCACAAGGAGCACCTGTGGGACTAGAAACCCCAGTCCTTCCGGCCCAAGGTTGCTGTCCTCTAGTGGGATTTGAACCCCCAACCTTCCGGCCTGAAGTACCTTGCCCCAACCACTAGGCCACTCCTCCACTCCTAATGGAGGACTTTGTCGGTTCCAATGGCAATACCACCCTTGGGCTTTCCATCGATGCTGGTTGAGGGCTGGCATCAGGGTCGACACATCTGGCTGAAGGCTTGGTGCTGAAGCCTGCACTCCTGGAGCTTTCAATGTTATTGGTACCGATGCTGCCAGGAGTGCGGCCAAACTCCTCTTGAGGGCCAGCTTGCACTGGTCCAGGAAGATAGCCGATGTCTGGGTGGAATCTCCCACGGGGCTTTGTACCACCATCCCAGAACATGGAACCGGTAGCTCTCTGGAGCTTGGTTTCTCGGGAGTGTCTTGGAGCCCTTCTTGTGCTTTGGAGGACAGATCCTCCTACTGGGGCTGTTTGGCTGGCCAGTCTGAACTCCTAGGAGAGTTGCAGAGCTTATAATGAGTCTTCTTTCTGGTCTCGGCATCAGTCTTTGATGCCAATCACTTCGGAGCAGTCAGAGACTTAGACTTACTTTTATGTTTGTACTTTGAAGAAACCTGAGACCCATGAGAGGAAGACGATGCCCTCAAAGAAGTGGAAGCCACTAACATCGAGTCCGAGGTGAACAATGATCCGTATTGTCTAGCTCGGTTCTTTAGGCCTCTCTTTGTCATTTGCTGGCACAAAGGAGAAGAATTGGGTTGATGTTCAGGCCAGCATACTCGGTACACTTTTTAAAACCACTAGTTGGATTTTGCATGCCTGAAAAAGGTTGTCTTCAGAATAGGGTTGCCAACTGGCCGGTTTTCAGCCGGCCTGGCCGGTTTTTCCATGGCCAGGCCGGCTGCCGGCGCAGATGCAAAACCGGCCCTTGAAAAGCCGTTTTTTTGCTCTGGCCGCAAGATCGGGAGCGGCCAGAGCAAAAGACCGGTTTTTCTTCCGACCCGAAGTAAAAAAAAAAACCCACCCAGGGCCGGCCCACACACTGGAGGGCTTCAGAGGGAGCCGGGGAAGCCTGCGCGAGGCCCCGGCTCCCTCTGTACAGCCGCCAGCATGAAGATCCTTTTCCTTCACGCTGGCGGCTGTTTCTGTGAAGCCGTGATTGCTGGGAAAGGTTAAAGGCAATACCGGCGTCGATGGGAAGGCAGAAGTACCATGTTCTACACAAAAAGATAACGTTTTTCAGTGGGGACAGGATGACATGTTCTGCTGGCTCCGCGGAAAACAAAGAACTGAGGAGAGGAGTTGGGAAGGCAGGCACGCAGGTACAGTGGAGTGCTCCCAAAGGCTTGCTATTGGATGCTGGGGAGTGTTCCCAAATGGGCTCTGACAGTACTAATGTCACCCATATGTGAAGACTGCATTCCTGCTTGTTCCTTCAGATATATGATCATACCACCTTGTTGTTATTCCAGAATCACTGGCTTCTAGTCTTCTACAGGATACATTTTAAGATTCTTAAGACCTTTAAGGCTTTGAAAACTGGCAGTCCATCCTATCTCTTTTCCTTATTAATGCCACATACTATTTCTCACCCTATACGCTCTTCCAAAGAACACACATTGGCTATATTGTCTGTTTCATGTGCCAGATTGGAAAATACTAGACTAGCTGCTTATTTCTGTATTCTTTCCAAACTTTGTAACTCTCTCACCCTTGGTCTTAGAGCCTAACTCTCCTACAATAAATTTTGCTCAGGGTCAAAGACACACTTGTTCACCTTGGCCTAAGATATACTGGTGGTCTGGGCTGTGTTGGTTTCCCTCTGATGTTCTGGTCTTCTGCTTTTTCTATTCTGATATGATTGCAATCCCTTTCAGTCTTAAATATATATATTGTTTTCCTATTTTTTCTAAACATTTAATTATATATCTATTTCAATCATACCAAGCTTCTGACTTTGCAAGGATGGAGCCAATTGGGATCAAAAAGATTGAAATTGGGGAAATGGTATGAGCCCTGTAGAACCACATCTGCTAGGAAAAACACATTCAACAAAGCCTTATTTTCATATCTGTCCCCAGCCCATTAAAAAATAATTAAACCAGACTGATTTAAACAGTTCAGTAATTTCCCCACACCTAAAATTTTTTTTTTTAACGTCTTTATTTATATTTTCCAACAAAATTCAAAAGAAATAAAAACCCAATTACAATAAATCAAAAATACAAATATTTCTCTGTAATAAGAACCAGAAAAGAAAAGGCTATTATAGCCCACCCCACCCTATCCCTCCCACCATCATCCGATCATCAGGGGCAACAGCAAACAAAAACCAGCTGAAGGCCTACCGGGCCTACAAGGGCTTTAAAAGATCACCACTCCCTTACACAGAAAATAAAAGGGTTTGACTAATTACCCTTTATTATATCTCATATCTTGCTTTAGAAATATACTTCTGTAGGGGTTTCCACTTGAAAAAAGTGGAGGGTGTGAGGATTCTGCCGTATCGTGGCATTTGTTCATATTTGCAGCATAAGCACAAGCGTCTCCACCATTCATGCCAACTAAGCTCTGCAGTATGTTTCCAATTAGAAGTAACGAGATGTAGGGCCACTCCCAACATGAAGTCAAGCAAAAACTGACAGTCTCTCTGTAACGACGAGATGTCATTTTCTGATTGAAAAATGACCATAGACCAGGAGAGAGTGGCCCGAATGATAAATGAAGTAGGTACTCTAGTACCAATTCCAAAGGTATCACAAGGCGGTTTAAGCCCTTTTGAGAATACCACATAGTAAAACGTTTCCACTTAAAGGCATAAGAGTGTCTTATGGAAGGTTTTCTAGAAGCCTGAAGGATATTCTGTACCTGTTGGGAAAGATTAAGATCCTGCAGGTCGGGGGGGCGGAGCCAGCCACAGAGCGAGATGGACGTGTAAGCTTAGAGCTCCTCGTGCCCGAGAAGAATCCTGCTCAATTATCAATTAACACAGCGCCTAAAAGTAATCGCTGAAGTATTTTGATATAAGGCAAGATGACAACATTAAAACCTGCACGCTTGGAATTTCACCAGGGCACCAGTCCAGCGTCAAAGAGGCCGAAACCGGAGGCCGGTTCTCCCCAAAAAATGGCGCCGCCCAGTCAAGAGCCGACCGGGGAAGGCATAAAAGAGATTCTGTTAGAATTGAGGAACGTGAAGGAGCTAATTGTGACCAATACAACATCCTTGGCAGCGATACAGGAAGATCTAGGTGAGCTGAAAGGTCAAATGCAAGATTTGAATAGTCGGCTGACCGCAACGGAAGGCATCGTACAAAAACATGACGCCATGCTTTCCTGCGTCGGGTCTCTATCTAAGCGAGTTAAGCTCGTGGAAGCACAATTAGAGGACCAAAACAATCGTTCACGGCGGAACAATATTCGCTTGATAGGGGTCCCTGAAGGCATCGAAGGAGCAGATATGATAGCGTTCCTTGAAAAAATGATCCCTGAACTGCTACAAATCTCCTTTGACAAGGCCTTTGAGCTCGAGCGGGCCCACCGCGTGCCAATGCATAAAACCGAAACCAGCCGGTACCCGAGACCAATTGTTATGAAAGTCATGCGCTATCCCCAGGTTCTGCAAATCCTTCAAGCGGCAAGGAAAGCTGGGTCACTGCTGCTACAGGGTCAGAGGATCTCCTTCTTTCCGGACCTGAGTAAGCCCACGATGGATCGCAGGAAGGAATTGCTAGCGTGTAGGCCTCTACTGCAAAAATTGCAAGCACGGTATGGCCTTTACTATCCTGGCACTATGAGGGTCACACTGAATAACTCCACCAGAAACTTCACCGACGCGAGTGTGCTACGTGCCTTCCTGCAAGAGAGCAGCGCCATGGACACTTGATAGAGCCTGGTGATGAGACTGCATTACTAAGTATACGGGCTAATACTATACAGGGGTATATTTTTAGGTCTAGCCTATGTTAAGTCTTTGTACATGTATCTCCCAGATAGTCTGGTATAGCAAATGCAGGATTGGTGCTGGGTGCAGTTAAGTTCCTAGTTGTTATACTACAACAAATGTAGATTCGCCTGTTTAAATAAACGCTGTTAGTTAATATAGCTTGACAACACTAAAACTTGCATCAGTAGGAACGTAATGTAACAAATGCTGTGCGATGTAGGGCAGGGAGGAGGTTGTTATATGGAAGTTTTTGCTCTGATAGGTTGGTCCTTCACCAACAGATGTTTCAATGTTAAGTTTTGTGTTGTAAGTGGGCAATCCAATCTAGTACGATGCATTAACTGTAAAGATCCTCCAGCGCATGTTACCATAGAGCTCCCATGTTCAATACTGTCCCAATATGTCCCATGCAATGAGTAGAATAACGCTGCTGACCCTCAATGTTAAAGGAATCGCGAATCCAGTGAAGCGCAAGAAAATCCTTAATTACTGTCAACAGAAGTGCGCCGACCTAGTATACCTACAAGAGACGCACTTGTCAGACAATGAGTCCTTAAAGGTAACCTCAGTGTATTATCAGTTGGTAGCAGCAGCACCCGCTGTGAAAAGAAAAGGAGGTGTGCTGATACTGATGCGAAAGTCCTTAGCAGCAGTAGTCAAGGGAACCAAATCAGATCCTGATGGCAGGTGGATCAGTGCCACCATGGAAATTGCACAGAAATATTATACGTTCATGAACATATATGCTCCGACCACAGATGACCCCTCCTTTTTCAGGACCGTTGCCAAGGTGTTGTTAGATAAGGCCCATACGGAAATAGTGTTAGGAGGAGACTTCAATATGATCTTAGACCCCCTGATGGACAGGAACCCATATCGACCGATCCATAAAGTGAAGTCTCATGCAGTTGTACAGAGTATGATAAAAGAATTACATCTTAATGATGCCTGGCGTCTCCTTAACCCCACAGAAAGAGAATATACTTTTTACTCGTTGCCCCACACTACCCAGACGAGGATCGACTACTTCCTTGTGACCAGTGGACTGGTCAAACAGGTAATAGCTTCTGATATCAAGGCGGGAACAGTTTCAGATCATTCGGCTGTCACACTGGTCCTTGACTCTGGGCAAACGCACCAGACACCCCGTCGGTGGACCTTCAATAAAGCCTTGTTATCCGATGCAGACTTTGTGGCCTACATAAATAAGGAAATTGAATCATATGACAAGCTCAACAGTCCCACTGAGACATCAATATGGGCCTGGTGGGAGGGATTTAAGGCGACCATTCGGGCGCACATAACCACCTACTCTATTCAGAAGTGCAAAGCCCAAAGAAGAGAACAACAGGAGCTGGAAGACCAGATAAAAGCGGGTGAGCGGTTACTGACAAAACGGAAAGATTCCATGATTCTGATACGGCTGCAGAGACTGCGCAGTAGATATAATGCTATCCTCTCAGCGCGAGCGCAGTTTGGTGTCGGACTGCAGCATAGCACCTATTACCACGAAAATAACCGCGCGGGATCGCTCCTGGCCAAACTGCTGAAGGCGAAGAGAAACATGACTCATATACCGGCACTGCACAGTGCAGATGGAACTCTTCTGTTACAAAATGATCAGATCTTAAAGCGCTGCAAAGAATTCTATGAAATGCTATACACCTCAGAGGTAGCCTGTGAGGCAGAGAAATTTCAAGACTTCATCTCTGGTATTGTTGGCCCCAAACTATCGGGTACCCAGGCGCAAATGTTGGAGGAAGACTTCTCCCTCCGTGAGATACAACAGGCCATGGGTCAACTTGCCACAGGTAAGGCGTCTGGTCCAGATGGTCTTCCCCTTGAATTTTATCAAAAATGCCAAACATGTCTGATACCAATGTTATACACATACTACAGTGGTCTTGCATCCGATTCTCTAGCAGTTGGAGCCTTTGCGGAGGCGACCATCGTGATACATCCCAAGCCAGGACGGGATCCTCAGAAAATTGAGAATTATAGGCCTATCTCGCTGCTTAACGCAGACTATAAGATCTACGCGAAACTGCTTGCGAATCGACTTAACAAAGTTCTTAGTTCGCTAATACATACAGACCAATGCGGTTTTATGGCCGGCAGGTCCACCGCTGATAATGGAAGATTACTTGCTCATGTGATGCTCGCAGCCGAGAAGACTTCAGATCCGCTGATAGGTTTATCTCTGGATGCTGAAAAAGCCTTTGACAGGCTGGAATGGAATTTCCTGGTCCAGACTCTCAAATGGTTTGGAATCGAAGATGCCTTTATCAAGAGGATTATGGTCCTGTATGCCAATCCCACTGCTCGGATAGCAGCTAACTCGGCTACCTCCGGGGCTTTTGTTCTACAAAGAGGCACCAGACAAGGGTGCCCTTTATCCCCGTTACTTTTCAACCTCGCCCTAGAGCCGCTACTGATATCGGCCCGACAGCTCGACCGACTCACTGGAATTACCCTGGCGGACGGTCCATGCAAATTATCAGCCTATGCAGACGATCTCATACTGTTTATGCAACCAGCCTCCTTACCTGCTGCTATGGACTTGATTGATGCTTACTCATCAATCTCTGGTTACAAGATTAATCGAACCAAAACTATAATTGTTCCCCTAAACTCTAGGGTCAGACCTGATATGTTCACTGCGTACCCTTTTCAGTTTGCCCACTCATTCTTCAAATACCTCGGTGTCGAATATGGACGTACCATGGCTGAGACTGTAACCCGCGCTGTGGAATGTTGTAAGGAAATAGTCCGCTCCTGTACCAATGCCTGGTCTCCTCTGAACTTTACCTGGTGGGGAAGACTGGAGACGATTAAAATGGTATTAGTTCCGAAACTCAGTTTATATCCTTGGCATGATTCCAATACTTTTCCCGCAAGGTTTCTACAAAACAGTGAATCGCTTGTTACTATCCTTCCTCTGGAACGCGAAAGTTCCCAGGATAGCTGCTTGGAAACTCAAACTACCCAAGGAGGACGGCGGGGTGCAGTTCCCTGATGCTGAATGGTTGCATCATTCAGCCCTGTTAAAACAAAGTGTGCAATGGGTGGTTGAGGAAGACGGTGCTGAACCTCCGCGATGGCGACGAGTTGAAGCAGCCATGAATGATTTAACCGACATGAGTATGATGATTGGCACCGTAAACAGGCGGCGAAATGCGGTTATCATGGCGACCCAACATGCCTGTCGGATGGTGTCAGCGTACATTGAAGGGGGTGAGGATCTTTCCATGCAGACCCCACTCTGGTTGAATCGAGATATACTTATAGGGGGAAGACCATTTTTATGGAAGAAGTGGGCGAGCTGTGGGATCACGGTTCTTGGACAGCTCATACACGGTCCCTCATTCAAAACTTTTGAAACGTTGGTTGCTGAATACGACCTGCCCAAGACGTGTTTTTTCCAGTGGTGCCAACTCCGGAGTTGCCTGAACAAGGCCGGGGTTTCCCCGGTGCTACTGAAACCTGGATGGCCCTTACTCCAAAAATTCTGTGAGCTGCAGCAGGACTCCCGAATCCTTTCCAAATTTCTAAACTTGTTTCGGACGGGCACCAATAAGAGGTGTTACAGCGTGCAATCAGCTTGGTCAAAAGAAGCAGGGAATTATACACAACAGGAGGAGTGGGACGCCTTTTGGACTCTCACACGAGTATCCAGAGCAGCATCGTTGACGCAGTCGCTGTTTTTTCTGTCACATAGAGCATATCTGACTCCCGTCAAGATAATGAAATGGGCACCACAAGCCGGTAATAGATGTTGGTCCTGTAAAGTAGAGATGGGAACTCTGTCACACATGTTGTATTATTGTGTATACCTTCAGGACTATTGGAAGAAGGTGCTGGGAAGAATATCCAAGATTCTTGGTTTTACCATTCCCTTATCTTACCAGACAATTATCTACAAATCCACGATGGTAGGTCTTGTACTTGATCAGCAAGAATCCCGGCTCCTAGACGTCCTGATTAGCATAGCCATTAAGGTTATCCTAATCAATTGGAAGAACTTTGAGAAGGTGAGCAGTAACCACTGGTGGAACTTAGTTTGCCAACACAAGTTATATGAGGAATTTTACGTGAATAAAAGACCTGGCCTGGCTAGGATGCTCGTCAAATGGGAGCCTGTCAACGTTTACTTGAAGTTAGGCGCCCCTCATCCCCGATGGGACAATACTGGTTGCCTGGTTAACAAACCAGTAATGGGAACGCAAGAGTGTTAACTGCCATAAGATAGGTTGGTGCGCGGCTAGATTGGAATGCCCCTCACTTTTAGTATTAATTTCGTTTTTTGTTTCAGTTATCTGGTTGTTTTTATTGTAGTAGGCATACACATGTATTTTGTATCCTGTTCCTCCCTCTGCACTTTGTTGTGGAGCCAATTTTGCTGCTGTTTGTGAAATGGTTTAAACAAATAAAAAAAAAAAAAAAAAAAAGATCCTGCAGGTCTAGGCTTTCAGCAACCAAGCCCTGAGATGCAGGGATTGGGGATTCGGGTGCCATAGCATCCCGTTCTCTTGGGAGAGAATGTTTGGAGCACACCCTAACTCCAGAGGTGCAGCTTGAGAGAGATGTAGAAGCAGGGGATACCTGGTTTGTCGTGGCCACCATGGCGCTATGAGGATCATACAACCTCTGTCTCTCTGAAGCTTCAAGAGTGTTTTGGGGATGAGGGGAATGGGTGGGAAGGCATAGAGGAAGTCCTGACCCCAGTGAAGGAGGAAGGCGTCCCTTGCCTGGCAATTGTGAGCTGGAATTCTGGAACAGAACCGGGGAAGTTTGGCATTCAGTGGACTTGCAAATAGGTCTATGTCTGGGGTTCCCCAGATCTGAAATATCTTGGCCACCTGGCCTAGGTGGAGAGACCAATCGTGAGACAGCAGTACTTGGCTGAGTTTGTCTGCCCAAAGGTTTTGAGTGCCTGGAAGATATATCACGTGAAGGTGAATTTGATGCTCTCTGGCGAGGGCCCATAGTCGTAAAGCTTTGTTGCATAATGACAGAGAGCCTGTTCCGCCCTGCTTATTCGCGTAGAACATGGCTACTTGATTGTCCGTTTGGACTAGGACTGTCTTGTAGCTGAGCTGGGCATGGAATACTCAAAGAGCTAGATAGACTGATCTCTGAGTTCCAGGAGGTTTATGTGAAGATAAGCCTCCTGTGGAGTCCAGGTACCCCTGGGTAGAGAGATGGTGCAGGTGTGCTCCCCATCCCACCTGTGATGCATCTGTTGTTAGGGTGGCCTGGAATAGGGGTTTCTGGAAAGAAGACCCCACTAGAAGATTTTCCAGTGATTGCCACCATTGTAGGGACAAAATCAGTTGTTGTGAGTTTGATATCTTGTCCGACAGATGTCCTGTGGCCTGTGTCCACTGTGTGGATAGGGTCCACTGGGCTGCTCGCATATGAAGGCGAGCATAGGGAACCACATGAACTGTGGATGCCATATGTCCCAGTAGTTGTTGTAGTTCTCGAGCAGTTAGGGAGGACTTCACCGCTGCTTGAGAAGCTAGCTGCACTAGTCGAAGACAGCGGGGTTGTGGGAGAAAAGCCCTTGACTGTCTGGTATCTAAACGAGCTCCTATGAACTCCAGGGACTGAAACGGAGAAAGTTGGGATTTTGGGAGGTTTATGACCAATCCCAAGTATTGTAGGATTCGCATTGTATGAGACAGTGCAGAGCTGCCTTCTGGAACCGTGGGGGTTCGAATGAGACAGTCGTCTAAGTAAGGTAAGACGAATATCCCTAGGGTTCGCAGGAATGCAGCTACTACTGCCATGCATTTCATGAATACTCTTGGTGCCGAAGCCAGAACAAAGGAAAGAACCCTGTATTGAAAAGGAATCATAAGAATTTCCTGTGATCTGGATGGATCAGAATGTGAGTATATGCATCTTTTAGATCTAGAGAGCAAAGCCAATCCTGACTTTGAAGGTATGGCAGAAGAGTTCCCAGAGAAATCATTTTGAACTTTTCTCAGAACAGATATTTGTTCAATTTTCTGAGGTCTAGAATGGGTCTGTGTCCTCCTGTTTTCTTTGGAATAAGAAAATAGGGGGAGTAGAACCCTGTACCCTGTTGGGGAATGGGCACTTCCTCTATTGCTTCCTGAGCAAGGAGTGTTGAGATCTCTTGATCCAGTACATTGTCTGCAGAGGTTTGGGAATAGAACTGTCTTATGATTGAAGGAGGGAGCATGCTGTGAAAATGAAGCCTGTACCCCTCCCCTACAATGGACAGAGTTCAATTTTCTGCTGTTACTTGGTGCAATCTGTTGACAAAATGGCACAACCTGCCTGGAATGTTTAGGAGTTCTGGACCGTTCAGAGGCAGGAAAGGCAAGCTCTCTAGGAAGGAGTCAAAGCCCTAGAGGGGGCTGAGCCTGTGGAGCTGGTTGAGCTCTCGGGCCTTTTGGCTTCTTTTGTTCTCTGGATTGTTGCTGTTGTCCCTTTTGGGCAACTTGACCCTGACCTTGCCCTTGCTGGGTATAGGACGGATAAAACGTTGTCTTTTTACTGAAAAAGGTTTTTTATAGGGTTTCTTTTTGGCTAGAGTGGCTGTAGATTTTAACAATCTGTCTAAAGTGATATTGTCAGCATCTATCTCATTAGCCTTTTCCTGCCAATTTTTGCCAAAGAGGTTTTCTCCTCTGCAAGAGATGTTTACTAATTTACCCTGTACCCAAATCTCCAAGTCTGATGCCTGAAGCCAGGCAATCCAACATACAACAATGGCAATAGCAGCAGTTCTGCTGATGCATTCAAAGCAAAGGCTGCACGATTTACAAACTTGGAAACGTCTTGAGCATGCTTGACAAGAGTAAGGAAGTCTTGTCATTTGTCATCAGGGAGAAGGGGGCTCATAAGCTCCAAGTCTCCTGTGACTTCTTTGAGGAACATTCCCATCTATAAAATATATGAGTTTATCCTAGCTGAAAGCATGGAAACCTGAAATGTTCAACGTCCAAAGGCGTCAAGAGTCCTGCATTCATGACCTGGAGGATTGGATGCATGTCTTTTTGCACTTTTCATCTAACGCATGGCTGATTCCACTACCATTGAATGGTGTGGCAGCTGAGTCTTTTGAAAACCAGGACATGGTGGGACTCCATACATGGTATCGACTCTCCTAGAATGAGGAGATGTGGTCAAAGGTGTTTCCCACATTCTGAGCATCAAATCATGAAGAATTTCATGAATGGGCAGAGTAGCTGCTTCCTTGGGAGCCTTAGGCTATTGGAGGATTTCCAGTTTCTTTGCTCTAGGTTCTTTTTCAGGAGCTACTGTGATTGATAGGCCTCGGGCCACATCATGAATAAAATCCTGAAAAGACATGTCCTCTGGAGGAGACATTCTGCACTGAGGAGAAGAGGAGTCTTCCGGAAGAAGCACTCTGGTACCGGCAGAGTTATCCGAGTCTAAGGAATCAGAAGATTCAAAATCTCTGATCCCAATGTTCATGCAAAGCACGGCATCGGTATCGATCAAAGTCGGTACCGAGTTGGTCCGGTACCGATCTGTCGATGCCCAAATAAGTCGGCATGGGTAGAATTTCCACCAGAGCCGGTACTGTCGGTGCTGGCACCGGCATCGGTACCGGTGCCCATCAAACCGTCAGTAGCGGTGTCAACGGTACCGCAGCTGTAAGGAGAGCTGCAAGACTGTGTTCGATAGCGAGGAATCTCTGGTCTATCGACGCTGCTGATGCCTGGGTGTCGGTACCAGTAAAAGTGGCTGGAACCCCTGAGCATGGCACCAGTAGTTCTGTCGAGGTCGAAGCCTCGAGAAAATCCTGGAGCCCCGTTGGTGCTTTGGAGGCCGAAGCCTCCCGCCGGGGCTGTTTTGCTGGTGTAATTTCCTCAAGGGCAATGCCAATGGCTTCTCGATGCTTAGAAGGAGATCTACCCTTTGAGGACCGGCTCTTATGTTTAGTTACCTGAGATCCATGGGAGGAAGAGGAGGCTCTGGACAATGTCGATGCAACGGACATTGCATCTGAAGAAAAGAGGGTACCGAGCTTTGCAGCTCGGTTCTGTCTTCCTCTATTAGTGATGCCCATACAAGAGGAACACTCCGATGGAGAATGGTCAGGGCCTAAACATTTGAGACACTAGTCATGGGTGTCGATGACAGAAATAGTACCGCCACACTTAGTACATTTTTTAAAACCACTAGCTGGTTTTTCCATTTTTAAGGAAAATGGGGCCTAATGCCCAAAATGGCGCCTAGCACCAAAAAGAAAAGGTTTCTGAAGAGAAACATTTCAGAAAGTATATATATATATTTATTTTTTATTTTTTTTTTAGAAAAGAAGAAAAGAGAACCAGTGGTACCGGTAGGCGTCGAGCGGAGGCAGGCGCGACCACTAGAAAAACAAGTTTAAAGAAGAAATTTTCTGCGGTGACAGGGTATGTGACCTGTCGGCTCCGCGGAAAACGAAGAACTGAAGAGGGACAGTTGGAAAGGCAGAAAGGCAGAGCGCATGTGCTGAGAGATGCTCCCAAAAGCATTCCTATTGGACGCTGGGGAGCGGTCCCGCGCAGGCTCCGTCGGTACCGACGATACCCATATGTGAAGACTACATTCCTGCTTGTTCCTGGAGATAGGGCACTCTAACTGATCAAATGCTTTCTCTGCGTCTAATGATAGTCCCACAAAAGGGCCTTCTGTTTCCTCTGTGCCTTCCAAAACATGACAAAACACCCTGGCATTATCTGCTGTAGAACGTCCCTCAGTAAAGCCACTTTGGAGAGACAACCAGCTATAATGGTCACAAAGATTTTATAGTCTACGTTTAACAACAAAATTGGCCTATAATTACTAACTAACTGAGGGTCCCTTCCAGGTTTTTCTAGAACAATAATATTTGCAGAGGCAAACGCTCCAGTCTGTGTCAGATTGTCTAGAAGAAGTCTATAATATTGTTGAAAGTATGACCCTAAAGTTTTGGAAAAGGCTTTATAGAATTCAGCCAGCAGCCCGTATGGTTCGGTAGCTAGGATAGTATCAATAGCCTGGATAATTTCCATGACTGTTATCTGCTTATATAATCCCGCAGCAGTTTCTTGATCTAACATCAGCCTTTGGATATTGTTTAGCAAACTATCAAACTCCTTCACAGAAAATTCTATTTCTGGGGAGTATAACTGAGCGTAAAATTGATAAAAGGTCTCTGCAATGTCAGGATCTTTGACAATCATCAATTGTTGCACCTGAGGATCCCTTAAAGCTGTAACATGCGAAGATTCCTTATGACCCTTTAACGAGTTAGCTAGCAGCCGTCCAGCTCTATTACCCTCCAGATAATATTGTCCTTTCTGGCCTTGAATATTTTGTGAGGCCTCAGTGATCAAAATCTAATAATATTTAAATCTAAGTCGTTGCAATCTTATCAAAATGTTAGGATCAGATTTCTGGCATAAGATGTGTTGTCCCGCTTTAATCTGTTTATCTAGAGCACAAAGTTATGCTTTACGCTGTTTAGCCTGCTTTATAGCAAAACTAGTAATGGTGGCTCATATACTATTTATTTATTTATTTATTTTATTTACCTTCTCTTATATACCGCGCTATTCTGCATCAGTGCGGTTTACATTGAACAAACTGAAATTACATTAAACAGGGTATTATAACTTGGAGATAACTATTTTACAGGGAACATGGGCTATGGAGGGTTAAGTGGCTTGCCCAAGACCACAAGGAGCACCTGAGGGATTAGAAACCCCAGTCCTTCTGGCCCAAGGTTGCTGTCCTCTAGTGGGATTTGAACCCCCGACCTTCTGGCCTGAAGTACCTTTCCCCAACCACTAGGCTACTCCTCCACTAGCCTTAAAGCCTTCCCACCATGCCCACCCCGGGGAGTCTTGTGGTAGATTGAATTGAAAATACTCTTCTATAGCCACCTGGAAGGTCTCCCGAAATTCCTGACTGGCTAGAAGAGTCTTATCAAATTGCCAGAGTGAGTGAGGTTGATAGCTTGTTGAGTCAATTAGGGTGAATGAGATTGCAGAGTGATCAGAAATGTGAGCCGAATGAATAGTAGACTCATTAATTCTAGAACAAAGTCCCTTGGAGACTAGGAAGAAGTCTATACGTGATAACGAGTTATGAGGAGGAGAAAAGAAAGTGAATTCTTTGTCTGTAGGATGTTGCAACCGCCAAATGTCTACCAGGCCTAATTCCTGCATTAGAGATACAAGAACTGGGTGAGCCTTGGGAACCCTAATGGTTCTCACTGGACTCCTATCCACCAATGGGTCTTGCACGAGGTTGAAGTCACCTTCCACTATAGTCAGATATCTGGACACCTCCTGCGCCAAGGCCGCAATGGAGCAAAAAAAAGTAGGGCAATCAATGTTAGGAGCATAAATATTAATTAAGGCCAGTTCGGTGGATCCAGTTTTAATGACAGCCATTGCCTACCGCCCATCGGTATCAGACCTAGTTTGAATGATCATGGGGGATAGAGCTTTCCTTACCAAAATGGCTACCCCGTTATTCTTGTGCTGGGCAGCTGAGAAAGCAACTAGAGAAAAGGGGTTTGCATCTAGTTTTAGCGACTCCTTTACATTCAAATGTGTCTCCTGCAACAGTAAGATGTTGGCACTTTCTTTCTTGCCATACAGAAGAATCTTTTTCCTCATAATGGGATTGTTAATGCCCTTAACATTCAGTGAAACTATCTTAAAGGAAGACATACTGATAAAATAGCTCAAATTGACAGTCAAATGTTGCAAAAACATACCAAATTGTAGCATATAATTTTACATTGTAGAACAACATCTTAAGCATCCTCAGAATGTTAGCTGCACTTACAGCCCAAAAAAGAAAGCCCAACAAATGGAGATAAAGATTATCCCTGGCCCCTGCACATGATCGCTCACAAAAAGAACACATAGTTCTGAAAAACATAACACCAAACCAAACCCAGGGAGGCTATACAACCCACAAACTTAGCAGGTGAGCCCATCAGGACAAGACAGACATGGAGGGCAGAATGACCTAATACAATCCCACTTCTTTGCCACTTAAAATTTTGCGCTTTGCCCACCACCTACAATAAGAGAAAAGACAATGTACTCAAAACCCTACCACCAAATCTACATGGCAGGGCAGTCCTTCCCAAAACAAATTCTGACCTAAGAGACCCAGCCTAATGACTAAGCGCTATTCCACACCACCAAGTTCCAAGATTCTCCCAACCACCATAGACAGCACGAACAACATAAAACACAAGAGAAGAAAAAGAGAGAGAACAGGAAAACACCTTGACCAGGAAAGTACCCTAGAGTTCCTTCAAATAAAACAAAATGAGTATCCCAGTATATAGTAATACTGCTTAATTAAATGTCACTTCTGCGTGGATAAATCTCCTTTACACAACCTCAGACTAGCCAAACGCCATGATATTAAGCGCCATGAAACTGCACCAAATAAAGCTTCAAAGTGAATTTCACTGCATCACCGCTGCCTCCTTATCTTCCAGAAATGCATGTAATTCCCCTGGATCATCAAAAGTCTTGGTCTGGTTATGCAGCGTGACTCTCATGCGGGCAGGATAGAGCAGCCCAAAACGGGCCTGCAGCTGTAATAAGCATGGGCGCAGCACCAAAAAACTCTTCCTCCTATCCACTGTTGCCTTCGCGAAGTCCGGTAAAAACAGGAGCTTATGTCCCTGGTATTCCAAAGTTGAAAGTGCTCTGGCAGCTCCCATTATTTGCGCTACTTGCTGAAAACGTAGAACTTTCAAAATGACTGGGCGTGGCCGCTTGCCTGCGATCACGGACTGAGTAGGCACTCGATGGGCATGCTCGATTTCGAATGGCATAACCAACTGCAACTTTAACACACCCGGAATCATGGCCTGCAAAAGGACACCATATCAGGACCCTCTGCTTCCTCAGGTACTCCTAGTATTCTTATGCTATTTCTCCCTGAGCGGTTATTGCCGTCTTCCACCTCTCTTTGTAGTGAACTTATCAGCTTGGCCTGCTTCTCAATGGCCTTGAGCCTTTCCCCATGTGATGCCACATCACCCTCCACCTTCTCTAAACGAGCCGTAATTGCTTCCACAGAAGTTCTCAATGTGTTTATATCTTCCTGCATTGCACATAGCGACTCTCCATTAGACTTGACCAGGTCTTTGACTGCCTGAATCTCAGCCAGAAGCTCCTGCAAAGTCTCAGAACAGTCTCGGATGACTGCCATCTTGTGAGGAGAGAGAGGTTCCGTTTTGGTTCTCTTTGAGCTGGCACCTTGATACTTGATAATCCAGCCATGTCGGCTTGGGGCTTGACATATCCGGGATCGAATAATAACCAAATAGGTAGGAACTATTTGATTAAGGACAGCAGAAGTCAGGATTCTTGCCAATTGCCCTCCGGAGCTCAGCTTTTACACATCCATCTTGACCAGCAACCAGGCTCTGCCCCCCACACCTAAAATGTCTTAATCACCCCAACAAAAGATCATGACTCACTGTATCAAAGACTTATGATTTGTCCAAAATAATATTGTGAATGCATTTCCCTTATCTAAAACATTCAACAATAAGTACAAGAGGAAAAATTACAGTGCTCACCCCACCCAAAATTCTGATTCAAGGCCAGCCCAAGAGTTTCGGCCACCCTAGGCAGAAACATTTACCTCACCCCTCAGCTGCTGCCGATTCCATCTCAGGAGGGGGAGGCGAGGCAGTGGCTTTTGGAAATACTGCCACTTCCCACCTCCCCCCCCAAATGGAATCAGCGGCAGCTGGGGAGATGACACAACTGCCCATGTGTGCCACTGCTGCTGCGGCCGCTGTCCATGTGTGCCATTGCTGGCGGCCGCCTAGCTCGCCTAGTGGATGGGCCGGCCCTGTTCTGACTAATAATGATCTAGGATTCTCTTCCCTTAAGAAGCTATTCAATTGATTCAACACCACCTGATTAATTATATTCCTTAGAAAAGCAAGAATAGCAATAGGGCAACAATTATTAAGGCTGCATCTTTACTGATAAATAAAAACATATTATATTTAAGTCAACTTTAAAATGATGGAACAGACCACTGTCTCTTCAATTAGGCAGTCTAATGGCCTGAATTTGACTTACTTATCTTAGCTAGCACAGTTTGTTGTATGGCTCTACCTAGGGCCATAGCTGGACAAAACAGGAACATAAGACCTGTTTTGGTGTCCCTCTTCTTTTTGACATGCATGCTTCCAGACCCACAGACTAACCTCAAAAATTAGCATGGTACCTCTCTCCCCAGGCTTGGTGCATAAAGCAATTGTGATGCTTGCCAATCCTTTGTGAAAGACATATCTCTATTATCACCTGCTCTCCCCCTCCCCCCCCCCCCGCCCTAGTGCTCTTATACCACATGATTAAACCAAACTCGTGTTTATGGCCTCTGAAAAATGCCCATGATTCAACTGTTTCATGAAGTGTTTTCATACCCGTTACCATCATGTGTCCCATGCAAAAGGCACCTTCAATTAGTACATGAAGCTAGACAATTAGGGGGTTATTCTGTGCTACGAATAACAGGGATGGATAGCTTGACAGGACATCCATCCCCACTATTTGTGCCCTTGCCTGTCATCGACTAACTTCCCTGTCGATTGTGCGGGGAAGATAGACGGGGGCGGGGAAGGGGCGGTCCGTGGGCCGAATCTGGGCGGGCAGTGGGTGGTCGCCAGCTCTGGACATACAGGGCCGATTCTAATGTCGGCCCTGTACATCCAGGGCCGGAAAAATGTCTGGATGTTTTTTTGGGTTTTTTTGACAGCCCGGGGTGTGGATGGGGCAGGGAGGGCCAGGGGACATTCCCCACAGCCTGACCCCGGCCTTAGGAGACCAGATCGGGGGTCAGGCTGTGGGGAATAAACCGCTTTTGCTGGCGTCCGGCATTGCGGCTTTTAAATGGAGCCATGGTACCATGGCAACATGACGCCATGACACCGCGGCTTCATTTAAAAGCCCTGACTGAGTTAGCCAGGGACAGTCCTGCATGTGCAGGCCAGACTGAATCACAGTCCCAACCTGCACATGCAGGACTGTTCGCGATTCTGATCCCATGGGGCTAGATGTGCCCCGCGGAATCAGAATCGTGATCCCCTCTCTACGTCCAGTTCAGACCAGACGCACAGAGGGGATCTATGTCTGGGATGGGATCGGGGCCTTAGGAATGATCTTGCCCCTCTGAAATCTATCTTCCCAATTACATCTGGACTGGGTACTCCACCACAGTAGAATAGTAATATACTTCCCGAGGTAGTCATCTCATTAGCCCAGCTACTGCTTTGAAAGCATTTGTAAAAAAGAATAATTTCTGAGGTCTCTTATAATGGTTCACTAAATAGATGATGAACAAAATATTGCAGAATATTGTTAGAATGCTTACACATGGACCTATCTATGATAAAGAGCTGCTGCTGATGAAGACATCATTTGAAGAATGGCAATCTTCTGAAGGATGCATGTCACTAAATCCAAGAACTTAGAATTTCTAAAGACTTCTCAAAAATAAGAATTCTAGACTAGCATGCTGGTAAGCTGATCATCTTTTCTACGTTCAAATACGGGACACTCAATCAAGCTGGGGGGTTCAAAGTTAAGGAAAATAAAAAATATGTTTATAATTACAATTTTAATTTTAACCCACAATTTTAATCAGTAGGCTAGGTTTATAACTTTACTTACAAATGAACTTCTCTACAGAGTGAATTTACTTCAAAATAGCAACATTTCCACTAAGATAATTAAAAACTTCTTGGCAACTCAACTCAAAATTGTACTTTACAATCATTAAACATTTGAGAGGATCTACATGCAATTGGGCTTTTTGTGTAGACCACACTTTGTTCATGAATGAAAAGCACCTTTTAGTTGGAGCATTGGAACCTGGCAAACATTTAAAAAATTGATTAGTTTGCATACATTTGTATATGATACCTCATTACTTTTGAAATGTCCAAAAACCTCCTTCCATTTTTCATCAACTGTGGTGTCTGCTTTTTTTTCCCATTCTTGAACTTTTTCTTGAGAAACAAATGACTTAAGACAAGAGAACTAACTCATCAAACAGTTCAGTATCATTTATCACTGACTCTAGGCCTGGTCTTGTAGACAAAACATATTCTAAAGACAAGTCTAGCTCACACCACTGTTGTTTCCCAATCTCCTGGAAGTGACTGGTCCACTGATCCAAATAATCAATGCAAGTGGTGTAGAAAGATAACACAGATTGCTTGAAATCTGTTTCATCAATGCTGCCCCCTTCTTCAAGATCTTTTATCTTCTTTCTGATTGTCACAGGGAAAAAACACTTCATTCTATCTAGTTACTAACTTGTTTCTAAGATCACTGATTACTCCAGCCACCTCTATCATTTAGATTTTTTGAGACTCGATTTTTAGTCACATTTTGGAAAATCACTGCCTGACTGTGCAGAAAGTACAGCCAAACCTCTGCTGATTCATTCTCAAAAAGGTTTTTGATGATAACTGGGCATTTTTCCTGACTTAGAAAATATGATTTCACTGGTTGGAATATTGTATTTAACCTCTCTATAGCTGGTTGTAAAGCCAGCCACCTAGTGTTATTGTATCTGAGGAGCTTTTGATATTCTCAACAAAGTCACACATTTTTTTAAGTTCTTCAGTTCTCACTTTATATTGTTACTACCCCTCCTAACGGCCCCACTAAAATTGCAATTGGTATTGTCAGCACACGATGCCAAAACTTTGGATCGTAGCCCATTGGACTAAACTGTATCAAGAATGCACTTGGAAAGAATGTCTGATGTTTTGCCTTTAACTTCATGGACATCAAGAACTTTTACCTGAACCCCTTTCTCTGGAAGAAAGTACCTTACTTTAATGCTTTTTTTGGTTTGAGCAATCACAAAAATCCGTTAAAAAAATTGTCTCAGAAAGGTCTCTCTTGAGGGAATCAGTAGACTCAGGTTTAAAAACATTTCAGATGATTGCTTCCGTTTTGGTTTGTGCACATGAGTATTTTTCATCAAAACGTTTTTTCAACAACTTTGAAGTACAGTCTGATGACTGAAAAGAATGGCTGTGGATAACACAGTGATAAGCCCATGTACCTTCAGTTGTAGCCAGTGACTGAGTTTTCTCATCAAAAGTTTTACTTTTAAAAAAAAAGAAGTCACAGTTCTACTTGAAGAATCACTCACATCTGCTGTCTTGTGTTTGTTCGTCCTTAAGTACTGAACAATGTCACCCTTTCCTGCATGTGCGATTGAAAAGGAAGACTGGTATTTGTTACAAAACACCATTCTATCATTCATTTTGCAGCGGATCATTAAAAACATACTTTCTTTTCAGCATTTAAAATGAAAATAAAGTCTAAAGACGGAATAGAAACACACAACTTAGGCTAAGAGCCTACACAGATGACAGAATCAACAAAATCAGCTGACCACTGACCGTGATATTGATGTTTATTTATTATTTATTTAACGGGGGGGGGGGGGGGTTAGGCCACTTTATCATTTTGATCAAAGCGGTTTACATTGTAACTTAAACTTGGTAATGTATATTAAACAGGGACAAAAGCCACAAAGCTGGTGCCCCAGGATCATAAGTGCCAGCTTTGTGGGTACTGTGGGTGCGTGAACAGCCCCAATATTTTATCCTGTAGGTCTGTATATCTGTAGCAAACACCCCCCCCCCCCACCATATTCCAGAGCTGCAGGACAAGAAAGAAAGGAAGGTTTCTGTTTCATAGCTACTGTTCCTACCTCTCCCTATTGGATGGCTGTGTCTGCTACAGCCTATTGGCTGATTCATAGTTTCCTGGGTCCTTGGAGGAGGAAGCAATGCCAGATTTGTCAGATGTGCTGAGAACTCAGGAGTTTAAGATTGCCAGCCATTTAAATTATTTTAGGATTCTACAACTTTGTAAAGTAGCTGTATTAGTCAGAATGATGTCTAAATTATCTGGGTATTTTTTATAGTGTAGCTCTACAGCTCACCAGTGCTCCTCCCTCATTGTGCAGAGTAAGTGGTAGCTATGTTCCAGCTAATGGAAAGGCTGCACTAGTCACAGGAAGGATGGGCTGACTTTCTGTACAGGGTGTGGGAGAAAGTTGTGGAATAAGTGGATTTCTTGGTGGGATGAGTGAGGTTGCTGAGAAAGGGCAGAAATGTAACAGGAATGGGGTAAAGTGTGAGGAGACTATTGCAGGTTGAGAAGAACTGGTAGCAAAAGCAAGAACTGGGGGCACGGAAATAGAGGAGTGCAGAAGCAGCACAGCACCAGTAGACAGTCAGAGACAGAATCTGTCTGAAAAGTGTGTGTACATTTGTGTACCTGATTTGGAGAGTAGGGGGGTGGATGAATGCATGTGCATGTGTGTGTGACTGAAGTACAACACAATGCATGTATGCATGTGTATATGTTTTTGTGTCTCTGTTAGAAATAGTCTCATATAAATAGAGTTTCCCTTTGAAACTTTTAGCTTGAGTGGAGAAGTCTGCTGGTACAAACGTGGAGGAGTGTAGGAGTGGGACACGTGTTTCAAAATAGGGGATATTTAAGCATCCCAATTGAAGTAATATGATTCCAGGGACAAATACTTAAAATATGGAACTGTCCCATATAATATGGGGCAGTTGGTCACTTTAGGTCGCTGGTCTTTATATTTCTCACAATTCAATTTTGTTTGGACTTGTCAGCTAGGAGTTTAATACAGCAAGATGGATGTGTTGTCTTTAAGAGAAGGGGAAGAGACTGCTAACCACGAGACTCCAACACTTATCATTTGATTCAAAAGCTTTATAATGGGATCTAGAAAGAAGGGTATCCTAGAAGAAATCAAGAAGGAAATGAAAAGGGTTAATTTGTTCAAGACCAGAAATAGAAAAGCTGGGCTGGAAGCATGAAGATGAGCTCTATAAGGGAGAAAAGCTTATATTTGAAAAGGTGCTTTATATCTAGAGGTGTTTTATACATGAAATGATTTCCAACTACCAGGCACCCTGGCATACACAGGGCAGAAAAGTTTGGTAAGTCATCATTTCAGATGGCAGGCAATAAACAAACCACAATTATACTCCCTATCAAATTTTATATGTTTCTTTAAAGAGATATAAAGTGTTTGATAGGGAGTATAATTGTGGTTATGATATATTGAGTTACTCCTGTGATTGAGATCTCGTTAGTTTATCAGCCAGTAAGGAAGGCACCATGAAAAAGCCCACATGAACCCTTGATGCCACTACTAGTACTATTCAGACCATGGGAATAGATTCTATGATAGAGCTACCCTCATCCCAGGGAAAATCCACAGTCTCAGCGGTAGTGAACGCATGTTCAAACCACTTTATTGTAGTAACACGTTTCTCATGAGCATGGGAAACCATAGAAATGCATGAGTTACCAAAATATTTCATGTCTTATTTACCACACATTTTTGGAAAGAGGTAACAAGGTTACTGGAGATCCAGGTCCATCTATCATCAGCCTAACAGCCACAGTCGAAAGGACTACAAATGACTGAATCCAATTGCTTCTGACTGTGGAGTTTTTATATAAGAATGCAGAACATTCCTCAACAAAGATGTCACATCACTCTTCCCTACCAGTGGTGGGTTGTATTCACAGTTCCATTCAGGAGATATATGAAAATTGAGGATGCCATGAATATAACAGGTACATGCTTAAGTGTAACAAGACATAGTAAGGGCCAAAGAGTGAGATAGATAAATGGTGACAAGTTACCGTTCAATTTTCTGTGGGCGATAAAATGTGTTTTTTGAAAAGATACTTACAAATGAAAAGAACAAATTATCTTGTGGATTGAAAAGGATATCCAGAAAAACACATTGGGAGCCATTTTGGATGTTTCACTAGGTTCAAAATCTTGTGTCATTTTGGTAGAGTGTCTATATGTGGACCCATCTATGTTAAAGAGCTGCTGTCAATGAAAAAACAATTGAGGAATGACATCATAGAATTTATGCAGATGATGTTTTTATATTTTTTCCTGTGAAGGGATGTCTATCATCCACTATTGTGAAAATGAAAGAGAGTCTGATAGTTATCAGTGCATGGTTAAATCGTAACAAGTCAACACTTAATTTAGTTAAGTCAGATGTCCTTATTGTTACATGGATAAAACAATGGCTGTTGAGGGTAGTATTTGTGTTGAGGATATTTCTGTTTCTTTGAAAACCAAAATTTGTTATTTCAGTGTGACCTTGGACTCTTCTCTATAGAGTAGCAATCCACTGCTGCCTCATTGCTTGTAGGTTATCATCACCTACTGCTTGCCTAGATAACCCATCATTGCCCCATTGCTTATAGGTTAGTAGTGCTGCTTTGCCTGAACATTCCTACTTTGCTGGACAATCATTTGCTGCTTGCCTGGACAATCCATTGCTACCTCATTGCTTATAGGTTAGCACGTGCTGCTTTGCCTGAACATTGCTACTTTGCTTTGTTTGCCTGAACATGCTTGCTTTGCCTGAACAATTTGCTACTTTACTGAACAATCATTGCTGCTTGCCTGGACAATCCATTGTTGCCTCATAGCTCATAGGTTAACACTGCTGCTTTATCTGAACATTTGCTGCTTTGCTGGACACTACTTACATCAAACATGCTACCCACTGCCCACATTGTACTTGCGACCCATTGCTCACATTGACCCTTGCTGCACTGGCTATAGTCCCCCACTACCCATTGCTTGTTGTTTTAACCCATACTGCATAGCGTGTAGTCCCCAGCTGTAACTCAACTACACTGCATAGTGTATAGAAGCCTTAGTCACCTCATTGCTTGTAGCAAACATACGCTGCATAGTCACTTCATTGCTTGTAAGTTGACACATGCTGCATAGACCCCCACTACTCCACTTCCATGGCCCCACATCACATCGTCCTTCTCTTCCTCATTCTTCCCAACTGTCTCCCCTCCTACCAGCACCCTCACTCCTCTCCCTCTACCTTCCTCACTTCTCCCTCCATTCTGTCCTCTAACCTAGCATCTGCTCTTGAGCTTCATCACACCCTCCCCCTCATTCAACCAGCCCCTCTCTCCCTAAGGCAACCCCATCCTCGCTTACGCTGTTCTGCCTCCGCTGTACCCCGCTCTCTACTACTCCTTCTCCTTCTCTCATCAGGTAATATTAACCCCAACCCTGGCCCCCCTCAATTTGTGTCTCACTCTAAGAAGAGTTCCTCTCGTACCTTATCTAACCTCATTCATATCCCTCTCCTCTCCCCTTCCGCCATCCTGTACCCATGTCCCAATCATTCGTCCAGAGATATCAACCCCAACCCTATCCCCCCAGAGGTCAGTCGCACTCTAATAAGAGATCATCACGTAACCTAGCTAATCTCATCCACATCCCTCTACTTTCCCCTACCACCCTCCCCCACTCATGCCCCAATCACTCATCCAGAGATATCAACCCCAACCCTATTCCCCCCAGAGGTCAGTCGCACTCTAAAAGGAAATCATCACGTTACCCTTCTAATATCATCAACATCCCCCTTCATCCCCCTTTCACTACCCCTCCCTCATGTCCCTCACGGAGAGCAAACTCATCCAGAGACACCTACACATACCCTAGCCCCCTTAATCTCTGCATTACTCTGTCAATAGATCTGACAATAGGTCCTCACATAACGACCCCCCTAAACCGCTGTCTTACTCTGGAAAGAAATCCTCACGTAACTTGTCCAACCTTATCCATATCCCTCTCTGTCCCCCCTCCTCCCTCCCATTCTCATGTGCCCTATGGAACGCATGCCCAGTCTCCAAAAAACGTCCTTTTATTCATGATCTCTTCATCTCTAATGCGCTACACCTGGCTCCTCCCAGATGATACCACATCCGCTGCTGCTCTCTGCAACGGAGGCTACCAGTTCTCCCACACACCTCGATCCACTGGCCGCGGTGGTGGTGTTGGGATTCTACTTTTTCCCTCTTGCCAATTCCAACCCCTCCCGCTGCCTCAGTCACATCCCTCCCTCTCCTTCGAAGTCCACTCCATTCGCCTCTTCACACCATTTCCCGTCTGAGTTGCTGTTATCTATCGCCCACCCAACACATCCAAATCAACCTTCCTTAACGACTTTGACTCCTGGCTCTCTGTCTTTCTAGACCCCTCTTCCCCCACCCTTATTCTTGGCAATTTTAATATTCACGTTGATAACCCCTCCAATCCCCACGCTCTGAAGTTCCTCGCCCTCACCTCCTCGTTTGACCTTCAACTTTGCTCCACTGCCCCAACCCACCTGCACGGCCACTGCCTTGACCTGATACTCTTCTCCAATTCCTCTCCCTCTAACTTCCGCAACTCAATCCTTCCCTCATCCGACCATCACCTTTTAACCTTTAATCTTCAGCTTCCATTGTCTCAACCTTGTCCTGTCTCCTCCATCCTATTTAGAAACCTTCATAATATTGATCCCTTGACCCTCTCCTCCGCCATTTCTCCATCTCTTTCCTCCATTATGTCCTCCAAATCCATCGATGAAGCAGTATCCTCTTATAGAAACATAGAAACATGATGACAGAAAAAGACCACATGGCCTATCTAGTCTGTCCTTCCATATCAACAACTACAACAGTCCACTTTTTACCTTTAGAGATCCTCTGTGTTGGTCCCATGCTTTTTTGAATTCAGTTACTGTCCTCATCTCTACCACCTCCACTGGGAGACTATTCCATGGATCCACTACTCTTTCCATAAAGAAATATTTCCGCATATCACTCCTGAATCTATCTCCCTTCACCCTCATCCCATGTCCCCTCGTAGCAGAACTTGCTTTCAATTGAAAGAGGCTCTCTCCCTGAACATTTATGCCACGGAGGTATTTAAACATCTCAATCATATCACCTCTATCCCGCCTTTCCTCTAAGGTATACATATTAAGATCCTTAAGTCTGTCCTCATATGCTTTATAATGAAGCCCACTAATCATTTTAGTAGCCACCCTCTGCACCGACTCCATCCTGTTCACATCCTTTTGAAGGTGCGGTCTCCAGAATTGCACACTATACTCCAAATGAGGTCGCACCAAAGACTTATACAGAGCCATTATCACCTCCTTTTTTCTGCTAGCCATTCCTATCCGTATGCACCAAATCATCCTTCTAGCTTTTGCCGTCGCCTTTTCTACCTGTTTAGCTACTTTAAGATCATCAGAAACAACCACGCCTAGGTCCCGCTCTTCTTTAGTGGACAAAAGTACTTCACCTCCTATACAAGTATGATCAATACCCAATAACTCCATCTGACATGTATATAGTTACCTATTCAATGCTACGCATATGTATATAGTTTACCCTGTTTTCCAAGTTACTTGTTCCTGTTCAATGTAATGACCTGACTTTGTTCATTGTCGGATACCTTTTGTTTTATGTAAACCGCGCTGATCGCAAATAGTGCGGTATATAAGAAATGCAAATAAATAAAATAAATAAATAAATACTGTATTGCTCCCTTGGATTGCTGCAGGCCAAATGCATGACCTTACATTTTTTAACATTAAATCCCAGCTGCTAAATTCTAGACCATTCTTCAAGCTTAGCTACATCCCTCCTCATGTTATCTACACCTTCCTAGGTGTCTACTCTATTGCAGATTTTGGTATCATCCGCAAAGAGGCAAACCTTACCCGACAGCCCTTCCGCTATATCACTAACAAAGATGTTAAAAAGAATCGGACCAAGGACAGATCCCTGGGGCACACCACTGGTAACATCCTTCCCCTCAGAGTGAGCTCCATTTACTTGTACTCTTTGTCGCCTCCCACCCAACCAATTTCTAACCCAAGCAGTAACTTTAGGGTACATCCCTAGGGTGCTCAGTTTGTTTATAAGTCGCCTGTGAGGAACAGTATCAAAGGCTTTACTGAAATCTAAATACACCACATCTAGAGCTCTCTCTCAGTCCAACTCCCTGGTCACCCAGTCAAAGAAATCAATCAGATTTGTCTGACAAGACCTGCCTCTGGTGAATCCATACTGCCTCGGATCCTGTAATCCGCTGGACTCCAGAAACCTCACTATTTTCTCTTTCAGCAGCGTTTCCAATAATTTACTCACCACCGAAGTTAAACTAACCGGCCTGTAGTTTTCAACCACATCCTTACTTCCGCTTTTGTGTAAAGGCACCACATGAGCCTCTCTCCAGTCCTTTGGCACCACTCCCGACTCCAACGAGGCATTGAAAAGGTCAGTCAGTGGAGTTGCTAGAACGTCCCCAAGTTCCCTCAGTATTCTAGGGTGTATCCCATCCGGTCCCATCGCTTTGTCTACTTTAAGTTGAGCTAGTTTCTCACGAACACAGTCTTCTGAAAATTGTTCAAGATGTCCCTCGCTTCTGTTCCTATTTGTGGGTGTTTTCTGAGGTCCTGCTCCTGGTTCTTCATCTGTGAACACAGAACAAAAATATTTGTTAAGCAATTCCGATTTATCCTTATCAGCTTCTACATATTTCCCCCCTGCACCCTTGAGTCTGACAATACCACTTTTGCCCTTCCTCTTCTCACTAATATATCTGAAAAATGTCTTATCCCCCCATTTTATTGCATTGGCTATTTCCTCCTCCTTTTGAATCTTTGCCTTCTTGACTACTTTGCTAGCTTCTTTAAGTTTTTCCAAATACAGATGCCTGTCTTCCTCTCTCTGTGATCTCTTGTATTTCATGAAGGCCTCCCTCTTTTTCTTCAATTTTTCAGCTATTTCCTTCGAAAACCATAGTGGTTTCCTTTTCCTTTTGCC
Source organism: Ichthyophis bannanicus (assembly GCA_033557465.1). Lineage (NCBI taxonomy): Eukaryota > Metazoa > Chordata > Amphibia > Gymnophiona > Ichthyophiidae > Ichthyophis > Ichthyophis bannanicus. The sequence continues at coordinate 729,139,331 of CM066036.1, read as the reverse complement.
TTTATTTACCATTTTAACAAAAAGGTTGGTTGACCTTAAAATACCCCCTTTCAGTTTTGCCCACTGTTTTTCTACATCCCCCAGATGTTCCCATCCCACTAACGACTCCCTGAGGTATTGGCCCATCTTCGCAAAGTTAGTCTTCCTAAAGTCTAAGATCCTCACCTTGGAATGGATTCTAACAGCCCTAGTCCTAAAACCGAACCACACCATCTGGTGATCACTGGATGCAAAATGATCTCCCACTACAACATCAGAAACACTTTCACCATTGGTAAGCACCAAGTCCAGTATGGCCCCTTCACGTGTGGGGTCTGTTACCAATTGCCTGAATAGTTCTCCCTGTAATGCTGAATGCTGAATCCCTGTAATGCTGAATCCCTGTAATGCTGAATAGTTCTCCCTGTAATAGTTCTCCCTGTAATAGTGCTGTAATGCTGAATGCTGTAATGCTGAATCCCTGTAATGCTGAATAGTTCTCCCTGTAATAGTTCTCCCTTATAATACTGCACTATCCTCTGCTCTTGACACTCTTGCCCCACCCACCCCATGCCCTGTCAGACATTCTGTTCCCTAGCCTTGGCTGTCACCCACCACCCGCTATTTACGCACCTGTACCCATTCTGCTGAACGTGTTTAGACCAAATCTCGCTCCCCGGAAGACCTTCTACACTTCAAATTCATGCTTGGCTCCTTCCAATCAGCCATAGCACTTGCCAAACAAGAATACTACATCCATCCGACTAATTCCCTTGCCTCTGACCCTCGCCGCCTCTTTAATACCCTCAATTCTCTCCTCAAGGTGCCCCCGCCCCCAGTCCCGCCCTCCCTTTCTGCCCAAACCCTAGCAGACTACTTCCACAACAAAATCCAAAAGATTACCCTTCAATTCCCCACCTCCTTATCTACCCCCCTCCCCAACTCGCCATCCCTACCCATACCTCATCTGCTACCCTCTCCTCCTTCCCTACAATCTCAGAAGAGGAAACTGCTGTCCTTCTTTCCTCATCCAAACCCACCACCTGTTCCTCTGACCCTATCCCCACCCATCTCCTAAACCCCCCTCTCCTCCACCGTTGTCCCCTCCATCTCTCACATTCTCAACCTTTCACTCTCCACTGCAACTGTCCCCGATGACTTCAAACATGCTGTTGTCACACCTCTCCTCAAGAAACCTTCACTCGATCCCACCTGTCCCTCTAACTATCGACCCATCTCGCTCCTTCCCTTCATATCTACACTACTAGAACGAGCAGTCCACTGCCACTGCCTCGACTTCCTCACCTCCCAGGCCCTCCTGGACCCACTTCAATCCAGCTTCCGTCCCCTACACTCCACTGAAATGGCTCTTACAAAAGTCTCCAATGACTTGTTCCTGGCTAAATTTAAGGGCCTCTACTCAGTCCTCATCTTCTCGATCTCTCTGCTGCCTTTGACAGTGTCGACCACAATCTTCTCCTCACCACCCTTTCCTCACTTGGCTTCAAGGGCTCCATACTATCCTGGTTCTCCTCCTACCTCTCCCATCGCTTCTTCAGAGTATGCTCTGGTGGCTCCTCCTCCTCTCCCACCCTTCTCCATGTTGGTGTACCCAAAGGATCCGTCCTGGGCCCCCTCCTTTTCTCTCTCTATACCCAGTCCCTTGGCATGCTCATCTCCCCTCATGGCTTTCTGTATCATCTCTATGCCGATGACTCCCAAATCTACCTCTCTACACCTAATATCTCGCCAACAATCCAAACCAGGATTTATGCCTGCCTTTCTGACATCGCTGCCTGGATTTCTCATCACTGCTTGAAATTGAACATGGCCAAGACTGAACTCCTTGTCTTTCCTCCCAACTCCTCCCCTCCCCTTCCCCCCTTCTCAGTCTCCGTGGATGGATCCACGATCCTTCCTGTCCCCTCGGCCCGCAATCTGGGGGTGATCTTTGATTCCTCTCTCTCCTTCTCTACTCATATCCAACTCATAGCTAAGACCTTTCTCTACAACATTAGAAAAATCTGCCCTTCCTTTCTGAGCACACTACTGAAACGCTTATCCACTCCTTGATCTCCTCTCGCCTCGACTACTGCAACCTACTCCTTGCCGGTCTCCCCATGAGCTATCTCCTCCCCCTTCAATCTATTCAAAATCATGCTGCTCGACTGATCTTCCGGCAGTCTCGCCATGCCCGCATTTATTTATTTATTTATTTAAACTGATTTCTGTCCCGCCTTATCCTTCAATCAAGGCGGCCTGCACAGCAAACAATCGACAGACAATGTGTTAAGTGTGGGCATGCAGTGGGCGGTGCGTGTGTGTAGTTGTGGTGTGTCATTGATTCTTGTGTGGCTATTTACAGTGTGCGCTATATACAATACTATGTACAGCATAAGCTTGCTTTCATATGTGTGTGGGTTGGGGGGGATGGGGTTCGACTCTGTTGCTGTCCATTGGGTTGCTTAGGTGACATCCTCGCATTACTCCTCTCCTCAAATCGCTTAACTGGCTCCCTATCCAATTCCATATCCAATTCAAGCTTCTCCTGCTAACCTATAAATGCATTCACTCCATGGCCCCTCAATACCTCTCACGCCTTATCTCTCCCTACATCCCCTCCCGGGAACTTCACTCCGCTAACAAATTACTTCTATCCAGGCCTTTCACTCGCACCACTAACTCCTGACTTCGCACTTTTCACCTTGCTGCACCTTACGCCTGGAACAGCCTACCTCTGTCCGTACGCCAAGCACCCTCCCTGGCCCTCTTCAAATCCAGAATGAAGACCCACCTCTTCACTATCGCTTTCAGATCCTGACGTCTATCCTTTATCTCAGCCTGACTCCCATCAGTTTTCACGACCGAATTGTAATGACCATACTCTGCTCCACACCAAATTGACCAATGCTCTGTATTGCACCAATTTGACCAATGCTCTGTATTGTCTCAACTTAATTGTAAGCTCGTACGAGAACAACTCTTGTATTGTACTGCCTGGTGCTATATAAGTGCTAAATAGTAGTAGTAGTAGTAGTAATGTAAGCACATTTGACAGGTATTTTGAAATCTGCTTTTTATAAGCTTTCATGGTTAAAGCATTTGAAACTCCCGCTACTGCAGGATGATCTACATTTAATTTTCCAAATGATCATCTTTCAATCACTTGATTACAGTAATTTATTAGATTGTAAGCTCTGATGAGCAAGGACCATCTTTTATACAGAATGAGGGTCATTCTGAGTCCTGTATAACGGGAATGTACGTACTTTTTGAATGTGCATTCCCACTAAATGCCTGGAGCTGATTACCGCTGCAGAGCTCCCCACACATATAGATGAGATGTGCAGGGAGCTCTGTATGGGGATGGGCCAGAGGAGGAGCAAGGGTGGGCCGGAGGTGGGGTGCTCTACCCGGACATACAGGGCCATTTCTGGCGCTGGTCCTATACTTCCGGGACGGAGGTTAGATGGGGAACGTATTCCACCTCGGAAGAGGAATAAGTTTGTTCGAAAAATGCAGCGGCCAGCTGTAGGACACAGCATTGATGTGAGGAGGGGCAATGGGTTCCCCTCAGCCCGATCCCAGCCGCGGCAGGCCTGATGGGGGGTCAGGCAGTGGGGAAATTATACTTACCATCTCTGCAGAGGTGCCATGGTGATGGGACGCAACGGCACCGGGGCTCCATGCAGATGCTGCGATCTGGTTAGATGGGGAGTTGGCTGGACATCCAAGCTCTCAGAATCAGGGCATGCCCTACCTGCCTTGCCTGCCCAGGCACTCTGCACCCAATTCTGATCCTGCAGGGACATATAGCCCCCATGGTTTCAGAATTGGGTGCTAATCCGGCCCATCCAGATTTCTGGATGTCCGGATCGGCCCCAACCTGAATTGGCCTCCACGTGTCTGTACAGCGCTGCATATGCCTTGTAGCACTATATAAATTATTAATACTAGTATATCTGGGTTAGCAGCATTACAGCTTTCCCAGAATGTGGTTGTAAGGATGTATTTTGGGATTTCCAGGATTCAACATGTGTCTCCTTTTTTAATGCAATTGCATGTATTACCCATAGACTTTCAAGTTTATGTTTATGTTTATTAGTGATTTCAAATACTGCCCTTTACAACTGTATCAGAGCGGTTTACATTTAGATTAAAAACAATCTGAGAAAGAAAAAGAAAGGAACTCCATTATTAGATAGGATAGCATCATACACATACTCAGGAGGGAGGGTGGAAAGGATCAGAAGGAAGGGGCGGAAAGGAAACAAGACATGTCACTCAGAGGGAATGTCAAAGACTTTTCGGAATAAGTAAGTTTTGAGTTGTGATTAGTACTTGATGAATGATGGTTCCAGATGGAGATGGGGGGGGGGGAGGTCATCCCACAGGCTAGGGCCGAGAAAATAGAATTCGGTATGGCGAGTGGTTTGGAAATGCACTTGGGAGGCTGTGGGGAAGTAGAGGAGATTGGCATAGATAGGGCATAGGATACGGTATGGTTCATGGAGGATGATGAGTGAGGAGAGGTAGGAGGGTATTCCTGAGTGGAGGACATCTGTGAACCAGTGTGAGAATCTCACTGGACTGGGATATAGTGAAGGCGGATTAAGAGAGGGGTAACATAATCAAAGCAGGAAGCATGAGCCAAGAGTTTAGCAGTGGTGTTCTGGATGAGCTGTAGACATTTCAGTGTTGACATGGGGAGTCCAGTGAAGACAATGTGGCAATAATCCAAGTTAGTTTTAAAGTTCTGGTGATTGTTTTTAAGGATCTTAGGAAAGGGGGAAAGGGAATTTAACTCACATCTATTCTCTAAGTTGAAGACAAGTTACATTCAGGTACATTAGGTATTTTTCCTGTTCACAGAGTGCTTACATTCTAGTTTTGTACCAAAGGTAATAGAGGGGTCAGTAACTTGCCCAAGATCAGAAGGAGTAACAGTTGGATTTGAACCTAGCTTTGCTAGTTCTCAGCATGCCAAGTTAACCATCAGGCTACTCCTCCTTAATGATCAGGGGCCATAATATTTATGTGTTGCTCTCCAGAAATATCACCAACATGTACCCTTCATTTGGGTGTGGAAAACTCGCTTCTCCACTCCGTAAAGCAATTGCACAGAGTTTAAATGTTTGTTCTTGCCTTTTCTTGTGCAGTGTCCCTTCTCTGAAACTCTTTACTTGTCAAGGTGTATTTAGAAACTATCTGAGCTTTAGAAAGCGTGTACAAACAATATTTTTTGAAAAAAATTTTATGGGCATGATGTCAGTGGTGTAGATCTGTAGGGCCCGATTTTCGAAGGCAGTTACACGGGTAACAGCCCAAGTTACCCATTTAAATGCCTTTACTGGGATTTTCCAAAGGGCACACAGAAATTTGCAAGTATGTGTGTAGATTAAGGTACTTCATAATCAATACACATACTTATGAACTCTTATCTGCTTTCTGCCCACACCATAGTCTCGGCTGTTCCTATCGGCAAAGTACATACATTCATGTCAATGTACATACTTTTAAACCGGTCAGTATTTTGCATGAGGATATTTATGCCCATATGTGGCCACATATTCATAACAATGACACCCCCCAATGACAATAACAATGACCCCCCTCAATGTCCTATCAACACTAAATTTACAGAGCATTGGGGAGGTGGAAATAGATACTTTTGGGCAGATGCAGAAAGACTAGCACTTCCTTTGAGCACAGATAAAGCAACTTATATGCACAAGTTTTGCTATGCCAAATGCAGAAAAGAGATTGACGCACACATAAACAGCAAAAGAAAGGTATGCACACATAGCAGTGCCAAGCATATTTAAATTATATGCAAATGAACTGCACATATTAAAACAGAATGCTAATAAGGTCTGCACCCAAAGCAGAGAAATGCATAGAGCGCCAATATCTCTATGCCTGGTCTGAGGTGACAAACATCTTGCGCATGTAGGGAAAGACTGTTTCAGTGTGTGTACCAGTGAATAGTTACCTGCAACGTGAAAATGTTTGTGTATCTTCCAACATATAAGTGAAAGTTCGGCATTCACAAACAAATGTCTTTTGCTTATTATCTTTGTGTTTTTTGGACTCACTTATGCAGTATCATTCTCCATTTACAGTTAGGTCTCTGTTGTGATTTCATAAAAAAAAATGTTTTTGGGCGAAATAGTGATTATTATGGGCTGAGTGCCAAAAGAACCTGCACGTCATATGCGCATAACATGAGTGTTTGACATTTACACTCATGCGCACATGTCCACTTGTAGTGTGTCTGTGCATGAATTGGCTCCCCTCCTTTCAACTTTACGCCACAGTTTTGCACACAGCTCATTTGCATACACACCCTTTGCTATGAAAACACATACTTAGCTAATAGCGTGCAACTTCAGCGCCGGCTTTCTCATCGGCCTGTTTGTTTGAAATCCTTATAAGCATATCAACTCTTGTAAGTGCCCATTGTAATAGGTAAGTTCCATTAGTTCTTTGAGGAACTTCTAGTTCAATTTTGCAGGTAATTTTCTTTCTTAACATGTAGCTTTTGTCATTCATTTCAATAATTTGTCTTTTTCATTATTGATTTCTGCATTAAAGCAGTTAGAATTTAAAGTGTGATCTCTTTCTCACTGTATACAGGTCATATATGGAGCCTCCTCTAGCTATGATTATTCTGGTATTATCAACAGCAATGTACTATGGTGTATTGGGGCTCTGAGAAACAGAGAAGACTGCCTACTGTCACCATTTCATTGCAAATTTCAGTTTTATATATTTTGTAAAATAAAATGTGGAGGAGTAGCCTAGTGGTTACAGCAACTGCCTAGTATCCAAAAGATCAAGGGTTTGATTCCCACTGGCACCCCCCTGTGACCTTTGACAAGTCACTTTACCTTCCATTGCCTCAGAAGAAAAGGCCTAACAATCTACTTCTGGTGATACATTGTCAAAAAAACCCAGAGGCAGCTTAGGTTGCCAGAAGTTAGCATTGACTTGACAGCACTAATAGAAAAACAAATTTGTAAAATGAACTATCACCAAAGTATCACATTGCATCTGAGATCTGTTGAGAATTATCCAGAAACTATGCCCCTACTAAGTTACAATGATTTTAGTATAGTCCTACAGGCCAACATCACACCAGTATTGGACTTTTGCAACTCAGTCTACCAAGGCCTTCCAGCAACAACAATCCACCCTCTTCAGATGGTACAAAACACTGCTGCTCATATTCTCACAGGAACAAACAAATGTGAACAGATAACACCAATCCTTGCACAACTTCACTGGCTCCCAATCAGGAGTCATGCAAAATACAACACTATTATCAACATATTTAAAATACTCCAGAATAGCGAGGCCGTGGAGCCCCCGGTGCACGTGGCCGGCACTAACCGGGGGGGCGGCTGGTCACGCGCTCGCTCGGGAGCTGGCCGCGAGGGTTCGCAGGGGTGGGCCCTGGTGGCGGCGGCGGGCCATTGGCTCCCGCGGCCCAATGAAGGGCGCGGGAGCCAATGGAAAGGTGGTAGGTAGGAGGCAAGGGGTTCTGGGTAGGCACGACGGCATCCGACGGCCTTTCCCTTGCGAGAGCTGTGGGAGCCGGACGTCTTCGTCAGTGCGGTGCGTTGCGGGGACCCCAGGCATCGGGTAGAGTAACTGCGGCCCGGGCAGGCGAGCATGTTACTGGGGGGCTGGTGGGAGACACGATTGCACAATTAAACAAAAGAAACTATATATATATATACAGCTGGGGGTTTCTTTGGTAGAGGGGTTATTGGGGAGCCTCTTAGTGGGGGGCTTTTGTCTGATTGGAGGGACTGGTGGGGGCCAGGCAGGTCGGTGTAGGGGGGCTTAGAGTTGGGCAAGTGGGGGGGTGGTGTGCAGATACTGCTGGTAAGTATTCCTACTTGTACAGTCTCCGTGGCTAGGGGATATGGGAGGTGCTGGCAAGCAGACCCCGAGGAAGGTTGGGGGGGTTGATAAGCGTAAGGGCAAGGGGCAAGCAGATGGAATGGGCGTCCGGGGGGGGGAGCAGGCCGGCGCTGGGTCTAGTGAGGCGCAGGCTAGTGGGGGAAATAGGGGGCGGGGAGGTAAGACACGAGGTGGGCCAGCCGGCGGTGCGGGGGGGCATGGGGGGCTAGGGGGAGGGCACCCAGCCGTGGACGAAAATCTAGGGGGAGCAGCAGGGCGGGGGACGGTGCAATACTGAGGCGGGGCAGCGGGGGGGAGGCACCCGGCGTTGAGGCACCTGGCGAAAGTGGTCAGGCGGGGCGCCCGGTTCTGGGCTGGCGGTAGGCCTGCCGGTCCAGGAGGCGGCGGGGCCCGGTTTGTCACAGGCGCCTTGGTCAGCCGGGGGGGCCAGCGGTAATGACTGGTGGGGATGGTGGGGCCCCATGTGTGGTCCAGGGTTCCTGGGATGGAGGTGCGCTCCTGGCTGGGAGCATTGGCAGAGTGGGGGCAGGGCTGCTCGAGGGTGGATTGGTCAGGGGCGTGGCAGCAGCCTCATGCTGCGGGGGGTCCCATGGGGTCTTTTCCTTTTTTATCTCCGCAGGTGCCTTCGGGATGGCAGAGCACCGCGAACCCGGGTCAGGAGGGTCCGCCGGCGCGGGCTGAAGCGTCACGGAGTGTCGAGGCCCAGCCGCCTGGAGGGGCGGCACGAGCGTCGCAGCATGCGGATCCGGCAGCGACGGGGCGCCCAGAGGTCGTGGAGGTTTCGGAGTCGGCGGCAGGTAAGTCTGGGGGAGCGCCCGGGGGTGGCAAGAGGGGGCAGGGTTTGAAGAAAAAGCAGCGGCATTCCTGCCGCCTGCGTAGGACATCAGGATCCGGCTCCTCCACGTCCTCCACATCCTCTTCGTCTTCGTCTGGCGGCAATGGGGGCGGGAGGGGGGCTGCTGGGGCCTCTGGTGCCGCGCCTTCCGTGGCAATTTTCTCCGAGCTTTGGGAAGGCGTCCCGAGACGGTTGCGGCGCAAAATTCAGGAGCGGCGCTACATAGATATCTTTCAGTTGTTAGAGGTAGGAAGCGCTCGGGGGACAGTCGGCGGAAACGGAAAGCGGACGAGAAAGCAGGTCGAGTACGGAGAGTTGCGCGTAATGTGACTAACTGGACTAGGGCGTTTTTACGGCTAGCTAGTGTTTGGGGTCGCGCGCATCCTTCGCACTACGGGATGTTGTTGGCGTGCGCGGACTCCATCTTGGAAGCGTCTCAGTCGCATGATGGTTGGGCTTGGCTCAACTATGATGAGAAGTTCTGTGATAAGATGGAGGAAAACCGGACGCTGTCATGGGCTACACAGGACATTAATCTGTGGCTCACGCAAATGGCAGCCAGGCCGGTCGGCGGGAGGTTCTAAGGGTGGGGTGGGAGCGGCGCCGGGGACCCTGCGGCCCTTTCGGGCTGGGGAGCCGGCGGTGGGGCAAAAAGGGGCCGGAGGGGGGGCACGGGGGATGTTTGCTGGCGCTTCAACAAATCCTCCTGCCCTTTCTCGGATTGCAAATTCCGCCATGCCTGTTCCGTCTGTAATGGTGGGCATTCCGCCCTCAAATGCGTTAGGAGGGGGCCGGTCAGCGCCGGCTTGCCCCCCCCCCCCTAAGCAGTAGGAGCTGGTTTGAGGTAGCTCCGACCCCGATACGGCTCGATGCATTGCGGGGTTGGTTGCTCAGGTACCCCAGGAAGGCGGATAGAGTGATCTTGGAGGAGGGTTTTCAGGAGGGCTTTCGGATTCCAGTTTCCGGTTCGGTCGCAGTACGTGCAGGGCGGAATGCGCCCTCTGTTAGGCGGTTCGCCCACATCGTGCGGGACAAATTATCCATGGACATTGGGCTGGAGAGGGTGGTGGGCCCCTTCAAAGAGCCGCCCTTTGCTAGCTTCGTGGTGTCCCCATTGGGGGTCATTTCGAAGAAAGAGAGTGGCAAATATCGGTTGATTCATAACCTGTCCTTCCCCAGCGGGGCCTCTGTGAACGATCGGATCCCCAAGGAGGTGTTTGCGGTCCGCTATGCCTCTTTCGATGCGGCCGTGGAGTTGGTGAGAAGTTGCGGGCGGGGATGCTTGATGGCGAAGGCGGATATTGAGTCGGCCTTCCGTTTGTTGCCGGTTCATCCATCGGCTTTCCCTTTGCTGGTGTTTTGCTTCGAGGGCAGCTTTTACTTCAACCGGTGCATGCCTATGGGGTGTTCCATCTCATGTGCATACTTTGAGCGGTTTAGCACCTTTTTGCATTGGGCCTTAGTGGATCGGGTGGGGTGTGATCAGGTGGTCCACTACTTGGATGATTTCCTGCTCGTCGGGGGTGCACAATCCGGTCAGTGCCAGGTGTTGCTTGACGGTTTCACGCAGATGTCGCGAGAGTGGGGTGTTCCACTTGCGGCGGGGAAAACAGAAGGCCCGGCGACGCATCTCAGGTTCTTGGGTATTGAACTGGATTCGGTGGCGATGGAGGCACGATTGCCATCGGCGAAGGTTGCCAGACTCCGGGTCCTGGTGGCGAACGTCTTAGGTTCCCGGAGGATGACCTTACGGGAGATGCAGGCGTTGATCGGTACTTTGAACTTTGCTTGCAGAGTGATTCCCATGGGCCGCGTTTTCCTGAGACGTCTGGCCGCGGCAACGGCGGGGGTTGTTAAGCCGCATCATCGGCTCCGGGTGTCGCGGAGCATTCGGGCCGACTTGGCCATCTGGGGGTTGTTTTTGCGTGATTTCAATGGGGTTACAGTGCTTCAGGAACGGGAGATCTCCAGTCGGGATTTACGCTTGTTTACGGACGCGGCTGGCGGGTTAGGGCTAGGTATATATTTCGGAGGCTCCTGGTGCGCGGAAGCGTGGCCCGCTTCGTGGAAAGCGGCGGGCCTGACGACTAATATAACTTTCTTGGAATTGTTCCCGTTAATGGTGGTGTTGGCGCTTTGGCCGGATCGGATTCGCAATCGGCGTGTTGTGTGGTGGTGTGATAACGAGGCGGTGGTCAGCGTGATAAATAACTACACGCCACGCTGCCAGTTGGTGGCTGACCTGATGCGTCAGATTGTGCTGGCCTGCTTGCGTTTGAATGTGGTGGTCCGGGCTAGGCACATTCCTGGTAACACTAACGTAGTCGCTGATGTTCTCTCGTTTTAAGTGGGAGCTGTTCCGGAAGCTGGCGCCGGAGGCCGAAGAGGCGGGGAGGGCGGTCCCCGCAGAGTTATGGCGGATTGGCCTAGGGACATGATCGAGCTCCTGCAGTCTTCGGCGACAGCGTGGTGGCGTTCCTGGAGGAGCGGGGATGGCGGTGGGGTCCACCTCCTGATCATATGGTGGGTCAGTATGTTTTGGTAGCGAAGGCAGCAGGATTGTCACGATCCACGGTGAGTAGGCACTTGGCAGGGTACTCGTTCTTCGCGAAGGCGGTGGGGTGGGGGGCAGCTGGCGGGGGATTTTTAACACGCAGGCTGTTGCAAGGCTGGGAGCTCTCCCTTCCTACACTAAAGGATGGGCGGCGGCCCATAACACACGAGTTGCTCCAGCGGCTGTGTTCGGCGTTGCCAGAAATGGTTTCGTCCAGATATGAATGTGTTCTTTCCGGGCGGTGTTTTCGCTTGCATTTTTCGGGGCTTTTCGTATCAGGGAATTGATTGCAGAGTCGGGTCGTACTGCGGGTGGGGGGGGCTTGCAGGTGCACCACGTGAAGTGGGCGGGGGGCGTCGTCGGTCTTTACTTGGCGCGTTCCAAAACGGATCAATTAGGGAGGGGTGCGTGGGTGTGATTGAGAGTCATGGCAGAGTCCGCCACCTGCGGGCTTACTTGCAGGAGCGGCCGCCGGGCGGGGGTAATTTATTTCTTCACGAGGACAGGACGGTGCTCACGCGGTTTCAGTTTACGGCGGTCCTAAGGCTAGCTTTGAGCCATATCGGGGAGGATCCTAGGTTGTTCGCCACGCATTCCTTTCGCATTGGGGGGCGACTAGTGCCGCGGCGGTGGGTTTACCTGACGGGGACATACGACGGATCGGTAGATGGCAGTCTGGTGCCTTCCGCAGATATGTCTGCCTGTAGGGGCGGGGGGGGCGGGCTAACCCTGTGTTCTTTCTTTTGCAGAAGCGTTTCCATCTTCGTGTCGCTGTTGGGTGATCGGCCATTCTTTTGTCTTCTGGGCCGGTCGGCAAGCAGCAACGCGCCCGGTGGGGCGGAATATTGGACTGGATGCGCTCGGGGTGACTGTTTCATGGGTGGGCGAGCGTGGGCTATGTTGGATTCAGCTCCTGCCTTTGCTGCGGCACCATGAGCGGATACGAGGGACACCTGAGGCCTTGCTGATTCACCTGGGTGGCAACGACCTGGTGTCCTGGACTTGTCGGCAGCTGATACGGACCGTCCTCAAGGATTTGCATGTGATCTTGACAATGTTCCCTGGTGTGCATCTGTTGTGGTCGGACATCTTTCCCAGGCCTGTTTGCAGGGATCAGCGGCGCTGGTTGCGGGGTCTGACGAAGATTAATCGCCAGATTGGCAGGTGGGTGGGGGAGCAGGGGGGGGGTGCCAAATTTTGCACCCGTGGGCCGATGTAGATTGTGCCGGCCTGTATAGAATGGATGGAGTACACCTATCCCTGGTTGGGATAGATTTGCTCTTGAATGATTGGCAGGAGGCCTTGGAAGATGTGTTGCGAGGGAAGAGTGCTGGTCGCAGCTTTGCCGGGGGAGGGGTCGGCTCGGGCTATTAGGGGGCCCGAACCGGTGGCGGGATCCCGGAGGTTTCCGGGGTCCGGAGCCGGAGCCAAGCTGGAGGGCGGGGGTGGGGTACCCCCGACCCGGACAGTCCCTCAGGCTTTTGCTAATAATATGGCAAAGCTGGAATGAGGGAGGCGAGGCAAGTTGCCGGGGCTGCGACCCGGTGGAAGCGGAAGCGGCGTCACTTTGCTACTCACATGGCTGGTGAGGGCTCGCTCTGCTGGGGGGGGGGGTAAAGTTAACTGTGTTGAATTGTTGTTGGTTATTGTTATGGTTAATAAAGCTGCGACCAGTTTAATTCCCAATACAGTGTGTTGTAATTTGTTTAAGAAATGTATGGGGCCGGGGAATTGGGAGGGGGGGGGTTGTAAGGGAGGAGGAGCGACCGGTCCGCCGTACCCGGTTATGAATCAGCTGAATCACTCCAAGACCTAATAAAAATATACCCAGGAAACTGTCCGTCAAGAATAAACAACAGAAACACACTAACCAGGCCTATACACATGCTCAGAAGATTCTGAGCTATAGAGCACTTCCGTCACGGCGCCGTCGGGGGACGACACCAGGTGTGGCTGACACATCCTGCTTGTCCTAGGAGAAAATAACTTACACATCCATCCACACAAGCTGGACAATGCCTACATATTAATACCAGTGATCACACAACATAACCACAAACTGTAAATAAGTTACTTATGTAAAAGGTTATGAAAATGCTCTGTGTTACAACCTAATTATAAGTTATAGAGCTTAAATAAACCTTGTTAGAATGTAAATAGTTGCTTTCAAATGAGTTTTAATGTAAACCTCCTTGATTTAAGGAAAAGGTGGTATATAAAGACTGTTAAATAACATAAAATAAATAAATAAAAGAGCAAAAGTGTTATGTTTTTATACTTTGAATTGGATAGTACCATGTCTTTCACATTTATATTTTAAAAATCTCAGCTGCAGCAAAGTCATTGATTATCATAACCTCTTTTTGTTTATCGGCCATCACTTCACTTTCTATTATATTTGTCGTTCATCAAAAAGTCTCCTTCTATTACATTTCATCCTCTTTACTCTATGTCCTCTAGGTTCCAATTAAGTAAAGGATTTGTGAATATGTCTTACCTAAAGGCATAAAGCATGTGCGAAAGTAATGAAAAAATGTAATTTGCCTTGAATATAAAATATAACAGCAGTCTCTATAGAAAAAAACACAGTGAATGATAAAACTAAAAATAACTGTATTAAAATGAGATCAGATGTTAACACTGAACTATTTTTCAAGTTTTCTTCTAACCTTTCAGTTGAATAATTATTACTCTATGTTTTATGACTAATTCATATCATAGGTCATTTTTAAATTAAAGCAGTAAGTCTACTTTTTCATAATTCTGTTTTCAGGACAAACAAAGTCAGGAACACAGCAGATTCTAGTAAATGCAGACACACATTTCCAGTTTCTAAAACACAATGAACTTGAAAGGGGTTTGGGATTTCTGCTTCACATGATCCTGTAACTTAATTAACCACAAAAAGAAAACTGTTCTTCAAGAAATAACAAATCCAGATACCTAGAAAATGAACAGACTAGCAGATTCAAGTAATGATTAAACTATGATTCACAAATACTAGCAAGTAACAGCTCTGCTATTTTTCTTTTAGAATAGCATGGCAGATTTGCTGCTTTCATTTCTATTTCATGTTTATCTGCCCTCTCTTTTCATTAAGGCAGCCAATAATCTACCTAGATTTTAGAAAAGCCTTTGATACTGTTCCTCATAGGAGACTTATTAATAAACTGAGCAGCCTGGGGATGGGTCCTAAGGTGATGAATTGAATCAAACATTGGTTGACTGATAAGACAGTAGAGGATGGTGGTAAATGGAATTCACTCAGATGAAACAGAAGTGAGTAGTGGAGTGCCTCAGGGATCAGTCCTGGGACCAATGCTATTCAAAACTTTTCTGGGTGATATTGCTGAAGGGTTAAAAAGGAAAAGTTGGTCTTTTAGTAGATGACACAAAGATTTGCAACAAAATGGATACCTCAGAAAGAGCAGACAAACTCCACTTCTACTATCACTGTGAATATGGAAAGTAGTGGGGATAGTGGAGTGCCAGCTTCTCTATACCCTTTGGATGTTATACAGGCAAGATAAGCACTTTCCTGGTGCCTTGGGTGGGGACATCGAAGTCCACTGCATCACCCCAGACATGCCTCCACTATGCCCGCTGCCCACTTGGACAAACCTGCAGTGGAGACATCCTAAAATAGCTATGGGGATGTCTTTATGATTTGGACATCCACAAGCAAGTTTTTGGATGTCCAAATCATGATTGCAAATGCAATGTGTGCCTTCAAGTCAGTCCTGACTCCTGGTGACCCAGAAGCTCCTGGGTTTTCTTGGCAGTGTGACCAGAAGTAGATTGCCAGGCCTTTCTTCCAAGGCAATGGAGGGTTAAGTGACTTACCCAAGGCCACAAGGAGTGCTAGTGGGAATTGAACCCTGGTTGCTTTGTTACTAAGCCAGTGTTCTAACCACTAGGCTACTCCTCCACTCAGATCATGATTAAGGGCCCAATATTGAGCTAGGCTCATTTTCAAAGGGATATGTGCCTCATCAACACATAGCCCTTCCTGCCAATCTCTAACCAGGATATTCAATGCTGAGGCAACAGCATTGAATATATGGGGATTGCCACACACACAGGAAGCTGCCAGAGCTAACCGAGCAGCAGTGATATTGCTGCTGCGCGGTTATCGCTTGTCGCTGCCTCCACCCCACCCCAATACTATCCGGATAGCACTGGGGCACGTAGGGGAGTTAGAAGTGGCTATTCAATGGAACTAACTGTGTAAGTGCCGTTGACCATCCCGATCTAAGTTATTCCATGTAACTCCATGTAAATCCCTTTCAAATATCGGGCCCTAAGACTTTTAAAATGATCCACACTATGATATTCAATATTTTATTTTCTATTTCTTTCCTAATAATTCCTAGCATTTTGTTTGTTTTTGGGCCACCGCTGCACACTGAACAAAGCACCTAGACCCTTTTCTTGCATGGTGATTCCTAATGTGGGACCTAGCATTGTGTATCTATAGTTTGAGTTATTCTTCCCTATGTGTATCACTTTGCAGTTGTCCACACTGAATTTTATCTGCCATTTGGATGCCCAGTCTTCCAGATTCACATGGTCCTTCTGCAATTTATTACAATCTGCATGCAATTTAACAACTTTAAATAATTTGGTGTCAATCTACAAATGTAATCACCTCACTTGTATTCAGATTGTTAATAAATGTTAAAAATAACCATTCCCACTACAGATCCCTGATGTACTCCACTATTCACTTTCCCCCATCAAGAAAATTGACCATTCATCCTTTCTCTTGGTTTTCTATCTCTCAGCCATTTTTCAGTCCACAATAGACATTGCCTTATATGCCATGACTTTTTAATTTTCTCAGAAGTTTCTTGTCAAACACTTTCTGGAAGTTTAAATATACTATAACAACTGGCTCACCTTTATCACCATGTTTATTTATGTCTTCAGAGAAATGGAGCAGATTGGTAAGGCAAGACTTCCCTTGGTTAAACCCATGTTGACTTTGTCTCATTAAACAATGTTTGTCCATGTGTTCACTAATTTTGTTCTTTATAATGTTTTCCCCCATAGAGAACAGTGGTCAATGAGGATGTACAAGTGCAATGCAAAATACAGATACGCCTGTCCTCCATGAAAAGTGCACAAGCATAAGGGGCCATGTGTTCCCCCTCCCGCCAGGGACCCTGCATGTGCCTATACTCACTGCACAAAGCAGAGCATGATGGCAACTAGACAGCCAAACTTCTCAAGAGATGAATCCCGGATGCTGTGATGCCTGACCCTGTAAGATGAAGAACTCTTATATTTCCTAGGAAGTCACAATCCTCTCCATGCTGCAGCAAGACAGATCTGAGAGAGGATCAAGCGGCTCTAGCAAGATGAGTCATGTAAAGGCACAGCACACAGTGCACATGTAGCAGCTGGCAAACAGCCAGTGTATAGACAGGGAAGGCAGGTAGCCAAGGCTAGGTGAAAAGATAGCCAAGAGAGGCTGGTCCCCTTATGATGCACCCTCTGAGAGGATGGAAAGAACACCACCAGGAAGCAAACAAAGACAGAAAAGCTACAGACAGAAAGACAATCAAAAGCACAATTGGTACCTGGCACTGAAAGTAGGCACAGACATACTAGCAGAGCAGTGGCAAGAGAACAGGAGGCAAAAGATAGGCAGGATATGAGGCATACATGGTCTGGGCACTGGGACATGTGGGTGAGGGCACATAAGCATTTAAGAAAATGCCATGGTCCATGGCTACAGAAAGGCAAAGCCGCATGCATAAGCATGTGTGAACTCTGCATAGACTGTATCCCCAGGGCAGAGCACATGCAGTAGATATAGTTGCAGGAAATGCTGGTGCACAGAGGCAGAACCAAAGGAGAGCCACCAAATTAAGGCCAGATAGTGCACAGCCACAAATGGCAGCCATCAGCAATACTCATGTGTTGCGCAGGAAACCAAGATATCTGAAGGGTTGGGTGAAAGATGTGACTAGAACCCAGGACCAAGGCATGCCCTATGACCACATGCCATAGCCTCTGTATACCTGGGCAGCACCAACCCCTAACCCAAAGCCAATTGTGAAAAAGAGTGTCAGGTAGATGATGTGGGGAGGGGGGAACTGCTGAAATGACAATATGGCTAAACAAGATGTTGCAACTTATTTCCAAAGGGCATTTCCATATTCTACAGGGCCTTGAGTCAGTAAAAGTCTGGTTCACAGATTTGTGCAGAAACAGCCCCAATTGCCGCAGCATCTACAGCAGCAGCAAGGTAAGTCATGCCATGTATAGCATCGATGAGACATGTAGGGAAGGGACCCTGGATCGTCATTTGTAAGGAACAAAGGCATGGGATACATAGCAACATTATTAGCCACAACATGGATTGCCACACTGGAACATGATCTCTATTGTCCTATGCATTCAGGGCATAGGGTAGAAGAGTTCCATAAAGCAGGGAACCCAGCAAAGCTACTGGTAAATGTTGTAGAGAGGGCCAACAGAACATGATATCTGCAAACATATGGAATGGGAGGGGGGGGGGGTGGAGGCAAGGACTGGAGACTCACAGGATGACCCAAATGGACATGGACCCATTTGGAGAAACTGTACAGAGAGAGACTGTATAGGGGACATGACCTAGTCAGGGTGGCCATAAGTACTGGATGGTGATGGCATGAGAAGGTGGTATTTTTATTTATTTATTTTATTTTATTTACATTCTCTTATATACCGCGCTATTCTGCATCAGTGCGGTTTACATTGAACAAACTGAAATTACATTGAACAGGGCATTATAACTTGGAGATAACTATTTTACAGGGAACATGGGCTATGGAGGGTTAAGTGGCTTGCCCAAGACCACAAGGAGCACCTGTGGAACTAGAAACCCCAGTCCTTCCGGCCCAAGGTTGCTGTCCTCTAGTGGGATTTGAACCCCCGACCTTCCAGCCTGAAGTACCTTGCCCCAACCACTAGGCCACTCCTCCACTCCTAAAGATAAAGATAAAGATTCCATGTCCAGATGCCACTGTCATTGCTCAGGTACATGTGTAGGCCACCACTCTGCATTGGATAATTATGTCACTCAGCGAAGTGCAACAATGTTTGTGTGGTAAAGGCCCCTGTGAAACCAGGTACCAAAGGTTGTGAGGACTGTAGTTGGCCATATGGGTTCAGAGAGTAAGCATAGTTACTCACCTGTAACGGGTGTTCTCCAGGGACATCAGGAATCAGTCCTCACATATGGGTGATGTCGGCGCCGACAGACTCCTCGTGCGGAGCAATTCCCCAGCTTTCAAAGAAAGCCTTTGGGATTGCCTACGCATGCGCAGTCCCCTTCCCATCCAAGGGTGCCATCTTGCTCAGTCAAATGACATAGCTAAAAAGACGGCAAAAAGAGAAAAAATTCTAATTATAGGACTGCAACTCCAGGGGAGGAGGAAGGGCCGTGAGGACTGATTCCTTCTATCCCTGGAGAACACCTGTTACAGGTGAGTAACTATGCTTTCTACAGAACAAGTAGGAAGTCAGTCCTCACATATGGGACTCCCCAGCTATAGGCTACCGAGAACCTTAGCTGAAAAATAGCTCCCTCTAGAAGAGCCGCAGCAGCTGTAAAATGATTTTCTTTGAGAACGCAACCCCCAGGGTAGCCTGACACCAAAGGGTCGGAGGGTAGGAGTTGCCTAAACCTCAAATAAATTATGGAGTACCGCCTGGCTGAAAACACTGTTCCACTGGGACTCTCTCCAGGCAGTAATGGGCTGCAAAAGTCTGGCTTGAAGACCAAGTTGCGGCCCGGCAGATGTCTGCCAATGGAACAGAGTGGTGGTTAGCCACTGACGCGGCCTTAGCCCTGACACGGTGGGCCGTGACTCGACCCTGCAGCTGGAGGTTAGCTGACCTATAAGCCCAGGCGATGCAGTCTGCCACCCAAGTGGATAACGTGCGCTTGGAGACAGGTAGACCCAGCCTACTGGGGTCATAAGAAAGGAAGAGCTGAGAAGCCCTCCTATGTCCCCGAGTACACTCCAGATAGAAAGCGAGCACCCTCTTACAGTCCACGGTATGCAGTACTGCCTCTGCCCAGCTGGCATGCGGTCTGGGAAAGAAGATTGGAAGCACCACCTCCTGGTTGAGGTGGAATGAGGAGACCACTTTCGGAAGGAACTTGGGGTGAGTGCGAAGGACCACCCTGTTTCCATAAAACCGTACGTATGGTCTATCAGATACCAGAGCTTGCAGATCACTCACACGTCTGGCAGATGTGAGTGCCACCAGGAAGAGCACTTTCCAGGAGAGAAAGTGCAGATGACAAGTAGACATCGGCTCAAAAGGTGGGTGAGTAAAATCACATTCAAGTCCCACTCAGTTGCCGGAGGACGAACCGGAGGCTTTAGAAGAAGCAGACCTCTGAGGAATCTGGACACTGAGGGGTGAGCCGACAGAGGTTGCCCTTCCACTGGATAGTGGTTTGCTGACAAAGCACTCAGGTGGACCCTGACAGAGTTAGACTTAAGACCTAATTCTGAGAGATGAAGCAAGTACTGCAACACCACCGGTACAAGGCAGGAGAAAGGGTTTTCCTTGCGTTGTGTACACCACTCTGCAAACCTACGCCACTTGAAGGTGTAGGACTTCCTAGTGGATTGCCTCCTGGAGGCCAGTAACACTTCTTCCACATTTTTAGGAAGGAGTAGAGGGGCCAGCATTACCCTTTCAGCAGCCATGCCATCAGGTTGATGGACCTGAGTTTGGGGTGCAAGAGAGAACCCTGCTCCTGAGACAGAAGGT
The DNA here is from genome assembly GCA_033557465.1 of Ichthyophis bannanicus. Taxonomy (NCBI): domain Eukaryota; kingdom Metazoa; phylum Chordata; class Amphibia; order Gymnophiona; family Ichthyophiidae; genus Ichthyophis; species Ichthyophis bannanicus. The sequence goes on along the minus strand of CM066036.1, from coordinate 729,119,256 downwards.
CGGGCTGCATCCCTAGAGGAGTGGGGTCTCCACTGCCAACTGGAGGAGGAGCAGAAACCAAGGCTGTCTTGGCCATCTGGGGGTTACCAGGATGACCGAGGCCCTGTCCCAAAGGATCTTGAACAATGTTCGGGCCACCAGAGGCGTGGGAGGAAACACATACAGGAGGCCCACTGACCAAGAGAGGAGAAAAGCATCCACAGCCACCCTCTGAGGATGTGGTTGTCTGGAGCAAAACCTGGGTAACTGGTAATTCTGCGGATTGGCAAAGAGATCTATGGACGGATACCCCCAGCGGTGGAAAATCCGCTGTGCCACGTCCGGATTCAGTTGCCATTTGTGAGGTTGGAGAATCCTGCTTAGCTTGTCTGCTAGAACGTTCTCCTGACCATGCAGATAAATTTCTTTGATCGACATACCCTGCCTGACTGCAAATGAGCAGAGGTCCAGGGTCTCCTGGCATAGGAGTCGAGACCCTGTGCCCCCCTGTTTGTTCACATAGAAAATTGCTACCTGGTTGTCTGTCTGCACTAAGACAGACTGACCTGAGAGAAGGTTCGAAGATGTAGGCAAATCACTCGCAGCTCTAAGAGGTTGATTTGGTGCATAGCCTCCTGAGGAGACCACAACCCCTGAGTCCATGAACCCTGGCAATGGGCTCCCCAGCCCAGCAAGGATGCATCTGTCGTTAGTACTCTTGTGTGCGAGGGAGGCTGAAAAGGCACTCCTTCGAGCAAGTTGGATGGCTGAAGCCACCACTGCAACGACTTCAGGAGTTGCTTGGACACCGCTATTCTGTCTGAGGTGGCCTGTGGACTGTGTCCACTGGTCCCTGAGGCATCATTGAGCTGTTCTCATGTGCAGACAAGCATTCAGGGTTACATGCACCGTGGAGGCCATGTGGCCTAGTAGGTGGAGGAAGCTTCTCGCAGAAATCTGAGATTGTTGACTGACCTGACGAACTATCACCATCAGCCGGTTTTCCCTGTCCTCCAGCAAGTAAGCCCTTGCCCGGAGGGTGTCTAGTCTTTCCCCTATGAACTCCAAGTTTTGAGTGGGGAGCAAAATAGACTTTGCATGATTTATGACAAAACCCAGATGCTGTAGCAGGTTTACTGTACGAGAAGTGGCCTGTTGGGCCTCCTGGATCGACTGGCCTCTGATTAGCCAGTCGTCCAGATATGGGAAAACAAAAATCCTTTGGCTCCTGAGGAAGGCCGCTACCACAGCCAGGCATTTGGTGAATACTCTGGGAACGGATGTTAGGCCAAAGGGAAGTACCCTGTACTGGAAGTGGTTTCCTCCCACCACAAATCTGAGATATTGTCTGTGGTCTGGATGTATGAGGATGTGTGTATAAGCATCCTTCAGGTTTAAGGAGCATAGCCAGTCTCCCTGCTGGAGGTATGGCAGCAATATTCCATAAGAGAGCATCTTGAACTTTTCCCTTATCAGGAACTTGTTCAGATTTCGCAAGTCGAGGATGGGCCTGAGACCTCCTGTCCTTTTTGGTATGAGGAAATAACTGGAGTAGAATCCTCGCCCTTCCAGGTGGTGGGGCACTGGTTCCACTGCCTGGTCCTTCAAAAGACCTGTCAACTCCTGTAAGAGAAGGTTCCTGTGAAGAGGGGGGCCTTAGAGGCTCTCCTAGAAAGGAGGAGTGTGGTACCTGGTTGAAATGGAGTAGATACCCCTTTTGCACTATCTGCAGGACCCAGGTATCGGTGGTAACGGCTGGCCACCTGTGGGCGTACAGGGTCAGTCTTCCTTCTGTGCAGGGCCATACTAGAGATAGGAGAGAAGTCATGCTGTGGGAGTCAAAAACCCCCTCCTGGCTGGGTGGAAGCCAGAGCTGGAGGCTTGGGGGTTTTCTGTCTACGCGGGCCGTGCCCCTGTCCCTTGGCCTGCTGCCCCTGTTGGGGAGCTTGGGTGACCTGGTAAGTGGGATAGTTGCAGTAGGCATTGCCCTTCCTCGGGAAAAATGGCTTTTTACCCGAGCCCTTCTTTTTGTGAGAAGGGGCAGAAGTCTTCTTGGAAAGCCATGTCCGGGTTAAGTACTCGGACTCGATCTCCGCAGCCTTCTCAGTTATGGGTTTGCCGAATAGGTTGTCACCTCAGCAAGGGACATCGACCAACTAGTCCTGAACCCATGACTCCAGGTCCGACGACATTAGCCAGACCTGACAGCGTGTACTGATGCCGGCCGTGGCTACTCGGGCCAAAGCCTCAAAGTCGTCGCTGGCTGCTCGAGACATAAACTTCGAGCACTCTCGAATCCCTGTTGACAAGGCCTTGAAGCGCTGCAAGGGTTCCTTGTAGAGGCCAGCAAAGAACCCGGCAATCTCTTTCGCCAAGTCCCGTAAGTACATGCCCATGTACAGCTGGTAGGTCTGGACACGGCATGACAGCATCAAGCCCTGGAAGCACTTTCTGCCGAGGGCATCCAGGTTCCAGGCCTCCCAGCCGGGAGGCACCGAGGAATGCGGCTTTTGGCTTTGAGCCTTTGCGTGGCCGATTCCACAACCATGGAGTTGTGCAGCAGCTGTGCTTTCTGGAACCCGGGGCTCTTGCAGACTCGATAAATGGAATCAACCCGCTTGCTGAGAACTGGCATCGAGGCCGGGGACTCCCATAGGCGGAGCATTAACCGTTCCAGCATCGGAGGCACCGGCACAGTAAGGGCTTCCCTCGGGGGAAAGTCATACTAGAGGGCCTCGAGCTCCTCAGCTTGAGGCTCCTCCTCGGAATACGCTGGGTATGCCAAAGCCTTGGCCATGTCCCTAACGAAGTCCGAGAACCTGGTGTCCTCCGGGGGGGGGGGACCTTCTCCGAGGCTCCGAACCCGGTGAGTCCGATGGGATACACTGGGTACAGTGGGTGTCTGGAGAGTTCTCATCTTCCATCTCCCACACTGATTCCTCTGAGGAGGAATCGAGTGGCTCCAGCCGTGAGGTCTTCGAGCCCGACCGCCCCGACGCTGAGGGCACCGGCGTCGAAAACATCGACCCCGAACGGGAGGTCGAGAGAGACCTTTGCCGAGGATCGATTTGGGATCTGATTGACTCGAGGATCGGCTCGGCCTCCAAGGTCGACTTGGATGTTGAGGTCCCGGTGGTCCGGGTGGATGGACCGGTGAGACCGGCTATCAGCCACCGCTGCTGTCCATGAAGGCAGCCATGCTGCTCTCCAGGGCCACCATCCTGAGACCGAGCTCAGAAGGCTCCGCAGCCTCTGGCTTGGGCCCCGACATCGTCGGGCCCAACGCCAGGTCTCCCAGAGGAGAGCCAACAAGGACAACGGGTGTTACCTGGCTCAGCGTCTCCGGCTCCTTACGAGGTAGTTTGGCCGACCGCTCCAACTCCGAGGACCTGGGATGACGGTCGGGGCTCCACATCCTGGAACCCGAGGGCCCCCGACCGATCGGAGGCCTTCAACGACGTTGCCCTCATGAGCTTCTTCTTCTTCCGGTGTTCGTTGGAGGGAGACCACTGCTCAGAGGAACCATGAAGGTCGGTGTCGGACAGCTCCCAAGACATCGAGGCCTCTGACGAGATCCCGGCTCGGACGGTTGCGGACTCTGAGAAAATTCTTTCATATTGATGCTGCCTGCTCCTCAATGCCTTGGAAGACATCTTGCCACATGGGCCACAGACCACCGGGTCATGGTCGGGCTCGAGGCATCGGAGGCAGCAGTCATGTGTGTCGGTAAGGGACATCAACTTCTTACACCAATCACACTTCTTGAACACGCTGGCAGCCATCGGGGGAAAAAGGGCTCCTGCAAGATCAAATGACTGGGCTGCCAGTGAAAATGAAGAAAAAAAGAGCGCGAACGCTAGTCACCAAGGACAAAAACAAAAAATGTGACCGGACTCGATACCGGTGTACTGAGCTGAAGGCGGGAAGGGGAACCGGCGTCGAACCGGGTCAAAAAAATTATTCTTCAAAAGTTTTGAGGCACTTTTTCCGAGGACAGCGAAACAACGTCCATTGGGCTCCACGGAAAGAGGGAGACTGAGCAAGATAGCACCCTTGGGCGGGAAGGGGACTGCGCATGCACAGGCAATCCCAAAGGCTTTCTTTGATAGCTGGAGAATTGCTACACACGAGGGCTCCGTCTGCGCCGACGTCACCCATATGTGAGGACTGACTTCCTGCTTGTTCCTGGAGAATACAACATCCAAACTATTATTATGTTCTTATAAACTATTATCATGTTCTTATAAATCATTTTATGTTCTTATGAGCCATTATTAAAGAGGACCCGGGAAATCCACGTTTACTCCAGGACAGCAGGAATCTGGATTGGTCACTGTTGGAAACAGGATACTGGTCTTGATTGACCTTGGTCTCACCCAGTATGGCACTTCTTATGTTATTATAATTTATTGTTGTAATTTTTTATTGTTTTTATGTATTTTGTACTGCCTTGAATGCATTTGAGCATATGGCAGTATAGAAATTTATTTAATTATTTATTAATTAATGTCTCTTATATACCGTGCTCTTTGAAAATCAGTGCGGTTTTCAGGTAACTTAATCGTGCAGTGCAGGTGAGCATGCACTGGACTTAGAATAAACAGGGGCTTATATACAGGTTTCAATGGGTAACTATTTTGAAATAAATAAATACATTAATAAACAAACAGTTACTGACCACGGACACAGCGGAGGATGATATGGTGCAAGGATGTACATAATCCTGGTATGTTAAGAAAGCACAGTGGAAACTGGGTAGTAATATAGAATACATAGGGACAGCTGACCAACATGTGGCAATAATATTCAGTAGAGACCTAACAATGTCCCCCAAAATGTCATGCAGCAAAGGAACAGTATCCTGTTACATGGCATATTTGTAATGATTGACTTCAGGCCAGGTTTGGCAAAGGAGGTTCAGAGAACAGATAGTGCAGAGAGATAGTAAGGATGGAGATATTATATACCATTGCCTGCGAGATTCCCTCTGTTTCACAGCTTCAGCAGCAGCTGGGAATGTGGTGGTGCCACCACCTCCTCCACAATTGCGAGGACCCAGGCCATCTTCACTACTACTTCCACTACAGCTGTCGGAACTGCAGCCACCATTACCTCCAACAATGATGCCAAGACCCTAGGCATCAGCAGCACCAGCACCACCACTGACCACTGCCAAAATGAGGATAGATATAGACACTACTATTACCACCAGCAGCAGTGAAGTAGAGGCCAGCAGCAGCATAGATTCCCTAGGAGAGGAGAAGCAGAACAATTATGTGGGAAGGAAGGGGGTTTACAGTGAAAATTGTGAAGGAGTAGGGGGCAAGGGGACAGAGGTTGATGTGCAGTGGGATCACGTCTTGTCTTCAGTGAAGTAGGCTGTAAATGGATGTGTCGAGGGCCTTTTGGAATGATAATAGGTCCTTTGTGGTCCGGAGCTTGCATGGGATTGATTTCCAAAGGGTAGGTTCATAAAGAGAGAAGGCTTTTCTGGATGTAGTAGTGTTGTATCTGGTGAAGAGTACTGGGGTGCTTAGGGTGTTCTGTGATCCTATCCGCCTTGAACGGTTGTCTTTGGTCTCTTGTCCGAAGGTGGGTAGACGATAGTCTGTTGAGTACTTTGAAAATTGTAATAATGGGTTTAAATATTGTACATTCAATGATAGATAGACAATGCGGCTGTTTTACTAAGGGAGTTATGTGTTCATTTGTGTGTGTATTGCATAGGGTGCATGTTGCCATGTTGAGGGCTAGTTGTAGGGGGTGAGAGGCTTGAAATGTTGTACAGTCTTGATTTTATAATAGATGTTTCTGGTAATGCTTTTGATGTGAGTAGAGAATGTTAGGTGTTGATCGAGGGTGACACCCGGGTACCATACTTCTTGTTGTTCTTGAAGATGAGTTCCACTTAGGCTTATGATGTTCGGTGGGGTGAAGCTGGTGTCTCTGGTGATAATTAGAGCTTTGGGGTTTTTGAGGTTTATGGTCATATGTTGGGTGGAGAGCCAGGAGCTGATGTTAGTGAAGCAGTTGTTTATGTTTGTGATGTTAGGGTTGAGTGTGTTGATAGGTGCATATTGCCTTTTGCCTGGAGTCCCCCTTCATGAGGCACACATGGTCACAGCTACTATCGACAGGATGGTGTGGGGAAACAGAAGACCAGGTTGTTATTTCGTCAACATTCAGATATGTTTGCTTGGGGCCACCCACATCCATGCCCACATGTGCACAATGCATTCACACCTGTGCATTGCATTTGCTCCTGTGACTGAAGTTGCCCATGTCCAATCACAGCTGTCTGCAGTCTGCATTGGAGGGGAGGAGTGGCCTAGTGGTTAGGACAAGGTACTTCAGGCCGGAGGGCCGGGGGTTCAAGTCCCATCTGGGGACAGCAATCTCAGCCCGGAGGGACTGGGATTTCTAGTCCTGTAGGCACTCCTTGTGGTCTTGGGCAAGCCACTTAACCCTCCATTGCCCATGTTCCCTGTAAGTATTAGCGTATGTGTCTCATATCCCCTCGTGTTAAATGTATCCCCCAATTGACCGCTTTGACCCGGTGAAAAGCGGGATATAAATACAGCTAAAATAAATAAAATAAATTGGAAGCCTCAACAAAAGCGATGTTGTAGACTGTTATGTGCTATACATCCATCCACCCTGCATCAGACAACAGCTCATGCATCCACACTGGTCAGCCCATGTTCCCACAGAATGTGCAGAGGGTGGCAACACCACATACACGTATGTAGAAGGGAGGTGGGAGACAGATGTTCAGTGAAGATCAGATCTTTATTAAAGATCTGCACAAACTGGAAGCACACTATAGACACAGACAAGTCAACGCCACGTGTGAACAAAATACATAGCAAGTGTCAGCCAACAATGCTGCCCGTATGTACACCTGCCCATATGTATACCTTGAAACAGGCTGTGAGGGCCCTGCAGAGTACATGTCTACTAAGTTTACACCTACATAAACACCCTGGTCCCCATCACACATCAATTCAAAACTATTCTCCAGCCATATTATCATACACCTCACATTCACACATATAAACCCCATCATAAATAAGGACAAAGACTCTACTATATCCTGCATCAAACAATGAAATTAACTGCCCCACCTGCCCCATAGTCTTAATTCTCAATACTGAGATCAACCATTTCTTAAAGAATCTCCAATCAACTTAAACACAACCATTATCTCTGGAACATGTGATGACTCCTCACGACACTGCTCGACCAACACCTTAACACTGTTCACTGCACTTATTTCAACACAATGGCCAATGTCTCTCATCATCCAGGTAAAAAAAACTTAGAAAGGAGACCCCAACACAGTTAATTTTCTGTTTAAGGGGATTAATATATAGATGTTACATCCAGCAGGTACAACTCACACTCCATGCCGCAACCAACAGATTGCACCGATGCGTCCTCCTCTTCCCTTGTCTTCTCTGTCCTTTCAAACCTTCACATCGCAACCAACCAGGTAGCACCAATATAACCTTCTCCTTCTTTATCTTCTCTGTTTTCAATCCAATCCAACCATGGACCACAGTTTCACCACTCCAGTGCAGTATTGAGATGTTGATCGAGCAGTGTCGTGATGAGACATCACATGTTCCAGAGATAATGGTTGTGTTTAAATCGACTGGAGATTCTTTAAGAAAGGATTGATTTTAGGGGTATGTTTACTAAATGGAGGTAAGGGAGCTCCCATTAAAGTGTGTTAAGGGCAAGCAATAAGTGGTTACCATGTGGTAAGTGTGCTGGGTGTGTTGGAGGCATTCTGTCGTTAATGGCAGTATTAGACACTTAACGTGCGGTAACAGGACAGGAGGCGGTAAGGTGTCAAACATGCACCTTAATGTGGGAAAAACGCTGAAAGGTGGGCAAGGAAGGCATTGGAGAAGGTATGGATGCAAGGACAGTCGGTAGCTGATGGAGCCAATTCATCCGATGCATTGCTATGTGGCGGTATGTGGGATGAGCATGTTTGACCTAACAGCAGGTCTGTGCTATCAACTAGACTATATAGGCAGCTGCCTAGTGATGCTGGTCAGTGTGGGTGTTGGCAGTGTCATGGGTGGGTGATGGTGGCAGTGGACTCAGTGGAGGGGTTACAGCAGTAGGGGGTGCTGTGACAGGCATGCAGTCCTAGGTGCTCTTGAAAGCCAACACCGTGCCATAAGCTGTACTACAGAGTCTGTGAGGCGTGGGCATGTATCCAGAAGTACTGTCAGTGTGTGGCATTCCATAGGCCAAGTCAGTGTCTGAGTGGAGGCAGCATATTCCAGATGTGGGCAGCAAAGTGAGAATTGTCCATGACTGCTCATGTGGAACAATCACAGAAGAGTTGTGCATGATATGGTTAACTGCTGCAAATGATCCATGATGGCCACAGTGGGGCAGCTTACTGGCAAATACATGAATCCCCTGATAGCCAAATGGTGGGTGCAGGGCTGTGCCATGGATTTTCCAAGCATAGAGTTTGCAATGTCTGTGGTGGGTGGATGCATGGGATCTTACTGGCCAAAAGCATAAGGTGAGTGTGACCCAAAAGTAGCAGTGCCATGGGGTACATGAAACACCATTTGTGTAGGTGGGACTAGTGCCTTAGTCTGTGCAACTGCCTGACAATATACCCGATAGAGTGGCAAGATAGAAAGGGACAAGTTGAATACATTTGCCGCATATGGAGCATGCAATGATGGCAGAACAGTGCAGGGGATGGCTATGCAACGAGTGTTATGTGCCTGAATGTACGAGATATATCCTCTTTACGTAAATCTGGGATAATAGATAATAAACTAGATAATAGGGGAAAGCCGATAGTCGCCGAAGAGTGGATGGTTCGGAAGAATGTATCCTTGAAGGATACTACCAAAAGCAGAGAGGTTCCAGAAAAGAGTAAAGTAGCCCAAATGCCCTCGAGTATGGAGCAGACAGAGCTTATAGATCCCAAATTACCCATGTCTACCAATAGCCAAATTAATATGAATAAAATACAATCTCTAAAATGCTTGTATGCAAATGCTAGAAGTCTAAAAAATAAGATGGGAGAGTTAGAATATATAGCACTAAATGAGAGGTTAGATATGATTGGAATATCAGAGACATGGTGGAAAGAGGACAACCAGTTGGACACTGTGATACCTGGGTACAAACTATATCGTAATGATAGAGCTGATCAAATTGTTGGAGGGGTTGCGCTCTATGTTAGAGAGGGCATTGAGTCAGAAAGGATTAAAGTTTTGCAGGAAACAAAATTTGCTGTAGAATCTCTATGGATTGAAATTCCATGTAAAAAGGGGAAGGTGATGGCAGTGAGTGTGTACTATCGACCGCCTGGCCAGAATGAACAAATGGATGATGAAATGCTCAAAGAAATCAAGGAAGCTAAGAAAAGTTACAGCGCAGTAATAATAATGGGTGATTTCAATTACCCCGGTATCGACTGGGTCAGTGTCACGGCAGGACATGCTAGGGAGATAAAGTTCCTAGATGACATAAATGACTGCTTCTTTGAGCAGCTGGTTCATGAACTGACCAGAGGGGAAGCCATATTAGACCTAGTCCTTAGTGGAACACCAGATCTAGTGCAAAAGATAAGGGTATTGGGGCCACTTGGCAATAGTGATCATAGCATGATCACCTTTGATTTAATTAGTGGAGGAGGGATAGTAAGGAAATCCACAGTACTACCTTTTAACTTTCAAAAGGGAGACTATGATAAAATGAGGAAAATAGTTAAGAAAAAACTAAAAGGAGCAGTTGCAAAGGTTAAAGACTTACATCAAGCTTGGGTGTTGTTGAAAAATACTATCTTGGAAGCCCAGACCAGCTGTATTCCACGTTTTAAGAAAAGTGGAAGGAAGTCCAAAAAACTGCCAGCATGGTTTAAAGGTGAGGTCAGAGAGGCTGTTGTTGCCAAAAAAGCATCTTTCAGGAAATAGAAAAAAGAGCCAAACAATGAAACCTGGAAACAGCACAAGCACTGGCAAGTCAAATGATAGACATTGATAAAGCAGGCAAAGGGAGAATTTGAGAAGAAGCTTGCTGTGGAAGCAAAAACGCAAAATAAAGATTTTTTTCAAGTACATTCGTAGCAAAAAACCTGTGAGAGAGTCAGTTGGTCCATTAGATGATAGAGGAGTTAAAGGGGCACTAACATAAGAACATAAGATATGCCATACTGGGTCAGACCAAGGCCCATCAAGCCCAATATTCTGTTTCCAACAGTGGCCAATCTAGGTCATATGTACCTAGCAGTTTCCCCAAGAGACACAAGTTCCACAATGCTTGTACTGGGTCAAGCATTGATATCTTCGGTCACTTCTTAATAATGGTTTATGGACCTTTCCTCCAGGAACTTGTCCAAACCTTTTTTAAACCCAGCTACACTAACAGCCTTTACTACATCCTCCGGTAACAAATTCCAGAGTTTGATTACACGTTGAGTGAAAAAATATTTTCTTTTATTAGTCTTAAATAGTTTACCCTGTAGCTTCATTGCATGTCCCCTAGTCTTTCTATATTCTGATAACGTAAACAATCGATCTACGTTTACCCGTTCCACTCCATTCATTAATTTATAGACTTCTATCATATCTCCCCTCAGCCGTCTCTTTTCCAGGTTAAAGAGCCCTAACCTTTTTAGCCTTTCTTCATAGGAGTATCCTTCCATCCCCTTTACCATTTTGGTGGCTCTTCTCTGAACCTTTTCTAAAATCGCTATATCCTTTTTAAGATACGGCGACCAGAATTGCACACAATATTCAAGGTGCGGTCTCACCATGGAACGATATAGAGGCATTATAATATCTTTTGTTTTATTTTCCATTCCTTTCCTTATCATACCTAGCATTCTATTTGCTCTCTTGGCCGCCGCTGCACACTGGGCCGAGGGTTTTAACATGGTATCCACAATGACGCCTAAATCTTTTTCCTGGGTGGTGGTTCCTAATGTGGAACCTTGCATCGTGTAACCAAAGTTTGGGTTGTTCTTCCCTAGGTGCATAACCTTGCACTTGTCCACATTAAATTTCATCTGCCATTTTGATGCCCAGTCTTCCAATTTATCAAGATCCTCTTGCAATTTTTCACAATCCTCTTGGGTTTTAACAACTTTAAATAGTTTTGTGTCATCTGCAAATTTGATAACCTCACTCGTTATTCCACTTTCCAGGTCATTTATGAATATGTCAAAAAGCAGCGGACCCAGCACAGATCCCTGGGGTACACCACTGTTCACCTTTCTCCATTGGGAAAATTGGCCATTTAGCCCTATCCTCTGCTTTCTATCTTTTAACCAGTTCCTGATCCACAATAGTACACTGCCTCCTATTCCATGACTCTTTAGTTTTGCCAAAAGTCTCTTATGAGGGACCTTGTCAAAGGCTTTCTGAAAGTCCAGATACACAATATCAACCGACTCATCTTTGTCCACCTGTTTATTCACTCCTTCAAAAAAACATAACATATTAGTAAGACAAGATCTTCCTTGTCTAAAGCCATGTTGGCTGTCTCCCATTAGGTTGTGACTATCTACATGCTGAGTAATTTTATTCTTTATGATGGTTTCTCTTCTTTATGAGGCGACAAGGCGATAGCGGAGAGACTGAATGAATTCTTTGCTTCGGTCTTTACTGAGGAAGATGTAGGGATGTTACCCATGACTGAAGTGGTATTTAAATGTGCGGAAGAATTGAAGGAAATATCGATACATTGGGAAGATGTATTTCAACTATTAGATAAATTGAAGAGTAGCAAATCACCTGGGCCGGATGGTAGACATCCAAGGGTGTTGAAAGAACTGAAATATGAGATTGCAGACCTGCTATTAGTAATCTGTGAACTACGGTATCATTAAAATCATCTCTAATACCTGAAGATTGGAGGATAGCCAATGTAACACCAATTTTTAAAAAGGGTTCCAGGGGTGATCCGGGAAACTACAGTACCGGGAAAAATGGTAGAAACCATCATAAAGAATAAAATTACTCACCATGTAGATAGTCATGGCTTAATGGGAGACAGCCAACATGGCTTTAGACAAGGAAGATCTTGTCTTACTAATCTTGTTTTTTTGAAAGTGTGAATAAACAGGTGGACGAAGGTGAGTCGGTTGATATAGTGTATCTGGACTTTCAGAAAGCCTTTGACAAGGTCCCTCATCAGAGACTTCTGGCAAAGCTAAAGTGTCATGGGATAGGAGGCAGTGTACTACGGTGGAGCAAGAACTGGTTAAAAGATAGAAAGCAGAGGGTTGGGCTAAATGGCCAATTTTCCCAATGGAGAAAGGTGAATAGTTGTGTACCCCAGGGATCTGTGCTGGGTCCGCTGCTTTTTGACATATTCATAAATGACCTGGAAAGTGGAATAACGAGTGAGGTTATCAAATTTTCAGATGACACAAAACTATTTAAATTTGTTAAAACCCAAGAGAATTGTGGAAAATTGCAAGAGAATCTTGATAAATTGGAAGACTGGGCATCAAAATGGCAGATGAAATTTAATGTTGACAAGTGCAAAGTTATGCACCTAGGGAAGAACAACCCAAACTATGGTTACACGATGCAAGGTCCCACATTAGGAACTACCACCCAGGAAAAAGATTTAGGAGTCATTGTGGATAACATGTTAAAACCCTTGGCCCAGTGTGCAGCGGAGGCCAAGAGAGCAAATAGAATGCTAGGTATCATAAGGAAAGGAATGGAAAATAAAACAAAAGATATTATAATGCCTCTATATCGTTCCATGGTGAGACTGCACCTTGAATATTGTGTGCAATTCTTGTCGCCGTATCTTAAAAAGGATATAGCGTTATTAGAAACGTTTCAGAGTAGAGCAACCAAAATGGTAAAGGGGATGGAAGGATACTCCTATGAAGAAAGGCTAAAAAGGTTAGGGCTCTTTAACCTGGAAAAGAGACGGCTGAGGGGAGATATGATAGAAGTCTATAAATTAATGAACGGAGTGGAACGGGTAAACGTAGATCGATTGTTTACATTATCAGAATATAGAAAGACTAGGGGACATGCAATGAAGCTACAGGGTAAACTATTTAAGACTAATAAAAGAAAATATTTTTTCACTCAACGTGTAATCAAACTCTGGAATTTGTTATCGGAGGATGTAGTAAAGGCTGTTAGTGTAGCTTGGTTTAAAAAAGGTTTGGACAAGTTCCTGGAGGAAAGGTCCATAAACCATTATTAAGAAGGGACCCAGGATATCAATGCTTGACCCAGTACAAGCATTGCGGATCCTGTGTCTTTTAGGGAAACTGCTAGGTATGTATGACCTAGACTGGCCACTGTTGGAAACAGGATACTGGGCTTGATGGACCATGGTCTGACCCAGTATGGCATATCTTATGTTCTTATGGAGGTCACAATGATGGCACAATAGAAAAGGCATCCATACCAGTTGCCCCAGACAGCTGCTGTGTATACATCACTGACCTGTCGCTGGTGAGGCCTCACTTGGAATATTGTGTTCAGTTTTGGAGACCATATCTTGCAAAGTATATAAAAAGACTGGAAATGGTCTAGAGGAAGGCGACCAAAATGATTTGGAGCCTGCATCAGAAGACATATGAGAAGAGACTTGAAGACCTAAATATGTACACTCTGGAGGAGAGGAGGGAGAGGGGAGATATGATTCAGACCTTTAAATACTTAAAGGGTATTAATGAACAAAGAAACCTCTTCCAAAGACAGGGAAGCTGCAAAACTAGAGGGCATAACATGAAGCTGCAAGGGGGTAAACTGAAAGGCAACGTCAGGAAATACTTTTTAACTGAAAGAGTGATGGATGCTTGGAATGCCCTCCTGATGGAAGTGGTGGGGGCAAATATAGTGACAGAATTCAAAGTGGCTTGGGACAGACACAGTGGATCCCTTTATAACAATAGGATACAATAAAAATAATCATAACTCTCTTATATCTCAACAAATAGGGGTGATCTACACGGAGTGGTGGGTACACCCCTAAACAAAGGCATGGTGAAGGGTGACCTGCATGGAGCGGCAGGGGCACCTACTCTTACTGCCTGGCTGGGCAGATTAGATGGACCAAACTGGTCTTTATCTGCTGTTATAAACTGTGTTACTATGACCTGCTGCAAGGGGTCACGGCAGAGCCACTAAAGCCATGCTCTCAGATGTCTATGATGGTAAATGTCATGTTGGACTACCCAAAGTATGGCCATAATGCATAGAAACGTAGAAGGATGATTGTCTGCAGATCATAGCAGAGCCAGGACTGTGCAAGGTAGGCAAGTGACCTGAGTAGCACCCAGTCACAAAATGAACAAGTGGGAAGCGAACCCTGGACCATTAACTATGGAGACATTGCACCAACCAGTAGGCTACACCTCCACACAGCTCTACACAGATGTGTAGAGCTTGCAGGTCTCTGATCAAACTGTTTGCTGTGTATGCAAGTATAGGTTGAGCCCTTCTCTACCCATGAGGTACTGTACATGCAAAACAGCAGTCTGAAACTGATAAACCAATGGAGAATGCACTTATCCAGCACATCAGCTCAGTAAGACACACTGACTGAAGGTGCTACATGCACAACAACTGCAAGTCATGCTGCAGAGTGGTTTCAGCTGTCACCCTGAAGGTGAGGATGGGCACCCAGCACCTGAACCACTGAACCTGCACTGTTAGAGATAGTCTCTGCCGGCCGTGCTGCAGGTCTATATCACTTCTAGTGTGTGGCAGGTATTGTCTGCAGTGTGTTATGCTTTTCTCCGTGTTTACTGCTTGCTTGTAGCATACTGTAGGTAACAGCAGGGCCCTGTGTTCAGCCCATTTTGGACACTAACTCTCTTGAGGTCAGTGCCCAGTGTCAATATGCTGATGCCATGGACAGCCACTGCAGTGGGGGGGGAGGGGGCATATAGGCTGGCGTGGGGCTACAAGCTACTGTCCTGCCATGACCCCAGTGAGTATGCCATGAACCACTGCTGCTCCAACCATTGAGGACCAGCATTCAACCACAGTAAGACTGCCCCTGTTGCCCTCAATGCATTTGTGTCAGCCATGCACAAACCAACGGCAGTTGGTCTGCATGCACGGCATGTGCTTAGAGTGACCACGAGCACTCTGCCTTGGGATATTCAGCACTGACACCCAGCATTTTACTCAGTGATTGGCATTCTCAGACAGAGACTGCATCCACATCACTGGAACCAAACACTATAATAGCTCTATGCGGATACATAGTCGTGCCATGGTCACTTTTTGGTCATAGTGAGAGTGCCATCTCAGCATAACATGCTGTGACCACCCAGGCAATGAACAAGGCAGATGGGCACAATGACATCTCAGCCATTGACCCTACCATTGCAGAAGACACATCCAGGCCAATCTGTGCTGTTTCAAGCAACACCCATGATCCTCTGCTTCGCGTTATTCACATATAGTAAATCCATGTGGTAAAACCCATGCTAAATGCTTACTGCACTTTAATAAACGTCCCTTTGTTCTGAAGAAAACGTTTATCACACTAGAAGCATGTTCTCATTAATGTTAAACCAAATTGGTCAAAATGAATAAATAATAGGGAAAGGTTCTAACAGCAGTGGTATATCTCTTTTAGAATTCTGGGGATACAGCTCTGACTGCAGTGGAATAATCCTAACAGCAGCAGTACAAATGCATAAAGTTTCAGAGAAGGTTGGGAGGCGTGGCCGTTACACTGAGGCTGGGGTAGAGCAGGTGTTATAACCCTAACAGCAGCAATACAGCTACAACACATCAGGTTTTCGGAGCTGGGATAATTTGCACAGACTTACCATAGTTAAAACCAAACATAAATGAGCTGTGGATTCATGGACAAATTCCCTCAAATATTTATGTCTGTATGGATTGTTAAGAAATTTCATGGTAAGGCATGGAACAGGACTTACTGTATTCAGCACTTTGTTATGTTATTTGTGAATAAGCCCAGTGGAAAATATCATAGGTTAAAGCATGTTTAATTTGCACTAACACATAATGCAGATTTACATATTTAACATGTGTTAATGCATAATATTTATTAGTGAACAGACGTCTTTATAGGTGCTGATATTTTGCTTTTGTTATTTTAGTAATGCTGTTAAAATTTTGATATCTGTATTTAGTCTTTGCATGGTTTAAGGGTATATTCGACTTACTACTTATCATGTGATTCTACTGTTGTAGGACTGAAATTTTTTTAATATATATGCTTAATGTAAGGGCTAATTTTAAATAAGACATGAAAAGGGAAAGTAAGATGTCTACGTTGGGATGTAGAAAATTCCCACAGTGTATTAGAAAGACTGCCAAACACAGAGCCTCTTATCAAATGCATTTAAGAGCTTTCAGGACTGCATGTCAATGTCTTCCCTTGCTAGCAGAAGCAGTGAATTTAAAAAGCTGCATATGGGAAAAAACATGCAGTTTTACACCATATGTGCATGGGAGCAGCTTTTTAAAATTGCTGATCCTGATATCATGTACAACCTGATCCCCTCCTGCCAACAGCAATGTCCCCCAACCCCCAATCACTTCCTGATATCTGATCCTTGGTCACCTCGCTGACATCTGATCTCCCCACAAGACTCTCTCCACATCAAGCTTCCCCAATCCCATGGACTCAAGATTCTCTCACCTGACTCTCCCAGCACCAAGAACTCCCCCCCCCCCTCTGATGGCCCTCCAGCTGACACCCCCCCTCCCCAAACACACACGCACTCCTTATCCCCATCCCAGTCCTTGCTCTTACTGAGGTCCATAGTAGTCCAACTGATCCCCATTTGCTCCTGCTTATGGCAGACTCGGGTTCCAAAATGGCATCTATGACCCCTAACAGTAATCTCACAGCACTATTTGCCAGGAGTCAGTCTGCCAAATGAGAGCATGTATAATATGTGAAGGGATAAATGGTGATTCCACCTATGTTGTAACTTCAAATGAGTCTGACAGTCATTAATCCACTGAAAAAAATATCAAATCTCAAAAATGTGCTGTCCATAATCATGCCTTGGAAATTCAAGAATTTACTTGTGAAATCTGTGGAGTCATCTATTCTGTGCAGTTATTTGCCCAAGTAAAAACTCACTTCAATGAGCATTGCTCAGCTATCTGCTAACGGAGGGAAGTCACACTGTTGGTCACACATTGGTTGCAGATGGCACACACATTTGATGATTTAAACTATTCTGTCATTGAAAATTTACTTTTACCATATGGAGTTGATCTATCAAAATAACTTGGTGGATAGAAAGAGGAATACATCTTCCACTATTAACTCTGCATGGTTTCGATGTAGAAACTGAAAGGCAACTTTTTCTGTAAACCTCCTTGCATTGCTGCTCGCTGGGTTGGGGTTTTAAAAAAGCACGCGTGTACCAGTGTTTCTTAGCTGCTTTTGGGAATATATAAGTACTTAAATTTAAGAAGGAATAAATTATGTTAAATTTATATAGAGAAAAATATATTTCATTAATTTCTCTTTCACGGGCATTATTGCTCTCAATGATGAAGCCCTATGGAGTGTGAAACCATATGATCATATTGAAGGATAGACTAAGGTACCAAAACTATGGTGCATTAGGTGCAACATGACCATGTTAACTGTTGGGGGTGTGAAAAGCATTTCCTTGGCAGTTAATACAAAGCACTTTGCCCTAACATAGACTGCATTAGCATGGGTGCACTTAACTCCACCTATTGAGGTGGCATTAGGTGAACCCATAGTAATACAGCTAGCATGTGCTCATTACGCAGAGTATACCTGTGTAGAGAAGCAGTCACAGTCCAAACAAAGGGCTTGTGGGGAGTAACCTGCACAGAGGGGCAGTTACAACTCTTCCCATTCTATTGGACAGACTGAATGGACCATACAAGAGGGACAGAGAGACTGGGTGAAGCTGGGGAGGGGGGAGAGATTGGGTAAAGAATGGGGAAGGGTTGTCAGAGAGAGAGAGAAAAAATAGGTGAAGAATAGAGAGGGGTTGATGAGAGAGAAAGAGAGAGAGGGTGGTAGACTGGGTGAAACCTGGGGATAGGGGCACGAGAGAGAGAATGAGATACTGGGTGAAATCTGGAAGGGAGAGGTTATGTGAGAGAGAAGAGAGAGACTGGGTGAAGCGAGGGGAAGGGTGAAAGAAAGAGAGAAGGCAGGTGTGGGGGTCATGAGAGAGAAAAAGACTGAGGAAAGGCTGTGGGGGAGTTACGAGAGAGAGAGAGAAAGAGAAAGAGAGAGAAACTGGAGGAAGCCTGACAGTGTGGTCATGAGAGAGACACACAGACACACCGCAAATGCACACAACTCCAACATTCCCCATGTCACACATACATACATGTATGTAGCTGTAACAGTCCCCACGGCACACACACATACTGTATACACCCCCAGCACACACACACATGCACACCCAACACTCCCCATGACATATACATAAGCACCCACATCCGTCAACACCCCTACGGCACACATGCACATGCATGCACCCCTCAATACACACACACACACACACACACATGCAGCCCCTGTTACTCTTGATAAAACACACACACATGCACACAAGCACCTCTTGACACACATGCACAAAATCCCTGATACTTACTATAAGAACCAGATATAAACCCCACATACCCAATTCTGCACACACTATTGTGTCACATTGAAAGTGTACACTTTTCAAGTTGTTTAGTTTGTTCTAATTGTCACGTTTTGTCCTTTGTGCTTTTCATGCTAATCTTTGGGCATACTAAACATCACTAATGTGCACACAAAGTTTGTAGATAGGCCTCTTAATCTTCTTTATTTTAATAACTAAGCAAGTTTACTTATTTTTTCTTGATTTATTATCATTCAAGAGTCAATACTTAACATATTTAGAAGATTCATTTTGTTTAAAAATGTTTGAGTTCTTAGTAAATCTAGCACATGCTACCACAAACCATGCTTTACATTATTTGAAATGGACAAAGGCTATCTCTTAATTATAAATCATGATCAGTTAAGATGATTAGTATACTTTTGAAACCATTTTTCAATTTCTAAGTGCATATATAATTATAATATATTATAGTGCCGCCAAACCAGAGCAGAAAACTGGAAAACAATAATGTGAGGGTTGTTGTCTATGGCCCCCATGCAGAGACGCAAATAGCGGGGTTGGACATCCAGCCCCGCTATTCGTCAACACCGCATGCTGCCTCCAAATCTCCCTGCATGCAGAGAGCCGCAGTGTTGGGGGAGATCTGGATGTGTGGATAAAGTTAAACAAAGAAAAGGTTAAATATTTAGAAAGCAAAATCTTTGTGGGTAAAAGTCAATTTTACCCATGTAAAGGATTTAATCCCTAAGGTGTGCTAATGTTAATAAGCGTTAATTCACCATTAATGTGTATTATTTTAACACAGGTCTCATGTTATTCTGTTGGGCCTAGTTACTAAGAAAGCATGTCAATGGTGAATTGACCTTTGTTAACGTCAGCATACCTCGGTAAATAGACCTCTACATTTTTTGAATACAGACCTCAATTCTTTTCCATTCTGCTCTTTCTTGGACCTCAGTCTCATAATGTGCTACTTACTGCAGTTTTCTTCATCTGAATTATCACCACAGTCATTCTGACTGTCACATCTCCAGTAGTCTGGAATGCAGTTTTTGTTCTTACATTGAAACTCATGAGGTCCACAGGTTTTCTTATCTGTAATAAATATAACTATATTATTGTATTATATAAATTAAAAACATGAAATCCTAAAATTGAAAGCAGTATCACTGTGCATTTTATAAATGCATAACAGTCTGGACAACTGTTCACAGGGAGAGATGTGCATTGTTTAGTTTGCTGTGGTTTGTTAATCCTCCTTAAAAAAAATTAGCATGCATGAGAAATCAATTTAATAAGTCTGAACCTATGGATATATATGTATCGGTATACATACTGGGGTAGATCCTTACTTCATGTATGCCTCTGATATGCATCTAAGGAAAGATATTGCAGAGAAAATGCAGTAATGTGATTTATCTGTATGGTAAAATGTGTGCTGCTATGAGTACATGTAACAGACAGAGCTACTAAACCTGTTTCTTGAACAATATTTTATAAATAAACTGTGCTCCTTAATCACTAGAATGCATTCTGACATCTAGCTGTAACAAATTTGTAAGTATACTTGTTAATACTATTTATATCATGCAACTGTATTGACAATTCAAGAAATGTATACTATTTTACGGTATATTCACTCTGCATTATCAATGCATAAAGATTCACCTTCTAAATATTCACAAATCCATAAGATGACTGACAGCAGAAATACTAACTATAAAAATATCTAGCAATTTACTTTCCACATTTATCTCTAACAAATGAAAAATAACAATAAAATAAAAAAACAATATTTGTGGGGAATATATGCATGAATACAGGTATTGAAAAATGTGGTGTTGTAACCAGTCATGCATATCTCATTTGCAAACTGTGTTTCTACTTATGTATGTGCCTATCATAGTGAATCAGCAGTTAACATACTGCACTAATGTTGGTGAGATACATTTATTTAAGCTACCTAAATTATAATGACTTTTTCTGGAAAGTCTATAAGGCAATTAACCACTGCCATAGCAATTAAGTTCTGAAGAAAAGCTGAGATGTTTAGTCAGCTGTAAAAGTTAATTGCTAGAATAATCAGATATAGATTGTTGCCTTTACTGTATGTACAACATTGTCTTAAAATCCAAAGTGTAAAAGGACTTAGGGTGCCTTTTACTAAAGCCCAGTAACCAGTTAATGTGAGTTTTAATGTGTGGCAACTGGCAGCCAGCAACCGCATGGTAGATCGCACGGTAATCGGTCATCAGCCAATGAAAAGGGAAATGGGCAGAGTATGGATGTAGGAGCACATTGCTACTAGTGCAATGGCAATTCCTTATTGTCCTTCCAATCCAGTCCTGCACCCCTAGGTAGTCAACCTCCTCTAGCAGATTGGAGACTGAGCATGGTGGGTTAGGATGACACCAGCATACTTAGGCAGCTGGCCCCACCTACAAGCCCCAATAAGCACAGTCTCCAAGCAGCTGGAGGAGTGAGCCAGAGGGCTGGACTCACTATAGGGACAACTGAGTAGAGTTAGGTAGTTTTCCTGGAGTAGTTTCTTAATTCTTTAATTTCTTCAATCCATTATTGCCAATTACCTTTAAAAAATAATAATAAGAGGGCTCTATTGCAACTGTGAGTTGTTCGATTCAGGAGCTGGAGAGGTTTTTCCACCCCCCCCCCCCCCACCACCACGAAAGTAGGGGCTTGTGAGGGCTTGGGGGATGCCAGGAACACACATCTCTTTACAGCAGCTCCAGAACACGTGACCGGGTGAAGAGCCACGTGTGCAGCAAAAGCTGGAAAACAGACTTCAGAGTACTGTTGCCTTGGCATCAAAGCCGAGGAAGGCAGGCTGAGCGTGAGGCAGGAGTAGTGAACAGTGGCAGCCCCATTGGATTTGTTTTCAGCCAGTGAGTGGGGTTGTTTAACTGCAGGGAGCCAAGGGGCAGTTTTGCAACCAAGGACTCTGCGCACGTGGGTGACTACATGGGTGTCTGCGCTTCCCTCAGTAGCACGGGAAACGCGCCATCTTGAAGCAGGCTTTTTTTGCAACTTGAAGAAACTGTAGCGGGGACAGCTTGCTGAACTCCGGATAGGGACCCCTGCGGTTTCTCTTGTTTTTGGGCCCGGGTCGTGTTTCATGCTTGTTTGAAAAAAAAAAAAGCAGATCAAGGCAGGATTTAAAGACTCAACTGCATCAAAGGCAGCACTGTGAAGGTAGAACCAGGGTTCTCTCTTCTTCCACCTGCTAGGCTGCAGAATAAGTTGGCCTGGAAAAGGCTGTCTGCTTCATAGGGGAACCATGTCAGTAAGGCCGAAGTGTGTGGCATACAGGACGCAGCAAGGGTCCGTCTCGGATGTGAGCATTCGCTGTGGCTGTGATAAAGAGGCCAGAACAGTAGAACAGGGAGTTCTGTGCGTTCCCAGGAGGGGAAGGACTCAGCAGGAGGGTCTGGGAATTTAGGTACCACGCTTCCACTACTTGAGCCCTACAATTCGGACCAAATCCCTCCCAGGTCCTCCACATCTCAGGGCCGGGGAGGTGAGAGTGCTCCGGGGGGAGGAGGGTTCACCTGAATTTGTACTCCTCTTGCATAAAGCGTTCTGTATGCAACTTTGAGATATGCAGAGCTAATCTTCACCGTAGGCACAGGAGAAAAAGTGGCTTGCTGCTGCGCAGGAGCAGGAAATGGAAGTGGAGTCAATCAAGAGACATAGACCTGAGGTGGACTGGAGGGAGCTGTCTCCGCTCTCGGAGAGGCCAGAAGGGGTGGATCCCAAAACGGAGTGGGAGGCAGACAGTGAGGAGCTTGAGGAAGGCAATATTCCACAGGAAGAGGAGTCATGGATAGTCCGAGTCTTCCGTCGAGAGGAATTGGCAGGACTCATTACGGAATCATTAAAGACACTTAGGGGTATGTTTACTAAAACCCCGTTAAAGTGCGGGCCGCGGTAGTTTCCGGTTTCCATATAAGGAGTGGGCGTTTCCTGCTGAAGAAGAAAATCTGGAATTTGCATATGCGCTAAGGTGCGCGGCGCCCTTGTGCGCCCTGCACATTAGCGCATCAGATAGCTGCGCGGGAGGCATAAGTGGCGCACTGATATATACACAGAAAAGCAGAGCCACAGCACAATGGTCAAGGCACTTACCAATGGTGCAGGGATCAGGAGTTCAATCCCCCACAGTGCCCAATGAAGACAGCTGGCTGAGGTGTTAATTTATGAGGCACATAAATACTGGGCCGCATAAGGCGGCATGCTAATGTTTTTGACGGCATATTAATACTGGGCGGCATAAGGCGGCGCGCTGATGTATACACAGAAGAGCAGAGCCACAGCACAATGGTTAAAGCACCTACCAATGGTGCAGGGATCAGGGGTTCAATCCCCCACAGTGCCCAATGAAGACAGATGGCTGAGGCATTGCTTTAGGAGCCACATTACTATTGGGCAGCATAAGGTGGCACACTGATGGGCATAAGGCAGTGCACTATTGTTTTAGGAGGAAGATCAATATTGAGCGGCATAAGGAGGCACGCTGATGTGCCATCACATGAGCAGAACCACAGCACAATGGTTAAGATACTGACCAATGGTGCAGGGAACAGGGGTTCAATTCCCCAAAGTGCCCACTGAACAAGGCTGGCTGAGGCATTACATATTATGGGGAAGAGTGGTTTAGGAGGCATTTTATTTTGTTTTTAATTATCACTACTAGCAAACGCACTCTCAAAGCGTGTTAACATAAGGCGCCCTATAAGGCACATTTTACAGTGCACTGTCAGCCAAGGCACCCTAGAATGTTGCGTATAGGGCGCTTTAGAGGGTGCCGCATGAGGTACCGCAAGGTCAGAGTACTGTTTGTTATGGCAGCACTGTGCAGTTTAAGGAACGAAAAGCATAAGTAGGTGCACTGACAGGCAAAGAGGAGCAGCAGTGGAGCACAATGGTTAAGGCACTGACTGCTGATACAGGGGTCATGAGTTTGCTCCCCAGTGTGCCTAATACGTAAGGCTGGCTGAGGCATCAGCTTTGCATTGTACATATTTGTTCCTGCAGCACTTATTTTTATTTTATTAATTGCTGCCAGCAAACACGCCCTCACGTGCCGTAAATGAGGGTGCCATATAAGGCACCCTATAAGGCACTCCATAGGGCACAATATAAATTGCAATGTCCGCCACAGCACCCTAAAATGTCCCCTATAGGGCACCCTATAAGTTGCACCACAGGATAATGTATAGTGCACCTTATATGGACGGGAAGCATAAGGTGCCCTATAGGGCGCCCTATAAAGCACCCTCAGAGGCACCTTATGGGTACAGTACGCTGAGGGTGTTTTTGCTGGCATCAAAATATGTACATTAAAAAAAGATAATGCATTGGACAACCCTATCAAATAACCCCACTGTGGGTTTGAACCCATGACCTCTGGCTTCACAGGCAGTGAAGTAACCATTCAGCTACAGCTCTACAGCTGCTAGCAAGCCCCTGGCTGGCTACAGAGAGCCTGCACGTCACCACACAGACAGTCTGCTGTGGTCACCAGGATAGGGTTAGCCCACCCATACCCATGATGCACTGCACATGCAAATCAGCTGTCCACAGATAAACACAAGATGGGCAATGCACCCCCACAGCACCTCGGCCTGGTAGGGGGAAGTGACCATGTGCACCCACACAGCACCTCAGCCTGGTAGGGGGTACTGACCGTGTGTTTTACTGGCACAGAGTAGCTACACACCGTCACATTGTGCGGGTACTGTGCTCACCCTGAGGGTGCAATGAGGCGCCCAGGACCAGGTCCACAACACCTTCCATAGCTAAAAGAGGCCATGCCGGAGATCCAAAGCAATGTTAATGTGTGGGATAGGTAGTTTCTGCACAAACACCTTGGATGTCTCTGTCTGTTTCAGTCAGGTGTAGCCCCCATGGACCCCCAGGTGGGCCATGCACCACCCCCCCCCCCCTCCACCAGGGCTGAGGGTGGCAAACAGGGTCTCCTATCAATAGAGCCACATTCTACCTCCCTGCAAAGGTGGTAGTAGAGGGGACCATCAATCCCAGTCCTGCTGAGGAACAGACACCCCACAGGGCAGTCACTGCAGCTCTATATACATCCATAACACAATAGCAGACAGACATTAGGCCTGGATATGGTAAGCTGCACCCCACCACTATCTGATAATGTCCTGCAGCAAATCATCAGCCACTGCACCCTGCAAGCCACTCCATCAAGACACATACCAGCTGCAAAGTGTGCTAGTTAGTCCATAATGCATGTTCCCACTGGAGATGCATGCACCCAGAACTGGGATGTCAGCATACACAGCAAGCAGATAAATCAGTGACTGGGCCCCAAAAGGAAACCCATATCTATCACATGAGAAAAATACTATATAGCACTATGGGGGTGCCTAGCCATGCTGTGGTCACTGCACAGTCAGGGTGAGAGTGATCTCTCAGCAGGACATACTGAGGTCACCCTGTCTGTGTAGGTGGTGGCCGGGCACTAAAATGTCCCAGTCAGTGCCCTATGCCCTGTGCAGATGCACCCTGGCCAGGCCACCCTGTCCAGCCTATACCCATGGTACCTTGCTCCTCATTATGCACATTGGCAGCCCAATACTGGCAACATTGCTGGCAGTGTGGGCTGTGGAAGGTGTCTGCAGCCACCACACACTGGATAGACAGACAGCCACCCCCACACCTATGCCAGCATTGTGCTACTATAGAGGAGTCCAGCAGCCATACCCACCACACCAGTCCTGGGCACAGTACAGGCATGGATATGGTACGCAATACTGTTGGGGGTCACTCCCCAGGGTGGTAAACACTGTCAGAGACCAGACCTGCAGCGCACAACGCAGACATCACAATGATTGTTATGGTGGAGATCAATGAGCAAAATGTGCTTAACGTAGGAATTGATATCTGCCAGTTATCATGGGCAACGTTTGATAACTGTGTACTATATACCCAGGTGTAGGGTGGCATTGCTAAGGTTTATTTATTTATTTATTTATTTATTTAACACTTATTTATATACCGCATCTTCCAGCGATCAGTTGCGGTGTACAATTAACAACAATTAACAATGCAGAGCTTGTTTTACATAGAACAATTATAACTTTTTACATAGAACATCTTAACTTGTACAACAAAGGGTTTAAAGATTAAGCAGAATGATTCAGTAAATCAACTAACACAGTTTGTGTTACAATTTAAACAGAAGTACTGTCTCTAAAACAGTTGTAACTATATACAAGTGGGGTATCAATGCATAGGAATGGAATGATTATTCATTTAAGTTTGTACATATTGATTGTAGTAGGGAGTATAATCTTGATTTTGGGCAGGTTCATGTTTGGTAAGGTATGCAACTAAGGTATGCAACGACCAGACAATCCTCCAACAGCTCCATTGCAGTCCCCCACAAAAGGACCAAGGCAACATAACGGACCTGCAACAGAGCCTTTGAACTCTATGCCCCATCCCTCTGGAACTCTCTACCAAACCACATCAGGAACAATGGCGATCTCCCATCATTCAAAAAGCAGCTAAAAACCGTCCTATTCCAAGAACATCTCTGAATAGGAACCCCCTATTTTTCTCAAAAGCTCCAGACCAGTAACTATGCTACCCTGTCAGTCTCTATGTCCATCCCAAAATCATCATTGTTGAACCCCCGGTGATGGGCCCCCCCCCACCATTGATTCCCCCCCCCCCTTTTTTGTTAAATGTCCCACCGCTTTGACCCGGTGAAAAGCGGGATATAAATACAGTTAAATAAATAAATAAATGCAACTGCTAGTATTGGGAGATACAGGCATGGCCCAATGTCCTGCCTCTCCAGGAGGCATTGGCCAATGGGGCCTGTGGGTGTGTGTGTGGGTGTGTCTGGCCCTGTTGGCTGCTGCTTTACGGCAGAGTTTCCCAACTCCAGTCCTGGTGTTCCAAACACTGTTCGGGTTTTCATGCTGTCCCTCATAAATATGCATGAGCTACATCAGCATACCATGGGGGTGGTGCATAGATATGCAGCACAGGCATCTTTATTAGAGGCAGCATGGATCCTGAATGGTGTGGGGCCCTCCAGGACTGCATTTGGGAGACTCTGCTCTAGGTAATGTGGCTGTTTATGGTGTCTGTGTTTGGTGTGGTAAAACATAGGCGTATGAACCATGCGTATGTTTTCAGCAATAAAGGTTTGTCCTTACTATCACGGTTTAGTTGTAGGAAAATTATGTGGACTGGATTGGCAGTAGCCCCAGCTGGGCTTTGAACCTGTGACCTTCTGTTCTTGCACACACACTGTCTGTGTGCACTGCACCACCGTGTTGCCGCAGATATGCTGTGTTCCCTGGGGAGTCCATGACTGTACATCCGACAGAGCCTGTCTGTTGCGGTAGATGGTGCCAGCCTGCACAGGCCTAGGCCACTGTCTGCTGTGGTTTGCAGCCACTGCCCCCTCCACCACCTGTACCCTTCTGCCAACATGCAGACATGTCCCTGTCTGGGAAAAAGCATATGACCTGATTGAGTTGTGGCACTCCAGGACTGAATTTGGGGGACTCGGCTGTAGGTAATGCCCATTGTTATGGTTTGTGTGAGGTGTAGGGTAAAATATAGGTGTTGGAACCATGCTTATGTTCTCTGCAATAAAGGAGTGTCTGTACTATCACTGTTTAGTGGTGGGTAAAACTATGGGGACTGGGTTAGCAGGAGCCCCAACTGGGATTTGAACCTGTGACCCTCTGGTCCTACAGGCACAGGCTGTGTCCGCTGCACCACACTGTGGCTGCAAGGACAGTGCAGTCCCTAGAGATAGGAAACCTGGTCGCACGAGTCAGACACCCTGCTCTGCAAAATTTTACTGTGGGCTCATTTACCTTGTATGGGGACAAAAGTGCAAATAAACCTCAAAAATGACCTCCAAAAAAGGGGAAAAAAACCAAAACCAAGCTGGGCAACAGTGACAGCAATGGGCAACATAAAAAACACTCCCAGGAAAGCTCCAATAAAATGAAGTGCCATAGAACCAATCAGAGAGGAGGAGGAACACTCATTCTTGTCAAAACCTGCCTAGGCTTCCAGATGTGCAACTCAACCAGCACAGCCCACCTGGACTCCCTCACCATAACAAATAACACCTGCACGATCAACCTACTGTACCGAGCACCAACACCATCCTCAGAGGATCTTGCAACGATAATGGGCCTCGCCTGCAACTCAAACAGACCACGATCCCAGAACTGGATCCTAGGTGATTTCAACCTGCCTACGCTACATGAATCTCAAGCCTCTGCTTTCCTAGAAGCGTTACAAGATCTAGGATATGAGCAACTAGTCATTAATCCCACCCACGTCAAGGGAAACAAACTTGACCTGATCTTTGCCCCGCAGACGGATAAGGATACCATCCCACTAATACCACCTACCATAACTCCTGTGCCATGGTCCGACCACAGCCTGATCCAATTCCAGATACCTATTAACACACACAATAAAAACTCCAACAAAACCAACCCTGCCCACGAACCCTCCTTGAAGCGCTTCCGTCCCTTTAATAAAGAAGAGCTTAGAGAGAAGATCCTCCCACTCCTCAACAACATACCACACGACCTAGATGCACTGGTGTCCACCTGGGACGAGAGCCTCAAGACCATTGCATGCATACCAGCCACAAATAAAACAACAACAAAGAAACGAGAGCATGCACCATGGTATACCAAAGACCTCCGAGACTCACTCAAGTGCCTGCGCAGGCTAGAGAGAAGATGGCGTCGGTCTCACTCTACGGTTGCACAAGATACTTACATCGCTCATCTAAGAGTACACCGTGATGAATTAACAAAAAAGCGGAAACAATATCATTCCGACATCTTGAA
Organism: Ichthyophis bannanicus; assembly: GCA_033557465.1. Lineage (NCBI taxonomy): Eukaryota > Metazoa > Chordata > Amphibia > Gymnophiona > Ichthyophiidae > Ichthyophis > Ichthyophis bannanicus. The sequence continues at coordinate 729,090,783 of CM066036.1, read as the reverse complement.
GCGGTCACTAAACAAGCCCCACGACCTCTTCAATATAGTGAAATCTCTCATAAGAGAACCTCCTGCAGACCAGTCACAGATGCCACACCCCCAGGCATACTCCAACTATTTACAGTCAAAAATGGTCCAGACTACTACATCTGCAACCAACTACCTTCAACCTGAAGTGACCCAGGCTGGTACAACCTCGAACTCCGCGGAAAACAGCTCTCAGCATACCTTGCCCCAACCATCACCACTATACAAATTTGAAAAAATATCACGCAGAGAGATTGAAGACACTATCGCTGTAATCAACCCTACTACCGCACCCAATGACCCATGCCCTGCATTATGGATAAAGGAGTTACGATGTGACTTAAGCCAATATCTGAGTGAATTAATAAACCAATCTCTTACAACCGGATCGTTTCCACCAAGTCTGAAACAAACATCCATCAGACCACTACTAAAAAATAACAAGCTGGACCCATCGAAAGTGGAATCATACAGACCAATTTCAAGTATCCCCATGCTTGCCAAAATAATCGAAAAGTTAGTACAGCGCCAAATCCAACAGCATATTGATACTGAAGCCCCACTGGATCCCTCCCAGCATGGGTTCAGAGAAGCACATGGGGTTGAAACCCTCCTCACCAACCTATTTGACCATCTAGTCTCTGGAACCGACAAAATTCATCAAGGATTCGCCCTCATATTCCTAGACATTGCGGCGGCTTTCGACTCGGTGAGTCACAAGATACTCATACAACGCCTCAGCGAGAAAGGAATTCAGGGAACAGCCCTAAAGTGGTGCAAGTCATACCTGACTAATAGATGGCAACATGTAAGGTCAGGCTCCACAACCTCCGAACCATTTTTACAAAACCAAGGCGTGCCACAGGGCTCGTCACTATCTGCATTGATGTTTAACATCTACATGCAGCCCATATGTGCCCTAGCACGTTCATTCAAGGTCAACTGTTTAGCCTACGCAGATGACATCCTCCTATACATCCCATTCAGGACTAACCAACCGTACCTCTCCCCTCTAACAAGATGTTTTGAGGCAGTAGCAGAATGGTTCAGCACACAAAACATGAGAATCAACTACAGTAAAACAGATGTCCTTTTCATCTCAAGGAACCAGGACTTCACCCCTCCACTCTCTTTAAAAATCGGCAACACAGAACTGAAAACCAAACCCACAATCCGCTACCTTGGCGTTACACTGGATCAACACCTGGATCTGAAAACTCACATAAAAAACACAGTAAAAACAGTATACATGAAAATAAAGACCTTAAAACATCTCCGACCGCTACTCGACTTCAGCGACTACCGATCGATCTATCAGGCATTAATATTACCTCATTTCGACTATGCCAACGTAATTCTACACGGTCTCCCTCAAGCAACGTTAGCTCCTCTCCAGCTTGCAATGAACACTGCTGCAAGAGTACTAACAGGGGCTTCACGGAGAGAGCACATAACGCCAGTACTGATGAACCTCCATTGGTTACCGGTTCAAGCAAGAACCCTCCACAAAGTTCTAACCTTAACTTTCAAAGCCTCAAACACTCTGACCCCCACAGCCCTCAGCAAGATGATACATAAAGTACCACAGAACAGAAACAGAAGAACCATGATGCAAAACACCCTAGAGGTCCCAAAAGTAATGACAAAATGCACAAGAACAACAACAAATAGGGCCTTTACGATTTACGCTCCCAGAGCATGGAATGCTCTCCCTACCTATATTCGAAATATCACTTACCTAACCCACTTCAGGAAGGCAATAAAGCAGCACCTGTTCACTACATACTACCCTGAATCTAGCCTTAGTAACCATACATATGGCCCCCCAGACAATCTCTCATTACAAGTAAACAATCAGACTCAGCATGAAAAAGGATAATCAACTGATCGCTCAGAATGTACCCCAGTGTAAATAAGATGTAGATATGTTCTGCCTGAAATCAGGTACCAGTGTGATACAATGTATAGAGTTAAGAATTGTACATAGTTTCCCCCAGTTACTTCCAAGTTGATCTCCCTGTTTATTGTAAATACAACTAAAAGTTCCTTGTGTTGTATAGTTGATGTTAAATGTAAACCGCTCTGATCTAAAATAGAGCGGTATAGAAGAACTGTTAAATAAATAAATAAATAAAATAAATAAATAAGTGATTTTTGAAAGAGTCTATGGAGCGTAGACCCTTCCAAAAATCATTTCTTTTTTTTTTAGCTTTCCTGGGAGTGTTTTTTATTGTTTCCCAGTGATATCACTGTTGCCCAGCTGAATTATACATTTTTTCAATTTTTCTTGTGGTCATTTTAAGGTTTTATTTGAGATTTTGTTCTGTGCACATGTATCACACTGCTCACGTATTTTAGGTTTCCCCGGTTTTGCTGTACATTGCTGACGTAAATGGTTTCTCTTCCCTTTAAATCGGCTCTAACGCGAGGTTTTCACTCGCGGTAGTTTTTGGACCGAAATTCAGCCCCGCTCCTGTGCAGGGAGCCTCTCCCCTCCCACTCTCCACCCATTGACCCCGTCCCCCCGCCCCTCGGGAGCCTTCCTCCGCCCTCGAAATGCTTTTCCACGCCTCTATCGCACATCAGCGCACAGCGCACTTTTGCGGGCGGCACGCACGTGTGCAGGGGCACCAAAATGCACTATTAGCATGCGCTAAGGTACCTTAGCGCACGCTCAAGTGCGCCCCGCACAGTTGCGCGGTTTAGTAAACATACCCCTTAATATGCCAGCAGGTCTCCCGGTGGAGGAAGAGATGTTGGAGGACTCGCTCCTCCAAGTGATTCAGAAGACACAGAAGGCATTTCCAGTGCATAGAGTGGTCAAGCAGATGATCTAGGATGAGTGGGATCTGCCAGAGCTTGGCTTAGAGTGAGGACCATGACCCAGCTGTACCCGTTACCTGAACAGGAACGGGACATGCTCCATTCTCCAAATGTTAATGCGGCTGTCTTGGCCGTTACGGAGAAGACAACAATCTCAGTCGAGGGCAGTACAGCGCTCCAGTATGTTCAGGATAGAAAGTTGGACACCTTGTTGAAGAAAGCATTTGATGTCAATGCAATCTCTTTACAGGCTTCCATTAGTGGGGCCTAGGTGGCTAGAGCCTGCCTGTAATGGGCACAGGGGGTTCTGGAGCCAGGGGATTTGGCTTACAATCTCACAGGGCCAGCAGCTAAACTGGAATCGGGGGCCGCATACCTCGCAGATGCCTTCTATGATCTCATTAGAGGTCTGTCCAAGAGTATGGCCTCAGCAGTGGCAGCTTGCTGCTACCTCTGGCTGTGCAATTAGGCAGTGGATAGCTGCTCCAATGCCTGGCTTAGCAAGCTCCCATTCAAAGGGAGAATGCTGTTCATAGAGGAGTTGGAAAAATTGGTTAAGGACCTGGGGGAGTCAAAAGGAGGCTGCCTCCACGAGGACAAACAAAAAACAGTCAGGGGTCAACCACGGGACTTCCGTCAGTTTCGCTCTATACATTTTGTTCCTTACCGGAGGGGTCACTTCCCCTCCAGAGTTCAGGGCTTTCGGGGATTTTGAGGAGCAGGGCGGGAATATTATGGAGCCTCTCTTTCCTAGGGACTGAAGAAGTCACAATGAAGTCAGAGGGGCCCAAGTGGCGGTGCAGACCATAGGGGGTCAGCTGCGGGAGTTTTACCCTGCCAGATCACGTCCAACCGATGTGTTCTGGAGGTCATCAGAGAGGGCTACATACTGGAATTCTCAGGGTCACTGGGCCTGTCTTCTGTACAGTCCCCCTGCAAGGCTCATGGGAAGGCTGCAATGGTAAAAGATACCTTGGGATGGCTTCTGCAGTTGGGGGCCATTGGGCCAATCCCCAAAGACCAGTGTGACTTAGGTCGGTACTCAGTTTATTTCTTGGTGCCCAAAAAGGAGGGCTCTTTTTGGCCTATTCTCAACCTCAAGCGCATGAGCCAGTGTCTGTGGATGCACCGGTTTCACATCAAGATTTTGTGGTCTGTCATAGGGGTGGTGAGAGAGGGAGAGTTTTTGATAACCCTTGATCTTACAGAAACATATCTGCACATTCCTATCTGACCGGAACATCAGCCGTTTCTCCGGTTCGCAGTGCTCATGGACATTTTTCAATTTTGGGCCTTGCCCTCTGGACTAGAAACTACCCCCCAACACCTTCACCAAGGTCATAGTGGTGGTGGCAGTGGTGCTAATCAAAGAGAGATTCCTGATGCATCCTTACCTCGACGACTGGCTCATATGGGAAAAGTCAAGGAAAGAAAGCGAACAGGCTTTGAGATGGAAAGGAAGAGTGGTCAAGTTACTGCAGAATTTCAGATGGGTGATCCACGAGTCAAAAAGCCAGTTGGTGCCATCCCAGGAGCTTGAATATCTGGGGGCATGCTTCAATACCCAGAGGGGAAAGGATTTTCTGCTGGAGCAATGGGAACAGGAGCTGTGGCAGCTAGTGCGTCAATTTATGCAGATGCTGAATCCGACAGCCTGGCATTACCTACAGCTGCTCGGAACCATGGTGGCCACCCTTGAGCTCATGCCATGGGCATGAGCTCACATGCGACCATTGCAGAGAGTGCTGCAATACCAGTGGTCACATCAGAGGCATCCCTTATCACATCGGTTGCTGTGCCCCTCAGAGACCAGGAGGGTGCTCAGGTTGTAGCTGCACTGTGAGACACTGGCAGAGGGGATGCCTCTCGAGTCACCATGCTGGCTCTCAGTAACAATGGATGCGAGTACATTGGGCTGGGGGGCTCACTGTGAGGGCCACATTGTGCAGGGGCAGTGAAATCCACAGGAAACCATTTGGTCCATAAACAGGCTAGAGATGTGAGTGGTCACCCTGGCACTACAGAGGTTTCATCCTTGGTACCAGGGAAGGGTCATGCAGGTCTTCTTCAACAATGCGACCATGGTGGTCTACATCAATCGACAAGAAGGCACGGGCAGTGTATGCTTGGAAGCAGAGGCCGAAGCGCTGCTAACATGGGCAAAAGATCATCTTCAAGTGCTGTTGGCAGCCCACATTACGGGAATGGAGAACATGATGGTGGATTACCTGAGCCGTGTTCGGGTAGAACATAGGGAATGGATGCTCTCCCAGGTGGTGAGATGATGGGGCACGCCAATTGTGGACCTAATGGTGACGTTTGCAACACCGAAAGTGAGCCATTTTTTCAGCAGAAGATGAGAGAAGATGTCATAAGACCTCGACGCCCTGGTGCAGAGGTGGCCCACGGAGTGCATCCTATATATTTTTCTCCTGTGGACACTCATAGGACACATTGTGCAGTGGATCGAGGCTCACCGGGGACTGGTCATCATCATTGCCCTGGACTGACCGGGACAACCTTGGTATGCCGACCTAATGCAGCTACAGGCAGACCGGCCTTGGCAATTGCTGGCCAAGGTGGATCTCTGGCCCAGGGGCCGGTGTGGATGCCTCAGTTGGATTGATTCTTGCTTACGGCATGGCTCTTGAAAGGGCACGGTTGAGGAGGCGTGGCTATTCAGGGCCAGTGATTGTGATGTTACTGAAGGCCCAGAAGAAGTCCACTTCTCTGGCTTATATCAGCATCTGGCACATCTTTGAGGCTTAGTGTGGAGAAAGGCAGGGTTGGCCATTTCCTGCTACAGTGCCAGACATGTTAGCCTTTCTGCAAGTGGAGTTTGAGAAGGGCTTAACCGCTAGTTCATTGAGAGTGTAAGAGGCGGCCATTTCTTATTATTGGGGCAGGATACAAGGAGTGTTGCTAGGAATATTCCCAGATGCAATATTGTTCTGAAGGCAGTGAATCAGCTCTGGTCTCTGTTACGGTCCATCGTTCCCCCGTGGGATGTCAATTTGGTTTTGGCGGCACTGACAAAGGGGCCTTTCGAGCCTTTGAGTGGTTCTTTGCTGAAGGATTTGACTCTTAAGACAGTGTTTTTGGTGGCGATTTGCTTGGCCCAGAGGATTTTGGCACTTCAGGCTCTCTCATGCATGGAGCCCTTCCTTTCAATCTCAAAGGAAAAGGTGGTTCTCCGGCCGGCGCCCTTCTTTTTGCCAAAGGTCATATCGCTTTTTCATTTGAATCAGCCAGTTTCCCTGCTGGAGCTCTCGGAGGAACCAGGTGAGTCATAGATCCACAGTTGTGTCGACTGGATGTATGGAGACCATAGAAACATAGAAATATGATGACAGAAAAAGACCACATGGCCTATCTAGTCTGTCCTTCCATAACAACTACAACAGTCCCCTTTTTACCTTTAGAGATCCTCTGTGTTTGTCCCATGCTTTTTTGAATTCAGTTACTGTCCTCATCTCTACCACCACCACTGGGAGACTATTCCACGGACCCACTACTCTTTCCATAAAGAAATATTTCCGCATATCACTCCTGAATCTATCTCCCTTCACCTTCATCCCATGTCCCCTCATAGCAGAACTTGCTTTCAATTGAAAGAGGCTCTCTCCCTGAACATTTATGCCACAGAGGTATTTAAACATCTCAATCATATCACCTCTATCCCGCCTTTCCTCTAAGGTGTACATATTAAGATCCTTCAGTCTGTCCTCATATGCTTTATAATGAAGCCCACTAATCATTTTAGTAGCCACCCTCTGCACCGACTCCATCCTGTTCACATCCTTTTGAAGGTGCGGTCTCCAGAATTGCACAGTATACTTCAAATGAGGTCGCACCAAAGACTTATACAGAGATATTATCATCTCCTTTTTTCTGCTAGCCATTCCTCAACGTATGCACCCAAGCATCCTTCTAGCTTTTGCCGTAGCCTTTTCTACCTGTTTAGCTACTTTAAGATCATCAGACACAACCATGCCTAGGTCCTGCTCTTCTTTAGTGGACAAAAGTACTTCACCCCCTATACTATATTGCTCCCTTGGATTGCTGCAGCCCAAATGCATGACCTTACATTTTTTAACATTAAATCCCAGCTACCAAATTCTAGACCATTCTTCAAGCTTAGCTAGATCCCTCCTCATGTTATCTACCCCTTCCTGGATGTCTACTCTATTGCAGATTTTGGTATCATCCGCAAAGAGGCAAACCTTACCTGAAAGCCCTTCCGCTATATCACTAACAAAGATGTTAAAAAGAATCGGACCAAGGACAGATCCCTGGGGCACACCACTGATAACATCCTTCTCCTAAGAGTGAGCTCCATTTACTTGTACTCTTTGTCACCTCCCACCCAACCAATTTCTAACCCAAGCAGTAACTTTAGGGTCCATCCCAAGGGTGCTTAGTTTGTTTATAAGTCGCCTGTGAAGAACAGTGTCAAAGGCTTTACTGAAATCTAAATACACCACATCTAGGGCTCCCCCTCGATCCAACTCCCTGGTCATCCAGTCAAAGAAATCAATCAGATTTGTCTGACAAGACCTGCCTCTGGGGAATCCATGCTGCCTTGGATCCTGTAATCTGCTGGACTCCAGAAACCTCACTATTTTCTCTTTCAGCAGCGTTTCCAATAATTTACTCACCACCGAAGTTAAACTAACCGGCCTGTAGTTTTCAACCACATCCTTACTTCCGCTTTTGTGTAAAGGCACCACATGAGCCTCTCTCCAGTCCTTTGGCACCACTCCCGACTCCAACGAGGCATTGAAAGGGTCAGTCAGTGGAGCTGCTAGAACGTCCCCAAGTTCCCTCAGTATTCTCGGGTGTATTCCATCCGGTCCCATCGCTTTGTCTACTTTAAGTTGAGATAGTTTCTCACGAACACAGTCTTTTGAAAATTGTTCAAGATGTCCTTTGCTTCTGTTCCTATTTGTGGGTGTTTTCTGAGGTCCTGCTCCACGTGCTTCATCTGTGAACACAGAACAAAAATATTTGTTAAGCAATTCCGCTTTATCCTTATCAGCTTCTACATATTCCTCCCCTGCACCCTTGAGTCTGACAATACCACTCTTGCCCTTCCTCTTCTCACTAATATATCTGAAAAATGTCTTATCCCCCCATTTTATTGCATTGGCTATTTCCTCCTCCTTTTGAATCTTTGCCTTCTTGACTACTTTGCTAGCTTCTCTAAGTTTTTCCAAATACAGATGCCTGTCTTCCTCTCTCTGTGATCTCTTGTATTTCATGAAGGCCTCCCTCTTTTTCTTCACTTTTTCAGCTACTTCTTTCGAAAACCATAGCGGTCACCTTTTCCTTTTCCTTTTATTTACCATTTTAACAAAAACGTTGGTTGCCCTTAAAATATCCCCTTTCAGTTTTGCCCACTGTTTTTCTACATCCCCCAGCTATTCCCATCCCACTAACGACTCTCTGAGGTATTGGCCCATCTTCGCAAAGTTAGTCTTCCTAAAGTCTAAGATCCTCACCTCGTTCCATGGTGAGACCGCACCTTGAATATTGTGTGCAATTCTGGTCGCCGTATCTTAAAAAGGATATAGCGATTTTAGAAAAGGTACAGAGAAGAGCCACCAAAATGGTAAAGGGAATGGAAGGATACTCCTATGAAGAAAGGCTAAAAAGGTTAGGGCTCTTTAACTTGGAAAAGAGATGGCTGAGGGGAGATATGATAGAAGTCTATAAATTAATGAACGGAGTGGAACGGGTAAACGTAGATCGATTGTTTACCTTATCAGAATATAGAAAGACTAGGGGACATGCAATGAAGCTACAGGGTAAACTATTTAAGACTAATAAAAGAAAATATTTTTTCACTCAACGTGTAATCAAACTCTGGAGTTTGTTACCGGAGGATGTAGTAAAGGCTGTTAGTGTAGCTGGGTTTAAAAAAGGTTTGGACAAGTTCCTGGAGGAAAGGTCCATAAACCATTAATAAGAAGTGACCGAAGATATCAATGCTTGACCCAGTACAAGCATTGTGGAACTTGTTTCTCTTGGGGAAACTGCTAGGTACATGTGACCTAGATTGGCCACTGTTGGAAACAGAATACTGGGCTTGATGGACCTTGGTCTGACCCAGTATGGCATATCTTATGTTCTTATGTTCTTATGAATGGATTCTAACAGCCTTGTCCTAATACTGAACCAAACCATCTGGTGATCACTGGATGCAAAATGATCTACCACTACAACATCAGAAACACTTTCACCATTGGTAAGCACCAAGTCCAGTATGGCCCCTTCACGTGTGGGGTCTATTACCAATTGCCTGAATAGTTCTCCCTGTAGAGAATCCAGGATCTCCTTACTTCTAGATGATACTGCAGCAGGAATGTGCCAATCAACATCTGGCATACTAAAATCTCCTATCAGTAGCACTTCCCCTTTCATAGCAATGCTGCGTATGTCTTCAATTAACTCTCTGTCCACCTCTTCCTCTTGTGAGGGAGGCCTGTATATCACAGCAATGCAAATAGATTTCTCTTTCCCTCTTTCTAGTTTAACCCACAATGCCTCCTCTCTCTCTTTTAAGCTCTGTAATTCCAAAGCTTTAATAGTAGTTTTTACATATAGTGCCACTCCTCCTCCCCTTCTTCCTACCCTGTCCTTTCTGAATAAAGTATAGCCAGCTATAGTTACATCCCAATCATGGTTTTCTGTGAACCATGTTTCTGTAACTGCCACTAAATCCAAGTCAGCCACTCCCACCAAAGCTTCAACATCAGGGATCTTATTTCCCATGCTATGGGCATTTATACACACTGCTTTCCATATGTTACCCCTGTTACCCATTTCCATAAAAGTATTTAATGTATCACCTACCTGGGGGCTTTCATTTACCTAGGGGCTTTCTTCACCCATCCCCAATGAATCTAGTTTAAAGCCCTCTTCAGTAGATTAGCCAGTTTACTACCGAAGATGCGTTAACCTTTCTTGGACAGATGGATGTCATCTCTGCTCTGCAACCCTTGGAACAGCATCCCATGGTCTAGGAAACCAAAACGCTCTCCATGACACCATCCACGTAGCCATGCACTCATCTCCAGGATGCGAGCCTCTCTGCCTTGGCCTTTACCCTCAACAGGGAGGATTGAAGAGAACACCACCTGTGCACCTAACTGCTTCACCCTCTGTCCCAGAGCCATGAAGTCACTTTTGATACATTGTGAGGTATACCTGGTAGTATCATTTGTTCCAACATGGACTAGCAACATTGGGTAATAGTCAGTGGGCTTGATGAGTCTTGGCAAACTCTCCGTAACATCCTGGATTTTGGCACCAGGCAGACAGCATACCTCTCTGGACATCAAGTCTGGTTGGCAGATGGACGCCTCAGTACCCCTCAGAAGAGAGTCTCCAACCACCACTACCCTTTGTTTCCTTCTGGTCACTGATTCTGCAACTTTGGGGTACTTGAGCTCTGGTTCTTCCCTTTCAAGGGATGCTTTCACCTCCTCCACTTCCAGGGCTGCATAATGGTTATTCAATTCAAGGGCCGGAGAAGTTGGATTGGTGATTTTGCAGGCCCTGGTGACTTGTGTCCAACCATTGACATTCTGTTGGCACCCATCTTCTCCTGTGCTGGAGAGCTTGGTTGCTGCAAGAAGCATCTCATCAATGTTCTTCTCACTGTCTTGAATGCTCCTCAGCCTCGCCACCTCCTCTCTGAGTTCCTCCACTTGTTTCCTCAGAGCTTCAGCATGCAGGCACCCTGCACATGGAACCGGTCCTTCAACTGGCATTAGGACCTTTGTCTGGACCGAGGCAGAAGCTGTAACGGGGCAACAGCTTTAGCAATATGATTTTTCCCAGCCATTGTTCTGTTCGTGGAGAATAGGCATCTGTTAAAGCAAAAGAGAAAGATCTACCAAGTACAAGCCGGTTTCCCAGCTGTCCTTTCAGAGAAAAAGCAGTTAAATCTCTTTAATTATATTCAAAATGTGCTGGTCCAATTCTCTGTGATTTGTTAAATGGGGAGGTGCCCTATAAAGCACGACTGCTCACTAGAGGTGGGTGGAAGCCGGGGTGGGTAGAGAGGGAACTAACACCTGATTAGGTGTTAGCAGTTTCCAAAACTGAGGAGGTTACTAGAGTTCAGCAACCTACTGTGCTCAAGGAAAGTTTCACTAAAGCACCAAAAATAAAGTAACCTTGCTTTAAAAATATACAAAAAAACCTTTTAAGAGCTCCTAGTCAGAGAGCTAGCAAGTTAATATAATAAAATAAACCCTCAAATCCTTACTGTTGGTTGATCTGTAGCACCCTTGTTAGGAAAGCCTCAACAGGGCAGGGTATGTGACCTGTCGGCTCCGCGGAAAACAAAGAAATGAAGAGGGACAGTTGGAAAGACGGGAAGACAGTGCGCATGTGCTGAGGGATGCTCCCAAAAACGTTCCTATTGGACGCTGGGGAGTGTTCCCACGCAGGCTCCGTCAGTACCGATGATACCCATACCGATACCAGTACCGATGATACCTGCTTGTTCCTGGAGATACCACTTAATCACTCCAGGGAGAACACTACACAACTGCCCAAGACTATCAAAAAGAGGAGGAGGGTTATTCATACTGTCTGGCAAGCAACATAATTTAAACATAATAACAACTATGGTCACTGACACCATAAACATAATGGTAGTAGAAAACAAGCAAATAACAATCTGTCTAGTCTACAGATTCCCTGACACAAAGACAGAGGACTTTTTAACGATACTAGAAGTCATGTGTACACAAACAAATAAAAATAAACCATTCATTCTGCTTGGAGACATCAATCTGAATTCAGCGCCTGCAACACATACCACCTTGTTCATGGAGGTAATGGAGTCACTGGACCTTACACAAACTATAACTACTTCTAAACATAGAGGAGGTAATACCCTTGTCCTCCTATTTGTACCAAAGAACCTCCAAAACAACACCAAACCCCAATCCCATGGCCAGACTATCACATGGTATCATTTAACCTACCCCTAACACAATCAAAGAGACTGATTTCAAAAGAGTCCCAGAGACCCTGTAGATTCAAGAAATTTAACAAGGATTACATACTGAACCACATCCAACCAGTTCTGGACCTCAAATCAACTGTCCTTACCACAATTGTGGACACATGGAACCACATCATCACAACACATACTCAAGCCCCCCCCCCCACCCCCCCACCGGAAGACACCACCTACATGCAAATCAACTGCACCATGGTACTCCTGAGAAATAAAGTAAGCCAAACTCCAGTTGAGATGGATCGAACTAGATGGTGTCAAACCAAAGGCTCACTCCTACAGAAGGAATTCTCAATCAAATAAAATGAATACAATCACCTTATCTGAAAACACAAAAAAGAATACCACACCAACCTCATCCTAAAAGCTTTAAGTGGCCCAAGACTGTTCAACCTGGTCAAATCCTTCACAAAAGATCCACAGTTACAGAAAGGCCCCACGATAAAAGCACAAGAGTGTGCCTCCTACTTGCAGAATAAGCTCCACGCCTGCCCAGTTATTATAACACCAATATGGTCACATAACCAAGAGACCCCAAGAGGCTCGCAGAGATGGACTACATTTGAACAAATCACAGAACAGCGTCTTGAACAAATACTACAGATGATCAACACAACCACTTCACCCCTTGACCCACGCCCTGTATCGTGGATCAAGATGGCCAAGAACGAGCTCTCACAAACATTAGTCAAAATTATAAATCACTCTCTGAATCAGGGACACATGCCCGTTAACTTAAAATCCTCCTCAATCAGACGCATCTTAAAAGGCCCATCTGCAGACCCTAACATACCGAGCTCCTACAGACCAATCTCTGTACATACCATTCTTAGCCAAATTAATAGAAAAAACAAACTGCAACTCCAGGACTTTGTCGATTCATGAGCTCCACTTGACCCCAAACAACACAGGTTCAGACCCTTTTACGGTGTTGAGACCCTAGTTACCTCACCCATAAATATACTACTCAAGGGTAGTGAACACAACAAACAAGGATTTATTCTGAAATTCCTTGATATATCGTCCACCTTTGACTCAGTAAACCATAATACCCTCTTAGAATGCCCGATGGACCTGGGCATAAGCATTACCCCACTTAAGTGGTTCCACTCCTATTTGTCTGGGCACACCCAGCAAGTAAAGATAAAAGATGACACATCAATTCCTTTCAAATTACAGAGAAGTATACAACAAGATCATCTCTCTCTGCATTACTGTTCAGTCTCTACATCCAACCAATCCTTTACCACATATATGCAGACAACTTAATGTTCTGTGCACCCATCTCTACATATAACCCTGAATACTCACTAATACAATCATGCTTTAATGATATGACAGAATGGCTAAACAAGAACAACCTATCCATCAACTAAAACAAAACAAAGGCAATGATCATAACCCATGATCCCACATTCTGCATCCCAAAAAAGATTATAATAAACAATAACACCATCCCAGTTAAACAGGAAAACAAATATCTTGGAATCATCCTAGACCAACAATGAAACATGAGACCACATATAAAAGGAGTAACCACCTCAGCATATTATAAAATAAAGAGCCTATATAATCTCACACCACTCCTAGACCTGAATTACTTCCGCACAGTCTGCCAGGCCATCATTACCCCACAGCTAGAATATTGCAACTCCATCCTCCAAGGCCTACCAAAGCAAACCCTACCTCTGCAACTAGTACAAAATGCCGCAACACATCTGGTAGCAGGATCCCCAAGACACAAACACATAACCCCTATTCTGCAAAGCTTACACTGGCTCCCCATACAGGCCCGCATTAAATACAAGGCAATTATGCTAACCTATAAGACCACGCATAATCAAGCTACAGACTGTCTCTTTAGCCTCCTCCAAAAACCCACAAATTTAAGATCAAGAACTCAAAACCAGAGTTTACTCAGCATTCCAACCCACAAACACAGTATCCAGTGTATAAGCCCTTCTTCTTTAGCCATAGGTTTCACCAACTGGTTTTGTCAGGGATTTCAGTTACAGTAAGTGAACATGGTCAGACATGTTTGCTCAGATCACTCATTTAGAATCCCTGATGAAACCAGCTGGTGAAATCTATGGCCAAGGTCAAAGAAGGGCTGATACACTGTATACCGAGTTTCATATATTGAAAAACTTAAAAAAAAAAAAACAGTATAATACTTGTGTGGAACAAGCTTTTGTTTTTCATTTTTTGATCCCTGCATTATTTTTATTTTCAGGATAACCATAGGAAATATGCATGAGAGAGATTTGCATTCAGTGGATACGGGTGCATGGAAATCTCTCTCATGCATATTCATTGTTGTTATCCTGAGAAACTGACTGGCTAGGTGTGTCCCTAGGATTTGGTTGAGAACCCCTGTATTAGGCGGTAGGAAGGGAGGACAGTAATATGACAGAAGAAACTGTTTGGTATGTTTAACTTTTTCAGTTTAAAGAGTTTTCAACCTCTTATAGAAACTGAATTATTGACCTACAACTAAATGATAGTTTCCAAAGCATGTATGTATATCTTTCTGTCTATAATATGCACAGCTGATAACTGTGATTGACAGTTACACATTGTTTCTTTCATTAGAAGAACAACTGGTGGGGCGGAGCCTGATGTCCAGCGGGGTGGTCGCATAACGCTGAGGCTCCCGAGAGGCCTACTCAGAATCCTGAATTAACACCGTACATACTTGGAACTTCTACTCTGATCTTGCCGGGGCACATTGGTGAGATGGCGGGGACCAAACCCACGCGCCTGGAATTTGGATCTCCAGCGGCTTCTCACGGCAAACGTTCCAAAACTGAACCTCCGTCCCCGCAGAAGGGGCTGGCCTTGCGCGAGGGCCCCGAAATGCAGCAGGAAATCCTTGCAGAGATTAGAGGGGTCAAAGACCTCGTGCAGTCAAACGGTGAAGCACTCCGAGCGCTGCGGGAAGATTTTGGTGTGCTGCAAAGCAAGCTAGAAGGGTTTTCTTCGCGTCAGGACAAAATGGAGAGCATATTGGACTCCCATGCGGCCCGGTTGTCCAAACTCGACAAAGTTGAACGTCAGGTGCGGGCCTTGCAGAAAGAAGTGGAAGATGGCAATAACAGAGCGCGCCGCAACAACATACGACTCGTGGGCATACCGGAGGGAGCGGAATCGGGAGACATGAAAGAGTTTTTATGCAAAATCCTCCCTTCCCTGCTCCAAATCACCTTTATCAACGAGTTGGAGATCGATCGCGCGCATCGTGTACCCACAAGCATAACGCTCAACAGGAAGACCCCGCGGCCTATCATTTTTCGACTTTTGAGATATCAACACGTGGAGCAAATCCTAAGTGCCTCTCGGGCAAAGGGCCATATGGAGTTTGAGAGCCACAAGATCTCCTTCTATCCCGACTTGGCTAAACCCACGGTCGACCGCCGAAAGCGCTTTCTGGAATTCCGGCCGAGGCTTCAACAACTACAAGCACGCTATGGCCTGATGTACCCGGCCAAGCTCCGAGTCACGCTTCACAATCAGACAAGAACATTTGAGGACCCTGATCTACTAGCGGAGTTTTTGGATTCCAAAGAAGCCGACTTGATGCGCTGACTTCCAGAATATTCCTGCAAGTATTCTTATATCCGCTGTACCAGCCATATTGGATCCGCCGCAGCCCAGCAAAGAGTCTGGCGAGGGCAGTTTGTTGCCTTACTTTTGATGATATCTGTGACCCGACTCCATCTACCCACAGTGGCCTCGATGAGTATCAGAGACAGTGTTAATTATGGACTCTGGTGTTTCTTTTCCTTTTTTCATGTCTTTCTATTTCCTCTCTAGGGCCTCCTCCCGCAGACATATGGTCGCCATATACTTTGGGGGTTTTGCTTCTTCTCTAAGATACTTTGGTACATACTTTTCAATATGGGGTGTATTAGCCAGAATACTCGGTGATTATGTCATTGTTGCACAGCTTCTGATTATGTTGTATGTTTTCAAGCGCCCTTACCTAAAATGTCTACTACCGATTGATGGCACCATGTAAGATTTTCTCATTGAACGTAAAAGGAATCAATAATCCGATAAAACGGAAGAAAATCCTAAGCTACCTAAGTCAGGAAGCTGCGGATCTGATTTTTCTCCAAGAAACGCATTTAAATTCGAAGGAAACTCTTAAACTCAATATTAAACCTTACATGGTGGCCGCCTATTCCCCAGCCGTTTCTAAGAAATGTGGGGTTGCCATACTGGTTAGGAAATCTTTGCATGCTACTATTATTGCGACTAGCTCAGATACAGAAGGTAGATGGTCCAGAGTTCACCTCAAGATAGGTAGCCTTGAAGTTACATGTATATGCCTTTACGCTCCTAATGTGGATGACCCTGCCTTTTTTGCTACCATTGCTCAGGTTGCGCAGGCCTCTGCTAATACTTCATTGATAATTGGGGGGGATTTCAATCTAGTCCTTGATCCCCTGATTGACAAACAGCCGCCTAGGACAAGTGGTCCCCCCAAGAGTCACACCACGCTTACCTCCCTGATCAAAGATCTTGCTTTAGTTGATCTATGGAGGTTACTACACGCCAATGAGCTTGACTTCACCTTCTTCTCTTCCCCTCATAAATCCCAGTCTCGCATAGACTTCTTTCTAATCTTAAAACTGTTAGTTCCTCAGGTGGACACTGCAAAGATTCACTCCCAACATATTTCAGATCATGCTGCCATTTCCTTTCAATTACATACTACTGCACCCCAAGGGAATTCGGGGGCCTGGTTCTTTGATAGAACCCTGTTAACTCAGCAAGAGTTCCAGTTAGAAATTCGAGCAGCCATACAGGATTACTTCCATTTTAATCTATCCCAGGATACTGCGAATTGGGCTTGGTGGGAGGGCTTCAAAGCGGCCATTCGAGCAACTATCACTAGCTATCAAATCCGCCTGCGGAAACAACGCAAACAGCAGCTACTCATACTAGACCAACAAATAAAAGCAGGCGAACGAGTTCTAACTTCACGTACTGATCCATGTGTATTAATTCGTTTACAGCGTCTCCGTTTTCAATATAATTCAATCCTCTCAACTGCAGCTTCTAAGAGTATTGAGCTTCAGCGAGGGACATATTATCGTGAAAATAACCGTGCCGGTCGACTCTTAGCCAACGCCTTGAAAGGTCAAAAAGAAGCCAAACGCGTAGCGGCCCTTCGAGCTCCACAGGGAGGGGGCATAGTGACCACAGACTCCGACATTGTAGAACTCTTTCGGGATTTCTATACCCGCCTATATCAATCTGAATGTGAGTTCTCGTCAGAGACATTCGAGCGATTGCTTTCTGGCATTCAGCGGCCGACCCTCTCTGAAGATGATAGGGATGCGATGGATGAACCCTTCTCAACTTCAGAGATCCAATCTGCCCTAAAACGAACAGCCTCGGGCCGTGCCGCAGGGCCCGATGGTCTCCCGACCAAATTCTACAGAACGTTCAGTGCAGATTTAGTTCCCTATTTAAAACTCTATTTTACTGCCCTAGCGGTAGATGCATCCTCTTTGGGATCCTTTTCTGCAGCTAATGTGGTAGTATTTGAGAAAGAAGGCAGAGACCCGCTACTAACCGCCAACTACCGTCCAATCTCCCTACTTAATGCCGATTATAAGATCTTTGCAACGATCTTGGCCACCCGGCTATCTGACAGGATGGCCACCCAAATTCACCCCGACCAATGCGGTTTTATACCCGGCAGATCAACTGCTGACAATGCTCGGACCTTGTGCCATGTGCTATCCAGTGCTGCCAATCTAGATCATCCATGGGTGGGTCTTTCCCTGGATGCCGAAAAAGCCTTTGATCGCCTAGAATGGCCCTTCTTATTTGCAGTTCTCCGATGGTATGGCTTTGGGGAAGGCTTCCTCCGATATCTCCAAGTCATGTATACTCAACCCGTCGCCAGTATTTGTGTAAATGCCATCAAGTCTCAGCCATTCAATCTCCAAAGAGGCACGCGTCAAGGTTGCCCCCTATCACCAATGCTCTTTGATCTAGCTCTTGAACCCCTAGCCCTCCTTATTAGACAGTCCGCACGTATTCGAGGTGTCCCCTTCAGTCATAGGGAGATTAAACTCTCTGCATATGCAGATGACCTTATGCTTTTCGTATCCCTCGATTCGGTTCCAGCTGTCTTGGATCTGATTGACGGATACTCACAATTATCGGGCTATAAAATTAACTGGACCAAATCTGTAGCATTCCCACTGAACCGCTGGGTACATGAGGCTGACATGCAGGCCTTTCCCTTCCTCTGGCAATCCCGCATGGTGAAGTATCTCGGGGTCCATTACTGTTCTCCTTTAGAAGACACTATCAGTTTTAATGCCAAAGAGGTAGTATCCAAAGTCCGTGAGCTCACAAATCGTTGGTCTCCCTTATCTCTTACATGGTGGGGCCGCTTAGAAACTGTGAAAATGATGATAGTCCCCAAAGTGAACTACATTTTAGAAATGCTGCCATGCTTACTCCCGCTACATACTTATAAAGATATTGAGGGCCTTCTCGTCCGCTATCTCTGGCAGGGCAAGCCACCAAGGATAGCTAAACAAAAACTACAGTCTGCAAAGGAAAGAGGGGGTACCAGATTTCCTGATTTTCTTAGATATCATCAAGCCTTCCTACTTAAGCAAGGTGCCCGATGGCTAGATGCCTCAACAGACCGCAGACCAGTTTGGCTTGACATAGAAGAGGAGCTTAGTAGCCCAATTCCGTTGACCCATCTCCCCGGTATGTCCTATCAAGTAGACACCCGCCATCCACCAATGATTGTCGATACTCTTGCGGCCTTTAACACTCTCATTCTATCACTGGGCCCGAACGTATGTCCTCAGGGCGGACTCCCGCTATGGAATAACCCCAGAATTCAAATCCTAAATAGAACGATAGCATGGAAACCCTGGTACTCAAGGGGGATTTGGACACCCCAACAGCTTTTCTCTGCAGCTCGTTGGAAAACCTTCTCTGATTTACAAAAGGAATTTGCGTTACCAGCGAAACACTACTTTCAATTGATGCAGCTTCAACACTGCCTCAAAAGTGCTCGAATCATGCCGCCCTCTGCCCCTACTGAGGACGGGCTATTAGAGATAGTTCACTCTATTAGTAGTACACATGGGGTAGCCTCTAACTTTTATACAATATTATGTCAGGGTACAGACACGGCCACTTTTAGAGCCCAACAAGCCTGGGAGCGCGAACTGCAAACCACTTTAACCCCTGTGCAATGGAGCGTTTTCTGGAGCAAAGTAGTGCGGGTTTCCCGGTCTGCCTCTGTTACCCAAACTCTCTTCTTTTTTGCACACAGATGCTTCTATACCCCAGAAAAAATAGCCAAATGGAACACAAATGCTAGGGACCAGTGTTGGTCTTGCCACACTGCTGTGGGAACCTTCGCTCATGTTATTTATGAATGTCCTCAACTACTGGTTTATTGGGGGCGGGTCTGGGGTCGTATTCAATTTATCTTGCACCTTCACGAACCTCTCTCTTGGAAGATCGTGGTACTCCGCTCTGTGGCGGAGGTCCCCTCTCTTCCTAAGAAGGGTCGCTTTCTCCTTGATTTCATGCTGGGTATAGCCATATGCTTAATCACGAGGAATTGGAAGGATAGCTCTCGACTTACTGTCAATGAATGGTGGAACCTCGTCTGCTTATATAGTAAATATGAGCAGATACCTCGGAGAGCTATTCCCCATGCCCAAACTTACTCTCGCTTGTCTAAATGGCAGATGCTGAATGATTATGTACAATCTGCTCATTGTTCCAACATGCCTGTATAATGTGCACTCATCATGTTTCAGATCACCGTTAGGTTTTGTAACACAATAATGTAAGTACACGCCCGCTTCGGGTATGATTAGTTTTCTAGAGAAGAAGCAGGGGGGAGGGGGGTGGCAGGGGTTTAATTTGGTGTATGTATTACATTTTATGTATCTGTCTTTTAGCTGTATGTCTTCCTTTTCCTTTGTTGTTATAAAACGAAAATAAAGAATTTAAAAAAAAAAAGAAGAACAACTGGTAACCATGCCCTCTGGGAAATTGTTTTATATCATGTGCATCCTGAAGCGATGAGACAAATACTGCTTTTTTTTTCCCCTGGTCAATGTTTTCAATGATGTTACTTAACCTTTTTATTCATTAAACAATTCTATCACTTAAATTGTGTTCCTTGCACTACATTCAAATATTTCTTTCTACAGTAGAAAGGCCAAACTATGTTGTACTATATAAGCATTGTCAGTACATCTGAATTCTTTAGTGTCTACTGTGTCTGTATTGTCTACACTACAGGAACTTATTCACTGAGGGGAATGCTTACTAAAGTGCACTAACCATTAGTGTGGGGTTTGCCACACACTAAAGGCCCTATGCTAATCAGTTAAAGGCACATTTTACAAAGGGATGTCCAAGTGCAATCTGGGACGTCAAAGCCAGAATGTCTGAAAAAAAAGCAGGCACTTGCAAGTTCAGGCACTATTTCAGAAATGTGGATATGCCCGATATGGACGTCTATAGAGATGTCTACATAGACAACCACAGAATAACATCTCAGGACATGGATGTCTAATAGCATAATGCTTACAGTAATGGATTCAGAGGAGGGTAGTCAGGGTTCAAAACCCAGAGTGGGTCTTTGTGATCTTAGATTAGTCACTCTACACTCTCTGAATGTTTTAAGGCCAAAACAGCACTATTCATGCCTGCAGCAGGTCTAAAGGTGGACACCTGAAGATGTCCTGCCATTCCTGAAATTGAACGAGGACATATAAGTCCATTGCACCTCCCCAGACACGCCTCCACCCTACTCCCTTGCCTACTTGGATATCCCTGCGCTGTAATCATCATTTGTGGAATGACTTCGGAGATGTCTCCATGACTTCACATGCACATGGTCCACATGCACATGGTCAGACTTCCTAAATCATGACTATGTCTTTTAAAATGAACCCCTTAACATGCCACTGGAAGGGGAATGGACAGGTGCAGGGCAGAAAGCGTAGTTACTCACCTGTAACAGGTGTTCTCCAGGAGCAGCAGGAATCAGTCCTCACATATGGGTGACGTCGGCACCGACGGAGCCCTCGTGCGGAGCATTTCCACAGCTTTCAAAGAAAGCCTTTGGGAATGCAGCATGCATGCGCCGTCCCCTTCCTGCCCAAGGGTGCCATCTTGCTCAGTCTGATGACATAGCTAAAAGACAGCAAAAATCAAAATGAAGTATATGACTGCAACTCCAGGGGAGGAGGGAGGGTCGTGAGGACTGATTCCTGCTGCTCCTGGAGAACACCTGTTACAGGGGAGTAACTACGCTTTCTCCAGGACAAAGCAGGAAGTCAGTCCTCACATATGGGACTCCCCAGCTCTAGGCTACCGTGAACCCAGAGCCAAAAAAATGGCTCCCTCTCAAGAGCCTCAGCATCCGTGATAAGAATTTTCTCTGAAAACACACCCCGTACGGTAGCCCAACACAAGGGCCGGAGGAGAGGAGTTGCCTAAACCTCAAAGAGATTACGGAGTACCGCCTGGCCAAAAACACTGTCCTGCCGGGACTCTCTCTCCAGGCAGTAATGGGCTGCAAAAGTCTGGCTTGAAGACCAAGTTGCGGCCTGGCAGATGTCTGCCAACGGAACAGAGCGGAGATGAGCTACTGACATGGCCTTCACCCTGACACGGTGGGCCGTGACCCGACCCTGCAAGGAGAGGTCGGCTGCCCTGTACGCCCAGGCGATGCAATCTGCCACCCAAGTGGACAACGTATGCTTAGAGACAGGTAACCCCATCCTATTAGGGTCAAAGGAGACGAAGAGCTGAGCAGCCCTTCGATGCTCCCACATACGTTCTATATAAAAGGACAATGCCCTCTTACAGTCCAGAGTATGCAAGACTGTCTCAGCCCAGCTGGAATGCGGCCTGGGAAAGAAGGTTGGAAGGACCACCTCCTGATTGAGGTGGAAAGAGGAGACCACCTTTGGGAGGAACTTGGGATGGGTCCGTAGGACCACCCTGTTCCTATAGAACCGTGTGTATGGTCTATCAGAAACCAGAGCTTGTAGCTCACTCACACGTCTGTCCGATGTAAGAGCCACCAGGAAGAGCGCTTTCCAAGAGAGGAAGCGCAAATGGCAAGTAGCCATTGGCTCAAACGGTGGATGAGTAAGTTGTTTCAAGACCACATTCAAATCCCACTCAGTCGCCAATGGACGAACCAGAGGCTTGAGTAGAAACAGACCTCTGAGAAATCTGGACACCAAGGGGTGAACCGACAGAGACTGTCCCTCCACCGGTGAGTGGTGTGCTGTCAAAGTACTGAGGTGGACTCGAACAGAGTTAGACTTAAGGCCTAGGTATGAAAAGTGAAGTAGATACTGCAGTACTACTGGCACAAGGCAAGAGAAAGGATCTTCATTGCGCTGAGCACACCATACCGTAAACCTACACCACTTGAGGCCATAGGACTTCCTGGTGGACTGCCTCCTAGAGGCCAAGACCACCTCCTCCACCTCCTTAGGTAGAAGTAAGGGAGCTAGAACTATCCTTTCAGCAGCCAGGCCATCAGATTGAGGGACCTGAGATTGGGATGCATAAGGGAACCCTGTTCTTGAGACAGGAGATTGTGTTGCAGCCCCAGAGGGAATGGAGCTTCCACCGCCAACTGCAGAAGAAGTGGAAACCACGGCTGCTTCGGCCATCTGGGGCTACCAGAATCACCGAAGCCTTGTCCTGGAGTACTTTGAACAGAGTTCGGGCCACCAAGGGCGTGGGAGGAAACGCATACAGGAGGCCCGTAGACCAAGAGATTAGAAAAGCACCTCCTGCCATCCTCAGGGGATGCAGTTGTCTGGAGCAAAACCTGGGTAGCTGACGGTTTAGTGGATTTGCAAAGAGATCAATGGATGGAAGTCCCCATCGGAGGAAGATCTGCTGGACCACCAATGGATTCAACTGCCATTCGTGGGGCTGGAGAATCCTGCTTAGCTTGCCTGCTAGGAAGTTTTCCTGACCAGGCAGATAAACTGCTTTGAGAAACATGCCTTGTTTGACTGCAAAGGAGCAAAGGTACCGTGCCTCCTGACATAGGAGCCTGGACCCTGTGCTTCCTTGTTTGTTCACGTAGAACATTGCTACCTGATTGTCTGTTTGAACTAGGACAGACTGTTGAGAGAGCATAGCAGAAGGTTTGTAGAGCTAAGTGAATTGCTCACAGCTCTAAAAGCTGTGTGGCCTCCCGAGGGGACCACAGGCCTTGAGTGCACGTGCCCTGGCAGTGTGCACCCCAGCCCTTTAAGGATACATCTGTTGTCAGCACCCTGGTGTATGCTGAAGCATGAAAAGGTACACCTTTGAGAAGGTTTGGTAGATGTAGCCACCACTGTAAGGAGTTCAGAAGCCATCTGGACACCTTTACTCTGTCTCAAAGGTCACCAGTGGCTTGTGTCCACTGATCTCTGAGGCACCATTGAGCAGCCCGCATGTGCAGGCAGGCATTCGGGGTCACATGTACAGTGGATGCCATGCGGCCCAGAAGCCACAGGTAGTGCCTGGCGGAAACCTGAGAATTGCTTTGGAACTGGTTTGCCAACTCCATCAATCTGTGGGCCCTGTCCTCAGGCAAGTAAGCTCTTGCCTGAAGGGTGTCTAGTCTCGCCCCTATAAACTCTAAGTTCTGAGAGGGGAGCAAAGTGGACTTTGCATAGTTTATGACAAAGCCCAGATGCTGAAGAAGAGAGACAGTGCGAAGAGTGGCCTGACGGGCCTCCTGGAATGACTGGCCCCTGATTAGCCAGTCGTCCAAGTACGGGGCCTCCTGGAATGACTGGCCCCTGATTAGCCAGTCGTCCAAGTACGGGAAGACAAAAATCTCCTGATTCCTGAGGAAAGCCGCCACCACCGCCAGGCATTTGGTGAAAACCCTGGGGGCAGAGGTCAGGCCAAAGGGAAGTACCCTGTACTGAAAATGGTTTCCTCCCACCACAAATCTGAGATATTCTCTGTGGTTTGTATGGATGAGGATGTGAGTGTAAGCATCCTTTAGGTCTAAGGAGCATAGTCAGTCTCCCTGCTGGAGGTAGGGCAGCAGTATCCCAAGGGTAAGCATCTTGAACTTTTCCCTCTCCAGAAACTTGTTCAGATTTCGCAAGTCTAGGATAAGTCTGAGGCCTTCTGTTCTCTTTGGTACAAGGAAGTACCTGGAGTAGAAGCCTTGCTCTTCCAGGTGGTGTGGCACCATTTCCACCGCCTGTTCCTTTAAAAGACTTGCCAACTCCTGAAGGAGGAGGTTCCTGTGTAGAGGGAGTCTTGGAGGCTCCCCTGGATAGTAGGAAGGGGGTAGTTGGTGGAAATGGAGCATATAGCCCTTCTGGACTATGCTCAGTACCCAGGTGTCCCCTGTGATGACTAGCCACCTGTAGGCATACATGGTCAGCTGACCTCCTGTGCTGAGTGGAGCCACCGGCGTAGGAGAGGCTATGCTGTGGAAGTCAAAACCACGCTCCCTGCTGTGAAGGATCCGGAGCTGGCGGCTTGGGGTTTTTTTTGCCTACGGGGCCCATGCCCCTGCCCCTTGGCCTGCTTGCCCTGTTGGGGAGCTGGAGAGGTCTGATACTGAGGGTAGGTTTTGTAGGCAGCACCCTTCCTCAGGAAAAAGGGCTTCTTTCCCAAACCCTTCTTTTTATGAGAAGGGGCAGAAGTCTTTCTGGACAGTCTTGTCCTGGTGAGAGTCTCGGTCTCAATTTCTGCAGCCTTCTCAGTCATGAGTTTGCCGAATAGGTTGTCACCTCGGCAGGGGACATCGACCAACTTGTCTTGTACCCATGACTCCAGGTCCAACGACTGCAGCCAGGCCTGACGGCGTGCACCGCTGCTACCCGGGCCGAAGCCTCAAAGCCGTCATAGGCTGCTCGAGATATAAACTTTGAGCACTCCCGGATACCTGAAGATAAGGCTTTGAACCTCTGCAAGGGTTCCTCGGAGAGGCCAGCTGAGAACCCAGAAATCTCCTTTGCCAGGTCCCGTAAGTACATGCCCATGTACAGCTGGTAAGACTGGACATGGCAAGAGAGCATAGAGTCCTGGAAGCACTTTCTACCAAGGGCATCCAGGTTCAGGGCCTCCCAGGCCAGGAGGCACCGAGGAGTGCATCTTCTGACTTTTCAGCCTGTGCATGGCCGATTCCACAACCATGGAGTTGTGCGGTAGCTGCGCCTTTTGGAACCCAGGGCTCTTACGGACTCGATAAATGGAATCGACCTGCTTGCTCAGAACCGGCGCCGATGCTGGTGCCTCCCACATACGGAAGAGCAGCCATTCCAGCATCAGAGGAACTGGAACAGTAAAGGCTTCCTTCGGAGGAAAATCATACTGGAGGGCATCAAGCTCTTCGGCTAGAGGCTCCTCCTCGGCATCTGCCGGGAATGCCAAAGCTTTGGACATGTCCCTGACGAAATCCGAGAACTGGGTATCCTCCAGGGGGGACCTTCTCTGAGGCTTGGACTCCGGGGAGTCCGATGGGACACACTGGGTCCGGAAGGTGTCAGGAGACTCCTCGTCCTCCGTCTCCCACGATGACTCCTCTGAGGAGGAGTCAAGTGGCTCTTGCCATGTGGGCCTCGATGCCACCCGCCCCGACGCTGAGGGCACTGGCGTCGACGACCTTGGCCCCGAATGGGAGGTCGAGGGAGACTGTGGCCGAGGATTGACTCGAGACTTGATTGACTCGAGGATCGGCTCGGCCTCCGGGGTCGACTTAGACGTCGATGTCCCAGTGGTCGGGACAGATGCACCAGTCAGACCGGCAATCAATACCTGCTGCTGCTCCATGAAGACAGCCAGGCTGCTCTCCAGGGCCGTCAGCCTGAGTCCGAGCTCAGGAAACTCTGCAACACCCAACTCGTGCCCCTATGGCGGAGGAGAGTCCACGAGGACATCAGAAGTTACCTGACTCGGGGACTCCGACTCCAGGTGAGATTGCTTGGTCGGTCACTCCAACTCCGAGAGCCCGGGATGGCGGTCAGGGCTGTGCGACCTGACCCACTAGTATACAGGTGCCTCCAATGACGCCGCCCTCACAAGCTTCTTCTTCCTTTTGTGCTCCCGGGTGGGAGACTCCCTCTCAGAGGACCCACGACCCCGCTCAGGGTCAGACTCCTGAGATGTCGAGGACTCTGATGAAGACTGGGCCCGGCTGGATGCGAACTCCGAAAAAAATTCTTTCACGTTGATGCTGATGGCTCAAAATCGCCTTCAATGACATCTTGCCGCATGGGCCACAGACCCATGGTCATGGTCGGGCCCGAGGCATCGGAGGCAGCAGTCATGTGTGTCGGTGAGAGACATAAGTTTCTTACACCGATCACATGTTTTGAACCTGCTGGCAGCCATGGGGGGAAAAAGGGCACCTGAAAGGTCAAAAAGACCGGGCTGCCAGTGAAAATAACAGAAAAAGCGCGAACGCTAGTCACAAAGGGCAAAAACCGAAAAAAGAAGTTCCGGACTCGATACCGGTGTACCGAGCCCAGGCGGGAAGGAGAACCGGCTTCGAACAGGATAGAGAGATGCAAAAATCACAGAAAAAAAAAAAACGATTTCCTGGGTGACACAAACTACGTCAGTTGGGCTCCGCAGAAAAAGAAAGACTGAGCAAGATGGCACCCTTGGGCGGGAAGGGGACCGTGCATGCGTGCTGCATTCCAAAAGGCGTTCTTTGAAAGCTGGGGAAATGCTCCGCACAAGGGCTCCATCGGCGCCGACGTCACCCATATGTGAGGACTGACTTCCTGCTTGGTCCTAGAGAAGGTGGGTATTGATGGGGCATAGAAATACAGAAACATAGAAAAATGATGACAGAAAAAGACCATATGGCCTATCTAGTCTGTCCTTCCATATCAACAACTACAACAGTCCCCTTTTTTCCTTTAGTGATCCTCTGTGTTTGTCCCATGCTTTTTTGAATTCAGATACTGTCATCTCTATCACCTCCACTGGGATACTATTCCATGGATCCACCACTCTTTCTGTAAAGAAATATTTCCATATATCACTCCTGAATCTATCCCCTTTCACCCTCATCCCATGTCCCCTCGTAGCATAACTTGCTTTCAATTGGAAGAGGCTCTCCCCCTGTGCATTTATGCCACGGAGGTATTTAAAAATCTCGATCATATCACCTCTATCCAGCCTTTCCTCTAAGGTGTACATATTAAGATCCTTCAGTCTGTCCTCGTATGCTTTATAATGAAGACCACTAATCATTTTAGTAGCCACCCTCTGTACTGACTCCATCCTGTTTATATCCTTTTGAAGGTGCGGTCTCCAGTATTGCACACAATACTCCAAATGAGGTCGCACTAAAGACTTATACAGAGGCACTATCAACTCCTTTTTTTCTGCTAGCCATTTCTCTCCCTATGTATCCAAGCATCCTTCTAGCTTTTGCTTTCACCTTTTCTACCTCTATAGCAGGGGTGTCCAACCCTGTCCTGGAGGGCCACAACCCTGGTAGGTTTTCGGGATAGCCCTAATGAATATGCATGAGATATATATGCATTAGAGATATTCTGCCAACCTGACTGGTTTGTGGCCCTCCAGGACTGGATTTGGAGACCCCTGCCTTACACCTCTGTCATTTAAGATTGTGAGTGGGCAAGGTCCTAGACATCAAAAGGGTAGATAGCATTTGTCACATTCCTCCTCAATTCTCACCACTACTGAAACATTGTCTAATAGACAACCTTTTGGTGGTGGTGTGAAGCGAGGAGGAATGTGACAAATGCTAACTACCCTTTTGATGTCTAGGACATCTGCACCTTGCCCACTCACAATCTTAAATGTCAAAGGTGTAAGGCAGGGGTCTCCAAATCCAGTCCTGGAGGGCCACAAGCCAGTCAGGTTGGCAGGATATCTCTAATGCATATGTATCTCATGCATATTCATTAGGGCTATCCCGAAAACCTGCCAGGTTTGTGGCCCTCCAGGACAGGGTTGGACACCCCTGCTCTATAGCAATATAACTATATCATCTCACTTGCAACAATGTATCCATACATAGTTTAGCCTTTGTTAAATGTATCTAATATCCCATATACTCCTCCAAGTTGCTACTCCCTGTTCTATGTAAAAGCTTATTGCTATGTTTGTTCCATGTGAACCGCCTTGGATATGATGATAAGGTGGTACATAAAACCTGTTAAATAAATAAATAAATAGCTACTTTAAGATCATCAGACACAACCATGCCTAGGTCCCACTCTTCTTTACTGCACAAAAGTACTTCACCCCCTATACTATTATTGCTCCCTTGGATTGCTTAGCCCAAATGCATGACCTTGTATTTTTTAACATTAAATCCCAGCTGCCAAATTCTAAACCATTCTTCAAGCTTAGCTAGATCCCTCTTCATGTTATCTATACCTTCCTGGGTGTCTACTCTATTGCAGATTTTATATCATCCGCAAAGAGGCAAACCTTACCCGACAGTCCTTCCGCTATATCACTAAAAAAGATGTTAAAAAGAATTGGACCAAGGACAAATCCCTAGGGCACACCACTGGCAACTTCCTTCTCCTCAGAGTGAGCTCCATTTACCTGTACCCTTTGTCGCTTCCCATTCAACCAATTTCTAACCCAAGCAGTAACTTTACGGTCCATCTCTAGGGTGCTCAGTTTTTTTATAAGTTGCCTGTGAGGAACGGTGTCAAAGGCTTTACTGAAATCTAAATACACCACATCTAGGGCTCTCCCTCAGTCCAACTCCCTAGTCACCCAGTCAAAGAAATCAATCAGATTTGTCTGACAAGACCTGCCTCTGGTGAATCCATGCTGCCTCGGATCCTGTAATCCGCTGGATTCCAGAAACCTCACTATTTTCTCTTTCAGCAGCGTTTCCAATAATTTACTCACCAATGAAGTTAAACTAACCAGCATGAAATTTTCAACCACATCCTTACTTCCACTTTTGTGTAAAGGAACCATATGAGCCTCTCTCTGGTCCTTTGGCACTGGTATTGTGGTGAGTGCAGGATTTTGGGCATGTGCTAATCATGAATGCTGCCATTAGCGTGGGTATAGTAACGCCACCTCAATGGGAAGCATTACGTGCAGTTGTGTGCCAGTCAGCATTGCACTATTGGCAGGGGAACAAATGCATATGCCCTTGAAATAAGTGGGAGCCTCCATGCTAATTTGGCAACACAATTGTGTGCTACCAGCATACCAGTTAATAAACATGCTCCTAAGGGTTTCTTTTTCCCATCCCATAATCTGTGAATGCATGAAGCAAACCCAAAAAACACCTGAAACCTTTTTTGCCTATGTATATCCCTATGACTCATGACTGCAAATGAACTTTCATTAAATACTGAAGCAAGGGGTGTGGAAATGTATGCAATCAAGGTTTCTGATTGTTTTATACTTTGATACTTTTTGAATATTTTTGTAATTGTTCATTTATGTTGAAAGTGTAAAGTATATTGTGCGGGTCAGTAAAACATACATCTATTTTAATGGATTTTGAATTTATCTTTCAGAGAGCAGAATGTGAAAAATATACAACGGCATAAAGGCTTAAGGTATAGTATATCTTTTTATGCACAATAAAATCCTTCATCTTAAGAATCTGTAAATGTGTTGCACCTGTTTTATGAATTAGATGGTATAAAAATGAATCATGTATTTGTCCTTCTTGAATTCTGTCATTTGCCACAGCTTCTTTAATTCTCATTTTTATTAGGATCCCTCCTACCCTGTCCTTCACAACTCATCCTCATCTCTGTAGATATTTCCCCACATCATTTATTTTCAATTGCATTACTCTTAGTATTACCAGAATTATTCTACTATACATGCAAAATTGAACTTTTCTGACTGAGGCTATAAAACCAACCTTAGCTGGAAATGAATATGCTACAAAACCTATTAATAATACAGAGTGATCTATGACTAGAATATTTGGATGAATATATATGAGGCGGGAAGGATGAAGTTCTGGCCTGTTATCATTAACCTGGAAATGGTCTTGACTGACCCTCCCATGAAGATGGTGATATGGGGGAAAGGAGCCCCATGACAGGGTCATGGCAAGATGATCATCTTCTGGTACCAGAAAGGTCAGCAGTGATATGGAGCAGGTATCATCCTCAACAACTCTAGACTAGATCCCAGCACAGAGGATGGTGGAGAGGGTAATAGGCCGCACAGCTACAGTTGTCCATGATTAGAAAAGAGGACTGAGCAGCAAATGATGGCATAAGGTGATGGCCCTGGAAAGGGCAGGTTTGTGTCCAGGCTATGGAATGGGTAAGTATGACACTGGAGAGGTGTGGTGGTTTCTGGAGTCCCTTAATGGGGTGTCAGTAGGGCTATGGATCAGAGTTTCAAATGGTCCCAGAGGGAGAGAGGCTGCTTTGAGGAGCAGTGCCAAAGTAGCTAGGCAGGGCACAGCCTCAGGATCTCAGGTCTATTTATTTTATTTGCTTAAAACATTTATATCTTTGTATCATCTGCAAAATGACAATCTTTTCCTTTTAACCCTTTGGCAATATCACTCACAAAGACACTGAACAGTAGTGGTCCCAGGACCATTTCCTAAAGCACTCCACTGCCCACCCTCCTTTCTTCAGGGTGAGTTCCATTCACCGCTACACTCTGTAGCCTGTCAGTCAACCAATTATTGATCCAGTTCACCACCATAAGATCCATCCCCAAATTGCTCGGTTTATTCACAGGGCCACCTATTGCAGTTTGTCGTGCTGTGAGGGATTGTGTGCATCAGTGATGCTGACAGCTAAGTTACAGGCAGCTTAACTACTGGCAGGGTCTCCCAAGATGGACAGGTCTCAGATGAAATGGAGACCAAGACAAACCGCCCATCTGGGCAGCAGCAGAATGGGATGGTTTTGGCGGTGGAGGATCACATTTCTGTGACAATGGCAACAACACTGGAATTAAATTGTGTGGAAGAAAGGCCTGGCAATCTATTTCCATATCTTGCCATGAAAACCCAATGGATAGTCACAACAAAACAAATTGCACTATAGTGTTGGAAGATGAGACCCCTGGGTTGGAAAGCACTCAACTGGCTAATGGGGAGGAGCTGAAGACGTTTCAGAGTAAAACCAGCATTTATGATGTAGTTGAATCAAAGCTCTCAGGACGTCTGACTGCTGATGTAGCTACACATGAAATGAGAATCAGAAGCTGCAAAGATGTCTTACATATTGGGACATGGAATGAACAAAGCATGAAACAAGGGAAGTTGGAGGTGGTCAAGAATGAAATGGAATGTGTACAACTTGATCTATTGGGTGTACGCAAACTGAAATGAACTGGCATCAAGCACTTTGCATCTGATGATCACATGGTCTACTATGCTGGAAATGAAAGACAAAGAAGAAATGGTGCTGTGTTTATAATTAAGAAGAAACTTGCAAGAACTATAATGTATACAGTTTTTCTTTAATTGCTCCACTTCAACATTCTACGTAGTAGAAAACACAACAGTGTGAACAGATTTATGTCATTATACCAGAGAAATCTCAGACTCGATCGCGCATGAAGTCAGCCTGTATAGTCGGCAGCTATACAGGCTGACTTCATGCGCGATCAAGTCTGAGACTTCTCTGGTATAATGACATAAATCTGTTCACACTGTTGTGTTTTCTATCACATAGAGTATTGGTGCCAATGTGACAAAGGTGGTGCTACCATGGCAAGCCAGCAGGGCCAGGTCCACCATGGGGACTAGGTGGACATCTAGGGTGGCCAATCCTGATGGACAGCAGGATGCTGTTGTGAAAGCCGCACCACAGATAAATGCTGCTGTTTTCAAAAAGCAGCTGTCCCACTGCTGTCCCCCAATCCATTATCGCATGTTGCAGTGGAAGGGGGGTGGCAGCAGTGGAGACATGACTCCATATGGAAAACAATAGCATGTATGTGTGCTTTTTCATGTCAAAACAAAATCATGCCACCACTGGCGTGGCCTTCCCCAAAATCAGAAGATTGAATTGGGGGGTGGTGCCAGGGGGAGGGGTGGTGGCAGTGCCATCTGCCTGGTGCGGAATAAACCTATGGGCTGACCCTGCATATCAGGTGCAACGCTGCTATGTTAACTGTCAGGGGCATGGCAAGCATATCACTGGCAGGTAAAGGAGAGACCATAGTGTGTGTTATGTTAGTGTGGGTGCTGGTAGGTGATCCTGTGATAAGGCAGTTAGTACATGGTAAGAACTCTGTGCCAACTGCACAGAAAGCACCATGTCCACACTGTGCCCCACCCTGACCACTCGTAATCTTAACATGAGATATACAGTTTGTGTGGCAATACAAACTGTCATGGCCCCACACTAGCTGTCAATGTGTATCAGAACATGTGTTTTCAGTGAAAGTCCTGTAGTGAAACGGCCCCTATGGCAATGCATATAGCAATGCCAATGGTGCAAGTCTGTTCCATGGGAGTGAGGCAGTGAACTGTCTTTGCAGAGGCAGGAGGGTAGCAGGAGCAGCCTCCCCACATATGGTGGGTGATTATGTACAGGGTCAGCTGTCCTCAGGATGGCTGTGCTTGTGTCCTTGAAGAAGGCAAGTCCAGGGAAGAAGGCAGTGTATCTTATGAGATAGAGCCACTCTCCCTGGCTATCCCCATGACCAAATGCCCACCCTCCATAGGCCTAGCTTTGGGGCTACATGCAAGCTGGATGAACATCTGAGGCCTCACTTTGACCCTCTGACTGCCCCACTACATGCCACACTAGAGCTGGTCAAGCACCTGAGAGCTCTACATATCTTTGCCTGTGTCACTGGCTGCAGTATAGGAGGAATGGGCCCTATCAACCTTGCCAGCTGCCCCCATCAGGTATTGTGAGCCATGAGCAGCTGCATTAGGAAGGAACACACATTTCCTAATGAGAGGCAACAGTGCAAGACCCTTAATTTGCAGTGTGAGAGAATGCACAGGCAACCAAAATTGATGGCGCCTATACATTGCACACATGTGGCACCTATCACACTTAGAATATGGGATGTGGTGTATCGCAACCGCCTTCATGCCCTGAATGTGCATGTGGTGTGTCAGGGCTACATTATCATTCCCAAAGTGGTGGCCAGGTTGGCTGTGTCTACCCATGACCCATACATTCTACAGTAATCAGCAGTGTTACAGCAGTTTGACAGGGAAGGGTTGTACCAGAATGCCGGCTGGGTAAGTAATATCAGCTTTACTGGATACTTGCATGTGGGGGGTAAATATGCCAGTTAGGCATGAAGAATAGGCAACATGCTAACAGCCCATGTCAGAGGAAAAATGCCCACTCTGTCTTCTCAGTTGCCAAATCATGACCAGTGACCTTTTCATGAGTAAACACTCAGTTATTTGTTACATCCAGTAGACCTACATGGGGGTGAGAATTACTCTGTGTATTCTGCCCAAAATCTCACTCCAGGAAATGGGTTCATTGGCCACTCTGCTAGGTCACCCCTGGTTTTGAATGTGTATGTTATTGTATCATGCCCTGCCCCTCCGGCGGGACAGATCCGATATGTAAGACATGAACATCAGTTGAACCAACAACATACCAATGCAGATGTACTGTACATACATACCTAACAAGATGTCCCTCTCCTTCACTTGCCTAACATACCTTGTCAGACAAGTATGGCAGAGTCTGCAGAGGGCCACACAGACAGAGGCATATCCCAGCTGATGTCGTCATGCATCCTGACAATGACCACATATATATACATTGAGTGATGAACCCACACTCCCACAGGGTTGCTCTGTGGTGCCAAACCCATGGCCACTGTGTGTGAGAGAGAAAGGTTACAGGTTTAAGACCA
Organism: Ichthyophis bannanicus; assembly: GCA_033557465.1. Classification (NCBI taxonomy): domain Eukaryota; kingdom Metazoa; phylum Chordata; class Amphibia; order Gymnophiona; family Ichthyophiidae; genus Ichthyophis; species Ichthyophis bannanicus. Next base: position 729,057,062 of record CM066036.1, on the reverse strand, counting down.
GCCTAAGACCAGCCTATATATCAGGAATGATATGTCCAGGTATGTTTCCTGTATCCCACATTTCCATAACTGTATCTGCCTGTGCAACCCTCCTCATTATGTCCAGCAGCTCTTTTGCCTGCCATTTGTCTCATATGGCTCTGCAGAGTTCTCACACTCTTCAGACATTGAGAAACTGCACCAGCATCAGTTGTAGGGCATAGCATGCATACACTGAGTGGGCGTTGCCATGGTTCCTTCCCTCAAAAGCAGATGCCTCTGCCAAGTCCTCATACTTTCCAGGCCTTTGGACAGTGGGAAGCTGCAGCAACACCAGCTGTACCTCTTTGCATGATGCATTTGTGCATTAATAGCACACACACTGAATGGATGTTGACAATGTCCAAGCTTCAAAGGAGGCATGGGATATCCCATGCTTCCCCTTCCCTGGAGAGCACATCAAGGAGGCCTAAGAGACAAATAATAATTCCAACTTACAGCTGAAGAGTAGTTACTCACCTGTAACAGGTGTTCTCCAGGAGCAGCAGGAATCAGTCCTCACATATGGGTGACGTCGGCGCCGACGGAGCCCTCGCGGAGCAATTTCCCCAGCTTTCAAAGAAAGCCTTTGGTAATTGCAGCGCGCATGCGCGGTCCCCTTCCTGCCCAAGGGTGCCATCTTGCTCAGTCAGATGAAATAGCTAAAAGACAGCAAAAAATTAGCAAAAACGAAATGATATGACTGCAACTCCAAGGGGAGGAGGGAGGGTTGTGAGGACTGATTCCTGCTGCTCCTGGAGAACACCTGTTACAGGTGAGTAACTACTCTTTCTCCAGGAGCAAGCAGGAAGTCAGTCCTCACATATGGGACTCCAGAGCTTAAGGCTACCGGAGACCCCAAGCGGAAAAAGGAGCTCCCTCTAGCTCAGCAGCACAGAAGGAAGGAATCTTCTCTGAAAACCGCCCCCGACCGGTAGCCCAACATCTGGGTCGGAGGGTAGGAGTTGCCTAAACCTCAAAGAGATTATGGAGAACTGCCTGACCGAAAGCACTGTCCCTGCGGGACTCCCTCTCCAGGCAGTAATGAGCCGCAAAAGTCTGGCTTGAAGACCAAGTAGCGGCCCGGCAGATGTCTGCCAACGGAACAGAGCGGAGATGAGCCACTGACGCAGCCTTCGCCCTAACACGATGAGCCATGACTCGACCCTCCAATGAGAGGCCGGCTGCCCCATAAGCCCAAGCGATACAGTCAGCAACCCATATGGACAAAGTACGCTTGGAGACAGGTAGCCCCAACTTATTGGGGTCAAAAGAAACGAAGAGCTGAACAGCTCTCCTATGCTCTCGCATACGGTCAAGGTAGAAGGATAAGGCCCTCCTACAGTCCAGGGTATGCAGGACCATCTCAGCTCGGCTGGAGTGGGGCCTGGGAAAGAAGGTCGGAAGAACCACCTCTTGGTTGAGATGAAACGGAGAAACCACCTTTGGAATAAACTTAGGGTGAGTCCGCAAGACTACCCTATTCCAGTAGAACCTAGTGTAAGGGGGATCATACACTAGGGCCTGCAGTTCACTAACGCGCCTAGCAGAAGTAAGGGCTACCAAAAACAAAGTTTTCCAGGAAAGAAAATGAAGAGGGCAGGTAGCTATAGGCTCAAAAGGTGGACAGGTAATCTGCTGCAAGACCACATTCAGATCCCAGTCAGGGGCTGGAGGCCGCAAAGGAGGCTTAAGGAGAAGGAGGCCTCGGAGAAAACGAGCCACCAAAGGGTGGTTGGAAAGAGGCCTGCCATCCACCTGTGTGTGATGCGCAGAGAGAGCACTGAGGTGGACTCTGACAGAGTTGGACTTAAGGCCCAGATTGGAGAGGTAAAGCAAATATTGCAAGACCACTGCCACCAAGCAGGAGAAGGGATTCTCAGACTGCTGAGCACACCAAATGGAGAACCGACGCCACTTAAGAGCGTAGGACTTCCGGGTGGAAGGCCTCCTCGAGGCCAAGACAACCTCTTCCACCTCCCGAGGCAACAGGAGGGGAGCAAGGACTACCCTTTCAGCAGCCAGGCCATCAGATAAAGGGACCGGAGGTTGGGGTGTAGGAGAGACCCCTGATCCTGTGTCAGGAGATCGGGTTGAAACCCCAGAGGAAGAGGAGTGTCCACCGCCAGCTGCATTAGAAGCGGGAACCAAGGTTGTCTCGGCCACCGAGACTTTGTCTCTGAGAACTTTGAAGAGTGTCCGAGACACCAGCGGCATGGGAGGAAAGGCATACAAGAGGCCCGTGGACCATGGAATCAGAAAAGCATCCACCGCTACTCTGAGAGGATGCGGTTGCCGAGAGCAGAATCTGGGAAGCTGCGTGTTCAGTGGACTGGCAAAGAGATGCATGGTGGGGAGGCCCCACTTGAGAAAGATCTGCTGAACTACCAACGGATCCAATCTCCATTCGTGAGGTTGGAGGATCCTGCTCAGCCTGTCTGCCAGGCAATTTTCTTGACCGGGGAGATAGACAGCTTTGAGGAAGATGCCGTGAAGGACGGCCCAAGAGCACAGTCTTCGTGCCTCCTGACAGAGAAGGAAGGAGCCCGTGCCTCCCTGTTTGTTCACGTAGAACATTGCAACTTGATTGTCCGTCTGGACTAGTACAGATTGGTGAGAAGTGAGGTGGGCGAAGGCTCTCAGAGCTAGGCGAATGGCTCTGAGCTCCAGGAAGTTTATCTGTTGAGCAGACTCCCAAGGAGTCCAGAGGCCTTGAGTACATGTCCCCTGGCAATGTGCTCCCCAACCCAGGAGAGAAGCATCGGTTGTTAGCACCTGAGAAGGCGGAGGAGATTGAAAATCCACTCCCAGCACCAGGTTTGGCAGATGAATCCACCACTGAAGAGAAGAGACTAGCAGGTCGGAGACCTGTACTGAGTCCGCCAGGTTCCCCGTGGCTTGATGCCATTGAGTGCGAAGGCACCATTGAGCAGGACGCATGTTCAGGCGGACATTGGGGGTTACATGGACTGTGGAAGCCATATGGCCAAGCAGTCGCAGAAATTGCCTGGCAGAGACCAGGGAATTGCTGCTAAAGTGGCTGGCTAGATTCATGAGCCTGTGTGCCCTGTGCAGAGGCAGGAAGGCCTTTGCCTGAAGTGTATTTAACCTTGTGCCGATGAATTTGAGATCCTGAGAGGGGAGCAAAGCGGACTTTGCGAAATTTATGACAAATCCCAAGTGCTGGAGCAGAGATACAGTGCGAAGAGTGGCTTGAGTGGCCTCCTGGGAAGACTGGCCCCTTATAAGCCAGTCGTCCAGGTATGGAAATACAAAGAGGCCTTGAAGCCTTAGATAGGCCGCCACCACTGCTAGGCATTTGGTGAACACCCTGGGGGCGGAGGATAGGCCAAAGGGCAGGACTCTGTACTGGTAATGATTTCCTCTCACAACAAACCGGAGATATTGTCTGTGGTCTGGATGAATAAGGATGTGAGTATAGGCATCCTTTAGATCTAAGGAGCATAGCCAGTCTCCCTGCTGGAGGTAGGGCAGCAGGATTCCAAAGGTGAGCATCTTGAACTTTTCCCTTGTCAGGAACTTGTTGAGGTTTCGCAAGTCCAGGATGGGTCTGAGGCCTCCTGTTCGTTTTGGTATCAGGAAATACCTAGAATAAAAGCCTTGACCTCTCTGGTTGTGGGGCACCAGTTCCACAGCCTGTTCCTGAAGAAGACCTGCTAACTCCTGAAGGAGCAAGTCCCTGTGCAGAGGGAGTCTGGGAGGCTCCCCTGGAAAGTAGGAGGGAGGTACCTGGTGAAAGTGAAGAAGATAGCCTTTTTGAACTATATGAAGCAACCAGGTATATGAAGTGATTGCTGACCATCTTTGGGCAAAGTGGACCAGCCGGCCTCCTGTGCTGAGAGAAACCAGTGGAGGGGAAGAGGCTATGCTGATGGAGTCAAAAGCCCCCACCCTGCTGAGCAGGGGCCGGTGTTGTGGGCTTGGGGGCTTGCTGCCTACGGGACCCATTACCCCGTCCCTTGGCCTGCTGACCCTGTGGGGGAGCTACTGGGGCCTGATAGTGAGGGTAGTGTTTATAGGCAGCTGCCTTCCTCAGGTAAAAGGGCTTTTTCCCCGAGCCCTTCTTTTTATGAGAAGGGGCAGAGGTTTTCCTGGACAGTCTAGTCCTGGTCAGAGTCTCGGTCTCGGGTTCTGCAGCCTTTTCAGCCATGGGCTTGCCAAAGAGGTTTTCACCTTTGCAGGGGACATCGACCAACTTGTCCTGTACCCATGGCTCGAGGTCGGATGACTGAAGCCAAGCCTGTCGGAGGGCACCGATGCCGGCTCCGGCTACCTGAGCCGATGCTTCGAAGCCATCGTAGGCTGCTCGAGAGATAAATTTCGAGTACTCACGAATACCTGTGGATAGGGCCTGGAACTTCTGCAAAGGTTCCTCGGAGAGACCAGCAGAGAACCCGGCAATTTATTTTGCCAGGTCTCGGAGATACATGCCCATATAGAGCTGGTAAGTCTGGACTCGACAAGCAAGCATAGAGCCCTGGAAGCACTTCCTACCGAGGGCATCCAGGTTCCGGGCCTCCCGGCCGGGAGGCACCGAGGAGTGCATCTTCTGACTCTTGAGTCGATGCATGGCCGATTCCACCACCATGGAATGGTGCGGTAGTTGTGCCTTTTGGAACCCGGGGCTCTTGCGGACTCGATAAATGGAATCGACCCGCTTGCTTAACACCGGCGCCGACGCCGGGCTCTCCCACATGCGGAAGAGAAGTCGCTCCAGCATCGGAGGAACCGGTACAGTAAAGGCCTCCTTCGGTGGAGAGTCATACTGGAGGGCATCGAGGTCTTTGGCTCGAGGCTCCTCCTCGGGATCCGCGGGGAATGCCAAGGCTTTGGCCATATCCCGCACGAAGTCCGAGAACCGGGTGTCCTCCGGGGGGGATCGTCTCCGAGGTTCGGACTCAGGCGAGTCCGATGGGACACACCGAGTCCAAAAAGTACCAGGGGACTCTTCGTCCTCAGTCTCCCAGGCCGACTCCTCGTAGGAGGAATTGAGCGGCTCCGGTCGGGCGGACAACGTTGCTGTCCGCCCCGACGACCTCGGTCCCGAACGGGAGGCCGAGGGAGACCGCGACCGAGGATCGACTCGAGCTCGCATGGACTCGAGGATCAGCTCGGTCTCCGGGGTCGACTTGGACGTCGACGTCCCGGCGGTCGGGGCAGAAGCACCAGCGAGGCCAGTGATCAATGCCCGCTGCTGGTCCATGAAGGCAGCCAAACTGCTCTCCAAGGCCGTCAACCTGAGTCCGAGCTCAGGAGACCCAGCAGCCCCCGACTCGGGCCCCGACGGTGTCGGGCCCGACGTCGGCTCCTTCGGAGGTGAGTCCACGAGGACTACAGTACTCACGTGTCCAGGAGACTCCAACTCGAAACGAGGATGTTTTGAAGGCCTCTCCGACTCCGAACACCCGGGACGGCTATCGGGGCTATGCGACCTGGCCCTCGAGGAACCAGGAGCGTCCACCGACACCGCCCTCACGGGTTTCTTCTTCCGATGATGCTCCCGGGCAGGAGACCCCCGCTCAGAGGAACTCCAACGATGCTCAGGACCGGAGTCAACTGAAGAGGAGGAAGAAAGGGAGGAGAAAGACCCAGAGATGGAGGAATTCAAGATCGAACTCCTACTCCATATAGAAAAAAATGAATACGGGAAAGCTTACATATGTTAAATGTAACACCTAAGGTTAGAAGTATAATAATTAAGATGAGCAAGGCTGTATCCAGTATAAAGGGATCATTTATTGACATCACCAAAATCTATCAAATACAATATTGTGCAGCTAAAGGAGGGCGGAGCCAGCAGCCGAGGGAGATGGCTGCGTAGCTTGGTAGCTCCCTGCTATATCCTTATTAAATTCTGCTCTCCCTTCCTATCTATTGTGATCACGTACCTTCCTTCGACGGGGCACCATGGCGGTCAGTAAGCAGACAAAGCTGGAATTTGGGGCTGGACCAATCCCCGGAGTTAAAAGATCTAAGCCGGATCCTCCATCTCCTCATAAGATGGCGTCTGTTCATGAAAATGCGGAGGGCCTACAAGAGCTTCTACAAGAGATTAGAGCGGTCCGCGAGATGGTTGCTGCGAACGGGGAGACACTGGCGGGTGTTCAAACAGACATTATGGAACTAAAAGAATTGAAAGATAAGTTGACGGCGATTACGTCTAGGATGGAAGAAGTTGAGAACTGAGTGGCTGTGCACGAGGACAAGCTGAAATCTGCTACAAAGCAGGCGAAAAAGATTGAGATCCTTGAACGAAGTCTGGAGGATCTTAATAACACAGGTACACTACCAAAAAACTGCCTCCAGTTTTGCAACTGATTCCTATAGATTTTGGGGTGCTGAATCCAGGAAAAATAGCCAAAATGTTCCATCACGTCACGTTTTCTTGCAAAATTAGATTTCTTACCCATATAAGGAATGTTCACATAATTTCTTTTTAGCCGACTGCAGTTTATTTTCTTGGCCCAAAATAGAGGTTGTAATGGTTAACTAACTAGAAACACTCCCTCATGATATTTTAGAGTGTTTTGTATTCATTTTATACATTAACAGGACAATTGGGAGGCGGGGGGCTAAATCCAGTACTCGCGCTGGCGCATGTTCTTTCCTGTTCGCCTCGCCTCGTTCGCTCGCTCGCTCAAACACGGTGGTTGCGACATGAACGTTCCTGTCAAATTTCAGTTTCTTGCAAGTTCATTATTACCTTTTGTTTGCTCAGTCGTAATCCAGCTTTATTCCGAAGTGGTTCACTACAGTTGTAGTTTGCAGTGCTGTGTATTTGTGATGGCTCACAGAGCCAGAGGTTGCGTCAACTCTCCGGACAGTTTTTGTTTTATTTGTGGGGAATATACCGTGAAAAAGCGGCAGAGGAACATTTCTGCATTTATTAAAAAAGTATATTTCGCCTATTTCGGTTTGAAGTTAGGCGATCAAGACAAACCGTGGGCTCCTCACAAAGTGTGCAAGACATGTGAGGAAGATCTACGCTTATGGATGAAAGGTAAAAACAAGCATTTCGTTTCGGAATACCTATGATGTGGCGTGAACAAAGAGACCACAGCAGTGACTGCTATTTTTGCTCTTGCATTGTGAAGGGATACAACTTAAAAAATAAGAACGTAATAAGTTACCCCAACCTTCCCTCAGCAATCAGGCCTATGCCTCATAGCAACGAAGTACCTGTGCCTGAACCACCAAAATCTTTGGATCATATTTGTGTGGACGGGTCTGATCATGATGAGACTCATCAGATGGCTTTTCCCAATGAGTCCAGTACTTCCGAGTTTGAAACTGAACCAGATCCGAAACCTGAACTTTTCTCTCAAGCTGAATTGAATGATTTAGTCCGGGATTTAGGACTCCCAAAAGATGCTGCCCAACTGCTAGGTTCTCGGCTTAAACAGAAAAATCTATTGTCACCAGGAACAACTTTTTATTGGTACCGCAACGGCGAGACACAATTTTTGAAGTATTTCAGCAAAGAGGAAGATTTGGTATTTTGCAACGATATATACGGAGTGATGGAAAAGTTTAAACTCAAGTATGATCCTGCTGAATGGTGGCTGTTCATTGATTCGTCAAAAGACAGCATAAAAGGTGTTCTTCTTCATAATGGCAACACATGCGCTTCAGTTCCTATTGCTCACTCTGTTATTCTCCAAGAAAAATACGAGAATTTGGCCCTGATTCTTCAGAAGATTCGTTATGATGAGCATAAGTGGATGATTTGTGGAGACTTTAAAATTCTATCCATGCTATTAGGGCAGCAATCCGGTTTCACCAAATATCCCTGCTTCCTTTGCTTGTGGGATAGCCGGGCCCGCGACCTACACTGGGGGAAAAAAGACTGGCCAATTCGGGAGTATTTGAGACCCGGTGAGAAAAATGTTCTTCATGAGAGCTTGGTACCTCGTGATAAAATTCTATTACCACCTCTCCACATTAAGTTGGGTCTCATTAAGCAATTCATCAAGTCCCTTCCAAAAGATGCTGAGTGCTTTCGGTACCTTTGCTCAAAGTTCCCCCGACTTTCTGAAGCAAAGCTAAAGGAAGGAGTGTTTGTTGGCCCTGATATAAGGAAACTCATTTCAGATGGAGCATTCGCTGAAACGATGTCTGAGAAGGAAAAAGAAGCCTGGGATTCCTTTAAGGATGTTGTTCTCAAATTCTTGGGGAACAGGCGGGATGAGAACTATAAGGATATTGTTGCCAGGATGCTCAATGCCTTCAAAGAACAAGGCTGTAACATGAGCCTGAAAGTCCATTTCTTGCACTCCCATGTGAACTACTTTCCCGAAAACTTGGGGCGTACAGTGAAGAACAAGGTGAAAGGTTTCACCAGGACATCAAGGACGCAGAGAGAAGGTACCAAGGAAGATGGAACACCACTATGATGGCTGATTTCTGCTGGTTGCTGCTGCGGGAAACCCCAGATGAAAAATATGCCAAGCAGCGCACCAAGAGAAGCATTCGGGGGAAGAAGAAACGGGCCCACCAGGAGACTGATTGACCCAAGAATGACTTTAAAATCTAAACTGTGTTGACAAATATCGTGTTTTTACTAAACTTTGAAATAAAAATTTGCTAGTTATTACCACAGTGTCGGATCTAATTTATTAGAATTTTATTTTCACACCATCGGGTGTTTGTCTTCATGTATTGCAATGGTGCGGTTTGCGTTTTCTATTCTTACATACATACCTGTACAACATTTTTTGCACATTTCTTTGCTTTGCTTTGTGTCTAACCTCGCTCTTATATGCTCAATGTTTGTGCACATGTATGTGGCTGTTTTAAGTGCAGACAATTTTGCTACCATCACAGTGTGTTTTGTTGACATTACTCTATTCTTATGTGCTGCCTTGTTACAATTTTCTTTATTCTTATTTGAATAACTACTAAACAATTAGTATAAAGAATTCATCCAAGAAACTTTTATCTCGATCGCACTCAATCTGAAACGTTCACCTCAAACTGCTAACCCAATGTAGCAAAAAATCTGTACGTGATGGAGCAAATTGGTTACCAGATTTGGATTCAGCGCACCAAAAAACGTAAAAATCAATCGAAACATTAGATGCAGTTTAAAAAAAATTTTTTTTAGTGTACCTGTGTAATCGATCCCGTAGAAATAACATTCGGGTGATAGGTATACCGGAAGGTGCAGAAGGAGTTAATATGGTTGCCTTTATGGAGAAAGTGATTCCCCAGATCTTGCGGATTAATTTCTCTCCTCCGTTTGAAGTTGACCGGGCTCACAAAGTACCGATGCAGGCCAATCCGCATGGGCAACATCCAAGGCCAATTATACTTCGAGCACTCCGCTATTCTCAAGTGGTTCAGATTATGTCTGCAGCTAAAGCCGGCTCGCCGATAAAATATGAGGAGCATACTGTGGCCTTCTTTCCGGATTTCAACAAACCCACCGTGGAACGATGCAAGCAGTTCCTGGCTTTGCGGCCTAGGCTTCAAGGACTTCAGGCCAGATATGGGCTTTTTATCCCCACACGGATGAGAGTCACTCTCTCCAATCAAACGCAAACTTTTGAAGACCCTGCGGCTCTTCAGGCCTTCCTTGATGAGAAAGAAGCAGAAGTGATGTGGTGAAGGCTTTGACTGCCCGAGTTGCCTATCTTTAGGGGTGCAGGCCCCGGGACTCTTGTGGTTTAAGTTCCAGAGGTTAATGCTCTCTCTCTTTTCACCCCTGTTGTTTTGTATGTCTCAAAGTTGTCTAATGATACATATTTCATTTTTGACAAGTGCATAAGCTGAGGGAAATGAAGATAAGCTGTGAACTCTGTACTGTGCAGAAGTCGAGCTTTATGTATCCTTTGTTTTTGTCGGGAAATGGGGGGTGGTAAAGGGGGAAAGTAGAAGAAGGGGATAGGAAAGGATATGGGGGGAAATGGAAAGGGGCAAAGGGTGAGAGAAAGCATAGAGAGGGAGGATGGCAAATAAGTATAAGGGGGGAAAAATTGGAATAACTAAGTAATTATCAACGCGGGGGGGGGGGGGAGGTAAAGTTTCCTTGCTTCACTTTTGGTCTGGATAGGAGGGGAGGGGGATTTCTTTTTATTGTCGGTTAGAGCGGGGAGGGGCTGGGTGGCTTCTTGGCTTGAGCACTGGTTCACCCAATTCTGCTGCCTTCGGGGGGGTGTTAGACACCTGGGGGTGTTAGGGTTGTTGTTGGGGTTTATTTGGGTTAGGCTGGACCTTGTAAATATGATTATTGGTAATATATCAGTGTGTGATGGCGGATATTTCGAGTAAGAATATGTTGAAACCTCTCAAATTTCTGTCTCTAAATGTTAAGGGCATTCTGAATCCGGCCAAGTGGAAAAAAATCCTGCTATATTGTAAAAAGGAGAGGGCGGACGTGGTTCTCCTACAGGAGACCCACCTCTCATCTTTTGAAACTGCAAAGTTGGGGGTGGGACAATATATGTTGGTGGGGCACTCACCCGCTCAGAAAAAAAAAATGGTGTTGCCACGTTGGTCCTGAAATCTTTGGCACCAGTGATTGAGCATGCCAGATCAGATTTAGAAGGGCGGTGGGCCAAATCTTTACTCCAGTTGGGTGGTCAGAAAATTGCTATTATTAATGTGTATGGTCCCAACCATGATGATGTGGTCTTTTATCGTACTCTTGCTGAGGAGGCGCAAGAATGGGCTGCTTGGGATACCGTTATGGGAGGAGACTTCAACCTCACGCTGGATCCTCTGTTGGATCGGCAACCGTGTAGATCATTAAAACAATTGAGAGCGAATTTAGCCTTGCTTTCTATAATGCAGTCTTGTACATTATCGGATATTTGGCGTCTTCAACATCCAAAAGATAAAGAGTATACCTTTTATTCCCTGCCCCATGGCTCTCACTCACGTATAGATTTTTTCTTAATATCTAAATCCTTGGTCTCTTCAGTTTTGCAATCTGATATATGTTGCACTCACATATCAGATCATGCAGCGGTAACTTTTGTCTTGCAATCAGGGGTCCCTAAAGTCCGGAGCCCTTCGTGGTTTTTTCCGAGAGAGCTATTAACAGATTCAGGTTTTATTAAGTTTATTAAGAATGCAATTCAGGGGTATTTCAAAATAAATCTCCCTCAAGATACAGCCGGATGGACATGGTGGGAGGCCTTCAAGGCGTATATGAGGGCAGAGTGTACGAGTTATAAAATTAAGTTAGATAAATAGAGGAAAGCTTGTCTAGAGGGCTTAGATGTTCAAATTCGTGCGGGCGAGAGGCTGTTGAGAGATAGGTCAGACCCTTGGATTCTAGTGCGACTCCAGAAATTGAGATATCAGTATAATTGTATCATCTCCTCGGAAGTTGCAAAGTTAGATACGGCTCAGCAAGCTAAATACTATATTGAGTCGAATAAAGTTGGGTCCCTTCTTGCGCGTACCCTTAGGCCTAGGCCTCCTAAACGAAGGATTGAGGCCCTCTATGGCGAGAATCAAACTTTACTCACAAGTTCAGAGAAGATAACCGAGGCATTTACATTTTTTTATGCTCAGCTATATTCCTCTGATAATTGTGCGGGCCATGATGAATTTCAAGCTCTATTTGGGCAGATTTCGCACCCATCTTTGTCTCTCTCACAAAAGGAGGAATTAGAGAGTCCAATTAGTACAGGGGAGATTAGAGAAGGGTTACGAGGGTAGGCTAAGGGGAAAGCGGCTGGACCGGATGGGTTGCCGTCGGAGTTTTATCAGATTTTTGCGGATGATCTTATTCCCTTTTTGCAACAATATTTTCAGTGTCTACTGGCACAGTCCCTAGCTACAGGTTCTTTTAGTGAAGCGACAATTGTCGTGCTTGAGAAGCTGGGTAGGGATCCTCAGAGAGTAGGGAATTATCGACCTATATCGTTATTGAACGCGGATTATAAATTATTGGCAGCTATTCTTGCACGTAGAGAAGAGAAAGTAGCTCCTTGTATTGTGCATCCGGACCAGTGTGGTTTTGTTGCTGGGAGATCCTCCGCTGATAATGCCCATCTTCTTTTGAACCTCTTGGCATTTTCTGAAACTTTGAGCTCCCCTGTGGTTGGGCTTTAAGTCGATGCCGAAAAGGCTTTCGACAGGTTAGAATGGTCCTTTTTACAGCAGGCCCTGAAGTGGTTTGGATTTGGAGATGAGCTTTTGCGCTATGTTCAATTACTATATGCTAACCCTACTGCCCGTATTCTTGCGAACGGGCTATTATCTGCTCCGTTCACATTGTTTAGGGGTACACGTCAGGGTTGCCCTCTCTCGCCCCTCTTGTTTAACATTGCTTTGGAGCCGCTGGCCTTACTGCTTCGGCACTCGAGTGAGGTTCAAGGTCTACGCATTGGGGATACACATGTAAAGTTATCTGCATATGCGGACGATTTGCTGCTGTTCCTCCAGCCCGATTCGGTGGGGGAGGCTTTGAGGTTAATGGATGCCTATTCCAGTTTGTCTGGGTACAAAATAAATTGGAGTAAATCAGTTGCCTTTCCACTAAATAAACTGACTTTCTCCTCGCTGATTGGCGGTTTTCCGTTCCTGCGGGAAGATAAAGCTATAAAGTACCTGGGAGTGAAGTTTGCCTGCTCCTTGGATGATACGATACAGATAAATTGTAAAGAAATGATAGATACGGTCCTCTATTTTACCTCCTAGATTCCTTGAAAATGGTGTTGGTTCCCAAGATAAACTATGTTTTAGGAATGTTGCCTTTGGCATTTCCCAGTGCATTTTATAGGAAGCTGGAGAGATTACTGGTGGATTTTTTGTGGCAGGGTAAACCGCCCAGGATAGTGACCTGTAAGTTAAAGGCCAGCAAACTAGAAGGGGGAGTTAGCTTTCCTGATTTTCGTCGGTATCAAATGGCTTTTAAGTTAAAACAAGGGGTGGAATGGTATTCTCCTAAGGAGGAAGGGTTGAGGCAAGTCTGGGTAGAAGTAGAAAGACAATCGGGCCCCCCCATTCCTCTGTCATTGTGGATAGGCATGCGGTTTACGGATTCATTCAATTGCTTTCAGATGATCCAGGCTACTCAGGAAGCTTTTCTGTTCTTAGAGGGCTGTGTACGGATGGAAAGGTGTTCATCTGCCGATTTCCAGATTTGGTTTAATCTGAAGTTTAGAATTGGCCATAAAGTGATAGGGTGGAAAAAGTGGCAAGATAAGGGAATTTGGACAGTTGGTCAGCTTGTTGATCGGGGTCACTGGAAAACCTTTGAGACCTTGCAATGTGAGTTCGGTCTACCCAGCGCGTGGTGTTATCAATGGATCCAGCTAAAGCATTGTCTCGCAGAGAGGTTGGGGGACCCTGGATTGGGGAGTGATCAATGGGGGCTGACACAGGTAATGGAAATATGCCACTGTTCGAAGGGTACAGCTTCCAAATTTTATGCTGTCTTACGAGATAATGCGGAACACTCATTGGCGGGATTGGAAAAGGCGTGGGAGTTGGATTTGGGCCTCCCTATTCTGGCACAGTCCTGGTCTCAAATATGGTGTCAGGTAAACAGGGTATCGAGAGCTGCGGCCCTTTCCCAGTCTTTGTTCTTTTTAATGCATAGGGCTTATTGCACTCCGGTCAGAGTTACCAGGTGGCGCCCTATGACAAACAACAAGTGTTGGACCTGTGCAGGTGGGCCAACCACTTTAAAACATATGGTTTTCGAATGCCCTTATCTACAATGATTTTGGAGTCAGGTATGGGAGAGGATCCAAAGAGTTTTGTGTTTTCGTGCCCCTTTGTTATGGAAAACTGTAATACTGCGTTCAATGGTGGGTGGAGTGGATATGCCAAAAGAAAAGGCCTTTTTATTTAATTTTATGAACCTGCCCCTTTGGAATAGTCCCATGGACACGCACCTATGACCACATCCCGTGATGGGGCCCACTAAAGGCCCTGCAGTCAGCTAAATGGGTGGAGAAAACTGCCTCAAGAAGTGCTGGCAGCAACCAGCATAAAAGTGAGGGAATCAGGCTCTAATGATTCCATGTTGGGGCCCATTGTTAAAGGGCCCTAAAGTCGGTTGGGTGGAGAAAACTGCCCTAAGCAGTGCCAGTGGTGACCAGCATCAAAGTGAGGGAATCAGGCTCTCTGGGCTCGCTGCTTTTTAACATACTCATCAATGACCTGGAAATATGAATAACGAGTGAGGTGATCAAATTTGCAGATGACACAAAATTATTCAAAGTTGTTAAAATGCAAGAGGACTGTTAAAAATTGCAAGAGAACCTTAATAAATTGGAAGAATAGATGTCCAAATGGCAGATGAAATTTTATCTAGAGAAGTGCAAAGTTATGCATCTAGGAAAGAACAACACAAACTATGGTTACACAATGCAAGGTACCACCTTAGAAACCAGCATTCGGGAAAAAAAATTAGGTGTAATCGTAGATAATACATTGAAACCCTCTCCCAGTGTGCAGCAGGAGCCAAGAAAGCAAATAGAAAGAGTAGTTACTCACTTGTAACAGGTGTTCTCCAGGAGCAGCAGGAATCAGTCATCACTTATGGGTAACGTCGCCGATGGAGCCCTCGCGGAGCAATTTCCCCAGCTTTTGAAGAAAGCCTTTGGGATTGCAGCGCGCATGCGCGGTCCCCTTCCCACCCGAGGGTGCCATCTTGCTCAGTCAGATGACATAGCGAAGACAGCAAAACATAACAGAATGGCTGCAACTCCAAGGGGAGGAGGGAGGGTAGTGAGGACTGATTCCTGCTGCTCCTGGAGAACACCTGTTACAGGTGAGTAACTACTCTTTCTCCAGGACCAAGCAGGAAGTCAGTCCTCACTTATGGGACTCCCCAGCTCAAGGCTACCAGAGGCCTCAAGCCGAAAATGAGCTCCCTCAAGCTCAACAGCACAGAAGGAAGGAATCTTCTCTGAATATGCATCCGGCCGGTAGCCAAACACCGGGGCCGGAGGGAGGAGTTGCCTAAACCTCAAAGAGATTGTGGAGCACTGCCTGTCTGAAAGCACTATTCCTGCGTGACTCCCTCTCCAGGCAGTAATGGGCCGCAAAAGTCTGGCTGGAGGACCAAGTAGCGGCCCGGCAGATGTCTGCCAACGGAACAGAGCAGAGATGAGCAACTGACGCAGCCTTCGCCCTGACACGGTGCGCCGTGACTCGACTCTCTAGGGAGAGGCCGGCCGCCCCATACGCCCAGGCGATGCAGTCAGCTACCCAGGTGGACAAAGTACGCTTAGAGACACGTACCCCCAACCGAAAGGGGTCGAAAGAGACGAAAAGCTGAGCAGCTTTTCTATGCTCACGCGTACGCTCAAGGTAGAAAGACAAGGCTCTTCGACAGTCCAGGGTATGCAGAACAGTCTCAGCTCGGCTGGTATGCGGCCTGGGAAAAAAGGTCGGAAGAACCACCTCTTGATTGATGTGGAAAGAGGAAACCACCTTCGGAAGAAACTTAGGGTGCGTCCGTAAGACAACCCTATTCTTGTAGAACTTAGTATAAGGGGGCTCCGACACTAGGGCCTGTAGTTCACTAACGCGCCTAGCAGAGGTAAGAGCCACCAAGAAGAGAGTTTTCCATGAGAGGAAATGAAGGGAGCAGGTAGCCATGGGTTCAAAAGGCGGGCAAGTAAGCTTTTGTAAAACCACATTGAGATCCCAGTCGGGAGCCGGAGGGCGCAGCGGGGGCTTAAGCAGGAGCAGGGCCCTGAGGAAACGCGCCACCAAGGGGTGCGAGGAAAGAGGCTGGCCCTCCACCGGCAAGTGATGCGCAGAGAGGGCACTGAGGTGGACTCTGACAGAATTGGACTTGAGGCCTAGGTCGGAGAGGTGAAGCAAATATTGCAGTACCACCGACACTAAGCAGGCAAAGGGGTCCTCAGAGCGCTGAGAACACCAGACCGAGAAGCGATGCCATTTAAGGGCGTAAGATTTCCGGGTGGAAGGTCACCGAGACGCAAGGACGACAGCCTCCACCTCCGGAGGAAGTAAGAGCGGAGCTAGGACTACCCTTTCAGCAGCCAGGCCATCAGATGAAGGGTCCGGAGGTTGGGGTGTAGAAGAGTGCCTGATCCTGGGTCAGAAGATCGGGCTGAAACCCCAGAGGAAGAGTGTCCACCGCTAGCTGCAGGAGCAGAGGGAACCAGGGTTGTCTCGGCCACCTGGGCGCTACCAGGATCACGGATGCCCTGTCCTGGACAACTTTGAACAGCGTCCGGGACACAAGTGGCGTGGGAGGAAAGGCATACAGTAGGCCCGCGGACCACGAGATGAGGAAAGCATCCGGCGCTACTCTGAGAGGATGCGGGTGCCGAGAGCAGAACCTGGGAAGTTGCCGGTTCAGAGGACTGGCAAAGAGATCCATGGTGGGGAGGCCCCACCGGCGGAAGATCTGCCGGACAACTAAGGGGTTCAACCTCCATTCGTGTGGCTGCAGAATCCGGCTCAGTTTGTCGGCCAGGCAATTGTCCTGCCCGGGCAGGTAAACAGCCTTGAGGAGGATGTCGTGGTTGACTGCCCACGAGCACAGTCTCCGGGCCTCCTGACAGAGAAGGAGGGAGCCTGTGCCCCCCTGTTTGTTCACGTAGAACATGGCAACCTGATTGTCCGTCTGCACCAGTACAGACTGACGAGAAGTGAGGTAAGAGAAGGTCCGCAGAGCTAGGCGGATCGCCCGCAGCTCCAGGAAGTTTATCTGCTGAGCCGCCTCCCAAGGGGTCCAAAGGCCTTGGGTGCGCGCTCCCTGGCAATGCGGTCCCCATCCCAGGAGAGAGGCATCCGTCGTAAGCACCTGGGAGTGTGTGGGAGGCTGAAAAGGCATGCCGAGCATCAGGTTGGGCAGGTGAAGCCACCATTGCAGAGAGGAGACCAGACGGTCAGAGATCTGTAGCAGGTCCGTCAGACTCCCTGTGGCCTGATGCCATTGAGTACGAAGGCTCCACTGAACAGGCCGCATATGTAGGCGGGCATTCGGGGTGACATGGACCATGGAGGCCATATGACCGAGCAGCTGCAGGAATCGCCTGGCCGGGGCCAGCGACGTGCTGTGGAACCTGCCGGCCAGAGCTATGAGCCTGTCGGCTCGCTCCCGAGGCAAGAAGGCACGAGCCCGCAGAGTGTCCAGCCGTGCCCCTATGAACTCGAGATCCTGAGAGGGGCGCAACGTGGACTTTCCGAAGTTTATGACAAAGCCCAAGTGCTGAAGCAAAGCCACTGTGCGTTGGGTGGCCTGAGTGACCTCTACGGAGGACTGCGCCCGTATGAGCCAGTCGTCCAGGTAGGGGAAGACGAAGAGGCCTTGAAGCCTCAGGAAGGCCGCCACCACTGCTAGGCATTTTGTGAACACCCTTGGAGCGGAGGACAGGCCGAAGGGCAGCACGCGGTACTGATAATGTCTTCCCGCCACCACAAATCTCAGGTATTGCCGGTGGTCCGGGTGGATAAGGATGTGGGTATAGGCATCCTTTAGGTCCAAGGAGCATAGCCAATCTTCCTGCTGGAGGTAGGGCAGTAGGATTCCAAGGGTAAGCATCCTGAACTTTTCCCGCTGCAGAAACTTGTTGAGGTCACGTAGGTCCAGGATGGGTCTGAGGCCTCCTGTTTGCTTTGGCACCAGGAAGTACCTCGAGTAGAACCCTTGACCCCAGAGGTGTTGGGGTACTGGCTCCACAGCCTGCTCCCCCAGCAGACCCTGCAGCTCCTGAAGGAGTAAGTCCTTGTGCAGAGGGGGCCTTGGAGGCTCCCCTGGGAGGTAGGGGGGAGGCACCTGGTGAAAATGTAGGAGGTAGCCCTTTTGAACCACCTGCAGTATCCAGGAATCGGAGGTTATGGCTGACCACCTGTGGGCAAAGTGGATCAGCCTGCCCCCCGTGCAGGGTAAAGGGGCTATGCTGGCATAGTCAAAAATCCCCACCCTGCTGAGCAGGGGGCTGTGTAGTGGGCTTGGGGGCCCTTGGCCTACGGGGCCCATTACCCTGACTCTTAGCCTGCGGACCCTGATTGGGGGCTGCAGACGCTTGGTATTGAAAGTGCTGTTGCTTATAGGCGGGCACCTTCCTCGGGTAAAAAGGTTTTTTCCCCGGGCCCTTCCTCTTTTGTGAAGGAGCAGAGGTCTTTCTGGATAAGCGAGTCCTAGTGAGAGTCTCGGACTCGAGTTCCGCCGCCTTATCAGCCATGGGCTTGCCAAAGAGGTTTTCACCTCTGCAGTGGACATCGACCAACTTGTCCTGTACCCACGGCTCGAGGTCGGATGACTGAAGCCAGGCCTGTCGGCGGGCACCGATGCCGACTCCCGCAACTCGGGCCGACGCCTCAAAGCCATCGTATGCCGCCCGAGAAATAAACTTCGAGCACTCTCGAATACTATCGGACAAGGTCTGGAACCTCTGCAAGGGTTCCTCGGAGAGACCAGCCGAAAACCCGGCGATTTCTTTCGCCAGGTCTCGGAGGAACATGCCCATATATAGCTGGTATGTCTGGACTCGGCAGGCCAGCATGGAGCCCTGGAAGCACTTCCTACCGAGGGCATCCAAGTTACGGGCCCCCTTACCCGGCGGCACTGAGGAGTACATCTTTTGACTTTTAAGTCGATGCATGGCCGATTCCACAACCATAGAGTGGTGCGGTAACTGCGCCTTTTGGAACCCGTGACTCTTGCGGACTCGATACATCAAATCTACCCGCTTGCTCAACACCGGCGTCGAGGCCGGGCATTCCCACATGTGAAAGAGCAGCCGCTCCAGCATAGGAGGGACCGGCACAGTAAAGGCCTCCTTCGGGGGAGAGTCATACTGGAGGGCCTCGAGCTCTTCGGCGCGGGGCTCCTCCTCGGGATCCGCGGGGAAGGCCAACGCCTTGGCCATACCCCTCACAAAATCGGAGAAGCGGGTATCCTCCGGAGGGGATCGCCTCCGAGGCTCCGACTCGGGCGAGTCGGAGGGGACGCACTGAGTCTGAAAAGAACCGGGTGACTCATCCCCTTCTGTGTCCCAGCCCGACGCCTCCGTGGAGGAGTCGAGAGGCTCCGTGCGGGCGGGGGTTCACGCCGACGCCGGCGTCGATGACCTCGGTCCCGAACAGGAGGCCGCGGGAGACCTCGACCGAGGATCGACTCGAGCACGTACGGACTCGAGGATCGACTCGGCCGCCGGTGTCGACTTGGGTGTCGACGTCCCGGTGGTCGGGGCAGATGCACTGGCGAGGCCGGTCATCAATGCCCGCTGCTGGTCCATGAAGGTAGAGATACTGCGCTCCAAGGTCGTCATCCTGAGACCAAGCTCAGAAGACCCGGCAGCCTCCGACTCGGGCCCCGACGGCGTCAGGCCCGACATCGGTTCCGGAGGGGAGTCCAGGAGGACTATAGCACTCACGTGTCCAGGCAGCTCCTGCTCCAAGCGAGGAAGTTTGGAAGGCCTCTCCGCCTCCGAGGACTCAGGGCGGCTGACGGGGCTAAGCGACCTGGCCTTCGAGGGACCAGGTGCATTTGTTAAACCCGCTGGCAGCCATCGGGGGAAAGAGGGCCCCGGCGAGGTCGAAAGACCGTGCTGCCAGGGGTGAAGAAGAAAGTGGCGGGAACGCCAGTTAGAAGGACAAAAACTGAAAAAGAAAATGTGAACGGGCTCGATAAGAATATCGAGGCCGGGAGGGGACACGCGAACCGAGAAAAAACAAACTAAAGAAATTAATCAACTTTTTCAGCGGCGATAACAAACTACGTCTGTAGGGCTCCGCGGAAGAAAGAAGACTGAGCAAGATGGCACCCTCGGGCGGGAAGGGGACCGCGCATGCGCGCTGCAATCCCAAAGGCTTTCTTCGAAAGCTGGGGAAATTGCTCCGCGAGGGCTCCGTCGGCGACGTTACCCATAAGTGAGGACTGACTTCCTGCTTGGTCCTGGAGAATGCTAGGAATCATAAGGAAAGGAATGAAGAATAAAAACAAGGATATTTTAATGCCTCTGTATGGCTTCATGGTGTGACTGCAACTTGAATATTGTGTGTGATTCTGGTCGCCATATCTTAAAAAGGATATAGTAGGATTAGAAAAGGTACAGAGAAGAGTGACAAAAAATGGTAAAGGGGATAGAAGGATACCCCTATGAGGAGAGACTTAGAAGGTTGGGGCTCTTTAACTTGGAAAAGAGACGACTGAGGGGGGATATAATAGAGGTCTATAAATTAATGAATGGAGTGGAATGGGTAAAAGCTGATTGGTTGTTTACGCCTTCAAAAGTAGAAAGCCTAGAGGACACAGAATGAAGCTAAAATGTAAGCTATTTAAGACTAATAAGAGAAATATTTTTTTACTCAATGTGTAATCAAACTCTGGAATTTGTTACTGGAGGATATAGTAAAAGCTGTTAGTATAACTGGGTTTAAAAAAAGGTTTGCACAGTTTCTGGAGGAAAGGTCCATAACCCATTATTAAAGAGGACCCTGTAAATCCACAGCTTACCCCAGGGCGAGCATGTGGAACCTGTGTGCCATTTTGGGAACCTGCCAGATACTTGTGACCTGGATTGGTCACTGTTGTAAACAGGAAAGCAGGAGCATTGCTGACACCTAGCAGGACATGCATGAATGTGACTCAGAATAATGTGACAGACCAAACATTTGCCTACTCAGTCTGATAGGTGGATACAGTGCCTAGTACGTGTATTTGGCCATTGTTTTTTTTTTAAACATCTTTATTTAAGTTTTCATACTTTATACACATGGTTTGCAATAAGCACATTGACCATTGGAACATTACATAACATATTCCTTTTTGCCTATTACATTCAGAAACTATTACAGTACATACTACAACTAGTACTAAAACTGAACCGAACATATAACTGTACACTGTGATTGGCTTACAACAGACTAATCTTATTTCACCTTTATTGTGAAGACTTCTACACAATCAGCCACCTTGATAATCTTGTTTCATCTCATCCACGTTATCATTATTGGTGGCGAGTGTTACGTTCTTTAGAATTCGGGTATTTATAACAATTGCTGGTCAAGGGTATCCCATTTCTTGAGTATGTTACGATAAGTCGGTTGTCTACTCACATAGGCCTGTTCACAAGACCGGTGATGGCAGACCAGACTCCACCACCATTCTACCTGTAGGGCTTCAAAATTTTTCCAGTGGCTTAGAATCGCTTTTAGCGCCAAACTAAGCAGTAGATCTAGCATGGCGTCTGCTGTTTTCTCCTTTGTCATCCTGCCAGCTTGTGATTTATAGATCACAATCCGAAATGATAATGGGGTCCAGAATTTTAGGAGTTGCGTAATGCGGCTCCAAACTTGCTGCCAGAATTTTTGTAGTAATTCGCAGTAGTAGAGCATGTGCGCCATCATGCCATCTTCTGAGCCACATGACCAGCATTTCGTCCCTTGATTCGCCTGCCATTTAGCAACCTTGACAGGCGTCAAATAGGCTCGGTGGGCCACAAAGTACAACGTTTGCGTGAGGGAGGCCGCCCTCGTAATCCTGATCTGCGAGTTCCAAAAAGTATTCCACATTTTAGGATCAGTCTGTTCACCCACTTCTGATTCCCAGATTAATTGTGCTCCTTTGCATCTTCTTTTCTCTCCTTCCCTAATGAGCGCTACATATTTAGATATCAGCCGTTGTTCCTCCGCCATTTCTTTAATTCTGTGATATATTGTTCGGCCTTCTTGAATGAGTATCGGCGACACTCCGGCTGCGGCTAAGCAGTGCCGCAATTGGCACCATTGGAATAGATAGGAAGGTGGCAGACCATATTCCTGTCGGAGGGTCAGGAAGGATTTAAACGCCTTGTTGTGGATTAGTTGACCTAGAGTCGTGATGCCCAGTTTCAACCAGGGGACCCATACGAAGCTGCGTCCGGCAATCTTGAACTTCGGGTTGCCATATATTAGTTGCTTCTGTAAATTCCTGTCTCTCTTCTGTCTTAAGGGCAAGAAACCGAAAGGCTGTCTGGGTATTCCCTATGATTTTATCTTCCGTCTCTGGGGAGGGGGATTCCGCTCCTATGCGTATCCATAAGGGAATTGAGCCACTCAGTGAGGCTTCAATACACACCCACGACAGTCGATTAGGCCCTTCATCTTCCTCACACCACCATGTTCCTTGTTTCAATATGGCCGCAATGTGATAGATCTGGAAGTCTAGGAAATGAACTCCACCCCACTGTTTAGATAGTTTAAGTTTCCACATCGCAATTCTTGGTGTTTTGTTATGCCACAGAAACCTACCCAAAGTTTTCTCTAGTCTCTCATAGAATTTCCTCTCATATAGGAGCAGTATCATACTAAGTATGTAGTTTAGTTTAGGCATTATAACCATTTTGATGGTTTCTAATCTGCCCACCAGGACAAATGCATCGGGGACCACTTATTTACATATTCAACGAGAATGTGCTCACATGTCGCTATATTTTGCTTCATAGTTTCCTGTATGGTGACTCCATAGGTAACCTCCAGGTATCTAAAGGAGGTTCGCTCCACTTTGAACGGATATTGGCTGAGAACATTTTCCGGAACCTTGGGGTTTAAAGGAATAATCGTCATTTTGGACATGTTTAATTTGTATCCCGATATCTGGGAGTAATCTTCTATGACATTTAAAGTGGCTGCTATCGAACTGGACTCCAAGATCAGAAATAGGTCATCTGCGTACGCTGATATTTTGCAATGATAATCATTGAATCTTATGCCTGAGATGCTATTTTGTTGTCGCAGTTTAATCAACAGGGGTTTCAAAGCTATATTGAATAGCAATGGTGATAGCGGACAACCTTGCCTGGTTCCCCTGGTTAGTTGAAACTCAGTGGAGAGTCCTCCGTTTAGTGCAACTCGGGCAGTTGGCTTTGTGTACAAAAGTTCTACCTTCTTTATGTAGGTCTCAGGGATACCAAACCATCGCATCGTGGCAAAGAGATACGGGAGTTCGACTCTATCGAAGGCTTTTTCTGCGTCTAGTGCGAGCCCCACCACTGGTTTAGCATGTTGTTGAGAATTCTCCAATATATGCGCCATTAGGCGCCCATTGTCTGTGGTCGACCGCCCTGGCATAAAGCCGCATTGATCTGGGTGAATTAATGCCGTTATTACTTTCACTAATCGATTAGCTAAGATCTTGGCATAAATTTTGTAGTCTGCATTTAATAACGAGATGGGCCGGTAGTTTTCTACCTGCTGAGAGTCCCTGCCTGGTTTAGGATGTATGACAATCGTGGCCGAGGCGAACCCTCCTATGGCCGGGTTTTCATCTTGAATTCCGGAATAGTAATGTTGCATCTCAGGAACCAATGTCTTTGAAAAGGTGACGTAAAACTCAACTGGTAAACCATCTGGGCCACTGGCTTTCCCTTTGGCTAGTTGTTTCATTGCTAGTTCGATCTCTGCAGTGGTTACATCATCTTCCAGCATATGCTTCTGCGCTGCCGATAGCTTAGGGCCTGTGAGAGACGCAACAAAATTAGAAAACAAGTCCTTACTGCTATCTTTCTCAGTCTTTTTTTTTTTTTAATGATAGTTTTTATTCAGTTTAAACATATAAAATAACAGTACAAATGAGCATGATATAAAAGGATACAAACAGATGATATTGATCAAAATAGCAAAAGAATATAATAACTTGAACAAGACAGTACAATAACTTTAACAAGAACTAGTATCAGTCCATGCCAGCACGCCATCCTCCCTCTCTCCGTTCAATGTGGTTACAGCAGAGACCATTCCACAAGGCAGCCTCCATCAATCACTTTCATCAAACATAATTTTGTAAAGCTGACCATTTCTTACTTAGTTTACCAGACCATGGGTTTTTGGCGATATAGAGCTCTTCGTAGGTCTTGTGTAGGATTAAGAGACTCCACCAATGCTCGAAACAAGCTTTGTCGAGATTCTTCCAGTGTATTAGAACTATTTTAAGCGCTATCCCGAGCATTAAGTCCAGCAGTTTACTATCCCATTTCATCAGAGTAGGTTCCAGAGCTATGGATTTATATATTACTATCCGATAAGTAATAGGAGTTTGTAAGTTGAGGATTTGTGATATGCGTTCCCATACTCTGTTCCAATATATTTCCAGGGATTTACAATGGAACAACATATGTGCCAGTGTCCCAATTTCCATGTTACAGGACCAACATCGATTTCCCTCCTGTAGTGTCCATTTCATTTTCTTAGCCGGTGTAATATGCGCTCGATGTGCTATAAAGTACATAGATTGTGTAAGAGACGCTGCTCTTGTGGCACGTATTTGAGTTCCCCAAAAAGTGTCCCAATTTTCCGGAGTTATATCTTGACCGGTTTCAGTAGCCCACATCGACTGTATCTTAATACATGTCTTGTCACTTTTGGATCGGAGAATCGCAACACATCTCGAAACAGCTTTGGCATCTGTTTGTAATTCTTGAAGTTTCTGTCGCAGTGGCCATCCAGTACGTATCAAGACAGGTGACACACCCGCTTTGCTCATGCAGTGTCGGAGCTGACACCATTGAAAATAGCATGTATTAGGCAATCGGAATTCCGTTCTTAATCTGTCAAAGGTTTTAAATGCACTTCCATTGATCAGTTGTCCAATGGTTATAAGATCATGTTCCACCCATTTTTTCCAGAAGACAGGCTTCCCTCCGATGATAAGGCGCGGGTTTCAGCCTTAAGGTCATATCTGCGGCGTATTCTTCACCTCCATCGATACAGGATGCCAATAATCGACAGGCATGCTGTGTTTCTCGTATAATAGCATTATGTGGTACAGTCTGGTCTACTACTGTGCCAACCATTAGCCATGTAGGCAGGGGGGAATGTATGGCCCGCTCCACACTCAACCATCTGGGTCCTTTATCCGTGTCGTCAGAGTCGACCCATTGAGCACCCTGCTTTAAAAGAGAGGCGGTGTGCAGCCAGCCGAGATCTGGGAAATGGACACCTCCTTGTGCATTAGGTAACTTCAGTTTCCAGGCAGCTATTCTAGGTACTCGGTTGTTCCATAAAAAGGCTATCAGTTGACTATTTATTTTCTTATAGAAGGCTGACGGGAAGCGTAAGGGAATCATACTTAATATATAGCTGAGTTTTGGTACCAACATCATTTTTATCGTTTCTAGCCTGCCCCACCAACTCAAATGAAGGGGGGTCCACCTGCAGACGTTATCATGTACAATTTCTTGACACATCTTAATGTTGATTGCGACAGTCTCTTCCAAGGTGGTGCCATAGGTCACGCCCAGGTATCTAAAGGATGACTTCTCATATTGAAAGGGGTATCCACGCGTCATGTCTTCGCTGACCTGTTCATTCAGAGGAATAATTGTTGTTTTATTCAGATTTACTTTGTATCCGGATATCGCTGAATATGCATCTATGAGTTGCAGTGTTTCAGGAAGGTCTGATGGTTGTAGAAAAATGGGCAGGTCATCTGCATATGCTGACAATTTACAGGGACCATCAGCTAACTCAATTCCTTTTATGTTTTTCTTCTGTCGGATCGCTATTAATAAGGGTTCCAGGGCTAAATTAAAAAGCATCGGTGACAGGGGGCAACCCTGTCTGGTCCCTCTTTGCAACTGAAAAGGGGCTGAGAGGTGTGAGTTGACCGCTATTCGAGCTGTGGGTTTGGTATATAACAATTCAACGCGTTTTAGGAACTTTTCTCCTATCCCAAACCACCGTAGGGATCGAAATAAAAAGGACCATTCCAGTCGATCGAAGGCTTTTTCGGCATCCAATGCTAGCCCTATCAGGGGCTCGGCCGTAGTCTTGGCAGATGCCAGTACATGTGCCAATAATCTTCCATTATCTGTAGTGGATCTGTTTTGTACAAATCCACATTGATCCTCATGTATCAAATCTTTTAAGATCCGTCCTAATCGGTTAGCAAGCACTTTAGCATAGATTTTATAATCAGAGTTTAGGAGAGAGATGGGTCTGTAGCTCTCTATCTTTTGTGTATCCCTGCCCGGTTTCGGGTGAATTACCACCACAGCCTCTGCCAGGGCTCCAATCTCTGGAGATTCATCTTGTAGGCCACTGTAGTAGATCTGTAGCATGGGAGCCAATTGAATACAATATTTATTGTAGAATTCCAGTGGGATACCATCTGGACCGGCGGCTTTGCCACGAGCCATCTGTTTGATCGCATCTTGTATTTCAGTTACAGAAATCTCTTGTTCCAGCGTTCGACTTTGATGACTGGTTAATGTGGGTCCTACTATATTGGAGACAAAATCTTCAAAGGCTTTGTCACTACATTGAGTATCCGAGCGATATAGTTCCTCATAGAATTCTTTGCAGCGGTCTAGTATTTTGTCAGATCTCAGTAGAAGGCCCCCGGAATTGTCTTGCAACGCCGCTATAGCGGTCTTGCTGGTCTTTGGTTTGAGCTGCCGAGCTAAGAGGGATCCAGAGTGGTTGCTTTCGTAGTATGTACTACGTTGTAGCTGGATACTACTCAGTGCTTCTTTGTTGAGGAGAGCATTATATTGGTATCGCAATTTTTGGAGTCTAATCAATATCATTGAGTCAGCTCTTTTGGCTAGTAACCTTTCCCCAGCTTTTATGTGGAGTTCCAGCTCATCTTTTTCTTTTTTCCTGGCTTTACGCCGTCTAATGGTGTAGGTGGTAATATGAGCTCGTATTGTCGCTTTAAAACCTTCCCACCAGCTCCAGATGGAGGTATCAGTAGGTGTATTATATTTAAAATAGGTCTCAATTTCCCCAGTCAGTAGCTGTACAAAGGAGTCATCTGCTAGTAGGGATTTATCAAATGTCCATCTTGGCGGAACATGTTGTGTAACGTTGGTATCCAGCACTAGGGAGACAGCGGCGTGATCCGATACCGTTGTAGCATATATCTCTGCGGACAACACTTGAGGCATCAGCTCTGTGGACAGTAGGAAGAAATCGATCCTTGTTTGGGTGTTATGTGGGATGGAATAAAATGTGTAGTCTCTTTCTTGGGGATGAAGTAGGCGCCATGGGTCTACCAAGTGGAGCTCTGTTATGATTCCTTTAAGAATCGCCTGTGATTTGACTTTGTCTACAGCCCGATAGGGCGTGCGATCTAACAGTGGATCCAAGATGACATTGAAATCGCCCCCTAAGATGATATTGGTGTGAGCTGCGGCTGTAACTTCTTTAGCTATCAGTTTGAAAAAGTTAGGGTCATCGAGGTTGGGTGCGTAGATATTGAAGAATGTGTAAAGCTGTTGATTTATTTTCATCGTCACTCTGGCCCATCGACCCAGCGGATCAATCTGTGCGCCGGTAATGGCGGATTGCAGGAATTTGCGCACTAATATTATTACCCCCCCTTTGCGTTGAGTGGCAGAGGCCGAGGCCACCACCTGGAAATATTTAGAGGTTACTTTCTGCGATTCAATATCTGTTAAATGTGTCTCTTGTAAGAGGGCAATATCTGCTTTTTTTTGTTGGCAGTACGCTAAAATCTTCTTCCGCTTGACAGGGCCAGTAATACCTTTTACATTTAACGAAAGTATTAGGAGATCACTAGACATCAATGTTGGAATAAGCTATCTTATAGGAGAAAGCTGTCCTATGGATAGGTCTGCCGCGTATTTGCATTTTGCGTGTATGTGGAGGGTTTTGCACTGGACTGGACTGACACAAATAACTGCATAACTGGCAAACATTGTAGCGCGAAGGTGAACACAATCCACTGAAACAGTAACCAACCCCGACCTCCCGTTGCCACCCCTACATTTCAAGCAGAAATATCTGGTTAATTATAACTATTTAGAACAACAGAAATACAGTCAATGAGGTGTTTAACAAGGCTTGAGACGTTCTAAAATTTGTGAGAACGCACGGCCGCACCCCCTGAGTATATGCTGAGTTCCCTACACTGTGTGAGAGATCAGAATATTGACCTCAGGTTTCCATACCGCATTTTTCTTGTAGGAAAGTTTTCAGTTTTTCAGCTTCAACAAAATTCCTCGTTTCATTATGCAGCGTGACCCGCATGGTTCCTGGGTAGTATAGCCTGTATCTTGCCTGTGCCCTTTGTAGCATGGGTCTACAGGCCAGCAACGCTTTTCTCCGATCTACCGTTTGCTTGCTCAAATCTGGATAGAGTGCCACTTTGTGTCCCTGGATTTGCAGTGGTCCGGCTTTCCGTGCAGCTTGAAAGATCTGCAGGACCTATGGGTATCTCAGTACCTTCATTATGAGCGGGCGTGGGTATCGTGTGTTTTCAGCTTTGTGTGTTGGGATTCGATGGGCCCGTTCTAGTTCAAAAGGCCTTGCAAAGACAAGCTGCAGCATCTCCGGTATGGTTTTTTCCAGAAATCCAATCGGATCGGTGCCTTCAGCGCCTTCAGGGACTCCAACAAGGCGGATATTATTTCTACGGGCATGGTTGTTTTGATCTTCAATCTGACTTTCTATGTGCCGGACTCGTTTGACCAAAGGGCCCAGCTGTTCTAATGCAACGCCATGCTTCTGGGTTTGTAATTCAACTGCACTAAGTCGAGTGGTGATGGTGAGGAGTTTCTCTTTTACCTCCAGTAAGTCTTCTTGAATCATGTGCAGTGAACTAGAATTGGCTGTGATCATTTCTTTAACGCATTTCAATTCCTGTAGCACTTCACGTAGGCCACCGGCAGTCACACCCTCCTTCTCTCCCGCGGCCATTTTCTGCGGGGAACCCACTTCGGGTTTGGATCGTTTCGCTGCTGAGCCGGATCCCTGCGGAAATTCCAGCCGGGCAGGCTTCAGGGATGCCATCCAGCTATATTTCGGTGTTATTGATGTAGGTAGGGGGTACAAACTTCAATTTAATACCGGGATATGTTCAGGATTCTTGGGCAGCAACGGGAGCAAAAATTCAGGCGTCCATTCTGTTCAGTGGCTAGCTCCGCCCCCCTATATTTCTCAGTCTGGTACAACTTCGCATAGAAGGTTTCACATATAGCTTGTATCTCCTCGTCCTTGATTCGCAAGTTACCCTGAGCATCCTTCAATCCAGCTATTCTCGTTACTGCTTTCTTTGCTCTAAGCATGCGAGCTAATAACGCACTTGCCCGATTACTGTCATGATAGTGCACCCCTCTTTGTGCCTTGATCTGCAAGTCCGCTTCTGAGTTCAGTATTGCGTTGTATTGATATCTCAGCTTTTGAAGCCTAAGTAATATCAGCGGATCAGTCCGCTTTGTGAGCAGCCGCTCTCCTGTTCGTATCTCTTGTTCGAGTTCAGTCAGTCGTTGTTTTGCCATTCTTTTCTTTTGTATGCTGAATGATGTCATCCGCCCTCTCATACTTGCTTTGAAGCCTTCCCACCAAGCCCAAGTTGACGTCGCAGTGCTTTGGTTAAAGCTAAAGTACTCAGTAATGGAATTATCGATGCTATTTCGGAACTCCTTGTCCACCAGCCAAGATCGATCGAAATGCCAGTGCACCTGGGATCTCCGCTCAATGCCAGAATCCAGCTCTAACAGTACAGCTGCATGATCAGAGACGGCTTTGGCTAAATGTCTCACATCGGTGATTTTATTCAGCAGTGTCTTGGATATTAGGAAGTAATCTATGCGCGTTTGTGTGTTATGGAGCATCGAATAATAGGTATACTCTCGCGCTGTAGGAAACATTAACCTCCATGGGTCTATTAGACCGATGGATTCCATTATGTTTGATAGCATTCTACTAGCCTTCGGCTTATGTTGCTGCTTATATGGGGTCCTATCGATTAATGGGTCTTGTATGAGGTTAAAATCTCCACCGAGAATGATTGAAGTAGACTCCATCACCAGGAGCTCCTGTGCCACATTTTCATAGAACTGTTGCTCATCCTGATTCGGGCCATAAATTGACATCAAGGTATATCTGTCTTCGCGTATCTTGACAACCACTTTAGCCCATCTCCCAGCAGGATCTATCCCTGTTTCCTCAATTACCGGTAACAGAGTTCTCCGAATTAAAATGATTACTCCGCCCTTTTTCCTTTGCGCTGGAGAAGACACAACATTCTGATAATATTCTCCGCTAACTTTCTGCGATTCACAGAGAGAAACGTGTGTCTCCTGCAAATACACCACATCCGCCCGTTGTTTCTTACAGTAATTCAATATTTTCTTACGTTTTATAGGATTAGTGATACCCTGTACATTAAGGGTAATTAGCTTTAATCCTATATTAGTCATGGTCACAATCGTTTGGGTCATACTTTGTACCACTCGCCACCATCGCCTTATTCTGAAAATACAAGGAAGTCTCCATAGTCTTAGACCTGTATGCCAACCACAGTGTATAACTTATATTAACATGTATGGTGTAGCCCAACCCGCCTGTTCGAGCTACCTGTTCCCTGCTCCCTCCCCTCACCCAAGCCAGTAGACACCCTTTTTTAGTATTCTCACTGCTCTCTCCCCTCCATCATTTATTAACAACAGTGCTAATTGAATATGAATATGAACATGATTATGACTACATGCCTCCCCAATTCCCTTACTCCTATACCTGCATTCCCCCGTTCGTGTGGGTAATCTGCCAGAATACAGGCAAAGGTCCCATGTGACCCTCATGTCCCAATTTCCATGTCGGCCTGCTCTCGAAGAAACGACCGCAGCGCTTCACCATTGTCAAAGGATCGCGTCGTGTTGTTTAGTGTCACCCTCATTCGAGCGGGGTAGAAAAGGCCATAGCGAGCATTTAATTTTTGAAGCAGAGGCCTGCACGCTAATAGTTCCTTGCGTTCTTCAACAGTTGTCTTGCACAGGTCTGGGTAAAACGCTATTTTATGACCCTCTACTTGAAGTGCCGTTTTCATCTTTGCAGCTTGTAGAATCTGTAGTGCTTGTTGATACCGCAGCACTTTCAGTACAAAAGGTCTCGGGTGCTGTGCTCCACTACTAGCGCGGGAGGGTACTCGATGGGCCCGTTCTATTTCTAGTGGTGGGGTAAAAGAAAGTTGCAGTATATCCGGAATCAATTTCTCCAAATATTTTATAGTGTCCATTCCCTCTCTCCCCTCTGGAATACCTGTGATTCGAACGTTACTTCGTCGTGCGCGGTTATTCTGCTCCTCCATCTGATTCTCCAGTGTCTTTACCCGATTGGTAAGTGGGCCCATCTGTGCCGATAAATTTCTGCATTGGTCTGTTTCTACTTCCACGGCATGCAGGCGACCGGTGACATCCGCTAATGTACCTTTGACGTCCTGCATATCAGTCTGCATCTGTGCTATTGCCGAGCTACTAGAGGTGACCATTTCCTTGACAGCTCGTAGTTCTTGCAGTATTTCCCGTTCACCGGCCGAAATGTCCTTTTCCGGCGCCATCTTTTGTGGGAAGGCCGATTCCTGTTTTGAGCGCTTGACCGCCTGTCCGGCCGCCGGCTGGAATTCTAGTCGCGCTGGTTTTAAGGTCGACATCTTGAGCGACGTATTTAGCCTGTTTCTGCCGATTCCGGATGTTACAGACGTGGGGGAGAGATCGGATTCTGAAGGTTAGGTCGGAGCAGTGCTATTCAAGCGGCCATTTCCCTTCGCAGGCAAGCTCCGCCCCCGTATTTGGCCATTGTTAATGATGCCAATGTGTCTTTTACTTTTGCCCTTGGTGCTGTGGCATACTCTGCTGTGGATGTGTGAAGGCAGTTATACTACTGAGCTCCCTGTGTTCACACTCTGTGTATGAATGTCAACCTCATCCAAGGCTGGCTGCACTTGTTGTGCACTGAGGAGGCAGTACAGCACATGCTGACTTGGATTGTGATGTCATCTGTAAGACATAGCATGCATGGAAGTGTCCTGTTTTCTTGGTATTGCAGTGTGCTCAGGACATTAGATGTACATCTCCCTGCATGACTATCTGGCTATGTGTGGGGGTACCCTAGAAAGAGACATGTCAACCTCGCACATGGGCCTTTCCAGACAATGAGAGGGGGCCTTGCTAGTGGTCTATCATGTGCTGACAAGTGGGAGAGGATGATGTTAACACAGCTGACTCTATCCCATAAATGGAGAACTATTCCATTCTTGTCCTCAAGCAATGGTCTACGGCTACAAGTTTTACCAGGATTCAATATGTTTCAGCTCCACACTCATTCCTCTGGTATGTTTCATTTGTCTGGCATCCAAGGCAATTATAGTTCCAAGATACATCCAACAAGATGACCCAGCGTGTCTCTTCCCAACATGTCATGTCTGTGTAGGTCAGTGATTCAGGTCTTTTCTTTTGAACTCTGTTGTGAACAGATCCATTCCATTTTGGACTAAACCAGAAAATAGGTTATACAATAATGTCCAGATCTGGGTATCCACACATTATTGTCCTCAACCTACAGTAGTGGTGAGGGCAACTACAGAATGCCATGTCATGCCACTTGTCTTATCAGGAATCTCTGTTGGAATTTGGCATGCTCCTCTCCTGCTCTGCTGGTATGACTGAGGGGAGACAGACCTTTATTTGTCGTATACCAGGGACAACCCAAATATACGACAAATAAAGGTTTGTCTTTCCTATTACCACGCCTGGACTTGGTCTTTGCATCTACGTGGTACTATTGCTTCTCGTGGTGTTGTTCCATCTGC
This sequence comes from Ichthyophis bannanicus, assembly GCA_033557465.1. Lineage (NCBI taxonomy): Eukaryota > Metazoa > Chordata > Amphibia > Gymnophiona > Ichthyophiidae > Ichthyophis > Ichthyophis bannanicus. The sequence continues at coordinate 729,024,541 of CM066036.1, read as the reverse complement.
TGGTATGATTGGCCATGCAGGGAGGTTTGAGAAGACAACTAGCTGATCCTGGCCCTTTGTACCCTCACCATACTACTCGTGTGTGATGGGGAGACTGCTGGAAGGCAATAGGTTTTGCTAGGCATAATGTTCGGAACATATGTAGCAGACAGGTAACATGGCAATGCAGAGCCATGTATGGGGCCGTCAGAAGAAATGCTGACCAACAACATGCACATGTGAGACTTTAGAATGGAGAACATGAGTGAGCGAGTACACATGTTGCTCAGCTAGACCTGAGGGCACCTGTAGCTATGATAGCAATGAGAAATCTGTGGGAACCATAGTGACCAAAGGAAGTGCCAACCTATATTGTGCCCTCATGTTACTAATGACTACAGTCCTGCACTGCTGTTTGCCTCTGGACATACAGCTCACACATACATAAAGATATGTTGGCTTTTTCCTTGAAGCTGCATACTACTTCTACCACTACTATTAATCATTTGTATAGCATTACAAGGCGTATGCAGCGCTGTACATATATATATATATGTAAGACACAGTCCCTGCTCATCAGAGCTTACAATCTAATCAAGACAAAGCATGTAGAGCCTGATCCAGGAAGGGGCACATCCGGGCTGTCCAGGTGTCCCAGAACAGGACAGACTCCATTGTACTCCATTCTGCACCATGGGAGCATTGCAGGATCAGGCACAAAAATGGACTGGCATACCCCTGTATCAGCCGTGGGAGATGTCTAGGAAACTACATGGCCAGGCCTCCCTCTGCTGCGCTGGTTTCATGGCATCCTGTTGCCATGGCACCAGGATGCCCAGCAGGAGTACCAAAGGCCTGACTCCCCACCAGACAGTTTTCCTACCGCCCAACCCTTGGCACGGTATGCCAGAGCCGGGATCGGGTGGTGGGGCCTCACCTTCCACGGCTCCAGTGCATCCAGAGGGCTGCTGGTCTGGATCACATGGGTGTCCTGCGCTTATTCCACCCCCAAGGTGGAATAAGCTGGGTGACCTCCTGGTGACTACTGGATGTACAGGGCCATAACCTGAATCAGCCCTGAATGTCTGGGTACTTGGCCCACCCCCACTCTGCCCACTCTCAGCCCCCATCCAGTTCTCCCTGCACAGCGGCTGTGTGTGCGCGGGGAGATTGTATTCCAGTATACGGTCAGTATGAATAGTGGGACTTCACATCCTCCCGGGACATACAGTTCCGTTATTCGCCTCTCAGAATTGGCCCATAGTGAAACTGGGGATTAGAGTATGGAAAGATATACATAAATAGTGGACAAGAGAGTAAGGAGCATCAGGATCCAAAAGTAGCTTCAAAGAGGTGTACTTTTTAGCCTGGATTTGAATAGGGCTAGAGAAGGGGCCTGACACAAAGACTCAGGTAGTTTGTTACAGGAATATGGAGCATCAAGATGGAGTGAACAATGTCTGAAGTTGGTAGTGGCAGATAAGGGCACAGATAAAAGGGATCTGCTGGAGGAGCAGAGTTCCTAAGGAAGGGGTTAGAGTGAGATAAGAGAGGAAATGTAGTGAGGAGGAGCAGAATGAATGCACGTTTAGGTCAGTAGGAAAAGTTTGAATTGGATGCAGAAACAGGTAGGGAGCAGTGAAGTGACTTGAGAAGAGGGGCTACATGAGCATAGTGACATTGGTGGAAGATAAGCCGTGCAGCTGAGATTTGAACAGGTTGAAGGGGAGAGAGATGATTCAGAGGAAGACCAGTGAGGAGCAGGTTACAATGGTCAAGGCATGATATCAACAACAGTCAGCACAGTTCTCCCCATTACAAAACAGATATTTCTGTCCTGCTTACTGTCCTTCTACCCTGGCTCATCAGACACAGTATATGATAGATGCTTTTGTACCTCAGTATATGTCTTGTACAAGTCTACTTTGCTGGTCAGTGTGCTATAAGGCTACCTGTATCATGCATGCATGTGTGCAATGTGATGTGGAAAGCATGAGATATAGGTGAAACACTCCCTGGATGTCACTGGGTCATCACCAAATCCCAATTCAATGTATGCAGAGAATGTAGCAGTCATCTGCTATTCTGCTACAGACAATGCAAACCTTCATAGACACAAGGCATACCACAAGCAGGCCACATTTGGCATATTCGTCACCTGTGCATGCTGCTCTGTACCTCTGCAGCACAGGGGTGTTATGTTCCAATTTAGCAACCCAACACATACAGCATAGGTTAATTTGTGAGCAGCGCCATCATGTGCACAGATGGCAGACATTGCAGTCATGTGACAGTCCCTTGTTGATGGCCACAATGTGCCCTGTGGACATCACAGGTTGGCTGCTTGTCAGCTCCAGCTAGCACCTACTGTTGCATCTTCAGAATGCAAATGCTTACCTGCTGCTCTATGTGAGTTGCATTCTCCACCATGAACACCGGTGCCACATAATGGCTGCCTTGTGCCATGCATGGAATGACGCTGCTAGCAATTGTCATGTCAGTGGTGCTCATTGTATGCATAACCTACATGTGTGAGGCATATAATATGCATAACCTACATGTGTGAGGCATATAATTGCATGGCCAAATTCCCCACTTCCTCATCTACCTCCCCTCCTCCCCAATTCTTCCCCCCCCCCCATCCCTACTACCTCTGCTACCCTCTCTTCCTTCCCTGTGATCTCCGAAGAGGAAACCACACTCCTTCTTTCTTACTCCAACCCCACCACCTGTGGTCACACCTCTCCTCAAGAAACCCTCACTCGATTCAACCTGCCCTAACTTTTTTTTCGAGAGCTGTTTTGGTTATTCCAGGTAATCTTTATGTTTTTTGGTGCGCTGAATCCGAAAATGACCTCCATTTTGTCATAGGACATCACATTTCCTGACAATTTAGGTAACTATGTTAAATAAGGCAATACCTCAAAATAAATGGAAATAGACTTATAAAATTAAAGTTTTATTACAATATTTTCATGAAAATCCTTTTTTGAACTGAAATGAGCTCACCTACACACACTAAATTCGATTCTTCTTCCTTGTGAGGCTCCTCTTGGTGCATTTACGCTTGTGAGTAGTATCTGGAATGTCTCTCTGAAGCATCCAACAGTAGTCTGCCATCATTGTAATGCTCCATTTTCCCTGGTATCTCCTTTCCATCTCTTTAATGTCTTGGTGGAATCGTTCACCTTGTTCCTCACTCACAGCTCCCAAATTTTCAGGAAAGTAGTCAAGGTGGGACTGGAGGAAATGCACTTTCAAACTCATCAGGCAACCTAAAGCTTGAAATGCTTTCAGCATTCGTTTGACGATCTTTTTGTAGTGAGGATCTTTGTTATTGCCTAAATGTTTCTGTACAACTTCTTTAAATGCAATCCACCCTTCTTTTTGAGGATCCGTCATGGTATTCACAAACTCTTGATCAACTATAAGCCTTCTAATGTCTGGTCCGACGAACCTACCTTCCTTCAATTTTGCCTCCGACAGGCCTAGAAACTTGGTGACCAAGTATTTGAAGCATTATCCATCTCTTGGAAGTGATTTTACGAATTGTTTCATCAATCCCAATTTTATGTGGAGAGGTGGTAGAAGAACTTTATGGGAAGGTACCAAAGTTTCTTGGAGGACATTTTTTTCACCAACTGTTAGCACCCTCGGCTGCCAACTCTTCTTGGTCCAGTGATTTTGTCGGTCTCAACTGTCCCATAGACACAGAAAACAAGGATATTTGGTATACCCAGCTTGTTGCCCGAGCAGCATGCACAAGACCTTCAAGTCCCCACACACTTGCCAACCATGGTCTTCATATTTAAGTTTACAAAGAACCAATTCCAAGTTCTCGTAGGTTTCCTTCAAGTGTACGGAATGACCTACAGGTATGGAAGCGTAAAAACCATTGTGGAGTAAAACTGCTTTGAGACTTCTTTTTGAAGAATCTGTAAAAAGACGCCATTGCTCTGAATCATATTGGATTTTAAATTGACCCATCAGACCTTCGACATCGATGCAATAAACCAACTTGTCTTCCTGGGCGAAGTAAGGAACGAACTCCTTTTCACGATGTCTGAACCATGAAGATGACACTCCTGGCAACAATAAATTCCTGCTTTTCAGCCTTGATCCGAGTAACTCAGCGGCATCTTTGGGAAGATTCAAGTCTCTTACCAAATCATTCATCTCCTCCTGAGAAAACAATTTTGGTCTTGTATCATCTTCAAAGTCAGAACTTGATTTGTCATCTGGTTCAGGTATGACTTCACCTTCATCTGAGCTAGGTATCTCTTCCAAGGTAGCAGGGGGCTTGGGTACTGGTATATCTGTGCCATGGGGATGGGACGAATTGCCGATTGAAGATTGGGGTATGAAATGGAATGCTTCCATTTGGAATTAAACCCTTTCACATCGCATGAACAAAAGTAACAGTCGTCACTATGGTTCTTTTGCTCTCGCCATACCATAGGAATCCCATAACGGAAAGATTTTTTCTTACCCTTGAACCAGTTTTGGAGGTCCTCAACACACCGTTTGCACACTTTATGAGGCGCCCAGACTTTATCTTGATGTCCAATTTTTAGTCCAAAGTATGCAAAGTATACTTTTTTCACAAAGTATGTAATATTCTGCTGTTGCTTCAACACTGTATATTCACCACAGATGAAACAGAAACTGTCTGGCGAATTAATACACTTTACCGGAGCCATAACATAATGGTTGAAGAATGACGAGCTAACACGAATTGCGATGAAAAAGTGTGAACAGCCTAGAACCAAGAACCTGATGATGATTCATGCACAAGTGTGGCATGCAGGAAAGAGAACCTCTGTGTCTGTACACGAGACGTCACAGTGCTGGCCACGTCCCCCTGCACTGACAAGAGCTGCTGCTATCTGCCCTGTGTCTCCCTCCCACTGGATTCTTCAGGAAAGATTAACCCCTTCTACCATTAGAAGCATGGACTTAAAACTTGCTTAGCTTATGTATATATTGCTGACCATCAAATTTACAGTGCTATATTTTTTTTTACATAACTCGGACAACCCCTTTAAGGTTTTTTTGGCATTTTATATCTAAAATGCACTTATGTGAATTAATTAATAGTAATTTGAATTAATTAATAGTAATTTGAAAAAATTTGATAAATTTGAAGACAATTTTGCATGTTGTGGCAAATCATAACGTCTAGGAGTTTTTTTCAATATTTTATTTGTTTTCAGCACACCAAAATACATGGAAATTAGATGAAAATAATCAAACAGCTTTTTAGTCGCAGACCTGTGCTATCGACTGATCTCCCTACTTCCCTTCATATCAAAACTACTTGAACGTGCAGTCCACCGCCATTGCCTCGACATCCTCTCCACTCATGCCCTCCTGGATCTTCTACAGTCCGGCTTCCGTCCCTTGCACTCCACTGAAACGACTCTTACCAAAGTCTCCAGTGAGTTGTTCCTGGCTAAATCTAATGGCCTCTACTCTGTCCTCATCCTTCTAGACCTTTCTTCTGCTTTTGACACTGTTGACCACAACCTTCTCCTCGATACCCTCACCTCGCTTGGTTTGAAGGGCTCTGTACTATCCTGGTTCTCCTCCTACCTCTCCCACAGCTCCTTCAGTGTACAGTATACTCTGGGGGTTCCTCCTCCTCTCCTACCCCCCTCCCAGTCGGTGTACCCCACGGATCCATCCTAGGTCCCCTCCTTTTCTCTCTCTATATCCAATCCCTTGGTGCGCTTATCTTGTCCCATGGCTTTCAGTACCATCTCTATGCCGACGACTCCCAAATCTACCTCTCTATGCCTGAAATCTCTCCAGCAATCCAGACCAAGATCTCTGCCTGCCTGTTTGGCATTGCTGCCTGGATGTCTCACCACCACTTGAAATTGAACATAGCCAAGACTGAACTCCTTATCTTTCCCCCCAATACCTCCCCTCCCTCCTTTCTTAGTCTCTGTGGATAGCTCTATGATCCTTCCTGTTTCCTCAGCCCGCAATCTAGAGGTTGTATTTGACTCCTCCCTCTCCTTCTCCACACATATCCAGCTCGTAGCTAAGACCTGCCGTTTCTTTCTCTAGAACATTAGCAAAATATGCCCCTTCCTTTCTGAATACACTACTAAAACCCTTGTCCACTCCTTAATCACCTCTCACCTCGACTACTGCAACCTACTCCTTGCTGGTCTCCCTGCGAGCCATCTCTTTCCCCTTCAATCTGTTCAACATTCTGCTGCTCGACTAATTTTCCACCAGCCACACCATGACCACATTACTCCTCTTCTCAAATCACTTCACTGGCTCTCTATCCGTTTCCACAACCAGTTCAAACTTCTCCTCCTAACCTATAAATGCATTCACTCTTCGGCCCCTCATTACCTTTCATCTCTTATCTATCCCTACAACCCCTCTCGGGAACTTCGCTCTTCTAACAAGCTATTTCTATCTAGGCCCTCCACTCGCAATGCAAACTCCAGATTTTGCTCCTTCCACATTGCTGCACCCTACGCCTGGAACAAGCTACCTATGTCTATACACCAGGCACCATCCCTAGCCCTCTTCAAATCCAGGTTAAAAACCTACCTCTTCACTGTCACTTTCAGATCCTGACTTCTGTCCTTGTCTTGACTTGATTGTAAATGCCGTACCTTGTTTTTGCCCTGACTAGACTATTGCTCTGTGTGTTGTCTTGACTAGATTGCAAGCTCTGACGAGCAGGGACTGTCTCTTACATGTCTATCTGTACAGCGCTGCATGCGACTAGTAGTGCTATATAAATGCTCAATAGTAGTAGTAGTAGTAATGTAAGGCATTGATATGCAGGCAAAGAGAGAATTTGAAAAAAAGCTTGACGTGGAAGCAAAAATGCATAATAAAAACGCTTTTAAGTACATTTGTAGCAAAAAACCTATGAACGAGTCAGTTGGATCATTAGATGGTAGAGGTGTAAAGGGACACTAAGGGAGGACAAGGCCATAGTGGAGAGACCGAATGAATTCTTTGCTTTGGTCTTTAATGAAGAAGATGTAGGGAAGTTACCCATGCCTGAAATGGTATTTAAAGGTGACATATCAGAAGAAAGAAATATTGACAAATATTTGATAAACTGAAGAGTAGTAAATGACCTGGACTGGATGTTGTTGAAAGAACTGAAAGATGAGACTGCAGACCTACTATTAGTAGACTGGAGAATGGCCAATGTAATGCCAATTTTTTAAAAAGAATTCCAAGGGGGATCCTAAGTTAGCAGACCTCACGCACCACCTAGATAAGGTGGTGCGCCACCTAGATAAGGTCTTCGATAGTGCTGGGGAGGAGTTTGCTGTCTTGGTACATGTCAGTACCAATGACATAGGAAAATGTGGTAGGGAGGTTCTGGAGGCTAAATTTTGGATTTTAGGTCGGAAGTTGAAAACCAGAACTTCCAGGGTAGCGTTCTCCGAAATGCTTTCCATTCCACACGCAGGACCCAAAAGGCAGGCAGAGCTCCGGAGTCTCAATGTGTGGATGAGACAATAGGAGGCAGTGTACTACTGTGGAACAGGAACTGGTTAAAAGATAGAAAGCAGAGTGTAGGGCTAAATGGCCAATTTTCCCAATGGAGAAAGGTAAATAGTGGTGTACCTCAGGGGATCTGTGCTGGGTCCGCTGCTTTTTGACATATTCATAAATGACCTGGAAAAGGGAATAACGAGTGAGGCTATCAAATTTTCAGATGACACAATACTATTTAAAGTTGTTAAAACCCAAGAGGATTGTGGAAAATTTCAAGGGGATCTTGATAAATTGGAAGACTGGGCATCAAAATGGCAGATGAAATTTAATGTGGAGAAGTGCAAAGTTATGCACCTAGGGAAGAACAACCCAAACTATGGTTACACGATGCAAGGTACCACATTAGGAACCATCACCCAGGAAAAAGATTTAGGCGTCATTGTGGATAACATGTTAAAACCCTCAGCCCAGTGTGCAACAGCGGCCAAGAGAGCAAATAGAATCCTAGGTATCATAAGGAAAGGAATGGAAAATAAAACAAAGGATATTATAATGCCTCTATATCGTTCCATGGTGAGACCACACCTTGAATATTGTGTGCAATTCTGGTCACCGTATCTTAAAAAGGATATAGCGTTATTAGAAAAGGTTCAGAGAAGAGCAACCAAAATGGTAATGGGGATGGAAGGATACTCCTATGAAGAAAGGCTAAAAAGGTTGGGGCTCTTTAACCTGGAAAAGAGACGACTGAGGGGAGATATGATAGAAGTCTATAAATTAATGAACGGAGTGGAACGGGTAAACATAGATTGATTGTTTACATTATCAGAATATAGAAAGATTAGGTGACATGCAATGAAGCTACAGGGTAAACTATTTAAGACTAATAAAAGAAAATATTTTTTCACTCAACGTGTAATCAAACTCTGGAATTTGTTACTGGGGGATGTAGTAAAGGCTGTTAGTGTAGCTGGGTTTAAAAAAGGTTTGGACAAGTTCCTGGAGGAAAGGTCCATAAACCATTATTAAGAAGGGACCCAGGATATCAATGCTTGACCCAATACAAGCATTGTGGAACCTGTGTCTTTTGGGGAAACTGCTAGGTACGTATGATCTAGATTGGCCACTGTTGGAAACAGGATACTGGGCTTGATGGACCTTGGTCTGACCTAGTATGGCATATCTTATGTTCTTATATATGTTCTTAATACTAACATCAGTACTGGGCAAAATGGTAGAAACCATTTTAAAGAATAAAATTACTGAACATATAGATAGTCATGGTTTAATGGGGGAAAGCCAACATGGGTTTAACCAGGGGAAATCCTGTCTTACTAATCTGCTATATTTTTTGAAGGTGTGAATAAACAAATAGACAAAGTTGAGCCAGTTGATATAGTGTATCTGGATTTTTAGAAAGCCTCGACAAGGTCCCTCATGAGAGATTTTTGGCCAAATTAAAAAGTCATGGGATTGGAAGCAGTGTAGTAATGTGGATCAGGAAATGGTTAAAAGATAGAAAGCAGAGAGAAGGGTTAAATGACCAATTTTCTCATCGGAGAAAATGGAAAAATGGAATACTGCAGGGATCTGTGCTGGGTCTGCTGCTTTTTTGAACATCTTCATAAATGACCTGGAAATAGGAATAATGAGTGAAATGATCAAATTTGCAGATGACACAAAATTATTCAAAGTTGTTAAAACACAAAAGGATTGTGAAAACATGCAAGAAGACCTTAATAAATTGAAAAATTTGACTTTCAAATGGCAGATGAAATTTTATATGGAGAAGTGCAAAGTTATGCATCTAGGAAAGAACAACACAAACTATGGCTACACGATGCAAGGTACCACCTTAGAAACCGCACTCAGGAAAAAGATTTAGGCATCATCATGGATAATACCTTGAAACCATCTCCCAGTGTGCAGCGGGAGCCAAGAAAGCAAATAGAATGCTAGGAATCATAAGAAAAGGAATGGAGAATAAAACCAAGGATACTATAATGCCTCTGTATCATTACATAGTGCAACCGCACCTTTAATATTGTGTGCAATTCTGGCCGCCATATCTTGAAAATGGTATAGCGGAATTAGAAAAGGTACAAAGAAGAGCCACCACAATGGTAAAGGGAATGGAAGAATAGCCCTATGCAGGGCCAGCTCGTCCACTAGCTGAGCTAGGCGGCCTTCTAGGGTGGCAGGTTCAGGTGGGCTGTGGTAGCAGCATAGGAGGGCAGCAGCGGCACACATGGGCGGCCGCTGCCTCCCCCACCCAGCTGTCACTGATTCCATTTGGGTGGGGGAGGCAGAAGCCACCCATGTGTGCTGCTGCCATCCTCCCATGCTGCTACTGCAGCCCACGTGAACCTGCTTTTGGAAATATTGCCTCTGCCCGCCTTCCCCTCCACAGCTGAAATTGGTGGCAGCTGGGGGACAGCAGCTAGGGCAGGTGGCAGATGGAGGGGGGGCAGCAGCAACTGGGATGGTAGCATCTATGGGGAGCGGTGAGGCCGGTGTTTATGCTTAGAGTAGTAGAAACCCTTGGGCAGGCCCTGACCCTATTTGGAAAGGCTTAAAAGGTTACAGCTTTTCAGCATGGAAAAGAGACGGCGGAGGGGAGATATGATAGAGGTCTATAAATTGATGAATGGAATGGAATAGGTAACATAGATCAGTTTACACCATGAAAAGTAGAAAGACTACAGGGCATGCAATGAAGCTACAGTGTAACCCATTTAAGACTAATAAGAGAAAATATTTTTTCACTCAGTGCATTATCAAACTCTGGTATTCGTTACTGGAGCATATAGTAAAAGTTGTTAGTATAGAGTGCCTTGCGAAAGTATTCATCCCCTTGGTTTTTGTCCTGTTTTGTCGCATTATGCATAACCTAGTATGAAAATAGAGGTTTATTTGGATGTTAGGTAATGGACCTAACACTATAGTCCAAATTGGTGAAGCAAAATGACAATAAAATACCTTGTATGTATAAAAAAAACAAAACTAAAAACTGAAAAGGTGTAAGTGCATATGCAGTCATCCCTTTTGCTATGAAACCCCTAAATAAGATCTGGTCCAACCAATTAACCTCAGAAGTTCCATAATTAGTTGATTAGGGTCGACCTGTGAGCAATCAATGTCACATGATGTCTGTAAGGCCCCTGACTCTGCAATACCACTGAGCGAGCAAGCAACATGTAGACCAAGGAGCACTCCAAACAGGTCAGAGACAAAGTTGTGAAGAAGTATAGATCAGGGTTGGATTATAAAAAAATATCCCAAATTCTGAATATCCCATGGACCACCATTAAATCCATTATAACAAAATGGAAAAAATATGGCACCATTACAAACCTGACAAGAGAAGGCCGCCCACCAAAATTCACAGACTAGGCAAGGAGGGCATTAATCAGAGATGCTACAAAGACACCAAGGATAACACGAAGGAGCTGCAAAGATCCACAGCGGAGATGGGAGTATCTGTCCATAGGACCACTTTAAGCCATACACTCTACAGAGTGGGGCTTTATGGAAGAGTGGCCAGAAAAAAAACATTGCTTAAAGAAGAAAATAAGAAAAAATGTTTGGAGTTTGCATAACAGCATGTGGCAGATCCTCCAAACACATGGAATAAGGTTCTCTGGTCAGATGAGACAAAAATTGAACTTTTTGGCATTCATGGGACATGCCATGTGTGGCACAAACCCAACACTTCCCATCACCCTGAGAACATCATTCCTACAGTGAAACATGGTGGTGGCACTAAATACAGGACAATTCTTGAGGAAAACCTGTTTCAGTTTGCCAGAGATTTGGGACTAGGACAAAGGTTCACCTTCCAGCAGGACAATGACCCTAAACATATTGCTAAAGCTGGTTTAAAGGGAAACAATTAAATGTCTTGGAATGGCCTAGTCAAAGCCCAGACCTCAATCCAATTAAGAATCAGTGGCATTACTTGAAGATTGCAGTACACCACGCAATCCATCAAACTTGAAGGAATAGGAGCAGTTTTGCCTGGAGGAATGGGTGAAAATCCCAGTGGCTAGATGTGCTAAGCTAATAAAGACATACCCCAAGAGACATGCAGTTGTAATTTATTTTATTTATTTTTATTTACAGTTTCTTTTATACCGCACTATTTGACATCAGCGCGGTTTACAATGAACAGAAACTACACTTACCAAATATTGATCAGTGCTTACAATGAACAGCTGGGTATACACTAAACAGGTTTACATTCAACAGATGGCTCTACAACGTATTGACTTTAGGTGGTGAATACTTATGCACACTCCTGCTTTCAGTTCTATTTTTTCTGGTCTTAATTATTGTTTGTGTCACAATAAAGGATATTTTGCTCCTTCAGTCGTAGGCATGTTGTCTATATCACATGGTGCTAACCCCCATAACTCCATTTTAATTCCAGGTTGTAATGTGACAAAACAGGACAAACACAGAGTGGATTAATACTTTTGTAATGCACTGTAGCTGGGTTTAAAAAAGGCTTGGACAAGTTGCTGGAGGAAAAAGGTCAATAAACCATTTTTAAAGAGGACCTGGAAAATCCATTGCTTGCCCCGACACAAGCATTGTGGAACCTGTGTACCTTTTGGGAACCTGCCAGGTACTTGTGACCTGGATTGGCCACTGTTGGAAAACAAGATACTGGACTTGATGGACCTTGGTCTGACCCAGTATGGTATTTCTTAAGTTCTAATTTTCTTAAGGTGAGTCTATACCTCAAATGTACACACAGACATCTAACTCAGCAGCAAATTAATCCCTAACAATCTTCTTCTACAAAATCATCCTGAGGGCAGGTGACAATAGTCATGCTATAGTTCTGTTACCATGGTGAGTTCATTAGATGGGCAGTAATCAGACACTACTTCTGCGTACATGCCCATTTTCCAGCATATTCATGCTCCTCTCATGCTTTGCCACAGATAAAGGCCTCTGAAGGGTCCCATTCTACCTTCCCCCACCTGTGATCAACAGGTTTATGAAACACTTCCAAGCTTGCCTGGACATAGACCAGGAACTATGGTGAATACAAAACAGTGTTGCAGACATGGTGGCGTACCTATGGAAACATATCTGATGATCCACTCTTAGTTTATGATGGTACAGCACAGAGTGGGCTAATTCCTATATCTGCATCATTCAGATCTTGCCTTTTTCCTTATAGGTACAGTAAAGCATTTCCATGTTGTCTACATACATGTAGCGGAAGGCCAGATCTGAGAATATGTTTATGTCATGATGGTACAGCAGCCATACACACAGGCTTCAACAGCAGAGCCCAGATATGTGGGTAAGCATACAGCAACTCTGTTTGCTGCCTCCTATATATTCCAGCACAACAACAGATAGCGAGTTCAGATACAGGGCACAGACCATTAACCCTCACCCCTATCTTGAGAGCCATGCCTTTCCCTGATGTCCACTCACACCACAGAGGCAACATACACCCAACAACCCACCTCTGTGGCTGGCAAGAGGCAGGACACAGGCCTTTCTAGCTAGTTCAAACCAGGAGAAGATGGAAGTGGACACCTACATGTAAGTGCTGTCACAGGTCTGGCTGCAGGTAATTTATTTATTTAATAATTTTTATATACCGTTTTTCTACAGTTCAAGATGGTTTACATGGAACTCAGAACAGACAGTGTGGGAACATATGTTTTACATAGAACAAGAACTCAGTAATACATTGCTAAGTTCACAGTAATACATTGCTGTCTCAGCTTACATCTTATGTCACACATGGATTGCCTCCCAACACCACAACATGGTGTCTTGTGATTCCACACACACACTGGGCTGGAGATGGCACATAGAGAAAGCAGGACTGGGCTCACATCTGTGATTTCCCTATCTATGCTAGCAGAGTTTGCTAAGAGTCTCATGCATCCACACAGGAATTGTGCATACATGCTTCCTTATAGTGTGCAATCTTAGCTGGTTGCCTGCTACATTTCATAGTTAACTGTGCAATAATATTGGTCAGCTGATATGTCTGGATATTCACATTTGACAGACCATTGCCACATGGGAGTAGTGCAACAGCCCCCTCCCTAACCCATGACGCAGATATAGTACTTCAAAGATATGACTGTGGATGAGATGCCTGAGGCTGGAGAGCCTATATGTGGAGGGAAAGAAGGTGATGACGGTGCTAAATAGCAGATCAATCCCTTTGGGCAGGACTACTGATGGGAGAGCTAGGGAGCATGACCATTGCATGCAGGCACCAGGCCATGTAACATTCCCCTCTCTGGCAGCAGTGCCACTGTGAGCATACTCTGTACATGTCGCTAGTGAAACTACTGCACAGTCAGTCATGCTCATGGAGCTGTGTTGACAGTGCTCTTTGATTCTGTACTTCAGACATAACCTAATCATGATGAGGGGGATTACTGTGACATTTTCCATTTCCTACTCCTGCTGGGATTCAGAGCACAAACTTCAGACCTCAGTGTCACAGACCTAAATAATTCATTATCCTGCATTCTTGGTTTGTCACACTGACAAAGCATATTGTTTTTGTGTGATGCTTAATGTAACATTCAATATTAGAATAATTTGTCCCACAAAAGCATCCATGTGCACAAGGTGCCAAATTCCAGCAGGAGTACATTATGGCAGAAAGGCCATACAGCACTCTCTTTCACCACCATGCACTGTTCAGCACATCCATCTCCATATAAGCATCATGATCACTCATGAAGTTTCCTTATAACTGATACTCCCTGGCCCACACCGTGGCACTTTGCTTTTTAGGATGTATCACATACACATCTGCTGCAGAGGATATGCAGGTCACCACTCATGCCCAGTCATTGTTACTATGCCTACATCACAGCCATGGTCACTCCTCCTTGGCACACTCATATCCACTTCTATTCTACCCACTGACATCTCAGCAGGTTACATGAACTCCCCTCATTGATACAATCCAACTGCCTCTCACATTATCCTCCCACTCATTATCTAACACTTTCATTCATGCAGTTGAAGGATGGCTAAATGACAACAATCTCTCAATCAACTATAATAAAACCAAAGCTATATTCATAGCCTGCAACCCAGCATTTTCATCCCCAGAAACAATTAAAATAGACAATATCACACTCCCTGTGAAACTGCAAATCAAATACCTTGGAGTCATCTTGGACCAGCAACTGAATATGCGAGCACACATAAAGAAGATTACAGCTACTGTATACTACAAAATCAAACCCCTACATAACCTATACCCACTCCTAGACCTAAACCATTTCCGTAAGGTCTGCCAGGCCATTATAACCCCACAAGTGGATTACTGCAACTCTGTACTTCAAGGCATACCAAAACAGGCTCTCTATCCCCTACAACTAGTACAAAACACTGCAACACGACTAATCAGGGGGATTTCAAAACATGACCACATCACCCCGCTGTAAAAAAACACCCACACTGGCTCCCCATACAGGCCTGTATTAAATACAAATCAATCATGATAACCTTCAAGACTACACACAGTCAAGCTTCAGACTGTTTGCATAAACTAATCCAGAAGCCCCTTAGCTCGAGAGCAAGAAGACAACAAAACCATAACCAACTCAGCATCCCAACACATATCAAAAGAACCCAAGCAACTTGCCAGAGATCGTTCTCAATTTATGGACCCGCACTTTGGAACACTCTCCCTAGTGTCCAGAGAGACACCGAAGACCATAGAGACTTCTGTAAAAAACTAAAGACTTTTTTATTCCAGGAATACTTTGGTTCTGACACTTGATGCAGAAGGCTCAACTCCCTTCCACCACTGACCCCCACCGAAATTTTAAAACATGTAATCTACACATTATGACATCCTATTGTATATATTTAAACCCTGTTATCTCCCATCTTGTTAACTGTTGCTAATGTAACTAGTTATTGTACTTAATTTTTGAGTTCGTTGTAAACAGCCTTGATAATTTGAAAGGCAGTAGAAAATAAATGTTATATAACAAAATAAATAAAGTAAATATGGGACATATGGCTGTGACATGTCCATCACCTATTCCCTTTTGCTCCCATCCAGCACCTCAGTTCTGAATTCTAGATAGGCTCCTTTATCCTGTGTTGCAGCGACTATCCTATCCGCATGTTTACCTGCTCGCTTGCCACTCTTAATGCCTACTGTCCCATTAACGACTGCTAACTGGCCACTAGCATTTCTTTCATGGGAACACTTCCTCCCCACCCCCAGCATTAACACCTGCAGGGGGCTTTAATGCTGCCATTTTCATATGATAAAGACACATTAAGGAGACATCCTTAATGCACCTTAGTAGACATACCCCTAAGATTTAAAATGACTCCTCATAGATTTACAAAATGATCTGCCTATACAAAGAAATGCCAGCACATACATGTGGTAGTTACAAAATTGACACTTCTATAGGGACGCTCCCATGTTAACTACACTCAGTTTTCCCATATATAGACTTGCAAAATGGTTCCTCCCTGTGGTGACAGCATATCCATATCTACCCATGCATATCCTTATACGTATTTTACAAAAGGCTCCACGATCAACAGAGCCTTTTGTAAAATACTGCTTGAACTGAACATGTGATAATCTCCATGCTCCAGTTCCAATCAGTGTGACATTTAGAGTAGTTACTCACCTGTAACAGGTGTTCTCCAGGAGCAGCAGGAATCAGTCCTCACATATGGGTGTCATCGGTGCCGATGAAGCCCCAGCGGAGCATTTCCCCAGCTTTCCATGAAAGCCTTTGGGAATGTTGGCACGCATGCGCGGTCCCCTTCCCGCCTAAAGGTGCCATCTTACCTCAGTCAAATGACATAGCTAAGAACAGCACACAAAAATGAAAAATAAACTATGTATAACTGCAACTCCCAGGGGAGGAGGGAGGGTTGTGAGGACTGATTCCTGCTGCTCCTGGAGAACACCTGTTACAGGTGAGTAACTACTCTTTCTCCAGGACCAAGCAGGAAGTCAGTCCTCACATATAGGTGACTCCCCAGCTCTGGGCTACCAGGAACCCAGGTTGAACAAGAGAACTCCCTCTAGTCTCAGCAGCAAAGAAAAGGCTTTTCAAGGACACAACCTCCACCGGTAGCCCAATAGAGGGCAGGAGGGCAGGAGTTGCCTAAACCTCAAAGAGATTCCAGAGTACTGCCTGGCCAAAAGCACTGTCCCTATGGGACTCCCTCTCCAGACAGTAATGGGCCGCAAAAGTCTGGCTTTGAGACCAAGTTGCAGCCCTGCAGATGTCTACCAAGGGCACAGAGTGGAGATGAGCCACTGAGGCAGCCATTGCCCTGACACGATGGGCCGTGACCCGACCCTGCAAAGGAAGGTCAGCCGCCTTGTAAGCCCAGGTGATACAGTCAGCCACCCAGATGGACAAGGTACGCTTGGACACAGCCAACCCCAACTTATTGGGGTCAAAGGAGACGAAGAGCTGAGTAGCCCTTCGATGCCCTTGCGTACGGTCAAGGTAGAAGGATAAGGCCCTCCTACAATCCAGGGTATACAGAACTGCTTCAGCCTGGCGTGCATGAGGCCTAGGGAAGAATGTAGGAAGAACCACCTCCTGATTGAGGTGAAAAGAGGAGACAACCTTAGGGAGGAACTTTGGATGAGTCCTGAGGACTACCCTGTTCCTATAAATCCTGGTGTAAGGCCTATCACAGACCAGGGTCTGAAGCTCACTCACTCGCCTAGCCGAGGTGAGGGCTATCAGGAAGAGAGTCTTCCAGGAAAGGAAACATAGAGGTCAAGTAGCCATCGGCTCAAAAGGTGGGCGAGTCAGTTGCTGCAAGACCACATTCAGCTCCCACTCAGGAGCAGGAGGACGGATGAGAGGCTTGAGCAAGAGCAAGCCTCTGAGAAACCTGGACACCAAGGGGTGTCCCGACAGGGAATGTCCTTCCACCACTGAGTGGTGAGCTGCTAGAGCTGAGAGGTGGACCCGAACAGAATTGGACTTAAGTCCCTGATTGGATAAGTGCAGTAAATACTGAAGCACTACTGGTACCGTACAGGAGAAAGGATCCTCTGTACACAGCTGACACCACACAGAAAACCTCTTCCACTTTAGAGCATAGGTTTTCCTAGTGGACTGTTTCCGAGAGGCTTGGACAACCTCCTCAACCTCCTGAGGTAGGCCCCAGGGAGCCTCCAGGCCATCAAATTGAGAGCTTTGAGATTGGGGTGCAGAAGGGAACCCTGCTCCTGTGAGAGAAGGTCGGGTTGCAACCCCAGAGGTAGTGGGGAATCCACTGCTAGCTGAAGCAGAAGTGGAAACCAAGGCTGTCTCGGCCACCTGGGAGCTACCAGCAGGACCGAGGCCTTGTTCTGAAGAGTCTTGAAAAACGTTCGGGCCACCAAGGGAGGAAACGCATATAGGAGGCCCTGAGACCAGGACATCAGAAAAGCATCCGGTGCTATCCTCAAAGGATGCGGCTGCCTGGAGCAGAACTTGGGCAGTTGCTTGTTCAGCGGACTGGCGAACAGATCTATCCAAGGGAGACCCCACTTCAGGAAGATCTTCTGAACCACCAAGGGATGCAGCTGCCACTCGTGGGGCTGCAGAATTTTGCTCAACCGGTCGGCCAGGCAGTTCTCCTGGCCTGGAAGGTACACCGCCTTGAGAAGCATGTCGTGCTTTAGGGCAAAGGAACAAAGGTCTTGAGTCTCCCGACAAAGGAGCTGGGACCCAGTCCCGCCCTGTTTGTTCACATAAAACATGGCTACCTGGTTGTCTGTTTGAATCAAGACTGAGCGTTGAGCCAGGGCAGGAGAAAAAGCCTTGAGAGCTAAGCGGATAGCACGAAGCTCCAGGAGATTGATCTGTTGGGCTGCTTCTCAAGGAGACCAGAGGCCTTGGGTGCACTTGTCCAGACAATGAGCACCCCAGCCCCGCAGAGAGGCGTCGGTGGTGAGGACCACCGAGTACTCTGGCATGTGGAAGGGCATCCCCTTCAGCAGATTGGGTGGATGTAGCCACCAGCTGAGGGAGGTCAAAAGGGGTTTGGACACCCTTATCCTGTCTCTTAGGCGGCCTGAGACCTGTAACCACTGAGTCCGAAGGCACCACTGTGCAGGCCTCATATGGAGCCTGGCATTGGGAGTCACATGTACTGTCGAAGCCATGTGGCCCAGAAGCCTGAGGCAGAGTCTGGCGGAGACCAGGGGCTTGTTTAGGAACTGTTTGGCCACGTCCATCAGTCTTTGGGCCCTGTCTTCTGGCAAGAATGCCTTTGCCAGTTGAGAATCTAACCTTGCCCCTATGAACTCCAAGTTCTGGGAGGGGAGCAAAGTGGACTTTGCGAAGTTTATGACAAAGCCCACGTTTTGAAGCAGAGCAATGGTTCTGAGGGTGGCTTGTCTGGCCTCCAGGCATGTCTGACCCCTGATGAGCCAGTCATCCAGATAGGGAAAGACAAAGATGCCTTGATTTCTCATGTAGGCCGCAACCACTGCCAGGCACTTGGTAAAGACCCTGGGAGCGGAGGTCAGGCCAAAAGGTAGTACTCTGTACTGATAATGGTTTCCTCCCACAATGAACCTGAGGTACTTTCTGTGGTCTGGATGAATGAGGATGTGAGTGTACGCATCCTTTAGACCTAAGGAGCATAGCCAATCTCCCTGTTGGAGGTATGGCAGAAGTGTCCCAAGAGTAAGAATCTTGAACTTTTCTTTCTCTAGGAACTTGTTGAGGTTCCTGAGATCCAGAATGGGCCGAAGGCCACCGGTCCTTTCGGGTACCAGGAAATACCTGGAGTAGAAACCGTGACCTTGGAGGGGAGGAGGCACAAGCTCCTCCGCCCTGTCTTTCAACAGGCCCTGAAGTTCCTGAAGGAGAAGGGCTGTGTGCAGGGGAGGCCTCAAGGGCTCTCCTGGGAAGTAAGGAGGAGGCAGTTGATGAAAATGCAGGGCATAGCCCTTTTGGACTATGTCCAGCACCCAACTGTCGGTGGTAATGAGAGGCCACTGGTGGGCAAAGCGTACAAGGCGACCGCCTGTGCAGGGCTGGGAGAGCAGGGACGGAGTGGCTATGCTCAAGGAGTCAAAAACCCCCACCCTGCTGAGTGGAAGCAGGGGCAGAAGGCTTGGGGGTCCTCTGCCTACGGGGCCCATTACCCTGGCCCTTGGCTTGCTGACCCTGGGGGGCAGCTTGGGCAGCCGGATACTGAGGGTACTGTTTGTAGGCAGTGCCCTTCCTCGGGTAAAAGGACTTTTTACCCGAGCCCTTCTTCTTGTTTGAAGGGGCAGAGGTCTTCCTCGACAGCCTTGTCCGGGTAAGGTGCTCGGTCTCGAGATGAGCGGCCTTCTCGGTCACGGGTTTGCCAAAAAGGTTCTCACCTCAGCAGGGGACATTGACCAACTTGTCCTGAACCCAGGGCTCGAGGTCCGATGACTGCAGCCACGCCTGGCGTCGAGCCGCGATGCCGGCAGCCGCAACTCGGGCCGAAGCCTCGAAGCCATCTTAGGCGGCGCGGGAAATGAACTTTGAGCATTCCCGAATCCCCGAGGACAAGGTCTTAAATCTCTGCAAGGGTTCCCCGGAGAGACCAACAGAGAATCCGGCCAATTCCTTGGCCAGGTCTCGCAAGTACATGCCCATATACAGCTGGTAAGACTGGACATGGCAAGCAAGCATAGACCCCTGGAAGCACTTTCTACCGACGCCATCGAGGTTGCGGGCCTCCCGGCCGGGGGGCACCGTGGAGTGCATCTTCTGGCTCTTCAGATGATGCATGGCCGATTCCACAACCATGGAATGGTGTGGTAGCTGTGCTTTCTGGAAACCAGGGCTTTTGCGGAGTCGATAGATGGAATCGACTCGCTTGCTCAGAACTGGCGCCGAGGCCGGTGCCTCCCACATCCGGAAGAGGAGCCATTCCAGCATCGGAGGAACCGGGACAGTAAAGGCCTCCTTTGGAGGAGAGTCATACTGTAGAGCATCGAGCTCCTCGGCTCGAGGCTCTTCCTCGGGGTCGGCAGCGATAGCCAAGGCAGCGGCCATATCCCGGACGAACTCCGAGAACCTAGTGTCCTCCAGAGGGGATCTACTCTGGGGCTCAGACTGCGGTGAGTCCGACGGGATGCACCGAGTCTTAAAAGTATCGGGAGACTCCTCGTCCTCCGTCTCCCAAGCGGACTCATCCGAGGAGGAGTCAGGGTCCGACCCCGCGGGGCCCCGAGGAACCCGCCCCGATGCCAGGGGCGCCGGCATCGACAACCTCGGTCCCGAACGGGAGGTCGAGGGAGACCTCGACCGAGGACGACTTCGAGCCACGAGGGTCTCGACTATTGGCTCGGTCTCCGGGGTTGACTTAGAAGTCGACGTCCCGGTGGTCGGGGCCGATGCAACAGACAGGCTGGCCATCAGTGCCCGCTTCTGCTCCATGAAGGCAGACAATCTGCTCTCCAAGGCTGTCATCCTGAGACTCAGCTCGGGAGACGCAGCAGCCACCAACTCGGGCCCCGGCGGCACCGGGCCCGACGTCGGCTCTGGGCCCGACGTCGGCTCTCTGGGAGGAGAGTCCACGAGGACAACGGGGCTTACGTGTCCAGCAGACTCCAGCTCCAAGCGAGGAACTTTGGCAGGCTTCTCTTGGTCCACAGGTCCAGGATGGCGGTCGGGGGTCTTAGACCTGGCCCTCGAGGGACCAGGGACCTCTTCCACCACCGCCCACGCGAGCCGCTTCTTCCTCTTGCGTTCCCGGTCGGGGCACCCCCTGTCCGAGGAGCTTCGATGGCGCTCGGGATCGGAATCCCGAGATGTCGAGGCCTCAGACGAGGCCTGGGCCCGGCCGGAGGCTAAGTCCGAGAAAAGCCTTTCCTTCTGATGCTGTCAACTTCTGAGTGCCTTGGAAAACATCTTCCCACATGGCGCACACGACTTGGGGTCGTGGTCAGGGCCGAGGCACCGAAGGCAGCAGTCGTGTGTGTCGGTGAGAGACATAAGTTTCTTACACCGATCACACTTTTTGAAACCACTGGAAGCCATCGGGGAAAAAAGAGCCCCTGCGAGGTCAAAAGACCGACCTTCCAGGGAAAAACGAAAAAAGGGCGCGAACGCCAGCCACGAAGGGCAAAAACCGAAAAAGAAGATAAACGGGCTCCATACCGGTGTACCGAACCCGGCGGGAGGGGAACCGGCGTCGAACCGGAGAAAAATAGCGAAAAATCGACGAAGAAAAAATCCGGGAGAACAGGACACACGTCCGGTGGGCTTCTCGGAAAAAAAGAGACTGAGGTAAGATGGCACCTTTAGGCGGGAAGGGAACCGTGCATGCGTGCCAGCATTCCCAAAGGCTTTCATGGAAAGCTGGGGAAATGCTCCGCTGAGGCTTCATCGGCGCCGATGACACCCATATGTGAGGACTGACTTCCTGCTTGGTCCTGGAGAAAAATGTATTCTTCACATGAACTATGTGAAATTGTTATAGTACTATGAAATTGTTATAGATATAAATTCAATGTTATAAATTCAATTGTTATAGATATAAATTCAATGTGTGATGAGAAAGAGTATAGTGATGGATATTCTACTGAAACCTCCCTAAAGGTGGGGGTTTGAGAGTGTGCTGAATAATGTAGAATCAAAGAGTAAATGGTCCATGTATGCTGCTGAAGAGGTCAAATGAGGACAACATTAAAAGAGCAGTCACTAGGCTAGCAGAGCGGAAAAGTAAACATTTGGGGGGAGAGATGCAAATCACTGCTTGTGCTGAATAGCGTAGGGGAATAAAGTCCACACACTAGACAGAGGAAGGAAAAGTAAATACCGGGGACAGTGTAAAGTGCCCACCCTAAGAGAAACGATATCACTTAGCAATGGCACCTGCAGCCTTGTGTAAAAAAGAGTTTGGAGAACAATTACCTGAGATTTAGAAGCATCAGGCCTTTTTATCTAAAAGAGCTCAACCTTCATCTGAGAGGGGAGGAGGGAACTCTTCCTGAAGATGGTGTTGGAACCTAGACAGGCTTGGAGTGAAGATGCCAGCAGAGAGCCTCGTATAGACCCAGTTCACTTTCCTGTCAACCCAGGGAGTGGAGATAGCAGCGGAGAGACTCTACAGAGCCTAATTCAGGCTTGGGAGTCCAGCAGCAGATCAGCTCAAGAGAGAGCTGCAGCAGCAGACAATCAAGGAGCAACAAGGCCCATGAGGGGCCCAGTGGCAGATCAACTCATTGGGTGCTACGGCGGGGAGAATCAGCTCCAGGGAGAGTTGCAGCATTCCAGACTAGGAGCCACAAGACCCAGGGGTGTCCAGCAGCAGATCAGCTCAAGGGAGAGCTGCAACAGTTGTTCTTGATCAGCCAGGAGTGCAAAACCCTCTCCTGATTGGAAGAGAGTTTGGAGGAGGCGGAGCCAAGGCTATAGCCTCAACAATTGGACAGAACTACAAAACCTCTCCTTTCACAAGCAGCCACCAGTTCAGAGTTCCAGCAGTGGGTGAGACTTGAGGCTATTGGGCAAAGGGAAAGGGAGGGGAGTTAGGAGACAGGTTATTAAGGTTAAATCCATAATCTTTAAAGGTTTACTTAAGTCATTATGTATATGGTTATAATTGGTTGTTTGAACTGCCTTATCTCTTGTCTTGTATTGCTATTTTACCTTATTGAACCACATATCATAATATGGGTTGTACATAATGCATTATTTTATCACAATACTTGATGTATATATTTTGTAAATAAATTATAAATACTATTTAAGCCAGCCTTGTTCACAGCAGTGGGTTGTTGTTTATTTAGAGGTTTCCTGGGGTGAAAGCAGAGAAATCCTTCCCGCTAACTCCTTTCTTCCCTAAGTGGAGGCAGCAGGTGCCAAATGGATGAGGAATGACAGAGCCCACCCTCACGGGGACTCCAGCCAGATTGGT
Organism: Ichthyophis bannanicus; assembly: GCA_033557465.1. Lineage (NCBI taxonomy): Eukaryota > Metazoa > Chordata > Amphibia > Gymnophiona > Ichthyophiidae > Ichthyophis > Ichthyophis bannanicus. The sequence goes on along the minus strand of CM066036.1, from coordinate 729,001,174 downwards.
CCCGGACCCAGAAGCATACCCAAGGGGGTTCTACACTACTATCTGCCTGCCAGAATGAGAAAACAAATGGTGAAATGCTAGCAAAAATAAGAAAGCTAACATAATTGGTAACACTACAATAATGGGAAATTTCTATTACTCAGGTATTAAATTTAATGTCTGATTAGAACATTTCTAAAAATTACCTTAACAGCTCGGTTAAAGACAGCCCAGCTGTATACAATATGGGGGTGATTTTTAAAGTGGGCCTGTGCTTTATGTGGCAGACCCTGCACATATTTTGACAGTATTTTATACATTTACATGCATATTTGACCTTGTATAAAATATCGACCAGTGGAAAGCACACCTGCTCACACAATGGAATGTACTTTGCCAGTGGGCATGCACATTTATTTATTTATGTATTTATTTATTTAAGTAAGTTGTTATACTGTCAATGGCAGTAGTAGGAGCTGGCATCATAGTGGTTTACAAACATGATTTATAACTGAACATTAAAACAAATATGAGAAATGACACCACAATTAATCTAAAAAAGAAAGTAAAAGATCTAGGCAAGATTAATACAAGCCTAAAGTCATATCAAAGGAAAGGGAAATGACTAGGATAACAAATTTCTTCCAACTACATAGTGTGGTCACAATAATATAGGCACAAAAGGATGGGAAAGAACACGATTAATCCTAATTGGCCAAGAGAGTAGAGAAATTATATATTATATGTGATCTTGGTTGGCTTTATAAAAGGGCCACGTTTTCACCTGTTCTCAAACTTTTATAAGAAGTCTTGGTGCAAATATCTACAGGTAATGTATTTCAGAATTCTCAAGCATTATATGAAGAAGTGGAATGTGTAATCCACTCATCTTAATTTTATTTAGGAAGTATGCTTGATATGATCTTGATGGTCTATGGGGTGTATGTGGGTGCAGTCAGGGGCGGCCCAAGGGGGGTGCGGGGCCATGTGCCGAGACTCGGTGCGGGGCCTCATTTGCATAAGGGGCCTCATTTGCATAAATATTTGCATAATGTTACCATACACTAACTTTTAGTAAACATGCCTCTTAATGAGTATATGGATAAAGAAAGACTAAAAGGTTTCTACATTACTATAATCCAGTACCAACCGCCAGGCACATTAGGAACTACTACAAACACTGCCCATTTAGAACCCATAGCAAACCCGCCGTATCCTAACAGCACTACCAGGACTCACAAAGCACCATACCCTAACTATCAAAAGGCAACACTGCAAATATTAAACCAATACATTTCAGAGAACAACAATACATGACCTACTGGGGAAAGAACAAGTGGCAATGTCAAATAGGAATTATATAAACAGAATACCTCAGCTCAGTTACACATGCACAACATAGACCATCACCAAACAAGGAATCACAATTTAGAAACAGGAAGACAATAATTAAACTGGGAACCCCAAAAGCCAAACTTGGAATATACAACAACACTGTAGAAATAAAACTATAAATTAATTTCCTCTTGTACTAAACAAAGCGCAAAAATTAATAATGCACATTTCCCAGAGCTGACATATTCCAGTTAATAAATTCAAAATAAAGAGATATTTTTCTACCTTTTGTGCATTTTTTTTCAGTTGCAATTGTTCCAGCCACTTTCTTCTGGTTTCTTCGTGTCTTCTGCTAACTCTCCATCTGCTGTCCATTTGTCCTTTCTTCTGTCTTCTTGGGGTTTTTTTTCCATTCTCCCTCTACATCTGCTTTAACATACTAATCTTTCTCCTTTTGCTCTTTCCTCATTCCTATTTCATCTACTCAAAATTTACCCCTCCATCCTCAATCCCCACTTACTCTCCCAATACCCGGCCAATTGTAGATTTTTTATCCCTCCCACACAAAATATTTTTCCCCTCTCCATTTTACTCTCCCAGCCCCATCCCATTCTAATCCTCCCCCAACACCAGCTCCCTTCTAGTTCCAGCCTCACCCAGCATCCATTCCCTTCTAGTCCCTGCATCAGCCCATTTCCAGTCCTAGCCCCCCATCAGCCCATTTCCAGTCCTAGCAACCCCCCAACCCAATACCAGTCCTAGCCCCCCCATCAACCCACTTCCAGTCCTAACCCCCCATCACCCCATTTTCAGTTTAAGCCCCCCCTATAACCCATTACCAGTCCTAACCCCCCATCAGCCCACTTCCAGTCCTAACCCCCCATCAGCCCACTTCCAGTCCTAACCCCCATCAACCCATTTCCAGTCAGCCCCCCATAGCCCATTGCCAGTCCTAACCCCCCTCATCAGCCCACAGTCCATTACCAGTCCTAACCCCATCAGCCCACCTCAAGTCCTAACCCCGCCCCATCAGCCCATTTCCTGTCAGAGCCCCCCCCCATAGTACATTATCAGTCCTAACACCCCATAGCCCATTACCAGACATCCCCCATCATCCAACAGCCCATTACCTGTATTAACCCCCCCATAGCCCATTGCCAGTCCTAACCCCCCCATCAGCCCACAGCCCATTACCAGTCCTAACCCCATCAGCCCACCTCAAGTCCTAACCCCTCCCCATCAGCCCATTTCCTGTCCCAGCCCCCCATAGCCCATTATCAGTCCTAACCCCCCCCCATAAACCATTACCAGTCCTAACCCCATCAGACCACCTCCAGTGTTAACCCCCCCTCAGCCCATTTCCAGTCCTAACCCCACCCAACAGCCCAACTCAAGTCCTAACCCCTCCCCATCAGCCCAGTTCCTGTCCTAGCCCCCCATAGCCCATTACCAGTCCTAACCCCATCAGCCCACCTCCAGTCTTAATCCCCCAGCCCATTTCCAGTCCTAGCAACCCCCCCAACCCATTACCAGTCCTAGCCCCCCATAGCCCACTCCCAGTCCTAATCCCACCAGCCCATTTCGTCCTAATCCCCCATCACCCAATTTTTAGTTTAAGCCCCCCCATAGCCCACTTCCAGTCCTAAGCCTCCATCAACCCACTTCCAGTCCTAATCCCATCAGCCCATATAGACTTAGCTCCCCCATAGCCCATAGCCCCCCATAGCTCGCCCATAGCCCCCCATAGCCCATCACCACTCCTAACCTCCCCCAGCCCATCACCACTCCTAACCCCCCCATCAGTCCATTTCCTGTCCTAGCCCCCCATAGCCCATTACCAGTCCTAACCCCCCCAACAGCCCACAGCCATTACCACTCCTAACCCCCCCCAGCCCATCACCAGTCCTAACCCCCCCAACAGCCCACAGCCATTACCACTCCTAACCCCCCAGCCCATCACCAGTCCTAACCCCCCCAACAGCCCACAGCCATTACCACTCCTAACCCCCCCCAGCCCATCACCAGTCCTAACCCCAACAGCCCACAGCCATTACCACTCCTAACCCCCCCAGCCCATCACCACTCCTAACCCCCCCCCCCCCCCAGCGAAATCTTTTTTACAAAAAAAGCTGTCGCTGCCTCTGCCGGGGCCGGGGCCGCCGCGGCAGAATCGAGTGTGCCGCGGGGCCCCCACTGCCCAGCAGAGCCTGCCCTCCCCGGTATCACCTCTCTCAGCTGCCTCCAGTCACACGCGCCGGCTTTCAAAGCGCGAGGGAATAGTTTCTCCCTCGCTGCTCTGTTAAGCCCGCGGGTGCTGATGGGACTTCCCATCGGGCGTGCACCTAAGGAGCACCGAAGGAGTGCACCTAAGGAGCACGTTAGGTGCGCTCCTTGGGGTCGCTCCGGCAGCGGAGGCCACGCTGCTGCTGTGATACTTCATCCTTTGACCTTACTCTCTTAACCGAAACGTGGCTTAGGGACGGGGAGGATGCCCTCCTAGCCCGCTGCCTCCCCCCTGGCTTCTCTGCAGTCTCTGTTCCGCGTCTTGGCCAGTCAGGAGGTGGTATGGCCGCTCTGATACGGCCGACCCTCTCCTTCACCCAGCTCTCCTCCCCATCACTACATTACCCTGAATCCCTTCTGCTTCATCTTCACACCTCTCCTACTACACATGTGCTTCTTATCTACTCCCCCCTGCTCTTTGCCCTGAGCTGTGGGACTCCCTTCTTTTGACTATCACTGATCTCTCCCTAGCCTTTCCCCATTTGCTTGTTGCTGGGGACTTTAACCTTCATGTGGATTTTCCCACTTCATCTAGGAACCGTTCTTTTATTTCTCTCTTACATGATTTATCTCTTGTGCAGCACATTACCTTCCCTACCCATCAGGCTGGCCATACTCTCGACCTACTTTTGACATCATCCTCCTCCTCTCTTACGCTTCACAATCTTTCCTCTATATCTCTTCCATGGACAGACCATGTCTGCCTCTCTGCCTCCTGTCTTCACTCACGAGGGTCTTCCTCCCCTTCCTCCTCTCTTTCCCCCCCCCCCACTGTGCCCCCTCCCCCGTGGCTTTCTCGCGCCATCTCTCCACTCACTATTCAGCAATTCCCCGCAGCGACTGAGCTCCTACCCTCAGATTTTCCCCTCCTCTCTCCTAACTTCAAAGCTGCTCTCTGGTCATCGATCCTTTCAGCTACCCTTGACCATATCGCCCCTCTGCGTCCTCAGCCACCTCGCCATCGACCCATGCATCACTGGTACCATGGAGGTCTTCGACTTTTGCGTACCCAGCTTTGCAGAGCGGAGCGGTTGTGGCGTAAGGGTCCCTCACCAACCACTTTAGCATTTTTCAAATCAAACTATTCCCACTATCGTTCTAGTGTCCATCTTGCTAAGCACACTTATTTCTCTAATGCTATTTTGAATGCTCCAAATCAGACCCGACATCTCTACTCCACCCTCCAGTCTCTCACTTCCCTTCACTCCTCAGCGTCAGCTAACCTGGTCCATCCCTCTCCTCAGCCTTCTCTTCTAGCCTCTTGCTTTAGCAATAAGATTTCTTCCTTGAGAGCATCTTTACCTTCCTGTCCCGCTCCAATTCATTCTCCTCCCCCTGTCGCCTCCCCCCACCCATCTCTCAAACTTCACACTTCTGGGCGTCTTTCTCCTTGATCACTCCCCCCGGAACTTCACCATCTCATCTCTTCCTCAAAGAAGACCTCCTGTCCCCTAGACCTCATTCCTTCTTCTTGGCTCCTGGACCCCTCTTTAGCACTCCTTCCCCACATCCTTACTATGTTCAATTCTAGTCTTTCCACAGGGACCTTTCCCCGCTCTTGGAAGCATGCATTAATTCGCCCTATCCTCAAAAACTCCTCACTTGATCCCTTGGTTCCCACTCACTATCGCCCTGTTTCTAACTTCCCTTTTCTCTCTAAACTCTTAGAGAAATTTGTCTTTGCACAACTTTCACATCACCTTGACTCCACTAACTTTCTTCACCCTCATCAATCGGGGTTTCGCCAGGGTCACAGTGTCGAAACTATCCTTCTTGCCTTCACTAATGCACTGCATGTAGCTCATGATCGTGGTGACATCTCAGTGGCGGTTGCCCTTGATCTTTCAGCTGCATTCGACTTAGTTGACCACTCCCTCCTTCTTCTTCGCTTACGGGAGGCGGGTCTCTGTAGTACTGTTCACCGCTGGTTTCACTCGTTCCTCTCTTCTCGATCTTGTGCAGTCCTTTCCTCTTCCTCTTCTGCCCTTCAGATTCTTTCCCTCTCCCTTGTGAGGTTCCTCAGGGTTCTGTCTTGGCTCCCCTTCTTTTCAACCTCTTTCTGGCCCCCCTAGCCCTTTTAATCCAACAGTCTGGAATATCTGCCTTTTTCTACGCAAATGACATTGTTCTGCTTCAACATACCTCCCCCTCTTGTCCAGACCTTTCTGCACTAAATTCCTGTCTCTCTGATGTGGCTAACTGGTTAACACTTAACTGTCTCCACCTTAATCTTGCTAAAACTATCACTATTTGGTTTTCTCATGGCAGTCCACCTCCTCTTCTGGCCCCTTCTTTCTCCGGTTCCCCTGTCCCTTTAGTCTCCACCTTCCATTATCTTGGTGTTCACTTTGATTCTGACCTATCATTTCATGCCCATATTTCACACGTCACTAAAACATCCTTTTTCTTCCTTCGTCAAATTCGTGCAGTTCGTCCTTTTCTATCTCCATCAGCCCTCACCACTTTGTTGTTGTCTTTGGTCATGTCACGTGTGGATTTTGCTAATTCAGTTTTCACTGGTCTCCCTAAATCTCAATTGTCTCGGTTGCAACAGATCCAAAACACTGCTGCCCGCCTTGTCACCCATACCTCTCCCCGGGATCACATAACACCTCTGCTATTCCACCTTCACTGGCTACCCTTTCCCTATCACTCTCAATTCAAGCTGCTTACCTTGGTTCACAAAGCTCTCTACACTGGCACCCCTCAATACCTAACAGACCTCCTCTCTTTTCACTCTCCCAGGTACACTCCTCGTTCCCTCCACCTCAACCGCCTCACCCTTCCCTCCCCTTCCCGTGCTCACTTACAATCCACTCGTTCCTCTGCCTTCTTTTTTGCCGGCCCCACTCTTTGGAACTCCCTCCCTTCTTCCCTTCGTCTGGAACATCATCACACCACATTCAAAAAAATTTGAAGACTCACCTTTTTTCTCTGGCTTTTGATGTCCCCTCCCCTTTCGTGTAAACTCCACCCCCCCCCCCACCCTCTACTTACCTTTTTGTTCTCTCCCTACTTCTGTTTGGTCTTGTCTCTCTTGTCTCTACTGCTTTCCTATTAAGAAATTGTATATTCCTTTTTCCATTTCGCTGGCTTTGGCCTTCTTTTAAATTTGGTTTTATTTGTACACCGCTTTGCTTGTTGTAGAAAGGCAGTTTTTATCAAATGTAATAAACATAAACATAAACATAGTGAAATGGCTTTGGACTATATACGCACACATATTTGACACATAAAAAAGTCAAATAAAACAAGACCAATTAGAAAAGGAGATAGTATAAAAACAAGAACATTGCCAGGACATGATTATTAAATCGTCAATCAACTGGATCACCTTCAAGATACAATATTTTCACACCAGTGACCTTCCAACAATCCTGAACTCCCAAATTGCATTACCCAATACTCTTTGTACAAACATAAACTATTACCAGCTCTGTCCACACGATCATCCCAAGGAACAATATTGTCAGTGCCGTGGATGTACTGATCTGTGCCACCGACAATATAAAAAAGTGCCTTTCAACATGGATACCTTCCCAGACAGCTCCCGATCTCCACTGGGAACTTTCTGGGTGGGGATCAGTGCATCCCCAGACCAAGTGAAAAGCCCAGCTAGCCAGTTGGGTAGCCAAAACTCCCCCCTCCAGCTAGCCAGTCAGGGTTCTGAACCCCCCTCCCTCACCACCATTAAAAACAATGTATCCTGGCTAGCCAGTTGGAATAGGAATAGGGGGAACCCTGGATCCCACCAACCAACCTTTCCCAGTATCTTCAACAATCCCTGGTGCTCTAGTGATCAGTGGGGGCAGGACTGGTCCTCCCTGTTCCTGCCCCCATCGTGATCCCATCACATAAAGGCCACATCATGAAGTGCTTCCCTCTAGCATTCAAAAGCTTTGGGGCAGCACTGTGAGATCACAGCCCCCTCATTGGTACTCACAAATAAGGCCATAATCTCACAGTTCTGCCTCCTAGTGTCAGGATACAAGTGGATAGGACCTCATGATATGACAATTTTGTGCCAGGACCATGACAGGGGCAGAAGCTGGGAGGACTGCTCCTGCCCACATTGACCACTAGACCACCAGGGATTGTCGAAGGTACTGGGGGGGTTTGGGTGGGCGGGGAAGCCTAGGCCAACTGGCTAGCCAGGCCACATTTTGTTTAATGGGGGAAGGGAAGGACCCTGACTAGCTAGCCAGGTTTTGCTAAAATGATCAGGGGGAGGAGCTTTGGCCACCTGACTGGCTAGCTGGACTTTTCTCTCAGTCTGAGAGTGCACTGATTCTCCCCAGATGGTTCCTTATGGGGATCGGGAACTGTTTGGGGGGAATGTTCACTGAGGTGGGGGGGGGAGGGACAGACCAGATTTGTTAATATTGTTGGTGCTACTGATCTTTAGATCAGTGGAATCGAGAATGATATGTAGATTGGGGGATCTGATGGGCACTGGGGAAGTAATCGCAGCTACAATCAGTACCACAGCAATTGGGCCCAATTTGGCAGCCATCACATGATAAAGTTTTGTGTAATGGCTGTCGACCACTGGCATACCTACTCCCCGCCACTCCCAGGTCCACTCCTCAAACTGCAGATATCACAGAAAAGTGCTGTGATATTTGCATTTCTCCCATGTTAGCTGCTACTGCAATGGGATACATCTGTATTAGCTGCACGGTAGTAGCTAACTCCCTTTAGTAAACATGCCATTTAAAGTTGATCTTGCAGGAAACAGGTAACCAATGGTGTTGAATGAAGGGTGATGTAATGTGATCAAATCTACCAGCATGCGAGAGAACATGAACCACAGTATTTTGTATTGTTTTTAGACAATTTATTTCAAATGAAGGGAGACCAGTGTAAATAGCATTACAGTAATCTAGATGAGAACTAACCAGATTAAGAATCAAAGTAGTTTGAGAGGATATGTCTAAAAAGAGAAAGATGACACAACATTTTGAAAGAGAAAAGAAAGATTTTTTTCAAGATAAAATTGATTTGAGAGGAGAATAATAATTCCGTGTTAGGTAACACCCCAAAGTATTTAAGAGAAGAGGCAAACCCGATAGAGGATCTACTAAGAAGGGGCATAAGTGATGGGGAAGAGGAACTTCCAGTAAGCCCGATTGTGGTAGTTTTCTCAGGATTAAGTTTGACTCAATGGGTTTTAGGCCAGAAGAAACTTTAGTAAGACAGTGGTTGATATGTGTTAGATCTGGAAAACAAGAGTCAACATGGGCCAAGAGCAGGATGTCATTGGCATAATAGTATGAGCTAATGTTCCAGTCCTGGACCAGGGTTGATAGAGGGCTAAGAAAGATATTAAATAAAAGAAGGGCAAAGACAGAGCCCTGAGGAGCCCTACAGGATAAAGGGAATGGTGTGGATGAGGAAGAATCAATGGTGACTTGGAAAAAATGATTGTCAAGAAAGGAAGAAAACCATGAAAGATTGGTATCTCAGAGGTCAATGACAGAGAGGTGGGATACAAACGTAGAAATATGATGGCTGATAAAGACTATGGGCCCGATAATCACTTGGGCAGGCTATGTGCTGCTACGGCGCATAGCCATGCCCACCGACCCTTAACCCCAAATATTCAATGTTGGAGTCATATGCATTTAATATCCGAGGATCGCTGCATGCTGGCAGTCGCAGTAGCTAACCAGGCAGCAGAGATATCGCATGCTGCCTGGTTAGCTCCTGCGTCGCAAAGATCTTCCCGGGGATCGAGCTACCAGCGGTGGGAGGGGCCAGCAGACCACCGAGGCCCAATCGGGGCTCAGCAGCCACAGTTTAAACCTCGCGCCAGCAGGCGCCGACATCCGGGAGCCCCCGCCACCACCAGCAGCTCTCCCCTTCCCGGGGATCGAGCTACCAGCGGCGGGAGGGGCCAGCAGACCACCGAGGCCCAATCGGGGCTCAGCAGCCACAGTTTAAACCTCGTGCCAGCAGGCGCGACTGCGACTGGCGGGCCCGCACCTGAGGGCCTCGCCAGAGGGCCCTTTGGCGTGGCCCTTAGGCGGAGCACGAGAGGCGGCACAACAGATGCCTCACCAGTGACCTAACTGCCGGATGCCTGACCAAGATTCCAGCGTTCTACCAACATCTGAACTGTGAGAATGTGTTTTTGCTGAATATCTCCATCTATTGTAAGCCACATTAACTTACAAAGTAACCCGATAGCATCATAACGTATTAGATACTATCTTAGCAATACAATTTTGCCAGTTGGAAGTCAATTTAAACTGCCAGCTTTGCACTTCTTACGGTGTTCACCACATTACTGCAATACTGCACTCTCTCTGTAAAGTTTGTCAATATCTTGCATGTAAACTGTACCTGCTCTATTGTGCGCTCTCATATAATTACTCCTCTGTACATAAGATTCTCATCACTGTACTATACCACATAACTGCGGGGTACTACCATACTTTTGCACTGCCCCACCTCCTAATTACAGTGTCTCACACACAATCCAAACCCTCAGAATGGCCCTCCAGGTCGCTGCCATTCTTAGCCTCTACCTCCTCACCCACTGGCTTGGAACCTCCCAATCTCTCTACATACCACATGGCAGGATTCCAATCCTGAATAGCCATGGCAAAAGATGGAATAGTCCCCCTTACTTCAACCCAGGAAGTAACGCCTACCCACGCCACTCCCACCTGATACATGTAGCACTCCAGCTATCCAATACACCCAACCAGGAAAAACCTTTGAGATGCCGACCCCTAAAATGTGCCATCATCAACGCACGTTCCATCCGCAAAAAATGGCCTGTTGTCCTTGACACAATCTCCTTCTATGACCTTGAGATCCTCATGATCACAGAAACATGGCTATCACCAGAAGACAACGTCCTCCTCAATCAACTACTTCCCCCCAATTTTTCCATACACACGAGACATAGGGAAAACAAAAAAGGAGGAGGGGTGCTCATAATCTCCAAATCAGACCTCAACTTCCAGATTGTGGACTCTTCTAGCACAAACAGCCTGGACACCCTCTCTGTTGCTAACCAACAATGCTCCCTTACCCTGTTATATAGAACACCATCTACTTCTCCAGTTGACCTTCCAACCATCATTGACCTTGCAGCTAACACCCGCACTCCCAACAAACCAAATTGGATAATGGGTGATTTCAATCTCCCATCGCTACACCAAAACCACGCAAATGCGTTCCTTGATGCAATGGAAGACCTGGGTCTCAAACAAATCATAAATGAACCCACACATACAAAAGGGAACATTCTGGACATGGTTTTTGTGCCACATCCAGTCAAGGTCAAAAGCCACAATCTGCCAACATCAGTCGTGGATGTACCCTGGTCCGACCACAAATTGATCATTATCCAGATTCCCAGCAACAATGACCAGCTGAACAGAAGCCAACCCACGAACATCACCTCTCGAACTTCCACTAGATGCTTCCGCCCCTTCGATAGGGAACTCATCCTTTCGGAGACCCCATCACTCATCAACAAAACAACACCTGACCTTGATGAACTAATCTCTTGCTGGCATTCCAGCCTGCTTGCCATCTCACAACACCCAAACCCTAAAAATACAGCAAGAGCGAAAAGAAGATCCTCCCCATGGTTCTCTCCTGAGCTACGCGCTTCTCTCATGCAACTACGTAGACTCGAACGCCGATGGCGCCGATCACGCTCACCGGAAGATCAGACCGCATACCTAACCCACCTTGCAATACATCGAGAAACAATCTCTACCAGAATGAGACAATATCACACTGACACCCTAAAGAGGTCATTGAATAAACCTCGTGACCTCTTCAATTTGGTCAAATCCCTCTCAAAGGAACCATCACCCGAGCAACACATCAACATACACCCACAAGAATTCGCTGATTATCTGCAATCCAAGATTATACAAACTAACAAGGTCGCAGCAGTCCAATATCAAGAACCGGCGGACCTCTCTCCACTTAACTTTTTTTCCACAGCATCCAATAAATGTATTGAGAACACCATAGCATCACTCAACACCTCCACTGCACAGACCGACCCATGTCCAGCTTTTTGGATCAAGGAGCTACGTGATGTGCTCAGTCCTGTCATCGCAAATATAATGAAACTCTCCTTTACAACAGGTTATTTTCCCACTTCACTCAAGCAGACTTCCATTAGGCCATTACTGAAAAACCCCAAACTGGACCCCCAAAGGGTTGACTCCTATCGCCCAATAGCTAGCATCCCCATCTTAGCCAAAATAATTGAGAAAGAAGCACAACGGCAAATTCAAGATCACATAGACTCTGTTGCTCCCTTAGATAACTGCCAACATGGGTTCAGAGAACATCATGGGGTTGAGACACTACTTACTGGTCTATTCAACAATATCATCACAGGAATTGACAACATCCATCAAGGTTTTGTCCTCATTTTCCTAGACATCGCCGCGGCATTTGACTCTGTGAGTCACGAAATCCTCCTTGGAAGACTAAAAGAAAAGGGTATCTGCAACAATGCACTAAAATGGTGTAAGTCTTATCTGGACGATAGATGGCAATATGTGAAGTCTGGATCAGAAGAGTCTAGCCACTTCCATCAAAAACAAGGGGTACCTCAAGGATCCTCATTATCCTCCTTACTCTTCAATATCTACATGCAGCCCATATGCAATATCATAAGATCATTCAACGTAAACTGCATGATATATGCAGATGACATTCTTTTATACATGCCTTTCTCCACAACCCACATGGACCTGAACCCACTCACAGATTGTTTCAATGCAGTTTCAACATGGCTCCAGACACAGAACCTACGTATCCAGCATAAAAAAACAGAGGTCCTTTTCATCTCCAGAGACTCCAACTTTATGCCCCCGTCCCACGTCAGTGTCAAGGAAGCTGATTTGCAAACTAAAGATGCAATAAAATATTTGGGAGTTACCCTGGACCAACATCTAGACATGAAACGCCACATAAGCAGCGTAGTCAAAGCCATCTACTTCAAAATCCGCTCCCTCAAACACCTACGCTCCCTGCTGGACCCAGACGATTTCCGTACCATATATCAAGCGCTGATCCTGCCGCATTTTGACTTTGCAAATGCCATCTTACAAGGTCTCCCCCAATCCACACTAACCCCCTTACAGTTGGCCATGAATGCCACAGCTAGGGTCCTCTACGGTGCATCCAGAAACGACCACGTGACTCCTATTCTCAAACAGCTGCACTGGCTACCAATTCACGGGAGAATCACCTTCAAATCCCTTTTATTAGCATTTAAGGCAATCAAAGGCACTTCATCCCTCTCACTCACGAATCTAATCCACATGGTCCCCCCCAACAGATCAAGAAGAACATCAGCTGTAAACTTGCTAGCTATACCAAAGGCTTCGACAAAGTCCAACACGAACACCACAAACAGGGCATTCAGTTTTTATGTCCCAAAATGCTGGAACACCCTACCCCCCGACATTAGAGCCATTACCAATCTATATCAGTTCAGGAAGGCTCTCAAAACATACCTTTTCTGCCAATACTTCCCAGACAGCAACTGAACTAGATATCCCCTCCAAGAAATGACCCAATCTAGAAATGCCCTCACACTGCAGTGTAGATAGATTATGTATATAGTTAACCCAGTTATCCAAGTTTGTACTCCTGTTCAATGTAAAACCTGACAGTTTGTCGTTATGGTCGTTTTGTTATGATGTAAACCGCGCTGATTCTAAATAGCGCGGTATATAAGAAACTGTAATAAATAAATAAATAAATAAATAAAGATAGATAAGGTTTTTTCTCGCCTATCTTTTAGGCACAGTTCACTAACCGGGCAGCATGCAATATCGCTGCTACCTGGCTAGCAACAGTCTCTGCCTCCTTTCCGCCATTGAACACCCCCAACAAGCCCTGATTCTAACCACATAGCATCGGGGAATGTAGAGGGGTTAGAAGGGAATATTCAATGGCACTAATCATATAAGTGCTGTTGAATATCCTGATTTAAGGCATTTACACAGTTTACTGGGCTATAAACCTTGTTAATGCCTTATATGGTATATTCTGCCCTTCCATACCAACTTCTACAGTCCTATTTTTTTCTTTTAGAGATCTTCTATGTTATTCCCATGCTTGCTTGAATTCAGATATAGTTCTCGTTTCTACCACCTTCACTGGGAGACTATTCCATGCATCTAGCACTCTTTCCATAAAGAAATATTTCCACATATTTCCGGTGAGTCTATCCATTTTTACCTTCATCTTATGCCCCCTTGTTGCAGAGCTTCTTTTCAATTGAAAGAGGCTCACCTTATGTGCATTTATGCCACAGAGGTATTTAAATGTCTCTATAATCTCTCTCCTCTCCCACCTTTCCTCCATAGATCTTTCAGTCTGTCCCTAAATGCCTTCTAACAAAGTTCACTGACCATTTTGGTAGCCACTCTCTGCACCAACTCCATCCTATTTATATCTTTTTGAAGGTGTGCTCTCCAAAATTGCACTCAATACTCTAAAAGAAATTTCACCAAAGACTTATAAAAAGCATAATCAATTTCCTTTTTCCTGCTGGCCATTTCTCTCCTATGAAGAAAGGCTAAAAAGGTTAGGGCTCTTTAAGCTGGAAAAGAGACAGCTGAGGGGAGATATGATAGAAGTCTATAAATTAATGAATGGAGTGGAACGGGTAAACGTAGATCGATTGTTTACGTTATCAGAACATAGAAAGACTAGGGGACATGCAATGAAGCTACAGGGTAAAATATTTAAGACTAATAAAAGAAAATATTTTTTCACTCAACTTGTAATCAGACTCTGGAACTTGTTACCGAAGGATGTAGTAAAGTCTGTTAGTGTAGCTGGGTTTAAAAAAGGTTTGGACAAGTTCCTGGAGGAAAGGTCCATAAACTATTATTAAGAAGGGACCCAGGATATCAGTGCTTGACCCAGTACAAGCATTGTGGAACCTGTGTCTTTTGGGGAAACTGCTAGGTACATATGACCTAGATTGGCCACTGTTGGAAACAGGATACTGGGCTTGATGGACCTTGGTCTGACCCAGTATGGCATATTTTATGTTCTTATGTTCTCTCCCTTTTTTTACCTGTTTAGCCACCTTAATATCATCAGAAACATCCAGGTTCTACTCTACTTTCATGGACAGAAATACTTCACACCCTATACTGAACCACTCCCTTGGATTTTTGTAACCCAAATGCATGACACTGCATTTTTTATTATTAAATCTCACCTGTCAAATTCTTGAGAATTCTTCAAGCTTTGCAAGATCCCTCCTCATACTATGTGGGGAAGGAGAATAGCTATTAAATCAAAAGCTGAGGAGAGGTCAAATGAGATTACTAGTTTAATTTGACCTGCATCAAAAGAGCTGTGAAGTTCAATGATGAGGGACGTGAGGACAGTCTCAGAACTTTATCTAGAATGAAAGACAGATTGATGGGGATGGGGAATATTAGCTTATTCAATGAGCTGAATGTGTTCTTTATAAAGATACTGATATCCCCCCATCCTGCAAAGATTTACTAATAATAATACTTAGTATAGGAGACATCTTCTCTCAAAAACTCTTAATAAGTTATGTGGACCAAGTATCAAGAGGTCATGTTGTTGAGAAAATCACTTGAATAGCATTTATCACCTCATCCTGACTAACTATAGGGAATGCTCACAAATATTCATTAATTCAAATCAACCTAAGAATGCACACTTATTTCACACATATCTGAACAGTTTTTATGATCCAAACTATTTGGATTAGTGTGAATTAAGCCCTAAATAATAAATCAGTGTTTTCATTAAACTAATTTGCTAGGTCTTGGACATTGAGAACAGAGCTATGGTCAGATTGGCAAGACTTTGATGTCAATTTATGCATTATTTCAAATAAACTCAAAGGGTGATCAATTGCTTTTCAAATTCTCATAGGCTCTCTGTGCATTAATCACCATGGCCTGATAGGCTTCAAACAGTTTTTTATTTTCAAAAGTATTTGTGGTTCTCCATTTACATTCATCATTCTGCACTATAGTAACAATTGTTAACAGGAGCCTGTGTTGAGAAGATATATTTCAATATACAATCCAATCAACAGTGTCATTTAATTCATTAAGATGCATCCTATTTGGAAATTCTTCTATACAAGACATCCATTGAGTGGTGAATATGTCCAGTCTGATTTTTTTCTGAACTCGAGGAACTAATTTTTCCATATATTTTGGAAATTTATCCACCACTAATGTTAAAAGCTTATTAAATGCTGATCAGACCACAACACTGTTATATTTTTAACAGATTCAGCAATAATCTTACAATCAAAGACTCAGTTAAAAAACAGGAGATCCAATAAATGGCCTCTATTATGGGTTGGCTAAGTTAGTTAAAACCAGCAGCTGACATTTGGCCATGGTAAAACATCTATCCATAAGTTAAAATCTCTTAATATCATACACCAAGATATATCTTAAGGTCTAGCTATCAGCCACTCCATAAACTGCAGTAAAGAATTTACAGTTTTACCAAGTGTAAAATATATCAAACAAAGCTTAAAAAGTTGTTCTTTTAAATATAAAATGTCACAATCTTGCATCCTTACTACCTCAACCCTTCATTGTTTATAATAAATTAGTAAAACACAACCACTTTTTTCATCTAATTGAGACTGGTGGACATAAGTATTATCAACAGGGGAAATTCAATTTAAAATCGCTAAATCTGTCAATGATAATGAAGATTCAATTTGACATAAACTATCCAATTGGTAAGCCATACTGAGGGCCATGTTTACTAAACATTAGTGCATGCTATCTGCTATAGCACCAATGTTATTCTTATAAGCATGGTAGCAGATAGGATACACTAATGTTTAGTAAACATGGCTCTAAGATCATGAATAATAAAAATCATATTTTTTTTAGCAAACATACATTAATTAATTAAAGCAACTTTGTACTGCATATTTTTTCATATAGGGCAATGTCTGAATAATTCACACCATGTCTAAGAGAAACCAACAATCTAGGTATTTGCTTGTATGATTAAGGATGCAAACGTTGAATAGGCACATAAAGCGTAGTTACTCACCTGTAACAGGTGATCTCCGGGAACAGCAGGAATAGAGTCTTCACATATGGGTATCGTGGGTACGCTCCCCAGCATCCAATAGGAAAGCTTTTGGGAGCATCCCACTGCGCCTGCGTCGCTGCCTTCCCACCTTTCCAACTCTCTCTCTTTAGTTGAGTTTATAGCTGAGGCAAAGATGAGAAAGAGAGAGAGAGAGAGAAAGAAAGACAACTCCTAGGGGAGGTGGGTGGGTTGTGAAGACTCTATTCCTGCTCTTCCCGGAGATCACCTGTTACAGGTGAGTAACTACGCTATCTCCAGGAACAAGTAGGAATGTAGTCTTCACATATGGGGACTCCCCAGCTGAGAGAAGCAAGGGAGATGACCACAGAAAGCTGTGAAACCCAGGTTGAGATGGGTCATGCTTCCTCCTATGGATCTCTGGCATCGAAACCCGGGACGGCGAGTAGGAGTTGTTCTAAGTCTGAAAGAGATGCTGGAGAACAGCCTGGCCAAACGAGGCATCCCGATGGAAGTCCTTGTCTAAGCAGTAGTGGGCTGCAAAGGTATGTACCAAAGTCCAAGGGGCTGCTCTGCAAATGTCGTCAATGGACAAGGAGCGAAGGTTAGCCATAGAGGCTGCCATTGCTCTCACATTGTGAGCTGTGACATGACCTTCGAGAGAAAGTCCCTTACTCTCATATGCAAAGGATATGCAATTTGCAATCCATTTAGACAAATTTCGCTTGGAAACTGGTAATCCAAGATTTATTTTATTTTATTTATTCATACATTTGATATACCACTCAGGCCGAGAAGCATCAGAGTGGTTTACAATACTACATTTGTGTTACGGAAATTATGAAAAGAACGCCATTTGTAAAATAGGACAGAGTAGGAGCTGCAGTGATAGTCAAAGACATAGGAGAGATAGGAGAGAAGGGGACAGCAGATTACCTTCAGAAACTACCAGCATGACAATTAAGCTCACAGCTTTGTACAAGTGATCCTTCGCCACGGACTCCCACCTAAGGGTCACGCCAAAGGGCCCTCTTGCGAGGCCCTCAGGCGCGGGCCCGCAAGGCACAGGCCAGAGTGGCGGTTTAAATGCTGTTGAGCAGGGCAGTTGATTGGCAGTCAGTGAAGTGAGGAGAAGATGACTAGAGTCAAAGGCAACAAAAAGCTGGAAAGCCTTTCTATGTTGCTTAGTTCTCTGAAGGTAAAAGGCCAAGGCTTTTTTACAATCCAGAGTGTGAAGATTCCTTTCTGCATTGGAGGCGTGAGGCTTAGGGAAGAATACAGGAAGGTAAACTGATTGGTTTAAATGAAAAGGCAAAACCACCTTTGACATAAAGTGAGGGTGAGACCTAAGAACTACATTATCATGGTGGAACCTTGTATAAGGAGGATCAGCCACTAAAGCCTGGAGCTCACTGATGCGTCTTGCAGAAGTGAGAGCAATTAGGAAGATTACTTTCCAAGAAAGAAACTTTAGAGATGTAGTGGCTAAGGGTTCGAAGGGCGGTCTCATGAGCTTCCCTAGGACAAGATTCAAATCCCATGCTACGGGTGGTTGCTTGATGGGAGGTTTAGTCAAAAGTAGACGTCTCATAAACCTTGCTACAAATAGTTGAGAGGAAACAGGTTGTCCACCCAAGAGCTTGTGGAAAGCTGCAATGGCACTAAGGTGGACCCTTACTGAATTGGTCTTAAGACCAGAGGATCATAAATGGAGGAGATGCTCCAGTAACGCCTCAACTGGCACTGGAAATGGATTAAGTTCCTTTTTTGAACACCAGATAGAGAAACCTTTCCACTTAAAGGCATAGGCCCGCCTTGTGGAAGGTGTTCTCGAAGCCAAAAGGATATCCTTCACCTTTTGAGAAAGATTGATATCCTGGAATTCTAGGTTCTCAGAAGCCACGCCCTGAGGTGTAGAGACTGAGGATTTGGGTGCAATAGCTTCCCATTCTCCTGGGAAAGAATATCTGGAGCACAACCCAACTCCAGAGGTCTGGCTTGAGAGAGACATAGAAGCAGAGGATACCACGTTTGTCGTGGCCAGCATGGGGCTATGAGGATCATATGGCCCCTGTCTCTCTGAAGCTTAAACAGAGTTTTGGGAATGAGGGGAATAGGTGGGAAGGCATAGAGGAAGTCCTGTCCACAGTGGAGGTGGAAAGCTTCCGTTGCCTGATAGATCTGAGCCGGAATTCTGGAACAGAACCGGGGAAGTCTGGCATTCTGAGGACTTGCAACGAGGTCTATATCTGGAGTTCTCCAGATTTGAAAAATTTGAGCAATTTGCTCTGGATGAAGAGACCACTAGTGTGGCAGCAATACTCAACTGAGTTTGCCAAGAGATTTTGTGGGCCTGGAAGATACACCGCTAGTAGGTGGATTTGAAGATCTCTGGCGAAGGCCCAGAGGTGTAGAGCTTCATTGCACAACGCATGAGACCCCGTCCCACCCTGCTTGTTCACATAGAACATGGCTACTTGATTGTTGGTCTGGACCAGAACCGTCTTGTAGCTCAGGTGGGCCTGAAATACTTGAAGAGCATAGAAGATGGCTCTGAGTTCCAGGAGGTTTATATGGAGACAAGCCTCTTGCTCGGCCCAGAGACCCTGAGTGGAGAGATTGTCCAAGTGAGTCCCCCAGCCTAACTTGGATGCATCTGTCATCAAGGTGGCTTGGTGTAGTGGCTGCTGGAAAGGAGACCCTACAAGAAGGTTTTCCAGCGATTGCCACCACGGTAGAGACGAAATGAGACTTGTTGAGTTTCTGATTTTGTCCCTCAGGCAAACCGAAGCCTGTGTCCACTGAGAGGTTAGGGTCCACTGGACTGCTCGCATGGGAAGGCGAGCATAGGGAACCACATGGACAGTGGATGCCATATGCCCCAGCAGCTGAAGCATTTCTCAAGCAGTTAGTAAAGTCTTCATAGCTGCTTAAGAGGCCAGCTGGAGTATTTGAAGACAACGTGGTTGTGGCAGGAAAGCCTTTGACTGCCTTGTGTCTAAAAGTGCCCCTATGAACTCTATGGACTGAGAAGGGGTGAGATGAGATTTTGGGAGGTTTATGACCAGTCCCAGGTACTTCAGGATTTGCATTGTGCGTGAGAGAGCAGAGCTGGCTTCTGGAGCTGTTGATGCTCGGATGAGCCAATCGTCTAAGTAGGAGAAGACGAATATTCCCAGAGTTCTCAGGAATGCTGCTACTACTGCCATGCATTTTGTGAAGACTCTTGGGGTAGAAGCCAGTCTGAAGGGTAGAACCTGTACTTGTAATGTCTTCCTTGAAAGAGGACTCGAAGAAACCTCCTGTGATCTGTATGGATGAGAATATGTGTATATTGTGGCACTGCAGACCCTCTGCAGGCAGAAGAAAATGTTTTAAACTCAGGAAAAAGAGGCAGACACCGGCTGCAGCATCACGAGGAGCCATATAGGGGGAGCAAGAGGGACCTCTGGAGGACTGAGGAGCCACGCCCTAGAGATAATGATGCAATACCGGCCTGCACCCAATCCAGAAAGGGAAGGATTCCTTTTAAAAGCCCAGATGACTGGAGAAAGTCAGACTGGCAGGGAGTTGTGCAAGGAGTTCCAGTTCCAGATTCGCATGGAGATCCAGGAAGGAAGCTAACTTTGGAAGGAGAAAGGAGAGCTTTCCTGGAAGGAGAGGAGGACCCAGGAATAGGAGTCCTAACAGATGGAACCGGCCTAGCAGACTCAGCAGAGCCAGGTGAAGAGACTTGCTTTAGACATCTCAAAAGGGAAGAGGACACACTTTCCAGGAGGGAAAGATACCGTGTGGAAGCTAACCCTGGAAGGAGAAGGACTGTACCAGAGAGTCCAAGGTCTGAGTTTGGCAAGGGCCAGCAAGTGTTGAAAGGCGCAACAAGGAGTAACCAGGAAAGAGGTGAAAGAGGAATTTTGAAAGGCAACTTTCAAGGCCCTGGGAGAAAGAAGCTGTGGTGTACGTGCGGCTTAACCCCAGAAGAAGGCCGACCTGAGAACCGGAGGCCTACCTGGGTGCCAGAGAAGCCAAGCCCCAGCAGGAACAGGCCTCAGCCCTCACCTCACTGTGATAACCTTAGAAGAAAAGATAATTACTATTTTACTGACTATGATTTTACGAATGCGGTGACGCAGAAGGAGCAAGGCACTGGAGAATGCTGTCCTTCTAGATGCATTCATGCTACAAAATACAAACCTGTACCCAACAGGAGACTTTCTAGAGAAGGAACAGTGTGCAGGAGAGACTGTCCACATGCTAAAAGTGTACAAAGCAAAGGCTTACCTTTAGATGCTGAACATTGGGGCATCATACAAGCATTATACAAAAAGCCTGAAGGAGAGCCCCTGGACATTCCAGACTGCGAGCCAATGCAGGTGGAATTCCCGGATGATCCCTCGGACCTCCCGATGGATTGTAGCTATTGCCTGGCCGAAAGAATTGAGCCCTTGGCGGAGGAATAGCTGTGGTCTGGGGTAAAAGTTTGATTCTGTATTTCGTTTGGTATTGCTGTGAAGTTAACAGGTTCTTCAGTTCATGTTTCTTTTCCTTTTAACCTGGAGCAAGGACATTCTTTTGTGTTGATGTAATCTGTGCTATTTGAACCTATTTGCAACACGGGAAATAAAAGCATTAATTTTTCCCTACCCTCGGACTGTGATATTCTTGGGAGCTTTTAGTTACACAGAAGGCTACCAGGACTATAAAAACCTGGGCCCTGTAATTGAGCTAAACTCCTCCACAAACAAACTTTGCATGTCCACCCCCTTTCTGCTGTGACCCGCCATTGCCACCAGGGGGGGCGGTGTGACAATATTCATCCTTTAAATCTAGAGAACATAGCCAATCCTGACTCTGAATGTAAGGAAGAAGTGTTCCGAGGGAGGTCATCTTGAATTTTTCTCAGAACAGATACTTGTTCAGCTCTCTGAGATCCAGTATGGTTCTGTATCCCCCTATTTTCTTTGGAATGAGGAAGTAGGGGGAGTAGAAACCCATGCCCTGTTGGGATATGGGTACCTCTTCTATTGCCCCTTGAGCAAGTAGTGAGGTGACCTCTTGACACAAGAGAGTGGTGAAAGGGCCCTGAGAATTGAACTGTCTTGTGATGGTGGGAGGGGGCATACTGTGAAAATGGAGTTTGTACTCCTCTCTTAAAATGGAGAGAGTCCAGTGCTCTGATGTTATTTGTTGCCATCTTTTTGCAAAATGACAAAGTCTGCCTGGTATGGTGAGAGGCTCTGGATCTTTCAGGGGCAGGATGACTAAGTTCTCTAGGAAGGCGTCAAAGCCCCTGAGGAGGCTGTCTGCTGAGCTGGTTGAGCTCTGGGGACTTGGGCCTTCCTTTGCTGTCTGGGTTGCTGTTGCCCCTTTTGGGAAGCATGAACTGGGCAGTGGACAGCTTGGGTGTAAGATGGGTAGAATTTATTTTTCTTGTTGAAAAAGGGTTTCTTAACTGTCTTTTTCTTACCTGGGTTGGCCGTGGTCCTTGATAATCTGTTCAAGGTGGTGTTTTCGGACTCAAGCTGATTAGCTTTGTCCTGCCAATCCTTGCCAAAGAGATTTTCTCCTGTGTAAGGAATGTTCCCCAGCTTATCTTGTACCCATTGTTCTAAATCAGATGCCTTAAGCCAGGCAATGCGACGTGCACCGATGGAAATAGCAGAGGTTCTGCTAATGCATTCAAAGCAATCAAAGGTTGCATGGTTCATAAACTTAGACAAATTCTGGGCATGTTTGACCAGAGTGAGGAAGTCTGCCCTTTTATCATCGGAGAGAAGTGGAGCCATCAGCTCCAGACCTCTTGTAACCTCCTTAAGGAACATTCCCATATAAAGAATGTAAGAACTGATCCTGGCCGATAGCATCAAGGATTGAAAGCATCGACGCCTAAAGGCATCAAGTGTCCTCGCTTCACGGCCTGGAGGGTTGGAAGAATTCGTCTTAGCACTCTTGATCCTACGCATTGCCTATTCCACTACCATTGAATGGTGTGGTAATTGTGTTTTCTGAAAACCAGGGCATTGTGGAACTCGGTACATGGTATCGAGCATCTGAGAGTGTGGAGAGACCGTTAAAGGTGTTTCCCACATCCTTAGCATGAGGTCATGCAAGATTTGGTGAATGGGAACGGTAGCAGCCTCCTTAAGAGCTGACGGGTACTGAAGAATTTCTAATTCTTCTGCTCTCGGTTCCTTCTCAGGAGTCACAGTGATCGAGAGTCCCCGTGCAACATCACGTATGAAATCCTGAAAGGACATGTCCTCTGGATGAGACATCCTACACTGAGGAGAAGGAGAGGGATCCGCCAGAAGAATCACTCCAGTACCGACAAAGTCCTCAGAGTCATCGGAATCGGAGGACTCAAAGTATCTCCGTGCCGGGTGTTCTTGCATTGCTTGACGCTGATATCGATCGAAGTCGATATCGGACTGTCTCGATACCGGATACTGATTCAAGGGCTGGCATGGGGGGAAGCACGGAATGAGGCACATTGGTTAAAGTGGGTGTGGTCGGTACCGCTATCGGTATCGATGACTGCGGAACCGCCTGGAGTGGCCTTAGCGGTCCCAAAGCTGCTAAGAGAGCCGCAAGGCTGCGCTTGATGGCCAGGATGTGCTGATCTATGGCACCTACAGATGCCTGGATGTCAGTACTGGCGGAGCAGGCCATGACACCAGAACATGGCACCAAGAGTTCTCCAGATGTGGAAGCTTTGGGAACATCCTGGAGCCCCGTTAATGCTTTGGATACCGGGGCCGCCCACTGGGGCTGTTTTGCCGGTATGTTTTCCTCGAGGGCAATGCTATTAGCATCTCGATGCTTCGAAGGAGATCTACTCTTTGAGAACCGGCCGGTCTTAGAAGACCTGGGTTTAGTTACCTGAGATCCATGGGAGGAAGATGAAGCCCTGGAAGACGTAGATGCAATGGACATCGCATTTGCGGCAAAGAGGGTGCTGAGTTTTGCAACTCTATTCTGCAGGCCTCTCTTGGTCATCTTTCTACAAAGGAGACGCTCTGATGATAAATGGTCAGGACCTAAACATTTAAGACACCAGTCATGGGTGTTGGTAGCAGAAATGGTATCGCTACACTTTGAGCATTTTCTGAAACCACTAGATGGTTTCTCCATTTTAGAAGAAAAGAGGGCCTAGTGCCCAAAATGGCGCCTGGCACCAAGAGGGGACAGACCCTCCAAAATAAATTATTATTATTATTATTATTATTTTTTTTTTTTTAGGAAAAGAAGTTAAGAAAATAAAGAAAAGACCAGTGGTACCAGAATAGGCGTCAACGGTGAAGGCAGACGCTACCACAAAAAGAAGATTTTCTGCGGTGACAGGGTTTGCTGCCTGTCGGCTCCGCGGAAAACGAAAAACTAAAGAGGGAGAGTTGGAAAGGCGGGAAGGCAGCAACACAGGCACAGTGGGATGCTTTCAAAAGTTTTCCTATTGGGGGGGCGGAGCCTGATGTCCAGCGGGATAGTCGCATAGTGCTGAGGCTCCCGAGAGGCCTACCAAGACTCCTGAATTTTGAACCGTTTTAATTCTGAATATTGCTTTGACTCTACCGGGGTACCTTGAGGTGATGGCGGGGACCAAACCAGCACGTCTAGATTTCGGGACCCCAACGAATTCCCATGGTAAACGCTCCACAACCGAGCCCCCGTCTCCGCAGAAGCAGCCCGCACCGCGGGAAGGTCCCGAGATGCAGCAGGAGATCCTCACTGAAATACGAGGGGTAAAAGACCTTGTGCAATCCAACGGGGAGTCACTCCGAGCGCTGCGTGAAGATTTCGGCATGCTGCAAAGCAAACTTGAAGGGCTTTCCCTACGGCAAGACAAAATGGAAGGCATACTGGACTCACACACGGTCCGGTTGGCGAAACTTGACAAAGTAGAGCGCCAGATACGGGCCCTGCAGAAAGAAGTGGAAGATGGCAACAATCGGGCCCGCCGCAATAACATACGGCTCGTGGGCATACCGGAGGGAGCTGAGTCTGGAGACATGAAGGAGTTTCTTTGTAAGGTGCTTCCTTCCCTACTTCGGATCACATTTGCTAAAGACCTGGAGATTGACCGGGCTCATCGAGTGCCCTCAAATATGGCGCTCAATCGGAAGACCCCGAGGCCTATTATCTTTCGGCTCTTAAGATACCAACATGTTGAGCAAATTCAGAACGCCGCTCGCGCAAAAGGCCCCATCGAGTTTGAGGGCCACCGGATATCCTTCTTTCCTGACTTGGCCAAGCCCACGGTTGACCGTAGAAAGCGATTCCTGGAATTTCGACCGAGGCTACAACAACTGCAAGCTCGCTATGGCCTGATGTACCCGGCTAAACTTAGGGTAACGCTGCACAACCAGACCAGAACATTTGATGATCCTGAATTACTTGCGGAATTTTTGGAGTCCAAAGAGGCAGATCAGATGCGTTGATCCAAGGAACACTTAGCTAATTGACCTTATATTGGTAAAACCCGCCATATTGTTGTCGGACGCTCTCTACCTTGGAGACCGCCTTGGCAATTCACAACCTTGGCTTTCACTAGCCTTGATGGCCCTGCTCTATCATGCCCACAGCTACTTCGGTGGAGATCGGAGACTATAATAACAGAAGGGTTCGAATATTACATTCGCACTCTCTTGGGCCTCCTCCCGCAGACATATGGTCGCCATTTATAGTTGGGGTTATGCTTCTTCTCTGGGGCACTTCGGTGCTTGTTTTCTCATATGGGGTGTATCTGGTATCTTAATTGATGTGTATGAAATAGATGTACAGATGTGGTATATATTCCATACTCGCCTGCGCTTTTACTTCAAATGTATGACAATGTCTTATGGCCCTATGTAAGGTTTTTTCATTGAACGTAAAGGGAATCAACAACCCGATTAAAAGAAAGAAAATCCTTAATTATTTGAGTCATGAAAAGGCGGATTTGGTTTTTCTTCAGGAAACGCACTTAAATTCTACCGAAACTCTGAAACTCAATATTAAACCTTACATGGTAGCTGCCTACTCTCCGGCTATTTCTAAGAAATGTGGGGTAGCTATTCTGGTGAATAAATCCTTGCCTGTCACCATTATTGCCACTAGCTCTGACACGGAGGGCAAATGGTCCCGCGTCCACCTTAAAATTGGACACCTTGAACTAACATGTATATGTATATATGCCCCCAATGTGGATAATCCTGCCTTTTTTGCTACCATTGCTCAGGTTGCGCAGGCCTCTGCTAGCACCTCATTGATAATAGGTGGCGACTTTAATCAAGTCGTCGATCCTCTGATAGACAGGCAACCGCCTAGAACGAGTGGCCTGCCCAAGAGCTCCCTCACACTCACCTCCTTGATCAAAGATCTCGCTTTAGTGGATCTTTGGAGATTGTTGCATCCTGCTGAACTGGAATTTACTTACTATTCTCCCCCCCATCTATCACAGTCCAGAATAGATTTTTTCCTAATATCTAAAGTGCTGGTATCTCAGGTAGACACAGCGATGATTCACCCATTACATATCTCAGACCATGCTGCCATTTCCTTCCAGTTGCACGCTAACCTGCCCAGTGGGAATCCGGGAAATTGGTTTTTTGATAGGACCCTGTTAGAGCAACAAGAGTTTCAGTTAGACATTCGGGCCGCCATTCAGGACTACTTCCATTTTAACTTACCACATGATACCACGGGTTGGGCTTGGTGGGAGGGCTTCAAAGCTGCCATTCGTGCAACCATTACTAGCTATCAAATTCGCTTGGGGAAACAGCGTAAGCAACAGTTATTAATATTAGAGCAACAAATTAAAGCTGGGGAACGGGTTCTTACTTCCCGCACTGATCCTTGTGTGTTGTTACGATTGCAACGCCTACGCTTTCAATATAACTCAATCCTGTCTGCTGCAGCTTCTAAAAATATCGCATCGCAGCAAGGGATGTACTATCGGGAAAGCAACCGTGCTGGTAGACTCTTAGCTAATGCCTTGAAAGGTCAAAAAGAAGCCAAACGGGTAGCGGCTCTCCGAAACCTGGTAGGAGGGGACATAGTGACAAATAATACAGAGATAGTGGAGCTCTTCCGGGATTTTTACACTCGTCTTTATAAATCAGAATGTGACTTCACGTCAGAGGCTTTTGAGCGATTATTATCCGGAATCCAACGGCCGACCCTCTCCGAAGAGGATAGGGTTGCGATGGATAAACCCTTCTCTACTAATGAAATTCACTCACTCCGCCCTTAAACGTGTGGCCTCGGGACGCGCCGCAGGCCCTGACGGTCTTCCGGCCGAATTTTATAAAACGTTCAGTGCTGATCTAGCCCCCCACCTAAAACTCTATTTCACTGCTCTGGCTGAAGTCACATCTTGCTTGGGATCCTTTTTCGGCGGCGAATGTGGTAGTATTTGAAAAAGAAGGGAGGGATCCGCTGTTAACAGCTAACTACCGCCCAATCTCCCTTCTTAACGCAGACTATAAAATTTTTGCGACTATCTTAGCCTCTCGACTATCTGACCAAATGTCTACACTAATCCACCCTGATCAATGTGGTTTTGTACCCGGAAGATCCACTGCCGACAACGCTAGGACTTTATGTCATGTTTTGACTAATGCTGCAAGCCTAGATCTACCACTAGTTGGCCTCTCCCTAGACGCCGAGAAAGCCTTCGACCGTCTCGAATGGCCCTTCTTATTTGCTGTTCTCCGTTGGTACGGCTTTGGGGAGGGCTTTCTCCGGTTTCTTCAAGTCATGTATGCCGAACCCACAGCCAGTATATGTGTGAATGCTATCAAATCTCAGCCATTCAGCCTTCAAAGAGGTACACGCCAAGGGTGCCCCTTATCCCCTTTGCTCTTTGACTTGGCGCTCGAACCTCTAGCCCTGTTACTTAGGCAGTCCGCAGAAATCCGAGGTGCCCCCTTTAGACACAGAGAGATCAAACTCTCCGCTTATGCAGATGATCTTATGCTTTTTATAACTTTGGACTCGGTCCCAGTAGTCTTAGAATTACTAGACAGGTATTCGCAGCTCTCGGGCTATAAGATCAACTGGACCAAATCGGTTGCTTTCCCACTTAACCACCGGGTACATGCGGCCGACATGCAAGCCTTTCCCTTTCTCTGGCAGCATAGTATGGTGAAATATCTCGGGGTCCATTATTGCTATCCTTTAGAGGACACTATTAGTTTCAACGCCAAGGCGATAATCTCCAAAGTCCGTGAACTTACCAATCGGTGGTCTCCACTAACCCTTACATGGTGGGGCCGCTTGGAAACAGTGAAAATGATGATAGTTCCTAAAGTGAACTACATTCTCGAAATGCTACCATGTTTACTGCCCCGACACATCTACAAAGATATAGAAGGCCTTCTTATTCGTTATCTATGGCAGGGTAAAACACCCAGGATAGCTAAACAATACTTGCAATCTGATAAAGCGAGAGGAGGAGCTAGATTTCCAGATTTTCCTCAATTATCACAAAGCCTTCCTCTTAAAGCAAGGTGCCCGTTGGTTGGATACCCCGGCAGCAGGCCGCCCGGTGTGGCTAGATATTGAAGAAGAGCTTAGTGGACCAGTTCCGCTGGCCTACTTCCCCGGAATGTGCCATCACTCAGACTCCCGCCATTCACCAATGGTTGTAGACACTCTAGTGGCCTTTAATGCCCTCATTCAATCTCTGGGTCCGCAGGCGTGCCCCCCGGACCATCTCCCGATATGGCATAACTCTCGATTTCAAATTAACAAAAAAACGATAGCATGGAGACCCTGGTACTCTAGGGGGATTTGGACACCTAAGCAGCTGTTTGCTGGGGATCGCTGGAAAACCTTTAATGCTTTACAAACGGAATTTGGTCTACCAGCGAAATATTACTTTCAATGGGTGCAGCTCCAATATTGCCTTAAAGGCGCCCGGGTCATTCCGCGCTCTGATACTAGCGTGGAAGGGCTGTCAGAGGTGATTCGTTGTATCGGGAGTTTACCAGGGTGGCATCTAACTTTTACAAAATACTCACTCATAGTCCAGGTAGGGACACCCCTAGGGCCCAGCAGGCATGGGAGCGCGAATTGCACATCACTTTAACTCCCCAGCAATGGAAGATAGTCTGGAGCAAAGTGGTGCGGGTCTCTAGATCCGCCTCTGTCACTCAAACGCTCTTCTATTTTGCCCACAGATGCTTTTATACTCCTGAGAAGATGGCCAAATGGAATGTCAATACAAGCTATCGATGTTGGTCCTGCCATACAGCGGTGGGTACCTTCGCCCATGTTATCTACGAATGTCCAGCACTACAGCAATATTGGGGGCGGGTTTGGGACCGGATTCAAAGTATCCTACACTTCCGGGAGCCCCTTTCTTGGAAGATTGTGGGACTCCGCTCTGTGGCGGGGATCCCCTCTCTTCCCAGGACAGGCCGCTTCCTCCTAGATTTTATGTTGGGTATGGCTGTATGCTTAGTCACGAAAAATTGGAAGAATGGCTCCCGCCTAACTTTTACCGAATGGTGGAATTCTGTCTGCTTATATAGTACATATGAGCAGATACCCCGTCGGATGGCATTCCAGGTTCAGGACTGCTCTCACTTGTCTAAGTGGCAGATGCTTAATGACTATGTTCAGATTGCCAGATGCTCCAATATAGCCGTATAGCTACACTCATCATGTTGCAGATAATTATATTATCTCGAAAGATAATAATGTATATATACACCCGATACTGGATTGTTACGTATCCCAGAGAAGAAGCAGGGGGGGAGGGGGGTGGTGAGGGTTTACTGTCCGTGATTGTATAATATTATTTGTCATGTCTTTATTCTGTATGTCCTTTTGTTTCGATGTTCCAAAATGAAAATAAAAGTTAAAAAAAAAAAAAAAAAAAAGTTTTCCTATTGGACGCTGGGGAGCGTTCCCACGCGGGCTCCGTCGGTACCGACGATACCCATATGTGAAGACTACATTCCTGCTTGTTCCTGGAGATCAACCGTGACCAGTGATTACATGAATATTTTCTATTACTGCAACTAATATTGATGAACATTTAACAAAAAATAGTCAAAATTTGAACTAAATACTGTGCACTCTATGGTGCACATGAAAATGCACACAAAGGGGTATGAGAGCCCCTTTGGTATTACACCTGAAGTGTGATACCTCTGGAGCTGTAGGGATGTTTAAACATCTCTTAGGTGATGTTATCAGGTAGGTGAAGGACCAAGCACAGCACTCCACTTTCATGGGCAGGATCCCAGAAAGATAGGAAAATCTTTCCTATCTGTGAGCACAACGCAGGCTTGTTAACAAGATGCTTCTGGAGCTGTAAGGATGTTTAAACAGATCCTGAGGTCATCAGAAATTATTGAAGTTAGTCTATTAAATAGTATGGAGGTAGTCTTATGAAGTCATGTCCATGCATATGTGCCCATATACATGCATAAATGGCTTCTCCATGTGCTTTGGCATGCATATGCATAGAGTTTCATTAGATCTTAGATGAAACTCCTAACATAACGCTATTGCCCAAGATTGTTTTCACTGAGTGATATGCTATTTTGCTTTTAAGGTTGATGTCAGCTATGGAAGTTGCGTATCGTATAGCTACTTACTCTTGTTTCATTTCCAGTGAAAACAGCAATGTGAAATTTATGAGATACATCAATTAGCTCTGTCATAGAACAAACAATTGTGCTATTATTTGTTTGTTTGAAATTTTTGTATAATGGCTTTTCTATTCTACAAAATGGTTTACAAAAAACTCCCAAATTACATAAAATACAATAGTAATTGCCAAAATTAATCTCTGTATGTAGCCTTCAACAACCATGTTTAACACTGCTTATAGAAACATAAAATATTCTCAGCATGTCATAACCCCAAAGAGAACATGCTCCAGAGTACTACACAAGAAAAAGCTTGCTGTTTAGTCTCAACCAAACGTATATCTCCACGGATTGCCACTGAGCCAAGTAGATATTTCTTCCAGGCAAATTGTGATATACACATGGCCAGTGGCTGTGGAGCCAAACTGTAAGAGAACTTAAAGGTCAGGACGAAGATCTTACATTTTATCTGCAACTCAGTGGGCAACCAATGAAGCTCCTTCAACACAACTTGAATATGGTCATACAGATTGGCCCCAGTCACCAATCTGGCTGCAATATTCGACAAGTACAGACTACGTAAAGAATACTGTATTTGAACAAGTCTGTGAATAAAGAATTACAATAATCTAAGCTGCAACTGGTTGTAACAGGTACAATTGTTACAAAATTCATTTACTCAAAATAACAGATAACAGACAAGACAATATTCGGATACCTATAGGATAATTGAGGCCTATGAATCCATAATATTTCTATTTTAAATTGGTTACATTTCAGTTTATTTATTTTTAACTATCCTTTGATTTCTCTCAAACCCCTATTAATCTTTACCTCCACAGCCTCTCTCTCACCAGAAAACATACAAATAAGTTCTTTGCCATCTGCAAAGAGTAGACACCCAGGAAGGTGTAGATAACATGAGGAGGGATCTAGCTAAGCTTGAAGAATGGTCTACAATTTGGCAGCTGGGATTTAATGTTAAAAAATGTAAGGTCATGCATTTGGGCTGCAGCAATCCAAGGGAGCAATACAGTATAGGAGATGAAGTACTTTTGTCCACTAAAGAACAGCGTGACCTAGGCTTGGTTGTGTCTGATGATCTTAAAGTAGATAAACAGGTAGAAAAGGTGACGGCAAAAGCTAGAAGGATGCTTGGGTGCATACGGAGAGGAATGGCTAGCAGAAAAAGGGAGGTGATAATGCCTCTGTATAAGTCTTTGGTGCGACCTCATTTGGAGTATGGTGTGCAATTCTGGAGACCGCACCTTCAAAAGGATATGAACAGGATGGAGTCGGTGCAGAGGGTGGCTACTAAAATGATTAGTGGGCTTCATTATAAAGCATATGAGGACAGACTTAAGGATCTTAATATGTACACCTTAGAGGAAAGGCGGGATAGAGGTGATATGATTGAGATGTTTAAATATTTCCGTGGCATAAATGTTCAGGGAGAGAGCCTCTTTCAATTGAAAGCAAGTTCTGCTACGAGGGGACATGGGATGAGGGTGAAGGGAGATAGATTCAGGAGTGATATGCGGAAATATTTCTTTACAGAAAGAGTAGTGGATCCATGGAATAGTCTCCCAGTGGAGGTGGTAGAGATGAGGACAGTAACTGAATTCAAAAAAGCATGGGACCAACACAGAGGATCTCTAAAGGCAAAAAGTGGACTGTTGTAGTTGTTGTTATGGAAGGACAGACTAGATAGGCCATGTGGTCTTTTTCTGTCATCATGTTTCTATGTTTCTATATAATAATCCAGACTCATAGTTTCTTTCAATTTCGCCAGAGGCTGAAAATATAAATTAAATAAAATAGGTGATAAACTGGACCCTGTGGAACCCTGGTTACAACTGACCTAACCAATGAATAAACTCCACCTCAACAAATCTGCTGAGTCCTACCATTAAGAACAGATCTAAACCATTCCAATGGGGTCCCAAAGACCCCAGCTCCCTCCACCCATTTCAGATATTTGGATAAATCAGGATGTGCCTTACAATATTTGCCTGATAAAATGGCCCTGATAGAACTAGCCTCCACAATTATCACCTTCATTCATTGATGAGTGTAAAGCACAGTTACTTACCTGTAACAGGTGATCTCTGGGAACAGCAGGAATAAGTCTTCACATATGGGTATCGTCAGTACCGACGGAGTCTGCGCGGGAACGCTCCCCAGCGTCCAGAAAGAAAGCCTTTGGGAGCATCCCACAGCGCCTGCGCGCTGCCTTCCCGCCTTTCCCAACCGCCTCTCTCCAGTTCGAGTTTTAAGCTGAGACAAAGAGAGAGAGAGGAAAGGAAAGATAGATAGAGAGATACAACTCCTAGGGGAGGTGGGTGGGTTGTGAAGACTTATTCCTGCTGTTCCCAGAGATCACCTGTTACAGGTAAGTAACTGTGCTATCTCCAGGAACAAGCAGGAATGAGTCTTCACATATGGGGACTCCCCAGCTAGAGATGCCAGGGAGATCTCCATGGTTGTGAGTCCCTGAGAAGGGCTCTACCTGCCCCCATGGATCTCGGGCATCCAACCAGGGATGGGGGGTAGGAGTTGATTAGGTATGGAACAGGTGTTTGAGAACAGCCTGACCAAACAAGGCATCCCGGCGGGAGTCCTTGTCCAAGCAGTAATGGGCTGTGAAGGTATGAACCGAGGCCCAGGTGGCCGCTCGACAGATTTGATCGATGGACACAGAGTTCAGATGAGCCATAGAGGCTGCCATGGCCCTCACATTGTGAGCTGTGACATGGCCCTCCATAGAAAGGTTCTTACTCTGGTAGGCGAAAGAAATACAGTGAGCAATCCAATTGGACAGAGTTCTCTTTAGAGACTGGAAGTCCCAAATGAGAGGGATCAAAAGCAACAAAGAGTTGAGAGGACTTTCTATGTTGCTGTGTCTTTTGTAAGTAAAAAGCGAGCGCTCTCTTACAATCCAGGGTATGGAGATTCCTCTCTGCACTTGATGCATGAGGTCCTGGAAAAAAGACAGGTAAATACACCTCCTGGTTCAGATGAAAAGGTGAGACCACTTTAGGCATAAAGTGTAGATTAGTCCTGAGGACTACCTTGTCATGATGGAACCTTGTATAAGGAGGATTAGCCACCAAGGCTTGCAGCTCACTGATGCGGCGAGCTGAGGTGACTGCAATGAGAAAAGTAACCTTCCAGGAAATACGTTTCAAGGAGGTAGTGGCTAAGGGTTCAAAGGGTGGCTTCATAAGCTGGCCAAGAACCAAATTCAAGTCCCATGCCACTGGAGGTGGTCTAATGGGAGGTTTAGTTAAAAGAAGGCCTCTCATGAATCTTGCAATAAGAGGATGAGAGGAAATAGGCTGTCCATTGAGAGGCTTAAGGGATGCTGCAATAGCACTCAAATGGACTCTTACTGAATTCATTTTAAGGCCTGCATGGGATAAATGCAGCAAATATTCTAGTAAAGAATTCAGAGGTATTGCAAGGGGGTTAAAACCCTTCTGTGCACACCAAATGGTAAACCTTTTCCATTTAAAAGCATAGGAACGTCTAGTGGAAGGCTTTCTGGAAGCATGAAGGATATCCTTCACCTGCTGAGAAAGATGCAAATCTTGAAGGTCTAGGCCTTCATCAACCAGGCTCTGAGATGAAGAGACTGGGGATTTGGGTGCCACAACATTCCCTCCTCCTGGGACAGGAGGTCTGGAGCAGATCCCAAGTCCAGGGAGGGAGCTTGAGAGAGATGCAGAAGTAGAGGGTACCACATCTGGCACGGCCAATGTGGTGCTATGAGGATCATAGACCCCTTGTCTCTCTGAAGTTTGAACAGTGTCTTGGGAATTAGGGGAATGGGTGGAAAGGCATAGAGGAAGTCTTGCCCCCAATGAAGGAGGAAGGCATCCCTGGCCTGGACTCCCTGACACGGAATCCTGGAACACAACCGGGGAAGTTTGGCATTCTACGGACTTGCAAACATATCTATGTCCGGGGTTCCCCAAATTCGGAAGATCCTGACTATCTGGTCCCCATGGAGGGACCATTCATGTGGAAGCAGAACTCGACTGAGTCTGTCTGCCCAAGAGTTTTGAACCCCTGGAAGATACACTGCCACGAGATGAATTTGATGCTCTCTGTCGAAGGCCCACAATCTCAAAGCTTCGTTGCAAAGCGACAGAGAGCCAGTTCCGCCCTGCTTGTTCACGTAGAACATGGCTACTTGGTTGTCCGTGTGGATGAGGACTGTCTTGTAGCTGAGCAGGGTGTGGAAGACTCTGAGAGCTAGAAGAATTTTTCTGAGCTCCAAGAGGTTGATATGTAGAGATGTCTCTTGTGGAGACCAGATGCCCTGGGTGGAGAGATCTTGTAGATGAGCTCCCCAACCCTTTGGAGAAGCATCTGTTGTAAGGGTTGCTTGAGGTAGCGATTGTTGAAAGGGGGACCCCAGCAACAGATTTTGAGTGGACCTCCACCACTGGAGAGACCAGAAGAGGCGATTGGAGGTTGCTATTTTGTCTGACAGGCACCCTGATGACTGGGTTCATTGGGTGGACAGAGTCCACTGAGCTGCCCTCATGTGAAGGCGAGCATAAGGAACCACATGCACGGTGGATGCCATGTGGCCTAACAGTTGTAACATTTCTCGAGCAGTTAAATGGGACTTTAACTGAATTTGTGAGGCTAACTGCACCAAGCGTAGGCAACGGGCCTGGGGAAGATAGGCCCTTGCAGTTGTGGTATCCAGCAAGGCCCCTATGAACTCTAGTGACTGAGTAGGGGTGAGATGGGATTTTGGGATGTTTATTACAAGTCCTAGATACTGAAGAACACGCCTTGTGCAGGCTAGGGAAGTCTGGGCCTCTGACTGGGACGGAGCTCGGATGAGCCAGTCGTCCAGATATGGGAATACAAATATTCCTAGAGTGCGTAGAAATGCAGCTACTACTGCCATGCATTTTGTGAACACTCTTGGAGCAGAGGCCAGACCGAAAGGAAGCACTCTGTATTGGTAGTGCTTTCCTTGATAAAGGAACCAAAGGAACCGTCTGTGTGTTGGATGGATGAGGATATGGGTGTATGCATCCTTGAGATCTAGAGAACAAAGCCAATCCTGACTCTGAAGGTATGGAAGGAGAGCACCGAGAGAAATCATCTTGAATTTCTCCTTGCATAGAAACTTGTTCAATTCTCTGAGATCTAATATGGGTCTGTAGCCCCCTGTTTTCTTTGGGATAAGAAAATAGGGGGAGTAGAACACTGAGCCCTGTTGAAGAAGGGGTACTTCTTCTATTGCCTTTGGGCAAGAAGGGTAGCAATCTCCTAACCCAGAAGGTCGAGGAGAGATGTTGGAGAATTGAACTGTCTCACCATGGTGTGAGGAGGAAGTTTGAAGAAATGAAGCTTGTACCCCTCCCTTATGATGGAGAGGGTCCATTGCTCTGCCGTGACTTGTTCCCATCTGGGAGCAAAGTGGGCTAACCTTCCTGGAATGGTGAGAGGCTCTGGTTCTTCTAGAGCCAGAAAGGCTAAGTTCTCTAGATGTAAGTCAAAGGAGCCTGAGGAGGCTGAGGCTGTTGGGCCGTAGCAGTCCTTGCAGCCTTAGGCTTGGCTTGTTTAGGTTGTTGCTGACGCTTTGCAGCAAAACGACCTGCAGAAGATACCTGCTGACCATAAACAGGATAATATTTCCCCTTTTTGGGAAAGAAAGCCTTTTTGAATAACCTTTTTCTAACAGGAGCAGAAGTAGACTTTGAAAGTCTATCTAAGGCAGAATTCTCAGCATCCATCTGAGTGGCCTTTGCTTGCCAATCCTTGCCAAAAAGGTTTTCACCTGTACAAGGAAGATTTCCTAATCCATCCTGGACCCAGGGTTCCAAATCAGAAGCTTGTAACCAAGCAACTCTGCGTGCACCTATGGCAATAGCCGAGGCTCTGCTGGCACACTCAAAAGAGTCAAAGGCTGCACGGTTGGAAAATTTGGAAATATCCTGGGCATGTTTAAGCCAGGTCAGAAACTCTTCCCTTTTATCTTCTGAGATAAAAGGAGATAAAGTTTGCAGATGATCTGTAACTTCCTTTAGAAACATCCCCATATAGAGACTATAGGAGTT
The DNA here is from genome assembly GCA_033557465.1 of Ichthyophis bannanicus. Taxonomy (NCBI): domain Eukaryota; kingdom Metazoa; phylum Chordata; class Amphibia; order Gymnophiona; family Ichthyophiidae; genus Ichthyophis; species Ichthyophis bannanicus. Next base: position 728,964,834 of record CM066036.1, on the reverse strand, counting down.
GATTATGGCAACAAGCATATTGGCCTGGAAAATTCTCCGGCCAAAAGCATCCAAGGTTCTGCATTCTCTTCCTGGAGGATTAGATGAGTGTCTTTTTGCACTCTTTATCTTCTTCATAGCAGACTCCACCACAATAGAGTGGTGAGGAAGCTGAGTCTTATGAAAGCCAGGACAAGGAGGAACACGGTACATGGTGTCCAACCTACGAGAATGAGGGGAGATAGTGAGAGGTGTCTCCCATATGCCCAACATGTGATCATAAAGGATCTCATGAATTGGTAAAGTAGCTGCCTCTTTAGGAGCCTTAGGATATTGTAAAATATCCAATTTCTTGGCTCTAGGCTCTGATTCAGGGGCCACTGAAATGGAGAGGCCCCTGGCCACTTCCCTAATGAAGTCTTGAAAAGACAAGTCTTCTGGAGGAGACATTCTTCTTTTTGGAGAAGAGGGCTCCTGAGGAAGGATTACCGATGCTTCGACAGAAGCCTCTGATTCATCAGAGTCTTCGGAGGAATCGAAGTATCGCCTGTCTGGATGCTCCTGCAGAGCCCTATACGCTGTCATGATGCGGGCACTAATAAAGTTGGTTTTAAGAAAAGAAATCCTGTTTTAGAAGAACTAGATGTGCAGTTACCTCCAGGCACAGCTAGAGGGAGCAGGAACAGACATACTGGTCTTAATGAACCTAAGCTCACTGATGACCTGCAGCTGAAAGGGAACCAGGAAGTCAGCAGTAACGGTTCACTTTATAAGCCAGAGCAGAATGCTTCTGGAGAGCAGTGGCATAAGCAGCAGTGGCATAAGCAGAGGAAGCAGTGGACACAGCAGGAGCTGAGGAAGGAGGAGAAAGAGGAAGAAGGAACTGGAGCTGGACTAGAAGGAGAAACAGCAGAGAAGCCTGGAGGCTATCAAGGACATAAGCCTGATTGCTGTGGAAGAAGCCAAGCTGGAAGCTGGAGGAGAAACAGACCTCACAAGGTGGGAAGCCGGAAAGCCCAAACTGGACCTGTTGTGCAAGGGGAGTTTGGTGGAAGTTGCTCCAAGGTGAGAGGCTCTGCCACGCCTAGTTCCTATACTCTGCCTGTTTGTAACCTAGAGAGAAGAAAGCTAAGAACCAGAGAGGGAGGTTCTGACAGAAGCTTATCTCTAGAGGATCATTGCCCAGTTTTACCTATTCAGAGGGAAAAGCAGTTTTATAAGCAACGGAAGTTTTTACTCAGTGAGCCAAGGTATGAGGCATTGAAGATTAACTGTAATGATTGTACTGCTAAAAGTTATGCTAAAAGAAGTATTCCTCCTAAGCAAAACAAGAGTCAAGACTGGTTCACTAAACTACCGCCAGCCTTAAGAGTCCCTGGTTATGTGAAGCCAAACTCCCAAGTAGTAGATTACCATGCTGAAATAGACAGGGACAGTGGAAGCCCTTTGAATCAGTATGGGGGAGAGGATTTGATGGAAGTGGATTCTCCCAGCACTATTCCCTCACCTTTGCCTGAGGAAATGGAATGTGATTGGTGCACTGCCTATCCTCCAAAGTGTGTATGCTCCACAGAAGAATAAATGAAGTATAATTTGATGTTTATTATACTGAATATTACTATGAAGAAAACCTGCTTTAAACTGTGAAGTAACAGTTAACTAGCCAGTGAACATTGGTACCTTTTAAAACAAAGGACTGTTTCTGTTATCTAAAATATCTCTTAGTTGAACCTTGCTTTAAACGGGGAATAAAAGCCTTTATTACCCTACACTTGGACTCTTTGTTCTTTAACAGCGCTACCTAGTGGCGTATAATTTTTGTGTCACCGGCAACCGAGTGACATAAATGGCGTAGTTGGCAGGATTTTGCATATAAGCCTAAGAGATACAGCAAAGAAATATAGAAATAAAATTGCCAGTGTTCATCTTAAAAAAAAAAAATCAAAAAACCCGGACCGGAGTCAAAGAAAACCGGACCGGAGTCAAAGAAAGCCCGGACCGGAGTATCAAAAAAATGGACCGGAATTAAAGAAAACCTGGACCGGAGTGCCAGAAAGGAAAAACCGGACTGGACTTTTGAAAAGAACCGGATCGGACTTGGAAAACAAAACGTGGACCGGACAGCAGCAAAAATTCCGGAACGGAAGGCGAGTTCCTGGAAGGTGCTACGACGCGGAGTCACACCACCGTTGCTGAGAGCCTGAATCTACACTTCTACCAGGTAATGGGTAGAAGGGCCTAACTTGTGGGGATACAAGTGTTTGTCAGTTTAAAAAGAGAATTTGAAAAAAAAAAACACAAGGAAGTGTAGGCCTGATTTTTGTGTGCAGCCACACTTGGTTTTTTTCTTTGTTTCTTTTCAGGGATCATCGCGATGGAGCAACGCGACCTATTTGACTGGATGGCATCACAATTCAGTAAGCAGGCTGAACTGGCTACGCAGACACAGCAGCGTGCTATCCTGGCGATGCAGGAGCAGCAAAAGCCAGTCCTGCAGATGCTGGAGACTTGGATGAGCCATCAACAGAAGACACAGGAAGCAGCCGCTGGACTCATAAAGCAGAGCTCAGGACTGAGCCATGGTCTGGTAGGACTGGGATCCTGTGACACTCTGACTTTTGGGAAGTTGGGGGAAAAGGATGATCCAGATGAATTTCTGGAGGCATTTGAAAGAATTGCCCTTTCAGTGGGTTGGCCAGAGGACCAATGGTCCATCTGACTGGCAGTGTCCCTTACGGGAGAGGCACTGTCAGCCTACAGGGCAATGCCTGCTGTGTTAGCTGCAGACTATAGCGAAGTGACAAAAGCCATCAGGGAGCGCCTGGGCTTGACCCCACTTACCTATAACCGCAGGCTACGTGCAGCACGACTTGAAGTAGGTGAAACGCCTAAGTCATTGGGTCACCGACTAAGGCGCTTGGCTGAAAAGTGGCTAAGGCCCAGTGAAAGATCCGTAGATTCATTGATCGATATGATTGTTCTCGAGCAATTCATGACTGCGGTGCCTGGTAAAATCAAGAGCTTCCTTATTCTACAGAATTGTCGCTCAACTATGGAGGCAGTTGCCTTGACCGAGAGGTATTTAGAGGCCGAATTAATTACTAAGCCTATGGAGGAGGTAGCTAAGACAGCCATAGCGACATTCAACCCAGTCTCAGGAAGTCTCTACCAGGCTAAAACACCTAATGTAAAGGGTGATAAAAAGGCAGAGAAAAGTCTTGTTAAGAGATGTTTTAACTGTGGAAAGTTAGGACATGTCATGAATGAATGTAGGGTACGTACTGCTCTCATGGGGGAGCATAATCATTTATTGTCAGAAGGTTTTGTACTAGATGTCACGGTGCAAGGGGTAGCTGCAAAAGCCTTGCTGGACTCTGGTGCGGACCAGACAATGATTTCGCGCAAGCTCTGGTCTACCATTCAAGAGCAAGCTGCGTCCGCCACAGACCGTCCAGAAGGCCATGTAAGGATTAAGTGTGTACATGGTGCTGCTACCTTGTATCCTGTGTACAAATTGCTGGTCAAAGGTCTGGGAATAGAAAAAATTATGCTCATAGCAGTAGTCCCTAGATTGCCCAAAGAGCTGGTTCTTGGTAGAGACTGGCCACAATTCGAGAAGGGCCTAGAAAAAGGTTTAAACCCCAGAGAGGCTTTTGTCTCCACTCGTGGCCAGACGAGTGCTGTAGAAAAACCCTCATGTTCTAGGGAAGAAAGTGTAATTGATCTCCCATCCCATGATGACTTAGTCAACATTCCTCCGGATAGGGATAGAAAGACTAGGGCTCAAAAGCGAAAAGAGAGAAAGGGACGCTCTCAAGGCCGAGCGGGTTTGGAAGCAGGTGAATAACTACCATGGATCCCAGTGGAACTGGTAGAGAGGTTCCCTTCATTCGCCGCTGAGCAAAGAGAGGACCCTGTGCTAGCACGCGCATTTGAATATGCTTCAACAAAAAGAAATGAGTTTCCTCGCTTCATAAAGGAAGAAGGACTCCTGTACCGAGAAAGTATCGACCCACGGACTAGGAATGTCCGAAAACAGTTGGTAGTCCCAAATACCTTTAGGGCAGCAGTACTAAGGATAGGCCATGATCACCCGACAAGCGGTCACAAAGGGGTACAGGGGACCCTTGACCAGATACTGGCCAGATTTTATTGGCCAGGAATTTTTAGGGAGGTCACACGTTTTTGTGAGTCCTGCGCCTCCTGTCAAAGGGTGACCTCCATAAAACCCGCTGGAGTGCCATTATTACCAATGCCAGTGATAACGGAGCCTATTAAAAGGATAGCCATGGACATAGTTGGCCCCCTTTTAAGGACTCCCAGGGGTTTCCAATATATTGGTTATTGTTGACCAGGCAACCCGGTTCCCTTGGGCCATACCCTTGAGGAATATATCAGCAAGGTCTATTGCCGGGGAACTTATAAAGCTGTTTTGTGAGGTGGGCTTCCCTCAAGAAGTTTTGACGGACCACGGTACAAACTTTTTGTCCAAATACCTAGCCCAAGTGTGGGATGCTTTTGGCATCAGGCATCTCAAAACCTCCGCATATCACCCCCAATGCAATGGTTTGGTAGAGAGGACAAACCAGACCATCAAGCAAATGTTACGACGAGCGCTGGATGGTGAGATGGAAGAGTGGGACACAATGCTGCCGTTTACATTGCATGCCTGCCGAGAAAGGACACAGGCTTCATTAGGCACGTCGCCTTATGAGCTAATGTATGGGAGATCACCCAGGGGGGTGCTCGATATTCTGAAAGAGCAATGGGTGGAACCCGACGAAAAGGAAATAGGGATACAACAATTCTTAAAGAGATTAAGAACACGATTAAGAAAAACTTCACGATTTGCTGAGGGGCAACTGAAGTGCAGTCAGAAAAGACAAAAACAATATTATGATAGGAATACCAAGCCTAGACACCTAGCTGTAGGCGAGAAAGTAATCGTCTTGGTATCAGGCACCACGCCAAAATTTGAAGCCAGATGGAAAGGACCTTATGTAGTGGCCCAACCACGAGGTACAGCATCCTATTTAATAAGGGATGAAAAGGGACATGAACAGGTCTATCATATCAATATCCTTAGACGATGGCATGAGAGACACGCCTTATTTACATCAACACAACAGAGCTCTAAGATTACGTGCTGTAATGAGGGTCATTCAGCCCGTAATATTTTAAGAGGGGGGATGTGTCATGATGAGGGCACTAATAAAGTTGGTTTTAAGAAAAGAAATCCTGTTTTAGAAGAACTAGATGTGCAGTTACCTCCAGGCACAGCTAGAGGGAGCAGGAACAGACATACTGGTATTAATGAACCTAAGCTCACTGATGACCTGCAGCTGAAAGGGAACCAGGAAGTCAGCAGTAACGGTTCACTTTATAAGCCAGAGCAGAATGCTTCTGGAGAGCAGTGGCATAAGCAGCAGTGGCATAAGCAGAGGAAGCAGTGGACACAGCAGGAGCTGAGGAAGGAGGAGAAAGAGGAAGAAGGAACTGGAGCTGGACTAGAAGGAGAAACAGCAGAGAAGCCTGGAGGCTATCAAGGACATAAGCCTGATTGCTGTGGAAGAAGCCAAGCTGGAAGCTGGAGGAGAAACAGACCTCACAAGGTGGGAAGCCGGAAAGCCCAAACTGGACCTGTTGTGCAAGGGGAGTTTGGTGGAAGTTGCTCCAAGGTGAGAGGCTCTGCCACGCCTAGTTCCTATACTCTGCCTGTTTGTAACCTAGAGAGAAGAAAGCTAAGAACCAGAGAGGGAGGTTCTGACAGAAGCTTATCTCTAGAGGATCATTGCCCAGTTTTACCTATTCAGAGGGAAAAGCAGTTTTATAAGCAACGGAAGTTTTTACTCAGTGAGCCAAGGTATGAGGCATTGAAGATTAACTGTAATGATTGTACTGCTAAAAGTTATGCTAAAAGAAGTATTCCTCCTAAGCAAAACAAGAGTCAAGACTGGTTCACTAAACTACCGCCAGCCTTAAGAGTCCCTGGTTATGTGAAGCCAAACTCCCAAGTAGTAGATTACCATGCTGAAATAGACAGGGACAGTGGAAGCCCTTTGAATCAGTATGGGGAGAGGATTTGATGGAAGTGGATTCTCCCAGCACTATTCCCTCACCTTTGCCTGAGGAAATGGAATGTGATTGGTGCACTGCCTATCCTCCAAAGTGTGTATGCTCCACAGAAGAATAAATGAAGTATAATTTGATGTTTATTATACTGAATATTACTATGAAGAAAACCTGCTTTAAACTGTGAAGTAACAGTTAACTAGCTAGTGAACATTGGTACCTTTTAAAACAAAGGACTGTTTCTGTTATCTAAAATATCTCTTAGTTGAACCTTGCTTTAAACGGGGAATAAAAGCCTTTATTACCCTACACTTGGACTCTTTGTTCTTTAACAGCGCTACCTAGTGGCGTATAATTTTTGTGTCACCGGCAACCGAGTGACAACGCGTACCGAGTGGTATCGACATCGGGAGTGATCGGTACCGATTCGGTACCGATGGGCATCACAGAAAAGGGTACCACTGCAGTCGACACCGAAGCCGATGCAATCGGTACCGGCACCGGAACCAATATCGGTGCCTGTGCCGGAACCGGTACCGACAACGTAGTTTGTTGCGGTACCGGAGGCGTCGTAGCTTGTATGAATGCCGTAATGGCATGCTGCATGGTCAGAATATTCTGATCCATCGACGCAACCAATGTCTGGATGTCGGTACCAGTGGAAACCACTGGTACCCCAGAACATGGCAACAGGTGATCGGTCGAGGCCGAGCCATCGATGTCAACCTGTAACCCCATAGATGAAGCTTTGGAAGCCGGAGCTTCCCGCCGGGGTAATTTTGCCGGTGCGGGATCCTCGAGAGCAAGCCCGGAGGCATCTCGATACTTAGAGGGAGATCTACCCTTCGAGGACCGGCTGGACTTATGTTTGGTTACCTGAGATCCATGGGAGGAAGAAGAAGCCCTGGAAGATGTCGATGCCACCGAAGCTGCATCAGAGGGAAACAGGGTACTGAGCTTGGCCGCTCGATTCTGTCGACCTCTTTTAGACATCATGGAACAGGACTCACAATCGGTGATGGAGTGGTCAGGACCCAAACATTTTAGATAGCAGTCATGGGTGTCGTGCACTTTTTAAACCCGGAAGCGGGCTTTTCCATGAGGAAAATTTTTCTAGGCCTAAGGCCCAAAAGGAAAAAATGCACAGAAGTGGGAAACGGTAGTTTTTTGTTTTTTGGGGTTTTTTTAAAGAAGAAAGAAGAAAAGACCAGCGGTACCGGTCCAACGTCGAAGAAGGCAGACGCGCGACCAAAGAAATAAAAGAAAATAAAGAACTTCTTCAGCGGTGACAGGAACACGACCTGCTGGCTCTGCGGAAAAGAAGAACTGGAGAGAGGCGGTTGGGAAAGGCGGGAAGGCAGCGCGCAGGCTCCCAAAGGCTTTCTTTCTGGACGCTGGGGAGCGTTCCCGCGCAGGCTCCGTCGGTACCGACGATACCCATATGTGAAGACTCATTCCTGCTTGTTCCTGGAGATATTATATTTTCTTCTGGATCACTGTAAGTATATGCCTTTGTGGAACTAATACATTACTTTAAAGAAAACAAAGTCATATCAATACATTCACCTGCCACTACTATTGTTCACCTTTGTTGGAGGGGACATATAATAGGCAGCTTCTCTATCTCCCACTCAAAACCATATAAGTGAAATAGTAAGTTTCAAAAACAAGTTATTTTAATTATAAATGAATAATGAAAAACAACAAGTTACCAAGCAGCTCTTCTTAGTAAACTCTGAGTTAGGAACCCAATCTTTCTCTCTCTGTCAAACACATTTGAGGCCACTTAGATAGTGTTTGTAGCCTTTGGGCCCAATTCCAGGACACAGGTTGTGGGGCTGAATGGGCTCCCTCCGGCCCTCCCCATACATCCTGATGCTCAGGCTGGGGAGAGCTGGTGGGGGGCAGCAGGGGGCGGGATCGGGGTGGTGTGGGGGAGGGCCAGCAAGGCAACACATTCAGGGACAATTCAAGTCATGGCCCTGTATGTCCTGCCAGGCCCATAGGGGCGTGCTGTTTATTCCACCTCAAAGGTGGAATAAGCAGCACTTTTGGCATGATCAGGGTCGGGGATCCCCCCTCCCCAGGGGGCCGGGGCCAGGGCCAGGTGGCGGGGAAGTCCCCGCCACCCTATCCAAGCCACAGCAGGCCAAACTTGGGTCGGGCGGTGGGGAAAAGGGGAGCCACAGTCATGGGAGTCGGGGGCGCCTGTGGTAAGGACATCCCCACAGGTCGCAGGGACACACCAGGTTGTCCTTGGGTCCGATTCGTGCCACCATGAGAACGTTTTGTTCCCACAGTCCAGAATCAGGTCCAAATGGACCCGTCTTGCTTGGGGCTATCTGGATGGCCTGGATGTGCCCCTCTCTGAATCGGGCTCCACATTTGCAAATACAGATCCAATATGGAGCCTTTAGCATTCAGCATGATACTCTACTTGTGACTTAGCTGTGCAGAACATTTCTAACAGGTGATTATAGCATAGGTCTAAGTATAATTGGTTTCCCACACTGAAGAAATCTGCTTTCTTTCAACTAGTCCCAAGCCAACTTCCCAATAACTCATGCCCGTGCCTTCATAGATTCTTCTAGTATTGTTCACAATCAAGACTGCCTAGCTCCAGTACCCACTATATACAAAAAAGCCATCTGTATTCTAAGGTAATCCCTTCACAATATCAGAGGCTTTCCTAAACAGATATATATTCCCCCACCCCATCTTCGTAAGGAAAGTTTCATTTGATATCTCATGAGTAGGGATCATGCCTCTCTCCCATTTGCTCCTCTGTCGACTACTAGTACTACTACAATCTAATCAAGACAGATAACACAAAAACTAGAGACTATGGTAAATCTGGGGGAACGGTAAAGATACACATAGGTGCTAAACAGGAGAATAAGGGAATCGGGATCGAAAAGCAGTCTCTGACAGGTGTGGTGCTTCTGCTCCAGGGAGGGGTGTTTGTCTTTATAGTGGCATGGAGGGAGAGTCACCTAGGGTTACTGTTGGTTCTTTAAAGAGAACTTGATAAAGGGGATGTGGGTCTAACATTTCCGTGACCTAACATGGATTCATTCAGTGGCAGGAATGCAAATCCTTAATGACCTTTAAATTCCGATGACCTGATTTGCTAAGCATTTTTAACCTATACATTCAGGAAGAGAGAAAATACTTAGCAAATCAGGCTGTTTATTTAAATGCACGCTAATACATGTTTTCACCATACTTTAATAATTAGGCCTCTCTATTGTAGTTCATATTTGCAAATGTTATCGTCTTATAGGACATTTACTTTAAATAATATTTCCATACACAGACATTCCCTTGATTTGTTTTCTTGCAGCATGCTGTGGACGTTTGCAGTGCTATAGCATATCATTCATTACAGGTGTTTTGTTCAAAAATATAAATATGCATACTATTTTGGATACAGACAAAGGGACTGATCTAGAGACAATAATTCACATAATATTCCATCTAACCTTAGGACCACTGTAAAGTAAGGTAAAGTCTGACTCATTCAAAGGTAGCACTGCCAGGTTCAGTAATAGGTAACCTATTAACACAGTGGTAGTATTCTGCTTACCAAGAATAGCACTGCGGGGGGAAGAAGTATTGTGCCAGACCAAAAGAATAGTGCATGTGAAATGAGGTTATAGCAACGACCTAATATGCAATAAAAATGCAGTGGACAGTATTCATGTTTTCTACTCACCACAGTCTACCTCATCTGAACCATCTGCGCAGTCTGGATCCTCATCACAAACCCATAATTTAGAAATGCAGTGCTTAGTTGTTTTGCATTGGAAATGGTCAGGGGAACAGCTATTTTCAGCTTGAAAGAAAATAATTTAGTATTATTAAAGATAAAAGTCTTTTCTGCAATTCTTCCAATCATATCTGGCCCTCAGCGGGTTTTCTCTAACTCAAATTAAGCTTTTTCAGATGAGGGCATCATACATGAAACACAAGCTTTCTTTTGGAAATGGCTGTGAGCCTTAATGAAAAAGTGATGTCATCCAGTTTATAGGGTTTTTACTTGTTTTATGTTTGCAGGTCAATGTATAGTGGTGAGGATCACCGTTTTTGCTCCTACTATGGCATTTAAATCACATATAGCAATTTTTAACATGCTATATCACACACAATATGCAGTATGTTATGGTATAATTACTGGCCCTGATTCAACAAGGCATTTATTAAAAAGACAGAGATAGGGAAGGAAGCCTTAGAGGCACATTTCATAATGGGACATCCAAGTGCAATCTGGGATGTCAAAGCTAGAATGTCTGAAAAAAAGGGAGGCACGTGCAAGTTCAGGCATGATTTCAGAAATGTGGACATTACTGATATGCACATGTATCAAACGTCTACTATATATAGATGTCCCCAGGATAACATTTTAGAGCCAAGACGTCTAATGGCATAATAGTTAGAGTAGTGGCTTAAGAGAAGAGTGGCCAGGTTTCAAATCCCAGTGTGAACCTTTGTGATCTAAGGCTAGTCATTTAATTCTCTATGTTCTCTGATGTTTTAAGGTGAAAACAAGCACTTTCCTGATGCCTATTCTTGCCTGGAGCAAGTATAAACATAGACGTGCCTGTAGACATCTCTGCCGTTTCTGAGATTGAAAGGGGACGTGTAGGTCCATTGCTCCTCTCAGACACACCTCTGCCACACCCATGTGCCTACTTGGACGTCCCTGTATGAGAGATGTCTGTAAATGTTATTTGTGGAATGGCTACGGAGACAAGAAGGTGATTTTGACATCTACATGCACATCTGCAGATCTCCAAATCACGACTAAATATATTAAAATGACCCTCCAAGTGAATAAGATTCAATAATATATTTTAAAAATAGAGATCTCAGTCTCTAGGCAACTAATGCATTGACTCATGAGATTTTCCACAGATGAATTGCTGGTTTCCACTAAAGCTTGCTTTGGATGCAAATAGGCTACATGGCAAATTTCATGAGATATATAGCTACAAATCCTAATTGAAAAAGGTGACACCTGATTATGGTGTAGTTATCTTTTTCGGTGAGATTCCATAGGTAAATTCCTTTGCAGGCTTATTTTCACAATATGGCTAACTACAGAATAAGTTGATAGCCTGGGGCTGTACCTATATTAGATAAGCATTCCATGCCTGTATGGTGCTCTCTGGAAATGGAATTCCTAAATGTTCTAACTATTCTAAAGATAATATTGAAAGTTCTTTGTTCCTATTCATACATCAAAACCATTTCTGCTCATCTAATAATGATTATTTCAGTCATATCTCCATTACAGATTCATTTTAAATTGTAGTCATATTTCAATTTTATATATCAAATATTAATGCAGGTCATACATAGCGTAGTTACTCACCTGTAACAGGTGTTCTCCAGGGACAGCAGGAATCAGTCCTCACATATGGGTGACGTCGGCGCCAACGGAGCCCTTGTGCAGAGCAATTCCCCAGCTTTCAAAGAAAGCCTTTGGGATTGCATCACGCATGCGCGGTCCCCTTCCCGCCCAAGGGTGCCATCTTGCTCAGTCAGATGACATAGCTAAAAAGACGGCAAAATGAGAAAAAAATGAATCAAAGGACTGCAAATCCAAGGGAGGAGGGAGGGTCGTGAAGACTGATTCCTGCTGTCCCTGGAGAACACCTGTTACAGGTGAGTAACTACGCTTTCTCCAGGAACAAGCAGGAAGTCAGTCATCACATATGGGACTCCCTAGCTGTAGGCTACCGAGAACCCATAGATAAAAATGGCTCCCTCTAGAAGAGCTGCAGCATCAGTGATAGGATTTTTCTCCGAGAACACAACCCCCACAATAGCCTGAGACCAAAGGGTCGGAGGGTAGGCGTTGCCTAAACCTCGAATAGGTTACAGAGTACCGCCTAACCGAAAACACTGTCCTGCCGGGACTCTCTCTCCGGGCAGTAGTGGGCTGCAAAAGTCTGGCTTGAAGACCAAGTTGTGGCCGGCAGATGTCTGCCAAAGGAACAGAGCGGTGATTAGCCACTGATGCGGCCTTAGCCCTGACAGAGTGGGCCGTGATTTGGCCCTGCAGCTGGAGGTCAGTTGCCCTGTATGCCCAGGCGATGCAGTCTGCCACCCAGGTGGATAACATGCACTTGGAGACAGGTAGACCCAGTTTATTAGGGTCATAAGAGACGAAGAGCTGGGAAGCTCTCCGATGTCCCCGTGTACGCTCCAGGTAGAAGGCGAGCACCCTCTTACAGTCCAGGGTATGCAGAACCGCTTCTGCCCTGCTGGTATGTGGCCTGGGGAAGAAGGTTGGAAGAACCACCTCTTGGTTGAGGTGAAAAGAGGAAACCACTTTTGGAAGGAACTTCGGGTGAGTAGCACCACCCTGTTTTTATAAAACCGTGTGTACGGCCTATCCAATACTAAAGCCTGCAGCTCGCTCACCCGTCGAGCAGATGTGAGCACCACCAGAAAGAGTGCTTTCCAGGAAAGGAACCATAGGTGACAGGTGACCATTGGTTCAAAAGGTGGGCAAGTAAGCCGCTGCAAGACCACATTTAAGTCCCACTCCGTAACCAGTGGTCGGATTGGAGGCTTCAAGAGGAGGAAGCCTCTGAGGAATCGGGATACCAAAGGGTGAGCTGAAAGAGGTTGTCCGTCCACTGGAGAGTGGTGAGCTGATAGCGCACTCAGGTGGACCCTGACAGAGTTAGACTTGAGGCCTAACTCCGAGAGGTGGAGCAAATACTGCAATACCTGAGGTACTTGACAAGTGAATGGGTCCTCTTTATTCTGGGTACACCACCCTTCAAACCTACGCCACTTGAACGTGTAGGATTTTCTAGTGGATTGCCTCCTAGAGGCCAGCAACACCTCCTCAACCTCTTTGGGAAGGAGTAGAGGAGCAAGTACTACCCTGTCAACAGCCAGGCCATTAAGTTGAGGGATCTGAGATTGGGGTGTAGCAAGAAACCCTTTTCCCGGGTCAAGAGGTCAGGCTGCACCCCCAGAGGGAGTGGAGGTTTGACCACCAGTTGAAGAAGAAGAGGGAACCATGGTTGTCTGGGCCATCAGGGTGCTATCAGGATGACCGAGGCCTTGTCCCGAAGAATCTTGAACAGAGTGCATACCACCAGGGGCGTGGGTGGGAACGCATAGAGAAGGCCCTGTGCCCACGAGATCAGGAAAGCATCCGCTGCCACGCTCAGCGGATGCGGCTGCCTTGAGCAGTACCGGGGCAACTGATGATTTTGCGGGCTGGCAAAGAGATCCATGGATGGGAGACCCCAACGGTTGACAATCAGCTGGGCTACATCCTGGTTCAGTTGCCACTCATGAGGCTAAAGAATCCTGCTCAACTTGTCGGTCAGGAGGTTCTCCTGACCGGGCAGATAAAATGCCCTTAGGGACATGTGATGTGCCACAGCAAAAGAGAAGAGATCCAGGGTTTCCTGGCATAGGATGTGAGATCCTGTGCCCCCCAGTTTGTTGATGTAGAACATTGCTACCCGACTGTCTGTCTGTCTCAGCACTGACTGATGTGCCAGAAGATGACAGAAGGCTTGAAGAGCTAGGCGGATGTCTAAAAGCTCTAGAAGACTGATCTGAAGTGTGGCCTCTCACGAGGACTACAGAGCCTGAGTGCATGAACCCTGGCAATGGGCACCCCAGCCCAGCAAGGAGGCATCTGTCGTCAGCACTCTGGTGTGAGAGGGAGGTTGGAATGGTACTCCCTGAAGCAAGATGGGAGGGCTGGAAGGCTGTCACTAGTAGCTTGGAAATGCTGCTCTGTCTCTGAGGCGACCAGTGGCTTGCGTCCAGTGGTCTCTGAGGCTCCATTGAGCTGTTACCATGTGAAATCGAGCATATGGAGTCACATGCACCGTGGAGGCCATGTGGCCCAGGAGGTGGAGGAAGACCCTTGCGGAGACTTGGGGTTTGTGCTGGACCTGCTGCACCAAGTCCAGCAACCGCCTCCCCCTGTCCAGCGGTAGGTACGCCCATGCCTGAAGTGTGTCCAGTCTTGCCCCTATGAACTCCAAGTTCTGAGTGGGGAGTAAAATGGATTTTTCATGATTTATAACAAACCCTAGGTGCTGGAGCAGGGTGATTGTGTGAGCAGTGGCCTGCTGTGCCTCCTGTGCCAATTGGCCCCTGATGAAACAGTCGTCCAGGTATGGAAAGACAAAGACTCCCTGGCTTCTGAGGAAGGCCGCCACCACCGCTAGGCATTTGGTAAATACTCTGGGAGCAGAAGCTACACCAAAGGGAAGCACTTTGTATTGGAAGTGTTTTCCTCCAACCACAAACCTGAGGTATTGTCTGTGGTCTGGGTGTATGAGGATGTGACTATAAGCATCCTTTAAATCTAAGGAGCATAGCCAGTCTCCCTGGTGGAGGTAAGGCAGTAGGATCTGAAGGGAAAGCATCTTGAACTTTTCCCTCACCAGGAACTTGTTTAGATTTCGCAAGTCTAGGATGGGGCGAAGGCCTCCTTTTCTTTTTGGTATGAGGAAATACCTGGAGTAGAAGCCTTGCCCCTGCAGGTGGTGGGGCACTGGTTCCACCGCCTGATCCCTTAGCAGACCTGCCAACTCCTGCAGGAGGAGGCTCCCATGGAGAGGGGGCCTGAGAGGTGGGCACCTGGTGGAAGTGAAGGAAGTAGCCCTCCTGGACTACTTGCTGAACCCAAGCGTCGGTAGTAATGGCTGGCCACCTGTGAGCGTACAGGGCCAGCCTTCTTCCTGTGCAGGGCCAAACCACTGGTAGGAGAGGAGCTATGCACTGGGAGTCAAAAACCCCCTCCCGGCTGGATAGGAGCCGGAGCTGGAGGCTTGGGGGTCTTCGACTTAATGGGGTGGCCTGGTAAGTGGGTTAGTTTCTGTAAGCCGCACCCTTCCTCGGGAAAAAGGGCTTTTTCCCCGAGGCCTTCTTCTTGCGAGAAGGTACAGATGTCTTCTTCGAAAACCTTGTCCGGGTCAAGTACTCGGACTCGACTTCTGCAGCTTTCTCAGTCATGGGTTTGCCGAAGAGGTTGTCTCCTCGGCAGAGGACATCAACAAACTTGTCCTGAACCCATGGCTCTAGGTACGACAACATGAGCCAGGCCTGACGGCGTGCACCGATGCCAGCCGTGGCTACTCGGGCCGAATCCTCTAAGCCATCGTAAGCTGCTCGAGACATGAACTTCGAGCACTCTCTGAGCCCCGTGGACAAGGCCTTGAAGCACTGCAAGGGTTCCTTGGACAGGCTAGCCGAAAACCCGGCAATCTCCTTTGCCAGGTCTCGCAAGTACATGCCCATGTACAGCTGGTAAGTTTGGACACGGCATGACAGCATCGAGTCCTGGTAGCACTTTCTGCCGAGGATGTCCAGGTTACGGGTCTCCAGGCCGGAAGGCACCAAGGAGTGCATTTTTTGGCTTTTCAGCCGGTGCATGGCGGATTCCACAACCATGGAGTTGTACAGCAGCTGCGCTTTCTGGAACCCAGGACTCTTGCAGATTTGATAGATGGAATCGACCAGCTTGCCGAGTCTGAGACCTTTAAAGCACACAAAAAGGTTCTTAACCATAAGTGAATTATTATATGTTTAATTGCTGGCTGTTTTTAGTGGAGTGATTTTTTCAAATCTCCTGCTAAAGCATCAAATATGCTGAAAACCTCACCAAACAGAAAACTACTACTTTTGGAGACTCCATCATCAGAGACACCAACCTGGGAACACAGTTCAAAGGAAAAAAGATAGTCATGTGCCTACCAGGCTCGACAGCCAGCAGGAATACAAACCAAGGTGTTGAAGTACTTAGCACAAAAAGTAAACACTCCAAACTTGATGTTGTTATCCACTTGGGCACAAATGACCTGGCTAGAAACAGTGCCTCTTGTCAGACGGCTGCCTGGGTGAGAATCTTCACAGTCTTGTCAAGTGCATATCTCTATATGATTTGCAAGGTATTGTGGGCAATGTAGTTCATTCACACCAGACACAGCTGCTGACAATAATTTAGTTGTGCTCTTGGGTAAAGCCAATAAGATATTTATTTATGGGGTTATTTCTCCCAACACAGATATGTTTGGTAGCACATAAATTAGGTAACTTGCTTTCAGTGTTAACTTGGAAAAACAAAGTCAAAAATCAGGAAAACAACAAATGAAAAGTCACAAAGCAAGAAACAAACTATTCTTTTCAGGTTAACTTCTGATTACTTCCCACATAGATACAGAAGTGATTCTCTCCTAGCTCACAAGCAATTAGGAAAGGCTTAATTGCTAGCAGTTACCAGCTGAAACCCCTTAGCTGGCTTGCCTTCCACTGTGTGGGTCAAATCCTGCTTCAGGAGCTTTTCTGAGTAGATTAAAGAACAAATTTGTATTTCTTTGTGATGGTTGCTGTACTTTATAGCAGAAAGTTACCAACGGAGTTTAGATAGAGAGCAGTCCATATAAACAGGATCCTCATCTGCTATTATTCCCCCTTGTTCAACAAGCATGGGTTCAATATCATGGATTGGCACAGATGAATCTCTCAATGGAGCATTTTCAGGAGAATACTTGTTTCCCTGCTGTCTTTCAAGGTTATAGCTAGGGCATAGATCAGAGTTTATACCTGAGCTTTCATTGCTGCTAGAGTTCCTCTCTATATAGCCTGGCCAGTATGTAGTCCAGTTCTTATGTCCAGCCTTCCAATCCAGATCCCTGGACACTGGATCTCTCTTCACATACCTTCTGGCACAGGTCTTAGGGTCCCTTCCACGTGCAGCCGTCTCCCTCACAGGTAGCCTCTGGTGATTCCTAGCTCTGCAGCACCATTCCTCTGGCTTTCCCCAGTCCAATGGTGTATGCTGGACCTTGGAATACCTCCCAGTATACGTACTGCTTTGGACTCTTCTAGACCTCTCAAAGGCCTTTCTCTTCCTTCTTCCAAAGGGTCTCTTTCCCTCTCTGTCCGTCTGGTTTGGTTTCTGCTTCTGATGATCCTTCAGATGAAACTGATGATCAAACTCAAGCTGATTCTCAGGATACTGAGGACAATTCTCTGGATATCCAAGGTGATCATGAAGATGGTCATCTGTAGAATAAACTCTACTCTTATTCTGCTTAGATGAGTGTTCCTCCCTAACACAGCGCAGCTGTGCTGAATCAGGCCTTGCCCTTTGAGATGAGTGTTCTATCCTAGCACAGCACAGCTGTGCTGAATCAAGCCCTGCCCTTTGCAATGAGTGCTTGGGGATTACCTCATAGCCCTTTTGATTGAACACACGTTTTCTCACTTCAGCTCCTCTCATGGCTGTTGGAAACCTGGTGCATTCTGGGACTGGTAGTCTTTTATGGCAAAATTCTGTTTTCTCATTTCTACCAGCACTGACAGGTTGCTTGTTCAGAGACACTTCACCTTTTCTATAGCCCCTTCCTGAGCTATGATAAGCTTCCTTATCACATACCCCCCTGCTTAAGTTATTACGAACTGGTTTAACTGGTGAAACTTCTTTCCTACAGTCCGTAATACCTACGAGAGTGTTATCATTTTGAAGCTCACTTACTTCCTGACTGGCTTCAGGGACATTATTATTTACAGGCCTCTCCTTCCAAGACTTAAGTACATTAATATGGTAGGTCTGCCTACGCCCTCTTGCATTTTCTACCACATAAGATACTGGGCTCACTTGTTTAACAACCTTCCATGGCCCTTTCCACTGTACTTCAAATTTTGGGGCTGTACCTGCTACTTGAACCAAAACCTTTTCACCAATGCTTAATTGGCGGCTTTTGGCCTTCCTATCATACCACCCTTTCTGGCGAACTTGACTGTCCTGCAGGTTCCTCTCAGCAACCTGCGACGTCCTTTTCAAAC
This sequence comes from Ichthyophis bannanicus, assembly GCA_033557465.1. Lineage (NCBI taxonomy): Eukaryota > Metazoa > Chordata > Amphibia > Gymnophiona > Ichthyophiidae > Ichthyophis > Ichthyophis bannanicus. The sequence continues at coordinate 728,946,945 of CM066036.1, read as the reverse complement.
GTGCTCTCAAGTCACGTAGAAACAGTGGCACCTCCTGACTTCCTGGTTCAGGATCAATCCATTGTTCCCTCAAAATGTCTAACAAACCCCGTGGAGCCCTACCATACATCAATTCATATGGGGTTACACCTAGGGACACCTGAATTCTTTCCCTGCAGGCATATAAGGCAAAGGGCAATAACATATCCCATTCTGTTACCTCTCCTGCTAACCCCCTTCTCAACATTTGTTTGAGAGTTTGGTTGAATCTCTCCACCAAACCGTTTGATTGTGGATGGTAGGCTGAGGTTTTCACGTGATGAATGCCAAAGGCATCCCAGACCTGGGCCAAATATTTGGATACAAAATTGGACCCTCGGTCAGTCAACACCTCTCTTGGGAATCCCACTTCACAAAACAATTTTACTAGCTCTAAAGCTATTGTTTTTGCAGAAACATTCCTCAATGGTATGGCACAGGGAAACCTTGTTGCCTGATCTACCATAACTAGGATGTATTGGAAACCTCGGGGCGTTTTGACTAATGGGCCTACAATATCCATGGCAATGCGACCAATTGGGTCTATAATAATTGGCATGGGAATCAATGGCACCACCGGTGGGTGAGCCGCTGTAACTCACTGACACGCTGGACATGCAGCACAAAACTGGGCAGTTTCTTTGAAAATACCTGGCCAGTAAAAATGCATAAGTATTTGATCCAGCGTTCCTTGCATCCCTTTATGACCTCCCACTGGATGATCATGTGCTAGTCTAAGTACTAGCCCTTTGAAAGTTGTGGGTACCACCAATTGTTTACGTATGGTCCCATTCCTGGGGTCCTGACTCTCTCTATATAATATGTCATTATCTAGTCTGAATCTGGGCAATTCCTCCCTGACCTCCTGAGCATACTTAAAAGCTCGGGTGAGAGCTTGATCAGCTCGCTGCTCTTGTGGAAAGTTAGGAAACTTTGCCACCAACTCAGCTGGCACCCAGGGTAAACTTTGACCAGCTAACATCTCAGCCCTACCCTGTGCTCTGCAAAGTCTCTCACGCCGCTTTTGTTCTTTCAACTTTCTTACTTTACCAGATGATGGGGTTATTAAATCATCATGAGAGGGTAAGTCTCCTAATAACTCTGCCTGCTCCCCCTCCTCCTTCTGCTGGCTCTCTATCTTAGCCTGTGAGCGGGTGGATACAAGGCCCCTCTTATTACCCATAGTTTGGCCTTCTGGAAGCTGAACCATCTTTTTAGCTAGGGACTGAGGACTTCCAAAGAAAGGCCCGGGAGCTATTTCCATTATTAAACCTTCTCCCTCCTTCTTTCCTAGCCCTTCCAATAGACCCTGCTTAAATCTTGGCCAGTCCTTTCCTAGAACCAAATCAAAGGGTAGCCTAGGCACCACTGCTACCAGGACTTCCTCTTGTTCCCCCAGGCACTTAACTTTAGCCTATAGGTGGAATGTGATGTTGCAGCACCATGAATGCATCCGATGTGAACTTGGCTTTCAGGGGTTTTAGGCACAAATCCTTCTTGGGCCTCTATCCTCTTCCAAAGCCTTTTTGACATCATACTCTGGTCTGCCCCAGAGTCTAACAAAGCATTTGTGGTAATTCCGTGCACATCAACCATCAAAAGAAATCCTTCTTTGGGCTGTTTTAAATCCAGACCCATTAAGCTAGGGTGTGACTGGCATCCCTTCTTTAAATGTCCCCAGCTTCCACACTTGAAACATTTCTTTTCACTCCCCTGTGTCATCTGGTTTGGCACAGTACATTTATTTTCATAAATATTTTTAACTATTTTCTTTTCTGATACAGCACAACTTGCCTCAGCACCTATCTTCAGAGGGCCACCCATTCTATGGCAAGCCTGCGTGGCTCCCAAGAATCTCTCTGCTAGCATGGTTGCCTCTCCAAGATTTTGGCAATTTTGCTGTATAAGGAAAGTGTGCAAATCTTTAGGCACCCCAGACATAAATTGGTCCAGCATTATAATGTCTAATAACATTTCTACCATCTTTTGCTCAGGCTCCAACCATTTTACAGCTAAACCTCTGATTCTCTGACTCAGAGCCCTGGGTGTTTCACCCACTCTCAATGTAGTAGCTCTAAACATTCGCCTATACTCTGAAATAGACAACCCTAGGCGATCTCTAATAGCAGCCTTTACATCCTTATAATTCAAAGCCTGGGCTGCTTGCATTGCTCTGTAAGCTGCAAACGCCTCTCCAGTTAATGAGGCTGCCAGCCTTACAGCCCACTGGGTCTCTGGCCATGCTAATGCTTGTGCCACTCTTTCAAAAGACTCTAGAAAATCATCAACATTATCATCTGGAGTTAGCTTCCCAAAACTAAATGCCCCAATTCCTTGACTGAGTCCCACACTGTCCATATGTGGTGTACCAGTATTTACTGCTGGTCTTGCATCTGTTCCACTTTGGCTCTGCAGCTGAACTAGGGCTTGCACCAGATCAAACACTGGCTTCTGCTGGTCCATTAAGGCTTTCATAGCAGTGTCCTGTGCTTGCTGCGATAGCTCCTGTTGCCTGCTAAACTGGGCTGCCATCCAGCTAGCCATCTCCCTTGGATCCATCTTGATTCCTTGTCTCAGTGATGAATCCAGCTCTGCACAGGGTCTTTTCCCCCTGGGACAGCTTCCTGGAACAACCTCTTCTCCTCCAAAGTGCAGTTGAGGGGAAATCTTTTTTTCCAGCTTTAAACTTGAACTTTAGTTGTAATCCTCAGCAAGTAAATCCCTTTTGTGCAAAAGCAATCCGAAAAACTACGCCATTTGTCAGACGGCTGCCTGGGTGAGAATCTTCACAGTCTTGTCAAGTGCATATCTCTATATGATTTGCAAGGTATTGTGGGCAATGTAGTTCATTCACACCAGACACAGCTGCTGACAATAATTTAGTTGTGCTCTTGGGTAAAGCCAATAAGATATTTATTTATGGGGTTATTTCTCCCAACACAGATATGCTTGGTAGCACATAAATTAGGTAACTTACTTTCAGTGTTAACTTGGAAAAACAAAGTCAAAAATCAGGAAAACAACAAATGAAAAGTCACAAACAAGAAACAAACTATTCTTTTCAGGTTAACTTCTGATTACTTCCCACATAGATACAGAAGTGATTCTCTCCTAGCTCACAAGCAATTAGGTAAGGCTTAATTGCTAGCAGTTACCAGCTGAAACCCCTTAGCTGGCTTGCCTTCCACTGTGTGGGTCAAATCCTGCTTCAGGAGCTTTTCTGAGTAGATTAAAGAACAAATTTGTATTTCTTTGTGATGGTTGCTGTACTTTATAGCAGAAAGTTACCAACGGAGTTTAGATAGAGAGCAGTCCATATAAACAGGATCCTCATCTGCTATTATTCCCCCTTGTTCAACAAGCATGGGTTCAATATCATGGATTGGCACAGATGAATCTCTCAATGGAGCATTTTCAGGAGACTACTTGTTTCCCTGCTGTCTTTCAAGGTTATAGCTAGGGCATAGATCAGTGTTCATACCTGAGCTTCCATTGCTGCTAGAGTTCCTCTCTATATAGCCTGGCCAGTATGTAGTCCAGTTCTTATGTCCAGCCTTCCAATCCAGATCCCTGGACACTGGATCTCTCTTCACATACCTTCTGGCACAGGTCTTAGGGTCCCTTCCACGTGCAGCCGTCTCCCTCACAGGTAGCCTCTGGTGATTCCTAGCTCTGCAGCACCATTACTCTGGCTTTCCCCAGTCCAATGGTGTATGCTGGCCCTTGGAATACCTCCCAGTATACGTACTGCTTTGGACTCTTCTAGACCTCTCAAAGGCTTTTCTCTTCCTTCTTCCAAAGGGTCTCTTTCCCTCTCTGTCCGTCTGGTTTGGTTTCTGCTTCTGATGATCCTTCAGATGAAACTGATGATCAAACTCAAGCTGATTCTCAGGATACTGAGGACAATTCTCTGGATATCCAAGGTGATCATGAAGATGGTCATCTGTAGAATAAACTCTACTCTTATTCTGCTTAGATGAGTGTTCCTCCCTAACACAGCGCAGCTGTGCTGAATCAGGCCTTGCCCTTTGAGATGAGTGTTCTATCCTAGCACAGCGCAGCTGTGCTGAATCAAGCCCTGCCCTTTGCAATGAGTGCTTGGGGATTACCTCATAGCCCTTTTGATTGAACACACGTTTTCTCACTTCAGCTCCTCTCATGGCTGTTGGAAACCTGGTGCATTCTGGGACTGGTAGTCTTTTATGGCAAAATTCTGTTTTCTCATTTCTACCAGCACTGACAGGTTGCTTGTTCAGAGACACTTCACCTTTTCTATAGCCCCTTCCTGAGCTATGATAAGCTTCCTTATCACACTCTACAGTCCAAAAGGACTTCCAATCTCTGGGAGAGAAACTCAAGCCCATTGTTAACATTGTTGCATTCTCAGAAGTTCTGCCTGTTCTTGGTTAAGGGGACAAAAAGGCTGCATCGCATTAACAGCTTTGATACATGGCTCCAAACCTGGTGCAAACAAGAAGGATTCAGATTTGTTGGCGACTGGGGAAACAGATGGACCAACAAGAGACTATACTGTGCTGATGGACTACATCTCTCTGTCAAAGGGAAAAGAATCCTAAGTGAAAAATTCAAGCAGTATGTGGATATGCATTTAAACTAGGAAAAGGGGGTGACAGATGTGGAAGGTCAAGATCTGCATGCCACCCCCTGCAAAAACAGAATAACATCAGAAACAGACACACTTTTAAACCACACATCAAAAACAAGAGGGAAGATGTGGGCAGAACAAAATCAATGCAAAATGCACACAAGCCAGGTAAATGCTGGAAAGCAATGAGCACAAATGCTCGAAGCTTAGCCAACAAAGTTCCGGACTTGGAAGCCCTAATGGTGGAAATGGATTTGGACGTTGTGGCAATTACAGAAACATGGTTTAATGAATCACATGATTGGGATATAGCCATAGCTGGCTATAATCTATTCAGAAGAGACAGAGAAAATGGAAAAGGAGGAGGAGTAGCCTTGTATGTCAAAAGCAATGTCAACGCTACTGAAATGCAGGGGACATGGGGAAAAGAAGAAGCGCTCTGCATTGCGTTGGAAAGAGGAGATGGCACTGTCATCCATACTGCTGTAGTCTACAGTCCTCCAACTCAAATTGAAGAGATAGATAACAAATTGATTATAGATATTGCCAAGATAGCCATAAAGGGGGAAGCGATCATTTTGGGTGACTTTAATCTACCTGATGTGGATTGGATTACTCCTTCTGCACATCTGGAAAGAAGCAAAAAAATTGTAGATGCTCTCCAAGATGCATCACTTAGACAAATGGTCATGGAACCAACCAGGGAAAGCTCAACGCTGGATTTAGTGCTCACCAACGGTGATAGCATGTCGAATGTCTGCGTGAGTGCCTCTGTAAGCAACAGCGATCATCACACGGTGTGGTTTGAGAGGAAAGCCAAGGTACAAGCCAAACATAGCAAGCTCAAAGTCCTAAACTTCAAAAACACTGACTTCAAAAAAAATGTCCGAGTACCTAAAGGAGGAGATTACAGGGTGGAAGGAGATAAGGGAAGTGGAATTGCAATGGGCTAAACTAAAAGTGGCAATAAAAGGGGCAACAGATAAATATGTAAAAAAAGTAAATAAAAACAAGAGGAGAAGGAAACCTATTTGTTTTTCCAAAGAAGTGGCTGCTCAAATAAAGGCAAAAAACACAGCTTTCGCAAAATTCAAAAGCTTGCAAACAGAAGAATACAGAAATGAATACAGGATCAAACTCAAAGAATCAAAAAGAGAAATAAGGATAGCAAAATCAAAGGCAAAGGAAAAGATGGCTAAAGATGTTAAGGGTGGCGACAAAACTTTCTTCAGGTATATTCGGGAAAGGAAGAAGATCAGAGTTGGAATTGCAGGACTCAGAAGTGCTGGGAAAGGACTCGTGGAAAGTGACATAGAAAAAGCGAAATTGCTAAACAAATACTTCTGCTCTGTTTTTACTAAAGAAAATCCTGGAGATGGACCAGCTGTGACTCCCAAATATAAAACTGGGAATGAAGTAGATACCACACCATTCACAGAAGATGAGAACTTGCTAAACTGAAAGTGGACAAAGCCATGGGACCAGATGGGATACATCCCAGGATACTGAAAGAGCTCAGAGAGGTTCTTGCAGGGCCATTAAAGGATGTATTCAACAGATCCTTGGAAACAGGAGAGGTTCCTCAGGACTGGAGAATGGCTGATGTCGTACCTCTACACAAAAGCGGTGACAGGGAAGAAGTGTCAAACTACAGGCCCGTGAGCCTTACCTTGGTGGCGGGAAAAGTAATGGAGGCGCTCCTGAAAGAGCGAATAGTGAACTTTCTCAAAACCAACAGGTTGCAAGATCCGAGGCAACATGGTTTTACTGAAGGACAGTCTTGCCAAACAAATCTGATTGAGTTCTTTGACTGGGTGACCAAGAAACTAGATCAGAGGCATTCGATGGATGTCATCTACCTGGATTTCAGCAAAGCCTTTGATACTGTTCCTCATAGGAGGCTTGTCAACAAACTCAGTAGCTTGGGGATGGGTCCCAAGATGGTGAACTGGATTAGAAATTGGTTGACTGACAGACGACAGAAGGTGATAGCACATGGAGCTCACTCGGATGAAAGGAAGGTGATTAGTAGGGTGCCCCAGGGTATGGTCCTGGGCCTGGCACTGTTCAATGTATTTGTGAGGGATATTGCTGAAGGACTGAATGGAAAAGTCTGTCTTTTTGCAGATGACACAAAAATTTGCAACAGAATGGACTCCCCCGAGGGAGTGGATAACATGAGTAAAGATCTACAAAAGCTGGGAGAATGGTCTAATGCTTGGCAATTACGATTTAATGCAAAAAAGTGCAGTGTCATGAACTTAGGTAGCAGAAATCCAAGAGAAATGTATGCAATAAGGGGCGAGAGGTTGGTGTGCATGGTTCAGGAGAAAGACCTTGGTGTGATTATCTCTGATGATCTCAAGGTGGCAAAACAGTGTAACAAGGCGGTGGCAAAAGCCAGGAGGATGTTGGGATGCATACAAAGAGGGATTACCAGCAGAAAGGAAGAAGTACTTATGCTACTGTACAGGTCGCTGGTGAGGCCTCACTTGGAATGCTGTGTTCAGGTTTGGAGACCATATCTTTTTTTTTTTTTTTTAAACTTTTATTTTCATTTTGCAACAAACAAAAGAAACAACACACCAAAGGAGACAAAACAAGTATACAATAAGGAAAAGCAAACCCTATTACCCCCCACCCCCCTGCTTCTTCTCTAAGCCGACAGTATCAGCATGTGAGCGCTTCCAAACAACAGTAATTGTACATCAAAACGAACATAAATAGCATCTGCGATACAGAATGATCATGTGACAGAGATTTATACAAATTTAAACAGTCAGATGAGAGCATTTAGCGGTGTGAACATAATCATTGAGCATCTTCCATTTAGACAGATGATGGGGGGTCTGAACGGAAGAAGCGAACATACGAGGTATTTGTTCATATTTACTGTAGAGACAGACATGATTCCACCATTCATTGGGGCTCAGATGGGAGCTATTTTTCCAGTATTTCGTAATTAGGGAAATAGCAATGCCCAGCATGAAGTCTAAAAGGAAGTAAGCCGATTTTGGAAGAGAGGGGATCCCCGCAGCTGAGCGGAGTCCCACTATCCTCCAAGACAGGGGCTCTTGAAAGTGCAAAATAGATTGGATACGGCCCCAGACCCGACGCCAGTAATACTGTAGTGCGGGACATTCATACATAACATGAGTTAGTGAACCAATGGCCGCATGGCATGTCCAGCATTTATTGCCCTGGGAGGTGTTCCATTTGGCTAATCTGTCAGGAGTATAGAAACACCGGTGGGCTAGAAAGAAGAGTGTCTGAGTGAGTGAGGCGGATCTGGAGACCCGTGTCACTCTACTCCAGACAAGGCTCCATTGTTCCGGGGTCAAAGTTACATGCAGTTCCCGCTCCCATGCTTTCTGTGCTATAGGGGTATCTCTATTTACAGCATTACTTAAGGTTTTGTAAAAGTTAGATGCTACACCCGGTGAGCTCCCGATAGATCGGATAGTCTCCGACAAGTCTTGGGTAGGGGATTCCGATGGCGGGAGCACCTTAGCACTCCGAAGACAATGCTGTAGTTGCACCAACTGAAAGTAGTGTTTCGCTGGGAGACCAAATTCAATTTGCAATTCACTAAAAGTTTTCCAGCGACCATCATGGAACAACTGGGTAGGGGTCCAAATGCCCCTAGTGTACCAGGGGCTCCACGCCATCGGTTTATTTTGTATTTGAAATCGAGTATTGTACCAGAGCGGGAGTCTGTCTAACGGACAGAATCGGGAGTCTAGAGATTGAATAAGAGTATTAAAGGCACCTAAAGTGTCTAAAAGCATTGGTGGATAGTGGGAGTCTGATGGGAGAGTCATACCAGGGAGAGAAGTAAGAGGAAACGGTTTGCAAAGGTTCTCCTCTATGTCTAGCCACACAGGTCTACTCGGTGCTAGATCTTCCAGCCAACGAGCACCTTGTTTGAGAAGAAAAGAATGGTGATATTTCAGGAAATCAGGGAATCTGACACCCCCATTTTCCTTATCAGCTTGCAACTTATGCTTCGCTATCCTAGGTGTCTTGTTTTGCCATAAGTATCTAGTCAGAAGGCCCTCTAAATCTTTATATGTACGTCGAGGTAGGAGACAGGGCAACATTTCTAAAATGTAATTCACTTTAGGAACAATCATCATTTTTATGGTTTCTAGGCGACCCCACCAGGTAAGTGTTAAAGGAGTCCAACGGTGAGTAAGCGCCCGGACTTTAGAGGTTAAGTCTTTGGCATTAAAGGAGATAGCGTCTTCCAAAGGAGAGCAATAGTGGACCCCAAGGTATTTGACCATGCGAGGTTGCCATAAAAAGGGAAAGGATTGCATATCTGCTTGATGAATCAGAGGATTTAATGGAAAGGCTACCGATTTGGTCCAATTTATCTTATACCCCGAGAGTTGTGAATATTTACCGATTTGCTCTAGGACAGCCGGCACCGAGTCTAAAGAGACAAAGAGCATAAGGTCATCAGCATATGCTGAAATTTTAATTTCCCTATGAGAGAAGGGGACTCCATGAATCTCCTCCGATTGCCGGATTAGTAAAGCTAAGGGTTCGAGTGCAAGATCGAAAAGAAGTGGAGACAGTGGGCATCCCTGACGAGTACCGCGTTGAAGGGGAAATGGCTGAGACTTTAAAGCATTAGCACAGATACTGGCTGTAGGCTGTGCGTACATGGTGTGGAGACAACGGAGAAAACCTTCTCCGAATCCGTACCAGCGGAGAGTTGCAAACAGGAAAGGCCATTCTAAGCGATCAAAGGCCTTCTCAGCATCAAGTGAGAGGCCAACAAATGGTCGATCAAGATTAACTGCGGTAGTCAGTACATGACATAGAGTCCGAGCATTGTCAGCGGTTGATCTACCGGGAATGAAACCGCATTGATCTGGGTGTATTAAAGTAGACATCCTATCAGAGAGCCGGGTGGAGAGAATGGTGGCAAATATTTTATAGTCCGCATTTAGGAGGGAAATTGGACGATAATTAGCTGTTAGTTGCGGATCTCTCCCCTCTTTCTCAAAAACTACTACATTTGCCATTGAAAAGGACCCAGAAGGAGATCCCTCCTCGGCCAGAGCAGAAAAAGTTTCAAAACTGGAGCTAAGTCAGCGTTAAAGGTTTTGTAGAATTCAGCAGGGAGACCGTCCGGGCCGGCAGCTCGACCTGTGGCACATCTCTTGAGAGCAGAATGAATTTCTGATAAAGTGAATGGTTTGTCCATGGCCTCTCTATCTTCGTCAGATAGGGTCGGTCGTTGTACCCCTGAGAGCAATCGTTCAAATACTTCTGGCTCAAAATCACATTCAGATTGATAAAGCCGAGTATAAAAATCACGAAAGAGTTCTAAGATTTCTGTATCTTTAGTGACCAGGCCCCCCCCCCGACGGATTACGGAGAGCGGTAACACGCTTGGCTTCTTTTTGACCTTTCAGGGCATTCGCTAATAATTTGCCAGCACGGTTATTTTCCCGGTAATACAACCCTTGTTGTGATTCAATATTTTTAGCAGCAGCAGTATATAAAAGCTGATTGTATTGAAAGCGGAGGCGTTGTAAACGGAGTAAAATACATGGGTCAGTACGGGACGTAAGGAGACGCTCCCCAGCTTGTATCTGTTGCTCTAGAATCAGTAAGTGTTGCTTTCTTTGTTTCCCCTGTCGAATTTGATAGCTGGTTATAGTAGCACGGATAGATGCCTTAAAACCCTCCCACCAAGCCCAGCTCGCTGTGTCATGGGGTGAGTTAAAATGAAAATAATCTTGGATAGCGGCCTTTATGTCAACCTGAAAATCTTTTTGATCCAGTAGGGATCTATCAAAAAACCAAGCACAGGGATGATCATCTCGCGTAGTGACATGCAATGAAAAAGATATGGCAGCATGATCAGAAATATGGAGAGGATGAGTCCTAGCCGTGTCCACTTGAGAAATCAGTGCTTTGGAAATGAGAAAGAAATCTATTCTAGATTGTGAGTGATGGGGGGCAGAAAAAAAGGTGTACTCTAAGTCGGAGGGGTGAAGTAGCCTCCATATATCTACTAGCGCAAGGTCTTGCATCAGAGCTGTAAGGGTAGCAAGACTCTTGGGTGGACTACTCGTTCTAGGCGGTTGTCTATCTATCAAAGGATCTAGCACTTGATTGAAATCGCCACCAAGTATTAATGGAGTATTGGCAGAGGCCTGTGCCAACTGCGCAATACTTGCATAGTAAGCAGGGTTATCCACATTCGGGGCATAAATACAAATACACGTGAATTCACTATCTCCAACCTTAAAATGTGCACGGGCCCATCTACCCTCCTTATCAGAGCTAGTATCTATTACAGTAGCTTGCAAAGACTTCTTAACCAGAATGGCTACCCCACACCGTTTGGAAACGGCGGGAGAATAGGCAGCCACCAGGTAAGGTTTAGCATTGAGTTTCAGTGTTTCAGCGGAATTTAGATGCGTTTCCTGAAGAAACACTAAATCAGCATGCTCATGGTTAAGATAGCTAAGAATTTTCTTTCTTTTGATTGGACTATTGATGCCTTTTACGTTAAGTGATAAGATCTTACATAAGGCCATTGAGCAAGGTTAAAAATTCTGAAAGAGAACATGATAACGCACATAAGTTCACAATGTCCCTCATAGTAACTGTATCTGGCTGTACACATGACATGATAGAAAATGAGCTAATGTAATACAATGAAGCGCCCCACATTAAAAAATAAGAACCGCAGTGCGGTAGAGAAGAAGCAGAACCCCAGAAATTACTGGCGACCATGTGTCTGCGGGGAGAAACCCCAGAGAAGGCCGAAATTGAAAACATATAACCTGTATAACTGTGCGTGCTCCGAATCCAACCGAGGCACACATCATGGATAGAAGCAAACAAGGCATAGACATACTATAGAATTATTTCCCAGTTTTTCAAGATTTCAGATACAGTCTAGCAAATCAGAAGAAAAACAATTTAACAGTGCTATCATTACTGATGTCATGCATAACGCCACTAAAGCATAAACACTTTCAAATGCTTTGCTTTAATTTTTGTAACTGATATTATTTAAAAGATATTTATTGCTCCATGAAGACAACATAAGAATGAACAGTAAAACACTGGCATTACAAAAGGTTAACAATGAAACGAGGCACTGATGCCATAAATCTGGGGTGTACAAGTTCAGTCCTCAAGAACCAGAAATACAGACCAGGTTTTCAGGACAGCCCTAAGAAATGGGAATGAGAGATCTGCACACATACTATCTCCATTGTATGCAAATATATCTCATGCATATTCACTAGGGATGTCCTGAAAACCTGGCCTGTTTGCTACCCTCCAGGTCTGAATTTGTGTACCCCTGATATAAGTGAAATTAAGTAACATAATTATAATTTATCTCTTTGTTAGCTAGATAATATCTTTGGTTTTGGTGCACATTGGGACATATTTACAAAACTACGGGTGCCTACCCTGTATACAACCCCAAAAAATGAGCATGGGAGTGGCTCTGGACCCATGTTAAAAAATGGAGGCATGCCTGGCATGTCCTCAGCTAGAGCAGGTTCCGTGCCAACCCTGCGCTAAGCTGTTTGACACAAACAATTTGGGTGCCCTTATGCCACTCACTGAGGTATCGGTAAATGCAGCTATGCTAAGTGCAGCATTGCAGGTTATTTCATAGTAATGACACCTGCACTAACAGTAATGTGCATGCTCTGCTCCTGAATTACCCAATCTCCACACCAACCCTTGTTATTCAGTTAGCGTGGGATTTTTGCATGTGGTAAACCTTACCGTGATACACTTGGTATATGCGATACCCCATGCTGTTAGCGTAGATCAGTAAATATACTATATTATATATTGTTTTTGCTTTCAACAGTCTTTCTATACAGCCCTTATTGGGCATTCTTAAAAAAAAGGAACGTATTTGAAACTATTGGCCACTGTTGGAAACAGGATACTGGGCTTGATGGACCTTGGTCTGACCCAGTATGGCATATCTTATCTTCAGTTTCAAATGCATTATAAGATGACTGAAGCTAATTCATTTTTTCACTTTGGAACTAGGATTGAAACTTATTTGAGGAAAAAATTTAGATGCAGAAATGCACTGTACATGATTATAACATGAGTAGATATCAGTTCCTCAAAGAGTCTGAAATTTTGATGTACTGAATTCCTTTACACTGTCAGAAAGGAGCTATCACAAAATAACTTACGGCAATCTTTTTCATCTTCTCCATCCCCACAGTCATCTTGCCCATTGCACCTGAGGTTTATTGGGATGCATTTTTGCTTCTTGGAGCACTTGAACTGACCCGACAGGCAGACATATGTGTCTGGAAGATAAGCAAGAAATCAGAGATGAGTTTCTCATTTGAATGTAGATCAGCAAGCATTTAATCAGTGAGGGATCTTATTCAGTTTTTTGTGCTTTGTATCTAATCACATACCACAGTTGAGTTCATCAGAGTTGTCCACACAATCATTTTCTCCATCACAGATAAATGCCGGCAGAGTGCAAAGTCCATTTCCACACTGAAACCGCCCAGGCTGACATTTAAATTCAGCTGAAATAAGTAATTTAATTTATTATAATTTATTAACATTGTCTTTCAGACATTGAATAGATTGTTCTAAAATAAGTCTATTGCACAGTGCAAAAGGTCATAAGTCATGTAAGCAAGGCACATCTATTTGAAATGCATCAGTATAGCTACATCATATTTGTTCTCTTTGTAGACGAAAACAAATGAACACAACAAAGAGCTATAAGAAACTTTGAATTAGACACTGATAACAAAAAAGGGTTGGCAATATGAACTGAAATATGAAAATCCAAGTTTCATTCATGTGCATTTCCTTCTAATAGTGACATTAAAACCTGTAGGATGACAGTTAAGGAGCTCTAACAATATGGCTCTAGGAAAATGATTTTTAATATAGCACTGATAATTTGAAAAATAATGGACATTTTTTTCTTGTGGATGTCCAATATATATTTAAGTATATTCCACTTGTACTGTATCAATTGGGCTACATGTATGTTTGAAATATGAAGACATGACCTTTGTAGTCTTGAAAGATTAAATGTGAAAACAAAACCTGGGTTAACTAAGCCCGTTTTTCAAAAACATTTCCGGTAACCAGTTTTTCGTGTCTAATTTTTTTGTCGGAGAGGCCAGCCAAGCTAAAGGAAGCACGCCTTACGCCGTTGTGGCCTGTCCATTTTATTAAATAAGAATACAATCTTAATCACTTTAAAAACTGCGTCTTAATATGTTACTTAGCTGAATCTTTGAAAAGGCTGTAGAAAAAATAGCGTCTACTTGGGTGGACGATCATACTTCGATTATATACTTGTCTCGTTGGCATACTGACTGCACAACAAGTTATGTGGTGTATTTAATAACATGACCTTGTTCCTTTTACTATATTGGCCGTACATCGCGCCCGTTCAAAGTACGATTGGCGGAACATGCCTCTCGATTGAGGACACAAACTTTATCAGCCCCTATGGTTGAGCACTGTTTGCAGTCAATGCATAATTTTCAGGATTTGAAGTGGCGAGTTTTGGATTTTGTACCTGACCATCCACGAGGTGGTGATCGTCTTCAAGTGCTTCAAAATTTAGAACAAAAATGGATTTTTCGATTGAATTCTGTACGGCCGCATGGCATGAATATGCAGGTTGATTGGCACACTATTTATTGACAGCATCTTCACTACCTGGGATTTTAGGGGGCGAAGCTTTGTCTAATGATCCCTCCCCACAATCCTCTTGATTGTCCACTATTTTTTTGGGCTTTTGATTGGAGCACCTTATGGTAATTGAGCGGATGTTTATGAAGCCGGTACTTATAAAGACATCGTTTCTCAGCTCCATAGGTTTGAATGGCTGAGAGCGTATTGCACAGCGGCTTAGACCTGAAGCAGGGGATTATTTTTAAATACCCCGAAATGTGTCACGTCGTCCTCCCACTATTTTTTCTACAGCCTTTTCAAAGATTCAGCTAAGTAACATATTAAGACACAGTTTTTAAAGTGATTAAGATTGTATTCTTATTTAATAAAATGGACGGGCCACAACGGCGTAAGGCGTGCTTCCTTTAGCTTGGCTAGCCTCTCCGACAAAAAAATTAGACACGAAAAACTGGTTACCGGAAATGTTTTTGAAAAACGGGCTTAGTTAACCCAGGTTTTGTTTTCACATTTGATTTTTCCAACTTGGCAGAGGGTATTTAGTTTGTTTAGTTGTCTTGAAAGATTATGCATTATAAAATAGTTTTTGTTGATACAGTAAAAGGTATCACAGCCTTAAAATGATCTGTTTTATGTTTTCACAGAAACACTGAATATGGGAACCTATGGACCATTTTATTTGCCTAATCTTCCTATACTGTTTGCATGTCCTGTCAATTTTGAATTATGGTGCTGGTGAAAAATACTGTGTATACCACGGACTGCCTGAACAACAAATCAGTCAGTACTAGAGGAGATCAAACTTAAGCTTTCTTTTGAAGCTCAGATGACAAGACTTTGACTTTCATACTTTGGACATATCATGCGAAGAGAGAAATCATTAGAGAAAGGCATCATGCTTGCAAGGTTGAAGGTCAGCGCAAAAGAGGATGACCAGAAATGAGATGGATCAATACAATAACAGCAGCCATGGATGCCACTCTATCAACAATGAGTTCCCTGACTGAAGACTGAACACAGTTTAGGACAACTATCCAAGGGGTTGCCATGAGTCGACACTGACTTGATGTCACTTAACAACAACAGTCTTTCAATTTGTACCTATCTAGTGTGAAGCCACAATTCTTACTTGAGTAGAGAAATAGCCTAATAGGACAATAGCATGAACATCAGGAAAGATCAAATCTTGATGGCCCTCCTTATGATTTGGGGCAAATGATTTGACCTTTTATTATCTCAAGAACAGAAGCAGAATGTATGCCCTCTGGAGGCAGGGAAATCTCTATTGGGCTTTGAACTAACAATGAAAACGTTTAAGGAGCAAGTTTACTAAGATGAATTAATGGTTAACACATGCTATTTGTAACTTATTCCCTTGTTATTCAGCCCAGCTTAGTAAATATGCCAAGAGCCCCAGAAAAAAGTGATCTTACCCATATCCCTTCTGTTAAGATATTTTTGTTCCATAAATACTTGCATCCTTTCATTGTCTGACTTCGATGTCATGTGATGTATAAGCGAGTGAGGATGTTTCTCTCCTCACTCCAGGGCTGCTTCTCTACTAACCGGCTTTTATCGGTTCTTCTTCCTCTGATACTGCCTGAACGGTGGAGAGCAAGTGGTAGGCATCTGTGGAGCTGTTCGTACCGCACTTTCACTAAGCCACAATGCCTGTGGCGTCTAAAAAATAACGTGACAAGCCCAGCTGGAATAACTTTGTTTTCACTGACTTTGTTTGGAGTGGAGAGCACTGATTCCTCCCCCAAAGAGCTTGCAAAGGAGGTGGCCAAGCTATTGGAACCCAAATTTGACCTTATCCTCAAGAAATTAGAAGGTATGGATGATTCCCTTACTGACATCTTCCACAGAGTAGATGAGATTGAAAAACATGTGGCCACGTTAGAAGATTCCGAGGGATAATGCGACAGTGCTCACAAAGCACAGCAGGCCCAAATAGAGACATTGGCAGCTAAACTTGACAACTTAGAAAATTGTTCTCGTCAGAACAATTTGAGACTTGTCAGGGGCTGAATCGTGGGCTGACCATTCTTTGCCCTCCCTTATTAAACCAAGGAGCTTGGTCTTGAAGAACTCTTAAGGACAATACAAGTCGAGCTCACCACCTGGGGCCTTGCATGGAGGGCAGACAGAGGCCACGGGTCACTATAGCTCAAATCCTTCATTTCCAACATGAGATCAGATTTCTTCAAGCTTTTCGAAAAAAAAGGAGACCTCACTTTGGAGAAAACATCATTTTGTTAGTCCAAGACTATTCAGCCACCGTTGCTGCTAAATGCAAAGAATTTGCCCACTCTGCTGAACTTTTTTGTCGGAAGACCCGCTTTGCTTTGACCTTCCCAGCAGTGCTATGGGTTACTCATGAGGGACAGACTACTGTTTTTTGAACAGGCACCGGTGGCATGCAAGTTTCTGACTTGGAGACCTACACAGGCTGAGCACCTTGTTCTAAATCTATGTATTTGTTGCTTTTCAGCTGGCTTTGACTATGAGTCCTGTGCAGCATTTGATGACTGACCAGGACAGAACAACCTGTTCCACCGGTCCGCTGGATGCCTTGGATACTTGCTATGTGACTCTGTTTTCTTTGCAGTTCTGAATGGGAAATATATTGCTTTCCTGTCAGCACGAGCCTCCCCTGCTTTAACTTTTAAGTTGTTTTTTTCATACTGTCTCTGCTCTCATTTGTTGCATCCTTGGTAAATTTAGCGATGACTGTGCTAGAGGCCACAACTGCGGGAGACTGAGACTTGGAGGCAGCCCCATAGCAGCTGGATCAGACCTCACCTCAGGGACGAGGCATGGAGTGGTATTAGACTGTACTGTATTATTGTTGATGGGTAGGGTTTGCTTTGGATGTCTGGTGGAATGTATGCAGAGTGTGTGGTTTAGTTTTAGATGTTGAGGGAGAATGTATGGGAGTTGTATGCACTTGTGTGTGTGGGGTGGTTGTTGGGACATGGGTAGAGGGGCAACAGAATGGGGCTCTGCAGCTGGTGGATGAGACGGTTCATGGGATGTTTTGGTGATACTGTGGCATGGAGGACCTCTTGGGGCTGAGGCTGGGCAGCTCTTAGTAGGAAGAAGATTATCATTTTTAGGATGGCCACCCTGCGGCAGAATGGATGTCCTGTAAAATCCATTTCGTCTCTTGGAATGTAGGTGGGATTAATTTGCCCATTAAATGTACTAAGATCTTGCAGGCTCATTGACTCCACCAACTCCTTGAAAAAGCATTTTCTTGCAATCCTTTTGAGTTTTCATCCCTTCATTTTCATATAAAGATCCCTTGTCCTTGAGTTTTTCATCTTATGGAAAATACCATCTTCTAATACATAATTAAAAACTCCTACAAATTTGAGTATTTGTATCATATGTTTATGTTTATTATGCTTGATTGACCACCCTTCATAAAATACAGCAGGACAGATTACAATAAATATAAAAACAGGGTAAAACAGGGAGGAAAAGAACTCCATTTCATAAAGAAAAGGTTTTAAAACAATCATTATCAAGGAACATGACAGGAAGATGAGGAGAGAGAGTGTGCAGACAGGAAGGCTACAGTTACGGGTAGAGTTTCTTCTTCTAGAGAGTTCATTTTTAGCACTTTTATTTTCTCAATACATGGCTTATAGCGCAAGCCACATATCAATTAGATGTCCTTATTTCCTCTAACACAACATTAAACCACTATAACATCACAGAAAAACAGAATTCAGTATTCTAGTGTCGCTGAATTTGTGTAGATAGATAAAAAGATAACAAGTTAAAGTTTCACTTAGGGGTATGTTTACTAAAACCCCGGTAATGTGTGCGGCCCGCTAGTGTGCGGGTGCCATATAAGGAGTGGTCTGGCTGAAAAAAGCAAAACTGGGATTATTCATGCGCTAATGTGCGCGGCGCCCATGTGCGCCCCGCACATTAGCGCATGAGAAAGCTGCGCGGAAGGCATAAGTGGCGCTGATCTACACACAGAGGAGCAGAGCCACAGCACAATGGTTAAGACACTGACCAGTGGTGCAGGGATCAGGGGTTCAATCCCCCACAGTGCCCAATGAAGACAGCTGACTGAGGCATTACTTTAGGAGGCGTTTAAATAATGGGCAGCATAAGGCGGTGTGCTAATGCTTTAGGAGGCATTTTAATATTGGGCGGCATAAGGCGGTGTGCTGATGCACAAGCACAGGAATAGAGCCACAGTACAATAGTTAAGACACTGACCAATGGTGCAGGAATCATGGGTTCAATCCCCCACTGTGCCCAATGAAGAATGCTGGCATAGGCATTACCTATTATGGGTAAGTTTGCTTTAGGAGGCATTTTACTTTTTATTTTAATTACTACTACTAGCAAACGCACTCTCAAAGCGTGTTAACATAAGGCGCCCCATAAGGCACATTTTAAAGTGCACTGTCCGCCAAGGCACCCTAGAATGTTGCTTATAGGGTGCTTTATAGGGTCCCCTATGAGGTTCCGCAAGGTCACAGCAATGTTTTTCATGGCAGCACTGTGCAGTTTAAGGAATGAAAAGCATAAGTAGGTGCGCTGACATGCAAGGAGGAGCAGCAGCAGTGTAGCACAATGGGTAAGGCACTGACTGCTGATACAGGGGTCATGAGTTTGCTCCCCAGTGTGCCTAATATGTAAGGCTGGCTGTCGCATCAGCTTTGCAATGTATGTATTTTTTCCTGCAGCACTTTAGTTGTATGTTATTAATTGCTGCCAGCAAACAGGTCCTCACGTGCCGTAATTGAAGGTGCCGCATAAGGCACCCTATAAGGCACTCCATAGGGCACATTATAAAGTGCACTGTCCGCCACGGCACCCTAAAATGTCCCCTATAGGGCACCCTATAAGTTGCTCCACAGGATAACGTATAGTGCACCTTATATGGACGGTAACCATAAGGTAACCTATAGGGCGCCCTATAAAGCGCCCTCTGAGGAACCTTATGGGTACAGTACGATGAGGGTGTTTTTGCTGGCAACAATAATGTACATTAAAAAGAGATAATGCTCTGGGCAGCCCCATCAAATAACCCCACTGTGGGTTTGAACCCATGACCTCTGGCTCCATAGGCAGTGAAATAACCAGTGTGCTACAGCCCTATAACTGCTAACAAGCCCCTGGCTGGCTGCAGAGGGAGTGCACGTCACCACACAGACAGTCTGCTGTGGTCACCAGGATAGGGTTAGCCCACCCGTACCCATGATGCACTGCACATGCAAATCAGCTGTCCACAGATAAACACAAGATGGGGAATGCACCCCCACAGCACCTCGGCCTGGTAGGGGGAAGTGACCATGTGCACCCCCCAGCACCTCGGCCTGGTAGGGGGTACTGACCGTGTGTTTTACTGGCACAGAGTAGCTACACACCGTCACATTGTGCGGTTACTGTGCTCACCCTGAGGGTGCAGTGAGACACCCAGCACCAGGTCCACAGCACCTTCCATGGCTGAAAGAGGCCATGCCTGAGGTCCAAAGCAGTGTTAATGTGTGAGATAGGTACTTTCTGCAGAAACACCTTGGATATCTCTGTCTGTCTCAGTCAGGCATAGCCCCTATGGACTCCCAAGTGGGCTATGTACCACCACCCCCCCCCTCCAGGGCTGAGGGTTGCAAACAGGGTCTTCTATCAACAGATCCACATTCTACCCCCCCCCCCCCCCCCTGCAATGGTGGCAGTAGAGGGGACCATCAACCCCAGTCCTGCTGGGGAACAGACACCCTACAGGGCAGTCAATGCAGCTCTGTACACATCCATAACACAATAGCAGACAGACATTAGGCCTGGATATGCTAAGCTGCACCCCACCACTATCTGATATTCTCCTGCAGAAAGCCTTCAGCCACTGCACCCTGCAAGCCGCTCCATCAAGACACATACCAGCTGCAAACAGTCTGCTAGCTAGTCCATAGTGCATGTTCCCAGTGGAAATGCATGCACCCAGAACTGGGATGTGAACATACACAACAAGCAGATAAATAAGTGACTGGGCCCCAAAAGGAAACCCATAAATATCACATGAGAGAAATACTATATAGCACTATGGGGGTGCTTAGCCATGCTGTCGTCACTGCACAGTCAGGGTGAGAGTGATCCCCCAGCAGGACATACTGAGGTCACCCTGTCTGTGTAGATGGTGGCCGGGCACTACAATGTCCCAGCCAGTGCCCTATTCCCTGTGCAGATGCATCCTGGCCAGGTCACCCTGTCCGGGCTATACCCATGGTACCTTGCTCCTCATTATGCACATTGGCAGGCCAATACTGGCAACAGTGCTGGCAGTGTGGGCTGTGGAAGGTGTTTGCAGCCACCACACACTGTATAGACAGACACACACTCCCACACCTATGCCAGCATTGTGCTACTCTAGAGGAGTTTAGCAGCCCTGCCCACCACACCAGTCCTGGGCACAGTACAGGCATGGATATGCTACGCAATACTGTTGGGGGTCACTCCCCAGGGTGGTAAACACTGTCAGAGACCAGACCTGAAGCACACACTGCAGACATCAGAAAGATTGTTATGATGGAGCTCAATGAGCAAACTGTGCTTAACGTAGGACTTGCCATCTGCCAGTAATCATAGGAAACGTTTGATAGGTGTGTACCGTATACCCAGGTGTAGGGTGGCATTGCTAAGGTATGCAAGTGCTAGTATTGGGAGATGCACTCAGGGCCCAATGTCCTGCCTCTCCAGGAGGCATTAGCCAATGGGGCCTGTGGGTGTGGGTGTGGGTGTGTCTGGCCCTGTTGGCTGCTGCTTTACGGCAGAGGTTCCCAACTCCAATCCTGGTGTGCCAAACATTGTTCGTGTTTTCATGCTGTCCCTCATGAATATGCATGGGATACATCTGCATAGCATGGGGGTGGTGCATAGATATGCAGCACAGGCATCTTTATTAGAGGCAGCATGGAAACTGAATGGTGTTTGGCCCTCCAGGACTGCATTTGGGGGATTCTGCCGTAGGTAATGCACATTTCTATGGTGTTTGTGCTGTGTAGGGTAAAATAGAGGTTTTTGACCCATGCTTATGGTCTCAGCAATAATGGTTCAGTCTTTACTACCATGTTTTCTTCATGGGTAAATAAGGGGACTGAGTTGGCAGGAGCCCCAGCTGGGTTTTGAACCTGTGACCTTCTGGTCTTAAAGGCACTGGCTGTGTCCGCTGCACCACCATCTTAGCACAAAAACAGTGCATTCCCTGGGGAGTCCATGGCTGTTTGTCAGACAGGGCCTGTCTGTTGGAGGGCACTGCACCCACGTGAAGGGGGCTGGGCCACCGTCTGCTGTGGGCAGCAGCCACTGCCCCCTCCACCAATGGTACCCCTCCGCCACCATGCTGACATGGCCTTATATTGCTGAGAGCATCACAGCTAAATGATATGTGGCCCTCCAGGACTGCATTGAGGGGACTATGGTCTAGGTAATGCACATGTTTCTGGTGTCTGTGCTCTGTAGGGTAAAATAGAGGTGTTTGGACCATGCTTATGTTATCTGCAAAAAAGGTTGGTCTTTACTATCATGGTTTAGTGGT
This sequence comes from Ichthyophis bannanicus, assembly GCA_033557465.1. Classification (NCBI taxonomy): domain Eukaryota; kingdom Metazoa; phylum Chordata; class Amphibia; order Gymnophiona; family Ichthyophiidae; genus Ichthyophis; species Ichthyophis bannanicus. The sequence goes on along the minus strand of CM066036.1, from coordinate 728,925,073 downwards.
GGGTAAAATATGGTGATTGGGCTTGCAGGAGCCCCAGCTGGCACTTGAACTGGTGATCTTTGGCTCCTGAACACACTGTCTGTGTTCATTGCACCACACTGTGGCCACAGAGACAGTGCAGTCCCTGGAGATAGGAAACCTGGCCAAAGGAGTCATAAACCCTGCTCTGCACAATTTCACTGTGGGATCATTCACCTTGTATGGGGACGGAGCGTAGACCCTTCTAAAATTCATATTTCTTTTTTGGGGCTTTCTTGGGAGTGATTTTTGATGTTTTCCATGACTATCACTATTGCCCAGCTGGATTATAATTTATTAGAATTTTGTTGTGGTCATTTTCATTTTTATTTGCTATTTTGTTCTGTGCACATGTAACACACTGCTCACGTTTTGTAGGTTTCCCTGGTTTTGCTGTACATTGCCGACAGAAATGGTTTCTCTTCCCTTTAAATCGGCTCTACCGCGAGGTTTTCACGCGCGGTATTTTTTTCATCGAATTTCAGCCCTGCTCCTGTGCGGGGAGCCTCTCCCCTCCCACTCTCCACCCATTGACCCCGTCTCTCCGCCCCGGGGAGCCTTTCTCCGCCCTCCGGAAGCCTTTCCACGCCTCTATCGCTCATTTGCGCGACGCGCACATGAGCGGGCCCGTTAGTGCGGCGCGCACATGTGCGGGGCACAAAAACGCATCATTAGCGTGCGCTAAGGTACCTTAGCGCACGCTCAAGTGCGCCCCGCACAGTAGCGCGGTTTAGTAAACATACCCCTTAGATTTTTGAAGGAGATGAAAAATGATCACCTTCTGAAAAATTGTTTGGCTCAATGTACTACAGCAGGCATGTCCAACTTCAAACAGGTTGTGATCTACATTTTACGGCCAAAGGTGCCAGTGATCTACCACCATGAAAATGAAGTTTCAAATTAGTTTCAAATTAAATTTTAACCCAATAAAGTTGGAGGATTCCCCTCCCCCATTTTTTTTTATTAATGTTTTTAAATTTTCATACATAACCGTTATACCACAACAAAATACACACAATTATACAATAACAAAAAACAAACATATCCCTCCCCCCCCGGCTCTTTACGAAAGGGTGACACTCAACAAGCAATATAGTGCTTCGTTCTTGGGCTACTCCTAATTACACTATTGATCCAGCAACATACTCATCTAACAACTCCCATTTCTTGGCATTATACATTAAATTCCCGCTACAGTGCACCTTACTATAAGTTTTCTCAAGACTGACACATATACATAACTTGTTCCACCAAATATTCCAATCCAAAGTAAGGATAGACTTCCAATTTTCGAAAATAAGCTTCAAGGCAATCGCCATCATATAATGCAGCAAAAAGCGCTTTTCCTTATGTAGCAGCGGGATATATGCAACAGATCGTAGACAAACAATATTCCAAGTCAAAGGGGAAGAAAATTTCAGAATCTTCTGAATTCTATTCCAGATTGGCGTCCATAATTTTTGAACTCCAGGGCACTCCAGGATCAGGGCACTCCAGGATCAGGGCACTCCAGGCAGGATCAGGGCACTCCAGGATCAGGGCACTCCATGTGGCTTAGAGTGCCGGTCTGCTCGCCGCACGTCCAACACCGGCCATTAGACTGTTTATCCCATTTGGCTAGTTTAATTGGGGTTATATGAGCACGGTGTAGGAAAAAAAAATAGAGATTGCGTAAGCGCTGCTGACCTAGAAACTCTGGTTACATACCGCCAAAGCTTCACCCACTTGTCAGTAGGTACCACAGTGCCCACATCTCTTTCCCAGACCTTTACAAGGCCTAATAATGGACATGAGGAGCAGTCTCTAAAAAAGGCATACAGTGCCGAAATTGCTTTTGGCTGCACTGCAATGCTACTAATTAACCCGGTTAAATAACCAGAGTCTGGCAGATTGGCAAGGTCAGCAATAACTGATTTAACACAATGTTTTATTTGAAGCCATTGGAAAAAACATGCCTTCGGCAAGGAGAATTCTTTCCGCAAGACAGCATAATCTTTCCATTGGCCCCCTATAAGCAACTGCCCTAACACCCATATACCACAGTTCTGCCACCTCCTCCAAGCTATGGTATTATTCCTTATCTTAAACAAGGGGTTCCGCCAAAGAGGCGAAGCTTTAGCGGGAGGGTTATCTTTCTCTACCCATGTGGCCGCGGTTAGATAAACCTCTTGAGTAGCTCTGACTATCTGAAGCGCTCCCAATGGGTCTATGATCCTGGATCCCAGAAGCCCTTGCAAAGGGTAAGGAGAAGCCAGCCTAGCTTCAACCTCTAACCAAACAGGCTTTTGCAGCAACTCCTCATACACTAGCCATAAAGCCCCTTGCCGCAAAATAGAGGCCATATGATAGTGGTAAAAATCAGGGAATGACACCCCCCCTTTATCTCTGGTTAGCTTCAATTTATATGCTGCAATTCTAGGACACTTCCCAGCCCACAAAAAATCAAGCACCACTCTTTCTAAAGATTTGTAAACTACTGGAGGTAACTCTAAAGGGAGCATACCTAAAATATAATTTATTTTGGGAGTGATTGTCATTTTTATTGTCTCTAACCTGCCCCACCAAGTGAGGTGTAGAGGCGACCAGTTCAAAACCAAGTTCCGTGCTGTTTTTTTTAAGATTCTACAATTAACTTGCAGGGTTTCCTCCATGAAAGCACAATATCGAACCCCTAAATATTTTATCAGACCTGTCTCCCACTGAAACGGAAACTCTGCCATTGAAGCCGCCATGCTCAAGCTGTTTAGAGGGAAGGCTATTGATTTACTCCAGTTTATTTTATATCCAGAGACAGTCGAATAGTTCTCTATCAACTTTAATATTGCAGCTACCGAAGAAGGCTGAGTAAAAATCAGGAGGTCATCAGCATAAGCCGAATGTTTAATCTGCATGTCTCCGACCTCTATCCCCTTAATGGCCGCAGATTGTCTAATAGCCAGATTTAGAGGCTCTAATGCTAAATTAAAGAGAAGGGGAGAGAGAGGGCACCCCTGCCGTGTGCCTCTACGCAATGCAAAAGGGAGGGAAAGCAAGCCATTCGCTAAGATACGAGCAGTCGGTTTAGCATATAGAACTTGCAACATATGTATAAAACATGGACCAAAACCAAACCATTCCAAAACTTTAAACAAAAAAGGCTATTCCAACCTGTCAAATGCCTTTTCGGCATCTAAGGACAGGCCCACTATCGGGAAATCCAAAGTATTTGCTTTTAGGATCAAATTACATGGTAATCTAGCATTATCTGCTGTTGAGCGGCCCGGAATAAACCCACACTGGTCGGCATGTATCAACCCCGGCAGCACCCGCGTCATGCGTCGTGCCAACACTGTTGCATATATCTTGTAATCCGCATTCAAAAGCGAAATGGGCTGATAATTACTGACCAGTGTAGGATCCCTGCCCGGCTTCTCAAGGACCACAATCGTGCCATCAGATAAGCGCCCAGTGCCCCCCTGAGGCACCTGCAAAAGTTGAAAATATTGCAACAGCCAAGGAGTAAGATCCTTGAGAAAGGTTTTATAAAACTCATTAGGAATGCCGTCCGGCCTGGCAGCCTTTCCCGATGCTAAGGAACGTATAGCCTGCTGAATCTCCTCCTCCCCCAGGGGTTCTTCCAATTCTTTGATTTGGTCTGCTGTTAAAACCGGGTGCTCTAGTTGACTAAAAAACCCTTCAATTTGCGCACTAGAAGCAGATATTTCAGAGTCATATAACAGCATAAAACTTTGAAAAAGCCTCTAAAATTTGCCCGCTTTTTTTTAACATAACCTGATTATCACCTGCTAAACTAGTTATATGAGTTCTATTTCGCTTACCTTTTAGAGCAGAAGCCAATATTTTGCCTGCCCTGTTTTGCTCTATATAATAACGAGATTGTTGCAAACGCAAAACTTGCTCTACCTCCGAGCTTAATATAGAATTATATTGTCCCCGCAGCCTTTGCAATCTCCCTAAGATATGCTTCTCTGCAGTTTTAAACCAGAGCCGCTCCCCCACTTTAATTTGTTCTTCTAGCAAATTGTGCTGCCTTCAACTTAGCCTCCTTAATGGAATAGCTCGTGATCACAGCTCTCATTGTCGCTTTACACGCCTCCCACCATGCCCAACCCGCTGTATCTGAAGGGACATTGATCTTAAAATACTCGGTGAGAGCCGTCTTAATAGTTTCCTGGAAGTCCACCTCAGTCAAGAGAGACCTTCTAAAGGACCACATCTCTGAACGTGCTTCTCCCTCCAACGATTGAAACCCTAAAGTGATAGCTGCATGATCTGAGATATGCCGAGCCTTAATGTCAGCATATTTCGTTTCAGTAACCAAAATTTTAGAAATTAAAAAATAATCAATACGGGACTGTGAGTTGTGAGGAGGTAAAATCTTTTTCAGTAGGGTGAAGCAGCCTCCAAATATCCACAAGTCCTAGAGACACTATACCAACCTTAAGTACAATGCTAGCCCGAGAGTGGGCCTCTTTTTTACTCGGACAGGGGTCCAAAATGGGGGCTAATGTCATGTTAAAGTCTCCACCTATTACTAGGGGCCACTGCGCCTCTTCTTGCACCTTTGCAACTAATGACTGGAAAAAACCTGGATCATCTATATTTGGAGCGTATACATTAAATAACACCAATTTCGACCCATTGATAAGCATCTTTGTCATAGCCCACCTACCCTCAACATCATTACTGGTTGCCTCTACCGAGGCACCTAACGCACTACGAACTAGGATAGCCACCCCGTTTTTCTTATGAGCTGCTGGAGCATGACCAGCCAGCACATAATACCCTCCACCCAGCTTCCTTGATTCCAAGGTGTTCAAATGTGTTTCTTGTAGCAACAAAATGTCAACTCGCTGCTTTTTACCATAACTCAAAATCTTTTTCCTTTTTATAGGATTTTGTATCCCTTTGACATTAAGGGACATCAATTTTATCCCACTTGACCTTGTCGCCATTGCTGCGCTTGCCAAACTGCCAGGAATCTGCCAGATACATGATGACCAAGGCACCAGAGCCCAATGGTCCTAACCCAATCAGTAAAGAGCCATCCCCAACCCCAAAAAGGGCACTCACCCTCCCCCAGGTGAGACAGCACGGAACTTATGGCCCCCGCCAGACCCGAGCCCTTACAATATTAAACATAAAACACATGATGATACCACCATCCTGACAGACAATAAGCCCTCTCCCCCCAAACTGTCAACACAAAAAGAGGATCACCTACTAACCCACACAAGGGCAACAGAACAAGTTACCCTAGTATAACAATAGAGTAACTAAGAATAACTAAGAATACAGCTTCCAAGTCATCCAGCCACCCTTATTATGCCCTTCCTCACAGGAAGGTCTTCATGCCCACAGTCAAAAGCCTTGAGAAAGAAAAAAGTCCTGAGCATTCAAGACATTTGAAGACACTCTTGTTCTTCAATAAACCTCTCCAAAGACCTAGGATCCTCAAATGTCTTCGTGGAGTTGTTCAGAGTGACCTTAAGACACGCCGGATAGAAAAGGCGGTAGCGGGCCTGCAATTTTTGCAGCCTAGGTCGCAGTACCAAAAATTGCTTCCTCCTCTCAGCCGTGCTCTTGCTGTAATCCGGGTAGAAAAATAATCTTTGCCCTTCAAATTGTAGCTGCATCGAAGCCCTAGCCGCCGTCATAATTTTAGACACTTGCTGGTAGCATAACACACAAAGGATCATAGGCCTGGGCTTCCCATCGCGCATTCCTCTCTGAGATGGGACTCTGTGTGCCCTTTCTATCTCAAACGGCTTCTGAAAGTCAATTTTAGGAAGTCGGGGTATCAAACCCTTCAAGAACGATATTGGATCATTCCCTTCCACGCCTTCAGGAAGACCAATTATGCGAATGTTATTTCTGCGAGATCTGTTATTCATGTCCTCCACCAGCCGCTCCAATATCTCCATGCGTTTAGAGGCCTGCTTCACCTCCATGACGCAGTCCTCCTGCTTGGCCACCCTCTCTTCCAGCTTATCTATTCGAAGAGTTAAAACCTCCAGTGCACTTCGTACCTCCTTCAGCTCCGTTTGTACCGACGTAAGTGTTTCTCCACTGTTCTCGACGAGCGCCCGCACAGATCTAATTTTGCTCAGACGTTCGTGAAATCCCTCTGAATGTTCTTTCTGTGCCGCCATCTTAAGGGGAGACCGGGGATCTGATTTCGCTCTCTTCGAACCGGTGCCCGTCCCCCCGGCAAAGTCCAAGCGCGTTTCTTTAGAACAGGACATGCCAAACTTTACCAACTGGGCAATTCTTCGGGTTAGTAGGCTTTATTTTGGGTGGTGGGGTACTAATTCAGCACGGGTCCGCGGGAGAAGCGATTCACGCGGCCATCTTTGTCCGCAGCTGACTCTGCCTCCCCCTCCCCCATTTTTAATGAACCTTCTGTCATTTACTTGGATGTGATCAGTTGTTAAGCAAATTAAGCAAAAACAAAACATAGAGACGAAAATCCAGTAAGAACTGCGAGGGGAAATGGAAAGTACATTTTTCTTAAAGTTTTATTCAGTGATAACTTTCTTTAATTGTCTTAATAACTTTCTTTAACTTTTATTGAGTAATTTGTGTTAAATTTAGGTTGAATATTGATCCAGGCTTATCTTGCACAATCTTTAATATTTCGCTCTTGCTCATTAGTGAGACATCTGAGCCTGCATTTCATCCACCAGCTTTTTGAAGTCTTTTTGGGCCAGTCTCATGGAATTCTGGAGATGTTCATCTGTCATGTTAGAATGTTGGGTACTCTGTCATTTTCAGGTGGGAAAACGCAGATTCACACAAATAGGTTGAACCGAAACAGGCATGTACAGCTTCACTGCATCTTCTCAAGTTGGGAAATTTGTCTCTAGGCACTAGCTTCCAAAACGATTCTTGCTAAGCACGGGTCTTGAGAAAAATGTCATTTTTAAGGGTTAATATTTCATTTTCAAGAGATGGCTTGTTCAATGAGTAATTTTTACTGATAGCAGCTGCAGTTTCTTTAATGTCCACATCTACTTTGAATGGGTATGACAAGTACTCCACAAATGTTCCAATTTTTTGGAAGTCACAGAATCTATTTTCAAATTCCTGGATAACAGAACAGATTTCTGTCACATACTTCTCATTCTGAAAAACAAAATTTGGATATTGTCCCAGATGGTCCTGCGTATTAGGAAAATGATCAAAAGTGTTGTTTGCAAGGTCAGTCATCATTAGCTCAAATTTGCTCTTGTAGGATGAAACTGTATTCATCATATTGCCAATGCATTTGTTTTTTACCTTGTAGTTCAAGGTTCATATCACTTAGTTCGCCTGTAAAGTCAGCGAGAAATGCCAGATCACATAACTACTCCTCATCTTCCAACTCTGCTTGGTCATCTCCTCTCTCCTTCAAAAAACCTCTTATTTCATTCAGCAAATCACAAAATCTTTACAGAAATTTGTGCCTACTTAGCCACCTTACATCTGTGTGCAAAATGATTTCCGCTGCCCCTTCATCAAGAGTAAGATTGAAAAGCCGTCTTAGAAGTGATCTTCCACGAACTGAATTTACAATTTTGAAAGTGAGGTCCATGACAGTCTTTGCATTGAGTCTCTTGCTTGCCAAAACTTGCCGGGCCTGTGGCGTCTCGTCGCAGGGCGCGGGCGGCGGTCCCCTGCGGTACCCACCAACTATTGGCACGAAAACAACATGCGCCCCCAATACACCCACAAGCAAGATTCCCACAGCAGGGAAAAAAGACAGGCAAAGGATCAGCAGTGGGGGCAAGCCCTTGGCAGACGACCTGCCGGCACGAACTCTCTCCTAGCGACGGGGCGAGTTGCTGGAGAGATGGAGTCAAGTGGGGCTGGCAATCTACCTCTGACCCCTCCGAGATCTACAGGTAGATCGCGATCTATCTGTTGGACATGCCTGTACTACAGCAATAAAACCAGAAGATAATTTGCTTTACCAAGCTGGTTTTAAATATGCCAAGTTCATAACCTCTTTTAAAATAAATTATTTTAAGGGAAATAGAGTTAGATTTAGCTTGCAAACTCAAGGTGAGCTATATTCCGTTATAATTCCTATCCCCAGAGGGCTTAGAATCTTACTTGCTACCTGAGGAAATGAAGGGTTAAGGATTTGCTCAAGGTCACAAGAAGTAGCCATGGGATTCAAACTTCACTTCTATGGGTCTTAGCTTATTGCTCTAGCCATTAGGCTACTCTTCCATACAATGTTTAGAGCACACAAATTGAAAAATTCTGAATTCTAAAGTGTGATAATAGCACCGGGCAACATGGTAAAAGTCCTGCGCTAACCATTTATTGGTCAGTGAATGAGTGGGTCAGGGATGGAGTGTGGGTGTGGACATCCATATTGAAGTTAGTGTGGGCATCAGTGGCATACATTTACTGTGATTGCTGCCATTAGCGTGCCAGCACTTGCTTGTATAAATTGTCAAATTGCCTCTTCTTAGCTTTTTGCAGATCCCCCCTTTTTATCCTGAATTCAATGGTTTTATTCTCCTCTGAGATTTCTATTGAAAATTCACTTTATAAGAAATTATTGCTGTCATTCTCCCTGGTGCAAACCATTTCTGTTTTGCAGCCATGCACTTCCTGGAACTTGGACTGCTCTTGAGTGCATTTTCACTATTCCACAAAATTCACAAATCTGGGTGGCTCCCACAAATCAAAAAATGTGTGATAGGTTTTGCCTCAAAAATAATATTTCCTATATTCCAGCTTGTAAAATCTCACATCAGTTTCAAGCCTCCAATCCTCCTCTTGCAGCTCTGGGGACACCTACTTTCAGTCCTGACCTTCTTAAAAAAAAAGAGAACCCAAAAACGTCTGGAACTCTAGGTTTCATTCTTTACACTAAAATCTTAAATATCTCCCAGTGAGGAGTGTCTGCATACAAGAACACCTTTTCTCTTGACAGATTTACTCTGCATCTCTATGGAGGAATGCACATCACTATATTTTAAACTGTATTTTAAAATGGTGTACAGTACGGGGGTCATTCTGAGGCACGAAAAGCGGGGCTGGACGTCCCGCTATTCGTGCCAGCTCCTGCCCCTGAATAACGTCCCCACCAGTTGTACAGGGAAGTTATACAGGTGTGGGGAAGTGGTAGCATGGGGCGGAGAGTGGGCGGGCAGTGGACAGTCGCCAGCCCTCAATGTACAGGGCCAATTCTGATGTTGGCTCTGCGTGTCCAGGGCCAGCAAAATGTCGTGGGAAGTTATTCCATCCCCAGGGTGGAATAACTTCCCTGGATGTTTCTTTTAGTCTGCACCAGGGCATGGAAGGGGCTGGGGGGGGGGGGGCAAAGTTAATTCCCCGCAGCCCGACCTTAGGAGGCCGGATCGGGGGTCAGGCTGCATGGAATTAACTTTTGAAGCAGGCGGCCAGCATCGCGGCTTTTAAATGGAGCTGCGGTGCCATGGCAACATGACACTATGACCCTGTGTCTCCATTTAAAAGCCCTGGCTGAGTTAGCCGGGAAGGGCCTGTACATGCAGGCTGGGACTGAATCACTATCATTTGTATAGTGCTACAAGGTATATGCAGTGCTGTACAGAGACATTTTGTGCACTGTCAGTGTTGCCTTTAGCACATGTGCGCTTAATGCCATTACACTAGGGGGAGTTAAGTGTACCCATGGTACTTGCACTTAGGGTATATATCTACATGTTAACTGTCAGGAAAAAACTGGCTACACACCCCAAAACATAACATGGAGGCTTTGCACTTAAGACATGTTAGTTTTTGTGCTAAATGAGCATTAGTGCAAAAATCAAACATACTTTAATAAAAGGAACCCTGAAGAGGTCAAAAACTATTTCTTAATTCAAAGGGTTACAGATGCATGGAAGGGCCTCCAAGTAGAACTGGGGGGAAATAAAACAGAAGGGCAGATATTCAGCTGAGGGGGTTCAGCGCTTGTAAAGCACCTGGCTTCCGTGAGCAGAAGTGAAATCGGATATTCAGCACTGGACACCGGATATCCAGTGACACCGAATATCCTTTTTTGGCACCAACCTCTATTGCTATGCAGTCAGTTACGATATTCAGTTACTAATCAGATAGAAAAACTGCATAGTTAGGACAGCCATTGAACTCTCTATAAAGTTACCTATTCAGTTAGTTGGCTGAAAATCAGTGCTGAAGGGATAGGTAACAGGACTGCCGATCCCCCCTCCCCCCCCCCCCCCCATGGGTTGCCTCAGCAATATCTGGATTCTGCCAAGGCAGTCTGTGGGCATACTCAGCAGCAGTGGCTGATTAGTGCCACTGAATATCAAGCTCAGTGGGATTTATACCGTTAACAGGCCCTAACCACATAAACCCTTTTGAATATTGGGCCCAGAGAATTCAGGAAAGCATAGTAGCCATACAGGGGATCCTTAGTTATGAAGGAAAACACTGGGATCAATGGGCACTGCAGTAGGAAACAATTTTGGGCAGACTGTTCAGGGCTAATTGCCCATACCTGCTGCCATATTCTATGCTTCTATGCGGTATTCTTTAAGCAATATTATATGAAAAAGAAAAAAACAGATTTAATTAAGCAAGAAATACTCACGGCAGTCCTCAGGCTCATCAGATCCATCTCCACAGTCATCAACAGTGTCACACTTCCACCAGAATGGAATACACTTATCAGTATTGCAACGGAACTGAAAAGTGAGATAAAATGAGGAAATACACCGATAAAGAATCTCATTTGTTAAAAAGCAAAGATAGAACACTGGGCAAAATGTAATGAATAAATCAAATTCTAAAGAGTTAAATTTTCAAAAAAATGTATTTTGTCTTTCCTAGAATTTTTTTTTAACATTACAACCAGTTTAGGAGTCATAACTCTACATTATACTAAAGGGTTTTTTTTGTTTGTTTTTATTTTTTTAGAATATGTAACGTTACACAAAAGCAATGATAAGGAAAGCAATACTTCATACATACTATATAGGAAATACTAAAAAAACCAAAAACACAAAGACGAATTGCACCAATCCACATCAAGGAATAAACACTAACATGGACAACAGGACCGGCAAAAAAGTCCTTAACCCCTTTAACAATCACAAAATGTTTAACAAGCAAGATACTTTATCCACAAAAAACTTCTCAATATGTGACACCTCCAAAAAGGAATATCTATTGCCTAATATGTCACCAAACACTTACAAGGAAATTTTAAATAAAATGTTCCACCCATCGCTAGAACCTTAGGTTTCACCTGCAAAAAAAGCTTTACAGCGGAGTTGAGTGACATGTGCCACATCTGGGAAACCCATTATAGGATATACATAAAAGGGAGCTGTTTTCCACAAAAAAATATAACTTCAAAATAACACTCCTCTCTGCCTCTAAGCTAAGAGAAGCAAAAAGTGTCACCCTCCTCGTAACATTAAAAGAGGACTCTAAAAATTGTGTTAAATACACAACATTTACAAGTTCAACTAATTCTCTATCTGGATTTTGTAAGGTAATATTATGAGGAACATAATATATAGAGGCAACAGATGATTCCTGAAATGAAGAATATAATAAAACCTCTTTAACGTATTTCTTAAATAACTCCAGTGGAGAAAGGAGATGGACTACAGGAAAATTCAAAAACCTGAGGTTCCGAGCTCTGGTACTATTTTCCAAGGACTCCAATTTATTATGCAAAGACAAACTATCTTTAATAAAATAATTACTCACAGTTTGCACATTAAATACATTACTCTCCAGCCTGGAGACCCTACCACTGGTCACCCTGCTGGGACATAACCTATACAGTTTCTTGAGAAAAGATACATAAGTGCCAGAGTGCCTGTAAGTACTCCTTCTACCCTATTAATTGCAGAACAAATATCCCTTAGGGATATATATCCCAGGACCCAGACCCAAACACCCCAAGTCCATAGAAACAGCAGGCAAAGTTACAGATATAGGATACTTCAAACCCGCTGCAGGGGAACCCACTAAGGATTCAATATGTCAAGACATGCTAACATAACGATAACAAAGCATTGAGATCCATGACCTAGCCTTTACATGGCATCGCTCCTTCCTCTCCGACTGTCAATGAATAGTTCAATCAGGAACAAATACCTTGGACCCTTACACTCAAAAACAAGGTATCCTCCAGGGCTCAGCACTTTCAGCCCTTTTGTTCAACATCTATATTCAACCAATTTGTGACCTCATCTGTTCTCATGATGTCTGCTATCATCTGTATGTGGGTGACATGATATATGCTCCATTCTGAATCACTGATGCAAACTTCACACCAATAACAAACTGCTTCACTGCAATTAACCATTGGCTCTCTGAACAAAGCCTCACAATTAACTACAACAAAACTGAGGTCCTCTTTATAATCAGAGATAAGAACGTCTCCCCACTGATTACCTTAAAAGTCAACAATGCGTATTTTTGGTTAAACCGGAAGTCAGATACCTTGGAGTAATCATTGATCAGCACCTCACATTACAATCTCACATAAACAAAGAACAAAAATTATTTATAATAAAATTCGGACTCTCCAACATCTGTGACCCCTTCTCGAGGCAAAGGATTTCAGAAATGTCTTCCAGGTAATGATACTTCCCCACATAGATTACTGTAATACAATCCTCCAAGATATACCTAAAAGTCATTTACATCCACTGAAACTGGCTCTGCATGCAGCTGCAATAATCTCTTTTGGTGCACCCAGAAACAGCCACATCACCCCCTTCCGAAGGAACTGCACTGGCTACCCCTGTCTAGCAGAATAAAATACAAAAACATAATGAACATATTTAAAGTCAATAATGAATTATCCTCACAGTACTTGCAATTAATAATAGCAAAAACACTGAATAATTGGCATAGAAGGAGCCCTGCCCAACATCTACCTGCATACCCTTCCGACTTCACTAAATTCAACCAGACAACCAGTTTGCATGCATTCTCCTCATACGTGCCTAGCCTTTGGAACTCCATACCTAGACACATAAGAGCAATCACTGATACTTCAGCATTCCGAACATTATTAAAAACTCTCTTCCTTACAGTTCACTTTGGAGGCATAATTTATACTCTCATCTATCAATGAACTTCTTGAGTAGTGAATTCCATCCTAGTCACTTGTCACATCTGGACCACTTGAGTCCCATTTAACTTTATCTCCTAAATCCACATCATCCTGACATCCTAATTATAACCTAGTTATGTGATAGATTGTTAAATGTTGAATGTAAATTCTAAGTTGCTATATACTAATGTTAAGTTGATATATACCTATTTAAAATGTTCCCTGTAATGTTACATTATGTTTTCTGTAAACTGTCTTGATCACTGGAAATGCGGTATATAGGCTAAAAAAATAAATAAAGTAAATAAATAAAAAGTTCCAATATGCGTTAAAAATTTTATTAACATGATTGTGTGATAAAAACTGAAAAAAATATATCTGAACATCAGGAAAAATATATGAAAATAACCCCAAAATAACCAAAGTATTTCATGCACAATCCTATTTACCATATATTTATTTCTTTATTGACTGATTTTATATACCACTTTTCCAAAGAAGGCTGCAAAAAGCTTTGCAAAAAGACACAAAACACAGAAGTGTTGAATTGGTGCGATTGGGCTTAAAGTATTTACATATAATTAAATAAAAGATGGGGGAGGTTGGAGACCAGTGATGTGAGCATCTGCTAGTCCCTATGATGATTATTTCGCCAAGTGTAGGACATATAGCCATCCTGAGGTCTTCTTTACCCCTTAATGGACTGTTGGTTGCTAACCACTGTTTGTAGTTTATCATTATATATATTATTTTATTAAAAGGTGTTTTTGAGTGAATATACTTTAGTTTTGTCCATACCATGATAGTCACTTCTAAGCCAGAGTTTGTGAAGTATGATCTCAGTCTCTCAAATTTACTGATAATGTTCGGCATTGTAATTGCATCATGCCAAAGAGAGCCTTCTGCTGGAGTCTGTAAGATGTAACATGTATGGGTTGGGTAGTTTGTCAAGATGCATTTGGAAATTCTTCTTTATCAAGCCTGTGGTACCCAACACGATGGGAAATATTCCTGTATCTTTCTGCCATATTTTCTTGGTCTCTGACTGCATTTCTTGGTATTTCAGGATCTTCTGCTTTTCTATGCTTGGAACTGACACCTCTATTATCAATACCATTCTGGTGGTTTTCTCCTTAACTACTACAGTATATCTGGCTTCCTCACATCCTGCTTTTTATGAGGTCGGAATGGGAGTATTCGAGGTGATCATAACCTCCTCATTCTCTGTAATTCTCAGGGTCATGATCTCAGTGCTTTTCAGGCATAGTGATGTTGTAGTCCTTACAGAGTTTCCAGGTCTTTCTTGCAGAATCAACATATGTCTGTCTTGCTAGTTTTTTCAATGTTCACTGTAAACCATCTTGTCCATAATACACTGTCCTTGGCTGCAAATATCAACTTCTCATCCTTTGGCTTCAATTCACCTCTCCTTAACCATTCATGTATCTATTCTTGATGAACAAAGGGTTCCTGGAGTAACACTCTGTATTTCCCACTATATTTTTGCATTCACAAGTTGTTGATCTAATTCTATGAAAAGTTTTTTTCTCATTTTGCAAATTCTTTCCCTGTTTAAACTTGTGGATTCTCACTCATTCCTTCTAATCATCGGAACGCTTCTCCAAGTTTAATGATGGAGACAGATTCTGGATGTTTACTTTCATATTTCAGCACTTTTTGCGCATTTAGATCTGATGATGCAGTTAAGGCCTATGATAGTAGCTCTGTATGTGTAATCAATTTCTATAAGGCCTAGTCCTCCTTCACCTCTAAGGATGTACAGTCTTGGCAAACACTGATTCTTATAAAATACTTCATGGGCATGGAGGAGTTTTCTTGTTTACCCATCCAGTTTTTCAAGATCTTTAAAAGGCCAGTCCACAATCCCAAAACTGTATGAGAGTACAGGAATTGCCTGTTGATTGATGGCTTGTATCTTATTCCGTGATGTTAAAGCACTTTTCAATAATGATTTTAATCTCCTATAGTATTCTCTACTGATCTTTTTTCTCAGTAATTTCTGCTTGAGTGTCGTTCCTTCCTCCATTCCGAGATATTTATATACACATTCCTGTTCAAGATCCTTGATGCCACAGCCCTCAGCCAATGAGATGTTTTCCATTTTCCTATAAAAAAAGTTGCCTTAGTACATTTGCTAAGGCTAAAGGTCAATTTGATGTCATCAGAAAAACTTTTCACCACACGGAGTTGTTCTGCTAACTGTTGGACACTGGAACTGAAGAGCTTCAGATTCTCTACAAATAATAAATGAGATGTTGTTTCTGGATTGTTACTTTCTTTATGATTCAGGCTAAATCTGTATCCCATAGAGTTGATGAGAGTACTTATTGGATTAAGCGCCACACAAAACAGAAGGGATGACAGGAAATCTCCCTGAACTATTCCTCGGTGGATCTTAATGTTAGGAATGATGTACTCACCACTTTCATATCTCAAAAAGAGTGTGGTTTGCCACATTGTCATGGTGAACTTAATGTACTATATCAAACCAGGATTTATTTTATATATTTCACGGCAATTTATTATCCAAGAGTGTGGGATGCTGTCAAAAGCTTTCTTTTAATCAATCCATGCTATAGTGAGATTTCTGCTTTTTTAGCACTGGCCATGATGACCTTATTCAACATTAATTGGTCCTTGATTCCATATACTCCCTTCTTATTGTCCTTTTGCTCTATTGCCATCATGCTATTGGACTTGATATGATCATATATTCTGTCTGCATCTATTGCAGTGAACAGCTTATAAGTTGTAGGTAGACAAGTTATTGGTCTATAATTATTGGGAATATTACTTGGCTCCCCCTTCGGGAAGAGAAATGTTCTTCCTGTAGTAAGCCATTGTGGTGTTAAATATGGCTGCTTGAAATTATTGATTTTTGCAGTTTGTCAAGTTTTGGTGGAGTGATGTGAACTGTTTGAGCCAACAGTTGGTTATTCCATCTGGGCCAGGGCTCTTCCAGTTTGGGGCTCATTTTAACCTGCATTCCACCTCTTTCATTGTTACTTCAGGCCATTCCATAGGTTTGATGTTTGCTTTTTCTAAATGCTCCTGCATGCAAGGCAACCATTCTGCTTCTTGATTGTGCTTTGTAGGGCCCTCCTATAGGTTTCTCCAGAAGGTTTCTGTTTTGGCTTTGTTTGGTGGTACTTTTACCATATTAATGTTCTTTCCCAACTCCCTACAGAATTGTTTTGGGCTCTCTT
Source organism: Ichthyophis bannanicus (assembly GCA_033557465.1). Taxonomy (NCBI): domain Eukaryota; kingdom Metazoa; phylum Chordata; class Amphibia; order Gymnophiona; family Ichthyophiidae; genus Ichthyophis; species Ichthyophis bannanicus. Next base: position 728,908,765 of record CM066036.1, on the reverse strand, counting down.
TAAATAGTTTATTTTGATATCTTTCTTGTCTAGTTTTGTCATATCATAACAGTTTTTGTGCTTCTGCTGCTACTTTCAATTTATTGTTGGAACATATAAATTACAGGTCTTCTGTCAATGCAGCATGCTTCAGCTTGATGTCTTGGATCTTCCTCAATATCCTTGATGATCTTAATCTTTTTAGATACCCATCTAGCAGGGATATCTCTACATGCTATGACTGTATTTTTCCTTCAATGCGCTTTTTCCAAGGAGGAATTGTTATTGTTCTCTTTTTCTTCTGTCCCTGCTCTTTAGTTGCTAATATTTTTGCAGTAATAATTCTATCCACACAATATTGTATTCGATTTAGTTAAATGATGTCAAAAATGGTCCCTTTATACTGGATATGGTGGGAGGAATGGCCTAGTGGTTGGGGCAAGAGGGCCAGGGGTGTGAATCCCACTGGAGAACAGCAACCTCAGACCAAAGGGACTGGAGTTTCTGGTCCCACAGGTGCTCCTTGTGGCCTGGGACAAACCCCTTAACCCTCCAATGTTTCAGGAACAAAATCTAGATTGTGAGCCCTTCATTGGTAAGGGAAATATATACCGTATCTGAATGTACACCACTTTGACCTGGTGAAAAGCAGTATATAAGCATTGTATAAATTATCATGCTCCTAACCCTAGATGTTAAATTTAGCTTGGGTAATTTAGGGCAACTATCCAGAGGGTCGCCATGAGTCGACACCAACTCAATGGCACTTAACAACAACAACAACAGTCTTTCCCTTGCCTGAAGCCCAGCATATTCATCTTTTTTCCATGTGGACTAGGAGTTTGATCTTGAACAATCACTTAACCCTCCATTGCATCAGAAAAATCCAAGTTATCAATGTCCCTGTTTAATGTACATCATCAAGTTTAAGTTGCAATATAAACCATGTTTACTGAAGGATAAAACAGTATAAAAAACCTGTTAAATAAATAAAGAAAGAAAATTCTTCCACCTCTGGTTCCTCCTCCCTTTCTTCCTCCTCTTCAGTTCATTTGCCTTTCCTATAGTCATTTCAGTTTCCGGCAGTTCCAGATCTCGGTGTTCCATCTCCCCCTCAGCTGCTCTTTCTTTTTCTGTCTTCCTTTCTGCTGGTACTCTCACTGAGATCTCCTCCTCCTCCCTGTAGTTCTTTTTCAATGGAAGCCCTTAGCTTCTTCAAGATGTTATCATTCACATATTTCTTTACTTTCATCTGAAAAATTAATGATCTTAAAATTGTATCTGTTGCTTTTTGCAGTTTTTCTTGCAGCAATTTTCCTCTTTCTTCCAGTTTTTGGTGGATTCTCTTTGTATACCCTTTTGATTTAAATATAGGGTTTGTAGCATAAAAATAGCAGTATATCTCCTCTTTATCTGCAGAAGTCCACTTAACCATAGCTAATCTTCTTAATTTTCTCATTAATTTCTAAGGATAATCTCCTGCTACAGTGGGACCAGAAACAGGCTCACCGAGTCCTTTATCTGTGGCATGGTTGGTATCTACATCTGTAGTGCTTACACTATCACAAACACTATCATTAGCTCTATTGCGAAAGCTATGGATTGGCACTTTTTTTATCCTGGGCAATGTGCGGCCACTATGTATTTTTTTTTTTTGTTCCTACCATACTTCAACTGTAGTGTCGCATTGCTGAGATTTTGTAAAGCTGTTATACAACAGGGTCACCATGTAAAGGTACTCAGCAAGACTAGAGGAGGGAACTTTATTCTCTCCCCAAAGAGATCTACATCAAGTCACTATTTGTGACTTTTTATGGTGCACACCCCTTTGACCTCATCCACGTAGAGGAGTACCTGCTTCTCCAGCACTGTGAGGGTCTGTGGCTGCTCATCTGTTCCCCTCTCCTGGACCCTGGACCTGGTCTTCCTCCTGTTCTGTTTTAGCTCATGGTTGCAGTGATAGGTCACATTGAGCTTCTGGCAGATGCCTAGCTACAGTTTCAGTTTCTGGTAAGCATTGACATGCACCCCCTTGTAGCCCAGTAGCACCTTTAGATGTTTAAGCACCTCTTGCAAGGGAAGTTCTACCTCCTCCCACAGAACTTATCTTTCCTGGAACACTTCCTGTTTCGATGGCATATCCTGAAACACAGCTGCGATTACAGTATTTGCAAAATGGTGCCATAAACATCTATATTGTTGCTATAGCCACGTGAAAGGAGGCAGTGCCTGCCTGTCCCCAATTTGCACATCTATGTTTTTGAAAAGAGGCACATGTATGACATAAACATATGCACATAATCCACTTTAAAATCAGGTGGTTGGGATGTTCAGGTAAAATAAGTATGTGACAGTAGGCATATTCCTACCTCTGACCCCACAGCAGCTTGATGGTGCTTTTGGTAGGGGTCCAGGAGGCAATAGTGCAGCCAGCAGCTGGGATTCTGATGTAGCTAGTGGTAGTGGTAGCAGCAGCACTGAATCTACAGCTATCTCTGCATCTTCAAATGGATTTTGAAGCATTATGGCTCTGTCGTTGCTAGCACCCTGTGCTTCCTGCTATATGTGCCTTCTCTTCCTGACCTGTTCAGGCATTGATCAGATGTGGCATGTTGCAGGGCTGCTATTCCTCTGGTGCTTGACATAATGGGAGGGGGGTTCCAAAAGCACCACATGGTCTAGCATTGTAAAACCCACCTGAGTACTATATCTATATGCAGATCTTTTGCCCCTATGTATGCCACATTACTGCTGGTCCCTACTGTGCTTTCCTACCATGCTAGGCCTATGCACATCCTGCCACCATGGAAACCCCCTACTGCTTTGAGTGTTGGGCACCCTCAGGTCAGAGGTCACTGCATTCCTGGGTCTGGGGTAGAACATTGCATCTGTGGCCCTCACATCATCTGCTACATGTATATCTGTGGGTCCATTATTCACCACACCCATTGGTGCACTTTCTTAATGCAATAAAATAATTGGCTTTACTTAATTAACCATCATGTTTTCCTTCTGTTGAGCCTCTGGCTTCCAGCTCTACCTGCAACCATGTGCACAGTGTGCTCTATATTTGTTGTGACCTGGGAGTTTGGAACATGCAGGGCTACATCCTTGCCTGCAACTGTGGACTTGCCTCTTAATGGCCATGGGCCATGGCATTTGCAGACCTGCCCATGTGTCACTGATGCACACAGCACCCTACAAGTGTGTCAGCTGTATTCTGTGCCATTTTACCTAGCTACTGCTCTGCTTGTATGTGTGTGCTTATTCTCTCTGCCAGATTCTGAGTGCTTCTGCTTGTCTGTGAATCTATGAGTACACTGCTTTCCTTGATTGCTATGACTGGTGCAGCTCTTTAAGGCTCATTAATGGATTTTGTCCAGGGGGACTGGCTATCTTGGCTACCTTTTTGTCCAATCCAGGCTACCTGACTTCATTGCTTGCACTCTGATTGTCTTATCAGGAGCTACCTGCCCCCATGTGTGCTGCGTCTTTGGATGTCTCACCCCAGATCCTCTCCCAGATCATTCTTATGGCATTAGGCAGCTGGCACCATTAGAAGAGATAAAAGCTCCTTCTCTTCAATGACAAGGTAGCAGGGTCTCAGCACTAGAGAGGTTTTTCTGTCTTGTGGCCATGCTGCAATTGCTGATGCAAAATGCATAGGCATGTACAGAGGTTCCTTGAGGAGGGGGCACATATGTCATTATATGGGTCCTGCATGCATGTTCATCCCTATTTATGTTGTACTTGCATGACTCTACAGCCATTATTCTCTATGGGGAACCTATATGTGCCCACTGCTTTGTTTTCCATTGAGTGCAAATGCAGAACTATGTGTTGGGGCACATGTGCTTCTGCAGGTAAATAGTAACTTACTAACACAGTATATGACAGCAGATAAAGACCAGTATGGTTCATCTAGTCTGCCCAGTAAGGCGGCAAGAGTAGGTGCACTGCCGCTCCATGTAGGTCACCCTTCCCCATGCCTTTGTTTAGGGGTGTACTCATGGCTCCGTGCAGGTCACCCCTATTTGTTGAGATATAAGAGATAGTTATATTTATTTTGATTTTATCCTGTTGCTATGAAGGGATCCACTATTTCTGTACCATGCCATTTTGAATTCTGTCACTGTATTTGCCCTCACCACTTACATCGGGAGGGCATTTCAAGCGTCTACCACCCTTTTCAGTGAAAAAGTATTTATTGACATTGCCTTTTAGTCTACCCACTTGCAGCTTCATGTTATGCCCTCTAGTTTTACAGCTTCCCTGTCTTTGGAAGAAGTTCATTTGTTCATTTATACTCTAAGTATAAATGAAGTATAAATCATATCTCCCCTGTTCCTCCTCTCCTCTAGAGTGTACATATTTAGATCTTCAAGTCTCTTCTCAAACGTCTTCTGTCGCAGGCTCCAAATCATTTTGGTCGCCTTCCTCTGAACTGTTTCTAGTCTTTTTATATCCTTTGCGAGATATGGTTTCCAAAACTGAACACAATATTCCAAATGAGGCCTCACCAGCGACTTGTACAGTGGCATTAGTATCTCCTCCTTTCTGCTGGTAATTCCTCTTTATATGCAACCCAGCATCCTTCTGGCTTTTGCCACCGCCTTGTCACACTGTTTCATCAGAAACAATTATTCTGAGTTCCTTCTCCTGGTCCATGCACATCAACCTCTTGCCCCCTATTACATACAATTCCCTTGGATTTTTGCCTCCCAAGTGCATGTCACTGCACTTCGTCACATTAAATCTTAACTGCCAAGCATTAGACCATTCTTCCAGCTTTTGTAGATCTTTCCTCATGCTATCCACTCCCTCAGGGGAGTCCACTCTGTTGCAAATTTTCGTATCATCTGCAAAAAGACAGACTTTTCCATTCAGTCCTTCGACAATATCACTCACAAATATATTGAACAGTACAGGCTCCAGGATCGAACCCTGGGACACACCATTAATCACCTTCCTTTCATCCAAGTGAATTCCGTTTACCATCACCTTCTCTCATCTTTCAGTCAACCAATTTCTGATCCAGTTCACCACCTTGGGACCCATCCCCAAACTACTGAGTTTATTGATAAGCCTTCTATGAGGAACAGTATCAAAGGCTTTGCTGAAATCTAGGTAGATCACATCCATCACATGTCCTTGATCTAGTTCTCTGGTCACCCAGTCAAAGAACTCAATCAGATTTGTTTGGCAAGATCGTCCTTTAGTAAAACCATATTGCCTCAGATCATGCAACCTGTTAGTTTCGAGAAAGTCCACTATTCACTCTTTCAGGAGCCCTGTAATTTGTCACTTCTTCTCTATTACCACTTTTGTGAAGAGGTACCACATCAACCCTTCTCCAGTCCTCTGGAACTTCTCCAGTCTTCAAGGATCTATTAAAAACATCCTTTAACGGCCCTGCAAGAACCTCTCTGAGCACCATTTCTGAAAATGCCACAGTGCTCCATTTCATTTTGCATATCTACATTGTGCTTTTAAATTGGAGTGGAGGAGTGGCCTAGTGGTTGGGGCAAGGTACTTCAGGCTGGAAGGTCGGGGGTTCAAATCCCACAAGAGGACAGCAACCTTGGGCCAGAAGGACTGGGGTTTCTAGTCCCACAGGTGCTCCTTGTGGTCTTGGGCAAGCCACTTAACACTCTATAGCCCATGTTTCCTGTAAAATAGTTATCTCCAAGTTATAATGCCCTATTCAATGTAATTTCAGTTTGTTCAATGTAAACCACACTGATGCAGAATAGCACGATATATAAGAGAATGTAAATAAATAAATTACATTGGAGAGAGAGAAATCTATTATGAGGCCACCTAGTGGCACAATTATTTTTAAGGAGGTCAGTATTATGTTTTGGTTACTTTCAAGTCAATTGCTCTTCTTTTTGCTTCTCTTCAAACGGGATACTACAAGTCTCAGGTTTTCCCAAGATGAAGAGCTCTGTACACTAAATAAAGTTCCATTTTAGGCTGCCACAGAACAAGATCATTCTGTAACAAATTTTACCTACAATCATTCGATTTCACTAAATTTTGAAGTTGTAGAAGTGGCCTTGGCAATTCTGTCTGCATCTAAGGAAATGTTCCCTTATATTTCTATATAGTGTATTCTTTTGAAACACTATTGGAAATGCCAATGATATTTCTAATATTTTTGGGATTATTTTCAAATGAAAACAGAAGAGAAACCCCTAAAATGTCATCAATTCCCATCTGTTAATAACTTTGTGCACTATTGTTCAACAGCATGTGCTAATGAGCAACAGTGTGCACTATGGGCTAATAATACATGCTATTGAGCAATAGTGATGACTAGTTGCAACTAGTGCTCACTCAGGAGCATTTTACTAAGCCTCATGCTAGTAAGGTGGTTTAGGCACAGCACTAGATGCAGGGGGTGGAGATAGCTGTCCCTTAAACTTAGCACTGCTTTAGGAATTAATACTGCCATGGGGAACAACTATCGCCACCCATTGTGCCGGCAGTAGTTGCTCCCCACCAAGTGCCAGCAGCACGGGCTTTCAATGACTGCACTAGCAATGCTTTGGCAGAAATGCCCATGCTGCAGAATCACCCAGATATGAGCTGCCCAGATAGCACAGGTTTGTTAGCACAGGGCCCTGACTACTTTTTTAGCATTGCACCAAAAACATGCACTATCCCTGCGCTACCCAAGTAATGCACTTTAGTAAACATGTCCCTTGGTTTTATATCAATGATGGAATTTCTCATTCCTCCATTTCAACTATTTTCATTGGATAGCCTGTTATTCAATCACTGTAATTTTTCACCATTTCACATCACCATAATTTCATTTCATGCAGTGTCAAATCAAATTGCTAAGGTTCAAAAAATGCTCAAGCCTCTAAAACAGAAAAAGTAAAAGACCTCAATGCTCATCCTAAATTAGACTGTTAGCTGTAACGTCTCTCAGAAGCTCAGTCACAATTTTGTTTCAATGGCTGTAGTTTCCCACATCATAGGTCTCAAAAATTGCTTTTATCCCTATTTTCAATCAGTGATCTAAAGAAACACTAATCTCTTTTCAGTTTATAATTTCTAGTTAAAATTTTATCATGGGCAGTTTTAGCCATTGAAAATCCAAATGATGCATTATCTACTGTGCCAGTCTTGAAAATAAACATCAGGTTGAAATGGAGCAATAAGAACATCCAGTATTGATATAAAGTTGAGTGTGCTTTTTATAATATAAAAGAGACAGAAAGAGTATAATGCAAATGATTTAGACTGGTAACATTAAAAGAGTGGCAGTCATGAAGTTATATGAAAGGCAGCTACTATATTGAACTATAAGTATTACTGTATATAGCTTAAAAAGTTACCAGGAAAGGAAAACCTGAAGTTTATTGCCAAGACTGGCACAGTAGAAAATATATCAGATTTGGATTTAAATCAGCTCAAATTGCCCATATTAAATTTGAAAACAATTATTATAGTGGTTATGTAAGTGGTCTGATGAAATTATAGAGAACTGTCAGCAGAAAAGAGGGGATCTAGAAAGTATAGGCTTATCTGCAGCTTGTCATATGTTTAATCAATTATATATTGCTCCCAGAAGCCTTCTTAGTACAGTAAACCTCTTTTGGCAATGTAGTTTCAGTGCAATGCCTAAATGGCAAAGGGCCCAATTCTGGGATGTGGGTTGCAGGGCTGCATGTCCTGGTGGGCCCTGCAAGCCCTCCGGGCCTGATTCCCCCTCCAACTCTCCCCGTATGTCCTGAGCATCAGGATGGGGAGAGCCGGCGAGGGGTGGGAGAGGGCGGACCAGCCTGGCAGTACAGGACCGATTCAGGTCACGGCCCTGTACATCCTGCTGGAGCAAAGGGGACATGCTACTAATTCCACCTCAAAGGTGGAATAAGCAGTACAAATCCGGTGATCGGGCCCGAGGCTGGGTACGGGGGGAGGGGGGATCCCTGCTGACTGGTCCAGGCCCCAGCAGGCCAGTCATGGGTCAGATGGTGGTGAAAAGGGGGGCTGAAGCTGTAGGAGTCAGGGGCGCCTGCAGGGAGGACGTCCCCGCAGGAGGCAGGGGAACACCAAGCCATCCACAGGCCCAATTCTGTGCACCATTGGAAAGTTTTGTTCCTGCGGTCCAGAATCAAGTCCGAATGGGCCCATCTTGCTCGGGGCTGTCCGGACAGCCCGGACGTGCCCCTACTTGAATCAGGCTCTACATGATTGTTCTTCTTCCATCCAGATCATTGTCCATTGAAGGGCATTTTTAATTTGACAAATACCTGCCTATGGGATGCTTAATTTCATGGGTTTACTGTAATTTATTTATTTATTTAACAAGTTTTTGTATCCCGCTTTTTCCTTTAATCAAAGCGGTCACAATACAATACAAGGTTATACAAAGGTAAGGGAAACATGCACTACTTTATCATTACATCAAAGCAGTAGCAAATGGGAGTACATAACACAGGGGATATAATACAGTACATACATAGCATAGCATTAAATTTACATTACAATATGCATACTGGCAAACAGAACCGACCATAGAGCAGCCGTTTCCTCAGTCCCGCTCTGGCCCTCAGGCATGGGCCCACAAGGCTTGTGTGCATCCCACAATAGCAGTTAGAAGGTCTGTCCTCGTGATATGGTGGAGATTCCATGGAGTCACCAGTGTGGGGTGTAGGCAGCTTCATTGTAGGACCCCGCCTAAGGGCCATGCCACCTTTGGCATGGCCCTTAGGCGCGGCCGCGCCAAGGTGTGCCGTTTTTAAAGGTGGAGGTGGTGTGATGATTGGGCCTCTGGGAGCCGATCGGGGAGGAGAGCTCCTTCCCGCTCTACCCCCCGATGCTGCAACAGCTCCTGGATGGTGCTGGGCTGCTTGCATGTCTTCACGCCAAGATGCGCCGTTTTTAAAGGTGGAGGCGGTGTGCTGATTGGGCCTCTGGGAGCCGATCGGGGAGGAGCGCTCCTTCCCGTTCTGTTTGGCTGAATTTTCTTTTCCATGTGCTTGAAGGTTTCTCAGTCACTCACATGGCTAGTGCTGATTTCCCAGGACATAGCAGCAGATGTTGGTATTCAGCTTATACACAAAAATACAAAAGGTCTAGTTAGAGTCATAATGTTCCATAGTTTGGATTGATGTCCTAGTTTCAAGGTTACTCAGGGAGATGCTGTTGAAACTGAAAGGGCTTATTCTACTGATGTACACAGCTAACAAAATGACCCCAGAACACATGCAGTTTGCTACTAGCAAACTGAATTTTGCATGCCAACTGATAGTAGTAGAGTGGTACTTTCTGAACAGAAAATCCATCATATGTTGGGAATTTCCAGCAGCCACCACAACATTAGTCTGACTAGTAATATAACACAGTAAATGATGGTAGGAAAAGACCAGCATGGTCCATCTAGTCTGCTAAATATGGTAGCTAGAGTTGTAGAGTTGCACCTGCCACTCCATAAAGGTTACCCCCTCTATGACTTTGCTTAGGATTGTACCTGCTGCCCTGTGCAAGCTACCACCCTCTCAACTATGATCGGGTACCACTTCCAAATGGCACTCACCCATCTCTTAGGACCGACTGTTCACATGGAGCCCTTCTCCACTTCAGCCTTCAAAGTTCTCGTTTGAACATGGGTCAGTTGGTCATAAGAGATGGGCGAGCGTCGTTCAGAAGCGGTACCCAATTGTAGTTAAGATGTTAAATCATCAATTTTGAAGAATGTATATAGAGATCTTTCTAATATCGGCGATCCTTGAGATTAGACATCTTCATGGGATTTACAGAGTGACGAAGCCTCAACTGCTTGTTATGAGGATTTAAACTGCCGAGTAAAGTGTTTTAATGTGGCAATTTGAAGCTACTTCAGAATGGTGTGATGAAGGACACGCATAATTTCAGCTAAGTATCCCTGAGGGGGGGGGGGGTGCACTTGTGGGTGTCTTTCGGCTGTTGAAGCCTTTTTATAAATTTGATTAAAAGGAGGACCAACCACGAGAGAGGGTAACCTCTCAAGATAGGTGATCCGACAAAAAAAATAGTAAATTATGTCTTTATTAGTTAGGCATTGTAGTATAGGTTTATCGGGTTTTCACCTTAACTTGAGAGAATATATATCTGGTGATTCCATTGGGCTTTATATTTAGATTAGAGGACATGATTATTGGCACCATTACAAACAATTCAAATCAGTTTGAACAGAAGAACCACATTCCCATTGCAGTAAAATTAGACACATCTGTGATCATGTGTCAGTTCTTATATGACGTGATTCAACCAATGAACAATGGCTCTAATTTTAAAATGACCACACTAACTCCCTGTTCCATTTTCACAAAAGTGAAGACAAGAGAACTCCCTGAGACTGTCAGAAAAGCCACTATCACCAAACATGAAAGGGGTACAAGTGCTGGAAGATGAGACCCCCCCATGTCGGAAGGAACTCAATGAGCTCAAGACTTTTCAGAGTAAAGTGAGCATTTATGATATGGTTGAATCAAAGCCCTCAGGACATCTGACAGCTGATGTAACTGCGCATGAAATGAGAGTCAGAAGCTGTAAAAATGTCTTACATATTGGGACATGGAACATATGAAGCATGAACCAAGGGAAGTTGGAGGTGATCAATATGAAAATGGAACATGTACAACTTGATCTGTTGGGTGTCGGCAAACTGAAATGGACTGCCAACGGGCACTTTGCATCAGATGATCAAATGGTCTACTATGCTGGAAATGAAAGACAAAGAAGAAATGGTGTTGCATTTATAAAGAAGAAACTTGCAAGAACTGTAATGAAATACAATATAGTCAGTGAACGCTTAATCTCTATTCATCTACGAGGAATGTGTATCAACACAACTATAATTCAAGTATATGCTCCAACAAAAGCTGCAGAAGAGGATGAAATTGATGAGTTCTATGAACAAGTACAAGCTGAAATTGATAGAACATGCAATTTCTGATAGTCATGGGTGACTGGAATGCAAACGTTGGCAACAATGAAGAAGGCAAAGTGATTGGAAAATATGGACTTGGAAACAGAAATAAAGCTGGAGAAAGACTAATAGAATTCTGCAAGACCAACGATCTATTCATCTCAAACATGTTCTTCCAGCAACACAAGCGGCGACTGTACACATGGACTTTACCCAATGGCTTGTACAAAAATCAAATTGACTACATCTGTGGAAGTCAATGATGGAAATGCTCTATAACATCAACAAAGATAAAACCTGGAGATGACTGTGGTAGAGATCACCAACTACTAGTATGCAGACTCAAGCTAAAGTTGCAAAAGAGCAAGCCACTCATGAATGTAGCAAAATATTTTATTTATTTATTTAACCAGTTTTATATACCACTTTATCATTTCAATCAAAGCGGTTTACATTGAAACTGAAACTTAAACTTGGTAACGCATATTAAACAGGGACATTGATAACTTTGATTTTTCTGACCTTGAGAATATACCACTGGAATTTAAAGATTGCCTGCGAAATTTATTTATTTATTTATTTTTATTTATTTACAGTCTTTTTATACAACGCTATTCGACATCAGTGCGGTTTACATGAAACAGAAACTTATACGATGCTGGGGACTGTTCCGTATTTACAACAAACAGGTGATTTAAAACTTGGATAAACTGGGGTAACTATTTACATATAGGCTTCATATCAGGTCCTGTCGTAGATTAATGATGATGAGTTGGTGTAGGTGAGATGGTTGTTGGAACACCTACATCTAGGTAGTGTTTGAGGAAGAGGTGGTGTTTTAAAACCTTCCTGAATTGTGCTAGGTCAGGGATTGTCCGGATGTCAGGTGGTAGGGCATTCCAGCATCTGGGTGCGCAGAATTTAAATGCCCTGTTTACTGTTGCTTGGGTGCATTGGGTTACTGTCTTAGGAATTAACAGTGTGTTTATTGCTGGAGATCTTCTGGCCCTGTTGGGGAGAGTCATGTGGGTGAGCTCCGTGAGTGAGGCGGAGGAGAGCCAGTTGATGGCTTTGAAAGTCAGCAGTAGGGTCTTGAAGGTGAGTCTGCTGTGGATAGGGAGACAATGGAGCTGTTTCAAGATGGGCGTCACATGGTCACACCTGGAAGCGCCATATAGCACTCTGGCTGCGGTATTCATTGCTAGCTGGAGTGGACACAGTGTGGCTCGTGGAAGCCCTTGTAGGATTGCATTGGCGTAATCGCCAAAATTTGCTGCTTAATGACAGAGCTCCAGAAGAGTTTTGGTATGGCATCAAGAAGTTTGTGTTGGAAGAAAGCTTGAAGTCTCTACAAAAGGTGAAAAAACAAAAACAGCCAAAATGGATGATGGAAGAAACTCTGAAAATTGCCCAGAAACGCAGAGAAGCTAAAGCCAGAGGAGAAAGAAAGACAATCGCAGAACTCAACAGTGATTTCCAACATGCAGCAAGACAGGACAAGGAAAAGTACTACAATGACACATGCAAGGAAATAGAAGCACAAACTGTTAAAAGAAGAACAAGATCAGCTTTCCTAAAGATACACGAGTATTGGAATGTTACAAGATGCTCAAGGTTCTATGTTGAATGATGCTGAGAAGATCAAGAAAAGGTGGAAAGAATATATACAGAGTTTTTATATGATAAAGATCAAGTGGACCAACAGCCATTTCAACCTGTATCTTATGATCCGGAACCATTGGTGGTGAAAGAAGAAGTCGAAGCAGCACTGAAAGCCTGATCAAAGAACAAAGCACCAGGCACTGATGGCATTCCCATAGAAGTATTACAGCAATCTGATGCAACTGTTACCATACTTAAAAGGCTCTACCAAGAAATTTGGAAGACAGCATCATGGCCAACTGACTGGAAAAGATCTGTTTTTATGCCAATACTAAAGAAAAGTGATCCAACTAACTGTGGAAATTATCACACAATTACTCTGATCCCAAATGCCAGCACGATTCTACTGAAGATTATTCAACAGAGACTACAACCATACCTGGAACAAGAACTACCTGAAGTGCAAGCAGGGTTCAGGAAAGGGCGAGGAATGAGAGACATCATCGCGGAAGTGAGATGGACCTTTGAAAAGACTAAAGAATACCAAAAGGATATCTATTTGCAAGGCTTTTGACTGTGTAAACCATGAGAAACTCAAGATCACATTAAGAAGCATGGGTATACCAGAACACCTGATTGTTCTCTTGCACAGTCTGTACATTGATCTAGAAGCAACAGTTGGAACGGAACAAGGAGAAACAGAATGGTCTAAAATAAGCAAAGGTGTACAACAAAGGCTACATACTTTACCCCAACATGTTTAATTTATATGCAGAACAAATCATCAGAGAAGCAGGATTGTATGAAGACAACAGAGGTATGAAGTTTGGTGGAAGACTCATCAACAACCTTCGCTATGCTGATGATACCACATTACTGGCGGAAAGTGAAGACGATCTGAAAAATTTGCTTCCCACGATCAAGGGACATAGTCTTAAAATGGGTCTGCACCTAAATGTAAAGAAGACAAAGATCATGACAACTGGCAAAATCAATAAGTTCACCATTGAAGGAGAAGAAATTGAAATCGTGGACAACTTTAACCTACTTGGATCAACAATCAATAAAGAAGCAACAAGCAGTCAAGAAATCCAACGATGCATTGCTCTTGGCAGAATGGCTATGAAAGACCTAGACAAGATTCTCAAGAGCAGAGATGTCTCTCTCCATACAAAGATTCAACTCGTTCAAGCCATGGTATTTTTTTTTTTATTGAAAGGCAGCAGATAAACACAAAACACGCAAAGGCCTCAAACGTTATATGCATAATACAATAGCAGAAGGTAACAATGGCAAAGAGCGCAAACATCAATTAGTCATCCAACAAAACGCCCCCCTTTTTTTTTTCTTTTCTCCCCTGCCAAGCTCAGCATCTATCAGCAGAGAGCATTCCCAGAGCCTTCTTCCTACCCCCCATCCTCCAATCCTCCATCCTCCCCCCAACCCCCCCCCCGATCTTCCCCCCTCCACCTCTCCCCCCCACAAATCTCCAGGCCCATTACAGATGAAGGGATCGGGCCAGCCAACCTGCTCACAGGAAGCTAAAGGGAAACTCAAAGCCCCCACCTCACAAGGCAGCACGGTACCAGCCCCCCCACGGGCTACACGGCGCCCTCAAGTCCTCATGAACCATAGTGTAAGACAAAGGCTTCCCACACCTGCTCAAAGCGAGGCAATCGCAACTTACTGGCTGCCACCCCGCGTTCCATTGTATATGTATCCCACATCTGCTCCAGCCAGGCAGTAAAGGACGGCGGCAGGGTCTGCTTCCACGCTGTTGCCACAGATAGCCGCGCCGCATTCAGACCATGCCGAATCAAGGCCAGCTGGGAGTTGCGTGCCCCCGGCACATTACCACCAAAAAGGAAAATGCCCGGGTCCCAGGGAATGGTCAGCCCAACTAACTGCTTTAAGCGGTATTGAATCCCCCTCCAAAAGGTTCGAACATGAGTGCAGGACCACCAGACATGCGCCAGAGTACCTTTCTGTCCACATCTCCGCCAGCACAGATCCGAGCCCCCGGGATACACGCGAGCGATCCGCTCAGGTGTCATATACCATCTGTATAAAAGCTTATAGTTAGTTTCACGAACATTAATAGCCACCGAACATTTCCATAACCTGCCCTCTACCTGCTCCCATTGCTGCTCAGTAAAGTGGAGACTCAAGTCAGAATTCCATTGTTTGCGATACTTGCTTAGTCTCGGGTGCTGTGCCTGCAAATGGGCATATAAGGTAGCCATAAGACCTTTTGTGGTTGTACACTCCGCACAGTATCGCTCTATGTCCGACAAGTCGCGGGCCACTTGAGAGCGCACATTTCGAGCTTTTACCCAGTGAGCCACTTGCGTATAGTGAAAAACATGATAGTCAGGAAGATCAAATTCCTCCTGAAGTGCCCCAAAAGACCGCAGCCTACCCTCAGAAAATAATTGGCCCACTCGACTAAGTCCCTTGTGCCCCCAGATCCGGAAAACCAGGTTAGTCATCCCCGGAGGAAACATAACATTGTCCACGATAGGCGCCAGAGGAGTCAAGTCCGCCCCCCGCGTTCGAAAAGATTAGTCCCAACAGTGAAGGGTATGCAGGATATAGGCATTGCTTACACGCAAGCCATCGCGCAACTTGGGACCAAGCCACAGCCGGTCACCCAGTCCCGCCCCCCCCCCCCCCCGCAATGTGCATTTCCATTTGTATCCACCGTTTGGGGCTAGCCAGGTTCATCCATTCCACCCCGGCACGACATTGCGCGGCCGCGTAGTACCAATGGAGGTTGGGCGCCCCCATGCCTCCAGAGCACGTGCTCGTATAAAGAATGCGACGCGCGATATGTGGCCGACGAAAGTGCCAAATAAACTTCATAAGCATGGTTTGCCAACTGTCCAGAGTTCCCCGTGACAAGGGTATAGGGAGTACCTGGAAGAGGTACAAGAACTTTGGGACAACAACCATCTTAACCACCGCTATGCGTCCAAACCACGATAACGTCAAGCTAGCCCAAGACTCCAAATCACGCCGAACCTGTTGGAGTAGCGGGTCATAATTAGCCTTAAAAAGCGCCGTCCGCTCCACCGTCAAGTTCACCACCAAATAGCGAAGATCACCTGCCACCCAACAAAGGGGGTAGGAAGCCCTCAAGTCCACACAGACCGCCTCGGGAACCCCGACATTGAGAATCTCAGATTTAGCGTAGTTGATTTTAAATCCAGATACCTGGGAGAAGGCCTCAAAGAGCTGCATGCTGGCAGAAAGGGAGGCAACCGGATTCACCAACGATAAAATGATATCATCCGCAAAAAGCACAATTCTATACTCAGCAGAGCCCACTCGCACGCCCCGAATGCCGGGATGATCGCGAAAGCTTTGCGCCAGAGGTTCCATCACCAGCGCAAACAACAATGGTGATAGAGGACATCCCTTACGCGTACCCCTTTCCAGTTGAAAGCTTCTCGATTGCCCCCCATTAACCCGGACACAGGCCATGGGGTCCTGATATAAACTATGGACCCAACGAATAAAGTTGGGTCCGAACCCCAGCGTTTCTAACACGCACCAAAGATAGCCTCAGCTAACACGGTCAAAGGCTTTCTCGGCATCAACGCCCACCAGGAGCACTGGCTGAGAGTCCTGATGAGCAGTATGAATAACCTGTAGCATTCGTCTAATATTATCCGCCGCCTGACGACCCGGCACAAACCCGACCTGGTCCGGATGTACCAAAGCCGGGAGAACCCGGTTTAACCGGGCAGCCAGTACTGAGGCCAGTATTTTAACATTAGTGTTTAGTAGGGAAATGGGACGGTATGAGGCTGCTTCCTGCAAAGGTTTACCCGGCTTAGGAAGCATCGCTATAAGAGCCTCTCGCTGAGAGGGAGGTAGCGGCTCCCCTCGCAGAACCTCATTAAAAAGTACTACCAGAGTGGGAGCTAATTGTGTACGGAATTTTTTATAACACTCCGCGGGAAAGCCATCACTACCCGGCGCTCCCCCAGCTTTCAACCGGCGGATTGCCAGCTCCACCTCTTCCACAGTAAGTGCCGCATCTAGTTGATCTCTGTCCAAGTCATTCAACCTCGGCAAAGTCACAGAGCGCAGGAAACCCTGTACACGGGTCAGATCAAAAGGCTCAGCTTTATATAACCGTTCCAAAAAGGTGGCGAAAACATCGCGTATCTCCCGCGAGACAACCCTCCTCTGCCCTCCGGAGTCCCGAATCTCACGGACCACTCTCGTAGTCTGCTGCTGCCGAAGCCGCAAGGCTAAAGAGCGTCCTGGTTTATTCCCCCGCTCATAAAAAGTTTGTCGTAATTTCCGACGTTGGTTCTCCAACTCTTTCTGTAGACACGCATCGAAGTTGGCGCGGGCCGCCCGCCATTGGCGCAAGACCCGTTTGGAGCCAGTCCGAGCGTGCTCCAATTGGAGACAGGAAACCTCCTCCGTCAGTTGGCAATGCTCCTGCCTCCAAACCCTCCGGGTATGAACCGCCTCCGCAATTAGTCTGCCCCGAGCCGTGGCCTTAAAGGCGTCCCAGACCGTGGGAAGGGGGACCTCCCCAGAGTCATGCAACTCAAAAAAATCGATAATGAACCGTCCGTGCTACTGAACAGTGCATTGTCGCCGAAAAAACCGAGCATCTAATCGCCAAAGCGAGTGCCGTGCACTAAACAAATCCGCCGGAAGAGCAATCCAACAGGGGGCATGGTCCGACCAAGTCAGGGCCCCATGCCCAGCCTCCACTCTCCCATCCATCAGGCATTGATCCAACAGAAAATAATCTATACGAGTATGCACCTGGTGAACGGGCGAGTAGTAGGTGTAACTTTTTTCTCCTTCATGAGTATCTCTCCAAACGTCACGCAAGCCTAAGTCCAGCATAAATTTTCGCAACGCCTTACTGGGTCCACCCGCCACCCTCCCAGCGTTACCTGTCGAATCCATACGCGGTACCATGTGGGCATTACAATCCCCTCCCAATATGATAGGGCCTTTCGCAAAGTCAGCTATCAAGGCTTTCAGCTGTGCAAAGAAGGTTACCTGGCCTTCATTAGGGGTGTAAATATTAGCCAGTGTTAATAGATGGCCCTCCAAGCGCACATTCATAAAAAGCCACCTTCCCAAAGTATCTTTCTTAACCTCCTCCACTTTGAGGGATAAGCACTGATGAAATAGCAAGGCAACCCCACATTTCTTCCGGCCGTTCAAGTCCGATGCGACCCATACTTCAGTATAAGGATTACGTTTTAACCAGCCCTGGTTGCCACTACGAAGGTGTGTCTCCTGTAAAAACACTATATCTCCTTTCAAGGATCTCAACTCCGAAAACAGCAAAGAACGCTTTCTAGGGGAGTTAAGACCCTTGACATTCAGAGAAATCACTTTCAACATAGGTAATCAATCGCCTTACCACTAACGCCCCTCTCTTCCCCCCTGCCCGCTTGATCCAGCCCCCACTAGCGCTTGTAGAGCCACATACCTTTAGCATAAAAAATGGTCCTAGTCCCCCCCACTGCCTAACTATCTGCGGAGGTTCACCCCACACCCACCACCAGTCCCCACCCCATGAGAGTACCCAAAAACCCTTATCCCTCCCGCCCGTCTCCGCACCCTCCCTCAACTGTACTCTCCCCCCTCCAATCCCACCCCCCTCCCCGTCAGTACCACCAGCCTGCCAAGAGAAAAACAGGAGACGGTTAAACTGACCACAAACCCAGCTCCCACCGGACCCCCTTACAGAAGTAACCATGATACAATAACATATAAGCATATCCCCTTTGTACCATTCACAAGTAAAGCATTGTTCTTTTTTTTTTTTTTTTAATTCTTTATTTGCGTTTTATAACAACAAAGGAAAAGGAAGACATACAGCTAAAAGACAGATACATAAAGTGTAATACATACACCAAAGTAAACCCCTGCCACCCCCCTCCCCCCTGCTTCTTCTCTAGAAAACTAATCATTCCCGAAGCGGGCGTGTACTTACATTATTATGTTACAAAACCTAACGGTGATCTGAAACATGATGAGTGCACATTAAACAGGCATGTTGGAGCAATGAGCAGATTGTACATAATCATTAAGCATCTGCCATTTAGACAAGCGAGAGTGAGGTTGGGCATGGGGAATAGCTCTCCGAGGTATCTGCTCATATTTACTATATAAGCAGACGAGGTTCCACCATTCATTGACAGTAAGTCGAGAGCTATCCTTCCAATTCCTCGTGATTAAGCATATGGCTATACCCAGCATGAAATCAAGGAGAAAGCGACCCTTCTTAGGAAGAGAGGGGACCTCCGCCACAGAGCGGAGTCCCACGATCTTCCAAGAGAGAGGTTCGTGAAGGTGTAAGATAAATTGAATACAACCCCAGACCCGCCCCCAATAAACCTGTAGTTGAGGACATTCATAAATAACATGAGCGAAGGTTCCCACAGCAGTATGGCAAGACCAACACTGGTCCCTAGCATTTGTGTTCCATTTGGCTATTTTTTCTGGGGTATAAAAGCATCTGTGTGCAAAAAAGAAGAGTTTGGGTAACAGAGGCAGACCGGGAAACCCGCACTACTTTGCTCCAGAAAACGCTCCATTGCACAGGGGTTAAAGTGGTTTGCAGTTCGCGCTCCCAGGCTTGTTGGGCTCTAAAAGTGGCCGTGTCTGTACCCTGACATAATATTTTATAAAAGTTAGAGGCTACCCCATGTGTACTACTAATAGAGTGAACTATCTCTAATAGCCCGTCCTCAGTAGGGGCGGAGGGCGGCATGATTCGAGCACTTTTGAGGCAGTGTTGAAGCTGCATCAATTGAAAGTAGTGTTTCGCTGGTAACGCAAATTCCTTTTGTAAATCAGAAAAGGTTTTCCAACGAGCTGCAGAGAAAAGCTGTTGGGGTGTCCAGATCCCCCTTGAGTACCAGGGTTTCCATGCTATCGTTCTATTTAGGACTTGAATTCTGGGGTTATTCCATAGCGGGAGTCCGTCCTGAGGACATACGTTCGGGCCCAGTGATAGAATGAGAGTGTTAAAAGCCGCAAGAGTATCGACAATCATTGGTGGATGGCGGGTGTCTACTTGATAGGACATACCGTGGAGATGGGTCAACGGAATTGGGCTACTAAGCTCCTCTTCTATGTCAAGCCAAACTGGTCTGCTGTCTGTTGAGGCATCTAGCCATCGGGCACCTTGCTTAAGTAGGAAGGCTTGATGATATCTAAGAAAATCAGGAAATCTGGTACCCCCTCTTTCCTTTGCAGACTGTAGTTTTTGTTTAGCTATCCTTGGTGGCTTGCCCTGCCAGAGATAACGGACGAGAAGGCCCTCAATATCTTTATAAGTATGTAGCGGGAGTAAGCATGGCAGCATTTCTAAAATGTAGTTCACTTTGGGGACTATCATCATTTTCACAGTTTCTAAGCGGCCCCACCATGTAAGAGATAAGGGAGACCAACGATTCGTGAGCTCACGGACTTTGGAGACTACCTCTTTGGCATTGAATCTGATAGTGTCTTCTAAAGGAGAACAGTAATGGACCCCGAGATACTTCACCATGCGGGATTGCCAAAGGAAGGGAAAGGCCTGCATGTCAGCCTCATGTACCCAGCGGTTCAGTGGGAATGCTACAGATTTGGTCCAGTTAATTTTATAGCCCGATAATTGTGAGTATCCGTCAATCAGATCCAAGACAGCTGGAACCGAATCGAGGGATACGAAAAGCATAAGGTCATCTGCATATGCAGAGAGTTTAATCTCCCTATGACTGAAGGGGACACCTCGAATACGTGCGGACTGTCTAATAAGGAGGGCTAGGGGTTCAAGAGCTAGATCAATTCCATTCATTGCCAAAATAATAGAGAAAACAACCCAAATTCAGTTACAGGAACACATTGATGAGCACAAACCACTTGACTCACACCAATTTGGCTTCCGCCCATCCCACGGAGTAGAAACCCTCCTAATCACACTAATGGACTTTCTCATCAGGGGCACAGATGACAAACACCATGGTTTCTTACTCCTATTTATAGATATCTCAGCCGCCTTCGATAACATCAATCACCCGACACTGATCAACAGATTAGAGAACCTAGGAATAGGTGGGACGGTCCTTAACTGGTTCAAATCCTACATCTCACATAGATTAATACGAGTCCAAATTGACCAACAAGCATCAGAAACATTCCCACAAGGACAGGGAATACCCCAAGGATCGGCCCTTTCAGCCCTCCTATTTAACCTATACCTCCAACCGATAACAAACATATTTAAAAAACACAAGATTAACCATTTTATTTATGCCGATGACATCATGCTAGCTATCCCCATAACCATTAAAAACCCTACATATGACTCACTATCCAAATGCATGGCAGAGACCTCCTCCTGGATGGAATCTAACCACCTCAGCATCAACCTCAAAAAAACTGAGGCAATGTTTGTAACGAGGTCATCTATGACTGAAAACATTTACCCTGAAACAATCACAATCAACAAAACCTCCATACCTGTTAAAAAACAAGTAAAATACTTAGGAGTAATAATAGACCACACTCTCACCATGATACCACACATAAAACAAACAGTAAAAACTATTTTCTACAAACTCAAAACTATTCAACACCTAAGACCACTCCTCGAAACACAAGACTTTAGATCTGTAGTAAGTACCCTGATGACCCCTCATTTCGACTATTGCAATAGTCTCCTTATAGGCCTTCCTCAAAAAAACATACCTCCTACAAAGAGCTCAAAACATCTGTGCTAAAGTAATTGCTAAAGCTCGCTTAACAGATCACGTAACCCCAATACTGCTAGAACTCCACTGGCTCCCTATAAACAGTCGAATTAAATACAAAATTATCCTAACAACCTATAAACTTATAAATGACATAACCCCCTCACACCTATCCACATTACTGCACTCTCCAACATCGACAAGGACCCTCAGACAAAACGCAGCCCACTCTCTCATCATACCAAAAGCCATCCGGAAGACTAAGAAAACCACTAGCTCCAGAGCATTCTCATTCACTGCTCCTACACTCTGGAACAACCTCCCTATTGAACTTCGCACCATAAAAGACCTCATCCAATTCAGAAAAGAATTAAAGACTTACCTGTTCACTGAACATTTTGAAATCCCCTACTCCCCCAAAGCCAGCCCCACTACAAACGTGGAAACAATTAAACAAACTCCCTTAATCCCAACACCATAACCGCATGCCTGCCCACCCTCACACACGCCGCAAAGAAGACATAAAAGGAACTAAATTCCAGCACCTACACAAATACCCGCACTACACACCACACACTGTAAATATACATTTGTAAAAAAGTTTGATGTTTTGTTTTGTTCTGCTTTAATACCCACTAAGTTAAATTTTATTGTTCAATGTAAATAGCTAGTTTCTATTGTTCTATGTAAAGAATGTATACAAATGTGTACAAGACTGTTAACTTGTTATATGTAAACCGCCCTTGATCTCTGGAAGGGGCGGTATAAAAG
This sequence comes from Ichthyophis bannanicus, assembly GCA_033557465.1. Lineage (NCBI taxonomy): Eukaryota > Metazoa > Chordata > Amphibia > Gymnophiona > Ichthyophiidae > Ichthyophis > Ichthyophis bannanicus. Next base: position 728,886,760 of record CM066036.1, on the reverse strand, counting down.
AAATAGTTAAATAAAATAAATAAATAAATAAATAAAAAAGCATTGGTGATAGGGGGCAACCTTGACGCGTGCCTCTTTGGAGATTAAATGGCTGAGACTTGATGGCATTTACACAAATACTGGCGACGGGTTGAGTATACATGACTTGGAGATATCGGAGGAAGCTCTCCCCAAAGCCATACCATCGGAGAACTGCAAATAAGAAGGGCCATTCTAGGCGGTCAAAGGCTTTTTCGGCATCCAGGGAAAGACCCACCCATGGATGATCTAGATTGGCAGCACTGGATAGCACATGGCACAAGGTCCGAGCATTGTCCGCAGTTGATCTGCCGGGTATAAAACCGCATTGGTCGGGGTGAATTAGGGTGGCCATCCTGTCAGATAGCCGAGTGGCCAAGATCGTTGCGAAGATCTTATAATCGGCATTAAGTAGGGAGATTGGACGGTAGTTGGCGGTTAGTAGCGGGTCTCTGCCTTCTTTCTCAAATACTACCACATTAGCTGCAGAAAAGGATCCCAAGGAGGATGTATCTACCGCAAGGGCAGTAAAATAGAGTTTTAAATAGGGAACTAAATCTGCACTGAACGTTCTGTAGAATTCGGTCGGGAGACCATCGGGCCCTGCGGCGCGGCCCGAGGCTGTTCGTTTTAGATTGGATCTCTGAAGTAGAGAAGGGTTCATCCATCGCATCCCTATCATCTTCAGAGAGGGTCGGCCGCTGAATGCCAGAAAGCAATCGCTCGAATGTCTCTGACGAGAACTCACATTCAGATTGATATAGGCGGGTATAGAAATCCCGAAAGAGCTCTACAATGTCGGAGTCTGTGGTCACTATGCCCCCTCCCTGTGGAGCTCGAAGGGCCGCTATGCGTTTGGCTTCTTTTTGACCTTTCAAGGCGTTGGCTAAGAGTCGACCGTCTCGGTTATTTTCACGATAATATGTCCCTCGCTGAAGCTCAATACTCTTAGAAGCTGCAGTTGAGAGGATTGAATTATATTGAAAACGGAGACGCTGTAATCGAATTAATACACATGGATCAGTACGTGAAGTTAGAACTCGTTCGCCTGCTTTTATTTGTTGGTCTAGTATGAGTAGCTGCTGTTTGCGTTGTTTCCGCAGGCGGATTTGATAGCTAGTGATCGTTGCTCGAATGGCCGCTTTGAAGCCCTCCCACCAAGCCCAATTCGCAGTATCCTGGGGTAGATTAAAATGGAAGTAATCCTGTATGGCTGCTCGAATTTCTAACTGGAACTCTGGCTGAGTTAACAGGGCTCTATCAAAGAACCAGGCCCCCGAATTCCCTTGGGGTGCAGTAGTGTGTAATTGAAAGGAAATGGCAGCATGATCTGAAATATGTTGGGAGTGAATCTTTGCAGTGTCCACCTGAGGAACTAACAGCTTTGATATTAGAAAGAAGTCTATGCGAGACTGGGATTTATGAGGGGAAGAGAAGAAGGTGAAGTCAAGCTCATTGGGGTGTAGTAACCTCCATAGATCAACTAAAGCAAGATCTTTGATCAGGGAGGTAAGCGTGGTGTGACTCTTGGGGGGACCACTTGTCCTAGGCGGCTGTTTGTCAAGCAGAGGATCAAGGACTAGATTGAAATCCCCCCCAATTATCAATGAAGTATTAGCAGAGGCCTGCGCAACCTGAGCAATGGTAGCAAAAAAGGCAGGGTCATCCACATTAGGAGCGTAAAGGCATATACATGTAACTTCAAGGCTACCTATCTTGAGGTGGACTCTGGACCATCTACCTTCTGTATCTGAGCTAGTCGCAATAATAGTAGCATGCAAAGATTTCCTAAAAAGTATGGCAACCCCACATTTCTTAGAAACGGCTGGGGAATAGGCGGCCACCATGTAAGGTTTAATATTGAGTTTAAGAGTTTCCTTCGAATTTAAATGCGTTTCTTGGAGAAAAATCAGATCCGCAGTTTCCTGACTTAGGTAGCTTAGGATTTTCTTCCGTTTTATCGGATTATTGATTCCTTTTACGTTCAATGAGAAAATCTTACATGGTGCCATCAATCAGTAATAGACATTTTAAGTAAGGGCGCTTGAAAACATACAACATAATCAGAATCTGTGCAACAATGACATAATCACCGAGTATTCTGGCTAATACACCCCATATTGAAAAGTATGTACCAAAGTATCTTAGAGAAGAAGCAAAACCCCCAAAGAATATGGCGACCATATGTCTGCGGGAGGAGGCCCTAGAGAGGAAATAGAAAGACATGAAGAAAAAAGAAAAGAAACACCAGAGTCCATAATTAACACTGTCTCTGATACTCATCGAGGCTACTGTGGGTAGATGGAGTCGGGTCACAGATATCATCAAAAGTAAGGCAACAAACTGCCCTCGCCAGACTCTTTGCTGGGCTGCGGCAGATCCAATATGGCAGGTACAGCGGATATGAGAATACTTGCAGGAATATTCTGGAAGTCAGCGCATCAAGTCGGCTTCTTTGGAATCCAAAAACTCCGCTAGTAGATCAGGGTCCTCAAATGTTCTTGTCTGATTGTGAAGCGTGACTCGGGGCTTGGCCGGGTACATCAGGCCATAGCGTGCTTGTAGTTGTTGAAGCCTCGGCCGGAATTCCAGAAAGCGCTTTCGGCGGTCGACCGTGGGTTTAGCCAAGTCGGGATAGAAGGAGATCTTGTGGCTCTCAAACTCCATATGGCCCTTTGCCCGAGAGGCATTTAGAATTTGCTCAACGTGTTGATATCTCAAAAGTCGAAAAATGATAGGCCGCGGGGTCTTACTGTTGAGCGTTATGCTTGTGGGTACACGATGAGCGCGATCGATCTCCAAATCTTTGGTAAAGGTGATTTGGAGCAGGGAAGGGAGGATTTTGCATAAAAACTCTTTCATGTCTCCCGATTCCGCTCCCTCCGGTATGCCCACGAGTCGTATGTTGTTGCGGCGCGCTCTCTTATTGCCATCTTCCACTTCTTTCTGCAAGGCCCGCACCTGACGTTCAACTTTGTCGAGTTTGGACAACCGGGCCGCATGGGAGTCCAATATGCTCTCCATTTTGTCCTGACGCGAAGAAAGCCCTTCTAGCTTGCTTTGCAGCACACCAAAATCTTCCCGCAGCGCTCGGAGTGCTTCACCATTTGACTGCACGAGGTCTTTGACCCCTCTAATCTCTGCGAGGATTTCCTGCTGCATTTCGGGGCCCTCGCGCAAGGCCAGCCCCTTCTGCGGGGACGGAGGTTCGGTTTTGGAACGTTTGCCGTGAGAAGCCGCTGGAGATCCAAATTCCAGGCGCGTGGGTTTGGTCCCCGCCATCTCACCAATGTGCCCCGGCAAGATCAGAGTAGAAGTTCCAAGTATGTACGGTGTTAATTCAGGATTCTGAGTAGGCCTCTCGGGAGCCTCAGCGTTATGCGACCATCCCGCTGGACATCAGGCTCCGCCGTAAAGCATTGTTCTTACTACCTCCCATACCATAGCAGAATCACTTTCCCCCCCATCGCTGTATAAGAAAAAGCAAGTGTCGAAGTCCCCACACAACCAGAAACATTTAGTACAGTAATAACAAGGGTGGGGGAGATCGTAAGTGTACAAGAATGAGCAAACAAATTAAGTCTCAAAACCCAAGGACCCCTGGACCCACTTCCAAGGGCAGGAGATCAGAGGTGCAAGAGCCCAGAAGATTCAGGCGGGTCTTCCCACCCGGGTCCATTTCGAGTGCCGAGGCTTAGAGGGCGGGGACGATGGCAACGCATTGTCTGCCACAAGGCCCGCCTGGTGGAGCGCTCTCCAAGCCTCGGTATGGTCTTTTGCTGAGATCTTTTTGTTTCCCAAGATGAAGTTCATCCGAAACGGAAAGGACCAGGAGTATCGAATCCCTTTATTGTTCAGCACCGTTGTGATTGGTTTCATCTCCCTCTGGCGAGCTAGTGTAAAAGCGGAGAGGTCTTGGTAGACGGTCACCGCTGCCTCTTGGTACTGGATTGTTTTTTTCTCCCGGCCCCTTCGGAGGAGGAGCTCCGCATCGGTGTAGCGCAGGAATCTGACAATAACATCCCGAGGTTGATTGTTAGGAGGTTTACCCAGGGCACGATGTACTCGCTCAATCTCCACTCCAGGCCCACGGGATGCCAGTTCTTCTGCTGTGAGTAATTCACCCATCAAAGTTTTGAGGACCACCGTCAGGTCTTCAGAGCCCCCCACCGCCTCCGGAATTCCACGGAAGCGTACACTGTTGCGACGGGACCGGTTTTCAATATCATCAATTTTGTAGGTCAGTTCCATCGCCTGCGAACGATGCCTATCTATAGCACATTGTAAATCCAGCAGAGCACCATCATGCTCCTCAACTTTTTCTCAACTTCTTCTACTCGGGTGCCAAGGTCTTTTATGTCACCTCTGAGGTCCGCAATAGTGCTCATCACTTCCTCGCGCATGGAACAGAATTCGCCAGCCAAATCTTCAAAGCCCCTCCGAAGTTCCCGCTGAAGGAGGGCATGCGAGGACAGTGCCGCAGGGCCCAAGTCACTTTCACTCACTGTCTCGTCGCCTGAACCCTCCGAGGGGCGCATACCAGTTGGGCTCGTCTGCGAGCCACTCTTCCCCAGCAGTCGCTGGGAAGTCCTCATTCCCTCCCGGACGTCGAGCCCCTTGGCTTTGGTGGCCATGGGTAGTCTAGAGAACCCTATAAGTTGCAAAATAGGTAGAAATCAGCTGCGATGAGGAGAGGGGCAGTTGTCAGCAATAAGAATAGCAGAGCAATCCCACTCTTAAGCAGCAGGTGGCGTCTCCGGATCAGTGAGACTGGCAGGACCCAAGAAACAGTAAGAGGTACTGTCCTCGATGCAGGCAATTTAAATTCAGCCGGTCCACCAGATTCAGTGAGAGGCTATGCCCAGTGTAGACTGCACCAGTTCAGCTATGCATAACAGAAGATTCAAAGGCTGGGCAAGAGAAGAGTAACGCGTAGCCAAACCTGCTGACTTCGGGAGCGCTGAGACAGAGGGAGTCAGAGGCTGATGGGCCGGGAGTAATCCACGTGACTGTTTCCCGCCGTGACTGGAATGCAGACAGTGTTATGCGTTCCAGGACCGCATGGCAATGGCCTCCGAAGTGCCCCAGCAGGTCAGTTGTATGCAGTACCCCAGAACGCACTGATTACCGACGCGGAGTTCTCATCTCCTCAGAGGACGCTTGCTTCAATCATTGCCAGAGGATACGGCGAACCAGCGTGACGGTTTCTCCGGGGTGCCGATCTCATGCGCTGCTCTAGTTCCCGGGACGAAGTGTAACAGTCTCGAAGCAGGTCCCGATCCCCTCACAAGCTCTGGCCCGCGGACCTGGGTGCAGCAGCTCTGAGCAACCTCCCTGTAGGAAGCACGAAGAAAGATGCCCCGCTCTGATCAGCGCCGGCAACCAGCAGAAGGATAGCGGCTCCGGCCGCAGGACATTAAGCCGCCAAGCTCCAGGCACCCCAGAGAGCTCTGATTATCTTTCCAGGGCACAGGATGAAGCGCTAGATACCCAGCTATCAAGTCCGGGTAGGATCAAGGAATAATGCTGAGATTATGCAAGTGCTAGCATACTGAAGGGGAGATCCCGGTCTGGAGCCGAATTACAGTGCGGCCATTTCTTTACGGGTTCACTAGCGCCCCCCGCCATGGTATTTTTAATAACATCACATGATGCGAAAGCTGAACAGTGAAAAAGACAGACAGGAAGAAAATTGATGCCTTTGAATTATGGTGCTGGCGGCGAATACTGCGTATACCATGGACTGCCCAAAGAACAAACCAGTCAGTACTAGAGGAGATCGAACCTAAGATTTCTTTAGAAGCTCAGATGACAAGACTTTGACTTTCATACTTTGGACACATCATACGAAGAGAGAGATTATTGAAGAAAGACATCATGCTTAGCAAGATAGAAGGTCAACGCAAAAGAGGAAGGCCAGCAGTGAGATGGATCGATACAATAACAGCAGCTACGGGTACCAGTCTGTCAACAATGAGCTACCTGATTGAAGACCGAACACAATTTAGGACAACTATCCAGAGGGTCACCATGAGTTGACACCGACTCGACGGCACTTAACAACAACAACATAACTTGCGATGAACATAAAATTGGGACAATGATAATGTACAGCTGTCTGAGACAATGTAGGGTAAAGAGATGTGTCTGATAGCACAAGACCACAAGTTGGAATTAAACCCTGGTCCTGAAGTGGTAAAACTAGTACCTCCACCATTACACCACATCACCTCTCTAGTGGCATCCCTCATATATGGCCAACTAACTGGGAGCCAGTGCTGAAAACCAAAAAGCACAGCACACATCCAACCTCCCCCCCCACCCCGCATGCCAGGCAAAGATGCCAGGGACATATGACCTAGAATGGCTACATTTGGCAACTTGAAACTGTACCACCTGTACTCTGGTATGACCCTGTATGGCTTGGCACATTGTCATGAGGTAGACAGCACAGACCCTGAAATATTAAGAAATAATAGGAAAGAAGAGCTTACCTTACAGCCACATGTGCAGTTGCAGCATTCACAGTGCAGAGAGGCAGGGAAAAGGAAAACAAACTTTCCACATGGTTTTAGTGACGCAGTAAGAATTGAGGGTTCCAATCAGGCTCACCTGGACCCAGACTCACGTTCTACGTTAGCTGAGCAGAGAGATAAAAACAGGTGGGAAATCCCACAGAGGCAGAGGTGGAAGGAGAAGGAGAAGGAGAGAGAAGGGAAGCTGGAGCCTGGATTAGGGCGGGAGCAGGAGTTTGACTCTGAGGAGGAAAGCAGAGACCAAAGGAAGTTTGACTGCAGTTCCAGGCAGGCTTGGAGAGAAGGTGAGAACAGAACTCCCAAGCAGTTACAGAAAGACACGTTGCCTTGGAGAACCAGGGCTGAAGAAAGGCAGGCTGATAAACCCAGGAGAGCTAAGAAAGACAGTAGCAAAGTCTTCCCAGCCAGAGGGGTCCTCATACCGAGGCAGACAGCCCAGCCAACAGAAGGCAGAGGTCACGTCCAGGGAAGTTCACTGAAGGCAAGAAGTGAGTTTCCTTCAGCCAAGCACAGTAACCGGTGTTCCCAAAGAAGAGCAGGCTGCAGGGCAGAGAGAAAGCCTTGGCTAGAAGCAGAGGAGGTTGAAACCATCTTCTCCACAGGAAAAGATAAGTACCCTATCTTTTGTGAAGGGAGAGAAGGGGGTCTCCGTGGGAAAAGCCAGGCTTACAACAAGCTAGTGAACTCTTATTGGCCTAAGCCGTGGGAAGAAATCCCCAGCACAGCTCCTGCTATCTGGGACACTCAAAAGCAGCTCCAACTTGCAGCAACTGAGGTTTTCCCAGGGCAAGGCTCGGAGAACAGCTTCACAGGGGCTCAGTGTCCATACACAGGACCAGGTCCTGGCCCTATGCAGTGGGAGAGCTATAGCACAGAAAACATCCCTGAGTCCATGGAATGTGCTTTATGTGTGGCTGATAACATAGAGTCTCTATGTTAAGAAAAGGAGCAAGAAAGAAAGTGTATTTTTACATTGGAAATGTGATGGACTATTGTTTGCTGGAAAGAAGCATAATTATTATTTGTTAAGCATCCTCTACCCCGGTGAAGCAACCGTTCTTTTATGTTGTCCTTATTCTATGACATCCTCAAGGGAAAGGGAATAAAACCCAACCTTAATTTCACTCTGGTCACGACTACAGTGTCCTTAATTCCACAACTCAAGGCTATACCCGGGTCTAGGCAACCGCCTAGGACCGGCACGGTCTCACAACATGTACTGAAGAATGATAAGGTCTGTTTCTCCTCCACAGACATTTCCACATCCTGCATGACATGGAGGCATCCTGAGTGTGATTCTGCACCATTCGATGGACCAAGCCACACCTCATATGCCGCATCCAGCAGCAGCTGCTGCAGGAGCAAAGTGAGTGTTTAGGCAGAGATCCAGACCAGGTGAGAAGCTGATATACACCCTCCACAGAAGCAGACTATGACAAGCAACAGTACAAATTGCAACATGGTAACAACCCAATCTACATGCTCCCTTCTGTGATGTCATACAGAGTCATTGTTTAAACAATCTCTCCTCAAATAGAGCAGGTAAAGATAATTATTACAATAAAAAATCACATACTGGGAGGAAGTGATGTCATCTGACTGATATGGACAGCTAGGTGACTAGCTCCGCAAAAATAAGGGGTCAAATAAAGTCCCCCAGAGTGTAAAACTGTCACCAGTGAGCAATAAAGATTCTAGAAACAACAAGGGGGGGGGGGCAAAAAATGACCACCATGTACAAAAAAAGAGCATATCTGCACGATTTTGCCTTTGCAAGTGTAAGGGGGAAGCAGATGGAAAAGGAAATAATGGCACCGGAGTAATTGTTCGAGCAGGAAACAGCAAACAAGCAGTGTATGAAAGAGGGGCAGAGCGGTACAGGGGCTCTTTTGTCTATCTCTAAAGAGGAGCTTCGATCATGGTTCACAGAGCTAAGAACTGAAATTGCTGGACTTAAAAATGAGATGGAGGAAGTTCTCGCAGAGATCCGGTCAGATCTAAATGAGGTAGGCCATTGAATGACTGAAGCAGAAGGTCATAGAGGATCTAGAGAAGAAAACAGAAAGCATTCACTCAAAAGTGCAGGACTTGGATGTGGCAAATGAGGCACTAACTTTAAAGTTAGAAGACTTAGAAAACAGATTGTGCCGAAACAATTTGCGGATAAAGGGGGTCCTGGAAGGAGAAGCTTATCATTAACTGTGGCACAATGACCAACCCAAGGACATTATCATCTGCATCCATGATTATGCCATCAAAGAAAAAACTTCAGCCAAGATGAGAATTCTGGGGCAATCTGAATGGCAGGGCAATAAAATAGCTTTATTCGTGGACCTGGCATCTGCTACACTACAAAGACTGAAACTTTGGAGCACCTACACAGCAAGACTGAGAGAGGACAGTATTAGGTATAAGTGGCTATACCCAGTGGGACTAGTGTTTACCACCAATGGGATAACACACAGAGCCCTCACTAATATAACTCATGGCTGCCATGCAAATACCGGAACAAGAGATGACATCTGAAGTCCAGCAAGAAACAGGGAGGAAATGGCAATGAGTAGAGAGAAGAGACAAGAAAACAAAAAGAGGTGGACTGAAAAAGACATATGAGGGGTGAAAAATGGATAGTAACTGGCACAACTTAAATATATTGCAGAAGGCAGTGCACTGTCTATGCCACAATAGAGAGAGAAAGATGCTGCATAAAACAGAGTTAACTGAAAAGGTTGTTAAATTAAGAGTGAAAGAGTGTGAGTGGTTATATAAGTATGATGGCACCGAGTGAAAAATGTGGGGGATAGGGTACCATTGCATGCTAATTGTAACATGGAGAATTGGGGAAATGATGGGAAAACGGGAAAAGGTTACAGGGGAACATAAGAGGGAAAATTGGCAGGCTGCGACAGATGGCATCACATTTGACAGATTGAAGGAGCAGAAGGTGCTATGATTGGGGGAGGGGTGGTAGAAGGGAGGAAGAGGGGTCAACAGTACACAGGAAAATGTACAGAAATCCTGGGGACAAAGGAAGTGGACACTCAATGTTCTGAAAATGGGATGTCAACTAAGGATAATAAAGCTAAATGTACATGACCTCAATACTTGGCGAAAGAGGCAAGCACTTGTGTGGGAAGGAACCAGAGTACAAGAAGATATACTTTTAAATCAAGAAACACATTTGAAAAAAATCACAAGGGGTGGGGGACTCTGTAAGGGTAGATATGACAAGGTTTATTTGATGACCAACATGGAGAACCCCAAAAAGGGAGAGGTAGGAATATTGCTTTCAAGGGATTTAGTCAATGAAGAAAAATATGTGATAAGAGATTGGGATGGCAGGTTCCTAATTTGGATAGGTCTCCTAGAAGGCAAAGGCTTATGTTATGTAGTTTATATGTGCCCAATAGTGCTCAGGGCTGCTTCCATGAGAACCTGTACCCCCTTTGGAAGATCATCAGAGGGTCACCCTAGTCATTGGAGGGGACTTTAATCTCACAGTCAACCCAAAATGGACACATCCAGGGGGGAATGGGAGGAGAGAGGGGAGGATGGGTGAAACTGAAGAGGATGATGGTAAAACCTGGAGCACTGGACACATGGAGACTTCTATATGGGTAGAGCATATACCTACTACTCCCGCTCACATAAATCATATAGTAGGATAGATCTACTCTGTGTGGAGGGAAAACTGATGGATCAAGTGGAAAAAGTGGAAATAGGCCCTATAATGTGGTCTAACCATGCACCAGTAATAGTAGATATTGCCATACGCAGGGACACAGAAAACTTGCGGTGATTAAATGAATCCCTATTAGATGACCCTGAGGGGGTTAAGAGTACTAAAGCGGTCATCAAAGAATATTTTGATAATAATGGGACAGATGAAATATCCCGGGATGTTGTCTGGGATGGAATGAAGGCGGCAATGCAAGGACATCTCATAGCCTTGGCTACTAAAAAGAAAATGCAGAAAGAGCAGTTGGAAGTGAAATTAAGAACCAAGTTGCAGTCCTTAGTGACAATGCATAAAGCCAAGGATGGGAAAGGACTACTACGCCAAATAGAACAGACCCGTAGGGACCTAGAAAAGATATAGATTGCAGAATGGATATTTCAAATGAAAAATTTAAAATATGAATATTTTGTCAGAGGAAATAAGTTGGGCAGGTACCTCACCAGGCAATTAAAAGAGAGGCGTATCAACAGCAAATATTAAAATTGAAAAACCGACAGGGGCATTGGGAATTTGTACAACTAACATCCACAAATTATTTTGCAACTTCTACCAAAATTTATATCAGTCAGAACATGAAGCATGAAGCAGTAGGAAAGTATTTGCGGGAAGTGGAACTTACCAGACTGGAAAAGGAGGAGCAGGAGTGGCTTGACCGAGAAAATGAAGGAGAGGAAGTCATCTTTGCTACTGGGGAACACAAGGAGGGAAGGCCCTGGGTTTGGATGGCCTAACCGCAAAGTTCTATAAAAAATTTAAAGTAGAAGTGGAGCCTGAATTAAAAGAGATGTTCAATGCAAAATTAGAAGGAGGAAAATTGCCAAAGTCAATGGCAGTAGCAGGGCTGCTGAAATCAGGGAAAGGTGCATGGCATTCCTTTGTTGGATACAGTGCTGTCAGAAGTGACCTACAATGACATGTGGGCCTTCATCATGTAGCACAGACACTGGCATCCTTCTGATAAGAGGGGGGGGGGGGGATAGGGCACCTGGCTCTCACTATGTAGAGTGGACATGGGAGTTGAACCTCTATCCCTGGGTTACTGTGTCAGTGCTGTTACAGAGTTCCTTGAGGACATGGCTATTGCATGGCATGTGGCAACATTTCTGTGTGCTTGCCCGCATGCACCTGGTTCTGAAGGTGTCCATGGGCCGATATATCTCAGATGTTGGGATGTGTCCAATCGGAGCTGTCTCCATGACATATATGGGGATGTCTCAATTGGCCATCCTCCTGCATTTTGACCAACATGCTCAAGGGTGAGTGCTGATCTGCTGACATGGCACTGAAGGTTGTGAGCCACAAGAGCAAGTTCTCTGAGGGTGAGGTGAATCTCATGCTGGAGAGAATCTTTGCCTGCCTGCCTGTGTTGTTTGGGGAGAGTTCCTCATGGGTGGGTGCATACAAGAAGCAGAGGCAGTGGCTGGATGTAAGCCAGCAAATGTGAAGCGGAAATGGCAGCAGGTGCAGCGTGACACTGCTAAGAAGGCATGGCGTGTAGGCCCTGATGGTCAGTCGGAGCAGATGACAGAGATGGAGTAGTGGATCCTGGAGACAGACCCAGCCACTGAGGAGGGTGTGGGACCACTTGACACATCACAGCCCTCCCAGGAGCCAGGTGCTTGTTCCCTTGCACCCTGGTGTTGCTCCCCCCCCCTCCCGTATGCATGTGCTGGCGTATACACTTTCATCACTAACTCATGCCTAGGGTTGCACACAGTGGTACCCCTGCATGGCACCCACCATGTGAATGTATCTGGTCTGTTGGTGTTCTGTTCTCCACATGCACAGCCACTTGTTCACAGGCTGCTGGCCACAGGGCTGGTGGCACCACACACCTGTGTGGGGAAATGTGCTCTGGGCCACTTGTACATATGTGATCTGCCTTGCACATTGGGACTCTTGCTGTCATCAGAGACTGTCCCTCTATTCCTATGGGGCCAACTGGGCCATCTGCATGGCTGCCACAGAGACACCCCTCTGGGGATTGTGGTCACTGGTGACATTATTGACTGACCTATTTTGTTTGTGTCTTCACAGGTGCTGCTACTGTTGCACAACAGGAGTCTGTGCCTCCTCAATACCCCATGACAGGGGATACAGCATCAGGTCTGCCAGCAGCTACACAGGGCACGTAACAGCAGCTTGCCTCAGACAATGGGGTAGAGCTGAAGGTACCAGCTGAGAGAGGTCCTGCTGATCTGGAGATTCTGGCCCCCTCCCCACCTCCACAACATCAGCAGGGCACAGATGGACAGGAGCGATGCACCAGTAGGAGGTGTTCACAATATATCATTTGGTGTGTAGAGAGGCTGCTCACACCCAGTGATGCTCAGCAGGAAAGGGAATAGGTCCAGCTGGAGATGCTCCAGCAAAGCATGGTGCTGCAGAAGAGGCAGGATGTGGCCACAAAATGGCTGAACACCTCCATAGACCAGTCTCATACTACCATTGTGGAGGTCCTGCAGGAGCTGCGCAGGGTACCAAGATGTCCACTCCACGATCCAGCACAAGCCAGCTGTGATGTGCAGCCTGAGGGGACAGGCTCGGCCCTTGGGAGTGGTGTCACCACAACATCAAGCATCTCTGCTACAAGCGCTGCTGTGACATCTGGTCCCAGCTCAACTGGTATCACAACCCGTGCCTCTACAAGGGGACGTCCAGTCCAGGATACTGCCACTGTACAGGTCTCATGTGTTCTTGGGCATGTTCCTCCAGGAACATGGGGCCTGGACTTACATTCCCCCCTTTCCATGAGGGGATCAGGAAGACCAGTGGCCACTATGATGAATCCTCTGACTACAGTGACATACCACCATCCACCCTTATGACTATGGAGACACAGGCCCAGATGCATGTGCCCTCTAAGAGAAGGAAGGGCAGGGGATAGGCAAGAGGCAGGGGCCTTGGAAGGGCCATGTAACCCTGAGTTTAATGTTCTGGGCCATGGTGGGGTGTGATGGGTGTGCATGCACTTTGCTGCAGTGTGTATGGCTATGGGTCAGGGTGGTGGTACAGTGGATGGGGCCACAGTCTCTGGTCTGCCTGATCTCCACTGGGTGATGGTGCCAGCACCTTTCATCACATGGATGGCTACAGGTATTTTGCTTTGGCGTAGTGGATATACAGATCCCAATATGTGAGGTAGGCTGATCTTTCTTTGGCCTTGTTTGGAGACAGAGCTTCAGGCACACTTCAGTTCCAGGGGACTGAATAATCTCTCTGCAGTTCCGTTCTCCTCCATGCCACATCTATTGAGTACTGCTGGGAAATCATTCCATCCTCCAGACCTGCCATGTGCACAGTTTTCTGTTTCCTTACAGGGCCACAGACCTATCAGCCCCCCCCCCCCCAAATATCTCATTTGCCTTCACATTGGCTTCCACAATATGTCATGACAACCCTGTGGATGCTGGATCAATAGATGTCAGCACAGTGTTGGTAGGGTATATTAGGTGCATATTGTAAAACTGACATATTCCACATATCCTCTTACATTATCTCCCTCTGAGAATGGGAAGGGCAGGGGATAGGCAAGATGCAGGGGCCTTGGAAGGGCCATGTAACCCTGATATATACTCTCCTGCATTAACTGCCTCCTTCACCACTTGTGGACATCCTCCAGACATTGGGGGAGGTGTGGCAAGTAATGTTGTTCATGTGATCATGCCCTACAGGGCACTATACACTGGTCAACTTTCAGTGGCTTATGCCTCCATTGGTGGCCCTGGACAGGGTGTGTCCTCCACCCTGTGACATGGTTGTGGAGGCTCACAGAGATTCTGCTGTCCTTGGCAACTATTTGGGGGTCTTTTTACACACACTGGTCCTAACAGCAGATGGCACTCTACAGTAAACCACATGTGTATTTCCTGACTCCAGATGTTGCACAGTTGTGCTGTTCCTAGGCTTATATGCAGGGTGTGACAAAAGGAGATTTTTTCACACTGCCACAGAGGGGTGTTATGTTACACCTGCATACACATGGGCAGGAAGAGAGTAGAGCATTAGGTAGGTGTTTTTGATTGACATGCTTTTTCTTCTACAGTTTCCATATCAGCAGTACATTGCAAACTACACAGGGTCATGTTCATTACATAGGCACATAGCCATTATTCTGGGCCCTTTGTGGGTTTTATGGATTGCACATGTCTATATTGGGTACTGGTGGGACTTGAACCCATGTCCCACAGGTTGCAAGGAAGTGTTGCTGCCATTGCACTACACTCCCACTCTGTGATGTGTGTGGGTGCAAGCAGCAATAGCTCATAGTGCAATGGTTGCCCACAGATCAGGGAAGAGCAGCATAACAACAGGGGGGCACATGTGCATTTGCAGGGGTGCCATCCATGGCATCCCTCACCACTGCTATGGACTGCTTTTTCATGGGGTCCATGGTATTGTTTCTTGTTGTGCATCTGGAAGAACACAAAGGAGCAAGTGGTGATGGTGGTCACAAGTGCTTTATTATATCAAAGAGAGCCCCAACGCGTTTCAGCCGAAGTCTTCCTCAGGGGGCTAAGGACTGCAAACAAACATTGACAAATAAAAATATTAATAAGAACACTAAATATGCATAAAACACAAAATTTAAAGTAATAAATAATTTAAAAATGAATTAAAAACTGATTACAAATTATAAAAAGTAAGTATAGGTAATACATCAAAAACATACTTGATGAAAATATTAAACACAATATAAAACGCAAGGAATAGCACACCAAAAAGTATAGAATACAACTATTAAAACTATAGTAAAAAAAACATTTGAGCTTAACTGACAAAGACAGGAATGGAGATGAGGAGGAATCAGAGCAAGACATATAAAGTAAAGGATAGAATACTCACAATTGCACACAAGGTGTATGTACACAGCATACAATAAAATCCAGTAGGTGAATCACCTCTATGGTAAAGGAAAGCTTAAAAGACATAATTATGTTAATAAAAAGAACCTTGCTAAAAAATGACAATAAGTGTAATTCACTAAAATAAACATAATAAATAGAATCAAAATAAATAATAGTCAAAAGAGAATACAGGAAATGCACATGCATAAAAGCTGAATAGCAGGCTAATGTTAAAAAAGTGACACAAATAAAAATAATAACGGGAAGCCCACAGAGAGAAATCAGTATTGAATACTATCGAGAACAATCAAAGACTTTGAAAAACATATCAAGCCAGACCTACTAAGATATAAAAACATTGACAACAAGAATAAAAATACAAGTGAAAATAAATAATAATAATTTGGAAGGTAAATATGAAAATATAATACTATACCCGTAAAAATAATAAAACTTGTTCACAGAAGACAGTATCAAACCAGAAACCAAAAAAGGGGAGGCTGGTCAATCTAATTTGAAAACTGAAAAAAGTAACCAATCATCAAATGAAAAAAATCAAATGTGTCGAAATTAAAGGGAGAGTAATATGATAACGCACAAGCAGCAAGGGGCACAAAAATGGTTTTAAAAAAGGAGAATAAAAAGCTAACAGGTGGCTGAGGGTTAAGCAAAACTCCAAATATGAGGTGTGTAATTAACGTAATCTTCTGCATTTACAATTTTGTTTAACATGAAGTCCGACTCGGGGATGTTACTTACTAAACACATGTATGAGTTAGTGAGAGGTGAAAACGTTGAAGCTATACAATGTGAAAAGTTCTAAGAATTTTAGAAACAATAATGACTGTAAATTAAAAAGATATAATGACAAATGCAGCTCCGTGGTTGAAAATAACAGTATGTGAAACCAAAGAATTATTGGGCATAAAGGATCCAGTAACTGCAAAGACCGGAGAAGTATCTTTGAAAGTGGAGTATAAAAAAAGTGTTAATGCACACTCTCAACAGACCGGTTATATAAAAGGAGGAAATTTACCTGTGGTATGAACGTATGAGACATCAAACGCAGCACTGAAACCTGAAAGGACACCGAAGATTTTCATGCCTTATAAAAGGTAAAAAGGTCAGAGGAACTAAAGATTTGCATATGCATCATGAACTGACGTCACATCAACACTGAAATGAGGAAACAGAGGACCCGACAGGAGGGCTAACGTAATGCTACAGAAAGTAGTAAATGCTGCATACCAAAGCCAGAACGGGTGCGAGATGTGCAAATTAAAAGCAACCAGACATGTAAACAAAAAGCTCTTCCCAATGTGAGGTATCACGATTATGCCTACGGCATTCAAATAAGTATGCAATGACAGGACAAGAACCAGTCACAAAAAGAAGGAACCAAACTGCATCTCTGTGAGCCGTATATGTGACAAATAAGCGTGATTTAAGATCAGAGTCACTGACTAAAGCAATAAATTATAGTGTAAAGGAAATCTAATTAGATAAATTCAATATATATTAAAACACTTTATGGACATCAGATCAGTAGTTATGCATCCCAGCAGCCAATGGGAATTTCATTACAATATGAAACAATAAAACAGCTAAAATATTTATACCCCAGTACAACGGCATGATAGTGAATTATTACATGTAGGGCACAGTAAATCAATAGTGAAAAACACTGAACAAACTCCTACAGATAATCAACAACTCATCATAATCTAAAAATATCCTAGCTATATTGGTATAAAAGGTATAGAAAAGGGGACTAAAGAAAATGTAATTGGCACGTAACACCCATTGAAAAGCAAAAACAATCATATCTATGCAAGTACTGGAACCTTACATAACAAGAATAACACCGATGATGCTAAGCAGTGGGACAACCTGGCCATAAATTTGCCATATGGCAATATCTAAAATAAATGAATAAATAGAATAATATCATCATAAAAATATCAATTCAAATATAAAAAAAAACATTGAATTGCAAGATAAAATTAAACGCATAATGTTAAAAAACATTAATAAAAACTGAAAAATGTAACAGAAAGAAGTAAAAGTTCTCTACGCACAAATGAGGGAACAAGAGATATTGGACATGTTGTAAGTCATTAAGGAAGTCATTATGTTTCCTTTGCATCAGACCTTGCAGGATCTCCTATTTAGAACGTGGGAAGCTCCTTTAACGGTATCCCCACCTTCTAGGGCAACTGATCTTCTATACATGGTGCCCCCTTCTCCAGGTTTTCAAAAGCCTCAGCTCCCTCATCATTCTATTGTTGTAGAATCAGCAATGAGGCGTGTTAAGAGTACAAGGTTGTTCCATGTAAAACCTTGTTCAGTTCTTGTTATCTGTAAACCGCTTTTGATCTCTGGAAGAGGTGGTATATAAGAAAAGCTTAAATAAAATAAATAAATAAAATACTAAGAAGCACTCTTCTTATCCGCCAGGTCGTGAGGCTAAGACTTTAGATGCCTTTGGACGCCAAACCTTCCAGGCATCCATGTTTACAGCAAGAATTCTCTTGCTGAATTCTCTTGCTGATTTGAATGGATGAGAATATGAGTATACGCATCTTTGAGATCTAGAGAACAAAGCCAATCCTGACTTTGAAGGTATGGCAGCAGAGTTCCTAGAGAGACCATTTTGAACTTCTCTCGGAACAGATATTTGTTCAATTCTCTGAGGTCTAAAATGGGCCTGTATCCTCCTGTTTTCTTTGGAATAAAAAAATAAGGGGGAGTAGAACCCTGTACCCTGTTGCGGAATGGGTACTTCCTCTATTGTTCCTTGCACAAGGAGTGTTGTGACTTCTTGACCTAAGAGATTGTCGAGAGAGGTCTGAGAATTGAACTGTCTTACCATTGTAGGAAGGGGCATGCTGTGAAAATGAAGCTTGTACCCCTCTCGTACAATGGACAGAGTCCAATTTTCTGCTGTTATTTGGTACCATCTGTGGGCAAAATGACATAACCTGCTTGGGATGTCCAAGGGTTCTGAACCCTTCAGGGGCAGGAAGGCAAAGTTCTCTAGAGAGGAGTCAAAGCCCCTGAGGAGGCTGAGCCTGCTGAGCTGGCTGAGGTTTTACCGCTTTTGGCTTCTTTTGTTGTCTAGGTTGTTGCTGTTGTTTCTTTTGGGCAAGCTGACCTGGATGGTGTCTCTGTTGGGTATAGGAAGGATAAAACCTCTTCTTTTTATTGAAAAATGCTTTTTTAGAGGATCTTTTCCTTGCAGGACCGGCTGTAGATTCGGACAATCTATCAAAAGTGATATTGTCTGCATCTATCTCATTAGCCTTCTCCTGCCAATTCTTGCCAAAGAGATTTTCTCCTGTGCAAAGAATGTTTCCTAATTTATCCTTTACCCAAATTTCCAAGTCGGATGCCTGAATCCAGGCAATCCGACGTGCACCAATGGCAATAGCAGAGGTTTTGCTTATGCACTCAAAACAGTCAAAGGCTGCACGATTTACAAACTTGGAAACATCCTGGGCATGTTTGACAAGAGTAAGATAGTCTTGTCTTTTGTCATCAGGAAGAAGGGGACTCATAAGCTCCAAGTCTCCTGTGACCGCTTTAAGGAACATTCCCATATACAAGATATAGGAACTGATCCTGGCTGAGAGCATGGAAGCTTGAAAGCATCGACGCCCAAAGGCATCGAGAGTCCTTCATTCACGACCTAGAGGATTGGATGCATGTCTCTTTGCACTTTTCATCCTATGCATGGCTGATTCCACTACCATTGAATGGTGTGGTAATTGAGTTTTTTGAAAGCCAGGACAAGGTGGAACTCGATGCATAGTATTGAGTCTCCAAGAATGAGGAGATGCGGTTAGAGGTGTTTTCCACATTTTTAGCATAAGATCTTGTAAGATCTCATGAATAGGCAGAGTAGCTGCCTCTTTGGGAGCCTTAGTGTATTGGAGAATCTCCAACTCCTTTGCCCTAGGCTCTTTTTCAGGAGCTACTGTGATGGAAAGGCCTCTAACCACATCATGGATAAAATCCTGAAAGGACATATCCTCTGGCGGAGACATTCTGCGCTGAGGAGAAGAGGAATCCTTAGGAGAAGAACTCTTGTATCGGCAGAGTCTTCGGAGTCATCAGACTCAGAGGATTCAAAATACCTCTGATCCCAGTGATCGTGCAGCACACAGTACCGGTATTGATTGAAGTCGGTATAGGGTTGCTCCGGTACCGATCTTTTGATGCCGGAGACAGACGCATGACTCGGTATGGGTTGCATACCCATCGATGTCAATGCCACCGGTACTGGTTTCGGTTGAGCTGTCTGAAATGGTTTCAATGGTACCGAAGCCGTGAGAAGAGCCACTAGACTGCGTTCGATAGCAAGAAATCTCTGGTCTATCAATGCTGCCGATGCTTGGGTGTCGGTACTGGTAGAAGCGACCTGAACCCCAGAGCATGGCGCCAGTAGTTCTGCCGAGGTTGAGGCCTCGAGAACATCCTGGAGCCCCGTTGATGCTTTGGAATCCGAAGCCTCCCGCCGGGGCAGTTTTGCTGGTGAAAATTCCTCAAGGGCAACGCCAGTGGCATCTCAATACTTAGAAGGAGATCTACACTTTGAGGACCGGCTAGATTTATGTTTAGTTACCTGAGATCCATGGGAGGAAGATGAGACCCTGGAGGACGTTGATGCAACAGACACCCCGTCTGAGGGAAAAAGGGTGCTAAGCTTTGCAGCTCGATTCTGCCGACCCCTTTTTGACATCATTCCACAGGAGAGGCACTCCGAAGTAGAGTGGTCAGGACCTAAACATTTGAGACACCAATCATGGGTGTTGGTGATGGAGATGGTACCGCCACACTTAGAACATTTTTTAAAACCAGATGTTGGTTTTTCCATTTTTAAGGAAAAATTGGGCCTAGTGTCCAAAATGGCGCCTAGCACCAAGGAAAAAAGTTTCTGAAGTAAAATAGCTCAGAAACTATAGTTTTGTTTTGTTTTTTAAGAAGAAAGAAGAATGAACCGGCGGTACCGGTATAGCGTTGAGGGAAGGCAGACGCGACCACAAAAAACAAAGATAAAAGGCAAAGTTTTTCTGCGGTGACAGGGTATGGGAGCTGTCAACTCCACGGAAAACTAAGAACTGGAAAGGGACAGTTGGAAAGGCGGGAAGGCAGCACGCAGACGCTGTGGGATGCTCCCAAAAGCTTTCCTATTGGACGTTGGGGAGCATTCCCGCACAGGCTCTGTTGGTATCGACGATACCCATATGTGAAGACTACATTTCTGCTTATTCCTGGAGATTGAGTTTACAGATGATGGAACTTCAGATAAACAGTGCTCCATAACATATTACTTATGGAATTAGATAATACTGTGGTAATACCGGTATGAAACAAATATGCTTATTGTTGTGTTTATTGCTCAAATATAACAGAAGTTAATATTCAAAAGATTTGTACAGTGAAAGCTTGTAGATCCACAGGCATTGCAGGTACAAAATATATGGGTTAAAAGATAAAAAGCAGACACAAGATTTAAAAATGAAAACTGTGGGCTTGTTTTACTGAGCCTGCCTTGGTCCCACTCCAGACATGCTTCATTTCCCCCGTGTTAGTCCCAAGAAACATTTAAAGGACAGGCTACCTAGTTGCAAAGTAGGAGTGTCTTTCAATCTCTTTGAAAAGCATCTATTGTAAATTAAATGCAGGGCTTCCGATCCTCAGTGTGTATCATTTGGGATTTTAAGTGTTCATTTTTTTTTAATGATTAGGTGATTTCCAGGGTTGGGAAAATAAGGATTCATCAGTGTATTCACAACACAAAAAAAATATTCGTTGCCGTTTTTAAGTGGATGCCATTCATTGAACTAAAACACAGTTTTCCTGTGCTAACCCCTTTTCCCAGCCCCAAAATCAGCCCCATCCATACTCCAAGCCTCAACAATAGCATCAGCTCCCCTTTTCCAAGCCCCAGCCCCAGCATCAGCTCCACCTTCATCAAGACCCCTGTCTCTAAGCCTCAGCAACAGCATCAGCTACTTCATTCTTCAAGCCTTAGCAGCAGCCCCCAACAGCTTAAGTTTCAGCCTCCCCTTGTCCAGGTTCTAGTCCCCTTCTTTTACTTTAAACAGAGCAGTGGAAGGTTGTGCCTTCACTCCCACTGCTATAAGTGGTAGCTCTGGCACTACTGGGCAGGGCCGGATTTACCTATACGCCATGTACGCCATGGCGTAGGGCCCACAGCTGGCAAGGGCCCACAAAAAGCTGCCGTGGCAGCATGGACGTTCCCGCGGCAGCATGGACGGTCCCGCGGGGCCCCCTCTGCCCTGCCGAATCCCCGGCTGAGCCCCTCCGTGCCGGCTTTGAGAGGCGCGAAGGGAGAGTGTCTCCCTCGCGTCTCTGTTAAGCCCGCAGGGGCTGATGGGAAATTTCGCATCAGCCCCTGCGGGCTTAACAGAGACGCGAGGGAGACACTATCCCTTCGCGCCTCTCAAAGCCGTCGCGGAGGGAGGGATTCGGCAGGGCAGAGGGGGCCCCGCGGGACCGTCCATGCTGCCGCGGCCTTGACAGCAGCCAGCGGTTTTGCTTTTTTAAAATTTCATTTTACTTGAGCCGATGGGGGGGGGTAAGACTGGAAATGGGCTGGGGGGGTTAGGACTGGTAATGGGCTATGGGGGGGGTTAAGACTGATAATGGGCTGTGGGCTGATGGGGGCTGTCTGGTAATGGACTATGGGGGGGCTAGGACTGGAAATAGGCTGGGGGGTTAAGACTGGAGGTGGGCTGATGGGGTTAGGACTGGTAATGGGCTGTGGGCTGTTGGGGGGGTTTAGAACTGGTAATGGGCTTTGGGGGGGGGGGTTAAGACTGAAAATGGGCTGTGGGCTTTTGGGGGGTGTTAGAACTGGTAATGGGCTATGAGGGGGGTTAAGACTGATAATGGGCTGTGGGCTGATGGGGTCTGTCTGGTAATGGGCTATGGGGGGCTAGGACTGGAAATGGGCTGGGGGGGTTAAGACTGGAGGTGGGCTGATGGGGTTAGTACTGGTAATGGGCTGTGGGCTGTTGGGGGGGTTAGAACTGGTAATGGGCTAGGGGGAGGTTAAGACTGGTAATGGGCTGTGGGCTGATGGGGGCTGTCTGGTAATGGGCTATGGGGGGGAGCTAGGACTGGAAATGGGCTGGGGGGGGTTAAGACTGGAGGTGGGCTGATGGGGTTAGGACTGGTAATGGGCTGTGGGCTGTTGGGGGGTTAGAACTGGTAATGGGCTATGGAGGGGGGTTAAGACTGATAATGGGCTGTGGGCCTTTGGGCGGGGGTTAGAACTGGTAATGGGCTATGAGGGGGGGTTAAGACTGGTAATGGCTGTGGGCTGATGGGGGCTGTCTGGTAATGGGCTATGGGTGGGGCTAGGACTGGAGGGCTGGGGGGGTTAAGACTGGAGGTGGGCTGATGGAGTTAGGACTGGTAATGGGCTGTGGGCTGTTGGGGGGGGGTTAGAACTGGTAATGGGCTATGGGGGGTTAAGACTGATAATGGGCTGTGGGCTGTTGGGGGGGTTAGAACTGGTAATGGGCTATGAGGGGGGGTTAAGACTGATAATGGGCTGTGGGCTGATGGGGGCTGTCTGGTAATGGGCTATGGGGGGGCTAGGACTGGAAATGGGCTGGGGGGGTTAAGACTGGAGGTGGGCTAATGGGGTTAGGACTGGAAGTGGGCTGATGGGGGGTTAGGACTGGTAATGGGTTATAGGGGGGGCTTAAACTGAAAATGGGGTGATGGGGGTTAGAACTGGAAGTGGGTTGATGGGGGGGCTAGGACTGGTATTGGGTTGGGGGGTTGCTAGGACTGGAAATGGGCTGATGGGTGGCTAGGACTGGAAATGGGCTGATGCAGGGACTAGAAGGGAATGGATGCTGGGTGAGGCTGGAACTAGAAGGGAGCTGATGTTGGGGGAGGATTAGAATGGAATGGGGCTGGAAGAGTAAAATGGAGAAGGGAAAAATATTTTGTGTGGGAGGGATAAAAAATCTACAATTGGCCGGGTATTGGGAGAGTAAGTGGGGATTGAGGATGGAGGGGTAAAATCTGAGTGGATGAAATAGGAATGAGGAAAGAGCAAAAGGAGAAAGATTAGTATGTTAAAGCAGATGTAGAGAGAGAATGGAAAAAAACTAGAAGAGAGAAGAAAGGAAAAATGGACAGCAGACGATGGAGAGTTAGCAGAAGACACGAAGAAACCAGAAGAAAGTGGCTGGAGCAATTGCAGCTGAAAAAAATTGCACAAAAGGTAGAAAAATATCTCTTTATTTTGAATTTATTAATTGGAATATGTCAGCTCTGGTAAATGTGCATCATTAACGTCTGCGCTTTGTTTAGTACAAGAGCAAATTAATGTATAGTTTTATTTCTACAGTGTTGTACATTCCAAGTTTGGCTTTTGGGATTCCCAGTTTAATTATTGTCTTCCTGTTTCTAAATTGTGATTACTTGTTTGGTGATGGTCTATGTTCTGCATGTGTAACTGAGCTGAGGTGTTCTGTTTATATAATTCCTATTTGACATTGCCACTTGTTCTCTTTCCCCAGTAGGTCATGTATTGTTGCTCTCTGAAATGTATTGGTTTAATATTTGCAGTGTTGCCTTTTGATTGGTAGAGTATGGTGCTTTGTGAGTCCTGGTAGTGCTGTTAGGATACGGCGGGTTTGCTATGGGTTGGCACTGGATTATAGTAATGTAGAAATCTTTTAGTCTTTCTTTATCCATACACTCTAAGAGGCACGTTTACTAAAAGTTAGTATATGGTAACATTATGCAAATATTTATGCAAATGAGGCACCTTATGCAAATGAGGCCCCGCACCCCCCTTGGGCCGCCCCCACTGGGGGCCCACAAGTTTTGTTGGTGTAGGGCCTCACTCAAGGTAAATCCGGCCCTGCTACTGGGTGAGCTGAAACATGAGAACAGGCACTTCCTGTTTTGCAAGAAAAACAAGACGTACTGATTCTTACATTAAACCTCCCAATGGTGCTCCAATAAAGCAGCACAAAGCGCAGGAGCACAAATTCAAGCTCCCACTGCTGTCAAAGGACACCATGATGGCAGCTGGCCAACTCTGATGACATCATCTAGCCATAACAGCAACTGCCAAATGACATCATTGGAATCAGAGAATAGAGAAAATTTCAAGGGTTTCAGTTATAACTAGAAATACCAAGTTCCTTATCAAGAATTTCATTGAGGTTTTTCCATTATAACCAAAAATCAGAAGCTCTAATTACATAATTGAAAAGAGTGTGCACACTTTCCACCTACTATTTGTGCAGGCCTGGTTAGTACCTGGATGGGAAGCCATCTTGAAATACCAGGTGCTGTAGACTTACTGCGCAGAAGAAAGGCCTGGCAATCTACTTGCAGTTGCAGCTTGCCATGAAAACCCAGGGAATAGGTTGCCAGGAATGACTCGATGGCACACACATACTCACATTTGTGAAGGCAGATGTAGGAATATGGCTAACGTAATGTATGTTCATTTGAAAATGGAATATATGTGAACTGTTTTCCATCCCCAACTTAAATACCCACCCCTCCCTCCATCCATTACCCTCACCAATAAGAATACCTCTTCTTATCCTGACAAAGGTTCCACAGGCTATGGAAGCTGAACTGTATTTTTAGTCTGGAAGCAGAGGGCAATTTTCAGATGGGTGAATTTAACTAAGTGCTTTTGAATAGTGCATCTAGGGGTTGTGTGCGTATGTCTCTCTATTTATCTTTAATTGTGACATTATATTAATGAGACATTAATATTGCTTTAATTATATGGTCATGTACTTACCTGACTTGCTGTGCAGTTTGATAAACAGGTCTTGTTATCAGCAGCAAGATAAAAGTTTGTAGGGCAGGAACAAGTGTGTGTTTTGCTGGGGGACAGCAGGCACAAGTGACTACAGTCACCATTATTTATCTTGCATGGATGCTTAGATACTGCAAGGGGAAAGAAAAAAAAGCTCCTTATCATCTAATAACTTAAAACCAGTTGCACACACTTTATTTCTTAACTAAAAGCACCTGTTACTGAAGAACGCAAAATCATGAATGGTCTGGTTTTCTAGGGAGTGAATCTTTGAAAAAGAATACTGTTGGCTAAATAAAGGCATATTTGGCTAGATCTAAAATTTTTAAAATATATTAAGCTGAATGATTACATTTAACACCTAAGTTTCACTATGCTACTAATACAGACTTTCAAATTCCAGAAAGCTCTTGGGATAGGGATTGGGTGTAAGAGGAGAAAGTTAGATGACAAATACTGATTTTAAGGTCAAACAATCATGCATCACAGCTAGTACTAAATGGAAGGAAAGCCAGTTCCTATAAATATAGCCCATATTCCTGTACCTGGAGCAGGTAACCTTCCATCTTGCCCGAGTGTTTACAAAAATACTTTTATGACTCCCTGTCCCACCCTTCTGCAGAAGAAATAAAAGCAGGTCTAACAATCTGCCAATCCCTTCCATTCTTCTGAAGCTGTCCCAAAAAACTCCCACAGTGGATCTAGAAGATAAGTTTGTGTCCCCCTCCTGGTCTGGTTGTGCCGCTATTGCATTAAGTAATAGTGATTAGTGGGTCTGATACAGAGAAGTTGTACTATGAATAGAAAAAATAATTGATGTTTATTGGTGCTGGGGGTCATTTTAAAAGTCTTAATCATGATTTCAACATCCAAATTATGGGGGATGTCCCTGGAACCATTTTACAAATAGCTTTTGAAAACATCTCTTGTGTGGGTGTATTCAAGTAGGCATATAGAAAGGATGGTGGATTAAGTGACTTGCCCAAGAACACAAGAAGCAATGGGATTTGAATCCTGACTTTTCTGATTCTAACCCATTACTCTAACCATTAGGCTATTAGATGTCCCAACTGGTAAATGCTATTCCGGGGACATCTATGTAAACATCCAAATTGGACACATCCATGTTTGTGAAATTGTGCCTGAACTTTTTTCAGATGTTCTGGCTTGGACATTCCAGATGACATTTGGATGTACTTTCTAAAATGTGCCTTTATGTATCTTAGGAAGATCATATAAGAAAAGTCAGCACTAAGAAAGCTGGGTGAGGGTTAGGTAGAAAGGGATATCAAGTGCCCAAAGGCCTGTAGACCTTGTCTGAATAAGGGCAATCCCAAATCTCTTAATTATAAAGGCTTAATAAGGAAAATAAAGGACACAGAGATTTTCAAATGCTAATAGCCAAAAATTCAATTAGTGTACCAATACATTATAGTATAGGAAGGCAAAATATAGTTAGAAATTAGCAGCACTCTTCTGGAAAAAGCAAGGCAAAGTTAGGATTTTCATTTTCAAGTACTGGATATTTTCAGTCAGAACAAAAATAGTTAAACAATATGAGGGCAATTTTATAAGGAGCCATCTAATGTTATGCACCATTTATGCATATAAATCATGGAATTTTAGTGAGTTGCAGACTTACATGGGCATTTACGCATGCAACTGGGGCCATCACTATTCTGAAAGAATGCATGTCAGACTGCTGGTGCTTATTTTAAATATGGGCATATATATGGGCAGAGCACTCAAGAATGCACATAAATTATAAAATACTATAATTTATGCATGCTCCTCACAAATCTAGGAGTGAGAATTTACACCAGTCCGGAACTGGCTCTAAGTGATCCGACCTTAGATTAATGCATGTATTTGCCCACTTATGCTAGTATTCTATTAAGAAAAGTAAGTGTCTACTTTTCTTTATAAAATAGGCTTGACAAAGCTGCATGAAAATGCACATTAACAAGGTGGTATTTTACAAAATTATCCTCCAAATGAGAGAGCAATACAGGTAGATAATCTAAAAGCAAAAACTCAACCAAACAGTGAAATATATAAAACATAGCCAGAAATAGTTTAGGTGCTTTAGTCCTAAGGGAAGCCATTTGAAACATTAGAGTTTGCCCTATCTGCTTCCAACTCTTCTATGAAGAGTGAGCTGACTCAACTTAGAGAACAATTAGCTGCAATGAAAAGGGTTCCCCACAGGATACAGCATGAAGACAATCCAACCTCACTCCCTTAAAAAGTAAAAACACCCAGGAATAAAAGGATTACAGTGGTCTCTGGCAAAGTACAACCTGTAACACAGAGAGACCCACTCCCCCAAAGGGTACCCCTCCAAAATGTCCCTCTGATTAGGTAAATGATAATGATGCTCCAATAATAGAATCTGAATAGCATTGAAAGGAAGAGTGACATCCAATGCACCAAAGATCCCTCCAACAATACCAAATGACCTTAAAATAGCAAACTACTAATGTTGGGAAACTCCTTTATTAGAGGCATTAACTTGGAAACATAGTTCAAGGGACAGGAAAAGCTTAAGTGCCTCTCAGGGTCCTCAGCTGGCAAGAACACAAAACAAACTATAAGAGAAAATAAACATAAGAGTTCTAAAATTGATATTGTTATTCATACAAAAACACATAACCTGGTTAGAAACAGCACATCTGCAGTGCAAAGAATGTCCAAATTTTGCAAGAAAGATTTAACCCCATAGTTAACACTACAACATTTTCAGAAGCCCTACCTGTTCATGGTAAGAGAGAAGAGAATATGCATTGTGCATGGCTCCAAACATAGTGTAAGAAAGAATATCTTAGATATACAGATATATATGGAAAAACTGGCAAATTTGGTTAGTTTCAGAGCCAACTGACTGCACATGTTCTGCAAACGTATTCCAAATGGCTATTCGTGAACTTCATTTTCATCATGCGCTAATATGAAAGTGGGAGAAGGTCAAGGAAGGTTGACTAGCATGCAGTATGAGGTACTTCATCTAATTTTGCTGAAAACCTTTGACAATCAGCCACAGGAACATACTTTTCCTGAGTCATGCAAGTCACAAGGTTTATGATGTCACAGCTTGTCTGCAATACACAGAGAACCATTTTGTGTATGACTTTTAGGGTGTGAGGAAGGAGTGCTGGGGCATAGGCTTTAAAAAAGAAGAAAACAGATTCAAAAAGGAAACAGCTTGAAATCTGTCTTTGAGGGTGTGACAAAGGATTACTGGGGCTTATGATTTTAAAGCAGAAAAAAATGATTAAAAAAAGGAAACAGTTTGAAGTCTTACTTTGAAAGTATGAGGAAGAGATACTGGGGCTTAGCAGCTGAAAGCAAAAAGAAAAAAACACTGATAAAGGAAAGAGCATCAAGGGTCCTGAGTTTTCCTGCTATCCTGTTTAAACTTAGGAGTGTTGCTGTCTGGTTTTAAAACTAAGAGTATACAACTTTTTCAGGGTTTCCTCCCCCCTACCTGCTCCTGCAAGGAACGCCTCGTTGTAATACATTTTCTCACTTATTGTCTGTAACAACAGCTGTGGGGGTGAGAGAGAAAGGCACCTTACTGTACTACCTTTTCCTTCCCATGCACATAATATACAGTTAAATGTGTATCTCATGCAGTACCCTTGGAGTGATGGTGTTCCAAAGCAGCAGAGAAATAGTGGGTGGAACAGGCACTTAAAGAAAGGCAATACCTGCCCTTAACTGCTGAGAATCCACTCTGATAGGAACATTATCTGGCAAACACATTCACCCTCTCCCCGGTAGGGTTGCCAACTGGCCGGTTTTTCCATGGCCAGGCCGGCTGTCGGCGCAGAGGCAAAACCGGCCCTTGAAAAGCCGTTTTTTTTGCTCTGGCCGCAAGATCGGGAGCAGCCAGAGCAAAAAACCCGGCTTTTCTCCCAACCCGGAGGGCTTCAGAGGGAGCCGGGGAAGCCCGCGCGAGGCCCCGGCTCCCTCTGTACAGCCGCCAGCGTGAAGAGCCTTTTCCTTCACGCTGGCGGCTGTTCCTGTGAAGCCGCGATTGGTGGGAAAGGTTAAAGGCAATGCCCTTTAACCTTTCCCAGCATTCGCGGCTTCACAGGAACAGCCGCCAGCGTGAAGGAAAAGGCTCTTCACGCTGGCGGCTGTACAGAGGGAGCCAGGGCATCGCGCGGGCTTCCCCGGCTCCCTCTAAAGCCTCAGACAGCCGCGGTTTTGTGGGGGGGAGGACAAGGACTGCCTGGGCTGTGATGGGGGGGAGGGGACCTGGACTGGAAAAGGGCTAGGAGGGGGGAATTGGACTGGAAATGGGTTGTGATGGGGGGGGGGACCTGGACCGGAAAAGTGCAATGGGGGGTGGACTTGGACTGTAAAGAAATGGGTTGTGATGGGGGGGGGACCTGGACTGTAAAAGGGCTAAGGGGGGGAGGGGACATGGACTGGAAATGGGTTTTGATGGGGAGGGGGACCTGGACTGGAAAAGGGCCGGGGAGGGGGGAACATGGACTGGAAATGGGTTGTGATGGGGAGGGGGACCTGGACTGGAAAAGGGCTGGGGGGGGGAACTTGGACTGGAAACCGGCTATGGTGGAGGGAGGGCCAACTTGGACTGGAAATAGGCTGTGATTAGGGGGACTTGGACTGGAAATGGGTTGTGAAGGGGGGGGACCTGGACTGGAAAAGGGCTATGGGGGGCATTGGACTGGAAAGAAATGGGCTGTGATGGGGAGGGGGACCTGGACTGTAAAAGGGCTATGTGGGGGGGGGGGACATGGACTGGAAATGGGTTTTGATGGGGAGGGGGACCTGGACTGGAAAAGGGCTATGGGGGGGACGTGGACTGGAAATGGGTTGTGATGGGGAGGGGGACCTGGACTGGAAAAGGGCTATGGGGGGGGGGAACTTGGACTGGAAATGGGCTATGGTGGAGGGAGGGGGAACTTGGACTGGAATTAGGCTGTGATTAGGGGGGCTAGGACTGCAAATGGACTGTGATGGTGGGGGGGGGTAGGACTGCAAATGGGCTGTGATGGTGCGGGGGGACTCGGACTGCAAATGGGATGTGATGGGGGGGGGGGCCTAGGACTGGAAATAGGCTGTGATGGGGGACTTGGACTGGAAATGGGCTGTGATTGGGGGGGGGGCTAGGACTGGAAATGGTCTGTGATGTGAGGGCTAGCACTGGAAATGGGCTGATGAGCTGGAATAGGACTGGAAATGGGCTGATGGGGGGCATGGGAGAATGGGATTAGAAGGGAGTGGATGCTGGGCGGGTCTAGAACTATAAGGGAACTGATTTTGGGGGAGGACTAGAATAGATGGGGAATGAGAATGGAGAGGGGAAAAAATATTTTGTGTGGAAGAAAAGTCTATGATGGGCTGGGTATTGGGAGAGTAAGAGGGGCTTGAGAATGGAAGGGTGAAATTTAAATGGATGATAAAGGAATAAGTAAATAATTGTGGGGAAAGAGCAAAGGGAAACAATCAGTATGTTAAAGCAGAAATAGAGAGAGAATGGAAAACATCTAAAAGAGAAGAAAGGACAAATGGATAGCTCGCAGAAGACACGAAGAAACCAGAAGAAAGTGACTGGAGCAATTGCAACTGAAAAATAAAACGCCCAAACAGAAGGTAGAAAAATACTTTTTATTTTGAATTTATTAGCTGGAATATGTCTGGTCTGGGAAGGGTGTATTGATAACATCTTTGTGTTTTTGTTTAGTGCAAGAGGAAATTACTTTATAGTTTTATTTCTCCAGTGTTGTACATTTCATGTTTGGATTTTGGGGTTCCCACTTTAATTATTATCTGACCAAGGAAGTTAGCCTACACGTATCCTCGGTAATTTTTGTGGGTGGGGCTGGGGGCGGGGCAGGGATGGGACTAGGGGCGGAGAATGGGTGGAGCATGGCGAGCCACAGGTGTCGGATTTTTCTCAGTGAAAAAGTTGGTAACCCTACTCCCCGGTCAGTTGGAGAGTGAAAGCAAAGAAGTTCTGGTCAAAAGGACCGCACCTTCAAAAGAATATAAACAAGATGGAGTCAGTGCAGAGGCTGGTTACTAAAATGGTTAGTGTTCTTAATTATAAAGCATAAGAGGACAGTCTTAAAGATCTTAATATGTATATGTTAGAGGAAAGGTGGGATAGAGGACATGTGACAGAAACATTTAAATACTTCCATGGCATAAATACACAAGAAGAGAGCCTCTTGCAATTGAAAGCAAACTCTTTATGCGGGGACATATGGTGAGGGTAAAAGGAGATAGACTCAGGAGTAATATGTGGAAATATTTCTTTATGGAAAGAGTAGTAGATGTATGGAAAGTCTCCCAGTGGAGGTATTGGAAACGAGGACAGTATCTGAATTCAAAAAAGCATGGGACAAACAGAATATCTCTTGAGGAAAAGAGAGGACTGTTGTAGTTGATATGGAGGGGCAAATTAGATAGGTCATGTAGTCTTTTTCTGTTGTTGTGTTTCTATGTTTCTAAGATGGGTCATTGAACAGCTCAAGGCCTATACGAGGTCAAAGGAGGGATAAAGTACACTTGGGTTGACAGTACTCCATGGCAGAAGAAATAAAGACAGTCCCAAAATCTAGGAATCCACTCCAATAGGAACATTAGCTGGGCAAACACATTCTCCTCTCCCTGGTCTGCTGAAGAGTGAGAACAGAGAGGCAGGGTCACTGGGCAGTGCATCACCTATGTCAGGCTGGTTGGATGACCCCAGGGCCTGTATATGACAGGGCAGTAGAGGTGTGGCAAATGGCAGTAAAAGACAGATACTTTCTATACCCAGGAGCTGGGCATCCAATCTGAGCATATCATACTCCTTGGGAAGGGTACTTTTTAAAAATTAAATGGTAATAGAAGGAGAGAAAGGGAAGGAAGGTGAGAATACAAGTGAACAGAAAGAGACAGCTCATTCCCCAAGTATGCTTATGAACTCCTTTAATCTGCCCTTGAAGCTAGAGATGACTTTACAAGGAGAGTAGAAAGAGATGCAGCTTCCATTTCGACTATGAAACAGTAGGTGTCCTGTATCCACAGAGGGACAAAGGGAGGTTGACTAAACTAAAAGTCTGGATTTCAAACATGCTGAGGAAGGAGCTGTCATGGTAGGAGGTGATAAGTGAAATAGAAAGACAGTAGGTAACTGATCTTTATGTAAGGAGAGTAAATAAAACACAAGTAAAAGGAAAACAACATGATTCTTCAAAGAAATGGTTGCAAAAATAAAGGCAAAAAAATGTAGTATCCACAAAATATACAAGATTACAAAAAGAGTGATATAGAAAAGAGTATAGGATAAAGCTGAAAGAGACAACAAGAAAAATCAGAATGGAAAAAGTACAACAAAAATAAAAACAGCTACAAATTTACTTGACATGTCAAGATGATTTTCAAGTAGATTGGCAAGAAGAGGGAGACTGGAGGTAGAATTGCAAGACTCAAGGTGCTAAGGATCATTGTGTTGAAAATGATGAGAATAAAGCTGAAATGTTAAACAAATACTTCTGATTTGTATCCACAAGAGAAAATCCAGAAGAAGGGCCCAGATGATTGACAAAGGTAAATATGGGAAGTGGGAGCTATCCAAGGTGCAATATATTCATGGGCACCAACCTCCGTTTTTTGAGGCGTGACACCATGCTGTGTTTCTTGCAACAATGCCTTAGATTTATCAACAGTTAGTTCTGGTACTGAATTTTTACAAGGAATACAGTAAACCTTACTGTAGATGAGCAACTGGTAGCTTTCAGGGGTTGCTGCCCCTTTGTGTCTTTATGGGATTAATTTTAGAAAGCTTTTTTTCTGAAAACAAAAACTGTTTTGCATGCTGAAAAGTACTTTTAATTTAAAAGAAATAAAGTGTATCAGTGTATGCATATAAAACATAAGTGTATGGAAAGTGTGCACCTACCTGTACGAGATTTATTTGTAGATGTTACACGTGGCATGGAGATGGAATTGTGATATGCATGTCAGTGTTATGAAATATGTGGGTATGCACATATCATTTACACCTTCTTTGGAAAAGGTATAAAGTGCATCAGCATTCGTACGCTACTGGAGCTAGATATAGAAGCCCATTTTCTAATGGCACATAGGTGCTTATGTTGTCTTTACAAAATAATCAAAAAAACATTCAGAGCTGCCTACTGCATTATACAGTTTAAATCTTTTAGCGGACGGTCAAAAATATTTGCACTTGCTTAACCAGAAAGATATGAAAGCCGTATAAAGAGCTTTGCTTTTTTTCATCAGAGGTCTATGTAAACCAGGATAACCCGTACACCAGGCCATGCCACGCCACCTCATCTTTCTCCTCCACCCCTTCCCTTCCACGAACCCCCTCCCCCTTTCTTCCAATAAACGACAATGCACACAAACTTGGACACAAATCTTGGTCGCAGCTTTATTAATAACATAAAACAATAGTCTGGCCCAAGCCAACATAACTTCACATGATAAAAATAGGAAACTGTATCCCCTCCGGACAATGCCCCGCCACCAGCCATATTATTAGCAAGGTGTTGTTGCATCATCCTCCCTCCTCCTTATGCGTCCCTGCCAGCCTCGCCATATTAAGAGCAAAGGCCGACACCTCCTTTGGTAACTGGGCAGAGATTCCCACCGAGATCACCCCCAACCACCTCCATGAAGCACTTATCTCTCTTACTTCTACCCCTAGCCTTTTGGCCTCACTGTCACCGTCTGCTTTGGCTCGGGATCCCACCCCCCAACCAGCCACAGCAACCTCCACCAACTCCGTTACTAATGGGTGGGATCTGCACACCGCCAGCCATCTTTTGCTGCCCGGGAGGAGAAATGGTAGCGGCACCAGAAGCCACCCCACCACCAGGTGAGCTGCTCTCCCGCCACAGCCCCACCATCCAATGAAATCGCCTAGCGTCAATGACACAGGCAATTTAAAATGTTGCACCATTTCCCCTCCACACGCCTGCCAAAAAAGTGGTTAGTCCCAGAGCCCCGGGGCACCTGGTTACTGTGCGACCCCCGGGACCCGGGCCCAGCGGCCTCCCGCATTGACCAGGGCCACGCCGCTTCATCTTTCTCCTCCACCCCCCACACCCTCCCTTCCACCAACACCCCCCCTTTCTTCCAACAAACGACAATACACACAAACCTGGACACAAAGCTTGGTCGCAGCTTTATTACCAACATATAACAATAGCCTGGCCCGAGCCAACATAACTTCACATGATAAACATAGGAAACTGTATCCTCTCCGGACAATGCCCGCCACCAGCCATATTATTAGCAAGGTGGTGTTGCATTGTCCTACCTCCCCCTTATGCGTCCCTGCCAGCCTTGCCATATTAAGAGCAAAGGCTGACACCCCCCTTTGGTAACCGGGCAGAGATCCCCACCAAGATCTCCCCCAACCCTCCCCATCAAGAACTTCTCTCTCTTGCCTCCGCCACCCGGCCATCTGGCCTCACTGTCACTGCGTGCTTTGGCTCAGGATCCTGCCACTAGCGCAAGGTAAGATGACTATCCTTGTGCTCCCCCCCCCCCCCCCGGTGAAACAAGCTGTAACCAAGTGTCGGGTTCCATTCACCACCCTCTCTAAGGCCTCTTGCCAGTCATTTAACAAATCCTGACCTATAGGTGACAAATAAACCCTGTCAGAGCGATACAGCCCAGCACAACAGACCTCAGCCCAAGGGCACTGGACCCAGCACCCAATCTGCCTATTCACCTTCACCAGGCCACGAGACCACCTACGCTGTGACTGGCAAGCCGGCCGCAGAATGACATCCGACCACACAATAATCACCCCCGGCAGCATGGCCTATACGGCCACAATATCCCGTTGAACAGCTCTAATGAGCTGTTTACATGTCCAGCTGGAGAGATTATTGCCGCCAAGATGAATAATCAGTCCTGTCGCTCGTCGAGGCTGGTTGGCTTGATGACGGACTGTCAACAACAGCTGCCACCATTGCATGCCCTGCTGGCCCATCCATTGCAGCCGAATACCCTCTGGGAGGAGTCCAAGGTGAGACCCCAATGGTAGTGACGTGGCCCATTGCTCGTTCCAGTACACGAAGGAATGGTCCAAGATCCACCAGTCCTCCTGGGAAGTATGACCATTTGCAATGAGACAAAGCTGACTGCCATCCTATTGAACCCAGACAGCTGCGATCTGCAAAACAGCAAAATAATTAATACTTCCCCCGCCCCCCCCCCACCCTTCCCCTGTGCACAACCATAGGACTGCATCCAAAGTGCCTAGACACACCTCCTGCGGTCGAACATAGCCAGTATAGGCATCAGAATGCCATCTCATAATCCGTTGAATCACAGCTGGCTCCAAACCCACCCCCGCAGCACTGGTGGCTGCTCTAATACGGAATGAATAAGACATAAACTGCCGCTCATCGCAACCCAGACACCACAAAGTCAGGAGGAGTACTGCTGTAAACAGAAACTGAGTCACTGGGCAAGTATCGTCATGTATGAAGCAGCAACCCGCCACCATATGGCGCCATGCCACGTAAGACTGCAAATTGCACACCGGGAAAGTGGCCACTGGGTCAATCCTATTAAGAACAACCCACCGCCCCTACCCCTCTGATCTATCTTGAATCGTGGCAGAAAAATACGGACCTGTTGCTGGATGAGACACACATGCCTTGCCTCTAGGCCCCCCAGTCCGGCTCCCCTACCCGACTGTGGAACCAACTCACTGACTTGGAATGCCCCAAAAAAGGCTATGGTGAAGACAGCTCAGAAAAGAAATGACTCAAACTTAGAAGAAGCAACCACTGGCAATGCCTCTCATATCCAATTCAGGAGCTCGTGCAATACCGGATAGTGCCCATCCTGAAAACCCAGTGACAGCCTTTCCCAACCCATTAAGAGACGCTGGAGCACAAACGAGGCTCGAGGATTGTCCCAGCCCGCAGCTTTGCTGAAAAATGAAAAACCAGCCAGCACCGACCGGACTGCCGCCCTAGACCATCCCTCAGCCTTGGTTCATACTACAAAATGGCCCAGCTACTCGCCCACCACCCGCCCACTAATCTAGCCCCTACTCGTCAAATACGTACCCACCTTCCTGTATCTGCATCTGGACGCTACCCATGTTGCAGGAGCCACGGAAGCTTGCAAGAGGGCGATCACCTCTGGATTCCAATCCGCCAAAGATGTGCTGGGACTGCCGTGGTTGCCTCCTCCGCTCCAGGTGCCAACAAGTGAAACTGAGACCAACTGAAACGGACAAAGTGTCAGCTATGGTATTCTGCCTACCCGGAACATGGCAAACCTGGGCCGTGATACTGAAGCGCAGGCAAGCTAATAAGAATATATGCAACAGGGCCGTGACCCTCAGGCATTTGGGTGATTGCCTGTTAATGATGTCCACCACTGCTGCATTGTTGCACCAAAACACAACCCTTCTATTCTGCAAACGGGCAGGCCATATGGCTACAGCCACCACAATAGGGAACAATTCCAGAAAGGCGACATTCCGCGTCAACCCCGCAGCATGCCACTCCTCAGGCCAAGCCTCCGCACACCAGGCCCCCTGGCAATAGAGCCCAAACCCCCTACTACCCGCCGCATTGGAAAACAGCTGCAAATCTGTGCTTGACACCTCGGAAAGCTGCAGGACTGAGCAGCCATTATAGTCTGCTAGAAAAGCATCCTATACCAGCAGGTCTTCACGCATGCCCCGCGACACCCTAATACGGCGATGCGGTTTCCTTGCCCCATCCATCAC
The DNA here is from genome assembly GCA_033557465.1 of Ichthyophis bannanicus. Classification (NCBI taxonomy): domain Eukaryota; kingdom Metazoa; phylum Chordata; class Amphibia; order Gymnophiona; family Ichthyophiidae; genus Ichthyophis; species Ichthyophis bannanicus. The sequence continues at coordinate 728,850,036 of CM066036.1, read as the reverse complement.
CAGCAACAAGCACCTAGAATAGGGGCGCCCCATTGGAATGACTCTAAAAGCAAAATTCTGATACCCCACCAAAGACTGCAGATCCCGAAGCGTCATCCTGGACACCAACACCGCCGCCGCCACCAGCTCTCTCAACTTCTGAACTTTCTCCCTCGGCAGCCGCGCCACTAAGTCAAGCTCAACTCCCAGAAAAGTCAAACACATCACCGCACCAACTGTCTTTCCAACTGCTAAGGGCACGCCAAACTCTCTAGCCATCGATGTAAAAGCTGCCAACAATCTATCACAGGAGTTAGACCGTTCAGGACCCACGAACAAAAAATCGTCCAGGTAATGCACCACTGAAGATAATCCCATCTTTTGCACAAGAACTCAATGTAGGAAGCTGCTCAAAATGGGCGCAGGATATAGCATACCGCATCAGCATGCATTTGTCAACATAAAAACGATCCTCAAATTGAAAACCTAATAAGGGAAACGGTAACAGGTGTACTGGCAGCAGCCATGCAGGCCCCGGTTCCACACTGCCGAACCAAGGCCACAGCTGCACCAAAAGAGGCATATCTAACTGTACAAAGCTCTGGAGGGAAATGGTCATTCACTGACTCACCGGGTGGGAATGACAGGTTATGAATTAATCTAAATTTCTCCTGATCCTTCTTCGGGATGACCCCTAAAGGTGACACTATAAATGGGCAAAAAGGAGGTTCATCAAAGGGCCCTGCAACTCTTCCCAGAGCACATTCTGCCTTTAGTTTGGCATGGACGACCTCCACCAGGCACAACGTAGAAGAATTGTGTGCTCTAATATCCGCCACTGGCCCCCAAAATGGTATTTGAAAACTCTATTCAAAACCGGATAACAATGCCCCTCCCCCCACACCGGTCCCCATACCGAAGAAGCCATGGTAGCGTCGCCTCTAACTTCACTGGGGTTGGGGCCAGGTGCCATTGCGGATCATCACTTGCCGGGAGGCTGGGCACCTGCCCCTCCCTTTTGGCTACATTTGACCACAGCGTGTCTGCCCCCTCACAAGGAACAGGCATGCCTGAATTTGCAGTCTGCACTTGTTAAATCACCAGCATAAGTCGCCCCCCATGACCCCACTTTTGCTGCCGCTGTGCCCCCATCAAGTTATGAAAGAACTGAAGGCCAGATGGCGAACCCTGCACTCCTGATCTGGATCCCACCGTCCTCCTCCCAGCCGTGCGTTTGACAAACATTTGTGTAAGCCACAAATTAATGTCCTTCGTCTCCCACGATAAATGCACATTTTCCTCCATCATATCCCTAAAGTCCTCACCATAATTCAACCAGGCCCAGCCTTCATGTGTCTGAGATGCCACCAAGATGGCATCCACATAGGCTAATAAAGCCACATACTGGCCTGGAAAATAGTGCCCCCATACGCTAGCTAGTCTCAAGAAGGCTCTCGTCCAATTTAGCATGTTGCGAGAAACCTTTCACACCCTGCCGGCTTTCTTGTCATCCCTCCTTTTCTTCTTACTCTCCCCAGAGCACTTCTGACCCTCCAACAAGCAAAAAAATATCAATATATTTATGCTTCCTGATTCTATGTCACAACTTATGCGGAATCCCTTCCCATAATTCCGTACAGTTGACTAGCGTGGGAGTGCACCCACCTTTATTCACTTGTCTGGCTCCTACAAATGCCGCCGATACCGCCTCCGATGACGTGCAGGACAACCATGATGATGAGCCATGCCAACACCTATGCCCATGCTTACACTTGGCTCTAGCTTTCTGATGCCTAGCTCCCGCTGCACTCGCCATCATGACCCCCCCCCCCAGCTCCCCGCACCTCCCCTTCTGCATACTCACCCGCAGCTACCCGGGTCCCTGCCAATTCTGTTGAAGCCTGCGTGCTGAGGCTCAGCATCCATGCCCCCGAAGCCTATTTTCCTGAGCATTGGGACTCGGACTTGGCTAAAACTGACATAGGTGAGGCCACCATGGGATCCACAGGAACCTGTGAAGATGAAACAGACAAGACACCGCCAGCCAGCCCACCAGGAACATTACTCACAACCCCACCTGACTCACTACCACAATTTATACCGGATAAGCCCACCTCCCCCCCCCCCCGACCACCCAGGCAGTCACACTCCCTTCGAAAACGGGCCCGACTCCCTGGGGCCTAACCCCAGGTCAGTCCCCACCTCCATAACCCCAATGTCCCACAAATCCTGGAACCCACTACCCGTACCCCATCGACCATGGCACACCTGCCCCAAAAGGGAACATAGACTCAGTTGCTCCTCCTGGCCATCGGAGTCCTGAAGCCCCCATAGGGCCCTCTGCAACTAGCCTACTGCATGCCCCCCTTTAACCACTCCATGAGCCAGACCCATGTCCACCCCCCACCCGCCGGTGCTGCCAAAGCACCTGGGGAGCCCCCCACACCAGAGCGCCCAACCGCAGCACAAGCAAGCCTTTGAATCCCCTGAGGATCCACAGAAGAGCCACCCAGTTCAGATCCCGGGCCGGCCTCCCCCAAATTCCCCAAGCCAGCATCAGCCATAATCTCCCCAACCCCTGCACCCTGAGCAGCAAGTCCTTCCCGACCCCTGCCTCAATTCAGAACCCAAGATTGACTGCCACATCCTCCCCTTCCTCTCCCCGCTCAAGTTTCCTGCCCCTGCACCACTCCTACATTCTGCACTAGTGCCTCCAGACTGCCCAATGGGCCCCCACCCCCACCTTGACACCCCTGCCCACCTCTTTCCCGGCAACCCGACGATGATGAGCATGTGCCCTCACCATGCGCGGGTGTGCCGGCCCTGTCACCCTGCCGTCGCGAAGCACACTGAGCTCCATATGCACTTCCCCATCTCCCGGACATCAGTAAATTGAAAACCCCGCGCACCACTCTTCAACTCAGCCGCTGGCAACCCACTCAGCCGCTGGCAACCCACTGATCACCACCGCTGCACAGATCAGCACACCATCAGCCATTTTCTGCCACACGGGAGGAGAAATGGCAGCGGTGCCAGGAGCCACCCCACCACAGGTGAGCCTCTCTCCCGCCATAACCCCACCATCCAATGAAATCGCCCAGCGTCAATGAAGCGGGCAATTTCAAATGTCACACCACTCCCCCTCCACACTCCTGTCCAAGATGCGGCTAGTCCCAGGCCCCAGGGCACCCGATTACTGTGCGACACCCGGGACTTTGGCCCAGCAGTCTCCCGCTTTTATCATTTTTAGTTATATCCATGTTCACTTGAAACCAAAGAAAGGTGTTTCAAGAGACCATGGATATGACTAGAGAATGGAAAAATGGAACTCTGAGGGAAAAAAAAATTGCAAAGTACTTTTTAAGGCCTTTATATTGTGTTAGTAGTACAAATATTTTTGATGATCCGCTAAAAGATTTATAATAAAACCATAGGTGAGGCACATATCATTAACTGTAAAGCAAGGATAATATTTTTCAATTTAATCAATGTCTGTGCAATTTCCAGGTTTGTTTTTTTTTTATTAAATCATCCAATGTGGAAGAGTAGATTACTTTGAGAAAGACAACACCTATTATTTTTTGTGAAGCTGAAAGTTGATCCATAGACTGATAAAACAAAGCTATACGAACAAGAATATGACTGATCCAATCAGATCTATTTTGATTGTACTAGAATACAAAATCCAGTATTCACCACTGCACGTGCTAAGGGAAAATGAATATGTTGTGCTGTCTGTCCACAACAAAGCACAACAAAGATAGTGTGAAAACTGCAAAATGGAATGCCTCAAGACTACCTGAATTTGAATATCGATACGGCGAAGCTCCTTATCTTTCTCCATAACCCTCTTCCTCCTTTCCTCCTTTCTATAGTTCTGTAGATAACACTGTCATCCTCCCTATCTCCTTGGGTTGCAACCTCAGGGCCAGCTTTGACTCTCTCTTTCTCTGTATATATCCAACATACAGCTAAATACTCATCTTGTCTTTCTCTATATCATCATAAAAATCTGTCCCTTTCTTTCTGAATACATTACCAAACCTTTATCCACTCTCTAGTCACCTCCTATCTAGTCTATTGCAACCTGCTCCTCACTGGTCTCCCATTGAATGATCTTCTTCCTCTTCTATCTCCTTCCTCTTCAGCTGTATAACCTAATCTTCCACAGTGGCACTATACTCATGTAGCTTTTTTTTCAAATCACTTTATTGACTCTCTATCCATTACCACATGCAGTTCAAACTTTTCCTACTCACCTACCCGCATTCATTCTGCAGCTCCTCGTTGCCACCACTCCTCAGGAATTCTGCTCTTCAGGCAAATCATTTTTATGTATGTCAGCTCCAAACTCCATTCATTCCACCCTTGCTGCACCATATTCCTGGAACAGTCTATCTGAATCAGTATGTCAGGTTCCAGTTCTGGTCCTATTCATATTCAGGTTACTCTTTGAGGCTACTTTTGGATCCTGACTGCCCTATTCTCTTGTTTAACATCCATGTGTGTTTTAACCATTTCCTTAATGTTTGACCCTAGTCCCTTGCTTGTCCTCTTATATAGATTGTAAGCTCTGTATAACAGGGACTGTCTCTTATATGTACATGCTCAATGCTGTGCACGACTTGTAGCTCTATACAAATGATAAAATAGCAGCAGTAATAAAGTTGTGTTCCGATAGTGTTCGGTGATGAATGTCATATGTTTCTCATCACTTAATTTTGATCAGAGTCACTGATAAAATGTTTATCCTAAGAAATTTATCAAAAATACAAATGTGCTTTCATGGTAGATTTTGTCAACTTAAAAAAAAAAGCTACCAAATAAATCATATATTGTTTTCCAGAATTATAGGCCCCATTTACTAAGTTGTGCTAGACTTCACTGCTCAGAATGAGCCTGATCTTGGCTGATCTTAGAAGCTAAGCAGGGTCAGGCCTAGCTAGTACTGTACAGTACTTGGATGGGAGACCTCCTTGAAATACCAGGTGCTGTAGACTTACGGTGTCATTCTGAACTCTGTTTAGTGGGTCTGGACTTCTGGGCAGCCTTCCAGGGACAGAGCTCCCTATACGAACAGGCGATTTGTATGGAGAGCTCTGTTCGTGGGAAGGAGAGGGCGGGACAGGAGCCTGGCTGAGTTAGCTGGGTATGTGGGCTGGGTGTGTGGCCGATCAGAATTGGGGCCCGGTCTGCATGTCCAGGCCATAGACCCGATTCTGATCCTGCGGGCACATCTAACCTCTGCAGGATCAGAATCAAGTCTATCTCTATGTGCCCTGATTCTGATCGGCTGCACAAGGGGCTGGACAGCCAGTATGGAATCGGCCTCTTACTGCGTGGAAGAAAAACCTGGCAATCTACTTTGGGTTCCACCTTGCCAAAAAACCTCAGGGGCTGGGTTGTCAGGAGTCCACGTTAACTGTAAGGGTAGCCCCATCAATTCTATACCACCATCAGTGTTAACTATTTAGTGCAGGAATTACTACATGCTAGTACGACTACTAATAATACTACTGCTTGTCATTTGTACAGAGTTACAAGGCATACACAGCACTGCACATAAATAAATAAGAGACAGTACTTGCTCACAGAGTTTACAATCAGAACAAACTGGGGGGGGAGGGGCAAAAGGTACCTTTTTTTTTTTTTTTTTTAGTATTTCTCTCATGCCTTTCCTGTAGTAGTTTAATAGTTCAAGGTAAATTACAATCAGTAGTTATTTCCCCATCCCAGAAGGCTTACAATCTAAGTTTGTACCTGAGGCAATGGAGGGATTAAATGACTTACCTAAGGCCACAAGAAATACTAATGGATTTGAATCCTGGTCTCTGGTCACAGAAGAATAAGCAGGTCAAGATTCAAAAGCAGTTCCAAAGAGGGCGGGGGGGGGGGGGGGTTAGCCTAGATTTGAATTGGAACAGAGAAGGAGCCCAATGCACTGACTCATAAGATCATAAGATATGCATACTGGGTTAGACCAAGGTCCATCAAGCCCAGTATCCTGTTTCCAACAGTGGCCAATCTAGGTCATACGTACCTAGCAGTTTCCCCAAGAGACACAGGTTCCACAATGCTTGTATTGGGTCAAGCAGTGATATCCCGGGTGCCTTTTTAATAATGGTTTATGGACCTTTCCTCCAGGAACTTGTCCAAACCTTTTTTATACCCAGCTACACTAACAGTTTTTACTACATCCTCCGGTAACAAATTCCAGAGTTTGATTACACATTGAGTGAAAACATATTTTCTCTTATTAGTCTTCAATAGGTTACCCTGTAGCTTCATTGCATGTCCCCTAGTATTTCTGTATTCTGATGATGTAAACAATCGATCTACGTTTACCCGTTCCACTCCATTCATTAATTTATAGAACTCTATCATATCTCCCCTCAGCCGTCTCTTCTCCAGGTTGAAGTGCCCTAACCTTTTTAGCCTTTCTTCAAAGGGGTATCCTTCCAACCCCTTTACCATTTTGGTGGCTCTTCTCTGTACCTTTTCTAATAATGCTATATCATTTTTAAGATACGGAGACCAGAATTGCACACAATATTCAAGGTGTGGTCGCACCATGGAACGATACAGAGGTATTATAATATCCTTTGTTTTATTTTCCATTCCTTTCCTTATGATACCTAGCATTCTATTTGCTCTCTTGACTGCCACTGCACACTGGGTGGAGTGTTTTAACATGTTATCCATGATGACACCTACATCTTTTTCCTGGGCGGTGGTTCCTTCTGTGGAACCTTGCATCATGTAACCATAGTTTGGGTTGTTCTTTCCTAGGTGCATAACTTTGCACTTGTCCACATTAAATTTCATCTGCCATTTGGATGCCCAGTCTTTCAATTTATCAAGATCCTCTTGCAATTTTCCACAGTAAGCATAGAGAAGACTGGTAAAATAGACATATGCAGATTCTGTAATAAAAAAGCTGGAAACAGTTACTCATCTTCTAGCTGATTGTGAATTTCTGTTGACAGAAAAATTCTATATAGAAAGACACAACAAGGTAGCACATCTCATCCACTGAAACCTTTGTAAGCACTACGACATCACTGCATCAGAAAAGCACTTGGATCATGACCCCGAGAGAATTACAGAGAATGCAGAAGTTCTGATAACCTGGACATTCAACACTATCATGTAGTGGCTATTAGAGCACAATCTCTTTGTAAAACAAAACATAACAGAAGTTATCTTCATCTCTAGAGATACAAATTACAGCCCACTATCCACCATAAGAGTAGCAGTGGCACAACTAAAGGTAAAGTCTGAAGTGTGGTACCTGGATATAACCTTAGACCAACATGTAACCTTACAACTGCACTAAAACCATATACCACAAATGAAAACAGTGCAGCACCTGCAAGCATTGATGGACTTCCAAGACTACCGCATGGTTTTTGAATCATTAGTCCTACTACACCTTGATTACTGCAACATCCTCTTACAAGCCTACTAAATTACATACTTCTTCCCCTCAACTAACCCAAAACACTGTTGCCCGCATCCTCTACAGTGCTACCCGAACTGACAACATAACTTCAATACTCAAACAGCTACAGTGGTTAGCTGTCAAAGAATGAACAAAATATAAAGTTATGCTGACAACGTTCAAAGTATCTCAAGGCCTCTCCTCAGTCTACCTTCATTCATTATTACAAAGAACGCCCAACAAGAAGTCCAGAAGAACACACCTACACACTCATTATACCTACCATAAACTCAAAAAGTAACAGAACCACATTCAAAAGGGCCTTCTTGCTCTATGCTCCAACCATCTAACAGATTTCAGGAAAAAGCTAAAAACCCATCTATTCCATAAGCATTTCGGATGTGAAGACTAACCATACCACTGGACCACAGGCTTCCTTGAGAATTCAACACTCTTCAACTCAATTCCTCGACTAGAAAACCCATCCACCCACAGTCCACTTATTAATCTACACCTTGAATTAAAAATCAAAGATATGCTCTGCCACCTTGAGCATATGCAAACATGTACTAACAATCTGCAAACGCATGACTCCTATCAATTAACTCAACACCTCTGGACTTGGACAACTCAAAAACCCTCCTGATTAAGTTAAATGTAAATTAAGTTCTGTTCTTGTATGTAACTTAAGTTATGTTCTTTATACTTATGTTCCATGTAAAAATGCTCTATCAAACCTGTACACTGCTCCAAGTTAAGTTATGTTTTACTATACCTGTGTTCCATGTACAAATTTATTTATTTATATTCTCTTATATACTGTGCTATTCTGCATCAGTGCAGTTTACATTGAGCAAACTGAAATTACATTGAACAGGGCATTATAACTTGGAGATAACTATTTTACAGGAGACATGGGCTATGGAGGGTTAAGTGGCTTGCCCAAGACCACAAGGAGCACCTGTGGGACTAGAAACCCCAGTCCTTCTGGCCCAAGGTTGCTGTCCTCTAGTGGGATTTGAACCCCTGACCTTCTGGCCTGAAGTACCTTGCCCCAACCACTAGGCCACTACTCCACTCTGTTATGTTCTCCTGTAACCCGCCTTGACTTTAAGATTAGTCGATATATAAAAATACCTAAATAAATGAAATTAAAATAAATAAATCCCCATTCTGACTGATAAGAAACTGGATGTGAGGAAACCTGATGTAATGGTAAAGGAAAAAAAAACACCAGAATGGCATTGATAAGATAAGTGTTGGTTCCAAACAATTATTCTGTGAATTGCATGGAGAGAGAAAAGATCTTGAAGTAACAAGAAATGCAGTCAGAGACCAAGAAAATATGGCAAAAAGATACAGAAATATGTTCCATTGTATTGTGGAATTTCCAAACACCCACATATGTTAGATGTTATGAACTCCAGAAGGAAGCTCTCTTTGGCACAATGCAAATACTACAGTTGGTGTTAGCAGTAAATTTGAGAGATTGAAATCTTACTTCACATACCCTGGCTTCGGAGTAATCCCCCCCCCCCGACACTCCAAGACATACGTACACACACGCAGCCCCTTACATTCTATGATGTACATGCACACAACCCACTCAATGCTCCATGATGTGCATGTATGCAACCCCTTTGACACTCTGATATGCATGAACCCCCGAGTCCCTGCTACTGTCCAACACTTCCTATGAAATACACTATGAATACCCATGTGCCTGATTTTGGAAATGGTAAAAACATGCCATTTATTTACACTGCTAGTGTAAACCTTTCAGCTTATTTAACTATATGGTTTTCAATCAAGTTTTATACATACAAACCAAAGAAAAAACCAACGTCTGAAAATTGACAAAAATTTCAGAAATTTGTTTGAAAATAAAACAATGTTTACAGTGCATATCTCCCTGGCCTTCAAACTCTCTCAATAGAAAACATGGGAATAAACTATTACGTCATTAAAATGAAAATACCATTGTGTAGGCTGTACCTTCTTGTCAAATTAATGGACATTTCTATAATCAAATAGTTCCTGCTTCATAAAACAAACAACAACAAACAAAAAGGTAATTATAAACTTACAAATAAAATATGCTATTATTAAGACATGTCATGTGGGTAGCACTAATGAATTATAATATTTACCATCAGGTTGTCTATATGCATGATACATTTGGATATCTGTTATCGCATGCCATGAATTAAGCAGTGATATTTTGTCTGTTCCAGAGATTTTGCGAGCACGACCAAGTGACTTGGATTTCCCATCTGTCCAATAGATATAGTCTTCAAACAATGTTAGTGCAATTATTCCTGGAATATCTTGATTAGGCACTGTAATAAAAGATAGTACGATTAATGCCTAGTCTTGGAGGACTGCCAGTTAAAATATTCAACGCTCTATTGACTGACAGATACAACTGCTACATAACTTCTTGTGAATAATAACTGTGACGACCTGTCAAGCTCACAGGTTGCTTTATTACCAGTTAAAAGAATTCAAGATTGGATGCTCAAATTCTATATGCTAAGGTTTAGTTGGCCAAACCACTGAGAAGAAAATGAACAAATTACTTCTAACACATTACTACTTCCACATTCTAAACAAATGACAGTTAACATTTTTAGGTACTTAAATGCACATTGATTTCTATTAGAATTAAGGTCATTTTCCATGTTTCATCTTCCAGTCTCAGGAGAGAAACTTACCATGGTTGTTCTATTTTATAAGACTTTTCCTGTGTCAAAAGCATGTTTGTATGCGGAAGAGTGCTCCCATAAAATTGTGTGCCTGAATATGTGTGAGCACCGGCAAGACCACAAGATAACATCTACTTATATATATATACCACACACAAGCATTCTAGCGGACATAATTTGGGATGAACTAGGGAAGAGTTGAGATGTATGTGCCTATTTTGTACAATACATGGAGAGATTCACAGGGAACGTGCACCAATTTATACCTGCTTCAGAGGTGTAAAAAGGCACTATTTCTAACACTCCAGTTAGGAGCTCCATTAATGATACCAAAATCTGCAATAGAGTAGACACCCAGGAAGGTGTAGATAACATGAGGAGGGATCTAGCTAAGCTTGAAGAATGGTCTAGAATTTGGCAGCTGGGATTTAATGTTAAAAAATGTAAGGTCATGCATTTGGGCTGCAGCAATCCAAGGGAGCAATACAGTATAGGAGGTGAAGTACTTTTGTCCACTAAAGAAGAGCGGGACCTAGGCGTGGTTGTGTCTGATGATCTTAAAGTAGCTAAACAGGTAGAAAAGGCGACGGCAAAAGCTAGAAGGATGCTTGGGTGCATACGGAGAGGAATGGCTAGCAGAAAAAAGGAGGTGATAATGCCTCTGTATAAGTCTTTGGTGCAACCTCATTTGGAGTATGGTGTGCAATTCTGGAGACCGCACCTTCAAAGGATGTGAACAGGATGGAGTCGGTGCAGAGGGTTGCTACTAAAATGATTAATGGGCTTCATTATAAAGCATATGAGGACAGACTTAAGGATCTTAATATGTACACCTTAGAGGAAAGGCGGGATAGAGTGATATGATTGAGATGTTTAAATACCTCCGTGGCATAAATGTTCAGGGAGAGAGCCTCTTTCAATTGAAAGCAAGTTCTGCTACGAGGGGACATGGGATGAGGGTGAAGGGAGATAGATTCAGGAGTGATATGCGGAAATATTTCTTTACAGAAAGAGTAGTGGATCCGTGGAATAGTCTCCCAGTGGAGGTGGTAGGGATGAGGACAGTAACTGAATTCAAAAAAGCATGGGACCAACACAGAGGATCTCTAAAGGTAAAAAGTGGACTGTTGTAGTTGTTATGGAAGGACAGACTAGATGGGCCTTGTGGTCTTTTTCTGTCATCATGTTTCTATGTTTCTATTACAAAATCAAGCCCATAATGTAGAGGCAAGAACACATATTGCAATCAGCAAGGACAATTTGGCTCCTTTTAGTGGGGCATTGTAAAACCTGGGCAAAACATGAGCAAAAAACTTGAACAAATTCTAAATCCTGTCTTTCATCTGGGCATTTGCTTCTGAATAAAGGCTATTAATTCATAAATGCTGATTATGAACATACAAACTCAGCAAGTGGGAGGAAAAACAACTAAATCAGAGTGTTTAATTTTTAGCACAATTTGTTGAGTTTTCATGATCTTCATTGCTGATTATGATCCCACTAACCCTACTACAGAACAAATACTCAGATTGTAATAGCTGCCTATGAAGTAATTGCTGATTGCACTCATTTTGCCAGTCTCTATGATTATGTGCAAATAAGACATTTTAGAGCTATGAATCATTTGAACTATTATTCCAACATAAGGCTAAGCAAACTGGATTATGTGCTTCTATTTAAAAAAAAAAAGTTGCTTTTGAGCTGAAAATGGGGCTAAATTGGGGGAGGGGGAGCATAGTCAAAGCTTTTTAGCCAGTTAGACCTGCAAATCAGATAAGATGTGGTGATCCCAATAATCAGCGGTACTATCTGGATAGTGCCACTGTATATTGTCATAGACTGCAGAAAAGATGCCTGATTAAAACCAGGGCGGTCTGTAAGTGGATCGGGGCAGTCTCGGTCGCTACCCAGTCAGTAGTAATATTCAAATGCTAATCAACCAGCTACTATAAACCAGTTAAAGTTAGGACAGGTCAATGGATGTCCTAACTTTACCCAGTTTTCACTCTCCAAATAGCAGCTAAATAACACTGATAACCGGACAGCAATGGCACTCTCCAGTGACACCGGATATTCAGCACCAGAAGATGGATAAGTTCCAGCACTGAATATTTGGTCTAGAGAAAGTGGTTAGGTGCTTTAAAAGTGCCTAGTCACCATCACTGAGTATCGGCGCCTTAATTTCAGTTTCCTATCTGCTAGCTGTAATTAATTCTTTGGGGACATGTTTTACTAAACTGTGCTAACACTTAGTGCATCCCTTCAGTAACCATTACCATGCACTAAAAGCACCCAGCAGGGTAAAAATCCTGCACTATCTGCATTGAGTGCAAATAAGTGGGATCAAGATGTAATGGGGAAGGAGATTTGGTATGGCGGCAGGTGACAACTAATGTGCAGGATATTGCCACAGTCTAGCATGATGCACCTCAAGAGGTGACACTAAGGAGGTCATTCTGAAATGCGAGTTGTGGGGCTGCATGTCCTGGCGAGATGTGCAGCCCCGCAAGCCACCTGGACTCCATTCCCCCTCCTGCCCTCCCCGCATGTCGGATGTTTTAAGACGGGGAGAGCTGGTGGAAGGTGGGAGGGGGGCAGGGTATGGTCAGAGCAGAGGCAGGCCAGCTTGGCAGCACTTACAGGGCCAATTCAGGTCACGGCCCTATACATACTGCCGGGCCCGTAGGGACGCGCTGCTTTTACCACCTCAGAGGTGGTAGAAGCAGTGAAAACCCGGCAATTGATCCCGGGGCCAGGTGCAGGGGGTCCCCACCATCTGATCCAGCCCACAGCACGCCAGCTGTGGGTCAGGAAGCAGCAAAATAGGGGGCAGGAGCTACGGATGTCGGTGGTGCCTGCAGGGAGAACATCCCCGCAGGTGGCAGGGCATGCCGGGTCATCCTCGGGCCTGATTCTGGCTACCACGGGAAAAAAACACAGACCAGAATTGGGTCCTAACAGACCTGGCTTCCTCTGGGTCATCCGGACGGCCCAAATGTCCCCCTCCCTGAATTGGGCTCCATGTGCAACTGCACTACTGGCAGATATCAGGCCCTTAAAAAAATGTGTCATGCATCTGCAACAACCCATCCCCCACCCCAGCACAGAGCAACTAGCACAGCATAGACCTTCCCAACCTAATGAAGAACCCTCCCCAAACCAATCACAGCCCCACTGTCCCAATTACTCATGTTTTAGATAATCATCCCTCCAGTGCTCTCCGCCAATGAGGAGAATGAGATCCGCGTACCACGGACGTCTGGGCCAGACCAGCGCCACCAAGAGAACTCTTCCCGGATGAGCCTCGATCCACTGAATCACTCGGCTAATTACCGCCCATGAAGGAAATACATACAGAAGACCCCCCGATGGCCACTGTTGCACCAGAGTGTCTATGCCTTCTGACATTGTTTCCCGCCTCCTGCTGAAGAAATGACTGCCTTTTGCTGACCGTAAGGTCTGTGATAAGGAAGCTTATCATAGCTCAGGAAGGAGCTATAGAAAAGGTGAAGTGACTCTGAACAAGCAACCTGTCAGTTCTGGTAGAAATAAGAAAACAGAATTTTCCCATAAAAGACTACCAGTCCCAGAATGCACCAGGTTTTCAACAGCCATTAGAGGAGCTGAAGTGAGGAAACGTGTGTTCAATCAGGAGGGCTATGAGGTAATCCCTAAGCATTCATCTCAAAGGGCAGGGCCTGATTCAGCACAGTTGCGCTGTGTTAGGGAGGAGCACTCATCTAAGCAGAATAAAGGTAGAGTTTATTCTACAGAGAATTATCCTGAGGGTCATCATTATCTTCATGATCAGCTTGAGCTTGATCATCTTCATCATCAGGAGGATCATCAGAAGCAGAAGCCAAACCGGACGGACAGAGAGGGAAAGAAACCCTTTGGAAGAAAGAGGAGAAAAACCTTTGAGAGGTCTAGAAGAGTCCAGAGCAGTACGTATACTGGGAGGCATTCCAAGGGCCAGCATACCCCATTGGACTGGGAAAAGCCAGAGGAATGGTGCTGCAGAGCTAGGAATCTCCAGACGGTACCTGTGAGGGAGACGGCTGCACGTGGAAGGGACCCTAAGACCCGTGCCAGAAGGTATGTGAAGAGAGATCCAGTGTCCAGGGATCTGGATTGGAAGGCTGGACATAAGAACTGGACTACATACTGGCCAGGCTATATAGAGAGGAACTCTAACAGCAATGGAAGCTCAGGTATGAACACTGATCTATGCCCTAGCTATAACCTTGAAAGACAGCAGGGAAACAAGTATTCTCCTGAAAGTGCTCCATTGGGAGATTCATCTGTGCCAATCCATGATATTGAACCCATGCTTGTTGAAGAAGAGGGGGTGATAGCAGATGAAGAATCTGTTTACATGGACTGCTCTCTGTCTAAACTCCTTTGGTGATTTTCTGTTATAAAATACAGCAACCATCACAAAGAAATACAAACTTGTTCTTTAATCTACTCAGAAAAGCTCCTGAGTAGGATTTTTAGCCACGCAGTAGAAAGCAAGCCAGCTAAGGGGTTTCAGCTGGATAACTGCTAGCAATTGAGCCTTACCTAATTGCTTGTGAGCTCTAAGAGAATCACTTCTGAATCTATGTGGGAAGATATAAGAAGTTAACCTGAAAAGAACAGTTTTTCCTTTCTTTGTGGCTTTTGGTTTGTTGTTTGATATATGCTAAGAGAATATTAGCTAAAGCCTACAGAAAAGACCAGTTTGTTGCCAACCAGGTCTTATTTCTTTTGCTTTGATTGCCTGACAAGTTCAAATGTTGTTTTTCCTGATTTTTTTTTTCAAGTTTAACACTGAAAGCAAGTAACCTGATTTATGTGCTACCAAGCATATCTGTGTTGGGAGAAATAACCCCATAAATAAATATCTTATTGGCTTTACACTTGAGCACAACTAAATTATTGTGAAACAGCTGTGTCTGGTGTGAATGGACTGCATTGACCACAATCCCTTGCAAATCATATTGACATATGCACTTGCCAAGACTGTGAACATTCTCACCCAGGCAGCCGTCTGACAGGTCGTCATCAGATCCATCACCGGCGGACCCCATCGACAAACTATCTGTGCAAAGACGTCCGGATGCAGCACCCACTTCCCTGCATCTACTCGGACCCTGCTGAGGAAATCGGCCATCACATTGTTCTCCATGCGATGTGTGCTGCCGAAATTGCTGTCAATCGACCATGATCTCTCTATAGGGGACCAAACCCCCTGTGTGAACCTTCCTTCGCAATGGGCCCCCCAACCTGCAAGACTCGTGTCCCTCATTAACGGAAGCCACTCCGGCTGCTCCAGCGCCCTTCCGGCTGACAGCAAGCCTGGGAGCAGCCACCACCGCCGAGACTGCCTGAGCTGCATAGCGTAGGGGAGCCATCTGCTCAACGAATCGGACTGATGCGACCCCCTGTGAAGCAGCACTCTCTGCAATGGCCTCATATGAAATTTGGCCCAAGACACCGCCTCCAGGGTCGCTGCCATTGTCCACAGCACGCGTAGATAAGTCCATGCCAAGGGAGCCGGGGTGGCCCTGAATTCGGGCACCAATCGCTAAAGTCCTTTGACTCGGCGGTCCGGCAAAAAACACCTGTCCTCTCTTCATGTCGAACCGTATCCCCAGGTACAAAAGGTCCTGGGATGGTACTAATTGACTCTTGGCTGGGTTGACCACCCAGCCGCGACTCTGCAAAAACTTTAACACTTTGTCCATTACCTGAACGCTCTTGGCCGCGGACTTGGCTCGAATTAACCAATCGTCGAGATATGGAAGAACTAAAATTTCTTCCTTGTGTAATGTCACCGCTACCACCACCATAAACTTGGTGAAAATTTGCGGCGCTGTCGCCAGGCCGAAGGGCAACGCCCGGAATTCATAGTGTCCCCATGGCAAAGCGAATCTCAGAAACTTTTGATGACCTGCCCCGATGGGAATGTGTAAGTACGCCTCCGTAAGTTCGAGGGATGTACTCTCCCTGACACCCCGCTACAATGACCGACCGCAATGTTTCCATTCGGAAACGCAGTACCCGAAGATAGCGATTCACACCTTTCAGGTCTAAGATAGGGCGCATCGCCCCACCTGACTTTGGCACCACAGAATAGAGTACCGACCCACGCCGTATTCTGCCACCGGCACCGGTACGACAGCTCCCATTTGCAGAAGGTGATCTAAGGTATTGCGAATCATCAGAGTTTTCTGTTGACCTCTGCATGGAGAAATGACAAAGGAATTTCACACGGGTCACAAAAATTCCAGCCATACCCCTCATGAATAATCTCTAACACCCACTGGTCAGATGTGATGTGGATCCAGGCAGGAAGAAACTCCCAAAGTCGCCCGCCTATCGGTGACCCTCCCGCCGGGACCCGCCTGCTTTCATTGCGGCTTACAAGTCGTCACTGCGGGGCTTGCTGAGAAACCTCTATTTGCACCCCGCAACTTGAGCTGTCCACTATCTGATTCTTGTCACTCAATAGACTGGCCTTCGTAAAGAAAGGGACTAAAGGGAAGGGTTAGGTGCCATATTCAGATTATTTATTTATTTAATGTCTCTTTTATACCGTGCTCTTTAAAATCAGTGAGGTTTACAGGTAACAGATTTGTGCAGTGCAGGCAGACCTGTTTCCCGCTGAAACGCTCTCAGTCCCTTCAGTCGCACCGCCGGGAAACTGCGCCACCGACACAGCTCCCATCTTGTGATTGCCGCCCCCCCCAGCCTCCTTCTGCATGGGGACTGAATCACCACCCTGCAAACCGCTACGCTGCTCGATCCCATAGCGAGCAGCATTCGCAGTGAGGGCCGGGTACGGCAAAACCTCAGCTCCCACCACTGCCCCAACTAATCTGGAGCAGCGCGTGAGCCGCTCACTCTGTCCTCTGTAGGGCTCCCCTCTGAATCGTCCGGGAGGGGAGAGCCGAATCATGCCATACCAAAAAGGCAGCCTTGGGCAATCAAGGGAGCACCGGCTCGAGCCCGGAAGCTGTAAAAACATTACACCCCAATGGACAGAGAAGCTAGGCGGGAGGCAGCTATTTTAAGGAGACATTACCTCAGATAAACTAAATTAAATTAAATTAAAGTAAAGTAAAGTAAATTAACCCAAGTTAGACTAGATTAGTAAAGTAAATTATGAAAGTATCAAATAGAATAAGCTAGAATGAATTAAAATTAAAGTAATTAACTCAAAGAAATAAAAATTACTAAAACCCTTAACACCAGGGATTAAACTTTGCCAAGTTAACTTAGAAGCAAAATAAAGCAAATCCTGACTAACTGTTCCTCATCTGCTTCTCAAGTGAGCCCAGCACCTAGGCTCACTACGTCCTCCTGCTGCATGGAGACTGGACACACTGGGGCTGATGGGAGAGACCAGCAGGCTATATCCAGTGATGTCACGATTTTGATATGCCCAGTCTCCAAGCTGCAGGAGGAGGTACACAACCCAGAGGTGGAGGACTGAACTGGAGGAACGATAAGGAATAGTCTTTAAGGGGAGAGTGATGTTGAGCCACAAGGAAGTATTTGATGGTAGGGTGCTGAGGTGAAAGTGGGTCTTTGATGGAGGGGTTGGTTTGGGAAGAGGACGGATGATGCTTTATATTGCTGTCCAGAGGAGATTATACTGATCTGGGGGTCCAATCAGGATGGGGGGGGCATGTGATCTGGTTGGAGGGAGGTTCATCAATAGGCTGCGGTGTCTGTGCTATGCCAGTAGCTCTTTCTGGGGCAGGAAAGCAGATTGCAGATGCCAGAGTGACATACCTTTTAGGTATATTTCATTTAGGTATAGCGCCTATTGTCAAGGGTTCAGGTGGCTGGGTAAATGTTTGTCTGTGGGCATATTTGTTTGGACTTGCATAAGCATGAGAAAACAAACATGAATATGCTACTCTAAGATTTGGCTAGAGTTGCTGAAACATGGAGTGTTCACACATTCCCCCGCTGTGATCAGTTTTCTGCATGATTGAGTTGCATGGTAGAGGAAATTCAGGTTGGTATTGTGTTTTTAAATCTTGTGAGATCAGTCTGAAATTCTTCTACTGTGCGGACTCCAGGAGAGAGACTTGTGATAGGGCATGAAGAATTTTTAAAATGACAATTGTAAAATTACATTATATTTTTAAAAAAGTTAAAAATCTTTGCAAATGAAGGGTCTTGGATCAATGAATGATAAAAAGCTAAAGGCAGAATTGGATCTGGACTGGCTAATAACATTCTAAAGCCTGAGAGGTATTTCTGAGGTCTAATTTCCCTTAAAGATATAAAATAACTGCACCTTTTAATAACAGAGGTTTGGATAAGTTTCTGGAGGAAAAGTTCATAGGAAATCATTAGCCAGGTAGACTTGGAAAAGTCCTTGTTTAACCCTGGAAATGAGCTGTAAGAAACTGATCTACTTTGTGGAATCTGTCAGTGCTTTTGATATGGACTGGCCACTGTCAGCAACTGCATGTTGTGCTTAATGGACCTTGATATGTCTCAGCATGGCTTATCCTATCTTCTTATGAATTCAAATTGCTTGCTCATCCTTATTCAAGGTGACCTCTCCTGTATTTTGTGCTGCTAGTAC
Source organism: Ichthyophis bannanicus (assembly GCA_033557465.1). Taxonomy (NCBI): domain Eukaryota; kingdom Metazoa; phylum Chordata; class Amphibia; order Gymnophiona; family Ichthyophiidae; genus Ichthyophis; species Ichthyophis bannanicus. Next base: position 728,831,321 of record CM066036.1, on the reverse strand, counting down.
AAGTAAAGAGAATTGCTATGGTGTTATTCTGTTTACACAACTAACAATGAAATAAGAGGAGAACAAAGTAAAAATTAGAATATAAGTCTATACTATTTACTAATGCATTGATTTTTAACCTGATAATAATTTGCTTTATGCTGATATTTTAACATTGGAACAGAATTTGTAAAAGTAATTTCCATGAGCATAAAAATGCATTATATGCAATTTTATAATATTGCTGGCCCTATGTGTGGATAAAATTGTATACATAATTCTATTTTGTTTAAGGATCAGATATCTCTATTCTGCTTTATAACCATATCCTGTGAAGTTGCAATTGAAATTTTTACAATTGTTGCCTAGGATCATAGCAATGCAACCTATTTTTTTAAATACAGTGGCTTTCCACTTCTCAAAAATTTAAAAACCATCACCAGTAATTTAAAATGGCATTTTCTTTAATGGGCCATCAATGAAGTATCCTCAATAGAGGTCAGGCGTGAGCCAAATCCAATTCCTTTACTCTCTGTATTCTTGCCCCATAAGAAGAACCTGGCAATGGTTATTTTTTACAATCTGGAACTTTTTCATAAGTGTTCCTTTCAATCCCAAATACAACACATTACAATAATTTAAAATATGAACTAATAGGGCCTGCATTATTTTCTTTAATTCTTTATCCCTCAGAAACTGCTTAACAAACCAATTTCAGTTTAAAATAAACTGCTTTAATAATATTAGAAATATGCTTTTCTCCAAAACCCTTTCCTTTATAAATATTCTTAAAGAATGGAGATCAGTAACCCATGGGATAGAAATCCCCAAAATCATGGGGAGTTTTCCAAGATGGCTGCTGCAACAGTCTGCTCTGCGTGAGTTCGCTTTAATGGGGAAGAAGCGAAAGGGGAAGTCTGGGCCGTTGCCCTCTCAGCCAGTAGACGCCTCTTCGCCGATTGTTACTTCGGTGGTGGGTCCTTTGGATCCTTTCCTTCTGCGCACAACGTGAGTTTTGGAATCAGCGGGAGGAGTTTCTCGGCTAGCAGTTTTGCCGGAGTTGGAGTGCCCGGCGTCTGCATCGAATACAACTATCTCCCCCATATTGAGCTCTGCACCAAAACTGGCCCGTAGTCAGCCCTTGCCTGAGGGCTTCCTGGAGATATCGACACCGCCGTCGCTGGCGGGGGGTCCTTCCTCACAAGGGCCAGGATGGGCTGTTTCGATTGGGTCTGGGAGTGAGCCGGTTGGAGATCTGGGCTCACAACGTGTTTCGGTGCCACTGGGAGAAGCGAGGGGTGAGACGGAGTTTGTCTCGCCGTGTGGAGACCGTGCCTTGGCGCCTATGGAGCTGTTTACACCTCCGGTTGAGTCTGAAGTGGTTTTTTCTTTGCAGAGACCACAGAATTTTACTCTTGAAGCCATCTGGAACGCGATTGTCTCACTTGGGGAAGCCCTCTTGCCGCAAGTATCGTCCTTGTCTAAAAAAGTGACTGTGACCTCTGGTTTGGTGAATGACTTAGAAAAAACAGTCTCCAGTATTCAGACGAGTTATTGTGATGTTAATAATAAGGTGGTATCCCTTGAGGAGTATTCAGAGGGACATAGAAAGAATATACAATCCCTACAAATGAAAGTTGAACATCTGGAAAATAATTCTCGTGCTAATAATTTGAGACTCATTAATTTTCCGAGAGTATTGTCTATTTCTCCTAGGGATATGTTTAAAAAATATTTAACTGAGACCTTGGGAGTTTCCCCTGAATTAGTACCCCCCTTGGTAAAAATTTATTATCTACCTGTAGCGAAGCGTGCTTCTGCTTCAGTTGTTACAGGGGGTGATCAAATTCAGGTGGATGTTCTAAATGTTACTGATGTGTTAGAAAACTCCGGTCTTGGGTCACAGGTACCTGCTACGCTTTTTATAACTTTTGCATTGATATCTGATAAAGAGTGGCTACTGAAACTATTCTTTCAGAAACGTAACATCCTGTTTCGTGGTTTAGTAGTACGTATTTACCCTGATCTCTCAAGAGAAACTCAAAGGCGGCGTAGGGAGTTTTTACTGCTCCGCCCGGGGGTTTTGCAACTGGGAGGGCTTTTTTTTCTCAAACACCCTTGTAAATGTCTGGTGAAATACCAGGCGGTTTCTTACATTTTTTGGGAGCCCTCTCAATTGCTTGCTTTTATTAGCGCTAAGCGGTTGGAATCCACTATTGGCTCATAGGATGGATATTCCGTTATTGGATTGCTGCATTTTCTTTGTATATTTGGTCAATAATTATGATGTTAAACTCCCTTGTTTTGTGGGCTAGTGAGACCAGGCAATTGGAACATTTTCCTGTTTGTATTTCTTGTTATTACGTCTAAGTTTTTTTTTACTGTGGATGTATTTCTATATGCCTGTTCTATTTCTTCAAGATTGGCTTGTGTGGCCTTTCTTGTTGTTTTTGTTTAAAAATTGCATAAATAAAAAATACAAAAAAAAAATAATATTAGAAATATGCTTTTCTCCAAAACCCTTTCCTTTATAAATATTCTTAAAGAATGGAGATCAGTAACCCATGGGATAGAAATCCCCAAAATCATAAAAGTTAGTAGTGTTAAAGAATTTCTTTCAGCTATCGCCAATCTGTAGACAGAGTCTTAGGCATATTCAGCATCAATCTACTTGAGTCTATTTGCAAACATTGCTCAATTAATATATCTATTTCTATTACATCAAATGCAGCTGACATGTCTGGTAATATTAGCAAAACTGAAGTGTCTTTATCTAAATAATATTACACCTGATTTAGCAATACTGCCAAAGCTTCAGTACTAGTATCCTATACAAAAACCACCTTGACCTATATCTAACAAATTAAGATCTTCAATAAATACACTGAGTTGATAAACTTCTTTTTTTATCAATATGAACAACATAGTCAAACTGGAAAATGGACAGAAATTTTTACAATCCTTTTTATCAGCCTCTTCCTTTAGACATACAGTACAGGGACCATTCCCTCTAATAGGGGAGAATTCACTAATATTAAAGCCAATCCCACATGTCTTCAGACATTTGTTTGAAGGCAACAATTGAAGGAGGATCCAAATGAAAAAATGTTGTACTTAGGGTTGTAAGTAACACTCCTATCCTTTCCATTGGTATTTGATAGAAAGAATCCAATCTTATCTCTATTTTATAGATTGATGTTTTTTATCAATACGATTTTATTTCAATCTCGAGTTTTTTGGAATTGACATTTTTAACTTTCCTTATTTTTACACAAAAAACATAGTTTCTTCTTAGACCTCCTATAAATCTACCACACTTTCATGTTAATTTTATTTCACGTTTCAGCTGTTAAATTTATTTATGTATCTAGGTTTATATACCACCTTTTCCTTCAATCAAAGTGGTTTACATTAGATGTTACATTAAGGGTTTTTACAATTACAAAAGAGGAAATAAATAAATAAAAAGAAAAAATGAATTTGTTATTGACTTCCTAGATATTCTGATCAAAAAGCAGGATGGATATTTTGTTACTACGCTGCTTTGAAAGGAGATTTTTTTTAGACATTTCCTTAGCCTTTGACCCTGTCCTTCATGCTCATATGATGTGGCATCTACAGTTGTGGTCAACATTATTGGCACAATATCTTGAGAAATAATTGGAAATATTCCAACTGTATATCATCATAATATTTTAATAGTATGTGATGTCGGTGCCGACGGAGCCCTCGTGCGGAGCAAATCCCCAGCTTTCAAAGAAAGCCTTTGGGAATTACATCACGCATGCGCAGTCCCCTTCCCGCCCAAGGGTGCCATCTTGCTCAGTCAAATAACATAGCTAAAAAGACGGCAAAAAGAACAAAATATAATAGGACTTCAACTCCAAGGGGAGGAGGGAGTGTCGTGGGGACTGATTCCTGCTGTCCCCAGAGAACACTTGTTACAGGTGAGTAACTACGCTTTCTCCGGGAACAAGCAGGAAGTCAGTCCTCACTTATGGGACTCCCCAGCTATAGGCTACCAAGCACCCACAGCTGAAATGGATAATTGATGAAGCTTTAGAAATAAATAGCAGGGATAGCTTTGCACAAATAAGTTATCTGTTGTAAGTTATATGTAGAATTTCAATAAGTACCTACAAAATCTCATAATTTTAAACAAATAATGTATCCACTTAAAATTACACAGTCTGGTTCCTTTCAGATCAATATTTAAATTCCATGGTTGATGGGTTTTTTTCAAATGCCATCAATGCCTTTTAAATAAGAAGTTGTACATTCAGATCTGCTATCTGGGTAGCAAGCACTGCTCAATATAGTTGGAGAGTGATTAGTAATGGAGCTATCTGGATAGAGGTGATCTTCAGTCCACGATCCAGGTAAATATCCAGATAAATTTAGGACGGCACTTTTGTTGTCCTAAACTTATCTGCATAATTATCCAGATAGCAGACTGAATATGATTGCTATCAGATAACTTTCCTCTCCACCCATGCACCACCCCAGCATTATGCAGACAGTGAAAAGGAAGTCTCTAAGGATTTCCAGCCTCATTATTTCTATGAACTGGTACTGGGCTTCTTGAATCTGATGATCACATGGTATACTACACCAGAAATGAAAGACAACTAAGACATGATATTGCATTATAAATAAGAAAATAATTGCAAGAATTAAAATGAAACACGGTGCAGTCAGTGAAGGCTTGATTTCTACTTTTCTACCAGGAATGCTTATCAATACAACTATTATTCAGGTATATGCACCAACAACATATGCAGAAGAAGGTGCAGTTGATCAGTTCTATGAACAAGTAGAAACTAAAACTGACAGAACATGCAAACAAGATATACATGCAAACAAGATGAAGTGGGAATAAAGAAAGGGGAATGTTTGAAAAATATGGGCTAAGTGACAAATGAAGCTGGAAAAAGATTGACAGAATTTTGTAACACCAACAATCTATTCATCTCAAACACCTTCTTCTAGTAACACAAGCATTGACTGTACACATGGACTTCACACAAAGGATTGTATAAAAATCAAATTGACTACATCTGTGGATGTTAATGATGTTAAAGTTCAATAACATCAACAAAGACAAAACTTGGAGCTGACTGTGGTACAGATCACCAGCTATTAGTATGCAAATTCAAGCTAAAGCTGAAAAACAGCGAGGCACTCACCAATTTACTGTAACAAAGTATGAACTTGAAAATATACTACCAGAATTTAAAGACTACCTGCAAAATTGCTTGGATATAAATGATAGAGCAATGGAAGAGCTATGGGATGACTTCAAGAAAGTTGTGCTTGAAAGTGGAAATTCTCTGGAAAAATTGAAAAGCAAAAATGGCCAAAATGGATGACTGAAAAAACTCTGAAAATTGTTTAGAAACAAAGAGAAGCTAAAATCAGAAGAGAAAAAGGAGGACTCATGGAACTCAACAGAGATTTCCAACATGCAGCAAGATGAGACAAAATGATGAATGCAAGGGAATACAATTAGAAACTATAGAGGAAGAATACGATTCACTTTCCGAAAGCTACAAGAGTTAAAGAAAAAAAATTCCAGCTTCAAATTCAAATGTTAAAATACCATTAATGATCCACATAGAATGATGCTGAGAAGACTAAGAAAAGGTGGAAAGAAAACACCGAGTCATTATACCATAAATTTCAAATACATCAACAGCTTTTTCAACCTATGCATTATATTTGTTATAGATGAAATTATTGTGCAATCATTCTGATCTCACACACCAGCAAGATTCTACTTAAGATCATTCAGTGGCGACCACAACCATACCTTGAATGAGAACTGCCCAAAGTATAAGCAGTATTCAGTAAAGGACGAGGAACAAGAGACATGTTGAAAATGAGATGGATCCTTGAAAAGACAAAAGAATACCAAAAGGACATCTACATGTGTTTCATTAACTACAGCAAGGCCTTTGACCGAGTGGAGGAGTAGCCTAATGGTTAGCACACTAGCTTGAGAACCAAAAGACTAGGGTTCAATTCCCACTAGCACTCCTTGTGGTCTTAGGCAAGTCACTTAATCCTCCATTGCCTCAGAAAAATTCAAGTTATCAATGTCCCTGTTTAATGTACATTACCAAGTTTAAGTTATAATATAAACCACTTTAATTGAAATAATAAAGCAGTATAAAAAACTGTTAAATAAATAAATATATCATGAAAATGTCTGGGACACATTAAGAAGCATAGATATACCAGAAGACCTGATAGTTGTCATGCCCACCCTTCACATTAATCAAACAGCAACTGTTTGAATGGAACAAGGAGAATCATAATTGTTAGCACTAGCAAAGGTGTGTGTGACAAGGCTGCATACTTTCCCCATATCTGTTCAATTAAATGCAGACCACATCATCAAAGAAGCAGGTCTGCCTGAAGACAACCGAAGTGTAAAGACTGGTAGAAGATGCATCAACCACCTTCACTATGCTAACGATGCCATATTGCTGGCTGAAAGTGAAGATGATCTAAAACATTTGCTTATCGATGAGTGTATGCATCCTTGAGATCCATGTTCCCTATAAAATAGTTATCTCCAAGTTATAATGCCCTGTTCAATGTAATTTCAGTTTGTTCAATGTAAACCGCACTGATGCAGAATAGCGCGGTATATAAGAGAATATAAATAAATAAATAAAATAAATAAATCTAGAGAACAAAGCCAATCCTGACTCTGAAGGTATGGAAGCAGAGTTCCCAGAGAAATCATTTTGAACTTCTCTTTGAACAGGAATTTGTTCAATTCTCTGAGGTCCAAAATGGGTCTGTGTCTTCCTGTTTTCTTTGGGATAAGGAAATAGGGGGAGTAGAACCCTGTACCCTGTTGTGGAATGGGTACCTCTTCTATTGCCCCTTGCGCAAGAATCAAAGTGACCTCTTGACCTAACTGGGCATTGAGAGAGGTCTGAGAATTGAACTGTCTTACCACTGTAGGAGGGGGCATGCTGAGGAAGTGAAGCTTGTATCCCTCTCTTACAATGGACAGAGTCCAACTTTCTGCTGTTATCTGCTTCCATCTGGGGGCAAAATGACATAACCTTCCTGGGATGGTGGAGGGTTCTGGGCCGTTCAGGGCCAGGAAGACAAATTTCTCTAGATAGGTGTCAAAGCCCCTGTGGAGGCTGAGTCTGCTAAGCAGGTTGAGGCTTAGCAGCTTTTGATTTTCTTTGCCTAGGCTGTTGCTGCTGTCCCTTTTGGGCAGACTGACCTACACAATGTCCCTGTTGGGTATAGGAGGGGTAAAACTTCTTCTTCTTACTGAAGAATGGTTTCTTGTAGGATTTTTTCCTTGCAGGATCAGCTGTAGATTTAGACAATCTATCCAGGGTGATATTGTTAGCATCTATCTCATTAGCTTTTTCCTGCCAATTCTTGCCAAAGAGATTCTCTCCTTTGCAAGGACTATTTCCCAGTTTGTCCTGTACCCAAAGTTCCAAGTCAGATGCCTGGAGCCAGGCAATCCTATGTGCACCTATGGCAATAGCAGAGGTTCTGCTTATGCACTCAAAGCAGTCAAAGGCTGCACGATTTACAAACTTGGAAACATCCTGAGCATGTTTGACAAGTGCAAGGTAATCCTGCCTCCTATCATCAGGAAGGAGAGGGCTCATAAGCTCTAAAGCTCCAGTGACCTCCTTAAAGAACATTCCCATATATAATATATAGGAACTGATCCTGGCAGAAAGCATGGAAGCCTGGAAGGTTCAACGTCCAAAGGCATCAAGAGTCCTACACTCACGTCTTGAAGGATTAGATGCATGTCTTTTTGCACTCTTGATCCTTCTCATAGCTGATTCCACCACCATGGAATGGTGTGGTAGCTGAGTTTTTTTGAAATCCAGGACAAGGAGGAACTCGATACATGGTGTCGAGCCTTCGAGAGTGAGGAGAAGTGGTTAGAGGTGTTTCCCACATCCTTAACATGAGATCATGCAGGATCTCATGAATAGGTAAAGTAGCTGCCTCCTTGGGAGCTTTAGGGTATTGCAGGATTTCCAATTCCTTTGCCCTAGGCTCTTTTTCAGTTGCCACCGTGATGGAAAGACCTTGAGCCACATCTCAGATAAAATCCTGAAAGAATATATCCTCTGGAGGAGACATCCTACGTTGAGGAGAAGAAGAATCCTCGGGAAAAAGTACTCTGGCATCGGCAGAGCTTTCAGAGTCTTCAGACTCATCCGAGGATTCAAAGTATCTCTGATCCGGGTGATCGTGCAAGGCACAGTATTGGTACCGATCGAAGTCAGTGTCGGAGGGGTCCAGTACTGACTTGTCAATACCGGATGGGTAAGCTTGACTCGGTCCCAGTAGAATACCTGCCGTTGTCGAAGCAGTCGGTACCGGTACCGATGTTGGTGCCGGTACCGATTGAATTGTCTCAAGCGCTTTCAAGGGCATCGAGGCCGTGAGAAGAGCCGCCAGACTGCTTTCAATAGCCAAGAATCTCTGGTCTATCGACGCTGCCGATGCTTGGGTATCGGTACAGGATGAAGCAGCCGGTACCCCAGAGCATGGCACCAGTAGTTCTGCCGAGGATGGGGCCTCGAGAACATCCTGGAGCCCCGTTGGAAGCCGAAGCCTCCCGCCGGGGCAATTTTGCCAGTACAAGTCTCTCAAGGGCAACGCCAGAGGCATCTCGATGCTTGGAAGGAGATCTACCCTTGAGGACCGGCCGGATTTATGTTTAGTTACCTGAGATCCATGGGAGGAAGACAAAGCCCTGGAAGACATCGATGCCACAGACGCTGCATCAGAGGGAAAAAGGGTGCTAAGTTTAGCAGCTCAGTTTTGCCGACCCCTCTTCGACATCATCCCACAGACAACACACTCTGAAATAGAATGGTCACGACCTAAACATTTGAAACACCACTCATGGGTGTCGGTGACAGAGATGGTACCGCCACACTTAGAAAACTTTTTAAAACCCGAAGCGGGTTTTTCCGTGTTAGAGGGAAAAATTGGGCTTAGTTCCCAAAATAGCACGTGGCACCTGAAGGAAAAAGTAGCTGGAAGAAATTCCAGAAGAAAGGTTTTTTGTTTTTTTTTTGAAAAGGAAAGAAGAAACTGGCGGTACCGGTGTAGCATCGAAGGAAGGCAGACGCGACCACAAAAAAGAAGAATAAACGGGAATATTTTCTGCGGTGACAGGATGTGTGACCTGTCGGCTCCACGGAAAACAAAGAACTGGAGAGGGACAGTTTGGAAAGGTGGGAAGGCAGCATGCAGGCACTGTGGGATTCTCCCAAAAGCTTTCCTATTGGACGCTGGGGAGCGTTCCCGTGCAGGCTCCATCGGTACCGTCGATACCCATATGTGAAGACTACATTCCTGCTTGTTCCTGGAGATTACCAACTACAGTACCTATGAGGATATCATTCTGAAATCCTTCCACACCATTCATGGTGAGGATTTAGCAGATACAAATTCATGGGTACTAAAGGACTCGTGAAGTCAGCCAACCCACAATTGTCTAATGGAAACTCCACAGAGAAATTTCCTTTGAAACTGTGCTTGCAAGTATCCTTATGAGTTTAAAAATTGCACCAAAAGAGAGTGACACCTAACACCTGAATGGGATATCAAATTAGTGCTGATTTAAAGGAATGACTTTCAACTCAACTTGGATAATCATTTTTATGGACTTCTCTTACAGGAACAGGTCCAAACCTCTTTTGAACTCCCAAGATAGTGGGGACTCAGTGCAGGGAAACAATTATTTTCTAAGATTCATGACTTTAGTGGTAAAGAATGTAGCAAAGTCTTCAGAAGAGAATAAATCAGAGTGGGCAAAATATAAGTTATTAGATATCGTGGAAAACTGTCAGCAATACTAGTTCTATTTGGCCAATTGTCATTAGAATGAATTTGTTACAGGCCTTTTTGGCTTGTTTAATTTTCCATCAATAGAAGGTATGATGTTCTTTGCAGTGAATAGACTTAGTTGAAGTATTTCTTTTTCAGGTTACCATGCTTTCCTCTTAAGGAGAAGGTGGCCCTAATGGTACCAGGGCTAGTCATACTAGACTAAAGGACGGTGTTTATCGGAGGGAAGGTGCAAGGTCTAGTTCATTGAGTGGTATTCGAGGTAAGGGCTTGATCTTAAATACAGATTATGGGAATGCAGAACTTTTGACAGTTGATCGTCTATTTTTATTTACACAATGTATCTCTATTAAGACCCCTAGTCCATTTAGAAAAATTATATGAAGGGAGAATTAGGAATGCAAGGTAAGATGGAAAGAGACAAGGGAATGACCTGCCAAGAGATAGGAGTACAACCCACTCCCCATCTCTTCTTAGAATAGTGTTTGATGAAAAACTAAGATCTAAGGAGTGGTCAGCAGTATGAGACTGTGTGTAAATTTGTTAAGTAAATTTTCTAAAGCAGCAATAAATAAATCGCTGTCATATGCTTTAGTAGAGCTGGGTAGGTGAACATTAAAGCCACCTAGAATTAGCATATTAGAGAACCAGAGGCACCCTCAGAGATCATAATATGGAACACCTATTAAAATATCAGAATCAGAGAAGGAGGTTAGCACAGTAGAAGCAATGTAACAAAAGCATGGGAATAGATCTGAACTAACAAAGCCTTTGAGTGCAGAGGCAGACCAAAGGAAATCTCTGAGATAGAGACAGTTTTGGCAAATCTACCCCTTGTCTGGTATATCCAATTCTTAAAGAAGACCTATCCAAACATCAACCAATTGTGTGGTATCCATGGCCTTCTCTAAACCAATGGCAGTCACAGAGCAAACTGAATGTAAACTCATTGAATGCTTTAGCAGACATTTATGTATATATTCCCAGTGGCCCCAGAGACAGGAATAGCCAATGGAGGCTCCACTTGAGAAGGGTAGAGGCTCTAAAGATAAAGTAGTAAGGAAAAAAAAAGCAGAGGAAAAAACAGCAGCACCAGGAGCAACCAGAGGAATTATCCCACATGCCCACAGGATCCAGTCATGCTGCTATCGCTGGGAAGGGATCTGTACTTGGATTTGCCTGCTGGAAAATTCTCATATTCAGGAAAAGGGAATTCTTTGGGTTTAAGATGATAAAATCTATGTTTATTTTAAATTCTGTGTTTATTAAGTCAGTTAGGGCACAGCATAACGAGCCAGCTTTCACTTAGAGGCTGATTCAGATCCCTACACATCTGGGCCGTTCAGACGTACAGAACATGTACGGCCCCCAGATATACCCAATTCTGCAACCACAAAGCTATACGTGCCCACAGTTGCAGAACTAAGGCACTTGGACGGGCCAGCATGAACAGCATTCCATGTAGGTCTACGTCCAAATGCCTGCTTATCTCCCCCGCTCAGTGCTCCTGCTTGTGTGCTGGTGCCGTGGCATCCCATCACCACAGCAATGGGACGTCCAAAAGGAGCATGCAAGGCCCATCAGTGCACAAGATCACTTTTCCCTCAGCGGGGTCAGCCAGGGCCGGGATCGGGCAGTGAGGACCCACCTGCTGCTGCCCCGTAGGTCTGGGGGGGCTGGATCGCTCCCTCGGATGCGACTTATTCCACCTCTAAGGTGGAATAAGTCCCATATCTATTTTTCCCCCTCCGGACATACAGGGCCCTGATCAGAATAGGCCATGTATGTCCATGTGCCTGGGCCCACCCTTGCTCTGCCCAGTCGCCGCCCTCTCCCTCCCACATCCGGAGCTCCCTGCAGAAAGCAAATGTATTATGGGGAGCCACCAGAGTGGAATACGGCCCCTGTGAATAGTGGGAATTGCATGTCCAACACAGGCGTACATCCTCGCTATTCGCGTGTCAGAATGACAGTGTTTATTCCACCCCCTCCCATCCCAGGCATAATCTTTGATTTATAGGCCCTTAAACCAGTTAAGGGGAAAGGAGCGATCTTATTCACTTTCAGGATTTACTGCTTATCTTCATCAGAAAGCTGTTAGGTCTTAAGAATAGATTAAGGCCTTGGTGTTCATCTTGAGGTAAACACTAAACATGTCCCTTAAACTTATTGGGCTCAATATTCAAAGGGAGTAGCACAGTTCACTCTAACCATAGGCCTGGACAACATCAGACAAGGTTTTGCTTTAATCTTCATGGACATTGCTGCTGCCTTCGACACAGTCGATCATGAAGTACTCCTGTCACGCCTTAGAGAGAAGGGAGTTCACGGATCAGCTCTATCATGGTGCGCTTCATACCTCAGAGACCGTTGGCAACATGTCCGTTCTGGATCTTCCACCTCTGACCCCTTCCCTCAAACAAAAGGCGTGCCACAAGGCTCCTCCCTTTCCACCTTGCTGTTCAACGTCTATATGCAGCCTATCTGTGACCTTATCCACTCTTTTAACATCAACTGCCTGGTCTGTGCTGACGACATCTTGATGTATATGCCAATCTTAACAGAACACCTGGACCTCTCCCCACTAATCAAGTGCTTTGACGCAGTCACAGACTGGCTAAATGCACAAATGCTTAAGATAAACTTCAAAAAGACAGAAGTCCTCTTCGTCACCAGGAACCCTGCATTTACTCCACCAATGTCCATCAAGGTGCGTGACGCAGAACTCCTCTGCAAGACCACAGTGAGATACCTGGGAGTTACGCTCGATCAACAGCTCAATATGAAGGTTCATATCGGCAACGTAGCAAAATCTGTCTATCACAAAATCCGGACCCTTCGTCATCTGCGTCAGCTGCTAGAGCCAGATGACTTCCGATCAGTCTTTCAGGCCCTAATAATTCCTCACCTTGACTATGCCAATGCGATACTACATGGCCTACCAAAGAGCACGATTAACCCCTTAGAACTTGCAATGAACTCAGCTGCAAGAATCCTTCATGAAGCCCCTAAGAGAACCCACATCACTCCAATACTGAAACAGTTACATTGGCTGCCTATACAATCTAGGATCTCTTTCAAGATCCTAACTATGACTCATAAAGCGATCAATAAATACTCTGCGACTGCTATCACTGACCTGATATCAATTACACCCCCTAATCGAGCAAGGAGATCGACCGCTTCCAACTCTCTCGTATTACCGAAGGCAATCACGAAGTGCTCTCAAGCCACTAGATCCACAGCCTTTTCCTACTTTGCACCATCATGCTGGAACGCTCTACCATCAGGCATCAGAACCATCAGTGACCTCTCCCAGTTCAGGAAGGCACTGAAGCATCACCTATTTCTGCAGCACTACGATGTTTTGGATACCCCCTCATACCAACCCACCACCACACCCCAGGCCAACACCTTAAACCCATGCACTTCACATTCTTAATCTGTAGATCCGTAATCTCACTTCGCACCTCCTCTCACCAAGAGAAATGTACCTAGTTTCACATAACCCTACATATAGCTGCATTTAGTTGCTTTGTACATAGTTATCATGTTTCATTGTTCAAGAAACTTGTTTAATGTATATCCAAGTTTATTTTACCTGTTCATTGTAAGCACAGATTAATTAATTGAGACGTGTGGTTTTTATGTTCACTGTAAACCCCACTGATGTCGAATAGCGCGGTATAAAATAAATAAATAAATAGCAGGTCTGCTAATTGTGCTACTCCTTTTATCAAGGATAGTCAGCGGCACTAACAAGGATATCATGAATTCTGCTGCTGCTTGCACTGATGCTAACCAGTTAGCATTGTGGCATTCCAGGAGGGTGCACCAGGCCATAACTGGGCAGTGGTGATATTTTCACCGCTGTCCGGTTATGGCTATGCAGTGAAAGTAAGGTGCAGCAACGGCTTTTGCACTGAGTGTTGCATGTATGGTGAAAGTTCCAGTCCAAGTTGGTGAAAGGTCATATGTGCCCTCAGTGAAAAGAGCTCCTGGCTGTCAAAGAATGAATCCAGTGTTTGAAGGCTAAAGTATCTGACTTGAAGGAGCAGAGGCGACAGAAAGATATCCATCAGGTAGACAGCTTCTATTCTGTTTAACCAGGGCAGAGGGAGGGTGAAGCAGGGGAGGGGCCAGGCACCAGGACATACAGAGGCCATTCAAGGCAGGGCTCTGTATGTCCGGCAGGAGCAGGATAGATGTAAGACTTATTCCACCTCAGAAGTGGAATAAGTCCCGGGAGCAGCAGCGATCGGGAGAAGCAGCCCCCCTTGGACATGATGCCGTGGCAGGTGAGCCCTTTTTCCCCGAGTCTGGCCCTGGCCAATACCATTGAGGGTCGGGCAGTGGAGAAAAGAGATTTTTATCGCTGTTGCCACAAGTGAGCCCCCGCTGGCTGATCCTAGCCCTGACTGCCCCCTCCAAAGGTCAGGCGGCAGGGAAACGAGATCTGTTACCCTGTCAGGCCTTACCTACTCCTGCTGAGTGTCCTGGTGTCATGGCGATGGGACTCCATGGTACCAGCACACCAGCGGAAGCACTACGTGGCGGAGATGGGCAGCATGCTGTACGTCTCCCCGCTCAGCATACTGTGCACTCCGGCCCATCCAGACGACCTAATTCTGAAGCCACAGGAACATACAGCTCCTGCAGTTGCAGAATCAGGTACAACTGTGCCCTGTCCATTTTTTGGATGTCTGGATGGACCGGACGTGCACAGTATGGGATTGGGCTCTAATGGAAAATTAGCTTGGTATGCTATGCCCTAACTGATTTAATAAAACAGAATTTTATAGTAGATACAGATTTTATCAGCTTATAACCAAAAACTTCCCTTTTCCTCCAGATTCTGGGAATTTCCCAGCAGGTAAGTGTGGAGGAGTAGCCTAATGGTTAGAGCAACTGCCTAGTACTCAAAAGATCAAGGGTTTGATTCCCACTGGCATTCCTTGTGACCTTGGGCAGTCACTTTACCCTCCATTGCCTCGGAAGAAAAGGCTGGCAATCTACTTCCAGTGATACATTGCCAAGAAAACCCAGAGGTAGCTGGGTCGCTATGAGTCAACACTGACTTGATGGCACAAAAAAAATAATAAATAGAAGTGCAGATTCTTTTCCAGAAGTAGCAGCTGCTCTCTCTGCAGTCCTTTAAGAGTGAAAATCACTGAGCTATGGTTGACCTACTTACATCTGTGCTTCTAAGGCAAACTCTTTTAACAATTTCCTTGGTGATTCACAATGCCCTTGATTTGATAGAGGGAGCCTTTCAAGTTGCCCCTTTGATCTGTCACTTGGATTTAAAACCTATTTAAATAATTTCTTAGTTCTCTTTATTTAGCTCATGCCTTTCCAATGGTAGTTCAAGGCGAGTTACAATCAGGTACATAGGTATTTCCTTGTCCTCAGAGGGCTTACAATCTAAGTTTGTACCTGAAGTAAAAGAGGGTTAAATTACTTGCTCAAGGTCACAAGGAGCACCAGTTGGAATCACACCCAGATCCCTTGGGTACTAGGCTGTTGCTCTAGCCACTACTCTTGCCTCCTAACTGGAAGGCTTCTCTGTAAAGATTTTCTTTAGTAAACAATTTATCTCTGTATACGCAGGGAATATCTACCCTGCTCTACTTTCTATGTTATTGATGTTCTGGTGTGGAAGTGTTAACCACTAGTCTGCCAAATTCTATATAGTGGTTCAACTCCTGAGGACCTTTTTCCTGTTATGCTTTGTATTACAAAGCAGACCTTGAGAGTATGGTTCCAATGAAGGAAGTCTTGCAATTCAAGGCAAGACCAGAAAAAGTCTTAGACATCCAAAGCAGGGGAACTATAATCAGCAAACCTCACTAACATGTGCGTGATTAGTGACCTTGCAGGCCCTAGAAGACTTATTCTTTAGGTAGCAAGGATGGAGAGAAGAATGTCAGAAAGAAGAGAGGCTTAGGAAGTGGCTATTAACTTCCTTATAGTTCATTATATTCAATTTCTTCACAAAAGTTCCAAATGACTTACATAAAATGCAACACCAGAAAAAGGGGGAGGGGGACAACCCCTACCAATAAAGATCCACAACAAAAAGCAAAAGAGCGAGGGGTTAATGAAATTGTCACAGAGTAAATTAATTGCCACAGAGTAGATTTATTCAGTCTGACAGGCTGCATGGCAAAGAACATTGCTGAAGTCACAATTTGGTTTTATACATATTTCTCTTGGATTACAATAATTGCCCCAATGTAGGTACATCATACCGAAACACGATCATGTCAAGCTGAATAAATCTATTCTGTGACAATTACTTTACATAAAATATTCACATAAAATGCATACGTGCAATACAATACAAACTGTAATATATAAAGTATTTATTAGATTCATAATAAAGTGTTGCTCAAGTGCAGAATTAATGCACTAAGAGCCCGATTCTGACATGGACATCCCGGCCCTCTGTGCAACTGGACAGAAACGGAAGCACAGCCCGGATTCTGATCCCGCGGGGCACATGCAGGCCGGTACCCCAATTCAGTCTGGCCTGCATGTACAGGCCTTGCCCAGCTAACTCAGTCAGGGCTTTTCAATGGAGCCACGACGCCATGATGTCCAGTTGCCATGGCACCGTGGCTTCATTGAAAAGCTGCGATCCCCAGCTACCGGCTCAAAAAATGCTTTCCCCACAGCCTGTCCCCTGATCTGGCCTCCCAAGGCCAGGGTTGGGCCACAGGGAATGTCCTGTGCCCCTTTCAGAGCCCTGGGCCTGCCATCCCCTGCCGACTAGGGGAACTTATTCCACCTCTGAGGAGGAATAAGTTTCCCGTTCAGGCTGCTGGCCCCGGACGTACAGGGCCAACATTACAATTGGCTCTGTATGTCCGGGTTGACCATTGCCCACTGCCTGCCCTAACACTGCACCTGATCTGCCCCTTTCCCACCCCTGTCTAACTTCCCCTTACAACGAGCAAGGAAGTTAGCCGGGGTCAGAAGAAAGCCCGAATAGCGGGGATGGACGTCCCAACGGGACATCCATCCCCACTATTCGTGCCTCGGAATGACCCCTTAAGCTACCAAACTCACTCTAATCGCTTGCCAGTTACAGAGGACTGAATAGTGAATAATAAATCCTCTAAAAAACAGAGGTATGCAAACAATCTCTCACTTCAAAATAAATCAAGAAATAAAACCCATTTTACAGAAAAGTCTTCCGTCAATCAATGAAAAGTCATAAGCACCTTGTATAAGAGGTTTGGGGAGACTTTCAGGATATGCTGAACTCTGTTTAGCAGGTCTGGACGTCCAATCCAGATGTCCAGACCTGCTAAACAGCCGGGCAGCCTGCTGTGGATAGAGCTCCCCTTACGAACATGCAATTTGTATGGAGAGCTCTGTTTGTGGGAGGGAAGGGGTGGAAAGAGGTAGAGCGAGGGAGGGCAGAGAGTGATCCCAGACGTACAGTGCCGATTCTGAGGTCAGCCCTGTACGTCCGTGGTCTCAGATCTGGATGGGGGACTTATTCCACTTTGAAGGTGGAATAAGTCCCCCTGGACAGAGGGGGATCGTAGCACAGGACATGGGGACGGCAACCCGACCCTGGCTATGGAAGGCCAGATCGGGGGTTGGGCTGTGGGGAATGAAGATTGTTTGCTGCGGCCGGGATCATGGCTCCTGAATGGAGCTGCGGTGCCATGGCAATGGGACGCTATGGCAATGTGGCTCCATTCAGGAGCCTGGCTGAGTTAGTCGGGTATGTGGGCTAGATGTGCAGCTAACTGGAATTGGGCCACAGCCTGAATGCCCAGGATGTAGACCCTATTCTGATCCCACGGGCATGTCTAGCCTCCACGCGATCAAAATCAGGTCTACCACTGTACGGCCCAATTCTGATTGACCATACAAGGGGGAGACAGCCAGCACAGAATGCCCCTCTTGGTCTTCTCAGCACCAACCGAAAACTCCCTAACTCTGAATGAAACTGGCAGACAGCACTAATGTTTACACAGCTAAGCCAGTTTTACTCACAACCAAGGCAAAAGAGTGTTGTTGCTACCTGCATCTTCTGGGACTAGTATGTTAGCAGTCCAAAAAAACAAAAAAGACAGGTACATGGCTGTTCAATGCAGGCACACCATTGATGACTGAGCCTGTCCCTCCCCCTCTTAGGTAGATTTCCTGTTGATGAGGAACAGACTGGCACAGCCATCAGTGGCACACTTACACTGAATGGTCTCATGCCTGTCTTTTTCCCACTGCCTTGGGTCCTTGGAAGGTAGCAGCAGCAGCAGTGGCAATAGCTGAGGTTGGAGGAGCATGGAGGGAAACAAACAGAAGATGCTGGGCATGAGAATAAGAGGATATGGTGGTTTGACTATACCCAGGAGGATGAAATATGGTGACTGACAGAGGGAATATGCTGTTTTGGGGAAGAGGTCAAAGAGAGCGTAAGGTGATTTTGGGGGTGCACATAGGAGGGGAGGGGGAATAGGGTGATGGAAGTGATATGCTGGACTGGGAGAGGGAAAAGGATATGGTGAGTTGAGGGTAATACCGGGGGGGGGGGGGGGATAGGGTAGATTGGAGGACGAGAAAAGGAAGGCTAGGGATACAAAGGAATATGGTGGAG
The DNA here is from genome assembly GCA_033557465.1 of Ichthyophis bannanicus. Taxonomy (NCBI): domain Eukaryota; kingdom Metazoa; phylum Chordata; class Amphibia; order Gymnophiona; family Ichthyophiidae; genus Ichthyophis; species Ichthyophis bannanicus. Next base: position 728,812,864 of record CM066036.1, on the reverse strand, counting down.
GGGAAAATAAGGTGACAAGAGATGCTGGATATGGTAGGGATGAATAGGGTAACAGGGAGATGGTTGACATCCCTCATGACTAGCATCTACCCTATTTCTCCCTATTCCCCTGTATCTAGCATTAAAGATAAGGGAGATGCTATATACAGGGGAATAGGAAGAAATAGGGCAGATGCTAGCCATGGGGAGAGAGTAAGAAGGGAAGATGCTAGATGAAGAGAAGATGTACACTGTGAGAACAGGAAGGCAGAGGGAAAATGGTTGCAACAGGGGAGAGGAAGAAAGCAAGGGAAATGATTAGCACAGAGAAGAAACACGATGAGAGATGCTTGACACAGGAGAGTAGAGAGACAGAGGGAATACGAAGGACACAGGGGGAGTAGGAAGGCAGCAGTGATGCTGGATGGAGTAGGGAAGGAAGAGAGAGACAGAGAGAGAGAAAGGGGATGCCAGACAGAAAAGCAGAGGGAAAGGAAGTGCTGGTTGAAGAGTGGAGAAGAATGAGAGGGGAGAGTTAGTGAAAGACTGGGGAATAAGAGACAGGGTATTGGAAGGACCGGGGTGAGCAAACAAAATGGGAAGCTGTGGATAGATGCAGTAAAAAGAGGATGATTGAATACTGGATACTAAGGAATGAAATCTGAGTGAATTGAGAGGCATAAAAATAAATGGAATAAAGCTGAAAGGAAAACATCAATGTCAGAGATGTAGGGGAGGAGCTGAAGAAGACAAGAGTCAAGAGAAAAAAAAAAGAAAGGAGATCTTGGAAAGAGAATTAAGACAGAGGAAAGCATAAACTACAGACTGGAACCAACTCTTAATAACAGCCAGATGACCAGATGACAAAGGTAGAAAAATAATTTTATTTTTAATTTAGTGAATGGAATATGTTTTTGAAACTTACATCTGCTGTCTTTATATCTTGCACAGTACAGGGGGAAAAGCATCAGTATCTCTACTTTCAGGTGTTGCATTGCATGAGAAGTCTGGCCTTGTAAGGTTTCAGCTTCATTTTTATCTATCTATCTAATGTATTTATTTATTTAGCTGTATTTATATTCTGCTTTTCACTGGGTCAAAGCGGTCAATTGGGGGATACATTTAACATGAGGGGATATGGGACACATATGCTAATACTTACAGGGAACATGGGCAATGGAGGGTTAAGTGGCTTGCCCAAGACCACAAGGAGTGCCTATAAGACTAGAAATCCCAGTCCCTCTGGCCTGAGATTGCTGTCCCCAGGTGGGACTTGAACCCCCGGCCCTCTGGCCTGAAGTACTTTGTCCTAACCACTAGACCACTCCTCCCAATATATATATATATTTAGTTTATGGCTACTTGCTCTATACTATACTTGGTGAGAGTCAATCTGTGTATATGAAAGAGTCCAGGTATTCTTTATCTTTATTTAATTTCTTGATATACCGCCCAGGCTAAATATGCATGTGTACCTGAGGCAATGGAGGGTTAAGTGTCTGTTAGAAATGCATGTCTTTGTAGATCTGATCTGTAGTAAGGTGACATTTTACTTACTAGATAATACCCTTTCCTTGAGTCCTGCTAGACCAGTCCAGACAAGTAGGTTGTGTTCCCCTACCAACACATTGGTGGAGCAAAGAATCAATGAAAAGCCCAGGTTTCAATGACATTACTCTCATGCCTCTATCCGCTTCAGCAACCAGAGGTCCCTCAGTGTTCATCCCAAAGCATAAGAGAGAAAACATGGCAAGCCTCACACAACCTCAGTCGTGGGCCACAAGGAGTAATCAGCAATCAATAACTATGTACAGGAAGCATAAACAGAGGACTGTCCATAAAAGATGAACCTGCAGAGTCAAATATTAAAATCATAGCAGACCCAAGGATAACACAGCAGAAGAACAGAGCAATACAATGTCAGGGGCGGGCCCTGCACTGGTCTAGCAGAACTCAAGAAAAGGACATTTTGGTTTCCTCGACCATCGGATGATGTTCCAAGGGCTGCAGATTAGAGATGGCGTCCATCTGTCCAAGAAGGATCAACATGCTTTCAGTAGCAGACTGACTAACCTACTGAAGAGGGCTTTAAACTAGATTCATTGGGGATAGGTGAAGAAAGCCCCGAGGTAAGTGAAAGCAGTGTCTATAAATGCCCGTAGCATGGGAAATAAGATCCCAGATGTTGAGGCTTTAATGGGAGAGGCTGACTTGGATTTAGTGGCAGTTACAGAGACGTGGTTCACGGACAACTATGACTAGAATATAACAAAGGATATAACTATACCAGGCTATACGTTATTCAGAAAGGACAGGGTAGGAAGAAGGGGAGGAGGAGTGGCACTATACGTAAAAAATAATATTAAAGCTATAGAAATATAGGGCTCAAATGGGAGAGAGGAGGCAGTGTGGGTTAAACTAGAAACAGGGAAAGAGAAATCCATTTGCATTGGCTTGATATACAGACCTCCATCACAGAGAGAAGACATGGACAGCATTGCCAGGAAAGAGGAATTGCTATTGATATGGGGTTTCAATATGCCAAATGTTGATTGGCGCAACCCTGCTGCGGTGTCATTTAGAAGCATGGAGATCCTGGATTCTTTATTTATTTATTTTTTATTTAACAAGGATTTATATACCGCAGCTTCCAGAGATCAGCTGCGGTTCACAATTAACAACAGTCAACAAAACATTGTTTGTTTTACATGAAACGTCATAACTATATACAATGTAAAGTTAATAGAATATGTTAAACAGATTGGCACAGAACAGTGCAACACTATAAACATTATGTATACATTTACATGAAACGTCATAACTATATACAATGTAAAGTTACTAGAATATGTTAAACAGATTGGCACAGGACAGTGCAACACTATAAACATTATATATACATTTACATTTTATGTGAGATATAGACATAATGATTGGTTCAGATTCAGGTGGGGTGGATTATCTTTTCTATTGTCGTGATATGTTGAGCAGAAAGTATAGTGAGATGATGAGTAGAGAGTGATTATCCATTATCTAATTCTTTTGAGGGTTGATCTATGTTGTTGTAGTGTATTGTGAAAAGGTGTGTTTTCAGTTTTTTGCGGAATTCATTAATCTCTGTTAACGTTCTTAGCTCGACAGGGAGGGCATTCCAGGCTATTGGGGCTGCATGTGAGAACGCTCTGTAGTTTGTGGATTTATTTGATTTTATGAAGTCTTTGGGGGTTTTGAGTTTGTTCAGTTGAGCTTTTCTTTGAGTAGGTTTTGAATGTTCTTTGGTAATTAAGTTACTTAATGTGTCTGGTGCCATATCAAATAGTGTTTTAAAAGCAGTTATTAGTGTTTTGTATTCTATCCGGCTTTGAATTGGTAGCCAGTGAAGTGAAGCTAGTATTGGTGTTATATGTTGATGAGAGTGTGTTTTCGTTATAATCCTAGCTGCTGAGTTTTGTGCAATTTGAAGTCTTTTAATGTTATTTTTTGATGTACCTAATAATATCAGGTTAGCAAAGTCAAAGTGGGGGGTTATGGTGGCTTGGATTATACTGATGAAATCATGTATGTATACAAGCGGTCTAAGTTGTTTAAGCGTTTTGAGTTTGAAATAAATTTTCTTTGTGGTGTTCCTGATATGGGTATCTAATGTAAGATGTTTATCTATTATGACACCTAAGTATCTTACTTCATTTTTTATTTTAATTTCCTGGTTTTGAAGTGTTATATGTGTTGGTGGGGTGTAATCTTGGTTTTTAGTGACTATTAGTACTTCGGTTTTTGATTGGTTTATTTGAAGATTGTGGGCATTTAGCCATGAAGTTATTTCATTAAAACAATCTGATAGGAGTTGCAACGGTATGTTAGGAATTGTGAAAGGGATGTACATCATAATATCATCTGCATAAAGATGATAGAGTACACCATATTTTTTAAATATGTCACAAACTGGTTTTATGTATATATTGAATAGAAGAGCTGAGAGCGCAGAGCCTTGTGGTAAACCTGTTTCAAATTTATATGATTCTGATGTTTGATCGCCTATTCTGACATTTTGGGTTCTATTGCTCAGATAGGAGGTGAACCATTTATGAACTGTAGAGTAGATACCTATGTGTCTTAAGTTGTTAAGCATTATTGAGTGGTGAACACTATCAAAAGCGGCTGAGATGTCGATAAATAAGAGGATGAAGGCTTTTTTGTGGTTGTCTATTCCTCTTAGGAGTGTATCAGTTAGAACAGTCAGAAGAGTTTCAACTCCGTGCATGGGACGAAATCCATATTGTTGGTCGTCAAGTGGGTAGGATGAATCAAGGAAATCTTGTGTCTGTATTTGTACAGTTTTTTCAATGACTTTTGCTAAGAAAGGTATACTTGAGATAGGTCGGTAAGATTTTGGGGAAGTTTTGTCAAGTGAGGTATTCTTCAGGATTGGTCTGATTTGTACATGTTTAAGTGCAGGTGGGAGGTAACCTTGGAGTAGTGATAGATTGACCAAGGGGAGTATGAAGGATAAAAGAGTTGGGAGTGTGTTTTTTATCCAGATTACTGGGCAGGGGTCGAGATAGGAAGTTGTGGTGTTGAGATTGATAATGATATTCTTTAATGAAGTTTTGGATATGGGGTTAAAATCTGGCCATTCATTTAGTATGTGGAGGGGTTTGTAGCTAGGGTCTAGGGTCATTGGTGAGTATTTTGTATTTTTTTGGTAATAATTGGCTAGAGTTTGTGCAGAGATGTCAGTGATTTCGTTGCTAGAGGTTTGATAAGTGTTTGTAAGGTTGCTAACAATGGAAAATAGTTCTCTTGGTCTATTATATGATTTTGAAAGGATTGTAGCGTAATAATTTTTCTTTGAGTTATCTATAGCATCTTCATAGAGTGTGAGGTGGTTGTAATATATTTCTCTCTCAATATTGGATTTGGTTTTACGCCATTTACGTTCTAGATTTCTTAGTACTCTTTTCATTTGTTTTAATGTGCTATTAAACCACGGTGTGCAGTTGTTTTTTGAGTGAGTTGGTTTTTTCTTACATTGAGTTATTTTGGCTGCATTGTTTATGGTAGTATGCCAGTTTTTGACGGCTTCATCCAGATTTGTTGGTGATAGGGTAAGGTATGGAATTGTGGAATCTAGGAACTCGTTTTCATTAAATTTTTTAAATTTTGTTGTCTGGTCATTTCTTGTGTGTTATGGTACAGTTAATAGTGTAGTTGAGGTTTAGTTTGATAAGATGATGATCGGACCACGGTATTTGAGAACATTCTAATGAGTCTGTTTTAAATAGTTTATAGATTGCTTTGGGTAGTAGTACAAGATCAAGAGTGCCACCTTTGGTGTGTGTAGGTATATTTATTACTTGATGGTAGTCTAAATCAGATATAGTTTCAAGAAAAAGGTTGGATTCATTTATTGGTAGTGAGGGAAGGTTGAAATCACCTAGGACAATTAGTGGATTCTGTTCCGTGGATGAGTTGAAGAGTTCTATTAGTGAGTGGAGGCTATCTGCATTTTGGTTGGGGGGTCTATAAATTAAACAGATTCTGAGATGGTCTATTTTTATTATGAGGGTGTCAGTGTTGTTGTTTGATTTAGATAGAATTTTTTTAGTATTTAGTGTTTTATTTGTCATAATCAATACACCACCACCTTTTTTGTTGGCCCTATATGTATAGAAGATATTGTAGTTAGAGTTGTCAAGTTGATTTAGGATAACTGTATCTGTATCAGGTTTTGTGTCAGTCAGTAGATCATTAATTATAGGGATTTTATTTTTTAATGATCGAGCATTTATAAGGGTGCATGATAAGGATTTTGATTTGTAGTGGAGGTCTGACCGGGTGGCATGTTGTGGATTAGTTTGTTTTATTTGTATGAGTCTGTGGTAGTTTATTTTAGAATGGTTTTGAGGAGGATAATAACTATTATGGAGGATGTTCCGGTTTGTTGTATGTATGATTGGGATTGTCTTGTAGTTTTTAATGTTAAGCATTAGAGTTAGGTCAATTAGTATTGTTAGGAGGATGCAGGTGTATGTAGCTTTTAGAAGCATGGTTGTTGTATATGCCATTTGTGATTATGAAGTGAGTTTGAGTAGTATATGTTTGGAGTAAGTCAAGTAAAATGTGTGTCAGTATTACACAAAGAGCTAGGTTGTTGATTGGTTTGGAGAGATTGAGTTTCAAATATGTCCAGAGTTAGTGATGGTGGTAAATCTATCTATAGTGATGAATTGTTATGAACAGCAGTAGTTATTAATTTTAGGTTTAGTCTGTAAGATGTTATATTTGTCAATTCGTGGGGATAGAATTAGGTGTAATGAATTATATTTCAGTAGTTAGGTCATGTGTAAGAGTAGCAGTATGAGCGATCATGTAATGGTGATAGTAAAGTACTGCAGGATATTAAGAAGATTATTACTGACAACAGTATGGAACAGGCAGTAATTATAACTGAATTACTGACGACAGTAAATCAAATAGTGACTCAGATAGTGAATCACTGACAACAGTAAATCAAATAGTGACTCAGATTGTGAATTACTGACAACAGTAAATCAAATAGTGACTCAGATAGTGAATTACTGCCAACAGTAAATCAAATAGTGGTTCTTGATGGTTCTTTAAAGGAAGACGTATTCAGGCAACTGGTAACAGAACCCACACGTGAAGGAGGCATACTGGTCTTGGTGCTTTCCAATGGAGAAAGTGTTTCTGATGTTATAGTGGGAGATCATCTTGCATCCAGTGATCACCAGATGGTGTGGTTCAGTATTAGGACTAGTATTAGGACTAGGGCTGATAAAATCCATTCAAAAGCAAAGGTCTTAGACTTTAGGCAAACTAACTTTGCCAAGATGGGCCAATACCTCAAGGAGTCATTAGCGGGATGGGAACAGCTGGGGAATATAGAAAAGCAATGGGCTAAATTGAAAGGGGATATTTTAAGGGCAACAAACCTTTCTGTTAGAATGGTAAAAAAAAAGGAAAAGGAAAAGAAGGCCACTATGGTTCTCAAAAGAGGTAGCTGAAAAGGTGAAGAAAAAGAGGGAGAACTTCATGAAATACAAGAGATCATAAAGAGAGGAAGACAGGCATCTATATTTGGAAAAACTTAGAGAGGCTGGGAAATAGGAAAGCAAAAGTACAAAAAGAAGAAGAAATAGCCAATGCAATAAAATGGAGGGATAAGACATTTTTCAGATATGTTAGTGAGAGGGGGAAGGGCAAAAGTAGTATTGTCAGACTCAAGGGTGAAGGGGAGGAATATGTAGAAGCTGATGAGGATAAAACAGAATTGCTTAACAAATATTTCTGTTCTGTGTTCACAAATGAAGGGCTGGGAGCAGGACCTCAGACAACACCCACAAAAAGGAACAAAAGTGAGGGGCATCTCAAACGATTTTCAGAGGACTGTGTTCATGAAGAACAAGCTAAACTAAAAGTGGACAATGTGATGGGACCAGATGGGATACATCCAAGAATACTGAAGGAACTTGGGGACATTCTAGCAGCTCCACTGACTGACCTTTTCAATGCTTCTTTTGAGTTGGGGGTGGTGACAGAGGACTGGAGAGAGGCATATGTGGTCCCTTTACACAAAAGCAGAAGTAAGGATGTGGTTGAAAACTACAGGCTGGTTAGTTTAACCTTGGTGGTGAGTAAATTATTGGAAACACTGCTGAAAGAGAAAATAGTGAGGTTTCTGGAGTCCAACAGATTGCAAGATCCAAGGCAGCATGGATTCACCAGGGGCAGGTTTTGTCAGAGAAATCTGATTTATTTCTTTGACTGGGTAACCAGAGAGTTGGACCAAGGGAGAGCCCTAGATGTGGTGTATTTAGATTCCAGTAAAGCATTTGACACTGTTCTCTACAGGTGACTTATAAATGAACTAAGCGCCCTTGGGATGGACCTTAAAGTTACTGCTTGGTGTGGAAATTGATTGAGTGGGAAGCAACAAAGTATACATGTAAATGGAGTTCACTCTGAGGAGGAGGAGGTTACCAGAGGAGTGCTTCAGGGATCTGTTCTTTTTAACATTCTTGTTAGTGATATTGTGGAAGGGCTGTCAGGTAAGATTTGCCTCTTTGCGGATGACACAAAAATCTGCAATAGAGTAGACACCCAGGAAGGTATAGATAACATTAAGAGGGATCTAGATAAGCTTGAAGAATGGTCTAGAATTTGGAAGCTGAGATTTAATGCTAAAAAATGTAGGGTCATGCATTTGGGCTGCAACAATCCAAGGGAGCAGTACAGTATAGGGGGTGACATACTTCTGTCCACGAAAGAAGAACGAAACCTAGGTGTGAATGTGTCTAACTATCTCAAAATAGCTAAACAGGTAGAAAAGACGACGGCAAAAGCTAGAAGGATACTTGGGTGCATAGGGAGAGGAATGGCCAGCAGAAGAAAGGAAGTGATAATGCCTTTGTATAAGTCTTTGGTGCGACCTCATTTGGAGACCGCCCCTTCAAAAGTATATAAACAGGTTTGAGTTTGGTGTAGAGAGTGGCTATTAAAATTGTTAATGGTCTTCATTATAAAGCATATGAGGACAGACTTTAGGACCTTAATATTGTGGCACTCCCTACTGTCTAGGCGGTTGCCTATAGGTAAGGGCGTGCCTTATAATGTCCCTTTTTAGTCAGCTCCAGAGCTGAAGCTTCTGGGTATTGTAGTTGTGTGAAATGACAAAGAGAGTCCGAGGATTTGAAGGCAAAAACACAGGAAATTTATTTTGTCTTTCCCTTTGCAAAGAACCTCCTTAGAAGCTCAACACATGTCAACCAAAATAGGATGTACTCTCCAACAAAAGAAGTTTCAGTCAAACAGGATTATGACAGTGATAAATGTTACAATTGCTTCCTGCATCTTGTTATACCAGAAGGTGTTTCTTCCAAAGTCCAATGGTCAGAAATACAGCTTAGCTGATTTCAGCTAACTTCCAGCAAAGGTATCAGCCTTTCCCAAACTGAGTAAACTTTAAATAAAGCTCTTGTTTTGCTTCTAGCTGTTGTACATTCAGATAGCTGTTTTCCCTTAATCATTCAAATCAATCTTGAATCATTTTCCTCTCAGCTTTAAACGGCAGCAATTTTCCTTTTAAACATTTCCAGCGTTCAAAACATAAGACATTCAGTTAAAGGGCTTCTGGCTTTTTCCTCAGCTTAAAAACCTACAGCCTCTTCATTCTGTCTTCATACAAAAAGAACAATCCATCAAGGAATCTAAGGAGTCTTGTTCAACATCACAAGGCTCTGTCTGCATGTCTTCATAATCAGACTCTGCTGTCTCCTGGCTTAACTCAGGTGAGGGGACGTAGGCTTAATCTCCCCTAAAAGTGTTAAGACCTTTTCTCAATGGGACTTCTCTCTGTGCTCAGGGATTTTAGAATGGCTGTAGAGACCCTTATCTCTCAACAAGCTGAACAAGGCTTCTAACTGGCTCACCTTGTCCTTTGTGACCCTTCTCTTCACAGACCTTTCCAGAGGTAAAACCTCTCCCACAGACTCTTGCAGGGCTGCTCCTGTACCTGGACTATAGTCAGCAACTTTCTCAGGACTGAGCATCCGGTCTCCAGACCGTGCTTCAATTCCTTTACAGCAGGGGCTTCTCCCTGGACTGTAGTCCCCAGTATGCTGGCTGCCTTGGGAATCCCTTCTGCGTCTGTCTCTGGAAAGCCTCTCTTTCAATTCCCCTGAAGGATCCTTTCCCTTCAGTTTGCCTCGGGAGCTCTCCTCCCTCCTTTCACTTGGTAGGCTCCTCTCTTTCTGTTCCCTGGAGCTTAAATGTAGGTAGCTGCTCTTCCCCTTCCAACTCCTCCCCCAGGTGCTTCCTATTACCTCCCTGGGTGTCTTGGAGCTTGGGCGTGGTCTGGACTCAGCAGCTCTGTGTGTGTATTTTTTTTCTTTGGCTTCAGTTTGAAACTCCCTGCTCTCTGAACTATCCCTCTGCTTGCAGGTAAAAGTTTGTTTTCCAGCTATTTCCATGGGCTCTGATGCCCCTTGATCACCACAATATGTATAGTTTAGAGGAAAGGCAGGACAGAGGTGATATGATTTTAGAGGTTTAAATACCTCTGAGGCATAAATTCACAGAAGAGCCTCTTTCGACTGAAAGCAAGCTCTTCTATGAGGGGACATAGGATGAGGGTGAAAGGGGATAGACTCAGGAGTAATATGAAGAAATATTTCTTTACGGAAAGAGTGGCAGATGAGTGGAATAGTCTCCCAGTGGAGCTGGTAGAGACGAGCACAGTATCTAAATTCAAAAAAGCATGGGACAAACACAGAGGCTCTCTAAAGGAAAAAAGGGGCTTTGTAGTGATATGGAAGGGCAGACTAGACAGGCCATGTGGTCTTTTTCTGCTGTCATGTTTCTATGTTTCTATCTGGGAAGTAAAATGTCACCTGCCATATCATCCTGCTACACCAGTCCAGAGAAGTGGAATGCACCAAAGCTACAATACCACTGAGTGGGAAGAAGACACAGCAGCTTGCAAAAACCTCTTGAGCCAAATGCTGTGTTATCTGTGTGTTGACATCCAAGCAGTAAGGCTTGACCAAAGTGGAAAGTGATGCCCATGTTGCTTCTGACAAATGTCTGCAGGGGCAACCGAGCTCTGCTCCGCTCACGAGGACTCTTGTGCTTGGTAGAATGGGTGTGCAACCCACCAGAATCGGCTGTCTCCATTTACAGATACACTGAGGCAATAGCCTTCTTCATCCAGTGCCCCAAAGTCGACTTGGCCACCATTTCACCCTTGCATGGGCTATCAAATAGCACAAAAACATTGTCTGACTTACGAAAGGAAGTTGTAACCTCCAGGTACCGGAGAAGCACCCTCCGAATATCCACAAAGTGAAAATCCTTATCCTTCCCTCAGAGTAGGGCAGGCAAACCACCTGGTTCATGTGAAAGGGAACCACAAAAACACAGAGGTGCTATACACCACAAAGATAAAATTAAAAAAAAAACAAAAAGTGGTGATAAAACAGCAGAAGAAAGTACAAATCAAATAAATACAATTTAATAACTCATTCACACTGAAACCATAAAGCCATAAATACAATTAAGTGGAGGAGTAGCCTAGTGGTTAGAAAACAGCCCAGCACTCATTAGATATAGGTTCAATACCCACTGGCACTCCTTGGGCAAGTCATTTAACCCTCCATTGTCTCAGGTACAAACTTAGATTGTAAGCCCTCTGGGGACAGGGAAATACCTATGTACCTGAATTTAACTTGCCTTGAAATACCATTGAAAAGGTGTGTGCTAAATACTAAGAAATAAAAAATAAATGAATGTACATAAAATTGCCCAAATACAGAAATTAAAAGGAGCCCAACATGTTTTGGCTCAAAGCCTGCATCAGGGGCATACTATAAAATAAATACAGAGGAGTTATAGTTAAGATGGCGTGGCCCTGATGTCTCTGGTTCGGCTGTTTTCAACCAAGGGTAAGAGTAAGGGCAAGACAGTTCTTTCCGCCGAGGCATCCAGCTCTTCCCTAACTGAGGCATCTTTGTGCTGGTCTGATATGCAGCAAACTAATTCCGGTGTAGGCCTGGCTATTTCCTCGCCGAAGCTGGGAGGCTCGACATCGACTTTGAGTGATTTGCCATCTCTATCCCCAGAAGAGTGAAGTCCCCCTGTACTTCCCGCTGTGGCTTTGTCTGTGAAGTGGCCGGGATTTCTCACCTTATCTGGGATGGATGGTGAGAGTTGTCCAGATGGCAGGTGCTGTCCGCAGTTGTCACGGCCAATGTGGAGGAGCCACGGGTCCATGCAGCTACATTGTTGATAGAGATAGGGGAGGGTGGTTCCACTCTCAGTGGACCCGCTGTGCCCAGCAAGCTACTTTCTCCTGTGATCTTGCTGCATGGAGCACCAGCTAAAGGAGCCACGTCACCTCTGCCTAAGTTTCCTTTACCTCGACTGGCCAAGATATCAGTGGACTCAATTTGGGAAGCAATTTCTAACCTTGGCAAAGTATTGGTCTCTCAAATGCAAATGCTTCAAACTCAGGTACATTCCAATACACCTGCAATTGCCAATAATGTTGAAACTCTTTTGCCATCAAGTTAGAAGTTGCTCAGCTGGAAGAAAAAGTTGAACGGTCAACAGGATTACACTTCAGCTATAATGAAAGATATTACATCGGTAAAATTTAAATTGGGAAATCTGGAAAATGCTTCCAGAGCAGCCAATGTGTGATTGGTGAACTTTCCTAAGGAGATGTTCATTTCACCTAGAGACATGTTTATGGCTTATTTAACAGAAATTCTGTGAGTCCCTGCAGATTCTCAACCACCGTTATTACGCATTTATTATCTTAACTCAGCACGGAAATCTAAGAGGAATCCCTCGATGGATGTTCTTAATATCACAGCAATGTTGGAGACTTCTAATTCACACTCAATTGTTCCTGTCACCTTATTGGTCTCTTTAGCCTTGGCAACAGATTCAGAGTGGCTACTTTGCATGAATTTTAAAAAGCATAGTGCTATTTTCCATGGTTACACGATTAATAAGTTTCCAGACCTCTCCCATGAAACTCAGAAGAGACGTAGGGATTTTCTTGTACTGAAACCTGCTATTCTTCAGTTGGGGGTGTTCCTTCTTTTTTTAAATTTCCTTGTAAATGCTGAGTTAATATCTTTTCTGCTAATTACGTTTTCTATGAGCCTGCACAACTTTTCTGTTTTATCAGTTCCCTTCAGGTCAGAGTAGCTAGCTACTACTACTACTGAATATTTGTATAGTGCTACAAGACATATGAAGTGCTGCACAGATACATGTAAAAGACGGTCCCTGCTAATAAGAGCTTACAATCTAATAGAGACAGACAACACAGTAGCTGTAGACATGGGATACAGCTAGGGAGAATGGTAAAGAAACAAAGGACATCAGGTGAGACAAGATCCGAAAGCAGCAGCAAAGAGATGAGTTTTAAGCCTGGATTTGAAAAAGGGTCAGAGAAGGTGCCTGATGTACAGACTCAGGAAGTTTGTTCTAGGCGTAAGAAGCAGCATGGTGAAAGGAGCGGTCTGAAGTTGGCAGTAGAAGAGAAGGGCACAGATAGAAGAGATTTGCCCGAAGAGCAGAGTTCCTGTGGAGAGGTGTAGGGAGAGATAAGAGAGGAAAGGTAGCGAGGAGCTGCAGAGTGAAGGCACTTATAGGTCAGCAGGAGAAGTTTGAACTGGATGTGGAAATGGATAGGAAGCCAATGACGAGACTTGAGAAAAGAGTTAATATGAGCATGACGAGGCTGGCGGAAGATACAGCTGCGCAGCAGAGTGTTGAAGAGGAGAGAGCTGACTCAGAGGGAGACCAGCAAGGAGCAGGTTACAATAGTCTAGACAGGAGGTGACTAAGGAGTGGATAGGTGTCTTAGTAGTATGTTCAGAAAGGAGTGGGTAAATTTTGTTGATGTTGTAGAGAAAGAAACGGCAGGTTTTAGCTATTGGTTGGACGTGTGTGGAGGAGATAGAGGAGTCAAAGACAACCCCAAAGTTGCAAGCTGAGGAAATAGGGAGGAATAGAGAGGTATCCACAGAGATAAAGAAAAGGAGGAAGGGGAGAGGAAGGTTTAGAGGGAAAAATAAGAAGCTCAGTTTTGGCCATGTACAGTTTCAAGCAGTGGTGAGACATCCAAGCAGCAATGTCAGAAAGGCAGGCAGAGATCTGGGCCTGGATTGCTGGAGAAATTTCAGGTGTAGAGAAGTAGATCTGGGAGTCATCAGCATAAAGATGGTAGTGAAAGCCATAAAAAGAGATGAGTGCACCAAGGGAATGGGTATTGGAAGAGAAAGGAGTGGACCCAAGACTGCTCATAGCTAATGCTATGATAGTTAATCTGCTCATTTAGACTAAATTAGACTTACCTGCTAATTGTTGTTCCTTGGGGAACTCCAGTCCAGTCCCGAACCTCTGGGTAATGCACCTCTTTCAGCAGCTTGGAGACTGAGCATGTCATCTTTTGATTACAGTAGTACTAATAGAGCGAGCACCGCCCCTTCTGACCAGTACCTTTTGACAAAGCAGACTCACAGGAGCAACACATAAGTAGTTAAACAGAACAGTACCTAACTCTCCAACTAAATACAGAAACAATAGACCCCCCCCCCCCACCACCCTGGAGAAGGGAATCTTCCTATCCCCCCCCCTTTGGGTGAGAGAAACTACCATGCCCAAACGGGCTTCAAACTCAAACACTGCACAAGAGCCATCATCCTCCAACCCGCCGTAGACCAATATTTTGAAAGACGCAAAAACAGATGGGATGCGGGACTGGACTGGAGTTCCTCAAGAAACAACAATTAGCAGGTAAGTCAAATTTAGTCTTCCTTATCGTCCCTCCAGTCCAATCCAGAACCTCTGGGATGTAACAGAACAGTTAACCATAATGGGAGGTACCTGTCACCCCGGCCCAGAGCACCGCCGAACCAAAACAAGCATCCCCCACAGCTTGAACGTCCAGCTTTTGCTTTGCAAAAGTATGCAATGACGACTAAGTGGCTGCCTTACAAATCTCCACTGGCGAAAACAAACTGTATTCCGCCCAAGAAGCCGCTTGCACTCTGGTAGAATGAGCTCGTTACCCTGCCGGCTCCACCATACCCTTGAGGAGATACGCTGATGAGATAGCTTCCCTGATCCATCACAAACTAGACGCCTTAGCTGCTGCCTCCCCCTTGCGGGGGCCAACAAACAGCACAAAGAGATGATCCGACCTCTGGAACTCTCTAGTACCCCTCAAATAACAACAAAGAACCTGCTGTACATCCAAGAATCGCAGCGAAAGGTGAACACCTGATTCTCCTTCTCCAGCCAGCACTGGCAACGACACCACCGATTCATATGAAAAGCTGAAAAAACTTTTGGCAAAAAGGAAGGAACTAGGCGCAGTACCACCTTCTCCTTTTAAAAAAACAAGAAACGGCTCACGACATAATAAAGCTTGTAGTTCCAAAATGAGGCATGCCGAGCAGATAGCCACCAGGAATACTGTGTTAACGGTCAAGTCCTTAATAGAAACTCGAGCCAAAGGGTCAAACGGCTCTCCACATAATCTTGACAGCACCAGATTGAGATCCCAAGTTGGAACCAGAACCCTATACGGAGGACGCATACGAAGAACCACCCTCAAGAACCGTGTCACATCCAGCTGCGCGCCCAATGCCATACCCTGGACTTTTCCGCAATAACAAGAGATCGCTGACAGCTGTACCCTCAAGGAGCTGGCGGTTAAACCTTTGTCGAAACTGGCCTGCAAGAACTCCAAGATCATAGGCACTGAGGCTGAAACTGGCCTCACCTGCCTGTTGGCACACCACGCCTCGAACAGCCGACAGACACTAATGTAGGCCAAAGACGTTGACCTCCTCCTGGCTTTCAATAACATCGCAATCACCGGGCCTGAATAGCCTTTGTGTCTTAGCCGCATCCTTTCAAGAGCCAGCAAGAATCGATTTACCTGAGGCATTAGCACTGGGCCCTGCGACAAGAGATTCGTCCACGCCGGGAGACGCCATGGCTAGATTCCTTACCAGATCCGCGTACCATGGACGTCGCGACCAGTCTGGAGCAATGAGAATCACCATCCCCCAATGGGATTTTATCCTCTGTACCACCTGGCCGATGAATGGCCAGGGTGGAAACACATAGAGGAGCCCCTCAGGGGGCCACTGCTGTACAAGGGCGTCCAAGCCTTCCGACATTCTTTCCCTCTTTCTGCTGAAGAACCGGCTCACCTTCGCGCCCTTGAATTCTGCCATCAAATCCATGACCGGTGTGCCCCAGCGGTGTACCAGCAAGTTGAACATCTCCTGATGGAGCACCCACTCTCCCAGGTCTACCCGCACCCGGCTCAGATAATCTGCCATGACATTGTCGACTCCCGTTACATGAGCCGCCGACAAGGCCTGGAGGTGAGCCTTGTCAGCATACATCAGCATGACATTATGCCTAGCATAGGTAGATGTCAGCATAACGGAAGATTACATTTTTCAGAAGATTACAAGCCTCCGCACAGTTTATTAGAGACTCGGCCTCCGCCTCCAGGGCTGCACTGCCCGTGCCCCCTTGACAGTTGATGTAGGCCACTGTTGTTGCATTGTCCGACAGTACCCACACTGTAGCCCCCTGCAGCTTCGCCCCAAAGGCCTGCAGTACAAGGAACACCGCCTGCATCTCAAACCTGTTGATGGACCAACAAGCCTCCTGTGGACTCCACTGCCCCTGCACAAAGTGGTTCTGGCAATGAGCTCCCCTGAGAGACTGGCATCCATCACCAATGGGACCCAATCCGGGGATTCTAGAGGCATCCCCCTCTCCAGATGTCCCCCCGAGATCCACCACTTTAGGGCCAACTTGACCCCCCCCCCCCCGGGGACAGGGGAGCCTCTGGGACAGAAGGGCGGACTGATGCAACCAACAACGGAGCAGAGACCTCTGGAGAGGTCTCATGTGTGCTCTTGCCTATGGTACCAAATCGAGGGCAGTTGCCATGGTGCCCAGGAAGTGGAGATAGTGCCATGCCATGAGCTGTAGCTCCCGTGCTCTCGGCTCCAGCAAAAAGACTCTTCCTGCTTGCATGTCAATATGGGCTCTGAGGTATTCCAGCACCCGAGATGGCTGCAAGTGGCTCTTGGCCTCGTTGACCACCCACAGAGGCTTTGCAAGAACTGAACCACCCTCGCTGTTGCACGCTCGCTCTCGACCTTGGACTTTGCCCTGATGAGCCAGTCGTCAAGATAAGGATGGCCGAGGATTCCTTCCTTGTGCAATGCTGCCGTTACCACCACCATGACCTTGGTAAAGGTGCGGGTCGCTGTAGCAAGCCTGAAGGGCATGGCCTGGAACTGAAAATGCCCCATAGACACTACAAATCTGAGGAACTGTTGATGCTCTGGCTGAATAAGAACATGCAGGAACGCTTCCGAGAAGTCAAGAGACATCAGGAACTCCCCGCCATGGACCGCCACAATAACAGACCGCAAGTTCTCCATTCAAAAATGTGGAACCTGCAGACAGCGGTTTATGTGCTTCAGGTTGAGAATGGGCTGGAAAGCTCCGTCCTTTTTTGGTACTACTACATAAATGGAGTACCGACCGCGGCCATACTGGGCCCAGGGCACCGGCACCACGGCCCTGAGCTGCAACAAACACTTCAGGGTGTCGCGAATCGCAACCGCCTTGGCCCGCATCCTGCATGGAGACAGCATGAAGGAGCTGCTCAGCGGATAAGCGAACTTGAACGCATAGCCCTCTCTGATTACCTCTAGCACCATAAAACATTCCTTAAAATAAATAAATGCAAATAAACCATATACAAATGCACCCACCTCCTAGAAGCAACACCACACTCTTCTGAGAGCAGAACAAAACCTACTCCTACCTACCTATAAAAGAAGGTGAAACCTTTAAAAATGCCCCCAAAATGTGCATAGCATTTAAAAAGAAAAATGAAAATAGAAATAAATCCATCTTACTGGCATCCAACCCAAGGAACCCATGCCAGATGGAAAACAGACCTCGGGTATAAAGGAGGTCACAAAAACTCACACCTCAATCACAATTATAATGAAACTAGGAGAACACAATAAAAATAAATAAGAAAAAGAAAAACAACTCTACACAGGGGGAAATACTAAAAAAGACCCACAGCTACTGGTCCAAGTCCAACTCTTCTTCTAAGAGCAACATTTGTGGTTGCTCAGCAGGCTCTTATCATGATAAGGACATGGAGCTGAATTAAATTTCCTCCTCCTATGGCTATCAAAAAGACTGCAGGGGGGCGGAGCCTGATGTCCAGCGGGATGGTCGCATAACGCTGAGGCTCCCGAGAGGCCTACTCAGAATCCTGAATTAACACCTCACATACTTGGAACTTCTACTCTGATCTTGCCGGGGCACATTGGTGAGATGGCGGGGACCAAACCAACGCGCCTGGAGTTTGGATCTCCAGCGGCTTCTCACGGCAAACGTTCCAAAACTGAACCTCCGTCCCCGCAGAAGGGGCCGGCCTTGTGCGAGGGCCCCGAAATGCAGCAGGAAATCCTCGTAGAGATTAGAGGGGTCAAAAACCTCGTGCAGGCAAACGGTGAAGCACTCCGAGCGCTGCGGGAAGATTTTGGTGTGCTGCAAAGCAAGCTAGAAGGGCTTTCTTCGCGTCAGGACAAAATGGAGAGCATATTGGACTCCCATGCGGCCCGGTTGTCCAAACTCGACAAAGTTGAACGCCAGGTGCGGGCCTTGCAGAAAGAGGTGGAAGATGGCAATAACAGAGCGCGCCGCAACAACATACGACTCGTGGGCATACCGGAGGGAGCGGAATCTGGAGACATGAAAGAGTTTTTATGCAAAATCCTCCCTTCCCTGCTCCAAATCACCTTTACCAAAGATTTGGAGATTGATCGCGCTCATCGTGTACCCACAAGCATAACGCTAAACAGGAAGACCCCGCGGCCTATGATTTTTCGACTTCTGAGATATCAACACGTTGAGCAAATTCTAAGTGCCTCTCGGGCAAAGGGCCATATGGAGTTTGAGAGCCACAAGATCTCCTTCTATCCCGACCTGGCTAAACCCACGGTCGACCGCCGAAAGCGCTTTCTGGAATTCCGGCCGAGGCTTCAACAACTACAAGCACGCTATGGCCTGATGTACCCGGCCAAGCTCCGAGTCACGCTTCACAATCAGACAAGAACATTTGAGGACCCTGATCTACTAGCGGAGTTTTTGGATTCCAAAGAAGCCGACTTGATGCGCTGACTTCCAGAATATTCCTGCAAGTCTCCTCATATCCGCTATACCTGCCATATTGGATTTACCGCAGCCTAGCAAAGAGTCTGGCGTGGGCAGTCTGTTTGCCTTACTCTTGATGGTATCTGTGACCCGACTCCATCTACCCACAGTAGCCTCGATGAGTATCAGAGACAGTGTTAATTATGGACTATGGTGTTTCTTTCTTTTTTTTATGTCTTTCTATTTCCTCTCTAGGGCCTCCTCCCGCAGACATATGGTCGCCATATTCTTTGGGGGTTTTGCTTCTTCTCTAAGATACGTTGGTACATACTTTTCAATATGGGGTGTATTAGCCAGAATACTCGGTGATTATGACATTGTTGTACAGATTCTGATTATGTTGTGTGTTATCAAGCGCCCTTACCTAAAATGTCTATTATCGATTGATGGCACCATGTAAGATTTTCTCATTGAACGTAAAAGGAATCAACAATCCGATAAAACGGAAGAAAATCCTAAGCTACCTCAGTCAGGAAGCAGCGGATCTGATTTTTCTCCAAGAAACGCATTTAAATTCGAAGGAAACTCTTAAACTCAATATTAAACCTTACATGGTGGCCGCCTATTCCCCAGCCGTTTCTAAGAAATGTGGGGTTGCCATACTGGTTAGGAAATCTTTGCATGCTACTATTATTGCGACTAGCTCAGATACAGAAGGTAGATGGTCTAGAGTTCACCTCAAGATAGGTAGCCTTGAAGTTACATGTATATGCCTTTACGCTCCTAATGTGGATGACCCTGCCTTTTTTTGCTACCATAGCTCAGGTTGCGCAGGCTTCTGCTAATACTTCATTGATCATTGGGGGGGATTTCAATCTAGTCCTTGATCCTCTGATTGACAAACAGCCGCCTAGGACGAGTGGTCCCCCCAAGAGTCATGCCACGCTTACCTCCCTGATCAAGGATCTTGCTTTAGTTGACCTATGGAGGTTACTACACCCCAGTGAGCTTGACTTCACCTTCTTCTCCTCCCCTCATAAATCTCAGTCTCGCATAGACTTCTTTCTAATCTCAAAACTGTTACAAATCGTTGGTCTCCCCTATCTCTCACATGGTGGGGCCGCTTAGAAACTGTGAAAATGATGAGGGACCTGTGTTGGTCTTGCCATACTGCTGTGGGAACCTTCGCTCATGTTATCTATGAATGTCCTCAACTACAGGTCTATTGGGGGCGGGTCTGGGGTCGTATTCAATTTATCTTACATTTTCACGAACCTCTCTCTTGGAAGGTCGTGGGACTCCGCTCTGTGGCGGAGGTCCCCTCTCTTCCTAAGAAGGGTCGCTTTCTCCTTGATTTCATGCTGGGTATAGCCATTTGCTTAATCACGAGGAATTGGAAGGATAGCTCTCGACTTACTGTCAATGAATGGTGGAACCTCGTCTGCTTATATAGTAAATATGAGCAGATACCTCGGAGAGCTATTCCCCATGTCCAGACTCACTCTTGCTTGTCTAAATGGCAGATGCTTAATGATTATGTACAATCTGCTCATTGTTCCAACATGCCTGTATAATGTGCACTCATCATGTTTTAGATCACCGTTAGGTTTTGTAACATAATAATGCAAGTACACGCCCGCTTCGGGAATGCTTAGTTTTCTAGAGAAGAAGCAGGGGGGAGGGGGGTGGCAGGGGTTTACTTTGGTATATGTATTACACGTTGTGTATCTGTCTTTTAGCTGTATGTCTTCCTTTTCCTTTGTTGTTATAAAACGAAAATAAAGAATTAAAAAAAAAAAAAAAAAGACTGCAGTCTAGTGGAGCCTCCCATGTCGCACTGAAGTGAGAGAGTCACCCTTTTAGGTTTGAGGTGGTCATTTACTCAATCTCTTTTCCTCTTAAGCCTCACATTTTCTTCAGAGAAGAAAAAATCCATCCACCGTCTATTGGAGACCAAGAAATACTGAGGGACCTCTGGTGGCTGAAGCGGATAGAGGCATGAGAATAATGTCATTGAAACCTGAGCTTCTCATTAGTTCTTTGTCTCCACCAATCTGCTGGTAGAGGAACACAACATGTTTGTCTGGACGATAGCAGGACGATATGGAAACTGACTTGTTTAGCTTTTCCAATAGGTATATTGATGTTCTAGTGCTCACTGAAGAATTTATGGTGCTGCCTTTTTTTCTAGGTAGGCCCTTATGTAATTACTCCTGGAAATTTGTGTTATGATATTGTAGAATACCTCTGTAGGTCCTGACAGACATTTGTAGCATTTTGTATTACTTCACAGTATGTTGGTAATAGAAAATATGTATGTTAATAAGCATTGATACAGAAGATGCATACTCCAAACAGTTTGGTAATTCAACAATAAGCTAACGGCCAGCAGATCTGAAGCCTAGTGGCCATTTGGCAAACTTAAAAAAGAACTGATAGAAGCACAGGATTTGTGTTACAGTGCAGCTTAACGCCACTGTTTAATAAGCTTGTGAGGGACAGCATTTGCATGTGTAAGTGGCAGATTTTGCTACCTACACCTAGAAGTACCAACATTTAAAAGAGTAAGTACCAGATTTCACATCCAAGGAGAGCCAATTAAAGAGCACAATTACCCCTCTCAATCACTCTTTCAAATCTCAGGTACAAATGGGCAGCTAACTGAATGTTATGTATATCCTGTCGCAGATGTAAATGTTAATGGGGACGTATTTTGAGGCATATATGTATTGTTCTTGAAAACTAGGAAATATATGTATAGTATTAAAGTCTGCCCAAACCAATCCTACAACACGTACCCTTGAAATCTGTGAATGCTGTGGATATATGTGTGCAAGTAGCAGCTTTTCTAAAATCACAACATACATGTATATGCCTGCTCACATAGGTAAACCAGCTTTGAACACATGCAGATGTGCCTTATCCTTCTAAAAGGACCCTATACTGTACCACATAGGATTCATAATCTAAAACAAAAACCAAACTAAAAAAAAAATAAAGACTGCTACTACTTCTACTATTAATCATTTATATAGCACTACAAGGCATACGCAGTGCCATACAAACAGATATAGAAGACATTCCCTTCTCATATTACAATCTAATCAAGACAGACAAAACAAGAGAAAACAAGGGGTCAAATAGGGAAGGAGACACAAGGAGAACAAGGGATTAGGATCCAAAAGCTGCTTCAAAGAGATAAGACTTTAGCATGGACTTGAAGAGGGGGAGAGAAGAGACAACATAAAGATACAGGAAGTTTGTTCCATGCATAAGGAGCAGCAAGGTCAAAAGATCAAAGTCTGGAGTTGGCAGTAGACAATAAGGGCATAGAGAGAAGAAAGCCTGAAGAGAAGCGGAGTTCATGAGGAGGAGTGTAGGGGGAAAGGAGAGAGGAAAGGTAATGAGGGGCAGTAGAGTGAATGCATTTGTAGGTTAGAAGAAGAAGTTTGAACTGGAAATGACTTCAGAAGAGGGGTAATATGAGTGTAATGGGGCTGGTGGAAGATTAGCCGCACAGCAGAGTACTGGATAGCTTGAAGCGGAGAGAGATGACACTGAGGGAGACCAGCAAAGAGGATGTTGCAATAGTCAAGATGGGAGGTCACCAAAGAGTGGACAAGAGTTTTAGTGGAGTGTTCAGAGAGGAAGGGGAAGATGTTGTTAATGCTGTAGGGGAAGAAATGACAGGATTTGGCTATCTATTGAATATGTGTGGAGAAGGAAAGGAAGGAGCAAAGATGACCTCGAGGTTACGGGTTGAGGAAACAGGAAAAAGATGAATGCTGTCAACAGTGATAGAGAATGGAAGAAGGGGGAGGAGAGTTTAGGAGAAGAAATAAGGAGTTCAGTTTTAACCATGTTTAACTTCAGACAGCAGTTAGACATCCAGGTAGCGATGTCAGATAAGCAGGCAGAGATATGATGATGGAGTGAAGAAAAGATTTCAGGAGTGGATAGATAGATTTGAGAGTTATCAGCATAAAAATGATACTGAAAGCCATGGGAAGAATGACAGTACCAAGGGACTGGGTATAGTTCAAATGTTATAATGTAAAGTTACAAAACTGTTTCATGTAACATGTTAAGTTATCTGTAAACCGCCCCTGATCTCTGGAAGGGGTGGTTTACAAAAATGTAACAAATAAATAAATAAATGAAGAGGGCCCAGAATAGATCCTTGGGGGACACAACTGAGAGATGAATGCAGTAGAGGAGGAACCAGCAGAACAGACACTGAAAGAGTAGTTGGAAAGATAAGAAGAGAACCAAGACAACAAAGATTCCCTAAAACCAAGAGATGATAAAGTGTCGAGGAGGAGAGGGTGGTCAACAGTATCAAAAGCAGCAGAAAGGTCCAGAAGAAAGAGAATTGAGTACAGGCCTTTGGACTTGGCCAGGAACAAATCATTGGAGACTTTGACAACAGCCATTTCAGTAGAATGAAAGGGACAATAAACAGACTGAAGTGGATCAAGGAGGGCTTGAGAGGAGAGAAATTCGAGACAGAGGCCGAGAACTGCACATTCAAGAAGTTTTGAAATGAACGGGAGAAGGGAGATGGGTCAATAATTAGAAGAACAAGTAGGGCCAGGTGAGGTTTATTTTTTAGGAGAGGGGTGATTACAGCATGCATGAAGGCTGAGGGAAGGTTGCAGTGGAGAGCAAAAGACTGAGAATATGTGAGATGGAAGGGATAATGGAGGAGGAGATGGAATTGAGGAGATGAGTGGGGAAAGGATCAGAAAACCAGGCAGTAAATTTGGAGGAGGAAAGTAGAAGAGAGGTTTCTTCTTCAGAGATTTTAGAAAAGGATGAAAGGGTGATAGAGGTTGCGAGGAAAAGTTGGTATTGGTATTCCCTTGCTCTGCCCACAACTTGTCCTGTTAGGCTTACCTCACCTCAGCCCTGATTATCTTCAACTACCTGCTACCTGCATTCCTGAGCATGCTTGGCTCAAATCCCGCTCCCTCTCTGACTTTCCTCACTTCATATTCATGCTTACTTCTTTACAATCCTCCATTTTCTCTTACTGAGCAAAACTATCTCATCCTTCTGACTAACTGTTTTGCTTCTAAACCCCACCATCTCTTTTCTAGCCTCAATTCTCTACTTAGGACACCTCTGCCTCCAATCTCTTCTTCTCTCTCTGCCTAGACCCTGGCCGACCATTTCCATGACAAAGAAAATAAGAACATAACTCATGCCATACTGGGCCAAACCAATAGTCCATCAAGCCCAGTATCCTGTTTCCAACAGCAGGCAATCCAAGTCACAAGTACCTGTCAGGTTCCCAAAGGTACACCGATTTCCCTGGTCTTCTTTAATAATGATTTATGGACCCTTTTTCCAGGAACATGTCCAAACCTCTTTTAAACCCAGCTAGACTAACAGCTTTTACTACATCCTCCGATAATGAATTCAAGAGTTTGATTACACATTGAATGACTATTGTAGTTGATATGGAATGGCAGACTAGATAGGCCATGTGGTCTTTTTCTAAAATCATGTTTCTATGTTTCTATTGTAGCTTCATTGAATGACCCCTGGCCTTCCTACTTTTTGAAGGAGTAAACAACCCATCTATGTTGACCCGTTCCACTCAACACACATTATTTTATAGACTTCCATTATATCTTCTCTCAGCCGTTTCTTATCCAAGTTGAAGAGCCTTAACCTTATAAGCATTTCCTCATAGGGCTATCCTTCCATCCACTTTAGCATTTTGGTGGCTCTTTCTCTGTATTTTTTCTAATTTTGCTATATCATTTTTATAATATGGCAACCAAAATTGCAAACAATATTCAAAGTGTGGTTGCATCATAAAATATATTTAAAATAACTAAGAAAGGCATCTCACATTCTTTTCAGTCGTGAAAGCAAAAATGTGCAAAGATTTGAAACCTACCTTTATGTCTATTAGTTCCGTCCATATCAGAAAATTCAATATGGTTTTCATCTGCCCAGTAGAGTCTATGCATGATGTAATCTATAGTGAGAGCCACTGGTCTAGAAATCATTGCTTCTATCACAACACTTTGATTGGTGCCATCCATGCCAACACGGCCAACGTGAGGAGACTCACAGCAGTCAATCCAATACAAATACCTGCAAAAGGATCAATACATAGTTTGTAGAATATAAGTTATTTTTCTTCAATAAAGGGGCTATAGGATCTAGAAGACTACTCATGTAGTACTAATAATGTTTATGAGAATGGATTTAAAGAAATTAGCTGAGATAATGTGTGCCTCAAGTCAATGCAGACTCCTGGTGACCAAACCCTTGGGTTTTCTTAGCAAGATGTGCCTGGAAGAAGATCTATACAAGCTAAAAAGTACACATGTATAGAGGCATTTTTACTAACACAGAGTGTTAGTGCAAATAGCACTGAGTTAGCTGCAAAAGCCATGCAGTATCTGTTGGGGGCATGCATTGCATTCCCCCAGCATATACTGGACCAAAAATGCAGAGAGTACTATAGGACGCAGCTGGGATGCAACTAACGCCACCCACTGAAGTGGCATTAGTTGCACCCGTACTGTCAGCAAAGTGTGCAGTTATTTCCTGCTGTTGACGCTCACAGTAACCACATGATACAGATATGCACACTCTCATCCCTCATCCCACCCAAATGCACAGATAGTGCATTTATTTTCTGCACTATCTGTATTTGCACTACCTTAACTGTTAACAAGGTGTGCTTGGAAAGTGCATGTTTAGTGAACATGCCCCATAGTGAGACATCATGATGCATTTCCCCTTCCTCCCTTTGCAAATATACATGTCTGTGGGGTGAGGGTGCAAGGAGACATGATATATTGAAGCAAATTTTAGAAGATGTGTCCAAATGTGATCTAGGACGTCTAAGACAGAACTTCTGAAAAAATGCAGACATGTCCAGGTGCAGACATGATTTCACAAACCTGGATATAACCGATATGGATGTCTGTGGGGGTGCCTACCTAGACATCCCCAGAATGGTTTCACAGAGTCTAGACTAATGGCTACAGTAGTCGTCTAAGAACAGAGTAGTTAGAGTTCAAATCCCAATGTTGTTGATGACATTGTGTTGAGTACTGGGGATGAGCAAGTGCATTCTTCTCTACATTCTCTGGATGTTTTTCAGCTAAAACAGTCATTGCTTGTGCCTCAGAGGAGGTCTAAAATTAGACATGATGCTGAACATCTATGATGTTTTCTGTGAGCAGGCAGGAAAGTCACGATTACTGGGAATACCCTAACCATGTCTCCAGGTGCCCAGAAATACCCTTACCACACCACCATTCAGATTCAGATGTTCCCCAGAGCTGCTTAGGCTGAAGCATAAAAGCAGTGCACAATGCAAATGACTGTTAAGAAAAGGAAAGGAACGCCATTGTTGGACAGGGCAGTAGAGAGGAAGGGGAGAGTTAAAGAATAGGTAGAGAGGATAGAAAAGGCAGAGAGAAAGAAGGAGAACCAAAGAGAGGAAATATAACAATTATGGCGGGGTATTAGGTAGATTGGCAGTGGAGGAGTAGCCTAGTGGTTAGCACACTGGCTTGGTAACCAAGCAACCAGGGTTCAATTCCCACTAGCACTCCTTGTGGCCTTGGGCAAGTCACCTAACCCTCCACTGCCTCAGAAGAAAGGCCTGGCAATCTACTTCTGGTGACACTGCCAAGAAAACCCAAGAGCTTCTGGGTCACCAGGAGTCAGGACTGACTCAAAGGCACACATTGCATTAGGTAGATTGAAGGCTAGGTGAAAAAGGTATGTTTTTAACATGGAGTTGAACCTAAAAAAGGAAGGTTCAGAGCAGAGAATAAGCAGGAGGCAGTTCCACAGGGAAGGGCCCGGGAAACAGAATGCAGAGCAGCAGGTATGTTCAAGGTGAGACTGAGTGACAGAGGGGATAACCAGACAGTGGTTGTGGATGGAACAGAGAAAGCGGTGGAGGGTGTGAAAATGAAGCAGATCTGCAAGATAACGAGGTGTGAAGGTGTTGATGGTCCTATGGACAAAGATAAGGATTCTGAATTGAATCCTAAAGTGCATGGGTAACCGGGGAAGATGGGCAAGAAGTGGGGAGACATGATCATAATGATAAGAATGCGAGCATCAGTGTTTTGAAGTAACTGGAGCCTGTGGAGATGGTATTGTGGGAAACTAGCTAGGATGACATTGCAATAGTCAATTCTGGTGATAATAAGAGAGATTAGGAGGGTGGTCAAGGAGGCAGGGGAAAGGAAAGGGAAAACCACATGAATCTGACAAAGGTAGAAAAATGAGTGGCGAACAGTAGAAGAGATATGCTCAGTGAAGGAAAGGGAGGAATCCAGGATAACACTGAGATACCCAAAAGACGAAACCACAGGGATGGTGGTAGAAACAAGCATTAGAGCCAGGAATGGGGAGGAGGGGGATATCTCAGTGCCCGTTTTTGGATGACCAAAGCATGAATAAGGCTTCTAAAATGACCCCTATTGTGTTTCACTACGGTGGCAGGGGCTGAAAGGCTGCATAGAGCATCTGTATAACTGGTGTTATCTATATATTTGTATCTGTCTTGAGACTGTATGTGTGTGGTGCCTGAGTTTGTGTGTTGCATGTGCAATCCTATGTATGTGTATTTTTGTGTGTGTTCTGTGGGGAGAGGGGCTGGACCTTTTGGCATATACATTTTCTGTTCTTTTACACCCATGTTTTCATCTCTTCAACTTCAAACACCTTGCACTCTTCCTTCCTGTCCTCCATCACCTCTCCTGCTGCCCCTCTTCCATTCTCTGTTCCCCTTCTCAGATTTCCTCTTTTTATCTTCCCATTTTCTACTACTACTACTACTGAGCATTTGTACAGCGCTACAAGTCATATGCAGTGCTGCACACAGACATGTAAGTGACAGTCCCTGCTCATCAGAGCTTATAATCTAGTCAAAACAGACAACACAGCAGGTGCAGACAGGGATAAAACAAGGGGGAGTGGTAAAGAAACAAAGAAATCAGATGAATCAAGAAACAAAACCACATGAATCTGACAAAGGTAGAAAAATGAGTCGCGAACAGTAGAAGAGATATGCTCATTGAAGGAAAGGGAGGAAAGCATAGTTACTCACCTGTAACAGGTGATCTCCGGGAACAGCAGGAATTTAGTCTTCACATGTGGGCATCATCGGTACCGACGGAGCCCACGCTGGAACGCTCCCCAGTGTCCATTAGGAAGGCTTTTGGGAGCATCCCACAGCGCATGCGTGCTGCCTTCCTGCCTCTGTACCTCTCTCACTTCAGTTGAATTTATAGCTGAGACCAAAGGAGAGAAGTAGAGAAAGAGAGAAAGAGAGAGATAGAGACAACTCCTAGGGGAGGTGGGTGGGTTGTGAAGACTAAATTGCTGCTGTTCCCGGAGATCACCTGTTACAGGTGATAACTACGCTATCTCCAGGAACAAGCAGGAATGTAATCTTCACATATGGGGACTCCCCAGCTGAAAGATGCCAAGGGGTGACCCCAGCTAGCTGTGAACCCAGGTGAGATGGGTCATGCTAACTCCCATGGACCTCAGGCATCCAAATTGTGGATGGTGGGTAGGAGTTGTATTAAGAGATGTTGTAGAACAGCACGGCCAAACAAGGCATCCTGATGGGAGTCCTTGTCTAAGCAATAGTGGACTGCGAAGGTATGTACCGAAGTCCAAGTGGCTGCTTTGCAGATGTCATCAATAGAGACAGAACGAAGGTTAGCCGTTGAGGCTGCCATTCCTCTCACATTGTGAGCCGTGACATGGCCTTCGAGAGAAAGTCCCTTACTCTTATATGTATAGGATATGCAATCTACAATCCGATTTGACAGAGTTCTTTTAGAAACTGGAAGTCCCAAATGACTAGAGTCAAAAGGCACAAAAAGCTGAGAAGATTTTCTATGTGGCTTAGTTCTTTGGAGATAAAAAGCCAAGGCTCTTTTACAATCCAATGTGTAAAATTCCTTTCCGCACTGGAGGCATGAGGCCTAGGGAAGAATATAGGAAGATAAACAGACTGGTTTATATGAAAAGGCTAAACCACCTTTGGCAGAAAGTGAGGATGATTTCTGAGGACTACTTTACCATGGTGAAACCTTGCATAAGGAGGGTCAGCTACTAACGCCTGTAGTTCACTAATGCATCTTGCAGAAGTGATGGCAATTAGGAAAATAACTTTCCATGAAATAAACTTTATGTCTGAAGTGGCTAAAGGTTCAAAGGGCGGTTTCATAAGCTGACCAAGAACAAGATTTAGATCCCATGCCACCGGTGGTGGTTTAATGGGAGGTTTTGTTAAAAGTAGGCCTCTCATAAATCTTGATAAAAGTGGATGAGAGGAAATAGGTTGTCCATCGAAAGGTTTATGTAAAGCAACAATAGCACTAAGATGGACCCTAACGGAATTGGTCTTCAGACCAGAAGTTGATAATTGTAGAAGATACTCTA
Organism: Ichthyophis bannanicus; assembly: GCA_033557465.1. NCBI lineage: Eukaryota > Metazoa > Chordata > Amphibia > Gymnophiona > Ichthyophiidae > Ichthyophis > Ichthyophis bannanicus. The sequence continues at coordinate 728,783,689 of CM066036.1, read as the reverse complement.
GTAGCAACTCTACAGGTACTAAAAGGGGGTTAAGTCCCTTTTGTGAACACCAGATAGAGAACCTTTTCCACTTGAACGCGTAGTGGAAGGTTTTCCACTTGAACGTCTAGTGGAAGGTTTTCTGGAAGCCAGGAGGATATCCTTTACTTGCTGAGAAAGATTAACATCCTGGAATTCTAGGCTTTCAGTAACCAGGCCCTGAGATGTAGGGACTGGGGATTGGGATCAAGGTTCCCTCTAACTTTATGTAGGCTGTGTGCGCATAAAATATTCTCTGTGCAGCTTTTGAAGGAAGGTTAAATTTTTGTGTGCCACATAACGACACTCGGAGTTATATACTTTAAAATTTGACTACACGTCAGAATCAGTATGTACACCACATTGATTTTAATCAAATTAAATAAAAATAGACGATTACTAAATGAAGCGGAAAATTTCTAGTAACTACAATCACAACTTTAAAATTTTAAGATGTCTGTGCTGTTTTCTATCAGAATCAGAATCGTAATTTTTGTGCGCTCTGTTGTAAAGTATGTGCGCTCGCTCAGCGAGGTGTGTGCATGCGCACACGCGCACAGCTTAGAGGGAACAGTGATTGGGATGCAGTAAAGATCCGTCCTCCTGCGACAGGAGATCTGGAGCATTCCCCAACTCCAGAGGAGTGGTTTGAGAGAGACATAGAAGAAGAGGATACCACGTTTGCCGTGGCCAACATGGAGCTATGAGTATCATATGACCTTTGTCTCTCTGAAGTTTGAATAAAGTCTTGGGAATGAGGGGAATGGGTGGGAAGGCATAGAGGAAGTCCTGTCCCCATTGGAGTAGGAAAGCATCTCTTGCCTGACAGTTTTGAGCCGGAATTCTGGAACAGAATCGGGGAAGATTGGCATTCTGTGGACTTGCAAAGGGGTCTATATCTGGTGTTCCCCAGATTTGAAACACTCGAGCAAGCTGGTATGAGTGGAGGGACCACTCATGTGGCAGCAGTATTCGACTGAGTTTGTCTGCCCAAAAGTTTTGAATGCCCGGAAGGTATACCGCAAACAGATGAATTTGTAACTCTCTGGCGAGGGCCCATAGTCGCAAAGCTTCATTGCATAGCGACAGAGAGCCTGTTCCGCCTTGCTTGTTCACATAGAACATAGCTACCTGATTGTCGGTTTGGACCAGAACTGTTTTGTTGCTGAGATGGCCCTGAAAGATTTGAAAAGCATTGAAAATGGCTCTCATCTCTAGGAGGTTTATGTGAAGGGAAAACTCCTGTGAGGTCCAAAGACCCTGAGTGGAGAGATCGTGCAAGTGGGCCCCCAACCCATCTTGGACACATCTGTCATCAGAGTGGTTTGGCATAGAGGCTGCTGGAAAGGTTTTACAGGTATTGCCACCATTGCAGGGATGAAATCAGCCGTGTGGTAATTCTGATTTTGTCTATTAGTCGACCCGGGGCTTGTGACCACTGAGAGGAAAGGGTCCACTGGGCTGCTTGCATGTGGAGGCGAGCATAGGGAATCACATGGACAGTGGATGCCATGTGTCCCAGTAGTTGAAGCATCTCTCGAGCAGTAAGGAATACCTTCATAGATGCTTGAGATGTCAGTTGTATTATACATAGACAGCGTAGCTGGGGCAGGAAAACCCTTGACTGCTGCGTGTCTAGACAAGCCCCTATGAATTCTAGAGATTGAGAGGGGGTGAGATGAGATTTTGGGAGGTTTATGACCAGACCCAAGTATTGAAGAATTCCCATTTCTCAAGAGAGCGCAAAACTGGCCTCTGGAGCTGTTGATGCTCGAATGAGCCAATTGTCTAAGTAAGGAAAGACAAATATTCCCAGAGTCCTCATAAATGCTGCTACCATTGCCATGCATTTTGTGAAGACTCTTGGAGCAGAGGCTACTCTGAAGGGAAGAACTCTGTACTGGACGTGTCTTCCTTGGACCAGGAATCGAAGGAACTTCCTGTGATCTGAGTGGATGAGAATATGCGTGTACGCATCTCTTAGACCCAGAGAACATAGCCAATCCTGAGTTTGAAGGTATGGAAGGAGTGTTCTGAGGAAGATCATTTTGAACTTTTATCAGAACAAATATTTGTTTAATTCTCTGAGGTCTAGGATTGGTCTGTGTCCCCCTGTCTTCTTTGGAATAAGAAAGTAGGGAGAGTAAAACCCTGTCCCCTGGTTGGGGAATGGGTACTTCTCTGATTTCTCCTTGAGCTAGAAGTGATGTGACCTGCTGCCACAAGAGGTCGGTGGCATGGCCTTGAGAATTGAACTGTTTTATTATTGTAGGTGGGGGCAAGTTGAGAAAATGAAGCTTGTACCCCAGTTGTACAATGGACAAAGTCCAATTTTCTGATGTTATTTGTTGCCATCTTTTGGCAAAAAAGCACAGTCTTCCTGGAATGGTCAAGGGTTCTAGACCTTTTAGGGGCAGAATGACTAAGTTCTCTAGATAGAAGTCAAAGACCCTGAGGGGGCTAGGTCTGTTAAGCCAGTTGAGCTTTTTGAGCTTGCGGCTTTCTTTGCTGTCTGTTCTGTTGTTGCCCCTTCTGGGTAACATGGAGCAGACAGTGAGTTTGATGGGTGTAAGATTGGTAAGGCTTCTTTTTCTTACTGAAAAAGGGTTTTTGAATATGTTCCTCTTTGCTGGGTTGGCTGTAGACTTTGACAATCTGTTTAAAGTAGTATTGTCAGATGCAAGCTGATTATCCTTGTCCTGCCAGTCCTTGCCAAAGAGATTTTCTCCTGTGCAAGGAATGTTTCCCAGCTTTTCTTGTACCCACTGTTCTAAGTCTGATGCTTGAAGCCAAGCAATACGACGTGCTCCTATGGATATAGCAGAGGTTCTGATAATACATTCAAAGCAATCAAAGGTAGCATGGTTCATGAATTTTGAGACATTCTGGGCATGCTTGACCAGAATAAGGTAATCTGCTCTTTTTTCCTCCGAAACACAAGGACTAAGGAGCTCTAAGTCTTTTGTGACTTCTTCCAGGAACATTCCCATATAAAGAATGTAGGAACTGATCCTGGCTCCTAGCATGGAGGATTGAAAGCATTGACGGCCAAAGGCATCGAGAGTCCTGGATTCACACGGCCTGGAGGATTAAAATAAAGTGTTTTAGCACTCTTGATCCTTCGCATGGCCGATTCCACTACCATTGAATGGTGTGGTAACTGACTTTTTTGAAAACCAGGAAAACTTTGCACTCGGTACATAGTGTCAAGGCGTCGGGAATGTGAAGATATTGTTAAAGGAGTTTCCCACATTCTCAACATTAGATCATGTAAGATCTTGTGATTGGGAAGCATAGCTGCTTCCTTGGGAGCCATAGGGTATTGTAGAATACTTAATTCTTCTACCCTAGGTTCCTTTTCTGGAATCACAGTGATTGAAAGACCCTTTGCTAAATCATGTATGAAATCGTGGAAGGACATATCCTCTAGAGGAGACATTCTGCATTGAGGAGAAGGAACTGAATCTTCTAGTACCGGTAGAATCGTCAGAGTCATCGGAATCGGAAGACTCAAGCACCGGGTGCTCCTGTAACGCATGGTATCGGTACCGCTCAAAGTTGGTACTGAAATGTCTCGGTTCCCGATCCCTGATACCGGAGATCGGCATGGGCGGAAGCAGTCCTATCGAAGCAGGTACTGTCGGTACCAGTACCGATGTCAGTACCGATACCTGTTGAACTGTCTGTTGCAGTCTTAGCAGTACCGAAGCCGCTAAAAGGGCCGCTAGACTGCGTTCGATAACGAGGATTCTGTGATCCATCGCTCTTGCCGATGCCGGGGTGCCGGTACCGGTGGAAGTGGCTACGACCCCAGAACACTGCACCAGTAGTTCTGCAGAGGTGGAGGCCTCTGGAACATCCTGGAGCCCCGTTAGTGCTTTGGATCCCGAAGACTGACGCCGGGGCTGTTTTGCCGGTGAAGTATGCTCAAGGGAAAAGCCAGTGGCATCTCGATACTTTGAAGGAGATTTACCCTTCGAGGACCGGCTAGTCTTAGAAGACTTCAATTTGGTTACCTGAGATACATGGGAGGAAGATGAAGCTTTGGAAGACGTCGATGCAACTCACATCGTGTCGGCAGCAAAAAGGGTACCGAGTTTTGCAGCTCTATTCTGCAGGCCCCTTTTGGTCATCCTCGTGCAGGAGAGACACTCCATTGGACAATGTTCAGGACCCAAACATTTTAGACACCAATCATGGGAGTCGGTGACGGAAATGGTACCACCACATTTTGAGAATTTTTTGAAACCACTAGCTGGTTGCTCCATGCTTGAAGAAAAATGGGCCTAGTGCCCAAAATCGCGCCTAGAGCCAGAAGCAGGGAAAGATCCCTGAAGAAATACAAGAAGAAGAAGAGAACTGGCGGTACTGGTAGGCGTCGAATGAAGGCAGATGCGACCACAAAAAACAAGAAATAAAGGTAAATTTTCTGCGGTGACAGGGTAACACGTCCTGTTGGCTCCACGGAAAACAAAGAACTGAAGTGAGAGAGGTACAGAGGTGGGAAGGCAGCATGCATGCACTGTGGGATGCTCCCAAAAGCTTTCCTATTGGACGCTGGGGAGCGTTCTCACGCGGGCTCCGTTGGTGCCAACGATACCCATATGTGAAGACTACATTCCTGCTTGTTCCTGGAGATTCTAGAATAACACTGAGATACCTAAAAGACAAAACCACAGGGATGGTGGTAGAAACAAGCATTAGAGCCAGGAATGGGGAGGAGGGGGATATCTCAGTGCCCGTTTTTGGATGACCAAAGCATGAATAAGGCTTCTAAAATGACCCCTATTGTGTTTCACTATGGTGGCAGGGGCTGAAAGGCTGCATAGAGCATCTGTATAACTGGTGTTATCTATATATTTGTATCTGTCTTGAGACTGTATGTGTGTGGTGCCTGAGTTTGTGTGTTGCATGTGCGATCCTATGTATGTGTATTTTTGTGTGTGTTCTGTGGGGAGAGGGGCTGCACCTTTTGGCATATACATTTTCTGTTCTTTTACACCCATGTTTTCATCTCTTCAACTTCAAACACCTTGCACTCTTCCTTCCTGTCCTCCATCACCTCTCCTGCTGCCCCTCTTCCATTCTCTGTTCCCCTTCTCAGATTTCCTCTTTTTATCTTCCCATTTTCTACTACTACTACTACTACTGAGCATTTGTACAGCGCTTCAAGTCATATGCAGTGCTGCACACAGACATGTAAGTGACAGTCCCTGCTCATCAGAGCTTATAATCTAGTCAAAACAGACAACACAGCAGGTGCAGACAGGGATAAAACAAGGGGGAGTGGTAAAGAAACAAAAAAATCAGATGAGTCAAGAAACAAAACCAAAGGAATCTGACAAAGGTAGAAAAATGAGTGGCGAACAGTAGAAGAGATATGCTCATTGAAGGAAAGGGAGGAAAGCATAGTTACTCACCTGTAACAGGTGATCTCCGGGAACAGCAGGAATTGAGTCTTCACATATGGGTGATGTCAGTATCGATGGAGCCTGCACGGGAACGCTCCCCAGCATCCAATAGGAAAGCTTTTGGGAGCATCCCACTGCTCCTGCGTAGCTGCCTTCCCGCCTTTCCAGCTCTCCTTCCTCAGTTGAGTTTATAGCTGAGATAAAAGGAGAGAAGGAGAAGAAGAGGAAAAGTACAACACCTTAGGGAGGAGCGTGGGTTGTGAAGACTCAATTACTGCTGTTCCCAGAGATCATCTGTTACAGGTGAGTAACTATGCTATCTCCAGGAACAAGCAGGAATGCAGTCTTCACATATGGGACTCCCTAGCTTGGAGATGCCAGAGAGATGACCTCAGAGCAAGCTGTGGAACACAGGCTTAAGTAGTAGGTCATATATCCTCCAAGGATGTCTGGTATCGAAACCCGGGATGGGGGTAGGAGTTGATCTAAGTCTCAAAGAGATGCTGGAGAACAGCTTGGCCAAATGAGGCATCCTGGCGGAAGTCCTTGTCCAGGCAATAGTGAGCAGCGAAGGTATGGACAGAGGACCAGGTTGCCACTTTGCATATTTCATCAATCGCTACAGAGCACAGATTTGCCATGGAGGTAGCCATTGCCGAACTTTATGTGATCCTCATGAGAAAGTCCTGCACTGTTGTAAATAAAGGAGATACAATCTGCTATCCATCTGGAGAGAGTTTGCTTGGATACTGGTGGTCATAGGTGACTGGAGTCAAAAGCGATGAAAAGTTGGGAAGCTTTTCTGTGCTCCCGAGTTCTCTGGAGATAAAAGGCCAAAGCATGTTTGCAATCCAGAATATGAAGGGTTACTTCTGCCCTAGAAGAATAAGGTCTAGGGGAAAAAACAGGGAGGTAAACTGACTGGTTTAAATGAAAAGACAAGACCACCTTTGGCATAAAGTGAGGATGAGTCCTAAGGATTACCTTATCATGGTGGAATCGTGTATAAGGAGGATCAGTCACCAAAGCCTGAAGCTCACTGATGCGCCTTGCTGAAGTGAGGGCAATAAGGAAGGTGACCTTCCAGGTAAGAAACTTCAGAGAAGTAGTTCAAATGGCGGCTTCATAAGCTGTCCTAAAACAACATTAAGGTCCCATGCCACTGGAGGTGGCTTAATGGGAGGCTTAGCTAATAGAAGACCTCTCATGAAGCATGCTACAAAAGGCTGAGAGGAGATGGGTTGACCATCTAAGGGCATGTGAGAAGCTGCAATGGCACTTAGGTGGACTCTTACCAAACTGGTTTTGAGTCCAGAAGAAGAGAGGTGGAGAAGATACTCAAGTAATGCTTCCAATGGAGCTGAAAAGGGGTTAAGATCCCTTTTCGAACACCAGAGAGAGAATCTTCACCACTTGAAGGCATAAGAGCGCCTTGTGGAAAGTTTCCTAGAAGCCAAAAGAATAGCTTTCACCTCTTGAGAGAGGCTGATGTCCTGGAATGCTATGCCTTCAGCAGCCATGCTGTAAGATGTAGGGACTGTGGATTGGGATGCAGCAGTGTCCCGTCCTCCTGTGAGAGGAGATCTGGAGCAGATCCCAAATCTAATGGTTGAACTTGAGAGAGACGTAGAAGCAGAGGATACCACGGTTGTCGTGGCCAACGCAGGGCTACAAGAACCATATGGCCCTTGTCTCTCTAGAGTTTGAAAAGAGTTTTGGGGATGAGGGGAATGGGAGGGAAGGCATATATGAAGCCTTGACCCCAGTAAAGGTGAAAGGCATCTACCGCTTGGTTGTTCTGAGCAGGCGTTCTGGAGCAGAAGCGGGGAAGTTTGGCATTCTGAGGATTTGCAAACAGGTTTATATCTGGGGTTCCCCAGATCTGAAAAATGTGAGCAACCTTATCTGTATGGAGAGACTACTCGTGGTGTAGCAGTACTCGACTGAGTTTGTCTGCCAAGAGATTCTGTTTGCCTGGGAGATACACCGCAAGTAGGTGAATCTGATGCCATATGGAGAAGGGCCACAGGTGTAGAGCTTCATCACAAAGTGTTCAAGAGCCTGTTCCACCCTGCTTGTTCAGGTAGAACAAGGCTACCTGATTGTCTGTCTGGATTAGAACCAAGCGGAAGCGGAGGTGGTCGTGGGACACCTTGAGAGCATTGTGGATGGTCTGATTCCAGCAGATTTATGTGGAGTTGTGATTCCTGATGAGACCAACGACTCTGAGTAGAGAGGTTGTCCGGATGAGCTCCCCACCCAATTTGGACGCATCCGTCGTCAGGGTACATTGATGTGGAGGCTTCTGAAAAGGTGACCCTACAAGAAGGTGTTCTGAGGATTGCCACCACTGGAGAGATGAGATGAGACATGTAGAGAGTATTATCCTGTCTCCCAAATGACTGGGTACTTCAGACCACTGGGAAGCCAGGGTCCATTGAGCTGCATGCATATGCAGATGAGCGTATGTAACCACATGTACAGTGGATGCCATATGGCCCAGGAGTTGCAGCATTTCTCGAGCAGTGAGAAAGGTCTTGAGGCATGCTTGGGATGCAAGCAGAAGCAGTCGAGCACAGTGGGCTTGTGGCAGAAAAGCACAGTTACTTACCTGTAACAGGTGATCTCTGGGAACAGCAGGAATTAGTCCTCACATATGGGTACGTCGGTACCGACGGAGCCTGCGCGGGAATGCTCCCCAGCTTCCCAGAAAGAAAGCTTTTGGGACATCCCACACCGCATGCGCGCTGCCTTCCTGCCTTTCCTACCAACTCTCCTCAGTTCAAGTTTAAAGCTGAGACAATAGAGAGAGAGAGGAAAGGAAAGAGAAAGAGAGAGATACAACTCCTAGGGGAGGTGGGAGGGTTGTGAGGACTAATTCCTACTGTTCCCAGAGATCACCTGTTACAGGTTAAGTAACTGTGCTATCTCCAGGAACAAGCAGGAATAAGTCCTCACATATGGGGACTCCCTAGCTAAGATGCCTGGGAGATCCCCAAGGGTATGAGACCCTGAAGGGTTCCTCGTCTGCCTATGGATCTCAGGCATCCATTCAGGGAAGGAGGGCAGGAGTTGTTCAAGAATGGAACAGGTGTCTGAGGACAGCCTGACCAAACAAGGCATCCCGGCGGGAGTTCTTGTCCAAACAGTAATGGGCTGTGAAGGTATGAACCGAGGCTCAGGTGGCTGCTCGACAGATCTGGTCGATGGACACAGAATGAAGATGAACCATAGAGGTGGCCATGGCCCTCACATTGTGAGCTGTGACATGGCCCTCCAGAGAAAGGTTCTTACTCTGGTAAACAAAAGAAATACACTGAGCAATCCAATTGGACAGTGTTCTCTTAGAGACTGGAAGTCCTAAATGAGAAGGATCAAAAGCAACAAAAAGCTGGGAAGACTTTCTATGTTGCTGTGTCCTGTGTAAGTAAAAAGCCAGAGCTCTTTTACAATCTAGAGTATGAAGGTTCCTCTCTGCACTGGATGCATGAGGAGCTGGAAAAAAGACAGGTAAATATACCTCTTGATTAAGATGAAAAGGTGAGACCACTTTAGGCATAAAGTGAGGATTTGTCCTAAGGACTACCTTATCATGATGGAACTTTGTATAAGATGGATTAGCCACTAAGGCCTGCAGTTCACTGATGTGGCGAGCAGAAGTGATTGCAATAAGGAAAATAACATTCCAGGAAAGAAATTTCAAGGAGGTAGTGGCTAAGGGTTCAAAAGGTGGCTTCATAAGCTGACCAAGAACCAAATTTAAGTCCCATGCCACCAGAGGAGGTCGAATGGGAGGTTTAGTTAAAGTTAGGCCTCTCATGAATCTTTAAATAAGAGGATGAGAGGAAACAGCTTGTCCATTGATAGGCTTAAGGGATGCTGCAATAGCACTTAAATGGACCCTTACTGAATTTGTCTTAAGGCCTGCATTGGAAAGATGCAGGAGATATTCTAATAGAGAATTCACAGGAAGTGCCAGAGGGTCAAGACCCTTTTGAGCACACGAAATGGAAAATCTTTTCCATTTAAAAGCATAGGAACGCCTGGTGGAAGGTTTCCTGGAAGCATGGAGGATATCCTTCACTTGCTGAGAAAGATTGAAGCCTTGAAGGTCTAGGCCTTCAGTAACCAAGCTCTGAGGTGAAGGGACTTGGGGTTTGGATGCCATAAAGTCCCCTCCTCCTGGGACAGAAGGTCTGGCGCAGCTCCCAAGTCCAGGGAGGGGGCTTGGGAGAGATGCAGAAGTAGAGGGTACCACACTTGGCGTGGCCAGCGTGGAGCTATGAGGATCATAGATCCTTGATCCCTCTGGAGTTTGAACAGAGTCTTGGGAATCAAAGGAATGGGTGGAAAGGCATACAGGAAGTCCTGACCCCAATGAAGGAGGAAGGCATCCTTGGCCTGAACTCCCTGACACGGAATTCTGGAACAGAACCGGGGAAGTTTGGCATTCCACGGACTTGCAAAGAGGTCTATGTCCGGGGTTCCCCATTCCTGGAAGATTCTGAGTACCTGATCCATGTGCAGGGACCATTCGTGTGGAAGCAGAACTCGACTGAGTCTGTCTGCCCAAGAGTTTTAAATTCCTGGGAGGTATACTGCCAGGAGATGGATTTGATGCTCTCTGGCGAAGGCCCATAATCTTAGAGCTTCGTTGCAAAGTGACAGAGAGCCATTTCCTCCTTGCTTGTTTATGTAAAACATGGCTACCTGATTGTCCATCTGAATGAGGACTGTCTGGTAGCTGAGGAGGGTATGAAAGACCTTGAGATCTAGAAACACTGCTCGAAGTTCCAAGTGGTTGATATGAAGAGAGGTCTCCTATGGGGACCAAGTACCTTGGGTGGAGAGGTCTTGTAGATGAGCTCCCCAACCTGTTTGGGAGGCATCTGTTGTGAGGATTGCTTGGGGCAACAAAGGTTGGAAGGGGGACCCCAGCAACAGATTTTGAGTGGACATCCACCATTGGAGAGACCAAAAGAGACGTTTGGAGTTTGCTATTTGGTCTGAGAGAGCTCCTGAAGCTTGAGTCCACTGGGTGGACAAAGTCCATTGAGCTGCTCTCATGTGTAGGCGAGCATAGGGCACCACATGTACTGTGGAAGCCATATGGCCTAGCAGCTGTAGCATCTCCCTGGCAGTTAAGTGGCTCTTTGACTGAATCTGGGAGGCTAACTGCACTAGACGTTGACAACGGGCCTGGGGAAGGTAGGCCCTTGCAGAAGTGGTGTCCAACCAGGCCCCTATGAATTCCAGGGACTGAGTAGGGGTGAGCTGGGACTTTGTGAGGTTTACCACAAGTCCCAGGTATTGCAGAATGCGCCTGGTGCGGTTCAGGGAGATCTGAGCCTCCGACTGGGTTGGAGCTCGGATGAGCCAGTCGTCCAGATATGGGAAGACAAAGATTCCCAGAGTGCGTAGAAATGCAGCAACTATTGCCATGCATTTGGTGAACACTCTTGGAGCAGAGGCCAGACCGAAAGGAAGGACTCTGTATTGGTAATGTTTTCCCTGGAACAGAAAACGTAGGAATTTTCTGTGAGATGGATGGATGAGGACATGAGTGTACGCATCCTTGAGATCTAGAGAACAAAGCCAATCCTGACTCTGTAGGTATGGAAGGAGAGTGCCTAGAGAAAGCATCTTGAACTTCTCCTTGCATAGAAATTTGTTCAATTCTCTGAGATCTAGAATGGGTCTGTATCCCCCTGTTTTCTTTGGAATGAGAAAATAAGGGGAGCAAAACCCTGACCCCTGTTGAAGAAGAGGAACTTCTCCTATGGCCCTCTGGGCCAGAAGGGTAGTCACCTCCTGATCCAGAAGGTCGAGGAGAGGTGTGGGAGAATTGAAATGTCTCACCATGGTGTAGGGAGGAAGGTCTGAGAAATGAAGTTTGTAGCCCTCTCTTATGATGGAGAGGGTCCACTGCTCTGATGTGATTTACTCCCATCTGGGAGCAAAATGAGCTAACCTTCCTGGAATGGTGAGAGGTTCTGGCTGTTGTAGAGCCAGAAAGGTTAAGTTCTCTAGTATCAAGTCAAAAACCCTGAGGGGGTTGGGACTGCTGAGTTGTAGCAGCCCCTGCAGGTTTAGGCCTGGCCTGTTTAGGTTGCTGACGCTTAGTAGCAAAGCGACCTGTAGAAGATTGTTGGCCAGAAGTGGAAGGAAATCTGCTCCTTTTGTAAAAAGGCTTTTTGAAAGGTTTTTTCTTGGCTGGAATGGAGGTTGACTTAGAAAGTCTATCCAGAGCAGAATTCTCTGCATCCATTTGAGTGGCTTTTATTTGCCACTCTTTGACAAAGAGATTTTCACCAGTACAGGGCAGATTTCCCAAGCCATCCTGAACCCAGGGTTCTAGATCAGAAGCCTGGAGCCAAGCAATTCTGTGAGCAGCTATGGCAATGCCTGAGGCTCTGCTGGCACCTTCAAAGGAGTCAAAGGCTACCCTATTGGAAAACTTTGAAATGTCTTGAGTATGCTTAAGCCAAAGGAGGAACTCATCCCTTCTATCCTCTGGAATAAAAGGGAGAAAGTTGTGCAGCTTTAGTGCAACTTCCTTTAGAAACATACCCATGTAAAGGCTATATGAGTTGATTCTGTCAATAAGCATACTGACTTGGAAGATTTTTCTACCAAAAGCATCCAAGGTCCTGCATTCTCTTCCTGGAGGAGCAGAAGAGTGTCTTTTGGTACTCTTTATCCTTTTCATAGCTGACTGCACCAAAATGGAGTGGTGAGGAAGCTGAGTTTTCTGAAATCCAGGACAAGGAGGGACACGGTACATAGTGTCCAATCTGCGAGAATGAGGAGAAAGGGTGAGAGTAGTCTCCCATAAATCAATCATATGTTCATGAAGAATTTCATGAATTGGCAAGGTGACTGCCTCTCTAGGAGCCTTAGAGTATCCTAAAATATCTAATTTTTTTGCTCTAGGCTCTGCTTCAGAGGTTACTGAAATAGAGAGTCCTTTAGCCACTTCTATTATGAAGTCTTGAAAGGACAAATCCTCTGGAGGAGACATTCTCCTCTTTGGAGAAGCAGGCTCCTCAGGAAGGGTAATGGATACTTCAGGAGACTCATCTGAGGAATCAGAATCATCAGAGGAATCGAAGTATCGTCTGTCCCCTTCCAATGATCTATACGCATATCGATCGGTACCGACATCGGGCATCCCCGGTACCGGATCGGTACCGAGAGATAGCCCTGGACAAGGAACCTGAGTCGGTATCCTGACCGATGTCGATGCAGCCAGTACCGTTATCGGTGTTGGTACCGGTACCGGCGCCGGTACCGATAACGGGACTCGTTGTGGTACCGACGGCGTCGTAGCTTGAATAAAAGCCATTATAGCCTGCTGCATGGATTGCACAGTGTGATCCATGGACGCCACGACTGCCTGGATGTCGGTACCGGGAGATTGTGCCGGTACCCCAGAGCAGTCTAACAGGTGATCAGTCGAGGCCGTGCCATCGATGTCAACCTGTAACCCCATAGGAGGAGCTTTGGAAGCCGGAGCTTCCCGCCGGGGTTGTTTGGCTGGGGCAGGATCCTCGAGGGCAAGCCCAGAGGCATCTCGAAGCTGAGAGGGAGATTTGCCCTTCAAGGACCTGCTAGGTTTATGTTTGGTTACCTGAGACCCATCAGGAGAGGACGACCTGGAAGATGTCGATGCCACCGCCGGTGCATCCGTGGGAAACAGCACATGGAGCTTGGCTGCTCGGTTCTGTAACCCTCTTTTAGACATTATGGAGCAGGACTGGCAATCCGGAATGGAGTGTTCAGGACCCAAACATTTAAGACACCATTCATGGGTATCTGTAACAGAAATTGTACCGCTACACTTAGTGCATTTTTTGAACCCGGAGGCTGGTTTTTCCATGAGGGAAAATTTTTTTGTGTGCCTGTAGGCCTAAGAAGAAAAATACACCAAGTGAGGAAAAGTATAATTTTTTTTTTTTTTTTTGAAAGAAAAGAAAAGAAAAGACCGGCAGTACCGGTCCGGCATCGGGGAAGGCAGACACGCGACCAAAGAAATAAATTAAAATAAAGAACTTCTTCAGCGGTGACAAGAACACGACTTGCTGGCTCTGCGGAAAAAGAAGAACTGAACTGAGGAGAGTTGGTAGGAAAGGCGGGAAGGCAGCGCGCATGCGCTGTGGGATGCCCCAAAAGCTTTCTTTCTGGGAAGCTGGGGAGCATTCCCGCGCAGGCTCCGTCGGTACCGACGTACCCATATGTGAGGACTTATTCCTGCTTGTTCCTGGAGATAGCCCTTGACTGTTGAGTGTCTAAGAGAGCCCCTATAAACTCTAGAGTTTGAAAGGGAACGAGATGGGATTTGTAATAAATCTTCCAAAGTCCCAAGTGTTGCAGCATTTGCATGGTGCGTGTGATAGAAAGATTGGCCTCTAGAGATGTGCTAGCTGAATGAGCCAGTCATCTAAGTAGGGGAAGACAAATATCCCTAGAGTCCTTAGGAATACAGCTACAACTGCCATGCACTTTGTAAAGACTCTTGGAATAGAGGAGAGGCCAAAAGGTAGGACTCTGTATTGATAATGTTTCCCCTGGAAAAAGGAAATGCAGGAACCTTCTGTGTTCTGCGTGGATAAGAATGTGAGTATATGCATCCTTTAGATCTAGAGAACAGAGTCAATCCTGACTCTGGAGATAGGGGAGAAGAGAACCTAAGGAGATCATCTTAAATTTCTCCCGAAGTAGATACTTTTTCAGTTTTCTGAGGTCCAGAATGGGCCTGTATACCCCTGTCTTCTTTGGGATGAGGAAGTAAGGAAAATAGAAGTCCAGACCTTGCTGGGAGAGTGGCACTTCCTCTATTATGCCCTGCGAGAGAAAGGAGGTGACCTCCTGCAATAACAGGGTGGTGAGAGGGGGGTTGAGAACTGAACTCTCTTGGAGGAGACTGGGGGGGTAGACTTCGGAAGTGAAGTTTGTACCCCTCCTTGACTATGGAGAGAGTCCAGTGTTCTGATGTTACAAGATGCCACCTGTGGGAAAAGTGACATAGTCTGCTGGGAATGCGGATGGAATCTGGAATCTCCAGAGGCAGGGCAGCTATGTTCTCCAGAAAGGAGTCAAAGACTCAGAGGAGGTTGGGTCTGCTGGGTTGGCTGAGACCTGGGAGTCTGAGCCTTTCTTTGCTGTTTTGGATGTTACTGCCCTTTTGGGGGGGCATGGGTGGGACAGTGCACTGCAGGGGTGTAAGAAGGGTAGTACTTCTTTTTCTTATTGAAAAAGGGTTTCTTCTATGTCTTTTTCTTAGCTGGGTTGGCAGTAGATCTAGAGAGTCTATTAAGAGTGGTGTTCTCAGATTCTAACTGAGAAGCCTTATCCTACCAATCTTTGCCAAAAAGGTTTTCACCTGTGCAAGGTATATTACCCAGCTTATCTTGAACCCATTGTTCAAGCTCAGAGACTTGGAGCCATGCAATCCTGCATACACCAATGCATATAGCTGAAGTTATGCTGATGCATTCAAAACAGTCAAAAGTTGCCCTATTAACAAATTTGGAAACATTTTGTGCATGCTTCACAAGGGTGAGATAATCAGCTCTCTTGTCATCAGGGAGAAGAGGAGCCATCAACTCCAAATCCCTAGCCTCCTCACTAAAGAACATACCTATGAAGAGTATGTAGGAAATGATTCTGGCCGATAACATGGAAGCTTGAAAACATCGACAACCAAAAGCATCGAGGGTTCTCGATTCCCTGCCCGGAGGGTTCGAGGAATCCATTTTAGCACTTTAAATTCGACACATTGTTGTGGGGATGGAGATGGATCCTCCGGGAGAATTCTCATTTCCCATGTACTGGCCAATTCATCATCTGACGAATCGGAGTCAGAAGCCTCGAAGTATTGATGGGCAGGGTGCTCACGCTCTGCCCGTACTCGATACCACTCAAAGCCGGTATCTGAAAGTTTAGGTGCTGGAACCTCAGTACTGGAGACGGACTCGAGAGCCAGTATGGGTGGTAGCGTGGTAAATGGCAAAACAGTCGATGCAGGCACTTTTGGTACAGTCATCAGTACTGATGGCTGAGGAATAGACTGTAGAGGCTTTACTGGAAGCCGCTAGTAAGGCTTCTAAGCTCTGCTCAATAGCCAGGATATGGTACCAGAGTTGCGGGCCACGATCCCTGAGCATGGCACCCCGGATGTAGAAGCCTCAGAAGTATCCTGGTACCCCCACTAAGGCTTTGGAGGCAAGGACCTCCCGCCAGAGTTGTTTGGCCATTGTGTCCCCCTCCAGGGCAACGCCTAGGGTATCTCGATGCTTAGAAGGAGATCTACCCTTGGAGGGCCGGCTAGTCATCGAAGAAGACGTGGGTTTCGATACCTGAGATCTCTGGAAGGAAGATGAAACTCTTGATGATGTCAATGCTACTGATATTGCATCAGTGGTAAAGAGGTTGCTGAGTTTCGTGGCTCTGTTCTGCAGGCCTCTCTGTCATCTTCCTACAGAAAGGACATTCAGATGGTTGATGATCCGGTCCCAAACATTTTAGACACCAATCATGGGTGTCTGTGGCTGAAATTGTACTGCCACATTTGGAACACTTCTTAAAACCACTAGCTGGTTTGTGCATTTTGGGGAAAAAAAAAAGGCATAAGCCTAAGATGGCGATGATGCCCTGAGGGAAGAGAGTCTTCCCTCGGAAAAGGTTTTTTTTGTTTTTTTTAGAAGAAAGAAAGAAAGTGAGCACCGACAGGTTCAGTAACAGCGTTGACGGGATGGCAGACGCAACCACGAAAAATAAGAAAAAAAACAAATTTTCTACAGTTACAGAATTGCTTCTTGTCGGTTCCGCGGAAAACGAAGAACTGAGGAGGTTGAGCTGGAAAGGCAGGAAGGCAGCTACGCTGGCACAGTGGGATGCTCCCAAAAGATTTCCTATTGGACACTGGGAAGCGTTCCCGTGCAGGCTCCGTCAGTACCGACTTCACCCATATGTGTTAAATAAACAAATAAAAATACTGCTGAAATTGAGCACATTTTAATCTTCATATCTCAATTACGATCTCAATGTGCTAATAAAATGGGCCTTGTAACCGATGGGTAATTTTATGAGATGCTTTTTACATGCATAAAATAAGGTTTGCAGACAAAAATAAATTATTTTATAAAATTGCTTCCATTGCAAGCAATAATAAAAGTCCTTTTACCCAAGGGTAAAACAGAATTTCATCCCCTTCTCCCTATCAGGCTTTAATTATTTCCCACTCTCAATGTGGGAAAATATAGATTATTTTATAATGTATGCACCTTTCCTTGAATTTTGAAGAGGCATCAAAAGGGGTGCGGTGAAAGTGGGAATTTAACAATACACATACTGTAGTTTTGTATAAAAGCACTTATTAGAAAAGTTGTTTATATAGTGGGAGAGACATGCAAGTGAAAAGGTCTACAAAGTTATTATTATTATTATTTTGTTTTATATATTTATATTTCACGCCTTTCCAGTAGTAGATCAAGGTGAGTTACATTCAGGGACTGTAGGCATTTCCCTGTCCCCGGAGGACTTACAATTTACGTTTGTATCTGAGGCAGTGGAGGGTTAAGTGATTTGCCCAAAGCCACATGGAATATCAGCTTTAGAAGAGAGGGTGTGCATGTGCAAGACTGATATAAAATCAACATATCTCTATCCCTCAAGATGTATATGAATGTTAACAGCAAGTCACGGAAAGAAGGAACAGCAGGGACGCACAGAGGTCTGTATCCAAAAATAACAAGAGGAGCCTTTTCACAAATACACACATGGGGAAAACTGAAGGAGGAAAGGTCGGAACATACATGTGTATGGTCCGGCATTTCGAGATGCACAACGTGCAACTGTTGGCAGTTACATGTGTAGCCAGGCCATTTTGCAAACAGAAATGTGCAGCCAATCTTAGTCATCATCAGAGGTCTCTATTCTCATCTGCTGTCAAGATGGAGGTGGAAATAAATATTAGGAGATTAAGGGAGATACCCCACTTAATGCCCCCTGTAAAAGGGGGTGAGCTGAAATGATAACTTTTCCAATAGCTGGTCATTCCAGGGAGCAGGTGTAAATCTTAAAGTAGACATTGTTAGACTTATGAAATGTGGGATACACATGTAGAGTTTTATGCCACCTGGGACATGCCCCAAGATGATCCCAGCATGACTCCATGCACTTTTGATCTGATATGGCTATCCATGAGTAAATTAGCCCTTTTCCATAATGGCCATTTACATGTGTGCATGATTTATATATGTATATGGTAGATTATATACATGTAAATCACAAATATTTATTTAACTGTGCTTATATACCGCTTTTTGTCAGGTCAAAGCAGTGTACATATAACAAGAGGCCGGGTTGGTTGCATGGAATCATAACCTATATACAGTACCTTGTGAAAATATTCAACCAGGAATGAAAATGGAGGTTCATTTGGATGTTAAGTAATGGACCTAACAATATAGTCCAAATTGGTGATGTGGAATGACAATAAAATACCTTGTATATACTGTATAAAACAAACAAATAAAAACTGAAAGGTTGTGAGTGCATATGTATTCATCCCTTTTGCTATGAAGCTTCTAAACAAGATCTCGTCCAACCAATTAACCTCAGAAGGCACATAATTAGTTGATTAGGGTTCACCTGTGTGCAATCAGAGTCACATAATCTGTCACATGATGCCTATATAAATATACGTGTTCTGAAAGGCCCCTGACACTGCAACACCACTAAGCAAGCAATATGAACATAAGGAGCACTACAAACAGAACATAAGGAGCACTCCAAATTCTGGATATATCACGGAGCGCCATTAAATCCATTATAACAAAATGGAAAGAATATGGCACCACTATAAATCTGACAAGAGAAGGCCGCTCACCAAAACTCACAGACTGGACAAGGAGAGCATTAATCAGAGATGTTACAAAGACACCAAGGATAACACTGAAGGAACTACAAAGATCCACAGCGGAGATGAGAGTATCTGTCCATAGGACCACTTTAAGCCGTATACTTCACAGAGTGGGGCTTTATGGAAGAGTGGCCAGAAAAAAGCCATTGCTTAAAGAAAGAAATAAGAAAACACGTTTGGAGTTTGCACAACAGCATGTGGTGGACCTTGCAAACACATGAAAGAAGGTTCTCTGGTCAGATGAGATGAAAGTTGATCTTTTTGTCCATCATAGGAAATGCCATGTGTGGTGCAAAGCCAACACTTCACATCACACCGACAACACCATTCCCACAGTGAAACATGGTGGTGGCAGCATCATGCTATGGGGATGTTTTTCATTGGCAGGGACAGGAAAACTGGTCAGGATTGAAGGAACGATGGATGGCACTAAATACAGGGCAATTCTTGAGGAAAACCTGTTTCAGTCTGCCAGAGATTTGAGACTGGGACGGACATTCATCTTCCAGCAGGACAAGGACCCTAAACATACTGCGAACGTTACACCAGAGTGGTTTAAAGGGAAACATTTAAATGTCTTGGAATGGCCTAGTCAAAGCCCAGGCCTCAATCCAATTGATCATCTGTGGCATGACTTGAAGATTACTGCACACCAATGCAACCCATCTAACTTGAAGGAGTTGGAGCAATTTTGCCTTGAGGAATGGGTAAAAATCACAGTGGCTAGATGTACTAACATATGGAAAGCAGTGTGTATAAATGCCCGTAGCATGGGAAATAAGATCCCTGATGTTGAAGCTTTGGTAGGCGTGGCTGACTTGGATTTAGTGGCAGTTACAGAGACATGGTTCACAGAAAACCATGATTGGGATGTAACTATACCTGGCTATACTTTATTCAGAAAGGACAGGGTAGGAAGAAGGGAAGGAGGAGTGGCACTATATGTAAAAACTACTATTAAAGCTTTGGAATTACAGAGCTTAAAAGGGAGAGAGGAGGCATTGTGGGTTAAACTAGAAAGAAGGAAAGATAAATCTATTTGCATCGGTGTGATATACAGACCTCCCTCACAAGACGAAGAGGTAGACAGAGAGTTAATTGAAGACATATTCAGCATTGCTAGGAAAGGGGAAGTGCTACTGATAGGAGATTTCAATATGCCAGATGTTGATTGGCACATTCCGGCTGCAGTATCATCTAGAAGTAAGGAGATCCTGGATTCTCTACAAGGAGAACTATTCAGGCAATTGGTAACAGACCCCACACGTGAAGGGGCCATACTGGACTTGGTGCTTACCAATGGTGAAAGTGTTTCTGATGTTGTAGTGGGAGATCATTTTGCATCCAGTGATCACCAGATGGTGTGGTTCGGTATTAGGACTAGGGCTGTTAGAATCCATTCAAAAGCGAGGGTCTTAGACTTTAGGAAAACTAACTTTGCCAAGATGGGCCAATACCTCAGGGAGTTGTTAGCAGGATGGGAACAGCTGGGGGATGTAGAAAAACAGTGGGCAAAACTGAAAGGGGATATTTTAAGGGCAACCAACCTTTTTGTTAAAATGGTAAATAAAGGTAAAAGGAAAAGGAGACCGCTATGGCTTTCAAAAGAAGTAGCTGAAAAAGTGAAGAAAAGGAGGGACGCCTTCATGAAATACAAGAGATCACAGAGAAAGGAAGACAGGCATCTATATTTGGAAAAACTTAGAGAAGCTAGCAAAGTAGTCAGGAAGGCAAAGATTCAAATGGAGGAGGAAATAGCCAATGCAATAAAATGGGGGAGGGGGGGATAAGACATTTTTCAGATATGTTAGTGAGAAGAGGAAGGGCAAAAAGTGGTATTGTCAGACTCAAGGGTGCAGGGAAGGAATATGTAGAAGCTGATAAGGATAAAGCTGAATTGCTTAACAAATATTTCTGTTCTGTGTTCACAGATGAAGAACCAGGAGCAGGACCAGAAAACACCCACAAACAGGAACAGAAGCGAGGAACATCTTGAACAATTTTTAGAAGACTGTGTTCGTGAGAAACTAGCTCAACTTAAAAGTAGACAAAGCGATGGGACCAGATGGGATACACCATAGAATACTGAGGGAACTTGGGGACGTTCTAGCAGCTCCACTGACTACCTTTTCAATGCCTCATTGGAGTCAGGAGTGGTGCCAAAGGACTGGAGAGAGGCTCATGTGGTGCCTTTAAACAAAAGCGGAAGTAAGGATGTGGTTGAAAACTACAGGCCAGTTAGTTTAACTTCGGTGGTGAGTAAATTATTGGAAGCACTGCTGAAAGAGAAAATAGTGAGGTTTCTGGAGTCCAGCAGATTACAGGATCCGAGGCAGCATGGATTCACTAGAGGCAGGTCTTGTCAGACAAATCTGATTGATTTCTTTGACTGGGTGACCAGGGAGTTGGACCGAGGGAGAGCCCTAGAAGTGGTGTATTTAGATTTCAGTAAAGCCTTTGACACTGTTTCTCCCAGGTGACTTATAAACAAACGAGCACCCTATGGATGGACCCTAAAGTTACTGCTTGGGTTAGAAACTGGTTGGGTGGGAGGCAACAAAGACTACAGGTAAATGGAGCTCACTCTGAGGAGAAGGATGTTACCAGTGGTGTGCCCCTGGAATCTGTCCTTGGTACGATTCTTTTTAACATCTTTGTTAGTGATATAGTGGAAGGGCTGTCGGGTAAGGTTTGCCTCTTTGCGGATGATACCAAAATCTGCAATAGAGTAGACACCCAGGAAGGTGTAGATAACATGAGGAGGGATCTAGCTAAGCTCGAAGAATGGTCTAGAATTTGGCAGCTGGGATTTAATGTTAAAAAATGTAAGGTCATGCATTTGGGCTGCAGCAATCCAAGGGAGCAAATAGTATAGGGGGTGAAGTACTTTTGTCCACTAAAGAAGAGCGGGACCTAGGCGTAGTTGTGTCTGATGATCTTAAAGTAGCTAAACAGGTAGAAAAGATGACTGCAAAAGCTAGAAGGATGCTTGGGTGCATACGGAGAGGAATGGCTAGCAGAAAAAAAGGAGGTGATAATGCCTCTGTATAAGTCTTTGGTGCGACCACATTTGGAGTATAGTGTGCAATTCTGGAGACCGCACCTTCAAAAGGATGTGAACAGGATGGAGTTGGTGCAGAGGGTGGCTACTAAAATGATTAGTGGCCTTCATTATAAAGCATATGAGGACAGACTTAAGGATCTTAATATGTACACCTTAGAGGAAAGGCGGGATAGAGGTGATATGATTGAGATGTTTAAATACCTCCGTGGCATAAATGTTCAGGGGGAGAGCCTCTTTCAATTGAAAGCAAGTTCTGCTATGAGGGGACATGGAATGAGGGTGAAGGGAGATAGATTCAGGAGTGATATGCAGAAATATTTCTTTACGGAAAGAGTAGTGGATCCATGGAATAGTCTCCCAGTGGAGGTGGTAGAGATGAGGATTGTAACTGAATTCAAAAAAACATAGGACAAATACAGAGGATCTCTAAAGGTAAAAAGGGGACTGTTGTAGTTGTTGATATGGAAGGACAGACTAGATAAGCCATGTGGTCTTTTTCTGGCATCATATTTCTATGTTTCTAAGTTAACAGAGACATATCCCAAGAGACTTGCAGCTGTAATTGCAGCAAAAGCTGACTCTACAAAGTATTGACTTTCGGGGAGGGGGGAATACACATGTACACTCCTGATTTCAGTTTTTTTTGGTCTGAATTATTGTTTGTGTCACAATAAAGGATATTTTGCACCTTCAAAGTCGTAGGCATGTTGTGTATATTACATGGTGCTAACCCCCAAAACTCCATTTTAATTCCAGGACAAATACCAAGGGGATGAATACTTTTGCAAGGCACTGTACATGTGAAACTGGGTTTGCAGACATTGACTTATAAACACATAGATTTAATGCATATACAATCGGAGTACGGGTTCATAGGTTCATAGGGCTTCTAAAATAACCCCCATCATGAATACTATGCACATTGTTTCACTCAAAAAGATAAAGATACCTAAAGAGAAAGCAGATTGAAATCTCTGTAGGTAATTTCTTACGGGGTAAATCAAAGCAAAAATATATCATTTTACTTTGATTACTGGTGGAAGTCCCATACAATAAACGTCCTCATGGATTATGCACCAATATGAATGGTTTGATCATTGCCTCCATTAAATGACTGGAGTTAATTTATGAAATAGTTGCAGGCAGACACCTGGAGAGTAATTTTATAATAGGGCACTTAGACTAAGGCAGTCAAAATACACTGGGGGGGCATTGGTGGTATTTTCAACAGTGGCAACCAGCACAGTTCAAGTTGCTGACTGTCGCCACTTTATCTTTGCCCCGGATATTCAATGCAAGGGCCATATCCAAGGCTCTGGCATTGAATATTTTGGTTGCCTGGATTGTGATCTTGCATTCCAGTTAGTGTCAATATTCAGCCGCTGACAGGATTATCTTGGACCCATTGCTTGAGGTCTGATGCCTGTAACCAGACCATTCTGTGAGCCCCAATACAGACTGCTGAAGCTCTGCTTGTGGATTCAAAAGCATCAAAAAAGGCACTATTAAGAAACTTAGAAGTGTTCTGGCCTTACTTGATGAGTGTTTGGAATACACTCCGCTTATCCTCAAGAAGCATGGGGGGGGGTGAAAGTCTCCAGATCCTGGTGACATTCTTCAGAAACATGCCCATGTACAGCATGCAAAAGTTGATCCTGGAAGCCAACATGCCTGCCTGGAAACACCGACGCCCGAAGGCATCAAGTGTCCTCAAGTCTCTGCCAGAAAGCATGGATGAATGGTTCTTTAAGCTCTTTATTTGGTGCATTGCTAATTCCATCACCATTGAGTGGTGGGGGAGCTGAGGTTTTTGGAAGTCTGGGCCCTCTGGTACATGATACATGGTATCGAGTCTCTTGCTGACAGGCGGAACCGTGAGCAGGGCCTCCCACGGGCAGAGCATAAGATCCTGCAGGATACGATGCTCCGGTAAGGTAGTTGCCTCTTTGGGCATGGGAAGGTATTGGAGTTTTTCCAATTCCTCCGCCCTCTGTTCCTTTTCTGAGGCTATTGTGATGGAGAGCCCTGCTGCCATGTCACGTATGATCCTGAAAGGACATATCTTCTGGTGGGACCTGACGCCATTCCTGAGGCAGCGAAGGGTCCAAATTAATGTTGGGAAGTTCTCGGGAATCGAGTGACCCACCATCAGATTCTGAAGTTGTTGAATCAGCATCTGGCAAGAAATCGAAGTATCGGAAGTCTTGGGCTCGACCACGATGCTTTTTGGAAGTTAATGGTCAATGCTGATATCGATATTTATTTATTTATTTATTTAATCAGTTTTATATACCACCTTATCCTTCAATCAAAGTGGTCAACAAGACAACAGGGGGACTACATCGAGGGGGGGGGGAGACAACAAGATAGTACATTATAGTAAACTACAGTACATTACATTAAATTATACATAAACTACAGCAAAATTACATTTCATAATTCATTACAATTACATTAAACAAATAACTGCAATCTTACAAAATGTTAAAATAATTTAAACATTATAGGAAAATTGAAATTCAAAGGGTTAAAACATTTTGTTCTATTGGAATTAGATTAGTTGCCATATGCTTCAATAAATAGGTATGTTTTAAGGGACTTTCGAAAATCTTTGATATCATACTCATTTCTTAAATCACTAGGAACAGAATTCCATAGTTTTGGTGCCATAAAGGAGAAAGCCATATTAGATGTCATTTGTTTGGATCTATTAAACTTCAAGTGGGAATTAAGTCTGTTAGTAGACTGTGAGCGTCTGGGCCTTGAGCCTATGTCCTTAGAAATAATAGTTGTTAGAACGTTTGCTGATGACTCATGTAAAATTTTGAAAATATTCATGAGGTTCTTGTATTTCGATCTCATAATGATTGGAAGCCAATGCAATTCTTGAAGCAAGTTATATGATCAAATTTTGGACTATTCATTATAGTTCTTGCGGTTGTATTTTGTGCCAATTGGAGGGGATGGGTAGTATGTTTTGGAAGACCTTGATAAGGCACAGTTACTTACCTGTAACAGGTGATCTCTGGGAACAGCAGGAATAAGTCTTCACATATGGGTACGTCGGTACAGACGGAGCCTGCGCGGGAACGCTCCCCAGCGTCCAATCAGAAAGCTTTTGGGAGCATCCCACAGTGCCTGCGTGCTGCCTTCCCGCCTTTCCAACTGTCTCTCCTCAGTTGAGTTTTATAGCTGAGACAAAGAGGGAGAGAGGGAAAGGAAGAGAGATAGAGAGAGAGAGACAACTCCTAGGGGAGGTGGGTGGGTTGTGAAAACTTATTCCTGCTGTTCCCAGAGATCACCTGTTACAGGTAAGTAACTGTGCTATCTCCAGGAACAAGCAGGAATGAGTCTTCACATATGGGGACTCCCTAGCTTTTGATGCCAGGGAGAGAGCCCAGAAGTTGTGTGTCCCTGGGATAGGGCTGCACTTCACCACCTGGATCTCTGGCATCCCATGAGGGATGGTGGGTAGGAGTTGATTAAGCATGAAACAGGTGTTTAAGAACAGCCTGACCAAACAAGGCATCCCGGCGGGAGTCCTTGTCCAAGCAGTAATGGGCTGTGAAGGTATGAACCAAGGCCCAAGTGGCTGCTCGACAGATGTCGTTGATAGACAGAGTTCAGATGAGCCATTGAGGCTGCCATGGCTCTCACATTGTGAGCTGTCACATGTCCCTCCAGAGAAATCTCCTTGCTCTGATAGGCGAAAGAAATACATTGGGCAATCCAGCTGGAAAGAGTTCTCTTGGAGACTGGTTGTCCCAGATGAGAAGGATCAAAAGCAACAAAAAGTTGGGAAGACTTTCTATGTTGCTGTGTCCTTTGTAAGTAAAAAGCCAGAGCTCTTTTACAGTCCAGGGTATGAAGATTCCTCTCTGCACTTGATGCATGAGGCCCTGAAAAAAAGACAGGTAGGTAGACCTCTTGGTTGAGGTGAAAAGGCGAGACCACCTTAGGCATAAAATGTGGATTAGTCCTAAGGACCACCTTATCATGATGGAACCTTGTATAAGGTGGATTAGCTACTAGTGCTTGCAATTCACTGATGCGGCGTGCTGATGTGATTGCAATGAGAAAGACAACCTTCCAAGAAAGGTATTTCAAGGAGGTAGTAGCTAAAGGTTCAAAAGGCGGCTTCATAAGCTGACCAAGAACCAAATTTAAGTCTCATGCCACCAGTGGTGGTCTAATGGGAGGCTCTGTTAAAAGGAGGCCTCTCATGAATCTTGCTACAAGGGGATGAGAGGAAACAGGTTGTCCATTTAGAGGCTTGAGTAAAGCTGCAATAGCACTCAGATGGACTCTAACTGAATTTGTCTTAAGGCCTGCATTAGACAGATGCAGGAGATACTCCAGCAACGATTCCAGAGGTATTGACCGGGGGTTAAGACCCCTTCCAGAACACCAGATGGTAAACCTTTTCCACTTGAAGGCGTAAGAACGTCTAGTGGAAGGCCGTCTGGAAGCATGAAGAATATCTTTCACTTGTTGAGAAAGAGGAAGATCCTGGAGATCTAGGCCTTCAGCAACCAAGCCCTGAGATGCAGAGACTGGGGATTGGGATGCCACAATTTTCTGTCCTCCTGAGAGAGGAGGTCTTGAGCAGACCCTAGCTCGAGGGAGGGAGCTTGAGAGAGATGTAGAAGCAGAGGGTACCACACTTGCCGTGGCCAATGTGGAGCTATGAGAATCATGTGGCCTCTGTCTCTCTGAAGCTTGAATAGGGTTTTGGGAATTAGGGGAATGGGTGGAAAGGCATACATGTAGTCTTGACCCCAGTGAAGGAGGAAAGCATCCCTTGCCTGAGCCCCCTGAGCCGGAGTTCTGGAACAGAACCGGGGAAGTTTGGCATTCCACGGACTTGCAAAGAGGTCTATGTCCGGGGTTCCCCAAATTTGAAAAATATTTGACACTTGGTTCATATGTAGGTACCACTCGTGTGGAAGCAGAACTCGACTGAGTGTGTCTGCCCAAGAGTTTTGAGCCCCTGGAAGATAGACTGCCAGAAGATGAATGTGATGCTCTCTGGCGAGGGCCCACAGTCGCAGAGCTTCGTTGCAAAGCGACAGAGAGCCAGTTCCCCCCTGCTTGTTTAGGTAGAACATGGCTACCTGATTGTCCGTGTGGACAAGGACTGTCTTGTGGCTGAGCAGGGTGTGGAAAACTCGTAGAGCGAGGAAGATTGCTCTGAGTTCCAAGAGATTGATGTGGAGACAAGTCTCCTGTGGGGAGCAGATGCCCTGGGTGGAGAGGTCCTGAAGATGAGCTCCCCAGCCCATTGGAGAAGCATCTGTTGTAAGAGTTGCCTGGGGTAGAGGCTGTTGAAAAGGACACCCCAGCAAGAGGTTTTGAGGGGACTTCCACCATTGGAGGGACAAAATGAGGTAACTTGTGTTTGCTATTTTGTCTGACAGGCAGCCTAATGCCTGGGTCCATTGGGTGGATAAAGTCCACTGAGCTGCTCTCATGTGAAGGCGAGCATATGGTACCACATGAACGGTGGAAGCCATGTGGCCTAGCAACTGTAACATCTCTCGAGCAGTTAGTAGGGGTTTCAACTCTGCTTGAGAAGCTAACTGCATCAAGCGAAGGCAACGGGCCTGGGGAAGAAAGGCCCTTGCCTTTGTGGTATCCAGCAATGCCCCTATAAACTCCAGGGGCTGAGTAGGGATCAAATTGGATTTGGGGATGTTTATTACCAGCCCTAAGTATTGAAGGATACGCATTGTGCAGGTTAGAGCAGTCTTGGCCTCTGATTGAGTGGGAGCTCGAATGAGCCAGTCGTCCAGGTAAGGGAAGACAAATATTCCCAGGGTGCGCAGAAAAGCAGCAATCACTGCCATGCATTTCGTGAACACCCTTGGTGCAGAGGCCAGGCCAAAGGGGAGCACTCTGTATTGATAGTGCTTCTCCTGGAAAAGGAACCTTAGGAACCCTTCTGTGAGTTGGATGGATGAGAACATGAGTGTACGCATCCTTGAGATCTAGAGAACAAAGCCAATCCTGACTGAAGGTATGGCAGCAGAGTTCCTAGAGAAACCATCTTGAATTTTTCTTTGACTAGGAATCTGTTCAATTCTCTGAGATCTAAAATGGGTCTGAAGCCCCCTGTTTTCTTTGGAATAAGAAAATAGGGGGAGTAGAACCCTGTGCCTTGTTGTTGAGAAGGCACTTCCTCTATTGCCCCTTGGGC
This sequence comes from Ichthyophis bannanicus, assembly GCA_033557465.1. NCBI lineage: Eukaryota > Metazoa > Chordata > Amphibia > Gymnophiona > Ichthyophiidae > Ichthyophis > Ichthyophis bannanicus. Next base: position 728,756,075 of record CM066036.1, on the reverse strand, counting down.
TAGAAGAGTGGCAACCTCCTGCTCTAATAGGCTGAGGAGGGAGGTTGGAAAATTGAACTGGTGCACTCTTGTGAGAGGGGGCAAGCTGGAAAAATGAAGTTTGTACCCCTCTCTTATAATGGAGAGTGTCCAATGCTCTGCTGTGATTTGCCCCCATCTGGGAGCAAAATGACATAGCCTTCCAGGAATGGTGGAGGACTCTGGTCCTTCCAGAGCCAGGAAGGCTAAGTTCTCTAGCAGAAAGTCAAAGGCCCTGAGGGGGCTGAGACTGCTGGGCTGGAGCAGGCCTCGCAGCCTTTGCCTTGGTCTGTTTGGAGGATTGCTGACGTTTGGAAGGGAGCTGAGCTGCAGAAGATGCTCTCTGACTATAAGCAGGATAGGATCTTCCCTTTTTAGATTAAGGTGTTTTCTTGAACAACCTTTTCTTAGCAGGAGCAGCTGTAGATTTGGATAGTCTATCCAAAGCAGAATTTTCAGCATCCATCTGATTGGCTTTTGCTTGCCAATCCTTACCAAACAGATTTTCACCTGCACAAGGGATATTTCCCAATTCATCTTGGACCTAGGTCTCCAAATCAGATGCTTGAAGCCAAGCAATCCTACGTGCACCTATAGCTATAGCTGAGGCTCTGCTTACGCATTCAAAGGAATCGAAAGCTGCACGGTTGGAGAATTTGGAGATATCCTGGGCATGTTTGAGCCCAGAGAGAAATTCTTGCCTTTTATTCTCAGACATAAAAGGACTTAAAGTCTGCAAATGGTCAGTGACTTCTTTTAAGAACATTCCCATATAGAGACTATAAGAATTAATTCTCGCAGCAAGCATGGAAGCTTGGAAGACTCTTCTACCAAAAGCATCCAGGGTTCTACATTCACGTCCTGGAGGATTAGAGGCATGTCTCTTGGCACTTCTGATCTTTCTCATTGCAGACTCAACCACAATAGAGTGGTGAGGAAGCTGAGTTTTATGGAAACCAGGACAAGGAGGGACACGATACATGGTGTCCAACCTGTGAGAATGAGGAGAGGTGGTTAGAGGTGCTTCCCACATCCTTAACATGAGATCATACAGAATCTCATGAATAGGCAAGGTAGCTGCCTCTTTAGGAGTTTTAGGATACTGTAGAATATCTAACTCCTTAGCTCTAGGCTCTGACTCTGGGGCTACTGTAATAGAGAGACCCCGAGCCACCTCTCTGATAAAGTCCTGAAAAGACAAATCCTCTGGAGGAGACATCCTTCATTTAGGAGAGGACTCCTCCTGTGGAAGAAGCATCGCTGCATCGACAGACTCTTCAGAATCCTCAGAGTCATCAGAGGAATCGAAGTATCGTCTGTCGGGATGCTCTTGCAAAGCCCGATACCCGTACCGACCGGGGTCGGTACCGGGAATCATCGGTACCGGGGTATTGGTATGAGGGCTGCAGAGGGCAGGGTACCGACATGGCCAATGCCGATGCCACCGGAATCGGTACCGATGGCGATACCGGAGCCGGTACCTGCGGAGTAGTCTGTTGCAGTACCATGGGCGTCGATGCAACAAGGAAAGCCGCCAGACTGCGTTCCATGGACAGAATCCTCTGATCCATCGACGCTGCCAATGCCTGGAAGTCGATACCGGTGGAGGCCACCGCTACCCCAGAGCATGGCACCAGGAGATATTTTGAGGCCACGCCATCTAGATCATCCTGGAACCCCGATGATGATGCTTTAGAAGCCGAAGCCTCCCGCCGGGGTAATTTTGCCGGTGCAGAATCCTCGAGGGCAAGGCCAGAGGCATCTCGATGCTTAGAAGAAAATTTGCCCTTCGAGGACCGGCCGGATTTATGTTTAGTTACCTGAGATCCATGTGAGGAAGAAGCAGCCCTGGAAGACGTCAATGCCACCGAAGCCACATCAGAGGGAAACAGGGTACTGAGCTTGGCAGCTCGGTTCTGTCGACCTCTCTTAGACATCATGGAACAGGACACACAATCTTTAATGGAATGGTCAGGGCCTAAACATTTGAGACACCAGTCATGGGTGTCGGTGACGGATATAGTACCGCCACATTTTGTGCACTTCTTAAAACCTGAGGCAGGTTTTTCCATATTTAAGGAAAAAGGTTTTGGGCCTAAGGCCCAAAACTGAAGTACCCCTGAAGAAAAAATAGAAGGTCTTTTTTTTTTTTTTTTTAAGAAAAGAATAAGAACTGGCGGTACCGGTGTAGCGTCGAGGAAGGCAGACGCGTACAGAAAAGAAATAAAGGAAAAATAAGGAAATTCTTCTGCGGTGACAGGAACATGACCTTCTGGCTCTGCGGAAAAAGAACAACTGAGGAGAGACAGTTGGAAAGGCGGGAAGGCAGCACGCAGGCACTGTGGGATGCTCCCGAAAGCTTTCTGATTGGACGCTGGGGAGCGTTCCCGCGCAGGTTCCGTCGATACCGACGTACCCATATGTGAAGACTCATTCCTGCTTGTTCCTGGAGATAGGATATTTCCAAAGTCGAGGAGTGGTGTTATAACTGCTTGACATACCGTTCGAAAGTGATTTAGTTGTAAAATTGGCTTGAGGTTCCTAATGACCTTTAAACGATGGTATACTCTAGCTGTAATTTTATTTATATGGGATTTTAAGTTAATATGTTTACCTATGATTATACCAAGGTATTTTACTTCCTCGCTGACCTTTATGGGTTTGTTTAGTATATTGATTTCTTTAGGAGTTATTAAGTTCTGATTATTAAAAATGAACAACGCTTCTGTTTTTTCTGGGTTTATTTTAAAGTTGTTAGCTGTGAGCCAATTGTTCATATTTTAAAGTTGTTAGCTTGTTCATATCAGTCAAACAGTTATTAATTATTTTTGTGTCAAATGTATTCTGTTAACTGCAGTGTAGATCATAATATCATCAGCATACAGTTGGTAATTTATTCCATATTGTTGAATAATTTTACATATAGGTTGAATATAGATGTTAAAAAGGATTGATGATAATGCTGACCCTTGTGGTACGCCTTGTGTAATTGGGATTTGAGATGATTTTTTGTCTCCACATTTTACTATTTGCGTACGATTATTCAGGTATCAGAACCAAGAGGCATGGGAGCTTGAGTCTGTTGGATACCAGGGGCATTGAGTGGTTCCAACAGAGGAATCGGTCTTGGGTGTTCTGACGAAGCCTGTTTGAGGGCTGGCATCGGGCCCAATACGCCTGTCTGTAGGCTTGGTGCCAAAGCCTGCTCTCCTGAAGCTCTCAGTGTTATCAGTATCGAGGCTGCCAGGAGTGCTGCCAAACTTCTCTCAGGGAGATAGCTAATGTCTAGGTGGAATCACGTATGGGATTCTGAGCCATCATCCCAGAACATAGAACCGGTAGCTCTCCATTGGTCGATGCCTTGGGAGTGTCCCAGAGCCCCACTTGTGCTTTGGAGGATAGATTATCCCACCGAGGCTGTTTGGCTGGCTGGTCTGCATCGGAAGCACTTCTAAGGGAGTCTCGATGCTTATGCTGCGACTTCTCCCTGGCATCGGAATCAATCTTTGATGCCGAAGATTTGGAAACAGCCACAGACTTTGACTTTCTCTTATGTTTGGACTTTGAAGAAGCCTGAAGAAGATGATGCCCTCAATGAAGTGGAAGCCCCTGAGATTGAATTAGAGGAACAATGATCCAAACTGGTTTGGTTCTTGAGGCCTCTCTTTGTCATTTGTTGGCACAAAGGACAAGAAGTGGGTTCATTTTCAAGACCCAAACATTTTAGACACCAGTCATGTTTATCCATGACCATAATGGTACTGGCACACTTGGTACATTTTTTAAAACCACTGCATGTTTTTTCCATGCCTGAAAAGCTGTCTTCAAGATTGAAGATAAGGCTATGGAGACATGGAGGCCTAGTTTAGTGGCAAGAACCATGGTGAAAATGAAGAGAAAAAAATTGAAAATATAAAAGGATTTGACAAAACTGGCATTGATAGGAAGGCAGAAGTACGATGTACCCTGAAGAGCACAAAAAAAAAGGTTTTGGCGGTGACAGGACGATGCGTCCCACTGGCTCCGCAGAAAATGAAGAAATGAGGAGAGGAGTTGGGAAGGCAGGCACACAGGTGCAGTGGAGTGCTCCCAAAGGCTTTCCTATTAGACTCTGAGGAGCGTTCCTGCGCAGGCTCCATCGGTGATGTTCATCCATATGTGAAGACTGCATTCCTGCTTGTTCCTAGAGATAGTATTTTAATCAGTTCTATGTACTTGCTAACTCCACTCATGTTCCACCCAGACTACATCCCTTGCTGTGCCTACAAGCAAAGTGCATACTTTTATGCCGATCAGTATTTTATAAGAGGCCATTAAAGCACATAAATTGCCACATACATGCATAAATAATACATTGTTGATATAAAACCCAATCTAATTTCTAATCAATAAGCTGCTTAATTTCTTTGTATCTATTCACACTGATGGAAGAAGAGGATCATTTCAGAGGACCTTTCAGTGCAAAAAAGGTCTTTGTTCATGTTGAAATAAGCCACATTTACTTACTTTTAACCTTATAAAACAGTAATCGTCACCTAGCATTCATACATTTTATTTTCAGTTTAAAAAATCATGTTCCTTTCTTTGGGAGAGAAATACCTCTAGGGGACTCCAATAACACTGTCCATTTCCTATGTCTTTTTTGCACCAATGATATTTTATTTAACACTTAAAACAGAGCACCTCAATATCTGCTGAATAATGGTTACAATAAATATGGATGACAGTGAGCACCTTAGTTTACCTGACTCAAATCTCAATATGTCCAGTCATATCATCTTAAGTGCTAAGACAAAATTATAAATCTTCAGGATGGTCTGACCTGGCACAAACTGTACCATGGCATGCTCCTACCAGCCCTCAAATTTAATATATTGCCATGGTCAGTTCTCATCCTCTATCTCTCTATTTCTTTAGACATTGTTGATTACAATTATTTCTTACAATTATGTCCTCGCTGTGATGTTTACCTTGCATTGTAGATTTTGAAAAAGTAGTCCTAAATGTTAGTTGATGAATGTAATTGGAAACCAAGACATCAAAGTCAGATTTCCATCCAACGGAAATAAAGGTCAACAAGCATGGTAAGTAATAATTTTCTATTGGACTAACAATATTTTTTTATGTGCTTTCATATGCTATGTTCTCTTTCTAAAGTCAATCCAATATGAGTTAGAGAGGATATTGCCTGTATACACAAGTAAATTACAGATTAACTTTTTTTTTTTAGTGCTGTCAAGTCAGTACTGACTCCTGGCGACCCATCTGCCTCTGGATTTTCTTGGCAATGTATCTTAGGAAGTAGATTGTCATGCCTCTTCTGCCAAGGCAATAGAGGGTAAAGTGACTTCCCCAAGGAGTACCAGTGGGGACTGAACCCTTGATAGTCTGGATAATAGGCAGTTGCTCTAACCACTAGGCTACTCCTCTATTAGATGGTAGTATTTTGATATATTTTTACAAATTAGAAGGATGAGAGGAGAATTGATATGTTTGCAGAGGGGCAATAAAGCTGAGTGAGTTTACAGCTACAGGAAAATTATATCTGATAATCGGTGAGGAAACCAATGTTGCTATTAAGTCCTTTGTGCTTGTTTAAATTTTTAATCATTAACATTTCAAAAGCCTTACATTCTAAGGTATCTGTAAAGTTCTCTTTTTTTAATTCTTTATTTAGTTTTCAAACAAAATTACAACAAAAAAACAAACGGTTACTATTAAAGTAAAACATCCCTTTGAACATAGGATAAAAAACAAAAGGTCTTAACAGCCTACCCCAACACCAACCCTCCCCTCCTCATGCGATCATCTTAGAAAGGGACTAGAACAAGGAAGAAAGAGGCTTGCAAGGGCTATGGTGCCATTAAAAAAAACCTGCCCTATACCGTATGTGAAATGTTTGAATTAATTACCCCTAATTTACAGCATATTGTGCTTTCGAAATATAACCATATATGGGTTTCCATTTAAGCAAGGTAGAAGGCAAAGGAGTTGTACCATAACATGACATCTGCTCATATTTACAACACAGACATAAACGATTCCACCAAGTATGCCAACTGAGATCTGCCGTATGTTTCCAATTGGCAATTACGAGATGCAGCACCACTCCCATCATAAAGTCAAAGAGGAAATGACAGTCTCTCTGTAACGACAAGATGCCAATTGTTGACCAGAAAACTATAATAGACCAAGAGAGAGTGGCCCTGAATCCCAAGACCTCTTGGATTCAGTTCCAAATCGAAATCCAATAGGACTGAACATTAGGGCAGTCATATACCACATGCCTTAGAGTGCCAGCATCCCTCTGACAAGACCAATACACATTTCCAATTGACTTATCCCACTTGGAGACCTTTATTGGGTTAAATGATCTCTGTGCGCAAAGAAGCATAATGCCTGGAAGTTAGAGGCGGATTGAGAGACTCTAACTAGTTTGCCCCAAAATTTCCCCCACAATTCCGGAGAAAGAGTATCCCCAGTGTCATGCTCCCATACCAGCTGAGTGCCAATAGGCTACCAATTGATAATAGTAAGAAGCCACCCCTGAGGTCTGTTGGGCTGTTCCTATGATATTAAGTAACCCCCATTCTTCAGGTACAGATCTGATATCAATAAGGGATTTCTCTATACAGTGTCTCAACTGAATCCACTGAAAGTATAAGGATTTGGGCAAGTAAAATTCATGCTGTAGACACACAAAAGACTTCTGCCTGCCTTCAAAAATCAGTTGTCCTATATTCCAAATGCCCCTGCTAAACCACTGCGTCCAGACAAATGGACTTTGATGATTTTTTAAAAAAGTACTGTACCAAATGGGAATAAGCTTTGACAAGCATTCCTCACGAGGAATTACACTCGCTAACTTCTGGAAAGCCTTTTGGGTGTCCATTCTAACCCTATGGAACTTCAACCTCTCTGAAGACACCATACACCATGCCAGGGAGGAGGCTCAAGGGGAACAGAGCAGTCAATCTCTCTTCCAAATCAAGCCATACTGGGCATTGCCCCTTTCCCTCTCCACCCATCTTGACCCCTGCTTTATTTTATTTATTTATTTATTTAACAATCACTTATATACTGCACTTTCCCAATGATCAGGTGCGGTTTACAAAAAACAAGTTAAGGGACAGATCAAAGATCTGTGTTTTTACATGGAACATCAGAGAACTATGTACAATCGGCCTGAACCTTAAACAAAACATATTTAGTTACAGTTGAAACTGAGATCAAAGTACAATAACAAAAAACTAAACAACAATAAACTATATAACAACTATATAAAGAATATAGGGTTTATGCTATGTAAAATTGCCTAGTGTTTGATGGGCTAATTGAGATAAGTTAGGATGGGAAATTGCAGAGGGGGGTAAAGATTTGGGCTTTAACAGAAAAGCACAGTGGTAGGCCTGAAAATCAGGAAAGTTCACACCCCCCTCCTCTTTTTTGGACTTAAGCTTCCTAAGAGCAATTCTAGGTGGTTTATTTTTCCACAGAAACTGGACAAGAGTCCTTTCTACTTGTCAGTATGTTTTATCCAAAAGGAAAGCCGGCAGCATTTCTAAAATATAGTTCACCTTAGGAGTGGTAGTCATTTTTATTGCTTCAAGACAACCCCACCAAGAAAGACAGACCAGCGACCATCTTGCAGTCATATTTTGTACCGTAGTGCGGAAATTCTCTTCATTATATTGCAGAGTTTCAATAACTGGATGGCTATAATGAACTCCTAAGTATTTCACCATTTTGGGTTCCCATACTAAAGGGTAGTCGTTCAAGTCTGCACTACAAACTCGAGAGTTTAAAGGGAACACTACAGAATTTGTCCAATTAATTTTATATCCTGATAACCCTGAGTATTGGTCTATCAACTCTAGAACAGTCGGAATTGAGCTGGGCGTAGTAAACAGCAATAAATCATCAGCGTAAGCAGAAAGCTTGATTTCCAAAACAGCTATGGGGACACCTTTTACCGCAGAACTTTGTCTTAACAGTAGGGCCAAGGTTCCAAGGCCAGATTGAATAGGATAGGTGAAAGGGGGCAACCCTAATGGCTACTGCGCCCTAATAAAAAATCTCTAGATTGAGTCGCATTCACAAAAATATTAGCACTTGGTATTGCATACATAAGTTTAATTAGTTTAAGGAATCCTTCACCGAAACCAAACCACCTCAAGATGGCAAATAAGAAATGCCACTCCAGTCGATTGAATGCTTTCTCTGCATCCAACGATAATCCCACCAGTGGGCCCTCCATGCCTTCCGCTCCTTCCAAGACATGACAAAACACTCTAGCATTGTCAGCTGTAGAGTGTCCCTCAGTGAAGCCACATTGATCCGGGTGGATCAAAGATGGAATTAATTTGGAGAGATGACTGGCCAAGGTGGCAGCAAATATTTTATAATCTATGTTTAATAATGAAATTGGGTGATAATTACTGACCAGGTTTTTCTAGAACCACAATGTTCGCAGAGGCAAACACTCCAGTCTGGGCATCCGTTTCTGAAAGAAGCCTATAGTATTGTTGAAGATATGGACCTAGCGCTTTGGAAAAGGTTCTATAAAAGTCAACCGGAAGGCCATCTGGTCCAGCAGCCTTGCCCATTTGCAGAGAATTGATGGCCTGGATAATTTCCATGACCGTGATCTGCCTATCCAGAACTGCAGCTGTTTCCTGATCCAGAATAGGCCTCTGTACATCGGCCAGTAAACTCTCAAAAACGTCCTCAGAGAATTCTATCTCTTGGGAGTACAACTGAGTGTAAAATTGATGGAAAGTTTCTGCAATTTCAGTGTCTGCAACAATCAATTGTTGCCCCTGGGGATCTCTTAAAGCAGCGATGCAAGAAGCTTCTTTCTGACCTTTTAATGAATTAGCTAATAACCGTCTGGCCCTATTGCCTTCCAAATAATACCGTCCTTTCTGTGCCTGAATATTCTGTGAAGCTTCAGTAGTTAGAATCAAGTTATATCTAAATCTAAGGCATTGTAAATGTATCAGAATGTTAGGATCAGTTTTCCGACTTATGATACGTTCCCCCACTTTGATCTGCATATCCAAAGCTTTTAGTTCTGCTTCGTGTTGTTTGGCCTGCCATATAGCAAAGCTAGTTATGGTGGCCCGTATATTAGCTTTGAAACCCTCGCACCACGCCCAGCCCGAAGTGTCCTGGGGCGAGTTAAACTGAAAATACTCCTCTATAGCCACTAGAATGGTTTCACAAAACTCCTGATTGCTAAGAAGAGTTCTGTCAAAATGCCCAAGTGTATGAGATGGACAGCTCATTGAGTCTAATAGGGAGAGTGAGATTGTGGCATGATCAGAAATATGAGCAGCATGAATATTGGATTCACTGATTATGGAACATAGTCCCTTAGAGACTAGGAAAAAATGTATGTGTGATACAGAGTTATGTGGGGGAGAGAAAAAAGTGAACTCCTTATCAACAGGATGCGCTTAACTGCCATATATCTACCAGGCCTAACTCTTGCATTAGTGACAAAAGAACAGGGTACACTTTGGGGACTTTATTAGTTCTCATAGGACTCCTGTCCAGCAAGGGGTCTAGCGTGAGGTTGAAGTCTCCCCCCATAATAGTCCGGTATCTGGATACCTCTTGCACCAAAGCCGCTATGGAGCTAAAGAAAGTAGGGCAGTCTATATTGGGGGCATAGATATTGATTAAGGCCAGTTCAGTGGATCCTATCTTAATAACAGCCATTGCCCAGCCCCCTTCAATATCAGATCTGGTTTGGAACACAGTAGGGGATAAAGATTTCCTTACTAAAATGGCAACCACATTTTTCTTATGATTGTCAGCTGAGAAAGCCACAAGTGAACAGGGTTTCATATTTAATTTTAAAGACTCCTCTACATTCAATGTGTTTCTTGCAGAAGTAGGATGTCCGCACACTCCTTGCGCCCATACAAAAATATATTTTTTCTCTTGATGGGATTGTTAATGCCCTTAACATTCCGTCAGACTATCTTAAAAGAAGACATAGTAACAATATAGCACACTGTGACAAACAATTGTTACAGAAACATATCAGATTGTAACAAATGATTTTACATTGTTAGTCCACATCTTTGAAACACCCAGAATAGAAGCAGCATTAATAGCCCAAGGAAAAAAAACACAGGCAGAAAAATCACCCCTTGGCCATAGCCCTTATATAAGATCACCCAACCCCCCCCCCCACACACACACATACACACACACACATGATTCTAAACACCAAAAGCCACCAAAGCCTTGGGGGGCTATACCAAACTCAAAACTTAACGGGTGAGCCCCAAGGAACAAGACAGGCATGGAGGTTATAATAACTAATTCACTTCAACTCCTCTGCCAAGTAAACCTTCTTGTATTGATTGCTACCCACCACTAGAGTAACTTCCCCAAATGCCGGAGCTCTAGAACACTAGAACAAAACGGCCCCTCCCAATACATAGTAACATAGTATATGACGGCAGATAAAGACCAGTATGGTCCATCTAGTCAGTACATTGTATAATCACTAAAGGCTACATGTAGATATATGAGGGCCATCTTGTCTTTCAATGCTCTGATGCCTTCTGATCTACCCAAATGCCACAAATGACGAGAAATAGAAAGAAGTAAGCAAGGAAAGAACAAAGGAAAGGACAGTGTGACCAGAGCAATACCCTGGAGTTACCCGAAAAAGCCATATTGAATGTCATCTCTAAATGATTCAGATCATAACTTCATGACCTTAAATGCAGTCAAGGCACCCACATAAGAGAGACCAGAGTACTCTGCAAACACATGTCCACCGCTGAGTACAAGGCAAATATTTCAGCACATCAACACCAGTTCTTTGTCTTCCAAGAAAGCGTGCAACTCCCCTGGATCGTCAAAAGTCCTAATTTGGTTATGCAGCATGACTCTCATGCGGGCAGGATAAAGTAGCCCGAATTGGACCTGCAACTGCAATAATCGTGGACGCTGTGATAAGGAAGCTTATCATAGTTCAGGGGGGAGCTATAAAAGAGGTGAATTGGCTTTGAACAAGCAACCTGTCTTTGCTGGTAGAAATACTAAAACAGAATGTTTTCATAAAAGACTACCAGTCCCAGAATGCACCAGGTTACAAACAGCCTCTAGAAGAGCTGAAGTGGGGAAACGTGTGTTCAATCAGGAGAGCTATGAGGTAATCCCCAATCACTCATCTCCAAGGGCAGGGCTTGATTCAGCACACCTGGGCTGTGCTAGGGTGGAGTGTCCCTCTAAGCACATTAAAAGTAAAACATATTCTACACAGAGACAGAACAGGCAGAACCAGAACAGAGAGAACCAGGAGAACAAGGACAGACAGAAGCATAAGCCATTGGAGAAAGAAGAGAGAGGACTACAACAGCAGAAGCAACGTGGAAGGAAAAGAGAAAGACATCTTGGAGGTCTAAAGAAGGAGCCCACAGCAGTACGTGTGTTAGGAGTGATTCCAGAGGCAAGCATACTCCACTGGACTGGAGGAAACCAGAGGAGTGGGGTTATAAAGCCAGGAATTCCCAGACGGCACCTTTGAAGGAGACGGCTGCATTTGAAAGGGGCCCTAAGACCGGTGCAAGAAGGTATGTGAAGAGAGACCCAGTGTCCAGGGATCTTGATTGGAAGGCTGGACATAAAAGCTGGATTACTTACTGGCCAGGATACCTGGAGAGGAAACCTAACAGCAAATGAAGCTCAGGTATGAACTTTGATCTATGCCCTAGCTCTTCTACAGGAAGACAGCAGGGAAACAAATATTATCCTGAGAGTGATCAATTAAGGAATTCCTCTGAGCCAGACCATGATATTGATTCCATGATATTTGAGGAAGAAGGAGATATCTCAAATGATCAGTTAGAATACATGGACTGCTCTCTGTCTAGGCTGCTGTTTTAAAGTAGTTTCTCACTAATACAACAACCACTAAAAGGAACTGTAACTTGTTCTTTTATCTGCCCAGAAAAGTCTCTGCAAGAAAGCTTTAGGGTAGGATTGAGCCACATAGAGAGAGTGAACCAGCAAAGGGGTTTGCAGTTGGCTAATTATTGGTAATTGATCCAGGCACAAGTGCACGTGAGCTCTGGAAGGAAACTTCTTTTTTTGTGTGTGTAAATAGAAGAAAGTTATCCTTGATAAAGAACAGGGTTTTTTTGTTACTTTTGGGTTTTGTTTTTGCCTTTTGGAGCACTGCTAAGAAGGTCATTAGCAGGAGCCATCAAAAAGACCTTTTCTGTTTCCCATCAAGGTCTTTATTGATTTATTGCTTAAGAAGTTCAGTTACCTTATATCATGTTTTGTTTTTCCTGAGTACAATACTTGAAGCAAGTGTCCTTTTGTGTTACCAAGTAAATCTGTGTGGGAGAATTAACCCCATGAATAAAATCTGTTTTCTTTGCTTACACTCGAGCATCACAACTCATTATTTTGTGAACGGCTGATTCTGGTACGAATGAACTACAACCCCCACAATCCTTTGCAAGTCATAATAATATTTTGCCTTTGCTAAGACTGTGGACATTCATGACCAGCGCCCCCCGTTTACAACGCAGTACCAAAAAAAAAGGTTTCCTCCGGTTTACCATCGCTTTAGCAAAGTCTGGAAAAAAGAGGAGTTTATGTCCTTGGTATTCCAATGGAGAATGCAATCTGGCTGCTTCCATAATTTGCGTGACTTGTTGAAATCGCAGAACTTTTAGTATGATTGGGCGTGGATGCTTGCCTGAGACCACAGACTGAGTAGGCAGCTGATGAGCATGCTCGATTTCAAATGGCATAGCAAACTTCACTTTTAGCACACCCGGGATCATTGACTGCAAGAAGGCCATCATATCTGTACCTTCAGCTCCTTCGGGAACTCCGAGGATCCTAATGTTGTTTCTCCGAGCATGGTTGTTACCATCTTCCAAGTCTCTTTGCAATGACTGGATCAGTTTTGCCTGCTTCTCAATGGCCCTGAACCACTTCCCATGTGTTGCCACCACATTCTCCAATCTCACTGTGATCGACTCCAAACTGTTTTTTTAAGGCATTGATATCCTCTTGCATTGTGTTCAGCAAGTCTCCATTTGATTTAATCATGCCTTTAACAGCACGGATCTCAGACAGAAGTTCCTGCAAGGCCTCAGGGCAATCCCGGATGACCGCCATTTTGTGAGGTGAGAGAGGCTCCGTTTTAGTTCAATTTGCACTGATGTTTTGTGTTCCTTGGTAATCCAGACACGTCGGCTTGGGGCCAGACATATCTAGACTCGACTGCTTCCAAAACAGGTAGGATCCACTCCATTAAAAGCAGCAGAAGTCAGGATTCTTGACCTTCCCCTCCGGAGCATAGCTCTCACATGTCCATCTTGCCCAAAGTTAGGCTCCGCCCCCCCTGTAAAGTTCTCTTTTAATATAGTGATCAAAAGGCCATATATTGATACAATGGTCTGGCCCTGAAAAAATATTCCTCCATAGAATCATCTTCTTCATAATGGGCCTGATTCTCTGTCACAAATAGTGGGGATGGAGGTCCTGTTGCCTTCTCCGGCCGTGTCTAATTTCCCCGCTGGTTGTACTAGGAAGTTAAGACGGGGGTGGGAAAGGTGTGGCTCGGGGGTGGAATCTGGGTGGGCAGTGGGTGATCGCCGGCCCTGGACGTAAAGGGCCGATTCTAATGTCGACCTTGTACATCCAGGGCTGGCAACTTGTGTGGGGAAGTTATTCCACCTCCGAGCTAGAATAACTCCCCTGGACCATTTTTCTTCAGCGGCCCGGGGCTTGGATTGGCAGGGGAGGTCTGAAGGCATTCCCTGCAGCCCGACCCTGGCCTTAGGAGGCTAGATCGGGGGTCGGGATGCGGGGAATGAAGCCCTGAACAACCCAAACTATGGTTACACGATGCAAGGTCTTAAACGTGCTACATTTTAGCTTCATTGCATGCCCTTTAGTCTTTCTACTTCTTGAAGGAGCAAAAAACTGATCAACATTTACCCGTTCCATTCCACTCATCATTTTATATACCTCTATAATACCTCCCCTCACCTGTCTCTTTTCCAAGCTGAAAAGCCCTAACCTTCCATCTGTATTATCATTTTGGTCACTCTTATCTGTACCTTTTCTAATTCCCATATATCCTTTTTTACGAAATGGTGACCAGAATTGCACACAATATTTGAGTTATGGTTGCACCATGGAGCAGTACAGAGGCATTATAATATCATCTGTTTTATTCTCCATTCCTTTCCTTATAATTCCTAGCATTCTATTTTTTTTGGCAACCACTGCACACTGGGCAGAGGGTTCCAATATATGTGAAGGCCAATTCCATAGCATGCACATTTGGCCTGCGGGCATGTCCAAATCGAAAATGGGCCCAATTGTACCCTAATTCCGCAGCTGTGGCAATAGATGCACCCATAGTTCCAGAATAGGATACATAGGCATTTCCAGCACAGCATGAGCAAATCACTATGGAGAAACGCGCTCCACTGTTATAACAAGACACGAGTATATGCAGCAAATAGTTTGCATGTCCCCACGCTCACTGTATTCTGAAAAGATGGATGTTTCCAATCCTGCTCATCTCCGCCATACAATATATCCATGGACGCCTCCTCTGTTAAAATGTGCATCTCCTAATCTGCTCCTCTCACTGACAGTATTATGCTGATGCAAACTACATATAAATACTAATGATACATAAATGTTGATGCAAACTAGACTAGATATACTAGTCTGTTGCATGCTCAAACAGCAAGTAGAAAGTGATATGTTTGTCCTGACATACCTTACATCAAAACATCCATGGCAGTAGAAGAAATCCTTAGTCATATCTAAAACAGTTTTTACAATTCTAACTATGGACTCTTGCCAACTTTACAAAAACATCATTCAACTTTGCAGTTCCCCAAAGGATGCATTGTATTGCTGAGTGACATAACATAATGCTCTTCAAATGACTATGGCTATCTGGCTATGGCATCTGTTTCCCACATATCTGAGTTCTAGCATTTCACACATCAGTTCCCTTCATGCGGCGACACCTGTCCCATAGAATATCCACTTTCTGCCTGGCTTATGTTGGTCTGTATACAATTGCTATTTGTGGGGCAACCCTGAGCATTCCCACAATTGCTGTGTGGCAGTACTCCCTTGGTCAGCCCTGTGTGGGCATGGAAGAGGAGATCCCTGTGCCATCATACCAAGTAGCCAGCCTCCAGATATATCACCACTCTTGCAGCTCTCATAGATCCTGGACTGGGTAAGGATGTTAACCTCATGGAAAAATCTGGGGAAGGTTGGCACATCAGTCATGTCTCCCAGTGCCTGGCCCTGTCACACTACTGTGCCAATACCCAAAACAACAAAACACTGAGGACACAAACAACCCACTTAATCAAAAACCTCAGTATCACATTATCACTTAATCTACTCTGATTTTACTCTAATATTATACTCCTGAAAGAACATCTTAAAAGGAAGGAGAAAAGACCTCAGTAATCCTGATCTCCCTCTACATGGTAGTCAATGCTTGCCTGAAGGGGAACCACTCTGGAATACCATCACAGGTCTAAAACAATTCCTTCTACCCAAATTTTAATTATTCATATATTTTTATATTAAATATTACAAATGTATAGTTTTACCATACTAAGGACACAACCACTGCAGTTTCATAGTCAAAAAAAACTGATGCATAGCTTGCTAGCTTAATACTTCAGAGTACATAAGATCCGCAGCTTGCCAGCTCAGTACTCCAGGGTCCACAGCATTCTCATCGGCCCTACAGAGAAAGACAAACCTAAAGCCAGAACACTTCACAAAACTCTTGAAATAGTTTCAATCTGTTACTCATCTTATGGTGTGTCTTCCAGAAAAATATATTTCATTCCACAAATGCCCAGAGTTGTTTCGCAAACAAGTCACTTCATCGGGGGCTTTACTTTACAGCTCCAAACCATTTGTCTCTCTGGCTATAGCATCTGACGTCAACACTCAATTTAAATACCTTTCTGAACCAATCAAAGAGGCAGAGAGGAGAACAATGTAACCATTTCCTTTCAATTTACAAGAATACACCTCCCCCCCCCCCCACCATCAATGGCAGAATTTAGTCCATCAGGTTCAACAGTCTTAAGATAAAAAATCCATCGCTGTTCACTCTGCAACAAGAACAAGCCCCGATCCTCATTTCGCGACAGCACATTGCATGCATGCATGCAATGCTCGACAATGGGCCACCATAGGGGCATCTTTCTTCTCCTTAAGCAAACAGTACAGATGTTCTGACATAAAATCATATAGTTCTATTATTTAATATAAAAAAATATATGAATAATTAAAATTTTGGTAGAAGGAGTTTTTTAGACCTGTGATGGTATTCCAGAGTGCACAGTTTTAGAGACTGAAGATGGTGCTTTTGGGCATGGTTTCGTGCTGTTTGAACTGTTGAATGTTACTATATTGAGGGTCTCTTATTATTGAAATTGATACATTTTGATATTTAGCTATGGAGACCCTTTAGTGGGGGTTTTTCTGCCCTGTCATACTGGCACCTGGTGACACTGCGGTCATCCGTATGGTCTAGGTACTGGCCAGGCATTCATATTCCCCCTGAATTGCAGATGAGCACACCAGATCCTCCTGTGCATCTCTTAAACCACACACACTTTCACTTTCAGTAACAACATAAATCTGCCAAAAGATGTTATGAACCTATAAATAACATTTGGTATAACAGAATAGCATGGAGTCCCAGGACTAAAAATATGATCTCTGTTTCTCACACAAACAAGAATCCTTTCCATACTCACTCACATACTATTTCTACATCAACAGTCCCATTTTTCAGGACACAGGAATTGTTAGGGTTCCCTAGATTAGCTCCTTTAGCACAAACAAACAATAACAAGTGGGATTACAAGTGTAACACTATAAATTTACAATATAGCACCAACGAGAAAAAGTGTATCATATCTTAGATACATAAAAACCTGTGTGCGTGTTGGAGATTAAGTGAGGCCTTAGCGGAGGGACCTGGCAGCCACTGTGTTTCCACAGCAATTGCTTCAAAACACAGGTTTAGGGGGGCAAGATGGCGGCAGGTTGTTGCGGCTTTTAAGACGCTTGACACTTACCGCTCAGGTCCGGAGAGTTCGGCTGCTCTAGAATGGGGCGCGAAAGAGGAAATAGGCTTCCCTTCCCTCGGGGATGGCTTCTTCCAATACTCCCGGGCAGAAAACGTTGGTGGCATGCGGATTCTCAGCAGCAACTGGTGGAGCAGTGTCTTCAGCAGAGCCTTTGGTGTTTGAACCATCGGCTCTGGGTGCATCTGGGGTTTGGCTGTCTCCTGAGCAGCGTACCCCCTCCCAGCCTCGACCCGAGAGTGCTGTCCCGGCATTCGGAATGCCTCCCACCGGTTTGCCGATGTGCTTGCTGGTTAAAGGAGGTGAAGAGGGCTCCAGCGGGACTTTGAAAACTTCCTCACCCCTGGTAGAATTCGCAGTGGAGGGAGTTGGAGCAGGAAGGATCAGCTCCCCGGTTGGGGAACCTGCAGCTGCGGACGGGAGGTTTGAAGGAATCCCAGGTCTGAGCGGCTTGACAAAACCATCGGTTATAACTTTAGAAGCACTGTGGGATGCAGTGGCTACCATGAATACTTCTCTATTGGCTGTTGTGGGTGTAGTGAAAATGGATTCCCTTTCGTTGAGAAGTGACTTTGTTCAGGTGAAAGGTTTGCAAGAGGATCAGGCTCGGCGTTTGACCGGTGTGGAGATGGAGTTGGAACATCTTTGAGGACTCTGTGCTGCTCAAGTTAAGGATAAAATCTTGCTGTCTAAAAAGGCTGAATATTTGGAGAATTATGTGTGTAGGAATAACTTGAGGTTATTGAGCTTTCCTAAGTCTGCTATTATGTCGCCTTTGGAGATGGCTCGCAAATATCTTCGGGAAGTGCTCAAACTTCCTGCTAAAAATTTGCCTCCTATTGTGCGTGCACAGTATCTATCCGTAGGCCCTGTGTCTAAGGGTCCCACTTTGGGGAATCTGCTTCAAGGAGCCGGTGATCATACGGCTTTCTTGGAAGATTCTTTAGAAGTGGTGACCGGTCGAACTACCTTGCTTTTGACCCTAGCCTTGGATCCTGATAAATCTTTGATTCTTCAAGCATACTTTAGAAATTTCAATGTTACTTTCTTAGGGTCTAAAGTATACATGTTTCCTGATCTTGCTCATGTCACTCAGATGAGGAGAAAGGAATTCGACCTGGTGCTGGGCGCCCCACCTCACCCTCAGGGTGAGCACAGTACCCGCACAATGTGACAGTCTGTGGCTACTCTGTGCCAGTACCACACACGGTCAGTTCCCCCTACCAGGCCGAGGTGCTGTGGGGGTGCATGCCCCATCTTGTGCCCATCTGTCGACTGCTGCTTTGCATGTGCAGTCCATCATGGGTATGGGTGGGTTAACCCTATCCTGGTAACCACAGCAGACAGTTTGTGTGGTGACGTGCAGTCCTTCTGCAGCCAGCCAGGGGTTTGTTAGCAGCTACAGAGCTGTAGCCCACTGGTTACTTCACTGTCTGTGAAGCCAGAGGTCATGGGTTCAAACCCATGGTGGGGTTGTTTGATAGGGCTGTCTGAGGCATTGTCTTTGACCAAGAGTCCTCTCCCTCGGGGGTAGTTTTTTGTTAAGATTTCCCTCTCGATGTATAATTACCTTTGATGATAAGTTTTTTTCTTTTTTTTTAGCCTAGTCAGTTATTGGAATTTCTTGTAGCTAGGGAAGGTCTTGTGGTGCATACTACTTCCAACATGGCTGATACGTAAGTCTCCATCCTGCTTTGATGATGTATGTTTCTATGTTTTCCTTTTTTTTCCCTGTAGCCTTCCTGGAATTGCCTAAAGATTGTGGGCTAATATTAGGATGTAACATTTATTCTTTTCTTTTTAATGCTTTGTTGGTTATTGTATGGAATGATTCATCTTGTTTCTTTCATTCTTGTTTTTGCTGGAATGTTTTTTTTTTTTTTTTGGAAATTTATAAAAATTAAATAAAAAAAAACCCACAAGTTTAAACCCCCACATATATCTTTCATCAACCCTAAGCTAAGAGTTTTTACTTTTTCGAATGCATTTAAAAAATAAATAAACCACTTAACAGACAAAAGTGAATCCTCCAAACACCAAATTACAGGACTGCTGGACGATAATGTCAACTCGTTTCACCAGATCATTCAAATGTCAGCATGGCCAGAATAATCACTATTGTTCTTCTTAATATTTCTTTCAGGGTAGTTAATAATGTCTCTTTAGCTTACAAGATTCCAACACCTCTGATTTCTGTTCTTTATAAATATATCGTGTGGTGTTTTTCCATACTGCAGTCCACCAGTTTATGTCAGACTAATCACCACCTTTATGCAAACACAGCAGAATATTTTCTAAGTAATGGCCTTATTCCATGTCTCCAGCAGGTATAGCGGGCACTCCGAAACTGTAGACGGGCGTTTCCTGAATACACTTTATATGTCTCCATGGCAAACTACACCCCCATTCTATCCCTCCCAGTCATGTTCTGAGATCCCTGTGTTAGCGAGATAAACATCTGCAGACGCTATGTACTGGAATACGCTCGTAGACATTTCCGGCAGATAAACGTCCCTGGTGCACGTACAAACCCTTATTCGGTTTCTAGAATGACCTCCTAAGTGTATTGATATTATTTTTTTTATGTGTATGAATATATGGGTTCCTTGGTAAGCTTCTATTCACATGCATTGTGGAGATTAGTATTCCTGAGGGAATTCTGCACAACTGCGCAATGCAGAATTTGCTCAGAGTTCTCCACTTTCACAGAATTCTACATTTGCTGTGCAGAATTCTGCACAGACATTGGTCAGCCTGACAGTGAGAGGATCAGACACACAAGCGTTAAGAGCGCTTGATCCTGCCTCATTGTTAGCAGCAACACAACCAAGGGGGCACTTCTGTTTGCTCCTGCGGCTGTGCTACAGTCCGACACAAGTGTGTTAAGAAAATATACTTCCTGTGTACCTTTTAAAATTCACCAGCATCGGACTCTAGCACAGCCATGGGAGCAAATGGAAGTGCTCCCATGGCTGTGTTGCTGCGATCAGGCTGTTGGAGAGTCAGTGGGAGGCTGGCTGGGGGCTAGGGATGGGCTACTGGTGAATCAGAGGGGTTGCTGGGGGGTGGAAATGGAGACTTGTGAATCAGGGGTTTTCTGGGGGCTAGAGATGGGCTGCTAATGAATCGGAGGGGCTGCTGGGGATGGAGATAGGCAGCTGCTGGTTTTTTTTGGGGGGGGGTGGCTGGTGGCATTAGAAAGGTTGTTGGTGGGTTGGGGGTTGCTGGGGCTTGAGATGGGCTACTGGTGTTTCAGGGAGTGGCTGGGGCAGGAGAAGGACTTCTGGTGAATCAGAGTAGCTGGGGCTAGAAGTTAGAGGAAGAAAAAACAGGGGGTAAAAGGATGGTTTGGGGACAGGACTATGTTTGGAGCAAGAGAACTAAAGATGAAAAAGGCAGAGGGAATTTCAGGTATAGAGAAGGAGTTAAGCTTTATGATAGGAGAATTCTGCACAAAAATTTACTAATAAAGCATGCAGAATTTTGCAGAATTTTAAAATACTATACAGAGAATATTCAAAAGTTTTGCGCAGAATTCATCCAGGTTTAGATTAGAATGTAAAAATATATAGTTCACAATTACATCTGTATAATTAAAATATTATATCTTTTCTCTACTGAATGTAATCACAGTTTAAATCTTTTTGTGCCTAATTTTAAGTACAGCAGTAACTCGAATATTATCTATAGCTGGTCACTAAAACTTCAACGCAATTGTGTTAAAACATTCCGTGAGCAGACTGGTTGGTATTTCTGCCTCCTCATATTATAGCTTTTAATTGAATATTTGAATGTTTGGATCACTGTAGACATTACTGTTAATGGGGCTATTAGTCTGGTTAAAAGACTGATAACATTTTGTCATTCAGTCTTTACATAATATCTACTACAAAACAGACAAGAAATATTGGATTCTAATTCTAAGTTCCAGACATTGATAAAGGCACTGTTTGATTCCTTTAAGAGATGAGCCTATTTGGACACCAGTATTACAGAAGACATAATGTCTGCTTTTCCAGAAGAAGAATGCCTACATGAATTATGATTTCCTATTATCTAAGGAATGTTGTGAGGCATAAAGAGTGAAATGAAAACCACAAGATGAAAGTGCATAGCATTTCTGTTCTATACATTTGTCAAGGATTGCCATTGGTTTGCGACCAAGCATTAAATAAAAGATCCCTCACTAAGGGCCTGATTTATCAAGCTCTTTGCCATAGATAAAGAATGAAGGGAAAAAATAATAAATCAGTTTCTTTAAGTCTAATACATAATTGAAGGGCCAATATTCAAATAGAGTCATACATCCACTGGAGATTGGTGAATGCATAACTTCATAAGATTTTCAGCCCCTTTAAAATAGTGCTAGACAAACTATTTTTATGCATTTATTTATTTATTTATTTAACATTTCTTTAATGCTGCCTTTCAGATTATCAGGGCGGTTTACATAAAACAGTAACTTGCTGTACATGGAAAAGAGCAAATAGAACATAATACTAGAACTAGGGGATGGGAACATAACATGGATAGTACTGTATAGTAGAACTATGCATAGGGGGGATGGTATTTACAAAGGGCTAAATACAGGGGGTATCCAGAACCTGTAGGCATATTGATAGCATGGGTGGGAGCATCTTAATCGTTTCACTATTATCAGTACAGTGGAGGGCCAGAGTTAGGGGGAATCAGAGCAATAAACTGAAATGCTCCATATAGCAGCGATATTCTGCCACTATGAGGGTAAATTCCTGCATACAGTAATTAGCATGTGTTTTTAGGCATGTATTTCATGACTATTTTATAAAGTCAAGTACGTGCATACTTTATAAAAGACTACCATAAATGGCTGAAAATGTGTGTTAATTTAAGTCATGATCACTTACACTAGCCTAAATGCAAACACCAACATTTGTTAGGAACATGCATGGATTATATTTTTCTATAATTTACTTCCGTTATCTTGTGCTCTGCCATTTGCACCACACAAACTCCACACTGTGCATGGCCACTTATGTGCATACATGACTAAAATACTTTAATTTAAGCCCATTGTTGAGTGGGAGGCAACAAATGATACAGTTAAATGGAGCTCACTCTGAGGAAAAGAATGTTACCAGTGGTATGCAGCAGGGATTTGTCGTTCGTCTGATTCTTTTTAACATTTTTGTTAGTGATATTGTAGAAGGGCTATCGGGTAAGGCTTGCATCTTTGCAGATGATACCAATCTTCCATCCTGTCTTCTTTCCTTTCTTCAGCTCTTGAACATCACATTTTTCTTTCTCTCATTCTTCCCTCTCCTTTCTCTCTGAAAGAACCTCATCCTCTTTCCACTGTGCCATCTCCTCTCTGCCTCACATTCTTCTGCTCCTTCTTCTTCTATCATTCAGAGACATTAAGCCCAACCCTGAACCCCCAAGGCTTTTCTCTCATTCCCATGACAGTTCCTCATTCAACCATTCCAGCCTCAGTCATATTGCTCTCCTCTCTCCCTTTTTTATGTGCCTTATGGAATACTCATTCAATATCTAATAGAAATAAAAAGATTGTGTAAAGGAGAGTTTAACACTTTCCATCTTCTAGGTTTTACTGAGACCAGGCTCCTCCCTGATGACACTGCTTCGGTCACTGCCCTCTGTCACGGCGACTATCAATTCTCCCACACTCCTCGTGACACTGGCCATGGTGGTGGTGTTGAGTTTCTGCTTTCTCCTTTCTGCCAATTTCAAACCCTCCTTCTACCTCAGCCTCACTCCTTTTCTCCTTTGAATTCCATTCCATTGGCCTTTTAATCCCTTACTTCTCTGAATAGCTGCTATTTATAGACCCCTGACAAGTCCATCTCTACCTTCCATACTAACTGACTCAAGGCTTTCCTTATTTCTAGATTCTTCTTCCCCCTCCTTTATTCTTGGTGACTTTAATATTCATATTGATAATGCTTCTGACCCCTATACTTCTAAGCTCCTTTCCCTTACCTTATCATTCAACCTCCAGCTTTGCTCTTCTTCCCCCACTCATCAGTTGCGCAGACTACAACTTGTCCACCACACAGCTGCTCGTATTCTCACTCACGCTTCCCGTTTCGATCATATCACCCCCATTCTGATTCATCTTCACTGGCTTCCCTTGGTCTATCATATACAGTTCAAAGTACTCATATACGTGCACAGAACCATCCACACCAGTGTCCCCCTTTATCTCGCCAATTTAATACACCTTCATTCAGCTCACCATTCTCTTAGGTCTGTTCACTTGAATCGTATGTCCCTTCCCTCACCATCACAAGCCCACTTGGAGTCTACACGTTCCTCAGCATTTTTCTTCTTGGGTCCCCGACTCTGGAACTCGCTCCCCTCCGCCCTTCGTCTGGAGCCCTCTTACAAAACATTTAAGGCCAGATTGAAGATCCATCTTTTCTGCACCGCTTTCAATCTTCCCCCTCCCTCCATCCCCCTTTCTCCCCCGCCTCGATAGTTCTAGTTGTACCAATTTTTGTTGCCGTGCACTTTGCTTGCTCTGTCTGTTGCTTTACTCTTCCTCTATACTCTATCCTTTTTCTTAATCCCTTATGGCATTCCTTTTCCTTTTCAGCAGCTCATAT
The DNA here is from genome assembly GCA_033557465.1 of Ichthyophis bannanicus. Classification (NCBI taxonomy): domain Eukaryota; kingdom Metazoa; phylum Chordata; class Amphibia; order Gymnophiona; family Ichthyophiidae; genus Ichthyophis; species Ichthyophis bannanicus. The sequence goes on along the minus strand of CM066036.1, from coordinate 728,732,311 downwards.
ATTTTTGTTATTGTACACCGCTTTGATGCCACTGGTAAAAGCAGTATATTAAATGCACCAATAAAGATAAAGATAAAGATCAGCATGGTCGTCTAATTTTCATACCTCAGTTCTTCCCTTATCTGACCATCACCTGCCTCAATCTCACCCAGTTTCCTCCAACCTATTTAGAAATCTTCATACTATCAATCCATTGACTCTCTCCACTATTGTCTCACCACCTCTTTCTTCCACTTTGTCTTCTAAGTCTGTTGATGAGGCTATAGTTACCTATAATACTGCTCTCTCTCCTCTGCTCTGAATGCTCCATACCATGTTCTGTGGGGCGCACTATACCTCAGCCCTGGCTGTACAACTACCTACCATCTACATTCCTGTGCCTGCTCAGTTCAGTGCATTTGGCTCAAATCCCACTCCCTTTCTGACTATCTTCACTTTGAATTCATGCTTGCCTCCTAGCTCTTACCAAGCATAACTACTATGTTTATATGACTAACTCTCTTGCCTCTGACCCCCGCCATCTTTTCTCAACTCTCAACTCTCCCCTCAAGGTGCCTCCACCTCATACTTCTTATCTTTCTGCCCAAACTGTAGCCGACTATTTTCATGACAAAATCCACAAGACTCCAGTTCCCCACTAGATCAGCTTCATCCCCTCTTCCCCCTCTTCAGTACCAACTTTTCCCCTCAATCTCTGTTACTCTTTCATCCTTCTCTAAGATCTCTGAAAAGAAAAGCCTTCATCTTCTTTCCTCCTCTAAACTTACTATCTGTTCTTCTGATCCTATCCCCACTCATCTCTTTAACACCATCTCCTCCTCTGTCACCCCTTCCATCTCACATATTCTCAATCTATCACTCCACTGTAACTGTCCCTGCAGCCTTCAAGCTCTGCTTAGGCGCTACAACAGCTGGACAGCCTCACAGACCTTGATCGGTGTCCCACAGCAGAGGATCAGGAACACAGGATTCTCCCATCTTTCTGATGCAGAAGACTTATTGGGGCCCCAAATCCAACCATGAAAACCAGCAGCAGAACTTAAAACAAAGGAACACTTAGGTGTGCCTGCACTTGGTAGGCCCACGCCTTAGGGCCTCACCAGAGGGCCCTTTGGTATGGACCTTAGATGGGGATTGACAATGGCAAGGAAAAGAAAACCACATGCAACGCCAGCTCAACAAAAACGTTGACCCTCCACAAAGTGAAACAATGTACTACTCCAATCAACGGACCATAATTAGAACAGGCAACATCACACAGACCTCCAGAAGAAAGCACCAGCAACAATTGCAACCAGAAAGTAAAACACAGAAAATGCTCACCATTTACCCTTTGCTCTACCTGCTACTAGCACTTCTGCTACTCACCAGAGCCCACAATACTCCACCCAACACAGCATCCCTACTATGGCTCACAAACCAACTATCTAACAGAGCAAATGCTCATCTCCCACACAACACTTACCAAACCACAATATGACTAATTCACATATAAAACTTCACACCACAAGTCACCCCATTACCACTCAACACCACACCCACACACTCCTTACAATGTGCCCTAATAAACTCCCGATCCATACGAAACAAAATTCAAATCATCAAAGACCTCTTGGAATCAAAAAAATCTGAGCATACTCTGTACTACCGAAACATGGATCATAGAAACAGACAATATACTCCTTAACAGGCTCATGCCAAATGAATACAACATATACCAATGTCCCAGAATCCAATGATGAGGAGGTGGAGTGATAGTCATAGCCAAGAAAAACATAAACCTCTGGCACCAAGCACACAACAGCACCAACAAATCTGACTCCATCACCGTCTCCATCAAAATGACCACAATCTGCCTTATATATAAGACACCGACCTTCAACACCAGCGACCTAGCAGAAACACTGGGTACAGTTAAAACAGCAGAGAGAACAGGAATTAATGGTTCTAGGAGTCTTCAACCTCCCCTCCCTACACCAAAACCATGCACAATCCTTCCTTCAAGCCATGACAGCGATGGACCTAACACAACAAATAAATGCTCCCACACACACAAAAAGGAAACACATTGGACTTGATATTCTTCAATAGCCCTAATGCCCAGCCGAACACCTACTTTATACAAGTACATCCATTCCCATGGTTGGACCACAAATTCATTGAATTCTTGCTCCCACAAAGCCCCACCAATATAAGTCCCAACCAGCAACCATCAACCAGAAGAAGATTTAAACCATTCTATAAAGAGAGCTTCATCAGTGAAACCATTGAACAAATGCCTACTGACTCCACTGACCCAGAAATACTCATAGAAGTTTGTAACACCACAATCAGAAAATCAGCAATCACCCCAATACCCCAAAGACAAAAACGACAAAGATACACACGAAGCAACACAAGCTTGAATGGTATACCCAACCCTCTGATTCCTAAAGAGACAACTCCACAGACATGAAAGAAAATGGTGAAAAATAAAACAAGACAGAGACAAAGCACAATATCTACAGCTGATGAAGGAATACCATATCGAAACAAAGTAAAATGAGAACACCATACCAATCTACTAAACACCATAATCAACTGAACAAAATAAATCTCCATTGTGAAACAACTGACAAAAACACCAGCTACCGACAACCAAGACATCAGATCACCCACCAAAAACTTGCCCAACACTACAAACAGCCACAACCAAATAACAATACCCCACCCTCTACCATGGATGCACCCACGGACACCTGGAGCTCTATCATAACCATGGATGATCACATAGACACCTGGAGCGCCTTCAATCAAATGAACGAAAGACAAATAGAGAACACCATAACATCCCTGAACAGAACAACCTCCCCCCTCGACCCCTGCCCCACATCATGGATAAAGGCAACCAAAAAAGAACTCAGCGGAATAATCACCAAATTCACACAAGAGATACTTCAACAAAGAATCATGCCCATAAGCCTAAAAACCTCCTCCATTCATCCCACGCTGAAAAAATCAAACCTGAACACAACCGATCCGGCATCATAAAGACCCAGTGCAAACTTGCCCCTTGCAGCGAAAGTTATAGAGAAAATGGTTCAGTACCAACTACAAGAACACATTGACAGACACAATCTCCTAGATTCCCAGCAACATGAATTCCGACCACAACACAGAGTAGAAACTTTATTAACCACATTAATAAACATACTCATGCAAGGAATGTAGTGGACCAATCAAGGCTACCTATTAATCTTCCTAGACATCTCATTGGCCTTCGACACTGAATCACCAAATACCCTATAAAGCCTTCGCAAAATTGGAATACAGGGAAATGTCCACAAATTTATTTTATTTTATTTATTTATTTATAGTCTCTTATATACCGCACTATTCAGCATCAGCGCGGTTTACAATAAACAAGGAGTTACACAATTCAACGGTACTTTGTGTTTACAGAAAAAACAGGAAATACAACTCGGATAACAGGGTAATTAATTAATATAACAGACATGATCTCATCCTGGCTTCAAATGGTTCACATCCTATCTCACCGACAGATATAACATAGTTACTCACCTGTAACAGGTGTTCTCCAGGGACAGCAGGAATCAGTCCTCACTTATGGGTGAGGTCGGCACCGATGGAGCCCACGCGGAGCAATTCCCCAGCTTTCAAAGAAAGCCTTTGGGATTGCTGCCATGCATGCATGGTCCTCTTCCCGCCCAAGGGTGCTATCTTGCTCAGTCAAGTCCCTTAGCTCGAGCCCTACCAAGCAGATGGCAAGGGAAGGCAAAAATTAAAGCAACTCATCGGGGAGGTGGGAGGGTAGTGAGGACTGAATCCTGCTGTCCCTGGAGAACACCTGTTACAGGTGAGGAACTACGCTTTCTCCAGGAACAAGCAGGAAGTCAGTCCTCACTTATGGGACTCCCTAGCTACAGGCTACTGATCCTGTAACCAAAAAAAAACCCCGCCTCTGCGAGGCCATGAGCAGAAGCCGAAGCCTGAAGGAGCCCAAGTCCTCGGGTTCTTGGGGCGAAGCCATCGGTAGCCATGAAGAAGGGTCGTAGGGCAGGAGTTGCTTATATTCCGAACAGGTTACCACCCTTTTCCTTTAAAACCTGGTGCAAGGGGCTCCAGCCATGAGAGCCTGGAGCTCACTGACCGGCGGGCCGAGGTCATCACCACCAGGAAGGCTATCTTCCAGGACAGGTGCTGGAGCGGACACGTCACCATTAGCCCAAAGGGTGGCCAGGTGAGCTGCAAGAGTATCACATTCAGGTCCCATTCTGCTGGAGGAGGACGGATGGGCAGCTTGGAAAGCAGAAGACCCTGCATGAAGCGGGAGACTAACGGCTGCTCTGAGAGGGGTTTTCCCTCGATGGGGAGGTGATTAGACGAGATGGCGCTCAAATGAACCCTGACAGAGTTTGACTTCAGCCCTTATCTCGAGAGATGGAGGAGGTATTGGAGAACCCATCGAACGAGGCACAAGAAGGGGTTGATCTGGCGCTCCGAGTACTAGACGGAGAAGAGTCTCCACTTAAAGGCATAGGCTCGCCTAGTGGAGGACTTCCTCGACCTCCTCCGGAAGGGCCAGAGATGCTAAGGAGACCCATTCAGCCACCAGACCATGAGGGATAGGGAGGTTAGGTTCGGGTGCAGCACCCGACCCTCCTCCTGTGTCAGCAGACCCTGGGTAGGACCCAAGGGAACCAGAGGCTCCATCGACAGCTGGAGCAGGAGTGGAAAAAAATGCTGCTGAGGCCATGAGGGGGCCATGAGAATCAATGATGCCCTGTCCCACAGAGCCTTGAAAAGAGTCCTCGCAATGAGGGGGAAAGGAGGAAATGCATAGAAAAGGCTGGATGACCAGTCCAGGAAAAATACATCGGGGCCCTCTCTGCTCGGTTGCGGCACTGGCCCACAAAAGCGGGGAAGCTGCGTGTTCCGGGGACTGGCGAAGAGGTCTATTGCTGGCATCCTCCAGTGGAGAAACAGCCGGTCTGCTACTCTGGGATCCAGCTGCCATTCGTGGGGGCGAAGGATTCTGCTGAGTCTGTCCGCCAGGTCATTCTCCTGACCCGGGAGGTACGTCGCCTTGAGGGACATCCTCCATCAGACAGCGAAAGAGCAGATGAGGACCACTTCCCGGCAGAGGGAGCATAATCCTGAGCCTCCCTCCTTGGTGATGTAGAACACCACTACATGGTTGTCGGTCTGCACGAGAACCGACCTCCCGCTGAGGTATTCTTCAAAAACCCTCAGGGCCCACCAAATAGCCCGGAGTTCGAGCAGGCTTATTTGCAGCTGAGACTCCTCAGGTGACCACTGTCCCTGCGTGCAGAGTGGCCCGCAGTGGGCTCCCCACCCTAACAGGGAAGCGTCTGTCATCAGCACATCATCGTGCTGCAGGGCCTGAAAGGACAGTCCCCGCAGGAGGTTGCGGGGATTTTGCCACCAGCTCAGGGGCAAGCGGAGGTTGCGAAGAACCATGATGGGGTCCCTGAGGTGTCCAAGGCACTGGCTCCATTGGGCACTGAGATACCACTGAGCTGTCCGCATGTGCAGACAGGCGTGGGGAATCATATGCATAGTCGAGGCCATGTGGCCCAGGAGATGTAGCATGGTCCATAGCTCGAAGGCGGGTGGAGTGATCCACCAGCAAGAAGGCTGAGTATCGAGGTGCGCCCCATCGGACTCCCACCCTGAGTAATCGGTCGAGGAGTCCGAGCCGGGCAGATCGCCCTGTCCGATGGCCAGTGGCCTGGTGCCGGAGGACCTGGATGATCTCACCTCCCAAGAATTGGAGGGCGAGTGTGACCAACGTTGAGGACCCTAATGAGGCCAGCGGCTCTCGGGGGTTTCCTGGATGGATTTTGGTGTCCCACGCAAGGGATCCACGGTCTCTGGGCGCGAGTCAGCAAAGCTAGCTGTGAGCACCTGCTGGGAAGCAATGAACGCAGAAATGCTGCTTTCCAATGCCAACATGCAGGACTCCCACTTGTGCGTGGGGCCCTGCGACGCCGATCCCAGAGTCACCGGGTCAGGCATTGAGGAGAAGAGGGGGTCCTCGCTGGGATGACCCTCAGGAGACCGGGCGCCTTCGCCGGAGGCCTCTGCTTCTGTGCGTGGTATCTTGAGGGGCTATTCCTTGTCTGACTCTAGGGAACGCTGAAGTGGGCTACGTGACCGGGCGCGACAGCGCTTGTGCTTGTTGGGAGTCCAGGACAGCGACTTCGAGGCCGCCTTTTTTTTGCACTGCTCCACCTCCGTGGTCAGATCCCTGGTCAGAGTGCTGCCGAGAACGTGGGGCCGTAGGGGGGGAACCCACCAGAGGAGAGACAACCAAAGCCACCACTGGGGACTCTGAGTCGGCCTTTCGGAAAATGTCTTCGGACTTCTGCTTATGGCTGAGCAGGGCCTTAGAGGACATTTTCTTGCAGAGTGAACAGAGCTCTGGATCATGGTCGACTCCAAGGCATCGCAGACAACAGTCATGAGTGTCCATAAGCGATATGTTCCTAGAGCATCTTTTGCATTTTTTGAATCTGGTGGCCATGGGGGCAAAAATGGCCCCTGCAAGGTCGAAGACCCATGCGGCCAGCGGTTAGAGAAGAAAAGGGGCATGAAGCCTGTAACAGAAAAATGAAAAGAAAAAGAGTATCCCCGATAGCTCTAAAAAATAGAACAGGGGAAGGACGGGTAGAGGACCGGTGCAATCGGAAAATAGAGAAGCCTGAAAGGCAAAAAAATGAAACTTTTTCCGAGGGACGAGGAAGAGCGTCCGAAGGGCTCTGTGGAAAAAGGGAGACTGAGCAAGATGGCACCTTTGGGCGGGAAGAAGACCACGCATACGTGGCAGAAATCCCAAAGGCTTTCTTTGAAAGCTGGGGAATTGTTCAACACAGGCTCTGTCAGTGCTGACATCACTCGTAAGTGAGGAATGGCTTCCTGCTTGTTCCTAGAGAACAGAAGGTAAGGATTGGAAACAACTCTTCAACCCCATATAAACAAACCCAAGGTGTGCCACAAGGATCCACGCTCTCCACTATGCTCTTCAACCTAAACCTATGACCTCTCTGCACAATCATAAGAACACACAAGCTAAACCTACATGTCTACTCCAATGACATTACGATTTATGGATCAATCGACACATGCCAACTCAAAATAACAGCCCACCAAGATTGCTTCACCGAGGTAACAAAATGGCTAACAGAAAACTACCTACAAATAAACTATAATAAGACAGAGGACCTCTACATAACAAGAGACACTGCATTCACCCCCCCCCCCCCGATAACACTGAATAACATCACAAAGAAAACTAAAACTGAGGTGAAATACCTAGGAGTCATCATCGACCAACACCTAACCTTCAAAAAGTGCAGAGATAAAACCACTCAAATAATTTACTTTAAGGCAAAGACACTCCAGCACCTCTGACCACTCCTTGAACCAGAAGACTTCCGTACCATATTCCAAGCATCGATAATACCCCACCTGGACTACTGCAATGCCATTGTACAAGGCTACCGCATCCACACTCCTACCGCTTCAGAAAGCTTTCCACTCAACAGCAAATATCCTACAAGCAGCAACAAGAAAAGAACATATCATTCTGATACTCAAACAGCTTCACTGACTCCCCCTGCAGAGCTGCATAGCATACAAAACCATCATGCTAACATACAAAGCAATTCATTCAGACCACCCCCCCCCCCACACACACACACACACCTACAAACACTCATACAGCCCTCACAACCACATAGAGCAAGATGGACCTCGACAAGGAACACCATCAGCACCCCCAATGTCAAAGCCAAATTCAAACAAGACATGCAAAAGAGCCTTCCAACTCTAAGCACCTTCCGAACCAGCTCAGGAACATCACAGACCACAAGACCTTCAGCAAAAAAATTAAAGACACATCTCTTTACTGAACATTTCCACAGCAGTGAATAACTTCCCACCAGAAGAACAATGCACATGTGCCTGACTCTAATTTGTTGTATATAAAGAAACCTGTATATAGTTAAGAGCCAACACTCTTTGATTGCATGCTGTAAATAGTTAATGCCAACGTTTCAATGTAAGTTACATCACCAGTTCTATGTATATCACCTTGACTCAGAAAAAAGCGGTATATAAATACAGCTAAATAAATAAATAAATGCTGTGGTCACACCTCTCCTCAAGAAACCTTCATTTGGCTCTACTTTTCCTTCTAATTATTGACCTATCTCCCTTCTTCCCTTCTTTTCCAAACTTCTTGAACATGCAGCTCTTGACCACTGCCTTGAATTTCTCTCCTCTCAAGCCTTTCTAGATCCATTTCAATCTGGCTCTACTGAGACGGCTCTGGCAACTTGTTCCTGGCTAAATCCAAAGGCAGCTACTCAGTCCTCATTCTTCTTATTTATTTTTATTTTATTTATTTATTTACCTTCTCTTATATACCGCACTATTCTGCATCAGTGCGGTTTACAATGAACAAACTGAAATTACATTGAACAGGGCATTATAACTTGGAGATAACTATTTTACAGGGAACATGGGCTATGGAGGGTTAAGTGGCTTGCCCAAGACTACAAGGAGCACCTGTGGGAGTAGAAACCCCAGTCCTTCCGGCCCAAGGTTGCTGTCCTCTAGTGGGATTTGAACCCCCGACCTTCCAGCCTGAAGTACCTTGCCCCAACCACTAGGCCACTCCTCCACTCCTTGACCTTACTGCTGCTCGACACCGTTGACCACCACCTTCTCTTTGACACATTGTCCTCACTTGATTTTAAGACTCTGTCCTGTCCTGGTTCTCTTCTTATCTCTCTCATTGCTTTTTCAGTGTCTGTTCTAGTGGTTCCTCCTCTACTGCTATCCCACTTTCAGTTGATGTACCCCCCAAGGGTTTGTTCTGGGCCCTCTCCTTTTCTCTCTCTATACCCAGTCCCTTGGTGCTCTGATCTCCTCCCATGCCTTTCAGTATCACTTTTATGCTGATGACTCTCTGATCTATCTATCTATACCTGATATTTCTCTGACACTCCAGGCCCGCATCTCTGCCTGCCTATCTGACTTCACTGCCTGGATGTCTCACCACCGCCTGAATGCCTCACCGCCATTTGAAATTGAACATGACCAAAACAAAACTTCTTATTTTTCCCCCTAATCCTTCATCTCTCTTCCTTCTTTATCTCTGTAGATAACACTCTTCTTCCTGTTTCCTCAGCCTACAACCTTGAGATTATCTTTGACTCCTCTCTCTCCTTCTCCATACATATCCAACAGATAGCTAAAACCTGTAATTTATTTCTCTATTACATTAGCAAAATTCACCTCTTCTGTTCTGAATACATTACTAACACAATTATCCACTTTTTAGTCACCTCCCATCTTGTGTATTGAAATCTCCTCCTTGCTGGTCTCATTTACCCCCTCAAGTCACTTCATTGGCTCCCCTTCCATTTCCATATCCAATTCAAACTTCTCCTTCTGACCTAAAAATGCATTTGTTCTACTGCCCCTCACTACTTTTCCTCCCTCCTCTCTCCCTACACCCTTCCTCATCAACTCCGCTCTTCCTCTGGCCTGCTTCTCTCGATGCCCCTTTCTTCCATTGCCAACTCTAGACTTTGATCCTTTCATCTTGCTGTCCCTTATGCCTGGAACAAACTACCCAAGTCTGTATGCCAGGCTTCATTCTCTTCCCCTTTTCAAATCCAAGCTAAAGGCTCCCTCTTTGTTGCTGCTTTTGGATTCTTATCCCTTGTTTTCCTTGTGTCGCCTTACCTTTCCCTATTTGTACCCTTATTCTCAACTACTGTATTGTCTATCTTGATTAGATTGCAAGCTCTGACGAGCAGTGCCATCTTTTATATATATATCTGTATAGTGCTGTGTATGCCTTGTAGTGCTATATAAATGATTGATAGTAGTAGTAATAGAATAGACACACAGGAAGGTGTAGATAGCATGAGGAGGGATGTAGCAAAACTTCAAGAATAGGCAAGAATTTGGCAGCTGAGATTGAAAGCTAAAAAATGCAAGGTCATACATTTGGGCTGCAAAAATGCAAGGAAGCAGTACAATACAAGGGGTGAAGTACTTCTGTCCACAAAGGAAGAGTGGAACCCGGGTGTGATTGTTTCGATGAAATTAAGATGGCTAAACAGGTAGAAAAGGCAATGAGAAAAGCCAGAAGGATGCTTGGGTGCATAGGGAAAGGAATAACAAGCAGGAAGAAGGAGATGATAGTGCTTCTGTATAAGGCTTTGGTGAGACCTTGTTTCTTGATTTGCATGCCCAGTCCTCTTGTACTTAGCGCTATTGCTCTGAGTTGTGCAGTCAGTAATACCTATTCCCGGTCATCCATCTCCTCTATTCTGAACTGACCAGTTACTGCTTTCCTGAAGGTGTGGCTGGGGCACACGTGCACTCTCTGCAGTGGTTCTGTAGCCTACTGTCACCCTAATAATGCATTTGTAGTTTACATTTGTAGGGTGTGCACAGCACATGTCTTTTCAGTGCACATGTGCTATGGCCATGCATGCCTTACTACTGTTTTAGTGACACAACTTGCTTATAGTCACGCCCATTGCATCTACCGTGGCCACTAGGCCCTGTCATGGTAAAACGCACACTAAACACATTTGTCCCATGCTACTCATAGCATTTTAGTAAACATGCCCCATTGTCTCCTAAACCAAGCAAGCACAGCTCTAGAATCAATACAATCTGAGAAATGATGATCTTCAAAATCTCAAAATACAATAGTGTGAAGTAGTGTGGCTTCATGTTAATTGGAATGTATGAAAATAAAGTCTTACAAATGCCTTTTTATTGGACTAAATTAATACAATTGTTGAGTAGTTTTTGGGAGCTGTTTGTGAAATATAATCAAGAATGGCCTGATGCGAGAAGTTCAAAAAACAGTTTATAAAAGCAATGAGTTTGCTCCTTATTGGCAGCTTGACCCTTATCGGTAGTACTGTACGTTTACCACTAGAGGTCATATATGTCATTTTGTACCTGAACCCCAACAAGGCAGGGACATCTGGGGGGGGGGGGCATTCTTGCCCTCACTAGGCCACTAGGGAACTCCCGTGTGAGTCAGAGGGGGCTATCACAGGTGGGAAGTCTGTAATTATTGAAGGTGATGGGAAGGCCATTAAGGGGGGGGGGATCTATACTGAAGATACTAGGGTCTGCCAGGGGTGGGAGTTCTATGTAGCTTTCAGGGCCAAGGTAAGTGCTTTGCTGCTTTGCTGATAGATACATCTACACTATCGGCAATGCACTTACTATGTGGTAAAAGTATGTGCAACTGCTGGCCACATCTCCATAAGTTACTATACAAGCTTTGCAGTTACTGTGTATTATTTTTTGTAACTAATGTAGGGTAACTGCAAACATTTACTGCACGTTAGTTACGTCTGCTTGATGTTCCCACTTTTGATCATGCATGTTTGGACGAGACTCAGTTGCAGACTTTCTCAGTGGTTGAACCTGTTCTTTGGATCTTGTTACCATTATATCCAGGCACATTGATAAGACTACAGTATTCAGGTAGAAGCTCAAGTCTTTTTTGTTATTTAGACTGGTATTCTATAGCTTATATCTTACAGGCCAGGAATGAAGAGCTTGCTTATTTCTTTTAGAGTTACCTTAGCTTTGGCGATGATTTTATTTGCTTAATGAAGCAGTTTCATAACAGATGTTGGTGGGATCAGTGTTTTATATTTATATTTTCTTATCCAATTGCTATGTTTGTTTTATATTTTTTCATTTTAGAATTTTATGTATTGAGATATGTACTCTGCTTAGGTTACTTGATAATGCAGATAAGAATATAAAAGAATGAATAAATGAATAAATAAATAAATAAATAGGCCCCCTACATTTAGGACTCACAGATTCAGCAATCTGATATAATGTGGTTAGGCTCATTGAACATTCTCATAAAGATAGCAGGATCTTTTACTAAAGAGTGCTATACTGTCAACATGCATTTTAGCGTATGGTAACTGTTAGCCGTAGGGCTGTGGTGACTATTACTTTTCACTGCTTCCTGTGTTAACTGCACTTTGCACAATGGGGTGGCAAATACATGAGTAGTGGTTAGTGCAATGTTGGCAATTATTATGGATGCATATAACATCACCTCAGTGGGGGATGTTAAGTGTGGCTGTGTTAATTGCAAATGCCGTTGCTGCATGTTAGGGTACTTTTCAGTATGGTAACTGCTGGGAACATGCTGACCACATCCGTGAGAGTTAGCACAACTTTCACTTACCATGCATTTGTTTTTATGCAAAGCACATGATAATTGAAAAATCTTACCACACCTTAGTAAAAGAGTCCTTTCTTTGGATGTCTTCATACAGGGTCTACACTACTGATTATCACAAAACTATTATTAATGCATTCATTTTAGATTGAAAACAGAATAGTAATTAACATTAGTAATTTGATATAATGCAACCCAATACACAATCTTGGAGGTAATTAAATAAAAAATAATAACTAAGACAAATATCATGTTATAAATAATATTAAAAGAGACTATGCAATATAAATTGTCATAACCAGAAAAAGAAACTGCAAGTCTATATGAGTATGGTTTCCTTAAACTATTTTCTAATGAAAATTGGTACGGTGTCTGCAGATAAAAACATACCATGAATTTTGCAGTAATGCAAACAGTAAGAACATTGCCCTCTAGATAGTTAAATTCTTATTTTATGTCTAAATGGGTAAATGTTTAGCATCACTAATGATCTTAGAAAACCCACTTCATTTTTTATGCATCTAACTTTAGAGGAACAGTATCAAAGGCTTTGCTGAAATCTAGGTAGATCACATCCTTTGCAATGCCGTTGATCTAATTCTCTGGTCACCCAGTCAAAGAGCTCAATCACATTTGTTTGGCATGATCTTCCTTTGCTAAAACCATGTTGTCTTGGATCATGCAATCCATTGCTTTCTAGAAAGTCCACTATTTTTTTTTCAAGAGCACCTCCATTACATTTCTCACCACAGAGGTAAGACTTATAGCCCTATAGTTTATCACCTCTTCCCTATTACCACTTTTGTGAAGAGGTACCACATCAGCCCTTCTCCAGTCCTGCAGAACCTCTCCCATCTCCAAGGATCTATTAAAAATATCTTTTAAAGGCCTTTGCCAAGAACCTCTCTGAGCTCTTTTAGTATCCTGGGATGTATCCCATCTGGTCCCATGGTCTTGTCCACTTTTTGTTTTGCAAGCTTTTCAAAAACAACATCTTTTGTGAATGGTATGGTGTGTACCCCAGACCAAGACAAACCACCCATCTGGGCTGCAGCAGAATCAGATAGTGTTGACGGCAGAGGATCACATTTCTGTGACAACGGCAACAACACCAAACTTAAACTGCGCGGAAGAAAGGCCCGGCAATCTACTTCTGTATCTTGCCATGAAAACCCAATGGATAGTTACAACAAAACAAATTGTGCTACAGTGCTGGAAGATGAGACACCCAGGTCGGAAGGCACTCAACTAGCTACTGGGGAAGAGCTGAAGACTTTTCAGAGTAAAGCCAGCATTTATGATGTGGTTGGATCAAAGCCCTCGGGACGTCTGATTGCTGATGTAGCTGCACATGAAATGAGAGTCAGAAGGTGTAAAGATGTCTTACATATTGGAACATGGAACGTACAAAGCATGAACCAAGGGAAGTTGGAGGTGGTCAAGAATGAAATGGGACGTGTACAACTTGATCTGTCGGGTGTCAGCGAACTGAAATGGACTGGCATCGGGCACTTTGCATCAGATGATCACATGGTCTACTATGCTGGAAATGAAAGACAAAGAAGAAATGGTGTTGCATTTATAATAAAGAAGAAACTTGCAAGAACTGTAATGAAATACAATGCAGTCAGCGAACGCTTAATCTCTATTCCTCTATGAGGAATGCCTATCAACACAACTATAATTCAAGTATATGCCCCAACAACAGCTGCAGAAGAGAATGAAATTGAAGAGTTCTATGAACAAGTACAAGCTGAAATTGACAAAACATGCAAACAGGATATCCTGATAGTCATGGGTGACTGGAACACAAAGGTTGGCAACAAAGAAGAAGGCAAAGTAGTTGGAAAATATGGACCTGGCAACATAAATGAAGTTGGAGAAAGACTCATAGAATTCTGCAAGACCAACGATCTATTCATCTCAAACACCTTCTTCCAGCAACACAAGCGGTGATTGTACACATGGACTTCACCCAATGGATTGTATAAAAATCAAATTGACTACATCTGTGGAGAAACTCTGAAAATTGCCCAGAAATGCAGAGAAGCTAAAGCCAGAGGAGAAAGAAAGACAATCACAGAACTCAACAGAGATTTCCAACGTGCAGCAAGACAGGACAAGGAAAAGTACTACAACGACGCATGCAAGGAAATAGAAGCAGAAACTATTAGAGGAAGAACAAGATCGGCTTTCCTAAAGCTACAGGAGTTAAAGAAAAAGTTCCAGCCTCAAATTGGAATGTTACAAGATGCTCAAGGTTCTATGTTGAATGATGCTGAGAAGATCAAGGTGGAAGGAATATACAGAGTTTTTATATGATAAAGATCAATTGGACCAACCTGTACCTTATGATCAAGAACCATTGGTGTTGAAAGAAGAAGTTGAAGCAGCATTGAAAGCCTTATCAAAAAACAAAGCACCAGGCATTGATAGCATTCCCATAGAAGTATTACAGCAATCTGATGCAGCTGTTACCGTACATACAAGGCGCTGCCAAGAAATATGGAAGACAACATCATGGCCAACTGACTGGAAAAGATCTGTGTTTATACCAATACTAAAGAAAGGTGATCCAACTGACTGTGGAAATTATCGCACAATTGCTCTGATCCCACATGCCAACAAGATTCTACTGAAGATTATTCAAAAGAGACTACAACCATACCTGGAACAAGATCTACCTGAAGTGCAAGCAGAGTTCAGGAAAGGGCGAGGAATGAGAGACATCATTGCGGATGTGAGATGGATCCTTGAAAAGACTAAAGAATACCAAAAGGATATCTATTTGTTCTTTATCAACTACAGCAAGGCATGGGTATACCAGAACACCTGATCGTACTCTTGCACAATCTGTACATTGATCAAGAAGCAACAGTTTGAACGGAACAAGGAGAAACAGAATGGTTTAAAATAAGCAAAGGTGTAAGACAAGGCTGCATACTTTCCCCCTACCTGTTTAATTTAGATGCAGAACAGATCATCAGAGAAGCAGGATTGTATGAAGACAACAGAGGTGTGAAGATTGGTGGAAGACTCATCAACAACCTTCTCTATGCTGATGATACCACATTACTGGCTGAAAGTGAATATGATCTGAAACATTTGCTTCTCACAATCAAAGAACATATTCTCAAAATGGGCCTGCACCTTAATGTAAAGAAGACAAAGATCATGACAACTGGCATAATCAACAGGTTTATCGTTGAAGGAGAAGAAATTGAAATCATGAACAACTTTAACCTATTTGGATCAACTATCAATAAAGAAGCAACAAGCAGTCAAGAAATCAGACAACGTATTGCTCTTGGCAGAATGGCTATGAAAGACCTAGATAAGATTCTCAAGAGCAGAGATGTCTCTCTCCATACAAAGATTTGACTTGTTCAAGCCATGGTATTTTCTTTTTTTTTTTTTTTAATAGTGGTTTTTATTCAGTTTTAACATATAAAATAACAATACAAACGATCGTGATACAGCAGGATACAAGCAGATGTTATTGATCAAAATAGCAAAAGAATATAATAACTTGAACAAGACAGTACAATAACGTTAACAAGAACTAGTATCAGTCCATGCCAGCACGCCACCCTCCCTCTCTCCGTTCAATGTGGTTACAGCAGAGACCATTCCACAAGGCAGCCTCCAGCAATCATTTTCATCAAACATAATTTTGTAAAGCTGACCATTTCTTACTTAGTTTACCAGACCATGGGTTCTTGGCTATATAGATCTCTTCGTAGGTCTTATGTAGGATTAAGAGACTCCACCAATGCTCGAAACAAGCTTTGTCGAGATTCTTCCAGTGTATTAGAACTATTTTAAGCGCTATCCCGAGCATTAAGTCCAGCATTTTACCATCCCATTTCATCAGAGTAGGTTCCAGAGCTATGGATTTATATATCACTATCCGATAAGTGATAGGAGTTTGTAAGTTGAGGATCTGTGATATGCGTTCCCAAACTCTGTTCCAATATATTTCCAGGGATTTGCAATGGAACAACATATGTGCCAGTGTCCCAATTTCCATGTTACAGGACCAACATCGATTTCCCTCCTGTAGTGTCCATTTCATTTTCTTAGCCGGTGTAATATGCGCTCGATGTGCTATAAAGTACAGTCAAACCTCGGTTTTCGTATGCCCTGGTTTTCGTACGATTCGGTTTTCGTTGATTTTTTTCATCAAGATTGTGTTTCGGTTTTCGTACGTTGTCTCGGTTTTCGTACAGCATTTTACCCCCCCCCCCCCCGTACCTGCCATGGATTAGCGTGAGCCAGCGATCTCCCACGGAGCTTGAGCCAGCGATTCTGCGGGACCTCTGGGGAGCCGAGGAGTTCAACGCTCCAGCGTGGCCTGCCCGAAACTGCTTCCTGCCCCGGACTCTCCCCCGATTGACGTCTGCCTGCTGCCTCTTCCCCTGCACATCCCTTGAACCGGGACAGGAGCTGGTGACCGAATCTGCTTCTCCTTGGCGGCCCAGTCTCCCGCCGGGGCCCCTGCCCTCCCGATTGGATTCTGGGTGTCCTGCAGGCCTGCACACGCGGCCTCTCCTTGAAACCTTGCAGTCTGCAGCTGCAGGCTCCTGCTGGCACAGCCCCACGCTGTTCTCTGACTCTCACCTGTGTCAGGCTGCTACCTTAGGGGGGCCGGAGGCAGCCTAAGACTCTCTGTCCCACTGTTTCTCAACTGCCTGCTGCTTGGCTGACACTGCCTCTCCACCTCTCCCGACACTGTGTATGCCAACAAAAGTCTTCAATAAAGGTAAAAGTGATGTTACATGCTCATTTATCCATTTCATTAGTCATTTATATGTATTTCTCATTGTTTTCTGTATGTAAAAAGATAGTTATTCTCTATAAAATGTATTTTTTGTCAATATTTTTGGGTGTCTGGAACGGATTAATTGAATTTACATTATTTCTTATGGGAAATCTTGCTTCGGTTTTAGTCCGTTTCGGTTATAGTCAGACTTTTTTGAACGGATTAATCATGAAAACCGAGGTTTGACTGTACATAGATTGTGTGAGAGACGCTGCTCTCGTGGCACGTATTTGAGTTCCCCAAAAAGTGTCCCAATGTTCCGGAGGTAGATCTTGACCGGTTTCAGTAGCCCACACCGACTGTATCTTAGAACATGTCTTGTCACTTTTGGATCGGAGAATCGCAACACATCTTGAAACAGCTTTAGCATCTGTTTGTAATTCTTGAAGTTTCTGTCGCAGTGGCCATCCTGTACGTATCAAGACAGGTGACACACCCGCTTTGCTCATGCAGGATCGGAGCTGACACCATTGGAAATAGCATGTATTAGGCAATCGGAATTCCGTTCTTAATCTGTCAAAGGTTTTAAATGCACTTCCATTGATCAGTTGTCCAATGGTGATAAGATCATGTTCCACCCATTTTTTCCATAAGACAGGCTTCCCTCCGATGATAAGGCGCGGGTTCAGCCATATGGGCATATCTGCGGCAAAGTCATCCCCTCCATCGATACATGATGCCAATAATCGACAGGCATGCTGTGTTTCTCGGATAATAGCATTATGTGGTGCAGTCTGGTCTACTACTGTGCCTACCAGTAGCCATGTGGGCAGGGGGGAATGTAGGGCCCGCTCCACACTCAGCCATCTAGGTCCTTTATCCGCGTCGTCAGAGTCGACCCATTGAGCACCCTGCTTTAAAAGAGAGGCAGTGTGTAGCCAGCCGAGATCTGGGAAATGGACACCTCCTTGTGTATTAGGTAACTTCAGTTTCCAGGCAGCTATTCGGGGTACTCGGTTGTTCCATAGAAAGGCTATCAGTTGACTATTCATTTTCTTATAGAAGGCTGACGGGAAACGTAAGGGTATCATACTTAATATATAGCTGAGTTTTGGTACCAACATCATTTTTATCGTTTCTAGCCTGCCCCACCAGCTCAAATGAAGGGGGGTCCACTTGCAGATGTTATCATGTACAATTTCTTGACACATCTTAATGTTGATTGCGACAGTCTCTTCCAAGGTGGTGCCATAGGTCACGCCCAGGTATCTAAAGGATGACTTCTCATATTGAAAGGGGTATCCACGCATCATTTCTTCGCTGACCTGTTCATTCAGAGGAATAATTGTTGTTTTATTCAAATTTACTTTATATCCGGATATCGCTGAGTATGCATCTATGAGTTGCAGTGTTTCAGGAAGGTCTGATGGTTGTAGAAAAATGAGCAGGTCATCGGCATATGCTGACAATTTACAGGGACCATCAGCTAACTCAATTCCTTTTATGTTTTCCTTCTGTCGGAGCGCTATTAATAAGGGTTCCAGGGCTAAATTAAAAAGCATCGGTGACAGGGGGCAACCCTGTCTGGTCCCTCTTTGCAACTGAAAAGGGGCTGAGAGGTGTGAGTTGACCGCTATTCGAGCTGTGGGTTTGGTATATAACAATTCAACGCGTTTTAGGAACTTTTCTCCTATCCCAAACCACCGTAGGGATCGAAATAGAAAGGACCATTCCAGTCGATCGAAGGCTTTTTCGGCATCCAATGCTAGCCCTATCAGGGGCTCGGCCTTGGTCTTGGCAGATGCCAGTACATGTGCCAATAATCTTCCATTATCTGTAGTGGATCTGTTTTGTATAAATCCACATTGATCCTCATGTATCAAATCTTTTAAGATCCGTCCTAATCGGTTAGCAAGCACTTTAGCATAGATTTTATAATCAGAGTTTAGGAGAGAGATGGGTCTGTAATTCTCTATCTTTTGTGTATCCCTGCCCGGTTTCGGGTGAATTACCACCACAGCCTCTGCCAGGGCTCCAATCTCTGGAGATTCATCCTGCAGGCCACTGTAGTAGATCTGTAGCATGGGAGCCAATTGAATGCAATATTTATTATAGAATTCCAGCGGGATACCATCTGGACCGGCGGCTTTGCCACGAGCCATCTGTTTGATCGCATCTTGTATTTCAGTTACTGAGATCTCTTGTTCCAGCGTTCGACTTTGATGACTGGTTAATGTGGGTCCTACTATCTTGGAGACAAAATCTTCAAAGGCTCTGTCACTACATTGGGTATCTGAGCGATATAGTTCCTCATAGAATTCTTTGCAGCGGTCTAGTATTTTGTCAGATCTCAGGAGAAGGCCCCCGGAATTGTCCTGCAACGCCGCTATAGCGGTCTTGCTGGTTTTTGGTCTGAGCTGCCGAGCTAAGAGGGATCCTGAGCGGTTGCTGTCATAGTAGTAGATACTACGTTGTAGCTGGATGCTACTCAGTGCTTCTTTGTTGAGGAGAGCATTATATTGGTATCGCAATTTTTGGAGTCTAAGCAATATCATTGAGTCAGCTCTTTTGGCTAGTAACCTTTCCCCAGCTTTTATTTGGAGTTCCAATTCATCTTTTTCTTTTTTCCTGGCTTTACGCCGTCTAATGGTGTAGGTGGTGATATGAGCTCGTATGGTCGCTTTAAAACCTTCCCACCAGCTCCAGATGGAGGTATCAGTGGGTGTATTATATTTAAAATAGGTCTCAATTTCCCCTGACAGTAGCTGTACAAAGGAGTCATCTGCTAGTAGGGATTTATCAAATGTCCATCTTGACGGAACATGCTGTGTAACGTTGGTATTCAACACTAGGGAGACAGCGGCGTGATCCGATACCGTTGTAGCATATATCTCTGCGGACAACACTTGGGGCATCAGCTCTGTGGACAGTAGGAAGAAATCGATCCTTGTTTGGGTATTATGTGGGATGGAATAAAATGTGTAGTCTCTTTCTTGGGGATGAAGTAGGCGCCAGGGGTCCACCAAGTGTAGCTCTGTTATGATGCCTTTAAGAATCGCCTGCGATTTGACTTTGTCTACAGCCCGATAGGGCGTGCGATCTAACAGTGGATCCAAGATGACATTGAAATCGCCCCCTAATATGATATTGGTGTGAGCCGCGGCTGTAACTTCTTTAGCTATCAGTTTGAAAAAGTTAGGGTCATCGAGGTTGGGCGCGTAAATATTGAAGAATGTGTAAAGCTGTTGATTTATTTTCATCGTCACTCTGGCCCATCGACCTAGCGGATCAATCCGTGTGTCGGTAATGGCGGATTGCAGGAATTTGCGCACTAATATTATTACCCCCCCTTTGCGTTGAGTGGCAGAGGCCGAGGCCGCCACCAGGAAGTATTTAGAGGTTACTTTCTGCGATTCAGTATCTGTTAAATGTGTCTCTTGTAAGAGGGCAATATCTGCTTTTTTTTGCTGGCAGTACGCTAAAATCTTCTTTCGCTTGACAGGGCCAGTAATACCTTTTACATTTAACGAAAGCATTAAAAGATCACTAGACATCAACGTTGGGATAAGCTGTCTTATAGGTGAAAGCTATCCTATGGATAGGCCTGCCGCGTACTTGCATTTGCGTGTATGTGGAGGGTTTTGTACTGGACTGGACGGACACAAACAACTGCATAACTGGCAAACATTGTATCGCTAAGGTGAACACAATCCACTGAAACAGTAACCAACCCCGACCTCCCGTTGCCACCCCTACATTTCAAGCAGAAATATCTGTTTAATTAAAACTATTTAGAACAACAGAAATACAATCAATGAGGTGTTTAACAAGGCTTAAGGCGTTCTAAAATTTGTGAGAACGCACGGCCGCACCCCCTGAGTATATGCTGAGTTCTCTACACTGCGTGAGAGATCAGAATATTGACCTCAGGTTTCCATACCGCATTTTTCTTGTAGGAAAGTTTTCAGTTTTTCAGCATCAACAAAATTCCTCGTTTCATTATGCAGCGTGACCCGCATGGTTCCTGGGTAGTATAGCCCGTATCTTGCCTGTGCACTTTGTAGCATGGGTCTACAGGCCAGCAACGCTTTTCTCCGATCTACCGTTTGCTTGCTCAAATCCGGATAAAGTGCTACTTTGTGTCCCTGGATTTGCAGTGATCCGGCCTTCCGTGCAGCTTGAAAGATCTGTAGGACCTGTGGGTATCTCAGTACCTTCATTATGAGTGGGCGCGGGTATCGTGTGTTTTCAGCTTTGTGTGTTGGGATTCGATGGGCCCGTTCTAGTTCAAAAGGCCTTGCAAAGACAAGCTGCAGCATCTCCGGTATGGTTTTTTCCAGAAATCCAATCGGATCGGTACCTTCAGCGCCTTCAGGGACTCCAACAAGGCGGATATTATTTCTACGGGAATGGTTATTTTGATCTTTAATCAGATTTTCTATGTGCCGGACTCGTTTGGCCAAAGGGCCCAGCTGTTCTAATGCAACGCCATGCTTCTGGGTTTGTAATTCAACTGCATTAAGTCGAGTGGTGATGGTGAGGAGTTTCTCTTTTACCTCCAGCAAGTCTTCTTGAATCATGTTCAGTGAACTAGAATTGGCTGCAATCATTTCTTTAACGCATTTCAATTCCTGTAGCACTTCACGTAGGCCACCGGCAGTCACTCCCTCCTTCTCTCCCGTGGCCATTTTCTGCGGGGAGCCCACTTCGGGTTTGGATCGTTTCGCTGCTGAGCCGGATCCCTGTGGAAATTCCAGCCGGGCAGGCTTCAGGGATGCCATCCAGCTGTATTGCGGTGTTATTGATGTAGGTAGGGGGTACAAACTTCAATGGAATACCGGGATATGTTCAGGATTCTTGGGCAGCAACGGGAGCAAAAATTCAGGCGTCCATTCTGTTCAGTGGCTAGCTCCGCCCCCAAGCCATGGTATTTTCAATAACATCATATGGATGTGAAAGCTGGACAGTGAAAATGATAGACAGGAAGAAAATTGATGCCTTTGAATTATGGTGCTGGCGGCGAATACTGTGCATACCATGGACTGCCCGAAGAACAAACCAGTCAGTACTAGAGGAGATCAAACCTAAGCTTTCTTTAGAAGCTCAGATGACAAAACTTCGACTTTCATACTTTGGACACATCATGCAAAGAGAGAGATCATTAGAAAAAGACATCATGCTTGGCAAGATACAAGGTCAACGCAAAAGAGGAAGGTCAGCAATGAGATGGATCAATACAATAACAGCAGCTACGGGTACCAGTCTGTCAAGAATGAACTGCCTGACTGAAGACAGAACACAATTTAGGATAGCTATCCAGAGGGTCGCCATGAGTCGACTCCGACTCGACGGCACTTAACAACAACAACAACTTTAGATGTGTAAGTTGTCATGAGGCTGGTACTAATAAAGATGCAAAGTTGAAAAGAAACCCTGTTTCTCACAGAGATCTAGATGTGCAATTACCTCAAAGCACAGCTAGAAGGGGCAGGAGTGATCATACAGAAGCTAATGAGGCTAGGAGATCTAACCAGTTGCACCTGGGAATGAGCCCGGGTGATTCAAAGAGAAGATCCCTTTATAAGCAGAAGTTTAATTCTAGCAAAGCAGAGTAGGAGAGAAAAGCCAAGCAGTAAGGAGCACGGCTGCAGAAAGGGAAGCAGCAGAACAAGGAGCAGAAGGACTTGGAGAATGAACAAGGAGCACGGCTAAGGAAAGAAGGAGAGACCTGAAGGAAGGAATCCTCCTTGAGCAATCCCAAAGGAACGGAATTCACAGAAGTGGAGTTCAGAGGGGCCAAGCTACCAGAGCAGCTGTTCAGAAGGAGTCTGCTGGGGAAAGAAGTCAGGCTGGAGAGTGTGCCACTCCTTGCTCAAGCAACGTTCCTGAGTCCAAAGCTGAGAGATATATCCAGAGAACCAGGTTTGGAGGAAGACCTGCAGTCACTAGAACCTGCTAGTCAAGTTTTACCAGGTACTCGAGGAAAAGGAGTTTCTAGCAAGGCTACTTTACCACTGAAACATAGAGCTGAATCCATACCAGGTTTTGCTAAGCTTCCAGGAAGCACAGCACTGCCCAGAAGCTACCGGCAGAAAAACTGTTGCAAAAGAGACGTTCTTGGGAGAGAAGGATCCAGGGAGTCCAGCTACAGAAACCCAAGGTATGAAAGCTTTATTCCTGCTAAGGAATGCTTAACTCCTAGAAGCACTGCTAAGGCAAATAATCACTTTGTAAGAAGAAGGAAGAAACCAGAGTGGTTTCAAGAATTACCAAGAGAACTTAAAACCCAGTCTTATTGGAGGCAGGTCAGTGGAGACAGTCCATGTAAAGCTGTGACAGCCAGGGACAGTATTTACTCCACGGGGGAAAGTAGTGAGGCAGAATCTATGGACGTAGAAGAGATAAATGCTATTCCCATGCCTCAGGAAGAAGATATGGATTGTGGGTTGTGTCTGGCTACTAGCCTAGAGTCTATAGCCACCGTGTAAATAAGAAGAAAACTTGTTAATTGTTTTGTTTGCAATGAACTGAATTCCTCCATTTTCCTTGGCACTAATTGTGAAGCTACTAACAGTTAGTCCACCTGTTTATTACCGGCACCTTTTCAAACAAAGGACATTTTTTGATTTCCACTGTCTTAATTGAACCCTTGCACAGAGGGGAAATAAAAGCCTTGTTTCCCTACACTCTTGGCTGAATTATTATGTGCACACAAGGAGCTGAAAAGAGATAAGACCAAACTCCATTTCTGGCCTTACATTACACCACGCTCCTTGAAAAATAAATACATCGTGGAGCATGCCCTTACCACCCTTGGCCACTAGGGGCTGCCACCATGACAAAGTATAAACTTTTAGGGAGGGAAGTAACTAAGCAACTGTAAAATATCAAATTAAACTGCAGCTTAATGTACTGAGAGATTCACTGATCTGTGGCAACTCAGATTCGCAGCTTAGTAACTCCTGCAGTAAATTAATAACGCAACAGTAAACCTTGCAAGCTGTATTATTCTTCTGCCTGGGAAAATTGGACTACTAACATGCAGCCCAATGCTACCAGGGGGTCTTCTTACAAAGGCTGGTGTTTTAGAAATTGAAGGGTGGACTCCCCCTCTCCCTTTCTTCTCCCCCCCCCAACAAAGACCCCCCTGGAAACCGCCTTCCCACAAGAACAGACCTTGGACACCTCAGACCTCCTCCCTGTGAAGATTACCCTTACTGTCGACCCCACTGATGGAATACCTTTCCCCCTTCACCGAGGACCTGTCCCCCTTCACCACCCTATATGAACCTCAGGCCTATTTCTGCAATCCCCTTCATCTAGCAGTACAAGGAAGGAGTGATCCCCAGTCAGCTCTGTTCTGTCTGGCTCTGGGTTCACAATGGCAGTAATCTTGTGATACTACCACTAGAGGACAAGCTGCCATATAAAGGTATATTTGGCAGATTGATCCCTAGTGGTAGCATCTTTCAAAGATAAAACACAAGCTGCACTGTTTGCATAATAATGAAACATTTCACATGCCTATGCATGCTTTGCATCTCATTATTATTTAATACACATTGACAAACTAACGTTATGGTAAAATAACACATGATTTTTCCATTTAATATGAGTGAAATGGCAAACGTTGTTTGCTATTCCCTTAACATGCAGACACATTAAATGGTTCTTCAGTAGACCCTTTTTGAGGCTTTTTATTTGGAAGGAAATATATCCTGTTAACTGGAGGAATACATCAGCAGGAATTTTCAGCATTTCAGTCATATATATCTTATTTATTTATTTATTTTCATTTATTTATAGATTTTTCTATACCACACTATTTGCCATCAGCGCGGTTTACAGATAACAAAGATTGTGCAATGAGGAAGGACCACATTGCACTTACATTAAACGAGTATGTTAACATGGAGAACGGGAACACTATATACAGATTGCGAACTACGAGGGGGTACCCAAAAAAAAACAGGAATTATTTTTTAAAAGCTATTTATTTCAAATTCTTTACAAAACAACCTTATCCCCTTCAAAATACTCTCCATTACAACTGATACATTTGTCCCACCGGTGCTTCCACTGTTCGAAACATTTTTTGTAATCATCTTTAGAAACGGCTGACAGCTCCTCCCTCGTTTTTTTCTTGACTTCTTCAATGTTGTCAAATCGGTGTCCTTTAATGCCCCTTCTCATGCGTGGAAATAAGAAAAAGTCGCACGGAGCCAGGTCAGGCGTTTAAGGTGCGTGGGGCAGCGGAACCATGCCATTTTTAGCCAAAAACTGTCTAACAGAGATGGCTGTGTGTGCAGGTGCGTTGTCGTGGTGGAAGAACCAGTCTCCTGTCTGCCACAAATCGGGTCTTTTTTGACGAACACTGTTGCACAATCTTCTTAAAACTTCCAAATAAAAGGTTTGATTGACGGTCTGACCTGGGGGAACAAACGCTGAATGAACTACCCCCTTGGCATCAAAAAAGCAAATCAGCATTGTTTTGATGTTTGATTTGACTTGACGACATTTTTTGGACGGGGTGACGATGCCGTTTTCCATTGGCTTGACTGTTGCTTTGTTTCTGGGTCGTAACCATAGCACCATGACTCATCACCTGTAATGACCTTTGACAGAAAATCTGGATCAGTTTCAAGCTGTTGTTTCAAAACACGACATGTTTCCACTCAATGTTCCTTTTGATTGTCAGTCAGAACCCGAGGAACAAACTTGGCAGCAACCCTTTTCATTCCCAAATCTTCCGTTAAAATTCGCTGAACCGAGCTCCAAGATAACCCACTAATCTCTGACAGTTGATCAATTGTCTGTCGACGGTCTGTGAGCACAAGCTCTCTAATTTTTTCAATATTTTCGTTGATTCGGGCAGTTGATGGACGCCCAGAACGAGGTTTGTCATCAATCGACATGTCGCCATTTTTAAACCGAGCAAATCACTGGTACACTTGACTTTTTCCCATAGCGTCATCTTGATAAGCTGTTTTCAACATTAAAACAGTTTCAGCAGCATTTTTACCGAGTAGAAAACAAAATTTCACAGCTGCACGTTGTTCACTTAAACTTGTCATCATAAAAAAAGAAACAAGAACAAAATAGCGCTAGCAAAAACAATCACTGCAGATGAACAGAACAAGCCAGGTCGACAACACAGGCGGCACTGAACTGACAATGAGTTGCACTATACACGCCTAGCGGCAGAAGTGCGTACTACACAAGCTCCGCCCACGGCAATGTTATTCCTGTTTTTTTTTGGTACCCCCTCGTATAATACAGGATGATCTTGAAAGTTTCCAAAGCTGAAAGAACAGGATCCTTTGGAAAGTTAAAAAAACGAAGGTTCAAAGACCATAGTTGATTCTCAAATCTTTCCAAGTGTTGATGTATAGTAGGAGGAGGGAGCGGAAGCCAAAACCAACGGCCAAACACAATTAGGTATATCCAAAAAACTTTATTCGTAGACCCAACTAAAAAGTTTCGGCTGGAAAAACGCCTTGGCAGTGCTGATGACCCCTGAAGAAGGCCTCCGGCCGAAACGTTTTAGTTGGGTCTACAAATAAAGTTTTTTGGATATACCTAACTGTGTTTGGCCATGGTTTTTGGCTTCCGCTCTCTCCTCCTATTGTACCTCTGCGGAAGACCTCCTTCTCCTGCTGTTTGGTTTAAGTGTTGATGTATAACAATTTTATCTTTCACTAAAGTATACAAAACCCTCTTAGAATCACCAAGGTTGACTTTTCTTCTGAAACTCTTTAGCTAGCTGCTGGTGACCTTGATTCAAAGTATCCACTGTTTGCAATAGAGAGTTTATTTCATTTAAGCATTTAGAGACAAAGGCATCTAGTTTCAATTGCATGTCCCAAAATAGATTGAAAAGTTACCTCCGCAGTACGCTATTCCACATCGGTGGGAGACCGAAGTCTCAGATTGCACAGCACTCTCCATCACCTCTTCCAAAAATAGGGAAAAGTGGCCTAGTGGTTAGGACATGGTACCTCGGGCCAGATGGCTGGGGGTTCAATTCCCACCTGGTGACAGTAATCTCAGGCCGGAGGGACTGGGGTTTCTAGTCCTATAGGCACTCCTTGTGGCCTTGGTCACACAGATTGTGAGCCATGTGGGAATGTATCCAGTACCTGTTTGTAGTGATTACATAATGTAAACCACTTTGATTGAAGGATAAGGCAGTATAAAAAACTGGTTAAATAAATAAATAAATTCCCAGCATGCCAGAGGTTTTCCTCCCTCATGAACCATCACTCCCGAGGGTTGTCTCTGCCTCTGTCCTCTTGCTTATTGGATTTGAAGTCATGGCTGCCCCACCGCTGGACACATCCATGCTCCCAGTTGGCTTCAGCTCTCCACCCATATTCACTGCAAGCCTGCTGGCCCTTTAGAAATGAGGGTAAGTTGCAGTGTCTCATCCAGCATCTTCTGCTGTTAAATAGTGCCATCGGCCTTAGAGGTCTTGGCTGGCAGCTTGTTTCATTTTTTCAAAGGCATAAGGAAGCAAAAGTCGAAAGGTGCACAGAAATCAGCCCAAACGCTGCAACAAATGTGCCACCATCTTGGTCCTCCCCCCATTAACAATGAATCGAGGCATACAAGCTCTCCAACAGAGGTGAAGGTGATATACTACAGAAAGAAGAGAGTTGAACACGAGTCACAGAGCCTGCAGAATCAACAATCCAACTCCACCATCCCTGGAGCCCTGAAAGTGAAGGAGGCAAAAATATCCCAGGAACAGGAAGAATCAGAGCTCAAGCACCCCGACGTTGTAGAATCTGTGACCACAAGGACATAAAGGGTAGTGGTGGTTGGTGACTCTCTTCTGAGGGGTCCTGAGGCAGCCATCTGTTAACACTTGATGCTGAAGGAGGTGTGCTGTCTTCCAGGCACCAAAATCCAAGATGTTATGGAGAGTTTTCTGAGACTCATAAAGCCTACTAAATACCAATGCTGATCATCATGTTGGCACAAATGATAGTGCTAGGTATTCCTCTGAACATATCAAGAGTGACTTCATGGCTCTAGAAGAGGGTGCAGATAGGTGTACTCCTCAGTCCTCACTGTTGAGGGTAAAGGCCAAAGCAGAGAAGCTTGCATCAAAGAGATGAATGCATGGCTGCATGGATGGTGTCATCAAGAGTGTTTTGGTTTCCTGGACCATAGGATAATCTTCCAAGAGCTGCTGTGACGAGATGGTGTCCACTACCCAGGAAAGGACAAAATGTATTTTGCAGCAGATTAGCTAACCTATTTACAGAGGACTTTAAACTATATTTGTTGGGAACAGGTAAAGAAAGCCCCCAGGTAAGTACAACCTTAAATACCTATGTAGTGTGATACCCTAGCCTGGGCCCTAGGGCTTACAGGCATAGGGCCGTCTTGTTATGTCCTTATATAAAGCTTTACTGAGTCTGTCTCCAGTAAGGAATTCTGGGACTTGTAGTTTGGCTTTCTTATCCAAGGACAAAAGTAGTGTGAAACCGTGGGTTAAGGCAACAAGAATATTTATTTTTGTGGGATTTCCATAAGCATTAAATTCAGAACGCAGGCATTAGGATACTTCTCCAAACATAAGAGGAAAACGTACAACTGAAACTAAGGAAAGCTGAACAAAAGTCTTTCTAACACTGGCAGCTGTTCTCATCAAGCAAGTTAACATGCACGTCATAGTCTTTTGTGTTCTTTCAACCAAAAGGTAAATTTCTTCTTCTAACAACCGCTGCTTTACTTTTCAAAACTCTTGGTTAAACAACAAAACCTTCTTTACTTCAGAAGAAACTCTTATCAGTTACAGAGTTATGCAATCATGGCTTCTCACCGCGTTTTCCTTTTCTTTCTGAGCCCTGTTTACCAGCGTCTAGTTTTCTTTCAAACAAAAAGAGCAATCCATCGATCTGCATATCCTCTTGGGCAACAGAATGCTTATCCCTTTCTACGTCTTCAAAAGCTTCTTCAGACTTCCTGTCCTGCAAAAACGTCTGAAATTCGCTCCATAGCTGTTCTTTCTGATAAGGAACAATTATATTGGGAGAGTGAGCTTTCTTCCCTGGGAACACTTGCCTTAACGTCTCTAGTGTTTTTTGGATCAGCTTCTCTGCTCTCAGGTGAGTTCTGGCTCTTTCCCCAGACAAGCGTATCCACCCATCTTCTAGCAGTTGAAGTCCTCGGCAGTGGCTCTTGAACAATAGGTACTGCAACCTGTTCCACCCCGTCTGTAAGCTTTCCAGCTAACCGTCTGCTAGCTTCAAGTTTAGGAGCATTTTTCAGACACAGACTGCTTCCTTTCTTACTGGCCTCATTCAGCAGCTGGAAGTCAGCCTTCCTATGCCTTTCTCCACTCCTTCCTTCCTGGAATCTCTCCTGGAATCCTTTCTCCTTGAACGCTTTCTCCTCTCCCTCTTTCTGGTCTGATTCAGGTTTAAAAAGCCGTTTCTTGCCTGACACTCCCTTGCCTCTGCACAGGTGTTTACAATCACTGTCCAAGCCTGCCCCCACGTCAGAGCTTGGGTGTAGCTTAGCCTCAGCAGAGACAGGATTTTTTTTCATGCTTGCCTTGCAAACTCTGTGCAAAGCTGGTCTGTCACTCATTTTAAAGGTACAAACATTGTTTTCTTCTATTTCCATCTGCTCCTGGCAGCTCTCCTCATCACAGTAGACATAGGTAAAAAGGGCAACATCTAGAAAGCGGTGTGTATTAATGCTTCTGGATGTTGAGACTTTAATGGAAGAGGCTGACTTGAATTTAGTGGCTGTTATGAGATGAAGAATGATGACTGGGATATAATTATAGAAGGGGAGACACGGCCACACCACTTAAAACAATGAAACCTTTATTTCAATAGAAACCTTCAAGGTTTTCAAACCCAGGAAGGTATAAATAACATGAGGAGGAATCTAAAAAAGCTTTAAGAATGGTTAAGAAATTGGCAGCTGAGATTTAATGCTAAAAAATTCAGGATCATGCATTTTGGCTGCAAAAAAATCCAAAGGGGTGAAGTACTTCTGTCCATGAAATGAGATTGGGAACTAGGGGCTTTTGTTTCTGATGATTTTAAGGTGGCTAAACAGATAGAAAAGTTGAAAGCGCAAGCCAGAAGGATGCTTAGGTGCATAGGAAGAGAAATGGCCAGGAGGAAGAAGGAGGCAATAGTGTCTCTACATAGTAACATCAGAAATACCATACTAGGTTAGACCAAGAGTCCATCAAGCCCAGCATCCTATTTCCAACAGTGGCCAGTCTAGGTCACAAGTACCTGTCAGGTTCAGGTTCACAAAAGGCATATAAATTCCATACTGCTTGTCCCAGGGGTAAGTAGTGGATTTCCCTGGTCCATTTCAATAATGGTTTATGGACTATTCATTTAGGAACTCATCAAAACCTCTTTTAAACCCAGCTACACTTACAGTTTTTACTATTGTACATCCTCTGGTAATGAAATCCAGAGATGGATTACACATTGAGTCCAAAAATATTTTCTCAGATTTGTCTTAAATGTGCTATATTGCCGCTTCACTGCGTGTCCCCTAGTCTTTCTACTTTTTGAAGAGTAAACAAGCAATCATCATTTACCTCTTCCACTCAGTCATTATTTAATAGACCTCTATCATATCTCCCCTCAGCAGTCTCATTTTCAAACTGAAAAGCCCTAATACTTTAAGATTTTCCTTAAAGGAATATCCTTCTATCCTATTTACCATTTTGGTTGCTCTTATCTGTAGTTTTTCCAATTCTGCTATAACCTTTTTATGATATAGCAACCAGAACTGCATACGATATTCAAGGTGTGGTCGCACCATGGAGCAATACAGAGGTACTATAATATCTTTGGTTTTACTCTCTATTTCTTTCCTTATGATTCCTAGCATTCTATTTGCTTTCTTGGCTGCAGCTGTACACAGGGGGCAAAGGTTTTCAAGTATTATCCACAATGATGCCTAAATTATTTTGCTGAGTGGTTATTCCTATTGTGGAACCTTGCATTGTGTAACAGTAGTTTGGGTTGTTCTTCCCCAAGTGCATAACTTTGCGCTTGTCCACATTACATTTCATCTGACTTTTGAATGCTCAGTCTCCCAGTTTTTCAAGGTCCTCTTGTAATTTTTCAAAATCCTTTTGTGTTTTAACATCTTTGAATAATTGTGTGTTTTTGGTGAGACCTCATTTCGAGTACTGTGTGCAATTCCGGAGACCATACCTTCAAAAAGATATAACTAGGATGGAGATGGTGCAGAGGGTGGCTACTGAAATGGTCAGTGAGTTTCATCATATGGCATATGGTGACAGACTTAAAGATCTCAATATGTATACTTTGGAATTAAGATGTAAGAAGGGAGATAAGATAGAGACATTTAAATACCTCTGTGGTATAAATGCATGGGGGGAGAGCCTCTTTCAATTGAAAGAAAGCTCTGCAATGGTCATAGGATGAAGGTTGAAAGGATAGAGATTCATGAGTAATTTGAGAAAATATTTATTTATGGGAAGAGTGGTAGATGCGTGGAATAGTTTCCCAGTGGAGATAGTAAAGACAAAGACTGTATCTGAATTCAAGAAAGCTTGAGACAAATGCAAAGTATCTCTGAAGGAAAAAAAGGACTGTAGACCTTAGTAGTCGGTATGGAAGGGTAGACTGGATAGGCTTTATGGTCTTCATCTGCTGTCATATTTCTATGTTTCTAAGTAGTAACTGCTGGGGGCATGGAAAGTATGTTCTGAGCAGTTAACACACAGATATGTACTCTAATACATAGCATATTTACCATGGGTGCACCTGCATAACTGAAACATCGACAGTGCATTATATGTCTTCCCACGTTAATGGCAGTGCTCTCCATGAGCACTCTCCGCACCTAACTCACCCATCCTCCACCCCAATTTGCAATTGGCAGCTAGCGCCTGAATCAGCTCTTTAGTAAAAGGGCCTTTTGGTTTGCTATGCTTCAAAATAACTGGTTTATGGTTTGTAATACAAGCAATTAGACACGGCTGATTGAAAAATGCTGGTTATAAACAAGAAATATGTAGTATATTATGTGGTCAAATTTGATCATAAAGTTCACCTAAGTTTATAATCTTCAACCATTTTGATTTTTCCGACGAAAATATTTCATACCCAGCCTGAGGATCCAAAGACAGATCTCTAGGAAACTTCAATCTTTTGCTCACAAGAATGGTAGGATATAAGCCACTGAGCTTTGACACTTCAATTATCCTCTTTTCTGTGTCAGACCAATAAATATTCTTTCCAATCCAGTCAACTGCTAGTGAATTGGGTACAGCTGTATTATGCACTACCTACGAGAATTGACAAAAAAAAGGTAAACGACATTCAGAATAATAGGGAATATTGTTCAAAGAATTAAGATGTGTATCTGGTACAACAGTTCTGATAGGAAACCTTGACAATACAGTTCTGAATTTGTTTTATCTTAGAACTAACTTCTTACAACCATTTTCTTAAAAATACAAGTATATCACTCCTTTTCTCAATGGCAAATGCTAATTGATTTTCTGATTGCCTTAGAGGTGAAATACTATGCTGCAATTGGGGTTTTACAAATTTGCATTTCTCGCTTCAAACACACTGGGCACATACAAAAACAATAAAATAAGAGGGAGGCATCATTTTAGGATAAAAAAAGGTTAAATTTACAAAAGAATTTAACCAAATGATCTCCAGTGAGTCAAATATTAAGCTGCACTATCCAGATAGTGCTGCGGAATATATCCTCTGACTGCCATGGCACTATTCAGATAGTGCTGAGGAATATATCCTCTGACTGCCACGGCACTATTCAGTGCTGGGGTAGTTTATGGGTGTAGCTAGGGAGGAGCCATCACTTATCTGACTAGCTGTTATTTACAGCATCACAATGCAGATAAGTATTCATATCATTTAGGGCAGAAAAAAAGCTGTCCTACGTATATGTGACTTGGTTATTCGGATAGCGGCTACAATTTGCTGCTATCTGGATAGCTGCTGCTGCTAACTACAAAATTCAATAGCAGCCGCTCTCTGGATACTGCCGTTCAAAATATCTGGATTTTCTTTGCCCATTTAAAAGAACACTGACTGACACAGGCCCACTCTCAGCTCAAAAAATCTTTACAAAATAGAGGAAAGAGATATCCATAGTGCTTGTGTTGTACACAAGCAAGGCCTCGGTCCCACAGGAGACAGCTCATCTCTAACTGGGAATGTGAATCTCAAAACTTATCAGTTTACCTTGAAAGGCTATGGTTCTCTTGGGAACAGCTTAGCCAGGTTCTACCAAGCAGCCTGTTCTGTTCAAGCAAGGATGCCAGCCTCCCGTGTCATGCATGACTGCACAGGGAGATTGCTGGCCTATTGCTGCACAGGCCCTGGGCCCAGGTAACAGACTGCTCTGACCATGCCAGTGAGATCTTTGATCTCGGCATACAACATGATTAAGAGCAACTCTCTTTTTCTTAACAAGAATGAGCCTGGCTTTACTCCTATAACTAACCTCACCCTCAAGAAAACTGCAACACATGATCTCAAAAATAAACAAAGAATAATAGAGTAGTACACAATCATCATTACATCTGTTAATTTTGAATTTTGCAACCAGATGGACAAACAAATCCTTCACAAACAAATCCCTCTCTATTCACTAAAAACAATTGATTCTTAAATGGGGTAGAATGAGCAGGCAAATTGAGACAATCATGTGGGAGGCAGGAGAAAGCAGCAGTATCAGCTCACAGTCCCTCATCCTCCCCAGCTGTGACTCTTACCCTCACATGTCTGCGGCCAGCTGGACCTCATCTCATGATAGGGGTCTAACTTTGGAAGCTCCAAATGGCAGTAGATGGCAGAGAGGATGCTGGGTCATGGGACTCCTTTCCAGCCAGAAGCAGGCTTTGACAAACTGCCCCCCCTAACCATATGGGTAAATGCCCTGCAGCAGACTTGGCTGGGTATGTCTGCATGCTGCATGAGCTATGAGACCTTGTGATGCCACTGACCTTGCTGGTCCTACCCCCACTCCCTCAAATAATGAATGCAGTGAATGAATTTGCCACTACATGGAATCCCTGGTTACCCATGACATGTGGTGAGGCACCACACATCTTCTGTCAGTGAGAATAAGCTTTTGAACAAAGAGGCAAGTACTTTTTGGTTACTGTAGTTTTTGTCCCATAAATCACTATTTGTGCATATGAGCAGTTTTATTACAGCTCTATGGTATGACAACTGAGTCAACAGAGTAATGAAGATTAAATTAACTAACAATTTTGGATTAATTTAAGTACTGTGTAATAGTGGGGCACTTTTACTAAAGTCTGGTATGCAGCTAACATGCTATTTCACACATGATAAATACATGCTCAGGCCCGTGGTAAAAGTTATCATAGGGGCAGGACAGTTAATGCACACCAATGTTTGCACTAACTGCTAGCAGGGCATTAGTTTTCCAAATGGACAGGTTAGGGCTGGAGAGTGGGCATGGTGAGCACATTGCGGTTGGCGAGTGGGAGCATATGGTGTGCTATCAATGTTGCAATTAGCACAGGTGCATTTACCTCCACCTCTATAGGTAGAGGTAAGTGCACCCGTGGTAATATCACTGTGAATTAGGGCACACATC
The DNA here is from genome assembly GCA_033557465.1 of Ichthyophis bannanicus. NCBI lineage: Eukaryota > Metazoa > Chordata > Amphibia > Gymnophiona > Ichthyophiidae > Ichthyophis > Ichthyophis bannanicus. The sequence goes on along the minus strand of CM066036.1, from coordinate 728,697,650 downwards.
TGTGCATTAACTGCTGGGAAAGCATAGTTACTCGCCTGTAACAGATGATCTCCGGGAACAGCAGGAATTTAGTCTTCACATATGAGAGATGTTGGTACCAACAGAACCCACGTGGGAGTGCTCCCCAGTGTCCTAGAGGAAAGCCTTTGGGAGTACTCCACTGTGCCTGCGTGACGGTCTTCCCGCTCTTCTTACTCCCTCTCTCAGTTGGGTTTGTAACTGAGAAGGAAGAGTAAAAATAACCCTACAACTCCATGGGGAGGAGGGTGGGTTGTGAAGACTAAATTCATGTTGTTCCCGGAGATCACCTGTTACAGGTGAGTAACTACACTATTTTCAGGAACAAGAAAGAATGTAGTCTTCACAAATGGGACTTCCTAGTTCCCAGATTTACAGGAGACTCGGAAACCAGGTCAGAATGCTCAGACTGGGTTCAGCTGGACAGAGACATCCCAATCATGGAGATCTGGAATAAACATTGTGGACGGGGGGAGGAGTTGTAGCTATGTTCCAAAGAGATGTTGGAGGACTGCCTGTCTGAAGGCTGGATCCTGGCAGGAGTCCTTGTCCAAGTAGTAGTGGGCAACAAAGGTGTGGATGGAGAACCAGGTTGCTGCCCGGCATATTTTGTCAATGGCTACTGAGCGTAAGTTGGCTACAGAATTTGCCAAGGCTCGGACATTGTGAGCAGTGACTTGCTCTGTGAAGGTGAGCTCTGCTTTATCATAAGCGAAAGCGATACAGTCTGCTATACATACGAGGAGCGTACGCTTTGCTAAGGAAGCCCCAAGTGAGTGGGTGTCAAAGGAAACAAACAGCTGTGAGGATCTGTGTAGATATTGAGTTCTCTGCAGATAGAAGGCCAGAGCTTGTTTGCAATCAAGAGTGTGCAGGGTGGCCTCTTTACTGGATGAGTGAAAAAAGACCAGAAGTATCACCAATTGATTGATGTGGAATGGCGATGCCACTTTTTGTAGAAAGTGAGGGTGTGTCCTGAGGATGACCTTGTCATGATGGAATCTGGTGTATGATGGATGAGCCATCAACAATTGTAATTCACTAATGCGCCTGGCCGAGATCAGTGCAACTAGGAATATGACGTTCCAAGACAAGTACCACAGGTTGCTAGGGATTCAAACAGGAGTTTGAAGCTAAGACCACATTGAGATCCCACGCCACTGGAGGTGGTTGAATGGGTGAATTAGAGAGAAGGAGGCCTCTCATGAAACACACCATTAGGGGGTGCACTGAGATGGATTAGCCATCAATTGGTTTGTGAAAAGCCACAATGGCACTGCGGTGAACTCTAACTGAATTGGTCTTTAGTCCTGAAGACAAGTGTAGTAGATATTGCAGAAGTTCAGACACTGGTGTGTCAAAGGGATTGAGATTATGTTGCGAGCACCATGATCCAAATCTGCGCCATTTGAATGAGTAGGCCCTTCTGGTGCAGGGTTTCCTGGAAGCCAGGATAATTTCTTTTACTTCCTGAGGAAGGTTGAGATGCTGGAGCAGTCATGCAGTCAGATAGAGAGATCACAGATTGGGATATAGGACTGTTCCATTGTTCTGGGATAGAAGATCTGGATTGCAGCCCAGATGGATCAGTTGCATCTGTTGCAGTCAAAGTAGAAGGGAAACCATGGTTGATGGGGCCAGAAGGGGGCTATGAGAACCACAGTGCCTCCGTCTAGCTGGAGTTTGGACTTCGGTATTAGGGGTGTGGGAGGAAATGCATAAAGCAGTTTCTGACCCTAGTGTAGGTGAAAAGCATTATTTGCTTGACTTAGCTTGGATAGACCTCTGCCACCCCACAAAACAGAAAATTCCTACAGTTCTGCTCCAAAGAGGTTGATGACTGGTGTTCCCCAGGCTTTGACAATCTGAGCCACTATGCGAGGATCTAGATTCCACTCGTGTGGGTGGAGGATCTTAATGAGTGTGTCCATAAGATGTTTCTGACCACCTGGAATATATACTGCATAAAGGTGTATGTGGTGAGAGATGACGAAGTTCCAAGGGTGACAGGCCTCTTCACAGAGGGGAAGCGAGTCTGTCCCACCTTGCTTGTTCACTTAGAACATTGGTTGTCTGTCCTGATGAGCACCTGGCTGTTCATGAGGTGGTGTTGAAACACCTGCAGGACATTCAAGATTGCCTGAAGTTCCAGCAAATTGATCTGTAAGGATGATTCCTGAGTTGTCCACAGGCCCTGTGTGTACACTGACTCCAGGTGGGCTCCCCAACACAGTTTGGATGCATCTGTGGTTAGGGTGTGTGAGGTTGAGGCATCCAAAAAGGTGACCCTTCCAGCATGTTTGCTGGGGTGCACCACCATAGGAGGGATTGGTGAGTGATCTGAATAATGTCCCGTAGGTGTCCTGTGGATTGTGTCCATTAGGATGCTAGGGTCCATTGCACTAGGCGCATATGTAGTCTCACATATGGCACTATGTGCACTGTGGATGCCATGTGACCTAAGAGACGAAGGAAGTCTCGAGCTGTCGAGGTTGTCTGTTGATGGATGTGGGTGACTAGGGACTAGTTGGTCCATATGTTCTATTGGTAGAAAGGCTCTGGATACCTGAGTGTCTAGCACTGTTCCTTCGAGTTGGGGTTAGATGGGACTTTGGGACATTTACTACAAATCCCAGGTGCTGCAGCATTGTGAGGGTGGTTTGGAGTGAAGTACAGAGTTCTCCTGGAGAGTCTGCCTTTATCAACCAGTCATCTAAGTAGGGGAAGACAAAGATCCCCTTGCCTCGCAGGTGGGCTGCTACGACTGACATGCATTTTGTGAACACCCTGGAAGCCAATGCCAGGCTGAAGGGGAGGACACGATACTGGTAGTGGGTCCCTTGAAAGGCAAAGTAAAGATATTTCCTGTGTCCTGGATATATCAGGATATGTGTATATGCACCTTTGAGATCTAGGGAACATAGCCAGTTTTATTCCTGTAGATAGGGTAGGAGAGTTCCAAGGGAAATCATTTTGAACTTTTCCTAGGCCAGAAATTTGATGAGATTTTGGAGGTAGAGGATATACCTGTATCCTCCTGAATTTTTCGGTATGAGGAAGTAAGGAGAGTAGAAACTCTTTTGAAGTTCTTATGGTGGGGCCTCCTCTGTGGCCCATTGGGTGAGCGGGTTAGAGATTCTCTCTTTGTGTAGGGCCCTGAGGATAGGTGGAGAGGATATTCGCCTCTGAAATGGGGCGGAGGAGGTTGTTTGAAGTTTAATTGGTACCCCTCCTGAATGATGTTTAGGGTCCACTATTCTGAGGTGATCATTTGCCAATGTTTGGCAAAGGAACAAAGTCGACCTGCTATTTTTGTTGGATTTGGGGTTTGCAGGGGCAAGGTGACCATGCTCCCCAGGACTGAGTCAAACGCTGGGTGTCCCTTGTGTCTCAGCAGGTTTAGGCCCCTGCTGCTTGCCCTGAGGCTGGTAAGATGGTTGTGAATAAGAAGGGTAGAACCTCTTCTTTTTAGGATAGAAAGGCTTCTTTGCTGCTGGTTTTTTTTTTGAGGGGTCTGCAGTCTCTCTGAAGAGCCTCTTCAGAGTGGTATTATCAGTTTCAAGCTCTCCAGCCTTTTCTCTCCAGTTTTTACTAAAGAGATTTTCACCAGTGCAGGGATGTTTCCCAGTTTGCCTTGGATCCATTACTCTAGGTCAGCGTCCTGTGCCATGTAAAGGGATCGAAGTTCCACAATTCCTGCCAGAGGGTACTGACGCGGCGCATCGCTGATTCAACTACCATCAAGTGATGTGGTAGCTGTCTTTTGAAAGCCTGGGACCTCTGGTACTCGATACATCATATTGAGGCATCTGCTGATGGCAAGACTGTAAGTGGGGTCTCCCACATGCAAAGCATCAGGTTATGTAGGATCTTATGAACTGGCAAGATCCTTGCCTCTTTTGGGGCTTTGGGATACTGTAGAATCTCTAGTTCCTCTGCCCGGGGCTCCGGTTCTGCAGCGGCTGGTATCGATAGCCTTGCTGCTATGTCCCAAATAAATTCTTGGAAGGACATGTCTTCCAGTGGGGACTTCCAGCAGGAGGCAGTGCTTGGAGATGACGACTCCATTGCTGATGCCATATCCAGTAGCTCCTCAGAGTTGAAGGACCGATGGTCTGAATTGGAGGCCTCAGAATTTGGGCTCAGTGAGCATTGTTGGTGTTGATGGCAATGTGAATGGTGCTGCCAATACCGGTCATGCTCGATGTTCTCCCCTTGCTGTCTTAGCAGCAGTGCCGAACCTGGAATCAACCAAGTTGATGGGGCTCTGAACACCGGCCCCGGTGGTGGAGCGGAGGCATGGGGAATGTGGACATCAGGTGGTAGCACCGGTGGTGATAACAATGTCGGTACCGATACTGCTTCCGCTGTCGGTACCGATGTCGATACCTATGTAAGCAGTCCTGGAGTCATCGGTGCTTGGGGTACCGAGGTTGTTAGGAGAGCTGCTAAGGTCTTCTCGATGGACAGCATGCACTGATCCAACGAGATTGCCTGTGTCTGGTCCAGAGATAGAACGGGGCTTGCAGCCACCATACCAGAGCATGGTACCAGGAACTCTGCTGAGGTCAATGCCTCGGAGGCCTCCTGGTTCCCCTCATAGGCTTTGGAGGATAATTCCTCCCACTGGGGGCGTTCGGTTTGATGGCCAGTTTCAGAGGATGTCTTCGGGAAGTCCCTGTGCTTTGAATGGGACCTCTCCCTCGATCCTCTCAATGTCTCTTTGGATGAAGCTCAAGACTCCTTTGCATCCTGTGGAGATTTTTGCGAGGATCTCAAAGTTTTCTTCCTCTTAGAGTCCAAACTATGTTTTAAGGTCTTCAAGGTTTTGGATACCTTTGAAGCCGATGACGTTCGGGAGGATGTCGATGCCAATGAGACTGAATCTGATAGGAAAAGCTCTGACAACTTTCTGGCCTGGTTTCCTAGATCCCTCTTAGTCATCTGCTTACAAAAGGAGCAAGAGTCTGGGTCATGGTTGGGACTGAGGCACTTGAGGCACCACTCACATGTGACCCTGACAGAAATTGTCTGGGAACACCTGGTGCATTTCTTGAAACCACTAGGGTGTTTTCCATGGTGGAGAGTGTAGGCCTAAGATCTATGAGGGGCACAAGGCCCTTGAAGGAAAAATGAAAAAAAAAAAGAAATGAAAAATAAACAAAGTAAAAAGAAATAAAAATTGAAAGTACCGGAACTGTGGGCGATGCCGAGTGAAAAACGGGAAGGCAGAAGCGCTATTTCGAGAAATGTTTTCTGCGGTGATAAGAAAAGCAAAGTCACTGATCCTGCTGGCTCTGTGGAGAAAGAAGAACTGATGAGAGGGAGTCAGAAGAGCAGGAAGGCAGTCACGGAGGTGAGGTGGAGTACTCCCAGAGGCTTTTCTATAGGATGCTGGGGAGCATTCCCATCCAGGTTCCATCGGTACCGATGTCACCCATATGTGAAGACTACATTCCTGCTTGTTCCTGGAGATCATGCTAGTCATGATCTCAACAGTTATACAGAGGCTCTGCACTTAACGCACATTAGTTTTCATGCTAAATGTACATTAACTGCATAAATCAAACACGTTAGTAGAAGAGTACTAGTGTACTGAAGTTTGAACATAAGATCATATTTAATTATTTATTTACAGTAATTTCACAGTTAACATTATGTAGATTTAATTGATAGGGCATGTATGTTTATAAAAAAGTATAGTATCTAGGAGGAGCAAACAGAATGTTGGATAAACCATGTTACCAAGATTTTAGAGTCATAACTTGGCTATAGTTTGTTTATGAAATCAAAAACTTAAAACAAAATTTCATGTTAATGTTAATGCATAATTTACAGATGCAACAACCAAACTAGTCTAATTCCTAATACAGGCTGGATCATTGTAATCAAAACAATGCTTCTTGATTCCTTCAGCCAAACTAATAACATTATTCTAGAGATTCCATCATTATATGTCTCCACTTACCTTCATGTCACTTCCATTCAAATACATTCTATTTATCCTGCTGCCATTCGGTCTGCTGGAATCAATCCAATAGATAAACTCTTCTCTATAATCAAAGTCTATCGCAATTACATTGTTTAGTCCCTGAAAAGAAAGACGTGCACATTTATCTCATGTCTCCAGAAATTACTCAAGGAATTCACATGATCTAGTGTATACATTTTTAGTATTTGGAACAAAAAAAGTAATACATTTTTTGCACTCTTATTTGGGAATGGAGGTAGAACAGACTACACAGAATACCAGAGTTTTATCTATGGCACGTCAAATAGAAGTTCAAATAGTTGGAGGTAACAGATCAATATACTGCATAAATATAACAAAACATACAGTACAGCAGTATTTTTAAAATATTCGAAAAAAAAAAAAGGATTTTTAAGCCCCATCAATTTTTTTAGGGGAGCCTCAAAATGATATGGAAAGACCAAAAACATTGAATGATAGCCACTAAAAGAATTATTTTAACATAATTATATATTTTTTTAGCTTTTTATGTTAAAAATATAAAATATGCCAAAAATGTTAATCAAAGAAATATTTGTTGGCATTTCAGAATATGCTGGTGATTCAGAACATGAGCAATTATTGTAAAAACTAATTTTCTGGAGATACTTGAGAAAACAGCCCAGATATTCATTTCTATTTCCAAAAAAAATCTTCTTCAGAGTACACGGGGAGAACAACAAACAAACCGTAGTGTAAGGTCTGATTTAGACAGCTTTTTTCCTATAGACCAAGAGTCGGAGAAAACAGTAAATCAAGTCCATAGACACTTCATTAATGTCTTCCACTCTTACTCCATAGACATGTCCAAAACACCTTTCCATCCATGTACACATCTTTTATTTATTTTTATTGTTGCTTGAGGCTGAAGCATTGGACAGTTGTGCAGCTAGGAGTAATGTGGTATGTGCTTGTGAGACTTCAGTAGAGTGACAGGAATCTGTGTATATGTGGTATACGCATGGCTGCATTAGAGTGGCAGGGTTTATGTGTGTGTGCTGTATGTGACTGCAGCAGAGTGAAAGGGAAATGTGTATGTGTGGTATTTGTGACTGCAATAAAATGACGGGGTAGAGATGTGAGGAGTGTGCGTGTGTATAACTGCAGCAGAGTGATAGATGAGTGTGTGTGGTGCATGAGAATGCAGTAGGCTGGCAACACAAGGGAAACACAAGGAGATCATGTGAGTCAAGATCTGAAAGTAGCAGCAAAGAGGTGAGTTTTCAGCCTGGTTTTGAAAAGGGTCAGAGAAGACTCCTGACGTTCAGACTCTGGTAGTTTGTTCCAGGCGTAAGGTGCAGCAAGGTGAAAGGAGCGAACTCTGGAGTTAGCAATAGAAGAGAAGGGCACAGATAGAAGCATTTTGTCAGAAGAGCAGAGTTCCTGAGAGGGAGTGTTCGGAGAGATAAGAGAAGAAATGTACTGAGGAGCTGCAGAGTGAATGCACTTACAGGTCAGCAGGAGACCTATAAGTGCATTCACTCTGCAGCTCCTCACTACCTTTCCTCTCTTATCTCTCCCAACACTCCCTCTCAGGAACTCTGCTCTTCTGGCAAATTGCTTCTATCTATGCCCTTCTCTTCTATTGCTAACTCCATGCCCAACTGGATGTGGAAACGGATAGGGAGCCAATGAAGTGACTTGAGAAGAGGGGTAATATGAGCATGAGGAGGCTGGCAGAAGATTAGCTGTGCAGCAGAATGTTTAACAGATTAAAGGGGAGAAAGATGATTTAAAAGGAGACCAGCAAGGAGTAGGTTACAATAGTCAAAATGGGAGGTGATTAAGGAGTGGATAAGTGTCTTAGTAGTGTGCTCAGAAAGGAATGGGCGGATTTTGTTGATGTTATAGAGAAAGAAACAGCAGGTCGTAACTATCAGATGGATGGTGTGGAGAAGGAGAGAGAGGAGTCAAAAACAACTCCAAGGTTGCAAGCAGAGGAAACAGGGAGGAGTAGAGCGTTATCCGCAGAGACTGAGAAAGAAGGAAGAGGAGAGGAAGTTTTAGGGGGAAAAATAAGAAGCTCCGCTTTGACCATGTTCAATTTCAAGCAGTGGTGAGACATCCAAGCAGCAATGTCAGAAAGGCAGGCAGAGGTCCGGATCTGGATTGCTTGAGAGATTTCAGGCGTAGAGAGGCAGATCTGGGGGTGATCAGCATAAATATGGTACTGAAAGCCACGGGAAGAGATGAGCACGCCAAGGGACTGGGTATTGAGAGAGAAAAGGAGTGGACACAAGACAGATCCTTGAAGTACACCAACTGAGAGTGGGATAGTAGCAGAGGTGGATCCACCAGAACAAACACTAAAAGAGCGATGGGAGAGCTAAGAGGAGAATCAGGGTAGTACAGAGCCCTTAGAACCAAGCGAGGAAACGGTATCAAGGAGAAGGTTGTGGTCAACAGTGTCAAAACAGCGGAGAGATCAAGAAGGATGAGGACAGAGTAAAGGCCCTTGGATTTTGCCAGTCACAAATCAGTGGAGACTTTGGCAAGAGTCTTTTCAGTAGAATGTAAAGGACGAAAGCCAGATTGTAAAGGATCCAGAAGGGCTGGAGAGGAGAGAAAGTCAAGGCCACGGTAGTGAACCACACATTCAAGTAGTTTAGAAACGAAGGGTAGGAGGGAGATAGGTCGATAATTAGAAGGACGAGTGAAGGTTTCTTGAGGAAAGGTGTAAATACAGCATGTTTGAAGGCTTCAAGGACAGTTGCAGTTGAGAGAGATAGGTTGAGAATATGAGAGATGGAAGGAACAACAGTGCAGGAGATGGGGCATAGGAGATGGGTGGGGACAGGATCAGAGGAGCAGGTAGTAAATTTGAAGGAAGAGAGAAGGTGTGCAGTTTCCTCTTCAGAGATCACAGAAAAGGAAGGGAGAGTAGCAGAGGTAGAGGGGGAAAGTTGGGGGGGGAGAGGGGGAAGGAGGGGAAGTATCTGACTTTGTAGTGAATTGGAGGATGATCTTGTGGATTTTGTCATGGAAATAGTCAGCCAGGGTTTGGGCAAGAAGGGAGGGAGAGGTCGGAGGCGGAGGCACTTTGAGGAGAGAGCCGAGAATAGTAAGAGACGGTGAGGGTCAGATGCAAGAGTGTTAGTCAAATGGACATAATAGTCTTGTTTGGCAAGTGCTATGGTTGACTGGAAAGAGACAAGCATGAATTTGAAGTGTAGAAAGTCCACAAAGGAGCGGAATTTGAGCCAAGCACGCTCAGCTTTTCGAGCACAGGAACACAGATAGCAGGTAGTGGATGAAAGCCATGGCTAGGGTACAGTATGCTTCACATGACATGTCATGAGTGGAATGAGGGCATCCAGAGCAGAGTGCAGCATTATAAGAAGCTACTGCCTCATCAACAGACTCAGATGACATAGTGGAGGAAAGAGATGATGAAACAGTGGAGGAGAGAACCAAAGGGTCAATAGCATGAAGATTTCTAAAGAGGTTGGAGGAGACAAAATGAGGTTGAGGTGGTGGTGATGAAGAGTGAAGCTTAGCAGGTGATGGTCATATAAGGGAAGAACTGAGGTACAGAAGTTTAAGGGTAAGCAATTAGAGAAAAATACAAGGTCAAGGCAGTGGTCGTGCTGGTGAGTGGGGGCAGTAGATCAAAGCTGGAGGTTGAATGAGGAAGTAAGGGAAAGGAGCTTTAAAGCATAAGGATCAGAGGGGTTATCAATATGAATTTTAAAATCCCCAAGAATAAAAGTAAGAGGAGTGGTAGATATGTTTGTGTGTGGTGCAACCGTATTATAGTGGCTGGGTTGTGTGTATGACTACTGTAGACTGGTAGAGATATTTGGCAGGGGTGTGTGTGTGTGTGTGTGTGTGTGTAGTATGTGTGACTGCACCAGAGTGGTGGGTGTGGGGTGACTGACCATGGTAGAGTGGCAGGGATATCTATGTGTGTGCTTGTGGTATGTGGCATAAATGTTCAGGGAGAGAGCCTCTTTCAATTGAAAGCAAGTTCTGCTACAAGGGGACATGGGATGAGGGTGAAGGGAGATAGATTCAGGAGTGATATGCGGAAATTTTTCTTTACGGAAAGAGTAGTGGATCCGTGGAATAGTCTCCCAGTGGAGGTGGTAGAGATGAGGACAGTAACTGAATTCAAAAAAGCATGGGACCAACACAGAGGATCTCTAAAGGTAAAAAGTGGACTGTTGTAGTTGTTGATATGGAAGGACAGACTAGATAGGCCATGTGGTCTTTTTCTGTCGTCATGTTTCTATGTTTCTATGTTTCTATGTTTGATTGCAGTAGATGAACAGGTGTGCATGTGTGTGCAGTAGAGTTGCAGTAGATGAATAGGTGTGCGTGTGTGTGTGTTTGTGTCTGCATACATGTGTTGTGTCTGAGTGTAGCAGAGTGGCAGGAGTGTGTGTTATGTGGGTGTGGGTGTGGGTGTAATTGCAGCCAAGTGGTAGAGGTACATATGTGTGTTTGTGTATGTATTTGCAGTAGAATGGTGTGTGTGTGTGTGTGTGTGTGTGTGTGTGTGTGTATGCAGCAGATTGGCATGAGTTCATACGTGTATGTATCTGTGGTGTGTGCAATTGCAGCAGAGTGTTCAGGTGTGTGTGTGTGTAACTGCAGCACAATAGTGGGAACACATGTGTGTTTGTGTGTGCCAGAGTTGCAGAAGCACACGTGCATGTGTGTGCAGTTCTGTGGCAGGAGTACATGTGTGTGCCACTGCAGTAGAGTGACAGGTGTGTGTGTGTATGGCGTGTACAACTGCAGTATGGGTGTGTGTTTATGTGTGGTGTATGAAACTGCAGTAGGGTGGCAGGGGTATGTGAGTGTGTGTGGTGTGTGACTGCAGCAGAATGGCAGGGGTGTGTATGTGTGTGTGTGGTGTATACAGCTTCAATAGAATGGCAGGGGTATGTGTGTGTGACTTTGGTAGTGTGGCAGGGGTACATGTGTTGCATTTACAAACAGCAGAATGGCACGAGTACGTTTGTGTGTGGCAGAGATATAGTTGTGTGTGTGCAACAGAGTAGCTGGTGTGTGTACAGTATGTGTGTGTTTTTGTGTGTATGAGTAGCAAAGTGGCACAATTACATTTGTGTGTGTTTCTCTCTCATATCTGTGAGTGCAGCAGAGTTTTAGGTGTACACATGTGTGCTTGTATGAATGCATGGGTGATATTTTTGATGGGATAGATATAGTGTTTTTGCTATGATACCCGTATGTGCATACTGTGATGTGTATGAGGCCACGAAGAAGCCTTTAAGTCTTCGGAAGAGTTTCTCTGTCCCTGGCAGGTAAAGCACTCACAGGCTGATGCAGAAAGATGGCACTGAAGTCGCGTGCTATCACCTTTTTATGTTTATTTGCAGTGCACCAATAACAAGCAACATAAATGCCAGTATGCAGAAAGGGGCTCATATGCAAATTAGCCACACATTAAACTGTGCGCAAATAACAGGGTTAAACTGGGAGAACAAGCCAAACACATGTGCACAGAAGTCAGCGCAAGTTTGGCATGCTCTCCCAGAGAAACAGGGGCACTGCATGGCTAATTTGCATATTAGCTCTGACAGTATTTTGATGGCATCGGGGGCTCTCTCTAATGCCTGGATCATAATTCCGGTGGCGTAGCAGCCGTGATCCCCCCATCTCCCCAACCAAAAATAATCCTAGTGGCCCGGCAACCCTCAACCCCAACCCTCACCTGCCCAAACAAAAATAACCCTGGTGGCCTCCATCCCCTCTCCCAGTACCTTTACAAATGAGCAGGTGTGCTGTCCGTGTGCTCCTGCTCTGCCATCTTGAAAAATGGCAGTGCTTGACACCATGTGTGGGATGCACCGTATAGGGCCAGATGCCACCATTTTTCAAGATGGCAGCATTCCCGCTCGTTTGGAAAGGTACTTGGAGGAGGTCGGGGGTTTGGGGCTGCTGTGCCACCAGGGTTATTTTTGGTTGGTTGGGAAGGAGGGGGGTTTTGGGCCACTGGGCCACTAGGATTATTTTTAGTTAGGAGGGGGTTGGGGGGATCGGGGCCTCTGGGTCACCAGGGGTTTGCTTGCTGTCAGGGGCACTGGCCCCCGACAGCGTTTTGATGGCACTGGGGGCTTTCCCTGATACCTGGATCATCTTTGACATTTCCCCTCAGATGATCCAGGCATCTGGGAAAGCACCCAATGCCATCAAAATACTGTTGGGGGCATGTGCTAGATGTTTAAGCCACCTCAAGACCAGGCGTAGAGATATTGGCGCTAAGGCTGGTTCTGAAATTCTCTACATGTTTCTTTGCATCTGATACAAGCAATATTTGCATGCCATTTTATTATGTGCAGTTCATTTGCCTCTAATTTAAATACATTTTCCTTTGCTGTTTAAATGCACATCCGCCTCTTTTCTGCATTTGGCGATGGCAATTTGTGTGCTTAAAAGTGGCGTTATCTGTGCTTAAAGGCCATGCTAGTTTTCTGCATCAGCTCATCAGATAGATTTCCTGCTGTGATTAAAGCAAGTCCCCTTTAAGGAGAGGGACAGGGCAGCCAGGATTGGGCCTAGTACTTATGATAGTAGTGCTTAGCCTGAAGGATGTGATGAAGTCACCATTAAGGGTGGGTTTTAATCCCACCAGATTTAGATATCATAATAGGCTGAAGTCCTATTGCATCAGGACACTAGATGCAATTCTACTGGTTTAGTGGAACACTGGTTTAAGGTTCTACTGGTAGCGTCAACGGGGAACATGTGGGGGAAGCTGGCTGAGAGTAGGACGGCCAACTGGTTTCAGATTTGTGGGACAACCTGATTCAGTCCTGATTCTACTTGCTGATTTCTCTAAGGAAATCCAGATAGCAAGCCTATGCAGCTAGTAAGGTAAAACCAGGTTGTTCCTCAGATATGGAGCCAGTTGGCCACCCTAGCTGTGAGCTAGGGCAGTGGATTGAAAACCTGTCGAGACAGAAGTAATAGTGGAGAAGAAACCTATTGAGTTAGACGCGGTAGTGGGTTGAAGTCTTACTAAGTCAAGGATAACAGTAGATTGTAAACCTGCTGGGTTAAAGCCTCACAGTAGGGTTGCCAACTGGCTCCAGATGCGCCCAACAGGTTCAGTTCAGTCCTGGGTTTACCTCATTGCATGCAGGGATATGTAGTTCTGATTTCTCCATTGCACTCCATACGAAAAGGAAAACTACAAGTCACTGCATGCAATGGGGTAAACCCAGGACTGGATCAAGCCTGTTGGGCGCATCTGGAGCCAGTTGGCAACCCTACCTCACAGGGAGTGTGTAGGGGAAGATGGCTGTGAACCAGAGCAGTATGTTGTAAACCTGCTGGGTTAGTGGGACAGTGATTTTCATACTGAAAGCTTCACTGGGAGTGTATAGGGATGGTGCTAGCTAGGATGGTGGACTAGAATCCTGTGGGGTTAAAAGTGACAGTGCAATCTACTGGGAAAGAGGATAATGGTGGGAGTCCTACAGGATGTCCAGGAACTGTGTGTGAAACAAGCTGGCAGTTAGCCAGGAACCAGAGTAAGCTAGCCTGTTACAGCTGCACTATGTTGCTTTGAGTTTGTGGTGGTTCTTTTGCAAAAATCCATTAATGTAACAAATGAGACATGGAAATGGTATAAAGAGCAGCTTACTAAAAGCTGCTGGGAAAGGGTATCTTGTCCTATCCTTCTGGTTAAAAAAAAAGAGAAGGATTGGAAGGTTTTAAATGTTAAAGAAAAGGTTTTGCTTACTGTTTGTTATGCAAACTGAGTGGGAGAAGGGTGTGGTTTCTCTCACTCTGGAGTGGAGCAGTCTCCTCAGGGTTAAAGCCTCATAGTAGGGTTGCCAACTGGCTCCAGATGCGCCCAATAGGTTCGATCCAGTCCTTTGTTTACTCCATTTGCATGCAGGGACATGTAGTCTTGCTTTTCTTATGGAGTGCAATGGAGCAATCACAACTACATGTCCCTGCATGAAATGGGATAAACCCAGGACTGGATCAAGCCTGTCGGGCACATCCGGAGTCAGTTGGCAACCCTAGTTGGTTAAGATGAGATTTAGAATGGTTTCTGCATTTTTTGTCTGACTTGTAAAACTCTCTGAAGCTTTCAGCAACACAGTTATAACCTGTTCATTCATAGTGGCGCTGGTGTAGAGTCCTCAGCGCAACATTTTTCTGGCACTTTTCCCATCCTAGGCTTGCTCTACAATGCAGAAAGAAAGCTAGTGCTGGCAAAATACCAGAAAAACTACCGCACTAAATTGCAGCACAGAGGGCATGCAAACTGCTGCATATTTAATTGCGCAAGATGTAAGAAACCGCTGAAACTCAGTGCAGTACTTTACCTTATTTTTAATGCTGTATCTTTATGCCAACTTTGGACAGGTATAAAGATCTAGTCAAGAGCAAAAAGGTCATCTGAAGTAAAGTCTGACACTTAACTCAGATGATCCAGGCATCCGGAAAAGCCCCCAATGCCACTGGCACAATGTAGAGCAGGGGTGGCCAACTCCAGTCCTGGTGTACCACATCTCAGCCTGGTTTTCCGGATGTCCCTAATGAATATTCATGCGGTATATTTGCATCCACTGCCTCCCATTGCATGCAAATATATCTCATGAATATTGTCAGATGGCTGCCTGGGTGAGAATCTTCACACTCTTGGCAAGTGCATATTTCTATATGATTTGCAAGGTATTGTGGACAATGTAGTTCATTCACACCAGACACAGCTGATGACAATAATTTAGTTGTGCTCTTGGGTAAAGCCAATAAGATATTTATTTATGGGGTTATTTCTCCCAACACAGATATGCTTGGTAGCACATAAATTAGGTTACTTGCTTTCAGTGTTAACTTGGAAAAACAAAGTCAAAATCAGGAAAACAACAAATGAAAAGCCACAAAGCAAGAAACAAACTGTTCTTTTCAGGTTAACTTCTGATTACTTCCCACATAGATACAGAAGTGATTCTCTCCTAGCTCACAAGCAATTAGGTAAGGCTTAATTGCTAGCAGTTATCCAGCTGAAACCCCTTAGCTGGCTTGCTTTCTACTGTGTGGGTCAAATCCTGCTTCAGGAGCTTTTCTGGGTAGATTAAAGAACAAATTTGTATTTCTTTGTGATGGTTGCTGTACTTTATAACAGAAAGTTACCAATGGAGTTTAGATAGAGAGCAGTCCATATAAACAGGATCCTCATCTGCTATTATTCCCCCTTGTTCAACAAGCATGGGTTCAATATCATGGATTGGCACAGATGAATCTTTCAATGGAGCATTTTCAGGAGAATACTTGTTTCCCTGCTGTCTTTCAAGGTTATAGCTAGGGCATAGATCAGTGTTCATACCTGAGCTTCCATTGCTGCTAGAGTTCCTCTCTATATAGCCTGGCCAGTATGTAGTCCAGTTCTTATGTCCAGCCTTCCAATCCAGATCCCTGGACACTGGATCTCTCTTCACATACCTTCTGGCACAGGTCTTAGGGTCCCTTCCACGTGCAGCCGTCTCCCTCACAGGTAGCCTCTGGTGATTCCTAGCTCTGCAGCACCATTCCTCTGGCTTTCCCCAGTCCAATGGTGTATGCTGGCCCTTGGAATACCTCCCAGTATACGTACTGCTTTGGACTCTTCTAGACCTCTCAAAGGCTTTTCTCTTCCTTCTTCCAAAGGGTCTCTTTCCCTCTCTGTCCGTCCGGTTTGGCTTCTGCTTCTGATGATCCTTCAGATGAAACTGATGATCAAACTCAAGTTGATTCTCAGGATACTGAGGACAATTCTCTGGATATCCAAGGTGATCATGAAGATGGTCATCTGTAGAATAAACTCTACTCTTATTCTGCTTAGATGAGTGCTCCTCCCTAACACAGCGCAGCTGTGCTGAATCAGGCCCTGCCCTTTGAGATGAGTGCTTAGGGATTACCTCATAGCCCTCCTGATTGAACACACGTTTCCCAACTTCAGCTCCTCTAATGGCTGTTGGAAACCTGGTGCATTCTGGGACTGGTAGTCTTTTATGGCAAAATTCTGTTTTCTTATTTCTACCAGAACTGACAGGTTGCTTGTTCAGAGTCACTTCACCTTTTCTATAGCTCCTTCCTGAGCAATGATAAGCTTCCTTATCACATACCCCCCTGCTTAAGTTATTACGGACTGGTGTAACTGGTGAAACCTCTTCTCTACAGTCCGTAATCCGGGAAAGGGCATCCGCGTTCTTGTGTAACTTCCCAGCACGATGTTCAACTTGAAAATCAAATGCCTGTAAGGCCATGTTCTTCATTTGCTGCAACCACTTAAGTGGAGCATGGTCCATGACCAACTGGAACTTTCTCCCTGTAAGGTAAAACCTTAACGCCTCCACTGACCACTTGATAGCTAAACATTCTTTTTCTATTGTGGAATACTTTTGTTCAGCCGGTGACAACTTCCTGCTCAGGTACATCACAGGATGCTCCTCCCCATCATGACACTGGGATAGAACCGCTCCTAGCCCTACATCCGATGCATCCGTTTGAACCAGAAAGGGTTTCTTGAAGTCCACCCCTTTCAGTACCGGTCCTGTACACAATTTTCCTTTTAAGACTGAAAACGCTTTTTCAGCTTCAGGTATCCACTTTAGCTGGTTTGGACAATTCTTCCGCAGCATATCCGTGAAAATCGCACTTTTCTCTGCGAATTGCGGTATAAATCTGCGGTAGTATCCAATAAGTCCTAAGAAACTTCTTAGTTGTTTCTTTGTTGTTGGAGGAGGAAAATTCCTGATGCTATCTACTTTACTCATTAGAGGTTTAATTTTTCCTCTCCCCACTAGGTGGCCCAGGTATTTTACCTCCCTATTTGCAAAGGCACACTTCTTCGGGTTTAAAGTGATTCCCGCTTGCTTTATGGAGCACAAGACTGCCCTGATCCTCTTTAGATGCTCCGCCCAGGTGTTACTATGGATTATGACATCATCCATATATGCAAAAGCATAATTTTGGTGGGGTCGAAGTACCTGATCCACTAACCTTTGGCAGGTAGCCGCTGCTCCATGCAGTCCGAAAGGCATCCTCTTGAACTGGAAAAGGCCAACGGGGGTGCTGAACGCAGTCTTCGGCTTCGACTCCCTGGTGAGAGGGATTTGCCAATATCCTTTTGTCATATCAAGGGTGGTTAAGTATTGAGCCTGTCCCAGCTGGTCCAACAGCTCTTCAATTCTTGGCATTGGATATGCATCAAAAACTGATATGGCGTTTACCTGCCGGAAGTCAATACAAAATCTTAAAGATCTATCAGGCTTCGGCACCAGGACTATGGGGCTATTCCAGGGACTCTTTGACTCCTCTATTACTCCCATGTCCAACATCTCCTGGACTTGTGCCACTACTTCCTGTCTCTTGGCTTCAGGCAAGCGATATGGCCTTTGACAAACTAATTTCCCAGGTGGAGTTATTATTTCATGGGCAACCAAATGTGTCTCCCCAGGCATGGGTGTCAACAAATCTGGGAATTCTTTAAGCAATTTCCTAATTTCTTCCTGTTGTACCACTGTCAGGTCCTCACCTATTTGGGGCTCTGATTTTTCTTTACAATCAGATACCTGGGGTCCCAAATCTTCCTCTTCATTCACCTCCCTCTCTCGGGCACAGGTGATAGCTAGGCTTTTAACCCCTTTGACATCAGTAGAACCAAAGCCTTTGGTTCCACGTTCAGAATTCTCCAGGGATGTGACCTCCTCCACAGGTGGAAAACCCAGCCTCTCACAGATCAATTGGGCAATTCTGTCTCCTGTCTTCACGTGATAATCATTCTGTCCAAAATTAAACAACAGAACTTTAATATTGCCCCTGTAATCGGGATCAATTACTCCCGCACCCACATCGATGAAATATTTAAGGGCTAATCCAGACCTTGGGGCTACTCTCCCATAGCATCCAATAGGTATTTCAACTTGGAGACCAGTGTCCACCAGGGCTCTCCCTTGGCTAGGTACAGTCACATTTTCTATGCTGCACAGGTCAAACCCAGCAGCTTGAGGGGTTGCCCGCTTAGGAGCTTGGGCCTTCTCTGTGACCCTATGGTACTTTAGGACGAATGTCTGCTTTGGGATAGCTTGGTCTTCTGGACGCTTAACCATCTTTTTAGCTGGGGTCTGAGGACTTCCAAATAAAGGCCCGGGAGCTATTACCATTAAACCTTCTCCCTCCTTCTTTCCTAATCCTTCCACTAGACCCTGCTTAAATCTTGGCCAGTCTCTTCCTAGAACCAAATCAAAGGGTAGCCTAGGCACCACTGCTACCAGGACTTCCTCTTGTTCCCCCAGGCACTTAACCTTTAGCCTATAGGTGGGATGTGATGTTGCAGCACCATGAATGCATCCGATGTGAACTTGGCTTTCAGGGGTTCTAGGCACAAATCCTTCTTGGGCCTCTATTCTCTTCCAAAGCCTTTCTGACATCATACTCTGGTCTGCCCCAGAGTCTAACAAAGCATTTATGGTAATTCCTTGCACATCAACCATCAAAAGAAATCCTTCTTTGGGCTGTTTTAAATCCAGACCCATTAAGCTAGTGTGTGTCTGACATCCTTTTTTTAAATGTCCCCATTTTCCACACTTGAAACATTTCTTTCTATTCCACTGTGTCATCTGGTTTGATACAGTACATTCATTTTCAGAAACATTTTTAATTATTTTCTTTTCTGATACAGCACATCTTGCTTCAGCAACAATCTTCAGAGGGCCACCCATTCTATGGCAAGCCTGCGTGGCTTCCAAGAATCTCTCTGCTAGCATGGTTGCCTCTCCAAGATTTTGGCAATTTTGCTGTATAAGGAAAGTGTGCAAATCTTTAGGCACCCCAGACATAAATTGTTCAAGCATTATAATATCTAATAACATTTCTACCGTCTTTTGCTCAGGCTCCAACCATTTTACAGCTAAACCTCTGATTCTCTGACTCAGAGCCCTGGGTGTTTCACCCACTCTCAATGTAACAGCTCTAAACATTCACCTATACTCTGAAATAGACAACCCTAGGCGATCTCTAATAGCAGCCTTTACATCCTTATAATTCAAAGCCTGGGCTGCTGGCATTGCTCTGTAAGCTGCAAGCGCCTCTCCAGTTAATGAGGCTGCCAGCCTTACTGCCCACTGGGTCTCTGGCCATGCTAATGCTTGTGCTACTCTTTCAAAAGACTCTAGAAAATCATCAACATTATCATCTGGAGTTAGCTTCCCAAAACTAAATGCCCCAATCCCTTGATTGAGTCCCACACTGTCCACATGTGGTGTACCAGTATTTACTGCTGGTCTTGCATCTGTTCCACTTTGGTTCTTCAGCTCAACTAGGGCTTGCACCAGATCAAGCACTGGCCTCTGCTGGTCCATTAAGGCTTTCATAGCAGTGTCCTGAGCCTGCTGTGCTAGCTCCTGCTGCCTGCTGAACTGGGCTGCCATCCACTGAGCTAGTTCCTTTGAATCCATCTTGAACCCTTACCTTGTGCTAGTGATGAATCCAGCTCTGCACAGGGTCTTTTCCTCCTGGGACATCCACTTCTCCTCCAAAGTGCAGTTGAGCGAAAATCTCTTTTTCCAGCTTTAAACTTGAACTGTAGTTGTAATCCTCAGCAAGTAAATCCCCTTTGTGCAAAAGCAATCCGAAAAACTACGCCATTTGTCAGACGGCTGCCTGGGTGAGAATCTTCACACTCTTGGCAAGTGCATATTTCTATATGATTTGCAAGGTATTGTGGACAATGTAGTTCATTCACACCAGACACAGCTGCTGACAATAATTTAGTTGTGCTCTTGGGTAAAGCCAATAAGAGATTTATTTATGGGGTTATTTCTCCCAACACAGATATGCTTGGTAGCACATAAATTAGGTTACTTGCTTTCAGTGTTAACTTGGAAAAACAAAGTCAAAATCAGGAAAACAACAAATGAAAAGCCACAAAGCAAGAAACAAACTGTTCTTTTCAGGTTAACTTCTGATTACTTCCCACATAGATACAGAAGTGATTCTCTCCTAGCTCACAAGCAATTAGGTAAGGCTTAATTGCTAGCAGTTATCCAGCTGAAACCCCTTAGCTGGCTTGCTTTCTACTGTGTGGGTCAAATCCTGCTTCAGGAGCTTTTCTGGGTAGATTAAAGAACAGATTTGTATTTCTTTGTGATGGTTGCTGTACTTTATAACAGAAAGTTACCAACGGAGTTTAGATAGAGAGCAGTCCATATAAACAGGATCCTCATCTGCTATTATTCCCCCTTGTTCAACAAGCATGGGTTCAATATCATGGATTGGCACAGATGAATCTCTCAATGGAGCATTTTCAGGAGAATACTTGTTTCCCTGCTGTCTTTCAAGGTTATAGCTAGGGCATAGATCAGTGTTCATACCTGAGCTTCCATTGCTGCTAGAGTTCCTCTCTATATAGCCTGGCCAGTATGTAGTCCAGTTCTTATGTCCAGCCTTCCAATCCAGATCCCTGGACACTGGATCTCTCTTCACATACCTTCTGGCACAGGTCTTAGGGTCCCTTCCACGTGCAGCCGTCTCCCTCACAGGTAGCCTCTGGTGATTCCTAGCTCTGCAGCACCATTCCTCTGGCTTTCCCCAGTCCAATGGTGTATGCTGGCCCTTGGAATACCTCCCAGTATACGTACTGCTTTGGACTCTTCTAGACCTCTCAAAGGCTTTTCTCTTCCTTCTTCCAAAGGGTCTCTTTCCCTCTCTGTCCGTCCGGTTTGGCTTCTGCTTCTGATGATCCTTCAGATGAAACTGATGATCAAACTCAAGCTGATTCTCAGGATACTGAGGACAATTCTCTGGATATCCAAGGTGATCATGAAGATGGTCATCTGTAGAATAAACTCTACTCTTATTCTGCTTAGATGAGTGCTCCTCCCTAACACAGCGCAGCTGTGCTGAATCAGGCCCTGCCCTTTGAGATGAGTGCTTAGGGATTACCTCATAGCCCTCCTGATTGAACACATGTTTCCCCACTTCAGCTTCTCTAATGGCTGTTGGAAACCTGGTGCATTCTGGGACTGGTAGTCTTTTATGGCAAAATTCTGTTTTCTTATTTCTACCAGAACTGACAGGTTGCTTGTTCAGAGTCACTTCACCTTTTCTATAGCTCCTTCCTGAGCTATGATAAGCTTCCTTATCACAATATTCATTAGGGGCATCCTGAAAACCATGCTGGGTTGTGGGTGCACCAGTACTGGAGTTGGCCACCCGTGATGCAGAGGTTCCAATGCCACCCTCTGGATGCCAACCCTCCAACAGAAGCAAAATCATTGGTGACCCAGTGAGACCCAAAACTCCCCATCCTTGAAACAGACAAGAGCCTGCTGGGTCAATTGCCCCAACCCCCTACCCCCAAAACAGAAAAGGACGTGCTGGTTCAATTGCCCCAACCCCCTACCCCCAAAACAGAAAAGTGCCTAGTAGTCCAGTGGACCTGAACCCTCCCCAGTACCTTAAAAATTGTAGGCTGGGAGCATTGCCCATAAACTCCTGCCCTCGCACCACCATCTTGCAAAATGGTGGTGCCTGGCCAATGCGATGCATCCTGAGATGTACTGGATGGGGTCAGTGTCATATAAGGCACACAAATGTTGTATATGGCAGAGTGACACCCCTCCCCCCCACCATGTTGCATCCTGGGACAGCTGTTCCTGTGTCACGCATTCCAGGATGCAACTTGGGGAGTGGGCTTCTCTCTATCACACATCAACTGATGAGCCAGGTACACAGGTTTACTAAGGGGCCCTTTTAATAAAGTGCAGAAATGTTTTACAGTTACTGCATGGTAGTTTCCCAAATTGCTGCATGGTAACTGTGAAGCCTCTGTGTTAACTCTTAGGAGCATTCCTAGAAACTGCCTGTGCTGTTACCTTAGAAGAAAAATCTTTGCCACACGCTAAGTGCACTGATAGCGTGGATGCACTTACCATCAGCTACTGAGTTGGCGTTAAAGTGGTAACAGCTAACACACTGGTTGTTATTTATTTAAAATACGTACTTCTATACCGCTACACTCTCAATTATTCATCAGATCAGCATGGTTTACAAAACATTAATCCATTACAATAAAATCATTCAGTCAGAGAATAACCAAGTCTTAAGTTTCTTTCGGAACACTAAAACCAAATCAATTTCCTTCAAACCTTTTGGCAACCTAGACCAAAAATTGGCTGCTTTATATGGGATGGTGTACCCAAATCTTACTCATAACCCCCCCCCCCCCTCGAAGAGAAAAGAAGAGCCATAGTACCTTGCAAATGCTTAGATTTAGTAGTTACCATGCACCAACTGGAAGGTACAGCCCACACCCATGCCCCACCTATTTCTTTCCATATTCCACAGTATGCATGTGAAAGGTAATTTTATAACAGGGCAACAGGGTTTAGCAGGTAAAAGGGCACCCCTACTTTGGCCCTCTTTTATAAAGATACAAAGGCAGCTATGTGTCTTTATGAAATACTAGAGCGAATCCAGTAGCTATAGTATCTATGTATTTGAGAGCAGGCATAAATGTCTGTATGTAGACTATACAATTCCATATGTAAATTGGCATATTTGATAATCAATATGTGTATTTCACAACTCCACCCATATTCTGCGCAGACCATACCGGCAGCAACGCTTACAAAAAAAGTTTGTGTGTGCATTTTTATGTATTTATTTATTTGAACAGTTCTTCTATACCGTCCCTTCCAACAATCAGGGGCAGTTTACATCAAACAACAAGCAGTTGCAGTGAACATATCTGAACTCTAGTACAGTTAACTATATAATAGCAATTGACCACATATAAGATGCAAGTGTCTGTGCATACTTTTATGCCTGACCTAATTATAGAAAAGCCATTGTATGCATATATTGACACATATGCACCAGAGTGACAATAAAATTGCCTCCTTAACATGTGAATTAGAATGCTAAAAGGGTAATTTTGTAAAAGATGTCTAGGTTTAGAGGGCAAAAAGCTGCCTGCCTTTCTTAAACCTAATCTATAAATACACATAGCTGTTATTGCTTATAAAATACTAGTGGAAATCCATCAGCAATCGCAGCTACAATGAGGTTATAGACATTTGTGCTTGCTGAAGAGAAGACATAGAGTCCATGAGTATGTATGTATAATATAGATTAGCATATTTTGTAATCCACACATGTAGTTCATGACTCCATCTGTGTTCCTCCCAGGTCACACACCAAGCAACCGCTGCAGTAAAAGAATGTGCGTTCGTGCCACTATGCATACTTTTAAGCCCGATGTAATTTTGTAATAGATATTTTACATATTTATATTGCCATATATACACTAAAATGACCTCCAATGTGCTGTGCCAGTGCTGCAACCATTAGGAAGGCAATTCACTAACAATTAGCTTGCACTAATTCACATGCTAAATGCTTAATGCACTTTAGTAAAATGGCTTCTAAGTGTGCCATGATGCCTGCATATTAAGGAACAGTTGGACTCCTTACGGCAAAGTGCTATTGTATAAGGGCAGGCAAGTATTTGTAACGGAGATGTGACATGAGCATCACAAGTAGTGTAGTCTTTTGTTATCTGTGGTATCTCTTGTTGCCCTGGCTGCAAACTCGGCTCCTATACCCATCCAGATCAAGAAAGTGCTGCAATAGTTATTTCAGTTACCAATATAGTTATTAAGTACCTAAAAATCAACTACTGCTTTTGGCTGCCCATTCCTTCAAAACTATGGCATTCTTGATGTTTCTTATACATCAAAAACTATCCTAGCTCCATTATAACATTTTAGTCATTTCCTTCAAAAAGTAAATGCATTTTATGCCTAGAAAATGAAAAGGTATATTTTCAGCTTACAATAATCAACAAGGGAAGCAAAAATAATAATTAATTTTATCAATATGGGACTGACATATGGGAAAGTAAGTTGAATATCTTGTCTTTACTTCTAACTAGCATTATATAGCATATCCAGATCGCTTCATCTACCCAATTTCAAATGCTGATGACAATTCAAGTTAAGAACTGGAATTTTCTAATTCCAGAAACATGACACAGGTTATTGATAATAAATTCATATACAAATTAACCTCAGAGCATCTTCAGTGTGGAAATTTCTCTCTAATACCATTATTTTGAATACCATGAAAGTCTGACTAGTCATCAACATTTCATGAATGAATTTACTCCATGATCTAAAGGTTTCAAATAAGATCAACATTTTCAGTCACTATAGGTCATTTACCCAAATTAGAGACTTAGGGGCTTGTTTACAAAGCCACGGTAGCGGTTCGCGATCGTTATCGGAGCTGCGGCCCCATTGAAATTAATGAAATCAATTGATTTCAATGGGGCTGCGGCTCCAATAACGATCGTGAACCGCTACCGTGGCTTTGTAAACAAGCCCCTTAGAGACATTTTTGCCAAGAAGCAATTATATAACTTTAGTGAATTAAAAAAAATTTTGCAAATTAAAGTAAAAAGATACATCTTAAAGGCCTTAAACTTCTCAGTAAAGATATGGACAAAAGTTACTTATATTTAAAGTTACTTATATTTATAGAATGTTTTGTATTGCCCACCTTCAACTAGTCTTTCATGCCCAGAGAGACTATCAAAGTTATCAAAAAAGTAATGGTCAGACCTTAAACTCAGACTTCAAGGTGATAAAATTGACTCTATTAACTTCATCTGCTATAGCATACTATCACTTTTCATTAAAAGTCATTTTGTGGCTACTGCATACATATTCATGATGACCTTGGGATTTTCAAGACATTTCTATGAATATTAACTGCAGCTAGTTGGCTAGATTTTTGGCACTCAAAATCGAAGTGCTGTAATATAAATAATCTTCTGAATAGTAAAGAGTCTTCATCAGTACAAGAGCTGCTGCACCTCCATGAGAAAAGGCGATATTTGCTTGTGAAAGAACATGAGCAATACATTTGTAATTTATAAAAAGGAGCAAAAAATATGGAAATAATGATAAACTGCATAGCACTGATGATATACAATTTGATGTACAATTGTTAAGCTAAATAACGTAAGAAGCATCAGGAAAAAACTGCAACATTTTTGCAGCTTTGTTGTTGAGGGATTTTTTTAAACACATTTTTTATAGATACTCAGTAGTGCCCATCACCCTCCAGAGGCTGCTTTTGCTGATAAGTGATTTTTACCTTTTTGTTTTCCATTTTTGTGAGGCAGTTTTTATTTTTTTGGGAGTCTGGAATGGGTTAGGTTGAAGGGATTGCATGTGTGTGGGGGGTGGCTGGGGTTTCTGGCTTGGGGGGCTGTCATGACGGCACAAGGTGCTGCATCAATAAGGGGTTGGAAGCGTGGAGCGATGTAAGGGGCTCAGATGAGATCTTCAGGCCAGGCTGCACATGCTGATGCAGTAAAATCCTGTGGTACAGCAAGTGGGAGCGGCAAGAAGGCAAATTGCGCTGCTCAACGGCACTACTTTGGAACCAGCTGCTGGCCTTGGTGTGGGAGATCAGGTCTGTGTGAGGAGATTCTCGGTCTGTCCACAGATCCCTCTGTGCTGAAACGAGGTGTGGAGGCATGACCCAACATGTGTTTGGGATTCGTCAGTGTCTTCAGATATGTCCTCCTAGTTGTCGGACACTGAAGTGATGGGGGGATCAGGGGCGCAGATGGGGTTGGAGCTGGTTTAGCAGAAGCATTTATGGGCCTGCATCTCTCTTAATTCAGGCATATCTTCAGTGTGATAGCCCCCCTCGATTGTCAGGTGTCTCAGAAACTGAGGAAAAAAAATATTGTAAGGGAAATATGTGGACATTTTCTCATTGCCTGAGAGGGAATATGATATGGGGGATCCAAAGAAGACAGAGAATGGGAAAGAGGAGGATAAGCATAAAGAGCACAAGGTCTCCAGAACCATTTTTAATTGGTTGCTGACATTTCATGCATATGCCAGAATCATGGGTGAAGCCAAGCCTTCTCTTTACCTGGGTTTGTTGTGCTATTCTGATCTGATTTTGAGGGCGTATCAGATGTATGGGGGTGGTCCTGGTTGAACTATGATGAACAATTCAGGAAGGCTGTGGTTAAGTATAGATCAGAAGCATGGGGCTTTAGGGATTTTGACATTTGACTGATGGAGATGACACTGAGTTTTTCTTTGCCCATTTCAGCTTGGGGCCCCGCTGGCGACATTCCCTTCTGTAGGTGGGCCTGTCACTTCAGGATGGTTTAAGGGAGGATTGGGGGCCACACAGGGGGCCCAGCTTACTGGAACCAGAGGAGTTCTGAACCTGGTGCTCTATGGATGGGAGGAATGGCCAACTTCTGCTTTCACTTTGGCTGCACACATCTGCCTGCGATAATGTGCAGATTCCAGTACAGGTGTAGTGAGTGCAGTGGAAGTCACCCTGCATTTTGCTGCGCAAGCCCAGTGCTGTGGCCCAAGGGACAAGAGGAACACACAGGGCTTCCTCCTGCCCCTGGGGTTGGACAGTAAGCACCCTCGCCTATTAGCTTGGCATTTTTGCAGCAATGGTTGCCGAGGTACCTTGGTGAGAGAGGTGCTCAGGTGTTGTGGGAAGGATTTTCAGGAGGTTCAGAATCCCATTTTATGGTCCCCTCATTGTGTCATGTGGGTCATACTGCCACTTCGGTGTCCAAGAACAAGGATATTTATGGGAGAAATTGGCTAAGGAGCTGCTCTGGGGCTGATTGTGGGTCCTTTCTGTGAGCTGCATTTGGTCATATTGCCATTGGGTCTGGTGCCCAAGAAAGAGCTGGGTAAGTTTTGCTTAATTCATAGCTTAGCTTACCCAATCAGCTGTAATGTGAACTCTTTCATTGATCCTAACCTATGCTCTGTGCAATATGCATCGTTTGATCAGACTATCAATATGATGGTCTGATCAAAAGATACCATACCATACCAAGATATCATACCATTCTCATCACCCCCCCCCCCCACACCCTAACCACATAAGAGTACTCATGCCCCCTTCTATTTCCCACCTCAATTACCCTTCCTTGTCTGCTCCATCCCCCCTCACCCAGCCCCTCACTACATATTCAGCACTCTGTAATACAGGTTCCAAGTTTTACCTTCCCTGTATTGTAACCCCTCCCCCCCACGTTAAATGCTCCTTATAATTTAGTTTATTTGTATAAAGTTGCCTGTACATGTTTTCAATTGTTCCATGTAAACTGTTCTACCTGATAGAAAAATTGTCTATTAAAACCAGTTAAATAAATAAATAAAATAATACTGTGACAGCTGGGACCAGAGACTTTGATGGTGAAGACAGATATTGAGTCCACATTTCGCCTTTTGCCAGGAGACCCGTCCTCCTTCCATTTGTTGGGTTTTTATTTGAAGGGGGATTTTATTTTGACAAGTGCATGCTGATGGGTTGCTCTGTGGCATGTGCCACTTTTGAAGCATTCACCACCTTCCTCCATTGAGTGGTTCAGAGGGTGTCTAGATGATTTTTTGTTTGGGGGCACAACTGACACAGATGAGTGCGTGCAATTGATGGCAGTGTTTCAGAGGGTAGCGCTGGAGTTTGGTGTTCTACTTGCAGAAGACAAATCCGAATGTGGGGTACTCAACTCATCTTTTTGGGGATTAAGTTGGACTTGATTCGGATGGAATCCTGGCTGCCAAAAGAAAAGGTAGTGGGCCTTCTGGGTAAGATTAGGACAGTGAGGGGCAAGAAACCAACCTTGCATCAAGTGCAGTCTGTGCTTGGCAAATTAAATTTGGTATGCAGGGTAATTCCCATGAGTTGGGTGTTCCTGCGCCGGCTGGCAACATCTGACTCTGGGTATTGTGAAGGGGCTTCATCTGGTGATAGTATCTCAGGAGGTTTGGGAGTACCTGGAGGTATGGAGATCTTTTTTGGTACAGTTCAATAGAGTACATGTGTGGCAGGCCCCCCAGTGACAAACTACTGTAGGATCTCAAATTTGTCTCTGTTGTTGCTGGGAATCATGGTTTTTGGATCTTTTTCTGGGGAGCGTGGTGTGTTCAGGCATAACCAGATACCTGGCAAGTGAGGGGGTGGTGCAGCAATATCACCATATTAGAGTTATTTCTGGTGTGAGTGGCTTTGTGGCTTTGGGGGGAGTATTTGCATACTGGTGGTGATGCTATGTTCTGACAACATGGTGGTAGTGCAGACGTTTAACAACCAGACTGCGTGTTGCCCTCTATTGGAGGAGTTGCTGCAGCTGGTGGTGTTGCGCTGCCTGTGTTTGAACATCATGTTGTCTGCAAAGCATGTGCCAGGAGTTTGTAATGAGATTGAGGATGCCCCTTCTCATTTTCAGAGGGTGCATTTCCAGACTCTTGCCCTCCATGCGGATAATAAGAACATAAGAACATAAGATATGCCATACTGAGTCAGACCAAGGTCCATCAAGCCCAGTATCCAGTTTCCAACAGTGGCCAATCTAGGTCATACGTACCTAGCAGTTTCCCCAAAAGACACGGGTTCCACAATGCTTGTACTGGGTCAAGAATTGATATCCTGGGTCCCTTCTTAATAATGGTTTATGGATCTTTCCTCCAGGAACTTGTCCAAACCTTTTTTAAACCCAGATACACTAACAGCCTTTACCACATCCTCCGGTAACAAATTCCAGAGTTTGATTACACGTTGAGCGAAAAAATATTTTCTTTTATTAGTCTTAAATAGTTTACCCTGTAGCTTCATTGCATGTCCCCTAGTCTTTCTATATTCTGATAATGTAAACAATCAATCTACGTTTACCCATTCCACTCCGTTCATTAATTTATAGACTTCTATCATATCTCCCCTCAGCCGTCTATTTTCCAGGTTAAAGAGTCCCAACCTTTTTAGCCTTTCTTCATAGGGGTATCCTTCCATCCCCTTTACCATTTTGGTGTCTCTTCTCTAAACCTTTTCTAATAATGCTATATCCTTTTTAAGATACGGCGACCAGAATTGCACACAATATTCAAGGTGCGGTCTCACCATGGAACGATATAGAGGCATCTGTCAACTCCGATGCTGGAAGACCTATGGCTAACCTTGACAAAGGCATCACAAGTTTGCTGAAAGGTTTCTTGGCAGTGAATACTTGGAAGGCATATTTAACAGGCTGGAAGAGATTTCTGGGTTTCCTGCGGCAGTGTGATGCTCCAGAGTGGTGACAGAATGGATTGTAGTGGAGTTCATAGCTTACACTAAAGGGACGGGTACTTCTGTAGGTATGTTGGCCACATTACTTGCAAGTGCGATTTTTGTAAGCAAGCTTCAGAGTTTTCCTGACCCAACTATGTCTTTCTTGGTGAGGTGGTTGGTCCATGGTTACACACGACAGATGCATACTCAGGAACGAAGGACCCACCTACCTATAACTCATGATGTGTTGCTCCATTTATTGGGGGTCCTTGCAGTAAGTGTATTGCATGCCTTTTGAGGCTATGTTATTCCATATGGCCTTTGTGTTGGCCTTTTACAAAGCATTAAGAGTAGGGGAGCTGGTTGCACCATCTCGTCATGCTAGTGGTATGACTGGATTGCGGAGTGATGGTGTGGATTGAGGATACCAAGTTGTTTTTACATATTCACTGGTCCAAGATGGATCAGGTGGGAAAAGGGGAATGGATGGGATTGGTTACTTGCCTGGTGAATGGTGTCCAGGCGTATTTGGAGAAGCATCCAGTGGGAGGACTTTATTGGCTAGTATATCAAGATAGGTCCCCTCTGACCAGATTTCAGTTTGCAGCAGTGTATAAATGGGAGTTTGGACTGGGCCAGCAAAATACGGGACTCATTCCTTCTGAATTGGGGCTGTGACATTTGTGGCTGCTCGGGGAGGGGGGGTCCTCCAGTCCTGATCTGGAAGGTGGGGGCACTGGCATTCCCATAGTTATCTGTGTTACATCTGTTAAGAGGGTGTTCATTGCTCGCCACTGTTTTTCTTGCCAGTTTCTGTTGCAGGTGTCCTACCACCAGAGTTTTGTGTGTGGATATGCAAACATTCCTTCATCTTTTGTGCCCAAAAGAGAGCTGTAGAGTCTTGCCTGGGAGTACACTTAGGGCTGACAGCATTGGGTGTTCATTTTTGATGGCTCGGGATTTGGGACATGCTTTGGAGCCAGCTCATCCCGGCCCTCCTGCAAGCTCAACACTTTTCTTCCCAACATATGGCATTCATTAATTTTGGAGGAAATGACCTTTGTGCTGTGAAGGGTGTGGACAATCCAGGAAAAAAAAGAATGATTTGGTGAGGGTGAGGTTGATGCGTGATTTTCTGGCTACTACACAATGATGACTTTAGAAAACTACAGCCCTGCTCAAACACCCAATGCAACCAAGAGCCCCAACAAGAGACACATGTTAACCCACACAGAACAACTCTAGCCATCAGTACACACACCAAGACACCTACCTCCTTGAACACAGAACCACCAGCATCTTTAGCAGCATCTCCAAAGCAGACAGCCCAACGCAAGTACAAGCAAGCCTCCTTCCTTGCATCTAGCCAAA
Organism: Ichthyophis bannanicus; assembly: GCA_033557465.1. Classification (NCBI taxonomy): domain Eukaryota; kingdom Metazoa; phylum Chordata; class Amphibia; order Gymnophiona; family Ichthyophiidae; genus Ichthyophis; species Ichthyophis bannanicus. The sequence goes on along the minus strand of CM066036.1, from coordinate 728,667,172 downwards.
GAATTCCCACTTACACATATTGCAACCCAGAGACCACCCACACCACAAGCTGTGCGTTCCAGAGCCCCAGCTGCAATTTTCTCTAGTCCAAAGACTGCAGTCAATCTCTCACCCAACATGCTTGACCACGTCTCCTGCCTCTTCATTCTACTCCTAGTTTCTCACACAATCACACACACATCAGCATTTACTACCTCAGCAATCATCCCTATCATATACCAACCATACAACAGACTACAACCTATCCTGATCAAGCCATGAGCCAGACACCACTCAAACCTTCTCAATATCCATCCTTTACTCAACCCTCTTCCTGCCGACTCACCTGCATGCCTCCCTCTCAAGGGAGGTGTGGCCTAGTGGTTAGGACAAGGTACCTCAGGCCAGAGGGTAGGGGGTTCAATTCCCACCTGGGGACAGCAATCTCAGGCCAGAGGGACTGGGGTTTCTAGTCCTATAGGCACTCATTGTGGCCTTGGGCATGCCACTTAACCCTCTGTTATCTCAGATATACATAGGTTGTGAGCTCTTTGGGGATGAGGGAATGTATCCAGTACCTGCTTGTAGTGATTGTAAACTACTCTGATGCCCTTCAGCCTGAGTGGTATATCAAGAAATTGCATAAACGTAAACATTCACGTAAACTAAATGGCTATATCATCCTACTAACTCTTTATATGAGCTAAAGTTAACAAAAAAGGAGGAGAAATAATCATTATAGCTAAAAAAAACCCTGCAATTCAAAGCCACACACCCAGGACATGGACTCCATAGTTATAACCAACTCCCACCTCTCCATCTGCCTGGTGTACAGACCCCTGAATGGAACCCAGTGATCTCTCCCCTCTCATTGAGGAGGCATGATCAGAATATCTCAGGAATAAATGGTTCACTTTGCTGGGAGGTCTCAACTTACTAACCTTATCAAACAAACATGCATCCTCTTTCCTACAGGCTATGGAAGCATTGCAGCTCAACCAAATAATCTCAGAAGCAACACACATCAAGGGTAGAACACTAAACCTAATATTTACTCCTGCTAACTGGCCTCATCAACACCTCTCCTCAATGACCCAAAGCTCCTCAGTGCCTTGGTCAGACCACAGGCTTATCACCTTCTACCTCCCAAAGCAGCAACAATCAACCTAAAAACATACCTCCTCCTGCGCAAACCTGGAGATTTTGGACATTTGACAAAGATTCATTCATTGCCACAATCAAACCACTAATGCAGATGAACCTAGAACAAAACAGCCCAGGCAACCTTGATGACTTTATTGCACAACGAAGCTCCCACATTTCATTGCGCGCTACCAGGCCTCATAGTACACCCAGGATCAAGAGATCACACCTAGTACCAAATAAATGAAGAATAGGCTTAGATGACTGGAGCACAAGTGGAGATATCACAAGAACCCAGATGCCCATCTAGCATATGCCAAGACCCTGAAACGCTACTGTGCCCTCATTCTGCTAAAGAAGGAGGAACATTATACTGGCCTACTCAACTCCTCCCTCAACTGACCTAGGGAATTATTTGACATTGCCCAGCATCTCATCAAGCCCCCTCAACCACAAAGACCACTATAACCATTTCACCAACTGAGATGGCCCAACACCTACAAGCCAAGCAAGCACATGTCTCTGCACCTGCCATACCACCCAGCTACACAAGCAATGTTACAGACACCCCTGACATGGAGACATGGGCAACCTTTAGCACTGTTTCTGACAAGCAACTGGATAACATCATATCAAACCTTAACAGCACCATTTCACCGCTGGATCCATGCCCATTCTCACTGATTGTTCACAACAGCTCAGAATAGGATCACAGACCTCAAGCCCATTCAAGGGTCTTCAGGGTCTACCACAGGGTTCAGAACTATCTTCATTGCTTTTCAACATCTTTATCCAACCCCACTGCAATGTCATTCAGAGCTACAAAATCCATTACCACCTTTATGCTGATGACATTCTAATCTACATTCTCCACCAGCAACCCCGACTACTCCATAATCAGCAGATGCCTAGAGGCAGTTACAAATTGGTTAAGCCTCCACAATCTACTCATCAACCCCAATAAAACAGAAGTCCTGCACATAACTAGGCACCCCTCCTTCTCTCCTCCAACTACAATAAATTTTGCAAACCTAACATTGCAAGTAAAGCAACAAGTAAAATACCTGGGCATAACTCTGAATGGATTACCTATACACTGCACAGTTTTAACCTACAGCTCTGTCCCTCGTTGCTTGTATTTTGCACAGTTTAAATTGTATAGTTGATTTGTTCAAAGTGTTCCAGGTAATGTTTGAGTTCCGTTTTAATCTGTTCTATGTAAACCGCCATGACTAGTAGATACAATATAAAAGATTTGTTAAATAAAAAAAATATGGTTGCAAATTATCTCTTGGTTAGTTTGGAGGGATGCTCAGTGGCCTAAGATGGTCAATAGACTATGTCGGAAGGTTAATACAGAGGTGACAAAGTTGGTGGTTTTACTTCGGGGGTCGATGCTGTCTTATGAGCTGTTGACAACTGATTGTCCATGGCTGTATCGCCATGATGGTGTTCATCTTTCAGACATTGATTTAGATATCTTTTTGAGTACAATTCAGGATGTGTTGGAATCTACTGTGGCATGGGAGGGTTGCAGCTTGTGTCTGGGAGCAAGGCTGTCACTGCTTATGGTGGGGTTTGAAAGATTCAACTGCTCCCAGGTTCGGACAGAGCGGGGTGTAAGGCTGGGAAGGGTGTAGAGTGTGATGAAGCTGGGGTGAGTCACTGCTGCCAGCTTCAGGGGAGCAGCCATGCACCACCGCCAGCTGGGTGAGGATGGAAAAAGAAGAATGAAATGCCACAGGGTTCAGTGGGACCTCATCATGATTAGATTGACACCAACTAGCCATGTGTCCGGATGTGGCTGTTGAGTTAGGGTTAAAGCCAAGTAAAGGGAGTTTGGTAAAGTGGACTCGGGAAAAAATGTTTGGTTGTACATATTTCAATGTTAAAGTATTGTAAGCTTTAATAAAGCTGCGGCCATTTAGGTTTTGTCAAAAATAGATGTAAGTGTATTATTGGGAGTGGGATAGCGAGGTGGTGTGCGAGTGCCTATGTTAGTAGTGCTCACCACCCTCAGCAAAGCTCAGGGGAGGGGGGGGGGGTCAGGTAACATGGCTGAGCTCACCGAGCTTCATGAGGGAAGCAGTGAGGAGCTGAGGTCAAGGGAAGAGGAGCGGTGGAATTGGCTGGTGGGGAAGCATGACATGAGGAAGGGTGAGGTGGGTTTGGCTTTGGACAGCATTTCTTGTGTGTGGAGGGTGAGGTGGTAGGGCAAGAAGTGCTGTTCCCTGCCCACCTGCTGAGTTTGTTGTGGAGGAAGAGTTTGGGAAGAGGGATGTTCACAGCTGGTGGGATCTGAAGGATTTAATTGCTTCCAGTTTCAGACAGAGGGGGTATAAGACTAGGAAGGGGTGGGGAGTGCGATGAAGCTGGCGTGTGTCACCACTGCCAGCTCCAGGGGTGCAGCCGTGCATCACCACTGGATGATTGAAGATGGGAAAAGAGGATGGAAATGCCACAGAGTTCAGTGGGACCTCATCATGGCTAGATTGACACCAACTATCTAGGTGGCTGAGTGTGGCTGTGGAGTTGGGGCAAAATGGGTTAAAGCCAAGTAAGAGAGTTATATGTTTGATAAAGTGGACCCGGGAAAAAAATGTTTGGTTGTACATGTTTCAGTGTTAAAATATTGTTGTAAACTTTAATAAAGCTGTGGCCATTTAAGTTTTTCCACAAATGGGTGTAAGTGTATTGTTTTGAGTGTGTTAGCGAGGTGGTGTGTGAGTACCTATGGTAAAATTGTCCAATCTTTCTGGGCTATATTTTTGGTCTGATATCAAAGATTCTGTGAAATACATTCCCACAGTCAACCTACAGATCAACCACATGCATTAGAACGATTATGTCTGACTATTGTAAACGGGTGCCAGGCCTTCGCCTAGGGTGCGAAGGTTGGAGTTACCCTGATATCTTCTATTAGCAAATAATAGTCGTAAGTCGAGTGTTCAAGGCAAAACATAACAAGGAATTTATTCCCCTTCCCAAAGGATTTTTAAGTGCAAAACAAAACATGGAAAACAAACAACTTCTTCTGAAAGAAAAATATCTTCTTTTTCTTTGCTATATACAAAACTTAGCATACAGACTCAATGTTGTCTGCAAGGCATAGCGTACAATCCATAGGAGCATATTCGGGTTCTGTTAGCATATCCTCACATTCAGTGTGTGTGGGGTTTGGCTTCAGACCTTTACTGCTGTCTCTGGAAAAACCCCTCACTGAGAACTCGGGTATCTCACAAGAACACAGTTCCATACAGAGAGGTTTAAAAGTACGTGTAGCTGTAGTGTTTCTTCCCCGGCTCTCCTTTTGTTCCCTCCAGTTATCAGGAACTCCTTTATAACTTTATGCTGACACTTCTTGTGTTGAGCAGTGCCCTGGCCCTCTGTTCCGAACAGAACTTCTGGCTTTCCTTACTATAGTGCTAGGCTCCCACCTGTGTGAATGCTGAAGCCTCTCCTCTGGCAGTGAGGTCTGAGAGACTCCCTGCTCTCTTGGACCAGGTAGGTTCCTAGCCACAGGGTGTGCCTTCCTTCCTTCTGCTGCCCTGGCTTCTCTCTCTCTCTGAGCTGCAACCTGGTTCCTCACAGGACCTCCAGCTGCCTGTTGTCTGTGTGCTTTTCCAGCCACATTTCTCTGAGGCTTCTCCTCTGCTGCTACCTGCTTCTCTGACACGCCCACTGCTTCTCTCTGAGGAATCACGGCACTTCCTTCTCTCTGGGGAATCACAGCACTGCTTTGCTGGAGCTACCCTCCGGCTTTTATCTCTCTGTTCCCTGCAGGCTGGCTCCGCTTTCTTGCCCAGGTGAGTGTAATCAAGCTCTAAGCTTGCTGCTACGTCAGAGCTTGGGTGTGTCAGCTCTGCTCCTCTCTTTCCCTGTTTCTCATGAACTGTATATGCTGGCTGACTAACAGTTTCAAAGGTAAATTCCTCCTTTCTATCTATTTGCATAGGTTCTGTATGTCACACTATAGATATTTATATAATTTTCAGAGTGTTTCATCATGTTTAGTTGAGTGCCTAGTTGTTAAACAGATAAAACTCTTACCAGCATAAATAATTAAACCGGCTGCCTTGCACCCAATCCTGGTTAACTCTGACAACTACCTGGCTAATTGGTATCGACCTAGCCATGGTGAAATCCATGGACTCTGTGGCACATCAGCCCCCATTTCTGCATAGCCAGTGGTGACATTAAGCTATGCCCAGTGACTCATGGCAGTGTCGCAAGCAAGCCCCTATATCCTTAAGTATCCCCATCTCGGCTTGTTACCACAACTTTGGCCGAACCTGAGCATTACCGGATCAGCCTAATGTCCAAACACCTCAGCTGTGACCAAAACCCACCCACATCCCCTGCATAAGGTATGTATGTATGTAGATTAGCATATTTTATAATCCATGCATTTAGTTCATAACTCCATCTGTGCTCTACCCAGGCTGCACCCCAGCAATCCTTGGCACTAGGGCAAGATGGTCAGGCCAGGGAGCCTGTTCTCACTGTTGCACCCATGCCAGCCCTACCATGATCTGCTCACCAAAATGTGCTCACCACCCTCCTTCTCTCCCTAGCACTCCCAACCACATGCCACCCAATTGTTGCACTCTCTATATCACCCCCCCCCTTCTTCTCTCCCCCAACTACTTTCCTTGGCCCTATAGTCCACTTGGCAGGACTTGGCCATGTTATGGTGCACCCCACTGGGGACTGTTTCTTTTCGATGGAGGAGAAACCCACTGGTTAGTGCGGCAGGCTGTAAACCAGGGAAGTCAGGGTTCAAATCCAATTTCTCTTATTCATGTTCTTTGTGACTTCACATTCCCTTGTCTTTTAGATTATAAACACTATGGGAAAAGTATTGTAGCTGAATATAACTCACCTCGTACTACCACTAAAAAGGAATGAAGTAAACCTTAAAATATACATTTATATTTTATATACTCATTTTGATTTTATTTATCAAAAATGATATGTAAGTCAATTCAGGTGATAGTTCTCTCGGTCTCACATGGATTGCATCTACTGCATAATGGGAAGGGCCATGACAGGCAATCACTTATACTAACAAATCTATACTTCTGCATTTTCTCTTCCCACTATGACCTAAAAAGATATTTTGGAAACATCCCAGGAGTTTCTAGGTAGTTGATTATGTGCATTCAGAATGAATAAATGTAATCTTTCCTCAGGCAGAAGTAAATCCACTTAACTGCTATCTACAGTCAAGACTGACATTTTTTGTCCCCTATGTTTTTGAAACTATGTAAACTTTGCTTTAGAAAATAACAAAACCCAAACTCCAGGGATGATTAAGATACCACAAATTTATTTTTAAATGAGGATTGATCTCAGACTCAGGGGGAACTTTTTTGTGAAATTCTGAATGATCAGTCATATTAGAATTAACAAATAGGGGGTAGCATGGCACTGGAAACGTCTTCTAAAATTGAATTGTAGAAGGTGTGGGTGTGGGGGTAGGATGTTTTGGGAAAATGGAGATTGTAGTCATGAGGACTACAAAAAGGGCTGCTATTGCTGGGAAGTACATACCTCCTGAGAAATTCTCTAAATCTTGGGGGAAACAGTAATTATTTGGGTTAAAACTGATAAAATGTGTATATTTCAAAATTCAGTGCTTTATTAAGTGAGTTAGGGCATAGTACTACAAGTCAGCTTTCAATTAAATTAAAGCCAGTTAGAGTTTAGTATAACAAGCCTGTTTTCTGTGAAATTACAGCCAACTGGGGCTTAGTATAATACATCAACCTTCAGTTAAATTAAAGCTAGATAGGACTTAGTATTAGAAACCAGCTTTCACTAAAATAAAAGACAGTTAAAGCAAAAAAGAATATAATAGGGTAAATAATCTTTGATATAAAGAGAGAAATTGTTTTCTAGAGACTTTTTACAACGAGGTCTTCCAGTAGAAGTCAAGAGAAATGAAATTGTTTTAAATAGATGCTAGTCAAGTGACGGATCAAAAGGGCAACTTGAAAGGCTCCCTCTCTCAAACCTAGAGCAGTATGAATCACGCAGGAAATTAAGAGACTGTCGTTGAAGCGCAGATACAAATAGGACATCTCTTCCACTCAACCCAGGCATAATCCTTGAGTTATAGCCTCCTAAACTAGTTAAAGGGAAAGGGGTGATCATCCTCAATTTCAAGTTTAACTGAGTACCTTCATCAGCAGGTTATTAGGCCTTAGGAGTAGATTAATTAAGTCCTTGCAGTAAACACTAAATGTCCCCTCTACTTATTAGGTATAATTGTATTGTTTCTAGTATCCTTGTTCCCCTAGCAGCTTTATATAACTTAACAACTTTAAATAGCTAAAATAAATCTTTAAAACTAAGATGCAGACAGCAGTCCAGCACCGAGATGGGGGCTATCCAGTCTTTTATACTGAGTGTTACATGTATAATTTTCTCCCAATAGGTGAGAGGTCTTATGTGTGCATTAAGTGTAAAGAGCTCTTTGCTCTTGGAATGAGTCCGATCTCAGAAGGCTCAAGTAGTGCACTTGGAGGAGCTGAGACAGACATAGAGGTATATAGATGAGACCTACAAGGATGTAGTAGAGAAGTCCCACCTCCAGTCTGGCAGCCTCTGTACTGCCATGGAGGAGAGAGGTCACATGAAAGAAGCGCATCACCTTGGTGTGGCAGGAAGTGATTCTATAGTTAGGACCTTCCTCTAGATGATGCAATACCCTCTTGCACTGAGGATTTGTCTCCAGGGCCATGTGCCCATGAGGGAATGGTAAAGACGGCCATTATAGTTGGTGATTCGATCTTTAGACATGTAGACAGCTGGGTGGCTGATGGATGTGAGGATCACCTGATAACATGCCTGCCTGGTGCAAAGGTAGGGGACCTCACATGCCACCTAGACAAGGTTTTAGATAGTGCTGGGAAGGAGCCTGCTGTCTTGGTACATTTTGGTATCAATGCCATAGGAAAATATGGGAGGGAGGTTCTGGAAGTCAAATTTAGGCGTTTAGGTAAAAAGTTGAAATCCAGGATAGCATTCTCAGAAATGCTTCCCATTCCACGCACAGGACCCAAAAGGCAGGCAGAGCTCTGGAGTCTCAATGCGTGGATGAGACGATGGTGCAAGGAAGAGGGTTTTGGTTTTATTAGGAACTGGGAAACATTCTGGGGAAGGGGGGTGGATTTTCTGAAATGATGGGCAACACCTTAACCGGGGTATTCAAACTATTCAGAACCCTACTTTGTGGTTATTAGCACATGCGTCCAAGTTCAATCACCTTATTCCCTGGTTTCTTCGCTTTCACTAGTTACCTGTACAATATTGTATTAAGTTTAAGATCCTCAATTTGGTTCACACTCTGGATTACCGCTTTATCTTTCTTCTGCTATTATCCCCCATGAACTTCTATGACTTCTGCATTCTATTCACGGCAGTCATCTCTATTTTCCCCCTATCTCTCATGCTTGGTATGACTCTACGCGTCACTCCGCTTTCTACTTTCTTGGTCCTAGTTTATGGAACTCACTCCCATCTGATCTCTGTCTTGAACTATCCTACACTAGATGTAAAACCCTTCTCAAACCCCACCTAATCCATCTTGCTTGTAACCTAGCCCTTATTGACATGGGGCACTGCATCCCTTGCCTGTGATATTGCCCTTTGTCCTACCCCTCCCCTCCTTTTGTTACCACCTGTATGTTCTTGGGTTTTATCAGTCCTTCTTCTTTCCTGTCTCAATTTTGGAGTTCTTTTCTTTTACAATTTTAATTTTGGAGTCTATCCTCCTGTAGTTTTTATTGTAAACGGCTCTGCTAACTCGAAAGGTGGTATAGTAAATTTTAATAAACCATAGACCTTTAACCTTTAAAAAGGAGTTAGAGCAGCTTTTAAACTAGATAATGGGGGAAAGTTGGGAGTCGCTCAAGAGCACATGGTTCGAAATTATGTATCCTTGAAGTATACTAGCAAAACAGGGAATTTAGAGCATCACGAAATAGAGGTTCCAATCAAGGTACAGTAAAAGTAATCCAGGTGACTTAAAGTAAAAATCAGACAGGCATTTTGAAATGCCTGTATGCAAAATCTAGAAGTCTAAAAAATAAGAATGAATGAAAGGTTAGATATAATTGGCATTTCAGAGACCTGGTGGAAGGAGGCTAACCAATAGGATACCATGATACCAGGCTAGAAACTATATTGCAATGATAGGGTAGATCACATTTGTGGAGGGGTGGCTCTATAGTTAAAGGGGGCATCAAGCCAAACAGGATAAAGGTTTTGCAGAAAATAAAATACACTATAGAATTTCTATGGATAGAATGCCATGTAAAAAGGGGAAGGAAATTGCAGTGGAAGTGTATTACCATCCACCTGGACAAAATGAACAGATGATGAAATGCTAACAGAAATTACGGAAGCTAGAAAAGTTTCTAACACAGTAATAATGAGAGATTTCAATTACCCCTGTATTGACTGGGTCAATGTCACATCAGGACATGCTAAGGAGATAAAGTTTCTAGATGAAGTAAATTACTGCTTCTTGGAGAAGCTGGCTCAGGAACCAAGATGCAGGGATGCTATTTTAGACATAGTTCTCAGTGAAACGCAGGATCTAGTGTGAGAGGTAACTGTTTTTGGGCCGCTTGGCAATAGTGATTGTAACAGGATCACATTTGATTTAATAAATGGAGGGAGGATAGCAAGGAAATTGACTTTGCTAGCATTTAACTTTTAAAAAGGAGACTATAATAAAATGAAGAAAATGGTTAAGAAAAAACTAAAAGCAGCAACTCCAAAGGTTAAGAATTTACATCAGGCCTGGGCATTATTTAAAAATACTATCTTGGAAGTCCAGACCAGATGAATTCCATGCTTAAAAAAGGTGGAAGGAGGGCCAAATGATAGCCAGCATGGCTTAAAGGTAAGGTCAGAGAGGCTATTCTACTTAAGAAAGAATCTTTCAGAAAATGGAAAAATAAAAGACAAATGACGAAAACAGGAAACAACATAAATACTGGCAAGTAAGTCATTGATAAGGCAGGCAAAGAGAAAATTTGAAAAGAAGCTTGCCATGATAGTAAAGGCACATAATAAAAACTTTTTAAAATATATTTGTAGCAAAACACCTGTGAAAGAGTCACACTATTAGATGATGGAGGGGTAAAAGGTACACTGAGAGAGGAAAAAGCCATAACAGAGAGACTGAATGAATGTTTTGCTTCAGTCTTTACTGAAGACAATGTAGGAAACTTACTCATGCCAGAATTGACATTTAAAGGTGATATATCAGAGGAATTGAAGCTAATCTCGATAGATCAGGAAGATGTAACACAGCTAATTGATAAACTAAAGAGCAGCAAATCAACTGGAACAGATGGCATACATCCCATGGTGCTGAAAGGAGTAAATTATGAGACTGTAGAACTACTGTACTATTAGAAACTGCAGACCAGTGAGTTTGAATCAAAATCAGGCAAAATGGTAAAGACCATTATAAAAAACAAAATTACTGAACATGTATATAGTCATGCTTTAATGGCAGAAAGCCAACATGGATTTAGCCAAGGAAATTCATGTCTCACCAATCTCTTGGTAGATAAAGGTGAGCCAGTTATTATAATGTATCTCGATTTTCAGAAAGCCTTTGACAAAGTCCCTTATGACAGACTCTTGGGGAAAATAAAAAGCTATGGGATAGGAAACAATGTACTATTGTATTTTAGGAAGTAGTTGAAAGATAGAAAACAGAGTAGGGCTAAATGGCCAATTTTTTCAATGGAGAAAGGTGAACAGTAGAGTACCCCAGGGATCTGTGCTGGGCTCACTGCTGTTTAACATATTTATAAATAACATGGGTATCAGAGCAAGGAGTGAGGTGATCAAATTTACAGATGACACCAAATTATTGAAAGTTGTTAAAACAGAAGATTGTAAAAAATTGCAAGAGGAGCTTGATAAATTGGGAGACTGAGGGTCCAAATGGTAGATGGCATTTAATGTGTAGAGTAAATAGTTATGCATTTAGGGAAGAACAAACCAAACTACAGTTACACAATGCAAGATTCCTCATTAGGAACCACAGCCCAGGAAAGGACTACGGCATCTTCATGGACAATACATTGAAACCCTCTGCCCAATGTGCAGTTGCAGCTAAGAAAGCAAATAGAATGCTAGGAATCATAAAGAAAGGAATGGAGAATAAAACAAATGATATTATAATGCCTCTGTATTGCTCTATGGTGTGACTATACCTTGAATATTGTTTGCAATTCTGGTCACCATATCTTAAAAAGGATATAACAAAATTAGAAAAGGTACAAAGGAGAGTGACAAAAATGGTAAAAGGGATGGGCAACTTGGAAAAGAGACATCTGAGGGGTGATATGATAGAAGTCTATAAAATAATGAATGGAGTGGAATGGATAAATGTAGATCAGTTATTTACCCCTTCAAAAGGTAGAAAGACTAGAGGATACACAATGAAGCTATAATGTGGCACATTTAAGACTAATCAGAAAAATATTTTTTCACTCAACGCATAATAAAATTCTGGAAATTGTTACCACAGGATGTTGTAAAAGTTGTTAGTGTAACTGGATTTAAAAGAGGATTAGATACGTTTCTGGAGGAAAAGTCCATAAACTATTGTTAAAGAGGACTGGGGAAATCCACTGCTTACCCACTGGACAAGCAGCATGGAATCTGTATATCTTTTGGGAACTTGACAGGTACAGCACAGTTACTTACCTGTAACAGGTGATCTCTGGGAACAGCAGGAATTAGTCATCACATATGGGTACGTCGGTACCGACGGAGCCTGCGCGGGAAAGCTCCCCAGCTTTTCAAATGAAAAGCTTTTGGGGCCTCCCAACTGCACATGCGCGCTGCCTTCCCGCCTTCCTGACCAGCTCTCCTCAGTTCGAGTTTAAAGCTGAGACAATAGAGAGAGAGGACAGGAAGATAGAGGAATAGAGAGACAACTCCTAGGGGAGGTGGGTGGGTTGTGATGACTAATTCCTGCTGTTCCCAGAGATCACCTGTTACAGGTAAGTAACTGTGCTATCTCTAGGAACAAGCAGGAATAAGTCATCACATATGGGGACTCCCTAGCTGAGATGCCTGGGAGATCCCCCTCCAAGGGTAACCATCTTCGGATGGATCTCAGGCATCCATTCTGGGAAGGTGGGCAGGAGTTGTTTAAGTATGGAACAGGTGTTTGAGGACAGCCTGACCAAACAAGGCATCCCGGCGGGAGTCCTTGTCCAAGCAGTAATGGGCTGTGAAGGTATGCACCGAGGCCCAAGTGGCTGCTCGACAGATCTGATCTATGGATACAGAGTGAAGATGAGCCATAGAAGTGGCCATGGCTCTCACATTGTGAGCTGTGACATGGCCTTCCAGAGAAATGTTCTTACTCTGGTAAGCAAAGGAAATACACTGAGCAATCCAGTTGGAAAGTGTGCGTTTGGCGACTGGAAGTCCCAAATGAGAAGGATCAAAAGCCACGAAAAGCTGAGAAGACTTTCGATGTGGCTGAGTTCTATTGAGGTAAAAGGCGAGAGCTCTTTTACAGTCAAGAGTATGAAGGTTCCTCTCTGCACTGGATGCATGAGGAGCCGGAAAAAAGACAGGTAGATATACCTCTTGATTAAGATGAAAAGGCGAGACCACTTTAGGCATAAAGTGGGGATTCGTCCTAAGGACCACCTTATCATGATGAAATCTGGTATAAGGTGGATTTGCCACCAAAGCCTGCAGTTCACTGATGCGGCGAGCCGAAGTGACTGCAATAAGGAAAAGGACCTTCCAAGAAAGAAATTTCAGGGAGGTAGATACCAATGGTTCAAAGGGTGGCTTCATAAGTTGACCCAGAACTAAATTCAAGTCCCATGCTACCGGAGGAGGCCGGATGGGAGGCTTAGTGAGGGTTAGGCCTCTCATGAATCTTGCAATAAGAGGATGAGAGGAAACAGATTGTCCATTTATAGATTTTAAGGATGCTGTAATAGCACTTAAATGGACTCGTACTGAATTCGTCTTGAGGCCTGCATTGGAAAGATGCAGGAGATAGTCTAGTAGAGAATTCAAAGGAAGTGCCAGAGGGTCAAGACCCTGTTGAGCACACCAAATGGAAAAACGTTTCCATTTGAAAGCATAGGAACGCCTGGTAGAGGGTTTCCTAGAGGCATAAAGGATATCTTTCACTGGTTGAGAAAGATTCAACTCTTGAAGGCTTAAGCCTTCAGTAACCAAGCTCGGAGATGTAGGGACTTGGGGTTTGGATGCCACAAAGTCCCCTGCTCCTGAGACAGAAGGTCTGGTGCAGCTCCCAGGTCCAGGGAGGAGCCCTGGGAGAGCTGTAGAAGGAGAGGGAACCACACTTGGCGTGGCCAGCGTGGAGCAATGAGGATCATGGATCCGTGATCCCTCTGAAGTTTGAACAGAGTCTTGGGAATCAAAGGAATGGGTGGAAAAGCGTACAGGAATTCCTGACCCCAATGCAGGAGAAAGGCATCGTTGGCCTGAGCTCCCTGACACGGAGTCCTGGAACAGAACCGGGGAAGTTTGGCATTCCACGGACTTGCAAAGAGGTCTATGTCCGGGGTCCCCCATTCCTGAAAGATTCTGCGTATCTGGTCCATATGTAGGGACCATTCGTGTGGGAGCAGAACTCGACTGAGTCTGTCTGCCCGAGAGTTTTGAACTCCTGGAAGATATACTGCCAGAAGATGAATTTGGTGCTCTCTGGCGAAGGCCCATAATCTGAGAGCTTCGTTGCAAAGCGACAGAGAGCCCGTCCCTCCTTGTTTGTTGATATAAAACATGGCCACCTGATTGTCTGTCTGAACTAGGACAGTCAGGTTGGCAAGGAGGGTATGGAAGACTGTGAGGGCAAGGAAGATTGCTCGCAGTTCCAGAAGATTGATATGAAGGGTGGTCTCTTGGGGAGACCAGATTCCCTGAGTGGAGAGATGTTGAAGATGAGCTCCCCACCCTGTTTGGGAGGCATCTGTTGTGAGGGTTGCTTGGGGCAACGAAGGTTGGAAGGGGGTCCCCAACAACAGATTTTTGGAGGATGTCCACCACTGGAGAGACCAAAACAGACGTTTTGAGGTGAGTACCTGGTCTGACAGCAGTCCCGATGCTTGAGACCACTGGGTGGCCAATGTCCATTGAGCTGCTCTCATATGGAGACGAGCATAGGGTACCACATGAACCGTGGAGGCCATGTGGCCGAGAAGTTGCAGCATTTCTTTGGCTGACAAGTGACTTCTGGACTGAGCCTGGGAGGCCAAGCTTATTAGCCTTTGGCCTCGGACCAGAGGGAGGTAGGCCCTTGCAGTGGTGGAGTCCAATTGGGCCCCTATGAATTCCAGGGACTGAGTAGGGATGAGTTGGGACTTGGGAATGTTTACCACAAGTCCCAGATATTGAAGAATACGCCTTGTGCGGTCCAGAGAAATCTGGGCTTCTGATTGAGATGGAGCTCGGATGAGCCAGTCGTCCAGATATGGGAAGACAAAGATTCCCATGCCTCTGAGAAATGCGGCAACGACTGCCATGCATTTTGTGAATACTCTTGGAGCAGAGGCCAGACCGAAGGGTAGTACTCTGTACTGGAAATGTTTTCCCTGGAACAGAAATCTTAGATACTTTCTGTGGGATGGATGGATGAGTATATGAGTGTACGCATCCTTGAGATCTAGAGAACAAAGCCAATCTTGACTCTGAAGGTATGGAAGGAGAAGGCCCAGAGAGAGCATTTTGAATTTCTCCTTGAATAGAAACCTGTTCAATTCTCTCAGATCTAGGATAGGTCTGAAGCCCCCTGTCTTCTTTGTTATGAGAAAGTAAGGGGAGTAGAAACCTAACCCCTGTTGTGGAGGAGGAACCTCCTCTATTGCCCCTTGGGCAAGAAGAGAAGAGACTTCCTGACCCAACAGGGTCAGAAGAGATGGGGGAGAACTGAATTGCCTCACCATGGTATGGGGAGGAAGACTGGAGAAATGAAGTTTGTAGCCTTCTCGGATAATAGAGAGGGTCCATTGCTCTGATGTTATTTGCTCCCATCTGGGAGCAAAGTGAGCTAGCCTTCCAGGAATGGTGAGGGGCTCTGGCTGTGCTAGAGCCAGAAACGGCAAGTTCTCTAGAGGGAAGTCAAAACCCCTGAGGGGGTTGAGCCTGCTGGGATGTAGCAGACACTGCAGGCTTTGACTTTACCTGCTTAGATTGTTGACGCTTAGCCGCAAGGCGAGGCTGAGCAGATTGCTGGCCAGTATTTGTGGGAAATCTGGTCTTTTTATAGTAAGGCCTTTTAAAAGGCTTCTTTTTGGTAGGGGTAGAAGTAGACTTGGAAAGTCTATCTAGAGTGGCATTTTCTGCATCCATTTGAGCAGCTTTAATCTGCCAGTCTTCCCCAAATAAGTTCTCACCGGTACAGGGCAGATTCCTGAGGCCTTCTACAACCCAGGGTTCTAGGTTAGAAGCCTGGAGCCAAGCGAGACATCGGGCTGCAATAGCAATTCCCGAAGCTCTGCCTGCAACTTCAAAGGAATCAAAGGCTGCCCTGTTGGAGAACTTGGAGACCTCGGAAAGTTGTGTCACCATAGAAAAGAAGTCCGCCCTTTGATCATCAGGGATAAAGGGGGCAAAATTCTGTATTTTTAGGGCAAGTTGCCCAAGATACATGCCCATATAAAGGCTATAAGAGTTGATCCTGGCTATAAGCATACTAGCCTGGAACATCTTTCTTCCAAAAGAGTCTAGGTTCTTACATTCTCGCCCTGGAGGGGTAGAAGAATGCCTCTTAGGACTCTTTATTTTCTTCATGGCAGACTTCACCACAATGGAGTGGTGAAGCAGCTGAGTTTTCTGGAACCCAGGCGAAGGAGGGACCCGATACATGGTGTCCAACCTGCGGGAATGGGGAGACAGTGTTAAAGGAGTCTCCCACAAATCCATCAAGTGTTCTTGAAGGATTTCATGGACAGGCAGAGTGACTGCCTCTTTAGGAGCTTTTGAGTATCCTAAAATGTCCAATTTTTTTGATCTGGGTTCTCTTTCAGAAGATGTAGTAATAGAAAGTGCTTTAGCTACATCAACAATGAAATCCTGAAAGGATAAATCCTCTGGAGGAGACATCCTCCTCTTTGGAGAAGAGGGCTCCTCAGGAAGAGCAAGCTCAGCAGAGTCATCAGAGGAATTGAATTCATCAGAAGAATCTGAGTACTCTTTCTGTGCTTCCAATGTACGATACGCATACCGATCGGTATCGACATCGGGCGTATCGGGCATGGGATCGGTACCGGGCGAAAACCGGAATCCGGCATGCGAAACCGATCGACGTTTAGGAGTCGATGGTCTCGGTTCCGGTGTAGATACCGGAACCGGGGTCGGTACCGATGAAATCGGTACCGAGGGCGTCGCAGCCTTAATGAAGGCCAGTACGGCCTGCTGCATGGTCTGGACAGTACTGCCCATAGACGCCACTACTGCCTGGATGTCGGTACCGGTATGGGCCGGTACCCCAGAGCAGTCCAACAGGTGATCTGTCGAGGCCGTGCCATCGATGTCAACCTGTGACCCCATGATTGCTTTGGAGGCCGGAACCTCCCGCCGGGGTTTTTTGGCCTGGGCAGAATCCTCGAACTCAGAACTGAGAGCCTCTCGATCTTTAGAAAGAGATTTGCTTTTAGAGGATTTGCCCACAGAAGTTTTGGTTACCTGAGATCCATCCGGAGAGGAAGACCTGGATGACTGTGATGCTTCTGAAGGAAACAGCACATGGAGCTTGTTAGCCCGGTTCTGCAAACCGCGTTTAGACATCTGGGTGCAGGATGGGCAGTCCGGTATGGAGTGCTCAGGTCCCAAACATTTGAGACACCATTCATGGGTGTCTGTGACAGAAATGACAGCACTGCATTTGGTACATTTTTTGAAACCAGGGACTGGCTTCTCCATGAGGAGAAATTGTGTAGGCCTTAAGGCCTAACACCGGGTACCAAGCTGTGCTGAAGAAAAATAAAAAAGTCTTTTTTTTTTTTTTTTTTGATATAGAAAGAAAGAAAGACCGGCGATACCGGTTTCGGTATGGGGAAGGCAGGTACGCGGTCTAAAGAAACAAACAAAAGTAACAAATTCTTCAGCGGTGACAGGAACACGACCTGCTGGCTCCGCGGAAAAAGAAGAACTGAGGAGAACTGGTCAGGAAGGCAGGAAGGCAGCGCGCATGTGCAGTGGGAGGCCCCAAAAGCTTTTCATTTGAAAAGCTGGGGAGCTTTCCCGCGCAGGCTCCGTCGGTACCGACGTACCCATATGTGATGACTTATTCCTGCTTGTTCCTAGAGATCTATGACCTGGTTTGACCACTGTTGGAAACAGGATACTGGGCTTAATGGACCTTTGGTCTGACCCAGTATGGCATATGTTATGTTACGTTATATTAATGTGGATTTATATTGGTAATTTATAGTAGGTGGGGTGTGTAAGAGGAGGTGGCATTGTGAGTATGAGGGTATGTGTGGATGTATATAGCTGGATGAGGGTATATGTGTATATGGATGAGATGTTTGATGGAGATGATGATGTTTGTATATAAGGGAGATATAGAGTTATATGGGTGTTGGAATATGCATGAGGGGATTTTTTTTTAAATATGTAAGAGGTTATGTGAATGGGAGAGGTTTGTGTAATGGTTGTGAATCTATATGGGAGGAGCGCAGGGCCCGATCCCCAGTGCCGCCAGCATGCCGGGCCGAGAGCACAGAGCCTGCCCGATAGCTCCAGCCCAATCAGGGCTGTGGGAGGAGTGCGGGGCCCGATTCCCAGCGCCGCCGGCATGCCGGGCCAAAGCACAGAGCCTGCCCAATAGTTCCAGCCCAATCGGGACTGTGGGAGGAGCGCAGGGCCCAATCCCCAGCGCCGCCGGCATGCCGGGCCGGGCTCCTAAGCCAATTAGGACCAATGACAGCATTTAAAGACCCAGTGCTTCCTTGGTGAGCCCGCGCCTAAGGATCACACCACAGGGCCCTATGGTGCAGCCCTTAGGCGGGGAACCGAGGCGAGAACAACACAACTCCAAATACTCAGCACTACAACAGCGATAACTACCTGCCACCAGGAACAAGAGAGGAAAATCCCAACCACCAAGAGAAATGAGGAGACCAAACGAGAAGAGCAGGCAAGCTCAAATCTAAAAGACAAGGATCAAACACCCAGCACCACTGGGTCAGAGTTCAACTAGATCCTAGGTCAGTAAATTGCAAAAATGCATTCCACCCCCCACTACCTCATAGCCTACCTTACACTCCTCCACATCTTCGCACCCTGCACACAGGGCATCGGACCCAATGAGCAAATCCCCTTGCTCCACCTACATACCACCCAACCTGTATGGACTCCATGCTCAACCCTCTCTAAAGAGCACCAGCAGACTAAGCCTGCAGTTCACAAAACGCATGATGCCACACGTACTATGCCCTCTCATCCCACAAATAGTATACACACCAATCCAATCATAACGGCCAACATCAGGTGCACGTTACTGAACGCCAGATCAATCAAGAACAAACGGAATACTATCCTCGATCTCATCCTCGACAAAAAAATGGATATAATTTGCATCACCGAGACCTGGCTAGATGACTCAGACCAGGTCATATTAAACCAAGTAACACGAACAGGCTACTCAGCATTTAATTGCATCAGAGAACAAAAGAGAGGAGGAGGTGTGCTAATACTAGCCAGAAAGGAATACAGAGTTAAAACAATCTCTACCAGTAATACGATCAAATCCAACACAATCACCAAAGTGAACAAATACCTAAGCGTCTCCCTCACTTACAGGCCTCCTGGAGCCACAACTGAACATCTCTCTATGGTCCTTGAAACAATATGTGCATACAGCAAAAAACATAAACCCCTCATTGCACTAGGAGACTACAATCTAACCTCCACATCCACCAAGGAAACCGCAGCATTCCTAAAAGCCATGGCTTCACTAAAATATTGTCAGACAATCAGCACCCCAACGCATCAGCATGGTACAACCCGGATATGGTCTTTATTCCAATACACTTGGTGGAACAGGGCAAGGCCACAGCACCAACAATCACGCCGGTCCCTTGATCAGATCATTATGTGAAAGACTTCACTTTGACCCTGAATAACCCCACTCAACATGTGGAAGATGCGAGCATAACCAGGCGTTTTAGAGCCTTCAACAAAGACTCATCCATAAACGAAACCATTCCACAACTCCAACGGGAATATGACACCCTCGACACAAGCATAGAGAAATGGAATTCCATAATATCTAAGGCAGCATCAGCCTATACCAGAGCAGAAACACAAACAAGCAGAAGGTCCAACACCCCTGGTACTCAACCGATATCAGGGATGCAAAGCGCAATCTCCACAGACTGGAGAGAAAATGGAGACGGGACAAGACGCATAACTCCCTGACTTAATACAGAGCTAAGCAACTGGAATATAACAATCTGATAAATGAGCATAAACAGCAGCACCATACCAACCTAATCAACAGACCGAGAGAACTTTTAGCATTGTCCAAAAGCTCATTAAGGACACCACACAGCACTGTACCCAACATCTTGACCCACAGGAATTTGTGAATTACATGCAAGCGAAAAACACCACCCAGACAGGCTCCCGCACACCGCAGACAGATGAAAATGAAAGGGAAGAGCCACATCAAACCTGAGAGGACTTCAGCATACCGTCAACACATCAAATAGAGGACATAATGTATGGACTCAACACAACAACTTCACCATCAGACCCATGCCCAGTATCTTGGCTTAAAGCCGCAAGAAGCCAGCTCTCCCATCACATTCACAAAATCATCAAGGAATCACTCCAACAAGGATACATGCCACAATCCCTGAAGGAAGCCATAATACAACCGATACTTAAAAGCAACACCCTAAGCCCCTCTAAACCAAAATCATACCGTCCCATCTCCAGCCTACCATTCTTTGTGAAAATCATTGAAAAGACAGTGCAAAGGCAACTTCAGGACCACATTGACATGAATGCCCCACTGGACATACAACAACATGGCTTTAAACCTCAGCACGGTGTAGAAACACTACTCACTTCCCTCTTTGACAATCTCCTAAGAGGCATAGATAACATAGAATGGATTCCTGTTAGTGTTCATGGACATATCAGCAGCCTTTGACACCGTCTCCCACGTCGGATTACTGCAATACCTGCAACAGATAAGACTATGCAAGAATACTCTGAAGTGGTTTACTTCCTACTTGAAAGATCGAACACAACAAATCAAATGCACCCAAAAGAAATCAATGCAGTTCCCCATCATGCAGGGAATACCACAAGGTTCAGCCCTGTCATCAATGCTCTTTAATATTTACATCCAACCCATATGCAACATCATCAAACGCCACAAACTTCATTATCATCTCTATGCTGAGGACATCATGGTGTATGCTCCAGTCAACCTACTAGCTCTTGACACCACAACAATAACCAGATGCCTTGAAGACATGAATGCCTGGCTCTCAACCAATAACCTCACAGACAACTACGATAAAACTGAGGCAATGTTCTTCACCAGGAATCCCACCTTCATTCCACCACAAACTATCAGCATTCTTGACAATCCAATAGCAGTTAAAGATGAAGTTAAATACCTGAGAATCACAATGGACAGATCTCTGAACATGAAATCCCACATCACCAAAACCGCAAACAAGGCCTATCAATGTTTAAGAACCATCAGAAAGCTCAAGCCAATACTCCGCCAGGACCACTTCCACAGTGTGCCAAGCACTCATCACACCGATACTTGACTACGGAAACTCGCTGTATCAAGGCCTCCCCCAGCAGACCTTACACCCACTCCAAATGGTGCAAAACACTACAGCATGCATCATTACGGACACTCCAAGAACTGAGCACAGCACCCCAGTCCTACAGCAACTGCACTGGCTCCCAATGATAGCAAGAGCAAAATTCAAAACAGTCCTGATCATCTTTAAAATCATTCACCATCTCTCAGCAGATGCACTCCAAGATATCATAACAAGGGATATCAGCAATAGACCAAGAAGAGCTAATAATGAAAACATGAATGGCACACCTGCAGGATATCACAAGACAAAACAAACAACCTCAAGAAGAGCTCCTTCATTACTGGCGTCCACACTTTGGAACTCCCTCCCAATGAGCCTGAGGGCCTTGAATGACCTCATAGACTTTCGCAAGGCCCTTAAAACCCTGCTCTTTACAGAAACCTATGAGCAAACAGACAACAGTCTCCACCTGGACAGTAATGCAACTACCTCCACCAAACCGATACTCACTTATCCCAACTAGACACACAAGTTCATTGTATAATGTTGTCAAATACCCTCATGTCAAATGTAACCCTCCAGTTGTGATGTGACCACTGTGCTTGTTAAGTACCCTCATGTTAAATGTTAAATGTAACCCCAATTGTGATGTGATGTGACCACTTTGATTGCAGGATAAGGTGGTATACAAATCTGTCTAAATAAATAAAATAAAAATATGAGATGAGTTGTGTTTTGGGAGTATGGCTGTCTTTATGGATAGAAGATGTAATTGTAAGGGAATACATGTTGGAGATGCGGACAGAGTTTGTATGTGACTTAGTGGGAGGGGTCATGTTTATGCTTGATAGGCATCGGAGGTTATGTATTTGGAAATATCTAAGGAGTACGCATATCGAGGGATGTGTGCACATGGCATAAATTATTTATGGCGGTGAAATTCTGTAGGTAAGTAATATGTGGTAGGAAGGCTTATTGGGTATATTTTGTGGTGTATGGCGGTGGGTATATGTCAGAGGTTGTTCTAGGGCTATGGATGTGGGGGGGGGGGTTGCAAATGCAAATATGGGGCTATGTGGCTAGGTTGTCTGTATGAAGGGGTAAATTGAGAAATATTGTAAATTCTTTTGTCTGCTCAGTTGGGGGAGAGTAAAAGCGTGCTTTTGTGTTGGTGTGCTGAGTTCAGGTATTTATGTGTGCGTGCTTTTGTAGAGTATATGTAGAGTAAAGGGATGTTATAGGGGATGGGTGTATGCGGGGTTAGAAGTGTCAGTGTGAGTGATAGATTTGGGTATGTGTATGCATATGTTTGTAGTCAGTATTCCAAGATGAAGAGCCCTAACATTTTAAGCCTTTCCTCGTAGGAATATCCTTCCATCCACTTTATCATTTTTGTTGCTCTTCTCTGTACCTTTTCTAATTCTGTTATATCCTTTTTAAGATATGGTGACCAGAGCTGCATAGAATATTCAAGGTGTGGTAGCACCATGGAATGATACAGAGGTCTTATAATATCCTTTGTTTTATTCTCCATTCCTGTCTTTATGGTTCCCAGCATTCTATTTGCTTTCTTGGCTACCGCTGCACACTGGGCAGATGGTTTCAACATATTATCCATGATGATGCCTTAATCCTTGTGGTATGATGTGTGTGTGTGTATGAGATGTCGTGGGTGTATGTGTAAGAGCGTGTGGGAGGGTTAAAGTAAGTGGAGGAATGTAGAGTGTGGTATTCGTATATTTAATTTGTGCATGTATATGTGGTGGGGGCATATGGAAGGAGTTTGTGTTTTTCTATAGAGAGTGTCTGAAAGCGTTAAGAACATAAGAAATGCCATATTGGGTCAGACCAAGGTCCATCAAGCCCAGTATCCTGTTTCCAACAGTGGATAATCCAGGTTACAAGTACCTGGCAGGTTCCCAAAAAGGTACATAGGTTCCACAATGCTTGCCTCAGATAAGCAGTGGATTTCTGAGTTCCTCTTTAATAGTGATTTATGAACCTTTCCTCCAGGAACTTGTCCAAACCTTTTTGAAACACAGCTATACCAGCAGATTTTACTACATCCTCCGATAACAAATTCCATGGTTTGATTGTGCGTAGAGTAAAGCAATATTTTCTCTTATTACTCTTAAATTGACTACATTGTAGCTTTGTTGCGTGTCCCCTAGTCTTTCTAGGGTTTGTATGGAAGGGCAGACTGGATAAGCCATATGGTCTTTATCTGCCATCATGTTTCTATGTTTCTCTATACAATTTCATCACTCCAGCAGCAGTTGGGGTATAAGGAAGAATCCAATAATACATTCATGACTCTAGAAAATATTTGGAAAATATAAAGGAACAAATATTTGGAGATGGGGGGGGGGGGGTAGGAAGTGTGTGATGCAGGGGTATGAGCGCAGGCTATCTTTGATGTGTGTCTAGGGGCATGCATGTATGGGGAAGAGTTTAGCTGTGTGTGGGGGAAGGCAGTTTGGGGTGTCTGTAAGGCTCTGGAAATTTTTTTAAAATGTCTTTGAAGGCACCTTTTGGCATCATTCTTTGCCAGCTGCTTCAGCTATTTTTCTCCATTTTAATCTGTCTGTGTTGAATGTTGGAGGAGGTGTTTGGAATAGAGGTCCTAACAGTTTCCCCTAGAAAGAATTTTTTAGGCTGAAAATGCTGATTTCTGTTTTTTTTTAAAGTGCATTGAGGTATTTATATTTTCTTCTGATATGCCAAGTTTGATGATTTTCTCTCCCGTGTTTAGACAATTATAGTGCTTATGAACAGACAGATGGACAAACATCCCTTTTACATAATTCTTTCCAACATGGCACCTGTTGCAAAGAATAAAAATGACACCAAGGGGCATGTTTACTAATGTACACTAAGGTTCGGCACCTTAGCCCACGTTAGGAGGCAAAGATTAGCACAGGAGGAGAAATTGACTTGTGCTAACTGTTGGGGGCAGTGGGGGCACTTCACCATGCTGACACTGCAATCACAATGCTAGGGCAATTCACGTCTTTTATCGAGGTGACAGTAATTGCAACTGCACTAATAGCAACTCCTGAAGTACGTTTTATTCATCCCTGTGCTAACTGCAATGTTCAGTCAATACCTGCTCTCCACCCCAACCCCCCATCGTGCACTAAGCAGTTATCATGGCAGAGGTTACTGTAGTCCTGTACTAACTGTTCAGCATGCTTTAGCATCTGGTAAACATGAGTGCACTTTAGTAAATCTGCCCCTATATGCCTTACCCTCAATGTAACAAATCAAAACAGGCAAGTCAAAATGAGAAAACATACAACTGAATACTTGTATGAGGAACTAGTATATTTTGAATGTTTTACTCCAAATGTTTGCTTATAAAATAAGAGCACGAATACCTAAGGGGCACGTCCAGGGTGTCTGGGAGTCCCCAGGCAGGATGGGCCTGTTAGGATTCGATTCTGCACCGTGGGAGCAGGATGGCCTCGTGGATGCAGGATCAGGCCCTGGGACAGGCCGGCATGCCCCCGCATCACCATGGGGACATCCTCCCCGAGTCACTACATGCCCACTGCCCGCTGAGAACCCGATTCCCCACTGCCCAACCTCGACGGAGGCTGCTGGGGACTGGATTGGGCAGCGGTGACTCTCTGTCGGTGACCCTTTGTTCTGGTGGGGGAACATCTGGGCTTTGGGGGCGGGGTGCTGGCGAGGTTTGGATGGGCACCCCTCAGAGGTTGAATAAGCAGGGCATCACCCTGGTGATCCCCGGACATACAGGGCTGTCACTAGAGTCGGCCCTGTACGTCCGGAGGTCGATCCCACCCATGATCCGCCCTCACTCTGCCCCCATGCCGCCCCCATCACCTGCAGCATGCATAGCGGATCTGTGCATGCATGGGGAAGGGAGGCAGCATAGCATGAAGGTGGATGGCAGGACGTGCAGCCCTGCTTTCTGCCTTATAGAATCAGGGTCTAATTCCCTCAGTTATGTCACAGTATTAACATTAGTTTTCTAACCTGTTTCAAGAGAGTGTAGTTGGATCCATCAGTACTAAGTTTCCTAATTTCATGATGATCCGCAAGAATCAAAAATGGTACCTCATCTAAAATCAAAATAATAAAACAGATAGATTAATTTGATCATAGTTATTAATAAGTAGACATACACATATATATAGTGCTAGTTACAGTTGTGGTCAACATTATTGGCACCCTTGTATTTTAGGTATGTTGTGTACAGTATCTTGAGAAATAATTGAAATATATTCCAACTATATGTCATAATATTTTAATAGTATGTTCAAAAGGTATACAACAACAAAAAATATGTCTGTGCAACTTAGATGTAGTAAATATGACCTGGACAGGATTAATGACATCTTTCACTAATATTTGATTGCACAACCCTTGGCAGTGATGACAGCTTCTAAACATTTCTTGTAGCCTTCTATAGGTTTCATCCATCTGTCTGTTGATAGTTTCTCCCACTCTTCAAATATGATTTGTTCCAACTCATTAATGTTTCCAGGACTCCTTTTACCAATGGCAGATTTCAGCTCTTTCCAAAGATTCTCGACTGGATTGAGATCAGGATTCATTGCTGGCCAGTTTAAAACAGTTCATAGTTTTTTTCTTTTTAACCATTCTTTTGTAATTTTGGAAGTATGTTGTGGTTCATTGTCCTGCTGGAGAACTCATGACCTTCGACCCAGATCTAGCTGACACTAGGTAGTACGTTTTGCTTCAAAATACCTTGGTAGTCCTCTGACTTCATGATTTCTTTAATAGGTTCCAGGCCTCCAGTTCCTTAGGCAGCAAAAGAGCCCCAAAACATTATAGAACCTCCACCATATTTAACTGTAGAAAATTTGTTTTTTTCCTTATAAGTTTCAATTTTTTACCTGTAAATGTATCGCTGGTCAGCATTGCCAAAGAGCTCAAGTTTGGTTTTATCTGTCCACAGAACATTTTCCCAGAAGGATTGTGTTTTCTCAAGGTGGGTTTGGGCAAAGATCAAGCATGCCTTTTTATGTCTGTCTTTGAGCAGTGAGGTCCTTCTTGCCCTATGCCCATGAAGTCCTTCTTTGTTTAGTGCATAGCATATGGTGTGGGTTGAAACCACCACTCCAGATAGAATAGTTACTCACCTGTAACAGGTGATCTCCAGGAACAGCAGGAATATAGTCTTCACATATGGGTATCATCGGTACCGACGGAGCCTGCACGGGAACGCTCCCCAGCGTCCAATAGGAAAGCTTTTGGGAACATCCCACAGCGCCTAAGTGTTGCCTTCCCGCCATTCAAACTCTCCCTCTTCAGTTGAGTTTATAGCTGAGACAAAGGAGAGAAGGAGAGAGAGAAAGAGATGCAACTCCTAGGGGAGGTGGGTGGGTTGTGAAGACTAAATTCTTGCTGTTCCCGGAGATCACCTGTTACAGGTGAGTAACTACGCTATCTCCAGGAACAAGCAGGAATGTAGTCTTCACATATGGGGACTCCCCAGCTGAAAGATGCCAGGGAGATGGCCCCAGGAAGCTGCAAACCAATGGTGAGTTGGGTCATGCTTCCTCCCATCGATCTCTGGCATCCAAACCCAGATGGTGGGTAGGAGTTGCATTAAGTTTGAAAGAGATGCTGAAGAACAGCTTGGCCAAACAAGGCATCCTGACAGGAGTCCTTGTCTAAACAGTAGTGGGCTGTAAAAGTGTGCACTGAAGCCCAAGTAGCTGATCTGCAGATGTCGTCTATAGACACAGAATGAAGGTTAGCCATAGAGGCTGTCATGGCTCTCACATGTGATGGCCCTCGAGAGAAAACCCCTTACTCTCATAAGCAAAGGATATGCACTGTGCAATCCAGTTAGAGAGAGTCCTTTTGGAAACTGGAAGTCCCAAATGACTAGAATCAAAAGCAACAGAAAGTTAAGAACATTTTCTATGATGCTGCATTCTTTGCAGGTAAAAGGCTAAGGCTCTTTTACAGTCTAACATATGAAGGTTCCTTTCTGCATTAGAGGCATGAAGCCTCGGAAAGAATACAAGAATATACACTGCTCAGTTTAAGTGGAAAGGCGAGACCACCTTTGGCATAAAGTGAGGATGAGTCCTAAGAACAACCTTATCATGGTGAAATCTTGTATAAGGAGGATCAGCCACTAAAGCTTGTAACTCACTAATGTGTCATGCAGACGTGATTGCAATTAGGAAGATGACCTTCCATGAATGGAATTTTAAAGCTGTAGTGGCTAAAGGTTCAAAGGGCGGTTTCATGAGCTGCCTGAGAACAAGGTTCAAATCCCATGCCACCGGTGGTGGTCTAATGGGAGGTTTTGTTAGTAGAAGACCTCTCATAAATCTAGCTATGAGTGGATGAGAGGAAATAGGTTGTCCATTTAGAGGCTTGTAAGAGGCTGCAATAGCACTAAGATGGACTCTTATTGAATTGGTCTTAAGACCAGAATTTGATAAATGAAGGAGATACTCCAGTAACGATTTCAAAGGTATCGCAAGAGGGTTAAGTCCCTTTTGAGAACACCATATGGTAAACCATTTCCACTTGAAGAAGTATGATCACCTTGTGGAGGGTTTTCTGGAAGCCTGAAGGATATCCTTTACCTGTTGAGAAAGGTTGAGATCCTGAAGTTCTAGGCTTTCAGCAACCAGTCCCTGAGATGCAGGGACTGGGGATTCAGGTGCCATAGCGTCCCATTCTCCTGGGAGAGAAGATTTGGAGCGCATCCCAACTCCAGAGGTGTAGCCCAAGAGAGATGTAGAAGCAGAGGATACCAGGTTTGCCGTGGCCAACATGGAGCTATGAGTATCATATGACCTCTGTCTCTCTGAAGCTTGAACAGTGTTTTGGGGATGAGGGGAATGGGTGGGAAGGCATAGAGGAAGTCCTGACCCCAATGAAGAAGGAAAGCATCCTTTGCCTGACAGTTTTGAGCCGTAATCCTGGAACAGAACCGGGGAAGTTTGGTATTCTGTGGACTTGCAAAGAGGTCTATGTCTGGGGTTCCCCAGATTTGGAATACTTGGGCAATCTGGTCCAAGTGGAGAGGCCATTCGTGTGGCAGCAGTACTCGGCTGAGTTTGTCTGCCCAAAGGTTTTGAATGCCTGGAAGATAAACCACGAGGAGGTGAATTTTATGCTCTCTGGCGAGGGCCCATAGTCATAAAGCTTTGTTGATATAAGGACAGAGAGCCTGTTCCGCCCTGCTTATTCACATAGAACATGGCTACTTGATTGTCGGTTTGGACTAGGACTGTCTTGTAGCTGAGCTGGGCTTGGAATACTCGAAGAGCAAGGAAGATTGCTCTGAGTTCTAGGAGGTTTATGTGAAGAGAAGCCTCCTCTGAGGTCCAGAGACCCTGGGTGGAGAGATCCCCCATCCCCCCATCCCAACTGGGACGCATCTGTTGTTAGAGTGGCATGAAATAGGGGCTGCTGGAAAGGAAAGCCTATGAGAAGGTTTTCCAGCAATTGCCATCATTGGAGGGAGGAAATAAGACATTCTGAGTTTCTTATTTTGTCCGACAGGCAACCTGAGGCCTGTGTCCACTGAGAGGATAGGGTCCATTGGGCTACTCGCATGTGAAGACGAGCATAGGGAACCACATGTACAGTGGATGCCATATGTCCCAGTAGCTGAAGCATTTCCTGAGCAGTTAGGGAGGTTTTTACCGCTACTTGGGAAGCTAGCTGCACTATGCGAAGACAGCGGGGCTGTGGAAGGAAAGCCCTTGATTGTCTGGTATCTAGGCGAGTTCCTATAAATTCTAGGCACTGAGAAGAAGCGAGATGGGATTTTGGAAGGTTTATGACCAATCCCAAGTAATGCAAAAATCGCATTGTGCGAGTAAGAGCAGAGTTGGCTTCTGGAACTTTGGGTGTTCGAATGAGCCAGTCATCCAAGTAAGGGAAGAAAAATATCCCCAGAGCCCATAGGAATGCAGCTACTACTGCCATGCATTTTGTGAAAACTCTTGGGGGTAGAAGCCAGACCGAAGGGAAGAACCCTGTATTGGAAGTGTCTTCCCTGGAAAAGGAATTGAAGGAACTTCCTGTGATCTGGATGGATGAGTATATGAGTATAAGCTTCCTTTAGATCTAGAGAACATAGCCAATCCTGACTCTGAAGGTATGGCAGAAGTGTTCCGAGAGAGATCATTTTGAATTTTTCTTGGAACAGATATTTGTTCAATTCTCTGAGGTCCAAAATGGGTCTGTGTCCCCTTGTTTTCTTTGGGATGAGAAAATAGGGGGAGTAGAACCCTGTACCCTGTTGAGGTATGGGTACCTCTTCTATTGCACCCTGGGCAAGAAGTATTGTGGCCTCCTGACTCAGAAGACTGGCGACAGGGGTTTGAGAACTGAACTGTCTTATGATTGTAGGAGGGGGCATGCTGTGAAAATGAAGTCTGTACCCCTCTTGTACAATGGACAGAGTCCAATGTTCTGATGTTATTTGGTGCCATCTGGTGGCAAACTGACATAATCTGCTGGGGATGGTAGAGGGTTCTGGACCCTGCAGGGGCAGGAAGGCTAAGTTCTCTAGAAAAGAGTCAAAGCCCCTGAGGAGGCTGAGCCTGCTGAGCTCTTGGGACTTTTGGTTTCTTCCATTGTCTAGTTTGTTGCTGTTGTCCCTTTTGGGCAGCATGGACTGAACAGTGACCCTGCATGGTATAAGAAGGATACAACTTATTTTTCTTGTTGAAAAAGGGTTTTTTATTAGATCTTTTCTTTGCTGGGTTGGCTGTAGACTTTGACAACCTGTCCAAGGTAATATTGTCAGTCAATCTCATTAGCTTTTTCTTGCCAATTCTTGCCAAAGAGATTTTCTCCTGTGCAAGGAATGTTGCCCAGTTTATCTTGTACCCAAATTTCCAAGTCTGATGCCTGAAGCCAGGCAATACGACGTGCACCAATGGAGATAGCAGAGGTTCTGCTGATGCATTCAAATCAATCAAAGGCTGCACGGTTGACAAACTTGGAAACATCTTGGGCATGTCTGACGAGAGCAAGAAAATCCTGTCTTTTATCATCAGGAAGAAATGGGCTCATAAG
Source organism: Ichthyophis bannanicus (assembly GCA_033557465.1). NCBI lineage: Eukaryota > Metazoa > Chordata > Amphibia > Gymnophiona > Ichthyophiidae > Ichthyophis > Ichthyophis bannanicus. The sequence continues at coordinate 728,637,170 of CM066036.1, read as the reverse complement.
CTCCAAGTCTCCTTTAACCTCTTTGAGGAACATCCCCATGTATAGGATGTATGAGCTGATTCTAGCTGAGAGCATGGAAGCACTGACGCCCAAAAGCATCGAGAGTCCTGGACTCGCGGCCTGGAGGATTGGAAGAATGTCTTTTTGCAATCTTTATCCTACGCATGGCTGATTCCACTAACTTTGAATGGTGTGGCAACTGAGTCTTCTGAAAGCCAGGACAAGGTGGAACTCGGTACATGGTATCGAGTCTGCGAGAGTGTGGAGATGTGATTAAAAGAGTTTCCCACATTCTCAGTATAAGATCATGAAGGATCTTATGAATGGGCAGAGTAGCTACCTCTTTAGGAGCTTTAGGGTATTGAAGAATCTCTAACTCTTCTGCCCTAGGCTCTTTTTCAGGAGCCACTGTGATTGCAAGGCCTAGAGCCACATCACAAATGAAATCCTGGAAGGACGTGTCCTCTGGAGGAGACATTCTGCGCTGAGGAGAAGGAGATTTATCCTCCAGAAGAAGTGCTCTGGTATCGGCAGAGTTATCGGAGTCATCAGAATCGGAAGATTGAAAATATCTCTAATCCCGATGTTCGTGCAAGGCACGGTACCGGTATTGATCAAAGTTGGTATCGAGGTATCCCGGTACCAATCTTTCGATACCGGGGATGGACTCTAGACTTGGCATGGGGGGGTATACCTTCCGAGGCCGGTGCCATTGGTACCGGTACCAGTATCAGTGCCTGTTGAACAGTCTGAAGCGGTTTCAACAATACCGAAGTCGTAAAAAGAACCGCTAGACTGCGTTCAATAGCAAGAAATCTTTGATCTATCGCTCCTGCCGATGCTTGGGTGTCGGTACCGGTAGAAGCGGCTGGGACCCCAGAGCTTGGCACCAGTAGTTCTGCAGAGGTGGAAGCCTCGAGAACATCCAGGAGCCCCGTTAGTACTTTGGAAGCCAAAGCCTCCCGCCGGGGCTGTTTTGCCAGTGAATTTTCCTCAAGGGCAACGCCGATGGCATCTCAATACTTTGAAGGAGATCTACCCCTTGAGGACCGGCTAGTCTTTGCAGACTTATGTTTAGTTACCTGAGATCCATGGGAGGAAGATGAAGCCCTGGAAGACGTCAATGCAACGGACATCGCATCAGCGGCAAAAAGGGTACCGAGTTTTGCATCTCTATTCTGCAGGCCCCTCTTGGTCATCTTTCTACAGGAGAGACAATCCAATGGATAGTGGTCAGATCCTAAACATTTGAGACACCAGTCATGGGTGTCAGTGACGGATGGTACTGCCACATTTAGAACATTTTTTAAAACCAGTAGCTGGTTTTTCCATTGTAAAAGAAAAATGGGCCTAGTGCCCAAAATGGTGCCTAGCACCGAGAGGGAAAAGTTTTCTGAAGAAGCGTTCCCGCGCAGGCTCCGTCGGTATTCACGATACCCATATGTGAAGAATACATTCCTGCTTGTTCCTGGAGATTGCTCCAGGTCAGTCTTAAGCTCTTTGGATGTTGTACATGATGGTTTTCTAACAGTTTGCACTAACCTTCAAATATTTGCTGGACTAATTTTCCTCTTCCTGGGAGGTTCTTGACTGTTTCATCAGCAGAAAACCTCTTAATAACACTGAACTGTAGATGCAGAAATTCCAAGGTCTTTGGAGATAGCCCTGTCCCCTATGAAGTTTGATGATAATGGCTTTTCTGATGGTTTCAGGCAGCTCTCTTATCTTCACCATAGTGAAAATGGAACATGGAGTGAATGTGGAAATTTTAAACATTAAAGCCATCATTTGTTGATTCATTCAAGTCATATGAGTACTGACAATCGATCAAAGGTGCATCTAATTTTACTGCAATGGAAATACAATTTGAATTGTTCATAAAGGTGCCAATAATCATGTCCTGGCAATTTCCCAGTTTTTATACTATTTCCTTTTTTAATTGGTCTTGTTTTATTTGATTCTTTTAAAATATGTGTTCAGGTATAGTCCAAAGGCATTTAACTGGCCATTGTTTTTTTAGGAGATATTGGACATTAAGGGGCTGAACTGCAAAGTGCCAATAATGTTGACCACAACTGTATTTTAATATAAAAATCTTGCAGGCGTTTTAAATATTGGAAGAATTTTAAAAGCAATTTCCACAGTTACTAAGAAGTTATAAATGCAGAAATCACATGTTATAAAACTGCATGGAACAAATGCACTTATACCTGTATACGGGAATTAAAGTCATGCATACTTTTATGCATCTGGAAAGCGGATGTTCCTGGAAAAAGAGCTGCATAGATTTGGTATATATGTGTGCACTTTCCATTTTGTGTATTTATAAAATACCAAAGAACATGTGTATATTTGCACCTGCTCCTGGAACTGCATAAATGCAAATGCCTATTTTATACAGAAAAATAAAAACTGTAAAAACATAGAGAACATAATATATGCCATACGGCGTCAGACCAAGGGTCCATCAAGCCCACTATCCTGTTTCTAATAATGGTCAATCCAGGTCACAAGTACTCATCAGGTTCCCAAAAGGTACACAGGTTCCATGCTGCTTGTCCAATGGGTTGGCAATGGATTGCCCCAGTCTTCTTTAATTGGATTTTTATTCCAGGAACTTGACCAAACCTCTTTTAAATCCAGCAACACTAACAGCTTTTACTATATTCTCTGATAATGAATTCTAGAGTTTTATTACATGTTGAGTGAAAAAATATTTTCTTTGATTAGTCTTAAATGTGCTATATTGTAGCTTCACTGCGTGTCCCCTAGTCTTTCTACTTTTTGAAGGAGTAAGCAACTGATCTACATTTAACTGTTCTATTGCATTTGTTATTTTATAGACCTTTATCATATATCCCCTCAGCCATCTCGTTTCCAAGCCGAGGAGCCCTAACCTTTTAAGCCTTTCCTCGTTGGGATATCCTTTTATCCCTTTTACCATTTTTGTCATTCTTCTCTGTACCTTTTTTAATTCTGCTATATCATTTTTTTTTTTTTAATTCTGCTATATCATTTTTAAGCTCTCACTTGGTTTGCAGCTTGTCGTGCTGTGAGGGCTTGCGTGCATCAGTGATGCTGAGAGCTAAACTATCGGTAGTTTAACTACTGGCAGGGTCTCCCAAGATGGACAGGTCTCAGCTGAGGTGCCAGACCAAGACAAACCACCCATCTGGGCAGCAGCAGAATGGGATAGTGTTGATGGCGGAGGATCACATTACTGTGACAACGGCAACAACACCAAACTTAAACTGCGCTGAAGAAAGGCCCGGCAATTGTAGTGATGAAAGCTCCCAGGAAGACATGGAAGTGGAAGAAAATCCTAGTTTCCCCTTTGAAATGAATGACAGTTCACTTGGGCATAAGACTTGCAAGCCAGATCAGAAAAAAAACAGCTCCCTGCTAAGGTCAGGCCACGCCCTAGCTCAGGGGTGGAGACAAGCTTGCCTGATGATTGGTCACACAGGTGCAGAGAACAGGGAGTGCCTAGCAGCCAACGGTTCTTAAAACCATGAGCAGAGCAGAAAGAGGAGGGAAGGAGGAAGGCAAAGGACAACAGAGAGAGCAAGGCTGAGCATAGCTGGAGGAGAAAAAAAGAAGAAAACGCCCAGGAAAGCAGCTACCTAAGAGGGCCTGGAGAAGGACATAAGGAGGCTTAATTTCAGAGCCTGGAGGATCCCAGGAAGAAAGAAATCAGCGCTTGTCTGAGGAACCATTCCCAAGGTAAAGCCAGCAGTTTCAGAGCTGAGAAATCAACAGAGAAACAGTTTGCTATTGCTAAGATCCAGGAAGCAGAGCTCTCACCGTCTACTGCTAAGAGGTGGGTGGAAAGTTTTACGTATGGGAAAAGTCATAGCCCTGATAAAAGCAGAACAGCTGAATCTTCAAAGCTAGAAGCACTGAGGGAGTTGTTTGCTGAGGGAAAAGTTCACTCCCCTAATACAACTGTGCCTTTACAAGCTGAATTGCTGTGGAATCAGTTCCAGGAATTTCTAAAGAAGAGAAAGTCTGGGAGAGTTTGTAACTTTGATAGAGATACCATATATCCTGATGCCATAGAAGGAATGCAAATAGATTCCTGTTTGCCAAGCTCTGAGTGTGAACCTGTACCAATGGATTGCTCATTGTGTTTAAAAGAAGAGTCTGCATTATTGAATTGAGCTGAGAGACTGTGAAACAATATAGAGAATAAGTGCAATACCTGCTTAGAATTAAGGAAAGCTAATACTGTGTTTTACTAAGCTTAATTATCTTCTGAAGCTAAGAAGCAGTGCTTAGAAGAAGTTTGCTTTGAGAAAAGAAAATCACAGCTGTTGCAAGTTTATCTGTATTTCTGTTGAATGATCACTCGAGGCAGTCCTCGGTGTAAGCTTGTGGGAATAAGAACAGCTGACCAGTGAAAAGAGGTTTTTGTTACGTCATTCTCTGTTACCTGATTTATCCTTTATGTTGGAGAAGCATCCTTTTTGCCTTGTTTGTGTATTGAGCTTAAATGCCCTGGAAATCCCCACAAAATAAAGGTTCTTGCTGCCTTGAACCACTGACTCACAACTACAATTTGTCCTTAAAGAATAAACTAACTACAAGTCCCAGAATACCTCTGGTGACAACAAGGGAAGCTTTATTCAAAAGTAGACAACATAAGGCTGTTTCCTGCTTGTAAGCTCTTGGGCCCAAGCGGAAGCATCGCACAATCTACTTCTGTATCTTGACATGAAAACCCAATGGATAGTTACAACAAAACAAATTGTGCTATGGTACTGGAAGATGAGACCCCCAGGTCGGAAGGCACTCAACTAGCTACTGGGGAAGAGCTGAAGACTTTTCAGAGTAAAGCCAGCATTTATGATGTGGTTGGATCAAAGCCCTCAGGAAGTCTGACTGCTGATGTAGCTGTGCATGAAATGAGAGTCAGAAGCTGTAAAGATATCTTACGCATTGGAACATGGAACGTACGAAGCATGAACCAAGGGAAATTGGAGGTGGTCAAGAATGAAATGTAACGTGTACAACTTGATCTGTTGGGTGTCAGCGAACTGAAATGGACTGGCATCGGGCACTTTGCATCAGATGATCACATGGTCTACTATGTTGGAAATGAAAGACAAAGAAGAAATGGTGTTGCATTTATAATAAAGAAGAAACTTGCAAGAACTGTAATGAATTACAAAGCAGTCAGCGAACGCTTAATCTCTATTCGTCTACGAGGAATGCCTATCACCACAACTATAATTCAAGTATATGCCCCAACAACAGCTGCAGAAGAGAATGAAATTGAAGAGTTCTATGAACAAGTACAAGCTGAAATTGACAGAACATGCAAACAGGATATCCTGATAGTCATGGGTGACTGGAATGCAAAAGTTGGCAACAAAGAAGAAGACAAAGTAGTTGGAAAATATGGACTTGGCAATAGAAATGAAGCTGGAGAAAGACTGATAGAATTCTGCAAGACCAACGATCAATTCATCTCAAACACCTTCTTCCAGCAACACAAGCGGCGACTGTACACATGGACTTCACCCAATGGATTGAATAAAAATCAAATTGACTACATCTGTGGAAGTCAACGATGGAAAAGCTCTGTAACATCAACAAAGACAAAACCTGGAGCTGACTGTGGTACAGATCATCAACTACTAGTATGCAAACTCAAGCTAAAGTTGAAAACGAGCAAACCACTCATGAATGAAGCAAAATATGAACTTGAGAATATACCACTGGAATTTAAAGACTGCCTGCAAAATCGATTTGCTGCTTTAGATACAAATGACAGAGCTCCGGAAGAGTTATGGAATGACATCAAGAAGGTTGTGTTGGAAGAAAGCGAGAAGTCTGTACAAAAGGTGAAAAAGCAAAAACGGCCAAAATGGATGACGGAAGAAACTCTGAAAATTGCCCAGAAACGCAGAGAAGCTAAAGCTAGAGGAGAAAGAAAGACAATCACAGATCTCAACAGAGATTTCCAACGCGCAGCAAGACGGGACAAGGAAAAGTACTACAATGACACTTGCAAGGAAATAGAAGCAGAAACTATTAGAGGAAGAATAAGATCAACTTTCCTAAAGTTACGAGAGTTAAAGAAAAAGTTTCAGCCTCGAACTGGAATGTTACAAGATGCTCAAGGTTCTATGTTGAATGATGCTGAGAAGATCAAGAAAAGGTGGAAGGAATATACAGAGTTTTTATATGATAAAGATCAAGTGGACCAACAGCCGTTTCAACCTGTACCTTATGATCGGGAACCATTGGTGATGAAAGAAGAAGTTGAAGCAGCATTGAAAGCCTTATCAAAGAACAAAGCACCAGGCATTGATAGCATTCCCATAGAAGTATTGCAGCAATCTGATGCAGCTGTTACTGTACTTACAAGGCTCTGCCAAAAAATATGGAAGACAACATTATGGCCAACTGACTGGAAAATATCTGTGTCTATACCAATACTAAAGAAAGGTGATCCAACTGACTGTAGAAATTATCGCATAATCGCTCTGATCCCACATGCCAGCAAGATTCTACTGATGATTATTCAAAAGAGACTACAACCATACCTGGAACAAGAACTACTTGAAGTGCAAGCAGGGTTCAGGAAAGAGCGAGGAATGAGAGACATCACTGCGGATGTGAGATGAATCCTTTAAAAGACTAAAGAATACCAAAAGGATATCTATTTGTGCTTTATTGACTATAGCAAGGCTTTTGACTGTGTAAACCATGAGAAACGCTGGGCCACATTAAGAAGCATGGGTATACCAGAACACCTGATCGTTCTCTTGCGCAATTTGTACATTGATCAAGAAGCAACAGTTCGAACGGAACAAGGAGAAACAGAATGGTTTAAAATAAGCAAAGGTGTAAGACAAGGCTGCATATTTTCCCCCTACCTGTTTAATTTATATGCAGAACAAATCATCAGAGAAGCAGGATTGTATGAAGACAACAGAGGTGTGAAGATGGGTGGAAGACTCATCAACAACCTTCGCTATGCTGATGATACCACATTACTGGCTGAAAGTGAAGATGATCTGAAACATTTGCTTCTCACAATCAAAGAACATAGTCTCAAAATGGGCCTGCACCTTAATGTAAAAAAGACAAAGATCATGACAACTGGCATAATCAACAGGTTCATCATTGAAGGAGAAGAAATTGAAATTGTGAACAACTTTAACCTACTTGGATCAACTATCAATAAAGAAGCAACAAGCAGTCAAGAAATCAGACGACGCATTGCTCTTGGCAGAATGGCTATGAAAGACCTAGATACGATTCTCAAGAGCAGAGATGTCTCTCTCCATACAAAGATTCGATTTGTTCAAGCCATGATATTTTCAATAACATCATATGGATGTGAAAGCTGGACAGTGAAAAAGACAGACAGGAAGAAAATTGATGCCTTTGAATTATGGTGCTGGCGGCGAATTCTGTGATATACCATGGACTGCCCGAAGAACAAACCATTCGGTACTAGAGGAGATCAAACCTAAGCTTTCTTTAGAAGCTCAGATGACAAGACTTCGACTTTCATACTTTGGACACATCATGCGAAGAGAGAGATCATTAGAGAAAGACATCATGTTTGGCAAGATAGAAGGTCAACGCAAAAGAGGAAGGCCAGCAATAAGATGGATCAATACAATAACAACAGCTACGGGTACCAGTCTGTCAACAATGAGCCGCCTGACTGAAGACCAAACACAATTTAGGATAGCTATCCAGAGGGTCGCCATGAGTCGACTCCGACTCGATGGCACTTAACAACAACAACAACATCATTTTTAAGATATGGTGACCAGAGCTGCACACAGTATTCAAGGTATAGTAGTACCATGAAGTGATAAAGAAGCATTATAATATCCTTTGTTTTAGTCTTCATTTCTTTCTTTATGATTCCCAGAATTCTATTTCCTTTCTTGGCTGCCACTGCACACTGGGCAGAGGGTTTCAATATATTACCCACGATGATACCTTAATCCTTTTCCTGGGTGGTGGCTACTAATGTGGAACCTTGCATCATGTAACTGTAGTTTTGGTTTTTCTTCCCTAAGTGCATAATTTTGCACTTGTCCACTTTACATTACCATCTGTCATTTGGATGCCCAGTCTCCAAATATACTAAGGTCCTCTTGCAATTTTTAACAATCCTCTTATGCTTTAATAACTTTGAATAATTTGGTATCATCTGCAAATTTGATCACCTCACTTGTTATTCTCATTTCCAGGTTATTTATAAATATTTTAAAAAGCTGCAGGACCAGCACAGATCCCTGGGATACTCCACTATTCACCTTTCTCCATTGAGAAAATTGGATATTAAGCCCTACTCTCTGTTTTCTATCTTTCAACCAGTTCCTAATATACAGTACTACATTGCCTCCTATCCCATGTTTTTTTAGTTTCCCCAAAAGTCTCTCATGAGGGACATTTTCTTAAAATCGAGATAGCGTAGTTACTCACCTGTAACAGGTGTTCTCCAGGGATAGCAGGAATCAGTCCTCACATAGGGTGACATCGGCTCCGACGGAGGCCTCGTGTGGATCAATTCCTCAGCTTTCTAAGAAAGCCTTTGGGATTGCATCACACATGCGCGGTCCCCTTCCCGCTCAAGGGTGCCATCTTGCTCAGTCAGAAGACATAGCTAAAAAAACGGCAAATAGAGAAAAAACTAATCAAGGAATGCAACTCCAGGGGAGGAGGGAGGGTAGTGAGGACTGATTCCTGCTGTCCCTGGAGAACACCTGACAGGTGAGTAACTACGCTTTCTCCAGGAACAAGCAGGAAGTCAGTCCTCACATATGGGACTCCCTAGCTATAGGCTACCAAGAACTCATAGCGGAAAAATGGCTCCCTCTAGAAGAGCCGCAGCAGGAGTGATAGGATTTTTCTCCGAGAACACAACCCCCACAGTAGCCTGACACCAAAGGGTCGGAGGGTAGGAATTGCCTAAACATTGAATAGGTTACGGAGTACCACCTGACCGAGAACACTGTCCAGCCGGGACTCTCTCTCCAAGCAGTAGTGGGCTGCAAAAGTCTGACTTGAAGACCAAGTTGCGGCCCGGCAGATGTCTGCCAAAGGAACGGAGCGGTGATTAGCCACTGAGGCGGCCTTAGACCGGACCGAGTGGGCTGTGATTCTGCCCTGCAGCTGAAGGTCAGCTGCTCTGTAAGCTCAGGCGATGCAGTCTGCCACCCAGGTGGATAACGTGCACTTGGAGACAGAGAAACCCAGTTTACTAGGGTCATAAGAGACGAAGAGCTGAGAAGCTCTCCGATGCCCCCGCATACGCTCCAGGTAGAAAGCGAGCACCTTCTTACAGTCCAGGGTATGCAGAACAGCTTCTGCCCTGCAGGTATGCGGCCTGGGAGAGAAGGTTGGAAAAGCCACCGCTTGGTTGAGGTGAAACGAGGAAACCACTTTTGGAAGGAACTTGGGGTGAGTACGTAGACCACACTGTTGTTATAAAACCATGTGTACGGTCTATCCGATACTAATGCTTGCAGCTCGCTCACAAGGCGGGCAAACATGAGTGCCACCAGGAAGAGTGCCTTCCAGGAAAGGAAGCGGAGAGGACAGGTGGACATTGGTTCAAAAGGTGGGCAAGTAAGCTGCTGCAAGACCACATTTAAGTCCCACTCTGTCACTGGTGGGCGAATTGGAGGCTTCAAGAGTAGGAGGGTCTGAGGAATCGAGATACCAAAGGGTGAGCTGACAGAGGTTGCCCGTCTACTGGAGAGTGGTTAGCTGATAGCGCACTCAAGTGGAATCTGACAGAGTTAGAATTGAGGCCTAACTCCAAGAGGTGGAGCAAGTACCGTAATACCTGAGGTACTTGACAAGTGAACGGGTTCTCCTTATTCTGGGTACACCACCCTTCAAATCTACGCCACTTGAACGCGTAGGATTTTCTAGTGGATTGCCTCCTAAGGGCCAGAAACACCTCCTCAACCTCCTTGGGAAGGAGCAGAGGAGCAAATACTACCCTCTTAGCAGCCAGGCCTTAAGTTGAGGGATCTGAGATTGGGGTGTAGAAAAGAACCCTATTCCTGGGTCAAGAGGTCGGGTTGCACCCCCGGTGGGAATGGAGTTTTGACTGCCAGTTGAAGGAGAAGAGGGAACCAAGGCTGTATGGGCCACCTGGGGGCTACCAGGATGACCGAGGCCTTGTCCCAAAGAATCTTGAACAGAGTGTGTGTCACCAGGGGCATGGGTGGGAACGCATAGAGAAGGCCCTGTGCCCATGAGATCAGGAAAGCATCCGCTGCCACGCTCAGTGGATGCAGCTGTCTCGAGCAGAACTGTGGCAACTTATGGTTTTGCGGACTGCCAAAGAGATCCATGGATGGGAAACCCCAATGGTTGAAGATCCGCTGGGCTACATCCCGGTTCAGTTGCCATTCATGAGGCTGATGAATCCTGCTCAACTTGTTGGCTAGGAGGTTCTCCTGAACTGGCAGACAAATTGCCTTTAGGGAAATGTCATGTGCCACTGCAAAAGAGCAGAGGTCCAGAGTTTCCTGGCATAGGATGTGAGAACCTGTGCCCCCCTGTTTGTTGATGCAGAACATCGCTACCTGATTGTCTGTCTGTATCAGCACCGACTGATGTGCAAGAAGATGACAGAAGGCTTGAAGAGCTAGGCGGATGGCTCGAAGCTCTAGAAGATTGATCTGAAGTGTGACCTCTCGCGAGGACCACAGACCCTGAGTGCATGAACCCTGGCAATGGGCACCCCAGCCCAGCAAGGAGGCATCTGTTGTCAGCACTCTGGTGTGAGAGGGAGGTTGGAATGGTACTCCCTGAAGCAAGTTGGGGGGGTGAAGCCACCATTGCAAGGCTGACACAAGTAGCTTGGAAATTGCTACTCTGTCTCTGAGGCGGCCAGTGGCTTGCGTCCACTGGTCTCTGAGGCCCCATTGAGTTGTGCGCATGTGGAAAAGAGCATAGGGAGTCACATGCACCGTGGAGGCCATGTGGCACAGGAGGCGGAGGAAGACCCTTGCGGAGACCTGAGGTCTGTGCTGGACCTGTTATACCAAGTCCAGCAACCGCCTTGCCCTGTCCAGCGGTAGGTAAGCCCTTGCCTGAAGTGTGTCCAGTTTTGCCCCTATGAACTCCAAGCTCTGAGTGGGGAGTAAAGTGGACTTTTCATGATTTATAACAAAGCCTAGGAGATGGAGCAGGTTGACTGTGCGAGCAGTTGCCTGCGGTGCCTCCTGTGCTGATTGGCCCCTGATAAGCCAGTCGTCCAGGTATGGAACGACGAAGACTCCCTGGCTTCTGAGGAAGGCCACTACCACTGCTAGGCATTTGGTAAATACTGGGGTTTCTAGTCCCACAGATGCTCCTTGTGGTCTTGGGCAAGCCACTTAACCCTCCATAGCCCATGTTCCCTGTAAGTATTAGTGTATGTGTCTCATATCCACGCGTGTTAAATGTATCCCCCAATTGTGTTGTGACCACTTTGATTGAAGGATAAGGCGGTATACAAAAACTGTCTAAATAAAATAAATAAAAAAATACTGTGGGAGCGGAAGCTACACCAAAGGGAAGCACTTTGTACTGGAAGTGGTTTCCTCCGACCACAAACCTGAGGTATTGTCTGTGATCTCGGTGTATGAGGATGTGAGTATAAGCATCCTTTAAACCTAAGGAGCATAGCCAGTCTCCCTTGTGGAGGTAAGGCAGTAGGATCCGAAAGGAGAGCATCTTGAACTTTTCCCTCACCAGGAACTTATTCAGATTTTGCAAGTCCAGGATGGGGCGAAGGCCTCCTTTTCTTTTTGGTATGAGGAAATACCTGAGGAGGTTCCTGTGAAGAGGGGGCCTGAGAGGCTCTCCTGGGAAAAAGGAGGTGGGCACCTGGTGGAAGTGAAGTAAATAGTCCTGCTGGACTACTTACAAAACCCAGGCGTCGGTAGTAATGGCTGGCCACCTCTGAGCGGACAGGGCCAGACTCCCTCCTGTGCAGGGCCAAACCACTGGTGGGAGAGGAGCTATGCACTGGGAGTCAAAAATCCCCTCCTGGCTGGGTAGGAGCCGGAGCTGGAGGCTTAGGGGTCTACGACTTACGTGGGCCATGCCCCTGTCCCCTGTCCTGCTGCCCCTGTTGGGGAGCTGGGGCGGCCTGGTAAGTGGGGTAGTTTCTGTAAGCCGTACCCTTCCTCGGGAAAAAGGGCTTCTTCGCCGAGGCCTTCTTCTTGTGAGAAGGTGCAGATGTCTTCTTCAACAGCCTTGTCCGGGTCAAGTACTCGGACTCGATTTCTGCAGCTTCCTCAGTCATGGGTTTGCCGAAGAGGTTGTCTCCTTGGCACGGGACATCGACCCACTTATCCTGAACCCATGGCTCTAGGTGCAAGCTCGAGACATGAACTTCGAGCAGTCTCTGATCACCGTGGACAGGGCTTTGAAGTGCTGCAAAGGTTCCTCGGATAGGCCAGCCGAGAACCTGGCAATCTCTTTTGCCAGGTCCCGCAAGTACATGCCCATGTACAGCTGGTAGGTTTCGACATGGCATGACAGCATCGAGCCCTGGTAGCAATTTCTGCCGAGGGCGTCCATGTTCCAGGCCTCCTGGGCGGGAGTCACCGAGGAGTGCGTCTTTTGGCTTTTCAGCCATTGCATGGCCGATTCCACAACCATGGAGTTGTGCCGCAGCTGTGCTTTCTGGAACCCAGGACTCTTGCCGACTCGATAGATGGAATCAACCCACTTGCTGAGCACCAGCATCGAGGCCGGGGACTCCCACATGCGGAGCATCAGCCGTTCCAACATCGGAGGCAATGGTACAGTAAGGGCCTCCTTCGGGTGAAAGTCATACTGGAGGGCATCAAGCTCCTTGGCTCAAGGCTCCTCCTCGGCATCCGCAGGGAATGCCAAAGCCTTGGCCATGACCCTGACAAAGTCCGAGAACCGAGTGTCCTCTGGAGTGGACCTATTCCGAGGCTCCGAACCCAGAGAGTCCAACAGGATACACCGGGTCCGGAAGGTGTCCGAGGAGGACTCTATGGGCTCCGGCCTTGAGAACTTCGAGCCCGGTCACCCCGATGCTGAGGACACCGGCATCGATGACCTCGGTCCAGAACGGGAGGTCGAGGGGGGACCTTGGCCGAGGATCAACTCAAGACCTGATCGACTCGAGGATCGGCTCGGCCTCCGGCGTCGACTTTCATGTCACATCCCGGTCGGGGCGGACGGACCGGCAAGAGCGGCCATCAGTGCCTACTGCTGCTCCATGAAGGCAGCCATGCTGCTCTCCAGGGCCACCAACCTGAGACTAAGCTGAGAAGGCTCTGCAGCTCCCGGCTTGGGTCCCAACATCATCGGGCCCGATGCCGGCTCTCCCAGAGGAGAGCCCACAAGGACAACAGAAGTTACCTTGTCCGACATCTCCGGCTCCTTGTGAGGTTGTTCAGCTGGCTGCTCCAACTCCTAGGACCCGGGGCGGTGGTCCAGGCTCCGTGGCCTGGAACCCGAGGGCCCAAGCCGATCAGAGGCGTCCAGAGATGCCGCCCTTACCAGCTTCTTCTTCCTCTGGTGTTCCCTGGAGGGAGTTCCCCTCTCAGAAGACCCACGATGGTGCTCGGGCTCCGATTCCCGATATGTCGAGGCTTCTGGCGAGGTCTGGGCTCGGGCGGTTACGGACTCAGGAAAAATCTTGTCACGCTGATGCTGCGTGCTCTTCAAAGACTTCGAAGACATATTACCACATGGCCCACAGACCACTAGGTCATGGTCAAGGCCAAGGCATCGGAGGCAGCAGTCGTGTGTGTCGGTGAGAGACATCAACGTCTTACACCGATCGCACTTTTTAAACCTGCTGGAAGCCATTGGGGGAAAAAGGGCCCCTGCGAGGTCAAACGACCGGGCTGCCAGTGAAAAATAAAAAGAGCGTGAACGCTAATCACGAAGGACAAAAACGAAAACTGACTGGACTCGGTACCAGTGTACCAAGCCGAAGGCAGGAAGAGGAACCGGCGTCAAACCAGGAAGCTGAAAAAAATAAAGCAACTTTTCTACTTTTTCCAAGGTGAAAATCGGACCACGTCCGTTGGGCTCCATGGAAAAAAGAAGACTGAGCAAGATGGCAGCCTTGGGCGGGAAGGGGACCATTTATGCGTGATGCAATCCCAAATGCTTTCTTAGAAAGCTGGGGAATTGCTCCGCATGAGGGCTCCGTCGACGCCGACGTCACCCATATGTGAGGACTGACTTCCTGCTTGTTCCTGTAGAAGTGTTATATCAACTGGCTCACCTTTATCTACCTGTTTATTTACACCTCCAAAAAATACAAGAGATTGGTGAGAAGACTTTCCTTTGCTAAATCCATGTTGGTTTTCTATTATTAAACAATGACTATCTGTATGTTCAGTAATTTTGGGGTTTTTTTGTTTCTACCATTTTTTTTTTTTTTTTTTTTTTTTAGTGCCATCAAGTCAGTGTTGACTCCTAGCGACCCAGCTACCTCTGGGTTTTCTTGGCAATGTATCACCGGAAGTAGATTGCCAGCCTTTTCTTCCGAGGCAATGGACGGTAAAGTGACTTGCCCAAGGTCACAAGGAGTGCCAGTGGGACTTGAACCCTTGATCTTCTGGGTTCTAGGCAGTTGCTCTAACCATTAGGCTACTACCATTTTACCCATTACTGATATCAGGCTCCTTGATCTGGAGTTTCCCGGATCACCCCTGGAAACTTTCTAAAAAACTGGCATTATATTGGCCGCTCTCAAATCTTCGGGTACAACAGATGATTTTAATGATAGATCACAGATTACTAATAGTAGTTCTATAATCTCATATTTCAGTTTTTTCAGCACCGTGGGATGTATGCCATCCAGTCGTGATTTACTGCTCTTTGGTTCATCACTTGGCTGTATTACATCTTCGTGATTTATTGAGATTTGTTTCATGTATTTCCTATTATAAAATAAGCATAGTTAAAGTGCCTAATTCCTTCTATGGTGCAGTCATCCTGTTATAAAAGTACCATCTTAAAATACAAATAATATCTACTGTGTCTATATCACTGTCCCTACAATTTCCTTCATCACAATATGGGGATATTTACTAATGGTTAACACATGCTAATGGTGTTAATATATGCTATCAGCAGCAAAGCCCTAGGAATAAAATGGTCCTTCTAGCATATAGGTTTCTATAAAAGTATTTATGCATGCCAGCTATTAGTAACTATTAGGACTAGAAAAAGGGACTGCTACTTCTGGAGAGAGATCTGCAATTGTGAGTATATACTTCTGGGAATTTTCTGAAAGGACTTCTTTGTATTAAAGCTAATTAATCTGTTTACCCAGTGTTTTTTGTTAAATCAGTCAGGGCCTAGTAGCATCATTTTAAGTTTAACTTTAAAACACAGAAGAGACTTTCTGGTTACATTTCATATCCAGCAGAGAGCTTTTAGTTTAAATTTAATAGTCACTCGGGGCCTAGTATCAGCAAAGTACTTTTAGTTTAAATTTAAAACACAGAAGAGAGCTTTCTGGTTAAATTTGGAACCCAGCAGAGAGCTTGTAGCTTACATTTAATACTCACTCGGGGCCTAGTATCAGCAAAGTACTTTTAGTTTAAATTTAAAACACAGAAGAGAGCTTTCTGGTTACAATTAGGACCAACAGAGAGCTTGTAGTTTAAATTACATAATAAGTCAGAGCCTAGCAGCAGCAAAGAGCTGTAATTTAAATCAAATCAGAATATAACTTTGCATAAAATGCAAAAAAGGGTCAGTACTCTTTGAGCAACAAATAAAGTCTTCAAGAGACCTTTACAAAGAGGCCTTCTACCTAGGGGGCAAGAGAACTGTGAAACTTTTTCAATAGGTGTTAACACCAGGTGGCAGGTCAAAAGGCCATTTTGAAAGACTCCTTCTATCCAAGCAAGGAGTGTTAATCACCTAGGAAGTTGGTCACAGCTTACCTAAGCAGCACAGAACATGGTACTGTGTAGCAGCCCTCTTTTAATAAGTGTTATTTCCCTCCCTCCCTCCACAACACCCACCTACCCCTGGGATAATTGTAGCTTTATAGGTACTTGCACATCTTAAAGGAAAGGAGGTGCTCTCAGGTGAAGTTCGTTATCCAAATAAGTCATACACTAAGAACCTAAGATTAATTAAGCTTCAGGTGAACAAGGCATAATAAACGTATTAGTAGAGTTTTATTTGTATAAATATCCATAGCAACCCTTAGTAAGTAAAGAACTTAAAGATCTAAACACAAGCTTAAAACTAAGATGCAGACAGCAGTCCAGCAGCAAGATGGGGGCTTTCCAGTCTTTTGCACTGAGTGTATGATTTTCTCCCAGTTGGTGAGAGGTCTTACGTTTACACTAGGTGCAAGGAGCTCTTTGCTCTCAGGGAACGAGTCCGTTCTCTAGAGGCTAGAGAAGCAGAATTGGAAGACATAAGAAAGACAGAGAGATACATAGACGAGACCTACAGGGATATAGTCCTAAAGTCCCACCTCCAGTCTGGCAGCATCCCTGTTGCCATGGAGGAGAGAGGTCACTTGACCGGAGAGCATCACCCTGGTGTGGCAGGAAGTGATCCTGTAACTAGGACCTATCCTCTAGGTGATGTAAAACCCTCTCGCACTGAGGATGTTTCTCCAGGGCCATGTGCCCATGAGGGAAGGGTTAGGACAGCCGTTATAGTGGTGATTCAATCATTAGGCATGTAGATAGCTGGGTGGCTGGTGGATGTGAGGATCACCTGGTAACATGCCTGCCTGATGCGAAGGTAGTGTACCTCACGCGCCACCTAGATAAGGTCTTAGATAGTGCTGGGGAGGAGTCTGCTGTCTTGGTACATGTCGGTACCAATGACATAGGAAAATGTTGTAGTGAGGATCTGGAGGCTAAATTTAGGCTTTTAGGTAAGAAGTTGAAATCAAGAACTTCCAGGGTAGCATTCTCTGAAATGCTTCCTGATCCACATGCAGGACCCAAAAGGCAGGCAGAGCTCCGGAGTCTCAATGCATGGATGAGACAATGGTGCAGAGATGAGGGTTTTGGATTTGTTAGGAACTGGGGAACATTCTGGGGAAAGGGCTCTTCCAAAGGGATGGGCTTCACCTTAACCGGGATGGAACCAGGCTGCTGGCACTGACTTTTAAAAAGGAGAAAGAGCAGCTTTTAAACTAGATAATAGGGGAAAGCCGACAGTCGCACAAGAGCGCTTGGTTCAGAAGAATGTATTCTTGAAGGATACTAACAAAAGCAGAGAGGTTCCAAAAAAGAGTAAAGTAGTCCAAATGCCCTCGGGTATGGAGCAGACAGAGCTTAAAGATACCAAATTACCCATGCCTACCAATAGCCAGATTAATAAGTATAAAATACAGTCTAAAAAATGCTTGTATGCAAATGCTAGAAGTCTAACAAATAAGATGGGAGAGTTAGAATATATAGCACTAAATGAGAGGTTAGATATGATTGGAATATCAGAGACATGGTGGAAGGAGGACAACCAGTGGGACACTGTGATACCTGGGTACAAACTATATCGTAATGATAGAGCTGATCAAATTGGTAGAGGGGTTGCGCTCTATGTTAGAAAGGGCATTGAGTCAGAAAGAATTAAAGTTTTGCAGGAAACAAAAATTGCTTTAGAATTTCTATGGATTGAAATTCCATGTAAAAAGGGGAATGCGATGGCAGTGGGGGTATACTATCGACCGCCTGGCCAGAATGAACAAATGGATGATGAAATGCTCAAAGAAATCAAGGAAGCTAACAATAGTACAGCACAGTAATTATAATGGGTGATTTCAATTACCCCGTATCGACTGGGTCACTGTCACGGCAGGACATGCTAGGGAGATAAAGTTCCTAGATGAAATAAATGACTGCTTCTCAGAGCAGCTGGTTCATGAACTGACCAGAGGGGAAGCCATATTAGACCTAGTCCTTAGTGGAACACCAGATCTAGTGCAAGAGGGCCACTTGGCAATAGTGATCATAGCATGATCGCATTTGATTGAATTAGTGGAGGAGGGATAGTAAGGAAATCCACAGTACTACCTTCTAACTTTCGAAAGGGAGACTATGATAAAATGAGGAAAATAGTTAAGAAAAAACTAAAAGGAGCAGTTGAAAAGGTTAAAGACTTACATCAAGTTTGGGTGTTGTTGAAAAATACTATCTTGGAAGCCCAGACCAGCTGTATTCCATGCTTTAAGAAAAGTGGAAGGAAGTCCAAAAAAGTGCCAGCATGGTTTAAAGATGAGGTCAGAGAAACTGTTGTTGCCAAAAAAACATCTTTCAGGAAATGAAAAAAAGAGCCAAACGACAAAACCTGGAAACAGCACAAGCACTGGCAAGTCAAATGCAAGGCATTGATAAGGCAGGCAAATGGAGAATTTGAGAAGAAGCTTGCTGCGGAAGCAAAAGCACGAAATAAAGATTTTTTCAAGTACATTCATAGCAAAAAACCTGTGAGAGAGTCAGTTGGTCCATTAGATGATAGAGGGGTTAAAGGGGCACTAAGAGGCGACAAGGCGATAGCAGAGAGACTGAATGAATTCTTTGCTTCGGTCTTTACTGAGGAATATGTAGAGATGTTACCCATGACTGAAGTGATATTTAAAAGTGCGGAAGAATTGAAGGAAATATTGATACATCGGGAAGATGTATTACAACTATTAGATAAACTGAAGAGTAGAAAATCACCTGGGCCGGATGGTATACATCCAAGGGTGTTGAAAGAACTGAAATATGAGATTGCAGACCTGCTATTAGTAATCTGTGAACTTTCATTAAAATCATCTGTAATACCTGAAGATTGGAGGATCGGAAATGTAATGCTAATTTTTCAAAAGTGATCCAGGAAATACAGACCGGTGAGCCTGACATTAGTACCAGGAAAAATGGTAGAAACCATCATAAAGAACAAAATTTCTCAGCATGTAGATAGTCATGGCCTAATGGGAGACAGCCAACATCACTTTAGACAAGTAAGATCTTGTCTTACTAATCTGTTATGTTTTTTTGAAGGTGTGAATAAACAGGTGGACAAAGGTGAGTTGGTTGATATAGTGTATCTGGACTTTCAGAAAGCCTTTGACAAGGTCCCTCATCAGAGACTTTTGGCAAAACTAAAGAGTCATGGGATAGGAGGCAGTGTACTATTGTGGATCAGGAACTGGTTAAAAGATAGAAAGCTAAATGGCCAATTTTCCCAATGGAGAAAGGTGAATAGTGGTGTACCCCAGGGATCTGTGCTGGTTCCGCTGCTTTTTGACATATTCATAAATGACCTGGATAAAGGGAATAACGAGTGAGGTTATCAAATTTGTAGATGACACAAAACTATTTAAAGTTGTTAAAACCCAAGAGGATTGTGGAAAATTGCAAGAGGATCTTGATAAACTGGAAGACTGGGCATCAAAATGGCAGATGAAATTTAATGTGGACAAGTGCAAAGTTATGCACCTAGGGAAGAACAACCCAAACTATGGTTACATGATGCAAGGTTCCACATTAGGAATCACCACCCAGGAAAAAAGATTTAGGCGTCATTGTGGATAACATGTTAAAACCCTCGGCCCAGTGTGCAGCGGCAGCCAAGAGAGCAAATAGAATGCTAGGTATCATAAGGAAAGGAATGGAAAATAAAACAAAAGATATTATAATGCCTCTATATCGTTCCATGGTGAGACCGCACCTTGAATATTGTGTGCAATTCTGGTTGCTGTATCTTAAAAGGGATATAGCGTTATTAGAATAGGTTCAGAGAAGAGCCACCAAAATGGTAAAGGGGATGGAAGGATACTCCTATGAAGAAAGGCTAAAAAGGTTAGGGCTATTTAACCTGGAAAAGAGACGGCTGAGGGGAGATATGATAAAAGTCTTTAAATTAACGAACGGGTAAACGTAGATCGATTGTTTAAGTTATCAGAATATAGAAAGACTAGGGGACATGCAATGAAGCTACAGGGTAAACTATTTAAGACTAATAAAAGAAAATATTTCTTCACTCAACGTGTAATCAAACTCTGTTATTTGTTACTGGAGGATGTAGTAAAGGCTGTTAATGTAGATGATTTAAAAAAGGTTTGGACAAGTTCCTGGAAGAAAGGTCCATAAACCATTATTAAGAAGGGACCCAGGATATCAATGCTTGACCCAGTACAAGCATTGTGGAACCTGTGTTTTTTGGGGAAACTGCTAGGTATGTATGACCTAGATTGGCCACTGTTGGAAACAGGATACTGGGCTTGATGGACCTTGGTCTGACCCAGTATGGCATATCTTATGTTCTTATGTAACCCCATATGAGTTTAAAGGGTCATTTAATAACAATTAAGGTGCATTAAAACCATTAATGTTTGTTCTTTGCCACAGGGACCATCTTTATGCAATTGAACCTGGGCAAATAAGTATATTCATGGTGTTAACTGTTAGCAAATAGCCAACAAATTATTTTTCAAGGTATCATCACTGATATAATCAATCATTCCTGTGATGCCAATGAATAGTGGTCTTTTAATAGTCACTATAACATCTGAATGCAGCAAATTAGAATGAAGGTTTCTTTGACTTTTCTGTTTTGCATACTTATCCTTCATCCTCCATGCCCATTGATCTTCTGAATCTAGAAACATAACCTGTATGGGTTTCACAGTTCTACACTTTGGTCTTACCAGTTAACTCAGCAACTGGAGTAGAAGAGTAGCCTAATGGTTAGAGCACTGACTTAAGAACCAAAAGACCGAGGTTCAATTCCCACTAGCATGCTTTGGGCAAGTCACTTAACTTTCCATTGCATCAGAATAATCCAAGTTATCAATGTCTCTGTTTAAAATGTACATTACCAAGTTTAAGTTACAATATAAACTGCTTTGACAGAAATGATAAAGCAGTATAAAAAAAACCTATTAAATAAATGAGATATTAAAGATATCCAGGTAAAAATATATTGTTTTGTTATGTTTCCTGTTTCAATTGTATTTTTTTAATTTTCTTTTTTAATACATTTTAAATTGTTTTTGTTTCATTTTTCTAGATTTTCATTGATTTTCATTTCAGGGAAATTTTTCTAATTAAGAAGTAGCTGTGGCTGCTACCCAAATAAAAAATAACATAGCTGAAAGGTTACTAGAGGTTTCAGACAAATAAAAAAAAATTCAACTGGCTTTTTTCTCAGAGACAGATGGATATTTGTAACTGGGTCCCAGTGAATAACCCAGAGCCTAGTTACAAATAGCCCATGCTAACCATTAGCCCAGCTTAATTTTATTATTTATTTGTTTTTCTATACTGCCTTATACAGGAATCAAAACGTTTTACAAGGGACAAGAACTCAACAGGTTTTCATCAAACATTTAGTTAATTGACAGTGGAAACATATTAACAGTTGAACTTATGTACAATAAACTACGTACAGAAGAAGGGGTGGGAGCTGGGGGGGGGGTGAGACGATTGTGGGGGAGGACATATGAGTGTTGAATGGGCTGTTGCAGTGAGAGTAATGTTCAGAGGAGAGCATTGCTCAGGTGTTAAAGTGTTCCTTAAAAGGAAGTATTTTGAGGTCTCTGTGGAAGTTTTTTAGGTCCTGTGTTTCCCTAAGGCTGCTGGGGAGTTCATTCCACAGGTTAAGTGTGTAAGTGGAGAAGGCTCTATGACAAGTTTTCTGGTTTATGCAAATTATTTCTGCTGGTAGATCGAGCAGGTTAGAGTTACACTTCCGCCTTGTTCTGTTAGAGGCTGATGTACTGATGAGAGATTCTTGGTATGTTGAGGTTGTCCATGTAATACTTTGAAGATGATCATGGAGGACTTATATTTGACTCTGCTATGTATAAGTAGCCTATGTAGGTTTTTCAAAACTGGTGGATGTGGTCACTCCTTCTTGCATTTGAAAGGTTGCATGCTGCGGTGTTTTGAGCCAACTGTAACTTGTGGAGAGCGTGCTTGGGGAGTTCTTGGTATATGCTGTTGCAGAAGTCCAGTATGGGGAATATGAGGGCTTGGGATACAGAGCAGAAGTCTGAGGTTACTATTTATTTGCATAGTGTCTTTATTCTGTGGTAAAATTATTGTGCTGTTTTGTTGATGTGGGGGGTGAAGGTGAAATATTTGTCAATTGTTACACCCAGGTATTTTACTTCATGTTTGGTTTCTAGTTCGAGGTTTTGATAGTTTTGGGGGGAGAGAGTGATCTGTTTCTGGAGATATGTAGACATCCATTTTCTTGCAGTTGATCTGTAGTCTGTGTTTGAGCAGCCATTGTGATATTTCTTGGAAGCATGAGGAAATTTTGTTTAAGTATGGATTGCTGATTTCATAGGGCATGAACATCATAATATTGTCTGCGTAAATTCTGTAATTATTGTCATGCTTGTGAAAAATGGTGCATATAGGATGGATGAAAACTGTGAAGATCAGTGAGGATAGAGCGGAGCCTTGTGGGACTCCCTTGTGTTGTTTGTAAGGGTTTTATATGCATACTTATTGTATTCAGTCTGAGCGGTATGACTGCATCCATTTAAGGGGGGTGCCTCCAACTCCTATGGACTCTAGTCCGGTGAGTAGGAGGTTGTGAGGCATGGGGTTGAACACTGCAGTTAAGTCCTAGAAGATCAGGATAAATGTGTGGTTGATCTTGTCGATGCCTCTTGTTATTGTGTCAGTTAGGGATGTGGTGAGAGTTTCAACCCTGTGGCGTTGTCAAAATCCTTGATGGTGTTGATTTAGTGCAGCATGTTTGTCTATATGGTCTTGGAGTTGCTGGAGTACTATTTTTTTTCAATAAGTTTGGAAATGAAGTGTAGACTGCTGATGGGTCTGTATGAGGCAGGGTCTCTTTTGCTGTAGGGATTTTTAGTATTGGTCAGATTAATGCCATTTTTAGGTTATTTGGGAGGATACTATGTTCCAGAGAGATCTGTGTCAACTTGCAGATGAAGGGCAGTTCAGTTTTAGTTAACTTGATAAAGCAGACAGGGCATGGATCTAGTGGTGAGGTTGTTGTGTTGAGGTTGCTGACTATGTGTTCAATGCTTTTTTTGGAGCTGGCTTTGTGTCTGTCAGTGCATTGTTTGTGGATCCCATTTTGTTTTGGAAAAAGTCTGCTAGGGTTTGTGGGTGTGGAGAGTCTTCCAGTGTCTCCTGACTGGGAGACATGGTTAGGGATTTCACTATGCTGAATAGCTCTCTTGAACGGTTTAGAGCACAACTTAGAATATTTGTATGATGCTCTTTTATATCATCATTCACTTTGATACGGTATTGTTCTAATGTTTGAATTTTGTTTTTAGTTTAGGCTGCTTGGATGCTCTTCATTTTCTTTCAATCTTTCTTAGTTCTTGTTTTAAGTTCCTCAGGTCTTTGGTGTACCAAGT
This sequence comes from Ichthyophis bannanicus, assembly GCA_033557465.1. Lineage (NCBI taxonomy): Eukaryota > Metazoa > Chordata > Amphibia > Gymnophiona > Ichthyophiidae > Ichthyophis > Ichthyophis bannanicus. The sequence continues at coordinate 728,613,820 of CM066036.1, read as the reverse complement.
GGCATTTGATTTGTGTTTTGGTGAAGATCTGGTTGGGGACATGGATGTTGCACTCATAGTGTCTGATTCCAGTTTGTGACCACAGTTTCTATGTTGGTGGTGCTGGATTGGAAGTGGGGGTAATTTCTTCAAGGGAGGCTTTCTTGTTGAAGGTATGGAATCTGTGTTTTGTGGCATGGATGGGGTTTTTAGTAAATGTATCGGATAAAAAGGGAATGGAGAAGTTAATCCTGGTGTAGTTGGACCATGGGACTTGGAGTGTTTGTGTGACTGAGGCATTGTTGTCTGAATATGAGGTCTAGCATGTTTCCTTTTGAGTAGATGGGGGTGTTTACTATTTGTTGGTAGTCTAGAGAATCCATCACCTTGTGAAATGCATTTGCGTGGTTTTTCGGTAGCGTGGTTAGGTTGAAGTTTCCTAGAAGAAGTAATGGTTTGCTTGGAGTGTTGCTTATGCTGCTGTCCCTAGGATGTTGGTCAAGTTGTTGGTGTTGGTTGGGCGTGCTCTGTAAATTAGGCATATGGCGATGTGGCCACTGGTTATTGATAAGCTGTCCAGGTCAGCTGTTGATGCAGATTTAGAGATTCTGAAATGTAAGCTGGTTTTGGCACGATTAGGACTCCTCCTTCCCTACTGCTTGTATGAGGGCAGCTAAGGGCTGTGTATTCTGAGGTTCTAAGTTGGTTGAGGAGTATAGTATCTGTAGCTGTCAGTCAGGTTTCTGTTATGTATAGTAGATCTGTTTCCTCTTTCAAGAGTATGTCTGTGATGATTGGGATTTTGTTGTGCACCAAGCGTGCATTGATGAGAGAGCACTTTAGGTATTGCTTGTTGTTTGGACTGGTGCTTTGCTTGTTGAGGGTATGTAGGGTGGGTTGAATTTGTATATTGTGGTTTCTGGTCCAGGGATATTACTGTGAGTTGTGGTACTGATACTGTTGTGCTCTGATGATTGTTGGAATATGTTGGGCAATGGTGGTAAATGCGGTGGAATGAGGAAGTGTGATGATGAGTGTCAGAAGAAGGGTTGCAAGTAGATGGTAGTTGAGCATTATGGTTTGCTGAGGGAGAAGTGGGGTTGTTAGAAGTTGAGGGGTGTGTGAGAATTATGGAGTAATATGGCTTGAATGAAGGTAGAGGATCTGTGATTAGCTGGCTTGTAGAGGTGAATCTCTAGGTGTGATGACTCTTGTGGTAGGTGACGGTGGGTTTTGTGTTGTGTGGCTGCGACCTGTGAGCTCGGTTGAGGTAGTTGATGTTTTAATTTTATTTATTTATTTACTTATTTATTTAACACCTCTTTTTATACTGCCCCTTCCAGAGAGCAAGGGCGGTTCACAATAAACGTTGAACAGTTAGTTAGTGAGGTGATTTTTTTCTTTGTGCTGGAGTATTGGTGTGGTGTGGGGAATAGTGTGCTTGTGTGGCCGGTACGGATGTTTGTTGGGCATGCTGGCATTCTTCCTAGAGGCGCATTTGATTTGAAATGCTGCTGTCCGTTATGGTGATTGGTCCGATTGACCTTGTGGAGGTGATCGGGGGGGGGGGGGGGCTCTCCTTCCCACTCACCTCCCCGATGCTGATCGGCCTGCTGGAGTCTGCGGCAGGGCTATCCTGCACCTGGAGGCACCTTTATCTTTATCTTTCTTTCTTTATTCATTGCTTGATATACCGCCCAGGCAGGTGCATCAGGGCGGTGTACAATATAATCAATCAGTAAAATCAAGAAAGGGATATCAAAGGCTGCTGTCCGGTGTGGTGATTGGACTAATTGGCCTTGTGGAGGCGATCGGGGGGGGGGGAGGGGAAGGGCTCTCCTTCCCGCTCACCTTCCCGATGCCCCAAAGTGTGTGCCTACTCTTGTTGCCAGGGGTGCAATTTGGGTGGAATGCATAAAGTTTACACGTACATGTATAGATTAAGGTATTTTATATTAACATGTTGGCTAGTGAACTGTGCGTGTGATATGGCCAGACAATTCCCCCACTATGCCTACCAGTGAAGTACACACCTTCATGTTAATGTGCACACTTTTATGCTGATTAAGAGTCCATTTACATACGTATGTGGAGAAATGAGTTCATAAAATTGGCCTTTTTTTGGTCATTTATAAAATTACCCCATATATCATCTACATGTGCATAAATCCCAAGATGTTTAATTTGATGAGCCATTTGAAGATTATTAGGCTTTATATTTTGATACACATGAAACGTTTCCAGTTAAAGTGAAATCTAATTATTATAAAAGTATGGGTTACTTCTTGAAATGCAATATGAGATATATTACAGCTATGATATTGTACCACACTGTACATACTGTAGTATATAAGGCATAATACATTGTTTAATTAGTAATTAATTGAAAACTGGATGAACTATATATTTTTCCTCTTTTTGTAAATGTATTTGGTGTAACAGATCTTCAGTAGGTTGTAAATGGCATTATTTATATTACTGTTATTTCATTTTATTTTATTTATTTACATATATAAAGCACACTATCGAAAGACTGCCCAGTGTGATGCACAATATAAAACAGCAATAATTCAATGATAAAATACTGTTATTGTGCCTGCTTCTTCCCTTGGGTATCCTCAGCATTTCTCAATAATCGCTCTGCTGGCTCTCTTCAAATAAAACCCCTACACATGCCCTTGACACCCTCATAGAGTAAAAATGTTCCATGACAAAACTCGAAGGAAGATAAAGATATGAGGAAAAGCAATCTTGATAGAAGGTCACTCCAGAGGACTAACCTAGCCATTTGTACTCAAGACTGACAAATATAATTCAAGATGTGATCAATATGTTTTACTCATTGTGCTAAGATGAAGTACTCTGCAATGTGAACTGAGTGAAGGTATGTAGGGTTTCACATGGCTTAGTTTTCTGCCACATTGTACAAAGGAAAGTGCAAACCATTGTATGTACAATATGATTGTCTGCAAACACTTGTATGCAAAACACATTCAGACAAAAAAAAAACCACTTGTACAACAGCTGTCACATTTTCATTAGATTCAGCTGAAAGCCATTCAATTACTGCCACATTTACAATGCTATTATAACTAGGTCTGTGATTTTAGAATCTTAGGAGCATGTTTACTAAAGTGCACTACTCAGTAGTGCAGGGTTTAGCACATGACAAGTGAACTGGGTAAAATGCACTGCGTGCTGAAAATTCAGCTGTGTTAGAAATCCTGTACTACCTGAGCAAAACGGATTAGTGCAGAAAATGGTGGCTGTTGTGTGGAGTAGCCACATCACAGGTAGCGCGGGAATTATTGATGCACACTCCCTGTCAATGTGGCACTTGGTGTGGGTGCACTTACTGGCATCTCAATAGTTGGCCATAACTGGACCCACACTGATCGTGCAAAAGACAAGGAGCGCAGGGGTGGCACTCATTGTCTTTAGCAAAATCATCTGCAGTTAACGCAAACCTCTGAGCGTGCTAGTACCATGGAGACATGTCAGGCACACCTCCATTTAATAGCGCGGGTCAAGCATGCAACGGCACGCATATTAGTAAAAATGCCTCTTATTGTATTAAATAATGGGCCACTTAGCACTCAGACCTTTAGCATATATGAGGGCTGCTCAGAAGGTAATGCCCCACATGTTTTTTCTCAGTCCAGAATGAAGATAGAGGTGTGAAATCGAAAGGGTAGTAACTTGGAACTTCAAAGGACACATGTGTGTAATTTTACAGTCGTCTGACAAATAGCGAGGCGGTAGTGATCCTTCAAATGGCATCTGTGAGTGACACACGGTACAAACAATGAGCTATAAATTGAATTCTCGGTGGTGGAGAAAGAAAGTGTGAGAAACATTCACAAACGATTGTGTGCTGTGCATGGATGTTCTACGGTAGATGGGAGCACTGTTGGACGATGGGTGAAGAGAGTAAAGGCTTCAGTAAGTGGTAAAACTGAAATGGAAGATCGGCCGCGGTCTGGGCGTCCTGCCTCAGCCACCAGTTCAGACAAGTTGCAGCACGCTGATGACATTATTCATGCGGATCAGCGCATCACGAGTCGGGAATTGTCCGTACAGCTTTCCGTCAGTAGAGGTAGTGCAATGGCAATAATTGACTCTTTGGGATATTCAAAGGTGTGTGCAAGGCACACCGCAACAGCTTACAGTATTTTAATGCCCGCTGGCAGCTATTGCAGGGCGCTGCAACTTGTCTGGACTGGTGGCTGAGGCAGGATGCCCAGACCGCGGCCGATCTTCCAGTTCCATTTTACCATTTCCTGAAGCCTTTACTCTCTTCACTACCGCTATTTGTCGGATGACTGTAAAATTACACACGTGTCCTTTGAAGTTCCAAGTTACTACCCTTTTAGTTTCACACCTCTATCTTCATTCTGGACTGAGAAAAAACATGTGGGGCATTACTTTCTGAGCAACCCTCGTATGTTCTCTTTTATAACCTGCTTCTTTGTCCATGCAAGTTTTCCCACATTTATGGTTACTTTGCTACAAGTAAGCTCTCATAAAAGAGAAAAAGTGACTAAACATTACTTTTAACAAACTTTAAGTGGCATATCGTAACAGCAGGTAGTGTAATTACGGTAATGTTTTCTTTTTTATTCTCCTTCCCTTTCTTAATTTTCCCAGCACCCAGCGAGCAGAGTACTTCACGGTATCATAATGCAGAATAATTATGCACAGAGTACCATGTGCAAAGAATTCTGAATGGAAGAAAAGCCAATTTTTATGTCATGACAGGTACAGCAGAATTTGATTTTTATTGCAAGAATTGCTGTGAAAAAAATGTTTCAAAGTAGACAGCTAGTGTAGATGAGCCCTATATTTCTTCAACACTTTTTCTATCTCTGAATGAACTCTTATTGCATGTAAAAAGTGCATAAAAACAATGTGATACCTGAAAGAGATTTGCAGCTATTTGGATTTCCGGGTTGTGCTGTGTATCCATCTGCACACAGACATTTGTATGTTCCATATGTATTGATGCATTGCTGGCTACAGGGGAAGCCAGATGAACATTCATCAATGTCTACGCATGTTTTGCCATCATCCTTCAGTCGAAATCCAGGCCAACATTTACACTAGGTACAAAAAAAAGTATTTTCAGCTTGCATTATTGCCAATCCCTTTTCTTGGGATAAACCTACTAGAACTGATTTGAAAAGCATGAAGACAAAAAAAGCTAAAAAGCTAAGAAAAGTCAATTGGATTTGTACTATTGCTGACACCAGATCCTGCTTTATTTCAATAAAAAATACTGTCTCTCTCGTTTTTCTATAGTCACCTTATACAAAAACACAGAAAGTCATAATCTTTAACTGTCTGGATCAATTTTGCAATCATCCTGAGCCTTATACATGGCTGAGTCCCTGACAAGTTTCCTATATTTCTCCTTTGGAGATGTATTTTTGTGCAAATCTTTTTTCATACAAACATGTTTTATTAAATTGAGGCCCTCTGCAGTAAATAGTCTGAAAAATATTAAATATTAAATTAATTTAATTGAGGCTTAGTTACTAAGGGGTACTGATGTTAACATGCATTAATGTACTGTTAATGAATGTTATTTTAGGGCAGCTCCTATGTTATTCAAGGGGACCTAGGTACTAATAATACGTGTTTGGACAAAATCCTGGAGGAAAAGTCCATAAACAGTTATTAATGTAGTCCAGGAGTGGAGGAGTAGCCTAAAGATTAGAGCAACAGCCTAGCACCCAGGATTCGATTCCCACTGGCACGCCTTGTGAACTTGGGCAAGTCACTTTGCCCACCATTGCCTCAAAAGAAAAGGCCTGGCAATCTACTTCTAGTCATACCTTGCCAAGAAAACCCCAGGGGCTGCTGAGTCACCAAGAGTCAGCACTGACTTTAAGGCACTTAAAAAAATGTAGTTCAAGAGAAAACCACTGCTTATCTCTGGGGATAAGTAGCATAAAACAGGCTACTTTTGAGATTTGTCAAGTAGTTGGAAACAGGAAACTGAGTTTGATGGAGCTTTTTCTGACCTAGTATGGCAATTCTTGTGTTCTTATGTCACTGAATATAGTAACATAGAAACACCCCCCCCCCCACCAAGAAGACAAAGCTCTATACATCTCACCCCTAAATTCATATAAAGAAGCCTTAAACAATGACAAGAAACATCACCATACAAAAATCCTATCAAAATTCATTAATCGTCCAAGGGAGCTATTTAAAATCATGAAATCCCTAACCAAAGTTCCCTCTGAGAGCCCCCATAAAATACCGATCAACCCCCAAACTCTAGCTAACCATTTTGCTAACAAGCTAAAACAAAGTAACCCACCAGTATCTGATCCTATAATATCAGTAATAAATTTATTTTATTTATTTACTATTTATTTATTTTATTTTAGCTGTATTTATATCCCGCTTTTCACCAGGTCAAAGCGGTCAATTGGGAGATACATTTAACATGAGGGGATATGACACACATACACTAATACTTACAGGGAACATGGGCAATGGAGGGTTAAGTGGCTTGCCCAAGACCACAAGGAGTGCCTATAGGACTAGAAATCCCAGTCCCTCCGGCCTGAGATTGCTGTCCCCAGGTGGGACTTGAACCCCCGGCCCTCCGGCCCGAAGTACCTTGTCCTAACCACTAGGCCACTCCTCCCTAATGAGTGGAAATCTTTCCACCTCATTAATAGCAAACAACTTCTAGATACAATTATGAAATTTAATACAACCACATCCCTCTTAGATCCATGCCCTATAGCAAGTATTAAGGGAACTAAAACAGAACTAGCCCCCTACATTCTAAACATAGTGAATCAATCACTAAGCCAAGGCTTCATGCAAAATGATCTCAAGCTTACCACAATTCACCCTTTACTATAAAAACAAGTCACTAAACAATAACGACTCAACCTCATATCGGCCCATTGCCAGTATTCCATTCTTGTTTTTGCAACAAGACTCTTCGAATTGCTTATTCGAGAAAGGCGAATTTGAGAGACCTGATTATGAAGACTACACATACGTTGGACCGTCCTCTTTACAATTATGACATCAAAGGACATAGTCCCTGTAATCAATGTAAGTACTGTAGCTCTACAATACCAGGGGAGACCTGGACAGATATCCATACCTCTAGAACATATTCATTACATGGTTACACGAACTGCTCTTCCACTTTTGTAGTCTATTTGATAATCTGTCCCTGTGGGAAATATTATGTGGGACGCACTGTACGTCCCATTAAACTCCGGCTGTCTGAACATGCTTCGCGTCTACGGTCAAAAAATCTTTCTGCCCCTATGGTAGAACACTGCCTATGACATCTACATGATTTTGATCCACTGCGCTGGAAAATTTTAGATTTTGAACCTATTGACCCTAGGGGAGGGGACCGTGAACAGCAATTACAATTACGGGAACAGAAGTGGATTTTTCGCTTGAATACAGTTACCCCTGGGGGTCTTAATATGCAAATAGACTGGTATACCATCATTTAGATTCTTAATAGCTGTATATTTGTAAGGTGTTCTCTTGTCTGTGAGATCCTCCTTACTATTGCAATTGATTTTGCATTTTGTTTGATTGCTGATGAGCACCTGTGGTAAGTGACATAAGACGCCGAAGTATAAGAGGAACACCCCTATCTCTGACTCATTCTGAAAGCGGCTCATAGCTTTAGAGCAGAATATGAATCACGCTGCCAGTAAGAGATGGCCTGAAGCAGGGTTGCAAACTTTGTATGTTTAACCCGAAACGTGTGGCACGTCGTCAACCTGGAGAAATCTGGCATTCTTATCTGCTTTTGGAAAAGTTTACACAAGCTAAGTGTAGTATTTCAATTTTTGAATTAAAATTTTAAAAAAGGGAGCAGTCGCGGTGGTGTGCAGTAGTTTCCCTGCTCACTTTGATGACTATCTCCGACAAAAAGAAATTTAGATTAAGGGGTCTTTCGTTGTCAGGATCATAGTTTTATGAGGTTATTTTTGATTCTGACTGGTTTCAGATTTGTTTATTAGTATCCCATTTCTGGCAAAAATCATTGAGAAAATTGTTCAACTCCACTCCAGGACTTTATAGACACAACAGCATCATTAGATGAGCATCAATATGGGTTTCGTCCTTTTCACAATGTTGAAATCCTTCTCCAGGCTCTTTTTGACACTCATACAAGGAAAACATTAAACAAGCCTTCATTCTTGTGTTTCTTGACATCTCCTCTGCTTTTGACAATGTAAATCATAACATTCTCCTTACTAGACTTAACCAAATAGGTATAAAATAAATAACTCTCAATGCTCAATGAACTCTCAATGAATAATTCACAATGCAAAGAAAAGGGACCACATCACCCCAATTCTGAGGGACCTTCATATTCTCCCCATCGAAGCAAGAATCAAATACAAAGCTCTTCTACTCACCCACAAAACCATCCACCAAACACAAGGCACCCCACTCTGCTCCCTACTACCTCGACCAACCCACAGCAGAACGACCAGACAATCCTCCAACAGCTCCATTGCAGTCCCCCACAAAAGGACCAAGGCAACACAACGGACCTGCAACAGAGCCTTTGAACTCTATGCCCCATCCCTCTGGAACTCTCTACCAAACCACATCAGGAACAACGGTGATCTCCCATCATTCAAAAAGCAGCGAAAAACCGTCCTATTCCAAGAACATCTCTGAATAGGAACCCCCCTATTTTTTCTCAAAAGCTCCAGACCAGTAACTATGCTACCCTGTCAGTCTCTATGTTTATCCCAAAATCATCAATGTTGAACCCCCGGTGCTGGGCCCCCCCTCCACCATTGATTCCCCCCCCCCCCTTGTTATATGTCCCACCGCTTTGACCCGGTGAAAAGCGGGATATAAATACAGTTAAATAAATAAATAAATAGTTTAAATCATATATATCTAATCGCGTTCAATATGTACAAATAGATCAGGACTTGTCATCACCCTTTCCTCATGCTCCATTAAAAAAAAACACGATATAAGATATCACATATATGCCGATGATATCATGTTGTACATCCCATTTGACATCGCGAACCCCAATTATGACAACCTAGCAGCTTGCCTAACTGAAGCCAAATGATGGCTCCATTCAAAGACTATGTCCATCAATTTTGAAAAGACGGAAGTATTATTCACTTCAAGAAACCATAGCTTCAATCTTCTTCCCGTAATCAGTCTTCAAAATATCACCCTACCCGTTAAACAGGAGATAAAATACTTAGGTGTCACACTTGATAAGACTCTCAACTTGACGTCCCACATAAAAACAGACAGCTAGAACCATCTTCTTTAAATTAGGGACCATTCAACAACTCTGACCACTTATTGATATAGACGATTTCAAAACCATAGTCCAAGCACTAATCACAGCTCATTTTGACTACTGTAATAGTATACTACAAGGCATAACTAAAAAGAACTTAAACATACTCCAAATGGCTCAAAATGTCACCGCCCGAATAATATTTAAAGCCAGACTATCTGATCACATCTCTCCCATTTTACACACCCTCCATTGGCTCCCTGTAGCCAATAGGATAAAATATAAATCCATAGTGACCACATTTAAACTAATCAACAATATAGCTCCTTCTCATCTTTCAACTTTGATCCAAACTCTCCCTGAAAACAGAACTAGAAGACAGAAGAACCTTAACACACTTTTAGTTCCTGCCTCAATTTAAAAAAACGAAACAAGTAACAGTGCGTTCTCATATGTTGCACCTGTTCAATGGAATACCCTCCTGGAAAGAGAGATTAAAGAACTCCACATTTTCTGAAAGGAATTAAAAACATACCTGTTCATTCAGCATTTCCATAACCTTAATTTCACTTCTGATCAAGTCTCACATGCCAACTTGACCCCTGCTCCACATAACTCTTCCACACACCAAACCAGTCCTAATCTCACACTTACTCATTAATGTTTCTCATCACTTACCATCTTTGAAACCTCTGTGCTTACAATCATACCCTGAATGTTCTAGATATAATAGATATCTGATTGTAAAATAGTTATTACGTTTATCTGTTTATTGTAAATAGTTCTCTGGTTACATGATATTCAATATATTATGTTTTTGTTACATTGTAAACTGCCCCTGATCTCTGGAAGGGGCAGTATAGAAATGTGTCCAAATAAATAAATAATAAAATACAATGACAGCCAAAGACTGAAGTGGTCCATCCAATCTGCCCAGTAGCATGCTTGAAGGCTTGGAGATGGAAACTGACACATCCAGCTCGGGATGAGCTCAGTTTCCCTTATATTTTACATAAGGATCTGCCAAACACAGGACATAAAGAGACCTAAAAGGAGGTGTATGAGTCCACATCCATTTCCTAGCTTGTGGAGCAGCATCTCAGAAATAATACATTGTGATTGCCAGGAATAGTGATTGCAATAGAATATTATGTGTGATTCTAGCCGCTATATCTTAAAAAGGATATAGTAGAATTAGAAAAGGTATAGAGAAAAGCCACCAAAATGGTAAAGGGTGAAAGGAGAAAGGCACAAAAGGTTAGGTCTCTTCAGATAATGCTAGGTATCATAAGGAAAGGAATGGAAAATAAAACAAAGGATATTATAATGCCTCTATATCGTTCCATGGTATGACCGCACCTTGAATATTGTGTGCAATTCTGGTCGCCGTATCTTAAAAAGGATATAGCGTTATTAGAAAGGGTACAGAGAAGAGTCACCAAAATGGTAAAGGGGATGGAAGGCTACTCCTATGAAGAGAGGCTACAAAGGTTAGGGCTCTTCAACCTGGAAAAGAGACGGCTGAGGGGAGATATGATAGAGGTCTATAAATTAATGAATGGAGTGGAACGGGTAAACGTAGATCAAATGTTTAAGCTATCAGAATTTACAAAGACTAGGGGATATGTAATGAAGCTACAGGGTAAACTATTTAAGACAAATAAGAGAAAATATTTTTTTCACTCAACGTGTAATCAAACTCTGGAATTTGTTACCGGAGGATGTAGTAAGAGCTGTTAGTGTAGCTGGGTTTAAAAAAGGTTTGGACAAGTTCCTGGAGAAAAGGTCCATAAACCATTATTAAAAAGGGACCCAGGATATCAATGCTTGACCCAATACAAGCATTGTGAAACCTGTGTCTCTTGGGGATACTGCTAGGTACGTATGGCCTAGATTGGCCACTATTGGAAAGCACAGTTACTTACCTGTAACAGGTGATCTCTGGGAACAGCAGGAATAAGTCTTCACATATGGGTATGTCGGTACCGACGGAGCCTGCGCGGGAACGCTCCCCAGCGTCCAATCAGAAAGCTTTTGGGAGCATCCCTCAGCGCCTGCGTGCTGCCTTCCCGCCTTTCCAACTGTCTCTCCTCAGTTGAGTTTCATAGCTGAGACAAAGAGAGAGAGAAAGAGGAAAGGAAAGATAGATATAAAAATACAACTCCTAGGGGAGGTGGGTGGGTTGTGAAGACTTATTCCTGCTGTTCCCAGAGATCACCTGTTACAAGTAAGTAACTGTGCTATCTCCAGGAACAAGCAGGAATGAGTCTTCACATATGGGGAATCCCATGCTAAGATGCCTGGAGCCATAACATGTTGAAGATTGAAAACATGCCACATCTCATATGGCCAGGCATCCTGAGGATGGAGGGTAGGAGTTGCATAGAGAGGAGCTGCAGAAAAATCAGCTAACATAAGAAAGGACTACCCTCAAGGAGTCCATGTATGTATGATCATTATCAAAAGATATATTGAAATGAACAATCACCATAATAATGAAATGAATAATCACCATATAACGCTCACCTACTGGATTGTAGGAAGTAGAGAGGCTGATGGAGTCTACTGGGGATCCAGCAGAATAATGTCCAAGGTGGCCTCACTGGAGGGAAGGTGGAGGTCAACATCTGGAAGTGAGAGGTGACCCCAGGATTCAATTAGGGTAACACAAACACGGCAGGTCTTCAGTGGGAAGCTTCATGGAATGCTGAAAACTCTTTTGGCTACAGAAGTATTCAGAGGTAGGAGCAAAAGAGGAAGACTGACCGATCTGGGCAAACAGACCTAGTCCTTGAGGGAGGAAAGGGTATGAGAAGAACCCCATACTCCCAAGAAAGGACAGATGTTTGAGGAATTGAATCTGAAATCCACTGAAGATCCACCATGTCTTTCCTAACTGGTGAGAGATAGGAAGACATTGGGGCATGGAGCTTCAGGGATACGTCAACCTAGGATATGGTAGGGCTGTCAGTTCCACAGCAGTGGTTGTGTGCAAAATATTCGAAACATACTGTGGAACAGTATGAAGCTGTGCAAGCCCACTGTCAGAAACATACAGGAAGGTAAAAACCTTTATGAGTATAGACAGTCAGGAGAGAAGTATGGAAATACATATCTACTTATAATAAGTATCTGGACAGATAGACACATATATGAAGAGATATGTATATATAGATATAGATATATACGGGTATATAGATATATATATATCTATAATAAGATCTGAAGGGCATAGCATATGCACACTTAGCTGACAGACAGATACACCTACAGAGATGTATATAGGTATATATATAGATAGATAGATAGATATACCTGAATATATGGGTCTAAAGATAGATGCCTGCAGTGAGCAGACAGAGCTATGCATATCAGGACATTCACATGGAGATGTGAAGGGAAAAGATTCATCTAAGAACAAGGAGGTGAATCCTACTTGAGAAGATATATAGAGAATCTATTCCCCCAGAGATGATGGTAAAGGAATGCTATCCAGTGAATTACCAGGATGGTTACGTGAAAAAACAGAGGATAATATCAGTCTGTAAACAGCAAGTCCAGAGTCCTGTGGAACTCCAGCTTGGTAAAAGGACAGAAACACATAGAATGAGATACCAGGTTGACCTACGTGAGGGACAAAGGAGGTATCATGCGTTTTTCAGATTAATATGTGCTGTCCTTGACGTGATAGGATACCATGAGGACAAGCTGCAAGAAAAAAAGAGTATATTCCCTAAGGAATGGGAGAACTCTTAGATTTTCACGTGGAGAAGGTGTATGTACTTTTCCCTCTCTTTTTTTTTTTTTTTTTTTTTAAAGAAGATAGCAGGGTATGAAGAACCCTCACAGTCATAGGGGATGACTGAGGAAGCATTTTTCAACCATGATGGATATCCATTAGAGAAAAACTCTATGCTCTCTAGCAAGGGCCCATAGTGGAAAGCTTCTCAGTAGGATTGCAGAGAGCATTATGCAGGAGAACTGGGATGTAGAACTGGCTGATGGAGAAAACTGACAGCCATTTCCACTACGTCGCCAAATCCAGAGATTGGAGATGGCAAGGGTAGAAGATAGTGTAAGAAGCCTGTAGTGAAAAGATTATCCAAGAAAGATGTGGAAAACTTTCTTGGAATCAGTACTAAGGCCAGACAGGAGTGGTGGAAGATAAGACTGGAACTTGTGGAAAAGTACCAGTAGTCAAGCACTGGACTCCTGCATGGGCAGCTACTGAATAGGGCAACAGAGAGAGTCAGTCTGTGTCAAACAGAGAGAACAAAGAGAGGAAGCTGTCTCTGTCTGCAGAGTTGCCTAGATAAAGAAGGGAGTTTACTCAGGAGAAGAAATTCTACAGTGAAAAGAAAGACAGAAAAGTCTTTCAATGGTATGGTACCACTCTTACAGGGGAAACCCTGGCGAAGAGGGTAGAGAGAGAAGCTGAAGAAGGGAAAAAATTCATGCTGGTACAGAGAAACTATCATGTGATAGTTGCTAACCTCTCTTCTGGTCAGGAAGAGGTGGAAAACTCTGTAACTTATAGACATGAATAGCCTGACAGTTCAGCATAGTTAAGAGTAACTGGATTTCCTGAGATAGGAATCCCTGAGCAGAGTTTTGAATGGAAAAACAGTGAAAAACTTCTGCTGAAAAGAATTAACTGTAGTTATAAAAAGATTAATCAGAAACCTATGGTTACTGTGGTTATTCAGCCTGGCTAGAGTTTGGATTCTTCAGACCAGGGCGAGACTTCCCCTGCTTGGGAACATCCGAATGATGGCCAGGAGAAGAGGAAAACCTTTTTCTTTTAGGGAAAGAAGGTTTGGTAGGGCATTTCCTACCTGCTGAGGAAGGAGAGGGCTTAGGATGGCCCTCAGAAACAGGAAAGTCAGTGGAGCAATGAGCAACCTGACGTAAGGACTCCTTATTGAAGAGATTTTCTCCAGTTCAAGGAGTATTACTCAGTCTTTGTTGTGCCCATCTACTCAAGTCTGAAGCTTGGAGCCAGGCTTTATGACGTGCTCCTATGGCTATAGCAGAAGTTCTGCTAACAGACTCAAAAGAGTCTAGGGAAGCACGAGAAAGAAACCAAGAGATATTTTGGCTATGACTAAGAAGTAAGGAATAGTCTGCAGCCTTGGGTTCTGATAGAAAAGGAGACAAAAGAGATAATTTCTTTGTGATCTCCTGAAGGGATAGACTCATATAGAAAATATAGGAGAGAATCCTTGTTGCCAGCATAGATGTTTGTAAGGTTTGACATCCAAAGGCATCCAGTGTTCTAGATGCATGCCCTGGCGGGAAAGAAGAATGTTTTTTCTTGCTTTTTACCTTCCTCATTGCGGATTCCACTACAATGGAATGATGGGGAAGTTGAGGCTTTTTAAATCCTGGAGAGGGGGGCACCTGATACAGACGATCAGTTGCTGTAGGAGGTGAAGAAACCCTTAAAGGTTTTTCCCATACCCTCAGAAGAAGATTCTGCAAAGAGTGATGTAAAGGAAGCATTATAACTTCCTTTTCTGCAGAAAAAGCCTGAGAAGACTCATAGCCAGGGATAAGAATATTAAGGAAGGTTGCCATGTGAAGGAGACATTTCTGAAAGGAAGGATCTCCGATGGGAACCATCCCTGGACAGGTTAGACCTGAAAAGGAAGCCTGGGCACCGGAGGATGTACCTGTCCGGTGCAGAACAGGAATTGCAATGGATGGACACTGGAACTGGCAGTTATGAGTCGAGACAGTCAGTGATGCATCATCCATACCGGGTATCGACTCCAAACTAGGTATAGAGAGGAGCGATCCGGGTGAAAAAAGCATGGAAGGAGCTGGTTCCGATGATACTGCAGGTACTGGCATCGATACCGATATCGGTAGTCGTGCCGGAATCGCAGGGGAAACCGACACCGAAGCAGGCATCGGAGGCTGCTCAAACGGTACCGAGGTAACTAAAAACCCTTGGTGATTATCCTCGGTATCGTGCATGTGGAATCAGTAAACATTGGTTCCGAGACGCGTCGGTACCCAGTCCTCTAGACTAGAAATCGATTCTAGACTTGGCATCGAAGGAAGCGAGTCTATCGATGCATGCCTAGAGGGTACCGACGACGGTGGTGGTATCGGCAGTATTGCCAATACTGGAAAGTCAATCTGGGACCTATCGGTCGGTCCCAAAGGTACCGAGAACGCCAGATGACGATCCCTGGTGAAGAGTGGAGCACTCAACACCGGTGCCGGTGCCGGGTTATCGGTACCGCTCGAAGCGGATGCCACCACCGTGCATTGCTTAGATACTGGAAAGTCAAACTGAAGCATATCGATCAGTCCCGAAGGTACCGAGGATGCCAGATGACGATCCCTGGTGAAGAGTGGAGCACTCAACACCGGTGCCGATGCCGGGTTATCGGTACCGCTCGAATTGGATGCCACCCCCGAGCATGGCTCAGGTATGTTCTGTGAGGGGTGAGCCCCAGGAACAACCTGAAACTCCCACCGGGGTTTTAATGCCAATGGGTTCTTGAGGGCAAGGCCGGGGCCGTCAGCATGCTTAGCATGAGACATACCACTCAAGGATTGGCTAGTCTTAACAGACTGTTTGTGGGTTACCTGATCCTGTAGAGAAGAAATGGCCGGTGCCCTGACACAGGGAGGGTAAACGGTATCGAGGGAAACTCGAAATAGAGAATCTCTTCTCACAGCATTGAAGCCTGACGGTTCAGGGGAAAAAGGGTCAGGACCCAAACAGGTTAGACAGTTATTGGAGTCTAAAAAGAAAACTGTATTTCCACAGTGAAGGCACTTCTTAGGAGAAGAAGGCTCCATGATGGAGAGGCCTTATAGGCCCAAAAATTTTAAGACAAAAACTGAGGGAACTGTCCCTCAGTTTGAGAAAAAGAAAAGCAAAAAACTCCACCGGCGGTACCGGTGGTGGCGGGAAAACAGTCGCGACCACAAGAAAACAAGAATTAAAGAATTAAAGAAAAAAAGTTTCTGCACTGACAGGAAGACGTCCTGCCGGCTCCGCGGAAAAACGAAAACTGAGGAGAGACAGTTGGAAAGGCGGGAAGGCAGCATGCAGGCGCTGAGGGATGCTCCCAAAAGCTTTCTGATTGGATGCTGGGGAGCGTTCCCACGCAGGCTCCGTTGGTACCGACGTACCCATATGTGAAGACTCATTCCTGCTTGTTCCTGGAGATACAGGATACTGGGCTTGATGGACCTTGGTCTGACCCAGTATGGCATATCTTATGTTCTTAGCTTGGAAAATAGATGGCTGAGCGGAGATAGAGCAGAGGTTTCAGAGTTTAACTGTCTGTTTTGTGGGAATAGCTAATATTAAGATTAACTGTGCTTATAAATTAAGCTTGGGGATATTCAGCCTACTGGGACTTTAGTATCCAGATAACAAAGGTTTAAATCTTTGGAGAAAGCTTGCTTCTTCAAGGAGGGGGGAGGAGAAAGTTATTTGCTCTCATCTCACACCTGTCCTGTGACCATGCCTACGGGACTAAGACCGGCTGCAGGAGCTGTGGATCTTTCACAAAGCTAAGACTCTAATTTTCTTTCTCTTCTCTGCTGGTTTCAGAGTTTAACTGTCTGTTTTGTGGAAATTGCTGATTTAAGATTAACTGTGTTTATAAATTAAGCTTGGGGATAATCTGACTTACTGCTTTTCTGGGTAGCCTTGGAGCAGATATCTGTGGGTACCCCCAGTTCAGGAACAGCCTACAGGCCAGAGACACTTAGGTTCCTGCCCACCCTACCCCTTGCCCCACCCACCCCAGGGGCTGCATTGCCTATATAGTACTCGCATACATTTCCATCTATCCCTTTAACTTGGGTTAGAGCCCACATCTTCTTCCTCCTTTTTTTCTTCTTCCTCTTCTCCTTCTAGGACTGCTTATTCATCATGTCATCTACTCAGTGCAATAACTGAAGTACTTTCATTCCAAGACAAATCATTTGGAACCTCAGAGCTTGTCCTATGTGCCTCAGGTCATCTGCCATGCATAAAGAAATGCATCTACTAAGGGAAGACCTAGCTGCCATGCATAAGGAGGTGACCCTACTGAGGGAGGAACTGGCTGAAATGAAGCGCACCTCTTCTAGGATACAAACTGAACAATATCCACCACCGCTCCCACAAAGCATCAAACACCCCAGGAACAAGTGGATCACAGTGGATTCTCGTAGATTGAGACCTGTAACACACAGACATCCTATGCATCAAAAGATATCCCTGCATAATGCCTTCTCTGCCTTGGCTAATGAGGATGAGGAACTGGCTGCAATGAAGCGCACATCTTCTAAGACACAAACTGAACAAAGTCCACCACCACTCCCACAAAGAATGAAACACCCCAGGAACAAATGGATCAAAGTGGGTTCTGGTAGATTGCAACCTGTGACAGAGAGGCCTCCTATGCATCAGGAGGTATCCCTGCATAATGCCTTCTCTGCCTTGGCGAATGAGGATGCCCAATCCAAAGAAACTGAAGGGCCCTTAAATGATACAGACAATGCCCAATCTCCTGCTAAAGGACCAAATATGAAGAAAACCTCACCAAACAGCAAACTACTACTACTTGGAGATTCCATCATCAGTGGCATCAACTTGGGAACACAGCTCAAAGGAGAGAAGATAGTCAGGTGCCTCCCAGGCTCTTCAGCCAGCAAGAACATAAACCACATTGTCGAAGCACTTCGCACAGAACGTGAACACTCCAAACTTGATGTTGCTATCCATTTGGGCACAAATGACCTGGCTGGAAACAGTGCCTCTATAGTCCAAAAGGACTTCCAATCTCTGGGAGAGAAACTCAAGCCCAAATGTTAACACTGTTGCATTCTCAGAGGTTCTACCTGTGCTTGGTAAGGGGGCAAAAAGGCTGCATCACATTAACAGCTTTAATACATGGCTCCAGACCTGGTGCAAACAAGAAGGATTCAGATTTATTGGCAACTTGGGTAACAGATGGAACAACAAGAGACTATACTGTGCTGATGGACTACATCTCTCTGCCACAGGAAAAAGAATTGTAAGTGAAAAATTCAAGCAATATGTGGATATGCATTTAAACTAAAAAAAGGGGGTGATGGATGTAGAAGGTCAAGCTCTGGACATCACCCCCTGCAAAAGCAGATTAAAATCAGAAACAGCCACACTTTTAAACCACACATCAAAAATAAGTGGGGAGATGAAGGTAGAACAAAATCAATGCTAAATACACACAAGCCAGGTAAATGCTGGAAAGCAATGAGCACAAATGCTGAAAGCTTAGCCAACAAAGTTCCGGACCTAGAAGTCCTAATGATGGAAACGGATTTGGACATTGTAGCCATTACAGAAACATGGCTAAACGAATTGCATGATTGAGATATAGTCATACCTGGTTATAATCTATCCAGAAGAGACAGAGAAAATGGAAGAGGAGGAGGAGTAGCCTTGTATGTCAAAAACAATATTAAAGCTACTGAGATGCAGGGGGCATGGGGAAAAGAAGAAGTGCTCTGGGAAGGGGTTGGAAAGAGGAGATGGCACTGTCATCCATACTGCTGTAGTCTACAGACCTCCAATACAAATTGAAGAGATACATAACGAATTGATTATAGATATTGCCAAGATAGCCACAAAAGGGGAAGCAATCATATTGGGAGACTTTAATCTTCCTGATGTGGACTGGATTACTCCTTCTGTAAATCTGGAAAGAGGCAAAAAAATTGTGGATGCTCTCCAAGATGCGTTACTTAGACACATGGTAATGGAACCAACCAGGGAAAGCTCAACGCTGGATTTAGTGCTCACCAACGGTAATAGCGTGTCGAATGTCTGCGTGAGTGCCCCTGTGAGCAGCAGCGATCATCACACGGTGTGGTTTGGGATAAAAGCCAAGGTACAAGCTAATCATAGCAAGCTCAAAGTCCTAAACTTCAAAAACACCGACTTCAATAAAATGGCCGAGTACTTAAAGGAGGAGCTGACAGGGTGGAAGGAGATTAGGGAAGTGGAATTGCTATGGGCTAAACTAAAGGTGGCAATAAAAGGGGCAACAAATAAATATGTAACAAAAGTAAAAAATAAACAAGAGGAGAAGAAAACCCATTTGGTTTTCCAAAGAAGTGGCTGCTCAAATAAAGGCAAAAAACACAGCTTTCGCAAGATTCAAAAACTCACAGAGGAACACAGAAATGAATACAGGATCAAACTCAAAGAGACAAAGAGAGAAATAAGGATAGCAAAATCAAAGGCAGAGGAAAAGATGGCTAATGATGTTAAGTGTGGCGACAAAACCTTCTTCAGGTATATTCGGGAAAGGAAGAAGATCAGAGGTGGAATTACAGGACTCAGAAGTGCTGAGAACGGACTGGTGGAAAGTGACATTGAAAAAGCAAAATTGCTAAACAAATACTTCTCTGTTTTTACTAAAGAAAGTCCTGGAGAAGGACCACCTGTGACTCCCAAATATTATAAAAATGGGAATGAAGTAGATACCACACCATTCACAGAAGATGATGTGTTAGAACAACTTGCAAAACTGAAAGTGGACAAGGCCATGGGACCAGATATGATACATCCCAGGATTATGAAAGAGCTCAGAGAGGTTCTTGCAGGGCTGTTAAAGGATGTTTTCAACAGATCTTTGGAAATAGGAGAGGTTCCTCAGGACTGGAGAACGGCTGATGTCGAACCTCTACACAAAAGTGGTGACAGGGAAGAAGTGGCAAACTACAGGCCTGTGAGCCTTATCTCGGTGGTGGGAAAAGTAATGGAGGAGCTCCTGAAAGAGCGAATAGTGAACTTTCTCAAAACCAACAGGTTGCAAACCCAAGGCAACATGGTTTTACCGAAGGACGATCTTGCCAAACAAATCTGATTGAGTTCTTTGACTGGGTGACCAGGGAGTTAGATCAGGGACATGCGATGGATGTCATCTACCTGGATTTCAGCAAAGCCTTTGATACTGTTCCTCATAGGACAGAGGTGTCCAAACCTGTCCTGGAGGGCCACAATCCTGCCAGGTTTTGGGATAGCCCTAATGAATATGCATGAGATATATATGCATTAGAGATATCCTGCCAACCTGACTGGTTTGTGGCCCTCCAGGACTGGATTTGGAGACCCCTGCTTTACACCTCTGTCATTTAAGATGGTGAGTGGGCAAGGTACAGATGTCCTAGACATCAAAAGGGTAGCTAGAATGTGTCACATTCATCCTCGATTCTCACCACCACCAAAAAGATGTCTAATGGACAATATTTTGGTGGTGGTGAGAAGTGAGGAGGAATGTGACAAATTCTATCTAACCTTTTTGATGTCTTGGACATCTGCACCTTGCCCACTCACAATCTTAAATGACAGAGGTGTAAGGCAGGGGTCTCCAAATCCAGTCCTGGAGGGCCACAAACCAATCAGGTTGGCAGGCTATCTCTAATGCATATATATCTCATGCATATTCATTAGGGCTATCCCAAAACCTGGCAGGATTGTGGCCCTCCAGGACAGGTTTGGACACCTCTGTCATAGGAGGCTTATCAATAAACTCAGTAGCTTGGGGATGGATCCTAAGATGGTAAATTGGATCAGAAATTGGTTGACTGACAGACGACAGAGGGTGATGGTAAACGGAGCTCACTCGGATGAAGGGAAGGTGATTAGCGGGGTGCCCCAGGGGTCGGTCCTTGGGCCGGCACTGTTCAATGTATTTGTGAGTGATATAGCTGGAGGACTGAATGGAAAAGTATGTCTTTTTGCATATGACACGAAAATTTGCAAAACTGTTGACTCCCCCGAGGGAGTGGTTAACATGAGGAAAGATCTACAAAAGCTGGAAGAATGGTCTAATGCTTGGCAATTAAGATTCAATGCAAAGAAGTACAGAGTCATGCACTTGGGTAGCAGAAATCCAAGGGAAATGTACGTGATAGGGGGCGAGAGGTTAGTTTGCACGGATCAGGAGAAAGACCTTGATGTGATTATTTCTGAAGATTTCAAGTTGGCAAAACAGTGCGACAAGGTGGTGGCAAAAGCCAGGAGGATGTTGGGCTGCATACAAAGAGGAATCACCAGCAGAAAGGAAGAGGTACTTATGCCACTGTACAAGTCACTGGTGAGGCCTCACTTGGAATTCTGTGTTCAGTTTTGGAGATCGTATCTTGCAAAGGATGTAAAAAGACTGGAAACTGTTCAGAGGAAGGCGACCAAAATGATTTGGAGCCTGCGTCAGAAGCCTTATGAGAGAAGAGACTTGAAGACCTAAATATGTACACTTTGGAGGAGAGGAGGGACAGGGGAGATATGATTCAGACCTTTAAATACTTGAAGGGAAATAATGAACAAACAAACCTCTTCCAACGACGGGAAAGCTGTACAACTAGAGGGCACAACATGAAGCTGCGAGGTGGTAAATTGAAAGGCAATGTCAGGAAATACTTTTTCACAGAAAGGGTGATGGATGCTTGGAATGCCCTCCCGATGGAAGTGGTGGGGGCAAACACGATGACGGAATTCAAAATGGCATGGGACAGACACAGTGGATCCCTTTACAGCAACAGGACAAAATCAAAATAAACTGAACCATCTAATTTCTCAACAAATAGGGGTGTCCTACATGGTGTGGTGGGTTCACCTCTAAACAGGGACGTGGGGAGGGGTGGCAGAGCAGTGGGTGCACCTACTCTTGCCGTCATGCTGGGCAGACTGGATGGACCGTGCTGGTCTTTATCTGCCATCATTTACTATGTTACTATGTAAAATAATGTTACTATGTTACTATGTAAAACAACATAGATCGGTTGTTTACTCCTTCAAAGAGTAGAAAGACTAGGGGACACACAATGAAGCTACAATATAGCATGTTTAAGACTAATTGGAGAAAGCGTAGTTCTCACCTGTAACAGGTGATCTCCGGGAACTGCAAGAATTTAGACTTCACATATGGGTATCATCGGTACCGACGGAGCCTGCGTGGGAATGCTCCCCAGCGTCCAATAGGAACGCTTTTGGGAGCATCCCACAGTGCCTGCATGCTGCCTTCCTGCCTTTCCAACTGTCCCTCTCCAGTTCAGTTTACAACTGAGACCAAAGAGAGAGGGAGAGAGAAAGAGGGAGAGAGATACAACTCCTAGGGGAGGTGGGCGGGTTGTGAAGACTAAATTCCTGCTGTTCCTGGAGATCACTTGTTACAGGTAAGTAACTATGTTATCTCCAGGAACATGCAGGAATGTAGTCTTCACATATGGGGACTCCCTAGCTGCAGATGCCAGGGAGATGGCCCCAGGAAGTTGTCAGTCCTTGTGAAAGGGCTATGCTTCCCCCCATGAATATCTGGCATCCTACCAGGAATGGTGGGTAGGAGTTGACTAAGTCTGAAAAAGGTGTTGAAGAACAGCCTGACCAAACAAGGCATCCCAGCGGGAGTCGTTGTCTAAGCAGTAGTGGGCCGTGAAGGTATGTACCGAAGCCCAAGTAGCTGCTCGACAGATGTCGTCGATAGATACAGAGTAAAGATGAGCCATTGAGGCTGCCATGGCTCTCACATTGTGAGCTGTGACATGGCCTTCAAGAGGAAGGTTCTTACTCTCATAGGCAAAGGATATGCATTGTGAAATCCAGTTAGGGAGAGTTCTTTTGGAAACTGGAAGTCCCAAATGACTAGGATCAAAAGCAACAAAGAGTTGAGAAGATTTTCAATGTTGCTGTGTCCTCTGCAAGTAAAAGGCTAAAGTTCTTTTACAGTCCAAAGTATGAAGGTTCCTTTCTGCACTGGAGGCATGAGGCCTCGGAAAGAATACAGGAAGGTAAAGCACTTGGTTTAAATGGAAAGGCAAAACCACTTTTGGCATAAAGTGTGGATGAGTCCTAAGAACTACCTTATCGTGGTGGAACCTTGTGTAAGGAGGATCAGCCACTAATGCTTGCAATTCACTGATGTGACATGCTGATGTGATTGCAATGAGGAAGATGACTTTCCAGGAAAGGAATTTCAAAGATGTAGTGGCTAATGGTTCAAAGGGCGGTTTCATGAGCTGGCCGAGCACCAGATTCAAGTCCCATGCCACCGGTGGTGGCTTAATGGGAGGCTTTGTTAAAAGAAGACCTCTCATAAATCTCGCTATGAGAGGATGAGAGGAAATAGGTTGTCCACTTAGAGGCTTGTAAGAAGCTGCAATAGCACTAAGATGGACTCTTACTGAATTTGTCTTAAGACCCGCATTTGACAAATGAAGGAGATACTCCAGTATCGATTCCAGAGGTATCGCAAGAGGGTTAAGACCCTTCTGCGAGCACCATATGGTAAACCTTTTCCACTTAAAGGCATATGAGCGTCTTGTGGAGGGTTTCCTAGAAGCATAAAGGATATCCTTTACCTGTTGAGAAAGGTTGAGATACTGAAGCTCTAGGCCTTCTGCAATCAGGCCCTGAGATGCAGAGACTGGGGATTGGGATGCCACAGCATCCTGTTCTCTTGGGAGAGAAGATCTGGAGCAGATCTCAACTCCAGAGGTGGAGCTTGAGAGAGATGTAGAAGCAGAGGGTACCACGTTTGCCCTGGCCAACGTGGAGCTATGAGAATCATATGACCTCTATCTCTCTGAACCCTGAATAGTGTTTTGGGGATGAAGGGAATGGGTGGGAAGGCATATAGGAAGTCCTGACCCCAGTAAAGGAGGAAGACGTCCCTTGCCTGACAATGTCGAGCCGGGATTCTGGAACAGAATCGGGGAAGTTTGGCATTCAGCGGACTTGCAAAGAGGTCTATGTCCGGGGTTTCCTCAAATCTGAAATATTTGGGCAAGCTGGTCTGCATGGAGAGACCATTCGTGTGGTAGCAGAACTCGACTGAGTTTGTCTGCCCAAGAGTTATGAATGCCTGGAAGATACACCGCAAGGAAATGAATCTGATACTCTCTGGTGAAGGCCCATAGTCGCAAAGCTTCGTTGCATAGCAAGAGAGAGCCTATTCCGCCTTGCTTGTTCACATAGAACATGGCTACCTGATTGTCCATTTGAACTAGGACTGTCTTGTATCTGAGCTTGGCGTGAAATACTTGAAAAGCAAGGAAGATTGCTCTGAGTTCCAGGAGGTTGATGTGAAGACAGGCCTCCTGTGGAGTCCAGGTACCCTGGGTAGAGAGATTGTGCAGGTGGGCTCCCCATCCCACCTGAGATGCATTTGTTGTTAGGATGACTTGGAATAGGGGTTGCTGGAAAGGAGACTCCACGAGAAGATTTTTGAGCGATTGCCACCATTGGAGGGATGAAATAAGACGGTCTGAGTTTGTTATTTTGTCCGTCAGGCAACCTGAGGCCTGTGTCCACTGAATGGATAAAGTCCACTAGGCTGCTCGCAGGTGGAGGCGAGCATAAGGAACCACATGCACGGTGGATGCCATGTGGCCCAGCAGTTGTAGCATTTCTAGAGCAGTGAGATAAGGTTTGAGCACTGCTTGGGAAGCAAGCTGTATTATGCGAAGACAGCAGGGCTGCGGAAGGAAAGTCCTTGTCTGTCTGGTATCCAGATGAGCTCCTATGAACTCTAGGGATTGAGTGGTTGCAAGATTGGATTTTGGGAGGTTTAAGACTAGTCCCAAATACTGAAGGATTCGCATTGTGCGAAACAAAGCAGAGCTGGCTTCTGGCACTGTAGGGGTTTGAATGAGCCATTTGTCTAAGTAGGGGAAGATGAATATTCCCAGAGTGTGGAGAAATGCAGCTAACACAGCCATGCATTTTGTGAATACTCTTGGTGCAGAAGCCAGGCCAAAGGGAAGAAGCCTGTATTGGAAGTGCTTTCCTTGAAACAGGAATCAGAGGAATCTTTTGTGATTTGGATGGATGAGAATATGAGTATACGCATCCTTGAGATCTAGAGAACAAATCCAATCCCGACTTTGAAGGTATGGCAGCAGAGTTCCTAGAGAGACCATTTTGAACTTCTCTTGGAACAGATATTTGTTCAATTCTTTGAGGTCTAAAATGGGCCTGTATCCTCCTGTTTTCTTTGGAATAAGAAAATAGGGGGAGTAGAACCCTGTACCCGGTTGCGGAATGGGTACTTCCTCTATTGCTCCTTGTGCAAGGAGTGTTGTGACTTCTTGACCTAAGAGATTGTCGAGAGAGGTCTGAGACTTGAACTGTCTTACCATTGTAGGAGGGGGGCATGCTGTGAAAATGAAGCTTGTACCTTACACGTACAATGGACAGAGTCCAATTTTCTGCTGTTATTTGGTACCATCAGTGGGCAAAATGACATAACCTGCCTGGGATGTCCAAGGTTTCTGGATCCTTTAGGGGCAGGAAGGGAAAGTTCTCTAGAGAGGAGTCAAAGCCCCTGAGGAGGCTGAGCCTGCTGAGCTGGCTGAGGTTTTACCGCTTTTGGCTTCTTTTGCTGTCTAGGTTGTTGCTGTTGTCCCTTTTGGGCAGGCTGACCTGGATGGTGTCTCTGTTGGGTATAGGAAGGATAAAACTTCTTTTTTATTGAAAAATGTTTTTTTAGAGGATCTTTTCCTTGCAGGATGGGCTGTAGATTTGGACAATCTATCCAAAGTGATATTGTCTGCATCTATCTCATTAGCCTTCTCCTGACAATTCTTGCCAAAGAGATTTTCTCCTGTGCAAGGAATGTTTCCTAGTTTATCCTGTACCCAAATTTCCAAGTCAGATGCCTGAAGCCAGGCAATCCGACGTGCACCAATGGCAATAGCAGAGGTTCTGCTTATGCACTCAAAACAGTCAAAGATTGCATGATTTACAAACTTGGAAACATCCTGGGCATGTTTGACAAGAGTACGATAGTCCTGTCTTTTGTCATCAGGAAGAAGGGGGCTCATAACCTCCAAGTCTCCTGTGACTTCTTTAAGGAACATTCCCATATACAAGACATAGGAACTGATCCTAGCTGAGAGCATGGAAGCTTGAAAGCATTGACGCCCAAAGGCATCGAGAGTCCTGCATTCACGACCTGGAGGATTGGATGCATGTCTTTTTGCACTTTTCATCCTATGCATGGCTGATTCCACTACCATTGAATGGTGTGGTAATTGAGTTTTATGAAAGCCAGGACAAGGTGGAACTCGATACATAGTATTGAGTCTCTGAGAATGAGGCGATGTGGTGAGAGGTGTTTCCCACATTCTTAGCATAAGATCATGTAAGATCTCATGAATAGGCAGAGTATCTGCCTCCTTGGGAGCCTTAGGGTATTGGAGAATCTCCAACTCCTTTGCCCTAGGCTCTTTTTCAGGAGCTACTGTGATGGAAAGGCCTATGGCCACATCACAGATAAAATCCTGAAAGGACATATCCTCTGGCAGAGACATTCTGCGCTGAGGAGAAGAGGAATCCTCTGGGAGAAGTACTCTTGTATCAGCAGAGTCATTGGAGTCATCAGACTCAGAGGATTCAAAATACCTCCGATCCCGGTGATTGTGCAGCGCACGGTACCGGCATCGATCGAAGTCGGTATCGGGTTGCTCCGGTACCGATCTGTCGATGCCGGAGACAGACGCATGACTCGGTATGGGTGGCATACCCATTGACGTCGATGTTGTCGGTACCAGTATCGGTTGAGGTGTCTGAAACGGTTTCAACGGTACCGAAGCCATGAGAAGAGGCTCTAGACTGCGTTCGATAGCAATAAATCTCTGGTCTATCTACGCTGCTGATGCCTGGGTGTCGGTACCAGTAGAAGCTGCCTGAACCCCAGAGCATGGCGCCAGTAATTCTGCCGAGGTTGAGGCCTCGAGAACATCCTGGAGCCCCATTGATGCTTTGGAAGCCAAAGCCTCCTGCTGGGGCAGTTTTGCCGGTGAAAATTCCTCAAGGGCAACGCCAGTGGCATCTCGATACTTAGAAGGAGATCTACCCTTTGAGGACTGGCTAGATTTATGTTTAGTTACCTGAGATCCATGGGAGGAAGATGAAGCCCTGGAGGACGTCGATGGGAAAAAGGGTGCTAAGCTTTGCAGCTCGATTCTGCCGACCCCTTTTTGACATCATTCCACAGGAGAGGCACTCCGAAGTAGAGTGGTCAGGACCTAAACATTTGAGACACTAATCATGGGTGTCGGTGACGGAGATGGTACCACCACACTTAGAACATTTTTTAAAAACAGATGTTGGTTTTTCCATTTTTAAGGAAAAATTGGGTCTAGTGCCCAAAATGGCACCTAGAACCAGGGAAAAAAGTTTCTGAAGTAAAATAGCTCAGAAACTATCATTTTTTGTTTTTAAGAAGAAAGAAGTATGAACCAGCGGTACCGGTATAGCATCGAGGGAAGGCAGCGACCACAAAAAACAAAGATTAAAGAAGAAATTTTTCTGCGGTGACAGGGTATTTGACCTGTTGGCTCCGCGGAAAACGAAGAACTGGAGAGGGACAGTTGGAAAGGCGGAAGGCAGCACGCAGGCACTGTGGGATGCTCCCAAAAGCTTTCCTATTGGATGCTGGGGAGCGTTCCCGTGCAGGCTCCGTCAGTACCGACGATACCCATATGTGAAGACCACATTCCTGCTTGTTCCTGGAGATAATATTATTTTCACTCAATAAGTTTCAATCCAACTCTGGAATTCATTGCCAGAGGATGTAGTAAAAGCTATTAGTGTAGCTGTGTTTAAAAGAGGTTTGGACAAATTCCTGGAGGAAACATTTATAAACCATTTTTAAAGGAGATTGGGGAAATCCACAGCTTACCCCTTGGATAAGCAGCATGGAATCTGTCAACCTTTTGGGAACCTGACAGGACCAGGATTGGCTTGATAGACCTTTGGTCTGACCCAGTATGGCATACCTTATGTTCAGAAACATCAAAGGATCCTGGCTGCAGCAATCCAGAGAGTAGTCCCCAAGTCAGATCTACTATAGGGCCAGTGTTGAGATCCATTCTCATACTGAACCCCTACCCAACATCCACCTTACTTACCCCTCATCCCCTGACACCATTCACTCCTCCATTGAGTATATGTCAACAAAATGGCTCTTTTGACCACTAGTGGTGCTATTATAAGGGTTCAAGTTACCTGTCAGGGGTGAAGCAATGGGGTAAAATCAAGTCTTGAAAAAACATGCAAAAATGCAATGTGTGCCTTTGAGTCAGTCCTGACTCCTGGCGACCCAGAAGCTCCTGGGTTTTCTTGGCAGTGTCACCAGAAGTAGATTGCCAGGCCTTTCTTCTGAGGCAATAGAGTGTTAAATGACTTGCCCAAGGCCACAAGGAGTGCTAGTGGGAATTGAACCCTGGTTGCTTGGTTACCAAGACAGTGTTCTAACCACTAGGCTACTCTTCCACTCCTGAAAAAACATACAGCAAACTAAACAAGTGACCCATAGGAATGCTTGCTTGTTTATTTTGTTTTTGTATTGTATGTGTAAATACCAAACTTCTTTTTTGTCATGTAACAGGGCGCGGGCAGGGTCCCGGCGCCCGCCCATAACCGGGTGCGCGGCCCGGCGCGGGACCCTGCTCGTGCAGGAAGAAGACAGCGGCGCGCGTCAGCGTTAGCACGCTGCACGCATCTTTCAAAATGATTGGCTCCGCTCGAGGCGTAAAGAGCGGAGCCAATCAGGGCAGAAGGGAGGCATGTGATCCGGAGCTCGTGGCATGCCCGGAGCACATGCGATCGGGCGCCCAACTGGCAGGCAGCATCGGCGGCGTCGGCTGTCTGGCGGCAAGGCCTTGGGGCAGTGTGGAAGATGCTCGGAGAGCCTGGTCGGGCTGCGGAGTTGACGGTGCTCGGCAGTGATTTTTGCAGGCGAGGAGGTGGTGCGGTGAATATTAAAAAAAAAAAAAAGGGAGCAAGGCGGTGGGGGGGGGGGGGGAGAAGGATTGCCGGTTGGGGCTGATAATTAAAAAAAAACAAAAAAAAAACAGAAAAAGGAAGGCAGACAAACTGTTGGCTGCAAAGTTTCTTTTTCTGGGAAGGGCTGCGGGGCTCTCCGGGATGGGAGCTAAGAGATTTGTGGGGGGTCGGGGGACTGGGAGGGTGGCTTCAGTAGGGAGGGCTGGAGTGCAATGGGAGAGGGGGGCTGACAGAGTGGGGAGATCGAGGCAGCGGGGTAGGGGGTCAGGGCGAGCTGCAGGGGCTGCTCGGAGCATGTCAGGTTCTGCTATAGCTCCTGAGGTTGGGAGGGGGTCTAGTCGAGGGCGCTCAACTCAGCCCCGGGGGGCGCGGACTCCGGGACGCATGGGAGGGCCTGTAGGGATGTCTCCTGAGCCTGATACTGGGGGGTTGGGGCTAAGGAATGATGAGGCTGCTAGCATCTCTGGGGACCTCGGGGCGGGGGGGAGATTAGGTGCCTGTGGTCCTTGGGATTGGAGCAGCCTAATGGCCGATGCTTTGCGCGGTGGGAGCAGCGGCAGGGCTTCCCATCGTGGGTATATGCTGTCGCCGGGTGGTTTGGATCCTCATGGGCAGCAAACCAATTGGGATAAGTGGATGGCCGGGGGGCAGGGTTCATCGGGGACGGATTGGGTGGGGGCTTGGCAGCCGTCGTGGTCTTCGGTTTTCTCCTCGCTGTGTCCCCCCTTTCTATCTCCACAGGTACCATTTCTTGCTTCACCGAGAGGTGTGCCGCCTGCGGCGGATTCAGCGCGAGTGCAGAGTATGGAGTCCAGAAGTGGTGTGACAGGAGCGGCGACGAGTGTGGTTGAGCGGGCGCAGGAAACACGTGCGCAGTAGCGGGCGGAGGACCCTCGTGACGGGCTGCCAGTGGTTTCCGATGGAGCAGCTGTTGGAAGCGTGGCGGGTGAGTCACCAGGGCGGGTGTTAGGTGTGAGTGGGGGGGTGGGTTGCGAGTAGAACGATCTGGGAAGGTGTGTAAGAAGAGGAAGCATGCCTGTTGGCGGCGGCATAGCTCTGACTCTTCGTCTTCTTCGTCGTCGGATGGTTCTGATTCTGATTCAGACGAGGCACGTAGGAGGGCAGCATCAGGGGACGGGGGGGCTTCTGGGTGGATGGGGGTAGGTTCGGCTTCTTTAGCGGCCGTGGCCGAATTATGGGAAGGCGTCCCAAAAAGGTTGCGACGAAAGATCGTAAAGCGGAAGTATATTGACATTTTTTGTTTGCTCGAAGGTCGGAAGCGCTCTGGGGATAGCAAAAAGAAACGGAAGGAAGATGAGAAGGCTGGACGGGTTCGTTCAGTATCGTGCAACGTAGTTAATTGGGTCCGGTCGTTCTTGAGACTGGCGAGTGTTTGGGGTCATCATTTTCCCGAGCAGTATGGCAGCTTGCTGTCGTACGCTGACTCTATTCTAGGAGCGTCACAAGCGCACGAAGGATGGTCGTGGCTTAATTATGTCGAAAAATTTTGAGATAAAATGGAAGAAAATAAGCTCTTAACCTGGGGGACACAAGACATTAATCTGTGGTTGACACAGATGTCGGTCAAGGCTGGGTCGGGGGGTCAGCTGGCGTTAAGTTGGGGCAAGGGGTTTCGGGTGGGGCGAGTCGTTCCTTTCGCGGAGTGCCCCCCGCGGAGCAGACGAAGTCGGCCCCCGGAGCTGGGGCTGACTTGTGTTGGAGGTATAATAGGGCCACTTGTCCCTTTCCGGACTATAAGTTCCGGCACACATGCTCGGTCTGCGGGGGTCCCCATTCAGCAGCAAAATGCGTTAAAAAAGGGGCCATGCCTCCTTCAGTTCCGGAGCCAAGTGAGGGTGCTCTTAAGGAATTAGCCCCCTCCCCAATTCGGGTACAGGTGCTTTGTAGTTGGCTTCTCCTGTATCCGAAGAAGAAAGATAGTTTAGCGTTGCAATTAGGATTTAAGTTTGGTTTTGTTATTCCACTTCGAGGTGAGGTGGTTGCCGGAGCGGTTAGGAATTCTCCGAGTATTCGGCGCTGGGCGGCAGTAGCGCGTGAGAAGTCGGCTGCTGAATTCCACTTGGGGAGAATAGCGGGGCCGTTCAGCAACCTGCTGTTTTCGAATTTCGTTATTTCCCCTTTAGGTATTATCCCCAAGACGGAGCCGGGTAAATTTAGACTGATCCACAACTTGTCTTCGCCGTCCGGAACTTCCATTAATGATTCTATCCCGCGTGAGTTCTGTATGGTACGGTATGCCTCTTTTGATAAGGCGGTTGAGTTGGTATCAAAAGCCGGCTGCGGGGCGCTGATGGCGAAGGTTGATATAGAATTGCCATTTTGCTTGTTGCCGGTCCATCCGTCAGCGTTTCAGTTGCTGGGTTTCCAGTTTGAGGGTGCCTTTTACTATGACAGGTGTCTGCCAATGGGTTGCGCGATATCTTGTGCCTACTTTGAGATGTTTAGTAGCTTCCTACATTGGATGGTGGTGCAGAGAGTGGGTGACTCGGAGGTTGTGCACTATCTAGATGATTTCCTCTTCGTCAGTGGGGCTGAGTCGGAGAACTGTAGAAACCTGTTGGAGGGTTTCGTTGGGGTGGCAGGGGAGTTGGGGGTTCCACTGGCTGAGGGTAAGACGGTGGGCCCGACTACGCAGCTTACTTTTCTAGGTGTCGAATTGGATTCGCTGAACATGGTGGCGAGGTTGCCGCAAGAGAAGGTGGTGAAGCTCAGGGTCTTAGTGGCCAATGTCTTGGCCTCGCCAAAAGTGACATTAAAAGAGCTGCAGGCACTGTTAGGGTCCCTTAATTTTGCCTGTAAGGTCATTCCTATGGGACGGGTGTTCAGTAGGCGCTTGGCGGCAGCGACGTCCGGAGTGAAAAAGCCGCATCATCGCATTCGCGTGTCTCAGGTTATGCGTGATGATCTGCAGGTCGGGGATGCCTTCTTGCGGGACTTCAACGGGGCGTCCTTGCTGCGCGAGGCGGAGATCACCAGTAGCGATTTACAGCTGTACACTGACGCCGCAGGGGGAGTTGGTTTGGGAATCTATTTCGCCGGGGCTTGGTGTGCTGACAGGTGGCGGCAGGCATGGGCTGATGAAGGATTGTTGAGTAATATTGCTTTCTTGGAGCTCTTTCCGATACTGGTTGCATTAGAGTTGTGGCCGGACAAGCTGGTTAACCGCAGGGTTCTGTGGTGGTGCGATAACGAGGCGGTGGTCAATGTCGTCAATCGTTATTCGCCTCGCTGTAGTCGTGTGGCTTCGCTTATGCGACGGGTGGTATTAGCCTGTATGCATCTGAATATTGATTTGAAAGCGCGGCATATTCCAGGGCAGGTTAATGAAATTGCTGATGCTCTTTCCCGTTTACAGATGGAGCGTTTTCGGAAGTTGGCGCCAGAGGCGGACGAGGTGGGGTGCGGGGTCCCCTTGAGCTTGTGGAGCTTTGGCCTGCAGCGATGAGGCACCTCTTGAAGAGCTCAGTGGCTGCTAACACCTGGGAAGTTTATCAGCGGGGTTGTGCGCGAATGCAGAATTTTTTGCGTGAGATGGACTGGCAGGGTGGGGGAGTGCCTGACATGGGGCTCGGGCAGTACGTAGTGTGGGCAAAGGAGCACGGGGTCACGCGGTCGGCGGTGCGGAGTCATCTGGCGGGGTTTGGATTCTTCGCCAGGGCGGTTGGGTGGGACTACGGAGGCAGACGTTTACTAGCTCGGCGGTTACTCCAAGGTTGGGAGCGGTCTCAGCCAGCTCGGCGGGATCGCCGAAGGCCGATAACGCACGAGTTACTGGAGAGGGTGTGCCGGGAGTTGGTGCGGGTGGCGAGGGCACCCTACGAATTTGTGCTCTTCCGGGTGGTGTTCTGTTTGGCCTTTTTCGGGGCCTTCAGGGTCAGTGAGTTGGCGGCGGCGGCTTCGAGAAGAGTGGATAGTGGGAATAGCTTGCGTCGGCGGCATGTATGGATGGATAATGGGCGAATGCGGGTTTTGTTAGCAAAGTCCAAAACGGACCAGAAGGGTAAAGGGTTATGGGTGGTCCTTAGGGCGAAGGGAGGGCTTACATTCCCTGTCTCCACCATGCGAGAGTACTTGGCCATCCGCCTGGAGTGCGTAAGTGGTTTGTTTGTGCACGGGGACGCCGCCCCGCTTACGCGTTTTCAAGTCACAGCAGTCTTGCGCTTGGTTTTATAGCGAATTGGGGAAGACCCTCGTCTTTTTTTGTCGTACTCTTTTCGGATCGGGGCGGCGGCGGCGGGCTTGTCGGGAGAGCGGATACAGAGCATTGGCAGGTGGTGCTCGAAGGCGTTTGAGGGCTATGTGCGATTATGAATAGTCAGCTGGGGGGGGCCGGGGGTTGCTAATGCTGTTCTTTTCTGTTTCAGATGGGGGTAGGAGTGTGCGGGGCTGTTGGATGTTGGGGCACTCCTTTGTCTATTGGGCTGGCCAGCGGGCAGCGCAGCGACCTTGTGGAGTGAACTTGAGTTTGGATCCTGCGGTGGTGGCAGTGTCATGGCTGGGCGAGTGGGGACTGCGGTGGACGCAGCTGCTGCCTTTGCTTCGTCATCATGAGCGCATCAGGGGCCAGCCGGCGATTTTGTTGGTGCACTTGGGGGGTAATGATATGGCGGCTTGGTCTTGTAAGCAGCTGATCAGGGCCGCCAAGAAGGACTTTGCTGTATTATTTCTGGTTGGGGCAAGGTATTTAATGGTTATTATTATCATTATTTAATGGTTGGGGCAAGGTATTTCAGGCCGGAAGGTCGGGGGTTCATATCCCACTAGAGGACAGCAACTTTGGGCCGGAAGGACTGGGGTTTCTAGTCCCACAGATGCTCCTTGTGGTCTTGGGCAAGCCACTTAACCCTCCATTGCCCATGTTCCCTGTAAGTATTAGTGTATGTGTCTCATATCCCCGCGTGTTAAATGTATCCCCCAATTATGTTGTGACCGCTTTGATTGAAGGATAAGGCGGTATATAAATACCATTAAATAAATAAAATATGGTCGGACATCATCCCGAGGCCAGCGTGCTGGGGTCAGCGGCGCTGGTCTCGTGGTCTGACCAGGATTAATAGGCAGATTGGGAGATGGGTTTGCAAACAAGGTGGGTTGCAGGTTCAGCACCCCTGGGTGGAGGTGGCCTGCTCTGGATTGTACAGGGACGACGGGGTGCACTTATCTCCAGTGGGAATGGATTTGCTCCTGAATGATTGGCAGGAGGCGCTGGAGAAGGTTGTGCGAGAGAGGCACACTGGTCGCAGCTTGGGGCTATGTGGGGGGGAGGCACAGGTAGATGTTGTCTCCTGTGCCGGTGGCGGGATCCCGGAGGTCCGGGGTCCAGAGCCTTAGGCGACTTGGGGAGGGGGCGGGGTGCCCTCGACCCGGACAACCCCTGGAAGACTTTTGCTAGTAACATGGCAAAGTCGGATAGGGGTGGCAGAACTTGGCCGTTGGTGGGGACCACAGCTGGAGCGGAGGCGTGGCCGCTTTGCTAGTTGTATGGCTGGCGGTGCATCAATCCGCGGGGGTTGACTGGATCAGTATTTCTGTTTAATGTTAATGAGTTGTTTTAAATAAAGCTGCGACCAGTTGTCACCAAGAATTGCTGTCTGTGGTTATTTGAAGCTAAAGGGGGGTGAGGGGGGTTGGGGGTAGAATAAAGGTGGAGGTAAGGAGAGAGGGGGCGCCGGGTCCGGCTACCCGGTTAGTAACAGGGCGCGGGCAGGGTCCTGGCGCCCGCCCGTAACCGGGTGCGCGGCCCGGCGCGGGACCCTGCTCGTGCAGGAAGAAGACGGCGGCGCGCGTCAGCATTAGCATGCTGCGCGCATCTTTTAAAATGATTGGCTCCGCTCGAGGCGTAACGAGCGGAGCCAATCAGGGCAGAAGGGAGGCATGTGCTCCGGAGCTCGTGGCGTGCCCGGAGCACATGCGATCGGGCGCCCAACTGGCAGCCCACCCGCCCACCCAATTTGGCAGGGTGGGGGGAAATTTAGTCGGGTGTCGCAGCAGGGGGTGGGGGGGGGGGTTCGTACGGGCGGGATCCTGGAGGTCCGGGATCCGGAGCCTTAGGCGACTTGGGGAGGGGGCGGGGTGCCCTCGACCCGGACAACCCCTGGAAGACTTTTGCTAGTAACATGGCAAAGTCGGATAGGGGTGGCAGAACTTGGCCGTTGGTGGGGACCACGGCTGGAGCGGAGGCGTGGCCGCTTTGCTAGTTGTATGGCTGGCGGTGCATCAATCCGTGGTGGTTAGTTGGATCAGTATTTCTGTTTAATGTTAATGAGTTGTTTGAAATAAAGCTGCGACCAGTTGTCATCAAGAATTGCTGTCTGTGGTTATTTGAAGCTAAAGGGGGGTGAGGGGGTTGGGGGTAGAATAAAGGTGGAGGTAAGGAGAGAGGGGTTGCCGGGTCCGGCTACCCGGTTACTAAAAAAGTAGAATACAGTCCTATAGAGATCCTATTCTATATTCCTATTTTGCTTTATGCTCATCTTCCAGAAAGTACAATGCTGAGATTCCTTTCCAGTACAGCAGCAATTGTGCTTTAGTTTTTGATACTGTGTTATATTTTAGCATTTTGTCTCTGATGTCCCTTGTTTTATAAGAAAGAAAACTACTGGTTGGTTCTGAACAATAATAATATGGAAATACATGTGCAATGAAGAAACAAGTAAAATACGCTTATTTGTAATATATGGATTCTACCATCTGTCTTGCCTGTGTTCTGAAAATTTTGGAAAGATGTGAACTTCATCAGTTTCCTTTTAGAGTCACAGAAATTCAGTAGCTCTTAAGCAACAATTTTAGAATTATGGACACATTACGGGTAAGCCAGAGAAAGCTCTAGGCAATCACAAAATTAGCAGCCAAGAAATATCTCTTACTTTCAATTATTTGTTGCACATTACCTACAATATGCTGTTCGCTCCCAGTTGGATGTCACCTTTGAATCAGAACTATCAGCTTTCAGAGCTATGCTTCCAAATAATGGAAACAAGAAAGGTGCAGCAGAAAGACTGACATTGTATTTGCTCATAGCTGACAGATATTGGTATCATTGCATTCAATTTATAGAAAGCATGTTTGTCAATTCAACATTAATGGACCGATAGCTAAACTCCATGGTCAACATATTTTTAAGCGCTGGCAGTGGTGTTTTCAAGTGAAAGCAGATATTTAGCCTGGGGTCCAGATATCCTCTGGCATTGAATATCTAGTTTCAGTACTGACTGGCAGCACTATATGAATAATCACCATATTTGATTGCTATCCAGATAGTAAACTGCATAAAATTAGAACTGTTTTTTTCATGACCTGACTTTAAGCAATTTGTTATCTAGATAATGATATGAATATCGCCACAAACTGGACAACCCCAAACTCCATTCCAGCTCTGCCTGTGGACCTCTCTGGTGCTATCTGGATATAGTGCTGAGGTAGGAAGAGGACATATTCTGTAGTATTATCTGGAAAGTGCCACTGAATATCATGCTGGTCAGCACTTACCCAGCTAGCAGGTCCTGCTAACCAAATAAGTGCTTTTGAATATCGGGCCCTACGTTTTCATCAAAATTGGATGATAGCCATCCTAAACTGTATTCTGTCTTCAGTCATTGTATTGATTCAGTATTGATTCTGTCTTCAGTCATTGTTATTGTATTGATCTTCTCATTGCTGGTCTTCCTCTTTTGTGTTGACCTTCAACCTTGCAAAGCATGATGTCTTTTTCTAATGATCTCTCTTTTCGCTTGATGTGACCAAAGTAGGAAAGTCAAAGTTTTATCATCCAAGCTTCTAAAGAAAGCTTTGGTTTGATCTCCTCTAGTACTGACTGGTTTGTTCATTGGGCAATCCATAACATACACAGTATTCTTCATCAGCAACATAATTTGAAGGCATCAATTTTCTTCCTGTCTATCTCTTTCACTATCCAATGTTTGCATGCATAAGATGTTATTGAAAATACCATAGTTTGGACAAGTCAAATCTTTGTATGGAGAGAGACATCTTTGCTCGTGAGAATCTTGCCTAGGTCTTTCATAGCCATTCTGCTAAGAGCAATGTGTCATTGGATTTCTTGACTGCTTGTCATTTCTTTATTGATTATTGATCCAAGCAGGTTGAAGTTGTCAAGTATTTCAATTTCTTCTCCATCAATGATGAACTTATTCATTTTGTCAGTTGTGAGGATCTTTGTCTTCTTTACATTGAGGTGCAGGCACAATTTAAGACTCTGTTCCCTGATCTTGAGAAGCAAATGTTTCAGATCGTCTTCACTTTCAGCTAGTATTGTGATATCCTCAGCATAGCAAAGGTTGTTGATGAGTCTTCCACCAATCTTGACACCTCTGTTATCTTCATACAGTCTTGCTTCTCTGATGATTTGTTCTGCATATTGTCGTCAGGTGCCCCCAGTGACCAGTGGCTGTAAGGGCATGCTGACGCATTTTTATTATTTTTAAGGAGCAATGGCTCTTTAAGGCCCAGTGCAGTTTGGTCCTTGGAGTTTTAGCTCCTTGTGAGAACAAATTATACAAGCCAAGAGTGGAGGGTAATAAGGCTTTATTTCCCCTTTGACGCAAGGTTTCACTAAGACATAAGAAAATAAAGACAGTCCTTCTTTATAAAGGGTTCCACCAAAATAAGCAGACAAACAACTGTTATAAGCTTCACAATTGATTGCAGGGTTTAACTGAGGATTCCTTCATTCCAAAGTAAATTAATCAAGCGGGCAAACAGACTGTTATGAGCTTCACAATCGATTGCAGGAATTCTTTTATATTTACAGTTCTACTAAGGACTCACGGCTAGTAGCAACACAAAAGCTACAATCCATAGATTCATCTTGAGGGATGGGAATAGTATTCTCAAACTCTATTTCCATGGACTCTGCGTCACTGGCTTCTCCCTCTGAATAAGTGCTTTCCCTTGTGGCTACAACTTTACAGGGTCTGTCTCTGTTTCTTTGCTTCCAGTAAGACTGTCCTGTTAAGCCCTTAGGTATTGTTTTGAAAAGCTCTGCTTTGTTCCCTCTTCTCATATACTGAGTGTCTGCTTTATCAGAGCTTCTAGGAGCAAGGCTTTCTTTTAAAAGTAAAGAGTCACCATACCTTGGCTTCCTGCAGCTGCTACACCTGGAGCTCTCTCTCTGACGTACTTCTCTCTGGAGACAGGTTTCCTTGTGCAGTGCTTTGCCTTCCTGAAGCCCAGGAAAACCTGGTGAGGATTCCCAACCTCTGTGCTTCTGTGTAAAGGTAGCTTTGCTATAGGAACCTCTCCTTCTGGTACCTTGTAATCCTGATCCAGGGAACTCCAGTGAATGTAGGTTTCTCTCAAAGCATGGCTCCTTGGTATTCTGTGCTCCTCTTTCAGCTGTTACTGCTCTTGTTGAGGTGCTTGATCCAGCTACATTACTTGGGCTGGGAGTGTCACTCCTTCCAGCCAAACTGCTTCTCCTGGCAGCCTCTCTCTGGACTCCGTCTCTCTGTGCTCTGCCCCTCTGGACTCTATCCGTCTGGATTCTGACCCTCTGGGCTTGCTCCGTGTGGACTCTCTCTTTCTCCACACTCCTTCTCCTTCCTTCTGGCTGAACTGCTGCCGGCTGAGTTCCCTCCAAATGGATTCCTCCTTCACACCTTGCACACCTACACCCTCTGGCTGTCTTTCCTTTATAAAGGCATTTTACCTTTGAAACTCCCGGGCTTGCCTTCAGGTGCAGCTGGTTAACACTCATACAATCAATGGCTGGGCACGTTGACTCAGCCTCTGTAGGATTACTCCTGCCCCCTCTAGCTGTGCTGAGAGATAATTGCATCTTCTGCACATCCACAGCTCTATGAAAGACAGGGTTTTTTTCTAAACCTGCACCTTCTGTGGCTCCAGCCTCATGACAATATAAATTAAAGAGGTAGGGGGAAAGTATGCAGCCTTGTCATATACCTTTGCTAATTTTAAACAATTTTGTTGCTCTTTGTTTCATTCAAACTTTTGCTTTTTGATCAATGTAAAAGTTGTGCAAGAGAACTATTAGGTGTTCTGGTATACCCATGCTTCTTAATGTGGCCCAGAGTTTCTCACGTTTTACACAGTCAAAAGCCTTGCTGTAATCAATAAAACACATAGATATCTTTTTGCCTTTTCAAAGATCCATCTCACATCCACGAAGATTCCTCTTGTTCCCTGCCCTTTCCTAAACCCTGCTTGCACTTCAGGCAGTTCTCGTTACAAGTATGGCTGTATTCTCTGCTGGATGATCTTGGGTAGAATCTTGCTGGCAGGGGGGATCAGAGCAATTGTGCCAAAATTTCTACAATCAGTCAGATCACCTTTCTTCAATATTGGTACAAACACAGATCTTTTCCAGTCAGTTGGCCATGATGTTGTCTTCCAAATTTCCTGGCAAAGCCTTGTAAGTATGGCAACAGCCACATATGATTGCTGCAATACATCAGTGGGAATTCCATCAGTATCTGGTGCTTTGTTCTTTGATAATGTTTCAATGCTACTCAGACTTCTTCTTTAATCATCAATAGTTCCAGATCATAAGGTACAGGTTGAAACAGCTGTCGGTCCACTTGATCTTTATTTATTTATTTAACAATGCTTTTACACTAGGTCAAAGCAGTATACATTCAGGTAAGGTACATATTTCCCTTGTCCCCAAAAGGTTCACAATATATGTTTTGTACCTGAGGAAACAGAGGGTTAATTGGCTTGCCCGAGGTTACAAGGAGCACATGTGGGACTAGAAACCCCAAGTCCTTCCAGCCCAAGGTTGCTGTTCTCCAGTGGAATTCGAACCTCCAGCCATCCAGCCCAATGCAACTTGCCCCAACCACCAGGTCACTCTTCCCACCTTTATGGTATTATGTCTCTATATATTCTTTCCACTTTTTCTTGATCTTCTCCCCCAATCTATGTTTTGTACCTGAGGAAACAGAGGGTTAATTGGCTTGCCCGAGGTTACAAGGAGCACATGTGGGACTAGAAACCCCAAGTCCTTCCAGCCCAAGGTTGCTGTTCTCCAGTGGAATTCGAACCTCCAGCCATCCAGCCCAATGCAACTTGCCCCAACCACCAGGTCACTCCTCCCACCTTTATGGTATTATGTCTCTATATATTCTTTCCACTTTTTCTTGATCTTCTCAGCATCCATCAACATTGAGCATTGAGCATTTTGTAAGATTACAATTTGATACTGGAATTTTCTCTTTAACTCTCATAGCTTTAGGAAAGCCGATCTTGTTCTTCCTCTAATAGTTTAGGATTCTATTTCCCTGCATACATCATTGTAATATTTCTGCTTGTCTTGTCTTTCTCCATACTGGAAATCTCTCTTGACATCTATGATTGCCTCTTTCTCCTCTGGTTTTTGCTTCTCTGCATTTCTGGGCAATTTTCAGAGATTCTTTGGGGTCATCCATTTTGGCCTTTTTTGCTTCTTCACTTTTTGTAGAGACTTCTCACTTTCTTCAAGTGCATCTTTCTTGATGTCATACTATAACTCTTCTAGTGCTCTGTCATTTCTATCCAAAGCAGCAAATTTATTTTTCAGGCAGTCTTTAAATTCCAGTGGTATATTCTCACGGTCATATTTTGCTACATTCATGAGTGGCTTGCTCTTTTTCAACTTTAGCTTGAGTTTGCATACTGGTAGTTGGTGATCTGTACCACAGTCAGCTCCAGGTTTTGTCTTTGTTGATGTTATTCAGCTATGGCTTTCAAAAGAGGTAGCTGAAAAAGTAAAGAAAAAGAGGGAGGCCTTCATGAAATACAAGAGATCACAGAGAGAGGAATACAGGCATCTATATTTGGAAAAACTTAGAGAAGCTAGCAAAGTAGTCAGGAAAGCAAAGATTCAAAAAGAGGAGGAAATAGCCAATGCAACAAAATGGGGGGATAAGACATTTTTCAGATACGTTAGTGAGAAGAGGAAGGGCAAAAGTGATATTGTCAGACTCGAGGGTGAAGGGAAGGAATATGTAGAAGCTGATGAGGATAAAGCGGAATTGCTTAACAAATATTTCTGTTCTGTGATCACAGATGAAGAACCAGGAGCAGGACCTCAGAAAACACCCACAAACAGGAACAGAAGCGAGGGACATCTTGAACAATTCTTAGAAGACTGTGTTCATGAGAAACTAGCTCAACTTAAAGTAGACAAAGCGATGGGACCAGATGGAATACACCCTAGAATACTGAGGGAACTTGGGGACGTTCTAGTAGCTCCACTGACTGAGCATTTCAATGCCTTGTTGGAGTCGGGAGTGGTGCCAAAGGACTAGAGAGAGGCTCATGTGGTGCCTTTAGACAAAAGCGGAAGTAAGGATGTGGTTGAAAACTACAGGCCAGTTAGTTTAACTTCGGTGGTGAGTAAATTATTGGAAATGCTGCTGAAAGAGAAAATAGTGAGGTTTCTGGAGTCCAGCAGATTACAGGATCGGAGGCAGCATGGATTCACCAGAGGCAGGTCTTGTCAGACAAATCTGATTGATTTCTTGACTGGGTGACCAGGGAGTTGGACCGAGGGAGAGCCCTAGATGTGGTGTATTTAGATTTAAGTAAAGCATAGTTACTCACCTGTAACAGGTGTTCTCCAGGGACAGCAGGAATCAGTCCTCACATATGGGTGATGTCGGTGCCGATGGAGCCCTCGTGTGGAGCAATTCTCCAGCTTTCAAAGTAAGCCTTTGGGATTACATCACGCATGCGCGGCCCCCTTCCCGCCCAAGGGTGCCATCTTGCTCAGTCAGATGACATAGCTAAAAAGACGGCAAAAATGAGAAAAAATTAATCAAAGGATTGCAACTCCAGGGGAGGAGGGAGGGTCATGAGGACTGATTCCTGCTGTCCCTAGAGAACACCTGTTAAAGGTGAGTAACTGCGCTTTCTCCAGGAACAAGCAGGAAGTCAGTCCTCACATATGGGACTCCCTAGCTATAGGCTACAGAGAACCCATAGCTGAAAATGGCTCCCTCTAGAAGAGCCACAGCAGCAGTGATAGGATTTTTCTCTGAGAACACAACCCCCATGGTAGCCTGACATCAAAGGGTTGGAGGGTAGGAGTTGCCTAAACCTCAAATAGGTTACAGAGTACTGCCTGACCGAAAACACTGTCCCGCCAGGACTCTCTCTCCAGGCAGTAGTGGGCTGCAAAAGTCTGGCTTGAAGACCAAGTTGCAGCCCGGCAGATGTCTGCCAATGGAACAGAGTGGTGGTTAGCCACTGATGCGACCTTAGCCCTGACAGAGTGGGCCGTGATTCGGCCCTGTAGCTGAAGATCAGCCGCCCTGTATGCCCAGGCGATGCAATCTGCCACCCAGGTGGATAGCATGCTCTTGGAGACAGGTAGAACCAGTTTACTAGGGTCATAAGAAATGAAGAGCTGGGGAGCCCTCCGATGTCCCCGCATACGTTCCAGGTAGAAGGCAAATGCCCTCTTACAGTCCAGGGTGTGCAGCACAGCTTCAGCCCTGCTGGTATATGGCCTGGGGAAAAAGGTTGGAAGAACCACCTCTTGGTGAAATGAGGAAACCACTTTAGGAAGGAACTTAGGGTGGGTATGGAGGACCACCCTGTTTTTGTAAAACCGTGTATAGGGTCTATCCGATACTAAAGCTTGCAGCTCGCTCACACGACGAGCAGATGTGAGAGCCACCAGAAAGAGTGCTTTCCAAGAAAGGAAGCGGAGATGACAGGTGGACATTGGTTCAAAAGGTGGAAAAGTAAGCCGCTGTATCACACGTTAAAGCGCCATTATCGCACGGTAATGTACCTTACCGTGCGATAACGGGATGCAGCGCAAATAGCGTTCTTTAGTAAACATGCCCCTAGGTATCATAAGGAAAAAAATGGAAAATAAAACAAAGGATATTATAATGCCTCTGTATCGTTCCATGGTGCGACCGCACCTTGAATATTGTATGCAATTCTGGTCACCATATCTTAAAAAGGATATAGCATTATTAGAAATGGTACAGAGAAGACCCATCAAAATAGTAAAAGGGATGGAAGGATACCCCTATGAAGAGAGGCTGAAAAGGATAGGGCTCTTCAACCTGGAAATGAGACGACTGAGGGGAGATATGATAGAGGTCTATAAATTAATGAATGGAGTGGAACGGGTAAACGTAGATCGATTGTTTACATCATCAGAATATAGAAGGACTAGGGGACATGCAATTAAGTTACAGGGTAAACTAAGACTAATAAGAGAAAATATTTTTTCACTCAACATGTAATCAAACTTGTTTTCAGTCAGCTAGGTGAGTTCAGAATTTGGGAATATATGTGGATGAGACATCAAATATGGAACCACAAATTTCTCAAGTATTGGAGACAGCCTATTGGAACCTAAGGTTTGAAACCTAGAATCATGACGGCAAAAAAAAGACCATATGGCCTATCTAGTCTGCCCTTTCATATCAAGTACTATAGTCCCTTTTTATTTCCTTTAGAGACCTTCTGTTTTTGTCCCATGCTTTCTTGAACTCAGATTCTGTCCTCATCTCTACTAACTCCACTGGGAGACTATTCCACGTATCTACCACTCTTTCCGTAAAGAAATATTTCCGCGTATTACTCCTGAGTCTATTCTCTGAGGAACCTGTATTCATTCTTAGCTTTTGAAGTATTTCATATTTTAATAGAAGCTTTAATATCGCCACATTTAGTTTACTGCAATAGTTTTTAAATAGGATTAAAAAAGAAAATCTCAATCATTTACAAGTAGCACAAAATGCAGCGGCTAGAGCGATCTTTTGAGCACCACGCTGATAAAATCATCTAAACTGTTATTATGGCAGTTACATTGGATACCAGTAACGGCATGGGTGTACTTCAAGATAATGACAGTGATCTCACAGGTTCTGCATCAGAAACTTCAATGGGGCACCCCAGGAAGGAGGCAGAAATCTAGTACCTTCAAAAAAGAGATGATGAAGTTGCAGTACTGTAACAGATCTCAAACCAATACCTGAGATTTTAAAAAGTCTGTTTGATGAGCATGCCAAGGTTTAGAAAAATTCTTAATATCTGCTGCTGGATGAAAGATGAAATGAGACTATGAGATATAATTAATATCTGATGCTGGAAGAAGGATATGTGGAGTATCAATATTT
Source organism: Ichthyophis bannanicus (assembly GCA_033557465.1). Lineage (NCBI taxonomy): Eukaryota > Metazoa > Chordata > Amphibia > Gymnophiona > Ichthyophiidae > Ichthyophis > Ichthyophis bannanicus. Next base: position 728,569,644 of record CM066036.1, on the reverse strand, counting down.
GCATATAGACTTATTAACACTGGAATTCACACTCGTCCATTAGTCAGACACCAACATGCATGCCCAAATTGCACAGGTTGAAAAATGTGGTAGTGGCAAAACTTGGCCATAGTTTTGTTAGCATTAATATTGGATCAACACATTAATCCCATAAACTGAATATATTACTCCCAGCTTGTTTTTATCCCTGACTAGATGGTGATGTCCTAGTCTGGCAATAATGGATTCACATAGCTTTACTTTGTTCAGGATTAGATGATAACATCTTAGTTTACCAACTACATATTTACATTTTCTTCCTAGCCTGGGTGCCACCAAACTAAGGTTACAAATAACAGAGCTCTTTTGACCCTTCTCTGCATACAGCGGTGATGCCTGTGTGCTTTGTGTGTGAAGTCCATACTCCAGTCCTTCTCTCCCTCAATCCAATCAGGAAGCTACTTTGATTCCAAAGAGGTCATGTCTTCTTCCACAACCACCACTCACAAGGACTTCTACTTGCATATCTCCACCACCACACCACTGGGCTGCAACTCAGAAAAGCTTTACCACCCTCCTCCAACAAATCCTGCATAGCATTTAAAAATATTTCCTGACCAATATCCAAAAAATGAATGTCATCCAAGCAATATCAGCTGGGGCAATCAACCAAATCATGTCATGAGACAGTGCTAATCACCCCAACAGTACAACAAATTTGAAAACTTCACCACTCACTCATTTCAGAACTATCTCAACTACTTTGGGCTTAATGGCATCTCATCATACCCATCTCAGAAATCAGTTGAGACCAGATGTGGGTGATGTAATGAAAATAACAATGGATAAAAAATAAATTGCACTTAATTTGTTAGATTAGCTCCACCCCTTTTGTTGAACATATATTGTTCCCCCCAATGAATAACTATACTGTATATTGAGGCTGAGATGAATGGCGAGCTTACAAAACTACTATAGATGTAGGAGTTGACCCAATCACATGGCTAACTAACCCTGCCACAACAACCACACTCCTCCTGCCTTTAGGCCCAGATGCAGGTCCCATCTCAACTCTTCTGCTCTCTTTTGAACACAGAAAACATAGGAATGTCCACACATCCAAACACTGAACCTGCAGGACAGGCCGAAAAACAATAAAAAAAGAGAAGATCAGGGCATGAGGATCCACATTAAGGAATAGAGTGCTTGAATGTGTCAGCATCCTAATTGCTGAATGTCACATACAGTCATGAATAATGCTTCTCCAATTTGAAAGGAATGCATACCAAAGCAATGAGATGGGCAACCTCTTCAGCACCACCTCAAATTGAAATCTGGTCTAGGGTGACTCATTTCTGTAGCCCAAACAAGCAAGAAATGTCTGTGCAAAGTGAATGGGGAAAGAGAACCATCTGACTACACACTTCAGTGACAGCCATGCACTTGTGCCTCAATGATCAATCTTAGATTGCCTTATCCGAATGATGATGGACTGCTCGTATACTAGTCCCTTGTAGCCCTCAAATGACTTGGATGCGAACTGTAAATTCACTGATTCTCAGCGCTGCAATGAAGGCAAAGACAAAAGTTGACCGAAACAATCAAACCTCAAAGGTGAGTAGAATACCTCTGGGAGGATTTTAAAAAACCTAAGTAACATATCATATAAAATGGGCCTTCTTAGGGCCTACTGCAAATTGGGCCCTTGTATTCTTCCAAAATCTTGCATCAGTTGCCAATGGGCTGTTCTACACAGCCAATGTCATATAATGGTTAACAGACATATGTAGATTCATATCTTTGCAGAAATAAGGGCAATGCTGCAGGGCTGGCACATGGATGCACTGGTGCTCTATTTGTGCCCTACGTTTCTTTGTAAGAGATGGTGGGATGAGCATGGCCAAGGTACTGGATGGGGTTTTTTGTGGGATTAGATGCTTTGCACACGTGTTGCACCTGGTTGTTGGAGACTTCCTATGCCTGGGTAGCAAGGCAAACGGCAGCCCTGTCCTGAGTTAACTGATCAAGAAGCGTTGAAAATAGCTGGGCATTTTCACTGATGTGTTAAAAATGGGCATAGGCTGCCTGAGAGACACGAAGCAACAGGTGCACTTGCACAAGCAGATTAAGCAGGATGTTAGCAGCAGGTGGAATTCCACTTATGACATACTAGAAAGGTTAGTAGAACAATGGGCGTCCCTGCATCAGATGTCATCGGAGACCAAGGACTGGGCAAACATCATACAGGTAATGGAAGTCCTAAAGTCCTTTAAGGATGTCACAAAGGAACTGTCCACAAGGGTTACCCTGAGATTTCTCATCCAGGTAGTGAATATTTTTCAGGCCATATTAGAGGGTTTTCAGCAAAGGTTTTGGTGATAGTGGACATTTTTCCTGGTCAAGTCGAGAAAAGTTTGGAACTCCTTATGAAAAAAGGATGCTTATATGCTAGCTGGTCTTTGTGATCCATGGATGAAAGGAATATTCACTCTGCTTTGCAGATCACTGACTTACTGAAAGGAAAAGCAGGTGACTGAGGTGGAAGAAAGAGAGCACCGGGGGGGGGGGGGGGGGGGCAGTGGCAATGACAATGCAGCAGGGGAAATACCAAGCATGTCAGCAATCAGTGTTGCTAGTATGAATACCACCCTGTAATCTAGCACTTCCCCCTTAGCTTTACATGCCTGAGCCACAGACAATCTTTGGTGTCTGAAGCCCTAGTTATAATGCTAAGCTGACGAGGTCAGCCTGCCACATGCCACTTTGCATGGGTAGAGCCCATTGAGGTCATGAACATAGATCTCTTGTCACATTGGGCACACAAGTTGGAAGTCTGGAAAGCCCTGGCCATGGGTTATGCAGCAATTCCTGTTCTGCCTTTCAACCTGTGTGCCCAAGTGAAGGGATATTTATTTATTTTATGTATTTATTTATAAGGTTTTATATACCGCCCCTTCCAGTGATCAGGGGCGATTTACAGAGAACATAACAAAAACTTTACATTGTAATGGAATTGAACTCAGTAACTTTTGTGGTGATGAGAGTGATCAGGAAAGAATGGAAATAGAGGAAAATGGTACTTGTGCCTTTAAAACTACTGACAGCCAAGCTTTGCACAGAGGTAGAAAAACTACTTTGAAGAAAAGTCAAGCCAAGCCACGCCCTAGCTCTGACGAGGAGGCAGGCTTGCTTACTGATTATGAGCATACGTGCAAAGAGGAAGGTGTGGCAGGAAAGAAACAGGTTTTTAAACCCGTCTCCAAACAGAGCACGGGGGAGAAGAAGAGAGAGAGCACACAGAGCTTACAGAGCTCACAGAGGAGTTCTCAGCGTGCATGGAGGAGTTCCCAGGGGGAATAGAGATCCCAGGGGGAAGAGCTCAGAGAGTTAGGAGAGCTGAGAGCCACGAGGAGGCTGACTTCCAGTTGCTGAAGGCTGAAAGCAGAGAAGGAAGCACTCCATATCTGAGAAAAACTCCCAGACCAAAAGCCAGCAGACGGTTAGTTGGAAAGGCTGCAAACCAGCTGGAACAGGTACCTCTGTCCAATATTCAAGACCCTATGCTGAAAGGTCCAACTGCTAGAAGGTGGGTGGATACGTTCCTTTGGGGAAAGAACCGTAGCCCAGCCACAAGCAGGGCAGTAAATGTGGACACAGTAGAGACTTTAAAGCAAGCATTAGAGGGAGGGAAAGCTCACTCCTCGAATGTAAATGTTCATGACCAGAAACATAATTTATGGAATGAGTTTTATGAATTCCTACAAGCCAGAAACTTTGAAGAAGCTGTTGAGTCCAGAGATAAGCCAGCCGTAGTACCAGAACCCATGCAGATTGATTGCTGTGAGTCACAATCCATTCCAGAGGACTCTCTAATGGATTGCTCTCTTTGCTTTAAAGAAGCCTGAAAAACCTGTAAGCAGGGTTAAAAGAAGGTTTTGAAAAGAAGAAAATGACCTTTGCTGAAATTGCTTATAAGGCTGTGCTGTGTTTTGCTTTATTGAAGATAACAGTTGTGCTCAGTTTACCTTCAGTTCCAGTTTCCTTACTTTACTTTTGTGTTATTGGAGAAGTATCCATTGTGTTTGCGTGCCTGAACTTTAATGCATTTGAAAATCCACAAATTAAATATTCTTGTTTGCCTCAACCAACGGTTGCACAACTACAGTTTGTCTTTGAGTGTGAATTATCTACTACAAGTCCCAGGGTACATTGCTGGCGACAAAGAATAAAGTTGCATTTAAGGACAGACGAAAGGCAGCCCATAGCTGTAAGCCTTAGACCCAGGCTAGGGTCCCACATTTTACAAAACACCGCTGCCCGACTTGTGTCCCATTCCTCCCCTAGAGACCACGTTACTCCCCTCCTGCTTCGTCTTCACTAGCTTCCCATATCCTTTCGTATCCAGTTTAAACTTCTTACACTTGTTCATAAGGCGCTTCATACCACTACCATGCAATATCTCGCTGACCTAATCCGCTTTCATACCCCCAGGCACACCCCCCGATCCTTCCATCTTAACCGCCTCGCACTACCCCCCCCCCCCTTCACAGGCTCACCTCCACTCCACCCGTTCCTCAGCCTTTTTTTTCGCAGGTCCCGCCCTCTGGAATTCCCTTCCCACTGCCCTCCGTCTTGAACCACATCACCCAACCTTCAAACATGCTCTGAAGACCCACCTATTTTCTCTTGCCTTTGACCTTCCCTCCTCCCAGCCTTAGCCTCCTCCCTTCTGTCTGCTGCTCTCTACCCGCTCTTTTCTCTCTGTCCTATTTTTAATTTGTAACTTCCTCTTCATTTTCTGGCCTTGTGCCTCGCTGTACTGAAGTTTTTATTGTAAACCGCTCTGCTTACCTCTGAAGGGTGGTCAAGCAAATGAATAAACAGAAACATAAACATACATTAGAAGAATAAGTGATCCAGGGTCGGTGCTATGGTTCCTGGCACCCCCCTGCAACCTATAGATCGGCACTCTCTCCCTCATTACTATAAATGGTTGCAATCCTCCACCCCTCTTTTATCCAAAACTACTTTGCAAACTCTTTTCATATGGTAATATTTCTCCTTCAAATTATATGCTGTAAGAAAACTGCAGTAAAGGGATAAATGCATAGCGAGATTAAAAGTAAGTACTGTCACATCATAGTAGCACTAATTCCTAAGAGTCACAAACCATGAACCTTACCCATTAATAGGTAGCCACTACACCAGTACAACTACTACTGGTAACACAGAACAAGTGGGACTACTACAGGTTTCTACATAGAAACACCACATTAAGAATTCTGTGGCTCCATCACAAGCAATACAGACTCTCGCCAAATACTGAACAAGGAACCACAGATTAGAAAGAGAAATATCAACATGCTCTCTCAGATTCACAGGCCATAAAAAACACCGCAATAACCCCACCCCACAATTACCTCCCCTCATCTGCTCTCTCAGATTCACAGGCCATAAAATAACACCACAATCACCCCCCCTTCTCATCCGCTCTCTGATTCACAGGCCATAAAAAACACCGCAATCCCCCCCAATTAACGACCCCCCATCTGCTCTCTCAGATTCACAGGCTATAAAAAAACACTGCAATCACCCCCCCCCCCCAATCTGCTCTCTCAAATTCACAGGCCATCAAACTCCAGATTCTGAGAGAGCAGATTTATTTTATTTATTTATTTATTTGCATTTCTTATATACCGCACTATTTGCGATCAGCCCGGTTTACATAAAACAAACAGTATCCGACAATAAACAAGAGTCAGGTCATTACATTGAACAGGAACAGGTAACTTGGAAAACAGGGTAAACTATATAAATATGCGATGCATTGAGTAGGGTAAACTATATACATATACAAATGAAATTATTAGGTATTGATCATACTTGGAGGCGCCCTGATAATGGTGGCTGGGGTTCAGGGGAGTCAGTGAGGTATTTGATAAAGAGAAAGTGTTTCAAGGCCTTCCTGAACTGGCTCAAGTTGGGGATTGCTCTGATGTATGGTGGTAGGGAGTTCCAGAGACTTGGGGCGCATAGATGAGGAGGGGGGAGAGTATGAGGGGTAGATTGAGAATGCAGTGTTTTCATAGTCTGCCCTGTGAATCTTAAAGCACAGCAATCTAGCCTCCTACAACCTCTCCCCCCCCTCCATATTCCTTATGTGCTGTCTTCTCTGAGTGGTGTGGTGTTGGTCCTTTTGGTGAATGGATAATTGCCACAGCACTGCTTGCTGCTGTACATTCTCCATGCTCCTCTCTCCTCAATCCTTCCCGTGCTCACAGCGACAGAAAGAACTCAATATGACTTCACTTCCGGTGTCCCCGCACACCAGAAATTAAATCATATTAAGTACCTCCTGCCGTTGTGACCACAGAAAGAAAGAAGTGCAGCTTTCTTCAGTACCGATGAAATAAAGATTAGCTTTGCAGCATCGCCCGATCGCCGATCACCTGCCCGCACTGCACAGGCATTGCCTAACATCAATTAAAGGATCAGTTGCTGGAAAGATAAATAGCAGCTGCCATTCCAGCGCCCCTGCACATTGGCCTGCCGTGCTTACCCTGTTTACCAGGTAGCGCCGGCCCTGAAGTGATCTCATTAACTATCCACAAGTTGATTACTACCAACTATAATACAGTAACTATTTACAAAAAAGCAATTAGTAGAAATCATAAGAGTTCCATTCTCTGTGGGCTAAACTGGGGATATCATGACTCCTCATCATTAATGCTAGCGCTGGACTTGGTTGGAAAGCCAGTGTTTCTGAGGACAAATCTCCCCTTGTTTGGTTTCCCTTCATTTTCAAGTGACTGAGAGGAGAAAGGAGTAGAGTTATAGTGATGAGCAGCTGCCCACACTCTGCCTTCAGTGTGCCTACTAGCCGTGTTTTTAACAGTTCACATTGCAGTCTCTCCAGAATGGTGCCCATTTCCAGTGGCTACCTTTTCGCCCCCCCCCCCCCATATAAAAGATTAACATCAAAATACAAGAAAAAAAAAACTATTAAAGTCAAAGAGATTCAGAGGCAATGAAGGCAGCATTCCTTGCAAACTGCAGCTTGAAGATACTGCTAGATCTTTGCATTCTGGAATTCTGCTTATCCATCAGGACTCCTGCTCTGTGGCCACATTGGCACTTCAGGTAGCAAGCCATAGTGTTGGCCCATCAACAGAAGGTTATTGCTAAGTACTGCAGAACATCATGTAAACCTGATCTGCTGACTTCCTCTGCTGCACTCTCATTAGCTATTCTTCAAGATACAAAAAGAGGATAGAGAATTTATGGACTGTCTCTGTACTAGGTAAAACTGTACCAGAAAAAGCTTAGTATAGGATGGTCACTCCTCCCCCAGCCCAGGGGGTTCTTTTTGAAAGAGACAAAAGTCTGGAGGCACATAGCAGAACTGTGTGTTTAACAGCTGTTTTGGTATGCCATTTTGGGACTCATGGGCAGGAGATAAAACCTGATATTTCCTCATGGTCTGCTCTTGAAATGTGAAACTTTTTCTCTTCTCAGCTTATTAGACCCCATACTCTGCAGAAAGAGCCTAGGAAGAGCTCTGAGAAAGGATGAGTGCCAGTAATAGGCTGTTGTGTTTTTGCTTCCTATCCTGATCCCTGGGCCCCCAAGTGAGCAGAGTTCAGGAGGAACTGTTTGGAAGCCTAGACGAGGTATAATATGCACCTCCATCCTGATGCTGTTCAAACTACTATATTTCTGCTTGCTATTCAGGTGTGAGTACAACATGGTGTATGTCTGGGAATCCCTACAGCTGAAGCTACTGCTATTAAACAGGATCAACCCCATAGCCTTAGATTCAGCTGACCAGATGTGATCCACTTACTTCCAGTCTCAGGAAGATTAAATCCCTGGGACTCAATCACTTCTGGCAAAGCCTGGCAGAGGAGGCTGACACAGCTTTCACCGCATATTGTTAATCGGGCAGCAGCTCAATATTACCGCTGACCGATTACCGAATGGTGCCACCTCCTCTCCAACCTAGAACATTCCCAACATGCCCCAGTGCTAAGCATTTAGCATTGGGGCATACAGAGCCTTCCCACAATACCACCATCTCGTGCTTTTGTTGTATGACTGTCTAGTAAGCATCTCTCTCAGTGGTACAAGTTTCTTTGTCTTTTGAAAGCGCAGTAGAGATTCTCCTCAGAGTGGTCATCATCTTTCTCTTTCATCTGCCCTTATTTCTTTGATGAATGTGTGGGGAGAAATGCTCAGTGAAGATGGGAAAGTTGGAGTCCAGCAGATGACTTCTGTGTTGAATTGTACTGGTTCTCCTTGGGTCAGAGACACTAGCTCTCTACCTTTATGCCCTCATTGCTTTGACTTTTCCTGGTCCATACTCCCTCATCTTTCCACTTTGCACCTCTGCTGGTGCCTTAGACTTGACATTATATGTCTCTGTTCTCCTACCCACTTTGTTATGGCCTAGCTGTAGTCGACAAAGCACAAATAGATATCCTTTTGGTATTCTTTAGTGTTTTCAAGGATCCATGTCACATCAGCGATGATGTATCTCGTTCCTCGTCCTTTCCTGAACCCTGCTTGCACTTCAGGTAGTTCTTGTTTCAGGTATGGTTGTAGTCTCTGTTGAATAATCTTCAGTAGAATCTTGCTGGCATGTGGGATCAGAGCGATTGTGTGATAATTTCCACAGACAGTTGGATCACCTTTCTTTAGTATTGGTATTGTGACATAGAAGCCTCTCAAGAAGCAATGGAGATAGAGGGAGATCTGGTGGAGAAAAGTGCTACTGCACTGAAAAGCAGGATTTTCTCTTCAGAAGGAAAAAAACACGCAGCTGATCAGGAACCACACCTCACCTTAGGGGAGGAGACAGGTCAGGTCACTGATTGGGCACGCCCAAGAAGGAGGCGGGCAGTGCAACACAGTAGGAGCTTGTTAAATACGCAGGCAGTTAGAACACAGAAGAAGCTGAAAGGGAGGCTGGAACAGAAGTTGGAAGAGGATCTGGAACAGAATCTGGAACAGGAAAGGAAACCGAAGTGGAAACAGAAACAGTTGGAGAAGCATGTGACAAGGAACAGCTGGGATCCACAGAGAAGCAGGGATCCACAGAGAAGCAGTTTGGAGTCACGAAGGGAGTTATTAGGAGACTCAGAGGCACTGAGAGACTTCTATGGAAGGAAGGACTCAGAAGCACTGAGAGACCTAGAACTGCAGCCTGAGCTACCGGAGAACCAAGCAGGACCTTGGAGCAGTAACCAGAGGGGTAAAGACTTATCCTGGAGACACTCTCAGCACAAGGTACGAAGTGGGGTTGAAGGAGCTAGCAACTGTGATACTAGGAAGCAAGAAAGCTGGAAGAATAGCTTTAAAAGCCAGAACAACGACAGACAGAACTATGGCAGATTTGTGCAGCCTGATATACACTTGAGCAGCATAAGAGACACTAATAAGCCAGCTGGAGCTTACAGCCTGAAAGTCAATAGAAGGAAAAGTGTTAAGGCTTATTTGGAAGACTTGAGCCAAGGTAAAGCTGACATTTCTAGTTTTAATTGTCTGTTCAGAAACTCTCCAGACCGAGTTGAACTGTTAAAGGAAAACCCAACACTTACTTTTAAGGATAAGTGGGGGAGGGGTTTTACTTACATGGAGAACTGTTGTGCTGACAAAAACAGCATAGCCAATTACCATGAGCTAGATATCTTAAACGTTTACCTGACGCAGAAGAAAGACATCAGCTTAGCAAAGGACAGAAGCAGGCTGAATCACTTCTGGCAGAGTTTAGGGAATTCTTAGAGAAAAAGGCAGTCTCTCCTTTTAATCTAACACAGCATGCCAATAGCTGTGAGGAAGAGATGCCGTTAGATATTTCCCTGCCTTCAACAGAACAAGATCTAGCCATGGATTGCTTTACTTGTACTATTGAAAAGAATCTTAATTGAATGCTTTAAAATTATATGAAAAGAATATAATAGAAGATTAACTTACCTGTTACCAGGGTGAAAAAGCTTATGAAAGTTTAATAAGTGGAACCATTTCCTGGAGCTGAGAAGCTTTGCTGTTGTAAGAAGACTTTAGTTTCAGTTCATGGAAGAGTCACATGATTACCTGAATGTGAGTCTAAGAAGGAACGGTGAATAACCTAATGGAAAGCTAGCCCAGCATTGCAAACCCTGACGATTCTACAACCATGGAATGGTGTGGTAACTGCGTCTTCTGGAAACCGGGACACTGCGGTACCCAGTACATGGTATTGAGCCTTCGAGAATGTGGAGACACTGTTAAAGGTGTTTCCCACATTCTAAGCATGAGGTCATGCAATATTCGATGAATGGGTAAGGTTGCGGCCTCCTTAGGGGCTGCCAGATACTGAAGAATTTCAAGTTCTTCAGCTCTCGGTTCCTTCTTGGAGGTCACCGTAATCGAGAGGCCCCGAGCCACATCCCGTATAAAGTCTTCAAAAGACATGTCTTCCGGTGGAGACATCCGGAATTGTGGGGAAGGAGCAGGATCTTCTGGAAGAGTCTCTCTGATACCGATTTATTCATCGGAACACTTGGAATTGGATGACTCGAAGTATCGACGGGCCAGGTGCTCCCGCCTGGCCTGATGATGGTACCGATCGAAATTTGCATTGGAATTCTTCGGTACCAGACCCTCGATGCCGGAGACAGACTCCAGGGCCGGCATGGGTGGTAGCGTGGAGAGCGGCGCAATGGTCAGTGCCAATACCTCCAGTACTGGTGCCAGTATTGATGACTGCGGAACCAATTGCAGAGGCTGCCAACAATGCCGCAAGATTCTGCTCAATGGCTAGGATACGTTGATCCATGGAGCCAGCCGACACCTGGTTATCGATACCCGAACAGTGGGCCAAGACCCCAGAACACTGCACCAAGAGCTCTCCAGAGGTGGACGCCTCGGGAACATCTTGGGACCCCTATAATGCTTTGGAGGCAAGGACCTCCCACTGGGGCTGTTTGGCCAGTGTATTCTCCTCTAGGGCAACTCTTAAAGCATCTCGATACTTAGAAGGAAATCTACCCTTTGAGGACCGACCAGTTTTCAAAGACCACCTGGGTTTCTTTACCTGAGATCCATGGGAGGAAGATAAAGCCAGAGACAACGTCGATGCCATGGACATTGCATCCGAGGAAAAAAAGGTGCCGAGTTTCGCAGCTCAAATCTGCAGGCCCCTCTTTGTCATCTTTCTGCAAAGTAGACATTCCGACAGTGAATGGTTTGGTCCCAAACATTTAAGACACCAGTCATAGATGTCAGTAGCAGAAATGGTACTGCTACATTTGGAACACTTTTTGAAACCACTAGTTGGTTTCTCCATTCTGAGGAACAAATGGGCCTAAGGCCCAAAATGGCACCTAAGCACCTAGAGGGAAAAGACCCTCCAAGAAAAACATTTTTTTTTTTAAACAAGAAAATAGAAGAAGAAAAGAACACTGGGGATACTGGTGCTGGCATTGACGGGAAGGCAGACACACCACGAAGAAAAGATTTTCTACGGTGACAGGAATTTCTCCCTGTCGGCTCCGCGGAAAACAAAAAAAGGAAGAGGGGGAGTTGGAAAGGTGGGAAGGCAGCAGCGCAGGTGCAGTGGGGATGCTCCATAAAGCTTTCCTATAGGACGCTGGGGAGCGTTCCCATGCGGGCTCCGTTGGTGCCGACGTCACCCATAAGTATATATCCTATATCTTTTGTAAATACAGTGCAGGCTCTGTCACAGTGTATAAGTTATTGTTTCATATAAACCGCACTGATTCTAAAGACTGCGGTATAGAAAAGACATTAAATAAATAAAATTACATTCCTGCTTGTTCCTGGAGATTATCTTTAGGCAGATATAGTACAGCCCTTTAGAATATTGCCTAAAACATTTCTTGAGCAGGAGAACTCTGTTGCCATGACTGAAAAAATGTATAGTTCCAACAATAATTAGAACTTATATCAAGTGGTGGAATTCAAAACCTCCTAGGAACCAGTTTGGTCGGTGGTGGGAATCAGCTGGGTCGCACTGGTTTGCGTGAACTGGTTCCTAGCGTTTCCCATGTTTGACAAATCGGCAACGACAGGCCGTGTCACTGCCGCATCTGCACTGGCGGATTCAAAACACCTGATGTTTTTTTGACGGCATCGGGGGCATCTCCTGATGCCGTGATCCCCCCGATGCCATCAAAATGTTGTCAGATATTTGGAATCCTGCCAGTGCAGATGCGGCAGTGAAACGGCCTTTTGGAACTGGTTTGGTAAACATGGGAAACACTAGGAACCTGTTTGCACGAACCAATGCAAACCAGATGAATCCCACCATTGTTTATATCCCATATCTATGAAAAGCAGAAAAAAACAGTTTCTCTCCTTATTTTACATTCATCGAGAATGTCTCCTTGCTAAGAGCTTCACATATCGGTTTAAAGTGATATTTAGTGATGTCCAAACCAACAAAATAAAATTGAATTTGAGAAGAAAGACATCTGGCTTTCAGTCTGAAGATAGCCAGGTTATTGGTATACTGTAATATATCTTGTGTTGTATCTTTGACTCAATACAAGTATTTTTAATTAGATCAGTCTACTTCAATTACATCAAGACAGACTAGCTGATGGACAATAGCTTTTTTTGTGAACAGTCACATGAAAAGCAAATTGCAGTATTTTTGTGGAACAATAATTCATTTGTACATAGCTTTTGTGTTCTACATGACACACTATCGCTACCAACCTTGTAGCCAATAGGAAGATCTTGACACTCCTGTGAACATCCACTGACTTTTTTACTCAAGCATTCATTTAAATTGCAGTTTCTCTCATCAGATCCATCTTCACAATCATTCTTATTGTCACAAACAGCACCTTTAGGAATGCAATTACTATTTTTGCACATAAAAAATGAACTGTTGCATGACTGTTCTGGAAAAATAAAATGAAAAAAGAAATCACATGACCACTTAGTGCTACAACTCGAAAAAAAATAACAAAGCAAGCCAAAATAGTTCTATTCTGATATTCTAAATTGCATATTTTAAATTTACATCTCAGTAGATTTTAAGGCAATAACAACAAAAATGATCTTAATCAATAAAATTTAAAATCAGACTAGAAGAAACAATTAGGAAAATGGCCATATAATAAACATGACCTAATGAAGTATCAAGAATACCTTACACTTTAAAGTGTCATATCCTTAAGTATTAGATAACATTTTTGGATGTTTCTTTCAGTTTGTTTTTAACATTTGTAAAAATAACATTTAATAAAAATGTTTTAATGCACGTTAGAACTTTTTAACATAAGCAAATCAGCTTTATGTGCATTAATTTGCAGGTTAACACATGTTAAATACTTTTTACAGGCACTGAATGATGCTAAAATTGAAATGCACACAAACAAATGCACATCAATATAATAGTAGTGCATTTTTCCTAGAAAAAAAGGTCTAGTACTCATATAGAGGGCTCTGTCATTAATAGATGAGGACCATAGATCAATTTTAACAGGCAACAAACATGGTGCTGGAACTCCATACCACCACATTCCCCCTCAAAAAAGTCCTGCCTATTAGACAGATATATCTATGTATAAAGAGGGAGAGGATGACTTATTAATCCATACGGATTTCATTTGGTAATTTACTCATTATATGTTGAAGTGTATACTTCTGTCTTTTTATTATTTTGAAATTATAAAAATGTAATTAAGACCGCATCATGCATGTCATCCTTCACCTATTTGTGCTATATTTACTGTTTAGATGTATCTACATGTCAGTAGCATAATATATGGCAAATTATTTTTCTACAGGAGCCCTAACAATTGCCATGCCCTGATGTATGTGAAAGTGTGTATATTAAAGACCCGAAATAAAGATAAAGATAAACTCCACCCCTGGATGTCACCCATGGGTTTAACCATTACCCTTGAAACTACTGTAACTATCTGCCTGCCTGTTTGCTAGCTTAAAGAGAAAGGAGTGGGGGGAAAAACAGGGTTGCTAGTCTGCAGCCCTGCAGCCTGGGCTTGAAGGAGCCAATCACCAATGTGTGAGCTGAGAGGCTGTGAGACTTAGCCCTGCCCTTTGCTGTGACATAAGTAACTCTGCCTCTAGACATAACTTGTTGGTTTAAACTGCTACCCTTGATGCTACCAGGCATCTCACCTCTAGCGGCTTACCTAAGGTGCATGCCCAAAGTGATCACTCCTTAGACTGATCCATGGGGTGGAAGATGTGTTGGCCAAAAATGAGTTGGGAGGCTGAAGAGGAGGAAATGTGATATGTATGGAGGGGATGGGGTGTTATGGAAAAGTAGGGAGGATGAAGAGGAAGGACAGAATAGGGGGAAGTCAGTAGTGAGGCCTCGAGTTTTTCAGGATATTCAATTATTGAGGTGGGAGGAGGTTAGCAAGATGGAAGGTGTAAGGAAGTGAATTTGTATGTTGGTAAATGATTGTTTGATAAAATAAGACATTCATTTTGCATGAATTTTTTGGAAAGGTGATCCCAAAATTTGGATTTATTATGGAGACTTGATTCCTAGCATAGGGTAGGTGTGTGGCTATCTCTCAGATATTCCTGGAGGGATATAGGGCCCAATATTCAGCAGCGATGGTTAGCACTGCTAAAGTGATTAGTGGCTGCCGCTGAACTTTAAACTCGGATACACAATACTGAAGCCATATCTGGCCCCAACAATGAATAACTGTATTGCCCAGATTGCAGTCAATCTAACTGGGCAGCGGTGATATTCAACTGCTACCCAGTTAGCTTCAGTGGTGAAAGTTAGGCCAGCCTTTATTGCGCTTGGCTTTCACCACATTGCGATAACAAGGCAGCGGCTCAATATTGCCCCCAGAACACACCCAAAGCTAGCCGTGTTAATCCCTTTGAATATCAGGCCCATAGTATATTGTTTCAGTCTCAGAAGAGCAAAAGGAGGGAGGGATAGTAGTAGTTTTTAATTAAGGATTGAATGTGGTTCAGAGTGCATGTGTGCTATCGGGATGACTGAGGGTTTATTTTTATGAGTGCTGCTGAGCAAGTCAATTGGCATGTCAATGGTTTGTTGCTCCCCCTGGTCAGAGGGTCTGAGCATTTGAATGTGTTGTATGATTATTTGTCCAACTGGCTATACAAGTCTCTTATTTTTTGGTAGTTGGAGATTTTTCTTTGCATTTTGATGATGATCAGTGTGCAATCACATGATTTTTAGGCATTTTGGATGGGATTAATTGAATACAGTTGGTGGATACTGTATGTCAACACACTGTCAATCTCATATTTTGGACTTGATCATTGTACTCAGATTGTACGATGAAGTGAGTCAATTGTGAGCAAGTGGTGGTTTACCATTTCTTTGGTTGGATAAGTTTGTGGTGGGTTTTTCATTTATGGGAGATTGGAGTAGGGATACGAATAAGGAAAGGCAATGTTTGGTGACTAAAAGGAGGGGAATGATTGATGTGGATTGGAGGATCAGAGGTGAGAATGTTTGGAAGTGTACTTGGGCAAGGGACGGCGTGTTAATTAAATAAATGAGAGTGAGTTGGGAGAAATGATAGAAGCAGCAGCTCTGGAAAGCAAATGTGAAGAAACAGCGAAGGGGTAAGGGTTGGTTTAATGAGAAGGTGAAACAACAGAAGAGAAGAATTAGACATTTAGAGAGGAAATGGGTGAAATTATGTGATGTGGATAGTAGGAAGAGCTGATGAATAGAGACACAGATAGTAAAGATGAAAACATGCTTTCTAAGATCATTGCAGGCCAAATAATAATTCTAGGAAATTATGTTTAATTGTGAATAAACTATTGGGGAAAGAGGTTTAATATGTTGAGTGGTGGGGCAAAGCCATGCAGTGACAAACTGGCTAGTTTTTCAGTAAAAATAGAGAAATTGTGATTGACTTTGGTCCATACAGATGTAGGGGAGGTGTAAAAGATGAAATAATGGGGGAGGGGATTAGAGGAGGGTTGTCAGAGTTGGAGGATGGCTGAGTTTTGTAATTTGTCTCTAAATAACCTGAAGAAGGTATGGGGAGAAGTCAAGTGATGTCTGACTACTGATGTAGCTGTTCATGAAACGAGAGAAAGAAGCTAAAAAGATGTTTTACATATTGGAACATGAAACATACAGAGCATGAATCAAGGGAAATTGGAGGTAGTCAAAAACAAAATGGAACGCGCACAACTTCATCAGTTTGGTGTCAGTGAATGAAATGGACTGGCACTATGCAATTTGAATCTGATGATCACATGGTATACTATGCTGGAAATGAAAAACAAATTAAAAATTGTGCTGTATTTATAATTAAGAAAATATTTGTAAGAACTGTAATGAAGTACAGTACAATCAGTTAGTGTTCTCCTCAATCCTTCCTGTTGAGGGTAAAGGCCGAGGCAGATAAACTTGCATCCTAAAGATTAAAGCATGGCTACATGGATGGTGTCATCAAGAGTGTTTTGGTTTCCTTAACCATGGAATGATTTTCCAAGGGCTGTTGAGCAGAGATTGTCTTCACCTATCCAAGAATGGTCAAAGTGTCTGACAGCAGACTGGCTAACCTACTGAAGAAGGCTTTAAACTAGATTCACTGGAATGGGCAAAGAAAGCCCCCAGGTAATTAATCAACCTCAGGTAAGTAAAACATTAAATACATCTTGAGAAATGGGAAAAGAGGCAACATCTGGAAAGCAGTGGGAAATAAGATTCTGATATGGGAAATACGATTCGGAATCTTGAAGCTTTAAAGGAAGAGGATGAATTGGATTTAATGGCAGTCATGAAGACATAGATTATGGAGAACCATGACTCAGATGTAATTAAATCTGACTATAATTATTTCAAGAAGGACAGGGTAGGAATAAAGGGAGGAGGAATAGCACAATATGTGAAAAAAATAATATTAAAGCTATAGAATAGCAGGGTTTATGAGGGAAGGAGGAGGCACTCTCGTTAAACTGGAGTGACTGGAGTGTCCACTTGCACTAGTGCGATATACAAACCTCTTTCAGAAGCAGAAGTGGACAGAGATTTAATATAAGACATCCATAGTATTACCATTAAAGCAGAAGTGCTATTGATAGCTGATTTCAATATGCCAGATGTTGATTAGGATATCCTTGCTGTGGTGCCATTGAGAAATAAGGAGGTCCTGGATTCTCTACAGAGATAACCATTCTGGAAACTAGTAACATAGTATATATAGGAGGGTGCCAGGCCATTCTGGACCTGGTGCTTATGAATGGGGAGAGCGTTTCTGATGCCCTCGTGGGTGACTATCTCTCAACCAGTGATCACTGGATGATGTGGTTCAGTATTAGGACAAGGGCTGAGATAGTTCATTCAAAAGTGAGGGTCCTAGACTTTAGGAAAATTAACTTTGTCAAGATGAGATGATTTCTCAAGGAGTCATTAGTTGGATGGGAACAGCTTGGGAAGGTAGAAAAGCAGTGGGGAAAATTGAAAGGATATTTTAACGGCAACAACCTTTTCTAGGAAAGTAAATAAATGTAAAAGGAAACAGAGGCCACTATGGTGCTCGTAAGAAGTAGCTGAAAAGGTGAGGAAAAAGAGGATCACCTTCATAAAATACAAGAGATCACAGAAAGAGGAAGACAAGCATTGATATTTTGAAAAGTTAAGAGAAGCTAGGAAGGTAGTCAGGAAAGAAAATATACAAGTGGAAGAAAAAGTAGCCAATGCATTATATTGGGGGGGGGGGGGGAGAACAAAACATTTTTCAGATATCTTAGTGAATGGAAGAAGTGCAAAAGTGGTATTGTCAGACTCAAATGGGAAGAGGGGAGATATGTAGTTGATGAGGATAAAGTGAAATTGTTTAACAACTATTTCTGTTCTATGTTAACAGATGAAGAGCCAGGAACAGGACCTCAGAAAATACACACAAATAGGAACCAAAGTGAGGCACATCCTGAATAATTTTCAGAAGACTGTGTTTGCAAGGAGCTAACTAAAATAACAATAGACAAAGTGATGGAGCCAGATGGGATCCATCCGAGAGTAGTGATAAACTCAGGGAAGTTCTGGAAGCTCTACTGTCTAACCTTTTCAATGCTTCTTTAGAGTCAGGAAGGCTGTGGGGTAAGGTTTGTCTTTTTGTGGATTATACCAAGATATACAATAGGCAGACACCTAGGAAGCTGTAGGTAACATGAGAAAGATCTAACAAAACTTGAAGAATACAAGTGTAGTCAAGAATTCGGAAGCTGAGATTTAATGCTAAAAAATGCAACATGGGAGTGGTACAGTATAAGGGGTGAGGTACTTCTATCGAAGAAAGAAGAGCAGGACCAAGGAGGTTGATTGTTTCTGATGAGCTTGAAGTTGCTAAACAGGCAGAAAAAGCATTGGTGAAAGACAGAAAGATATTTTAGTGTGTGAGGAGGGAAATGGCCAACAGGAAGAAGAATGTGATAGTGCCTCTGAACAAGTCTTTGGCGAAACCTTATTTGGAGTATTGTTTGCAATTCTGGAGACCACATTTTCAAAAGGATTTAAAAAGGATGGAATCAGTGTAGAGGGTGGCTATCAAAATGGTCAGTAGTCTTCACAATAAAACATTTGGAGACAGACTTAAAGATCTCAATATGTATACTTTGTAAGAAGAGGGGAGATATGCACAGAAGGATAGCCTCTTTAAATTGAAAGAAAAGTCTTCAACAAGGGTGCATAAGATGAAGATAATAGGGGACAGACTCAAGAGGAATTTGTGGAAATATTTCTTTATGGAAAGAGTGTTAGATACAAGGAATAGTCTCCCAGTGGAGGTGGTAGAGATGAGGACTGTATCTGAATTCAAGAAATCTAGCACAAACATAGAAGAGCTCTAAGGGAAAAAAGGGACTGTATAGCTTAGTAGTTGGTATGGAAGGGCAGACTAGATGGATCATACTGATCTTTATCTGCCATCATATACTATATTACTATGAAATAAAATCGATTTATATAGCATGCAGAGTTCTTCATATGATTAAATGTCATTCTCTTTAATACTCTAGGACAGAGAAAAACATTTGCTCCTTGTAATGATATAAAAGACATAACAAGAAAAGGAAATATAACTGAAACAAAGAAAGAAAAATGAGTCGGAACCAACCTGAATTTAGGCATTTTGTATTTAGAGGGGCTTCATCAGAATGGTCTGGACAATCAAAATCCCCATCACATTGCCATTGTACATTAAGCAAGCATCTTCCATCAGCACAGCTGAATTCCCCAGGTCTACATTGGTGATAACCTATAGATAAAGCAACCAAGGAGAGTTATTGAATGTCTACACAATACAAACTATATTGTACAGTCCAAGTAGCAGTATTTACACATATAGCTTGGCATACACATTTAAATGCTATTTTGGAACAGAGCTTTTTAAATATTACCATGTTTACATTTCCTGGAGGTATGATGATGGCAGGGAAAGCGTAGTTACTCACCTGTAACAGGTGTTCTCTGGGGACAGCAGGAATCAGTCCTCATATATGGGTGATGTCGGCGCCGACGGAGCCCTTGTGCGGAGCAAATCCCCAGCTTTCAAAGAAAGTCTTTGGGAATTGCATCATGCATGCACAGTCCACTTCTCGCCCAAGGGTGCCATCTTGCTCAGCCAAATGACATAGCTAAAAAGACGGCAAAAATGAGCAAAAGCAATTACAATAGGACTGCAACTCCAAGGGGAGGAGGCAGGGTCGTGAGGACTGATTCCTGCTGTCCCCAGAGAACACCTGCTACAGGTGAGTAACTACGCTTTCTCCAGGAACAAGCAGGAAGTCAGTCCTCACATATGGGACTCACCAGCTATAGGCTACCAAGAACCCACAGCTGAAAAATTAGGCTCCCTCTACGAGAGTCGCAAGCAGCCAGAATAGGAATTTAACTGAGAGAGTAGCCTGGTAGCCTGACACAGAAGGGTCGGAGGGCAGGAGTTGCCTAGACCTCAAATAGGTTATGGAGTAAAGTCTGGCCGAAAGCATTGTCCCATTGGGACTCCCTATCCAGGCAGTAATGGGTTGCAAAAGCCTGACCTGAAGACTAGGTGGTGGCCTGGCAGATGTCTGCCAGCGGAACAGGGCGGAAATGAGCCACTGATGCCGCCATGGCCCTGACCCTGGGAGCCGTGACACGGCCTTCCAGAGGAAGCCTCGCTTCCTCATAAGCCCGGTTAATACAGTCCGCCACCCATGTGGACAGCGTATGCTTGGTCACTGCCTCCCCCAGCTTGCTGGGGTCATAGGATATGAAGAGCTGAACAAACCTTCTATGGCCCTGCGTACGCTGAATATAGAAGGCCAAAGCCCTCTTGCAGTCCAGGGTATGCAGTCCCACAGGTGCTCCTTGTGGTCTTGGGCAAGCCACTTAACCCTCCATAGCCCATGTTTCCTGTAAAATAGTTATCTCCAAGTTATAATGCCCTGTTCAATGTAATTTCAGTTTGTTCAATGTAAACCGCACTGATGCAAAATAGTGCGATATATAAGAGAATGTAAATAAATAAATGAATAAATAAATAAATGCAGAATTGTCTCAGCCCGACTGGCATGCAGTCTGGGAAAGAAGGTAGGCAGTACTACCTCCTAATTGAGGTGGAACGAAGAGACCACTTTCGGAACGAACTTGGGGTGTGTGCAGAGCACCACCCGGTTCCTATAGAACCTTGTATAAGGCCTGTCGGACACAAGGGCCTGAAGTTCACTCACTCGCTGAGCCGACGTGAGAGCCACTAAGAAAACTACCTTCTAAGAAAGGTAGAATAGATGGCAGGTTGCCATCGGCTCAAAAGGCGGCCAAGTAAGCTGCCCTAAACCATATTCAAATCCCATTCAATTGCCGGAGGGCAGACCGAAGGCTTCAGTAGAAGCAGGTCTCTCAAGAACCTAGAAACCAGGGAATGGGCAGAAAGAGGCTTCCCCTCCACCGGGAAATGGTTTGCTGCAAGTGCACTGAGATGAACTCTGACGGAGTTGGATTTAAGGCCCAACTCCGAAAGGTGGAGAAGGTACTGCAATACCACTGCAACCTGGCAGGAGAAAAGAGTCACCTTCTGCTTCTCACACCAAACTCCAAACCCATGCCATTTGAAGGCATAGGTCCTTCTAGTTGACAGCCTCCTTGAAGCAAGCAAGACCTCTTCCACATTTTTTGGAAGGAGGAGTGGTGTGAGTACTACCCTTTCAGCAGCCATGCCATTAGGTTGAGGGAGCTGAGATTGCGATGCAGGAGAGTGACCCCCTCCTTCGACAAGAGATTTGGACAGGATCCCAGGGAATGGGGGCCTCCACCGCTAGCTGGAGCAGAAGCAGAAACCATGGTTGCCTCGGCCACCTTGAGGATACCAGGATGATAGAGGCCTTGTCCTGTAGGATCTTGAATAGAGTCTTGGCCACCAGAGGTGTCGGGGGAAACACATACAGGAGGCCCACGGACCATGATATGAGAAATGCGTCAGCAGCCACCCTGTGCGGGTGTGGCTGCCTGGAGCAGAACTGGGACAACTGGTGATTGAGCAGACTTGCAAACAAGTCCATTACTGGCCGTTCCCAGGTCTGGAAAAGCTAATGGACTACTCCCTTGTCCAGCTGCCACTCGTGGGGCTGGAGAATCCTGCTTAGTCTGTTGGCTAAGTAGTTGTCCTGGCCTGGCAGGTAAACTGCCCTTAAATGAATGCCATTGCGGACTGCAAAGGAGCACAGATCCAGGGTTTCCTGACATAGTAGGCAGGACCCCGTGCCACCTTGCTTGTTCACATAGGACATGGCTTCTTGATTGTCTGTCTGTACTAAGACAGGTTGGTGAGTCAAGGTCCGCCAGAACACTCGTAGAGCCAGGCGGATAGCACGGACTTCCAAGAAATTGATTTGTTGTGTTCTCTCATTTGAAGACCACACACCCTGGGAACAAAGCCCCTGGCAATGGGCTTCCCAGCCCAGCAAAGATGCATCCATGGTCAGGATCCTCGTGTGTCGAGGAGCCTGGAAAGGTATCCCTGCTTCCAAGTGGAATGGTTGAAGCCACCAGTCCAGGGATTGTACTAGTCGTCTGGACACCGTGACCCTGTCTCGGAGGCCGCCCGTGGCCTCTGTCCACTGGTCTCTGAGGCACCACTGAGCAGTTTGCATGTGAAGGCAGGCTTCTGGTGTTACATGGACTGTGGAGGCCATGTGCCCGAGGAGGCGCAGAAAGTGCCTTGCTGACACTTGGAATCTGCGACTCACCTGGCGTGCCAGGACTGGAAGCCTTTTTACCCTGTCTGCTGGCAGGTAGGCCTTTGCTTGAAGGGTATCGAGTCTGGCCCCAATGAACTCTAGTTGTTGAGTGGGAACAAGGCTGTACTTGGGGTAATAGATTACAAACCCCAGATGCTGGAGCACCTGGATGGTGCGAGGTGTGGCCTGATGGACCTCTGTGGCTGAAGCGGCTCTGATGAGCCAGTCATCTAGGTAGGGGAAGACAAAAAATCCTTGGAGTCTGAGAAAGGTGGCCACCACCATCAGGCATTTTGTGAATACCCTGGGGGCGGAGGTCAGGCCAAAGGGAAGTACCCTGTACTGGTAGTGATTGCCTCCCACCACAAAATGTAGATGTTGCCTGTGGTATGGGTGTATCAGGATGTGCGTAAACGCATCCTTTAGGTCTAAGGAGCATAGCCAGTCTCCCTGGCAAAAGTAAGGCAGCAATATTCCAAGTGAGAGCATCTTGAACTTCTCCCTTACCAGGAATTTGTTTAAGTTGCGCAGGTCGAGGATGGGTCTGAGGCTTCCTGTTCTTTTTAGCACCAGAAAGTAGCTGGAATAGAAGCCCTTGCCCTGCAGATGGTGGGGCACCGATTCTACTGCCTGATCCTTGAGAAGACTCGCCAACTCCTTCAGAAGGAGGTCCCGGTGAACAGGAGACCTGAGGGGCTCTCCTGGGAAATAAGGAGGAGGTACCTGGTTCCAATGAAGGAGATAGCCCTGATAGACTATCTGCAGGACCCAGGCATCGGTGGTGATGGCTGTCCATCTGTGGGCATACAGGGCAAGCCTTCCTCCTGTGCACTGCCTGTCCCCTGCGGGGAGAGGGGCCATGCTGTAAGAGTCAAAAGTCACTACCAGGCTGGGCCAGAGCCGGTGCCTGGGGTTTGGGGGCTTTCTGCTTATGCGGGCCATGCCCCTGTCCTTTGGCCTGCTGCCCCTGTTGGGGAGCCGGGGAGGCCTGAAAATGGGGATAGCTTCGGTAAGCAATACCCTTTCTCGGTTAAAAGGGCTTCTTACCCAAGCCCTTCTTAGAAGAGACAGAGGTCTTCTTTCAGAGCCGTGTCTTCATCATGTACTTGGACTCAATCTCCGCAGCCTTGTCGGTCATGGGTTTGCCAAAGAGGTTCTTTCCCTGGCATGGGATATCAACCAACATGTCCTGAACCCATTGCTCGAGGTCTGACGGCTGTAGCCATTCTTGGCAGCGTGCACCGATGCCCGCCACAGCTACTCGGGCCGCCGACTCGAAGCCGTCTAAGGCTGCTTGAGTCATGAACTTCAAGCACTCACGGACGCCGGTGGACAGGCTCTTGAAGTGCTGCAAAGGTCCCTCGGAGAGACCAGCCAAGACCAAGTCCCTCAGGGTACATGCTCATGTACAGCTGGTAGGCCTGGATCCGACAGGTCAGCATTGAACCCTGGAAGCACTTCTTGCCAAGGGCATCCAAGTTGTGGGCCTCCCTGCCAGGAGGCACAGAGGAGTGCGTCTTCTGGCTCTTCAGCCTGCGCATAGCTGATTCCACAACCATGGAGTTGTGCGGCAACTGTGCCTTTTGAAATTCAGGGCTCTTACAGACTCGATACATCAAGTCGATCCGTTTGCTGATCACTGGCGCCAATGCTGGTGTCTCCCACATGCGGAGCATCAGTCGTTCCAGGATCGGAGGCACTGGTACAATAAGGGCCTCCCGAGGGGAAGAGTCATACTGGAGGATCTTGAGCTCGTCGGCTCAAGGATCCTCCTCGGACTCCGCGGGGCATGCCAAAGCCTTTGACATGTCCCTCACGAAATCCAAGAAGTTAGTGTCCTCTGGGGGAACATTCTCTGAGGCTCGGACACCGGGGAATTGGATGGGACGTCCCTGTGCTGACAGGTGTCCGGGGACTCTTCCTCCTCTGTCTCCCATCCTGATGCCTCCAAGGAGGAATCGAGGGGTTCCGGCATCGAGGGCCCCGGCATCGATCATCCCGACACCAGTGGAACCGGCGGCGATGACCTCGTCCCCGAATGTGAAGGCCCCCTAGATGTCGGTGGCCTTGTGGTCGGGGCGGAAGAACCAGTGAGACCGGCAATCAGCACCCGCTGCTGCTCCATGAAGGCAGACATACTGTGCTCCAGGGCCACCATTCTGAGACCGAGTTCAGAAGGCTCCACAGCCACCAGGTCAGGTCCTGATGCCAGTTCCCCTGGGAGTGAGTCCTTGACAAGGACAATTGTTACCTGCCTCGGCTGCTCCATATCCCGTCAAGGAAGCTTCGCTGGACGCTCCATCTCGAAGATCCTGGCGGCGCTCAGGGCTCCGCAACCGGTCCCGGGAGGGACCAGGCCGTTCAGAGCCATCCGATGACACCGCCTTCGAGGATTTTTTCTTCCTTCGATGTTCCCGCGAGGGAGACCCCCTCTCCGAGGAACCCCTATGATGCTCGGGCTCGGAGTGTTCCCCCTGAGATGTAGAGGCCTCAGACGAGGTCCAAGCCCACGAAGGTACGGACTCAGTAAAATTCCTATCATGCTGTTGCTGGCAGCTTCTCAGGGCCTTCGAGAATATCTTCCTGCATGGGCCACAGACCTTCAGGTCCTGGACAGGTCCGAGGCACCAGAGACAGTAGTCATGTGTATCGGTGAGGGACATTAATTTAGTACACCGATCACATTTCTTAAACCTGCTGGCAGCCATCGGGGGAAAAAAGGCCCCTGCGAGGTCGAAGACCCGGGCTGCCAATGGAAAAGAAAAAGAGAGCAAACTCTAGTCACAAAGGACAAAAAAAGAAAAATCAAATCGGACTCGATACTGGTGTACCGCGCCAAAGGCGGGAAGAAGAGCTGGTGTCGATCCGGTAAAGAAAGAAATCAATTTCCTAACTTTGTAAACTTTTTCCACGGCGACTATGGGACAACGTCCGTTGGGTTCCACGGAAAAAAGGAGACTGAGCAAGATGGCACCCTTGGGCGGGAAGGGGACCGCGCATGCGTGATGCAATTCCCAAAGGCTTTCTTTGAAAGCTGGGGATTTGCTCCACACGAGGGCTCTGTTGGCGCCGACGTCACCCATATGTGAGGACTGACTTCCTGCTTGATCCTGGAGAAAAGAATATCCTACAATGTAGATGTGGATTTCTCATTTTATAAGAGAAATGAATACGTGCAGCTGTCAATGTAGAGATCTGCTCTCTCCCTCTCCCTTGATCCACCGGGGGGATGATCAGGAAGGTGTGAGGCTGGGAGATGATCAGGGGAAATGGGGCTGCTAGTTCAGAATGTTCATGCTCATTGAATTTAAAAAGTTGCTCCCATGCATATGTGGGAAGTATTTGTATATTTTTCCCTAATTGCAGCTTTTTAAAATTACTGAACATGCAGAAAGATCAACATGCAGCCATGCACTTATTTTACAAGAGGCTCTACATTTGGCATAGCATTTTGTAAAATATTATGAGGCAGATTCCACATAGGCTGTCTATCTCCAACAGGCACGTTTAAAGCAGGTATAGGCACGGCTGTAATCATATTCCGCATCCATGGTTATAGACATGTCCATGTTTCTGTGATCGAAAAAGGGATGTTTTTGCAGTGACCTGTCCAACACATAACCACAGGACATATGAATCTTGCATGAGCAAACTGTGTAAATGTGCCTGGGATTTGACGGGCCATCCATGCGTAAACTGAGAAACCCGTTTCCACGACCGCATCTCCATCCACATGCAAACTCACAAAACGTTTCCACCCCCATGAAGTGAGGCAGCATGTTCAACAGGAAACAGGATAGAGTAGCCCCCGCCCCACCCAACCATGCAAAACCCATATCATACTTATTTCAGTATGGCAACTAGACAGCCCAACATTTTAGAAACAGAGACCTGCCTACTCTGCAGGCTGGTCTTGAAGGAGGAGGAGGAGCTGATGTTGTCTGAAGGGCAAAGGAGACCAGCACAGGCACCAGGCACGCAGGGGCTGGGAGCGAATCTGCAACGCCCTGGCAAAGTGAGTACATGAATAGCAATGCACACATGGGAAGAGGTAGCAGCAGGCAGGCAGCACTGTAGGGGGCTAGAAAATTTTGCACACATAAGAGAATACAAAGTAGAGCTAGGAATGGAGTGAGTGCTGTGGCAGGGATGCTGAACAAATGCAGCTAGAAGATGGCAGTACATATGGAGAGACTGCAATAGGCAAGCAAAAAGTGAGGGAGAGAGGGCAAAAATAGGAAGGATGTGTTATGTGCAGCAGCTACCACTGCACAGCCAAAAGTACACATGCATGCATGTGGAGCAGCAACAGAAGGGCAGATACCAGGAACAGCAGCACTAGTGAAAAACCCAGACATGGGTTACAGGATGCAAGTTCCACATTAGGAAGCATCAACTCAGAAAAAGATATAGGCGTCATTGTGGATAAAGCGTAGTTGCTCACCTGTAACAGGTGTTCTCCAGGAATCAGTCCTCACATATGGGTGACATTGGCGCCGACGGAGCCCTCGTGTGGAAAAATTCCCCAGCTTTCAAAGAAAGCCTTTGGGATTGCATCGCGCATGCGCGGTCCCCTTCCCGCCCAAGGGTGCCATCTTGCTCAGTCAGATGACATAGCTAAAAAGACGGCAAAAATGAGAAAAAATTAATCAAAGGACTGCAACTCCAGGGGAGGAGGCAGAGACGTGAAGACTGATTCCTGCTGTCCCTGCAGAACACCTATTACAGGTGAGTAACTACGCTTTCTCCAGGAACAAGCAGGACGTCAGTTCTCACATATGGGACTCCCTAGCTATAGGCTACCGAGAACCCATAGCTGAAAATGGCTCCCTCTAGAAGATAGGATTTTTCTCAGAGAACACAACCCCCACAGTAGCCTGATACCAAAGGGTCGGAGGGTAGGAGCTGCCTAAACCTCGAATAGATTACGAAGTACCGCCTGACCGAAAACACTGTCCTGCCGGGACTCTCTCTGCAGGCAGTAGTGGGCTGCAAAAGTCTAGCTTCAAGACCAAGTTGCGGCCTGGCAGATGTCTGCCAACGGAACAGAGCGGTGGTTAGCCACTGATGCGGCCTTAGCCCTGACAGAGTGGGCTGTGATTCGGTCCTGCAGATGGAGGTCAGCCGCCCTGTATGCCCAGGTGATGCAGTCTGCCACCCACATGGATAACGTGTGCTTGGAGACAGGTAGACCCAGTTTATTAGGGTCATAAGAGACGAAGAGCTGGGAAGCTCTCCGATGTCCCCGCGTACGCTCCAGGTAGAAGGCGAGCGCCCTCTTACAGTCCAGGGTATGCAGAACCGCTTCTGCCCTGCTGGTATGTGGCCTGGGGAAGAAGGTAGGAAGAACCACCTCTTGGTTATTGTTAAACGAGGAAACCACTTTTGGGAGGAACTTGGGGTGAGTACGTAGGACCACTCTGTTCTTCTAAAACTGTGTATATGGTCTATCCTATACTAAAGCTTGCAGCTCGCTCACATGTCGAGCAGACATGAGTGCCACCAAAAAGAGTGCTTTCCAGGAAAGGAAGCAGAGATGACAGGTGGACATTGGTTCAAAAGGTGGGCAAGTAAGCCGCTGCAAGACCACATTTAAGTCCCACTCTGTAGCCGGTGGGTGAATCGGAGGCTTCAAGAGTAGGAAGCCCCTGAGAAATCGGGATACCAAAGGGTGAGCTGAAAGAGGTTGCCCGTCCATTGGAGAGTGGATAGCTGACAGAGTTAGGTAGACTTGAGGCCTAACTCTGAGAGGTGGAGCAAGTACTGCAATACTTGAGGTACTTGACAAGTGAACGGGTTCTCCTTATTTTGGGCACACCACCCTTCAAATCTACACCACTTGAATGCGTAGGATTTTCTAGTGGATTGCCTCATAGAGGCCAGGAACACCTCCTCAACCTCCTTGGGAAGGAGCAGAGGAGCAAGTACTACTCTCTCAGCAGCCAGGCAATTAAGTTGAGGGACCAGAGATTGGGGTGTAGCAAGGAACCCTGTTCCTGGGTCAAGAGGTCGGGCTGCACACCCAGTGGGAGTGGAGTTTTGGCTGCCAGTTGAAGTAGAAGAGGGAACCAATGCTATCTGGGCCACCTGGGGGCTACCAGGATGACAGATGCCTTGTCCCGAAGAATCTTGAACAGAGTGCATGCCACCAGGGGAGTGGGTGGGAACGCATAGAGAAGGCCCTGTGCCCACGAGATCAGGAAAGTATCCGCCACCACGCTCAGCGGATGTGGCTGCCTTGAGCAGAACCGGGGCAATTGATGGTTTTGTGGACTGGCAAAAATTCCATGGATGAGAGACCCCAGCGGTTGAAGATCTGCTGGGCTACATCCTGGTTCAGTTGCCATTCGTGAGGCTGAAGAATCCTGCTCAACTTGTCGGCCAGGAGGTTCTCCTGACTTGGCAGATAAACTGCATTTAGGGAAATGTGATGTGCCATTGCAAAAGAACAGAGGTCCAGAGTTTCCTGGCATAGGATGTGAGATACTGTGCCTCCCTGTTTGTTGATGTAAAACATTGCTATCTGATTGTCTGTCTGTATCAGCACCGACTGATGTGAAAGAAGATGACAGAAGGCTTGAAGAGCTAGGCGGATGGCTCAAAGCTCTAGAAGATTGATTTGAAGTGTGGCCTCTCACGAGGACCACAGACCCTGAGTGCATGAACCCTGGCAATGGGCTCCCAAGCCCTGCAAGGAGGCATCTGTAGTCAGCACTCTGGTGTGAGAGGGAGGTTGGAATGGTACTCCCTGAAGCAAGTTGGGGGGGTGAAGCCACCATTGCAAGGCTGTCACCAGCAGCTTGGAAATCACTACCCTGTCTCTGAGGTGGCCAGTGGCTTGCATCCACTGGTCTCTGAGGCTCCATTGAGCTGTGCGCATGTGGAATCGAGCATATGGAGTCACATGCACCATGGAGGATATGTGGCCCAGGAGGCGTAGGAAGACCCTTGCGGAGACTTGAGGTCTGTGCTGGACCTGCTGGACCAAGTCCAGCTGTACCAAGTCCAGCAACTGCCTTGCCCTGTCCAGCGGTAGGTAAGCCCTTGCCTGAAGTGTGTCCAATCTTGCCCCTATGAACTCCAAATTCTGAGTGGGTAGTAAAGTGGAGTTTCTGTGATTTATCACAAACCCTAGGTGCTGGTGCAGGGTGACTGTGCGAGCTGTGGCCTGCTGTGTCTCCTGCGCCGATTGGCCCCTGATGAGCCAGTCGTCCAGGTATGGAAAGACGAAAACACCCTGGCTTCTGAGGAAGGCCACCACCACTGCTAGGCATTTGGTAAATACTCTGGGAGCGGAAGCTAGGACAAATGGAAGCACCTTGTACTGGAAGTGGTTTCCTCTGCCCACAAACCTGAGATATGTCTGTGGTCTGGGTGTATGAGGATGTGAGTATAAGCATCCTTTAAGTCTAAGGAGCATAGGCAGTCTCCATGGTGGAGGTAAGGCAGTAGCATCTTAAACTACTCCCTCACCAGGAACTTGTTCAGATTTTGCAAGTCTAGGACGGGGCAAAGGCATCCTGACCCTCCTTCCCTTGCCTCCTTCTTTGTCTCCAAGGTCCAAACCCTGCGTCAGTCCTTCCCCTCCTGTCCTTCCCCCCCTCTCTCCTTTAGCCGTGTCTTCCCCGTCCACCCCTCTTTCTCCTTCCCCTTCTACCCCTATCTTATCTCACTCCTGGTCCTCTTTTGAGATGGTCTCCCCAGTTGTTCTCCAAAACACTTTTCTTTCCATCCACAAAACAACTTGCCCAGCTGATCCCATTCCCTCCTGTTGGCTTCTGGAACCTTCTGTATCCCTCTCCCCTTATATTCTTTCTCTCTTCAATTCTACTCTATCCTCCGGTATCTTCCCTACACCTTGGAAGCATGCCATTGTTCGTCCAATCCTGAAATCCCGCACCTCCGACCCCACTGTCCTCTCCAACTGGCGCCCTGTCTCTAATCTCCCATTCCTGTCCAAATTTCTTGAGAAACTTGTTTTCCTTCAGCTCTCTGCCCACCTCAAAGCCTCTCTTGTTCTCCACCCTCGGCAGTCTGGTTTTCGTCTCGGTCATAGCACGGAGTCTATCCTTCTCTCTCTTCTCAACGAATTGCATGCTGCTCACGATCGTGGTCTTCTCACTCTTGCTGTCTCTCTTGATCTTTCTGCAGCTTTCGATTTGGTGGACCATCGCACTCTTCTCGTTCGTCTTCAAGACACTGGTCTTTCCGGCATGGTTCTTCATTGGTTTTGTTCTTTTCTCTCCTGTCGCTCCTTCTCTGTAGTGGTTGGGTCCTCTTCTTCAGCTCTCACCCCTCTTTCCTGTGGTGTGCCTCAGGGATCTGTCCTTGCTCCCCTCCTCTTTAATGTCTTCCTAGCCCCTCTTGCTCTATTAATCCAGCAGCTTGGTATCTCCGCGTACTATTATGCGGATGATATCATTCTCTTGCACCATACTGATTCCTTTGTGCCCGATATCTCTCCCCTTAACCTTTGCCTCACTGCTGTTGCCTCTTGGTTCACCTCTAATTTTCTCCATGTAAATCCTGCTAAGTCTTTCGCCATCTGGTTCACCCTTGGGAGTCCTTCCCCCACTTGTGCTTCCTCTTTTTCCTCCCAGCCCATTCCTCTTGTTTCTTCTCTCAGGTATCTTGGTGTTATTCTTGACTCCTCTCTCTCATTCAAGGAACATATCTCTTCAATAGTTCAGTGTTCTTTTCTCTCCCTTAAACAGCTTCGGGCTGTGCGCCCTTTTCTCTCACCTTCTGCATTAGCTACACTTATTCTCTCTTTTGTAATGTCCCGTCTTGATTACTGTAATGTTTCCTTAGCTGGCTTACCGCAATCTCAACTCTTCCGTTTACAACGCATTCAGAATGCTGCGGTCCGTGTTCTGTCTTGTGCTTCTCACTACGACCACGTCACTCCCCTTCTGCACCATCATTGGTTACCGGTCTCGTTTCGCATTCAGTACAAGATTCTCACATTTGCACATAGGGTAATTCACACAGGTACCCCTCTCTATCATGCTGACCTGATTCATTTCTGTACCCCTCATCGTCTGCTCCGTTCTATTCACGTTAATCGCATGTCCCTCCCTTCCCCTTCTTAAGCCCACCTTGAATCCACTCGCTCCTCGGCTTTCTATTTTCTGGGTCCTAGACTTTGGAATTCACTTCCCCCTTCCCTCCGCTCAGAGCATTCCTACCAAGCCTTCAAAAAGCAACTCAAAACCCATCTTTTTAGTCTGGCATATGATCTCCCTTCCCCGTCCTTGTTTCCCTCCCCCTTCTCATGTTGATGTACCTCTGCTTGCTTTGTTCTTCTATCCTTTGTCTCTCCTCTGTCACTTTTATTTTTAACTGGCGTTCTTTTCAGTTTCTTAGCAGCGTGTAATTTTAATGTTATTTTAACGATTGTGAACCGCCCAGACGCCACTGGTATTGAGCAGTATAAAAAATGTTTTAATAAACATAAACATAAACACCAGGAACTTGTTCAGATTTTGCAAGTCTAGGACGGGGCAAAGGCATCCTTTTCTGTTTTGTATGAGGAAATACCTGGAGTAGAAGCCTTGCCCTTGCAGTAATGGATGGCCACCTGTGAGTGTACAGGGCCAGCCTTCCTCCTGTGCAGGGCCAAACCACTGGTGGGAGAGGAGCTATGCACTGGGAGTCAAAAACCCCCTTCCGGCTGGGTAGGAGCCGGAGCTGGAGGCTTGGGGGTCTACGGCTTACATGGGCCATGCCCCTGTCCCCTGGCCTGCTGCTCCTATTGGGGAGCTGGGGTGGCCTGGTAAGTGGGGTAGTTTCTGTAAGCCGCACACTTCCTCTGGAAAAAGGGTTTTTTCCCCGAGGGCTTCTTGTGAGAAGGTGCAGATGTCTTCTTTGACAACCTTGTCCGGGTGAAGTACTCAGACTCCATTTCTGCAGCTTTTTCAGTCATGGGTTTGCCGAAGAGGTTGTATCCTCTGCACGGGACATCGACCAACTTGTCCTGAACCCATGTCTCCAGGTCCGACGACATGAGCCAGGCCTGACGGCGTGCACAGATGCTGGCCGTGGCTACTCTGGCCGAAGCCTCAAAGCCGTCGTAACCTGCTTGAGACATGAACTTCAAGCACTCTGATCCCCATGGACAAGGCTTTGAAGTGCTGCAAGGGTTCCTCGGAGAGACCAGCTGAGAACCTGGCAATCGCCTTTGCCAGGTCCCGCAAGTACATGCCCATGTACAGCTGGTAGGTTTTGACATGTCATGACAGCATCGAGCCCTGGTAGCACTTTCTGCCGAGGGCGTCCAGGTTCCGGGCCTCCTGGCCCGGAGGCACTGAGGAGTGCGTCTTTTGGCTTTTCAGCCGTTGAATGGCTGATTCCATATTCATGGAGTTGTACGGCAGCTGTGCTTTCTGGAACCCAGAACTCTTGCGGACTCGATAAATGGAATCGACCCGCTTGCTGAGCACCGGCATCGAGGCCGGGGATTCCCACATGTGGAGCATCAGCCGTTTCAACATCGGAGGCACCGGTACAGTAAGGGCTTCCTTCGGGTTTGAGTCGTACTGGAGGGCATCGAGCTCTTCGGCTCAAGGCTCCTCCTCGGCGTCCGCAGGGAATGCCAAAGCCTTGGCCATGTCCCTGACGAAGTCAAGAACCGAGTGTCCTCCAGAGGGGACCTATTCTGAGGCTCCAAACCCAGAGAGTCCGATGGGATGCACCAGGTTCGTTAGGTTTCTGGGGAGTCTTCCTCCTCAGTCTCCCATGCCGAGTCCTCCGAGGAGAACTCAATGGGCTCCAGCTTCAAGGGCTTTGAGCCCGATCGCCCCGATGCTGAGGGCACCGGCATCGATGACCTCGGTCCCGAATGGGAGGTCGAGGGGGACCTTGGCCGAGGATTGACTCGAGACCTGATTGACTCGAGAATCGGCTCGGCCTCTGGTGTCGACTTCGACGTCGAAGTCACGGTGGTCGGGGCAGATGGACCGGTGAGTCCAGCCATCAGCGCCCGCTGCTGCTCCATGAAGGCAGCCATGCTGCTCTCCAAGGCCGCCAACCTGAGACCAAGCTCAGAAGGCTCCGCAGCTCCCGGCTCGGGTCCCGACGTCATAGGGCCCAATGCCGGCTCTCCCGGAGAGTCCATGAGGACAACAGAAGTTAACTTGTCTGACATCTCCGGCTCCTTGTGAGGTTGTTTAGCCGGCCGCTCCGACTCCGAGGACCCGGGGCGGCGGTCCGGGATCCGCGGCCTGGAACCCGAGGGCCCAAGCCAATCAGAGGCGTATATTGATGCCGCACTCACAAGTTTTTTCTTCCTCCGGTGTTCCCTGGAGGGACACCCCCGCTCAGAAGACACACGATGGTGCTCGGGCTCCGAATCCTGAGATGTCGAGGCTTCTGAGGAGGTTCTGGCCCAGGCGGATGCGGATTCAGGAAATATCCTGTCAGATTGATGCTGCCTGTTCTTCAAAGATTTTGAAGACATCTTACCACACGGCCCACAGACCCCCGGGTCATGGTCAGGACCAAGGCATTGGAGGCAGCAGTCGTGTGTGTCGGTGAGAGACATCAACTTCTTACACTGATCGCACTTTTTAAACCCGCTGGCAGCCATCAGGGGAAAAAGGGCCTCTGCGAGGTCAAACGACCAGGCTTCCAGTGAAAAATAAAAAGAGCGCAAACGATAGTCACGAAGGACAAAAACGAAAAAATGACCGAACCCGATACCGGTGTACCGAGCTAAAGGCGGGAAGGGGAAACGGTGTTGAACCAGGAAGCTGAAAGAAATAATTCAACTTTTCTACTTTTTCCACGGTGAAAACGGGACCACGTCCGTTGGGCTCTGCAGTAAAAAGAAAACAGAGCAAGATGGCACCCTTGGGCGGGAAGGGGACTGCGCATGCGCGATGCAATCCCAAAGGCTTTCTTTGAAAGCTGGGGAATTACTCCGCACGACGGCTCCATCTGTGCCGACGTCACCCATATGTGAGGACTGACTTCCTGCTTGTTCCTGGAGAATATGTTAAAATACTGGGTGGTGTGTTTCAACATATAGATTATTTATATATTTAGCAGGGTGTTTATACCAAGTCATCTTTTAGGCACAGCGGTTTACCTTGTAAGTTAAAGTTAGCAATGTACATTGATAACTTGGATTATACATTAACTTTCTTCTGATGTAATGGAGGGTAAAGTGACTTAACCAAGGTCAAAAGGAACACCTATGGGAATTGAGCCCTGATCTCCTGGATGCTAGGCTACCCTCCACTCCATTTGCTTTCACCATCCAAAAGTAGAAAGATTAGGGGACACACAATGAATTGGATTGGATTACTCCTTCTGCACATCTGGAAAGAAGCAAAAAGAATTGTAGATGATCTCCAAGATGCATTACTTAGACAAATGGTCATGGAACCAACCAGGGAAAGCTCAACGCTGGATTTAGTGCTCACCAACGGTGATAGCATGTCAAATGTCTGCGTGAGTGCCCCTGTGAGCAACAGCGATCATCACATGGTGTGGTTTGAGATAAAAGCCAAGGTACAGGCCAAACATAGCAAGCTCAAAGTCCTAAACTTCAAAAACACCGACTTCAATAAAATGGCCGAGTACCTGAAAGAGGAGATGACAGTGTGGAAGGAGATAAGGGAAGTGGAATTGCAATGGGCTAAACTAAAGGTGGCAATAAAAGGGGCAAATTATCAATATGTAAGAAAAGTAAATAAAAACAAGAGGAGAAAGAAACCTATTTGGTTTTCCAAAGAAGTGGCTGCTCAAATAAAGGCAAAAAACACAGCTTTCGCAAAATTCAAAAGCTTGCAAACAAAAGAACATAGAAATGAATACAGGATCAAACTCAAAGAGACAAAGAGAGAAATAAGGATAGCAAAATCAAAGGCAGAGGAAAAGATAGCTAAAGATGTTAAGGGTGGCGAGAAAACTTTCTTCAGGTATATTCGAGAAACGAAGAAGATCAGAGTTGGAACTGCAGGACTCAGAAGTGCTGGGAAAGGACTCGTGGAAAGTGACATAGAAAAAGCGAAATTGCTAAACAAATACTTCTGCTTTGTTTTTACTAAAGAAAATCCTGGAGATGGACCTCCTGTGACTCCCAAATATATTTTAAATCATTTTTATTGAGTTTCCAAAGTTACATACACAAAGAAAACATATGAAAAGAACATATGTGAAAACAAATGGAGCAAGATATACATGGAAATGAAAACATCACAGTAAAAGTACTCAGTGAATTAAACATAATCTATATAACTCAACAGCAGAAGTCCAGCACTCAAACAATAAACCCGCCTACCCACCCCCTACACCCTCCACTCCCCCCAACCCCCCTCCCGAACCCACCCCTCATGAGCAGCTAATCTCTTCCACACGCCCTCCTCCATATAGCAGTATATCGATAGCATCTAACCATCTAGGCTCAAAGGCGTATCCACCCCACATCCCAAACATGCAGATCCACTTCACACATCATTCATCAGGCCCATAGGACCTGTCACATATGATCCCCCGGGAGGTGAAGAACTCCACAGTAACCCCCTCCCAGACTTTCCCACAGGCTGCTGATTTCTTGTTCCCCAGCATATGGGCTGTGCGAAACTCGTGCCCCCTCAAATTTAGCAAGGCTCTGCACCATTCCCGAAGTCCCGGGGGTCGATCATCCACCCAATGGCGGAGTATGCAAGATTTCGCAATCAAGAAGCCATGAGCATAAAGCTGTCGCGTAGGCGCTTCACCTAATAAGGGAGGGCACCCAACCCCGAATCGAGCAATGTTAGAGGCACCACCACCAGGGGTCCCCCCCGCCGTCTCCAACAAGGTAGTCTCCATCAGACCAAACAAACACCATTCAGGGGAAAGTGTCCTCTCAAGGGGTCTGCAAACTTGCAGCTCGTTATATACGTCCTGCCAAAACTGATTTACACTCACACATTCCCAAAATCGATGTAGCAGAGTCCCCCTATGGGTCCCACATAAGTGGCAAACATCAGTCGAGAGCACCCTCATCCTGGCCGCCCAAGTGTTGGGTACAAATGCTCTCCAGAGCAATTTATATTGTAGCTCTTGAAATTTGACAGATTCAGAGAGGAGCCTGATTTGTTGAAACGCTTCCTGGCAGGCGGTCACCGTAAGTCGGACATCACCATCGGTTTTCCACCGCTGGACTAGTTTCTCTAACGGGGCCCGCTCGCCCCCCGGATAGCACTCCTCCCGCCAGATTCGCAGCGAAAGCGTACCGTCAGTGGCCGCCATAAAGTTCCATATCCCCAATGTATCGAATTGAAAGCCCCCAGTACGTTGCAGTGCTCGGACGTAGTGTCTCACTTGCAGGTAGAAAAAGAAAGTCTGAGGCGCAAGGTGAAATTGTCGCATCAACTCTTGAAAGGAATCTAACTCCGCCTGTGACTGCATATGAAGTTGACCCAGATATCCCAAACCCGCTTGCGTCCAACTCACTGGAAGTCCCCCTCGGTTCCCAGACGGAAAGTCAGCATTATCACGCAATGGCAGACAGTCCGTACTGTACCATTGTACTCCTTTTTTTTGACAAAGGAACCGCCATGCCTGTCGCAAGGCACCAAAATAGACCGACCCGGCTATGCAGCAAGTAGGCTGAATGATAGGGTGCGGAGAGCCGCTCAACCAGTCCCATCGGTAAAATATCCTCCCGCCTCAAAATTAAATCTCTCAGCGGCTTTAACAAGGCAAGAAAGTTATAATCTCTCACCGAAAATAACCCAGCCCCCCCCTCCTCCCTGCTGCTCATCAGCACCGAAAGGGGGATCCGCGATTTCTTGCCCCTCCATAGAAAGAGTCTAATGTGACGCTGCAAAAGCAGCACATCTCTTCTCAACAGCCAAATAGGCAGATGGTGCAACAAGTACATCCAACGCGGGGCCTCCATCATCTGAAAAAGAGCAAGACGCCCCATAAGCGAGAGCGGGAGATCCCTCCATTTTTGGAGAGTAGTCATCGTGCGATGCAGCATAGGTCGAATGTTAACGGCATATAACTTCGACACATGATCGGGGATCTGAATTCCCAGATAGCGGAATTCCCCTGATGCCCATCGCAGGGGAAAAGGCCCTTTCCACTGACGTCTGGCTCGGCCACCCACATCCAACGCGACCGATTTACTCAAGTTAACCCGGAGTCCTGAAAATGAGCCAAATCGCTGGATCATTCCCAAGGCCCTCTCCAGAGAGGCCTGCGGCGCGCATAAGCAAAGGAGCATGTCGTCTGCAAAAGCACTAACCTTAATGCCACCTCCGGGCCAATCAATTCCCTGTATCTCCACGTCCGCTATGAGCGCAAGAAGCAGAGGTTCCAATTGTAGCACAAATAATAAGGGCGATAAAGGGCATCCCTGTCGCGTACCCCTACGTAGCTCAAAAGATTCGGAGCAAGTTCCCCCAGTCGCTACACAGGCTAGCGGACTCGCATACAACGCTCTCACCCAAGACAGAAACTCACCCCTAAAGCCAAATTTCGCGAGGACCGCAAACATATAAGACCAGGAGACTCTATCGAAAGCTTTTTCAGCATCGAGGCTCACCAGTAGCAAAGGAGTCTCCTGGTGCAAACAGTGCTCCATGCCAAGCAACACTTTACTGATATTGGAGACAGCCCCTCTCCCCTTGACGAAACCCGATTGGTGTGTGCCAATCAACCGAGGTAGGAGCCCTTGCAATCGGGCCGCCAACACCGAGGCCACCAGCTTCATATCATAATTAATTAGAGATATGGGACGATATGATGCCGGATCCTCCGGATCGCGACCCTCTTTTGGGATGATAGTTATCGCCGCCGTTCTCATGTCTCTCGGGTAAAGACCCCTCTCTTGAGCATCGTTGTATAAGGCCATCAAAGTAGGTGTAATATGAGGAATCAGTACTTTATAGAATTCAGCGCTATAGCCATCGGGGCCCGGAGCCTTATGAGGCTTCCCCTTCTTTATCACTGCCTGGATTTCTGCCCCAGTTATTCTCGCATTTAATCCCTGAAGCTCCACCTCAGTCAGTGTAGGCACGGGGACGGCCGCCAGGAATTCACGTTCGTGGGCTCTATTCTCAATATCTGGCGTATATAAGGCTTGATAGTATTGGCGGAATACCTGAACAATTTTCCGTAAATCAGTCTGGGAAACCCCTTGTTCATCTCTCACTCGGGCCACCCCCTGAATGCCCCCCTTCCGTTTAACCAAACGCGCCAGGAGCCTCCCTGTGCATTCCCCAAATCGAAACAATTGGTGCTGATAGTACTGCAGCGAGTGGATAGCCCGCTCATGGAGCACTTCATTCAAGGCTCTTTGAGTCCCTAAGTATTCCTCAAGCCTCTTTGGGCGCACCATAGCGGTCCGCTTAGCCTCCTGCAGCTGACTCGTCAGATCCAGAAGTCTCGAATTAAGGCGTTTCCTCTCTCGCGCTACATTTATTTATTTATTTATTTATTTATTTTTTATTTATTTCAGTTTCTTATATACCGCACTTTTTGGGATCAGCGCGGTTCACATGGAACAACAACTAGCACCGGAACAACAGGCTGTTCAGTGTTACATAAAACGCTATACATAAAAATACATACGCTATAATGTGGCCACGTAACACTGCTTTACCTGCCTCCCAAAAGGTCGCCACCTCAACATCTCCTGTATCGTTGAAACGGAGGTACTCCTCCCAGTGGCTCACCAGATACGTTCGAAAGTCTTCTTTCTGCCAGAGGTGACCCGGGAAAGTCCACCGTGTTCCTCCCGGGGCAGTGCCCTGCCAATCCAACACCACTTTCGCATGGTCAGACACCACTATGGGCTCAATCTCCACTTTGATCACTTTACCCAGGCTCTCTCTTGAAATCAGAATATAGTCAATCCGGGACCAGGTTTGGTGTGCTCTCGACAGATGCGTATAATCCTTCTCTACCCCATGCAGAATTCTCCAAGAGTCAAGCAGACCACCCATCTGACAAAGGTATCCCACCCCTTTCTTACTCCAAGCTCCGCACGCGCCGCCAGTCGCGGACCTATCTAACGATGGATCATGTGGGCAGTTGAAGTCCCCTGCCAGTATCAGTGGGATCTTTGGGGCCCCCAGTATTTTCCTCAGCACTAATTGGAAGAACTGATGGTCGTAAACATTGGGGGCATATATGTTACCCAGAAAAATTTCTTGCCCCTGAATTTTAGCATGTAAAAAGATAAATAGCCCTGCTGGGTCAGTCTCCTCCCCCAGGATTTCCACGCCCAGGCCTCGATGTACCAGAATCGCCATGCCACGTTTCTTTATGGTTGTGGATGCAGCAAAGACCTGCCCCACCCAGTCTTTTCTCAATTTGGCATGCTCTACTCCCGTCAAGTGTGTTTCTTGTAATAAGGCTATTTGGGCACGGCTCCTTTTCAGAGCTTGGAGCATCTTGGTCCTTTTAACCGGGGTATTTAAACTGCCGACATTCCAGGTGACTATACGGAGATCATCCCGCATTTCCCTTATCCCGCAGACAGTCCAAGAACCACAGCCACCAATCATACCACTGTTCTAGGTCGCCCAGCCTCGACCCAGAACTCCAGCTCATTCCTATCGTACTCCAAATGGGCATATATGGGGATTGTGACTCCCAAATATAAAAATGGGAATGAAGTAGATACCACACCATTCACAGAAGATGAGGTATTGGAACAACTTGCTAAACTGAAAGTGGACAAAGCCATGGGACCAGATGGGATACATCCCAGGATACTGAAACAGCTCAGAGAGGTTCTTGCAGGGCCATTAAAGGATGTATTCAACAGATCCTTGGAAACATGAGAGGTTCCTGAGGACTGGAGAATGGCTGATGTCGTACCTCTACACAAAAGTGGTGACAGGGAAGAAGTGTCAAACTACAGACCCGTGAGCCTTACCTCGGTGGCGGGAAAAGTAATAGAGGCACTCCTGAAAGAGCAAATAGTGAACTTTCTCAAAACCAACAGGTTGCAAGATTCGAGGCAACATGGTTTCACTGAAGGACGGTCTTGCCAAACAAATCTGATTGAGTTCTTTGACTGGGTGACCAAGGAACTAGATCAGGGGCATGCGATGGATGTCATCTACCTGGATTTCAGCAAAGCCTTTGATACTGTTCCTCATAGGAGGCTTGTCAACAAACTCAGTAGCTTGGAGATGGGTCCCAAGATGGTAAACTGGATTAGAAATTGGTTGACTGACAGACAACAGAAGGTGATGGTACATGGAGCTCACTCGGATGAAAGGAAGGTGATTAGCGGGGTGCCCCAGGGTTCGGTCCTGGGCCTGGCACTGTTCAATGTATTTGTGAGTGATATTGCTGAAGGACTGAATGGAAAAGTCTATCTTTTTGCAGATGACACATAAATTTGCAACAGAGTGGACTCCCCTGAGGGAGTGGATAAGATGAGGAAAAATCTACAAAAGCTGGAAGAATGGTCTAATGTTTGGCAATTACGATTTAATGCGAAAAAGTGCAGTATCATGCACTAAGGTAGCAGAAATCCAAGGGAAATGTGTGCAATAGGGGGCAAGAGGTTGGTGTGCATGTTTCAGGAGAAATACCTTGGTGTGATTATCTCTAATGATCTCAAGGTGGCAAAACAGTGCGACAAGGCGGTGGCAAAAGCCAGGAGGATGTTGGGCTGCATACAAAGAGGGATTACCAGCAGAAAGGAAGAGGTACTTAAGCCACTGTACTGGTCACTGGTGAGGCCTCACTTGGAATACTGTGTTCAGTTTTGGAGACCATATCTTGCAAAAGTTGTAAAAAGACTGGAAACTGTTCAGAGGAAGGCAACCAAAATGATTTGGAGCCTGCATAAGAAACTTTATGAGAAGAGACTTGACCTAAATATGTACACTTTGGAGGAGAGGAGGGATAGGGGAGATATGATTCAGACCTTTAAATACTTAAAGAGGAACGATGAACAAACAAACCTCTTCCAAAGACGGGGAAGCTGCAAAACTAGAAGGCATAACATGAAGCTGCAAGGTGGAAAATTGAAAGGCAATGTCAGGAAATATTTTTTTCACTGAAAGGGCGGTGGATGCTTGGAATGCTCTCCCGATGGAAGTGGTGGGGGCAAACACGGTGACAAAATTCAAAATAGCATGGGACAAGCACAGCGGATCCCTTTACAGCAACAGGATAAAAGCAAAATAAATTGAACCACATTGTCCTACATGGAGTGGTGGGTCAACCCCTAAACAAAGACATGGGGAGGGGTGGCCTGCACAGAGCGACAGGTACACCTACTCTTTTTTTTTTTTTTTTAGTTTGAATAAATCTTTATTAAAAAAATAAAGTAGGAATACAAAATCAAGTCCACATCAAGAGGATAATCACCTGAACCAAAGACAAAGTACAAAGCAAAAGGATCCAACACTGCATTTAGCCCAATTATACATGGAAAGAGAGGGATAAAGAAACAAATACTTCACGAAGATTCCTTACTAATCAAGAACGCCTCACATTGCCCGACATCAAGGAAAACATACTTAATATCATCTAACACCACAATGCATTTACAGGGATATTTTAAAACCAAGGAAGCCCCAATGGCCAAAATCCGATCCTTCAAAGCCAGAAAGGCCTTCCGATGAATCTGAGTAGTCCTGCAAAGGGGACATTTTGCCTGCAAATTTTTCATCCTAAGTTTGGATCCTGGTGCGGCGCTACAGGTGGAGGAGGAGCCTGGAGTCCCCACCCCCTTCTGGCCGCTATTTCAGCGTCGGCCCGCCGCTGACCTGGTGGGACATTTTGCCTGCAATTTTCATCCTAAGTTTGGATCCTGGTGCGGCACTACAGGTGGAGGAGGAGCCCGGAGTCCCCACCCCCTTCTGGCCGCTATTTGTGCCCGAAGAGGCGTGACCTAAGGGGCAGGTAACGCCCCTTTGGAGCCCCTTCGGAGCCTTCTGCATGGTCTCATGGGCAGATGGAGGAAAAAGGTGTTTCCAGCTGTCCCTGCCAAGGTACACCTACACTTATCGTATTGCTGGGCAGACTGGATGGACCATGCTGGTCTTTATCTGCCATCATTTACTATGTTAGTATGTTACTATGAAGCTACAATTTAACCCATTTAAGACTAAGAGAAAAAAGATTTTCAGTCAATGTGTAATCCAATGCTGGAATCCATTAACGAATGATCTAGTAAAAGCTGTTAGTGTAGCTGGGTTGAAAAAAGGTTTGGACAAGTACCTGGAGGAAAGGTTCATAAACCATTATTAAAGAAGACCCAGGAAATCCACTCCCTACCCTGGGACAAGCATGGGAACCTTCCAAGTACATGGGACCTAAATTAGCCATTGTTAGAAACAGGATACTGGGCTTGATGCATCTCAGTCGGGCCCTGTATGGCATTTCTTATGTTCTTATGAAGGAGCATATCTTTCTTCTCTAAACAGATGCTTCCACATAATAACAGACCTGTAGGCATACAAAGTGCGCTTCAGGATCATTCGCAGAAGCAAGCCCAGACTGCAGCAGTGCATACGCTGGCAGATGAAGCAGGAGCAAGGTGAGTGTCGATGCAGAGACTAAGGCCAGTTGAGAGGCAGCTATTCTCTCTCCACAGAGGCCTACTACCACTACTACTACCACCAATACTTTGCATAGTGCTACAAGGCATATGCAGTCCTATACACATAGATGTCAGACACAGTTCCTGCTCAGCTGGGCCGACAATCTAATCAAGACCAACAACACTGCAAAACTGGAAGCTACCGTGGTAAGAGACACATAAGTAATGCATAAGAAACAGAAGAGCAGCTGCGAAGAGGTGGGTCTGTCAGCTGGGTCTGTCGGCCAGAGAAGGAGCCTGATGCACAGACAAAGGTAGGGTGTCTCAGGCATATGGAGCAGCAAGGTGGAATGAATGAAGTCTGGAGGTGGAGGTGGAGGTGGCAGTGGCACTGGCAGAGAAAGGCACCAAGAAAAGGAATCTGGCCCAAGTGTGGAGCCCCCAAGGAGTAGTGTACACTGAGATTTATTTATTTATTTACAGTCAAACCTCGGTTTTCATGATTAATCCGTTCGAAAAAGTCTGACTAAAACCGAAACGTATGAAAACTGAAGCAATATTTCCCATAAGAAATAATGTAAATCCAATTAATCCGTTCCAGACACCCAAAAATATTCACAAAAAATACATTTTATAAAGAATAACTATATTTTTACATACAGAAAACAATGAGAAATAAATATAAATGACTAATGAAATGGATAAATGAACATTTAACATCACTGAAAGCAAGCTAAGTACTGTACTGTACAGTACAGTATGTTAACATCTGGCCTTAGCC
Source organism: Ichthyophis bannanicus (assembly GCA_033557465.1). Lineage (NCBI taxonomy): Eukaryota > Metazoa > Chordata > Amphibia > Gymnophiona > Ichthyophiidae > Ichthyophis > Ichthyophis bannanicus. The sequence continues at coordinate 728,526,160 of CM066036.1, read as the reverse complement.
ACCCCTGACAAGCTGCTGTGCCCAGCTCTCTTCGAAATCACATTGAATTCAGTCCATTAAAATACCTTTACATTATCTGCTCAATGCTTCAGAATGGCAGAAAATCTTAATGATATAGCTTCAGACGTACCCTGCAAGAGAAAGAACTGCCTCCCACATTCATGCAACATCTCCTGCTTACGTTGACAGCTTTTCTTCCCTGCTACCGGGACAAAATCTCAGTCAAAAGACGTTGAAAACCGAAGCAATGCATGAAAACCGGGACAAAATCTCAGTCAGAAAAGACGTTGAAAACCGAAGCGTATGAAAACCGGGGCAAATGAAAACCGAGGTTTGACTGTATTTTACTTAGCAGTTTTTTTATACTGCTTTATCATTTCAATCAAAACAGTTTACATTGCAACAAACTTGGTAATGTTCATAAAACAGGAACATTGATAACTTGGATTTTTCTGAGGCAATGGAGGGTTAAATGACTTGCCCATGTCCATAAGAAGTGCTAGTGGGAATTGAACCCTGGTCACAAGCTAGTGCGCTAACCATTAGGCTACTCCTCCACTGGGAGATGCAACAGATGTGGTATTCACTGGCCGATAAACCCTAAAGGAAAGTTAAGGACACAGCGTCCTCCATATAAAATGGAAAGTTGTCATTCAGAGTGGAGGAGTAGCCTAGAGGTTTAACCTGTGTCCTAAAATCCAGAAGATCAGGAGCGAGTCCCACTTAGACCTTTCATCCCCATCCCATAATGGAGTTTGGCTTGACGATCACCTGTCCCGTCCCGTCTTCATTAATAGGGGGTGATCGTCAAGCCAAACTCCATTATAAAGAACAATGGATTTTCCGCTTACGTTCATTGTCTCCAGAGGGAATGAATATGGAGATTGATTGGTGGGGATTGCAAATGTGATTGGTCATGGTGCAAGAGGAAGTCAGCTGTTGGGAGGTCACTCTGACATCACTTTTATGGACTTTAAATTGGAAGTTTGGTGTTGGTATAGTTCATTCGCCTGAGGAAGAGCTGCAGAGCTAAGCGGCTTGAAACACTAATTGGTGTTGCATATGAACTGTATTTGTCTATTAATGATTGGGACATTGGATGAAGAAATCTCGAGTAGAGACTTGCTTCTGGTCCTCCTCTGTTGAGTGGTATGAAGAAAAGCACATATTCAGTAGTTATGCCAAAGCGGTCTTCTTTGAAGATATCGGCAGCATTTTTTGGCTTAATTTCAGATAAGTACCTTTGGAGACCATTAATGTTTGAGGAGTACCATTGGTGAGGACTAATCACGGACAGAGATTTCTGTTGAAGAAGAGGAGTTCTATTTCAGTGGTATAGGTATAACAGCTTGACAGTGCTGTAGCACCTGGTTTTTGATCTGTAATTGGTCATTTAACATTTAATTAAAAAGGAGGGCCCACTTCGAGAGTAGGATGATTCCTGCTCATGGTGGGTTATCCGACAAAAAATATATTGTATAATTTCAGTTACAACTGATTTTGGTGATAAATCAAGTATTGGGGGGCATTTAGAACCCATAGCAAACCAATCTTTCATAATATCACTACCAGGACTCACATAGCACCACACCCTACCTATCAAAAGGTAACATTGCAAATATTAAACCAATACATCTCAGAGAATACCAATACATCTCCTACTGGGGAAAGAGAACAAGTGGCACTGTCAAATAGACACTACATGAACAGAATACCTCAGCTTGGTTATACAGGCAGAACATAGACCGTCACCAAATAAAGAACAAGGTATCACAATTTAGAAATAGGAAGACAATAATTAAACTGGGAACCTCAAAAGCCAAACTTGGAATGTACAACAACACTGGAGAAATAAAACTATGGGGATGTTTACTAAACTGCGGTAAAGGAGCAAGTGTGCCATTCACATGCGCGAATGGCGCCCTTAGAGAATCCAAAAAGCCACTAGCGTGCAGAGAATGGGCATCCACAGGGCAGAGAGTGGGGGTCAATGGACGGGGAGTGGGCAGGAACAAGGCCTGCTCCGTTAATAACGGCACCTTAACGTTAGGAAAGTTAACGCATATCAAAACCTCATGGTAAGGGTGCATTTTGAGGAGAGGGAGCCTATTTCAATGTCTGCAATGTGCTGCACAGACAGGTGAGCCCAAGAAAGTGATAGTAGTGATCCACTTGCAGCAACAGCATAGTGTCCAAGTATGAAAGGGAACTATGTTGATGGTGCAAATGGGGCAAAGGAGGGTGCATGTGGCTCATGCAATGGGTCCGCTGGTGCACAGGGCTGACTAGGCAGTTGCCTAGGACTTGAAAATATGCCAGACTCTGTCAGACAAAGGTCCATCATGCCCAGTATCCTGTGTCCAACAGTGGTCATTCTAGGTCATAGGTACTCAGCAGTTTCCACAAAAGACACACAGGATGCACAGTGCATGTATTGGGCAAGCAGGGGATATTCTGGGCCCCTCATTAGTAATGGTTTATGGACCGTTCCCCAGGAACCTGCCCAAACATTTCTGAAACTCAGCTACACTAACAGCCTTTACGACATCCTCCGGAAATGAATTCCAGAATTTGAGTACACATTGACTGAGAAACCATTCACTCCCAGTAGTCCTCAAAGACTTACACTGTAGCCATATTCCATGTCCACTAGTCCTACTACATTTGGATGGAGTAAAACATCGATCCACATTTACCCAATCCACTCCAACCAATATCATATAGATCTCTAACTTAACATCCCTCAGCTGTCTCTTCCAGATGTTGAAGAGATATAACAATGGCAGGCGGTGATGGGGTAACTGCAGAGGCATATGGTTGTGGGGGAGATGTGTGGCCATCCATGTAGTCCTCTGCCCCCCCAGCACCTGCCAACCAGCATGTTGGATGGGCTGGGACTGCATACCACCAAACCAGATAGCATATGGGCATGTCAGCATGGCATGAGGTGTTGGCAGAGGGGGCAGCAGCAGCCACCTTCAGCAGACCAAAGTCATGCCCTGATCCTGTGCACAGTGCGCAATGCAACATGTGCCAAGGTCTGTCTGATATGTGTCACCCCCAGGGAGTGTTGTAATCTTATGGCAGCACTGTAGCTCCATGCACGCAGTTGGTGTGTATATGAGTGGTGGGTCACAGGTTTGGCTCCGGGATGTGGATTAGGCATTGCATGTCCCTGTGGCTAAACTTTAGTCCACAGTGCGGGTACAACACCAACATATGCAACACCCAATGAATGGGCCAGGAAGGGCACAAACACCCATCAGCCACACAGACAGGCTCCACTATCCTCAGCTGGATGGAGAGTCAGGCTAACAGCACTGGCACACTGAGCAGGCATTAACATCAGAGCATGCTACTAGCTCCTGCACAAGGAGCACACATTAACAATGCTTGAGCTGATATCGGGATCAAGGTGGCAGGCAGAAATGCCAACCATTCCCATTTTTGCACTGCATGGCAATATGAATTCATGTGTGTATATCTATCCATTGTTTTGTGACTTTCTCTACCTCACTGAGCCTTGCAGTGCCCAAGCTGTTTCCAGCTTTAATCTGCAAATATGCATGATGAGGAGAAAAGTATTGTGGATATGGCCTGAAACAGGGCAGACTGGCCAGGATGGGTCTGCATTGGAGGTAAGATCAATGGCTGAGATGTTGTAGTGCCCGTCTGCCATGTGCATGGCCTGGGTGGACACAACATGTCATGCTGAGAGGGCACAATCATCCTGACCGAGCAGTGACCGTGGCATGGCTATGTAGCCACATAGTGTCTGGTTCTAGTGATGTAGGTGCACTTCCTATCCTGGGAGCCTGATCACTTAACCAACTACTGGGTGTCCATGTCATATATCCCAAGCCTGGGTGTTCTGTGCACATGCAATGTGTATAATCAGTGGACTGTCCACAGTTAGTATGTGCATCGTTGGAAAACCCAGTGATGGGCAGCAGGTGCAGCCTGACTGTGCTTCAGTGGGTGATTGTTAACTAGATGGTTGGGGGAGGAGATGTTCCAGCTCTATTCCCTGTGGTAATGGTAGGCCTAGATGCCCCCACCATAGGTTGCATCAGCTGTTTAACACTGGGTATTAACATGCACTGTCCTAGGAGGATCACTCTTCAACAGGGGCAGATCACAGGGCCAGACTGGTGCAGTAAGGTGACTAGCTGAACACACTGGCAGTGATGGAGATCTGCAGCACAGGCAACAGAGACCATCTCTAGCACTGCAAGTCCTGGGGACCAGGTACTGGGTGGCCATCCTCACCCTTGCAGTGACTGCTGAAGCTGTGCAGTAGCACAGTTTGTAGCTGTTATGTCATTGCAGTGCACACAGTCAGTGCATCGTACTGAGCTGATGTGATGTACCTGTCCATTCTCCCTTACACTGCTGTTCTGTGTGAGCAGTGGATCATGGGTATTGGAGGGGTCAACCTAAACCAGCACACACAGCAGACAATTTAGGCAGAGACTTGCAGCTTCTTCAATTCCAGACACTGCAAACTCAAGAGGTGTAGCATACTGGTTAGTGCAATATCCCCATAGGCAGGAAACAGGGGTTTGATTTCTACTAGCTCTTTTTATGAATGTATGCTACTCTGGCCATTTTCATGCCTGTGATAGTCAGGGCTCTCCTGTGCCCAATCTTCAGGTCACCACTCCCACTCTGTGCTCATGTGGCTGCAAACATCCTGTCGCTTCTGGCTCGGCTGGGAGACATGTCTTCCCCATCCTAGGCCATACATTGACATTGCAGCAATTTACATTTGCACCACCCTGTGCATCATACAGCTGCCTCCCACATGCTCGTCCATCTAACTGATCATTACATAGGGTGCCCACCCATATGGCAAGTCCAACAGCTCCCACCTGTCCTTCCTTCCATCACCTTTACATTGACTTTCCATGGTGCACTATCCAGCGTTAGGGTTACAGCCATTTTCCTGCCTTTAGATGCATGCTTGTCAACTTGAAGCATCTTAAAACCCTTGTCCATCTTAGGTTCGGGCCCCTAAACCCTTTAGGGTGCCTTAACGTCATGCACCTTAACCCCTGAGGGTGCCTTAACCTCAGGCGCCTTAGGTTGAAGCCCCTTAAACCCCTTGGGTGCCTTAACATTTGTCACCTTAATGTGAGATGCGCAGTTACCGCGAGTTAAATGGTCAGGGTGCCTTGTTCCATGTGTTACACAGCCCATAGCTCCCTTTATGCCAGACCGCCCCGACCCACCCATAGCCTTATATGGCTTTAGGAACCTTAGTGCTGCCCTTACCGCTGGTGATTTTACTGCAGTTTGGTAAACATCCCCCTATGAATTAATTTCCTTTTGTACTAAACAAAAACGCAAAGACTTAGCGATGCACATTTCCTAGAGCTAGCATATTCCAGTTATTAAATTCAAAATAAAAAAAGTATTTTCCTACCTTTTGTTGTCTGGCCATTTTATATTTCAGTCACAATTTCTCCAGTCACTTTCTTCTGGTTTTTTTGTATCTTCTGCTAACTCTCCATTGTCTGCTGTCCATTTGTCCTTTCTGCTCTCTTCTAGCTTTCTTTTCCATTCTCTCTGTAGATCTGCTTTAACATACTGATTTTTCCCCTTTGGCACGTTCCTCCATTTCTTTCTTTATTCCTTTTTCATCCACTCAAATTTCACCCTTCCATCCTCAATCCCCACTTACTATCCTAATACCCAGCCAATCGTAGAATTTTCTTCCCTCCCACACAAAATATATTTTCCCATCTCCATTCTCACACCCCCAGCCCACCTACTTCTAGTCCTACCCCAATATCAGCTCCCTTCTAGTTCCAGCCCACCCAGCATCCACTCCTTTCTATTTCCAGTCTCCCATCCCCCCGCATCAGCCCATTTCCAGTCCTAGCCCACTGATTCGTCCATTTTGAATCCTAGTCCCCCCATAAGCCATTTCCAGTCCTATTCCAGCCCCCATTGGCCCATTTCCAATCCTAGACACCCCATTAGCCAATTCCAGTCCTATCCAAGCCCCCCATCAGCCATTTCCAGTACAAGCTCCCCCCCAACAGCCCATTTCCAATCCTATCCCCCCCAGTCATTCCCAGTCCTATCCCAGCCCTCCTCAGCCCATCTCCAGTCCAAGCTCCCCCCATAAGCCTATTTCCAATCCTAGCCCCCATCAGCCATTTCCAGTCCTATCCTAGCTCCTCATCAGACCATTTCCAATCCTAGCCCCCCCATAAGCCATTCCCAGTCCTATCCTTGCCCCTCCCCCTGAAGAGCCCCGCACCTGTATGAGTGGCTTCTGAGGGAGCTGGGGAGGCCAGCTCACCTCTGCACAGTGCTGGAGTGAAGAAAAATGTGTTCCTTCACTCCTGCTGTGTTCTTGTGAAGCAAGCTGAGTGCTGGGAAAGGTTAAAGGGTATTTCCTGTTTTCCGGCACTCCACAGGCTTCACGCGAACAGAACACAAGTGAAAGAACACACTGTTCTTCACTCCAGCACTCTGCAGAGGTGAGATGGGGCCTTGGGCCTCCCCAACTCCCTCTGAAGCTGGCCCTGCAAACCCACTCCGTGGAATGAAGTTCATGTGGGGCCCCCTGAAGCACAGAGCCCTATGCGAATAACATTCTCGCACAATGGATTGGCCAGTCCTAGGTATATGGCGCCTCAAAAGACAGAAGTCACAAGTCCTCCAACCTGTAAAGTGTAGTTTAAGTCTGATGACCCGGTAGCTAAGATAACTGGTTGGATCTGAATTAAAGCCTTAAGGATTAACTAACCTACTCTGCAGGCATTGTACCACTGAAAATCAGAAGTCTATTGACTGAAAAAGCTGCTTTTGGGAAAGCAACCCTACAGTACTGTCACGCCCTCACCACTCGCCTCCAGCTTAGAGGGGTGTGGTTGTATAAGGAACTTTCCCCTTTCAGCCTTAACTGACTAATTCCCCGCAATATTTTCTGTGAAATGTAGTTTAATTGCGCTATATAAGGGCTTCAGGTAGAAAGCTGTATTCGGGCTCCTTAGGGTAAGGCAATAACAGAAATTTATTGAGCACAAAAAAGGTTCATAAATACCACATTCAGGCATACTTCTCCAGGCTTCTTCAAAGTACAAAAGGTTATAAGCAAAACAAAACCCAAAACCAAAAGTGGCAGCTTAAAGTATTCTTCAGCTCAGAAAAACATAGCCTTTTAACAGCAAGGCTACCAGCTTCCTTTAGCCTTGCTGGTTAAAGCACATAACACAAAACAGGCTTTCTTCTGTGGCAGTTTGCCTTCTTTTCCAGTCTCAAACCTTTCCAGGCTGTTTTCCAATTTACAAGCAAAAACAAAAACTCCAAACAGGAACACACTTTCAACGTGCAAGCAAAGTTCTATTCAGGTTTCTCAGAAAAATTCAAGAGTAAAAAAAAAAGAAGCTTTTTCCTCACAGTTAATTTGGCTTCTTGCCGCCTCACTTCACAGGTAGCAGATGGTTAACAAGCACAATTCACAACTCCAGCTTGTTCTTACGTCTTAGTAAAACTTCCCCTATTTATCACGTGGGAATTTACAATCCATCTACCTGCTTCTTATGGTTACCTTTCTCTAGAGGGCTTTCTCTCAGGGCTGATTTTCCTTCAGGCCTTCTGCGGCTAAGGCTTGGCACAAAGAGCAATCAATGAGGGTGTCTTCCTCATTCAGCTCAGCATCAGGCTCTCCTAGTTGCATAGACTCTGACTTTCCTTCTGGCTCACCGGGCTCGATTAACAGCCTCTCATTAGAGCTGAGAGCGTCTCCTGCTCCTCTGCATTGCCCAGCATAAGTCAGGCTTCTCCTGCTCTGCTCAGCATTAATCAGGCTTCTTAGGCTCGTACCTGTGCCTCGGCTTGTATCAGCTTCTCTCTCTCTTTCTCCTCTTCTTGCCCTTGCTTCTGGCGTTCCTTCCACCCTCTCTATTCCCCTTTACTATAATCTAGCATAGGCTTATATCTCCAGGATTCTAGCCCCACCTCCTCTCTTCCCAGCTGACTGAGATCACTCTGCTTTCTGGCACCTGAGTAATCAGGGAGCTTACTGACGTAAGGGTCTTGGACCTCAAGTCTGTATTCACTCTCCCTTATTTCACTAGGGGAAACATGAAACCTGTTCCAGCTGGGGGGTTTCTGGTTCCTAGGTGAGGTTGTGGCTTTGTTACCCTGACCATGCAAAAGGGGCCCTTTTACTAGGGTGAACTCTTTGCCTTTTTCCCTTTTCCCTAAGTCAGGATAGGCTTCCTTATCACAGTACAAAACTGCAGTGCAGCAGCACAAAACACTTGACTCAAGCCCCATATGGATACAACTGCATAATCAGACAGACTTGCACCATTGAGAAGCTCCAACTAGGTCTGCATCATTTACAGCTTTTAAAACGATGATAGTGGCACTTTGCCACACTACAATAAATCATTCCTTGGAATATTACTTTTTTTGTGTAGCAGTAAGCAATTGCTGATGGTACTAAGCAATAGAGATACTTTTTAAAGAAAGGAGTTTGTGTGCTAAATTTTATTTGCAACTATGTTTGAATCATTTTTGCCCTTTACTTAATGCCAAACACCCCCAAGATCTCTGGTCTAAAATGTAAAAAGTGAGATAAAAACAAAGCATTTATTATGAAGCCGTACTGCAATTTTACCAAAGAAGTAGTGCTTAGCAGAACAACTGGAGGAAGGAAGTCTTTAAGATGTATCCTGTATTAGAAGTAAGCAATAACATTTGAAGATTGAAAGATGGTCTCACATTTTATGCCACATTAAAATATCCCAGATGCCTTTTTTTTGACTATCTGTTATTAGATTATTTCACTGCAACATTTATCAAATGTGCTATTACATAGTCAAAAATATATTTTAAATGTAATACTTAACCACATTCTGGGGACTCATCTGATCCATCACCACAATCATCATCATGATCGCATACAAACTGCTTGTGGATGCAGACTTTGTTAAGGCATGCGAAAGCATTTTCATCACAAGTATTGTTGGGAGCTAGGAAAAATAAAGGAGGAAAATGAGAAAACAGTAGAAGATCAGATATCTTAGATATTCTTATTTGCACTACTTTATTTTCGATGCTTTGAAGCAAGTCTTATAAGCAATCAATCGCAATGAGCTTTTCAATTGGTTGCTGAAGCAAGCTGCAACAGAAACAATTGACTTCAGTGGAACCAAAATTGTTTCAGAAGAGAAATGGAACATGACAGAGTGACAGCACCCTGAAAGGATCAACAATGTACGAGGTTTGATCAAAAAGTATTGAGACTTGTTGTGTAGTTATATAACAAAACGTCGCACCATGATGCTAGTAAGCATGCAGTGACCTAATTATGTGCTCTGCAAGTGCAGAGTGTAGCATAGCTGCAGCACACCTGGACTTTTTTAAATCATGTGCTGTTGGTATTGTGTAAAAGCAGTTGGTCAGATTTACAATGAGTGAAAAAATTGAACAGCAAATTTGTATTAAATTCCGCCAGAAACTTGGAGATCTGTGCAAAGAGACTTATGACTTATGACAAGTTACAGAAAGTGTATGGCAATGAATGCATGAATCATGCTCAAGTCTATGACTGTACAAATGTTTCCAAGAGGGCCGCCAAAGTGTTGACAGTGACAAACGTTCTGGAAGGCCATCTAGGAGCAGGAATGAAGACAAAGGCGGATGTTTACTAAACCGCGCTAAAGGAGCAAGTATTCTGTTAACGCATGTTAACGGGGCACTCACGCTGTTAATGTGTGTTAACGGGGCACTTGCACCATTAACGCATGCTAATGTGCCATTAACATGTGTTAATGCCACTTTAGTGCACGCTAACGGGATCAACAGCGTAAAGTGCCCTATGGGTGGAGAGTGGGGGTCAATGGGTGGGGACAAGGCCCTGCTCCATTAATGATGGCACCTTAACACCAGGAACCTTACCGCATATCAAAGCCTGTCGGTAAGGGTGCATTTTCAGGAGAGAGAGCCTAATTAAACATCTGCAATGTGCTGCACAGACAGGTGAGCCCAAGAAAGTGATAGTAGTGATCCACTTGCAGCAACAGCATAGTGTCCAAGTATGAAAGGGCACTATGTTGATGGTGCAAATGGGGCAAAGGAGGGTGCATGTGGATTATGCAGTGGGGGCTGCTGGTGCACAAGGCAGACAAGGCAGTTGCCTAGGTAGCACATAAGCACATAGAACCTGAAAATATGCCAGACTGTGTCAGACCAAGGTCCATCATGCCCAGTATCCTGTGTCCAACAGTGGCCAATTTAGGTCACAGGTACCTAGCAGTTTCCCCAAAAGATACACAGGATCCACAATGCTTGTGGGTAAGCAGTGCATATCCAGGGTCCTATTTAACAATGGTTTATGGACCCTCCCCAGGAACCTGTCCAAACATTTTTTAAACCCAGCTACACTAACAGCCTTCACTACATCCTCAGGTAATGAATTGCAGGGTTTTATAATGCATTGAATGAAAAAAATATCTTCACCTAGTAGACCTAAATGGGTTACACTGTAGCCACATTGCATGTACCCTAGTCTTTCTACATTCTGATGGCATAAACAATTGACCTACGTTTACCTGTTCCACTCCAGGCAATATTTTCTAGACCTCTAACATAACACCTCTTAGCCGTGTCTTCCCCAGGTTGAAGAGACATAACATTTGCAGGCAGCGAAGGAGTCCCTGGAGAGGCAGATGGTTGTGGGGGGGATGAGTGGCCGTCCATGTATGCCTCGCCTCCCTCCCACCGGACCCTGCATCCTAGGCACCCGCCAAGCTGCATGTTGACTGGCCTGGGACTGTGCACCATAAACACTGACAACACATGGGCATGTCAGCATAGCGTAGGGGGTGTTGGTGGTGAGGGCAGTGGCACCCACCTGCAGCAGACCAAGGCCATGCCCTGCTCCAGTGCACCATGCGCAGTGCAGCATGTGCCAAGGTCTGTCTAAAGGGAAGCATGTCAGCCCCAGGAACCAATGTGACCATGTGGCAGCAATGTGGTGCACTACACACAGTTGGTGTGTATAAGAGCAGAGGGTCAAAGGTTTTGGTCCTGGCTGTGGATCATGCAGTGCATGTCCTTGTGGCTAGATCTTATCCCACAGTGCAGGTACAACACCAACATTTGCAACCCCCAATGAATCGGCCAACAAGGGTACAAACACCTACACAGACAGGCTCCATTATCCTCAGCTGGATGGAGAGTCAGACTGATAGCACCGGCACACTGAGTGTGTGTTAACATCAGAGCGCACTTCTAGCTCCTGCACAATGAACACACCTTAACAATTCCTGAGCTGAGATTGGGACCAGAATGGCAGGCAGGCATCCCTATTTTTGCACAGTGCGTCAATATGAGTGTGTGTGTGTGTGTGTGTATTCATTGTTTTGTGGCTTTCTACTTTTCACTTAGCCTCGATGTGCCTAAGCTGTTTCCAGCAGTAGCCTGCAAATATGCATGATGAGGAACAAAGTATTGTGGGTATGGACTGAAGCAGGGCAGATTGACTAGGATATGTCTGCACTGGGGGGTGGATCAATAGCTGTGATGTCGTAGCACCCAAATGCCACCTGCAAGGACTGGGTGGCCACAGCATGTCATGTTGGGAGGCATTCTCACTCTGACTGAGCAGTGACCATGACATGGCTATGTATCCACATAGTGCTATTTAATGTCTGGTTTTAGTGATGTGGGTGCATTTAATGTCCTGGGAGCCCAATCACTGAACCAACTGTTGGGTGTCCATGCTGTATATCCCAAGCCTGGTTGCATGCAATGTGTACAGACCAGCGAACTATCTGCAGTTGGTATGTGCATGGCTGGTAAACCCAATGGTGGGCAGTAGGTGCAGTCTGACTGTGTATGCTATGGATGAATGTTAGACCTAGGTGGTTGGGATGTGAGGCAATCCATTCCTACTCCCAGTGGTACAGGTGGGCCAGCAGGACCCTAGTAACAACCCCATGCAAGTTCAATACTTTTTGATCGCATCTCGTACGTATGCAATTTGAAGGAAGGTTAGTATTGAACAAGTTTGAGCTTTACCTTTAATGAGATCTAGAAATAAATTAGAAGGTATTGCTAAAATAAACATTGGATATTATAGATCTTTGTCATGGGAGAAAGGTTCAGGAGACCTTTCTCATTTTCATTCCTACATTTACATGATTTTCCAGAAGGGACTCTAAACAACATAGTATCATAGCATATGGTGAAAATTATTTGGAATAGGGATAAGTGGATAGGGATATAGATTTATCCCATGCCTTTTTCAGTAGCAGCTGAAGGTTAATTACTTCCCTTTTACTAAAATGCATTAGTGCAAAAAACTAATGCGCGTTAGCTGCAAAATCTCCATGCTGTCTGGGGCATGGCCAGCATGTTTGTGACAGTTAACACGTGGAGGTGTACCATAAGACACGGTGCTATTACTGTGGATGCACTTAACTTCACCTATTGATATGGAATTAGGTGAACCCACGCTAATGGCAACATTGACAGCATGCAATATAGCGTAGTTATTCACCTGTAACAGGTGTTCTTCAGGAGCAGCAGGAATCAGTCCTCACATATGGGTGACGTCGGCACCAATGGAGCCCCCGTGCGGAGCATTTCCTCAGCTTTCAAAGAAAGCCTTTGGGAATGCAGCGCGCCTACGAGGTCCCCTTCCCGTCCAAGGGTGCCATCTTGCTCAGTCTGATGACATAGCTAAAAGACAGCAAAAAACAAAATAAAGTATATGACTGCAACTCCAGGGGAGGAGGGAGGGTCGTGAGGACTGATTCCTGCTGCTCCTGGAGAAAACCTGTTACAGATGAGTAACTACTCTTTCTCCAGGACCAAGCAGGAAGTCAGTCCTCACATATGGGACTCCCCAGCTCTAGGCTACTGGGAACCCAAAGCTGAAAAAATGGCTCCTTCTTAAGAGCCTCAGCATCCGTGATAAGAATATCCTCTCAGAACGCCCCCGTACGTTAGCCCAACACAAGGGCCGGAGGGTAGGAGTTGCCTAAACCTCAAAGAGATTACGGAGTACCACCTGTCGGAAAGCACTGTCCCTTTGGGACTCTCTCTCGAGGCAGTAGTGGGCTGAAAAAGTCTGGCTTGAAGACCAAGTAGCGGCCCGGCAGATGTCTGCCAACGGAACAGAGCGGAGATGAGCTACTTACGCGGCTTTAGCCTTGACATGGTGGGCTGTGACTCGACCCTGCAAGGAGAGGCCGGCTGCCTTGTACGCCCAGGCAATACAATCTGCTACCCAAGTGGACAACGTGTGCTTGGAGACAGGCAACTCCAGTTTATAAGGGTCAAAGGAGACGAAGAGCTGAGTAGCCCTTTGGTGCCCCCGCATACGTTCTATGTAAAAGGACAACGCCTTCTTAAAGTCCAGGGTATGCAAGACTGTTTCAGCCCGGCTGGTATGCGGCCTGGGAAAGAATGTCGGAAGAACCACCTCCTGGTTGAGGTGGAAAGAGGAGACAACTTTTGGAAGGAACTTCGGATGGGTCCGTAGGACCACCCTGCTCCTATAGAACCGTGTGTACAGTCTATCAGAAACCAGAGCTTGTAGCTCCCTCACATGTCTGGCCGAGGTGAGAGCTACCAGGAAGAGTGTCTTCCAAGAAAGCAAGCGTAAATGGCAAGTAGCCATCGGCTCAAACGGTGGGCGAGTAAGTTGCTGCAAGACCACATTCAAATCCCACTCAGTGGCTGGTGGACGAATCGGAGGCTTAAACAGAAGCAGGCCTCTGAGGAAGCAGGACACAAGGGGTGAACTGACAGAGACTGACCCTCCACCGGTGAGTGGTGTGCTGATGGAGCACTGAGGTGGACCGGAACAGAGTTGGACTTAAGGCCTAGGTCTGACAGGTGAAGTAGGTATTGTAGTACTACTGGCACAAGGCAGGAGAAAGAATCTTCATTGTGCTGAGCACAACATATTGAGAACCTACGCCACTTGAGGGCATAGGACTTTCTGGTCGACTGCCTCCTAGAGGCCAAGACCACCTCCTCAACTTCCCTAGGTAGAAGTAATCCTTTCAGCAGCCAGGCCATCAGATTGAGGGATCTGAGATTGGGGTGCAGAAGGGAACCTTGATCCTGAGACAGGAGATTGGGTTGCAACCCCAGAGGGAATGGAGATTCCACCGCCAACTGCAGAAGAAGTGGAAACCACGGTTGCCTCGGCCATCTGGGGGCTACCAGAATCACTGAGGCCTTGTCCTATAGAATCTTGAACAGAGTTCGAGCCACCAGGGGCATGGGAGGAAACGCATACAGGAGGCCCGTAGACCAAGAGATCAGAAACGCATCTGCTGCCAATCTCAGGGGATGCAGCTGTCTGGAGCAAAACCTGGGCAGCTTCCGGTTCAGTGGACTTGCAAAGAGATCGATTGATGGAAGTCCCCATCGTAGAAAGATCTGCTGGACCACTCATGGATTCAACTGCCATTCGTGAGGCTGGAGAAGCCTGCTTAGTTTGTCTGCCAAGAAGTTCTCCTGACCAAGTAGATAAACTGCTTTGAGAAACATGCCTTGTCTGACTGCAAAGGAGCAAAGGGCCTGCGCATCCTGACATAGGAGTCTGGACCCTGTGCCCCCTTGCTTGTTCACATAGAACACTGCTACCTGATTGTCTGTCTGAACTAAGACAGAATGGTGAGAGAGGGCATGAGAAAAAGTCTGGAGAGCCAAGCGGATTGCTCGCAGCTCCAACAGATTGATCTGCTGTTTGGCCTCCCGAGGAGACCAGAGGCCTTGAGTGCAAGTGCCCTGGCAATGTGCGCCCTGGCCCTTTAAGGAAGCATCGGTCATCAGCACCCTTGTTTGTGCTGGGCCCTGAGAAGGTTTGGGAGATGTAGCCACCACTGCAAGGAGTCCAAAAGTGGTTTGGACACCTTTGCTCTGTTTCGGAGGTCGCCTGTGGCCTGCGCCCACTGAGCTCTGAGGCACCACTGAGCAGCCCGCATGTGCAGAAGGGCATTCAGATTCACATGTACCGTGGATGCCATGTGGCCCAGGAGCCACAGGAAGTGCCTGACAGAGACCTGAGAAGTGCTTTGGAACTGGTTGGCCAAGTCCATCAGTCTGTGGGCCCTGTCCTTGGGCAAGTAGGCTCTTGCCTGCAGGGTGTCTAATCTTGCCCCTATAAACTCTAGGTTCTGTAAGGGGAGCAAAGTGGACTTTGCATAGTTTATGACAAAGCCCAGATGCTGAAGAAGAGAGACAGTGCGAAGAGTGGCTTGTCTGGCCTCCTGGAGAGACTGGCCCCTAATGAGCCAGTCGTCCAGATATGGGAAGATGAAAATTCCCAGATTCCTGAGATAGGCCACCACCACCGCCAGGCATTGGTAAAAACCCTGGGGGTGGAAGTTAGGCCAAAGGGAAGTACTCTGTACTGGAAATGGTTTCCTCCCACCACAAATCTGAGATATTGCCTGTGGTCTGGATGGATGAGGATGTGAGTATAAGCATCCTTTAGATCCAAGGAGCATAGCCAATCTCCCTGCTGGAGTAGGGCAGCAGTATCCCAAAGGTAAGCATCTTGAATCTTTCCCTCTCCAGAAACTTTTTTAAGTTTCGCAAGTCTAGGATAGGCCAGAGGCCTCCTGTCCTTTTTGGTAACAAGAAGTACCTGGAGTAGAAGCCTTGCCCTTCCAGGTGGTGGGGCACCAGTTCCACCGCCTGTTCCTTTAGAAGACTTGCCAACTCCTGAAGGAGGAGATTTCTGTGCAGAAGGAGTCTTGGAGGCTCCCCTGAAAAATAGGAAGGGGGTAACTGGTGGAAGTGGAGCAAGTAGCCATTCTGGACTATGCTGAGAACCCAGGTATCCCCTGTGATGGCTGGCCACCTGTAGGCGTACAGGGTCAGCCGACCTCCTGTGCTGAGTGGAGTCAGCTGTGGAGAAAAGGCTATGCTGTGGGAGTCAAAACCCCGCTCCTTGCTGTGCAGGAGCCGGAGCTGGCGGCTTGGGGGTCTTCTGCCTACGGGTCCCATACTCCTGCCCCTTGGCCTGCTGGCCCTGTTGGGGAGCTGGAGAGGCCTGGTATTGAGGGTAGAATTTGTAGGCAGCACACTTCCTTGGGAAAAAGGACTTCTTTCCCGAGCCCTTCTTTTTCTGAGAAGGGGCAGATGTCTTCCTGGACAGCCTTGTCCTGGTGAGAGTTTCAGTCTCGATTTCCGCAGCCTTTTCAGTCATGGGCTTACCAAAAAGGTTTTCACCTCGGCAGGGGACATCGATCAACTTGTCCTGCACCCATGGCTCCAGGTCTGATGACTGTAGCCAGGCCTGACGGCATGCATCGATGCCCTCGAAGCCTCGAAGCCATCATAGGCTGCTCGAGAGATAAACTTTGAGCACTCTCAAATCACTGTTGACAAAGCCTTGAACCTCTGCAAAGGTTCCTCGGAGAGAGGCCAGCTGAGAACCTGGCAATCTCCTTTGCCAGGTCTCGTAGGTACATGCCCATGTACAGCTGGTAGGTCTGGACACGGCAAGATAGCATAGAACCCTGGAAGCACTTTCTACCAGGGGCATCCAGGTTCCGGGCCTCCCAGCCAGGGGGGCACCAAGGAGTGCATCTTCTGACTCTTCAGACGGTGCATGGCCGATTCCACAACCATGGAGTGGTGCAGTACCTGTGCCTTTTGGAACCCAGGGCTCTTACGGACTCGATAAATGGAATAGACCCGTTTGCTAAGAACCGGCGTCGAGGCCGGTGCCTCCCATATATGGAAGAGCAGCCATTCCAGCATCAGAGGAACCGGTACAGTAAAGGCTTCCTTCAGAGGAAAATCATACTGGAGGGCATCGAGCACCTCGGCTCAAGGCTCCTCCTCGGCGTCCGCAGGGAAGGCCAAGGCTTTGGCCGTGTCCCTCATGAAGTCCGAGAACCGGGTATCCTCCAGGGGGGACCGTCTCCGAGGCTCGGATTCCGGTGAGTCCGAAGGGACGCACTGGGTCCGGAAAGTGTCTGGGGACTCCTCGTCCTCCGTCTCCCACTCCGACTCCTCCGAGGAGGAATCAAGCGGCTCTGGCCATGAGGGCCTCAGTGCCACCCGCCCCGATGCTGAGGGTATCGGCGTCGATGACCTCGGCCCCGCACGGGAGGTCGAGAGGGACCTTGACCGAGGATCGACTCGAGACTTCATCGACTTGAGGATCGGCTCGGTCTCTGGGGTCGATTTAGACATCAAGGTCCCGGTGGTTGGGGCAGATGCACCAGTCAGACTGGCGATCAGCACCTGCTGCTGTTCCATGAAGGCAGCCAAGCTGCTCTCCAAGGCCGTCAACCTGAGTCCAAGCTCAGGAGACTCAGCAGCTCCCGACTCGGGCCCCGACAACATCGGCTCCCCTGGAGGAGAGTCCACGAGGACAACTGCACTTACGTGACTCGGGGACTCTGGCTCCACATGAGGTAGCTTGGAAGGCCACTCTGACTCCGAGAGCCTGGAGCAGCAGTCAGGGCTACGCGACCTAGCCCTCGAGGAACCAGGAGCCTCCACCAACGCTGCCCTTGCGAGCTTTTTCTTCCTTCTGTGCTCCCGGGTGGGAGAATCCCTTTCAGGGGAACCCTGACGGTGCTCGGGGTCGCACTCCCGAGATGCCAAGGCCTCTGACAAAGTCCGGGCCCGGCCGGATGCGGAGTCAGAGAAAATTCTCTCACTTTGATTGCGACGGCTCCGAAGCATCTTCGACGATATTTTGCCGCACGGGCCACAGGCCAGCGGGTCATGGTCAGGTCCGAGGCATCAGAGGCAGCAGTCATGTGTGTCGGTGAGAGACATAAGTTTCTTGCACTGACCAAACTGTTTGAACCCGCTGGCAGCCATCGGGGGAAAAAGGGCCCCTGCAAGCTCAAAAGACCTGGCTGCCAGTGAAAACACAAAAAGAGCGCAAACGCTAGTCATAAAGGACAAAAAACGAAAATCAAAACTCTGGACTCGATACTGGTGTACCGAGCCCTGATGGGAAGGGGAACTGGCATCGAACCGGATAAGACAACGCAAATATCGCAGAAAAAAATCAACTTTTCCCGGGTGACACAAACTCATGTCCGTTGGGCTCCGTGGAAAAAGAAAGACTGAGCAAGATGGCACCCTTCGGCAGGAAGGGGACCGCGCAGGCGCACTGCATTCCCAAAGGCTTTCTTTGAAAGCTGGGGAAATGCTCCACACGGGGGCTCCATCGGCGCCAACGTCACCCATAAGTGAGGACTGACTTCCTGCTTTGTCCTAGAGAAGTATCCCTGCGCTAACTGCAATGTGATCACCTCACCCACTACCTGCCCCTAACCTACTTATTTGGCACTCAAACACAGGATTGGCAGCATAAAAATTGGCATGCATTAACTCTCATGTCCCCACAGTAATAGTTACTATGGGCCCAAGCACACAGTTAACATGTGCCAAATTGTGCATTAACTGTATCGTCCACTTTAGTAAAAGGGCTCCAACGTGATGATGTGCGGATGCTAGGCAGAGCACCAAGAGTATCAAAAGTTGAGTTGTTAATGAGTATGTTACTGATGTGATTTAAAGCAAATTTGTATAAATCGGATGTCTGCATCGGAGGAGGGCAGAATTAGCAAGAAGGCAGGAGCTCTTACGCAGTGCCGAAGATTTTAGGTAAGCTCTGCATCACAGTTTCAATGGCATTATTGCCACTGCAGGCCTCAGAGAGGGGCGGTGGCAATGGGACAGGGAAGGGCAGCGGGGGGGGGGGGAGGGCCGCAAGATGTAGGGCTTGCACCATTTCTGCTGTTCTGTTTCTGTTCCATTGAGAGGAGGAGCAGCAGAATTCCTATTTGTTTGGGGGAGGCCCAAGCTACATCCCAAGTTCTACCCTAACTCTACCTTGACTCTGCCCCAAGTTCTGCCTTAATTCCACCCCTAGCCCCCCCACAAGCTTCCCCTCCTGTTATGCTATGTGGATACAATCTCCCGTGGGCAGACAGGAGTCTTTACTGTGATCATGGCCATTCCCGTCTCTTCTGCCCATGGAAGATGGCCTTCCCTTCCTGTTCTTCCCGGGGGATCCCATCTCCTGAGGGCAGACAAAAGGAGTCTTTGCTGCGATCATGGCTGCGTGCTTCTCTTCTGCCCATGGGAGATGGGATCCCCATGGGCAGAACAGGAAGGAAAGGCCACGTTCCACAATGCAGGTTATTTATTTATTTATTTTATTTATAAGCTCTTATATACCGCACTCTTCAGCATCAGTGCGGTTTACAAATAACAAAAATTTGCATTGGACAACGGCCTTTATGCTTACATTGAAACAGGGTAGGTAACTTGGGACTGAAAATGGGAAAACTATATACATGTACAGCAGTGGTGTGTGTGAAACTATTTACAATTTATAATAAAATTTGAAAGCAGGTTGTCTGCTCACAGGGATCTTATCTTGTAGCTAGCGGGCAAAATTTTGGTGAGCCAGGGCCAGGGCCTGTGTAGCTCACCATGTTCCGACGCCTATGACTGAGAGCATCCTGTTGAGTCTGACCACATCAAAGTAGCACTGCTGTACATCCCCACCTCCACTAGAATCTACTCTTATTCAGTGAAGAACATCCTCGACTTGTGCTAAGTCTTGGAAGCCTCTGAGTGCTGAAGGGCTGAACCCAAAGAGAAATGGGGCCATTATAAGTGAACACACACAACCTAGGTCCAGGTCCCTGGTGTTCCTCATGGTGCTTTACCTGACCATGGCAACCCCTCCTATCACAGAAACCCCCCACCCCCATATTACACACACCCCAGAGACAGACTCCCTTCCTGATCACATACCCCTGAAGTTTAATATCCACTCTTCCTTTCACCCCCTGACCCTGACTGGCACTTACCCTGGGATTCCCCTGGTTGTCTAGTGCTCTGGGCAGGAGTCATCCCTCTCACTTTCACCCCATTGCTGCTCAGGTTCAAAATGGTGTCTAGGATCTCTAGTGCTAGTCTCACAATACTACCGCTAAGGGTCAAACTGCCAAATAAGGGCAATCGCTGATAGGGCAGAGCTGTCATCAATGAACACAGGCTTCAATGGATCAAAAGCAGATGAGAATCGCTCTTAGACAGTAGTTCAACAGGGATATGCCTGAGTAAGTGCTAGAGGATTGGAGGCGGTGGACGTGTCTGATGTTGAACTTTAGGGGTTTCTGATGGGGGGGCGGTGTTTGTCTTCAAGGAGGCCCGTGATCAATGGGATGTGATTGGGAGGCTGTGTTGTCAATGAGAGGTTAAGGTTGTCATCTGGGGTGTTCGGGTGCATCACGATGAAATTTCTTAATTTGGTTATGGGAAGCACTGGGTCCAGGTTGGATGCATTGTCAGATAGTGCAGATGCACCAACTCTCTCTGCCAATGCATTTAACACAGGCCAGTGTGATAAAAGGGTGCCCTGCACACTAACTTCAGGGCTTTTGCGGACACTCTCCCGACTTTGCACTTACAGCTTATGTTAGTCTTTGTGCCTAATTCTCGGTAAGTGCAAAAACTTACCACATTTTAGTAAACAATCCCCATACGTAAAGGTAATTTTTATTTATTTATGTATTATTTGTACATATTAACTGGCCAACAACTTCCTAATACAATCATTCACCTCATTAACCTAAAAGATATATGTTCAGCATAACCAATTAACTATTTACATAAATAAAAAGTTGAAAAATAATTTCATGGAGACATTACATTGAGAAAACACCTGAAGATTTCTGTAGTTATGTACGAGACATGCACTTAATTGCTTTTATTTTCAATAAGGACGTATATTGAAAAATCAGTCAAGTCAACACTGAGCCACGGAGGTCTGTATTTAAAATGCTAGCTATCATGACTAAAATTATCCTAAGAAATCAACGTTGCTATACAGATAGTAGGCTGGTGCTGAAGATCTGGATACTATGGACAATGCTTCCACTCTCCATATAGCACAGTATAGAGATGGTCTATCTGGATAGTTTTTGCTGTCCTAAGTTACCCAAATAGTAATCAGTATAACAGTCCTGAATATCGCCACTAGGCAGATGATGTCTGGCTCTACCACTGCTCCGCCCATGACTGCACCAGCACTATCCAGAAACAGCCAAGGTGGTTTGTAAGGATATTCAGTGGCACTGTCTGATAGTGTTTCTGAATAGCCAAATAATAACTATCGCAAATTATCCAGATAGTTATTAGAACAGCGGTGCTGAATCTTGCCATTATGCAGATGTCTGGCTCCACTGCCGCCAAACACATGGACTGTACCCGCACTATCCAGATAGAGCCAGGGTGATTTACTGTGTACAGTAGTGCCTCTGAATATCCGGGTCAGTAGTACTTATCCGGTTATCAGTATCTGCTAACCAGATTAGTGCTCCTGAATATGAAGCAAAGTATTTTTCAGTTATTTTTTTTCAATCAAAAATGTCAAGACCGTTCTTTTCATAGCTTTAAATGCTTAGTTCATTTAAGAGAGCTTGTGTATTTGTGGAAACCTGTGACAAATGAAAACACAAACTGCACTTAAGTGGAATGGAAAGTCAAAGCTTCTATTTATAACACAATTTGTTAGACAATGGGGCTTGGGATTTTTTACCTTTGGGAATAAACACATTCATTTTAAACAAACTTTGCACTCAGTTCTACCATGAGTTTCACTTTCTATAGATAGAATTAGAACAGAAAAGGATCTCTTTAAAACGTTTGCATTTCATTATTTGAAAATGATATTCTATAACTCAATTACTGAACCTAGATCAGCATACTTGTCTGCTATGCAGCAATCAGCTAGGCCCAAGAGAATGAAGCATGAGAAAATAGAAAAGGGAATAGTTTGACTCAAAATGAGAAAGCTGTCTAAGAATAGTGATTCTGAAACACGATATAAGTACAAAAGCTAAGCTCTTCTAGGAAACTGTTGAAAAGGGAAAGTGACTAGTCTATCACTAGGTCAAAGGCTTTGGATTGCTGTTTTATGATTGCCAAGTATTTCACCATTCATTGTACATGAAATGTAATTTGCATTCCTGCTGGGTCCATTATGATGAACAGAAAGGCTGATACATTTGATATAGGGGCATGCTTATTAAGGTGCACTAATGGTTAACACGTTTTAACATGTTAACACTAATGACTAACACATGTATTAGTGCAGACCTGTGGAAACTGCTACCATGAGCTGAAAGCAACCAGCATAGTAAAATCCCAGCTAACTACTCTAAGCAGAATGCCACATCAAAAGGTGGCGTGCAGCCATGTTACCAGCAGTCCAGAAGAGCACTGCTGTCCACAACCCAAAAAGAAAAAATAGTGGTTCCATGGCGGTGACCCCCTTTGCCTCCCCCAAACACAATCCCCCCAATCACTGATCCCAATCAGAACCCTCTGAGCCTCCCCCCTTCGGCATCCCCTGGAAAGTATATGGCATCCAATCAGGACCCCGTAACTCCTCAAACAGACCTCCCTCACAAGCCCTAACCCCAACCAAGCTTCCAACCCCATGTCTTATCTGGGGGCTGCCTGGTGGTTTCAGTGGTAATTGGGCTAGGATTGTTCCATCTTTTGCTCCTTCCCTGGCTGCAGAAGCTGTCAACATGGCAGCTCTGACCCTAGCAGTAGTCTCATGGTTTGTCTTTGGACTTTGAATCATTTGAACTTTGGGAGATCATTAAAGTCAATGAAAAAAACAATTTTGCATGTTAACAGTGGGGTGTTTCATCCATTCTGAAACTTGCTTAGATCTTGCTGGCAGATACCTACCACTGAGGTAACAACATTCTAAGAGTAACATAAGAACCCCATGGAACCAAATAAGGGTCAAAATAGCACCAATGGTTGAAAGACCCCCAAGACAGTGGGGGAGGGACAAAACAACAATAATATTGGTCAGAAGAATCCAAGGCAGCAAGAGATGAGCAGCAAAGCACTAACATTGAATGAAAGATCCCAAATCCTTTGAGAATATTGCAGCAGCCCACCTCCTCTTTCCTCTTTCCTTTTCCCACTCCCTACCAAACCTCTCCTTACTCACACTTGGACTACTTTTTCCCTGATCATGGAGGCAAAGCTTCTGAAATCACTCTCCTCTACCCGCAAAATCACTTGCCATGCTGACCCCAACCCTTCTCCTTGGTTGCTGAAACCTTCTCTACTCTTCTTCCCTCCATTCTCACCATACTCAACACTAATCTCGCTTCTGGCATCTTCCCACCCCCTGGAAACATGCTTTTGTTCGTCCGCTTCTGAAAAAAACAACCCTTGACCCTTCTGATCCAGCCCACTATCGTCCTGCTTCCAACCTTCCTTTTCTCTCAAAAATCATTGAGCAGTTTGTCTTTTTGCAGTTCTCTCACCACTTTGAATCCATCCATTATCTGCACCCCCCGACTGTCTAGTTTCAGGTCAGGGCACAGTACCAAGTACATTCTCCTGTCTCTTCTGAGTGAGCTTCACATTTCACACGATCGGGGTGATATTTCACTTGCGGTGTCCCTTGACCTGTCATCTACATTTGATTTGGTTGATCACTTTACGCTTCTCTCTCATCTTCATGCTGCTGATGTCTCTGGGAAAGTTCTGCACTGGTTCCATTCTTTTCTCTCCTCCTGCTCTCAGTTGTCTCAGGCCCTGTTTTTCTGAATTTGCCCCCCTTCCTTTTGGTGTCCCCCAGGGCTCCGTGTTAGCCCCCCTTCTTTTCAATGCTTGCCTGACCCACCTCACCCTACTGGTTCAACAATCTGGTTTATCAGCCTACTACTATGCCAATGATATCACCATATTACATCACAGCTCTCCCATAGCACCTTACTTCTCCTTGCTAAACTCCTGTCTCTCTCGAGTTTCTGAAAGGTTTGCCTCAAACTTTCTACATCTTAATGCCCTGAAGACATCTGCCATCTGGTTCTCCTTTGGTTGTCCCTGCCCCTCTCTGGCTCCTACTTTATCCAGTTCCCTGGTTTCATTAGTCAATTCTCTCCATTACCTTGGAGATACTTTGGACTCTGCACTCTCATTCCATGAACACATCTCACTCCTTGTCCGGCGCTCATTTCTCTCCCTCAGGCAAATCCGCGCTTTCTATCCTTTTTTAGATGGCTCTTCCCTCACCATGCTTCTTCTAACTTTAGTTATATCCTGCCTCAACTACTGTAATTTTATTCTGTCCAGTCTCCCTCAATTCCAGATCTGTCGTCTTCAAATGATTCAAAACACCACTGCCTGGATAATTTCTCATGCCACTCGTTATGATCATGTCACCTCATTGCTCATTGACCTTCACTGGCTCCCCATCTCCTACCGCATGCCAAGTTACTCACCATAGTTCATAAAGCTATTTATATACAGACTCCTCAGTACCTATCCAACCTTCTCCAGTTTCATACCCTCTCTCACAGTCTCTGTTTAGCCCATATCAATCATTTACACCTCCTCTTCCCCTCACATACCCATCCTGAATCAACCCGCCATTACACTTTCTTTTTCTTAGGCCCCTCCCTATGGAAATCTCTCCCCTCTTCCCTCTGCCTAGAGTCCTCCTTCCCCAAATTTAAGTCTCTCAAAACTCACCTCTTTAATATTGCCTTTGACCTTCCCCCCTCTGTTCCATGATCTCTCTGATCTCTACCTACTCTCTCTCTTCTCCCTCTTCAATCTTCTCTTTGCTATCTGGCTCATATTTCCTCTTTCCTATCAGGTATTGTAAGTTCCTTTCATATTTCTCAACTCTGATTTTGTTGTAAACCACCCTGATGTCATAAAGGGCATTATATAAAGCAATGCAATAAAGCTAAAGAAAAAGATACCTGACATGGAAGCACCAAGAGGATTAATTCAGGGTCAGAGTTTTATTAGAAAATGAGCCCATTTGAGGGAAGGATGTAGGAGTACCTGAGCATCTCGATAGACATTAGGGTGGTTCACAAACCAATGCAAAAAGTTAATGTTTGTAGAATCATTTCTTCACAAGGCCTATTTTTGTCCATTAGGGATAGCTTGCTTACCTGTGAAATTTCAGCCTGATTGTGAGGTCATCCCATTCTGAGCATTTTATGGATTGGAAAAGGCAATTATGTATTGAAAATATTCCTTTTTAAGACTTATTTCAGGATGACTGCACGTGAGTCCAAGAATATCACAGATTTGGCTCTATTTGTCAGTCTTGTTTACATCAGACAGTAGAATGAAGCACAATTTGCAATCCAAGATCCTCTCAATGACATCACATTTTTATCAGTTCTTAAGACTTACCCAAACCAGGCTGTTGCATTTTCAAGGCACCTCTGCTTTTTGTATGAACATTTGGCAGGCTTAGCCCTTTTTGATAACAGAGTCTCAGCAGAAACAAAGAAAAAAGATGGTGCAGAACCTTCAGTGGCCACCATTACTAGACATTCCAGTTGTCTGCTATTTAGTTCAGATGATATAAAAATTGCCAAATGACCTCTAAATGTTGTTTATTTTCATTAAAATTTTGTGTGTTTGTTATAAATATGATAAAAAACAAAATCAGCCTATTGGAGAACTGAAATCTGTTTGGGTTTTTTTTGGACCACACTAATAGAGATGTTTGCTTGGAAGAATTATATGGCAAGTGCATACCCAACCATTGTAGTAACAGAATGATCACATGAAAAAAACTCAGGACTTGCTTAACTATTAGGCCAGACAAGGCAGTAACCTAGGGCTGCAGATTCTGTGAAGTGGCAAATTCCAGCTGAAATCAATGGAATATAACAGGTCCTGACAATCACATACATCAACACATACTTATTTATTTATTTAACTAGGCTTACATTCTGCTTTTCTACCAGTCAAGAACACCAAGGGAGGTAGCCATGTACCAAAGTAAAACTCCTATCAGACTCAACCAAATATAGATAATTAATCGGCTTTACGAAACCACAAAGAGGGAATGTTAAACCCTATGGGAGAGGGTGGGATGAGACACCTCAGAAAGGGGCTAATGGCTGTGTAACTGCAGCTTGCAACTGCTCAAAACAGCTCATTAACTGGCCCCAAAAGGTCATGCATAGGATTTGATGGTGTCATGTTTGTTTTTACAATTTTTAAATGCATTTAAAACAACTGAAAAACACTCCACTAGCACTTAGCTGTCAATATGGTCCCAGACACTCTCCAAGCTCCAAAGACTCCAACTGAACCGTGAGAACATAGTTGACTCGAGTTTCACCCACTTTTAGATGGGCTGCATCAGGACATGTCAAACGGTGGTGGTGTCAAAGCCTTCAGGGAAACATACAGCTCAAAGTCAAAGCTATTTAAATGGAAGTGGGGTAGCAAGTAAGCAAACCAACAGCCAATCACCTGTGTCATTGCAGAGCTGTGAACCAATCCAGAGACTCATTTAATCTCATTGGCTGGACAGTGTTCAAAGTGAAAATCCACTTCTGCTCAAGCCTGGCTAGACACAGTTCCATCTGACCATACATAAGATTCTGTATGCCATCTATCACTAGCCCCTGAACACAAATCCCATCTTAGCAACAAGGTTACAACAGTAATAGACAAATGCAGTTACCCCCTATTCACATGTATCAAAGTTTTCCAAGTTGACTACCCTGTTTATTGTAAATATTCTGTTTCATTGTAAACCGCTTTGACTGAAGGATAAAGCGGTATAAAAAAAAAGCTGTTAATAAATAAATAATAGCAAGAAGGTGCAAGCCACATTTGTATCCAAATGAGCTCCGATTAAATTGAGAACTTGGCAAAGTTCACATTGGGACTTCTGGAAGTTGATGATGAAGCCGAGTCGTTGGGACCTGAAATAGTGATTATGGTCAAGTCTGTTTGGAAGGACTGAGCTGTGGTGGTATGATATTCTGCCTCCTTGGTGTTATAATGAACCTTTCCTCTTGTCTCTTCTATTTCTTTGACTATCACTATCTCTTACTCTGTCCTATCTTGTTAATGGCGTTCTTTTCATATTTTCAGTATCATTTATGTAGTATTGTAAACCGCTCTAATGCTTTGGCCTGAGCGGTATATCAAATGTAATAAACATAAACATAAACATAAATGAGCCATTCATCTAGATGAAGGTAAACACAGATGCCTTTTTTCTTTTTAGTGAAGGTGGCTGTAGCTACCACCAGGCACTTGGTGAATATCTGTGGGACTGAGGAAGTCCAAAAGGCAGCACTCTGTATTGGTAGAGGTCTGTCTTGAAACAAAAACAGAGGTATTTCCAAAAGCGAGAGTGGATTGGGATATGGGTGTAAGTGTCTTTGAGATCCAGAGAGGCAAGTCAGTTGGCCTGCTTTAAAAGTGGAAGAATGGTAGCCAGAGAAGTCATTTTTATATTTTTTCTTTCTTTATGTAGAGACTGAGTTCCTGGAGGTCAAGGATTGGCTGGAGGCCTCCTATGCTTTTGGGAATAAGGACGAACCAGGAATAGAAGCCCTGGTTGCATTCTTGTTCCAGTATAGGCTCAACTGCACAGTGGTGGAGGACAGTTGAAATCTCCTCTGCCAGGAGCTGAAGAGGAGGAAGATTGCTGGGTGGAGGCGACATCTGTGGGAAAGTAACTGTGAAATTGAGTCTGTAACCAGATGCAAAGATTTTGAGGACCCAGCGGTCAGTGGTGATGGACTGCCAAGCCTCCCAGAAGTAGAGAACGTGACTTCCTACTAGTAGATAGTCAAAACTAGGGGCCACTTTGGTTGACTGCGCTGAAGCACAGCAGGCTGCTTTCTGTCATTTTGTCTAGGTTGTTGACTATATGCAGGTGGAGGCTGATTTTGAGGTAGAGGCCGAGAGTAAGGCTGAAAACGCCACCTAGGATTAAATTGTTGTATTAGTAATGGTAAGCTCTCTGAAATTAAGGGTATTGTGGTCAGTGGGACTGATGGGCTATCTCCTGCAGTTGAGCTGAGAGTTTCCACACCATAGAAGAATGGTCTTGGACTTCTGAAAACAGCCTTCTGCACTTTAGGTCCGAAAAGGCTACCTCCCTGGCAGGTAGCATCAGCTAAATGATCATAAAAAGCCTTCCTGAGACCTGACACCTGGATCCAAGCTGTACAACAGGAAAAGATAGAAGTAGCAGTGGACCAGGCAACTGAGTCAAAGACATTATACATAGCATCAATGATATCATAGAGGAACTGCTGTAAATTGTCTTGAAGCATGTGTGCCTCCACTGCCGGAAGTGTAGCAGGATCTGGCATCTGCGAAAGGTCATGATAATATTGTAGCAGTTGAAATTGATGGGCTAGAATTTTCATGGCTAGCACTCCACTCTAAAAAGTCTTTCTGCCCACTGAGTTTAATGTGCGCTGGTCTTTTCCTGGCAGAACCTGCACATGAGACTTGGAGAATTTAGTCTTCTTAAGGATTGCCTTAGAAACTACTGACTGATGAGGGAGTTGTTGATGTTGGAATCCTGATGCAGGTAATACCATGTACTTAAGGTTAAGACAATGAGTTGTGGGCATGCAATGAAGCCAGCACCTTCCAGACTGATGCCAGAAGATCTTGCAAGACTTGAGGAACTGGTAAGGCCAGGGCCTCTTTTGCAGTGCTGCAAGCTCACAAGATAGATTGAAAATCTTTTTTATTGGTAGTCAGAGGAAGGTGTCACCTCAACATTTCCTAGCAGGGAGGGTTCCGTATCCCAGTGATGGGAGTAAAGAGGATTTGCGGGAAAGGGTTCAGGGATTCTCCAGTCTGCAAAGGAAGAGAGGGGCCCCTTTGGAGAAATAGGAAGAGGCTGGTAGAAAGCAACCGGTCTTCGGGCAGGGATGCAGAAAGAAGGGCTGCACTATCTTGGATGAAACGGCGTAACAATTGAAGTAGATGGTCACTAGGGGAGGACCTATCTCTCAACAGAGGAGCTGAAGGGGATGGGGCTGGCATGGGGTCTAACAGTTGTTTCACTCTCTTGGACCTGTGGGAGGAGGTTTCTGAGAAGCCATCCTCAGATTTCCACTTGGGTGCACCTGTAGGGTCTGCCTTGCATTCGTGTTTATACTTTGAGTTATGTTTAGCATGTACCAGTGGTTCTGGCCTTGCAGAGTGTCTTGCAGAGGTCAGGTGGAGGAGCAATGGCTCTGGCCTGCTATGTAAGACTCTAGGCCATTTTCTTTGGTGCTGGCATTGGTAGGAGGTCTGCCTCCGAATGCAGACAGCCCCTTCCATCCCTGATCGTGCCTTGTCTGGGCCCAATGGGACTAGGGCAGATGAAGGAGCAGACTCTGCCATGTGCTCGATGCTGAAGAAACTGGCTGTTTTGTTTTTTTAATTAAAAAAGCTCCTCCTTAAGGGCTGCCTTTGCTCACAACACTCAGGGTGGAAGAGAAAGGAGCAGCTGCCTCCCCTTTGTTTTCTTTTTTTTGTTCATTAAATGGGGCAGCATGAAGAAAAGAACCTCACTGTGAGGAAAACTGAAGTCTAAGCAGCATGTTACACCGTGGCAGCAGGGGTGACTGAGAGACATGTTTTTGTTTTTAAACGGAAGCTGCTACCTTGAAGGGAAGCCGATGGTACTACACAAAAACCAAAAACAAAGAAATACATGAAATGGAAAGCAATTCCGATAGAAGAGGGGTGATCCATGGTTGATTGGCTGCCGCAGTTGCAGAAGCCTGACGAGAATCAGAGCATGACGGTGAGGCGAGGATGCATGCACATGCGCTGTCAGCAGACAGCACCATAGATGTCCCCTGCTTGTATCCGGAGAAAATGTCAACTGGGTACAGATCAAGAACTGATTGATATAAAAGCAATGTTAACTAAAACAAATGGGAAGCAACGTCCTTAATCTATGTAAAACCTTAGGGTTATATAACTTAAATGGCAAAGCAAGAGAGGACTTCTTGAGTAGATTTACTTTCATCTCAATACAAGGGCAAAACATGTTTGCTTATACATTAATAGATCTAGACACCAAATAGGTTAATGCTGAATCTATCAGAACTCAATCTTATAAGACCATAGTGAAATGGTCATAACACATCAGAGCACATACTGGCACCCGATGCCCCACCCCTATATCTCCATACAGCTATTCCAAAACACAAATGGAGACACAACTTTAATGAAAAATAGAAGGAATGCTTATAACAGATTACGGTAAAAAACAGATTAACACTTTACTGATTAAGAGCTACAGTCTTTTCCCTCATGACTTTGACCAGCAGTAATAGATATAAAAGCAATTTGCCAGAGAGCAACAAGGGAATCACTAACTGTGAAACCAGAATTTTAAAACCAGTTTAAACAAAATACATCCAAAGCAGTCTGTTTGAAAGGAAATGTTTCCTGCCTGCAACACAGAGAAGATTTACATAACGTCTATCTGCAACATCTTAGAAATTACAAAACAACCATAAAATAGAAAAACAAATCTGAATATATATATTTTTTTAAAAGCTGTCTGAAACATAAAAAGTTTTAGATTACAGTTCCATCTGGGATATATGGGAAGGATTTAAAACCAAAACAAACCCAGAGTTAGAATTGAAGAATGGCAAAATTTGGAAAGAGAATTTCCAGCACATCCTCAGAAAGATTAAACCTAAAGAGATCACGATAAATCAAAAACATAGAGAAATTAAATCTGCTGAAAAGAGTAGTCAAAGAATATCAAAAGCAACTAAGCATCCCTTAATGGTACTGAAAATCAAAGCATGTCTCCAGATACTAACCCCCAGGAAAAGCATGTGGCCCCTGGGGAATATTACAAGAAATGCTCAAATACAGTAAAAAACAGAAAGTACAAAATAATTATAGTGGGATCTGTGTCAAGAGTATTAAAATTTTTAATGAACAGCTAAAGGCAGCATATAAATCAGATTGCATTATTCCTGCTGGAATCCAACATAAAATAATTCAAAATTCTGCATTGTGATTTTCAGTCGCTGGCTATAATGCAAAACCGACTAAAGTTAGGAAGCCTTTGTTTCCCCTAACTTTAGACAGTTTAGGGTAATTGGGTAGCGATTCAATATCGCTACTGGCTGGTTAACACCCAGTGATGCCCCAACTCCGCTCCCAGAAAGCGTAGTTACTCACCTGTAACAGGTGATCTCCGGGAACAGCAGGAATTTAGTCTTCACATATGGGTATCGTCGGTACCGACGGAACCTGCGCGGGAACGCTCCCCAGCGTCCAATAAGAACGCTTTTGGGAGCATCCCTCAGCACATGCACACTGCCTTCCCACCTTTCCAACTGTCCCTTTTCAGTTAAGTTTGTAGCTGAGTGAAAAGGATAGAGGGAGAGAGGAAAGAGGAAAGAGACAAAGAGATAGAGAGACAACTCCTAGGGGAGGTGGGTGGGTTGTGAAGACTAAATTCCTGCTGTTCCCGGAGATCACCTGTTACAGGTAAGTAACTACGCTATCTCCAGGAGCAAGCAGGAATGTAGTCTTCACATATGGGACTCCCTAGCTGAAGATGCCAGGGAGATAGCCCCAGGAAGGTGCCTCTCTGGAAAGGTGGGAATCCTTCCTCCCATGGATCTCTGGCATTCCACCAGGTTTGGTGGGTAGGAGCTGAATTAGGTCTGAAAGAGATTTTGAAGAACAGCTTGGCCAAAGAAGGCATCCCGACGGGAGGCTTTATCCAGGCAGTAGTGGGTTGTGAAGGTATGTACCGAAGCCCAGGTGGCTGCTCGACAAATGTCATCGATAGACACAGAGTGGAGATTAGCCATGGAAGTTGCCATGGCTCTCACGTTATGAGCTGTGACATGGTCCTGAAGAGGAAGACTCTTACTCTTATAAGCAAAGGATATGCATTGGGCAATCCATTTAGATAAAGTTCTTTTGGAGACTGGTTGTCCCAAATGACTAGGGTCAAAAGCTATAAAAGGTTGCGAGGACTTTCTATGCTGCTGTGTTCTCTGTAGGTAAAAGGCTAAGGCCCTTTTACAATCCAAAGTATGAAGGTTTCTTTCTGCATCAGAGGGGTGAGGCCTCGGAAAAAATACAGGAAGATAAATTGATTGATTTAAATGAAAAGGCGAAACCACCTTTGGCATAAATTGTGGATGAGTTCTAAGAACAACCTTATGATGGTGAAACCTAATATAAGGAGGATTAGCCACTAAAGCTTGCAGTTCACTAATGCGACGTGCAAGAGGGGATTGCAATTTGGAAGATGGCCTTCCAGGTCAAAAACTTAAGGGTTGTAGTGGCTAAAGGCGGCTTGATGAGCTGCCCGAGAACTAGATTTAGATCCCATGCCAACGGTGGTGGCTTAATGGGAGGTTTGGTTAATAGAAGACCTTTCATAAATCTGGATATAAGTGGATGAAAGGAAATTGGTTGTCCATTCAGAGGCTTATAAGAAGCTGCAATTGCACTAAGATGGACTCTTACCGAATTGGTCTTTAGACCAGAATTTGATAAGTGAAGGAGATACTCTAGTATCGATTCTAAGGGTATGCCAAGGGGGTTTAATCCCTTCTTGGAGCACCATATGGTAAAACGTTTCCACTTGAAGGCATAAGATCTTCTTGTGGAAAGTTTCCTAGAAGCCTGAAGGATATACTTTACCTGTTGGGACAGGTTGAAATCCTGGAGGTCTAAGCCTTCAGCAACCAGGCCGTGAGATGCAGGGACTGGGGATTCAGGTGCCATAGCATCCAATTCTCTTGGGAAAGGAGATCTGGAGCATGCCCTAACTTGAGAGGTGCAGCTTGAGAGAGATGTAGAACAGGGGATACCACGGTTGGCGTGGCCATCATGGCATTATGAGAATCATGCAACCCCTGTCTCTCTGAAGCTTGAAGAGTGTTTTGGGGATGAGGGGAATGGGTGGGAAGGCATAAAGGAAGCCCTGACCCCAGTGAAGGAGGAAGGCATCCCTTGTCTGACAATTGTGAGCCGAAATCCTGGAACAGAACCTGGGAAGTTTAGCATTCAGTGGACTTGCGAAGAGGTCTATGTCTGGAGTTCCCCAGAGATGAAATATCTTTGCCACCTGGTCCAGGTGGAGGGACCACTCGTGAGGCAGCAGTACTCGACTGAGTTTGTCTGCCCAAAGGTTTTGAATGCCTGGAAGATATACCACTAGAAGGTGAATTTGATACTCTCTGGCAAGGGCCCACAGTCGTAAAGCTTCGTTGCATAATGACAGAGAGCCTGTCCCGCCCTGCTTGTTCACATAGAATATTGCTACTTGATTGTCCGTCTGGACTAGGACTGTCTTGTAGCTGAGCTGGCCGTGGAATACTCAAAGAGCTAAGTAGATTGTTCTTAATTCCAGGTGGTTTATGTGTAGACCAGCCTCCTGTGGAGTCCAGGTTCCCTGGGTAGAGAGATAATTCAGGTGTGCTCCCCAACCCACCTGCGATGCATCTGTTGTTAGGGTGGCCTGAAAAAGGGGTTGATGAAAAGGAGACCCCAGTGTCAGATTTTCTAGGGATTGCCACCATTGGAGGGACAAAATTAGTTGGTGAGAGTTTATTATTTTGTCCGATAAACGACCTGTGGTCTGTGTCCACATTGTGGATACGGTCCACTGAGCTGCTCGCATGTGAAGGCGAGCATATGGGACTACATGAACTGTGGATGCCATATGTCCCAGCAACTGTAGTAGCTCTCGAGCAGTTAGGGAGGCTATCCCTTCTACTTGAGAAGCTAGTTGCATTATGCGAAGACACCGGACCTGTGGAAGGAAAGCCTTTGCCTGTCTGGTATCTAGACAGGCCCCTATGAATTCCAGGCATTAGGAAGGAAGAAGTTAGGATTTTTGGAAGTTTATTATAAACCCCAAGTATTAGAGGATTTGCATTGTGCGAGACAGTGCAGTGCTGGCCTCTGCAACTGTAGGAGCTCGAATGAACCAGTCGTCTAAGTAAGGGAAGACAAATATCCCCAGGGTTCGTAGAAATGCAGCTACTACTGCCATGCATTTCGTGAATACCCTTGGTGCTGAAGCTAGACCAAAGGGAAGAACCCTGTACTGGAAATGTTTTCCCCTGAAAAGGAATCGTAAGAATTTCCTGTGATCTGGATGGATCAGAATGTGAGTGTATGCATCCTTTAAGTCTAGAGAGCAAAGCCAATCCTGGCTTTGAAGGTATGGCAGAAGAGTTACTAGAGAAATCATTTTGAACGTCTCTTGAAACAGGTATTTGATCAATTCTCTGAGGTCTAAAATGGGTCTGTATCCTCTAGTTTTCTTTGGAATAAGAAAATAGGGGGAGTAGAACCCTGCACCCCGTTTAAGAATGGGTACCTCCTCTATTGCCCCTTGGGCAAGAAGTGTTGAGACCTCGTGATCTAGCATTGTTTGCGGAGGTTTGACAATTGAATTGCTTTAGAATTGCAGGAGGGGGCATGCTGTGAAAATGAAGCTTGTACTCTTCTCCTACAATGGACAAAGTACAATCTTCTGCTGTTATCTGATGCCATCTGTTGGCAAAGTGGCATAACCTGCCTGGGATATTGGGGGCTTGGGGGCTTGGGGGCCCCTCAGAGGCAGGAAGGCTAGGAAGGAGTCAAAGGCCTTGAGAGGGCTGAACCTGCAGAGCTGGTTGGGCTCTGGGGCCTTTTGGCTTCTTTTGCTGTCTAGTTTGTCCCTTTTGGGCAACCTGACCCTGAGATTGACTCTGCTGGGTATAGGAAGGATAAAATGTCCTCTTTTTGCTGAAAGAGGGTTTTTTATAAGACTTCTTTTTGGCTGGAGTGGCTGTAGATTTTGACAATCTATCTAGAGTAGTATTGTCAGCATCCAACTCGTTAGCCTTTTCCTGCCAGTTCTTGCCAAAAAGATTCTCTCCCGTGCAAGGAATGTTGCCTAACTTGTCCTGTACCCAAGTCTCCAAGTCTGATGCCTGAAGCCAGGCAAACCTCATGCACCACCTAGATAAGTTCTTAGATAGTGCTGGGGAGGAGTCTGCTGTCTTGGTACATGTTGGTACCAATGACATAGGAAAATGTGGTAGGGAGGTTCTGGAGGCTAAATTTAGGTTTTTAGGAAGAAAGT
This sequence comes from Ichthyophis bannanicus, assembly GCA_033557465.1. Lineage (NCBI taxonomy): Eukaryota > Metazoa > Chordata > Amphibia > Gymnophiona > Ichthyophiidae > Ichthyophis > Ichthyophis bannanicus. The sequence goes on along the minus strand of CM066036.1, from coordinate 728,491,221 downwards.
TGAAATCCAGAATTTCCAGGGTAGCGTTCTCTGAAATGCTTCCTGTTCCACGCGCAGGACCCAAAAGGCAGGCAGAGCTCTGGAGTCTCAATGCGTGGATGAGACAATGGTGCAGAGATGAGGGTTTTGGATTTGTTAGGAACTGGGGAACATTCTGGGGAAAGGAGAGGCTCTTCCGAAGTGATGGGCTTCACCTTAACTGGGATGGAACCAGGCTGCTGGCATTAACCTTTAAAAAGGAGAGCAGCTTTTAAACTAGATAATAGGGGAAAGCTGACAGTCGCCCAAGAGCGGATGGTTCGGAAGAATGTATCCTTGAAGGATATTACCAAAAGCAGAGAGGTTCCAAAAAAGAGTAAAGTAGCCCAAATGCCCTCGAGTATGGAGCAGACAGAGCTTAAAGATCCCAACTTACGCATGTCTACCAACAGCCAAATTAATATGAATAAAATACAGTCTCTAAAATGTGGGAGAGTTAGAATATATAGCACTAAATGAGAGGTTAGATATGATTGGAATATCAGAGACATGGTGGAAGGAGGACAACCAGTGAGACACTGTGATACATGGGTACAAACTATATTGTAATGACAGAGCTGATCAAATTGGTGGAGGGGTTGCGCTCTATGTTAGAGAGGGCATTGAGTCAGAAAAGATTCAAGTTTTTCAGGAAAGAAAATTTGCTGTAGAATCTCTATGGATTGAAATTCCATGTAAAAAGGGGAAGGCGATAGCAGTGGGGGTGTACTATCGACCGCCTGGCCAGAATGAAAAAATGGATGATGAAATGCTCAAAGAAATCAAGGAAGCTAAGAAAAGTTACAGCGCAGTAATAATAATGGGTGATTTCAATTACCCCGGTATCGACTGGGTCAGTGTCACGGCAGGACATGCTAGGAAGATAAAGTTCCTAGATGAAATAAATGACTGCTTCTTGGAGCAGCTGGTTCATGAACCGACCAGAGGGGAAGCCATATTAGACCTAATCCTTACTGGAACACCAGATCTAGTGCAAGAGATAAGGGTGTTAGTGCCACTTGGCAATAGTGATCATAGCATGATCGCCTTTGATTTAATTTACACGCACAATATCCATTCGAGCTTGAATATTGTATATAGTTAAAGTATATATATAATATAATGTTGGCTGTACATAGTTATCCCTGTTATTCCATGTTATATATTCCCCTGTTCTCTGTAAACTCAATGTTGCCTGTATGCATTGCAGTATTTTGTTCAATGTACACCGCGCTGATTGTAATAGAGCGGTATAGAAGAGATGTTAAATAAATAAATAAATAAATAAATAAAATAAAAATTAGTGGACGAGGGATAGTAAGGAAAGCCACAGTACTACCTTTTAACTTTTGAAAGGGAGACTATGATAAAATGAGGGAAGTAGTTAAGAAAAAACTAAAAGGAGCAGTTACAAAGGTTAAAGACTTACATCAAGCTTGGGTGTTGTTGAAAAATACTATCGTGGAAGCCCAGACTAGCTGTATTCTGTGCTTTAAGAAAAGTGGAAGGAAGTCCAAAAAACTGCCAGCATGGTCTAAAGGTGAGGTCAAAAAAGCATCTTTCAGGAAATGGAAAAAAGAGCCAAACGATAAAACCTGGAAACAGTGCAAGCACTGGCAAGTCAAATGCAAGGCATTGATAAGGCAGGCAAAGGATGAATTTGAGAAGAAGCTTGCTGCGGAAGCAAAAACGCGAAATAAAGACTTTTTCAAATACATTCGTAGCAAAAAACCTGTGAGAGAGACAGTTGGTCGATTAGATGATAGAGGGGTTAAAGGGGCACTAAGAGGTGACAAGGTGATAGCAGAGAGACTGAATGAATTATTTGCTTCGGTCTTTACTGAGGAAGATGTAGGGATGTTACCCATGATTGAAGTGGTATTTAAAGGTGTGGAAGAATTGAAGGAAATATCGATACATCGTGAAGATGTATTACAACCAGGGCCGGCCCGTCCATTGAGCGAGAATGTTTTTTGCACAGGGCCCCGCGTTTCAGGGGGCCCCGCGCAAAAAACATTCTTTTGTAAAAGTAAAATTGAAAAAAAAAAGAAAACCTGTCTCCTGCCGCTGTCGGGGCCGCCGCGGCAGAATCGAGCGTGCCGCGGGGCCCCCCTGTACCCGGCACAGCCTCTCCTCCCTGTAGCAGCTCTCTCTTCTGAGCTGCAGTCAGACGCGCCGGCTTGCAGAGCGCGAAGGGAAGAGTTTCCCTTTCGCGACTCTGTTAGGCCCGCGGGGGCTGATGGGAACTTCCCATCAGCCCCCGCGGGCTTAACAGAGCAGCGAGGGAAAAACTCTTCCCTCGCGCTCTGCAAGCCGGCGCGTCTGACTTCAGCTCCAACTAGAGAGCTGCTACAGGGAGGAGAGGCTGTGCCGGGTACAGGGGGGCCCCGCGGCACGCTCGATTCTGCCGCGGCGGCCCCGACAGCCGCAGGAGCCAGGTTTCATTTTTTTAAAAAATTTCACTGGGCTGGGATGGGCTGGGCTGGGCGTAAGGAGTGGTGCTGGGCTGGGCTGGGCTGGGGGTTAGAAGTGCTGCTGGGCTGGGCTGGGCTGGGCTGGGGGGGTGGTGTTAGGAGTAGTGATGGGCTGGGCTGGGCTGGGCGGGGGGGGGGGTGTTAGGAGTATTGATGGGCACTGGGCTGGCTGGGGGGGGGTTAGGAGTTGTGATGGGCTGGGCTGGGCTGGGCTGGGCTGGGGGGGGGGAGGTGTTAGGAGTAGTGATGGGATGGGCTGGGCTGGCTGGGGGGGGTTAGGAGTGGTGATGGACACTGGGCTGGTTGGGGGGGTTAGGAGTGGTGATGGGCACTGGGCTGGCTGGGGGGGGGTAGGAGTGGTGATGGGCACTGGGCTGGCTGGGGGGGTTAGGAGTGGTGATGGGTGCTGGGCTGGGGGGGTTAGGAGTGGTGATGGGCGCTGGGGGGGTTAGGAGTTGTGATGGGCGCTGGGGAGGGGTTAGGAGTGGTGATGGGCGCTGGGGGGGCTTAAACTAAAAATTGGGTGATGGGGGATTAGGACTGGAAATGGGCTGGTGGGATTAGGACTGGAAGTGGGTTGATGGGGGGTTAGGACTGGTAATGGGCTATGGGAGGGCTTAAACTAAAAATTGAGTGATGGGGGATTAGGACTGGGAGTGGGCTGATGGGGAGGTTAGGACTGGTAATGGGCTATGGGGGGGCTTAAACTGAAAATTGGGTGATGGGGGATTAGTACTGGAAATGGGCTGGTGGGATTAGGACTGGGAGTGGGCTATGGGGGGGCTAGGACTGGTAATGGGTTGGGGGGGTTGCTAGGACTTGAAATGGGCTGAGTGGAAGGGGGCTTGAACTGCAAATAGCTGATGGGGATGGGGCTTGGAATGGAAATGGGCTGAGGGGAAGTGGGGGGCTTGAACTGCAAATAGCTGATGGGGACGGGGCTTGGAATGGAAATGGGCTGAGGGGAAGTGGGGGGCTTGAACTGCAAATAGCTGATGGGGAGGGGGACTTGGAATGGAAATGGGCTGAGTGGAAGGGGGCTTGAACTGCAAATAGCTGATGGGAAGGGGGGCTTGGAATGGGCTCTTAGGGGAGGGAGCTAGGACAGGAACTGGGCTGATGGATGGGCTAGGATAGAACTGAGAATTGGGTGTTGGGGCAGCTAAGATTGGAAATGGGCTGTGGTGGGGGCTTGGATTGAAATGGACTCATGGAGGGGTTAGAACTGGAAGTAGGCTCATGGGGGGCTTGGTTTAGAAATGGGCTGAGTGGAGGGGAGCTAGGATTTAACATGGGCTGATGGTGGGGCTAGGAAAGGACTAGAAATGGGCTGATGGGAGGCTGGTATTGGAAATGAGCTGATGAAGGGACTCGGATAGGACTGGAAATGGATGGGGGAGCTAGGACTGGAAATGGGCTGATGTGGGGACTAGAAGGGAGCGGATACTGGGTGGGGCTGGAACTAAAAGGGAGCTGATGTTGGGGGAGATTAGAAGGGGATGGGGCTGGGAGAATGAAATGGAGAGGGGAAAAATATTTTGTGTGGGAGGGAAGAAAAATGTACAATTGGCCGGGTATTGGGAGACTAAGTGGGGATTGAGGATGGAGGAGTAAATTTGAGTGGATGAAATAGGAATGAGGAAAGAGCAAAAGGAGAAAGATTATTATGTTAAAGCAGATGTAGAGAGAGAATGGAAAAAACTAGAAGAGAAGAAAGGACAAATGGACAGCAGACGATGGAGAGATAGCAGAAGACACAAATAAACCAGAAGAAAGTGGCTGGAACAATTGCAACTGAAAAAAAAATGCACAAAAGGTACAAAGATATCTCTTTATTTTGAATTTATTAACTGGAATATGTCAGCTCTGGGAAATGTGCATCATTAATGTCTGTGCTTTGTTTAGTACAAGAGGAAATTAATTTATAGTTTTATTTCTACATTGTTGTTGTACATTCCAAGTTTGGCTTTTAGGGTTCCCAGTTTAATTATTGTCTTCCTGTTTTTAAATTGTGATTCCTTGTTTGGTGATAGTCTATGTTCTGCATGTGTAACTGAGCTGAGGTATTCTGTTTATGTAATTCCTATTTGACATTGTCACTTGTTCTCTTTCCCCAGTAGGTCATGTATTGTTATTCTCTGAAATGTATTGGTTTAATATTTGCAGTGTTGCCTTTTGATAGGTAGTGTATGGTGCTTTATGAGTCCTGGTAGTGCTGTTGGGATACGGTGGGTTTGCTATGGGTTCTAAATGGGCAGTGTTTGTAGTAGTTCCTAATGTGCCTGGCGGTTGGCACTGGATTATAGTAATGTAGAAATCTTTGTCTTTTTTAATCCATACACTCATGAAGAGGCATGTATACTAAAAGTTAGTGTATGGTAACATTATGCAAATATTTATGCAAATGAGGCCCCTTATGCAAATGAGGCCCCGCACCGAGTCTCCGCACATGGCCCCGCACCCCCCTTGGGCCGCCCCTGATTACAACTATTAGATAAACTGAAGAGTAGCAAATCTCATGGGCCGGATGGTATATATCCAAGGGTGTTAAAAGAACTGAAATATGAGATTGCAGACCTGCTATTAGTAACCTGTGAACTATCATTAAAATCATCTGTAATACCTGAAGATTGGAGGATCGCCAATGTAACACCAATTTTTAAAAAGGGTTCCAGGGGTGATCTGGGAAACTACAGACCGGTGAGCCTGACGTCAGTACCGGGAAAAATGGTAGAAACCATCATAAAGAATAAAATTACTCAGCATGTAGATAGTCATGGCCTAATGGGAGACAGCCAACATGGCTTTAGACAAGGAAGATCTTGTCTTACTAATCTGTTATGCTTTTTTGAAGGAGTGAATAAACATGTGGACAAAGGTGAGTCGGTTGATATAGTGTATCTGGACTTTCAGAAAGCCTTTGACAAGGTCCCTCATTAGAGACTTTTGGCAAAACTAAAGAGTCATGGGATAGGAGGCAGTGTACTACAGCGGATCAGGAACTGGTTAAAAGATAGAAAGCAGAGGGTAGGGCTAAATGGCCAATTTTCCCAATGGAGAAAGGTGAATAGTGGTGTACCCCAGGGATCTGTGCTGGGTTCGCTGCTTTTTGACATATTCATAAATGACCTGGAAAGTGGAATAACGAGTGAGGTTATCAAATTTGCAGATGACACAAAACTATTTAAAGTTGTTAAAACCCAAGAGGATTGTGGAAAATTGCAAGAGGATCTTGATAAATTGGAAGACTGGGCATCAAAATGGCAAATGAAATTTAATGTGGACAAGTGCAAGGTTATGCACCTAGGGAAGCACAACCCAAACTATGGTTACACAATGCCTTTATTTTTTTTTATTTTTTTTATTTTTTTTAAATTTTTATTTATGAAATGTCTTGAATAAGTCACAACATTTAGGCAATACAACTTAATAAACATAATAACACTCAAGAAGAAATATAAATCCCATAACCATAACACATCAAGGGAGAGTAATTACCAATTATACGATATGATAAAGAAATCAAGAGTAAAAACAAACCCTACTATAGAGGACCAGAAATCTCACCCCCCTGCTCCTTGACTACCTCCCTCTGCTGTATAAACAATTTAAGTTGGAGTGCCTCCAAAAAAACAAAGGATTGACCTTCATAAGTAATTATACATCTGCAAGGAAATTTTAAATAGAAGCTAGCACCAATAGCTATCACAGATGATTTTAACCCCAGGAACTGCTTGCGCCGGGCCTGAGTAGCCCTGCTAACATCCGGGAAGACCTGCAGCTTTTGGCCGCAGAAGAGGGATTCACGATTCTTAAAATAAGCGCGAAGAACATTAACTTTAATAAGCTCAGAACCAAATGTAGCAATTAAAGTGCTACGTTTGGAAATAATATCAGCGGAGTCTTCTAAAAAAGCAGTTAAGTCCTGACCGGCAGTATCTTCAACAACAGAAAGATCAGCATCCCCCGCCCGGGAGGGAGGGGAGGCCGTACAGGCAAATAATACAGATACAGAACATCTATGTTTCCTTCCAACTTCAAAACATCCGTAAGATATTTCTTAAGCAAAATAATAGGAGAAAGCAGGTGGGTTACAGGAAAATTTAAAAAACGTAAATTTTTGGCTCTCGACTGATTCTCCATTGTCTCCAATCGGTAATTAAGGGACGATAAGTCCCGAGTTAGGATAGAACAATTATCCAAGCTAGTTTGGAGTTGAGAATCAGTGTTGGCCATCGAAACAGTTAAATTACTCAGCTGCTTATCAGTAGATTGCATCTTACTAACTACATCAGAGGTAAACATGCATAAAGAGGAAACAGTAGTGGATAAACGTTTATCAATGCCTTGAATGGCTAGCCAAATCAGTTAAAGTTACTTCACCAGAACTTGGACTCAAACAAATTCCTTCTGACTTCGCTGGAGTAACAGGCTGGGGCATAGGTGGAAGACGCTCCGATAATGAGTCCAAAACAGTTGAGGAGAGAGGCGGAAAAGGGAAAGGGGGAGGTGTCCTGAGGTGAGGACTCAGTGAAGCTCCCTCAGGAGACGATAAAGCAGGCTGCTGGGAGACTAAATGTCTATCCATGGGTCCCACAACTTTTCCTCCAGGAGATTTGTCTCCGGATTTGGGCATTTTCACTTTACGTTTGCCCATGGTGAAAACAAAGTCTCGGCTCCTCAGTTGCGCCGAAGGGGCGCCAAAGGGGCATGTCCTGCCCCTTGTGTCACGCCCCTTAGGTCGCATCACGCAGGCCGCGACACGCAGCCGCATGGGAAACCGCCAGATGATATAGGGTAGTGAAGGGGGGGTCCTCCGCAGCCAGGGACACCCCTCACACTGCCTGTCCGAAGTCGGGCAGGGCCTCCTGGCACCTGCAAGCTGCTCCCGTGGCCCGTAAAGCCGCGACTGGTTCCAAGACAGGTAACTCTCCACTGCACCCTCGGTTTACACCTGTTGATATAGGGTAGTGAAGGGGGGGTCCTCCGCAGCCAGGGACACCCCTCACACTGCCTGTCCGAAGTCGGGCAGGGCCTCCTGGCACCTGCAAGCTGCTCCCGCAGCCCGTAAAGCCGCGACTGGTTCCAAGACAGGTAACTCTCCCTACACAATGCCTTTATATCGTTCCATGGTGAGACCGCACCTTGAATATTGTGTGCAATTCTGGCCGCCATATCTTAAAAGGGATATAGCTTTATTAGAAAAGGTTCAGAGAAGAGCCACCAAAATGGTAAAGGGGATGGAAGGATACTCCTATGAAGAAAGGCTAGAAAGGTTAGGGCTCTTTAACCTGGAAAAGAGACGGCTGAGGGGAGATATGATAGAAGTCTATAAATTAATGAACGGAGTGGATCGGGTAAACATAGATCGATGGTTTACGTTATCAGAATATAAAAAGACTAGGGGACATGCAATGAAGCTACAGGGTAAACTATTTAAGACTAATAAAAGAAAATATTTTTTCACTCAACGTGTAATCAAACTCTGGAATTTGTTACCGGAGGATGTAGTAAGGGCTGTTAGTGTAGCTGGGTTTAAAAAAGGTTTGGACAAGTTCCTGGAGGAAAGGTCCATAAACCATTATTAAGAAGGGACCCAGGATATCAATGCTTGACCCAGTACAAGCATTGTGGAACCTGTGTCTTTTGGGGAAACTGCTAGGTACGTGTGACCTAGATTGGCCACTGTTGGAAACAGGATGCTGGGCTTGATGGACCTTGGTCTGACCCAGTATGCCATATCTTATGTTCTTATGTTCTTAATAGCATAGGTTCTGCTGATGCATTCAAAGCAGTCAAAGGCTGTACGATTTACAAACTTGGAGACATCTTGAGCATGCTTAACTAGAGCAAGAAAGTCTTGTCTCTTGTCATCTGGGAGAAATGGGCTCATAAGCTTCATATCTCCTGTAACTTCCTTGAGGAACATTCCCATATACAGTATATATGAACTCATCCTAGCTGAAAGCATGGAAGCCTGAAAGGTTTGGCGCCCAGGATTGGATGCGTGCCTCTTTGCACTTTTCATCCTATGCATGGCTGACTCCACCACCATTGAATGGTGTAGTATCTGAGTCTTTTGAAATCCAGGACATGGGGGAACTCGATACATAGTATCAAGTCTCCTAGAGTGAGGAGGTGTAGTCAGAGGTGTCTCCCACATTCTGAGCATCAAGTTATGCAGAATTTCATGGATGGGCAGAGTGGCTGCCTCCTTTGGAGCTTTAGGATATTAGAGAATTTCCAATTTCTTTGCTCTGGGTTCCTCTTCAGGAGCTACCGTGATTGAAAGGCCCTTGGCCATTTCACGAATAAAATCCTGAAAAGACATGTCCTCGGGAGGTGACATTCTGCATTGGGGAGAAGAGGGATCCTCTGGGGGAAACCCTCTAGTACCAGCAGAAATGTCAGAGTCTTTGGAATCGGAGGATTCAAAGTATTCCTGACCACGATGCTCATGCAAAGCACGGTCCTGGTATCGATTGAAGTCAGTATCGAGTTGATCTAGTACCGATATGTCAATTCCAGTCAAAGATGGCATGGGAAGAATTCCCACCGGGGCCGGTACTGTCGGTACTGGTATCGTCGGTACCGGCACCGGTGCCGGTGTAGGTACCGGCATTGGTGTCGATGTCGGTGCCATGCCCGTTGGACTAATGATACCGCAGCTGAGAGAAGAGCTGTGATGCTGCATTCGATAGCGAGGAATCTCTGGTCTATCGACGCTGCCGATGCCTAGGTATCGGTACCAGAGAAGACGGTCGGAAACCCTGAGCATGGCACAGGTATTTCTTGCGAGGTCGGGGCCTCGAGAACATCCTGGAGCCCAATTGATGCTTTGGAAACAGAAGCCTCCCGCCAGGGCTGTTTTGTCGGTGTGGTTCCCTCAAGGGCAATGCCAATGGCCTCTCGATGCTTAGCAGGATAGCTATCCTTTGAGGACCGGCTTTTATGTTTAGTTACCTGAGATCCATGGGAGGAAGAGGAGGCCCTTGAAGATGTCGATGCAATGAATCTGGCATCCAAAGAAAAGAGGGTACCGAGCTTTGCAGCCCGGTTCTGTCTTCCTCTTTTAGTCATCCCCATACAGGAGAGACATTCAGATGGAGAATGTTCAGGCCCTAAACATTTAAGACACCAATCATGGGTGTCAGTGACAGAAGTAGTACCGCCACACTTAGTACATTTTTTAAAACCACTAGTTGGTTTTTCCATGTTTTAGGAATATGGGGCCTAGTGCCCAAAAAGAAAAGTTTCTGAAGAGAAATAGCTCAAAGTATAAGGGGTTTTTTTTGGGAAAGAAAAGAACCGGTGGTACCGGTAAGCGTCGTGCGGCAGGCAAACGCAACCACAAGAAAACAATTTTAAAGACGGAATTTTCTGCGGTGACAGGGTATGGATCCTGTCGGCTCCGCGGAAAACGAAGAACTGAAGAGGGACAGTTGGAAAGATGGGAAGGCAGTGCGCATGTGCTGAGGGATGCTCCCAAAAGCGTTCTTATTGGATGCTGGGGAGCGTTCCCGCGCAGGCTCTGTTGGTACCAACGATACCCATATGTGAAGACTACATTCCTGCTTGTTCCTGGAGATCACCCCAATGCTAATCACGTTAATCTTTTTGACTATTCCCCCCATGGACTTTTAAAAATCAGGATGTCAGCATTTACACCTGCTCTAAGGTAGATGTAAGTAGCAGCTAACTGCCCTTTTGGACCTGGGGTTAGAACCAGTGATTAAGGAAGCATTTATATTTACCTCTCTGGTGTTTCAAACTACGTTCAAATTAAAAAAAAAGTTTATTTGTTTTGTTTTGATTCCTTAATTGGCTCTTCCTGAACTTCCAGTTTTCGAAAATATTGCACTACACACTGGGGATAATTTTATAACATTATTACATGTGTAAAGGCTATTTTACATGGAAAATAGGCCTTTTAAAAATAACCCTTTGGTATGTGCACAAATGTGTGCTGATAAGCATGTTGTATATAGGCCTTTGTGGGGGTGGCAGTATTAGCAGTAGCCTGACAGTTAAGATAAAGCATGATTTGATTTTATTTATTTGGAAGAAACATTAAGGCCTAGAGATGCAGTTTACTTCAACTTCTACTGTTAGCATGATGCAGGGGCAAAAGGAGTTATACTCAGTGGAGAATGGAAGCAGCAGGGAGGGGGCACTGGGGCAGCAACTGAAGCCAGGACGGCATTTTCTATAGAAATTTTGCTAACTGCCCAGGGGTTAGGGTACCTGGTTGCTAGTGAGATATCACATGATCAGTTGCAGGCATCTGTAATAGCCATGTAGGTAACAATAATACTTCCAGGTACAAGAGTACATCCCAGAAACAGCATGCATTTGAGAGGATGAGAGAAGCCCCTGGCCTTTAACATCCTCATTAGCCCTCAACTCCAGCCCTAAAGAATAAGAGAAGGAATCACATAAGAAAACCAGGTGTGTAGGCACTTTAGTGCTATGTAACAAAAATCTGCATTTTACTAAATGCATTATTGCCAGGTGACCATCAGTAGAAGAAACTGAGCCATCTTTCTAATAGTACAATGCAATATAATTTGCAAAATGAACACTTCAGTTTTAGTTTAAGGGGGAGACTGGTAGTCTAAAAACCTTATTATCCACACAAATCAGCAGCAACAAGAAAACCACAGGAAAAATAAAGTTGATCTCCAAGCAGAACCCTGGGTTCTTTTCCCATTCCGCAATGGAGCAAATGGTGCTCTCTATTATTGCCCTAGGACAAGAGGCCAGGCACCATCGGTTGTGGTAACATGGTAGACTGATGAAATGACTGCCGTAGATGACTAGTCCCAACAGATGGTTGAAAATGTGAGAAATAAGTGGCTGATTTACCTATTATTTCCAAATTACTAACAGCTGGTCAAGGAAGAGAGGGGTAGCGTCCATTTCAATGGTGATTTCCAAACCACCCATAATGATACTGTGATACAGTAGCTGGTGTAGAGCCCATGATAATAGGTGAAAAAGAGGAATTTACCTTGGAGTCTGATAGGCAGCAAACACACTCAGCTCACAGGAGGTAAAAGAGCAATAGAATAAATTTACCACACACTAGTCCTGACATAGCAGGAAGGTTAAAAGCTAATCAGGATCACCTGTCCATGAAAGCACAGGCAGCGTGCAAAGGACATGAGGATAAAAGCTGCTGGGTAAATCCAGGAGAGCCCAGTGGGGGCAGCGACCTGGGAGGAGTGAGCAACCAGGCTGAGAGCAGACGTCACACAGAAGGAAGCCTGCTCAATCAAGAAAGCAGTAGGTGTAGTCCGGTAGCAGGAAGCAGCCGGAGAAAGAAACTTCTCAGGAACGTGGCTATAGCACTGCTCAGACTGCTGGTAGCTGGAGGTCCTGGGAAGGAGCTGTCCGTAGCCCAGAGAGAGGAACCAGGACAACAGAGAGAAGGTGGGAACCTAGCTTTAAGAGAGAAAAAGCTAAGAACTCTGTTTTGTCTGGAGGTCCAGGGCATGGCATAAGAAGTAAAGTAAATGCTGGGAGTTATGACGTAATTCCACATTACTGGAGAGAAAAGGAAAGCCAGAGGGAAACTGCCACAATACCAGGTATTCAAAACCCTGCTTGCCTAGAGCAGTTTCCTGATAAGCTGACCAGTGCCTCACAGAGAGGGTTTTACAATGAAAACAGCTATGAGGATTTTAACCCACCTGCAGCCAGGGCCGGGCCGTCCATTGAGCAAGAATGTTTTTTGCACAGGGCCCCGCGTTTCAGGGGGCCCCGCGCAAAGAACATTCTGCTTTTTTTTTTTAAATTACTTTAAAAAAAAAAACTGTCTCTGGCTGCTGCCGCTGCCGCGTCCGTCGCAGCAGCGGCTGAATGGAGTGTCCCGCGGGGCCCCTTCTCCTCGTTGAGCCCTCTGCAAGGGCTTTCAGATTCGCGAAGGGAGAGTGCTCCCTCGCGTCTCTGTAAAGCCCGCAGGGGCTAATGGGAAATTTCCCATCTGCCCCTCGAGGGGCTGATGGGAAATTTCCCATTAGCCCCTGCGGGCTTTACAGAGACGCGAGGGAGCACTCTCCCTTCACGAATCTGAAAGCCCTTGCAGAGGGCTCAACGAGGAGAGGGGCCCCGCGGGACACTCCATTCTGCCGCTGCTGCGACGGACGCGGCAGCGGCAGCAGCTAGAGCCAGGTTTTTTTTTTTTAATTTGCCGGAAGGGAAGGGAAGGGAAGGGGAGGGGGGGTTAAGACTGGTAATGGGCTGGGGGGGCTGATGGAGGCTGTCTGGAAATGGGGTGATGGGGGGTTAGGACTGGAAATGTGCTGGGGGGGTTAGGACTGGAAATTTGTGGGGGGGGGGTTAGGACTGGAAATTTGTGGGGGGGGGGTTAGGACTGGAAATGTGCTGGGGGGGGGGTTAGGACTGGAAATGTGCTGGGGGGGTTAGGACTGGAAATGGGCTGGGGGGGGTTAGGAAGGGAAATGGGGTGAGGGGGGGTTAGGACTGGAAAAGGGCTGGGGGGGTTAAGACTGGTAAATGGCTGGGGGTTGATGGAGGCTGACTGACTGGAAATGGGGTGATGGGGGGGGTTAGGACTGGAAATGGGCTGGGGGGGTTAAGACTGGTAATGGGCTGGGGGTTGATGGAGGCTGACTGGAAATGGGGTGATGGGGGTTAGGACTGGAAATGGGCTGGGGGGGTTAAGACTGCTAATGGGCTGGGGCTGATGGAGGCTGACTGGAAATGGGGTGGGGGGGGGGTTAGGACTGGAAATGGGCTGGGGGGGGTTAAGACTGGTAATGGGCTGTGGGCTGATGGGGGCTGTCTGGAAATAGGGTGATGGGGGGTTAGGATTGCTAATGGGCTATGGGGGGGTTAGGACTGCTAATGGGCTATGGGGGCACTAGGACAGGAAATGGGCTGATGGGGAGGGGTTAGGACTTGAGGTGGGCTGATGTGGTTAGGACTGGTAATGGGCTGTGGGCTGATGGGGGGGGTTAGGACTGGCAATGGGCTATGGGGGGCTGACTGGAAATGGGCTGATGGGGTTAAGACTGGAAGAGGGCTGATGGGGGTTAGGACTGGTAATGGGTTATAGGGGGGGCTTAAACTGAAAATGGGTTGATGGGGGGCTAGGACTGGTAATGGGTTGGGGGATTGCTTTGACTGGAAATGGACTGAGTGGACGGGGAGGCTTGAACTGCAAATAGCTGATGGGGAGGGAGCTTGGAATGGAAATGGGCTGTGAGGGAAGGGAGCTAGGACTGAAAATGGGCTGATGGAGCAGCTAGGATAGGACTGGAAATGGGCTGTTGGGGGGGAGCTAAGATTGGAAATGGGCTGTGGTGGGGGCTTGAATTGAAATGGACTCATGGAGGGGCTAGAACTGGAAGTAGGCTCATGGGGGGGCTTGGACTGGAATTGGGCTGAGTGGAGGGAAGCTAGGATTTGACATGGGCTGATGGTGGGGCTAGGAAATGACTAGAAATGGGCTGATGGGGGGCTAGGATTGGAAATGAGCTGATGAAGGGACTCAGACTGAAAATGGATGGGGGAGCTAGGACTGGAAATGGGTTGATGGGGGGCTAGGACTGGAAATGGGCTGATGCAGGGACTAGAAGGGAATGGATGCTGGGTGAGACTGGAACTAGAAGGGAGCTGATGTTGGGGGAGGATTAGAATGGGATGGGGCTGGGAGAGTAAAATGGAGAGGGGAAAAATATTTTGTGTGGGAGGGATGAAAAATCTACAATTGGCCTGTTTTTGGGAGAGTAAGTGGGGATTGAGGATGGAGGGGTAAAATTTGTGTGGATGAAATAAGAATGAGGAAAGAGCAAAAGGAGAAAGATTAGTATGTTAAAGCAGATGTAGAGAGAGGATGGAAAGAAAACTAGAAGAGAGAAGAAAGGACAAATGGACAGCAGACGATGGAGAGTTAGCAGAAAACATGAAGAAACCAGAAGAAAGTGGCTGGAGCAATTGCAACTGAAAAAAAATGCACAAAAGGTAGAAAGATATCTCTTTATTTTGAATTTATTAACTGGAATATGAAAGCTCTGGGAAATGTGCATCATTAACGTCTGCGCTTTGTTTGGTACAAGAGGAAATTGATTTTTAGTTTTATTTCTACAGTGTTGTTGTACATTCCAAGTTTGGCTTTTGTGGTTCCCAGTTTAATTATTGCCTTCCTGTTTCTAAATTGCGATTCCTTGTTTGGTGATGGTCTATGTTCTGCATGTGTAACTGAGCTGAGGTATTCTGTTTATGTAATTCCTATTTGACATTGCCACTTGTTCTCTTTCCCCAGTATTCTCTGAAATGTACTGGTTTAATATTTGCAGTGTTTCCTTTTGATAGGTAGGGTCTGGTGCTTTGTGAGTCCTGGTAATGCTGTCAGGATACAGCGGGTTTGCTATGGGTTCTAAATGGGCAGCGTTTGTAGTAGTTCCTAATGTGCCTGGCGGTTGGCACTGGATTATAGTAATGTAGAAATCTTTTAGTCTTTCTTTATCCATACACTCATTAAGAGACATGTTTACTAAAAGTTAGTGTATGGTAACATTATGCAAATAAGGCCACTTATGCAAATGAGGCCCCGCACCGAGTCTCCGCACATGGCCCCGCACCCCCCTTGGGCCGCCCCTGCCTGCAGCCCTGGAGGATTGTGAACTAATGCAGTGGGAAAATAATAGCTGTAACCTTGAACCCACACCAATGGACTGTACGTTATGTTTCTCTGATGATATTGAATCATTGTGCTAAACAAGTGGGCAGAAGCTCTGTAAAAATACCAAAGGAAAAAAATCTATTTTTTCTTTGAAGAAGCTGTTTTTGTTCCTGGTTTTTGTTGTATAAAAAGGAGATCCTTAGGGGAGGGGAAATAAAGCCCTATTCTTATTTTGCCTTAATTACTCGACTGCAGACTGTTATTGTGCTAGAAGGCAACTTGATCCTCAAGGCCCTAGGTGGATGCCTAATAGGGACTGGGAGAGGAGTCACAATACTTGTCTCTGATGGCACACAGGTGCCAGCTGTATGAGGCAGAGCAGGCAGCACATGAACAACAGCAGGTAGACTGTATAGCACACCAAGGTGCAGCATATCTAGAGTCATTCCTTGGTACATACTATATCTTAGATGCAATCAGGGTGGTTAATATGGAAAGACATAATATTCCTGAATTTTTGAATATAGATTGTAGAAGCAACATGAGCAGAGCTATGGTTGATGGGGACTACAAGAGGATTTGCATACTAGCTGTATATTTCAGTAAAGTATGCCCTTGGATTAAGGAGCAACGAAGGCAGAAACTTTCCCCCTTTGGATCAGATAAAGTATAGGGAAAGAACAAGGAATTTAAACTTCAGTGTGAAGGTAGGCAGCAGCTACTGGATACCCAAAATGCAACCAGGGCACTTGTGAATCACCTTATTCTGGATATGGAGTTCCATGATGTGTGGTTGGTGGAGCATCAAACACCCACCTCTTCATTTATTTATCCAGCATTTATTATTATTATTTATTTATTTATTTAACTGTTTTTAGATCCCGCTTTATCTTAAATTCAAAGCAGGTTATAGAGAATGGATATCGCATTTCCAAGGGTCAATGTGGTTTACATGGAACATTTAAAAGTTAACGTTACATTGAGCAGGGAATGTTGATATGGATAGAAACATTCAATAATGGGAGTTGTACAGGTATGAACTATTTACATCAACAGGATACATGGTTGTTTGAGCATTGTGCGGTAATGTTTTAGGAGAAAATACATGGATGTGTAATGATTTGATTGGTGGTTCATTTGATCATGACAAGTATAGCGTCTTACTGTCCATTCTGAATGGTGGATTGTACAAAGAAGTCATGGGAGAAGAAGAGTTATGTTTTTTCCACAAAATGGACTTTAAATGGTGGGGCTTTTAGCTCCTTTCTGAAGAGGGATAAGTCCTCTATATTTACTTGTCGTCCTTTTCTACTCTCTCTATCTCTTCTAAATAGAGTATAGCCAGCTATGGCTATATCCCATTCATGTGACTCGTTAAACCATGTTTCTGTAATGATCACAATATCCAAGTCCATTTCCATCATTAGGGCTTCCATGTCAGGAACATTGTTGGTTAGGCTTCGAGCATTTGTGCTCATTGCTTTCCAGCATTTGTTGACTGGCTTGCCTGTATTTTGCATGGATTTTGTTTTACACACCTCTTTCCACTTGGCCTTGATGTGTGGGTTAATAGAATGGCTGTTTCCAATGTTATTATGTTTTTGCTGGGAGTGACATCCTAAACTTGTTCTTTTCCATCTTTCACCCCCTTTCCCTAGCTTAAATGGCTTTCCACATAATGCCTGAATTTTGCACTTAGGATCCTTTTTTCCCTGCAACAGATGTGGTCCATCAACACAGTATAGTCTCTTGTTCCATCTATTTCTCCAGTTGCCCATATATCTAAATCTTTCTAGTTTGCACCAGGTTTTAAGCCATCTATTAAAGCTGATCATGTGATGCAGCCTTTCTGCTCCCTTACCAAGAACAGGAATAACTTCTGAGAATGTTATGGTGTTAGCAATGGATTTGAGTTTCTCTCCCCAGAATCTGGAAGTCCCTCTGAACTGTAGAGGCAGTGTTTCTAGCCAGGTCATTTGTACCCAAGTGGATGATAACATCAGTTTTGGAGTGCTCACTTTCTGCACTAACTATACCAGCAAGTTGCTTTGTATTCCTGATAGCTGAAGTGCCTGGGAGGCATTTGACAATGTTCTCTCATTTGAACTGTGTTCCCAAATTGGCGCCTCTGATAATGGAATCTCCAAATAGTATTAGTTTCCTCTTTTGTGATAGTTTCTTCATATTTAGAGCATTATCAGTAGATTGGGCATTAACCTTCTCATTTAAGGGCACTTCCATTTCCATTAATTGGGCACTCAAATTTCCCAAGGCAGAGAAGGCAATATGCAGGGCTATCTCTTGATGGCAAGGGTGTCTCAGTGTTATAGGTCCAACCTACCACAATCCACTGTGATCACATTTGTTCCTGGGCTGCTTGATTCTTTGTGGAAGTGGTGGTGGATTTTTTTCAGTTTGTACCACAGAGGAGGTGTGTTTAATTGTAGCTAATTCTTCACTTAATAGAATTCTTTATGCATGGAAGATAACTTGAGACATACAGGACAAGCTCTTATGCTCCAAATGATTTTTTCTTAGAACATGCTGATTAAGATGGTTATAAAGCAGTTCTAGGACAAGGAGAAAAGGTGGGTGTTACACCTAATTGGAGGACAGATGTCAATCTATATGGTGACTATATAGGCAAATTGCTAGTAGCTTCAGCAGCAAAACTGACTCAAATTCCTCACCCATCTGGATTACTAAATACTGGCCACCCTGTACAAGCTAAAATGGAGTATCATCCTTAAGTCCAACACTGACTTACTAGAAAGAAAAGTTGATGGTTAGAGAGCAGGAATGTGAGTGCAAGAAACAGAGGCATAAGCAATGCAGAGAAAAGAGGCAGAGGGACAGTAAAGAAGTGGAGAAAACAGTGTGATACCCCTGCAATACTGCCAGCAACATATGTATCCTGTCAGCTACCATTTCCCCTTGTTAATAGCCGCCCTACGCCCCACAGCCAGAAGATGTACTCTTCTGACAGAGACCATAACTTCAACAGTTCAACAGATTTTTTGATGGAGAGAATCCACCTTTGAGGTCATAGCGGATTACAGGATCCGAGGCAGCATAGATTCACCAGAGGCAGGTCTTGTCAGACAAATCTGATTGATTCCTTTGACTGGGTGACCAGGGAGTTGGATCAAGCCCTAGATGGGGTTTATTTAGATTTCAGTAAAGCCTTTGACACTGTTCCTCACAGGCAACTTATAAACAAACTGAGCACCCTAGGAATGGACCCTAAAGTTACTGCTTGGATTAGAAATTGGTATTTGGTGCAAACTCATTTGGAGTATTGTGTGCAATTCTGGAGACCATGGGGCATGTTTACTAAAATCCGCAAAATAGCGCACGGCAACGCGGCACTGAAACGCGCAGAAACGCGTTTAAACGCCCCGCACACGTGCGTGTCACCCCCGCACAGGTACGCGGCTCACTAACGGGCCCCGTACAAGTGCGGGCCCGCAAATGTCCGATAGAGGCGTGGAACGGCGAAAGGAGGGCGGAGGAAGGCTCCGGAGGGGCGGAGGGACGGGGTCAATGGGTGGAGAGTGGGAGGGGAGAGGCTCCCCGCACAGTATCGGGCCCGAATTTGCATGTAAAAACTACCGCGAGTGAAACACTCGCGGTAGAAAGCATTTAAAGGGAAGAGAAACCATTTCCGTCAGCAATGTACAGGAAAACCGGGGAAACCAGCAAAACGTGAGCAGTGTGATACATGTGCACAGCACAAAAGTGAAAATAAAAATAGAAAATGACCACAACAGAACTATTAAAAATAGTAATTCAGCTGGGGAACAGTTATAGTGATGGGCAAATACAGAAATCACACCCAGCAAAGCTCCAGAAAAAAGAAATGAAGTTTGGAAGGGTCTACTGAGAGGAGACTCTTCCAAAAAACATTTCCACGTTTTGGAGCTTTCCTGGGAGTGTTTGCTATGGTTGCCCATTAATATCACTGTTGCCCAGCGTGGTGATATTTTGTCCCACATTTCCCGTGGTCATTTCCGGGGTTTATGTGCACGTTTGTCACCAGACAGGGTGCATATGCCCACAGTAGAATTGCGTAGAGCAGGGTTTGTGACTCCATCCTGCCAGGCTTACTGCCTCCAGGGGCTGCACTGTCTCTGTGGCCAAAGTGTGGTACAGCGGACAGAGTTAGTACCTCTAGGACCAGAGGGCAGAGGTTCAAAACCCAGCTGGGGCACCTGCCAGCCCAGTCCCTATATTTTACCCACCACTAAATAAAGATAGCGCAGACACCCCTGTATGCATGGGGAAAACACCCATATTTTACCCAACACCGCACACACCCCACAACAATGGGCATTACCTACAGCCAAGTCCCCCAAATGCAGTCCCATACTGCCACATTGCAATCAGGTCAACTGCTTTTTCTGAGAGAAGTTCATGCCAGCATGTTGGCGGACAAGTACATGTGGTGCAGGGGGCAGTGGCTGCTAACCACAGAAGACAGAGGCCTAGCCATGTGCAGGCTGGCACAGTCCACTGCAACAGACAGGTCCTGCCGGATCCACAGTCATGGACAGTCCAGGGAATCCAACCAATCTGTGGCTACACAGTGGTGCAGTGCACACAGGACACTGCATACAAGAACAGAAGGTCACAGGTTTCAAAGCCCAGCTGGGGCTACTGCCAATCCTGCCCACATATTTTTCCCACAACTAAACAGTGATAGTAAGGACACACCTTTCATGGCGGGGACATATGCAATGGTAAGACATCTATCTTTTACCCCACTGAGCACAGACACCATGAACAGGGGCAGTACCTAGAGCAGAATCACCCAAATGCAGTCCTGGTGGGCCACACACCAGTCAGGTTCCATGCTGACACTCATACAAATGCCTGTGCTGTATATCTATGCACCACCCCCATGGCATGTAGATGTAGCCCATGCATATTCATGAGGGATAGCAGGAAAACCCGAACAGTGTGATGCAAACCTGGACTGGAGTTGGGAATCTGTGCCGTAAAGCAGCAGCCATCAAGGGCAGACACACCCACACCCACAGGCCCCATTGGCCAATGTCTCCTGGAAAGGCAGAACATTGGACCGTGCATGCAGCACCCAAAACGAGCACTTGCATAACTTACCAATGTCACCCTACACCTGAGGTATACGGTACACAGCTCGGAGACGTTTGCTAGGAGCACAGGCAGGCAGTTATCCATACGTTACGTACATACTGCTAGTTGACCCCATCCAAACAATCTGTTAGGTGTTTGCGGGGCATGCTCCAGGCCTGGCCTCTGACGGTGCTTACCACCCTGGGGAGTGACCACCAGCTGTAATGCGTACCATATCCATGCCTTGCCATGCTCAGGACCGGTTTGGTGGGCAAGGCTACTTACCCCCTCAATCGTAGCACCATGATGGCAGAGGTGTGGAAGTGTGTGTCTGTCTATACAGTGGGTGTTGGCTGCAAGCCCCTTCAACAGCCCGCACTGCCAGCACTGTTGCCAGTATTGGCCAGTCAATGTGCATAATGAGGTGCAAGGTACCATGGGTATAGCCAGGGCAGGGTGACGTGGCCAGGATGCATCTGCACTGGGCATAGGGCCCTGGCAGGGACATTGGCTGGGATATTGTAGTGTCCGGCCACCACCTACACAGACAGGGTGGCCAAAGCATGTCCTTCTGGGGGATCACGCTCACCCTGACTGTGCAGTGACCACAGCATGGCTAGGCCCCCCCATAGTGCTGTATAGTAGTTCTCTCATGTGATAGATATGGGTTTCTCTTTGGGGCCCAGTCACTGATCTATCTGCTTGCTGTGTATGCAGACAGCCCAGTTCTGGGTGCATGCATCTCCATTGGGAACATGCACTATGGACTAACCAGCAGACTGTTTGTAGCTGGTAAATGTCTTGCTATAATGGCTTGCAGGGTGCAGTGGCTGTTGGCTTGCTGCAGGGGAATATCTGGTGGTGGAGTGCAGCTTACCATACCCTGGGCTTATGTCTGTCTGCTATTGTGTTATGGCTGTGTATGGAGCTGCCTGCCTGGGGGGTGGTGGTGTTCCTCAGCAGGACTGGGGTTGATGTTGCCCTCTACTGCCACCTTTGCAGGGAGGTAGAGTGTGGATCCCTTGATGGAGACCATGTTTGCCACGGGGGGGGGTGCCTGATGGCGGCAGACAGGGATATCCATGGTGTTTGTGCAGAAACTAGCTATCTTACACATTAACACTGCTTTGGAACACCCGCTTGGCCTCCATCAGCCATGGCAGGTGTTGTTGACCTGGTCCTGGCCACCTCATTGCACACTCAGGGTGAGCACAGTACCCGCACGATGTAACGGTGTGTGGCTACTCTGTGCCAGTAAAACACCCGGTCAGTGCCCCCTACTAGGCCAAGGTGCTGTGTGGGTGCACCCGGTCACTTCCCCCAACAGGGCCGAGGTGCTGTGGGGGTGCATTCCCCATCTTGTGTCCATCTGCGGACAGCTAATTTGCATGTGCAGTGCATCATGGGTACGGGTGGCCTAACCCTATCCTGTTGACACCAGCAGACTGTCTGTGAGGTGACGTGTAGGCTATCTGCAGTCAGCCAGGGGCCTGCTTACAGCTATGGAGCTGTAGCGCAATGGTTACATCACTGCCTGTGCAGCCAGAGGTCATGGGTTCAAACCCACAGTGGGGCCCTTTGGTAGGGCTGTCCACAGCTTTATTTTTATTTACTGTACATATGTCTATGCCGGCAAGACCACCCTCAGCTTACTATACCCATTAGGTGCCTCTGAGGGTGCTTCATAGGGCGCCCTGTAGGCCACCTTATGGTTGCCATCCCTATAGGGTGCACTATACATTATCCTGTGTCGCAACATACATGCTGCCCTATAGGGGTCATTCAAGGGTGCCTTGGCGAACAGTGCACTGTAACATGTGCCTTATGGGCCGCCGTATGTTAACATGCTGGGAGAGTGCGTTTGCTAGTAGTGCTAACAAAATATAATTATACAGCCTCCTACAGCACTCCTCAACATAATACATACTGCCTCAGCAGGCATTTTTCACTGGGCATTGTGAGGAGTTGAACCCCTGATCCCTGCACCATTGGTCAGTGTTTTAACCATTGTGCTGTGGCTCTGTTCCTGTGCTTGTGCATCAGCGCGCCGCTTTGTGCCTATCAGCGCGCCGCCTTCTGCCGCCCAAGGGGACCAGTGCGCCGCCTTCTGCTGCCCAAAAATAACTGTGCGCCGCCTTATGCCGCCCAGAAAGCACTGTGCGCCGCTTTCTGCCGCCCAAAGATAACTGTGCGCCGCCTTATGCCGTTCCAAATTAATTTGCCTCCTAAAACAATGTTAATCATTACAGTTACTGCCTCAGCTGACCTTTGTCGTTGCGCACACTGGGGGATTGAACCCATGGCCCCTGCACCATTGGTCAGTGTCTTCACCGTTGTACCACGGCTCTGTTGTTTTGTATACTCAGCAGCGCGCCACTTTGCCTTTCCACGCGCTAATGTCGACCCCCGCACATTAGCGCGACGCACACACGTCCGGTTGCTTACTACCGTTTTTTTTCTATTTTCTGCCTGAACCGCCCACTCCTTATATGGCACAGGCACACTAGCACGGCCCCGCACGTTAGGAATGTTTAGTAAACATGCCCCCATATCTTCAAACGGATATAAAAAGAATAGAGTCAGTACTGAGGGTGACTACTAAACTGGTTTGTGGTCTTCATTATAAAGCATATGAGGACAGACTTAAGGATCTTAATATGTAAACCTTAGAGGAAAGGCGGAATAGAGGAGATATGATTGAGATGTTTAAATACCTCTGTGGCATAAATGCACAGGGGGAGAGCCTCTTTCAATTGAAAGCACAGTTACTTACCTGTAACAGGTGATCTCTGGGAACAGCAGGAATAAGTCTTCACATATGGGTACGTCGGTACCGACGGAGCCTGCGCGGGAACGCTCCCCAGCGTCCAATCAGAAAGCTTTTGGGAGCATCCCTCAGCGCCTGCATGCTGCCTTCCCGCCTTTCCAACTGTCTCTCCTCAGTTGAGTTTTATAGCTGAGACAAAAGAGAGAAAGAGGAAAGGAAGAGAGATAGAGAGATACAACTCCTAGGGGAGGTGGGTGGGTTGTGAAGACTTATTCCTGCTGTTCCCAGAGATCACCTGTTACAGGTAAGTAACTGTGCTATCTCCAGGAACAAGCAGGAATGAGTCTTCACATATGAGGACTCCCAAGCTAAGATGCCTGGAGCCCTAGCATGTTAGAGATTAAAACATGCTCCACCCCATATGCCCAGGCATCCCGAGGATGGAGGGTAGGAGTTGAAGAAGAGAGGAGCTGTAGGAGACAGCAGATCTAAAATAGGACTACAGACAAGGAGTCCCTGTATATATGATAAGCATCATGAAATGTATTGAAAATGAACAATCACTATATGGACCTCACCTACTGGATTGCAGGAAGTGGAGAGGCTGATGGAATCCACTGGGGATCCAGTCGAGGAATCATCAAGATGACATCACAGAAGTGAGTTGAAGGTCAAAATCTGGAACTCACAGGTGACCCCAGGATTCAACTGGGGAAGAACAAAAACGGTGAGTCTTTAGTGGAAAGCTTTATGGAAAAAGATGAAAACTCTTTTTGGCTACAGAGTTAATTATAGCTAGGAACAAAAGAGGAAGACTGACCGAGTTGGACAAAAATTGGCTTAGTCCTTGAGGGAAGAAGGGGTAAGGGGAAAACCACGAAATCCCAAGGAAGGACAGATGTCTGAGGAGTTGGAAACCTCAGAGCTACTGAAGATCCCCCATGTCTATCCTAACTGACAAAAGGTAGGAAGATAAAGGAATAGGGAGCTTCAGGGATACCGGAACCTAAGGTTATGGTATAAGCTGTCAGTACCACAGCAGTGGCTGTGTGCATAAAACAGAAACATACTGTGAAGTATGAACATGTGATAACCCCATATGTCTGGAACAGATAGGAAGGAAAAAACACCTTTATGAGCACAGACAGTTAGAGAGATAAGTATGTGAATACATATCTACCTAAAATAACTATCTCTAGAGATAAACACATATATATATGTATATACATATATATATGTATATATATATATATATATATATATATATATATATATATATATATATATATGTGTGTGTGTGTGTAGATATATATAGATAGATATATAGGGGTATATATATATATATATATATATATAGAGAGAGAGAGAGAGAGAGAGAGAGAGATATGTTTATGGCGAGATCCAGGGGGTATAATCTATGCACACATGGCTGACAGACATATGCATCTAAAGAAAGCATATAGACATATGAACCTATATGAATATAACTATATAGGTCTGAAGAAAAATATCTGCAATTAAGCAGAAAGAGATATGTCTACAGGAATCCTCACGTGGAAGATGTGAAGAGGAATGATTCATCTCATAACAAGAAGGTGGAACCTACTTGAGAAGATATAGAGAATCTATTCCCCCTGGTTAAGATGGAGTAGAATGCTACCCAGTAAAATAACCAGGCTGGTTGCGAGAAAAATATTAGTCTGTAAACAGCACGTCCTGGGTCCAGTAGAACTCTAACATGGTGAAGGGACAGAATACGCATAGGAGAGACACCAGGTAGACCCACTTGAGGGACAAGGGGTGGGGTATCATGCGTTATTTAGTGAAATATGTGCTGTCCATGAAGGATTAGGATACCATGAGGACAAGCTGCAAGGAAAAAGAGCCTATTTCCTGTAGGAAGTTGGTAACTCTTTAGACTGTCACGTAGGAAAGGCTTATGTCCTTTATTAAAAGGAAATAGAAGGGTGTAAAGAACCCTCACAGTCATGGAAGGTGACTGAGGAAGCCTTTTCCAACCATATAGGATAGTCATTAGAGAAAAAAACCATCATGCTCTCTAGCAAGGGCCCATAGTGAAAAGCTTCTCTGTAGGATTGCAGAGAGCATTATGCAGGAGAGTTGGGAAACAAAGCTGGCTGTTGGAGACAACCAGCTGCCAGCTCAACTATGCTGCCAACTCCAAGGATTTGGAGATGGCAGAAAAGAAGTTATAAGGATTATCCAAGATAGATGAGCACTATCTTGGAAGCACTACTAAGGTTAGATAAAAAGTAGTGGAAGACTATACTGGAACTTATAGAAAAGTACCCTTAGACTAATCAGTGAAGCTCCTGCATGGGCAGCTGCTGAATGGCAGAGCAGAAAGAATTTCCTGTTTTAACAGAGAAAACAGACAGAACAAGAGGAGAATATCCTGTCCCTGTCTGACAAGCTGCCCAGATCAGGAAAAAAAAGGAAGACTGGAAAGGCTAAGAAAGCCTTCCATTGGTATTATACCACTGTTACAGGGGAACCCTGGAAAAGAAGGTAAAGAAAAAATAGGAGCTGAGGTGAGACTTGCCATATGGTAAGTCTGTAGAAGGAAAAATTCATGGTGGTACAGAAAAACTATCATGAGATAGTTGGCAAACCTCTCTTCAGTGTAGGAAGAGGAGGAAAATCCTGTGACCCATAGACATGAATATCCTGACAGCTCAGCATACTTAAAAACAAGTGGATGTCCTGGAAACAGGAATCCAAGTGTAGAGGTTTAAAAGAAAAAACAGTGAAAAAACTTCTAATGAGAAGAAGTGAACTGTATATTATAACAGATTAAGTGGAACCCTATTGAGGGTTAATTTTCCTGGCTTGAGTTTGGATTCTTCAGACCAGGGCGAGGTTTCCCCTGTTTGGGAACATCTGAATGATGGGCAGGAGAAGAATAAAACCTTCTTCTTTTAGGGAAAGAAGGTTTGGTAGGGCATTTCCTACCTACTGGGGAAAGAGAAGGTTTAGGATAGCCCTCAGAAACAGGGAAGTCAGTAGAGCAATGAGCAACCTGACGTAAAGACTCCTTGTTGAAGAGATTTTCTCCAGTACAAGGAGTGTTACCCAGTCTTTGTTGTGCCCATCTGCTCAAGTCTGAAGCTTGGAGCCAGGCTCTACGTCGTGCTCCTATGGCTATAGCAGAGGTTCTGCTAACAGACCCAAAGGAGTCTAGGGAAGCACGAGAAAGAAACCTAGAGATATTCTGGCTATGACTAAGAAGCAAGGAATAGTCTGCAGCCTTGGGCTCTGAAAGAAAAGAAGTTAAAAGAGATAATTTCTCTGTGACCTCCTGAAGGGATAGACATATAAAAAATATATGAGAGAATCCTTGTTGCCAGCATAGATGTTTGGAAGGTTTGACGTCCAAAAGCATCTAGTGTTCTAGATGCACGACCTGGCGGGAAAGAAGAATGCTTCTTCTTGCTTTTTACCTTCCTCATTGCTGATTCCACTACAATGGAATGATGGGGAAGTTGAGTCTTTTGAAACCCTGGAGAAGGGGGCACCTGATACAGAAGAGCACTTGCTGTAGAAGGTGAGGAAGCCCTTAAAGGTGTTTCCCATATTTTCAGAAGAAGATCCTGTAAGGAATGATGTAAAGGAAGCATTATATTTTCCCTTTTCCCAGAAAAACCTTGTGTAGGATCATAGCCAGGAATAGGAATAGCCAGGAATGTTGCCATGTCAAGGAGAAATTTCTGAAAAGAAGGATCTCCAATGGGAACAATCCCTGGACAGGCTAAACTCGAAGAACTAGGCTGGGCACCAGAGGATGTACTTGTCCGGTGCAAAACCAGATCTCTAATGAATGAATACTGGGACTGGCGGGTATGACTTGAAACCGTCAGTACTGTATCGTCCATGCTAGGTATCGATTCCAAACTAGGTATAGAAAGGAGCGATTCTGGTGAAAAAAGCATGGATGGAGCTGGTCCCGATGCTACTGCAGGTACCAGCATCGACACCGATACCGGTAGCTGAGCCGGAATCGAAGGCGATACCGACACCGAAACAGTCAGCGGAGGCTGCTCAAATGGTACTGAGGAAACTCGAAAGTCTCAGTGAATATTTTCGGTACCGTGCATCCGGAATCGGTGCGTGTCGGTTAAGAGACGCGTCGGTACCCAGTCTTCCAGACTAGATATCGATTCTAGACTCGGCATCGAAGGAAGCGAGTCTACCGATGCATGTCTGGAGGGTACCGACGTCGGTGGTAGTATCGGCGATGCTGTCAATACTGGAAAGTCAATCTGGGACGTATCGACCGGTCCCGAAGGTACCGAGGACACCAGATGACGATCTGTGGCGAAGAGTGGAATACTCAACACCGGTGCCGATGCCGGGGTATCGGTACTGCTCGAAGCAGATGCCACCACCGTGCATTGCTTAGATACTGGAAAGTCAAACTGGAAGGTATCGATCGGTCCCAAAGGTACCGAGGATGCCAGATGACGATCCCTGGTGAAGAGTGGAGCACTCAACACCGGTGCCGATGCCGGGTTATTGGTACCGCTCGAAGCGGATGCCACCCCCGAGCATGGCT
The DNA here is from genome assembly GCA_033557465.1 of Ichthyophis bannanicus. NCBI lineage: Eukaryota > Metazoa > Chordata > Amphibia > Gymnophiona > Ichthyophiidae > Ichthyophis > Ichthyophis bannanicus. Next base: position 728,463,646 of record CM066036.1, on the reverse strand, counting down.
CAGGTATGTTCTGTGAGGGGTGAGCCCCAGGAACAACCTGAAACCCCTGAAAGGCTTTGGAGACAGAAGACTCCCGCCGGGGTTTTGAAGCCAAGGATTGGCTAGTCTTAACAGACTGTTTATGGGTTACCTGATCCTGTAGAGAAGAAATGGTCGGTGCCCTTACACTGGAAGGGAAAACGGCATCGAGGGAAACTCGAAATGGAGAATTTCTTCTCATAAAATTGTAGCCTGATGGCTCTGGAGGAAAGGGGTCAGGACCCAGACAGGTTAGACACCAGTTATTGGAGTCTAAAAAGAAAACTGTATTTCCACAGTTAAGGCACTTCTTAGGAGAAGAAGGCTCCATAATGGAGAGGCCTTACAGGCCCAAAAATTCAAGACAGAAACAGAGGGAAAAAAACTCCCTGAGTTTTAGGAAAAAGAAAAGAAAAGACCACCAGCGGTACCGGTGGAGTCGGGGAAACAGCCGCGACCACAAGAAAACAAAAAGTAAAAGATTTGATGAAAAAATTTTCTGCGGTGACAGGAAGACATCCTGCCGGCTCCGCGGAAAAACGAAAACTGAGGAGAGACAGCTGGAAAGGCGGGAAGGCAGCACGCAGGCGCTGAGGGATGCTCCCAAAAGCTTTCTGATTGGACGCTGGGGAGTGTTCCCGCGCAGGCTCCGTCGGTACCGACGTACCCATATGTGAAGACTCATTCCTGCTTGTTCCTGGAGATAGCAAGTTCTGCTATGAGGGGACATGGGATGAGGGTGAAAGGGGATAGATTCAGGAGTGATATGCAAAAATATTTCTTTACGGAAAGAGTGGTGGATCCGTGGAATAGTCTCCCAGTGGAGGTGGTAGAGATAAGGACAGTATCTGAATTCAAAAAAGCAAGGGACTGTTGTAGTTGTTGATATGGAAAGACAGACTAGATAGGCCATGTAGTCTTTTTCTGTCTTCATTTTTCTATGTTTCTATAGCCACATATCCCCTGAAATTTGGGGTACACAAAATGTGGTCTGGACAGGCTATGTCCAGGTAGTCCAGCACTTCCTTTCCTATGCACCACACAGCATGCCTAGTCAATTGTTATTCTCAATGGTGGCAGCATCATAAGAACATAAGATATGCCATACTGGGTCAGACCATCAAGCCTAGTATCCTGTTTCCAACACTGGCCAATTCAGGTCACAAGTATCTGCCAGGTTCCCAAAAGGTATACAGATTCCATGCTGCTTATCCCAGGAGTAAGCGGTGGATTTCCCTGGTCCTCTCTAATAAAGGTGTATGGACTTTTTTTCCAGGAACTTGTCCAAACCTCTTTTAACCCAGCTACACTAACAGCTTTTATGGAATGGAAGTATAGCCTAGTGGTTAGAGCACTGGCTTGAGAACCAAAAGAGCAGGGTTGGATTCCCACTAGCACTCCTTTGGCATGTCACCTAATTACTACTACTACTACTGATCATTTATATAGTGTTACAAGACATACGCAACCCCCATTGCCTCAGAAGAATCCATGTTATCAACATCCCTGTTTAATGTACATTACCAAGTTTAAGTTACCACATAAACAGTTTTGACTAAAATGATAAAGTGGTATAAAAAAACTGTTAAATAAATGTTCATGCCCGAACTTGGATGTGTCTGCTTTTTTTCAGACATTCTGGCTTGGGTGTCCCAGATTGCACTTGGACGTCATTGTAAAATGCCACTTTTAATGTCACTCTTCCTGCTGCCTTGCTCTATACCGTATATGTTGGGGTTTTGATACTACTCTTCTTCTTGTCCTACCACTCCTAGTGCATTCAGTATTTTTGTTGATTTTTTTTCTGCCCTACTACTATGACTCTTAATGAATTTTGATCTGGTGTACTTGTCGTATCTCGTTCATTGACCTTTTGTTTTCATATCTGATTGAAATTTATCTTCAAAGTTCTTTTCAAATTCCCTATGGTACTTACTATTGATCTCCTATATCACCCATTTTAGGTTGAATTTCCAAAGAATCTAACCATGAGAAGGCCTGATTCCAGTGAACAACATTGGCCAGTGGCTACTAACAATATCCCATTCCTGACCCCTCATTCTGAAGGACTTTGTCCTCTAAAGGGATATGCAGATCAAAAAATTTCATTGTTTAGTTTCCTGTGTTATTTTCAGAATGTTTCATTTTGTTTAGTTTTTTTTTCTTTTTAAGGAAAATGTTGCTAATAGTGTGCACTATCATTAAGAGCATAAGATATACCATACTGGGTCAGACCAAGGTCCATCAAGCCCAGTATCCTGTTTCCAACAATGGCCAATCCAGTTCACAAATGCCTGACAGGATCCCAAACGATACTCAGATTCTATGCTTGTCCCAGCAATAAGCAGTGGATTTCCCTGGTCATCTTTAATAATGGTTTATGGACTTTTCCTCCAGAAACCTGTACAAACCTCTTTTAAATCCAGCTATCCTAAGAGTTTTTACTACATCCTCTGGTAATGACTTCCGGAGTTTGATTACGCATTGCATGAAATAAGTATTTTCTCTGATTAGTCTTAAATGTGCTACATTGTAGCTTCATTGTGTGTCTCCTAATCTTTCTACTTTTTGAAGGGATAAACGACTGATCTACATTTATTCGTTCCACTCCACTCATTATTTTATGGACTTATATCATAGCTCCCCTCAGCCATTTCTTTTCCAAATTGAAGAGCCAAAACCTTTTAAGCCTTTCCTCATAGGGATATCCTTCCATTTCTTTTACCATTTTTGAAGCTCTCCTCTGTACCTTTTCTAATTCTGCTATATTCATTTTAAGATATGATGACCAGAATTGCACACAATATTCAAGGCGCGGTCGCACCATGGAGTAAAACAGAGGCATTATAATATTCTTTATTTTATTCTCCATTCCTTTCTTTATGATTCCTTGCATTCTATTTGCTTTCTTGGCCACTGCTACACACTGGGCAGAGGGTTTCATCATATTATCCACGATGACGCCTAGTGTCATCTGCAAGTTTGATCACCTCACTCATTATTCCCATTTCCAGGTCATTTATAAATTTGTTAAAAAACAGTGGGCCCAGCACAAATCCTGGGGTATGGAATACCATAATTCCGGCTGTTTGACAAAGAAGCATTCTTACTTGACACCATCCCCAACATCAATGCTAACTTGACTGACCTAGACGATATCATTCTAAATTGGAATACTACTATCTCAAATGCTGCCTTAGTGCACAGCCAGCACCATAGAACAAATTATAAACATTCTAAACCATGGTACTCAAAAGTCTTAGGGGTATGTTTACTAAGCGATGGTAATGTCACTGGTGAAAAGTGCAGTGTTAATGTTATCGACGCCATATAAGGCAGTGGGAGGCAGGGGGCGTTCCGGCATAAAGGTAGCAATGTCCCGTTAATGTGCGTTAAAGGGCGCCTTGGCCTTTTAATGCACGTTAATGGGACATTGCATGTTAAGCTGACAAGCAGGGCACGTTAAGGCTGACAAGGCACCCTAAGGGCTGTAAGGTGCCTTGAATTAACGTGCCTTAGGTTAAGGCGCCTTACAGCTCTTAGGGCGCCTTGCAGTAACGCGCCTTAAGTCACGGCACCCTGGGTCAAGACACCGTAATGCAAGGCATCCTAAGGGCTTTAAAGTGCTTTAGGTTAAGGCACCTTATAAGGCACTTTAGGCTAAGGCACCTTATAAAGCACCTTAGGATAAAGCACCTTATAAGGCACCTTAGGCTAAGGCACGTTATAGGGCACCATAGGTTAAGGCGCCTTATAAGACACCTTAGGCTAAGGCGCCCAATAAGTCACCTTAGGTTAAGGTGCCTTATAAGGCACCTTAGGCTTAGGCGCCTTATAAGGCGCCCTAACCTAAGGCACCCTAAGGGCTATAAGGTGCCTTATTTTAAGACGCCTTATAAGGCACCCTAGGTTAAGGCACCTTAGGTTAAGGTGCCCTAACAATGTTACGGTGCCCTAAGTTAAGGTGCCCTAAGGGCTGCAAGGTGCTTCAAGTTGACATGCATGAACTGTAGGGCATAAAAACAGATGTAACCCTAACACTGGATAGAGCACCAAGGAAAGGCAATGAACAAGTGATTGAAGGAAGGAGAGCTGGGAGCTGATGGACCTGCCATATCTGCGGGCATCCTATGTGGCTGCCAGTAAAGTGGACAAACATGTTGGAGGCAGCTGTACCAATGCACAGGGTGTTGGCAATGTAAAGTACTGCAATGACAGTGGGTGGCAGAGGATGGGAATACGTGTCCCCCAGTGGAGGCAGAGGTGGCAGGGTAGTTACAATGATAGGATGACAGAGCAGTAATGGTGCCATGCAGATCAGGCACAGGCGAGGCAAGCACAAAGAGCCGCAATGCAGAAAAGGGTACCAGTGCAGGACATGAGGTAGCAGCCTGCACAAGAAGACAGGACTCTACACAGCTGACAGATGCAGATAGATGGACTGAAGGATTGTTGGCAACTGTGGTGAGGGTGTTATGGGCTGGCAGCACAGATCTGAAAAGATATGACTGTTACAGGCATGAACATTATTTGAATAGGACAGGCATAAAAAGAACAAAGAGGAATTGAACCCATGACCACTGCTTAGAACGTCATTTTACTAACCAGTAGGCTATACCTCTATGGCTTGTTTCACAGCAATGGCTTGATACAGAAAGACTGCAGGTCACCGCACAAAATGTCTGCTAAGTGTGCCAGGATAGAGTAACCCCACCAGTACCTATGATGCAATGCACATGCAGAACAGCAGCCTACAGCTGATCACCAAATGGAGTATGCACCTCTCCAGTACCTCAGCTGGGTAGGAAGAACTGACAATGCGTGATACTGGCACAGAGTAGCTACAGACCAGGCCATTGTGCAGGTTCTGTGTTTACCCTGAGGGTTAGGATGGGCGCCGAGCACCAGGTCCGCAGTACATGTGGTGCTAAAGATAGGTCCTGCTGTACATCCCCATCACTACCAGTGTGTGACAAGTGTTCCGTGCAGTGCAACCTAAAGTAATTTTGTGTCCATCTGTATTCCCCAGTCACATCTGGCCCTAAGGGACCAGAAACCACCCAGATTAGTGCATACCCAGTGTTACAGTGTGGCTGCCATGGTCACCTGTTATCAGGGCAGAAGGGTGTCTAGACTCGCATGAGGTTTATGTAGCACTGCCTAATATACTGCCCTCTCTGGGTCAAAGTGGTATACACTATATACCCCAAAGGGCCCACAATCAACCTTTTTGTAAGACAGGCAGTGGAGGGACAGGTGGCTCAGCCATGAAGAATGGCTGTAGGACCATCAACCCCAGTCCTGCTGGCAAAAGACTGCCCTCCAGGGTTGTTGGGCCAAATCCATACCTGTGACTAGGGCAGTGGCAGACCAGCAGCAATGCTGATAGTAGGCCTGGAAAACCTCAGCTGCCCCACACGAAGGTCTGCCATTCACCAGCAGAATGCACAGTCAGACTGCACCTGCAGCACCCTACAAGGTGCTCCAGCCATGCACAGATTAACTGCAGACAGTCCACTAACCAGTCCATAGTGCATGTTCACAGAGGAACTATGTGCACCCAGAGTTGGGATATACAGCACAGACACCAAGCAGTTATCTCAATGATTGGGGCCCAGAACAGGGAACACACAGATATCACTAGAGACAGACAGTGTATAGCACTATGTGGGAACATAGACATGCCATGATCACTGCTCAGTCAGAGTGAGAGTGACCTCCCAGCCTGTCCATGCAGGTGGTGGTAGGGCACTACAATGTCCCAGCCATTGCCCTACACCCTATGCAGATGCATCCTGCCCAATCCGCCCTGTCTGGGCCAAACTCACAATACCTTGCTCCTCAGTATGCACATTTGCAGGCTAGAAACAGGCAGCCACAAAACAATGGATAGACATACACACATACACACTCCTATTGCAGCATTGTGCAAAGATAGGGGTGGTTGGAAACCCTGCCCACCACACTGGTCCTGATCACAGTGCAGGCATTGCTAAAGTGTGCAGGAGCTAGTAGTAGTGCTCTGGTGATAACGCAGCTCCGTGCTGGAGCCAACAGCCTGACTCTCCATAAAGCTTTGGATAGTGGAGCCTGTGTGTCTGGGGGTTTGTACCCCTGTTGGCTGCTGCTTTGGGGACTGCACATGTTGATGTTGTATCTGCATGGTAGAGTAAAACATAGGGACATGCTCTGCAAGATCCACAGCTGGGATCTGAACCTGTGACCCTCTGCTCCAAGACACACTGGCTGTGTGTACTGCACCACACTGTTGCCACAGAAGCACAGCAGTCCCTGGGGCTACCTTAACTTTTCATCAGACAGACCTTTTCTGTTGCACTGCACACCACGTACTGGAACAGTGCATGGCCTGGAACAGTGCATGGCCACTGCCCCTCCAGCACTAACACCCCTCCCCCCTGACATGCTGGCATGCCCATATGCTGTCGGTGCTGGTAGTGTGCTGTCCCAGGCCATCCAATGTGCAGGTAGGTGGGTGCCTAGGGTGCAGGGTCTGGGGTGGGGAGGTATACATGGAAATCCACACATCCCCCCCATCACTGCCTACCAATGTTATGTCCCTTCCACATGGGGGAGAGATGGCTGGGGGGATGTCAGGTTGATGCTCTGGCAACTATTGGCTAGGGTGGACCAGGTAAATGTAGGTGGATTGTGTTATGACAGCAAACTGTGGACAGGCTAGAGCATGTAACTCAGGCACGGTGTACCCAGTTTGGACTACTGGGTGTATATATGTTTCAGACAATGAGTGGTCACACACTGCAATGCCTTACTAGGGGCTGCCGTAAAGGGTGTTCATTTAGCTAGGTTTACGAACTGTTTGGGACGCATCCTGGGGAAGGTCTGTGGACTCTTGTTAGAGTGGTCCCCAGATGTGCACTAATTGCCCTATTACAGGCATAGTGGTACCTGTGTGACCTTTGGGGTACCTGCTGCATAATGTCCCCTGGATGGGACACTGTGGAACACAGACTACTGGGCATGTTTGACCTTGGTCAGATGCTGTCTTGCTGATGTCCAGTTTCTGTGTTCCTATGTGCCACCTAGACGACAGCCTAGTCCACCCTGTGCATCAGCTACCTCCACTGCATGTCCCGCCTGCAGCCCCCTATGCACCATCACCATAGTGCCCTTTCATACATGGGCACTATGCTGTTGCTGCAAATGGAGCACTACTATCACTGGTCTTGGGCTCCCTGCCTGTGCTGTACATTGCTGACACTGAAATAGTTTCTCTCTCCTGCAAATGGGCATCTATCGCCAGGTTTTCACTGGCGGTACAGTCCTGGCATTAATGTTGCAGCATCAGTGTAGCAGGGGCCTCTCTATGCCCACTCTCCGCTCATTGACCCCTTCTCTCCGCCTTTTCTCCACCCTCTGGGACAGTTACCATTGCCGGTAATGTTAACGCGTGTTAACGGTACATCTGGTAACATTACTGCACGTTAACATTACATCTGATAACATTACCGCATGTTGGTAGGCAGTGATGGGGGGGATGTGTGGATTTCCATGTATACCTCCCCACCCCAGACCCTGCACCCTAGGCACCCACCTACCTGCACATTGGGTAACGTTAACGCGTGGTAATGTTACCACTGCTACGTTACCGCGCCTTAGTAAACATAACCCTTAAAAGACCTAAAAAAGTACTCAAGACAACTAGAACATAAATGAAGATCTACAAAATCAGATAAGGAGAAATAGCATACATGAATTGCCTGAGAGTTTATAGAGATTACCATTAACACCAAAGAGAGGGAATATCATACTCGCCTCCTAACCAAATTCCTCAATAGGCCCAGGCAATTCCATTGTCAACTCCTTAACACAACCCCTAAATCGCGAAGAAAATCAAATAACCATACACCCACAAACCCTTGCCAACTATTACTTGACTAAAATTATTCCACCAGATATATCTGACATGAGCTCAAACAATATACACTTACTCAACCACAGGTCTGCGACTAAAAAGCTGTTTGATTATTTTCATCTAATTTCAATGTATTTTGGTGTGCTGAAAACAAATAAAATATTGAAAAAACTCCTAGACGTCATGATTTGCCACAACATGCAAAATTGTCTTCAAATTTATCAATTTTTTTCAAATTACTATTAATTAATTCAAATTACTATTAATTAATTCACATAAGTGCATTTAAGATATAGAATGACAAAAAAACCTTAAAGGGGTTGTCCGAGTTATGTAAAAAAAAATATAGCACTGTAAATCTGCTGGTCAGCAATATATACATAAGCTAAGCAAGTTTTAAGTCCGTGCTTCTAATGGTAGAAGGGGTTAATCTTTCCTGAAGAATCCAGTGGGAGGGAGACACAGGGCAGATAGCAGCAGCTCCGGTCAGTGCAGGGGGGCATGGCCAGCACTGTGACGTCTCGTGTGCAGACACAGAGCTGCTCTCTCCTGAATGCCACACTTGTGCACGAATCATCATCAGGTTCTTGGTTCTAGGCTGTTCACACTTTTTCATCGCAATTCGTGTTAGCTCGTCATTCTTCAACCGTTATGTTATGGCTCCGCGAAAGTGTATTAATTCACCAGACAGTTTCTGTTTCATCTGTGGTGAATATACATTGTTGAAGCAACAGCAGAATATTACAGACTTTGTGAAAAAAGTATACTTTGCATACTTTGGACTAAAAATTGGAGATCAAGATAAAGTCTGGGTGCCTCATAAAGTGTGCAAACGGTGTGTTGAGGACCTCTGAAACTGGTTCAAGGGTAAGAAAAAATCTTTCCGTTATGGGATTCCTATGGTATGGCGAGAGCAAAAGAACCATAGTGACGACTGTTACTTTTGTTCATGCGATGTGAAAGGGTTTAATTCCAAATGGAAGCATTCCATTTCATACCCCAATCTTCACTCGGCAATTCGTCCTATCCCCCATGGCACAGATATACTAGTACCCAAGCCCCTGCTACCTTGGAAGAGATATCTAGCTCCGATGAAGGTGAAGTCATACCTGAACCAGATCACGAATCAAGTTCTGACTTTGAAGATGATACAAGACCAAAATTGTTTTCTCAGGAGGAGATGAATGATTTGGTAAGAGAAATGAATCTTCCCAAAGATGACGCTGAGTTACTCGGATCAAGGCTGAAAAGCAGGAATTTATTGTTGCCAGGAGTGTCATCTCCATGGTCTTCATATTTAAGTTTACGAAGAACCAATTACAAGTTCTCGTAGGTTTCCTTCAAGTGTACGGAATGACCTACAGGTATGGAAGCGTAAAAACCGTTGTGGAGTAAAACTGCTTTGAGACTTCTTTTTGAAGAATCTATAAAAAGACGCCATTGCTCTGAATCATATTGGATTTTAAATTGACCCATCAGACCTTCGACATCGATGCAATAAACCAACTTGTCTTCCTGGGCGAATTAAGGAACGAACTCCTTTTCATAAACCATGAAGATGACACTCCTGGCAACAATAAATTCCTGCTTTTCAGCCTTGATCCGAGTAACTCAGAGAGAGTTAGGGGATAAATGTTATGGAGGTTTCTAAATAGGTCAGAGGAGACAGGACAGGACCCCCATGCTTTAAAGTTCCTCACCCTCATCTCCTCGTATGACCTCCAACTTTGCTCCACCGCCCCCACCCACCTACTGCCTTGACCTAATACTCTTCGATAATTCCTCTCCCTCAAACCTCTGCAACTCAATCCTTCCCTCATCTGACCATCTTAACCTTTACTCTTCAGCTTCCACTGTCTCGACCTCGTCCTGTCTCCTCTGACCTATTTAGAAACCTCCATAACATTTATCCCCTAATTCTCTCCTCCACAATTCTCCATCTCTTTCCTCCATTATATCCTTCAAGTCCGTTGACGAGGCACTATCTTCCTACAATGCTATACTATCCTCAGCTCTTGACACTCTTGCCCCACCCACCCCATGTCCAGTCAAACGATCTACTCTCCAGCCCTGGCTTTTGCCCACAACCCACTATCTACACACCTGCACACATTCCGCCAAGCATGCTTGGTCCAAATCCCACTCCCCGGAGGACCTTCTACACTTCAAATTCATGCTTGGCTCCTTCCAGTCAGCCATAGCACTTGCCAAGCAAGACTACTACATCCACCTGACCAACTCCCTCGCCTCTGATCCTCGCTGTCTCTTTAATACCCTCAATTCCCTCCTCAAGGTCCCCCCACCCCCGGTCCCACCCTCCCTTTCTGTCCAAACCCTAGCCGACTACTTCCATGACAAAATCCATAAGAATACCCTACAATTCCCCACCCCCTCATCTACCTCCCCCCTCCCCAAGTCTCCCCCATCCGTACTTCCTCTGCTACCCTCACCACCTTCCCTCCGATCTCTGAAGAAACCGCACTCCTTCTTACCTCCTCCAAACCCACCACCTGTTCATCTGACCCTATCCCCACCCATCTCTTACACCCCATCTCCCCCACCCATCTCTTACACCCCATCTCCCCCACCATTGTACCCCCATCTCTCATATCCTCAACCTTTCACTCTCCACTGCAACTGTCCCCATTGACTTCAAACATGCTGTTGTCACACCCCTCCTCAAGAAACCCTCACTCGATCCCACATGCCCTTCTAACTATTGACCCATCTCCCTCCTTCCCTTCATATCCAAACTACTAGAATGAGCAGTCCACCACCGCTGCCTCGACTTCCTCTCCTCCCAGGCCCTCCTGGACTCACTACAATCTGGCTTCCGTCCCTTACACTCCACTGAAACGGCTCTCGCAAGAGTCTCCAATCACATGTTCCTGGCTAAATCTAAGGGCCTCTATTCTATCCTCATCCTTCTTGATCTCTCTGCTGCTTTTGACACCGTTGACCACAATCTTCTCCTCAGCACCCTCTCCTCCCTTGGCTTCAAGGACCTGGTACTACCCTGGTTCTCCTCCTACCTCTCCCACTGCTCATTCAGTGTGTGCTCTGGCAGCTCCTCTTCCTCCCCTGCTGCTTTTGACACCGTTGACCACAATCTTCTCCTCAGCACCCTCTCCTCCCTTGGCTTCAAGGACCTGGTACTACCCTGGTTCTCCTCCTACCTCTCCCACTGCTCATTCAGTGTGAGCTCTGGCAGCTCCTCTTCCTCCCCTACCCCGCTCCACGTAGGTTTACCCCAGGGATCCGTCTTGGGCCCCCTCCTTTTCTCTCTCTACACCCAAGCCCTTGGCACGCTTATCTCCTCCCATGGCTTTCAGTACCATCTTTATGCCGATGACTCCAAATCTGCTTCTCTACACCTAATATTTCTCCAGCAACCCAGTCCAAGATCTCTGCCTGCCTCTCCGACATTGCTGCCTGGATGTCTCATCGCCAATTGAAATTGAACATGGCCAAGACTGAACTCCTTGTCTTTCCCCCCCCCCCAACTCCTTCCGTCCTCTTCCCTCTTTCTCAGTCTATGTGGACAGAGCTACTATCCTTCCTGTTCCCTCGGCCCGCAACCTAGGGGTTATCTTTGACACCTCTCTCTCCTTCTCCGCACATATCCAGCTTGTAGCCAAGACCTGCCGCTTCTTTCTCTACAACATTGGCAAAATCCACCCCTTCCTCTCTGAACACACCACCAAAACGCTTATCAACGCCTTAATCTCCTCTCGCCTTGATTATTGCAACCTACTCCTTGCTGGTCTCCCCATCAGCCACCTCCTTCGCCTTCAATCTATACAAAATCACACTGCGTGACTAATCTTCTGCCAGTCTCACCATGCCCACATTACTCTTCTTCTCAATTCGCTTCACTGGCTCCCTGTCCAATTCCACATCCAATTCAAACTTCTCCTACTGACCTATAAATGCATTCACTCTACGGCCCCTCATTACCTCTCATCCCTTATCTCTCCCTACTTCCCCTCTTGGAACTTGCGCTCTGCTAGCAAATTACTTCTATCTATGTCTCTCACCCGCACCGCTAACTCCCGGCTTCGCTGCTTTCACCTTGTTGCACCTCACATCTGGAACAGCCTACCTGTGTCTATATGCCAGGCACTCTCCCTGGCCCTCTTCAAATCCAGGTTGAAGACCCACCTTTTCACCATCGCCTTCAGATCCTGACTTCTATCCTTATCTTATCTTAACTCCCGTCAACTCTCATGACCAAATTGTATAGACCATACTGTGCCTTGCACTAAACCGACCAATGCTCTGTAATGTTCTGACTAGATTGTAAGCTCCAATGAGCATGACTTTGACAGGCAGGGACTGTCTCTTGTATTTTGGCTGCCTCTTGTAGGTTAGCTGTACAGCGCTGCGTGCATGGCGCTCTGTAAGTGTCAATTAGTAGTAGTAGTACATTACGTACCTAAACCACCCGGTGCCTACCCAATCATGCACGGACAGGTTAGCGTGGGATTTTTAGCATGGCTCCACACATCACAGTTAACATGGAATCGTGTAACCCGTGATCCTGCACAACCTACCAATGCAGGGATCTCTGGTCACTGAGGGAATTGAGAATTTTCCACAGTATCTGCAGGCTTCAAGCTGGATATTCCTCCTTCAGATACCACACCATTTTTTCAGCTACTACACAGCATTTTTACATTTGCCACTTGGTTCTTGTTTTACCACGTGTTTTGTTTGCCAGGTAGTCCTATGGAATCTTGGGAAAATGGAGAGTAGTGGTTTTCCCTAGACATACGGAGAATTTACACATGTGAATTTATCTGCTACTGACAATGTATCTTACATATTGGGGACTCGTCCTCCAGGATGAGTAATTGAGCCACCCCTGCAGAACCCCATGTACATAAAAAAAGTTACTGGAAAACTTGTGAGATACACAAGCACTGTATAAGCAATTCCTTAATAACACAGGTACACTAAAAAAATTTTTTTTAAACTGCCTCTAATGTTTCGATTGATTTTTACGTTTTTTGGTGCGCTGAATCCAAATCTGGTAACCAATTTGCTCCATCACGTACAGATTTTTTGCTACATTGGGTTAGCAGTTTGAGGTGAACGTTTCAGATTGAGTGCGATCGAGATAAAAGTTTCTTGGATGAATTCTTTATACTAATTGTTTAGTAGTTATTCAAATAAGAATAAAGAAAATTGTAACAAGGCAGCACATAAGAATAGAGTAATGTCAACAAAACACACTGTGATGGTAGCAAAATTGTCTGCACTTAAAACAGCCACATACATGTGCACAAACATTGAGCATATAAGAGCGAGGTTAGACACAAAGCAAAGCAAAGAAATGTGCAAAAAATGTTGTACAGGTATGTATGTAAGAATAGAAAACGCAAACCGCACCATTGCAATACATGAAGACAAACACCCGATGGTGTGAAAATAAAATTCTAATAAATGAGATCCGACACTGTGGTAATAACTAGCAAATTTTTATTTCAAAGTTTAGTAAAAACACGATATTTGTCAACACAGTTTAGATTTTAAAGTCATTCTTGGGTCAATCAATCTCCTGGTGGGCCCGTTTCTTCTTCCCCCGAATGCTTCTCTTGGTGCGCTGCTTGGCGTATTTTTCATCTGGGGTTTCCCGCAGCAGCAACCAGCAGAAATCAGCCATCATAGTGGTGTTCCATCTTCCTTGGTACCTTCTCTCTGCGTACTTGATGTCCTGGTGAAACCTTTCACCTTGTTCTTCATTGTACGCCCCCAAGTTTTTGGGAAAGTAGTTCACCTGGGAGTGCAAGAAATGGACTTTCAGGCTCATGTTACAGCCTTGTTCTTTGAAGGCATTGAGCATCCTGGCAACAATATCCTTACAGTTCTCATCCCGCCTGTTCCCCAAGAATTTGAGAACAACATCCTTGAAGGAATCCCAGGCTTCTTTTTCCTTCTCAGACATCGTTTCAGCGAATGCTCCATCTGAAATGAGTTTCCTTATATCAAGGCCAACAAACACTCCTTCCTTTAGCTTTGCTTCAGAAAGTCGGGGGAACTTTGAGCAAAGGTACCGAAAGCACTCACCATCTTTTGGAAGGGACTTGATGAATTGCTTAATGAGACCAAACTTAATGTGGAGAGGTGGTAATAGAATTTTATCACGAGGTACCAAGCTCTCATGAAGAACATTTTTCTCACCGGGTCTCAAATACTTCTGAATTGGCCAGTCTTTTTTCCCCCAGTGTAGGTCGCGGGCCCGGCTATCCCACAAGCAAAGGAAGCAGGGATATTTGGTGAAACCGGATTGCTGCCCTAATAGCATGGATAGAATTTTAAAGTCTCCACAAATCATCCACTTATGCTCATCATAACGAATCTTCTGAAGAATCAGGGCCAAATTCTCGTATTTTTCTTGGAGAATAACAGAGTGAGCAATAGGAACTGAAGCGAATGTGTTGCCATTATGAAGAAGAACACCTTTTATGCTGTCTTTTGATGAATCAATGAACAGCCGCCATTCAGCAGGATCATACTTGAGTTTAAACTTTTCCATCACTCCGTATATATCGTTGCGAAATACCAAATCTTCCTCTTTGCTGAAATACTTCAAAAATTGTTTCTCGCGGTTGCGGTACCAATAAAAAGTTGTTCCTGGTGACAATAGATTTTTCTGTTTAAGCCAAGAACCTAGCAGTTGGGCAGCATCTTTTGGGAGTCCTAAATCCTGGACTAAATCATTCAATTCAGCTTGAGAGAAAAGTTCAGGTTTCGGATCTGGTTCAGTTTCAAACTCGGAAGTACTGGACTCATCAGAAAAAGCCATCTGATGAGTCTCATCATGATCAGAACCGTCCACACAAATATGATCCAAAGATTTTGGTGGTTCAGGCACAGGTACTTCGTTGCTATGAGGCATAGGCCTAATTGCTGAGGGAAGGTTGGGGTAACTTATTACCTTCTTATTTTTTAAGTTGTATCCCTTCACAATGCAAGAGCAAAAATAGCAGTCACTGCTGTGGTCTCTTTGTTCACGCCACATCATAGGTATTCCGAAACAAAATACTTGTTTTTTACCTTTCATCCATAAGCGTAGATCTTCCTCACATGTCTTGCACACTTTGTGAGGAGCCCACGGTTTGTCTTGATCGCCTAACTTCAAACCGAAATAGGCGAAATATACTTTTTTAATAAATGCAGAAATGTTCCTCTGCCGCTTTTTCACGGTATATTCCCCACAAATAAAACAAAAACTGTCCGGAGAGTTGACGCAACCTCTTGCTCTGTGAGCCATCACAAATACACAGCACTGCAAACTACAACTGTAGTGAACCACTTCGGAATAAAGCTGGATTACGACTGAGCAAACAAAAGGTAATAATGAACTTGCAAGAAACTGAAATTTGACAGGAACGTTCATGTCGCAACCACCGTGTTTGAGCGAGCGAGCGAACGAGGCGAGGCGAACAGGAAAGAACATGCGCCAGCGCGAGTACTGGATTTAGCCCCCCGCCTCCCAATTGTCCTGTTAATGTATAAAATGAATACAAAACACTCTAAAATATCATGAGGGAGTGTTTCTAGTTAGTTAACCATTACAACCTCTATTTTGGGCCAAGAAAATAAACTGCAGTCGGCTAAAAAGAAATTATGTGAACATTCCTTATATGGGTAAAAAATCTAATTTTGCAAGAAAACGTGACGTGATGGAACATTTTGGCTATTTTTCCTGGATTCAGCACCCCAAAATCTATAGGAATCAGTTGCAAAACTGGAGGCAGTTTTTTGGTAGTGTACCTGTGTAATCTAAACTCTGCTCAGACACAGTTAGATGAAGTGACTGCCGAATTTCATGCCTGTGAATCTGAAAGATTACAGCTTTTATCACAATTGACTGAGGCAAAATATGAATTGAGGGACATTTTGCAAATTGCTGGAAAGGTGTTTCCTCTATTCACTGAGTAGAAGGAAGTTTTGCAGTGGGGGTAGCTCATACAAGAACAGATCCTATGCCTGCTTGAAAGGAACAGAGAGGTTGTGTATGAGCGAGATTCTTTAGCAGGGAAAAGGGATCTGTTAAAAGTAAGGATCCAATCCCTTTAGAATGAATTGGAATCCTTGGGATGGCTACAAGTCTCCCTTGAAATGGAAATCAGGGAGAAATTTGTAATTTTCTCTGAGTCAGAGCATGATTTTAACTCCTTCCTGCCTTTAGAAACTGCAAAGATTGGGAAATCACTAGAGGGTACCCCTGAGCAGGTTAGCTTTGAGTAAGCACTGCTCCCATCTCCCATTACTCAGTTTTCGAAGCGGAGAACCATAAATTCTCTCTACTGACTTTGGTAATGCAAGACGGTCAGGGAGAAAAGCAAAGTTTTTCCAGCCTTGCTCCAGTTAACGGAGAAGACCGCTTTGACCCGGTGAAAAGCGGGATATAAATACAGCTAAATAAATAAATAAATAAATAAATAAATAAAGAGCCTTTGCCAGAGGGGGAAGAAAAAACCTCTAGGCTTTTGTCCTGAAAAAGCCCAGCCTCTACTAGACTCTGACTTGGAGTTAAAGCACAGTGTTTCATTGCCTGTTAATATGAACAGAAGTCAGAAAATTTCAAATCATTTCTCTGTTGTGGGAGAGATATTTTCACATACAGAGAAAATGCAGATAACAGCTCAGCTGGCCAATTTCCTAGATTGGGACTTATCTATAAAAGACATGGAACCATTGTTCTCTGTGCAGCAGGAAAATCTGGAATATGTACCAGAATCCATTTCTGAATGCCATCAAAAGCTAAAGTTTAAAACATTTCTTCTTAGCACATTGCCAATAAAACTGCTTTCACAGATGGACAGGAATAATGAATTACCCGTCCATACCCAAAATAAATTAAAACATGCTTGTGAACAGACTAAGAAAAATCCCGTGCATGCAAGGTTTAAATTTTCTGCTGAGAAATCTTGCAGTCAAGAATGCAACAGTCTGAATTTGATTTCAGCTCCTTTTAGTGTGGGAGATTTTGATACTCGGCAAGTTCTGCCACTGCTAGTGATATCAAAATGTTCATGATTTAACTAATCATGTCTTTTTCTTCTCTGTCCATAGGTTCCTGAGAAGAAATGTATTTGTTAAAATAAAACTAATAGTGTTTTATCTTGTTTTAAATCCATTCCCAAGGGAGTGCATACAAAGAATGTATGTACATTTCTGAAGTCACCTGACCACATAAAAACAAAAGGTTTTGTTTAGTTCCTATAGGAAACTGACATTAAGGATTCCATTCATGGCTACGTTTGAACCAAAGTGAATTTATAAGTACTCTTAAGATGGAGTGCAAGTGAGGTTCTCATTCTATGCACTGAGGTACTTTATCCCACATAGAATGTCCAAGTTCACTAGTAGTTAAACTGACAAAGGTTCAGTCTAACTCATTTGTTGTTTTTGAATATTTCCTATATAGCTTCCTGCCTATACGTGAATTCACTTGTCATTCCCTAGACCTGGAAAACCTCCAGAAGTGGTGACTTCATTTTGTACCTAGTTTGAAGTGAAGTAAGATTCTTCAACTTCCTTTCTAATTGTCTTCTGCAAGAGATCTTACTTTAACACTTTATCCTTGCTCAAGTCTGTCTCATGAGACACCGAGCCCATGCATACTTAGTATGGAATTTTGGAACCACACAGAGGACAGCCTCTTGGCCCAAGTGATTTTTCAAAGGTCTCTTCTGTTAATTATACTTTTGATTTTATGAGCCTATAAGTAACAGACACTTATAGAAAAAAAAAGAGAATTCTTAAACTTTTACAGATGCAGAAATTGCACAAAGATATGGATTTATTAAATAATTTCATCTTTTACTGTTTGAAATAACAAATACTAATCTAGAACAAGATAGCCTGTTTGTTTTGT
This sequence comes from Ichthyophis bannanicus, assembly GCA_033557465.1. Classification (NCBI taxonomy): domain Eukaryota; kingdom Metazoa; phylum Chordata; class Amphibia; order Gymnophiona; family Ichthyophiidae; genus Ichthyophis; species Ichthyophis bannanicus. Next base: position 728,445,845 of record CM066036.1, on the reverse strand, counting down.
TTTACAGATGGGGAACCAAACCTTGAAGGTCCTCTTCCTGATTCTGGTGTCATGCTGCAGGATACACCTGGATTCCTGATCACAAGGTCCCAGACTGTCTCACAGAAAGTCTTTATGTCACTGGATCCACAACATGTTTTACAGAAACACTTCAACATGTTTGACCCACACACACCTAACACACAACAGTGATTAAAAACACACATGGACTATGCCACTGCTGATGTACAGAATATTTTAAGCCATCTGGAGAAGGTTATAATCCAGCCTATACAACAAGAACATACCAGAGATAAAAGACTTGTAAGATTTGCTGTGAAAGCATTATTTATGGCCCTAGGCTCTTTGTCTGCATCCAAACCTTTTCTAAAGGGCACTACTGAAGCTCTTTGTGGTTTGACTATTGCAAATGTGAAAGAGAAATGCAAAGTTACCATGCCTAAGTTGATGATTTCTCTGAAACAAGGCTTGCTGTTGTAAATAATTTATGGTTAGTCAGCATCCCTCTGAAAGAACTTCTGGTTACCAGGAATAAACATGATGTCATTAATAAAGTACCTCTACCCTATAATGTTTGCTTAATTGATGTTCCTGAGCACTCCATTGTTATTGATGGTGGGGTAGCCCTGTTTTATTTAGATACAGATGCTGTTTCTACTGAAATCCAAGTGCTGGATGTGTTTTGAAGCAATGATATTTAACTTCACTGAAGGCTTGAACTACCTACTGGACTATAAGGACTCTCAAACAGTGGAACTGTCCATTGACCAGGAGATCTTGTCACTGATTACAACTTTGATTTGCATGATGTGGACATTTTACAGCTGATTTTATGTCTCATGTCATTGTGCCTGTCTTTGCCCTTCTCTTGTCAATCCAATTCTCGATTTCCTTATATCAGCAAAGACAGATTTATAGCCCGTGTCATCTTGTACACCATGGACCACCACTACCTACCATGTGTCTGCAGGGGTTGATGGAACGTCACCTCATTGACTAGTAAAGCCATTAACATTTCAGTTATGCATTACTTTTAACCAAGTTGTTTCATTCATCAATGAAAGCTTGTGTTTTGTTTACTAACACATGTAGGCATTTAGGTGTTCAGTTGAAGTTACACTGACACATTATAATGTATAACCTATTGTGATACAGTGGAACCAATGGAGGTTAGTGGGAGTGAAGAACTCACCTCAAACTTGGCTGGGCAGGAGGATTCAGCATGTCTAAGAATGGCTGAGCAGCCGGTGCCGTCAGCACAAGTAGAACAGAAGAGGTTTAAAATGAGGTTTCCTTTCCTTAGCAGTGACGCAGATAGAATTGAGGAATCTCATCAGAAACACCTGTCCCCAGAAGCTGACATAATGTGCAGAGAGGGGAGGTACAAAAAGCCCTGGTTAGAACCAGGAAGAGGAAGCAAGAGGGTGTGTCCGAGAGAGTGCAGAAGCAGGAGCGAATGCAAGAAGGAGAGCCAGACTGACTCTGAGGAGGAGAGTGGCAGTCAGATGCAGGTGGAGATTCAGCATCAGACAAGCCAGACTCAGAGACAGAGAGAGACACAGAGTCCCAGGAGACGTTCCAATTCCAGGAGAGACTTTGGAGGTCTGGGAGGACCAAGAGCTCTCAAGGGAAGCTCCAGGACAGGGCAGTGGAGCAGTAGAGAAACTGATCTCTGGAGAGATAGTACCGGAGAGGTTTTCCACTCAAACAGGAAGTGGGACACTACCTTGGGGGAATTACCCAAGTCACGGAGAAACTTTCTTCAAGCCAGTAAAGCTTTGCCAGGAGAAAGAAATCCCACAGCTAACTACAGAACCTCCTGTAAGGTAACAAGTTTAAAGCCTTGTGTTTGGGAGAGAAGAGAAGCTGGGAGTTTTAACAAGCATTGCTCTGGGCAGAGTTTTAATATAGGAAGGCATGCAGACTTCCAAGTAAGGCAGCCAAGGGAGGCTTACCATAAAGAGACTTTCTCTACAGCAGGTTTTTATAATCCTGATTTAGACAAGTGTCTGGGAGAAAAGAAAGCTTATCTTCCCACAGCAAATGAACCCATCTCCAGCACATGCAGTGAATGTGACCCGGGGAGTGATAGATGCAGTCCAGGCTTAACACAGTGGGAAAGCAGTAACACTTACTCAGAGCCGGAGCCGATGGATTGTACAATCTGTTTATCAGATGAAATAACATCTTTATGCTGATGTAACTTGTGAAAGGAACAAGGAAGAAAGAAATAACATTCCAGCTGTTTTCGTTTAGTTTTGTTTATTGTTCTGTGTGCTTTTGCAAAGAAATGATATCCGCCAGGGAACGGGAATAAAACCCTATTTTGCTTTACCACTTTGACTGACTGACTCTGTGTACAGAAGAGAAGGCAGATCAATCATAACCACAATACCCCTAGGCAGTCGCCTAGAGGGTCTACGGAGTCTCTTACCACGAGGCCTGTGACAAATGGCGTAGTTGGGGCGGATTTTTCATTCTGGAAGCAAGCCCACCAGGACATTGCACAAGCTCAATGGAAGGAGCGGAAGTTGCCACGCCCGGAAGGATCCAGAACGAGCCGGAGTGGACTACAGCGCACAAGCATCTTCTCAAAAACGAGATCCTCCACCTAGTCCAGGTAAAAGGTATTTGGGCATAGGCTGGGGAGGATCCCGAGTGAGAAGGGGTTGCTTTTTGGAAAAAAAAAAAAAAAAGGAAGGAAAAGTCTTTTTGTCCAGTGGCACTTGGTGTTTGTTGTGGTTGTGTTTTGCAGAGTAACAGCTGAAGATGGACGTCAAGGAGGTTCTGCGCTGGATGACCTTACAATTTGATAAGCAAAGGGACCTGGCCCAGCAGAGTCAAGAATAGGCCCTGGCTGCCCTCCAAGCGCAGCAAAAACCCCTGACGGACCTCGTGCAGACACTACTGGAAGGATCACAAAGGAAGACAACACCAGAAGCCTTCAGTGGGGTAGGCCCACCACAGTGTGGGATATGGACATTTGGACACATGACAGACAAAGACAATTTTGATGACTTTATAGAGTCATTCGAGAGAGTAGCTCTCCACGCACACTGGCCTAAGGAGCAGTGGGCGGTTAGACTCGCCGCATCCCTAACGGGGGAAGCTCAGGCAGCGTACCGAGCAATGCCTGCCGCTTTGGCAGATGAGTACGCAGAAATCAAAAAGGCAGTAAGGGATAGGCTAGGCCTAACACCGGCTGTATACCGGAGAATGCTTAGGTCCACGAAATTACAAGCAGGTGAAACGCCTAAAGCACTGTGCCATAGGGTGCGCAGTTTAGTGTTAAAATGGTTAGAGCCCGAAGGTAAAACAGTGGATAGCCTGATTGACCTAATTGTCTTAGAGCAGTATTTTGAGGCAGTTCCTTCAGAAATAAAAACCTTTTTAACGTTGCAAGACTGCACAACCTCCATAAAGGCAGCGCAGCTTACGGAACGGTTTCTTGAAGCCGAGATGGCTAAAAAGATATCCAGAAGCGCTGAGTGGAAGTTGGGCTGCACCAGTCCTGCGAAGTTAAAGTAAGGTTTTCCAGTAGACACACATTGTATGAAAGAATGTTTGCCTAAGAGAATTAATAACAATATTGTTGTAACATGTTTTAAGTGTGGAAAGGTAGGGCATGTGAAAAGGTATTGCCCAGACCGCACAGCCTTGATAACAGGAGGTAATGAGCATGTACCACAGGGATTCCGCCTTGATGTGGAGGTGGAAGGGGTCCCGGCCAGAGCCTTGCTAGACTCGGGGGCCGATCAAAGTATGGTCTCCCGAAAGTTTTGGGACATCATACAGGCCAGAAAGGATTTTCCCCCGAGTCAGCAAGATGGAAAGGCAAGCATAAAATGTGTGCACGGAGCGACCACCCAGTATCCTCTTTACAGAATACAAATTAAGGGTTTAGGCACCCGGAGAGAGATCCGGATAGCAATAATCCCTAACCTACCGTACGATATCATACTAGGTAGGGATTGGCCGCCTTTTTTCCGAGGTATGGGGGAGGATACACCCATAAAGGGAGGAATGGTGTCCACCCGCTCTCAAGCAAAGGCTGAGGAAGCACAGGGTGAATCACCAACAGATAACTCTGATCACACAGGGGCGGAACAAGAACCTTCAGGAGAGGAAAATGAGGTTCTAGAGGAGGGCCTAAGTGAACTTCCCCATCATGAGGAGTTAATGGGCACCCCCTCTAAGGAGGAAAAGAAAAGTAAAGGCGATAAACGCCAGGAAAGACACCACCGGGCTCAGGTGAGGGCTGGAGTAACCGATAGGCAAGGTTTACCCTGGGTACCCAGTGACCTAGTAAAGAAATTTCCATCATTTCCAGGGGAACAAAGGTCAGACCCAGTGCTTAAACACGCTTTTGAGTTCGCCCAGAGAGATAGCGATGTGCTCCCCAGGTTCTTAATAGAAGAAGACATCTTGTATAGAGAGAGCAGCAACCCTCATACTGGGGCCATTAGGAAGCAGCTGGTGGTTCCCACTACCTTTAAAGCCATAGTATTATGACTAGCCCACGATCACCCTGTTGGAGGACATAAGGGGATTCAAGGCACTCTAGACCAGATCCTAGAGCGTTTCTATTGGCCGGGCGTCTTCCGAGAGACAAAGCGGTTCTGTGAAGCGTGCCCTTCAAGTCAGCGAGTAAGTGCTGTCAAGCCAGTAGGGGTTCCCCTAGTGCAGACCCCGACGATAACTGAGCCAATTCACCGGATGGCAATGGACATAGTGGGTCCATTAATAAAACCCCCAGAGGTTATCAATATATCCTTGTAGTAATGGACTGTGCCACAAAATTTCCTTGGGCGATACCTTTAAGGAACATATCGGCCAGATTTATAGCCGCAGAGCTGATTAAACTGTTCTGCGAGGTGGGGTTCCCCAGGGAGATGCTGACAGATAGGGGGAGCAATTTTGTTTCCAAGCATCTAGCGCAGGTATGCGATGCGTTCGGCATCCTTCACATAAAAACCTCGGCATACCATCTGCAGACCAATGGTCTGGTTGAGTGTTTTAACCAGACCCTTAAACAGCTCTTAAGAAGAGCGTTGGACGGACAGATGGCTGACTGGGATATTCTGCTTCCCTTTACCCTGTATGCCAGTAGGGAGCGGATCCAAGCTTCACTGGGAACATCTCCTTACGAGCTAATGTTCGGGCGGGCGCCACGGGGGGTCCTAGATATTCTAAGAGACCAGTGGGTCGAGCCCGAGGCGAAGGAAATAGGGGTTCCCCAATTTCTGTGTAAACTCCGAAGTCGCCTACAAAGGGTTTCGCGAGTCACAGAAGAGCATGGGCAAGGCAGTCAGCGAAGCCAAAAGAAGCATTATGATAGGGGCAAAAAGATGCGACAATTGTCCATTGGTGACAAAGTGGTAGTAATGGTCGCTGACCCTGGGCCCAAATTCGAGGTCCAGTGGAAAGGTCCGTATACAGTAGTGCAGCAAAAAGGTCCAGTGACATATGTGGTAGAGAACGACAAAGGTCGTCTACAAACCTACCACGTCAACATATTGAAGCCTTGGCAGGAGAGAATGGCCGCAGCTAACCGCTCTTGGATAAGAGGCAAGGGTAGAGCAATGGGAGCGGATCGGAAGGACTCCTGGCAACACAATACAGTACTAGACAGCGGGTCCAGCAGGAAGGATAAGATTCTTGTGGAGATTCCGGGCTGTGAGTACGATTGTCCCCCATCCCGGAATGTCTTAAGAGGGGGGATATGTGATACAGTGGAACCAATGGAGGTTAGTGGGAGTGAAGAACTCACCTCAAACTTGGCTGGGCAGGAGGATTCAGCATGTCTAAGAATGGCTGAGCAGCCGGTGCCGTCAGCACAAGTAGAACAGAAGAGGTTTAAAATGAGGTTTCCTTTCCTTAGCAGTGACGCAGATAGAATTGAGGAATCTCATCAGAAACACCTGTCCCCAGAAGCTGACGTAATGTGCAGAGGGGTGAGGTACAAAAAGCCCTGGTTAGAACCAGGAAGAGGAAGCAAGAGGGTGTGTCCGAGAGAGTGCAGAAGCAGGAGCGAATGCAAGAAGGAGAGCCAGACTGACTCTGCGGAGGAGAGTGGCAGTCAGATGCAGGTGGAGATTCAGCATCAGACAAGCCAGACTCAGAGACAGAGAGAGACACAGAGTCCCAGGAGACGTTCCAATTCCAGGAGAGACTTTGGAGGTCTGGGAGGACCAAGAGCTCTCAAGGGAAGCTCCAGGACAGGGCAGTGGAGCAGTAGAGAAACTGATCTCTGGAGAGATAGTACCGGAGAGGTTTTCCACTCAAACAGGAAGTGGGACACTACCTTGGGGGAATTACCCAAGTCACGGAGAAACTTTCTTCAAGCCAGTAAAGCTTTGCCAGGAGAAAGAAATCCCACAGCTAACTACAGAACCTCCTGTAAGGTAACAAGTTTAAAGCCTTGTGTTTGGGAGAGAAGAGAAGCTGGGAGTTTTAACAAGCATTGCTCTGGGCAGAGTTTTAATATAGGAAGGCATGCAGACTTCCAAGTAAGGCAGCCAAGGGAGGCTTACCATAAAGAGACTTTCTCTACAGCAGGTTTTTATAATCCTGATTTAGACAAGTGTCTGGGAGAAAAGAAAGCTTATCTTCCCACAGCAAATGAACCCATCTCCAGCACATGCAGTGAATGTGACCCGGGGAGTGATAGATGCAGTCCAGGCTTAACACAGTGGGAAAGCAGTAACACTTACTCAGAGCCGGAGCCGATGGATTGTACAATCTGTTTATCAGATGAAATAACATCTTTATGCTGATGTAACTTGTGAAAGGAACAAGGAAGAAAGAAATAACATTCCAGCTGTTTTCGTTTAGTTTTGTTTATTGTTCTGTGTGCTTTTGCAAAGAAATGATATCCGCCAGGGAACGGGAATAAAACCCTATTTTGCTTTACCACTTTGACTGACTGACTCTGTGTACAGAAGAGAAGGCAGATCAATCATAACCACAATACCCCTAGGCAGTCGCCTAGAGGGTCTACGGAGTCTCTTACCACGAGGCCCGTGACACTATATACCAAGTTATACCTTAAGTAGGTTAAGTTTGAGGTTATACTCATTATATTGATTGAGTTGATTTGATTTTACATGTCATTTTAGTATTAACTTCTTTTACTGCTCGTGTGTATGCACAGTATCATTACTCATGCAGTATTACTTGGTATATCTAGGGAAAACCACTAATCTCTATTTTCCCAGGATTCCATAGGACTATCTGGCAAACAAGCCACATGATAAAACAAGAACCAACCTTGTATTTGTATATAAATTAGACTTTATTACGGATAACAAAAATAGTGTAAAATTAGCATAAATTAATTTTCTGAGGTAGTATGTTATGTAGCCCAATTTTACAATTTCCAAGAGACCTAATCTCTTTCAGGAACCAATGATTTGCTGTGCACTCAAATGTACAGTACATTATCTGTCTGTCTAAGCTAGCTCCAACCTTGAGGGGGAAATTAAAGACCAGTACCTTAGATCTTGCCAGAATTCTTGTGGCTGTGTCTGAGAAATTGTCTCAGAAATGGCACAAAGTCAAAGTATGGCAGAGGTCCAATGTCAGCTGAGATGAAATGCGTGGTCACACCGAGCTGCAGGTCTGTGGGAGAGATTCACTCCATCCTGAGGTTTTGCCCTTGGATACTATCTGACTTTCCAGCCAGAGAGACAAGCAAGCAAAACAGACTGGGGGCTATTCATGCCGGCTTCAGCCTCCGATTAACTTCCCTGCTGGTTGTGCAGGGAAGTTACTTGGGGGCGGAGAGTGGTCAGTCATCGGCCCTGGACATATAGGGCCGATTCTAATGTCGGCCATGCACATCCATGGCTGGCAAAATAGCCAGGGAAGTTATTCCACCTCCGAGGTGGAATAACTTCCCTGGTCATTTTTTTTTGTTCACTCCGGAGCATGGAAGGGGCTGGGGGGGCCAGGGTTTATTCCCCGCAGTCTGATCCTGGCCTTAGGAGTCCAGATCAGGGGTCAGGCTGTGGGGAATAAACCTTTTTCTGTGGCAGCCAGCATCGTGGCTTTAAAATGGAATGCGGTGCAATGGCAACAGGACGCCATTGCGACGCAGCTCCATTTAGAAGCCTGACTGAGCTATCCGGGCAGTGCTTATATGTTCAGGCCAGGACTGAATCGCAGTCCCGGCTTGCACATACAGGCCTGATCGTGATTCTGATCCGCGGGTCAAACCGGATGTACAAAGGGGATGTACGTGCAGGACAGAATCGGGCTTTCTGTGTCAGAAGTTAAAGTTCCCAGGTGTTCTACAAGCCTCTGGGCATGTTCCAGAGTGCTGCATGTGTTTGCTAGGCTGCGTATGTTCTCCATAGCATATAATTCTTTGTCCTGACCCACTCATCACAACTGGTGTTTGGCTGGTCTCAAATCCTGTATGTCATCTTCAGAAAATCTGCAGACAAAGGTCCATAGTGCGAAAGTTGCTGATATGCAAGTCCATACATTGTTGCAAACACTAGTACCAGTAGCACAGTGAAGGTCTCAGCAATGAGATCTTCTGCACGTAGTCAGCTGGAAAATAATACTTCTGTGGTGAAGTACATAAATCTGCAGAATTGCTTGATCTGCAAGTTTTAATGCTGAGTTATAACAAAACAAGAATCCATCTTATTTAATTCAGGCTTTTGTTTGGAGCAGACCCCATGGTTCAGGCTGTGGTTTAGAGCAGGCCCCATCTTGTAGCAGGAAGCCATGCTATTGGTTCAGACATTTGTTTCTGAATGGGTACTAGCCCTACGTAAATAAAATGGAGTATTCTCCCCTCTTACTGGTTTTAGGGCCAATCTATGAAGCAGTCAGTTCTGTCATCTAGAAACTCTGCCTGCTGGAATACCCATTAAATTAAAAAAAGAGAGATCAAAACAGTGACTGCAATGGTTCTTGTTGTGCTACGATTCTTTTGAAACCCTCAAGATACTCCCAATGGAAGCCACATATTAGATGAGGTTTTCCCATGTGTAACTCATATGATAAAAACAGCTGACAGAATGATAAAATAAAATTCAATATGTTTGAGCAATTTAAGATTCCTTATCACTACCAAAGCAAATCTTTATTAGGGTGGTGCCTCATCCTTTATCAAGTCAGGCTAAAGAAAGAAGATTAATGTCAGATGGCCACCAACACATAAAAATTACATTGCAAAATTATTACTCTCCCTGCTTTCTCTGGTAAGGCAGAAAGAATTTGATTTACTTTACTGACAAGAGATGCAGCACAAAACGCAGTCCTTTCTCCTTTATCTTGGTATTCTGAGTTAGAAACTTGACACTAGGGGGTATATTTACTAAAACGCTTTAGCTGCTAAGTCAGCGATAACGCAGGGAAAGCGTGTCAAAGTAGCAGCCAGTGCATGCTAAAGACAGATATTGCAGTGATTTTCTGCAATGTCTGCATTGTGCATGGTAGCTGCAGGCTTCAGGAAAGTAAGCAAGATTAGGGCAGAGAGTGGGTGTGCCTGCCATGCACAATTACCACCAATGTTCACATCATGCAGTAATTGCCAAGGTTGTAGACACCATGGCTGCATCCAAAGCCACCTCAGTAGGTGGCGATAGCTGCATTTGCAGTGCTGCCAGACCACAAACCCTGCAGTTACACCTATGCATGCCCTCAACCAATACAGTGGGCCTTTTGGAGCTAATGCGGTGCTATCTGCACTAAGGCCCAACGTTAGCTGCAAAAGCCGATTGTGCTAAAGATGAAAATGAAGCAGGTGTCAATAGCAGAAATACAATGACAGAAAGAAACGGCTTTAACAGCTCTGTAATAACCCTACAAGAGTTGTTGTCACATCTACTAATTTCCTCAGATGCAGCATTTGGGTGATCAATGCTAAACTAGCAGGAGAAAACGATTATGGTAGCAACAACATTTCTCCAGCTTGGAATGTAAACAGACATCTCCCAATATATTAAGAAGTAAAGATAGTATATCACAGTGTAATTGGTTCTTGTTTGTTTAACAATAGTATAGGCTGGTTTACGTTGTTATTAATAATCAAATACAGTAAAGTAAAGGGTCAGTGATGAGAATCAAGTCATTCACTTGGATGGTCAAACAGTGCATTTACAGTTTTGTAATAGAAGCAAAAAAGTCAACTATATGATCATCAAATCCAGACATTATTACATAGCACCATATTGTAAATATTATAAGAACTATGAATAGATACCAGTGCATTTGTCATACTGCTTCAAATAATGTATATCTTTAAAAAGTTCCAAACAGAACCTTAAATCAATGATAACTTGAAAGCAATTGCTCCTACCACAGCCTGCAGTAGAAAGCTCATCACTTCCATTAGGGCAATCTCGTTCACCATCACAGAGCCAGTCTTGAGGAACACAGGCGTGTGAACCCAGGCAACTAAACATATTTACTGCACATGTCACAGACCCTGTAAGAGAAAAAGTTAAAACGAATTGTCATAATAAAAAGAGTACAAAAGAAGTCTATTCTTTAATCAGTAATGTTTTTCACTGGGAAAGATATTGGGGGTCTAACAAGCACTAGTTGACAGCGCATGTCCTAACGCATGCTGAAGGTATGCTGGACACGCTGCCAGCTAGCGCAGGGCCATGACAGCTAGTGCAAGATGTTTCCCGAGCTAACTGTGCAACCTGCATTAGGGTTGCAAGTGGGTGCGTTAGGGGCAGAAAGTGGGCATGATGAGCCCATTGCATTTAGTGCTGTGTTACACGTGTGTGCAGGGTCACCTAACGCTTCCTCAATTGGTGGTGTTAGGTGAACCTGTGCTAATGTAGCATGTGCTGACAGTTAATAAGGTGGTGTTGCATCTAACGTGCCATGGTATTGGAGCTATTGGCGCATTATGTGCAACACCTTAGTGCCTGTTAGTAAAAGACCCCCCTATGTTACAGAACATTCAGATTAATAATGCATTTATATCCCGCTTTGACCCGGTGAAAAGCGGGATATAAATGCAGTTAAATAAATAAATAAATAAAAGTTTTCATAGTGAAATGTCCATATTGTTATCTTTCTTAAGGTATATGCATTATGGTTACTGTACTGGTTTACTTGAATATTTAGAGATAGGGGTCAGCAAATACATAGAAGGTAATACTTTTTCCTGCACTAATATAATAAATATGTAATTAGATTTCAAGATATATCAAAAGATGAAGAGAGACCAAGAAAGGTGGAAGAGAGAACAAAAAAATTATGTTGTTTACTTACATTTAATAATAACACTGTATGTGTGGTGTCATCTAGAAGTAAGGAGATCCTGGATTCTCTACAGGGAGAATTATTCCAGGAACTGGTAACAGAACCCACACATGACCTGAGGCTTACCAATTGGGAAAGTATTTCTGATGTTATAGTGGAAGATGATCTTGTATCTAGTGATCACCAGATTGTGTGGTTCAGTATTAGGATTAGGGCTGATAAAGTCCATTCAAAAGTGAGGGTTCTAGATATTAGGAAAACTAATTTGTGAAGATAGGACAATATATTCCCATACTTATGGAACTTCACTGGCTACTGCTACACAGCAGACTCACCTACAAAGCTCTACTAACAACCTTCAAGGCCATCAACCGACTGTCTCCTTCATCTATCTCAGCACTCTTTACAATCACCCCAAACAGCAGGCTGAGAAGGTCAGCAACCGCCAACACTCATTATTCCCTGCGAATCCATAAAATGCAATCAACTAACCAGGAATAGGTCCTTTGCATTTTACGCCCCAAGAATCTGGAACAGCCTCCCCCCACATCTCCGAGCAATTACAGACCTTCCTCAATTCAGAAAAGCTCTAAAGCATCATCTATTCCTCCTCCATTTTTCTCATCTTAATAACCCCCCACCACACTAATATTCCTTCACCCAAATCTTTACTCCCCCACAACCTGATCCATAACTAAGAATATACCTGACCACCACATCAGGTACATCTTACAGTCCCCACATTCTTACGCATGATTCACTATTCATTTCTAACCTGTAAATCTGTAAATAGCTCACATTTTAACTCTGTTATTAGCATTTTAGTTTCCCCTCACCACGTTCAATCCAAGTTTTTTTCCTGTTACAATGTAAGCATTGATATCATTGTTCTGATGTAATGCAAATGTTATTGTTTTATGTAAACTGCACTGACCTTGAATAGCGCGGTATATAAGATTGGATAAATAAATAAATATTGAGGAATTGTTAGTGAGAGGGGAACAGCTGCGGGATGTAGAAAAGCAATGGGCAAAACTGAAATTTTAAGGGCAACAAACCTTTTTGTTAGGAAAGTCAATACATGTAAAAGGAAAAGGAGGCCACTAAGGTTATTGAAAGAAGTAGCTGAAAAGGTGAAGAAAAAGAAGGTAGCCTTCATAAAATACAAGAGAACACAGAAAGAGGAAGACATGCATAAATATTTGGAAAAAACTTAGAGAAGCTAGGCAGGTAGTCAGGAAAGCAAAGATACAAATAGAAAAAAAATAGTCAGTAAAATGGGGAGACCAGACTTTTTCAGATATGTTATTGAGAGGAGGAAGTGCAAAAGTGATATCGTCAGACTCAAAGATGAAGGGAAGGAGTGTGTAGAAACTGATAAGGATAAAGCAGCATTGCTTAACAAATATTTTTTGTTCTGTGCTCAGAGATGAAGGGCCAGGAGCAGGACCTCAGAAAATATCCACAAACGGAAACAGTAGTGAAGGGGATCCTGAATGATTTTCAGAAGACTGTGTTCATGAGGAATTAGCAAAACTAAAAATAGACAAAGCAATGGGGCCGGATGAGATACATCCCAGGGTATTGAAGTAACTTGAGGAAGTTCTTGCTGCTCCGCTGACCTTTTCAATGCTTCTTTGTAGTTGGAGGTTCCAGAGGACTGCAGAAAGGTTCATATGACCCTTTTACACAAAAGCAAAAGTAAGGATGAGGTTGAGGACTACAAGCTGGTTAGCCTGACATCTGTGGTGGGTAAATTAATGGAAACGCTGCTAAAGCAGAAGATAGTGAAGTTTTTGGAGTCCAATGGATTGCAGACTAGATGTATTCCAAATGAATATTGTGTGCAGTTCTGATTGCCATATCTTAAAAAGGATATAACAGAATTAGAAAAGGTACAGAAAAAATTGACAAAAATGGTAAAGGGGATGGAATGACACCCCTATGAGGAGAGGCTTAAAAGATTGGGGCTCTTCAGCTTGGAAAACAGATGGCTGAGGGGGGACATGATAGAGGTCCATAAATTAACGAATGGAGTGGAACGGGTAAAAATAGATTGGTTGTTTATGCCATCAAAAAGTAGAAAGACTAGAGGACACATTAAGAAGCTACAGTGTAACCCATTTAAGAGTAATAAGAGAAAATATTTTTTTACTCAATATGTAATCAAACTCTGGAATTCGTTACCAGAGAATGTGGTAAAAGCTGTAGCTGGTTTTAAAAAAAGATTTGGACAAGTTTCTGGAGGAAAGGTCCATAAACCATTATTAAAGAGGGCCCGGGAAATCCACTGCTTACCCTGGGATGAGTACTGTGGACCCTGCTTGCTTTTTTGGGGAACCTGCCAGGTATTTGTGATCTGGATTGGCCACTGCTGGAAATCATCATGCATTTGGAGTTACAATCGAATGATTGTTTTGCTATTTATTGATTTGTTAGCTACATTTGATGGTGTGAACTATCATATTTTATTAACAAGTATTTTGTTGGTTTCATATGGATGACATCAGTCAGTTCAATACTCTCAATCTACTGCACTCTTTTCCAGTTATTGACCGTTGGCTAGCTAAAGATGATAGATACAGAAGAAGCAGGACACAAAACCACCATGGAAGGAACCTTTATTATTGAAGATGGGCGTAGCCCGACACGTGTTTTGGCCGGGGGCCTTCTTAAACATTAATGATAAATAAATAAATAATACATGAAACATAACCAATCACACCAAGAAAACATAAAACGTATGTAATCGTATAAAAATATATATAGACAAAAAGATAATAAAAAATATAAGTGTGTGTAAAGATGACAGATAAATATAAAGCGAGAGTGCAAGGTCCGGGTAAATCCCACATAACCTATTCTAAATACACCAGTGAATGGCACTTCAAAGTTGATTGTGAAATAATGTAAAAAAATGAGAAGCTAAAACAGAAGCACAGAATTATCAGCTGTTATTAAAAAGATTATAAAATTTGGATGGACATACAAATACAAAAAAAACACACACAAATGAATGTAAAACAAACAAGAGATTCAAGAAACAATGTAAGACACAAAGAGAATAACTTGCCAATCATTATTCAGAGAAACATTTGTAGCAGAAGCCACAGGAGGACACCCGAGTCTCTTGTAATCCCGAGTCTGGGATGTAATCATTCCGGGCTACACTTTATTCAGGAAGGACAGGGTAGGAAGACGGGGAGGAGGAGTGACACTATATATAAAAAATAATATTAAAACTATAGAATTACAGGACTTAAAGGGGAGCGAGGAGGTACTGTGGGTTAAACTAGAAAGAGGGAAAGAGAAATCTATTTGCATTGGAGTGATATACAGATCCCCCTCACAGGGAGAAGTAAATGAAGATTTACTAGAAAACATAGGCAGTATTGCCATGAAAGGAGAAGTGCTACTGACAGATGATTTCAATATGTGGATGTTGATTGACACATCCCTGCTGCACTGTCATCTAGAAATAAAGAGATGCTAGATTCTCTACAGCAGTGGTTCCCAACCCAGTCCTTGTATACCCCCAGGCCAGTCAGGTTTTCAGGGTATCCACAATGAAAATGCATGAGATGGATCTGCATACAATCGAAACAGTGCATGCAGATCTATCTCGTGCATATTCATCATGGATATCCTGAAATTCTGACTGGCCTGGGGGTACCTGAGGACTGGGTGGGGAACCACTGCTTTACAGGGAGTACTATTCCGGCAACTGGTAACAGAACCCACATGTGAAGGGGACATACGGGACTTGGTGCCTACCAATGGGAAATTGCTTCTGATGTCATAGTGGGAGATCATCTCACATCCAATGATCACCAGATGATATGGTTCAAAATTAGGACTAGGGCTGATAAAATCCATTCAAAAGTGAGGGTCTTAGACTTTAGAAGAACTAACTGCCAAGATGGGACAATACCTCAAGGATTCATTAGTGAGGTGGGAACAGTTGTGGGATGTAGAAAAGCAATGGGCAAAACTGAAAAGGGGTATTTTAAGAACAACAAAAATTTTGTTAGAAAGGTGAATAAATGTAAAAAAAGGAGGCCAATATGGTTCTCAAAAGAAGTAGCTGAAAAGGTGAAAAAAAGAGGAAGGCCTTCATAAAATACAAGAGATCAGAGAGAGAGGAAGACAGGTATCTATTTTGGGAAAACTTAGAGAAGCTAACAAAGTAATCAAGAAAGCAAAGATACAAAAAAGAAAAAGAAATAGCCAATGTGATAAAATGAGGGGATAAGATATTTTTCAGGTATGTTGGTGAGAGGAGGAGGGTAAAAGTGGTATTGTCAGGCTCAAGGGTGAAGGGGAGGAATATGTAGAAGCTGATGAGAATAAAGCGGAATTGCTTAACAAATATTTCTGTTCTGTGTTCACAGATGAAGGGCCATGAGCAGGTCCTCAGAAAACATCCACAAATAAGAACAGGGATGACAGGAATCTTGAACACTTTTCAGAAGACAATGTTCATGAGGAACTAGCTAAACTAAAGGTAGACAAAGTAATGGGATCGGATGGGATACATCTGAAAATACTGAAAGAACTTGGGGATGTTCTAGCAGCTCCACTGACTGACCTTTTCAATGCTTCTTTGGAGTCTGGAGTATTCCCAGAGGACTAAAGAAAGGTACATGTGGTCCCTTCAAATAAAAGCAGAAGTAAGGACGAGGTTGAAATCTACAGGCCATTTAGCCTAACCTCTGTGGTGAATAAATTATTGGAAACACTGCTGAAAGAGAGAATAGTGAGGTTTCTGGAGTCCAATGGATTGCAGGATCCAAGGCAGCATGGGTTTACCAGAGACAGGTCTTATCAGACAAAACTGATTTCTTTGATTAGGTGACCAGGGAGTTGGACTGAGAGAAGTCCCTAGATGCGGTGTACTTAGATTTCAGTAAAGCCTTTGACACCGTTCCACACAGGTGACATAAACAAACTTAGCACCCTAGGAGACTGGGTTAGAAATTGGTTAAAAGGGAGGCAACAAAAGGTACATGTAAATGGAGCTCCCTTTGAAGAGAAAGACGTTAGCAATGGTATGTCACAGGGATCTGTCCTTGGTCCGATTCTTCTTTTAACATCTTTGTTAGTGATACTGCAGAAGGGCATGTCAGGTAAGGATTTCCTGTATGCCTATGATACAAAAATCTGCAATAGAGCAGATACCCAGGAAGAAGTAAATAATATGAGGAGAGGTCTAGCTAAGCTTGAAGAATGGTCAAGAATTTGGCAGCTGAGATTTAGTGCTAAAATGCAGGGTCATGCACTTGGGCTGCAAAAATCCAAAGGAGTGGTACAGTGTATGGGGCAAATTATTCTGTCCACCAAAGAAGAGCGGGACCTGGGTGTGATTGTTTCTGAGCAGCTTTTAAACTAGATAAAAGGGGAAAGCCGACAATCGCCCAAGAGCGCATGGTTCGGAACAATGTATCCTTGAAGGATACTACCAAAAAAATGAAGTTAGGACACATCAGCAGAGAGGTTCCAGTAAAGACAAAGGTAGCCCAAATACCCTTGAGTACAGAGCAGACAGAGCTTAAAGATTCCAAATTACCCCTGCCTATCGATGACCAGATTAATATGACTAAAATACAGTCTTCAAAATGCTTGTATGCAAATGCTAGAAGTCTAAAAAATAAGATGGGAGAATTAGAATATATAGCACTAAATGAGAAAGTAGATATGATTGGTATCTCAGAAACATGGTGGAAGAAGGATAACCAGTGGGACACTGTGATACCCGGGTACAAACTATATAGTAATGATAGAGCTGATCAAATTGGTGGAGGGGTTGCGCTCTATGTTAGAGAGGGCATTGAGTCACAAAGGATTAAAGTTCTACAGGAAACAAAATTTGCTGTAGAATCTCTATGGATTGAAATTCCATTTAAAAAGGGGAAGGCGATGGCAGTGGGGTTGTACTTTTGACCACCTGGCCAGAATGAACAAATAGATGATGAAATGCTCAAAGAAATCAGGGAAGTTAACAAAAGTTGCAGAACAGTAATACTAATAGGTATTTTCAATTATCTCGGTATTGACTGGGTCAGTGTCACGGCAGGACATGCTAGGGAGATAAAGTTCCTAGATGAAATAAATGACTGCTTCTTGGAGCAGCTGGTTCATGAACCGACCAGAGGGGAAGCTATTTTGGACTTAGTCCTTAGTGGAACACCAGATCTGGTGCAAGAGATAAGGGTGTTGGGGCCACTTGGCAATAGTGATCATAGCATGATCGTGTTTGATTTAATTAATGGAGGATGGATGGTAAGGAAATCCACATTACTACCTTTTAACTTTCGAAAGGGAGACTATGATAAAATGAGGAAAATAGTTAAAGGTTAAAGACGTACATCAAGCTTGGGTGTTGTTTAAAAATACTATCTTGGAAGCCCAGACCAGCTGTATTCCACGCTTTAAGAAAAGTGGAAGGAAGTAAAAAAAACTGCCAACATGGTTTAAAGGTGAGATCAGAGAGGCTGTTGTTGCCAAAAAAGCATCATTCAGGAAATGGAAAAAAAAGCCAAATGATGAAAACTGGAAACAGCACAAGCACTGGCAAGTTAAATGCAAGGCATTGATAAGGCAGGCAAAGGGAGAATTTGAAAAGAAGCTTGCTGAGGAAGCAAAAACACATAATAAAGACTTTTTCAGGTACATTTGTCGCAAAACAAAATGAGAGAGAGGCAGTTGGACCATTAGATGATAGAGGGGTAAAAGGAGCAGTAAGAGGGGACAAGGCTATAGTGGAGAGAATGAATTCTTTGCTTCGGTCTTTACAGAGGAAGATGTAGAGATGTTACCCATGACTGAAGTGGTATTTAAAAGTGATGCTGCAGAAGAATTGAAAGAAATATTGCTACACTGGGAAGATGTATTACAACTATTTGATAAAATGAAGAGTAGCAAATCACCTGGACCGGATGGTATACATCCAAGGGTGTTGACTGAAATATGAGATTGCAGACCTGCTATTAGTAATCTGTGAACTAACATTAAAATCATCTGTAATACCTGAAGATTGGAGGATCGCCATTGTAACGCCAATTTTTAAAAAGGTTTCCAGGGGTGATCCGGGAAACTACAGACCAGTAAGCCTGACGTCAGTACCGGGAAAAATGGTAGAAACCATCATAAAGAACAAAATTACTCAGCATATAGATAGTCATTGCTTAATGGGAGACAGCCAACATGGCTTTAGACAAGATCTTGTCTTATTAATCTGTTATGTTTTTTTGAAGGTGTAAATAAACGGGTAGACAAAAGGTGAGTCATTGATATAGGGTATCTGGACTTTCAGAAAGCCTTTGTCAAGGTCCCTCAACAGAGACGTTTGGCAAAAATAAAAAGTCATGGGATAGGAGGTGATATACTATTGTGGATCAGGAACTGGTTACAAGATAGAAAGCAGAGGGTAGGGCTAAATGGCCAATTTTTCCAATGGAAAAAGGTGAATAGTGGAGTACCCCAGGAATCTGTGCTGGGTCCGCTTCTTTTTAACATATTCATAAATGACCTGGAAAAGGGAATAACGAGTGAGGTTATCAAATTTGCAGATTACACAAAACTATTTCAAGTTGTGAAAACCCAAGAGGATTGTGGAAAATTGCAAGAGGATTTTGATAAATTGGAAGACTGGGCATCCAAATGGCAGATGAAATTTAATGTAGATAAGTGCAAAGTTATGCACCTAGGAAAGAACAACCCAAAATATGGTTACACGTTGCAAGGTTCCACTTTGGGAACCACCACCCAGGAAAAAGATTTAGGTGTCATCGTGGATAAAATGTTAAACCCCTCTGCCCTGTGTGCAGCAGCGGCCAAGAGAACAAATAGAATGCTAGGTATCATAAGGAAAGGAATGGAAAATAAAACAAAGGATATTATAATGCCTCTGTATCGTTCCATGGTGCGACCGCACCTTGAATATTGTGTGTAATTCTGGTTGCCGTATCTTAAAAAAGATATAGCATTATTAGAAAAGGTTCAGAGAAGAGCCACCAAAATGGTAAAGGGGATGGAAGGATACTCTTATGAAGAGAGGCTAAAAATGTTAGGGCTCTTCGACCTGGAAAAGAGACGGCTGAGGGGAGATATGATCGAGGTCTATAAATTAATGAATGGAGTGGAACGGGTAAAAGTAGATTGTTTGTTTACATCATCAGAATATAAAAAGACTAGGCGACATGCAATGAAGCTACAGGGTAACCTATTTAAGACTAATAAGAGAAAATATTTTTTCACTCAACGTGTAATCAAACTCTGGAATTTGTTACCGGAGGATGTAATAAAAGCTGTTAGTGTAGCTGGGTTTAAAAAAGGTTTGGACAAGTTCCTGGAGGAAAGGTCCATAAACCATTATTAAAAGGGACACGGGATATCACTGCTTGACCCAATACAAGCATTGAGGAACCTGTGTCTTTTGGGGAAACTGCTAGGTACTTATGACCTAGACTGGCCACTGTTGGAAACGGGATAATGGCTTGATGGACCTTGGTCTGACCCTGTATGGCATATCTTATGTTTTTACTTTAAAGTGGCTAAACAGGGGGGGGCGGAGCCAGCGCGAAACCGGCATGGCGGTGTAAGTCCTCTTCTCGTGGGCCTTGATGTTGAAATCCTGACTGCCACCCGTATATATTCCTATTGCGTTGGTGGAATCGAGAGGCTTAAGCTGGAGGATGGCGGGGAGCAAGCAAACGAGATTGGAATTTGCCTCTACGCCTGCAGCGACGGGGTCCAAGCGATCGAAGTCAGATCCGCTATCGCCGCAAAAGTCTGGGCCTACACATGGATCTACGGATGATTTGCATCAGCTTTTACAAGAAGTGCGGGCAATAAGAACCCGTGTGGATTTAAATGGTGAGACGCTATCTGAGCTGCAAAGTGACATTAAAGATATGAGCGCGCAGATCCAATCTCTTTCTGTCAGAGTGGATAAGGTGGAAGCAACGGCGGCTGGGTATGAGGAACGAATTAAACATGTTACTTCTGTGACCCGTAAGATAGACTGGCTTGAGAGAACGATGGAGGATATGGGCAATCGTGCCAGACGCAATAACATCCGCGTAGTTGGGCTGGCTGAAGGTGCAGAAGGAGAAGATCCCATTCGCTTTATGGAGGACTTTCTGCCTAAAATATTTAAGATTACCTTTGCACGCCCTCTGGAAATCGAACGGGCGCATCGGATCCCGACTTTCCCGTCTGGTTCTAATTCTCAGGCTAAGCGTCCCCGCCCTTTTATTATGTGCCTTTTGAGGCACCAGCAAGCTGCGCAGATTCTTGCGGCGGCTAAATCTAACCATCCGCTTCAATATGAGGGGCATAAAATTGCCTTCTACCCGGATTTCTGTAAACGCACGGTGGAGAAGCGGCGACAGTTTTTTGGAGCTGCGTCCCAGGTTACGGCATCTGCAGGCAAGGTTCGGCCTGTTCAATCCTGCGAAATTTAAAGTGACTATGAACAATAGTACTAAATCCTTTGAGGACCCTGGAGCGCTGCGTCAATTTATTGAGGATCAAGAAGAGCTCCTTATGCAGCAAACCTGATCTGGCCTTCAGCTTGGGCCTCTGGACGGTGTTTGTGTAGCTGAAGTTTTGGTTTCCTATGATGTGTAAATGCATATTTGTGGGTTTTCCTGACTTAACTGTTAGATTGGAGGGTGGCGGGTGAATGAATGGTTCTGTTTTTCTTAAGGGGCTGCCCTGTGCTGTAAGAGTGTTTCAGCTGTCTCACCCTTTTTGGATTATGGTTTTCTTTTTGGGAGGGGTTATGGGCTCTCTAGGAATTTTCAGATAAATGGGAATAGGGTTGTGCCCACCTCTAATAGCATGGCTGCGGATGTCTCACAGGCGGGATGGCCAATGGGTTGAGGTTTTTGTCTCTAAATGTGAAGGGCCTTAGGTCTCCTGTCAAACGGAAGAAAATCCTTCTTTATTGCAAGCGGCAGAATGCTGATGTCATCCTACTACAGGAGACTCATCTTTCTGCACTCGAAGCGGGCAAATTGGGAGATAGGCACTTTAAGCTAGTGGGTTGTTCCCCTGCCATCCATAAGAAAACTGGGGTTGTCACACTGATAAAGGCTGCCCTGGGATTTCAAGTTATCAATTCTTGCCATGATCAGGAGGGGCGATGGTCTAAATCTTTGGTGAGGGCTGGAAGGGAGCTTCTATCTATTACCAATGTGTACGGGCCCAATAGCGATGATCCTTCTTTTTTTCATACTTTAAATGGGGTCATTCTGGAGGATCAAGGTGTTTTGATAATTCTTGGTGGGGATTTCAATCTGGTGAGTGACCCATTGTTGGACAGGAGTCCTGGTAGGATAGAACGCTCTTCTCGTGCGAGTGTGGCTCTCTCCGCGCTAGTGGAGTCTTGTGGTTTAGTGGATATTTGGCGATTGATTCACCCCAAGGAGAAGGATTTTTCCTTTTTCTCCCCTGTGCATGGTTCTCTATCTCGTATAGATTTTTTTCTGCTTTCTAAGTCTTTGATTTCCGGCTGTCGGGATGCGTCAATTTTAGGTAGATCGGTTTCAGATCACGCCGCCATCACGCTAGATGTTGCTGTAGAGGATGTGCGGAGGCCTGGCCAGACTTGGTCCTTTAACCGTGCTTGGCTGGCGGATCCAGTGTTCCAGGAGGAGGTACGGATGGCTATCGCTTCCTATTTTGCCTCAAACAGATGGGGCGACACTGCCGGTTGGGCTTGGTGGGAGGCCTTTAAGGCCTCATTACGAGCTGTGATTACGAGTTTTAAAATCAAGGAGGCGAAACGGCGGAAGGCTTATTTGTCGACCCTAGACGCGCAAATTCGGGCAGGTGAAAGGTTATGGCTATTGCACCCTCGGCCGGAAGTTTTAATGCGATTGCAAAGGCTGCGATTTCAATATAATGAAATCTTAAGCTCTGAGGTTGAGCAGACTATGCTAAAGCAGTCTGCTAGGTTTCATGTGGAGAAGAATAAAGCCGGTCGGCTGCTCGCGCATACTTTGCGTGGGAAGCAAACTGAGTCTAGAATAGCTTCCCTCTTGTCTAGTAGTTCTGAGTGTTTGACGAAAGATGACCAGATAACAGCAGAATTTACTAAATTCTACAGTTCGTTGTATGCCTCTGAGTCGACGGCAGATCTCACGGCTTTCACTACCTTTGTTGAGAACTTGGAAAGGCCTGTTTTGGAAGAGTATCAATCTCTAGATATGGGTAAACCTTTTTCGCATGACGAGCTTTCCTCGGCTATTAAGGGCATGTCTTCAGGGAAAGCGGCTGGGCCCGATGGCCTCCCAGCGGAATTTTATAAGGTCTTTGCTAAAGAGTTAGCCCCGTATTTGTTGTTATACTTTGCTGAGCTCGAAACAGAGTTTAGTCAGACCGACCGGTTCACAGAAGCTACAATAGTAGTGCTAGAGAAGCCGGGTAGGGATCCCAGATATGTAGCGAATTATCGACCTATTTCTCTCCTGAACGCCGACTATAAGATCTATGCGAGTCTTCTTGCCCATCGACTAGCGGCGGTTATTGGCGATTTGGTTCATCCTGATCAGTGCGGGTTCATTCCTGGGAGGTCTACCGCGGACAATGCCCGACTACTGTGTAATCTGCTCGAGAAGGTATCGTCGGATCCTAATCCATATGTTGCCCTTTCATTAGATGCGGAAAAGGCATTTGATAGATTAGAATGGCCGTTTTTGTTTTTTATTTTGCACTGGTTCGGGCTTGGCGATCGGTTTATAAACAAGGTCAGGGTTCTATATTCTCATCCGATTGCACGTATTTGTGTCAATGGTGCCCTGTCATCTCCTTTCTCTCTCCATCGAGGTACCAGGCAAGGATGCCCCCTTTCCCCCTTACTATTCAATTTAGCATTGGAGCCTTTGGCGATTGCTGTGCGGCAGCACTCTGGTCTCACAGGGGTTCAAATTGGCTCCTTACAAGTAAAGTTGTCCGCGTATGCGGACGATGTGCTTCTGTTCACGCAACCTTCCGAGGTTCCGACTATCTTGGCATTATTTGCCGAATACTCTAGTGTCTCTGGATATAAGATTAACTGGTCTAAATCGGTAGCCTTTCCCCTTAATTTTATGGCCACCTCTACGGAGATGGCTGCTTTTCCGTTTAAGTGGGAAGCGGGCAGCATCAAGTATCTCGGGGCGTGGTATAACGCCTCGATAGATATCATGATTCAGAAAAATCTCGACGAGCTCCTGACTTTGATTCAGCAGAAGACCCTTGCCTGGTCTCCTCTTCATCTTTCATGGTGGGGTCGACTAGAGGTCATCAAAATGTCTCTTATTCCAAAGATTAATTATGTCCTTAGTATGCTCCCCTTTCTCATTCCGTCGATATGGTATAAGAAGCTGGAAAATAAGTTACTTATTTTTCTTTGGGCAGGTAAGCAGCCTCGTATTGCCATAACAAAGCTGAAAGCAGTTAGAGATAATGGTGGAGTGCATTTCCCAGACTTTGGTTGGTTCCATCAGGCCCTTCTGGTAAAGCAAGGTTCCTTGTGGCTAACACTGGATGTCCTGGATAGGAAGCCTATTTGGCTTGAGGTGGAGTCTCGCTTAGCCGCTCCCTACCCCTTGTTGTACTTGCTGGGCTCGCTACATCCTGATGAGTCTCTCGTGGGGCGGGTCATTAGATCAACTCAAAATGCTTTTTTAGCATTGGCACGGTTGGTGGCCAAGGATGATTCGCCTTCGGGACAGACCCCGCTTTGGTGGAATCCGCAGTTCCGGATACGTGGGCGGATGTTTGCTTGGAAGAAGTGGCAGGAGCGTGGTATCTGGTCGTTAGGGCAGGTAGTAGGTGCTACTGGATGGAAGGAGTTTGCGGTATTGCAGAAGGAGTTTTCTCTGCCTAGCTCCTGTTTCTTTCAATGGGTCCAGCTCAAGCACTGTCTTTCAGCGATTAAAATTCCTCCTAGGTTATCTGATTTGGCCAGGGGGGGAGCTCTGCTTGATGGGCTTAAGGCCTTGACTGGCCAGACGGGGGTCACCTCTAAGATTTATGCAATGTGGAGGGAGCGTTCCTCCAGGGCTCCTGTTGGGCTGGCTCGGGTTTGGGAATGTGACATATCTCAGGAAATTTCCTCATCAGTCTGGAAAACTCTCTGGGGACCGATATCTAAAGTTTCCAGATCAGCTGCGCTTACCCAGTCGATGTATTTTTTTATGC
The DNA here is from genome assembly GCA_033557465.1 of Ichthyophis bannanicus. Taxonomy (NCBI): domain Eukaryota; kingdom Metazoa; phylum Chordata; class Amphibia; order Gymnophiona; family Ichthyophiidae; genus Ichthyophis; species Ichthyophis bannanicus. The sequence continues at coordinate 728,421,416 of CM066036.1, read as the reverse complement.
ACCGGGCGTTAATAACCCCGGTGAAGCTGGCTAAGTGGGACTCTGCTTCTTCTGGCTTGTGCTGGTCTTGCTTGAAAGAAAAGGGCACCTTCTCCCATATGTTTTATGATTGCCCTCTGGTGCAGAGGTTTTGGAGACAGGTGTGGGGGCGGATGCAATTGATCCTGCACTTCTCCTCTGAGTTGGAGAGGAGTCGGATCCTTTTGCGTTCCCTGGGTGTCTTTCCCGCAGGGGATCATGACAAGCAATTCTTATTTAATTTTATGATGGCGATTGCTATTAAGATGATTCTTTGGAAGTGGAAGAAATTCCAGAGCCTGAGTTTAGATGGGTGGTGGAACCTGGTCTGTCATTACTCTAAATTGGAAAAACTTTATAGTAAACTCCACTACCCTGACAAGGAGGAACTCAATGTTCGCAGATGGTCACTTTTGGATCAATTTGCTGCCCGTGCCCAGGTCACGTAATGCAGTGCGTTTGTCCGTTTAGTTGACCTAGGGTCTGCATTGGCCGCCCGCCTAAGATGTGAGATGTTGTTGTGGGTACTCCTCGTGTTTCCTCTTGTTTTTCTTTTTGTATTGTATTTTATCCTATGCTGTTTTCCTCGGAGAGCCAGGGTGGGTGATGGGTGGGGGGGGGGGGGTAGTGTTGTAATGCTACCTGCTGGGGTTGATTTTGAGCTGTGTTGGGTTGTTTTATTTGTTGTATGTTTTATAAAAGGTTAAATAAAGAATTTAAAAAAAAAAAAAAAAAAAAGTGGCTAAACAGGTAGAAAAGGCTATGGAAAAAGCCAGAAGAATGCTTGGGTGCATAGGTACAGGAATGGCCAGCAGAAAAAAATGAGGTGATAGTGCCTCTGTATAAATCTCTGGTGTGACCTTATTTGGAGTATTGTGTGCAATTCAGGTGACTGTACCTTCAAAAGGATATAAACAGGATGGAGTTGGTACAGAGGGTTGCTACTAAAATGGTTAGTGGTCTTCATTATAAAGCATATGAGGACAGACTTAAAGATCTTAATATGTATACATTAGAGGAAAGGCGGGATAGGAGCGTTATGATAGAGACCTTTAAATACCTCTGTGGCATAAATGCACAAGAGGAGAGCCTCTTTCAACTGAAAGCAAACTCTGCTATGAAGGGGAATAGGAAGAGGGTGAAAGGGGATAGACTCAGAAGTAAATGCGGTAATATTTCTTTACATAAAGAGTGGAAGATGCATGGAATAGTCTTCCAGTGGAGCAGGGCCGGCCCGTCCACTTGGCAGGCTAGGCTGCAGATTTCTATGGGTGGTGGCCATGTGCTTCGTCATACATGGCTGCCACCCACCGAGCCACACCATATTGCACCTTCCCCCGTGCTGACCCGCACGGCACTGCTGCCCTCCGCTACTGCTGATTCTGGAAGCGGAAGGGGGACGGTTTGGCGGCAGGCCATGTGCTTTGGCTTCTGACCCCCCGAAGTTATGCCAGAGGGGGGTTAGAAGCAAAAGACAATGTGTGCCAAAGTACATGGCCTGCCACTGAGCTGAGCTGCACCTTCTGATGACGCAGCCAGAATCAGTGGCAGCGGGGGCAGTAGGGCATGGGGAAGCTGCAGGGTGCTATGGGGGCAGCAAGGCTGAGTTCTGCCTAGGGTAGCAGGAACCTTTGGGCCGGGCCGGCCCTGCAGTGGAGATAGTAGAGACGAGGACAGTATCTCAATTCAAAAAGGCATGGGACAAACACAGAAGATCATTTAAGAAAAAAAGGAGACTATTGTAGTTGATATGGAAGGGCAATGTGGTATTTTTCTGCCGTCATGTTTCTATGTTTCTATGAATTTATATTTATAAAGATTCCACATTCCTTTCTGTTTCCTATAGGACTTTTATCTTTTTTGACTCTCTGCCATCCTTAACCTATAGACCATTCCTCCACCAATCTGGTCTAGCTTTCCATTTGATATAATTTGTACCCTATTATTATAGTGTCCCATTTGCTATCCTCCTTCCACCAGATCTCTGAGATGCCAGTCTCATTTGTATCATAGATTGGGTTACTGTAACCAAATTCCATAAAGTAAGATAAAAGTGCAGTTTACTAATTATCCTCAACTTCCAAAAGAATGATTTTGACTAAGATGGATATCTGGAACCTCAATGACAATGCAAAATCTATTGTCATCTCAAAGTCTTTCACCTACTGCATCTATGGAAACTCAGCTACTGCTAATTTCACTGATACCTCCAGTTGATCCAACTTACCCATAAGGCCTCTGACTTGGAGAATGACAGATAACACAGGTACACTAAAAAAATTTTTTTTAAACTGCCTCTAATGTTTCGATTGATTTTTACGTTTTCTGGTAACCAATTTGCTCCATCACGTACAGATTTTTTGCTACATTGGGTTAGCAGTTTGAGGTGAACGTTTCAGATTGAGTGCGATCGAGATAAAAGTTTCTTGGATGAATTCTTTATACTAATTGTTTAGTAGTTATTCAAATAAGAATAAAGAAAATTGTAACAAGGCAGCACATAAGAATAGAGTAATGTCAACAAAACACACTGTGATGGTAGCAAAATTGTCTGCACTTAAAACAGCCACATACATGTGCACAAACATTGAGCATATAAGAGCGAGGTTAGACACAAAGCAAAGCAAAGAAATGTGCAAAAAATGTTGTACAGGTATGTATGTAAGAATAGAAAACGCAAACCGCACCATTGCAATACATGAAGACAAACACCCGATGGTGTGAAAATAAAATTCTAATAAATGAGATCCGACACTGTGGTAATAACTAGCAAATTTTTATTTCAAAGTTTAGTAAAAACACGATATTTGTCAACACAGTTTAGATTTTAAAGTCATTCTTGGGTCAATCAATCTCCTGGTGGGCCCGTTTCTTCTTCCCCCGAATGCTTCTCTTGGTGCGCTGCTTGGCGTATTTTTCATCTGGGGTTTCCCGCAGCAGCAACCAGCAGAAATCAGCCATCATAGTGGTGTTCCATCTTCCTTGGTACCTTCTCTCTGCGTCCTTGATGTCCTGGTGAAACCTTTCACCTTGTTCTTCACTGTACGCCCCAAGTTTTCGGGAAAGTAGTTCACATGGGAGTGCAAGAAATGGACTTTCAGGCTCATGTTACAGCCTTGTTCTTTGAAGGCATTGAGCATCCTGGCAACAATATCCTTATAGTTCTCATCCCGCCTGTTCCCCAAGAATTTGAGAACAACATCCTTGAAGGAATCCCAGGCTTCTTTTTCCTTCTCAGACATCGTTTCAGCGAATGCTCCATCTGAAATGAGTTTCCTTATATCAGGGCCAACAAACACTCCTTCCTTTAGCTTTGCTTCAGAAAGTCGGGGGAACTTTGAGCAAAGGTACCGAAAGCACTCACCATCTTTTGGAAGGGACTTGATGAATTGCTTAATGAGACCCAACTTAATGTGGAGAGGTGGTAATAGAATTTTATCACGAGGTACCAAGCTCTCATGAAGAACATTTTTCTCACCGGGTCTCAAATACTCCCGAATTGGCCAGTCTTTTTTCCCCCAGTGTAGGTCGCGGGCCCGGCTATCCCACAAGCAAAGGAAGCAGGGATATTTGGTGAAACCGGATTGCTGCCCTAATAGCATGGATAGAATTTTAAAGTCTCCACAAATCATCCACTTATGCTCATCATAACGAATCTTCTGAAGAATCAGGGCCAAATTCTCGTATTTTTCTTGGAGAATAACAGAGTGAGCAATAGGAACTGAAGCGAATGTGTTGCCATTATGAAGAACACCTTTTATGCTGTCTTTTGACGAATCAATGAACAGCCGCCATTCAGCAGGATCATACTTGAGTTTAAACTTTTCCATCACTCCGTATATATCGTTGCAAAATACCAAATCTTCCTCTTTGCTGAAATACTTCAAAAATTGTGTCTCGCGGTTGCGGTACCAATAAAAAGTTGTTCCTGGTGACAATAGATTTTTCTGTTTAAGCCGAGAACCTAGCAGTTGGGCAGCATCTTTTGGGAGTCCTAAATCCCGGACTAAATCATTCAATTCAGCTTGAGAGAAAAGTTCAGGTTTCGGATCTGGTTCAGTTTCAAACTCGGAAGTACTGGACTCATCGGGAAAAGCCATCTGATGAGTCTCATCATGATCAGAACCGTCTACACAAATATGATCCAAAGATTTTGGTGGTTCAGGCACAGGTACTTCGTTGCTATGAGGCATAGGCCTAATTGCTGAGGGAAGGTTGGGGTAACTTATTCCATTCTTATTTTTTAAGTTGTATCCCTTCACAATGCAAGAGCAAAAATAGCAGTCACTGCTGTGGTCTCTTTGTTCACGCCACATCATAGGTATTCCGAAACGAAATGCTTGTTTTTTACCTTTCATCCATAAGTGTAGATCTTCCTCACATGTCTTGCACACTTTGTGAGGAGCCCACGGTTTGTCTTGATCGCCTAACTTCAAACCGAAATAGGCGAAATATACTTTTTTAATAAATGCAGAAATGTTCCTCTGCCGCTTTTTCACGGTATATTCCCCACAAATAAAACAAAAACTGTCCGGAGAGTTGACGCAACCTCTGGCTCTGTGAGCCATCACAAATACACAGCACTGCAAACTACAACTGTAGTGAACCACTTCGGAATAAAGCTGGATTACGACTGAGCAAACAAAAGGTAATAATGAACTTGCAAGAAACTGAAATTTGACAGGAACGTTCATGTCGCAACCACCGTGTTTGAGCGAGCGAACGAGGCGAGGCGAACAGGAAAGAACATGCGCCAGCGCGAGTACTGGATTTAGCCCCCCGCCTCCCAATTGTCCTGTTAATGTATAAAATGAATACAAAACACTCTAAAATATCATGAGGGAGTGTTTCTAGTTAGTTAACCATTACAACCTCTATTTTGGGCCAAGAAAATAAACTGCAGTCGGCTAAAAAGAAATTATGTGAACATTCCTTATATGGGTAAGAAATCTAATTTTGCAAGAAAACGTGACGTGATGGAACATTTTGGCTATTTTTCCTGGATTCAGCACCCCAAAATCTATAGGAATCAGTTGCAAAACTGGAGGCAGTTTTTTGGTAGTGTACCTGTGTAATTTGCTAGCACTGACTTATGCAATCCCTTTTTCCATAGTTTCACAACTGTCTTCTTTAGTTATCCTGGAAAACCTCCCTCTGTCAAAGATACCTTACTCTAATCTCTACCCTTTCTATTACTTCACACTTTGAATCCTTCACAAACGAAGAAGAATTATCCTTACACACATTAGTCTTGGGCCATTCAAAATATGCATAATCTTTATCAGGGACAAAAATTCATCCCACTGTCTGTCTGTCCTTTTTTGTTCCAACTTCTCCACATCCCACTACTCCATTGTTATCTTTCTCCTACCCAAATGACTCATAATATCCTCACATTACTATCTGAAAGTAAAGATGATCTGAAACATTTGCTTCTCAGGATCAAGGAACATAGTCTTAAAATGAGCCTGCACCTTAATGTAAAGACGACAAAGATCCTGACATCTGGCAAAATCAGTAAATTCATCGTTGATGGAGAAGAAATTGAAATAGTTGATAACTTAAACCAATAAAGAAAAGACAAGCAGTCAAGAAATCTGATGGTACATTCCTCTTGGCAGAATGGCTATGAAGGACCTATACAATATTCTCAATAGCAGAGATGTCTCTCTCCATAAAAAGATTCAACTTGTTCAAGCCATGGTATTTTCAATAACATCATATGGATGCAAAAGTTGGACAGTGAAAAAGACAGACAGGAAGAAAATCGATGCCTTGAATTATGGTGCTGGCAACGAATATTCTATACCATGGCTGCCCGAAGAACAAAACAGTCAGTACTAGAGGAGATCAAACCTAAGCTTTCCTTAGAAACTCAGTTTGCAAGACTTCCACTTTCATACTTTGGACACATCATGTGAAGAGAGAGATCGTTTGAGAAAGACATCATTCTTGGCAAGGTAGAAGGTCAACGCAAAAGAGGAACGCCAGCAATGGGATGTATCGATACAATAACAGCAGCTATGGATGCCACTCTATCAACAATGGGCTGCCTGACTGAAGACCAAACACAGTGTAATCCAACTATTCAGAGGGTCACCATGAGTCAACACCAACTCAACGGCACTTAACAACAACATTTTATCCTGAGAAAAGACTGCAAAGGCTTCATAATGAACCAGACTAGTTTGTACCTTCCCCCCACTGTCCTACTGTATTTCCTGGATTATAAATTGTGTTTCTTTACATCAGGAAATGATAGCACGGCCTATACAATGGAGCGACCTATCTAATTAATTTACACAGTGGACCACACCCCTCAAACTGCATATAAATACTCATATTTGTGCAGTGGAGGTCTTTCTCCCTGGGTCCCCTGCTCTACGCCTAATGCTTGCAAGCAGACCCTCCAATCAACAGACTGGTAGATACTTGGACTATACATGCAAATAGCATACCGGATGAATTTCAGTTATAACACTAATATTATTTTTAATTACACATAAAATGGTGACACCAGAGACAAGGAACTCATACACCATGGAATTCAAATTGAAAATTATTCATTATGCAGAAGAACATGTTAACAGAGCCGCCGAATGAACTTTTGGAATAACTGAGAAATTAGTTAGAGACTGGAGGAAGACGCAGGGAAAACAAACCTTGATGAAATGGAGCAAGACAATTCGTGGCCACAAAGCATGGTGGCCTGCATTAGAAGCACATCAGCTTCAGTTTATTGTGGAGCAGAAGGCCCAGGGCCATGGACTGTCTACTGTGCAGGTGCAGTTCAAAGCAGTTCATATGGCCAGAGAAATGAATATTGAGGGATTCAAGGCTGGTCATTCATGGTGCTACTGATTTATGATAGGAAATAAATTAAGCATTAGACAAAAAACAACCATGTGTCAGTAGCTTCCTGCTGATTTCTTGGATAAAGTATGGAATTTCAGGGAATTCGAAAACAAAGAAATCAACACATACAAAGTGGCATCGGACTTCACAATCAACATGGTCAAGGTTCCCTTAACCTTTGACATCCCAATTAGGGAGAACAGACAGTCAAAAGGGGGTTAGAACAATAAATATTAAAACCACCGAACATGAAAGACACACTTTACAATGGTGCTGGTCTGCTGTGCAAGTGGAATGAATCTGCCACCTATGATTATATCCAAAAGGAAGACAATGCCATGTGAAGCTCTACCAACTAACGTTGTTGATGTGAATGAGAAAGGATGGATGGATGGATGAGGGCAAGATGTTGAAATTTTATTTCTTTTTTACAAATTTCTATACCGCATTAACAGAGGTAGATCGGACCCGGTGCTCTAGGCCCCTCTAACATCCACCCCTTTCCCACCCGCCCCCCCCCCCCCCATATTTTGATCCACCCGCATCTTACCCACAAAATACACACATTCAACTGCTCTTGGGAAAACCACTGGTCGCAGCTTTATTAACTTTTATAATATACCGAACATTACAGTCCAAGAATAATCCTCTTAACAATCCAAACAGCGGAACAATGCCTCACCAACCATGCTATTAGCAAGGTGACACCACCTCCGCTTCTGCCGTGGTCATGCCAGCGGCAATCTTCCTAACCCCCTTTCCCCGACCTCGCCATGTAATTAGCAAAGTCGGCCAGGGGTTGTCCGGGTCAGGGGCACCCCGCCCCCGGCCCAAGTATAGCCTAAGGCTCCGGACCCCAGAAACCTCTGGGATCCCACCACCAGCACAGATGACATTAATGTAGGGTCGGGGGGCACCACGCCCCTGATCCAAGTATAGCCTAAGGCGCCAGACCCCAGAAACCTCTGGGATCCCGCCACCGGCACAGGTGACATTAATGTAGGGTCGGGGGCACCCCGCCCCCGGCCCAATTATAGCCTAAGGCTCCGGACCCCGAAACCTTCGGGATCCCGCCACCGGCACAGGTGACATTAATGTCTCTACGCCGCCCCCCCACCACCAAGCTGTGACCAGCGAGCCTCCCGCCGAACCACACATTCCAAGGCCTCCTGCCAGTCATTGAGGAGCAAATCAACACCCACTGGGGATAAGTGCACTCCATCCCGCCTATACAGCCCTACACATTCAATTTTCTGTCCCCGCAACCAACGCTTTTGGTCCCAGCCAGCAGGCCTTGGAATGATATCCGACCACATCAACACCACACCTTGGAACATTCGCAGAACCAGCGCAAGATCCCTCTTTGCTGCTCTTATCACTTGCTTGCAGGTCCATGATACCAGGTCTTTGCCCCCCAATGGTAACAATATCAATGCAGGCTTGCTCCTTAATCGCTCATGGTGTCGAAGCAAAGGCATTAGCTGTGTCCCACGGAGACCACGCTTACCTAGCCATAAAACAGACACCACAGCTGTATCCAGACGCAAATTAGGCCCCCCCGGCCGCACCATTGCTCGCTGACCAGTCCAATAAATGAAGGAATGACCAATCAGCCAACAGACCTTAGGGCTTTGTCCCCCATCTGACAAGAAAACACCGGTCAGTATCTTGTCCCTTCACCCTCTCAAAGCCGAACATAGCCCAAAAAGCCCTAGAATGCCGTCTGCCAATGCTTGTATCTCTTGTTCCGGCCGCACTGGTTACTGCACCACTGCAAAATGAGTGCGCTGCAAACTGACTCGGATCTTCTTCTAAGTGCCGCAGCACCATCCTCGGCACTGCTGATACTTGAAAATGTGTCAATAGCTGTGCATCCTCATGCATAAAGAGTCCCCCCTCCCGCGCAGGGTGCAACCGCAAATAGCCATCAATATGTCCACCGGGCATGTTACGAGGCCAACAATCTCCTTCAGTACCACCCACAATCCTTTACCTTGTTGGTCCATCTTAGATTTAGCTTAGGACGACCCGTAGCAGCCCTTCCTCTACCAGTACATGCTGTTGCTGTATACCGCCTCCAACCCCAGACTTGCTGGAGTTTGCTACTAACCCACCAATACAGAATGCACTGAAAAATGCCAGGCAAAAATCCGCCTGGAATAGGGTGGCTTCATATCTTGACATCGCCACCAGACGTAAGGCAGTGCAGAGCCTCACAAGTAACTCATGTGTAATCGGCCACCTGGAGTCATGAGGTGTTGGCTTCGAACGCTCCCACCCCTGTAGCAATTAGTAACATCAGCATCTCTCTTGGCCTATGCTCCATAATTTCTCTGGGACCATGAATCCTTCCTTGTCTGCTTCTGGAGCCAAAGTCTGAAACCGTTCCCATTTGAAACGGGAAAGATCGTCAGCAATCTCGTTAGTACATCCTGGGATATGCCGAGGCTTTACGTACACATTCAGACGCAAACATGTTAATACCACTTCCCTCATTAAGGCTGCCACCCGAATACAACGTGGAGTGTAATTATTAATCACGCTGACCACTGCTGCATCGTCGCACCACCACACTACCCTGCGGTTGCGAAACTTATTGGGCCACAATTCCAATGCCACTAAAATGGGAAACAATTCCAGGAAGGTTATGTTGCTGGCTAGACTGGATTTGCGCCAAGCCTGCGGCCAGCTGTCCACACACCATGCTCCTCCAAAATAAATTCCCTGACCCAACCCCCTGCTGCATCCATGTATAGCTGCAAATCTACACTGGAGATCTCGGCCTCCATTATCACAGAAGTCCCGTTAAAGTCTTTCAAAAAGACATCCCAGATCCTCAAATCTGCACGCAAAACCTTTGAGACTCTAATATGGTGATGCAGTTTACGCACTCCAGATGCTGACGAAGAAACACCCGACTCATCGGAATAACCCTGCACGTGAAATTCAGAGAGCCTATCAGAGCCTGCATTTCCTTCAACGTTAATTTAGATGAAGCCAACACGTTACCTACCAGCAACCGCAATCTAGACACCTTCTCAAGAAGGAGATGAGCCACCATCTCCATAGAATCCAACTCCACACCTAAAAAGGTAATCCTCGTCACCGGGCCTTCTGTCTTACCCACCACCAATGGCAAACCCAGTTCGCATGACAATTCCACAAAGCCTTCTAATAGCTCCAGACAATAATTGCGCTGTTCCCACGAACAAAAAATCATCTAAATAATGAACAACATTCGCACAGCCTACTTTCTGCACTAACACCCATTGCAGGAAAGTACTAAATTTTTCAAAGTATGCGCAAGAAACCGAGCAGCCCATAGGCATGCTTTTGTCAAAATAAATTCCATCATCAAAGCTGAAACCGAGCAAATGAAATGCTGACGGGTGTACTGGCAACAAACGGAAAGCTGATTCTATATCTACCTTTGCCATCAACGCCATGTGACCTGATTTTCTGAACAACTCAACAGCCCGATCAAATGAAGCATAGCGAACTGTACTCAACTCCTGAGGGATGTGATCATTCACCGATGCTCCCGACGGAAACGACAAGTTATGAATCAGCCTGAACTTCCCTGGTTCTTTTTTAGGTATGATACCCAAAGGTGATACCACCAAATTCGGGAACGGCTGTTCTATAAAGGGGCCCGCGATTCTGCCTAAAGTCAGCTCTACCTTCAACTTATCCCTAACTATGTGTGCATAGCGCCAAACAGAGGGTGAATTTCGCGCCTTGGACGCTACCACATTTCTGTGTACCAGTATCACAAAACCTTCCTGGAACCCCAACTTTAATACCTCTTTATCTCCTCACTTCGGGTATTGCCTAGCCAAGTCCTTAAGGCCTCTAACCATATTGGTGTAGGGGCTAGGCCGCCTACATCATTATTGCTTGGGGGCTGGCACTGAGGCCAGAGGGACCCCTTTATTAACACATTTTGCTACCAAGTGTCCTCCACTACAGACGGAGCACACATGTTGAAATTTGCAGTCGGGGAATGGGCAAGAGAACTTGTTAAACCTCCAGCACAAATCACCTGCCCCGCTTCCTCCGATCTCTGTTGTGGCACAGTCCCTCCTGCACGAAAGGAATGACCCCCACCTGCATTGGTCACTGTCCCTCCTTTAGCCCCACCTGATCCCGCAGCACATGCCCTGACTGACATCTGTGTCAGCCAAAGGTTACTATCCTGTGTTCTCCACGACAATAATTTGTTCTCATTCATTTTGTCTCAAAACTTCTCGTCATAATTTAACCAAGCCCTTCCATCATGGGTCTGTGACGCCTCCAAAATTGAATCTGCATATGCCAAAAACATCCCATAATGCTCAGGATAGTGTTGACCCCATACACTTGCTAAACGCAAAAAGGCTCTCGTCCAGTTCACCATATTACGTGATACCTTCTCGTCTTCTTTTCTCTTTTTACTCTCCCGACCGTTTCCTGCCCTCTAGAAGGCGGAAAATATCTGTATATCACCACTTCCTTATCTTACGGCGCAAATTCTTCGGAACTCCCTCCCGTAATTAAAAAAAAAACGCTAACGTCGAAGCTCCACCCCCTAGCCGATTCCCCGCTGCCACACTGCTCAGTGATATCCGCTCCAGACGAGGATGACGAAGATTCGGTGGATGAGGAGGAGGAGGATGACTCCAAACCGTGCCACCGCCGACATGAATGCTTCCTTTTCTTACGTGCTTTTCCCCCCGTACCTTCCCGCAAGCTGCTCCGCTCCCCAACCTCTCCATGTTCGGCCTGCAACTCACCTGCCGCCCCCATATCCGCCACTAATGCCGCCATTGGATGAATCATTGACTGGCTGATATCCTCGTTTTGCTGAGGTAGCCTGTCCCGCCTCGCACTGGTATTATTTTCTGACAAATTCTGCCTTGCTGTTACTCCTGCGTCCATGCTCTCTGATCCCATTTGGCCTCCTCCTCTATGCTCCGTAGTGTGCCGATTCATTGTCGTTACCTGTGGAGACATAAAGGAAAAAAACAGGGGGGGAACCACCGGAGACCATGAAGGTTGCCAAGCCCCCAACCACTCTGCCCCAGACGGATCTAGGTCCTTCCCCCAATCCAGTGTTCCCATGATGCAGATTCTCCCACTGGCAAATAGCCTCCTTGAACTGCTGGCCAGCCCACAGGTGAGTTTATACTTTGCCCTCTAAATCTGGGGGCCCCTTGAACGAGCATACCCCCGCCCCCAAGCCCTATATCCCCCCCCAGCCAACAGGCCTAGAATCCCAATGCCCTCACTCAGCTCCCTGTCCCTTATGGTCGCCTGCCACTTCCACCTCACTGCTAACACCCGTTTCAGTACTGTATGTAGCATTATCATCAGCCGCTACCACCCCAATCCCACTCTCGGTACCCCTAACTCACAAAATCCTGGACGCGACCCCCTCTCAGCTCTAGGTGGCCCCCCCTGTCCCTGTGCCCTTGCCCCACGAGCTCTAACTCCACTCATACCCCTCTTGGGTAGAGCTACAGGCCCCCTCCCTCATAGGCCCCAACTGACCCAGACTCGCCCCTGCCCCAAATCCCCCTCAATCACCCCACTTTTAACCCTTTTCGAAGCCCTGCCCACCCTGCCAGGCCCTCCAGCCCGGCCTTCCCGGCCCTTATGCGCAGGCATCAGGCTAGACCCTTTGTTGTTGTTGTTGTTTTTTTTTTTATAGGTTTCCTGAGCAATGTAGGGTTAATTGACCTGCCCCAATGCCCCGAGGTGCTAGTGGGAAATAACCCCCACACCCTAATCCACAACAATGCTCTAACCCCTGGGCTACACCACAAAAGGAGCAGATAGTATGTAACCGGCACACTGAAGCATCCGACACAGATTCCCAACAGCAATACCCAGCCCCCAAGCTGACTCTGCACCCCCGATTACCTTAATTAAATTTATTTATTTATTATTTATTTATTTATTTATTTTGTCTGACCCTACTTGGCCAACACTCGTCTTCCAAGCCTCCTGTATCTGGCACAGCGCACTCTTCAAGTCCTCTGGCAATGCTGGCAAGGACTAGGGCCTGCTTCGCCTCACTCACTGCTAGATGGCCCCGAACTGGCTCCGCAGCTCTGGCCCGCTCCCACAAGCTCCTGACTTCTAAGCCCCACTCCGCACTGCTGACTAAAGCCGCCGACACGTCGCCTCTCCTTCGGCCCACTTATACACATCCTTTTTCCTTTGTTTTTCAGCTACGAGAGAAGCTAAGCAGACACCAGCACCCAAGGAAGCGCAAGAGTGAAAGCAACCGTTACCGACTCCTGGCTCCTCCCCCTCAATGTCATGCCGCTTACCCCATCATTGGCTCCACGGCACTCATGCACGCGGGTGGAGCCAATTAGCTTGAAAGACGCCCCACCGCGTCCTCGTGCCTCTGCCTCCCTCAACGACACTGACCGCGTGCCAGGGTCCCCGCACCGTCCGAACACCTGGATACAGGTGGCTGCTGGGACCCTGCCCCGTGGCCTTACATTTTCCTAAAGATCAATTGTGATTTACAATGAACAACAATTTCAATAGTACAGTGAAAGGTAAAAGTATCAGAATAAAAACTGGACAAAAGCTATATGTTTTTGTTTTAATTGAAATTTATAATTCCAAAAAGTGAAAGGAAAAAAAGATCATAAATGGTGTATCCAAAAAAACTTATTAGCAACATTCTGGTGTTAGAACTTTGAAAATGAACCAAAAATCTAACTGGTACTAAATAGTGAGAAAACAGATTTCCAAGTCAGTAACTTTTCCAAATGATATCTATTAAAATGCACTTTATACCAGCAATTGTCATTAAGCATTTGGAAGGGAAATGAAGGAAGACGGATCCTCCAAGGGCAAGCACTTTAGAATTAAAGGGAAGAATAGCCTTTCACTTCGCCTGTGTAGGGCGAGAAACATTAGGAAATAATTGAAATGACTGCCTATAGAATGGGGAATCCTTCTTCTTAAAGTAAGACTTTAAAACCATTATTTGTTTCATTAGAAAATATAACCACGAGAGTTGCACAAGTAGTTACATCATCAGATGAACTTTCCAAAAAAGCTGTTAAAGCTTCCCTTATCAACAAAATGCTTGAATTCACACTCAGGTGAATGTAGCAGGCCGCAGATCCATGGTCTCAGGACCGCCAAGTAGCCTGGTACCCCGACGCCTGCAGCCTGGAAGAGCGAGCAGGGCATTAGAAAGAGGAGAGGGCGGGGGAGGGGTTGCCGGGCAATGAAGATGGCGGCAATATCTATGTTTCTATGAGGCAGAATGGATTCACCAGAGGCAGGTCTTGTCAGACCAATCTGATTGATTTCTTTGACTGGGTGACCAGGGAGTTGGACCGAGGAAGAGCCCTAGATGTGGTGTATTTAGATTTCAGTAAAGCCTTTGACACTGTTCCTCACAGGTGACTTATAAACAAACTTTGCAGCCTAGGGATGGACCCTAAAGTTACTACTTGGGTTAGAAATTGGTTGGGTGGGAGGCGACAAAGAGTACAGGTAAATGGAGCTCACTCAGAGGAGAAGGATGTTACCAGTGGTGTGCCCCAGGGATCTGTCCTTGGTCCGATTCTTTTTAACATCTTTGTTAGTTATATAGCGGAAGGGATTTCGGGTAAGGTTTGCCTTTTTGTGGATGACACCAAAATCTGCAATAGAGTAGACACCCAGGAAGGTGTAGATAACATGAGGAGGGATCTAGCTAAGCTTGAAGAATGGTCTAGAATTTGGCAGCTGGGATTTAATGTTAAAAAAATGTAAGGTCATGCATTTGGGCTGCAGCAATCCAAGGGAACAATATAGTATAGAGGGTGAAGTACTTTTGTCCACTAAAGAAGAGCGGGACCTAGGCGTGGTTGTGTCTGATGATCTTAAAGTAGCTAAACAGGTAGAAAAGGCGACAGCAAAAGCTAGAAGGATGCTTGGGTGCATACGGAGAGGAATGGCTAGCAGAAAAAAGAAGGTGATAGTGCCTCTGTATAAGTCTTTGGTGCAAACTCATTTGGAGTATAGTGTGCAATTCTGGAGACCGCACCTTCAAAAGGATGTGAACAGGATGGAGTCGGTGCAGAGGGTGGCTACTAAAATGGTTAGGGGTCTTCATTATAAAGCATATGAGGACAGACTTATGGATCTTAATATGTACACCTTAGAGGAAAGGCGGGATAGAGGTGATATGATTGAGATGTTTAAATACCTCTGTGGCATAAATGTTCAGGGGGAGAGCCTCTTTCAATTGAAAGCAAGTTCTGCTACAAGGGGACATGGGATGAGGGTGAAGGGGGATAGATTCAGGAGTGATATACGGAAATATTTCTTTATGGAAAGAGTGGTGGATCCATGGAATAGTCTCCCAGTGGAGGTGGTAAAGATGAGGACAGTAACTGAATTCAAAAAAGCATGGGACCAACACAGAGGATCTCTAAAGGAAAAAAGGGGACTGTTGTAGTTGTTGATATGGAAGGACAGACTAGATAGGCCATGTGGTCTTTTTCTGTCGTCATATTTCTATGTTTCTATATTTGAAATTGCCCTATGCTGCAGTGTGAGGCAATGTCATTGCCAGTGGGGAGACAAGGGGAGTGTTTTGAAGGTTCCGCATGTCCGCTGTCCAGTTCACGCTGAGTCAGCTGGCAGACAGGCAGGGATCTTAGCCTTCTTGGATTGCGGCTTTCAACTGGGGACTCCAGCAGCAGATCACAGTGGGAGCAGGAGAGAGTCACAGCCTTGAGGTCGAGGGCTCAGCCTGAAGTGGGGAAAATTCTTCTGTGCGGGTGCCAGGATCTGTAGGCGGTGAGTCAGAACGTGGGGTATACTGACATTTTTCATTTGCTAGAAAGGCAAAAGCGTTCAGGTGAGAGCTGCAAGAAGACAAAAGAAGATGAGAAAGTGGGTAGGGTACGGAAGGTCTCCCGGAATACCATTACTTGTACAAGGGCATTTTTTAGATTTGCCAGTATGTGATGGCATTATTTCCTGGGACAATATGAGGCACCTCTGGCATACGCTGATGCCATATTCACCACTTCGCTGGCTCATGAAGGGTGGGCCTGGTTAAACTATGATGAGGACTTTCGTGATATGATAAAGGAGAATGTCCACTTGTCTTTGGAGACAAAGGACATTATCCTCTGGCTTATGCAGATGTCCACCAAGCATAGGTCAGTGGGGGGAGGAGAGGGTGTCTCCAAAGGAGGAGTCCATGGGGCACTGGGAGGAAATCGGTCCTTTCGGAGTACAGCAGTTAGTCTTGGCTCCCCTAGAGCAGGCACAGGGAATGTGGACCTATGTTGGCACTTCAATAAGTCATCCTGTTCGTTCCCGGACTGCAAATTCCAGCACGCATGTTCTCTATGTGGGGGCAATCATGCCATAACCAAATGCAGTTGAAAAAGTGTGGCAGGGGTCCCACCCACTAGCAAGTGATCAAAGATTAGTTCAGTTGGCCCCAATGCCGATGAGATTGGAGGCCATGTGGTCTTTGCTACTCATGTACGGGGAGATAGATAAAAATAGGCAATTGTTGGAGGGTTTCAAGCAGGGGTTTCGTATTTCATTTCAGGGATGTGTGCAGGACACGTCAGCGAGAAATGTGGCATCAATGGTTAAAGAAAAGGTTGCGGCTGAATGTGCACTTGGCAGAATCGCGGGGCCTTTTAGGAAACCCCTTTTCGACCATTTGTCATTTCCCCTTGAGGGTTGTTCCAAAGAAGGAACCTGGCAAGTTCAGACTCATCCACAATTTATCTTTCCCGGCTGGTGATTCAGTAAATGATCATATACCTCGGGAACGTTGTACCATTAGTTATGCGTCTTTTGACACCTTGGTTTCACTAACATGGCAGTGCGGGATCGGAGCACTTATGGATTGGTGGATATAGAATCTGATTTTCGGCTCCTCCCGGTCCACTCCTCTGCTTTTCCATTATTGGGTTTTCAGTTTAATAAAGGCTATTATTTAGATAAGTGCATGTCCATGGGTTGCGCCATTTCATGTGCCTATTTCAAATCTTTTAGTGGTGTTTTGCATTGGGTCTGGTGCAGAAGACGGGGTTGACTAGTATGGTACATTATTTGGATGACTTCCTATTTGTGGACCCAAATCACTCTGATGCTTGTGCGATGCTGTTGACAACTTTTTCGGGGATGGCAGCAGAGTTCAGTGTGCCGCTGGCAGCGGGAAAGACAGTAGGCCCAGTGACATGTCTCACTTTCCTAGGGCTAGAGATTGATTCAGTTGCATTAGAGGTGTGTTTGCTCCGTGAGAAGATGGACAAGTTGCGATGTTTGATATTAGAGGTGGGTGGGCTCGGCTAGTAATGCTACTTTGCGTGTGATGCAGTCACTTGTGGGTCATCTCAATTTTGCATGTCGTGTAATTCTGATGGGGTGCCCCTTTTCTAGGCATCTGTCTCTAGCAATGGCCGGGATACTTAAGCCTCATCATTATATTCAGATATCGCAGGGCATCTGTGAAGACATGCACATATGGAATGCCTTTTTAGCTGATTACAACGGGTGTAGAGTCTTGCAGTTGCCGGAAATCTACAATTCCGATTTACAGTTGTTTTCAGATGCCGCCGGTGATCTAGGATTTAGACTATATTGCCAGGAAGCATGGTGCGCCAAGGTTTGGCCAACGGACTGGCACGCTTCTGGATTAACCCACAACATTGCCTTTTTAGAGCTGTTTCAGATTGTTGTGAATTTGTAGTTTGGTCTGAACATCTGCGAAAGAGGAGGGTAGTTCTTTTGGTGTGACAACGTAGCTGTGGTGGAGATCATTAAGCGACAATCTCTCAAGTGTCCACGTGTTGCAGCTCTGATGCGGGTATTCATTCTGTATTGCCTCAGACTTAATGCAACTGCTAGAGCTTGCCACATACCGGGCGTGCTCAACAGAATAGCTGATTCGTTATCTCATTTCCAATGGCCACAATTTTGCTTGTTCGCACCGGGAGTGGATGCCACAGCGGTGTCGGCACATCTCTGGCAGACTGGAATTCTGAGGTGATGGCATTGCTGTAGTCCTCAGTAGCACCAGCGACTTGGATATCTCACGGACAAGGCTTTAGGAAGATTGGTGAGTTGTTGATAGCGTTTTGTTGGTCTGGGTGTAGGGTTCCTGATGATCTGCTGGGACTATTTGCCATCCAAGCTAAGGCCGAGGGTTAGTCCAGAGCGGTGGTGAGGTCATCTTTGGCCGGTTTCTCATTTTTCAGTAAGGCCACTGGCTGGGGCAATCCAAGGGCCACATTTCTGGTCCAGGGTTTATTGGCTGGATGAGAGAAGTGGTCTTTATTGCAACAGGACTGGAAGGGCCCGGTGTCCCACAAATTGCTGGCCCATATTTTGGAAGCACTACTGGTGGTTGCAGCCTCTGAGTACAAGGCACAGTTGTTCCAAGCCGTCTTCTCCCTTGCCTTTTTCAGGGCTTCTAGAGTAAGTGAGTTGGTACCGTTCTCGGGAAGAGTGGAAGTTGGGGGGGGGGGGGGTATATAGGAAGTATGTGGTGGTTAAGGGGGTGCAAGTCCGTATCCTCATACACTGGTCTAAAACAGATCAGCATGGATGGGTTGAGTGGGTGGTTCTATGCAGGGCCGAGCAGCTTCCTACATGTCCTGTACAGAACTTACAGGCCTAAATGGCCCGGAGTACTGAAACAGAAGGTTTGTTATTCCAACATGAGGATTTGCGTCTGGTAACGGAGTATCAGTTCACAGCGGTGCTGCGCATGGCACTGTGACATAGAAACATAGAAACATGATGACAGAAAAAGACCACATGGCCTATCTAGTCTGTCCTTCCATATCAACAACTACAACAGTCCACTTTTTACCTTTAGAGATCCTCTGTGTTGGTCCCATGCTTTTTTGAATTCAGTTACTGTCCTCATCTCTACCACTTCCACTGGGAGACTATTCCATGGATCCACTACTCTTTCCGTAAAGAAATATTTCCGCATATCACTCCTGAATCTATCTCCCTTCACCCTCATCCCATGTCCCCTCGTAGCAGAACTTGCTTTCAATTGAAAGAGGCTCTCTCCCTGAACATTTATGCCATGGAGGTATTTAAACATCTCAATCATATCACCTCTATCCCGCCTTTCCTCTAAGGTGTACACCTGGGCTGTGATGAGCAACAGTTCACATCACATTCTTTATGGATAGGGGCCGCTACCAGTGCTGCAGCAGCAGGATTTAGGGAAGAAGTAACTCAGCAGATAGGCAGATGGCAATCCAGAGCGTATACAGGCTACATCCACCCCCACGCCGATGGAGAATAGGGTGGGAGCTAAGGGGAGGCAGACTGTGTATGGGACAGTGGGGGAGGTCTTGCAACAGTTGTTTTGTTTTGAAGATGGCAGCCATATTTGTTGTCTTACAGATGGCAATCCATGCCCTGACTAATGGTGGGTGCTGGGCCATTCTTTCATGTACTGGGTCGGGCGGCGGGCCCCATTGCGACCTTTGGGCCAGCATCTTGGGCTGGCACCAGCGGGCCTACAGTTGAAATGGATGGGCAAGCGTGGCATGCGGTGGTGTAAATTATTTATTTATTTTATTTTATTTTATTTTTTTATCAATTACTGCCTATGATGAGTTTCCAAGCCAGGCAGAGGTGATGGCTTGCCGGATTTCTTATACATATGGGAGGCAACGATCTCTCTGAATGGACTTGCAAGCAGCTCATTCAAGCAGCACAACGGGACTTGTCTGCCATGTTTTCATTGTTACCGGATGTGAATATTATATGGTTGGATATTATTCTAAGGCCTGTCTGCCAGTCCCAACGCAGATGATCAAGAGGTCTCGTGAAGATGAACCACCAGATTGGGTGGTGGCTGCAATGGATAGCAGGGCTACAAGTTCAGCACTCCTGGGTAGAGGTAGGCTGTCAGGACTTGTACCTCGCAGATGGACTGCTCTTCTCACCGGTAGGGCAAGATCTCCTTTTGAATTACTGGCAGGAGGCCCTGGAAACAGTTACTCGATGGGGCACTGATGGTCTCAGCTAACTTCGTTGGAGAAGGGGCGGCACAAGGATAGCAATACTACCCTGTGCCTGTGTCGGGGTCCCGAGTCAATGGGCACCATGATAGCAGGGCCTAACAGCCTGTGTGAGGTTCTAAGAAAGCGGAGTGTGCGGGGTTAGGCAGAGATTTCAGTAGGAATCTACACCCAGAGCTGAGAGGAGAGGGGCCGGCCTTTGCTAATAAAATGGCGAGGTTGGCGGTGGTGGGGAAGTCAAAGGAGAGGATGATGCACCACTTTGCTAATAATACAACTGGTGGGGGGCATTGTCCGGTAGGGGGATAGAGATGGAATGGTCTGTAATAAGTTATTGTTGGCTCGAGTTGATTTTCAAACAAAGTTGTATTAATAAACCTGCAACCATGTTTGATCACCAGTTATGTGTGTTGTCATTTGTGGGAAAAGAAACAAAGCAAAGTAATAAGGGGCGGTCGGTCAAAGAAGGTGGGGTTGTGCCCTGACAGGCCGGGTGTCCGGGTTACCCAGGTTACTGATCAGAATGAACCTTAGAGGAAATAGAAAGCAAATTATCAATATAGATATCTGATCTTCTTGAGGCAAAACTAAAATTTCCTTAAAGTAATATTTCAGCGGATGACAAATGGCATAAAGGAAAATTTAGAAATCAAAGATTCCTATCCTGAGATGCAATTGTAAGCCTTTATAGCGAAGACACTTGTATATAAGGATTGAAACTTAGCTTCCACATTAACCATTTGCTTCTCAATAGAACCCACATTATTATCTAGTTCCAGGAATCACCTCAGTATGCACTGCTACTGTCTAGCTATCCCTCAATGAAATTTCAGAAGATGACGCATCACTTAAGGGCATACTGGAAAAACTTGCTTTGGAAAGTTAGCAAGTTGAGGAATAGAAACACAGGAACTCTTTCCTTGGGATCCTGCATAATTGAGTTCCTGAATCAAGCCCACCAAAGATACAGAAGATAAATTCAGCGAAACAGCAGGGTCAATTGAGGAGGTTCTTAGGAAGGAGCTCAATGAGACTTCAGACATCCCTGCAGAAGGACCAGATACCAGGTGTTTATCCATAAGCCTTTTAACTACAGGAGTTGACATTGCCCTATCTTTATTTTTACTCTTCCACTTCAGCACAGACAACAAACAAAGGCTAACAAAATAAAAACACATAAAAAGTCAATACTAATACACTGCAGAAGCCTACAATCTAAATAGATTCAACAAAGCTCCAAAGTGCTATGAAGGGTCTTCAAAGGGACAGGATCTGCCCCTTTGGTCATGTCCCTTCAGGCCATATAACCCATTTAAGAGTAAAAACAGAAAATATTTTTTTTCACTCAACTCATAATCAAACTCTTGAATTCATTACCGAGGATGTAGTAAAAGCTGTTAGTGAGCTCAGTTTAAAAAAGGTTTGGACAAGTTCCTGGAGGAAAGGTCCATAAACCATTATTAAAGAGGACTCGGAAAATCCACTGCTTACCCTGGGACGAGCACTGTGGAACCTATGTACTTTTGTGGAAACCTGACAGGGACCTGTGACCTGGATTGGCCACTGTTGGAAACAGGATATTGGGCTTGGTAGAACTTGGTCTCACTCAATATGGCATTTCTTATGTTCTTATACCATGCCTCTACAGCCATATGGTGTGCGACGGGCGCAAACATTTTTTTAAATGCCTGTTCTGGCATCCGTGGATGACATCATCAAGCATGCCACTAACATGATAGAAAGAATGCGGCAGTCAAACCCAAAGGAACCTCTGTGGCAGGCTTCCAATCAAGTCAAGAACATTCTTCTTGCCCTCACATGCCACACAGGGACCTCCTCTCCCCAAAAATCTATACAGTGTTTATCTGAATTGCTACTATGTGATTTATATACTAATTGCCATTAGTGTTATTACAAGTGTTACATGTGTTTACAGTTTATTTAAAACTTGACATACCGCCTTTCTCAAATATGTCAAAGCTGATGACAGCATAGTAACCACACAGATAAAAAAACAGTAATTAAATATAGAATGAAGCATAATAAAATATAGTGACATGTTGATTACTGTGATGGGCCCAAGTCTTGATCTAATCCTCTATGAAAGCCAGAGTAAAGAAATAAAAAATAGTTAAGATATTTCTGAAAACCTAACAATACTGCATCCTAATATAGATGAGCAGAGAATTCCAAAGTGTAGGGGTTAAAAAGAAAATTGCCAAATGGCATATAGATTCATGGATGTCTGAGTTACTGGATGGGATGACTAATACATTTTATCCTTGTGAACACAGTAACCTGGAAGGTACATATCGAATAAGTACATTTCTGATAACTGGGGAAGACTGAATAGAATGACTTATGGATTAAGAAAATGTATTTATTTAACAGATTTTTATGCTGCCTTATTCTTTTAGTCAAAGTGGTTCACATTGTAATTTAAACTTGGCAATGCACATTGAACAGGGACATTGATAACTTGAATTTTTCTGACTTGACCAAGGCTACAAGGAGTGCTAGTGAGAACTGAACCCTAGTCTCTTGGTTCCCAAACCAATGCGCTAACCACTATGCTATTCCTCCACTCAATATCTTGAATTTTATGTGGTATGAAATAGGAAGCCAATGATTGTCTTTGAAGATAGCTGTTAACATGGGTGTCTACTAATGCCCTTGTACAAAACATATACACAAGTAATATTTAAATGTTCATTACCATTACAACTGATTTTTTAGTTAAAGTATGTTCCTATAGTGGATTGTTGTGATGCATGTATATATGTCTGTGATGACATTTTGAAGTGTGGGAGAAAGGGCTGTGAATGATTAATGGGTGCCTAGGATAGCTATTTATTTATACATATATACATGCATACATTTATAGCCCACAACTATCTAAAATCCTAGGTTGGGTACAGCAAAACATACATAAAAGGATTCAGAAAATATAAATATGGCTCAATCTATTCTGCCTTAAATATTTATGCAAAAGTGTACTACCTATCACTTCCACCCAACAAAGGACATATAAAAAAAAAAATAAGATTTGCGCTCCTTCCTAAATGCAACTATCATTGAAGGAGACTTTGGATGCTAAGATATTTAGATAGTATGATCTGACTTAGTCGATACAGTTAATTCAGGTAGTGAATGGGACACTTCATAGAGTGGGAAACACTTTATTTATTTTTTTTTTACAGAAGAAAATTTTGTGATGGATGAGTTGTGTATTGAAGGGTCCTCTTGTCTGATCATAAATTGATATATTTTACGGTGTTATGGGATAGGGAAGTAGTGTGATACAGTAGCCAGCACAGAACCCATGGATACAGGAGAAAAGGAAGAGCTTACCTTACAGTCACCTGGGCAGAAAGCATATTCAGGTTATAAGGAGCCAGAGAATAGTAGAACAAACTTTCCCTACACTGGGTGTGACGCAGTAGAAAGCCAGAAAGCTAAGCACGTCCACCTGGGCAAGGAAGCACGTACAACATGCAGGAGCCAGGAGGATAAAAGTGGCTGGGAAAACCCAGTAGGGGGAGGTGCCGCAGAGGGAGGTGCAGCCAAGGGAAGAGCAGCAAAGGGAGGTGCAGCGAACACAGAGAGAGCTGGAAGTGCTCGTGCACAAGTCTCCCAAGCCAGAGGGGGCATCGTCCTGAGGAGAGTAAGCAGCTGGAGGGCAGAGGTCACAAGCAGGAGAACTTGCTGGGTCCAGGAAGCACAAGCTGGGTCCCGACAGCAAGTAGTAGTAGAAGGGAAACCTTTCCTGGAAGTTATTACAGCCCAGACCAGACAACTGCTGAGTGGAACTCTCGGGGAAAAGCAGGCTACAGCCCAAATAAAGGAGCCTGGTTTACAGAGGAAGGAGTGTTTAAGTTCTTTGTTGCTGTATGAGAAAACATAAATCCACAAGGGAAGGGGAATAAAACCTCATCATTATATTTTGCCTTTTAACACACGGCTACAGACTATTCTTTATAAAGGCAACCCGCACCTCACACCCCTAGGCAACCGCCTAATAGGGACGGTGGTAGCAGTACCTTGACAAATGGCGTAGTTTTTCGGATTTCTGAAGGAGAATATGGCGGAAGCACAGCAGAAGTACCAGTGCCGGAGAGCAGGACGAAGGTTTGCTGCAGGACCACGCCCGGAGGACTCCAGGATCCAGAGAGGCAAGAGTACCTTCTCAAGGCCTGAATCTCCACCTGACTCAGGTAAGAAGTATCTGGGCACAGGCAGAGGGGGATTCTGGTGAGAAGGGATACTAGGATCCAGAGCCAAAGCATAGCTACATTTTGAAAAAAAAAAAAAAAAAGTGCCACACTTGGTGTTCGTGTTTGTCTTTTTGTGTTTCAGTGTTCGGTTATGGAGAGTTCCCAGGAGATACTGCGCTGGATAAGTCTCCAGTTTGAAAAACAGAGGGAGTTAGCCCAGCAGAGCCAAGAGCAAGCGTTGGCAGACATGCAGGCTCAACAGAAACCTCTGACCGACCTGGTACAGACTTTGCTGGCAGAGCAAGCGGCAGAGAAGAGACCCAAGGGACATTATGGCGGGGTAGGCCCACAAACTTGTGGGGTAGCCAATTTTGAAAAGGCAGTAAAAGACCCTATGTTTTGTGTACCAGGTGTCATGAGAAATATGCCTAGGAATGAGGTTAAGGAAGCACACATTAAATATTTTAAATGTGGGAAGCGGGGGCATAGGAAGGATGAATGTGTTTGGAGAACTGCATTGATGAATGAGAATGGAAAATACAGGCAGAAAGGCTTTCGCATAGAAGTAGAAGTCCAAGGTGTGGTAGCCAAGGGCCTACTTGACTCGGGAGCAGACCAAACAATGATTTCAAAGAAATTCTGGTGCCTCCTACAGGCCAGTAATGTGTCCACCCCGATTCAACCTGAGGGTAGGTCTAGGATACGCTGTGTGCACGGGTCATCCACCTATTACCCTCTCTATAGGGTTACGATAAGAGGTTTAGGAACCCGGAGAAAGGTCCTTGTGGCAGTGATACCCAGGTTGCCTTATGACCTAGTCTTAGGCCGAGACTGGCCGCCCTTCTGTAAGAGCCTAGGAGAGGGCATACAAGGGAAAAAGGGGATGGTCTCTACGAGGTCACAGGCCCAAGGCTCGGGGGAGCAGACGAAACCCCCGGAGGACACTGCCCACTCTGCAGAGGAGGAGACAGAATCTCTGGAAGGGGAGGATAGGCCCCTAGAGGAAACTTTAGGAGAGCTGCCCCAACACGAGGATTTGGTCAGTCCCCCTGCAAAAAGCTGTAAGAAAAGTAAAGGAGAAAAGCGTCGGGAGGGCCACCACAGGGCTCAATTGAGAGCTGGTTTTCCATGGGTCCCGGCTGATCTAGTCAAAAGATTCCTATCGTTCCCAAAAGAACAAAAGGCGGATCCCGCGTTAAAGCACGCCTTCGAGTACGCCCAGTCTGATAGAGATATTCTCCCCAGATTCCTGATGGAGGGAGATATCTTATATCGGGAGAGTAATGATCCCCAGACAGGAGCTGTTAGGAAACAACTAGTGGTACCAACGGCCTTTAAGGCCGTCGTTATGAGACTGGCCCATGATCACCCAGTGGGTGGGCATAAGGGTGTTTTAGGTACCCTCGATCAGATATTGGCCCGTTTTTACTGGCCAGGGGTATTTAAAGAGACCAAACGCTGTTGCGAGGCCTGCCTCTCGTGTCAGAGGGTTTCGGCTGCGAAACCAAAATGTGTCCCTATGATACCTACACCTACTATGTCCAAACCAGTGCGCCGAATGGCGATGGATATAGTAGGTCCCCTAGTGAAAACCCCTTCGGGATTTCAATACATTCTAGTAATTATGGATCAGGCCACCCGTTTCCCCTGGGCAGTGCCACTGAGAAACATTTCGGCCAAGACCATAGCGGGGGAATTAATTAAGTTGTTTTGCGAAGTAGGGTTTCCGAAGGAGATGTTAACAGACAGGGGCAGTAATTTCCTGTCGCGGTACCTGGCGCAGGTATGGGACGCCTTCGGAATACAGCACATAAAAACAGCAGCTTACCATCCACAATCTAATGGGTTGGTGGAACGTTTTAACCAGACCCTCAAGCAAATGTTGAGGCGGGTGCTGGATGGGAAAATGGCTGACTGGGACATCCTGCTCCCATTCGTTTTATACGCCAGTAGGGAGTGCACACAAGCCTCATTAGGAGCCTCTCCCTATGAGTTACTGTTTGGCAGGGCCCCAAGGGGAGTCCTAGACATTTTGAGGGAACAGTGGGCAGAGCCAGAAGGGGAAGAGGTAGGAGTACCGCAGTTTCTACAAGAATTAAGGTCACGCTTGCAGAGAGCTTCGCAGGCCACTGAACGTCATTTACAAGACAGTCAGCAACATCAGAAGCGGTACTATGACCGGGGGAAGAAACCCCATCAATTACCTATAGGTGAGAGGGTAGTCGTAATGGTGGCAGACCCTGGGCTGAAATTTGAAGCCCAGTGGAGGGGACCCTACACCATAGTGGATCGCAAGGGGCCGGTCTCCTATGTGGTAGAGACTGACAGGGGACACTGTCAGGTGTACCACATTAATGTCCTGAAACCCAGGTGGGAGAGGACAGCAGCTTTTGGCCGGGTAAAGGTAAAGCTCCAGACCCGTTCTATTATTATGTGCTGTAAGGACATGAGTCCCCCAGACCATAATATCTTAAGGGGGGGGATATGTGATACAGTGGCCAGCACAGAACCCATGGATACAGGAGAAAAGGAAGAGCTTACCTTACAGTCACCTGGGCAGAAAGCATATTCAGGTTATAAGGAGCCAGAGAATAGTAGAACAAACTTTCCCTACACTGGGTGTGACGCAGTAGAAAGCCAGAAAGCTAAGCACGTCCACCTTGGCAAGGAAGCACGTACAACGTGCAGGAGCCAGGAGGATAAAAGTGGCTGGGAAAACCCAGTAGGGGGAGGTGCCGCAGAGGGAGGTTCAGCCAAGGGAAGAGCAGCAAAGGGAGGTGCAGTGAACACAGAGAGAGCTGGAAGTGCTCGTGCACAAATCTCCCAAGCCAGAGGGGGCATCATCCTGAGGAGAGTGAGTAAGCAGCTGGAGGGCAGAGGTCACAAGCAGGAGAACTTGCTGGGTCCAGGAAGCACAAGCTGGGTCCCGACAGCAAGTAGCAGTAGTAGGGAAACCTTTCCTGGAAGTTATTACAGCCCAGACCAGACAACTGCTGGGTGGAACTCTCGGGGAAAAGCAAGCTACAGCCCAAATAAAGGAGCCTGGTTTACAGAGGAAGGAGTGGAAGCCAGCCACCCCAGAAGCAGAGCTAAGTACACCCATTTCTCTAGAGGGCAAGAGGTGGGCTCGGCTAGGAAAGGAAAAGCTAATACTTGGGAGGATAATCCTTGGTGGAGAGAAAGGGGAAGCCTCAGAGAAACAGGCTTCAGTACAGGTCTCCAGGACCCTCCTTATGCAGAACAGTTTCCTGCCTTAAGAACTGCTGCCTCTCGAGAGAGCTGTGTAAATAATAGCTGTGGTGAATGTTACCCATTTACAATTTCTGATGGTGAGCAAATGCAATGGGAAAACACTGTCCAGGACATTGATTCCAGTGCTATGGATTGCACGCTATGTATCTCGGATGAGATTACATCTCTTTGTTAATTAAGGAAGCGAGAGCCTTGTAATACCTGTTTGAAAAAGGTACATTTCATTTTGCTGTGAAGAAACAGTTTTGTTTAAGTTCTTTGTTGCTGTATGAGAAAACAGAAATCCACAAGGGAAGGGGAATAAAACCTCATCATTATATTTTGCCTTTAACACACGGCTACAGACTATTCTTTATAAAGGCAACCCGCACCTCAAGCCCCTCGGCAACCACCTAATAGGGACGGTGGTAGCAGTACCTTGACAGTAGGTAAGAAAGTAAACCAGCCCTTTCTTTGTGGTCTTTCTTGTAATTTGAGACCAAAGCTTTTATTGGAGGCTTTGAGAGTAAATGTGCACATGATCTAATGAGGGGATGGAACATTATAAAATATCTAATACTCATGTAATTTCTATCTTCATAAAAGGGGTCAGCAGACAGGTCAGAATTTGGCTCCATGTTTTACAGAGCAATTGATAATTTTGAAGAGAGCCACACAACAAGAGGAGCATGCTTGGCATAAGAGCATATGAGGGAAAGTCTGATACTAAGCGGTTAGCATCGAGGCGTGTAAGGGAGAAGAAAGGGGATAGTCAGCGGCACTAACCATGTCAGTGCTGTTGAATATCCTGGATAGCAGCGTTTACACAATTTACAGGATTGTAAACCAAGTAAATGCCTTTAGAATATCGGACCCATATTTTATATTACTAAAAACATTTTTCTTATATTTGGGAATTCTAAGACTTACCACAAATAGTATCACTCTCATCAAAGCCATCACCACAGTCATCTTCTCCATCGCATATCCATTGCCTGGAAATACATTTATTTTTGGAGCAAGCAAACTGATTCCATGAGCAGGATGTATCTGAGGGAAAACAATAGTTTGTTAACACTGTAAATAAAATGAAGTATTCCTTCTATTTAATTTACTGTCATGTAGGTACAGTTAAAGAATAGCCTAGAGGTTAGAGAAGAGAACTAAGGAATCTCCTTGTTACCTTGGGCAAATCATTTCATATGTTACCTCAGGTTCTAAACTAGACTATGAGCACTCTGTTGTTGTTGTTGTTAAGTGCCATCGAGTTGGAGTCGACTCATGGCGACCCTCTGGATAGCTATCCTAAATTGTGTTCGGTCTTCAATCAGGCGGCTCATTGTTGATAGACTGGTACCCATAGCTGCTGTTATTGTATCGATCCATCTCATTGCTGGCCTTCCTGTTTTGCGTTGACCTTCTATCTTGCCAAGCATGATGACTTTCTCTAATGATCTCTCTCTTCGCATGATGTGTCCAAAGTATGAAAGTCGAAGTCTTGTCATCTGAGCTTCTAAAGAAAGCTTAGGTTTGATCTGCTCTAGTACCGACTGGTTTTTTCTTCGGGCAGTCCATGGTATACACAGTATTCGCCGCCAGCACCATAATTCAAAGGCATCAATTTTCTTCCTGTCTATCTTTTTCACTGTCCAGTTTTCACATCCATATGAAGTTATTGAAAATACCATGGCTTGAACAAGTCAAATCTTTGTATGGAGAGAGACATCTCTGCTCTTGAGAATCTTATCTAGGTCTTTCATTGTCATTCTGCCAAGAGCAATGCGTCATCTGATTTCTTGACTGCTTGTTGCTTCTTTATTGATAGTTGATCCAAGTAGGTTAAAGTTGTTCACAATTTCAATTTCGTCTCCTTCAACAATGAACCTGTTGATTATGCCAGTTGTCATGATCTTTGTCTTCTTTACATTAAGGTGCAGGCCCATTTTGAGACTATGTTCTTTGATTGTGAGAAGCAAATGTTTCAGATCATCTTCACTTTCAGCCAGTAATGTGGTATGATCAGCATAGTGAAGGCTGTTGATGAGTCTTCTACCAATCTTCACACCTCTGTTGTCTTCATACAATCCTGCGTCTCTGATGAATTGTTCTGCATATAAATTAAACAGATAGGGGGAAAGTATGCAGCCTTGTCTTACACATTTGCTTATTTTAAACCATTCTGTTTCTCCTTGTTCCGTTCAAACTGTTGCTTCTTGATCAATGTACAGATTGTGCAAGAGTACGATCAGGTGTTCTGGTATACCCATGCTTCTTAATGTGGCCCAGAGTTTCTCATGGTTTACACAGTCAAAAGCTTTGCTATAGTCAATAAAGCACAAATAGATATCCTTTTGGTATTCTTTAGTCTTTTCAAGGATCCATCTCACATCCGCAATGATGTCTCTCGTTCCTCGCCCTTTCCTGAACCCTGCTTGCACTTCAGGTAGTTCTTGTTCCAGGTATGGTTGTAGTCTCTTTTGAATAATCTTCAGTAGAATCTTGCTGGCATGTGGGATCAGAGCGATTGTGCGATAATTTCCACAGTTTGTTGGATCACCTTTCTTTAGTATTGGTATAAACACAGATCTTTTCCAGTCAGTAGGCCATGATGTTGTCTTCCATATTTCTTGGCAGAGCCTTGTTAAGTACGGTAACAGCTGCATCAGATTGCTGTAATACTTCTATGGGAATGCTAGCAATGCCTGGTGCTTTGTTCTTTGATAAGGCTTTCAATGCTGCTTCAACTTCTTCTTTCATCACCAATGGATCCCGATCATAAGGTACAGGTTGAAACAGCTGTTGGTCCACTTGATCTTTATCATATAAAAACTCTGTATA
The DNA here is from genome assembly GCA_033557465.1 of Ichthyophis bannanicus. Classification (NCBI taxonomy): domain Eukaryota; kingdom Metazoa; phylum Chordata; class Amphibia; order Gymnophiona; family Ichthyophiidae; genus Ichthyophis; species Ichthyophis bannanicus. The sequence continues at coordinate 728,391,241 of CM066036.1, read as the reverse complement.
TTCCTTCCATCTTTTCTTGATCTTCTCAGCATCATTCAACATAGAACCTTGAGCATCTTGTAACATTCCAATTTGAGGCTGGAACTTTTTCTTTAACTCTCGTAGCTTTAGGAAAGCCGATCTTGTTCTTCCTCTAATAGTTTCTGCTTCTATTTCCTTGCATGCATCATTGTAGTACTTTTCATTGTCCTGTCTTGCTGCACATTGGAAATCTCTGTTGAGTTCTGTGACTGTCTTTCTTTCTCCTCTGGCTTTAGCTTCTCTGCGTTTCTGGGCAATTTTCAGAGTTTCTTCCTTCATCCATTTTGGCCATTTTTTTCTTTTTCACCTTTTGAAGAGACTTCTTGCTTTCTTCCAACACAACCTTCTCAATGCCATTCCATAACTCTTCTGGAGCTCTTTCATTTGTATCTAAAGCAGCAAATCGATTTTGCAGGCAGTCTTTAAATTCCAGTGGTATATTCTCTAGGTCATATTTTGCTGCATTTATGAGTGGTTTGCTCTTTTTCAACTTTAGCTTGAGTTTGCATACTAGTAGTTGATAATCTGTACCACAGTCAGCTCCAGGTTTTGTCTTTGTTGATGTTATAGAGCTTTTCCATCGTTGACTTCCACAGATGTAGTCAATTTGATTTTTATACAATCCATTGGGTGAAGTCCATGTGTACTGTCGCCACTTGTGTGAGCACTCTAGGGACACATAAATACCTGAATGTAACTTGCCTTTAGCTATTTATGAGAAGCTATAAGCTAAATTAAATAAAAAAGGACACATGCACTAAAGAATTGCAAAGTTCATGTGAATTCCCTTTTTAGAAAAGATGTCTGGCTTGGATTTTAGACATCCATGCCAGAATGTCTGAAATTCTGTGGGAGGGGCAGCAGTGAAGATGGGCACGTGTAGGTCTCTGTCCTAAAAGATACAAGTTCCCATGAAAAGAAATACAAATGGGGCTGTGAAAACTAAGGAGGTCATTTTAAAGTCTTAGTCATGATTTTGACATCTGAAGACGTGCATTTGGACACCCAAATGAAAGAGACATCCCCAGAGCCATTTTACAAATGGCTTTTAAAGACGTCTCTGGTATGGGGATGTCCAAGTAGGTAGGGGGCATAGCAGAGACATCTAGGCAGAAATAAGCATCAGCAAAGTGCTTGTTTTTGGCTGTAAAACATCCAGAAAGTGTAGAGAAGACAGAGAGTTATGTGACTAGCCTAAAATCACAAGGAGGAGCACTAGGATTTGGACCCTGGCCATAGCCCATTACTCTAATCATTAGGCAATTAGATGTCCCCATTCTGAAATACTATTCTGGGGATGTCTATGTAAATGTCCCCATAGACATCCATATCGGGGATATCTATGTTTGTGAAATCATGCCTGAATTTGGACGTGCCTGTTTGATTGTTTTTTTTAGGTCTGGCTTGGATGTCCCAGAATGCACTTGAACATCCTTTGTAAAATGGGTCTTCATGGGCCTAGATACATGCAAGGTTCCAAGAGATTTTAGAAACTTACTTATGTCAGTTATGGACTTGCTGGTTTCCATGCCCGTGATGCTATTTCAGAATGCACAAGTTCATCCACTGCCACATACACATCTCGGCCTACCATTTTAGAAGTGCAGATGTGCAGCGGCAACAAAATGAAGATGTGTTTTATTTACATGGATATTCTTTGACCCGGTGAAAAATAGTGGGTAAGTGAGAGTACATTTATTTTATTTATTTATTTATTTCCAGAGACCAGGGCCGGTTTACATCATAACAATTTAAACTTTTACAAAGAACAGTATTTGTGAACTTTATACAAAGAACAGAGTAGATGAGGTAAGACCTCTAAGTATTTACATAGAGTGGTACTTAGTGGAACAACTTCTATTTACAGAGCTATGTACAGGTGACATTCATATAAGAATGAGCATCAAATGATATCAGGAACTAAATCAACGGATTCAATTCAGAGGCTGTTGGGGGTTGCAGTGTTTCTTTCATGAAACAAGCACTTTTCTGATACTTATTCACAGGGCTGTACCAAACTTGAAATCCATCCTGTATGATTCGTGAACTTGGAGCCCCCCCTACCTCCCCAGCCGTATGTAGGAACTTGCTCTTATTGGGCTGTCTGAAATCCCAGTGATGGTATCAGCACCCCTTCTGTGCTTGTGCTGCCATACTGTTCACATAGCCCTTGGTACAGCCCTGCTTATTCATGCCCTGGAACAGGTCTAGGCATGGATGTGTCAGCATTTGAGTCCAGTCATGTGGGGCCTTTATGAAATCATGTGGACATAATGCACCTTTTTATGACCACCCAGGCCATGCCTTTACCTGCCCCCATGCGATATGGATGTGATTGTGTTGGACATGTGTATATCCTAGGCTTTCTAAAATTGCTATAGGGATGTTTATATGATTCGCACACCTGAATGGCCATTTTCAGACATGCAAAACACAAAAACAGCTTCTAAAATGACCCCCTTAGCATGTGGACAATAGCATGCTGTTTACCAATTCAACAAAATACTCATGAATATGCTTAGGTAGATGATGAAAATTTGACTTTTGTGGGCACAAGATAAATAATGCATGTTTTTTCTCCTATAGGCCATATAGCATGCACTTGTTAATCTCTAACACTTAACATCCATCCTGAACCTCATGATAAACTTCTCTTTAGCTTAGACGTTATTAAAAGGGCTCAACCAGCAGCATGCAATGCAAATTACAGATGGAGAGATGGCTGTTGTAATAAGAAGTTTAAAGGGGAATGTGAAGCAGAGGAGTGGGAGAAATAAAAAGAGACAGAGACAGCAAAATAGAGAGGAGGAGGTAAAAGAGAGGAGGCTGTTTAAAGAGGATAAACAACACATACATGATTACTTAACAAAAAAAATCACATTCATGTAGACACACAATTATATTTACAAACACAAAATTAACAGATGGCAACTGTTTTTCATGATATATAAGAAAAAATGTTCTAACACCTTCAAAAAAGACCCATTCCACAAGTTTATACTGAACACCATGATTTGGCAGAAATGGTGTACTACATATCTTCTAGATTCTATATGATTTTAGATTGTTATGATGTCTGCAAAACATCATAACAGGTATTTCAGTGATTCTAAGATAGTAGTAATGGAATAAGTCTCACAAATGATGTTGCCCTCCTAAATGAAACCTATCGTATTCCCCTTGGCATCAATGGGATGAACTTGATAGTGCCTTTTTTAGCACTATCTGATACCTAGTCCTTGTTGCTCTTGCAAATTCTTTTGGTTGCATGTTATGTGATGGTATGGGTCAGTCAGCTATGAGATGTGTGGCACAGCCACCAGGATGAAGCTATTGCTTGCCTATTCTGATTTCCACTCTTCAAGAACAGAGTAGGGTCCAGCGGCATAACTTCTCTTTCCTTATCGTCACTCCAGTCCAGTCCCTTTACTTCTGGGTTACGCAACCCTTCCAGCAGCTTGGAGGCTGAGCCCAAACCTTTTGGAGGTGGAGCGGTATAAATACCACTGGGACCACCCACCAACTCCAGTATTCTCAGCCTCCAAGCAGCTGGAGGGTTCCGTAAGCCTAGGGCTTACTGGAGTCTTTCCTTTTAGTTAGAATTTACTTACTTATTTATTTCTCATTTATTTCTTATTTGTCTGCTGTTTTCTTTTCTTTTAGTACTTAGTAGGTACTGCACCTTTAATTCCTCCTGCCTGCTCTCCTCCCCCCCCCCCCCCCGGGTCGGCACGGGCGTCGGAGACGTTTTTCCTGCAGGCTGCAGCGAAGAGACTTCCTTGGCTGATCTCCTCGGCTGTATTCGCGGCTGGCTCCTGCACTCTTCACCAAGAGCCCTCCTGCCTCGCGCCGAAGCCCCCTGGGTGGCTGAGCGCTTGAGGCAGCGCCGCCATCTTACTCCCACCGCCGGACCCGTCCCGGAGCAGAGGGACGCGGAGGCGAGTGCTGGGTACCCCGTTTTACCGGCGGGGCTGCAGTTTCAAGCGGCGATCACCTTTTGGAAGAGTGGTTCCCGTCTCCAGTCTCCTTTCGGCTGCCGGCACGGAGGACAGGCTCGCGGTGCCCCGTTCAGGCTCCACGTGGTGAGGCTCACCACGTGTTGAGCCAACGGGCAGTGAACGCTGAGCCGGGCCCAGCTAACATCAGGCACTTAATCGCAAGTACATTTAAGTTTCATTGCATTGTAATTTGAGGATTTTAATTTTAGTTTATTTGTTTTTTTTTGGCTATTTGTGTTATGTAGCCTGTTTCTTTGGAAGGTAATTTTTAATTTAATAAGGACAAAGGGCCTGTTAATTCCCGGTTAGGGGGAACTGTTGTGTTACTGGGGGAGAGAGCACACAGAACCCTCAGCCCGTGTAAAAGAGTGCCAGACTCTGGTGAGAGATCCGCGAATTCTGGGCAGTACAGACTTTGGGCTCTCGGCTATTCCAAAGCCTCTGAGTAAGAAGGGCTTCGGGAGCTCTTTTCAAGGTATGGCGGCCAAATCTAAGTGTCCCTCCTGCGGCTCTCGCAGGGGAACTTCCTCGGAGGCAGGGATCTGTAGGGTTTGTGCCACAGTGGCTGCCTCCGTGGAACAAGAAACTAATCTAACTATGACAAAGCCCTCTCAGGGGTCAGGAGACCCCCTAGAAGGAGAGAGTGGGTCCCAGTTGCCTCTCTCTACTCCCTCGGATCTGCCCACTCCTCCTCTGCCCCTTCCGTCCCTCCCCTCTGGTGCAGGGGGGGCCGGAGAATTTATTTTCCCTGACTTTATTCTCTTGCTTCACAAGGCTTACTGCCTACGTAAGCAGGGCTTTAGGACAGAGGAGGCTGGCATGTCATCGGACGACAAGTCATCTAGATACATGGGAGCAAGTAATCTGTAATCCGGTATCCCTCCTAAGCGTCCCCGTCTTGCTTGTGAAGAGCCTCTAGCGTCCTTCTCTCAGGGTACCCCGGAGGAGGATAGCTCTGATAAGGACTTGGACGAGGAAGAGGAGGAGCTTGAAGAAGGGGAGATCCCGGAAGAAGATCAATCCCGGATAGTTAGGGTTTTTCGTCGGGATGAGCTCCCAGCATTAATTAATGAATCCCTGAAAGCCCTCAATGTAGCCTCAGACACGCCGGCACAGGAAGAGGCGTTGGAGGACCCTTTAATCCAGGCCATTAGGAGATCCCAGAAGGTTTTCCCTCTCCACAGGGTCGTGCGTCAGATGATCCAGGAAGAATGGGATCAACCAGAGTCAAGTTTAAGGGGAGTCCGGGCCATGACTCGCCTATACCCTCTTCCAGAGGCAGATAAGGAGCTGCTGAAATCTCCCAGGGTGGATGCAGCGGTCTCAGCAGTTACTAAGAAGACGACTATCCCAGTTGAGGGCAGCACGGCCTTAAGAGATGCTCAAGACAGGAAGTTGGATACGCTCCTGAAACAGGCCTTTGACGTAAGCGCCCTCGCCTTGCAGGCCTCCGTGTCGGGAGCTTGGGTGGCTCGGGCCTGTTTAAGGTGGGCTCAACAGCTCCAGGCAGAGGACTCATCTGGCGAAACACAGGCCAATGTGGCTAGGATGGAATCCGGAACAGCCTACTTGGCGGATAGTCAGTACGACCTCATCAGAAGCCTAGCCAAGAACATGGCCTCGGTGGTGGCGGCTAGGCGCTATCTGTGGCTAAGGAATTGGTCAGCCGACGCTTCCTCGAAGGCACGCCTGAGTCGTCTTCCCTTTAAGGGGAAGCTGTTATTCGGAGAGGATCTAGAGAAGTTAGTAAAGGACCTCGGTGAGTCGAAGGGAGGCAGACTCCCGGAAGATAGACCAAAGCAAGGGCGCCCCTTAGCCCCAGTGCGTCCCCAGTCGAGGGACTCACGGAGATTTCGCCCGGCCAGGTCAAACACTTTTACCAGGGGCCGTTTTCCCTCGAAGGGTCTAGGTTTCAGAGGGTTTCGAGGAGCAGGTCGAGGCTTTGGAGCATCCTCCTCCTCCTTCTCGGGACCTAGAAAACAGCAATGAGATGACGGGGGTCCAGGAGGAAGAGCGGCCGGTGGGCGGACGCCTAAGGCTGTTTCTTCCCGCCTGGTACCGAGTCACGTCCGATCAATGGGTTCTAGAGGTGATCAGAGAAGGATACGCTCTCGAATTGGCCAAACAAATACTTCCAGCCTTTGTTCAGTCTCCCTGCGGTTCATCTACAAAGAGGGCGGCGATAGAGGCAACTCTCGCTCGCCTAATAGCGCTCGGGGCTGTGGTCCCAGTACCACCAGACCAGTGCGGCTCGGGTCGGTACTCCATTTACTTCGTAGTACCAAAGAAGGAAGGGTCCTTCCGACCGATCCTGGATCTAAAGCAGGTCAACCGCTGTCTCAGGGTGCCACATTTCTGGATGGAGACCCTACGTTCAGTCATAGCAGCCATGAGGGGCGGGGAGTTCCTAACGTCCCTCGATTTGACAGAAGCCTACTTGCATATCCCAGTCAGGAAGTCCAATCAACAGTTCCTGAGATTCGCAGTGCCAAGAGGCCACTTTCAATTCCAGGCCCTACCCTTCGGCCTGGCTACAGCTCCCAGGACGTTCACCAAGGTGATGGTGGTAGTAGCAGCCTTTCTGCGGAAGGAGGGAATATTAGTACACCCTTACTTAGACGATTGGCTGATCCGGGCAAAGTCGGAACAGGAAAGTCACTCGGCAACGACCAGAGTGATCCAGGTTCTAGAGGAGTTGGGGTGGGTCATCAATCGTGCAAAGAGCAGGTTGACTCCCTCCCAGGAGCTCGAGTACCTCGGAGCAAGATTCGACACCTACAGGGGCAGAGTGTTCCTGTCCCAGACAAGATCAAGGGAACTAAGGCTTCTAGTCACGCAGTTTCTAGGCAGAAGGAATCCCTCGGCGTGGCATTATCTTCAGGTTCTGGGAACAATGGCGGCTGGGATAGAGGTTGTACCATGGGCCAGGGCCCACATGCGGCCTCTGCAGCGGGCTCTGTTACGTCGGTGGTCTCCACAGATTCATCCTCTGTCAATGCAGTTACCTTGCGCCCCGCGGACCAAGCAGTCCCTTCGCTGGTGGCGGTGCCCAAGGAATCTGGATCGCGGGATGCCCCTCGAACCTCATCAGTGGTTATTATTGATGACAGATGCCAGCCTGACAGGCTGGGGAGCGCACTGCGAGGACCAGTTCGTCCAGGGTCACTGGACACAGTTGGAATCCCAATGGCCCATCAACAGGCTGGAATTGCGGGCTGTCACCCTAGCGCTCAAGGCTCTCGAGGCCTTAGTACGAAAAAGAGCTATTCGGGTTCTCTCCGACAATGTCACCGCGGTGGCCTACATCAACCACCAGGGAGGCACCAGCAGCCCCGCCTTGGAGAAGGAGGCGGACGCTCTATTCCAGTGGGCGGAGGTCCGGCTGCAAGCGCTCTCGGCTCAACACGTGGCAGGCACGGACAACGTCACAGCCGACTTTCTCAGCAGGTGCAAGATAGACCACGGAGAGTGGGAACTGGACCAGGAGACATTCAACCAGATAGTGGCCCGGTGGGGACTCCCAGTCATGGACCTCATGGCGCGTTTTTCCTCAGCCAAAGTGGACAGATTCTTCAGTCGGAGAAGGGAAAGAATGTCCGAGGGCTTAGATGCCCTGGCCCAAAGGTGGCCCTCGGAAGGTCTACTCTATGTATTTCCGCCTTGGGCCCTGATCGGAAAGGTTCTCCAGCGGGTGGAGTCCCACCAAGGATTGGTAATCCTCATAGCTCCGGATTGGCCTCGCCGCCCATGGTATGCGGATCTGGTGAGGATGACCGCCGACCAACCGTGGCGGCTCCCTTACAAAAGGGACCTGCTGAGACAGGGCCCGGTTCGGATGCCTCACGTGGATCGATTCTCGCTTACGGCCTGGCTATTGAAAGGGCGAGGCTCCTGAAACGAGGCTACTCTGGAGCGGTAATCTCGACGCTGTTGAATGCTAAGAAGCGCTCGACCTGTCTATCCTATGTAAGAGTTTGGCGAATCTTTGAAGCCTGGTGTGCAGAGCACCGCCGGAAGCCCCTGTCGGCCTCAGTCCCGGACGTTCTGGAGTTCTTGCAAGCAGGATTTGACAAGGGTCTGGCGCACAGCTCCTTACGGGTCCAGCTAGCTGCTATCACCTGCTATCGAGGCAAGGTCTGTGGCAAACCCCTAGGGGCCCACGCGGACGTCTCCAGGTTCCTAAGGGCGGTTTAAACGGCTACGTCCTCAGCGGAGGTCGATCATTCCCCCGTGGGATCTTAACCTAGTGCTAAATTCCTTGGTCGGGGAACCCTTCGAGCCTTTAAAGAGGGCCTCCTTAAAGGATTTGACACTGAAAACAGTTTTTCTGGTCGCCATCTGTTCGGCCAGGAGGGTTTCGGAACTACAGGCGCTGTCGTCCCAACCCCCCTTTCTGTCCTTTCTCAAGGACAAAGTAGTTCTGCGCACGGTTCCCTCCTTCTTACCCAAAGTGATCACTCCTTTTCATGTGAATCAGTCAGTCACCCTCCCGGCCTTCTTGACCGGGGGACAGGAAGGCAGGGATAGCAAGCTTCGTCTCCTAGACGTCCAGAGGGCCTTGAAACGGTACCTCTCTCGCACTGCGCCCTTCCGCAAGTCCGACCGGCTGTTCATTCAGTTCGGGGGTCTGCATAAAGGGGAGGCGGCGGCCAAGGCCTCTATCTCCAGGTGGATCAGAAAGGCGATTGCCTCCGCCTACATCCTGAAGGGGAAGCAGGTTCCAGGGGGCCTGCGGGCACACTCCACTCGAGCTCAGGCTACCTCTTGGGCGGAAGTCAGCCTAGTTCCCCCGCAGGATATTTGTAGGACAGCGACTTGGTCCTCTCTGCATACTTTCACCAAGCACTACAGGCTGGACGTGCAGAGTGCAGCGGACCCTCGGTTTGGTCTAGCGGTTCTTCAGTCCGGTATGCCGGATCCCACCCAGGCTTGAACTGCTCGGGTACTTCCCAGAAGTAAAGGGACTGGACTGGAGTGACGATAAGGAAATAGTAATTAGATCTTACCTGCTAATTAGTGTTCCTGAAGGAACGACAGTCCAGTCCCTGATCCCACCCGGTTCCGGCGAACGTCAAGACCTATTATTCATGGAAGAGCATCGGACCGAGCGTAGGACAGGTTCGGCATGAAGGAGTGCAGGAGAAAGCCGGCCCGGGCAGTCTCAGGTCCCTCCGCCCATTGCCTTCCTCCTCTCCTTCTCCTATACCATTCAAAAAAAAAAAAAAAGAAAGATTTTTTTTGGAAGGCTTATTAGTCCGTTAAGATTATTGAGAGAAGTTCATTATGTCTGCTTTTTCATTCGAATACTGGAGTTGGTGGGTGGTCCCACTGGTATTTATACCGCTCCACCTCCAAAAAGGTTGGGCTCAGCCTCCAAGCTGCTGGAAGGGTTGCGTAACCCAGAAGTAAAGGGACTGGACTGTCGTTCCTTCAGGAACACTAATTAGCAGGTAAGATCTAATTACTATTTATCTGGGAGTCTCAGCCATATGCTATTTATCATTCTGATGAAAAAATACACGTTTTATGATAGCATGCATGCAGGCTACACATGTGCTATAGAATGCACTATTTAGAGGTGCACCAAAAATGCATCCCTCAGCTATCAAGTTAACATTTCTACCATATGCATACTAAAACATTATGAGAATCAGTCCAAAAGATTTGCATGCTAAAATTGACTTTTAACTGCAGAAATGTCCCCCATGCCAACATCCGACTAAAATATTTCTGCACAATATCACTGTGTATGCAAATTTATTTAGACAAAAAAAGGGGGGCCCGGTCCAAGCGTGGTAACTGTAAAAGCCTTTGACAATTTTTCACCAGGGGGTAAAATAATTGTCAATAAAGACTTTTACAGTTACCACACTTGGACTGGGTCTCGTTTGGACACGCGGTATTGTGCTCTTCTGTTGGACAAAAAAAAGAAGCCAGACCTGGGCATGCCAGCGGAGGGGTTTTATGTTTTGGCTGGTTAGCATCATATTAAACAATAACATGATAAGGGGCTTAATTACTAAGCTTCATTGAAATCATTTATTAACATGCCTTAGGGTTTAGTTAACTTTTCAAGACTTATCAGGGATTGCGAAGTTTATCATGATCTATGTTAAGTGTTTTCCGTGTTTATGAGCTGATCAGAATGCTGGAGAGCAGAAAGTCTGACTTAGGGATTAAAAGCAGTTCCTCTCCATGATAGTGCATCACACTGCTACTGAGCTCCCCAATACTTAGAGGCTCCACTATATTTACATAGTAACATAGTATATGATGGCAAATAAAGACCAGTATGGTCCATCTAGTCTGCCCAGCAAAGTGGCAAGAGTAGGTGCACCTGTCGCTCTATGCAGGTCGCCCCTCCCCATGCCTTGGTTTAGGGGTGTACCCACCACTCCATGTAGGTCATCCCTATTTGTTGAGATAGAAAAGATATTTATGTTTATTTTGATTTTATCATTTTTCTATAAAGGGATCTACTGTGTCTATCCCATGCCATCTTGATTTCTGTCACTGTATTTGCCCCCACCACTTACATTGGGAGGGCATTCCAAGCATCCATCACCCTTTCAGTAAAAAAGTATTTCCTGACTATGCCTTTCAGTTTACCCCCTTGCAGCTTCATGTTATGCCCTCTAGTTGTATAGCTTCCCCATCTTTGGAAAAGGTCTGTTTGCTCATTAATACTCTTTAAATATTTAAAGGTCTAAATCATATCTCCCCTGTCCCCACTCTCCTCCAGAGTGTACATATTTTTGTCTTCATATGGTCTCTTCTCATAAGTCTTCTGACGCAGACTCCAAATCATTTTGGCCGCTTTCCTCTGAACAGTTTCAAGCCTTTTTATATCCTTTGCGAGATATGGTCTCCAAAACTGAACACAATATTCCAAGTGAGACCTCACCAGCGATTTGTACAGTGGCATCAGTACCTCTTCCTTTCAGCTGGTAATTCCTCTTTCTATGCAATACAGCATCCTTCTGGCTTTTGCCACCGCCTTGTCACACTATTTCGCCACCTTGAGATCCTCAGAAACAATCATTCCTAGGTCCTTCTCCTGGTCCATGCACACCAACCTCTCGCCCCCTATCGCGTAAACTTCCCTTGGATTTCTGCTTCCCAAGTGCATGACACTGCACTTCTTCACATTAAATCTTAACTGTCAAGCATTAGACCATTCTTCCAGCTTTTGCAGATCATGTTCTCCACTCCCTCAGGGGAATCCACTCTGTTGCAAATTTTCATGTCATCTGCGAAAAGACAGACTTTTCCATTCAGTCCTTCAGCAATATCACTCACAAATACATTGAACAGTAAGGTTCCCAGGACCAAACCCTGGGGCACACCACTAATCACCTTCCTTTCATCCAAGAGAGTCCCATTTACCATCATCTTCTGTCATCTGTCATCTGTCAGTCCACCAGTTTCCAGTTCACCACCTTGGGACCCATCCCCAAGCTGTTGAGTTTATTGATAAGCCTCCTATGAGGAACAGTATCAAAGGCGTTTCCAGGCATCCAGGTAGATGACATCCATCGCATGCCCTTGATCTAGTTCTCTAGTCTCCCAGTCAAAGAACTCAATCCGATTTTTTTGGCAAGATCGCCCTTTGGTAAAAACATGTTGCCTCGGATCAGGCAACCTGTTGGTTTCGAGAAAGTCCACTATTTGCTCTTTTAGGAGCACCTCCATTACTGGCCTGTAGTTTGTCACTTCTTCCCTGTTACCACTTTTGTGAAGAGGTGCCACATCAGCCCTTCTCCAGTCCTGTGGAACTTCTCCTGTCTTCAAGGATCTATTAAAAACATCCTTTAATGGCCCTGCAAGAACCTCTCTGAGCTCTTTCAGTATCCTAGGATGTAACCCATTCGGTCCCATGGCCTTGTCCACTTTCAGTTTTGCAAGCTGTTCTAATGCATCATTTTCTGTGAATGGTATGGTATCTACTCCATTCCCATTTGTATATTTGGGAATCACAGGTGGTCTTTCTCCAGGATTTTCTTTAGTAAAAACAGAGCAGAAGTATTTGTTTAGCATTTTCACTTTTTCAATGTCACTTTCCACAAATCGGTTCCCAGCACTTTTGAGTCCTGCAATTCCACCTCTGATTTTCCTCCTCTCCCAAATATACCTGAAGAAAGTTTTGTCACCACACTTCACATCTTTAGCCATCTTTTCTTCTGCCTTTGATTTTGCTATCCTTATTTCTCTTTTTCTCTCTTTTAGTTTGATCCTGTATTCCTTTCTGTGTTCCTCTGTTTGTGAACTTCTGAATTTTGTGAAAGCTGTGTTTTTTGCCTTTATCAGTGCAGCCACTTCTTTGGAAAACAAAATCAGTTTCCTTCTCCTCTTGTTTTTATTTACTTTCCTTACATATGTATCTTTTGCTCCTTTTATTCCCTCTTTCAGTTTAGCCCGTTCCAATTCCACTTCACTTATCTCCTCCCACCCTGTCAACTCCTCCTTCAGGTACTTGGCTATTTTACTGGTCAGTGTTTTTGAAGTCTAAGGGGCTTGTTTACAAAACTGCGGTAGAGATTTGCGATCGTTATCGGAGCCGTGGCCCCATTGAAATCAATGGGGCCGCGGCTCCGATAACGATCGCGAACCGCTACCGCGGCTTTGTAAATAAGCCCCTAAGACTTTGAGCTTGCTGTGACTGGACTCCACCTTGGCTTTTATCTCAGACCACATTGTGATGATCACTGCTGCTCATATGGACACCCACCCAGACATTCAACACGTTATCTCCGTTATTGAGCGCTAAATCCAGCACAGAGCTTTCCTTGGTCATTCCATCACCATTTGTCTAAGTAACGCATCTTTGAAGGCATCCACAATTTTTTTCTTCTTTCCAGATTTGTAGAAGGAATACTCCAATCCACATCAGGTAGATTAAAGTCACCCAAGAAGATCACTTCCCCCTTCGTGGTTATCTCTGCAATATCAATAATCAATTCACTATCTATTTTTTCGGTTTGAGTTGGATACTTGTAGACTACACCAGTATGGATGACAGTGTCATCTCCTCTTTCCAACACAATCCACAGCACTTCTTCTTTTCCCTATGTCCCCTGCATTTCAGCAGCTTTAATATTGCTTTTGTAGTAACACAACGTACAATGGGTCTAAAACGTTTCTGAATGAATATATTCAATAACTAAATCTGTATAACTGCTCATTCAACCTGTTCAACAGAGTTATGATATCAAAAAGAATTCTCCAGCTGATCTCAGATCAATACGTGCATCACTCTCACGTTTCAAAGAAACTTCAACGGTGTGCCGATTTCACATCAAGGATCTGCTGAGTTTTCTATTTATCTTATCAAATACACTTGCCAGTAGTTTCAAATTAGCTATGTAGTTTCAAGTTAGCAATGCAACTGGGTTCTAAGCTCAAATGTTGTGAATATGAAAAATACTTAGCTTAGTAATCAAAATGAGACCCAGCACACTTCAGCATAAAAAACTTTTATGCTGAAGTGTGCTGGGTCTCATTTTGATTACTAAGCTAAGTATTTTTCATATTCACAACATTTGAGCTTAGAACCCAGTTGCATTGCTAACTTGAAACTACATAGCTAATTTGAAACTACTGGCAAGTGTATTTGATAAGATAAATAGAAAACTCAGCAGATCCTTGATGTGAAATCGGCACACCGTTGAAGTTTCTTTGAAACGTGAGAGTGATGCACGTATTGATCTGAGATCAGCTGGAGAATTCTTTTTGATATCATAACTCTGTTGAACAGGTTGAATGAGCAGTTATACAGATTTAATATTGCTTTTGACATATAGGGCTACTCCTCCTCGTTTTCTACCCTCTCTATCTCTTCTAAATAGATTATAGCCATCTATGTCTATATCCCATTCATGTGACTCGTTAAACCATGTTTCTGTAATGGCCACAATATCGAGACTTATACAGCTATACTATTTTATTTATTTATTTATTTAACAATTCTTATATACCGCACTATTTGTTATCAGTGCGGTTTACATTTAACAAAGAGTTTTCAGATCAGAGAAGACTGATTGAAATTACATTATAACAAGGAAATTTCTCACATCATTTCAAGTCATTTTTAATCCAAAATGACAGGAAAAAATCCAAAATTGTGTTTTTCCCATGTCATTAATAGAGTGTGCTATTTTGTTGTCCCCAAAATGAACAAAACAATATATTTAAAAAAAATCACTGAACAAAATGGAAAATTCTGTAATCATAGGAAACTAAACAAAACAAAAATATTTGATCTGCACACCTCTGCATGCTACCTGTATTTTATATGTTTGAATTAATTCAACCTTAAGGGTTTTGGGATACAGTTGAATAGAGAAACCCCCTGCATTTTGTTTTTATTGTTAAGGCCCTCTATTTCCAGTAAGCTAAGCCCTCTCAGGAGCATACAGTACTCAGTTTATGGTCATATTATTTAGCTTACCCTTCCTAAGTAGCATATCTTCATCAGAGCAGTTTAGTGAGAACATGCTAAACAGAGTAGATTGTTAGCATACCACAATACAAATATTTATCCTAAATTCAGAAAATCCTCATTTCATTTACTTGTACAGATGCACGGGCTCACACTAACCTCTTTTGAGACCCATTTAATTTGCATGGTAAGCCTTCCTGCATAGCTTTTATAATAGCATTTATTGCATAGGACCATGAAAGTTCATTGTCTGAAAATTCCTTATAGTATATTTTTTTTAACTCTTCAACTCATCTGTATTTTCCAGCACATATAGGAAAAACTTAAAATTATGATTAATTATATTTTGGACATTTGTTTTGAGAAAACAATTGTTTTCTCCTTTCCTGCAACAGAAAAAGAAGCAGCTTGCAAATTTCATGTCAACTTTTTTGACACAACTCACTGCTGTATAACTATATCAGCTTGCTCTGAATGTGTAACACAAGCATGTTATAATTCTTCAATCATTTCAGTTATCACTGGATTTTTAATGTTTCTTTTTTTTTACTTTTTTAAACATAT
Organism: Ichthyophis bannanicus; assembly: GCA_033557465.1. NCBI lineage: Eukaryota > Metazoa > Chordata > Amphibia > Gymnophiona > Ichthyophiidae > Ichthyophis > Ichthyophis bannanicus. Next base: position 728,376,220 of record CM066036.1, on the reverse strand, counting down.
GTCCTCCTTTTTCCTCAACATACATTTCACCCTGATTAACTTTGCGTGCTTTCAGTTAGATCCAGTTGCCTGAAAAGAACCTCAGGAAGAAAAGTGTGACTTTTTACACCAAAGCAGCCTCACACGTTCAGCAGTACAAAAATTCCTACCAATGTGCTTTTACAATGAAAAATCCTGGCATTTTCTTAATACGTAAGATGGGGCCTCCAATCCCTGATAATTCATGCCCCCCACAACCCTCCAGCCCTGAAGTGGGGCATGAATTATAAAAATTAGGTCCTCCAGACCCCTCCCTCAAGGAGACATCATATCCCCAGTAGCCTAGTGTTCCCCTCCCAGTCTTGACTTGGATCAGCTGCCACTGTTAAAATAGCACCGCCTGACCCGAGGTTGTAGCCTTGTGGCACAGCTACTAGAAGTCAGGCTGCCAAATAAGGAAATGCAGTCTTATTTCGCAGCACAGAGCCCGATTCCGAAAGGGGCATGTCCGAGCCGTCCGGACAGCCCCAAGCAGGATGGGCCCATTAGGACCCCCATCCTGCATTGCGGGAAAAAGTTGTTCCCATGGCATACAGAATCAGGCCCGAGGACAGCCCGGCATGCCCCTGCATGCCTGCAGGGATGTCCTCCCCGCAGGTTTCTCTGGCTCCCGTGGCTCAGACCCCCCTGTTCCCCGCCGTCTGACGCACGGCTGGCCAGTCGGGGCCTGGATCGGGCAGCAGGGACCCCCCTACACCTGGCCCCGGCCCCGGAGTGGGGGGTTCTCTGGTCCCAATTGCTGGTTCAGTGCTGATTATTCCACCTTTGAGGTGGAATAATCATCACAACCCCTCTGACCCCGCAAGATGTACAGGGCTATGACTGGAATCAGCCCTATATGTCCTGCCGCCGCGGCTCGCCCCCGCTCTTCCCAGATCCCGCCAGCTCTCCCTGTTGTGCTGCTCTAGCCGTGTGGGGAGAGCCAGAGGGGGAATTTGGGGAGGACGGCTTGCAGGGCTGCACCTCCCACTGGGACATGCAGCCCCGAAAGTCACGACTCAGAATCAGGCCCTTAATCCCTAGAGGTTGCATCATGATTCTATTGCTTGAAGTTCAGTGATGCCATTTCAACAGTGGCTACCACCAGCACAGGAGCGAATGGTTCATCCATTTGCTTCTTTGCCGGTGCTTCCAACAGCCCCCTCACTACTCTGTCAGTTGAGGTTCTAGGGATGAGTGGCTAAATGGGATGGAGCTCAAACGAGATGGGGGGGGAGGCTTTTAGTTTTTTACCATTTATGCCTCAAGGCAGGACTGGAGACAGTTGCAGAAACCACTATACTACAAGAGATCAGAGGTCCCCCAAAGGAGATCCAGGAGCTTTCTGAATTGGAGCATATGGGCCCTTTAAATCATATTGCTACCATGCAAAAAAAAAGACTTAATTAACAAGATTCTCTTCCATGATGTCATAACTGTAACTGTACAAAATTTCCAGTCTTGGCAATGTTTGAAAACTTCCTTGTAGAATTTAATTATCAATGCAGATGAGATAGGAGTTCATTTGCATCCCATATCTATAATCACCTTCAAGATATTACACAACATGTCTGCAACACACCTAGAATCACTCATACAAACAATCCCAAAAAGCAGAACAAGAAGATGCTCCATGCAGAATACCTTATCAATACCTATGGATCTTAGAAAAAATAATCTACACACAGGAGAACATTTTTACTCTACTCACCAACACTTTGGATCTCATAACCAGATTAATTAAGAAGCATTCCGGACCTCTTAGCATTCAGAAAACAGCTCGACACACACTTCTTTACAGAGCACTTCGGGAAGAAACTAGATTGCCCGAATACCAACCCGACATAACTACATCCTACTTGCATAATAACATCTCCTATCTACTCTAGCCTTAGTTATGATCCTACCCAGTTGATACATAGTAACACCTGATGCCATTTTGTTTTTCCCCTAATTTGGTATCTTTTTCAACTTAACTTAGTTGTTCCCCACCCTGTCCAAGTGACATTGTGTCATATTTGCAATGTACCTGTATGGATCAATCAACATTATTTAGGTTTAACTTAGTTGCTTATGTTTTGCCTTGGTTACTTGTATTGACTTCTTAGTTTAAGTTAACTGTGTTATATGTATATTTTTGTTCCCTGTAAACCACTTTTCATTGATTAAGCGGTATAAAAAAATCATAGAAATAAAAAATAAATATTGTGGCATTATAAGAGGGTAGTTTTTTAAAAGGCATGTCTAGGTACACACACAGTTTAATGTTCTCTTTTTATGCCTTTTTATAAAGTAAGGTACATGAGTACTTTACTTCCTAAAACGGGGCTATAAGTTGTTCAAAATGCATGTTAATTTAAGTTGCAAGAATGCCAGCCCTACAGTATGGCTGGTAGAAATCCTGGCACTTAGGTTTTTCAAGAGCATGTGTAATTATAGTATATTTGCATTTATGCATGTAACTTTATAAGTAGCCACACTCTGTCAAAACCCTGCCCTTAAGTACATAGTGAAAGTATGCATTACTGGCCCTACACACATATTCTCAAAATAATGACCATGTCAAATATGTGTATAAATGCCTATGTCCACATGTATATGACCAGAAAAAAATATATTTATGCATGTAAACATGCATGTAAATCTAGGCACAGCTTTATAAATTATCCCCTGTGCACTGACATTACCTGCTGGCAGCCACAGCCGCCTACTCTAAAAATGAAAAGGAAACAAATGATTTGTCAATAAGCATCTCCTATTTCTCCCAATCAGATCCCAATCCCTCCAACCATGATTATCATACCCAACCCAACTCACTATTCTTGCCATGAGCATCAACAGTACTCCCTACTGAAAATCATTACCTCCCCCCCCCCCCCAGCCCCCAACAAGGCACCTCACTCTCCTTTGCCTCCAATTTCCATCTTGTACTTACTGGTGGAATTAGAAAAGGTACAGAGAAGAGTGACCAAACTGATAAAGGGAATGGAAAGATACCCCTATGAGAAAAGGCTTATTGGTTAGGGCTACTGAGAGGAGATATGATAGAGATCTATAAAATAACGGGCAGAGTAGAATGAGTGAAAGTGAATTGATTGTTTACTCCTTCAAAAAATATAAAAACTAGGGTACATGCAATGAAGGTACAAAGTAGTTCATTTAAGACTAATTGGAGAAAATACTTTTTCACTCAGTGCACAATTAAGCTCTGGAATTCATTGCCAGAGGATGTTGTAAAAGCTGTTTGTGTAGCTGAGTTTAAAAACATTTTGGACAAATTCCTGGAGGAAAAGTCTATAAACCATTATTAAAGTGGATTGGGGAAAATCCACTGCTTTTCCCTGGGATAAGCAGTATGGAATCTATCCTTTGGGATCCTGCCAGGTAATTGTAACCTGAATTGGTCACTGTTGGAAACAAGATACAGTCCTGGGCTTGATGGACCATTGGTCTGACTCAGTATGGCAAATCTTATGCTCTGATGGAGGCATCCCAGGTGGGTTAGTGGATAAGTAGGAGAAATCCCCAGACTCTCCATCACTGTTGTTCTCTGGGTTAAAAATATTGGCTCTGATCTCCCTAGCAGTTGTTTCATGGTACTACTGCTAGGGATCAAGCTTCCAAATAAGGAAGTGGGAGTGACAGGAAAGTTGGATGCTCCTTCAGAAGTTTGAAGGGGTGCTGCTTTTCAGGAGTGATGCTCTATGGTGGGGATATGAGGATGATTATCATGGCTGAGATCAAGAGTGGGGTGGGGGTTGGCATGCTAACTGGGGTTGGGGATCAGGATGATGATCAGAAGTTTTAGGATGCTGCATGCTGATTGAGAGGGGGATGTTTATTAGCTGCTCATGCTTTTTAGTTTTGGAGCAGGCCTTGGTAACTGTTTGCAGATAGCATTGGTGAACTTAATGCTTCCTCACAGAGATGTTAAGTGCATCCTTGCTATCTGCAGGGGTGATAGAGCACGGTAACTTACCAATCGCTAACTGTAAGTGCTGTTCAGGCCTATGACCCACCTATTCTTCACCCCTTTTCTGTCCTTGCTATGGAAAGCAATTAATGTGCATTTTATAGCATGGGACATTTTGTGGCCCTGCGATAATTATTACCATGAGAGTGAGATAATACATGAATTAGCATGTGCTGTTTACTGCATTTTAACAGACATGCCCCAAAATTTATGCTTGTGTAGACTTTTCTTTGATTATTTACTATATGAATACTGCATAGGTAAAAATATCCAGAGTTCGCCCTATGCCCAAATTTGATTTACATTTTTTCCTTTAATTTCCTGAAATTTCAAGAAGAAAACAATTTGCAAACAAAATTTATGAAAACAGCAACAAGAAACAGTTGCCAAAGTGTTACATATAAATTCAGGCACTATTTCTACTGTATAAAAATGTTTTGCACAAGATTGTGCCTGCACAATATTTTTTGCTGTGGGAATTAAATTCTTTCATAAAGATATGCTTTCTAAGAACTATTCACCCAAACTAACTTTCAGATTTTTATAGCTATATTTGTTCCTGAAATTTAGAGATGGATTAGAATGGTTTTACACTGACTGTGCCTCTGAGCCTGCATACTATGACGTAAAACGATGAGATCCCATTGATGGTACAATGGATATGGCAGTCTCACTATTTCTTCTCATCTCTGCTAGTTAACGTGTTAACTGAGCTTACAAAGCAATCCATCATGAAGGCAATATAAAGAGAATATAGGAAGACAGATGGAAATTAGAAAATAAACAAACCACCAAAATTCCCTGTGACAATTTGTCAAGAAAATATTAACACATCCAAACCAATGCTTTAAAAGTTCTCAGTTTAACTCATCTTGAGCATTTGACTATAATCTAAAAATATATAGCTTCTTAAATAAACATCCTGTGCCTTCACATTTCATGATGGCATTTACTCATTGAAGAGTTTGACATTTCATAGGAAATCCATTTTTAATCATTTCCTGGCAATGCCTATTGACCACAGCCCCTTTTTTCAGAGTAGAAAATCCTCAATGCATTCTTTGTTGAGGGAATAAATGCCTTATCCCTTTCTCTAGCAGCGGGCTTATAAAGCACAGTCCATCAGTCGAAATAATTTCATATAATGTTCTAGTTTAGATACTTGAAAAGCTTTACATACAAGTTAGTAGACTAGCAAATACAAGTATTAATAAAAGAGGCTTCCTTCTTCTGCACATAGTGATTTCTTTTTCAAATGACAAAGCTGAAAAAAGTGCCTACCACAGTGCAGCTCATCTATTCCATCTTCACAGTCTTTCTGTCCATCGCATAGCCAAGTGTTTAAAATGCATCTTCCACTAGGACAACCAAAATAATTCTCTTCACACTTGGCCTTGTTTCGAACTACAATGAAGAAAAAAGATACATTGAAGTCAGCTCCTTATTGCTCCCTTGACATTTGATGAACTAAAAACTCGATGAGTCAAAAGGTCACATTCTTCTACCACAATCATAACCAGGATCTATAATGTAGGTAATAAGCTTTGGCAGTTGTTAATGAAATGAAACCTAAAATCAGATTAAATGACCCAGTAAAATCCTAGAAACACTTTCTAGTTGTTCCTCAAATTTTCAAAATTAGATTAAACTAATCTCAGATTATGATCCAAAAGGCTAAGGGTAAATAATTTTCAAAAGCATTTTGGTGAATAACACTATGTTTTACCCCTGTAAACAGGTTTTATAAAAGGCTGTCCTAGATTAGCCATGCAGAGCCCGATTCCCTAAAGGGCATGTCTGGGCACATCTGGGCAGGACTGGCCCATTAGGACTTGAATCTGCACCACGGGAGCAGGACAACCCCATGGGTGCAGGATTGGGCCTAGGATAGCCTGGCATGCGCCTGCATCACCGCAAGGACATCTGCCCTATGGCACTACATGCCTGCTGCCCGCCAAAACCCTGACTCCCTGCTGCCGACTGCGACGGGGACTGCTGGAGCCTGGATTGGGTGGCGGGGACTCACCGTCAGTGACCCTTTGTTCTGGTAATTGTGGGGGGCTTCTGGGCTCTGGGCAGGTGGGCTGCCAGGCAGGATTGGAGGGGAATCCTGCTCTTATTCTATCTCAGAGGAGGAATAAACAGGGCGTCCCCTGATGATCCCCAGATGTACAGGACAGTTACTGGAATTGGCCCTGTATGTCCGGGGGTTGGTCCTGCACATACTCCACTCTGTCACCCACAACACGCATAGCAGTTCTGTTCGTGTAGGGGGAACAGGAGGCAGTATACCGCTATCTCTCTTATAGAATCAGGGCCATAGTGGTCTCAATACGGTTGCTATCCAGAAAGCAGAGGTGCTAAAAAAATAAATAAAAACATTTCACCTACTGCGAATAGTGATGTTCTCAGGAATGAGATTAGGCAAGCTTATGCACATTGAAAATGTAAACATACGTGCATAAATTAACCCAGAAAATGTGTACATGCTAGGAAAAAAAACAGATATAGGTAAGCACTTTTGAAAATTCATCAATGCCCACATAAAGGGCATTCATGCAAGCATGCAATTAGAAAATTACCCCAAAGTAGAAAATATCGTCCCTTGATTTCCAAATGCTTTTTAGACTTGTGAAGCACATGTCAGCTTTACCTTCAATTGCAATACTAGATACCACCTATAGTTGATTTCTCAACTCTTTCAGCATAGACTGATTGAGGGCTTCATTTCTTGATAGAGTAGATATCTCTCTCCTTCTACTAGATGTAGTGCTGGTTCCTTGAGAGAACAGGCTAGAGCTAGACAATGACAATGATAGGCAGAAAGACCTTGGATTTCCTAATAAGCTTGAACTAATAGGAGCTCATAGTACTCCTTGAAATTCTTGTGTAGTTTAAGAAGCAATGAGCCTGATTCCATCCCCAACGTCCAGGGCCTCCGTGTGTCTGGTTGGAACCGGACGCACAGAGAGAGTCACAATTCTGATCCTGCGGGGCACGTCTAGCCCCATGGGATCGGAATTGTGAACAGGCCTGTATGTACAGGTCGGGACCCCAATTCTGCCCGGCCTGCACGTACAGGCTTTGCCCGACTAATTCAGTCATGGCTTTTCAGTGGAGCTGTGGTGCTATGGCATCCGGTTGCCATGGCATCACAGCTCCATTGAAAAGCTGCAATTCCCAGCCACCGGCTCCCAAAGTGCTTTCCCCACAGCCTGACCCCCTATATGGCCTCCCAGGGCCAGGGTCTGGTTGCAGGGAATGCCCTCTGCCACTCCTTCCCAGTCCCAGGTATGCCGTTCCTCCCGCATCGGGGAACTTATTCCACCTCAGAGGTGGAATAAGTTCCCTCTCTAAGCCATCAGCCCCAGACGTACAGGGCCGACACTGGAATCAGCCTTGTACATCTGGGGCCAACAACCGCCCTAATGCCACCCCCAATCCGCCCCCCCCCCCCATCTAACTTTCCTGTATAACGAGTGGAGAAGTTAGTCGGGGTCGGGAAGGCCCGCTATTTGTGCCACAGAATGAGCCTAAATCTGAACTGTATACCTCCTCCCACTGGTTTTCAGACTAGAGTTTCCAGCTGGCTTCATATGTGCTTGACAGGCTTGATCCAGTCCTGGATTTATCTCAATGCATGCAGGGACATGTATTCTGATTTCTCTATTTCACTCCATAAGAAAAGCAAGACTACAGGTCCCTGCATGCACTGGGGTAAAGCCAGGACTGGATCAAGCTTGTCGGGCGCAACTGGAGTCAGTTAGCAACCCTATTTTAGACCAAGGAGAAACTACAGGTCCACAGCCATGGCCTAATTTCCACTTCTCTGCTCCATTCAGTTGCTTGTGCACTTTTGTCTCCAGATAAGATTTTACTAGCTGTTCCAATGGAGGGATTGGCCTTGGGTGCTCTGACGATTCCGGTTTGAGGGCCGGCATCAGGCCCATACATCTGGCTGTAGGTGTGGTGCTGAAGCCTGCACTCCCGAAGCTCTCAATGTTATCAGTACCTAGGGTGCCAGAAGTGCTGCCAAACTTCTCTTGAGAGCCAGCATCAGCTAGTCTAGGGAGATGGTCGATGTTTGGGTAGAATCACATACGGGGCTCTAAGCCACAGTCCCAGAACATGAAACTGGTAGTTCTTCGGAGATTGATGTCTCGGGAGTGTCCTGGAGCCCCACTTGTGCTTTGGAGGACAGATCCTCCCACCAGGACTGTTTGGCTGGCAGGTCTGCATTGGAAGCACCTCTAGCGGAGTTACGATGCTTATGCTGGGACTTTTCCCTGGCCTCAGAATCACTTTGATGCCAAAGATTTGGAAACAGCCACAGACTTTGACTTACTTCTCTGTTTGGACTTGGAAGAAGCCTGAGACCCATGAGAAGAAGTTGATGCCCTCAATGAAGTGGAAGCCACTGAAACAGAGTCCAAGGGGAACAATGATCCAAACTGTCTGGTTCAGTTCTTGAGGCACAAAGGACAAAAAGTGCATTCATGTTCAGGACCCAAACATTTTAGACACCAGTCATATTTATCAGTGGCCAAAATAGTACTGGCACACTTGGTACATTTTTTAAAACCAATGACTGTCTTTTCCATGCCTGAAAAAGTTGTCTTCGAGAATGAAGATAAGGCTATGGAGGCCTAGAGGCCTAGTCTAACAGTGAGAAATGTGGTAAAAATCAATAGAAAAGAAAAATGAAAATAAAAAAGGAAAAATATCGTGACCAGTGTCAGATTCAACGGAACCGGCATCGACTGGAAGGCAGAAGTACGATGTACCCCAAAGGGCACAAAAAAAGGAAGATTTTTGGTGGTGACAGAACAATGCATCCTACTGGTTCCACAGAAAACAAAGAACTGAAGAGAGGAGTTGGGAAAGCAGGAAGGCAGGCATGCAGGCACAGTGGAATGCTCCCAAAAGCCTTCCTATTAGACACTGGGGAGCGTTCCCACGCGGGCTCTGTCGGTGACGTTCACCCATATGTGAAGACTGCATTCCTGTTTGTTACTGGAGATTACAGTAAAAGACCTTCCAAATGATATTCCTCTTTGGTTTAATGAATTTAGTGAGGGGTTAATTTTCAACTCAACTTAGTCAAATGGTTTTAACTCCTAAACTAAAACCTAAGAGCAAGGATTTTCGGGAATGTGTAAATTATGGCCTATTATATATCCATTTTTGCTAAGTTACATGCAGCTATAGTTACTAGTAAATTGTAACATTATCTAAATGGACATAATCTGCTAAATCTGAGCATTGTTCATTAGGGAGATGTAACCTGCAACATTATTACATAACTTGCATTTACTATTAGGCAAAGGTGACTAGATAATTATAATGCTGCTTTATTTGTTCCCTGACTCGGCAATTAGCCTGGAAGGACCCATGCTACCTGCTGTGACAGGGAATGCAGGCCCCTTGTGGTGTCAGACTTGCGTGGAAGATGCAGGGCATACCCTCTGCATTTACCAGACAGGCTGTGCACTTAGCGCACCTTAACCTTTGCAGTTAAGGGCGCTAAGTGCAAATACTTACTTACCTCACTTTAGAAAAAGTGCCTCTTGTTTTTTGTACTATTGATTGAGTTAACTGTCCAAAGTAGATTTCTAACAAGTTTTGACCTCTCTCGTTTTGCAGATAAGCAGATAAGTAACTGAATTAAATTAGTTAAATTTTTGCTGAGTGCCACAATTAAACTTTTGTTGTGGTTATTTTCTTTTTCTCCTTGTAAAACGTGTAATAGTATAAACCTTGAAGAACCCTGAAGAAACATGTATCTGTTGGAAGTATGTTTCCACTGATTTCTCCTCAGTATCTAGAGCTAACTGGGTACTATCTGAAATAGGACAAAGTCTGCAGGTTCTTTTGTTCTACAGACTTTGCACCAGTGCCAAAATGGGTAGTTTATGGATAGTTTTGCTTTGAAAATTGCACTGGTATATGCTACCCAAAATATTTGCACCAGCTTTTCTGAAGGTGGAACATAGCACACATAAATTTCAAAATGCAATCTATGTACATTTTTTTTCTTCCAACTTCAACACACAGGAAGGTCTCTTCTAGGGGGCTGATTTTATAAATGATACACAGGTAAAATGCATCTTTTAAAATGACTCCCCACTAGGGTGGTCCATAAAAATGAATTCCTGAATTCCTTTGCTCCCTGGCCTGATTCTGGTTCCATTTAGGTAGTAAACACTGTGTACAAAGTTGAAGCCAATCAAATAATATTTAGGGGTGGCTCAACAAGTCTTGAGATTTCCCCCTGGGAGCAGATGATGAAATGTTGAATCATCTTGTATCATCCACTCAGTTTCACGCTGATTACATTTGATTGCGTCATATTTTAACTAATCTCGTCTCTGAGAGGTGGCAAAGACATTGTACTATTATCTTTGTATCTTTATTCTTTTCAGATGGCGAAAAAACGTGGTTTTTATCTCATTGAAGAAATGTCCACCACAATTCTGGGGGCCAAGCTCCCCAGCAAGGAGCAAGTGTTAAGTGTATTTTTACATCACCATATGACATTAAACAAAGGCGTTAGTGAAAGTGCATCTGTTGTAACAAGTGAAGTAGAAGCTTACTGGGAAAAGGCCAGGCTTCCTGTTCAAAGAAATGACAAAATTCAAGAAAAAGTAAAGAAATTGTTCAATCAGTGGAAACTTTTGAAGAAAAACAAAGGGAGAGGAGGGAAACAAGAGGCAAATGAAAAAGAATTCCAGGTTGCAATGAAAAACCTATTTGATGTGGCGCATGCCAATGCAACGTCTTTAATTCATATTCAAGAAGACAAAGAATTCTTAATAGCGCAACGAGAACCAGAGCGCCGCGGCTCAATGTGCGCGATGGACAAGAAACTGGCCAACACGGAAGCAAGATCGCAACAGCGAGAAGAAGAACTGAAAAGGCGCAGACAAAAACATGTTGCCGAAGCCGAGGCAACTACAAGCCAAGTTCAGCTGGAAGGATCTTCTTCCTCAGCAGAGTCAGGTGAAGACTCGTCGACATCTGCGGATTCAGATAACGGACAGAAGAAAGCAACTCCACAAATGAAGCAGTTTCGACCTAACAATGTCTGGACCCCAGAGCTTACAGCAGCCCTGGATTGGACAGGGACAACGGATCGCAATGCTCTGTTTGTGGTAGCTGAAACCGCCAGAAATCTGGGACATTATCCTGGGGAGCTCAATATCAGCCACTCCAGCGTCAAGTGCCATAGAGAAAAGCACCGTCAGCAACAATGGATGGACCTGCACAACGCATTCAAAGCCGAAGGCAAAACATGCATTGTGCATTGGGATAGCAAGTTATTGCCATCTCTCCTCTGTTCAACCACATCCGTTGACCGCCTTCCAGTTTTGATAACCGCTGTCTCCACTGGAGAAACACAACTTCTTGGTGTACCAAAACTGACATCAGGAACGGGCGAGAATCAAGCTGCAGCAGTTTATGAACTGTTACAGGAATGGTGTTTGGATGAAAAGGTTGCAGGCTTCTGCTTTGATACAACTGCATCGAACACGGGACGTCGATCAGGAGCATGCATTCTTCTAGAACAGAGACTCCGTCGCACAGTCCTTCATTTGGCATGCCGCCATCACATTTATGAAATAATTCTTGGTGCAGTATTCTCTACATGCTCTGGAGCTTCATCGGGTCCCGATGTCCAACTCTTTCGCCGGTTCCAAAAGAATTGGGGCTCCCTTGACAAGTCCAACTATCAAACTGGAAAAGACTTGGAGGTGCTACAACCTGACAGGGATCGCATCATGAAGTTTGCGGAATCCAAATTGGCACAGGGCAATCACCGAGATGATTACCTGGAATTCTTGGAGTTAACGATTGTCTGCCTTGGAGGGAATCTTCCTAGTTTCAATTTCAAGAAACCCGGAGCTTTCCATCATGCCAGATGGATGGCAAAAGTCTTGTACTGTCTCAAGATTTGGATGTTCCAAGGACAACTCAAAGATCTTACCCAACGGGAGGAGTCCTGTGTTCGTGATGTGAGCATTTTCTCCATCCTGATTCATGTGGAAGCCTGGTTTTCTGCCCCTGATGCCGCAGTTGCTCCTTGAACAGATTTGGAGATGCTGAAGAAACTACACTCTTACCACAATGACCGTGTTGGAAGAGTAGCCAGAGACAAACTGCAACAGCATCTGTGGTATGTGTCAGAGGAGCTTGTGGCACTGTCACTGTTCGATGAAGCTGTTTCAGCACCGACAAAGCGGGCCATAGTGTCGGCCATGATCCCGGCAGAATCAGATGAAAGCGATGAGGATGATGACGAAGATGAAGATCCCCCAAAGCGGGTTGAATTGAAAAGTTCCATGATTCCACCACTTGAATCTTTTGCAACTCGCAAGTCAATCTGTTTCCTGAAACACCTCGACATCAACAGTGATTTTCTTAATGCAGACCCAGAAGACTGGGAAGAGAATGCATCATTCAAAGACGGTCTGAAGAAAGTAAAAAATCTTCCAGTGATCAACGATGTGGCTGAGTGAGGGGTCAAACTCATTGAGGAGTTCAATGGCCGACACACCACAAAAGAAGAGCAACTCCAGTTCCTTCTGGGTGTTGTCTCGCAACACCGTAAGATGTTCCCCACATCGTCAAAGTCCTTACTAGCATCTGGACCACATTGAGTGCTTGGCAAGCATGATACCCCCGTCTATGAGCGGATAATACCCAGTGGTCTGACGAACCCTGGGGGGGGATCCAGGGGCCTGATAGATAGGGACCTTGAGCCACCCCTAAATATTATTTGATTGGCTTCAAACTTTGCACACATTGTTTTCTACGTAAATGGAACCAGAATCAGGCCAGGGAGCAAAGAAATTCCTACTTTTATTTTTTCCCCTATGGCAGTGGACCACCCTACTCCCCACACAGAAGTATGCATTATGCCAAATAAGTGCATACTTGTACATGACTCAGGTGTAGGTGTGATAGAGGGCCTAGATTAGGCAGTGTGTGGGCAAAGTTAAACTTTACCCATATTGTTCATAAAATATGTGTATACTTGACCTGTACACACTCACACCAGCTCTTGAGGAGGTATGAATATACTTAGGTTCATTTTAGTTAGACGTTCTGCACAGTTTTGTGTTCATATTTTACATAGGTACCTAGAGACAGGTACAATTTATAAATTCAGCTGCTTTCATACCTATGTGTCTTTATATAATAGCCCCAAAATAGGCACCTCTTTGGTCTCTCCACCTAGGTAATCTGACAAAAAAATGATGCATCAAATGTGGCTAATAATTCAGATATTGTGGAATAAAACACATAGGGCCCTTTTTATTAACACCTAGCTCAAGTTATCTGCTGCATGGCCCATTTTATTCCTACAGGCTGTATGACAGATAGCTTGAGTGAAGTGTTAGTGAACGGGGCCTATAGTTTTAGCCACATTAAAGAAGGGCATTTTTCAAAGAGATAATCTGAGTGCAGAAATCACTATCTAACCTTAAAAAATGGCTTTGAAAAATGCCCTCCCCATACCATATCATTAAAGATCCCTAGATGTAAAGAAGAAAAAGGGAAGCTAGAGCTCAACCGGAGTCTCTGGTACTATGCCAGAAAGCAATTGGGAAGAAAATATAGGCTATAAGGCACATTTTAAAAAGCCAGAAAGTCTGGAGAAAAGGCAAGCAGGTCCAAGTTCAGGCATGATTTCACAAACATGTACGTGCCCAATATCAACATCTGAGGGACCATCTACCTAGATATAATACCAGGGACATCTAAGAGACATGCAATGCTGCTGCAAATACAAAACCATTTTTATGAAATACATAAAAAATAACATTGTGATTATGGAGCATAAGGAGGTTGGTAGAATACCATCTACACTAGTATTTTATAAAGTCAAGTATGTGCAAAGGAGGATTTGGCTCTACCGGCCGGGATGAGATAAAGGGTTTAACGGCAAGCTGTGAGGAGAAGGGAGATGTGGATCTGGGGCCACAACTGGCCCATTGTAAGACCGAGCCAGTTCCCAGAATAGGGGAGGAACTTTCATGGCCCCAACATCAGGCGTTGCTAAAGCTGTTAAGAAGGTTTCCTGATGTTTTAACACCCATACCAGGCGAAACCAGGCTTGTTGCCCACAAAGTAGTTACCCCGCAGGGAGAAATAGTGCGGCAGAGACCTTACAGGTTACCCGAGGCAAAACAGAGGGAAGTAGTGAGTCAAGTGCAGGAAATGCTCAGATTGGGGATAACAGAGGAGTCTAGAAGTCCCTGGAATAACCCCATAGTACTAGTCCCGAAACCCGACGGAACCATGCGGTTTTGCATTGATTTCCAGAAGGTCAATGCCATTTCACGATTTGACACCTACCCGATGCCCAGAATAGAGGAACTTCTCGATCGTTTAGGCCAGGCCACATACCTCACTACTCTAGATATGACCAAGGGGTATTGGCAGATTCCCCTCACCCGGGAATCTTGCCCAAAGACCGCATTTAGCACCCCCATAGGCCTGTTTCAATTCCGCAGAATGCCCTTTGGCTTGCACAGGGCAGCTGCGACGTGCCAAAGGTTGATTGATCTGGTCTTACGCCCTCACCAACAGTATGCAACCGCATACATGGATGACGTGGTGATCCATAGCTCTAGTTGGGCTCAACACTTGGACCACATTGAGGAAGTTTTAAGGGCGATGAGATGTGCAGGAATCACCTTGAATCCTGCAAAATGTATGTTTGGGGGGGAAGGAAGTGAAGGATTTGGGGCATTTGGTAGGGCATGGTATAGTTAAGCCTTTGATAGATAAGGTTGAGAGTGTGAAAACATTTCCAAAGCCCTTAACCAAGAAACAGTTACGCAGCTTTCTGGGATTGATCGGCTACTACCGTTGCTTTATTCTGCATTTCGCGACGGAAAGTGCCGCCCTCACAGAATGCTTAAAAAAAATGCACCGAACAAGCTAAAGTGGTCGGCAGCAGCAGAGCATGCCTTTACGCTCTTAAAGGACAGACTCTGCTGTGCACGGCGTAGACTTTAACCGACCATTTATTCTACAGACTGATGCGTCAGAAATTGGTTTAGGCGCTGTATTGTCACAAAAACAGGAGGGTGGGGAACATCCAATCATGTTTTTAAGCCGAAAGCTAGCGCCAGCCGAACAAAAGTATTCTACAGTAGAGAGGGAGTGTCTGGCCATCAGGTGGGCAGTGGAGGCACTCAGATGTTATTTGACAGGTTGTAGGTTCCTTCTGGTCAGGGACCATGTGCCATTGAAGTGGCTGAACCGGATGAAAGACCACAACCCACGCCTTACCCGCTGGTATATGGCCCTACAGGCTTTTAATTTCCATACAGAGCACTGAGCAGGGAAATTACATACCAATGCAGATGCCCTTTCACGAATTATGGGCTGTGCAGGGGTTAGTACGCCAGCCCGTAATATCTTAAGGGGGGGGGGATGTGTGGTGGCGAGACTGTAGTGGAGCCCACGGAAATGGATAGAAAACAGACATTTACCCCTAAGCAGAAGGATAGTTCAGGGAGTTTTGACTTTGAAACTCCAGCCAAGGAAAAAAAACACACACATAGAGTTGCTGAGTGCAAGCCACGCCCTAGCTCCAAGGCAACCAGGGTAGGTAATGGGGAAAACCTGGGGCAGAGTTTGAAGCCATAGGGCAGCCCCAGTCATTTAAGCCTGAGGAAACAGGAAGAGAAGAGACAACCGGGGGACCTGGAAGAGAAGGAACAGCTGAGGAACCAGGAGGAGAAGGGGAAGATTCTTGCAAGAAAGCTGAGAGAGGGAGGTGTTCTAGAAGCAACCTCAGGAAAGGTTCTCATTGCAACCAGCACACAGGAAACTACAGCTCTAAAGGAAGCCCCTGTTGTAGGAGCATTACAGCAAGCCCTGAGGACAGGAGAGTTTATCCTGAGGAAAATGCTGTCTTTGAGCAGAGCACAGGCGTGGTCCTGCCAGAACCTGGGGAAAGAGTTTCACCTCAAGGAAGGTCTGTAAAGAGCTCTGTTACTAGAAGTAAGGTGAGCCCATTTGAAACCTTGCATAGTTTATTGAAGGATAAGAATCCCCTCAGCCCTTCCAGCATTCCTCTGCATAGAAAGAGGTCTCATTGGGAGAAGGTTTTAAAGTTATTAGAAGAAATAAAACCTGAAATCCCACAAGCTGATTCCAGCCAGATGCTAACTGACCCCGAGTATGAGAGCATGCAGGTAGATAACTATGATTCTGAAAATAGTTCTACCGACTCTCAAATGGACTGTTCTTTGTGTGTAAAGCAAAGTTGAAGAAGCTGTAAGGTTTAAAACTGAGAAAACCCAGAAGCTTTGTACTTGCCTGTTCTGCTAGAAATGTTTGGAATGAAGTTACTAACATTTTAAAGCTGGCAGAGAATGTTCAGAAGCGCTGATTTGAATGCTTAAGAAGTCACTACTTAAACGTATAAGCAGCCAGAAGTAAAGTGGGTTGGCTTTGCATAGTGCTCAGTTTGGAAAAGCAGTTATTTGGGCTGAACTGAGCAAGGAACCCTTAAGCTGTATTCTTGAACTCTGGAAAATATATACTACTGGTATAACAGGCTGAGTGAAGCAGTTGCTACCGGTGTTACTGTGAAAGTTCCTTTTTCTTTATTTGGAGAAGTATCCTACTTTTGTTACTGTATGTTTGAAAGGTCAAAAGAAGAAAATAATAAATTTTTCCTGTATTTGCCTTCCACCCTCGGCTACTCATTTTTTTCACAACTACAATCCCCAGAAGCCTTGGCTCTGGGGAACCCATACTACCAAGGGACAATAGGAGGTATGTCCACTGCCTTTAGGCAACCGCCTAGCCAGCAGGGGGTGCGACAATTGGCATGATGAGGCTGGTGGAAGATTAGCCACACAGCAGAGTATTGAACAGATTGAAAGGGAGAGAGATGATTCAAAGGGAGACCAGCAAGGAGTAGGTTACAGTAGTCAAGACGGGAGGTGATTAAGGAGTGGATAAGTGTCTTAGTAGTGTGTTCATAAAGGAATGGGTGGATTTTGTTGATGTTATAAAGAAACGGCAGGTCTTAGCTATCAGATGGATGTGTGTGGAGGAGAGAGAGAAGTCAAAGACAACACTAAGGTTACGAGCCAAAGAAACAGGGAGGAGTAGAGAATTATCCACAGAGAGTGAGAAAGGTGGAAGAGGAGAGGATGTTTTAGGGGGGAAAATAAGAAGTTATGTTTTGGCCATATTCAATTTCAAGCAGCGATGAGAAATCCAAGCAGCAGTGTCAGAAAGGCAGGCAGAGATCTGGGTCTGGATTTCTGGAGAGATTTCAGGTATAGAGAGGTAGATCTGGGAGTTATCGGCATAAAGATGGTACTGAAAGCCATGGGAACAGATGAGTGCACCAAGGGACTGGGTATAGAGAGAGAAAAGGAGCGGACCCAAGACAGATCCTTGGGGTACACAAACAGAGCGGGATAGCAGCAGAGGAGGAGCCACCAGAACTAACACTAAAAGAGCAATGGGAGAGATAGGAGGAGAACCAGGATAGTACAGAGCCCTTAAAACCAAGTGATGACAGGGTATCAAGGAGAAGGTTGTGGTCAACAGTGTCAAAAGCAACAGAGGTCAAGAAGGATGAGGAGAGAGTAAAGGCCCTTGGATTTTCCCAGGAAGAAGTCACAGGAGACTTTGGCAAGAGCCGTTTCAGTAGAGTGTAAAGGACGAAAGCCAGATTGTAAAGGATCCGGGAGGGCATGAGAGGAGAGGAAGTCAAGGCAGCGGCGGTGAACCGCACATTCAAGTAGTTTAGAAATGAAGGGGAGGAGGGAGATGTGTCGATAATTAAGAGGACAGGTAGGATCAGGTGAGGGTTTCTTGAGGAGAGGTGTAACTACAGCATGCTTGAAGGCTGCAGGGACAGTTGCAGTGGAGAGCGGTAGATTGAGAATATGAGAGATGGAATAGACAACAGTGGAGGCAATGGGGCTTAGGAGATGGGTGGGGATAGGATCAGAGGAGCAGGTGGTGAGTTTGGAGGAAGAAAGAAGGTGTGCAGTTTCTTCTTCAGAGATCACAGAAAAGGAAGAGAGGGTAGTAGAGGTAGAGGGGGAAAGTTGGGAATGAAGAGTGAGAGGAGGGGAAGGAGATGAAGTAGTTGACTTTGTGGGGAATTGGAAGGTGATCTTGTGGATTCTGTCATGGAAATAGTCAGCCAGGGTTTGGGCAGAAAGGGAGGGAGGGGTCGGGGGCAGAGGCACTTTGAGGAGAGAGCTAAGAGTAGTAAGAGACGGCGAGGGTCAGATGCAAGAGAGTTAGTCAGACAGACATAATAGTCTTGCTTGGCAAGAGCTATGGCTGACTGGAAAGAGACAAGCATGTATTTGAAGTGTAGAAAGTCTGCAAGGGAGCGGAATTTGAGCCAAACACGCTCAGCTGAACAAGCACAGGAACATAGATAGCAGGTAGTGGATGAAAGTCAGGGCTGTGGTGCAATACGCCACACAGGATATGGCATGGATGGAGCAAGAGCATCCAGAGCAGAGGAGAGTGCAGCATTTTAGGAACCTACTGCCTCATCAAGAGATGACATAGTGGAGGAAAGAGATGAAGAAACAGTTTAGGAGAGAACCAAAGGATCAATAGCATGAAGATTTCTAAATAGGTTGGAGGAGACAGGATGAGGTTGAGGAGGCAGGTGATGAAGAGTGAAGCTTAGCAGGTGATGGTCAGATAAGGGAAGAACTGAGGTACAGAAGTTTGAGGGTAAGCAACTAGAGAAAAATACCAGGTCAAGGCAGTGGCCATGCTGGTGAGTGAGGGCAGTAGAGCAAAGCTGGAGGTCGAACGAGGAGATAAAGGAAAGGAGCTTTAAAGCATAAGGATCAGAGGGGTTATGAATATGAATGTTAAAATCCCTGAGAATAAGAGTGGAGGAAGAGGAATCCAGAAAGAAGGAAAGCCACGAGTCAAGGACACTGAGAAAGGTGGAAGCAGACTTGTTAGGAGGTCAATAAATAACAGCTACCCAGAGAGGTAGTGGAGTGAAAAGGTGGATGGAGTGGACTTCAAAAGAGGGAAAGGAGTGAGACTGAGGCAGCAGGAGGGGTTGGAATTGGCAGAAGGGAGAAAGTAGAAGCCCTACACCACCATGGCCAGTGGAACGAGGTGTGAACTTCCATCACAGAGAGCAGTGACAGAAGCAGTGTCTTCTGGGAAGAGCCAGGTCTCAGAGCAAGAAGATGGAAAGCATTAGAGATAATCATGAGTAAAAGCAAAGTTTATTAGAGATGGCGTGTGCGTTCCACAAGGCACATGAGAAAGGGAGAGTGGAAGGGGAAAGGAGAGGGATATGAATAAGATTAGAGGTGTTGCATGAAGATCTCTTCTCGGAGTGTGAAAGAAGACTAGGGGGGGGGGGGGGCCAGGGTTGGGGTTGATATCTCTGGAAGAAGGAAGGAGAAGGAGTAGCAGAGTATGAGGCAGAAAGGAGACAATATGGCAGAAACAAGGGTGAGATTACCTTAGAGAGAGAGGAGATGGCTGAATGAAAGGCAGAAAGTGGTGAAGCTCAAGAGCTGATGATAGCGTAGAAGACAGAATGGAGGGGGAAGTTAGAATGGTAAAGGGGAGTTGAGGAGGGGAGGAGTGAAGGTGCTGGTAGTAGGGGAGACAATTAGATATTATGAAGAAAAGGAAGACAATGTGATGAGGAGCCATAGAAGAGGAATAGAGAGGAGAACAGAGGCCAGAAGAAATAGATGGTGGCAGAGAGCCCAAAGGGATTTGGTGCACCTGTGAGTAAGTGAAGTAATGTGTAGATGACAGCTATAGGAGCCACCGAGTGGGTGGGGTATAAGTTATTCAGCTGAGAAAAGCTGAACAAAAGTGCAAAAAAGGGGACAGTGAGGTAAGGGAGTACACTAACAATGAAAAATAAATAAATATGTAGAGAAAGACAGACAGGACTCACAGAAAGCCAGCAAATTCACTCACAAGCAAGTAAAATTCACCTTTCCAGCAGAGCTTGTAAGAGGGGCACTTCTCTTCCCAAAGGACCGAGAGGCAAACAGAGCTAAGCACATGTGGAAGACAGGAAAAGGGGCTAAACAATACCTCAGCAGGGGGGAGGGGTTAGTCACTCAGGTAGAATTAGAGCAGATAGACAGAGCAGAAGGTTCCTTCAGCAAGGCAGTTTTGTCCCACCCTGGGTCCTTACTACATTGGTATATTCTACTCATCTGGACTGGTCTATTAGGATGATAAAAAAGGAGAGATTTTACATACCTGATAATTTTCTTTCCTTGAATATGCTAGACCAGTCAAGGACCCGCCCTGAAACACTTTTCTTACATGTCTGCAAGTCCTGCTACCACTTCATTGTATGGTTAGGTTCAAAGCCTAATGCAGAGATGATTATGGAAAGACAGCCAAATACATTTTCTATTGATCTTTCCAAATTATGGTTGTTGCAATATACCATTTATAGTTTCTGAGGTTTGCTTACTGCTTGGGAAGTGTCATAATGGCTTCTCTCAGTTGCTGCATCAGAGGATATACCAAGTGACGACATCACTGAAAGTTGCTCAAGTCTGCCTCTACCTGCTGGATGTGGAGCATAACCCACTCATCTGAACCTGTCTAGCAGCATTCAAGGAAAGAAAATGATCAGGTATATAAAATGGCTCTAACTACTCAAAGAGAAATATTTCATAAAAGAAAATTTGTCTAGATAAACCTATATCTACATGGAAACATGGCTTTGAAAATTACCTTCCACATTCAAAGTAACATCGCTTATGATCAATGTTAATTTAGTGGATTGAAGACATTCATAAGAGGTATTTTTATAATAGGCCACATATTATATAGCCTATTTTATAAACACACATAGGGGATATTTATTAACATGAAGTAAGTGCACATCCTCCACGGTAAATGCAGGAGCTTACCCAGCATCTGCCCTGCATTTACTGTACAGGAAAGACACTGCATGAAATCACATTACATGTGACTCTTGTGGTAGTGCAATGAGACTGGCGTCATTTTGAAACCTGCAGTTGATGGGGCAGGAGCTGAGGAGGACTGCTCCTGCCTCCATCACCACTTGGCCACCAAAGATTCCATGAGTAGGTCCTGGGGGGCTGGGAGCTGGGAAAGGGGAGTGGGGATCATGCCTTGAGAGGGGGCTAGTTGGGAGATGTTGCCTTTGAATGTGAATTTGCTTCCCAGGGTGACAGATGCGGAATTTGGGGGTATGTATTATGAAGGATGGCAAGGGAGGATTGGAGCACAGAAAGGGGGTTGTGCAAGAGGGATGCTGTAGTGTGGTGGCTGTGATCAGGTGGGGGATTGTGTTTGGGGGGTGATAACAGCAGCACTGCATAGCAAAAGCAATTGATGTTCTTCTTATGGGAAGCAGTCATGCTACTGGACTGCCAATGGCAGACCATACTTAATGCCACATCTTGAAGTGGCGTTAAGTACCACCATACTATTGGCAGTCATGACAGCCAGCATGCAGCAGCATCCCGCAGGCTGTCGCTGGTCAACATGCCCACTCTCTGCCACAATTTGCCACGCTCAGAGCAGTAGGTATAGGATGTTTAATGTGCTGGCTCCTTAGAGTTCCTTAGCTGTTAATGTGGACATTCACTAAAATGCATGTTAAACATTAGCACACTTTAGTAAACATGCTTCATGGACACCTATGGGTCCAATTTTAAGAGGCGAATAGCGGGGCTGTACATTCCAGGAGGACTGCAGACTCGCTATCTGTCCTGACTGTATGCCAGAACACGATCTCCCTGCATGCACATAGTCGCAGTTTGAGGAGATCTGGACAGGGGCAGCACGGGGGTGGAAAGTGGGCAGGGCGGGAGCGGGTCAGGCACCCAGACATACATGGCTGATTCAGGTCACGCCTCTGTACGTTTGGCAGTCACCAAGAAGACACCTTGGAGGTGGAATAAGCTCTGGGTGCCCATGCAAACAGTCCCGGGTAGTCACCTGACAGAAATGGAGCCATGGAATGTGAGGCCCCGCCGCCCGATTCTGGCCCTGGCAGACACTGTTGAGGGTCAGGCGGCGGGAATACTGGTCTGGTGGGGAGTCGGGCCTTTGCCACACCAGCAGGAGCAGGGGAGGCCTGGCTGCTCTGCTTCCAGAATGTCTCCTGCAGCTGCTGCAGGGGCACACTGGGCCGCCCTGATGTCCAATCCTGCATTTGCCTAAATCCCGTGGCGCAGAATCGGGTACAACAGAACCCATGCTATTCTGCGACGCCTGGATGGCATGGACGTGCCCCTTCCTGGATCGGGTTCCACGTGTCTATAAAATACTGAATGCAAACCAACAGTAATAGTAGCTATATTGAACCCATGGACATTTATGTCTGCTCTGGAGCAGGCATAAATGTTAGTATGTACAGTAAATTAGGCACAAAATTGCATATTGTATAAAATATGCACATAAATAATGATCCTACTTGTGTCCAAATTGGGCCCCAGAATGCACCAACAAAAGGGTCAGGTAAAAGTATGTGCCTTCTTGTCTCATAAAACCCTTAATGTAATTTTATGAAAGCTCTTTTATGTGCATAAAGAGGCCTTTACATGCAAAAAATCCTTTATAAAATTCTCTCCATAGTCAACATTTTATTCCAAAAGTACCTGGGCATTTTAATTCATCTGTGTAATCTCCACAGTCATTTGAACCATCACATATCCATTCTGGAAGAATGCATAAAGAAGTGGAATTGCAGCTTACAAAGCCAACAGCCTTCACACCAAGTTTGTAGAAATCCATACAATCTGTGTTATCTAAAAGAAGAAGGAAGTTTAAATTACAGTATATCCAATAATAAGAACCTGGATGAATCCCCACCACCTCCCTCAACTATGTCCTCCACATCCCCACAGTAACCACATAGACAGACTTTGTTGGAACTTACAGGCCACACCTTTCTTAATATACAATTACAGTTTTTGATATTAGATGATTTTTAAAAGTAATTTTAGGTGATTCTGGCAATAAGGTGTTTTGAGAGGGTCAGAAAAATAAGGGTTTGGCTGGTGCTTTAGTGTCATGAAATTCAATGTGCATTTTTTAGGTGGGTTTGGATTTTTAAGGAGGTTTTAGAGAGTCTTAATCCTATGTGACAAGCATGAGAAGCAACAAGCAAATAAAGTCAGGGCAATGTTCCCTCTAATTTTCTGTAAGCTGTGTGCGCATAAAATATCAGCTATGCAGCTTTTGAAGGAAGGTTAAATTTTTGTGCGCCACATAACGACACTCGGAGTTATATACTTTAAAATTTGACTACACGTCAGAATACAGTATGTACACCACATTTTTAATGAAAATAGACGATTACTAAATGAAGCGGAAAATTTCTAGTAATTACAATCACAACTTTTAAATTTTAAGACGTCTGTGTTGTTTTCTATCAGAATCAGAACCGTAATTTATGTGCGCTCTGCTGTAAAGTATGTGCGCTCGCTCGGCGAGGTGTGTGCGCACGCACACGTGCACAGCTTAGAGGGAACAGTGAGTCAGAGTAAGGAATTCTGTTCAGTTTCAGTTAGTACATCTTCCCCAGAGTAATAGGAATTTTGTAAGGAGTCCTTCGGTTCAATGCCAAAATAGCCCTGGAGATTGGAAAATGAGCCAGTTCCTGGGGTTATGGAAACATACCCTGTCAGAGATAGGAAATGACTCAGCAATTTGCCTAGAAGGAGGAGAGATGAGAAGACTGCCAAGTCCCATGGGAGCATATAGGCCATGCTTTAGAGAAGAAAGAAAGGACAGCAGACTCTCTGAAGGCTTCCCTTACCTCAGCTGGTACACCCCTGAGGAATCAGATGAGAGTATGGAGATAGATCCTGTGGAGGAAAACCTCTCACTCCCAACTGAAGAAGAGGAGCTGAAGTTCTTAGATGAAAGTAATGGAACAAGCTCAGCTTTATCATAAACTGTCCAGGCTAGATGGAGAGAGAGGCCAAGATGGCAGACACACGTTAGCCAGCTCTCTGTGTGCTCCCTACTTTTTTGTTTTCTAACTTTTTCCTCTATGCTTTATTATGCCATGTAAACAGAAAGTGAAGTTTGGAAACTGCAAAAAAGTGCTGATGTGGCTAAGTGTCCTCTTGATGCCTTTGTGAGGCCCACTGGTGCAGCCAGTGCTCTGGTGCAGTCTAGCTCACTGGGGTCAACAGGAGCAGAAGGCAGATCTTCGCGACCCCCAGAGCTGCAGGTCACGCTGAGCCCGGAAGTGCGGATTCCTCCAGTACAGCCCTCAGTTTGCGATGACGGGTCATCCTTAGGAGAAATACCTGGATTACTACTCCTGGTTCGTTGATGGCTGAGGAGGTATTATCAACAGCATTTTCTGTCGCCGCATTGCTGCCTGGAGAGTCAGGGAACCTGATTGCTTCTGCTTTGAACCCTCCAGTTTCAGTGGGCCCAGAAGGGGCTTTTTGCCTGTGCAGACTGCATTGACCGGACTGGAGTGGACTGGACTGCATTGACAGGAGTGGACTGGACTGGACTGGACTGCATTGACAGGAGTGGAGGAGTGGCCTAGTGGTTGGGGCAAGGTACTTCAGGCCGGAAGGTCAGGGGTTCAAATCCCATTAGAGGACAGCAACCTTGGGCTGGAAGGACTGGGGTTTCTAGTCCCACAGGTGCTCCTTGTGGTCTTGGGCAAGCCACTTAACCCTCCATAGCCCATGTTCCCTGTAAAATAGTTATCTCCAAGTTATAATGCCCTGTTCAATGTAATTTCAGTTTGTTCAATGTAAACCGCACTGATGCAGAATAGCGTGGTATATAAGAGAATGTAAATAAAATAAATAAGGTAAACTTCTGCTAGTTCGTCTGGCAGTTGTAACTTTGGATGCTTTCTGGGAAGGGTTGCAGACATTGGAAGCCTCTTTAACTTTGCTGCTTACGACTTTACAGTCAGCAATATCTGGCATTACACAGGTTACGGATCAGCAAAAGCAGGATGTGGTCTTGTTGACCTCCACAGTAACTAAGTTGGAGCATAAAGTTGAGGACACTTTGACTCTTTGTTTTTGTTACTAGGAATTTGACGAGTATTCATGGGAAATTAGAAGCTTTAGAAATGCTGTTCGCAAAAAGAATCTGCGCTTACTTAATTTTCCCCGTATTCCATCAATTCATCCAGAGGAGTTATTTAATTCATGTGCAACTTCTAGCTTGAAAACTCCCCCAGAGTCTTTATCTCCATTGGCTAGGATTTTCTATTTACCCACAGCTAAGTGCAGAGACCATGGTGATTCCTCACCTGCTCATTCCCCCCCCCCCCCCCCCCCCCGATTCATTGGATCTAACTGGTTTCCTGGAGGCTTTGGGTTCTGATTCTATCCCATGAGCAACACTGCTTTTGACTTTGGCTCTTGAGCCTGATCGGAACTGGTTACTGAAGTTGTACTTTCGTGCCAGAAATCAGCCCTTTATGAGAGAACAGGTTAGGATGTTTCCAGAAGCTTCCAAGTCCACTCAGAAGTGTTGTTAACAGTTTCTTTTGCTTTGTCCTAAAATTCTTCAGTTAGGGGGTTTATTCTTTTACATTACCCGTATAAATGCTTAATTAAATATATGGGGGTTAATTATATTTCTTTTGAGCTTGCTCATCTGACACAGTTCAATGTGGGAAAAAGTCAGGACTCCCCTGCAGCAACCTGTAATTTTTCTGGATTCTCCTTTGGTATAGGGAAAGTTGTTGCACACATTAGATAGATTTTTTGCATTAGTTATTGTCTTATTTCCTTTTCATTTTAACTTTGTTTTGTGTCTTGGCCTCTCTCTAATTTTGTGGGCTAGTGAAAGAGTATCTATTACAATTTAGCCTTGAGATGTGGTGGCTGGATTTTCTTCCATCTTTCTTTTTCTTTCTTTCTTTTCTGTAACAAGTGTATAATCCTTGTATAATTTTTTCTAAATGCATAAATATAAAATAATGAAAAAAAAGTCATCATACTGTTCCAGAAGGTGTGTGCCTTCCTACTTTGCTTCTCTCTATTGATTCTAAAAGAGGGAGTTGTACTAAAGAGAGAGAAAACAAGGAATGAAAGACAGTTTGCAGGAGTGAAGCACCAGCTGTCCATTTATGCTGAATGTTTTTGCAAACAGCTGTGATAATGTACTAGAGGCATTTAAAGATATATTTTTCCTTTTTGCTGAGTATTCAAAAGGGTGGTGACCCCCAGAATTCAGAGATGGTTTGTGAGATAAAAGGCCATGGCTGAAGAGATGCATCGGGGAGTTTTATGGCAGCCAAGTCAAATTTAGAGACTGCATTCCTCTCCCTCCTCCCCTATTTTTACTACTTTTGGTTACAAGACAGAGGTAGCCTGGTGGATAAGAAGCCTCAGCTGTAGAGTTGTGTTGGAGAAACTAAAGGCAGCTTAGGACCCTTCATGCTTTTTGGTGCATTATGTCCTGATTAAGGACTCCCATTATAAAGTAAACAGCCTGTCTTGTTTAAGAGTACATGTTCTTCTCCCTTTTCTTGTATGAACTTGAACACAATACAAATTCTCTTGTAAAGCTAGGAACCCTGTGGTTCTTTTCCTCTTTTACCCTTCCCACTGAAGCAAGTAAGTACTGTTCCTGACTTTCTGAGTACATCAACATTTGGACATCTTCTTCCAAATAAGAACTTCAGCAAATCGTGCATACTTGGAAGGTGACCTAGGGGTATGTGTACAAGGCAGTGCTAGCAGCCTCCATGTGATATCAGAGCCATGGCCCCATTGAATTCAGTGGGGCCATGGCTCCGATACCGCATGGAGGTTGCTACCGCTGCTTTGTAAACATACCCCCTAGTTTAGAGGGCCCCGCAGCCATCTCTCTTCCTGCTTCTGACCTGCACTCTTGACCCCATGGGCCAATGGATCAGCTGGCACTTTACTCTTAAGTTGGAAACAAAGTGGAGGGTGAAGAGGTGAGTCTTGAGTTCACAGAAGGTTAGGAGGTCTGTGGTGTTTCTTATGTTGGCCGAGAGGGAGTTCCAGGTAGTTTTTTCACTCCAGTCCTCCTCAGGCTCTATTCCCTGAAGAGAAAAGGAGGTAGTAGTGGCATCAGCCATTAAACTGACAACATCAACAACTGGGATTTTGACTCTCCCTTTTATTGCATATCTATAAGAAATGAAAAATATTATATAGCACAGTACAGAACCCATCATTGAGCCCTTTTCCTGCTTGCTGCTGAATCCACAATCTTATTATGATGACTGTATTCCAACTTGCTGCATGTCAACAGATGGGTGATCAAATTCTAATAAACATAAACATCTGTTTCAGATGCCAGCCTCAAGTGGACCTGCCCTCTACCACTTAATGTCATCTGTGTTCACTCAGGTAACACCTTCTGCAGGTGGTGGGATACCCCCAGGCAGATCGCTTCCAAAAGAGTGAGTCATAAGTGGGTTGCCCCTTTTGGAGACCCTTCCTGATTGCCTGCAGGACTGGGGCTGTAAATGTAATTAAGGGTTGGCTGGTGGGTCACTTGTTTCATGAGGTTATGGGATAGGTTTGCTATTTGTTGTTTTTCAGGTCAATATTCAAACTCTGTGATCATTTTTTTAAGCATTGGCCAGAGCATTTAAATTATCCACATGTTCGATGCTGTTATCCAAATCATAAGACTTGCCATTATGGGTCAAACCAATGTTTTTTTTCTAGCCCAGTATCCTATTTCCATGTAACTGATAGGATCACAAAAAGTAGATAGATATTTTGCTATATGCCCGCAAAGATATGTTGGGGCTTTCATCAGCTCTACCTTAATAACGGCTTATAGACTTTTCCTCCAGGAATTTGAAAACCCATGGAGCATTTTTGTTCATTTAGTTGTGGAGATCTTCTGTTTATTGGTTTTTGTCTAGGTGACTCTTTCCTTGTGTTTTTTTTTTTTTTTTTTTTGGGGGGGGGGGGGGTTGTGCTCCAGTGTTCATTTTGTGTTTGTTTCTTCATTTTTGCTGGTGTTTTCCTATGTCGTCCTCAGCCTTCTGGCTTTTTTTGGTAATAGGCCCTTCTCATCTGTGTGCTTTAGTTCTTATCTGTTGGTGCATCAGCCTTTAATCCTGTTCCGCAGCTGTTTCAGTTTTGCCATGGAATGGGTCAGGTTTGAGGTCTCGTGTTGGCCTCCTTAATGACAGGTCTATTGCATTTGCATGAGACTGTAAAGCAGCCCTGGTTTGCAGGGGCGGCCCAAAGGTGGTGCAGGGCCATGTGTGGAGACTCATTGCAGGAACTCATTTGCACATCCACTGGACCTCATTTGCATAAACATAATTTATTTTATTTTAAAATGTATATGTTGCTAACTAGAATTTTAGGCAGCTTTCAAAGGAGTACTTCACAAGCCTCTCTTGTGTCTTGGCAATGACTTAGGGGCATGTTTACTAAATCTTAATGTGCATTAAGTGCCACTGCACCAATAAAAATAAATGGGTGTTCCTGCACTTAGCGCACATTAACATTTGTGAATGTGCATTAACTTTTAAACATGCCTCTTAATGAGTGAAAACCATTCGTATCCACTTCCTTCTAGACACATTCACCCCCCCATCAGCCCATCTCATCCCAGAGCCCCCATCAGCACATTTCCAATCCTATTCCAGCCCCCCATTAGTCCACTTCCAGGCCTAGCCCCCCCATCAGCCCATTTCCAATCCTAGACCCCCAGCAGCCATTTCCAGTCCTATCCTAGCCCCTTCATCAGCCCATTTGCAGTCCTAGCCTAGCCTCCCTCCCTCCCCCCCCCCCCCCCGAAGAACCCTGTACCTGTCTGACCGGCTTCAGAGGGAGCCAAGGAGGCCTGAGGCCCCAGCTCACCTCTGTACAGCCACTGGAGTGAAGAGCACCATTTTCCTTCACTCCAGCAGCTGTGTTCTCGTGTAGCCAGTTGGTACGCTAAGTACCGGGAAACAGGAAATGCCCTTTAACCTCCGGCGCGCCAGCAGGCTACACAAGAACATAGCTGCCGGAGTAAAGGAAAATGCCACTCTTCACTCCAGCAGCTGTGCAGCAGTGAGCTGGGGCCTTGGGCCTCCCCAGCTCCTTCTGAAGCCGGCCCTGCCAGGAACCGAATAGCCAGGCCTGCCGGGAGGTGAACAGCATATGCGGGATGAAGTTGGCGCAGGGCCCTCTGAAGCACGGGGTCCTGTGCAAACAACATTCCCGCACAATGGATGGTCCGGCCCTGCTGGTTTGTTCTCTTCTTTCTTGCAATCAACTTCAGATACGGTGTTTGACTGAGACGTGGCTTAAGGATACCGATTTCACTTTTCTCAGCGATGTGTCACCACCTGGATATTCTTACCTGTCTCAGCGGCGTTCTTCTAATTTGGGGTAGTGGTATGGCTGTCATTTTTGATAATTTCTCCTTGGTTTGGATTGAGGTGTCTTTGTATGAGGATTATTTTTTAAGATATAGTCAGAGCTGCCTTTGTACATGCTTCTTTTCTATTGCCCCCCTAATTTGTCTGGGACTCAATGGGAGTTGCTTTTAACTCTTATTTCTGATATGGTGGTAAAGTTTAATAATTTGATAATTAAGGGTGATTTTAATATTCATGCAGATAATCCCCAGGTGGTCTGGGAAAAGGAATTATTATCTCTTTTAGCTGATATTAGTATGATCCAGTTAGATTGCAACCTGGCATGGCTTTTTTTCTTCTATAGCCATTTCATGGTCAGATCACTCTCTGGTTCATTTTTCTTTTCATTGTAGTTCTATTTCTCTGGTGGTGTCACCTACAGTTGTGTGGACTCAAACACTTTGGGATTTCAATTTTGAGGCTTTTTTTACAGAATTGTTCTTTTTCTACTAATTTTATGGAGTTATCATTGGAAGACCAGGCAGCTTGTTAGCATGATTCCCTGTAGTATGCCCTGGATTGCTTGGCCCCACGGAGGGCCAACCCTTGCTATCACGAGGGTCTGCAGCTTATAAAGAGGCAATTGCATAGTGTGGAAAGGATGCGGAGGAAGCATAAGTCCCTAGCCCTTTTAGAGCAGTTTCGGGAAGTAGCTTGAACTTATTCTAATCTAGTAGCCTAGGCAAAAAAACATTTTATTCACGGCTCATTACCCATTGTTACAATCTATCTTGGGAGCTTTTTGCATCTTGAATGAATGGTTTTCTGTTTTGACGACACCACCCAATATTCCATCCACTGAAAAATGTGTGACTTTCTTTCAGGCTAAAGTGCAGGCTATTCGTCAATCATTCCCTGCGGTGGTGCCATCTGGGCTGGTGGTCCCATCTGGGCTGGTGGTCCCATCTGTCTCTACTCCATCTTCTTCTGTTGGTAGTGGTATCTTCAGCCTCCTCAGAGTTATGAACTTCATTTTCACCAGTGACACTTCTGTTTTTACAGAACATTCTTGCTCAGCTTCATTAGAATAAATGGAAATTATATACCCAGAATGCACCAAGCATTGCCTTCCAGTAACAGGATTTACTTTATCCGTACAAAACTGACTGGATAAAATTTATACCATAACCTGGGGGAAGGAATTTTTATAATTAATGATTTGCCTGGGTAACTCCCTAAGTATCAAGATAAATCATTAGAATATCATCCTAAGAAACAGATTTTGTCTTTCATATCTTATCTCTTAGTGAGAGTAGGGAATGGGATTAGGACTAGGTTTATATGTAATGATGTTTGCTTTTTCAGGTCCCATCCAACAGTAGAAGAAAAGCAGGATTATACTTATTAGAACAGCAAATAATATTTGCATAATGCCAGACACAAAATACAACACTAACATGTTTAAGTGATTA
This sequence comes from Ichthyophis bannanicus, assembly GCA_033557465.1. Lineage (NCBI taxonomy): Eukaryota > Metazoa > Chordata > Amphibia > Gymnophiona > Ichthyophiidae > Ichthyophis > Ichthyophis bannanicus. The sequence continues at coordinate 728,345,427 of CM066036.1, read as the reverse complement.
ACAAAAAAACTCTAACAGAATAGGGGGCCTATTTACTAAGATGTGTTAGCAGTTAGCATGACAGCAGGCATATGCTAACAGTGTGGCAACCTCAACAATTATTTATTTATTTATAGTCTCTTATATACCGCACTATTCAGCATCAGCGCGGTTTACAATAAACAAGGAGTTACACAATTCAACGGTACTTTGTGTACAATTAATATGATATTCTAACTGCCTCTGTTAAAGGTAGAGGCATGTTTACAATAGTACACTTAGCAGATAATGGACCCACATTAAGAGCTCCTGCATGCTAAAAACAGTCACTAAGTTAAAATTTCTATGCTAATTGCTTAACATATGACGGGGTTGGACTGGGCAGATTGATGAAGATTTGGCATGGACTGTATGCACACTGCAGTTGCGACACAGTACCCATCCCCATCCCTTTGGGTCAAAGGGGTGTACAACATAAAAATTCACTAACAGTTGTTGGTGAATTCATGTGCATCTCTTAGGGGGAGAGAATGTCCAGCAGGGGGTCACAGGGGTGTGCAGCAGCTGTTGAATTGATTTGCATCTCTTAGGGGGAGAGAATAAAGTTCCCTCCTCAAGTCTTCTTGCTGAGTGCGCATCTCTTAGGGGGAGAGAATAAAGTTCCCTCCTCAAGACTGAGTGCCTTCACGTAGTGACCCCGTTGTATAACATCTATACTAAATCTCAGCAAGATGACACTACAATTAAAGTTTGGTAGGAACGAAGAAGAAAAATACATACTGGCCGCATGTCGCCCAGGATAAAAAGATGCCCACCCATAGCTTATGCACTAGAGCTAATGATGGTGGTTGTGATAGTGCAAGTGCTGCAGATGTAGATAACATCCCTGCCACAAATAAAGGCCATAGTGGGCCTGTTCATGAATCCACTGTGGCAGGAGATAAATACGGAAAAGAATGAAAAAGTTAAGAGGATTAACTACGATTAAATGGAATTCTGAAGATAAAGAGGAGATAATGTACTGCTATATTTATGCTACAAACCCTATATTTAAATCAAGTGGGTATACAAAGAGTCTGTCAAAAGCTAGAAGAAAGAGGAAAGAACTCAAGATGGAAGCTCTCTTTGGCACAATGCAAGTATTACGCTGAGCATTAGCAGTAAATTTGAAAGACTAAGATCATATTCCACATACCCTTGCTTAGAAGTGAGGTTCACAACTGGCATAGTATGTGCAAAACTAACCCATTTGGAGAAATTTTGCAGGAGTACTCAGTTTGACTAAATCTGAAAAAACTTCCAGTCACACTCTAAATTATCCTACAAAAAAAATCTCACATACACTTCCAAAGGTCAACCTCACTATCTTTAATAGTTTAAACTTCTGCCTGAAAAACGGCAATCAATTAACAAGAAAGCATAAAATTCAAGGGAGAAAAAGGCCTCAGTTGTTTAACCATTTTCCCTCTATCCAGTAGAAACCTGCCTAAAGGGGAAAGTGCTGCATCTAACCATCACCTGCCAAAAATCTCCCCATTTATCTCCAATCAAAACCTTTTTTATTTATACTTTAAATACCTAAGTTAAAAATACTGCAATATAAGCTCTTTTCATCACAAAGTGTTCCAATGCCCTATATAACAGTAGCCAGCACTCTAATGCCATCTGGCAATAACACTGTTCCTGAAATGGAAAAGGAGAAAGACTTAACTGGAAGAGGCAGCAAACAAATGGTACAACAGTGCTCAAAGTTACTATTCTTGCAATTGCCAGCTCTTCAGGCAGGACAAGCACCCAACAAAGATCTTTGTTTCACTGATTCCAACTTCTTCAAGGGTGATATCTCAAAGAAACAATTCAACATTTACTCCAGCAATGCTGTATTTATCTACCACCTTCACTTTCAAATTGAAACCTAGCCAATCGAGGAGAAGGTAGGCGGAGCCACACAATAACCCACCACTCAACAGAAAAACTCAAAATATGGAAGACTTAAAAAAAATCTACAATCAGTTTTGTTCTTAACAATTTGTCCATTCGGATCAGCAGATGTTCTTCTAGTTTTCATCTTCTTAAACTTGAGGTTCACTGTAATCAAATCAAGGCACAAAATCTCAAAAAATACTCCAGTCATTTTTGTTATTAAGTCGCTCTGATTCCTTAAGATGCAGATATTCTATCCATTTCTGCTCTCGTTGCAGAAGAATTTTCCCGCGGTCTCCACAACGCAACGACAGGGAAATATGGTTGATGGCTATACATCACAAATCAGGAAAATCATGCATAAATTGCATACAATGCTCAACCAATGGAGCTTCTCTTGTATGTTTAGATAGACTGTATTTATGTTCTGATAAAGCGTAGTTACTCACCTGTAATAGGTGATCTCCAGGAACAGCAGGAATTAAGTCTTCACATATGGGTATCGTCGGTACCAATGGAGCCTGCATGGAAACGCTCCCCAGTGTCCAATAGGAAAGCTTTTGGGAGCATCCCACTGCCCCTGAGTTGCTGCCTTCCGACCTTTCCTACTCTCCCTCTTCAGTTAAGTTTATAGCTGAGACAAAGGAGAGAAGGAGAGCTACAGAGCGACAACTCCTAGGGGAAGTGGGTGGGTTGTGAAGACTTAATTCCTGTTGTTCCCAGAGATCACCTATTACAGGTGAGTAACTACGCTATCTCCAGGAACAAGCAGGAATGTAGTCTTCATATATGGGACTCCCCAGCTGAAAGATGTTAGGGATATGACCCCAGAAAGCTGTAAAACCGAGGTTGAGATGGGTCATGCTTCCTCCCATGGATCTCTGGCATCGAAACCTGGGACGGCGGGTAGGAGTTGTTCTAAGTCTGAAAGAGATGCTGGAGAACAGCTTGACCAAACGAAGCATCCCGATGGGAGTCCTTGTCTAAGCAGTAGTGGGCTGCAAAGGTGTGTACTGAAGCACAAGTGTCTGCTCTACAGATGTCGTCAATGGATACTGAGCGAAGGTTAGCCATAGAGGCTGCCATTGCTCTCACATTGTGAGCTGTGACATGACCTTCAAGAGGAAGTCCTCTGCTCTCATAAGCAAAGGATATGCAATTTGCAATCCATTTGGACAAAGTCTGTTTGGAAACTGGTAGCCCAAGATGACTAGAGTCAAAGGCAACAAAGAGCTAGGAAGACGTTCGATGTTGCTTAGCTCTCTGAAGGTAAAAGGCCAAGGCTCTTTTACAATCTAGAGTGTGCAGATTCCTTTCTGTATTGAAAGCATGAGGCTTAGGGGAAAATACAGGAAGGTAAACAGTGGTTTAAATGAAAGGGCAAAACCATTTTTGGCATAAAATGTGGGTGAGTTTTAAGAACTACCTTATCATGGTGAAACCTTGTATAAGGAGGATCAGCCATTAAAGCTTGGAGCTCACTGATGCGTCTCGCAGAGGTGAGAGCAATTAGGAAAATTACTTTCCAAAAAGAAACATTAGAGATGTAGTGGCCAGAGGGTCGAAGGGCGGTTTCATGAGCTGCCCAAGGACAAGATTCAAATCCCATGCCACGGGCGGTGGCTTAATGGGAAGTTTAGTCAAGAGTAGCCCTCTCATAAACCTTGCTACAAGAGGATGAGAGGAAACAGGTTGTCCATCTAAGGGCTTGTGGAAAGCAGCAATGGCACTAAGGTGGACTCTTACTGAATTGGTCTTAAGAGAAGAGGATGATAAATGGAGGAGATACTCTAGTAACGCCTCCACTGGCACTGAAAAGGAGTTAAGCTCCTTTTTAGAACACCAGCTAGAAAACCTTTTCCACTTGAAGGAAACTATTATATTGTAACAAAGTATTTCTATCTGTTGGTTTTGAAAATCCTATAGTCACAAAGGTATTTACTGAAAGCAGGAGAGGAGGCCTTCCACAACAAACAGGTAAGGAGGAAAACCAGCGGAGGGCAAAAACCACAGCCAAACACTTAGATAAAAACAAGGGAGCTTTATTGTAGACCCAATAAAGTTCCCCTGTTTTTATCTAAGGGGTCTGTTTACTAAAGGCCGGTGTTGTGCGGTCCGCGGTACCGAGCGGGTGCCGTATAAGGAGTGGGCGTTCCGTCGTGAAGAACAGAAGCTGTGATTGACAGATGCGCTAAGGTGCGCGGCGCCCGTGTGGTTAGTGCCCTGTGACATTACGGCGTTTGATCTGTGCACATAGATCACACTGCTCACGGTTTTTGGGCTTCCACTATTGTGCTGCACATTGCTGACGGAAACGGTTTCTATTCCCTGCACAGCACCTCTAACGCGAGTGTTTCACTGGCGGTAAATTTCTTTGCAGATTCGGGCACGCTCCTGTGCGGCGAGTCTCTCCCCTCCCACATTCCGCCCACTGACCCCGTCTCTCCGCCCCTAGGGGGCCTTCCTCCGCCCTCATTTCGCCTTGGCACGCCTCTTTCGCACATTACCGCCCCGTTAATGTGCCGCGCACTCGTACGGGGCGCTTAAGAGCACTTAAATACATCTTTTAGAGCGCTCAAGCGCCCCGTACGAGTGCGCGGCACATTAACGGGTCCCGCAAGCGTGCGCCGACAACGCGCACATTTGCGGGGCGGTAATGTGCGAAAGAGGCGTGCCAAGGCGAAATGAGGGCGGAGGAAGGCCCCCTAGGGGCGGAGAGACGGGGTCAGTGGGCGGAATGTGGGAGGGGAGAGACTCGCCGCACAGGAGCGTGCCCGAATCTGCAAAGAAATTTACCGCCAGTGAAACACTCGCGTTAGAGGTGCTGTGCAGGGAATAGAAACCGTTTCCGTCAGCAATGTGCAGCACAATAGTGGAAGCCCAAAAACCGTGAGCAGTGTGATCTATGTGCACAGATCAAACGCCGTAATGTCACAGGGCACTAACCACACGGGCGCCGCGCACCTTAGCGCATCTGTCAATCACAGCTTCTGTTCTTCACGACGGAACGCCCACTCCTTATACGGCACCCGCTCGGTACCGCGGACCGCACAACACCGGCCTTTAGTAAACAGACCCCTAAGTGTTTGGCCGTGTTTTTTTCCCTCAGCTGCTTTTCCTCCTCAGAAAGGTATTTACTGCCTTGCAGACTGAGACATTTAAGAAATGTTTAGAAGTTTCACTACAAACCAGCTCAAACTTGATTGCCTGGTTACATTCAGATATGCAGAAAAAGCATACAGATCTTCCTTTGTTCCTCCCCATAAAAGGAAAATATCATCAATGTAGCATTTCTATTCGATGACATCTTCCATATATATTGATGAGAAGACATATTTATTTTCAGACCCCTGTATATATAGATTGGCCAAGGAAGGAGCAAATGTAGCACCCATCGCTGTGCCTGATATTTGCTGAAAAAAATTATCTTTATACAGAAAACAATTCTTTTTCAGGGCCACTGTTACTAATTGAACCAAAAAGTATGTAGATACTGAATGGGGATGAGATCTACTGTCCCGAACTCAAGGAGGCACAATGCCTCATCATGTCTATTGTTACCAGCCATTGAACTGACGGTACATTTTGCACCTGCTGTAAAATATGCAAAACGTGAGACATATCTTTAATAAAAGAACAAATCTTTGGTACCTCATATTTCAAAAATGTATCCAGATATTTCCCCACATATTCTAGAAAATAATTTTTACTAGAGAATATAGATTGACCTGGAGGTTTGTGCAATGTTTAATGAATCTTTGGTAATAGATACTGTAAAATACCAGAGTCTTTTGGCATTTTGGGTTCAAAAATGCAATTATTTTTCAGTCAAAAAACACAACTCCAAAGCTCTGATGCAGTATTTTTAACTCAAGTATTTAAAATATAAATTAAAAGGATTTTGATTGGAGATGAATAAAAAATTGGTGTTTTTTGGCTGGTGATGGTGAGATGCAGCATTTTCCCCTTTAGGCAGGTTTCTGCCACATAGAGGAAAAATGGTTAAACCGCTGAGGCCTTTTTCTCCCTTAGTAAATTTTGAATTGAGTTCTATGCTTTTTTGTTAGTTGAATAACTGTTTAAACTTCTGCCTGAAAAGTGGCAAAGAGAGTGAGGTTGCCCTTTGTAAGTGTATGTGAGATTTTTTTTCAGGATAATTTAGAGTGTGACTGGGAGTATTTTCTGATTTGTTGGAAATGCGCAAAACTAAGCCATTTGGAGAAATTGTCTCTGAGAAAAAACATTTTATTTATTGTTTGCTGTCACCTTCACAGTTATTGAAAGTGCACGTGACACCTCCTCATGAGGAGGCATTAAGTGTGCCCAAGCAAAATGAGAAAGCATAGTTACTCACCTGTAACAGGTGATCTCCGGGAACAACAGGAATTTAGTCTTCACATAGGGGTATCATCTGTACAGACGGAGCCTGTGCGGGAACGCTCCCCAGCGTCCAATAAGAAAGCTTTTGGGAGCATCCCACAGCGCCTGCGTGCTGCCTTCAAACCCTTCCCAACTCTCCCTCTCCAGTTGAGTTTAAAGCTGAGACAAAAGAGAGAGGGAAAGAGAGAAAGAGAGAGAGAGATAGAGAGATACAACTCCTAGGGGAGGTGGGTGGGTTGTGAAGACTAAATTTCTGCTGTTCCTGGAGATCACCTGTTACAGGTGAGTAACTATGCTATCTCCAAGAACAAGCAGGAATGTACATAAGAACATAAATTTATAAGATATGCCATACTGGGTCAGACCAAGGTCCATCAAGCCCAGTATCCTGTTTCCAACAGTGGCCAATCTAGGTCATACGTACTGCGGCGCTCCTGCCTGGCCTTAGGGCTAAAGACAGGAGCGGCGGTCTGATGCTTCGTGAGGAAGGAGAGTAACCTGTATCCAGGGAATGCTGGGTATTGTAGTTCCTGCTCCTCTCGCTCCAAAATAAAGAGTTGTAGTTATGGGGTTTCCAGTATATTTATTATAGCAAAGGATATTGTTCCATCACATGGCAAATAAATGCAAACAAAATAGGTGCTTCAAATGCTAACAGGAAAACTTAGGATAAAGGCAGCTTAAAGTATAACTGCTTCTTTTCACTTCTAAGCAAATTACTCACTTTGCCCCAAGAGGTCAGTTAGATTCACTGCAGCCTCTTTCAGCCACTGTTACCTTCACAGTGCTGGGGAATCAGGTGCACATAATTAGAGCTTTCTCAGCAAGGCAATACAACAGCTCCGTAGCATTCAATTCACATACGGTAAAAAGCCGTTTCCTTCAGCTTGGCATCTCTACACAGCAGACCGTGCAATCCATGCTCTCACAATCTGGTAAGTCTGTATTATCTTGTGTTAATTCTTCAAGCTGTATGGAATTACTGGCTTCTGGTAACACTGGCTGTCTTCTAGCTTGCAACTCTAAAAACTGCTTAAAACTCTGTAGGAGCAATTCAGCCTGCTGTTTGGGAGATAGGGAATTGCTATCAGCTATACAACTTCCCTCTGGCTTAAGGCTGTTTATTTTCTCCTCTCTTACATTAATTGTATCAGAGTAACTGCTAGTCTCTTTTGCTAATGTTTCACATACAGGAGTGTTAGCTTTACGTTCAGCCTGGAAACTTTGTGGCAACCATCCCTAAAACCACCAACCAAACCATCCAATAACAAAACCGAACCATGGTATACCCATACCCTAAGAAGTATGAAAAGAGGCTTGCGTAAACAAGAACGAAGGTGGAGGAAAACCAAAACCGAGGAACACAGAAGTGAATACCTTAAACTCCTTACAAAATACAAGCACGAAATCAACCTGGCGAAAAAAATCCACCACACCACCATACTTAATAAAGCCCTCAACAGACCTCGAGAACTTTTTGAACTCGTCAAATCTCTCACCAAGACGTCTCAACCCACAAACCAAAACGGTACAATGATGGCCCAAACCCTAGCCGACCATTATGCCAGAAAGCTTAGCCCCCCAAACAGCAAGCCAACCCTACAAACACCCGCACACCACACCCAAGAAATGACTACAATCACCACCCAGCAAAAAACCCTCACATCAAAAAGTACAAACCAAAACCAAGAGTGGGTCACCTTCCGAAGCATAGACGACAGACAAATCATCAACATAATTACCAACTTGAACTCCACCACATCCCCCCTCGATCCCTGTCCAGCAGCCTGGATCAAAGCAGTGAAGCAAGATGCCGCCAAGTATGTCACCCATATAGTAAACCAATCTCTACTACAAGGGATCATGCCAGCACAACTTAAGCAATCTCTAATACGACCCATCCTAAAAAACAAAACTCTCAACGAGAGCGACCCTGCCTCCTACCGTCCGATATCCAGCATACCCTTCTTAGCCAAGATTATCGAAAAGGCTGTACAGCAACAGCTGCAGGACCACATTGATGCTACCTATGCCCTAGATGACCATCAATACGGCTTCCGCCAACATCATGGAGTGGAAACCCTTCTACTAGCTCTAATGGACAAACTACACAAGGGTCTTGAGAACAAAAGCAAAATGTATATGCTCATTTTTATAGACATATCTGCCGCCTTTGATTCGGTGCATCATGCCACACTCCTGGACAGACTTGCCTCCATAGGCATATCAGGAACCCCCCTGAAATGGTTTGCATCGTACATAAATAACAGAATGCAGCAAGTCCAGTTCAACAATGCTAAAGCTTCTGCATTCCCTCAAACTCAAGGCATACCACAAGGCTCTGCCTTATCTTCACTCCTGTTCAACCTATATCTACGGCCCATTTGTGAAATCCTACAAAAACACAAGATCAGTTACCATATCTACGCAGACGACTTGATGCTCTACACTCATCTCGACATCAACAACCCCAACCTCAATCAGCTTGAAAAATGCCTAAGTGAACTACAAAACTGGCTGCAACAGAATAATATGTCCATCAACCACAAAAAAACTGAAGTGATGTGCATATCAAGAAAACCTGACTTCAACCCACCTCCAACGGTTACCATGAATAATAATGTATATACCACAAAACCTGAAATAAAATACCTGGGTGTAATGCTGGACAGCAACTTAAATATGGAAAAGCACCTCCGTATCACCAATCGGGCCATCTTCCGCAAATTAAGAATCCTGCAACCGCTTCGGAGCATTATCGACCACGCCGACTTCAGGACAGTGGCACAAGCCCTCATCATCCCCCACCTGGACTACTGCAACGCCATCTTACAGGGTCTGCCCAAAAAAACTCTTAACATTCTGCAACTAGCACAAAACGTGGCGGGTAGAGTTATCATGAAAAAAGGCCTAACCGAACGCATCACTCCAGTACTAATCGAACTTCACTGGCTCCCCATCAAGGCCCGCATCCAATACAAGCTCTTAGTAACCACGTTCAAACTCGTTTACAACATAGCACCCTCATACCTAAACACCTTAATATCCGAGCAACCAATCACCAGAAACAGAAGAACAGTAAATAGCAACACCCTTCATGTCCCGAGCAGCATGAGAAATTGTAACGCAAATACCACCAACAAAGCGTTCTCATTTACTGCACCAACACTCTGGAACCAACTGCCCTATGAGCTAAGAGCGAACAAAGACTTGAAGGACTTCAGGAAGAAGCTGAAGACTCACCTCTTTAGGACTCACTTCAACCTGACCTAGTCAGAGTATGGAATATACGTGTATATGGATACATGAAAAGCCTCCTCTCGTACGATCCAATGTAGATATGTAAAGTCTCCTCTTATACAATCAATGTAAAAAAAATTGTAATTGTTTGTTGTGCCCTCCACCCCCCCTGAAATCAATGTATGTTCAAATTCCGGCCTGTACAGCCGCTCCATTATGTATAGAATACCGCTGCTGATCGCTGGAAGCAGCGGGATATAAGTGTACACTAAATAAATAAATAAATAAAATAAATTCACTTACTTGTTGCCAAGCCGTTCTGACTTCAGATGGCTCCAACGTTCTCCAGCTGTTAGAATGTTTGTTGCTCTCTGGCTCAAACGGTACTTCACAGAATGATTGTTTTCTTTCTTGTGCCTGCCTTGAAGGCTTCCTTTCCCAGGGCTGTGCCTTCCAACGGTTGTCTATTTCAGGGCTAGGTCCTCTCTCCTTGGGACTTCTACTCACTGCCTCTGAATAGAACTTTGCAGGTCTCCTTCCAATGCCAGGTTCCCAAGTATCAGCATACTTTCTTCTGGACTTCCAATCATTCTCCTTCTTAATCCTCCTCTCCTTCTTCTTCGTCTTAATCTGACTAGCAAAGCCATGCTCTGGTATAAAACCACGTTCTCTCATGGACACGCCCCTTCCAAGGGCAGGGTGTGCCCAATCAGGACTGCAGGACTCCTCCCCTGGGCTGGTCTCCATGCTCAGCTCTGTGGAATAGAGTCTCTCTTTCTTCCTTGGTTTCTCAAATAGGCATAAATCCTGCTGAACCTCAGGATTTTCATCCGTTTCCATAGGCTCAGGAGGGCGCTGTTCACCACAGTACCTAGCAGTTTCCCCAAAAGACACAGGTTCCACAATGCTTGTACTGGGTCAAGCACTGATATCCTGGGTCCCTTCTTAATAATGGTTTATGGACCTTTCCTCCAGGACTTGTCCAAACCTTTTTTAAACCCAGCTACACTACATCCTCCGGTAACAAATTCCAGAGTTTGATTACATGTTGAGTGAAAAAATATTTTCTTTTATTAGTCTTAAATAGTTTACCCTGTAGCTTCATTGCATGTCCCCTAGTCTTTCTATATTCTGATAATGTAAACAATCGATCTACGTTTACCCGTTCCACTCCGTTCATTAATTTATAGACTTCTATCATATCTCCCCTTAGCCGTCTCTTTTCCAGGTTAAAGAGCCCTAACCTTTTTAGCCTTTCTTCATAGGAGTATCCTTCCATCCCCTTTACCATTTTGGTGGCTTTTCTCTGAACCTTTTCTAATAATGCTATATCCTTTTTAAGATACGGCGACCAGAATTGCATACAATATTCAAGGTGCTGTCTCACCATGGAACGATATAGAGGCATTATAATATCTTTTGTTTTATTTTCCATTCCTTTCCATATGATACCTAGCATTCTATTTGCTCTCTTGGCAGCCGCTGAACACTGGGCCGAGGGTTTTAACACGTTATCCACAATGACACCTAAATCTTTTTCCTGGGTGGTGGTTCCTAATGTGGAACCTTGCATAGTGTAACCATAGTTTGGGTTGTTCTTCCCTAGGTGCATAACTTTGCACTTGTCCACATTAAATTTCATCTGCCATTTTGATGCCCAGTCTTCCAATTTATCAAGATCCTCTTGCAATTTTCCACAATCCTCTTGGGTTTTAACAACTTTAAATAGTTTTGTGTCATCTGCAAATTTGATAACCTCACTCGTTATTCCACTTTCCAGGTCATTTATTAATATGTCAAAAAGCAGCGGACCCAGCACAGATCCCTGGGGTACACCACTATTCACCTTTCTCCATTGGGAAAATTGGCCATTTAGCCCTACCCTCTGCTTTCTATCTTTTTAACCAGTTCCTGATCCACAGTAGTACACTGCCTCCTATCCTATGACTCTTTAGTTTTGCCAAAAGTCTCTGATGAGGGACCTTATCAAAGGCTTTCTGAAAGTCCAGATACACTATATCAACCAACTCACCTTTATCCACCTGTTTATTCACACCTTCAAAAAAAACATAACAGATTAGTAAGACAAGATCTTCCTTGTCTAAAGCCATGTTGGCTGTCTCCCATTAGGCCATGACTATCTACATGCTGAGTAATTGTATTCTTTATGATGGTTTCTACCATTTTTCTTGGCACTGACGTCAGGCTCACGGATCTGTAGTTTCCCGGATCACCCCTGGAACCCTTTTTAAAAATTGGTGTTACATTGGCGATCCTCCAATCTTCAGGTATTAGAGATGATTTTAATGATAGTTCACAGATTAATAATAGCAGGTCTGCAATCTCATATTTCAGTTCTTTCAACACCCTTGGATTTATACCATCCTGCCCAGGTGATTTGCTACTCTTCAGTTTATCTAATAGTTGTAATACATCTTCCCGATGTATCGATATTTCCTTCAATTCTTCCGCACCTTTAAATACCACTTCAGTCGTGGGTAACATCCCTACATCTTCCTCAGTAAAGACCGAAGCAAAGAATTCATTCAGTCTCTCCGCTATCGCTTTGTCGCTTCTTAGTACCCATTTAACCCCTCTATCATCTAATGCACCAACTGACTCTCTCACAGGTTTTTTGCTACGAATGTACTTGAAAAAGTCTTTATTTTGTGTTTTTGCTGCCGCAGCAAGCTTTTTCTCATATGGGGACTCCCTAGCTGCAGATGCCAGGGAGAAGGCCCCAGAAGTTGTGTGATCTTGTCGAAGGGCTCCACTTCCCCACCATGGATCTTTGGCATCCTACCAGGGATGGTGGGTAGGAGTTGATTAAGTATGGAACAGGTGTTGTAGAACAGCCTGACCAAACAAGGCATCCTGGCGGGAGTCCTTGTCTAAGCAGTAATGGGCTGTGAAGGTATGAACCGAAGCCCAAGTAGCTGCTCGACAGATGTCATCGATAGACACAGAGTGAAGATGAGCCATAGAGGCTGCCATGGCTCTCACATTGTGAGCTGTGACATGGCCTTCAAGAGGAAGGTTTTTACTCGCATAGGCAAAAGAAATACATTGTGCAATCCAGCTGGACAGTGTTCTTTTGGAGACTGGAAGTCCCAAATGACTAGGATCAAAAGCAACAAAGAGTTGGGAGGACCTTCTATGTTGCTGTGTCCTTTGTACGTAAAAGGCCAAAGTCCTTTTACAGTCCAAAGTATGAAGATTCCTTTCTGCATTTGAGGCGTGAAGCCTTGGGAAGGATATGAATCTGATGCTCTCTGGCGAGGGCCCATAGTCGCAAAGCTTTGTTGCAGAGCGACAGAGCCTGTTCCGCCCTGCTTGTTCACATAGAACATGGCTACTTGATTGTCCATTTGAACTAGGACTGTCTTGTAGCTGAGCTGGGTGTGGAATACTCGAAGAGCAAGGAAGATTGCTCTGAATTCCAGAAGATTGATGTGTAGATAGGCCTCCTGTGGAGTCCAGGCACCCTGGGTAGAGAGGCCTTGCAGTTGGGCTCCCCAACCCACCTGTGAAGCATCTGTTGTTAGAGTGGCTTGGGGTGGGGGTTGCTGAAAAGGAGACCCCACCAAAAGGTTTTGGGGTGACTGCCACCATTGGAGGAACTCTAGGGACTGAGTAGGAGCAAGGTTGGATTTTGGGAAGTTTATGACAAGACCCAAATACTGAAGGATGCACATTGTGCGAGAGAGAGCAACACTGACCTCTGGCTCTGAAGGGGCTCAAATGAGCCAGTCGTCTAAGTAAGGGAAGACGAATATTCCTAGGGTGCAGAGAAATTCTGCCCCCACAGCCATGCATTTTGTGAACACCCTTGGTGCAGAGGCCAGGCCAAAAGGAAGAACCCTGTATTGGTAGTGCTTCCCTTGACACAGAAAGCTGCTGAGCCGGTTGAGGCTTAGCTGTTTTTTTTTTCTTTGCCTAGGTTGTTGCTGCTGTCCCTTTTGAGCAGACTGACCTAAGTGATGCCCCTGTTGGGTATAGGAGGGATAAAACTTCTTACTGAAGAATGGTTTCTTAGAGGATTTTTTCCTCGCAGGGTCAGCTGTAGATTTAGACAATCTGTCCAGAGTGATATTGTCAGCATCTATCTCATTAGCTTTTTTCTGCCAATTCTTGCCAAAGAGATTCTCTCCTGTGCAAGGAATATTCCCTAGTTTATCTTGTACCCAAATTTCCAAGTCAGATGCCTGGAACCAGGCAATCTTACGTGCATCTATGGCAATAGCAGAGTTTCTGCTTATGCACTCAAAGCAGTCAAAGGCTGCACGATTCACAAACTTGGAAACATCCTGAGCATGTTTGAAAGGGCGAGGTAATTTTGCCTCTTATCATCAGGAAGGAGAGGGCTCATAAGCTCTAAATCTCCTGTGACCTCCTTAAGGAACATTCCCATATATAAGATATAGGAACTGATCCTAGCAGAAAGCATGGAAGCCCGGAAGGATTGACGTCCAAAGGCGTCAAGAGTCCTACACTCACATCCTGGAGGATTAGATGCATGCCTTTTTGCACTCTTTACCCTTCTCATAGCTGATTCCACCACCATGGAATGGTGTGGTAACTGAGTCTTCTGAAACCCAGGACAAGGAGGAACTCGATACATGGTGTCAAGTCTTCGAGAGTGAGGAGATGTGGTTAGAGGTGTTTCCCACATCCTTAACATGAGATCATGCAAGATCTCATGAATAGGTAAGGTAGCTGCCTCCTTGGGAAATTTAGGGTATTGCAGGATTTCTAATTCCTTTGCCCTAGGCTCCTTTTCAGGAGCCACTGTGATGGAAAGACCTTGGGCCACATCTCGGATAAAATCCTGAAAGGACATATCCTCTGGTTGAGACATCCTATGCTGAGGAGAAGAGGAATCCTCAGGAAGAAGTACTCTGGTATCGGCAGAGCTTTCAGACTCATCCGAGGATTCGAAGTATCTCCGATCCGGGTGAACGTGCAAGGCACGGTACCTGTACCGATCGAAGTCGGCATTGGAGTGGTCCGGTACTGACTTGTCGATGCCAGATAGAGACGCATGACTTGGTCTCAGTAGAATACCTGCCGATGTCGATGCAGTCAGTGCCGGTACTGGTTGAATTGTCTGAAGCGGTTTCAGAAGAATCGAGGCCGTGAGAAGAGCCGCCAAACTGATCTATCGACGATGCCGATGCTTGGGTATTGGTATCGGATGAAGTGGCCGGTACCCCGGAGCATTGCACCAGTAGTTCTGCCGAGGTTGAGGCCTCGAGAACATCCTGGAGCCCCGTTAGTGCTTTGGAAGCCAAAGCCTTCCACCAGGGTAATTTTGCCAGTGAAAGTCCCTCAAGGGCAACGCCAGAGGCATCTCCCTGTCTAGAAGGAGATCTACCCTTTGAGGACCGGCTAGATTTATGTTTAGTTACCTGAGATCCATGGGAGGAAGACGAAGCCTTGGAAGACATCGATGCCACAGATGCTACATCGGAGGGAAAAAGGGTGCTAAGTTTAGCAGCTCGGTTCTGCCGGCCCCTTTTCAACATCATCCCACAGGCAACACACTCCGAGATAGAGTGGTCAGGACCTAAACATTTGAGGCAGCACTCATGGGTGTCGGTGACGGAGATGGTACCGCCACACTTAGAACACTTTTTAAAACCCGAAGCGGGTTTTTCCATACTGAAGAAAAAGTTGGGCCTAGTGCCCAAAATGGCGCATGGCACCTGAAGAGAAAAATTACTGGAAAGACTCCAGAAGAAAGGGGGGGGGGGGTTTAAGAAGAAAAGAAAAAAGAACCGGCGGTACCGGTGTAGCGTCGAGGGAAGGCAGACGCGACCACAAAAAAGAAGAATAGAAGGGATTTTTTTTTTCTGCGGTGACAGGATGTGCGACCTGTCGGCTCCGCGGAAAATGAAGAACTGGAGAGGGACAGTTGGAAAAAGCGGGAAGGCAGCACGCAGGCACTGTGGGATGCTCCCAAAAACATTCCTATTGGACGCTGGGGAGCGTTCCCGTGCAGTCTCCGTCGGTACCAACGATACCCATATGTGAAGACTACATTCCTGCTTGTTCCTGGAGATTGAAAATAACACATGGTAAGAAACTTTTTCTGTGTGGTAACTTCAAGAGACATTTTAGCCATGCCCTCCAACAGTTAGCACATAGCCTTTGCACTTACTGCGTGTTACCTTTTGTTATTAATGAATGGTAAATTGAAAAAAAAAAAGACTGCTTTCTTGAACAGGCCACTTAATGCAGAAGGGGGCATGGCATGGGAGGGGACTCCTCTTACAGTTAATGAAGGGTTTGCTGCTTTACATTAACTGTTAAAGCAGCAAACAATATGGTGCAGTTAAAGCTATCTGCAATGCAATTAGGGCCATGTTTACAAATGTGTGCTAATGGTTAGCAGGGGGTCTATTGTATTCTAATTACACTATGTTCACTGTTACCATATGCTAGCACAGTAAAAACCCTGCATGAACTCCTTAGTGTGCAATGGAGCAATAACTGGGCTGGTTAGGGGCAGAGTCTGGGTGTCAATGGCACATGGTGGTTAGCACAGGTGTAATTGGCGTTTGCAAACCACAAATGTTGCTTTTAGTGTGGGTGCAATTACTGCCTCCTCCCACATTAAGTGCACTTGCAGGCTCATTCCATCCCGCACGTACAGCCCTTCTGTACGTCCGGTTTGAACCGGACGTATAGATGGGGGTCGCGATTCTGATCCTGCGGGACACGTCTAACCCCGCGGGACCAGAACAGCTCTGCATGTGCAGGCCAGGACTGCGATTCAGCCTGGCCTGCACGTACAGGAAAAGCCTGACTAATTCAGTCAAGCCATTACAATGGAGCAGCTGCGCCATGGCATCCATGCTCCTTTGGAAAGCCGCAATCCTGGCTGCTGGCTTAACAAAGGCTTTCCCTGCAGCCCGACCCTCGATCTGGCAAACTAAGGCCAGGGTTGGGCTGCAGGGAATGTCCTTGGGCCCCCCCTGCCCCATCCGCACCGAAAAAAAATGTCCAGAGACGTTATTCCACCTCAGAGGTAGAAAAACTTCCCGTACAAGTCGCCGGCCCTGAACATACAGTGCCATCATTAGAATCGACCCTGTACATCCAGGGACGGCGACTACCCACCGCCCGCCCTTATTGTGCCCCCGATCCACCCCTTCTCCCCCCTCCCTATCTAACTTATCCATAGAACTGGTGGGGAGGTTAGACGCCAGCGAAGAAGGCACGAATAGCGGGGATGGACATCCAGATCCAATATTCATGGGACAGAATCAGGCCCTTGATGTTTAGCACGTTGAGTAATGTCTCCTTCCAGTAACTACAGGGGGACATGCCAGACATGTCCCCGACAGTTAGTGCAGGTCCACTTCAGTGCAGGTCCACTTCAGCTCCTGTGTTAATTTTTGGAGATTAACATACATTACAAGGAGTACATGTTAGTAAACGTGCCTTTAATTCACAAGGGTACAATTTTCTCTGAATGAGAAACTGTTGGGGATGCCACCAGTAGTTAATGCAGGGGTTTTGCAGGTACCACATGTTAATTTTCAGAACATGCAGTAACTGCAAAATCTTACCCGACTTTAGTAAATAGGCTTCTAAGAGAAAAATCAGCATGGCCAGATGTAACAAATGTCTTACTGCAGTTCTTCTCATCTGAAGCATCTAAACAATCAATATTTTGGTTGCATTGTGCAGATTTGGCAATACAAGATCCATCTGTACAGCGAAATTCAGTTGAAGAACATGTTGAAACTGCAAGACATTTTAAAGAAATAAACATGTCATTGTAGACATTCAGAGCTATTACCTGTCTCTTTAATAGGTATTTATTCAAACTTAAGACATAATCAATTGTCTTTTTAAAAACTAATAGTAAAGGAAAGGTACAATTTGTAAGCCTTCTGGATTTTTTACATATTTGCTAAATCAACAATGAAGACCCTTTTGAAGAATAATTTAAAAAAAAGATTAAATAAATATTGTTATGCAATTGATATTGTGCAGATCATTTGTATTATTTCCATAAGATAAGCTCAATTGGCAATCAGATTGTTCCTACTATGGTAAATAGACAGCATGGGGTTAATTCTACACTCTCTGCTTAACATGGGACGGGGAGAGAAATGGGTGGGGAAGGGGCAGAGCACATGCCCATCTGCACATCGTTCTTAGCACAGGGGTTGACAAGGCACGTTTGCCATCGATATTGCAGTTAATGCAGGTGCACTTAATGGCACCTCAATGAGTGGCATTAAATGAATTTGCGTTGCCACTGGTGTGCATTAACGTCCGAATCAGTGTGGTATATATGCCCCTAACAGCTAATACATGACATTAATTTCTGCCCCAAACGAGCAATACCTGTAAAAACCCTAGTACACTTTAGTAAACATTCTTCTTAAACAAAGGTTTATCATAACCATAAAAAAAACAAATGATGGACCTACTAATTGAAATTTGATATCTATAATAGCTTAACAACAAATTATCAGTTTGATTATATCCAATTTCTAAAAACAAAACAAAACTGAATACATTGAAAATTAGAATTGTAAAAATGGCAAATAACTATTGAAAGGTCACTTCATACAACCAGGCCTTGTATAATTTAAGAAGTGAGTTCCAACTCAATGGACCTATAGAGTAAAAGGCTCTTTTTTTGATAACTGATTAGATAGCTGGTATATTATACCATCTAATAAATGGATGTATACTATACAAATTAGCATGCATACATGCTAAAGTCATTTAGTCATTAAGTGCTCCATAAAGATATACACCATCAATATCTGTAAATTACACTATTTTAGTAATTTACACAAGCACATGGGCATTTATGCACATATTTTCACAATCACTATTTAGTAATACGTCTTGGGCCACTTGTGCGTACTTTCACTGTGCGTGCATAGGGAGGAGCACATGGATATGCATGTAAATTATAAAATCCTAGGGCCTGATATTCTTCTGGGAAAGCTATGCGCTGCTACAGCGCATAGCCATCACTGCTGACCTTTAGCCTCGGATATTCAGCGCCAGGGTCATATGTGATATTGAGCCGCTGTCTGGTTAGCTCCTACGGGTAAAGCTAGGCCAGCTTTTACTGTGCCTAGCATTACCCATGTGTCGCTAACCACATAGTGGTGCAATATTGCCGCTACCCCGATGCTAAGGGTCTGCTAACCGCTTTAATCCCTTTGACTATTGGGCCCTAGCTTTTTAGTTTGCAGGTTACTGAAAAGATTTAACTAAAAAAATGCATTTGAGATTATAGATGATGTAGGAGGTGGAGTTGCATTAAGAGAGATTTAGATAGGAAAGAGACAGATGAAAGGGAGACTGAGCAATAAAGATAAAGAGAAAACAACAGAACTGATGTCAATACACACTTTAGCATTTTAAAAAAATCTACATTTACTTACACAACAAAAAGGATTTTCCAAGGAAATGGTTCACAGAAAGGCATGCACAACAAACATATTTTGTCCAGTTCATCTTTAGTCACATCACCTACTTGGTTCATCTTTAGCATCCCGCATTAATTGTATAGCTTATAATGGGGCAGGAAATGGACAGGGAAAGCGTAGTTACTCATCTGTAACAGGTGATCTCCGGGAACAGCAGGAATTGAGTCTTCACATATGAGTATCGTCGGCACCGACGGAGCCCGCGCGGGAATGTTCCCCAGCTTCCTATAGGAAAGCTTTAGAGAGCATCCCACTGCACCTGCACCACTGTCTTCCCAACTCTCCCTCTTCAGTTGGGTTTGTAGCTGTGACAAAAGAAGAGAAGGAAAGAGAGAGAGAAAGAGAGATAGAGATACAACGCCTAGGGGAGGTGGGTGGGGGTTGTGAAGACTCAATTCCTGCTGTTCCCAGAGATCACCTGTTACAGGTGAGTAACTACACTATCTCCAGGAACAAGCAGAAATGTCGTCTTCACATATGGGGACTCCCAAGCTTAGAGATGCCAGGGAGATGACCCCAGAAAGCAGTGAAACCCAGGTTGAAATGGGTCATGCTTCCTCTCAAGGATCTCTGGTATTGAAACCCGGGACGGGGGGTAGGAGTTGTTCTAAGTCTGAAAGAGATGCTGCAGGACAGCCTGGCCAAACGAGGCATCCCGATGGGAGTCCTTGTCCAAGCAGTAATGGGCTGCAAAGGTGTGGACAGAGAACCAAGTGGCTGCTTTGCAGATGTCGTCAATCGACACCGAGCGAAGGTTGGCCATAGAGGCAGCCATTGTTCTAACATTGTGAGCTGTGATATGACCTTTAAGAGAGAGTCCCTTACTCTCATAGATAAAGGATATGCAGTCTGCAATCCACCTGGAGAGAGTTCTCTTGGAAACTGGTAAGTCCAGGTGACTGGAATCAAAGGGAACAAAAAGCTGTGAAGCCTTTCTATGCTGCCTAGTCCTCTGAAGGTAAAAGGCTAAAGCTCTTTTACAATCTATAGTGTGAAGATTCCTTTCTGCACTAGAGGCATGAGGCCTAGGGAAGAAGACAGGAAGGTAAACTGACTGGTTCAAATGAAAAGGCGGAACCACCTTTGGTATAAAGTGAGGATGAGTCCTAAGGACTACTTTATTATGGTGGAACCTTGTGTAAGGAGGATCAGCCACTAAAGCTTGTAGCTCACTGATGCGTCTTGTAGAAGTGAAAGCAATTAGGAAGATTACCTGCCAAGAAAGAAACTTTAGGGATGTAGTGGCTAAGGGCTCAAAGGGTGGTTTCATGAGCTGTCTGAGGACAAGATTTAAATCCCATGCCATAGGTGGTGGCTTAATGGGAGGGTTAGTTAAGAGTAGACCTCTCATAAACCGCGCTACATGCGGTTGAGAGGAGACAGGTTGTCCATCAAAGGGCTTGTGGAAAGCCACAATGGCACTAAGGTGGACTCTTACTGAATTAGTCTTCAGTCCAGAGGATAAAAGGTGGAGGAGATACTACAGTAACACCTCTACTGGAACTGAAAAATTATTTAGTTCCTTTTTTGAACAAAAGATAAATAACCTTTTCCACTTGAAGGCATAGGCATGCCTTGTGTAAGGTTTCCTTGAGGCCAAAAGGATATCTTTAACCTGTTGAGAGAGGTTGACATCCTGGAATTCTAAGCTCTCTGCAACCAGGCTATCAGGTGTGAAGACTGAGGATTTGGGTGCAAAAGCATCCCATTCTCCTGGGATAGAAGATCTGGAGCACATCCCAACTCCAGAGGCCTGGCTTAAGAGAGATGTAGAAGCAGTAGATACCATGTCTGACGTGGCCAGCATGGGACTATGAGGATCATATGACCCCTGTCTCTCTGAAGTTTGAACAGAGTCTTGGGAATGAGGGGAATGGGTGGGTAAGCATATAGGAAGTCCTGACCCCAGTGGAGGTGGAAAGCATCCTGCCTGTCGACGGTACCGATCGAAGTTGGCATCGGAATGCCTTGATACTGGACCCTCTATGCCGGACAACAATTCTAGGGCCGGCATGGGTGGTAGCATGGAGAGAGGTGCAACGGTAGATGCAGATACATCCATAACCGGTACCGGTACAAATGGCTGCGAGACCAATTGTAGCAGCTTTAGCAGTATGGAGGCTTCTAACAAGGCTGCAAGACTGCGCTCAATGGCTAGGATATGTTGATCCATGGAGCCCACTGATGTCTGGATGTTGGTACTGGCGGAGCGGGCCACGACCGCAGAACATGGCACCAAGAGCTCTCCGGAGTTGGACGCCTCGGGAACATCTTGGGACCCCGCTAATGCTTTGGAGACAAGGACCTCCTGCCGGGGTTGTTTGGCCGATGTATTGTCCTCGAGGGCAACGCTAGAAGCATCTCGGTGCTTAGAAGGAGATCTACCCTTTGAGGACCGGCCTGTCTTCGAGAAAGACCTGGGTTTGGTTACCTGAGATCCATGGGAGGAAGATAAAGCCCTGGACGATGTCGATGCAATGGAGATTGCATCTGAGGCAAAAAGGGTGCCGAGTTTCGCAGCTCTATTCTGCAGGCCCATCTTAGTCATCTTTCTGCACAGGAGACACTCCGATGGAGAATGGTCTGGGCCCAAACATTTAAGACACCAGTCATGGGATGGGCGGAGCCTGCTCTCTGGTCAAGATGGACATGTAAGAGCTGTGCTCCGGAGGGCAATTGACAAGAATCCTGATTTCTGCAATATTTAAACAAATAGTTCCTACCTACTTGGATACCATTCGACCCCGGCTATGTCAAGCTCTAAACAGACGCAGCTGGATTTCTAAGTATCTCAAAATGCTAGCGCAAAGAGAACCAAGATGGAACCTCTTTCACCTCACAAGATGGCGGTCATCCGAGAAGGTCCTGAGACCTCGTAGGAGATCTTGGCTGAGATTTGGGCAGTCAAAGAGTTGATCAAAGCTAATGGAGAATCGCTTTGTGCAATGCAGGAAGATATCAAACCTTTGAGATCCTCTTTGGAGTCAAATACGGCTCATTTGGAGAAGGTAGAGGCGTCACATGGGGAAAGGCTCGAGGCCGTTGAGAAACAGGTCAAGTTGATACGTTCACTGCAAAGGGAGGTGGAAGACGGTGACAATTGTTCTCGGCGGAATAACATAAGAATCCTAGGAGTTCCAGAGGGAGCAGAAGGTCATGATATGATATCATTTTTGCAGGCCATGATTCCAGGTGTATTAAGGTTGCATTTCAATATGCCTTTTGAGATTGAGTGCGCCCAGAGAGTGCCTACTCAGCCCATGGTCACGGGCAGGCGTCCACACCCAATTATCTTGAAAGTGCTGCATTTTCAGCAAGTATTGCAAATAATGGGAGCAGCCAAAACACTTTCAGTCTTGGAATATCAAGGGCATAAACTCCTGTTCTTTCCGGACTTCGCAAAGGCAACGGTGGATCGGAGGAGAAATCTTTTGGCGCTGCATCCACGCTTGGTTCAATGGAAGGCCCGTTTTGGACTGCTATATCCTGCCCGCATGAAAGTCATGCTGCACAATCAGACCAAACCTTTTGATGATCCCAGAGATCTATGCGCATTTCTGGTGGATAAGGAGTCGATGGTGATGCGGTGAAGGTTATATTACATCTCCTAATTGCTACAGTCTGAAGGCGCTTGCTATCATGGGAGTTTAACCGGTCTGAGATCATGTAAAGGAGGACTATTTATGCAGAAGTGACATCTAAGCCTGTATTACTGTCATATACTGGTACATTTATTCTGTCTCTTTGAAGGACATTATCTCTATTCTTAATAAGGGAGGTGGGCAAGATGCATTATTCTGAGAGTTACAGAAAGGTGGAAGGACTGGGTCAATGAGCCCTCCATGTCTGTCTTGTCCTAGCAGGCTCACCGTTAAGTTTTGTGTATTATATACCCCCCTCCCCCTGGGTTTTGGGTGATTTGGGGAAATGTTTTGGTAGAATTAGGTGTGCTATTGCGTTTGATCAAATAATGGGGCCTTTCTTTTTTTTTTCCTCTTTTTGGGCTATAGATACAGCCACACCTTAAAAGCGCTTAGGAAATTGTTCTACAGTGTAAAACTAAATGTTACATTTTGATCTGTTTCTGTAACATATGATTGTTAATTCAGAGCTATATTGTCAATAAGCTTTCTTTAAGATTGTGTAACTGAATGTTAAGGGCATTAACAATCTTTGCTAAGAGGAATGGTTCCCTCTGAATGGTAGGAAAGAAAGTGCTGGCATCTTATTGCTGCAAGAGATGCATGTGAAGGTAAGGGAGTTATTTATTTATTTATTTATTTATTTGCAGTCTCTTTTATACCGCGCTATTCGACATCAGTGCGGTTTACAATGAACATAAGAGTTGCACATCTCAATTTCGTGATTTGTGCTTACAGTGAAACAGGTATAATAACTTGGGTATACATTAAACAGGAAAATTAAACTTGGGTATGCATTAAGCAGGTATAACAGGTAAAATAGGGTATAAATAACCAGTCCCTTAACAAGGAGACACGATGAATAAATACAGTCTACTTTATGCAACAATATAATGAGTTATGCGGCACTGCATAAGTTTCTCATGGTGGTTGGAGGGGAAGGTGTGATTGTGAGTGATCAGTCTGGGAATGTGACATGCATGAGTTTGAGGTGCTGCATTGAGATGTGAGAGTGGGTGAGTGTGGGGAGAAGACTGAATCATCGTAGTGATGAAGAAAGAGGTGCCGTTTCAGTGCCTTCCTAAATTGGGAGAGTTCACTGATGGTTCTGATAGTTGCTGGTAGTGCGTTCCAGCAGGATGGAGCAAAGAAGGAGAAGGCTCTGGATCTAGTGAATTGAGAACACTTCGTGCTTGCCTTAGGTAATATGAGAGTATTTGCAGCATTCGATCTCCTTGCTCGATTGGGAGGTGTGATTGAAATTAGATCAGTAATGGCAGTAGCAGGGTATTTATTGATGGCTTTATGGGTCATAATTAGGATCTTGAATGAGATCCTGGCTTGTATGGGTAGCCAGTGCAATTGTTTTAGTATTGGGGTAATATGAGAACTTCTTGAGGCTCCATGAAGGATTCTTGCAGCTGAATTCATTGCAAGTTGTAAGGGGTTAGTCATGCACTTAGGTAGACCATACAAGATCGCATTGGCATAGTCAAAGTGAGGCATTGTTAGGGCCTGAAAGACAGTTCGGAAATCATCAGGTTCTAACAGTTGACGCAGATTGCGGAGGGTCCGGATTTTATGGTACACCGACTTTGTTATGTTTTTGATATGAGCCTTCATATTAAGTTGCTGATCAAGCGTTACACCTAGGTATCTTACTGTAGTCTTGCATATGATCTCTGCGTCGCGAACCTTGATAGACAGGGGTGGAGTAAAAGCCGGATTCCTGGTTACGAAGAAGGCTTCTGTCTTTTTGAAATTTAACTTAAGCATTTGTGCATTTAGCCAGTCTGTGACAGAGTCAAAGCACCTGATAAGTGGGGATAGTTCAAGATGTTCTGTCGAAATTGGCATGTACATCAAGACGTCGTCAGCATAGACCAGGCAGTTGATATTAAATGATTGGATGAGATCACAAATGGGTTGCATATAGACATTGAATAGCAAGGCGGATAGAGATGAGCCCTGTGGAACACCTTTAGTTTGGGGGAAGGAATCGGAGTTGGAGGGGCCAGAACGGACATGTTGCCAGCGATCAGTGAGGTATGAAGCGCACCATGACAAGGCTGAAGCTTGAACTCCCTTCTCTCTGAGGCGTAGCAGGAGAACTTCGTGGTCTACGGTGTCGAATGCGGCAGCAATGTCCATGAAGATCAGTGCAAAGCCTTGTCTGATGTTATCGAGACCTAAGGTTATGGTGTTGAATAAGGTTGTGAGTAATGTTTCAACACCATGTGCTTCGCGAAATCCATGTTGACAGGGATGCAGGGGTGCATTAGTATCTATGTGATCTTGTAATTGGCGTAGGGTAATCTTTTCAATGATTTTCGATAGGAGAGGTATGCTGGAGATAGGCCTGTAGGATTCCATCATCGAAGGGTCCAACTTACTGTTTTTTAGGAGTGGTCTGATAGCCGTCTGTTTCAGGCTTCGAGGAAATGTTCCAGTAGAGAACGATACATCAATCAATTTGGATAGGAATGGGCTGAGCTCGGCACGCAGGGCCTTTATCCAGGGAGCTGGACACGGATCGGAGGGTGCTGTTGTAGTGTTTATGTTTAGGATAGTGTCTTGAATGACTCTGTCAGATGGAGTAGAAAATGATGTGAAAGTGTGTTGGGACCCACTCAAGAAATGACCAAGAGGAGGTTGTGGGATGGAGAAAGGTAGGCTGGCTGGTATGGGGGGCTTAGCAGTGTTGGCAAGCTGATTACTTTTCTTACGCAAGTAATAAGCATATTCTTGTGAGTCTGGGTAGGGTAAGTTCTCTTGAGATGGCTCCTTTGCTAGAGATTTCACAATTTGGAAAAGCTCGTGGGGTTTGTTCAAGGAGCGTTGTAGTCTTTTTGCATGATATTGTTTCATACTTGATGCTACAGATAACCAATGTTTTCCTAATTGTGCTGTGAATGCCTCATGGCTCTCAGCTGTTCTTGATCGTCGCCAGCGTCTCTCAAGTCGTCTGAGTTGAAGGAGCGAATTACGTAGTTCTTGGGAGTACCATGGGGCATTCTTTTTCTTATGTGGTGCTTTGTTCGTGGTAGGTGAGTGGATCACGGCATCTAGGCTTGAGTTCCAAGCGGCGACCATGTCATCGAGGCTTTGAAGAGGAGGGTCAAATAGATTCTGTGTCCTCTTTAGAATATCTTCTCTGTTAAAAGGGTGGAAGCGCTTTAAATGTTCCGATATGGGTTTATCTTCAGGTATGGATTTGGAGGAGTTGGTGCAAATTGGAATCTGGAATCTTATCAGGAAGTGATCCGACCAGGGAACCGCACTTACGTTTAGGTGAGACTGGTGCAAATGTGTGAGGGCTGTTTGTGGTGCAAAGATAAGATCAAGTGAGTTGCCTTTTATATGGGTAGGGGTATCAATAAGTTGAACATAGCCTAGATCACTGAGAGCATCAATAAAGGCATTGGTGTGGCTGTCCTGAATGACTGGGAGGTTGAGGTCACCTAATATCCAGTTTAGAGTATGCGAATTCGTGGTGTTGCAAGCAAGATCAATTATTGTTGCTAAGTCATCTGGAGATGAAGATGGAGTTCTATAGAGCAAGTTAATAGTGATTTGCTTATTTGTAATGGTAACAGAGTCAAGGGTAGAGGTGCTGCTTGAGGCGGCAAGCCGAAATTTGAGGTCGGCTTTCGTTAGGATAAGTACTCCTCCGCCACGACGGTCAGCTCTGTGACAAGAGTGGACTGAGAAATTAGGCGGGACACACTGGTGAAGGATCACGGTGTCAGCGGCTGAAAGCCATGTCTCGGTGACACATAGGATATCAAGGTTATGAGCTGAGAGCATATCAGTTAGTGCTGGCCATTTTTTCCTTATTGATTGTGCATTTATTAGTGCACATTTAAGGTCAGGGGGATGGTGGGACTGTAATTGTCGAGATAGATTTTGCTGCTGAAGGTCCACATAGATATCATGTGGGCCTGGTGTGCGCCGAAGTGTTTCGTATTGATGGTTGGGGGAGTCAGGAAATCTCCAACAAGATCTATGGAGGACTGGTATAGTGTTCTGAGGTGAAGTAAGGGCTAGGGTGTAAAAGGTCAGGGCTATTAAAATGTAGCACATAGCAAGGGTAAGGGGGTATGGGAATACCCAGTGAGATAACATGATGACTAATGTATATAGTAGATCCAGGAATGTTGTTAGCTAGTGAAATGTGCACAGTGTGGTGGTACTGGAAATCTGTTAAGCATCTGTGTAATGAGGCAATATGTACTCAGAGTAATTCACAATAAGGTAGTGGTATCTGCACAGAGTGGAGGTAAAGGAGTTGTCGTAGACAGAGATCCAAGCCCTATTTTAATGGTTTTCAGCTACCCATCATAAGATTAATGGAATGGCCCTATTAGCGTGGATAACTGTGTCCCCATTGTTTTTAAAATCCACGTGCTGTCTCTTCCTATCTTCCAAGGGACTTTGTTCTAGAATCAGTGACTCTACTATTCATGCGGCTCACAGTTATGTTTATGCTGTGATCTAATTAACCCTACAGTATTTGACTTAACGAGTTCTAATTATAGACAGTAATGTGGTCGTCGGTCTGTTTCTTGGTGGGGTCGTCTTGAATATATAGATATGTCTATCACTCCTAAAGTGAATTATGTAATAGGAATATTACCAGTCTTCCTTGTAAGGGAAGTGTAGTGTCAAAGTGATAGAAATCTAGTTCAACACTTATGGAGAATTAACCGCTTAGATTTGCTCTTTGGAAGATGGGGTTTTCTTGAGAGAAAGGGGGGATATGTCTTCCTAATTCTTTGGCCTAATACTATAACATTTGCAGAGGGAAGATTCACGATGGGTGGAGGGGGCTGTAGGCATATGCTCAATATGCTGCTGAGATTAAGGGTCGGTTTCAGCAAGGAGATGTCAGCACTTTGAGGCAGGTGGTATAGGACTGTCCTAGCATTCAGTTTTATTGATTTTTTAATATGGAACTGTATTAGGGTGGTGTTGGGATTCAGGGCCACTCTCTCCTGATTTGGGATTGTTTTTCAATCAGTAATTGGCAGCTTATTTTATTTTATTTATTTACATTCTCTTATATACTGTGCTATTCTGCATCAGTGCGGTTTACATTGAACAAACTGAAATTAGATTGAACAGGGCATTATAACTTGGAGATAACTATTTTACAGGGAACATGGGCTATGGAGGGTTAAGTGGCTTGCCCAAGACCACAAGGAGCACCTGTGGGACTAGAAACCCCAGTCCTTCCGGCCCAAGGATGCTGTCCTCTAGTGTGATTTGAACCCCTGACCTTCCGGCCTGAAGTACCTTGCCCCAACCACTAGGTCACTCCTCCACTCCTTGTCCTTATAAAGGAAATGTCTGTCTGAACTAGCTCTATGTTGGGAGTGGCCCTGTGTCCATTACTTCTAATTGGAAACATACAATAGATCTTGGTTGAGGCCTATGGTAGTATACTTGTACTTATGCTACTCATGGGTGCAAATACCATGGTGTAGCAGTTTCTCTTACATCCTCCTCTTTCTTAAGTGGAAGGGGTTACCAGACAGATCTCCTTATTTCTCTGTAGTGGAATGTTTGTCCTTCTATATCCCCCTGCAGGCCTTGCAGGCTTACAGATGTTTTATGGTGAAATTAGACTTACCTGCTAATTGTTGTTCCTTGAGGAACTCTAGTCCAGTCCCAGAATCTCTGGGGTTCTGTACCTCCTCCAGCAGCTTTGGAGACTGAAACACATCATCGTTCTGATGACACTGGTATAAGTAGGCAAGGACCGCCTCTCCACTCCAGTACCTATTGACAAAACAGACTCAGCAGAGCAACAAATAAGTAGTTAACGTCTAAACATATCAGACTTACTTGTACTATCTCGCTCTTTCCTTTATCTATATATTTATTTATTTATTTTCTAACATAGCCAATCAAAACTAAACTTACGGCAACCCGTTTAACTTGTAAACAAAGTTCCTCCCAGAAAAAGAACCTTCGACAAGAACAATGATTGCATAGGAAGGCTCCCATCTCCCCAAAAGGAAAAGACCCCGAGGCCTGCTTATAACTGAAATTGCCAACACAACCACTCTGATCTTTACTAAATACCACAACTTCAGGCTATCCCTAATCCTGGAACAAAACCCCCAGGAGGGATCTGGGACTGGACTAGAGTTCCTCAAGGAACCACAATTAGCAGGTAAGTCTAATTTCACCTTCCTTTTTGTCCCTCTAGTCCAGTCCCGGAATCTCTGGGGATGTAACAGAGCAGTAAACACTAATGGGAGGGCCCTGCTAGACCAGCCTGAAATACTGCTGATCCAAAACACACGTCCCTTGCCGCCTGCACATCCAGCCGATAATGCTTGACAAAGGAATTCAAAGACAACCACGTTGCCGCCTTACAAATATCTTCGGCCGGCACCAAACTGTACTCCGCCCAAGAAGTCGCTTGTGCCCTAGTGGAATGGGCTCTGAGTCCTTCCAGAACCACTTTACCTCTCAAAATATATGCCGCTGCATTGGCTTCTTTTAACCATCTGGCAATAGACGACTTAGATGCCGCCTCCCCCTTCTGGGGACCCCCAACAATACAAACAACCTGTCCGACCTGCGAAAGGACGCTGTCCCACTGAGATATCATTTTAAAGTTTGACGAACATCTAGCAGGCGTAACCTCCATCCCATTGCCTCATTTTTCTCCCCCAAACACACTGCAACGAGACCACCCGGTTAACGTGAAAAACTGAAACCACTTTGGGCAAGAAGGCAGGAACCGTACGCAACACCACCTTCTGATGCGAGAAAGAAGGAAACGGCTCTTTACAGGACAAGGCCTGCGGCTCTGAAATCCTGCGCGCCGAGCATATTGCCATCAGAAAAAACGTCTTGAGAGTCAAATCCTTCAATGATGCCTTTCCCAAGGGCTCAAAAGGTGCTTCCACCAAAGCCTCTAATACCAAATTCAGGTCCCACATGGGAACCAAACACCTGTGCGGAGGGCGCATCAGCACCACCGCTCTCAAAAAACTCCTAATATCCGCGTGCGCCCCAACACCTCACCTTGAATCTTACCTCTGTAACAAGAGAGTGCCGCCAGCTGAACTCTCAGAGAAATGGCCGCCAGCCCCTTCTCAAAACCATTTTGTAAAAAGGAAAAGATCTGTGAAATAGACGCCGCCACAGGCCGCACGGCCCTATCCACACACCATGCCTCAAAGATTCGCCAGACCCGCACATATGCCAATGACATAGATCTCCACCTTGCCTTCAGCAACGTCGCAATGACCGCTGGCGAGTAACCCTTGGCTCTCATCCTCGCCCTTTCAAGAGCCAAGCCGTAAGCGAGAACCGATTCACCTGAGGCATGCACAGCGGCCCCTGAAGTAACAGATCCTCCCGCAACGGGAGCCGCCACGGATGGTCCAGCAGCAGACGAACCAAATCTGCATACCAGGGCCTTCTTGGCCCATCTGGTGCCCCCAAGACCACCAGGCCTGGTGCTTCTCTATCCACTGCACTACACGTCCGATAAGCAACCACGGAGGGAAAACATAAATTAGCCCCTCGGCTGGCCACCTTTGCATCAACGCATCAAGCCCTTCGGACATCCTTTCTCGCCTCCTGCTGTAAAATTGTGCCGCTTTTGCCAATTCAAAGGTCGCCATCAGAGCCATAATTGGCATCCCCCAATGCCTCGAAATCAGGGCAAACACCTCTGGGTGCAACACCCACTCCCCAGGATCTATCGTGCGACGACTCAAAAAATCCGCTTTGACATTGTCCACGCCCGCTACATGCTGAGCCGACAAGGCCAGCAGATTTTGCTCGGCCCAGCTTAACAACTGGCCT
Source organism: Ichthyophis bannanicus (assembly GCA_033557465.1). NCBI lineage: Eukaryota > Metazoa > Chordata > Amphibia > Gymnophiona > Ichthyophiidae > Ichthyophis > Ichthyophis bannanicus. The sequence continues at coordinate 728,314,967 of CM066036.1, read as the reverse complement.
GCCACTGTCTCTAATGCCACACTTCCCATGCCGCCCTGCCGACTGATGTAGGCCACTGTGGTCGCATTTTCAGAAAGCACACAAACTGCCGCCTGACTCAGCCATGGCTGGAACTCCAGGAGGGCTAAGTACACTGCCCTCATCTCCAACCTGTTGATGGACCAGTCCTTCTCCTGTGCCGACCATTGCCCCTGCGTGAAGCGGCCCTCAAAATGCGCTCCCCAGCCCATTAGACTTGCATCCGTCGTTAACGGCCTCCAGGCCGGGGCCTCCAAGGGCATTCCCTTCTCTAAGTTTTGCGGCTGCAACCACCCGTGAAGGTCCTGGGACACCTCTGGAGGCAGACCAGCCGATGACCCAAAAAGTCGGACTGGTGTGACCACCTGCGTAATAGAGCCCTTTGCAACGGCCTCATGTGGGCCCTGGCCCATGGCACCACCTCGATCGTGGCTGCCATCGTTCCTAGAACCTGCAGATAGTGCCATTCAGTGGGAGTCCTTTGGGACAAGAATCCTTGTATGAGCGTCCTCAATCCCTGCGCCCGCAGAACCGGAAGAAAAATGTTTCCCTGCGATGTGTCGAAACACGCCCCCAGATACTCCAGGGACTGCGATGGGCTCAGCTTGCTCTTTGTGAAGTTGACCACTCAGCCCAGGCTCTGAAATAACTGCACTACTCGGGCGGTGGCCGTGACGCTCTCGTCCCTTGACTTCGCCTGAACCAACCAATCATCCAAATACGGCTGCACCAGCACTCCTTCTTTGCGGAGGGCCGCTACCACCACCATAACCTTGGTGAACGTCCTCGGAGCCGTTGCCCGGCCAAACGGCAAGGCCCAGAACTGAAAATGCCCCATGGGCACCGCAAACCGAAGAAACTGTTGATGCTCCTGTTGAATTGGGATGTGCAAGTAGGCTTCTGTGAGGTCTAAAGATGTAAGGAACTCTCCCTTCCTGACCACCACGATTACCGAGCGCAGGGTCTCCATATGAAAATGAGACACCCAGAGGCACCAGTTTACTCTTTTTAAATCGAGAATGGGGCGGAACGCACCGTCCTTCTTTGGCACGACAAAATAAATGGAGTATCGACCAGAACCGCACTGTTCCGATGGCACGGGCACCACTGCGTGCAGCTGAATCAACCTTTGCAACGCCACCTGAACTGCCCGTCTCTTGAGCCGCGCCCTGCAAGGAGACCAGACAAACAAATCTATCACTGGCTGTTGGAGCTCCAGAGCGTATCCGTCACGAATAACCTCCAACACCCACTGGTCCAACGTTATCTGGACCCAGGCAGGGTAGAAATCCCATAGTCACCCTCCTACAGGCTCGCACCCCACCTGAGTCCCCCTCATCTGATTGTAGCTTCTTGAGGTTTGAGTACAAGCTGGCCACGAAACCTCTACCGGCCCCTCGAAAGCCTCAAAACCCCTAGCTGCGCATTGGAAACCTACCCTGCTGAAACTGACCAAAGTGGGATGAGCGAAACCTACGAAACTCTCTCTGTGATCCCTTAGGAGCCGGACCAGGACGGTCTTGCTTCGGCTTATCCTGAGGCAGACGGCCCCCTTTAGACTCTCCCAGGTCCTTGACCAACTTGTCCAGATCCTCTCCGAACAACAACTTCCCCCAAAATGGAAGCTTGCTAAGCCTCGCCTTTGAGGAACTGTCCGCTGTCCAAGTGCGCAACCACAAATACCGCTGGGCAGCCACCATGGAAGCCATGCTCTTAGCAAGCCCCCAGATCAGATCATAATGGATATCTGCCAAATAAGCGGTTCCTGATTCCAGACGAGACACCTCATCTACCTGCTCTCCTGACTGATCCACCGAGAGCCGCTGAGACCACCACAGACAGGCTCGCACCATCCACGCCCCCGCGATAGACGCTTGCATGGACAGGGCGCTTATATCAAAGACCTGCTTCAACAAGGTATCTAACTTTCTATCCTGCCCATCTTTAAGCGCCGCCGACCCCTCTACCGGAATCATCGTCTTCTTAGTCATTGCTGACACCGCTGCATTGATCTTTGGCGAGCGGAAGAGATCCTTATCCTGGTCTGACAGCGGATAAAGTCACACTATCGCCTGAGAACCCTTAAGGTCCACCTTGGGTAAATCCCACTCCTCCTGAATCATATTCCTAAAGACCCTGTGAATGGGAAAAACTCGCATCATCCGTATGGCCTGCAACAGGAGATCCTCTAACACCTCATCTGCCGCTGGAGCCACAGCCAGCATGTTTAACACCTTGAGGGTCTCCGCAATAAGCGCGGGCAACTCTTCTCGCCGAAACACTCTGATTACTCTAGCTTTCTGCTCAGACTCCAGCAGCTCCCCTTCCTCTAACTCCTCTCCTGACTCACCCTCTAACTCCCCGTCCCCGGCATCCCCCTCCTCCAAGGATGCCGGAATCGGGCTCTCGACACTCACTACCTTACTCCTCTTAACCAGGGTACCGGCCTCCTCCAACCACAACGGGCTTCCCTGGCGTTTTTCCCCCCGCCCACCGGCCAGAAGAGGGGCCATTCCAGGCTGCAACAAGGAAAAAGCCTGCTGCAACAGCACAAAGAAATCTGGAGAGACCAGGGCTGGCCCTACTGTTTGACCTTGCCCCCATGGAGAAGACGGCTCCCGTGCCGTAGACGGACCTGCCACTGCTTCCGAAGAGGCCGGAGATGGGGACAGGCCTTCCTCCTGCCTGAGACATCATTGCCTGCCCTCCTACTCCCACTTCCAGTGTCTTCTCCATAAATGTGGCCTCCTGGGTGCAGCTCCCGCATACCCCCGTGTCCAACACTGAGCCTCGCCTGGAGCCACACACTAGGCAGCGAGGCCTAGATGGCATACTAACCCAGAGGAGCCTCCAACCCTCAGCTATCAGAGGGAGACCCTCCCAATCAGCCATTTGTCTATGTCCTTAATTTATCTATCTATCTATTTATTTATATTCAGCTGACCACTGCCTACCCCGTTCTCTGCCCACGGGGCCAAAATAAAATAAAAGAAAACCCCCGCGGTGACTCCCCCACTCCTGAGAGACTGCCGGGAAAGCAACCATCAGAAAATGTCTCCGCTCGCGCTTCCCACGCGAAAACCACGTGGTACGGCCTGCAAATAAACTCTGCCGCAACCACGCGATTCTGGCTCTCCGGCCTCGCTGCTAACACCCCCAATACCAATACACCAAACTGGAACTTATCGAGGCTTGCCGATGCTCCTGAAAGCCTCAATACATCTCTGGAGCTCAGCCATGTCTGCGGCTTCGGCTCTGAAATGGAGAGACAAACTGCCCCATTGTTTCTCGGCCCGCACTCCACGGGTCCGCAAACCACGCTTCCGGCTGCGCCTGCCACCTACTCCTCACCCGTTAATGCGGGATCGGGAGCAGGGAGACTCTTCTCGCCGGACTTCACCCCCAAACCGGCCTTCTTCTGAGGAGAGAAGAGGAAGGGGGGGTGGGGGGGAGAGAGGAAGAAATGACAGCCTGCCTTCTGCAGTCCTTTGCTCTCTCCTCTCCAATGCCTAATCCTCAGGCAAACTAACCTAAAAACAAATGAAACCCTATTCAAAATTAACTTGGACTTAATTTAAAAGCAATTTGAATAAAAACTCTGCTTATTTGTCGTCTATTGAGCACAGACCCCCAGGCTCAACCCTTCCTCCAGCTGCTTGGAGACTGAAACTAACTGGAGTGGAGAGGCGGTCCTTGCCTACTTATACCAGTGTCATCAGTATGATGACGTGTTTCAGTCTCCAAAGCTGCTGGAGGAGGTACAGAACCCCAGAGATTCCGGGACTGGACTAGAGGGACGAAAAGGAAGTTCCCTTCATATGGCCCCTGATGATTCCATGATGATGGGATGGACAGGGTGGGGTGGGTTGTGTTCAGCCTTTGATTGTCTCATTTTCCAGAGAAGAATTGTGTATTTTAATTTACTGTAACTTGTTTTTCTTTTTTGTTTGTATTTTGTTGGAAAATATAAATGAAGAAATTAAAAAAAAAAAAGACACCAGTCATGGGTGTCGGTAGCAGAAATGGTACTGCCACATTTTGAACATTTTTTGAAACCACTAGTTGGTTTCTCCATTTTGAAAGAAAACAGGGCCCAGTGTCCAAAATGGTGCCAAAGCACCAACAGGGGACAGACCCTCAAGAAAAAGCTTTTTTTTTTTTTTTTTAGAAGAAAGAAGAAGAAAATAAAGAAGACCCCAGTGGTACCGGTGTAAGCGTCGACGGGAAGGCAGACGCGACCACAAAAAAAAAAAAAATTCTGCGGTGACAGGAGTTGCTGCCTGTTGGGTCTGCGGAAAATGAAAAACTGAAGAGAGAGAGTTAGGAAGGCAGCAGCACAGGTGCAGTAGGATGCTCTCAAAAGCTTTCCTAAAGGGTGCTAGGGATCGTTCCCGCGCGGGCTGCGTCGGTGCCGACGATACCCATATGTGAAGACTACATTCCTGCTTGTTCCTGGAGATTAGGTATGGACTGCACTCTGCAGGTAATGCACAGTAAAGCACAGTTACTTACCTGTAACAAGTGATCTCCGGAACAGCAGGAATTAGTCTTCACATATGGGAGACGTCGCCGACGGAGCCCGCACGGGAATGCTCCCCAGCATCCAATCAGAAAGCCTTTGGGAGCATCCCCCACGCCTGCGCGGTGGCTTCCCGCCCTTCCTACTGCCTCTCTCCAGTTGAGTTTCATAGCTGAGCCAGAAGGAGAGGAGAGGAAGGAATAGAGAGATACAACTCCTAGGGGAGGTGGGTGGGTTGTGAAGACTAATTCCTGCTGTTCCGGAGATCACCTGTTACAGGTAAGTAACTGTGCTATCTCCAGGAACAAGCAGGAATGAGTCTTCACATATGGGGACTCCCTAGCTAAGGATGCCCGGGGAGATCCCATAAGCGCAGCCCAGGACAGGATGGAATTTTCCCAACCTGGATCCCCAGCATCCCCTGAGGGATGGAGGGTAGGAGTTGAGAAGAGAGGAACAGCAAAACCCCAAAGACTACAAGGGGAGTAGTCTTTAGAATGCATGTGAAGTATCATTAAGTATCATTAAGCATGTAATGAATCAATGACCTAGTACCACGTAGAGCTTACCTACTGGGTTGTAGGAAGTAGAACTGAGATGAAGGTACTGTAGACGCAGAAGCGAGGTCTTCAAGGGAACTTCACAGCAGCGAGGAGGAAGTTCCAAATCCGGATGGGCAGGAGACCCAGGAGTCAACTGGGGCAGGAGAAGGACGGCAGGTCTTCAAGGAAGCTCTGTACGAAAAGCTGAGCACTCCCTCAGGAGTAGAGTCCGTAACCCTGAGGACTAAGAGTAGAAGACTGACCGATCTGGATAGCCCAGTCCGGAGGAGAACGGGGGTGTACCCCGGACCGAAGGAGTACACAGTCTACCCTAGCTGAAGGGATAGGGAGACAAGGGTCTGAACCTCATGAAGGAGGGCATAACTAAAAGCAGAAGCTGTTGACTTCACAGCAGTAAGCGGAGTACATAAGTACCGGCCATTGGGGAATTAGTCGGTAGAACACAGGCACTATGGACATCACCCAATATGCGCCTACCGAAACAGATAATATCTAATATCCCTTTATATATATACATATATATAATACATATCGAGGTAAGTTGGGCATGGAGAACGCCCACCCGGGTACTAACACCAGTATGCCCAGGGACCTACCTACGTGAGCATAACACATAACACTGATAAGGCGGACCTGCCACTGATCCACAGAAAACGCCCACCTCGGGAGGTGGCATCAAAGATCCATCCAGAGAAGGGATCTATTCCTGTGGGGCAGGGGCAGATCAGCGAAAACTAACAGCACGATAGCGTGAAGGACAGAGGATAATATCAGTCCGGTAAAGGCACATCAGAGGTACCTCAGGCCCTAGATGTGTACCCAGGGCATTCACGCAGAAAAAACTCGCCCCCGCCTTAACGGGAGACATGAGGGTATAGTCAACGATAAGCCTTGGAGTGACTATAGCAGGGGGTTCTCCTGCCTGAACAGGGAGAACAGACAAGGGGACGGGGCTGACCCGGCCCTATCGAGGGATCGCTCAGGACGTGCTGCGCAGGATAGCAAACAAAGGTCTACACTGGGAGAAGGATTTCGGTATGGTATCAACCTGAAAGAGAAGGGTTCGGGGAACGTACCTAAGGGTAAGTCAGTTGAAGGGTAGTATGTCCCTGGGCCATAGCTATCATGGAATAGAGGTGATCTCCCTCTTCCGAAGGAAGGAGAATACCTTAACCCCTGGGCAGCATCCGAACCATTTGCCCCACCGAACGAACCCCAGTGTAGAGCTAAAAATTTAAACTTCTGGTGAGAGAAGTTAGTTGTAAGCTGCCGCATCCAGGAGCCTAAAGCTGCTTGGTATGAGTATCCTGACGCGGGCCCGGGAACTTCAGACCGGATTGAGACGTCCCTTGCTTAGGCGCACCCGGCGGGTGGGCGGAGGGATGAAATTTTCTCTTCCTAGGGAATGAAGGTCTAGTAGGACATTTTCCACCCCCAGGGGGAAGAGAGGACTTTGGACGGCTTCTAACACTAGGAGGGTTAGCGAAGCACTGAGCAACCTGACGTAAGGCTTCGCTGTTGAAGAGGTGATCTCCAGCACACGGAGAATTGCCCAAATTATGTTGTGCCCGCCTACACAAGTCTGATGCCTGCAACCATGCTGTACGACGTGCTCTGATGGCAATAGCAGAGGATCTGCTAACCGACAGGAAGGAGTCTAGAGAAGCACGAGAAAGGAACCCAGAGATATTCCTGCAATGATAAAGAAGCAAGGAATATTCAGAGGCCTTAGTTGCAGACAAAAAGGGAGACAAAAGAGATAATCTCTCGGTGACCTCCCGGAGTGCCAGGCACAAAAAAAAAAAATATGAAATAATTCTGGAAGCCAACATGGACGTTTGGAAGGTTTGACGCCCCAGGGTATCCAGCGTTTTAGAGGCACGACCTGGGGGGCGAGAAGAATGCTGCTTCTTGCTTCCAACCTTCCTCAGCGCTGATTCCACCACGATGGAATGATGTGGAAGCTGGTGCTGCTGAAAACCCGGGGAGGGGGGCACCCGATACAGAGCATGCATGTCTGTAGACGGTGCCGGAACCCTCAAAGGCGACCGCCAAGCCCCCAGCAGAAGATCCTGCAGGGAAGGATGTAAAGGAAGCATTACGGCTGCCTGTTCCACAGGGCCTGGACTTAGGGAAGGACCTGGAATAGGAATGGCAAGCAAGTCTGCCATGTCAAGGAGAAAATCCTGAAAAGACGGCTCTCCCAGAGGGGCTATGACGGGGTAGGCGAAGGCGGGAGGGGCCGCCTGGGCACCAAAAGACCTATCGGACTGACGCTCGCTGGGCAGAGGGTGGTACCAGCAGTCCCAGATCGGGGCAGTCAGCACGGTGTCGACGGTTCCTGGAATTGATTCCAAGCTAGGCATCGAAGGGGTCGATGGCACCGATGGAACCGTCGGAGTCGGCCTTGGCCCCGACCCCGGGGCCGGCCCTGCCGACGATTGAAGCGGTTCCGAGGCAACTGGAGAGCAGTGGTTAGAGATCTCTGCACTGCGTCGCAGGAAGGGACCGGGGCCGGTCCCTAAACGTGCCGTAGCCTAGCCTTCAAGGCTGGATACCGATTCGAGGCTGGGCATCGAACCGAGCGAGGAGATCGACTCCCTCCTAGAGGGCCCCGGCGGCGGAGGCGGCGCTGGCGATGCCGATCCCGGGGAGCGAATCGGAACCGCGTCGATTGGTGCCATAGGCACCGAGGGCCCCCGAGAACGAAGCTCGGTAGAGGGGGGAACACCCGACCCCGGCGTCGATGCCTAGCGGTAGGCACCGCCAGACGCTGGGACCCCTCTCGAGCCTGTCTTACCCAGAGGAGAATCCTGTCGGGGCATACGACCTGTCCCCGAGGGTACCCAGGTAGCCGGACGACGAGCCCCTGCGGGGCGTGAAACGCACAACCCCGGCGCCGACGCCGGGGTACCGGTGTCTCTTGATGCTGGAACCAACCCCCTGGCTGGCCGGGGCGACGGGAAACCAGACTGGATCGAAGCGATCAAAGGCACCGGGGCCCCCCTTCTAGCGATGAGCAGAGCACTCGACGTCCGCGTCGATGCCGGGGGATCGCCCGTCCAGGGCAGATCGATAGACCCCGAAGGTACCGGGGGAGCCAGGCGGTGATCCCTGGTGATGAGTGGAGCACTCGACACCCATGCCGACGCCGGGAAAACGGTGCCTTTCAAATAAGGTACCGCCCCCGCGCAGGACTGGGATGCAGGCAAGTCAGACTGGGTTGAAGCGATCAGCCCCAAAGGCGCCGAGGACACCAGATGACGATCCCCTTCGGAGAGTGGGACACTCGACGCCAACGCCGCTGCCAAGGAATCGGTACCGCCCAAAGCGGGTACCACCTCCGCGCATGGCAGGGATGAAGGGACGCCAGACTGAGTCGAGTCGATCGGCCCCGGAGGTGCCGAGGACAGCAGCTGACGATCCCCGGTGAGGAGCGGAACGCTCGACACCGACGCCGATGCCGGGGGGTCGGTACCGCCCGAAGGGGATACCACCCTCGAGCATGGCTCGGGAATGTTCTGTGAGGAGCGAACCTCAGGAACAACCCGAAACCCTGTGAATGCTTTGGAGCCCGAAGACTCCCGCCGGGGTTTAATTGCCACTAGGGCTTGAGGGGTTGGCTGGAGCCGTCATCATGCCGCGCATGAGACTCGCCCCTCAAGACTTGGCTAGTCTTAACAGACTGTTTTGTGGTTACCTGATCCTGGAGAGAAGAGAAAACCGATGACCGCACCCTAGGGGGAAAGATGTCATCGAGGGACACCCGAAAAAGGGAAGGTCTTCTCCCGATACTGGAGCCCGGGGAACCGGGGAGAAAAGGTTCAGGGCCCAAACAGGAGAGGCACCAGGCATTGGAGTCTAAGTGAAAAACTAAGTCTCCACAGTGGGGGCACTTCTGAGGGGAAGAAGGCTCCATGCTGTGCAGCCCAATAGGCCTCAAAACGACAAGAGGGAAAAAAGGTTCCCTCGAGGTGACTAAAATAATAAAAGAATAAAAGAAAAGAAAAAAAGGGGCACCGGTGGTGCCGTTGTCGGCGGGAAAAAGGCCGCGACCACAGGAAACAAGAAAAGAAAGAAAGGTTTCTGCGGTGGCAGGAGGTACGTCCTGTCTGCTCCGCGGAAAAACGAAAACTGGAGAGAGGCAGTAGGAAGGGTGGGAAGCCACCGCGCAGGCGCGGGGGATGCTCCCAAAGGCTTTCTGATTGGATGCTGGGGAGCATTCCCGTGCGGGCTCCGTCGGCGACGTCTCCCATATGTGAAGACTCATTCCTGCTTGTTCCTGGAGATTTTACTGTACATCAACTAAGAACATAAGAACATAAGATATGCCATACTGGGTCAGACCAAGGTCCATCAAGCCCAGTATCCTGTTTCCAACAGTGGCCAATCTAGGTCATACGTACCTAGCAGTATCCCCAAGAGACACAGGTTCCACAATGCTTGTATTGGGTCAAGCATTGATATCCTGGGTCCCTTTTTAATAATGGTTTATGGACCTTTCCTCCAGGAACTTGTCCAAACCTTTTTTAAACCCAGCTACATTAACAGGTACTAGGTGATGTTAAGTGTATTTTCATTATCTGCAGGGTGGTTAATATGTGCTAAATATATTTCCTCTGCGTTAAATGCAGGGGCAAAGGTCGGGAACACCTCGAACAGTTAATGCAGAGTCTTTGCAGTAATCACACAGTAATTTCAGCAAGTGTTGAGTGATAACTTCAAATCTTTATTGCACTTTAGTAAAAGAACCCCTTTTATTACTGAATGCCCTCATCTGAATAGATAAAATCTTTAACATGCACCAATCTGATAAGTATTAATGCAAAAAATTAATGAAGAAAGAAAAGATACAAATTTGATAGCTTGAGAAGATCGTTTTGAAACTGTTTTCAGATTGCCCACATTGGAATAAAATTCACAGGTACTTTATATCTGGGTCTTTCCACCTACTTTCCAAGACAATAAACATGTGCACCCTCAATTGAAAACTTACGGAGAAGGGAAGAAGGGTACAAAACACCTACAAATATTTGCACCTGCTCTTTGTATGGGTTGACTTTCTTCTGAAAAACAGCATACATATACTTGAAAATGTATGTGCTTAATTTTAGATCCCACCCAAACATGCCCCTAAGGATGGATCCCCTAAATGTGGTTAAAGTATGCATGTCTAATTTTAAATGTGTTGAGGAAAGGTAATCTTCACCCAGCCAGTCAAAATACATACTGTACATCACTATTTACTATACCTATGTAAACAGCTTTGAAAGTTGTTGTTGCCACATCAATCCTAAAGGTATTGAGGTTGTACTGAGCTCCTGACATAATTGACCTATCACTAGCATGTGTTGCTTTGTTCCAACTACCATATGATCCGTACTGTAAAATCAATAGGGGTGAGCATTCCGTTTAACAATTTAGGAGGACTTTTACTAAAGGGTGCCAAACAATTACTGCAGGTCTCAGCATGTGCTAACTGCACTCTGTGGTCTGTGATAACTGTTGGCACAAGGCCAGGACAGTTAGTGCAGGCTGATTTCCATGCTAACTGTGCAGGGCATGTTGGGATAGAAAGTGGGTGGGTTAGAGTTAGACAGCGGGCCTGGTGAACACCTTGTGGTCTTCATGTCCATGCTAACTGCAAGACTTGCAGTTAGCATGAGTGCAATTATTTCTACCTCAATAGGTGGAGGTAAGTGCATTGGCACTAATATTGACCTGCGTTAATGTGGTGGTGTTGCATTGCATGCCAAATCACAATGCACTTTAGTAGAAGGATCCCTTAGTACTATATGTGTTAAATTGATTTAACACACAATAGCCTACAAATTAAGGTGTGTAGTATATTCTACATGCATTAAAAAGGTTTAACATTTAATAAATCAATTATTAAAACCAATCAAAGTCTGACAATCAGAAAACAAAATCAAAGTAAATGAAAGTAAGTTTTAACCACATGCATACCTTATAAATCAAAGGGGGAAGCTTTCTTTCACAAAAAAATACATCTGTCCTTTCCAGATCTCTGAAACCTTTTTTTATCTACTCTGCAAAATGCAATGTGTGCCTTTGAGTCAGTCCTGACTCCTGGTGATCCAGAAGCTCCTGGGTTTTCTTGGCAGTGTCACTGGAAGTAGATTGCCAGGCCTTTCTTCTGAGGCAGTGGAGGGTTAAGTGACTTGCCCAAGGCCACAAGGAGTTCTAGTGAGAGTTGAACCCTGGTTGCTTGGTTATCAAGCCAGTGTTCTAACCACTAGGCTACTCCCTTTAATCTACTCTACACTGCCTAAAATAACATGACTTGACATCTCTTTTCTGTATAATACAGACAACATAATCTATTAGATTGGAATGGAAAGGGAATGGACTAAAATGAGCATCTGGTAAAACACCAGAGCAATCAAATGACTGACATATAAGTGAAGAAGTGCTAAATCTAACAAACACAATGGCACTACTTGGCAGTCCTATACTTTACCGACATGTTGGGTATATTGGGGGAATGGAGTAAAGAATACAAAAAATGCCAGCAAATGCCATGTATTTCTGTAACTATCAACATCTCAAAAGGATTAATATAAAGTATTATTTTAATGTTAGCTCTTCTAGATGTATTTGTTTATCTGTTTTTCTCATATACCGCTTTTTCTGGAAATCAAAGCGGTTTACATAAAACTTTGCTATCACAATAAATTGTTCCACTCTCTAACCAAAGAAGTATCACTATTTTTTTCTTTTTTTTGTTATTTTTCTTCTTCTATCTTTTGGGAAATGGGTCTCAGACTTGTTTGGGGAAAAAACGTCGGAGAGAAACAATGTCTCAACAACCGACTAACCCCCTTCTTGCATCAATGACCCAATTATTTCCCCTTTTTTTAAATATATTATAAGAAATTTGTTTGAATCGAAACAGGCTGAAAACTGCGTTCAATATGCTTAATATGCTGAAAACTTTCAATTAAATTTCAAAATGAAGCTGAACGCTTATTGTGATAGTGATAGTGTTGTTTCATTGTTCCAACAAACCCATTGAATTTTTGTTGTTTTTGACAATACATAAAACTTTGAACTAGAAGATTATGATGATTAAACATATTTACAGGTCAATAAACGTTCTACAAAGAACATCTTATATGAACATTCTCCTTGCCCTGGTCTTGTCTAGCGTGAAACCAGAAAATAACTTGCTTGAGACTAGAGGTGGGTGGTATGAGGTAGTTATTAACATGCAATACGGAAAAATGAAAATTATTTGCCTCTAAACACACATTAAATAGCAAAATTCTGCTTTATTTTACCTTAACATGCTTTCATAATGTGTATATCATAGTACTACTGAATAGGTAGCTAAATCAGTTCTATTTCAAGAAGACTCAGTCTCTTAATTTCCAATGGGGTGATAATTCCACTGCAGTCTATTTTTTTTAAACCACAGTCCCAGTATTTAAATTGAAAGTGGACAATCAGTGCTGACATCCGAGAAGCAGCCACCACTAAATATCTGGCTTCAGTGCTGGTGCGCACAGCTAACTCGTTAGCTGCGATATTCAGCCACTAACCAGATAGCAAACTGCTTAATGTTGGGTGGGATTTTTTTTCTGGGGTGGGGCTTCTTGACTGAGTTGGGGGGGGGAGTTTGAAGATTTTTGAAAGGTACTGGACCCCTTAAGATTGTTTCCCAGGAGCTTCAGGCTACATGTTACTGGTTTGATGCTCCCATGGGACAGAATCACATACTGTAGCTTGGGAGGTTGCTCACATTTACTGCAGGACACACTAACCTGGGACACTAAGTTACTGCAGATTAGCAACTTCCCTGCTAAATTAAGCTGTGGTAGAATGCCACATTTTACCTCAGCTTAGTAACCAGCCCTCTAAGAGGCCAGTATTCCCAACCTCACTCCTTGCAGGACGGAGATACTTACTTTTGCAATCTATTTCATCTGAATTATCACCACAGTCGTCATTTTCATCACACACTTTGTTCTTTGATATACAGCGATGATTATTACAGGACTTGAAACCTCTCTTGCAGCTTCTACTTTCTGAAAATGTAATATAAACATATGGAACCTTTTAAATTGACACTCTGAAAAGTGCATATCAAACTAATGAATGGCATAAGACCATCAGGGGCCATTTTACTAGAGGTTAATATGTGTTTTAATAATAGCGCGCAATAAGGGGGTCCATCCCCACTATTCGTGCCCTTTCCCATCCCTGTCCTCCTTCCCTGCTCATTGTATCGGGAAGTTAGATGGGGGCAGGGAAGGGGAGAATCAGAAGTGGCGGTGGGTGGTTGTTGACCCCGGATGTACAGGACCGACGGCTTAGACAGGGGACTTGTTCCACCTCTGAGGTGGAATAAGTTCCCTGATCAGGCAGAAAACGGCAGCCAGGGGCATGGCAGTGGCGGGAGGGGGCGGAGAGCATTCCCCGCAGCCCAACCCTGGCCTTGGGAGGCCGGATCAGGGGTCGGGCTGCAGGGAAAGCATTGTAGGAGCCGGCAGCTGGGGATCGCAGCTTTACAATGGAGCCGCAGTGCCATGGCAACTGAATGCCATGGCGCCGCAGCTTCATTGTAAAGCCCAGACTAAGTTAGTCGGACATGGCCTGTACATGCAGGCCGGGTTGAATTGCGGTCCGGCCTGCACGTACAAGCCTGTTCGCAATTCCGATCACATGGGGTTAGACGTGCTCCACAGGATTGGAATCGCGACTCCCACTGTGCGGCCGGATGCGGCTGGGCACACAGAGGGCTTGCACGTCCTGATTGGAATTGGGCCCTGTTATTGCGCCCATAGAAATAAAAGGCTATAGATATTTAACATGTTAACTTCATTAACGGGGCTTAAAACCTTTAGGAAAAGGGCCTCTAAGTGTATACTAATGTCATCTGAAATAAACCAATGTATAGGTCAGGCTTAAAGAAAATTCTAAGCCTTACATAGGCCATTGGAAACACATTTCTTTAGCATTCAAGAAACATCCTTGCTTTCTAGCAACATGACAAAGCTTTATGAAAACAGGCTGATATATGCAATAATGCAGTAGTCATTTGAAATAACTCAAAGTATTAGGGGTCTGTTTAGTAAACATTAGCGTGCACTATTTACTGAGATGCCCCTAAGAATAAAATGCATGCAGCAACAGTTAGTTATATATTAATACCCAGGGCCAGCTCTTCCACTAGGCAGATCTCTACGGGCTGCAAGCCATGTGCTTTGGCACACATGGCCTGCCGCCCACAGAGCCACACCGCCCTCCCCCTCACTGACTCATGCGGCACTGCTGCCTGCCGATGCCGCTGATTCCAGCGGGGGGGGGGGGAGGGGTACGGCTCAGCAGCAGACCACGTGCTTCGACACACATGGCCTGACACTTCTGATCCCCCAAAGTTAGGTCGGAGGAGGGTCAGAAGTGGAAGATTGTGTGTGCCAAAGCACATGACCTGTCACCGAGCTGAGCTATGCCCCCCCTCGACCCCACCACCAGAATCAGCGGCTGTGGGGGGCAGTAGCATGGTTCAGCACGTGGGGGAGCAGCATTGTGCAAGAGGGGAAAGTGGCACTGCTGGGGCTTCTGCATAGGACAGCAGAAACCCTTGGGCTGGCCAGTTAATGTCTGTCATTGTACACTAACCTTTATTAAACAGGCCCCTAAATCCCAATGAACAATGAATTTCACAGATCAAAATGGTTATGTGTGATTTTGGACAGGAGGTCAATTTTAAACTTAAATACAAATCTTGCACTTTACAGGTAGTAATGGCCAAGAAAAGCCAGCATTTTTAGAATTCTATGACATTCTTAAGATACCATCTTGAATCATTTGTGGATACTTACCACAATACAATTGTTTTTCATCCGATTTATCCTTGCAGTGAGCAATGCCATCACAGGTTAACTGGTAATCAATGCACTCGCCATTGCCACATTCAAATTCAGAGTATGTGTTGCATGAAGAATTTTTTGCTAAAAAAGTGAACACAACATATTTATGCTTATGTCTAGGTTTGCTATTTAAAATTTTAAATCATTTATATTCTTTTCATTTAGATTACTACCGGTAAATATCATATACACGTCCTTTGCGATAGAAAGTTGTCTAGATAAATATTTTTAATAACCATTAGGGAATTTGTGTCACCAATATGCAGTTTTTCACAATACCATGTCTCGTGCTGGTGCCCATGCTACCTGCACCTGTGCTATCTGCTGATGCATGTAATGTGGGCCCATGCAGTGTGTGCCCTGTGTGCTACATGCACCTGTGTTATCTGCTGATATATGTAACCTGGGTCCATGCAGGGTATTTACTGACCATGTCGCTTGTGAACAGCCTTTGCACTTACCACACATTAGTTGTTGTGCCCTACGCACAGTAAATGAAAAAATCATTTTAAACAACTCCCAACATGTTCTTAAATTTATCTACTCAGTATGGTTTAGGTAAGAACCTAAGATTTCCAATACTGGGTCAGGCCAAAGGCCCATCAAGCCCAGTATCCTGTTTCTCATAGTGACCAATCCAAGTTACAAATACCTGTCAGGTTTCTAAAAGGAAGACAGATTCCATGCTACTTATTTAAGGGATAAGCATTGGGTTACTCCAGTCCCCTTTAATAATCGTTTCTAGACTTTCCTGCAGAAACTTGCACAAATCTTTTTTTTAAATCAGCTATAAGGGAGGTGTTTAAGAACATAAGAACATAAGATATACCATACTGGGTCAGACCAAGGTCTATCAAGCCCAGTATCCTGTTCCCAACAGTGGCCAATTTAGGTCATAAGTATCTAGCAGTTTCCCCAAAAGACACAGGCTCCACAATGCTTGTATTGGGTCAAGCATTGATATCCTGGGTTCCTTTTTAATAATAGTGTATGGACCTTTCCTCCAGGAACTTGTCAAAACCTTTTTTAAACCCAGCTACACTAACAACTTTTACTACATCCTCCGGTAACAAATTCCAGAGTTTGATTACACGTTGAGTGAAAAAATATTTTCTCTTATTTGTCTTAAATAGTTTACCCTGTAGCTTCATTGCATGTCCACTAGTCTTTCTACATTCTGATAACGTAAACAATCGATCTGCGTTTACTCGTTCCACTCCATTCATTAATTTATGGACATCTATCATATCTCCGCTCAGCCGTCTCTTTTCCAGGTTGAAGAGCCATAACCTTTGTAGCCTCTCCTCATAGGAGTACCCTTCCATCCCCTTTACCATTTCGGTGGCTCTTCTCTGTACCTTTTCTAATAGCGCTATATCCTTTTTAAGATACGGCGACCAGAACTGCACACAATATTCAAGGTGCGGTCACACCATGGAATGATACAGAGGCATTATAATATCCTTTGTTTTATTTTCCATTCCTTTCCTTATGAAACCTAGCATTCTATTTGCTCTCTTGGCTGCTGCTGCACACTGGCGGAGGGTTTTAACATGTTATCCACGATGCCGCCTAAATCTTTTTTCCTGGGTGGTGGTTCCCAATGTGGAACCTTGCATCTTGTAACCATAGTTTGGGTTGTTCTTTCCTAGATGCATAACTTTGCACTTGTCCACATTAAATTTCATCTGCCATTCGGATGCCCAGTCTTCCAATTTATCAAGATCTTCTTGCAATTTTCCACAATCCTCTTGGGTTTTAACAACTTTAAATAGTTTTGTGTCATCTGCAAATTTGATAACCTCACTCATTATTCCCTTTTCCAGGTCATTTATGAATATGTCAAAAAGCAGCGGGCAGCTGAGGAGGAGACAGACTGTTCCCCGATATCATCAGGGGCCCTCTTTAAAAACTTTGCTGCTGAAGCGGTGAGAGAAAGAAAGCTTTCCATCCGTCTGTGCCTGCTGTCTGTGTCTTCGCGTTTGGAGAAAAACGCCAGTGGGAGATTGTCTGTGCAGGTAGTGTTGTCAGCTTCTCCTGTCCTCCTGTGAAATCAGTATGCCAAGACCCTTGGTGCTATATCATCTAGCTCAGTGACTGACGTGGTGAGAGAGACAGAGCTTTCCATCTGGCTGTGCCTGCTGACTGTGCCTTCGCATTTGGGGAGAAACGCCTGCAGGAGATTGTCTATGCAGGCAGTGTGTCGGCTTCTCCTGTCCTCCTGTTATGTCAGCCTGCCGAGGCCCTATATCATCTAGCTTAGAAGCCCTTTGTCCGTGGCCCGAAGGGGTGTGTCCAAAGGGGCAGACCATGCTCCTTTGGTGCCCCTTTGGTGAACCGGTGGTGAATGGATGCTCAGGTGGATACATGGAACTGTGTAAGTTATTTTACTGGTTGAATGTTTGTATTGTGTTATTTTGTGAAATGGGCAAACGCCAAACTAAGACTGCATTAGAAGATATGCCTGTGACCACGGCTGCGGTGAAAACCATGGGTCCGCTGGATAAGCACTTTGCAGTACATGCAAGTCAATTACTCTCATCTGAAGGGGCATCTTTCATTTCAGCAGAACAGCCACCTCCACCGATACCTCACCCACAACTATCTTCTACTGGTTTACAAATTGGGTCACAGGGGCAGGTGGTGTCTCCTTTTCTACCATGTTTATTACATAAGCCTGTGACGTTGCCAGAGGCTGTATCTGCACCAGAAGAACCTTTGCAAGATATTACTTTAAAGGATTTTTGGACAGCCATAACCAGAATTGACTCTAAGCTGTCCAATACTGTAGCATCTCTTTGTATATTTATGCAGGAATCTGTTGTTAAAGCTCAGGAGGTAGATTCTAGACTTTTGGGGATAGAGGCTGGTATTTCTAAGAATGAAAGTCAGCTTCAGGTTTTGCATCAGGTTTTGCAATTAAAGATTCCAGAGTTATGGGGAGTGGCTGTAAACTAAGATGACAGAGGCAGCGTTTTCTTAGTGTTGAGAATGCCTAAGCGGAAAGGCAAGCAAAAGGCTCCTCCCACGGAGCCCAAGCCTGCGATTGCCTCTGGTCCGATGGATCGATTTGTTCATCTGTCTGAGCAACAGATTGGGGAGATTCGAGCAGGTGCTGCAGCCCAGGTGGAGGTGAATTCGGAGCTGCTTACCCTGGAAGTGTCTCTCTCCCCTGACGAGCGGCGTCCTCCGTCCCGGGTTATTGGTCCGGAGCTCCCTCCCGTGAGAGGAGACGCTGCTTCGCCAGAAGATGTGAGAGTGACGTCTCAGGAGCGGGTCTCGCCGGAGGAAAAGCCTGGAGGTCAACTTTTGAAATCCGGGATTATTCCCGTGGTTGGCGACTCGGGTCAGGAGACTGCACAACTTGCTCATCGAGTTGAAGGAGCAGACATACAGGAACCCTCCTCGTTGTCTTCTGTGGTTAAGGGTTTTGCTTTGAAGCGCCCGAAAGTAATTTCCTTGGATACTATTTGGGAAGCTATCTCCCAGTTATCATCTGCCGTGTTTCAGCAGGTGGAATTAACGACTTCACGTTTGTAACATTTGGAGACTTTATCAGGTGGACTTCGTAGTGAATTGACTGATATACGTGAGAAGTTGGTAACCGGAGAGCAGAAAGTGGAGCAGGTTTCATTACTCACTGACTCAATAGTGAAGGATAATGTGGCAATGAGGGTGAAATTGGAGAATATTGAAAATGTTGTGCGAGCATCAAATTTGCGCTTATTGAATTTTCCTATGGTACCTGAAATCTCCCCTGTAGAATTGTTTAAGAAGTATATACAAGAGACCCTATTAGTGCCTACTGATTTAACTCCTCCAATTGTAAAAGCATATTTTTTGCCTGCTGGTAAAAAGGTAGATCAGAGAGCAGTGGGTTCGTTGGAAATGGAGGTTCTAGATGTTTCTGCTTTATTACAATCACCGAAGGAAGAAAGTTTAAAGTTATACACTATGTTAGTTTCTTTTGCCATTCCATCAGATAGGGACTGGAATTTGAAATTATATTTTAAGAGACGTTCTGTTACATTTATGGGTAAAAAGATTGTTGTATTCCCAGATGTTTCCAGAGAGACGCAAAAAAGGCGGAGAGCCTTTTTGCTTCTTAGACCTGGTGTGATTCAAATGGGTGCTTCTTTTATATTGAGGTTTCCCTGTAAATGTATTATCTATTTTAGACAGACTAAGTATGTATTCTTTCAACCGGAGGAGTTATCTTTGTTTGTTTCTTCTCATGCAATGATATCATCTTCGCCTCTTTGAGTAAGGAGTTTGTCTTAAAATTGGTTTATGGCTCAGCCTACCACTGTTGTATTAACTCTTTTTCTATGTTTCATTGTTTGGGATCGAGGTCTGCACCCACGCTCGCTCCTTTGTGTTGTGTTACTCCCCCAATATAGTGGGCTAATTATACTCTTGTTGAAGCTTTTATTATTTTCCTATGGAATATTGTTTCTTTGTTAAAATTTGCTTTACAAGTAGTAGTTTTTCTGTACAAGCTTTGCTTGATTGTAATTGTAAACTTGCATAAATAAATAATTTAAAAAAGGTTCCAGAGTTATCCATTATAAGTTGGAATCCCTGAAAAATATATCCAGGACTAAGAACCTTCGTTTTTTTGAATTTTCCTAGAACACATCTATTGTCTCCAGAGATTCTTCTGGTTAAATATTTGAAGGAGATATTACAGATTACGGATATAATTTCCTTTCAAAGATGTTTTTATTTGCCATCTAAACAGCTGGTTGGGGATTTTGCTGGTGATGGATTTGATATTTTGACTCCAAATGCTAGTCAAGATTTGACTACGTTTTTTGGAGGATTCTGCCGATATTATTACTAAAAGAACTACACTGTTGGTGACCTTTTCTTCTATTGCTGATAAAAATAGGGTTTTAACATTTTTTCTTCAAGTGTAAGGATTTAATTTTCTGCGGTCAAAGGCTGAATATCTTCCCGGATGTCTCCAGGAGCACTCAACATCGCAGAAAGCAGTTTTTGTCCCTGAAATCTAGAGTAATAGGTATTGATGCGACTTTCTTTTTACAGTTTCTGTGCAAGTGTGTAGTAACTTGGCATTGAAACACGTATTTCTTTTATGACTCTTTGCAGTTAGAAACTTTTTTGATTGGGAAGTCTGAAGTTGGGTCTAGTAAATGAAGTTGCCGGATTTTTTTTTCTTTTAGGGGATCCTCCCTATTGATCTCCTTGTTATTGCTTATTATTAAATTACTCGTATAAATTGTTCTTCTCTCTCCATTGATGTGGGCTGCCTGCTAAATCTTTAGTTTTATTTTATTTTCTTTGTTAGAGTTATCTCTAAATGTGATTGTATAATAGCAAAATTCTTGTTTATATTACTTTTTGTGTATAATTGTAAATTGCATAATAATAAATAAATAAATACAAATTGAAAAACTTTGCTGGGGCAGCAATTTACTGGAAGGTGTTTGTGCGACCAGACATCTGAGGAGGAGGCAAGCTGTTCTCCGGGCAGCCCTGATGTCATCAAGGGCCCTCTTTAAAAACTATGCTGGAGCGCCAATTTACCAAGAAATGTTTGTGCAGCCTGGCAGCTGAAGAGGAGACAAGCTGTTCCCTGGGAGGCCCCAACATCATCAGGGGCCTTCTTTAAAAACTTTGCTGAAGCGGCAATTTGCCAGGAGGTGTTTGTGCAGCCGGGCAGCGGAGGAGGAGACAGGCTGTTCCCCGGGTGGCCCCAACATCATCGGGAATTTATTCCATCTGTCTTTAACTTTGACTCAGATTTAGGCATGTGGCCATGATGTGACCTAAAGGGCATGACACAAGGGGCATAGTAGGCCCCTTGGGAGCCCCTTGGAGCACTGCAGAGGTACCATCAATGACTGAGTGAAGTGAGTCGCTTATGGGGAAGCATAAGAAGGCAACGTTACCTGTGGGAGTTGTTAGAGGACCAATGGATAAATATCTGAAGCCTAAGGAGGAGGAGGATAATCCAGGTATTGTTGGTGCTTCTCTGTTGGCCTCTGGGGCATCCTTGAGTTCTCCAACGTCTATCCCATCCTCTCCCATGTCTATTGTGACTCCTCCTGACTCAATGAACTGTCATTGGCCATTACAACAGAGTACGCCATCTCAGACTTTAACTCTACTTCAAGCTGTTTCTTGGGTTCCTCCCTCAAGAGAAGCCAAGGAAATATCTGGTTCTCAGATTTTTTTGACTGATATCTGCAGGGTGATAACTCGGACAGAGCAAACGTTGGCCAATACCATTGCACAGCTTTATACATTCTCACACGAGGCAGTTACAAGGCTGGGTAAAGTTGGAGAGCAGGTGGATTTGTTGACTACTCAAGTTCTTAAATGTGAAAATCAAGGTTCTTCCTTGCAGGCTTTTAGTGCCTCTAGAATGAAAGACAGTCTTGTTCTACATCGTAGGTTAGAAATGTTTGAGTATATGTTGAGGGTAAAATATGTTTGCTTTTTGAATTGCCCTGTTTCTTCTTTACTTTCTGTAGAGGTTTTACACATTGGTTCTTTCCAATGCTGACTCTATGGTATTTTCTAAAATTTATTATTTACCTAGTGGGCGGATATTGGGCGAGCCTGTAGAAGGTTTTGGAATTCTGCAGCCTCCATTATGTGATAATTTGACACAGTTCTTGGAGGTCTCGCAAAATGTCATTCCTATTAGGGCTACCCTTTTGGTTACATTTCTTTCTGAACAGGATAAATCCTCTGTGATTAGAACTCACTCTAAGAATAAAGCTTTTATGTCTTGTGGCACAAGAATTCAGTTATTTACTGACATCTCAAGAGCCACCCAGCTATGCAGAAGGGCCTTTTTGGCTCTTAAGCCATGGGTGTTGGCCCTTGCGGCATCTTTTTTTGTATGATATCCTTGTGTATAGTTACGCTTCAGGGATCCATGTTTATCTTTGTGGACCCTCTGCAACTGGAGTCATTTCTAGGTGAATGGAAGAACTAAGTTGATGTTGGGTGAGATTTGGGTGGGAATTTAATTTAATGGCTGTAATACTGGGATGTTTTTTCTGAATTTCTGTTGTATTTTGTACCTAATTTTCTTTTCTTCCCAAGTACTGGGCATATGGATTAGTGAAATGTTTCTTTGGATTATTTTTGTATATATTTTGTTGGATCTTGTCCTATCACATTTCTTTTGCATTTGCTTTGTAAGTATTTTATTTTATTTTTATAAATAAAAATACTGAGCAATAAAACCAGCTATATTAACAGCTTTTACTACATACTCTGGCAACAATTTAAGAGCTTGATTGCTTGTTGAATAAAAAAATGTTTTTTCCAATTAGTCTTAAATGTACTATTTGTTAGCTTCATTGCACGTCTTCTAATCTTTGTGTTTTTTGAAGAAGTAAACAACCAATTCATTTTTACTTGTTTCACTTCACTCATTTTATAAATCTCTATCATATCTCCCCAAAGCCATCTCTTCTCCAAGCTGGAGAGCTCTAACATTTTAAGCCTTTCCTCATAGAGGTATCTTTCCATCCTTTATATAAAACTGTTTTAGCACATATGCGTGTGTATATATATATAAAACAATTCATAAACTTACAGCCGGTGTACTCCAACAGTAGGCAGTGATAGAGACACAGTCTGGGTGGAGCTTTTGTTCTGATTATAACATATTCAAATCTATGTGAAGATATTTATACTTGCGTTCAAGCAGCATAATGTCCGTGTCTTCTATCCAGGTGAGGTTGCTGCAGGATTTGCGCTAGTATTTTAGAAAGACACATAGGCGACTGTATGTCGTCATAAAATAGGCTAAAATTAGATGCCTTCTTACCCTTTTAACCTCAGTACTCTGTTATAGTATTATCCTTTTATCTGGTAAAATTACTATTACCAGTAGATTATTCCAAGGATAATGAGTGATCCATCCAATAAATAGCCTTTGCAAGGATTCATTCTAGTAATTTCTGATTTTTAATGCATGCATGTCCTTATTTTCAAGGTTATTTCAGGGTCAAGATATGAAAGTTTCTATTATTAATCAATGTTGAAAAGAAGTAGATGCCACCATCAAATCTATTGTCTACTGGAAGGCATTTTGCTTTGGACCAGTTGACACTGAGGCCAAATTTCTATCCATTTTTGACTAATGAATTACAAATAGTAGATTATATTTCATTTTTTGATATATACAGCAACACATAATAGACATACACTGAAATGGTATTACCAATGATCCTGTAAATACCTCATCATTGCTATATTTATATTTAACCTATTACAAAGGGCTCAATGCCCAAAGCCATTGATGAGAATAAGCAGCTTTGCCTCATTCCCCTTTCATTGAGGAATAATGCAGAAATATCTTAGGAGGCCTTTTACTAAAGAGGTGCAACACCATAGCACCAACGCATCAGCATCACATGTTGACGACAGTAAATGCAGAACCCTGTGCTCTAACATGGCATACAAATACTATGGCTGTACTTAACATCACCTATTGAGGTGGCTTTAGGTGAAGCTATGCTATTTGTATGGGTCACCGCATGTGGTGTTTACCCCATGCTAAATGTGCAGTTCTCACCTTGCCTACTCTCTTCCACTAACACACTCCCTTACCACCCCAATGCACAATTCACACCACGGGAATTGGCCCATGCTGTCATGGCCCCATGCTAGCTGTCAATGTGTGTCCTTAAGAACATTCCAGAACACACACTGACAATGTCCTTTAGTAAAAGAACCCTTAAGGTTTATGTGCATGTGCTCCATGAAAGAAAGAAGCTTCTTTCTTTTTAGGTATCTAGGAAAAGGCCCTTTGGTGGTAGCCAAATAATGGTGGAATGCCTGATACAATTAGAGGCTAAAAGGCTGTATTTTAAAAAGTTTATAAAAATTTGGTTATTTCAATAGACTTTTTGTTACTAGAATTTTAGGAATTTTGCTGATATTTTGTATTTAGAGTAATTGCTTATGGAATGGTTATTATTCATATTATTTTAACAATGTTGTGTTTCATTTATTTAAATTATATTGGATATGCAATTAACAAGTGCAATAATGAAGTAAATAAATCACAATCAAATAAGATTTTGATAGAAAAAATAGCCTATGGTATGTAACTATGACCAGCTCATATAGTATATTCTGGTACAAATCCAGGTCCAGAGAATCATAAATATTGGTAATCTTTTTCATTGCAACATAATTAATTTCCCTTCCTTAAATCCAAGTTGTGAAATAAATAATATCGTATATCTGCCATAAATTGTTAGCAGTTTATCGTCCAAGTAGAAAGCTGATCTTTGATACCAGTGACTCTTTCCCACCCTTTAGGTGCTGTGCAATAATTTTTTCTAAAGTCAATATATATTCATGATATAGACTCATAGGCTATTTGGATTTCACATCTTTTCTTGGGTTTCAGAAAAATTATTATTATTATTATTATTATTATTATTAAAAAAGGATTGCACTCAAACGCTTGAGTGTGAGTACCCTGACCATTTAGTTGCTTTTTGAAAAGTATTTTGGGTAATTACTAGCTGTGGCAGTCAGAAGGCTTTTATAAACTCCAGCCATGATGTTTATCCAGATAGTGATGCTGATTATAAGTGAGTTTTTGTTTTAATCAGTAGCGATGAATATATGTATAGATCTCGGAGCACTAGCAGCTATATTTTTAGCACTGATATTCAGCTGCTAAGGGGCCCTTTTACTAAACTGTGCTGTATGGTTAATGTGCATTTCAGCAGA
Source organism: Ichthyophis bannanicus (assembly GCA_033557465.1). Lineage (NCBI taxonomy): Eukaryota > Metazoa > Chordata > Amphibia > Gymnophiona > Ichthyophiidae > Ichthyophis > Ichthyophis bannanicus. Next base: position 728,290,236 of record CM066036.1, on the reverse strand, counting down.
CAGTAACTTTCAAGACAGGTTCACAGTAACTTATTACCACACTGGTATGATAGTTATGGCGTGCTAATGTCTATGGTAAATGCACATCGTGCAAAGGGGTGGGGACTTTGCTCTACCCCAGCATTGTCCAGATATTGCCAGAGCATTTAGGGATAATTTTTGGTAGAATATTTGCCGCCAAGAATTCACAGATACGGGACTTATGCATTTAGCAAGTTATTTTTTCTGACCTTGTTCACATTATCATAAACCCTGCTAAGAAACAATTTCTGATCTTTGCTAACCTATCCTCATTTTATAACAGATCTATGTTTAATTATCCAAATATGGCTTCGGTAGAAGCCACTGTTAGTTTCTTTTCTAATAAAGCTAGTGATATTCATAAAGATTTCACCATGTGCCATGGGTATCTCTCTTCCAGGACCTACAGTAGTTGCAATCTTAAGGATAACTCCAGATCCTTAGAAGATATCTCCTATGTCTCCTGGAGCTTATTCAATCTCTTTCCAGAATGTTCTCTCCTTCATGAAGCTTTTGACTTCAGTATTTGACCTTCTTGCCTTGAGATTTGTTAAGAACCTGGGAATGGGTTTTGTTCCATACATTTGTACCATCATCAACACAAACACAGAATCAGATCAGGTGTCAATTCTCTGGAAATGTGTGGTTATTCATCCTATTCTGAAAAAGCAGACTTAGGACTCGTTAGATCCAGCCAACTCCTGACCTGTGTCTAACACCCCCTTTATTTCAGAGATAGTAGAAACTGCATAACTTTATGGCAAAGATTAATATCCTGCACTCTTTACAGTCAAGATTCTGGCAGATACATAGGACTGAAGCCATTCTAACTGTCCTCCTGAGTGAGATGAGGAGGTTTCCAGATGTGAGAAAGGATTTATTCTTGTTTCATTAGGTCCAGCTACTCCTTTGATTTTGTCAATCCCAAAATTATTCTGTCTGCCTGGGAGTGGAATTGCTAGAAATATCCTTGAATGGTTCACCTCATTTCTGAGTTCACGATATTTTCATTTTCTTGTTAACTGATTCTTTGGCATAGTTTCCCCTGTGCCATGGTGTACTTCAAGAGTAAGGGTTCACCACCATCTTCTTCAACCTATACCTGAGACCATTAACCACCAAGCTCCAGTTATTAGGAGTTAGTGGGTACTAATTTGCTAATTATATTTGATTAGTAGCATATGTTGATCTAGATGTTGCCCACCTCAAACTATTTAGAAGTCTCCCAATAGCTTAACAATAATCACCTAAAACTTCAAAAGGTCCAATGCAATATGGATGAGCGGTTGCAAGAACTCACCTAACCTTTCTCTGGTCCCCTTCAGATAGTCTATTCCACTTTGAAACTACATGTCTATCTTAGAAGCATGTTTATTAAAGTGCATTAGCTGGTACTATGTGGTTGGTGTATAGGCTCAAGGCCACTTTGCTAAAAATCCTGTGCTACTGCAGCAATGCACAAGCAGGCAGGGCCAAGGTGAAGACAGAGCAGAGTCAGGGTATGTGGCTGCGATGGGCATGGTAGTCACGTGTTAGCTATACAACCATACTACTAGTGTGGCCGCAGCTAATGCCAACCTCTGGCCTGGCACTAGCTGCACTTGTCATGCTCCCATATGTCAACTGTGCAGCTCATATATACCATTTCTATGCAAGTGTTAAGAACTATGAAAGGAAGGAGCCGAGCGAACACATTGGAACAATAGGGGGCCAATAGGAGATGGGAAAATCAAGGCTCATTATCAGGCCATCAGTTTGGGGATGCTGCATGGTACACTCAAGCCTGACAACCAGAGCCTGTAGTCACCCTGCTGAGACAGTGTAGACATGCACTGGGCCATGCATTCAATGCTACTGATGCTGTAGTACTGTACTGAAGATTCATCCCTTGTGTTTACCAGTGCTGCTGAGCTCCAGCACAGTAGTGGCACACAAATGCACCCTCCCTACCACACTTTAGTAAACATGCCCCTTAGCTTGCTTATTTGACATATGGCTGTCTTTTGATGACAAAATCTATTTGGTGGTTTGGGATATTTCCTTTGCTCTTAGGCATATTCTTGCCATTAGATCTTTCCTTGATAATGAAGCTCTCTTGCAATGCAATGTGTGCCTTGGAATCAATGCAGACTTCTGGTAACCCAGCAGCCCCTGGGTTTTCTTGGCAAGGTGTGACCAAAGGGTAAATTGCTAGGCCTTTCTTACTCAAGGTCACAAGAGTGCCATTGGGAACTGAACCCTGTTCTCTTGCTGATCAAGCCACTGCTCTAACCACTAAGCTACTTCTCAACTGTGCAATACGTTTATCCATACAATTATACTGACTATTGTAATTCCTTATAGACTGGCCTGATGCTCTCTGCAATAAAAAGATTACAAATTAATCAAATGCTACAGTTAAACTGCTATCCCATGCTCACAAGTTTAACCATGTTTCAATACTCTTTGCCAAGAAGCATGGCTGTTTCCTACAAAGTGAAATTTAAAATCTTAGCACTAAATCACAGGGCTCTCTATAAAGGCTCACCTTAATTCCTGACTGATTCCTTGATCCCCCAATATTACTTCCAGATCCTTCTATTCTTAAAATGAGAACCTTCTCTATGTTCCTGCCCCAGCATTTGCCCTCCTGGAGTCCATACTGGCACAGCTTTCTTATTTATTGTCCCATTTCTTTGGAGCTATATTCCTTCTTATCTTCAAAATAAATCTTCATTTCCAAGGTTCAAGAAAGGTTTAAACATATATTTCATTATCCAGGCCTTCAGTGGGAAAGTTGACTTTTTAGGTTATGGGGATGGAGGGAGCTAGCTAGTGTCTGATGTTAACTATTTTCCCTCTTTTATTTTCTTATTGTGTTTGTTCTTTTGATTTCTGTTTTACCAAGATCTATTCTATCTTTCATGCTCTTTCTTTTCCTTTTCTGCCTAGCTATCTGGCCACGCTGTTGTTTCATTTTCCTCTCCTCCTTTCTTTATCTTATAAAACATCTGTTAATTATTGTAAGCTGCTCTTGTGCATACTTGTGAAATGTGATATACAGAAATTTTGTAATACACATAGGGTATGTTTACTAAACAGCGTTAGCATTTTCGTGCGATATCAGAGCCGCGACCCCATTGAATTCAATGGGGCTGCGACTCCAATATCACACAGAAGCCGCTACCGCTGTTTAGTAAACATACCCATAGGCATATACATCCTTTTGAATATTGGCCTGATTGCTGCCATTTTCATGCATAGTCTTTGTCCATATAAATCATTATATAACCAAATATATTGTTTTAAATTCAGTGTGAGATTTGGCCATTCTGCAGATGGTTCAAAAAGCTATAGAGTAGTGAAATTCAGTTGCTGTCTTACTTGTGTGTTCATAACTGAATGCAGAAATAGCAGAAACAACATCAAATGAATATGTTGCACATTTAAAATTATGCTGGCATTTTCAGCATTCACACTTGAATGCATAGCTTTACTGAATATTCACATAACTTCAAACAAATAACTTATCTGTTTGAAGTTATGCATTGGCCATCCTGCTGAATACTGAGCTCAGTGTTTTTAGGTTATCAGGCCTATTTCTTTATCGGATAAATTCATAAATATAACATTATATACTGATTTACATTTAATAATGAAGCATATTACTTACTAACACATTTGTTGTCATCTAATAATATTCGATCTCCTCTACATGAACAGTTAACCAGACCATTCGGAGTCAGGAGACACAGATCATGACAACCTCCATTCATTGTACTACATGGAGACAGTTCACCTAAAACAAAGCAAACCTTTATAAAACAATTTGGATTTAAAAATAATATTTGACCTCAGATGATTTTAAACCTATAGAGGGTTATTCCGAGGCGCGAATAGCAGGGATGGACGTCCTGTCAAGACGTCCATCCCCGCTATTCATGCCTTTTTCCAGTCTCATCTACCTTCCCCGCATCTTGTACGGGGAAAGTAGACAGGGGCGGAAAAGGGGCAGATTGGGGGCAGTGTTAGGATGGGCAGTGGGCAGTTGTTGGCCCTGGATGTACAGGGCCAATTCTAATGTCAGCTCTGTACATCCAAGGCCCGGCAACTTGCATGGGGAACTTATTCCACCTCTGGGGTGGAATAAGTTCCCCTAGTCACCAGGGATCGGCAGACCCAGTGCACGGATAGGCAGGGGGGGGGGGCCAGGACATTCCCTGCAGCTGGCCTTAGGAGGCCAGATCGGGGGTCAGGCTGCGGGGAATCTGCTTCAGGAGCCAGCGGCCGGGATCGTGGCTCTTCAATGGAGCCGCGGTGCCATGGTAAATGGATGCCATGGCGCCGCGGCTCCATTGAAGAGCCCTGACTTAGTTAGTTAGACATGCCCCGCAGGATCAGAATCGTGACTCCCTCTGTGTGTCCGGTTCTGGTTGAACGCACAGAGGGCCCAAACATGCAGGATGGAATCGGGCCTTTATAGGGAAATTTTAGAAAGGATATCTAAGTCAGAACGTCTGGGGAAAAAAAAAAAAGAAGGCATGGCCAGGTGCAGGCATACTCTCACAAACATGGATATGCCTGATATGGACATCTGTGAGATCATCTACATAGACATCCACAGAATAATATTTTAGAGCCTGGATATCTAGGAATAGCCTAATGGTTAGAGTAGTGGGCTAGGAACAAGAAAGCTGAAATTGTGCTGAGTACTCAGGATTATGGAGTGCTTTCTCTGCTACACCCTCTGGATGTTTTTCAGCCAAAACAAGCAGGTCTGAACTTAGATGCAATGTGAGACATTTCTGAGATCAAGCATGGATGTCAAGGTTCCTGGAATGCCCCTGTCATGCCTCCATTATGCCCCTGTTCAGATTTAGACATCCACAGACCTGGCTTCTAAAATAGCTCTGCAGATGTCTCAGTGCTTTGGCCCATTTTCTAACATCCAAAGCATGAATAGGGCTTCCAAAATGACCTCCCTTAAGGATTGTTTTATAATGGGGCATCTATATTAATAGGCCAGGAAGGTACCTATTTTATAAAGACACATAGTGGCTTGTTTACAAAGCCGTGGTAGCGATTCGCGATCGTTATCGGAGCCACGGCCCCATTGGGGCAGCGGCTCCGATAACGATCGCGAACCGCTACCGCGGCTTTGTAAACAAGCCCCATAGTCACTTATATGTCTTTACAAAATACTAGCATGAAGCTTGTAGAAATCATGCCCAGATTGAAGACATGGGCATTATACTTCCTCTGTACATATCTACTTATTTTATAAAATATGCACATATAATGTAACTTTACCCATGCTCTGTCCTACCTCTTCCCCAGTCATGCCTACCACACAAGTATGCACTATCTTTCACTGTGCCTACTTTCAGGCATGGTTAGTTTTATAAGAGGCCTTTTCCATGCATAAATCAGTGTTGTACTTGTGGAAAATGTTTAGAAAGTTATCCCCAATGAGGCCAATATTCAGCTGAGAGATAGCAAGATAAAGATAATGGATATTTTAACTGTGTATTTAAAGATATCCAGATACTGTAACTTGGATAACTTTAACCAGAGGCTGGATATTGTGACTGTCAGGCAAACGTTTTAACCCATCCTTGCTATGCCTCTCTCTATTCTTCATTTAAAATGGATAACTCCTGAACGGATATTGAGATGTCTGGCCAAAAGAATGTGTTTATCAGTCTGAAAAATATATATAAAAAACATTTACTTCAACAGTTTTTCCTCCATTGTGTCGTCCTAAAGAGGTGATTCTGGACTCCACCTGGAACACTTTGCATTCAGTTTATCAGGTATGTGCTGGGAACTTCCAAGCTTTGGCTTCTTATTCACTGAGAAGAGGAAGGAGTCCCTGCAAGGTTCTATTTCTGGGCTCAATGTTAAGTTTCAGCAGTTTCAGAAGCAACATGGTGTACTGACCCAGGATAGACTAGTTTACCAATGTAAAATCGAAAACTTGGAGAACCAGCAGAGGAACTTAAACCTTCAGGTTTTGAATTTTCCAAGGTTATCGGTGGTTTCACAGAGGGACCTATTCAAAAGGTTCCTGAAAGAGACTTTCAGCTATCTGGAGCCTGGGTTTCCTTCTCTTCAGAAAATCTGTTACCTTCCACCCGTGATTTCTAAGGATACTTCCTAGAAAGCAAATGCCTCATTGGTGGATGTGTCGTCTGACTCCTTGAACTTGGGGAACCTGTCTGAGTTATTGGAGCAATCTACTGAGATGGTCGAGACTAGAGCTACGCTTTTGGTTTCTTTTGTATTTCTTCAGGATAAAGAAGCGTTATTGTGTATTTATTTTAAGTCGTCTGATGTTTCTTTTTTTTGGGGGGGGGAGGGTACAGATTTTCCCAGATGTGTCCAAGTAGATGCAGGCTAGTAGGATGAAGTTCCTGGAACGCTGTGCTGAGGCTTTGGCCTTGGGCACAGCCTTCAAATTAAGATTCCCTTGTAAATGTGTGCTCTCCTATCAGAATAAGTTATATCATTTCTTTGAGCCCTCTCAGCTTCATTTTTTTCTGGATGCTAAATGACTAAAGCTAATCTGTGGTACTGGGGCTGTTTGTGCTTTGCCTATGTATACCACTCAAATTCCTGTGGTATTTTTCCTTTTATATCATTTTCTCACGGCTTGTTGTAACTCTTGGATCATCTCTTCCTGTTATGGTCTATAATTCATTCTGTCAATGTATTGGTATTGTTTTATTTCTTTGCTTCCTTTCGTTGTTTAAGTGATATGATGGAATGTGTGTTTCTTCCTCCAAGGTTTTCCTTGGTTTATTATAAAATCCAATTTAAAAAAAAGAAAAATCTGGTAAGTCCCAAAATTAATCAGATCATTGTTTTTGAATATCAAGCATTCTGTCTTTGGCTTTGAATATGTAACCTGGAGAGAATCTTTGCAGGATACAAACACATATACATTTGAATCAACAAGGAATTCTGTGAGGGGGATGAGGGGTTTCATTGTTCCATCTTTGTGGAATAGTCTTCCTCTGACTATCCATTTAGAGGCAGATTCCATATAGACCGGTTATCTCCGGTGGACATGTTTAAATCGGGCACAGGGGCAATTCAGTCCTAATTCCACATCTGCAGGTATAGACATACCTACATTTATGGAATCGTCATGTAGACGTGTCCGACATGGCACATCCAACATGCTATTCAGCTGGCCCGTGCCGTATTCAGAGCGAGAGCTGCACATGGATGCAGGCATGGGCCAAAGAGTGAAGCAGAGAAATCCATCCCGTAATATTACAGGGCACAGATAGGTGTTGAAATGGGTCTGGAAGTCCCCATGCTCACCGTATTATGGACAGTTGTACATTTCTGATTGTTCCCATCTCTGCGATATACCCATGGAACCTCTGACAGCCACATCTCCTCGGTTAAAATGTGCATCTCCTAAACTGCTGTGCTCACTATTTTGCCGATGCAAGCTAGACATAATACTAATGATAAATGAATGCTGATACAAACTAGACTATATACTAGGGCACGTCTGCGAGGAAGTAAAAAAAAACATACATGGGCCTTTCTGGAATAGGTTATACATGTATCCACAGCAAACCATGCTCCCATTCCACCCCTTTCCACTGTAGGCAGAGATTCCTGTGCAAGTACCGTGGACATCCCCATGCACCGTGTACCAGAATACGCCTGTAGACATTTTCGTGAGATACAGTCTCCCACGCACTTGCAAATGGCCTGTTTGGGTTCTGGAATGACCCTCTTAGAGTCTAATTTAAGAAATATAAAACTCTCCCGAAAACATAACTATTTGAACAAGCAGTTGGGATTAGAACAGACTAAGAAATTCAAAGGTGACAGAACTGTGTAAGATGTCCTGTGATATTACTGTTCACTCTCTCTATACAAATGTAGGGAGGAGTAGCCTAGTGGTTGGGGCAAGGTACTTCAGGCTGGAGGAGTAGCCTAGTGGTTGGGGCAAGGTACTTCAGACCAGGTGGTCAGGGGTTCAAATCCCACTAGAGGACAGCAACCTTGGGCCAGAAGGACTGGTGTTTCTAGTCCCACAGATGCTTCTTGTGGTCTTGGGCAAGCCACTTAACCCTCCATTGCCCATGTTCCCTGTAAGTATTAGTGTATGTGTCTCATATCCCCATGTGTTAAATGTATCCCCCAATTGTGTTGTGACCGCTTTGATTGAAGGATAAGGCGGTATACAAAACTGTCTAAATAAATGTTGCTGTGTGTAGATAGCCTGTAGGTTACCTTTCTGTGAGTATTGGAGTTTCTTTCTTTTTCTATCTTTTAGACTTTGTAAACTGCTCTGTATGTTTGGTAACAAATGGCAGTGTATTAAATTAAATAAACTGTAACTATTAATTCTATCCAGGTCCAACAATGAAAAGCTCCTCTCAGGAGGAGTGGAACCATATCTTAGCTCTTAGTGTACCAGGCTGAAAATCAGTAAAGGAAATACTCTGCTCTTTGTGGCCCAGGTCAAGTGAATTCTCCCTCTGTTACCTCAAGTACACATTTTGGGCTAGATTTACTAACCAGTGTAACAATAAGCCAAAGGCCAGGTATCAGAAGACGACAGAGGTGAAGAGTCAAGGTCAGAGCCTGTGGAACACATGCAGAGAAGCATCAAATGGAAGCAACACCACCAAGGGAAGAACACCAAACATCCATTGACCGGCTTCTACTTGCCACAGGCAGGTCTACCAACCCTAGTGGCACAGTATAACAGTGGGATGGAGACTATGGCAGAGAGCACCTTGGAGCAGGATTAAGGCACCCAGGACTTGATCAATAAAGTCAGGGCAGCGGCAGCAGTCTATGGAGCGGGACACTTGCACAGCATGCTGGCCGATCTTCAACAGCAGAATGCCAGTAGCCCAACAGGACAGCATCGAACAGGAAAAGCTGAGGGCAGGGTGCACGACCCCACACATACACCAGCAGGACAACTGGATAAGTATTCTGAAAGGTCAAAAGAGCCACACACAGGGTCACACATTAATGATATGGGAATAGGGGACCAGAGTGGGACATGGGAGGTGGAGGATGGGTGAATCAGTGGTAGCAGTCAAGGCAGCTGATAATGTCTGGAGGAGACATTTGGGGAAGGAGGGATAGTGGGGATGGGCTGCTCAGGATCCTGGGGAGATTAGAGGCTTTACTGTAAGCCCAGCAAGGAGCTGCAGGAGGTGTGCTGCATGGGGGGGAGGGGGGGGCACGGAGAAAACAGTAGAGAAGCAAGGTAATGACAAGGTTGCAGCAGGGGGCAGTAACCAGCCCAGCGGCACATGGCCTGTGGAGTACATCTGTGCTACAAGTGCGATCGACAGTCATGTCCCTTCGCAGGTGAAGGAAAAGATATGGAAAAACAAGCATGTTGATGTATTTTCATTGTTGCCTAAAGAAACCAGATAGATACCATCCGTATGATCCCAGGCTGTCACAGAACAAGCTAGCAGTATTGAAGATGCTAGTAGTGGACACTGTCTCAGCCGAGAAGATCACATTGTGGCAGCTCCAGGCACTGCTGGGACATCTAAATTTCGCATGCAGGGTAGTGATCATGGGGTGGGCCTTCAATAGTACTATTACTACTACTACCAAACATTTGTATAGCACTACAAGATGTATGCAGTGCTGCACAGACACATTTAAAAGATGATCCCTGCTCATCAGAACTTACATCTAGTAAAGACAGACAGCGCAGTAGCTGTAAACATGGGAATGGTAAGGACATGTAGGGAGAATGGTAAGGAAACACAAAGGAGATCAGGTGATTCAAGATCTGAAAGCAGCAGTGAAGAGGTGAGTTTTCAGCCTGGATTCAAAAAGGGTCAGAGAAGACGCCTGATGTACAGACTCAGGTAGTTTGTTTCAGGCATAAGGAGCAGCAAGATGAAAGGAGCGAAATCTGGAGACAGCAATGGAAGAGAAGGACACAGATATAAGCGATTTGCCTGAAAAGCGGAGATCCCAAGGAGGGATGTAGGGAGAGATAAGAGAGAAAAGGTAGTGAGGAGCTGCAGAGTGAATGCACATATAGGTCAGCAGGAGAAGCTTGAACTGTATGCAGAAACAGATAGGGAGCCAATGAAGTGACTTGAGAAGAGAGGTATGTGACTTGAGAAGAGGGGCAGCAACTAGGTATGTGAGAATGGGACACAACTTCATAAGGGTGATCACCCTGATGAAGGAAGACCTGAGGTTATGGTTGACATTCTTGGTGAGGTACAATGGCATGAATATCTGGTAGGAGATGCCAGTTAGCTGGAACTGTTCTTGGATTCTTCAGGCAGTCATGACTTCAGGGTGTACTTTCAAGGACACTGATGTGCTGAAGTTGGCTGACAGAGTGGCAGGAACAAGGTGTAACGAAGGACATGGAATTCTTATAGCTCTTCCCAATCATCATAGAGATCATATTAGGAACAAGAGGGTAATATTCTGCTGAGAAAATGAGGCAGTGGTTTACATGATCAATTGGCAAACTGCACAAGCAGTACAGTTGAGGGAATGATTCGGAGACTAGTCTTACACAGCTTAGAGTTGAATGCACAGATCACAGCTAGGCATGCACCAGGCATCAAGAATGACAATGCCAATGCTTGCACATTTTCAGTGGGAATACTTCAGATGCGCAGCGCCAGGGGCAGAGCTGAGAATGACCCTGATGCAAACGCACTATGGGAGCTTGGGTCAGTGATACAGCAGAAATGATATGGAACACTCTGACTCCAAGTACCTGAAGGACATACCAAAAAGGTTGGACAACCTGGGTTGAGTTTGCAGTGGAGTGGGGATTGCCATGAGCAGCCATCAGCAGCATCCAGCTAGCTGAATTCATCACCTGGTATAAGGTCAAAGGGCATTTAGATCATAGGTCAAGGCACATCTAGCGGGCACTGCATTCTATTTAAAGTTGGGGGGGGGGCAGCCAATGTGATGAAGACATGTCCCATACAAAAATGATGGAGGGCTGGGAAAGGCAGGAGCCAAGGGTACAGGATAAAAGATGGCCAGTCACTTTGACAATAATCAAAGTGGTCAAGGGGGCATTAGAGAGACATTTGAAGAACAGCAGGTAGGTCAGGATATTCAGGGAGGCATGCTTGCAAATGTTTTTTGGGCCATTCCGTATGAACAAGATCATAGCCCCAGCTAGAACATATTGGAAGGAACCTGGCCTACTGGCTGAGGATGTATATGGGAATGTTGGGGGGGGGGGGGGGGTAACTTTGATGCTCCGGTTTTCCAAAATGGACCAGAAAGACAAAGGTCATAGCATCATGCTGGTGAGGTTAGGGGATGCAGCAACTTGCCCCATCCAGATTCTGGAGGCATATACAGAAGACAGGCCACAGGTACAGGGCATCTTCTTTAGGCATCAAGACAGCTGTCTTTTGCAATTCCAATTTAAGGCTGTATGGCTGATGGGGTTAGAGAGAGCAGGTTTGGATAAGAAGGGCTTGTCATAGCATTCTTTTAGGATAGGGACGGCCTCATTGGCCCACAGGGCGGGGACTAAGGGCAACTGCGATAAAGGATATAGGTTGCAATCTGACCAATACAAATCTTATATCAGATGAAAGGGAGGGGCTCATTCCTCAAGGCACATATAGTAATTAGTTATATTATATCATTGCAAGGGCCAGTAAGTTGCCAATTTGGATCATCGGGCACTCCTACATATATTGGACCCATAGGAAGATGGTGATGCAGTCAATAGGAAAACAGGGGTTCCACACCAACACAACCACAATCCAATGGTTGGTTGAGGGGAATTCTGTGGGAACAACTGATGTTAGCATTGCACAACAGGGCCAAGGGGAGAATGCCTCCGGATTGGCTAATTTTTCACCTGGGAGGCAACTATCTCACAAGCACAAAAAACATTGACTTAATCAGGAACATGAAATTGGATAGCCCACTTGAAAGCTGCATGGAGGCATCATGTGGTCTCATCTACTTCTCCACTTGGAATGGAAATATACCCGGGATCCAAAGGGTATAGAAGCAGCCAGAAAAAACAGTTGAATAAAGAGATAGGGAATTTTGTTATGGCATGGGGGGGGGGGGGAGGAGAGGAATGTTGAAACACCCACAACTGCTTAAAGGCAGATGGGAACTTTGTTCATGGAACGGCATGCACCTGTCCACCTTAGGGAACAAGATCTTTCTGGCCAGCAGTGGGCTCAGTCTCAAGGTGTAGATAGTTCAGGTGCAAGGAGTGGGCAGGGCTCCCTCTTGGTGGCAGGGAACTCACCAGCTAAGGAGGGGAAACAAATAAATGAGGGAGTTCAGTGCTAAATTTGGGTTGTCTGGGCTGGTCACAGAAAGAGGGACTGGGCCCAGTGTAACCTTGGCTTTGTATGGGGAGGCGAGTAGCCAGGACTTCCAGCTAAACAGGCTGGCAGCTGGGGGCCAGAGGTGGAATAGCCAGTCACATGGAGCGGCGGCCATCATTAAGGGCTTCCAGAAACAGAGGGCAGATAAACTGGAGGGGGCCAAGCAAGACAGTAACAGAGCAGTGGACTGCGGGTGGCAAAGGGTGTCTCTTTGGTGCTGGTAGAGTCATTTAGGTTCATAAGTGTGCATAAACTGTTGATTCATAACACAAGAGTTTACAAGATGTTAATAAAAGCTGTGGCCTTTTGTTCCCACACACAAAAGAGACCAGTGTTTCAATGTGTGTGTGGGGGGGGACAGGTAGGAGAAAAGCGGAAGGTGGAGAATGGGGAGATTCAAGCGTGAAGGGGGAACAGTGGGGAAGAGAAGCAGGATACAAAAAAGGGAGACAGCCCAGTGGTGTCATGCCCATTTATAGTATAGCACTGTTCCATTCCAGCCTGGAGTTTCCCTTTAAAATATGCTTGCAGGCCTGTAGGTATAATTTACCTGTTGGTCTGAAAAAAGTGAGCTTTTTAAATACTGTCCCAAGAGGACTTACGGTTTGGTAATGAGCTGATTGGACGTGTGTGGATCAGCTCCGGGCTCCATACCCCGCCAAACAACCTAATTTCCTGCCTAATAGCGGCTGAATGCCCCTGACCCAGTCGAGGGGTAATAGAGAGAGTGGGCGGACTGCAACAGTGCCATCCCCATGAATTGGGGGTACCCTGATGGCCGCGAAACCCTCGAGGAGGGACAAGGCCCGCATTCCAGATTTGAAGATGGCGGACAGAGCGCCTCAGAGTCCTGCGTCCGAGGGTGATCAAAGCATGGTGGCAGACGTGAGTGCTGCGGTAGTGCAGGCCCTTGACGGTCGCTTTCGGGAGCTGGGGGATCAACTACATTCTGTTGCCCAAAGTATCACTGATTTTACGGACCGAATGGAACACGCGGAAAACCGGATATCGGGCTTGGAGGATACCCAGCAATCCTTGACGGCTAAAGTGCAGGCTTTGGAGGCCACTATAAAGCAGCAAGGGGACAAGCTCGAAGACCTCGAGAATCGGGGACGAAGAAAGAACCTCCGGTTTGTCGGGATCCCGGAGAATATCACTGACAGTGCTCTCACCGGTTATCTACTCACATGGATGGCTAAAGTCCTGAATGGAGAGGCAGCAACCCCTATTGCACTTGAGCGGGTGCACTGGCTCGGCCCCAAGCGGGATCAGGCTCGGCGGCCGCGTGCAGTGATAGCACGATTCCTCGATTACCGTCAGAAGGAAGCGGTGTTACGGGCGGCCCGCAACCGTCGGAGGCAAGCCGGGGACTCCGAGCAGATCCCGGTCTTTCAAGACTACTCACTATTGGTCAGCCAGCAACGAAAAGCCTTCTCTCCCATCTGTGCGCAGTTGGCGGGTAAGGGACTGCGTTTCTCGCTTCTGTACCCAGCCAGACTGCGAGTGGATCATCAAGGGCAGGCTCGCTTTTTGGGGACTCCTGCGGAGGCTCTTGCTTTCTTGGAGCAGCTAACGGGGGTATCAGCGGCAGCTCCCTGAGGATACTGGCGTGCTTGGATGCGATTCGGTGAAGTCTTGGGAGTGGATCTCACCTACGGGGATGGTGGCGATGGGCCTTGTGACCGCATTGGGCCGTGGACTGAAGGTCCCCTTTGGTCACCTGCCTTTCCTGAGACTATACTCCATGTTCTAGTTTTCAGGCACTCCCGGAGGTGCCACATGGTGAACTGTTTACTGTATAGAAGAGGGTGTCTGTTTCTGTTTTATGAACTGTTCATTGCTGTAATTTGCCATGCTCCTGTGCTTCGTTTATGGGGGGGGGGGGGAGGCGGGAAAGTCTTGGTTTGTCCTGTCCTTCATCTTTCCCACCTTTTTTCTATATATGGATTGCAATGTTGGTTGGATATACTGTTTGGGGGATATGTACTGTTGACATCTTCTGGGGGGCTCTTTTGCTTAAGCAATTTCCATGGTGTATATTTCTTTCTTTTTTGCATCTGCCCTATTTCACCTTGCCCCCTGACCCAAGAGGTGGTTGGTGGGGATTGCTGTTGGGTCTGGGCGCAACGGTAGGCCTTATTCTACCTAACAGATGGGGTGGCCCTGAGGTATTTCATACTTCTGGGGGCTGCGAGGGCATGGATAGGAGAGGGGTTTCACCCTAGCATGAGAGTGGGCTACTGCATTGGGCGGCGGTCGGGCATTGTCTTGTAGCACAGTGAGAGGTTACATACCTCTTGGATTTGCATATATATGGCCATGGAGTGCACTGGGAGGGGGGTGGGGGGGGCGAGGAGGTTAGCGGAATGCTTAACGGGAGGGTGGTGACTTGGGGAACAAGGTTTGATCAGGGGAATCTATGGAGCATTGAATTCTGGAGGGGTATGGGGGGGGGCGGCAAAAAGGGGGTATGGGCCCGCTTACAATAGGAAGTTGACCGACCAGTGCTTAGGCTGGGTGGCGAGGTATGGGTTAGGACAGAGGGGGTGGAGTCGGGAGAAGGGAATAGGAGGGGGAAGGGAGGTATAAAGGGTAGCAGAGTAGGAGAGGCGGTGGTAGCGATGGGGATAGGGGGGATAGGGGGTTGGAGGGGAGCTGAACTTGAACTTAGCTTTGGGGTGGGTTATCAGAGTTCAGAGATATGGGGGATAGCAGGGATGAGCATGTGACTGGTTTCCTTGGTTTGTTAGGGTTGGTGTGCGGATGTGAGTGTGTTTGGGAGTGTGCGTTGATGATATGGGGCGGAAATGTGCGGGGGGGGGGGACCCTAGGCTGGGGGGGTTCTCACCATGGAATGAGGATGGTTGTTTGTGCTTGGAGATCCTTTTCTGGGTGGTGTAATGGGTAATGGTACTAAGATAGCCTCCTGGAATGTCTGTGGCATAGGCTCCCCGATAAAGAGATATAAAATTCTACAACAATTAAAGCGAAAGCAGCTTGGGATTATAATGTTGCAGGAGACCCACCAATCCGTGGCTGAACATGCAAAACTATGTACAGGCTACATTGCTAAGGTTTATGGGGCCCCGGCAGAAGGGAAGAAATGGGGGGTGGCCATCTTAATTGCTAAACACGTAGGCTGGGTGGAGGAGAAAGTCGAAATAGATTCGGCCGACCAATATGTTATGGTGTGGGGATTGCTTGATGGGATTAGGGTTGTCTTATGCTCCGTGTATGCGCCTAATGTTTATGAGGCCCGATTCTACCATGCTTTTACCTGCCTGTTGGCATCTACTGATGGCTATCAGGTAATCGTGGGAGGGGATTTTAACACAGTTTTGGACGACAGTATGGATAGGTCGGGGCTGATTGGGGGGAGAGATCGGCGGAGCCAGCGGAGATTATGGGGGTTGTGTAAGGCGCATAAGATGTTGGATATTTGGAGAGTTTTACACCCGGGGGATCGAGAATATACCCACATGTCCAGGGCTCATGGTACGTGGTCACGAATCAATTACTTCCTGATATCGGACTCGCTGTTTAGTTGGGTGCTGGAAGCGGCGGTTGGTCCATCTGTTATTTCTGATCATGCGATGATCATCTTAGAATTACGTAACCATGAACCACACAGCCACCGGTTTTGGCGTTATCCCTTGGAGCTTAGCGGGGATGTTCAGTTCGCCGGGTTTCTTAGGGATAGGTGGAGGGATTATGAGGCCCTTAATGATCAACCGGGGATCTCTCCGGCTCTCCTTTGGGAGGCAGGTAAGGCGGTCCTCCGGGGGGAGATTATTAGCTACTATAGCTCGCAGCGGAAGCGGAGGAATCAGAGAATTCTCTTCCTGGAGCGGGAATTAGGTAAAGCGCGGAGACAGGTGGCGGCGAATAGGATGGCAGCAAACGGGCGCAGGCTGCAGGAAATCCAGCAGGAGTTGGAGATGCTCCTTCACCAACGCGCCCAAAAATCCCTGCTGTATTACAGATATCAGTTATACCAACAGGGGAATCGGGCGGGGAAGTTATTGTCGGCCTTGGTGAGGCCGGTGGGAGGGTCACGCCACATCGGAGTGATACGGCACCCAGATGGGTCACTTCGCAAGGATACGGTGGAGATCCAACAGGTTTTCTCTGATTACTTTCGACAGCTTTATGCGGGGGACGGGGATAGAGTGGCAGAAAGTAAGGACTTTTTGGCAGGGTGTGTCTTACCACAATTGAACGCGGAACACGTGCAGGCCCTGAACAAACCCATATCCTTGTGAGAGGTGCAGGACGGGATTCGGAATCTGAAGAATGGGCGAGCTCCTGGACTGGATGGCTTGCGGGGTGAGTTCTATAAGACCCTGGGGGATGTCATAGTGGCTCCGCTTAAAGGATACTTCGAAGATCTGATTCAACGGGGCGGCTTCCCTTATGAGGCGAACAAGGCCTTGGTCACTGTCCTGCCGAAGCCGGGAAGGGACCCGCTGGTCCCGGGCTCTTATCGGCCCATTTCTCTTCTTAATGTTGATATTAAGCTCCTAGACAAGATTATGGCGGACAGGTTGGTGGCAATTTTGCCGGCCCTGATCCATGGGGATCAGGTGGGCTTCGTGCGGGGTCGACATGCGGCTTATAGTTTGCAACGACTTTTGATCTCGGTTTACGCGGGGCGGGCGGCTCAGTTGGGGTCTCTGCTTATTAGTTTTGATGCTGAAAAAACATTTGATCGGGTCAATTGGGAGTTTATGTACCAGGTTTTGGGTACCATGGGGTTCACAGGCTTTTTTGTAGATGTGGTAAGGCTTCTTTATGCGGACCCGAAAGGGGCTATTATGATAAATGGGAATATGTCCTCAGAGTTTCCTATTCAAAAAGGGACTCGTCAGGGCTGCCCTTTGTCTCCGCTCTTGTTCGTTCTGACTTTGGGGCCTCTGCTGAATCGGATTCGGGCTCACTCTCAATTTCGGGGCATCACTGTGGGGGGGACAGAGTTTTGCGTTGCGGCCTTTGCTGATGATTTGCTTGTGCATTTAGCAGACCCTCAGGGAGGGTTACCACACCTGTTAAGCCTTCTTTGTGAATATGGGGTACCCTCCGAGTTTCGTTTAAATCTGGATAAATCCGAGGCGATGTTACTGGGCCCTGGAGCACAGCAGGGGTGGCAGGGTGACTTCCCCCTGAAATGGGCGAGGGGGCATTTCAAATATTTGGGTGTCTATATACCGGAAGAGCTGGGAGATCTTTACCAGCTGAATGTTGCCAAGCTACTAGCCGCTCTGACGTTCAGTGTGGATAAGTGCCGAGACTTACCGTTATCATTAGGTGGTCGCATTGCATTGTATAAGATGACGTTGTTCCCTCGGATTTTGTATCTGCTGCAGACACTCCCGTTGTTATTAAAACGATCGGACCTGCGAAGGATGGACCGCTTTCTCAATCGCCTTTTATGGCAGGGACGGCGACCTCGGGTGCGGCTGGAGGTTTTGCGGCAATCCTGGTCCTCGGGAGGCATGGGGCTTCCCGATACCCGGAAATATAATATAGCTTGCTTGTTACGGTACGTCCGGGATTGGCTTTGGGATCTGGGGGAACATACGCCACTAGGGATGTTACGGGAGGCGGTGAAGCCTTTTCATTTGTGGTATCTTTTGCATGCAAGGGCGATACCAAGGCCGGACCGCGCTCTTCGAGTCATTATTTTGAATCCCATCCGGGAGGCGTGGAAGTATTTCTGCAAAAACCAATGGCTCATCGCTTGCCACTCTCCCTATCTCCCCATTAGGGGTAATGGTGAGTTTTTACCAGGACTTGGGGGCAGCCTATTTCAGCGGTGGACACAATTGGGGATAGTGAATTTGGAGCATGTGGTAACACCGGAAGGTGCGGTGGTGGAATTCTCCGTGTTGCGTCAGCAATATCCGCTAGAGGGGCGAGATGTTTTCCCCTATGCGCAGGTTCGTAGCTATCTCCGTACTGTGCCCACGACGGCGCTGCGAGGAAAAGTTAGTTCTCAGATAGAGGTGGCCCTATTGGGGGGGGGAGCAAGGGGTGCGTGTAGCCTGGTTACACAAAATGTTATGGGAAATGGTACCGCCGGTTGCTCTGGATGAACTTGCGGCGGTTTGGACTCGGGACTTAGGGGAGGGGGTGACGAGTGATGAGGTGTTAGGGAGCCTGTCCACTATTCCAAAATTATGTGTGTTGGTGACCTTTCGGGATATGCAATACAAATTGCTGCATCGGCTATATTATGCTCCCCTTAGGGCATGGAAGGCTGGGATTGCTGGCTCCCATTGCTGACCTCGGTGTGGCGAAGATAGAGCCACGCTGGGTCACATGTTCTGGGGGTGTATACGGGTCCAGGCCTTTTGGGGGCAGGTGCTGGCCTATTTAGGAAGGTGTGTGCGCCGCCCATTAACCTTTACGGCGGTGAATGTGGTGTTGGATGTCTGGGAGAACTCCTGGGAGGAAACGGTGGGGCAGGTGGTATGGCACTGGATGATATTGGTGTTGGTGACTGCTCGAATGACTATCTTGCATAGGTGGGTGGATGCTAGGGGTCCCACATATGGTTTATGGCGGGGACGCTTACATGAGGTGTTGTTAATGGAAAGGCTTAGAGCTCGTGGGCATCCTGGGTGATGGCAGCGGTTTTTGCTGAAGTGGGGACCCCATTTAAATTCTTTACCCAGGAGAACCCGTAGCCGGATTCTGGGAGGGATTTGAAGATTCTTGACATCTATGGCCTTGGGTTCACCTACGTACGCACGCCGATTCAGATGTGGATTGTACCAGTCGGGGAAAAGGGGAGGGTAGGTAGGTCGGGGGGGGGAGGATAGGAGGGGCTGGGGGGTTGGCATGGGACAGGGTGGGATATCAGTTTGTAAGCTCCCTTGGATGGTACGGGATGGGCACGGGAGAAGAGTTCACCCCGAGCCTGTCTGCTGCTAGATTCGCGTTTGGGGGAGCAAAGGGGGGGGTGGGGATCCCGGGTTGTCTTGTTAATTGTATGTCTATTATGGGGTTACCTCCAGAGCCTACTTGCTAATCATGTCTATAAGGGGCTCCGGTGTTGGTCAGGGCTCTTTGGGTATATTTTGGTTGTACTTTGGTATTATCTTTGGTTCGTAACCTCTTCTGTGGATCTGTGAATTTCTGCTGTACGTTTTTTGTATTATGACCTGTTATGCCTATTTGACTTGTATCGTATTGACTCATTCTGGTGTTGGTTTGGAAATTTGAATAAACAAATTTGAACATAAATACTGTCCCAAATATGCACTGAATCATTGGTACATATATATCTATATGTATCTGTCTTAACCCAGCATTTTCCATGCTTGCAAAAATTTATATTGTTTGCATGTTTTCACATAAGTAATAGTAACAGGTCATTCTTTACAATGAGTTGCTGTATCTCAATGGAGTTCGCTAGATTTCAGAAAAATGTTTTAATACGGTTTTCTTCCTTCTCCTTTGGATTTTCAGTTTGATCTTGTGTTTTTTGAGCAGGTTATTCTGTATCTTTGTGCCCACTTTAGAAAAGATGCCAGGAGACACTTGCGAACCCGAGCAAAATGGCCACCTAAGACTTGAGCTCCTTAATCCTTCAATCTCCCTGTGAGGATAGTGCAGTTTCCACTGATTGTGGCAATGCCAAAACCTATAGATATAGACCATCTATGAAAACTGCTAAAGGTGGCATGCCAATTTTTCATACCTCCGAACAAATGCAGTCAGACGGAGGCCAGGAGCAGACTCACAGTCTTTTTCACTGAACGCGAGTGATCGGCCATCTTCTGATCCCTGATTGAAGATATCTTTGATCCCACTGTCTGCAGCCTGCAAAACAAAGTGAGTCTCTACCCTTGCCACGTAGTAGTCTCCCCACTGCCATCCCCAATGCGATCCTTCATAAAAGGTTCCTCTCCAGTCGGTGATTGGTGGGTGGGGGGGGGGGGGTGCTGCGGCCCAATGAAACTTGCCTATGTGTGTTTTGCACCGAGCTGCGAAGTTCGCCTGGCCTCCTGGCACTCTGACAGCAGTGGTGCCTCTCGTACCTCTGAAAACAAGGCTTCTCTCTTGGCCTGAGTTATGGCGGAGAGCTTGACAACGCGGCAGATGACAGACTGAGGGATCAAAGAGCTGCACTTGGCATTAAAGGCCTATCCCAACCACTGCGGTCATCATGCTCTGGCCCCAAGTCCCACCTGCACACTGGAGCAACACGTGAATCAACACTGGGCTGGAAGTGTGTTTCAACAGCAATGTACATGTTCCAGATGGGGCTGGGTTCTTGGCCACTTCTAGCGGATACCACACTCTTCCGATACATATGGCATTTCCTGGGGGGAAGTTTCGGTTGGTAACAATTATCTTGTTTGTACGTTATTGGGAGTGTCCTTTTCTTCTTGTTCCACCACCTCCCTGCTTTGGTTTCTAAGGGCAATGTGGGAGGAGGTCTGACTACTGAGGTACTTTGACGAATCCGGGTGCTTCCTCGGATGGAGTTTGGGTGTGTCCTCCTGGAATCAGGTATATTTTCTGAATACATTTCCATATTAATGTGCATGGTTTTACTGATTTGTTATTCATGTTGTTATCTGCCCCAGCTTTTTTGTTGCAGGCAATTGTAAACCTACTACTTTAACTAATCAAATTTATACACACAAAAAAAATGAAAAGATGCCAGCTCATTTGTTTATTATTTGCTATTAGTATGACAATATTTTATTTGTGTACTGTGTACTATGTGCTATACTTTATTACCTAACTGCATTGTGTTATTTTAGTTGACTGCATATGACTATGTTGTTACTTAATTGGAACTAAAATTAGTTAAGCTGGACATAAATGCCAAATTAAATTAAAACCTCTACCTCTACTTAGTCTGGTCACTTAAGTGATAAACCTGGGCCACTTGCAGCAGAAATCCCTCTGAAACCTTGCAATTATACTATAGATCTTAAATCTGGCTACCAGGTGTCACCATAGACACTGACCATGACTTCTTCCACCAGGTTGCCTCCAGGAGATCAGAACAGATGACTTTGAAATAAGACATTTACTACATGAAAGGTCCCTATATTAATACTATTTTTGTCAAATCCTTATAAAATATATTTTACTACCTTGTATCTCTTACGGGGTCAATTTCAATTCTTTCCAGTCCTATGGGCAATTCAATGATATTGCAGGATGCTAGAACTACTGATTTTCTTTTGAAAACAACTTTAAAATGTTTCTGCATATATGTGTTACAAAGGAATGCCATCGTGCTAAAAGCTCAGCTCTTAAAATGTAGTGATCAAGAGCATGTATAACTTCAGCCAGGTAAAATGTATAGGTAAGATGAGGACATTGCTTGGTTGGGGAAAAGAGCTAAAAGATGCTGATTACATTTGAGTACAAGAGACTATACTGTGCTGATGGACTACATCTCTCTGTTGCAGGGAGAAGAATCCTAAGTGAAAAGTTCAGCCAGTATGTGGATACGCATTTAAACTAGAAAAAGGGGGTGAAGGATGGGGAAGGTCAAGTTCTGGACATCACTCCCTGCAAAAGCAGAACAACATCAGAAACAGACACACTTTTAAACCACACATCAAAAACAAGTGGGAAGAAGTAGACAGAACAAAATCAATGCAAAACACATGCAAGCCAGTTAAATGCTGGAAAGCAATGAGCACAAATGCTGAAAGCTTATCCAATAAAGTTCCAGACCTTGAAGCCCTAATGGTGGAAATGGACTTGGACATTGTGGCCATTACAGAAACATGGTTTAATGAATCGCATGATTGGGATATAGCCATAGCTGGCTATAATCTATTCAGAAGAGACAGAGAAAATGGAAGAGGAGGAGTAGCCTTATATGTCAAAAGCAATATTAATCTATGTTAGTCAACTGGCGTGGCACTAAGGAACGATTAGAGGAATTTTTTGTTTGGGTCAATTCTAGAGACCCTAATGTAAAATTTACATCTAACAGTCATCAGGAAAATATCACATTTTTGGATGTAGTGGTTCATAAGGGTTTGGATAGTTGGGAAACATCCTTATACCGTAAGGAGACAGACCGTAATACATTCTTGCACTATAATAGCGCACACCAGGTACAATTACGTAATAGTCTGCCCTTGTCACAGTTTTTCCGATACCGCCGAAATTGTACTACCCTACGGGAGTTTAAAAAACATGCAAAAATTTTGAAACAAAACTTTTATGCCCGGGGCTATCCACAGTCAGTGGTGGAGAAAGCATATAAACGTGCTTTATATAGCAATCGAGATCTCTTGTTACAACCGAGACAGAAGACGTCTACATCCTCTGACGATGTATTTGTTAACCTCATTACTAAATTTTCTCCACTCAGTAATGATTTAAATCGTATCATCAAGCGACATGAAAATGTGCTACGGAGTATTCCGGGTTTGGAGAACAAACAAGTTCGCTGTGTCTGGTAGCGCCACAGGAATTTAAAAAAATTATTGAGTCCAGCACTGTTGCCCTCGTTAAGATCGTCTGAACCTAGACACCGCAGATGCGGAGAGTGTAACATATGTCATATTACAACTGAGATGACTCAATTTGAATATCATAATAAAAAGTATACATTGAAACATCGAACTTTGTGTAGTTCAACCTACGTGGTTTATTGCATACAATGTCCATGCGGCCTTCTGTATGTGGGGAAGACCACCAGAATGTTTAAAACTCGCATGAATGAGCATAAAAGCAGACTTACATGTCGGAGACGGGAAGCCCCTATTGTTGATCATTGTTTACAACATGCACATATGTTTGATAATTTACGTTGCTTCTGTATAGACCAAATCACCATCCCATGGCGGGGAAAATCGCTGGACCAAACATTAGTATGGCGGGAACAAAGGTGGATACATTGATTGAATACAGTTTCCCCTAATGGTTTGAACCTGAGGATTGAATGGGAACAATGTATCTGATCTTCCGTGAGGGCCACCCATAGAGTTACGTCATCAATGCAGCTGTTTAAATTTCCCACATGGGATCTAGTTCCGCATACGCGGCGTTGATAAAGCCGGTGGAAAACGGATCATTAAGAAAAAATGTTTGAGATGTACTAATTTGGAATTGCTAAAAGGTATGTTGCTGTTGGTATTAATGTCATGTTTAAAACTGAACTCAGAACATGATATTAACTGAAATTTTGTTGGATTGCATTACAGCGCTTTCAAGTCTAGCCCCTGAAGAAACCAGTAGGTGAAACACAAACAGAGCGCCATTGGTAGTGTTGGGGAACGACAAAAACAAAGCTAAGCACTGCTCTTTTTTGCTTACGCGATTTTGTACTAAAGTTTAAATTTCAGCACAAGTTAAATATATAGATTACACTGGAGTCTAAGACATGATTTTATAAGACTGAACGCATGGGGTCATTGATGCAAAAATAGGTCCCACATGAGTAGCTTCACAGCACTCTGAGGGACCTTGAGTCTGAGACCCAGTCAGTCGCTTCATAAAAGACTGTGTATAAGTCGGTTTGATACATACATTTGCAACTGATCATTTTCACTTCAGAGTTTTATGGTTTGTTTGAAAAGCAATATTAAAGCTACTGAAATGCAGGGGGCATGGGGAAAAGAAGAAGCACTCTGGGTTGTGTTGGAAAGAGGAGATGGCACTGTCATCCATACTGCTGTAGTCTACAGACCTCCGACTCAAATCGAAGAGCTAGATAACTAATTGATTATAGACATTGTCAAAATAGCCACAAAGGGGGAAGCGATCATATTGGGTGACTTTAATCTACCCAATGTGGATTGGATTACTCCTTCTGCAAATCTGGAAAGAAGCAAAAAATTTGTGGATGCTCTCCAAGATGCGTTACTTAGACAAATGGTGATGGAACCAACAAGGGAAAGCTCAACGCTGGATTTAGTTTTCACCAACGGTGATAGCATGTCGAATGTCTGGGTAGGTGCACCTGTGAGCAACAGCGATCATCACACGGTGTGGTTTGAGATAAAAACCAAGGTGCAGTCCAACTATAACAAGCTCAAAGTCCTAAACTTCAAAAACACTGACTTCAATAAAATGGCCATGTACCTAAAGGAGGAGTTGACAGGGTGGAAGGAGATAAGGGATGTGAAATTGCAATGGGCTAAACTAAAAATGGCAATAAAAGGGGCAACAGATAAATATGTAAGAAAAGTAAATAAAAACAAAAGAAGGAAACCTATTTGGTTTTCCAAAGAAGTGGCTGCTCAAATAAAGGCAAAAAACGCAGTTTTCGCAAAATTCAAAAGCTTGCAAGCAGAGGAACACAGAAATGAATACAGGATCAAACTCAAAGAGACAAAAATAGAAATAAGGATAGCAAAATCGAAGACAGAGGAAAAGATGGTTAAAGATGTGAAGTGTGGCGAGCAAACTTTCTTCGGGTATATTCGGGAAATAAAGAAGATCAGAGGTGGAATCGCAGGACTCAGAAGTGCTGGGAATGGACTCGTGGAAAGGGACATTGAAAAAGCGGAATTGCTAAACAAATACTTCTTCTCTGTTTTTATTAAAAAAAAATATTGGAGAAGGACCAACTGTGACTCCCAAATATAAAGATAGGAATGAAGCAGAGACCACACCATTCACAGAAGATGATGTGTTAGAACAACTTGCAAAACTGAAAGTGGACAAGGCCATGGGACCGGATGGGATACATCCCAGGATACTGAAAGAGCTCAGAGAGGTTCTTGCAGGACTGTTAAAGGATGTTTTCAACAGTTCCTTGGAAACAGGAGTAGTTCCTCAGGACTACAGAATGACTGATGTCGTACCTCTACACAAAAGTGGTGACAGGGAAGAAGTGTCAAACTACAGGCCTGTGAGCCTTACCTCAATGGCGAGAAAAGCAATGGAGGCACTTCTGAAGGAGCGAATAGTGAACTTTCTCAAAACCAACAGGTTGCAAGATCCCAGGCAACATGGTTTTACCGAAGGACGATCTTGCCAAACAAATCTGATTGAGTTCTTTGACTGGGTGACCAGAGAACTATATCAGGGGCATGCGATGGATGTCATCTACCTGGATTTCAGCAAAGCCTTTGATACTGTTCCTCATAGGAGGCTTATCAATAAACTTAGTAGTTTGTGAATGGGTCCCAAGGTGGTAAACTGGATCAGAAATTTGTTGACTGATAGACGACAGAAGGTGATGGTAAATGGTGCTCACTCGGACGAAAGGAAGGTAATTAGCGGGGTGCCCCAGGGTTCGGTCCTGGGCCCAGCACTGTTCAATGTATTTGTGAGTGATATTGCTGAAAGACTGAATGGAAAGGTCTGTCTTTTTGCAGATGACATGAAAATTTGCAACAGAGTGGACTCCCCCGAGGGAGTCCTTAACATGAGAAAAGATCTACAAAAGCTGGAAGAATGGTCAAATGCTTGGCAATTAAGAGTTAATCCAAAGAAGTGCAGAGTCATGCACTTGGGTAGCAGAAACCCAAGAGAAATGTACATGATAGGGGGCGAGAGGTTGGTGTGCACGGATCAGGAGAAAGACCTTGGTGTGATTATTTCTGTAGACCTCAAGGTGGAAAAACAGTGCAACAAGGCGGTGGCAAAAGCCAGGAGGATGTTGGGCTGCATACGAAGAGGAATTACCAGTAGAAAGAAAGAGGTTCTAATACCACTGTATAAGTCACTGATGATGCCTCACTTGGAATACTGTTTTCAGTTTTGGAGACCGTATCTTGCAAAGGATGTAAAAAGAATGGAATCTGTTCAGAGGAAGGCGACCAAAATGATTTGGAGTCTGCATCAGAAGCCCTATGCGAAGAGACTTGAAGACCTAAATACGTACACTTTGGAGGAGAGGAGGGATAGGGGAGATATGATTCAGACCTTTAAATACTTAAGGAGAAATAATGAACAAACAAACGTCTTCCAAAGACGGGGAAGCTGTAAAACGAGAGGGCATAACATGAAGCTGCAAGGTGGAAAACTGAAAGGCAATATCAGGAAATGCTTTTTCATTGAGAGGGTGGTGGATGCTTGGAATGCCCTCCCGATGGAGGTGGTGGGAGCAAATACAGTGACAGAATTCAAAATGGCATGGGACAGACACAATGGATCCATTTATAGCAACAGAATAAAATCTAAATAAACTGAACCATCTAACTTCTCAACAAATAGTGCTGTCCTGCATGGAGCGGTGGGTTCACCCCTAAACAAAGAGATGGGGAGGGGTGGCCCGAGGGGCGGCCTGCACAGAGTGGCACCTACTCCTGCCATCTTACTCCAGCCTTCTTACTGGGCAGACTAGATGGACCTTACTGGTCTTTATCTGCCGTCATTGACTATGTTACTATGTTACTATCTATGCATAGCATTTCATATGAGACTCTAGAAAAAGCAGGTGAAATTCTCTGCGTTTTTTTTTTCAAAACCAAGTGTTTCTTATAATTTTTCTCTAGAGGGCATTGAATTTGTGCAGGTAGATAAATTGACCCTTTAAAGTGTGATAGAGAAAAAAGGGATGTGAAATGATAATGATATACTAAGTATTCCTGATGTTTAATAATGACAATGGTAGCAGCAATAATAATCATAACAATAATAATTGGACCGATATTCAACGACGCAATATGGAAGGTACTACTGAATATCACAACAGACTGCCTCTGCACTATCTTAATCGTGCTGAGGCAGTCCAGGAATGGAGTCAGGATGGGGCAGTAAATTATCCATATAGTGGCAATTTTCAGCTTCGCTAGGTAGATAACGGTTTTCTACCCTAAATTATTTGGCTAGTTATCTTAAGTGCTATGTAGATAGCTATCTGGATAGTGGACTGAAAATCACCACTATCCAGATAACACTCAGTGGTAAGCAATAACCTGGATAGTCAAAACCAGTCACTACCTTGATACCAGCCCTGAATATCTGGATTTTATTTAAACCCCCATGGCTGCCCATGGAGTTTAAATATTGCTTCAAATATTAATAACAACACATATCAATACTATTATTAATAGTATTACAACTCACAACTGTTGGTGTCACTGGCAACAGCAATGATTCCCATTGGTTGATGAGGTATATCAGATTGAAGAATTTTAGTATCTCCACCTGTGTATTTATTGGATCGTAGGATTGCTCTTCTCACCCAATCGGACCAGAATATGTAGTCACCATAAACAGCTAGACTGAGGAAGGTGCCTGGTCCAGATTTTACAATTACCTGAGGTAAATGGAAGAGATAGTTCATAAACCAGCTTGTTCTCATGTAAATTAGTGAAGAAAACAAAGTGCAAAATACATTCAGAATCAAACACAATTTTCCTTTTAACCTCTTCATTCAGGGATGATGAGTTTGATACAGCAGAAATGGTGAGGCATACAGCTACATTAAATACATATTTTGAGATATTTAGAGTTTTTGCAGACCCGCTTGAAAAATCATGTAGGATAATTAGCTGAATCTTTCTCATATTTATCTGTTGCCATGCAAATAGATTCATACCTGGGAAGAAGGTGCGACCTATATAGATATTCAACAAATGCCACAAGTGCGGCTCTAGAGTGATTCTGTAGAACGTCTGTGTAACATTCTCCTACAAATCAAGCCCAAAGTGACTATAAATTGATTATGTAGGTTCTGTTGTATGTCACCCAGATAAACTATGCCAGATGGATGGCTTGTAAGTTCTTGTAAATAAATAAATAATGGGGTAAAGAAGTGAAGGCACATTTTCAAAACTTTGTCTATGTGGTTGCTGTGATGTCCATGTGAAAAGGTCTCAAAGTCTACGGTATGTCAAATTTAATGGGAAGAGTGGGCACATTTCTGCTCCTTGTTGTAAATGTACCTGTCAAAAGAAGCTGGGATGTGCAGGCAAATAAAGGGGGCAGCACAGACACATGCAGAAGGAGACCCTACTTTAGAAACATACACATGGGAAATATCGATGTAGTGATCCCAGCAACTTGCATATGTCTGTGCCAATACTTCAAAATGTTCATGTCTATGAGTCGGCACATGCATGTGTATCCTTGCCATTTTGCAAACCTAGACATCTGCAGCTCTTCAGAAAGTTTAGATGCTACAATATCTACTGAAAACACTTGTGGAGGGGAAAGAAACTAATGTGCATTAGGTGCACAGCCTCCAAGGTAACTCTCAGGAGTGTGGCCAGAAGGTACCCAACTCTTAATGTGCAGATGAGTTCCCTATTGCAGAATGCTATCACCATGGGTGCATAACTCCACCTACTGAGATGGCATTAGGTGAACTCACAATAATGGAAACATTAACAGTTACATGTGATATGTCCCCCCCCCATGCTAAGTCATTTGCGGACCAGGCCCAATCTCTGCCCTTGCCCCACCCATTCAACACTTTAAATGTGGCAGTGACAGCATGCTTAGCACACTTTAGTAAAACAGCCCCTATATGTGCTGAGGGGTGGCTGCCACTGACATCTAACCCCTATGATGAAATCATACATGAGTATCTCTTTCCCACATCATATCCCTGACATTCCCCATTTGACTTGGATATGATCATGGCAGAGACATGTACAATTGGGCCCTTCTAAAATTGGAGTTTGAACATGGATGTGATTTGCATGTGTGAATGGTTCTTTTTGTATATGCAAATCATGAATAGATCTTCTAAAATAACCCCCATAATCTATAATGTCCTGGTCTCCTTCAGTGCCTCTCACTGGTGAACTGTGTTTATATGTCAATTCATACTTTATTCTCAGAGATGCTTAGGGGTATGTTTACTAAAACCCCGTTAGGTGCGCACCGCGCTAGTGTGCGGGATGCCATATAAGGAGTGGGCGTTTCAGTCTGAAAAAGCAAACCGGGATTAATCATGCGCTAATGTGCGCTGTGCGCTCATGTGCACCGCGCACATTAGCGCATGAGAAACTTGCGCAGGAAGCATAAGTGGCGCACTGATATGCAAGCACAGGAACAGAGCCACAGTACAATGGTGAAAACACTGACTGATGGTGCAGGGCTCATGGGTTCAATCCCCCACTGTGCCCAATGAAGAAGGCTGGCTGAGGCATTACCTGTTAAAGGTAATATTGCAGTCTGAGGCATATTAATTTTATTTTAATTACTGCTACTAGCAAATGCACTCTGAAAGCACTGTAACATAAGGTGCCCCATAAGGTACCCCAGAGGGCACATTTTAGAGTGCACTGTCCGCCAAGGCACCCTAGAATGTTGCTTATAGGGCGCTTTATAGGGTGCCGTATGAGGTACCGCAAGGTCACAACACTGTTTGTGATGGCAGCACTGTGCAGTTTAAGGAATGTAAATCATAAGTAGGTGCGCTGACATGCAAAGAGGAGCAGCAGGGTAGCACAATGGTTAAGATACTGACCAATGATGCAGGAGTAATGGGTTCATTCCCCCACTGTTCCTAATGAAGAAGGCTGGCTGAGGCATTACCTGTTATAGGTAATATTGCTTTAGGAGGCATTTTATTTTTATTTTAATTAGTGCTGCCAGCAAACACACCCTCAAAGTATTGTAACATAAGGTGCTGCATAAGGTGCCTCATAGGGTACCTCAGAGGGCACATTTTAAAGTGCACTGTCCGCCACGACACCCTACAATGTTGCTGAAAGGGTGGCCTATAATGTGCCATATAGGGTGCCCTATGAGGCACAGCAAGGTCATAGCACTGTGTTTGATGGCAGCACTGTGCATTTAAACGCATGGAAACCTGAAGTAGGTGCGCTGACATACAAGGAAGAACAGCAGTGTAGCACAATGGTTAAGGCACTGACTGCTGATACAGGGGTCATGAGTTTGATCCCCAGTGTGCCTAATATGTAAGACTGGCTAAGGCATCAGCTTTTACATGTACGTATTGTTTCCTGCAGCACTTTATTTAAATTTTATTAATTGCTGCCAGGAAACACGCCCTCACGTGCCGTAACTGAAGGTGCTGCATAAGGCACCCTATAAGGCACTCCATAGGGCACATTATAAAGTGCACTGTGCACCACGGCACCCTATAATGTCCCCTATAGGGCACCCTATAAGTCGCTCCACAGGATAACGTATAGTGCACCTTATATGGACGGTAACCATAAGGTGCCCTATAAAGCGCCCTCTGAGGCACTTTATGGGTACAGTACGCTGAGGGTGTTTTTGCTGGCAGCAAAAATGTACATTAAACATAGATAATGCTTTGGGCAGCCCTATCAAATAACCCCACTGTGGGTTTGAACCCATGACCTCTGGCTCCACAAGCAGTGAAGTAACCAGTGGGCTACAGCTCTATAGCTGCTAGCAAGCCCCTGGCTGGCTGCAGAGGGACTGCACGTCACCACACAGACAGTCTGCTGTGGTCACCAGGATAGGGTTAGCCCACTCGTACCCATGATGCACTGCACATGCAAATCAGCTGTCTACAGATGAACACAAGATGGGGTATGCACGCCTACAGCACCTCGGCCTGATAGGGGGAACTGACCATGTGTGTTACTGGCACAGAGTAGCTACACACCGTCACATTGTGCAGGTACTGTGCTCACTTTGAGTGTGCGGTGGGGCGCCCAGCACCAGGTCCACAGCACCTTCCATGGCAGAAACAGGCCATGCTGCAGGTCCCCAGCAGTGCTAATGTGTGAGATAGGTAGTTTCTGCAGAAACACCTTGGATATATCTGTCTGTCTCAGTCAGGTGTAGCCCCTATGGACCCCTAGGAGGATCATGTACCACCACCCTCCTCCTCCAGGGCTGAGGGTGGTAAACAGGGTCTCCCATCAACAGATCCACATTCTACCTCCCTGCAATGGTGGCAGTGGAGGGGACCATCAACCCCGGTCCTGCTGGGGAACAGACACCCTACAGGGCAGTCAATGCAGCTCTGTACACATCCATAACGCAATAGCAGACAGACATTAGGCCTGGATATGCTAAGCTGCACCCCACCACTATCTGATATTCTCCTGCAGCAAGCCTTCAGCCGCTACACCCTGCAAGGCGCTCCATCAAGACACATACCAGCTGCAAACAGTCTGCTAGCTAGTCCATAGTGCATGTTCCTGGTGGAAATGCATGCAACCAGAACTGGGATGTCAGCATACACAACAAGCAGATAAGTCAGTGACTGGGCCCCAAAAGGAAACCCATAAATATCACATGAAAAAAATACTATATAGCACTATGGGGGTGCCTAGCCATGCTGTGGTCACTGCACAGTCAGGGTGAGAGTGATCTCCCAGCAGGACATGCTGAGGCCACCCTGTCTGTGTAGGTGGTGGCCGGGCACTAAAATGTCCCAGCCAGTGCCCTATGCCCTGTGCAGATGCATCCTGGCCAGGCCACCCTGTCCGGGCTATACCCATGGTACCTTTGCTCCTCATTATACACATTGGCAGGCCAATACTGGCAACAGTGCTGGCAGTGTGGGCTGTGGAGGGTGTTTGCAGCCACCACACACTGGATAGACAGACACACACCCCCACACCTATGCCAGCATTGTGCTACTATAGAGGAGTTTAGCAACCCTGGCCACCACACCAGTCCTGGGCACAGTACAGGCATGGATATGGTACGCAATACTGTTGGGGGTCACTACCCAGGGTGGTAAACACTGTCAGAGACCAGACCTGAAGCACACACCACAGACATCAGAAAGATTGTTATGATGGAGCTCAATGAGCAAACTGTGCTTAACGTAGGAATTGCTATCTGCCAGTAATCATAGCAAACGTTTGATAGCTGTGTATCGTATACCCAGGTGTAGGGTGGCATTGCTAAGGTATGCAAGTGCTAGTATTGGGAGATGCACGCAGGACCCAATGTCCTGCCTCTCCAGGAGGCATTGGCTAATGGGGCCTGTGGGTGTGGGTGTGGGTGTGTCTGCCCCTGTTGGCTGCTGCTTTATGGCAGAGGTTCCCAACTCCAGTCCTGGTGTGCCAAACACTGTTCGGGTTTTCATGCTGTCCCTCATGAATATGCATGAGATACATCTGCATACCATGGGGGTGGTGCATAGATATGCAGCACAGGCATCTTTATTAGAGGCAGCATGGAACCTGATTGGTGTTTGGCCCTCCAGGACTGCATTTGGGAGACTCTGCTCTAGGTAATGCGCCTGTTTATGGTGTCTGTGCTCGGTGGGGTAAAATATAGGCGTATTAACCATGCGTATGTTCTCTGCAATAAAGGTTTGTCCTTACTATCACGGTTTAGTTGTGGGAAAAACATGTGCACTGGATTGGCAGCAGCCCCAGCTGGGCTTTGAACCTGTGACCTTTTGTTCTTACACACACTGTCTGTGTGCACTGCACCATCGTGTTGCCACAGATATGCTGCATTCCCTGGGGAGTCCATGACTGTACATCCGACAGGGCCTGTTTGTTGCAGTGCACGGCACCCACCTGGACAGGGCTTGGCCATGGTCTGCTGTGGCCACCAGATGCTGCCACCTCCACCACCAGTACCGCTCCATCCTTAGATTGGAGACAGCATAAACCCTGAAGGATTTGTGGCCCTCCAGGACTGCATTTGGGGGAATCTGCTCTGGGTAATGTGCATGTTTCTGGTGTCTGTGCTCTGTAGGGTAAAATAGAGGTGTTTGAGCCATGCTTAGGTTCTCTGTAATAAAGATTCGTCTTTACTATCACTAGTTAGTTGTGGGTAAAATATGGGGACTGGATTGGCAGGAGCCCCAGCTGGGGCTTGAACCTGTGACCTTCTGTCTCCAAACACGCTGGTTGTGTGCACTGCACCACCGTGTTGCCACAAAGACAGTGCATTCCCTGATGATACCATGACTGTTTGTCCGGCAGGGCCTGTCTGTTGCAGTGCATTGCACCCACCTACACAGGGCTAGGCCATGGTCTGCTCTGGGCAGCTGCCACTGCCCCCCTCCACCTCCAGTACCCCTGTGCCACCCTGCTGACATGCCCTTCTGCTGGTGGTGCTGGTGGTACGCAGTCTCAGGCCATCCTGTGTGCGGGTAGGTGGCTGCCTATGGTGCGGTTTCTGGGGTAGGGGTGCCTGCAAATTTGTCCGCACGTCCCCCAATCACCGCCTGCCAATGTTCTGTGCCCTTGGGGGTACCTGCTGGGTACTATCCCCTGTGACACTGTGATAAACACTTTCGTGCCCATGTTGGGCCCTCATCAGTTGCTGTCTGGCTGCTGTTCAGTTTCAGCATTCCTAGGTGCCATCTAGGCATCTGCCTAGTCCGCACTGTGCCCCAGCTGCACCACAGCATGTGCCGCTTGCAGCCCTCTGTATCCCCTTTCCCAGCATCTGTCCAGTTGCCCATTCCGACATGCCCGCCCTGCTGTTGTGGAACATGTGCATGCCATAGGTAACCTGTCCAATGGAGAGGGAAACCCTGATCAGTGCTATTTCAGTGCTTGTATGGGGACGGAGCGTAGACCCTTCTAAAATTCATATTTATTTTTTGGGGCTTTCTTGGGAGTGTTTTTTGATGTTTCCCATTACTATCACTATTGCCCAGCTTGATTATAATTTTATTTTATTTTGTTGGGGTCATTTTCAATGTTTATTTGCACTTTTGTTCCGTGCACATGTATCACACTTATCACTGTTTTGTAGGTTTCCCTGGTTTTGCTGTACATTGCTGACAGAAATGGTTTCTCTTCCCTTTAAATCGGCTCTACTGCGAGGTTTTCACTCGCAGTATTTTTTGCCTTGAATTTCAGCCCCGCTCGTGTGCGGGGAGCCTCTCCCCTCCCACTTTCCACCCATTGACCCCTTCTCTCCGCCCCTGGGGAGCCTTCCTCCGCCCTCCGGGAGCCTTTCCACGCCTTTATCGCACAGTAGCGTGCCGCGAACATGAGCGTGCACTTTAGTGCGCCGCGCACCTGTGCGGGGCACAAATACGCATCATTAGCGTGCGCTAAGGTACCTTAGCACACGCTAATGTGCGCTGCGCACATTAGCGCAGTTTAGTAAACATACCCCTTAATGTTATAAGATAGAAGAAACTTAAAGGAAATCTGAATATTCTCATTTCTCTACTTTTTCAAACAAGAAATACAGTAATTTGGCAATACGTACTTTAAGCTAAAGAGTAGTCATATTTATTTTGAACTGTTTTGGATTACAGCTCCCAAACAGTGTCCTTAATAGAAACTCTTGTTTTTGTTCCTTTCAGCACTTTTATCAGACAAAGTGATTTAAATGAGATCTGGCAGGAAGCATACAGTCTCAGGTTGAGACTGTGCACTGTATGCCAAGATATAGCTCAATTGAATCTCCATAGATGACTGAAAAGCTGCTCAAAAACAATGGTTTATATTGAAAAGAATGACGTTTTATCTCCAATCAATCTGAATTATACATTATAACCACAAAAACAAATCATGTGCTACATTTGGACAGCTATGGAAGCCAGATGGTAAGGTGATTAACCTGTCATTAAGAGCTAAGAACAAGGTAATACCTTTTCAGTAAAAAAAAAAAGGGGGGGGGGAGTTATGATTTACAGTTACAGTACCAGTATGGAAGCTATTAAAACAAGGACACAGAACCATCTGTCTTGGGGAGAGGAGTGGAGTATATGACAGTTGTGATATACCGCTATGCACAGATATCAACTCTTTCGTAGACTATGCATCATCCAATTGGAAATACTAACAGAAGGCACAACTGTCAGTAGGATAAATGCAGGCTAGTAGCATCTACAGACAGACTAGAAAAACAGGAAGGCTAAAGAAAATTCCAGAGCAAGATACACCAATACAAAAAAATACAATCATATGAATTGAAACCAGCTTTTGAGGAATTTTTTGCTCACTAGTGTATAGCCTGTCCTTCTAGCAATATCAGCTGATACTCTCCTGCCTTACATTTCTCCTTGAACTTGGAAAAATCACCTGAACTAGAAAATTATTTGAAATATATATATTTGCCATGTATATGACATGAAATATATATTAGCAATGCTCAAAGTATATGTGAAAAAGAAACACACTAAAAAAGGTAATTCCACCATTATTTGAACATGTATTCATGACACAAGAATAATTGAATAGCTAGTTGAGAGTGAGATTGTACAGCCTGATTAAACAATTTTTTAGCCAAATAAAAGTTAAACTGCTCTTGAAATTCACTGTCATATCATTTAAATAAATTATCATCATCAATTATTTGTTTCAAAACCTTTGTTCTGTAAGATTGATATAGATAAAAGAAGAAGTCAGAATTCTTCTGATATAACATTATACACCTATATTAATCACTGAAATATGCTGCATCCTAATCAACTGCTGGTCTGACCTCTTGTGCTAGAAACTAATAAAATGCTCAACGTGAAAAAAAATAAAATGAACAGATTAATTACAGATCAACAGATCACACAGTAGCTGTAAATAAACATTGTATCTTTCTTAAAATTTAGAAAAGAACCAATGTTGACTACTTTTTATTCTATTTCCAAATCGGAGAACAAAGATGTATTGCAAATATATACATATATTTTTTGTATAACTATTAGGAGTCTGTTTACTAAAGCCCATTAGGCTTTTACAGCTAACTTGGCAAAAAAGTGCAGATAGCACAGTGTTTATTTATTTACATTCTCTTATATACTGTGCTATTCTGCATCAGTGTGTTTTACTTTGAACAGGGCATTATAACTTGGAGATAACTATTTTACAGGGAACATGGGCTAAGGAGGGTTAAGTGGCTTGCCCAAGACCACAAGGAGCACCTGTGGGACTAGAAACCCCAGTCCTTCTGGCCCTAGGTTGCTGTTCTCTAGTGGGATTTGAACCCCTGACCTTCTGGCCTGAAGTACCTTGCCCCAACCACTAGGCCACTCCTCCAACCAAAGGCTGTATATTATCTTTTGGGGGCTTGCACAGTATTGCCTCAGCATATAGTGCACCACACATGCAGAGAGCATGACCCGACAACTGCTTGGCTGCAACTAACACCACCCATTGAGGTGGCATTAGTTACAACTATGCTGTCTGCAAATCAAACGGTCACCACATCCACTCTCCACCCTAATCTTACTCACACATGCCGATAATGCACACTCCACACATAGCGCAGAAAATCGTTGTCCTTTTATGAGTTGCACTGACTTATTTTTGTTCTTGTGTTTCTCATGTAATTGGCAATAACTTGAACTATTTCCCTATAATGCAGCTCAACATGGGAATTTGTTTACCAAAACACACATTACAAAATAATGAGCTGTGAAGCTTGCAAATGCATGCAAAGCTGTTCATTATTATTCAAAATAAATAACACAGCTTGTGTTAACATTTGCTAATTGCATTATTCATGGTAAGTTAACAACACCATCAAAGGTATTGTTTACTTTCCTCCCTGGGAGGCATCAGGCCATTAAAGCATTGACCATTGCTCTAGGAAAGCAAAAATTATGCCCCCACCCCCATCTCTTTTCAAAAGCCCCACAACTCCTGTCCTTTGTCAAAGATCCCCTTAGCCCAAATCTCTTGTCGGAAGTCATCCATGCCCCAGAGCCTACTTCATACCATTCATCTGACACCTGTGGTACTGCAGACCCTCTGCAGACAGAAGAAAATGCTTTTAACTTAGAAAAAAGAGGCAGACACTGGCTGCAGCATCGTGAGGAGCCATATAGGGGGAACAAGAGGGACCTCTGGAGGATTGAGGAGCCACACCCCAGAGCCAATGATGCAATACCGGCCTGCACCCAATCCAGAAAGGGAAGAATTCCTTTTAAAAGCCCAAACACAGGAAGGGACACAGGAAGGAAGCTAACCCTGGAAGGAGAAAGGAGAGCTTTCCTGGAAGGAGAGAAGGACCAGGGAATAGGAGTCCTGACAGAAGGAACCAGCCCAGCAGACTCAACAGAACCAGGTGAAGGAATCCGCTTCAAATATCCCAAGAGGGGAGAGGATACACTTTCCAAGTGGGAAAGATACAAAGAAGAAGCTAACCCTGGAAGGAGAAGGACTGTGCCAGAGAGTCCTGGACCTGAGTCTGGTAGAGGCCAGCAACCGTTGAAAGACACAACGAGGAATAACCAAGAAGGAGGTGAAAGAGTTACTTTGAAAGGTGACATTCCTGGCCCAGAGAGAAAGAAGCTGTGGTGCAAGTGTGGCTTAACCCCAGCAGAAGGCCGGCCGGAGAACTGGAGGCCTACCTTGGTGTCAGAGAAGCCAAACCACAGCAGGAACAAGCATCAACCCTCACTTGGCCGTGATAAACCCAAAAGGAAAGGTAATCACTATTTTACTGATTGTGATTTTATGAATGCTGTGACGCAGGAGGAGCAGGGCCTAGAGGAATGCTGTCCTTCTAGAACTATTTGTGCTACAAAATACAAACCTGTGCCAAACAAGAAACTCTCTAGTATAAGAGCAGTAGGCAAGAGAAACTGTCCTCACTCTAGAGGTGTACAAAACCAAGGCTTACCTTTGGATGCAGCGCATTGGGACATCGTACAAACATTGTATAAAAAGCCTGAATGCGAGCCACTAGATATTCCTGACTGTGAACCAATGCAGGTGGAATTCCCGGATGACCTTTCGGACCCCGAGATGGATTGCAGCTATTGCCGGGCAGAAAGCTTTGAGCCCTTAGCCGAGGAGTAGAGCTGTGGTCTGGGGGAAGGTTTGAATCTGTGTTTCTTATAGTACTGCTGTGAAGTTAACAGGTCTAACTCAGTTCATGTTTCTTTTTCTTTCAACCTGAAGCAAGGACATTTTTGTGTTGATGTAAATTCTGAGCTATTGAACCTATTTGCAATACAGGAAATAAAAGCCTTTATTCTCCCTACCCTCGGACTGTTATATTCTTTGGAGCTTTGGTTACCCAGAAGGCTACCAGGACTATAAAAACCTGGGCCCTGTCTTTGAGCTAAACTCCACCATAAAATATTTTTGTGTCCACCCTCCCTGCTGTGACATCCCAGTGCCACCAGGGGGGCATTGTGACACACCCACTGGGGTCTTTCTGGTGCCTAGTAAGGAGGGGCAGGAGTGATACCTTACACCCCTGCCCCGGTGACTCTCTAAGTCAAAATGCCGATCTCAGTACCCTAGAGAGTCTCTCAGTGTCATAAAATGGAGTCAATCTTCAAAATGTCAGATAAAAACACCATGGCAGTCAGCTGTAGCATTTCAATATTCTCCAAATATTTTGCAGCAGGATCAGGATCGTGATATCTGCCACTGGATATCTGTGTTGTGCAACCACTATCAGGATAATTACTGGTATTATCCCGATAGTGGCTATTTTCTGACACTATCGAGATAACTTATCTGGACAGCAACCTAGGACTGCTTTTCCACTGGCATAAACTATCTGAATAAATTATCCAGATAGTGGCTGAAAATTGCCACCATCTAGATAATGGTGGCGATTATTTGGATAATGGCCAGAACTGCCTTTGTTCTGCCCTCAAACTGCCCCACTACTCTCTGGATGGTGCCAAGATATCTACGGAAATATTCAGAGGCAGTATGATCTCTGTGGTTATCCAGACAATGACCTGTCAGTACTTACCTCAATATTCTGATTGCATTATTTTGAAGTTTTCTATCCTGCCTATTTACTAAAATGTGTTAACATTAACACAATCATTAACAAATGCTAAACAGACATACATGATGCATTATAGTGCACATTAAATATAATTTAACGTGCTACTAACATATCAAACAGTTTTCCATGAAAACACATGCAAGCATTTCATTAATGTTCAAATAGTCAGTGATAAGCTTTTGACATAACAGGATTTATGTTAACTGACTTAACTAATTCTAATCTGGTTGCCCCATTAGTCTCCGAGGAGGGTAACATAAAAATCTGATCTGTGCAGCACTTTCCCTCCTGCTCTGTTCCTGTTGAATAAAGGCCATTGATGGCCTGAACTCCCTTCCAACCTTCCACAAGCCAAGGAAAAAGAATATGTGGCTACCCTAGCCCATTTTCCATCTCCCCTTCCCTGGGAAGAAAGAGCATCCGGCCAATCAAGCCCCCTCTCAGACTCCGCTCTCTCTGACAGAAAAGTATGTGGCTGCCTGAGCCCTCATGCCACCTCTGAAGAGGAACAGCATGTGACAACCCAATCTGCCTCCTACCCTGAAGTTGGATAATTATGTGGAGAGTTATAATATAACAATGTTGATAAAAAGATAGTCATCCCTATCATAGTTCGGTTGCTTCATACTGAAAAGCTGCTTGAATGGGCAGACTGGGAATTTATGGAGCTTGCACTTAAAAGGTCAGGGTTGGGGAGTAATTTCTGCACATGGTTTAGCAAATTATGTGAAACTCTGAAAGCTAGAATTAAAATTAATGGAACATAGACAGTTTTGGAACTGAAAGAGGCGCTAGGCAGAGACGTGCCTTATGACCTCAGATTTTTGCTTGGTTAGCTGAATCATTAGCTAGCCGCAGCACTAACAGGCAATCAAGATATATCAGGAGGAAGGGAACATAAGTCTTCCAATGACTTCTTGCTGACATTAGGTCTACTATCTTGCTAATTTAATTAAGTTACTATATGGAATTATTACTGTTATCAGGCTTCTAGGTACTTTCCCTTGCATTAGGTTCTCTAGAACCTATTCAAAATGCCACTGGACAGATATTCCTGAGGTGTCAGTTACATTAATACATTGTTCAGAGTAGGTACACTGCATTGGGTTTCCATAGTGTGGAGGATGAAATTCAAGGCTAAAGTTCAAGTGTTTAAAATTTTGACGTACATAGCATTACACTATTTGAACTTACTTCGTAATTTGGAAGAAAAGGAATATCTTACTGCATCCTCTGCAAAACTGTTATGTGTTGCCGAAACCCAAACCTTTCCATGTCTGCTCCTGTGATTTGAAACTCTATACCAAAGGACATTCGGCAGAAAGGGAATTTTCATAACCTCTTGAGAGGCTATGGCCAAAGGGGAACAGCCGCCAAGTCTGGAGTGCAGGCAGCATGGCAAGCCACCCAATAAGGTTTGCTTGCTGTGCATGTCTCTGCCCCGTGGGCCCGGGATTCGGCACCCCCTCCTACCTGGGACCAGGGGTGGACCACACCAACTGCCTTCTCCTTGGGACACCACTGATTGTTATTTTATAATGGTTCAATATTCAGCCACTGCAGTCAATGGTTTGTTTTAAACATTAATCTGGCAGTTAGCAGTGCTAAATATTCATATTTCAGTTATCACCGGTGCTGAATATACAAGTGGAGGCACATTTTAATGTGTGTGTCCAGGCCCCTGTGCATCCGATCAGAATCAAGACACACAGAGACAGACCCAGTTCTGATCCTGTAGGCGCTAGATGTGCTCCAAGGGATCAGAATTGGGTCTAGGGCCTGTACATGCAGGCCGGGACCCGATTCAGATTGGCCTGCACATAAGACCCCTGCCCAGCTAACTCAGTCAGGCTCCTGAATGGAGCCACGGTGCCATGGTGTCCAGTTGCCAAGGCACCGTGGCTCCATTCAGGAGCCGTGATCCGTGGCCCCTAACCACAATCTTCTTTCCCTGCAGCCGGACCGCCGATCTGGCCTGCCATGGCCAGGGTCAGGCTGCGAGGAATCCCCTGCACCCCCTCACCTCTCTACCGCTGCCCAGGCCTGCCACCCCCGATGTCCAGGGGGACTTATTCGGCCCACTGTCCACCCTCACTCTGCTCCACAATGTTCCCTCCCACCCCCATCCAAGCCTCCCCGTATTAACTCCTTGTTTGTACAGGGAGGCTTTTGCTTGGGACAGAAGGGGGGCGAGTAGTGGGGATGGATGTTCCAATGGGATGTCCATCTCCGCTATTCACAGTACAGAATGGGCCCCATACTGGATAGCATATCAGATAAGTGCTTGTTGTACACTCAGAGGGTATAGAAGAGACAGTACTCTGGTATTTCCAGTACTATCCACAACCACATCAACCTTTGACAGGAATTAGGGACACCTTTTTTGCAGTTCTTGCACTGCTGCTTGCAGAATAGCCAGCTGGGACACATCCCCCTTCTGAAATACTGCCGCAAGGATGTCTATGTAGACGTCCCCGAAGATGTCCATATCGAATGCATCCACGTTTCTGAAATAGTGCCTGAACTTCAATATGACTGGCTTTTTAGGGCATGTGTTCACATGGATATCACTGACTGCACCTGGATGTCATTTCTAAAATGTGCATTCACCTAAATAACTTAAGACACCCCTTTTTTTTGTCCTTTGCTCCACTACTACTCTGCCTC
This sequence comes from Ichthyophis bannanicus, assembly GCA_033557465.1. Taxonomy (NCBI): domain Eukaryota; kingdom Metazoa; phylum Chordata; class Amphibia; order Gymnophiona; family Ichthyophiidae; genus Ichthyophis; species Ichthyophis bannanicus. Next base: position 728,248,693 of record CM066036.1, on the reverse strand, counting down.
AGCACCATTTGGATAATGCTGAAGAGGACAATATGATCTTCAGAGGCCCATTTGGATGATGCCACTGAAAATCAGGCCAGCAGTTCTTTAGCAGGTGCTGCTATTCTGATAAATGCTTCTAAATATCGGCTATATGTTTTTACCATAATCCATGAAATACCCATTTATGGATTGTGTAATATACAGGGTGGCCCAAAAAAAGTGAGAACATCTCGTAAATTAAAAGCTTAAATAGTTTACTTATTTACCTTTTTTAGCTACATAATGTCTTTATTTCGACAATTTCTGGTCGTCATCTTTTTTTTAAATTTGTCAATCGTTTACATCTGTCTTTTTGAATTTTTAAATAACTTATATGCTACAAGATGTTCTCACTTTTTTGGGCCACCCTGTAAATATTTCCAAATAAATAAATAAATGTTTATTTGGGGATGATTGTGTCCGACGATCTTAAGTTTGGCAAACAGGTAGGTAAGGTGACTGCAAAAGCTAGGAGGATGGTTGGATGCATAGGGAATGACTGGCAGGAAAATGGAGGTGATAATGCCTCTGTATAAGTTTCTGATAAAGTTTCTGTTCTGTGTTTACAGATGAAGAACCAGGAGCAAACATCAACAAACAGGAACAGAAGTGAGGGACATCTTGAACAATTTTCAGAAGTCAGTGTTCGTGAAAAACTAGCTTAACTTAAAGTAGACAAAGCGATGGGACCGGATGGGATACACCCTAGAATACTGAGGGAACTTAGGGACGTTCTAGCAGCTCCACTGACTGACCTTTTCAATGCCTCATTGGAGTCGGGAGTGGTGCCAAAGGACTGGAGAGAGGCTCATGTGGTGCCTTTACACAAAAGAGTGAGTAAGGATGTGGTTGAAAACTACAGGCCGGTTAGTTTAACTTTGGTGGTGAGTAAATTATTGGAAACACTGCTGAAAGAGAAAATAGTGAGGTTTCTGGAGTCCAGCGGATTACAGGATCCGAGGCAGCATGGATTCACCAGAGGCAGGTCTTGTCAGACAAATCTGATTGATTTCTTTGACTGGGTGACCAGGGAGTTGGACCGAGGGAGATCCCTAGATGTGGTGTATTTAGATTTCAGTAAAGCCTTTGACACTGTTCCTCACAGGCGACTTATAAACAAACTGAGCACACTAGGGATGGACCCTAAAGTTACTGCTTGGGTTAGAAATTGGTTGGGTGGGAGGTGACAAACAGTTCAGATAAATGGAGCTCAAGGATGTTACCAGTGGTGTGCACCAGGGATCTGTCCTTGGTCCGATTCTTTTTAACAGCTTTGTTAGTGATATAGCGGAAGGGCTGTCGGGTAAGGTTGCCTTTTCATGGATGATACCAAAATCTGCAATAGAGTAGACACCCAGGAAGGTGTAGATAACATGAGGAGGGATCTAGCTAAGCTTGAAGAATGGTCTAGAATTTGGCAGCTGGGATTTAATGTTAAAAAATGTAAGGTCATGCATTTGGGCTGCAGCAATCTAAGGGAGCAATATAGTATAGGGCGCGAAGTACTTTTGTCCACTAAAAAAGAGCGGGACCAAGGCGTGGTTTTGTCTGATTATCTTAAAGTAGCTAAATAGGTAGAAAAGGCAACGGCAAAAGCTAGTTGGGTGCATATGGAGAGGAATGGCTAGCAGAAAAAAGAGGTGATAGTGCCTCTATATAAGACCTTGGTGTGACCTCATTTGGAGTATAGTGTGCAATTTTGGAGACCACACCTTCAAAAGGATGTGAACAGGATGGAATCGGTGCAGAGGGTGGCTACTAAAATGGTTAGTGGTTTTCATTATAAAGCATATGAGGACAGACTTAGGGATCTTAATATGTACACCTTAGAGGGAAGATGGGATAGAGGTGATATGATTGAGATGTTTAAATACCTCCATGGTATAAATGTTCAGGGGGAGAGTCTCTTTCAATTGAAAGCAAGTTCTGCTATGAGGGGACATGGGATGAGGGTGAAAGGAGATAGATTCAGGAGTGATATGCGGAAATATTTCTTTACGGAAAGAGTAGTGAATCCGTGGAATAGTCTCCCAGTGGAGGTGGTAGAGATGAGGACAGTAACTGAATTCAAAAAAGCATAAGACAAACACAGAGGATCTCTATAGGAAAAAAGGGGACTGTTGTAGTTGTTGATATGGAAGGACAGACTAGATAGGCCATGTGGTCTTTTTCTGTCGTCATATTTCTATGTTTCTATGCTATTTTGAAGAGTGCATTTTGGACAAGAGCTGAACTGCTAGGGGTTGTGGGCTCTGTTTTGCACCTGGTGCCACGATGGGCAGGACTGATTGGGGATTGCTCTTGTCCAAAGACCCATGGACCACCAATTACATTTAGAGGTAGGACTGGGGGAGGGCTTCTCTGGTAGGTTGGGAAGTCTTACCGAATTGAGGGTGTGTCTTTCTCTGGTTGGGAAGGTCTCGGGGGGAGGGGACAGGAGTACTATGGGCAGTTGTTAAGGGGTTGAAGATGTCAAAGGGGAGTGTTTGTGCATTAGAGGGATCTTCATTTGGAAGGGGGTGCAGAAAAAATGTGCCAGCCCCTTTATGAATGTGGCTGGGAGCATCAGGCTGTGTGATAGAAGCCTGATGCTCTGGTTGAAAAATAATGTCAGCATATTATTGGAACATTTAGTATACATTTGTATGCTTTGCATCTTATTAATGTTTAACATGTGCTGGCTAAATGATTATGCTAAAATAATGTATATTATTGCCCTTTAAAATGCACTAAGAGCAAATAATGTGTTATTGCCATAACAGACTTTAGTAACTACCCTCCCAGTCTCACAAAATTATTCGGCAAAGCCTCACAATCCGCTGCTGTTTTAACGACTTTGAATAATTTTTTTGTCATCTGAAAATGTGATCACCTCACTCGTAACTCCTGTCGCCAGATTGTTCATGAATATGTTAAACAGTACATATTCTAGCACAGACTCTTGGAACACTTCTCTACTGATCCTTTTCAATCTAATTGACAATTTAGTCCTAGATTGTAAGCTCTTTGGGGGAGGGACATATTAAACCTGAATATTTATCACCACTATACAGCACTACATATATCTAGTAGCATTATACAAATAATGACATATAGTAACATAGCAGATGAATGCAGATAAAGACCAACATTGCCCATCAAGTCTACCCAGTAGAGTTCTTAGGACAGAACATGGGGTGCAGTTCAATCTACTTGCTGCACACCTTTAGTTTTCAGCAATCCCAGAAGCTCTCAGCAAACAAATAATAAGAGTGTTCAAACATAGTTACTCACCTGTAGCGGATGATCTCCGGGAACAGCAGGAATTTAGTCTTCACATATGGGTGACATTGGTACCGATCGAGCCCATGCGGGACTGCTCCACAGTGTCCAATAGGAAAGCTTTTGGGAGCATTCCACTGCACCTGTGTAGCTGTCTTCCTGCCTTTCCAGCTCTCCATCCTCAGTTGAGTTTGTAGCTGAGATAAAAGGAGAGAAAGAGAAGAAGACCTACAACTCCAAGGGGAGGAGGGTGGGTTGTGAAGACTAAATTCCTGCTGTTCCCGGAGATCACCAGTTACAGATGAGTAACTACACTATCTCCAGTAACAAGCAGGAGTGTAGTCTTCATATATGGGACTCCCTAGCTAGCAGATGCCAGAGAGATAACCTTAGAGTCGGCTTTGGATCTCACAGGTATGCCTAAAGAGGTCATGTATCCTCCATGGATGTCTGGTATCAAAACCCAGGATGGAGGGTAGGAGTTGCTCTAAGTCTCAAAGAGATGCTGGAGAACAGCTTAGCCAAACAAGGCATCCCGGCAGGAGTCCTTGTCCAGGCAATAGTGAGAAGCAAAAGTGTGGACCGAAGACCAAGTTGCTGCTTTGCATATCTCGTCAATAGCTACAGAGTGTAAATTTGCCATAGAGGAGGCCATGGCTCGAAAATTATGGGCAGTGATGTGACCCTCGAGAGAGAGAGTTCTGCCTTCTCATAGGCAAAGGTGATGCAGTCAGTTATCCACTTGGAAAGAGTTTGTTTGGATGCTGTCAAGCCAAGGTGACTCGAGTCAAAGGAAATGAAAAGCTGGGAAGCTTTTCGGTGCTCTCGAGTTCTCTGGAGATAAAAAGCTAAGGCACATTTGCAATCCAGAATGTGGAGGGTTGCCTCTGCCCTAGAGGAATGAGGTCTAGGGAAAAAGGAAGGGAGGTAGACTGACTGGTTTAAATTGAAGGGTGAGACCACCTTCGGCATGAAGTGAGGATGAGTCCTAAAGACAACCTTATCATGGTGGAACCGTATATAAAGAGGGTCAGCCACCAAAGACTGGATCTCACTAATGTGCCTTGCTGAAGTGAGGGCAATAAGGAAGATGACCTTCCATGTGATAAACTTGTGAAGTAGTGGCTAGAGGTTCAAAGAGTGACTTGAGAAGCTGTCCTAGAACAACATTAAGATCCCATGCCACTGGAAGTGAATTAATGGGAGGTTTGGTTAATAGAAGACCCCTCATGAAACATGCTACAAGCGGCTGAGAAGAGATGGGTTGACCATCTAAGGGTAGGTGAGATGCCACAATTGCACTTTAGTGTACTCTCACTGAATTGGTTTTGAGTCCAAAAGATGATAGGTGAAGGAGGTACTCTAGAAGTGCCTCCACCAGAGCTGAGAAGGGATTGAGATTCTTCTGAGAACATAGAAAGAAAACATATGCCACTTGAAAACATAGGAACACCTGGTGGATGGCTTCCTAGAAGCTAAGAGGATGTCCTTAACCTCCTGGGGAAGGTTAATATCTAAGTAGGCTATGCCTTCAGCAGCCATGCTGTGAGATGAAGAGACTGCAGATTGGGATGGAGCAGCATCCCTTCCTCTTGAGAGAGGAGATCTGGAGTAGACTCGAGACCTATGGGTTGAGTCTGAGACAGATGTAGAAGGAGAGGGTACCACGGTCGGGGTGGCCAGCATAGGGCTATGAGTATCATGGAACCCTCGTCTCTCTGGAGTTTGACGAAAATCTTGGGAATTAGGGGTATTGGAGGGAAGGCATATAGAAAGCCCTGACCCCAATGGAGGTGAAAGGCATCCACTTGCTGGCTGTCCGGTGCAGGAGTCCTAGTGCAGAAGCGGGAAAGCTTGGCATTTTGAGGACTTGTGAAAAGGTCTATCTCTGGAGTCCCTGAGATTTTAAAAATGTGAGAGACTTTGTCTACATGAAGAGGCCACTTGTGGGGAAGAAGGATTCAACCCAGTCTGTCCGCTAAGACATTGTGTTTGCCCGGAAGATACACCGTATGTAGGTGAATGTGATGATGTATGGCAAAGGACCAGAGATGTAGAGTCTCACTGCAGATGGTCCAAGAGCTTGTTCCACCCTGCTTGTTCATGTAGAACAGGCATGTCCAACTTCAAACAGGTCGTGATCTACTTTTTCCGGCCAAAAGTGCCGGTGATCTACCACCATGAAAATTAAGTTTCAAATTAGTTTCAAATTAAATTTTAACCCAATGAAGTTGGAGGATTCCCCCCACCCCATTTTTAATGAACCTTCTGTCATTTACTTGGATGTGATCAGCTGTTAAGCAAATTAAGCAAAAACAAAACGGAGAGACAAAGATCGAGGAAGAACTGCGATGGGAAATGGAAAGTACATTTTTTCTTAAAGTTTTATTGAGTAATAACTTTCTTTAACTGTCTTAATAACTTTCTTTAACTTTTATTGAGTAATTTGTGTTAAATTTAGGTTGAGTATTGATCCAGGCTGATCTTGCACAATCTTTAATATTTCGCTCTTGCTCATTAGTAAGCTTTCTGAGACTGCATTTCATCCACCAGCTTTTTGAAGTTGGGTGAATATTGCATGAGGGCCAGTCTCAGGGAATCCTGGAGATGTTCATCTCTCATGTTGGAATGTTGTGTACTCTTTGTCATTTTTAGATGGGAAAACACAGATTCACACAAATAAGTTGAACCAAAACAGGAGTGTACAGCTTCACTGCATCTTCTCAAGTTGGGAAATGTGTCTCTAGGCAATAGCTTCCAAAACGATTCTTGCTCAGCACGGGTCTTTAAGGGTTAATATTTTGTTTTCAAGAGATGGCTTGTTCAATGAGTAATAGCAGCTGCAGTTTCGTTAATGTCCACATCTACTTTGAATGGGTATGACAAGCACTCCACAACTGTTCCAATTTTTTGGAAGTCACAGAATCTATTTTCGAAATCCTGGATAACAACAGATTTATGTCACATACTTCTCGTTCTGAAAAACAAAATTTGGATATTGTCCCAGATGGTCCTGCATATTAGGAAAATGATCAAAACTGTTGTTTGCAAGGTCAGTCATCATTAGCTCAAATTTGCTCTTGTAGGATGAAACTGTACTCATCATCTCACCAATGCATTTGTTTTTACCTTGTAGAGTTCAAGGTTCATATCAGTTCGCCTGTAAAGTCAGTGAGAAATGCCAGATCACATAACCACTCCTCATCTTCCAACTCTGCTTGGCCATCTCCCCTCTCCTTCAAAAAACTTCTTATTTCATTCAGCAAATCACAAAATCTTTGCAGAAATTTGTGCCTACTTAGCCACCTTACATCTGTGTGCAAAATGATTTCCGCTGCCCCTTTATCAAGAGTAAGATTGAAAAGCCGTCTTTGAAGTGATCTTCCACGAACTGAATTTACAATTTTGAAAGTCCAAGACAGTCTTTGTATTGAGTCTCTTGCTTGCCAAAACTTGCTGGTGAATGAGGCAGTGGTAAGAAAGGAAATCTGGGAAGTCGTCATGCTGCTACAGAGAGCTATCAAACTGTTAACCTCACCTGTCATTGCTCTTACTCCATCAGTAGTGATGGAAACAAGTGTATGCAATGGAAGATTACACTTTGTCACCAAAGAATGGAAAAAACTGAATATTTCCTGACCGGTAATTCTCCCTTTTAAAGCAACTTTTGAGGCATCTCGATGCTTAGAAGGAGATCTACCCTTAGGGGCCCAGCTAGCCTTCAATAAAGACTTAGGTTTCGATACCTGAGATCCTTGGGAGGAAGATGAAGCTCTTGATGACATTGATCTAAAGATACTGCATCAGAGTCAATGAGAGTGACCAGCTTTGCTGCTCAATTCTGTAGGCCTCTCTTTTTATCTTCCTACAGAGAGGACATTCTGATGGCTGATGATCCAGTCCTAAGCATTTTAGACACCAGTCATGGGTGTCTGTGGCCGAAATGGTATCACCACATTTGGAACACTTCTTAAAACCCCTGGATGGTTTTTCTATTGAGTCTGTGACAAAATCGAAGGCCTAGGCCTAAGATGGCGTTGATGCGCCTGAAGAAAAGAAATAATTCTTTTCTTCACAGATTTATTTTTTTTGGAAAAAGAAAGAAAGAAAGAAAGCACCGATGGAAGTTAGTACCAGCCTCAACGGGAAGGCAGATGTGAACCACAAAAAAATATTAAAAAATACAATTTTTCTGTGGCGACAGGAATTGCTTCTTGTCGGCTCCTAAGAAAACGAAGAACTGAGGAGGGAGAGCTGGAAAGGCGAGAAGGCAGCTATGCAAGCATAGTGGGATGCTCCTAAAACCTTTCCTTTTGGACGCTGGGGAGAGTTCCCACGCGGGCTCTGTTGGTACCAAAATCACCCATATGTGAAGACTACAGTCCTGCTCGTTCCTGAAGATCCCTTTTTGCCCCAACAATCTGGAACTCACTACCAGAACCCATCAGATCTTTGCAGTCTATAAAGGATATGAAGAAACTCTTAAAAACATATCTATTCATTGAACACTTCAGATCAAATGATATAGCATGCCTCATTCAAACACTGCTGAAATCTGCTCACTCCCGAGTTGTTAAATCTAAGTTTGTATCCCCATGAATTCTATGTAATTTCAACTCCTATGAGTTTGTTATTGTTATTCTATGTAAGCCGCCATGGTAGAAAGGCAGTATAAAAAACCTGTTAAATAAATAAACAAACAAACAAACATATTGCACTTGATTAAGTCTATAGCCTTCCATGGAACAAGCAAGGCTGTTCTCCTTTCTGCCAGCATTGCAGGGCTCCCCATCATAAAGCCAGGGAACCCATATCACAGCTGCGGGAGTGGAAGAGTAGGGTAGTGATTAAAGCATCAGCCTAGGAGCCAGGATGACCAGGGTTCAAAGCACACTGCCACTGTTTGTGGCCTGGGCAAGTCACATAACCCTCTGTTGCTTCAAGTACAAACTTAGATGATAAGCCGTCTGGGGACAAGACAGTACAGGAATATAACTCACCTTGAACTACTAATGAAAGACATGAGCTATATAATAAATGCAAACTGCACCACAGACATGTTCTATTTGGGATTTGTACCTGTTGCACAGTGCAGGTTACTTTCTCCCTAGTTTCTTAGAAGAAACAAAACATTCATTTCACATCTGTTTTGAGTTTGTTTGTTTGTTTGTTTATTTATTTATTTGATTTTATACCACACTATTCATGATCAGCATGGTTTACAAAATAACAACATATTACATGGAACAGTTTACATTGAACATATTGCATTGAACAATTTCCCTTGAACATGTGAACAAGATATAAAACAATTAACTTATTTACATACATAGATAATAAACAGAAGCATGTGAGAATAGGAACTATTTACAATCTAAAAGAATCTTGAATATGATATTGATATTGATGGGAAAGGCTTTAAGTTACATGGTCAAAAGCAAGATGGAATAGGTGTGTTTTGATTGCTTTGCGAAAGGTGGCCAAATCTGAAATGAGACGAATAGGAGCAGGTAGGGAGTTTCATAGTAGAGAGGCGAAGAGGGAGAAGGCTCTGTTCCTTGTGAATTGGGAGCTTTTTCTAGTTATGGATGGGATGGTGAGAGTCTTTACCATATTTGTTCTTCTTGCTCTGTTGTCCAGAGTCCAGCGTAGGAAATCTTCCAGTGTGGATGAGGAAAGGTGATGGAGGTTTTTAAATGTTATCAGGAGAGTTTTGTATTTAAGACGACTGCTTATTGGGAGCCAGTGTAGATAGATTAGGAGAGGAGATACATGTTCATGTCTGGAGGCTCCGTAAATGGTTCGTGCAGCAGTGTTCAATGCTAATTGTAAAGGATGGAGAGAATGTCCAGGAAGCCCATGTAGAATGATATTTGCGTAGTTGAAGAGCGGAGTAATAAGGGCTTGGAAGACAGTACGGAAGTCAGTAGGCTCCAGTACGGATCGGAGATGACAGAGGGAACATATTTTATGATAGACAGCCTTTATGATATTGCTTATATGTGGCTCCATGCTTAGGGACTGGTCTAGAGTGATGCCCAGATATCTAACATCATGATTAGCCTTCAGATTAGCATTCTTAACCTGCAGGGTTGTCAGGGGTATGAATGTTGGGACCTTTGTGACAAAAAGGACCTCAGTCTTCGTATAGTTCACTTTTAGGTTGTGCACAGCCAGCAAGTCAGAGACAGCATTGAAACAGTCAATGATTCCAGTGAAGTTTGGGTTTTCTGTTAAAAAGGGAGTGTAGAGAAGCACATCTTCTGCATAGCTGTGATAAAGAATGCCAAATGATTGTATGATTGAACAAATCGGTTGTAACTATATGTTAAATAGTAAGGCGGATAGGGACAAGCCCTGCAGTACTCCTTGTGTTTGCTGATATGTATCTGATGTTAAATTGCATATGCAAACTTACTGTTGCCGATCAATTAGATATGAGTGACATCAATCTAGAGCTGAATGCCCTTAAGCTTCAGCAGAATAATCAAATGGCAGTGGCAGATTGTATCAAAGGCTGAAGCAATATCTATGAATATCAAGATAAAGCCTTGTTTCGTATTATTTAAGCCTAAGATCAGGTTATCAAATAAGGAAGTGAGTAGGGTCTCAACACCATGATGTTGTTGAAAATCATGCTGTTGCAGATCAAGTGGTGCATGACAATTAATATGGTCCTGTATTTGTTGCTGTACTATCTTCTCCTTTATCTTAGACAAGAAAGGATGACTGGATATGGGCTGGTAGGCGTTTTGGTCCTTTGGGTCAAGCTTGGGATTTTTTAGGAGAAGTTTGATTGTAGCAGTTTTTAGCAGTACTGGAACAAATACCCTTGTAGAAGGATAGGTGGATGATTTTGGCAATATGTGAGCTTAATTCAGGGCAATATTTGATCCAATGAGAAGGGCATGGATCAGTGGGTGAAGTGGTAGAATTAAGACCTTTTAATACATCTTCAATTTGTTTGGGGGAGTATGAGTAGAAATGACTTAGAGCATGGATGCTGGTGCTTTCAGACACTGCAGTGTCTATGCAGATGTCTCTCAAATTGTTTAGGGTTGCTTTGGTTTTATTCTGAAAATGAATGGCAATGTCTTGAGGGTGGATTACATTATTTGCTTGAAGCAGAGATGATTCATTTGTAAGTGATTGATTTAATTTAAACAGCTCACAGGGCTTGTTTAGAGAGCGCATAAGCAGATTTGTATGATATTCCTTCTTCCTTTGCATAATGGTAAGGTGTTCTTGCAAGGTCTTCATGTAAACTTCTCGATCATGGGGGAGCATGGAGTTGTGCCATTTTCACTCGATTTTCCTGAGATTCTTCAAAGATTTGCGCAAATCCGCTGTAAACCAGATGGCTGTCTGCATCCTTATTTGGGCATTTATACTGGTTTAGAAATGTGGCTTTTCCTAGGGTAGCATTCCAAGTGTTTATTACTTCAAATAAGTCAGTGGATTCAGAGATGGAGCTAATGACAGGTAGTATTTCTTCAAGGAACAACTCTCTGTTGAATGGCTTAAAACGACAAACAGGTAGTAATTCAGCCTTAACAGGAACTTTTGAGACTAGTATGTTGAATGGGATATGGAATAGGATAGCTTTATGGTCTGACCAGGGTTCTGGGAAGACTTGTGGTTGAACAAAGTTGTTTGTACCATAAGTATAGGGGGGTGCAAATATAAGGTCCAATGCGTTGCCTCTAGTGTGGGTAGGGGCATGAACTAGTTGTTGATAGTTAAGAGCAGACATTGCATCAAGAAAAGCTGTGGAGTTCTTTTTTGATAGGGCTGAGAGGTTGAAGTCACCTAGAATCCAGAGAGGTTTGGACTGTGGCGAGTGGTTACAGATTAGATCCAGTGTTATGGAGAGGTCATTAGTACAGGTAGAAGGGGCACAATAGAACAGTGCTGTTGCATTTTGCTTATTTGCTATCATGATGGCGTCAAGGCTGCTAGAATTATGGGAGGATAATCATTGAAACTGAAGGTCAGATCTGGCCATGATGAGTGTGCCTCCACCTCTTTTGTCAGTCCTTAGACAGTTGAAGATATCATAGTTTGGAAGCTTAAGATGATTAATAAATACTGCATCAGTATCTTGTAAGCCATGATTCCGTGATAAAGATTATGTCTAGCTTATGATTCTCCACATAGTCACCAATAACTGTCCATTTCTGCCGAATGGATCTTGCATTTACAAGCATGCATTTTATATCTTTTTTTTATCTGTGGACTTCCAAGTATGAGAATTTACTGATGACTGGCATACGATGTGGATAAGATGTTGTTGTCTTATCATACGTGGTTGTCTCGTAGTAGTGAAGGCATTTTCTTGTTTGTTTCGGACAAAGCCATGTATAGTGGAGATTAGGCTATGTTGGTTTGAGAATGAATCAACAGAGATGAAGGATAGGGCAAGACCATAAAGGAATAAGATGAAGGGAATATAGTCAGGCATTGTGGTGGCAAGGCAATGGTGGTAGCAGTTATCAAGATAACAGTAGGTGTCGGTTCTTATAGGTGGAGCAGAGAGTGGGAGCCATCAATAATGATCAATAGAGAAGACAGTCGTCTAGTAGCTAAAGTATCAGACAAAGGAATAAAATAGCAGCACTATATAAACTAGGTTGAGGTACTTATTCTCAGGTAAGCCAGTATAGGTAATTAAGGAGGGAAATATGCATCTAAGACAGAGTATAGTGCAATTACAGCAATTATCCAGCAGAGGTGGTGATCATCTGCTAGTCATCATCATTAGTAGGGCATGTAGATTGCATTGCTTTTGTTCCTTTTTTGTTGCCTGCGTTCCCCGCCTAAGGGCCATGCCAACCTCCGGTGCGGGTGCGCCCGATGGCGCTTCCAAATTTAAAGTTACTTGTTGGTCCTGATTGGTCTTGGGCTGGTGAGCGGGAAGGGGATTTCTTTCCCGCTCCCTCGCCCGATGCCGGTCGGGCGGGTGGAGGTGACGATCCTGATGCGGCTCTCTCCTGAGTTGTTGCTCTTTAGGGATCTACTATGTTTAGCCCACTCCACTTTGAATTCCATCACCATTTTTCTTCCACCACCTCTTTTGGGAGGGCATTCTAGGCAAACAACACTATTTCTGTAAAGAAATATTTCCTGGTGTTGCCTTTGACTCTATCTTCTTGTAGCTTCATATCATTTTCTCTAGGTCTGGAGCTTCCTGTCATTTAAAAAAAGGCTTGTTGTTCTGTAATGCTGTTCAAATATTTAAAGATCTGTATCATATCTCCTCCACCCCTTTTATCCTCTAGGATATGCATATTTAGGGCCTCTAGCCTCTTAGCGTGTCTTCTGATGGAAATCCCCTTACCATTGATTGTTTTCCTCTGCATCAGTCTAGCCTCTTTGGGGGTGATTTTATAAGGAGCTGTATAAAGATATGCACATAAGTTACCTATTTTCAAGGACCTAAGCACATGACTGGGCATTCATGCACACACATTACAGAATAGCAACCACCTAAGCATGCACATAAGTCCAATCATGCATACTTTCACTGTGGGCATGCATAGGGTTGGACTTTGAGCAAAGCATAAATGGAGTGCAATTTGTGCATGTAAGTTACAAAATACTACAACTTACACACGTTTCTAAAATGTCTAATCATAGGCATTTATGCCTGCTCTAGAGCAAGTATAAATTATTTGCCTAGATATTTACACCATTTATTTTATCAAGAGAAGTTTACATGCACTTCACTTGCTGTAACAGGCTTCAAATACACATGTGCTAATGTGTGAACTCTATGGGGTTTACAGAATTACCCTCCACACATATTTAGTGAGATATTATCTCCAAAGTCATGTTCTCCTAAGGACAAAGAGGTTGGAGTCGGTAATAAGCATTATTATTATGGGTAGTCCCCAAATGTGGTGTTGAAATCCATAGTAGGCTTATACCAGGTAAAATCAATAGTCAGTAACCAATGCAAAAGAATTTGAAAAGAACAGTGATGACAGGGTTCAAGAGGACATGTAATTATATCATTAGTGGTAAGTGGATGAGATCCATACAGTATAGTCAGAGGATTTGTACTTAAGTATGATCATTCAGAGAAAATGATGATGTGATCCTTCATGTTACCAGAATCCCTTCCATTTTTACTTCATGAAGTTGATTAGTGAGATTCCAAAATGGATGTTAAAATCCATCAGTAGCTAAATAACAGTTGAGAACAACAATCAAAAGCAGTGGGGACAAAATATAGAAGGCACCAAGATGGATAAAGCAGAAAAAAGAATGGTCATAAAAAAAGTCCAAACCATAGAGTACAAAGAAAGGCAGCAAAGAGAGTGGCATCAGAACCCTAGGACATTCTATGATTGATAAAACAGATTCAAGAAGAGCCACATGCACAGTACCTAAAGAGGGGCAAAGCACTGGTATGAAGAACGCAAGGTGCTATGAGAGGGACAAAACAGCATGAGCAAAGGCCTAAACAAGCAGGATCAGATAAAGGAAGGCAAATTCAATTAAACATTTGTGGAAGTGAGACTAAAATATAAAAATTTGAGCACATATGTTTTTATATCTAAAAATCTAACCTAATCGACTCAAAAGAAGTAGATTATAATGGCTGGCAATTGACATTCAAAAAACTGTCAGACAGCAAAGGGCCTCATTTCTAACATATACAAGTAGAACATGACAGAGGCTGGTCAAAATTTTATGGCCTGATCTGAACCAAAAAGCCTAAATCAATCAACATGGATTCTTGCTACAGAAACTTCTGCTTTGTTCGAAGCCTCAGACCTGATGACCTCCAAACAACTGTCTGCAAGTGTCTGTATGTATGCATATAGAAGACTATTGTTTCCTGCCATTCTTATGTGCAAGGGAACCTGCTTCTTAAGCTTTTCTCAATCACAGACCAATTTACCGGCCTTGGACACTTGCAACAATGTATGAGACTGCATACCTTCTTCTACAGCATTTCAGCTCTCATCATGGACTCATTTTGCAGAAGACGACCACATTATCACTGCCTCCTGATTTGACAAGAGGCTTTACAGTATTTCATGCCCCTATTACAGTAAAATGTAATAAGGACTCATCACAAGGAATAATACAGACTATAACCATACCTGGAATGAGAACTGCCCAAAGTGCAATTCAGGAAAGGGCGAGACATTATTGTGGATGTGAGATGGATCCTTGAAAAGACCAAAGAATACCAAAAATATATCTATATGTGTTTTATTGACTGCAGCAAGGCTTTTGACTGTGTAAACCATGAGACATTCTGGGCCACATTAAGAAGCATGGGTATACCAGAACACCTGATAGAGGTCTATAAATTAATGAATGGAGTGGAATGGGTAAATGTAGATCGACTGTTTATGTCATCAGAATATAAAAAGACTAGGGGACATGCAATGAAGCTAGAGGGTAACCTATTTAAAACTAATAAGAGAAAATATTTTTTTAACTCAGCGTGTAATCAAGCTCTGGAATTTGTTACCGGAGGATGTAGTAAGAGCTGTTAGTGTAGCTGGGCTTAAAAAAGGTTTGGAAAGGAGGAAAGATCCATAAACCATTATTAAAAGGGACCCGGGATATCATTGCTTGATCCAATACAAGCATTGAGGAACCTGTGTCTTTTGGGGAAACTGTTAGGTACTTATGACCTAGATTGGCCAGGATACTGGGCTTGATGGACCTTGGTCTGACCCAGTATGGCATATCTTATGTTCTTATATTCTCTTGCACAACCTTTACATTGATCAAGAAGAAAGAATATGAACGTAACAATAAGAAACAGAATGGTTTAAAATCAGCAAAGGTGTACGACAAGGCTACATACTTTTGCCCTACCTATTTAATTTCTATGCAGAACAATTCATCCGAGAAGCAGGGCTATATTTAGACTACTGAGCTGTGAAGATTGGTGGAAGACTCATCAACAACCTTCGCAATGCTGATGACACCACAATACTGGCTGAAAATGAACATGATCTGAAACATTTGCTTCTCAAGATCAAGAAACATAGTCTTAAAATGGGCCTGCACCTCAACATAAAGAAGACAAAGATCCTAAAAATTGACAAAATCAATAAGTTCATCACTGATGGAGAAGAAATTGAAATAGTAGACAACTACAACCTACTTGGATCAATAATCAATAAAGAAATTACAAGCAGTCAAGAAATCTGATGACGCATTGCTCTTGGCAGAATGGCTATGAAGGACCCAGACAAGATTCTCAAGAGCAGAGACGTCTCTCTCCATACAAAGATTCAATCTGTCTAAGCCATGGTATTTTCAATGGATGCAAAAATTGGACAGTGAAAAAGATAGACAGGAAGAAAATCGATACCTTTGAATTATGGTGCTGGTGAAGAATACTGTATATATCATGGACTGCCCAAAGAACAGTCAGTACCAGAGGAAATCAAACCTAAGCTTTCTTTAGAAGCTCAAATGACAAGATAACAACTTTCATACTTTTGACACATCATGTGAAAAGAGAGATCTTTAGAGAAAGACATCATGCTTAGCAAGGTTGAAGGTCAACGCAAAAGAGGAAGAACAGCAATGGGATTGCTTGATACAATAACAGCAGCTATGGATGCCACTCTGTTAACAATGAGCTACCTGACTGATGACCAATCACAGTTTAGGACAACTATCCAAAGGATCACCATGAGTCGACACCAACTCAATGGCACTTAACACCACCAACAACATATGCATTCTAAAAAGTGTATATAAAAACCTTCTAAATGTATTCAATTGATTTAGAGGGCAATATGCAGAGTAAGACTATCAAGTTAGGGAAACTTAACTTTAACTGGATATTCACTGATTTATCTGGATAAGTCAATGCACTGCCGAGAATTTGTTGACAAATTCCAGATATCTTTATTCAGATATCTTAAACCTGCTACCTCTCTGACAGATTTACTCACTTAAGTTTAACTGGATATCCATTGACTATTGTAGTTATCCAACTAAAGTGAAAACTCACCTCTGCCATTCATCATGAATGTTGTTGAAATACACTTATCCACTCAAGGACTCCAAATATTGATGGCAAAAGATTTATCAGATTATCAACCCTCAGTGGACAGAAAATTTAAATTTTTTACATTTCAAAAGACTTCAATAGGGATAGGAAAAACAGTTAGATAAAAAGAGTTAATAATCTATTTTAACAGAACTGTTCACTAAATCTTGATGCACTAATTTTAATAATGGATACTAAGAACCACCTTAGAAGGCGGCACCAATTCTGCCAAAACCATGGTTGGTTACATGCAACACCATCACATTAACTGTCGTGGCCATGGAAAGCATATTCCCGGCAGTTGACACAGAGCCTGTAAACGGGGGCGCTGGGTGAGAATGTCCACAGTCTTGGCAAAGGCAAATATTAATATGACTTGCAAAGGATTGTGGGAAATGTAGTCCATTCATACCAGAATCAGCCGTTCACAATAAATTAGTTGTGCTTGCTCGAGTGTAAGGCAAAGAAGATATATTTTATTTATGGGGTTATTTCTCCCAATACAGATTTGCTTGGTAGCACAGAAAAGGATACTTGCTTTCAGTATTATACTTAGAAAAACAAAATCAGGAAAAACAACAACTGAACTTCCTCAGCCATTAAATCAAAACATAAAAACCTTGATGGGAACAGAAAGGTCTTTTCTGTAGGCTCCTGCTAATATCTTTTTTAGCAGTGCTTCAAAAACAAACAAAACCCACAAAGTAATGAAAAACTGTTCTTTTTCAAGGCTAACTTCTGGTATTTTCACACACACCCAGAAGTGTCTCTTCAGAGCTCACAGGCAATTAGGCAAGGCTCAATTGCTAACAATTAACCAGCTGCAAACCTCTTGGCTGGTTTACTTTCTAAACGTGGCTCAAATCCTGCTCAAAAGCTTTTCTGAGTAGATCAAAGAACAAGTTTATATTTCTTTGTGATGGTTGTTGTATTTTGTAAAAGTATATTACCACAGAAGTTTAGACAGAGAGCAATCCATGTATTCACACTGTTCATTTACAATGTCTCCTGCTTCTTCAACTATCATAGAATCAATATCATGGATTGGCACAGAGGAATTTCTTAATGGAGCACTCTCAGAACAATACTTGTTTCCCTGCTGTCTTCCAAGTGAATAGCTAGGGCATAGATCAGTGTTCATACCTGAGCTCCCATTGCTGTTAAGGTTCCTCTCTAAATATCCTGGCCAGTATGTAGTCCAGTTTTTATGTTCAGTCTTCCAATCAAGATCCCTGGACACTGGGTCTCTCTTCACATACCTTCTTGCACTGGTCTTAGGGCCCCTTCCAAATGCAGCCGTCTCCCTCACAGGTCCCGTCCGGGGATTCCTGGCTCTGCAACCCCACTCCTCTGGTTTCCTCCAGTCCAATGGAGTATGCTTGCCTCTGGAATGCCTCCCAGCACACGTACTGCTATGGACTCCTTTAGACCTCCAAGATGCTTCTCTCTTCTTTCTTCCAAAGTGTTTCTTGCTCTCTCTGTCCGTGGGCTCTAGCTTCTGCTGCCTCTGCTCCTGCTGATGATCCAGCCGATGATCATGAAGATTCTGCTGATGATTCTGCTGTGTAGAATAAGCTTTACTTTTAACCTGTTTAGAGGGCTGCTCCACCCTAGCACAGCGCAGCTGTGCTGAATCAAGCCCTGCCCTTGGAGATGAGTGCTTGGGGATTACCTCATAGTTCTCCTGATTGAACACACGTTTTCCCACTTTAGCTCTTCTAGTGGCTGTTGGAAACCTGGTGCATTCTGGGACTGGTAGTCTTTTATGGAAACATTCTGTTTTATTATTTCTACCAGAAAAGACAGGTTGCTTGTTCAGAGCCAATTCACCTCTATTATAGCTCCTTCCTGAACTATGATAAGCTTCCTTATCACAAGCCCTATGCCCTAATGAGGCATATAAATAGTGCTGGTGCAATTAACTCCATTGATTGAAGTGGCATTAGGTGAACCCATGATAACTGCAACAGTCACAGTTAGCACACACTTTTTACCCCAATCTGCGTGGAGTGCTCATCATGGCCACTTTTTGCCAATAACCTACCCCCCCCCCTCACCCCCACCCCTACAACCCCAAAGAGCAATTCACTGTTAGCATGGAAATCAGCTTTTGTTAACTGTCAAGGCACTGCACTAGCTGTGAGTGCCTGCCCTGAATGCCTTCAGCACACACCAGAGCACATACTGACAGCTAGCACCCTTTATTAAAAGACCTCCAAAGTTTGTGACCCACACTGGCTTAGCATGGGCTACTGCACTTTAAGTAAACTTTGGTGTGTAATATGATAGTAGTAGTAGTATTTAGCTCACACGTTTCCAGAACAAGATCATCAGTAAAATATGCAATATAGCTCTCTTTCTCAAGTGAGTTTAAAATACCTTTTTATTTAAGTTGCAGACATGAAAGAAAAGTAAAACATAAATACACTCATGCCTTATTCTACAATTCAACTCTACAACTGAAATGGAATCAATTTCTAACTCATATGCGGAAAAGGTTTTATGAAGATGGAATTCATTATACATTATATTCATACATGCCGAATACCTCCACTGAGAAGTACTGCTGGTATTAGTTATTAATATCTTATGTATGACTGAAAGGAATATAACCACCTTATATAGGCCAGACAGCTATTATACTTACCATACAATATTCAACTTAATTAATTATTTAAACTGAATCAGAACGTTTTAAAAATATTATCTGCCATAGGAAGAACAAAATGAAATAGTGACAGCTATCCAAGCGCATGTTTGGGATCTCATTAATATTTAGTCTACAATACAGCATAGCACGCAAACACTACAACATGATTTGGCAATAGAACTGCTACATACCAGGAACATAGCAGGACAGATTGCTGATTTCACTGAATAATGTTATCATGACATTACCCTTAAGTAAAAGGTATTTAGTAAAGAACCATTGTATGCAAGTTACTATACTTCAATTGAGGAAAAATACTGACTTTATGTACTAAATTCAGAAACGTCTGCAACGTTTTGAGGGGTATGTGCACAAACCTCACTTTGCACACATACTCATATTTTGCCCTCCACTGTAGAAAATGTACTTGGTCTGCTACATGTAAAATTTTTTATTAAATTTATAGCTAATGAGCTGATTCAATGCAAGATCATACAAAGCAGCTTACTGAGTGGCATGGCCAAAAACAAAAGTTTAGTTTTGCGCTCATTTAAAATTATTTTTTTTCCAGTTTTGGAGCATTGTTCATGTTTTTTTCATGTTCTTATGTGCATGTTGTGGGGTATTATTTCAGTAGTATCCCTATGTGTAAATAGCACATTTACATGTAGACTGAACTATACATGTAAATGCAATTTTAAAAAACAGCTTTTTACATGTAAGGATGCTGTCCAATTCTAGATGTCAAGGGGGCATGATTGGAACAAGACCGAGGGAGTGGTTTGGGCAGACCTACAATAACAAAGTATATTCTCTGTTTTACAAAGGGAATACATGTCCATATTAAAAAATCTAGACATCAGTATATCTAGCTGTTTGATGCACAATTAAAATGCCTGTTTGAAGGGATAGGTGTAAATATCAAGAACAAGCCTCTCCTGATCACCCTCAAACATTGATTCTACCTGAGACCCCCTCCTGGCATCCGATCCCATCACCAAAGTGTGCCCCATTTCAAGACCCCCCCCCCCCCCAACTAAACCTCCCTGGCATCCAGATCCCCCCACCGGATCCTTCTGGAATGAAGAAACACCCAAATAATGCCCCCACAACCCCCTACCTACATAATCCCAACCCCAGCTTTAATGGAATCCCTGGTATTTAATGGGAACAGGAGTGATCCACAATCACTCCTGCTCAGCTGGACTCTAGTTTCATAAAATAGTATCAGTGACACCTAGCGAATGAAAGAACAGAGGCCCTAAGGATCGAAGACAATAATTTGAAATCACTCCTTTCACCAGAAGATGAGGAGACATCAATGGGCAGTCCTGCACATCCTTACATCCTTCGCTTCCTTTGCATTTGGTAGAACCTCTTGTGAAATAGTGTGGGGATTTTCGCATCCTGAGCTGGGTGTCTTAAGTCCCCTATCCATGTCTTTTCTAAAATTTGCCTTTGTGTGCAAGAACTTTTTTAAGCCTCCATTTTGGTTGACTGTGCATTCATTCATAGGTACCTATATATGCACATACAAACAATTTGCATGCACTTTTAATCTGTAGATGCCCAAACAAACCAAATGTGTGCTTCTAAATGCATAGCACTAGGTGTTCATTAGTTGTAAAGTTTGTGAAATGAGCATTGTGACAGGGTGTACGTCCCGTCACTGCAGGACTCCCAGTGGACCCCAGCCAGCCCTGGCTCTGGAGGTATGGACCCTACTAGGAAGGACCCCCTAGAACAGCGGATAAGGACATCCAGGGACCAAGGAAGGGCTCGAACCCCTGCTCCCTCCCAGGCCAGGAAAAATCAAGCCCAGCTCCCTGACAACACCTGGGATGAAATGGAGATGAGGGACTTGGCCCAGACCCCCATGGAGGTAGAACCCCTTAGGGAAGATTGAGGGGACCCCCAGCAGAAGGAGAAGATGGAGCTGGGAAATGAGCAACAGCTAATCCTTGAAGAGACACCTATGAATATTCAGCCGGTGGATAACCTGCCATTCTTGGGGTGGTAATATTAACAAGCAGCTACGTGGGAGGTGGCGAGGCATCTAGATAATTCCACATCTAGGACACATTCCGGCTGAATCCAAGACTTAAAGTGGGAGAACTTTATTGTTATCTTCTATGTATATGTCTGTTTAAACTGAAGGATGTTGGGAAGACATCATTTGCATATTCCTGATCTAATCATTCACATTTGTTTGATACAAAGGACCCTGGTGAGGCCTACTTTGGACCCGGGGAGGGGACAGTTGCCCAGAAGAGGGGGGTGGGGGAGGACAGACCCCAGCATAGGAAGGGATCCCACCAAACATGGGCTTTGGGACTATTGTATCACTTACTCTAACTTACAGAGGACCCAAGAGATCGACCTCCCTGCTAGGGGAGGCCATAAAGGATGATTCCTGGCTCTTCTCTGAGAGCAGACTAAGCAAGGAGGACCACTGGAGGAACCTGAAAGGACTACCAGATGCCTGCTGCTGGACCTGGAGATGGATGATACCGGACTGGATCTAAGACGGAGTAACAAATGGTGACAGTGGTGGGGTATGAGCCCATGTCTTCACAGAGACTGGAAAGACAAGCGTAACTTTTTCACTGAAAGGGTGGTGGATGCTTGGAATGCACTCCCGATGGAAGTGGTGGGGGCAAATACGGTGACAGAGTTCAAAAGGGCATGGGACAGACACAGTGGATCCCTTTACAGCAACAAGAAAATATCAAAATAATCTGAACCATCTAATTCCTTAACAAATAGGGGTGTACTACAAGGAGTGGTGGGATCACTCCTAAACAAAGACATGGGGGAGGGGAGCCTGCAAAGAGCGGCAGGTGTACTTACTTTTGACATCGTACTGGGCAGACTAGATGGACCATACTGGTCTTTATCTGCCGTCATTTACTATGTTACTATCTAACTTAACCAGCCACTCTTTCAGCTACTAGAGGTTCCAACTCAGGTGCTTAAGAAACTCACCGAAGGAATGATCAGATCGGCTAGGACACTGAAACATGAAGTGGGCCCAAATGAGGGATGTGTTGCAACGGGAAGACTAGAGGGGACCCGGACCCTCACCGTAGCAAAAATGGGTCCTGGGAACGATCCCAAAGAGTACACTCTGACATTTGAAAGGGTGGCTACAGCAGGGGGTTGGCCCTTGCCATGCGTTTAGCACCGCTGCTTACGGGAGAAGCCCAGGTGTCCTATCAGTTACTAGACACTATTCAAGTTGTGGACTATTACGTGGTAAAAGCGGCTATCCAGGACTGGTCGGGGCTATCCCCAGAGAACTATCAAAAAACATTTCCGGCCACTGAATTTCATCTAGAAGAAAGACCTAGAGCCATGGCCCACCTATTAAATGATTTGGTCTACAGGTGGTTGGAATCTGATAAGAACTCTGGACTTGACATAATAGGGAAGATAGTGCTAGAACAATTTCTCTGTATTTTTTCAAGGGCAGTACGGGCATGGTTATCTGTCCATAACTGACACCGTAGGTCTCGCTGGGAACTTTCTTGACGCTGAATCCCAAGGACCCGAGTCGCCAGGCAAGGGAGAAAGGAGATACCCCAAGGGATTCCTGTGGGAAAAGGACCCCCTAGGCCAAAGGGAAGTTGGAATAACACTAAGAACCTCACAGGGAAGAAACCACTCAGGAATCCAGAAGAGGGCCACGATGCTTTGCATGTGGGAAGCCAGGCCATTTTCAATGGGACTGTACAAAATGGGAATGTTCCTTTTCTGATGTGAGATTCACGGGGGACCTGGGAGGCTGGAGTGGACCCCATAAAAAGGGATCTGGATTGTTGGGACGGACCTGGAAGTTCTCATAGACACTGGGAATAATCAGTCTCTGATGTCTCGAGATCTGACCCAGAGCCTTGGGATAGGTAAGAGGCAGGGTAGATACCTAGGCCTCATATGAGTGAGGTATGTCCACAGGGACATATGGAATAACCCTGCTTAAGAGATAAAAATCACCTGGGACTAACAAACAACTACTACCTGGAATGGCCTTTGTGAAGGGGCTCCCAGTGACATTAATCCTAGGCCAGGATTGGGAGGGGTTATTAGACTCAATTGGCTTCCACTCTGCTTTCGTAGCCACCCATTCCTGAGACTATACCCCAGAGGAAAAGTCTGTCCCCAGTCTCAGGGAGTTGTTCCCATTTGCAACCCCAGATGTGGTAGAGAGAGGGGGAAAAACTAGAAAAAGCAGGGCTCAGCGGATAGCGGAAAAGTGGAAAGGGTTGATTCCCCCAGGGGGAGTCGAGTCTCTTGTGGAGGAGGTGTTCTCCAAGTTCGATAATTTTTTTGAAGAGCAAGCAAAAGACCCATCCTTGCAAGAAGTCTGGGGTAAGGCAGAAGAGATGGGCTCTGAGAAAGGTAAGGAGAGTTATCCTCTTTTTAGGAAGAGGAATAACCTCTTATTTTAGATTACAAGAGAAAGAAGAGCAAGCCAAGCTCATGGTGCCCCAGATATTCTGGGAGACCCAGTTGATCTTGACCCACAGCCACCCCTTAGCAAGACTCCTAGGGGAGCAGGGGGTTATCGCAAGTCTTACACAACAGTTCTTCTGGCTTAACCTATATCAGGAGGTGACTAAGTTCTGCCAGGCATACCCCATGTGCCAACGAAAAATAAGAACCATCCCAAGAAAGCTCCCCTGATTCTGATCCCAGGAGTCAGACAACCCCTGAATCGAATGGCCATGGACATTGTGAGTCTGTTAGATAGGAGCATGGCAGGTTACCAGTACCTCTTAGTACTTGTTGACTATGCCACCTGCTATCTCTGGGCAATTCCCCTTGGGAAAGTTACTGCAGGTCAGATAATATGGGAACTGTTGAAAATGTTCTGAGATAGGCTTCCCCAGAAAACTTTTGACAGATCAGGGCACTAACGTTTTGTCCAGACAATTAGAGGCAGTCTTGGCATTGTTTGGGATCAGGCATGTTAAGACCGCTGCCTATCACCCACAAGCCAACGGCTTCATCAAGCTTGAAGAATGGTCTAGAATTTGGCAGCTCTGATTTAATGTTAAAAAATGTAAGGTCATGCATTTGGGCTGCAGCAATCCAAGGGAGCAATATAGTATAGGGGGTGAAGTACTTTTGTCCACTAAAGGAAGAGCGGGACCTAGGCGTGCTTGTGTCTGATGATCTTAAAGTAGCTAAACAGGTAGAAAAGGCAACAGCAAAAGCTAGAAGGATGCTTGGGTGCATACGGTGAGAAATGGATAGCAGAAAAAAGGAGGTGATAGTGACTCTGTATAAGTCTTTGGTGCGACCTCATTTGGAATATAGTGTGCAATTCTGGAGACCGCATCTTCAAAAGGATATAAACAGGATGGAGTCAGTACGGAGGGTGGCTACTATTTTATTTATTTAGCTGCATTTATATCCCGCTTTTCACCGGGTCAAAGCGGTTGGGGATACATTTAACACGAGGGGATATGAGACACATACACTAATACTTACAGGGAACATGGGCAATGGAGGGTTAAGTGGCTTGCCCAAGACCACAAGGAGCACCTGTGGGACTAGAAACCCCAGTCCTTCTGGCCCAAGGTTGCTGTCCTCTAGTGGGATTTGAACCACTGACCTTCTGGCCTGTAGTACCTTGCCCCAACCACTAGGCCACTCCTCCCTTTGGCTAGTGGTCTTCATTATAAAGCATATGAGGACAGACTTAAGGATCTTAATATTTACACCTTAGAGGAAAGGCGGGATAGAGGTGATATGATTGAGACGTTTAAATACCTTTGTGGCAAAAATGCACAGGGGGAGAGCCTCTTTCGATTGACAGCAAGTTCTGCTACGAGGGGACATGGGATGAGGGTGAAAGGGGATAGATTCAGGAGTGATATGCAGAAATATTTCTTTACTGAACGACTGGTGGGTCCATGGAATAGTCTTCCAGTGGAGGTGGTAGAGATGAGGACAGTATCTGAATTCAAAACAGCATGGGACAAATACAGAGGATCTCTAAAGGAAAAAAGGGGGCTGTTGTAGTTATTGATATGAAAGGACAGACTAGATAGGCCATGTGGTCTTTTTCTGTCATCATTTTTCTATGTTTCTATGTTTAACCAGACCCTGATACAAATGGTTAGAAAATGTATAGGCGATAATAGTCGGACATGGGAGCGAGTGATCCCATTTGTCCTGTTTGCATATAGAGAAGTTCCCCAAGCTACAATGGGCTTTTACCCATTCAAACTTCTAATGGGGAGACAACCCAGGGGACTCTTGGATGTGGTACAGGAAGCCTGGGTAGGAACAGAAAGAGGGCTAGAGCCCGTAATTTAATAGCTTACCCATTTGAAAACCTAGTTAAGAACCTTCTCCTGGTGTGCTAATGAACATTTGAGGAAAAACCAAGAGAAGCAAAAGGTCTATTAAGACAAGCAGGTATGGGAGAGGAGTCTTAACCCAGGAGACCTGGTATTAGCTATGCTGCCGACTTCCAATAATAAGTTACTAGCCCAATGGAGAGGCTCCTTTAGGGTGCGCCGGAAACTGGGGCCTGTAGATTATGAAGTGGAGCAGCGGAAAGGGTAGATATAGACCTTCCATATCAATTTGCTCAAACCCTGGGTATGTAAGGAGAGGCTAGGAGTCCAAGAAAGTGAAGAGGAAGAGGACCTGAGTCCGGAGATTACCCAGACAAAGGACCCCACACAGGTCTCAATAGGAAGTGAGTTGATGAGAGACCAGAAGAAAGTGGTGAAGCACCTGCTAGCCCAGTTCCCAGAAGTGTTCTCACCCCTACCTAGGAGAACCCATCTTGGAACTCACAGAATTATTACTTGGGATGGCAAAATTGTAAGGGAATGGCCATACCTCATTCTCCAAGCCAAACAAAGGAGATTGAGAAAGAAGTAGAGGATATGATGCATTTAGGAGTCATCGAAGAGTCCAATAGTAAATGGTCTAGCCTGATAGTCCTAGTGCCCAAACCCAATGGAACCACTAGGTTCTGTATTGATTTCCGGCAAGTGGATGCCATCTCAACTTTTGATGCCTACCCCAAGTCCAGGATAGAGGAACTGGTAGAGCAGTTGGGAGGGGCTACATACATTTCAATCCTTGACCTGAAGAAAAGATACTGGCAGATGCCCTTGGAACAGTCCTCTAGGGAGAAAACAGATTTTCGAACACTCCATGGTCTATACCAGTTTACTGTACTCCCTTTAGGATTTCATGGGGTGCCAGCAACATTCCAGCATATTCAATAAGGTACTCAAACCACATCTAAGCAAAGTCTGAACTTGCTTCATACATTCTTAAAATAGTAAACCAATCTCTACTTCAAGGCTTCATGCCAGGTGACCTTAAATACACAGCAATTCGCCCGCTTCTAAAAAATAAATCCTTTAACATCAACGACCCCTCTTCATACCGTCCCATAGCCAGTATATCTTTCCTAGCTAAAATCATTGAGAAAGTAATTCAAATATAGTTGCAAGACCATATTGACACTAACTTTCCTTTAGATGAACATCAGTACGGTTTCCGCCCTTATCATGGGGTGGAAACGTTACTTGTATCCTTATTTGACTCACTAATCCAGGGCATGGATGATTCCAAGCAGGCTTTCTTGCTAATTTTCCTTGACATTTCGTCAGCTTTTGACAGTGTAAATCACAACATCCTCTTAGCCAGGTTATCATAGTAACATAGTAACATAGTAAATGACGGCAGATAAAGACCAGCATGGTCCATCTAGTCTGCCCAGCAAGATGGCAAGAGTAGGTGCACCTGTCACTCTGTGCAGGCCACCCCTCCCCATGTCTTTGTTTAGGGGTAAACCCACCACTCCATGTAGGACACCCCTATTTGTTGAGACGTTATATGGTTCAGAAGTTAGATGGTACTGTTTATTTTGTTTTTATCCTATTGCTGTAAAGGGATCCACTGTGTTTGTCCCATGCTGTTTTGAATTCCGTCACCGTGTTTGCCCCCACCACTTCTTTCGGGAGGGCATTCCAAGCATCCACTACCCTTTCAGTGAAAATTTTTTTCCTGGTATTGCCTTTCAATTTACCACCTTGCAGCTTCATGTTATGCCCTCTAGTTTTACAGCTTCCCCGTCTTTGGAAGAGGTTTGTTTGTTCATCATTTCTCTTTAAGTATTTAAAGGTCTGAATCATATCTCCCCTGTCCCTCCTCTCCTCCAAAGTGTACATATTTAGGTCTTCAAGTCTCTTCTCATAAGGCTTCTGATGCAGGCTCCAAATCATTTTGGTCGCTTTCCTCTGAACAGTTTCCAGTCTTTTTACATCTTTTGCAAGATATGGTCTCCAAAACGGAACATAGTATTCCAAGTGAGGCCTCACCAGTGACTTATACAGTGGTATAAGTACCTCTTCTTTTCTGCTGGTAATCCCTCTCTGTATGCAGCCCAACATCCTCCTGGCTTTTGCCACCGCCTTGTCGCACTGTTTTGCCACCTTGAGATCATCAGAGATAATCACACCAAGGTCTTTCTCCTGAACTGTGCATACCAACCTCGCGCCCCCTATCTTGTACATTTCCCTTGGATTTCTGCTACCCAAGTGCATGACACTGCACTTTTTCGCATTAAATCGTAGTTGCCAAGCATTAGACCAGTCTTCCAGCTTTTGTAGATCTTTCCTCATTTTAACCACTCCCTCGGGGGAGTCCACTCTGTTGCAAATTTTTGTGTCGTCTGCAAAAAGACAGACTTTTCCATTCAGTCCTTCAGCAATATCACTCACAAATACATTGAACAGTGCTGGACCCAGGACCGAACCCTGGGGCAGCCCGCTAATTACTTTCCTCTCATCCGAGTGAGCTCCATGTACAATCACCTTCTGTCGTCTGTCAGTCAACCAGTTTCTAATCCAGTTTACCATCTTGGGACCCATCCCCAAGCTACTGAGCTTGTTGACAAGCCTCCTATGAGGAACAGTATCAAAGGCTTTGCTGAAATCCAGGTAGATGACATCCATTGCATGCCCCTGATCAAGTTCCTTGGTCACGCAGTCAAAGAACTCAATCAGATTTGTTTGGCAAGACCATCCTTCAGTAAAACCATGTTGCCTCGGATCTTGCATCCTGTTGGTTTTGAGAAAGTTCACTATTCGCTGTTTCAGGAGCGCCTCCATTACTTTTCCCACCACCGAGGTAAGGCTCACGGGCCTGTAGTTTGACACTTCTTCCCTGTCACCACTTTTGTGTAGAGGTACGACATCAGCCATTCTCCAGTCCTGAGGAACCTATCCTGTTTCCAAGGATCTGTTGAAGACATCCTTTAGTGGTCCTACAAGAACCTCTCTGAGCTCTTTCAGTATCCTAGGATGTATCCCATCTGGTCCCATGGCTTTGTCCACTTTCAGTTTAGCAAGTTGTTCTAACACCTCATCTTCTGTGAATGGTGTGGTATCTACTTCAATCCCATTTTTATATTTGGGAGTCACAGCTGGTCCATCTCCAGGATCTTCTTTAGTAAAAACAGAGCAGAAGTATTTATTTAGCAATTCCGCTTTTTCAGTGTCACTTTCCACGAGTCCTTTCCCAGCACTTCTGAGTCCTGCAATTCCAACTCTGATCTTCTTCCTTTCCCGAATATACCTGAAGAAAGTTTTGTTGCTACCCTTAACATCTTTAGCCATCCTTTCCTCTGCCTTTGATTTTGCTATCCTTATTACTCTTTTAGACTCTTTGAGTTGGATCCTGTATTCATTTCTGTGCTCTTCTGTTTGCAAGCTTTTGTATTTTGCGAAAGTTGCGTTTTTTGCCTTTATTTGAGCAGCCACCTCTTTGGAAAACCAAATAGGTTTCCTTCTCCTCTTGTTTTTATTTACTTTTCCTACATATTTATCTGTTGCCCCATTTATTGCCTTCTTGAGTTTAGCCCATTGCAATTCCACTTCCTTTATCTCCTTCCACCCCGTCATCTCCCCCTTTAAGTACTCTGCCATTTTATTGAAGTCAGTGTATTTGAAGTTTAGGACTTTGAGCTTGCTATGATTGGCCTGTACCATGGCTTTTATCTCAAACCACACCGCGTGATGGTCGCTGTTGCTCACAGGGGCACTCACGCAGACATCTGACACACTATCACTGTTGGTGAGTACTACATCCAGTGTTGAGCTTTCCCTGGTTTGTTCCATCACCATTTGTCTAAATAATGCATCTTGGAGAGTGTCCACAATCTTTTTGCTTCTTTCCAGATGTGCAGAAGGAGTAATCCAATCCACATCAGGTAGATTAAAGTCACCCAATATGATCGCTTCCCCCTTTGCTGCTATTTTGGCAATATCTTTAATCAATTCGTTATCTCTCTCTTCAATTTGAGTCGGAGGTCTGTAGACTACAGCAATATGGATGACAGTGCCATCTCCTCTTTCCAACGCAATCCAGAGCGCTTCTTCTTTTCCCCATGTTCCCTGCATTTCAGTAGCTTTAATATTGCTTTTTTTTTTTTATTGAGATTTCAGTCAATTACAATAACCAAGTAAGTAAAGGTCAATCAGAAATACAAAAACAAGAGAAAGAAAACTGCCTCTTGCGAAATTTTACAAAGGAAATAAACATCCATGATACAGTCCACATCATTAAACCACGCTGCTCAAACACTCCAAAAAAGAAACAAACAAATAACAAGGAAAAAAAGGGGCCTAGGTCCCAAATAGGAGGTCAATTATTTATCACTGGTCTAATTCTACCACTTTCCTGTCAGCCACAAAACTTTCTAAATGAAGCACATCAGTAAATACATATGAAGCATCACCAAGACCAATAATGCATTTACAAGGAAATCGCAGAAAGAACGAAGCACCCAAAGCTAACACCTGCGGCTACAACTTTAGAAATTGCTTCCTACGCAATTGGGTACTGCGGGCGACATCAGGAAAAATATTGATCCGCTGACCACAAAACTTAGTCAACTTCACCTTAAAAAAGGCACGAAGAATACGTTGCTTCACTTCAACCGAGGTAAAAGTGACTAGCAAAGTGGCCCGCGTACCAATATTGTCCTGTGAGTCCTCCAAAAAGGCAGTAAGATTCTCTAATGGGGCAACAATCTCATCAAGTCCACCCTCTACCACATTAACTTGTTTAACTGAGGAGGGAATATAATATAAACTGGAAATGTCAATTGAATCTGAAATGGCCAAAACATCTTTAAAATACTTGTCCAATAGGATTTTATGAGAAAGCAAAGACGAATAAGGAAAATTTAGAAATCGCAAATTGCAAGATCTAAAGGAATTCTCCAGGGCTTCAACCTTGTTGTGTAGCAACAATGAATCCTTTATACCAGCAACACTCGAGGTATGTAAAGGAAGAACCTGGGATTCCAATGTCTTAACAGCTAAATCAACAGAAATAATTTTCTCATCAAGCTGCCGCAGAGCCACTGTGGCCTCTTGTGAGAAAACAGATAAAGAATTTAGAGACGTTGAAACTTTATTATCAATAGACTTTAAAGCACCCCACAAATCCCGCAAAGTAATATCCGAATCCGGAGAGACAGAGGGAAACTCAGAGGAGGTACCCACCTCTGAAAACAACACAGGAGTGGGTAACTTAAGAGAAGGTAAATCCCTTACCAAAGGAGAGGACTGGATAGAGTGGCCAGATATATCACCAGGAACAGGGCATAATGGAGGAGATCTTCCACCTGAACTCAAAGACAGCCCTTCCGGAGAAGACTGTGCCACTGGAACAGGAGTAAAGTGCTTATCTAAAGGCCCAACCGGTTTAGAGTCTCTGGGAACATTCCCCGATGCCTTACTCCCGGTCTTGGCCTTACGTTTTCCCATTGTAAGAAACTCACCAAAACTAGTAAGAAACACCGGAAAACATTAAGCCGATACACATAAAGCTATAACATCCCGCCCCAACAGCAAACAGATAAGAAACATAAACTAAGAAAATATAGCGGAGCGGTGCCGGGAAGTGACGTCGAAGGGGCGTCAAAGGGGCCAAACAGGCCCCTTTGACCACGCCCCCTCGACACACGCCCCGCGCTCTGGAAATGGGCGGCGTGGGGCGTGTGCGCAGGGCGGCTCTGTTAATCTTGCCGGGGCTGAAGCTCTGAAAGCCCACGCATTGGGAGGGACTCGGAAGCTCAGGGAGGCTCTGCCGGGTAGGCGGGGCCCCGCAGTGGGACATTTGATTCTGCCGCTGCCACGGCGGCAGCGGCAGCAGCAGCCGGTTTTTTTTTTAATCTTTGTGCTAATGTAGAATGTTTTTTGCGCGGGGCCCCCTGAAACGCGGGGCCCTGTGCAAAAAACATTCTTGCTCAATGGACGGGCCGGCCCTGCTTATACAATCACATCTGCATCATTATGCACATAAGTCTTACCTTAGACATGTCAATGAATAAAATACTGCTATATGTTTGTATAACTGGCACGTAAATTCCCAGGGCTCCTTATAGAATTACTCTCCTTGTCGTTAGACCTTTGTGCTTTTTAAAATATCATTGTCTCTCTCCAGTACTTTGGCTCAGGGTGCTCTCAGGCAGGAAAATCGCATGTGCCATTTATTTCTTTTTTTTTTCTGTTTTATTTCTCTTTATTTTTATTTTTGGATTACATGACTTTTGCTGCTATTAGCATTGGGTAATGATAGGATTATGGGCCATGTTCTGGCCCCAAGAGTGACTATTTATTCAACACAAAGCCTGGATATTTCTTGATGTAAATAAAGTGAATCATATAGGCCCGTATTTACTAAAATGTGTTAGTCAACCACACATTAAGCCCCAAAGCTTAGCATGGGGATGGCACCAGAGCCATGCTAATGAATGGGGGCATTCCTGTCATGTCCCCAAGTAGTTAGTATGGTTCTGACACCAGCCTGCACTAAGCCATTTGCAACAATTACTGCAGTTGCAATTACCATCACTCCTTCAGATGTTCGTAAGTGCACCTACTCTAACTGTAAAATGTGTGATTTGCAATAAACCAGAGGTTTCCAACTCCAGTTCTGAAGGGCAAAACACCATTCAGGTTTTCAGGCTTTCCCTAATGAATATGCATGAGATACATTTGAATACAATGGGGACAATGCATGCAAATGCATCTCATGCATATTTATTAGGGACAGCCTGAAAACCTGAATGGTGTTTGGCCCTCCAGGACTGGAGTTGGAAACCTCTGCAATAAACGCTCTCACTCTGCTTCTGATCCACCCTGCCTCCACCCAAATCCATGTTAAACAGCAGAGGATTTTTACCATGGCCTCAGTTTTAGTGCACACTAATAGTTACCATAGTGCTCTTAGCACACGGTAAACCTCACGCTAACCGTTAGTACACTTTAATAAACATTCTCTATAATGAAATAAAGAAACATGCCCTGTCCCTGGCAATTGTAGAGATATGGAATGCATTTCCTTTTTAAGGTCAACTATTATATTTATAATAGTTGGTGGGTTTACTATCACGGTGGACTACTGAATATAGGGCTGGTTGTTTCTGGACATCAGTACTTGGGGACCAGCTGATTCTCTTCCCTACAGATTTTTAAGTATTAGATTTTAATTTTTCCTATGCTGTTGTAAATCTTCTTGACCATCCCCTTGGAGATAGAGAAGCAGTAAAAAAATGTTTCAAATAAATAAAAAATGCCTAATGCAACATCAAATAATGGTGACTACTGAAGCACAATTTTTTTCTTAGAAATGCTTGCAAGTGCCTTATTGGGTATTAAGAGGTTGATATTAGGTGGTCACAATCCAGGGCAGCAAAAAAGCTGTCCTATAGTTATCCAAATGGCTGTCTGGATAGCATTCTGAATATCGCCACTCTTTGGATAACTCGCCGCAATATTCTTGCTCTGCCCATGTATTGCCTGGTACTATCTGATGCGGTCTGGAAAGATATTCAACTGCACTATCTAGATAAAGCCACTAATATCTACAGAAAGCAGTGGCTAAGGCATTTATCCGGATCACAACTACCATTATCCGGATCATTGCTCTTGGATATTAACACATTAAGAATTGTGGGCCTGAATTTGAGTTGGGCGGTGCTATGCACCATGTCGGCACATAGCCTGCCCAACTCCTGCCTAACACATATTTTCCATGCCGGGGTCATATGCAGTCCCGGCATCAAAAATCTGGGTGTCGCCGCACACATAGGAAGCCGCAGGAGCTACTCATGTAGCACAGTTTTTTCAGTGCTACACGATTAGCCCCAACGCCTTAAAGATAGGTGAGGTTTTCTTATATCTTTAAAGCGCAGAGCGCTAACGGTGTAGCATCGAAAATTAGTACTAAACAGCTAGCGCCATGGCCTGCCTCCGCTCCTCCCCGGAACGCACAATACGTCTCAATAATGGTAGGGAGGTTCTGGAGGCTAAATTTAGGCTTTTAGGTAGGAAGTTGAAATCCAGAACTTCCAGGGTAGCGTTCTCTGAAATGCTTCCCGTTCCACGTGCAGGACCCAAAAGGCAGGCAGAGCTCCGGAGTCTCAATGCGTTGATGAGACAATGGTGCAGAGATTAGGGTTTTGGATGTGTTAGGAACTGGGGAACATTCTGGGGAAAGGAGGGGCTCTTCCAAAGGGATGGGCTTCACCTTAACTGGGATGGAACCAGGTTGCTGGCATTAACCTTTAAAAAGGAGATAGAGCAGCTTTTAAACTAGATAATAGGGGAAAGCAGACAGTCGCTCAAGAGAGGATGGTTCGGAAGAATGTATCCTTGAAGGATACTACCAAAAGCAGAGAGGTTCTAAAAAAGAGTAAAGTAGCCCAAATGCCCTCGAGTATGGAGCAGGCAGAGCTTAAAGATCCCAAATTACCCATGTCTACCACTAGCCAAATTAATATGAATAACATACAGTCTCTAAAATGCTTGTATGCAAATGCTAGAAGTCTAAAAAATAAGATGGGAGAGTTAGAATATATAGCATTAAATGAGAGGTTAGATAAGATTGAAATATCAGAGACATGGTGGAAGGAGGACAACCAGTGGGACACAGTGATACCCGGGTACAAACTATATCATAATGATAGAGCTGATCAAATTGGTGGAGGGGTTGCGCTCTATGTTAGAGAGGGCATTGAGTCAGAAAGGATTAAAGTTTTGCAGGAAACAAAATTTGCTGTAGAATCTCTATGGATTGAAATTCCATGTAAAAAGGGGAAGGCGATGGCAGTGGGGGTGTACTATCGACCGCCTGGCCAGAATGAACAAATGGATGATGAAATGCTCAAAGAAATCAAGGAAGCTAACAAACGTTACAGTGCAGTAATAACAATGGGTGATTTCAATTACCCCGGTATCGACTGGGTCAGTGTCATGGCAGGACATGCTAGGGAGATAAAGTTCATAGATGAAATAAATGACTGCTTCTTGGAGCAGCTGGTTCATGAACCGACCAGAGGAGAAGCCATATTAGACCTAGTCCTTAGTGGAACATCAGAACTAGTGCAAGAGATAAGGGTGTTGGGGCCACTTGGCAATAGTGATCATAGCATGATCGCCTTTGATTTAATTAGTGGAGGAGGGATAGTAAGGAAATCCATAGCACTACCTTTTAACTTTCGAAAGGGAGACTATGATAAAATGAGGAAAATAGTTAAGAAAAAACTAAAAGTAGCAGTTGCAAAGGTTAAAGACTTACATCAAGCTAGGGTGTTGTTGAAAAATACTATCTTGGAAGCCCAGACCAGCTGTATTCGACGCTTTAAGAAAAGTGGAAGGAAGTCCAAAAAACTGCCAGCATGGTTTAAAGGTGAAGTCAGAGAGGCTGTTGGTGACAAAAAAGCATCTTTCAGGAAATGGAAAAAAAGAGCCAAACGACGAAACCTGGAAACAACACAAGCACTGGCAATTCAAATGCAAGGCATTGATAAGGCAGGCAAAGGAAGAATTTGAGAAGAAGCTTGCTGCGGAAGCAAAAATGCAAAATAAAGACTTTTTCAAGTACATTTATAGCAAAAAAACTGTGAGAGAGTCAGTTGGTCCATTAGATGATAGAGGGGTTAAAGGGGCACTAAGAGGCGACAAGGTGATAGCGGAGAGACTGAATGAATTCTTTGCTTCGGTCTTTACTGAGGAAGATGTAGGGATGTTACCCATGACTGAAGTGGTATTTAAAGGTGCGGAAGAATTGAAGGAAATAGCGATACATCGGAAAGCTATATTACAACTATTAGATAAACTGTAGAGTAGCAAATCACCTGGGCCAGATGGTATACATCCAAGGGTGTTGAAATGACTGAAATATGAAATTGCAGACCTGCTATTAGTAATCTGTTAACTATCATTAAAATCATCTCTAATACCTGAAGACTGGAGGATCGCCAATGTAACACCAATTTTTAAAAAGGGTTCTAGGTGTGATCCAGGAAACTACAGACCGGTGAGCCTGACGTCAGTACTGCTAAAAATGGTAGAAACCTTCATAAATAATAAAATTACTCAGCATGTAGTGTCAGCAACACTTCCCTGGTGGCCAGTGGACGCCAGGGCAGGTGGGACACAAAAATATAATGTTAAGATTGGAGAGTCTTCTAAAGGCCCAAATGGCTCTTGGTCCTTGTAGTTGCTTTAGCTCCAATCTTCAATGAAACAATCAAGCTGAGTGGTGGGAATTAATAAGGCTTTTTATTTCCCTTTTTCACAGTGGTTCCAAATAGTGGGTTACAACTTTAAAGCAAATGTCCTTAATGCAGGTAGAAAACAAACTCAGGGTTCAAAGCAAAAACTGTTATATGTCACAGGAATGGAGGTGCTCGAACAAATAAAGAATGCTCTGCTGGCAATTCACCCAATCACAAGTCTGGCAGTGACTCTAAACTTTCAGAAATGAAAAGTGTACAGTCCATCTCTTGGTCAGACAAATCTCCTGCCAGTTCCACTTGCATTGGCACGGTATCAGAAAGCTCTGATTCTATATCCCTGGTTTCTTGTAAAACACATTCAGGGGTTTTGTATATCTTCTGTAGCAGTTCCCAATGTCCTTGGCCTAGCCTAGGGCATCGGCCACGTGCTGTATTAGGCTTTAAAGTATCCTCTCTCCTTAGAGGCTTTATAGCAGCTTTATCATAGCTTTTACCATTCACAACTTTCTTATTAGGCACACATTTCTCATACCTTGTATGGCAGCAATCCTCAAGTAACCGGCTTTCTTCCACTGCCTGCCTTTCCCAGGCAGCAGCTTGGTGAAATCCTTTTCTATGACGGTTAGGCTTACCCTGTAGCCTTTGACTTCCTTCTCCTGGTGAAGGCTTGCCTCTGTACAAGCCCAGCTTCTGGCTTTCTGCCTCAGTGTGGCTTGGCTTCTCCAGCTGATTCTTGTTTGGCTTAAGGTTGCAGTTACAGCAGGGCTTTTGCCTCTGAGGTCAAACAGCTCTCGGTTTGGCTTGAGCTGACACCTCCTTAGGTCCTTCCTCAGCTCCTGAGAAATCACCTCTCCCTCCTGGGAATCCTCTAGCACTAGAGTAGTCAGGTTTCCACTTCCACCTCTCTCTCTCGGTGCTGCCAATGATTCTCCCCTTGCTTCTGCTTGGGCTGCTGCTTCTGCTGGTGCTTCTATCTCCGAGGCTACCGGTACTCCTTATGCCTCTTCTCTTTCCTCTCTTCCAGTCTTCCACACTCCCCTTACGAAGCTCTCCTGCTTTTGAGGATTGGAAGCTGGTTGGCATTTCCTCGTGACCAGCTGGGCGTGGCTCTTCAGTCTCCCTGAAGACACTCTTGCTCCCTCTAGCTGGTTCCTGGGAATATTGCAAGTCTTTTTCTCTGTGAAAAACACTTTCTTTTCTCTCAACTGAGCTCTCATCAGCCCTCGATGCATGACAGTAGATAGTCATGGCCTAATGGGAGACAGCCAACATGGCTTTAGACAAGGAAGATCTTGTTTTACTAATCTGTTATGTTTTTTTGAAGGTGTGAATAAACAGGTGGACAAAGGTGAGTCGGTTGATATAGTGTATCTGGACTTTCAGAAAGCCTTTGACAAGGTCCCTCATCAGAGACTTTTGGCAAAACTAAAGAGTCATGGGATAGGAGGCAGTGTACTACTGTGGATCAGGAACTGGTTAAAAGATAGAAAGCAGAGGGTAGGGCTAAATGGCCAATTTTCCCAATGGAGAAAGGTGAATAGTGGTGTACCCCAGGGATCTGTGCTGGGTCTGCTGCTTTTTGACATATTCATAAATGACCTGGAAAGTGGAATAACGAGTGAGGTTATCAAATTTGCAGATGGCACAAAACTATTTAAAGTTGTTAAAACCCAAGAGGATTGTGGAAAATTGCAAGAGGATCTTGATAAATTGGAAGACTGGGCATCAAAATGGCAGATGAAATTTAATGTGGACAAGTGCAAAGTTATGCACCTAGGGAAGAACAACCCAAACTATGGTTACACGGTGCAAGGTTCCACATTAGGAACCACCACCCAGGAAAAAGATTTAGGCATCATTGTGAATAACATGTTAAAACCCTCGGCCCAGTGTGCAGCAGCGGCCAAGAGAGCAAATAGAATGCTAGGTATCATAAGGAAATGAATGGAAAATAAAACAAAAGATATTATAATGCCTCTATATCGTTCCATGGTGATACCGCACCTTGAATATTCTGTGTAATTCTGGTCGCCATATCTTAAAAAGGATATAGCATTATTAGAAAAGATTCAGAGAAGAGCCACCAAAATGGTAAAGGGGATGGAAGGATACTTCTATGAAGAGAGGCTAAAAAGGTTAGGGCTCTTTAACCTGGAAAAGAGACGGCTGAGGGGAGATATGATAGAGGTCTATAAATTAATGAACGGAGTAGAACGGGTAAACGTAGATTGATTGTTTATGTTATCAGAATATAGAAAGACTAGGGGACATGCAATGAAGCTACAGGGTAAACTATTTAAGACTAATAAAAGAAAATATTTTTTTCACTCAATGTGTAATCAAACTCTGGAATTTGTTACCGGAGGATGTAGTAAAGGCTGTTAGTGTAGCTGGGTTTAAAAAAGGTTTGGACAAATTCCTGGAGGAAAGGTCCATAAACCATTGTTAAGAAGAGACCCAGGATATCAATGCTTGACCCAGTACAAGCATTGTGGAACCTGTGTCTTTTGAGGAAACTGCTAGGTACATATG
Organism: Ichthyophis bannanicus; assembly: GCA_033557465.1. Classification (NCBI taxonomy): domain Eukaryota; kingdom Metazoa; phylum Chordata; class Amphibia; order Gymnophiona; family Ichthyophiidae; genus Ichthyophis; species Ichthyophis bannanicus. The sequence goes on along the minus strand of CM066036.1, from coordinate 728,210,626 downwards.
ACCTAGATTGGCCACTGTTGGAAACAGGATACTGGGCTTGATGGACCTTGGTCTGACCCAGTATGGCATATCTTATGTTCTTATGTCTCGATTGTTATGTGGACAACATGCATTAGGGACATATCCGGGATTTTTGAAGAGCACTACCCAGGTAGGTGCCCTTTGAAAATCCCAGATAAGGCATTTAAATGAGTAACTAGGGAAGTTACCCATGAAAAGGTCTTCGAAAATCGGGCCCTGTCTTTTTATTTGAGTGATTTGTTTAGTGTGCTAGTTCAGTATGTATGTACTTTCAATGCAGAGCCATAAAGCAATATTACTGTATATCAAAAGAAGGAAACATAATGTTAACAGTAAATGTGCACCAACTTTCTTATCCTATTTTTTAAAAAACAAACAAATTAGTGAAATTTTCAGTACTGTATGTATCACAGCTCAATAACATTCCAGAATACAACAAACTTGCCATCTGAGTCTCAATAAAGTCTGAGATGACCATATTGACATGTAACCTAGTGAACTGCAAACAATACAATCAGCGTACTTCATCGCTACTAGAAATAAGGAAAGTGACAAATGCAAGCTTTCTCACAGCAGTCCCACTGGTCTACGTGACATGATTAATATTATGCTTATTACAAAGGCAATAGGATTTGAAATCCCAGTGGAAACTTGGTGAAGTAGTCAAACAAGCCGTGCTGCAAAAGGTATCATTATGATGGTTGAAATTATTATTTTAGGCAAATAAAGCCTGAGCATAAAGAACAGCCTTGAAATTAAGCATGCCTTAAAAATTCACTAGAATATATAAGATATTAAATGACTTTGAATTATTGTGTTCTTATATTTATTAACCCCTTTCATTTTTACCCTAAGTGACCATGCCTATAAATAACTAATACTTTTATATTGTTTCCATATTTTTCATTTTACTACAAACAGAACAGGCAGAATGCAATATTCTTAATCTAAATATGATGACGTAACTGGGACGTTATCAGAAAATAAATGGAGATCAGCGGAAAAATTCCGAAAATTTATTAGATGCTAAAGGGGTTAAAATGTTTTTCTTTGAACTGAAAGATTTGTGAAAGTTGTGATAAGGAAGCTTATCAAAGCTCAGGGAGTAATGACAAAAGAGGAGAATTTACTCTGATCAAGGGACCTGTTCTGGCAGGTTATAGAAATAAGACAGCTTGTTTCCCTAAAAGACTACATGTTCCAGAATGCACCTGTATGCAGAAAGTCCCTAGGGGAGTTAGAGTGGAAAAGCATGAGTCTAATCAGAGAAAGCATTATGTCATCCCTAATCAAACAGCCTCCAGGAGAAAGTTTAATCCAAAACACCTGAAGAGTGCAAGGGAGGAGTTGCAATCTAAGCCCTTTAAAACTAAAGGTAAATCTTCAGGAAGACAGATGGAGAAGGAGACAGAGAACAGAGGAGGTGAGAACCAGAACAGAAGGAAGAACAACCGGAACCTGAAGGAACAAGGACAAGGAAGCAGATGGTCCAAGAGAGGAGCTCAGAGAAGTACCTATGCCTGGAGAGATACCTGGGGGAGATCCACAGCCAGGGATCCTCAAGCAGCACCTAGGAAGAGGTCTGTTGCAGCTAAGGAGAAAAGGAGCCCAAATACCTCTTGGAGGATGTCTGGAGAAAAGATCCTGAGGTCCAGAGATACCAACTGGAGGACAGGACACAGAAGCTCTATTGCATACTGGCCAGAGTATCAGAAGAAGCAGCCTGACGCTTGCCTGGATTCAGGTATCAACTGTGAACGTTTCTCTAGCTTTGGAGCAATGCAAACAGCAGGGAAACAGTTTCTCCCCGTATAGAGGTCAGTTCCTAAAGCCCTCTGAGTCAGACGGAGAAACTGAGTCTATGCAATATCAGGAGCAAGGTTTAATATCTGATGCAGAGGATATTTATATGGACTGTTCTTTGAGTAGGTTGTTATTTTAGGAAAATCCTAAATATCAGAGCAAACATCAAAAGGAAACATTCTAAATATTGGCTTCCCATAAGTTTTGTTGAAAAGAAAAAAGCTTTGTTGGAAAGTTTGCACGTGTGCTGAAATCAAGCTACTGATTGCAGTTAATTGTCACCTGTTGGTGGAGGGGAGCCCAGCACAAGCCATGCACACGTGGGATTTAAAAGTTCTTTTCTGTATGGAGAAAGTGAGCTATGTTTTTGTAAGAAGAAGTTTTCCTCTTTGATTTGTTTCATTTCAGCACTGCTAAGGAGTTTATTAGCAGTGGCTGTAAGAAAGCCTTTCTGTTCCATAAAGGACTTTGATATTTATCTGCATAAGTTTTTCAGTTGCCTTATTTTGTGTTGAATAAATCCTGGAAAAGTTATCTGGATGGTGTTACCAAGCATATCTGTGTGTGGGATATTCACCCCATAAATAAATTCTAATTTTGCCTTACACTCGACCAACTACAAGAGTTTTCATTATTTTAAAAAGGCAAGCTCTGTGTGAATGGACTTCAATAACCACAATCCTTTGCAAGACAGTTAATTTACATACTTGCCAAGATGATGGTTCCTTCATAACAAGCACCCCCTTTTACAAAGTACATTTTAGAAAGGCTGTCTAGGAGGTAGATGTGGGACATGGAAGTGAGAACATCTGCAAATTTATGTCAAGTTGAAAGAAAGGGTGTGCATATGCCTATCTGTTCTGAAATTGAAATATCTCCACCCCTCCACCCTCTCAGCACATTTTTAAGATGTGCAGAGGCTATGTAGATGTATATTTGTGGGAAAAAAAGACTGAACGGGCATCAAAGCCTTGCAGCAATGTGTCAAAACCATTGCGACTGGAGTAGATACATGTAGGAGCCACAGCGGGTCACAATCAGGGGCGGCCCAAGAGGAGTGCGGGGTCATGTGCGGAGACTTGGTGTGGGGCCTCATTTGCATAATGGGCCTCATTTGCATAAATATTTGCATAATGTTACCATACACTAACTTTTGGTTAACATACCTCTTAATGACTGTATGGATAACGAAAGACTAAAAGATTTCTACATTACTATAATCCAGTGCCAACCGCTAGGAACATTAGGAACTACTACAAACACTGCCCATTTAGAACCCATAGCAAACCCACCGTATCCTAACAGCATTACCAGTACTCACAAAGCACCATACCCTACCTATCAAAAAGGCAAAACTGCAAATATTAAACCAATACATTTCAGAGAATAACAATACATGACCTACTGGGGAAAGAGAACAGGTGGCAATGTCAAATAGGAATTACATAAACAGAATACTTCAGCTCAGTTACACATGCAGAACATAGACCATCACCAAACAAGGAATCACAATTTAGAAACAAGAAGACAATTAAACTGGGAACCCCAAAAGCCAAACTTGGAATGTACAACAATACTGTAGAAATAAAACTATAAATTAATTTCCTCTTGTACTAAACAAAGTGCAGAAGTTAATGATGCACATTTCCAAGAGCTGACATATTCCAGTTAATAAATTCAAAATAAAGAGATATTTTTCTACCTTTTGTGCATTTTTTTTTCAGTTGCAAATGCTCCAGCCACTTTCTTCTGGTTTCTTCGTGTCTTCTGCTAACTCTCCATCGTCTGCTGTCCATTTATCCTTTCTTCTCTCTTCTAGTTTTTTTTTCTATTCTTTCTCTACAGTACATCTGCATTAACATACTAATCTTTCTCCTTTTGCTCTTTCCTCATTCCTGTTTCATCCACTCAAATTTTGCCCCTCCATCCTCAATCCCCACTTACTCTCCCAATACCCAGCCAATTGTAGATTTGTCTTCCCTCCCACACAAAATATTTTCCCCTCTCCATTTCACTCTCCCAGCTCCATCCCATTCTAATCCTCCCCAAACATCAGTTCCCTTCTAGTTCCAGCCCCACCCAGCATCCGCTCCCTTCTAGTCCCCGCATCAGCCCATTTCCAGTCCTAGCCCCCCATCAGGCCATTTCCAATTCTTTCCTAGCCACGCCATTAGCCCATTTCCAGTCCTAGCTCCCCCATCCATTTCCAGTCCTATCCGAGTCACTCCATCAGCTCATTTCCAATCCCAGGCCCCCATCAGCCCATTTCTAGTCCTTTCCTAGCCCCACCATCAGCTCATGTCAAATCCTAGCTCTCCTCCACTCAACCCCATTTTTATTCCAAGCCCCCGTCCCCATCAACTATTTGCAGTTCAAGTCCCCCCTTCCACTCAGCCCATTTCCAGTCCTAGCAATCCCCCAGCCCATTACCAGTCTTAGACCCCCCCCCCTATAGCCCATTCTAGTCTTGAATGACTAGAAAAAGGGACTGCTACATCTGGAGAGAGCTCTGCAATTGTGAGTATATACTTCTGGGAATTTTCTGAAAGGACTTCTTGTATTAAAGCTAATTAATCTGTGAACCCAGTGGTTTTTTTGGCAGTGGGGGTGTACTATTGACCGCCTGGCCAGAATGAACAAATGGATGATGAAATACTCAAATAAATCAAGGAAGCTAACAAAAGTTACAGCGCAGTAATAATAATGGGTGATTTCAATTACCCCTGTATTGACTGGGTCAGTGTCACAGCAGGACATGCTAGGGAGATAAAGCGTAGTTACTCACCTGTAACAGGTGATCTCCGGGAACAGCAGGAATTTAGTCTTCACATATGGGTATCGTCGGTACCGACAGAGCCTGTGCGGGAACGCTTTTGAGAGCATCCCTCAGCATCTGCACGCTGCCTTCCCGCCTTTCCAACTGTCCCTCTTCAGTTAAGTTTGTAGCTGAGTGAAAGGATAGAGGGAGAGAATAAAGAGATAGAGAGACAACTCCTAGTGGAGGTGGGTGGGTTGTGAAGACTAAATTCCTGCTGTTCCCGGAAATCACCTGTTACAGATGAGTAACTACGCTATCTCCAGGAACAAGCAGGAATGTAGTCTTCACATATGGAGACTCCCTAGCTGAATATGCCAGGGAGATGACCCCAGGAAGCTGCCACCTATAGTTAGGTGGGCTATGCTTCCTCCTATGGATCTCTGTCATCCTACCAGGGTTGGTGGGTAGGGGATATATTAAGTTTGAAAGAGATTTTGAAGAACAGCCTGGCCAAAGAAGGCATCCCAATGGGAGGCTTTATCTAGGCAGTAGTGGGCTGTAAAGGTGTGTACCGAAGCCCAGGTGGCTGCTCGACAAATGTCATCAATAAGACACAACACCATGAAAGCAGATACCACGCAGAAAACAGCAACCAGTCCAAGGCGTGATAAAAGTGGAAAGACAGAGTCTTTATTAAACCCTTGACAACCCGACAGAGGCTGTGTTTCGTTACCCTTCATCAGGGGTATGTCAGGCACAAACTAAAAACAAACATATAAATACTTAAAATCATAAAAGAACAGACCATTAATAGCACAATCTGCAAATCAATAAATAAATAAATACAATAAAAACAAATCAAAAAGAATAAAATGTGTCATATAAATTCAATGTAGAACAAAACTGAACAAATATGCTCAAAGAATTAAAAAGTATAAATACCTCTGAAGACCATTAAAAGACGGTCTGGTACCATACTGTAATAAGGCTTAACAAATAACATTCACACTAAAGAAAACATAAATAAATAAAGTTAAAAACAAATCATTTGTCAACAATGCATCCATCAATGTACTAATCATAATATAATTGGTGGAACAAGAGAAAACGGAGGAAAAATGTACCAACTGAATGAGGATATCTCTCTCCAAAAAAATGCAGGAGTGAGTCAGTTAGAGTAAAAAAACATAGGGAGACGGGAAACTGTAGCTATGGAGTAAGTGCAGTAATAAAAAAACAGAAAAACTTAAACCAGCTTGACTCTAAAAAGACAAATGTTACAAGCAGAGCATGACATATTGAGGATAAACTAAAGAACAATTTCAGCCACCTTCAAAGTGTCAGAAAAGAGGAACAAAAATGATTAATACGTTCCTACATACTGCCTCGTTTCAGACAAATTGTGCGTGCTATACATGAAATAAGGATTAATTACTTAAAAAAAAAGAACAGCCTGGCCAAAGATGGCATCCCAATGGGAGGCTTTATCTAGGCAGTAGTGGGCTGCAAAGGTCTATACCAAAGCCCAGGTGGCTGCTCGACAAATGTCATCAATAGACACAGCCATAGAGGCTGACATGGCTCTCACATTATGAGCTGTGACATGGCCTTGAAGAGTAAGACTCTTACTCTCATAAGCAAAGGATATGCATTGTTCAATCCATTTGGATAAAGTCCTCTTGGAGACTGGAAGTCCCAAATGACTAGCATCAAAAGCAATAAAAAGTTGAGAAGACTTTCTATGTTGCTGTGTTCTTTGTAGATAAAAAGCTTAGGCTCTTTTACTGTCCAAAGTGTGAAGGTTCTTCTCTGCATTAGAGGCATGAGGCCTCGGAAAGAATACAGGAAGATAAATCAAATGATTTAAATGAAAAGGCGAAACCATCTTTGGCATAAAGTGTGGATGAGTTCTGCAATTCATTAATGCGACGTGCAGAGGTGATTGCAATTAGGAAGATGACCTTCCAGGACAAAATCTTCAAGGTAGTAGTGGCTAAAAGATCAAAGGGCGGTTTCATGAGCTGCCCGAGAACTACACTAAAATCCCATGCCACCGGTGGTGGTTTGATGGAAGGTTTTGTTAACAGAAGTTCTCTCATAAATCTGGATATAAGAGGATGAGAGGAAATTGGTTGTCCATTTAGAGGCTTATAGGAAGCTGTAATTGCACTAAGATGGACTCTTACTGAATTGGTCTTTAGACCAGAATTTGATAAATGAAGTAGATACTCTAGTATCGCTTCCAAAGGTATCACCAGGGGGTTTAACCCCTTCTGGGAACACCATATAGTGAAACGTTTCCACCTGAAGGCGTAGGATCATCTAGTGGAAGGTTTTCTAGAAGCCGGAAGGATATCCTTTACCTGTTGGGAAAGGTTGAGATCCTGAAGATTTAAGCTTTCAGTAACCAGGCCGTGAGATGCAGGGACTGGGGATTCAGGTGCCATAGGGTCCCGCTCTCTTGGGAAAGGAGATCTGGAGCACCACCTAACTCCAGAGGCGGATCTTGAGAGAGATGTAGAAGCAGGGGATACCACGTTTGGTGTGGCTACTGTGGCGCTATGAGGATCATACAACCTCTGTCTCTCTGAAGCTTGAAGAGTGTTTTGGGGATGAGGGGAATAGGTGGGAAGGCATAGAGGAAGTCCTGACCCCAGTGAAGGAGGAAGGCATCCTTGCCTGGCAATTGTGAACCGGAATCCTGGAACAGAACTGGGGAAGTTTGGCATTCAGTGGACTTGCAAGGAGATCTGTCTGGAGTCCCCCAGATGTGAAATATCTTTGTCACCTGGTCTAGGTGGAGAGACCATTCGTGAGGCAGCAGTACTTGGCTGAGTTTGTCTGCCCAAAGGTTTTGAATGCCCGGAAGATATACAACGAGAAGGTGGATTTGATGATCTCTGGCGAGGGCCCAAAGTCATAAAGCTTCATTGCATAACGATAGAGAGCCTGTTCCGCCCTGCTTGTTTACATAGAACATGGCTACTTGATTGTCCGTTTGGACTAGGACTGTCTTGTAGCTGAGCTGGGCATGGAATACTCGAAGAGCTAAATAGATTGCTCTTAATTCTAGGAGGTTTATGTGAAAACAAGCCTCCTGTGGAGTCCAGGTACCCTAGGTAGGGAGATGATGCAGGTGTGCTCCCAACCCAACTGTGATGCATCTGTTGTTAGGGTGGTCTGCAATAGGGGTTGTTGGAAAGGAGACCCCACTAAAAGATTCTCCAGTGATTGCCACCATTGAAGGGACAAGATCAGTCGATGAGAGTTTGATATCTTGTCTGACAGACGTCCTGTGGCCTGTGTCCATTGTGTGGATAGGGTCCACTGGGCTGCTCGCATGTGGAGGCAAGCATAAGGAACTACATGAACTGTGGATGCCATGTGTCCCAGTAACTGTAGCAGTTCGAGCAGTTAGGGAGGATTTTCCCGCTGCTTGAGAAGCTAGTTGCACTATGCGAAGACACCAGGCCTGTGGAAGGAAAGCCCTTGACTTTCTGGTATCTAAACAGGCTCCTATGAACTCCAGAGACTGGGAAAGAAAAAGCTGAGATTTTGGGAAGTTTATTACCAATCCCAAGTATTGGAGGTATCACATTGTGCGAGACAGTGCAGAGCTGGCTTCTGCACTTGTGGGGGCTCGAATGAGCCAGTCGTCCAAATAAGGGAAGATGAATATCCCTAGGGTTCGCAGGAATGCAGCTACTACTGCCATGCATTTCGTGAAAACTCTTGGTGCGGAAGCCAGACCAAAGGTAAGAACCCTGTACTGGAAGTGTTTTCCCTTGAAAAGGAATCGTAAGAATTTTCTGTGATCTGGATGGATCAGAATGTGAGTATATGCATCCTTTAAGTCTAGAGAGCAAAGCCAATCCTTACTTTGAAGGTATGCCAGAAGAGTTCCTAGAGAAATCATTTTGAACTTCTCTCGGAACAGGTATTTGTTTTATTCTCTGAGGTCTAGAATGGGTCTGTGTCCCCCTGTTTTCTTTGGAATAAGAAAATAGGGGGAGTAGAACCCTGTACCCTGCTGGAAAATGAAAGAACCGGCGGTACTGGTAGGTGTCGTGCAGAGGCAAACACGACCACAAGAAAACAAGATTAAAGAAATGTTCTGCGGTGACAGGGTATGTGTCCTGTCGGCTCCGTGGAAAACGGAGAATGGAAGAGGGACAGTTGGAAAGGCCGGAAGGCAGCGCGTATGTGCTGAGGGATGCTCCCAAAAGCGTTCCTATTGGACGCTGGGGAGCGTTCCCACGCAGGCTCCATTGGTACTGATGATACCCATATGTGAAGACTAAATTCCTGCTGTTCCCGGAGAACACCTGTTACAGGTGAGTAACTATGCTTTATCTTCCTAGCATATATCCTTTTTAAGATACGGCGACCAGAATTACACACATTATTCAAAGTGTGGTCTCACCATGGAACGATATAGAGGCATTATAATTTGTTTTATTTCCCATTCCTTTCCTTATTATACCTAGCATTCTATTTGCTCTCTTGGTCGACGCTGTACACTGGGCCGAGCGTTTTAACATGTTATCCACAATGATGCCTAAATCTTTTTCCTGGGTGGTGGTTCCTAATGTGGATCCTTGCATCGTGTAACCATAGTTTAAGTTGTTCTTCCCTAAGTGCATAACTTTGCACTTGTCCACATTAAATTTAATCTGTCATTTTGATGCCCAGTCTTCCAATTTATCAAGATACTCTTGCAATTTTCCACAATCCTCATGAGTTTTAACAAATTTAAATAGTTTTATGTCATCTGCAGATTTCATAACCTCACTCGTTATTCCCGTTTCCAGGTCATTTATGAATATTCAAAAAGCAGCGGACCCAGCAGATCCCTGGGGTATACCACTATTCACCTTTCTCCATTGGGAAAATTGGCCATTTAGCCCTACCCTCTGCTTTCTATCTTTTAACCAGTTCCTGATCCACAATAGTACACTGCCTCCTATCCCATGACTCTTTGGTTTTGTCAAAAGTCTCTGAGGGACCTTGTCAAAGGCTTTCTGAAAGTCCAAATACACTATATCAACTGACTCGCCTTTGTCTACCTGTTTATTCACATCTTCAAAAAAACATAACAGATTCGTAAGATAAGATCTTCCTTGTTTAAAGCCATGTTGGCTGTCTCCCATTAAGCCATGACTATCTACATGTTCAGCAATTTTGTTCTTTATGATGGTTTCTACCATTTTTCCCGGTACTGACGTCAGGCTCACTGGTCTGTAGTTTCCTGGATCACACCTAGAACCCTTTTTAAAAATTGGTGTTACATTGGCGATCCTCCAGTCTTCAGGTATTAGAGATGATTTTAATGATAGTTCACAGATTACTAATAGCAGGTCTGCAATCTCATATTTCAGTTCTTTCAACACCCTTGGATGTATATCATCCGTTCCAGGTAATTTGCTACTCTTCAGTTTATCAAATAGTTGTAATACATCTTCCTGATGTATCGATATTTCCTTCAATTCTTCCGCACCTTTAAATACCACTTCAGTCATAGGTAACATCTCTACATCTTCCTCAGTAAAGACCGAAGCAAAGAATTCATTCAGTCTCTCCGCTATCACCTTGTCGCCTCTTAGTGCCCCTTTAACCCCTCTATCATCTAATGGACCAACTGACTCTCTCACAGGTTTTTTGCTACGGATGTACTTGAAAAAGTCTTTAATACTGCTAGTGCTCGGCATAGTACCTGCATCATGCCAAACAGAATCCTTCTGGAGTTTGTAAGATGTAACATGGATGGCTAATTTACCCAGGTTTGCTTGGAATTTTTTCTTAATCAAGCCTGTGGCACCCAACATGATAGGAAATAACTCAGTATCTTTCTCTCCAAACCACTCCCACTCGCTTCCTCCATCCCTCCCCCTGGCAGGATACATATGATGAGCATTCCCACATCTGCAAAAAGCATGTTCTAAACTAGCATTGAGATATGTAATTGAATTTCCATGTGTCAATGCTGTTCTTTAGATGCCAGAATGTTTGTTTCTAAAATAACTCCCACACTGTATTTAGACTTTCAAAAAACATTTGACAAAGTCCAACACAACAGACACCTGAGGAAATTAAAAAGTCATGGCACATGTGAATTGGAAAGTGGTTGAGAGAAGGAAAACAGAAAGTAATGATACATGGTCAATTTTCTTAACTGAGGAAGACAGAGTTTTCCAGGGATCTGTACTGTGACTGGTGTGTTTTTTTAAGATATTTATAAATGATCTGGAATAGGGAACAAGCAGCGAGGTGATTAAATTTGCAGATGAAGAAATTATTCTAAATCAAATGTGGATTCCGAGAAATCACATGAAAACCTTGTAGGACTAGAAAAACGAGCATCCAAATGACAGATGCTCCTAATGTGGACAATGCTCAAAGTGATGCATATAGGGCAAAATAACCATTAACTATAAATATACAATGCTAGGTTCCACATTAGAAGTAACCACACAGGAAAAGGATCTGGCTATGATCATAACTGGTATGCTGAACTCTTCTATTCAGTCTATGGCAATGGACAAAAAATCAAACAATCAATAGGAAAGGAATCCAGAATAAAACAAAGAATATCATAAAGTCTCTGTATCGTTCCATCTACATCTTGAAAATTGTGTGCAATTCTGGTCTCTGCATCTCAATAAAGATATAGCAGCATTACCAAAAGTATAAAAAAGGACAGCCATAATGATAAATGGGATAGAATGACTCAGCTTGGAGATGAAGAAAGAGTAAGGTGATCAAATTTGCAGATGACACAAAATTATTCAAAGTTGTTAAAACACAAGAGGATTGTGAAAACTTTCAAGAGGACCTTGAAAAATTGGGGGACTTGGTGTCCAAATGGCAGATGAAATGAAATTTAATGTGGACAATTGCAAAGTTACTGTATGCACGTTCATAATTGTTTATCATCTGAAAATCTGATCATCTCACTCGTTGTTCCCATTTCCAGGTCATTTATAAAGATCTTAAATGCAGCTGACCCAGCACAGATCCCTGGGGTACTCCACCATTTACCTTTCTCTACTGAGAAAATTGGCCATTTAGCCCTACTCTCTGATTTCTATTAACCAGTTCCTGATCCACAATAGTATACTGAGGGACCTTGTCAAAGGCTTTCTGAAAATCCAACTGGTTCTACCTGTTTATTCACAATTTCTACAAAAATATAACAGATTAGTAATACAAGACTTTCCTTGGTTAAATCCATGCTGGCTTTCTCCCATTAAATCATGACTATCTACACTATGTACAGCATTTTTATTCTTTATATTGGTTTCTACCATTTTGCTCAGTACTGACATCAGGCTCACCAGTCAGTAGTTTCATGGATCACCCTATTGCCCATTCTCCAGTCTTCAGGTACTACAGATGATATTAATGATAGTATACAGATTACTAATAATAGATTTGCACTCTCATATTTCAGTTTGTTTAGCACCCTGGAATGTGATTTGCTACTCTTCGGTTTATAAAATAGTTGTAATACATCTTTCCAGTTTTTCAATATTTCTTTCAATTCTTCTGATACATCTCTCTTAAATACCATTTCAGCCATGAGTAACTGCCTGGCATCTTTTTCAGCAAAGACCAAAGCAAAGAATTCAGTCAGTCTCTCCGCCATGGCCTTGTCCTCCCTTAGTGCCACTTTTACCCCTGTATTATCTAATTGTCCAACTGACTCTCTCCCAGTTTTCTTGCTACAAATGTACTTCAAAAAGCTTTTATTATGCATTTTTGCTTTCACAGTTAGCTTTATCACATTCTTTCTTTGCCCGCTTTATCAATGTCTTCCATCTAACCTGCCAGCGCTTATCTTAGTTCCTGTTTTTGTCATTTGGCTCTTTTTTTCCTTTTCCTGAAAGATGCTTTGTTGGCTACAACGGCGTCTTTTGACCTCACCTATGTATCACCTTTAAATACCATTTTAGTCATGGGTAACTTCCTACATCTTCTTCAGTAAAGACCGAAGCAAAGAATTCATTCAGTCTCTCCGCTATGGCCTTGTCCCCTCTTAGTGCCCCTTATACCCCTCTATCATTTAATGGTCCAACTGACTCTCTCACAGGTTTTTTGCTATGAATGTACTTGAAAACGTCTTATGTATTTTTGCTTCTACAGCAAGCTGCTTCTCAAATTCTCTCTTTGCCTGGCTTATCAATGCCTTGCATCTAATTTGCCAGTGCTTATGTTGTTTCCAGTTTTCGTCATTTGACTCCTTTTCCATTTCCTAAAAGATGCTTCTTTGGCTACAACAGCCTCCCTGACTTCACTTTTAAACTATGCTGGCATTTTTTTGGACTTCCTTCCACCTTTCTTAAAGCGTGGAACACAGTTGGTCTGGGCTTCCAAGATAGTATTTTTAAACACCCATGCTTGATGTAAATCTTTAAACTTTGCAGCTGCTCCTTTTAGTTTTTTCTTAACTGTTTTCCTCATTTTATCATAGTCTCCCTTTTGAAAGTTGCCATCCTTCCTCCATTCATGAAATCAAACGCGATTATACTATGATCACTATCTTGTGTACTATTAAGGACTAGGTTCAAAATGACTTCCCCTCTTGTCAGTTCATAAACCAGTTGCTCCAAGAAGCAGTCATTTATTTAATCTAGAAACTTTCTCTCTCTAGCATGTCCTGCTGTGACACTGACTCAATCGATACCGGGGTAATTGAAATCACCCATTATTATTACTGTATTGTAACTTTTGTTAGTTTCTCTAATTTCTTTGAGCATTTCATCATCCATTTGTTCATACTGGCCATGCAGTCCGTAGTACACCTCCAGTTCCATCGCTTTCCCTTTTTTACATGGAATTTCAATCCACAGAGATTCTACCGTGTATTTTGTTTCCTGCAACACTTTAATCCTGTGTGACTCAATACCCTCTCTAACATAGAGAACAACCCCTCCACCAATTTGATCTATCATTGTGACATAATTTGTACTCAGGTATCACAATGTCCCACTGGTTGTCCCTCCTTCCACCAAGTCTCTGAGATACCAATCATATCTAACCTCTCATTTAGTGCTATATATTCTAACTCTTCTATCTTATTGTTTTAGATTTCTAGCATTTTAGAGGTTGTATTTTATTCATATTAATCTGGTTATTGGTAGAGACGGGTAATTTGGAATCTTTAAGCTCTATACTTAAGAACATTTGGATTATTTTTTTTCCTTATTGGAACCTCTCTGTTGATATGCCCTAACTTCAATCTTTTGTAATTATCCTTCACTGATACACTGTTCCGAAGCATGTGCTCTTGGGCTAATGTCGGCTTTCCCCTAATATCTAGTTTAAAAGCTGCTCTATCTACTTCCACAGAATGTTACCCAGTTCCTAAGAAATCTAAACCCCTCTTCTTTGTGCCATTGTCACATCCACACATTGAGACTCTGGAGCTCTGCCTGCCTTCTGAGTCCTGTGTGTGGAATGGGAAGCATTTCTGAGAATGCTACTCTTGAAGTTCTGGACTTCAACTTCCTACCTAAAAGCCTAAATTTGGCCTCCAAATCCTCCCTATTACACTTTCCTACGTCATTGGTACCAACATGTACTAAAGACAGCAGATGCCTCTCCAGCGTTATCTAACACCTTGCTTAGGTGGCACGCAAAGGTCTGCTACCTTCGCACCAGGTAGGCATTTTACCAGTTGATCCTCACGTCTACCGGCCATCCAGTTATCTACATGCCTAATGACCAAATCATCAACTATAACAGCCGTCCTAAGCCTCCCCTCATGGGTATGTGGCCCTGGAGAAACCAAGGAGCATAGCCACTCTCCCTGCTGGGGGTATGGCAGTAATGCTTCAAGGGACAGCATCTTGAATTTCTCCTTCACTAGGAACCTGTTGAGGTCCTGCAGGTCTAGGATAAGCTTAACCCCCCTCCCCCGGTCATTCTGGGCACCAGGAAGTAGCAGGAGTAGAATCCTTTGTCTCTGAGTTTGATGGGGACGGATTCCATTGCCATGTCTGCCTGGAGGTTTGTGAGTTCCTGATGAACAGGTCCAGGTAAAGGGGATGCATTGGGAGCTCTCCTGAAAAGAATGATGGTGGAATATGCTTGAGGTGAAGGAGGTATCCCTCCTGAACCACTTGCAAGGCCCACTTGTCAGTGGTGATGGCAGGCCAGTGGTCGGCATAAAACACCAGACGTCCCCCTGTGTGTTGCGAGGAAAGCCTCCCTGGGGGAATAGAGATTATGCCCCAGTAGTCAAACACCCTCACCAGGTTGCACTGGAGGCATGGGCTGGAGCTTTGGGGCCTTAGGCTTACAAGAGCCATACCCTTGTCCCTTGGCATGCTGGCCCTGTTGTGGAACTGGGAAGGCCGAGTGCTGAGAGTAGTTTCTGTAAACCTTCCTCTTTTTTGGGTAGAAGGGAATTTTACCTTAAGCCTTCCATCAGGAAAGGTCAGCAGTCTTCTTGGGGAGCCTGGTCCTGGTCGTGAACTTGGACTCCAGCTTGGCGGCCTTTTCCGTCATGAGTTTGCTGAAAAGGTTCTCTCCCTGGCAAGAGACATCAACCAACTTGTCCTGTACCCATTGCTCCAGGTCAGAAGACTGTAGCCAGGCATGACGGCGGGCACTAATGCTCACCACTGCTACTCTAACTTCCGACTTGAAGCCGTCATAGGCCGCCTGAGTCATAAAATACGAGCACATTGTTGGGAATCAGACCCGAACTGGGACAGGCTAGGACAGGGCCTAGTAGCTAGGCCTGTGAGGCAGGCCTACCTTGACCCTTGACCACTGTTAGGCCAACAGAAGAAAAAGGGGAAAAGAAAAAGATGAATTGCTGACAGCATGAAATCCTGTGAGTAAAACAAAAGATTACTGACCTGGTGTGCTTTGCTAAGGAAACTAGATAACACAAAATGAAACAAGAAGAAGACATGAAGGGGAACCAGGGAGTGAGATGTATCTAGGCAATGGCCTTGGGAAGGTGACATGATTTTTTTTATGCTACTTGAAACTTGGGAAAGTGAAATTATGTCAATCCTATGCAGAAATAGTATCTTTAGAACCCCAGTTTCAAAGCAAGAACTAACCATTGTTATTCTGCTAATCTTTCAGAAAAAAATGTATAAAAACCAGACTGGAACTGCAGAGAAGATGGGAGTTATCCAGCCCTGCCATGAAGGTGACAGTGTGCTGAATTGTCCCATTAACCTTTCTTTTCTGTCTATTCCCTTGCACCTTAAGTAGAGTTTTTGTATGAAGAATTTATGCTGAGAAAAGGATCCTGTACAATAAAGATTTTGTGAGTATTGCTGAGAAATTGGTCTCTGTGTACTTCCTCTGTGTAGGGTGAGATAGAGGCCCTGGTGGCCCAGTAGGACCCCTACATTTGGCAAGCCCCAGCCAGGAGTGATTGCAGGAACTGACACGTCACCCGGACTTGGAACCTCAGGACCAAAAGACTTCGGACAAGGTAGGATTAGTTTGTTTTCCCCTACTACATTTATTTTCTTGTGCTAGGAAAATGTTGCAAGCTCTGAATCTTACAGGACCCTTAGAAGAGAGGTTAAGACCTTACCACCAGGCGGAAAAGGTTTTTAGAGAGTCTACTAACAAATGGTATAAAGGTACCAAATATGTGATACCCCGTAGCCTAAAGAAGGGACTTATTTGCCGGTCATTTTAGCAGCAGTACAAACATGGACTGAAGTCACAAAGAAAAAAACAGAATCTAGACAGAAACAATTAAACTATTTAAAATTATGGACTATAGTTAACCCGCCCCCCAGGAGTGTCCAAAAAGAAGGGCTCTGGTCTCACAGCAACCAGTAGTCATGAAGACTATGAGCTGGGAGAGGATAAACAGGAAATTTTTGAAGGAGGGGAAGAAAGTGCATTGGATAAGGGTGGTTATAATCTCAGACCACCCAAGACTTCAAAACAGGCAATTACCCAGGTCACAAATGTAGCCCAACAGGAAGGTTCCAGGCTACCTACTGCTGAGCCCCCTGTACAACAGAATCACCTAATGCATGTACCAGGGCCTGCAGGAGCCCCGGCCATGTTTAAATATGTTCCCTGGAGTTTTATGGATATGGAAAATGTAGCCTGAAGTTTGCCACCATTAGTTAGGGGTGCTTCCAATTGGATAGCAAAATTTGAACCGTAGGCTAGTAGTTGGCCCTGGGAGACTTAAAAAGCAGTGACTCGACCCTCCAACGAGAGGCCGGCTGCCCCATAAGCCCAGGTGATACAGTCAGCGACCCATATGGACAAAGTACGCTTGGAGACAGGTAGCCCCAACTTATTGGGGTCAAAAGAAATGAAGAGCTGAACAGCCCTTCGATGCTCCCGTGTACGGTCAAGGTAGAAGGATAACGCCCTCCTACAGTCCAGGGTATGTAGGACCATCTCAGCCCGGTTGGCATGCGGCCTGGGAAAGAAGGTCGGAAGAACCACCTCCTGATTGAGGTGAAAAGGGGAGACAACCTTAGGAAGAAACTTCGGGTGAGTCCGTAAGACTATTCTATTCCTGTAGAACCTAGTGTAAGGGGGATCAGACACTAGTGCCTGAAGTTCACTTACTCGCCTAGCAGAGGTAAGAACTACCAGAAACAAGGTTTTCCAGGAGAGAAAACGGAGAGGGCAGGTAGCCATAGGTTCGAATGGTGGACAAGTAATCCGCTGTAAGACCACATTCAGATCCCACTCAGGGGCTGGTGGACGTAAAGGAGGCTTAAGCAGGAGGAGGCCTCTGAGAAAACGAGCCACCAAAGGGTGGTTGGAAAGAGGCCTTCCGTCCACCGGCGAGTGGTGTGCTGAGAGAGCACTGAGGTGAACCCGGACAGAGTTGGACTTAAGGCCTAGATTGGAGAGGTAAAGCAAATATTGCAATACTACTGCTACCAAACACGAGAAGGGATTCTCGCTGTGCTGAGCACACCAGGCGGAGAATCGACGCCACTTAAGAGCGTAGTATTTCCTGGTGGATTGCCGTCTAGAGACTAAGACTACATCCTTCACCTCTCGAGGCAGTAGTAGGGGAGCCAGGACTACCCTCTCAGCAACCAGGCCATCAGATGAAGGGACTGGAGGTTGGGGTGCAAGAGAGTCCCCTGATCCTGAGACAGGAGATCGTGCTGAAACCCCAGAGGAAGAGGGGTGTCCACCGCCAGTTGCAGCAGAAGCGGGAACCACGGTTGCCTCGGTCACCTGGGGGCTATCAGAATCATTGAGGCCCCGTCCTTGAGGACTTTGAACAGCGTTCTGGACACTAGTGGCGTGGGAGGAAACGCATACAGTAGGCCTGTGGACCACGAGATTAGAAACGCATCCGCTGCTACCCTGAGAGGATGCGGTTGTCTGGAGCAGAATCTCGGGAGTTGCCGGTTCAGAGGACTGGCGAAAAGATCCATGGTGGGGAGGCCCCACCTGAGAAAGATCTGCTGAACCACCAACGGGTTCAATCTCCATTCGTGTGGTTGTAGGATCCTGCTCAGTCTGTCCGCCAGGTAATTTTCTTGACCTGGGAGGTAGACAGCTTTGAGGAGGATTCCGTGATTGACGGCCCAAGAGCACAGCCGTTGTGCCTCCTGACAGAGAAGGAAGGAGCCTGTGCCTCCTTGTTTGTTTGCGTAGAACATGGCAACTTGATTGTCCATCTGGACTAGTACAGACTGGTGAGAGGCGAGGTGGGAGAAGGCTCTCAGAGCTAGGCGTATCGCCCGTAGCTCCAGGAAGTTTATCTGTTGAGCAGCCTCCCAAGGGGTCCAGAGACCCTGAGTACATGTCCCTTGGCAATGTGCTCCCCAACCTAGAAGAGAAGCATCTGTCGTCAGCACTTGAGAATGCGGAGGGGATTGAAAAAACACTCCGAGTACCAGATTCGGAAGATGAAGCCACCATTGCAGAGAGGAGACTAGCAGGCCGGATATTCTTACTGAGTCCGCTAGGCTCCCTGTGGCCTGATGCCACTGAGTGCGAAGGCTCCACTGAGCAGGCCGCATGTGCAGGCGGGCATTGGGGGCTACATGAACCGTGGAAGCCATATGGCCGAGTAGTCTCAGGAATTGCCTGGCAGAGACCAGGGAATTGCTGTGAAACTGCCTGGCTAGATCCATCAGCCTGTGGGCCCTGTCCATTGGCAGAAAAGCCTTCGCCTGAAGAGTGTCCAGCCTTGCTCTTATGAATTCTAAGTTTTGGGACGGGAGCAAAGTGGACTTCGCGAAGTTTATGACAAACCCCAAGTGCTGAAGCAGAGCCACAGTGTGAAGGGTGGCTTGATGGGTCTCCTGGGAAGACTGGCCCCTTATGAGCCAGTCGTCCAGGTACGGAAACACAAAGAGACCTTGAAGCCTTAGGTAGGCCGCCACCACTGCCAGGCACTTGTTGAACACCCTGGGAGCGGAGGTCAGGCCAAAGGGTAGTACTCTGTACTGATAGTGGTTTCCTCCCACAACAAATCTGAGATATTGTCTGTGGTCTGGATGAATAAGGATGTGAGTATAAGCATCCTTTAGATCTAAGGAGCATAGCCAATCTCCCTGCTGGAGGTAGGGCAACAGGATTCCAAGGGTAAGCATCTTGAACTTTTCCCTCTCCAGGAACTTGTTGAGGTTGCGCAAGTCTAGGATGGGTCTGAGGCCTCCTGTTCTTTTTGGTACCAGAAAGTACCTGGAATAAAAGCCGTGACCTCTCAGGTGGTGGGGCACTGGTTCCACAGCCTGTTCCTTTAGTAGACTTGCTAACTCCTGAAGGAGTATGTCCCTGTGCAGAGGGAGTCTTGGAGGCTCCCCTGGAAAATAGGAGGGAGGTACCTGGTGAAAATGGACTATATGAAGCACCCAGGTATCTGATGTGACGGCTGACCACCTGTGGGCAAAGTGGGCCAGCTGGCCTCCTGTGCTGAGAGAAGCCAGCTGAGGAGAAGAGGCTATGCTTTCTGAGTCAAAAAACCCCACCCTGCTGAGCAGGGGCCGGTGTTGGTGGCTTGGGGGCCTTCTGCCTACGGGGCCCATGACCCTGCCCCTTGGCCTGCTGACCCTGTTGGGGAGCTGCAGAGGCCTGATAATGAGGGTATTGTTTATAGGCAGATGACTTCCTCGGGTAAAAGGTCTTTTTTCCAGAGCCCTTCTTCTTCTGAGAAGGGGCAGAGGTTTTCCTTGATAGCCTAGTCCGGGTCAGAGTCTCGGTCTCGGGTTCTGCAGCCTTTTCAGCCATGGGCTTGCTAAAGAGGTTTTCACCTCGGCAGGGGACATCGACCAACTTGTCCTGTACCCATGGCTCGAGGTCGGATGACTGTAGCCAAGCATGTCGGTGGGCACCGATGCCGGCCCCGGCTACCCGGGCTGAAGCCTCGAAGCCATCATAGGCTGCTCGAGAGATAAACTTCGAGCACTCTCAAATACAGGTGGACAAGGCCTGGAACCTCTGCAAAGGTTCCTCGGAGAGACCAGCAGAGAACCCGGCAATCTCCTTTGCCAGGTCTCGGAGATACATGCCCATGTAGAGCTGGTATGTCTGGACACGGCAAGCAAGCATAGAGCTCTGGAAGCACTTCTTACCAAGGGCATCCAGGTTCCGGGCCTCCCAGCCGGGAGGCACCGAGGAGTGCATCTTCTGACTTTTCAGTCGATGCATGGCCGATTCCACAACCATGGAGTGGTGCGGTAATTGTGCCTTTTGGAACCCGGGGCTCTTGCGGACTTGATAGATGGAATAGACCCGCTTGCTTAACACCAGCGTCGAGGCCGGGGTCTCCCACATGCAGAAGAGCAGCCGCTCCAGCATCGGAGGAACCGGTACAGTAAAGGCCTCCTTCGGTGGAGAGTCATACTGGAGGGCCTCGGGGAAGGCCAAGGCCTTGGCCATATCCCGCACGAAGTCCGAGAACCGGGTATCCTCTGGTGGGGATCGTCTCTGAGGTTTGGACTCCGGCGAGTCCGATGGGACACACTGAGTCCGATAGGTGTCAGGTGACTCTTCGTCCTCCGTCTCCCAGCCCGACTCCTCGGAGGAGGTGTCGAGCGGCTCCGGTCGGGCGGGCACCGATGCCCTCCACCCCGATGCCGAAGGTACCGGCGTCAATGACCTCGGTCCCGAACGGGAGGCGGAGGGAGACCGTGGCCGAGGATCGACTCGAGCCCGCATGGACTCGAGGATCGGATCGGCCTCCAGGGTCGACTTGGACGTCGATGTCCCGGTGGTCGGGGCAGATGCACCGGTGAGACCGGCGATCAATGCCCGCTGCTGTTCCATGAAGGCAGCGAGGCTGCTCTCCAAGGCCGTCAACCTGAGTCCGAGCTCAGGAGACCCAGCAGCCCCCGACTCGGGCCCCAACGGCATCAGGCCCGATGTCGGCTCCCTTGGAGGAGAGTCCACGAGGACTACAGCACTCACGTGTCCAGGAGACTCCATCTCGAGACAAGATTGCTTGGCAGGCCTCTCCGACTCCGAAGACCCGGGACGGCTATCGGGGCTATGCGACCTGGCTCTCAAGGAACCAGGAGCGTCCACCGATGCCGCCCTCATGGGTTTCTTCTTCCTGCGCTGTTCCCGCGAAGAAGACCCCCACCCAGAGGAACCTCGACGCTGCTCGGGGCCGGAGTCCCAAAACTTCGAGGCCTCTGACGAGGTCTGGGCCCGTCCGGACGCGGAGTCAGAGAAGATCCTATCCTTCTGGTGCTGCCGACTCCTCAACGCCTTCGAGGACATTTTGCCACACGGACCACAAATCATCAGGTCATGATCGGGTCCGAGGCAGCGGAGGCAGCAGTCATGTGTGTCGGTAAGAGACATAAGTTTCTTACACCGATCACACTTTTTAAACCCGCTGGCAGCCATCGGGGGGAAAAGGGCCCCTGCGAGGTCAAAAGACAGGGCTTCCAGTGAAAAGAGAAAAAATGGCGCGAACGCTAGTCACGAAGGACAAAAACCAAAAAGGAGAGAGTGGGCTCGATACCGGCGTACCGGGCCCAGGCGGGAAAAGGATCCGGCGTTGAACCGAAGGAGAAGTACAAAAAATAGGGAAATCAACTTTTTTCCTCGGCGAAAAATGAACTACGTCCGTTGGGCTCCACGGAAAAAAGAAGACTGAGCAAGATGGCACCATTGGGCAGGAAGGGGACCGCGCATGCGCGCTGCAATTCCGAAAGGCTTTCTTTGAAAGCTTGGGAAATGCTCCGCACGAGGGCTCCGTCGGCGCCGACGTCACCCATATGTGAGGACTGACTTCCTGCTTGGTCCTGGAGAAAAAACGCGATCCCTGAGTTGAAAATTGTAACTTGGAATGTAGGGGGGATTAGCACTCCTGTGAAACGCACCAAAATCCTACAGGCCCTTAAGAGAAGGAAGGCTCAGGTTGCTTTGTTGCAGGAGACACATTTAAACTCCAGAGAGCACGCCAAATTGCAACGCGATTGGGTGGGGACGATCTTGTCATCCTCCTCTGACACGAGGTGAAAGGGGGTAGCAGTACTGGTGCATAATAATTTGTCCTGCGAAGTTTTGGCAGTCGAGGAGGACCCTATGGGTAGATATATATTTGTCCATGCTAAGATCCAGGGAGAAGAGCTGTTCATTGGTAACTTGTATGCCCCTAATACCTATGACCATGTCTTTTTCCGATGTATTCTGGATAAGGTTTTGGGTGCCCCAAAAATACCATTAATTCTAGCGGGAGACTTCAACTGCCCCCATGATCCATCTTTGGACCGGTCACATGTACAACCTGCTTGAGGTTGGAGTACTAGGGGAGTGGGCTACCTATGCACTTTGGGGGAGCTGGTCGATGCTTGGAGAGTGCTGCACCAGGAGAGCAGAGACTACACACATCTTTCGCGGGCCCATCAAACGTGGTCTAGAATTGATTACATTCTGGTGTCGAGGCAGTGGTTTGGAAAAGTGATCAAGGCTGAGATAGCACCTATCATTGTGTCTGATCATGCGATGGTTAGCCTGGACTGGCGCTGTGAGCAGACAGTGGGCAGCAAATGGACTTTTCCCGGTTACTTATGGCAGAAGCAGGAGTTTCGCGATTATGTGAGCCAGCACTGGTCCGACTATGTGCAGTTTAACGAAGGGACAACTAGTTCAGTGGCATCATTCTGGGAGGCTGGTAAGGCAGTCCTCCGGGGACATATCATCGCTTATGTAACCGCAGAGCGGCAGAGGGTAAATGAAGATGTACTTAGATTGACCCGGGAACTCAGCAGTGCTAAGGTCCGAGCAATGCAGCACTCGGGAGGGGTCCAAGAATATGTCAAGATTCAGAAACAATTGAATAGTTTATTGCAAGAGAGAGCCATTCAATCTCAGCAGTACTACCGACACCAGTTTTTCCGGTATGGAGATAGGTCGGGGAAGCTGCTGGCGCGCCTGGTAAGGGATAGGGTGGGCCCCCACGGGGTAGCAGTGATTTGCGACACCGAGGGGAGGCAGCACACGAGAGCGGATAGGGTGGCACATGTATTTCAAACTTTTTACGAAAAGCTATACGCGCCTGAAGAAGGGGATGGGGTTCAGATGGATAACTTTTTGGATCGGGTCTCTCTTCCTCAGCTTTCGGAAGAAAAGCGGGAGGCGTTGAATCAGCCCATAGCGGGAGAGGAAATACAAAAGGTGATCCAAGCGGGGGCATCACATAAGGCTCTGGGTCCAGACAGGTTCACCTATGAAGCTTATAAGATGCTAGAGTTGTCGGTGGTGCCCACGTTGGCGGCGGTATATGGAGAGGTCGTGGAGCGGGGTAATTTTCCGCAGGATATGCATACTGCTAGTGTAATTTTGATTCCAAAACAGGGCGAGGATCCGGAGGACCCGGCTTTGTATAGACCGATCTCGCTGATCAATGTTGATCTGAAGCTGTTTGCCTCGGTGTTGGAGAACCGGCTTCAACTGATCCTTCCAGTCTTAGTGGGCTCTCATCAGGCGGGTTTCGTCAAGGGTCAAGAGGCCTGCGTCAACATTAGTAAGGTGCTGCTCGGTATGGAGAAACGTTTGCTGGCTCGGGAGCCGTTGATTCTCGCGAGTTTGGACTCTGAGAAGGCTTTCGACAGGGTGTCCTGGCGTTACATGTTTGCGGCCCTGCGGAAGTTTGGCTTTCAAGGTCAGTTCCTGCAATGGATACAGGCGTTATATGTAGCCCCCTTGGCGGTGGTCGAGAATGGGGGGGTGCGCTCCCAGCCTTTTTCGCTATATAGGGGCACCAGACAGGGGTGCCCTCTCTCCTCACTGTTGTATGTGTTACAACTCGAACCGTTATTGGTTTCATTGACTGAGTCTTCTCTGATAATGGGAATTGAGTGGCGGGGAGGGGGCATTAAGGTAAGCGCGTTTGCGAATGATCTCTTGCTCTGCCTTACGTGTCCGGCATGGTCTTTGCCGGCGGCCCTCCGTGCTATTGAGCACTTTGGAGAGTTTTCAGGGCTCCGAATCAATCGGACGAAATCGCTGGTGTTGGATGTGGATGATCAGTCTCAAAAGACCTGGCAGGGGGTATTTACGCTTCATTGGGCGGCCTGGCAAATCCGGTACCTGGGCATCCAAATCCCCGCACACCCGAGGAGCCTCTATGAGATTAATGTGCGACCTCTACTCGCTGCAACGATTGCTAAACTGCAGAGTTGGAAAGACCTTCCGATCTCTCTAATGGGACACATAGCATTAGTAAAAATGGTAGAGTGGCCACGCTGGTTGTATTTATTGAGACACGTACTGCTCTGGTTAACTAGACGGGATTTGCTAGTGTTGCACAAGCAGATTGGTCGGTTTCTCTGGAAGTCCAGAAGAGCGCGCATAGCGTTGGCAGCGTTAACGCGTCCGTTGAGCGAAGTGGGTGCGGGCTTGACCTCTTTGAGGACTTATAATCTCTGTTATTTAGTGAGGAGATTGAGTGATCTAGTTGTGGGTAATGAGGAGCGTGTCCCTATCACCCTGCTTGACCAATTTTCTGAGTCATGCCATAGGACATACTTGCTCCACTGCGGGGGAGCAACGCTGACGCCGTTCTGGAGGGCGTTGTCCTATCTCCGAACGCTGCGGATGGTATGGAGAGTCCTGTGTTGGTCCCATGGCCGTCACTGGGCAAGCATGGACTGCCTGCCTCTGCAGGGTAACAGAGGCTTCCTGCCGGGTAGGGCTGGTGGGGTGGCCAAGAATTGGCTTCAAGCTGGACTTGAGTATGTAGGGCAGTTGCGAATGGAGACTTTGGATCAGCTTGAATCATTTCAAAATCTGGCTCGATGGTATAACCTGCCGAGCACGACGTTTTACTTTTATTTACAGGTGCGCCATTATGTGGCCAGTATGCCCAGTGGGGCTGTGTTTCTGTTGCGAAGCAGTAGTCTTTGGTTATTGATGGAGAAAGTTCAGGAGAGTGCCTCCGCCAGTAAGTTGAGAACGGAATTAACTCCCAGTGAAAATTTGGAGTGTTTAACTCCTCTGGTAGGCCGTTGGCGCCAGGAAGGGTTGGAAGATCTCACGGAGGAGACATTGGGGCAGGCTTTTCGCAGAATACAGGAGCTCTCGGAAGCGGTGCAGTACCACAAATTGCAATTTAAGTTGTTGTGGAGAGCCTATATCTCTGAGGTCGGAGCGCGGAAGATGGGTCTCCTAACGGAGGATGTGTGTGGTCTCTGCAAGCGGGAGGCGGGTACATTACTATACTGGTTCTGGTCCTGTTCCATCTCTCAAACCTTTTGGGACACCATAGGCACAAAATTGGCCCAGTGGACGGCAGAGAGGATAGAGCTTCGCCCGTTGTGGTGTTTGTTCCATCTGGCCTATCCAGGGATCCGGGGGACAAAGGCCCAACGGCAGTTCTATGAGAAGAGTTTCTTGGTGGCCAAACAATGCATCTTCCGACACTGGTTGTCTGAGGGGGGCCCATCGTCTGTGGAATGGGAGCATCAACTATGGGATAATATGCAGATGGAGCGAAGAACGGCTCGCCTTATTGGTTGGAGAACCTGGACAAGATTTCAAACTATTTGGGACCCCCTGTTAGAATCCTCAGGCCTATCGCAAGAGGGGGAGTAGGGTTAGTGCTTGCAGGGAGTGGCTCTAGCTGGCAATGGGGAGGTATTGGGAGGGAGCGATAGGGAGGTCAGGTAAGGATTGGTTGCACTAAAGGGCATCCCTGGAAAGGGGAGGGGGAGGACCTAGGGGGAGGGGGAGGGAGGGAGGGAGAGGGGGGAGCGGCTTTTAAGAGGGGGAGGGTGGGGGGATGTGATACTAGGGGGATGAGGAGTTCGTGAGGAAGATGTGACTAGATCTCTGCTGTTTGATAAATAGTTGCCAAGTGTTTGATTTTGGTGTGTTCTATGACATTATGCCATTTGGGCTGGCTTTCTAGAGACCAAACGACCAATGCTCTGAGCTGTTCTAGCCGGTAGAATGTCCTGAGTGTCTCAGATCACCCTTAACTTTGATGTCATTGGGACATAGAAGTGTCGCTTCTCTGTATTTGTTTCCCGGCAAATTTGTCAATGGGATCTGGGGTGCGATGAATGTTTGTATGCTGTTATATGGAAAACAATAAAAATGATTTTACTAAATAAATAAACAAACATCTGCACATACTGTCCCATTATATTCCAATGTATCTCATGGCAGGACATGCTAGGGAGATAAAGTTCCTAGATGACATAAATGACTGCTTCTTGGAGTAGCTGGTTCATGAACCGACCAGAGGGGAAGCCATATTAGACCTAGTCCTTAGTGGAACACCAGATCTAGTGCAAGAGATAAGGGTGTTGGGGCCACTTGGCAATAGTGATCATAGCATGATCGCCTTTGATTTAATTAGTGGAGGAGGGATAGTAAGGAAATCCACAGTACTACCATTTAACTTTCGAAAGGGAGACTATGATAAAATGAGGAAAATAGTTAAGAAAAAACTAAAAGTAGCACTTGCAAAGGTTAAAGACTTACATCAAGCTTGGGTGTTGTTGAAAAATACCATCTTGGAAGCCCAGACCAGTTGTATTCCACGCTTTAGGAAAAGTGGAAGAAAGTCCAAAAAACTGCCAGCATGGTTTAAAGGTGAGGTCAGAGAGGCTGTTGTTGCCAAAAAAGCATCTTTCAGGAAATAGAAAAAAGAGCCAAACGACGAAACCTGGAAACAGCACAAGCACTGGCAGGTCAAATGCAAGGCATTGATAAGGCAGGCAAAGGGAGAATTTGAGAAGAAGCTTGCTGCGGAAGCAAAAACGCGAAATAAAGATTTTTTCAAGTACATTCGTAGCAAAAAACCTGTGAGAGAGTCAGTTGGTCCATTAGATGATAGAGGAGTTAAAGGGGCACTAAGAGGTGACAAGGCGATAGCAGAGAGACTGAATGAATTCTTTGCTTCGGTCTTTACTGAGGAAGATGTAGGGATGTTACCCATGACTGAAGTGATATTTAAAGGTGCGGGAGAATTGAAGGAAATATCGATACATCGGGAAGATGTATTACAACTATTAGATAAACTGAAGAGTAGCAAATCACCTGGGCTGGATGGTATACATCGAAGGGTGTTGAAAGAACTGAAATATGAGATTGCAGACCTGCTATTAGTAATCTGTGAACTATCATTAAAATCATCTCTAATACCTGAAGATTGGAGGATTACCAATGTAACACCAATTTTTTAAAAGGGTTCCAGGGGTGATCCGGGAAACTACAGACCGGTGAGCCTCACGTCAGTACCGGGAAAAATGGTAGAAACCATCATAAATAATAAAATGACTCAGCATGTAGATAGTCATGGCCTAATGGGAGACAGCCAACATGGCTTTAGACAAGAAAGATCTTGTCTTACTAATCTGTTATGTTTTTATGAAAGTGTGAATAAACAGGTGCACAAAGGTGAGTCGGTTGATATAGTGTATGTGGACTTTCAGAAAGCCTTTGACAAGGTCCCTCATCAGAGACTTTTGGCAAAACTAAAGAGTCATGGGATAGGAGGCAGTGTACTACTGTGGATCAGGAACTGGTTAAAAGATAGAAAGCAGAGGGTTGGGCTAAATGGCTAATTTTCCCAATGGAGAAAGGTGAATAGTGGTGTACCCCAGGCATCTGTGCTGGGTCCGCTGCTTTCTAACATATTCATAAATGACCTGGAAAGTGGAATAACAAGTGAGGTTATCAAATTTGCAGATGACACAAAACTATTTAAAGTTGTTAAAACCCAAGAGAATTGTGGAAAATTGCAAGAGGATCTTGATAAATTGGAAGACTGGGCATCAAAATGGCAGATGAAATGTAATGTGGACAAGTGCAAAGTTATGCACCTAGGGAAGAACAACCCAAACTATGGTTACACGATGCAAAGTTCCAAATTAGGAACTACCACCCAGGAAAAAGATTTTGGTGTCATTGTGGATAACATGTTAAAACCGTCGGCCCAGTGTGCACCGGTGGCCAAGAGAGCAAATAGAATGCTAGGTATCATAAGGAAAGGAATGGAAAATAAAACAAAAGATATTATAATGCCTCTATACCGTTCCATGGTGAGACCGCACCTTGAATATTGTGTGCAATTCTGGTCGCCGTATCTTAAAAAGAATATAGCGTTATTAGAAAAGGTTCAGAGAAGAGCCACCAAAATGGTAAAGGGGATGGAAGGATACTCCTATGAAGAAAGGCTAAAAAGGTTAGGGCTCTTTAACCTGGAAAAGAGACGGCTGAGGGGAGATAGGATAGGATAGAAGTCTATAAATTAATGAACGGAGTGGAACGGGTAAACGTACATAAGAACATAAGACATGCCATACTGAGTCAGACCAAGGTCCATCAAGCCCAGTATCCTGTTTCCAACAGTGGCCAATCTAGGTCATACGTACTGTCAGACGGCCGCCTGGGTGAGAATGTTCAAAGTCTTGGCAAAAGCATACCTCTATATGATTTGCAAGGATTTGTGGGTAATGTAGTCCATTCATTCCAGACACAGCCGTGACCAATAATTAATTATACTTGCTCAAGGGTAAAGCAAATAAGATTTTTATTTATGAGGGGTTCTCCCAACACAGATAATGCTTGGTAGCACAGAACTCAGGATACTTGCTTGCAGTTTTAAAGTTAGGAAAACAAAATCAGGAAAAAAACAACATCTGAACTTGTCAGGTAATTAAAGCAAAGGATTAAAGACCTGGTTGGCAACAAACTGGTCTTTCTTGTAGGCTTTAGCAAATAATGTCTTAGCAATGCAGTAAGCAACCAAATAAACCCACAAAGTAGGAAAATGTTCTTTTCTTCAGGTTAACTTCTTATATCTTTACATATAAATTCAGAAGTGATTCCCTTCAGAGCACACAAGCAATTAGGTAAGCTCAATTGCTAGCAATCACCCAGCTGAAACCCCTTAGCTGGCTTGCTTTCACTGTGTAGCTCAAAATCTTACTCAGAAGGTTTTCTGAGTAGATTAAAGAACAAGTTGGTCTTTCTTTGTGAGGGTTGTTGCACTTTGTAACAGAAAACTACCATTTGAGTTTGGACAGAGAGCAGTCCATATATTCACATTCTGGTTCTAAGACCTCTCCCCTTTCTTCAATAATCATAGGTTTAATATCTTGGCTTGGCACAAAGGAATTTCTCAATGGAGCACTACCAGGAGAATAATCATTTCCCTGCTTCCTTTCAAAGTTAAAGCTAGGGCATAGATCAGTGTTCATACCTGAGCTTCCATTGCTGTTAGAGTTCCCCTTTAAATAGCCTGGCCAATATGTAGTCCAGTTTCTGTGTCCAGCCTTCCAATCTAGATCCCTGGACACTGGATCTCTCTTCACATACCTTCTGGCATGGGTCTCAGGGTCCCTTCCACGTGCAGCTGTTTCCCTCACAGGTGCCGTCTGGAGATTCCTGGCTCTGCAATACCACTCCTCTGGTTCCCCCCAATCCAATGGTGTATGCTGACCTCTTGTCTGTCTCCCAGTATACGTACTGTGCTGGACTCCTGTAGACTTCCCAGAGGCTTTTTCTCTTCCTTCTTTTAAAGGGCTTCTTGCTCTCTCTGTCCGTCCGTTCTGACCTCTGCTTCTGATGAGAATGAAGATCAGGATCCCGTGGATGATCAAGATACCAATGATCATGACATCCCAGCTCTGGATGATTCTCTGTAGAATAGACTCTATCTTTATTCTGCCTTGATGAGTGCTCCACCTTAGCACAGCGCAGCTGTGCTGAATCAAGCCTTGCCCTTTGAGATGAGTGTTCCATCCTAGCACAGCGCAGCTGTGCTGAATCAAGCCCTGCCCTTTGCAATGAGTGCTTGGGGATTACCTCATAGCCCTCCTGATTGAACATACGTTTCCCCACTTCAGCTCCTCTAATGGCTGTTGGAAACCTGGTGCATTCTGGGACTGGTAGTCTTTTATGGGAAAATTCTGTTTTCTTATTTCTACCAGAACTGACAGGTTGCTTGTTCAGAGTCACTTCACCTTTTCTATAGCTCCTTCCTGAGTTATGATAAGCTTCCTTATCACAGTACCTAGCAGTTTCCCCAAAAGTCACAGGTTCTGCAATGCTTGTACTGGGTCAAGCATTGATATCCTGGGTCCCTTCTTAATAATGGTTTATGGACCTTTCCTCCAGGAATTTGTCCAAACCTTGATAATGTAAACTTTGATCGATTGTTTACATTATCAGAATAAAGAAAGACTGGGGGACATGCAATGAAGCTACAGGGTAAACTATTTAAGACTAATAAAAGAAAATATTTTTTCACTCAACGTGTAATCAAACTCTGGAATTTGTTACCGGAGGATGTAGTAAAGGCTGTTAGTGTAGCTGGGTTTAAAAGAGGTTTGGACAAGTTCCTGTAGGAAAGGTCCATAAACCATTATTAAGAAGGGACCCAGGATATCAATGCTTGACCCAGTACAAGCATTGCAAAACCTGTGTCTTTTGGGGAAACTGCTAGGTACGTATGACCTAGATTGGCCACTGTTGGAAACAGGATACTGGGCTTGATAGACCTTGGTCTGACCCAGTATGGCATATCTTATGTTCTTATGTTCATATTCATTAGGGATATCCTGAAAATCTGACTGGTTTATGGCCCTCCGGAACTGGTATTGGATAACCTGATGCAATTAGGTGGGCAGGACTTGACTGATTACAAACATGCCTGAGACAGCAGGAAGCATCTTGGAACCCAGGGCTGGCCATAGCACTAGATGGACTAGGTGCTTGCCTAGAACAGCACAATTTGGTGGGTGGAACCAGCACAGCAGTCAGTCAATAAACAAAGGACAGCATGGCTGGTAAGGGGCTTTTAAGTGCATGCACATGCTCAAGGTTTGCCGCATCCTGGCTCTTCACTGGGGAGAGAAGGGTGTGGCTGAATGAGCCACCATTTCACTTTTCACTCTACCTGCTTGCCTTCTTGTTCTTGATAAGAAACATTTGGGGTCATTTCACTAAAGTGTGGTAATATCTTGCAGTTACCACACATTAGTCACAAATATAAACATATGGTAACTGCAAAGCCTAAGAAGTAACTGTTGGGGGCATGCCCGGCATCTGCCTATACAGATGCTACACAGTGTAAATAGCTACCATACCTTAAGTGCATTACTGATAATGTGGTTGCCCCCGTCCTATCAGTAATGCACTAAGGGACTACTCTAGCTAAAAAGAACCCCCTTCCCTGAAACCCGTGGAACCTTGACTAAAGCCCCCCTGACACATAAAATAATGTTTCTCTACACCATGACACCTACCTGACATGACAGAAGATCAAACCCCCTCTCATTCTTAGTAGGGGCTCCTTGGTGATTAGGAGGGGGCAGGAATGATCCCTGGATGTCCCTGTCCTCTCAGTTGTCCAGTTTCAGAAAGGAGTCTCTCACCCCACTAACGGCAGTCTCATAATACTACCATTAGGAGTCAAACTGAAAAAATAAGAGGTGCCTACTCTTATCTAGCAACATATCCCTTAGTGGTAATACCACAAGATTTGTGCTAGGGGTCATAGATGCCTTTTTGATCCCAGACTGCCGATAGGGCAGGAGTATCTAGGAATCATTCCTGCCACTAACCATCAGGGAACCCTAGGTAAGCGCCAGAGGTGTCAGGTGTAGAGGTATCTTCTATGGTCATATTACGGAGTTGGAAGGTTTTTATTGGAATGTCATTGGGGATGCGGATTTCTTTTACCTGCAGGCCCTGGTAAGTGCATCATCTCCTATCTGCAGTGGTGATAGCACAGGTAACTTACTGTGCGCTAACTACAAGGTGCTGTCCATGTCCACAGCTTATTCTTTCTCTATCCACTTCCTGTCCTATTCCATGATAAGCACTTAATGCATAAACTAGCATGTGTGCTAACTATCCTTCCCATGTGTTAACTGTTACTCAATCTGTTCATTGTTTACCACATGTTTATTTGCTGATTTGAAATACTGTCTTTCAAACAAGGTGCAGCAAAGTGGTTTACAATGAAAGCACTATACCATAAGTATGATAAAAGGCTTTAGGAAGGATAGAGCATAGAGGAAAGAGAGTAATTTGCAACAAAACAGGCCACAACATAACTGTATTTAACAGCTTTAAAGGAAAGAATATGATAGAGGTTGTCCTAAGTCACACTTGTTCTAGGGGAACTTCACAACTCCCCTAAAGCTTAGGAGAAGAGAAATGTCTTGAAATAAGTCCAGTTTGACTTATTTTTCAATAATGGTAGCAGGGAAATTCATAAGGATGGTTCCCTTCAATAGGGTGGTTTCATTTTCATTTATTTTGATTTAGAAATTGTATCCTCCAAGCAGTCAGTATGATGTAAAGCCAAACATTCTTTTAAAAAACCAAAACTTATAAATTACTTGGAGGAGAAGAGTAAAAAATCTAACAAGGATACATCTACGAGAAATATAATCACTACAAAAATGACAGTATGTTCTCAAACCGACAGTTCTATAGTAAAATAAAGCAAAGAGCTTTTCAATATTGAACCTCTTGCAGTTGTTTATGCAAATATAAAATGTTGCTATTTAATTTAATAAAAATCTCAGATGGTTTCCTTTTTGTAATGTAATCCACCTAATGGGTGCAAATTTTGTCAAAATAATTAGAAAGGTGTTTTTTATATATCAAGATCAAAGTATGTGGTTCAGATTTTGTCAATATTTGCCTTGTATATGCTCAGAATAGCATGATTTAGTGCTTAAATATCATGTAGATCAACATTTTAATTAGTTGTGGTTTAGGCTAAGGTCTCCTGGAGGCCTTGAAGGAATTCATAATAGATAGTGCAAGATTGCAGTCCAATTTATAATATTATAATTTTCAGCATTTTGTGTTGTGCTAAATGGTCAGGAACTCTGATTTTTTTTTTTTGGAGGGGGAGAGGAGGTAATGACATCACTTGTGATCGATTACAGTTGCCATGTCAGAAGCACCTGCTATTTAGGTCTTCAGCTGATCAATAGTAATGTGTTCCATCTGTCAGTTATGTATTTGATAGATCAACAGAGCAATTGCTTTTCTAGGATGCCAATTTGTCACCATATTTCGAAAATATGCTGACATATCACTTTGTTCCTTTACTATTCAAGCTTGCACAACAACTTCTTCACTTTGACATTCTGTACTTGTAGTTCATTGAGATGTCCGGTCACCGACTTAGCAGCATGTAAATATGTGTACTATTACTATGATACACACTAAAACAAACTGTCCGGACAAGCACTAATTTACATCTGGGTGTACCAATGGTTAATTTAATTAATTGAAAGGTCACATAGATATCACTAGAATCCCAACAAATAAAATCCTTATAGTGCCATCCTGAAAAGAAACATTGAGGAGGGTTTTTTTTAGAAGCTTTATTTGTGGTTTTCATGTGTAAAATCAGGCTTTTAAACGTGGAAATGGCAATTTTTAGACAGGGCTTGATTTACACATAAGAAAATAAGAACATAAAAAATGCCATACTGGGTCAGACCAAAGTCTATCAATAAAGTATCCTATTTCTAACAGTAACTAATCCATGTCACAAGTACCTGTCAGGATCCCAAAGGTACCAAGATCCCAAGTTCCAAGAAATGCAGTCAGAGACCAAGAAAATGTAGCAGAAAGATACTAAGTTATTTCCCATCATGTTAGGTGCCACAGGCTTGATTAAGAAGAATTTCCAAGAACACCTTGATAAATTACCCATAAACTCCAGATGGAGGATCTTCTTGGCACGATTCAAATACTACACCAAGCATTAGCAGTAAATATGAGATATTCAGATCATACTCCCACATACCCTGTCTTAAAGGTGAGGTTCATAACTGTCATGGTATGCACAAAGCTAACCCATTTGTTGAAACTGCCCCATACACAAATTTCATGCTGCTCATTATTATTATTATTATTATTACAATTTCTTATATACCACACTATTCGACATCAGTGCGGTTTACATTAAACAAAAAGACCAGAACAGGCTGTTCGGTTTTACAGAGAACAGGTGTACAAACTTGGATAACATGGGTGAACTATTTACATAAAATATCTACAAATAGGCGTTATGACAAAGCTCTAGAAGTAACATGTCATTACTTTCTTTGGTGGGGTATCTAGGCTTCATTGCTGACTGGGTAGTATTTGAGGAACAGGTGATATTTGAGTGCCTTCCTGAACTGGGCTAAGTCAACGATAGCACGAATGTCAGCTGGTAGAGCATTCCAGCATATTGGGGCGCAAAATTTGAAGGCCCTGTTTGCCGTTGTCAGGTTGCATTTTGCTTATAACCCAGAGGTAAGCAATGGATTTCCTTGGTCCTCTTTAATAAGGTTTATGGACTTTTCTTCCAGGAAATTGTCCAAACCTCCTTTAAACCCAGCTACACTAAAAGCTTTCACTACATCCTCTGGTAACAAATTTCAGAGTTTGATTACGTGTTGAGTGAAAAAAATATTTTCTCTGATTAGTTTTAAATATGTTGCAATATAGACTCATTGCGTGTTCCTTAGTCTTTCAACTTTTTGAAAGAGTAAA
Source organism: Ichthyophis bannanicus (assembly GCA_033557465.1). NCBI lineage: Eukaryota > Metazoa > Chordata > Amphibia > Gymnophiona > Ichthyophiidae > Ichthyophis > Ichthyophis bannanicus. Next base: position 728,176,092 of record CM066036.1, on the reverse strand, counting down.
AAAAACGATCTATGTTTACCCATTCTGCTCCATTTATCATTTTATAGACCTCTATCATATCTACCTTCAGCAATCTTCTTTCATGTTGAAGTGTCCTAATCTTTTAAATCTTTCCTTGTAGTGGTATTCTTCCTGAAACTCTCTTTGTCCCAACTAGAAACACTTAAGATTATATAGTCTGCAAACAGCGATATTTTATACTCCCTCCGCCCTACTGTGATGCCCCTTACGTCCGCCCGCTCTCGCACCCTTTCCGCGAATGGTTCCAATTCTATAGAAATAGCAGCAGCGACGGGACATCCCTGTCTCGTTCCTCTCCCTGGCCCAAAAAATTCAAGGTAGGCCCCATTCACCCTAACACAAGCTTTCAGGTTGTGATACAGGGCTTTTACCCATTTTGTGAATTCTTCCCCCAATCCCCTTTTGTCCATTACCTGGAATAGAAACGGCCAAGCCACCTGGTCAAAGGCCTTCTCCACATCCAGAGACAGGAGCAAGGCCTCCTCCCCACTCTGTTCGATGGACCATATCATATTTAGTATCTTTCTAATGTTGTCTGCTACTTGTCTACCTGGCATAAATCCCACTTGATCATGATGTATCAGCTTTCCTATTATCTTATTTAAACAAGTGGCTAGGATTTTAGCTAACAATTTAGCATTTAAATTTAGCAACAATATGGGCCTATACGAAGAGCATTCTTGTGGGTCTTTCCCCTCCTTATGTATTATTGTTATTCCCACCCACCCCATTGAATCCGCTAACACACCTCTCTCCCTTGGAAGGTTAAATAACCTCACTAATATTACAGTTAGGAGCTCTCCAAACTCTCTATAGAATTGCGCTGTTAATCCATTCAACCCCGGCGTCTTATTCAGTTTCAACTGCTTTATCGCTCTCTGCACTTCATCAGCTCTTATTGCCTTAACTCTTCTTGATCCCCTTCAGCTAATTTAGGTAGTTCTAGGGAGTCAAGATAACTTTGTACTCTCTCCCCCGGTGGAGCGACCCTTTTTTGATATAACCCTTGGTAGTATCCCCTAAATGCTTCCCTAATCTCCCCATTCTTATTTACTACCTCCCCTCTCTGATTCCAAACTTTCATTATATGCGAGCGCAATTTCCTCTGCTTCAATTTCAGCGCCATATATCTCCCAGCCTTGTTGCCCCCCTCAAAAAAGTCCTGCCTCAAAAGCTGAATCTGATACCTTATCTTTTCTGCCTGCATTGCATTTATCTGTGCTCTTACTGCCAACACCTGGCCTCTATATACACCACCTTTCCCTAGCGCATCACGCTCTTCCAACTCCACCAGTCTTTCTCTCAATTCCCTCTCCCTCCTCTCTCGTTTCTTTTTCTTTCATGCCCCACACTTTACTAAAATCACTCTCATTACTGCATTATACCCATCCCACACACCTCCCCATGCTACCTCTCCATTATCGTTCCATTTGAAATATTCCCTCGTTTCTCTCTCAATATCCTCTCTTACCCTCCCATCTTCTAGTAATGATTCATTAAGCCTCCAAATTTGTATACCTTTCCCCTCTCCCTCCAATTGCAAACTAACCTCCACTGGTGCATGCTCTGACCAGGTAATCGAGTCCATCTCTGCCCCCTTAATCCTACCCCCACCTCCTTTGATACCCAAATAGCATCTATTCGAGAATATGAGCCATGTACTGGCGAGAAATATGAAAATTGTCTCTTCCCGAGATGTTGAAATCTCCAAGCATCTATCAAGTAATGCTGTGTTATGAAGCTATGATATCTACCCCTATCTGCCCTCTTTCCCTCTCGTTTCCCTGTGGCATCCCTGGCAGGATTCCATATTAAATTGAAATCACCTCCACAAATAATAATACCCTCCCCTATTTTCCCCACCTCTTCATTCAGTTTTGTCCAAAATTCACCTTGCGCCCCCGTTGGCGCATAGACATTCATTATACAATACCATTCATTTCCCAATTTTAGACGTAGTAACACATATCTCCCCCCCCCCCCCCGTGTCTCGCACCACCGAGTGAATTTGCAACTTTAACTTAGCATCTATCAAGATAGCTACCCCACCTTTTTTCTTTTCCACTTATTAGAAGCATGAATACACACTCCATATCCCCTGGGTTTAAGAAGATACTCTGTCGCTCTCGTCAAGTGTGTTTCCTGATCAGGACTAGCGTGGCCTTCTGGCGTGCCAATTCTGTATACAATTTTTGTCGTGTAAATGGTGAATTTAGCCCTTTCACATTTAACACAACTATTTTCAACTCACCTTTGCATTGAAGACCCCCTCTTCTCTCTTAGCCTTATCCTCCCCCTCCCCTCCTCCTCTTCCCCTTCCCCCTCCCCCTCCCTTGCCCCCTCCCCCCAGTACCCCCTCCTCCCTAGTACCCCCTCCTCCCTACCCCCCTTCCCCTTCCCCATCACCTCCATGGGGACTCAACTTCCATAAGATTGTGACAAGCCATCGAGCCACCACCTACCTTCCCCTTCTAACTCACCACCCCCATTCCCCAACCCCCTTACCACTGACTACCCTACCACTGTGCCCCCATCCTCCCTTCCACCTGTAACTATACCACTCTTCATTCTTAAAACCCAAAAACCTCTCCCCCCACCTCCCCCCTCCTATCACCCCTCCTCCTCATCTTACCCCTCCCATCCTCCCTCCTCCCCAACAAACAACATTTTCAGCATAGCATTTAACAACATCAGACATCTCAGTTCAATTATTGAGTCTTCTTATATCAGGTGACCCGAAACATCCCTCTCAGCCACTGGCCTTCACTGCCTCCTTTGTTCCCTGGCCTTCCTTAGTCATTCTTGCTAGCCTTCAACCGTTGGCTGGTACTCTATGCCATTTCAAGCTGGCTGTCTGAGCTCCCATATTCATGACGTTCTTCAGTCATGCCTGACCCTCAGTGCCCACTGGCAGATTAGTGAGCCCCAAGTCTCTGAGAGCACTCCATGCCTCCTCAGTGTTCTTCACCCTTCTCAAACTGCCTTTTACAGTTATTAATAAGCCAAAAGGGTATAGCCACTTGTATTGCATCTCCTCCCTCCGCAAATACGCTGTCACCTCCTTCATCTCTCTCCGACGCTGCAATGTGCCCAGCAACAAGTCCTGAAACAGTTCCACCGAATGTCCTTCCCACTGGAAATGTCCCAATTTCCGCACAGCTCTCAATAGCTCTCTCCTCCCCCTCCCCCTGAGGTATTGTGTAGCCTTCTTCCTGTTTTCTCCACGTGTGCATAGTCTGTTTTAGTTTGCTTTTCTCTGACCAGAGAAGGGCTGTACTTTTACAGAGCTCTGCTAGTGAGGGGATATTTGCCTCCTGGGACATCTTACTGTGAGTTCTAGCTGTTTATTTAATTATTTACTGTTTGTCTAACTGTTTGTTTAATTATTTATTGTTTGTTTTAGTGGTGTGCTAGTTCAGCCCTCTCAGCTGTACTTACCTTGCCTCTCTCAACTAACTGGGCTTTGTGTGGTAGCCATTTTGAATTACATCTCTCTCCCCAGAACCTGCTGTTTGTTTAAACTTTTTTCCTGTCCTTGCCTGCCTGACTCCTCCCCCTCCCCCTGAGGTATTGTGTAGCCTTCTTCCTGTTTTCTCCACGTGTGCATAGTCTGTTTTAGTTTGCTTTTCTCTGACCAGAGAAGGGCTGTACTTTTACAGAGCTCTGCTAGTGAGGGGATATTTGCCTCCTGGGACATCTTACTGTGAGTTCTAGCTGTTTATTTAATTATTTACTGTTTGTCTAACTGTTTGTTTAATTATTTATTGTTTGTTTTAGTGGTGTGCTAGTTCAGCCCTCTCAGCTGTACTTACCTTGCCTCTCTCAACTAACTGGGCTTTGTGTGGTACCCCCATCCCCCTGCTGAGGGTTGACAGGGTACCTTGTAACTGCCCTCTTTAATAGGACTTATCTCCCTCCCTCCCTCCCCAGCACCCACCCACCCCTGGGGTAATTGTAGTTTTATAGGTACTTGCACATCTTAGAGGAAAGGGGCTGCTCTCAGGTGCAGCTCTTAATCCAAATCAGTCATACACAGAGGACCTGAGATTAATTAAGCTTCAGGTTCACAGGGTGTATTAGGGGTATTAGATACACTTTTATTAGTATAAGCATCTACACCAATCCTTATTATATACCGAATTTAAAAGACCTAAACACAAGCTTTAAACTAAGATGCAGACAGAGGTCCAGCAACGAGATGGGGGTTCTCCAGTCTTTTGCATTGAGTGTCACATGTATGATTTTCTCCCAGTTGGTGAGAGGTCCTACATATGCACTAAGTGCAGGGAGCTCTTTGCTCTCAGGGAACGAGTCCGTTCTCTAGAGGCTAGAGTAGCAGACCTGGAAGACATAAGAAAGACAGAGAAGTACATGGACGAGACCTACAGGGATATAGTCCTGAAGTCCCACCTCCAGTCTGGCAGCATCCCTGTTGCCATGGAGGAGAGAGGTCGCGTGACAGGAGAGCATCACCCTGGTGTGGCAGGAAGTGATCCTGTAACTAGGACCTGTCCTCCAGGTGATGTAAAACCCTCTCGCACCGAGGACGTTTCTCCAGGGCCATGTCCCCATGAGGGGAGGGTCAGGACAGCTGTTATAGTTGGTGATTCAATCATTAGGAATGTAGATAGCTGGGTGGCTGGTGGACGTGAGGATCGCCTGGTAACATGCCTGCCTGGTGCGAAGGTAGCAGATCTCACACACCGCCTAGATAGGATCATAGATAGTGCTGGGGGGGAGTCTGCTGTCTTGGTACATGTTGGTACCAATGACATAGGAAAATGTGGTAGGGAAGTTCTGGAGGCTAAATTTAAGCTTTTAGGTAGGAAGTTGAAATCCAGAACTTCCAGGATAGCGTTCTCCGAAATGCTTCCTGTTCCACGTGCAGGACCCAAAAGACAGGCAGAGCTCCGGAGTCTCAATGCGTGGATGAGACAATGGTGCAAGGATGAGGGTTTTGGATTTGTTAGGAACTGGGGAACATTCTGGGGAAAGGGGGGGCTCTTCCGAAGGGATGGGCTTCACCTTAATCAGGATGGGACCAGACTGCTGGCATTAACCTTTAAAAAAGAGATAGAGAAGCTTTTAAACTAGAAAATAGGGGAAAGCCGACAGTCACCCAGGAGCGCATGGTTCGGACAAAGGTATCCTTGAAGGATACTACCAAAAACAGTGAGGTTCCAAAAGGGAGTATAGTAGCCCAAATGCCCTTGAGTAAGGATCAGACAGAGCATAAAGATTCCCAATTACCCATGCCTACCAATAGCCAGATTAATATTAATAAAATTAATAAAATACAGTCACTAAAATGCTTGTATGCCAATGCTAGAAGTCTAAACAATAAGATGGGAGAATTAGAATATATAGCACTAAATGAGAGGTTAGATATGATTGCACTCTCAGAGACATGGTGGAAGGAGGATAACCAGTGGGACACTGTGATACCTGGATACAAACTATATCGTAATGATAGAGCTGAACAAATTGGTGGAGGGGTTGCGCTCTATGTTAAAGAGGGCATTGAGTCAGAAAGGATTAAAATTTTGCAGGGAACACAATTTGCTGTAGAATCTCTATGGATTGAAATTCCATTTATGAAAGGGAAGGTGATGGCAGTGGGAGTATACTATCGACCGCCTGGCCAGAATGAACAAATGGATGATGAAATGCTCAAAGAAATCAAGGAAGCTAACAAAAGCCACAACAGAGTAGTAATAATGGGTGATTTCAATTACCCCGGTATCGACTGGGACAGTCTCACAGCAGGACAAGCTAAAGAGATAAAGTTTCTAGATGAAATAAATGACTGCTTCTTGGAGCAGCTGATTCATGAACCGACCAGAGGGGAAGCCATACTGGACCTAGTCCTTAGTGGAACGCCAGATCTGGTGCAAGAAATAAAGGTGTTGGGACCACTTGGCAATAGTGATCATAGTATGATCATGTTTGATTTAATCAGTGGAGGACAGATAGTAAAGGAATCCACAGTACTACCTTTTAACTTTCAAAAGGGAGACTATGATAGAATGAGGAATATAGTTCGGAAAAAACTAAAAGGAGCGGTTCCAAAGGTTAAAGACTTACAGCAAGCTTGGGTGTTATTTAAAAATACTATCCTCGAAGCCCAGACCAGCTGTATTCCACGCATTAAGAAAAGTGGAAGAAAGTCCAAAAAACTGCCAGCATGGTTTAAAGGTGAGGTCAGAGAGGCTGTTGCTGCCAAAAGAGCAACCTTCAGGACATGGAAAAAAGAGCCAAATGATGAAAACTGGAAACAACACAAGCACTGGCAAGTTAAATGCAAAGCATTGATAAGGCAGGCAAAGCGGGAATTTGAGAAGAAACTTGCTACGGAAGCAAAAACACGAAATAAAGACTTTTTCAAGTACATTCGTAGCAAAAGGCCTGTGAGAGAGTCAATTGGACCATTAGATGATAGAGGGGTAAAAGGGGCAGTAAGAGGGGACAAGGCTATAGCAGAGAGACTGAATGAATTCTTTGCTTCAGTCTTTACTGAGGAAGATGTAGGGATGTTACCCAAGACTGAAGTGGTATTTAAAGGTGATACTGCAGAGGAATTGAGAGAAATATCGCTACACCGGGAAGATATATTACAACTATTTGATAAACTGAATAGTAACAAATCACCTGGACCGGATGGTATACATCCCAGAGTGTTGAAAGAACTGAAATATGAGATTGCAGACCTGCTATTGGTAATCTGTGAACTTTCATTAAAATCATCTGTAATACCTGAAGATTGGAGGGTCGCCAACGTAACACCAATTTTTAAAAAGGGTTCCAGGGGTGACCCGGGAAATTACAGACCGGTGAGCCTGACGTCAGTACCAGGGAAAATGGTAGAAACCATCATAAAGAACAAAATTACACAGCATGTGGATAGCCATGGCCTAATGGGAGACAGCCAACATGGCTTTAGACAAGGAAGATCTTGTCTTACTAATCTGATCTGTTTTTTTGAAGGTGTGCATAAACAGGTAGACAAAGGTGAGTCTGTTGATATAGTGTATCTGGACTTTCAGAAAGCTTTTGACAAGGTCCCCCATCAGAGACTTTTGGCAAAGCTAAAAAGTCATGGGATAGGAGGCAGTGTACTATTGTGGATCGGGAACTGGTTAAAAGATAGAAAGCAGAGGGTAGGGCTAAATGGCCAATATTCCCAATGGAAAAAGGTGAATAGTGGAGTACCCCAGGGATCTGTACTGGGTCCCCTACTTTTTGACATATTCATAAATGACCTGGAAAAAGGAATAACTAGTGAGGTTATCAAATTTGCAGATGACACAAAACTGTTTAAAGTTGTTAAAACCCAAGAGGATTGTGGAAAACTGCAGGAGGATCTGGATAAATTGGAAGACTGGGCATCCAAATGGCAGATGAAATTTAATGTGGACAAGTGCAAAGTTATGCACCTAGGAAAGAACAACCCACACTATAGTTACACGATGCAAGGCTCCACATTAGAAACCACCACCCAGGAAAAAGATTTAGGAGTCATCGTGGATAACATGTTAAAACCCTCCGCCCAGTGTGCAGCGGCGGCCAAGAAAGCAAATAGAATGCTAGGTATCATAAGGAAAGGGATGGAGAATAAAACAAAGGATATTATAATGCCTCTGTATCGCTCCATGGTACGACCGCACCTTGAATATTGTGTGCAATTCTGGTCACCGTATCTTAAAAAGGACATAGAGTTATTAGAAAAAGTACAGAGAAGAGCCACCAAATTGGTGAAGGGGATGGAAGGCTACTCCTATGAAGAGAGGCTAAAAAGGTTAGGGCTCTTTAACCTGGAAAAGAGACGGCTGAGGGGAGATATGATAGAGGTCTATAAATTAATGAATGGAGTGGAACGGATAAACGTGGATCAATTGTTTACGCTATCAGAATATAGAAGGACTAGGGGACATGTAATGAAGCTACAGGGTAAACTATTTAAGACAAATAAGAGAAAATATTTCTTCACTCAACGTGTAATCAAACTCTGGAATCTGTTACCGGAGGATGTAGTAAGGGCTGTTAGTATAGCTGGGTTTAAAAAAGGTTTGGACAAGTTCCTGGAGGAAAGGTCCATAAACCACTATTAAAAAGGGACCCAGGATATCAATGCTTGACCTAGTACAAGCACTGCAGAACCTGTGTCTTTTGGGGAAACTGCTAGGTACGTATGACCTAGATTGGCCACTGTTGGAAACAGGATACTGGGCTTGATGGACCTCGGTCTGACCCAGTATGGCATTTCTTATGTTCTTATGTTCTTATGTCTTTCTTTTGCTTTGAAGGATTTCAGGCACACCACAATGTCCCTTGGACAATTGTCTCTAATGGGTCCCAGCCCTCTATGGGCTCTCTCAACTTGCGGAGATTCTTCTACCACTCTCTCCTCTAGGGCTGCTGCTTGCAACAGTGCCCCAAACACTTTTGTAATGACTTCATCACAATTTGTATAATGAGAGCCCTCTGGTATACCCCTCACTCTTGGATTGCTTCTCCTTGAGCGATCCTCCAGATCCTCCGTTTTCTCTTTCAGTTCTTCTTGAGCTTGCTTTATCTCCTCCCATCCTTTGCAGAGTTCCTCAAGGGCTTCCCCCTGCTGTTCCAACTGAGTTTCGGTTTCTTCTACTCGGGCTCCTAAATCCACTATATTCTGTTGTAGCGATTGTAATGTCTCTTTTAATTCAGTTTTAACACCACTGATTTCCACTTTCAATTCTTCTTTCAACTCATTCAGCCACATCTCTATCATTTCAGCTATGCCCGGACCTCCAAAAACTGCAATCTCCTCCACTGTCTCCGCCTCTCGTTCCTCCAACCTTTTCCCTTCCTTCTCTCCTTCTTTCCCTCCTCTCAATAGTGTATAGGAGGATCTGAATTCCGCCAACTTTTTTTTCACTGATAGTCCTCCTTTGGGCTTCTCCATCTTCTGGCCTGCCTGCCTTCCTTCCCTAACGCTTCTCCGGGGCCTGCGAAGCTTTGCAACCCCGCAGCGGTTGTTGCCGCGTCTTCTCTGGGATTGTACTTGCTTTTCAAACAACCAGTACCCTTTTTCTCTTTTCTATATTGCAGTGCCTCCCCGCTCCTTGTGTTTCCTCTAAGTGAGGCTTGGGGCCTGTGCTGCTTGGGTTATTAGTTATTTAATTGTTTGTTTAGTTTTTGTATTCTTTTAACGTCCAGTCTGCCCGTGCTTGGCCGTCCTGATTGGCCTTTCTTCCAGCAAACTCTCAGTATTTACCTCCACTCTGCTGATTTCGGTTGTGTCCCTGCCGCACTTCTGTACCTCCACATGCTCGGCTTTGCAGGCCGCTCCACCTCCCGATCACTACCGCTCCACTGCTCACTGCTCTGCTCAATCTGCCTCTCCCTCACCTCCAGCGATAGCCTTGGCCGTCCTGTCCGGTGCTCTCTTTGTGCCTCTCCTCTGATCTCAGCTTCAAAACTCCACGTGTCTACCCGATCATATCCCGCACAGCTGCCGAGCTCGCCACCTTTTTCCTTTTGCTTTTAATTTATGTTATGGATCACCACGATCCTTTCCCCAGCTGTCAATTTGCAGTGGAAGCTACTATCGCCGCTCTTCAGCTTTCATCTCTCAGCTTCTCCTGCTCATCCTGGCCCTCCTTCTTTGTAGTTTTTGTCGCCGATCACTCGTCCGCCGCTCTGTGCAGCCAGCACTTTCCCGCTCGCCCACTGCTCACTGTGCGCTCTATGCTCAGGGGGTAAGCCTGGTCTTCTCCACCGCCAACTTGTTCTTGTAGGGTGCCGCTGCCCTCTCCCCTCCTTTTAAGCCCCTTCTGTTGCTTTTAGGGGTTAATTCCCCCCTGTGCTGTAGGCTTTGGTGGCGGAGCTCCCCCGCTACGCTGCCATACAGGTCAATGATGTCACTGGAAGTCCGTCCCATGCTTTTTTATATTCGTCCTCGTGTCAACCACCTCCACTGGGAGACTATTCCACACATCTACCACTCTTTCCGTAAAGAAATATTTTTGCATATTACTCCTGAGTCTACCCTTTTCACTCTCATCCTATGTCTCCTTTTAGCAGAGCTTGCTTTCAACTGAAAGAGACTCCCTTCCTGTGCATTTTTGCCATGGAAGTATGTAAACGTCTCTATCATATTGACCCTATCCCGCCTTTTCTCGAAAGTATACATATTAAATCTTTAAGTCTGTCCTCATATGCTACATAACGAAGACCACTAACCATTTTAGGAACCACCTTCTGCACCCACTCCAACATGCTTATATCCTTTTGAAAGTGCAGGTATCATAAGGAAAGGGATGGAGAATAAAACAAAGGATATTATAATGCCTCTGTATCGCTCCATGGTACGACCGCACCTTGAATATTGTGTGCAATTCTGGTCACCGTATCTTAAAAAGGACATAGCGTTATTAGAAAAAGTACAGAGAAGAGCCACCAAATTGGTGAAGGGGATGGAAGGCTACTCCTATGAAGAGAGGCTAAAAAGGTTAGGGCTCTTTAGCCTGGAAAAGAGACGGCTGAGGGGAGATATGATAGAGGTCTATAAATTAATGAATGGAGTGGAACGGATAAACGTGGATCAATTGTTTACGCTATCAGAATATAGAAAGACTAGGGGACATGTAATGAAGCTACAGGGTAAACTATTTAAGACAAATAAGAGAAAATATTTTTTCACTCAACGTGTAATCAAACTCTGGAATCTGTTACCGGAGGATGTAGTAAGGGCTGTTAGTATAGCTGGGTTTAAAAAAGGTTTGGACAAGTTCCTGGAGGAAAGGTCCATAAACCACTATTAGAAAGGGACCCAGGATATCAATGCTTGACCCAGTACAAGCATTGTGGAACCTGTGTCTTTTGGGGATATTGCTAGGTACGTATGACCTAGATTGGCCACTGTTGGAAACAGGATACTGGGCTTGATGGACCTCGGTCTGACCCAGTATGGCATGTCTTATGTTCTTATGTTCTTAATGCTCCTTGCTGAAGGAGCAATAGAAGAGGTGCCTATTCCCCAATGGGGTACAGGGTTTTACTCCCCCTATTTCCTTTTTCCAAAGAAAACAGGAGGACACAGTCCCATTCTAGACCTCAGAGAATTGAACAAATTCCTGTTCAAAGAGAAGTTCAAAATGATTTCTCTAGGAACTCTGCTGCCATACCTTCGAAGTCAGGCTTGGCTTTGTTCTCTAGATCTCAAGGATGCGTACACTCATGTTCTCATCCATCCAACTCACCAAAAGTTCCTTTGATTCCTGTTTCAAGGGAAGCACTACCAATACAGGGTTCTTCATTTTGGCATAGCTTCTGCACCAAGGGTGTTCACAAAATGCATGGCTGTGGTAGCAGCATTTTTCCGCACCCTAGGAGTATTCGTCTTCCCTTACTTAGACGACTGGCTCATTCGAGCTCCTTCAGAGCCAGAGGCCAGGGTTGCTCTGTCTCGCACAATGCACATCCTTCAGTATTTGGGACTTGTCATAAACTTCCCAAAGTCCAACCTTGTTCCCACTCAATCCCTAGAGTTTATAGGAGCTCCTCTGGATACTAGACAGACAAGGGCCTTCCTTCCACAGCCCCGCTGCCTTCAAATTGTGCACTTAGCTTCCCAAGCAGTGCTAAAACCTCACCTCACTGCTCGGGAAATGTTACAGTTGCTAGGCCACATGGCATCCACCGTGCATGTGGTTCCTTAAGCTTGCCTCTATATGAGGGCAGCCCAGTGGACCTTATCCACTCAGTGGGCTCAGGTGTCAGGTTGCCTGTCAGACAAAATAGAAAACTCAGATTGCCTTATTTTGTCCATCCAATGGTGGCAGTCACCCAAAAACCTTCTGGTGGGGTCTCCTTTTCAGCAAACCCCACTGCAAGCCACTCTAACAACAGATGCTTCACAGGTGGGTTGGGGAGCCCACCTGCATGGCCTCTCTACCCAGAGTACCTGGACTCCACAGGAGGCCTATCTCCATATCAACCTCCAGGAGCTCAGAGCAATCTTCTTTGCTCTTTGAGTATTTCACACCCAGCTCAGCTACAAGACAGTCCTAGTTCAAATGGACAATCAGGTAACCATGTTCTATGTGAACAAGCAGGGTGGAACAGGCTCTATGTCACTGTGCAACGAAGCTTTGTGACTATGGGCCCTCACCAGAGAGCATCAGATTCATCTCCTTGCGGTGTATCTTCCAGGCATTCAAAACTCTTGGGCAGACAGACTCAGTTGAGTTCTGCTTCCACACGAATGGTCTCTCCATGCAGACCAGGTGGCCAAAATTTTCAAATTTGGGGAACCCCGGACATAGACCTCTTTGCAAGTCCGCTGAATGCCAAACTTCCCCAGTTCTGTTCCAGAATTCCGGCTCGAGGTTGTCAGGCCAAGGATGCTTTCCTCCTTCATTGGGGTCAGGACTTCCTGTATGCCTTTCCAGCCATTCCCCTAATTCCCAAAACCCTGTTCAAGCTTCAGAGAGACAGAGGTCATATGATCCTCATAGCTCCATGTTGGCCACGGCAACCGTGGTATCCTCTGCTCCTACATCTCTCTCAAGCTCCGCCTCTGGAGTTAGGATCTGCTCCAGATGTTCTTTATCAAGAAGACGGGATGCTATTGCATCCCAATCCCCAGTGTCTGCATCTCAGGGCCTGGTTGCTGAAAGCCCAGAACTTCACGGTCTTAACCTTTCCCAGCAGGTAAAGGATATCCTTCATGCTTCCAGGAAACCTTCCACAAGACGCTCCTATGCATTCAAGTGGACAAGGTTTACCATATGGTGCTCGCAGAAGGGTCTTAACCCTCTTGCGACACCTCTGGAATCATTACTGGAGTACCTCCTTCATTTATCAAATGCAGGGCTTAAGACCAATTCAGTGAGAGTCCATTTGAGTGCTATTGCAGCTTCCTTCAAGCCTCTAAATGGACAACCTATTTCCTCTCATCCTCTCATAGCGAGATTTATGAGAGGCCTTCTTTTAACAAAGCCTCCCATTAAGCCACCACGAGTGGCATGGGACTTGAATCTGGTTCTTGGGCAGCTCATGAAACCGCCCTTTGGACCGTTAGCCACTAACTCTTTGAAATTCCTTTCCTGGAAGGTTATCTTTCTCATTGCAATCACATCAGCACATTGCAAGCGTTGGTGGCTGATCCTCCTTATACAAGGTTCCATCATGATAAGGTAGTCCTTAGGACTCATCCACACTTTATGCCAAAGGTGGTTTCGCCCTTTCATTTAAACCAAGCAGCTTACCTTCCTGTATTCTTTCCAAGACCTCACACCTCAAATGCAGAAAGGAACCTTCATACTTTGGACTGTAAAAGAGCTTTGGCCTTTTACTTGCAAAGGACACAGCAACATAGAAAATCCTCTAAACTCTTTGTTGCTTTTGATCCTAGTCATTTGGGACTTCCAGTGTCCAAAAGGACACTGTCCAGCTGGATTGCACAGTATATATCTTTTGCCTATGAGAGTAAGAACCTTCCTCTTGAAGGCCATGTCACAGCTCACAATGTGAGAGCCATGGTAGCCTCAGTGGCTCATCTTCACTCTGTGTCTATCGATGACATCTGTCCAGCAGCTACTTGGGCTTCGGTACATACCTTCACAGTCCATTACTGCTTAGACAAGGATTCCCGCCGGGATGCCTTGTTTGGTCAGGCTGTTTTTCAACACCTGTTTCAGACTTAATCAACTCCTACCTACCATCCCTGGTAGGATGCCAGAGATCCATGGGGGGAAGTGGATCCCTTTAACAAGGGCACACAACTTTCTGGGGCCATCTCCCTGGCATCTGCAGCTAGGGAGTCCCCATATGTGAAGACTACATTCCTGCTTGTTCCTGGAGATAGCATAGTTACTCACCTGTAACAGGTGATCTCCGGGAACAGCAGGAATTTTGTCTTCACAACCCACCCACCTCCCCTAGGAGTTGTATCTTTCTCTCTCTCTCTCTTTCTCTCTCTTTTTCTCTTTCCCTCTTTATTTTATCTCAGCTTTAAACTCAATTGGAGAGGGACAGTTGGGAAAGGTGGGAAAGCAGCACGCAGGCGCTGTGGGATGCTCCCAAAATCTTTCCTAATGGACGCTGGGGAGCGTTCCCATACTGGCTCTTTCGGTACCGATGATACCCATATGTGAAGACTACATTCCATATGTGAAGACTAAATTCCTGCTGTTCCCAGAGATCACCTGTTACAGGTGAGTAACTATGCTTTATCTGCCGTCATTTACTATGTTACTATATTAGATAATTGTGGAGAGGGGAATTGAGATATCCTGGATGGGATCTGCTTGATAACCTCTGTATTTTGCAAAACGGTTTTGCCAAACACAGAATCCTTTGTAAAATACCTAGATGGACTCAGAAAAAATAAGGGTATTTGCTGGCAAGTCTAAGAGGAGCAATGATTTTTTAAAAATTGCACGTGAAAAAAAAAAGTAATCCTGTTTTTTAAAGTCACTGCTCCCAACATTCACACAGCTCCTCAACCCTGATCCCCCTCCTGCACCTGATTCCCCTTCTGCACAAGTTTAGACACTCCTCAACAGCATCACATTTCTCCCAACATACCCCCAACAGCATCATGGATTTCTCAATGCTCCCCAACAACATGAAAGTTCTCCCCATCCTTGACACCCCCTGGAGCTTCCTCAGGGTCCCTGGTTGTCTAGGGAAGCAGGATCACTCTGGTTGGCTCTAGGTTCAAAATGACACACTTGATCCCTATCAATAGTCTTGGAAGAGAGGCAGATTGATCTCCTACCTTTTGAGATCCTTTATTGCTCAGCTCCCTCATTTGATTTGCAGCTTGCCATGCTGTGAGGGCTTGTGTGATGCTGAAAGCTAAGCTATCAGTAGCTTAACTACTGGCAGGGTCTCCCAAGATGGACAGGTCTCAGCTGAGGTGCCAGACCAAGACAAATCACCCATCTGAGCTGCAGCAGAATGGGACAGTGTTGGCGGCGGTGGATCACATTTCTGTGGCAACGGCAACTACACTAGAATTACCTATGTGGAAGAAAGGCCTTGCAATCTACTTCCATATCATGCCACAAAACCCCAATAGGCATAACAAAACAGATTGCACTATAGTACTGAAAGATGAGACCCAAGGTTGGAAGGCACTCAACTGGCTACTGGGGAGGAGCTAAAAACATTTCAGAGTAAAACCAGCATTTATGATGTGTTCGGATCAAAGCCCTTTGAGACGTCTGCTGATGTCACAGCACATAAAATGAGAATCAAAAGCTGCAAAGATGTCTTACGTATTGGGGCATGGAATGTTCGAAGCATGAAGCAAGGGACGTTGGAGGTGGTCAAGAATGAATGGAATGTGTACAACTCAATCTGTTGGGTGTCAGTGAACTGAAATGGACTGGCATCAGGCACTTTGCATCTGATGATCACATGGTCTACTATGCTGGAAATGAAAGACAAAGAAGAAATGGTGTTGCATTTATAATCAAGAAGAAACTTGCAAGAACTATAATAAATACAATGCAATCAGTGAATGCATAGAGGCCAATTCAGATCTGGGCTCCTCTGGCCCATCCGGATGTCCAGAATCTGGATGGGCCAGAATTGCACTCGATTCTGATCCTGCGGGAGCTACATCCCCACAGGATCAGAATCGGGTACACCTAGCCTTGATGGACCAGCCGTGGTCCAATTCTGGGTTCCCAAATGTCTAGCCACTTACCCGGCTAGCCCAGCCAGGCTCCCACATGGAGCAGCAGTGCAGTGGCGCCCTGTTGCCATGGCACCACAGTTCCATGCAGGAGCCATAATCCCCAGCATACCCTGAAATATCCCTTTCCCTGATGCCTGAGCCCCAATCAGGCCTACCATGGCCAGGGCCGAGCTGCAGGGAACCCCCTGCGCCCACTTACCTCACTTTCCATGTCTGGCTACTGCAAGTGCCTCCATCTAGGGAGACTTAGTCCACCTCTGAGTAGAGTAAGTCCTCCATCCAAATAGCCAACCCCAGACGTACAGGGCCAACCCCGGAATCAGCCCTGTACATCCGCGGTCAAGTGCACGCCCACTCCCACCCTTGCTCCATCTCCAGCCCGCTCCCTCCCTCCCACAAACAAACCTCCCTGCACATCTTGGATCTAGGTGCAGGGGCTCTGCAAACTGAATCGGCATCCTGGCATTTAATGTGGCTGGATGTCCAAATCAGACATCCAGCCCTGTGCCAAACACAGGTCTGAATCAACCCCTTAATATTTATTCATCTACGAGGAATGCCCATCACACAACCATAATTCACGTATCTGTCCCAATAACAGCTGAAGAAGAGGATGGAATTGATGAGTTCTATGAACAAGTACAAACTGAAATTGACAGAATATGCAAACAGGATATCCTGATAGTTATGGGTGACTGGAACACAAAGGTTGGCAACAAAGAAGGCGGCAAAATGTTTGGAAAATATGGACTTGGCAACAGAAATAAAGCTGGAGAAAGACTGATAGAATTCTGCAAGACAAAAAATGATCTATTCATTTCAAACACCTTCTTCCAGCAGCACAAGCGGTGACTGTACGCATGGACTTCACCCAATGGATTGTACAAAAATCAAATTGACTACATCTGTGGAAGTCAATGATGGAAAAACTCTATATCATCAACAAAGACAAAAAATGGAACTGATTGTGGTACAAATCACCATCTACTAGTATGCAAGCTCAAGCTAAAGTTTGCCACCCACCCACTCCCTGGACCTTGAGGGTTAAGGGAGGGGCTGGCCTTGAATGCCCTTGAGGGTTAATGTTGTAGTTGTGTTGGTGCTCAAGTGATAAGGCAAGGCAAAGAATATTTCTTTTTTTGTGAGGTTTATTTCCCGCTTTCGCAGTTCAAATGCAGCAGACGTAAATGAAATATGTGGTACAAAACAAGGTTAAGAAACTGAACTTAAACAAGGCTTTTTTTCACTGCTTGACTGAATGTCCATTACTGATCACATTCACCTGTCATGTGATCTCCTTTTCATTAAGGTAACAGAAAACTCTGACATCAGCACTGCTCCTGAATTGCACAGAATATGCTTCCACTTATTCTCTTCAGATAAGCTCTTTTATCCCAGCAAACAGTGAGGTAACTTTGCTATTTTCTTACATACAACACTGGCAAGCAAATCACTTAAATGTCCTTTGGAATCATACAAGTAGAGCAATCCATCGGGACTTCCTGTTCTGTAGATGGCAAAGAAATTAAAGGCATTTCTTCTTGCCAGCTGATCAATGGCTTTGCTACGTTCTGCGTAGAAACGGCTCTGCTTTTAAGGAACTCTCTGAATTCAGTGAGAAGTAATTCAGCCTGTGTATTTTCTGAGCTAGGCTGAGCAAATCCTCCTTCAGGTAAATGCTTGTTTATGTTTCTTATCTCTAGGCAATTATCAGTGCTTTTACTTGGACAACATTTCAGCGTGTAAGCATTTCCCTTCCCCCACCTATCTCCACATGGCAGTGCAGGGTAAAACGCTTCAGGTGTGTTTAGAGAATCTCTCAGAGTGTTAAAAGGAAAACAGTCAGGCTTTCTTTGGCTTAACCAGTTATTATCAAACTTTCTGCCTTTATCCTGTCTTTCACAATTAAAATTCACTCTTTCTGGCTTTCCACTGTTAAGTTTGCTAGCCGTGCCACACCCACCAGATACCTTGTGCTTGGGCTTCTTCCAGGGTAAATCCTTATCCCTTTGCCTCCTATTCCAAGGTTCTTCTGGGTCCTTTAAATTCCTGAGCTGCAGCCTTGGGCCTCTCAGTGCCTTAGAATTCTTCTGCTTCCAGAAATCTTTCTCTGCCCCTGAGTCTCCCAGCTCCTGCCTGCTCCTTCTTGGATCACAGCTGCTTAGTGGTTCTCTCTCTTTCGGTTCCTGTTCCTGGTCATCTGACCTGTCCTCGTCCAGGTGCTTGTGTCCTTGGTTGTCACATGGCTTCCTTGGCTTGTCTAACTGTTTCTGTGTTTTTAACAAGCTAGCTGAGTACAGCACTGCCCGCCTCCTGCTTGGGCATGCCCAATCAGGGACTTGGCTTTTCACCTGCCTTGAAGTGAGGAGTGGTTCCTGATTAGCTCTGCATTTTTTCCTTTCATCAGAGAAAATCCTGCATTCCCCTGCAGTACCGGCTCTCTCCACCGGATCACTATCAGTTTCTCTTGCTTCATAAGAGCCTGCTACATCACAAGTTGAAAAAGAGCAAGTCACTCTTGAATGTAGCAAAATATGACCTTGAGAATATACCGCTGGAATTTAAAGACTGCCTACAAAATTGATTTGCTGCTTTAGATACAAATGACAGAGCTCCAGAAGAGTTGTGGGATGACATCAAGAAGGTTGTGTTGGAAGAAAGTGAGAAGTCTCTACAAAAGGTCAAAAAGCAAAAACTGCCAAAATGGATGACTGAAGATACCCAGAAACACAGAGAGGCTAAAGCCAGAGGAGAAAGAGAGGCAATCGCAGAACTCAACAGAGATTTCCAATGTGCAGCAAGACATGACAAGGAGAAGTACTACAATGACACATGCAAGGCAATAGAATGAGAAACTATTAGAGGAAGAACAAGATAAGCATTCCTAAAGCTGCGAGAGTTAAAGAAAAAATTCCAGCCTCAAATTGGATTCATGTTGAATGATGCTGAGAAGATCAAGAAAAGGTGTAAAGAATATACAGAGTCATTATACCATAAAGATCAAGTGGACCAACAGCCATTTCAAACTGTACCTTATGATCAGGAACCATTGGTCATGAAAGTCATTGAAGCAGCACTGAAAACCTTATCAAAGAAGAAAGCACCAGGCACTGATAGCATTCCCACTGAAGTATTACAACAACTGGATGAAGCTGTTACCATACTTACAAGGCTCTGCCAGGAAATTTGAAAGACATCATCATAGCCTACTGACTGGAAAAGATCTGTGTTTATACAAATATTAAAGAAAGGTGATCCAACTGACTGTGGAAATTATTGCACAATCGCTTTGATCCCATATGCCTGTAAGTTTCTACTGAAAATTATTCAAGAGAGACTACAATCATACCTGAAATGAGAACTGCCTGAAGTGCAAGCAGGGTTAAGGAAACAGAGAGGAATGAGAGACATCATTGTGGATGAGAGACAGATACTTGAAAAGACAAAAGAATACCAAAAAGATATCTATATGTGTTTTGTTGATTACAGCATGGCTTTTGAATGTGTAAATCAATAAAAATGCTGATCCATATTAAGAAGCATGGGTATACCAGAACACCTGATAGTTCTCTTGTACAACCTTTACGTTGATCAAGAATCAACAGTTCAAATGGAACAAGGAGAAACAAAATGATTTAAAATTAGCAAAGGTGTATGAGAAGAAGACTGTATGAAGACAACTGAAGTGTGAAGATTGGTGGAAGACTCATCATCAACCTTTGCTATGCTGATGATACCACATTACTAGCTGAAAGTGAAGACAATCTCAAATATTTGCTTCTGAAGATCAAGGAACATAGTTTTAAAATGGGCTGCACCTTAATGTAAAGAAGACAAAGATCCTGACACCTGGCAAAATCAATAAGTTCATCATTGATGGAGAAGAAATTGAAATAGTTGAAAATTTTAACCTACTTGGATCAACTATCAATAAAGAAACAAGCAGTGAAGAAATCTGACGACGTATTGCTCTTGGCAGAATGGCTATGAAGGACCTGGACAAGATTCTCAAGAGCAGAGATGTCTTTCTCCATACAAAGATTCAACTTGTTCAAGCCATGGTATTTTCAATAATGTCATATGGATGAGAAAGTTGGAAAGTGAAAAAGATAGACTGGAAGAATATTGAAGCCTTTGTATTATGCTGCTGGTGACGAAAACTGTGTATATCATGGACTGCCCAAAGAACAAATCAATCAGTACTAGAGGAGATCAAACCTAAGCTTTCCTTAGAAGCTCAGATGACAAGACTTTGACTTTCATACTTTGGACACATCATACAAAGTGAGAGATCATTAGAGAAAGACATCATGCTTGGCAAGGTAGAAGGTCAACGCAAAAGAGAAAAGCCAGAAATGAGATGGATCAATACAATACCAAGAGCTATGGGTGCCACTCTATCAACAATGAGCCATCTGACTGAAGACCAAACAAAGTTTAGGACAACTGTCCAGAGGGCCACCACGTGTCAACACAAACTTGAAGGCACTTAACAACAATAACAACCTTGCTCTGCTCTGCAGCCAACAGTAATCTAAAGTACTTCAGCTCTAACTGTGTTTGTTCAGCTGACAGTGCTGTTTGACAGCTTTATATTTCTCTCTGCCTATTACAGTTTGAAGTTATTTATTATTTATTTATTTATTTATTTAACATTTCTTCTATATCGCGCTATTAAAATCAGCGCGGTGTACATCGAACAAAAATACTACAATGTATACAAACAACATTGAGTTTACAAAGAACAGGGAATTGAACATGGGATCAAAACCGGGGAAACTAAATACATATTAACTCGAGACTATGTACAATACTCTAATATAAGTGGGTGTTGCATTGGTTTTGTGTAGATGAAGATTAGTGGTTGGTTGGGCTTGAGTGGGGACTACCTATTATCTGTTGGTATTGACGTGCTGGAGCGGCTGGGGTACGAGGGAAGCTTGCTGGTTGTGCTTCTATCACGGGAGGTTTCTGGGTAGCATTTTGTGCACAGGTGGTGTTTTAAGGCTTTTCTGAATAGGATGAGACTTTTAATACCACGGATTTCATGGGGGAGTGCATTCCAGTTTAAAGGGGCGAATATGGAGAAGGCCCTGTTAGAGGTAGCCTTTGTGCACGAAGTCATTAGCTTGGGGACTACTAATGTGTTCAGTGCAGTAGACCTTCTGTTTCTATTTTCCAGGGTACCATGGACTAGCTTGATGATTGGCGTAGGGGGGTAGTTATTTAGGGCTTTGAAAGTGAGGACCAATGACTTGTATTGGAGCCTGGCATGTAAAGGTAGCCAATGCAAATCCTTCATGATGGGCGTTATGTGGTCGGATCTTGACGATCCAGAGAGGACTCTTGCGGCTGCATTCAAAGCTAGGCGGAGCGGATTTAAGGTCGATTGTGGGAGGCCATGGAGGATGATGTTTGCGAAATCAAAATGTGGGAGGACTAATGCCTGGAAGGTTGTTCGGTAGTCTGTGAAGTCCAGTAGGTGTCGGTGGTGACGTGGCGTTCTGATCTTATGGTAAATTGCCTTTGTGATGTTTTTCACATGTGTTGTCATATCCAGGTGCTGGTCCAGGGTGATGCCAAGGTAACGGATTGTGGATTTGGACTTCAACTCTACATTGTTGGCAAGTAGTGATGAGGGAGGTGTGAACTTATGGTTCCTCGTGACAAATAGGACATCTGTCTTGCCGTGATTGATCCGTAGGTTTTGTGACAACAGCCAATCAGCTACTGCTTCGAAGCATCTGATTATTGGAGAGAGCACTGGTTGGTCTATTGAGTTCTGTTTGAATTTGTTTTTAGGATGATGGTCAAAGAATTCTATAGAATGAAAAACAATCTGATGGAAGTATAATATGCCAGTATGATGAGTTTTCAAGGAATTTTTGTGATTAAACTATAGAGTTTGGAGGAATCTAACACTATTCACTAAAGCAAAATTAGACATATTGCCATGTGCGAAACCCTACACTTTGTCAGAGAACGACATTTGGCGATAAAGTTAAGTATAGTACAGCATGCTTAACCGGAGAACGGTATTACATAAAAACAGTATGACCTAACATGCTTAGAATTATGTAAACATTAGAAAATAACAAAAGGAGAAAAAGAAAAAAATATATCAGTAAATTGGACCCCAATGGATAACTGTATCTTGTGATCTTTAGCACAGTGTATACGTTGGACCTACAAAGAATACTTTGTCTTCTTCTGTTAAAAATGTTCGAGGTGGTGGCTTGGTACAGTTTCCAGATGGAGATTTCACTGCTTTCTTAGAGACTTTGGTTCAGGAGTCTGCTACAGGGGTACTGTGGTGGCCACCTTCCAAAGTCTCTTTGATAAGGAAGGAGTCTTTACTTTTTCTTCAGAAAGTGATTAACACACTTTCATGGTCATATTATACATATTTATCCTGAGGGGGTTTCTCCAGTTGAAGCTTCTTAAAGTATCCTCAGAAGTGTTTAATTATGTATTTAGGTATAGATTATATATTTTCTGAAGCTTCACAGTTGCAAGTGTTGATTCAGTCTCAAGAAGGTGCCAGTGATGAGTAATGGGTAGTTGTAACTTCTTTGTCTCCTGCTTTCTCAATTGATATCAATTGGACTGTTAAGGGGTAATTCAGTTTTGGGTAGAGTAAATTGGAGGGGAGGGGTATGTTTATCTTCCTGTTCTTATATCATTTACTGATTATTTTAGCATTCTGATTTGCTTCTTTCCCCTATTTATTTTCATACTAGGGAATCTGCATATAGGGATGTTTTTCTTTTTTATTGTTATTTTGTTATGATGCTATGTTTTCCACTGTTCCTGTGAGTATACTCTATATTTGGAGTTGTATGTGTCTATGTTTTCTTTTAGTAAACGTTAATAAAGTTTATATTATTGAAAAATATTTTGCATAAGAGATATATGCTGACAATTGATATATTCAAATTGGGCTTGTTATAAGTGTTATTATTTAGGAGTCAACACCTACATTTTGCCTTTTTTCTCATGAACCTTTTGGGTGGCTGCATCTTTTCTAACATGCCTGTTTGCCACTAATACTTTCATTGGTAAATTGATCTTTTACCTTTAACCCTTAATGTGCCTTGAGCACACAGAGGTGGATTTGTTGTTGAACAACCAGTTTGCTGCTGTGGTGTTTGCTTTTCTTCAGTTAATAGTATGTGAAGGCCTGACATATTGAGCTCTGCTACAATGGATTCATTCTCTTCCGCCGTATGATACTACCCCTCTTTTAGAGTCAGCTATAACCTTCCTTTCTGATGCCATGTATGACCTGGTACAAAGGCCAGAAATTGTGTCCTGTTAATGATAACATAGCATTGGTTTGGCTTCGACACTGGGCATCTTCCAAAGCCCAGTTGGCTCAACTGACCTTTCACAGGAAGCCAACATGGATTTAGCCAAGGAAGATCTTGTCTTACTAATCTGCTATATTTTTTTGATGGTGTGAATAAACAGGTAGACAAAGGTGAGCCGGTTGATATAGTGTATCTGGATTTTCAGAAAGCTTTTGAGAGGGTCCCTCATGAGAGACTCTTGGTGAAATTAAAAAGTCATGGGATAGGAGGCAGTGTACTATTGTGGATCAGGAACTGGTTAAAAGATAGAAAGCAGAGAATAGGGCTAAATGGCAATTTTTTTTCAATGAAGAAAGGAGAATAGTGGAGTAGTCCAAGGATCATTCATAAATGACCTTGAAATGGGACTAACGAGTGAGGTGATCAGATTTGCAGATGACACAAAATTATTCAAAGTTGTAGAAACACAAGAGAATTGTGAAAAAATGTGAGAGGATCTTGATAAATTGGAAGGCTGGACATCCAAATGGAACAAGTGCAAAGTTATGCACCTAGGGAGAAACAAACCAAACTTTGGTTAGATGATGCAGGGTTCGACATTAGGGACCACCACCCAGGAAAAGGATTTAGGCATCATCAAGGATAATACATTGAAACCCTCCAACCAGTGTGCAACAATGGCCAAGAAAGCAAACAGAATGCTAGGAATCATAAGGAGAGGAATAGAGAATAAAACCAAAGAAATTATAATACCTCTGTATCGTTCCATGGTGCGACCGTACCTTGAATATTATGTGTAGTTCTGGTCACCATATCTTAAAAAGGATAAAGGGGAATTAGAAAAGCTACAGAGGAGACCTACCAAAATGATAAAGGGGATGGAAGAAAAGCCCTATGAGGAAAGGCTTAAAAGATTAGGGCTCTTCAACTTGTTAAAGAAATGACTGAGGGGAGATATTATTATTATTACAGTTTTTTATATACCGCGCTATTCGGCATCAGCGCGGTTTACATCATAACATAACTACCATGACGACAAGGTGTCTGGTTTTACATTGAACAGGGAAAAAAAAAACTTGGATAACAGGGTTAACTATATACATAAGCTATTTACACTGCAGGATAGGTAAAATCAGATCATAAGTAAGGGGGCATCTCTAGAGGGGTGATTTCTTGAGAGGGATATCTAGGCTCAAAGGTCATCAGGGAAGTATTGGATGAAGAGGTAGGTTTTGAGTGCCTTCCTGAACTGATATAGATTGGTTATGGCCCTAATGTCAGGGGGTAGAGCATTCCAGCATCTGGGGATATAGAAACTGCACGCTCTGTTTGTGGTTGTCTTGTTGCACTTTGTTGATTCCTTTGGTGTGATTAGCAGGTTGATAGCTGTTGCTCTTCTCGATCTGTTGGGGGGTACCATGTGGAAAAGATGCGTGAGTGAGGGGGAGGAAATGCCTTTGATTGCCTTGAATGTTAATATGACAGACATCTATAAATTAATGAATAGAAACATAGAAACATAGAAACATGACGACAGAAAAAGACCACATGGCCTATCTAGTCTGTCCTTCCATAACAACAACTACAACAGTCCACTTTTTACCTTTAGAGATCCTCTGTGTTGGTCCCATGCTTTTTTGAATTCAGTTACTGTCCTCATCTCTACCACCTCCACTGGGAGACTATTCCACGGATCCACTACTCTTTCCGTAAAGAAATATTTCTGCATATCACTCCTGAATCTATCTCCCTTCACCCTCATCCCATGTCCCCTCGTAGCAGAACTTGCTTTCAATTGAAAGAGGCTCCCTGAACATTTATGCCACAGAGGTATTTAAACATCTCAATCATATCACCTCTATCCCGCCTTTCCTCTAAGGTGTACATATTAAGATCCTTAAGTCTGTCCTCATATGCTTTATAATGAAGCCCATTAATCATTTTAGTAGCAACCCTCTGCACCGACTCCATCCTGTTCATATCCTTTTGAAGGTGCGGTCTCCAGAATTGCACACCATACTCCAAATGAGGTCGCACCAAAGACTTATACAGAGGCATTATCACCTCTTTTTTTCTGCTAGCCATTCCTCTCTGTATGCACGCAAGCATCCTTCTAGCTTTTGCTGTCGCCTTTTCTACCTGTTTAGCTACTTGGAGTAGAATGGGTAAATGTAGATCGGTTGTTTACTCGATTAAAAAATTGAGAGACCAGGGGACAGACAATGAAGCTACAATGTAACCCATTTAAGACTAATAAGAGAAAATATTTTTTTTCACTCAACGTGTAATCAAAATCTGGAATTCATTACTTAAGGATGTAATAAAAGCTATTAAAGTAGCTGGGTTTAAAAAAGGTTTGAATAAATTCCTGGAGGAAGGGTCCATAAACCATAATTAAAGAGGACCCAGGAAAATTGCTTCCCACAGGACAAGCATTGTGAAACCTATGTACCTTTCTGGGAATCTAACAGGTATTTGTGATCTGGATTGGCCACTGTTGGAAACAGGTTACAGGGCCTGATGGGCCACTATGGCATTTCTTATGGTTCTTCATGACCCAGTATGCCATTTCTTGTGTTCTTAGCAATAAAATTATTCTGTACTTTTAAGGGATTTATGAAAGGTGTTTATTATATTTTGTCACATTTTTTTTGTTTTTTATTTTTTACTGTTCAGATGGGCATTCTCCTGTACACGTTTGATACATCTGACTTTTTTGATGGGTTCTTCTGAATGTTTTTTGGTATGTCTTCCTGTTTGTTTGTTTGGGTTTTTTTTGAAATCTGTGTATTGACATGAATCATTGAATGTGTTTTGCATTTTATATTTTCTCTTTTTTTTTTTATTTCAGTATATGGACTTGAGGTATTGCCCCTAGCTCAGACTTCTGCCAAAATTAGCCAAGTAGGACATTGAACATTAAAACTCTATTTAATTCAGAATAAAGTTTAAGAAGGAAGCAAGGTGGCTGCATAGTTGTTTTTGCTGATCTCTGCTGTTATTTAATATAGCAATAAGTAATTTTTGGCATGTTCTTTTTTATTGGGTGAATTTAACTGCTTTCTGAGCAGCAGTATGAGATAGCATCTGTAACATCTTAAGTGTTTGGGAAGAGCTAACAAAACAGTTTCTAATTTGGAAGTATATTGGACTAAACTCTCAAATTACTAAAGATAATCCTTAATTGCAGATTTTGTTAGCATCCTTGTCTTCAAAACTAATGGTGTCTATATTCAGTGGTGAAGGTCAGTGCCTGGACACCATCGCTGAAAATCGCTGCTGACTAGATAGCTGCCATGACTGCCCCTACTCCACCCACTGACCACCCTGGATTTAATTGGGCATCTTTTTTGTACTCTGTGGGAATATTCAGTAGCACTGTCTGGATAGTGCTGCTGAATATCAGGATGACTATGGTTTAGCCGGTTAGAAGGTCCTGCTAATCAGCTAAACCCTTTTGAATACTGACCCCAGTCTGAATAATTGGAAAGATAATTCAGTTCTAGATATTAAAATGTGGTAGAATGTAGTCAATCTTGCACATACATACAAAATGGCTGGTATTGAAAAGAAAAATGATCTGTATAAACGTAATCATATTTGGGTATCATTTGTTGGTTTCTATCTGTATTGAACTGATATGTTAAACCAGTCCAAAGCATGGTATTAGCAAGCCATACTTTATTCATAAATTCACAAATCACACAAATCTGATTGAGTTTTTTGACTGGGTGACTAGATCAGGAGCATGCGATGGATGTCATCTACCTGGATTTCAGCAAAGCCTTTGATACTGTTCCTCATAGGAGGCTTATCAATAAGATCAATAGTTTGGGGATGGGTCCCAAGGCGGTGAACTGGATGATAAATTGGTTGACTGACAGACAACAGAAGGTAATGGTAAACGGAACTCACTCGGATGAAAGGAGGGCGATTAGCGGGGTGCCCCAGGGTTCGGTCCTGGGACCAATACTATTCAATGTATTTGTGAGTGATATTGCTGAAGGACTGAATGGAAAAGCCTGTCGTTTTGCAGATGACACAAAAATTTGCAATAGATTGGACTCCCCTGAGGGAGTGGAGAACATGAGGAAAGATCTACAAAAGCTGGAAGAATGGTCTAATGCTTGGCAGTTAAGATTTAATGCGAAGAAGTGCAGTGTCATGCACTTGGGAAGCAGAAATCCAAGGGAAATGTACACGATAGGGGATTAGAGGTTGTTGTGCACTGACCAGGAGAAGGACCTTGGTGTGATTATTTCTGAGGATCTCAAGGTGGCAAAACAGTGTGACAAGGTGATGGCAAAAGCCAGGAGGATGCTGTGTTGCATACAAAGAGGAATTACCAGCAGAAAGGAAGAGGTACTAATGCCACTGTACAAGTCACTGGTAAGGCCTCACTTGGAATACTGTGTTCAGTTTTGGAGACCATATCTCGCAAAGGATATAAAAAGACTGGAAACGGTTCAGAGGAAGGCAATCAAAATGATTTGGAGCCTGAGTCAGAAGACTTATGAGAAGAGACTTGAAGACAAAATAAGTACACTCTGGAGGAGAGAAGAGACAAGGGAGATATGATTCAGACCTTTAAATACTTAAAGAGTATTAATGAGCAAACAAACCTCTTCCAAAGATGGGGAAGCTGTACAACTAGAGGGCATAACATGAAGCTGAAAGGGGGTAAATTGAAAGGCAATGTCAGGAAATACTTTTTCACTGCAAGGGTGGTGGATGCTTGGAATGTCCTCCCGATGGAAGTGGTGGGCAAATATATTGATAGAATTCAAAATGGCATGGGACAGACACAGTGGATCCCTTTATAGCAACAGGATAAAATCAAAATAACCATAACTATCTCTTATCTCAAGAAATAGGGGTGTCCTACACGGTGCGGTGGGTACACCCCCAAAACAAAGGTGTGGGGAGGGGTAACCTGAATGGAGCGGCAGGTACACCTACTCTTGCCACCTTGCTGGGCAGACTAGATGGACCATACTGATCTTTATCTGCCGTCATATACTATGTTACTATGTATGTTACTATGGACACATCATATGAAGAAAGAGATCATTAGAAAAAGACATCATGCTTGGTAAGGTTGAAGGTCAACACAAAAGAGGAAGGCCAGCAATGAAATGGATCGATTCAATAACAGCAGCTATTGATGACACTCTATCAACAATGGACATCCGAGTGAAGACCAAACACAGTTTAGGACAGCTAAGTCATCAGTGTCGACACGACTCAATGCTATTTAACAACAACAACAGTGCGGTAACTGTAGAAGCACTATTAGTTTAATTTAAGCCTGGTATTCAGCTAATTTAAATGGAGAATTATCTGCAGAATGGCTAAATATTGCAATAACTGGATAATATTTTGGTCTACTCTTGCTTATCCTTTAATCTGTAACTTCTAACACCTGTTTGGATCTATACAGGCGTATCAATTCCACAAGTGACATCATCAAATCCTGCATACAACATAATTCACTTTACTTCTTTTTTGTCAGACTAAATGATGCAAAGCTACTATAAACCAGCTTCTCTTTAACACAAAGGGTACAGCAATTCTTTATTAATAAAACCCCTTTGAAACTAATTTTTATGCGGTGCCAAAAGTTCATAAAAATTTAAATACCCTCCTGGATGTCCAATTGTTGCTGGGAATAATTCTGTTCTTGAGCCTTTAGCCATTTTTATTGATTAGTTACTTAATCCCTGCTCAGGCTAGATCATTTGTGGAAGATACAACAAAAATTATAAATATCTTGGTGACTGGATAACATTTAAACTGAATACCGGTTAGTAACCTTTGACATTACAGTAGCGACATTATATATAGTTGCTTCCGAAGAAGAAAATGTATATTGTTTTCATTGGATGTCATCTATTCATTTATGGAAACGTTATTTAGATGACATCTTTTGTCTTTGGAAAGGATCCCTGTCTTTACAAGAATTTGTTAAGCGGCTGAACGCTCGAAAATCTAATTTACCATTTGAGCAATCTAGCTCTATTCTTCGGATAACTTTACACCAGAAATCTGTAGCTTGCAATAATTTTTCTAGTCATCATCCATTTAAACTTAAAAAGGGGCTACCAGTTAGTCAATTTCTTAGACTTTGATGAATTTGTTATAATAAAGAAGAATACAAGATTCAAGCCAGCAAGTTTGTCCAATGCTATTTAGATCGTTGGTATCCTATGGATGTTTGTTTATTTATTTATTTATTTAATATTTTTTATATACCGTCTTTCTACAATTCAAGATGGTTTATATGGAACTAAAATTTTGTTTATTTTATTTTATTTAGCTGTGCTCATATACCGCCTTTCTCCGTGTCAAAACGGTTTACAAAAACCAGGGAGAAATACAGTGAAAGATATAGCATAGGTAAAAAAGAGGGGGCGGGGGGGGGGGGTTCAAATGTATGTGCATCAACAAGGAGTTCAAAACAGTGCAGTCATAATATTTACAAATTTCAGGTTTGTTCAGGGTCTCATGTTGACCAGGATGGGGGATGAACCTGGGGTCAGTTGATGCATGCCCGTTCCTGTGCTAGGTGTATGGTGAATAGGTGAGTTTTTTGTTGCTTCCAGAAGAAGGTGAAATCCTTATTACCACAAATGTTGTTTGGAAGGGAGTTCCACAATGAGGGGGCATATAAGTTAAAAGCAGGGTTGCAGGACTGTTGGTTAAATTTCGTTCTTTCGTGTGGTACTGCCAGTAGGTCGGTTGTGGGCTGTTGTGTTGGTCTATTGGAGCTCAGTCTTGTTAGTAGGGTGCTCATATCTGTAGTGTGTTATTGGTGAAATGCTTTTTGAATCAGTACCAGTGTTTTATATTCGATCCTTACCTCAAGAGGGAGAAAGTGGAGATCCCTTAATATTGGGGTGATAATCTTGTCTTTTCCCTTCTTTGTATGATCCTTGCTGTTGTGTTGAGGGCTGTCCATAGAGGGTTGAGGCTGTTGGTCAGGAGTCCATGGTATAACACATTGTAATATTCCATGTGGGGAGGATCATTGCTTGCATGACTGATCTGAAGTCTGGTGGGTCAAGGAGTGGTCTGAGGCGTTGAAGAATCTTGGCTTTGAAGAATATGGTTTTTGCTGTTGTTGCGATCTGTTGTTTGAAAGACAGTGCTAGGTCCAATATTACCCCTAGATACTTTATGTGAGGTTGGACCTTAATTTGTGTTGATCCCAGGGTGAGGTGGGTCGGGGGGTTAAGGTTTGGTCCTTTGTAACAAACAGAGCTTCCATTTTTTTGAGGTTTATAGTGAGGATGTTGCCCTGTAGCCATTTGGAAACATCAATGAAACAGTTTGTTAGGTCCGGGTTTGATGGATTTGGGGTTATAATGGGACCATAGAGCATATTGTCATCTGTGTATACATGGAAATCAACAAGGAGAGTCCTTATCGATGAGCAGAGTGGTTTGAGGTAGATGTTGAAAAGCATAGCTGTGTTTCATGGTAAGGGGTGGAGACAGTAGTGCTGGTTCGAATTAGTTGATGTCGGCTGTCAGGTAGGATTGGAACCATTGTATAACTTTGTCTTTAATGCAAATTTCTCTTAGTCGATTTAGGAGGATGATGTGAGAGATGGTATCAAATGCAGCAGAGATGTTCAAAAAGATCAAGGTGTATCCAGTGTGCTTGTTCTGGATTCCTTTAAAAAAACATATAAGCGAGGTTTCCATGCACATCGAGTCTGCCTTTCCATATCAACCACTACAATGGTCCCCCTTTTTTCCTTTAGAAATCCTTTGTGTTTATTCCATGCTTCTTTGAATTCAGATACTGTCCTCATCCCTAAAACCTCCACTGGGAGACTATTCCATGGATCCACCACTCTTTTGTAAAGAAATATTTCCATATATCACTCCTGAATCTATCCCCTTTCACCCTCATCCCATGTCCCCTCATAGCAGAGCTTGCTTTCAATCGAAAGAGGCTCTGCTCCTGTGCATTTATGCCACGGAGGTATTTAAACGTCTCAATCATATCACCTCTATCCCGCCTTTCTTCTAAGGTGTTCGTATTAAGATCCCTAAGTCTGTCCTCATATGCTTTATAATGAAGACCACTAACCATTTTAGTAGCCACCCTCTGTACCGACTCCAGCCTGTTTATATCCTTTTAAAGGTGCAGTCTCCAGAATTGCACACAATACTCCAAATGAAGTTGCACCAAAGACTTATACCGAGGCACTATCACCTCCTTTCTTCTGCTGGCCATTCCTCTCCGTATGCACCCAAGCATCCTTCTAGATTTTACTGTCACCTTTTCTACCTATTTAGCTACTTTAAGATCATCAGATACAATCACGCATAGTTCCTGCTCTTCTTTAATGGACAAAAGTACTTCACCCCCTATGCTATATTGCTCCCTTGGATTGCTGCAGCACAACTGCATGACCCTGCATTTTTAAATATTAAATCTCAGCTGCCAAATTCTAGACCATTCTTCAAACTTAGCTAGATCCATCCTTATGTTATCTACACCTTCCTAGGTGTCTACTCTACTGCAGATTTTGGTATCATCTGCAGAGGCAAACCTTACCCGACAGCCCTTCCGCTATATCACTAACAAAGATGTTAAAAAGAATCGAACCAAAGACAGATCCCTGGGGCACATCACTGGTAACCTCCTTCTCCTCAGACTGAGCTCCATTTACCTGTATCCTTTGTCGCCTCCCACTCAATCAGTTTCTAACCAAAACAGTAACTTCAGGGTCCATCTCTAGGGTGCTCAGTTTGTTTATAAGTTGCCTGTGAGAAACAGTGTCAAAGTCTTTACTAAAATCTAATTACCTCACATCTAGGGCTCTCCCTTGATCCAACTCCCTAGTCACCCAGTCAAAGAAATCAATCAGATTTGTCTGACAAGACCTGCCTCTGATGAATCCATGTTGCCTCGGAACATGTAATCCGCTAGACTCCAGAAACCTCACTATTTTCTCTTTCAGCAGAGTTTCCATTAATTTACTCACCACCGAAGTTAAACTAACCGGCCTGTAGTTTTCAACTACATCCTTATTTTTGTGTAAAGAGATCGCGTGTGCCTCTCTCTAGTCCTTTGGCACCACTCCCGACTCCAACATGGCATTAAAAAGGTCAGTCAGTGGAACTGCTAGAATGTCCCCAAGTTCCCTCACTATTCTAAGGTGTATCCCATCCGGTCCCATTGCTTTGTCTACTTTAAGTTTAGCTAGTTTCTCATGAACACAGTCTTCTAAAAATTGTTCAAGATGCATACATCAGGATTATTTGTTGTTATCATCACAGAATCAAATAGTGAAAATACTCCTGTAGTGTATGCTTTACCATTTTCTGTTAAAGATCAGATCATGTCCACAAACCACCCTAGGTTAAGGTAATAAAGTACCGTAAATGCTATAAAAATTACCAAAACAAGAACCCCCAAAACCAAAGAAAATATTTTTTCTAATCTTTTTGTCAGATAAAGCCGAGGGAAGTCAGTATGAATTACTGGCCCCTCCAGACGGCATCATCCCTTTTATTTGAAAGTATAAACTTCATCAAAAAAACTTAGCTTATTTGTCAATCAATCTCCAACCAAGCACGACGTGCACGTTTCGGGATCCGCTCCCTGTATCAAGTGCAATCTCCTTCAATTTGTATAAACCGCCAAACGTCGCCGAGCTCACATGCTCGGTATGTTTTTAAAGGGTACTTCTTTTCTTATTGGCTAACACCACCCATCACCGAAGATCCAATCAGATGGTAGGGGCACCCCACTGAATTAGGGGAACTCCACCAATGTCATGGATGACATCATACACGACTTGCCCAATCGATTTCCTTATTGAGGCCAGAGGGGTTCACTGTGCCTAATTTAAAAATCCAGCCCTGTTCACGTCGCTGAAGTAAGGTCACACGATCACCGCCTCTAGGATCCAAGGGGATATGATCAATTATGGTCCAATAGAAATCAGAAAATTCATGTTTTAACAAAAGACAATGATCCACTAGCAGGGCTGATAAGGTTTTATTACATATGCGAGATGGATGTTCACTCAAATGAGTCTTCATCGGTCGGATCGTCCTACCTACATATAACAGGAGGCAAGGGCATTGTAGAACATATACTACATAAGATGACCCACAATCAGTGTCCCACCTACGGTGAAATTTCTGTCCTGTTATAGAGTGCAACCATTCACATCCCGTTAACGTTGTGGTACACTGTATACATATCCCACAGCAAACGTGCCCCTGATTCTCTGAAGGCGGTAAAGGGCGATCCATTGAAGTTGTGGTCCAAACCAATAGATCACTTATGTTGGATCCACGAGAGAACGCTACCCACAAGGGCTTATCAAAGCATGGGTGCAACCCCAGTATATGCCAATGTTTTCTCAATATTTTAACTATTTCCATGCTCAAGCTCATATATGGCAATATTCCTACAACAGCGTCCAAAGGCTCATCATCATGGCCACTTTTCCAGGTGTCATCCAGTAGCCATTCTCAGTGAATATGCCAAGCTCGAAGATATGCTTTGCGTATCACTTTTTCAGGGTAACCCCGCTGACAGTCGCATGCTTAGATCTTCCACGTGATATTTAAAATCCTCAAAAGAGGAACAGAGACGTCTCAAACGTAAAAACTGAACAAATGGCAAACCCTTCCGTAAAGGTTCAGGATGGAAACTCCGATAGTTCAGCAAACTGTTACGTTGAACAGATTTACGAAATAAAGACGTAGAAAACCGGTCATCTTCTTTAATAACAACCATATCTAAAAATTCAATCCGGCGATCATCAATATGATCTGTAAATTTCAAATTTGATTTACAGCTAGGAGCTAGGATTTGACATGGGCTGATGGTGGGGCTAGGAAAGAAGTAGAAATGGGCTGATGGGGTGCTGGGATTGGAAATGAGCTGATGGAGGGACTTGGATGGGGGAGCTAGGACTGGAAATGGGCTGATGGTGGGGCTAGGATAGGACTAGAAATGGGCTTATGGGGGGCTAGGACTGGAAATGGGCTGATGCGTGGACTAGAAGGGAGCGGATGCTGGGTGGGGCTGGAACTAGAAGGGAGCTGATGTTGGGGGAGGATTAGAATGGGATAGAGCTGGGAGAGTGAAAAAATATTTTGTGTGGGAGGGAAGACAAATCTACAATTGGCCGGATATTGGAAGAGTAAGTGGGGATTGAGGATGGAGGGGTAAAATTTGAGTGGATGAAATAGGAATGAGGAAAAAGCAAAAGGAGAAAGATTAGTATGTTAAAGCAGATGTAGAGAGAGAATGGAAAAAAACTAGAAGCGTGAAGAAAAGACAAATGGACAACAGACGATGGAGAGTTAGCAGAAGACACGAAGAAACCAGAAGAAAGTGGATGGAGCAAATGCAACTGAAAAAAAATGCACAAAAGGTAGAAAAATATCTCTTTATTGAATTTATTAACTGAAATATGCCAGCTCTGGGAAATGTGCATCATTAACATCTGCGCTTTGTTTGGTACAAGAGGAAATTAATTTATAGTTGTATTTCTACAGTGTTGTTGGGCTTTTGGGGTTCTCAGTTTAATTATTGTCTTCCTGTTTCTACATTGTGATTTCTTGTTTGGTGACGGTCTATGTTCTGCATGTGTAACTGAGCTGAGGTATTCTGTTTATGTAATTCCTATTTGACATTGCCACTTGTTCTCTTTCGCCAGTAGGTCATGTATTGTTATTCTCTGAAATGTATTGGTTTAATATTTTCAGTGTAGCCTTTTGATAGGTAGGGTCTTGTGCTTTGTGAGTCCTGGTAGTGCTGTTATGATACGGCGGGTTTGCTATGGGTTCTAAATGGGCAGTGTTTGTAGTAGTTCCTAATGTGCCTGGCAGTTGGCACTGGATTATAGTAATGTAGAAATCTTTTAGTCTTTCTTTATCCATACACTCATTAAGAGGCATGTTTACTAAAAGTTAGTGTAAGGTAACATTATGCAAATATTTATGCAAATGAGTTCTCTTATGCAAATGAGGCCCCGCACCAAGTCTCCGCACATGGCCCCGCACCCCCCTTGGGCCGCCCCTGTCCCCCAGTGAGATGTATTGGTATTCTCTAAGATGTATTGGTTTAATATCTGCAGTGTTGCCTTTTGATAGGTAGGGTTTGGTGTTTTGTGAGTCCTGGTAGTGCTGTTATGATAGGGTGGATTTGCTATGGATTCTAAATGGTCGGTATTTATAGTACTTCCTAATGGGCCTGGCGGTTGTCACTGCAATATAGTAATGTAGAAATATTTTAGTCTTTCTTTATCCAGACACTCATTAAGATGCATATTTACTAAAAGTGCATGTTAATATTATGCAAATATTTATGCAAATTAGACTCCTCATACAAATGAGGCCCCGCAATTAATCTCAACAACGATAGACAGCGGTTATGACCGGTGAAAGATAAAGAGTACTGGGATGTCATCAGAGAATATATTCCAAGAACATTGAAAAACAACGAGTTGTCCTCAGGAGAAGCAATTTGTTGATCCCCTTGATAAACCCAACAGGAGAAACGCCAGAGCGTTTAGAATATTGAGGCGTTGGGGTTCTTTTTCATCAAGTCCAAAGGGGCGTTTGTTGGCACCATTCTGCATAAGATAAGTGGAGTGGTGACTGGTATTTAAAGTTTTTTAAGAAAAGAC
This sequence comes from Ichthyophis bannanicus, assembly GCA_033557465.1. Classification (NCBI taxonomy): domain Eukaryota; kingdom Metazoa; phylum Chordata; class Amphibia; order Gymnophiona; family Ichthyophiidae; genus Ichthyophis; species Ichthyophis bannanicus. The sequence goes on along the minus strand of CM066036.1, from coordinate 728,140,403 downwards.
AAATATACAAAAAGAGCAATATAGATTTTAAAAAATTAAGAAAAAATACTATGCCTATGGTCATTGATGTGAACGGACACTATCTTGGGAGAGTTTCATTACCCATAAAAAAGTGTCAAACAATACCGTTTATCTGAGACCGTTGGCAAAAAGAAAAAAATGAGTAAAAAAATGAGTTAAAGAAATGAGTTGAAATTAAAGAAATTTAATTGAGGAAACATCTTATGTTGGCTATATCATACAGTGTACTCGTATAAAATTATATGTGGAGAAAACAAGATGGACTATGAATACAGTACATCCCAGTGGTCTTAACCAGAAGACTGATTGGTATTTTCTGAATAAGCTAATTTGGATTTAGCCAATAAGAGCTGTTTAGGGTGGATCTTGCAAGAGTTTTAAAAGAACATCGCGGCCATCTTCTTTTGAAAGCCATGGAAGCTCACTGACTGTGGGAAGATCGGTCTGTATAAAGAAGGCATTATAGAAGAAGTTCTTGTTCTGTGATTTTTAAGATAAGTATATCAATTGGTATTATCAGTGTCCTGATGCAGAATTAAGCTAAAGCTATTCAAAACGCGACTGTCATGGTCAGCTGTATGTTGATATAGAATAGGAAACTTTGGCTGAATGATAATTTTTTTACAGAATAAGAGACTTGAATAATTTTTGTTTAAATAAAAAAATAAAATGAACTAAAACTGATTGAGAGCAGCTGGTTTATCGAAGCTTTGCATGATTTAGTCCAACAAAAAAAAAAAATAAGTGAGTTACATTGCATGCAGAATTTGATGGCATCCTTCAGGGCCGTACTGAGTCTTTGGTGCGACCTCATTTGGAGTATAGTGTGCAGTTCTGGAGACCGCACCTTCAAAAGGATGTGAACAGGATGGAGTCAGTGCAGAAGGTGGCTACTAAGATGATTAGTGGTCTTCATTATAAAGCATATGAGGACAGACTTAAGGATCTTAATATGCACACCTTAGAGGAAAGGCGGGATAGAGGTGATATGATTGAGATGTTTAAATACCTCCATGGCATAAATGTTCAGGGAGAGAGCCTCTTTCAATTGAAAGCAAGTTCTGCTACGAGGGGACATGGGATGAGGATGAAGGGGGATAGATTCAGGAGTGATATGCGGAAATATTTCTTTATGGAAAGAGTAGTGGTTCCGTGGAATAGTCTCCCAGTGGAGGTGGTAGAGATGAGGACAGTAAATGAATTCAAAAAATCATGGGACAAACACAAAGGATCTCTAAAGGTAAAAAGGGGACTGTTGTAGTTGTTGGTATGGAAGGACAGACTAGATAGGCCATGTGGTCTTTTTCTGCCATCATGTTTCTATGTTTCTATAAATATGCTCTGTGTGCGACTTGCCCTTTTGGCGTTCCCGTCCCTCCCCCATCATCATCTCACTGCCTTCATGTCCAGCTGGCTGCCTGTGCTTGCCCTGCCGCCGCCACGTTTTGTCTTCTCGGAGGCAGCAGCAGTGAAACAATCCTGACTTCCAGTTTTAAAAAAGATCCACATGGGTTTTGTATGCAGTTCTGGCTCCTCCCTCCCTTCTCTGCTGTAGGTGGCATCAGAGGAAGGAGGGACCAGGCCAGCCATTCAAACGTGGGTCTTTGCAACTCCATGTTTAAATGGCTGACCTGGTCCCTCCCTCCTCTGATGTCACCAACATCAGAGAAAGGAGGGAGGGACCAGAACTGCAACAAGTGTAGAGTTGAAGGACCTATGTGGGGTTGTTTTGTTTTAAAATGGAAGTCAGGTCTGTTTCGTTGCTGCCGATGCCACTGCTGCTGAGAAAACAAAAAGTTGTAGTGGGGGGGGGGGGGGAGGGGGAGCTGAGGTTGACAGCCCGAAATGCGCCCCTAAGCCTCTGCGCCATATGCGGCTGTACCTCTCTCACAGGGCTAGGTATGGCACTGGCATCCTTTAATCTGGCCATATAGCAATTTAAATTAACATGTACCAACTATATACATTTTTAAAATACATGGTTAGACAACTTAAGCATTCACAAGCCACTGGCAAACATTATTTTTTTTATATATATTGGTCCAAATTTGTTTATGTTAAAGAAGCATTTCTACTTCCATATCAGGGTCTAATTTCATAGATTCATATTGTCTCTTTTCAGGTTATTTTATATTTTGTTTGAATTAAAAATGATCAGGTCACTATTCTCCCACGTCAACTAATAGATTTTTAAACACTAACCACTGTAAGTAAGAGACACATATTCAGTGTTGCTATATGTTGTCGTGACCCTCGCCTGGGCCAAAGGCTTACAGGTATAGGGCTGCCAATGTTTGTCCTTAAATAAAGAGTTAGTATCCTTGTCTCCAGCAGGGAACTCTGGGACTTGTAGTTGATTCTTTTACTCAAAGACAAAGTAGTGTGAGACCGTTGGTTTTTAAGGCAAAACAAGAATTTGTATTTAGGTTCCCATAAGCACTAAGGTTCAACACAGACATAAGGATTATTCTCCAAGTAAATAATAACAGGAAACATATGCAACTGGAACTGAAGAAACTGAAAGAACCTTTAAACATGTGCAGCTGTTTTCAGCAAAAACATTTCAGCAAGCAAATCACAGCTTCCTTTGCTCGTCCAGCACAGCTAAATTTCTTCATTTATCATGTGCTGCTTTGGTTATCAAACTCTAGGTTAAGCAAGGGTTCTTTACCTTAGAAGAAGTTCCTGGCATTCACATGGCTAGGTAAAACCCTGCTTCTCAAAAGCTTCTTCTCTTAACACTTTTTATCACCAACTTTCAAACTTCCTTCTTACACAAAGAACAGTCCATAGGAGACTCCTCAGTAACAGAATCCTACCCAAAGGAGTCAATTTGCATTTCTTCCTGTGCTACGAAATGCTTGTCTTTCTCTGGGTTTTCATTAACTCCTTCAAGCTTACTGTTCTGTAGGAACTTCTGAATTTACTTCCACAGCTGCTCTCCCTGATATGGAATATTTGTACCTTGAGAGTGGGGCTTCTTTCCCTGGATCAATTGCCTCAATGCTTCAATCGTGTTCAACTCTGGTTCTCTGCCCTCGGCTGGGTTCTGGTCACTTCCAGTTGTAACCGTATTCACCCACCTTCTGGCAGCTTGAATTCTCTGAGCTGGTTCACGAACACTCTGCACTGCAATTTGTTCCTCGTTGTCAGCAACTCTCCCAGCCACCCATCTGCTGGCTTCTGAACTAAGAATACCTCTCTTAAAAGGACTGCTTCCTCTGTTGCTGCTTCCTTTCTTGATGGAGCCGTTCTCCAACTCGAAGTCAAACTTCCCACTTCCCCTCTTCCTCTCCTTTGAACAGGGCTTATAAAGCTGTTTCCTAACTAACACTCCCCTGTCTCTGCACAGGTGATTATCATTACCTTCCAAGCCTGCACTTACGTTAGAGCTTGGGTGTGGCTTGGCTTCAGCAACTACGTGCTTCTTTCCTTTGCCTGCAGTCTGAACCCTGTGAATACCTTGCCTGTCTCTCACCTTAAAGGCATATTCACTGTTTTCTTCTGTTTCTATCAGCTCAGCACAGCTCTCATCATCACAATGTATAGTCAGTAGCACTTAGTATACATAAATACCAATGACCACAGGTGACTATAAGGCACATTTTAGAAAGGACATCTGGCTGCATTCAAGTCAAACCATTTGATATACAGCAGGAGGGGCAGTCAAGAATGTAGTCATGTAAAATCAGCCTTTTCCACCCTGAAAGATACAGATGTCTGCTGCATTATAGCGAAAATAGGGATGCACATAGATATTGGCTAGTGATGTGTAGGAAGCCTCTGTATATTAGAAACTTGAATGTGGTATATTTTATTTATTTATTTATTTATTTATTTAACTATTTCTTTTATACCGCCCCTTCCAGAGATCAAGGGCGGTTTACATATAACAGGTTAACAGTCTTGTACACATTTGTATACATTCTTTACATAGAACAATAGAAACTAACTATTTACATTGAACAATAAAATTTAACTTAGTGGGTATTAAAGTAGAACAAAACATCAAACATTTTTTACAAATGTATATTTACAGTGTGTGGTGTGTAGTGCGGGTATTTGTGTAGGTGCTGGAATTTAGTTCCTTTTATGTCTTCATTGGGGCGTGTGTGAGGGTGGGCAGGCATGTGGTTATGGTGTTGGGATTAAGGGAGTTTGTGTAATTGTTTCCACGTTTGTAGTGGGGCTGGCTTTGGGGGAGTAGGGGATTTCAAAATGTTCAGTGAACAGGTAAGTCTTTAATTCTTTTCTGAATTGGATGAGGTCTTTTATGGTGCGAAGTTCAATAGGGGGTTGTTCCAGAGTGTAGGAGCAGTGAATGAGAATGCTCTGGAGCTAGTGGTTTTCTTAGTCTTCCGGATGGCTTTTGGTATGATAAGGGAGTGGGCTGTGTTTTGTCTGTGGGCCCTTGTCGATGTTGGAGAGTGCAGTAATGTGGATAGGTGTGAGGGGGTTATGTCGTTTATGAGTTTATAGGTTGTTAGGATAATTTTGTATTTAATTCGACTGTTTATAGGGAGCCAGTGGAGTTCTAGCAGTATTGGGGTTACGTGATCTGTTAAGCGAGCTTTAGCAATTACTTTAGCACAGATGTTTTGAGCTCTTTGTAGGAGGTATGTGTTTTTTTGAGGAAGGCCTATAAGGAGACTATTGCAATAGTCGAAATGAGGGGTGATCAGGGTACTTACTACAGATCTAAAGTCTTGTGTTTCGAGGAGTGGTCTTAGGTGTTGAATAGTTTTGAGTTTGTAGAAAATAGTTTTTACTGTTTGTTTTATGTGTGGTATCATGGTGAGAGTGTGGTCTATTATTACTCCTAAGTATTTTACTTGTTTTTTAACAGGTATGGAGGTTTTGTTGATTGTGATTGTTTCAGGGTAAGTGTTTTCAGTCATAGATGACCTCATTACAAACATTGCCTCAGTTTTTTTGAGGTTGATGCTGAGGTGGTTAGATTCCATCCAGGAGGAGGTCTCTGCCATGCATTTGGATAGTGAGTCATATGTAGGGTTTTTAATGGTTATGGGGATAGCTAGCATGATGTCATCGGCATAAATAAAATGGTTAATCTTGTGTTTTTTAAATATGTTTGTTATCGGTTGGAGGTACAGGTTAAATAGGAGGGCTGAAAGGGCCGATCCTTGGGGTATTCCCTGTCCTTGTGGGAATGTTTCTGATGCTTGTTGGTCAATTTGGACTCGTATTAATCTATGTGAGATGTAGGATTTGAACCAGTTAAGGACCGTCCCGCCAATTCCTAGGTTCTCTAATCTGTTGATCAGTGTCGGGTGATTGATGTTATCGAAGGCGGCTGAGATATCTATAAATAGGAGTAAGAAACCATGGTGTTTGTCATCTGTGCCCCTGATGAGAAAGTCCATTAGTGTTATTAGGAGAGTTTCTACTCCGTGGGATGGGCGGAAGCCAAATTGGTGTGAGTCAAGTGGTTTGTGCTCATCAATGTGTTCCTGTAACTGAATTTGGATTGTTTTCTCTATTATTTTGGCAATGAATGGAATGCTGGCTATGGGTCTGTATGAGTTCGGGTCTTTTGAGTCAAGCTTATTATTCTTTATTATTGGTCGGAGTGTTGTGAGTTTTAGGGCATCGGGCATGATGCCTTGTGAAAGGGATTGGTTAACTATATCTTGTATGTTTACCGCCAGTTCATTTTTTGCACACTTAAACCATGATACAGGGCATGGGTCGAGTGGGGAGGTGGTGGTGTTTATCATTGTTATAATTTTGAGGAGTTGCTTTTGTTCTACCAACTGGAAATTTGTCCATATGTGGGTGGTTGTTGTGTTTGATAATAATGGAGTCGGGGTAGTGGTCTTGTTTTTTAGTTTTTCTGCAAAATGTTCTGCTAGTGATTGTATATTCATTGCTTGTTGTTTAGGTTCGGTGTTATTAGTTTTGGTTAGTGTTCTTACTATCGCGAATAACTCCCTAGGGCGGTTGATGGATGAGTTTATTACTTTGGAGTGGTAGTCTCTTTTGATTTGTTGATTGCGTTTTTGTATTCTATAAGTAGGAGCATGTATTGGGATTTGTTTTCCTCAGATTTAAGTTTTCTCCATCTCTTTTCTAGTCTCCTCAGTTGTTTTTTTAGTTGTGTCAGCTCTTTGGTGAACCATTTTTCTGTCTTTTTTGTTTGTTTATGTAAGACTCGTGTGGGGAGCGCTGCTTTTTGAATCGTTAGATTCCAATGAGCTATGGTTGAGTTGATGTCTGGTGAGACTGTGTTTAGTTTGGGTAATACTTTGTCAAGGAATGTGTCTTTGTCAAAGCGTATGAAACGTGATGTATGTGGATTTGTGTTTGTATTGTTTTTTGGGATTTGTGCCGGTAGCTGGATTGTGATAAGATGGTGGTCTGACCAGGGTACTTCTGTTATATTCGGAGTGTAATGTGGTAAGTGACTGCAGAGTGTGGATGAGAGGAAGATTACGTCAAGTATGTTGCCTTTCTTGTGTGTGGGAGCATGTATTATCTGAGTGAACCCCATTTGTGTCATAGCATCTATGAAGTTATCTGATTGTGTGTGGTTCAATGATGGGAGGTTCAAATCACCAAGGAGTATAAGTGGTTTGCTTTGCGACGCTGTGCATGCGAGTTCTAGAATAGGGGTGAGGTTTTTGTAGTCGGATGCTGGGGGTCTGTATATGAGGGTGAGAGCCAAGGTTTTATTTTCTATGTTAATGATGTCCATTCCATCTATATTATTTAGGTTTTTTAGGGTGAATTGTAGGTCTTTTTTGGTGAGAATTAATACACCCCCTCCTCTTTTTATATTCCGTTGGCAATTGAATATGTCATATTGATATGTGGTTAGTTGGTTTAGTAGTATAGAGTCAGTAGGTGAGAGCCATGTTTCAGTAATACAGATAATGTCAGGGGATGTGTCGTTTATTATGTCATTAATTATTGGTATTTTGTTTCTTATAGACCATATGTTTATTAGGGTGAGTTGTAATTTGGTCTTTGTATTGTCAGCTTGGTCGATTATATTGTTTATGGGTTGGTGTTTTATTTGGATGAGACGGTGATGGCGTTTATGGGAGGTGTGATGCGAATAGTGATTGTGAGAGTTTGGGTTTGTATAGCTATGTATTGGATTCTGGTACTGATTGTAGGTGATTGGGACGTAATTATAAGGGTTCCGGTAATGATTGTGGATGATTGGGATGTTTTTGTATGGGCTTTGATTGATTTTGTAAGTGTATATGTGTTGAGTTAGGAGGGTTATTAAAAAGAGGGTAAGAGGGAGATTTATAATCTTAGTAGGAGACATTGTGTTCATTTTTCTTTTGAGGTAGAGGGTTGAATGGTGAGGGAGTTGGTTAGAGGGAGGGAGATTATTGCTGGCAACAGTATTTCTAAACAACAGTGCAGGATGGGTATTCACTACTGGCACCAGTATTTCTAAACAACAGTGTAGGATGGGTATTCACTACTGGCAACAGTATTTCTAAACAACAGTGCAGGATGGGTATTTACTACTGGCAACAGTATTTCTATACAACAGTGCAGGATGGGTATTCACTACTGGCAACAGTATTTCTATACAACAGTGCAGGATGGGTATTCACTACTGGCAACAGTATTTTTATGAGTGAATTAGTTGGGCGATAACAGTTGCATGCAATGGTTACTAGCAACGGTGTATCTTTCTATTACTGACAACAGTGTATCTTTCTTTTAGGAGACAATTGTATGCAATGCTTTCTGACTACAGTACATTTAGTTGTTAGGAGATCGCAGTTGTATGCAATGATTACTGACAACAGTAAATCTAGCTTGGGAGGTAACACTTGCTTTTAACAATTACTGATTACTGACAACAGTATGTATTTTGTTATATACTAATGTGCATGAATGCTAGGAAATATATAGTTCATTTTGGTGTGGAATACTTGCTGTGATCAGAGAGCCTTCGTTGAGGGTGTGAGCGAGCTCAACTTTAAAAGGAGCTCAAGCTGCTTATAGTCATGTGAGATTTGAAACCAGCGAAGATCCAGCGTTATTGTTTGTGGCAGCAAAGTTTCTGTTTGGAACAAAGTTTCTGTTTGGAACAAAGTTTCTGTTTCTGTCATATATACTTGTCTACAGAAAAGGGGACATAGATATTCACAGTGCCCCTATCACAGAATGTGGCGGTGGATCTCTTCGTCTTGCACATCCCAGCCTGCCATTTTTCAAATGGGGACGTGTTGTAGCATGGGTGCCTGGAGAAAGGCTTGTTCTGTGTACTGGTGAGTATCTTTGAAGGAGTGAAAGGTATTGGAGGAATGAAAGGGTACTTCCCTCTTCATCAAACTTTTATGTTGCTGAAATGAGTATCTTTACTAATTCCGTTCACGCCCTGGAGTAAGATGTCTGCAATGCTGATTTCAAACATGCAGCTATAGTCAGAAGTCATGTATGTAGGCATGGCCACAGATGACTTGGATGTGATCACGCCAACACGTGCATCTTCAGGCTTTCTAAAATGTCTCCAGGAACATTTTTGAGATTTACTCATCTAAATGCCCATTTTCAGCCATCCAAATCATGAATAAAGCTTCTAAAAGGACCCTCTCTATATATAATGGTGCTATTCAGTCACTATGAGCCCGATTCTATAAGGCGAATAGTGGGGCTGTATGTCCTGGTGGGACATGCAGCCCCACTATCCATCTGACCCATATGCAGCAAAGCGATCTCCCCGCACGCACACAGCCTCAGTGTGGTGAGATCTGGATGGGGCATCAGGGGGTGGAGAGTGGGCAGAGCAAGGACGGGCTAGGCACCCAGGCATACAGGGCCGATTCTGGTCATGGCCCTGTACGTTCGGTGGGTGGAAAGTGGCCATGCTGCGTCTTCCACCTCAAAGATGGAATAGTGATGGCAGAGGACTGGCCCAGCAGCCCCCAACCAGCACAGCATCGGCAGGAGGTGAGCCACTGACGCCCAATCCTGGCCCTGGAAGACTTCAACAAGGGTTGGGTGGAGGGAAAACTGGACTGGTAGGGTGTCTGGCCATCGGCACTTCCACTGGGCATCCTGGTGCCATGGTGATGGGACGTCATGGCACGAGCACACCAGCAGGAGCAGAGGGAAGCATGGCCGTCTTGCTACCTAGATGTCTCCTGCGGCTGCTGCAGAGGCATACCAGGCAGTCTCGGCGCCCAATCCTGCTACCTCAGGAGCATCTTGATCCCGTGGTGCAGAATCAGGAACATTCCGGCCTGTCCAGTGCTTGGCCCTCCAGCCGGTCTGGACATTAACTCTCCATTGCCTCAGAAAAATCCAAGTTATCAATGTCCCTGTTTAATGTACATTACCAAGTTTCAATGTAAACCACTTTGATTGACATGATAAAGTGGTATATAAAACCTGTTAAATAAATAAATAAATGTACAACTGAGCAGCTTAATTTAGGATACGGATTGTGGCTGAAATTATTCACTATGAGCACAGTTCTAGAAGGGGTATGTCTGGGCAATCCGATCAGCCCCGAGCAGGATGGGCCTGTTTGGACTCAATTCTGAAATGCAGGAGCAAAACGTTCCTGCGGCAATCAGAATCGGACCCAATGACTGCCTCCATGCCCCTCCCACAGCTGCGGGGACATCCACAGGACTGAACAGCCAGATCCCCAGAACCCATCAGTGAGTGGCAGCCCGATGCCCCCTGCCCAGTTTACCCTCCCCCCCCCCCCGCATGGCCCTCAGCGGGCCTGCCAGGGCCATGGTCAGGCAGCAGGTCAGTGCCTGCCATGCGTCCACTGCATTTGAGGGGGCTGCCGGGCCGGGGCACATGGGGGACTAGTGCTTATTCCATCTCCGTGTTGGAATAAGCAGTGCATCCCCCTTGTGCCCCCAGGATGCACAGGGCTGTTATCTGAATTGGCCCTGTATGACCGGGTGTCTGGCCCACCCATGACCCACCCATGCTCTATCCCCAGGCCGCCCCCATCTCCATATCCTCATAGAGTGCCTCTGTGCATGTGGGGAGGCGGAGATCTACAATTCTGGAAAGACGGATGGCGAGGCTGCACATCCCACCAGGACTACAGCCCCGCTATTCTCCTTTCAGAATCTGGGCCTATGAGGGTTATTTTAGAAGCCTTAGTCATGATTCATACATATATAATAGGCATGTAAATCATAGACACATATAAATGGCCATTTGAGAAAGGGTCCAGTTTACATGTGGTAACCAAGTGCTTGAGGGCCAGACATGTTTGGGTGTGGCCTGAGCAGAACGAAAATCTACACATGTATTCTTCATTTCATATAGGAAATATATGTGCAAGCCCAGACTCGGACATATCTAGATTTACACCTTTTCCCAGACTTGAATAGACATTTCAAAAATGCTTGTTTCAGCCAGCCCTTCACAGGAGGGAGTAAGGAGTATGTCCCCATTAATTTCCCAATATTTATTTTTCCTCTGAGCTTAATTGGGGTCAAAATAGTGTCCTCGGTAATTAAGAACATCTACATATCTAGATACAGTACGTGTGTAACTATCAATGTTTACACAGGTTAGTTCTGAAATGTCGCACTTACTGTAAGATACCAGGTTTCCCCTGTCACTTTTTCAGTGTTTATATTTCTAAACTGCTGCTTCCCATTCCATGTGGACGTGTATTTTAAACATGGATTGACATTTAGCAGAGCTGTTCCTAAAATACTATAACAATTAAGTATGTTCTGGCCGCAATGTCTCAATTCGGATCTCCACATCTTATCTTAAATGTGCCTTCACATGTATAGCTGGATGGAAAGCTTTCACTCTACCCTCATTTCACCCCAGCACTATCTGGATAATGTCAGAGCATTTAGAGGGAATTTTCAGAAGTACAATCTATATAGTTCTGATAGAAATTCATAAATAGGGACTTAGATCTTTAGCAGTCACTGCTAAGTATATATCCCTTTGAATACTGACTCTTATCATTTTATGACTCTACAGTGTTTGCCCCCTCAGCCATTAGTTCACTGGTAAAAGCTTGCATATGTATGAAAAAATATTGGTGTGCTGAAATTTCACTATGTGATCTTATGAGGGTTCTTGAGTCGATTGCATTTCTGATGTTTTTATTTGTTGTAGACATCAGAATGAGCCATAGATTAGTGCATTAATAAGCCTTCTATACTAAACAGGACCAACATAGCCTTGCCTCATTTCTAGTACCATATGACTGTTGCACTAGGTTTGCAGTTTTGAATAACTTGTTTATCATTTGAAGAAGAGGAGAAAAAAATCATTTTTTCTCAGGAATACGATTTGTAGAAAAGGCATCACTCTGTATGCATGGCTACAACTAACATTGATCACTTTAACCATTACAGATACCCTCTCAACAAGAAACATAAATATTTTTTTGGTTCAGAAAATTAAGGGGCCCTTTTACTAAAGGGTGCTAAGGTATTGCACCTAACGTAGCAATATCACAAAAACTATGGTGCATAGGTGCAACAGCACTTAATTAACTGTTGGAGGCATGGAAAGCATTTCCCCTGCAGTTAATGTAGAACCCTGTCCCCTAGGATGTGCCACATTAGCGGAGGTGCACCTAACTCCACCTATTGAATACAGCGTTAACTGCTCTGAGCTCACTATACCCACTCTCTGCCCCTTACACACCCACTCGCAACCATAACTTGGGTTGCACAGTTAGCACTGGAATCATCCCACACTAACCATCATTGTCCTGCGCAAGCCGGCATTGCATGTCCCAGCATGCCTTCAGCGCCCACCAGAGCATGTGCTGCCAGCTCGCAGCCTTTAGTAAAAGATTTACTAAGTGAGAAACACAAAAAATATTTAAAACAAATCATTTCAAACTATAACTGTTTCAATAATAGGAAATTGAATTATCCTGCTCTGAATGACGTGCTGTACTTACATATCTGTGTGTTCCATCGTATTCACACCTCTCTATTTTTCCAAGACTTCCATCGGAAAAGTAAAGCTTCTCTGCTTTGTGATCAATCGTAAGCCCATTTGGAGTGAGAATGTCTGTGCTGACAATGACCTGTGCATTTTTCCCAGAGAGGGTAGATCTCATGATACTTGGGTAATGCTCATTCCAGTTACTCCAAAACATCAAACTGTTTTCAAAACAAAACAACAAAATACTTTTAAGCCCATGGGCTTCAGAATGTAAATGAAAAGTCTTAAATTTCACATTAATGCCAAAGATTATATAGCATCTGGCGTCTCATCTAGTGGATATGAGTAAATCAGAAAACATCATGCTATGGTTTGTTTGTTTTTTTAATTATGTAGCTTTCAGGCTCACAGCAAATGTTACTGAAAACATTGCATTATTTTTACATATTGTTCAAGGTTTGTTTAGGATGAAAACAAACAAATGTTTATTGAGAAGTATTTGGGGGTCAGTATTCAAATGGGTTCATGTGGTTTGCAGTATTTGCAAACTTCAAACCCCAGTAATCCTGATATTCAGAGGCACTATCTGGATAGTACTGCTGAATATTGCTGCAGGCCACAGTAAAGACGCCCAGTTAATTCTGGGGTGGTCCAGTCAGTGGCAAAACCAGATATTCAGTCCTGAATGTCCGATAGGGTCTGGTGCTGAATATTTTGTTTCAGTTTTAGCCATGGTAGTCAGGCACTTAAAAACACACTGACCACTGTGCCTGAATTGGGCCCTTGATTTTTAAGCAATCGGATATCAGGAAGGAAACTCGATATTCATAATGATTGTATTTGCATATATTGTCTACCTTCATCCACACCACTGTAATGGACCAATGCAATAAAGTGTGCAAGGCTTTGCACACGTTAACTCGGCTTTAGCGCACAATTTTGTGAACTACCAATACAATGAATTTTGTGCATGAGCTAACTATGCATAAAGCTTTGAGCAGACAGCACACAGCACATTTAAATCCATGGTAATGAAGCACCCAGCTATCTAGCACAGATGCAAAGAAGTGTGCAGAAAATTAGAAGGATAAGTACAAAGATGGAGTTTTAATGGAAGTTCTGAGAAGGCATAAAGGGTTAACCCGTTGTTCTGCAGACAGCGCTAGTGAGGAATTTAGGCCTGTTTCTTCTCTTTTCCTCAAGCATACAGAAACTGGAAACTTTTTCTGGCTTTGCTGAAAGGGAATGGTTAAAACTAATAGCAGGGGACGAGGAGTTGAGGAGAAGGTTGTTGAAACAAACTGTTATGCGCATGTACTGGGATACTATTTTACACATAAATATAGATATTATTCGGTGAACAATAATGTTGATGTTAATACACTAAATACTGTAGCATTCTAGCACAAGCAAAGAAGTGCTGATGCAGGTTTTGTGTGTGCTAGACATAACTGCAGCAACCTACTTTTGTGTTCATGTGTCCAGCATGTCCTCCACGCTTACAGCACATGTTTTGCACACAACTTATATGCAGTTTGCTTACAGCATTGCAGAATAAAACCTTTGCATTATGTTTGCATTAGGAAATTGTGTGCTGAGCTTTAGCACATGGCTGTAAACAAGGTCTCTGTAATAGCCCCTAAAACTCCAGGATATAAAGGTCATTTTATAAGGCTTATGTGGCTTTAATTCGCAGTGTTTACACATGTAAATGACCGATATTTGTAAACAGCTATTTTGAAAAGCTGTTATTTATATGTGCAAATCTGCCACATGCATTGTTTCCAAAGAGGCATATCATAGGAGGGCCAGAATGAATTAATGTATTTGTCTATGGAAACAGCAAAACAAGAATACTTAACACCCCCCCCCCCCCAAACAAAAAAAAACAAAAACAAAAAAACAAAACAAAACCTTGAACATTGGCATTTACATCCACTTTAAAGCAGGTTGTCAATTAACTTGTTTGGATTGACATTTGCACAAGTGACTCTGAAATCGAACTGAAGGAATTGTGTATGGCTTTGAAGTTCAGTAAATTGAAATCGAGGAATTAGGCCTGTCCCTCATAGATGTCTTAGTTTTATCAGGATCCATGGAAAATTACACATGCATGTGCATAAATCATGGATTTTTCATGATATAGGTGCATTCATGCACGTAAGGCAGAGCTTAGATGGAACATGCAATACAGGCTTACATGCGTTAGATAGGCGTGAATATTTACACCATACATAGGGCTGGTGCAAGTGCTCATGCCTATTTTTAACATGTATTTTCAACCACATGTGCTTTAATTTATAAAATAGGCGTGACATATGTATGTCACTTCACTGGCTCCCTACCCATTTCCACATCCAGTTCAAACTTCTACTTATCTACAAGTGGATTCCTTCTGCGGCTCCTCACTACCTTTCCTCTCTCTTCTCACTCTACACGCCTCTTCGGGAACTCTGCTCCTATGACAGATCCCTTTTATCTGTGCCCTTCTTGCCTGGAACAAACTTCCTGTGTCGGTGCATGGGGCTTCTTCTCTGGCCCTATTCAAGTCCAGGGTGAAGACCCACCTCTTTGAGGCTGCTTTTAGATCCTGATGCTTCTCATTCTTTTGTCCACTACTTATGTGTATCTTGCCGTCTCTAGTCCCCAGTTCTATGATGTTTCTTCATCTTGCTTAGACTGTAAGTTCTGATGAGCAGGGACTGTGTCTTACATCTATATGTACAGTACTGTGTACACCTTGTAGCGCTATACAAATGATTAGTAGTAGTAGTAGTAATTTCAGAAAGCTGCCATCTCCCATGGAGATTACCAGAATGCAGAGGTATCAAGATTGTGTTTTGGGCATCTTTAGGGCAGACTCAAAATTTATAAGAGTAATGCCCTTTATGCAATGAGAATACGTGTATATTCAAACAAATTTCACTGTTGGGCTTTTTACTAGCTAAGAAGCAAACAGAAATTTTTAAAAAGTACAGGGGGCATTTTCAAAGCCATTTAGGCAGCACCCAGGGATATCTGGCTACCGGTGATATTCAGCCACTAGCCGGTTATCCCAAAGCAGCGGACATTAAGCACATGAAAGGCTGGCCTAACTTTCACTGCTGAAACTAACCAGGAGCAGCTGAATATCGTCGTTGCCTGTTTAGCTTCAGCGCTATCCGGCCAATCCAGATATTCCATATTGGTGGCCGGAAATGGTGCTGGCATTGAATTTCCAGGTTTTGAATTCAGCAGTGGCGGCTATTTATTTTATTTATTTATTTATTTACATTCTCTTATATACTGTGCTATTCTGCATCAGTGCGGTTTACATTGAACAAACTGAAATTACATTGAACAGGGCATTATAACTTGGAGATAACTATTTTACAGGGAACATGGGCTATGGAGGGTTAAGTGGCTTGCCCAAGACCACAAGGAGCACCTGTGGGACTAGAAACCCCAGTCCTTCCGGCCCAAGGTTGCTGTCCTCTAGTGGGATTTGAACCCCTGACCTTCCGGCCTGAAGAACCTTGCCCCAACCACTAGGCCACTCCTCCACTTTATCAGCACCAGCTGCCACCACCGCTGAATATCCCCCTACTTATTTAGACCAGGGCTTTACACATGAGATGTTCTTTCATCTCCCACTCTTTAAAAATAAAATTCTGGATTAATTTGTTTATTGGTGGCACGTATATGTATAGGTCTATAAAATGTCCCACTACACGACACTTCTAGGTGTTAAGATGCACAATCATACTTCCACAGAGTTTATAAATACTTCCACTACTTCTTGGACACTACCAAGTTGATTATGCTCTTATTGTACACGTGTATATTAGCAAAGTAGTTCCTACGGCTATATGGGCTGGCAAATATATGCACTCTTGCATGTCTTTATAGCTTTTTTACAAAAAGCTCAGCATTTGGCAGTGCCATTTGTAAAATACATGGGGAATGAAACACATCCCAACCTGGACTTCTCAATTTCAGTCTCACAAACTATCTAAAATGGGCTTTAAATATATTACTATTAACCTTGTTCTGTAAAGTATAACTAATTCTATTTTAAATGAAGGACAATTGTTTTTAACATTTTGCCATGTGGTCTGAAGTTATTAATGGCAAAATTCTCACTGAAACTACTCATGTTCAATATGCGAAACCTAGACATTTTACAGTTATTTCAATTCAGCAAATGGTCTTTAGAACTGTGTACTGCATAAAACTGCACTTACTCTTTTACTTACTCTTTTCAAGTCTATCATTAAATGCTATTCTAAAGATGAACAATCTTGCATAATTCCAACCGTCAAAGTATATAAATAGAACTTGTTCATACTTTTGGCATTCATCCAGTGCTAATACATGAGGATGGTCATCTTCAGACATTGTGATCACAAATTCTTTGTTGAAAGCACCCTGCCGATTCTGATTAATTGTGTGCCTTGTGATCGATGATGTAGTGGAGCTGGTCCAGTAAAGAGTATCCCAAGCCCGGTGATAAGCAAGGCCTTCCACAGAGCCTACATCTGATAGAGAAAATCAGAAAAGATAATTGGTTACTTCCTTGTATTAAAAACCAAGGAACTACTTTATTAACATTTATTTACAGAAATATTTTAATGTGCATTAGGGCTGTAAAAATAAAGTTGACTACTACCACGCCACCACAATAATACTAAAAATCAAGGCAAATTAATGAATTGTAAAATTCTAATACCCATTTACAAAGTTTATTTAAATCAGCAAAACTTTGGTTATTAACTTCTTTGGATGACTTTTTGCCAGGAAAGTTGTGTATACATTCTTATATATAAATAAATATATAATACCACATGCAATTCTTATAAGCATAAACTATCAGGACTCACGTTAAAAAAAACTCAACACCAACTCAACAAAAGGTAATAAACTAAATATGATATTTTGATTTCAGTAAGTGTAGCTTGTTTGCTGTCTTTTGTCGTATTGGTGCTATGTGTTGTTTTTAGTGTGTGTCCTGAGAAATGTATTACTTATAAAAATGGTATACTGGGTTTTGCAACCAACACACATTTAGTGTAAAAACGAATGTGTGGTAGTTGCAACTTCTGTTCACTAACTACCAGGGGTATGTCCAGCATATTTCTGGCAATTTCTTCACTGAACGGTACCCTAACATGACACAGCCCCATGCACAACTACTGCAGGTGCAGTTCACTCCATCTATTGAGGTGATGTTAGGTGAATCTGTGTTAATTGCAATGATCACATTTAGCGTGAAGTGTTTATCCCCAATTAACTGTACAGTGCTCACCATGCCCACTGTCCATCCTTAACCTACCCCCCCCAACCGAGCAAGTGGCAACCAGGCTTAGGATATATCCCCCCTTCCCTCTATGGCCCGCCTACTCCCTCCCCGGGATGGAACCAGGCTGCTGGCATTAACCTTTAAAAAGGAGATAGAGCAGCTTTTAAACTAGATAATAGGGGAAAGCCGACAGTCGCCCAAGAGCGCATGGTTCGGAAGAATGTATCCTTGAAGGATACTACAAAAAGCAGAGAGGTTCCAAAAAAGAGTAAAGTAGCCCAAATGCCCTCGAGTATGGAGCAGACAGAGCTTAAAGATCCCAAATTACCCATGTCTACCAATAGCCAAATTAATATGAATAAAATACAGTCTCTAAAATGCTTGTATGCAAATGCTAGAAGTCTAAAAAACAAGATGGGAGAGTTAGAATATATAGCACTAAACGAGAGGTTAGATATGATTGGAATATCAGAGACATGGTGGAAGGAGGACAACCAGTGGGACACTGTGATACCTGGGTACAAACTATATCGTAATGATAGAGCTGATCAAATTGGTGGAGGGGCTGCGCTCTATGTTAGAGAGGGCATTGAGTCAGAAAGGATTAAAGTTTTGCAAGAAACAAAATTTGCTGTAGAATCTCTATGGATTGAAATTCCATGTAAAAAGGGGAAGGCAATGGCAGTGGGGGTGTACTATCGTCCGCCTGGCCAGAATGAACAAATGGATGATGAAATGCTCAAAGAAATCAAGGAAGCTAGCAAACGTTACAATGCAGTAATAATAATGGGTGATTTCAATTACCCCGGCATCGACTGGGTCAGTGTCACCGCAGGACATGCTAGGGAGATAAAGTTCCTAGATGAAATAAATGACTGCTTCTTGGAGCAGCTGGTTCATGAACCGACCAGAGGGGAAGCCATATTAGACCTAGTCCTTAGTGGAACACCAGATCTAGTGCAAGAGATAAGGGTGTTGGGGCCACTTGGCAATAGTGATCATAGCATGATCGCCTTTGATTTAATTAGTGGAGGAGGGATAGTAAGGAAATCCACAGTACTACCCTTTAACTTTCGAAAGGGAGACTATGATAAAATGAGGAAAACAGTTAAGAAAAAACTAAAAGGAGCAGTTGCAAAGGTTAAAGACGTACATCAAGCTTGGATGTTGTTGAAAAATACTATCTTGGAAGCCCAGACCAGCTGTATTCCACGCTTTAAGAAAAGTGGAAGTAAAAAAAAACTGCCAGCATGGTTTAAAGGTGAGGTCAGAGAGGCTGTTGTTGCCAAAAAAGCATCTTTCAGGAAATGGAAAAAAGAGCCAAATGACGAAACCTGGAAACAGCACAAGCACTGGCAAGTCAAATGCAAGGCATTGATAAGGCAGGCAAAGAGAGAATTTGAGAAGAAGCTTGCTGCGGAAGCAATAAAACGAAATAAAGACCTTTTCAAGTACATTCGTAGCAAAACACCTGTGAGAGAGTCAGTTGGTCCATTAGATGATAAAGGGGTTAAAGGAGCACTAAGAGGCGACAAGGCGATAGCGGAGAGACTGAATGAATTCTTTGCTTCAGTCTTTACTGAGGAAGATGTAGGGATGTTACTCATGACTGAAGTGGTATTTAAAGGTGCGGAAGAATTGAAGGAAATATCGATACATCGGGAAGATGTCTTACAACTATTAGATAAACTGAAGAGTAGCAAATCACCTGGGCCGGATGGTATACATCCAAGGGTGTTGAAAGAACTGAAATATGAGATTGCAGACCTGCTATTAGTAATCTGTGAACTATCATTAAAATCATCTCTAATACCTGAGGATTGGAGGATCGCCAATTTAACACCAATTTTTAAAAAGGGTTCCAGGGGTGATCCGGGAAACTACAGACCGGTGAGCCTGACGTCAGTACCGGGAAAAATGGTAGAAACCATCATAAAGAATAAAATTACTCAGCATGTAGATAGTCACGACCTAATGGGAGACAGCCAACATGGCTTTAGACAAGGAAGATCTTGTCTTACTAATCTGTTATGTTTTTTTGAAGGAGTGAATAAACAGGTGGACAAAGGTGAGTCGGTTGATATTGTGTATCTGGACTTTCAGAAAGCCTTTGACAAGGTCCCTCATCAGAGACATTTGGCCAAACTAAAGAGTCATGGGATAGGAGGCAGTGTACTATTGTGGATCAGGAACTGGTTAAAAGATAAAAAGCAGAGGGTAGGGCTAAATGGTCAATTTTCCCAATGGAGAAAGGTGAATAGTGGTGTACCCCAGGAATCTGTGCTGGGTCCGCTGCTTTTTGACATATTCATAAATGACCTGGAAAGTGGAATAACGAGTGAGGTTATCAAATTTGCAGATGACACAAAACTATTTAAAGTTGTTAAAACCCAAGAGGATTGAAAAATTGCAAGAGGATCTTGATAAATTGGAAGACTGGGCATCAAAATGGCAGATGAAATTTAATGTGGACAAGTGCAAGGTTATGCACCTAGGGAAGAACAACCCAAACTATGGTTACACGATGCAAGGTTCCACATTAGGAACCACCACCAGGAAAAAGATTTAGGCGTCATTGTGGATACCATGTTAAAACCCTCGGCCCAGTGTGCAGTGGCAGCCAAGAGAGCAAATAGAATGCTAGGTATGATAAGGAAAGGAATGGAAAATAAAACAAAAGATATTATAATGCCTCTATATCGTTCCATGGTGAGACCGCACCTTGAATATTGTGTGCAATTCTGGTCGCCGTATCTTAAAAAGGATATAGCGATTTTAGAAAAGGTTCAGAGAAGAGCCACCAAAATGGTTAAAGGGATGGAAGGATACTCCTATGAGGAAAGGCTAAAAAGGTTAGGGCTCTTTAACTTGGAAAAGAGACGGCTGAGGGGAGATATGATAGAAGTCTATAAATTAATGAACAGAGTGGAACGGGTAAACGTAGATCGATTGTTTACATTATCAGAATATAGAAAGACTAGGGGACATGCAATGAAGCTACAGGGTAAACTATTTAAGACTAATAAAAGAAAATATTTTTTCACTCAACGTGTAATCAAACTCTGGAATTTGTTACCGGAGGATGTAGTAAAGGCTGTTAGTGTAGCTGGGTTTAAAAAAGGTTTGGACAAGTTCCTGGAGGAAAGGTCCATAAACCATTATTAAGAAGTGACCGAAGATATCAATGCTTGACCCAGTACAAGCATTGTGGAACTTGTGTCTCTTTGGGAAACTGCTAGGTACATATGACCTAGATTGGCCACTGTTGGAAACAGAATACTGGGCTTGATGGACCTTGGTCTGACCCAGTATGGCATATCTTATGTTCTTATGTTCCCTTCCCCCTATACTCTTGACCCACGTAGCACACACAGGAAAATGTCCATGCCGATGTCCAACAAATGCATGCCGTCTTCACAAGACAGGCCAGGGCAACTTCCTTCTATGAGATGGTGCCTAATACAGCTCCCCTCGATTGCCTCCATGAATCGGTCCAGCCATCTGTTCACCTTACATCTGGTTTACTCAACCACCCGGTGCGATCTTTTGCCCCTTCAAACCCTTCGCAGTATGATATGGGACCACACCAGCTGAATGCCATGGAAAATATCGATCAGCGCTAGGAGGTCCCTCTGGATATTCCTGGCAACCTCGACACTGCAGATATTTGACAGATTGGTTCCCGCTGCCCTCTTTTTGTGCATAAGAGCCGGAACCAGCTGGTCCCAGGTCATACAGCAAACACCCATCCAGATGACAGGAACATCTGCCGCGTTTAGGCCCAAGTTGAGACCCTGGGGTTTAATCCAAGATCTCCTGTGGGCTCAGTGCACGTACAAATGGGCGCATATCCACACTTCTCAGTGGCCTTGGGGAGTGCCTGTACCTAGGACAAATCATCCAAAAGAAGAACAAAAGAAAAAAGAAAGGTTAGTTAGCAATTAGTGCTGCAGAGTTGCATAGGAGCCATCACTCTCTAGCCTCCGGGCAAATGTACAGTTTATAACGATCTGAGCGTAACCTGCCCAGGGACATGATCTGTTCCTGCATAATGCCCAGTCCCGCCATGGCAGTAGCTGCCCCAATGTGGAAGGAGTGTGTGCCGTAATAGCCCACCTTAAGGCCCGCCTTAGCAATAACCAACTTCAGTACCTTGTTGAATTGAAAACATGACAGGGGTGCACCATCCACATGGATCAACAGTTTCTCACCTCCAGGCGAGCAGAACCAACTATAATCCCTAAAATTCCACACCAGGCATGTGGGATCTCCCAGCAGGGGCACCAAGGACAACTTGGCCCCCTTTCCCAAGGAATCCATCTTGGATCTGCGAATATGCACCACCATGCTGCTGTTCAATACGAGGTCCACAAGCTAGAGGCCCAAATGTGCCAGTGTGTATTTCAAGGACAAAACCACTCTGAGAGCCCCAAAGAATGCCAAAGAAAAAGTGCATCTGAAAATACGTGCCTTGAACGTGTCATAACAAACCTCATCTGTGGCAGTGACCAGCATCCTCAACACTTGTGGGTGATTGGGTGCCTGTGGTCTGGTGGGCGGCAACCCTCAGCCGACCATCCCTTCATCACCCTAGCAATGACAAAATCAGCTGAAGGGCTCTTTTCCCCCCATTGCTCTGGCCAAAAAGGCAATGGCCGCAAAGCACGTCTGAACCACAAATTTACTTATACCCTTGCAGGAGAGTATCCAATGGAGAAAGGAGCCAGTCTTAAACCGGTCACCATCCCTCATCTCATTATGCACACAGAATTCCCAGAAGTGCTCCAGGCCTTCAAGAATTTTAGTCTGGTATGTTTGGCCAGAGAACACATCAAGAGGCTTCAAACTTCAGCAGGCCAAACACCCAGACAGCCACTGGAATGGACGTCTTGACTGCATCCGCCACAGGAGCGATGGCACAGAATGATGTCATCTTAAAATGAGAAAGGGCATCAGCAATATTATTATGGTAACCAGGAATCTGCTCATCCCTAAAGGTGATATTATGCAATAGACAAAGCAAAACAATCTCCTGGAGAAGCGTCACCACCCCCCAGCATTCTGGCATACATCCTGTTCACTGCTTGTACCACTGCCATATTGTCCAGTTGTGGGGCTCAAATAAACAGAGCTACCATTATGGGGAATAACTCCAGGAAAATGATATCCTTGGTGGTGCGGAAGGAGTGCCAATTGCTTGGCCAAGGCTCAGAACACCAAGCCCTTCTGAAGTATATGCTGAAGCTGGCCCCTCCGGATACATCCATGAGCAATTCCAGGTCAGAGCTTGAAACGGAGGAGTCCTGCCAGAACGTTAAGTCACTGAAAAACTGCAGACACGCAGGTCTTCCCTTATGTCCCTACTGACCCTAATGCGGTAGTTTCACTTTTTGACCCCCCCTCATCATCAAAGCTAGGTGGCGACAGAAAACCCACCCCATGGGAATTACTCTGGATGCAGAGCATAATAAAATGAACAGGGATTGGAACTGTTCGAATGCAGCTTTCTGAAGGCCCCTCATTCGCTTGATGGTTGTTTTCAATTTATCTAGCTTATCAATGTGCAATCGAGATACCTGGGCCTGGACTCGATGTCAATGCCGAGGAATGTAATTGTTGATAAGGGGCCCATGGTCTTTCTGAACGCCATCTGCCGCTCCATTGCTTCTGCACCTAGCTGGCCCCCAAGTTTGCCCCAATATCTATGCTGCCACTACTGCACTCACCTGCTACAACTTAGGCCAACTCCAGATCTCTGCTGGCAGCTCAACTCTGTCCCTGGCAGCAACACTAAGACCGATAGGCCAAAGCAGTGGCCTCTAACCAGTCATCTAGGATCCCTAGCCCAGTTGGGTTTTCAGGGTATCAGCAATGAATATGAATGAGATAGATCTGCATACAAGGGAAGCAGTGCATGCAGATATCTCTCATGCATATTCACTGTGGATATCCTGAAAACCTGACTGGTCTGGGAGTCAGAGGACTGGATTGAGAACCACTGGGCCAAAGCAATGGAACTTACCCTGACATGCTGAGAAAATCATTGTGCACAAGCCCCAAAAAATGGATGGCCAGTAAGCTGTGCACATCTGGTACTGACAAGGAAGAAGGGATGCCGTGCTGTGGAGGGGCAAGAGGGCAGGCCATGGCCCTCAGGTCCTTAAAAAAGTAAGCCTAGAGCTGCCCTCTCCACTCCACCACTTTAACCCCTGCCTTGTTCATGTTAATGCCAATTTGATGTAAATTTGTTCTATGTAATCTGTTCTATGTAAACCAGTTTATTGTTCATGTTATATGTAAATCGCACTAATCTGAAAAAGTGCAGGATATAAAAACAAATAAATAAATAAACTAATGTTATAACAATAGATGCTAGTAAAAAATGGATTTAGAATTTCATGCATATAAAAGCTCTTCTGTCCCTCTTCAGTTAAATTTGTAGCTTAGAGAAATTTTAGAATGCAAATAATCATTGGTAATATAGTATCTGCTCCTGCTGGAAACAAGAGCCTGGACTAAAAGGACCATTGGCATACTATAAGAGTTCTTATGTATATGATTGTGATTGCTTTGCTTCATGCATGCCAACCTAGAGCGTAAGATATTATACTAACAGTGCCCTTTAAAGTCTACATAGCTTCATCGCCAGTTGGCCAGTAGGGATACAGTATGCAGTCGTTATCATGCATTCAGTTTGTTTCAGTGCCCTAAAAAATGAATGGTTCACAAAATCAACTGTACACATATATATTTAGAGATTAACACATGTACAATCAATTTTCAGATGATAAAAGATTTTAATGCACACAAAAAACTTTTTTATTAAAACAAATAGATTAAAAATATTTTTAAAAATCCAAAGATAAAGGAGCTTATTCTGAGACATGAATAGCGGGGATGGACGTTCCATTGGCGGCAGACCCTGATTATCTTCCCTGTCGGTTGTGCAGGGAAGTTAGTCGTGGGCAGCGAAGAGGCAGCCCGGGGGAGGAGAGTGGGTGGGTGCTGGCCCTGGATTTACAGGGTTGGCAAAATTGCCCGGGGAACATATTCCAACTCCGGAGTGGAATAACGTCCCTGGACATTATTTTTGTTCACTCCAGGGCACGGGAGGGGCTGGGGGGGCCAGGGTTTATTCCCAGCAGCCCGATCCTAGTCTTAGGAGGCCAGATCGGGAGTCAAGCTGCGGGAAATAAACCTTTTTCTGTGGCGGACAGCATCACGGCTTTTAAATGGAGCCGCAGTGCCATGGCAACATGACGCCATGGTGCTGCGGCTCAATTTAAAAGCCTGACTGAGCTATCCGGGCAGTGCCTGTACATGCAGGCCTGGACTAAATCGCAGTCCCAGCCTGCATGTTCAGACCTCATCACGATTCTGATCCCACGGAGCTAGACGTGCCCTGTGGGATCAGAATCACGATTCCCTTTTACATCAGGCTCAGACCGGACGTACAAAGGGGATAGCCATGCGGGACAGAATAAGGCCAAAAGTGATAATTTCTTGGCCACATCCCTAGTGGCCAGTATTCAGCGAAGGCTGGAGAAAAGTATGGGATTCTTCACGTGTTGGCATGTGCCTGGCCAAGCGGATATCTACTCTCTCTCTGTTCTGGATTTTCTCTCTCACTATATAGGCTGTAAGTGTATTGCAGCTGGACCACATGACTCCTCACATGAGCTTTTATCTACAGATATTCCCATACACCTTTGTTCAACAGTAATTTGACAAGTCTTTCTCCAGCCTTTGTTTGTTCCCAGCCTTTGTTTGTTCTCCGAGTTAATAAACAATTCTGGTCAGTCACTCCCCACAGCTTCTGTCTCCTGGCTAGTAAGCTACTAAACAGCTGGCTCAGCATTTCTCACAGGATGGCTCTGGCTCAGCATGATTCCTCACAGGATGACTCAAAAGTTAAATATTCCTTGCTGATCCAAATAAATTTTTAATTAGTAATACGCAAGATCAGGTGAATACAGAGGCTGATGGACTTGCTCAACTTGGTGTTTGGCTAAGAACTGATGGACAAGATGTGATGCATGAGTTGAGGCGTTATCATGATGAAACAACCATTCACCATTCCTGTGCAACTCTGGCCTCTTACAATGAACTGCATTTCTCAAACGAGTCAGAAATTGGATGTAGTACTCCTTATTGATGGTTTGGCTTTTTGGAGCATACTCATGATGAACAATACCCTGGTAATTAAAGAAAACTGTGAGCATGACCTTGACGTTGCTCCTCACCTGACAGTCTTTCTTGGGTCTGGGAGTCTGGAATCTTCCACTGTGAGGATTGAGCCTTAGTTTCTGGGTCATAACCATAAACCCACGATTCATCAGTAATAATAATCTTTTTGATGAAATCTGAGTCATTTTCAACACATTCCAACAACTCCCTGACTGCAGACAGTCAATCCTCTCTTTGGTCAGGGGACAGGAGTTTCAGCACAAATTTTGCAGACACACGTCTCATCCCCAAAACCACTGTAGTAACTTATGTCCATGTCCTCAGCAAGCTCCCTGATAGTCAATCGACAATTTGAGCATATTGCGGCATATACTACTTCAACTTTGTCTTCATTCCTTCTCCTGGATGACCTTCCAGAACATTCATCACTGTCAACACTTTGGTTGCCCTCTTGGAAACATTTGTACCAGTCATAAACTCAAGCACGATTCATGCATTCATCACCATACACTTGCTAGAACTTGTCATAAGCTTCTTTGCACAAATCTCCAAGTTTCTTGCAGAATTTAATGCGAATTCGTTGTTCAATTTTTCCACTCATCATAAATCTAATGAATTGTTTTTACATGATACCAAACATCATGCAATTAAGTGTAGTTTCTCACCTGTAACAGGTGATCTCTGGGAACAGCAGGAATTTTAGTCTTCACATATGGTTATTGTCGGTACCAACTAAGCCTGTGCGGGAACGCTCCCCAGCGTCCAATAGGAACGCTTTTGGGAGCATCCTTCAGCACAAGCACACTGCTGAAGATGCCAGGGAGATGACCTCAGGAAGCTGCCACCTATAGTGAGGTGGGCCATGCTTCCTCCTATGGATCTCTGGCATCCTACCAGGGTTGGTGGGAAGGGGTTGTATTAAGTTTGAAAGAGATTTTGAAGAACAACCTGGCCAAAGATGGCATCCCAATGGGAGGCTTTATCTAGGCAGTAGTGGGCTGTAAAGGTGTGCACCGAAGCCCAGGTGGCTGCTCGACAAATGTCATCAATAGACACAGAGTGAAGATTAGTCATAGAGGCTGACATGGCTCTCACGTTATGAGCTGTGACATGGCCTTTAAAAGGAAGACTCTTACTCTCATAAGCAAAGGATCTGCATTGTGCAATCCATTTGGATAAAGTCCTCTTGGAGACTGGAAGTCCCAAATGACTAGCATCAAAAGCAATAAAAAGTTGAGAAGACTTTCTATGTTGCTGTGTTCTTTGTAGATAAAAAGCTAAGGCTCTTTTACAGTTCAAAGTGTGAAGGTTCTTCTCTGCATTAGAGGCATGAGGCCTTGAAATGAATATAGGAAGATAAATCGATTGATTTAAATGAAAAGGCAAAACCACCTTTGGCATAAAGTGTGGATGAGTTCTGAGGACAACCGTATCATGGTGAAACCTAGTGTAAGGAGGATCAGCCACTAATGCTTGCAATTCACTAATGTGACATGCAGAGGTGATTGCAATTAGGAAGATGACCTTCTGACCTTCCAGGACAAAAACTTCAGGGTAGTAGTGGTTAAAGGTTCAAATGGCAGTTTCTTGAGCTGCCCGAGAACTATATTTAAATCCCATGCCACCGGTGGTGGTTTGATGGGAGGCTTTGTTAATAGAAGACTTCTCATAAATCTGGATATGAGAGGATGAGAGGAAATTGGTTGTCCATTTAGAGGCTTATAGGAAGCTGTAATTGCACTAAGATGGACTTTTACTGAATTGGTCTTTAACATAGTTACCCTGTTAGCCAAGTTGAATATCCTGTTCATATGTAAACACAAAGTACTTTTGGAAATGTGTATGTTCACTGTTCATTGTAAACCGCGCTGAAGCTGAATAGCGCGGTATAAAAGAGACTTTAAATAAATAAATAAATAAATAAAATAGACCAGAATTTGATAAATGAAGTAGATACTCTAGTATCGCTTCCAAAGGTATCACCAGGGGGTTTAACCCCTTCTGGGAACACCATATAGTGAAACGTTTCCACTTGAAGGTGTAAAATCATCTTGTGGAAGGTTTTCTAGAAGCCTGAAGGATATCCTTTACCTGCTGGGAAAGGTTGAGATCCTGAAGGTTTAAGCTTTCAGCAACCAGGCCGTGAGAAGCAGGGACTGGGGATTCGGGTGCCATAGGGTCCCGCTCTCTTGGGAAAGGAGATCTGGAGCACACCCTAACTCCAGAGGCGGAGCTTGAGAGAGATGTAGAAGCAGGGGATACTACATTTGGAGTGGCCACTGTGGCACTATGAGGATCATACGACCTCTGTCTCTCTGAAGTTTGAAGAGTGTTTTGTGGATGAGGGGAATAGGTGGAAAGTCCTGACCCCAGTGAAGGAGGAAGGCAACCCTTGCCTCGCAATTGTGAGCCAGAATCCTGGAACAGACCCGGGGAAGTTTGGTATTCCGTGGACTTGCAAAGAGGTCTAGGTCTGGAGTCCCCCAGATGTGAAATATCTTTGTCACCTGGTCTAGGTGGAGAGACCATTTGTGAGGTAGCAGTACTCGGCTGAGTTTGTCTGCCCAAAGGTTTTGAATGCCTGGTAGATATACCACGAGAAGGTGGATTTGATGCTCTCTGGCGAGGGCCCAAAGTCGTAAAGCTTCGTGGCATAACGACAGAGAGCCTGTTCCGCCCTGCATGTTCACATAGAACATGGCTACTTGATTGTCAGTTTGGACTAGGACTGTCTTGTAGCTGACCTGGGCATGGAATACTTGAAGAGCTAAATAGATTGCTCTTAATTCTAGGAGGTTTATGTGAAGACAAGCCTCCTGTGGAGTCCAGGTGCCCTAGGTAGAGAGATGATGCAGGTGTGCTCCCCAACCCACCTGTGATGCATCTGTTGTTAGGGTGGCCTGGAATAGGGGTTGTTGGAAAGGAGACCCCACTAAAAGATTCTCCAGTGATTGCCACCATTGAAGGGACAAGATCAGTCAATGAGAGTTTGATATCTTGTCTGACAGACGTCCTGTGGTCTGTCCACTGTGTGGATAGGGTCAACTGGCCTGCTCGCATGTGGAGGCGAGCATAGGAAACTACATGAACTGTAGATGCCATTTGTCCTAGTAACTGTAGCAGTTCTCGAGCAGTTAGGGAGGATTTTCCTGCTGCTTGAGAAGCTAGTTGCACTATTCGAAGACACCGGGCCTGTGGAAGGAAAGCCCTTGACTGTCTGGTATCTAAACAGGCTCCTATGAACTCCAGAGACTGGGAAGGAACAAGTTAGGATTTTATTTATTTATTTAATGCTTCTTTTATACCACGCTATTTGAAATCAGTGTGGTTTACATGTAACACATTTGTCCAGTGCAGGCAAATCTGCAGGGGACTTACAATGAACAGGGTTCTATATACAGGGCTAACAAGGTAACTATCTATATATTTTGGGAAGTTTATTACCAATCCCAAGTATTGGAGGATTCACATTGTGCGAGACAGTGCAGAGCTGGCTTCTGCACTCGTGGGGGCTCGAATGAGCCAGTCGTCCAAGTAAGGGAAGATGAATATCCATAGGGTTCGCAGGAATGCAGCTACTACTGCCATGCATTTCGTGAAAACTCTTGGTGTGGAAGCCAGACCAAAGGGAAGAACCCTGTACTGGAAGTGTTTTCCCCTGAAAAGGAATCGCAAGAATTTCCTGTGATCTGGATGGATCAGAATGTGAGTATATGCATCCTTTAAGTCTAGAGAGCAAAGCCAAAGCTGACTTTGAAGGTATGGCAGAAGAGTTCCTAGAGAAATCATTTTGAACTTCTCTCGGAACAGGTATTTGTTCAATTCTCTGAGGTCTAGAATGGGTCTGTGTCCCCCTGTTTTCTTTGGAATAAGAACATAGGGGGAGTAGAACCCTGTACCCTGCTGGAGGATGGGTACTTCCTCTATTGCCCCTTGGGCAAGAAGTGTTGAGACTTCGTGATTCAGCAGATTGTCTGCAGAGGTCTGGGAATTGAACTGCCTTAGGATTGTAGGAGGGGGCATGCTGTGAAAATGAAGCTTGTACCCCTCTCCTACAATGGACAGAGTCCAATTTTCTGCTGTTATTTGGTGCCATCTGTTGGCAAAATGACACAGCCTGCCTGGAATATTTAGGGGTTCTGGACCCCTCAGAGGCAGGAAGGCTAAGCTCTCTAGGAAGGAGTCAAAGCCCTTGAGGGGGCTGAACCTGCGGAGCTGGATGAGCTCTCATGCCTTTTGGCTTCTTCTGCTGTTTAAATTGCTGTTGTTGTCCCCTTTGGGCAACTTGACCATGAGCTTGCCTTTGCTGGGTATAGATGGATAAAACTTCCTCTTTTTGTTGAAATAGGGTTTTTTATAGGGTTTCTTTATGGCTGGAGTGGCTGTAGATTTTGACAATCTATCTAAGGTGATATTGTCAGCATCTACCTCATTAGCCTTTACCTGCCAATTCTTGCCAAAGAGGTTTTCTCCTGTGCAAGGGATGTTGCCTAATTTATCCTGTACCCAAATCTCCAAGTCTGATGCCTGATGCCAGGCAATCCGTCGTGCACCAATGGCAATAGCAGAGGTTCTGCTGATGCATTTAAAGTAGTCAAAGGCTGCACGATTCACAAACTTGGAGACATCTTGAGCATGCCTGACAAGTGTAAGGAAGTCTTGTCATCTGTCATCTGGGCAAAGTGGGCTCATAAGCTCCAAGTCTCCTGTGATCTCTTTGAGGAACATTCCCATATATAAAATATATGAGCTAAGCCTAGCTGAAAGCATGGAAGCCTGAAAGGTTTCATGTCCAAAAGCATCATGAGTCCTGCATTCACAACCTGGAGGATTGGATGCATGTCTCTTTGCACTTTTCATCCTACGCATGGCTGACTCCACTACCATTGAATGGTGTGGCAGCTGAGTCTTTTGAAATCCAGGACATGGTGGAACTCGATACAAGGTATCAAGCCTCCTAGAATGAGGAGATGTGGTCAAAGGTGTCTCCCATATTCTGAGCATCAGATCATGAAGAATTTCATGAATGGGCAGAGTAGCTGCCTCCTTTGGAGCCTTAGGATATTGGAGAATTTCCAATTCCTTTGCTCTAGGTTCCTTTTCAGGAGCTACCATGATTGAAAGGCCTTTGGCAACATCACGAATAAAATCCTGAAAAGACATGTCCTCTGTAGGCGACATTCTGCGTTGGGGAAAAGAAGAGTCTTCTGGGAGAAAAACTCTGGTACCGGCAGAATTATCAGTCATCGGAATCGGAGGATTCGAAGTATCTCTGATCGCGATGTTCATGTAAGGCACGGTCCCGGTATAGATCGAAGTTGGTACCGAGTTGATCCGGTACCAATCTTTCGATTCCCGGCAAAGACAGCATGGGAAGAATTTGCACCGGGGCCGGTACCGTCGGTGCTGGTACTGGTATCTGTGCCGGTACCGGCATTGGTACTGGTGCCAGTGCCCGTTGAACCATCGGTGTCAACGGTATTGCAGCTGTAAGGAGAGCTGCAATACTACACTCAATAGTGAGGAATCTCTGGTCTATCGACGCTGCCAATGCCTGGGTTTCGGTACTGGTAAAGGTGGCCAGGACCCCTGAGCATGGCACCAGTAGTTCTGTCGAGGCCGAGGCCTCGAGAACATCCTGGAACCCCGTTGATGCTTTGGAGGCCGAAGCCTCTCACCGGGGCTGTTTTGCCGGTGTGGTTCCCTCAAGAGCAATGCCAATGGCCTCTCGATGCTTTGCAGGAGAGCTACCCTTTGAGGACCGGCTTTTATGTTTAGTTACCTGAGATCCATGGGAGGAAGAAGAGGCTCTTGAAGACGTCGATGCAATGGACCTGGCATCCGAAGTAAAGAGCGTACTGAGCTTTGCAGCCCGGTTCTGTCTTCCTCTTTTAGTCATTCCCATACAAGAGAGACACTCAGATGGAGAATGGTCGGGGCCTAAACATTTAAGACACCAATCATGGGTATCGTTGACGGAAATGGAACCGCCACACTTAGTGCATTTTTTAAAATCACTAGCTGTTTTTTCCATCTTTAAGGAAAAATGGGGCCTAGCGCCCAAATGGCGCCTAGCACCGAAAAAGAAAAATTTCTGAAGAGAAATAATTCAGAATTTTTTTTTTCTAAAAAGAAAAGAAAAGAAAAGAACCGGCGGTACCGGTAGGCGTCGTGCAGAGGCAAACGCAACCACAAGAAAACAAGATTAAAGAAGAAATTTTCTGTGGTGACAGGATATGTGTCCTGTCGGCTCCGCGGAAAACGAAGAACTGAAGAGGGACAGTTGGAAAGGTGGGAAGGCAGCGTGCATGTGCTGAGGGATGCTCCCAAAAGCATTCCTATTGGACGCTGGGGAGTGTTCCCACGCAGGCTCCGTTGGTACTGACGATACCCATATGTTAAAACTACATTCATGCTTGTTCCTGGAGATAAAAAAATACAGGTGTACTGCAGCCATGCTACACTCTGCACATGCAGAGAACATAACTAGATCACTGCATGCTTAATAGCATCGTGGTGCGACATATTGTTATATAGCTACACAAGTCTAAATACTTTTTGATCGCACCTCGAATTTGGGTACCAAATGTATTTTAATTGAATGATTAATTTGCATTACAAATACAACCTACTTAGTTTAGTTACTGTGAACATATATTTTCCTTTCCAAGTGCAATATACTGAAATACAATCAATATCTGCTTGGTCAATTTTTTAAGAAAACGCTCTGACATGTTCTTTTATCTTATATGAAAAATATTAGATAAAAATAAAGGCAAATTATATTAATAGCCCTCTATGGAATGCCTTCAACACTGCCAAGAAAAGATAAATTGCAGACTACAGAGTATAATAAATGAAAGTGACACTGTTAGAAAGAAGAGTAATTATTTCCTACTGATGTGCTCCCTGAACACTGGGGCAGAATGCTTGCTTGTATGATTGTTTCACCTGTTTAGTGTATAATCGTAAAGCTTTCAGACAGTAGCTAATGAAGCCTCACACAATTTATAGACTTTGTTTTACTGAAAT
The DNA here is from genome assembly GCA_033557465.1 of Ichthyophis bannanicus. Classification (NCBI taxonomy): domain Eukaryota; kingdom Metazoa; phylum Chordata; class Amphibia; order Gymnophiona; family Ichthyophiidae; genus Ichthyophis; species Ichthyophis bannanicus. Next base: position 728,107,996 of record CM066036.1, on the reverse strand, counting down.
ATAATTGTGCATAGATGGCTTTGGTTTTGTGGTCTTTATTCTTTGATTATTGCGTAGAGATCATCCAGTCGGTGTATGTCTTCATTTCACTGACCTACAGTTGCTCTTTTTAAAAAATTTAAGAATAAATCATCTGTTCTCCAAATGTATATCTGCAACAGTTATCTGGCCACTTTCAGGATTTTCCCCTTGCAATTATTCTCATCTGGTTAAAGCTCCATGCCAAGTAAGAAACAAAACCACTTGTACCACTATGGTGAGGATACAGATGCTATTTTGTTTCATGAATGGCATCTCCTGCAAGAAGTGAAAGTATGTGAGGCTGCTAAGTGTGCTAGATGTTATTTGTTTCATTGTCTTCTTTTATAAAAAATGAACAATACTATTTGGCAAAATACTTAAATATAGTCTATTACATTTATAAAGTAAAATATGACACTCCCCAACCAAAGCATATTTGGCCAACTGCATAATTGTGTTTATTTTTTTTTATTTGGATCCACTTGAATGGATGATTTTGGCCATATAAACTGCCATATGGCCAATATTATCTTTGCATAAAATGGAGCAGGATTTGAGGCATTCTTAGGTGATGCTACTTAGACATAATGTAGGTAATTTTATAAAATCATTCCAAGGCCACATGTACACGTAAATGGCCTCGTAGAAAATACCGACCAGAGTAAAGCATGTGCTTTGGCATGATGGCATATGCTTTACCAGGGTATATGCATATGGGCAGGTTTAGGTGGACTATGGGAAAAGCACACAAGTACACATAGATTATAAAATATGGCAATCTACATCCATACCAAAAAATTATAGGTGCAGACATTCACAGCTACTCCAGAACAAATGCCTGCAACTGCACTATAGGTGCACATGATACCACTAATTCTAGTACTTTATACAGCCTTTTTAATGTGGTGTGTAAGTAGGTACCTACTTTTATGCTTAAAGTAGATGCTCCCTTAAAACATTTGTCCTATGTTATTCTTTAAAAACTGATGAAAAATAAAGTAAAAAAAAAAAAAGAATTGAGTATGTCCTGGCCTCGACATCTCAATTCCAATCTCCATGTCCTATCTAAAATATGCATTTACGCATCTAAGTAGATGAATATCTAAATTAAGCCCTAAATGAGTCATACAAATACCAGGTATAACTTGTAATATCTAATATAGACATTACCATTTATATCTGTATAATCAATAGGTTCATCGTTGAAGGAGAAGAAATTGAAATCGTGAACAACTTTAACCTACTTGGATCAACTATCAATAAAGAAGCAACAAACAGTCAAGAAATCAGACGACGCATTGCTCTTAGCAGAATGGCTATGAAAGACCCAGATAAGATTCTCACGAGCAGAGATGTCTCTCTCCATACAAAGATTCAACTTATTCAAGCCATGGTATTTTCAATAACATCATATGGATGTGAAAGCTGGACAGTGAAAAAGATAGACATGAAGAAAATTGATGCCTTCGAATTATGGTGCTGGCAGCAAATACTGTGTATACCATGGACTGCCTGAAGAACAAACCAGTCGGTACTAGAAGAGATCAAGCCTAAGCTTTCTTTAGAAGCTCAGATGACAAGACTTCGACTTTCATACTTTGGACACATCATGCGAAGAGATAGATCATTAGAGAAAGACATCATGCTTGGCAAGATAGAAGGTCAATGCAAAAGAGGAAGGCCAGCAATGAGATGGATCGATGCAATAACAGCAGCTACAGGTACAAGTCTGTCAACAATGAGCCACCTGACTGAAGACTGAACACAATTTAGGATAGCTATCCAGAGGGTCGCCACAAGTCGACTCCGACTCGACGGCACTTAACAACAGCATTCAGTGGTGCCGGCTAAACGGTAATCACTGCTGAAGATATACCTGTACATAATTTGGAACTGTCTAAGTTAGATGATTCAAGTTATACGTCATCAGTGTGGCTGAATATTGAATATTATCATGCAGTTATTTATATAACAAAGTTATGCTAACATAAACAATTTTCTTACTGATATTATAACCATAATCAAAATGACACAGAAAAGTTTCCAATGTATAAGTTTTAATGATAACCAAAGAAGAAGTCTTTAAAGGTCCTAGCTGCCCTGCTTTAAATAAACACGGACATTCAGCGCCAGAACTCATCACCAGCACCCAGGGCCAGCCCTTCCATTGTGCGAGAATGTTGTTTGAACAGGACCCCGCGCTTCAGGGGGCCTCGCGCCAACATCATCTCGCATATTCAGCACCAGTAGGGCGAAAAAAGGCACTCTTCACTTCGGCGGTGTCAGAGGTGAGCCGGGGCTTCTCTGCCTCCCTCTAAAGACATTCGGACAGCCGCAGGGCTCTTTGGTGGAAGATGGGGGGCTAAGACTGGAAATAGTTGATGGGGAGGGGGGCTTAGACTGGAAGTTGGCTGAGTTGGGCGTTGCTAGGACTGGAAATAGCTGATGGGGAGGGGGGCTTGAACTGGAAACTGGCTGAGCGGGGGAAAGTTAGGACTAGAAATAACTGATGTGGAGGGGGGCTTGTAATGGAAATGGGCTGAGTGGGGGTAGGTAGGACTGGAAATTGGCTGATGGAGGGGCTAGGATAGGACTGGAAAGGGCTGATGGGGGGGGGGGCTGGACTGGAAATGGGCTGATGGGGGGCTAGGATAGGAATGGAAATGGCTGATGGGGTAAAGGATTGGAAATTGGATGATGGGGGGCTTGGATTGGAAATGGACTGATGGAGGGCTAGGATAGGACTGGAAATAACTGATAGGGGGCTATGATTGGAAATGGGCTGATGGGGGAGCTAGGACTGGAAATGGGCTGATGGGGGGGCTTGGATTGGAAATGGACTGATGGAGGGGCTAGGATAGGACTGGAAATAACTGATAGGGGGCTACGATTGGAAATGGGCTGATGGGGGAGCTAGGACTGGAAATGGGCTGATGGGGGCAATGATAGCATTGGAAAAGACTGATGGGGGGCTGGGATTAAAAATGGGCGGGTGGGGGCTAGGACTGGAGATGGGCTGATGCGGGGGGATGGGAGAATAGGAATAGAAGGGAGTGGATGCTGGGTGGGGCTGGAACTAGAAGTGAGCTGATGTTAGGGGAAGACTAGATGGGATGGGGCTGGGGGTATGAGGATGGAGAGGGGAAAATATATTTTATGTGGGAAGGAAGAAAAATGGTCCCGCACCCCCCTTGGGCTGCCCCTGCCAGCAACGCTATCTGGTTAGCAGTAATATTTAGCCTCTAACACTATAGCAAAAAACAGTTAAAGCTAGGAAAGCTTTTAAGATGGACTAATTTAACTAGTTTAACTATCCAGTTAGTAGATAATTATCACCGCTGACTGGATAGCAACATTCTCTGCTCACAATTCACCCACAGACTGCCCTACATAAGAACATAAGATATGCCATACTGGGTCAGACCAAGGTCCATCAAACCCAGTATCCTGTTTCCAACAGTGGCCAATCTAGGTCATGCGTACCTAACAGTTTCCCCAAAAAACACAGCTTCCACAATACTTGTATTGGGTCAAACATTGATATCCTCGGTCCCCTCTTAATAATGGATTATGCACCTTTCCTCCAGGAACTTGTCCAAACCTTTTTTAAACCCAGATACACTAACAGCCTTTACTACATCCTCCGGTAACAAATTGCAGAGTTTGATTACACGTTGAGTGAAAAAATATTTTCTTTTATTAGTCTTAAATAGTTTACCCTGTAGCTTCATTGCATGTCTCCTAGTCTTTCTATATTCTGATAACATAAACAATCAATCTACGTTTATCCGTTCCAATCTGTTCATTAATTTATAGACTTCTATCATATCTCCCTTTAGCCAATTCTTTTTCAGGTTAAAGAGCCCTAACCTTTTTAGCCTTTCTTCATAGGGGTATCCTTTCATCCCCTTTACCATTTTGGTGGCTCTTCTCTGAACCTTTTTTTTTTTTTTTTTTTTTTTGTATATTTCTTTTTATTAAGTATTACATTAAAGAACTGCATTCCACACATGAAATCAGAGCCAGATAGCGCACCTGCAAGTGCGCAACCAAAACATTCAAGTAAACACAACAAAGAAGAATCAAAACAACCATGTAAGCCCAGGGTGGGTCTCCCATAGCAAAAGTCCTCCCCACCCTATAGTGCACCCCCCCAGAGCCACCCCCGATGGCCCCGCTATCTCCAAACCCCCCTCACCCCTGGGTCCAAGCCCCCATGGTCACTCCGCCTCCCTAGAGCTCTGCCCGCACCCTCCCCCTCACCCCAGCCTCCCCACTAACCCAACCCCTACTCCCCCTCCCCCCAAGCCCCCACCCTTCCCTCCCCCCGCTAACCCCACCCCCACCCCTCCCGCTAACTACCCTCTCCCACCCAACCACCCCACCACCGCCCCTCCTTAGCTGGCTCAATATGGGCAATCACCCCTTCAAATAGGACAATATCGGAAGCCACTGTTCCCGAAACATTTCCTCTGCCTGGTGCCGAATAGCAGTCAGGTGCTCCATCAGGGTGATCCGTCTCAGCCGATGTTTCCAGACCTCCACCCCCGGGAGCTGAGTTTGTTTCCATGCCCGAGCTATTTTGCTCCGGGCCGCCTGAATACAAGCTCGTACAGGACGTTCGAAGCTACGGGGCAGAGCACTAGGCCATATTCCCAGCAACCCCAAGCCCATATCTAATATCACCGTCTGCCCCATAAGGGTCTGAAGCTGTCCCCCCACCATATCCCAATAAGCTCTTACCATAGGGCAGGTCCACCACACATGCACAAAGGTCCCCCGTTCACCACACCCCCTCCAACACTGGTCGGAAGATCCGGGGAACATCCGGTGCAAACGCTCCGGAGTATAATACCAGCGGTAGAGAAGCTTATACGATGTCTCCCAGATAGCCACCGAAAGTGCCTGTTGACCAATATTCACATGTACCTTCCTCCATTCCTGAAGCCCTAGTTCCCTACCCAAATCCTTTTCCCATTCCACCTAATGTGGGAACTTCCCCTCCTCCAACACCCCCAACTCCCGATACAATTGGGAAATCAAACCCCTAGAACCCTCCCAACGCTGCCACAATTCCGCGCTAGAGTCCTGAACCACCTCCCAAGCTTCCCGAATTGGGCGTTGCATCAGAAAGTGCTTTACCTGGAGGTAGGGGAAGAAATCACCCCCCCTCAGCTGGTATTGCACTCTAAGGTCCGGAAAGGGGATCAACCTCACATCCCTAATAAGTTTCCCAAAGGTATCCAACCCACCCCTCTCCCACCTACAGAACACCCCCTCCCTACCCGGTGTAAACTCACCAGTCCCCCGCACCGGTGCCAACAGCGAGAAACCCCCCCCCCCCTTCAGGCACCCATCACCACCTTGCCTTACGCCATTGCATAGTTAAGTGCCACAGGAAGGGGTTGGCCTTCCATCTACCCGGTGGCAATTTGCCCAGTATCCAAGGCAAATGCCTCAACTGAAGCCTCTCAGCCCAGTACTGTCAAAACCTTTTCACTACCCCTCCTAGATTTCGCCACTCAAACACCTGCCGCAATTGAGCAGCCCTGTAGTATCGTGCAATATCAGGGACCCCCAACCCCCCCACCTCCCGAGCCGCGTACAATACCCGCCTACTCACTCGCGGTCGACTCCCCCCCCCATACAAAGGCAAAAATCTGATTTTGTAATGCCCGTAACTCCCTGGAGGGAACTCCAATGGGTAGCGTCTGAAACAAATATAACATCCGCGGCAAGAGATTCATCTTCAAGACTGCCACTCGACCCGACCAGGAGAGCTCCACCGTTCACCATTTGGAGAGGTCCTTCCTCAGTTGCCCGAGCAGCGGCGGATAGTTATCTCGGTATAATCCCAGCGGATGGGCCGTAACTTGTACCCCCAAATACTTTATGGACCTAGTGGCCCACCTAAAGGGAAATGAACCCTTCAAACTATCCACCACTCGCGTATCCAATGTGATAGTTATAGCCTCCGTCTTATCCCAATTGACCTTGAACTCTGAAAGATCACCATACTCCTGAAGCTCTTTCATCAGTATTGGAAGCGAGACAATTGGCTGGGTCAGAGCAAATAGCACATCATCAGCGAAGAGAGCCATTTCATGTTGCTCAGTCCCGACCACTATGCCCTTTATATCAGAATTTGACCGTATCTTAGCTGCCAAAGGTTCCATAACCAGTACAAACAGCAATGGGGAAAGAAGGCACCCCTGACGGGTCCCTCTTCCCAGTGGAAAGAAGTCAGAAAAACCTCCATTGACGTTCACCGCTGCTACCGGGGCAGCGTACAGCGCCCGTATCCACGCCCGAAAACGGGGACCCAAGCCAACATAAGTCAACACCTCCTGCAAGAAATCAAAGCTGACCCTATCAAAGGCCTTTTCAGCGTCTATAGAGAGGAATATGGCTGATTGTTTCTCCTGTCTCGCTAGCCACCCAAGCTGGATCACCCTCCGGATCCCATCGGCCGGTTGCCTGCCTGTGATAAATCCCGACTGGTCCGGGTGTACCAAATCTGGCATGAGCGGGCCCAATCATATGGACAAAACTTTGGCCAAAATTTTAACATCAATATTTAGCAATGAAATGGGGTGATAGGACCCGCACACCGCCGGATCCCGGCCAGGCTTAGGGATCACCGCAATGACGGCCTGGCTCATAGAAGGTGGCAAGGCTTCCCCACTCAACACCGCGTTAAACACTCGCACCAATAAAGGGGCCACTGTCTCTATCATGACCTTGTAGAACGACCCCGTGAACCCATCAAGGCCCGGGGCCGTCCCAGGAACCAAAGCCCTGATCACCCCCTGCACTTCTTCAAGGGTAATGTCGTCCTCCAGCCCCTCCCCCTCCCTATCTCTCAACTGAGCACTACCACTCCCCTCATTGTACAAATATCGCTGAATATCCGCCCCATCACCCCGGGGGTCCGCTGCGTACAAATGCTAGTAATACTCCTTGAAACTTTCACGAATGTCCCTCGCTTTGTAAAGCATTTTATCGCGGGGACCTTTAAGTTTGACAACTGTACGCTTCTGCCTCTGGGCTCGTAGCTTATTAGCCAACAGCCATCCCGATTTATTGTCGAATTCGTAGTACCGTTGCCCCACCCTATCCATCTGTCCCGATATCCTTTGCATCTGGAGGGCATTCAATTGCTTATGCACCTCCTCCACTTTGCTCTGCAACGTCTGCCCTCCCCTCATCTTATGTGCCCGCTCCAACTCCGCCAATTGCCCCAAAAGGAGGCGTTCCTCCTCCTCCCTTCTCCTCTTCCGCCGAACCCCCAGCTGGACCAGATGTCCCCTCACTACCGCCTTCAGCCCATCCCAAAGAATGCCCGTCGACACTTCAGCATTATCATTAGTGGCTATATAGTCCTTAATCACCTGCTTGATCGTCTGTTCTACTCCCCCCCCCCCCGCAACAAGTATTCATTCAACCTCCAAAATGTTCTCCTCCCCCTGTCCCCAAATCCCCCACAGCCCACCTGCACTGGAGCATGATCGGACCATGTCACCGGACCAATGCTGGCCTTCTCCAGGCTCTCCCACCAATAGCTATCTCCCAGCATGTAGTCTATGCGGCTATAGGTTCAATGAACGGCCGAGAAAAAGGTGAAATCCCTAGTAGATGGATTCGCCATCCTCCAAAGGTCCTCCATCCCCAACTCCTTCATCCACTGCCTCAGCTCCTTTCTTCTCCCCCATCCTCCAGACCCCCCTTGCCTATCTTCCAATTCGATATTGCAATCAACTCCCACCAACACCCTCCCCTGAATGCGCCCTACCAGCCAAGAACCTAACCCCCTCCAGAATTCCCTCTGCCCCGAGTTAGGACCATACACCGAGATCAAAGACACTCTTTCGCCTCCCAACTCCCCCCCCCCCACCACCACAGCCCTCCCATCCGCCTTCTGATGTATTTGGTCAATGATGAGGGGAACCCCATGCTCAACCAGAATTGCAACTCCCATCTTTTTCCTTCCCCCCCCCCTCAGCAGCAAAGTATCCCTGGTAAGCACCAGAGTGCATCAAACGCTCATCCACCTTACGTAGGTGGGTCTCCTGTAAAAATGCCACACCCCACTTCCTGGACCTGAGCTCTTTCCACAGCAATCTTCTCTTTTGCGGAGAGTTCAGGTCCCGCACATTAAGGCTCCCTACTATCAGTCCCGCCGCCATGGCCATTGCTCACTCTGCCCCCCACCCTCCATATAACCTATCCAAGCCCTGCTCCTTGGCCCCTGCCCCCTCCCCCCAACCCCTCCCCCCTCCCCCCCATTTCTACGGACCTCTATTATGACCTACACAGAGGAAGTGGCACCCCTTTGGACACGCCCCACTCTCTCCCTCCCCAGCCCCCCTCCTCCCCAGCCATCAACCCCCTCCCACCTCCAAAGGGTTTTATACATTCCCCCCCCCCAACAACTATAATGTGATACACAAGGATTTGTTAATGTTAATACATGTCTCTCCCACTCCTCCCTCCCGTCCCCCACCTCCCATCACTGCCCCTATTTCCACAATCACCACTTAACCCATGCAGAAAACAGTACCCGAAAATGGAAAGTCCTCTATCTCAGACAGACTTATTCACACAGTCCCACTTATGGACCCTCCAGATTGTCCAGAAAGCAGCTCCTCATGCTCCGCTATGCCATTCCTCCTCCGCAGTTGCTGCCCCCGCACCGGGACTCTCTCCCAAACAGATCTCCTCTCCTTGCTCGCTCCGGGGTCCGGAGCCGCACTCAGCTCCGGGAGCCGGGGTGCCCCCTCATCTACAGTCCGCACTCGAAATCCCCGGCCATTAATGTCCATTAGTAAAGCAAAGGGGAACAGCCACCGGTACCGCTTCTGCTCGGTCTGCAGATATGCTGTTACTGGTTTCAACTCCCTCCGCCTCTGTAGTGTTGCCGCGGAAAGGTCATGGAACACCTCTACTTTCTGGCCCTCCCATTGGAAGCTCCTTCTGGCCGCTGCTACCTTCATAACCTTTTCTTTCACCGCGTAGGAGCCTAAGCAGGCCACGATGTCCCGTGGCTGGCCCCATCTCGCTGGACCCAGGGCACGATGCGCCCGCTCCACTGCTACCTCACACTCTTCTGCTTCGTCCCCGCGGTGCAACAGGAAACAGCACACTCTTTTCACCACTGCTGAAGCATCTCCAAACTCCGCCATCTCTGGTAGGCCCCGCACTCTCAGATTGCTTCGCCTGGAGCGATTCTCCAGGTCATCGATTTTATCTCTCAACAGCCCTTGCTCGAGTTGGTATGGCTGCATTAGGGTCTCCATCTCTGTTTCATTCTCAGCATGCCTCTCCGTCTGCTCCTCAAGGGTTTCAACCCTGTTGCCGAGATCCCTGATGTCGTCTTTTATAGCTATCAGGGTTTCCTTCAGCTCATTCCGCATGGCTCCGATATCTCATTAAAGAGAGCGCATCCAGCCCCATATGTCACCTCGAGTACAACTTTCATCCGCCCGCTCCAACTCCTCCTCCATCTCTTCGTCGGACGCCATGTGCTCTGGGCCCTCCCGGCCTGTACGCTCCGTCTTCGTAGCATAGGAGGACTGAAATCTGGCTAATTTTTTGCTGACCGACATTGCTACAACTTCCCAAACCCTTCACACTGCTATAGCAGATTGGGGGGAAGGCTGGCCGCTACTTTTCTCCTTTAAAGCTGCGTCCCAACGGGAGCTCCAAAATCAGGCCGCCATCTCCCAGGTGACATCACTTCCTCGGCCTCTGAACCTTTTCTAATAAAGCTATAGCCTTTTTAAGATATGGCGACCAGAATTGCACACAATATTCAAGGTGCGGTCTCACCATGGAACGATATAGAGACTATAGTGATCATAGCATGATCACCTTTGATTTAATTAGTGGAGGAGGGATAGTAAGGAAATCCACAGTACTACCTTTTAACTTTTGAAAGGGAGACTATGATAAAATGAGGAAAATAGTTAAGAAAAAACTAAAAGGAACACTTGCAAAGGTTAAAGACTTGCATCAAGTTTGGGTGTTGTTGAAAACTACTATCTTGGAAGCCCAGACCAGCTGTATTCCACGCTTTAAGAAAAGTGGAAGGAAGTCCAAAAAACTGCCAGCATGGTTTAAAGGTGAGGTCAGAGAGGCTGTTGTTGCTAAAAAAGCATCTTTCAGGAAATTGGAAAAAAAGAGCCAAATGACGAAACCTGGAAACAGCACAAGCACTGGCAAGTCAAATGCAAGGCATTGATAAGGCAGGCAAAGGGAGAATTTGAGAAGAAGCTTGCTGCGGAAGCAAAAATGAGAAATAAAGACTTTTTCAAGTACATTCATAGCAAAAAAACCTGTGAGAGAGTCAGTTGGTCCATTAGATGATAGAGGGGTTAAAGGGTCACTAAAAGGTGACAGGGCAATAGCGGAGAGACTTAATGAATTCTTTGCTTCGGTTTTTACCGAGGAATATGTAGGGATGTTACCCATGACTGAAGTGGTATTTAAAGGTGCAGAAGAATTGAAGGAAATATCGATACATCGGGAAGATGTATTACAACTATTAGATAAACTGAAGAGTAGCAAATCACCTGGGCCGGATGGTATACATCCAAGGATGTTGAAAGAACTGAAATATGAGATTGCAGACCTGCTATTAGTAATCTGTGAATTTTCATTAAAATCATCTTTAATACCTGAAGATTGGAGGATTGCCAAAATAACGCCAATTTTTAAAAAGGGCTCCAGGGGTGATCCGGGAAACTACATACCAGTGAGCCTGAAGTCAGTACCGGGAAAAATGGTAGAAACCATCATAAAGAATATAATTGCTGAACATGTAGATAGTCATGGCTTAATGGGAGACAGCCAACATGGCTTTAGAAAAGGAAGATCTTGTCTTACTAATCAGTTATGTTTTTTTGAAGGTGTGAATAAACAGGTGGACAATGATGAGTCGGTTGATATAGTGTTTCTGGACTTTCAGAAAGCCTTTGACAAGGTCCCTCATCAGAGACTTTTGGCAAAACTAAAGAGTCATGGGATAGGAGGCAGTGTACTATTGTGGATCAGGAACTGGTTAAAAGACAGAAACAGAGGGTAGGGCTAAATGGCCAATTTTCCAAATGGAGAAAGGTGAATAGTGGTGTACCCCAGGGATCTGTGCTGGGTCTGCTGCTTTTTGACATATTCATAAATAACCTGGAAAAGGGAATAACGAGTGAGGTTATCAAATTTGCAGATGGCACAAAAATATTTAAAGTTGTTAAAACCCAAGAGGATTGTGGAAAATTGCAAGATGATCTTGATAAATTGGAAGACTGGGCATCAAAATGGCAGATGAAATTTAATGTGGACAAGTGCAAAGTTATGCACGTAGGGAAGAACAACCCAAACTATGGTTACACGATGCAAGGTTCCACATTAGGAACCACCACCCAGGAAAAAGGTTTAGGCGTCATTGTGGATAACATATTAAAACCCTCAGCCCAGTGTGCAGTGGCGGCCAAGAGAGCAAATAGAATGCTAGGTATCATAAGGAAATGTTTTATGTTTATGTTTTATTTTACTTGATAAAAACCGCCTTTCAGTGGCAAGCAAAGCGGTGTACAATAAAACCAAATTTTTTTTAAAAAGGCCAAAGCCAGTAAAGTAGAAAGGAAATACAATTTCTGGACAGAAGAGCAATAAAAGCAGGAGGGACAAGACCAAAACATAAATAAAGACAAATCACAAAAAAGCAGAGAATAGAACAAATGGGATTCACACAAAAGGGGAGGGAACATCAAACGCCAGGGAAAAGAGGTGAGTTTTCAGGTTTTGTTTAAATGTGGGGTGGTGAGGGTCCAGGCGGAGTGAGGAGGGCAGGGAGTTCCAGAGGGCAGGACCAGCAAAAAAGAAAGCAGAGGAACGGGTAGATTGTAAGTGGGCACGGGAGGGAGAGGGAAGAGTGAGGCGGTTAAGATGGAAGGAGCGAGGGGTGTACCTGGGGTAGTGAAAGGAGAGAAGGTCTGTTAAGTATTGAGGGGTGCCTGTATGAAGAGCTTTATGAACCAGGATAAGCAGTTTGAAATGAGCACGGTGGGGAAAGGGTAACCAGTGAAGACGAAACAGAAGGGGCGTTATGTGATCACGGGGGGAGGAGTTGGTGACCAGATGGGCGGCAGTATTCTGAATACGTTGTAACCGGGACTGTTGCGCCTTGGAAAGGCCGACGAAAAGTGAGTTAGCGAAATCCACCCGTGACATGACCAAGGATAGCAGCAGAGTGGTGAGGGCAGACGGGGATAAGAAAGGGCGGACTGCACGGATCTGTCGGAGGAAGAAGAAGGATGACTTGGTGACATGAGATATATGAGCATGAAAAGATAGGTCAGAATCGAAGTGAACCCCAAGGTAACGAAAGGAAGAAACTAAGGGAACCAGAGAGCCAGAGAAGGAGGGGGCCAATGTGTGGGGTGGGTTGTTGTGAGAGAACCAGATAGCAAGAGTCTTGGTGAGATTAAGGTGAAGGCAATTATGAGTCAACCAATCAGCCACAGTGGAAAGACAAGAATTGAGCGCGGAGAGATCAGGACAGGATGGGGAAGTGTGATGGAGTAATAAAATGTCGTCAGCATAGAAAAAGGCAGATATTCCAGACTGTTGAATTAAGAGGGCTAAGGGGGCTAAGAAAAGGTTGAAAAGAAGGGGAGCCAGGACAGAGCCCTGAGGAACTCCACAAGAAAGAGGAAAGGAGTCCGAGAGGGGGCAGAGGAGGAGGAAGGTGACAGGACTGCACATGAACGAGAGGAAAGAAAAGAGTGAAACCAGCGGTGAACAGTACTACAGAGACCCGCTTCCCGTAGACGAAGAAGAAGGAGGGAGTGGTCAACTAGATCAAAAGCAGCTGAGAGATCAAGTGCAACCGCCACCGAGATATCACCACGATCATGAGCTACATGCAGTGCATTAGTAAAGGCAAGAAGAATAGTTTCTACACTGTGACCCTGACGGAAACCCGATTGACGAGGGTGAAGAAAGTTAGTGGAATCAAGGTGATGTGACAGCTGTGCAAAGACGAATTTCTCCAAGAGCTTAGAAAGAAAAGGGAGGTTGGAAACAGGACGGTAGTGGGCGGGAACCAAGGGATCAAGTGAGGGGTTTTTAAGAAGGGGACGAATTAAGGCATGCTTCCAAGAGTGGGGAAGGACCCTGAAGAAAGACTGGAGTTAAACATAGTGAGAATATAGGGAAGGAGACCTAGTGAGGATTCAAGGAGCCAAGAAGAGGGAATGGGGTCAAGAGCGCAAGAAGTCTTTTTTGAGGAGGAAATAAGATGGTGAAGTTCGGAGGAAGAGATCAGTGAGAAGGACGCCCAACAGTGGGAAGTTTGAGAAATGGGTGGAGGCGAGGCACTGGGGGGAGGAGAGAGAATTGGAGCAGGACAGGAGGGTAAAGAAGCTCGCAAGGAAGAGATCTTATTACTGAAACAGGTAGCTAGAAGGGAAGGCTGAGGAGAAGGAAGAACCGGAGGAGCTGAGGCTGGGGAGTGAAGGGAGGTAAGAGATCGGAGGGTGGAGTAAAGGTGCCGGGTCTGGTTTGGGGCATTGAGAATGGCATTGGAGAAGAAGGTACGTTTGGCAAGATGGACGGACGAGCGGTAGTGGGAATAGGTAGATTTAAAGAATGCAAGTGATGTGGGTGAAGGATTCTTACGCCACAGTCGCTCCGCTCTGCGGAGTTGTGTGCGTAAGAGCCGTAAACCCCCATGGTACCACGGATGCATGGGGCGGCGGCGGGGAGGTTGAGGACGTAGTGGGGCAATATGGTCAAGCGCCGTCGAGAGGGCTGATGACCAAAGGGTAGCTTGAGAGTTGGGAGAAAGAAGGGAGAAATCAGGGGGGAAAAGCTCGGCTGCTGTGGGAAATTGGTGAATGGTGTGAGATGAAAGGGCACGGGAGAGCCGTGGAGGAGGCGGGGTAGAAGAAGGCGAGGGAGGGGAGGAAGAGAGGGGGGAGGGAGAGTGAAACCCCTGAGAATGAGAGCATGAGACAAAGAGGCAGACATGGTCTGTCCAAGGGAGAGTCATTGAGGAAAGATTGAAGAGAGTGAGAGAGGACGAGGAGGATGTTAGAAAAAGATCAAGAGTGTGCCCAGCCTGATGTGTAGGGAAAGGCACGTGCTGTATGAGGGATAAGTCCTGTAGGAGAGAGATAAAGGAGAGATCTCTGGTCAAAGTAGGTGAGTCCAGATGTAAGTTAAAATCCCCGACAATGAGTAGATGAGGGAAAGTGAGAGAAAGATCGGTGATAGTTAAAAGAAGGGAATCCCAAAGCTCAGAGCGAAGAGCAGGGGGGGGGGGAGTAGACAAGGAGCACGTGCATAGGGGGGAGAGTGTGAAGACGGAGCAGAAGGGCTTCAGGGTAGTGGAGCGGTGGAGGGAAGAGCTGAGTAAAGGAAAGGGTGGGCCGTATCAGAGCAGCCACACCGCCCCCAGGTTTACCTTGACGTGAAGTGGAGACTGCAGAGAAACCGGGGGGAAGGCAACGGGCGAGGAGAGCATCCTCCCCGTCCCTAAGCCACGTCTCAGTTAGAAGAAGGAGATCGAAAGAGGATCTAAGGGCTGGATCCTGGATGAGGAGAGTTTTGCTGCGTAGAGACCGACAGTTGACTAAACCAAGAGAGAGAGGAAACTTAGAGGAGGGGGGTGGTGAAGAGGACAAGAGAGAAGTAGGGAGTCTTTGGCATGGAAGAAGGTTAGAGAGGCATCGAAAGCGTGTTTGAGGCAGCTTGTGAGGGTGTCTGCCCCAGAATACAGGGATAGCGTTCATAAGGTAGAGAGGGAAGAGAGGAATAGGGACAGGAGGACAGGACAGTGAGACTGCCGGAGATGAATAAGAGAAAACACTGGGGGATAGTCCGGGCCTAGTAGGAAAAGCGACTTCCCCAGATGATGTGGGAGCACAAAGACAGACTAACAGCAGAACCGGAAGTAGTGCTGCAATTCTGCGACCGCCGGAGCGGCCCCAAGGAGCGCACCTAAGGAGCACGTCGTGCTCCTTAGGTGCGCTCCTTCGGCGCGCACCACGGCGACAAGCGCCACAGGCGCTCTTCTTAAATAGCAGGAAGGCAGTGTACCTCTCAGGACGCGGCCGTGGTACTTCCAGAAAGGGAGGGCTCAGACTTGGTAACTGGTGAGTGATGGCACAATGAGAAGGGCAGACACTGGGGAGACACAGCATACAAATAAATCAATAAACGAACACAGCAAAAAGCAAAATAAGCAAAGGGACAGCACAAGTAGACCGCAGGCGCTCTTCTTAAATAGCAGGAAGGCAGTGTACCTCTCAGGACGCGGACGCGTGAACGCGGCCGCGGTACTTCCGGAAAGGGAGGGCTCAGACTTGGTAACTGGTGAGTGATGGCCCAATGAGAAGGGCAGACACTCTCAGGACGCGGAATGGAAAATAAAACAAAAGATATTATAAGAACATAAGAACATAAGATATGCCATACTGGGTCAGACTAAGGTCCATCAAGCCCAGTATCCTGTTTCCAACAGTGACCAATCTAGGTCATACATAACTAACAGTTTCCCTAAAAGACACAGGTTCCACATTGCTTGTACTGGGTCAAGCATTGATACAGAGTGCAACCCCTCAACCAATTTGATCAGCTCTATCATTACGATATAGTTTGAACGCTGGTATCACAGTGTCCCTCTGGTTGTCCTCCTTCCACCATGTCTCTGATATTCCAATCATATCTAACCTCTCATTTAGTGCTATATATTCTAACCCTCTCATCTTATTTTTTAGACTTCTAGATTTGCATACAAGCATTTTAGAGACTGTATTTTATTCATATTAATCTGGCTATTGGTAGGCATGGGTAATTTGGGATCTTTAAGCTCTGTATGCTCCTTACTCGAGGGCATTTGGGCTACTTTACTCTTTTTTGGAACCTCTCTGCTTTTGGTAAGAAACATTCTTCCGAACCATGTGCTCTTGTGAGACTGTCGGCTTTCCCCTATTATCTAGTTTAAAAGCTGCTCTATCTCCTTTTTAAAGGTTAATGCTAGCAGCCTGGTTCCATCCCAGTTAAGGTGAAGCCCATCCCTTTGGAAGATCCCCTCCTTTCCCCAGAATGTTCCCCAGTTCTTAACAAATCCAAAACCCTTATCCATGCATTAAGACTCTGGAGCTCTACCTGCCTTTTGGGTCCTGCCCGTAGAAAGGGGAAGCATTTTGGAGAATGCTACCCTGGAAGTTCTGAATTTCAACTTCCTACCTAAAAGCCTAAATTTAGCCTCCAGAACCTCCCTACCATATTTTCCTCTGTCATTGGTACCGATATGAACCAAGACAGCAGCCTCCTCCCCAGCACTATCTAAGACCTTATCTAGGTGGCGCATGAAGTCCGCTACCTTCGCACCAGGCAGGCATGTTACCAGACGATCCTCACGTCCACCAGCCACCCAGCTATCTACATGCCTAATGATCGAATCACCAACTATAACGGCTGTCCTAACCCTTCCCTCATGGGCACATGGCCCTGGAGAAACTTCCTTGGTGCGAGAGGGTTTTACATCACCTGGAGGACAGGTCCTAGTTACAGGATAACTTCCTGACACAACAGGGTGATGCTCTCCTGTCATGTGACCTCTCTCCTCCATGGCAACAGGGATGCTGCCAGACTGGAGGTGGGACTTCAGGACTATATCCCTGTAGGTCTCGTCTATGTACCTCTCTGTCTTTCTTATGTCTTCCAAGTCTGTTACTCTAGCCTCTAGAGAACGGACTCGTTCCCTGAGAGCAAAGAGCTCTTGCACCTAGTGCACACGTAAGACCTCTTTACCAACTGGGAGAAAATCATACATGTGACACTCAATGCAAAAGACTGAAAAGCCCCCATCTTGCTGATGGACTGCTGTCTGCATCTTAGTTTTAAGCGTGTGTTTAGATTTTTAAGTTCTTTACTTACTAAAGGTTGCTATGCAAACTTATACTAATAAAATTGTGCCTAATACATTTAATATACCTTGTTCACCTGAAGCTTAATTAATCTCAGGTCCTTAGGATATGACTGATTTGAATAACGAGCTGCACCTGAGAACACCTCCTTTCCTTTAAGATGTGTAAGTACCTATAAAACTACGATTATCCCAGGGGTGGGCGGGTGTTCGGGAGGGAAATAACACTTATTAAAAGAGGGCTGCTACACAGTACCCTGTCCTGTGCTTCTGAGGTAAGCTGTGACCAACTTCCTGGGTGATTAACAGTCCTTGCCTGGACAGAAGGAGTCTTTCAAAATGGCCTTTTGACCTGCCACCTGGCGTTAACACATATTGAAAAGGTTTCACAGGTCTCTTGCACCCTAGGTAAAAGGCCTCTTTGTAAAGGTCCCTAGAAGACTTTATTTGTTGCTCAAAGAATACTGACCCTGTTTTGCCTTTTATGATAAGTTATATTCTGATTTGATTTAAATTACACCTCTTTGCTGCTGCTAGGCTCTGACTTATTATGAAATTTAAACTAGAAGCTCTCTGCTGGGTTCTAGATTTAACCAGAAAGCTCTCTTCTGTGTTTTAAATTTAAACTAAAATTATTTTGCTGATACTAGTCCCTGAGTGAGTATTAAATTTAAACTACAATCTCTCTGCTGGGTATGAAATCTAATCAGAAAGCTCTCTTCTGTGTTTTAAATTTAAACTAAAAGTACTTTACTGATACTAGACCCTGAGTGAGTATTAAATTTAAACTACAAGCTCTCTGCTGGGTATGAAATCTAACCAGATAGCTCTCTTCTGTGTTTTAAATTTAAACTTAAACTGCTGCTACTAGGCCCTGACTGATTTAACAAATACACTGGGTTCACAGATTAATCAGCTTTAATCCAAAAAAAGTCCCTTCAGAAAAATTCCCAGAAGTATATACTCACAATTGCAGATCTCTCTCCAGAAGTAGCAGTCCCCTTTTCTAGTCCTTCAATACTCTCCCCGTTTCTAGTCCTTCAAGACTGGGTTTTAACCTGTCATTTTTTATGTAGGGATATTCAGTGACACTAACCCATAAGTCCAACTAAATATCAGGCTCAGTGCATTTTTTTAGCCAATTAGCAGGTCGCTAACCAGCTAAAACACTTTGAATATCTTCCCCCACTACATTTTTAAGATCACAGCACTGACATTCCAAGGTATGTTTGATAGAGATTTACAATTATTTAATTTGTGTTTTAGCTGGAATGTTCTGATAAGTAATTATTGCGATGTCTTTACCTCATCCAATCACTCATGACCTGCCTATTTCAAGATCTAATTTAGGTTTTCCAAATTTGAATAACAGAGCATAGTCACAATTTGGCATTTTATAGCAGAATAACAGTTAAAAGTTTGAGTTACCACATAATTTATTATGCTCTGGATGTTTCAAGGATAGAAAATACAAAGCTTTGCTCTGCAGGGATGCCTTTTGAACATTATTTCACTTGTGTGATAGACACTGTAGCAGAGCTTCAAAAAAGGACAACTTGGAATCACTTGGTAAAGTTCATGCCATTCTTATTAGAAGGTTCAACCTGATTCATGGCTTTTATACATGCAGCAAAAGAGTTCTCTCTAAATAAGATTTAATATCTTTGGGAGTTTCTTTTGAAAACATTTCAACAAAATAATCAGGGGAAATCAACCTCTGCCTTTTGTGTCCTGGCAGGCAGAAAACTCAATCTGACCAAATCTCACCAGGTGCTGGTTTCTGCTATTGGTGAGCCAGGAGTCACAGCCTATTTAGAAAGAATATTTAGCACCATTGCTTACTGGAACCATTACAGTCCCAGTTTATGGATATACCATAAATGTTGTCAACCGTGTTATATTCACTTAAAAAGGGCTACATTTTAGTGATGTGCATTAATTAGGGAACAATTGGTTTGTTAGTATACCTTAAGCAATTTATTGCTTATTAAATTAATTTTAGTTCACCCCCACTGCTATTCAGTTTCCATTTTCACATGGAATTTTTATCCACAATGATTCTACGTTGCATTTTGTTTCTTGCAAAATGGTTATCCTTTTTGACTTATCCTTTAGTCAAATTCACTTTCAGGGGTAGCTGGTTCTCCTCGTCAGATATAGCTTAATTAATTATGGTCCTGAGATTAATCCTGATGTGAACAAAGTCCCTCTTTGTATGCAGCCCAACATCCTCCTGGCTTTTGCCACCGCCTTGTCACACTGCTTTGCTACCTTGAGATCATCAGAGATAATCACACCAAGGTCTTTCTCCTGAACCATGCACACCAACCTCTCGCCCCCTATTGCGTACATTTCCCTTGGAGTTTTGCTACCCAAGTCCATGACACTGCACTTTTTTGCATTAAATCGTACTTGCCAAGCATTCTTCCAGCTTTTGTAGATCTTTCCTCATGTTATCCACTCCCTCGGGGGAATCTACTCTTGCAAATTTTTGTGCCATTATGACATAATTTATACAGTGCTATTACAGTGTCCCATAGGCTTATGTTTACGGGTTTTCTTGATATACCGCTCCTTCATGACACCAGGGTGGTTTACAATTACATAAAATAAAATATACAGTGATGGCCAAAGGCCAGGAAAAGAAAAGAACTACAATGTATGACAGGACAGAGATAATACAGACATAGTACAATCACACACAGAGAGGAGAAGAAAATGGGCATAAACTGCTTACAGGATGGTACAAAACGCCAGGAAGTATGAATGAAGTTGGCAGGGGAAGTAATTATCTTTATTGGAGGAAATGTGAGAATTGGGAACATTCATTCATATGTGGTGAGCATGCCCCAAAGTACCAAATTATTGGAATGAAATTATGGTATAAATGTTGCATTTTTTAAGAAACGGGTTGTTCTCAATGCTGCCGTGGCTTTGTTGGGAATATGGCAAGATAAGGCTGCAGAGAGGACTAAGAAGGCAATGTTAGCATGTATAATAGCTGCTAGATGTGAAATTGCTATGTACTGGAAGAGCACAGATAGATGGATTGTGAGGCTTCGGAGAATAGTATTCATGGAATGCCTGATAGCGTTAGTTCACAATTTCACTAGAAAATTTGAAAAGGAGTAACAAAGGTCTTTATTCGGTGTTAAATAGTCTAACTGCCCCATCTAAGTTATTGGACTCCTAGCATTTGTATACAGGCATTTCAATGTATGTTTTTTGTTCGTTCATATTGATCCCCTTATCAATTGACAGAAATAATTTGAAATCTTTCAGCTCTGCTGTTTACTTAAGGACACCTGGACTTCTTTTACCTTTATTACAACCTCCCTGGATGCTTTGTCTTCCCAGTTTTGTTGTAACCTTCAAAGGCAGATTATTTCAAACCATGCACTCCAAGGTGACTGTTGGCTTTCCCCCAATATCTAGTTTAAAAGCTGCTCTACCTCTCTTTTTAAAAGTTAGCTTGGTTCCACTGTGGTTAAGATGGGGCCTATCCTTCTGGAAAAGGTGCCCTCTTCCTTAGAATGCTGTCAAGTTCTTGACAAACCTAAAGCCTTCTTCCCAGTACCATCATCTTACCTCTACACATTGAGACTCTAGAGCTCTGCTTGCATCTGGGGTCCTGCATGCGGAACACGGAACATTTCTGAAAATGCTCCCCGAAAATCCTGGATTTCAACTTTCTACTAAAAGCATAAATTAGGCTTCCCTCCCACATTTTCTTACATTGATAGTGCTGGCTCCACTCTTGTCTAGATTCCTAAGTGATGAGAGTGTTCTGCCACCTTTGCATCAGGCAGACAAGTAACAAAGCAATGCTAGTGCCCACTAGCCACCCAACTAACTTTATAAAATTGGCCTCCTTATGCTTCATACATGTAATGAATTGCATTTAAGTGAATTTGATTTAATAGGTACAGTTTTCAAACTCTTCTCATTAAAAGAAAGAAAGCCCTGGGCTTGACACCTATTTTCAAAGAGAATGTAAATTTATATTTTCCTAGTTAAAAGTTCCAAATGTTAAAATAGACACATATATATGTTATCAGTTTTATCTATTTTTTCAAGGACAATTTTGCTGGAAGCGTATGCATGCATATTTGAAAATATTATCTATCTGTGTAATAGTATCCTTAATGTAAACAAACTCAACAAATTTCTTCTCTCAATGCAACTAAAAATATATATTATAAATGGAAGGTATATTTCAAGCAGCCAATTTACTTGGGAAAAACACATACATCAAATTTGTAGATTACCCTCAATTAGGACAGTGTTTAAATTATTATCATTTTTTGTCTGGCTAATTAAGCAGCTAGTCAGAAAAAATGGGAGCTAAAAACTACCTTACTCCTCAGCAGGTGAAATTGCACATGCTGTTTCACAATGATGTGTTTTGTTTTGAAAATAGTATTTCAGGCCCAGGATTTCAAAATGTCCCCTAGAACATGCAGATTTCTTCAAAATTGGTTAGAGGCCCCCTCTATCAAACCAAGGACTGTGTGAGTGACCCAGGAAATTGGTCAGGGCATTGTGTAGCAAACCAGCTTTTCAATCTTCTTTACCTCCTTCCCACCCTGACTCCCAGCCACCCCAGGGCTAATCTTAGCATTATAGCCTCTTCAATCTACTAAAGGGAAGGAGTGCCCATATTCATTTTCAGGCACAGCTGGTTATTCTCATTTGTAATAGATTGATTAAGGACCTGAGATTAATTAATCTTGAGTTGAATAAAGTCCATTAAACATAGTATAGTACAACTATCCCCAGCAAACTGAAGTAAGCAAACAACTTAAATACCTAAGCAAAACCTTAAAATTAAGATGCAGACAGCAGTCCAGCAGCAAGATAGGGACTTTCCAGACTTTTGCATTGAGTCTCACATATATCATATTCCCTGAGCTGCTGAGGGATCTTACATGTGCAATATGTGCAAGGAGCTCTTTGCTCTCAGAGAATGAGTCTGATCTCTGGAGGCTAGAGTAGCAGACTTGGAGGACAAGAAAGACAGAGCGGTATATATGCGAGACCCACCGCCAGTCTGGCAGCCACCCTGTTGCCATTGAGTAGAGAGGTCACATGACAGGAAAGCATCACCTTGGTATGGCAGGAAGTGATCCTGTAACTAGGACCTGTCCTCCAGGTGATATAAAACATTCTTGCACCGAGGAAGTATCTCCAGGGCCACGTACCCATGAGGGAATGTTTAGGACGGACATTATAGTTGGTGATTGGATCATTAGGCATGAAGATATCTGGGTGGCTGGTGGACATAAGGATCACCTGGAGTGAAGGTAGTGGACCTCTTGCGCCACCTAGACAAGGTTTTAGATAGCACTGGAGAGGAGTCTGTGTCTTGGTACATGTTGGTAACAATGGTATAGGAAAGTGTGAGAGGGAAGTTCTGGAGGTCAAATTTAGCCTTTAAAGTAGGAAGATGAAATCCAGAGCTTCCAGGGTAGCATTCTAAGGTGGACAAAGGTGAGTCGGTTGATAAAGTGTTTCTGGACTTTCAAAAAGCCTTTGACAAGGTCCCTCATCAGAGACTTTTGGCAAAACTAAAGAGTCATGGGATAGGAGGCAGTGTACTATTGTGGATCAGCAACTGGTTAAAAGATAGAAAGCAGAGGGTAGGGCTAAATGGCCAATTTCCCCAATGGAGAAAGGTGAATAGTGGTGTACCCCAGGGATCTGTGCTGGGTCTGCTGATTTTTGACATATTCATAAATGACCTGGAAAAGGGACTAACGAGTGAGGTTATCAAATTTGCAGATGACATAAAACTATTTAAAGTTGTTAAAACCCAAAAGGATTGTGGAAAATTGCAAGAGGATCTTGATAAATTGGCGGACTGGGCACCAAAATGGCAGATGAAATTTAATGTGGACAAGTGCAAAGTTATGCACGTAGGGAAGAACAACCCAAACTATGGTTACAAGATGCAAGGTTTCACATTAGGAACCACCACCCAGGAAAAAGATTTAGGCATCATTGTGGATAACATGTTAAAACCTAAGCCCCAGTGTGCAGTGGCGGCCAAGAGAGCAAATAGAATGCTAGGTATCATAAGGAAAGGAATGGAAAATTAAACAAAAGATATTATAATGCCTCTATATCGTTCCATGCTGAGAGCGCACCTTGAATATTGTGTGATACTCCTATGAAGAAAGGCTAAAAAGGTTAGGGCTCTTTAACCTGGAAAAGAGACGGCTGAGGGGTGATATGATAGAAGTCTATAAATTAATGAACGGAATGGAATGGGTTTATTTATTTTTATTTTTATTATTATTTTTTTATTTACAGTCTTTTTTATACCGTGCTATTCGACATCAGTGCGGTTTACATGAAACAGAAACTTATACGGTGCAGGGGACTGTTCCATATTTACAATAAACAGGTGCTTAAAACTTTGATAAACTGGGGTAACTATTTACATATAGGCTTCATATCAGGTCCTGTTGTAAATTAATGATGGTGTGTTGGTGTATGTGAGATGGTTGTTGGTACACCTATGTCTAGGTAGTGTTTGAGGAAGAGGTGGTGTTTTAAAGCCTTCCTGAATTGTATTAGGTCAGTGATTGCCCGGATGTCAGGTGGTAGGGCATTCCAGCACCTGGATGCGCAGAATCTAAATGCCCTGTTTACTGTTGCCTGGGTACATTGAGTTACTGTCTTAGGGATTAACAGTGTGTTTATTGCTGCAGATCTTCTGGCCCTGTTGGGGGGAGTCATGTGGGTGAGCTCTGTGAGTGAGGCGGAGAGCCCGTTGATGGCCTTGAAGGTCAACAGTAGGGCCTTGAAGGTGAGTCTGCTGTGGATAGGGAGCCAATGGAGCTGTTTCAAGATGAGCGTCACATGGTCATGCCTGGAGGCGCCATGTAGCACTCTGGCTGCAGTATTCATTGCTAGCTGGAGTGGACACAGCGTGGCTCATGGAAGCCCTTGTAGGATCGCACTGGCGTAATCAAAATGTGGGATGATCAGCGCTTGATAGATTTCCGGAAGTTGTCTGGTTCTAGCAAGGAACGTAAGTGTCTGAGAGTCCGGATCTTATGATAGACTGCTTTTACCCTGTTGCTAATGTGCGCTTTCATGTCTAAACGTTGGTCTAAGGTGACCCCAAGGTATCGGATTGTGGACTTGGTTTGTAGCTCCGCTTCCTTGACTTTTAGGCAGGCTGGAGAGATGAATTCTTGGTTCTTCGTGACAAACAGAACTTCTGTTTTCTTGTGCTGTATTCAGAGGTTTTGGGTCTGGAGACAGTTGGCCACTGCGTCAAAGCAGTCTGTTAGTGGGGAAAAGTCTGGATGGTCAGTTAAGAAAGGCATGTAGAGTAGTACATCGTCGGCATATATCAAGCAGTTAACCTTGAAGGATCGGATGAGGTTACAGATTGGTTGCATGTAAAGGTTGAACATCAGGACTTCCGGTTTGGCAATGAGCTGATCAGGTAGGTGACGATCGGCTCCGGGTATTCTACCCCGAAAAACTGTAACAAATCTTTCTAAAAAGTGGGGGATCACCACTAATTTATCTGGCTACTTGCTCAGGAAGCACTAAGAGAGTGGAAGTGAGTGGTCACTTTGTGAGAGACAGGCTGATGGCAGCGAAACCACCATGGAGGGAGAAGCCGCGAGTCCCAGAGGTTAAGATGGTGGAGGGGGTGCCTAAGAGCCCTAAAGCTTTGAAAAGCTTTGAAACACCACCTCTTCCTCTTGTATTACCCAGTAACCAATGCAGTTATTTCAACCACCTCACAGACCCCCCAAAACCAATAACGCTGAAACCAAGAAATGTTCATGATTCTGTCTTAATTTGTAAATAGTTACCTGTCTTAATTTGTAAATAGTTACCCCTGTTATCCAAGTTATTTCTTCCTGTTCAAATGTAAACACAAAGTACCATCGGAAATGTGTAAATTCTTTGTTCAATGTAAACCGCGCTGATGCTGAATAGTGCGGTATAGAAAAGACTTTAAATAAATAAATAAATAAATCAGATGGCACCCAGGGCCTGGTGGCTGAAGTTAGTGCTGCGGTGGTTCAGGCGTTGGATGCCTGTTTTCAAGAACTAGCGGAGCAGATGCAAAACGTCAGCCAGCGTTTCACTGATTTTACGGGGCGCATGGAGCAGGCGGAAACACGCATTTCTGATGTGGAAGATACCCAGCAGTCCCTGAAGGCCAAAGTAGAAGCTCTGGAGACTACAGTGAAACAGCAGGGCAAAAAGCTAGATGATCTCGAGAACCAGGGGCGTCGTAAAAACCTCCGGTTCGTCGGGATTGCAGAGTGTGGCGGATGGCACCCTTTTTGGCTTTCTGCGTGCCTATATTGAGAAGCTATTGAGTGGCAAGGGGGAAGGCCCCATACGGCTGGAGTGAGTGCACAGGCTTGGCCCTAAACATGAGCAGGCGAGGCAACCGTGTGCAGTCATCGCGCGCTTTCTGGATTTTCGCCAGAAGGAGGAGGTGTTGAGGGCTGCTCGGGGCCGTAAACTACAGAAAGGAGACACGGAACAAATCTTAGTGTTTCAAGACTATTCGGCACTAGTGAGTCAACAATGATGGGCCTTCTCTGCTGCATGTGCCCAGCTGATGAACAAGGGGGTGCGCTTTTCCTTGCTATACCCGGCCCGACTATGAGTGGATTTCCAGGGACAGACCCGATACCTGTTGACACCAGGGGAGGCTCATTCCTTCTTGGACAGCCTGACTGACACTGCTGATCCGGCCCAGTGAGAGTGGGGGCGAAACTACGACGGCGAGATTGGATTGAGGGAAGGCTCAGGAGGGCTTGTGCCGCTATGGACTGCCAGGCCTGTTCCTTGCATCCCCGAGACTGATACTGTCGGCTGGGATGATCCTGGCTTGTTCTGGGTGAATGGTGCCTTGGGTTGAATGTGTGTGTGAGTGTTTATCTATAGCTGGCAGTGTGCTGTTTGGTCTGTGAGTGTGGGTTGCAGATACAAATTGAAACGTTTTTGTAACTGTTTCTTTTTTTTTCTCTTCTTCTTTTCCTTCTGTTGTAACATGGTTGCCTGCAATGCCCTGGTTATAGGTCTTTGTTTTTAGAAAATGAGGCCCAGAGAGTTGTTCTTATATGATTACTATGGGAAGGGGCGGGGGGACCACGGCACTTCTGCGTATTTTTATTGTTCCATTATGAGGTGTGGTAGGCTGGGAGGTGGGTGTGCATTTTGTGGGATGCCTCTTAGTTCTGGCTTCTAAGGTCCCTGACTTGGCGGGAGAGGGGGGTGGTGTCTTCACCTACTAGGGCCCGTTGGGTGGATTTAGAATGTCCTATAGAATGGGGAACTGGTGGGATTGGTGAGTCACAGGGGGGGCTCCTACATCCTACATCGACTGTGATGGGCGGTGCCCCTTGTTTAGTCCCGTCCGGTACCTGGGGTAGTTTGGAGAAGAGATGTAAAGGGCTTGGTATTTGACCTCAGGAGGGAAGAGGGGGATTTTCAGTTAAGGGCGTTTTCTTAACCAAATGCGCCACCCGTCGGGTGCAGTGTGAGCTCCAGGGTGTTTTTGGTGCCCGGTGCATACGTTGGGGATACAATAAATCAGGTGTGTGTTTCACTCGCTTTGGTTGGATTTGGGGGGAGGAGTGGGAGGGTGACCCGGGATGCAAGCTAAGGGGGATGGGAGCAGTATTAGAACTTACTAAGAAAGTTAGATAACCAGGGAATAGGGTGATCTTGGGTGAGGGGTAGATCCGAATGCCATAGGAAGGCTGTCCGGCCTGATGGGGGAACCAGGAGGTATTGCAGTGGGGGGGGGGGGGAGGAGGAGGGATGGAAGGGTGGGGAGGGGAGGGGAGGGGAGGGTTTGTAGGGGGAGGGATAGCGTACACTCAGATGCTATATTGTTGTCAGATCTGTATTCCTTCGATTAGCAATAAGGAGGGGTTCCAGGCTGGGGGAGCCCCTTATGTGCGACTAAAGTTTGTTGTGTTGACGGTTCTTGACACTGCCCCGTGACTCTGAAGATTATTACATGGAATGTCTGTGGGCTGGGGAATCCCATTAAGAGATATAAAATTTTGCAGGCGTTAGCCAGACAGAGGTGTGATATAGCACTTCTGCAAGAAACCCACCAGACGGCTGATGAGCACAGTAAATTACATAGAGATTGGGTGGGGCATGTGTGGGGATCACCTGCTATGGGTAAAAAAGGGGGTGTAGCTATCTTGATTCACAAACGAGTCCGATTTGAGGTGGAAACTGCTTTAGAATTGTTGTTATATTGGAGTTTGGAGGGGAAGCCCATGATTGTGGGGAATCTTTATGGTCCTAACATGCTAGACCCCAATTTTTATAGCAGCCTGGCCTCCAAGGTGGAACAGCTGCCGGAGTGCACCCTGCTTCTTGGCGGGGATTTTAATGTAGAAGTAGACTTGGATACCTCGAGGGGAGGAGGCGAGGGATCGGGTTCCAACAGCTAGAATGTTGCAGCATTTTTGTAAGAGATTGGGTCTGATAGATCCGT
Source organism: Ichthyophis bannanicus (assembly GCA_033557465.1). Taxonomy (NCBI): domain Eukaryota; kingdom Metazoa; phylum Chordata; class Amphibia; order Gymnophiona; family Ichthyophiidae; genus Ichthyophis; species Ichthyophis bannanicus. The sequence continues at coordinate 728,080,538 of CM066036.1, read as the reverse complement.
GGCGGTTGGTACATCCGCTGGAGAGAGATTTTACTCATCAGTCCCGAGCACATGGTACCAGCGCTCGTATTGACTACCTCTTGCTGTCTGGGGGCTTGTTTGCTCACACAGGAGATGTACAGATCGGTCCCCTGGAAATCTCAGACCATGCGATGGTCTGGTTGGAGCTGCAGTGGGGGAGGGATCTTGCACGGTCGCGGATTTGGAGATTCCCGCTGGAGCTTTATCATGATGTTCAATTTCAGCAATTTATACAGCAGCGCTGGCGGGAGTTCGAAAGTGATCATCAGTCCCATAAGGAAGACCCTGAATTAGTTTGGGAGACGGCCAAAGTGGTGTTAAGGGGTGATATTATTGGATACGTGGCCCGGAAACGCCGGATGATGGCGGAGCGAATCATTCGCCATGAACGACAGGTCTCTGGATTGCGATGTCTATGTGCATGCACTCCGATGACTGCGAATAAGAAAAGGCTCTGGGAAGCACAGGTAGACCTCAATGAACTTTTACATCAGAGGGCCAAGAAGTCGGCTCTTTACTATCGACATCAATTGTACTGTTATGGGGATAAACCGGGGAAACTGCTAGCCAGATGCTTGAAAGGCCATAGAGGTTCATCATTAGTGGCGGAAATCCGGGATGATGGGGGAAAGTTACACAGGGAGAGCACAGAGATTGCTCGTGTATTTCGCACGTTTTTTCAATCATTGTACGCAGCGGAGTCTGCGCCCCGTACGGAAATGCATGAATATTTGAGGGAATTGGACCTGCCTCAGCTGAATGAGGAACAGAGGGCAATGTTGGAGCAGCCCATATCTTTGCAGGAGGTGTGCACAGTAATCTCTGCAGCGAGCTGTTATAAAACGCCGGGACCGGATGGTCTAGGCGCGAAATTTTATAAAATCCTCAGTGAATATGTAAGCCCCGTGTTAGTAGAGGCGTTTGGCAGACGTGAGGAACAAGGGGCGTTTCGGTGGGGGTGTAATCATGCTCACAACGTATTGATTCCTAAACCGGGCAAAGACCCAGTTCTAGCCACATCGTATCGGCCTATCTCACTGCAAAATTTTGATCTAAAACTGTTTGCGAAGATTCTGGCAGTGCGACTGGCAGGAATGTTAGGCGATCTGGTGCACGACTCCCAGGTGGGGTTTGTCAAAGGGTGGTACGCGGTTCGGAACATGCATAAAATACTGGCTTCATTGGAGTGGGTGCACAACCGGCAGTGTCTTCCTTACTTGTTAGTTTTGATGCTGAAAAGGCTTTTGATAGGGTTGATTGGCAATACCTGCGCTGTTTGCTCCCACGGTATGGTCTGGGTGGTTATTTCTGTAGAATGGTGGAAAGTCTATATGCACAGCCGTCGGCTGGGGTACTTTGCAATGGGGTGCTCTCGGAGGCTTTTCCTTTAGAACGTGGTACCAGACAGGGTTGTCCACTTTTGCCTTTATTGTTTGTCCTTTCTTTGGATCCTTTGATACGGACCATAGAGGCCTCTCGAGAGATAAAGGGCGTTAGGATAGGGACGCGAGAGTTTAAGCTTGTGGCCTTTGCAGATGATCTCCTGATGCATTTGCTTTCCCCTGATCATTCACTGCTGTGTCTACTGGCGGAACTCACGAGATTTGGCCGCTTTGCGGGGCTGCGAATAAATAAAGCTAAATCGGAGGCTTTGGATATTTCGGGCCAGTTGCGAGGGATGTGGGAGGGGTTCCCTCTTAAATGGGCCAACAAGGAGTTTATATATTTAGGTATTGTGCTGCCTAGACAACCCCATGCGTTGTAGGGGCGTAATTTGGAACATACAATCAGGGGTCTGCAAATCCAGTTGAAGGCATGGGGACACCTTCTACACTTCTTGTCAGGGAGGGTGGCAGCAATTAAAATGGTGATACTGCCGCGGATTTTTTACTGGCTGCAGACTTTGCCGGTTTGGCTGTTAAGTCGGGATTTGCACCGGTTGGAATCCCTTCTTAGAGCATTCTTGTGGAAGGGAAGTAGGGCAAGTATCCCGTGGGTTTGGATGCTGGGGAAATGGCGGGAGGGGGGATGGGACTTCCAAACTTAAGGGTATACGCTCTAGCTTGCTAGGCTAGGCATATTGGGGATTGGTTGGGGGGGATGGATGTATATACGCCGAGGGTCTTGGAGGAGAGTCTAGTGGCCCCACACACACTGATGGGGCTCTTACATGGGGCGAATCGTGATTTACCTAGTACTATAGTACATAGTGAGTTGATTGGCTCGGCTAAAAGAACTTGGAAGCAACTTAATACATTTTGGAATGCACCGTGGAATGCATCCAGCTGGTTACCGTTACAAGGGAATGTACAGTTTACTGCTGGATCTGAGACGGTGATCTTCCGGGATTGGAGCGATCGAGGCATACGGAATATAGGGCATTTAGTAGATCCTTCCGGAAAATGTAAGTCATTTCTGACTTGAGTCGGGAATATGATTTGTCTTCTAGACACTGCTTTGCTTATATACAGGTCTCCCACTATGTGTCCTCCTTACCAAGGGAAGCGCTGAGAATAGAACGCTCGGCACAGATCATGGAATTTTTTGGAATAGGGGGGGGGGGGGACAACCCGCCATCGATTTCAGAATTAAAGCTTTGATTAGACTGGGTTGGGGTAGTCCCTGACTATCGGACGGTAGAGGAAGCATGGGAGTTGGAATTGCGCAGGGAGGTATCTCCCGGAACGGTTCATACAGCCTTGAAACGGATAGTGAGAATTGCACAAGGGGCACGGTGGAGAGAGGTACAATTCAAATGTATAACTAGGGCCCACTTTTCACCGTGGCGGGTGCTGCGTAGTCATATAACGACTGATGGTCGCTGTCCTCGCTGTTTGGAGGCCCTGGCGACTTTGTTGCATATGTGGTGGGAATGTAGGCTTCTCCGGTCCTATTGGGCTAGGATTTGTAGTTTTCTAAGTGGTTTACTGCGGCAGAGATTGCGATGGACTTGCCCCTTTGTGGTATTGGACCGGATCGATCCCCCATGCCCTACGAGAGCAGGGCAACGTTTGCTGATGCGTAAGACCTGTCTGGTGGGGAAGGGGCCGATCGTTCACCTCTGGAGGGAGCGTAATTCACCTACCTTCGGGGAATGGCGTAATTGTTTTCACCAATTAATGTTAACGGAGCGATGGCTAGCACGGGGCAGTGTCAAACGCTGGACAGCTTTTATGCTTGTTTGGGAACCCTATATTCAAAGTCTAGGGGCTCGTTGTCATAATGAAATCTTACAGGTAGGTAGTTGATGAAGGCTACGCAGGTGGGTAGGGAGGGAGCTGAGTGGAATGTAGTTGTAGAGCTAGGTCTACAATGGATAGTGGGTGGAGTGTAGCTATGGGTGGGGGAGGGGAGAGTAGGGTGGGGGGGCTGGGGGGGAGGGGATACATTGTTATAACCCACCTGTTCATTTTTGTTATGAAAATTCTCCGGGAGGGGATCAGAGTACACCCCCCCCCCCCTTTGGAGATGTTTGTATAATGCTTATTGCTGTTTTGTTGGTGGTCTATAAATAAAGTATTTAAAAAAAAAAGGTTGAACATCAGGGCGGAGAGAGAGGAACCCTGTGGGACGCCCTGCTTCTGGTGGAAGGGTTCCAATGTTGAGGTTTCCGAGCGTACGTGCTGCCATCTGTCAGACAGATATGATTTGAACCAGTTTAGTGCTGTGTCACAGATACCCTTCTCTTCAAGCCGCTTCAGGAGGATCTCATGGCTTACCGAGTCAAATGCGGAAGATATATCCAAGAAGACGAGGACAAACCCTTGGCGGGCGTTATAGATTCCGGTAATTATGTTGCTGAAGAGGGTAGTGAGTAGGGTTTCCACACCATGGGATTCCCTGAATCCATGTTGGCAGGGGTCCAGCAGGGCGGTGTAGTCAATGTGGCGTTGTATCTGGCGTTGAGCTTCTTTTTCAATTATTTTGGCTAGTAGTGGTATGCTCGATATAGGTTTGTACGATTCAACCTTCTGAGGGTTGAGCTTGTTATTTTCAGCAATGGCCTGATTAATGTGTGTTTGAGGCTTTGGGGGAACGAGCCGGTTGCGAAAGACAGGTCCATGAGTCTGGTTATGAACGGGCTGAATTCGCTACACAGCTCTTTTATCCAGAAGGCAGGACAGGGGTCCATCTGTGCCATGGAGGTGTTGATCGAGGCGATTGTGTCTTCGATGTGCTTCTTGGACAGGGTGGAGAAGGTGGTCAGTGGTGTTGTGTATGTTGGTTCTTGGGCGGTGGTGGGTAATGAGGACTTGTTGGTCTGGCATAGCTTTGATTGCAGGAAATCTGTGAATTCTTGAGGGTGAATCATACTTGGTTGTTCCGGTCCCGGTTCTTTTGTTAGGTTCTTGACAAGGTTGAATAAGTCATGTGGTTTGCTTAGTAAGTGTTTCAGAGTATCGGTGTGGAATTGCCTTATTTTCCCTGTGATTGCCTCATGGTGTTTTGCCAAGTGATTATTATATGCTTTCTGGTCTGACGAGGAACATGAATGCCACCAGCATCTTTTGAGCTTCCTTAGGCAGAGGACAGATGTTCTTAACTCAGTGGAGTACCAGGATGCAGTGGCTCGTTTCCTTGGAGGCTTGTTTGATGGAGGGTGTTGTGCAATGGTACTGAGGCTGTTATTCCATTTGGAGATCAGCTTGTCGAGGCTAGGTGTTGTCAGGGCAAGGAGTGAGCAGGATTGAGTCAGGATAGTTTCCTTGTCGAAAGGTCGGAAACTCCGTGATGGTTTGCTGTTGGTGCTACTCGGGCTTCTGGAATACTTCTGGTGGTGGCCCGATACTGGTATCTGGAAGTTGATTAGCTTGTGATCGGACCATGGTATTGCAGTGATGGAATGCAAAGGGATGTGGGCATTTTCAAAGGCTGTTTGTGGGGCGAATATCAGGTCCAATATGTTTCCTTTTACGTGAGTGGGTTCATTGATTAGTTGCTGGAAACCTAGTTCCTTGAGGGCTTCAAGGAAGGCTATGGCTTGTGTGTCCTGCAGGGTTGGTAGATTGAAGTCCCCTAGTAGCCAGGTTGGGGTGCGAGGGTCCAAGGCATTGCAGGCAAGTTCGATTATCATTGAGAGGTCATCAGGGGAGGTTGATGGTGCTCTGTACATTAGGTTGATGGAGCAGTATTTGTTGGCTATGGTAACTGTATCGAGGTTCATTGTGTTGGATGCGTTGATGAGGCAGAATTGGAGGTCAGTTTTGGAGAGGATGAGTACTCCTCCACCCCTTTTGCTGTCTCTATGGCAGCTGTGTGTTGAGAAGTTGGTGGGTAAAAGGTGGTTGAGGAGGACTGCGTCATCACTGGATAGCCATGCCTCTGTGATCAGGAGTATGTTGAGATCATAGAGAGGTATCAGGTCAGAGATCACCGGCCATTTCCTGCAGATTGAGCGTGCATTTATGAGGGCACATTTTAGGTGTTGGGGCTGTGGGCTTTCCTTCGGCTTGGCTTTTTTGGTATGTTGGAGTGAGATGTGTAGTAGGTGCTGTTGGGGTGTACAGGTGACTTCCATTGACCTGTGATGAGAGGTACTGGACCATCTCCTCTCGTGTCTTTGTAGTATTGGTATATGGTTGTGAGTAGGTGTTAAGGCCAATGTGTTACTGAGCCATCCAAGGAGGAGGTGGCAGCTGACTATAGCAGTGAGGGATGGGGCTATTGTGGTATCTGTCCTGTTGTGTGTGGTCAAGGGACTCTTCTGGGTTGGCCGGAGGGTAGGTGGAGGTGCTGCTCTCTTAAAGGACGTTATGCGAGTATTTAGTTACCCTAAGTAATAGCGTCTAGTATCCCAGAGGGTAACACCAGTGTGCTGCTCCTTAAAACACCATAACCTTACAGGCAGACAACAGTATTATACCAGGCACAGTATCCTTACATGCAGACAACAGTATTATAGCAGACACAGTATCTTATAGGCAAACAGTAGTATGGCAGGTACAGTATCTTATAGGCTGTTATGTAGCTACTAAGTGGTACAGTAACACTGACAGATTTAAAACCTACAGGAACAGTCATAGACGGTAACATAGGCATGTAACAGCATTACTTGTGTAAACATCTATGGCTCTTATGCATGGTCGAGACAACTATGTTCTGGGTAAGCTCCCTAGGTAAGGGTGGTGCCTGGCTTAGTGTGTTCCATATGGTGTTCTATCGTACCTACTTTTCTGACAGTGTATGTGTTCTGTTGTAGCTTTGGCTATGTCTGGAGCTGGTGGTAAGCTTGGCCTACATAAGAACATAAGATATGCCATACTGGGTCAGAGCAAGGTCCATCAAGCCCAGTATCCTGTTTCCAACAGTGGCCAGTGGAGGTGGGGCATGAGAAGGGGTTGATCTGGCTCTCTGAGCACCACAAGGAGAAGCACCTCCACTTGAAGGCATAGGCTCGCCAAGTGGAGTCCTTCCTTGAGGCGGGGACTTCTTCCTCAATTTCCTCCGGAAGGACCAAAGAGGCTAGGGAGACCTGTTCAGAGGGGGAGCTGCGTGTTCCGGGGACTGGTGAAGAGGTCTATCGCCGGTGTCCCCCAGCAGAAAAACAGCCAGTCTGCTACTCCGGGATTCAGCCGCCATTTGTGGGGGCGAAGGATTCTGCTGATTGTCCACCAGGCCATTCTCCTGACCCAGGAGGTACATCTCCCTGAGGGACATCCTCCATCAGATAGCAGAAGAGTACATGAGGACCGCTTCCCGGCAGAGGGAGTGCAATCCTGTGCCTCCCTCCTTGTTGATGTAGAACATCGCTACACAGTTGTCGGTCTGCACGAGAACCAACCTCCCACTGAGGTGTTCCTCAAAGTCCCTCAGGGCCCACTGAATTGCCCGGAGCTTGAGCAGGTTTATTTGCTGCTGAAACTCCTTGGGTGACCATTGCCCCTGCGTGAAGAGTGGTCCGCAGTGGGCTCCCCACCCTAACAGGGAAGTGTTTGTCATCAGCACCGCATCATGCTGTGGTGCCTGAAAGGGCAATCTCCACAGGAGGTTGCGGGGATTTTGCCACCAGCTCAGGGACAAGGGAAGTCGGGAAGAACCCTGACGGGGTCCCTGAGGTGTCTTAGGGACTGGCTCTATTGGGCACTGAGACACTACTGCGCCGTCCACATGTGCAGGCGGGCTTGGGGAACTACATATATGCTCAAGGCCATGTGGCCTAGGAGACGTAGCATGGTCCAAGTAGTGACCTGAGGAGCACTTTGGACATGAGCCGCCAGAGCTCGTAGGCAGGTGGAGCAATCCACCGGCAAGAAGGCGGTCGCCTGCTAAGTATCGAGGCGCGCCCCGATAAACTCGAGAGCCTGCACCGGCTCGAGGTGAGACATCGGGTAATTGGCCAAGAACCCCAAGCTCTCAAAAAGGAGGAGAGCACGCGGCATCGCTCGCAAAGTTTCCTCGACCACTGAGCCCGTAACGAGCCAGTCATCGAGGTTGGGGAAGACTGGCATGCCCTGACGCCGAAGGTAAGCGGCCACCTTGATGAGGCACTTTGTGAAGACTTGTGGGGCAGACACAAAACCAAAGGGGAGCAGCCTGTACTGGAACTGCTCTCCCTGCACCCTGAAATGCAGATATTGCCTGTGTTGGGGGTGGATTAAGAAATAGGTGTAAACATCCTTAAGATCCAAGGAGCATAGCCAGTCGCCCTGCCAGAGGAAGGGCAGCAAAACACCAAGAGATAACATCTTGAATTTCTCCCGCACCAGGAACTTGTTTAGCCTGTGGAGGTTGAGGATGGGCTGCAGACCCCCTGTCTTTTTCAGGACGAGGAAGTACCGGGAATAGAAGCTCTGTCCTCGAAGGTGGGGAGGGACCTTCTCGATTGCCCATTGGGCGAGGAGAGAGTGCAAGTCCCACTGCAGCAGAAGCTGGTGTGCGGGGAGTCGAAGAGGCTCTGCCAGGGAGAAAGGAGGTGGAAGCCTGTCGAAATGAAAGCGGTAGCTGTCCTGGACGACTTGGAGGACCCAAGTGTCCAAGGTGACAGAATTCCATGACAGGGCAAAGTGGGACAGGCATCCCCCCACTGATTACTGCGTCATCGGAGGGCAAGGGGCTATGCCGATGGCATCAAAACCCCTGAGTGGGTTGCGGGGGAGCTGGAGTTTGGGCTTTCAGTCCCTTTTGTTTACGATGCCTCTGGCCAGATTTCCCCTGCGCCAGAGTGGTCGGCATGGGAGTAGCTGGATATGCGGACAGCCCCGATACTGGAGACCTTTTCTCGGGAAGAAGGGCTTCTTGGCCGGTTGCTTCTTCCGAGACAGGGTGAAAGTTTTGTGGTTGAGACGGGTTCTGGTAATGAACTCCGTCTCAATTTCCGCGGCCTTCTCCTCCATCGGCTTGCCAAAGTGCTGCTCGCCGAGACAGGGCACATCCAGGAGCTTCTCCTGCACCCACTGCTCCAAATCTGAGGATTGGAGCCATGCCTGGCGGCGGGCCCCAATACCTGCAGTCGCCACTCAAGCCGATGTCTCAAAGCCGTCATAGGAGACTTGAGAGAGGTACTTAAAGCAGTCGGCAACGGACTTTAGCAGGGTGCGGATCCTATTGAGGGGCTCTCCCTCGAGGCCCGCGGAGAAACCCCCAAGTTCCTTAGCCAAATCGCGCAGGAACATACCAATGTACAGTTGATATGCCTGGATGTGACAAGAGAGCATGGAACCTTGGAAGGCCTTGCGTCCCAGGGCATCAAGGGCCCTCGACTCTCAGCCGAGTGGTACCGACGAGTGGTATTTCAGGCTCTTTTGCTTCCTCATGGCCGATTCCACCACCATCGAGGTGTGAGGGAGTTGGGTCTTTCAGAAGCCTGGTCCATGTTGTACCTTGGGTCCACCAAGAAAAGCACAATGCCACGTGAATAGAAGAAACCCAGTCCAAATACGTGGTAAAGGGCGTTATGGCATATTGATTCATTTAATATATAATAAAGAACTCCTTCCCTTTACCACGTATTTGGACTGGGTTTGTTCCATATTGCACCTTGTACATCGTGTCAAGGTGCTTGCTTACAATGGGAACCGAAGCTGGGGCTTTCTACATGTGGAGCAGCAACTGAGACAGAATAGGAGATACAGGCACAGTGAGGGATTCCCTGGGCGGGGACTCATACTGAAGAATGTTGAGTTCTTCAGCACGAGGGTCCTCCTCAGCCTGGGTGACCAGGTTAAGGGCCCGTGCCATGTCCCAAATGAACACCAGAAAGGAGGTATCTTTGGGTGGCGAGCGCTGCTGGAATGCAGGCAGTGAGGGGCCTAATGGAAGATCCTGGTGGATACGGGTTTCTGGGGTGGTGTCCCCATCGGACTCCCACTCCGAGAAATCGGTCAAGGAGACCGAGCCAGGCAGTTCGCCCTGTCCAATGGCCGGTAGCCTGGTGCCGGAGGCCCTGGACGATCTCGCCTTCGAGGAACGGGAGGGCGAGCAAGACCGATGTCAAGGACCCTCACGAGGCCCGCGGCTCTCAGGGGTTTCCTGGACGGATTTAGGTGTCCCACATGAGGACCCACGGTCTCTGGGCGTGAGTCAGCAAAGTTGGCTGTGAGTTCCTGCTGGGAAGCAATGAATGCAGAAACGCTGCATTCCAGAGCCAGCATGTGGGACTCCCACGCGGCGTGGGGCCCTGCGATGCTGATCCCGGGGTGACCGGGTTGGGCATCGAGGATGAGAGGGGATCCTCACCGGGATGACCATCAGGAGACCAGGCACCTTCGCCAGAGGCCTCTGTTTCCATGCGGGGTACTTTGCGGGGCCACTCCTTGTCTGACTCTTGGGACTGCCGAAGGGGGCTAAGCGACTGGGCACAGGAGCACTCACGCTTGTCGGGAGCCCCAGACAGCAACTTTGAGGCCTTCTTCTTTTTGCACCACTCCACCTCAGGGGACCCCTGGTCGGAGTGCCGCCGAGAACGCGTGGCCGTAGGGGGGGGGAACCCACCGGAGGGGAAATGACCGAGGGCACCACCATGGACTTTGAAGTGTCCATTCGGAAAATGTCTTCAGACTTCTGCTTACAGCTGAGCAGGGCCTTAGAGGACATTTTCTTGCAGAGCGAACAGAGCTCCGGATCATGGTCGGCTCCGAGGCACCGCAAACAATAGTTGTGAGTGTCCGTAAGTGACATGTTCCTAAAGCATCTATCACATTTTTTAAATCCGGTGGCCATGGGGGCAAAAATGGCCCCTGTGAGTCAAAGACCCACCCAGCCAGAAGTTAGAGAAAAAAGGGCACAAAGCCCGAACAAAAAAATGAAAAGAAAAGGAGAATCCCGAATAGCGACGAGTAGAGGACCAGTGTAACTGGAAAACAGAGAAAGCCTGCTAAGGCAAAAAAACAAAAGTTTTTCCGAGGGACGAGGACGTGCGTCTGATGGGCTCCGTGGAAAAAGGGAGAGTGAGCAAGGCAGCACCCTTGGGCGGGAAGAGGACCACGCATGCGTGGCAGCAATCCCAAAGGCTTTCTTTGAAAGCTGGGGAATTGCTCCGCGCGGGCTCCGTCGGTGCCATTACCCATAAGTGAGGACTGACTTCCTGCTTGTTCCTGGAGAATCCAACTTACCCCTGTCTACTGATAAACAGATTAATATGAATAATACAACCTCTAAAATGCTTGTATGCAAATGCTAGAAGTCTAAAAAAATAAGATGGGAGAGAGAATATATTGCACTAAATGAGAGGTTAGATATGATTGATATCTCAGAGACCTGGTGGAAGGAGGGCAACCAATGGGATGCTGTGATATCAGGATACAAATTATATCACTATGATAGAGCACAGGATTAAAGTTTTGCAGGAAGCAAAATACACTGTAGAATCTCTATGGATCGAAATTCCATGTAAAAAGCGGAAGGCAATGGCAGTGGGGGTGTACTATTGACTGCCTGGCCAGAATGAACAAATGGATGATAAAATGCTAATAAGAATCAAGCAAGCTAACAAAGGTTACAACACAATATTAATACTGGATGATTTCAATTACCCTGGTATTGATTGGGTCAGCTTCATGGCAGGACATGCTAGGGAGATAAAGGTTCTAGCTGGAATAAATGACTGCTTCTTGGAGCAGCTGGTTAATGAACTGACAAGGAGGAAGCCATTTTGGATCTAGTCCTTAGAGGTACACAAGATCTTGTTCAAGAGATAAAGGTATTGAGGCCACTTGGTAATAGTGATCACAACATGATTGCATTTGATTTAATAAATGGAGGAAGGGCAGCAAGGTAATCCACAATACTATCTTTTAACTTTCAAATGGGGGACTATGATAAAATTAGGAAAATAGTTAAGAAAAAACTAAAAGGAGGAGCTGCAAAGGTTAACGATTTATATCAACCATGGGTATTGATTAAATATACTATCTTGGAAGCCTAGACAAGCTGTATACAACACTAAAAGAAAAGTGGAAGGAAGTCCAAAAAACTGTCACCATGGTTTAAAGATGAGGTCAGAGAAGCTGTTGTAGCCAAAAAAAGCATCTTTCAGGAAATGGAAAGAGGAGCCAAATGATTAAAACTAGAAACAACATAAGCACTGGCAAGTTAGATGCAAGGCCTTGATAAGGCAGGCAAAGAGAGAACTGGAAGCACAAATGAATAATAAAAACTCTTTCAAGTACAATCTTAGCAAAAAACCCGTGAGAGAGTCAGTTGGACCATTAGATGATAGAGGGGTAAAAGGGGAACTAAGAGGGGATAAGGCCACAGCAAAGAGACTAAATGAATTTTTTGCTTTGATGTTTACTGAAGAAGATGTAAGGAAGTAACTCATGACAAAAATAGTATTTAGAGGTGATGCATCAGAAGAATTGAAAGAAACATTGATGAACCGGGAATATGTATTACAAGTATTTGATAAACTGATGAATAGCGAAACACCTGGACCAGATGGTGTACATCTAAGGGTATTGAAAGAACTGAAATATGAGATCGGAGACCTACTATTAGTAATTTGTGAACTATCATTAAAATCATCTGTAATAATTGATGACTGGTGAATGGCCAATATAAAACCAATATTTAAAAAGGATTCCAGGGTGATCGGGGAAACTACAAACTGGTGAGCCTGATGTCAGTACCAGGCAAAATGGTAGAAGCCATTATAAAGAATAAAATTACTGAAATTTAGATAGTCATGGCTTAATGAGAGAAAGCCAACATGGTTTTAGTGATGGAAGGTTTTGTCTTACTAATCTGTGATATTTTTTTGAAGGTGTGAATCAACAGGTAAACAAAGGTGAACCAGTTTATATATACTATATCTGGATTTTCAGAAAGCCTTTGACAAGGCCCCTCATGAGAGACCTTTGGTGAAATTAAAGAGTCATGGGATAGGAGGCAGTGTACTACTGTGGATCAGGAACTGGTTAAAAGACAGAAAGCAGAGGGCAGGGCTAAATGGGCAATTTTCCCAATGGAGAAAGATGAATAATGGAGAACCAGAGGGATCAGTGCTGGGTCTTATGTTTTTTAACATATCAGTAAATGACCTGGAAATAGGAATAATGAGTGAGGTAATCATATTTGCAGATTACACAAAATCATTCAAAGTTGTTAAAACCCAAGCAGACTGTGAAAAATTGCAAGAGGACCTTGATAAATCAGAAGACTGGACTTTCAAATGGCAAATGGAATTTAATGTAGACAAGTGCAAGAACAACCCAATGGTTACACGATGCAAGGTTCCAAATTAGGAACCACTACCAAGGAAAAAGATTTAGGTTTCATCATGGATAATACACTGAAACCCTCTGCCAATGTGCAGCAGTGTTCTAGAAAGCCAAAAGAATGCTAGAAATCATAAGGAAAGGAATGGAAAATAAAACAAAGGATATTATAATGGCACTGTATCACTCCATGGTGTGACCGCACCTTGAATAGTGTGTGCAATTCTGGATGTAGTATCTTAAAAAGCATATAGCAGAATGAGAAAAGGTACAGAGAAGACCCACCAAAATAGTAAAGGGGATCGAAGGATACCCTAAGAGGATAGGCTTAAAAGTATAGGGCTCTTCAACCTAGAAAAGAGATGGCTGAGAGGAGTTATGAGAGGTCTATATATTAAAGAATGGAGTGGAATGGATAAACATAGATCAATTGTTTACACATCAAAAAGTAGAAAGACTAGGGGAAACACAATGGAGCTACAATGTAACCCATTTAAGACTAATAAGATCAAATATTTTTTCACTCAATGCGTAATCAAACTCTGGAATTCATTACTGGAGGAAGTAGTAAAGGCTGTTAGTGAAGGGTTTTAAAAAGATTTGAACATGTTCCTGGAGGAAAGGTCCATAAACCATTAAGAGAACTCAGGAAATCCATTGCTTTCCCCATACAAGCATTGTGGAACCTGTGTGACTTTTTTGGGAACCTGCTAGGTACTTGTGATCTGGATTGGCCACTGTTGGAAACAGGACACTGGGCTTGATGGACCTTTGTCTGACCTAATATGGAATATCTTATGTTCTTATGGTTTGTGGCTTGGGTAAAATCTTCACTTCTTCAGGATGAATAAGAAAAAACTACAGAGTCCAGATATCCCTGATGTTTTTGAGAACAAACTGCACAAATATAGGAATAAGAAGGCAAATCACTAGTGAGAACACAACATCCTTCCAAAACAAGTCCTCTCTGAATTTCAAAGATAAGTAGATTATGGGGCCTGTCTATTAAGCATTTTGCCCATAGCCACAAAATGGGATAAAAACCTTTTGACAGTCCCTGATGATTCATGCTGGTAAGATGCAAATCAGTAACATTCTAAGAGCGTTCTATCTTGATCTATAGACTAAAAACTAGAATGATCCCAAATTTCATAATTCTGTTTATGTAAGTCTACTTACAGTATCTTAAGTTGATAAAATATAATGGTACTCCTTAATATGAAAAAGGTTTGTACAGTCATTTAACAACGTAAGCCATGCAAGCTTGGATATAGTCTTAGTTTAGTTTTAAGAATTTTTGATAGGTTAAATGGGCAATTTTCTCAATGGAGAATAGTGATAACATAGGCTCTTGCACTCGAACCACACTTCACCACTCTCCATATAAAAAGACTATATCCACTCAATATGTGGCAATAATAATGACAGCTCTATTCAGACTTAGGAGTATGTTTACTAATTGGCGGTAGTGGCTTCCATGTGATATCGGAGCCGCGGCCCCAATGAATTCAATATCACAAAGAAGCCGCTACCGCCAATTAGTAAATATACCCCTTAGCATATTTACTCACCTGTAACAGGTTTTCTACAGAGACAGCAGGAATCAATCCTCACATATAGGTGACAAAAGCACAGACGGTGCCCGCGCAGAACATTTCCCCAGCTTTCAAACAGCTTTCAAAGAATGCTGCGTGATCGCCTTCCCGCTCAAGGGTGCCATCTTGCTGTGTGGTCCCCTTCCTGCTCAAGGGTGCCATCTTGCTCAGTCAGATGACATAGCTAGGACAGTAGTGAAAATAAAACAAGGTAGGGGAGGCAACTCCCAGGGAAGGAGGGAGGGTTATGAGGACTGATTCCTGCTGTCCCTGGAAAACACCTGTTACAGGAGAGTAACTACGCTTTCTCCAGGAACAAGCAGGAAGTCAGTCCTCACATATCTTTATCTTTATCTTTATTAAACACTTTATATACCGCCCTTGTCGAAACATGAGGGCGGTTTACAATAAAATATAGATGCTAGCGTCAGAAAAGAAAGGAACTCCATCAAAATAAAGAGAAAGAAGGGCCGAAGGGGCCACCAGAGACAAGACAGTAAATCCAAAGACAATAATCAGACAAATCAGAAGTCAACAGCGGACAGACAAACGGAAGACCAACAATAACCAAACAATAATCACACAAATCGGTACGTCAACAGAAATCAGACAAACGAAAGACTAAACAGGGTGCCCAGGAGGGAGGTCAAATGCCTGTTGGAATAAATGGTTTTTTAGCTGTGTTTTGAAATTCTGGTAAGAGGGTTCTAACCGGAGGGAGGGTGGTAGTGAATTCCAAAGAGAAGGTCCCAGAAAAAAGAAAGCAGCGTGACGTGTCTGTTCTAGATGAGCTTGTGTAGGGGAAGGAAGAGATAAGCGATTAGCATGTAAAGTGCGAAGCTGTCAGTAGGGAGTATGAAGAGAGATCAGGTTTGCTAAATATTGAGGATTGGAGGAATAAATGACTCTATGTGTTAATATAAGGAACTTATATCTGAACCGGAAACGCAGAGGAAGCCAGTGAAGGTGATACAGAAGAGGGGTGACGTGATCGGATCTACGGGCAGAGGTAACAAGTCGGGCAGCTGTATTTTGTAAAAGCTGCAAGCGTTGGAGCTGGTAGGCTGGAAGATTTGCATAGATCACGTTGCAATAATCTAGTCGTGACATAACCAACGCAAGTTCAAGGGTGATAAGTGAATCAGTGGGGAGAGTAGAACGGACTGATCGGAGCTGTCGCAACACAAAGAATGAACGACGGGAAAGATTGGAGATGTGTTCATGGAAAGACATTGAGGAGTCCAAGATAACTCCCAGATATCGGAATGAAGAGGTAAGTGGAACGGGAACAGAGTTTATTTGAGGCGTGATGGTTAGACAAGAGGTACTCAACGAGACCCAAATGGCTGTGGATTTGGATGGGTTCAACTGAAGGAAGTTGGAAGAAAGCCAGTTCGCAACATGGGTGAGGGAAGTGTTAAGTGGGGAAATGTCAATATGGGACTCCCTAGCTCCAGGCTGCCGAGGACAGAACTATGACAGCACCAATGGTGACCAAGTTGGATAGCCGTGAGTTGCAGAAGATGAGTCCCCACTGAGAGACTCTGCAAGACCCTAGTGTTCAGCGACACTATCACTCCAGTAGCCTGCACACAGAATGGTCAGAGGGCAGGAGTTGCCTACACACCGAGAATATTACAGAGTACTGCCTGGCCAAAGGCATTGTCCCCGCGGGACTCACTCTCCCGTATGAACTGAAGATGATGTGCTGGCCTTGCAGAACTCCATCACCAGCAATGAGCAGAGGTTGGCTACCGAAATGGCCATCGCCCTCACGCAATGGGCTTTGATCTGGCGCTCAAGGGAGAGGCCTGTTCACTCATAGAAACATGATGACAGAAAAAGACCACATGGCCTATCTAGTCTTTTCTTCCATATCAACCACTACAACAGTCCCCTTTTTCCTTTAGAGATCCTCTGTGTTTGTCCCATGATTCTTTGAATTCAAATACTGTCCTCATCTTTACCATCTCCACTGGGAGACTATTCCACAGATCCATCACTCTTTCCATAAAGAAATATATCTGCATATCACTCCTGAATCTATCCCCTTTCACCCTCATCCCATGTCCCCTCATAGCAAAGCTTGCTTTCAATCGAAAGAGGCTCTCCTCCTGTGCATTTATGCCATGGAGGTATTTAAATGCCTCAATCATATCACCTCTATCCCGCCTTTCCTCTAAGGTGTACATATTAAGATCCTTAAGTCTGTCCTCATATGCTTTATAATGAAGACCACTAACCATTTTAGTAGCCACCCTCTGTACTGACTTCAGCCTGTTTATATCCTTTTGAAGGTGCAGTCTCCAGAATTGCACACAATACTCCAAATGAGGTCACACCAAAGACTTATATAGAGGCACTATTATCTCCTTTCTTCTGCTGGCCATTCCTCTCCCTATGCACCCTAGCATCCTTCTACCTTTTGCTGTCACCTTTTCTACCTGTTTAGCTACTTTAAGATCATCAGACACAATCACATCTAGGTCCCGCTCTTCTTTTCTGGACAAAAGTACTTCATCCCCTATACTATATCGCTCCCTTGGATTGCTGCAGCCCAAATGCATGACCTTGCATTTTTTAACATTAAATCTCTGCTGCCAAATTCTAGACCATTCTTCAAGCTTAGTTAGATCCCTCCTCATGTTATCTACACCTTCCCGGATGTCTACTCTACTACAGATTTTGGTATGATCCGCAAAGAGGCAAACCTTACCCAACAGCTCTTCCGCTATATCACTAACAAAGATGTTAAAAAGAATCAGACCAATGACAGATCCCTGGGGCACACCACTGGTAAACTCCTTCTCCTCAGAGTGATCTCCATTTACCTGTATCCTCTGTTGCCTCCCACTCAACCAATTTCCAATCCAAGGCGAGAGCAATACAGTCCGCCACCCACAAGGACAGAGTTCGCCCTTGCAACAGGAAGCCCCAATCTACTGGGGTCATAACAGACAATAATCTGAGGGCTTTGCGGTGGGCCTGGGTCTGCTGTAGGTAGGACAGGGCCTGTTTGCAATCCAGAGTATGAAGGATCAGTTCCTCCCTGCTGGCTTGAGGCTTTGAAGAAAAGGTGGGGAGGACTGCCTCCTAGTTGAAATGGAAGGGAGATACCACCTTCGGGAGGAACTTGGGATGTGTGCAAAGCACTACTCTGTTCTTATAGAACCTTGTATTTGGTGGATCCGCCACCTGGGCCTGCAGTTCACTCACTCTTTGAGCGGACGTGAGGGCCACCATAAAGGCCACTTTCCGCAACAGGTACCACAGGTGGCAGGTGGCTAGCGGTTCAAATGGTGGTCTGGTAAGCTGGGAGAGCACCACGTTGAGGTCCCACTCTGCCATCAGAGGACAGAGGGGCAGCTTAGATAACAGTAGGCCCTGGAGGAACCTAGAGATGAGGGGCTGGCCTGAGATGGGTTTCTCCTCAATAGGGTGATGGTGAGTGACTATGGCGCTCAGATGCACCTCACTAAATTAGACTTCAGCCTGGTGTGGGATAGGTGCAGTAGGTATTGGAGTACTACTTGGACATGGCAGGAGAAGAGGTTTTCCCCTCTTTTCGCACACCAGGTGGAGAACCTCCTCCACTTAAAGGCATAGACTCGTCTGATGGAGGACTTTTGGGAGGCCAGTAGGATCTGCTCGACTTCTCTCAGAAGGTTGAAAGGTGCCAGTGCTACCCTTTCAGCAGCCACACTGTTAGTGTTAGGGACCCCAGGTTGGGGTGCAGGAGTGAGGCCCCCTCCTGGGACAGGAGTTCCAGAGCTCGGCCCAGCGGGACTGGGAGTGCCACTGACAGGGAGAGCAGCAGCAGAAATCTGAGCTGTCTCAGCTACCTGGGGGCAATCAGTATGACTGATGCCCTCTCGCTCTGGACCTTGAAGAGGGTCCTGGTAACCATGGTGGGGGGGGGGGGGTTAGGTGGGAGTGCATAAAGTAGGCCCTCAGACCACAAGATCAGGAAGGCATCTGCCACCACTCTCTCCAGATGCAGTTGGCGTGAGCAGAAGCGAAGCAGTTGCGTGTTGTCCAGAGAGGCAAATAGATCCATCATGAGCCTTCCCCAGATATGGAAATGCCTCCTGGCCACCCTGGGGTTCAAGAAGCCCTCATACAGCCGAAGGACTCTGCTCAGCCTGCCCGCTAGGCAGTTATCCTGGCCTGGGAGGTAGACTGCTCACAAGGGCATGCGAGCTGCAAAGGAGAAGAGGGCCACTGCCTCCTAGCACAGGGAGTAGGAGCCCGTGCTTCCCTGCTTGTTGATATAGAACATGAGGAATAGCCTAATGGTTAAGAGCACTGGCTCCGTAGTCCAGATACCAGGTCAGAGCGATGAGGAAGAGTACCTTCCATGTGAGAAACATGAATGAAGTGGTGGCTATAGGCTCAAAAGGAGGCTTTAGAACCACAATGATGTACCAGGCCACCAGAGGTGGTTTGGTAGGTGGCTTGGAGAACAGGAGACCCCGCATGAAACATTGCTCCAAGGGGTGCGATGAAATAGGTTGCATGACCAGCGACTTGTGATAAGCCATAATGGCACTGACTGAGTTGGTTTTGAGACTTGCCGAGGACAAGTGGAGGAGATACTGTAGAAGAAATTCCACCTGGCAGGTAAAGGGGTGAGTTTCCTTTGGGGAACACCAGAGTGTGATCCTTCACTATCTGAAGGTATATGAATCTCTGGTGGATGGTTTACGTGATGCAAGTAGGATATCCTTGATCTGTTGTGGAAGGTCAAGGTGAGCAAGGATTATGCTTTCAGGAGCCAGGCCATGAGGTGGAGGCCGTGTGGAATGGTATGGGGAAGCGTCCCATGATCCTGAGAAAGAAGGTTAGGTGCATGTCCCAGACTAAGTGGTTGAGAATGCGCTAGTCGAAGCAGTAGAGGAAACCACGGCTGACAGGGCCAAAAAGGAGCTATGAGAAGTATGGAGCCCTTGTCTGCCTGTAGTTTTAATAGGGTCTTTGGTATTAACAGGATGGACAGGAATACATAGAGCAGACTGTGTCCCAGTGGAGAAGGAAAGCATCCGTCACCTGTCTGTGCAAGGAGGGAAGCATTCTCCTGAGTGGAAAACAGATCTATCAGTGGGGCGTCCCGCACCTGAAAGATTCAAGATGCCATCTTGTGATTGAGGGTCCACTCGTGTGGATGTAGGATATGGCTGAGTCTGTCTGCAAGGAGAAAGAGTTCACCCTGGAGATAGATCACTCTGAGGTGATTTTAGCGTGCATCTGAGAAGAACCAGAGGCAAAGTGCTTCATGGCAAAGGGGATGGAAACCTGTTCCTCCCTGCTTGTTAACATAGAACATGGCCACCTGGTTGTCCATTCTGACTAAGACCTGTTGGTTCCAGATGTGGGGTTGAAAAACCAAAAAGGGCATTTGTAAGTGCCTGTAGTTCCAGGACGTTTATCTGTAACAGATATTCCTGGTGTGTCCACTGTCCCTGTGTGGTTAGATTGTTCAAATGTGCTTCCCAATTGAGCTTGGAGGCATCCATTGTCAGGGTGCACTGAGGAGGAGGCATCTGAAATGGTGACCCCCGAGTAGGTTTTGAGGGGAGCACCACTACTGAAGGGAGTTAAGAAGTGGAGGTATGAAGCAGATTTTGTCTGAGAGATGCCCGGTTGCCTATGTCCATTGAGACAAAAGAGTCCATTGGGCTTGTCGCATATACAGATGGGCATTGGGGACTACATGGACTGTGGAGGCCATGTGCCCCAAAAGGCATAGCATCACTCAAGCTGTTACACAAGTGAGTCTTCTTATCTTGTGGGTTAGCTTGATGAGCCATACAGAGCAAACCAGGGGGAGGAAAGCTCTGGCCTTTTGAGTGTCCAGAAGTGCTCCAATGAACTCGAGCCATGGGGTTGGCAACAGGTGTGATTTGGGAAAGTATAAGACAGATGTTGGAGCACTGTGATAGTGCAATGAAGAGAGAGTTTTACCTTTTGTGGGGATTCTCCCCTGATTAGTCAATCGTTTAAGCAAGGGAAGACGAAGACCCCCGAAGTGCAAAGGTAGCCTGCAACACCGCTATGCACTTTGTGAAGACCAGGATTGGAGAGACTAAGCCAAAAGGGAACACTCAATATTGGTAATGGTTCTGCTGGAACCAAAAACAAATTTACTGTCTGTGCTGAGAGTGGATCGGTAAATGCATATATGCCTCCCTGAGGTCTAGAGAACACAGCCAGTTGTTCCTCTGAAGGTATGGCAGGAATGTGCCGAGGGAAATCATTTAACAATTTTCTCAAGCAAGAAATTTTCTTAGGTTCCTTAGATCTAAGTTGAGCCTGAACCCTCCTGTTTTCTTGGGGATAAGAAAATAAGGAGAGTAGAAGCCTATGCCCTCTTTGGGTGGAGGAATTCTCTCGATGGCCCCCTAAGCTAACAGAGTGGACACCTCTTCTGAGAGGAGATATATCTGGAGGGGGTTTCTGGGATAATCTCCTATGATGGTGGTGGGGGAGGGTAAGCTTTTGAAATGGAGCAGGTAGCCCCTTTGGACGATGTTGAGAGTCCACTAATCTGATGTGATGAGGTGCCATCTGTGGGCAAAGGAACAAAGCCTGCCTGCTATGTGTAGGGATTGGGGACTCCACAGAGGTAGAGTGGTTATGCTCTCCAGGAAGGAGTCAAAAATCAGATGCTAGCTGAGCTGGTGAGGGCCTTGTTGGTGCTGCTGTTGCTGTTGAGGTCAGTAAGCAACTGTAGTAGGTTAAGAAGGGTAATATCTCTTCTTCTTTGGATAGAAAGACTTTTTTTGGATTAGTACTCTTTTTAAAGGGATCCACTGTCTTTCTTTAAAGGTGCTTGAGGGTGAGATCATCTGTCTCAATCTCTCCAGCCTTTTCTCTCCAACCCTTTCAGAAGAGGTTTTCTCCAGAACAAGGGATATTAGCCAAGTTGTCTTGGATCCATTGTTCAATATCTCATGCCTGGAGCCAGGCCATCCTGTGAACACCGATGCAAACTGCTGAAGCTTTGCTGGATGACTGAAAGATATTGAAAGATGCTCTGGTGAGAAATCTGGATGTATTTTGATTCTGTCTGATTAGGGCTTGGAATGCATTTTGTTTGTCATCTGGAAGGAGAGGTACAAATCTATCCAAATTCTTGAGGAATATGCCTATGTAGAGCATATAGGAGGTTATTCTAGAGGTGAGCATGCATGCCTAAAAACACCAACAACCAAATGGATCAAGAGTTCTGGAGTCCTTGCCTGGAGGCATGGAAGAGTGATTCTTAGAACTCTTAATGCAGCACATCACTGATTCTACCACTATAGAATGGCGTGGGAGTTGAGGCTTCTGAAAGCCTGGACATGCTGGAACTTGGTACTGGTATCGAGTCATTTGCTGATAGGCGGAACAATTAGAGGAGTCTCCCACATACAAAGGATCAAATCCTGTAAGATGCAGTGTATCGGTAAAGCAGCAGCCTCCTTAGGTGTTGAGGGGTATTGGAGGATTTCCAATTCCTCCACTCTCGGTTCAGTCTCCAATGCCACAGTGATCTGTGGGCCTTCCACCATGTCTCTAATAAAGTTTTAGAAAGATATGTCCTCTGGTGGGGATAGACGCCACTCCTGAGGAGGGAACAGGTCTGAAGGAATGCCCCAACTTTCTTAGAAATCCTCCAATATGTTATCGGAATCAGAGGAAGTATACAAGTCTGACAGAAAGTCAAAGTATCAATGATCTCGTACATGATCTTGATACTTTCCCGATGTCAATGCTCGATGTTGGTACCGAGGATCAGTCAGTGCAGCATTAGGAGCTAGTTGGGTACTGACAATGTCCGTCAGTTCTAGAGGCATATCGGAGGGAGGAGCTCCCCCAGTACAGGCTCGAGTGCTGGCATTGGCTCCGGAATACAGGGTGCTGTCGCTTGCACTGCTGGAGCTGTTGATACCATCAGTACCGAGGCTGCTAAGAGTGTGGTCAAACTCCTCTCGATAGCCGGTATACGCTGATTGAGGGAGCTGACAGATGCCTGGATGGAATCCCATTTGATGCTTTGATCCACTATCCCAGAGCATGGAACCAGTAGCTCTCCAGAGGTCAATGCCTCGGGAGCATCCTGCAGCCCCCCTTGTGCTTTGGAGGACAGGGCCTTCTGCTGGGGCTGTTTGGCAGGCTGATCAGCATCGGACTCACCTTTTGGTGAGCCTTGATGACGATGAAGGGACTTACCTCTAGAATCAGTATCGGTTTTCAATGCCGATAACTTAGACTTAGTTTTGTGTTTGGACTTTGATGACACTTGAGAACGATGGGAGGAGGTTGATGTCCTCGACAATGTAGAAGCCACTGAAATTGTATCTGGTGCGGAAAGAGAACCATACTGTTTGGCCCTGTTCTTTGTTCAGCGAATGACAAAAAGAGGCATAAAGTACAATCGTTTGAAACATGGTTAGGGCCCAAATATTTTAGACACCAGTCATGTTTATGCATGACTGATATAGTACGAGAACACATCCTACCACTGATGTGTTTTTCCATCGTAGTAGAAAAAAGTAGGCCAAGGCCTAGCTGGTGGTGGAAACCACCAAAATTGAAAGAAAATAAAAAAGAAATTATGTTTTAAAAAGAAAGAGAAAATGTTGGGGACGGTGAAGGCACCAGCGTCAACGGAAAGGCAGAGCACAGAATTTAACCAAAAAATAACGTTTTTCGGTGGTGACTGGAAAGAAACAACCTGCTGGCTCCATGGAAAACAAAGAACTGAGGCGAGCACAGATGTGCAGGCGTAATGGATTGCTCCCGAAAACTTTCCAATTGGATTCTGGGGGGCATTCCCTCTTGGGCTCCATCGGTACCGATGTCACCATTATGTGAAGACTGCATTCCTGCTTGTACCTGGAGATCACATATTAATTTCATTTAATGCACATTTAAACCTTTAGTAACTATGCCCCTTAGTACAATCAAATAGTTCTGGCAAGAATGGCAAACATACATGTCCAGTAATTCATTGTCTACAATAGAATACCTTCTCAGATATATTAGGGAGCATGCAAGATAATGAAGCAGAATGTTAGACAATGTTCCAAACTACGTTCACTCAAGGCCAGTGCAAGGATATGAGGCACCCTAGTTGAACCTCATTCCTGCTGCCCCCCCCCCCTGTTCCAACCCTACCCCCATTGCTGCTGCTGCTGCCATCTCTACTGGTCCTTGCAGCAGTGGCAATTATTTCTAAACGGCGATACAGAGCTTACCACATATTTCAGTGCTGTGTCATTTTTCCTTCTTCTGTCCCTGATACAAACTTCCTGTTTGCATTGGGGCAGTAGTGGCTGGCCAAACCACTTTTGCCCTTATGCAAACATAAAGTTTGGATCTGAGAGAGTGTAAGCAGGAACAGTGACACAATGCCAGAGTTTATGGTAAGCAATGCACCACTGTTTAGAAGTAATTGCCACTGCTGCAGGCCTCAGAGCAATGGGCCATCATCTAACTATTGACGTTCTAGTCAGCTACCTAGTTCACCTATTGGTAGTGCCAGCTCTGCATATATTAGATGTAATGCATTGAAGTATGCAATATTATTCATCTTCATCTGCTTTATTGCCAGGAAATGTATAATGTTACAGTGGGGAGAAACTCTGTCTCTTGGCCGAACGTTGTGGAAGGTTCAGAAATACCACTCAAGGGCCTATTGATCAAACTGCTTTAGTATATCTATTAGAATGGCAATTAATGCACAGTAAGAATTAACATAGTGCCTTAGCAGTTAACATGTGATACTTCCTGCTTTAACGCAGAATGAGGTGATGAATGGGCAAAGAATGAGTGGTGACTTGCCTTGCATTTAACATGGAGATAGCTGCTATTTATTAACAATTTCTAATGTGGCAGATAATGCAGCAGAGTTTTATTTATTTATATTCTTTTATATACTGTGCTATTCTACATCAGTGTGGTTTACATTGAACAAACTGAAATTACATTGAACAGGACATTATAACTTGGAGATAACTATTTTACAGGAAGCATGGGCTATGGAGGGTTAAGTGGCTTGCCCAAGACCACAAAGAGCACCTGTGGGACTAGAAACCCCAGTCCTTCCAGCTCAAGGTTGCTGTCCTCTAGTGGGATTTGAACCCCTGACCTTCTGGCCTGAAGTACCTTGCCCCAACCACTAGGCCACTCCTCCACTCCTGTTAAGATTGTCTCAACAGATGTAGCTTACTGCATCACATTATCCTCAGTGTAGTTGACACACACTGTATTAACTGTATGGCAAGATGCTAGGAATGCTGGCATCACTTTACACAAACAAATTAAAATGACTACATAAAATTACCCCCAAAATGTCCTATTAATATTACCATGTTGTAAGCATTCTAACTGCAAGTTTAAACACTTAATTCAGCATTTATTATGCTTTAGCACATTAATACAGTAAGTAAATTTACCCCATAATAATGACAATTGTGTCCCTCTTAAAATCGTGTTTTTTTCCCTCAACATACCATCTTTCTAGAATGTCTTTGTGAAATAAATATTTCTATATGGAAATGGTTTGTGCTATCCTTGAATATTAGTAGGAAGTGCTGATATTGTAATTTAGTTTTTGCCTTCACAGTGAAACCAAATACATATTTTCTGTAATGTGCCTGAACTCAACTGCCTGATGCTCAGCAGAATTAAGGTCAGCGTTAATTAAGAATAATTTATGCCTGGTCATGAATCACTTATGGGCTGGTTATTCATAGCAAGGCAAGCTGAAATCACCAGTGAATTCCAAACTTATAAAAAGATTATCATTGGTAAAGGTTTGGAATAATAATTGTTAGAAGGTTTGAAAGATATTTTGGGGCACAGACATAAAGGAGTGGGAAGGCATCTGTCAAAGAGAAGCTGCAAACAATGTGTTTATGTATTTATAATATTTATGTAATTCTCTTTCTTTGTGGTCCAGGCAGTTGTTATAAAAATACTAGGCACACAAGGGGGCACACTAATCCAAGGAGCTGTGAACCAGTTTCTCTGAGCTTCTGGATTTAAAAAATATCCGGGTTCAAACGTTCAAGGAGATGGGTTCCCCAGTGGCAGCAGTTATTATGGATTTGGCATTTAACATTCTCACATTCGCCCTTCTCAGTAAATGGCCAGATGGTTGTTTTCTGAAACAATGGATTACTAAAATTTCAGTCCCTGATAAAGTATATCATCACTTTGGAAGATTAATAAACAATAACTATATTACAAACAGTTAGCTCTTCTTATGATGGTTGAGATAATATTTGCATCTCATTCCTTCCAGCTTTTATGCACCTTATTCTTGTCTTGTAATTTTTTCAAGCCCCACTTTACTACTTTGACCCAGGCTCTTGTGTCCCATCAAATATTTCTACTTTTTTCTTTGCCACCCCAAAGTTCCTGAGTTTAGGGCTTCTATCCCCCAGTTACCCAGCCCTGTGTGTACACATAGCCCTCCCTTGAGAATCTTTGTGGTTGGTTTCTCTTGTATTATTATTTTTTTTTCTTTTACCCTCCTCTTGGGTATGGGTGGCTGTTGCAAACTGCACTCTTCCTGATGATATTTCTCTCTCACTTGGCAGCTTAATTCTGTGGGGACCTTTCTTCAGGCTAAGCACCTCCTGCCCTTTTGGCAGTAGCTCCAGGCCTCTTATTCTTTCTCTGGTCCGGGTGTCTGGTGCAGTTTCTCCTTAGGATAGGTGGAATAACTCTGGTTGGGTGCCATAGGCACATTGCCCTGAGGGCAGTCATCCTCTAATGGTGCATTGTGCGATGACTAGGGGCTAAAGACAGGAAATTACCTTTGAATGAGGTTTTTATAATCAGTGAACTTTGCCCTCTTAAGGGAGTCTCCTCCCATCCTAACGTGAATGGCAGGAGAGATTTCCTAGGATTCTGGAACCCACTTTTCTCCATTTCTAGCTAATATTAGTAGAGACACTGAATGGTGCTGCTGATCACAGTTGAAAAATCCAAGTTGTTTTTACATTTAATTCTGCACTATTTACAGTTCTGAATGAGGTACACAAATACATACATAGAAATCACATAAAATGACATAACAGTACTATACAAACTAAACAAATCTGTTCAGCAGTTTTAAAGAAGTTCTTTTACCCCAGCCAGATGATGGCATAAACAATAATGAATGGAGCCTTAATATCATTAGACTCATAGCAGTTAAGAATGATAATACAAGCACATCTGTAAAAATCAATTATAAAAGGTTAATTGTTGATTAAAGCAGTGGTTCCTAAAGCAGTCGTCAAAACACACCTAGCCTGTATGGGATTCTGGATATCCACAATGAATGTGCATCAGATAGATTTGCGAGACCAAGAAATGTGGAATGCCATGCCCTTGTAATTAAGGGAGGAAGAAAATTAAATACAATTTTGTTAGATCTTGAAAACCTGACTATTTGAGCTCAAATGAGCGAGCATTGTTATCTTTAGGGAGAATCCGGGATGTCAGTGAATATGTTGCATTTATTTGATTTCCTGGGGAATCCAGAATAGGGGAGTATAGTGGGTGTTTACCATGGACTGGGGGCTGGATTTTCAGTGAGTTTCTTTCATCTTTTTCCTTTAAATTCATGGCCCCATAGGGCTTTGCAGCTATTGCAGGTATTCTGCAGGAAAACAAATGCATGGTAGGTGCAAAGCATGCAAGGTAAATTCAGAGGGTACACTCTACATTTGGCACATAAGGCTGCCAAATAGTGCAGAGGCCCGTGAACTCTGCCCTGGTAGAGAGCTTGGGATGGCTCTCTTGCAGTTCCTGGCAGGTGGCATGGGATCATCCACATTCCCTGCCAAGGCAAGGGACTCAGACCCTTGGGCTGATCAGCCCCCCCCCCAATGATCGGCCCCCCAACATCCCCCCCCCCCCCAGATCGGGATCCCTTTTCAGGACCACAATGGCCAGAAAGCTATTTGATCATGGAGGCCCTGCAAAGAGACCAAACAACTGCATAAAAGCAAATCCTCCTCCCCCAAAACACACCTATGCCTCCTTCCCCCCATCCAGGCACTTATCTGGATCCAGGTCTTCCCTGATGGTCTAGTGGTGATCGAGGTCTCGCGACCTCTAGTGGTGATGCCGGAAGACTAGCTCAATGGAGGCCAATCACTGGGGGGGGGGGGGCTGATTTGCAGTCAGGTACTGGCTTCAGGCATGCTACTGCACTGCTGGTGCCATGGCACTGCACTTACGCCATCTCTTTTGGTTGGGGTAATTGCTGCCATGCTGTCGACAGTCATGACAACTAGCATGCGCTACTGTGGAGAGTGCTAGCTGTCACTAGCCGACACGCTCCATTTAGGCCCTGACCTGCCTACCTTTGGAAAGTGCAGATAGCGCAGTTTTTTGCCACACACTGATTGCAATCAGTTTGCATTAGCGGTTAACACAGGGTTTTAACCCAAGTTAAACCCATGGTAACCACTTATTGCAGCTTAGTAGAAGATCCCATCTAATTCTTGTAATTGTTTTTACTATTTTAAAATTGTGGACATTTTAATAGTATTGTTAAATTTTAACTTGATTCTATATTTTTTGGATTGTAAAATGCAATGAGCAGTAGTTCTACTAATGGCACAATCTATAAATAAAATTTAATTTGCAAGTACTGCTTCTATTGTATATTAGTTGACACAAAGGGGGGAGGTTGTGTGATGTTGTGGAGCTGAGTGGGTGCCTGTGCTCATAGCTCTGAGGTCAACCTCTGCAAACAAACTTTTTAGTGATCCACTGGAGTCAAATTGTTAAAAGGAGGATGGAAAGTGATAGTTGACTGGCGAGAGAGGAGGTGGTGACTGAGAAAGAGAGGAGAGTCACAACATGGCAGCAAAAATTCCAAAACTGGTACTTGAGTAGGGAAAGCAGAATGCAGGGAAATTATTGGCACAAAAAGACAAGGCCAAGAGCAAGACACCAATGTTTACACTGCATGAACAGGCCATGCAAGAATTCACCAAAAATCTGTTGGCTATACTGGATGATAAGCTATCTAAAATACAAGTATCAATTGAGGAGATCAAGGAAGGCTTAGATAGCCATGGCATTTGCTTACAGCAGGCAGAGCAGCGGATAGTGACACAGGAGAATTGAACAGCCCAACTCGAGGCACACATACAAGTCTTAAAATCTCAGAACAAAAGGTTGGCAGTGCAGATCGAGGATCAAGAAACCGCAGGTGGCAAAACAATTTGCGGTTTGTGGGTATCTTTGAAAAGGTGAAGCAGCAGGACTTGTGCCTCAAATTAGAGGGCTGGCTGCAAGAGCTGAGTGGTGCACATGTGTTGATTGAATGAGCACATCGGCTGGGCCCAAGGCGACAGGAGGAGGAGAGGCTTTGGCCAGTTCTAGTGAGGATACTGAACTATGCCCATAAGGAGCAGGTGCTGAGAGTATACCAGCAAAAACAGCGAGTGGAACGGGCTAGGTAGCATGTTCTGATCTTCAAAGTTTTCAGCTCAGGTTGCAACCTGTAGGAGACAACTGGTGTCATATTGTATGAAGCTTTACAAGAGCGCATTAAGTTTCTGGTGTGTACCTCCTTTAGATATAAAAATAAAAATATTATGTTTGAGAATCCGGGGGCGATGCGGGTCTTTCTGGTGCAAATGGCGGTAAAGGAGAGAAGGCAAAAAGTTAAAGGTTCTTAAGCTCTATTTTTTGTGGAGAGATCAGGGGTATTGAGATTTGAGAGGAAGTCTTTGGACTGAGCATGACTGTGGGGTTCCAAATGGAAAGGATGAGTTGCTATGTGAAGCTCTGAGACTGTTTTTTGATAATGTGGATTGAGAAAAAGGCTTTGTTGGAGGCCACACTGGGATCAAGAACGTTTTGTGAACATCTGAAAAAATGATGGCTCTGATGACTGGTGGAGTTTCTGAACCTCCAGAAGAGAATGAGAACCGGATTATATAGCACTGTGCTGCTTTCCTTATCATTCTTTCTTTTCTATTTTCCTGATGCCATAGGAGGGGTGGTGGGGGAGGGGGAGGGAGCAGATGCTGGGGACACTCTTATAATTTATTATCTGCTTGTTGAGCCATTCTTGTTTTACATTAATATGCTAGTGGGAGGTGAGAGGGGCAAATGTTGGAGACGATGGGTGAGTAGGGAGAAGGTGGGAAGGGGTCATGCAGTTTGCTCCAGGGATGAGTATGTTAAAAAGAAAACCAGGATGATACATTTTCCCTAGGCATCAAGGAGGAGAGGATGTAGGAATGTGGATGAAGGGGGTATGGCTGAGACTAGAGCTTTGGAGAGTGAGTAGGATGTCATGGAAAGGGAAGGAGGTCAAGAGTTGGGAGGGGGGCTGGAGGGGGTTAAGGGTATGTGTGATGGGTTGAATGGAAGGTATGGATGGCAGGAGAGGGGAAGGATAAAAAGGGGGTTTGGGACTAATAATTTTGGTTGGGGGACTGAGATGATTGGATATGAGTTAAGGTGGGAGGGCGAGAGTTAACAAAGTCAAAGTGATATGAAAGTACAGATCCGGAAAGGAAATGCATGGCCAGGACTCGGCTGGGAGGTCTGGGCCATGAGTTATGGACTAATTAGGTAACTGGGATAGATCCAGAATGACTCATGGCTAGTGAGAAGATAGGCACTTGAAATGTAGGTGAAAGTGATGGCAACGATTAACGAGAGAAAAAGTGAATATAAGTTTCCTCCAAGAAACCCACTTAACAGATAAGGAGCATTATAAGTTGAGAAGAACTAGGGGTGGGGAAGGTGATAGCATCTTTGTATAATAGTAAGCAGAGAGGGGTGGTAATATTGATCAGCATGCAGATACCTTTTGTGATACATAAGGGATGAGGAGGGTCAGTATGCAATAGCGATTGTGACTTTGTTTACACTCACTTTCCCCCTGAAATCATACCAATCATCTCGCCCCCACAGTCAGAGTTATTAGTCCAAAACCCCCCTTTCATCCTTCCCCTCTCTTGCCATCCATAACTTCCATTCATCCCATCACACACACCTAACCCCCCCACTAGCCCTCAAAATGACAATGACAATGGAGAAGTTGGTAAGGATGTGTATTGGGAAGATACAAAGGCGGTAATGAAGGAACAGATCATAAACTATGTGGCACATAAGAAGGAAAGCATAGTTACTCACCTGTAACAGGTGATCTCCGGGAACAGCAGGAATTTAGTCTTCACATATGGGTATCGTCGGTACCGATGGAGCCTGCGCGGGAACGCTCCCGAGCATCCAATAGGAAAGCTTTTGGGAGCATCCCACAGCACCTGTGTGCTGCCTTCCCGCCTTTCCCAACTGTCCCTCTCCAGTTGAGTTTAAAGCTGAGACAAAGAGAGAGAGAAAGTGAGAGAGATAGAGAGATACAACTCCTAGGGGAGGTGGGTGGGTTGTGAAGACTAAATTCCTGATGTTCCCGGAGATCACCTGTTACAGGTGAGTAACTATGCTATCTCCAGGAACACGCAGGAATGTAGTCTTCATATATGGGGACTCCCTAGCTGGAGATGCCAGGGAGAAGGACCCAGAAGTTATGTGCCCTTGTGAAAGGGCTCCACTTCCCCCCCCCCCCCATGGATCTCTGGCATCCTACCAGGGATGGTGGGCAGGAGTTGATTAAGTATGGAACAGGTGTTGAAGGAGAGACTGACCAAACAAGGCATCCCGGCGGGAGTCCTTGTCTAAGCAGTAATGGGCTGTGAAGGTATGAACCGAAGCCCAAGTAGCTGCTCGATAGATGTCGTCGATAGACACAGAGTGAAGATGAGCCATAGAGGCTGCCATGGCTCTCACATTGTGAGCTGTGACATGGCCTTCAAGAGGAAGGTTTTTACTCTCATAGGCAAAAGATATACACTGTGCAATCCAGCTGGACAGTATTCTTTTGGAGACTAGAAGTCCCAAATGACTAGGATCAAAAGCAACAAAAAGTTGAGAGAACTTTCTATGTTGCTGTGTCCTTTGCAAGTAAAAAGCCAAAGCCCTTTTGCAGTCCGAAGTATGAAGATTCCTTTCTGCATTTGAGGCATGAGGCCTTGGGAAGAATACAGGAAGGTAAATCACTTGGTTTAAATAAAAAGTTTAAATAAAAAAGGTGACACCACCTTTGGCATAAAGTGTGGATGAGTCCTAAGGACTACCTTATCATGATGGAACCTTGCATAAGGAGGATCAGCCACCAACGCTTGCAATTCACTGACGCAATGTGCTGATATGATTGCATGATTGCAATAAGAAAGATGACCTTCCAGGAAAGGAATTTCAAAAAGGTAGTGGCTAATGGTTCAAAAGGCGGTTTCATGAGCTACCCAAGAACCAGATTTAAGTCCCATGCCACCGGTGGTTGGTTAATGGGAGGCTTAGTTAAAAGAAGGCCTCTCATAAATCTCGCTATGAGAGGATGAGAGGAAATAGGTTGTCCATTTAGAGGCTTGAAAGAAGCTGCAATAGCACTCAAATGAACTCTCACTGAATTGGTCTTAAGCCCTGCATTTGATAAATGAAGGAGATACTCCAGTAATGATTCCAGAGGTATCACAAGAGGGTTAAAACCCTTCTGCGAGCACCATATGGTAAACCTTTTCCACTTAAATGCATAAGAGCATCTTGTGGAAGGCTTCCTGGAAGTATAAAGGATGTCTTTTACCTGCTGGGAAAGGTTAAGAACGTGAAGTTTGTGATAAGGAAGCTTATCATAGCTCAGGTAGGAGCTATAGAAAAGATGATGTGACTCTGAACAAGCAACCTGTCAGTTCTGGTAAAAGTAAGAAAACAGAGTTTTCACATAAAAGACTACCAGTCCCAGAATGCACCAGGTTTCCAGCAGCCATGAGAGGGGCTGAAGTGAGAAAACGTGTGTGCAATCAAGAGAGCTATGAGGTAATCCCTAAGCACTCATCTCAAAGGGCAGGGCCTGATTCAACACAGCTGCGCTGTGTTAGGGAGGAGCACACATTAGGACAGAATAAGAATAGAGCTTATTCTTCAGATAACAGCTACAGAAAGAGCTTCAGGAAAGGAGACAGCAACAACTTCAAGCTCAAGCACCAGTATCACCTGGAGAAACAGAAGCCAAGCCAAGCGGATAGAGAAAGAAGGAAACTCTCTGGAAGGAAGAGAAGAAAGCCCATTGGATGGTCTTGGAGAGTCCAAGGCAGTACCCATACTGGGAGGTATTCCAAGTGCCAGCAGAGACCATTGGACTGGAGTCAGCCAGAGGAATGGAATGGCAGAGATAGGAATCACCAGTGGCTACCTGGGAGAGAGAAGACTGCATGTGGAAGGGACTTCCAGACCTATGCCAGAAGGTATGTGAGGAAAGATCCAGTGTCCAGGGATCAAGATTGGAAGGCTGGACATCATAACTGGATTACATACTGGCCAGGCTATACAGAGAGGAATTATGATAGCAGGAGAGGCTCAGGTATGAACACTGATCCAGACCCTATCTATAATAGTGAATGGCAGCAAGGGAATAAGCATTCTTATGATAGTGCCTTAGGGAAAGACTCGTCTGTGTCAATGTATGATAGTGACCCTATGCTGATTGATGAAGGGGGAGATACAGCAGATGAAACTATTAATTGCATGGACTGTTCTCTATCTAAATGCTATTGCTAGCTTTCTGTGAGCAAACACATCAGCCATCACAAAGAAACCTAACTTTGTTCTTTATTTCCACTGCAAACAGCTCTTAAAGCAGGATTTGGGTTCACACAGTAGGAGCCAGCCAGCTAAAGGGTTTCAGCTGGTCAATTGATAGTAATTAAAGCTGCACCTGATTGTGTGTGTGAGCAAGGGAGAATCACTGCTGGGATCTGCGTGGAAAATAAGCAGAAGTTAACCTAACAAGCAAAGTTTATTCATTTCTTTGTGCCTTTTTATTTGGTAATTATTTGCTAAGAAAACATTAGCTAATTGCCTGACAAGCTGAAGGTTGTTTTCTGATTTGCTTTGTGACTTTATGTTATCCATTTAAACACTGCAAGCAAGTAACCTCATTTATATTGCTACCAAGCATATTTGTGCTGGGTGAATTAAACCCCATCAATAAAATAAGTATTTTATTGGCCTTACCACTGGTATCACAACTCAATTATTGTCTTCAGCTGTGTTTGGGAGTGAAAGAACTACATTACCCACAATACCTTGCAAGAATCATATGAATATATGCATCGTCAAGATTGTGTAAGTTCTCACCCTAGGCAGCCGTCTGACAAGTTCTAGGCTTTCAGCAACCAGGCCCTGAGATGCATAGACTGGGGATTGGGATGCCACAGCATCCCGTCCTCTTGAGAAAGGAGATTTGGAGCAGATCCTAACTCCAGAGGCGGAACTTGAGAGAGATGTAGGAACAGAGGGTACCACATTTGCCGTGGCCAACGTGGAGCTATGAGGATCATATGACCTCTGTCTCTCTGAAGCTTGAACAGGGTTTTGGGAATTAGGGGAATGGGTGGAAAGGCATACAGGAAGTCCTGACCCCAATGGAGGAGGAAAGCATCCCTGGCCTGACAACCCTGAGCCAGAATTCTGGAACAGAACCGGGGAAGTCTGGCATTCAGCGGACTTGCAAAGAGATCTATGTCCGGGGTTCCCCAAATTTGAAAAAAATTGGCAACCTGGTCTGCATGGAGAAACCATTCGTGTGGAAGCAGAACTCAACTGAGTCTGTCTGCCCAAGAGTTTTGAATGCCTGGAAGATACACCACAAGGAGATGAATCTGATGCTCTCTGGTGAGGACCCATAGTTGCAAAGCTTTGTTGCAAAGTGACAGAGAGCCTGTTCTGCCCTGCTTGTTCACGTAGAACATGGCTACTTGATTGTCCGTTTGAACTAGGACTGTCTTGTAGCTGAGCTGGGTGTGGAACACTCGAAGAGCAAGGAAAATTGCTCTGAGTTCTAGGAGACTGATGTGTAAATAGGCCTCCTGTGGAGTCCAGGTACCCTGGGTAAAGAGGCCTTGCAGGTGGGCTCCCCAACCCACCTGTGAAGCATCTGTTGTTAGAGTGGCCTGGGGTGGGTTTGCTGAAAAGGAGATCCCACCCAAAGGTTTTGGGGTGATTGCCACCATTGGGGGGACAAAATAAGGGGATCTGAGTTTGCTATTTTGTCTGACAGGCAACCTGACGCCTGAGTCCACTGACTAGATAAAGTCTACTGGGCTGCCCTCATATAGACAAAACAATATGAATATCCCTCCAAAACATTTTCTGGGCTATGCACTTCTAGTACTGCCACTTTTCATTCCCATAGATTCTAGAAGTGCATAGCCCAGAAAATATTTTGGAGGGATATTCATATTGTTTTGCTTATAGCTACCCTCTGTAAGAGGACTAATACTAGGAGTGAATTAACACAACCATGAAATGCCCTCATATAGAGGCAAGCATAAGGAACCACATGCACGGTGGATGCCATGTGGCCTAGCAACTGTAACATTTCCCGAGAGGTGAGGTGAGGTTTTAGCACTGCTTGGGAAGCTAACTGCACAATGCGAAGGCAGCGGGGCTCTGGAAGGTAGGCCCTTGTCTGTATGGTATCCAGCAGAGCTCCTATAAACTCTAGGGACTGAGTGGGAGCAAGGTTGGATTTTTGGAAGTTTATGACAAGTCCCAAATACTGACGGATGTGCATTGTGCGAGAGACGGCAAACCTGGCCTCTGGCTCTGAACGGGATCGAATGAGCCAGTCGTCTAAGTAAGGGAAGACAAATATTCCCAGGGTGAGGAGAAATGCTGCCACCACAGCCCTGTATTTTGTGAACAACCTTGGAGCAGAACCAGGCCAAAGGGAAGAACCCTGTATTGGTAGTGCTTCCCTTGAAACAGAAAGCAAAGGAACTTTCGGTGAGTTGGATGGATGAGAACATGAGTGTATGCATCCTTGAGATCTAGAGAACAAAGCCAATCCTGACTCTGAAGATATGGCAGCAGAGTTCCTAGAGAAATCATTTTGAACTTCTCTTTAAACAGGAATTTGTTCAATTCTCTGAGGTCGAAAATGGGTCTGTGTCCTCCTGTTTTCTTTGGAATAAGGAAATAGGGGGAGTAAAACTCTGTACCCCGTTGTGGAATGGGTACCTCTTCTATTGCCCCTTGAACAAGGAGCACAGTGACCTCATGACCTAACTGGTCATTGAGAGAGGTCTGAGAATTGAACTGTCGTACCATTGTAGGAGGGGGCATGCTGAGGAAATGTAGCTTGTACTCCTCTCTTACAATAGAAAGAGTCCAATTTTCTGCTGTTATCTGACCCCATCTGGGGGCAAAATGACATAACCTTCCTGGGAAGGTGGAGGGTTCTGGGCCATTCATGGCCAGGAAGGCAAAGTTTTCTAGATAGGAGTCAAAGCCCCTGTGGAGGCTGAGTCTGCTGAGCCGGTTGAGGCTTAGCTGTTTTTGTCTTTCTTTGTCTAGGTTGTTGCTGCTGTCCCTTTTGGGCAGACTGACCTAAATGATGGCCCTGCTGGGTATAGGAGGGATAAAACCTCTTCTTCTTACTGAAGAATGGTTTCTTATAGGATTTTTTCCTCGCAAGATCAGCTGTAGATTTAGACAATCTATCCAAGGTGATATTGTCAGCATCTATCTCATTAGCTTTTTCCTGCCAATTCTTGCCAAAGAGATTCTCTCCTGTGCAAGGAATAATCCCTAGTTTATCCTGTACCCAAATTTCCAAGTCAGATGTCTAGAGCTAGGCAATCCTACGTGCACGTATGTCAATGGCAGAGGTTCTGCTTATGCACTCAAAGCAGTCAAAGGCTGCACGATTCACAAACTTGGAAACATCCTGGGCATGTTTGACAAGGGCGAGGTAATCTTGCCTCTTATCACCAGGAAGGAGAGGGCTCATAAGCTCTAAATCTCCTGTGACCTCCTTAAGGAACATTCCAATATATAAGATATAGGAACTGATCCTAGCAGAAAGCATAGAAGCCTAGAGGTTTTGACGTCCAAAGGTGTCAAGAGTCCTACACTCACGTCCTGGGGGAATAGATGCATGCCTTTTTGCACTCTTTATCCTTCTCATAGCTGATTCCACCACCACAGAATGGTGTGGTAATTGAGTCTTCTGAAACCCAGGACAAGGAGGAACTCGATACCTGGTGTCGAGTCTTCGAGAGTGAGGAGATGTGGTTAGAGGTGTTTCCCACATCCTTAACATGAGATCATGCAAGATCTCATGAATAGGTAAGGTAGCTGCCTCCTTGGTAGCTTTAGGGTATTGCAGGATTTCTAATTCCTTTGCTCTAGGCTCTTTTTCAGGAGCCACTGTGATAGAAAGACCTCTGGCCACATCTCGGATAAAATCCTGAAAGGACATATCCTCTGGTGGAGACATCCTATGCTGAGGAGAAGAGGAATCCTCAGTTAGAAGTACTCTGGTATCGGCAGAGCTTTCAGAGTCTTCAGACTCATCCGAGGATTTGAAGTATCTCCAATCTGGGTGATCGTGCAAGGCACGATACTGGTACCGATCGAAATCGGCATTGGAGTGGTCTGGTACCGACTTGTCGATGCTGGATACACATGCATGACTCGGTCCCGGTAGAATACCTGCCGATGTTGGTGCAGTCGGTGCTGGCACCAGAGTCGGTGTCGGAACCGGTTGAATTGTCTGAAGCGGTTTCAGGGGCATTGAGGCCATGAGAAGAGTCGCCAGACTGTGTTCAATAGCCAAGAATCTCTGGTCTATCAACGCTGCCGATGCTTGGGTATCGGTACCGGATGAAGCGGCCGGTACCCCAGAGCATGGCACCAGTAGTTCTGCTGAGGTTGAAGCCTCGAGAACATCCTGGAGCCCTGTTAGTGCTTTGGAAGCCGAAGCCTCCGGCCGGGGCAATTTTGCCGGTGAAAGTCCCTCAAGGGTAACGCCAGAGGCATCTGGATGTCTAGAAGGAGATCTACCCTTGGAGGACCGGTAGATTTATGTTTATTTACCTGAGATCCATGGGAGGAAGACGAAGCCCTGGAAGATGTCGATGCCACGGAAGCTGCATCGGAGGGAAAAAGGGTGCTAAGTTTAGTAACTTGGTTTTGCCGGCCCCTTTTCGACATCATCCCACAGGCAACACACTCCGAAATAGAGTGGTCAGGACCTAAACATTTGAGGCACCACTCATGGGTGTCGGTGATGGAGATGGTACCGCCACACCCATATGTGAAGACTACATTCCTGCTTGTTCTTGGAGATAATATAGAACAAGAATTACTGCAGTTATCTGCAGAATTGCAGCAGATAAGGCAACAGCATATTAGAACTTTGACAAAAACACTGAAAGCACAATATGGGGAATAATGGCAGTGGATAGAAGATGTGGTGCAGAAAAGTGCATAAAGGGATGCACAGTTATATAAGCATTGGTTACACAGGTGGTGGAATAAAACAGGATGATTGCACGTTTAGTAGCTCCTTGTCAGGCAAAGAAATGAATACACTCTATTAAGGGGCAGGGTGGGAGTAAATACACATCACCAGAGGATATTGCTAAACAGGTTTTGGCAGCTGGGATAGAGTAAAAGGGGTCTGCTCAGGCCCATTACATGCATGAGGTGAAAATTGAGGGAATTTGTCTAAAGGTTTTGCTGGATTTGGGTACCAACCAATCCATGATCTCAGGCAAGCTGTGGGGAAGGATCAGGAATACCTTGGCACAGCCTGATCAATGGATACACATTTGATGTATCCATGGTGCCTCCACCCCCTATTCTTTGCAGAAGGCCACTTAAATATAGCAGTCGTGACACGCACCACTTTTGATTTGATTCTAGGCAGCAATTGGAGAGGCTTGCAGTCAGCCTTAGTGCTATAGCCCCTAGTAGCTGCATGCTCGCAGGTGGCTCAACAACAGCTAATAGATATATCTCTTTTTGATCAAAAGGAGGTGATAGGAAACTCCACAAAGAATAGGAAAGCCAAAGCACAGCGAAAGCAGCTCAAACAACAGTGCTCCTTGGCTCTATGAGAGATTAAGGGGATCAGAAATATGCTCTGAATTCCCGAGGAGGTGGTGTGTTTTTTTTCTCATTTCTAGCCAAACAGAAGGCAGATCCAGCAGGAAGGCAGACCTGGGAGGCTGCTCAGGTAGGGCCGCAGAGGGTAGGACCTTGGTTTATTGTTAAGCAGGGTGTACTATTTCGGGAATCCCCCACAGAGAAACTGGGGGACATAAAACGTACAGCTGCTGGTTCCCCGCACCTTCTGCCCTACTTTACATAAGAATATAAAATATGCCATACTGGGTCAGACCAAGGGTCCATCAAGCCCAGTCTCCTGTTTCCAGCAGTGGCCAATCCAGATCACAAGTATCCAGATTCCATGATGTTTGTCCAATGGGTAAGCAGTGGATTTCTTCGGTCCTCCTTAATAGTAGTTTATGGACTTTTCCTCCAGGAACTTGTCCAAACCTCTTTTAAATCCAGCTACACTAACAGCTTTTATTATATCTTCTGGTAACAAATTCCAGAGTTTGATTATGCATTGAGTGAAAAAATATTTTCTCTGATTGGTCTTATGTGTGCTACTGCCCATTGCAGTTTCATTGCGTGACCCCCTAGTCTTTCTACTTTTTGAAGGATTAAACAACCAATCTACATTTACCCGTTTTACTCCATACATTATTTTATAGACCTCTATCATATCTCCATTCAGCTGTCTCTTTTCCAAGCTGAAGAGTCCTAACCTATTAAGCCCTTCCTCAAAGAGATATCCTCCCATCCCCTTTATCATTTTTGCCACTCTTCTCTGTACCTTTTCTAATTCTGCTATATCCTTTTTAAGATACGGCGAACAGAACAGCACACAATATTCAAGGTGTGGTCACCATGGAGTGATACAGAGGCATTATAATATTCTTCGTTTTATTCTCCATTCCTTTCTTTATTACTACTACTACTACTAATCATTTGTATAGCGCTACAAGGCATATGCAGCTCTGTACATATAGATATAAAAACAGTCCCTGCTCATCAAAGCTTACAATCTAATCAAGACAAAACGCAGAGGAAGATTCCATATAGGCCAGCTAGCTCCAGCTGAAACATTTAAATCGGGCATTAGTACAACCAGGGACAAATCCCACACCCGCAGGTATAGATGAGCCCATGGTTCAGGAATAGCCTCATAGATGTGTCTAGCACAGCATGTTTAGCATGCTGTTCAGCCAGCCTATGCACAAATCCAGCGTGAGACCCATGTACAGGTGCAGGCATGGGCCATAGAATGAAGTGTAGAAAGCCGCCCCATGCTATTACAGGACACGGGTAAATGCTGAAATCGATTTGGACATCCCTGCATGTACTATATTCTGGAAAATTGCATGTTTCTGATCATGCTCATCTCAGCGATAGCCATGCCTCCTCGGTTAAAACGTGCATCTCCTTGCATCACACATTACTTGGCAGTATAACACTGCCTCTGTTATTCTTGCATTGGTCATCTCTAAAACCACCCCTGAAAATACGAAGTATGGACCCTTACTAACCTCACGACAACCTAAACTTTGCAGTTCCCCAAAGGATACATAACTATGCTCCTCTAATGACTATGGCTTTCTGGCTATGGCATCTGTTTCCCCAAATATCTGGGTACTGCTATTCCTCAAAGCAGCTCCCTACATTTGGCTGCAACTGTCTCATACAATGTCCACAGTCCAATGTTATTCTGTATACATCTGCTATCTGTGGGGCAGCCCTGCTTGCCTTCCCACAGTCTGAACTGTGGCAAAGCTCCTCTGGTCGGGCATGGGAGGGAAGATCTCTGTGCCATCATACCAAGTGGCCAGCCTACAGATATATCACCCCTCTCACAGCTTGCATAGATCCTGGACTGGGTAAGGATGTAGGCCTCATGGCACAATCTGAGGAATGTTGGCACATCAGTCATGTCTCCCAGTGCCTGGTACAGCTGATGCATGGATGCCCTATCACACTGGCATCTGGTAACATTACAGTCATCCATAAGATCCAGGTACTGGCCAGGCATTCATTTCCTCCGTGAATTGCAGATCAGCACACTAGATCCTCCCGTGCAACCCTCAAACCACACACACACATACACATACTCCCTCTCACTTGCAGTCAGAAAAGACATAATTCTGCCAAAAAGATGCTCAAAACCTATAAATAAAGGCTGGTATACCATAATAGCATGAAGTCCCAGAACTACAAAGATAATCTACCTTTCTCACTCAAACAAGATTCTTTTCCAGACTTACTCACATACAATTCTTACATCAACATTCCCCTTTTTCAAAACACAGAAATTGTTAGGGTCCCCTAGATAGCATAGTTGCTCACCTGTAATAGGTGTTCTACAGGGACAGCAGGAATCAGTCCCTGCTTTCCAAGCCTCCCATCCGGCCTCCTCCGACGGAGTGGGACCTCAATGTGGTGCTTATGCAGCTCACGTGAGCACCCTTCGAGCCGATGGCGATGTCCTTGCTTCGGCATCTCTCCTGGAAGGTGGTCTTCCTGGTGGCTTTGACTTCAGCCCGCCGAGTCAGTGAACTTCAGGCCCTCATGGCTGAGGATCCATACACCAGGTTCTACGGGTACAGGGTGGTCCTCTGCCCCATCCCAATTTCCTACCGATGGTGGTCTCGGACTTTCATCTCAATCAGGAGATAGTCTTGCCAACCTTCTTCCTGAGACCGTATGCTGACCAGGCATCAGCGGTGTTGCATACACTCGACTGCAAGAGGGCCCTTGCCTTTTACCTGCAGCGTACCCAGGTACATTGCAAGTCTGACTGGCTCTTTGTCGCCTATGATCCCAATCGTCTGGGACAGGCAGTCACCAAATGCACCACCTCCATCTGGACAGCGGACTGCATTGACTTTGCTCAAGAAAAGGTGGGCGCCCCAATGGATAGACGGATCACCACGCATGGCATCTGAGCCAAGGTGGCCTCGGTGGTCTTCAGCGAATACTTTTACTGTACACTACTGCCTGGAGAGGGAGTCCCGCTGGGACAGCGCCTTCAGCCAGGCTGTACTCTGTAATCTGTTTGGGGTATAAGCAACTCCTGCCCTCTGACCCTTCTTCGATGGCTACCGAAACCTTCGCCCTGGGAACCCAAAGACTTGGGCTCCTTCGGGCATCAACTTCTTCTCATGGCTTCACGGAGGCGTTTTTGGGTTACAGGCTCAGTAGCCTGTAGCTGGGGAGTCCCATAAGTGAGGACTGACTTCCTGCTTGTTCCTGTAACAGGTGTTCTCCAGGGACAGCAGGAATCAGTCCTCACTACCCTCCCGCCTCACCTGAAGATTTGCTATTTTTGTCCTTCCCTTGCCATCTGCTTAGTAGGGCTCTAGCTAGGGGACCTGACTGAGCAAGATGCCACCTTTGGGTTGGAAGAGGGCCACGCATGTGTGGCAGCAATCCCAAAGGCTTTCTTTGAAAGTTGTGGAATTGCTCCATGCGGGCTCCGTCAGTGCCGATGTCACCCATAAATGAGGACTGACGTCCTGCTTGTTCCTGGAGAATAGCTCTTTTAACACAAACAGCAAATTTCAGCATAGCCAGAATAAACATTATTGCTATTCTTAATATTTCTTTAAGGATAGATATTGACGACTCTTTAGATTACAAGAGTCCCTCACCTCTGATTTCTGTTCTTTACAACTGCATCTTGTGGTGTTTTTCCACACTGTAGTTGCATCATTTTAAAACATACTTGTCACAACCTTTATATAAGCTGGGATGAATTGTAGAACACAGCAGAATATTTTCCAAGTACTGGCCTTATTCCACCTCTCTGGCAGGAATAACAGGCACGTCTGTTGGAAAGTACGTGGGCCTTTCCTGAATATGCTATATAGATCTCCAAGAAAAACTGCACCCCTGTTCCGCCCCTCCTGGGCACGTTCTGAGATCCCCATGCAAGCATCATGGATGTGCCTGGGCCAGGTGTATTGGAATACATTCATAGACATTTTTTGTGAGATACCCGTCCCCCATGCACGTGTAAACAGCCTATTTGTGTTATGAAATAACCCCCATAGTGAAACTGGAGACTAGAGTATGGTAAGTTATAAATAAATAGTAGACAAGAGTGTGAGGAGCATCAGGATCCAAACGTGGCTTCAAAGATGTGGGTTTTTAGCCTGGATTTAAATAGGACTAGAGAAGGGGCCCGATGCACAGACTCAGGTAGTTTGTTCCAGGCATATGAAGCAGCAAGATAGAATGACTGAAGTCTGGAGTTGGCAGTGGCAGAGAAGGGATCTGCCAGAGGAACGGAGTTCCCGAGGAAGTGTACAGAGTGAGATAAGAGAGGAAAGGTAGTGAGGAGCCACAGAATAAATGTACTTGTAGATCAGTAGAAGTTTGTACTGGATGCGGAAACTGATAGGGAGCCAATTAAATAACTTGAAAAGAAGAGTTACATAATGACACTGGCAGAAGATAAGCCGTGCCGCTGAGTTTTGAACAGATTGAAGGGGAGAGAGATGATTCAGAGGGAGACCAGTGAGGAGCAAGTTACAATAGTGAAGACAAGAGGTGACTAGTGAGTGGATAAGGGTCTTAGTAGTGTGAATAGGAAGGGATGAAGTTTGCTAATGTTATAGAGAAAGAAGCGGCAAGTTTTAGCCATCTGTTGGATGTGCCCAGAGAAAGAGAGAGAAGAGTCAAGGTTGCGAGCTGAGGAAACAAGGAAGAGTGTAGTATCATCCGCAGAAATAGAGAAGGGAGGAAGAGGGAGATGGGTTTAGGGGGAAAGACGAGCTCAGTTTTGGTCATCTTCAATTTCAGACAACTGTAAGACATCCAGGCAGCAATGTCTTTATAATTCTATTTGTTTTCTTGGCTGCCGCTGCACATTGGGCAGAGGGTTTCAATGTATTATCCACAATGACGCCTAAATCCTTTTCCTGGGTAGTGTTTTTTTATGTGGAACCAAGCTTGCATCATATAACTGTAATTTGGGTTGTTCTCCCCTAAGTGCATAACTTTGCACTTGTCCACATTAAATATCATCTACCATTTGGATGCCCAGTCTCCCAGTTTATCAAGGTCCTCTTGCAAAGTTTTACAATACTCTTGTGGTTTTAACAACTTTGAATAATTTGGTATCATCAGCAAATTTGATCATCTCACTCGTTATTCCCAATTCCAAGTCATTTATATAGTATTTTTAAAACTTCTAACATTTGTACACAAGCATTTCCAAGTACATTTTTTGTTTATATAGACAACCTGATTATTAGTTGGCAGGAATAAATTGGAATCTTTCAACTCTTTTTTTAAATTAAAGGCACCAGACTATTTTTACCATTATTGCAACCTTCCTGTTTTGGTAGTATCCTTCAAAGATACATTGCTATGAACCATGAGTTCCTGAGTAACTGTCAGCTTTCCCGCAATATCTAGTTTAAAAACTGCTCTACCTACTTTTTAAGGGCTAGTGCCAGCTGCCTGGTTCCATCTGGTTAAGCAGAGCCCATCATTATGGAAAAGGCCCCCTCTTCCCCAGAATGTTACCCAGTTCCTAAGAATTCTAGTGCCCTCTTCCCTGTACAAATTGAGAATCTGGAGCTCTGCCTGCCTCCTGGGCCCTGTGCTTGGAACAATGATCTTTTCTGAGAATGTTACATTGGAAGTCCTGGATTTCAACTTTCTACTTAAAGGCCTAAATGTGACTTCAAGAATCTTCCTCCCACAC
The DNA here is from genome assembly GCA_033557465.1 of Ichthyophis bannanicus. Taxonomy (NCBI): domain Eukaryota; kingdom Metazoa; phylum Chordata; class Amphibia; order Gymnophiona; family Ichthyophiidae; genus Ichthyophis; species Ichthyophis bannanicus. The sequence continues at coordinate 728,036,595 of CM066036.1, read as the reverse complement.
TTTCTTATGTCATACCCACATGTTTCAAGACAGCTGGCTCCTACCCAGCACTGTCTAGAATTTTATCTATGTGATGTATGCGGTCCACCATATTTGCACTAGGTTGGCATGTAGCTATCTACGTGCCTAATGACAGAATCACCCTCTAAGGCATCCATCTTAACCCAACTCTCCTGAATAGAAGCCCCTGGAGACACACATTCGGTATGAGAGAATTGTGCTTCCCCTAAAACATACGTCCTGGCTGCAGGATCATTTCCTGCTACATCAAGATGATGCTCTCCTTCCAGCTGTCCTCTCTCCTACAAGGCAGCATTGAGGCTACCAGACTAGAGGCAGGGATTTTCTACTATGTTCCGGTAGGGCTCTTCTGTTACTTCTCTGTCTACCTGAGTTCCTCCAAGTCTGCTACTCTAGCATCCACAGATTGAATTAATTCCCTGAGAGACAGTAGCTTTTTCATCAAATACACACATAGACCTCTTAGTAACTGGGCAATGATGATACATGTAGCACTCTCTGTAAATGACTGAATAGCCTACATCTCACTGCTGGACTGCTATCTGCATCTTTGTATTAGTTAGTTTAGTTGTTTAACGTTTTTAAGGGAGTAGGGGTACCTAAACTAAAATAAAGGCTTTTAGGATTAATCCGTATATTTTTTGCTATTATATTTTAAATTCTAATATATTCTGGGTACAATTTGATGACATCCTGCTGGTTACGCTGGATATCACAGCCCTATATAGCATAGTTGCTCACCTGGTGATCTCCGGGAACAGCAGGAATTTAGTCTTCACATATGGGTATCTTCGGTACCGACGGAGCCTGCGTGGGAATGCTCCCCAGCGTCCAATAGGAAAGCTTTTGGGAGCATCCCACATCGCCTGCGTGCTGCCTTCCCGCCTTTTCCAACTATCGCTCTCCAGTTGAGTTTATAGCTGAGACAGAGAGAGAGAGAGAAAGAGAGAAAGAGAGAGATAGAGAAATACAACTCCTGGGGGAGGTGGGTGGGTTGTGAAGACTAAATTCCTGCTGTTCCCGGAGATCACCTGTTACAGGTGAGTAACTATGCTATCTCCAGGAACAAGCAGGAACGTAGTCTTCACATATGGGGACTCCCTAGCTGCAGATGCCAGAGAGAAGGCCCCAGAAGTTGTGTGCCCTTCTGAAAGGGCTCCACTTCCCCCCATGGATCTCTGGCATCCTACCAGGGATGGTGGGTAGGAGCTGATTAAGTATGGAACAGGTGTTGAAGAACAGCCTGACCAAATGAGGCATCCCAGCGGGAGTCCTTGTCTAAGCAGTAATGGGCTATGAAGGTATGAACAGAGGCCCAAGTAGCTGCTCGACAGATGTCGTTGATAGACACAGAGTGAAGATGAGCCATAGAGGCTGCCATGGCCCTCACATTGTGAGCTGTGACATGGCCTTCCAAAGGAAGGTTTTTACTCTCATAGGCAAAAGAAATACACTGTGCAATCCAGTTGGACAGTGTTCTCTTGGAGACTGGAAGTCCCAAATGACTAGGATCAAAAGCAACAAAACGTTGCGAGGACTTTCTATGTTGCTGAGTTCTTTGCAAGTAAAAAGCTAAAGCTCTTTTACAATCCAAAGTATGAAGATTTCTTTCTGCATTTGAGGCGTGAGGCCTTGGGAAGAATACAGGAAGGTAAACCGCTTGGTTTAAATGAAAAGGTGACACCACTTTTGGCATAAAGTATGGATGAGTCCTATGGACTACCTTATCATGATGGAACCTTGTATAAGGAGGATCAGCCACCAATGCTTGCAATTCACTGATGCGACGTGCTGATATGATTGCAATAAGAAAGATGACCTTCCAGGAAAGGAATTTCAAAGAGGTAGTAGCTAACGGTTCAAAAGGCGGCTTCATGAGCTGCCCAAGAATCAGATTTAAGTCCAATGCCACCGGTGGTGGCTTAATGAGAGGCTTAGTTTAAAAAAGGCCTCTCATAAATCTTGCTATGAGAGGATGAGAGGAAATAGGTTGTCCATTCAGAGGCTTGAAAGAAGCTGCAATAGCACTCAAATGAACTCTCACTGAATTGGTCTTAAGCCCTGTATTAGACAAATGAAGGAGATACTCCAGTAATGATTACAGAGGTATCACAAGAGGGTCAAGCCCCTTCTGCGAGCACGATATGGTAAACCTTTTCCACTCGAAAGCATAAGAGCGTCTTGTGGAAGGTTTCCTGGAAGAATAAAGGATATCCTTTACCTGCTGAGAAAGGTTAAGACCATGAAGATCTAGGCTTTCAGCAACCAGGCCCTGAGATGCAGAAACTGGGGATTGGGTTGCCTCAGCATCCCATCCTCCTGAGACAGGAGATCTGGAGCAGATCCCAACTCCAGAGACAGAGCTTGTGAGAGATGTACCACACTTGCCGTGGCCAATGTGGAGCTATGAGAATCATATGGCCTCTGTCTCTCTGAAGCTTGAACAGGGTTTTGGGAATTAGGGGAATGGGTGGAAAGGCATACAGGAAGTCCTGATCCCAATGGAGGAGGGAAGCATCCCTGGCCTGACAACCCTGAGCTGGAATTCTGGAACAGAACCGGGGAAGTTTGGCATTCAGCGGACTTGCGAAGAGGTCTATGTCCGGGGTTCCCCAAATTTGAAAAATTTTGGCCACCTGGTCTGCATGAGGAGACCATTCGTGTGGAAGCAGAACTTGATTGAGTCTGTCTGCCCAAGAGTTTTGAATGCCTGGAAGATACACCGCAAGGAGATGAATCTGATGCTCTCTGGCGAGGGCCCATAGTTGCAAAGCTTTGTTGCAGAGTGACAGAGAGCCTGTTCCGCCCTGCTTGTTCACATAGAACATGGCTACCTGATTGTCCATTTGAACTAGGACTGTCTGGTAGCTGAGCTGGGTGTGGAATACTCGAAGAGCAAGGAAGATTGCTCTGAGTTCCAGGAGATTGATGTGTAGATAGGTCTCCTGTGGAGTCCAGGTACCCTGGGTAGAGAGGCCTTGCAGGTGAGCTCCCCAACCCACCTGTGAGGCATCTGTTGTCAGAGTGGCTTGGGGTGGGGGTTGTTGGAAAGGGGACCCCACCAAAAGATTTTGGGTGACTGCCACCTTTGGAGGGACAAAATAAGACGATCCGTGTTTGTTATTTTGTCTGAGAGGCAAACTGATGCCTGAGTCCATTGAGTGGATAAAGTCCACTGGGCTGCCCTCATATGGAGGCGAGCATAAGGAACCACATGCACGGTGGATGCCATGTGGCCTAGCAATTGTAACATTTCCCGAGCAGTGAGGTGAGGCTCTAGCACTGCTTGGGAAGCTAATTGCACCATGCAAAGGCAGCGGGGCTGTGGAAAATAGGCCCTTGTCTGTCTGGTATCCAGCAGAGCTCCTATAAACTCTAGAGACTGAGTGGGAGCTAGGTTGGATTTTGGGAAGTTTATGACAAGTCCCAAATACTGAAGGATACGCATTGTGCGAGATAGAGAAATCCTGGCCTCTGGCTCTTACGGGGCTCGAATGAGCCAGTCGTCTAAGTAAGGGAAGACAAATATTCCCAGGGTGCAAAGAAATGCTGCCACCACAGCCATGCATTTTGTAAACACCTTTGGTGCCGAGGCCAGGCCAAAGGAAGAATTCTGTGTTGTAGTGCTTCCCTTGAAATAGAAATAGAAAAAACTTTCGGTGAGTTGGATGGATGAGAACATGAGTGTACACATCCTTGAGATCTAGAGAACAAAGCCAATCCTGACTTTGAAGGTATGGCAGCAGAGTTCCCAGAGAAATCATTTTGAATTTCTCTTTGAACAGGAATTTGTTCAATTCTCTGAGGTCGAAAATGGGTTTGTGTCCTCCTGTTTTCCTTAGGATAAGGAAATAGGGGGAGATGAACCCTGTACCCTGTTGGGGAATGGGTACCTCTTCTATTGCCCCTTGGGCAAGAAGCAAAGTGACCTCTTGACCTAACTTGGCGTTGAGAGAGGTCTGAGAATTGAACTGTCTTACCATTGTAGGAGGGGGCATGCTGAGGAAGTGAAGCTTGTATCCCTCTCTTACAATGGACAGAGTCCAACTTTCTGCTGTTATCTGCTCCCATCTGGGGGCAAAACGACATAACCTTCCTGGGATGGCGGAGGGTTCTGGGTCGTTCAGGGCCAGGAAGACAAAGTTCTCTAGATAGGAGTCAAAGCCCCTGTGGAGGCTGAGTCTGCTGAGCAGGTTGAGGCTTAGCAGCTTTTGATTTTCTTTGCCTAGGCTGTTGCTGCCATCCCTTTTGGGCAGACTGACCTACACGATGTCCCAGTTGGGTATAGGAGGGGTAAAACTTCTTCTTACTGAAGAATGGTTTCTTGTAGGATTTTTTCCTTGCAGGATCAGCTGTAGATTTAGACAATCTATCCAGGGTGATATTGTCAGCATCTTTCTCATTAGCTTTTTCCTGCCAATTCTTGCCAACAAGATTCTCCCCTGTGCAAGGAATATTCCCCAGTTTGTAATGTACCCAAAGTTCCAAGTCAGATGCCTGGAGCCAGGCAATCCTACGTGCACCTATGGCAATAGCAGAGGTTCTGCTTATGCACTCAAAGCAGTCAAAGGCTGCACGATTTACAAACTTGGAAACATCCTGAGCATGTTTGACAAGTGCAAGGCAATCCTGCCTCTTATCATCAGGAAGGAGAGGGCTCATAAGCTCTAAATCTCCAGTGACCTCCTTAAGGAACATTCCCATATATAATATATAGGAACTGATCCTGGCAGAAAGCATGGAAGCCTGGAAGGTTTGATGTCCAAAGGCATCAAGAGTCCTACACTCACGTCCTGGAGGATTAGATGCATGTCTTTTTGCACTCTTGATCCTTCTCATAGCTGATTCCACCACCATGGAATGGTGTGGTAGCTGAGTTTTTTGAAATCCAGGACAAGGAGGAACTCGATACATAGTGTCGAGCCTTTGAGAGTGAGGAGAAGTGGTTAGAGGTGTTTCCCACATCCTTAACATGAGATCATGCAGGATCTCATGAATAGGTAAAGTAGCTGCCTCCTTGGGAGCTTTAGGGTATTGCAGGATTTCCAATTTATTTATTTATTTATTTACATTCTCTTATATACTGCGCTATTCTGCATCAGTGCGGTTTACATTGAACAAACTGAAATTACATTGAACAGGGTATTATAACTTTGAGATAACTATTTTACAGGGAACATGGGCTATGGAGGGTTAAGTGGCTTGCCCAAGACCACAAGGAGCACCTGTGGGACTAGAAACTAGTGGAGGAGTGGCCTAGTGGTTGGGGCAACGTACTTCAGGCCGGAAGGTCGGGGGTTCAAATCCCACTAGAGGACAGCAACCTTGGGCCGGAAGGACTGGGGTTTCTAGTCTCACAGGTGCTCCTTGTGGTCTTGGGCAAGCCACTTAACCCTCCATAGCCCATGTTCCCTGTAAAATAGTTCTCTGTGTGCTGTGCTTTCCTGTCTAATCAATGTGTTTATACCTCAAAAATTTCCTGTCATGATTTGACAATTTCCAATCTGTAATCAAACCACTGCTGATCGCTGGAAGTAGCGGTATACAAATGTATACTAAATAAATAAACCACAGTCCTTCCAGCCCAAGGTTGCTGTCCTCTAGTGGGATTTGAACCTCCAGCCTGAAGTACCTTGCCCCAACCATTAGGCTACTCCTCCATTCCTTTGCCCTAGGCTCTTTTTCAGGAGCCACTGTGATGGAAAGACCTCGAGCCACATCTCGGATAAAATCCTGAAAGGACATATCCTCTGGAGGAGACATCCTACATTGAGGAGAAGAAGAATCCTCGGGAAGAAGTACTCTGGTATCGGCAGAGCTTTCAGAGTCTTCAGACTCATCCAAGGATGCAAAGTATCTCTGATCCGGGTGATCGTGCAAGGCACGATACCAGTATTGATTGAAGTCGGTGTTGGAGGGGTCCGGTACCGACTTGTCAATACCGGATGGGTAAGCTTGACTCGGTCCCAGTAGAATACCTGCCGATTTTGAAGCTGTCGGTACCGGTACCGATGTCGGTGCCGGTACCGGTACCAATTGAATTGTCTGAAGCAGTTTCAAGGGCATTGAGGCCGTGAGAAGAGCTGCCAGACTGCGTTCAATAGCCAAGAATCTCTGGTCTATCGATGCTGCCGATGCTTGGGTATCGGTATTGGACGAAGCAGCCGGTACCCCAGAGCATGGCACCAGTAGTTCTGCCGAGGTTGGGGCCTCGAGAACATCCTGGAGCCCCGTTAGTGCTTTGGAAGCCGAAGCCTCCCGCTGGGGCAATTTTGTCGGTACAAGTCCCTCAAGGGCAACGCCAGAGGCATCTCAATGCTTGGTAGGAGATCTACCCTTTGAGGACCGGCCAGATTTATGTTTAGTTACCTGAGATCCAAGGGAGGAAGACAAAGCCCTGGAAGACATCAATGCCACTGATGCTGCATCGGAGGGAAAAAGGGTGCTAAGTTTAGCAGCTAGGTTTTGCCGACCCCTCTTCAACATCATCCCACAGGCAACACACTCTGAATTAGAGCGGTCAGGACCTAAATATTTGAGGCACCACTCATGGGTGTCGGTGACGGAGATGGTACCGCCACACTTAGAACACTTTTTAAAACCCGAAGCGGGTTTTTCCATGTTAGAGGGAAAATTGGGCCTAGTGCCCAAAATGGCGCGTGGCACCTGAAGGAAAATGTGGCAGGAAGAAATTCCAGAAGAAAGGTTTTTTTTTTTTTTTTTTTAGAAAAGGAAAGAAGAAACCGGCGGTACCGGTGTAGCATCGAAGGAAGGCAGACGCGACCACAAAAAAGAAGAATAAACGGGAATATTTTCTGCAGTGACAGGATGTGCGACCTGTCGGCTCCGCGGAAAATGAAGAACTGGAGAGGGACAGTTGGGAAAGGCGGGAAGGCAGCACACAGGCGCTGTGGGATGCTCCCAAAAGCTTTCCTATTGGACGCTGGGGAGTGTTCCCGCGCAGGCTCCGTCGGTATCGACAATACCCATATGTGAAGACTACATTCCTGCTTGTTCCTGAAGATACTAGCATCCCACAAGAAGCGGCATATGAGGTTGTTGAGTGGAGTTTGCGAAATCGTGGCGATTTGTCAGAAGAATTAATATTTTTTACATTACAGTTAGCAAAATTGACCATCTTTAAAAAACGTTTTGTGTTTGAAAAAACACTTTATCACCAGATCTCTGGAGTAGCAATGGGAGCTACCTGTGCAACTTTGATTGCAAACCTATTCATGGGAAAATATGAAGATAAATGGCTTGGTACAACCCCATATGAATCAAACATAAAATTGTGGTGCCGCTATATAGACGACATTTTTATGTTGTGGAAAGGGTCACCTGTATTATTGGAAGAATTCTGTGAATGGTTGAATAGGAGAGATCTTAACATCCAGTTTACATATTCATCTCATGCTCAAACAATCACATTTTTGGATGTAGTCATTGCTAAAAGTGAGATAGGTTGGACAACATCAATTCATCAAAAACCTACCGACCGTAACACATATTTGCACTATGAAAGTGCACATCCACAAAGATTGAAAAACGGATTACCGTTTGCTCAATTTATCCGATACAGAAGAAATTGCTCTGATGAGAAGGATTTTAAGGAACAATCAAAAATATCAATAAACAATTTTTGTGAAAGAGGATATCCTCAACCTATAATTCAGCGAGCCTATAAGAGGGCATTTTTCAATAATAGAGCATTATTGTTAGATCTTGGAGAAAAAAGACAAGTAGAAGATACAACACAAGTAAATTTTATTACCAAATTTTCTCCATTAAGTTTTAAAATTCAGCGAATTCCTAAAAAACATGCAAATGTGTTGAGCAACGTCCCTGGATTAATAGATAAAAAGATACGCTGCATTTGGAAAAGAAATCAGAATTTAAAAGAAAAGTTGAGCCCAGCTATGTTGTGCCCTCTTTTGGCAGAAAGACCATCAGATGATATAGAAAGAGGACATAAATAATGTGGGCAATGTGGTATTTGTAATATCACTAGTAATATCGATAGCTTTGTTTATCATGGCGTGACATATAAATTACAAGGAAACACTTCATGTGATACACCATACGTGGTATACGCGATTCAATGTCCATGCGACCTGCTGAATGTAGGGAAGACAATTAGACCTTTAAAAGTAAGATTGGGAGAACATAAAAGTCATTTAAAATGTAAAGTGAGAGAAGCGCCCTTGGTGCAACATTGCTTGGAAAAAGGACACGCGTTTGATGAGATGAGATGTTTTGCTATAAAACAAGTGGTTTCGGGAAAAGCAGGAAGATCGCGTGAACAAACTCTGATCGTGCAAGAGCAACGATGGATATTTAATTTAGAATCAATAATCCCTAGAGGATTAAATAGTCAAATTGATTGGGGACTATGCCTGTGAGAATCAATGAAAGAGCTAGATTAGCTCTGCAGAATGCAGGAGAAAAGTGTCAACTGACACATAGAATATTATGCCATTGATTGGGTGGAGAATAGTGGTATAAAAACGCAAATTCAGCAAGCAAGCCACATGCGTGGCGTTTTTTCAACTTGGAAAGTTGATAGTTCAGTAAGAGGAAGACGTCTGCAGCATCAAGATATGTGGCGTCTTTTGAGTTTGGATTGAGGCTAAAGAAAATTTTTTTGAATTGCATACAGGTGAATTATATTTTGCGAATGGTTTTTAATACTGAAGATACAAATATGATGGTTTAAACCTAAGTTAAAAATGTTTGAGAAAGTACCTGATTATAACACTTCACTTTTTATAGAATGGTCTTCTAAATTTTATGTGGTCAACCCTTGAAGAAGCTTGAAAGAGTGAAACGCGGAAAGACGCCAACAAGAGGCATTGGGAAAAAGAAGCGCAAAAATAAGCATGGAAAAATAATTGCTAAGATAAGCACATGTTTTGGAATACATAATTTTAAGAAGGAATGTAATTCATTTGCATTTGGTTGGTCATTGATGCAAGTGGGCACTGAAAGTTTTGACAAATTCAAAGTCAGTAAACTAGTGCCGATTAGTCTGAGACCTCCAATACAATTTAAGAGGTTTACATGTTGAAGTGAATTGCTGTTATAGAACTATTTTGATTAGAAGTACTTCTTGACACAAAATAGTGTCCGGTTATCCATAGAGTGGTTTGATATTAATTGTGACTTTACAAGATAGCGGCACAGGGGCGGGACATGTGGGCAATGTTCTTGTCCCATGATTTAAGGTACTTGGAGGGGAGTGGCAGAGCTCTGGACCACCAGGGATTTGTTTGATAGAGTGGGGAGGGATCCAAGTAACTGAGCCACCAGCGATTTGTTTGTTTGGGCAGGGGGGATTGGTGCCGCTGGACCACCAGGGTTTTGTTTGGTGGGGAGGGGGGATTGAAACCACTGGGCCACCAGGGATTTTGTTTCTGTTTAGGGGGCACCAACCCCCTGACAGTGTGCCAAATGGCATCAGGGGCTTTCCTCGATGCCTGGATCATTTGGGGTGAAGTGTCAAACTTCACATCAGATGATATTTTTGCTTCCAGCTGGATTTTTATTCCTGCCTAAAGCTCCAGCATTAAAAAACAGAATAAAAAACTGCACTAACTTTTGGCAGTTTTTTTTACATTAGGCGCAATTAATTATGTAGCAATTTGCATGCCAAGTGCCCTGCAATTTAGTGTGGTCGTTTTTTCAGCATTTTTCCAGTTACAACTTGCTTTCTGCATCGGAGGGCAAGCCTAGCATGGGAAAAGCACTAGAAAAATACCATGCTAAGATTTTCTGCATAGGCTCCTTAGAGTGTAAGCCCTTTGGGGACAGGGAAATACCTACAGTACTTGAATGTAACTCACTTTGAACTACTTCTGGAAAGGCGTGAGCTCAATAAAATAAATAAAGGCTCAACCTTTCCTCAACAGAACCGTGAAGTCTCAGAGTTCTCAGGAAAAGCAGAACATTCTGAACTCCAACCCAAAGCTTGGGCAGAATAAATTCTTGAGGCAGGGCTGGCCCGTCCACCACATGAACTAGGAAGTCGTTTAGGGTGGCAGGCCCCAATAGGCAGCTTTGGCCCCCCTCCTCCCAGTGAAGTGGCAATTCATCATCACCTGGCCTGCCATGCTGCCCCCCTCCTGGCAACGATCTTCTCACGTGCAGGAGGGGGGCAGCATGTCGATGTCTCCTCTGTGTCGGGTTTTAAAGTGCTCAGGCTAGCGCACTCATGGCCTGCCACTCCTGCCCCACTTTGATGCAACTTCCTGCCGCTCCTCTCTCCTCCAACAGGAAGATGCATTGCAGAGGACCAGGAGCAGCCGACCATGAGCGCGTTATCATGGGCAATTGAAAGCCCGAAACAGCAGAGACATTGCCATTCTGCCCCTCTCCCCTAGGTGAGAAGATTGATACTGGGAGGGGGTGGTATGGCGGGCCGGGTGGCACCACAATCATCGGGGGGGGGGGGGCAGCATGGAGGGTCTGCCTAGGGCGGCAGAAACCCTTGGGCCGGCCGTGTTTGGAGGAGACTTGAATCCCAATTCCCAGGTTTTTCTCTTTTATAGAAAGGATCGGCATTTTTATGCTTCTTAGTCAGAAGCTGACCAGCCACTGACTCATTTCAAAAAACTTCAGGAGGTTTCAGCCAATCACAAAGGGCTTCAGTCTGATTCAGGAGCCAACCCTGACAGTCTAACACTTTCTGGCAGTTTAAAAAGTTTACTCATTGCAATCTACTTTGGGTTTTTTCTGTTAGCAGTCTGTATGTTCATGTTTGTAATTCCCAAAGCTGGTAACTAGCATCCATACCAGGATTTATGTCCTTAAAGCTGAAATCTTTGGAAAGGGGTAAGATAATCAGTCACTTTTAGATAAGGACAAAGACTGGCGTCCCTATTTTAGTGAGGTCATCACATAAAGATAGGATAGTAAATTTGCAGCACAAAATATTTTACTACTGACAAAGAGGTAGGAAAAAAGTAGTGTCACAAATTTTATAAAAATGTAATAAATTATAAAAATCAAAACAATAAAATACCCTACATGGCCATGTTTCAGTGGCTGCCTATTTCAGGTGTCATAAAATATCTATTTCAGTGAGAGACACGAAAACAATAATGCTCTTCAAAAACAGGTGTAACATGAATAAATATTCCGTAACAATGGAAATGTCTGCCGGTGAAATGGCCATTTTGGCTCTGACTGCATTCTGAGCAGGAGCAAATGGGCATCACCAATGACCCCTAATAAGCCTTGGATTGGGGAGCAGGGGTTAGAGGGGTTGGAGGACTGCTGGTAAGGTAATTGGGGGGGGGGCTGGAAAATGGTTCTTGCACATCAGAGGGGGCCTTGATGGGGAGGGATCAGATTGGGACCTGGATTGGCCACTGTTGGAAACAGGATACTGGACTTGATGGACCTTGGTCTGACCCAGTATGGCATTTCTTATGTTCTTATTTGCCCTGGCTGCCTTGCCTCGTGGGGGGGAGGGGAGACATTAGCTTTCACAGGCATCCCTGCCTGCAGGTGTACAGTAAATACCAACGTCTATATTGGAGAATCCATGTCTGTACTTTAGGACCTTCTCAAATCACTCCTGCTCCCCACCCCTATCACTCCCCCTGGGAAAGTAGATATAGTGAGCATTCTCACATTTTGAAAAAGCCTGTTCTGAAATGGCATTTACATATGTATTCCAATCTGCATGTGTGATTGCTGCTCTTTAGACATGGGAATGCATCCAAAATAACCCCATAGTTTGCTGGCCACCAAAATCATGTCCAGAATATCCACCTTAAAAATTCACATACCCTGTGGTATCTATATGTGTAAAATCAGTATGTACACATGTATGCCATTTATAGATAACCTGGAAAAGAGACGGCTGAGGGGAGATATGATAGAAGTCTATAAATTAATGAACGGAGTGGAACGGGTAAACGTAGATAGATTGTTTACGTTATCAGAATATAGAAAGACTAGGGGACATGCAATGAAGCTACAGGGTAAACTATTTAAGACTAATAAAAGAAAATATTTTTTCACTCAACGTGTAATCAAACTCTGGAATTTTTTACCGGAGGATGTAGTAAAGGCTGCTAGTGTAGCTGGGTTTAAAAAAGGTTTGGACAAGTTCCTGGAGGAAAGGTGCATAAACCATTATTAAGAAGGGACCCAAGATATCAATGCTTGACCCAGTACAAGCATTTTTTTTATTTATTTATAGTCTCTTATATACCGCACTATTCAGCATCAGCGCGGTTTACAATAAACAAGGAGTTACACAATTCAACGGTACTTTGTGTTTACAGAAAAAACAGGAAATACAACTCGGATAACAGGGTAATTAATTAATATAACAGACATGATCTCATCCTGGCATTGTGGAACATTTTGGAACCTGTGTCTTTTGGGGAAACTGCTAGGTATGTATGGCCTAGACTGGCCACTGTTGGAAACAGTATACTGGGCTTGATGGACCTTGGTCTGACCTAGTATGGCATATCTTATGTTCTTATGCTGTGATTTGTACATGTAGATGCCATACAGCCAATCTAAAATGACCTCCTTACTGCTAGTTCCATGTCTTCTGATACACACCTTTGTAATATTTCAGCTTACTGAAGCCAATATTGCAAAGACTGAAAATGAAAAGAAACACATTTGTTTCACTGACACATTGAATTAAAACATTGAAGGCTTTAGATGCCTACAGCACTGATTAAATTTATTCTGCCCATGAAGCAACAGTTTATGATTTTCAAATGAATAGCACACTTAAACGAAAGGAACATTAATACAATATGATATTAATATACAAATACTCACATTATTCACCTGCCACTGACATTTTGAATTAAATCAGTAATGGGGTGTATAACTGATTAAATATCTACACAACAAAAAGCAACAGCTTATGATTTAGAGAGGCAATGGTAGAGTGATCACATCATTACACTGCCAAACGCCATCTATCACTTTTACTGAACTTAACGAAGACGGATTACATCCAAGAGACGAGGTATAGCCTATAAATACTGTCATGCTGATCTTCATCTGACTTTTCTGGGGAAGGGCAAGCAACAAATCAATAATTGACGACCACATATTAGCGACGTCTTGTTACTGGGGATCAAAAAAGGCATCCTTTGCATAAAAGGTCATCTTGCCAAAAGAGTGACTGCTTTAACCATTGAGATTTGTCAAAGTATTACCAATAACCACCTCTGATTTTAGTTCAGTGTATGATGGGAACATAGTTAAAGTATCACTTATCCCCTTTCCAAATTTAAGATACCTTGTATCATTTCCAGAAAGATCTTTATTTCAAATAAATGTTTTTACTAATTTCTCCTTGACCCAAATATAACATGATCACAAACAAATCTATCAGAAAAATTTCACTAGAACAGAAAGAAGATACTTAAAAAAAACAAGCATTAGGAAAGGGTTCCCAGTTACGATATGCATTTCCTTACATTTCTAATAAAGGAAAGAAAGGCCTCAGAAATGCATAATTTAATAGGCAATCTCCAAGTACATAAAAAAGCTGTTATATTTTTATACAGATTAAGGTTTTGCATCATCACTTAACTGTATCTAATTATATCTTGACTCTCAAGGTTGCTATTCATACAGCAAAATTCAAAGAAAATACTTGCATTCTAGAAGATTTAGGAGCATGTTTACTAAAATTTGGTGTTAGCACGCGGTAAGCTCCCCAAATTAGTATGGGAGGTGATGTTGATCCATGCTGTTGAGGATGTGCCCAGCATTTTTCCCTTGCAGTTACCACAGAGAGATGCAGCTCTTCATGGGTACACTTACCCCCAGCAATGCCAACTGCAGTAAGGCCAACCCCTAACCCGTCCTGTTATGCCCCATCCCATGCTAATGTGTAGCGTGGAACTTTCACCACCTTGCCCCATACTGTCGGTGCGGTATGCTTAAAGTAATCGCTTTTCCAGGAGTGCAAGCACTCTGGGTTTTCCCTTTAGTCAAATATGTCACGTATAGAACTGAAAGTGATAGTAAAATCCTTACTTCCCAGGAAATGGTAATCAGGAAAAAAAACACCAAATATTCCCTGGAATACTTCTCAAGGAGGAGGAAAAGAAGAGAGGGAATGGAAAATTAAACTAGATTTGAATAAAGGCCCTTGGACCAGTATGATGTTACAATTTGGTCCTGGTAATTGATTATTTGTATAAGGTAAGCATATGTATACGATAAGTATGGGTATAAGATCATTAAGGAAATACAAAAAAGGAAAGGAGTTTCATATATTTGTATGTAAATAAACTTTTAGATTGAATTTGTGTAATCTACCTTGAGTTGCTTCCCAAAATTCCAGTACTCAAATTACAAGGTTTAAAGTAAACCTTCCTCTCGGGTTTCTAAAAAGGTTCTATCTCCAAGGGGCTAGTCTCATTTCAGTCTCAGAAATTATTAATCTCTCATTGTTCACAAGTACAAATATTTGAGCTCAAATATGTCTTTCATGGGTAAAGGTAAGTATTCTACTTATCAACTGCAGCATCGCATTCGTTGGTGCCCAGTATTCAGGAATTCTTCTGTCACCGGAACGACTTCAGGAACACTGCCTCTTCAGCTAGCTTCGGACTGGAACTCTAGACGAGATGATGCTTCTCTTTACCTTGAAGTTGCACAATTTTTTCTCTAATCCCACCTTTAGCCTACACTTCCCCTCTAATCCTTCCACAAATAAGGGACAAAAAATATGGCCATTTTGCAAGCTTGCAAAAATAAAATGTTTCTCTCTTCACTCTTATTCCCTTTACTCACCAATACCTTCATACTCGTACACTAAGAACATAAGAACATAAGATATGCCATACTGGGTCAGACCAAGCTCCATCTGTGCTTCAGTATCCTGTTCCCAACAGTGGCCAATCTAGGTCATACATACCTAGCAGTTTCCCCAAAAGACACAGGTTCCACAATGCTTGTACTGGGTCAAGCATTGATATCTTGGGTCCCTTCTTAATAATGGTTTATGGACCTGTCCTCCAGGAACTTGTCCAAACCTTTTTTAAACCCAGCTACACTAACAGCCTTTACTACATCCTCCGGTAACAAATTCCAGAGTTTGATTACACGTTGAGTGAAAAATATATATTTTCATTTATTAGTCATTAATTTATTAGTTCATTAATTTATAGACTTCTATCATATCTCCCCTCAGCCTTCTCTTTTCCAGGTTAAAGAGCCCGAACCTTTTTAGCCTTTCCTCATAGGAGTATCCTTCCATCCCCTTTACCATTTTGGTTGCTCTTCTCTGAACCTTTTCTAATAACGCTATATCCTTTTTAAGATACGGCGACCAGAATTCCACACAATATTCAAGGTGCGGTCTCACCATGGAACGATATAGAGGCATTATAATATCTTTTGTTTTATTTTCTATTCCTTTCCTTATGATACATAGCATTCTATTTGCTCTCTTGGCTGCCGCTGCACACTGGGCCAAGGGTTTTAACATGTTATCCACGACGCCTAAATCTTTTTCCTAGGTGGTGGTTCCTAATGTGGAACCTTGCATTGTGTAACCATAGTTTGGGTTGTTCTTCCCTAGGTGCATAACTTTGAAACAGCTCTCACCTGGTCTACTTGTTCCCGTGGAATTCAGGCTCCCTGGGTTTGTTGAGAAGCCGGCGCGGGTTACCTTAGAGAGCTTGTGGGAAGCTATCCTCTTGGGTTTTAACAACTTTAAATAGTTTTGTGTCATCTGCAAATTTGATAACTTCACTCGTTATTCTACTTTCCAGGTCATTTATGAATATGTCGAAAAGTAGCGGTCCCAGCACAGATCCCTGGGGTACACCACTATTCAGCTTTCTCCATTGGGAAAATTGGCCATTTAGCCCAACACTCTGCTTTCTATCTTTTAACCAGTTCTTGATCCACAGTAGTACACTGCCTCCTATCCCATACCTCTTTAGTTTTGCCAAAAGTCTCTGATGAGGGACCTTGTCAAAGGCTTTCTGAAAGTCCAGATACACTATATCAACTGACTCACCTTTGTCCACCTGTTTATTCACACTTTCAAAAAAACACAACAGATTAGTAAGACAAGATCTTCCTTGTCTAAAGTCATGTTGGCTGTCTCCCATTAGGCCATGACTATCTACATGCTGAGTAATTTTATTCTTTATGATGGTTTCTACCATTTTTCCCGGTACTGACGTGAGGCTCACCGGACTGTAGTTTCCCGGATCACCCCTGGAAACCTTTTTAAAAATTGGTGTTACATTGGTGATCCTCCAGTCTTCAGGTATTAGAGATGATTTTAATGATAGTTCACAGATTACTAATAGCAGGTCTGCAATCTCATATTTCAGGTCTTTCAACACCCTTGGATGTATACCATCCGGCCCAGGTGATTTGCTACTCTTCAGTTTATCTAATAGTTGTAATACATCTTCACGATGTATTGATATTTCCTTCAATTCTTCCGCACCTTTAAATACCACTTCAGTCATGGGTAACATTCCTACATCTTCCTCAGTAAAGACCGAAGCAAAGAATTCATTCAGTCTCTCCACTACCGTCTTGTCGCCTCTTAGTGCCCCTTTAACTCCTCTATCATCTAATGGACCAACTGACTCTCTCACAGGTTTTTTGCTATGAATGTACTTGAAAAAATCTTCCGTGTTTTTGCTTCCACAGCAAGCTTCTTCTCAAATTCTCCATTTGCCTGCTTTATCAATGCCTTGCATTTGACTTGCCAGTGCTTGTGCTGTTTCCAGGTTTCTTCGTTTGGCTCTTTTTTCCATTTCCTGAAAGATGCTTTTTTGGCAACAACAGCCTCTCTGACCTCACCTTTAAACCATGCTGGCAGTTTTTTGGACTTCCTTCCACTTTTCTTAAAGCATGGAATACAGCTGGTCTAGGCTGCCAAGACAGTATTTTTCAACAACACCCAAGCTTGATGTAAGTCTTTAACTTTTGCAACTGCTCCTTTTAATTTTTTCTTAACTATTTTCCTCATTTTATCATAGTCTCCCTTTCGAAAGTTAAAAGGTAGTACTGTGGATTTCTATACTATCCCTCCTCCACTAATTAAATCAAAGGCGATCATGCTATGATCACTATTGCCAAGTGGCCCCAACACCCTTATCTCTTGCACTAGATCTGGTGTTCCACTAAGGACTAGGTCTAATATGGCTTCCCCTCTGGTCGGTTCATGAACCAGCTGCTCCAAGAAGCAGTCATTTATGTCATCTAGGAACTTTATCTCCCTAGCATATCCTGCCGTAACACTGACCCAGTCGATACAAGGGTAATTGAAATCACCCATTATTATTACTGTGCTGTATCTCTTGTTAGCTTCATTATTTTATTTATTTTATTTACTTCTCTTATATACCGCGCTATTTAAATCAGTGCGGTTTACAATTGAACAAAAAACATACTGCAATGTCACACGACAATTGAGTTTTTACATTGAACATGGACGAGATAACCTGGAGGTAACAGGGGTAACTAATTACAGAGTAATTATTCATGGAGTATGGTGAGAAATTATACATATAGTATGGTGAGAAATTATACATATAGTATAGCTTGGTTTCAACATATTTATAAGAGGTTTAATCAATAAGATGTGTGATCAGTACCAATAATAAATAAGAGAGGGGATATGGTGGTAGAGCTAGTCATTTTCTTTATGGTGTTGGATTTTGGGTGGGGTGGAGTAGGGTGTAGGATGTGAGGATGGGTGGTGGTTTCTGGGATTGGATTCTGGGTAATGGATGAGGAAAAGGTGTTTGAGGGCTTTTCTAAATGACAATAGGTCTGGGGTGGAACGGAGCTCAGTGGGGAGGGCATTCCAGGTCATGGTTGCAAATAGGGAGAAGGCTCTACTGGCAGTAGCCTTTTTGCACTTAGTTAGAATGTTGGGGATCTCTAGAGTGTTTGCTTGATTAGATCTCCTGATCCTGCTGAACGGCCGTCTTTGAATGAGTTTGCTGATGGGTGAGGTGATCTGGTTCCTTAGGGCTTTGAATGTTAGTACTAGGGACTTATACTGGATTCTAGCCTGAAGTTGATTTCTTTGAGCATTTCATCATCCATTTGTTCATTCTGGCCCGGTGGTCGACAGTACACCCCCACTGCCATCGCCTTCCCCTTTTTACATGGAATTTCAATCCATAGAGATTCTACAGCAAATTTTGTTTCCTGCAAAACTTTAATCCTTTCTGACTCAATGCCCTTTCTAACATAGAGCGCAACCCCTCCACCAATTTGATAAGCTCTATCATTACGATATAGTTTGTACCCAGTTATCACAGTGTCCCACTGGTTGTCCTCCTTCCACCATGTCTCTAATATTCCAATCATATCTAACCTCTCATTTAGTGCAATATATTCTAACTCTCCCATCTTATTTTTTAGACTTCTAGCATTTGCATACAAGCATTTTAGAGACTGTATTTTATTCATATTAATTTGGCTATTGGTAGACATGGGTAATTTGGGATCTTTAAGCTCTGTCTGCTCCATACTCGAGGGCATTTGGGCTACTTTACTCTTTTTTGGAACCTCTCTGCTTTTGGTAGTATCCTTCAAGGATACATTCTTCTGAACCATCCGCTCTTGGGCGACTGTCGGCTTTCGCCTATTATCTAGTTTAAAAGCTGCTCTATCTCCTTTTTAAAGGTTAATGTCAGCAGCCTGGTTCCATCCCGGTTAAGGTGAAACCCATCCCTTCGGAAGAGCCCCACCTTTACCCAGAATGTTCCCCAGTTCCTATCAAATCCAAAACCCTCATCTCTGCACCATTGTCTCATCCACGCATTGAGACTCCAGAGCTCTGCCTGACTTTTGGGTCCTGCACGTGGAACGGGAAGCATTTCGGAGAACGCTACCCTGGAAGTTCTGGATTTCAACTTCCTACCTAAAAGCCTAAATTTAGCCTCCAGAACCTCCCTACTACATTTTCCTATGTCATTGGTACCGACATGTACCAAGACAGCAGACTCCTCCCCAGCACTATCTAAGACCTTATCTAGGTGGCGCATGAGGTCCGCTACCTTCGCACCAGGCAGGCATGTTACCAGGCGATCCTCACGTCCACCAGCCACCCAGATATCTACATGCCTAATGATCGAATCACCAACTATAACGGCTGTCCTAACCCTTCCCTCATAGGCACATGGCCCTGGAGAAAACGTCCTCAGTGCGAGAGGGTTTCACATCACCTGGAGGACAGGTCCTAGTTACAGGATCACTTCCTGCCACTCCAGGGTGATGCTCTCCTGTCACGTGACCTCTCTCCTCCATGGCAACAGGGATGCTGCCAGACTGGAGGTGGGACTTCAGGACTATATCCCTGTAGGTCTCGTCTATGTACCTCTCTGTCTGTCTTATGTTTTCCAAGTCTGCTACTCTAGCCTCTAGAGAACGGACTCATTCCCTGAGAGCAAAGAGCTCCTTGCACCTAGTGCACATGTAAGACCTCTCACCAACTGGGAGAAAATCATACATGTGACACTCAATGCAAAAGACTGGAAAGCCCCCATCTCGCTGCTGGACTGCTGTCTGCATCTTAGTTTTAAGTTTTTGTTTAGATCTTTAAGTTCTTTACTTACTAAGGGTTGCCAATAAAACTGTACCTAATACGTTTAATATACCTTGTTCACCTGAAGCTTAATTAATCTCAGGTCCTTAGTGTATGACTGATTTGGGTAACGAGCTTCACCTGAGAGCACCTCCTGTCTTTTAAAATGTGTAAGTACCTATAAAGCTACGATTATCCCAGGGGTGGGTGGGTGTGGGGAGGGAGGGAAATAACACTTATTAAAAGAGGGCTGCAACACAGTACCCTGTCCTGTGCTGCATCACTTCACTTGGATCTCACCCTTACTCTTGCACTTATCCCTTTCTTCTGTCATTCAGTTCCCTCACACATTCCTACAGCCTAACATCAACCACTCTCTCAGTAAATTCACAACCTTTCACTCTTCCTGCACTCACTCCAAGCTCCCAGCCTACCCCTGTCTCCCATGCCACTATGTCAGTAAATCTAGACCTGACTTTAATCAAGGAAAAAAAATTACTCACACCTAAGTAAAAATCCCTCTTAGGTTATCTCACTGTAATTATTCCCTCAGTCTCTCAGACTGAACCAGACTTTTTGGTTCCAGACTGAACTGTTATTCCTTTTCCCCTTTTTGTTGTAAAAAGAAAAACCAAATAGATATATCCCTCTCTCTGCTTTACCTCCGGAACTCTGATATTAAATTTCCTTCAATATCTGTCTCACTTTTCCATCACCCAATGATCAGAAACTGTGTCTGTCACATTTCTTGCCTAATTTTTGGAAAAAAACCCAACAACTTTAAAACCCTTATCTTGCCCTCGTACCTCTGTCATCTTTCAAATTCACTCAAACTTCTGTTTCCTCAAAAACATTCACTCTCAGAGTCCTCTGCCCTCAGCCACCCCAACACACATCTGCACTCTCCCATTCAACCACCAACTGCCTGAAAAAGTCAAAGCTACTCACATTCTAAATACCCAGGGAGGAGCCCTATACTCACTGTGGATCAGGAACTGGTTAAAAGATAGAAAGCAGAGGGTAGGGCTAAATGGCCAATTTTCCCAATGGAGAAAGGTGAATAGTGGTGTACCCCAGGGATCTGTGCTGGGTCCGCTGCTTTTTGACATATTCATAAATGACCTGGAAAGTGGAATAACGAGTGAGGTTATCAAATTTGCAGATGACACAAAACAATTTAAAGTTGTTAAAACCCAAGAGGATTTTGGAAAATTGCAAGAGGAGCTTGATAAATTGGAAGACTGGGCATCAAAATGGCAGATGAAATTTAATGTGGACAAGTGCAAAGTTATGCACCTAGGGAAGAACAACCCAAATATGGTTACACGATGCAAGGTTCCACATTAGGAACCACCATCCAGGAAAAAGATTTAGGCGTCATTGTGGATACCATGTTAAAACCCTCGGATCAGTGTGCAGCAGCGGCCAAGAGAGCAAATAGAATGCTAGGTATGATAAGGAAAGGAATGGAAAATAAAACAAAAGATATTATAATGCCTCTATATCGTTCCATGGTGAGACCGCACCTTGAATATTGTGTGCAATTCTGGTTGCCTTATCTTAAAAAGGATATAGCGTTATTAGAAAAGGTTCAGAGAAGAGCCACCAAAATCGTAAAGGGGATGGAAGGATACTCCTATGAAGAAAGGCTAAAAAGGTTAGGGCTCTTTAACCTGGAAAAGAGACGGCTGAGGGGAGATATGATAGAAGTCTATAAATTAATGAACGGAGTGGAACGGGTAAACGTAGATCGACTGTTTACGTTATCAGAATATAGAAAGACTAGGGGACATGCAATGAAGCTACAGGGTAAACTATTTAAGACTAATAAAAGGAAATATTTTTTCACTCAACGTGTAATCAAACTCTGGAATTTGTTACCGGAGGATGTAGTAAAGGCTGTTAGTGTAGCTGGGTTTAAAAAAGGTTTGGACAAGTTCCTGGAGGAAAGGTCCATAAACCAGTATTAAGAAGGGACCCAGGATATCAATGCTTGACTTAGTACAAGCATTGCAGAACCTGTGTCTTTTGGGGAAACTGCTAGGTACGTATGACCTAGATTGGCCACTGTTGGAAACAGGATACTGGGCTTGATGGACCTTGTTCTTACCCAGTATGGCATATCTTATGCTCTTATGTTCACTGATGTCATGATGTATTCTCATTCTAATCTAAATAAAAACCTAAATTTCCCTTAATCTTAAAACATTTCCCAATAGCAGAACTAAAGGAGTCCCAAAAAATTTTTCCAGCTGTCACTTCATCTCAGC
The DNA here is from genome assembly GCA_033557465.1 of Ichthyophis bannanicus. Taxonomy (NCBI): domain Eukaryota; kingdom Metazoa; phylum Chordata; class Amphibia; order Gymnophiona; family Ichthyophiidae; genus Ichthyophis; species Ichthyophis bannanicus. Next base: position 728,014,740 of record CM066036.1, on the reverse strand, counting down.
AGTCAAGAAGAAACTCCCTCAACAAATGGCATCACACTGTGCTCTCCATTACAGCTGAGCCCCTTTGCTACATTACGGCCACTGAGATCCCTCACCCTCACTCACATCCGGGAATTTTTTCATACATTAAACTTGCATTTAATCATTACAATCAGCTGATTATACCATATTTATTTCATATAAACATTGTCATAACATTAGGCAAGCATAACAAGCCTTTCCGAAACCTCAAAAATGTATTTTCACTTTTATTATCGCTGCAAATAGCAACTTAAAACAGCATCAGATCTCATTTAAAACACTTTTTTAGGCTTCTCAGCCCTTTCCCACATCCCAGGGATCCCCTCAGTCTCTCAAATTTTTAAAACCTTAACTTTCAAAATCAGGCTGTTTCTGGCCTAAGCCACACCTCCTGGCCCACCCCTTCTGCAAACGCTGCAGATTTCAGCATATTCCATGTTAAAAAAAATTGTTAAACACTTTTTGAGGCTCCCTAGACCTTGTCCAATTCTTTCTTTTTTTTCTAAACTTTAACTTTTAACTTTTAATTTCAGCCTTTATTACTGGCTCTGCCTCCTCTCCTAGTCCTCCAGAAGATCTACTCCTCTTTGGAGCCACAGGCATGGCTCCATTATATACTTAGGGCCTCCCAGTAGCCCAATCTCTTTCTTTGGGGCCATCTGGTCCAACATCCAAAGCCCCGGGCCTCCTGGGCCCTCCCAAAATATATGCTGAGCCATCCAGCCCCAAAACCCTCTAGGCCTCCTCCCATCAGGCCTGGGCCTTCCCCACTTGCATCGGAGAAAGCAGTGGTATTTGCAGACTTCTCTGCTGCCCCACTTAGCTCTCTACTGTGATCAGGATCAGCGGCTAACACCATTGCTGTAACCAATCACAGCCACGGGTTTCCCCATTACACTGCAGACAATCCCGGTGCACACCACAGGAGCACAGCTTCCCCCTCAGGCCTGATGCAGCTCCTCCTTCATTATTTTTTAGAATCACAGCTGCCGGCTCCCAGCCTAGAGCAGCCTTCGGAGGCCCTGATTCTCTTTTTTATTTTTAACTAAAAAAAATAAACACTGCCGTTCTTCATTCGACTCCAAGGAAAAGGGAAAAGGAAAAAAAATATATTACAGCTGCAAATTACAGCCACAGGAGCAGTGCCGGACCCCCAGAGCAAAAAATAAAAAGAACAGGCTGCCTCAGCAGCCCAGCACCCTCTTTGGGCACCAAATGGGTACTTTATTTTTTTCTTCTGCTATCATTAGGTTACATTAGCACACAGTAACCCCATGCTGTTAGTACAGCTTAGTAACCATTCCTCTTATTTTCCACATGCTTACTATCAGCAGCTGCACCCATAGGAATAACATGGGCGCAGTGGCAGATAGTGCATGCTAATGCCCATTAGCGCATGCTAATATTTAGCATTATGGTCTTTCTGCCATTATATACTATGTTACTATGTAATCAAGTCTCTTAATCTTATTGCATTGTCTTCCATTGATTCACTGCGAGCTTAGATCATTAAAATGTGTATTACAATACATTTACGCTAACCTTGTCTAAGAACCACAATAGGTGTTTAACAGTGCATTTTAATTTATCAAACACCTATCATGGCTCCTACTATCTAATTTAACTTTTGCAGTTTAGATTGTGGCAGGAAAAAACCCCTACCAATTACTTTAGTAGCTCAATCACAGAATCAAAATTGCTTTCAGTCAAGTTTGCTTCTATAATGTCATGGCAATAAATAACAGGTGGTCACTGCTTGATGTTGAAGGCAAGGCTGATGCTTTCAAAGCAATAAAGCATCTGTGGAGAAGCCTTAGTCATTTTCACTTACTACTAATTGCACCATCAGAACTTTAATTAATTCTTTTCTATTATACTCATCAGAATGCCAAAATGCAGGTTATCATTTGTGCTGCAGGAAATATTCTAAGGACACAATAATGGGGTGTAATAGAGTAAAGGAAGAATAGTAGGACGATTACAGCTTTCTGTAGAAACTAAGAGGCACGTTTACTAAACCCTGTGCTGGTAATGCGGGTTTGGGCTATGTTACGAGCATGAGACTGCGCTAACTGCAGGGAGTAGGTACAGCCTTCCCTCTGCAGTTAGCATGGGTCACTGTGGTAAACCTGCCATGAGAGCAACTAATACCACCCACAGAGGGTGGCTTCTAGCACCTGCGCTAGCAGCGCAATGGTGAGAATGCCCCTTCCTGTCCAATTGCCACCCATATGCTCGCTACCCAGGTAGCGTGGGATTTTTAGCATGGCACCGATACCATGCATTAAGCCCACGCTACTTGGGTAGCAGATGTTAATAAACATGCCCCTAAAGTTCAATTTGAGTTCTTAATTTTTGTCTTCAATCCTCCCTGTTGAGGGTAAAGGCAAGGCAGAGACGTTTGCATTCTGGAGATAAATGCATGGCTGCATGGATGGTGTCCTTGTGAGCGTTTTGGTTTCCTGGACCATGGTATGCTGTTTCAAGGGCTGCAGAGCAGAGATGGAGTCCATCTGTCCAAGAAAGGCCAAGGTGTCTTCAGTAGCAGACTGGCTAACCTTCTGAAGAGGGCTTTCAACTAGATTCATTGGGGTTGAGTGAAGAAAGCCCCTACATAAGTGAAACATTAAATACCTTTATGGAAATGGGTAAAAGGAGCAACATCTGGAAAGCTGTGTGCATAAATAACCATAGCTTGGGAAATAAGACCCCAGATGTTGAAGTTTTCATGGGAGAGACTGACTTGGATTTAGTGGCGGTTATAGACATGGTTCACGGACAACCATGACTGGGATGTAACTATACCAGGCTATACTTTTTTCAGAAAGAACAGTGTAGGAAGAAGGGGAGGAGGTGTGGCACTATATGTAAAAAATAATATTAAAGCTATGGAAATATAGGGCTTAAAAGGGAGAGAGGAGGCACTGTGGGTTAAACTACAAAGAGATAAAGAGAAATCCATTTGCATTGGCGTGATATACAGACCTCCCGAACAAGGAGAAGAAGTGGACGGAGAGTTAATAGAAGACATACACAGCATTGCCAGGAAAGGGGAAATGCTACTGAAAGAGGATTTCAATATGCCAGATATTGATTGGTGTATCCCTACTGCACTGTCATCTAGAAGTAAGGAGATCCTGGATTCCTTACAAGAAGAACTATTCAGGCAACTGGTAACAGAACCCACATGCGAAGGTGCCATACTGGACTTGGTGCTTACCAATGGAGAAAGTGCTTCTGTTATAGAGGGAAATCATCTCGAATACAGTGATCACCAGATTGTGTGGTTCAGTATTAGGACTAGGGCTGAAAAAATCCATTCAAAAGCGAGGGTGTTAGACTTTAGGAAAACAAACTTTATCAAGATGGGCCAATACCTCAAGGAGTCGTTAGCAGGATGGGAACAGCTGGGGGATATAGAAAAACAGTGGGTAAAACTGAAAGGGGATATTTTAAGGACAATCAAACTTTTTGTTAGAATGATAAAGGTAAAAGGAAAAGGAGGCCACTATAGTTCTCAAAAGAAGAAGCTGAAAAGGTGAAGAAAAAGAGGTAGACCTTCATGAAATACAAGAAATTACAGCGAGAGGAAGACAGGCATCTATATTTGGAAAATCTTAGAGAAGCTAGCAAAGTAGTCAGGAAAGCAAAGAGTCAAAATGCAAATGCAATAAAATGGGGGAAGTTAGTGAGAAAAGGAAGGGAAAAAGTGGTATTGTCAGACGCAAGGATGAAGGGGAGGAATATGTAGAAGCTGATGAGGATAAAGTGGAATGGTTTAACATATATTTCTGTTCTGTGTTCACAGATGAAGGATCAGGAGCAGAACCTTTGAAAACACAAACAGGAACAGAAGCGAGGGGCATCTTTAACGATTTTCAGAAGACTGTGTTCAGGAGGCACTAGCTAAACTAAAAGTAGACAAAGCGATGTGACCAGATGGGATACACCTGAGAATACTGAGGAAACTAGGGGACATTCTAGCAGCTCCATTGACTGACCTTTTCAATGCCTCTTTGGAATTGGGAGAGGTGCCAGAGGACTGGAGATAGGCACATGTGGTCCCTTTACACAGCAGCCCCACCGGCCCGATCAGCGGCTCCAGCAGACAGCGGGAAAGTAAGCTCCTCCCCGCACCCCACCAACTCAACCAATCAGCCCAAATCCAACAGGGCTTTAAATCACCAGCGGCTCACAGGCATACGGCCTCTCCAGCAGCCCCACTGGCCCGATCAAAGGCTCCAGCAGGGAGCGGGAAGGTAAGCTCCTCCCCACTCCCCACCAATTGGACCAATCAGTCCGGATCCAACAGGACTTTAAATCTCTGGCGGCTCACAGGTGCCCATGCCTGGCGGGCCTGCGCCTGAGGGTCTCTCCAGAGGGCCCTTTGGCATGGCCCTTAGGTGGGGCACAGAGGTGGGAATGCAACAACTGCTCACATCAAAATATTAATTTACTACAACCTGATCACTCTTCACTTGATCAGTGGACTCCCTGATCAATCCACACTGCAAATCTTGTTTCAACAAGCCGAAAGGAAACAACAAACTTCACAGTGACACCAACAAGACCCTGGATGAGCAGAAGCACTCTTTCCTCCCCCTCTATAAAACATTACCAAGAAGGAAATTAGACATCCACAAAGAATGCTAGGAGCGAGAAGCAGAGCCTCTTCCTGCCTGCCCAAAGCCAAGAGAAACTACAAGCAAGACTGTCAACTCAATGGCCCCATCTGGTGTAAAGAGGACATCGCTACAGGAACACCCTAGCCCCCACATAACATCACACTGCAAACACAACAAACTGCCCACAGCCGCCAACTGAATGTACCAGCAGCCCTGATGTTCGGACAGTCCTGCAGGGAGCGAGAAGGTAGGCTCCTCCCCGCTCCGCACCGGCAACTCCAATCACCGCAGCTGAGGGAACATTCAAAAGTAGAACCAGTCTGAAAAGTGCCCTCTCCCTCCACTGCAGCACTGCTGCAGCAGCAGGTCAAGGTGGAAGACATCACACATCAGGCAGTCAGCATTTCCCCTGCTACACCCTTACACCGACAATGCACCAATTCCTCATCAAGCTACAGCAAAGATGCGCAGAGCCATCCCAAATCAACAAATATGGATCCTCCTTATCATCATTGGCATACTATGCAGACCTGCTAATGCTACTTATATCTTCACTACATCCATATCAGCATTGCAGGCTCATCCATTATACATACCATTCCATCCACCAAGCTGGCAATCCACCTATAGGCTACCATTCAGAAGAGCTTCCAGACTAATAAGAATTCAAACAACTCCTCATGCTACACCCAATTATAACCAAGTTACGCCTAGCTCCAGTGTCAACATAGGTCTGATTAATGCTCGCTCCTTTCGTAATAAGATAAACACAATTACTGTCCACATGCAAAGCCACCAATCCAATATCCTATGCATCGCAGAGTCATGGCTTAAAAGCTCAGACCAAGTTATTCTAAATCAAATAACTCCATCCGCACACACTAACTGTCCTCATACCCACAAGAGAGGAGGAGGATTTCTAATCCTAGCCCGATCTGACCTCAAATTTAAGACCTCCAGCTCTTCAAGCTCCAAGAACTGCAACATAATCACTACTGACAACAAACAGATAGCTATCTGTCTAACATACAGATCCCCTCCCCACAATTAGCCCATTCCCAGTTGAAGCCCCCCAATCAGCTCGCTTCCAGTGGTAGTCCCCCCCTCAACCCCATTACCAGTGCTAGCCTCCCCTAATCAGCACAATACCAGTCCTACCCCCCCCCCATCAGCTCATTACCAGTCCTAGCCTCCCCTAATCAGCTCATTTCCAGGGCTAGTCCCTCCTCAACCCCATTACCAGTGCTAGGCTCCCCTAATCAGCCCATTTCCAGTCCTACCCCCCCCCCCCAACAGCCCATTTCCAGTCCTAACCTCCCCGATCAGCTCATTTCCAATGCTAGCCCCCCATCAGTCCATTACCAGTCCTACCCCCCCTATCAGCACATTACCAGTCCCAACCCCCCTTGATCAGTCCATTCCCAGTCCTAGCCTTCCCTAATCAACCCATTACAAGCCCTGGCCCCCCATCTGCCCATTATAATCCTAACCCGCACTGTCTCTCCCCTCTGTCCAGCATTTATCCCCCGTCTGTCCAGTACGTCCCCCGTCTCTTCCCTTTGTCCATGTCAGCCCCCCTCCCTCCCTCCATGTCAGCCCCCTACCTCCATGTCAGCCCCCTCCCTCCATCCATCCATCCCTCCATGTCAATCCCCCCTCGGTCCATGTCAGCCCACTCCCTCCCTCCATCCATCCATGTTAGCCCCCCTTCACTCCCTCCCTCCATGTCAGCCCCCCTCCCTCCCTCCCTCCCTCCCTCCATCAGCCCCCTCTCTCCATGTCATCCCCCCTGTCCATGTCAGCCCCCCTCCCTCCATCCATCCATCCATATCAGCCCCCCCTCCGTCCATGTCAGTCCCCTCCCTCCATCCATCCATATCAGACTCCTCCCTCCCTCCATGTCAGCCCCCCTCTGTCCATGTCAGCCCTCCTCCCTCCCTCCCTCCATGTCAGCCCCCCGCTGTCCATGTCAGCCCCCCTCCCTCCCTCCATGTCAGTCCCGTTGCAGGTTCCCTGCTTCCCTCTCCCCATGTCTGCCTCCTTCTTCTGCAGCCGCGGCTCCCTGTCTCTTAAGAAACCATGGCTATGCCCGTAAAACCGTTGTGGAGCCCTTCTGTCTCTAAACGGGCTCCGTGCAGCATTGTCCTGCCTCCACAGGAAGTGGTAAACAACTTCCTTTGGAGGCGGGACAATGCTGCACGGAGCCCCGGCGTCGAGAGGCAGGAAGGCTCCGCAATGGTTTTACAGGCAAAGCTGCAGAGAAGCGGACTTGGCAGCGGCAGCAACTTGTGTGTTTTTTTTTTTTTTAACGGCGGAGTGAGGCGACCCCCACTAAATCCTGTGGTGACCCCCATGGAGGTCACGACCCACAGGTTGAGAACCACTGATTCAGAGCTACTCTCGTTGTTACTTTTATTTCTGAACAAGATAAAATTTCTGTGTTTAAAAATTACTTTAGGTATAAGGCAGTGCTGTTTTGTGGAGCAAAGGTACAATTATTTCCTGATGTCTCCAGGGCCACACAGCTTAGGAGAAGCTTTTTTGGCACTGAAGCAGAGGGTGTTGGCCCTTGGGGCTATGTTTTTTGTCTGTTATCCCTGTAAGTATTTAATTACACTACAGTGATCTATTTATGGACTCTTTACAATTTGGAGGCTTTTTTGGCTGGCAGAGAGAAACACGAGGTCGTTGGGTGAGGTTTCGTGAGTATAGGTTATTGGCTGTGTAAGAGTTTAGGCTTTATCTTTTCAATGATGTATTCTGTTTTCTTTTTTCTTCTCCCCGATATATGGGCTTTGAGATAGTGGTTGTATTTCTGAGGTAATTGATGCCATTGTTTATTTCCTGATTAGTGGGGTATTGTACTAAAGTTTCTTACATACTTGCTTTGTAAGTATTTTGATTGAAAATGAAAATAAAAATGAAAAAAAAACGTCTGTGGCATAAATGCACAGGAAGAGAGCCTCTTTTCACTGAAAGCAAGCTCTGCTATGAGTGGACATAGGATGAGGGTCTTGAAGGACTACAAAAGGAGACTGCTACTTCTGGAGAGAGATCTGCATCATAAGTATTCACTTCTGGGAATTTTTCAAATCTTGGGAAAAAAGGAATTCGGTAGACTAAAGCTGATTAATCTGTGAACCCAGTGTATTTGTTAAATCAGTCAGGGCCTAGTAGCAGCAAAGAGCTTTCAGTTTAAATTTAAAACACAGCAGAAAGCTTTCTGATTAAATTTAGACCCGAAGACTCCCTCTATCCAAGCAAGGGCTGTGGGACTCCCCCTAGAAATTAGTCACAGATGACCTTACAAGCACAGGATAGGGTACTGTGTGGCAGCCAGCTTTTAATAAGTCTTTTTTCCTCCCTCCCTCCCCAACACCCATCCACCCCTGGGATAATTGTAGCTTTTTTAGGTACATAGACATCTCAAAAGAACGGAGGTGCCATATTCACTCTCAGGTGCAGCTGTTTGTCCTCATCAGGCATACATTAAGGACCTGAGATTAATTAAGCTTCAGATGAACAAAGTACATTAAACATATTAGGTGTAGTTGTATTAATTAGTATAAGTAGCCCCACCAACCCTTAGTAGGTAAAGAACTTAAATACCTAAACATAACCATAAAACTAAGATGCAGACAGCTGTCCAGTAGCAAAATGGGGGGTTTCCATTTTTTTTGCATTGAGTGCCACATGTATGATTTTCTCCTAGCTGGTGAGGGGTCTTACATGTGCACTGGGTGTAAGGAGCTCTTTGCTCTCAGGGAACGAGTCCGATCTCTGGAGATTAGAGTAGCAGACTTGGAGGACATAAGGAAGACAGAGAGATACGTGGCCAAGACCTACAGGGATATAGTACTAAAGTCCCACCTTCAGTCTGGCAGAATCCCTCTTGCCATGGAGGAGAGAGGTCACGTGACAGGAGAGCATCACCATGGGGTGACAGCAAGTGATCCTGTAGCTAGGACCTGTCCTCAGGTGATGTAAAACCCTCTCGCACCGAGGAAGTTTCTCCAGGGCCATAGGCCCATAAGGGAAGGGTTAGGACAGCTATTATAGTTGGTGATTCGATCAATAGGCATGTAGATAGCTGTGTGGCTGGGGAACATGAGGATCACCTGGTAATATGCCTGCCTGGCGTGAAGGTAGCAGATCTCACACACCACCCAGACAAGGTCTTAGATAGTACTGGGGAGGAGTCTGCTTTCTTGGTACATATCGGTACCAGTGACGTAGGAAAATGTGGTAGGGAGGTTCTGGAGACTAAATTAGGCCTTTAGATAGGAAGTTGAAATCCAAAAAATGCTTCCCGTTCCACGCGCAAGACCCAAAAGGCAGGCAGAGCTCCGGAGTCTCAATGTGTGGATGAGACGATGGTGCAAGGATGAGGATTTTAAATTTGTTAAGGACTGGGGAAAATACTGGGGAAAGGAGGGGCTCTTCCGAAGGAGTGGGAGTCATCTAAATGGGGATGGAACCAGGCTGCTGGCATTAACCTTAAGAACATAAGATATGCCATACTGTGTCAGACCAAGGTCCATCAAGCCCAGTATCCTATTTCCAACAGTGGCCAATCTAGGTCACAAGTACCTAGCAATATCCCCAAAAGACACAGGTTCATCAATGCTTGTATTGGGTCAAGCAGTGATATCCTGGGTCCCCTTTAATAATGGTTTATGGACCTTTCCTCCAGGAACTTGTCCAAACCTTTTTTAAACCGAGCTACACTAACAGCTTTTACTACATCCTCCAGTAATAAATTCCAGAGTTTGATTACATGTTGAGTGAAAAAATATTTTCTCTTATTAGTCTTAAATAGGTTACCCTGTAGCTTCATTGCATGTTCCCTAGTTTTTTATATTCTGATGACATAAACAATCGATCTACGTTTACCCGTTCCACTTCATTCATTAATTTATAGACCTCTATAACAACACCCTTCTTTTCACCTTTAAAAAGGAGACAGAGCAGCTTTTAAACTAGATAAAAAGGCAGAGCCGACAGTCGCCCAAGAGCGCATGATTCAGAACAATGTACTCTTTAAGGATACTACCAAAGAATGCAGTTAGGGCATATCAGCAGAGAGGTTCCAACAAAGACAAAAGAAGCCCAAATGTCCTTGAGTATGGAGCAAACAGAGCTAAAAGATTCCAAATTACCCCTGCCTACCGATAACCAGATTGATATGAAAAAAATATGGTCTCTAAAATGCTTGTATGAAAATGCTAGAAGTCTAAAAAATAAGATGGGAGAGTTAGAATATATAGCACTAAATGAGAGGTTAGATATGATTGGTATCTCAGAGTCATGGTGGAAGGAGGACAACAAGTGGGACACTGATACCTGGTTACAAACTATATCATAATGTTAGAGTTGATCAAATTGGTGGAGGGCTAGCACTCTATGTTAGAGAGGGCTTTGACTCACAAAGGATTAAAGTTTTGCAGGAAACAAATTTGCTGTTGAATCTCTATGGATTGAAATTCCAAGTAAAAAGGGGAAGGCGATGGCATTGGGGGTATACTATCGACTACCTGGCAAGAATGAACAAATGGATGATGAAATGCTCAAAGAAATTAGGGAAGCTAACAAAAGTTACAGAACAGTAATAATAATGGGTGATTTCAATTACCCCGGTACTGACTGGGTCAGTGTCACGGCAGGACATGCTAGGGACATAAAGTTTCTAGATGAAATAAATGCCTGTTTTTTGGAGCAGCCAGTTCATGAACCGACCAGAGGGGAAGCCATTTTGGACCCAGTCCTTAGTGGAACACCAGATCTGGTGCAAGAGATAAGGGTGTTGGGGCCACTTGGAAATAGTGATCATAGCATGATGGCTTTTGATTTAATTAATGGAGGAGGGATGGTAAAGAAATCCACAGTACCACCTTTATTTATTTATTTATTTATTTAGCTGTATTTATATATCGCTTTTCACCGGGTCAAAGCGGGTCTAACTTTTGAAAGGTAGACTATGATAAAATGAGGAAAACAGTTAAGAAAAAACTAAAAAGAGCCGTTGTAAATTTAAAGACTTACATCAAGCTTGGGTATTGTTTAAAAATACTAACTTGGCGCCCAGACCAGCTGTATTCCACGCTTTACGAAAAGTGGAAAGAAGTCCAAAAAACTGCCAGCATGGTTTAAAGGTGAGGTCAGAGAGGCTGCTGTTGCCAAAAAAAGCATCTTTCAGGAAATTGAAAAAAAGAGCCAAATGACAAAAACTGGAAACAGCACAAGCACTGGCTAATTAGATGCAAGGCATTGATAAGGCAGGCAAAAGAGAGAATTTGAGAAGAAACTTGCAGTGGAAGCAAAATCACGTAATAAAGACTTTTTCAAGTACATTTATAGCAAAAAACCTGTGAGAGAGTCAGTTGGACCATTAGATGATAGAGGGGTAAAAGGGGCACTAAGAGGGGACAAGGTTTAAATGGAATGACTGAATGAATTCTTTGCTTCGGTCTTTACTGAGGAAGATGTAGGGATGTTACACATGACTGAAGTAGTATTTAAGGGTGATACTGCAGAAGAATTGAAAGAAATATTGATACACCGGGAAGATGTATTACAACTATTTGATAAACTGAAGAGTAGCAAATCACCTGGACCGGATGGTATACATCCAAGGGTGTTGAAAGAACTGTAATATGAGACTGCAGACCTGCTATTAGTAATCTGTGAACTATCATTAAAATCTGTAATACCTGAAGATTGGAGGATCGCCAATGTAAAGCCAATTTTTAAAAGGGGTTCCAGGGGTGATCTGGGAAACTACAGACCAGTGAGCCTGACGTCAGTACCAGGAAAAATGGTAGAAACCATCATGAAGAGCAAAATTGCTGAACATGTAGATAGTCATGGCTTAATGGGAGTCAGCCAACATAGCTTTAGACAAGGAAGATTTTACTAATCTGTTATGTTTTTTTGAAGGTATGAATAAACAGGTAGGCAAAGGTGAGTCGGTTGATATAGTGTATCTGGACTTTCAGAAAGTCTTTGACAAGGTCCCTTATCAGAGACTTTTGGCAAAACCAAAAAGTCAAGGTATAGGAGGCAGTGTACTATTGTGGATCAGGAATGGATTAAAAGATGGAAAGCAGAGGACAGGACTAAATGGACAATTTTCCCAATGGAGAAAGGTGAATAGTGGAGCACCTAAAAAGCTGTGCTGGGTCCGCTGCTTTTTAACATATTCATAAATGACCTGGAAATGGGAATAACGAGTGAGATTATCAAATTTGCAAATGACACAAAACTATTTAAGGTTGTTAAAGCCCATGAAGATTATGGAAAATTGCAAGAGGATCTTGACAAACTGGAAGACTGGGCATCCAAATGGCAGATGAAATTTAATGTGGACAAGTGCAAAGTTATGCACGTAGGAAAGAACAACCCAAACTATGGCTACATGATGCAAGGTTCCACATAAAGAACCACCACCCAGGAAAAAGATTTAGGCATCATCATGGATAACATGTTAAAAACCTCCGCCCAGAGAGCAAATAGAATGTTATGTATCATAAGGAAAGGAATGAAAAATAAAACAAAGGATATTATAATGCCTCTGTATCGTTCTATGGTGCAACCACATCTTGAATACTGTGTGCAGTTCTGGTTGCCGTATCTTAAAAAGGATATAGCATTATTAGAAAAGGTACAGAGAAGAGCCACCAAAATAGTACAGGGGATGAAAGGATATCCCTATGAAGAGAGGCTAAAAAGGTTAGGGCTCTTCAACCTGGAAAAGAGAAGATTGAGGGGAGATATGATAGAGGTCTATAAATTAATGAAAGGAGTGGAACGGGTAAACGTAGATCGATTGCTTACGTCATCAGAATATAAAAAGACTAGGGGACATGCAATGAAGCTACAGGGTAACCTATTTAAGACTAATAAGAGAAAATATTTTTCAACTCAACGTGTAATCAGATTCTGGAATTTGTTACCGGAGGATGTAGTAAAAGCTGTTAGTGTAGCTGGGTTTAAAAATGGTTTGGACAAGTTCTTGGAGGAAAGATCCATAAACCATTATTAAAATGGACCCGAGATATCACTGCTTAACCCAATACAAGCATTGTGGAACCTGTGTCTTTTGTGGAAACTGCTAGGTACTTATGACCTAGATTGGCCACTGTTGGAAACAGGATACTGGGCTTGATGGACCTTGGACTGACCCAGTATGGCATATCTTATGTTCTTATATGTTCCTATGAGGGTGAAAGGGGATAGACTCAGGAGTAATTTGCGGAAATATTTCTTTACGGAAAGAGTGGTCGATGTATGGGATAGTCTCCCAGTGGAGGTCATAGAGATGAGGACAATATCTGAATTTAAAAAATCATGACACAAACAAAGAGGATCTCTAAAGGAAAAAAGGGACTGTTATAGAGGTTGATATGGAAGTGCAGACTAGATAGGCCATGTGGTCTTTTTCTGTAGTTGTGTTTCTATGTTTCTATTAAAATAGGTGAGGCATCATTTTTTTCCAGATTTTCAATAATTGTCAGAGCTGCTGGGTGGGGGTCTTGGTGGCCGAGCTTAACCAGGTGCTCGGCCCCTGGTGACCCCATGCCCAGCTCAGGGCAGGTAAGTTAGCTAGGTCAATTAGGCGGGTTGGGGGGAAGGGAAAGTGGCAGTTAGGAATTAGTGTTAGGGAGGTAGGGAGGGTGGATGGAAGTGGTTAGTATTTGAAATTCCTTATCACCATGGTGAGATGGGATCTCATTGGCATAGGCTGGGGTGATGTGGGTGGAGGGAGGAAGGGGAGGATCGAAGGAGGACCAGGTATAATACCTTTGAGTACCCGCACCTCCTCCTCCTTCCTCTGTGGCTGTGTGGATACAGGGACGAGGGATTGCCTGAGTCTTATTGCCATCCTCTGCCCCCTGTTGTGCAGCACTGTGTTTGGGAGGAGGTGCTCAGGCTTCCTTCATTCCTCCATGCCATGCCTCTGAAGTGACGGGTTTGGGCATTGGCATCGTCTTTTGTGGCTCCAGCGGGCAGTTGGCATGTGTATGGGGCCACCAATTCCCAGGATAGTATTGTCTCCTATTGGCACATGCAGATTCAATTTTAGAGGTGTTTCAGACACATTAAGACTGGGCGTGGCTAAATTATGATGAAAAATTCCAGGACAAAATGGAAGTGAACAAACATATGTCCTGGGGAACAGGATATTAATTTGTGGCTGATGCAGACTGCAGCTAGGGCTGGAGCATCCGGGAATGGAGTAGTGAAGGATGCCCTCTGGGATACTACGCCAGAGGGTCATTCCTTTTGCTCGGGGCAGGGATCAGTCAGTAGGGCAAAGCAGGGCCTGGCAGGAACAATGTCTACTGATGCTTTAATAAGTCCTCCTGCCCATTCCCTGATTGCAAGTTTAAGCACAAGTGAAGTAGAAAAGGGATCACTGGGGCTCCCCGCCAAGTAAGTGAGATGCATTGGCTTCATAAGGCACCATTCTGCAGTGCGGGTAGAGGAGATGTGTCCTTAGTTAGGTAGTACAGGAGGCGGGGGAGGTTACTGCAAGGGTTAGAGTCAGGGATTTTGATTTCTTGCCAGGGTTGTGTGGTTAATATGGTAGCGAGGAAAGACTTCAGTGCAGCACTTTCTGGATGTTGTGCAGGCAAAAACTCGGACAGAGCTGGAGCTGGGATGGGTGATGGGCCCTTTCCATCAGCGCCCGTTCCCAATCTTCAGGGTTTCTCCATTGGGTGTCATTCCAAAGAAGGAATCCAGAAAATTCCACTTAATTCACAACCTGTCATACCACCCAGGAGACTGGATTAATGATCATCTCTCCAAGGAGTCATGTTCGGTTCGATATGCTTCCTTTGATTGTGCAGTCATGTTGGTGTGGCAGTTTGGGCAGGGTGCTTTGTTGGCAAAGGTGGATATCAAATCGGCTTTCTGCTTGCTGCCTGTTCACCTCTTGACCTTTCATTTACTGGGTTTTGCTTTTGAAGGTGTTTTTTTTTACTATGATAAGCGCATGCCCATGAATATTCCATCTCTTGTGCCTATTTTGAACTATTTAGTAGTTTCCTACACTGGGTATTGGTGCAGTGTATGTGCCTGCCTAATGTGGTGCAATATGTAGATGAAATATTGGGTTTAAAAAAGGTTTGGACATGGGTTTGGACATGGGTTTAAAAAAGGTTTGGACAAGTTCCTGGAGGAAAGGTCCATAATTCATTATGAGACCCAGGATATCAATTCTTGACCCAATACAAGCATTGTGGAAGCTGTATCTCTTGGGGATACTGCTAGGTACGTATGACTTAGATTGGCCACTGTTGGAAACAGGATACTGGGCTTGATGGACCTTGGTCTGACCCAGTATGGCATATCTTATGTTCTTATGTGCTTATGATATTTTGTTTGTAGGACTCAATGCACAGCGGGCCCGATTTTCGAAGGCATTTACATGGTTAACAGCCCATGTTAACAGTGTAAATGCCTTAATTGGGTATTTTCAAAGGTACTTACAGGTGTTCATGGCTAATGCCTTTGAAAATCCCCAATTAAGTCACCTACCCTCCCCCCCCATGCTATCCGGTTATCATCGGGGTGTGTTGGGGGCTTTCCAGGGCGGAGCGGAGGTAGGGAACGGTGCTAACCAGGTAACAACGATTTTGGATGCTGCCCAGTTAGCGCTCTACGCCTTAAAGATAGGCGAGGAAAACTCTCGGCTATCATTAAGGTGCAGAGCGTTAACCAGGCAGCATCCAAAATTGCTGCTGCCCGGTTAGGCTCAGCGGCTTTCCAGCTGTGAGGCAAACCCTGGATTTTCATGTCCATTGCCGCAGAAGTGAAAATCTGGGGTTAAGGGTCACAGGTAGGGCTATGTGGCTACAGTGCTTAGCCCTGCCCAACTGAAAATTGGGCCCAAAATTACTATTTGCATTCATTTCTTTGCCCACTGAATTCAGACAAGACGAAGGGTCTGGTGTTGAGGCTGCCTTCCCTAGTTATTGAACTGGATACTGAGGTGATGGTGGCCCAGATACCAATATACAAGGTGCAAATGCTATGGGGGTTGATAGTAGCAGTTGGATCTGCTAATAAGGTTACTTTGAAGGAGATACAGGCTTTAGTGAGGTCTCTGAATTTTGCTTGCATGGTGATTCCCATGGGGCATACATTTTCACAGAGAATCATGCGATGTTAGGGATGATGAAGTCGTATCATCATATACGGATCTCCGCCGGAATGCACGAGGATATTAGGGTCTTTACAGCTGGAGAAGTGTCCAATTTACAGTTGTTTTCTGATATAGCAGAGGGGTTTGGGTTCGGCCTTTATTTTTAGGGGTTGTGGTGTGCCAAGCCTTGGCCTAGTATATAGCATGCCTCTGGTTTGATGAACAATGTAACCTTCTTGGAGTTTTTCCCTATTGTGGCTGCCTTGGCAGTGTAGCTGGATCAACTGTGGGATAGGGGATTGGTGTTCTGATGCAATAATGTGGCAGTGGTAGAGCTCATCAATCACCAGTCCCCCCACTGCATTAGTGTGGCAGTGCTAATGCGAGCATTTGTCTTGTCCTGTTTGCATCTGAATGTGACTGCTCGGGCAAGGCATGTGCCCAGTGTAGTTAAACATATTGCCAACTCTCTTTCTTACTTATAGTGGTCCCGCTTCTGATCCTTGGCACTGGGAATTTATGCAGAAGGCATGGCGGTTCCTGTGCACCTTTGGCAGCTTTGCATCCAGAAGTAATTGCGTTACTGCAAAGATCGGTGTCAGCTGCTACTTGGACATCATACAGGTGGGGTTTTCAGAGGGTGGTCAAGTTCCTGGGAGGCAAGGGTTAGCTAGGGGGCAGGATGCCCGAGGAATTTTTGGGGCAGTATATCATTGGAGAAACGAGCCGGGGTTTATCTAGGGTGGCAGTGCAATCCCATTTAGCGGGATTTTACTTTTTCACAAAGGTGACAGGCTGGGGTAACCAGATGGCTGCCTCTGTGGTGCGGCGGCTATTGCTGGGTTGTAAGAGCAATGCCTCAACATGGGGGGGGGGGGGACAGCCAGCAGCCAATGTTGCATGACTCATTGTTGAAGTGCTATGGTGGCCAGTTTATGCTGTGAGGTAGCGCTATTTTGAGCAGTATTCTACTTAGCCTTTTTTTGGGGGCGCTCTGTATCAGTGAACTGGTGGCCACATCGACTCAGTATACCTCCGGCTCTGGTGTGTGCATGGAACATGTTCTACTGACAGGGGCCCAGCTGAGGATATTGATTCCTTGGTCCAAAATGGACCAAGCGGGTTGTGGTCTGTGGGGGGGGGGGGGGGGTGGAGGTGCGAATGGGACGCAGGAGTCCATGTTACTTAGGTTGTTTTACCGTAATATTCATTTATTCTCATTAAATGTGATTTTACAAACATTTTAAGTGCATTACTTTAAACATGAATGGTTGGTGCAAAGAAAATTCATGAAGATTTACAGGTTAAACATAGTGAATGTTCTGAGACGATAGCGTGCTAAAATGACATTAACTTGAAGGTTTATTGGTGCACAAATCTGCTCCACAAAAAGTAATTGTCAGCAGAAACATTACATTTCATCTTTTTAATATTGTACAATGCTATATTATGCCACAACTTCAAGTTATATAGTTTGAAAAAATAGGTGCAATCAAAAGAATAGAAACTTTGGTGCCAGTTTTCAGAAGAATTTACTCAGCTGTATCTGTTTATCGGATAAGTATTGGTGAGAGCTATATCCAGATAGTGCCGTTGAATATTCTGATTGCCTCGAGACTATCTCAATAGCACCAGGTCGATATGGGGGCAGAGCGAGATAGAAGCCACTAGTTATCTGTAAACAGCAAAATTCAGTACTGCTGTTTGGATAGCAGATGGTTTATGATAGAAAAATGCTGTCCTAGCTATCCATATAGTAGCGTTAAAAATCACCACTACATAAATTGTCTCAGGTGCTGATTGCAAATATCCAATATTCCTCACTAGACACTACCTGGACAACATTGGTAACTATCCATTTTAATTTAATCTGATGGTTGGTGTTTGTTTTAACACTGATTGTAGTGCTGAAATGTTGACCCATAAAATTATACTGCTACAGTCTTGCTTGATTGGAATATTTTTAAGACTGCAGGCTGCACTAATCTATCCCTAACACTGTAGGGGTCAGTGTTGAAAGGGTTTCTCCAACTAATTTTTGAGTTAGCTGGGTAAGCCTTGGTGTTTGAAAATTTTCTCTTGTTGACTGGTTAGAAATTCTTCTGGCCAAATAGCAGTCCAGATACAATTTAGTTGGACAAAAAAGAGGAGGGAACTGGAAGGGAGAAGGCCTAAACCATGGCCAATTAGTGCTTACATTCGTTGCTGGCCCTTAAAATTCCCAGGCTAACTCAGATCGTCTAAAGACCCAAAGTTAACTAGACAGCCCTCCTATTACATTATTTTTTTAATTGATTCTGCAGCCCATCCTTCCTTCTTCTTACATACCAGTCCTTAACAATGACTCACAGAATCAATCGCTTCAATCTCCCCTTCTCTTTTGCAAGCTCTACATAAAAAAAATACTTTTCTAAGGTCCCTTCCCTGACTCCTTCCTTCCTGTTGGCACTTTAAAAAAACAAAAGACTGCTTCAGTGTTTCCTTCCGCTTAACTACTCATTAACCCCAAAAATGTAGCAAATGGAGGGAGCTTTGACCAACCTACTTCCCACCCATCCACCCACTAAATCAAAAATATAATGTGCTGAGGGTATTGAGATCCCCCTTCCTTAACTAAAAAACAATGTCAAATTCCTGCCGACCCCAAACTTTGCAAAATTGTCCACAAACCCATTGAAAGAAGCAAAAAATCCTTTGAGCTGAATACTAATTGCCAGTAACTCTGACAGCTATATGCACTTGGTATTCATCTATTCACGTCACATCTGTTTGAATGGATCAATCCCCATGCAAAACTCCTATTCATACAGAAATGAAGTAAATATTTTATTTATTTATTTATTTATTTATTTAACTGTATTTATATCCCGCCTTTCACCGGGTCAAAGCGGTGGGACATATAACCAGGGGAGGGGAATCAAATGGGGGGGGGGGCCCATCACCGGGGGTTCAACATTGATGATTTTTGGGGTGAACATAGAGACTGACAAGATAGCATAGTTACTGGTTTGGAGATCTTGGAGAGAAATGGGGGGGGGGGGGGTTCCTATTCAGAGATGTTCTTGGAATAGGATGGTTTTTAGCTGCTTTTTGAATGATGGGAGATCACCGTTGTTCCTGATGTGGTTTGGTAGAGCGTTCCAAAGGGATGGGGCATAGGGTTCAAAGGCTCTGTTGCAGGTCCGCTGAGTTGCTTTGGTTCTTTTGTGGGGGATGGCAACAGAGCTGTTGGAGGATTGTCTGGTTGTTCTGCTGTGGGTTGGGCGAGGCAGTAGGGTGTGGAGTGGGGTGCCTTGTGTTTGGTGGATGGTTTTGTGGGTGAGTAGAAGAGTTTTGTACTTGATTCTCGCTTCAATGGGGAGAATATGAAGGTCCCTCAGTATTGGGGTGATGTGGTCTCGTTTCCTTGCATTGTGAATTATTCTCGCCGTGGTGTTTAGGGCAGATCGGAGGGGATTGGTCTGTGTGGCAGGTAGGCCATGGTAGATTATGTTGCAGTAGTCCAGATGAGGGAGTGTTAGAGCTTGCATTACTGTCCTGAAGTCTTGTGGTTCGAGGAGGGGTCGGAGGCGTTGTACCGTTTTCGCCTTGTGGAATACAGTTCTTGTGGTCTTGTTGATTTGTTGCTTAAGAGTTAGGGCCTGGTCAATTATAATGCCGAGATATCTTATGTGTGGTTGTACTTGAATTTGCGTGGTTCCCATGGTGAGGTGAGTGGGTGGTTTGAAGTCTGTGTCTTTTGTCACTATAAGGGCTTCGGTCTTCTTTATGTTAATTGATAAGTTGTTCTCTTGTAGCCAGTTGGATACGTCGGAGAAGCAGGTTGATAGCTGTTCGTTTTTTGGGTACGTTGTTGTAATTGGGGCGTAGAGCATTATGTCGTCAGCTGTGATAAGGAAGCTTATCATAGCTCAGGTAGGAGCTATAGAAAAGATGATGTGACTCTGAACAAGCAACCTGTCAGTTCTGGTAGAAGCAAGAAAACAGAGTTTTCACATAAAAGACTACCAGTCCCAGAATGCACCAGGTTTCCAGCAGCCATGAGAGGGGCTGAAGTGAGAGAATGTGTGTGCAATCAAGAGAGCTATGAGGTAATCCCTAAGCACTCATCTCAAAGGGCAGGGCCTGATTCAACACAGCTGCGCTGTGTTAGGGAGCAGCACACATTAGAACAGGATAAGAATAGAGTTTATTCTTCAGATAACAGTTACTACAAGAACAGCTTCAAGGAGAGTTTGAAGAACAGCTTCAGCAAAAGCCAAGCAGATAGAGAGAGAAGGAAACTCTCTGGAAGGAAGAGAAGAAAGGCCATTGGAAGGTCTGGGAGATTCCCAGGCAGTACTCATACTGGGAGGTATTCCAAAAGCCAGCAGAGTCCATTGGACTGGATTCAGCCAGAGGAATGGAGTGGCAGAGATAGGAATCACCAGTGGCTACCTGGAAGAGAGAAGACTGCATGTGGAAGGGACTTTCAGACCAAGGCCAGAAGGTATGTGAGAGAAGATCCAGTGTCCAGGGATCAAGATTGGAAGGCTGGACATCAGAATTGGGTTACATATTGGCCAGGCTATACAGAGAGGAATAATGATAGCAGGAGAGGCTCAGGTATGAACACTGATCCCGAACCTATCTATAATAGAGAATGGCAGCAAGGGAATAAGCATTCTCATGATAGTGCCTTAATGAAAGACTCATCTGTGCCAATGTATGATATAGACCCTATGATTGTTGATGAAGAGGGAGATACAGCAGATGAAACTATTTATATGGACTGTTCTCTATCTAAATGCTAGCTTTCTGTGAGCAAACCCATCAGCCATCACAAAGAAACCTAACTTTGTTCTTTATTTCCACTGCAAACAGCTCTTAAAGCAGGATTTGGGCTCACACAGTAGCAGCCAGCCAGCTAAAGGCTTTCAGCTGGTCCATTGATAGTAATTAGGGCTGCACCTGATTGTGTGTGTGAGCAAGGGAGAATCACTGCTGAGATCTGCGTGGAAAATAAGCAGAAGTTAACCTAACCAGCAAAGTTTATTCTTTTCTTTGTGCCTTTGTATTTGGTAATTATTTGCTAAGAAAACATTAGCTAATTGCCTGACAAGCTGAAGGTTGTTTTCTGGTTTACTTTGTGACTTTTTGTTATCCATTTTAAACACTGCAAGCAAGTAACCTCATTTATAGTGCTATCAAGCATACATGTGCTGGGTGAATTAAACCCCATCAATAAAAGAAGTATTTTATTGATCTTACCACTTGGTTTCACAACTCAAATTATTGTCATCAGCTGTGTTTGGGAGTGAATGAACTACAATACCCACAATACCTTGCAAGAATCATATGAATATATGCATCGTCAAGATTGTGTAAGTTCTCACCCTAGGCAGCCGTCTGACACAGCGTATATGTGGAAGTTGACATTGTGAGTGCGTATGACTGAGCAGAGTGGACGGAGGTAGATGTTGAAAAGCATGGCTGACAGTGTGGATCCTTGTGGTACTCCTTGATGTTGCTGGAAGGGGGATGAGGTGGAGGTTTTGGTGCGGATCAGTTGCTGTCGGTTGGTTAGATAGGACTTGAACCATTGGAGTACAGTACCTTTGATCCCAATTGTTTGGAGTCTGTGGATGAGGGTGTCATGGGAGATGGTGTCGAATGCCGCTGATATATCCAGAAACATTAGGATGTATCCGGAGTGTTTCTCTTGGGTTCCTATGACAAGGGTGTTCATCAGCATGGTCATTAGGGTCTCGACCCCGTGTAATGGTCAGAATCCGTGTTGCTGCGGGTCCAGTATGTTGTTAATGTCTAGGTGTTCTTGAAGCTGACGTTGGACTATCTTCTCAATTATCTTTGCGGTGAGTGGGAGGCTTGCTACTGGTCTGTAGGAGGTGGGGTCTAGGGGATCTAGGTTGTGCTTTTTTAGGGTTGGTCGGATGATTGTGGTCTTGAGGGCGTCTGGCATGTGTCCTTGTTTAAAGTATTCATTTACGATGTGGGTTAGTGGTGCACTGAGGTCTTCTTTGGTTTTCTTTATCCAGTCGGCAGGGCGAGGATCCAGCGGGGAGGTGGTGGTGTTCAAGCAGGAGATGGTGGAGGATATTTCTTCTTTTGAGGTTGTGTCGAATGTATTCTAGTCTCTGATCGGGGTGATGTATGAAGTTATCTTGGTTGTTGTTTCAGCATAGTGATGTGGGTTATGTGGTTGCTGCAGCTGTTTGTATTGTCGGGCTAGAAGATCAGGGGGGATGTCTGGCAGCTGGTCGGAGTTACTGGGTGCTTTTGTTAGATTTTTGACAATTTGGAAGAGCTCTCGAGGTTTGTTTATGGCAGTTGCGATGATTTTGGTGTGGTAGATTTTTTTGGCGTTGTCAGTTTCTGAATGGTATGCATTGAGTTCGTGGAGGTATTTTGCTTTGTCTCTATCGCTTTTGGGTTTTCTCCATTTCCTTTCGGTTCTTCTAAGTCTGGTTTTCAATTTGCGGAGGCTGGGGGTGAACCATCGGGCTTTTGAGGAGATGGGTCTGGTATTGGTGCTGTTTCTATTTGTGCTGGCTGCTGAGGAGATTGTGGTATTCCAGTTGTGGATCAGGACATCAAGGTTGTTGGAGTCTGTGTGTAAGTTCGGCAGGGTTTTTGTTAGGAAGTCTTCCTTGTTAAATGCTTTGAATCTCCTTGCGTGGTGTTTGTTTTCTCTGTTATTTTTGAGTTGATAGGTGTGGGATATGTTGATAATGTAGTGGTCTGACCACGGTACTGGTGAGATTGTTGGTTTTCTGTATGAGAAGGCAGTTTGGGAGTTTAGAAATATGAGGTCAAGTATGTTTCCTTTTTCATGTGTTGGTTCTTGTATGATTTGTGTCAGGTCCATTGCTGGTCCATATGGTCAGGTCCATATGGTCAGGTCCATGATTTGTGTCAGGTCCATATAACATTAGAAATGTCATACTGGGTCTCAGGGCCGGTGCTACCTTTTTTGCTGCCCCGTGCGAGTGATTACTCTGTTGCCCCCTTCCCCCCACCATCAATTTCAACGGAGCACTTCACAAGCCTTGTCCCAATAAGTGTATGGATGCCTGAACATTATTTATATGTATAGTAGAGTTAGAAAAAGGCTACCAGATTTCTACATGACTACCTTCCAGTGCCAACTATAAAGTATATAGCTAAAATTTAACCTGGAAACCAAGATGTCAGACTGCAAGAGTGCAACACAGGAGAAACATATGCAGAAATACATTTTCTCCTGTACTGAGCGAAGTACAAAGATATGAGAAATGCACATTTCTAAAGCTAACATATTACAATCATTAAATTGAAAACATTTTTTTCAACCTTTCTTGGCATTTTTTCTAATTGTGTTGGTCTCCACCTCACGTTCCTCGTCTGTCTTCTAACTCATTTTCCAGGGTCTCCTTTCCAGTGTCCATTCCTGGTCTCCACATCTCTGCTTCATTTACTACCCTATATCTGTCTTCAAAGAGTGGAGGAATAGCCTAGTGGTTAGAGCAATGGCCTGGTGACCAAGAAACCAGCATTCATTTCTCATTGGCACTCCTTGTGATCTTGGGCAAGTTATTTTAATCTCCATTGCCTTAGAAGAAAGGCCTGCTGATCATACCTTGCCAAGAAAACCCAAAGACTGCTAGGTCACCAGAAGTTTGCAATGACTCAAGGGCATGCAATTCATCTGTCTGCAAAATAAATCTCTCTTCTGCTTCTGTCCACTCATAGGAATATTTCACCTCCTCTCCCCTTTCCCCAGTCTGGAACTCACTACCAGACACACTCCGCTCTTAACACTCTCTCCAGAAATTCAAGAACATGTTAAAGGCCCATTTTTTCCATCTTGCCTTTGACCCCCTCCCCGCCCCAGAGCTGAATGCATATCCCTCCTATTATGTTTCTCTTGTGTATGTTCCTCTGTTCTTTCCTGTGTGCCCTATCTTGTTTGCTTTCCTGTCCGTAAATGGCATTCCTTTCTAACTTAACTGCAGCCTGTTTATTGTAAACCGCTCTGACACTACTGCTTGGGCAGTTAATCAAGTGACAAAATAAAGATAAAGATAAAGTCTTTCTCCCTCTCATTTATCCACTCCCTAGATCTCTGTACTTAACTCCTTCCCAAACTTTATTTACTTTCCTGATCTTATCATATCATCAGCTCGAGTCCTTCTGTTTCACACCCCCACCCTGGCCTCCAGCCCTTCTATTCGCTTACCCTCCTCTTCCCAGTCTCCATGTCTCTTTCCCAAGCTGATTGCGCCCCTTTCATCCTATCTCAAAACCTACTCTTTTCTGTTCCTCACCTCTTCTGCAACACCCTCCCCATTCCTTTCTGGTTTCCAAAGCTGACATTTTCCAATCAACCAGAAAATCAAATGCTATTTTTCTACCTTTGCACTCTGGACAATTATCTTTCAAACCACACTGGCCCCAGTCTCTCTCTGTTTTTATCCTAGATGTGGTGTCTTTAGATTTCAGTAAAGCCTTTGACATCGGTCCACACAGGCGACTTATAGACAAACTGAGCACCCTAGAGATGGATCCTAAAGTGACAAATGGTTTAGAAATTGGTTGAGTGGAAGGCGACAAAGGGTACAGGTAAATGGAGCTCACTCTGAGGAGGAGGTTACCAGTGGTATGCTGCAGGGATCTGTCCTTGGTCCGATTATTTTTAAAATCGTTGTTAGTGATATTGCAGAAGAGCTGTTGGATAAGGTTTGCCTCTTTGCGGATGATATCAAAATCTGCATAGAGTAGACACCCAGGAAGGAGTAGATAACATGAGGAGGGATCTAGCTAAGCTTGAAAAATGGTCAAGAATTTGGCAACTGAGATTTAATGCTAAAAAAGTGCTGTGTCATGCATCTGGGCTGCAAAAATCCAAGACAGCAGCACAGTGTAGGGGTGAAGTACTTTTGTTCATGAAAGAAGAGCAAGACCTGGGTCTGATTGTTTCTAATGATCTTAAAGTGACTAAACAGGTAGAAATGGTGATGGCGAAAACCAGAAGGATGCTTGGGTGCACAGGTAAAGGAATGGCCAGCAGAAAAAGAAGATGATAGTGCCTCTGTATAAGTCTCTAGTGCGACCTCATTTGGAGTATTGTGTGTAATTCTGGAGACCACACCATCAAAAGGATATAAACAGGATGGAGTCAGTGCAGAGGGTGGTTACTAATATGGTTAGTGGTCTTCATTATAAAGCAAAGGAGGACAGACTTAGAGATCTTAATATGTATACGTTATAGGAAAAGCGGGATAAAGGAGATATGATACACACATTTAAATATCTTCATGGCATAAATGCAGAAGAGGAGCACCTCTTTTGATTCAAAGCAAGCTCTGCTATGAGGGGACATAAGATGAGGGTGAAAGGGGATAGATTCAGGAGTAATATGCAGAAATATTTCTTTATGGTAAGAGTGGTAGATGCATGGAATAGTCTCCCTGTGGAGGTAGTAGAGATGAGGACATTATCTGAATTCAAGAAAGCATGGGATAAACACAGAAGATCTCTAAAGGAAAAAAAGGAACTGTTATAGTTGATAAGGACGGGCAAACTAGATAGGCCATGTGGTCTTTTTCTGCCTTTACGTTTCTATCCTGTTTTCTTCTTCTTGGTCTTCTGACTTTTTCCCAGGATCTCTTTTCAATTTTCCAGTTCTTGCCTCATGTCTTCTGTACTTTCCCCATATTTGTTTCTGACAGTGATCTTTCCATTACATCCAATTTTTCTCTCTATCCACTAGATTAGATTAGATTTCATTAGATTAGATTAGATTAGATTTCATGTCCTTCCCATTCCTCACTCTCCTTTTCTACTCTTGCCTACTTGAGCTTTTCAATGCCCATTCTCTTCCTTTCCTAAACTCTCTGTTTCTCGCTTCTTTACCAGTACTTCCTCATCCTAACCATCTCACATCTCCAATCTCATCTTTCACTCCCAATTTATAGACTCTAAGTCATCACTGAATCCCTTCTGTTCTGCTCTCACTAATCCCCAAGTCGTTGTTCACCCAAGCCCCCATCCAATTTTTAAGACTTTGCTATTCCCCCATCCCTGAGTTTCTGCTTCAATTTCCAGTCCCTGAGTTCCCATTCTCATAAATCCCCACTCAATCCCCTAATCCCTAGGTTCTCCTTCCAAGTTTACCATTCTTATCCCTGACCCAAACACTCTCCCTACCCTAATCCCTAAATTCTCATTTCTATCCACCTTAACTTGGAAACAAAAAGCTACTCTTCCCTGGGCCCCACTTCTTCAAATCTTTTTTCCTTTCTCAGCCCAGCAGGAGTGCTGTGCCAGCAATCAGTGACTTCAAACACCCTACCTACTCCTGCCATTTACACCTTTGTTCAGCTTTTCCCCTGGCTTAGATCAACAGAGAAAGAATAGGAGAGGCTTCAGGACCAGAAGGAGCTGGGTTTTACTGGCTGGGGTTAAGACGGGGATGTAAAACACACTCCAGGTGAACCTAGCAGCTGCTGGCTGAGGGGGAGGGGTGCAAATAGTAAGCAGTGGAATAGTAACATAGTAAATGACAGCTGATAAAGACCAGCATGGTCCATCTTGTTTGCCTAGTAAGATGGCTAGAAGTTGTACCTGCCACTTTATGCAGGCTACTCCCCTCTAGGTTGTACCCACCAGTCTGTGCAGGTTACCTCTCTCTATGCCTTTGTTTAGGGTTGTCACTTCGTGGCAAGTTACTTCTCTCTCTATTCCAGAAATCCACCACCCTTTTCATGAAAAAGTATTTCCTGATTTTGCTTTTGACTTTACTTCCTTACAGCTTTATTTCATGTCCTGTAGGTCTATAGCATTCTCATCTTTGAAAAAGATTTCTTTGTTCAGTTATACCCTTTGAAGTGGCAACTCTCTCTGTTAAGGCATATCACTCTCGCTATTCCTTCCTCCATCATATCCAGCATCTCTGTCTCTCATCCCTGTTCCTTCCTCCCTCAAAGTGTTTCATTGTCTTTCCTAACCACCCCTCCCCTATGTGTTCTGGCATCTTCCCCTCTTTCTGTCCCAACATCTGCTCCTCTTGCCCTCCTCCCACACAGGTCTCCCTTCCTTCAAGCTTCTTGCCGTCGTGGGCTGCGACCCGCTGTTCATTCCCCCTGTCCCAAAAGCATCAGCGCAGAAAGTAATACATCATCCTGCAGAACCTCATGACGAAGCCTCTGCCAGTCCCACCCAATGTCAGGAGATGTTGGGACAGAGAGGGGAGGATGCTGGAACATGTGGGGAGGGGTGCTAAGGAAAGATGCTGGATCACTTGGGGAGGGAAGAGACATGAGAAAGGGAGATGCTGGAGGGACTGTGCACGGCAGTGCTGCTTCTTGTTTGCACCCCCGCTACAGGCAAAGTTTGGTGGTTCATGGCACACAACTTTTCTTAGGTTGATGGTGCTGTGCAATGTTCTCTGTCCAACTCAATACCATAAATCCTTGCTGCCCGCTCATAGCTGCTGCCCTGTGCAAGTGTGCCGTTTACAGAGTAGGTCGCACTGCTTCTGCTGTGTCTGACCAATGGTCGATCAAGCCTAGTATCCTATCTTTGATTTGTCTACATGGTCTACAATTCTAATTAACAATAGTTCAAAATGTGTCACCATTATCAACAGTAAGAATAAAAAAAATACCACAATAAAAGAGATGTATATGTCGTCAGAAAGAAGGCTGTGAGAAAAAAGCAGCTAAAGGGATATAAATTGTGTAAAAACAGTAATCTTTGGCGTGGCCCTTAGGCGTTGGACCGTGTGGGACCGGGTAATCTGCTATATGTGGTTTGATTGCCGTGGCGATCGGGTCAGTGGAGGGATGATGATGTCGGCGTCGCAGGCTGTGAGTGAGAGCTGTGCCAAATATATTCCTGCCTGGCTTGAATTGTGATGAGATAAGATTATGGTCAAGTCTGTTTGGAAGTTCTGAGCTGTGATGGTATGATATTCTGTCTCTGTGGATGTTATAATGAGCCTTTCCTCTTGTCTCTTCTATTTCTTTGACTATCACTGTATCTCTTACTCTGTCCTATTTTATCAATGGCTTTCTTTTCATATTTTCAGTATTTTTTATGTAATATTGTAAACCGCTCTGATGCTTTGGCCTGAGCGGTATATCAAATGTAATAAACATAAACATAAACATAAACATAATCTGTCTACTTTTAACAGTCATATGATGTAAAAAATATCCAAAAACAGACTAATCTAATATTAACTTGGATTCAATTTTGCAAACACTCTGCATCTCCCACCTCCAACAAGACACAGACACACACACACACAACTCACGCATTGACAGGAAGGCTGAAATAGATAAAGCTCTCCAAAGCATGACTATTTCTCTGTGTTATCAGTATTAAAAGTTTTTTTGTAAGAAATAAGCTTTTAATTTTGTTTTGTTTAGGATGCTTCTAATCTTCATTCCACTGGAAGCTCATTCCATAGTTGAGAGGCAAGATTTGCAAAAGTTGTCTGCCTTATTCCTTCCAGGCAGAACTATTTACATGATGGTATTATCATTAGGTATGTGCTGGCCAAACATTTTGTTGTGTTTAGTTGCCTATGTCATTTGCAGGGATTTTGTTTTTGTTTTTAGTTTTGTTTCAGGGGAAATGTTATCAAAAGTGCACCTGTCTCTCAATAGTGCACACCATGGGCACATTAAAACATAATGCCTCTCAATACGTAAGCCTTTGGTGAGACTTCATTTGGAGTACTGTGCGTATCTGGAGTCCACTATCACCTCTTCCTTTCTGCTGGCCACGCTTCTCCCTAAGCACCCAAGCATCCTTCTGGCTTTTGCCGTCACCTTTTCTATCTGTTTAGCCACCTTAAGATCATCAGAAACAATCATTGCCAAGTACCGCTCTTCTTTCATGGACAGAAGTACTTCGCCCCCTATACTATATTGCTCGCCTGGATTTTTCAGCCCAAATGCATAACCCTGCACATTTTTAGCATTACATCTCAGCTGCCAAATGCTTGACCATTCTTCAATCCCTCCACATGTTTTCTCACATTTCTAGGTGTCTATCCTATTGCAGATTTTAGTATCATCCACAAAGAGGCAAATCCTACCTGATAGCCCTTCCTCAATGTTAAAAAGATATACATAATAAAAAGAACTGGATCATGGACAGATCCTTGTGGCATACTACTGGCAAATATCCTTTCCTCAGAGTAAACTCCATTTACTAGTACCTTTAGTCACCTCCCACTCAACCAGTTTCAAATATAGTTGTTTACCTTGGGTCTATCCTAGGATGTTCAATTTATTTTTAAGTCACCTGTATGGAACAGTGTCAAAAGCTTTGCTGAAATCTAAGTTCACCCCTTCTAGAGCTCTCCCTCGGTGCAACTCTCTAGTCACCCACTCAAAGAGATTAATTATATTTGTCTGACAAGCCCTGCCTCTATTAAAACCATGCTTTCTTAGATCCTGCTGCAGAGAAGCTTTGCTTAAAACAAAAACAAAAAATCCCTTCTGCAAAATATACAAAAAATAATTAGTAACCCAAGCAGCAACAAATATCTCATAAAAATAAAAATAGCTTCTTTCTTAAGAACTCTCAGGCAAAAGCCTCAAAATAACCTTGCTTGAAATAGAACCCCTATAACAGTGTATGTTATTGAGCAATAGTTTTATTTGCACATGTGTGAATAGTGAGTACTATTAACAATAGAAGGGACGTGCCAAAATTTCAGGGTTTTTTCTTTGATTTTTGTTTGAAAATTACATGAAATGATACAGAAAATGTCATTGACATTTCCTATAAAGAAAACAAAAGAGGAAAGGGACCTCTGCAAACAAGAATGCCAAAGGAAGGAATGGCGAGAGACCATAGCCACACAATATGGTCTTCTATTAAAACATTTTATTGAAGCCCCGACTTGGCTAATTCTCACAACTATGCCTATATCAGGCATTAAAAACAAGCATTAAAAGAAAGCATAAATACAAGAAAATGAAAAACATTCATAATAAATATTTAAACACATGCAGTAATATAAACAGGAACATATAAGTGAATACAATAGAAGAATAAAAATCATATGTATATAAAAGATATGTATATATAAGACAACGCGAAAATCACAGAAAAAATCAACATTTCCCGGGTGACACAAACTCACATCCGTCGGGCTCCATGGAAAAAAGAAAGACTGAGCAAGATGGCACCCTTGGGCGTGCAGGGGACCACGCAGGCACGCTGCATTCCCAAAGGCTTTCTTTGGAAGCTGGGGAAATGCTCCGTACAGGGGCTCCGTCGGCGCCGACATCACCCATATGTGAGGACTGACTTCCTGCATGGTCCTGGAGAACATTCATAGCAAAAAACCTGTGAGAGAGTAAAGTTGGACCATTAGATGATAGAGGGGTAAAGGGGGCAGTAAGAGGGGACAAGGCTATAGCGGAGAGACTGAATGAATTTGTTTCTTCGGTCTTTACTGAGAAAGATGGTGGGATGTTACCCATGACTGAAGTGGTATTTAAAGGTGATACTGTGGAAGAATTGAAAGAAATATTGATACACCGGGAAGATGTATTGCAACTATTTGATAAACTGAAGAGTAGCAAATCACCTGGACCGTATGGTATACATCCAAGGGTGTTGAAAGAACTGAAATATGAGATTGCAGACCTGCTATTAGTAATCTGCGAACTATCATTAAAATCATCTGTAATACCGGAAGATTGGAGGATGGCCAATGTAACGCCAATTTTTAAAAAGGGTTCCAGGGGTGATCCGGGAAACTACAGACCTGATTTTCCCAGTACTGACAGCCTGATGTCAGTACTGGGAAAATCAGTACTGACAGCCTGATGTCAGTACTGGGAAAAATGGTAGAAATCATCATAAAGAACAAAATTACTCAACATGTAGATAGTCATGGCTTAATGGAAGACAGCCAACATGGCTTTAGACAAGGAAGATCGTGTCTTACTAATCTGTTATGCTTTTTTGAAAGTGTGAATAAACAGGTAAACAAAGGTGAGTCAGTTGATACAGTGTATCTGGACTTTCAGAAAGCCTTTGAGAAGGTCCCTCATCAGAGACTAAACTAAAAGGTCATGGGATAGGAGGCAGTGTATTATTGTGGATCAGGAATTGGTTAAAAGATAGAAAGCAGAGGGTAGGGCTAAATGGCCAATTTTCCCAATGACAAAAGGTGAATAGTGGAGTACCACAGGGATCTGTGCTGGGTCCGCTGCTTTTTGACATATTCATAAATGACCTGGAAAAGGGAATAACGACTGAAGTTATCAAATTTGCAGATGACACAAAACTATTTAAAGTTGTTAAAACACAAGAGGATTGTGGAAAATTACAAGAGGATCTTGATAAATTGGAAGACGGGGCATCAAAATGGCAGATGAAATTTAATGTGGACAAGTGCAAAGTTATGTACCTAGGAAAGAACAACCCAAGCTATGGTTACATGATGCAAGGTTCCACATTGGGAATCACCACCCAGGAAAAATATTTAGGCGTCATCGTGGAAAACATGTTAAAACCCTCTACCCAGTGTGCAGCGGCAGCCAAGAGAGCAAATAGAATGCTAGGTATCATAAGGAAAGGAATGGAAAATAAAACAAAGGATATTATAATGCCTCTGTATCGTTCCTTGGTGCGACTGCATCTTGAATACTGTGTGTAATTTTGGTCGCCGTATCTTAAAAAAGGATATAGCGTTATTAGAAAAGATATAGAGAAGAGCCACCAAAATGGTAAAGGGGATGGAAGGATACTCCTATTAAGAGAGGCTAAAAGGTTTAGGGCTCTTCAACCTGGAAAAGAGACAGCTGAGGGGAGATATGATAGAGGTCTACAAATTAATGAATGGAGTGAAACAGATAAAAGTAGATCAATTGTTTACATCATCGGAATATAAAAAGACTAGGGGACATGCAATAAAGCTACAGCTATTTAAGACTAATAAGAGAAAATATTTTTTCACTCAACTTTTAATCAAACTCTGGAATTTGTTACTGGAGGATGTAGTAAAAGCTGTTAGTGTAGCTGGGTTTAAAAAAGGTTTGGACATGTTCCTGGAGGAAAGGTCCATACACCATTATTAAAAGGGACCCAGGATATCACTGCTTGACCTAATTCAAGCATTGAGGAACCTGTGTCTTTTGGGGAAACTGCTAGGTACTTATGACCTAGACTGGCCACTGTTGGAAACAGGATACTGGGCTTGATGGACCTTGGTCTGACCCAGTATGGCATATCTTTTGTTCTTATGTAAAGTGGCAGTACAGAAAATTATTAAAAATTGTTACTATGGGAGATTTTCATTATTTGTAGAAAAAGCTGTGCTTTGAGAGATCTCTGGAACTATTTTTTGTTAGAGTGTGTGGAAGGGCACTTTTTCTTTGCTACTGGAATGCTGTGAGTGTATGAGCTGTGTGGCAGTTGGGGAATGTTTGATGAGAGAGAGGTGTGTTGGCTAAGGCTGCATGAGGGCAGTGATTTGAGGGAAATTTTGAGAAGAGAGGATTTTAAGCAAAAAAAGGAAAATGGCGAGGCCGCGGGCGGGGTCCCGGCGGCCGACCTTAACCGGGCACGCGGCCCGGTGCGGGGACCCCGCGCACAGCCCCGGCTGGGGCCCCGGGAAGGTGCTTTGAATTTATTGGCTCCTGGCGGACATGGCCGTGCGGGAGCCAATTAAAGGGATTTGGTGGTGTGGGGGGCGAGGGGGAGTACCGGTCGGCAGCCGCCACATGGTCTTTCGTCGATGGCTGCTGGTGGTGCTGGCTTGCTTTTCAGTGCTCTGGGGGTTGAGTTTGCTGCGACGGGAGTTAGGGCCTGGTGCAGCTGTTCCTCAGCAGTGGCTGTGCAGAAGGCGTCGGCGGAGCATTGCTGGAGCGGTGGATCTTGTCGCTGCCGTTGGTGGCACCGCGGCTGCGGATTCTGGGCAGTGTCGGGGACGTGAGCACAGGCAAGTAGGGGCTGTGTGGAGGTGGGGGATTGTGAGCGTTGGTTTTCCTTTGCTGGGGAGGTGGCTTGTCCTGGTATGGTGCCGCGGCAGATGGCAGGGGGGGGGGGGGTTCTTGATTGCGGGGTATTGATTGGACCTGCCTCGGGGGTTGGGTAGGTTAAAACTAAAAAAGACAAAATATATAAATAAAACATATAAATAATAAATAATAATCATAAAGTTAAAAGTAATAGGGAATTGCAATTTCAAGTGTTGGAATACCAGGGGTTCCGTGGGCTTGGAATGTCGCCACACAGGGGGCGTGTGGGGCGGGAAAGGGGGAGGGGTAGGGCATTGGGGCATCATTCTGCGCCAGTGCAGGTGGAGCAGGGGTGTGAGACTGGTGGTGGAAGGGGGGTTGGAGGAGAGAGAGGGCGCTTGGTGGTTGGGAGGGGGCAAGGGGCGTCACGGGGTGCGGGGGGCCGCCGGGGTGGGGCTAGTGTGGGGAGAAAGTTGGGGGGGGTAGAGCCAGGGGGCGGAGGGGAGGGGCGAGTGGTCTCCCCCCCCTCGGGGGGCTCGGCAGGATACTGGGGCAGAGGAGAGGGTGGGGGGGGGGGGAATAGGCCAGCTGGAGGGGGGCCGGGTGTTCAAGGGGGCGAGTCTGAGGGTGCCTTAGGGGTCTTGGGGGGGGACAGAGGGGGGGCTACAGCCCGGTGTAGCTCAATGGACCCCCTCTCCTGCAGGCTGGGTTCCGGCCCCTGGTGCATATATGGCGGTTGTGGGTCCCTCACCTTGGGAGCATTGGCTTGGGGGGGGGGTCAGGGCACATCTAGAGCGGAGTGGGGAGTGCCCTGGTCTTCCGCTTGGTCTCCGGTAGTTCCCCCCCCCATGTTTTTTCTATTATGTCTCCGCAGGGGCAAGCGATGGCGCAGCCGCCTTGGAGGACGGGTGACGGTGGTCGGGAGCCTTGGTCACAGCCCAGCGGAGGAGCAGCGGACAGTCAAGGGGCTGCTGCGGAGGCATCCAGCACGGTGGTCGACCAAGTGGATGACGGGAATACCGCTGCCACTGTGGCTGTTGGTCTGGCGACAGGTGAGTTGTTGGGCGTGTTGGGTGATGGGATGGCAGGGCAGGATGGGCGAGGGAAGTTGGCGGGTGGGGCTCGGAAGAAACTGCGGCGTTCTTGTCGGCGGCGTCATAGCTCGGAGTTGTCTTCCTCGTCGTCCACGGGTGATTCGTCGTCAGCATCTGGGGAGGGGGGGTTATGGCATGGGGGAAGCAGTGAAGGTGGGGCGGGGGAGGAGGGGGGAGGGGCTCCATCAGTGGCTGCATTCCTGGAGCTGTGGGAGGGAGTGCCGAGGCGGCTGTGTCGTAAGATCTGGAAGCGGCGCTATATGGATATTTTTCAGCTTTTGGAAGGGAAGAAGCGATCGGGGGAGAGTCGGAAAAAGAGGAAGGAGGACGAGAAGGCGGGACGAGTTAAGAAGGTTGCATGCAATGTAGTTAACTGGACTCATTCCTTTTTGCGGCTAGCCAGCGTTTGGGGTCATCTCATGCCGGAGCAGTATGGAATGCTCTTGGCGTACGTGGACTCTATACTGGAGGCATCTCAGACGCATGACAGCTGGTCGTGGTTGAACTACGATGAAAGGTTTAGGGACAAAATGGAAGAGAATAGATCATTATCCTGGGGTACGCAGGATATCAACCTCTGGCTGACCCAAATGTCTTCTAGGTCGGGCACGGGTGGGGGGAGGGGCGGTTCGTTGCTGCCGGCAGGGGCGGCTCGTTCCTTTCGCCCGGGGGTGGTCATTTTGCAGCAGAAGGCTGGGGCTGGGGGGGGGGGTCAGCGATGTGTGTTGGAGGTTCAATAGGTCCACCTGCCCTTTCCCCGATTGCAAGTTCAAACACCTTTGCTCCATTTGTGGCGGAGGGCACTCCGCTGCCAAGTGTGTTAAGAAAGCGCCCAACGGAGCCTCTGGGACAGCCTCCAAGCCTTGATGAGGTGGGAGGTCAGGCCCCGACTCTGGTATGGGTGGACACCCTGAGGGAGTGGCTGCATCGTTATCCTAGGCAGAGGGATAGGTTTGTTCTAGGGTTCGGTTTTCAGTTTGGGTTTGTTATTCCAGTGCGGGGTGCAGTGGACGTGCCTAGTGCTAGGAATTCGGCTTTGGTGCGGAGGTTTGCCTCAGTGGTGCGGGACAAGTTATTGGGTGAGTTGCGCATGGGTAGAATCGTGGGCCCGTTTAGTGTTCCGCCTTTTCCGAACATGTTGATTTCTCCGTTGGGGCTTGTACCTAAGAAGGATCCTGGGAAGTTCAGGCTAATTCACAATTTGTCCTGCCCTATGGGTGGGTCTGTGAATGACCACATTCCGCACGAGCTGTGCATGGTACGGTATGCATCCTTTGACCGGGCAGTCGAGCTGGTGAGGAATGCGGGTTGGTCGGCATTGCTGGCTAAGGTGGACATTGAATCTGCCTTTCGCTTGTTGCCGGTGCATCCGTCTGCTTTTCATCTGTTGGGCTTACAATTTCAAGGGGAGTATTATTTTGACAATTGCATGCCTATGGGTTGCTCTGTCTCTTGCGCATACTTTGAAATGTTCAGTACTTTCCTGCAGTGGGCATTGGTGCAAAGAAGGGGTTCGACAAACGTTGTGCATTACCTGGACGATTTTCTGTTCGTGGATGCGGCTCAGTCAGAAGAGTGCAAGGAGATGTTGATGGGGTTCATGGAACTATCACGGGAACTGGGCGTACCTTTGGCAGCCGGAAAAACGGAGGGTCCAACCATGAGAATAACCTTTTTAGGGGTGGAGCTCGACTCGGTGGAGATGGTGGCTCGTTTGCCTCCGGAGAAGATTGCCCATTTGTGGGTTTTGGTGGCTAATGCACTGGCCTCTTCCAAGCTCACCTTGAGGGAGTTGCAGGTTTTATTGGGGTCTTTAAATTTCGCGTGTAGAGTGATACCAATGGGACGGGTCTTTTCCTGGCGGTTTGGCGGCTTCCACGGCGGGGGTGTGGAAGCCGCACCATCTGATCAGGGTCACGAAGTCGCTGAAAGCAGACTTGAGGGTTTGGAGTCGTTTCTTGGAGGATTACAACGGGATTTCGGTCCTGATGGCGGCGGAGGTTTCCAGCGCTGATCTGCAGCTCTATACGGATGCAGCAGGGGGAGTGGGGTTGGGAGTTTACTTTGGCGGGGCCTTGTGTGCGGACAGATGGCCGCAATCGTGGCATCGGGGTTGACCGCCAACATCACCTTTCTCAAGCTTTTTCCACTTAGGGTGGTGTTGGCCGGACAGGCTCCGCAACCACAGGTTGCTCTGGAAGTGTGACAATGCGGCGATGGTTAGCGTGGTCAATCGCTACTCTCCTCAATGTTTGCAGGTAGCGGGGTTAATGAGGGAGGTGGTGTTTGCGTGTTTACAGTTGAATGTGGCGGTACGGGCTAGGCATATACCAGGATGTGTTAACGAGATCGCTGATGCTCTTTCTCGTTTTCAGTTGGAGCGGTTTCGGGCCCTGGCCCCAGAAGTGGACGCGGAAGGATCTGTGGTCCCCGAGCACTTATGGAGCATTGGCCTGAGGAGATGCTGAGTTTGCTGTGAAGTTCGGTGTCTGCGGGGATGTGGTCTGCTTATCAGCGCGGCTGTGACAGGGTGGCTGCATTTCTGATGGCTCACAGTGGCATCCGGGGAGTCTGCTTGATGGCCTGCTTGGTCAATATATTGTCGAGGCTAAGGGCATGGGGTTCTCTAGATCGGCGGTGCGATCGCACTTGGCCAGTTTCAACTTTTTCACTAGCGCGGTGGGGTGGGGTGCGCAGGCCGGGGGGTTGTTTTTAATGCGCAGGCTGCTGCAGGGGTGGGAGCATGCCCGCCCGACTCCTCGGGATAGGCGGCGGCCCATAACGCATGAATTGCTTGTGTGGCTTATTCAGGCTCTGCCGCGGGTGGCGGCGTCTGGGTACGAGGCTGTCATGTTTCGGGCGGTGTTTTGTCTCGCCTTTTTTGGGGCTTTTCGGGTTGGGGAGTTGGTGGCGGATTCGGGCAGGATCGGGGCCACCTGCGGTCTGCAGCGCCACCACGTTCGTGTGGAGCCAGGGCAATTGCGGATCCTTTTGGCAAAATTCAAGAATGATCAGCGGGGGAAAGGTTTCTGGATGTTTTTGAAGGCGGATTGTGACGTGGTGACATGCCCGGTGGCGGCTGTGCGGCAGTACCTGCTGGTGCGCCCCAGTCAGGAGGGGGGTTTCTTCATTCATTAGAGTACGCGGGTGTTGACCCGTTTTCAGGTGACTGCAGTCCTGAGGTTGGCGCTGCGTTATGTGGGGGAGGACCCCATGCAGTTTGCGCCGCATTCATTTCGTATCGGTGCTGCCACTAGTGCGGCTGTGGCTGGTTTGCCCGAACAGGTCATTCAGAGCATTGGTAGATGGCGCTCACGGGCCTTTCAAGGTTATGTTCGGCTGTGAAGGGCAGTGGGTTGCTGGGGTCGGGGGATGTTAATTGTTCATTTCTTTTACAGGTGTGGGACTGCTACTAAATCAAAAGAGGTTTAGGTTGAACAATGTCTGACCAGATTTGGATATGATGGTATGCAAAAGTATGCTAATATTTAGTCTCTTGGCATACTGGCTATGATATTTCTTTTTTTGTTTAGCTTTCTTTTGATTATAGGATATTCTATTAGTCTTTTTTCAGGTCTCATGTGAGCATTTGCAAATTATTATATTTTTATATTATATTATATATATTATATATTATTATATACTATATAATATATTATATATACAATTATATTATATATATTATATATTATTATATACTATATATATATTGTCATGAGGTAGACAGCACAGAACCTGAAATATTAAGAAATGAAAAGGAAGAAGAGCTTACCTTGCAGCCTCAGGGGCAGTTGCAGCATTCACAGTACAGAGAGGCAGGGAAAAGAAAAACAAACTTTCCACATGGGTGTAGTGACGCAGTAAGAATTGAGAGTGCCAATCAGGCTCACCTGGACTCAGACTCACGTTCCTCGTTAGAGGAGCTGAGAAATAAAAGCAGGTGGGGAATCTCACAGAGACAGAGTTGGAGTGGGAAGCAGATTGGAAAGGAGAAAGAGAATTGGAAGCAGCAGAATGAGCATTGGCAGTGGAAGCTGGACCCTGGATTAGGGCGGGAGCCGGAGCTTGAATGCCAGGAGGAAAGCAGAGACCAAAGAAACTCTGACTGCTGTTTCAGGCAGGCTTGGAGAGAAGGTGAGAGTAGAAATCCCAAGCAATTGCAGGAAGACATGTTACCTTCGAGAACCAGGGCTGGAGAAAGACAGGCTGGCCAACCCTGGTGGGATAAGCAAAACTGCGGCAAGGTCTTCCCAGCCAGAGGGGTCCTCACACCAAGGCAAACTGTCCAGTTAACAGAAGGCAGAGGTCACATCCAAAGAAGTACACAGGAAGCAGGAAGTGAGTTTCCCTCAACAAGACATCGTAACCAGGGTTTCCACAGAAGAGCAGGCTGCAGGGCAGAAAGAAAGCCTTGGCTGGAGACAGAGGAGTTTGAGACCATTTTCTCCAAAGGAAAAGATAAGTACCCTGTTTCTGCTAAGGGGAGAAAAGGGAGTCTCCGGGATAGAAGCCAGGCTTATAACCGGCAAGGGAACTCTTATTGGCCCAAGCCGTGGGAAGAAATCCCCAGCACAGCTCCTAATATCTGGGACTTACAAAAGCAGCTCCAACTGGGGGCAACTGAGGTTTCCCCAGGGCAAGATACAGAGAGCAGCTTCATAGGGGCTCAGTGTCCTTATACAGGGGCAGGTCCTAGCCCTATGCAATAGGAGAGCAATAGCTCAGAAAATATCCCTGAACCGATGGAATGTGCTGTATGCGTGACTGATGATATAGAGAGCCTTTGTTAAACAGAAAGAGCAAGAAAGAAACTGTATTTTACACATTGAAAAGTGTTGGACTTTATTGCTGGAAAGAAGCATGATTATTTTTGGTTAAACATCCTTTACCCTGGTGAAAACAACCGTTCTTTATGTTTTCCCTTATTCTGCGACATCCTCAAGGGAAGGGGAATAAAACCCAACTTTAATTTCATTTGGATCACGACTACAGTGTCCTTTATTTACCACAACTCCAGGCTATCCCGGGTCTAGGCAACCGCCTAGGACCAGCATGGTCTCACAATATATATATAATATTATATTATATTTTTGTATTAGCTTGAACAATTGAAAATTGAACAACTCCTATCCTTTAAGGCAATTAACCAGCTATCCCCTTCTTCCCCTCTCTGCACTTCTGACCATCACCCCTACAAACAGGCTAAGATCAGTTGCTGCCAATACGTTGACTATTCCACTTGAGTCTACCAAATGTACTCAAACAACTAGAAACAGAGCCTTCACCTTTTATGCCCCCAGGTGCTGGAACAATCTCCCACATCATATCCGAGCAATCAAAGACCTCTCACAGTTCAGAAAAACCCTTATACACCACCTATTCTGCCTTCACTTCTACCCTAACTTAACACAATCACCCCCTGCACCCCAACTCACTCACTCAGCCTCTGACATTCCAACAACATAACTCTTGACAATGTACAAAACATACCCACCCTCTAGTACACTCTAGACGACTATAGATGACATTGTTTCTTGAATTACGATTCCAACTTGCAATATAAACTATAAATAGTTACAACAACCACTGTTGTTGATTTGTATATAGTTACCCTTGCTACAGTCCCATGTTCCAATCCTGTTACAATGTAAGCAAAAGATCTTGTTCTGATGCAGAATTTTTGTTGTTTGTAAACTGCACTGATACTAAAAAGCGCGGTATATAAGAACTGTAAATAAATAAATAAAAATAAATACATAAATATTATATATTATATATTATCTTTTAAACAAAACATTAAAAGACTTCAACTAGCACAAAATGCAGCAGCCAGAACTATAATGAAGGTGCAATCATTTGAACACATAACACCAATATTAGCTAACCTACACTGGCTACCAATACAATGCAGGATAAATTATAAAACTCTAATAACTACGTTAAAAGCATTAAATAACATGACTCCACCGACACTAAGCAAACTCATTACTAAAGACGCAACCAAAACTGCTCACAGGAGAGGCTAAACAAATAAAATAATGGTTCCGAAAGACTTCACAAAAGCCAAAAAGACAACTAACAAAAAATCATTTTCCCATGCAGCCCCCATCCTCTGGAACTCCCTCCCTGAGGAAATCAGAATAGTTATTGAAATTAAGGAACTCCGAAAGAAATTAAAAACCTATCTGTTTATTTCATACTATGGCCCAATGGCAACCTCCTTCTCCCATAATGAAAATGGATAGCAGAAGACAATCTTTGAACTCAAACCAAGAAAGACATAGAAATAGCAAATAATTTTATCTCATTGCTCTTTACTCTAGTAACCATGCTCCTATCTCCGCTCAAAATCACCCTAATATATCATAATTAGTCAATCTACATCAATGCATTATACATAGTACAGACACAAATATTTTGTATATAGTTCCAATACCTCTCACAATGTTGAACTGTATTTAGCCCCTAATTCAACCGAAATCATGTTTGTTGTATTTATTAAGGCTCATAGCTTTTGTACATAGTTCACTGATGTTTCATGTAAAAAACAGACTTCTGTACATAGTTCACTGATGTTTCATGTATAAAAACAGACTTAATGCTCTGTCTCTTAAATTGTTTTTTGTAAACCGTACCTGATCTATGGAAAGTGCGGTATATAAGTGAGTGTTAAATAAATAAATAAATAAATATTTCCTTTGGTTTTATTCTTATTTTGTGAATATTTATTACTTTATCTGCTCTGTTTTACTTTTCTACTATTGTTTGAAATGTTGGGAAAATTTAAAATAAAAAAAAAGATTTCCTTGAATCTGAACTGACAAAATATTTGAAATTTCACCCTGAAAGTATCAAGAACACAAAACTGCAAAACTGAAAGACAATCCATATGCTGCTGCCCCCTACCCACAAAACCCTACAGTTAGCGTAGTTACTCACCTGTAACAGGTGTTCTCCAGGGAGAGCAGAAATCAGTCCTCACATATGGGTAACGTCGGCACTGACGGAGCCCTCGTGCGGAGCAATTCCCCAGCTTTCAAAGAAAGCCTTTGGGATTACATCACGCATGCGCGGTCCCCTTCCCACCCAAGGGTGCCATCTTGCTCAGTCAGATGACATAGCTAAAAAGACGGTAAAAATGAGAAAAAATTAATCAAAGGACTGCAACTCCAGGGGAGGAGGGAAGGTCGTGAAGACTGATTCCTGCTGTCCCTAGAGAACACCTGTTACAGGACCAAGCAGGAAATCAGGCCTCACATATGGGACTCCCTAGCTATAGGCTACCGAGAACCCAAGGCTGAAAATGAATCCCTCTAGAAGAGCCGCAGCAGCAGTGATAGGATTTTTCTCCAAGAACGCAACACCCCCCCCCCCCGGTAGACTGACACCAAAGGGTCGGAGGGTAGGAGTTGCCTAAACCTCAAATAGGTTACGGAGTACCGCCTGACTGAAAACACTGTCCCGCCGGGACTCTCTCTCCAGGCAGTAATGGGC
The DNA here is from genome assembly GCA_033557465.1 of Ichthyophis bannanicus. Lineage (NCBI taxonomy): Eukaryota > Metazoa > Chordata > Amphibia > Gymnophiona > Ichthyophiidae > Ichthyophis > Ichthyophis bannanicus. Next base: position 727,973,384 of record CM066036.1, on the reverse strand, counting down.
TGCAAAAGTCTGGCTTGAAGACCAAGTTGTGGCCCGGCAGATGTCTGCCAACGGAACAGAGTGGTGGTTAGCCACTGATGCGGTCTTATGCCTGACAGAGTGGGCCGTGATTCGGCCCTGCAGCTGAAGATCAGCTGCTCTGTATGCCCAGGCGATGCAGTCTGCCACCCAGATAGATAATGTGTGCTCGGAGACAGGTAAACTCAGTTTACTAGGGTCATAAGAGACGAAGAGATGGGAAGCTCTCCAATGTCCCCGTGTACGCTCCAGGTAGAAGGCGAGTGCCCTCTTACAGTCCAGGGTATGCAGAACCGCTTCTTCCCTATTGGTATGTGGCCTGGGGAAGAAGGTTGGAAGAACCACCTCTTGGTTGAGGTGAAAGAAGGAAACCACTTTTGGAAGGAACTTGGGGTGAGTACGTAGGACCACCCTGTTTTTATAAAACCGTGTATACGGTCTATCCAATACTAAAGCTTGCAGCTCGCTCACATGTCGAGCTGACGTGAGTGCCACCAGAAAGAGTGCTTTCCAGGAAAGGAAGCGGAGATGACAGGTGGATATTGGTTCAAAAGGCGGGCGAGTAAGCCGCTGCAAGACCACATTTAAGTCCCACTCCGTAGCCGGTGGGCGAATCAGAGGCTTCAAGAGTAAGAGGCCTCTGAGGAATCAGGATACCAAAGGATGAGATGAAAGAGGTTGCCCTCCACTGGAGAGTGGTTAGCTGATAGCGCACTCAGGTGGACCCTGACAGTTAGACTTGAGGCCCTACTCTGAGAGGTGGAGCAAGTACTGTAACACCTGAGGTACTTGGCAAGTGAATGGGTTCTCCTTGTTTTGTGTACACCACACTTCAAATCTACGCCTCTTGAACGCGTAGGATTTCCTAGTGGACTGCTTCCTGGAGGCCAGCAACACCTTCTCAACCTCCTTTGGAAGGAGTAGAGGAGCAAGTATTATCCTCTCAGCAGCCATGCCATTAAGCTGAGGGATCTGAGGTTGGGGTGTAGTAAGGAACCCTGTTCCTGGGTCAAGAGGTCAGGCTGCACCCCCAGTGGGAGTGGAGTGTTGACCGCCAGTTGAAGGAGAAGAGGAAACCAAGGTTGTCTTGGCCACTTGGGGGCTACCAGGATGACACAGGCCTTGTCCCGAAGAATCTTGAACAGACTGCGTGCCACCAGGGGTGTGGGTGGAAACGCATAGAGAAGGCCCTGTTCCCATGAGATCAGGAAAGCATCTGCCATCACACTCAGCAGATGCGGCTGCCTCGAGCAGAACTGGGGCAACTGATGGTTTTGCAGACTAGCAAAGAGATCCATGGATGGGAGACTGCAGTGGTTGAAGATCTGCTGGGCTACAATCCAGTTCAGTTGCCATTCGTGAGGCTGAAGAATCCTGCTCAACTTGTCAGCCAGGAGATTCTCCTGACCTGTCAGATAAACTGCCCTTAGGGACATGTGATGCGCCACTGCAAAAGAGCAGAGGTCCTGGGTTTCCTGGCAGAGGATGCGAGATCCTGTGCCTCCCTGTTTGTTGATGTAGAACATTGCTACCTGATTGTCTGTCTGTATCAGAATCAGTACCGACTGATGTGAAAGAAGAAGATGACAGAAGGCTTGAAGAGCTAGGCGGATGGCTCAAAGCTCTAGAAGATTGATTTGAAGTGTGGCCTCTCGTGAGGACCACAGACCCTGAGTGCATGAACCCTGGCAATGGGCTCCCCAGCCGAGCAAGGAGGCATCTGTCGTCAGCACTCTGGTGTGAGAGGGAGGTTGGAATGGTACTCCCTGAAGCAAACTGGGAGGGTGAAGCCACCATTGCAAGGCTGCCACCAGTAGCTTGGAAATTGCTACCCTGTCTTTGAGGTGGCCTGTGGCTTGTGTCCACTGGTCTCTGAGGCACCATTGAGCTGTGTGCATGTGGAAGCGAGCATGTGGAGTCACATGCACCGTGGAGGCCATGTGGCCCAGGAGACATAAGAAGACCCTTGCGGAGACAGAGGTCTGTGCTGGACCTGTTGTACCAAGTTCAACAACCGCCTTGCCCTGTCCAGCGGTAGGTAAGCCCTTGCCTGAAGGGTGCCAGTCTTGCCTCTATGAACTCCAAGTTCTGAGTGGGGAGTAAAGTGGACTTTGCGTGATTTATAAGAAACCCTAGGTGCTGGAGCAGGGTGACTATGCGAGCAGTGGCTGGCTGTGCCCAATGGCCCCTGATGAGCCAGTAATTTAGGTATGGAAAGACAAAGACTCCTTGGCTTCTGAGGAAGGCCGCCACCACTGCTAGGCATTTGGTGAATCCTCTGGGAGCGGAACCTAGGCCAAAGGGAAGCACCTTGTACTGGAAGTGGTTTCCTCCGACCACAAACTTTAGATATCGTCTGTGGTCTGGGTGTATGAGGATGTGAGTATAAGCATCCTTTAAGTCTAAGGAGCATAGCCAGTCTCCCTGGTGGAGGTAAGGCAGTAGGATCCCAAGGGAAAGAATTTTGAACTTTTCCCTCTCCAGGAACCTGTTCAGATTGCACAAGTCTAGGATGGAGGAAGGCCTCCTTTTCTTTTTGGTATGAGGAAATACCTGGAAGTAGAAGCCTTGCCCTGCAGGTGGTGGGGCACCGGTTCCACCGCCTGATCCTTTAGCAGACCTGCCAACTCCTGCAGGAGGAGGATCCTGTGAAGAGGGGGCCTGAGAGGCTCTCCTGAAAAAAAGTAGGTGGGCACCTGGTTGAAATGAATTAAGTAGTCCTGTTGGACTATTTTCAAAATCCAGGCGTCGGTGGGAATGCCTGGCCACCTGTGAGCATACAGGGCCTACCTTCCAGTGCAGGGCCAAACCATTGGTGGGAGAGGAGCTATGCACTGGGAGTCAAATCCCCCTCACGGTTGGGTAGGAGCTGGAGCTGGAGGCTTGGGGGTCTTCAGCTTACGTGGGCTATGCCCCTGTCCCCTGGCCTGCTGCCCCTGTTAGGGAGCTGGGGCGGCCTGGTAAGTGGGGTAGTTTCTGTAAGCCGTACCCTTCGTCAAGAAAAAGGGATTTTTCCCCGAGGCCTTCTTCTTCTTGTGAGAAGGTGCAGATGTCTTCTTCGACAACCTTGTCTGGGTCAAGTACTCGGACTTGATTTCTGCAGCTTTTTCCGTCATGGGTTTGCCGAAGAGGTTGTCACCTCGGCACGGGACATCGACCAACTTCTGAACCCATGGCTCCAGGTCCTATGACATGAGCCAGGCCTGACGGCATGCACCGATGCTGGCCCCGGCTACTTGGGCCGTAGCCTTGAAGCCATCGTAAGCTGCTCGAGACATGAGCTTCCAACACTTTCGGATCCCCGTGGACAAGGCCTTGAAGTGCTGCAAGGGTTCCTCGGAGAGACCAGCTGAGAACCCAGCAATCTCCTTTGCCAGGACTCGCAAGTACATGCCCATGTACAGCTGGTAGGTTTGGATACGGCATGATAGATCGAGCCCTGGTAGCACTTTCTGCCGAGGGCGTTCAGGTTCCGGGCCTCCAGGCCGCGAGGCACCGAGGAGTGCGTCTTTTGGCTTTTCCGCCTTTGCATGGCTGATTCCACAACCATGGAGTTGTGCGACAGCTGTGCTTTCTGGAACCCAGGACTCTTGCGGACTCAATAAATGGAATCGACCCACTTGCTGAGCACCGGCATCGAGGCTGGAGACTCCCACATGCGGAGCATCAGCCATTCCAACATTGGAGGCACCGGTACAGTAAGGGCCTCAGTTCGGGGGAAAGTCATACTGGAGGGCCTTGAGTTCTTCAGCTTGAGGCTCCTCCTCGGCGTCCGCAGGGAATGCCAAAGCCTTGGCCATATCCCTTACGAAGTCCGAGAACAGAGTGTCTTCCGGAGGGGACCTTCTCCAAGGCTCCAAACCCAGAGAGTCCGATGGGATACACCAGGTTCAGTGGGTGTCTGGGGAGTCTTCCTCCTGTGTCTCCCACGCTGAGTCCTCTGAGGAGGACTCGATGGGCTCCAGCCTCAAGGGCTTCGAGCCTGACCGCCCCGACACCGAGGGCACCGACATCGATGACCTCGGTCCCAAACGGGAGGTCGAGGGGGACCTTGGCCGAGGATCGGCTCGAGACCTGATTGACTTGAGGATCAGCTCAGCCTCCAGTGTCGACTTTGACATTGAAGTCCCGGTGGTCGGGGCGGATAGACAGGCGAGGCCGGCCATCAGAGCCCGCTGCTGCTCCATGAAGGCAGCCATGCTGCTCTCCAGGGCCGCCATTCTGAGACCGAGCTCAGAAGGGTCCGCAGCTCCCTTACCTTACCTAGATTACTTCAATGCCATCTACCAAGGACTACCGCAATCCACATTCCTCAACTGCAAATGGCTCTCTATTCAACTACCAGAACCATACAAGCAGTAGCAAGGCAAAATCACAATACTCAAACAGCTCCACTGACTCCACTAAAGAGCAGTATAATATTCAAAACTATTATGTTAATCCACAAAACAATCCACTCAGACACACCACTCCCCCACATGCTACTTCAGCCCTCCCAACCACATAGATCTAGATGGACCTCCACGATGAACACGCTCATCATCCCCTATATCAGAACCAAATCCAGCCAGCAAGCATGTAAATGAGCCTTCCAACTATACGCACCTTCCATATGGAACAAGGTACCAGACCAGCTCAAGAATATCACTGACCTCAAGACATTCACAAAACATCTAGTTTCAGTACATTTCAACCCAAGCGCATAACTCCCATCTCAGAAAGAACATAGGAAGATGCCTATCACTACTGCTGTACATAGTCAGAAATATATATAGTTAAGAACTATAGAGTTCATATTTGCATGTTGTATATAGTTTAATGACACTGTTATAGTGTATTTTGCATTTTTTCTATGTAAACTGTCTTGACCTGGTGAAAGACAATATATAAATATAGCTGAATAAATAAATAAATAAATAAATAAATAGTTACAGTGCCTCACTCTCTTCAAACTCCACCCCAGAACCTGCCTATACTGTACATGGGTCGCAGAAAAACACATGCCTTCTTGTCAGCACCTAACCCCTCAGGTAATTTTATAAAAGCCCTTCATGCAAGAAAATATTTTTATTAAATTACCCCCTAAGGGTAGCTATATGATGTTCATTCCATGGTTGTAACATAAAGATATATTACCTCTTATTTTTATTTCTTAATCTTTCTTTATGAAATGTTTTACCTTAGGAAATTGCTTCCCCTTTAGGTTTAATATTCTGTGTCCATATGTTTCATTCCTGTTTCTTTGGGTAGATGGTTAATTACTCTCCTTCAGCTCTTGCTTATAGCCAAACTCAAACTAGCTTTCCTATCATAATCCAATACATACTCCATTGTATTGCTGTCAGTCCCTTGTAGTCCAACTTCTGCAAAATTTTCTTCATCTGAACCACATCACTCTTCACTAATTTTATCCATTACTGTTTCATGTTTATCATCTTTCTTTGCATAGATCACAGCTAAGATATTATTTCTAGAAAAACCTTGACAGGTATTGATATAAGGACGATTAGCAGTACTGGTGTTGTCATTTAGCCTCAAGGACTGAATCCCTGTACGTGGATGTCAGAGTTTTGTTAGTAAATATTCAAGCCAATCCTTAAGGCATGAAATATATTGGTATTTTCCACATTATCAAGTAGATAGTAGAAGAGGAGAAAGAAAGGTAGCACAGCACCAGTTTCTTTTTTTTTTTCAGAAAGGAAAGAGATACTTGCTTGTTTCCTGAAGAAAGGAAATGTTACTCACAAGAAAACTCTCTAATTTAAATTTGAACACTTAAATATTATTTTATTGTCTATTATTTTAATATTTCATAGAGAACAGCACTTTCAGATTAGTAGTCGATGTACTGAACTTCATTAGTATTAACATGGGAGTTTAATGCATACTAACAAATTAAATTAATACTAACAACTACATTAGGTCATATACAGACTCCTAAGGCATTGCACACCATTGTTCAGGTACCTTTTAGAACTCTTTATGTTATCCAACATTAAAATAATATAAATGTTTATCTTGATGAGTTGAGAGGGAAATGTATATCAGTGCACTTGTTACACTAACCCAGGATAATAAGTGCTAAATCTCAAGTTTAATGTAGCTTCATTTGAATCCAAAAATGAACTACACCTTGTAAGATAATAGTTGACCTTTTTTGTGCAATCAGTTCTTCATAACACAGACATAATAACAACATGCAGATAAGCACACCGATATGACAACCTATATAGGGATGTCTCACAATTTTAATCAGAATGTCTTCTCTAGACCTGTATTAGGTAGACGTGGGAGACTTAGAGCCATACAGTGTGGAAATCAAGAAGGAGATGAAATGAGCTGTAGATCCATGGAGGAGGAAGAAAAGGAAGGGTGGAGTTGTTGCTTGGTGACAGTTGAAGGGTACCCAGCTAGCAAACCGTGTAAGTGCCGCTGAATGGGATACTGAGCAGCACTGTCCATCGGTGCCACTGCTACATGCCCCGATACTAAGTGGTTTGCATCGGGGACTGCATTGGCTTTCTGGGGCAGACTGGAGATGGCACCTGTCATTAGTTGGGTAGCAGCGATATTGCCCAGTTAGCAACATGCAGGTAATGTAAGGCACAGCAAAGGTTGGCCTAACTTTATCCATGGAAGCTAACTGGGCAGCGGCTCAATATTGTAGGGCGAATTCAGATAATGCAGAGATTTTCTGTGCTACTTGTAGAAGTCATATTATCTGCATGAGTAGGTGGGATCAGGGCAGGATAAGGGCAGAGAATGGGCTTGTCTCATCAGCGTGCGGTAACTGTAGGATTTGTAGACTGCACAGGTGCACTTAATGCCACCTCAATGGGTGTCATTAGCTGTATTCACGATGTTGCCCAATCATGTTTTCTGCATGTTTAGTGTGTTATCTGCTGGAGAATTGCTGTGCGTGCTCCCAACACATAGCACATAGTTTTATCTGCTATTTGTTCTTTTTAGCCGAGTTAGCCGCAAAAGCTTAACACGGTTTAGTAAACCAGTCCACTATTTCCCATTTTCTGGTTACATGACTCCTTGTATGCCTGCCTTTTCTGTCCTGTGATTTTATGGAGTTCTTTTCCTCTTCTTATTTTATTTATACTGTTATTTTTGTTTTTTGTTTTTTGTTAATATCATTTTTAATAAACTTCACAAAGGAAAGGGTTACATACAGTATAATACCATTACAATTCATTTTTTTCTCATAACAAATAATCCCCTTCCCCCCCCCCCCCCCGCTTTCTTTCACTTCCTATTACTCTCTTTACACATTCCTTTATCTCTATCCCATCATAATTCTGTTCTATCCCTTGAACATTTATAATCTAAATCCCTCTTCCCCATTATACCTTCTGTATGTTCGTATTCTTATACCCATCACTTCCTTAATCATAATTTATATATTATTTGATTCTAACAGAAACATATATAACTCATTTCTAACTCCAAACAAACTTGCTCATGCTCTCATCCCCTCCCATTATCCCTTATACAGATAAGACCCCCCTACAAGATCCAAAGCCCCTCTACTGCTTTTTTAAATATGGATTCCATATCTTGTGAAAGATCCATTCTTTCCCCCTTATCAAATTTCACCGCCTCCTCAATTTTGTGGCACCAATCTGCCCTTGAAGGACCTCTTATGTCTTTCCACCTCCAAGCCACTGCTATTCTGGCAGCCAATTTAAGTTTCTCGTTTAACAGGTCTCCCCATTTCCCTGACCCCGCTCCCCTCGCCCCCCCCCCCCCCCAAGCAACATTTTCTTCTGACTCCTGGGTGCGCTCCCTCCTTTGTTTCCCAGCAACCCCTCCCACACCTCCCTCCAATATCTCTGCATTACCGGGCAACTCCACCACATATGGTAGAAATTCCCTATCTGTGCACAGCCTCTCCAACATAAATCAGTTTGTTGCACCCTAGCCAAGAACAACGTTTTGGGGGTATAATACATCCCATGTATAATATGAAGCTGCGTTTGCCTCCAGAAGGAGACCCCCGTGTTCCTATATATACTTTCATGTATCTTTTCCCACTCCCCCTCTTCTAAGTCCACCCCCAGCCAACTATGCCACCTTTTCCTATGCCCCTGCATGCCCCCCTCTTCCTCCTCTTCCAGCTGGATTTTATATATTTTTGATATAGCAGCTTTCGATGTCGTCCCTTTGAACAACACTAACTCCATTTGTGAGCTCAACCTTAGTAATTGATTCCTTATTTCACCTTTGTCTAGGAAGCATCTAAGCTGGAAGTATTGATAGAAAATAATTTTATCCTGATATAGCTCCTCTATACATTCCCCCGCTCCAAAAGATCCACAAATTTTACCCTTCCCTTCTGAACTCCCTGCTCCTTTCCTTTAAACCATTCCATTTCCCCAAATGGTGTACAATCCCCAATTCTTGCCCATGGTGACATTGGCGATGGGAACCACCCTTTCCGTCTTCCCAATTTGTAAATCCTTGATATAGCGTCCAACATGGGATGCGCATACCCTCTCTTACCTTTTCCCCCTCTCCTCCCTTCTCCAACCATTGAAATAAGGATTGAGATCCCATCATTACCCTCTCGAGCCCCACCCAAGCTGTCTCCCCCCTCTATGGTAATAATCTCTCCATGATTTGAGCACACAGGCCCGATAGTACCACACTAAAGACGGGAACCAAATCCCTCCTTGTTTTTTCCCCAGCCACAACCTACCAATTTTAATCTGCGCCCGCTCCCCCCCCCCCATACAAATCAAACCAATCTGGCCTCCCATTTTTTAATTATACCAGCTGGAATATGGATGGGTAGCTGGGAAAACACAAAAATAAATTTTGGAATAATATTCATCTTTATAGCTTCCCCCTTCCAACCCAGCTCAATGGTAAAGCTGCCCACCTCTCGAGTTCTCCACTAATTTTAGCTGCTAATTGCTTATAGTTGGCCTCAAATAATCTCTGTGGATATGCTATGATTCTCACCCCTAAATACTTAATAGCCCCATGAGCCCATTTAAAGGGAAAATTCCCAAGCTCCCCCTTCTTTAGCCCTACCAATGCCAACGCCTCAGTTTTTGCTAGATTTACCTTAAATCCTGACACTGCAGAGAACACTGCCAATTCCTCCAAAGTTGGGAGGAATTCCAGTGGTCTCGCCAGAATAACAATGTATCATCTGTATATAAGAGTATTTTATGCCGCACTCCTCCCACTGTAATTGGATGAATCCCCTGCTCCTCCTGTATCCGTATTGCTAACACTTCCATCACCACCGCAAAAAGCAGTCGTGACAGGGGGCATTCTTGTCTTGTCCCACAATGAAGCCCAAAGACTTCCGAATGTTGACCGTTCACCATAATCCTTGCTTTAGGGTTCACATATAAGGCCCTTACTCCCTGAATGAAATTCTCACTCAACCCCATTCTTCCCATCACCTCAAACAGGAAAGCCAACTCCACCCTGTCAAATGCCTTTTCAGCATCCAATGCTAGACAAAACGATAGTATGTTCTTATTCTTGACATGGTGGAGTAAGCCAACCGCCCTCCTCACATTATCTGCAATCACTCTCCCTTTAATAAACCCCATTTGATCAGGGTGGATCAAGTCCGGCAAAATCCCCTCCAATCTGCTCGCTAGGATTTTTGCATACAACTTTGCATCGCTATTGATTAATGGTATGAGCCTGAAGTTCTCACACTTATTAGGAGGGCATTCCTCTTTCAGTATCACCAAAATATTGGCCTGAGTCATCGACTCCGGCATCTTATTTCCCTCCATGATTCCTGTAAATAGTCTGGCCAAGAATGGAGCCACCTCCTCTTGCATTATATGACAATATTCTGCCAGATATCCATCCTCTCCTGCTGCCTTCCCTCTAGGAAGTTTCTCAATCCTTCTGACTACCTCCTCTACACTAGTGGGCCTCCCCAACCACGATGCTGTATCCTCCTCTATCTTAGGCAATTTAATCTTAGTTATATATTCATCAATCAATTCCTTATTGATCCCTTCCTGTCCTTTATATAATTGTTCATAGACCTGTTGAAATTCCATGCATATAGCATGGTTCTCCACTACCCTCCGTCCCTCTTTATCCACGATCTCCGCCACTATTCTACTTTCCCTCTTCTTTTGCAACTGTCTCAACAACATTCATCCTGCTTTATTCCCTCCCTCCATTACATTTCTCTTAGATGCTCTCATAAGCTTTTCAATGCCTTCCAGGTCAAGGGTGTTAATTCTTGCCCTTATTCTGCTTAATTTCTGCAAGGTGGATTTATCCCCATTTCTACTATGTTCCTTCTGCAGTACCTCCAGCTCCTTCATCCATATTTGCCTCTCTGTCTCACTCTCTTTTTTTGACTCCCAAATTGAATCATAACCCCCCTCATAAACGCTTTCCCCCCATCCCACATTACCGAGTCGGCCATCTCTCCATTATCGTTCAATTCCAAATACTGCCTCCAAGCCCTTTTGAATTTAATTTTCCCTTCCTCTCACTGTATCAATGATACATTTCCTTTCCATCCTCCTCTCTTCCCTCCCTTCCTCCTCCCATGCGGGGACCATATCCCCGTGACCATCCTGTGGTCTGATATCACTATAGGGTGTAATTGTATCTTTTCCAGCACTCCCAATTGACCCCTTTTCCCCATCAAGTAATCTAAATGGGAGTGCATTCCTTGTCTCGAGGTCTAGCACGTGTACTCCTTCCCCCCTAGATTTTCCCACCGCCACATATCCACCAAATCAAATTCCTCCATTCCTTTTTTTAAATTCTTTCCCCTCTTTCCCATGCAATTTGGTTCTGAAATTGGATCTATCTCTAGATCCTAGGGTGCAATTCATGTCTCCACCTATAACCCAGTCCCCTTTCGCTTCTTCCCCAAACTCTTGCAAGACTTTCTTAAAAAAGAATCCCTTTTTTCCATTGGGGGCACATATATTGAGCAGTGCTACTTCTTTTTGCTGTACCCTCCCAACTACCCATACCACCCTACCCATTGCATCTCCCCACTATTGTAAGGAATAAACATCACCCTCTTGTGTATGAGAATTGCCACTCCTCTTTTCTTAGAGTTATATGATGCACAAAACATTTGCTCAAACCCCATAGCTTTCAGTTTCTCATGTTCCATCTTCGTTAGGTGTGTCTCCTGCAACATTGCAAAATCCACCCTGTTTTTATTCAAATGGGTAAGTATTACTTTTTATAGGGCTATTAATCCCCCTCACATTGAGGGCGTCAACTTTATATCCCTCCCGCACTGGCATTTCTAATGTGATTTCTCTCACCGGTAATTTCCCCCATCCGCATCCATTGAACCCTCATCCTCACGAGCATTAACACAACAAGTTTAACATTTAATAAATCAACAAACCATATATCCTCTTCCCCTCTTTCCCTCCCCCCACTTTTTATTGGTTTATGGACCTCCATTAGCTCTATCTCTTTTCCATGCCCATCTTCTCCACTCGCACCGTCTTCTCGCTCTCCTACCCTGCTCCCCTTCCCCACCTCCTCTACCCATCTTTCTCTACCCTCCCAACTACCACCCGGGGCAGCCCAGAGAGCACCTACTTTTCCCATCCCCCTCCATTCTCATCCTCCCCCTCCCCAGGTTTTCTTTCCCATGTAAGCCTTCCCCTCTTCCCCGTATACAGCCTTACACACAATCTCCCGTCAGTCAATAGTCTCATTTCTGTGATCCACTCTGGAGTGGAGCTCACCATCAACCCTTGACTCCATGTAAGAACATTAACATCCAGCAATCCACAAGTCCATCTGACTCCCCTCTCACTCCACCGTCACCATCTGCTCTCTGTCCGTCTCTATCGATGTCGGCAAGTTTGCAATGTCTCTGGGATTTCTTTCGCTCCCTTTGGGTAATACTTTGTGTTTTGAGGAACTTCTCCAAAGCCTCTACTGAGCTGAAGAATCTTCTTGTCCCTTTCACTATCATCGTGAGTCGCGCTGGATACCATATCGCAACTTGAATGCCCTTCCTGGCCAGGGCCGCCTTTACTTTCAATAAATCCTTTCTTCTCTTAACTGTCTCCGACACCAAGTCTGTAAACACATATACGTTCCAGTTTGGTTTTTTTTTTAATATTAATAATCTTTATTAAGATATAAACAGGAATTACAATCAAGTCCACATCAAGGGGAAAGCAAGAAGGAAATACAAGTAATAAATGCTTACACTCATGATAACAAAAAACAATATAAGGAAACGCTAGGCCTGTGAAAAATATACAAAATGGCCCTAATTACATAGAAAGGAAGAAGAAACATCCTAATCACTTTCTTTAAAGGACAGGAACACTTTCAACTGATCAGATTCCATAAATATATACTTAGTCTGCTCATAAATCAAAATACACTTACATGGATACTTTAAAAAGAGAGAAGCACCTATTGCCAGGGCATGAGCCTTTAACAAAAGAAAAGCTTTCCTCCGCCTTTGTGTAAGTCTGCAAACATCTGGAAAAATCTGAATCGTGTTACCACAAAACAAATGATTCTTCTTAGAGAAATATAACCACAAAATTAAATTTTTATCCATTAAAGACACGAAAGAAACACTTAACGTAGCACGCTGATTAATCTCATCAGTAGAAGACTCAAAAAAAAGCAGAAACATCTAAAGAAACATTTTCTGCATCCCTGGCAATAGGCTTCTGTGGCAGACAATACAGGAACATAATAAAAGGAAGAAAATTTTATAGCATCAACATCTTCAGTTAATAGAACCTCCTTAAAATACTTATGGAGATGAGTGCGTGGAAAATTCAAAAACCTTAAATTTTTTGCATGAGTCGCATTCTCCAGGGTTTCTCTTTGATGGTGTATTGTAACATTATCCTGAACAGAAGAAGATACTACGGCCTGAACCACGGAAACCTGACCCTCTAATTTATTCAAAGCAGTATTATATTTACCAGTAGACTCATCATGAGTACCCAACTTCTGAACCACTTCTTTAGAAAATTGTGAGACCTGGGAAAGAGAAGCATGCAATAATAATTCCATGCATGCGACCACTTCCCACACGTCCCGCAAAGAAACTTCCACAGGGGAGATAACATTCAAAGCCGGAGCAGAAAAATCCAGCACCGATGGAAGAAAAGACCGTTCATTTTTGTCCACATCAGGCAACAAAGAAGGAAGTTCTGAGTCACCCAACAAGGGCTCTCTGACCGGATTATCCATTCTGGAAGGTGAAACCCTCTGAGACATGACTTCCTGACCGGGTAGGGCAGACCCCAGCACATTAGGAGAGGTAACAGAGATAGTACTCACGGACCCCAGGGTCAAGTCCTACTCCTCCTGCTCAACCTGGACGCTCTGTAGATGATGATCCATAGGACCCACGAGCTTAATGGTCGTAGTGCCCAAGGCTGGAAACACCTTCTTCCTTCGCTTTCCCATGGAATCCCCAAGATACTTCCTCGTTACTCCTCGTTACTCCGAAGGGGCTCCAAAGGGGCATGACAAGCCCCTTTGGCCATGCCCCTTCGGGCACGTGACCACGGGTGCGCGCCCACGGGTCGCGTACCATGGTGGGCTGGTGATTTTGTAGCGGCCCGGGAAGGGCGGAATAGCAGCACTCCTTCTCCAGCGGTGAACACACAGGCCCAGCAACTCCTCCTACTTCCCGGCATCTCTGTGGTGGGCCGGCGATTTTGTAGTGGCCTGGGAGGGGCAGGACTGCAGCACTCCTCCTCCAGCGGTGAACACATGGGCCCAGCAACTCATCCTGCTTCCCAGCGTCTCCGCGGTGGGCCAGTGATTTTGTAGCAGCCTGGGAGAGGGGCGTGACTGCAGCACTCCTCCAGCAGTGAACACATGGGCCCAGCAACTCCTCCTGCTTCCCGGCATCCCCGAGGTGCGCTGGCGATTTTGTAGCATCCCGGGAGGGGCAGGACTGCAGCACTCCTCCTCCGGTAGTGAACACATGGGCTCAGCAACTCCTCCTGCTTCCCCTACCTTCCGGTTTTTATATAGTACAAATTTAGATTTCCTTGCTGCTTTTATAACATGTTCTCTGTCCTGAAATCTAAGCAGCTTCACAATAAGCCCGCGGGTTTGCTGATGGTTCTGGCCTTGGCCTCAGCTCCCTGTGAGCTCTCTCCACCTCAAATGGAGTTGGAGAGGGGGGCCCCGGGAAGCATGCTGAGAGCATATCTTGCATAAACTTAACAGCGTCCTCTCCCTCCACCCCCTCTGGGACTCCGAAGATTCTTACATTAGATCTTCTGTCTCTGTTCTACATATCTTCTGTCTTGGAATGAAGCCAGCTCACCTGCTGCTGTAAGGTGGTCACCGTGCGCTGCAGAGCCATTTGACTGTCTTCCGTCTTACTAACTCTGGCTTCCACCTCCTCCAAATGCCTGGTTCCCCTCCTCTCCTTCTGTCCTTCGGGCCTCCGATGAAGACACTGGTGATGCAGGCGATGCCGGTGCCGGCTGGGCCCTCACCTCCTCTAGGTTATTCTTCTCCACTCCCGCTCTTGCTGCATACAGCTCCTTAATGGTGGCTCCTGGCTTAATTTTTACTACCTTCGGCATTCCTTCTCCTTTTCTGCTTCCTCCAAAGCTACAGGGATACCGTATTCTTCCAGTTTTGGTCGGTGCGGGTCGGGGCACGCTCTTACCCACATCCTCCTTCCTCCGTGGCTACACCGGAAGTCCCATTCATACTGTTTTTAATTACAAACCGCCTTACTGGTCCCTCTGAAAGGCGGTTAAGCAAATATAATAAACATAAACATAACTTCTAGTACATGGCTGTAGTAAGCATTACTGTGCTGGTATGATTGTTACCGTGCAGGAAATTCATACAATAAAGCTCTTTTCTGTATGGTAAGTGCACAAGATGATGCTAGGAATGTCCCCAGCAGTTACCACACAGTTTTTACACTTCATTCAAAGTAATTTGGGCATTTACCACTTGGTACAAGCTAACGTTTACTGCATTTAAGTAAAGGAGTCTTTAAAAAAAACATGTATGGTAGTATACCATGGGTACTTTATTTCATAAAAGGACAATTTTCAGACAGTTTATTTCGGCATGTAAATCTTTATTTAGTTGTATAAATGGCTTTAAAAATTGTCCTCTAGATTGATAGTTTTTGCTATTTAAAATAAATGTCTTCCTGTTCTAAAAGTTCTTTCTCCATAAAAATCTCAAAGATTTTCACAGCAGTGAAGGCATTACTCGGGGGTTGTATTCGCTCAGCAGATAAGTGTCATTAATTGCTTAATTGCCATCATAGCCCATTTATAGTTCTATTTTTCATTTCAGTTGGGATGCTGAATAATATGAAATTTGTGAGGAGTCAACACATGGAATTTATTTTTTGCAAGTCTTTCTGGCAAGATCATTCAGACTCCAGGCAGGAGACAGACGTGTGCTTACAGTACAATTCCAGTTGCTCGCTGTTCTGGACTGCAAAATTTGATAACCTCTTTAGCACCTTTTTTCTTACTCATGTCATCATATTTTCTGAGTGATCAAATCATTTCATTGTGCTCTAAACTGGATTTTAATGCATGAGTTTGAGGAATATATGCTTGCACAATTTCTAGTAATTTTTCTTTTCACAGCTCTTCTTTCACGGCAATACAGTAGTTCTGGGGTTTCTTGAAAAATAATACACATTCTGTAAGCATGCTGATCACTATTCCTGTTAGTGATATAATTACTACTGTATGTTTTCAGCTTTTAACAGTCTTCAGTTAATATTCATCAATGCTTAATGTAAAAGTGAGACTGCACAATAAGGCTGCTTACTATATATGAAGTAGAGGAGTTGATAAATTAATCAGCTGTTTAAAGATACAAGATTTAGGACAAATAAGATCTCTTCATCGGGCAATATCTTGCAAAAATCATCTCAGTGATTTCAGAATCAGATGAGTTTTTTCTGTGACGCTGAAGAGGAAAATATAATTAAATATTTGACCTCAGCTCCATGAAAAGATCACTGGAACCAACTTGTTCTTGCTAGAACTAACTTAACCTGTTACCACAATTTTGATGTTATTTACCTGTAATATAAGACTTCTACTTAGATATCTATACTGCAAAGCTTTTAAGAGATATAAAATAAAGTTAGCTAAATCTTATTGATTATTCAGAAATATTCATAAACCCCACAGATGAGTCATCAAAAGCAGGGGTATGAATCTTGCTGTGATTTGCTAATCCTGAACTTCTTGTTAAATTAAATTGAAGGTGTTGGTGAGCTATGGTCCCCCTTGCTGTATGTAATAGGGAAAGTGGGTGCAGTGTGGTTTGGGGAGGATAGGTGCTTTTGCATGAGCTGGGATTAGGTTTGAGGCTGGGTTGGGAAGGGTTTGGCTGAGTTTGAATGTAAACTCCTCTACTGTGCTATTGGATAGCAGGTAGAAAGGCATCTTGGGAGAGTGGGAAGAAGGAGAGAAAAGGCTGGTGTGCATTTGGTGACCCACCTCTTCTTTCCTTTTCTCTTCTCCCAACACTTCTGCAGCAGCTTCACAGCTTTGTTTGTGTTTTTTCTTAACTGTGTGCAGAGGCAGCTTGCTGGTGCCCATGCTGAAGTCTGCTACAGAGCTGTAGAGATCCTGTTATGTGGACTTGTTCAGTAAGAACCATGGATTCCTCCAGTGCTATGTAGCCATGGTCTTTATGAGTCCATGGGCAGAAAGCTCAGGTCAGCTGCAGCTGAAGCTGAGCCTACCAGAACTGAGACATGGACCTTGCACAATTCAACATGGTGATCTAGCAGTTCATCAGAACTGGGAACCATTGCTCAGGGAGCTCAATCCACCCTGACTGTGGCAACCTCAGGTATCGGTCCAGACTCTTGTGGGCCTGCATTAGTGATGGGAGGATCAGGTAAGCCAAGGAAGTCAGGTAAACAGCCAAAAAAGCGAGGCAGGAGGGACAGAGATAGGGGCAGTTCTTGGGAGGAGTCTGCACCAGCTTAGGATGCAGTTTGAGTGGTGCTGTGTTTGGGGGGTGGTGCCAAGACAGTAGATAGGTTTATTCTCATACTGGCCTGATGTTGGAGGGGTTGGGGGTGGTGCTATGGACGGTGTTGACCCTATGCCTTTTTCTTTTCTTGGCCCAGCAGGGACTAGCTGGCCAACATTCCCAGCAGCACAAATGTGCTTTGGCTAGAACCTTTTTAGGTTGAGTTGGCTGGCAAGCTGGGGATGAAAGAGGTTCTAGATGATATGCGGGGCAGGAGGGTGGAAGCCTCATTGGGCCTTCCAGCCTGTCCCAGCCCCCTTATTTTTATGCAGACCCTTTGTTGTGGTCTGCATCCTGGCCTTTCAGGTGGGGTGGTCCACAAGTTCCTCTTGGTCAGGTTGTTATGAGTGTGATGCTAGTTCTTTGCAGTGGGTAGGCGGAGATCTGGCTGTTGTTTCTACTGCAGATCTGGGGGTTTCTTCTGGTCTTCCTGTCTTAGTTCTCTTTGCAGGGTCAATGGCTGGGGCCAAATCCCTTATCTCACAAATTTTCAGTTCAAGGGGTGGTTGTTGATATGTTTTCAGTGGTACAGAGTGATGTCCACTGAGCTCAAATGTTATCTGCAAAAAACCTAAGTCACATGGATTAAGCAGCTTCCTGAGGTGGCTAAGAGTGGAGTGCTGGTAGAGGTCCCTTCTTCAGGTGAGTTCCTGAGCTTGGCTATGCAATCTGGTATGTCAGCTAGGGCGGATGGGGCAAGGCAAGGACAAAGAAGGGAAAAGGAAGGAAAAGAAAAAAGGGTAATGTTAGGAAGTGTGATAGCTCAGAGTCTTCTTCTGAGACAAAGTCTTTGTCTTCCTCATCTGGTTGAGAGGACTCAGTTGTGATTTTAATTGGGGAGGTGGGTGTTGCAAGTCATAGGGGTCAGCCCACTATCATTGCTTTGATGTAGCTTTTGGAGTCTATTCTTCATTCTTTATGGAAAAATATTAGCAAGAGGAAGTACACTGATATTTTTCATCTAGTTGAGGGGCAGTGAATAAAAAGGGATACAAAAAAGAAGAAAAAGGAGGAAGCGCTCATAAAGGATAACTAGGTATCAAAAAATATTGTCTATTTTTTTGGTTAGCTAGCATGGTAGGCAGGTATGAGATTTCATGGTATGGATTGCTCTTGGCTTTCATGAATTCAATCCTGGAAGCTTATCAGTCACACCAAGGCTGCTCTTGACTGAATTAGAATAACAAGATGGAAGAAAACGCTCACATCATGCTTATGCAAGACATGAATCTTTGGCTGACTGAGAAGTCAAGTTTCACGGTGAAATCTTTCATTGATGTGGGTAGGACATTTTGAGCCACCAGTAGGCACAGTGCAGTGGGTAAATCAGAGGGGTCTGATGTCTGTTGGTGCTTTAATTCTTTCTCCTGTATTTTCAGAGACTGTGAATTCACATTCTCCATGGTGTGCTGCTTCTATAGAAGGAAAGTGAGCTTGGGCTTAGATGATGGCTTTTTTAAAAATTATTTATAGTGGAGGAATAGCCTAGTGGTTAGAGAAGTGGTTTGGTAACCAAGAGACCAGAGTTTGATCCCCACTAGCAGTCCATGTGTCCTTGGGCATATCACTTAAACCAACAATGCCTTGGAAGAAAGGTCTGGTAATCTACTTCTGATCACAGTGCTAAGAAAACCCAGGAGCTGCTGGATCACCAGGAGTCAGCATTGACTCAAAGGTGCACATTGCATTGTTGCTGCTCCTCCCATGGTGTAGCCCATCCAACATTCAAATGCAGGTGTGCAAAATCCATAGCTGAAGCAAGGAAAAGAAAAAGAGGATTGGCCTGTATGGGCTCTTGCAGTGGTGGACATCATGGCAAACCTGATTGACTTATTATCTGGTCAGTGAGTTGCTCATATGATTTGGGAGGTGTTTTTAATTTAGCTTTTAAGATTTCTTTTGAGGGTGAGCTTCATAACAGGATGCAGAATTCTATCGTTATGTTGGTTGCTGGAAGTGGTAGAGAAGAAGATCCAGGCAGAGTTAGCTTGAGGAAAGGTTGCTAGGCCTTTTGCAAAATGACCTTTTCCAATATTGTTTTTGTCCCCATTGAAAGAAGTGTCCAAGAAGGAATCAAGTGAGTTCCAGCTAATTCATAATTTGTCTTAGTCGCCAAGTCGGTCTGTTAATGATAGTATATCAAAAGAGCTCTGTAGGATGCAGTATGCTTCCTCTGATTTGGCTGTGAATCTAGTTTGGAAATATGGCCCTGGTGTGCTGCTGACAAAAATTGATATTGAGTCTACATTTCAATTCTAGCTTATGTATCCTTCATCATTTCTGTTATTGGGATTTTGTTTTCAAGGGCAATATTATTTTGACAAAAAGCTTGTTCATGGATTGCTCCATGTTTTCCAGTCTCTTTGAAAAGTTTAGTAAATGTTTGCATTGGGTATCTGAGCAGGTGTCATGATCACATAGTGTGGTTCATTATCTCAATGCTTTTCTGTTTGTGGGTCCTGCTGGCTCCGATCTATGTTTTAAGTTATTTCAGGCATTTCAGGGACTGGCAGATTGTTTTGGCATTCCATTGGTGAGTGACAAGACTGAGGGACCTGCATGTATGATCACATTCTTGTTCACTTAAATCAACACATTGGCTATGATATCCAGGCTACCTGCTTCAGAGATGCAACATTTATGGATGCTGGTTGTTGAGAGGGCTGCTGTGAAGAAGTTCACTACATCAGATGCAGATGTTGATTAGCATTTTGAACTTTGGCTCTTGGGTAATTCCGATGGGCAGGGTCTTTACTAGGCATTTGACATTTGCTACGAGGTAGGTGCGTCCAGATCATCACTTTATTAGGGTCATTTCAGCAATGCAGTAAGATCTGCAGGTGTGGGATTCCTTTTTGTAGGAGTTTAATGGGCTGTCAGTTTTCAGAAACCCTACAATCTCTGCCTATGACCTAAAGCTCTTTTTGGACATGGCGGGTGGGTTCAGATTTGGTGATAATCTGCAAGGAGCATGGTGTTCTGCACTATGGCCATCACTGTGGGTCAGCACTGATGTTATGCAAAATATTTTGTTTCTGTGGCTCTTGCAGTTTGGCTAGAATGGTTGAGACACAGAAATGTGGCTTTTTGGTTGGACAACATGGGCATTGTGGAGCTTATCAATAGGCAGTCTACAAAGTGTTTGTTGGTTTCTAATTTATTTAGGAAGCGTTGCAGTTTATGATAGGTATATTTCCATTTTCATATCATTCCTCCAGTTCAGTCCTCCACCTCTGGGATGTAACAGAGCAGTAATCATTGGGAGGGACCTTTCTAGCCTGCTCGTAACACTGATGACTCAAAACAGGCATCATTCGCCGCCGCAACATCGAGGCGGTAGTGCCTACTGAAAGTATGAAGGGACGACCAGGTGGCCGCCCTACAGATTTCCCCTGGCGGAACCAAACTGTGTTCCGCCCAGGAAGTCGCTTGCACTCTAGTAGAATGAGCTCGTAAGCCCGTTGGAACCGTCAGACTTTGCAGCAGATAAGCTGATGCAATCGTCTCTCTAATCCACCTGGAAATGGAAGCCTTCGCCACCGCTTCCCCTCTACGGATACCTCCGAACACCACAAATAGACGGTCCGACTTGCGAAAGACTTCCGAAACCTTCAAGTACTGCCGCAACACCCGTTTTACATCCAAACGGCGCAAACTGTGGTCCAAGTCGCTCCCCTCCAGTGAACCTAGCACTGGCAGAGACACCGTCTGATTCCGGTGAAAGGGAAACACCTTAGGCAAAAAGGACAGAACGGGCCGCAGAACTATGTTTTTACTGGAAAAGGACAAGAACGGTTCCCTACATGATAACGCTTGTAACTCCGAAATGCGTCTTGCCGAACAGATAGCAACCAAACACACGTATTTTAAAGTCAAGTCCTTAACCGAGGCCCAGTGTAATGGCTCAAATGGTGCTTTGGTTAATGCGCCTACCACCAAATTGAGATCCCATTTTCACTGTAAGCACAAATCACGAAATTGAGATGTGCAACTCTTATGTTCATTGTAAACCGCACTGATGTCGAATAGCGCGGTATAAAAGAGACTGCAAATAAATAAATAAATAAAAACTCTACGTGAGGGCCTCAGTCTGGTTATTGCTTTGAGGAAATGCAACACATCAGCATGGGTGCCGAGAGCAATGCCTTGTACTTTGCCTTGATAGCACGAAAGAGCTGCTAGCTGGACTCACAAAGAACTGGCTGCAAGACCCATATCAAATCCATCTTGTAGAAAGCTTAAGATCCAGGGAACGTAAACTGTAGCCGCCCGGATTTGCCACCTCGAACACCAGTCCTCAAATATACGCCAGACACAAACATATGTAAGCAACGTGGACTGTTTCCGCGCTCTAAGAAAGTTGCAATGACTGCCGCTGAATAACCCTTTTTCTTCAGTCTCACCCTTTTAATGGCCAAACCGTAAGCGAGAACCGATCCACCTGAGGTATGTGCAGTGGCCCTTGGACCAACAGATCTGCCGACACCGGCAACCTCTAGGGCTCCCCATCGAGTAGGCGAATGAGATCGGCGTACCACGGACTCCTTGGCCAGTCCGGCGCCACCAATAGCACTCTCCCCAGACGAGCCTCGATCAGCTGAATCATCCGGCTCATTAACGCGCACAGAGGGAAGACATAAAGAAGACCTATCGATGGCCACCGATGCAACAGTGCATCTATGCCTTCCGACATTCTTTCTCGCCGCCTGCTGAAGAAACGACTGACTTTTGCTAACTGAAAGGTCGCCATTAGGTCCATCATCTGTGGACCTCATCGGTGAACTATCTGTGCAAAGACGTCCTGATGCAGCTCCCACTCCCCCACATCCACTCGGACCCTGCTGAGAAAATCGGCTATCACATTGTCCTTCCCTGTAATGTGCGCTGCCGAGGTCGCTGTCAACCGACTCTCTACCCAAGAGAACAGAGCGTCCGCTTCCTCCTCCATGGCTGCACTTCCCGTGCCACCCTGTCGATTGATGTAGGCCACTGCCGCAACGTTGTCCGACAAAACATGCACTGCCCGACCTACCACCGATGCCTTGAATGCCTGAAGCGCTCGAAAGACTGCTCTCAGCTACAGCCGGTTGATCGACCAAGAGCTTTCTTGAAAGGACCATTCACCTTGCGCAAACCGATCATCGCAATTGGCTCCCCATCCCACAAGACTCGCGTCCGTCAATAACGGAAGCCACTCTGGCTGCTCCAGAGACATCCCAGCAGTCAGCACGTTTGGAAGCAACCACCACCGAAGAGACTGCCTGACCTTGACCGGGCAGGGGAGCCATTTCTTCAATGAATCGGACTGATGTGACCACCAGTGAAGCAGCGCTTTCTGTAAAGGCCGCATATCAAATCTGGCCCAAGGTACCACTTCCAGGGTCGCCAGCATTGTTCCCAGCACACGTAAATAAGTCCACGCTGAGAGAGCAAGAGTGGACCTTAACTTGCACACCAATTGCCAAAGTACTTGGACTCAATGGTCTGGCAAAAACACCTGTCCGCTCTGCATGTTGAACCGTACCCCCAGGTACTCCAGATCCTGGGAGGGTACTAAGCGGCTTTTGGCTGGGTTGACTACCCAGTCAAGACTCTGCAAAACCTTTACCACTTTGTCCGTCACCTGAACACTCTCAGCTTCGGACTTGGCTCAAATTAACCAATCGTCGAGATATAGATGAACTAGAAGTCCTTCCTTGCGCAACGCTGCCGCTACCACCATCATAATCTTGGTGAAAGTTTGTGGCGCTGTCACCAGACCGAAGGGCAATGCCTGGAATTGATAGTGTCCCCAAGGCAGAGCCAATCACAGAAACTGTTGATGAGCTGCTCTGATGGGGATGTGTAAGTACGCTTCCGTAAGGTCGAGGGACGTCAAGTACTCTCCCTGATGCACTGCCACAATGACAAACCGCAATGTTTCCATTCTGAAATGTGGTACCCGAAGACACCGATTCACCCCTTTCAGGTCTAATATAGGGTGCAGAGCCCCGTCTTTCTTTGGCACCATGAAATAAATGGAGTCTAGACCCACGCCATAGTCTGTCACCGCACCGGTACGACAGCTCCCATTTGTAAGAGCCGATCTAATGTCGTGCGAATCACCAGGGTTTTCCGTTGACCTCTGCAGGGAGACATTACGAAGGAGTCCCGCATGGGCCATGCCAATTCCAGCGCATAACCCTTGCGAATTATATCTAACACCCACTGGTCGGACGTGATGTGGGGCCAGGCAGGAAGAAATTCCCGAAGTCGCCCGCCTTTCGGTTGACCTCCCATCGGGACCCACCTCTTTTCATTGCGGCTTCCAAGTCGCCGCTGCAGAGCTTGCTGTGAAACCTCTATTTTCTCCTCGAAACCCCCGAAATCCCTGGGCCTGAAAAGCAAACAATCCCCTTTGGGAACCCCCCAAAATGAGATGTGCGAAATCTCCTGAAATCCCAAAACTGGCACCGAAAGGCCTGCACGGACTTCCTCTGTTTTGGCCTATCCTCCGGGAGCCTACCACCCTTAGACTCCCCGAGATCCTTTACCAACTTGTCCAGGTCTTCCCCAAACAGCAACTTCGCCTTAAATGGGAGTTTACTAAGACGGGACTTGGACGAACCATCGGCCGCCCAATTTCTCAACCACAGAGATCTGCATGCAGCCACCACGGAAGCCAAACTGTTAGCCAGTGCCCTAATAAAGTTGTAATGGACATTTGCTAAATACGCCAAACCGGATTCCAGACGACCCAGCTCCCTGATTTCTTCCTGTTCCAGGCGAGTGGACTGCCGTAGACGCTGAGCCCAGCGGAGACACGCTCTTGCCACTCAAGCTCCACAAATGGAAGCCTGCAATGACAGAGCGTCCGCCTCAAATGACTGTTTCAGTAAACCATCGATCTTCCTATCCTGCGCATCCTTTAGGGCCGCGCTACCTTCCACTGGTATAGTCGTCTTCTTCGTAACCGCTGACACTGCCACATCAATTCGCGGAGATCGGAACTTCTCTTTGTCCTTATCCACCAAGGGATATAGCCTGTTCATAGTCCTAATCCCTCTTAGGCCCACTTCCGGCTGATCCCACTCCTCCTGGATCATCCAGTCTACCACCCGGTGAACCGGAAACACAACCTGTGTTTGCATCACCGCTTGAATAATAGGGTCTTCCACCTCTTCTTCATCTTCTGCCTGTGCAGCGAGATTTAGCGTCTGAAGGGATTCCGTGATCAGCGCCGTCTGCTTGTCCCTGCGAAAGACCCATATGATTTTCACCTGATCCTCTGGTTCTTGGATCTCCCCTTCTTCCAAATCCTCCATAACCTCATCATGCTCCAGCTCGGGGTCCTCAGTCTCTGGCCAGTCGCCATCAGCGGGCAAAAGCTCACGAGTCCTCGACCTCTTAGGAGCAGTCTGGAAAACGCCCTCAGCGTCACCTACCCCAGACAGTTGCATAAGAGTAAGCAGAGACAAGGGCTCCAGCCCTTTTCCCTGACGTCGCAAGCAAAAGGCTTGGTGCATAATTAGCACAAAGTCCGGGCAAAAATCTCCGAGATACGTGCTTGCTCCCGAGACTGGTAGTGCCCCTGACAGACCTGCTGAGACTTCCAGGCCGGGCCCTTGCAATGAGGCCCTCACTGCCTCACCTACCATCCCAGCCGGCACCTCCTGAGTCTCGGGAGCAACCTTGACTTTCTTCTGCTGCTCCACGCTGGTAGACAGCGTAGCACAGCCGCGGCAGATACCGGAGTCAGCCACAGTTCCTCTGCGGGTGCCACAGACCACACACTGAGGGCGTGAAGCCATAAAGCAGACACCCCCAGTCGAATAACATTTAAAGATAGTTTTCTTTTTTTTTTTAAATACTGGGCAAAAGTAGGAGTGGCAAAACCTCCCCCCACCAGGAGAGACCCCCGGGTCTGCTGGCCTAAGTCTTGAAGGCACCCAACACTCAGAGCAACCTTAAGACCGGAAAATGAAATTTAAAGAAATGAAAGAAAATAAAGAAAATAAGGGAAAATAAGCCCTCTACACTGACAGGGGCAGGGCTTCCTGATGGCCGTGTTTCAAATCAGGCCAGCAGCCACATGGCACACACACGCTCTTCAAAATGGCTGCCGTCAAACTCAATCTGGAAATGGCACCAAACAGCA
The DNA here is from genome assembly GCA_033557465.1 of Ichthyophis bannanicus. Lineage (NCBI taxonomy): Eukaryota > Metazoa > Chordata > Amphibia > Gymnophiona > Ichthyophiidae > Ichthyophis > Ichthyophis bannanicus. Next base: position 727,948,216 of record CM066036.1, on the reverse strand, counting down.
ACGCTGTGAAATCTCCCACTTCAGGCCGGCCCACCATGTGAAGGCCTGAACCTCTTGCCAGTCCCCCCTATGCCCACCAAGATCTTACCCAAGGCCTTTTGCGCTCCATCCAGGAATCTCCTGCTCAGCGCGGCCCCGCTCAGCACCAATGGGAGTAAGCTGCCGGCGAGACAACACACTCACTCACTGCCCTCTCTCCGATCAACCGCGGCTCAGATCACTTCCTGCACAGCGGGATCAACGGGATGAGTGTGGCTGCAGCAGGGCTCTCCTCCGGATAGTCAAGGAGAAGAGATCTGACCTTTCAGAAATGTTTTGAAAGTGCCGACAGGAAAACAGGCAGGCAGGGACTGGATCAAGAAGGGTATGCCGTTTGTTTTTGTTTTTATTAAAGGTACAGTAACCAAATTGATAAGTTAAATGAGTGGACCCAATCAACCTAAGCTACTCTACACTACAGGGTCCTTATCTGTTCCTCAAGTGAGCCCAGACCTAGGCTCACGACGTCCTCCTGCTTTATGGAGACTGGACACACACTGGGACTGATGGGACAGACCAGCAGGCTACATCCAGTGATGTCATGATTTTGACATGCCCAGTCTCCAAGCTGCAGGAGGAGGTGCACAACCCAGAGGTGGAGGACTGAACTGGAGGATGATAAGGAACATGTCATTCCACTTTTCCGTTTAGAACATTGGTTGCCAGTCACCTCTAGGGTCTCCTTCACGCTTTTGGTTCTTATCTTCCATGCATCCTACTTTGGCCTTCCCTCTTTCTTGTCCTCATTCCTTGTGTCCTACACTCCCTCCTGCTGTCTTTGTTCCACCATGCTCAACTTGCTTGTGCTTCCATGTCTCGTGAGGGTCACACGGTGACTGCTCATTCTTCTACCTTTTGGGTTGCTGCTCCTATATTCTGCAACTCCTTGCACCCTCCGCACCCTCCCTAGTGTTGTGAGTTCTCCTATAGCCATTTTAAGGCCCAGCTGAAGGGTCACCTTTTTTCCTGGGTATTCCCTTCTCCCTGATTGTCGATCATTCTTTTTGCCTGCTCGAGTCATTGTTTCTCTTGCACTTCAGGACTCTCTCGCTCCTTGTCTTGTCTTCCCCCTTCTTGTCCCCTTTCATTTTGTGTTTTAGTTTGCCACTTTGACTTTGTAACCTAGATCCTTTTCTCTTTCTTCCCCTCCTTCTGCTGTCCATGTGGTATTTGTTGTCCTGTGGTGCATGTTGTTGATTTTTCCTTTTTTACGAAGAGTTTTGGTTGGGGCAGTCTGTCAGCATCATTTTGGGTAAAGCAGCTTTTGAAGACTTTGGTGCGGCAGGCCCATTAAGCACAACCTGTTGATGTGTATGTGGGCTGCTTTGGAATTTGTGTTTAGTTTGGACTTTTGAGATGTGCTTATTTTGTGCATTTTTTTCTTTGGGTTTTTTTTTTAGCCCATTGAGGATTGTGGCGTTGTTGGGATATTTAAGGTAGAACATGCTGCAGGGTGGTTTGCAGGTGGGGCAGATAAATTGAAGCTGGATTGTTTATCTTTTCTTATTTCACAATCTAAGATTGATCATGTTGGAAAAGGTGTCCTGCTATTCTTGAATGGTTACTTGCCCTTTGAGTAATATGAGGTGATATTGTGTGATGTGCCCTGTGGTGAGTGTATTTTTTTTCTGACAGGCTGATGCTTCCTGTCAAACTCAGTATCAGTTTGTCTTTGTGATTTAAATGACTTTAGAGAATTTAGGCTGCAAGTTCTGTTTGTACAGCTCCCATTATTTTAATATTGGGATAACTATGCATATGAGGAGATGGTGTTCCACGGCTTATCATGGCTACATCCATTATGGGGATAGGATGTCATCAAGAACTAGCTAACTAATTTATTTTCTGTTTCAGATCAGGGTTTTGGGCGTAGGGTGAACTGACTGGTCCACACTCTTTGATCTACTGGGCCTGTCAGCATACAGCTGTGCATTTGCTGGTGCCTCACCTGGGACCTGGAGTTGGAGTGGCTTTGCCAGCATGGGTTTGCCAGCCTCAGTTTCTTCTGCTGGTGCAGCAGGTAGTTCAGCTTTGTCTAGATCCCGAGGCCTTCTTGATTCATTTGAGGGGCAATAACATGGGCAAGCAGTTATACAAGTTTTGGCATTATTGTTGGATTGTTTGCAGGAAGTTATTCTTTTGTGGTCCAATATTGTTCCAATGCATTATTTTAGGGAGCAGCGTAGGTTGCATCGGGGATGGCAGAGATGAACAGGCAAATTGGGCATTAAGTGACCACCATGGTGGGCTTTAAATTAAGCATTAAGGTGTGGATGTAGTATGTGTGGGTTTGTTCAATAGAGATGAAGTTCATTAATCCTATATTGGTCTGGACTTGATGTTGAATGACTGGACCAAGTCCTTGGAACGGTTATCTGGGCCATGTGGTTTTGGGGGAATGGGGTGTAGGGGTTTTGCACTGTATCCAGTGGCAGTTTTCCTGAGTCAGTTGGGGTCAATTTATGCTAGGGGATTGAATTATTTTGCCAAAAGGTTGTCTGATGGGTCATCATTATTTTGGATGATGCAAGGTTCACTGGGCAATACAGGAATCCTTTTTAGTTATGGTGGGGTCCCTAGGGGATTGTGGTTGTCTATGGAGTTCCCTCTTGCTAAACTATGGTGGGTGGGGTGTGGGATAATATGCTGTTATTTAGTGGAACTTCTTTCACAGTGTTGTGTTCACTGGCTTGGATGTGGCAGGTGGAGGTTCAGCAGCAGTTGCAATAAACCTGCAGGTTCAGCAATATGTTTGCAATAAAGATGCAGCCTCTTTATCCAAATATTTTTGTGTGGCCTTTTCTGTAGGGGCAATGGAGGTGGAGTGGTGGGATTATTGTGGGAAGAGCACCCTCACAGCTACCATCGTCATATGTTATTTTTCTCAGAAATAAACATACTCATCCTGATAACTGTGCAAAAACTATTCATTTGATGGTGGATAATTTATATTTGTAAGAATCTCCATTATAGTGTAGTATATTTTGGCATCTATGTGCATTTACCACTGATTAAAGGTTTTGCCCTATTTAATGAAACAGTTATAGCTTGAACAAAGAAAACTCAGTTAAGAAGTCTATTTTGCTAAAGAGCACTATGCAGTTGTCATGGCTTTTGGTGCATGGATTGCACCAAAAGCAATCTGTGCAGCCCCGCAATCCACCTAGACTCTATTCTCCCACTGGCTCTTCCCAAGAGCCGGCAGGGGGCAGGAGGGGGCAGAGTGTGGATGGGCCGCCCGGTGGCATGTACAAGGCCAATTCAGGTCACAGCCCTGTACGTACTGCCAGACCTGCTGGGGTGTGCTGCTTATATCACCTTAGAGGTGGTATAAGCAGCACAATTGGGACGATCGGTGCAGGGTAGCCACCCCTGGGGCCGGGGCTGGGTGTGGGAGGGTCCCCATCGCCTGATCCAGGCCATGGGAGGCCAGCCATGGGTCAGGCGGTGGGGATTTGGGGGGTTGGAGCCGTGGGTGTTTCGGGCACCTGAGGGGAAGACATCCCTGCAGGCAGGAATGGCACGCCAGGCCATCCTCGGACCCTATCAGGCTCCTGCTAGAACGTTTTGTTGACACAGACCATAATCATGTCTTAACGGTCCCGACGGAATGGGGCTCCACTGCCTACTGTAACTGTTAGCTCAGAGCCATGACAATCAGCATAGGCTGATTTCTGTGATAACTGTGACTCAGATATTGGAATATTAAATGTGCGGGTTAGGGGCAGAGATTGGGTGTTGTGAATGTCACACAGTCAGCATGGGGGTAAATACCATGTGTTGTCATGCTTGCAATTAGCACAGGTGCAATTACCTCCCCCTCAATAGGTGGAGTTAAGTGCACCTGCAGAAACAGCACCCTGTGTTAGGGCACAGCACTACATGCTAACTGCTGGAAAAATGCTTTCCATGGCCCTGACAGTTAACACGGTGATTTTGTATGTAACGCGTATGGATTTTGCATGCTATTATCATATTAGGCACAAAAAGACAGAAAACATCTGTAAAAGTGCCCTGAAATAAAATTTGCAACACAGATGAAAAGATATTGCGTACAAAGGGAAATAATACCAAACATAAATATTACAGGCAGATAAATATCAGAGAACCTGCAAACTCCAGATGAAGATATTATTGTTCAATAGATGCATAATATGGAACAAAGGAGGGAGTGGTGTATATGCAGCACTATCAGCAAAAGTACACTCAAGAATTTAAAAATAATTTACTTTAACACTGTTTATTTTATATGGCTGCTATCACTGGAATACACAATTGTGTAATAAACAGTTACATTGCAAGACCATTTTTGCAAGGATGTAAATCAAGTTAACCGATAATTATTTTATCCTAGCAGGAGATTATCAGGATGATTTTCTTCTCATGGTGTTTTTCCATTTCAATGAACTAAACAAGAAAATATTACCTTTGTCTACCCAGAAAATAAATAGAAAATCTGACATGTATATATGTAAGGGGGCTTCCTGGTCCTTTACTAGGAAGTACACGTCCTTACCAGAGCATTTAAGTAGGAGAACATAGAAATGTGAATTAGCTTTACTACACCTCTGCCTTAGGAGTTAAATTTGCAGACTATGAAAAATGAATTAAATACGTGCCCTGTTCTGTTCATCTAGAGAAGAGGAGGAGAGTCACAAATCTAAGATCAACAAAAATATTTTACATTTGTGCATATATTGTAACCCCACCCCCAGGCAGCCCAACCTTACAGTTCCCCTGTGTGATGAGGTATATAAAGAAGAAATTAGACCTTACCTGCTAATTGTCTTTCCTTGAGTTCTCTCCGGGCCAGTCCAGGAACTGTAGGGTAGTCAACCTCCTCCAGCAGCTGAGGACAGAATGCTAAAAGTCTTACTGCCAGCCTATCCAGCTCCCTCTGGTGTCAGAGACTCAGTCAACCATTTCCAAAGCAGCCTCATCTATTACTAAGTGCTCCTAACACTACTACCGCTACATCATAAACTCCTAAGCTTTAATCCATTGCCTCCCAATTTGCCTCCTCTTTTACTCCTCGTTTCGTCTTCCCTTCTCCTTCTCTTCTGCTATTTCCTTTTTTTTTTTTTTAACTTTAAGATTGGCTACTACTGCTCATCCCCCATCACCCCTAAGGGAACCCCACAGACCATGCCACTTGAACACAACCGCTTGACCCGAGCCGAGGCGAGCTCCATAATCTTAACTATACCTGTTCTGGTCTCTAGAACTACCCTCAGCTACAACGGCATGTCATTAAAAGATCGAGATCTTCTCACCACGAATCTCTAACAAAACACGGGTGGGCCCTGGACTGGCCCGGAGAGAACTCAAGGAAAGACAATTAGCAGGTAAGGTCTAATTTCTTCCTCTTCATCTCTCCGGGCCAGTCCAGGAACTGTAGGGTAGTACCAAAGCAGTACCTACTGTCAGGAGGGTCCCCCTAGCCCCGCTACCAAGGCTGAGGTCCCCACCTTTGCGTCCGCCGTTGCCTGAACATCTAATCGATAATGCTTAGTAAAAGTAATTTCAGTTTGTTCAATGTAAACCGCACTGATGCAGAATAGCGCGGTATATAAGAGAATGTAAATAAATAAATAAAATAAATAAAGTATGCAGAGACAACCACATCGCTGCCCGACAAATATCCACTGGTGGAACCAACGCGTTTTCAGCCCAGGAAGTTGCCTGCACTCGAGTTGAATGAGCTCGCAGCCCTTCCGGCGCCAATTTTCCACGTGCCTGATATGCTGCCGCTATTGCATGCTTCACCCATCGGGCTATGGAGGCCTTGGAAGTCGGCTCTCCCTCACGAGCGCCTCCAAACAACACAAGCAGCCTATCGGTCTTTCTAAACGATGCTGTTCTCCTAAGATATCGGCAGAGAATCCTCCCCATATCCAACTTTCGGAGCAAGCCAACCACACAAGCCCTCTCCTGGTTCTGAAAGGTCGGTAAAGAAATTGGCTGATTCACATGGAAAACCGACACCACCTTCGGTAGAAACGAGGGAACCAGACGCAACACCACCTTCTCCTCCGAAAACTGAAGGTAAAGCTCTCTGCAGGACAGCACCTGTAGATCCGCAACTCGACACGCTGAACACAATGCCACCAGGAAGGCGGTCTTCCATGAAAGTTCCCATAGCGCCACCGCTCTGGCAGGCTCAAAAGGCGACTGAGTCAAGGCCTCCAGTACCAAATTCAAATCCCAAGCTGGAACCACTGACCTTACCAGAGGCCTCACATTCTTAACCGCTCTCATGAATCTCAAAACATCCGAATGTAGAGACAAGGTACCGCAGTACACCTTTTCCCTATAACAAGCCAAAGCTGCCAGGTGCACCTTTAAGGTATTAAGGGCTAGACCCCTATCCAGCCCCTTCTGCAAAAACGACAAGATATCTGAAATTGCGGACGAGAACGGTTGAACGCTGTGTCTAGCACTACAGCCTTCAAATATGCGCCAAATTCGGATATAGGTGAGAGACGTTGATCCCCTCCTGGCCCGCAGCATGGTAGCCACCACTGCTGCCGAATATCCTTTCCTCCTCAGGCGCTCCCTTTCAAGAGCCAAGCCGTAAGCGAGAAGCGATCCACTTGTGGCATTAAGATTGGGCCTTGAAATAACAGATTGACCCGATCCGGGAGGCGCCACGGACGATCCACTAAAAGGCGTACCAGATCCGCATATCAAGGACGCCTTGGCCAGTCCGGGGCAATGAGAATCACTTTGTCGTCGTGACCTGCTATTCTCCGAATGACTCTTCCGATCAACTGCCACGGCAGGAACACATAAAGGAGCTCCCCCGACGGCCATGGCTGGGCCAGGCCATCGAGACCCTCCGACATGCATTCCCTGCACCTGCTGAAAAAACGACACGCCTTGGCGTTGTTGAAGGTGGCCATGAGATCCAATACCAGCTGTCCCCAGCGGACCGTAAGGTCGTGAAAGACTACCTCATTCAGAGACCACTCTCCTGGATCTAAAGAATGCCGGCTGAGAAAATCCGCTTGAATGTTGTCTTTTCCTGCCACATGCGCTGCTGACAGGGCCACTAGATGGCTCTCTACCCACTGTATCAGCCGCTGGCTCTCCTCCAGTAAGGGCGCACTGCCCGTACCTCCCTGCTGGTTGATATAGGACACTGTCACCGCATTGTCGGAGAAAACACGCACCGCCTTTCCTGTCACTAATCTCATGAACTCCCGCAACGCGAAAAACACCGCTCTCATTTCCAACTGATTGATTGAACAAACTCTCTCCTCCTTCGACAAGAGTCCCTGCGCGACCTGGGCCATACAATGTGCTCCCCAGCCCGAAAGGCTGGCATCGGTAGTCACTAGTACCCAATCTGGAGCCTCCAGGGGCATCCCCGCCTGCAGATGATCGGGGTCTAACCACCACCACAGACTGTCACTGACGTCCTGCAAGCATATCAATCTTTGATTCAGGGATTGCTCCTGTGGAGACCATCAGGATAGCAACTCTCTCTGCAGCGGACGCATATGCGCCCTGGCCCACAGCACGAGGTCTAACGCCGCTGCCATGGATCCCAGCAGCTGCAAGTATCTCCACGCCATAGCAGCCTTGAGGCATAAAAACGCCGATACCTGCTTCACTATCTTGTGCACCCTGGCTTCTGGGAGAAAGACTGCTCCCACGCTGGTGTCGAACAACGCCCTGAGGTAGACGATCCGCTGTACCGGAAGCAGTTGGCACTTGTCTCGATTCACCACCCAACCTAGACTTTCCACCACTCGAGCCGTCGCCGCAATCGACTCCTCTACTGAGTCTTCTTGAATCAGCCAGTCATCGAGATAGGGATGAACCTGAATACCTTCCTTTCGCAGCACTGCTGTGACCACCACCATCACCTTCGTGAAAGTCCGAGGGGCCAGCCCAAACGGCAAGGCCTGAAACTGAAAATGCCCTGCCGGTACAGCAAACCGTAAAAACTTCTGATGCTCTGGTCGGATAGGGATATGCAGATAAGCCTCGGTTAAATCTATGGACGAGAGAACTTTGCCCGGCCTTACCACCCGGATTACCGAGAGGAGCGTCTCCATGTAGAAATGCGGCACCGGCAAACAACGGTTCACATGCTTGAGATCTAGAATGGGCCGAAAGGACCCCTTCTTCTTGGGGACCACAAAATAAATCGAGTATCGACCGAACCCGCACTGATCTCGTGGAACCGGCACTACCGCTTGAAGCAGAAGCAACCGCTGCAGGGTGTCTTTTATGGCCTTTTCTTTTGCTGCAGAACCGCATGGAGACTGCACGAAGGCCCCCATTAAGGGCTGCGCGAATTCAAGGCATAACCTTCTCGGATGATTTCCAGCACCCAGCGATCCATCGTTATGGCGGTCCAGATGGAGTGGAAGCCCTGCAACCGACCTCCTATCGGAACCTCCGCCTGGACCAACTGCTCCTCATTGTGGTTTCTTGGACGAGTTCTGCTGGGAGCCCCAATAGCCCCATCCGAAACCTCTTGCCCCTCGAAAGGACTGCCCGCGAGCAACAAAGCGACCTCTTTGATATGGTGAAAACCGGGAACCTCGAAATATCGGAAAATCTCTGCCTTGACCTCAATGCAGATTACCCGGTCTGGGGCCCTTTGGCCGGTCCTCCGGCAGTTTACCCCCCCCCCCCCTTGGAATTCCCCAAATCCTTCACAATCTTCTCCAAGGCTTCCCCAAAGAGCAGCTTGACCTTATACGGGAGCTTACTAAGGCGCGCCTTAGAAGAAGCGTCCTCCGCCCAATTTTGCAGCCATAAAAACCTTCGAGCTGCAATAACCGATGCCATGGACTTCGCTGAAATCCTGACCAGGTCATAAAAGGCATCGGCGAGATACGCCGCCGCTGACTCTAACTTTGCTCCCTCCGGACTGGAAGACTCCCCCCCCATCGGCAGAAGCTTCCCCTTGGAGCCACCGAATGGACGCTCTGGAAACATAAGTACCACAAATAGAAGCTTGTAACAAAAGAGCACTCGCATCAAAAGCTTGCTTCAAGAGGGATTCCAACTTTCTATCCTGCAGATCCTTTAGAGCTGTACCAACCTCTACTGGGATCGTAGTCTTCTTAGTCACCGCTGACACTAGCGCATCCACTTCAGGCATTTTCATCAGATCCCTGTCCTCCTTGGGTACCGGATACAAACGACCCATCGCCCGAGCACCCCTTAAGGTAGCTTCCGGGCACTCCCATTCCGATTCCACCATCTGTCTAATCACCCTATGAACCAGAAAGCACTTCTGCTGTGCCTTAAAACCTTGGAGTAGTGGGTCTTCCAGCGGTTCCTCCTGAACCTCCGGTAGGGACATATTGAGGGCCACCAGCATTTAAGCAATTAGAGCCCCCAGCTCCTCTTTACGAAAAATCCTAAATACATTGGGATCTTCCCCTGGAGCCAGCTCCCCTTCCTCTAGATCGCCGGCCCACAATTCCAGACCTGCGTCCGAGAGAATTTCCCCCTTCTCTGGTATCTGAGAGTTAAAATCCTGCTGACCGAAGCTCTTGGCCCCTGCCTCAAGTGTCAGGCCCCGAGAAGAGGGCCTCTCTCCTGCATCCAGGCCCAAGTTGTCACCCCCGAGGGCTGCAGAGGAGGAGGAAGGGAAACTCTTTACCTGAGCCTGCTACAGCTTTAAACAATAAGCTTTATGGAGCGACAGAATAAAATCAGGGGAAAACAAAGCCTGTAAACCCCCTGCCGTTCTGGGACTGGAACAGGGGCTTCAACCACCACCACAGATGAGTTCTTTAGCTTGGACTTCTTCTTAATGCTTTTCTCCTGAGGCGCAGAAGAAACGGCTTGTGCCCCCAAAATGGCCACCGTTCCCGCGTTTTCTGCCGGCTCGCTATGAACGAGTAAGGGATCCTTCACTTGCTTGTCCTTCCTTAACTTATCCTCTGAGTGATCCCCCAACAGCCACTCCATATTGCTGCCCTGACGCAGACAACACCGGCAAAGACCTGGCCGTGAAAACCCCGGCAGCTCCCACACTGGGTGCACACCTCCGAACCTGGCAGCATGTGCTCAAACCTACAATGTGCGCGTGAGAGCCCCTGACGGCCGTGGGCTCAGAGACGACCTCCCGGCTTACCGCCGCCTCCAAAAACACAAGGCTACCCTGCGATTGCCCGCACAGCCGGAATCCAACGTACATTATCAACTTCTGCAGGGATCGCACCTAAGCCTGTAGTCCTGCTGCTAGCGGGAGCGTCAGCTTAGTTTTTGGCGGCAAGTGTCAGGACCCTGGGGCTCCCAGTTCCTTTTCACTGCCCCACCATGGAACGAGTCACCAAGACAGGCTCTGTCTCTCCTGCCGCTGCTCACCAAGCCAGGGGCAGTTGACCTCCATGGGCTTCCCCTTTATCCTCCTTGGACCTCTTCTTAATGCCTGTTCTTTTTTTTTTTTTTAAACAGACTTTATCCAAGCTAAATACCTGGAAGAAACCCAGCTAGGGCCCCCCAGGTAACCAAATCTTTTTCCTTAAAATGACTGTTCCGAATTATAATTATTATTATTGTTTTCAAATTCCTCTTCGTCTGACCGGGAGCCTGTCAGTAACCGTCCTATCCAGCTGCTGAGGACTGAAAGACTGAGTCTCTGACACCAGAGGGAGCTTTTAGAATTCAGTCCTCAGCTGCTGGAGGAGGTTGACTACCCTACAGTTCCTGGACTGGCCCGGAGAGACGAAGAGGAAGAAGAGGGTTACCCATCATTCTCCAAAGGGATTATCAACAGCCCCCTTTAAGAGAATCTGCAGCCCATAGTTCAGAGCTGGGAGGGCATGTCTCAGCGGCAGAGGTTAAGAACCCAGCAGGCTGCAGGAGGGAGAGAGGCCCATGGAGTCAGAAATACTTACAAGGCAAGCTATGCAAAGGAGTTCTGAGGTAGGAACTTTAACTGGGGCTGGAGGAAGGGCTGGGAGAACCAGTTTGTGGAGGCTTAATAAGCTGGGATGGAATGAAAACTGCTCTTGTTTTTCCTGAACTGCTGTCTGGTCTATGTTGTAAAGAAACTCCCCCTTCTCACTGCACATCATACTACCACACCCTGATCGATGTTTCTGTAGTCCCATAGGTGCTCCTTGTGACCTTGGGCAAGCCATTTAACCCTCCATTGCCTCAGTTACAAAAACAGACAGTGAGCCCTTCGGGGACAAGGGAAAAATATATATACTGTACCTGAATGTACATTGCTTTGACTAATATAAAAGTGGCATATAAGCCTAGCTAAATACATAATAAATAAATAAATAGTCGCCTCAAGCCGATACTTCAGGCTGGAATCACCCCTAGAGGGAAAAACACTGCCGTTCAGAATCCACTTCCCAGAAAACGAAAATGGGATTACTGGAGCATAAAGAAAGCTAAATTCAGATTTCTGAATGAATGTTAAAGTTCTCAGATGTTACAACTGTTTGTCAACTCACTTGAGTTCACACTAATTTTTCACAATAAAACTTTTTTTTATAAAGGATGCAGAATCCCTTTTTTAATATTTAATTTGCTAATACAAATTACTTTTTAAAAATCAGTCTTCAACTTTAAAATAATTAGATGTTACTAGTTAAAATACCATTTGTCAAAAATTGTAATGTCTAAATAGCAGCAATTTTACACAACTAGCAATTAATAAAATTATTACAATTTTCTTTTTCTTTTCTTTCAAAATCAACACTACATCATCATTTCTTTCTTGTACAATTGTTTAAATTTGACTATTGTAACTTCTAGCACAGAACAACTCTTTCTCAAAACTGTACTTTTCTTCCATTTCAGAATGAATTCTTATTCTACATTCAGATAAGTACTTGCAACATTTTCTCTAAAGTGCAATAATTATTTCTTTAAACAATTACATTTGCTATTATTATTCTGTTCTCTTTCTCACAGTTTCCCCAGAGAATCTCTCAGGTAAGTATGTCAGATCTGTCTTGTAAAAAACAAACAAAAAAACAACAACATACAACTGAAACTATTTGAGCTCACATAATTAATAAAAATAGAAATAAATGCACTCTAAAAATCTACGTATATTATACCTATCTTCCACCAAAGAAATGCTTTCATGGGATGAGGCCCATCTCAGCACTAGTCCCAGTCCTGGTCATCCTTTTGGATCTTCAGTTGGATCTGGTCAGGAACCCACTCCCTATCTTTAACAAATACATTTAACAAGCTTATTTCCATTTAGAATTCTCTGGTGATAAGATATGGCTGAAGAATTAAAGCCTTTTTACCTTCTTATTAATAAATCACAAAAAATACCTCCAAATAATAAGATAATTGGTTTACCCTACCTAAGATCTCCATCCTTTCACACTCATACACTATTCCAAACAAGCTGTGGTACACTTTTTCCAAAACTCAAGGCTCCTTAAAGCTACCAGAAGAATGAAAGTTCTTGTTTTTAAAAGCAGTTCTGCTCCCAGTAACCTCATTTAAAACTGTGGCTAAAGGCAGCCAGATAAACTGTAGTAGTCAGCAACTGATTGTCAGTCTTTCTTGGAGTCAACACAGGCTTTTAAAATTCAGGTTGACTTTTTGATACAGTAATTTTTTTCTTAAAACTGGTACCTGTCCACAGACTCTTGTAACCAGTTACAGCACAGTCACTCAGCTTTTGTCTTAACATCAGACAAGTTCTATTCTATAGCTGAGGTTCTTATTTCTAGTGTCACTGCAAAGTATTTTCTATCAGCTTTCGTAAGAGCCTCTAATCAAACCAGTTTTAAAACTGTCAGTTTCTCTGTTAGCCAAAACTGTCAGCTTTTAACAGCAAACATTATAACCGGGTAAGGCGGACATGGTGCTCCTGTCCCCGCCCCCCCCCCCTTCACTCCACTCACCACCCCCACCCCGCCTCACAAATAACCACAACACAACCATTGGGAATCAAACTGGTCGCAGCTTTATTAACCGTACAACATTATCCTTTAACAAAACCAACAGCAAACTTTCATCAACTGAATTCCAGCCGCGGAACGAATCTTCACCAGCCGTGTGAGTAGCAAGGTGAGTTCCGCCCGCTTCCGCCGTGAACCGGCCACAGGCCATTCCATCCCCCCTCTTCTGACTTCGCCATATTATTAGCAAAAGTCCCGAGGGTTTCACCGGGCCGGGGGTACCCCACCCCCGCCCTGCATCTTGCCACCGGCTCCGGACCCCGGACACCTCCGGGATCCTGCCTTCCCCCTCCAGCTGCAACTCCCCTCCCCCATTCCAGCCCAAACCTAGGGATGGGAGGGTGGGACGTCAGCCACCTTCCTGCACTCCCCCTGGTGACTGACGCTCCCGCCGGCTCGCTCCGCCCTCGCACCACCACCCCCCCAAGCCTACACGATCCCCCATTGGCTCCCGCACTCCTCACTCACCCGCGGGAGCCAATGGGGTTCAACTGAGGCCCCACACCGACGCCGGGATCCTCCTCCTTCCTTGCGGGGCCGGGACCTCGCACCCGCTGCCCACCCGGTTAGCCGCGGCCAGCGGGCACATGGCCCGCGGCCTTTCTGTAACCGGGTAAGGCGGACATGGTGCTCCTGTCCCCGCCCCCCTTCACTCCACTCACCACTCCCACCCTGCCTCACAAATAACCACAACACAACCATTGGGAATCAAACTGGTCGCAGCTTTATTAACCGTACAACATTATCCTTTAACAACCACCAACAGCAAACCTTCATCGACTGAATTCCAGCTGCGGAACGAATCCTCACCAGCCGTGTGAGTAGCAAGGTGAGTTCCGCCCGCTTCCGCTGTGAACCGGCCACAGGCCATTCCATCCCCCCTCTTCCGGCTTCGCCATATTATTAGCAAAAATCCTGATGGGTTTCACTGGGCCGGGGGTACCCCACCCCTGCCCTGCATCTTGCCACCAGCTCTGGACCCCAGACACCTCCGGGATCCCGCCACAGGCTCAGGGACCACCGTCCCTGTGCCACCCCCCAAGGCCAAGCTGCGACCAGTTACTCATCCCTGCACCACATATTCCAAAGCCTCTTGCCAGTCCTTTAGGAGCAAATCCACCCTCACCGGGGATAGATGCACCCCATCCTGCCGATACAAAACGGCGCACTCCACCTTGACCCATGGATGCAAAATCCGCCAGCCACCCTGCTGACACACCCACTGGCCAATTTGCTGATTAATTTTAATCAACCCGCGAGACCACCTCCGGTGGCCCCAGCAAGCAGGCCTTGGAATTATATCCGACCATAACAAAACCACATCGTCGAACATTAACAGCACCTCGGCCACATCCCTTTTCGCTGCTCTGATCAGCTGCTTACAATTCCAGGATGCCAAGTCGTTGTTTCCCAAGTGCAGCAACGGCAAAGCTGGCACACCCTTCTCACGCCCATGGTGCCGAAGCAAAGGCAAAAGCTGCATCCACCTAAGACCGCGCTCACCCAGCCATGAGAGGCGTTCCATCCCCCAGCTGGCCCCAATGGCCTTGCCACTGCTCGCTGACCAGCCCCAGTACACGAACGAATGGCCGATCATCCAGCAGCAACCTGGAGTCCAGCCGACATCTAAAAGAAAATAAACAGTTAGTAGCCCTTAAGCCCCCCCCCCCACCTCATAAGCGCACATACACGTGAAATGCTCTCAACCGCCATCTGTCTATCCGCTGAATCTCCTGTTCAGTCAACCCTGCCTCAGCCGCGTTAGTCGCAGCTCCAATCCGAAACGAATGAGGAGAAAAGTTGACCGGATCCAGCCCCAACTGGCGAAGTGTCATCCGCAGAACTGCTGTGAACTGGAACCGCGTTAGCACTCACACATCCTCATGCACAAAGAGGTAGCCCCTCCCCCAAGGCCGCACGCACAGGTAGGCATCCATAGCTGCCACCGGGCAAGTCGGGGAACCATGAACTGCCCTCAAAAGTACCCCCACCCTCTACCCTTCTGATCCATCTTGAACTTAGCCAACATATAAGCAACTCCCCAGTGGTCAAATTCACATGCTGCACCATCAAGGCATCACACACTTTTTCCCCCACTGGATGCCGCCACCATCTCCCCCACCTGGAAAGCCCCAAAAAAGGCCAGACAATACACTGCCTGAAAAAGCGTGGCCTCATACCCTGACGCTGCCATCAAGGATAGCGCTGCACTCAACAGCTTATGCGTGATAGGCAGCCGCCTGTCGCCCAGCGAAGGGTGAGCACGCTCCCAACCCAGCAGCAGCCTACGAACCAGGAACCCCCCGCCGGATGCTGCCCAACCCACTGCCTTCGAGAAAAGACAAACCCCGCTAGATGCGCCTGCACTGTCAATCTTGCAGCTCCTGCGGCCTTCACCGCCATAACGTACTGGCCCCAGAGTTGGTCCGACACCGGACCTTGCCGCCAACCCTGCGAAACCAGAAATTCCACTATGCTGTCGCCGCCTCGCCGATAAGCTCGCCATGTCACCGATGACACTGAACTCTGCAGCAGGTTCAGCATATCCGCAGGCCAGTTTGCCACAAGTGATCCGGGACCTGCAGTCCCATGGCTTCTGCCTCCGTAGCCAGTCTCCGGAACATGTCCCACTTGAAACGGGAAACAGCATCATCAATCTCATTAGAAATCCCAGGTATAGGACGGGCCCGATCACAAACATTCAACTGTAAACAGACTAGTACTACCTCCCTCATCAGAGCCGCCACTTGGTGGCAACGTGGGGCATAGCGATTGATCACGCAAACCACAGCCTCGTTATCGCACCACCAGAGCAACCTGCGATTACGCAGCTTGTCTGGCCACAGATCCAACACCTCTAATATTGGGAACAGCTCTAGAAAGGCTATTTTGTCGGTTATACCTGCCTCCTGCCAAGCTTGCGGCCATGCCCCCGCGCACCATGAGCCCCCAAAATATATACCTAATCCCAAGCCCCCCCCCCCCCGCCACATCCGTGAAGAGCTGCATCTCCCATGAGGAAATTTCCTGCTCCACTGATACCCCGTGGAAGCCTCTTAGAAACTCGTCCCAGACACCCAAATCAGCCCTCACTCCGTGATACCCTGATGCGGTGATGTGGCTTAAGGTCGCCTGATGTAGCCTCCGACAACCTATGCAGGAACACCCGCCCCATCGGAATTACCCGGCACGCAAAATTCCAAGAGCCTATCAGGGCCGACATTTCCCGCAGTGTCACTTTAGAAGCTCCCATCATGTTTGCAACCAGGACCCGCAACAGCACTACTTTCCCCATCGGCCAGCGCACAACCATGTTAACCGTGTCTAAGTCCACCCCAAAAAATGTGATGCAGGTTGCCGGACCTTCTGTCTTCCCTTCTGCCAATGGGACACCACATGCCTGGGCCCGTCTCACGAACCCGTCCAGCAGCTCCTGGCACCGAGCGGACTGCGCCTCACCCACAAATAGGAAATCATCCAAATAAAGGACCACGTTCGCACATCCCACCATCTCCACCAAGACTCAATGCATGAACGTGCTGAACTTCTCTAAATACGAACAGGAAACCGCACAACCCATTGGCAAGCACTTATCAAATTAATAATGCCCCTCAAAAGAAAACCCAACAAATGAAATGCTGAGGGGTGTAGCGGCAACAATCGAAACGCGGATTCGATAGTCACCTTCGCCATCAGACTCCCCGTCCCGCATTTCCTCACTAAATCAACCAAGTCATCGAAAGAAGCGTAATGCACCGCACACAATTCCCTCGGGATGCGATCATTAACAGACCCTCCCACCGGGGAGGACAAGATGTGAATCAGTCGGGACTTCCCCGGCTCCTTCTTTGGCACGATCCCCAACGGTGAAACTACAAAGTGTGCAAACGGACGCTCCGCAAAAAGCCCAGCTACCCTGCCCAATTCCAGCTCCATTGCCAGCTTGTCACGCACAATCTGAGCGAAGCACCTCACCAATGGTGAGTTCCGCCCCCTCTCCGCTCCAACCCTCCCCCTTACCGGTATAGTAAACCCATACCTAAATCCCCCCCTCGAGCCCCTCTCCATCCCGTTGCCTCCCGCACTGCCGCAGCCAGGGCCTAAGCACCTCAACCCGGATAGGCGTCGGAGCCAGGCCCAATAGATCCTAAAGGTAGAAAAAAATAATTTTATTTAATTTTAGTGATTGGACTTTGTGCTATTTTTATATTTTACACAATATTGGGGAACCACATCTCTTATTTATCTGAAGTTGCACTGCATGTGGACTCTGGCTTCTGGGGGTTTCAGTTTAAATTGTGTCTACATATTTTTATTTTTACTTTAGATTATGGTTACTTATTCTGTAGTTGGTGAGGTTCGATGTTGTGAGTGTGTGACTGATGTCAGATGTTCTGTTAACATGGCGTTTGTACATAAAGATCTATACTATACTGCAGTAATTTGACTTGTTCAGCTTTTCAAATAGGTGTATGGATGTTCCAGGGCACACTGTAGTATTTACAGTGATGCTTTTTTTGGATGGGCTCCTTATGTGAGTTTTGGAGGTTTGCTCTTTGTTGTAGGGTTTTGTATTAGCTCACAATATGCCTGGTACTGGAGAATAGTGGTTGTTGTT
Source organism: Ichthyophis bannanicus (assembly GCA_033557465.1). Classification (NCBI taxonomy): domain Eukaryota; kingdom Metazoa; phylum Chordata; class Amphibia; order Gymnophiona; family Ichthyophiidae; genus Ichthyophis; species Ichthyophis bannanicus. The sequence goes on along the minus strand of CM066036.1, from coordinate 727,930,642 downwards.
GTTAGTGAGATGATCAGAATCAGATTTTTTTTTTAATATTGAGTTCTGTTGGTGAATGTCCTGGTTCTGCTCTGCACCTACTGTGGATGCAAAATATATGTTGAAAAAGAAAAAGCAAGAACCATAATGCAGTTTATAACAACAAAATAAAAATGAGTTATAATTTAGTTTTATAAACTGTGCTGTTAGTTCTTGCTGTCTTTTGGTTCCTTGGTGTACAAACAGGACAGTACCTAGCCCTGTGCAAGTAGTGCAGCCGCACAGGGGGCAAAGGCTTGGGGGACGCATTTCAGCTGTCTGCTGTTGCCCTGTCGCCATTGGCAGGACAATAGCAGGCAGCCAAAATACACCCCAAGCCTTTTCGCAGCACTTTAAGCAGGTCTGGTCCCTCCCTCCTCCGACTAATGTCAGAGCAGGGAGGGAAAGATATGCTTAAAGTGCCGGCGCCTTTCAGATTGGGTGCAAGCCTCCCCTCCTCCTCCCCATACCTCCGTCAAGCGCTGCATGCTCTTTCCCTGCTGCTGTTGCCGCCATGGAAAAAACAGAGGGTGGCGGCAGCAGCAGGGAAAGAGCAGGCAGCATTGGACGGAGGTATAGGGGGGAGAGGGGGGCATGCGCCCGAGCTGCAAGTCACACAGGGAGCGATTGCAGCTCGATACGGCCCTGTATGCAAACATCTTGCATTTCCTCCATATAATCTAATCGGCTTTTTGGTTTGGTTCAGTCTCGGATTGGATTTATGAAAAATCTCCGCCCCCCCTCTAAGGTGTGTGTGTGGGGGGCGCCATCTCATTCTTCATCTCAGGCAGCAGATTGCCTTGAGCCGCCCCAGGATATCGCTGTGATTGGCTAAGAGCCAAACCTGAGCTTTATGGTGTATGGGAGCTTAGGGGTATGTGTGTGAATGGTGAAAGAGGATACGGAGAGCAGAAGGGATTGGTGAGAGTCATGATGACAGCTTGGCTACTATATAAGCTCCTGCACAGGAGTGCTCAGGCAGATTAGTAGGCAGCTGTCTGACAATGAAAGTTTCGCCTGTGGTTGCAGTCTATTTTATTTCTGTGTACTTTGTAATAAAGTGAAGCAGTTGTTTCAGGGATATGGTCTTGCCTTCTAAATTTCTACACTTTCCAAGTATTCTTTTTTTTTTTTAAGTGCCCTCAAGTCAATGCAGACTCCTGGCAACCAAGCAGCCCCTGGGTTTTCTTGGCAAAGTATGAACAGAAGTAGATTGGCAGGCCTTTTCTTCCAAGGCAATGGAGGGTAAAGTGACTTGTCCAAGATCACAAAGAGGCTAGTGGGAATCAAACTTAGATCACGTGGGTATTAGATTGTTGCTCTAACCATCAGGCTATTCCTCGACTTTGGATTATGCTCTGTTTGGAAAGATTGTCACAATTTGGATGTTTGGTTACAATTGTATTTTTATTTTTTATTGATTTGGGTCGTGGTCATGCTAATACCTGCCAGCAGTCCGGAAGCTGGAAGGCAGTAAGCGTACGCGCTATCAGCAATTGTGATAATGTAGTAACATACTGCACACTGTCAGTACTGTCCACGCCCATCTATGCTCACACCACATCCAGATACCTCCCCACCACACATTAAGTAGTCAGTGAGTGATTTTTAATGCATTAAAAGCTTAGCACAGTTTTATAAACCCCTCAAAGTGCCAAACCTAAGTGTCACTTCCTAAAATAGTACACAATGGGTTTGTGCAAAGGAGTGGGAATTTTGGTGATGATTCCATATTCTATAAATATCTGAGGCTTCTTAGCAGTCAGAACAGAACAGCTGAATTAAAGAAATAATTTTTAATCTCTGGCAAATTCAAATGCTCAAAGTGATGTTCCACAAAAGCTTACTTTCCAGTGATGTGCTGCCAGTTTTTTGTTTTTGTTTTGTTTTTTTTTATCCAGGGACTCTCAGCAAATCTACACAACTCTGAAACACTCTTTGTTTTCATAAGATAATTTAACAAGGGGATCCTTAGAGCCCCCTGGAGTCCCCTGGAGCTCATCACTGTTTAGTACACTTTCTTCTAAAGTCAATTGTTAGATCAAACAGTTTTAAAAGGAATCAAAGTTCTCAAGCTGAATTTAATGATTGTACATTTCAATCAACAGGAAAACCATGCCAAAAGATTTCTGAAACCAGTCCAATATGAGCAATTTCATTTGCCTTTTATAAGCACTGCAGTAATTTGCAAAACAGCATGCTCCTGAGTCATATTATCACTTTATTGGAACTCAAAGTGATAACTCCTTGAATGTCAATATCTGCTAATATGATGAAATATGAACTCATATGATCCATCAGCAATACTGACAGTATTCTGCAGGAAATGTAACAGGCTAGCATCTTTACATGGGCAGTGATCACAACTATGCCACTGCACATAGTATATGAATTAATTGACAAAATAAATAAGGCAGTTAAACAAGATTTTCAAAGGCTAAGGGATGTGCTTTATTAATGGATCTCTCTTTGCAATAAAAAAAAATAGGACAGTCCTTCATCTGAATCAAGTCACAACTATAAAGTTATCCTTGAGTTATTTTTCTGAAGACCAGATTTTTAAAAAAATGTCTATTACACATAGGATGTTTACTAAAATGCACTAATGGTTAGTGCAGGGTTTACTGCAGGCTAAGTCTGCCACAGTAACTGTAAGCACTTGCTAAAAATGCAGACATAGTAAAACTACCATGCTAACAGCTTAGCACGTGATAGGGTGGAGAATGGGTGAATTAGGGGTGGAGAGTGGGTGTGTACCTTTTTGGGAACCTGATAGGTACTTGTGACCTGGATAGATTGCTGTTGGAAACAGCATACTGGGCTTGATGGATCCTTGGTCTGACCCAGTATAGTGCATCTTATGTTCTTATGACTGCACATTGCGATTAGCGAGGGGATAATCAACATGCGTTAGGTGTCAATACTGCAATTAGCGTGAGCACAATTACTGCCATATCTCTGACCCATGTAAACCACTAAAATATCATGATTTAAGCATATAAATGGTAAATAACTCTGCCGATCCTTATAAGATTATCAACTATCTGTATACAGCTTTGAAAATATGCAAAACTTTTTATGAATAACTTGTATGTGCAAAAGTTATCAAATGGCATTTCCTTATAGCATATCTGGGAAATATATTTAGAATAAAGTTTTATTTTCAAGTATGTTATATTACGTTTTCTAAGTTAAGCATTCATAAAAGATAGGAGTATAGGTCATAAAAGTAAGATTTGTATTCATAAGCCTAAGTATCTCATTCTGGATAACTTTTTTTCCTGCTCAGCATACATTAAATGTGAGCATGCATCAAGGCAGAGCTTTTAATACACAAAGTCAAATGGAGCAGAAACACTATAAATGAGCATAATGACTCATAAAACTATGTCCACAGTAATGAACTGTAAGGGCTACAAATATTCCTTATAATGTAGGAAAGACTGAATTAATTAGTTGACTGCATGTATATATGCAATCATTCATTTACTATTCTATTGTGGGAACGTGCTGTCCTTTAAAAGTGACATGAAAGCATCTATACTATGATCTGCTTCATCTGGAGGCCTGTTTACCAAAGTATGATAAAGATTTGCAATTACTATATATTAGTTACAAAAATAAGTGCCCAATAACTGCAAAGACTGGACAGGAACTGTTGGATGCTTGGTCATTCTCTGCTCATGCAGTTACCGCACAAAGCAGATATTCATTGCACATCTGCAGGGCAATTTTATAAGAAGGTATCCACTTCAAAGGTACCAATTTTTTTTTAAATAAAATGCTAGCTTAAGTGGTCAAAGATGTATGTTAATTAATACAAGGCGTGATCACTTACACTAGCCATAGGGTTAGTGTAAATGCCCACACCTAGATTTCTAAAGAACATGTATAAATTATAATATTTGATAATTTATGCTCATTTGGGTGTGCTTTACCCATGAGCTGACAAAACTCTGCCCATGTGCACAACCACAGTGAGAGTACGTACCATCAGGCTGACAAATATACTTATAAAATAGCAATCAGTTAAAGTAGGCATGTAAATGCCCAGTTATGCATATACATCTCTGAACTACCATGATTTATGTGCATTGATGGTTCTTAAGTTTAGGTGCCTCTTTATAAAATTACCCCATGCTTACACTTCTGCACATGTTTATATTCATAAATCATTGTATTCTAGTGGTTCTTGCGCATAAATGACCATTTTCGTGAGTAATGTAGTCAGTCACTATTCTGAAAGTAAACATGGTGGACCACTGGCACGTACTTTCACTGCTGGTGTATACAGGACAGCAAGTTTAGTACAGCATGGACAGAGCATAAATTAACATGCATATTTTATAAAATGCTATAATATATGCATGTTCATGCAAAATCTAGGTATGAGAGCTGGTGTAAGTGCTGACACCTAGTTTAAAATGCATTTTTGACCCCTTACACCCCTATTTTATAAGTAAAGTACATGTGTATCTTTCAGTGCCCTCAGCCAGTAGACCTTATATGAATTGAAGGTATACTTAAATTAATGATTAAAAAAGACTAGGCAAGGAATACAGGCAAGCTACATTTTCCTAACCTTATAACCAAAATTGAGGATGTTTACCACTAGACGATAGATCAAAGCAGCTGTGAACAGATAGAAATTTGCAAGAAAAAAAAAACCCTTCTCCTTTGCAAAAAGGAACAAAGAGAAAAAGCAAAGTAGGTTTTTTTGTTCTTTCTTTTTGGTTCTGCTACCCTATCACACCTCAGTGGTTAAGTAATATTATAAAAGAATGAGTGTATTTCATGTCTCTTTTATTAAGTAAGCATGTGTATCTTACTTTATAAAACAGACATGAAATACACTCATTCTTTTATAATACTACATAACCACTGTGGGAGGAGTGGCCTAGTGGTTGGGGCAAGTTACCTCAGGCTGGAAGGTTGGGGGTTCAAATCCCACTAGAGGACAGTAACCTTGGGCTGGAAGGATTGGGGTTTCTAGTCCACAGGTGCTCCTTGTGGTCTTGGGCAAGCCACTTAACCCTCCATTACCCATGTTATCTCCAAGTTATAATGCCCTGTTCAATGTAAACCACCTTGATATCATGAAAGGCAGTATATAAGAAATGTTAAATACATGCACAAAGAAATCACAAAACAGGAAACTGTTACTACTTGGAGATTCCATCATTAGAGGTATTACTTTGAGAACACAGTCCAAAGGACAGAACATGGTCAAATGCCTTCCAGGCTCTTCAGCCAGCAGGAATATAAACCAAATTGTTAGCATAGTCAATGTGGTAAGTGAGCACTCCAATATTGATGTCATCATCCACTTGGGTACAAATGACCTGGCTAGAAACAGTACCCCTGACAAGAAGCGAGAGAGTGTGATGACACAAATGCTTGATCCAAAAAGTTTTATTGAATTCCCCGACGCGTTTCGGCTTACGCCTTCCTCAGGGGGACTTAAAAATAAATAAAAAACATTATATTAAAATAATAATATATGATATTGTATAGAAGCAACCCAGGCATGATAGAAACACATAAAGCTGCATTATAAATTAAAAATAAAAAACTAATTTCCCACCATGTTATACCTACGAAGTATAGAAAGGTAAAAACTTTATACACACAATAAATAACCAGAATTTTAAAGTAAATAAATAATTAAAACAATATTAAAACAGATATTAAAAAGTAACAAAAGAGAGATTGGATCTTATCATCTGCACCTGTCCCCATTATGAACTACACTGCGGTATAGATCTAGCTATTTTCTTTTGCAAGCATCGCTAGCAATGATACATTTGGCATACATTCATAGAATTAACGGCTTCTACAAATGTACTTACTGCATTATATCTTTTTAATTTTGATATAAGCAGACACATAGCATACTATTACATTTTCTACCCATCCATTGAGTTCGTTCTCCTCCTGGTATAGTCTTGGCAGCGATTGGTCGAGACAAGTTCCGCCCATTTTGGCGGGAAAAAGTAGCGTTTTTTAAAGCACAAACACATAGAATGCAGTTTGCTCGTTTTAGAGGAACACACTGTGTTACAGTCTCTGCTGCTTATCGTAAGTTAATATGGATTAAAAGTCTCCCTTTTCCCTAAAGTTTTTTTTTGAAGTTCCACTTAAGGATGGTCGTCACTGTATTTTTGGTTTGTGAAAAGAGTACAGAGTAACCACATTTATAATGTTGTGTTACAGCACTCTCCTTTGAGTGATTTAAATCCTTCCTGCATACAACTACAACTTGGGCCATACAGTCTCAACAGGTATTCTAGTTTAAGGAGTATTTCCATATCTTCAGATGTCCATATTTTCACCTGTTTATTTATAACACTTCCTACATTTGTTCCCTATGATACAGTGGTCAAAGCAAAAAACCAGTGGAAGACCACATTGTCTCCAGCACTGTCGTGCATTTTTTAGTGAGTAGTCTGTCTCCTCTGCCCTGCGTCTCTCTTTTGTTACTTTTTAATATCTGCTTTAATATTGTTTTAATATTGTTTTAATTATTTATTTACTTTAAAATTCTGGTTATTTATTGTGTGTATAAAGTTTTTACCTTTCTATACTTCGTAGGTATAACATGGTGGGAAATTAGTTTTTTATTTTTAATTTATAATGCAGCGTTATGTGTTTCTATCATGCCTGGGTTGCTTCTATAAAATATCATGTATTATTATTTTAATATAATGTTTTTTATTTATTTTTAAGTCCCCCTGAGGAAGGCGTAAGCCGAAACGCGTCGGGGAATTCAATAAAACTTTTTGGATCAAGCATTTGTGTCATCACACTCTCTCGCTTCTTGTGTTCTCTGGTTGGTACTGCGAGAGTTGCTTTGCTCTCCTTTGCTCTGTCTAGAAACAGTACCCCTACAGTAGAAAGGGATTTCCAGATTCTGGAAAAGAAACTTAAACCCATTGTCAACACTATAGCATTCTCAGAAGTTCTATCTGTTCCTGATAAGGGGGAAGAACAGCTACATCACATAGCCAACTTTAATATGTGGCTCCTAACCTGGTGTAACAAGAAGGATTTAAATATATAGTCAACTGGGGAAATAGATGGAACAACAAGAGGCTATACTGTGTTGATGGACTACATCTCTCTGTCGCAGGGAAAGGGATCCTAAGTGAAAAATTCAGGCAATATATGGACAGGCATTACAACTAGGGAAAGGGGGTGACAGATGGAAAAGAACAAGTTCAGGACCTCACTCCCAGCAAAAACATAATAACAATGAAAACTATAACCATATTAACTCATACATCAGTGGCAAGTGGGAAGAGAAATTCAGAATAAAATCCATGCAAAATACAAGCAAACCAGTCAACAATTGCTGGAAGGCAATGAGCCCAAAGCCTAGCCAACAAAGTTCCTGACCTGGAAGCCCTAATGGTGGAAATGGACTTGGACAATGAGGTCATTACAGAAACATGGTTTAATGAGTCACATGAATGGGATATAGCCATAATTGGCTATAATTTATTTAGAAGATATAGAGAAGGCAGAAAAGGAGGAGGAGTAGCCCTATATGTCAAAAAGCAATATTAAAACTGCTGACATGCAGGGGATGTGGGGAAAAGAAGAAGTGCTGTGGACTGTGTTGGAAAGAGCAGATGTCACTGTCATCCATACTGGTGTAGTCTACAGGCCTCCAACTCAAACGGAAGAAATGGATAGACTATTGATATTGCAAAGATAGCCATGAAGGGAGAAGTGATCACATTGGGTGACTTTAATCTACCAGATGTGAATTGGAGTATTCCTTCTGCAAATCTGGAAAAAAGTAAAACGATTGTGGATGCCTTCCAAGAAGCATTGCTCAGACAAATGGTGATGAAACCGACCAGGGAAAGTTTGATGCTGGATTTAGTACTCACCAATGGAGATAGGGTGTTGATTGTCCGGGTGAGCGTCCATCTAAGCAGCAACGATCATCACACGGTGTGGTTTGAGGTAAAAGAAAAGGCAGAGTCCAATCACAACAAACTCAAATCCTAGACTTCAAAAACATTGACTTTAGTAAAATGGCAAAGTGTCTGAAGGAGGAGATGGCAGGGTGGGATGAGATAAGGGAAGTGGAATTGCAGTGGGCTAAACTAAAAGGGGCAACAGTTATATATTATGGGCCCAATTCCATCCTGGACATCCTGGCCCTCTGTACACCCAGTCAGAACCAGATGCACAGAGGGAGTCGCGGGGCACGTCTAGCCCCGCGGTATCAGAATCGTGAACAGGCCTGTACATGCAGGCCGGGATCCTGATTCCATCAGGCCTGCATGTACAGGCCTTCCCTGGCTAACTCAGTCAGGGCAGTTCAATGGAGCTGCGGTGCCATGGCATCTGGTTGCCATGGCACCATGGCTCCATTGAAAAGCCACAATCCCCGGTCGCTGGCTGCAAAGGTGCTTTCCCCGCAGCCTGACTCCCGATCTGGCCTTCTAAGGCCAGGGTCGGTCTGCGGAGAAGCTCCTCTGCTCCCTCCTGCCGCTTCCCTTCCCCGGGCCTGCCGAACCCTGCCGACTGGGGTACTTATTCCACCTCCAAGGTGGAATAAGTTCCCCATGCAAGCCATCGGTCCTGTACGTACAGAGCCGATGACCGCCCACTGCCCGCCCTAACACTGCCCCCAATCTGCCCCTTTCCCGCTCCCATCTACCTTCCCCATACAATATGCGGGAAAGGTAGACAGGATCAGGAAGGGCCCAAATAGCAGGTATGGACATCCCAAATGGACGTCCATCCCAGCTATTCTTGCCTCAGAATGATCCCATATATATAAGGAAAGTAAATAAAAACAAGAGGAAAAGGAAACATATATGGTTCTCCAAAGAAGTGACTGCACAAAGAATACAGGATAAAGCTAAAAGAGACAGGAAAAATTAAGGATAGCAAAAGCCAAGGGAGATGAAATGATGGCTAAAAATGTGAAACGTGGAGACAAAACATTTTTCAGGTATATTAGGGAGAAGAGGAAGATCAGAAGTGGAACTGCAAGACTCAAAAGTGCTGAGAATAGATTAGAGGAAAGTGATACTGAAAAAGTGGAAATGTGAAACAAATACTTCTGTTCTGTATTCACTAAAGAAAATCCAGGAGAAGGGACACATATGATTGACAAATATACAAATGGGAATGGAGTACATACAACACTATTCACAGAAGATGACATTTTTAAACATCTTGAAAAACTGAAAGTGGACAAGGCCACGGGACCAGATGGGATACATCTGAGGATAGTAAAAAAACTCAAAGAGGTTCTGGCAGGGCCTTTAAATGATGTTTTTAATAGATCCTTGGAGATGGGTTCTGCAGGACTGGAGAAGGACTGATATGGTACCTCTTAACAAAAGTGGTAAAAGGGAAGAGGTGACAAGCAACAGGCCAGTAAGCCTTACCTTGGTGGCAGGAAAAGTAATGGAGGCGCTCTTGAAAGAGAGAATAGTGGACTTTCTAGAAACCAATAGGTTGCATGATCCAAGGCAACATGGTTTTACCAAAGAACGATCATGCCAAGCAAATTTGATTGAGTTCTTTGACTGGGTGACCAGAGAACTAGATCAAGGGCTTGGGATGGATATGATCTACCTAGATTTCAGCAAAATCTTTGATACTATTCCTCATAGGAGGCTTATCAATAAACTGAGCAGCCTGGGAATGGGTCCCAAGGTGGTGAATTGGATCAGAAATTGGTTGACTAACAGATGACAAAGGATCCTGGGACTAGTACTTTTCAATGACTTTATGAGTGATATTGCTGAAGGATTGAAAGGAAAAGTCTGCCTTTTTGCAGATGACATGAAAATTTTGCAACAGAGTGGACTCCTCTGAGGGAGTGGACAACAGGAGGAAAGATCTACAAACACTGGGAAAAATGGTCTAATGCTTGGAAGTTAAGATTTAATGCAAAGAAATGCAGAGTCATGCACTTGGGATGCAGAAATCCAAGATAAATTGTATGCAATAGGGGGCGAGAGGTTGGTGTGCATGGACTAGGAGAAGGACCTTGGATTGATTGTTTCTGAGGATGTCAAGGTGGTGAAACAATGTGTCAACACAGTGGCCAATTCTAGGAGGATGCTGAGTTGCATACAGAGAGTAACCACCAGCAGAAAGGAGGAGGTATTAATGCCCCTGTAGAAGTCGTTGGTGAGGCCTAACTTGTGTTCAATTTTGGAGACCATATCTCACAAAGGACGTAAAAAGACTTGAAGGTTCAGAGGAAGGCGACCAAAATGATTTGGAGCTTTTGCCAAAAGATGTATGAGAAGAGATTTGAAGACCTAAATATGTATACGCTAGAGAAGAGGAGGGACAGGGGAGATATGAGACAGATGTTTAAATACTTAAAGGGTATTAATGAACAAACAACCTTTTTCAAAGAAGGGGAAGCTGTACAACTAGAGGGCACAAAATGAAGCTGCAAGGAGGTAAATTTAAAAGCAACATCAGGAAATAGGAATGCCCTCCCGATAGAGGTGGTGAGGGGAAATATAGAATTCAAAATGGCATGGGACAGACATAGTGGATCCCATGAGAGCAAGTGGTTAAAATCAAAATAAACTTAACTATTTCTTAGATTTCAACAATTAGAGAAGGGTGACCTGCACGGAGCGGTTGGTACAACCCTAAACAAAGGTAAAGAGGGGGGTGACCTGCAAAGAGTGGCAGGTACACCTTACTGGGCAGACTAGGTGGACCATACTGGTTTTTAATCTGCTGTCATATACCATTTCACTATGTAAAATGTAGGTAAATCTAGCTGACCCTTATAAAATTACTCCCCATGTGCACTGCTGATAGAGCAGTTGCCTCCATGTTAATAACACAGCACTAAGGGACTGCATGTGAAAAACAGTATTCCTCTCATCAATTCCCCCAACATTCTTTAAAATTAAAAAAAAAAAAAACCCTTAACACAGATTTATGCCTAGGCAACAGAGGCACTTGCCGCCACTGCCAAAATTTATTAGGCACTAATCAGTGATTCCTGCTGAGAGTGCTAACAGCCATACAAAAAAAGAACTTCACAAATGCTTTCTTCCTAAAGTGCACAACAAAAGAAAAACTCCTGAAAGAATTCCTTTGCTACTGATAGAAATGCAACCCCTCCTCCATGACTCCCCTACAACATACAGTACCTGCCTACAATTCTGCTTCCCTGTATGTACACAGAGAGGGAGCCTGGAGAGGGTTTGTGGGGGGGTGGTAGCTGAATGCACATGCACATGTGCTACAGGCTTAGTTAAACCATCAGCAGTTGAGAAAACAAGTGTGGTAGCAGCAGTAAAAAAAAGTGCTGTTCATAGCTTGAACCAAATCAGTCAGTTGGGTTGGGTTGGTCAGGTCATGTGATGCAACTTGGGTTGGGTCATCAAGATAGATTTTACTACTGCAGTGCCTGCCTGCCTGCCTGCCTGCCTTACCTAAAGGAAGACCTGTAGGCTACACCTCAGGCTGCCCAGGCCATATGCAAACAAAGACAGTCATCACTGATTGAAACAGAAAAATCACAGGCAAGCAGGAGGGGAGAGTGGAGGGTGTGAGAAAATTATTTTAGGGTTATGGAGGAGGAAAAAATGGAAAAGGCAGAATGGGGGGAGCAAGGAAGGAAGAAAGAAGTAGATTGTTTTCGAGTCATGGAGGAGTATAGAATAGATACAACTGGATGCTGAGAGGGGGCGAGGAAGGATGAGAAAAATAAATTGTTTGGGGGCCATGAGAGAGGACAATCTGTAGAGGGGACTCTGCCACTCTCCTTCCCCCTAATCAAGAGTATGGTTCTAAGTTTTGTGTCTATGGGAGCCAAACACTTAAATCCAACCCTGCCTCAATAGTCTCCCAACATTTCTTAAAGAACTCCTCACTCTCTGACAGCCCCCTTATATCCTTTAAATATCTCCCCATCCCCTCCCAGATGTCTTTCCAGCTCTTATCAATTATTCCCTGTTGTCTATTGGGGGTGGTGTTCCTTATTCGGTATCTTGACCCCTAGCTATAATTCCTTGAGACAACCATGTTGATTCAGTCTGGCGAGGGATTGCTTCTGCTCACACTAGACACCAGTAAGCCCTGGTAAGAGCTTGGATGTGGGAGAGTTCTTTAAGGAATGTCAGGTGGGACTTTTGGGGTGATGGAGATGCATTAGGTGCATCTGTATTATCTGCATTTGTGATAGTGAACAGCAAATTGCCATGCACTAACTAAAAAGACTGTCTACAGCAGACCATCCCATGAGACTATCATGACCTGGATCTACACATTCATATAAAACAATGGGACTCCAGCCTACTCACAGCACTGGATATCTTAAGTCCCACCAGGTCAAACTATATAAATCTAACCCATACCAATGATTGTTACCATTCAGGATTAAGCTTTCTAAAAATCAGGCATGATATGTTGAAAGAAAGTGGAGAAGAACAAAAGGCAAGGATGACCACAAAAAATGTAGATGAAAACAAAGGCAGTTATTTTAGAAGCTGGGTCTGTGGACATCCTGAGCGCGAGGACATCCAAGTCAGAACAGGAACATGGTGGAGGCGTGGCTAGAGTGTGACCAAGAACTTGGACTCCCTCATCGAATTTCAGAAGTGTCCTAGACATTTTGAGGGGAGGAGGAATGGCCTAGTGGCTGGGGCAAGGTACCTCAGGCCAGAAGGTCAGGGGTTCAAATCCTACTAGAGGACACCTAGACAGCCTCCAGCTCCTTGTGGTCCTGGGCACTTAACCCTCCACTGCTCATGCTCCCTGTAAAATAGTTATCTCAAAGTTATAATGCCCCATCCAATGTAATTTTAGTTTGTTCAATGATATGAAAGGCAGTATATAAGAAATGTTAAATAAAATAAATACCTGCTTCAGGCACAAATAGGCATCTGAAAAGTGTTCTTTTTATCTGGCAAATTTGTGGAGGGTGTGGAGGAGGCACACTCATATCCTCTTTATTTTACAATTGGATAATAAACCTTGATGGGAAATAGGAGCTCATGTTTTTATTTGGTCATGCCTCTGGATGTACCCACCCTATGGTTTTACAGCGGAGACATCTACATGAATGCCAGTGCAGGGGTCCATGTCAAGGGCATCTATGTGTCAACCAAAACATTGGCATCCCTAGAGTTGTTTGGCATGTTCTACACTGGACATCCCAGATTGCACTTGAATGCCTTTTCTTTTTTTTATTAAAATTTTAACAAATTACATGCATAATGCATAAACGAAAAGCACAGTCTGCATTCATACAAAGTAGAAGAACAAATTCTAAGGAAAAACCCAAACAAATTACACTCTCTAGTCCCCTTCACGAGAAGAAAGTTCAAAAGAGAACAAATATTAATTCAATATTTTACTACCTCAGTATCAATACAGAACTTTGGATCAGAAATACACATCATCAAGTACCCAGCTTAACCCCCAAATTTATCACAAAGAAAACTTTGCAAATAGGAATCATCTGTGAAAACAAACATATTACCAGCATAAGTAACAATGCACTAACAGGGGAAATGAAGGTAAAATGGCATCGATAGCCAGGACTTTAGATCATAATTGTAAAAAAGATTTCCTACACATCTGTGTAAGCTTAGCAACATTGGGGGAAATGCTAATAGACTGACTACAGAAGGGAAGAGACTTTTTAGAAAAGTAAAACTTTAAAGCAGAAATTATTTAGTCTCTGAACCAAAAGTGACCAATAAAGGTGCTCTCTCCAAAATAATATCCTGAGAGGACACAAGAAAACCGTTCACGTCTAAGCTTTCAGGGGAGGCAATGGAATCCATCCCCTTCCCTTCAGCCACCTCAACCATAGTCCCCTTAGAAACATAAAACAATTTAGAAATAACTAAAGCATCAATATTATGAATGTTTAATATTTATTTCAAATATTTTTTTTAACAACTCAAGGGGGACAGTAGTCGCATTACTGGGAAGTTAAAAAATCAAAGATTTCTTGCTCTCAAATAATTTTCATTTGCTATAAGTTTACCACGAATCACCAAACTATCTTTAACAATTGCCCCTCCTAGAAATTGTAATGAGGTTTGAGACTCCTCAAGCTTAACTATATGAGACTCTAATGAGGAAAACAACAAATCTTGCTGCTTAAATTTGTCCACAGAGTCCTCAGAGAATTTGAAAAGCTGACCCATACTCCCTGTCAAAATAGCTTCCACTTTCATCAACGCTCCCCACACATCTTTCATGGAAACTTCAGTGGGAGGACTCAAAATCAAAGAAGGACTAGAAGATTGTGAAGAAAAGGAAACTGCCTTAGGGTACCAAACACCGACCTGATGACCAGGAGTGGGGGTTGACAAAGAACAATTTATAAAAATGGTAAAAGGTGTGGCCCCTTGAGAACCTCCTCTAGTATCTAGAGCAGTCAATCTTCCAACAAAGATGGCTGAGGTGGAGGTGTAGGATAACCAGAGCTCAAGGAAATTTCAGTATCAGACATAGTATTCATGGTTGCAGGGAGAGGCTGAACAATAGGCTGCACATGAAGATCCATAGGCCCTTTAACCGGGCCTCCTCCTCCACTAGACCCCGGCAAATTGCTTTTCTCCTTCCGCTTACCCATAAGTCTCAAACTTCATCTGGTGCTCCTTCATGCCCCAAATGGGCAGGACATATCCCTTTGGTCACGTCATTTCAGTCAAGTGCCCGTGGCCATGTGCCATGAGAAAGCTGGCCTTTTAACATCCGACGCTGATCACAGGGGGAGGAGATATCCCACAGCCAGTCTCTGCAAGGGTGCACTTCTGGATAGTTAGTAAAGTAGCAATGCACTCACTCTCCAAACTTCTTTCCAATGTCCCATGGGAAAGCTGGCCTTTTAACCTCCGATGCTGATCACAGGGGGTGGGGCTATCTCATAGCAGTCTCTGTGGGGGTGCATTTGCTGGATAGATGGTAAAGAAGCAATGCACTCACTCTCCAAACTTCTCTTCCTTGGACGCCCTTTCTAAAATGTCACGTCACATGAACATTGCTGAGATATCACATCAGCCAAAAAGGCTTACTACACCAAAAGTGGCATTTTAGAAGGGACATCTAGCAAGAATCAGGGATGTTCAGAGTAGAACGCCAAAAATTCCAGGGGAGTTGCAGCAGTGAAGGGAAGGACATCTATCTAAGTGCATCTGAAAACGTTCCCTCTACACCCCTAAAAATGAACTTCATAGTACAAGGTTCTGATGATGCACCCTGTGTAGACAGCAAGGCCTGGTACATGCACAGGAGTAGGCCATTTCACAAATGTGGACATCCCCAAATTGTACACCCGCAGAATTGGGTACTTGGATGTCCCGGTCTGAGTAGTTCTGAAAGGGGCCATCTATTTTATGAGACTAGCAAGTCCTGCCCTTCCATTACAGATACTCATGTGTGGTGACATTGCAGCCATGAAATAAACACTTTTTTGTACTATATTTGTGTCAGGGAATGTATAGACATGTATGCCTCAACAACCAGGGACAGACGTGCTTGTGTTGTTCTGAAACTGCACCACAATGTGCATCTTTCTTGCTCCTCCCACAGAATGCCTCCATCATACTCCCATGCTATGTGGATGTTCTCACATCGGTGACGTCTATATACCCAGCTATCTAAAATGGCTCTGGGGACATCTCCATGATTTGTACATCTAGGAGTCTGTTTTCAGATGCCCAACTCATGAATAGTAATCAGACAAAAATCACCAAAAAACCCTTAAAAAGTGACACATATTTTTTGTCGGATACTACCGAAAAAGGCACACACTTTGTATTTCGTGCCTTCCCTTCAGTTGTATCCTTTTTAATTAAACTTTAAAAAGTTCAGAGGTACTTAGCTTAGCAAAATTGTATCTTCTTACAGTCATTCGCTTCAAAAACCAAATAGAAGATAAGCAGCAGTAAATCTCCACGCACAGTAAATCTCCACGCACAACGTATTGTTTATTTATCACTGAATTGGGATTTTCTGGTTCAGCAACTCATGAATAGAGCATCTAAAATACTGCGCATCCCAAGCTAATATCAACTGATGCCTTTAGTCCAAGAATCTCTTCCAGCTGTTTTCAGAAATATCAAAAAACTGAACGGATGTTAACAACAAAGACCATTGCCACTCTCCATACTCATTAACAATCACATTTAGATATTTCAGGCATCACAGTGCAAGAATCCCATGCTTTAGCCAAATGATGGGCACACACAAATGGGCAGTTTTTAACCTAGCTAGTACATTTAGGGGCATGTTTACTAAGCTGTGGTAACTGTTAATGCATGCTTGAGTGCACACTAACCAGCGCAAAAGCAAAACAGCCCATGTTTAATTCCACACTATCTGCTTAGCATGTGACAGGAAGAGAAATTGTGTGTGTCTGTGTTTCCAACTTTTACAAAACACAGCAACTAGAATACCCACTAACACATAAAGAAATGAACATATCATACCAGCTCTAAAGTGTCGTCTTTGGTTCCTAATCAAAGTCAAAATCTAGTATAAAGACCTAGTATTGATCCACAAAATTCTCCACAAAGAAATACGAGCAGATTACCTAGCAAATCTAATTGCACCATACCAATCATCCTGACTAGTGCACACACAACAAATAAACCATATTCCTCCCTTCTTCCTCAAAATATCACTTAGAAACAATCAGATGCATGGCCATCTTATATTACATCCCCCGAGAGCTTTTTTTGAAGAGGGTACTCAGTGGTACCGAGTACTAGCATCGGCACCATTTTCATTGCCTGCTAAAATTGACCCATTGTCTTCATGTATTAATGAAAGAACCCTGCATATGAGTACCGCTAGGAAATATGCAATGTCCCTTTCATCTGGAATGTGCTGCCACACACATTGACAAGTACTTCAAAACAGCCTTAAAAACTCATTTATTCGGCCAAACATATGGTGAGGATTAAGCCAATAGATTAGGGACCTGCCCTAGAGTATGCAAAATCTTCTCTAATCTAGCACTCTAAATAGGGCTGAGCCCAGAGTTGGCTAAAGACATTGGTGCCCCCCCTCCCCCTGCTGTCAAACTCTATCATTTAGCTTTGAGTGCCTGCTCAATCTCCCATCCTGCCTAGTTTGGCTAATGGTTGGGCCAGTCCTGGCTCTGAACCTCATTTTACCTAGATCTTACCTATATTTATTGCTCTCTAAAACTGTTATTTCTTTAACTTGTACAGTAGTTTATAATTGTACATCATTTTGATGCATCCTGCAAAGGCTGAAAGGCAGCATAAAAAGCAAACAAATTAAATAAATAACTTGCCATTATCCACTCCTTTCCTTTCCTTTCCTGTCCCTGCAACAGTAGACAGTTATGTGAACTACAGCACAGTACATACTGCAGCTGAGCAGTAACTGCTTACCAAGCTTTAATAATCCGGACCCTTAGACAGCTATGGAACACTAACATTAACACATGCTAATTTATCATTAATGTGAGTTAGTAATACATAGGTTCTATTAAATAACATAGGACCTATTCTGAAATATCACGTTAATAGTGAATTAGCATCCATTAACATTAGTGTTCCTTAGTAAGTAGATCCTTAATGTTGTTTGCATCCAAAACAAAATAGTATCTTAAACAAAATTTCATTCTTATTGTATCATTCCCCATTGAAATCCATATAAAAACAATGCATGTTTTTGATATTTTTGCATGGACAAGCTAGGAGGAGAAGGAAGGAGACAGGTAGGTAGGATTTTTAAGAAGCCTATGCTTACTTGCTCTTTTAACTTTCCGTCTATTTTAACCTAAAACTCAAAGACCATATAAAGAGGAACAAAATACTTTTGTAGTAAGTTTACCAGAGAGAAATCCACAAAGGCAATACACAGCTCAAAGAGCCATGCTTCAGAAACAGTGAGTCTCAGAGTCAACAAAAGGAACGTGAGATAAATATTCACAAACCTGCTGAGTAGGTATACTTAACTAGTTTTGTTTAGCTAAAAATTCACCTGCACTTACATGACCAAAAATGTGGCTGATGGGAATGTGCACTTATTAGAAAGCATTTGATTTGTTATCACAAATCACAAATCAAAAGTTTTAGTGCATGCTACATCAACTTAATACACGTTAACCTGGAAAACAACTTTGATTACTTATTTATTGAAAAACGTTTGTATCCTTCCTGTCTCTAATGGTTCTAAGCAGTGGCAGAAAAAGACACAATAAGGGGCATGTTTACTAAAGTGAGCTAAAGGTTAGTATGTGGTTTTTAGCATACGCCGTTAATGCAGCCCCGCTGTAAATGGCACTGTATACTAAAAGCAGCCAGCATGGTAAAAATTCTGCATTACCTACTTTCAGCACAATGGGACAAGACCAAGGCAGAGAATAGGTATGATAACTGGTGAGAGCTAGCGCACGGGATGCTACTGTGCGCTAGTTGTCATGACTGCCAATAGCATGGCAGCTGCCAGGCCCTTAAAAAAAAGTGTTGCCAAGACAGGGAGTATGACTCCTGTATGGTAAGTGTCTGCCCAATAAAATAAATGCAGGGCAGATGCTGGTCATGCCCCCTGCATTTACCGTGGAGGCTTTGCACTTATTGCACATTAGTTTTTGCACATAACTTGTGGTAGGAGCACTTACCGCACTTTAGTAAACTGGTACTTGAGTTGATTAGTGTGCATTTAAAATCTTAAAGGGGCCTGGTTATTAAAGCCTGCACCAGTAATATGCATGTGGACTGCATTACCAGTGCAGAGGGCTTGAGCTAACGTCAGGGGGCATGTGTATTCCCTGAAGTTAGTATGATGCAAAGACATAGCAAGGTTAAGCTGGCACATGGGTGTACTTAATTCCACCCATTGAGATGATGTTAAGTGCAAACTCTCTAAGGGCAGCAAGCAGGGTTAGCGTGATCTACTAACTCTGCGCTAACTACAAATTGCAGTTAATGCCTATGTTCTCTCCTGCCATCCCACCCCATCGTGCACTACAAACTTAACGTAGGTTTTTTAATGGGGTCCCAGGTAGTGCACTCTAGCAAACATTCTTTCCACCAAATAAAAACCTCATAATTGCATTTTTATAAGCTGTAATTTCTTCAACCATTTTTCTTTTAACCTTGCTCAGTACTGCTGTATACCGCAATGCTAACTGCTTAGCACTGAGGCATTCTGGGGCAGCACTGGCGATTAACCGGTCAGCAGTGATATCCTCTGGCCAGTTAACCTAAAGTGGCTAACATTAGGCCAAAAACAGATGGCCTAAATAGCTGATTAAGCTATCCAGACAGCAGCTGAATATTGCCACTGACCAGATAGCTAATTTGCTATCTGGCCAACCAGAATATTCAATGCCGGTGACCAGATATGGCAGTGAATATCTGGGTCTAATTTAAAGCAGTGACAGCGAGCAAATTTACTTGGGCTGGTCGCCACCACTGAAAATGCCCCTCTAGATGTTTATTCAACAAATTGCTATTCAAAAAGTCTGAACTAGTAAGCAAAAGCTTAAAAATACAATTTTTTGTGACATTATATTTTGAATTAGAAGCATCTTTTAGCATGAACCGTATGAGTACAGTGTATTTGCTACTCACCTGTCAATCACTCAAATCCTGTATGAAAGTGTGTCTTGTCCTTTTGTTTCTCTAGCTAATTGCAGTCATGAATTATATGCCATCTCATTTATCCACCATTTGGTACTTAGAGAAGCAATATTTTCCTAAATAAATCACTTTTAATCTTCCTCCCTCTCTTGACAGCTTGACTGATACATATTCTCTTCCTGCAGCTTTGTTGTTTATCATGTGTTCGGCTCAACCATAGCATTTCCCCATATGCACTTGTGAATTTCTTGCAAGTCTTTTTTTAAATATTACTTAAAAATCAAAGTAATGTATACAATTTAACAGCATTGAAATGATGTCCTTTATCTAATGGCATCTCTGAAGGGATTTTTATTATCAATCATTTTTAATTAAGTGATAAAACTTAAGTGATGATAATGTGGTTGGAACTGTGGTCATATTTTAGTTACTGTGAATCTAAATGGAGGAGTGGCCTAGTGGTTGGGGTAAGGTACTTCAGGCCAGAAAGTCAGGGGTTCAAATCCCACTAGAGGACAGCAACCTTGGGCCAGAAGGACTGGGGTTTCTACTCCCACAGGTGCTCCTTGTGGTCTTAGGCAAACCACTTAACCCTCCAAAGCCCATGTTCCCTGTAAAATAGTTATCTCCAAGTTATAATGCCCTGTTCAATGTAAACCACCTTGATATCATGAAAGGCAGTATATAAGAAATGTTAAATAAATGTTGAGATTTTATCATAGTGCAGTATCTTTAAAAGACAATAAGAAAATAGTAATAATTTGTGAATGTTGACATATTATGGAATACACTTTCAACAGTGGGTCTAACCAAATAAGTAAGCATGTACAGTTTGTGACTTTTCAGCCCCACATGACTCCAGATAATTTTCAAACATGACTAATCCACCAACATTTTATCTAAATACTGGCTTGGCATGTGTTTATATGTAAGCAATATTAAACAAAAACATAAAGTATACTTTATAACAGCACATGCCTACTATGTGCATATAGTTTTCAAACTTAACTACAAGTATAGAATTTCTAGTCTGGGCCATGGAAAAGTCCCCTTTCCCCCTCCACCAAGAACATCTCTTTTTCTTAGGGGTAATAGTGTGTATCTCGTGAAAGTACTTCCAAGCTTTCAGGCTGAAAATTCACATGTATGGATTTAGTAAATTCTAACCCTGTGACTCCTAGGAGCAAATTTCATACTTTCTGACATGGGTTAGAGTTGACAGATGTTGCACCAGTTTTCAAAGCAAAAGTCCACACAAACTTTCAGTCTGAACTTGCTGCACCACAATGCACCCTGGAATATTTGTACCTTCCTTTTCTGTGTATATTGTTTCATTGAATAAAATGAGTGATTTCACCCAGAATGCCTAGGTAAAATATCAAAACAGTACTTACTTAATGCCTATTTATAAAAGCAACATTTAGTACCTATATACCTTTATAAAATACACCCTCAGAAATAGCCCTAAAAGTGCACAAACATACTCCCACAAATTTACACTTGCTCCAACAAAAGTGTAAAAATGTGATTGTACTCTAAACCCCCAGCAGATTACCTTTCCTTAATATGAGCCATTCAAATCTTCTTTTCCTAGGACCCCTCCATATTCTTCCTCTATCTAGCGTCCACCCCTTACCTTGTCCACTTAATATTTCATCCAGCCTCTTATCCCCACTTCCCCTCCTCTCCCTTCCCCCTCCCCCTTCCTCACCATTCTGCCCCCCCTCTCCCTTTCCCTTCCCCCCTGCCCTCCCCTCTCAGGCCCCTTCCCCCCTTCATCCTCTTAAAATAAATAATCTTAAATCTTATCCCCAGCACACTCAGGCTGAAGTCTTCATCCCTATTGGACACTGCAGGGCCACCTCGACCCCCTTCCACCTACTGGTCTTAACTTTCCCTCCTCGCTGTACATTGGTGTTGTTGAAAGCTTGGGTGAGTGAGGGTGAGTATTTTGAAATGGATTCTCTGAGTGAAGGGGGGCCAGTGGTGCTGAATGAGAAGGGGCATGATGTGATTGAATTTCCTGGTGTGGATGAAAACCCAGATGGCAGTGTTCTGGATGGTTTGACGGTGTTTAAGTTGGAGTTGAGGAAGATTGGAGTAAATGATATAACAGTAATCGATACAACAGACAGCTCGTAGGGAAGGTCCGAGCGACGCTCAATCGCATAACATTCAACTTCTAATCCAGAACAACACCGGAGAACGTTTTCAGTCCAACAGATCTTCGATAGTAGCACTCGCCCATTGAAGATTGGGCGAGTGCTACTATCGAAGATCTGTTGGACTGAAAACGTTCTCCGGTGGTGTTCTGGATTAGAAGTTGAATGTTATGCGATTGAGCGTCGCTCGGACCTTCCCTACGAGCTGTCTGTTGTATCGTCTTTTACAGATAAGTGCTGTATGCTCTTTATTTTGGACATGAAATAATTCTGTATGCCCTTATTTTTGTTTTTCTTCAATTTAGGAAGAGCGTTGAAGGTTCCTGCGCTGTCTCCATCAGCATATTCATTATTATTGAGACGCTTTTTAAAGTAATTTTGTTTTGTATGTTGCATGAATGCTGTATGATAGTAGGTTTATGTAGATTTGGTAATGTATTCCCAATGGTAGTTTTGGTGTTTTTGAAATTGTAGAATAGGTGAAATTGGTGGTAAGGTTAGGTGGCTATGGGACCTGTGATGTAAGCGTCTGCTATTCCCTATAGTGATTTTTCACTATGTGTGGGTTTTAGCCATCCTGAGGTCCTCTTAGCCTTAGTGATTTGTTGCGGATTTTGTTATGTGATAGCTGAAATAGGTTGGTGAATGAAACTTTGTTGTGCGGAGCTTGTTGATTGTGTGTGCCAAGGGCAGAACCCCATTAGCACTTGACCTCTTAGTTCATCAACCAGCTGTTCCAAGAAGCAGTGATTTATTTCATCTAGAATTTTTTTCTCTCTAGCAGGTTCTTCTGTGACATTGAACCAGTCGATACCAGGGTAATTCAAATCATCCATTATTACTGTGTTGAAACTTTTCTTAGCTCCCCTGACTTCTTTTAGCATTTCATCATCAATCTGTTCATTCTGGCCAGGCGGTCAGTAGTACACTCCTAATGCTGTCACCTTCCCCTTTTTACATGGAACTTCTATCCATAGAGAGTCTACAATGTATTTTGTTTTCTGAAATACTTTAATCCTATGTGAATCAATGCCTTCTCTAACATGGAACACAACTCCTCCACCAATTTTATCTACTCTATCTTTGAGATATACAGTAGTTTGTACCCAGGTATCGCAGTGTCCCATGGGTGCCCTCCTTTTACCAGGTCTCTGAGAAGCCAATTATATCTAACTTTTCATTTAGTGCTATACATTGTAGCTCTCCCATCTTACTTTTTAGACTTCTAGCATTTGCATACAGGCATTTTAGAGATTGAATTTTATTCATCACAATCTGGTTACCAGTTGATAGGTGTAATTTGGAATCTTTTGGCTCTTTACTGAAGGACATCTGAGTTACTTTTATCTTTCTTGGAACCTCTCTGTCAGGATGCTCTTACTTCCCAGTTTTGCTATTATTCTTCAAGGATACATCCTTCTGAACCATGTACTCCTGGGCAATTGTCAGCTTTTCTCTACAGTCTAGTTTAAAAGCTGCTCTATCTTCTTCTGGTTCCATCCCGGTTAAGGTGGAGCCCATCCCTTCAGAAGAGCCCCTCCATTCCACAGAATATTGCCCAATTTCTAACAAATCCAAAACCCTCTTCTTTGCACCAACGTCTCATCTACATATTGAGACTCCGGAGCTCTGCGTGCCTTTTGGGTCCTGCGTGTGGAACAGGAAGCATTTCAGAGAATGCTACCCTGGATGTTCTGGATTTCAATTTCCTGCTTAAATCTTGCCTCCAGAACAGCAAACTCCACCCCAGCACTATCTAAAAGCTTGTCTAGGTGGCACTTGAGGTCCACAACCTTTGCACCAGGCAGGCATGTTACCAGGAGGTTCTCATATCCACCAGCCACCCAGCCATCTGCATGCCTAAAGATTGAATTGCCAACTATGGGCACATGACCCTGGAGAAACCTATTCGATGCAAGCGGGTTTTACATCTAGCAGACAGGTCCTAGCTACAGGATCACTTTCTGCCACACCAAGGTGATGGTCTCTTTTCACATGATCTCTGTCCTCCATGGCAACTGAGAGGCTGCCAGATTGGAAGTGGGACTTCAGTACTATATTCCTGTATGTCTTGTCTATGTACCTCTCTGTTTTCCTTATATCTTCCAAGTCTGCTGCTCTAGCCTCCAGAGATCAGACTCATTCCCTGAGGGCAAAGAGCTCCTTAAATCTAGTGCACACATAAGACACCTCACCAACTGGGAGAAAATTATACATATGACACTAAATGCAAAAGATTGGATAGCCCACATTTCGCTGCTGGGTTGCTGTCTGCATCTTAGTTTTGAGGTTTTGTTTAGCTATTTAAGTTGTTTACTTAAAGTTGCTAGGGATACTTATACTGATATGACTATACTAATTACCTGTAAGGGATTTTGTTCACCTCAAGATTAATTAATTTCAGGGCCTTAACCTATTCCTGGTGATGATAACCAGCTGAACCTGAAAGTGACTTTGACCACCCTTCTCCCTTTAATATGTGAAGCGCCTATAAAGATAAGATTATGTCTTGGGAGACAGGAATTGTGGTGGGTGGGAGGGAACAATTAGTAAAAGCTGGCATGCTACACAGGTCCCAGACCTGTGCTTCTAATGTTATCTGTTATTAATTTCCTGGGTGATTCACACAGCCTTTGGTTTGATAGAGGGAGCCTTTCAAATTTCCCCTTTGACCTTTCACTTTGCTGTAACACCTATTTAAAACAACTTTTCAGATCTCTTGCATTTTAAGTGGAAGGCTTCTTTGTAAAGGTATCTAGAAACAATTCATTTCTTTCAACTCAAAGAATATTTTATCCTGTTCTTCCTTCTATGCTAAGCTATACTCTGATTTGATTTAAATTAACACTAGACCCCCCAAAGTGCGTCAATTGATGCAAATGCATATTCGAAGTTGTATACCAGCACCACTGCCAGAAACATGTCAGTCATGTTCCATGACTTTTTTTAGCAAGGTCAAGATGTTCAAATATGTGCATTGAAAATTAAGGACAGATGCACCACCTAGCGGGAAAATGAATTTATACCTAGAAGCCCCAAAGTATGTCAATTGACGCACTCAATTGTCTTGGATGCGTCAATTGACGTACTTTGGGGCTTCTAGGTATAAATTCATGTTCCCACTAGGTGGCGCATCTCAATCACTGTTTACAGTTTTACTCCAACATTACAAACAATACACACACGATGATGTCATGTAATGATGTCACATACTGCCCGTATTTAACAAATAAGTAACTTCACATTAATTCACATCTGCATTTCATGCTAAACGCAGTCGTCGTGATAATGCGTCAATTGACGCACTTTGGGGTTTCTAGGTGAAATTCCTTTTGGGGCTTCTAGTGTTAAAAGCTCTCTAATGTTATGAGGCCCTGACTGAGTTTTAAATTTAAACTAAGAGCTCTCTTCTGATTTTAAAAGTAAACTAAAATAACTCTGCTGGTTTTAAAAGTAAACTAAAAGCTCTCTGCTGGGTTTTAAATGTAAACTAAAAACTATTTGCTGATTTTAGGCCATGACTGAGTTTTAAATTTAAATTAACAGCTCTCTGCTGATACTAGGTCTGATTGCATTAACAAATACACTGGATTCTAAAATACGCAGATTTATCAGTTTTAATCCAAAGAATTCCCTTTTCCCTAAGAATTTCCCAGATGTAAATACTTACAAGTGCAGATTTCTTTCCAGCAGTAGCAGTCCCTTTTGGTAGTTCTTCAAGATTGCTATCAGTACACATGTGGCTACAGTTAATCTGAGAGTATTTTTGCTATGGAATTGTTTCAAAATGTACTGCAAATATGTGGGGGGGGGGGGCGCACTAATATTTAGCAGAACATTCTCCATTTAAAGATATGTTATCTGGAATTTTTAACTGAATATGCAGTGAAATATGTATTTATCTTATCATTAGTCAATACAGCAGGCTAATGATTTAGGGATAACTTCACCCTTTTATCTTACAAGCTTCTATATCTTCGCCCAGATTCACTGCTTAAAGGTAACTGGACAACAGTCTAATACTGTTGCATTATAGTTATGATTTTGGTATGCCCCTGGACCACTCCCTGCCTCTCCTTTAGATACACAACTAACATTTGGCCAGACATCAAGAAGGCCAGTAGAAATGAAAGAAGCTGAATGTTAGTAATTTGTTTGGCTAACATCAGAGGTTACCTGGACTAATTAGTTTAAATCTCGTCCTCATAGAGTCCTTTCTTAAAATATTTTTTGAAAAATAGAAAAATATCACCTACAAATTAGTAGGCCTCTGTAGAGTGTGGATGTAAAGAGAGACTCAAAGTAATGGAGTACCCAGTGATACAGGATGTGACAAATGTTCTGTTAAGCTACAGTATAGTAATGTGTGGTTGCCTTATGGATTCGTTCTAAAGTCATTTGGTATGTTTCTCCATGCTGCTTGCATTAAGTTTGTGGCTTTCTTTAAAAAAAAAAAAAGGCAGAATTAAAAAAATTATAAATTAGCATGAAATCCTCATGAACATTTTCCCTCCCATCACTTACTGCTGCCCCCCTTTTTATGCTCCAGGAAAAGCACCAGCACTGGGTCAGCATAGGTGTTTTACCACTAGTAAAGAAACAATTTTCACTGGCTTTTCTGGCCAACCGCATGTCTATTTACCCATAGAGAAAGACTGAGTAGTAAATTTGAGAGACTGAGATCATACTCCACGTACCCTGGCTTAGAAGTGAGATTCATGACTGTCATGGTATGTGCAAAACTAACCCATTTGGAGAAACTGCCCCTTAGGAATATTTGAAAATTGTTCTTTCATTAACTTTCCTGTATATTTCTATGGACACAAATAGCAGGTGAAATGTCTTGAGTCATCTGCAGCTATTTTCAAAGAGACACTATATACATATTTTCCCTTTGAACTGTGATACAAAGTCAATGAATGAAAAACACTTGCAGACATTCCACCAAAGTGGAAAGTTTGAAAATTGTTTTCACAGTGAATTGTTGATGCACAATAATATATCTGTGAAGCAACTGGAGTCTAAAACTGGTTACATTTCCCATGATCCCACATGCGGCCGTAGTAAAAATATCCCACACTAATCGCCTAGAGTGGGTTAGAGAGGAGACTGGACCATTCAGGGGCAGAGTGTACACATTGCAGTTAGTACAGGCATCTTTAGCAACGTTGCAGTTATCAAGGGTACACATACTCTATTGATTGCTGCAAACGGCTTAGTACGGAAGCAGGACCAAACTCGCACTAACTACATGGGGATATAACAGGCACACCTCCATCAGCTAGTATGGATGTGGTCCTGCCACTGTGCTAAAAATGGGCCTTAGCATGCACATTTTAGTAAAGATGCTCCATGGTGCATTAACTGCTATAATAATAGCTAATGTGGTTTAGTAAATAGGCCTCTAAAGGAAATACAAATTGCATTTTAACTTCATCTTTCCTCTTCCCCAGTTTTTAAGCTTCAGATAGCTGAAGTTCTGTCTTTGCAGCATACTGTACCTTTCCTTTTTGATTATCACTGCAGGCAGAGGCACTAGACTCTCTAGTAGCAAGGTCAAGAAGCCTTGAAATCTTTGCTTTGTGTTTCATCTGGCTGCCATGTCAACCTCTATAAATACAGACAGCCCAAGCCTTCCATGCTTAGAATTTCAATCACATTTTTGCAGTTCATTCAAGGTTCAGTGAAGCAGGTATAGACATACAGAAGACCAGGTTAAAAAAAAAATCAAATGTAAGACAAAGAAACGGAAAGGAAGATATATAGGAAGATCATGGGAAACAAAGAGACCTATTGCTATGAACCAAGCGTGTTAAGCTTAATATACATGCTAACCACTGATAATGTACATTAAGTAATGTGATACTTACTTAGCCCTTAACACAGTATTTAGTGCTATGGGGACATATTCAATATTAAATGCACCCGACTATGTAAAACTTTGAAATGACATTGTAATGACTTCATTAATCACCACCGTGCTATTTATTGAACCCATATTAGTATAATTTAAATTTAGTGCACCCAGTTAGTGCAGGAAATTTAAGTCCTGATCCTGGACTATAATTGAGTGCTAGCATGCTGACTCTGCAGAGCACGTTCAGCATGATAGCTTTTAACCAAAGCAGGAAGCAGTACTCAGAGCTTTCTCCAAGTAAAGAGAGCCTCTCTAATCTAATAGTTCCTCTCTGAATTTATGATGCTACCTAACAATCCTCATTTTGTTCTCCTCCCAAGAGTAGGATTTCCTGATTGATTTAGAAGATATCTAAAATCTAAATCACATTTTTTCACACTTCAAAGTAGGATATAACATAGAATGCAATATAACTATAACAGTTAAAAATGCTTTTCCTAAATACTAAAAAATACGAACACAATAAGAAGTCATATAAGATCCAAGCAAAAACATGCAATATAGCAGTTTTACAAATGTCATTTGAAAATATAAGAATGCAAAAGCATAACTCAACTCACAAAATCTCAGGCAAAATATAAAACAGCTAATTTCTCTTCCTCTCATAAACTATCTTATTTCAATTGTTAATCTCCAGTCCAAAAGCTATAGAAAATAAACCTTCATGAAAAAAAAATATATATCAAGTAATTACGGAAAGCGTAAAACTACCAGAATAGAGCCATTCCAAAGCCTAATCAATATAGACACCTTAAAAATCACTGTCAGTATAAAAAACAGCACTCAGCAACAATTAATTACTCAGAAAAATCTTTGGGGGTCATCATTGAAAGGATTTGTTTGAACAACTTTTACTGTTAAAAATTTCACCCGGATGACCTGCTAAATTTTTTGCAGACAAGTTGTTGTATCCTAACTAGAATTTTTCTTACCTCTCAAAATTTTCTAGATGGACAAACAATTCCACAGGAGGAAGGGTTCTGTCCAGGAAGATCCCATGGCTCGAGGCACTATCCCTTGGTCCAGTCCTATGGACAGATTTATCCAGTGTGAGGCTGCCCAGCGGACTCTGCTGCTACCTGCTCTGGGGGAAGGATTGCCATAAAGGCAGATGGATGAAACTGCTAGGTACATATGATCTAGATTGGCCACTGTTGGAAAAGGAATAATGGGCTTGATGGACCTTGGTCTGACCCAGTAT
The DNA here is from genome assembly GCA_033557465.1 of Ichthyophis bannanicus. NCBI lineage: Eukaryota > Metazoa > Chordata > Amphibia > Gymnophiona > Ichthyophiidae > Ichthyophis > Ichthyophis bannanicus. The sequence goes on along the minus strand of CM066036.1, from coordinate 727,901,755 downwards.
GGCATTTCTTATGTTCTTATGATGGCGTGGGCGAGGGACAGATATAATCAATTTTGTCATGCAGGAAGAAAATACAAGTACTGCAGTTAAAAAACTAGAAACATAAGCTCGGGGTTCTCTGTGAATGAAGAATCCCCCCCCCCCCCAGCAAAAGAAAAAAACATCTATTGCTTTCTATAGGAAACCATTACTATCTCTAGAATCCTATACACTGCATTACAGAAACACTTTTCCAACAATATAGGCAGATAGAGGCATGGAGGAATAGTTTAAGCAGCTGATGAAGAATGGTGACAAAAGTCACTTTCAAAGTCTTCTCCCTGAAACTTCTGCACGCACATTTATACATTCCTAAACCCTACATCAGAGGTTCCCAACTCCAGTCCTCGGGGAACCCTAGGCCATTAGGGTTTTCAGGATTCCCACAATGAATATGCATGAGATAGATTTGAATGTTCTGCCTTCACTGTATGCATATCTATCTTATGCATATTCATTGTGGGAATCCTGAAAACCTGACTGGCCTAGGGTTCCCCGAGGACTGGAGTTGGAAACCTCTGCCCTACATTGCCTCAACATCCACAACCCCTGTATACGAGGGTTGCTCAGAAAGTAATGCCCCACATGTTTTTTCTCAGTCCAGAATGAAGATAGAGGTGTGAAATTGAAAGGGTAGTAACTTGGAACTTCAAAGGACACGTGTGTAATTTTACTGTCGTCCGACAAATAGCGACACGGTAGTGATCCTTCAGATGGCGTCTGTGAGTGACACACGATACAAACAACAAGCTGTAATTGAATTCTTGGTGGAGGAGAAAGAAAGTGTGAGAAATATTTAAACGGTTGTGTGCTGTGTATGGAAGTTCTGCATTAGATAGGTGAAGAGAGTAAAGGCTTCAGGAAGCGGTAAAATGGAACTGGAAGATCGGTCATGGTCTGGGCGTCCTGCCTCAGCCACCAGTCCAGACAAGTTGCAGCGCGCTGATGACACTATTTGTGTGGATCGGCGCATCACGAGTCTGGAATTGTCCGTACAGCTTTCCATCAGTAGAGGTAGTGCAATGGCAATTATTGACTCTTTGGGATATTCAAAGGTGTGTGCAAGGCACACCGCAACAGCTTACAGTATTTGAATGCCCTCTGGCAGCTATTGCAGGGCGCTGCAACTTGTCTGGACTGGTGGCTGAGGCAGGATGCCCAGACTGCGGCTGATCTTCCAGTTCCGTTTTACCACTTCCTGAAGCCTTTACTCTCTTCACCCATCGTCCAACGGTGCTCCTATCTACTGCAGAACTTCCATACACAGCACACAACCGTTTGTGAATGTTTCTCACACTTTCTTTCTCCTCCACCAAGAATTCAATTACAGCTCGTTGTTTGTACTGTGTGTAATTCACAGACGCCATTTGAAGGATCACTACCGCCTCACTATTTGTCGGACGACTGTAAAATTAAACACGTGTTTTTTGAAGTTCCAAGTTACTACCCTTTCAATTTCACACCTCTATCTTCATTCTGGACTGAGAAAAAACATGTGGGGCATTACTTTCTGAGCAACCCTCATATGTACACCTATGCACACATACATCCAGGAACCCAGGCCCGGATCTCTGCCTGCTTATCCAACATTGCTGCTTGGATGTTTCACCGCTATCTGAAACTGAACATGGCCAAAACTTAGCTCATGTTTCCCCCTAAACCCACATCCCCTCTTCTTCCCTTCTCTGTTTCTGTGGATAACACTACACTTCTACCCGGCTTTCTCAGCTCACAACTTTAGAGCCATCTTTGATTCTACTCTCTCTTTCTCTGCACACATTCAACATATATCTAGAACTTGTGGCTTCTTTCTCTATAACATCAGCAAGATCCATCCCTTCCTTTCTGAATACACTACTAAGACCCTTATCCACTCTCTAACTTTCTCATATCTTGATTAATGTAACCTGTCCTCGTTGGTCTCGCTCTGAATTTATTTATTTATTTAACATTTCTTATATACCGCGCTCTTTGTCATCAGTGCGGTTTACATTGAAACAATATAACACTTGGTCAATTAAATTAGGCCATCGTCTACATAGAATCATCTCTCTCACCCTCAGTCTGTTCAAAACTCAGCTGCCCGGATTATCTTCCACCAGCGTCACTATGCTCATGTAACCCCTCTTCTCATGTCACTTCACTGGCTTCCCTATCAGTTTCCACATCCAGTTCAAACTTCTCCTAATGACCTGCAAGTGCATTCATTATGTGGCTCCTCACCACCTTTCCTCTCTTATCTCATTCTACACCCCTCGTCAGGTACTCCGCTCCACTGGCAGATCCCTTTTATCTGTGCCCTTTTCTGCCATTGCCAACTCCAGACTTCATTCATTCCACCTTGCTTCTCCATATGCCTGGAACAAACTATCTGAGGCAGTACGTCGGGCTACCTCTCTAGCCTTATTCAATAAACATCCAAATCAAAAGTTTCATCCTATAACTGCAGCAAGTGGATGAATGGCTGTTTGTTGATGAAGTTTTTGTGAATACATTCTGCCCCCCTGATGAAGCTAAAGTGAAACACCCTATAGGTGTCTGCAGTGGCGTTGGGGAGAATGAAAGAATTAATGGTTGCTGATTAGTATCCGCCATTATTATTATGCTGAATTTCTGACAAAGCTGTGGATAAAGAATATATGAATTTATTTATTTAGTATACCGCTACTTCCAGCGATCAGCAGCGGTTTGATTACAGATTGGAAATTGTCAAATCATGACAGGAAATTTTTGAGGTATAAACACATTGATTAGACAGGAAAGCACAGCACACAGAGAACTATTTTACAGGGAACATGGGCTATGGAGGGTTAAGTGGCTTGCCCAAGACCACAAGGAGCACCTGTGGGACTAGAAACCCCAGTCCTTCCGGCCCAAGGTTGCTGTCCTCTAGTGGGATTTGAACCCCTGACCTTCTGGGAACCCCTGACCTTCCGGCCTGAAGTACCTTGCCCCAACCACTAGGCCACTCCTCCACTCTATGAATGCTGCAGTATGTGTGAACACGATCTACATTGATAGATTCTGCTGAATTACATTGTTGTAATGAATGGAATATTGATAAAGTTTGTGATTTCTTTGAATGAATATTTTCCATAAGCCTGATGCGAGGGAGTTTTTTTGATTCTTGATGTTCTTGAGCTTGGTCCGAGGCTAGGGTTTTAGACCCGGATCTGAAATGCTCTTTGGTTCTGAGATCCTTTTTTCTCCCTGTGGAAGTAGGCATACAGCACCAGTTCTGTTCCGTTCTTTATTCTGATAATGGGGTGATTATTTTTTGGATTTACTATTCAAGAATCAGGCTAAAAACCAACCTCTTTAAGGCTGCCTTTGGATCTTGATGCTCCTCATTCTCTTCTTCACTACTTAGGTGTATCTTACCATACTCTACTCCTCAGTTTATGATGTTCTTCATCTTGATTAGATTGTAAGCTCTGAAGACCAGGGACTGTGTCCTACATCTATATGTACAGCCCTATGTGTACCCTGTAGTTCTATTCAAATAATAATAATTAGTAGTAGTAGTACTCTACACACTGCCACAACACACAAGCATCCCATATACCTCTCAGGCATGTACAAACTGAACACCCACTACACTCATTTTCTACATTCATGCTAATATTTATACATATTCTACACCATTTCTCATCCAGCCCAAACCCCCGCACATCCACCCACACAAAATTTGTTATTTGGGTTTTTTTGGACTTGATTTAGAACATTTATGTAAAGAATAGAATAGAATATAAATTAAATAAATGAAATAAAATAAAATATGTAGAAACACCTGCCCTTAGAACACTCATATAAACACATATTTATGTCTCTCATACAGATAGCTTATATATCTGTAAACAGTTAACACAGACATGTGGAGGACAATTCAAATCTGGGCCCCTCTGGATCATCTGGACATCCAGAATCTAGACGGGCTGGAATTGCATTTGATTTTGATCCCGCAGGTGCTACACATTCCTGTGGGATCAGAATAGGGTGCACCCTGCCTGGATGGTCCGGCCGTGCCCTGATTCTGGGCCATCAGATGTACAGCCACTTCCCTGATTAGCCCAGCCAGACTCCTGCATGCAGCTGCAGTGTCGTGGCATCCTGTTGCTAGGGCACCGCAACCCCAATGCAGAAGCCACTATCCCCAGCAGACCCCGAAATAATCCTTACCTCACCACCCAATCCCTGATCGGGCCTGCATTGGCCAGGGATGGGCTGCAGGGAACCCCCTGCACTCCTTTACCTCATTTTCTCTGCCCAGAGCGAGCATTGGCTGCCATCTAGGGGGGGGGGAGGTGGAATAAGTCCCCCGTCCAAATGGCCAACCCCAGAATCGGTCCCGTTTGTCTGAGGTAGGGGTCACACCTCTGGCCCACTCTCTCTTGCCCCCTTATAGAGCTCCTCACACATCTCTGTTGTATGTGTGGGAAGCTCTGTGGGTGGAATCAGCCCCCCTGGCATTTAGCGGGAATATATGTCCAACTCGGACGTATATCCTCACTAAATGCTGGTCAGAATCTACCCAATAGCCCAAATGCACACCAGCATTAACCACACCTCCACATAAACACACAACCATAAACCCACCACAGTGCCCTTAACTCACAACCTTACCACATATTACATACACATAGAACACCTCCCCCAACACAAACCTCCTCTCACAAGACCACACCTATGCACCCATGCATCCGTACACACAGACATACACACATCTAACATTCATAACCCCCCCACACCAACATACATACAAACCTCCATACACGCAGACCCTCACAACCACACCTACTACCAACAAACATGCAACCATGCCTATAGAAAATTGCATCCCTATATACTCACAACCCTACAAACACTCCTTCTACCAATGCAACCCCCTAAAGTTTCAAAATCCCACTCCCATACAACAACCCTTACATATACAAGGCAGTATATATAACACTCAAATAAAATAAATATACACCCTGCACTACACAGAGCCCTCTAGAAACATAGAAATATGATGGCAGAAAAAGACCACATGGCCTATCTAGTCTGCCCTTCCATAGGAGTGGAGGAGTGGCCTAGTGGTTGGGGCAAGGTACTTCAGGCCAGAAGGTCAGGGGTTCAAATCCCACTAGAGGACAGCAACCTTGGACCAGAAGGACTGGGGTTTCTCATCCCACAGGTGCTCCTTGTGGTCTTGGGCAAGCCACTTAACCCTCCATAGCCCATGTTCCCTGTAAAATAGTTATCTTCAAGTTATAATGCCCTGTTCAATGTTATTTCAGTTTGTTCAATGTAAACTGAACTGATGCAGAATAGCACGGTATATAAGAGAATGTAAATAAATAAAAATATCAATTATTAGAATAGTCCCCTTTTTTCCTTCAGAGATCTATATTCATCCCATGCTTTTTTGAATTCAGATACTGTCCTCTTCTTTACTACCTCCACTGGGAGAGTATTCCATGCATCTACCACTCTTTCCATAAATAAATATTAACACATATTACTCCTGAGTCTATTCCTTTCACCCTCATCCTATGCCCTTCATGGCAGAGTTTGCTTTTAATCAAAACAGGCTCTACTCTTGTGCATTTATGCCATGGAGGTATTTAAATGTCTCTATCATATCTCCTCTATAATGCCTTTTCTCTAAAGTATACATATTAAGATCCTTAAGTCTGTCCTCATATGCTTTATAATGAAGACATCTAACCATTTTAGTTGCCACCCTCTGCACAGACTCCAACCTGTTTATATCCTTTTGAAGGTGTGTTCTCCAGAATTGTACACAATAGTCCAAATGAGGTTGCACCAAAGACTTATACAAAGGCAGTGCTGGCCATTCCTCTCCCTATGCACCCAAGCATCCTTCTAGCTTTCAAAGTCACCTTTTCTACCTGTTTAGCTACTTTAAGATTGTTAGACACAATCACACCCAGGTCCTACTCTTCTTTTGTGGACAGAAGTACTTCATCCCCTATACTGTACTACTCCCTTGTATTTTTGCAGCCAAATGCATGACTCTGCATATTTAGCATTAAATCTCAGCTGCCAAATTCTCACCATTCTTCAAGCTTAGCTAGATCTTCTTCATGTTATCTATTCCTTCCTAGGTGTCTATTCTATTGTAGATTTTGGCATCATCTTCAAAGAGGCAAACCTTACCCGACAGCCCTTCCACAACATCATTGACAAAGATGTTAAAAAGAATCAGACCAAGGACAGATTCCTGCAGCACACCACAGGTAACCTCCTTTTCCTCAGAGTGAGCTCCATTTACCTGTACCCTTTGTCGCCTGACACTCAACCAATTTCTAACTCATTCAGTAATTTTAGGGTTTATCTCTAGGATTCTCAGTTTGTTTATAAGTCACCTGTGTTGAATGGTGTCAAAGGATTTACTGATATAAAAGTAGACCACATCTAGGGCTCTCTCTTGGTCCAACTCCCTGGTCACCAAGTCAAAGAATCAATCAGATTTTTCTGACACGATTTGCCTCTCGTGAATCCATGCTGCGCCTACAATCCATTGGACTCCATAAACATCACTGTTTTCTTTTTCAGCAGCATTTCCAATAATTTACTCACCACCACTGTTCCCTCTAAGCTGTGCGCGTGTGCGCACACACACACCTTGCCGAGCGAGCGCACATACTTTATAACAGAGCGCACAAAAATTACGGTTCTGATTCTGATAGAAAACAACACAGACGTCTTAAAATTTAAAAGTTGTTGTGTATTTACGGTTTTCACAAGTTCTACAATATTTTCTAGTGCAATCAATATGGTGTACATACTGTATTCTGACGTGTAGTCAAATTTTAAAGTATATAACTCTGAGTGTCGTTATGTGGCGCACAAAAATTTAACCTTCCTTCAAAAGCTGCACAGCCGATATTTTATGTGCACACAGCCTACAGAAAATTAGAGGGAACATTGCTCACCACAGAGGTTAGACTAATTGGCCTGTAGTTTTCAACCACATCCTTACTTCAGCTTTTGTGTAAGTGGACCACGTGTGCCTCTCTCCAGTCCTCTGGCACCACTCCCAACTCCAAAGAGGCATTGAAAAGGTAAATTAGTGGAGCTGCAAGTTCCTTTAGTATTCTCAGATGTATCCCATCTGGTCCCATCGCTTTGCCTACTTTTAATTTAGCTAGTTCCTCATGAACACTAAGTGAGGTCCACAGTCATTATGGTTTAAACAAAACTAATCTAAAGAAAAAAACAACAACTCCTAGTAAATCAATTCTTATCCAACCTCTCTAACTACATTACTCACATAATTTTTTTCAAAAATATACTTTAATGGTAGCTCAGCATTTCTTTAAAATAACTTCCCAATACTGTATATCAAAAAATGACTTATTATATATCAAAAGATATATGATGAAGAGAGACCTCAGGATGACTATATAACCCTTCATATGGCAAATCTTGTTGCCATAAGGAGTAGCAAGATACTCACATCACTGGTCTCCAACCTCCTCCATTTTAACATTAGCTTCTACAGTCTAAAAAAGTACTTTTCAAGACAAAGTATGTTGATGAAAGCTGGATATTGAATATTATGGAGATACTATTAAAGGACTATAGTTTGGAATGATTTTGATTGATATGTGTGATAAATCTTGAAAAGTACTTTTTTAGATTGTAGAAGCTAATTTATTTATTCACATTCTCTTATATACCGTGCTATTCTGCATCAGTGTGGTTTACATTGAAATTACATTGAACAGGGCATTATAACTTGGAGATAACTATTTTACTTTGAACATGGGCTATGGAGGGTTAAGTGGCTTGCCCAAGACCACAAGGAGCACCTGTGGGACTAGAAACCCCAGTCCTTCTGGCCCAAGGTTGCTGTTCTCTAGTGGGATTTGAACCGCTGACTTTCTGGCCTGAAGTACCTTGCCCCAACAACTAGGCCACTCCTCCACTAATATTAATGTTAAAATGCAGAAGGTTGGAGACCAGTGATGTGAGTATCTCGCAACTCCCTATGGCAATGAGATTTGCCATAGGAAGGGATATATAGCCATCCTGAAGTTTCTCTCTGTCTAAATCTCGTTTGATATATAATAAATAGTTTTTTGATATATTGGGAAGTTCTTTTAAAGAAATGCTGAGCTACCATTAAAGCATTTTTTTTTTTACTTTTATGTGAGTAATGTAGTTAGCGAGGTCAGATAAGAATTGATTTACTAGGAGTTGTTGGGGGGGGGGGTTAGATTAGTTTACTCTTAGGGTGTTTTTTTTTTAAACAAAACTAACCCATTTTGAAAATTTGCCCCTGAGTGCATACACCCCTTATCCACAAGCATATTCACAGAATCCCAAACACACCACTTCCACCACATATGCATTTTTCCACACACACACATACATACACAATCCACATGCATCTCCACATACCCCACCTTTATCTCCTAAAATACACACACAATATCTATATCAATGGCAAGCTTACAACGACCTTCCACATCCATATCCATACCTTTTATATTCTAGACTGGAAAGAATTTCTGAAGTCTGGAGGTGTAGCCTAATAGTTCATAGTTTCTGTCATCAAAGGACGATGGTTTGATTCCCACTTGTTCTCTGTGTGCTACTCAGTTCAGTTTTAGTCTTGAAGGACTACCCAGAGGGACTACTATAATTGGAAATAGATCTGCATTTGTAAGTATTTATCTTCTAGAATATATTCTAAATCTAGGGGGAAAAGGGTAATTTTGGGGTTAAAACATATATATCTGTGTATTTTAGAAATCAGTGTGTTTGCTGAGTCAGTCAGATCTTAGTACCACCAGAGAGCTTTTCATTTAAATCAAATCAGAGTATAGCTTAGCATAGAAAGAAAAATAGAGTAAATAGTTATTAAAATAGCTTTGTTTCTAGAGACCCTTTTTATTTAAATCAAATCAAAGTACAGCTTAGCATACAAGTTGGCTAAACAGTCTCTGAGTACAAAGAAATAAACTTGCTTCTAGTGAACTTTACAAAGAGGCCTTCCAGTTAGGAAGCAAAATATCTGTGAACTTGTCTTAAATAGGTGTTAAAAGCAAGTGACAGATTCAGGGGCAATTTGAAAGCCCCCCCCCCTTTTATCAAACCAATGGCTGTGTGAATCACCCAGGACATTGATAAGACTTTACCTCAGAAGCACAGGTCAGGGCACTGTATAGCAAGCCAGCTTGTAAGCCTTCTTTCCCTCCCTTCCACCCCAACTCCCATCCACCCCTGGGATAACCTTAGCTTTATAGGCTCTTAAACCTATTAAAGTGGGAGGTACCATAATCACTTTCAGGTGTGGCTGGTTATCCTCATTAGGAAGACATTTATAATTATTCTTGAAGTGCACAAAGTACATTTAACATATAAAGTATAGTAGTAGTAGTATACATATTCCCTGCAAACCTAAGTAAACAACTTTAATATCTAAACAAAACCTTAAAACTAAGATGCAGACAGCAGTCCAGCAGCAAGATGAAGGTGTTCCAGTCTTTTGCACTGAGTGTCACATGTATGATTTTATCCCAGTTGGTGAGGGATATAACATGTGCACTAGGTGCAAGAGCTCTTTGCTCTCAGGGAATGAGTAGCGGACCTGGATAATAAGGAAGACAGAGAAGTATATAGATGAGACCTACAGGGATATAGTAGTGAAGTCCCACCTCCAGTCTGGCAACCTCCCTGTTGCCATGGAGGAGAGAAGCAACGTGACAGGAAAGCATCCCTGGTGTGGCAGGAAGTGATCCTGTAGCTAGGTACTGACCTCCAAGTTTCTCCAGGGCCATATGCCCATGAGAGAAGGGTTAGGGCAGCCATTATAGTTGGTGATTCATTAGGCATGTAGATAGCTGGGTGGCTGGTGGATGTGAGGATCGCTTGGTAACATGCCTGCCTGGTACGAAGGTAGCAGACCTCATGCGCCACCTAGAAAAGATGTTAGATAGTGCTGGGGAGGAGTCTGCTGTCATGGTACATGTTGGTACCAAAGATGTAGGAAGATTCTGGAGGCCAAATTTAGGCTTTTAGGTAGCAAATTGCAATCCAGAACTTCCACTGCAGCAGTCTCAGAAATGCTTCCTGTTCCACGTGCAGGACCCAAAGGTAAGCAGAGCACCAGCGTCTCAATGCATGGATGAGATGATGGTGCAAAGAAGAGGGGTTTGGATTTGTTTGGAACTGGGGAACATTTTGTAGAAAGTAGGGGCTTTTACGAAGGATGGGCTCCATCTTAACCGAGATGGAACCAGGCTGTTGGTATTAACTTTTAAAAAGGAGATAGAGCAGCTTTTAAATGGCTGAGGGGAGATATGATAGAGGACTATAAATTAATGAATGGAGTGGAACAGGTAAACATAGATCGATTGTTACGTCATCAGAATATAAAAAAAGACTAGGGACATCCAATGAAGCTAAAGGATAACCTAGGTAAGACTAATAAGAGAAAATATTTTTTTACTCAACGTGTAATCAAACTCTGGAATTTGTTACCAGAGGATATAGTAAAAGCTGTTAGTGTAGCTGGGTTTAAAACAGGTTTGGACAAGTTCCTGGTGGTAAGGTCCATAAACCATTATTAAATGGGACCCAGGATATCACTGCTTGACCCAATGCAAGCATTTGAGGAACCTGTGTCTTTTGGGGAGACTGCTAGGTACTTATGACTAAATTGGCCACTGTTGGAAATAGGATACTGGGCTTGATGGACCTTGGTCTGACCCAGTATGGTATATCTTATATTCTTATGTTCTTAAACTAGATAATAGGGGGAAGTCGACAGTAGCTCAAGAGCACAGGGTTCGGAAGGATGTATCCATGAAGGATATTAGCAAGAGACTGAAATTAGGGCATATCGATAGAGAGGTTCCAGTAAAGACAAAAATAAGTCAAATGCCCTTAAGTACAGAGCAGAAAATTCTAAATTACCCCTACTTAATGATAACCAGATTAATATGAATAAAATATAACCTGTAAAATGCTTGTAGACAAATGCTAGAAGTCTAAAAAATAAGATGGGAGAGTTAGAATATATAGCACTAAATGAGAGGTTAGATATACTGGTATCTCAGAGACATGGTGGAAGGAGGACAGCCAGTGTGTGACACTGTGATACCTGGGTACAAACTACATCATAATGATAGAGCAGATCAAATTTGTGGAGGGGTTGCTATTTATGTTAGAGAGGGCTTTGAGTCGCAAAGGATTAAAGTTTTGCAGGAAACAAAATACACAGTAGAATCTTCATGTAAAAAAGGGAAGGCGATGGCAGTGGGGGTGTCCTACCGACCGCATGGCCAAAATGAACAAATGGATGATGAAATGCTCAAAGAAATCAGGGAAGCTAACAAAAGTTACAACAGAGTATTAATAATGGGTGATTTCAATTACCCCGGTACCAACTGGGTCAGTGTCATGGCAGAACATGCTAAGGAGATACAGTTTCTAGATGAAATAAATGACTGCTTCTTGGAACAGCTAGTTCATGAACTAACAAGAGGGAAAGCCATTTTGGACCTAGTCCTTAGTGGTACACAAAATCTGGTGCAAGAGATTAGGGTTTTGGGGCCACCTGGCAATAGTGATCATAGCATGATCACATTTGATTTCATAAATGGTGGAAGGACAGCAAGGACATCCACAGTACTGCCTTTTAACTTTCAAAAGGGAGAGTATGATAAAATGAGGAAAACAGTTAAGAAAAAAACTAAAAGGAGAAGCTGTAAAGGTTAAAGATTTACATCAAGTGTAGGCATTCTTTACAAATACTATCTTAGAAGCCCAGAGCAGCTGTATTCCACTCTTTAAGAAAGGTGGAAGGAAGTCCAAAAAACTGCCAACATGGTTTAAAGGTGAGGTCAGAGAGGTTGTTGTAGCGAAAAAAGCATCTTTCAGGAAATGGAAAAAGGAGCCAAATGATGAAAACTGGAAACAACATAAGCACTGGAAAGTTAGATGCAAGGCATTGATAAAGCAGGCAAAGAGAGAATTTGAGAAGAAGCTTGCTGTGGAAGCAAAAATGCTTGATAAAGATTTTTTCAAGTACATTCACAGCAAAAACCTGTGACAGAGCCAGTTGGACCACTAGATGATAGACAGGTAAAAGGGGAACTAAGAAATGATAAGGGCATAGCGGAGAGACCAAATGATTTCTTTGTATTGGTCTTTACTGAAGAAGATGTAGGGAAGTTACACCTGACTGAAATGGTATTTAAAGGTGATGCAGCGGAAGAATTGAAAGAAATATCAATAAACCGGGAAAATGTATTACAACTATTTTATAAACTGAAGAGAAGCAAATCACCTGGACCAGAAGGTATACACCCAAGGGTGTTGAAAGAACTGAAATATGAGATTTCAGACCTACTATATTAGTAATCTGTGAACTATCATGAAATCATCTGTAGTGACCGAAGACTGGAAAATGGCCAATGTAACGCCAATATTTAAAAAGGGTACCATGGGTGATCCAGGAAACTACATGTAGATATTCATGGTTTAATGGGAGAAAGCCAACATGGCTTTAGCCACAGAGGTTCTTGTCTTACTAATCTGTTATATTGTTATGAAGGTGTGAATAAACAGGTAGACAAAGGTGAGCCGATTGATATAGTGTATCTGGATTTTCAGAAAACTTTTGACAAGGTCCCTCATGAGAGACTCTTGACGAAGTTAAAAAGTCATGGGATAGGAGGCAGTATATTATTGTTGATCAGGAACTGGTTAAAAGATAGAAAGCAGAGGGTAGAGCTGAATGGCCAATTTTCCCAATGGAGAAAGGTGAATGGTGGAGTACCCCTGGGATCTGTGCTGGGTCTACTGCTTTTTAACATATCAATTAATGACCTGGAAATGGGAATAACAAGTGAGGTAGTCAAGTTGGAAAAGATGACACAAAATTATTCAAAGTTGTTAAAACTCAAGAGGATTTGAAACATTGCAAGAAGACCTTGATAAATTGGACCTCCAAATAGCAGCTGAAATTAATGTGGAGAAGTGCAAAGTTATGCATCTAGGAAAGAAAAACCCAAACTATGGTTACGCGATGCAAGGTTCCACATAAGTAACTACCACCCAGGAAAAATATTTAGACGTCATCATGGATAACACGTTGAAACCTTCCACCCAGAGAGCAGCAGCATCCAAGAAAGCAAATAAAATGCTAGGAATCATAAGGAAAGAAATGGAGAGGACTTTCTGGTTCCAGTTTCAATGTGAGTGTGTGTGTGTGAGCCGGGCTCTGGGTGATTGCATAGATACCATACTATAACCTGAAACCAGCAGACAGCAAAAGAGCACAATTAATCCAGGAGAGATGCCAAAGTCTTTGCAGATGCACTCCGAGAAGGCGGGAAGTGCAGGAAGCGTGAGTACAAGCAAAATCGCCGCACTGGCGCCGCAGAGCCCGGTACTCAAAATGGTAGCCTGAGAGGTGCTCGATGAACCTAACATGGACACTGTCCCTGATGACAATATGACCGAAATCTTGAGGGAGATCTGGGCCTCCAAGGTTGAAAATATATCCACAGTTTCAGCAAAATTGGATGAGCGATTTCACACGCTGATCAATTATATCTCTGAATTAGAGGAGAGAGTGGGTCAGGATGAGGACCATGAGGTGCAGTGTGATAAAGACCTGGAACGGTTACAAAAAGCAGTGTGGTGGCTAGAGGAGAAGTCCATAGACCGGGAAGATAGAGCCCGACGGCAGAACTTAAGGATATTTGGTATCCCAGAGGGAATAGAGTTGCCTGACTCCAAGAAATTTGCACAGTAGCTCCTAAAAACTTGTTTCCCTGCCATGATTGCAGAGCTTGCATGTGAAGTAGATCATGCGCACTGGAAGATGCAGCCGAAGCCAGGGGCAGAGCAAAAGCCTTGTGCTTTAATTGTAAGACTGCTCCACTATCAAGAGAAGAAGCATGTCATCATTGAAGCCAGGAAAAGTAAAACAGTCTCATACAAAAGCTGGACTGTCTCAATTTTCCTAATGTTAGTGCTGAGACGACCCAAAAAAACCTCTGCACCCATACCGCGAGGCTCTGGTTAAAGCAGGCATCAAGGCCACTATTTGGTTTCCGGCCGGCCTGACTGTTTTATTTATTTATTTAAAAGTATTTATATCCCGCCTTATCCTTCAATCAAGGTGGTGTACACAACAACCAATCGAATTATATTGACATTTGTGTTATCATGCAGTGTTATACAGTGAGTGTGTGTGTGTGTGTAAGTTGGCGTTAATTCAAGGTGGGCTATTTACAGCATGAGCTTTTATACAATGTTCCGTACAAGGCCAAAGGGTGGGGGGGGGGGGGGCTGGTGTTTCGTCCAGGAGCTGCCGGGCACCATTATGTGCTCTCGCCGTAGTGCTCAAAAAAGAGCGTTGTCTTGAGTTGTTTTCAGAAGTCCTTAATGTCTTCTGTCGATCGTAGTTTGTCAGGGAGGGCGTTCCATATTGCAGGTGTCGCCATCGATAGTGCTCTTCTTTAGGTGTTCTTGCGAACCTTGGTGAAGTCTTTTGGAGTGTTGATGGAGTCAGAGGTGCCTCTCCTCCTGGGTCTTGTGCTGATGTCGGGTTGTATGAGTGGTTGTAGGCTGAGTGATGAGGTCCGGTGTTTGATTTTCAATATGTTTAGGACTGTCTTATACCTGATGTGGGAGCTGATTGGGAGCCAGTGGAGGTGTTTTAGAATGGGGGGCTGATGTGGTCTTGTCTTGCTGAGCCTGATATAATGCGTGCAGCCGTGTTTTGAGCCATTTGCAGGGGCCTGAGTGAATGTTTGGTTAGGCCAATATAGATTGGGTTGCTGAAGTCTAGGATAGGAGTTATTAGTGCTTGACAGACTGTGCAGAAATGCTCTTGAGCGAAGAGGCGTTTGAGGCATTCTGATTAGTCTCATCTTGAGGTATGCATTTTTGGTGGTTCTGCTGATGTGTGACTGTAGGTTTAGTTCTTTGTCGAGCGTCACTCCAAGGTATTTCACTTCCGTCTTTAATGGTATTGTTGTGTTGTTAACCTTGATGGAGAGTGGAGGTATGAAGCTGGTGTTTCGGGTGATGAGTAGTGCCTCAGTCTTGTTGAAGTTGATGGTCAGGTTGTTGTCTTGAAACCAGCTGGACATATGTCTGAGACAGTCTGTTATTCTGGTGTAGTCAGGGTTGTCGAGGTTGACTGGGGTGTATATCATGATGTCATCGGCGTAGATTGTGTATTGTATTTTGTGTTCTTTCATGATGTTGCAGATTGGTTGAATGTAGAGGTTAAATAGGAGTGCAAATAAGGCAGAGCCTTGTGGGACGCCTTGCTTGATTTTTGAGGGTCGGGAGGTGTTGGGGCCGATCTTGACCTGGAACTGTCTGTCCGTTAGGTATGAGTTGAACCATCTCAGGGTGGTGCTGTGTAGTCCAGTGCTCTGTATTCTTGCTAGCAGAATACTGTGATCCACTGTGTCAAACGCTGAAGAGATGTCTAGGAAGATCATAAGTGTTCCTCTTTTGCGGTTGTCTATGATTTGGATTATGTCATTGAAGAGGTATAACAGGAGTGTTTCAACTCCATGGTTCGGGCGGAAACAGTGTTGGTGGATGTCCAGTGGGGCATGTGGTCCTGGAGTTGATACTGTACCACTTTTTCTACAATCTTTGCCAGTAGGGGTATGCTTGAAATAGGTCTGTAGGCTGCTGGGTTACTCTTGTCTAGTGGGGATTTCTTCGGGATTCGTTTTATTGTGGCTAGCTTTAGTTGGTTTGGCATGGTTCCTTGGGACAGTGAGCTGTGCACCATGTTGTGTATGGTGTGGATGAAGCTTTCCTTCATTGCTTTAATCCATGTCACCAGGAATGGATCTGTTGGTGCGGTGCTTGTGTTGAGCGCGGTGATGATGTCTGAGATCTTCTTTGTAGATGGAGTGCTGAATTTGTCCCATGTTTTGGAGGGTTTGGTTGGTCTAGCAGTTATGTTTGTTGTTGGTTGTGGTGAGGTATCCAATTTTTCCTATAGGTGGTCTACGAAGGATTGTGGGTCTATCTGCACATCTCTTTCAGTATTTGGTTCCTTGGTTAGTTTTTTTTACTATCTTGAATAATTCTCTCGGTTTGTTGTAGGCTTTGAGTATGATGTTTGTGTGGTATTCTCTTTTTGTCTGGTTAATGAGTTTGTTGTATTCCTTTTGCTTCATTAGGTATAGTGCCTGAGTGATGGGAGATTTGGTGTGTCTCCATCGGCGTTCTAGTTTCCTTAGATCTCTTTTTGCGTTACGTATGTCTTTTGAGTATCAGGGTATGTGATGGCTTTTGGTGCAGGGAGTTTTCTTGGCTTTGTGTTCATTGGCTTTGGCAGCAGCATTGATGATACTGTTCCAATTGTTGACTTGCTCATCTAAATCCTCTGCTTCAGAGTTCAGGTGGGGTAGAGTGTCCTGTAGAAATTGGTCCTTGTCGAAGCTTTTGAATCTTCTTTGCACGGGTGGGTTGTCTTGAGGCTCGTTGTGTTTTCCCCCTTGTGGCACGATTTTTATTGTAATTCTGTGATGATCTGACCAAGGTACAGGTGTCACAGAGGGCACTGATATACAACCTCTGTCGAGTAGGTAGTTGGGGGTGAATATGAGGTCTGGTGATGATCCGTGTCTGTGTGTCGGAGTGTTGATCAGTTGTGTGTATTGTAGGGTGACCATTGCTTGGAGGAAGGTTTCTGTATCCTTGATGGTGGCAGATTTGAGATTGAAGTCTCCCAATAGTAGCAGTGGTTTGCGGTTGGTGTTGACTGTACAGACAGCTTCTAGCGTGGTGGCTAGCTCATCTGGTAGAGCAAGGGAGCTCTGTAAATGAGGCACAGGGCCATCTGTTTGTTTTCCACAATGATTGTGTTGCATTGGTCTGTGTTTGAAGAGCTTTGGGACTTGAGCTTTAGGCTGTTCTTTGCGATGATCAAAACCCCTCCTCCTCTCCTGTGTGTGCGTGGGCAGTTGAATGCTGCATACGTGGAGGGCACTAATTGATTAAGGAGTACATTGTCAGTGGGGGTGAGCCACGTTTCAGTGATGCAGATGATGTTGGGTTGCTGAGCTTCTATGTGGTCTGCTAGCGTGTTAATTTTGTCTCGTATGGATCTGGTGTTGATGAGCTCTATGGAGATAGCAGTTGGCATGTTTACTGCCCTGGTGGCTCTTTTTAGGTTTGCGTGGGTGTTGGTCTTGGGGTTGGATTGTTTATTGTGCTTGGCTTTCTTGTGTATGTTCCAGGTTGTGTGGGGGAGAGGGGTGTAGATTGATAGGATTGTTGTTGGCCATAGGGTGTTTGTGTGCGGGTAGTAGGTGGCTGTGTGCTGTGTGCTGTGGAAGGAGTTGGGTGAGGAGGAGGCATGTAGGCAGATATATGGTTGCAGACATGTTGGGTTCGGATGGACTTACTGTGAGGTGGTTTTGCTGACTTTGGTGCTTTTCTTTGCTCCTGGGGTCCTCGCCTGCAGTCTGATGCTGTCAGTCTCTTGTTGGGCCTTTTGGGGTTGTTGCTGTGGTCGCTCCTAAGGGCCATGCCAAAGGGCCCTCTGGTGAGGCCCTCAGGCCCAGGCGTGCCCTTCTGCGCTGCTGCTTTTATCAGCCTCCCACTGCCCCAATTGGACAGGAGCCTCTGAGCGGGACGATTTCCTGCTCAGGCGCTCTACCCCAGATTGGGGGAGCTTCGTTGGTCAGCGGGAGGTGAGCGGTCCTGCTGCTGGCGTCCCCTGCTGGGCCGCTGCTTTTATCAGCCTCCCACTGCCCCGATTGTGCAGGAGCCTCTGAGCAGGACGATTTCCCGCTCAGGCGCTCTACCCCGAATCGGGGGAGCTTTGTTGGTCGGCGGGAAGTGAGCGGTCCTGCAGGAAGAGTCGTTGCCCTTGGACTGTGGTGGTCCAAGGGCAATGGCTCTTCCTGCAGTCCACTGAAGTGGTAGACAAGCTCTTCGATCAAGTGAAAGACAAGCGGGGACCAGGTGGCCAGCTTCATGAACCAGCACCAGCGACCGCAGTTAGGAGGAGCCCAAAAGCCTCCGGAAAATCCTCAGTCTCATCAGCGTCCAATGGAAGCACTCCGGATGGTCTGCGTGGCATCCTGAAGGAAGGCTTCTCCTGTCAACTGGATGAGGTCTACTCAAGCGGATGTGTGAGCTTAAGTTACCAAGCATGCTTGCACATCCCATGGACTGTGTGAACCTCTGACTCGGAGCACTTGGGACAAGGGACCAGCAGCAACAGCATAAAGACCCTACCGCAAGGGAATCACTTGTTTGAACAACCATATTCAAACTTACCCTGTATCACAGGGGCTGCGCATTAGGGTGGAAACTCAGTAAACAGAGGACTTGCAAAAAACATACCCGGAACTGAGCGGCCCCCATGAGAAAGGAAGCCTGAGAACTATACTAAAAAAGAGGACTGTGTTCATCTCTTTTGTTTGTTATATATTGGTTTTGAAAGGAAGGGTGGGGATTGGGGAAAAGAGATCCATGTATGTGGGAGATTGTCTAGGTTATTGGGGTAAAGTGGGGTGGCGGGGAGGCTATGATGTGGAGGTTGAAGAGCTAATAACAAGCTAAGAGTTCTGGGCAATCAGAGATCCCCTCTTGATAACGCTCATGGGTACAATGCTTTGGAGGCAGGTCTGACTGCTAGATGATTCTCAAATAGCAGCATTAAATATGGAAGGCCGGGGAGTATTGCCGGGCAGCTAGGAGCAGCTGGAGGATGCAGGCTGAGCTCCGGGATGCCCCGACTTCATCGGGGGCTGCTTTAAAACATTTCTGCTTCTTCTCTCTCACTGGGAGTATTACCGGGTAGCCAGGAGCAGCAGAAGGACACAGGCTGAGCTCTGGGATGCCCCAACGTCACTGGGAGCTTGTATATATTGGCTTCAGCCCTAGGTGCAGCTGTTGGTGCCTTGCAGTGGATGCAATCTAAGGGGCATGATAGAAGGGGCTTATTTGCCCCTTGGAGGACCGCAGGAGGCGCAGGTGGTGTCCTGGTGATGGAATGCTGATATTCTATGGGTAAGCGAAAAAAGAAGCTGCAACCTGCTGAGCCTGTTGTAGGACCAATGGACCAGCATGTGAAGGTAACTGCGGGGGGAAATGTGTCTTTGGACTTAGACTTTCCTACTTACGCTCTCCGGGAGCCACACTAAGTTCTCTGGATCGTACCCCACCTCCTCCCCCATTTACAAGTATTCCATCCACTTCAATGGCCGTGGAAGAACTTTCCCAGCAGAGTACCTCTTTACCACAAGGTGAAATGCTGAGGCCTGGTTTTTTTTTTCAGTTTAACTCTTTTTTATTCCAATCAACAACCAACATTTCAAACATATCCTTCCATTGTCATGACAATACAGCATTAGTAAGCAACTTACATCATCTACCCTGCTTTAATCATTTTATAAGTACTCCCCTTACCCCCTCTCCTCCCCCTCCCATCCCCAACTTTGTCATCTCATAACAAATACAGTAGCCATTTATCATCCCTGGCGGGTGGCGACTCCACCCAAGGACTTGAGCTAAAACAAAACATAGTATATCTTAACACTTAGAAAAGGAAGAAAACAATTTGATATGATTCAATGTAACCGAATTCCCTATTACAGCTTTCCCACCTCCTCCCTCCTTTCTTTTACCTATCAGCTATAAACCTTCCACCCCACCCTCTCCAAACTCTCACCTCCCTCCCTCCCTCTGCTTTCCCCTCACTAGAGTTCACCCTGGGATCCATCTACAGGGCCAGCATCTCTCTCTATGTTCAAATATCTAACCCAGAATATTTATGATACTACTTCTCTCTCTTCTATATAATGTCTGAACGTAGGGTTCCCACTCTTCCAAACATCTATCTTTCAAGGCTTCATTTCTCTGCACTCCCACATGTTCCAACAACATAAGTTCATACATCACTTTTCATCAACCCTCCAACCCAGGACCACCTCTTGATATCCACTGCCGGAGAATAAGATGACATGCCACCAGTAGAGCACGACCCAGTCAACCTTGATATTTCTTTGGGATCCTCCCAACACTTGCCAGCAATCCCAGTACCACTGCCTTTGGCTCTGCCACCACACCCACCTTGAACAACGTACTGAAATATCTGCATATTGCCTTCCAAAATTGGGTTATCCTAGGACATGTCCACCACATATACTCCAAAGTAGCTCCTTCGTGCCCACATCTGGGACAGTCCGCTGACTCTGCACTTCCTGCCTTATAAGCTTGATTGGGGGCATAGTGACTTTGCCATATATTATCTTGTACTGCATTTCTCTACACTCCGAACTTCCACTAATCTGCTGGATCTGCTTAAGGGCCTCCATCACATTTTCTTCTGTTACCTCCACTTGCAAGTCCCTCAACCACTGCTCCGCTAGCGATACCTCAGCAGGTTTGTCCTCTAAGGCCAAGTACTCCTTCTGCAGAGTTGTTATACGCTCCTGTTGTGCCATTCCCACATACATTAACTCCTCCAAGCGTTAGCAGACGTCACCCTGCAGGTCCAAAATCAGAATGCTACATATATAACTACGAACTTGCATGTATCTAAAAGTATCCACACCCGTTAGCCCATACCGTGCCTTCAACTCACCAAATGGGAGCATCTTGCCTTCCCCATTAATTACCTGCTCAAGCGCCATTATTCCCCTAGATTCCCATATCCCAAAGGCCGCACCCTCCACTCCTGGTCTAAAAGCGCCACTGCCATACAAAGGTAACAGTGAGGTGGAATTTGGATTCCCCTGACACCACCTGCACTCTACCCGCCATACTCGGCGCATTGCTCTAAACACTGCATACCAGCTGAGTACCCTGGGAAGAACTCTCATCGTCTCATGGAGGACATAACGCAATGCTAAGGGGGGATGCCAACTCTCCCTCCATCGGTAATGGTGTATAATCTGTGATCACGCTGAGCCAATCCCTCAAGTTGCGCAACTGTCAGGCTATGTTATATCTGTGGAGATCTGGCATTCCCATGCCTCCCCGTTCCTATGGCTGTTGTAATAATCCCAATCGAATTCTCAGTCTTTTACCTCTCCATAGGAAGATATTGAGTATTCCCGTCAATTGCTTTAGTTCTTTTCACGACATCAGGATGGGCAGCACCTGCAACACATATAGCCATTTAGGAAAGATAACCATCTTGTATAGTGCTATCTGCCCTCCCAATGAGAGAGGGAAATCACGCCAGCCTCCCAGTCGATCCTTGGTTTCCATCAAACGTTTCTGCACATTCAAGCTGTGCAGCTTCCTGGTCTCGGCCACAAGTATTATACCCAAATACCTAATTGCCTGCATACTGTGATAAGGAAGCTTATCATAGTTCAGGAAGGAGCTATAGTAGAGGTGAAGTGACTCTGAACAAGCACCCTGTCTGTTCTGGTAGAAATAATAAAACAGAATGTTTCCATAAAAGACTACCAGTCCCAGAATGCACCAGGTTTCCAACAGCCATTAGAAGAGCTGAAGTGGGGAAACGTGTGTTCAATCAGGAGGGCTATGAGGTAATCCCCAAGCACTCATCTCCAAGGGCAGGGCTTGATTCAGCACACCTGCGCTGTGCTAGGGTGGAGCATTCATCTAAGCAGGATAAAAGAAAAGCTTATTCTACAGAGAATCATCATCTTGATCAGAAGCACCTTGTTCATCCTGATCATCATCAGCAGAAGCCAGAACTGACGGACAGAGAGAGCAAGAAACACTTTGGAAGAAAGAAGAGAAAAGCATTTGGGAGGTCTAAAGGAGTCCATAGCAGTACTTATACTGGGAGGCATTCCAGAGGCAAGCATGCACCATTGGACTGGGGAAAGCCAGAGGAGTGGGGTTGCAGAACCAGGAATCCCTGGATGGAACCTGTGAGGGAGACAGCTGCACTTGGAAGGGACCCTAAGACCAGTGCCAGAAGGTATGTGAAGAGAGATCCAGTGTCCAGGGATCTTGATTGGAAGGCTGGACATAAGAACTGGACTACATACTGGCCAGGATATTTAGAGAGGAACTCTAACAGCAATGGAAGCTCAGGTATGAACACTGATCTATGCCCTAGCTCTTCACTGGGAAGACAGCAGGGAAACAAGTATTGTCCTGAGAGTATTCCATTGAGAAATTCCTCTGTGCCAATCCATGATAGTGAACCTATGATAATTGAAGAAGGGGAAGATGTGGTAAATGGGGACTTTGAATACATGGATTGCTCTCTGTCTAAACTTCTGTGGTAATATGCTGTTACAAAATACAACAACCATCACAAAGAAATATAAACTTGTTCTTTAATCTACTCAGAAAAGCTTCTGAGTAGGATTTGAGCCACATAATAGCAAGTAAACCAGCCAAGAGGTTTTCAGCTGGTAATTGTTAGCAATTGAGCCTTGCCTAATTGCCTGTGAGCTCTGAAGGGACACTTCTGAGTGTGTGTGCAGATACAAGAAGTTATCCCTGAAAAAGAACAGTTTTTTTCCTACTTTGTGGGTCTTTGTTTGTTCTTTGAAGCACTGCTAAGGAGAGATTAGCAGGAGCCTACAGAAAAGACCTTTCTGTTCCCATCAAGGTCTTTATGCTTTGATTTGATTGCTTAACAAGTTCAGCTGTTGTTTTTCCTTATTTGTTTTTCTAAGTATAATACTGAAAGCAAGTATTCCTTTTTATGTGCTACCAAGTATATCTGTGTTGGGAGAAATAACCCCATAAATAAAATATCTTCTTTGCTTTACATTCGAGCAAGCACAACTAATTTATTGTGAATGGCTGAGTCTGGTATGAATGGACTACATTTCCCACAATCCTTTGCAAGTGATATTAATATTTGCCTTTGCCAAGACTCTGGACATTCTCACCCAGCGCCCCCGTTTACAATACTCCATTTTAGTGGAAAGTCTCCTTTCCAATTTGCCTGAAGTCCACAGTTCAGAGGCATAGCTTCTGATGTCTCAAGATTCAACTTCAAACCAGAAAACCTCCCAAAGTATTCAAATAAACCCAACAAGACTGGTAATGTTTCCTGCAGCAAACCCAAGTACACTAACACATCATAGGCAAATGCCGAGACACGAAATTCTGTCTTCCCTATACGCGCTCCCACAAGCTGAGGATGCATCAGTATACGCTCCAACAAGGGTTCAAGCGTCAGGACAAAAAGTAATGGGGACATCAGGCACCCCTGTCTAATCCCTCATCGTATGCAAAAGTCTGGCGTCAGTGAGTCATTCATCACTATTTGTCCTTGCGGGTCTGAACACAATACACGCACAACTTCTCCAAACCCCCCCCCCCCCAGCCCCATATGCTCTAACACCCTAAACATATATGACCATGCCACGCAGTCATATGCTTTTTCAGCATCAAATCCGATCAACAACACTGGCACCGCAGCCACTTCTGTCATATACAGGGCCAAAAGGATCCTCCTCATGTTTTTAATTGTATGTCTATTACATACAAAGCCCACTTGGTCTTCATGTACTAGTTGCAGCACCATCGGCGCCAAGCGCTCCACCATAACTTTGGCTAAGATCTTAATATCTACATTCAATAGGGATATAGGCCGGTAAGACTTGTGATAAGGAAGCTTATCATAGCTCAGGAAGGAGCTATAGAAAAGGTGAAGTGACTCTGAACAAGCAATTGTCAGTTCTGGTAGAAATAAGAAAACAGAATTTTCCCATAAAAGACTATCAGTCCCAGAATGCACCAGGTTTCCAACAGCCATTAGAGGAGCTGAAGTGGGGAAACATGTGTTCAATCAGGAGGGCTATGAGGTAATCCCCAAGCACTCATCTCAAAGGGCAGGGCCTGATTCAGCACAGCTGCGCTGTGCTAGGGTGGAGCACTCATCAAAGCAGAATAAAGGTAGAGTTTATTCTACAGAGAATTATCCTCATCCTCAGATTCAGCTTGGAGATCCTCAACTTGGACATCTTCATCATCTGGAGGATCATCAGAAGCAGAAGCCAGTGCGGACGGACAGAGAGGGCAAGAAACCCTTTGGAAGAAAGAAGAGGAAAGCATTTGAGAGGCCTAAAGGAGTCCAGAGCAGTACGTATACTGGGAGACATTCAAAAGGCCAGCATACACCATTGGACTGGGGAAAGCCAGAGGAATGGTGCTGCAGAGCTAGGAATCTCCAGACGCTACCTGTGAGGGAGACGGCTGCACGTGGAAGGGACCCTAAGACCCGTGCCAGAAGGTATGGGAAGAAAGATCCAGTGTCCAGGGATCTGGATTGGAAGGCTGGACATAAGAACTGGACTACATACTGGCCAGGCTATTTAGAGAGGAACTCTAACAGCAATGGAAGCTCAGGTATGAACACTGATCTATGCCCTAGCTATAACCTTGAAAGACAGCAGGGAAACAAGTATTCTCCTGAAAGTGCTACATTGAGAAATTCCTCTGTGCCAATCCATGATATTGAACCGATGATTGTTGAGGAAGGGGGAGAAGTCTTAGATACAGGCTGTGAATACATGGATTGCTCTCTGTCTAAACTCCTTTGGTAATTTACTGTTACAAAGTACAGCAACCATCACAAAGAAATACAAACTTGTTCTTTAATCTACTCAGAAAAGCTCCTGAGTAGGATTTTGGGCCACACAGTAGAAAGCAAGCCAGCTAAGGGGTTTCAGCTGGATAACTGCTAGCAATTGAGCCTTACCTAATTGCTTGTGAGCTCTGAGGGAATCACTTCTGAATCTATGTGTGAAGATATAAGAAGTTAACCTGAAAAGAACAGTTTTTCCCTTCTTTGTGGGTTTTGCTTGTTGTTTGAAACACTGCTAAGAAAATATTAGCTAAAGCCTACAGAAAAGACCAGTTTGTGACCAACCAGGTCTTTATTCTTTTCATTTGATTGCCTGACAAGTTCGTCTGTTGTTTTCCTGATTTTGTTTTTCTAAGTTTAACACTGAAAGCAAGTATCCTGTTTTATGTGCTACCAAGCATATCTGTGTTGGGAGAAATAACCCATAAATAAATATCTTATTGGCTTTACACTCAAGCACAACTAATTATTGTGAGCAGCTGTGTCTGGTGTGAATGGACTGCATTTCCCACAATCCCTTGCAAATCATATTGATATATGCACTTGCCAAGACTGTGAACATTCTCACCCAGGCAGCCGTCTGACAAATGGCGTAGTTTTTCGGATTGCTTTTGCACAAAAGGGATTTACTTGCTAAGGATTACAACTCAAGTCTGAAGGAAAAGACAGTTCAAGCTTAAAAGCTGAAAGAAAAGATTTTCCCTCAACTGCACTTTGGAGGAGAGGTGGCTGTTCCAAGTAGCTGTTCCAGGAAGAAAAGACCCTGTGCAGAGCTGGATTCATCACTGGCATAAGGTAACAAGTACCTGGGCATGTCTAGTGGTGGATGGGAGTAAGGCACAGGGGTAATTGAAAAAAAAAAAAAGAAGCAGAAAAAAGCACCTGTTTGGAAGGTGATGCACTGTGGGGTTCTTTTGTGTTTTCTTGCAGGGATCAAGATGGATCCAAAGGAACTAGCTCAATGGATGGCAGCCCAGTTTAGCAGGCAGCAGGAGCTAGTATAGCAGGCTCAGGACACTGCTATGAAAGCCTTAATGGACCAGCAGAGGCCAGTGCTTGATCTGGTGCAAGCCCTAGTTAAGCTGCAGAACCAAAGTGGACCAGATGCAAGACCAGCAGTAAATACTGGTACACCACATGTGGACAGTGTGGGACTCAATCAAGGAATTGGGGCATTTAGTTTTGGGAAGCTAACTCCAGATGATAATGTTGATGATTTTCTAGAGTCTTTTGAAAGAGTGGCACAAGCATTAGCATGGCCAGAGACCCAGTGGGCAGTAAGGCTGGCAGCCTCATTAACTGGAGAGGCGCTTGCAGCTTATAGAGCAATGCCAGCAGCCCAGGCTTTGAATTATAAGGATGTAAAGGCTGCTATTAGAGATCACCTAGGGTTGTCTATTTCAGAGTATAGGCGAATGTTTAGAGCTACTACATTGAGAGTGGGTGAAACACCCAGGGCTCTGAGTCAGAGAATCAGAGGATTAGCTGTAAAATGGTTGGAGCCTGAGCAAAAGATGGTAGAAATGTTATTAGACATTATTATGCTTGAACAATTTATGTCTGCGGTGCCTAAAGATTTGCACACTTTCCTTATACAGCAAAATGGCCAAAATCTTGGAGAGGCAACCATGCTAGCAGAGAGATTCTTGGAAGCCACGCAGGCTTGCCATAGAATGGGTGGCCCTCTGAAGATGGGTGCTGAGGCAAGATGTGCTGTATCAGAAAAGAAAATAATTAAAAATGTTTCTGAAAATGAATGTACTGTATCAAACCAGATGACACAGTGGAATAGAAAGAAATGTTTCAAGTGTGGAAAATGGGGACATTTAGAAAAGAGATGCCAGACACACACTAGTTTGTATGTAATATCCCCACACCAACCACTAGGAGGCAAGTAAGAGCCTTCCTGGGGGCCGCGGGATATTGTCGCATATGGATCCCCAACTTTGCCCTGATTGCAAAACCACTATACCAAGCCACCAGAGGAATGGAAAAATCCCCACTAGATTGGGGACCTGAACAAGATGTAGCATTCCAAACTTTGAAAAAGGCCCTGATGTCATCTCCAGCTTTAGGTCTTCCAGATGTTCAGAAGCCTTTCCATCTTTTTGTCCATGAGTCACAAGGAAATGCATTGGGAGTATTGACCCAATCTCTTGGTTCCTGGCAACGGCCAGTAGCTTATCTGTCAAAACAATTGGATGTAGTTGCAAAAGGATGGCCTCCTTGTCTGAGAGCTGTTGCAGCAACAGCCCTTCGAGTGGGCGAAGCAGACAAACTCACACTAGGATAAACTCTTCAAGTCACCATGCCACACTCTGTCCTGACTCTCATGGAACACAAAGGAAACTTCTGGCTAACCAATGCACGAATGTTGAAGTCACAAAGCATGTTGTGTGAAAACCCTCGGATACAGTTGAAAGTTAGTCAAGCTCTAAACCCTGCTACATTGTTTCCAATTGGTCCTGGGCCACCTGATCATAATTGCTTAGAAACCATGGACACTGTATTCTCAAGTCGCCCTGATTTGACCGATGTCCCTCTAGAGGACCCAGAACGGACTTTCTTTGTAGATGGAAGCAGTCTGGTCATCAATGGACATCATTGTGCTGGATATGCAGTGGTGACCCTTGATCTGGTAGTTGAGTCCTCAGCCCTGACCCCAGGGACTTCTGCACAGAAAGCTGAATTGATAGCCCTCACCAGAGCCTTGACAAAAGGAGAAGGACTCCGCATAAATGTGTACACAGATTCCAAATATGCCTTCACTACTTTGCATGCACATGGAGCCTTGTATAAAGAGCGAGGGTTGATCACTTCAGGGGGTAAGGACATTAGGTATGGGCCCGAGATATTGATGTTATTAGATGCTGTATGGGCCCCCAAACAAGTGGCAGTCATGCACTGCCGAGGTCATCAGACAGGAGCAGGAGAAGTCACCCGAGGGAATAGATTTGCAGATGCCACAGCCCGAAAGGCAGCCACCACAGGACATGTTAGGACCCAAGATACTGTAATGCAGGCAGCCCTATTCCCTGTGCCCCTTAGTTCCTGGGCACCCCGATATACTACAAGAGAGTTAGACTATTATTGTGAAAAGGAAGGAGGAGTTTTAACAGATCAAGGTTGGATAGTGCTACCACCTCCAGAAGGTAGTCCACCTCCAGGTACTACCGTCATCCCTGAAGCATTAGGGCCAGCCTTTGTCCAAGCTTTTCATCAAGCCACACATTATGGGAAAACAGCCATGAAGAAAGCCCTGAGATCCCATTTCTGTATTTCATTGCTAGGATCCCTGACTGCCTCAGTGGCACAGCAATGCCTGATATGTGCCAAAAATAATGCCAAGCAAGGTCCTGTTCCACCCCCAAGAATTCAGTCAGTAGGGGTGACCCCCATGAGTGATTTACAGATAGACTTTGCTGAAATGCCCCGCGCAAATGGATATCACTATATGTTAGTGTTAGTCTGCACATTTTCAGGGTGGGTAGAAGCCTACCCCACCCGAACTGAGAAAGCCCGAGAAGTCACTAGGGCATTGCTCCATGAGATCATTCCCCGATTTGGAATACCATCAACTATAGGGTCAGATAATGGTCCATCCTTTGTATCCCAAGTGACTCAACAGATAGCTCAAGCTTTGCAAATAAGATGGAAGTTACACACTGCTTACAGACCCCAGAGCTCAGGGAAAGTAGAACGAATGAAAAGAACCCTGAAAACACAGTTATCCAAGCTTTGTCAAGAAACACACCTGAAGTGGCTCCAAGTTTTACCCATAGCCCTTCTTAGGATACATTCAGCTCCCACCAGATCCTTAGGTGTCTCCCCTTTTGAGATTTTGTATGGGCGACCTCCACCCATAGTGCAGGGAATAAAGGGAGACATGAGACAGATAGGATCTGAAATAACTAGACAAGAACTATTAGCTTTAGGTTCTGTTTTGCAGAAACTCCAAACGTGGGTGCAAGACCGACTACCCATCAACCTGACCGAGCCTCTGCATCCCTTCAAGCCAGGAACATCCGTGTGGGTGAAAGAGTGGAGAAAGACCCCGCTGGCGCCGCATTGGAAGGGACTCTACGTCGTCATCCTATCAACCCCCATCGCAGTGAAAGTTGCAGAATTTGAACCCTGGATCCACCATAGTCGAGTGAAGCCGGCAGCTGCTCCTGATCCTGGCCAATGGACATCAGTGAATGATCCCGAGACTCCATTGCGACTCACCTTGAGGAGACAGCCAGCTTTATAGAGGAATCTTCAGCATCCACTTACGTCACGCGAAAGTGACCATCACTACAGAAACAGAAGAAAATTCAGCACAGTTCATTATCCTCAACTTTCCAGTTAACTTCCAGAGACTGTAATCACAATGTTCTTCCACTATTGCCTTGTGGGAGTGGTGATCCTGGGAATCCTGGAAAAGACCTTTGCTCTACCCCCTTATATAGCTTGCATAACCATCACCCAAACAGGATAAAAGATTACTCAGACTTTGCTCTATCATTCCTACTATACTTGTACTTGTACAGTCAGCTGGTGTGTTTATAATGGCACTGAACTGAACATTTGCACTAAGGGGAAAAGTAAGACTTCTTATAACCCTCAACAGAACCTATCCTACTATACATTTGAAATACGCTGGAATGATGAAGATGGAGCCATCCCGAATGTGACAAAACCCCTCATCAACCCCACAAAACCTATCACCCTGAACTTTGATGCTTGCAATGCAATCAACAGAAATGCTTACCACAGATGAAGGTTATGGGAGCGAGCATACTACCATGATGATAAATACATATGTCTAGAAGGAGCCTATGGATGGGGAAAGTGTACAGGAAAGAGTACTGCAACCACCATCTACACCACTTCATCGAGACATGATTACTTTTGCCCAAAATGGGACAGGACGAGATGGAGATCATCGCAAAGGCAGTCTAACAAAGATCAGACTACCAGAACCCAAGAAATGCCAGAAAGGTGCCTGTAATCCTCTACAACTCTTCATAGCCAACCCCAGCCACTGGAAGCAAGGATACAAGTTTGTGTTGCGTATTGCAGGAGGAGGTGTAGATCCTGGTACTATCTTATATCTGCAATTAAACACCAAAACCCATGTATCCTCACCCTATCGCATACATCACTCCTTCTATGAAGCCATGAAATCAGAGTTTGAAATTCCTCCTGCCTCCCAGAACTTATTTCTTGAATTAGCGGGGGCAGTTGCATCTAGTCTCCATGTTTCAAACTGTTTGTTTTGTGGAGGAACAACAATGGGAGATCAATGGCCTTGGGAGGCACAAGAACTGAACTATTCTGTTCCATATAATCAGACTAATATACACAATACCACAAGTGAATGGGTATTGGCCCACTCCATTGTGGGTAACTTATGTTTCTCTCGCTATGGACCAATGTTTAATATGGAAGTGGGGCAGCTGGTCTGTCTCAATCAGACATTCTACAACAGTACCACTAAGAAGACCTCTTGGTGGTCCGGAGTCAACACTACTGAACCTTCCAATCCTCTAGTTCAGTTCCCCAAACTTGCCAGTATCTGGACTAACTTAGCAGCATATAATTCTTGGCAAGCACCACCTGGACTGTACTGGATTTGCGGAACCCGAGCATATGCCAGACTTCCTCACCATTGGGGAGGCGCATGTGTATTGGGAACCATACGACCTTCCTTTTTCCTTCTACCAACATCCCAGGGAGAACAGCTGGGATATCCTGTGTACAGAAGTCGACAGCTGAAGGAGGCCTTGAAAATAGGCCAATGGGACAAATGGGATGGTGAAGAATGGCCCCCAGAAAGAATCATCGCATACTATGGACCTGCCACTTGGGAGTAGGATGGGACTTGGGGATATTGTACTCCTGTTTATAAGATTAATCGAATAATACGTTTGCAAGCTGTTGTTGAAATAATAACCAATGAAACTAGTAAAGCACTAACCCTTCTAGCAAAGCAAAGTACGCAAATGTGTACAGCCATTTATCAAAATCGTTTAGCTTTAGATTATTTGTTAGCAGCTGAAGGTGGGGTATGTGGGAAGTTGAATCTAAGTAATTGTTGTTTACAGATTGATAATAATGGGCATGTAGTTGAAGATTTAGCCATCCAGATGAGAGAGCAGAAATTTGTGCCTGTCCAGACCTGGCACAGTTTAAAGATGGATGGGTGGTTTGGTTCATTGTTTTCTTGGATTGGTGGTCTGAAATCCCTTATGTTTATCGTACTATTCATATTAGCCATGTGCTTGTTGCTCCCTTGTCTCCTACCCCTTTGCTTACGCATGATAACATCATCAATTGATAACACTATAGAGCGGAAGGCAGCTGCAAAAGTATTAGCTATGTGGCGATATCACCCTATACCCCATGATGATGATGCCATTACACCAGTATAATGTGTTAATTGACTAATGAGTGATTTAATTCTCACCCTTCCTCCCTTGCGGGTGAGAATAATCAAAGGGGGGAATGTGGTAGGCTATGGCCTAGCATGGCCTGCTACTATGAAAGGCCTGTAAGTTAGGCCTGGATTATAGTAGCAGGCCCCATTATAGCTAGAAAAGAACCAAAAATCTGTGAAAAATAAGAAAGCTGTTTTAAAATGCTTAATAAGAAGTTTTCATGAATTCATAAGTCTTCTATTATTCTCTTGTGTGTGAAAGAACAGAAATGTTACAGTATATGCATTCCAGAAGCCAAAGTTGACCTTGCAGTAGAAAAGTAACGAGATTCAGAACTGTACCATTGTTCAAGCAATCCTAAAGGAGGGGGCCGGTTGCTAGGCTCCGGAGGGATTTCTAATTGGACAAATGAAGGGAATGTATAACCAATGAGAAGTTTGCATGTATCGAGTTGGAACCAATAGAAAGTTCTCATGTATCAAACTGAAAAAGAGGTATAAATGGTTATGTCTCTGTATAAACATTTGCTCAGTTCCTTTTGAAGCTTTGACTGACTGGGCCTTGTGCACAATAAACTGACTTGGACCCTGTCAATCGACTCCTGGACTTATTCATTGATTGCACTTTGCCACAGCAACGACACTCTATCTAGTAAGTATGCCCCATAGTTTCTTGGGGATCTTCTCTGAAGACAAATGTTTAATAAACTTAAGGAAACTATGGATCCTGTAGAACTCCACAATTCACTATAAGTATGATCACTCTTAGATCACTCTTTAAAATCTTGGAGATAAAAATGGTTTATATCATGATAGAACCATATTCCCCATATCAGACTCAGAAGTATTCTCAAAGAAGTATTGTGGTTAATGAGACTGAAGTCTACAGATTGATCAAGTAAGTTCAACACTGCAGTCTTTCATGATTCAATATATTCTGTTGAAGTTTCTCCATAATAACCTAATGCTCAGTACTTTAACCTTTATGGAATCTGGAAAGAAAAAAGTCCAAGAAGTCTGCCCTCCCTATGAATTCTTGCACTTGCAACAGAATTATCTTCCAAATGACTTTCTTAAAAAAAAAAAAAGTAAGTTGATAATCAGCCTGAATTTTCACACAACCCATTTTAAGGGATCCAGGGTAATTCCATGTCATAGACAGAAGTCCACTAGCAACCAACGTACTACTCTGCGGAATTTCCTACAGATTATTTTCCCATTCCCAGGAAGGTTTGCTATGGATGTACACAAGCTCTTCAGAAAAGGTCCTAGAGAAACATAGCTACTGGTAGCTGGAAAGAAAGATAAATACATCTCATTGAGATTTTGATATCTTTTTGGCAACACCACCTGTGAAAACATCTTTGTGTACTGGCTTTCACTGAGTTTTAATTAATGAGCTGCTTTGCATGATATTACACCACAGCAACTCATTAATTTAGAATTGTAGTAGACTTTGATTGAAATTTGTTTTCTTGTATTGGCCAAAACCTGTTTGTTTTCACAGAAGGACTTTTGCATGAAAAATACAAAATCCTAACTTTTAAAGAGTCAATTTTCAAAGGAAGTTATACTTTTATCAGCAGCAAGTAATATGTTGAAATCCTCAGCTCAGTGTGCTCAGCAGTCAAAAACTAAAATTGAATATTAGGAATTTTTTGGAAAGCAGTGCAGTATAAAACAGAGAATGTTGACATTTCAGCCGACCATCTCAGGACTCTAGCTTCTTCTGCGCCTTCTTAGGCACATAACCTCCATGGCCACATCACCCCAGAAACTCGCCTCCACATGAGGGCGGTGCAGTGGTGTCTCTGAGACTAGTGGATGCAAGCCATCGGGTACCTCCGAAACAAAGTCTCTGTAACCCGCCAACTGGTGGACTCTCTGGTCTGGTGGAAGTCCCTCCAGTATCTCGAGGCAGGTATGCCTTTTCAGGCTCCGAGCCCCTTAAGAGTCCTCACCACAGATGTCTCCCTGTTCGGCTGGGGAGCTCCGCACCCAGGGCTGCTGGTTACCAGCTGAGAGCACCCAGCAGATCAACCTCCTGGAGCTGCGGGGCAATATACTTAGCCCTGTATGCATTTTGCCACCACCTGCTTCACCAGCCAGTGATGGGCCAGAAAAACAACCAGGTGGCGATGTTCTATGTGAACAAACAATCTCATGCCCTCTGTTGGGAGGCAGTGGTCCTCTACTTGTACGCAATCTGACAAGGTATCCTCCTTCAGTTAGTATACCTATGAGGCAGAACAACCTCCTGGCCGACAGGCTGAGCAGAGTCCTCCAGCCGCATGAGTGGCAGTTGGACCCCAGGGTGGCCGTCCAGCTCTTCCAGATATCGGGGAAACCTGTGATTGACCTGTTTGCCAGCCCGGACAACTTCCAGTTGTCCCATTTCTGTTCCCCGGCTGGCCCACCCCTCCAGGATGGCAGCAGACACATTCCTCATCTCATGTTCGGAGGGCCTCGTATATGCCCTCCCTCCCACGCCGCTGATTGCCAAAAACTTGTTCAGGATTCTCCACGACAGGGCCTCAGTCATCCTTATAGCCTCTTAGTGGTTCAGGCAACCGTAGTTCCCACTGCTCCTCTGATTAGATGTGGAGACCCCCATCCCATTGGGGACTTCTCCGGGACTCCTGTCTCAGGAAGGGAGCTCTCTTCTGCACCTCAACCTGGGGTCCCTGTTGCTGACAGCATGGCTGCTGAAAGGGTGACACTAGCCCCGTTCAATCTCATGGGTGAGGTAGAGGAGATCCTGCTGGCCACCCACAAGGCATCTACTAGAAAAGCTTATGCCTTCAAATGGTGCAGGTTTTCAGCCTGGTGTGCCAAGCACGGGGAGGACCTGTTCTTCCGCCCGGTAGGTTTGGTGTTACAGTACCTTCTCCAGCTCTCGCAATCTTGGCTCAAGTCTAACTCCGTCCGGGTGCACCATAGTGCCCTGGCGGCGCACCAACACCTGGTGGATGGCAAGCCCCTCTCGGTTCAGCTATTGGTGACCTGCTTTCTTAGGGATCTGCTATTATCGAAGCCCCCGGTTCGCCCTCCAGCAACCAAATGGGATCTTAATATGGTATTGGGGCTACTAACTCGCCCACCTTTTGAGCCTCTGGCTACTTGCCACCTACGCTACCTCTCTTGGAAGGTGGAGTTCCTGGTTGCACTCAACTCTGCTCAAAGAGTCAGTAAGCGTCAGGCCTTAGTGGCAGAGAACCTTATACTAGGTTCTACAACAACAGAGTGGTGCTCCGCAAGCACCCTAAATTTCTTCTGAAGGTATTATCACCCTTCTATCTTAATCAGGAAGTAATACTCCCTACCTTCTTTCCGAGACTCCACTCCAGTAGGGCGGAGACAGTCCTTCACACTTTGGACTGTAAGAGGGCTTTGTCCTTCTATATCCAATGCACTCAGGGCCAACACAAAGCTAGTCAGCTTTTCGTCTCCTTTGACCCCAGTAGGTTGGGAGAGGCGGTGACCAAGCATACGCTGTCTACCTAGATGGCTGAATGTATTGCCTTCGCCTATGAGCAGGCAGGGCTCCTGCTGGAAGGCCATGTCACGGAGCACTGTTTCAGGGCCATGGCGGCCTCGGTGGCAAACTTGCGCTCTGTCCTGATGTTGGACATTTGCCAGGCTGAAACTTGGTCTTCAGTCCATACCTTGGCAGCCCATTACTGCCTGGAAAGAGAGTCCCGACAGGACAGTACCTTCAACCAGAATGTGCTCCATAATCTGTTCGAGGCTTAGGCAACTCCTACCATCCGATCCTTCTGTGTTCAGGCTACCGGAGTGCTAGTTTTCATCGGACACAGGTGTCCTACTATGGTCTGTGGACACGGACTTAATTGCTACTGCTCGTGTCTCCCCGTGAGGGCGTTTGCATTTTTGCTATAGGTTTTCAGTAGCCTGTAGCTGGGGAGTCTCATATGTGAGGACTGACTTCCTGCTTGTTCCCGGAAAAAGCATAGTTACTCACCTGTAACAGGTGTTCTCCGGGCACAGCAGGAATCGGTCCTCACAACCCTCCCTCCTCCCCTTGGAGTTGCTCCTTTACCATCTTTTATTTTTGCCGTCTTTTAGCTATGTCATCTGACTGAGCAAGATGGCACACTTGGGTAGGAAGGATACAATCAAAGCAAAGGAAGAGTGCAAGATTATTAAAGGGGTGGTGATGGTGGTGGGTTTTTTTTTGTTAATGTTTATCCAATAAACTCTGTTTTGTTTTGTTTTGTTTTGCATCAGAGGTGATTTTTCGGTGCTTAAAACCTGAAATCAGAAGCCCTAATTACAATGCTTCTGCATCATTCCTTGAGTTGTATATGCATTTCTGATCACAACATCTTAAAAGGGATATAGTAGAACAAAAAACAGTTCAGAGAAGGATGAACAAAATGATAATGTGGGTTGAATGTCTCCCCTATGAAGAAAGGCTAAATAGGTCAAGGGTCTTTAACTTGGAGAAGAAACAACTGAGAATGGATGTGACAGAGATCTCTAAAGCATGAGAGGGGGTAGAACAGGTAAATAGGCAACAGGTAAATAGAACAGGTAAATAGGTAAAGAGGGTTTGCTCTTTTTTGATAAAATATTTTTATTAATTTTTTCATAATGCATCCGGTTACAAACAAATAAAGCAAAAACTAACCACAAAGTTTTTCACATTAGAAGGAAAAATAAACAAATCAATATAGACCACAAAAAGAGGAGAAACAAACCCAATAAAAAGTAGAAAATTAAAGTAATCAGCAAACTAAACTCCATATTTGCAGCCAAACAAAACCCTATTCATCCACCCACCAACCTCATAAGCCCGTGTCCTCCTTACTAGACAGAAAAGTTGCTAGCTGAAGCGGATCAAAAAAAAACCATATCTGACCCTCTGAAGAGATAAACATTTACAGGGATATCACACAAAGAAAGAAGCGCCAAGAGCCAAGACACGAAATCTCAAGCCAAAAAGGCTTTCCTCCGTGACTGCGTAGCTCTTGACACGTCTGGAAATAACTGAAAAGGGGTCCCACAAAAAGAAATGTTTCTGTTCTTAAAATACTCTTTAAAAACAGACTTTATCACAATCTGAAACAAAGGTCACAAGCAATGTAGCTCTAGAAGGAATATTATCCTGGTGTCTCCAGAAACTCAATTAAATCAAGACCTGGAGATAACTGCTGCTGGATACCAGCCACAGACCACCCATTAGAAATACCCCGACCAGAAAGGTAATATATCTTTGAAAAGGAAATAATATCTGCATTAGGCAATATTAATATCTCACAAAAATATTTCCGTAATAAAATCTCTGAAAATAACAAATGACACATTAGAAAATTCAAAAACCTAATATTATTAGATATGGCAACATTCTCATACATTTCCAATTTATGATTAAGCAACAAGTTATCCTTCACTACAGCTGTCTGACCTGCCTGCAAGGACTGACACAAAGATTCACATTTAGGTAACTGAATTCTAAGCAAATCCACCTGCTTCTCCACCTGAGCCAACCCTGCCACCACATCTTGTGTTAATGAGCAGAGTTGGGTCACCGTAGAAACTAAGGTACGCTCAGTCCGTTTCACCACCGTCCAGACATCAGCCAGGGAGACTTGTGAATCCAGGATCTCTGTGGCCTCGGCCAGAGGGGGAGTTCATATTACTGGTATAAGAGATCTCACCATAGCGACTGGGGCGCTCTGTTCCGACGGAGAACCACAGGCGGAGTCTGCAGGAGTGAATCCCATAAGGGGAGGGGATGGAGTACGATCAACGGAGCTTAAGAAAGCCCCTACAGATGACATTGAAGGGGAAGCCACAGCTGAAAGTGCAACAGCCCTTGACAAAGGTAGCACATGTCTATCCATAGGGCCACTCACTACAGGAATCAGTAATGCTGCTGCTTTCTTCTTCCATTTCCCCATGGATAAACAATTACACTGCTTCAAAGTGCTTCTACGGTGCTCCAAACAGGCCTGAAATGCCCCTTGTATCGTGCCCCTTTTATGCGCGCCACCCGCGTGTGCTCATCAATGCAGGATAAACTAGGAGCTATTAAATACGGTGCAAAAGGCCCCCGAGGGTGTCGGGGCCATCCTGCCCACAGCCTGCTGCTCTGGTGACCTGCGGCTGACTGCAAACAATTTCTCCCAGCTCAGAGCACTCCCAAAGCAGTTTTAAAGTCCCCGAGGGCATCGGGGCCATCCTGCCCACAGCCTGCCACTCCGGTGACCTGCAGCTGCCTGCAAACAGTTTCTCCCAGCTCAGAGCACTCCGGAAGCAGTTTTAAACCCCCCGAAGCTGTCGGGGCCGTCCTGCATGCAGCCTGTGGCTGCCTGCAAACAGTTTCTCCCAGCTCAGAGCACCCCCGAAGCAGTTTTAAAGCCACTGAGGGTGTCGGGGCCATCCTGCCCACAGCCTGCAGCTCCAGTGACCTGCGGCTACCTGCAAACAGTTTCTGCCCAACAGTGTTTGCTCTTTCAGATGGTATGGATGTGTATTTCAGGCTTGTTTGGGCATCTAAAAATTAAAAGTGTGTGCAAATCACATGTGCGCATATATACCTACAAATTTTCATATGCACAATCAAGTTGTACACACAAAAAAACTGTAGCATGCATAGAAGGCAAACAATCAAGACATCTATGTACAAAAAAATGAGAAAAACACACAATGGGCCCCTTTAAGTAGAGCCCATCAGCCAGTTAATGTGCGTTTTAATGAGTATCAATTAGCAGTTGGGTACACCATCATATGCTAAAATGTATGTTAATTTGCATTTGTGGGATGGGTCAGGGATTGAGTGGAATGTGGGCATAGAGAACACATTACCCCTAGCACTAGGGCTATTACTGTGCACTCAGCAGCAATGTTGCTCTTCATATGAGTTCACCTAATGATTCTTACTACTACTGCTACTGAGCATTTGTATAGCGCTACAAGACGTACACAGACCTGAAAGAGTAGTTACTCACCTGTAACAGGTGATCTCTGGGAACAGCAGGAATTGAGTCTTCACATATGGGTATCATCGGTGCCAACGGAGCCTGCGTGGGAATGCTCCCCAGCGTCCAATAGGAAAGCTTTTGGGAGCATCCCACTGCGCCTGCTTCACTGCCTTCTCACCTTTCCAACTCTCCTTCTTCAGTTGAGTTTATAGCTGAGGCAAAGGAGAGGAGAGAGAGAGAGAGACAACTCCTAGGGGAGGTGGATGGGTTGTGAAGACTCAATTCCTGCTGTTCCCGGAGATCACCTGTTACAGGCGAGTAACTATGCTATCTCCAGGAACAAGCAGGAATGTAGTCTTCACAAATGGGGACTCTCCAGCTGAAAGATGTCAGGGAGATGACCCCAGAAAGCTGTGAAACCCAGGCGGAGATGGGTCATGCTGCCTCCCATGGATCTCTGGCATCGAACCCGGGATGATGGGTAGGAGTTGTTCTAAGTCTGAAAGAGATGCTGGAGAACAGCCTGGCCAAATGAGGCATCCCAACAGGAGTCCTTGTCTAAGCAGTAGTGGGCTGCAAAGGTGTGTACCGAAGCCCAAGTGGCTGTTCTACAGATGTCGTCAATGGACACTGAGTGAATGTTAGCCATAGAGGCTGCCATTGCTCTCACGTTGTGATCTGTGACATGACCTTCGAGAGAAAGTCCCTTACTCTCATAGGCAAAGGATATGCAATCTGCAATCCAGTTAGACAAAGTTCGCTTGGAAACTGGTAATCCAAGATGACTGGAGTCAAAGGCAACAAAATGTTGAGAAGACTTTCTATGTTACTTAGTTCTCTGAAGGTAAAATGCTAAAACTCTTTTACAATCCAGAGTATGAAGATTCCTTTCTGCATTTGAGGCGTGAGGCCTAGGGAAGAATACAGGAAGGTAAACCGACTGGTTTAAATGAAAAGGCGAAATCACCTTTGGCATAAAGTGAGGTGAGTCCTAAGACCTACCTTATCATGTTGGAACCTTGTATAAGGAGGATCAGCCAATAAAGCTTGTAGCTCACTGATGTGTCTTGCAGAAGAGGGCAATTAGGAAGATTACCTTTCAAGAAAGAAACTTCAGAGATGTAGTGGCTAAGGGTTTGAAGGGCAGTTTCACAAGCTGCCCAAGGACAAGATTCAAATCTACTGAAGAGGGCTTAAAACTAGATTCATTGGGGATGGGTGAAGAAAGCACCCAGGTAGGTGAAAGACCCCAGGTAGGTGATACATTAAATATCTTTATGGAAATGGGTAACAGGGGTAACATATGGAACACAGTGTGTATAAATGCACGTAGCATGGGAAATAAGATCCCTGATGTTGAAGCTTTAGTGGGAGTGGCTCACTTGGATTTAGTGGCAGTTACAGAAACATGGTTCACAGAAAACCATGATTGGGATGCAACTATACCTGGCTATACTTTATTCAGAAAGGACAGGGTAGGAAGAAGTGGAGGAGGAGTGGCACTATATTGAAAAACTACTATTAAAGCTTTGGAATTACAGAGCTTAAAAGGGAGAGAGGAGGCATTGTGGGTAAAACTAGAAAGAGGGAAAGAGAAATCTATTTGCATTGGTGTGATATACAGACTTCCCTCACAAGAGGAAGAGGTGGACAGAGAGTTAATTGAAGACATACGCAGCATTGCTAGGAAAGGGGAAGTGCTACTGATAGGAGATTTCAATATGCCAGATGTTGATTGGCACATTCCTGCTGCAGTATCATCTAGACGTAAGGAGATCCTGGATTCTCTACAGGGAGAACTATTCAGGCAATTGTTAACAGACCCCACACGT
The DNA here is from genome assembly GCA_033557465.1 of Ichthyophis bannanicus. Lineage (NCBI taxonomy): Eukaryota > Metazoa > Chordata > Amphibia > Gymnophiona > Ichthyophiidae > Ichthyophis > Ichthyophis bannanicus. The sequence goes on along the minus strand of CM066036.1, from coordinate 727,861,963 downwards.
GAAGGGGCCATACTGGACTTAGTGCTTTCCAGTGGTGAAAGTGTTTCTGATGTTGTAGTGGGAGATCATTTTGCATCCAGTGATCACCAGATGGTGTGGTTCAGTATTAGGACTAGGGCTGTTAGAATCCATTCAAAGGTGAGGATCTTAGACTTTAGGAAGACTAACTTTGTGAAGATGGGCCAATACCTCAGGGAGTCGTTAGTGGGATGGGAACAGCTGGGTGATGTAGAAAAACAGTGGGCAAAACTGAAAGGGGATATTTTAAGGGCAACCAACCTTTTTGTTAAAATGGTAAATAAAGGTAAAAGGAAAAGGAGACCGCTATGGTTTTCGAAAGAAGAAGCTGAAAAAGTGAAGAAAAAGAGGGAGGCCTTCATGAAATACAAGAGATCAGAGAGAGAGAGGAAGACAGGCATCTGTATTTGGAAAAACTTAGAGAAGCTAGCAAAGTAGTCAAGAAGGCAAAGATTCAAAAGGAGGAGGAAATAGCCAATGCAATAAAATGGGGGGATAAGACATTTTTCAGATATATTAGTGAGAAGAGGAAGGGCAAAAGTGGTATTGTCAGATTCAAGGGTGCAAGGGAGGAATATGTAGAAGCTGATAAGGATAAAGCGGAATTGCTTAACAAATATTTTAGTTCTGTGTTCACAGATGAAGAACCAGGAGCAGGACTTCAGAAAACACCCACAAATAGGAACAGAAGCGAGGGACATCTTGAACAATTTTCAGAAGACTGTGTTCGTGAGAAACTAGCTCAACTTAAAGTAGACAAAGTGATGGGACTGGATGGGATACACCCTAGAATACTGAGGGAACATGGGGACGTTCTAGCAGCTCCACTGACTGACCTTTTCAATGCCTCGTTGGAGTCGGGAGTGGTGCCAAAGGACTGGAGAAAGGCTCATGCGGTGCCTTTACACAAAAGCGGAAGTAAGGATGTGGTTGAAAACTACAGGCTGGTTAGTTTAACTTCGGTGGTGAGTAAATTATTGGAAATGTTGCTGAAAGAGAAAATAGTGAGGTTTCTGGAGTCCAGCAGATTACAGGATCCGAGGCAGCATTGGTTCACCAGAGGCAGGTCTTATCAGACAAATCTGATTGATTTCTTTGACTGGGTGACCAGGGTATTGGACCGAGGGAGAGCCCTAGATGTGGTGTATTTATATTTCAGTAAAGCCTTTGGCACTGTTTCTCACAGGCGACTTATAAACAAACTGAGCACCCTAGGAATGGACCCTAAAGTTACTGCTTGGATTAGAAATTGGTTGGGTGGGAGGCGACAAAGAGTACAAGTAAATGGAGCTCACTCTGAGGAGAAGGATGTTACCAGTGGTATGCCCCAGGGATCTGTCCTTGGTTCAATTCTTTTAACATTTTTATTAGTGATATAGCGGAAGGGCTGTCAGGTAAGGTTTGCCTCTTTGCGGATGATACCAAAATCTGCAATAGAGTAGACACCCAGGAAGGTGTAGATAACATGAGGAGGGATCTAGCTAAGCTTGAAGAATGGTCTAGAATTTGGCAGCTGGGATTTAATGTTAAAAAATGTAAGGTCATGCATTTGGGCTGCAGCAATCCAATGGAACAATATAGTATAGGGGGTGAAGTACTTTTGTCCACTAAAGAAGAGCAGGACCTAGGCGTGGTTGTGTCTGATGATCTTAAAGTAGCTAAGCAGGTAGAAAAGGCGACGGCAAAAGCTAAAATGATGCTTGGGTGCATACTGAGAGGAATGGCTAGCAGAAACAAGGGAGGTGATAATGCCTCTGTATAAGTCTTTGGTGCGACCTCATTTGGAGTATAGTGTGCAATTCTGCAGACCGCACCTTTAAAAGGATGTGAACAGGATGGAGTTGGTGTCAAAGGGTGACTACTAAAATGATTAGTGGCCTTCATTATAAAGCATATGAGGACAGACTTAAGGATCTTAATATGTACACCTTAGAGGAAAGGCGGATAGAGGTGATATGATTGAGATGTTTAAATACCTCCATGGCATAAATGTTCAGGGAGAGAGCCTCTTTCAATTGAAAGCAAGTTCTGCTACGAGGGGACATGGGATGAGGGTGAAGGGAGACAGATTCAGGAGTGATATGCGGAAATATTTCTTTACGGAAAGAGTAGTGGATCTGTGGAATAGTCTCCCAGTGGAGGTGGTAGAGATGAGGACAGTAACTGAATTCAAAAAAAGCATGGGACAAACACAGAGGATCTCTAAAGGTAAAAAGGGGACTGTTGTAGTTGTTGATATGGAAGGACAGACTAGATAGGCCATGTGGTCTTTTTCTGTCATCATATTTCTATGTTTCTATGTAAATCCCATGCCACTGGTGGTGGCTTAATGGGAGGTTTGGTTAAAGTAGACCTCTCATAAACCATGCTACTAGCAGCTGAGAGGAGACAGGTTGTCTATCCAAGGGCTTGTGGAAAGCTGCAATGGCACTAAGGTGGACCCTTACTGAATTGGTCTTAAGACCAGAGGATAAAAGATGGAGGAGATACTCCAATAACGCCTCCACTGGAATTGAAAAGGGATTAAGTTCCTTTTTTGAACACCAGATAACCAGATAACCTTCTCAACTTAAAGGCATAGGCCCGCCTTGTGGAAGGTTTTCTTGAAGTTAAAAGGATATCCTTAACCTTTTTGAGAAAGGTTGATATCCTGGAATTCTAGGCTCTCAGCAGCCAAGCCCTAAGGTATAGAGACTGAGGATTCGGGTGCAAAGAAAATCTGGAGCACATCCCAACTCCAGAGGCTTGGCTTGAGAGAAATGTAGAAGCAGTGAATACCACATCTATCGTGGCCAGCATTGGGCTATGAGGATCATATGTCCCCTGTCTCTCTGGAGCTTGAACAGAGTTTTGGGAATGAGGGGAATGGGTAGGAAGGCATAGAGGAAGTTGTGACCCCAGTGGAGGTGGAAGGCATCCCTTGTCTGACAGTTCTGAGCCAGAATTCTGGAACAGAACAGGGGAAGTTTGGTATTCTGAGGACTTGCAAAGAGGTCTATATCTGGAGTTCCCCAGATTTGAAAAATTTGAGCAATCTGCTCTGGATGAAGAGACCACTCGTGTGGCAGCAATACTCGACTGAGTTTGTCTGCCAAGAGATTTTGTGTGCCTTTAAGATACACTGCTAGTAGGTGGATTTGAAGATCTCTTGTGAAGGCCCAGAGACGTAGACCTTCGTTGCACAATGCCTGAGACCCCGTCCCACCCTGCTTGTTCACAAAGAACATGGCTACTTGATTATCGGTCTGGACCAGAACCATCTTGTAGCTCAGGTGGGCCTGAAATACTTGAAGAGCATAAAAGATGGCTCTGAGTTCCAGGAGGTTTATATGAAGATAAGCCTCTTACTCGGTCCAGAGACCCTGAGTGGAGAGATTATCCAAGTGAGCCCCCCAGCCTAACTTGGACGCATCTGTCGTCAAGGTGGCTTAGTATAGTGGCTGCTGGAAATGAGACCCCACAAGAAGGTTTTCCAGCGATTAACACCACCTCAGGGACGAAATGAGACGTGTTCAGTTTCTGATTTTGTCCCTCAGGTGACCCGAGGCCTGTGTCCATTGAGAGGTTAGGGTCCACTGTGCTGCTCGCATGTGAAGGTGAGCATAGGGAACCACATGGACAGTGGATTCCATATGCCCCAGCAGCTGAAGCATTTCTCGAGCAGTTAGTAAAGTCTTCATAGCTGCTTGAGAGGCTAGCTGGAGTATTTGAAGACAGCATGGATGTGGCAGGAAAGCTTTTGGCTGCCTTGTGTCTAGAAGAGCCCCTATGATCTCTAGGGATATGAGATTTTGGGAGGTTTATGACCAGTCCCAGGTACTGCAAGATTTGCATTGTGCGGTAGAGAGCGGAGCTGGCTTCTGGAGTTGTTGATGCTCAGATTTATTTTTATTTATTTTATTTTACATCTCTTATATACCGCACTCTTTGGCATCAGCGCGGTTTACATCGAACAAAAATTCAGCACCATAAGCAAGCGTCTGAGTTACAGTAAACAGGGGAATAAAACTTGGATAACAGGGTAAAATCAGTAAATGGAGTCATGAGCCAGTAAATGGAGTCATGAGCCAGTCGTCTAAGTAGGGGAAGACGAATATCCCCAGAGTTCTCAGGAATGCTGCTACTACTGCCATGCATTTTATGAAGACTCTTGGGGCAGAAGCCAGTCCGAAGGGTAGAACCCTGTACTGGTAATGTCTTCCTTGAAAGAGGAATCAAAGAAACCTCCTGTGATCTGTATGGATGAGAATATATGTATATGCATCCTTTAGATCTAGAGAACATAGCCAATCTTGACTCTGAATATAAGGAAGAATTGTTCCGAGGGAGATCATCTTGAATTTTTCTCGGAACAGATACTTGTTCAACTCTTTGAGGTCCAGTATGGGTCTGTATCCCCCTGTTTTCTTTGGAATGAGTAAGTAGGGGGAGTAGAAATCCATGCCCCGTTGGGATATGGGTAACTCCTCTATTGCCCCCTGAGCAAGAAGTGAGGTGACCTCGACACAAGAGAGTGGAGAAAGGGCCCTGAGATTTGAACTGTCTTGTGAAGATGGGAGGGGGCATACTGTAAAAATTGAGTTTGCACCCCTCTCTTATAATGGAGAGAGTCCAGTGCTCTGATGTTATCTGTTGCCATCTTTTGGCAAAATGACAAAGTCTGCCAGGGATGGTGAGAGGTTCTGGACCTTTCAGGGGCAGGATGACTAAGTTCTCTAGGAAGGAGTCAAAGCCCCTGAGGAGGCTGAGTCTGCTGAGCTGGTTGATATCTGGGGACTTGGGCCTTCCATTGCTGCCTGGGTTGCTGTTGCCCCTTTTGGGGAGCATGAACTGGGCAGTGGACAGCCTGGGTGTAAGATGGGTAGACTTTCTTTTTCTTGTTGAAAAGGGTTTATTAACTGTCTTTTTCTTAGCTGGGTTGGCTGTGGTCCTTGATATTCTGTTCAAGGTGGTGTTTTCGGACTCAAGCTGATTAGCCTTGTCCTGCCAATCCTTGCCAAGGAGACTTTCTCTTGTGCAAGGAATATTCCCCAGCTTGTCTTGCACCTATTGTTCTAAATCAGATGCCTGAAGCCAGGCAATGCGATGTGCACCGATGGAAATAGCAGAGGTTCTGCTAATGCACTCAAAGCAATCAAAGGTTGCATGGTTCATAAACGTAGACACATTCTGGGCATGTTTGACCAGAGTGAGGAAGTCTGGCCTTTTATCATCGGGGATAAGTGGATCCATCAGCTCCAGATCTCTTGTAACCTCCTTAAGGAACATTCCCATATAAAGAATGTAAGAGTTGATCCTGGCCAATAGCATCGAGGATTGAAAGCATCGACGACAAGAGGCATCGAGTGTCCTTGCTTCACGGCCTGGAGGGTTGGAAGAATGCATCTTAACACTCTTGATCCAATGCATGGCCGATTCCACTACCATTGAATTGTGTGGTAATTGCGTCCTCTGAAAACCAGGGCATTGTGGAACTCGGTACATGGTATCGAGTCTTCGAGAGTGTGCAGACACCATTAAAGGTGTTTCCCACATCCTTAGCATGAGGTCATGCAAGATTCAGTGAATGGGAAGAGTAGCAGCCTCTTTAGTTGCTGTCGGGTACTGAAGAATTTCTAATTCTTCTGCACTCGGTTCCTTCTCAGAGGTCACAGTGATTGAGAGTTCCCGTGCAGGGTGAGATAAGAGAAGAAAGGTAGTGAGGAGCTGCAGAGTGGATGCACTTATAGGACATTAGAAGTTTGAACTGGATGTGGAAATGGATAGGGAGCAAATGAAGTGACTTGAGAAGAGGGGTAATATGAGCATGACGAGGCTGGCTGAAGATTAGCCGTGCAGCAGAATGCTGAACAGAATTGAAGGGGAGAGATATGATTCAGAGAGAGACCAGCAAGGAGTAGGTTATAATAGTGTAGATGGCAGTTGACAAAAGAGTTGATAAGTGTCTTGGTAGTGTGTTCAGAAATGAATAGGCAATTTTTTTTTATGTTAAAGAGAAAGAAATGCCAGGTTTTAGCTATCAGTTGAATATGTGTGGAGAAGGAGAGAGAGGAGTCAAAGAAGACTCCAAGGTTGTGAGCTGAGGAAATAGAGAGGATTAGCGAGTTATCCACAGAGACTGAGAAAGGAGGAAGGGGAAAGGAGAGTTTAGGGGGAAAAATAAGAAGCTCAGTTTTGGCCATGTTCAATTTCAAGCGGCAGTGAGACATTCACGCACTAACAGCAGCAAACTCAGAGGGTTTGCAATTAATGTGTGTTTGTTTTGATGCGTCAACTGCAACTCCTTAGTCACGGGTTTTCATGAAAGGGGCCAGAAAATCGCTAAAATTGTGTTTTAAACAATGACTAACCAAACTTTTTTTGGGCCCTGCACATTTCTACTAGAGAGCAGTAAGACTAAGGGACTCACCATATATCTAAGAAGTAATACATTTAAAACAAATCAAAGGAAGATATTTTTTGCAACTTTCAATAAAGCTGTGAATTTGTGACAAAGAAAACTAGCATAATTGGATTTTGAAAAGGTGTAGTCTTGGGAAAAACATCACTTATTTCTGGGTATGAATAACAAGGAGGGGATGTACCCTTTCATATCTTGTGACATGGATCAGTTATTTCAGAGACAGCATGCTCAGCTTCCTAGAACTTGATTTGACCCAGTAGTGGCACTTATGTTCTTGTGTTCTTACATGTGCTGTGGAACATATATGTACTTTAGGTCATATTGAGGGACAACAATATTAAGATGATGTGGCCCGATTTTCAACGGCCTTTACACGGGTAACTTCCCAACTGAAATTCAGGCCCATGAGTTATTGGAGTGAAAAGATTTTTATCCATATGTATAACTTTGAAAATTGCCCTTTCAGGTGCTACTTTTATGACTGTATGGACAAGTAAAACGTAAGTACATTCTTTTCCCTTTGCTTGATTTTCAGAGCAAAAATATGCTCATGCTTCAGTTTTGAAAATTTGACCAGGAAGAGTTTGTGCTTACCTTTCCACCTGCTTTTCGGAGTGCCCAATTTCCTGAGTAAAATGAAGACACTTGAATTTTCAAAAGTGTGCTATACAATAAATGAAATCTCAGCCTAACCTATCTCCCGTTAAAGTGTATTAAAATGAATTTCCTGATTTGGAATGTGTTTCTTGTGTTCTTGTTTGAGCTGTAATGCTATAAATACTGAAATTTTTTTTTAAGTCTATTGAAATAGCAACTAAATGTACAGGCTATATACACACACTTTTCCCTGCATATATGGCAGGCAATTTTGTAAAAGTACTCTTTCATAGCAAAAGCACTGTCTCACCTGCAGAAATGATTCCAAAGTTACACTCTTTGGGGGGGAATTTTCTAAAGCTTTTTCCGCATAAAAAGATGGCTTAACAAGCAGAAAAGGGCTTTTATAAAAATTGTGCTACAGGCAAGGCATGCAAAATGTATGTGCACAGAAAGTGTGCACCTACTTGTACACAATCTCTGTATAGTCATTTCTGGCTGCGTAGTTTTGGCAGGGCAGAGCGAAAAGCACATATATATTATAAATTACTTGTATGCATGCATAAAGTACACTCGCAAATTTACCTCTTCTTCAGAGTAGGTATAAAGTTAGGCATCAGATATGTGTGTGCTATTGGAACAAGAGCTTGGACCAAATTTTATAAGGGCACAAGGGGCACCTGAGTTGCTTATATAAAATAGTCTTAAAGGATGTGCTTTTTTTGGACTTTTCACCCAAGCACTTTTTATAAAATTGCCCCTTAATAGCGTGATTTTATAACAGCGGGCCTAGGCAGGAAAAGCATCTAAGTGCACATGTTGTATCTCTTTGATAAAGGCAAGATATGTGCTTATGTGCCTTTATTAAATGACCCCAGGAAAGTAAGCATCTCCATTTATACTTGCTCTCTGGCAGATGTAATTATGCTCTTGCATGCATCAGTATGCATGGCACATAAGTACATATTTTATAAAATATGAGAAAAAATGCCAATCTTGCCCCTGTTCCCCTAATCACTGGCCCTGAGAATGCCAAACGGAAAGGAGATAATTTAATAAACAGACACATAAAGTTTTGCACCGTCAGTTTGCATAAGCTGACTATTTTAAATAATTTATGCGTGTGGACGGGCCTTTACATAAGAACATAAGATATGCCATACTGGGTCAGACCAAAGTATCCTGTTTCCAATAGTGGCCAATCCAGGTCACAAGTCAGGTTCCCAAAAGGTAGTAAGTACATGCATACTTTTGGTCCATGTGTTAGGCCAACGACGTGTACATTTGGTATGGGCGTGACCAGTGGCAGTGTTGGCAGAACACAAATTTACAAAGGTAAGTTATAAAATACTTGAACTTATGTGCATACTTTGTAGATACAGACATTTACACCAGCCCATGGATGGGGTATGTTGTCATGCCTAAATTTAACATGCATATCTCACAACTTATGCCCCTATTTATATCGTAAAGTATGGTTATGCCTTACTTTATTAGGCATGAAATGTGTGCACTGCAACGCACATTAGTTCTGCAGCAGTTTATTCAATTATCCTCATATTGTGTAAAAGTAGGTCATATTTCTGTGTGTCTGCTTTTTATGTGTGCTTACCACTGGGAAATTTTATAAGAGCCTTGAGTACATAGAAACATAGAAATATGACGACAGAAAAAGACCAAATGGCCTATCTAGTCTGTACTTCCATATCAACAACTACAACAGTCCCCTTTTTTCTTTTAGAGATCCTCTGTGTTTGTCCCATGCTTTTTTGAATTCAGTTACTGTCCTCATCTTTACCAGCTCCACTGGGAGACTATTCCATGGATCCACCTTTCTTTCCGTAAAGCGTAGTTACTCACCTGTAACAGGTGATCTCCGGGAACAGCAGGAATTTATTCTTCACATATGGGTATCGTCGGTACTGATGGAGCCTGCGCGGGAACGCTCCCCAGCGTCCAATAGGAATGCTTTTGGGAGCATACCTCAGCACATGCGCGCTGCCTTCCCGCCTTTCCAACTGTCCCTCTTCAGTTAAGTTTGTAGCTGAGTGAAAGGATAGAGGGAGAGAGGAAAGAGACAAAGAGATAGAGAGACAACTCCTAGGGGAGGTGGATGGGTTGTGAAGACTAAATTCCTGCTGTTCCCAGAGATCACCTGTTACAGGTGAGTAACTACGCTATCTCCAGGAACAAGCAGGAATGTAGTCGTCACATATGGGGACCCCCTAGCTGAAGATGCCAGGGAGATAGGTCCAGGAAGGTGCCCCCCTAGAAAGGTAGGAATCCTTCCTCCCATGGATCTCTGGCATTCCACCAGGGTTGGTGGGCAGGAGTTGAATTAGGTCTGAAAGAGATTTTGAAGAACAGCTTGGCCAAAGAAGGCATCCCAATGGGAGGCTTTATCCAGGCAGTAGTGGGCTGTGAAGGTGTGTACCGAAGCCCAGGTGGCTGATCGACAAATGTCATTGATAGACACAGAGTGGAGATTAGCCATGGAAGCTGCCATGGCTCTCACGTTATGAGTTGTGACATGGCCCTGAAGAGGAAGACCCTTACTCTCATAAGCAAAGGATATGCATTGGGCAATCCATTTAGATAAAGTTCTTTTGGAGACTGGAAGTCCCAAATGACTAGAGTCAAAAGCTATGAAAAGTTGCGAGGACTTTCTATGTTGCTGTGTTCTCTGTAGGTAAAAGGCTAAGGCTCTTTTACAATCCAAAGTATGAAGGTTTCTTTCTGCATTAGAGGCGTGAGGCCTCAGAAAAAATACAGGAAGATAAATTGATTGATTCAAATGAAAAGGCAAAACCACCTTTGGCATAAAGTGTGGATGAGTTCTAAGAACAACCTTATCATGATGAAACCTAGTATAAGGAGGATCAGCCACGAAAGCTTGCAGTTCACTAATGCAACGTACAGAGGTGATTGAAATTAGGAAGATGACCTTCCAGGTCAAAACCTTAAGGGTTGTAGTGGCTAAAGGCTCAAAAGGCGGCTTCATGAGCTGCCTGAGAACTAGATTTAGATCCCATGCCACCGGTGGTGGCTTAATGGGAGGCTTGGTTAACAGAAGACCTCTCATAAATCTGGATATGAGTGGATGAGAGGAAATTGGTTGTCCATTCAGAGGCTTATAAGAAGCTGCAATTGCACTAAGATAGACTCTTACCGAATTGGTCTTTAGACCAGAATTCGATAAGTGAAGGAGATACTCTAGTATCGATTCAAAAGGTATGACAAGGGGGTTTAATCCCTTCTTAGAGCACCATATAGTAAAACGTTTCCACTTGAAGGCATATGATCTTCTTGTGGAAAGTTTTCTAGAAGCCTGAAGGATATCCTTTACCTGTTGGGACAGGTGGAAATCCTGGAGGTCTAAGCCTTCAGCAACCAGGCCGTGAGATGCAGGGACTGGGGACTCGGGTGCCATAGCATCCTGTCCTCTTGGAAAAGGAGATCTGGAGCATGCCCTAACTCCAGAGGTGCAGCTTGAGAGAGATGTAGAAGCAGGGGATACCACGCTTGGCGTGGCCATCGTGGCGCTATGAGAATCATGCGATCCCTGTCTCTCTGAAGCTTGCAGAGTGTTTTGGGGATGAGGGGAATGGGTGGGAAGGCATAAAGGAAGTCCTGACCCCAGCGAAGGAGGAAGGCATCCCTTGCCTGACAATTGTGAGCCAGAATCCTGGAACAGAACCGGGGAAGTTTGGCATTCAATGGACTTGCAAAGAGGTCTATGTCTGGAGTGCCCCAGAGATGAAATATCTTTGCCACCTGGTCTAGGTGGAGAGACCACTCGTGAGGCAGCAGTACTCGACTGAGTTTGTCTGCCCAAAGGTTTTGTATACCTGGAAGATATACCACTAGAAGGTGAATTTGATACTCTCTGGTGAGGGCCCACAGTCGTAAAGCTTTGTTGCATAATGACAGAGAGCCTGTCCCGCCCTGCTTGTTCACATAGAACATGGCTACTTGATTGTCCATCTGAATTAGGACTGCCTTGTAGCTGAGCTGGGCATGGAATACCCGAAGAGCTAAATAGATTGCTCTTAATTCCAGGAGGTTTATGTGTAGACCAGCCTCCTGTGGAGTCCAGGTGCCCTGAGTAGAGAAATGATTCAGGTGTGCTCCCCAACCCACCTGTGATGCATCTGTTGTTAGGGTGGCCTGAAAAAGGGGTTGATGGAAAGGAGACCCTAGTGTCAGATTTTCTAGTGATTGCCACCATTGGAGGGACAAAATTAGTCGTTGAGAGTTTACTATTTTGCCTGATAAATGTCCTGTGGCCTGTGTCCGCTGTGTGGATAGGGTCCACTGAGCTGCTCGCATGTGGAGGTGAGCATATGGGACTACATGAACTGTGGATGCCATATGTCCCAGCAACTGTAGTAGCTCTCGAGCAGTTAGGGAGGATGCTGCTTGAGAAGCTAGTTGCATTATGCAAAGACATAAGAACATAAGATATGCCATACTGGGTCAGACCAAGGTCCATCAAGCCCAGTATTCTGTTTCCAACAGTGGCCAATCAAGGTCATATGTACCTAGCAGTTTCCCCAAGAGACACAAGTTCCACAATGCTTGTACTGGGTCAAGCATTGATATCTTCGGTCACTTCTTAATAATGGTTTATGGACCTTTCCTCCAGGAACTTGTCCAAACCTTTTTTAAACCCAGCTACACTAACAGCCTTTACTACATCCTCCGGTAACAAATTCCAGAGTTTGATTACACGTTGAGTGAAAAAATATTTTCTTTTATTAGTCTTAAATAGTTTACCCTGTAGCTTCATTGCATGTCCCCTAGTCTTTCTATATTCTGATAACGTAAACAATCGATCTACGTTTACCCGTTCCACTCCGCTCATTAATTTATAGACTTCTATCATATCTCCCCTCAGCCGTCTCTTTTCCAGGTTAAAGAGCCCTAACCTTTTTAGCCTTTCTTCATAGGAGTATCCTTCCATAGAAACATAGAAACATGATGACAGAAAAAGACCACAAGGCCCATCTAGTCTGTCCTTCCATAACAACAACTACAACAGTCCACTTTTTACCTTTAGAGATCCTCTGTGTTGGTCCCATGCTTTTTTGAATTCAGTTACTGTCCTCATCTCTACCACCTCCACTGGGAGACTATTCCACGGATCCACTACTCTTTCCGTAAAGAAATATTTCCGCATATCACTCCTGAATCTATCTCCCTTCACCCTCATCCCATGTCCCCTCGTCGCAGAACTTGCTTTCAATTGAAAGAGGCTCTCTCCCTGAACATTTATGCCACGGAGGTATTTAAACATCTCAATCATATCACCTCTATCCCGCCTTTCCTCTAAGGTGTACATATTAAGATCCTTAAGTCTGTCCTCATATGCTTTATAATGAAGACTACTAATCATCTTAGTAGCAACCCTCTGCACCGACTCCATCCTGTTCACATCCTTTTGAAGGTGCGGTCTCCAGAATTGCACACCATACTCCAAATGAGGTCGCACCAAAGACTTATACAGAGGCATTATCACCTCCTTTTTTCTGCTAGCCATTCCTCTCTGTATGCACCCAAGCATCCTTCTAGCTTTTGCCGTCGCCTTTTCTACCTGTTTAGCTACTTTAAGATCATCGGACACAACTACGCCTAGGTCCCGCTCTTCTTTAGTGGACAAAAGTACTTCACCTCCTATGCTGTATTGCTCCCTTGGATTGCTGCAGCCCAAATGCATGACCTTACATTTTTTAACATTAAATCCCAGCTGCCAAATTCTAGACCATTCTTCAAGCTTAGCTAGATCCCTCCTCATGTTATCTACACCTTCCTGGGTGTCTACTTTATTGCAGATTTTGGTATCATCCGCAAAGAGGCAAACCTTACCCGACAGCCCTTCCGCTATATCACTAACAAAGATGTTAAAAAGAATCGGACCAAGGACAGATCCCTGGGGCACACCACTGGTAACATCCTTCTCCTCAGAGTGAGCTCCATTTACTTGTACTCTTTGTCGCCTCCCACCCAACCAATTTCTAACCCAAGCAGTAACTTTAGGGTCCATCCCTAGGGTGCTCAGTTTGTTTCTAAGTCGCCTGTGAGGAACAGTGTCAAAGGCTTTACTGAAATCTAAATACACCACATCTAGAGCTCTCCCTCGGTCCAACTCCCTGGTCACCCAGTCAAAGAAATCAATCAGATTTGTCTGACAAGACCTGCCTCTGGTGAATCCATGCTGCCTCGGATCCTGTAATCCGCTGGACTCCAGAAACCTCACTATTTTCTCTTTCAACAGCGTTTCCATTAATTTACTCACCACTGAAGTTAAACTAACCGGCCTGTAGTTTTCAACCACATCCTTACTTCCGCTTTTGTGTAAAGGCACCACATGAGCCTCTCTCCAGTCCTTTGGCACCACTCCCGACTCCAACGAGGCATTGAAAAGGTCAGTCAGTGGAGCTGCTAGAACGTCCCCAAGTTCCCTCAGTATTCTAGGGTGTATCCCATCCGGTCCCATCGCTTTGTCTACTTTAAGTTGAGCTAGTTTCTCACGAACACAGTCTTCTGAAAATTGTTCAAGATGTCCCTCGCTTCTGTTCTTATTTGTGGGTGTTTTCTGAGGTCCTGCTCCTGGTTCTTCATCTGTGAACACAGAACAAAAATATTTGTTAAGCAATTCCGCTTTATCCTTATCAGCTTCTACATATTCCCCCCCTGTACCCTTGAGTCTGACAATACCACTTTTGCCCTTCCTCTTCTCACTAATATATCTGAAAAATGTCTTATCTCCCCATTTTATTGCATTGGCTATTTCCTCCTCCTTTTGAATCTTTGCCTTCTTGACTACTTTGCTAGCTTCTCTAAGTTTTTCCAAATACAGATGCCTGTCTTCCTTTCTCTGTGATCTCTTGTATTTCATGAAGGCCTCCCTCCTTTTCTTCACTTTTTCAGCTACTTCCTTCGAAAACCATAGCGGTCTCCTGTTCCTTTTGCCTTTATTTACCATTTTAACAAAAAGGTTGGTTGCCTTTAAAATACCCCCTTTCAGTTTTGCCCACTGTTGTTCTACATCCCCCAGCTGTTCCCATCCCACTAACGACTCCCTGAGGTATTGGCCCATCTTCGCAAAGTTAGTCTTCCTAAAGTCTAAGATCTTCACCTTGGAATGGATTCTAACAGCCCTAGTCCTAATACTGAACCACACCATCTGGTGATCACTGGATGCAAAATGATCTCCCACTACAACATCAGAAACACTTTCACCATTGGTAAGCACCAAGTCCAGTATGGCCCCTTCACGTGTGGGGTCTGTTACCAATTGCCTGAATAGTTCTCCCTGTAGAGAATCCAGGATCTCCTTACTCCTAGATGATACTGCAGCAGGAAAGTGCCAATCAACATCTGGCATATTGAAATCTCCTAGCAGTAGCACTTCCCCTTTCCTAGCAATGCTGCGTATGTCTTCAATTAACTCTCTGTCCACCTCTTCCTCTTGTGAGGGAGGTCTGTATATCACACCAATGCAAATAGATTTCTCTTTCCCTCTTTCTAGTTTAACCCACAATGCCTCCTCTCTCCCTTTTAAGCTCTGTAATTCCAAAGCTTTAATAGTAGTTTTTGCATATAGTGCTACTCCTCCTCCCCTTCTTCCTACCCTGTCCTTTCTGAATAAAGTATAGCCAGGTATAGTTACATCCCAGTCATGGTTTTCTGTGAACCATGTTTCTGTAACTGCCACTAAATCTAAGTCAGCCACTCCCACCAAAGCTTCAACTTCAGAGATCTTATTTCCCATGCTACGGGCATTAATACACACTGCTTTCCATATGTTACCCCTGTTACCCATTTCCATAAAGGTATTTAATGTATCACTTACCTGGGGGCTTTCACTTACCTGGGGGCTTACCTGGGGGCATCCCCTTTACCATTTTGGTGGCTCTTCTCTGAACCTTTTCTAAAATCGCTATATCCTTTTTAAGATACGGCGACCAGAATTGCACACAATATTCAAGGTGCGGTCTCACCATGGAACGATATAGAGGCATTATAATATCTTTTGTTTTATTTTCCATTCCTTTCCTTATCATACCTAGCATTCTATTTGCTCTCTTGGCCGCCGCTGCACACTGGGCCGAGGGTTTTAACATGGTATCCACAATGACGCCTAAATCTTTTTCCTGGGTGGTGGTTCCTAATGTGGAACCTTGCATCGTGTAACCGTAGTTTGGGTTGTTCTTCCCTAGGTGCATAACCTTGCACTTGTCCACATTAAATTTCATCTGCCATTTTGATGCCCAGTCTTCCAATTTATCAAGATCCTCTTGCAATTTTTCACAATCCTCTTGGGTTTTAACAACTTTAAATAGTTTTGTGTCATCTGCAAATTTGATCACCTCACTCGTTATTCCACTTTCCAGGTCATTTATGAATATGTCAAAAAGCAGCGAACCCAGCACAGATCCCTGGGGTACACCACTATTCACCTTTATCCATTGGGAAAATTGGCCATTTAGCCCTACCCTCTGCTTTCTATCTTTTAACCAGTTCCTGATCCACAATAGTACACTGCCTCCTATCCCATGACTCTTTAGTTTTGCCAAAAGTCTCTGACACTGGGCCTGTGGAAGGAAAGCGTTTGCCTGTCTGGTATCTAGACAGACCCCTATGAATTCCAGGCATTAGGAAAGAACAAGTTGGGATTTTGCGAAGTTTATTACCAACCCCAAGTATTGGAGGATTTGCATTATGCGAGACAGTGCAGTGCTGGCCTCTGCAACTGCAGGGGTTTGAATGAGCCAGTCGTCTAAGCAAGGGAAGACGAATATCCTCAGGGTTCGTAGAAATGCAGCTACTACTGCCATGCATTTTGTGAATACCCTTGGAGCTGAAGCCAGACCAAAGGGAAGAACCCTGTACTGGAAAAGTTTTCTCTTGAAAATGAATCATAAGAATTTCCTGTGATTTGGATGGATCAGAATGTGAGTGTATGCATCCTTTAAGTCTAGAGAGCAAAGCCAATCCTGGCTTTGAAGGTATGGCAGAAGAGTTCCAAGAGAAATCATTCTGAACTTCTCTCGGAACAGGTATTTGTTCAGTTCTTTGAGGTCTAGAATGGGTCTGTGTCCTCCTGTTTTCTTTGGAATAAGAAAATAGGGGGAGTAGAACCCTGCACCCTGTTGAAGAATGGGTACCTCTACTATTGCCCCTTGGGCAAGAAGTGTTGAGACCTCATGATCTAGAAGATTGTCTGCGGAGGTTTGAGAATTGAATTGTCTTAGAATTGTAGGAGGGGGCATGCTGTGAAAACGGAGCTTGTACCCCTCTCCTATAATGGACAGAGTCCAATCTTCTGCTGTTATCTGATGCCATCGGTTGGAAAAGTGGCATAACCTGCCTGGGATATTGGGGGGTTGGGGACCCCTCAGAGGCAGGAAGGCTAAGCTCTCTAGGAAGGAGTCAAAGCCCTTGAGGGGGCTGAACCTGCGGAGCTGGTTGGGTTCTTGGGTCTTTTGGCTTCGTTTGCTGTCTAGTTTGTCCCTTTTGGGCAACCTGACCCTGAGTTTGACTCTGCTGGGTATAGGAAGGATAAAATTTCCTCTTTTTGCTGAAAGAGGGTTTTTTATAAGGCTTCTTTTTGGCTGGAGTGGCTGTAGATTTTGACAATCTATCTAGAGTGGTATTGTCAGCTTCTAACTCATTAGCCTTTTCCTGCCAGTTCTTGCCGAGATTCTCTCCCGTGCAAGGAATGTTGCCTAACTTGTCCTGTACCCAAGTCTCCAAGTCTGATGCCTGAAGCAAGGCAATCCGTCGTGCCCCAATGGCAATAGAAGAGGTTCTGCTGATGCATTCAAAGCAGTCAAAGGCTGAAAAATTCACAAACTTGGAGACATCTTGAGCATGCTTAACTAGAGCAAGAAAGTCTTGTCTCTTTTCATATGGGATAAGTGGGCTCATAAGCTCCAAGTCTGTAACTTCTTTGAGGAACATGCCCATATATAGTATATATGAACTGATACTAGCGGAAAGCATGGAACCCTGAAAGGTTTGGTGCCCAAAAGCATCCAGAGTCCTGCATTCATGACCTGGGGGATTGGACGCATGTCTCTTTGCACTTTTCATCCTATGCATGGCTTACTCCACCACCATTGAATGGTGTGGCAGCTGAGTCTTTTGAAATCCGGGACATGGCGGAACTCAATACATAGTATCAAGCCTCCTAGAATGAGGAGATGTAGTCAGAGGTGTCTCCCACATTCTGAGCATCAAGTTATGCAGACTTTCATGGATGGGCAGAGTGGCTGCCTCCTTTGGAGCTTTAGGATATTGGAGAATTTCTAATTCCTTTGCTCTGGGTTCCTGTTCAGGAGCTACCGTGATTGAAAGGCATTTGGCCACATCACAAATAAAATCCTGAAAAGACATGTCCTCTGGATGTGACATTCTGCATTGGGGAGAAGAGGGATCTTCCGGGAGAAACCCTTTGGTACCAGCAGAATTGTCAGAGTCTTCGGAACCAGAGGATTCGAAGTATTCCTGACCACAATGCTCATGCAAAGCACGGTCTCGGTATCGATCAACGTCGGTACCGAGTTGATCCCGTACCGATCTGTCGATTCCAGCCAAAGATGGCATGGGAAGAACTCCCACTGGGGCCGGTATCGTCGATAACGGTAACGGTGTCTGTACTGGTGTAGGTAACGGCATCGGTATTGATGTCGGTACCAGTGCCCATTGAACCATAGGTGCCAACGGTACCGCAGCTGTGAGAAGAGCTGCAATGCTGCGTTCAATAGCAAGGAACCTCTGGTCTATCGACGCTGCTGATGCCTGGGTGTCGGTACCGGTGAAAACGGCCGGGACGCCTAAGCATGGCACCAGTAGTTCTTGCGAGGTCAAGGCCTCGAGAACATCCTGGAGCCCCATTGATGCTTTGGAATCCGAAGCCTCCCGCCAGGGCTGTTTTGCCAGTGTGGTTCCCTCAAGGGCTATACCAATGGCCTCTCGATGCTTAGCAGGAGAGCTACCCTTTGAGGACTGGCTTTTTTGTTTAGTTACCTGAGATCCATGGGAGGAAGAGGAGGCTCTTGAAGATGTCGATGCAATGGATCTGGCATCCAAAAAAAAGAGAATACCGAGCTTTACAGCCCAGTTCTGTCTTCCTCTCTTAGTCATCCCCATACAGGAGACATTCAGATGGAGAATGTTCAGGCCCTAAACATTTAAGACACTAATCATGGGTGTCAGTGACGGAAATGGTACCACCACACTTATTACATTTTTTAAAACCACTAGTTGTTTTTTCCATGTTTCTGGAATATGAGGCCTAATGCCCAAAATGGCGCCTAGCACCGAAAAAGAAAAAATTCTGAAGAGAAATAATTCAGTATACAATTTTTTGAAAAAAGAAAAGAAAAGAACCAGCAGTACCAGTAGGCATAGTGCGGAGGCAAATGCAACCACAAGAAAAAAATTTTAAAGACGGAATTTTCTGCAGTGACAGGGTATGGGTCCTGTCGGCTCCGCGGAAAATGAAGAACTGAAGAGGGACAGTTGGAAAGGTGGGAAGGCAGCGCACATGTGCTGAGGGATGCTCCCAAAAGCGTTCCTATTGGATGCTGGGGTGCGTTCCGCGCAGGCTCTGTCGGTACCGACGATACCCATATGTGAAGACTACATTCCTGCTTGTTCCTAGAGATAGAAATATTTCCGCAAATCACTCCTGAATCTATCCCCCTTCACCCTCATGCCATGTCCCCTCATAGCAGAACTTGCTTTCAATTGAAAGAGGCTCTCCTCTTGAACATTTATGCCACGGAGGTATTTAAACATCTCAATCATATCACCTCTATCCCACCTTTCCTCTAAGGTATACATATTAAGATCCTTAAGACTGTCCTCATATCCTTTATAATGAAGACCACTAACCATTTTAGTAGCCACCCTCTGCACCGACTCCATCCTGTTCACATCCTTTTGAAGGTGCGGTCTCCAGAATTGCACACTATACTCCAAATGAGGTTGCACCAAAGACTTATACAGAGGCACTATCACCTCCTTTTTTCTGCTAGCCATTCCTCTCCGTATGCACCCAAGCATCTTTCTAGCTTTTGCCATCGCCTTTTCTACCTGTTTAGCTACTTTAAGATTTATTTATTTTATTTTTATTTAGCGTACATTTGTATACCGCTACTTCCAGCGATCAGTAGCAGATTGGATTACATATTGGAAACTGTCAAATCAGGACAGAAAAATTTGTAGTATATACAAGGTGATTTGAAAGGTAAGCACAACACACAGTAATTGTTTACATATTCACATTTTTACATATATACATTTTTGGTTCTTTGGGTGGCACTGTTTGGGCCACGTGGACTAAATCAAGTTGTACTGAATCTGAAATAGGTGGATCTTGAGTTTTTTTCTAAAGTCCGTCAGGTCTTTGCTAGCACGTAGCTCCGGCGGCAGTTGGTTCCAGAGTGTCGGTGCTGTGTAAGAGTATGCTCTGTTACTAGTACCGGATTTGACAGATCTTATATCTACCAGTACGCAGAGGGTGTTTGAGTTGGTGGTTCTTCTGCTTCTGTTGGGTGGTTGTGTGCAGATTAGGTTGGAGAGGAAGGATGGCGCAATGTTATGCATGAGTTTGAAAGTGGTTATTAGTGTTTTATATTTTATATGAGCTGTAATGGGGAACCAGTGTAGCTCCATCAAAACAGGTGTGATGTGTTCAGCAAATCTTTTCTTCATAATGATTCTAGCCGCCACATTCTGCGCCATTTGTAGTATGTTTAGGGTTTTCTTTTGTAGGCCCTGTAAAATGGCGTTGCAGTAGTCGAGATGTGGCATGATGAGTGCTTGTGCCACAGACCTGAAATCATGAGGCTCAATAATGCTCCGTAGAGGTTGCAGGACTCTTAGTTTGTGGAAGATGGCCCTGTTTGTTATGCGGAGGTGTTTTTCCATCTTTAGGTCGCTATCGAACGTTACCCCCAGATATTTTATTTCTTTCTTTGTTTGGTAGGTATTGTTGCATAGGGTGATCGTTGCAGGGGGGTTGAAATTTGGTTTTCTGGAGATGTACATCACCTCTGTTTTTTTATGGTTGATCGCCATGTTGTTTTGTTGTAACCAGGTTTGCATTTCGATTAGGCATTCTTCTAGTTGGATGTAATTTGGGTTGTCTGCGTCAAGTTGTGTGTACAGCATGATATTGTCTGCATAGATGTGGTAGTTGATTTTGTGCTTTTGGAAGGTTTCGCAAATTGGTTGCATATATACGTTGAAAAGGAGTGAGGAGAGAGCAGAGCCTTGAGGTATGCCTTGGGTTTGTGGGAAGGCCTCTGCTTTTTCGTCGTTGAACTGTACCTGTTGCATTCTGTTTGTTATATATGATGAGAACCATTTTAGGGGGGTTCCTGATATTCCAATCAATTTGATTCTGTTCATGAGGGCTCCGTGGTGTACGGTATCAAAAGCTGCTGAGATGTCTATAAATATGAGTAAAAACATTTTCTTTTTGTCTTCTAGGCCTTTGAGGAGGTTGTCAAGTAGTGCGAGCAGTAGGGTTTCAACCCCATGATGTTGCCTGAAACCATATTGCTGATCATCCAGGGTTTCATTGTCGTCAAGGTGGTCTTGCAGTTGTTGTAGGACTGCCTTTTCAATGATCTTTGCTAGGAAAGATATGCTGGATATTGGGCGGTAGGAAGCTGGGTCGTCCTTGTTAAGTGTTTTGTTTTTCAGTATAGGTCTTATGATGGATTTCTTAAGTTGTGTAGGCATGATTCTCCACCCTAACTCTACTCCAGTGTCACTTCTGCCCGCTACAAGTAAAAGTATAAGGACATCCTTTCACGTGCAGTGGGCAGAGGTGACCCCTGTATGCAATAGTTGTATCCCTATATTAAGTGGGCAATTTTCAAAAAGCACATTTCTGGGCCTAATTTATAAAGTCATTTTCACACTTATATGGCCTCATACATGCATTAATGGTTTCTTATATTGTACCGACTGGTGTAAAAGTGTGCACGTTGGGATGAATGTGTGCACTTTGTCTGAAGGGATGCGTAGGGATACAGCGGGTGGACACAAGTATGCATATTGAATATAAAATACTGTATCTTAATTTGCATGTCTATTTGCATACTTTATGCACATTCATTTTCACCTGCTATACAGCAGGTATAAATGTTCATGCCTACTTTTAAAATGTGATTGGTGCAACTTATGCTAGTATCTTAGAAAGACCAACAGGCAGCTATGTATCTTTATAAAGTAGGCGTAAAATACATGCCTGCTTACCCTCTTATCCTTGGTGCCCTGTTATAAAATTACTCTCCACAAAGCCAACTTGCATACAATGTCTAAGTCAGAAAAAGTAGTCCAATCGCCGTATTTGTCCACTTTAATGGTAGTTAAATAAAAAGAGAAACAAAAAAGGGAAATTAAGGTGATACCTTTTTATTGGACTTACTTAATAAATTTTTGAACTAGCTTTTGAAGGTTAAAACATTCTTCCTCAGTTGTCCTGACCCAAAGAAGATTTTAAACATCAAAAGCTATTCCGAAAATGTATTAAGTTAGACCAATAAAAGATATTACCTTATATTTCTTTTATGTGTCTTTTTTTTATTTAACTACTAAGTCAGAAAAGGATGGAATGTTTCAAGGATGGAATGTTCAAAATGTCCTGGGTATTTCTTAAAAAGCTCACTGGATGCAGAACCTTTCGTATAATACGTGTAAGGATGTGAAGTCAGAACAGACATTTCAGAAATAAATGTGGCCAAAGAAAAGTGGCTTCACTCGGAATGTTAGAAGTATACATGGACATACTTACATGTGTAAATTGTGATTTATTTTCATACTACACATATAAAAGGGGGCAATTAAGGAGCTGAGTTCTAAACCTCAAGGCTTTAAGGCTAGAGGTACAAACATAAATGCCACCTCACTCCTTGAAAAACCCAGATGAAAATTAGCAGTTAGCTCACACTAATCAGTGATTCTTCAGAGGCATAAATGCTAATAAGAACATTTTTTAAATATACATGTATTCCAGAGGTTCCCAAATGCAGTCCTGGAGGGCCAAACACCATTTAGGTTTTCAGGCTGTCCCTAATAAATATCCATGAGATGCATTTGCATGCACTGCCTCCATTGTATTCAAATATATCTCATGCATATTCATTAGGGACAGCCTGAAAACCTGAATGGTGTTTGGCCCTCCAGGACTGGAGTTGGGAACCTCTGATGTATTCCCTTCACACAATGAAAAGTACACATAGAGATATTGAAAGGGAATAACATGGTTGGCAGACCTGCTATCCACATTGATCCCTCTGGGATATTCAGTGGCACTGAATATTTCCGATGAATATCCCCGGGTGCTATCAATGCACACCCTAATGTTAACCGGTTTGCATCAGGGAGTTCAGGGACGGTGATATCGAGCCGCTGCCTGGTCATGGCAAGGTGGCAAAAGTAAGGCCCAGCGAAAACTGGACTAACTTTCACTGCGGAAGCTAACCGGGTAGTGGCTGAATATCATCACTTCCCGGTTTGCTTCCTGAAAATCTGTGCAACCTGGAACCTCAATGCTAGAGCCAGCTATGAGCCCAGCATTGGATATCTGAGTTTAAGCTAAAGCAGTGGTGGCTACACGCAGTCGTTGAATACCCCCCATCCATTTTAAATGCCCCCTCACACTGTGCTCAGAATATTTCCTTTGAAAGCTGTACATATTTACTGTTAAGTAGCAGTTTTTCCAAAGCGATCTGTTACCTGTATATGCTGATTTACATGTACAAAGTAGCCTATGGACTTCTTCATCCCTATCTGTCCTTTCAGAAGAAAGACCTCCCAAATTGTACTCGAAATTCTAGGTGAGATATCACAGCGACGTCTAAGGGGGCATTATCACATCCTTTTCTCAACTAGTTATGCATCACCCAATAAACTCTAGCATGTCTCTGGCTCTGGTCATCAGGTTTTATCTAAAGTTACACTAAAGGAGACATTAAATTAAAAAAAAAACACCTATGTCATTGATGGAAGGAGACACTATTATGCAAGTCATGAGCTTTAAAGTTGTCAAAGGTGAAAGAGGATACTGTGATAAAAAGGAAAAGCCAGACTTAGAAATATTTTATCTGAGAAATTGTAGTGCCATCCAGCCAAAACTTACTGAGAGCCTGAAAGAGATTCAATTGAGATTAGCACAGTGAAAGAATAAAAAGGAAGATTTAAGTATTATCAGCCTTTTGATAAAATCTGAACTCAACGTAAGAGATTAGATTTTCAAATGGAAGGGAATAAGGGGAAAAGGGAAGTCATCCAAGGACATTTTGTTAACACATGTTCATAGAGAGTGAATGGAAGGCTAATTTTTCACCTAAGTGATGACAAAAAATAAAACAGTAAGAGAAACAAAGTATAAGAATCAGGGAAATTATGACAGCTGAGTACAAGAGACAAGATTTGTTTCATTATATCTTTGAACTGATTTTCTTTTAGAAATCAAAGCTTTAATTGCATGTCCAGTATTCAATTAGGCAATCCCAGGAGCGGCTCTATAATGAGGCGAAGTGATGCGGCTGCCTCAGGCGGCAAAGTTTTGAAGGCGGCAAAAAATGCCCCCAAAACAGCCGCCTCACTTCACCTTCAAAATTAAAAACAAAAAAAAAAAACCCAAGCACATAAATTGCTGTCACTGCCAAGTCCGCTTGGCAGTGGCAGACTGGCCCTCTCCTTTCTATGGCAGTCACGGCTCCTGCCTGTTGGAACCGCGGCTGTAGTAGTCAGGCATGGGAGCCGGGAAAAGTGAGGGAGTGGGGAGTGACACACGCCGGCGTGCAGGGCTTGGCAGACACACCCCTTTCACCCGCAGCCTTTCGTTTTCCTCCTTCCACCCCTTCCTGAAGCCGGCATTAGGGAACGAGAATAGAGCGAGCATGGTCGGGACTGATAAACTAGCACTAAAATCATTCTCGTCTCCTTTCTACAGCTGCTGTGGAGGTAAGTGCTGGTTGCGGCTGATCACGAGGCAGTGCTTTGCGATCCCTCCCTCCCTTCCTCTTGGCTGAGCTCTGATCGGAGGCTCAGCGGGAGGGGGGGTTAGCTTGTGCCTGAGCCGGAGATGTACGATGCGCTTCCAGAGCTGCTTTCACGCTGTGATTCTAGTCTGCAGTTCGTGAGTTTCTCGCCCCTTGGTGCTCGGGTCAGGCCCGCCGCTGGTTGGGAGGGGGCGTGTGCAGGTGCCGGGCCTGCGAGGGACCTAGGAGGAGAGGGACTGTGACTTTAGGTTTAAATCATGATAGGTAGGAAGCAAAAGATGTTAAAGTAGCTATTCTTGCTTTCTTTAAGCCTATAAGCATAGCTGCTAAAAATAAAACACTAGAATTACTTTCTCCCCCCCCCCCCCCAAAGGAGAAACTAACTTTATTTTATGCTTGACACACATCATTCCTGCCCTTATCATCTGGCTATTGTTTAGTGTAAACATATAAACCTGTTTTACCTCTTTATTCTCTCACCTAGCAGCCTTCTGTGTGTCTGGCCTGGTAGGTGCACACCATGCTTTTGTGGACTAAGCTAGACACAACAGGGGGTAGATGCTGGCTACTAAAAGACCTGCTACTAAAGGTCTTGGCAGGGGTCATGCTTGAAGCTAGAATTTCATAAAAAGTAGGTGCTAAAGCTCACAGATGAGAGAGTGCTCTAATCAGAACAGCTGTAAAAGTTGGATTTGAAATGTCTTTATTAGAATAAGCTGTGCTGTGGCTTCATACCCCAGCTTTTCAAAACAAAGGGGAAGGGGTGGATGATAACTTTCAGCTTTCAGCTGTCACACTTGAAAGTTTCTTGAATTTCAAACTTCTATAATTTGAAATTGATCTGTGGACCAGTAGTGCCATTTTCAGGCTTAGCTGGAATGCAAAGGTTCCTTAAACTGTTTGTTCAATTTTTTGCTTTGTGTATTCAGACACCAGCTCCAGCATCTGCTCAGAGGAACACAGAAATGAATACAGGATCAAACTCAAAGAGACAAAAAGAGAAATAAGGATAGCAAAATCAAAGGCAGAGGAAAAGATGGCTAAAGATGTGAAGTGTGGTGACAAAACTTTCTTCAGGTATATTCGGGAAAGGAAGAAGATCAGAGGTGGAATCGCAGGACTCAGAAGTGCTGGGAATGGACTCATGGAAAGGGACATTGAAAAAGCGGAATTTCTAAACAAATACTTCTGCTCTGTTTTTACTAAAGAAAATCCTGGAGAAGGACCAACTGTGACTCCCAAATATAAAGATGGGAATGAAGTAGATACCACACCATTCACAGAAGATGATGTGTTAGAACAACTTGCGAAACTGAAAATGGACAAGGCCATGGGACCGGATGGGATACATCCCAGGATACTGAAAGAGCTCAGAGAGGTTCTTGCAGGGCCATTAAAGGATGTTTTCAACAGTTCCTTGGAAACAGAAGTAGTTCCTCAGGACTGGAGAATGGCTGATGTCGTACCTCTACACAAAAGTGGTGACAGGGAAGAAGTGTCAAACTACAGGCCCGTGAGCCTTACCTCAGTGGCGGGAAAAGTAATGGAGGCGCTTCTGAAGGAGCGAATAGTGAACTTTCTCAAAACCAACAGGTTGCAAGATCCGAGGCAACATGGTTTTACCAAAGGACAATCTTGCCAAACAAATCTGATTGAGTTCTTTGACTGGGTGACCAGAGAACTAGATCAGGGGCATGTGATGGATGTCATCTACCTGGATTTCAGTAAAGCCTTTGATACTGTTCTTCATAGGAGGCTTATCAATAAACTCAGTAGTTTGGGGATGGGTCCCAAGGTGGTAAACTGGATCGGAAATTGGTTTGACAGATGACAGAAGGTGATGGTAAATGGAGCTCACTCGGAGGAAAGGAAGGTGATTAGCAGGGTGCCCCAGGGTTCGGTCCTGGGCCCGGCACTGTTTAATGTATTTGTGAGTGATATTGCTGAAAGACTGAATGGAAAGGTCTGTCTTTTTGTAGATGACACAAACATTTGCAACAGAGTGGACTCCCTCGAGGGAGTCCTTAACATGAGAAAAGATCTACAAAAGCTGGAAGAATGGTCTAATGCTTGGCAATTAAGATTTAATGCAAAGAAGTGCAGAATCATGCACTTGGGTAGCAGAAACACAAGAGAAATGTACACGATATGGGGCGAGAGGTCGGTGTGCACGGATCAGGAGAAAGGCCTTGGTGTGATTATTTCTGTAGATCTCAGGGTGGCAAAACAGTGCGACAAGGCGGTGGCAAAAGGCAGGAGGATATTGGGCTGCATATGAAAAGGAATTACCAGCAGAAAGAAAGAGGTTCTAATATCACTGTATAAGTCACTGGTGAGGCCTCACTTGGAATACTGTGTTCAGTTTTGGAGACTGTATCTTGCAAAGGATGTAAAAAGAATGGAAACTGTTCAGAGGAAGGCAACCAAAATGATTTGGAGCCTGTGTCAGAAGCCTTATGAGAAGAGACTTGAAGACCTAAATATGTACACTTTAGAGGAGAGGAGGGATAGGGGTGATATGATTCAGACCTTCAAATACTTAAGGAGAAATAATGAACAAACAAACCTCTTCCAAAGACGGGGAAGCTGTAAAACGAGAGGGTATTTATTTATTTATTTATTAACATCTTTTATATACCGCACTATTCATTATCAGCGCGGTTTACAGAGAACAAGAAAACTTCAGACAAGTTACATTTATCTGGTTTTACATATAACAGGAACAATAACTTGGATAACCGGGGCAATTATTTACAACAAAAGCAGTCAGAGTAATTATTTACATTAGGAAGACATAATGTCTGAAAAAAGCCTTGTAATATGGGAAAGTGGTGTAATGTGTTGTTGGGTCAGCAGAGATTACGTGGTCAGAAAGGGAATGTTGCTATTTGCGTGTGCCTGTGTTTCTATGTCCTCTGGGAAGTAATTGATGAAAAGGTGATGTTTCAAGGCCTTCTTAAACTGGCTGAGATCAGAGATGGCCCTAATAACATGAAGCGGCAAGGTGGAAAATTGAAAGGCAATATCAGGAAATACTTTTTCACTGAGAGGGTGGTGGATGCTTGGAATGCCCTCCCGATGGAGGTGGTGGGGGCAAATACAGTGACAGAAGTCAAAATGGCATGGGACAGACACAATGGATCCATTTATAGCAACAGAATAAAATCAAAATAAACTGAACCATCTAACTTCTCAACAAAGAGGGGTGCCCTGCATGGAGCGGTGGATTCACCCCTAAACAAAGACATGGGGAGGGGTGGCCTGCACAGAGTGGCTCCTACTCCTGCCATCTTACTCTGGCCATCTTACTGGGCTGACTAGATGGACCATACTTTATTTATTTATTTATCTGCATTTATATCCTGCTTTTCACCGGGTCAAAGCGGTTGGGGGATACAATTAACACGAGGGGATATGAGACACATACACTAATACTTACAGGGAACATGGGCTATGGAGGGTTAAGTGGCTTGCCCAAGACCACAAGGAGCACCTGTGGGCCTAGAAACCCCAGTCCTTCCGGACCAAGGTTGCTGTCCTCTAGTGGGATTTGAACCACTGACCTTCTGGCCTGTAGTACCTTGCCCCAACCACTAGGACACTCCTCCCTCGACCATACTGGTCTTTATCTGCCGTCATTTACTATGTTACTATGAAATACTTTTCAGCAACATGACATTCTTTTTTTGGGAAGTTCTGGCACATGAGAAATTGTACTCATGTATTTACATAGTGCATTTTTTCCTAGCAAAAATGCCACTACTCACAGGGCTTATCTTCTGCCAGTGTCTCTATGCTGATGTAACCCCTCTTAAGTCACTTCACTGGCTCCCTTAGTTTCTCTGTTCAGTTCAAACTTCTCCTCCTGACCTACAAGTGTATTCATTCTGCAGCTTCACTACCTCTCCTCATCTCACTCCACACCTCTGGCAGATCACTTATCTGAATCCTTCTTTGCCACTGTCATCTGCAACTTTGTTCATGCCATTTGCTTGGAACAAAACTACCTGTCAGAGCCACCAAAATGGTAAAGGGGATGGAAGGATACTCCTATGAAGAGAGGCTAAAAAGGTTAGGGCTCTTCAACCTGGAAAAGAGATGGCTGAAGGGAGATATGATAGAGGTCTATAAATTAATGAACGGAGTGGAACGGGTAAACGTAGATCGATTGTTTACGACATCAGACTATAGAAAGACTAGGGGACATGCAATGAAGCTAAAGTATAACCTATTTAAGACTAATAAGAGAAAATGCTTTTCACTCAATGTGTAATCAGACTCTGGAATTTATTACCAGAGGATGTAGTAAAAGCTATTGGTGTAGCTGGGCTTAAACGTTTGGACAAATTCCTGGAGGAAGGATCCATAAACCATTATTAAAAAGGGACCCAGGATATTACTGCTTGACCCAGTAAATGCATTGTGGAGCCTGTAGCATTTGGGGAAACTGGCTTCTTGGTGTTTCAATTTAAATTCTGTCTACATATTTTTATGTTTACTATAGATTGTGGTTACTTATTCTGTACTTGGTGAGGGTCTTTGTTCTGAGTGTATGACTGAGGCCAGGTGTTCTGTTAACATGGAGTTTGTACATAAAGATCTATACTGTACTGTAATAATTTAACTTGTTCAGCTTTTTAAATAGGTGTATGTATGTTCCAGGGCCCACTGAAGTATTTACAGTGACCTTTTTTTAGATGGGTTCCTTATGTGAGTTTTGGAAGTTGGTGCTGACATGGTATTTGTCATCACCCAACAGTAACACCATGTAATGAAAAGGAAAGGAAACACCCCTTTTAAATGCCTCAAGCTGACATAGCAATAGGCACGTGACTGTCACGGCCCCAATCCCAAGGTGGAGCGTAATCCTAGCTCCCTCCTTATCAATAGGAGCCACACAGCAAACTATGCCAATCTAACTCCAAATTCAAACCCCTCGGTGTCACCATATTCAAATGAAAAATCCAACGTTGTTCCATATATTGAAACCTTTGGGTAAGATCCCCCCCTAAATCTTGAGGGGGTACCCAATCGATGGCTCTCCAGGTAAATTATTCGAAATCATGGTCCTGTGCCAAAGCATGCTGAACTAATGGTGCCGTAAGGACCTTTGTCCGAATACGTGAAGCATGTTCAGCCAACCGCATTTTGAAAGGATGAGTTGTACAGCCCACATAGGTCAAGCCACAAGGGCAACAAATAAGATAGACCACAAAGGATGATTCACATGTAGTCGTATGATGAAACATCCAAATCTTATTGGTCAAAGGATCCATCCAGGTAGTACCCGTTAGGGAGCCAGAACAGTAAGAACACTTACCACAAGGGGAATGGCCACATCAGCCAAAGGAAATCGGAGATTTCAATGCAGCATGAACTAGCCTATCCCGCAAATTTTTCCCCCGGGTAAATGCCACACATAGCTTTGTCTGGAAACACAGATGCACCAAAAGCACTTTCCAGTGCTTGTACAAAATAGTCTTAACTAGCTGAGTGCGATTATTAAAAGGTAAAACCCCAACTATTTTATCCGATTGTGTTGCTTGTCGATGAGAGGAAAGGAGCCACTCTCTGTGATTATTCAGCACACACTTGAATGCTTTGTGGATTATATAATTAGGGTATTCACATTCATGCAAACGTTTGGCTAGATCCCTTGCATGAACCTTAAAATCCAACGTAGAGGAACAAATTCTCCTAAGCCGCAGGAATTGACCAAAAGGCAATCCCCTCTTAAGGGGCATAGGATGAAAACTGGAATATGCCAATAAAGTGTTCCGTTGTACCGGCTTCCTAAACAGAGAAGTGGATAAGAACCCATCCCGTATAGATATCAAAATATCCAAAAACTCAATATGAAAACTATCAAACTTCAAGGTAAATTGAATGTAAGGGTC
The DNA here is from genome assembly GCA_033557465.1 of Ichthyophis bannanicus. NCBI lineage: Eukaryota > Metazoa > Chordata > Amphibia > Gymnophiona > Ichthyophiidae > Ichthyophis > Ichthyophis bannanicus. The sequence goes on along the minus strand of CM066036.1, from coordinate 727,832,015 downwards.
TTTTTGATTCAGTTCTGCAATGAAACGTTGTAACCCAGCCACTTCCCAAGCCCACAAAATAAAAATATCATCCAGGAAATGCTTCCATAATAAAACCTGGGAAAAACAAAACGAGATTCAAAATCCGCCATAAAGAGAGTGGCCACTGAGGGTGCAACTGTTGCACCCATGGCAATGCCAAATATTTGTAAATAGAAGGAATCATCATATCGAAAATAACTCCTCTCCAATACCAAATGTAATAATGACAAAACAAAATGTTGTGGCAAACGAGTGGGCAAAGGCAATTGCAAATTGGATAACACTTGAAACGCTTGCTCCTGAGATATATTTGAATAAAGAGCCACAACATCCAAGGTGGCCAACCAGATAGAAGTAGGCGGGATAGATATTGATTGAAGCATAAACAAAAAATGTGAAGTATCCCGAACAAAAGAAGGAACCTGGGACGCTAAAGGTTGCAAGAACATGTCACTGAACTTAGATAAGGGTTCAATAACGGAACCACAACAGGATACAATGGGGCGACCTGGAGGGTCCTGTAAAGATTTATGGATCTTAGGAACCGTATAAAATACAAGAATCCTAGGATGATCCTGTATCAAAAACCGATATTCGCGTTTAGTTATCCAACCCTCTGATTGAGCATGTTGACAAAGCCCCTTTATTTCACATTGAAGGTCCTCCATGGGGTCTTGAGATAGAACCCGATCGTAACTGATGGCTTGACCTATGTGGGCTGTACAACTCGTCCTTTCAAAATGCGGTTGGCTGAACATGCTTCACGTATTCGGACTAAGGTCCTTACGGCACTATCAGTTCAGAATGCTTTGGCACAGGACAATGATTTCGAACAATTTACCTGGAGAGCCATCGATTTGGTACCCCCTCAAGATTCAAGGGGGGATCGTACCCAAAGGTTGCAATATATGGAACAACATTGGATTTTTAGTTTGAATACGGTGACACCGAGGGGTTTGAATTTGGAGTTAGATTGGCATAGTTTGCTGTGTGGCTCCTTCTGATAAGGAGGGAGCTAGGATTATGCTCCACCTTGGGATTGGGGCCGTGACAGTCATGTGCCTATTGCTATGTCAGCTTGAGGCATTTAAAAGGGGTGTTTCCTTTCCTTTTTGTTACATGGCGTTACTGTTGGGTGATGACAAATTGATCTGAAGCAGGGTGTGGAAGATTGATATACCCGAAACGCAGGACTGTGTCATGGAATCATCACCTGTTCCAGCGTTTTTCGCCATAATGGCAGATAAGTGAAGAGTGTTCTGAGTGGGTATAAATCTGCTGGCAGTTTACGCGGTTCTTACTGCTTTTTGATTAAAACAGACACTTTTCCCCTGAACCGCAGCTTTTATATTTATAGCTGCGGTGTGAGGAACTCAGGTCTAACAAATGTAAAAAAGGTTGGGAAGTTATAGGGAACACTATCCTATTATAGTTCACTTTTTCTGTTTTTCCCTTTAACATGTGCTGGCAAATATGTTTGTGTACTAGTGTTCCAGACAGCCAGATGCTGGGTGTTAAAATGCATATTAACCAGCTAATGGGCTTTAGTAAAAGGGGCCCATAGTTTCATATCCTTGATTCCTTCAGGTCATAAGGTGGTACATTAAGTGCCCATAAATAGATAAATTCCCAGCATCTCCCCTCTGTCTCTCTTTTGCATACTTCTCTCATGTCCAGCATCTTCTCTGTCTCTTCTCTCTCTTCCCATGTCCATTATCTCTCCTCTTTTCATAGTCCACACTATCCCATCCATGTCCAACATTTCTCTGTCTCCCTATTCCCCTGTCTTCCCATGTGCAACATCTCCCTTTTCTCTTCCCTCTCCCCCTATCCAATGTGCATATCCCCTTTTTTCCTTAGTCCCCCCTATGTGCCTCCTTACACCCCTTCAAGTCCCACATTTTCTATCCAACCTCTTTCCCTCTCTTCTGCCACAGCCCCTTCAACTGGTTGGCCCAGTGACAGTGAATATGGTAGTGGCAGCAATAAAAGAAAGGAAACCAGTGTCACAGATCCTTTAAGTCTAGTGCTCTTAAAGGTCCTACCATGTCCCACCCCCCACAGCAACAGAATACGTGGGTCAGAGGGAGCAGGATGTGGCAGGCCTTTGAAAGCTTGGGAATGTGAAGGCTCTGAGGTGCTAATATCCTTTCTCATATGGATGCCTCTGCCTCTTTTGCTGCTACAAGCCTAGCTAGCTGAAATGACTATAACAAGAGCGAGGGAGGAAAGGACTGAGCTTAAATTTGGATGGGTTTTCTGGGCCTACGTGTCTCATTCTTTTCAAATGCCACTGGGTCTCCAGTAACCTCTTAGGCTAGAAGCTTGGGACCAAGTAAGGATGAGACTGAGAACTACAGGCTGATTAGTCTGACCTCTGTGGTGAGTAAATTAATGGAAACACTGCTAAAACAGAGGATCTTGAGGTTTCTGGATTCCAGTAAATTGCAGGATCCGAGGCAGCATGGGTTTAATACAGGCAGGTCCTGTCAGACATATCTGGTTGATTTCTTTGACGGTGACCAGAAAGTTGGACCGAGGGAGAGCACTAGATGTGGTGTACTTAGATTTTAGTAATGCCTTTGACACCATTCCACACAGGCAACTTTTAAATAAATTAAACACTCTAGGGATGGACCCTAAATTGACTGACTGGGTTAGAAAATGGTTGAGTGGGAGGTGGCAAAGGGTACAGGTAAATGGAGCTCACTGAAGAAAAAGATGTTACCAGTGGGGTGCTGCAGGGATCTGTCTTTGATCTGATTGTATTTAACATTTTTGTTAGTGATATTGCAGAAGGGCTGTCGGGTAAGGTTTGCCTGTTTGCGGATAATACTAAAATCTGCAATAGAGTTTATAAAAAAAAAATCTGCATCCAGGAAGGAGTAGATAATATAAGGAGGGATCTAGCTAAGCTTGAAGAATGGTTGAGAATTTGGCAGCTGAGATTTAATGCTAAAAAAATGTAGGATCATACATATGGGCTGCAACCATCCAAGAAAGAAGAGCGGGACCTGGGCGTGCTTGTTTCTGATGAACTTAAAGTGGCTAAACACATAGAAAAGGTGACAGCAAAAGCAAGAATGATGCTTGGGTGCATTGGCAGAGGAATGGCCAGTAGGAAAAAGAGAGTGATAGTGCTTCGGTATAAAGGAGACTTCATTTGGACTATTGTGTACAATTCTGGAGACCACACCTTCAAAAAGATACAAGCAGGATGGAGTCGGTGTAGAGAGTGACTACCAAAATGATCAGTGGTCTTCATTATAAACCATATGGAGACAGACTTAAAGATCTCAGTATGTATACTCTGTTCCCCTATCCGCAGTGCCACCTCCAACTTGTAAGCCTATGTAAGTATATCAGGGTCTGATGTGTGCAAGTGCAATGGTGTGTATTTATTTATTTATTTATTTAACAGTATTTCTAAACCGCCTTATCTTAATAATCAAGGTGGTATCACAGCAAGCAATCAGGTAAAGTGTGTGTGTTGTACATGCAGTGAGGATAAGACTTAGTTGTGTGAGGGATGTGTTGGGTGCTTGATTTGTTTGAGCTATATACAGGGTGGGCTATTTACAGTGGTGCTAGAATCATATTTTATATATATTCAGTTGTTTGAGTTGAATGAATGAGTGGATGGATGGAAGGTGAGACTGCATGGGTAGTGAGTGATTGGATTATTTGAGTGAGGAAAGGATAAGTGGGGTCTTTATGCACAAGTTCGTACATAGTTAGTGCAAGGACAGGTTTGTATGTAAGTGATACGTGGGATTGGATTGTTACGTGACAGTGGATTTAGGGAGGTGGGTCTGTGTGACTGCATGCAGGGCTGGTGCAAGGATATTGTGTGCTCTAGTTGAACCTTCAGCCTTAGTCTCCACCCTTGAGATTTTGATAATTAAGCTCAATAATCATGAGTATCCTAACACTACCCCTCCCACAACAATCCTGTAAAAATGCATGATTCAACATTGTAAGTGGGATTTTAGAAGGGGTGACTAGGAAGAATCAGAGACATCCAGAGAAGAGTGTTCAAAAAATTTCAGAGGAATAGTAGCAGTAAAGAGCATATAAGTATCTTCTGAAACTGCACATCTTCACCCTAAAAAATGAGCATCCCACTAACTGGTTATGGAGATGCTTTCTATGCAGATTGCAAGGCCAGTAATATATATGGGTATAAGCCATTTCACAAATGTGGACATCCCTGAATTGCATGGCCTCAGAAACAGGTACTTTGATGTGCCAGCAGGAATATTTCAGAAGGAGGGCAACTACACTATGAGTCATGCACATCCCAGCTTGCCATTTCAGATACTCAGACATGCAGCTGTGGGCCAATAATACCTAGGTTTGGAGTATGTATTTGCATGCAGGTTTCTTTGGCTAGGACATTATCAACTGTGGCAATTACAGCACATGTTGTTCTTCCTCCTGGAAGCATTGTATCCATGAAATGAGCACATTTTGGCACCTTATTTGTGCTCAGAAGCAGGTATAGGCATGTACACCTCAACAAATGGGGCTAGATGTGCTTGTGCCATTCTGAAATCACACCACAAAATGCTTCTCTGTTGCTCTGCCCAGGCCATACCTAATTGCTGCCCCAGTGCTACATGGACATGCTCATGCTAGGGACATCTATTTACTCAAAGGCACACATTGCATTGCATTGCAAAATGGATCTTGGGGATATCTCTGTGATTTGCATGTCTGAATGCCCATTTTCAGACATCCATATTACAAATAGTGTGTCTTAAATAGCCTCCTTAGCTTTCAAATATTAAACACACTTACTGCAGGTAAAAAATGTGCACATGGCTCTGTGGGTCTGTGTGACTATCAGGATCTATTGTTTCGCCTTGACCGCTGCTTTTGTTGCGCTAGGTGACTACCTAGCCTTGACTAATGTTTGAGCTGGTCTCGACTCCATAAATAGCAAGTAACTAGGTGTTATCTGTTTGAGGCGGTAGAATACGTAGTTGGTATCTGTTTATAGGTTATATTGACACTACTGAGCTCCTATTATTTCTGCAATATTTTTTATCCCCTTCCAATTAAATTAGTCCAGCAATCACAGCAATATACCCCCCCCCCCCGGTCCTTCATAACATCCAAGGAGAGCCCCTCCCGATTCTCCACAAAACCCGAGGTAATCCCCTTGTTAGATGGTCCACTTAGAGTATTTCTTTTTTCACTGTGGCCTGAAATTAAAATGAGCTTAACACCTCTGAAATAAGATCTCTGTGAAAATTCATAAAAATGAGTACTAGAAAGTACTTTCACCTAGAAAAACATTTTTTGTTTAGTAAAATAATGCAAAATGTCATAACTAACCTGTTGCTAGAATTTCATTACCTTTCAATTCCTGTTAAGCTCAATCTACCATTAGTCCAATGGTTCCCAAAGTGGTCTATATGGACCCCCAAGGGTCGATTTAGACTTGCAGGGGGTCCATGTCAGCGAGAAAAAAAATTAGGGGTGCAAGAGATGTAAATGGGGGGTCCATGTGAGTGGAACCCCCATTTAGGCAGATCATCATCAACATTTAGGCATTCCGTAAATGTCTTATTACACCTAACACAGATTGTGTGTACATAATACTTATAATAGACATAAAAATTGTTGTTCTTGTTAAGTGCCGTCGAGTCGGAGTCGACTCATGGCGACCCTCTGGATAGCTATCCTAAATTGTGTTCGGTCTTCAGTCAGGCGGCTCATTGTTGATAGACTGGTACCCGTGGCTGCTGTTATTGTATCGATCCATCTCATTGCTGGCCTTCCTCTTTTGCGTTGATCTTCTATCTTGCCAAGCATAATGTCTTTCTCTAATGATCTCTCTCTTCGCATGATGTGTCCAAAGTATGAAAGTCGAAGTCTTGTCATCTGAGCTTCTAAAGAAAGCTTAGGTTTGATCTCCTCTAGTACCGACTGGTTTGTTCTTCGGGCAGTCCATGGTATACACAGTATTCGCCGCCAGCACCATAATTCAAAGGCATCAATTTTCTTCCTGTCTATCTTTTTCACTGTCCAGCTTTCACATCCATATGATGTTATTGAAAATACCATGGCTTGAACAAGTCGAATCTTTGTATGGAGAGAGACATCTCTGCTCTTGAGAATCTTATCTAGGTCTTTCATAGCCATTCTGCCAAGAGCAATGCGTCGTCTGATTTCTTGACTGCTTGTTGCTTCTTTATTGATAGTTGATCCAAGTAGGTTAAAGTTGTTCACAATTTCAATTTCTTCTCCTTCAACGATGAACCTGTTGATTATGCCAGTTGTCATGATCTTTGTCTTCTTTACATTAAGGTGCAGGCCCATTTTGAGACTATGTTCTTTGATTGTGAGAAGCAAATGTTTCAGATCATCTTCACTTTCAGCCAGTAATGTGGTATCATCAGTCTTCCACCAATCTTCACACCTCTGTTGTCTTCATACAGTCCTGCTTCTCTGATGATTTGTTCTGCATATAAATTAAACAGGTAGGGGGAAAGTATGCAGCCTTGTCTTACACCTTTGCTTATTTTAAACCATTCTGTTTCTCCTTGTTCCGTTCGAACTGTTGCTTCTTGATCAATGTACAGATTGCGCAAGAGAACGATCAGGTGTTCTGGTATACCCATGCTTCTTAATGTGGCCCAGAGTTTCTCATGGTTTACACAGTCAAAAGCCTTGCTATAGTCGATAAAGCACAAATAGAAATCCTTTTGGTATTCTTTAGTCTTTTCAAGGATCCATCTCACATCCGCAATGATGTCTCTCGTTCCTCGCCCTTTCCTGAACCCTGCTTGCACTTCAGGTAGTTCTTGTTCCAGGTATGGTTGTAGTCTCTTTTGAATAATCTTCAGTAGAATCTTGCTGGCATGTGGGATCAGAGCGATTGTGCGATAATTTTCACAGTCAGTTGGATCGCCTTTCTTTAGTATTGGTATAAACACAGATCTTTTCCAGTCAGTTGGCCATGATGTTGTCTTCCATATTTCTTGGCAGAGCCTTGTGAGTACGGTAACAGCTGCATCAGATTGCTGCAATACTTCTATGGGAATGCTATCAATGCCTGGTGCTTTGTTCTTTGATAAGGCTTTCAATGCTGCTTCAACTTCTTCTTTTATCACCAATGGTTCCCGATCATAAGGTACAGGTTGAAACGGCTGTTGGTCCACTTGATCTTTATCATATAAAAACTCTGTATATTCCTTCCACCTTTTCTTGATCTTCTCAGCATCATTCAACATAGAACCTTGAGCATCTTGTAACATTCCAATTCGAGGCTGGAACTTTTTCTTTAACTCTCGTAGCTTTAGGAAAGCCGATCTTTTTCTTCCTCTAATAGTTTCTGCTTCTATTTCCTTGCAAGTGTCATTGTAGTACTTTTCCTTGTCCTGTTGAGTTCTGCGATTGTCTTTCTTTCTCCTCTGGCTTTAGCTTCTCTGCGTTTCTGGGCAATTTTCAGAGTTTCTTCCGTCATCCATTTTGGCCGTTTTTGCTTTTTCACCTTTTGTAGAGACTTCTCGCTTTCTTCCAACACAACCTTCTTGATGTCATTCCATAACTGTTCCGGAGCTCTGTCATTTGTATCTAAAGCAGAAAATCGATTTTGCAGGCAGTCTTTAAATTCCAGTGGTATATTCTCAAGGTCATATTTTGCTGCATTCATGAGTGGTTTGCTCTTTTTCAACTTTAGCTTGAGTTTGCATACTAGTAGTTGATGATCTGTACCACAGTCAGCTCCAGGTTTTGTCTTTGTTGATGTTACAGAGCTTTTCCATCGTTGACTTCCACATATGTAGTCAATTTGATTTTTATATAATCCATTCGGTGAAGTCCATGTGTACAGTCGCCGCTTGTGTTGCTGGAAGAAGGTGTTTGAGATGATAGAATTTGCAGAATTCTATCAGTCTTTCTCCAGCTTCATTTCTGTTGCCAAGTCCATATTTTCCAACTACTTTGCCTTCTTCTTTGTTGCCAACTTTTGTGTTCCAGTCACCCATGACTATCAGAATATCCTGTTTGCATGTTCTGTCAATTGCAGCTTGTACTTGTTCATAGAACTCTTCAATTTCATTCTCTTCTGCAGCTGTTGTTGGGGCATATACTTGAATTATAGTTGTGTTGATAGGCAATCCTCGTAGATGAATAGAGATTAAGCGTTCGCTGACTGCATTGTATTTCATTACAGTTCTTGCAAGTTTCTTCTTTATTATAAATGCAACACCATTTCTTCTTTGTCTTTCATTTCCAGCATAGTAGACCATGTGATCATCTGATGCAAAGTGCCCCATGCCAGTCCATTTCAGTTCGCTGACACCCAACAGATCAATTTGTACACGTTCCATTTCTTTCTTGACCACCTCCAACTTCCCTTGGTTCATGCTTCGTACGTTCCATGTTCCAATGTGTAAGACATCTTTACAGCTTCTGACTCTCATTTCATGCGCAGCTACATCAGCAGTCCGACTTCCCGAGGGCTTTGATCCAACCACATCATAAATGCTGGCTTTACTCTGAAAAGTCTTCAGCTCTTCCCCAGTAGCTAGTTGAGTGTCTTCTGACCTGGGGGTCTCATCTTCCAGCACCATAGCACAATTTGTTTTGTTGTAACTATCCATTGGGTTTTCATGGCAAGATACAGAAGTAGATTGCCGGGCCTTTCTTCCGCGCAGTTTAAGTTTGGTGTTGTTGCCGTTGTCACAAAAATGTGATCCTCCGCCGTCAACACTGTCCCATTCTGCTGCTGCCCAGATGGGTGGTTTGTCTTGGTCTGGCACCTCAGCTGAGACCTGTCCATCTTGGGAGACCCTGCCAGTAGTTAAACTACCGATAGTTTAGCTCTCAGCATCACTGATGCACGCAAGCCCTCACAGCACGACAAGCTGCAAACCAATTACTTATATATATATATATAAATTATATTTCAGAAAATTGTTTAAGTACCTGTCGTATAAAGACCCATAAGACCAATTGGTAAAATTTAATATACCTCCTTATGACAGGAGACAAAACTAGCAGAGGAAAGGAGGCTTCATATACAAAGGAAACATGCGAGAAGCATATCATTCCAAAGTTCTCCAGCGATATTGAGATGGCTGAAAATCGCCAAATTAAAAACAAGGAGGTTAAAAAGGGTCAACTCCTTTTTAAAAGCATAAATATAAAAATTGATAGAATAAATAATGTATGAGTTCAACAATTCTTTTAAACCTTTTTCCAATTCAAAGGGATGGAGCAGTGAAGCGACTCCCGAGTACGTCAGTACCTATCTGCTTTGTGATGTGCTACGTTCATGTGCAAGTTTTTACAAGTTTTCATACCAGCAGCAACACATCGCACGCGTACGTGTGGTGAATAACACTTGGCCAGACTTGTACCAAAGCTTTGCACAGACTTGTTTGATTCATCAATTATAAATAAGAGTGTTAGAGACAAACACTGTTTTCTGAGTTTTGAGAAGTAAAGTGTTTTGAAAATACATTCAAAAATATAAATAGGTACAAGTCAAAGTGAATCAAAATCATCTTCTTTAGGAATGCCTAAGAAAAGTAAGTACAAAATTGTATATATATTTTTGTAGTCACTCCGATTGCGTAGAGCCATAGACGCTGATCACGACTTTAGTTAAAGTTGATTTTTCCTAAATTCCTAAAAAATATTTAAAAAATATTTTTAAAATATTTGTCTGCTGTCTGGGCAGGAATCAATTTTGAATTGCTCTGTCTTATCATATTTAAATAGCTTCATTTTTATCAACAGATAGCTTCTACCCAACATGGCCCAGGCTAAAAAGAAATGTAGGCAGTATAGCGTTGATTATTTTAAGTTTGGCTTCATTCCATCCTTGTCGGACAAACAACTGCCCATGTGCCTTTTGTGCAACAGAGTTTTAAGCAATGATGCTATGAAACCATCCAAGCTGGAGGATCATCTGAGAAGGTGTCACCCTGATAAAACAAGTAAAGATTTGACATACTTTAAAACACTGAAAGAAAAACTTCAGAAGAGAACCATGGTGGACAGTATGTTCTCTTCAATGTCAAAAAGAGACGATGATGGTTTGCGGGCGTCTTACAATATCTCACTACTCATAGCAAAATCAGGAAAGTCTCATACTATCAGGGAACAGCTGATTTTGCCAGCCGTTGAAGAGGTTTTAAAAACTGTTCTACCCAAGCCTGCATATGATATACTCAAAAGAATTCCTTTGAGCAACCACACAGCTCAAAGACGTATTGATGAAATGAGTTACGATGTTGAAAGCTTCTTGTGTAATTATCTGCAAACAAACCATTTCTCTATTCAACTGGATGAGTCAACGTTACCGGGTAATGAAGCACTATTATTGACATATGTTCGTTTTGTTATGGACCAAGAAATCCATGAAGAACTGCTCTTTGTGAGAACTTTGACAACAGACACTAAAGGCAAATCAATATTCAATGTTTTGAAAGATTATTTCATGGAAAAAGCGATCCCTTTATCAAATATAATATCGGCAGCAGCAGATGGAGCACCAGCCATGTTTGGGCGCTATCACGGTTTTATAAGCCATTTAAAACAAAATGTACCCGGGGTGTTTGCAATTCACTGCGTCATTCATCGACAACATTTAGTAGCTAAAAATCTGAGTGCCACATTGCATCAATCTCTTCAATTCATCATAAACGCAGTAAACAAGATTTGTAGCAACGCGTTGAATTGATTGCAAATCACTGGACGTGGAGATTTAAGACTATACCTCACTAATTTGAAGCCAAATATTGAACAATTGCTATCAGAGCATCAGGTTCATCCCTCTCATTAACAGCATTATTTGTGTATTAATTTTATGTAAGAGTTTTACTAGGTTCTGATTTGTTTTGTTACAAATCCAAATATTTACTTGCATTTTGTGTCTTTTCAATAAAGGTATGAATAAAAATTGTACATGTTTTTCTTTTTTTACAAATGTCCACTCTACAAAAAGCCTTATCAAAGTGAGCAGCACTGTGTCAGCTGTCAAAAACACATTTGAAGTTAATAAGTTTAGGAAAATTCAATATTAGGCAGGCAGGGGGGTCTACGGAAAACAAAAAAATTGACAAGTGGTCTACGGGGCAAAAAGGTTTGGGAACCTATGGTCTATATGTTTCAGCATGATTGTTAAATGGAAAGAGAATTCTTACAATTTTTTTTTTTTTGCTTTGGGACTCAGAAAACGTCATTCAGTTATTAATATAAACTGCAGAAAGCACATATGGTATATGGTATGATACTACCCATACCATATAACATAATGTTCATTGTAAACCGCACTTGATACTTGTGAAAGAGCGGTATAGAAATAATTGTTAAATAAATAAATAAATAAATAACATATACTGAATTTTGCAAGTACGTTTCCTAAATCTTTATGAATGAACGATACTGATAATAAGAAAGAAGAACACTTATGTGATAATATTATTCAGATCAAAATACCCGTCTTTGGGGCATTTTTACTAAAATGTGGCATGTAGTGTGAGACACAGCAACTGTGGTAGACGCAGGAGGTAGGGCCATGGTAGCGACCTGTGATATCCTAGACCTGTGAAGCAAGTTAATGCCCTTATCTAGGATATACATGGGTGCCACCGCTGCATACCCTGATGCTAATCGCCAGGGGTGTTCCTGTGGTGGCATCTATCAGTAACTGGGCAGCAGCGATATTGAACCACCGCCCATTTATTGACACATGACAAAAGTCGGGTACAGTAAAGACTGGCCTAACCTTTTCCACAGAAGCTGACTGGGCAGCAGCTAAATATCGTCGCTGCCCAATTAGCTTCCTGGCAATGCAGGCAATCCAGATATTCAATTCTGGGGGGTGGATAGAGCCTAGCATTGAATATCTGGCTTTAAGGTTCTGTGGCTGCAGCTGTCTACCCTAGCAGTGCCGCAGAATATCGGGTCCATGTTTTTTTTCATGTGTTTTGTGAACCACCCCTAAAGGTGGGTGTTTCTCTGTGTACTGAATAATGTAGAATCAAAGGGTAAATGGTCACTGTATGCTGCTGAAGAGGTCAAATGGAGACAACATTAAAAGAGCAGTCACTAGGCTAGCAGAGCTGAAAAATAAACATTTAGGGGGATATATGCAAATCACTGCCTGTGCTGAAGGAGCAAGGGTAATATTTGCTCACATTTATATCTAGTATTAAGATTTAACTTTAAATCTGTGGGGAATAGTGTAGGGAAATAAAGTCACACACTAGAAAGAGGGTGAAGAAGTAGATTCGGGGGGGGGGGTGGAAATTGCTCACCCTAAGAGAAATAGTATCACTTAGCAATGGCACTTGCACTCTTATGCAGAAAGGAGTTTGAAGAACAGTTACCTGAGATTTAGAGCTATCAGACCTTTTTATCTAAAAAAGCTTAATCCTCATCTTAGAAGAGAGGAGGGAACTCCCCCTGTTATGCAGGCCCTTCTTCCTGAAGATAGTGCTGGAAAACCTCCTGGAAACCTAGGCAGGCTCTGAGTGAAGATGGGGGTGGATGGTCTCTTACCAAACCAGAAAGTGGAGATGGCAGTGGAGAAACTGCAGCGGCGGATCAACTCCTGAGAGAGCTGCAGCAGCAGAAAATCCAGGAGCTACAAGGCCCAGGAAGGGCCCAGTGTCAGATTAGCTCATTGGGGAGCTGCAGCAGCAAAGAATCAGCTCCAGAGGAAGCTACAGCAGTGGACTGAATCAGCAACAGGGGGAGCTGCAGTGGCAGAATCAACTCCTGAGAGAGCTGTGGTAGCAGAATCATCTCAGCTCCAGAGAGAGTTACAGCAGAGAATCAGCTACAGGAAGAGCTGCAGTGGAAAATCAGCTCCAGAGGGAGCTACAATGTAGGATGTGGTGGAGAATCAGCTCCAGAGAGAGCAGTGGCAGAGAATCCATTCTGAACTAGGAGCCACAAGACCCAGGGAGGTCCAGCAGCAGATCAGCTCAAGAGAGAGCTGCAGCGGCAGAGTCCATTCTGGACCAGTACCCAGAAGACCCAGGGAGGTCCATGTGGCAGATCAGCTCAAGGGAGAGCTGCAGCAGTTGTTTTAGAGTGGACAGAAGTGCCAAACCCTCTCTGGATTGGAGGAGAGCTTGGAGGAGGCGGAGCCAAGGCTACAGCCTCAGTGACTGGACAAATCTACAAAACCTCTCCTTTCACAAGCAGCCACTGGTCCAGAGCTCCAGCAATGGGTGAGACTTGGGGCTGGTGGGCAAAGGGAAAGGGAGTTAGGAAACAGTTATTTATTTTATTTTATTTATTTAATGCTTTTATATACCGCGCTTTTTAAAATCAGTGCAGTTTACAGATAACTTTTTGTGCAGAGTAGGAAGAGCCTACCTTGCACTTACAATGAACAGGTAGTACAACTTAGATTGATAACAGGGGAAAGCATATACAGGCTATATACAGACTATATACAATGGGAGGGGGTCGCTATGCGGCTATAGCGACATGGCTTGTCCTGAGGGCTATATATAAGGATGTGAATTATTTATTGGGTTGACTGTTCTTCATGGTTGGGACATAGGGGTGAGGCTGGTGAGGATGTGTTGTTGGCCTGGGCATAGTGTAGGAGAAAAAGGTGGTGCTTTAGTGCCTTTCTAAATTGGGCAAGGTCAGTGATCGTGCGGATGGTCACTGGGAGTTCGTTCCAGCAGGTAGGTGCATAGAACCTGAACGCTCTGTTTCTTGTGGCGTTAGTGCATTTTGTTACTTCACTGAGGGTTACTAGAGTGTTGGTGGCGAAGGACCTTCTTGTTCTAGATGCGGGTGTGGGGTGGATAAGGTCTGTCAAGGAGCTGGCAGTTCTTTTGTTAATGGCCTTGAAAGTTAAGAGAGCAACTTTGTATATGATCCGGCAGTAAATTGGTAACCAGTGCAGATCCTTTAGAATTGGAGTGATGTGCTCCCTTCGAGAAGCCCCATGTAGGAATTGGGCAGCAGCATTCATTGCCAGCTGTAGTGGGTTAAGTGTGTTCTTGGGGAGTCCATGAAGGATTATATTGGCGTAGTCAAAGTGGGGGGTTACTAGCGCCTGGAAAACTGTTCGGAAGTCCTCTGGTTGCAGCAAGGGTCAGAGATGTCAGATTGTCCTCATCTTATGGTAGACCTTCTTTACAGTGTTGCCTATGTGTGCTTTCATGCTGAGGTGCTGGTCCAGCATGACACCTAGGTAGCAGATGGTGGGACGGTTCGGGAGCTCGGCGTCTCTTGTCTCCAGTGTTGCTGGTGGGGAGAAGGTTTGATTTCTCATGATGAACAGCACTTCTGTCTTGCTGAAATTTATCTTGAGGCTTTGTGAGTGAAGCCAGTCCGTGACAGCATCAAAGCATTTTACTAGGGAAGAGAAGTCTGGTTGATCGATGGTGAATGGGATGAAGAGTAGTACATCATCCGCATAAATCAGGCAGGATATGTTGAAGGAGCGGATGATTGCACATATGGGCTGCATGTATATATTGAATAGTAGGGCGGATAGCGAGAAGACTTGGGGGACTCCATGTTTTTGTTGAAAAGGCTCGGAGGTCGCAGAGCCTGTCCATACCTGCTGCCATCTATCTGTTAGGTACGACTTGCACCAACTCCAGGCTGAACCCTGGATTCCCTTTTCCTGGAGACGTATTAGGAGCTGCTCGTGGTTGACTGAGTCGAAAGCTGCGGAGATGTCTAGGAAGATCAGGGCATATCCTTGTCTGTTGTTGTTAATCCCTGTGATTAATGTGTTAAAAAGCATGGCAAGGAGCATTTCGATGGCATGTGCTTCCCTGAAACCATGTTGGCATGGATCAAGAGGGGCCGTGGAGTCGATGTGTTCTTGGATTTACCATTGAACTACCTTCTCAATGATCTTGGCTAGAAGCGGGATGCTTGAGATTGGTTGATAGGATTCAACCTTCTGGGGGTTCAGCTTGTTGTTCTTCAGAAGGGGCCTGATCGACGTCTGTTTGAGGCAAGCTGGGAACGTTCCTGTGGAGAAGGACTGCTCCATGATCCTGGCTAGGGCTGGACTGAGTTCTTTGCGCAGGGATCTTATCCAATGTGCTGGGCAGGGGTTGTTTGGAGCTGTGGTGGCTTTGATAGTTGCAATGATGTCCTTGATGCCTCTGGCTGATGGTGTTGTAAGCAAATTGAGCGGTAGTGATTGGTATGGGTTGTGTTCAGGGGTGGGTTTCGTGGCTATGCTGATATTACTGGCTTTGGCTAGTATGTAATCTGCATATTCCTGCGGGTGCAGTATTGTACTCTGTGTGGGTGAAGGTTCTTTTGTCATGGACTTCACTAGGTTGAAGAGGTCATGAGGTTTGTTTAGCGAGCGGTGTAGGAGTTCGGAGTGGTATTCTTTCATTTTCACTGATATAGAGTCGTGGTGTGTGTTCAGGTGGGCGGAGTAGGCTGCCTGGTCGGTTGTGGACCAGGATCGCCGCCATTTTCTTTCCAGTTTCCTAAGGAGAGGTAGTGAGGACCGTAGCTCTGCACAGTACCATTGTGCCGGTTTCCTACCTCTTGGTGTTTTGTCTGAGGTCTTGATTGAGGTAGGTAGGCATGCGGCGGAGTTCTGGCTCTTATTCCAAGTGGCCATCAGTTCATCCAGGTCAGGAGAATCTAGCTTGAGATTTGGAAGGACTTCTTTGAGGATCGCCTCTTTGTCGAATGAATCGTCTCATGGGTGGGGATGAGCTTTCGGCTGCTTTCCTAGGCAGGTTGCTGTCCTGATGCATGGGTATCTGGAATTTGATTAGGTTGTGGTCGGACCATGGGACTGGGGTGATAACTAGTTCAAAGTTGTGGTTCGGGCTTATGTCAGGTCGTGGGATGAATACGAGATCTAGTATATTTCCTTTCCTATTAAGGTTAAATCCATAATCTTTAAAGGTTTACTTGAGTCATTATGTATTGTGGTGATGCGGGTGCAGCACAGCCCTGTGAAAGTGAAAAAAAAGAAGTTTTTTTCCATAAATGGGGGATGGGCTCACCTAAGCATAGGTCCCAAAGAGAAAGTGAAACTAAAACACACACTGAAGCCACACCCAGTCTCCAGAGCAGCTGCAGGGAGAGAGAGGGTGGGGCCAGAGAAGAAAGCAGGCTACAGAGCATTTAAACTGCGTCACTCAGCAAGTGAGGGAGAGACGGACAGAGAGCAGGAAGAAAGCCACGAGGAGAGGCAGAGAGTCCAGAGAAGCCAGGAGAGGAGACAGCATTGCAGGGCTGTGAGACCTGGTGATTCTAAAGGGACCAGCCATAACTGCCAAGGCAAGTGGCAGGGCCAGAGGAAAGAAAGGAGCTGGGGAAAGATTCAGAACTACATTTCTGACTCTGAAGACAGCAGCTCAAGCTCTGAGCCCATAACCAAACAAATCAGAAAGCCTTGGAGAGGAAGGGTTTCTGCAAGCCAGGTAAACCAAACATTTCCTGAAATTGATTCAGTAAGGGGAAGAAGGGCAAGAGGTTCTGACCCAGTTCTAAAGGGGAAAAGGAATCTCAAGTGGGAAAAGCTTTTTAAACTTTTAAAGAAAGTGCAGCTAAACGTTCCAGAACGTGTCCCAAGCCCTAAGCCTTACAGCACAGAGGAGGAGATGGAAATTGGGTCTTATCAAGATAATCCAGTGTCCTCTGATGAATCTATGGAATGTGGTTTTTGTACAAGCAATGCTTAGAAGTTTTATTGAAGGCTGTGTGAAAATATAAGAAGTGCTGGTGCTAAGTAAAGCCATTGAGAAGGGCAGATAAAAAGGTGGAAAACCTCATGCTTTAAAAGCAGCCATTTTTACTAATGCTGGAGCTGTGTTAAAATGCTGTTAGTTTCTAAGCTAAGAGGCAGCACATAATCACACGCTGGTTTGTAGCAGCTGGGAGAAGCTGAGAAGATTGCTGGACTGTGCATGTAACAGAGTTTAAAATGTTTTGCTTAAGTGAAGAAGAATTTAAGTTAGAAAGCAAAGAGTGAAGAAACTGCTTTGCTAGAGCAGTTGAATGTCTCTTTTGAAAAGTTTTTGTTGGAGAAATTATCCTTCTTTCTGTTTGCTGTTTGGGAACCTTTATCAAGGCCAGTTGCCATTTTGACGCTGCAAAGAAAAATAAAAAAATTTATAACAAATTTTCCTGTGTCAGCCTCATCCACTCGGACTGCTTTAATAATAAGCCCACAACTACACTAAAAGGGCCTCAGCTACTACGTTGAAGCATAGAATCAAGTGTGATGACCGGTCGCCCCCACTAGGCAGCTGCCTAGGAGGGACTGCGGCGCCACAGTATCCAGTATTGCTATTCACCTTACCTGCTTGAACCACTTATCATAATATGTGTTGTGTATATTGCATTTTTTGTTTTTATGTTTTGTAAATAAATTGTAAATACTATTTAAGCCAGCCTTGTTCACAGCAGTGTTTTTTAAAAGAGGTTTCAATCCTACCCGCTAACGCCTTTTTTCCCCAGGTGGAGGCACTAGGCACCAAACAGATAAGGACCAACGGAGTCCGCCCTATACGGGACTCTAGCCAAGCTGGTCCTGGACCCAGAAGCGCACCCAAAGGGGCACTACATTTGGATTAAAAATGATATACAATGACATGGGAAATGCTATTGATATTTCCCATGTTGTTTCAAACAAATGCACCTCCTTAGACCATAGTTTTATTAAGTGCAGAAAAACTGATCTAAGAATGAATATCCTCATGGAACATGCCCTTTTCAAGTTCCATGCTGACTTGAGAATGGATATTTTAAAGTATTGAATAAAGATGTGCCCTTTTTCTGAATTGCAAAGTTAGTTATGTAAAATTTATTTTCGGATGGGGGACTGGGGAAAGACAAGTAGGCAGGAATGGAATCTGAATTCATTGAAATGGCTTGAAGAAATGGTTTATCGTTTATTAAAACTTGATATATCACTTTTATAAAGCAATCAGAGTGGTGCACAAACAAAATGTTAAACATGAATTAGAATATAAGAACATAAGATTTGCCATATTGAGTCAGACCAAGGGTCTATCAAGTCCAGGTCACAAGTACCTGTCATGCTCCCAAAAGTTCAAAAGATTCCATGCTGCTTGCCCAAGGTGTAAGCAGGGGATTTCTCCTGTTCACTTAATGATTTATGGACTTTTCCTCCAGGAACTTGTCTAAACCTCTACACTAACAGCTTTTCCTACATCCTCTGGTAAAAAAAAATCCAGTTTGATTATATATTGAGTGAAAACATTTTTTCTGATTTGTCTTAAATGTGCTTCTTTGTAACATATAAAAGCAAGGGAAAGGAAATCTGACATTAGGGCAGGCAGTAGAAGAAATCACAGACACAAGAGGGTAATTGGAAGGAATGCCATTAACAGACAGTAAAGTGGGCAGGGTTCAAACCAGAGGAAGAAAAATCAGACTGATGCCACTGTTCAAGAGAAATGTTTTGAGATCAGATTTGAAACCTTTCTATGTGGGAGAGAGTCACAGATAAGAAGGCAGACTATTCTATAACGAAGGAGCAACAAACAAGAATGCTGAATGCCTGGTTGCTTCATAGCGTTCTTTATATGGTGGTTGAATAAAGAGACAATTACCATTACCCAAATGGAGTACATCAGTGGAAGTGTAAAAAGACAAGAGGGAAGAAAGATAAGCAGGGGTCTCATCATGTAGTGTCGGCACGCCTCCCTGGTGGCCAGTGGACGCCAGGGCAGATGGGACATAAAAATTTTAATATTAAGATAGGAGAGTCTTTTAAGGGCCAAAAGGCACTTGGTCCTTGTAGTTTTTAGCTCCAATCTTTAAAGAAACCATTAAAGCAGAGTGGTGGGAAGAAGAAGGCTTTTATTCCCTTTACACAGTGGTTCCAATTGTTGGGTTACAACTCAAAGTAAATGTCCTTAATTCAGGTAAGAAAGAAAACTCAGGGTTTAAAGCAAAACTGTTGAATTTCACAGGAATAGCAGTGCTTAGTCAATTAAAGAATGCTCGGTTGGCAGTTCAAGCAATTCACAAGTCTGGCAAAGACTCTATGCTCCCAGAAACACAGAGAGTACAATCCATTTCCTGGTCTGATAATTCTCCTGCCAGTTCCACTTGCATTGGCTCATAATCAGATATGTCTGACTTTGTATCTCTAATTTCTTGGGAAACACCTCCAGGAGTTTTGTATATCTCTTGCAGTACTTGCCAATGTCCTTGGCCTATCCTAGGGCATCGGCCACGTGCTGTATTAGGATTAAATGTGTTTTCTCTTCTTAGAGGTTTTATAGCAGCTTTACCATAGTCTTTAACATATATAGCTTTCTTCTTAGGCATATATTTATCATACCTTGTATTGCAGCAACAAGCAGGTAAATGGCTTTCTTCAATTGCTTGCCTCTCACAGTCAGCAGCTTGATGAAATCCTTTTCTTTGAAAGTTTGGTTTACCTTGCAGCCTTTGAACCCATTCTCCTGGTAAGCGCCTGCTTCTGCATAAGCCCAGCTCCTGGCTTTCCTGCTCAGCGTGGCTTAGCTTCCCCAGCTGATTCTCCTTTTGCTTCTGCTTGCAATTAGTGCAGTGATTTTGCCTCTTCGGGCAAACATCTCTCTCTCTAGCTTGAGCTGGTCCCTCCTTAGGTCCTTCCTCAGCTCCTGGTGAGTCTCCTCTTACTCCTGGTGATCCTCTAGCTCCGGAGAAATCAGGCTTCCACTTCAACCTCTCTCCCCTCCTAGCTCCGGAGGAATCAGGCTTCCACTTCAACCTCTCTCCTCTCCAGTCTTCCACTCTCCCCTTATAAAGCACTCCTGCCTTTGAGGATTGGGAGCTGGTTGTCAGTTCCTCATGACCAGCTGGGCGTGGCCATTCAGTCTCTCTGAATGCCCTCCTGCTCCCTCTAGCTGGTTCCTGCGAATATTGCAACTTGTGCACATCTTTTTTTCTCTGAAAAACAGCTTATTTTTTCTCCTCTGGGCTTTCATCAGCCATCGCTGCATTACAGTAGTGATTTAAATGTAAGGGTCAGTCAGGATCTTGAACTGGATGTGCAGTTGAATTTAGAATTAATGTTGCTCGATCAGCAAAGGTGTCACGTGATCAAATTTGTGTGCACTGCAAAGTAGACACATGGCTATATTTTGAACCAGTTTTAAGCTCATAAGCAGGCAGGCCAGAGTAAATGATGTTAAAATAGTCCAGTTGGAATATGGTAAGGCTCAGGATAACTAACTGTCTTTTGTGCAGGAAGGTTGAGAAAGAAGAGAATGACATGGGAATGGTGAAGGGTATTGAAGGAAGATTTCATAACAGTACTGATTTGCCTTGAAAAGGAAAGCTCGGTGTCTAGGATATTTTTGAGATTTTAAAGGAGGTAGTAAAAATAAAGGGAGAACCATTCAGTATGGGACAGAGAGGGGGAGCAGCAGATGAAGTAGTGAGACAAATTTCTGTGGTGTTTTTAGTGTTCAAGTTGGAGCTATCATGCAGCCAATTAACTATCTTTAGAAAGCAAGAATTAAGATGGGACAGGTCTAGTTTATATAGATTAGTATAGGTAACAAGTAAAATGTCATCCACATACAGATAGGGAGTAATACCAAGTTCATGGATTAAAGTGGGTCAGGGACTCATGAAAGTGTTAAACAATCATGGGGCTAAGATTGAACCCTGTGGAACACCGCAATGGACTGAAGAGGTTGGGGAAAGGAGAGAGCTGATTGAGGTTTGTAATGAACCATTAGAAAGGAATGATTGAAACCACAGACAGATCATGTCATGGATACTGTCTGATAGAGACGGGATAAGAGGATATTGTGATCAACCATGTTGTACGCTTGGGAGCTGGGGGCCTGGTTTTGATTCCCACCAGCTTGCCTTGTTTACATCATGGAAAGAGTGATAGATGCATGGAATAGTCTCCCAGTGGAGGTGGTAGAGATGAGGACAGTATCTAAAAGCATGGGACAAACACAGAGGCTCTCTAAAGGAAAAAAGGGGATACTTGTAGTGGGTGATATGGAAGGGCAGACTAGATAGACCATATAGTCTTTTTCTGCCGTCATGTTTCTGTGTTTCTATGATGTAATTTTGCGCTTGAAGTGGGAGAGTTTCTCCCATGACAGGTCTGTGATAGTGGTAAACTTTGACCAGAGATGGGGAGAAGTGACAATGTCTAGGATGAGAGAGTAGTCCAAGGGTAGGTTTAATGGAGCTGAGCACGCAGATCTGTTACTTTAGTATGACAATAAGCTGCAAAGGTGTCCGCTGAGGTGCCCTGACATTGATTGAATGGAATGGAACAGGTAGAAGACAATTGAGAAACTATTGAGAAAATAGCTTTTGGGTTATGGAAAGATTTGTGAAGCTGGGAGAAGTAGTCTTTCTTAGCCTGTATAACATTCTTACAATAAAACTCATGAGCTGTCCTGAACATTGCACAGAAAACAGATGATTCCATCTTACGCTAATGGCGTTCAGCCCTCCTGACTTGACATATAAGGAGACGAAGTCCAGGGCAATACCAGTGATGATTACAACTGGGGCAACAGTGATAGCTATTCTCGGGGGCAAGATGATCAAGAGCTGCAGACAAGTTGGAATGCCAGAGTTCCGCTTGAGTGTTTAAAGGAATAAGGATTGAGAAAGCCAGAGAATGTCACATCTATCCAAAGCGTGGGTTGTTCATAAGGGGTAAGTCTGCTTTCAGGGAGCTGAAAATGTATTAGTGAGTCATGTATGGTTAGAATTTTGGATTTAGCTCACGCCTTTTTCAGAAGTAGCTTAGTGCAAATTACATTCAGGTACAGTAGGCATTTTCTTATCCCCAGAAAGCTTACAATCAGTTTGTACTTGAGCCAATGGAGGGTTAAGTGAGTTGATCCATTCAGTGAGCTGAAAATGTATCAGATAATGGGTGTCTATCTATTCTAAATCAATATTCAGTGAACCGGAACTCTATTAGATAATAGGTTGCTAGAAAGTTATAAATCTGTTTCATTGAACTGGAAACACACTAGATAATAAACTGTTTCTACGAAGTGAATCTATTTTAGTGAACTAGAAAATGTTTTAAAAAATATTCTTTATGCACTGAAAACCTGATTTTACTCAACTAGAGATATGATGGGTAATGGGTCACTTTTCAGAAGACTATCTATTTTAAAGGCCTATGTAATAACCTGCAGCAAGGTTCACAGGTTAATGCTCCCATTGCCTTTGCCGCCGAATCTGGAACCTCAAGAAGCGTGGAGGTAAGCTCCTCCCACGCAAGTAGAGAGCTACATCGCTGCCGTAACTAGTCCTTAAAAGGCAGGCAAGCACAAGGTACAAGTTCTTTTCACTCACTAACACACACACACAGAACACTCGCACCTACCCTGCATACACACTGCTGAAACTTGCTTTTATGCTTTGATCTGCACTAGGCGCACCGGGCCAAAGGGCTCTTTGGCGTGACCCTTAGGTGGGGACAGTCTACAGCACTCAACGATACCCACCTAGCCTGAACTCCTCTCAAGACATGCCATGCTGGCTCAGAAGCGTAATTTCACATCAAACCTATTAGACCAAGCTAACTCACAACGAACACACAGCATCAGCTAAGAGTGAATACACAATGCTCATCGACAAACAGTCAACAGCCTTGAGCTCAGCCCCCAACTGTCAAAGAAAGGACTATGTAATGGGCATCACACAAATGAAGACACTCTGCCCACTCCTGTTCATCATCCTCTCCTTATTGGCCATGGAATCCAACACCACCACTCTGGGACACCCCTGTTCCATACCCATCATCCTCACACCCACGCCCAGGCCAACGAGACCATGGCCTGAGAACAGCACCTCCCTGCACAGAAGACCCAGGCATACACACCATACTGCAGCAGGAACACTCGCCCTTGCACTCACCCATATATGCCACCCTATCAAATGCACCTTAGTGAATGCACGATCTGCCCACAACAAAATACAGATTCTCCAGAATCTGGTAAATGCCAACAAGCTTGACCTCTTATGCATCACTGAAACATGGTTCTCTGACAGTGACAACATTCTACTCAACCAGCTCTGTACCGACACCCATACCATCCTCAATTGTCCACGCAGCAATACCACAGGGGGAGGTGTCTGCATCCTCTCACGCAACGTGCTCAAATTTGACACTAGAACCACATAATCAGACATCGGTATCTTAACGATCACAAATGGACACATCACCTTCTGCCTAGTTTATAGGGCACCACATAACAAGGCAGAGGAGTTCGATACCCTCCTCGACACCGTCTGGTCACACAATTTTCACCGCAAACATTCATTCTCCTGGGAGACCTTAACCTGCTATCTGCCACAAGCAATCAAAACACTATCTTCCTTCAGACCATGCAGGACATGCAATACAAGCAAGTCATCAATACTCCCAAGCACACGAAAGGAGGAACCCTCTTAACCATGCCTGGCTACTCGCCCCTAACCACAACCCCAGTACCCTGGTCAGAACATCAGTTCATCACACTCACCCTACCTCAAAAATGCATCAAATAGGCACCCCTGGACACCACTCCCAAAGTCAGACATTTTGTAGTGTTCGATGAACAGACCTTTCTGCAACATATCTTACCAATACTAAAGGAACTTAAACCAGAGACCAAAGATGACCTCAATGCCATAATCTCCACTTGGCACGCAACCATCTCTGTTGTAGCCTCCTCACCTCTACGCCCAAACTCCACCAGGCACCATAAACAAACATCATGGTACTCCACCAAACTAAGAGAACAGAAACGTGCCCTCCGCCGCATAGAACATCAGTGGAGGAAATCCAGATATTTTGGTCTCTACACCATATATACAGAAAAACTGAAAGCCTACTGCAAAAGCACCTGGTTGCCAAAAATGAGTATGCTCAATAAACCCAGGGATCTCTTTGATAGAGTCAAATCACTCACTAGGAACCCCAACCAACCGACCCAAAGACAGCCCATCAACCCACAGGATATGGCTCTCTACCTCCAGTCCAAGCACAGGTCCACCAACAATCCCACACTTCTCTTACCCAACACGAGTGAAACTATAGATGGACCCCAAGCCTGGACCACCTTCAGAGACCTACCACTAGAAGAAGTTGATGCTATCATCTCTGGTATCAACACAATGACCTCTTACCTGCATCCCTGCCCAGTAACATGGACAAAGTCCTTGAAGAACCACTTCCTACCACTCATATCGACTAGTACACAAACCTCTCTCACTCGCCTACCTCCCCCCACTGCACAAATAGGCCTCCATTGCCCCCTCCTAAAGAAGCCCAATCTAGATCCCAAATCACCCACCTCATACTGACCCATCACCAGTGTACCATTCCTAGCAAAAGTCATAGAGAAAGCAGTCCAGATCCAGCTGCAAGAACACATTGACCAGCATGCACCTCTGGACCAACACTAGCATGGCTTCCGCCCACATCATAGTGCAGAATCCTTACTTATATCCCTGCTATCAACCCTTACTGAAGGAACAGAAAACAATCAAGTGGCTTTATACTACTTTTCTTGGACATTTCCTCAGCATTTGATACAGTATCCCACCAAACGCTGCTGAATCAACTCTGCGAGTTTGGAGTGCAGGGCAAGCCATTTCAATGGCTCCATTCATACCTCTCGCAACACTGCCAACAGGTCAGAATAGGACAAGCCTCATCCACCTCTACATACTGCCACAAGGAGTGCCCCAGGGATCCGCTCTCTTGTCTCTGCTCTTCAACATATATATCTGCCCACTCTGTGCAACCATCCAGAAACACAACGTTAGATATCTTATCTACGCCGATGACATAATGGTTCTTACACTGTTCTCTACAGCTGCACCAGACTACTCCAAACTATTGGCTTGCTATGACGAAATGATCAAGTGGCTCAAGCTTCGTACCCTGGCCATCATCCTCGCCAAGATATATATTCTACATGTTATCAGGGACCCCGGGTTCACGCCTCCAACATCCATTTAGCTTGGTGACACAGAACTCAATGTTAAAAACATTTATGTGAATATAAAGTGTGAAGTGGAGAAAGTGGAAGTCCAGTATGCCACATGTTGGGATGGGAGTATTTCAGGACGCATGTTTCCTCTGAGGGAGGAATCAAGGGAGAGGGGTGGGCTCCAAATACCCATTTTAATGAAAAGGAGGAAGAGGGTCTAGTTCAGTATGCAGGGTGAAATTTCTTAAGAAAACCTCCTTATTCTGATCAGATAGGCTGCTATACTTAAAGGCTAGTAGATGGCTAGGCATAAAGCACTTGTAAGTTTTGATTTGTCTTGTGTTTAAATAAGAACCTGTGCAATTTATGTTTTAGTCTACAGTAAATACTGTTTTTCTTTCATTGCTGGCTGCTCAAGTATATTTCATGACCCCTGGATGCTGAACTGACTAGAGCTCTTTATTAAAGCTGAACGAAACAAACAAAAAAAGATAGAAAATTAAGGAAACTGCTTCTTGTTTTCCTTTGACCTTCAAAGTAGGGGTTGAGAGCCCTGTCAGGACAATGGGGCATCCTGAGCCAGTAGTTACCAGACTGCAACTTGAAAATGATTTAAATCCTGAGTGAATAAGAAGGTAATCCTGCTTGAGTCTTATCTCTGGTATATGTTATGTCTGTTCTTTGTCTTTGACTGTATGCTATCGAGCAAACTTAAAAAGTTAAAAGGGGATTTTATATATTGTGGCAAGCACCTCATAGAGGGCATAATTATTGTTTATATATTACAGAAACACAAAGAGCTGTAACTATAGGTTTATTTAGGATTTAATATTCTCAAGCAACTTTTTATTTTAACTCTTGGGGGCTTGTTTACAAAGCCGCGGTAGTGGTTTCCGATCGTTATCAGAGCCGCAGCCCCATTGAAATCAATGGGGCCGCAGCTCCTATTAGAAACCGCTACCGTGGCTTTGTAAACAAGCCCCTTAGTGTTTATGACTCCTCTGTCTCTTGTTCAGCTGCATAATAATCTGTAGTTGCCTTGAAGGACAGAAGAGAGACCTACTGTTTGCTTTGCTATCTGTGTTTAAGATAACATCAAGGTTGGCTGTAACTCTGAGTAATTTGCTTTAAAATAACTTCATTGTTTTCAGATCAGTTTGATACCAGTCTCAGGTATTATGTATCAGGTTTTAATTTAAATGTGACAAAATACTAGCATTTTGGTTAAAAATATAAAAAGGGGAATATTCCAGATATCCACCAACCATTCCATGAAAAAGTATTTCCTTATGATGATTTTCCTGAAGTGTAAGATTTTAGTTATTACTTTGCATTGTTAAGCTCAGTACTGATGACTGATAAACAGGATAGTAACACCATAGGCATTAACTACACTGATCTTTCTGGTTTTATTTGTTACAATATTTGGTTTTAGGATAAATTCACCTGCTTTTTTTCTGTATTTGAATTTTACGTGTTGGTGTCCAGAGAAAAAGTGTATTTTGTTTTGAAAGCTTTTTTATCTCAGTTTCAGGAGTACAAAGAAGACAGATATATGTTGTAGCACTTACTGTTTCTTATGAACTTGCATTGCCCTTAAATTTGCTGGAAGTTTGGAACGAGGCTGATCTGAAATTGCTTTGTTCCCAAGCATATAGAGCACATTTAGTGGAAAGATGGAACTGAGTTCCCAGGAAATATGAGAACATTTGTAAAGTTATTTACAAATAAAACAATAACATTAACTTGAGTTGATTGGACAAAACAAAATCTTGCTTGTCAGCAACGATCCAGGAGAGGTTTGGGAAAAATAATCAGAGAGAGAGGGAGAGAGAAAGGCAGAAGGTGAAGCCACAGCCTAGGAAAAGGGAATAAACATGGTGCTTCGAGTATGATGATCTGGGCCACTGGAATTCTGACTGCTCAAGGCTTGAAGAAAATGAACCTTGTATATTTATGCCTCGGCAAAGACATGAATAGGCAGGGGAGAGTAGGCCAAGAAGAACCCAAGGAAGTATCGCCATGAGGCCCAACCACAAATGCCTTGTACCTTCTTAGGCCTCTCACCTCAAAAGTATCTCTTGACACCATAATTAATGGGTAGCTTACACAAATCCTTGTGGACACTGCAGTTACAAGATCAGTCTTCAAATATTTTGAGTTTCCTACAGCACTCTCACTGGGAACAGTGTATACGATAGACTCTAGTCACACCTGAGAGATATGTGGCCGTCCTGTTAGAAGCCATACTTCTTCCTATTGGGATTGATGTTATAAAATGTTGCAAAATAATAGTTGTACATTGTATTTAGAATGAGCACATGTCCACTTAGTACTGGACCAATTAAGTTAGTGGGAAAGGAGCACTGTTTACTCATACTGTTATGCTTATTGAGAAGAATCTAAATTCTAAATTCCCTCCTTTTTCTTTTTCCATCATTTTGTTGCTTTTTATATTTCTTGGAACTCCATTTTCCCCATCATTATCTGGTATTCTGGCTCATGGTTTTCTAGGGGAAGCTGCAAAACTAGAGGGCATAACATGAAGCTGCAAGGTGGAAAATTGAAAGGCAATGTCAGGAAACATTTTTTCACTGAAAAGTGGTGGATGCTTGGAATGCTCTCCCAATGGAAGTGGTGGGGGCAAACACGGTGACGGAATTCAAAACAGCATGGGACAAGCACAGTGGATCCCTTTACAGAAACAGGATAAAAACAAAATAAACAGAACCATCTAACTTCTCAACAAATAGAGGTATCCTACATGGAGTGGTGGGTCCACCCCTAGACAGAGACATGGGGAGGGGTGGCCTGCACAGAGCGACAGGTGCACCATATTGTTGGGCAGACTGGATGGACCATGCTGGTCTTTATCTGCGGTCATTTACTATGTTAATATGCTATATCTTCTACCTACCATTTGTTTACAATAATACTAAGTTTTTAACAATTGTTTGATGTTCTTAGCAGCCTTGCCAAATAAAGATAGATTAGTATGGTATAAAAAAAAAACAACAGAAGGACCTATGCATGTAGTTGATGGAATGATGCAAGTGATGAAGAAGTGTTGTGAGGGGTGAAGTGGGATATTAAGAGGAAGGACTCTGATGGACAGTAAACTGATGAAGGTAATTTAATGATGTGAAGTGATGTATCTGCCTAATGAATATGTAAACAAAGAAAAAATTGATGAGCACTTTATTCAACTATGCCATCTCCAGAATATTCAATTCAGAATGTCATATAAGCCCCAACACATGCTCAACAATTGGAAATAGACACTTGGAGACAGGCTAGGTGCACCTTGCACCCTGAGGAGCTTTGGAAAACCCACACTGACCATGTGGTACTTCCAGATGCTTTGTTGCCTCACTTTGCCTCAGTTTGTCCTGGCCAGGCATGCAAGGGCAAAGAAGGATGATTTGATGCACAAATTCTCACAATATTGGTATTATCCTAAACTTGCCAAAATTGCAGAAGATGTGTGTACGACTTGTCTGATCTGCAAACGGTGCAAAGGGGGCTAAACATGTAAAGATCAGTCAAGGGCACAATAGAGTATTTCCTACTAGGAAATGAATCTCCAGTGATAGAGAGACAAGGTATTTATCAAACTGTGAGACAGGGTTGACACCATACGAGATAGTTGCTGGTAGACCATTGAAAGTTTATAAAGCAATATTTATAGGATATGATCTTAGTAAGTATGGATGGAATTAAGTTTGTCTCATTGCAAAATCTAATCTAAAATATTTAGTCTTTTCATTTAATATTGGTGCTGCTCTTCTTAATGAGGCCTGGAGCCATGTCACCAACTGCAATCTAGAGATTTCAGCAGAGGGAATTGACCAGAATCCAGATGGAACAGACCATCCCAAGAACTCCTAACTACACACCGCAGCAATGTGTGGAGGAGTCCCTACCTAGATCCATGTGTCACATTGAAAAAGGGGCCAAGATATCCACCTATGAGAATGAGAAGTTCAACTTTTTGGAGAAAGCAAACAAACTTCAGAGAAAGGTGAAGCACACTACGAAACCCTGAAGAACTGCTGAGAAGCAGGACCAAATTATCTGGAAGTAGGAAGAGAACTATTAGACTAACTGGGGGAGTGGGTTCTGATCAAGTCATGGAAAGTTACAACCTGACTAGGAGGGGCCATACCGGGTACTGCTCACCACAAAGACAGCGGTGCTCAAAGCAGAAAAAGGCTCGACACATCATACCCGAGTCAAGGGACCAGTCACAGCCCCATCTCCGATCCAGACTCCAGAAGCCTGGGAAGTACAACCAATTAAGGACCCCATGATTGTGAAACTGAAAAGACAATAACTTTTTCTTCAGCCAGTTAAGGACTTCTTTGGGGGAACTAATAGAAAAACGTTAAACATAGACTCTGCCTGGATCCTTCTGCATTCTACTAAATTGCTTTAAAATTTGTGCTCTGAGACAGAGCGAAGAATGGACTATATGAGAAACATTGCTTTTTATTAAGTTGTGCATGATAAGTATAACTGTGACATATTTTCTGTATATGCTTTTTCACCTAGTGTTATGTTATTAAGTAACGAGTTAACTGCCGGTGAGATAGGGCTCCTAGTAACATTGTGAATATTAATTTGTATTAGTGAAAAATCTGTATTTTGTGGGAAAAGGATGGGGTCAGGTATGGTGGGCAACCACTACTGATGGGTGTTGGGATGTACTACATAGTGAGGGCAAACCACTTAAAAGGAAGATATCAATTTCTAAGAGAATCGTTAGCCCCCAGTGCCCACATGTACAATGTAACCCTAATACTTTTACTATAACAGGGACTGATTCTGAAGTAAATAGAACCTATGGCTTGGGTGCATATGTTTGGGAACAGATCCCCAGGGAAGATTTAGAACTGTAGTAAGGAAAGCCCCCCTCCCCCGAAGTAATTTTTCCTATTCTCCCCAAGATAGGAAAAATGGGAACCACCCAATGACTCCAAGTTAGTAAAAGTAATGGAAGTTAAGGATTTAACATAAACCTTGGAGATAGAGACAGAATATGCCTGGATGGAATGGGTAAAATATATTGTTAAAAGTTTAACAAAAGCAATTGCTATGCATGTATCTTGGGAAGACCAATATCACAGTTGGTACCCTTCCCTATCAACTGGAACACGGACCTGGATGGAATGAGCTGCATGGTTGCCCTGTATCAAGAAGGAACAGCTTGGGGAAATGAAAGTTACACCAGTGTTCTCGGCAGTATATAGGAAACGCTCTGCCTGCCTCACCAGGCAGGGTGAGAACTATACCAAGACTGTAGGGGAACTAACCTTGTGCACTGAAATCCTTAACCTCACTGGAACCAGCGACATGCAAGGGAACTGCTCTAAGCTGAGAGTACCCAGGGCAGATCTGTGGTGGTACTGCAGAGGGAAGATCTTGAGGTAGACACTACCAGAGCTATGGTCAGGAACATGTGTAATTGTTCAATTTGCTATTCCATTCACCCTGACATTTGAAAAAGAAATAATAACTTACAAGAGTAGAAGCAAGAGAAATGTGTTAGGAATGTCATTTGATGATATAATTGACATTGATGCTATAGGGGTGCCCCAGGGAATCCCAGATGAGTTCAAAGCCAGAAATCAGATAGCGGCAGGGTTTGAATCAACATTATTTTGGTGGTCCACAATTAATAAGAATGTAGACTGGATGAACTATATATTTTATAATCAGCAGGGATTTATAAATTACACCAGAGATGCAGTAAAGGGGATTGGTACAGAGATTAATAGAGACAGCTGTTTCAAAGAAAATGACTGTGGGGCCCCTACTATATGGGGAAGGGCTAATGTTTCTAGAGTCCGGGGAGGAGAATAATGAAGACGACCATGAGCCAGAATACCAGATAATGATGGGGAAAATGGAGTTCCAAGAAGTGTAAAAAGCAACAAAATGATGGAAAAAGAAAAAGGAGGGAGTTGATAGAAAGGTTTAAATTGTTGTTTTTAGAAAAGTATCTATACAAAGGTGATAGAAGAAGGTAAAGTGTTAGTTTTACAGAATGATCAGAAAATTAAGTCAAAGAATGTAGTTATATAGAGGTTTCTAGAAATACTTTGCAAAACAAAAATGTCTGAGATAAATACCTGCCATCTCATGCAGATTCTTCTCTCTCTCTCCATTGTTCTGCATCTAGAGATAGCAGAGCCTAAGAGACAGTAAGTATATACTCCTCCCCCCCCCCTTCCTGATCTTTGTGGTCCTTTATGATAAGGACTGACAGACAGAACAGAAACCTAAAGTTAAAAGGCATACTGTGTGGATCATGAGATCCAAAAATTGTTAAAAAGTCAGGGAGTTGACTCCATATAAAATATAGAGGATTATGTATTTGAAATGTGTCTATTTATTGCCATATTGTAAGAGACAAGATAAATATATGCAAGATAGAAAAACTAATTTTGTAGAGGTCAGGGTTGATCTTAAGTTATAAAGCTATGTTAAATAAAAGATCCTTGCTCAGGGGGGCGGAGCCTGATGTCCAGCGGGTAAGACGCTTAGCGCTGAAGCTCCCGAGAGGCCTACTTAGAATCCTGACTTAATACCTATACAAACTTACTATTTCGCTCCGGGTTGACCGGGGTACCTCGGGGGGGATGGCGGCCCATAAACCAGCGCGCTTGGACTTCGGGTCTCCTTCTTCTTCTCACGGAAAACGCTCCAAAACAGAGGTGTCCTCCCCACAGAAGATGGTTCCATTTCGTGAAAACCCCGAAATGCACCTGGAGATTTTGGAGGAACTACGCGGCGTGAAGGAATTGGTGCAGTCCAATGGAGAAGCGCTTAGAGCCCTGCGAGAAGACTTTGGAGTGCTCCAGGACCGACTTGAAAGACTCTCATTACGGCAGGACAATATGGCGGGGGTCCTCGATTCGCACGCGGTGCGCTTGGGCGCACTGGACAAGGCCGAGCGCCAGATACAGAATCTGCAAAAGGAGTTAGAAGATAGCAATAATCGAGCCCGTCGCAACAATGTGAGGCTCATTGGAATACCGGAGGGGGCGGAAGCGGGAGATATGAGAGAATTCCTGCTCAAAATTCTTCCCTCCTTGCTGAAGATCACCTTTCATAAAGAATTGGAAATCGATCGTGCACACCGTGCTCCTACCCACATGGCGCTCAACCGAACGACCCCCCGGCCTATTATCTTTCGCTTGCTACGATATCAACAAGTGGAACAAATTTTAAATGCTGCCCGGGCGAACCATCATTTGGAATTTGAAGGTCACAAAGTCTCCTTCTTCCCTGACTTGGCAAAGCCTACCGTTGACCGACGGAAGAAACTCCTTGCTTTTCGCCCTCGACTTCAACAGCTACAGGCTCGCTTTGGCCTGTTGTATCCCGCGAAGCTCCGAGTGACTCTCCACAACCAAACCAGGACATTCGAAGATCCTGATCTACTATCAACATTCTTAGACTCCAAAGAGGCAGAGCAGATGCGCTAATCCAACGACGTGGACTTTTATTCGCCGGCTCTGTCCGCCATTTTGAAGGGCCCGATGCGGCGGTCATAGTCAAGCACAGAGACTTCCTGGACTTTCTTTCTTTCTTTCTATGACTCTTGTTTTGTGGTCTCCTCTCCCTCCATGATGTGTGCCTCGATCGGATTCGGAGCACGCACAGTCCTACAGGTTATGTGTTTTTCAATTTTGGCCTTCTCTGGGGCTTCTCCCCGCAGACACATGGTCGCCAGTAATTTTTGGGGTTTCGCTTCTTCTCTACCGCGCTGCGGTTTTTCTTTTTTAATGTGGGGCGCTTCATTGTGTTATCTAAGCTTAGTTTTTTTTATGCCATATGTACAGCCTGATACAGTCAATATGAGGGATATTGTGAAATTAGGTGCGCTATCATGCTCAGAATTTTTAACTTGTCTAAATGGCTTTATGTAAAATTTTATCACTCAACGTAAAGGGCATTAATAGTCCAATCAAAAGAAAGAAAATCCTTAGCTATCTTAGCCATGAGCATGCTGATTTAGCGTTTCTTCAGGAAACGCACTTAAACTCTGCTGAAACACTGAAACTCAATGTTAAGCCTTACATGGTGGCTGCCTATTCTCCCGCCGTTTCTAAACGGTGCGGGGTTGCCATCCTGGTTAAGAAATCTTTGCAAGCTACTGTAATTGATACTAGCGCTGACAAGGAGGGCAGATGGGCCCGAGTACATCTTAAGGTCGGAGATAGTGAATTTACATGTATTTGCATTTATGCCCCGAATGTGGACAACCCTGCTTACTATGCAAGTATTGCGCAGTTGGCACAGGCCTCTGCCAATACTCCATTAATACTTGGTGGTGACTTTAATCAAGTGTTAGACCCTCTGATAGATAGACAGCCGCCAAGAACGAGTAGTCCACCCAAGAGTCTTGCTACCCTTACAGCTCTGATGCAAGATCTTGCGCTGGTAGATATATGGAGGCTGCTTCACCCCTCCGACTTAGAGTTCACTTTCTTTTCTGCCCCCCATCACTCCCAATCTAGAATAGATTTCTTTCTCATTTCCAAAGCACTGATTTCTCAAGTAGACACGACTAGGACTCATCCTCTCCATATTTCAGATCATGCTGCCATATCTTTATCATTACGTGTCACTGCGTGGGACGATTCTCCCCGAGCTTGGTTTTTTGATAGATCCCTACTGGGTCAAAAAGATTTTCAGATCGATATAAAGGCCGCTATCCAAGATTATTTTCATTTTAACTCACCCCATGATACAGCGGGCTGGGCTTGGTGGGAGGGTTTTAAAGCATCTATCCGTGCCACTATAACTAGCTATCAAATTCGGCAGGGGAAACAAAGAAAGCAGCTTTTACTGACTCTAGAGCAGCAGATACAAGCTGGGGAGCGTCTCCTTACGTCCCGTACTGACCCATGTATTTTACTCCGTTTACAACGCTTGCGTTTTCAATACAATCAGCTTTTGCACACTGCTGCTGTTAAAAATATTGAATCACAACAAGGGCTTTATTATCGGGAAAATAATCGTGCTGGCAAATTATTAGCAAATGCCCTAAAAGGTCGAAAAGAAGCCAAGCGTGTTACCGCCCTCCGCAATCCGTCAGGGGGGGGCTTGGTCACTAAAGATACCGAAATCTTAGAACTCTTTCGTGACTTTTATACTCGGCTTTATCAATCTGAATGTGATTTTGAGCCAGATGTATTTGAACGCTTACTTTCAGGAGTACAAAGACCGACCCTATCTGACGAAGATAGAGTGGCCTTAGACACACCATTTACTGTCTCAGAAATTCATTCTGCTATCAAGAAATGTGCCTCAGGTCGAGCCGCAGGCCCAGACGGTCTCCCCGCTGAATTCTACAAAACCTTTCACGCCGATTTAGCTCCAGTTTTGAAAATTTATTTTTCTGCTTTGGCCGAGGAGGGTTCTCCTTCTGGGTCCTTTTCAATGGCAAATGTAGTAGTTTTTGAGAAAGAGGGGAGAGACCCGCAACTAACAGCTAATTATCGTCCAATTTCCCTCCTAAACGCGGATTATAAAATCTTTGCCACCATTCTCTCTACCCGGCTCTCGGATAGGATGCCTACCTTAATACACCCAGATCAATGCGGTTTCATTCCTGGTAGATCGACTGCTGACAATGCTCGGACTCTCTGCCATGTATTGACTACCGCAGTTCATCTTGATCGCCCATTTGTTGGCCTCTCACTTGATGCTGAGAAGGCCTTTGATCGCTTAGAGTGGCCCTTCCTATTTGCAGTCCTCCGCTGGTACGGATTCGGGGAAGGTTTTCTCCGTTGTCTTCGCACCATGTACGCTCAGCCTACAGCCAGTATATGTGCAAATGCTTTAAAGTCTCAACCTTTTCCCCTTCAACGCGGCACTCGCCAGGGATGCCCACTGTCTCCACTCCTCTTCGATCTTGCACTCGAACCCTTGGCTTTACTAATCCGGCAATCGGAGGAGATTCATGGAGTCCCCTTCACCCACAGGGAAATCAAAATTTCAGCGTATGCTGATGATCTTATGCTCTTTGTCTCTATAGACTCAGTACCGGCTGTCTTAGAGCAAATTGGTAAATACTCACAACTGTCCGGTTATAAGATAAATTGGACCAAGTCGGTAGCCTTTCCATTAAATCCTCTGCTTCATCAGGCAGATATGCAATCCTTCCCCTTTTTATGGCAACCTCGCATGGTCAAATACCTCGGGGTTCACTATTGTTCTCCTTTGGAAGACACTATCTCCTTCAATGCCAAAGACTTAACCTCTAAAGTCCGGGCGATTACTCACCGCTGGACTCCTTTAACGCTTACCTGGTGGGGTCGATTAGAAACCATAAAAATGATGATTGTTCCGAAAGTGAATTATATCTTAGAAATGGTGCCTTGTCTCTTCCCTCGACGTATATATAAAGATATCGAGGGCCTTCTGACTAGATACTTGTGGCAAAATAAGACACCTAGGATAGCGAAACATAAGCTGCAAGCAGATAAGGAATATGGGGGTGTCAGATTCCCTGATTTCCTGAAGTATCATCAATCCTTTCTTCTCAAACAAGGTGCTCGTTGGCTGGAAGATCCAGTACCGAGTAGACCTGTGTGGCTAGACATAGAAGAGGACCTTTGCAAACCGATTCCTCTTATTTTTCTCCCTGGTATGACTCTCCCATCAGACTCTCACTTCCCACCAATGCTTTTAGACACCTTAGGTGCCTATAATAATCTCATGCAATCTTTAGACTCCCGACTCTGTCCGTTAGACAAACTCCCACTTTGGTACAACACTCGATTTCGAATACAAAATAAGCCGATGGCGTGGAGCCCCTGGTACACTAGGGGCATTTGGATTCCTAGCCAATTGTTCCA
This sequence comes from Ichthyophis bannanicus, assembly GCA_033557465.1. Taxonomy (NCBI): domain Eukaryota; kingdom Metazoa; phylum Chordata; class Amphibia; order Gymnophiona; family Ichthyophiidae; genus Ichthyophis; species Ichthyophis bannanicus. The sequence continues at coordinate 727,796,203 of CM066036.1, read as the reverse complement.
TGAAGGTCGCTGGAAAACTTTTAGTGAATTGCAAATTGAATTTGGTCTCCCAGCGAAACACTACTTTCAGTTGGTGCAACTTCAGCATTGCCTTAGGAGTGCTAAGGTGCTCCCGCCATCGGCCTCCCCTACACAAGGTTGGTTGGAGACTATCCGATCTATTGGTAGTTCACCGGGTGTAGCATCCAATTTTTACAAAACCTTATGTAATGCTATAACTAGGGATACCCCTATAGCGCAGAAAGCATGGGAGAGAGAACTGCATGTGACTTTGACCCCGGAGCAATGGAGCCTTGTCTGGAGTAGAGTGACACGGGTCTCCCGATCCGCCTCACTCACTCAGACACTCTTCTTTCTAGCCCACCGGTGTTTTTACACTCCTGACAGATTAGCCAAATGGAACACTGCTCAGGGCAATAATTGTTGGACATGTCATGCGGCCATTGGTTCACTACCTCATGTTATGTATGAATGTCCCGCACTACAGTATTACTGGAGTCGGGTCTGGGGCCATATCCAGTCTATTTTGCACTTTCAAGAGCCCCTTTCTTGGAGGATAGTGGGACTTCGCTCAGCAGCGGGGATCCCCTCTCTTCCAAAAACGGCTTACTTCCTTTTGGACTTTATGCTAGGTATTGCTATTTCCCTAATTACGAAATACTGGAAAAATAGCTCCCAGTTGAGCCCCAATGAATGGTGGAATCATGTCTGTCTCTACAGTAAATATGAACAAATACCTCGTATGTTTGCTTCCCCCATTCAGACTCCTCATCATCGGTCTAAATGGAAGATGCTCAATGATTATGTACATTCTGCTCAATGCTCTCATTTGACTGTCTAAACTTATATATATCTTTGTCTCATGATTATTCTGTATCGCAGATACTCTTTTGATTGTTTTGATGTACAATCACGTTTGTTTGGAAGCGCTCACATGCTGACATAATCAGCTAGAGAAGAAGCGTGGGGGTGGGGGGTAATTGGGTTTACTTTTCTTTATTGTATAATTGTATTGTTTCCTTTGGTGTGTTGTTTCTTTTGTTTGTTGCAAAATGAAAATAAAAGTTTCAAAAAAAAAAAAAAAGATCCTTGCTCTGTTGACCTTTTGCAATGCAAAGGTCTTATGGAGCAAGCACAAATGTAAATAAACCATTGACCATTTGAAGATAATTTATTTATTTAACATTTCTTATATACCACCTTTCATGATATCAAGGCGGTATACATTGAACAAACTGAAATTACATTGAACAGGGCATTATAACTTGGAGATAACTATTTTACAGGGAACATAGGCAATGGGGTGTTAGGACTGACATAGGCAATGGAGATAAGGACTGACATCAGTATGTACTGCCATAAAGGGGTCAGAAGAACAAGGAAAACTGCATTCTTGCATATGATCTGTCATGTAAGAATAAGGAATTATGTTAAATAAAGTAAAAGAGTAAATAAAAGGGGATGAGCAGAAACCCACGTGTGCTGCTTGAGCACAATAGATAGGTCAATAACACTGCATTAGTTAGACAATAAGATACTGGGGGTAGGGGCCTGTAGATTTGACAAAGGTATAAATGTCACTGAAATATGTAAAGGGGTGTGTCCCTACTTCGACACCCGTTGCTAGGAACGTTTTGAATAATAAAGAGCTCTTATACTGCTTCACAATATTCCTGAGTCTCATTGACCAGGTTGGCCATGTAAACCGCGCTGATCGCAAATAGTGCGGTATATAAGAAATGTAAATAAATAAATAGGTGAATTGGCCACAGGTAAAGGTGTTTATAACACTCAGTCAGGGCCTAGAACCAGCAGAAAGGCTTTTAATTTAAATCTAAACTCAGTCAGGGCCTAGTTATTTTATTTATTTATTCAATTTTTATCCTGTCTTCTCAAACTGCTCAGGGCAGGTTACAAATTACATACATAATAATAACAAATAACATTGCACAGACTGACAATATCTCATAATAACACATAAACCCTCCCTGCTCCCCTCCACCAAGGCCAATCAGACTGAAGAGGAGCACCTGCGGGACTTTTAAATTAGAAGTGTTGCTAAGTGCGGGAACATCTCACAGCCACCGGCCCAAACGGCATTGGCGAAGGGAGCAGGCAGGTAAGCCCCTCCCTGCTCCCCTCCACCAAGGCCAATCAGGCCAAAGAGGAGCACCAGCAGGGCTTTTAAATTAGAAGTGCTGCTAGGTGGGCCCACGCCTGAGGACATCGCCAGAGGGCCCATTGGCCCTTAGGCGGGGACTGTCAAAAGAGGAAGAAAAAGAAAAGCAAGACAACCACGCACCCACAACTCTCCAAAATATGTTCTACCAAAACAAACTTCACCTACAGATCATCAAGATACTTAGTGAGCCTCCCACGAACAAGTCAGCTACAGTAAGCTACGACCATACAACCAAACATGACACCACATAATTTAATATACTACTCGACCATTCTTCTGGCTACATTTTTTCTCATAACATCTACCCATCTTATCAATAATTGGAACAATAACATGCAAGTTCTTCACAGAGCAAACTTCCTCCACCTTACAACTCATCATAAAATGCCGCTTACTAAACAAGTTCGCAGACTCATACATATTAACACAGAACGACTATTGCCAAAAACCACGGATAGCAAACACCAGGAACACCCAATCAAATGTTCTCTTATCAACGCTCGCTTTATCTGCAACAAAATTCAGACTATCGCAGGCCATATTCATCACACTGACACAGATGTAATGTGCATCATGGAAAGCTGGATCAATGATTATGACAATGTCCTACTAAACCAATTAACTACATCTCAATATACGTGGTTTAGCTGCCCTAAATTACATCAGAGGGGAAGGAATACTGATCCTTGCAAAAAAACCCCATTTTAACTTCTAACTGAACAACTCTCAGTCATTACATACATTAGAAACATAGAAAAATGATGACCGAAAAAGACCACATGGCCTATCTAGTCTGTCCTTCCATATCCATTAGACTTCCTAACCATCTTTAACTCAAGAGTACACCATATCCATAACCCCCAATACCGAAGATCTATTAGCAATTCTAGACGAGGCATGTACCCAAACCGCCACAAGAAATCACTTTATTCTCTTGGGTGACCTCAACTTCCCCTCAACCACTAAAAAACATGACAATACATTCCTAAGTGCCATGGAATCCCTACATCTAACTCAAATAATTGTTGCACCGACCCTTTGCAAAGGATCAGTCTTGGACCTTATATTCGTACCCAACAACCTACATAAGGAAAACATAAATCTACAAATTGACCCAGTATTGTGGTAAGACCATACCATGATATCTCTCAACTTACCAGCCAATGCTACCCAACCAAAAACTCCTCAACATCATCAGTTTAGACGTCGATTCAAGGCTTTCAATGCGCAACACTTTCTTGACCAGATCTTGTCACTACTAGACTCAGACATAACTGATCTAGGCACATCCATAGCCTCATGGAACCAGACAATAAATGGTGCTGCAACCTTCAACAAATAACACACCACAAAACACCAAAAATTCTCACGACCTCCATGGTTCTCTAAAAACCTTGACCAGATCAGAAGAGAACTTAGACGTCTTGAAGGAAAATGGAAAAGAACGCAAGATGACACAGTCAGGACACAGCTTCACAACTATCAAAAGGAATACAACAACCTATGTAAGTAACAAGACCCAAAAGGAATTCATCACTAACACTCTTATGAAATCACTCAACTGTTCTAGAGAACTAATCTCAATTGTATCCCAAATGACCAATGATCCCAACACAGCCGACACAACAAATGAAAAAATACAAATCGGCCCTCAAGTTATGATGGACTTTCTCCACAACAAACAATACACAACAATGCTACAAAACTTTGAACCACCCCAGCAAAATAATGGCACAGACAAAAAACATCTATGGCACAAATTCAACCTAATAAATAAAAGAGAAATTCTAGACATTATTATCAACATCAATACCACAACCTCACCTCTCGACCCCTGTCCTGTTACATGGCTAAAAAATCTATGCAGCCAGTTTGCTCAAACCATCCTACAGATAGTTCACTCCTCCCTCAGGCAAGGATACCTACTCCCTGCGCTTAAACAGGCCTCTATACGTCCTATCATAAAAAAATACCTCATTGGACAAGACCCTCCCGAGTTCCTATCGCCCAATTGTGAGCATCCCATTTCTCGCCAAAATAATACAAAAAACCATACAACATTAGCTGCAAGACCATGTGGATGCACATGCTCCACTAGACCAACATCAACTTAGTTTCTGACCACAACATGGCATTGACACTTTGCTAAAAGATCTCTTCAACAGACTCATCATTGGCCTAGATAAACCTCGACAGGGATTTGTGCTCCTGTTCCTTGACATAAGCGCTGCTTTTGATTCAGTGTCACATCACATTATGCTAAACAGTCTTAGCGACATTGGTCTAACAGATAACACACTAAAATGGTTCAAGTCATACCTCTCTGACAGAACCATGCAAATAAAGGTTGGCGCTTCCAGCTCAACACCCTTTAAGTTAACACAAGGCATCCCTTAAGGTTCATCCCTCTCCGGATTATTCTTCAATCTATATATTCAATCAATCTGCAACCTACTACAGACGTGGAACATGCACTTTCACCTCTATGCAGATGACATCATGTTCTATATGCTGTTCAACACTAACAACCCAGACTTCTCAATTATAGCTGATGTCTTCAATGCTGTGACAAACTTCCTTGACAGTATAAACCTCACAGTAAACAAAAGTAAAACTGAAGCTCTACTCATATTCAGAGATCAAGACTTCAAGATACCGAAAAAGATAATAATACAAGATGAGGAAATGACAATAAAACAAAAGATCAAATACCTAGGTATAACCATTGTCAGCAGCCTCAACATGGCTGCTCACATAAAAAATGCATCTAAAACGGCATATTGGAAGCTAAAGCTCATCAAGCCTCTTCGACACCTATTGCAGGAGACAGATCAATATTACAAGCCATAGTTACACCACACCTCGACTACGGAAACATCTTCTACCAAGGCTTCCCAAAAAATGCTCTATTTCCACTTCAACTAATCCAAAATACCGCCGCCAAAATTCTCACCTCCAGTTCTACCATGCAACATATAACACCAATCCTAAAAAGCCTATACTGGCTCCCAATCACACAGCGGGCAAAATACAAAGCCATCACCATCACCTTCAAAATCATGCACAATCTTTCAGCTCCCTGCCTCACCGATCGGATCACAACAGCATACTCAACAAGACCAAGAAGAGCTGCCAATCAGAACCTCCTGAACATCCACCTGCTCAGGACCAAAACCAGACAACATACCAGCAACAGAGCATTCTCCTTGTATGCTCCATAAATGTGGAACTCGCTACCAGATAACGTAAGAGCAGCAAAATCCATTACCGATCTTAAAAACCCCCAAAAACTAAAAACACATCTCTTCAGAGAACACTATGGACCTGATGAAAAAACAAACTGAACTGTAACATACCACCCAGATTGGTAGTTCAGTTAAACCAATCTTTTCTTCCCCGTAAGATGAAGATCACCTCTACATGGAACCAGAGAGAGCAAAGGAAATGATACAGCAGGTTCTTATGACAGGAAATGGACTCTTTATTAAAAACAAAACCCCAACGCATTTCAGCCAAAGGCCTTCCTCAGGCAAACCTCAAAAATACAAATGAAAAATCATGAATAAAAATCAACAGAGACAAAATATAAAACAGTAAAAGTCAATAAGGGGAGCAGGAACCCCATAAAATATAACAATGCAATCCATAACATAAATAAATCAATAATTAATTAACAAATTGTAACAAAATAATTAATAAAATAAATTAATGATATAGGAAGAAACTAACTATTCATATAATCAATAAATAAATATACAAATAAATAACTAATAAATAAACAGTTAACACCATATATCACATATGTAATAAGAGTGAACAACTTATGCAAGCATGAGCAACTAAAAAAGAGAGGGGGAGGAGGACAAGGAACAATGGAGGACCCATATATTGGATAATACCTGTGAGTGAACGATCTCAAAAGAAACATTCCTCCCCTTCTTCATCCATTTCCTCCTCCTCTTGCTGTTCCTCCTCCTCCTCCTACCCCTCCCCCTCGCTCTCAGATGTAGTGCTTGGGGTGCTGGTGCAGGGCATGTGCTCAACAGTGCTACCACCCCCTGGCTGTGTATCCATACCACTGCCAGGCCTGGTGTCAGCTCCGGGACATGATCTGTGACGAGAGTTAGGACAGGCAGTTACATAGCTGTCAGCTCCACCTGTATGCCCATGTGGCTGTGTGGCCTACCAGTGGCCCCGCAATGCACAGATGGTGACACATACAGATCCCCCTGGCCTGCCTGCATTCAGTTTCACAAAGTCCCATGCATAGCTGCTCACTGGGCAGCTATGGATACAGGGATATCCGGTCATTTCTACACATACCTGGATCTGCTGCCACTTGATCCCGTAGTCGCTGTATGATGACAGGATGCTGCCACTGCATGGTCCTGAAGCGGTACTTCAGAGCTTCGAGTGTGAGCCATACACCAAATTCACCATAGGGTGGAGGCAACATCTCACATTAGTCCCCATATGGGGCCCCGTATCCTGACTCCCACCTTCTCGGACCACATACAGGCCACTTGCCCCATGCTATCCTGCTTAGCCTGGTATATACATCAGAATTACACCAGTGTGGTGGAGTGGGGCGGGAATATGGCCCCTTTGGGACTGTACAGGTCACTGGTGTAATGTGCACTGTTGCTGTTGGGGTTGGGCCCTCCTATATCCTCGTACACTGTGCCCAGTAGGTCACAGCATGTGCTTTATATCCCTGTGGGGTGTGCTGTGCTGCAGCTCAGCGGTGACATGACCAGCACCTTGATGGCAGCTTCATTGGACATGGTGCCTGTCTGTGACCGGTGTGCACCACAGTGTCATGCCCCATGGCCACTGGTCCCTGCTTGACACCTCCAGGCACCACCAGGCCTGTGCCCTATGACATGATGGCACACATATCCCATCTTCTGTCCTCTTGCATCCCTTCCATGCCTCGCTCTGGTGGACCTCTCCTCTCACTATTATCGCATGCCACCTTCCTTCTTGCTGTTCTGTACCTTCCCCCACCTCACACTGTACCCCACTATGTGGCAAGCTGACAGTGGATATTGTCTGTGTGTGGACAGAGCATTCCGCAACTTCCAGCTGCCTCATCCTTGTCCTGCATGCATTTTGGCCTCACACCCCACATGCGCCCAGTTGCTGCTGGCCATAGCTCACAGCAGCTTTGTCATGTTCCTATTCCTCAAACAAATATAAGGCTTCTTCAGAGTGAATTACAACATAACATACTATAACACTCAACTTCACCCATATATTTTAATATAACCAGATTTTCAATCCTATTCACTTGAAAATCTGGTTATATTAAAATATATGGGTGAAGTTGAGTGTTATAGTATGTTATGTTCCTATTCCTGACATGAGACCCTTGCTGCCCTTCATTCAGCAGGGGGTGTATCAGTATACTGCACACTGGGTGCTCTTGTTGTACTTTAGTTTTCTCCCAGGAATGACAGATGGTGCCTTGTGGACAGGATGTGATCCTGTGCAGGACCTCATGCCTGTGCCCTGCCATGCATGCATGCACATGCCCTCTACTGGCCCCTCTCTGTGTGTTGGCTGATGCCTACATCACGGCCCCTCCCTCTTTACTCTAATCCCTGTCCCACTAGCTATTCACCTCTGCAGTCTGAGCTGTATTCCCCTCCAGAGCGCTGTAGAGACACAGGGTGGCTCCTCTGTTCCCCCTGGGGTACAGCACCCCCTCAAAATGAAGGGCCATCATGGCCAGGGCCTTGGCCTCGTTGGGGCTGAAGTTTTCTGTCCTGCGTTCAAACATGCTTTTGCTGTATGCTGTCTATCTGCCAGGCCAGAGGGGGCTCCTGCACAGGCAGGGCAGACACTCTTCCTCCCACCCAGGTATGTCAGCCCTGCCGCATCCACGTGGGCTGCCATGGCCTCATGGACATCTCTCATTGCACACGCACTATGTTTGAGCCCATGTTGTGGTGCCACCCATGATCCCTTGTTGAGAATTGCACGGGTAGCTGCAATTGGACATGTTGCGTGCCACCAGTTAGTCTACCTTTGGACCATCAGTGGCAGTCTCTGCTATTGCCATTACCCAGTTATTCTCTTCCAGGTGCACAGCTCGATAGCCACAAGCGCTACCTGCACGCTTAACATTGGTTACCTGCGTAATGCAGCGATGGTATTGCTCCCCTGGCAGTGTCTGAGAACACACAATCCAAGTTGTCCACTAGGAGAGGGCCAAACCGCCACAGGGCCTAACTCATCATTCTGGCCTCCAAATGGGGGGGTTATCCAGGAAGCCTTCTGCAAGACCATAGTCCCTGGGTCAACTGTCTTTGGCGCTGCACCTCCATCATTTCAGACTGGTATCCAAGAAAACAGGCACTCTATTCAGTGTTTCTAAGGGCATCTGGCCATTAGATGGTAGAACTGAAATCGTGACTGCTCTTTGATCTCCCTGGGGAGAGGAATGAGAAACATGGAGTCCAGAAGGTCAGCAGATGCCACTGTAGTGAGTGCAGATGCATTCTGGTCTAAGGCAGTGGTTCCAAGTTGATATCCCAAGGGGGTTCCAGGCCCATAGAGGTGACTGAGAATCTTATGCCCCGAGTCAGCTGATACTTATCCTCTCTATGATGAGGAAGCTTGGCTGAGGAGAGTGTAGAACCAACCCCAGGTACACAAAATTATGGGAGAGAATCAGGCTGTTCCAATAACAGACAATCACTGAAACCCAGTCAGATCTCACCATGCCTGAATCATCTCTGTCCTTAACAAAGGAGACTGACTGGACCATCCCATCATCCAGGCAAGAAACTTGGGCTCCCTGCATGAAGAAAAGCACTGCTACCACTTGGAAAGGTAAGGAGAGTATGGAACTGGAAAGGTGGCCTAGATATAGAAACAGAGAATAATAGGAAAGTTGCAAAACACCATGGCAGGGTCTATATGGTGAGGAGCACTCCTTCAGTACCTGAGTGAAATGACATATTTGAAGGACCTCAATGAAAATGAGAGACTCAAAATCTGAAAACAACTGGCTCTAGGTCCAGCATATGCTGGAAGACACCTCCCTTCCCTGGTTTTCTAGAAAAAGTAGAATGTTCTTGGCCCTGTAGTGGAGGGTATGGGAAAAATAACCTGCCAGTACAGAAGGCACTGAAGGTGACCTACTATATCCGATTGTAACTCACCTTGAACTACTACTGGAAAGGCATGAGCTAAATACTAAGTGCTAATCCTCAAACATCATCCACATGAGTTGAGCCTAGCAGAGAGATTCTACTTGAGACACTCATATAACCACTGCCATAATTCAAACATTGCACATTTACAATTCCCAGAGTGGCCTGAGCCAAACACTTTAGTGGTTGAAGGAGCTAAAACATCTTCAACCTTGACTAAGCCTCTGAGAGTAAACCTTTGTTACACACCACCCTGATGTACCTTGGTGATACAGACTCCTAATAGAGTCATGGAGATGATATGAACATACCAAATGCTTTGAAAGGACTTCCCCTACTGCAACTGAAGCCCCAAAAGACTCATAGTAGTCTGAGGACATCTCTAGGCTCTACACACAGCCTTACAAAGAAGCCCTTGGCACCTCTATGCCTGACTTTTGGGAAGTTCTGTAGGAAAACCTCTTCCAGAGAGCAATCAATCCTTAAGGAAAACTGTTCCACTAGAGTCTGGAACCAGCATCTATCAATGAAAAATAGTGAACCAACTGGCCTATGCCACTACCATCATGGACTGAGAGGAAACTCGGAACCAGTCTTATCCAGCAGCAGCCCCATAAGTAGTGCACTGCAAGTCTGCTAATATACTAAAGGAGGCAAAGCTTGATGTCCATTTGGCCTCTCTTAGTAATGATAGGTGCTTCAGGGAACAGCCTCAAACATGGGAACAAGAGGCCACAGTCATATGCTAGAGCCACAAGGTTACCGGCAGGAGATGGATACATCATCAGAGAGCTAGCTTCCAGGCATGCAGAGTGCTGCCCAAGAATCTAAGATAGCAACTGTTAAGACCCGATTAAGAACCTTGACCCTCCGAAAGTGAGACTCTTCATGTACAGCAGCTCCCTTCATTGGGGTGATCATGTGTTAAGTCAAGAACAGGACTTCCACACTAGGAGGCCCAAAGGGCTCATCCCACTTGCCTTGGAGTCAAGGAAACCACTAAGACAAGACCATAAGACCTCATGGGCCCAGTTCAGAGGTTTCCTCTCTAAAACATCATTGTATAGGGTCAGTGAGAAGTAGGGATGGAGTACACCATCAGATATCCACCAAGTATAAGGAGGACTTGTCTGCTAATCTCACCCAAAAGCCAGCTATGCAACCTATGGAGCTGCCATAGCATCCTACAAGAGTATAAACAAGGTCCATCAGTGAAAAGGTGGAACATGGAAATTCTAATTTTTATGTGAGGGAACCATCATTCCATCCTTCTTAGACTTACATTCCAGTGACTGAATTTGCACTTAACTCCCTCAATCAACCCCCCCCCCCCTCTCCATAGAGGATATGATTGACAGGAGAGCAAGGGTGAAGCAGGGGACATGATCTTCCTAGCTGCTTATAACAGGAGTGTTCATGGTCTCCAGGTCGTCAGAATGAAAGCCCAGACATTGGGCCCCCATGAAGGTGGCTACTAAGCAGCTATCCAGAACAACCATGACCTGGCTTTCAGGTCCGCTAGTCTCCCTTCTGTCTCTCCAATCCTCAATAGCTCTTGCATCGCCCTCATGCCCTTGTTTCGTTACTTGGGTGCTATTCTAGACTCTTCACTTTTGTTTCTTGATCATATTAGTTAGACTGTCCAACTTTCTTTTCTGTTCCTCCGCCTTGTTAGAGCTGTCCGATTTTCTTCTCTATTCCTGCCTTAATCACCCTGGTTGTTTCTCTTGTTCTTTCTTGTCTTGATTATTGCAACTCTGTCCTGACTGGTCTCCCCCTCTATGAATTAAATCATCTTCAACGTGTCCAATATACAGCAGCTAGATTGATATTTCACACATCCTGCTTTGATCACATTAGCTCCCCATATCCTTTCGTATACAATTTAAAATTCTCACTCAGGTCCATAAACACTCTATACCGACACCCCCCATATATCTCTTCGGTTATCATACTACATACCCCTCATCATTTCCTTCGCTCATTTCATATGAGCCACGTTTTCCTTCCTTCTCCCTCTCAGGTGCATCTGGAAGCCACCTGTCATTCAGCCTTCTATTTCCCAGGTCCCTTCCTATGGAATAACCTTCTCCCACCACTCTGACTGGAACCTATTTATACAAAATTCAAAACATTACTTAAAGACTCTTCTGTTCTGTACAGCCTTTGACCTGCCATCAGATCTCCAACAATTCCTTCCCCAGTTAATCATAGGCACTCCAATATTCCTTGGCACTTCAGTTGTCTTTCTTTGTGTCTCCTCTGCTGCCCCTCCTAATGTTTCTATTGTCTTATTTTTGTGTCTTTTTCCTATTAAATTTTAGTGTTCTTTTCTGGTTTTTAATTTATTTATTTTTATGTAAACTGCTCTGCTGAACTCACTAAAGGCGGTATATCAAGTTTTAATAAATGAAATGAAATGAAAACTGAATACAGCCCATGAGCTGTTTCAGGAGCTGAAGTGCAAGCTGGTTGAAAATTGGAATCTGTGGCCCCCCAAGGACCCCCCCCAAGGCAACAATAGCCTTGTGGCTAAAGCCACCCTGCCAAGCTCCACTTCTACCATCGAAAATGGCTGCAGTGCTCACTGGCAGACAAAAAAGGACAGAAAAAAGGCAAAAGGAGTGGTAGGAGCCACATAAATTGCTTCAGGCTCCCATGGGGGTCCTGAAATGCTAAAGAAAAAGGTACCCTGGGCCCTGCAGTCACAACATATCCTAGGATATCATTTGGGCATTTTGTGGACAAAAATTGCCGGGGTCACTGGCTGAATCCGGCTGCATAACTGAGCACTGCTGTGGCAATGTTAAAAAACACCAACAAATTTTGACAAAAAAAAGAAGTGTGACCATGGCAAAAAGGAAGTCCTGAAAAGGGAATCATAGCAGTTGTTGGGCTGAATGGTGATACCTGAGTAAGAAAACCCTAGACTCCCACAAAGGTCTGGAAGGCCCTGCTGCTGAACAAAGGTTTAAAAAAAATTGGAGCTGCAGAGAGCCAAATACTGTCCATTGAAACAAATGGGGGAAAAAAGAAATGCAGAAAAATACACATCATGCAGATAAAGACAGCAAGAGGGAAGAGGGCCTTCAGTGGCTCTGTAGGGTCCCTTCTGCTTCTCTTCCAGCCCGCCAAGCACTAGTAATCCATAGGAAACAGGATGGACACTCCAGGAGATATGAGCATACCCACATTCTGAGCAACACTGGGCTTTACCAGATTCAATGTCATCATTGCACTGGAGAGAATCAGGCCTATGTGCACTGCTTCACCAGTCCACACACCTTGCCACCTTTTGGAAGCAGAAAATACTGGCTGCTCTCAATGCTGCACCAGAGGATATACCAAGATCACTGAAAATTGCTCAAATCTGCCCCCATCTGCTAGCAAGGGAGCATAACCCACTTGTCTGGAATGGTCCGGGGATGATAAGGAAATGGAGATTGCAAAATGATGCCCCTTTAATTCCCCCATTCTATTTTAACACCTTTGATTCACCTGAGTGAATTTAACACAATGAGCAGAATGTGAACTCTTAAGTGCACTGAGGACAGCATGATTTTCATAAGGGATTTATGGGTAAACTTTATACCTATGGACACTGCTTTTAATTTTGCCCCTTTCTTCTTTACTAGAAAGAGCTGGATATTTTGTACCATATGGGTCTATATATGGTCTTAAGACCTATTCGTGTGACATAGTGAACCGATTCTGATTCAGAGAAACTACACACTTTTTGGATATCCTTGTCTATTAAGAGCCTATCATTTTCTCCCCTTCATTCTTATATCACCTTCCATATCAAGTATGCTTGAATTATATCTCTATTTTTGTTATTACCATTTCTGCTTGTAAAGTATTCTAGATAATACAACCCCTTCAGTCAAGTATGGTTTATTTCATTAGATATACTGTCCTTTGCAAGCATTCAGAGTAGTTTACAAAAATTTAAAAATATAAAGAAAAAATAACTCCAATTGTCAGATAAAAAGGTCTGTAAGGAAAGTAATCAGGAAGACACAACCTGATCAGTCCTGGGACCCTGCCCAACCCCAAATGCCTGTTCAATGAAAAAGAAAGCTAGATTTGTACTTGATTCATATTTTGCTTTCAAAGTGGGAGGGATATACAGTCTATTGCAGTGGAGTGAACACAGGCAGCATGGAGAGGCAAACAAGGTGATGAGGGGAGATAAATCAGGTGCATTGTTGTACAAGACTTTAGGAGTCAAGGTCATAAGCTTGTAATTGATACAGTATAGAACTGGGAGCCACTGGGAGTGTTGGATCAGCAAGGCGGTAATATTATCAAATCTGTTTGCATGAGAGAGAACACATATTGCTCTATTTTGAACTGACTGTAGCCATTTAAGTACATAAATAGGAAGTCCAGAATAAATGACATTATCATCCAGCCAGTCTATTACAGTATTGAGGAGGATGGATATCTGCGTAATGGGATCTAGAATGGGGAGAATACCACAAAAATCGTGAAGTGTGATGAAATAAGATTTGGTCACCTGACTAATCTGTGAGGAAAAAGAGAGCTTGGCATCAATAAGAACACCCAGGTATTTAAAGGAAGAATGGAGAAATAAGGAAATATTATTGAGAAGGGGGTAGACAGAAGGGGTGATTGAAGTACCTGTAATCCAGGTGGTGCACATTTTATTCAGGTTAAGTTTAAGGGAATGAGTATGGAGTCATGAGGCCACCTTGTCGAGACAAAAGTTAACTTGGGATAGATCAGGGCAGAGGCAGTCTGTATCGGCAATGAGAAGAATATCATCCCTGTATATACATTGATACCTATGGTCTTAATGAGGTTGCTAAGAGGCTTGGGAAAACATTAAAAAGGAAAGGAGAAAAAAACCCCAAGCCTTCCAAACTCCATAAAGTAGAGAGTGAGGATATGAGGTTGAATAACCAACATAGACCTAAAATGATCGATCAGAAAGGATAGTACTTTTCCTTGAAGACCAATACTGTGAAGAGGGGAGAGAAGAATATTATGGCTGGCTAGGTCGAAAGCTGCTGTAAGTTCTAATGAAATCGCTAAGGCTAAGTAATATTTAAAAATATAATATTTAAAAATATTCAGCCTAATATGCAGCAATATTCACCTGGTAGCAGCACCTGCTAATCGAATAAGTGCCGCCAACTGTGATATTTAGTAGCACTATCTTGAGAGTGCCACTGAATATCACCACAGACTACCCAGGAACTATCTGGATAATTCTGGGTGGTCCAAGGGCATAGTCAGAGAGGAGCTAGAAATTATCCAGAGCAGCAATTTTCAGTGCTGCTATCTGGATAACTATCTGCAAAGCTTAGGACAGTATCTGGATAGCGCCAGCAGTCAGCTGTGAACTCAGATATTCAGCACTGACACTAACTGGATACCAGTGATGAATATATAGATTTTATTTAAACGCTAAGGTCAGCCTTTGACAAAACCAAAAGCCAATCGCGGAGTTTATTATAGCCCCAATTATTATTTTTTGCTCAGTGTATAATTCTATTAATTTAGGTGCCACTGAATCTATATATTATGCAGTCTCTAAAAATTGGTTTGCAAAGTGTGTTTTATCAGAAAATCTCTTGAATATCTTTTGCTCACTTTTGAGAATAGAATCCATTAGGTGAGCAATGCATTGCAGGTAAATGAAAAGGAATGCATTGCAGGCCTGTTTGTGTTTATTTGTCAACAATGATAAAATTCAATCATATGGAAGCTTTTACAGCTACTTGTAGAGTTCACAAATTATGAGCATTAATGGTTTATTCTACAATAATGCTTTTAAATTGTACTTAACAGCCAGGGGATCAATCTTCTGGCAAAATGTTAGACGGAATATTTTCAAAGCCTTTTACATGAATACACAGCAATTTATCCAGGTAAATTGACTTGTCTCAAAATTGCTCTCTTCAGAGTGGCTAAAAGTAGGCATTGGGCTCTCAATGCACACACTTTGTGTCTGTTTCCTTATCTCTTGCAATACATCAAAACCTAATTGTTCTCTAGGTTTCCCTTCAGATCCTTAATACTCACGATTCTATCCCCCATGCTCTTCTCAGACAGTTGTGAATTCCTATACCACCTTCTCCAGAAAGCTGATTGCTGGATTTATTGCCCTCTCTGTGAATACATATATCATTATTGGGCAATTTTCACATAGATTTCTGTGAAACCATGTTTTGAAAACTGCCTTTGAACACCTTTGTGTGCAAAAGAGGCAGGTGCACGTGTTCTCTCCATCTTTACCCTCATTCCCTGAACCTCTGCTGGTATATCCCTTTCAATATCCTCTCACCGATCCATACATACCACTGTCTATGTGCTGCAAGCTAAGCAGGAGATTGGAACATTGCCATCCCTATTACGCCCTAGTTTTCCCCACTTCTTCTCTTCATGGAATCTTATTCATGAATCCCTCCTCTTTAAAATATGCTTGCCTTTTTTACATTACTAACACCTTTACAATATCGGTCATATCTCATTTTTTCTTCTTTCTTTGAGGGTAGTATTCTTTGGTCCTTGCAGTATATCCCTCTTATATGATATGATTATGCCA
The DNA here is from genome assembly GCA_033557465.1 of Ichthyophis bannanicus. Lineage (NCBI taxonomy): Eukaryota > Metazoa > Chordata > Amphibia > Gymnophiona > Ichthyophiidae > Ichthyophis > Ichthyophis bannanicus. The sequence continues at coordinate 727,780,287 of CM066036.1, read as the reverse complement.
TTAGACCAAAAACAGTAAGACCAGCTGAGCTACTCTGCCAATCATGGAGAGCCAGTGGGCCATGCTATCTCTGTAATATGCCTAACTAGGTGCATACTACTTCAACAGAAAAACAGTTATTGTAGAAAGACCACTAAAATCGAGAAGACTGGATAACAACAGTATAGGTGATTTTACTTGTAGTCTTCCCAGAATGGTGCCCATTTCTAGCGGCTACCCTAAACCCCGCTTGCAAGTACTTAAAAGAAGAAAGTAAGAAGAAAAAGAAAAAAACAAATACAAAGAAAATAAAAGAACTGAAAAAAGTCCTCCTCTGCTGCTGGTGCCAGTCTCCCTGTCCTACTATCACTTTCATGGCCTGACCCTTTTTGCCAGTCCTGGTCTTGGGATCTGAACCATAACCACATAAGTATTAGCCTTAGGGGTTTCCAGCCTATCTTGCTGATTTGTTTGTCTTCCTCAGGTTATCTGGGCTGTTGCCATCAATACAGTAGCATCACTCCCACAGGTTTTTTGGGCCTTCACCATGGTGTATCAACTGATTCTTATTTAAATCCCTCAGTATATCATCTAAGCATTCCATTAATTGTTCTTTTAACTCAGGGAATCTTCCTCAGTACTTAAGGTTCCTATGCTGGAACCAAAGTCTCAGTGCAGAACTCTTGCAAGCACACAGCTTAGCTGAGCTCAGTCCACTCCTGTGGCCTTGGTTCATGTTGCCTCTTCTACTGTTGTGTTGTTTCTCCTCTGGGGTTATATGAACTTGCAGATGATCTTGGTGCTATGCTGGCACCCTGGATATTTTTTAGGCATAGTAGCTGATCTGGGTACTGTATGCTTGTCCCCTTTCCATGTTTTAGAGGCTTGCAGGTATAGATACCCTGTTGGTTCTCTTAGCATAATTTAGGGTCTTACAGTGAATCTAGGTGCTGTGGTATGATTCTCTCTGTGGCATGTTAGAGTAGTTACTCACCTGTAACAGGTGTTCTCCAGGAGCAGCAGGAATCAGTCCTCACATATGGGTGTCATTGGCGCCGATGAAGCCCCAGCGGAGCATTTCCCCAGCTTTCTATGAAAGCCTTTGGGAATGCAGGCACGCATGCGCGGTTCCCTTCCCGCCTAAAGGTGCCATCTTACCTCAGTCAAATGACATAGCTAAGAACAGCACACAAAAATGAAAAATAAACTATGTACAACTGCAACTCCAAGGGGAGGAGGGAGGGTTGTGAGGACTGATTCTTGCTGCTCCTGGAGAACACCTGTTACAGGTGAGTAACTACTCTTTCTCCAGGACCAAGCAGGAAGTCAGTCCTCACATATGGGTGACTCCCTAGCTCTTGGCTACCGAGGAACCCAGGCTGAACAAGAGTACTCCCTCTAGTCTCAGCAGCAAAGAAAGGCTTTTCAAGGACACAACCTCCACCGGTAGCCCAACAGAGGTCAGGAGGGCAGGAGTTGCCTAAACCTCAAAGAGATTCCGGAGTACTGCCTGGCCAAAAGCACTGTCCCTACGGGACTCCCTCTCCAGACAGTAATGGGCTGCAAAGGTCTGGCTTGAAGACCAAGTTGCAGCCCTGCAGATGTCTACCAAGGGCACAGAGCGGAGAAGAGCCACTGAGGCAGCCAATGCCCTGACACGATGGGCCGTGACCCGACCCTGCAAAGGAAGGTCAGCCGCCTTGTAAGCCCAGGTGATACAGTAAGCCACCCAGATAAGCCACCCAGACAAGGTACGCTTGGACACAGCCAACCCCAACTTATTGGGGTCAAAGGATACGAAGAGCTGAGTAGCCCTTCTATGCCCCTGCGTACGGTCAAGGTAGAAAGATAAGGCCCTCCTACAGTCCAGGGTATGCAGGACTGCTTCAGCCTGGCTTGCATGGGGCCTAGGGAAGAATGTTGGAAGAACCACCTCCTGATTGAGGTGGAAAGAGGATACAACCTTTGGGAGGAACTTTGGATGAGTCCTAAGGACTACCCTGTTCCTATAAATCCTGGTGTAAGGCCTATCACAGACCAGGGCCTGAAGCTCACTCACTCGTCTAGCCGAGGTAAGGGCTATCAGGAAGAGTGTCTTCCAGGAGAGGAAGCGTAGTGGACAAGTAGCTATCGGCTCAAAAGGTGGGCGAGTCAGTTGCTGCAAGACCACATTCAGCTCCCACTCAGGGGCAGGAGGACGGATTGGAGGCTTTAGCAAAAGCAAGCCCCTGAGAAAGCGGGACACCAAGGGGTGACCTGACAGAGAATGTCCCTCCACCAGTGAGTGGTGAGCTGCTAGAGCTGAGAGGTGGACCCGAACAGAATTGGACTTAAGTCCCTGATTTGATAAGTGCAGTAAGTACTGAAGCACTACCGGCACAGTACAGGAGAAAGGATCCTCTGTACATAGCTGACACCACACAGAAAACCTTTTCCATTTGAGAGCATAGGTTTTCCTAGTGGACTGTTTCCTAGAGGCTAGGACAACCTCCTCAACTTCCTGAGGTAGGCCACAGGGAGCCAAGACTACCCTTGCAGCCTCCAGGCCATCAAATTGAGAGCTTTGAGATTGGGTGCAGAAGGGAACCCTGCTCCTGTGAGAGAAGGTCGGGTTGCAATACCAGAGGCAGTGGGGGATCCACCGCCAGTTGAAGCAGAAGAGGAAACCAAGGCTGTCTCGGCCACCTGGGAGCCACCAGCAGGACCGAGGCCTTGTCCTGAAGAATTTTGAAGAGAGTTCGGGCCAACAAGGGCGTGGGAGGAAACACATACAGGAGGCCCTGAGACCATGGAATCAGAAAAGCATCTGCTGCTATTCTCAGAGGATGCAGTTGCCTGGAGCAGAACTTTGGCAGTTGCTTGTTCATTGGGCTGGCAAAGAGATCTACCAAAGGGAGACCCCAATTTAGGAAGATCATCTGAACTACTGAAGGATGCAGCTGCCACTCGTGGGGCTGCAGAATCCTGCTTAATCTGTTGGCCAGGTAGTTGTCCTGGCCTGGAAGGTACACAGCCTTGAGGAGCATGTTGTGCTTGAGGGCAAATTAACAAAGGTCCTGAGCCTCCCGACAAAGGATTCTGGACACAGTCCCACCCTGTTTGTTCACATAAAACATGGCTACATGGTTGTCTGTCTGAACCAGGACAGATTGATGAGCCAGGGTAGGAGAGAAAGCTTTGAGTGCTAATCGAATAGCTCTGAGCTCGAGGAGATTGATCTGCTGTGCAGCTTCCCAAGGAGACCACAGGCCCTGGGTGCACTTGCCTAGACAATGAGCTCTCCAGCCCTGCAGGGAGACGTCTGTGGTCAGTACCACCGTGTATCCAGGAATCTGAAAAGGCACACCCTTTAGAAGATTGGGTGGGTGCAGCCACCAGTTGAGGGAGTTCAGAAATTGTCTGGACACCCTTATCCTGTCTCTGAGGCTGCCTGTGGCTTGTGACCACTGAGTCCGAAGGCACCACTGTGCAGGCCTCATATGGAGCCTGGCATTGGGGGTCAAATGGACTGTCAAAGCCATGTGACCAAGCAGCCTGAGGCAGAGCCTGGTGGAGACCAGTGTCCTGCTGAGAAACTGACTTGCCAAGGCCTCCAACCTTTGGGCCCTGTCTTCTGGCAAAAAAGCCTTTGCCAGCAGAGAGTCCAGCCTTGCTCCTATGAACTCCAAGTTCTGGGAGGGGAGCAAAGTGGACTTTGCGAAGTTTATGACAAATCCCAGGCTTTGAAGAAGAGCAATAGTCCTGAGGGTGGCCTGTCTGGCCTCCTGGCATGTCTGACCTCTGATGAGCCAGTCGTCCAGATAGGGGAAGACAAAGATTCCCTGATTTCTCAGGTAGGCCGCCACCACTGCCAGGCATTTGGTAAAGACCCTGGGAGTGGAGGTGAGGCCGAAAGGCAGCACTCTGTACTGATAATGGTTTCCTCCCACAATGAACCTGAGGTACTTTCTGTGGTCTGGATGAATGGGGATGTGAGTGTACACATCCTTTAGATCTAAGGAGCATATCCAATCTCCCTGCTGGAGGTAGGGCAGAAGTGTTCCAAGAGTAAGCATCTTGAACTTTTCTTTCTCTAGGAACTTGTTGAGGTTCCTGAGGTCCAGAATGGGTCGAAGGCCACCAGTTCTTTTGGGTACCAGGAAATACCTGGGAGTAGAATCCGTGACCTTGCAAGTGGGGAGGCACAGGCTCCACCGCTCTGTCCACCAACAGACCTTGAAGCTCTTGAAGGAGAAGGTCTGTGTGCAGGGGAGGCCTTGGAGACTCCCCTGGAAAGTAAGGAGGAGGCAGTTGGTGAAAATGCAGTGTATAGCCCCTGCGGACTATGTCCAACACCCAACTGTCCCCGGTGATAAGGGGCCACTGGTGGGCAAAGAAGGCTAAGCGACCTCCTGTGCAGGGTTGGGAGAGCAGGGATGGAGAGGCTACGCTCAAGGAGTCAAAAACCCCAACCCTGCTGAGTGGGAGCAGGGGCCGGAGGCTTGGGGTCCTCTGCCTACGGGGCCCATTCCCTGCCCCTTGGCTTGCTGACCCTGAGGGGCAGCTTGGGCAGCCTGATATTGAAGGTACTATTTGTAGGCAGTGCCCTTCCTCGGGTAAAAGGGCTTTTTACCCGAGCCCTTCTTTTTATGAGAAGGGGCAGAGGTCTTCCTAGACAGCCTTGTCCGTGTAAGGTGCTCTGTTTTGAGCTGAGCTGCCTTCTCGGTCATGGGCTTGCCAAAAAGGTTTTCACCTCGGCAAGGGACATCGACCAACTTGTCCTGAACCCATGGCTCGAGGTCCGATGACTGCAGCCACAGCTGGCATCGAGCCGCGATGCCGGCTGCCGCAACTCGGGCCAAAGCCTCGAAGCCATCGTAGGTGGCGCGGGACATAAACTTTGAGCAGTCCCGAATCCCCGAGGACAAGGACTTAAATCTCTGCAAGGGTTCCCCGGAGAGACCAGCAGAGAACCAACTCCTTGGCCAGGTCCCGCAAGTACATGCCCATGTACAGCTGGTAGGACTGGACACGGCAAGCAAGCATCGAGCCCTGGAAGCACTTTCTACCGACGCCATCAAGGTTTTGGGCCTCCCTGCCAGGGGGCACCGCGGAGTGCATCTTCTGGCTCTTCAGACGATGCATGGCCGATTCCACAACCATAGAATGGTGTGGTAGCTGTGCCTTCTGAAAACCAGGGCTCTTCCTGAGTCAATAAATCGAGTCGACTCGCTTGCTCAGAACTGGCGCCGAGGCCGGTGCCTCCCACATACGGAAGAGGAGCCATTCCAGCATCGGAGGAACGGGGACAGTAAAGGCCTCCTTCGAAGGAGAGTCATACTGCAGCGCCTCGAGCTCCTCGGCTCGAGGCTCTTCCTTGGGGTCCGCCGGAATCGCCAAGGCAGTGGCCATATCCCGGATGAACTCCGAGAACCGAGTATCCTCCAGAGGGGATCTACTCTGGGGCTCAGACTGCGGTGAGTCCGACGGGACGCACTGAGTCTTGAAGGTATCGGGAGATTCCTCGTCCTCCGTCTCCCAGGTGGACTCGTCTGAGGAGGAGTCAGGGTCCGACTCCGCGGGGCCCTGGAGCACCCGCCCTGACGCCGGAGGCACTGGTGTCGACGCCCTCGGTCCCGAATGGGAGGTCGAGGGAGACTGCGACCGAGGTCGACTTCGAGCCATGATGGACTCGAGTATCGGCTCGGTCTCCGTGGTCGACTTCGAAGTCGATTTCCCGGTGGTCGGGGCAGATGCGCCAGACAGGCTGGCCATCAGTGCCCGCTGCTGCTCCATGAAGGCAGACAGTCTGCTCTCCAAGGCTGTCATCCTGAGACTCAGCTCGGGAGATGCATCAGCCACTGACTCGGGCCCCGGCAGCGCCGGGCCCGACGTCGGCTCTCTGGGAGGAGAGTCCTCGAGGACTACGGGGCTTATGTGTCCAGTAGACTCCGGCTCCACGCGAGGAACTTTGGCAGGCTTCTCTTGTTCCACGGGCCCGAAGCGACGGTCGGGGGTCTTAGACCTGGCCCTCGAGGAGCCAGGGACCTCCTCCGACGACACCCTCGTGAGCCGCTTCTTCCTCTTCCGTTCCCGGTCGGGGGACCCCCTGTCCAAGGAGCTTCGACGGCGCTCGGGATCGGAATCCCGAGATGTCGAGGCCTCAGACGAGGTCTGGGCCCGGCCGGAGGCTGAGTCCGAGAAAAGCCTTTCTTTCTGCTGCTGGCGACTTCGGAGTGCCTTGGAAGACATCTTCCCACATGGCCCGCACGACTTAGGGTCATGATCAGGACCGAGGCACCGAAGACAGCAGTCGTGTGTGTCGGTGAGAGACATTAATTTCTTACACCGATCACACTTTTTAAAATCACTGGAAGCCATCGGGGAAAAAAGAGTCCCCGCGAGGTCAAAGGACCGGCCTTCCAGGGAAAATGGAAAAAAGGGCGTGAACACCAGCCACGAAGGGCAAAAACCGAAAAAGAAGAATCGGGCTCGATACCGGTGTACCGAACCCAGCGGGAGGGGAACCGGCGTCGAACCGGGAGAAAAAATAGCGATAATCGCCGAAAAAATCTACTTTTAACCGGGAGGACAGGACTCACGTGCGGTGGGCTTCTCGAAAAAAAAGAGACTGAGGTAAGATGGCACCTTTAGGCGGGAAGGGAACCGCGCATGCGTGCCTGCATTCCCAAAGGCTTTCATAGAAAGCTGGGGAAATGCTCCGCTGGGGCTTCATCGGCGCCGATGACACCCATATGTGAGGACTGACTTCCTGCTTGGTCCTGGAGAATAAGACCTTGCAATTGATCAGGGTGCTCTGCAGGTCTTCCTTGTGTGTTTCAGGGCATTACAGTTGATTGAGGTGCTGTGTTGGTCCTCTTCTAATCCTCAATCACTCCAATTTAACTCTTACAACAAATAGCAAATTCAAAACAAAGCTTTACTGTTTAAAAATTGATTCTTGATGCTTAAAAACTTGATCATGGTGCTATCCTTCTGGCATATTTTAGGGCCTTACAGTAATTCAAGATGCTGTATACATCCTTTTCTCTGGATAACTTTAACACCGTTACCATAGGAAAGTCCTGCTGCAGCCTGTTTGAAAGAGAAGGGCAAAACTTAATTTTGCTTTTGGTGTGGTTGGTGTTTCTGGAACCTGCAGAACGTGTGGGGTCTTGTTGACAGATAAGTACCTTGTTTTGGTTCATCAGTGATTTTGAATGCATTTGAAAAATTGTAAAAACTGACTTTGCACTATGGAAGCCTATTAATGATACCTGGGGGATTTCTCATGAGCTGTTTGGCAGGGTTACTTTGCCCTGTTTTGCCAGGAACCCCCGTCTAAGGCTTCCTAGTCCACTCTCCTTCCTATGGTTTGTTCTTTCCTTAGTAGAGGCTCTTGGGGTGGGGGGGGGGGGGTTAATTTCTCAGCCAGGACCTTTTAGTTTTGTATTCTCCTCCTTGTAGTTGTTTGGAAATCTTTAGTATAAGGAGGGCATGGGGTTTAGTCTATTAGTAGTGTACATCCTTTTGACATAATTTATAGCCAAAATGGATGCTGTGCTATTATGGTCCCCTTGGCATGTTTAAGGCATTGCAGCTGTTATGGGTGCAGTGCTCGTACATGTATCATAATGTTGGGCCTTGTTGCTGATCTAGGTGCTGTGCTGGTTTCTTTCACTAAGAAAAGGTATCAGCTCAAACGCCGCAGGTGTCAAAGCATTTTTTGTCGGATATACTGTCGTGGAGGAGGAAAATTCCACTCCACAAAGCAGAGACTCCTTTTAATCAATTTATTGAAGACTCTAATCAAAACCAGTAGTCCTTTTAAAGAAGCATTCAAGACTTATCTGAAGTGCCATTGAGCAGTCCAGTTTAGATTCCAGCACAATGTGTGTCATATTTCAAGCCGATGCTGGCTCTGCTTCAGGTGCTAGAGGGTATTCCAAGCCACTCCTTAGGCCATAACTCCGTTCTTCTGATGACAAGCACTTAAAAAGCCAAAAATCAAAACCCACTACTTTTGAAGAAAACGGTGTGTGACATAGATCTGACAGAGTGCCTGAATACACCAATACAAAGCAGGTATGAAGCCATTAAAGGAAATTGCCTACATGATTGGCTGTTCTATAACAAGCAGAACCAATCCAACTCCATGTTCAGCCCTTTCAGGGAAACCGTATCTAATTCAAAAGATCCAGCGCTGTTCAGTCCACTGAAGTTTAAAGGTACAATCACCACTCCTGCCCCCCCCCAACAGATCAGCCGGCACATGGTCTATTATCCTCCATCATAATTGTTGGAAGGAATGGCTATATGCAAGGCAATGTTCAACCATTGGGGCAAAACACTGGTGCTGGTTTCTTTGACATTTTACTGCTCTCAAGGTGCCTTGGTGCGCTTTCACCAACCAATTTGCCTTGGTTTCTGATACTTATCCTGCCTCTGTATGTTCTCTTTGCTCATCTCCTGGTGCCCCTTGGGGGGGAGGGGGGGGCGGGCAGGGGGATGAAACTCTTTATGCCTTGTAGTACTTTTACAGATACCTGCCATCAAGTTTTAAGTAGGATTGACTAAAAATAGATGGCAAGCCTCACTGTCCCATTGTAAAATTGATTCCCCCATAAATTTTAATGGGGATAAATGGAAGAAAAGATTATCAAAACAGGTATATTCTGATAAACAAAACACCAAAATCGTAGGAAATCAGTATTGTGTGGCAGAGGCAAACAATCCCGAGGTGCCAAAGCTTGAAGGTAAGTGACACAGAGCTGTTTATGATTATTGCTGTGGCTGTCTGTACCCAAGAAAGATGACAGAGGTGGCAGTAGGCACTGTGTGGTGGGTGGGGGTGCAAGGAAGGAGGTTCGCCTAGGATGCCAATTCTGTATATACATGTATTCCACAAGGTGAGGCTCTAGGCACCATTGGGTATTAGAGAGATATGGTGAATTATTGATTTTATTGAATTCAGAATAAAAATTGCCTAGCAAAACCAGCCAGCTAAGCTAACCACTGAGAATCAAGTACTGTAGCACTCTTCCACCTAATCCATTCAAGATCAGTTTAAGTCTTCTGCTGATTAAATGGAATACACAACATCTTACTTCAGATTCAAATAAATACAGAACAGATTGATTCAACAGAAAACACAATTGAAGCTCCACACATCTGCTGATTAAAGGGAATACACAATTTCTGATTGACTGATTCACCAAAATACACAACTAAAAGTTAATCAAAGGCCATTTTCATACCCCCCATCACTCCAACAATTTTAATCCCATCATACAGTTATCACAATCAAGGGTCTGCTGAAGGATGAGGTCACCATATTGTACTTCTGTATTTCTATGAAATCAAATAGGACTAAGAACTCTGCAAAAAGGGGAAAAAAAAGAAAGAGAAAGGGAGGCCAGCAGCTTATTCTGAACAGCAGAAAGAAGAACTCTTCATTATCTGATGAAGACAAAGAAATAAACATCTCCACAAGTAAAGCAAAGCATAAAGAGTTATTCTAAACAACCATCAATATAGAGCCATCTCCAGAAACTCCAGAAAGAAATGCAACATGCTAACCAGCAATATTTGCAGTGAGTTAATCTTGATCCAGTATACTCGGGTCACACTTTGTAGCAAGCCAGCTTTTTTTTTTTTTTAAATTAGGTTTTAATCAGTTTTATACCAACTAAAGATAAAGACAATCAGAAAGGAAAATATACCATCATACAAGATCATCACTAAAAGGAAATGGAATCTGATATAGACCACATTACTGGGATTCGGCAGTGGAATTACAATAAACCAAAACAATCAAACTGAGAAATAAGGCACAAAAGCCCACATAACAGGAGGCAAAATCTTATAACTACACTCCCCTACGCAGGGGGAGTGTAGCAAGCCAGCTTTTATTGTCTTTTTTCCCTCCCACCCCCACCCCCGAGGGGTAGTCTTAACTTTATAGGCTCTTAAACCTGTTAAAGGAAAGGAGATGTCCATGTTCACTTTCAGGTGTGACTGGTTATCTTCATCAGGAATACATTAATTAAGGTCCAGAGATTAATTAATCTTGAGGTCAACAAAGTCTATTAAACATATTAGGTACAGTTGTACTGGTATAAGTATCCCCAGCAAACCTAAGTAAGTAAACAACTTAAACACCTAAACAAAACCTTAAAACTAAGATGCAGACAGCAGTCTAGCAGCAAGATGGGGGCTTTCCAGTTTTTTGCACTGAGTATTACATGTATGGTTTTCTCCCAGTTGGTGAGAGGCCTTACATGTGCACTAGGTGCAAGGAGCTCTTTGATCTCGGGTAGAGTCCGATCTCTGGAGGCTAGAGCAGCAGACTTGGAGAACATAAGGAAGACAGAGAAGTATATATAGACAAGACCTACAGAGACATAGTACTGAAGTCCCACCTCCAGTCTGGCAGCCTCCCTGTTGCCATGGAAGAGCTGTGACTGGAGAGTATCAGCCAGGTTTGGTAGGAAATTATCCTATAGCTAGGACCTGTCTTCCAGGTGATGTAAAACCCTCTTGCACTGAGGAGGTTTCTCCAGGGCCATGTGCCCATTAGGATAACCATTATAATTGGTGATTTGATCATTAGGCATGTAAATAACTGGGTGAATTGTGGATGTATCGCCTGGTGTGAAGGTAGCAGACCTCACGCACCACCTAGACAAGGTTTTTGATAGCGCTGGGGAGGAGTCTGCTATCTTGGAACATGTTGGTACCATTGACATAGGAAAGTGTGGTAGGGAGGTTCTGGAGGCCAAATTTAGGCTTTTAGGTAGGAAATTGAAATCCAGAACTTCCAGGGTAGCATTCTCAGAAATGTTTCTCATTCTACACACTGGACCAAATGGTAGGCAGAGCTCCAGAGTCTCAATGTATGGATGAGACAGTGAACATAAGAACATAAGATATGCCATACTGGGTCAGACCAAGGTCCATCAAGCCCAGTATTCTGTTTCCAACAGTGGCCAATCTAGGTCATATGTACCTAGCAGTTTCTCCAAGAGACACAAGTTCCACAATGCTTGTACTGGGTCAAGCATTGATATCTTCGGTTACTTCTTTTTTTTTTTAAATTCTTTATTTTCGTTTTACAACTACAAAGGAAGGAAGACATACAACTAAAAGACAATACATACATGGAATATGATACATACACCAAAGTAAACCCCCGCCACCCCCTCCCCCCTGCTTCTTCTCTAGAAAACCAAATCATTCTCGGAGCGGGCGTATACTGACATTAATGAGTTTCAAAACCTAACAGCGATCTGAAACATGATGAATGTACATTAAACCGACATGTCGAAGCAATAAACAGATTATACATGATCATTGAGCATCTGCCATTTAGACAAGCGAGAATGAATTTGGGCATGGAAAACAGCTCTCCGAAATATCTGCTCATATTTGCTATATAAGCAGACAAGATTCACTATTCATTGACAGTAAGTCGAGAGCTATCCTTCTAAGTCCTCGAGATTAAACATATGGCTATACCCAGCATGAAATCAGGAGAGAGCGACCCTTCTTAGGAAGAGAGGGGACCTCCGCCACTAAGCGGAGTCTCACAGTCTTCCAAGAAAGAGGCTCGTGAAGGTGTAAGATAAGTGAAATACGACCCCAGACCCGCCCCCAGAAACCTGTAATTAAAACATTCATAAAGAACATGAGCAAGGGTTCCCACATCAGGATGGCAAGACCTACACTGGTCCCTGGCAGTTGTGTTCCATTTGGCTATTTTTCTGGAATATAGGAACAGCTATGTGCAAAAGACAAGAGTTGAGTTTGGGCCACTGAGGCAGAGCGGGAGACCCGCACTTTTTTACTCCGGAAAACGCTCCAATGCACAGGGATTAAAGTGGTTTGCGGTTAGCGATCCCAGGCTTGTTGAACTCTGCAGGTGACTGCATCTGTACCCTGACATAATAGTTTGGAAAAGTTAGAGGCTATCCTATGTGTACTACTAATAGAGTGAAATAGTTCTAATAGCCCATCCTTAAGAAAGACAGAAGGCGGCATGATTGGAGCACTTTTGAGGCAGCATGGAAACTACAAAGCGCGATGTGGCTCTTGGGGGGACCACTTGTCCTAGGCGGCTATTGGTCTATCAGGGGATCAAGAACTAAATTGAAATCCCCCCCGATATCAAGGAAGTATTAGCAGAGGCCTGCGTAACCTGAGCAATAATAGCAAAAGGGCAGGGTCATCCACATTAGGAGCATGAAGGCATATACATGTAGCTTTAAAGTTACCTATCTTGAAGTGAACTCTGGGCCATCTACCCGCTGTATCTAAGCAAGTCGCAACAAGAGTAGCATGCCGAGATTTCCTATCCAATATGGCAACCCCACATTTCCTAGGAACGGCTGGGGAATAGGTGGCCACCATGTAAGGTTTAATATTGAGGTTGAGAGTTTCCTTCGAATTGAAATGTGTTTCTTGGAGGAAAATCAGGTTCGCAGCTTCATGACTTGGATAGCTTAGGAGTTTCCTCCGTTTTATCGGATTATGGAATCCTTGTACGTTCAATAAGAAAATCTGACATGGTGCCATCAATCGATAATAGACATTTTAGGTAAGAGCGCTTGAAAACTTGCAACATAATCAGAATCTGTACAATAATGTCATAAACACCAAGTATGCTGGCCAATACACCCATATTGAAAAGTATGTACCAAAGTAACTTAGAGAAGAAGCAAAACCCCCAATGAATATGGCGACCAGATGTCTGCGGGAGGAGGCCCTAGAGAGGGAGATATTGACATAATAAAAGAAAAGAAACACCAGAGTCCATAAGAAACACTGTCTCTGATACTCGTCGAGGCTGCTATGGGTAGATGGAGTCGGGTCCCATATATCTTCAAAATAAGGCAACAAACCGCCCTCGACAGACTCTTCACTGCGCTGCGGTAAATCCAACATGGCAGGTACAGCGGACGTGAGAGTACTGGCAGGAAGATTCTGGAAGTCAGCGCATCAAGTCGGCTTCTTTAGAGTCCAAAAACTCCGCTAGTAGATCAGGGTCCTCAAATGTTCTTGTCTGATTGTGAAGCGTGACTCGGAGCTTGGCCGGGTACATCAGGCCATAGCGTGCTTGTAGTTGTTGAAGCCTCGGCCGAAGTTCCAGAAAGCGCTTTTGGCGGTCGACCGTGGGTTTAGCCAAGTCAGGATAGAAGGAGACCTTGTGGCTCTCAAACTCCATATGGCCCTTTGCCCGGGAGGCACTGAGAATTTGTTCCACATGTTGATATCTCAAAAGTCGAAAGATGATAGGCCGCGGGGTCTTCCTGTTGAGCGTTATGTTCGTGGGTACACGATGAGCGCGATCGATCTCCAATTCTTTGGTAAAGGTGATTTGGAGCAGGGAAGGGAGGATTTTACCCCAAAACTCCTTCATGTCTCCCAATTCCGCTCCCTCCGGTATGCCCACGAGTCGTAGGTTGTTGCGGCGCGCTCTATTATTGCCGTCTTCCACTTCTTTCTGCAAGGCCCGCACCTGACGTTCAACTTTGTCGAGTCTGGACAGCCGGACCGCATGGGAGTCTAAGATACTCTCCATTTTGTCCTGACGCGAAGAGAGCCCCTCTAGCCTGCCTTGCAGTACACCAAGATCTTCCCTCAGCGCTCGAAGTGCTTCACCGTTTGACTGCACGAGGTCCTTAACCCCTCTAATTTCTGCGAGGATTTCCTGCTGCATTTCGGGGCCCTCGCAGAAAGCCAGCCCCTTCTGCGGGGACGGGGGTTCAGTTTTGGAGCGTTTACCTGAGAAGCCGCTGGAGACCCAAATTCCAGGCGCGTGGGTTTGGTCCCCGCCATCTCACCAATATGCCCCGGCAAGATCAGAGCAGAAATTCAAGTTTGTCCGGTGTTAATTCAGGATTCTGAGTAGGCCTCTCGGGAGCCTCAGCGTTATGCGACCATCCCGCTGGACATCGGGCTCCGCCCCCCATCTTCGGTTACTTCTTAATAATGGTTTATGGACCTTTCCTCCAGGAACTTGTCCAAACCTTTTTTAATAACTAAATCTATATAACTGCTCATTCAACCAATTCGACAGAGTTGAAATATCTAGAGGAATTCTCCAGCTGATCTCAGATCAATACGTGCATCACTCTCACGTTTCAAAAGAAACTTCAATGGTGTGCCGATTTCACATCAAGGATCTGCTGAGTTTTCTAATTATATGTCAAATTCATGTGCCAATAGTTCCAAATTAGCAATGTGGTTTCAAATTAACGATGCTGCTGGGCACCAAACTCGAAGATTGTAAAGATAAAAATATAAAAAATACTTAGCTTAGTGTTCAAAAAAGCCCAGCATACTGCAGCATAGAAAATTGGATTGCTACTTTGCTATTGTCCAAATCCCGACGCTAATAATTTTGGCGCCTTGCGTTTCACACTGAGGCGGTTCATCAGGGGAATCAAAGATCTCGTGAAAATCTCAAAATAAATGCTGCCCACGTTCCACTGAAGGATCTTCTTATCTTTACTCAAAGACCATCGGGAAAGACGCCGCACCTTTTTTAAACCCAGCTACACTAACAGCCTTTACTACATCCTCCGGTAACAAATTACAGAGTTTGATTACACGTTGAGTGAAAAAATATTTTCTTTTATTAGTCTTAAATAGTTTACCCTGTAGCTTCATTGCATGTCCCCTAGTCTTTCTATATTCTGATAACGTAAACAATCGATCTACGTTTACCCGTTCCACTCCGTTCATTAATTTATAGACTTCTATCATATCTCCCCTCAGCCGTCTCTTTTCCAGGTTAAAGAGCCCTAACCTTTTTAGCTTTTCCTCATAGGAGTATCCTTCCATCCCCTTTACTATTTTGGTGGCTCTTCTCTGAACCTTTTCTAAAATCGCTATATCCTTTTTAAGATACGGCAACCAGAATTGCACACAGTATTCAAGGTGCGGTCTCACCATGGAACGATATAGAGGCATTATAATATCTTTTGTTTTATTTTCCATTCCTTTAATTATCATACCTAGCATTCTATTTCCTCTCTTGGCTGCCGCTGCACACTGGGCCGAGGGTTTTAACATGGTATCCACAATGACGCCTAAATCGTTTTCCTGGGTGGTGGTTCCTAATGTGGAACCTTGCATCGTGTAACCATAGTTTGGGTTGTTCTTCCCTAGATGCATAACCTTGCACTTGTCCACATTAAATTTCATCTGCCATTTTGATGCCCAGTCTTCCAATTTATCAAGATCCTCTTGCAATTTTTCACAATCCTCTTGGGTTTTAACAACTTTAAATAGTTTTGTGTCATCTGCAAATTTGATAACCTCACTCGTTATTCCACTTTCCAGGTCATTTATGAATATGTCAAAAAGCAGCGGACCCAGCACAGATCCCTGGGGTACACCACTATTCACCTTTCTCCATTGGGAAAATTGGCCATTTAGCCCTACCCTCTGCTTTCTATCTTTTAACCAGTTTCTGATCCACAATAGTACACTGCCTCCTATCCCATGACTCTTTAGTTTTGCCAAAAGTCTCTGATGAGGGACCTTGTCAAAGGCTTTCTGAAAGTCCAGATATACAATATCAACCGACTCACCTTTGTCCACCTGTTTATTCACTCCTTCAAAAAAACATAACAGATTAGTAAGACAAGATCTTCCTTGTCTAAAGCCATGTTGGCTGTCTCCCATTAGGTCGTGACTATCTACATGCTGAGTAATTTTATTCTTTATGATGGTTTCTACCATTTTTCCCGGTACTGACGTCAGGCTCACCGGTCTGTAGTTTCCCGGATCACTCCTGGAACCCTTTTTAAAAATTGGTGTTACATTGGCGATCCTCCAATCTTCAGGTATTAGAGACGATTTTAATGATAGTTCACAGATTACTAATAGCAGGTCTGCATATTTCAGTTCTTTCAACACCCTTGGATGTATACCATCCGGCCCAGGTGATTTGCTACTCTTCAGTTTATCTAATAGTTGTAAGACATCTTCCCGATGTATCGATATTTCCTTCAATTCTTCCGCACCTTTAAATACCACTTCAGTCATGGGTAACATCCCTACATCTTCCTCAGTAAAGACTGAAGCAAAGAATTCATTCAGTCTCTCCGCTAACGCCTTGTCGCCTCTTAGTGCTCCTTTAACCCCTTTATCATCTAATGGACCAACTGACTCTCACAGGTTTTTTGCTACGAATGTACTTGAAAAGGTCTTTATTTCGTGTTTTTGCTTCCGCAGCAAGCTTCTTCTCAAATTCTCTCTTTGCCTGCCTTATCAATGTCTTGCATTTGACTTGCTGGTGCTTGTGCTGTTTCCAGGTTTCGTCATTTGGCTCTTTTTTCCATTTTCTGAAAGACCTCACCTTTAAACCATGCTGGCAGTTTTTTGGACTTCCTTCCACTTTTCTTAAAGCGTGGAATACAGCTGGTCTGGGCTTCCAAGATAGTATTTTTCAACAACATCCAAGCTTGATGTACGTCTTTAACCTTTGCAACTGCTCCTTTTAGTTTTTTCTTAACTGTTTTCCTCATTTTATCATAGTCTCCCTTTCGAAAGTTAAAGGGTAGTACTGTGGATTTCCTTACTATCCCTCCTCCACTAATTAAATCAAAGGCGATCATGCTATGATCACTATTGCCAAGTGGCCCCAACACCCCAACAACTTCCAGTGGTACAAGGAAGAGGGGTTTGGATTTGTTAGTAACTGGGCAACATTCTGAGGAAAGGAGAGGCTTTTTTCAAAGAAATGGGCTCTACTTTAACCAAGAAGGAACTAGGCTGCTGGCATTTATAATTCACTGACAGTGGTTTTGGAAGTTTATAAATAAAAATACAGCTTGAAAGGAACTCAGGTTTCGTACAGGAAAGAGAAGATTCAACATAAACATAACAGTAACAAAGTGGTAACCTATGGCCAGGCCAACTGGACCAGTTTTGCCACACTTTTTCCTAGTCTGCTGCGGACTAGGAACAAGTCTTAAGGTTTTTAATTTTTTGAAGGCAGGTTCTAAACGAATGACAGGGGAAAGGCTGTTCCACAAAGAAAAAAAGCAGATTTGCATGTAATTTTAAATTTAACCCTGGGGGGAGGGAATGACTAACCGATTTCCATGTAATGAATGAAGACAATGCGGAGGTGCGTAAGGGGTTATAAGAGCTGAATGGTATGAAGGGGCTTCATTGTGGATTGCTTTAAAAGTCAGAGAGAGGATTTTGTATTGTATGCAAAAGAAAATTGTAAATCAATGATGCTGAATAAACAGAGGGTTTATGTGATCAGATGTTTTATCTTGAGACAAAACGCCCAATGCTGTGTTCTGGATTGTTTGAAGTCTTTTTATTAGGTAGACAGCAAGCCCAGCATAGACAGTATTACAATAGTCATTGAGTGATGATGGCACTGAGAAGAATGGAAGTCTGTGTAGCAGGGTCTAGAAGTGGATACAAAGCCCAGAAATGACAAAAAGCTGTGAAGGCAGAATTAGTCAAGTGGGAAATTTGGGTAGCAAAGGATAGATCTAAATCAATGAAAATACCTAAATATTTTAAATGTGTTCTTTTTAGGGAAAGGGGACATTTATTAAGTACGTGGGCTAACGAAGGTACAGTTGAGGTACCTGTGAACCAAGTAGCTGATGATTTCTACTGATCAATTTTCAGAGTGTTATGTAGCCATGTTGCAATCTTTTTCAGATTGGTGTTTAGCACAGTGAGATTGGGATGAAGACTATCAACTTGAGCGAGTAGAAGTATATTGTCAGCCTAAATGTAACAAGACTGATCTAAGGATTGTATAAGGGTGGCCAAGGGACCGAGATAAATATTAAACAGTAAAGGTGAGAGAATGGATCCTTGAGGCGCTCAAAACAGCAAAGGGTGAGTCGAAGAGGATTCCTGGTAAACGTAGATCAGTTGTTTATGCTATCAAAAAGTAGAAAGACTAGGGGACATGCATTGAAGCTACAATGTAATCCATTTAAGACTAATAAGAGAAAATATATTTTTTTTCACTCAATGCATAATCAAACTCTGGAATTTGTTACCAGACAATATAGTGAAGACTGTTAGTGTAGCTGGGTTTAAAAATGGCATGGACACGTTCCTGGATGAAAGGTCCATAAACCATTATTAAAGAGGACCCGAGAAATCCACTGCTTGCCCCGGGACAAGCATTGTGGAACCTGTATGTGTTTTTGGGAACCTGCCAGGTACTTGTGACCTGGATTGGCCACTGTTGGAAACAGGATACTGGGCTTGATGGACCTTGGTCTGACCCAGTTTGGCATTTCTTATGTTCTTAATTGATAATTTAGGCTTTTACCAGTTTCCTTATGGCATGTTTTCCTTGCATAAGATCCCAAAAGAAATTAGGAGGGTTATTTTGGAAGCCCTATGTGTGCCTTGGATGTCTGAAAACAGGCATCAAAACATCCAAAGCACAGAGAAATCCCCGGAGCCAATTTAGAAGCCAGCGTGAAAACATCCAAGTCAAATGGGGACATGGTGGAGGCATGGTCGAAGCGTTGTCAAGAACTTGGATGTCCCTGCCTGATTTCAGCAATGTCCTGGATGTTCCAAGTTGTATCAAAGGTTATACCTGTTTCTAAAAGTGATCATTTTGTCAGGAAAGCATCTGGAGGGTGTGGAGAAGGTGGTATACTCATATCCCTTTTATTTTACAATATGTCAGCAAACACTCACAAGGAGGGGGATTCATGCTTTTGTTCTGCCATGCCACTGGATCATGTGCAACCTTGCTTGAGATGGATGTACCTGCCCTACAGTTTCATAGCAGGGACATCCATATGGACACCGGCATGGGCGTCCATGTGGAATGCATCTATGTTTCTAACACTGGGGCAAAACATAAATGTCCCAGGCATTTTTCTGCATGATTTGTCCTGGACCTCCCAGATTGCATGTGTATATAGTTGAGTGTTCTTGAATAGAACTGCTCTTCAACTTAAGAAAGAGAGCATTGTCCTTAATTATATATTATTCATGAACATGTTGCAGAGCAGGATCTAAATGACGGCTAATGTATATTCCCCAATACATAAATATATATTAATTCCTTTTCAGGAAATATTTAATCTTTTAACATTTTTAATTTGTGGTTAAATGTGTGCAAGGTTAATAATGAACAATATATTATTGTTTTCCTAAAAGGTAATGAGAAGGCATTGAAGTATTACATTGGGCCCGATATTCGAGGCATTTATATGGTTTACGGCCCTGTAAACCATGTAAATGCTGCTTTCCGGGATATTCAATGGCACTAACATTCAATGGCTTCTCCCTTATACACCCCAAACTAACCACTTAGCATAGGGCGTGTTGGGGATATTCCGGGGAGGAGCAGAGGTAGCGATACTTGATAACCAGGCAGCACCGATATTGCATGCTGCCAAGTTAGCGACCTGTGTCTAAGAGATAAGTGAGGCAAAAGCTCACCCATCTTTAAGCGCAGGCGCTAACTAGGCAGTATGCAATATCGCTGCTGCCACGTTATCGACTGCAGTTGAGAGGCAGTGCGGCGATCCTGGATATTCAATGCCAGGGCCACATATGACCCTGGCATTGAATATCCAGGGTTAGATGATAGCAGGGAGGGCTATGCGCCTCCTAATTCAATATCGGGCCCATTGTTTTCTGCTGTTTTCAAACAGAAAAAAAGAGTATCTGGTTTGTAATTCTGCTTTAGTGAAATATATCCTCACTGGTACTAGTAAAAACAGTCACCACACTTCTTTTCTTATAAACTGATGTTTCATTTACAATAACTTTGACGTTTATTTCTTCCTTTCCTGCCAAGACATGTTTGGTGAAAGCATGTTCGTTATGCTGAAACAGACAACTAGCAACTCTTAATCTTGTAGCATCGTTCTTGCTTAGAAATATGACAGTATTTTCATTCTAAATGTCCAGCCCACTTAAAGTGATAAGCAGTGCCCCCAACTATGCCACCCAGGGGGTTGGGGGGCACCATAACATGGTGGAGCCTGGAGAGTTGTAAGGGGAAGTGACACGGGGAAGCTTGAGAGGGGATGGGCCAATGGGCTGTAGAGTGAGGAGAGGGAAGAAGGGCAGGATAGGAATTTTTATGGGCATTCGGGGTTTGAGGAAGGTGATGTGGGGAGTGGGAGCAGTCTTACCATGGGTTCTTCTTTCATTCGGGCCATTTTGGAGGGTTTCCCCAGAATCTCCATGGTGTCTGGGCAGGCATCCGAGGTCGAAACAAGCTTGCGGTTGTCAGTTCGTGACAGGGCTGTTCTCGGCTGAGCAGCTGAGTCTCGCAGCTGTGAGAGAAAGTAGGCTGTGGCAGGGGCCTAGTGCCGGTTGTATACCAGCTGCTGAGGATGTGTCTGTGTGCCTATCAGCAGCTAGGAGAAGAACTGGCTGTTTGAGAGGGAGGTGGGGGAGGCAGATTGGGGGGACCTGGTCAGTGTGGTACCAATGAGCCCTCAGAGGGGCCAAAGAGTCCAGGCTGGGAGAGGGAAGAAAAGCAAAGGATCCCACAATAAATCTGCAAGTCATAAATCATGGGAAAGGGCTGCAAAGGGCAAAAAGTGAAGCTCAGGGCCTCAAGGAAGTGGGGCCATCCCAAATTTGCTTCCCCCAGAGGCCCAGCGGCAGCATGTGGCAGTTTTTGTGTTGTATTATGGAAGCTGGAGCAAGATGAAAAACTAGATGCAGAGGAAATGATTAAAATTGCGTGAATTTGGTTTAATCCTGATTACACTAGGACCAAAAGGCAAGTTTTTCTCTGCTCCACTTAGCTACAGCTGCTCCTGTATCCTTTCATATAAGAAAGTCTAAGGCACAAAATGTTGTTTTCCAGCAGGACAAGAATGAAGGGTATTGAAGATTATGCTTGCAGGGCAGTTTTGCTGTTAGTGATGACTGGACTTGCTGATGGGAAAAATTCAAGCAGGCAACTGCCACAAGATCTCTGAGACTGCACAATAGATACTGAGACCCTTAGGGAAATCTGTCAGGATACGCATCCTACCATAGCAACAGCTTTGTGGTCTTGGGCACCAGGTGAACCTTACTCAGCTGTGTGTGAAAGCAATGAATGTTTAAAAGTACCAGCTCTATGCTTCACACCCATTGGAAGCAACTTAACCACTTTTGTACTCTGATCTGACCCTGAATAAAAGGGAATCCACAACACAACATTCATTTCCTCATTATAGAGATATGCAACTTGTTTTGTACCCTGATCTGAGTTTCCACAATACAGTACTTGACTTCCAATCCAAAATTCAGCAGCTCAATATCTGTGCAAGCATGTGATGTTTTAAACTTCTCATGGGGAAAGCATGTCATACTAGCATAAGAAACCCACCAGTGCCCTTACAACATGGGCTTTATAGATTATTACAATAAAAACCTAATACTCCTAGGCACAACAAAACAAAACTTGAGAAGACTACAAATTGCACAAAATGCAGCGGCCAGGACCATTATGAAGGTCCCCACATTTCAACATATCACTCCGATACTGGAGAACTTACACTGGCTTCCGATACAAAGCCGAATAATACACAAAACTCTTACAACTGCCTTCAAAACTCTAAACAACATGGCACCACCCACTCTAGCCAACCTCATCACTAAACAACCTACTAATAACTTACACAGGAGAGATCATACAAACAAATTAAGGACTCCAAAAGAATTTATAAAATCCAGAAAGATAACAAACAAAAAGGCATTCTCACACGCTACCCCCACTCTATGGAATGCCCTTCCAGTTGAAATAAGATCACTTGTAGAGATTAAAGAATTCCGCAAAAAACTTAAAACGCACCTGTTCACATCATACTACGGATCTTTGCCAAACACACCTCCCCTGCTAGAAAATGGATAATACCATGTAAGTTTCTCCATAAACCAAACTAGAATTGACAAATGATGTGAAACTCTATATGCTTATTATCCTTAAATGTCACATACAACACTGTATCTATTACTTATTTTGTTCCCTGTAAATAGTTCTTGCTTGTTCCATGTAATGTAATATAGTTGTTATGGTTCTAAGATGTTCACTGTAAAAACAGACACCTGTCTGTTATGTTACCTTGTTCTATGTAAACCGCATTTGATCTTGGGAAGATGCGGTATATAAGAAACTGTTAATTAAATTAAATTAAAGTTAATTAAATTAAATTAAATTAAATTAAAAAGGGTAATTTTAGAAGATCCATTTCTGAGTTGGACATTTGAAAATGGACATTTAGATGTGCAAATTATGGAAGCGTCCTCAGAGCAATTTTAAGAAGCTGGGTATTTAGATGTCCCCAGCGCTAGAACGTCCATGAAGCATGGGAACATGGTAGAGGTGTGCCCTGGTGCTCTGGGAGGAGCAAGGGAGATGCACACCGCGGTGCGACTTCAGACCACCACAAGCATGTCTGGCTGTGGTTGTTCAGGCATCTAT
This sequence comes from Ichthyophis bannanicus, assembly GCA_033557465.1. NCBI lineage: Eukaryota > Metazoa > Chordata > Amphibia > Gymnophiona > Ichthyophiidae > Ichthyophis > Ichthyophis bannanicus. The sequence goes on along the minus strand of CM066036.1, from coordinate 727,757,879 downwards.
GCCTATATCTGCTCCTGGCCATGAATAAGGTGCAAAAAATGCTTGTTTCGTGGCTTCAACGCTTCCGGGAGAAGAGCAAAATGCAATTTCATTACCGCAGTTAATATTTCCAGATCAAAGAAATCTGCATGTACTGTAAATACAAAAATGCCCACTGCCACATGTCTGAGTATCTGAAATGGCAGACCAGGACTTGCAAGTCTCATAACATAGACATCCCCCTTCTGAGCCACCCTGGCTGAAACATCCAAGTACCCGCTCTGCAGGCATGCAATTTGCGGTTGTGAAATGGCTTACACCCATGCATATATCCGACCATGCTGTTTGCGCAGGACACTTCTCCAGAACAAATCACTGTGGCATTCATTTTTTGGGATTATATGTGCCTTACTTCACTGCTGCCACTCCCCTGGATATGTGCAATCTTTATTTTCTTTTAAAACCAAACAAGACAACCATTACAAACAGAGTAAAAGAATGTGTAATATCAACCCTTCACCCCCCCCCCCCCCGGGTGGCTCACATAAAAAAAAGGTAATTATAAGGCATATTAAACAGATTGAGTCATATAAGAGTCAAGGGTTAACCATTTCCATACGCTTCCCAACTGCAGAGTTGTCATGGAGTAATAAGCCAGATAATAGCGATGGTGCAGGCAGACCAAGTTTCACTAGTAATCCACATCCACAGCTGCTGACTCCTTCCAGTGAGAGATCTTAGCTTGAGTGCAAGGCTTAACAGGATATCCAGTAAGAAATGATCTTCCTTCCGCAGTGAGAGGATACCAGCAAGAGATAAGAACATAAGATATGCCATACTGGGTCAGACCAAGGTCCATCAAGCCCAGTATCCTGTTTCCAACAGTGGCCAATCTAGGTCATACGTACCTAGCAGTTTTCCCAAAAGACACAGGTTCCGCAATGCTTGTACTGGGTCAAGCATTGATATCCTGGGTCCCTTCTTAATAATGGTTTATGGACCTTTCCTCCAGGAACTTGTCCAAACCTTTTTTAAACCCAGCAACACTAACAGCCTTTACTACATCCTCCGGTAACAAATTCCAGAGTTTGATTACACGTTGAATGAAAAAATATTTTCTTTTAGTAGTTTTAAATAGTTTACCCTGTAGCTTCATTGCATGTCCCCTAGTCTTTCTATATTCTGATAACATAAACAATCGATCTATGTTTACCCGTTCCACTCCGTTCATTAATTTATGGACTTCAATCATATCTCCCCTCAACCGTCTCTTTTCCAGGTTAAAGAGCCCTAACCTTTTTAGCCTTTCTTCATAGGAGTATCCTTCCATCTCCTTTACCATTTTGGTGGCTCTTCTCTGAACCTTTTCTAATAACGCTATATCCTTTTTAAGATACGGCGACCAGAATTGCACACAATATTCAAGGTGCGGTCTCACCATGGAACGATATAAAGGCATTATAATATCTTTTGTTTTATTTTCCATTCCTTTCCTTATGATACCTAGCATTCTATTTGCTCTCTTGGCTGCAGCTGCACACTGGGCCGAGGGTTTTAACATGCTATCCATAATGATGCCTAAATCTTTTTCCTGGGTAGTGGTTCCTAATGTGGAACCTTGCATCGTGTAACCATAGTTTGGGTTGTTCTTCCCTAGGTGCATAACTTTGCACTTGTCCACATTAAATTTCATCTGCCATTTTGATGCCCAGTCTTCCAATTTATCAAGATCCTCTTGTAATTTTCCACAATCCTCTTGGGTTTTAACAACTTTAAATAGTTTTGTGTCATCTGCAAATTTGATAACCTAACTCGTTATTCCACTTTCCAGGTCTTTTATGACTATGTCAAAAAGCAGCAGACCCAGCACAGATCCCTGGGGTACACCACTATTCACTCTTCTCCATCGGGAAAAATGGCCATTTAGCCCAACCCTCTGCTTTCTATCTTTTAACCAGTTCCTGATCCACAATAGTACACTGCCTCCTATCCCATGACTCTTTAGTCTTGCCAAAAGTCTCTGATGAGGGACCTTGTCAAAGGCTTTCAGAAAGTCCAGATACACTATATCAACTGACTCACCTTTGTCCCCCTGTTTATTCACACTTTCAAAAAAACATAATAGATTAGTCAGACAAGATCTTCCTAGTCTAAAACCATGTTGGCCGTCTCCCATTAGGCCATGACTATCTACATGCTGAGTAATTTTATTCTTTATGATGGTTTCTACCATTTTTCCCAGTACTGATGTGAGGCTAACCGGTCTGTAGTGTCCCGGATCACCCCTGGAACCCTTTTTAAAAGTTGGCGTTACATTGGCGATCCTCCAATCTTCAGGTATTACAGATGATTTTAATGAAAATTCACAGATTACTAATAGCAGGTCTGCAATCTCATATTTCAGTTCTTTCAACACCCTTGGATGTATACCATCAGGCCCAGGTGATTTGCTACTCTTCAGTTTATCTAATAGTTGTAACACATCTTCCCGATGTATTGATATTTCCTTCAATTCTTCCGCACCTTTAAATACTACTTCAGTCATGGATAACATCCCTACATCTTCCTCAGTAAAGACCGAAGCAAAGAATTCATTCAGTCTCTCCGCTATAGCCTTGTCGCCTCTTAGTGCCCCTTTAACTCCTCTATCATCTAATGGACCAACTGACTCTCTCACAGGTTTTTTGCTACGAATGTACTTGAAAAAATCTTTATTTCACATTTTTGCTTCCTCAGCAAGCTTCTTCTTAAATTCTCCCTTTGCCTGATTTATCAATGCCTTGCATTTGACTTGCCAGTGCTTGTGCTGTTTCCAGGTTTCGTTGTTTGGCTCTTTTTTCCATTTCCTTAAAGAGGCTTTTTTGGCAACAACAGCCTCTCTGACCTCCTCTTTAAACCATGCTGGCAGTTTTTTGGACTTCCTTCCTCTTTTCTTAAAGCATGCAATACAGCTGGTCTGGGCTTCCAAGATAGTATTTTTCAACAACACCCAAGCTTGATGTAAGTCTTTAACCTTTACAACTGCTCCTTTTAATTTTTTCTTAACTATTTTCCTCATTTTATCATAGTCTCCCTTTGAAAAGTTAAAAGGTAGTACTGTGGATTTCCTTACTATCCCTCCTCCACTAATTATGATCACTATTGCCAAGTGGCCCCAACACCCTTATCTCTTGCACTAGATCTGGTGTTCCCTAGATTTTCCAGTAAGAAATGATCTTCCTTCCACAGTGAGGGGATACCAGCAAGAGATTTATAAACCACTATGCAGAAGATAAGGGGCTCACATATGTGAAGTAAATTGGAAATCCGAAACCAAACTTGTTGCCAATATTGGATATTAGAGCATGTGCGATAGTGTGCCTATGGAAGATGCACAGGTCCAGCAGTGATGGCCTTGCTGGGGCTTCCATTTAGAAAGAGTGATTAGGGTAATATACACTCTGTGCACCAGAAAGTAAAGGGATTGAGTAAGCGACACTGAATGGGAAAATCAGATTGATTTACCCCAAAATTTATCCCATTGAGTCCTAGAGAGTAATTCTCCCGCATCAGATTCCCAAAGACACTGAGTATCAGAGCAGGTGCGACTCGTCCTAGTAATGAAAGTCTCATAAAGATGAGAGACCACTCTTGTGGAGGTAAGAAGGTCACACAGTTGGACCTTTCCTCAAGAATACTATCAAGGGTAAGTCCTGCCATAATGAGAGTGGCAAAAGCTGGTAGCATTGGAAGAGACAGCAGGGCGGGAGGTCAAAATCCCACTGAAAGTGCTCAGATGTTTTAAATGCACTGTTCATGAGGAGTTGTCCCATTGTCCATACTACCTGTGCTTACCAATTGCCCCAGTAGATGGGGTGGTTTTGTATACGAAAGTGTGGGTTCAACCAAAGTGGCTTTTTTTTGCATATTGAAAGGGGGGCTTACTCTGTAAGAAGAAAACACAGAAGGCCTCTTGTGTGGATAGAATAATCGGTGATGGATCCTTAAGACCAACATGTGTCATATCTAGGAGAAGATGCATGGGGACCAGAGCAACGAAACTGTGTTCCACCTACAGCCAGGTTGGAGTGTCGAAGGGATTTATTTATTTATTTAGTAAACATTTGTATACCGCTACTTCCTACGATCAGTAGCGGTTTACTTTACAGAATCATAATGTATCGTACAATACAGTGAATCTTTAAGATACACATTTCGATTGGGCAATGATTTACATAAACAGGAATTAGCTATTAGATTCATTATACATTGGATTGGGGCTAACAAATCGAAATATACATTTGATTGTAGGTGCGTGGGTGGGGCCAAAAATGTACAAATATACAAGATTACATACCGGTACTCTAAATGCCGTCGTGGCAGGCAGAAACCATCTAGTTGAAGTGTTTGAGGATATATGAAAAATGATATCATCTGAAATCAGGAAAATGTACCCCACCTTTGGACTTAGGAAGTTTCAGTTTCCAGGCTGCAATATGAGATGGCTTACCTTTCCAGAGAAAATGCAATAGTAGTTTCTCCATTTTTTTTGTAAAAGGAGACCAGATACAGCATAGGAAGCATGCTAAGGATTCAAGTCACTTTTGGAACAAGTACCATCTTGATAGTTTCTAGCCTATCTCACCAAGTCAAAAAGTAAGGGGACCAGTGCAGAGTATGCTCTTGCAGGAGACTAAGGTGCTCAGTTGCATTGTGTGACAGTGCTGCTTGCAGGCTTTAAAATAGGAGTCTGCTCTTTGGAACGCGAAGGGTCACAAGGCTTCTTCAGACACTTGCGCATTAAGGGGGATGACAACAGATTTGGCCCAATTTATCTTATACCCAGAGAGACGAGAGTATTTGTTAAAAACTTCCCAAGCTGTTGGTAAAGATACCACTTTTGCAAGAAGGAGAAGATCATCAGTGTAAGCAGAGACCTTTATTTGATAACCTGCAATTTCAGGGCACTGTTGAATTAATAGAGTTAAAGGCTCAAGGGTAAGGTTAAAGAGGAGTGGAGATGGGGGCAACTCTGTCATGTGCCCTTATGAAGTATAAAGGAGTCAGAAAAAGTGGAGTCAGCAAGGATATGTGGCATTGGATAGATGCATAGTAAATGAACTTTGTCTATAAACTTTTAACCCAGACCAAGCCATTTTTGTACCTAAAAGAGAAAAGACCATTCAAGCCTGTCAAAGACCTTTTCAGCATATAAAAATAAACCTACCAAAGGAGCAGCAGTTTTATTGGCTAGGGATAAGACATCCTGCATAAAAATGCTCTCTATCCAGTGGTAGTTTGTTTGTCGGATTTTTTCATTCAAAGCCACTACAGCGACAAACCACCTACCGCTGGATAGAGAGCATTTTTATGCAGGACATATTGGTATTCATAGGTGACTTGTTTGTCCTGTAAGGATTCAAATTAGGAGGGTTAGGGACATGGCAGAGCAGCCGCCCATTATCTGCAGAAGCTCACCCTGCTACAAATCTACATTGGTCAGGGTGGATCAAGTAAGGGGTGATGGTGTTTAGGCGAGAAGACAAATTTTTTGATACATTTTATAATCTGTATTGAGAAGAGATATGGGTCTGTAGCTTTCGACTTTTTGTGGATCCTTACCAGGTTTTGCAAGAACAGTAATGTGTGCCTCAGCTAGGGAACCCACTGATGGAGCTTGTATGGAGAGTGCATTATAATAGGTCAGTAGGTGTTCAGCCAGCTCCATCTTAAAGATACAATAAAATGAAGAGGAGACTGTCCGGGCCTGAGGCCTTTCCTGGGGACATTTGGTCAATAGCTTGCAAAACCTCCGCCAGCTGGAGGTTTCTATCCAGCACTGTCAATTGGGAGGGTCAAAAGCACCAGTCTGTCCAAGGAACCCACTAAGTTAGCAAATTCTCCAATACTCCCCTGTACTTCTGAGGAATACAATGAGCTATAAAAGTCCCAAAAGCATCTTGTACATCTAGGTCTCCAGAGTCAGCCCGCACAGCTGCAGTTGATCTTCTATTTTTAAGTGAGTTAGCTAATAATTTCCCCGCCCTATTACCCGCCACGTAGTAACAACTGTTTTGAGTAATGGGTAGTTGTTTGATCTCAGAACAAAGAAGCAAATTATACTGGTATCACAGTTTTTCTAGGCTTAGAAGAATAGAAGCCTCAGAGTTCTTTACTAGAAGCTGTTCCCCTGCTCATATTTTAGCATCAAGATCCTGGAGAGTTTGCTGGCACTTCCTTGTAGCACCGATGGAATAGTTAGTAATATGGGCCCTCATATGTGCTTTAAAAGCCTCCCACCAAGCCCAGATCTGAGTGGCTCCTGAGTCATTACAGACAAAATAGGGAACACTGACATGGCCTCTATGACACCAGAAAAATAAGAATACAACAAACACGCATTGGTCCTAAAGAGTAGTACATATAACAGGTGAAGATATACATTGAGTCAGGGGACATGAAGCACAAGCAAACGTAGCAAATCTGCATATACAGGGAGAACCAAACCCACTAATCAGAGGTAAGGTGACCTAGAAGGTTCCTCTAAAATTCCAAGTTCCCCATTCCCCTCCCATTCAGCCAAAGGAAACGATCAGCCATATGATCCATCCACACACTACAGACAAAGAAAATAAAAGGAATAACCACAATTGCCCAAGAAGGCTCTCCCCCAATGCACTTTTCCCCGCACTCACAATGCTATGGTCTAAGTAACAGTATTCTCCTGATGACAATACAGGAGACTGATATAGAGAATAGCTTCAAAAAACATCACTGGAGTCAATCAATAAGCAGGTGAAAAGTCCACTGTGAGGCAAAGAGGGCTTAACTAAATCTGAAGTGTCCAAAATGGTAAAGTACACGCACTTAATAAAAAGGTAGAGACAAAAGAAATGGCAAGTGCGGTCCACAAACAAGCCAGGTCAAAATCACATATTAGGAAAGTGTAAGTGTCAAAATGTCTTGGGCTTACTATACCCCAGAGAACACTCGATCAGTGAGCATTTCACATGAACAGTGAGATGACTGATATTTTGTCAGCTGTTCTCAATGGGTATCCATACCAATGAACTCGCTGAGAGAAGTGCAAAGGACCTCAGAGTCTTCGAATGAGTGTGAGGTTATGCAGGATCACTCTAAGATGGGCTGGATAGAACAAGCCATACTTGACCTGCAGCATTTGTAGCTGTGGCCAGAGCGCCAGTAGTTGTTTCCATCTCCCAGTTATTGTTTTATTCAAATCCGGAAAAAAGAGGACCTTATGCTCATTGTACATTACTGGTGCTCAGAGTCTCGCAGCCTGAAGAATTTGGATAGCCTGAGGGTATCAAAATATCTTCATAATGAAAGGCCTAGGGTACCTTGCTGTAGAGACCCGATGAGAAGGGACTCTATGAGCACATTCAATTTCAAAGGGATGCACCAAGTCTATCTGAAACATTTTAGGCAGAAGTTGCTCCAAAAAGAGGACCGGGTCAGTGCCTTCTGAGCCCTTTGGAATTCCCAGAATGTGCACACTTTTGTGCTGAGACCTGTTGCTGTAGTCCTCCATTTGTCTTTATAGTAAGGCTAAATGCTTCTTATTTTTCTCAGTTTGCTTCAGCAGTTCCTCATGGCACTGGATCTGCACATTGACTGCATCGATCGCAGGGTAAGAGATTCAAACTGGGCATTAAAGGCCACAAGCTCACTCTGGACACTACTTAAGGCCTCTCCATTCAAGGCAAAAAGCTCCTTCACTTGACGAATCTCTTGAAGAATTTCCCGCAAGCCCTCCTCTGAGTCCTTTCCAGACATTACTGCCGAGTACTCCAGATGGGCTGGTTTGAGAGTGGACATGCTCCCCCACTGGATATGGGCAAAAGGACTCAGGGGGAGGACAGGCAGGGAGAAAAACAGGAGACTAGTACTGGGCCACCGGAGTGAGCCCCTTAAGCGGCCATCTTCCTCAGAGGCTGGCTCCGCCCCCAGACACTCCCCTGAATATTTGGACGTTCTGCTCTGCACATCTCAGATTCATCCTAGATTTTTTTATTTATTAGTGCCATCAAGTCAGTGCTGACTCCTGGCGACCCAGCTGCCTCTGTGTTTTCTTGGCAATTTATCACCAGAAGTAGATTGCCAGGCCTTTTCTTCCAAGGCAATGGAGGGTAAAGTGACTTGCCCAAGGTCACAAGGAGTGCCAATGGGCACATTAAGTACATAGAAAGTGTCTTTCTTCTAAATGAATTTTTTATTACATTTACTACACAGTTAAGGAACAGAAGATGGACAAATGCCTCCTAGGATATTCAGTCAGCAGGAATACAAACCAAATTATTAGTGAAGTTAGAGAGAAAAGCAAGGATTCTAAAACTGATGCTATTATTCATCTAGGAACAAATTATCTAACTAGAAAAAGTACCTTTTCAATGCAGAGATTGTACCTTGAGTATTGTGTGCAATTCTGGTTGCCGTATCTTAAAAAGAATATAGCGGAATTAGAAAAGGTACAGAGAAGAGCCACCAAAATGGTAAAGGGGATCGAAGGATACCCCTATGAGGAGAGGCTAAAAAGGTTAGGGCTCTTTAACATGGAAAAGAGATGGCTGAGGGGAGATATGATAGAGGACTATAAATTAATGAATGGAGTGGAACGGGTAAACATAGATTGATTATTTACGCCATCAATTTGTGGATAGACTTGGGGACATGCAATGAAGCTACAGGGTAACCCATATAAGAGAAAATATTATTTCACTCAATGCGTAATCAAACTCTGAAATTCGTTATCAGAGGATGTAGTAAAAGCTGTTAGTGTAGCTGAGTTTAAAAAAGATTTGCACAAGATCCTGGAAGAAAAGTCCATAAACCATTATTAAAGGGGACCCGGGAAATCCACTCATTGTCCCAATACAAGCATTGTGGAACCTGTGTCTTGTGGGGAAACTGCTAGGTAATTGTGACCTAGATTGGCCGCTGTTGGAAACAGAATACTGGGCTAGATGGACCTTGGTCTGACCTAGGGTTGCCAACTTTTTCACCGAGAAAAACCCGACACCTGTGGCTCTCCATGCTCCACCCATTCTCCGCCCCTAGTCCCACCCCTGCCCCGCCCCCAGCCCCACCCACAAAAATTACCGAGGATACGTGTAGGCTAACTTCCTTGGTCAGATAATAATTAAACTGGGAACCCCAAAATCCAAATATGAAATGTATAACACTGGAGAAATAAAACTATAAAGTAATTTCCTCTTGCACTACTAAACAAAAACGCAAAGATGTTAGCAATACACACTTCCCAGACCAGACATATTCCAGTTAATAAATTCAAAATAAAAAGTATTTTTCTACCTTCTGTTTGGGCGTTTTATTTTTCAGTTGCAATTGCTCCAGTCACTTTCTTCTGGTTTCTTTGTGTCTTCTGCGAGCTATCCATTTGTCCTTTCTTCTCTTTTAGATGTTTTTCCATTCTCTCTCTATTTCTGCTTTAACATACTGATTGTTTCCCTTTTGCTCTTTCCCCCAATTCTTTCCTTATTCCTTTATCATCCGTTTAAATTTCACCCTTCCATTCTCAAGCCCCTCTTACTCTCCCAATACCCGGCACATCATAGACTTTTCTTCCACACAAAATATTTTTCCCCTCTCCATTCTCATTCCCCATCCATTCTAGTCCTCCCCCAAAATCAGTTCCCTTATAGTTCTAGACCCACCCAGCATCCACTCCCTTCTAGTCCCATTCTCCCATGCCCCACATCAGCCCATTTCCAGTCCTATTCCAGCTCTTCATCAGCCCATTTCCAGTGCTAGCCCTCACATCACAGGCCATTTCCAGTCCTAGCCCCCCCTCCCAATCACAGCCCATTTCCAGTCCAAGTCCCCCATCACAGCCTATTTCCAGTCCTAGGCCCCCCCACCATCACAGCCCATTTGCAGTCCGAGTCCCACTGCACCATCACAGCCCATTTGCAGTCCTAGCCCCCCTAATCACAGCCTATTTCCAGTCCAAGTTCCCCCTCCCTCCACCATAGCCCATTTCCAGTCCAAGTTCCCCCCCCCCATAGCCCTTTTCCAGTCCAGGTCCCCTCCACCCCCATCACAACCCCTTCCCAGTCCATGCCCCCCCCCATAACCCTTTTACATTCCAGGTCCCCCCCATCACAGCCCATTTCCAGTCCAAGTCCCCCCCCTAGCCCTTTTCTGGTCCAGGCCCCCCCCCATCACAACCCATTTCCAGTCCAAGTCCCCCCCCCCATAGCCCTTTTCCAGTCCAGGCCCCCCCCCATCACAGCCCATTTCCAGTCCAAGTCCCCCATCACAGCCTATTTCCAGTCCTAGCCCCCCCCCCACCATCACAGCCCATTTGCAGTCCGAGTCCCCCCGCACCATCACAGCCCATTTGCAGTCCTAGCCCCCCCCCCACCATCACAGCCCATTTGCAGTCCTAGCCCCCCTAATCACAGCCTATTTCCAGTCCAAGTCCCCCCTCCCTCCACCATAGCTCTTTTCCAGTCCAGGTCCCCTCCACCCCCATCACAACCCATTTCCAGTCCATGTCCCCCCCCATAACCCTTTTACAGTCCAGGTCCCCCCCCCCATCACAGCCTATTTCCAGTCCAAGTCCCCCCCCCATAGCCCTTTTCCGGTCCAAGTCCCCCCCCCCCATAGCCCTTTTCCAGTCCAGGTCCCCCCCATCCCAGCCCATTTGTAGTCCTAGCCCCCCCCCCCATCACAGCCCATGCAGTCCTTGGCCTCCCCCCCCCCCCCCGACCAGCACCGCGGTTATCTGAGGGGCTTTAGAGGGAGCCGGGGAAGCCCGCGCGAAGCCCCGGCTCTCTCTGTACAACCGCCAGAGTGAAGAGCCTTTTCCTTCACGCTTGCAGTTGTTTCTGTGAAGCTGCGAATGCTGGGAAAGGTTAAAGGGTATTGCCTTTAACCTTTCCCAGCAATCGCGGCTTCACAGAAACAGCCGCCAGCGTGAAGGAAAAGGCTCTTCACGCTGGCGGCTGTACAGAGGGAGCCAGGGCCTCGCGCGGGCTTCCCCGGCTCCCTCTGAAGCCCTCCAGTGTGTGGGCCGGCCCTGGGTGTTTTTTTTTTTTTACTTCGGGTCAGAAGAAAAGCCGGTCTTTTGCTCTGGCCGCTCCCGATCTTGCGGCCAGAGCAAAAAAATGGCTTTTCAAGGGCCGGTTTTGCATCTGCGCCGGCAGCCGGCCTGGTCATGGAAAAACCGGCCAGGCCGGCTGAAAACCGGCCAGTTGGCAACCCTAGTCTGACCTAGTATGGCATATCTTATGTTCTTATGTAAATTTTTAAAGAGAAACTTAAACCCATTGGGCCCAATTTTTTAAGGCATTTACCGGGGTAACTGCCCTAGTTACCCATCTAAATGCCTTAACAGGGAATTTTCGAAGGCACCTACATGGGTAGTGCCTTTGAAAATTCACTAGTTTGTCCCTTACATGCCCCGATGCTATGTGGTTAGCATCAGGGCATGCCGAGGGCATTCTGGGGCGGATCGGGGGTGGAGGAAAGGGCTAAACAGGTAGCAGCGATTTTCGATGTTGTCCAGTTAGCCCTCGGCACCTTAAAGAGGAGAGTGTTTTCCTCGCCTATCTTTGAGGCGCTGAGGCTAACTGGGTAGCATTAAAAAATCGCTGCTACCCTCTTAGCCTCGGCAGCTGCTGGCATGTCTGGCCAGCCCAGATTTTCACTTCTGTTGCTGCTGAAGTGAAAATCCGTGCTAAGGGGGTCAGCAGGCAGGCTATACCCCGATGTGGCAGATAGACTGCCTAAATGAAAATCGGGCCCATTGTCAACTCTATAGCATTCTCAGAAGGTCTATCTGTTCTAGGTAAAGAAGAAGAGAAGCTTCATCACACAACCAGCTTTAATATGTGGCTTCAAATCTATTTATTTATTATTAGCTCGTGATATCCTGTTTATTACCAATAAATACCTAAAGGAACTTACATTAGATACATAGGAGGCTGGGGCAAATGGTAGAACAACAAAAGGCTATAAAGTATTGATGGACTATATCTTTCTGTAACAACAAAAAGGATCCTAAGTTTAAAATTCAGACAATATGTGGATAGGCATTTAACCTAGAGAAAGGAGATGATGGATTGAATAAAAAAAAGTTCAGGATGTCATCCCCAACAAAAGCATCACAGTAATGTAGAAAATAGAAAGAGACATCTTAACTCACACATCAATAAAAAAGAGAAGAGGAGCCACGGATAAAAACCAGGCAAAATACAAGCAAGCCACCAAATTTTTCTGGAAGGCAATGAGCATTAATGCTCACAGTCTACGCAACAAAGTTCCTGACCTGGAAGCTCCGATGATGGAAATGGACTTGGACATCGAGGCCATTACATACCTGGCTATAATCTATTTAGGACGGAGAGAGTTCAGAAAAGGAGGAGGGATATCTCTGTCGAAAATTATTTTAAAGCAGCTGAAATGCAGAGCATGTGGGGAAACGCAGTGCTGTGGATCATTTTGGAAAAAAGATGGCATTACCATCCACACTGGTATGGTCTACAGATCTCCAACGCAAACACAAGAGAGTTTCAGGGACTTAATTAATGTTATGGAGTGGAGGAGCAGCCTAGTGGTTAGAACACTGGCTTGGTAACCAAGCAACCAGGGTTCAATTCCCACTAGCACTCCTTGTGGCCTTGGGCAAGTCACTTAACCCTCCATTGCTTCGGAAGAAAGGCCTGGCAATCTACTTCCAGTGACACTGCCAAGAAAACCCAGGAGCTTCTGGGTCACCAGGAGTCAGGACTGACTCAAAGGCACACATTGCATTTTTGATTAATGTTATTGCAAATGTGACAATGCAGGGAGAAGTGATGATACTGGATGACTTCAATCTACAAGATGTGGATTGGAATATCCTGTCTGCAAATCTAGAAAGAAGCAGAAAGAACCTGGATGCTTTACAAGAAGCTTTGGTCAGACAATTAGTTTTGGAACCCATCATTGGAGACTCAATGCTGGATCTAGTGCTCCCCAATGGAGATAGTGTGTCTAATGTCTGAGTGGATGCCCACTTGAGCAACAGTGATCACTGCACAGTGTGATTTGAGGTATAAGCCAAGGCCGAATCAAATCACAGCAAACTTGAATTCCTAGATTTCAAAAATGTTGACTTCAGAAAAATTGGGAAAGTACCTGAAGGAAGAGCTGTGAAAATGGAAAGGGAAATGGAAAAACAATGGGCTGCTGAACAAGGGCAACAAATCTATATGTAAAGAAGGTAAACAAAAACAAGAGGAGCAGAAAATCAATATGCTTCTCCAAAGAAGTGGCTACAAAAATAAAAGCAAAAAATGCAGTGTTCATATAATTCAGAAGATCACAAAAGGAGGAACATAGAAAAGAATACCAGATAAAGCTGAAAGAGGCAATGAGAGAAATCAGAATGGCAAAAGCACAAACTAAATAAATAATGGCTAAAGATGTGAAGCAAGCTGACAACACTATTTTTCAAATATACTGGGAAAAGGAGGAAGGCCAAGGAGGAATTGCAAGATTCAGAAGTGCTGAGAGATGATTTGAAAAAAGCGATAAGGAAAAAGTGGAAGTGTTAAACAAATACTTTTGTGTTCACAAAAAAAATATTCTGGAGAAGCACCATACATGATTGACAAGGGTACTAATGCGAGTGGAGCAGATATCACACCATTCACAGAAGAATGTGTTTATGGAAAGCTTGAAAAATTGAAAGTGGGCAAGGGCATGAGAGAAGATGAACTATATGTCAAGATAATGAGAGAGTTCAGAGAGCCTCTGCAACAATTGTAAGCCTTACTTTGGTGGTGGGAAAAGTAATAGAGACACTGCTGAAAGAAAGGATAGTAAATTTCCTAGAATCCAAAGGGTTGCAAGATCAAAAGCAACACGATTTTGCCAAAGGAAGATCATGCCAAACAAATCTAATGCATTTCGTTGACTGAGTGACCAGAGAACTGGATTAGGGGCATTCAGTGGATGTGATCTGCTTAAATTTCAGCTAAGCCTTTGATACTGTTTCTTATAGCAGGCTTATGAATAAACTGAGTAGCCCAAGGATGAGTCCCAAGGTGAACTGGATCAGAAATTTATTGACTGACAATGAAGGAGGATCATGGTAAATGCAATTCAATGAGAAGAAAGGGAAGCAAGTAGTGAAGTGATTCAGGGATAGGTCCTGTGACCAGTATCCTTTAGTATCTTTATGGTCTAATGCTTGTCAGTTAAAATTTAATGCAAGAAGTGCAGAGTGATACACTTGGGATGCAGAAATCCAAGGGAGCTGTATGCGATATGAGTGAGAGGCTGGTATGAATGGACCAGGAGAGGGACCTTGGGAGTAATAGTGGCTGAGGATCTCAAGATGGCGAAACAATGTGACAAGTCAGTGACCAAAGCCAGAAGGATGCTAGGGCTGCATACAGAGAAACATAACCAGGAGAATGAATGAGGCATCAGTGTCCCTATACAAGTCACTGGTGAGGTCTAATTTGGAGTATTATGTTCAGTTTTGGAGATCATACCTTAGAAAGGCTGCTAAAAAATTTGAAACAGTTCAAAGGAAGACAATCAAAATGATATGGGGCTTGCACTAGAAAAGGTATGAGAAGAGATTGGAAGACCTAACTATTTATACTCTGGAAGAGAAGAGGGGCATAAAAGATAGCATATAGATGTTTAAATACCTCAAGAGTCTTAATGAAAATACAAAACCTTTTCAAAGACGGGGAAGCTGTAGAACTAGATGATATGAAATGAAGCTGCAAGGAGGTAAACTCAAAAGCAACATCAGGAAATACTTTTTCATGGAAAGGGTGTTGGATGCCTGGAATGCCCTCCCTGTGGAGGTGGTGGGAACAAACACAGGGACAGAATCCAAAAACACATGGGGCAGACAGAGAGTATAACTTTATAGCAAGAGAATGGAATTGAAGTAAAGTTAAATAACTTTTACACTTCAAAAAATAGAGGGGGGGAACTTGCACAGAGCAGCAGATATAATCGGAAACAAAGGCATGAAGGGGGGGGGGGGGGGGTGTAACCTGCATGGAGCTGTAGGTACAACTCTTGTCACCTCACTAGACAGACTGGCTTAATCTGCCATCATTTACTATGTAAACTATGAAAGTTATCTTTCTCTCCAAAATGTATTTTTACAAGATTAGTTTTACCTGGAAGATACCTCTTGGTACCCTACCATGATCCTGTGTTTGCTTATTTCATTAATGATGAATTAAAAATTATTTTATATGATTTATGTATTCCAGCAGAAATAATAATTTTGCATGTAATACTAACCTAGAAAGTTACTATAACAATTGTATGCTTAATGGACCCATGATTTTCATCTTTCTAATGATTATAATAGAATAGTGCATTAATAATAGAATAGTAGTTCCATATTCTCAATCTTATGTATCTGTACTACTGCCCTTTTTTTGGGGGGGGGGTATTTTAGAGATGTTATTTGTGATTTATGCAATTCACCATCACTACTTACACATATAAATTGCATCCATGTATAAATGACCATTTTACGAAAAGGTTAATTTTACACGTGGATGCCCATACCAAGTCAAAAGTAGATGGGGGCATGTTGGGGCAAGGCCTGGGTGGGGCACAAATGTACATGTGTATTCTCTAATTCATATTCGGAATGCACTGTAAGCCCAAAATTGTCCACATCTGGATTTATACCTGCTCTATGACTTGAATAGGGATTTAGGAAAATAGAGAGCTTATAGTTTAGACTAAGGCAGCATATAACAATATTCTAGGTTTTCTCGTCATTTTCTCTGCTATCATAATTGTCTTACTCAGAGAGCATGTTGCACATCTAGCAGAATGACACTACTTTTAATTTTCATTCAGGATACAGCAGAGTCAACTATAATGCCAGTATACCTACTACCCCTGATTCTACCCCACCCAACAAAAAGTCTTGCTTTATAGACTCTTACTGCTGCTGTCTGTAGCAGCAGAAACAATAGGATCTGAACCTATTTGATTGTTTAATGGTACACTATGAGCACTTTGCTATCAGAAGGGCCCATTCATAGTGTGTGCTTTTCCTATGTTTTAAACAAACAGACACCAGACAAGGCAAGCTGAACATTTCCGGAGGAAGCGGAGAACAACTCACTCCCTGCCTGTTTATAAAGAACACGTCTCGCTCTACCAGAACAATGTTAATTTGGCAAAGAGAGATTTTTTGCATATAAGCTTAATTAATTTGCCAATCATCCAAAATACTATTTTCAATCAGCTCTGACTTCCCCACTACACATTCATCTAGCAACACTCATTGGGAAGGCCCCTCAAGTGAGGTTCTTAGTCATCATTTTTGTTCTAAGATTACCAACTATGTCAAGGATTTCCAATAATAGCTGCTATCAATCCTCTACCCTGCATGCTGGCTCGGATTTGTCTGAATCCAGCTAGCAGTCAGAATGTTAGTCTTCTTTTAACATAGCTACAAAGTTTGTCCATGGGAAAGACAATTTGTTCTTCATATCTAGTCCCTTCTAATTGGTTTGCTGAACAGGCACCTAATCTCATTCCAATTGCACTTATTATCATAATTCATAGTATTTCTTCAGGTTCTTGCCCTACTTGGTGGAAACAGGCTATTGTTTATCTATATTTTTTAAAAAACACAAGAAGGTTGTAGCCTTCAGGTCATCAGCCACCTTTGATCTCCTTGATCATGGTTTCTTCTTTCTCATTTGTGCGACATTGGCCTTTGTTTATATCTATTAAGTAACTTCATATACCCTCATCTTTCCTGGTCAAATGATCATTTTCTGTCCCAACAAATCACCATCCTGCACTCTGCCATGTGGCGTCCTGCAGGGATTTGCATTGTTTCCACCCATTTTCAACATCTTTCTGAGTCTGTTAGCCTCTTTGATTCAAGTTCACTTTTGTATGCAGATGATATCCTCCTTATTATTTATATGGATCCATCAGCTCCTGACTTGTACCGCATAAATCATTGCATTGGTTATTCAATAATCATTTTAAGTTACACTTTGCAAAAACCACTGCTACCTGGATCACTGGCTACTGTACTTGACCTTCTCTTTCACCTTAACTTGCTGGTTCTACATTTATTCTTGGCAAAGTTTTAAGTATTTAGGTAATATGACAGGAGAGCATCACCCTGGTGTGGCAGGAAGTGATCCTGTAACTAGGACCTGTCCTCCAGGTGATGTAAAACCCTCTCGCACTGAGGAAGTTTCTCCAGGGCCATGTGCCCATGATGGAAGGGTTAGGACAGCCGTTATAGTTGGTGATTCGATCATTAGGCATGTAGATAGCTGGGTGGCTGGTGGACGTGAGGATCGCCTGGTAACATGCCTGCCTGGTGCGAAGGTAGTGGACCTCACGCGCCACCTAGATAAGGTCTTAGATAGTGCTGGGGAGGAGTCTGCTGTCTTGGTACATGTCGGTACCAATGACATAGGAAAATGTGGTAGGGAGGTTCTGGAGGCAAAATTTAGGCTTTTAGGAAGGAAGTTGAAATCCAGAACTTCCATGGTAGCATTCTCCGAAATGCTTCCTGTTCCACGCGCAGGATCCAAAAGGCAGGCAGAGCTCCGGAGTCTCAATGCGTGGATGAGACAATGGTGCATAGATGAGGGTTTTGGATTTGTTAGGAACTGGGGAACATTCTGGTGAAAGGAGGGGCTCTTCCGAAGGGATGGGCTTCACCTTAACCGGGATGGAACCAGGCTGCTGGCATTAACCTTTAAAAAGGAGATAGAGCAGCTTTTAAACTAGATATTAGGGGAAAGCCGACAGTCGCCCAAGAGCGGATGGTTCGGAAGAATGTATCCTTGAAGGATACTACCAAAAGCAGAGAGGTTCCACAAAAGAGTAAAGTAGCCCAAATGCCCTCAAGTATGGAGCAGACAGAGCTTAAAGATTCCAATTTACCCATGTCTAACAATAGCCAAATTAACATGAATAAAATACATTCTCTAAAATGCTTGTATGCAAATGCTAGAAGTCTAAAGAATAAGATGGGAGAGTTAGAATATATAGCACTAAATGAAAGGTTAGATATGATTGGAACATCAGAGACATGGTGGAAGGAGGACAACCAGTGGGACACTGTGATACCTTGGTACAAACTATATTGTAATGATAGAGCTGATCAAATTGGTGGAGGGGTTGCGCTCTATGTTAGAGAGGGCATTGACTCAGAAAGGATTAAAGTTTTGCAGTAAACAAAATCTGCTGTAGAATCTATATGGATTGAAATTCCATATAAAAGGGGGAAGGCAATAGCAGTGGGGGTGTACTATCGAGCACCTGGCCAGAATGACCAAATGGATGATGAAATGCTCAAAGAAATCAAGGAAGCTAACAAAAGTTACAGCACAGTAATAATAATGGGTGATTTCAATTACCCCGGTATCAACAGGGTCAGTGTCACGTCAGGACATGCTAGGGAGTTAAAGTTCCTAGATGAAATAAATGACTGCTTCTTGGAGCAGCTGGTTAATGAACCAACCAGAGGGGAAGCCATATTAGACCTAGTCCTTAGTGGAACACCAGATCTAGTGCAAGAGAGAAGGGTGTTGGGGGCACTTGGCAATAGTGATCAAAGCATGATCGCCTTTGATTTAATTAGAGGAAGAGGGATAGTAAGGAAATCCACAGTACTACCTTTTAACTTTTGAAAGGGAGACTATGATAAAATGAGGAAAACAGTTAAGAAAAAACTAAAAGGAGCAGTTGCAAAGGTTAAAGACGTACATCAAGATTGGGTGTTGTTGAAAAATACTATCTTGGAAGCCCAGACCAGCTGTATTCCAAGCTTTAAGAAAAGTGGAAGGAAGTCCAAAAAACTGCCAGCATGGTTTAAAGGTGAGGTGAGAGAGGCTGTTGTTGCCAAAAAAGCATCTTTCAGGAAATGGAAAAAAGAACCAAATGACGAAACCTGGAAACAGCACAAGCACTGGCAAGTCAAATGCAAGACACTGATAAGGCAGGCAAAGAGAGAATTTGAGAAGAAGCTTGCTGCAGAAGCAAAAACGCGAAATAAAGACCTTTTCAAGTACATTCATATCAAAAAACCTGTGAGTCAGTTGGTCCATTAGATGATAAAGGGGTTAAAGGAGCACTAAGAGGCGACAAGGCGATAGCGGAGAGACTGAATGAATTCTTTGCTCCGGTCTTTACTGAGGAAGATGTAGGGATGTTACCCATGACTGATGTGGTATTTAAAGGTGCGGAAGAATTGAAGGAAATATCGATACATCGGGAAGATGTCTTACAACTATTAGATAAACTGAAGAGTAGCAAATCACCTGGGCCAGATGGTATACATCCAAGGGTGTTGAAAGAACTGAAATATGAGAATGCAGACCTGCTATCAGTAATCTGTGAACTATCATTAAAATCATCTCTAATACCTGAAGATTGGAGGATCGCCAATGTAACACCAATTTTTAAAATGGGTTCCAGGGGTGATCCGGGAAACTACAGACCGGTGAGCCTGACGTCAGTACCGGGAAAAATGGTAGAAACCATCATAAAGAATAAAATTACTCAGCATGTAGATAGTCACAACCTAATGGGAGACAGCCAACATGGCTTTAGACAAGGAATATCTTGTCTTACTAATCTGTTATGTTTTTTTGTAGGAGTGAATAAACAGGTGGACAAAGGTGAGTCGGTTGATATTGTGTATCTGGACTTTCAGAAAGCCTTTGACAAGGTCCCTCATCAGAGACTTTTGGCAAAACTAAAGAGTCATGGGATAGGAGGCAGTGTACTATTGTGGATCAGGAACTGGTTAAAAGATAGAAAGCAGAGGGTAGGGCTAAATGGCCAATTTTCCCAATGGAGAAAGGTGAATAGTGGTGTACCCCAGGGATCTGTGCTGGGTCCGCTGCTTTTTGACATATTCATAAATGACCTGGAAAGTGGAATAACGAGTGAGGTTATCAAATTTGCAGATGACACAAAACTATTTAAAGTTGTTAAAACCCAAGAGGATTGTGAAAAATTGCAAGAGGATCTTGATAAATTGGAAGACTGGGCATCAAAATGGCAGATGAAATTTAATGTGGACAAGTGCAAGGTTATGCACCTAGGGAAGAACAACCCAAACTATGGTTACACGATGCAAGGTTCCACATTAGGAACCACCACCCAGGAAAACGATTTAGGCGTCATTGTGGATACCATGTTAAAACCCTCGGCCCAGTGTGCAGCGGAGGCCAAGAGAGCAAATAGAATGCTAGGTATCATAAGGAAAGGAATTGAAAATAAAACAAAAGATATTATAATGCCTCTATATCGTTCCATGGTGAGACCGCACCTTGAATATTGTGTGCAATTCTGGTCGCCGTATCTTAAAAAGGATATAGCGATTTTAGAAAAGGTTCAGAGAAGAGCCACCAAAATGGTAAAGGGGATGGAAGGATACTCCTATGAAGAAAGGCTAAAAAGGTTAGGGCTCTTTAACCTGGAAAAGAGACGGCTGAGGGGAGATATGATAGAAGTCTATAAATTAATGAACGGAGTGGAACGGGTAAACGTAGATCGATTGTTTACGTTATCAGAATATAGAAAGACTAGGGGACATGAAATGAAGCTACAGGGTAAACTATTTAAGACTAATAAAAGAAAATATTTTTTCACTCAACGTGTAATCAAACTCTGGAATTTGTTACCGGAGGATGTAGTAAAGGCTGTTAGTGTAGCTGGGTTTAAAAAAGGTTTGGACAAGTTCCTGGAGGAAAGGTCCATAAACCATTATTAAGAAGTGACCGAAGATATCAATGCTTGACCCAGTAAAAGCATTGTGGAACTTGTTTCTCTTGGGGAAACTGCTAGGTACATATGACCTAGATTGGCCACTGTTGGAAACAGAATACTGGGCTTGATGGACCTTGGTCTGACCCAGTATGGCATATCTTATGTTCTTATGTTCTTATATATTGGATTCTGAATTTTTGAGAAACAGGTCTCAATAGCTGTTAAATCCAAATTCGCTGCCATGTGTCATTTTTACAGAAGCTGTTCCTTTCTTGATTGTTCTGCATAACACATTTTCATGCATGCTTTAGTCACACCTCATCTTGATTATTGCAACTCAGTATATGCACGTCTATATTCTACTGAGCTCAGGTGACTACAGACTGCACAATATACGGCTATCTGTATTCTTTCACAGGTATGTCATTATGTTCATTTAACCTACTTTTCCTTCAGCACTGTTCATTACCCATAATATTTTGTATTCAGTTTAGATACATACATAAGGGCTTTTACAAAGGCATTAATGCTCGTCTTTCATTTCCCATCATACCCCCAAACTTCGGCTCGTGCCTTGTTTTCTACACAAAAAATAAGCAGTTTGTGCCTTCTGCTTATTGCTCAAGATTTGACTCTACAAGTAATTCAGCCAATGTTATTTTCAAATTATCAGATAATAGTGAGTTTCTTCTAGTCCTTCAACAGAACATTAGCAGAATCAAGCTATTTGCAATATTATTAATTTCTAAATAAACCTGAATCGTTACACCAAACTCAGCTTGCCCTCTGCTTGCAGCTAGTATAGAAAGAAAGTGAACGACATATATCCTGTTTGTTTTGTATTATATGTAGTGGTGATGAGGACAAAACTCCCTGCTTCACTGACTTGCCTTTATAGGTCAGAAAGCTTTTGACATCTAAAACTGTGTTGGAATATGAAACATATCAAAAGGGTGCTCTGCCTTCTCTCTACAAGTCCTCTCTAAAAACCATTCTTACACAGAACAGTTACATCATCCTTTGATTGAAACTAGACACAAGTCTACTTTATTTAACCTATAGAATTGTGTATTTTATAAACCTATCTTTAATAGAGTGAAATTGATTCAGACATAATGCTAAATAATTTAGCATAAGGTTCAACTAGCAGAAATCATATAAATTATAATAGCCCAAAATTGGGTATCAGTTAAGTAGAGATGGGCAAGTATTTATAATATGGGTTATTTTAGAAGCCCTGTTCATACTTTGGGCATCTGAAAATGGGCACAGAGATGTCCAAAAAATGGAGACATCTCCAGAGGCATTTTAGAAGCCGACTCTATGGAGCTTCAAGTCTGAATGGGGGTGTGGTGGAGGGGTTCCTATGAACCTGGACATCACTGCCTGATCTCAGAAACATCCTGGACAGCCAGAATTGTGCCTAAGGTAATACCTGCTCCAGGTACTGATAGGCAGTGGGGAAGTGCTCATTTTGGCCATAAAACATCCAAAGGGTATGGAGAAGATGGCACACTGCCATCCAATACTCTGCACAATTACGACAGTGGCAGTGGGATCTGAGCCCTAGCTTCTATGGGCTTAGACCACTACTCTACCATTAGGTTATTTTAGAGGTCTGCAGTCTGGAAGATATTTGTATAGACCAGCGATGGCGAACCTATGGCACGCGTGCCAGCTGTGGCACGCGAAGGCCTTGCAGCTGGCACGCGGGAAGGTCCGCCATCGAAAAAACAACAACAACCCTGTCTGCTGCCGTTGTCGGGGCCGCCGCGGCAGAATCGAGCGTGCCGCGGGGCCCCCCTGTACCCACCGGCAGAGCCTGTCCTCCCCGTAGCAGCTCTCTCTTTGGAGCTGCAGTCAGACTCGCCGGCTTGCAGAGCGCGAAGGGAAGAGTTTCCCTTTCGCGACTCTGTTAAGCCCGCGGGGGCTGATGGGAACTTCCCATCAGCCCCCGCGGGCTTAACAGAGCAGCGAGGGAACTCTTCCCTCGCGCTCTGCAAGCCGGCGCGTCTGACTGCAGCTCCAAAGAGAGAGCTGCTACGGGGAGGACAGGCTCTGCCGGTGGGTACAGGGGGGCCCCGCGGCACGCTCGATTCTGCCGCGGCGGCCCCGACAGCGGCAGCAAACAGGTTTTCTTTTTTTTTTTTTAATTTTCCCTGGCTGGGCTGTTGGGCTGGGGGTGGGGGGTGGGGGTTAGGAGTGGTGCTGGGCTGGGCTGGGGGGCTTAGGAGTGGTGATGGGCTGGGCTGGGCTGGGGGGGGGTTAGGAGTGGTGATGGGCTGGGCTGGGCTGGGGGGGGGTTAGGAGTGGTGATGGGCTGGGCTGGGCTGGGGGGGGGTTAGGAGTGGTGATGGGCTGGGCTGGGCTGGGGGGGGGGTTAGGAGTGGTGATGGGCTGGGCTGGGCTGGGGGGGGTTTAGGAGTGGTGATGGGCTGGGCTGGGCTGGGGGGGGGGTTAGGAGTGGTGATGGGCTGTAGGGGGGGTTAGGAGTAGTGATGGGCTGGGGTGGGGGGTTAGGAGTGGTGATGGGCACTGGGCTGGGGGGTTAGGAGTGGTGATGGA
Organism: Ichthyophis bannanicus; assembly: GCA_033557465.1. NCBI lineage: Eukaryota > Metazoa > Chordata > Amphibia > Gymnophiona > Ichthyophiidae > Ichthyophis > Ichthyophis bannanicus. Next base: position 727,734,578 of record CM066036.1, on the reverse strand, counting down.
CACTGGGCTGGCTGGGGGGGGTTAGGGGTGGTGATGGGCACTGGGCTGGCTGGGGGGGTTAGGAGTGGTGATGGGCGCTGGGCTGGGGGGGTAGGAGTAGTGATGGGCTGGGGTGGGGGGGGTTAGGAGTGGTGATGGGCACTGGGGGGGCTTAAACTAAAAAGTGAGTGATGGGGGATAAGGACTGGGAGTGGGCTGATGGGGAGGTTAGGACTGGAAATGGGCTGGTGGGATTAGGACTGGGAGTGAGCTATGGGGGGCTAGGACTGGTAATGGGTTGGGGGGTTGCTAGGACTGGAAATGGGCTGAGTGGCGGGGGGCTTGAACTCCAACTCGCTGTTGGGGATGGGGCTTGGAATGGAAATGGGCTGAGGGGAAGTGGGGGGCTTTAACTGCAAATAGCTGATGGGGACGGGGCTTGGAATGGAAATGGGCTGAGGGGAAGTGGGGGGCTTGAAGAAGGGAATGGATGCTGGGTGAGACTGGAACTAGAAGGGAGCTGATGTTGGGGGAGGATTAGAATGGGATGGGGCTGGGAGAGTAAAATGGAGAGGGGAAAAATATTTTGTGTAGGAGGGATGAAAAATCTACAATTGGCCAGGTATTGGGAGAGTAATTGGGGATTGAGGATGGAGGGGTAAAATTTGTGTGGATGAAATAGGAATGAGGAAAGAGCAAAAGGAGAAAGATTAGTATGTTAAAGCAGATGTAGAGAGAGAGAGAGAATGGAAAAAAAAACTAGAAGAGAGAAGAAAGGACAAATGGACAGCAGACGATGGAGAGTTAGCAGAAAACATGAAGAAACCAGAAGAAAATGGCTGGACCAATTGCAACTGAAAAAAAATGCACAAAAGGTAGAACGATATCTCTTTATTTTGAATTTATTAACTGGAATATGTCAGCTCTGGGAAATGTGCATCATTAACATCTGCGCTTTGTTTGGTACAAGAGGAAATTCCTATTTGACGTTGCCACTTGTTCTCTTTCCCCAGTATTCACTGAAATGTATTGGTTTAATATTTGCAGTGTTGCCTTTTGATAGGTAGGGTATGGTGCTTTGTGAGTCCTGGTAATGCTGTCAGGATACGGCGGGTTTGCTATGGGTTCTAAATGGGCAGCGTTTGTAGTAGTTCCTAATGTGCCTGGCGGTTGGCACTGGATTATAGTAATGTAGAAATCTTTTAGTCTTTCTTTATCCATACACTCATTAAGAGACATGTTTACTAAAAGTTAGTGTATGGTAACATTATGCAAATATTTATGCAAATAAGACCACTTATGCAAATGACGTGCTGGCACTTTGAGGAAATTCTTTGGTTTTGTGCGGCAGTTTGGGCACTCGGGCTCAAAAAGGTTAGCCATCACTGGTATAGACGCTCCTTCAGATGTCCATACTGGGCATGTCTACATTTGTGCAGTGGTTTCTGAGCTTGGATGTGCCTGCTTTTTTTTCAGACATTCTGGCTTGGATGTCCAAGACTACACTAAGGTATCATTTGTAAGATTTTGCTTCATGTGTCTTCCATACCTTAGGATAAGCACACACTTCAACAGCCACATTTTAGAGTTTTCCTGAACAGTTCTTGCTTTCTGTGTACCATTTCACTTTGATTGTCACTACATCCAAGTGAGCCTCTTCCATTACAGCTTCTAAATCTGTAGCTTGATTTTGCATACTTTGGGCATTACTATATGCAGCTCTTTTATCCCTTTTCTATACTACTTTTTAGGGGCCCTTTCACTACAGTAAAGTCATAGTTTTGCATCTAACACCTGAATAATATGAAACTTCATGCAGATTAAGTGCAAAACCACCATGTTAGCCATCAGAGGTGTAGACAGCATGTTCCCAGCAGTTGACATATGGCATTACACCCTGATATGGGGTGTTATGACAGCAGGAACACTTACCTCCACCTATTGAGATGGAGGTAATTACACCCATGCTAATTGCAAGAGTGACAATGGGCCCAATGCAGAGTCACGGGTTGCAGGGCTGCACATCCTAGTAGGATGTGCAGCCCCACAAGCCGTCCTGGCCCGATTCTCCCTCCTGGTCTGAGTCCCCCTCCTGCTCTCCCTGCACATCCTCAGCAGCAGGACAGGGAGAGCCGGAAGGGGGCAGAGCAGGGGTGGGCCAAGCCGGCAGGACGTACAAGGCTGTTTCCGGTCATGGCCCTGTATGTCCTGCCGGATCAAAGGGAACGTGCTGCTTATTCCACCTCGAAGGTGGAATAAGCACCCGATCCAGGCTACACTGGCCAGCCTTGGGTTGGGCGACAGGGAAGTGGGGGACCAAGCCGCAGCAGCCAAGGGAGCCTGCGGGGATGATGTCCATGAGGGCAGGCAGGGGCACTCCAGGCCATCCTTGGGCCCGATTCTGTGTACCATGGGAACGTTTTATTCCCTCGGTCCAGAATCGGGTCCTAACAGGCTCATCCTGCATGGAGACATCTGGATGGTCCGGGCGTGCCCATTTCGGAATTCGGCTCCATGTGTGGTGTTTACCTCCACTGTGATTGCAAAGCGCTCACCATGCTTACTTTCCAGCCATAACTTGCCCATTTATTGCCCCAATGAACAAGTTGCAGTTAGCATGGAAATTAGCCTGGCTAACTGTAATGCCCCCACATTAACAAGAGCTGTGTGCCCCAGTGCACAGTTACCACACACCTAAACCCGAGCTGTGTAGTGCATTTTAGTAAAAGGCCCCCTTAATGTTTTAGCTACCTGAAGGCTGTTATTCACCCTTCTCCGATGATGCTAGTTGAAAGCTCTCCTCAGTAGGTTAGCCAATCTGTTGCGGGAGATACTTGTCCTTTCTTTGATAGGTAGATGCTATTTCTGCTCAGCAGCCCTTAAAAAATCATGCTATGGTTCAGTAAGCCAAAACAAAGGTCAAAGGGGAGCGCAACAAGGGTCAAAAGAGAGCGCAACATAAACGTCCTCTGCAGCAGCCTCACTGAATACCTTCATGTGGTGACCCAGTTTTATAAAATCTTTTCTAAATCTCAGCAAGGTGACACTACAATTGAAGTATGGTAGGAAAAAAAAAAGAAGAATACATACTGGCCATATGTTATCCTGGATAAAAAGGTGCCACCTTTAGTTTACGCACTAGGACTAATGATGGTAGTGGCAATAGTGCAGACACTGCAGATGCGGATAACATCTCTGCTACAGATAAAGGCGATGCTGAGTATATCCCTGGACCCACTGTGGCAGGAGATTAATGAAAAAGTTAAGAGGATTAACTACAGTTAAGTGGACTTCTGCAAATAAGGAGATATATACTGTTACTTTTATGCTACAAACCCTATATTCCAATCAAAAGGGTATAGAAAAATTGGAAACTGAAAAAAGCAACTGATGCAAATTTAAGATCTTTAATTTCACAGATTAAAGTAAATAAGTATGTGAATGATAACATCCTGACTAACTAAAGGCTTCTGTGGAAAAAATACAGAGAAGAAAAGTAGAGTTCTTAGATGGGAGTTCCACAAGAAAGTATACACAGAAAAAGAAAGAGCAGTTGAGATGAAGATGGAGTTTAAAGATCTGGAATTGCAGGAGAGTGAGATGAACAAAGGGCAGGTCAGTCAATTGAAGAGGAAGAAGAAAGGGAGGAGAAAGACCTAGAGGTGGATGAATTCAAGATTGAACTCCTAGTTCACATAGAAAATGATGGATTACAAGGGAAAAATGACTCATTATAGTTAACACCTAAATATGATAAATAAGATGAAAGGGGCCATATCATGTATAAAGAGTGGTGCTATTGCTAGGTCATTACAGCCTGCTGAAGATTGATTTGTGAAACAACTGCTGCAGTGTTATGCGGAAGAAGGGAGATCCTGGATTGTCTTCAGTGAGAACGTTTTCAGCAATTGTTAATAGAACTCAGATGGGACTGGGGGGGGGGGGAGGGGATACTTACCTGGTGATTAACAATGGGGAGAGCATCTCTGATGTAAAAGTGAGTGATCTAATGAGTATTGTGGTTCAGTATTAGAGCTCATTCAAAGGTAAGAATCTAGCATTTCAGGAGAACTAACTTTATCAAGATGGGGGAGTATCAATGAGTCATTAGCTGGATCGGAAAATATAGGGAAAGCATAAAAAAGTGGACAAAACATAATGGAGAAGCATTTATTATGGATATTAATGGAGCAACAATCTTATCCTTGATATTCTTTAAGGCCCAAATTGGACAAGGGTCATTGAAGCTGCTGGTAATAGCCATCCACTGCAAAATTCTTAGTACTTGACCCAAATTCACAGGAGCAAGTGATAACCAACCATTTTCGACCATATTCTTACTTTGCTCTACATATTCACCCCTATCAGAGGTTCATTCTGCAGTGATTGTTTAATTATTATGTATTGCACAAAATCTGTACTCAAAATGTGTTCCTCTCCTTGTGTCCTCATAGCTAGAGCACCAGTTAAAGATCTCACCATTGCATATAATTCCTTTGGATGATTAAGGGCAGTATTTATTCTTCATATATAATAAATAGCCTTATCAATTATTCTTTGCTATACATTCATTTGTTGTCTATATCTTCCCTTATGCTCCTCTAATCTCATCTTCCTCCATTTCCTTTCTGAACCTCATTATTTCTGCCTCTCCTTAATGATGTCCTTCTAGTACTACTCTTCCCTATGCTGCCTTTTTAATGGTAACAGGAAGAAGTGCAACATTAGCATTGTGAGACTCAAAGGGGCATGTTTACTAAAGTGTATTAGCTGTTAATGTGGTGATAACATGGGAAAAGAGCACTGCGATACCAGCTAACATGAGCCAAGTGCAGATAGTGCAAGGCATTTTCCGCACTATCTGCATACCGTTTGTTAGCAGCATATATAGGTGGCGTGTGGACAGAGAGAAATGAGGTAGGGATAGAGTTGTTTGACTGATTCTGAAAACCTTTCAACATGATTGGTGAAGTGCCTTGTGCTGCTTTCTTTTCCTCCGAAATGTGCTCCACCGTGTCTAGCTCCCCAGTCCTCACTCTTGTTGAAAATGAATGGCATGAATGAGGCTACAACTCATTATGGAACCATAATTATTACGTTCAATTTTTGGGACATGAACAGAAAATTGCTTCCTTTATCACACTGTAACATTAGTTTTAAAATGAATACATATCCATAGAAATGTTTTTCTTTGAAAATTGATGTTTCCAAATAAAATGTGCCCACAGACTATACAAATATGCATGTTGTTTGAAAGTTACCCTCTTTAAGATGTAAATAGTCTCCACTTATTAATATTTTGGTAAACATTTTATTATTGTTATTCGTAAGGCACCTTCCCATGAACCTCTGTGCAAATATATTGGTAAGTTAGCCATGTGATAATATTTTTGAATCACAGAGCTAGAATTAATATGTACAGTTTCTTCTCTTCAAATAATTTTCTTCGCTTCACCTATGTTTAATCTTCCATATCTAGTACCTGCACAATGTGAAGCAGCTCTTTTAACATTTCCAGAAATATTTTCATATACGTCTGTGCATTTCTCTATTACAATTATATATTCAATGTAATCTGCAAGCTCAATTCAAAACAATATCTTATCTGTATGGTTCTCAGCCATGAAGTAGAAGGTTCAAATTTATTTGAAGAAAGAAACCCAGGTATACTTCAGCCTGATTTGCTTTTGCAGATGAAATCCTTTATATTTTTTTTAAAATTAAAATAGTGCTATGTGCAGTAAAATCGGCTTTGAGTCAGCAGAAATCTGCATTGATCTCTTTTTGGCTCAGCAGAATTGTATGCCATTTTACCCAATAATTGTCTATAGTTATGATCCACAAATAAATTCAAATTCACTAGATTTTCCTTTATATTTTGTGAAGGCAATATTCAAGGACAAGTCCTCCATTCAATTTCTAAATGGATTAGTGGCTGTTCAAAGAAAAGCATATTTTCAGCAGCAGTTACATATTTATATGTTTTGAAAATAGACTCTTTTTTGTGTATAGGTGCTCTAAGATTATTAAACAGTTTTTTAGAAGTGAAGGCACATTTTGGAAACGATGTCTGGCTGCAAAACTGGACATCCAAATCAAAACATTGATATACGGCAGGAGGGACATCAGAGAAGGTGGTTTCCAGTGCCTTGCAAAATCAGCATGATAGACATGTCTGCTGCATAACAGCAAAAAATGGGAACATGCAGAGTTATGGGGTAGTCACATGTAGGAAGTCTTTGCACTGGAGAAACCTGAACTTATGCATGCTCACAGAATAGGAGACATAGACGTGCACGCTGCCCTATCACATAATGTAACCATGGATCTCTTCCCCTTTGTATGCCCCAGCCTGCTATTTTGAAAACAGGGACGTATTGCAGTGCTAGAACCTAGAGAAATGCTTGTAATATATACTGGTGGATATCCTTGAAGGAGTACAAAGTATTGGATGAGTAAATGGCTAATTTCCCTCATGACTGTACTGTTGTTACATTCCTGAAATGACCATCGTTACTAACCCTGTTCATGCCCAGGAGCATGTAAGGTCATAGACGTCCCCACTGGAAATGTGAGACATGCTGTGCTGGTGTGCATGTGTATCTTTACTGCCCCACCTCTGCCACTCTACGAGGAACACCCACAGCCAACTTGGACATTATTACACCTTCACATGGCTCTTTGGGTTTTCCAAAATGGCTCTTAAGATGTCTCTATGTTTTGACACATCTGAATGCACGTTTTCAGACATTCAAATCACGAACAGAGCTTCTAAAATGATCCCCTTAGTGTTTTGCTGTGGTACAATATTGATTGGCTTTGAAAATGCATGCATATATGTTTAGAAGTTAGATTTGTTATTTTGTTGTCTGCATTTCAACAGATAAATTATATTTTTAGCAGCTGAATTTTGTTGTTGAATATGAATGCTCACCTGCTCTTACACCAGACCAAATTATACCTCTTTTCCTGAAAGATAAATTTAGCCATCCAATATATCAAAGGGCCATATTTTTCCATAAGATTATTACTGGTTAACAAAAATAATAATTTATGTGGTCAATACTACCGCCAACCTTATGGATGCCGTTGAATACTGTATGTCATAAAACATCTATCCATCAAAAAATGAAAATTTACTCTTCATAATACTGATTGTACTATATGGCTTTTCTTAGAATAAACACTGAAAAGATATTTTTGAGTTTCACATGATTTAGATTAAAAAAAACTTCATCTAAAGTATTTTAAGTCTTGATTTGCTTTCAATTGTTTTCATAACAGCTTGCTTTTTATTGCTGAACATGATATTTAGCACCTTCAGTTAGTTGGCAGAAAGTTAAAGAGGTTCTCCACTACACCGCTAACGTACTGTATTTCATAAATGAACACATCATTAGCTCGGAATGTACTTATGCCCTTCAATAATTAGCAATTTGCTTTTATAACTGCTCTTTCTGGTATTACTTGTTAATATTCTTTGAGATTTCCTCACAGTAGTTCAGAAATGATGTAGTATATTTCTTCGAGAGTTATTCTCTTCTAACGTTTACTAGACATAAATCATAATTCATAAAAGAGCCATGCTGGCAAATAAATAAATACAGATGATTCAATTAGAAGTAATGCAAATAAAATGATTATAACTTCCTCTCTAAGTACTCAGATCCAATTAATTCCTGAGGAGATTGACATTTAAAACTATTTGTAAGCTCTTCTACTTAGATTCATAATGATGAGCATGAGTTCTATGAAAGTTTTTAGCAGATCATTTACAGGCAGAAGTCTGATATATGTAAAATGTAAAAAAAATATTGGACATTTAAATAAGACAGCTGAAGAAGATTTTTAAAAGAAGTGTGACAATAGTAAAAAATATTATGATTAAAAAACACATGAATAAAAAATAAAGTATGTTGGGGGAAAATAAACCTAGAAATAAGGTCATAGAGAAAAAAAAGGATTCAAGAAACAGATTTTTCACAATTTAAGCAATCCGTTTCTTTATGATACTTTAATTAAAAATACAGGGACCCTTTTTTAAAGTACGTTAATCAGTTAAGGTGCATTTTTGTATGCAACAACCACCTGCTTGAACTCACCATAACTGTTACATGGAGGCATGAAAGTTATTGCACATTGATTTGCACGCTCACTGCCACTTGTGCATTATAGTGCTGAATGGGTGGGGTAGGGACATTGTAGTTAGTGTTGCCATTAGCATGGGTACACCCAACTCCAACTAAAAACGTAAAATTAAGTGCACCCAAAGTAATAGCGCTGTGTGCTAGGGTACACATCCGCATATTAACTGTCAAGAATATGCTGGTCACATCCCTGACAGTTACCATGGAGGCTTTACATGCAACACACTTTAGCTTTTGTGCAAAAACCTAATGCGCTTTAGTAATAGGGCCTCTTTGCTTTTTTGTACATATCAGTATGATGACACATTTTTAGCAAGCCTCAATTAAACAGAACAGAAGTGTTTGTTTAGCATTTTCGCTTTTTCAATATCACTTTCCACAAATCCGTAACCAAGGTAACTCAGACCCAGTGCTCTTCCTTTCACCCTTCATCCCATGTCGTGCCCCCATAGATCCGCCCCTCCCCTCTTCAATTACCCTCCACCTTTTCCCAAAAACTCCAGAGAGGCAAAATTGGATATATCTTCCAAACAAATAGAATCCAAGCATCATCATCATAACAACCCAATAGCGAATCCGATACCTCACCAGCCATGCTATTAGCAAGGTGAAATCGTCTCCGCCTCCACTGCGGACAGGCCAACGGCAAGCTTACCTACCCCCTGCATCCTACCTCATCATATAATTAGCAAAGGCCGGACAGGGGTTGTCTGGGCCAGGGGCACCCGCCCCCCGCCCAAGTAGTGCCCACAGTCTCTGGACCCTGGAAACCTCTGGGATCTCACCCCTCTCCACCGCTGCGACACCCCCCCAATTGACTCCACAGACCCCGCTCTCTGAAAAAAGGGGCGGGAAATCAGGAAGCCACCACCGGGACCGACCACATGGGCAGGCAGGGAGAGGCCGACGTGACACCAGTGAGATGTTGTTTGGCCCCTCCCCCTTCCATCAGCCACTCCTGCCACCCCGACTCCCCTCACGTGTTCGCCAACGAGCTCCCACCTTACCGCCACCATCAATCAGCCACCTCGTCTCGGCAGCCCGCCACCCACCACACCACCAGGCAAGCCACCCCAGAGCAGGGTCCCCCCGCTCCGGGCCTGGCACCTGGTTACGGGCAGCTGCCCGGGAACCCTGCCCCGCAGCCTCACATTTCCCAGCACTTTTGAGTCCTCCAACTCCACCTCTGATTTTCTTCCTCTCCTGAATATACCTGAAAAACGTTTTGTTGCCACACTTCACATTTTTAGTCATCTTTTCTTCTGCCTTTGATTTTGCTATACTTATTTCTCTTTTTGTCTCTTTTAGTTTTATCCAGTATTCTTTTCTGTGTTCCTCTGTTTGCGAACTTCTGAATTTTGTGAAAGCTGTGTTTTTTGCCTTTATTTGTGCAACCACTTCTTTGGAGAACCAAATAGGTTTCCTTTTCCTATTGTTTTTATTTACTTTTCTTACATATTTATTTTATTTATGTATTTATATATTTCTTCTATACCGCCCCTTCCAGAGATCAAGGGCGGTTCACAGTTAACAGTTAAACAACTTTTACATGGAACAGTGGTATTAACTATTTACAAGGAACATATTGTGGTATTTACATATGTATCTGCTGCCCCTTTTATTGCCTCCTTTAGTTTAGCGCACTACAGTTCCACTTCCCTTACCTCACCTCCTCCCAACCTGCCAACTCCTCCTTCAGGCACTTGGCCATTTTACTGAAGTCTGTTTTTGAAGTCTAGGACTTTGAGCTTGCTGTGTTTGGACTCCACCTTGGCTTTTATCTCAAATCACACTGTATGATGATCGCTGCTGCTCACATGGGCACCCACCAAAATATTCAACACACTATCTCCATTGGTGAGTACTAAATCCAGCATCAAGCTTTCCCTGGTCAGTTCCATCACCATTTGTTTAAGTAATGCATCTTGGAAGGTATCAACATTTTTTTTTTTACTTCTTTCCTGATTTGTAGAAGGAATACTCCAATCCACATCGGGTAGATTAAAGTTACCCAATATGATCACTTCCCCCTTCATGGCTATCTTTGCAATATCAATGATCAATTTGCTATCCATTTCTTCGGTTTGAGTTGGAGGTCTGTAGACTACACCAGTATGGATGACAGTGCCATCTCCTCTTTCCAACACAATCCACTTTGCACTAAATTCCAGGTTTACCACCAGAAGTATCACAACCAATATTTCAAAGTGATTGGAGTTGCCAAACTACAAACAATTGATCCCTTCCTGCACACAGTAGAGAAGTTTGCTCAATATTGGAAGTGCTCAAGTGTCTACTGCACTCACATAGCTGACACCTATATCCAGAGGTATTTACAATTCAGCAGTATGAAAATGAATCACAGTTCAATTCACATGCTATTTAAAAAGAAATGGGTCTGAAGCTGGCAATATAAATTGTATAACTTGGCTACTGATTGGCTTCCCCCACAGTTACCCATTCCCTCCCCTTCTCTGGCACCCATTGCCACTACTGCCAACCCTCTCTGGGACCTACAGCGGTGGCAATGGTGTTTACCTTAAAACTTCAATACCGCGGGGTTGTTTGCTTCCGCCCCTTGATGCCTGATGCCCACTTCCTGTTTGCATCTGGCGATCTGAGGGGGCAAAAGCAAACAGCTCTGTGGTGCCAAAGTTGTAAGGTAAGCACCATTGCCATTGCTGCAGGTCCCATAGGGGGGGCAGCAGCAGCAGTAGCAGCAATGGATCAACCATTGACCACTGGCACTCTAGGCAGCCGCCTAGCTCGCTTAATGGTCGCACTGGGACTGCTCATTCCTCAATGAATTGTTCCTGCCTTCACCTATCTATAGAGTAAGAAGGATGGGTATATATATATATATATATATATATATATAATATATATATATATATATATATATATATATATATAAAGAAGGATGCAGAATTGATTCTGATTAACTGTATCTGTTTAAAAGGGATGTGTATGGCAAAAAAACTAAAGACAAACAAATCTGTATGTGCTCATTAAAAAAAATCCTGATTTTGAGGCATTTTTCATCTTTAACGTATTTGTTTTTTTAGATTTGCATTGTGTTGTTGTTCTTAAGTGCCGTCGAGTCAGTGTTGACTCATGGCAATCCTCTGGATAGTTGACCAAAAATTGTTCGGTCTTCAGTCAGGCGGCTCATTGTTCATAGAATGGCACCCATAGCTGCTGTTATTGTATTGATCCATCTCATTGTCGGCCTTTCTCTATTATGTTCATCTACCTTGCCAAGCATTATGTCTTTCTCCAATGATTTCTCTTTTTGCATGAAGTGTCCAAAGTATGAAAGTCAAAGTCTTGTCATCTGAGCTTCTAAGGAAAGCTTAGGATTGATCTCCTCTAGTACTGACTGGTTTGTTCTTCAGGCAGTCCATGATATACACAGTATTCATCGCCAGCACCATAATTCAAAGGCATCAATCTTCTTCCTGTCTATCGAAAATGTAAAAATATGTACACATGCTTTTGTGCACATTAATTAGTAGGTATATACAGTACATGCAAAAGAAAATTGCATACACTTTAAATTTTTAGGCACCCAAATGAACCAAATGTACGTTCAGGAATGCACACCCCTGCTGGTTAAAGATGCATCTATGATGGGTTTTAGAGGGAACCACAATTCATACTCCTCAGCAGCAGAACTGCTCTTCTCATTGATGCATCAAAAGGAATAGAGGGATGGTTTTGGTGAAAAAGACTTTTAGCCATGACTCTCACCTTCAGCTTCCCCCATCATTAATGGTAGTGAGCAGGTTTAATGCAGGCATCAAATTGCCAAGAAGATCACATAGTAGGCTCCTGACATCCCGCCGCCTTCCATATATTATCAATAAGGAAGACATAGTACAACCATAGAAAACCCATACCAAGGGAAAATATGAACCAGATAAATTCAAGCTGGTTGAAGTTTGCAAAAATCCATTTATATGTCTGATATTTGTTGGAAAATTATATTTTTTTTATTATCATGGATTATGTGGAAATACTAGGAGATCTTCAACAAACTTGGAATATAGTTACTAGGATGTGCTAACATTAACGTGTTAATTTACTTTACACATGTATTATCTTAATATAGGCCACATGCTATTCATTGTTACTAATAACACACGTTAATGGTGAAATAACCGATGTATTGTTTAAAGCAGTGCACCCTAATAACTAGACCCTTCAATAATAGATCTTAATTTAACAACAGTGCTTATATTCCTCCTTTACAATCTACAGACGTACAATGCAGAGTATATAATTGAAGTATAGACAATTCACATTAAGTATGATTAAAACATTTATCCCATAACCACGTCTTTAAAACTTTTCAAAATTGCAAATAATCCTCAACGTCTCTAATGATAACAAGTAATTTATTTATTTATTTACATTCTCTTATATACCGCGCTATTCTGCATCAGTGCGGTTTACATTGAAGAAACTGAAACTACATTGAACAGGGCATTATAACTTGGAGATAACTATTTTACAGGGAACATGGGCTATGGAGGGTTAAGTGGCTTGCCCAAGACCACACTATATAATTCACTCTATATAATTTTGGAACCGCACCTGAAAAACCTTTCCTTGATCCTTTTTTGTCGAAAAACAGAAGTAGAGGGCAATATGAATGTTCAATGAATCGAAAAATGGAGTGATTTAGTTGATGAACAACGAAACAGTCTGTTAGATAGATAGGGTGAATCTGATAAATAGCTTTTAAAACCAGACACAATACCTCAAACAAAACATAGGCTTCTACTGGCAACCAAAGAAGATTTAACAGTAAGGGAGTAACCCTATTCTTATGACTACTATATATGATCATCTTAGCAGCAATATTTTGAATCCATTGTGATTTATGTAAAAATGCTTTAGGCATTCCTAATAATATCGAATTACAATAGTCCAAATGACTCAAAACTGTCAATTTGACTATCATCCGGAAATCCTGTGGCCTCAACACTGACCACAATTGTCTCGCTATCTTCAACTTATGTCAAGTTCTATTTTGAACATATTGTACATATGGCAAGAGTCAAATTAGAATTGATAGTGACTCCCAAGGTACGTACTTTTGAAGATAGTTCCACTTTCTGTCCCAAACACTGGACAAATTTGGTATCATCTGGAATCACTACTTTTCCCACCTAAAAAACCTTAGCTTTACCCAGGTTCAAACTTAACTTATTTCTTTGCACCCAATCCCACAAAGCACAAAATCCAGAACTTAATTGATCCACCAAGACCTGATAAGAACTCTTCATTGGTATAAAAAAATTGGACATTGTCCGCATAAATATAAAGGGAAAACCCCAGTTTCCTAATGTGTTGAGCCAACGTACTAAAATAGATATTAAATAATAAAGGAGATAAAGGGGATCTTCAGCAGATCTGTGGAGATTTTCAGAGGCAGTTTCTTCAAATGGGTGAGTTTTGCACATACCATGACAGTCATGAATCTCACTTCTAAGCCATGATATGTGGAGTATGATCTCAGTCTCTCAAATTTACTGCTAATGCTCAGCATAGTACTTGCATACTGCCAAAGAGAGCTTCCTTCTGGAGTTCGTACAACATAGCATGTATGGATAATTTATCAAAGTATGATTGGAAAGTCCTTTTAATTAGGCCTGTGGCACCCAACACAAAGGGAAATAACTCAGTATCTTTCTGCCACATTTTCTTGGTCTCTGACTGCATTTCTTGGTACTTGAATACTTTCTCCCTCTCAATGTGATTCACAGAGTAATCACTTGGAACTGACACCTCTATATCAATGCCATACTGATATTTTTCTCCTTTACCACTATATCCAGCTTCCTTGCATCCAGCTTTGGAATGGGAATATCCCAGGTGATCATAACGTCTTCATTCTCTGTAATTCTTCTAAGGTCATGATCCCAGTGGTTTTCAGCACAGTGATGTTATAATGCTTATAGAGTTTCCAATGGATAAGGTGTGCTACTTTATTGTTACTTTCTGTATAAACATTTTCTGCCTTCAGAATTTCATAGCCAGTTATGAGGTGAGTAACCATTTCCAGATCTTTCCCACAGAATCAACATATGTTTACTGTAACTCAGACGCTTGCTTATGGTGCTGAATTTTTGTTCGATGTAAACCGCGCTGATGACAAAGAGTGCGGTATATAAGAGATGTAAAATAAATAAAATAAATAAATATATGTCTGTTTTGCCAGTTTTTTTAATGCTTGCTGTAAACCATCTTGTCTGTAAGCCGCTGTTCTGGGCTGCAACTCTCAACCTCTCATTCTTCAGTTTCAGTTCACCTCTCCTTAACCATTCATGTGTCTGTTCATGATTCACAAACGGTTCCAGGAGTAATACTCTGCATTTCCCACTGTATTTGCCACTTATTTTTCCTTGTTTGTTGATCTAATTCTTTCAAGATTTTTTCTCTTGTTTTGCAAATTCTGTTACGTCCTTCCCTGTGCATGCTTGTGGATTCTCATTCATTATTCCTTCAAGTCATTGGAACCCCTGTTCAAGTTTGATGATGGAGACAGATTCTGGACATTTACTTTCATATTTCAGCACTTTTTGCGTATTTGGATCCGATGATGCTGTTAGGTAGGGCATGAAGGCCTATGATAGTAGCGTTGTATGTGTAATCAATCTCTATGAGGCCTAGCCTTCCATCAGCTCTAGGGATGTACAGTCTTGGCATACACTGATTCTTGTAGATTACCTCATGGGCATGGAGGAGTTTTCTTGTTCGCATATCCAGTTTTTCAAGATCTTTAAGAGGCCAGTCCACAACCACAAAGCTATATGAGAGTACAGGAATTGCCAGCAAATTGAGGTGGATTTTATGTAGTTTAAACAATGAACTTTTATGAATCTGCTACAGACTTTGCAAATAAACTACCCTGTTTCTTCTGAAAATTGGAATAATATCAAAAAACGTAGAACTGTGATTTTGTGAAATAGTTTGCAACTCCTTCCAAAGGAGGTTGCCCATTCCTTAAAACCTCACTAGAGGAAAGGTAACTAAAATGGTGAAGTTCCTGCATTTTAAATTTCATGATATGATAATTAAGAATATGAATACGTATACTCTAAAAGAAGAGAGAGATAATAAGGGGGCATATGGAAGAAAAGTCAAATATCTCAAAGGAGTGGAGGAGTGGCCTAGTGGTTGGGGCAAGGTACTTCAGACTGGAAGGTCAGGGGTTCACATCCCACTAGCAGACAGCAACCTTGGGCCAGAAGGACTGGGGTTTCTAGTCCCACAGGTTCTCCTTGTGGTCTTGGGCAAGCCACTTAACCCTCCATAGCCCTTGTTCCCTTTAAAAAAATAGTTATCTCCAAGTTATAATGCCCTGTTCAATGTAATTTCAGTTTGTTCAATGTAAACCACACTGATGTAGAATAGCACAGTATATAAGAGAATATAAATAAATAAGCACAGAGCATCACTGGGGTTTATATTCATGAGAACATCTTTGGTTGGAGTGCCTAAAAATGTTAAGTGTGTGCAAATCATTTTTCTGTGCATATACCTATGAGATAGGGGCATGTTTACTAAAGGTTAATTTACTAAAGGTGATGCTGCAGAAGAATTGAAAGAAATATCGCCACACAAGGAAGATGTATTACAAATATTTGATAAAATGAAGAGTCGCAAATCACCTGGACCAGATGGTATACATCCAAGGGTGTTGAAAGAACTGAAATATGGGATTGTATATCTACTATTAGTAATCTGTGAACTATCATTAAAATCATCTGTAATACCTGAAGACTGGAGGATCACCAATGTAACGCCAATTTTTAAAAAGGGTTCCAGGGGTGATCCGGGAAACTATAGACCGGTGAGCTTGACGTCAATACTGGAAAAAATGGTAGAAACCATCATAAAGAACAAAATTACTCAGCAGGTAGATAGTCATGCCTTAATGGGAGACAGCCAACATGGCTTTAGACAAGGAAGATCTTGTCTTACTAATCTGTTATGTTTTGTTTGAAGGTATGAAAAAACAGGTAGACAAGGTGAGTTGATTGATACAGTGTATCTGGACTTTCAGAAAGCCTTTGACAAGGTCCCTCATCAGAGACGTTTGGCAAAACTAAAAAGTCATTGGATAGGAGGTGATATACTATTGTGGACCAGGAACTGGTTAAAAGCTAGAAAGCAGAGGGAAGGGCTAAATGGCGAATAGTGGAGTACCCCAGGGATCTGTGCTGGGTCCACTGTTTTTTAACATATTCATAAATGACCTGGAAAAGGGAATAACGAGCGAGGTTATCAAATTTGCAGATGACACAAAACTATTTAAAGTTGTTAAAAACCAAGAGGATTGTGGAAAGCTGCAAGAGGATCTTGATAAATTGGAAGACTGGGCATCCAAATGGCAGATGAAATTTAATGTGGACAAGTGCAAAGTTATGCACCTAGGAAAGAACAACCCAAACTATGGTTACACGATGTAAGGTTCCACATTGGGAACCACCACCCAGGAAAAAGATTTAGGCGTCATCGTGGGTTACATGTTAAAACCCTTTGCCCAGTGTGCAGCTGCGGCCAAGAGAGCAAATAGATTGCTAGGTATCATAAGGAAAGGAATGGAAAATAAAACAAAGGATATTATAATACCTCTGTATCGTTCCATGGTGCGACCACACCTTGAATATTGTGTGCAATTCTGGTCGTCGTATCTTAAAAAAGACATAGCGTTATTAGAAAAGGTACAGAGAAGAGCCACCAGAATGGTAAAGGAGAATGGAAGGATACTCCTATGAAGAGAGACTAAAAAGGATAGGGCTCTTCAACCTGGAAAAGAGATGGCTGAGGGGAGATATGATAGAGGTCTATAAAATAATGAATGGAGTGGAACGGGTAAGCGTAGATCGATTGTTTACGTCATCAGAATATAAAAAGTCTAGGGGACATGCAATGAAGCTACAGGGTAGCCTATTTAAGACTAATAAGAAAATATTTTTTTACTCAACGTGTAATCAAACTCTGGAATTTGTTACCGGAAGATGTGGTAAAAGCTGTCAGTGTAGCTGGGTTTAAAAAAAGATTTGGACAAGTTCCTGGAGGAAAGGTCCATAAACCATTATTAAAAGGGGCACGGGATATCAGTGCTTGATCCGATACAAGCATTGAGGAACCTGTGTCTTTTGGGGAAACCGCTAGGTACTTATGACCTAGATTGGCCACTGTTGGAAATAGGATACTGGGTTTGATGGACCTTGGTCTGACCCAGTATGGCAGATCTTATGTTTATTATTTATTTATTTATTTATTTAACGTTCTTATATACCGCACTTTTATCATCAGCGCGGTTTACAGTAAACATAAAATACTCACCGATAGCAACAGGCTGTCGTGAGTTTACATATAACAGGAAATCTAATTGGATACAACATAGGGGAGAACTTTGTACATATAAGTTATATAACTATATACAATTGTATTCTTCTTGTTGTACAGGGAGTGATAGATCGTTACATTGGATTGTAATGTGGTGTTGGCTATGTTGGAGTGGGGTATTGAGAGAAGTATGCAAGGAACAGGTGGTGTTTTATGGCTTTTCTAAATTGTTTTAGGTCTTTGATATCTCTTATGGTGGGTGGAAGATCATTCCAACATTTGGGAGCGAAGTAAACGAATGCTCTTGCAGTTGTTGAGTGTGAACATTTTGTAAAGTCCGTCGGGATGATTAGAGTATTAGCTGCGACTGATCTTCTAGATCTGGTGTGGGGGGTGTGAGTGATGAGAGTGGAGATTGCTAGGGGAGCTAAGTTGTTAATGGCTTTGAATGTGATGAGTAGTGCTTTATATGTAGTCCTACAGGATATTGGGAGCCAGTGTAATTCCTTTAAGATGGGAGTTATGTGATCGTTCCTTGATGCACCGTTGAGGATGCGGGCAGCAGCGTTCATTGCTAATTGTAGCGTGTTTAGAGTGCTTTTTGGGAGGCCATGTAGAACTATGTTTGCATAGTCAAAGTGTGGAATGACTATGGCTTGGAAGATGGTTCGGAAATTGTCAGGGTCGAGCATGTTTTTGAGGTTTCGGAGGGTTCTGATCTTGAAGTAGATGGATTTCACTGTTCGGTTTATGTGTTCTTTGAAGTCCAGTCGGTGATCAAGGGTTACGCCTAGGTATTTTACTGTGGATTTGATTGGAAGCTCTGCGTCCCGTACTTTTAGAGCAGTCGGGGGTGAGAATTCTTTATTCTTCGTGATGATTAGGGCTTCTGTTTTTTTGAAATTTATTCTCATATTCTGTGTGAGGAGCCAGTCTGTAATTGCATCAAAACACTCTATTAGTACTGTGTAATCAGGTCGAGTAATGTTGATTGGTATGAAAATCAGCACGTCATCTGCATAGATTAGGGAGGATACTCCAAATGAGCGAGTGATCTCACATATCGGTTGCATGTAGATATTAAAGAGTAACGCCGAGAGGGAGGATCCTTGAGGGACGCCTTGTTTCAACTGGAAAGGTTTTGAGGTGTTTGATTCTGTTCGAACATGTTGCCAGCGCTCTTCAAGATAAGATTTGCACCAGTCCCATGCTAAACCCTGGATGCCCTTGCATTGGAGTCGGGTTAGGAGTTTGTTATGGTCAACAGAATCAAACGCTGCAGAGATGTCGAGGAATATTAGTGCAAAGCCCTTTTTGATATTGTCAGTACCACAGATGAGGGTGTTGATTAAAGAAGTCAGCAAAGATTCCACACCATGGGCTTCTCTGAATCCATGTTGACTGGGGTCCAGAGGTGATGTGGTGTCTATATGCTGTTGGATCTGAATCTGTGTGACCTTCTCTATTATCTTTGATAGCAGGGGGATGCTGGAGATTGGACGGTAAGATTCTTCTTTTGTTGGGTCTAGCTGGTTGTTTTTTAGAAGAGGTCTTATGGAAGTCTGTTTAAGAGCTGATGGGAAGATGCCTGTGGTGAATGATTGATTTATGATTTCGGATATGAATGGGCTGAGCTCATGTCGTAACGCATTTATCCATTGTGCTGGACATGGATCATTGGGTGCAGTGGTTGTATTTATTCTGGTGATAATATCTTCGACGTGCTTTATTGAGGGGGATGTGAGCTTGATGAGTGGGTTCTCCTGTAAGAAAGTTTGGGCATTAGATAGGGGAGAGGTTGTTGATGTCTTGATGGTTTTGGATTGGATGTAATCGGCGTACTTTTGGGGGTGTATAGCATCTTGATGTGGTGGAGTGGGCTCGGTGGTTAGTACTTTCACTAGGTTAAAGAGTTCTCGTGGTTTGTTTAGAGAACGGTTGAGGAGATCGGAGTGAAAGGCTTTTCTTCTGTTCCATACTGCATGTTCTTACGTGCATTACTTGCCAATGCACCCACATAAATAAAAGGGCTGTGGGAACATAATGCATGTTAATTTCACTAACACCGATTAAATCATTTAGTAAACATGCTCCTTAATGTGTATACAATCAATTTGCATCTGCAAAAAAGGCCTAGCACACATATTAAAAATGAATGTGTGGGAAAAACATTTTAAAAAACCCCACATACAAACCATGAACATTTTACTTGAAATGAGGATGAACTAAACTTTTGTTTGACCATACACACCCCTAGGAGCTGGAAAAGAAACATAACTAGAAATCTAGTAAAGTCTGAGGTACTAGAGTAACAGGCAGACCATATATCTCTTTGTCATCCTTTACCTCTCTTTATAGTCTGTGTTTCTATGTTTTTCATGCCACAGGTAAGTTACTGTTCAGTAGAATTAAGCTAGCACATTTAAAACCATAGGTTAATAAGGTTTTATCACATTATCTGCGAGAGAAAAGTTGACTAAGTCAGACTTTAAGGGGCATGTTTACTAAGGCCTGCACTGGCACAGGTAATGCACATGTCGGTCACGTTACAAACCCGGGTACATCCGTCCTCCTACAGTTAGCGCAGGAAAGCTCTGCAGTATCATGGAGAGTAGGCTGTGGGTACAAGTAACGCCACTCATTGATGTAGCATTAAATGTACCCACACTAAAGGCACTAAGCGCAGTTAGCCTGGACCGGGAATGCCTTTGATGCACCACTGTCCCACCCAGTCTCAGTGCTATGTGTATTACTAGGGTAGCATGGGAGTTTTAGCATGGTGGCCCTCTTCTACTTTATAGCATGGTACCAAAACACTCACCAAACCCTGCACTACAGGATAGCGCAGTTTAGCAAACATACTCTGCATAATTTGCCCTCTAATTCATATTCTTTCAAAGATACTGCACTCTTAATGAAACAGTAAATTCTCCAGGAATATAATCTCCACTGTATCATGAGAAACTGGCTCTTTTCTGGAAAGATGCTTGTATTTTTTATTTTGTTTTGATTTCTCTATATAATATTTTGTGAGCACATCTTGCAAAACCTTTGGGCATCATACAAACTATGTGACCTTGTAACTCTGTTTTTATTGTTTATCTCCCCATGGGGTTTGAAAGATTTCCTATCAACTTGAAATGACAGCGTCTTGAAAAGCAGATTGCCTGGGAAACTTACTATTTGCTGTCCTTTAAAGTTAAAAAGTTACTGTCACATGTCTAGTGGGACCAGCTCATTCTTTCCAAAATGTCAGATGTAATTTGCAGTGTGATTTTATATTTGTGTTACATCTTTACTTTCAGAATTAAAGATCTAAAAGGGGGAAAGACCATATATGATAGAGTCACTTAAATATCTCCAAGGTATACATGCACAAGCAGGCTTCTTTCAAGAGAAAGGGGGTTATAGAATGAAAGCTCATGGGATGAGGGTGAAAGGATATAGACTCCTGAGTAATCTAAGGAAATACTTATTTACAGAACGGGTGATAGATGCCTGGAAGATTGTCCATTAAAAGTGATGAAAACAAGGACAATATCAGAATTCAGGAGAGTGTGAACAAACCTAGAGGATCTCTGACGCAGACGAAGAGCTGTTTTTACATGCAAAAATGGATTACAAAATCATCCTCCAAATGCTTGGCATTAAATTATATCAGGGGTTCTCAAACCAGTTCTTGAGCTATACCTAGTCAGTCAGGTATTCACAATAACCACGGTGAATATGCTTGAGCGAGATTTGTATACAATGGAGGCAGTGCGTTCAAATCTGTCTAAAAATCTGACTAAGTGTGTTCCAAGGACAGGGTTGAGAACCACTGTATTATAGCAAAGGGCATGCTAGAGGTGCTCAGAAGGCAGTGCCTAATATACATCTAGATTATACCAAGAGGAGCCAATATTAGGCTACTAGGGAGGTCCATCACGAATGCGGGTTGCAGGGCTGCACGTCCCAGCAGGACATGCAGCCCTGCAAGCCATCCGTGCCCAATTCCCCCTCCAGTTCTCCCTGTATGTCCTGTGCATCAAGACAGGGAGAGAGCCTGCAGGGGGCAGGAATGGGACGGAGCGGAGGGAAGTCAATCGGACAGCACATACAGGGCCGATTCAGGTCACGGGCCTGTACATGCTACCGGGCCCGTGGGGACATGCTGCTTATAGCATCTCAAAGGTGGTATAAGCAGCACTTTTGGCCATTGGGTCTGAGGATCTACCCCCAGGGCCGGAGCTGGGTGTGGAGGGTTCCCCGCTGCCCAATCCAGGCCATGACAGGTCAGCTGTGAGTCGGGCGGCAGGGAAATAGGGGACCAGAACGGCAGATTTCGGGGCCGCCTGCGGGTGGGATATCCCCGCAGGTGGTGAGGACATGCCGGGCCATCCTCGGGCCTAATTCTGGCTTCCACAGGACCAGAATTGTGTCCACACAGCCCCATCTTCATCAGGGATGTCTGGATGGCCCAGACGTTCCCCTCTGTGAATCGGGCTCCACATGTATGAAGTACGGAAGTAATTTTATAAATCCATTATCATGCATATGTAGTAGTTTACAAATGTTAATGGCTTTTTATAAAATAACAACTGGCATTAAAGTAAGCATTTCAAAATGAAGGCCCGTACTTTTCCAATAGGCATAGGTGGGGGCATGGTCTGACATTGGCAAGGGAAGGATGGGAGGCAGTCTACATAGGACACTCATGCTCCCCCCACTGGAAAGAGCTCTGAGGAACACTGCAATGCAATCACACACCTCCATGGAGGTGGCCAAAACCAAGTGGCCCTCCCTCTGAGCATCTCAGCTGTCAAGGAACAAAAAACCCATAGGACCCTGGAAGGCCACGAGAGCTCCCCATATCTATGGAACACCTCAACCCTTGCAGACAAGTCCAGAGCAAGTGATGTAACCAAACTTTTATTGAGAGCACTCAGGGTGATGTGAACACAGGGGTACTCAACCCAACAAGGCTGTGTTTTGGTGTGACCTTTGTCAGGGTTTAAGAGTAACAGTATCTTCAAAAGCCCAATACACTTGGGTGAAATTGTGGCAGGCTATGGCCTATAATAGTCTGCAAATATGAAAGGCCTGTAAGTTATCCCAACCCCCATTTAAGAGAAAGAACCAAAGTCTGTAAAAGTTTGAGAAAACTGTTTTAACCTGCTTAATAAGGAGTCTTCATGAATACATAAATCTTCCATTATTCTTTTGTGTTCTGATGATAGAAATGTTTCAATACATGCATTCCTAGAGCTAGAAACGACCTCGGAGCAGGATAGTATCAATGCCTAGAAACGGTACCTTTGTTAGAACAGTTTGGGAAGGGGGAGCAGGGAGCTAGGCCCAGAGAGGGTCCCTGATTGGACAAGTGCAGGGGGCATTGAGACCAATAGAAAGTCTGCATGTATCAAGCTAAAGAAAAATGTATAAAATGAATATGTTTCTGTAAGAGTTTTGCTCAGTTCGTTTTGAAGCTTGACTTCTCCGAGCCTTGTGCACAATAAATTGGCTTGGATCTTTGAACTGACTCCTGGTATTATTTATTGCATGCTTATCAGCTGCTACATATTCTTGGTGCGTTGGCCGGGAATGTGTGGGTAGTGTGATGGTATTCAAGTGAATATACCACGACTTCTTGCCTCAAAGGTTTGGTCCGGTTGGAACCGTGTCTGTCTGACCGCAGGGGAATTCTCTGGCGCCACCGGTCTTATTGCATTGGAGAGGGTTCTGCCTTGCCTAGGCGGGCCATTGGGTCCAGCTGGCCAACACCTCCGAACCCGAGGGGAGTCCAGGATCCAACCCAAGAACTGGTTTGGTATCGGGAACCGGATCCGGTGAGTAGACATTTTCTTGTTTAATAGTCAGTGAAGCCTCGGGAAAGTCTTGCATGAGTGCGCAAGGCTGATTTGGTATAGACTAACTGGGAAAAGTCTTGCATGATTGCGCGAGACAAGAGAGCTTGATCACCTCTTATAAGGGCGGTCCTAGTACGCTCCGCATAAGGGTTAGCGGAAGCCGAAGCCATCGACCCTTTGGTTGGGAATAGTCAGTTAGTCAGAAAACCCTGGGCATTTCAGAAATAATTTCTTGTGATGGTATGATTGCCTGCGTGATTGAGAGGTGTTGAGACATAAGACTAAGTGAGAGCGGACTCCTGAGTACCGCAGTTTCCGGCCAGGCGACTGCGCCCAGGTCGTGAAAAGGAGGAAGCGCTTGGTGTTTGTCTCCTGATTGTTCTGTGGGCTGCACGAACTCCTGCAGCCATCCTGCCTGTCCTTATTGTCTGTTTGTATTTGGTTTTGTTATCTGTTTCCCTTCTGGTATAATGTAAGATTATTCTGTTGGGTAATTTGGGAGTCTCTTCTAAGTGCAGCTTTAAGCTGTTTCAGGTTTTTCTTCAGCACAGCATGAGACTGGCAAGCAGAGAGAGAAGGGGGCGTGTCTGTAGAAAGGAATGTTTAGTATCTTTTAACCCTGTGAAGGCTTATTTTCAACATTCTGCAGCTGGGTTAATTTGTGCTTATTTCAGGAAAATTGTACCTATTTTATTCAATATGTTCTAATAGTGCTGTTTCTTCTGCTATGGTCATGTATTATATATCATTTAATAGGAATGTTTAGTCAGAATTTTGGATCCCGACAGTTTTGGACTCAGCCTGGAAAGGGTTAAGTTCTTATTAACCCCTTTCGAGTTCCTCAACTGTTCTTGTATGGACCAAGTGAGGAGGATTCTGTAGAGCTATAGGTATTATGTATTTGTGGGCTTAGCCTTGTCTTGTGTTTTTCTATGTTCCAGTTTTCAGCAAACACTGTAAAGGTCCAAACAGAAATGATAGGGAAATTAAGGAAACTGCTTTTGTTTTTCCTTTGAACTACGAAGTAGAGGTTAAGAACCCTGACAGGACTATGAAGCATCCCGAGCCAGTAGTTACCAGATCGCGACTTGAAAATGATTTAAATCCTGAGGGAATGTACATGTCCTTTGAATGTCTGCTTTCTGAACTTTAAGATTTAAAGTAGTTTCTTTTGCAGAGACATTGTTCAGCTTAAGTGCTGATTACGGCTGGCAGTTAGTTTCCATGGCAAGAATTTTTATTCCAGTCATGCGTAACAGATATGTGGCCATCATGTTAGGAGCCATAGTTCTTTCTATTGAGATTGTTGTTATAACATGTTGCAAAATAATAGTTTTATATTTTAAGGACTTTATCTAAACTGTTCCTATTTAGAATGTGCACACACATCCATTATGTTTAGTCCACAGGAAAATGCAGCCTGACTGCCCGCCCCCTCTGTCTGTTGTCAAGTACGTCATCATGGGGGGGGGGGGTCGGAGATCACGCCGATTTTGTTGAAATGTATGACTAAGAATTTTAGCAAGGGATTTGCTGGAGACTATGGAATAGAATGTCTCCGTCCCGATTAGAAATACTCTGTGAAAGGGAGTGGCCAGTGTTAGCTACTTCATGGCCCCGTGAGGGCACCTTTGATGCTAATGTCGTTTCTCGTGTTCATCAGATTGTGCAAAAAATGTTCCCTGATCAGTTCCCCTACATAGAGTCCTGGTTAAATGTTTGTGGGGAAAAAAAAAGCTGCCTGTTTATTCTGCCCCAGAATCTCTAGACATTCCACTCTGTCCGTCCCAGTATCTTTATAGGCCAGTCCCCTCAGTTCTGCCACCACCCCGGGCAGAGCCTGGGGCAGGGGGGGACACCTCCCTGCAGATGTACCCCAAGTAGTTCACCAGCCACCTCCGCAGCAGGAGGACGTGCACCCCCTCTTGACCGGAAGCCCTGGCTCAGTTTAAAGTACTCCGAGTGGGCCACAGTCCACCGATGATACTGCAAGCAGGGATTCATTTGCCAGTTCAGGGTCACTCACAGCCAGCGCCCAAGAACATGAAGTGGAACCCAGACAGTCCCGATTGTCGTATGCCTTCAGAAGTAAAACTACCAGTAAAAGGGATGGTTACATTATACCATTGCACCAGGTCCAGGGCCTACCTACCCTTAATACCGAAGGCCAGCCGACCAGCCTTGTTTATGTGCCTTTTTCCACCACTGATTTACTGAACTGAACAACGCATTATGCCTCCTACACTGAGAAGCCTTAGGATTTGATTAAACTAATGAACAGTATTATGCAGACCCATCAGCCTTGATGGCCCCAAGTGGGATCCAAATAGTGCAGGCAACCCTCACTATATACCCCATGCGATCCAGCAGCCCAGGAGAATTTGCATATGGTAAATGCAGGTTTTGTCAGTCAGTCCCAGAGAGATATAAAACAAAAATTACAGAAATTGGATGGATTTGCGGGTATGAATACAGCACAGTTAATCGAAGTTGCTCAGAAAGTGTTTGTGAATCGTGAAAATGAATGTGACAGAGAAAGTGAATGTAAAATGAAGAAGAAAGCAGATTTTCTTGCTGATGCTTTAGTTGAATGACGTGGAGGAGGTTTTCCTAATCGAAGGAGCAGAGGAAGTGGAAGGGGTCATGAAAATAATTGGACCCCACTGGGTGCGAATCAGTGCGCCCATTGCAGAGAAGAAGGACATTAGAGAAGTGAATGCCCGCATCTTGACTCCACCCCCAGGAGGGGAGGAGGGAGTACTTGGAGAACAGGAGGTTGATTTCAGAGTCATGGAAAAATAAACCGAGCACAGTTTCAGTGAGAAAGGGAAGAAGCTATTGAGGGAGTGGCAGTTGCGACAGGCTATGATATGGCCAGACCGGACTCCAAGTTCACCCTGGGTCCCCAGGAGCCTATAGTCAGTTTGAAAATAAGGGACCAATATATGGACTTTATGGTGGATACAGGAGCAGAACACTCAGTGGTGGCAAAGCCAGTAGCCCCTTTGTCTTCTCGATGCATCACCATTGTCAGAGCAACTGGAACAGGGCCACTAAGCCTTTCCTGCAGAACCGCATGTGTGAACTAGGGGGACAGAAAATAATGCACCAGTTCCTGTATATGCCTGAATGCCCTATTCCACTTTTGGACCGAGATCTGCTTGCAAAGCTCCAGCCACAGATATCCTTTGCTGAAGGGGGAGAAATGCAAATGACTGTGAACCTAAAGCCTGCTGGATTAATGGTGCTAACTGTTCCCCAAGAAGAAGAGTAGCGGTTCTATAGTACATCTCTAACCAAGTCAGCTAGTTCCTGTATACCCACCAACCTTATAGCTCCGCCTGAAGTATGGGCAGAAGATAATCCACCTGGCCTAGCGAAGAACATAGCCCCTGTCATTGTTGCCCTCAAGCCAGGAGCAGAACCAGTGCATGTGAAGCAGTATCCTCTTCCCCGACCAGCTAATGAAACTATTGAAGTATGGACTTCTAAAGAAGTGCCAGTCACCTTGGAACACCCCCCCCCCCCTTCTCCCAGTCAAGAAACCTGGGACAGGGGATTACCGACCAGTACAAGATCTGAGGCGAGTGAATGATGCAGCTGAAACTATACACCCAGTGGTACCAAAATCCTTATACTCTCTTGGGACTGATCCCCGCTGAGGCTACTCATTTCACTGTCCTGGACCTGAAAGAGGCCTTCTTCTGTATACACCTAGCCCCCACCAGTCAACTTTTGTTTGCTTTTGAATGGCAAGACCCCACAACAGGAAGGCAGGAGTGGAGGAGTGGCCTAGTGGTTGGGGCAAGGTACTTCAGGCCGGAAGGTCGGGGGTTCAAATCCCACTAGAGGACAGCAAACTCGGGCCGGAAGGACTGGGGTTTCTAGTCCCACAGGTGCTCCTTGTGGTCTCGGGCAAGCCACTTAACCCTCCATAGCCCATGTTCCCTGTAAAATAGTTATCTCCAAGTTATAATGCCCTGTTCAATGTAATTTCCGTTTGTTCAATGTAAACCGCACTGATGCAGAATAGCGCGGTATATAAGAGAATGTAAATAAATAAATAAATAAACTTACCTGGACTCGATTACCTCAAGGATTCAAGAATTCACCTACTCTCTTCAGTGCTGCTTTAAATCAGGATCTTTCAAGCTACTATGTGAACCCAGGAGAAAGGGTTCTTCTTCAGCATGTGGACGACTTGCTCATAGCCACAAATTCAGAGAGTGAATGTCTACAAGCCACTAGTGAACTTTTGCATCTTTTGAACAAGGCTGGATACAAAGTCTCCAGAGCCAAGGCACAATTATGTCAAACTAAAGTTAAATACTTAGGATTCCAGTTGTCTAACGGGATTCGACGCTTGGGACCAGAACGCAAAGAAGCTGTATGCAGTATTCCTACTCCAACCACCAGGAGGCAAGTGAGAGCCTTCCTGGGGCCGCAGGATACTGTCGCATATGGATCCCCAATTTTGCTCTGCTGGCAAAACCATTGTATCAAGCAACCGGAGGAATGGAAAAGTCTCCATTGGAGTGGGGACCTTAACAGGATGCAGCCTTTCAATCTCTAAAAGCCGCTCTGATGTCATCACCAGCTCTGGGCTTACCAGATGTCCAGAAACCTTTCAGTCTGTATGTCCATGAGTCACAAGGAAATGTTCTAGGAGTGCTGACTCAATCTCTTGGATCTTGGCAACGGCCAGTAGCCTATTTGTCAAAACAATTAGATGCAGTTGCAAAAGGCTGGCCCCTTGTTTGAGAGCTGTTGCAGCTATAGCCCTTCTAGTGAGCAAAGCAGACAAGCTCACTTTGAGACAAAATCTTCAAGTTACTGTACCACACTCTGTTCTGATCCTTATGGAACACAAAGGAAGTTTCTGGCTTACAAATTCACGAATGTTGAAGTATCAGAGTATGCTGTGTGAGAATCCTCGATTGCAATTGATGGTCCGTCAAGCTTTGAATCCTGCTACGTTGTTACCAATTGGTCCTAGCCCCCCTGATCATGACTGTTTAAAAATTATGAACACTATATTCTCAAGTCGCCCGGATTTGACTGATGTTCCTTTGGAGAACCCAGAACAGACTTTCTTTGTGGATGGAAGTAGTCTCATCATTAATGGGCATTGTTGTGCCGGGTATCCAGTGGTGACCCTTGATCTGGTAGTTGAGTCCTCAGCTTTGCCCCAGAAACTTCAGCACAGAAAGCTGAACTGACAGCTCTCACTAGAGCACTGACAATAGGAAAAGGGCTCTGTCTAAATGTGTACCCAGATTCCAAGTATGCCCTTACAACCTTGCATGCACATGGGGCCCTGTACAAAGAATGAGGGTTGATAACCTCAGGAAGCAAGTCCATTAAGTATGGCCCCGAGATATTTACATTATCAGATGCATACTGCCTACAGACCTCAGAATTTAGGAAAAGTAGAACGTATGAATAGAACCCTGAAATCTCAGTTGTCTAAACTTTGTCAAGAAGCTCACCTGAAGTAGCCCCAGGTTCTTCCTATAGCCCTTCTTAGGATATACTTAGCCCCTACTAAGTCTTTAGGAGTTTCCCCTTTTTGAGATTCTGTATGGGCGACCCCCGCCTATTGTACAAGGAATAAAGGGAGATATGAAACAGATTGGATCTGAAATTACTAGACAAGAACTATTGGTTTTAAGTTCTGTTTTGCAGAGTCTTCATACGTGGGTACAAGATCAGTTGCCCATCCATCTAACAGAACCCCTGCATCCTCTCAAGCCTGGAGTCTCGGTGTGGATCAAAGAGTGGAGAAAGACACCGTTGGCACCGCATTGGAAGGGACCTTATGTTGTCATCTTATTAACCCCAACAGCAGTTAAAGCTGCAGAACTCGAACCCTGGATTCATCAGTCGAGTACAGTCAGCAGCCGTTGATAGCACTGTAGAAAGGAAGGCAGCTACAAAAGTATTAGCTATGTAGCAATATTACCCTATACCCCAAAATGATGCTTTTACGCAAGTCTAATATGTGATTTAATTCTCACCCTTTCTCACTTGCAGGTGAGAATAATCAAAGGGGGGAATGTGGCAGGCTATGGCCTATAATAGTCTGCAAATATGAAAGGCATGTAAGTTAGGCCCTGATCCCAACCCCCATTTAAGAGAAAGAACCAAAGTCTGTAAAAGTTTGAGAAAACTGTTTTAAACTGCTTAATAAGGAGTCTTCATGAATACATAAATCTTCCATTATTCTTTTGTGTTCTGATGATAGAAATGTTTCAATACATGCATTCCTAGAGCTAGAAATGCCCTCGGAGCAGGATAGTATCAATGCCTAGAAACTGTACCTTTGTTAGAACAGTTTGGGAAGGGGGAGCAGGGAGCTAGGCCCAGAGAGGGTCCCTGATTGGACAAGTGCAGGGGGCGTTGAGACCAATAGAAAGTCTGCATGTATCAAGCTGAAGAAAAATGTATAAAATGAATATGTTTCTGTAAGAGTTTTGCTCAGTCCGTTTTGAAGCTTGACTTCTCTGAGCCTTGTGCACAATAAATTGGCTTGGATCTTTGAACTGACTCCTGGTATTATTTATTGCATGCTTATCAGCTGCTACAAAACAATATAGCTTAAACCAACTTTGCGTTGCCTTAGTTGAAGCAATAAAATGACTTACAGAATCATTCCATACGTCATCAGGATTAGCATGTTGGCAGTATGTTAAACACCTTATTTGCATGCTCCACCCTCTGCTATTTTCTGCTGGCTGCAACTCTGGTTATGTGGCCAGTACTGGCTGAAACACACAGGTCCTATCTCATGACACCTCTATACCACACAACAACAGCAGCCCTCTGACAACAATCAAGTGCATATGCAGATGTGAACAGCAGTCAGTCAAGACATCTGTTGTTGTTTCTGTGGATGTTTGTCCACTGTTCCAGCAGGGTCATTCCAGACCTGAATGCTCTGTTTTTGTGGCTGTCAGGCTGTTGTAGTCAACTGCCATAGTAGCTGTACCATGCAGTCCCTCTGAACAGGAATCTAGGCAGGTGCCTGAATATTCTGCTAACACCGCCAATTTGCCCTTTTTTTTCTTATGCATTTACCCTTTTTCTGTCCTTCATATTTCCTAACACTCACATACACAACACACATTTGGGACATTCCAGCAAGGCGGCTGCAATTACAACTTGGTCAAAAGCAGGTGATAGTTGCACCCACTCTAGCCAAATATTTGTGCAACTTGTGCATGGTTAGCATGGCCGTGCCAGCCCCACCCCGCATCATTGCCCACTTTCCATTCATTCTCTGCCTTAACCATACCTATTCGCTCACTGCTCAGGTAGCATGGTATTTCTATCATAGTTCCCTTCTGGCCGCACGCACATGGCTGCTACGCAGCCAATGCGTGTGATAGCCCCACGCTAAACCCCATGCTCCCAGTTACCGTGTTGTAGTAAACATGTCCCTAAAATACCCCCCCCATGAGACATATAACTTGCTACTTAATAGTATACATCACCTTATAAAAATACCCCCATAAAGGGACATTTATTTATGTTAGCTTATTCAGCGGCCCTTATTGAACATGTGAAGGCCAATTGTAGACAGGATGTGGACAGCAGAATTAAGATGTCTAGATTAGGATTTTGAAACTTTTCTGTGTATTTTACAAAGGCACTTCCAAATGCAGAATGTTTTGTAAAATACATATGAGGACATGTGGGAGTGCATGTGGATTTGCCTACATGCACATTGGGAGTAGCCATTTTACAAATCTACATATGGGAAAGTTGAATGTCACCAACTCAAGCAGCATCTATGTTGAAGTGCTGATATTTCCACATGGAAGTAAAAATTCTGCAACTTCTACATGTATTTAGTCCATATGAGAAGCTTATGGGGGTTATTTTAGAAGCCCTTCTCATGCTTTCGATGTCTGAAAATGGGCATAGAGATGTCTACAGAGGCATTTTAGAAGCTAGATCTGTGGATGTCCAAGTCTGAATGGGGGTGTGATGGAGATGTGGCCAAGAACATGGGCACTACCATCTGATCCCAGAAATATTCTGGACATCTGGAGTTGCATCTAGGGTTATACCTGTTCCAGGCATGAGCAGGCATTGGGAAAGTACTGATTTTGTCCTTAAAACATCCAGAGAACGTGGAGAAGATGATACTCCACCATCACCAATACTCTGCACAATCACAATGATAGCAACAGTGGGATTTGAACCCTGGTCCAAGCCCACTACTTGAACTATTAGGCTTTTCCTAGTCATGCACAGTTTTGAATACTATTCTGGGGACATCTATATAGATGCTGCCGCAGATGTCCATATTTGTGAAATCATGCCTGAACTTGGACATGTCTGTTTATTTTTCAGATGTTCTAACTTGGGCGTCATTTGTAAAATGCCACTTCATATGTATAATTCCCACCAATTAAGTAGCAAATTGACAAACGTGTAGCTTTTACATTTGGGTGGAAAAGAATTATGCCCTTAATCCCTCGTGTAAAGCCCTGGCCGAAGCAATCACTTCAGTGAAACTTATGCATTCCTCTCCACAAGCATAAAACCAAACATGGGCATTTCTGGCCTTCTACATGGATTCCCTTTGTAAAACAGAAAATACAAGTGTAGATTTTTAGCCCATCCAGGCAATGTTCAAACCATGTCCTCATCTTGCCGGCTTGGGCTTTCTATGTGGTGTGAATCTTCAGTAGAGGGTTTTTGGAGTCTAGGTGCAGCAGTGAGGGCAACAGTGCAGGTCGTCTCCACCAGAGCCAGGGTTCAGGCCAGTGGTATGGCAGTGAGCAAAGAAGAATTATCTTGTGCAGCCATTTGGAGCCTGCTACCCAACAGTAGGGTAGCGGCTGCTGCAGTGCAGCACTGAGTGAGAGGTTTTGCATTTTCTCCCCTACTGGAGCTGAGACTGGGGCCAATGGGGTCTGCATGATATGTAGTGAATAATTAGGAGACCGATCCACTATCTTTTCTAGGCTGTTCCTATCTCTACTATACTGTCCTGTCTACACTATGGAGTTCCTTTCACTACTTTTCTTTTTTAATTAATGTACACCGCATAGACTGCTGTGCAATACTGTGGTATATAAATAAAATATAACCATAACCATGTGTAAACAGTGGCTTTCTAAATTTCAATGTGCACATCTTCCAATCTCCACATTTAAATGCTGCTATTTACACATGAAAATATTTCTAAAATAACTCCCATAGCTTCACTGAAAGTATGAATAATTTGAAATGTCTAGATTAGACCTCAAAGTTTCTATGAAGCACTTTTACCAGAACAACGAATCCTTAAATAAGATTCAAATGAAAAAACTATAATTATGCACCAAAACAATTATCCTCCTATTTGCTGAAATATGTAAGGTTTTGTATTTACCACTCAGTAATTGCCAAAATTAACATGATAACTGCAAAATCTCTATGTGAACTTTAGGGAGCATTTTTGGGAGGGCTTCTACGCAATTAGCATAGAAAAATAGTTGTTACCTGTGTAACTGCACCACAGATACTGCACTATGCAATTATTTACCTCTTTCAAGATGGTCTTAAGTCTTCTGTGTTATTTGCCATGTTAATGCTTAATACACAGTAACAACCTCTGCATTAACTGTAAGGCAAAGTGCCTGCCCATTCTTCACTCAAAAATGGTATTTTTTGCATTAGTTATTAAAGTGGAAATTAGCATACACATACACATTTAATACAATGCATTAACTGTTACCACAAGCTTGTGCTTTTAGTATGTAATAATACTCACATTAAACAATCAATATAGCTTAGTAAACAGGCCCTAAAGCTCCATTTTGGACATATGGGTAACAACTGAGACAACCAGGTTGGGTTGGGACATGCACACTTCCACACCAGGCAATACACATGTATACTGTAGCACATATTGCTGGGTCAATCATTTTATAATGGAAAGGTTCAAAAGAAGAACAGCATCACTTGGGCTTTGCAATTATAAGCACCCATTCTGCAGCCTATGGGAGTCATTCCGAAAGGTGAATAGAACATGGGATAGACTTTCACTCCACCGAAAACATGTGCCACCATATTCCATAGCCCCGCGGCCCGGCATGTACATGGCGCAAGTATGGGGCTTACAGACGGTGGGTGTGGAGGGGCGGATCAGGGGCATGGCTAGCCGCCGAGACACAGAATGGATATTCAGGAAAGCCTCTGTACGTCCCCCGATGTCCCCGCTGACCCACAGATTATTCCTGCCCAAAACATGCCCACAACATGCCTGCTTAGAAACTCTTGTGACCAGAAAAGCCCAATTATGGAGAAAACAGCTGAGGAAGAGGGTGGAGCTCATATTCCTCCCTGATAGGATGAGGAGGATATAAAACAGCTTCCCAAGCCCCACAGGGGGATCCTCCAGCTGAGAATCAGCCACATGTTAGCTCATCACAATTCCAGAAATGCCAGAACCTATTGAGCAGGGACAAAAAGAACCCTGGGATTGTAGCCTTGAGGACATGGAGTTTCAGAAATCCGGATCTACAGATGTGCGAGTTCTCTGAGCTACCTTATTGTGGATTTGGACTGGGCTGAGAATGCCTAGGGGAGGTGGGCGAATGGCTTCCCCAACCCTACTACAGCCACTGAGGTGTTAGAGTTTGCAAAGGTTTACAATAGTGGCTTAAAACTGTGGAATGGACTGAACTATTGCTGAATGTCTTGGATGTGTTATGGATCATTAATAGCTGAAGGGATATCAGCAAGAAGCCCTATTGATGGGGCTGAGCCAGTGAGAGCCTAGTCACGCTGTGTGGGATCCAGGAAGATATGTCCGGTTAATTCTGGGCAGCAAACTGGGAGGAAAACGTGGATCGGCTTACTTTGAGACGTTGCTTGTTAATACTGGTACTGCTTATAGAGTAACCATGTTTTGCTTCGATTTTCACTTGTTTAAAAGGCTGTTTTGTTTCTGCCTGAGGACTTTTGTGGCGAAGCTGGGTTGTGCCCCAGTCGCAACAGAGACTGTTAAAACGGCCACGAAGGATTGATAGGCTGGTTACTGGCAGCAGAGCAAACGTAGCCTTGAAGCAGGTATCACATCCAGGACACCTCTCCCTTTTGCGTAGGGACCCGGACGTGTGACACTTTGCATGCTGAGACTCTATACATGTAAATAGCAGCTTTCTAAAATAGATATTTACATGTTTTGGTCATTTACATGTTTAAATGCCAGCATTTACATGTGCAAGGCTTCTAAAATGACCTTAAAATGTATTGCATCCCATATTTCTTGAATGTATTGTTACAGTCTAGAATATTATTACTAAATGGAATATTAAAATGTATTAAACTGAAATAACAATAAAAGCATTGATATCTCAAAATACTAGCATCACAAATAGCATACACTTGAATATAAGCTTCAATTAGAGCTGTAGCAATGTCCTGTGCCTTGTGAGATTTTTAGAATATAAAACGTCAAACTATCTAGCATTGTTAATGAAGTACTGATACTTCTTAATGCCTTGTGAATTTTTTTTTTTTAATTTTTGCTATGTGATTCATATTTGTGATTTGATCAGTTTGCTTAGGTCTCTCTCCTAAAAATATAGCAGACAGAATTTTTGGCAACACAGAAGAATGTCAGAATGTTTTTTTATACATAAGTGCATTTAGAGTGAATTAAGCACGGATAATCAGCTATTAAAGTTCACATTTTATCTAGTTATGTGTGCCCAGTTTTGTCAAAAAGCACTTGAAAAATAACAAATATGTACTTACGCTCAACAATAACGTCTCTGCCTGTCCAGTCATCGTTAATAATTTGTATGTTTCCAAAGTGTGCATCACTGTAGAAAATGCGGCTGCTGCCTTTTTCTCTTGGGATATAGTCAAAAGTCAGTGCTATTACATTTTTAAAATAGTCTGGGTTTTCATATGGCCTTATTGGTGAATTTAAATTGTTCTCATCTAAAAGATGGATGCTTTTTAATATAGTTCTTCCTGAATAGAGTAAATAACCCTCGTGCTTGAGACAAGAAACTCCATCCTTTGCAAGATAGCCATGTGCACAAGCACAAGCTCTTTGTGCATTTCCCCGATAGAGGCACAGTTGCTGGCAGTCTCCGTTGTTCTTAGCACAAATGTTGGTACCTGTAGGAAAAAGTAATTATGTTTGTTTTTATATCTGTCACAGTTCAATGACTTAAATTATACTACAATCTGAGTCAAGCTTCTATGGTTTCCCTGACTGACCTATTTAATGCTGTCGTGTATGAGTAGCACACAACTTTACTGGACCAAATAATTTTCAAAGCATAAAACTGCTGAATAACACCACTTCAGTGGAACATTATGTTAATTTATGATGGATATATACCATACTACTTACCGAAAGCACATATTTAAGATTATATTTTAGCTACTATTGAGACAGATTTTCCAATATCTTCTACACAAGTTCTTGCAAATGTTCGTTTATGATAATTTTTGAAGACATTTTCCTTCCTAATTTTTTTCTTTAAATACTCCAAGTGGATTTTTAGTAAAATATGCTAAGTATATAGTGAAGGTTTTAGCAGCCGTTAATCGTTAACACAGGGCTGCACTAACAGTTTCCGCATGCTGATAACAGCTGTGCCGTAAAACTCCTGCAGCTACTGCTTAGCAGGGGTCAAGACAGTCTCAGGGTGGAGAGAAGGGCTTTGGACAGTGCTGACAGCTAGTGCATCCTGTCGTACCTGCAAATAGTGTGTGCACTTAAAGCCACCTTAATAGGTGATGTTAAGTGCACCCGTGTTACTGGCAGGCAGGTAGCATGGCCGCTGCACAAATCCCGCCCCCCCCCCAAAAAAAAAATGGTGCTGAGCTCTGATCATATCTATACCCTCCCACCTCCAATTCCAACAATCACAATCCACATCTGAACCTGATGCCTAACGCAACCCCCCACAACTCCTTTGCGCCCCCCAATTCAATACCTGACCCTCACCCACTCCAACCCCCCTGACATTTAATCAAAGTTATCCTGGTAGTCTAATGGTGGGGCAGGAGCAATCTCATTCCTCTTCTTCCCTGTTTCAGCCCTGGTTCAAAATGGCAGATCTGATCCCTAGCTGTCATCTTGCAATATTACTTCTAGTGGTCAATCTGCCTTTTTGACAGATTGACCACTAATGGTAGTATTGCAA
Organism: Ichthyophis bannanicus; assembly: GCA_033557465.1. Classification (NCBI taxonomy): domain Eukaryota; kingdom Metazoa; phylum Chordata; class Amphibia; order Gymnophiona; family Ichthyophiidae; genus Ichthyophis; species Ichthyophis bannanicus. The sequence continues at coordinate 727,698,071 of CM066036.1, read as the reverse complement.
AATTACCATAGGGTTCAGATAGTATGGTGTATACATCATTTTAAACCTGAGAGCCAATGAGGAAGGAACAGAGAGGGATTACTCCTGTCCCATCCACTAGACCACCAGGGATAACTTTGGGTAGGTATTGGGGTTATGGAGGGAAGGTTGGATGTTGAACCAAGGGGATTGGGGGAGTTGTATTGGGGGATTGTATCTATGTGGCTGTGATTGGGAGGATCAAATTATGGGGGTTGAAGGGCACTACTATGATTGAGGGGGTGGAAAGGTACTGATGTGATCAGGGCTTGGCACCATTATTTTGTGTATGTTAGGGCAGTGTGTAATCCATGATATATGTTATTTATTTATTTATTTAGTACAGTTTATATACTGCCTTTTGCCATGGTCAAAGTGGTTTACATTGAACAACCGATAAAAATTACATTGAACTAATGTACAGGTAACAAGTGTACAAGTAAACAAAAATAAACTCGTACATTTAAGGAAGGGCACTAGATAGTGTTTCCTGGTATTGTATTGTTATATTTACATGTCAGGGGACTTATGTTCCAAGTTTTGTACAGTATAGATTAAACATGTTATGACAGATAGCACGGGTGCATGCACACTAGCTGTCAATGCCTGTAATGTGGGCCTGTGCAGTAACTGCGTGGCTTGTATACTAGTTATACAGCATTTGCTGATCTTACCCCTGACAATGCACAGCTTTTTCATTTACCATGCATTAGTCTGTGCTCTTAACAAGTGGAAAGGGCAAAAACTTGCCAAACTAGAAAGCAGGACCGTAAGTGGTATATTTACTAAATGGCTTTACCTGCTACCATGGGGCTAACACAGATTTATTGCCCGATGGTAGCAGCTAACATGGTTGAAATGCAGATATTCTGTGATATCTGCATTTCATTTGGTAGATCCAGGGATGTGGGATCAGGGCTTGGAGGGGGCATTCCTAATTTTGGCAGCGACTGTGCAAAAAAATATTTCATGTGATGGCTGCCAAAAATGGCCTGATCATGGCTGCAGATAATGCCACCTCAAAAGGTGGCATTATCTGCAGGCAATTCTGTTTGGCAGACATTACGGCTGTTGCTGAGCGGCCGTGGCAAGCAGCCCCCAAAGCACCAATCGAGCCCCTTCCTGATATCACAATATTGTTGATGCCACAGATGTACAGATCTGTATCACCAAAAATATAAAAAAATTTGGCCACCCCCCTTCAGCATTGATCCCCCCCTAGAAATTTCTAGCAGGAAATGTCTAGGGGAAATTAGTGCATCCCCTGACTAAGACCGACATCCTGGCTAGTCAGTTGGGCTCCTGCAACCCCCTCCCAATTCTTAAAAACAAACTCAGTGAGCCAGTCCCCTCCGAAAACCACTAAATTCTGGCTAGTCAGCCAGCTTAAGGAGTCCCCAGCCCCCTCAACCATTACCTTACAATTCCTGGTGGTCTAGTGGTCACGGCTGCAGGAGTGGTCCTCTCCATACCTGCCCCTTTCATCAAAGCTCCTTAAAATGACCACTCACAGTGCTGCCCTCTAATGTCCTGACTCTAGGGAGCATCACCACAAGATCGACACCATATTTCTGAGTATCGAGTATCGATGAGGAGGTCAGGAGCTCAGGCACTGATTTTGTGGTGCTGCCCTCTAGCACAAGGATTTTAGAAGGCAGCACTGCATGATCACAGCCATTTTGAGAAGACTTGACAATGAGGGAGGAGCAGAGAAGACCAGCCCTGCCTCCACTGACCACTAGACCACTAAGAATTGTAAGGTAATGGTTGGGGAGGCTGGGGAATGGAGTGCCAGCGGGATACCAGAAGGCCTTCTTAGGCCAGCTGATTAGCCAGATTTAGTGGTTTTAAGGGAGGGTTGGGGGCTTGACTGGCTTTGTTTTTGAGTATTAGGAAGGGGGGTTGCTTTAGAGGATCGGGCAGCGGGATTTGCAGGGGCCTGATTGACTAGCCGGGATGTCAGTCTTAGGGGATCATGAGCTGTCCAAGGGGGATTGGTGTGAACGGGGTGGCCACATTTTTTAATATTGTCAGTGTCATGGATCTTTACATCCATGGTACCAACAATATTGTCAGGTCGAGGGGGTTCCTGATCAGTGCTTGGGGGAAGGATGGGAGTGATTGGGGGGACAGAGCTAGTTAGAGCTCTGTCCACCTAATTGCTATCTGTCATCCCCTTGCATCCTTGCATTTACTATGGAGACTTGCGATAAATGGATCGGCAGGCACCACAGGACTATATAGCTAGATTTAAACTGATAGATAGATATTTCCAGAGAAAGAGAGAAAGGGGGATTTTTGCCTCATAGATCAAAGGGAATAAGTAACTCAGGTAAACCTTTACTATTCTGAAAATATATTTAATATTGCTTTGCTTTATCTGTATCTATATTGCTAAAAACATCATAAAAATCATTTTATAATTAAAATATGACAGCAAAGCATAAAACAATTTGAATAAACAATAAGACAATACGATTCATAATATTTTTCTCTCTCATTTGCACCTCTGTTAATATACAAAACATTGAGTGTGGTAAACATTGACAATTTTGAATTGCATAAGGTTAAGATGTGATACTTCACATTCACACGGTTTAGAACCTCAAGGTAAAAGAGCTAACCTCTCTCACGAGCTCTGTTAAAGACTTTTAAGTCTTTCAAGTTTATCCCAAGGCCTGTTCTCATAGTCACAGCATCTGTGGCATCATTTTTGTAGCCTCTTCTGATCGAGCCATTGGCATGAGCTCTGCCAAAAGAATAAAAGCATAAGATTGCTGATCAACAACCCTTAACTAATTAAAATCAAACAAGTCATTACAATGCAGCAGACAGCTGGCTTCGCAGAAGGTGATGAAACCTACTTGTAAGTGTGACATGGATGTGTTTTAGCTCCGAATATCAAAAGTACCTTTTCTGTGGAAATTACACAGCATTGTGAGATCCTTAACGTGACCTTGCTAAAGAAAGGCTAATCCTACAAGGGTGAAGCAGCTGGTGCTGAAATAACATTTTGAGACTCAAATACTTATGGAAAAATAAATTACCTGTCAGACCAGTAGATGTAAGCCCCGAAGACTACAACTGAAAACATATCCACATTGCTCCCTGACAGCACAATCTCCCGATTCCTTCCACTCTCAAGGTCGATTCTCTCTATCTTGTCTGTTCGGGCATCACACCAGTATAATTTATTTTCCTAAAGATCAATTTCAGAGTAAACTTCTCCAAGTTGTTATTTTTGCTGAGGCACTTTATTAAGAAGAAAATGAATAACTAAAGGCAAATGATAACTTATTATAACACATTATAATATTTCAAATGATATAATAATTTAGTAGAAAATAGAAAAACAGACCTCATAGTCGATTGAAATTCCATTTGGCCATGCTATGCCCATGTTCACAAGCACAACCTTTTCTGATCCATCTAAGCGAGCTTTCCCTATGCAAGGAGTCTGTCCCCATTCTGTCCAGAACAAGTACCTAGAAATATTCCAGAAAGTCTCACATCAAAATGAGGAACAGATACAAACTCCATTCCTAGGTAATCAATAATCTATCATTCATCAATGCATAACAAACCAAGAACAAATATGTTAAGGGATGAAATAAAGAATTCTTGCTAGCTGGACAAGTTTATATAATCTTGAACAAAAAGTTAAAGCAAAGAACAGAAAATGCTATATCGGCATATGAACATTTAAATTATTCTTACTTTATTGACACAATTGAGTGTTTTTACATTAATATGACAATACATCTCAGTATCCATACATGTAAATCATTATTTGTTGGCAATGGGTCCTATAAAGCAAAGTCTAGCTCTGGTATCAAGTGTTTATGTATATTAGTGGTAAATTTATATACTTGTAAAATATACATTTTGTAAATAAAAAAGTATTAATGAGACTTTTCTTGTGAATTAAAAACAGTACATTTCACAGTGATATTTTAATTAAGCAACCTTCTTAAATACTTAGTGAAACTCTTAAGAATGGTTGCAAGGAATAAAAACTGCATAATAACAGCAATGTGGTGTACAATGAACATGACAGTGAAAGAGCTGTGAGAATAAAGCATGAAATTAACACCAAAATAGCACAGTTTGAAAAATTATGATTATAAACTGCAATAAACTGCTCTGGGAAATTGTTTCCCTAAAGGTATAACACTGGGTAGCAGATAATGCAAGCACTGCAATAATTATTAATTTTCTAAATACACGACAGTGTTTAGCAGCAATTAAAAATAATGGCTGTTCTAAAACCCTGCCAAATCAAATTGGATCACACTGATAATCTCCAAAAAAAAAAGTGACTGCTTTGTCCACTTAGCCACATACTGTAGCTCTCAAAGTGCTATTTTATTCAGGTAAAGTCTTTGATACGTTAGAGATATTTTACTCAAGCGTGATGCATAATTAACATTGTACTTGAAGAGCATGTGCCTTTCAAATAAAGATTTGAAAATTAAGCTGTCAGTTATGCAGGACTCATTGGCAGTTGGGGTGTGTGAATTGTTAAAAGAAAGTTTAATCTTGTTCAAAAACACAAGGAAGTTTTTTAGATCCTCAAAGCTGTTGCAAACTTAATTAAAAAAAATAGGTCTAAGATAGATTTCTCAAATCTACTTCGGAGTTCATGCAGTTATTAATATAATGTTAAGGGAATAAGATATAATTTTGGCCCAAAAAAAACATGTTCAATGGCCAACCCATGCATTATTTTCTCTCAACACCTTTAACAGGAACTAAATAATAATGAAATGCTAAGCATGCAAATTCAGGCAAAGCACCTCATTATTATACAAATCAAGTAATGGAGCTTGCATTAACTTTGGAAACTTTTCATGGAAATGTAATGCCAGCTTTGAACTGATGTTATTATCTCCAGGAACAAGCAGGAATGAGTCTTCACATATGGGTACGTCGGTACCGACGGAGCCTGCGCGGGAACGCTCCCCAGCTTCCCAAAAAGGAAAGCTTTTGGGAGCATCCCACAGCGCCTGTGCGCTGCCTTCCCGCCTTTCCTAACCGCCTCTCCTCAGTTCTTCTTTGCCGCGGAGCCAGCTTCCCGCGCAAGCTCCGTCGTTACCGACGTACCCATATGTGACGACTTATTCCTGCTGTTCCCAGAGATTACCTGTTACAGGTAAGTAACTGTGCTTTACCTCCCTAGGACTGTCAGACAACCAACACATGGCTTGATGCTTCCACAATCCAGGGTTATCTTAATTCCCATGCCTACCCCTTGACCCTCCTGCTAAATAGGGTGGGAAGGGACCTCTGTTAATGTGCTGCCATTGATTTTGTTTCTGGGGGTAGAGGGGATGAGACAACATCAAGCACTACTCTACTGGCATCAACAGATAATATAAGTGCACCCACACTATATGCTGCAGCTTGAAATGTGGAGCTCCATGCTGTAAATTTACCATGCCTTACCTTTTGCAATTAATGTGCTGTAAGTACAAAACATTACTACATTTTAGTAAAAGGGTCCCATAGGTATCTGTATATTTTTATAAAATAGGCACTTACTTGCTCTTCACATATATGTGACCTATTATAAAATTATCTTCATTAACATTTGCATACTAAAGGTCCTTGATTTGGGAGTCTATTTTAAAAAGGCACATAGGTGCCTATATTGCCTTTATAAAATAGGCTTAAAGCTGGCAGTCTTTTGAAAGTCTAACATAGGTGCCCTATGACTAAATTATCCCCATAATGTGTTATTCACTATGTAACTACATATAAATATAAGAAAAGCCATTCTGAGTGAGACCAAGGTCCACCGAGCCGAGCATCCTTTCTATGACAGTGGACAGGCTGGCCCACAAGAACTTGGAAGATCCCAAAAAGTAGATCTATTTCTTGTAGCTGTTGAGTTTATTGATAAGCCTCCGATGAAGAACAGTATCAAAGGCTTTGCTGAAATCTAGGTAGATCACATCCATCGCATGTCCTTGATCCATTTCTCTGGTCACCCAGTGAAAGAACTCTGCAATCAACCCCTGAGAAAGCTCTTCAACATCATAAAATCCCTCTGAATAACACCCTTCACAGACAACCAAGACATCACAATCACACCCCAACAGCCGGCAACCCACTATGAACAGCTATACCCCAACCAGAACCCCTCCCCCCTGATGAAGCCAACCACCCACACCCCGTTCCTCCTTCGACAATGTTAGCAAGGAACAAATCGAAAACACTATCTCGTCCCTAAACACTACAACCTCACACCCCTGGATCCATGCCTGGTCATATGGATCAAGGCAGCCAAGAAGCAACTCAGCAACACACTCACCAAAATCACACAGTCAGTACTCCAACAAGGTGAAATGCCCCTTTGCCTAAAAACCTCCCCCATAAGTCCAAACCTGAAAAAACTAGACCTCGATCCTTCTGATCCCACATCATACAGACCTATCAGTAGTCTATCCTTTACAGCCAAGATTACTGGAAAACCATTCAGCACCAGCTACAAGACCATACTGACAGAAACAACCTACTCAACCAACAACAACATGGATTCGGTTCTCATCATTGGAGTAGAAAAAGCATAGTTACTCACCTGTAACAGGTGTTCTCCAGGGACATCAGGAATCAGTCCTCATATATGGGTGACATTGGTGCCTATGGAGCCCTTGTGCGGAGCAATTCCCCAGCTTTCAAAGAAAGCCTTTGGGATTGCATCGCGCATGCGCGGTCCCCTTCCCGCCCAAAGGTGCCATCTTGCTCAGTCAGATGACATAGCTAAAAAGACAGCAAAAATGGGAAAAAATTAATCAAAGGACTGCAACTCCAGGGGAGGAGGGAGGATCGTGAGGACTGATTCCTGCTGTCCCTGGATAACACCTGTTACAGGTGAGTAACTACGCTTTCTCCAGGAACAAGCAGGAAGTCAGTCCTCACATATGGGACTCCCTAGCTTTAGGCTACTGAGAACCCATAGCTGAAAATGGCTCCCTCTAGAAGAGCCGCAGCAGCAGTGATAGAATATTTCTCCAAGAGCAAAACCCCCACGGTAGCCTATTTTCATTGAGGTTTCACTTCCATGATGATTAAAAATGTTTATATGTATATATTCTCTGCCAATATGCCTATATATATTGCAAATTTTGATGTATAATTTTGTAACCTCTCTGGTTGTTCAATCTGTAATTTATATGGTAATCAAATGTATAACTGTAATCTTTTGGTTGTTATTCTCCCCCACCGTTAATCAGACTGTATTTCTAAATTTGTGCTGTACGTACTCCCTTGTCTTGTCCCCAATGGACCGCTTCTGATCGCTGGAAGGAGCGGTGTATAAATTCATGTCAAATAAATAAATAAATAAATAAATAAACACCAAAGGGTCAGAGGGTAGGAGTTGCCTAAACCTCAAATAGGTTACGGAGTTCCGCCTGACCGAAAACACTGTCCCGCCGGGACTCTCTCTCCAGGCAGTAGTGGGCTGCAAAAGTCTGGCTTGAAGACCAAGTTGCAGCCCGGCAGATGTCTGCCAACGGAACAGAGAGGTGGTTAGCCACTGATGCGGCCTTAGCAATAACAGAGTGGGCCGTGATTCGGCCCTGCAGCTGGAGGTCAGCTGCCCTGTATGCCCAGGCGATGCAGTCTGCCACCCAGGTGGAAAACGTGCACTTGGAGACAGGTAGACCCACTTTACTAGGGTCATAAGAGATGAAGAGCTGGGAAGCTCTCCGGTGTCCCTGTGGAGAGGAGGAGTGACCTAGTCGTTGGGGCAAGGTACTTCAGGTCAGAAGGTCAGGGATTCAAATCCCACTAGAGAACAGCAACCTTGGGCCAGAAGGACTGGGGTTTCTAGTCCCATAGGTGCTCCTTGTGGTCTTGGGCAAGCCACTTAACTCTCCATAGCCCATGTTCCCTGTAAAATAGTTATCTCCAAGTTCTAATGCCCTGTTCAATGTAATTTCACTTTGTTCAATGTAAACCACACTGATGCAGAATAGCACGGTATATAAGAGAATGTAAATAAATAAATAAAAATAATACTCTCCAGGTAAAAGGCGAGCATGCTCTTACAGTCCAGAGTATGCAGAACCGCTTCTGCCCTGCTGGTGTGTGGCCTGGGGAAGAAGGTTGGAAGAACCACCTCTTGGTTAAGGTGAAATGAGGAAACCACTTTTGGGAGGAACTTGGGGTGAGTACGGAGGACCACCCTGTTTTTGTAAAACCGTGTATACGGTCTATCCAATACTAAAGCTTGCAGTTCACTCACATGTCGAGCAGACGTGAGCGCCACCAGAAAGAGAGCTTTCCAGGAAAGGAAGCGGAGAGGAGAGGTAGACATTGGTTCAAAAGGTGGGCAAGTAAGCCGCTGCAAGACCATATTTAAGTCCCACTCTGTCGCCGGTGGGAAAATTGGAGGCTTCAAGAAGAGGCCTCTGAGGAATCGGGATACCAGAGGGTGAGCTGAAAGAGGTTGCCCGTCCACTGGAGAGTGGTGAGCTGATAGCACACTCAGGTGGACCCTGACAGAGTTAGATTGAGGCCTAACTCCGAGATGTGCAGCAAGTACTGCAATACCTGAGGTACTTTATTTATTTATTTATTTTATTTATTTAGCTGTATTTATATCCCGCTTTTCACCGGGTCAAAGCAGTCAATTGGGAGATACATTTAACACGAGGGGATATGAGACACATATGCTAATACTTACAGGGAACATGGGCAATGGAGGGTTAAGTGGCTTGCCCAAGACCACAAGGAGTGCCTATAGGACTAGAAATCCCAGTCCCTCCAGCCTGAGATTGCTGTCCCCAGGTGGGACTTGAACCCCTGGCCCTCCGGCCTGAAGTACCTTGTCAAGTGAACGGGTTCTCGTTATTCTGAGCACACCACCCTTCAAATCTACGCCACTTCAATGCGTAGGATTTTCTAGTAGATTGCCTCCTAGAGGCCAGCAACACCTCCTCGACCTCCTTAGGAAGGAGTAGAGGAGCAAGTACTACCCTCTCAGCAGCCAGGCCATTAAGTTGAGGGATATGAGATTGGGGTGTAGCAAGGAACCCTGTTCCTGGGTCAAGAGGTGGGCTGCACCCCCAGTGGGAAAGGAGTTTTGACCACCAGTTGAAGGAGAAGAGGGAACCAAGGCTGTCTGGACCACCTGGGGGCTACCAGGATGACCGAGGCCTTGTCCCGAAGAATCTTGAACAGAGTGCGTGCCACTAGGGGCATGGGTGGGAATGCATAGAGAAGGACCTGCACCCACGAGATAAGGAAAGCATCCACCACCATGCTCAATGGATGTGGCTGCTTTGAGCAGAACCGGGGCAACTGATGGTTTTGCGGACTGGCAAAGAGATCTATGGATGGGAGACCACAACGGTTGAAGATCCACTGGACTACATCCCGGTTCAGCTGCCATTCGTGACGCTGAAGAATCCTGATCAACTTGTCGGCCAGGAGGTTCTCCTGACCGGGCAAATAAACTGCCCTTAGGGACATGTGATGTGCCACTGCAAAAGAGCAGAGGTTCAGGGTTTCCTGGCATAGGATGCAAGATCCTGTGCCCCCTGTTTGTTAATGTAGAATATCGCTACCTGATTGTCTGTCTGTATCAGCACCGACTGATGTGCAAGAAGAAGACAGAAGGCTTGAAGAGCTAGGCGGATGGCTCGAAGCTCTAGAAAATTGATCTGCAAGGACCACAGACCCTGAGTGCATGAACCCTGGCAATGGGCACCCCAGCCCAGCAAGGAGGCATCTGTCGTCAGCACTCTGGTGTGAGAGGGAGGTTGGAATGGTACTCCCTGAAGCAAGTTGGGGGGGGGGGGGTGAAGACACCATTGCAAGGCTGTCACCAGTAGCTTGGAAATCGCTACTCTGTCCCTGAGGCGGCCAGTGGCTTGCGTCCACTGGTCTCTAAGGCTCCATTGAGCTGTGCACATCTTGAATCAAGCATATGGAGTCACATGCACTGTGGAGGCCATGTGGCCCAGGAGGCATAGGAAGAGCCTTGCGGAGACTGGAGGTTTGTGCTGGACCTGCTGTACCAAGTCCAACAACCGCCTCGCCCTGTCCAGCAGTAGGTATGCCCTTGCCTGAAGTGTGTCCATTCTTGCCCCTATGAACTCCAAGTTCTGAGTGGGGAGTAAAGTGGACTTTTCATGATTTATCACAAACCCTAGGTGCTGGAGTAGGGTGACTGTGCGAGCAGTGGCCTGCTGTGCCTCCTGTGCCGATTGGCCCCTGATGAGCCAGTCGTCCAGGTAAGGAAAGACAAAGACTCCCTGGCTTCTGAGGAAGGCCGCCACCACTGCTAGGCATTTGATAAATACTTTGGGAGAGGAACCTAGGCCAAAGGGAAGCACATTGTACTGGAAGTGGTTTCCTCCGACCACAAACCTGAGGTATTCTCTGTGGTCTGGATGTATGAGGATGTGAATATAAGCATCCTTTAAATCTAAGGAGCATAGCCAGTCTCCCTGGTGGAGGTAAGGCAGTAGGATCCCAAGGGAAAGCATCTTGAACTTTTCCCTCACCAGGAACTTGTTCATATTCCGCAAGTCCAGGATGGGGCGTAGGCCTCCTTTTCTTTTTGGTATGAGGAAATACCTGGAGTAGAAGCCTTGCCCTTGCAGGTGGTAGGGCACCAGTTCCACTGCCTGATCCTTTAGTAGACCTGTCAACTCCTGCAGGAGGAGGTTCCTGTGAAGAGGGGGCCTGAGAGACTCTCCTGGGAAAAAGGAGGTGGGCATCTGGTTGAAATGAAGTAAATAGCCCAGCTGGACTACTTTCAAAACCCAGGCATTGGTAGTAATGGCTGGCCACCTGTGAGCGTACAGTGCCAGCCAGGGGCGGCCCAAGGGGGGTGCGGGGCCATGTGCGGAGACTCGGTGCGGGGCCTCATTTGCATAAGGTGCCTCATTTGCATAAATATTTGCATAATGTTACCATACACTACTAACTTTTAGTAAACATGCCTCTTAATGAGTATATGGATAAAGAAAGACTAAAAGGTTTCTACATTCTATAATCCAGTACCAACCACCAGGCACATTAGGAACTACTACAAACACTGCCCATTTAGAACCCATAGCAAACTGCCGTATCCTAACAGCACTACCAGGACTCACAAAGCACCATACCCTAACTATCAAAAGACAACACTGCAAATATTAAACCAATACATTTCAGAGAACAATAATACATGACCTACTGGGGAAAGAACAAGTGGCAATGTCAAATAGGAATTACATAAACAGAATACCTCAGCTCAGTTACACATGCAGAACATAGACCATCACCAAACAAGGAATCACAATTTAGAAACAGGAAGACAATAATTAAACTGGGAACCCCAAAAGCCAAACTTGGAATATACAACAACACTGTAGAAATAAAACTATAAATTAATTTCCTCTTGTACAACAAAGCGCAAAAATTAATGATGCGCATTTCCCAGAGCTGACATATTCCAGTTAATAAATTCAAAATAAAGAGATATTTTTCTACCTTTTGTGCATTTTTTTTCAGTTGCAATTGTTCCAGCCACTTTCTTCTGGTTTCTTCGTGTCTTCTGCTAACTCTCCATCTGCTGTCCATTTGTCCTTTCTTCTGTCTTCTTGTTTTTTTTTCCCATTCTCTCTCTACATCTGCTTTAACATACTAATCTTTCTCCTTTTGCTCTTTCCTCATTCCTATTTCATCCACTCAAATTTTATCCCTCCATCCTCAATCCCCACTTACTCTCCCAATATCCGGCCAATTGTAGATATGTCTTCCCTCCCATGCAAAATATTTTTACCTCTCCATTTCACTCTCCCAGCTCCATCCCATTCTAATCCTTCCCCAACATCAGCTCCTTTCTAGTTCCAGCCCCACCCAGCATCTGCTCCCTTCTTGTCCCTGCATCAGCCCATTTCCAGTCCTAGTCCCCCATCAGTCCATTTCCAATCCTAACCCCCCCACAGCCCATTACCAGTCCTAACGCCCCCACAGCCCATTACCAGTCCTAACACCCCCCACAGCCCATTACCAGTCCTAAACCCCTATCAGCCTACTTGTAGTCTTAGCCCCCCCATAGCCCATTACCTGTTGTAACCCCACATCAGCCCATTACCTGTCCTAACCCCCCCCCATAGCCCATTACCTGTCCTAATCCCATCAGCCCACTTGTAGTCGTACCTCCCCATAGCCCATTACCTGTTGTAAGCCCCCATCAGCCCATTACCTGTCCTAACCCCCCCATAGCCCATTACCTGTCCTAAACCATCAGCCCACTTGTAGTCGTACCTCCCCATAGCCCATTACCTGTTGTAACCCCCCCATAGCCCATTACCAGTCCTAATGCCCCCCACAGCCCATTACCAGTCATAACACCCCCCACAGCCCATTTCCAGTGTTAGCCCACCGGCCCTTAGGCCGTTTCCAGTCCTAATCCCCCCATCAGCCCACTTGTAGTCGTAACCCCCCATAGCCCATTACCTGTCATAACTTCCCCCATCAGCCCATTTCCAGTCTTAGCCCCTCCATAGTCTATTACCTGTCCTAACCCCCCATAGCCCATTCCCAGTCTTAACCCCCCCATCAGCCCACTTCCAGTCCGAATCCCCTATAGCCCATTACCAGTCCTACCCCCCCATCAGCCCACTTGTAGTCGTAGCTCCCCATAGCCCATTACCTGTTGTAGCCCCCCCCACCATAGCCCTAGTACCAGTTCTAACCCCCCCAGCCCATTACCAGTCCTAACGCCCCCACAGCCCATTACCAATCCTAACGCCCCCCACAGACCATTACCAGTCCTATCCCCCTTTTAGCCTACTTGTAGTCCTAGCCCCCCCATAGCCCATTACCTGTTGTATCCCCCCATCAGCCCATTACCTGTCCTAATCCCCCCATCAGCCCACTTGTGGTCGTACCTCCCCATAGCCCATTACCTGTTGTAACCCCCCCCATGGCCCATTACCAGTCCTACTGCCCCCCACAGCCCATTACCAGTCCTAACGCCCCCCACAGCCCATTTCCAGTCTTAGCTCACCGCCCCATAGCCTGTTTCCAGTCCTAATCCCCCCATCAGCCCACTTGTAGTCGTAGCCCCCCATAGCCCATTACCTGTCATAACTTCCCCCATCAGCCCATTTCCAGTCTTAGCCCCTCCATAGTCTATTACCTGTCCTAACCCCCATTAGCCCATTCCCAGTCTTACCCCCCCCCACCTCAGCCCACTTCCCGTACGCATCCCCTATCGTTCACTACCATTCCTACCCCCCCATCAGCCCATTTACAGTCCTTACCCCCCTCCCTCCCTCCCCATCAGCCCATTTACAGTCCTTACCCCCCCTCCCTATCAGCCCATTTACAGTCCTTACCCCCCCTTCCTCCCTCCCTCCCCATCAGCCCATTTACAGTCCTTACCCCCCTTCCTCCCTCCCCATCAGCCCATTTACAGTTCTTACCCCCCTCCCTCCCTCCCCATCAGCCCATTTACAGTCCTTACCCCCCTCCCTCCCTATCAGCCCATTTACAGTCCTTACCCCACCATCAGCCCATTTACAGTCCTTACCCCCCTCCCTCCCTCCCTCCCTCCCCATCAGCCCATTTACAGTCCTTACCCCCCTCCCTCCCTCCCCATCAGCCCATTTACAGTCCTTACCCCCCTCCCTCCCTCCCCATCAGCCCATTTACAGTCCTTACCCCCCCCTCCCTCCCCATCAGCCCATTTACAGTCCTTACCCCCTCCCCATCAGCCCATTTACAGTCCTTACCCCCCACCCCATCAGCCCCATTACAGTCCTTACCCCCCTCCCATCAGCCCATTTACAGTCCTTACCTCCCCATCAGCCCATTTACAGTCCTTACCCCCTCCCTATCAGCCCATTTACAGTCCTTACCCCCCATCAGCCCATTTACAGTCCTTACCCCCCCTCCCTCCCCATCAGCCCATTTACAGTCCTTACCCCCCTCCCTCCCTCCCTCCCCATCAGCCCATTTACAGTCCTTACCCCCCAATCAGCCCATTTACAGTCCTTACCCCTCCCCCCCCTCCCCATCAGCCCAGCTAAGTTTAAAAAAAAAAAAACTGAAACCGGCTGCTGCTGCCGCTGCGCCGCCGTGGCAGCGGCAGAATGGAGACGCCCGCGGGGCCCCCCTGTCCAGCAGACTTCTAAGCGGCCTCAGCGCGGGCATTTCAGAGCCGCGCGAAGGGAGAGTTTCCCTTTCTCGCGGCTCTGTTAATCCCGCCGCGGGGCTGATGGGATTTCCCAACAGCCCCGCGGCGTGATTAACAGAGCTGCTAGAGGAGAAGCTCTCTCTCTCTCTTCGCGCAGCTCTGACAGCCGACGGAGGCTGCATAGAAGACTTCAGGTCAGGGGGGCCCCGCGGGATTCTCCATGCTGCCGCTGCCACGGCGGCAGCAGCAGCAGCAGCCGGTTTCTGGTTTTTTTTGTTTTTCACTTAGCTGGGGTGCTGGGGGGGGGGGGGGTAAGGACTGTAATTGGGCCCCTCGCCATTATGCCGCTGCCACGGCGCGGCAGCGGCAGCTGCAGCCGGTTTCTGGGTTTTTTTTTTTAAACTTAGCTGGGAATCTGGGATGCAAGATGTTTTTTGCGCGGGGCCCCCTGAAACGCGGGGCCCTGTGCAAAAAACATTCTTGCTCAATGGACGGGCCGGCCCTGGTGCCAGCCTTCCTCCTATGCAGGGCCAAACCACTGGTGGGAGAGGAGCTATGCACTGGGAGTCAAAAACCCCCTCCCGGCTGGGTAGGAGCTGGAGCTGGAGGCTTGGGGGTCTTCGGCTTACATGGGCCATGCCCCTGTCCCCTGTCCTGCTGCCCCTGTTGGGGAGCTGGGGTGGCCTGGTAAGTGGGGTAGTTTCTGAAAGACGCACCCTTCCTCGGGAAAAAGGGCTTTTTCCTCGAGGCCTTCTTCTTGTGAGAAGGTGCAGATGTCTTCTTCGACAACTTTGTCCAGGTCAAGTACTCGGACTCGATTTCTGCAGCTTTTTCAGTCATGGGCTTGCCGAAGAGGTTGTCTCCTCGGCACGGGACATCGACCAACTTCTCCTGAACCCATGGCTCCAGGTCCGATGACATGAGCCAGGCCTGACGGCGTGCACCGATGCCAGCCGCGGCTACTCGGGCCGAAACCTCGAAGCCGTTAAAAGCTGCTCGAGTCATGAACTTCGAGCACTCTTGGATCCCCGTGGACAAGGCTTTGAAGCACTGCAATGGTTCCTCGGATAGGCCAGCCGAGACCCCGGCAATCTCCTTTGCTAGGTCCCGCAAGTACATGCCCATGCACAGCTGGTAAGTATGGACACGGCATGACAGCATCGAGCCCTGGTAGCACTTTCTGCCAAGGACATCCAGGTTCCAGGCCTCCCAGCCGGGAGGCACCGAGGAGTGTGCCTTTTGGCTTTTTAGCCGTTGCATGGCCGATTCCACAACCATGGAGTTGTGCGGCAGCTGCGCTTTCTGGAACTCAGGACTCTTGCGGACTCAATAGATGGAATCGACCCACTTTCTGAGCACCAGCATCAAGGCCGGGGACTCCCACATGCGGAGCATCAGCCGTTCCAACATCCGAGGCACCGGTACAGTAAGGGCCTCCTTCGGGGGAGAGTCATACTGGAGGGCATCGAGCTCCTCGGCTCGAGGCTCCTCCTCAGCATCTGCATGGAATGCCAAAGCATTGGCTATGTCCCTGACGAAGTCTGAGAACTGAGGGGACCTATTCCGAGGCTCCGAACCCGGAGAGTCCGATGGGATACACTGAGTTCGGTAGGTGTCTGGGGAGTCTTTCTCCTCCGTCTCCCATGCCGAGTCCTGCGAAGAGGACTTGATGGGCTCCGGCCTCGAGGGCTTTGAGCCCGACTGTCCCAATGCCGAGGGCACCGGTGTCGATGACCTCTGTCCCGAACGGGAGGTCGAGGGGGACCTTGGCCGAGGATCGACTCGAGACCTGATTGACTCGAGGATCGGCTCAGCCTCCGGTGTCGACTTCGACGTCAATGTCCCAGTGGTCAGGGCGGATGGACTGGTGAGACCAGCCATCAGCACCCACTGCTGCTCCATGAAGGCAGTCATGCGGCTCTCTAGGGCTACCAACCTGAGACTGAGCTCAGAAGGCTCCGCAGCTCCCGGCTCAGGTCCCGACATCGTTGGGCCTGACGCCGGCTCTCCCGGAGGAGAGTCCATGAGGACAACAGAAGTTACCTTGTCCGACGTCTCCGGCTCCGGTAGTTTAGCCAGCTACTCTGACTCCGAGGACCCGGAGCGGCGGTCCAGGCTCCGCAGCCTGGAACCCGAGGGCCCAAGCCGATCAGAGGCATCCAGCAATGCCGCACTCACGATTTATTCTTCCTCTGGTGTTCCCTGGAGGGAGACCCCCGCTCAGAAGACCCGCGATGGTTCTTGGGCTGTAATTCCCAAGATGTCGAGGCTTCTGACAAGGTCCGGGCCCAGGCGGATCAGGACTCAGGAAAAATCCTGTCACGCTGATGCTGCCTGCTCTTCAAAGATTTCGAAGACATCTTACCACAGGGCCCACAGACCACTGGGTCATGGTCAGGGTCGAGGCATCGGAGGCAGCAGTTGTGTGTGTCGGTGAGAGACATCAACCTCTTACACTGATCACACTTTTTAAACCCGCTGGTAGCCATTGGGGGAAAAAGGGTCCCTGCGAGGTCAAACGACCGTGCTGCCAATGAAAAATAAAAAGAGTGCGAACGCTAGTCACGAAGGACAAAAATGAAAAATGTGAGTGGACTCGATACCGGTGTACCGAGCCGAAGGCGAGAAGGGGAACTGGTGTCGAACCGGGAAGCTGAAAAAAATAAATCAACTTTTCTACTTTTTCCACGGTGAAAACAGGACCACATCCATTGGGCTCCGCGGAAAAAAGAAGACTGAACAAGATGGCACCCTTGGGCGGGAAGGGGACTGCGCATGCGCGATGCAATCCCAAAGGCTTTCTTTAAAAGCTGGGGAATTGCTCCACACGAGGGCTCCATCGGCGCCGACATCACCCATATGTGAGGACTGACTTCCTGCTTGTTCCTGGAGAAACCCTACTAACCACCTTAATCAATACCCTAATGCATGGAATACAAAACACCAACCAAGGATTCCTACTGATCTTTTTAGATATCTCCTCAGCCTTTGATACTGTGAACCACTTATCCTCATGGAATGTCTTCAATTCAATAGAATCTAAGGCATGGTCCTCTAATGGTTCAGATCCTACCTGACTGACAGACATCAACAAATAAAGACTGGCCCAAACAACTGCATCCCATACAGACACAAGGATTCCCAAGGATCCACCCTCTCCACACTCCTATTCAACATTTACCTTCGACCCCTCTGTGAATTCATCAGATTCCACAACCTCAGCTTCCAAATCTACGCAGATGACATCATGATATATGGCACATTTAACACAAATCAACCCTCCTTCTTTGCCCATCAAGAATGTTTCACAGATGTCTCCATCTGGCTAAAGTACAACCACCTTGCAATCAACTATAGAAAAACGGAAGCCCTCTTCATAATGAGAGACAGCACCTTTGCTGCCCCCCCCCCCCCAACTACCATAACCCTGAACACCACATCAATCAAGACCCAGACAGAAGTGAAATTCTTGGAGTTACACTTGATCAATGCTTCACCTTCAAAACCCGCATAAGCAAAACCACCAAAGCAATATACTACAAAGCAAAGACCCTACAGCACCTCTGACTACTCTTAGAACCGACAGAGTTCTGTTCTGCTCTTCAAGCCACAGTCCTACCACACCTCGACTACTGCAATGATATCTACCAGAGCCTCCCATAAACCACACTTCATCCCCTAAAGACTAATCTCCATACAACAGCACACATCCTCCAAGGTGCAACAAGACAAGACTGCATCATATCCACACTCAAGCAACTCCACTGGTTACTTCTTCCAAGTCGCAAAACATACAAAACTCTCCTCCTAACTCACAAAGCCATCCACTCTGACCCTCTCCCCCCACTCACCAGTGAAACCTTCTACAAACTTCCCAACCAAACAGATCAAGATGTACCTCCATGATGAATACCCTTTTAATCACCCATGCCAGAACCAAATCCAACCAACAAACCTGTAAGCGAGCCTTCTGCTCTATGCACCTTCAAATTGGAAAGTCCTACTGGACCCACTAAGAATTATCACTGGCCTCAGTACCTTCAGAAAAAAACTAAAGACACACCTCTTCTCTGAGCATATCAGCCCCACCTTGTAAACCTCCCCAACAGAAAACATGTTCCCTCTGCATTCACTATATATAGTTAACCACCCTATCTGACCTAGGTGAACATTTGTATATGGTTATCTAACCCTAATTATCCAATAGATGCTATGCATAGTATACTTGGTTTTTTTTTCAGTGCCATCAAGTTAGTGCTGAATCCTGGCAACCCAGCTACCTCTGGGTTTTCTTGCTAATATATCACTGAAAGTAGATAACCAGGCCTTTTCTTCAAAGGCAATGGGAAGGTAAGGTGACTTGCCCAAGGTGTGCCAGTGGGAAATGAACCTTTGATCTTCTGGGTACTAGGCAGCTGTTCTAACCACTAGGCTATTCCCCCACATACTTGTTACACTGTATCTAATAATTATGTTGTTTAACGTACACCACCTTGACCCAGAGAAAAGTGGCATAAAAATACAGATAAATAAAGTAAAAATTAAAGAAAGAAAGAATATTCCAGATGTTGAGGCTTTAATATAAAAGGCTGACTTGGATTAGGTGGCATTTACAGAGACATGGTTCATGGACAACCAAGACTGAGATGTAATTATAATAGGCTATATTTTATTCAAGGAAGGACAGAGTAAGACAAAGGGGAAGAGGAATGGCACTATATATTACAAAATAATATTAAAACTACAGAATTACAGGGTTTATGAGGGAAGGAGGGGACACTGTGGGTTAAACAAGAAAGAGGCTGAAGAAATGGACAGATATTTAATTGAAGACATTTGCAGTATTCCATGAAAGGATAAGGGCTACTGATTGGTGATTTCAATATGACAGATGCTGATTGGCACATCCCTGCACCAGTGTCATCTAGAAGTAAGAAGAACTATTCCATTAAGTGGTAATAGAACCCATACATGAGGTGGCCATACTGACCTTGGTGATTACCATTGGGAAAGGTGTTTCAGATATTATAGTGTGTGATCATGTTTATGTTTATTACATTTGATTAACTACCCTAAACATATGCAGCAAGGCAGTGTACAATAAAAACATAAGGTACTAAGAAAGAGGAACGGAACACCATATTTTGACAGGAAAGATAAGCCATTCATTCAGAAGTGAAAAAGGGGTACAGGAGAGAGCAACTAAAAAAGTCAGGGAGGTGAGGGGTCCAGGGATGATAGATCAAAAGCTTTCTCGAAGAGGAGGGTCTTGAGAAGTGTCTTAAATCTGTTGTATGATGGTTCAAGGCAGAGGTCAGAGCATTCCAGACAGAGGGAATGAGGAAGTAAAAGGCTGGGTGGCGGGTTAGCTCTAGTCTAGATCAAGTAGCAGGAGGTAAATGAAGGTGGTTTGCATGAATGGAACATAACACCTGATGGGGAGAGTGTAGGTGAATGAGGTTGAAGAGACAGAGAGGAATACTGGTGTGAAGGGCCTTGTGAACCAGTGTAAAGATTTTGAAAAGAATGTGGTAGTGGACTGAAAGCCAGCGAAAGCAGATAAGGAGGGGAGTGACATGATCAAAGCGTGAGGGATGGGCAAGAATCCTGATGGCGGGTTTCTGGATGAAATGTAAGCATTGTACTGGTAGAGAGGAAGACCAGCAAGAACAATATTGCAGTAGTCTAAGTGGGACATAACAAGTGTTAGTAACAAAGTGGACAGGGAGGAGGCAGAAAGGAACGGGTGTACAACTCAAATCTGATAGAGGGAATAGAAGGAGCGATGGACATGATCCTGAAAAGTCAGAGAGAAGACAAGTATGACACCTAGGTAACAAAGTGAGGTGACTAGGGGTATGCTGAAGCATGAGAGAGTGAGGAACAGGGGCCTTCACCAATGAACTAGATGTCAGAAGTTTTCCCGTGGTTCAGAAGGAGATAGTTGGCAGACATCCAGTTGGTAATCCTTGTAAGACAGATGTTGAGTGGTGAAAAACTAGGGGAAATAGGGTTGGTGTGGAGGAGAAAGATGATGTCATCAGTGTAATAGTAGGCCGATATCCTGCACTGCTACACCAAGAGAATGAGAGAGACCTGGAAAACATTAAATTGCAGGGGGGCGAGAACAGAGCCCTAGGGAACACCAGAGGGGAGCAGAGTGAAGGGGGATAAAGAAGAGCCAAATGTGATGGAGAAGAATTAGTAGGAAAGAAATGAGTGGAACCAATGTAGGACAGTGTCATGGAGTCCAAAATCATGGAAGCAGGTGAGAAGAGTGTCACGATCAATGACATCAAAAGTGGAAGACAGGTCAAAGGAGACTGCAAGAGAGACATTACCATTATCGTGAGCTTCATGGACTTCATTAAAGAGGGAAAGGAGGATTGGTTCAGTGCTGTGCTCTGGATGGAAACTGGATCGACGGGAGTGTGTGAGTTGAGCCCAGGTGTGTGATGAATTTTATTTATTTATTTATTACAATCTTTTATATACCGCGCTATTCGGTATCAGCGCGGTTCACATAAAACAAAATCAACAGAATAACAGACTATTCTGTGTTTACAAAAAACAGGTGCAAGAACTTGGATAACAGGGTAATTGAGCAAATACTGCTTTCTAAAGGAGTTTTAACAAAAATGGGAGGTTGGAAACAGGCCTGTAGTGAGTGGGGAGGAGAAATCAAGGGAATGTTTTGTCAGGATGAGAGGGACCAGGGCTTTTTTCCAAAGGAATGGAAAGCTCCTGAGGTAAGACTGTTATTTAGAATAGAAAGGAAAGGTGGCAAAAGGGCAAGTGAGAATTCAGTTAGCCAGCAGAAAGTTTGGGTCAGAGTGACAGGAAGAGGTCAAAAGTTTGAGAAGTTCTGTAAAAAGAGCATATGAAAAAAGGACCAGATGTGATTTAAGGAAGGAGAAGGGAGGAGATCTGAACTGGGGGGACACAACGGAAGAGATGTAACAACTAGATGTAGTTAGAGAAGTGTACATAGTATAAAGTTAGCTTGTACATAGTTTTCCAGGTTTATTCCATGTTTAATATCCTGTTTCACTGTAAACTCAATGTTGCCTGTATGCAGTGTAGTATGTTTCTGTTCGATGTACACCGCACTGATTATAATAGCGCGGTATAGAAGAAATGTTAAATAAATAAATTAAATAAATAAATAAATAAATAAGAGAAGGTGAGCAATCTGGGGGTGTTGCATGATGGGCCATGACCTTGTCATGGATAAACTGGGTGAGGAGATCAGGACAAGAGGTGTTCTCAGTGGACAGGCTGGAGCAGTTGGACTTGGAGAGTTTAGCAAGGACAAAATAGAGTTGCTTAGGGTGATTAGAAGAGGAGGAAATTAAATGAGAGTAGCAGGTTTTCTTGGCGGAATTGATCAGGGAGCAGTAGAGATGATGGGCTTGCTTAAAGTGTTGAAAAGAGAGAGGAATGTGAAATTTTCTACAAGATCTTTCAGTCCAGTGAACAGAAAACTAATAAAGATGAAGGCCAGGGTGATACCAGGGATGGTGGTGTTTGGATGATGTAGAAGGCCATAGTCAAAGAGGAGCAACTTGATCTCAGGCAGTGAAAAGAGAGGTGTGCTAGGTCTGGACCTGTTCCTCAGTGGTGAGGGAAATAAAGTCAGCAGGGAGAAGTGTGTTAGAGGGCAGGAAATGCTCCAAGGGCTATGGGGAGATGTGACATGCGAGAACAGGTGGGGAACACCTGGTGTTGGAGATAGAAGAGGAAGTGTCTGCCTGGAGTGTGAATAGAATACAGTGGTGGTTGAACCAGGGGAGGTCCAGGGTTGATATGGAAGAGGGAAATGGAACAGAGCCCAGTGTGGAGAGAAGTCAAGGGTGTGACTAGCTGCATGAGTGAGAGGTGAACATGCTCGGTGAGAGAGAAGATCATGAAGAAGAATAATGAATATTTAGTCATGAGCCTTAACTGGACAATCAAGGTGGAGGTTAAAATCTCCAAGGATGAAGAGGTTGGGGTACAGGAAAGTTTCCTCAGAAAGGACAAGAAACAGAATCCCATAGATGAGGACAAAGGGCACATGGGGCATAGATGAGGAGAAAGTGAAGAGGTGGGAAAGACTGTAACCAAAGGAGTAAGACTTCTGGGTAGTGAAGGGCAGAGGAGGGGACTTCATAGAGGGACAATGAAGACCGAAAAATAACAGCTCATCTCCATAAGGAAAAATGGTGTAGTGTAATGAGGTAGTAGATAAATGGGGTTTTGGATCTGAGGGCTCTGCAATTAAGAAGAGCTAGATGAAGCAAGAGACAGATGGTGCGGTTAGGTACTAAAACTAGAGCTGATAAAGTCCATTCAAAAGGGAGGGTCCTAGACTTTAGGAAAACTGACTGCCAAGATGGGACAATACTTCAAGGAGTCGTTAGCGGGATGGGAACAGCTGGGGGATGTAGAAAAGCAGTGGGCAAAACTGAAAGGGGGTATGATAAGAACAAAAAATCCTTCTTATTAGGAAAATAAATAAATGTAAAAAAGGAGTCCACTATGGTTCTCAAAAGAAGTAGCTGAAAAGGTAAAGAAAAAAAAGTGACCTTCATAAAATACAAGAGATCACAGAAAGAGAAAGACAAACATTAATATTTGATAAGCTAAGAGAAACTATAAAAGTAATCAGGAAATCAAAGATACAAATAGAAGAAAAAATATCCAATGCAGTAAAATGTGTGTGTGTGTGGGAGGGTGGGGGAGGGGGGGGAGGGATGAGACATTTTTCAGATATGTTAGTGAGAGGAGAAAGTGAAAAAGTGGTATTGTCAGTCTCAAGGGTGAAGGGGAAGAATATATAGAAGCTGATGAGGATAAAGCAGAATTGTTTAATAAATATTTTTGTTCTGTTTTCATAGATGAAGGGCCAGGAGCAGGACCCAGAAAACACCCACAAATAGGAAAAGAAGTCAAGGGGATCTTGAACGATTTTCAGAAGACTGTGTTCATGAGAAACTAGCTCAACAAAAAGTAGACAAAGTAATGTGGCCAGATGGGATACATCCAACAGTATTGAAGGGACTTGGGAAAGTTCTAGTAGCTCACTGTCTGACCTTTGCAATGCTTCTTTAGAGTTGGGAGTGATCCCAGAGGACTGGAAAAAGGTGCATGTGGTTCCTTTACACAAAAGTGGAAATAAGAATGAGGTTGGGAACTGCAGACCAGTTAATCTGACCTCTGTAGTGAGTAAATTAATGGAACGCTGCCAAAACAGAGGATAGTGGGGTTTCTGGAGTCCAATGGATTGCAGAATCTGAGGCAGCATGTTTTTAGTAGAGGCAGCTCTTGTCAGGCAAATTTAATTAATTCTTTGACTGTGCAACCAGAAAGTTGGACCGAGGGAGAGCACTGGATTTGGTGTACTTAAGTTTAAGTTAAGCCTTTAACACTATTCCACACAAGTGACTTATAAATAAATTGAGCGCCATAGGAATGGACCCTAAGTAACTGACTGGGTTAGAAATTGGTTGAATGGGAGGTGACAAAGAATATAGGTAAATGGAGGTCAGAGAAAGATGCTATCAGCAGTGTGCAGCAGGAATTTGTCCTTGGTCTGAACCTCTTTAACATTATTGTTAGAGATATTGCAGGATTGTTGGGTAAGGTTTGCCAAAATCTGCAGTAGAGTAGACACCCAGGAAGGAATAGACAACATGAGGAGGGGTAAAGAGAAGTTTGAAGAATTGTCAAGAATGTGGCAGCTGAGATTTAATGCCAAAAAATGCAGGGTCCTGCAATTGGGCTGCATAAATCCAAGAAAGTTCTATAGGGGGTGAAGTTCTTCTATAGATGACAGAAGCGCAGGACTTGGGCATGCTTGTTTCTGATGATCTTAAGTTGGCTAAACAGGTAGAAAAGGCAATGGTGAAAGCCAAGAAGGATGCTTGGGTGCATAGGGAAAGGAATGGACAGCATGAAGAAGGAGGCGATAGTGCCTCCGTTTAAGTCTTTGGTGTGACCTCATTTGGAATCTTGTGTGCAATTCTGGAGATCACACCTACAAAAGGATATAAACAAGATGGAGCTGGTGCAGAGAGTGGCCACCAAAATGGTCAGTGGGCTTCATCATAAGGCATATGCACAGACTTCAAGATCTCAATATGTATACGTTAGAGGAAAGGCGGAAGAGAGGAGATATGATAAAAACATTTAAATACTTTAGTGCCATAAAGGCAAAGGAGAAGAGCCTCTTTCAAATGAAAGAAAGCCTGCAACAAGTGGGCATAGGATGAAGGTGAAAGGGGATAAACTCAGGAGGAATATGCAGAAGTATTTCTTTATAGAAAGAGTGGTAGATGCATCGAACAGTCTCCCAGTAGAGGCAGTAGAGATGAGAACAGCATCTGAATTCAAGAAAGGATAGGACAAACACAGATCTCTAAAGGAAAATAAAATGGGCAATAGCAGTTGGTATGAAAGGGAGACTGGATAGGCCGTATGATCCTCTTCTGTCATCATGTTTCTATGCTTCTATGAAAAATATATTAACAAAGAGGGCAACTGTGAATGAACAAGTATCAAAATGCCATTGCTGTAGGCAGCAGATTAGAAGAGAAAAGCTGATGGCTCATGTTATGAACAGTGACATACAGCATCATTTGGCAAAATAACATCTTTTCCAGCTCAGTATTATGGAGAGTACTGATCCTAGACCAAGGTTTACATCCAGGAGAGGAAACAGCAGTGGTGGGAAAAGTGCAGAAAAAACTAAATCATAAAAACATAAGATATGCGATACAGGGTCAGACGAAGGTCCATTAAGCCTATCCTGTTTCCAACAGTGGCCAAACTAGGTCACAAGTACCTAGCAGTTTCCATAAAAGACAGCTTCCAAAATGCTTGTATTAGGGTGAGCAGTGGATATCCCTGATAATGGTTTATGGACCTTGCCTCCAGGAACTTGTCCAAATATTTTTTTAAACCCAGCTACACTAACAGCTTTTACTACATCCTTCGGTAATGAATTCCACAGTTTGATTGCATGTTGAGTGAAGAAATATTTTCTCTTATTAGACTAAAATAGGTTACCCTGTAGCTTAATTTCATGTCCCCTAGTCTTTCTATATTTTAATGGCGTAAACAATCCATCTATGTTTGCCAGTTCCACTCCACTCATTATTTTATAGACCTCTATCAACCTCTATCATATTTCCCCTCAGCCGTCTCTTTTGCAGGTTGAAGAGCCCTAACCTTTTTAACCTCTTCATAGGAGTACCCTTCCATCCCCTAAACCATTTTAGTGGTTCTTCTCTGTACTTTTTTTAATAATGCTATATCCTTTTTTAAGATATGGCAAGCAGAATTGCACACAATATTCAAGGTGCGGTCGCACCATGGAATGATACAGAGGCATTATAATATCCTTTGCTTTATTTTCCATTCATTTCCTTGTGATTCCTAGCATTCTACTATATTTTCTCTCTTGGCAGCCTCTGCACACTGGGCGGAGGGTTTCAACATGTTATTCACGATGACGCCTAAATCGTTTTCCTGGGTGGTGGTTCCTAATGTGGAACCTTGCATTGTATAACCATAGTTTGGGTTGTTCTTTCCTAGGTGCATAACTTTACACTTGTCCACATTAAATTTCCTCTGCCATTTGGATGCCCATTCTTCCATTTTATCAAGGTCCTCTTCCAATTTTTCACAATCCTCATGAGTTTTAACAACTTTGAATAATTGTGTTTCATCTGCAAATTTGATTACCTCACTCATTATTCCCATTTCCAGGTCATTTATGAATATGTTAAAAATCAGCAGACCCAGCACAGATCAGATCCCTGGGGTACTCCACTATTCACCTTTCTCCATTGGGAAAATTAGCCATTTAGCCCTACCCCTGCTTTCTATCGTTTAACCAGTTCCTGATCCACAATAGTACACTGCCTCCTATCCCATGACTTTTTTAATCTCACCAAAAGATTCTCATGAGGGACCTTGTCAAAAGCTTTCTAAAAATCCAGATACCCTGTATCAACCGACTCACCTTTGTCTACATGTTTATTCACAGCTTCAAAAAAACCATAAGAAATTAGTAAGACAAGACCTTCTTTGACTGTCTCCCATTAAGCCATGATTATCCACATGTTCAGTAATTTTGTTTTTTATAATGATTTCTACCATTTTTCCCAGTACTAACGTCAGGCTCACCAGTCTGTAGTTTCCTAGATCACCCCTGGAACCCTTTTTAAGAACTGGTTTACATTGGCCATCTTCCAATCTTCAGGTATTACAGATGTTTTTAATGATAGTTCACAGATTACTAATAGTAGGTCTACTATCTCATATTTCAGTTCTTTCAACAACCTTGGATATCTACCATCCGGTTCAGATGATTTGCTACTGTTCAGTTTATCAAATATCCCTATATCTTCCTCAGTAAAGACTGAAGCAAAGAATTCATTCAGTCTCTCCACTATGGCCTTATCCCCTCTTGGTGCCCCTTTTACCCCTCTATCATTGAATGGTCCAACTGACTCTCTTACAGTTTTTTTCCTACACATGTACTTGAAAAAGTCTTTATTACATGTTTTTGCTTCAACAGCAAGCTTCTCAAATTTTCTCTTTGCCTACCTTATCAGTGCCTTGCATCTAGCTTGCCAGTGCATATGTTGTTTCCAGTTTTCATCATTTGGCTCCTTTTTCCATTTCCTGAAAGATGCTTTTTTTGGCAACAGCCTCTCTGACCTCACCTTTAAACCATGCTGACAGTTTTTTGGACTTCCTTCCACTTTTCTTAAAGCTGGTCTGGACTTCCAAGACAGTATTTTTTAAAAACAACACCCGTGCTTGATGTAAAATTTTAACCTTTGCAACTGTTCCCTTTAGTTACTTCTTAACTATTTTCTTCATTTTATGATAATCTCCCTTTTGAAAATTGAAAGGTAGTACTGTGAATTTCCTTACCGTCCTTCCTTCATTTATTAAATCAAACATGATCATGCTATGATCACTATTTCCAAGTGGCTTCAACACCTTTATCTCTTGCGCCAGATTTTGTGTTCCACTAAGGAATAGGTCCAAAATGGCTTCTCCTCTGGTCGGTTCATGAACCAGCTGCACTAAGAAGAAGTCATTTATTTCATCTAGAAACTTTATCTTCCTAGCATGTCCTGCCATGACACTGAACCAGTCAATACTGGGGTAATTGAAATCACCCAATATTATTACTGTGCTGTAACCTTTGTTAGCTTCCCTGATTTCTTTGAGCATTTCATCATCCATTTGTTCACTCTGGCCAGGCGGTTGATAGTACACCCCCACTGCCATTACCTTCCTCTTCCCCTTTTGATGTGGAATTTCAATCCATAGAGATTCTTCAGTGAATTTTGTTTCCTGCAAAACTTTAATCATTTGTGAAATCAATGCTCTCTCAAACACAGAGTACAAACCCACCACCAATTTGATCTGCTTTTATCGTTATGATATAGTTTATACCCAGGTATCACAGTATCCCACTGGTTGTCCTCCTTCCACCATGTCTCTTAGATAACAATCTAAGAAATATATTACTTATATATTATATATTACTTATAAATATATTTCTTAGATAACAATCTAAGAAATATATTACAACCACCTCACACACTATAAAGACGCCATAGATAATTCAAAGAAACATTATTACGCTACAATCCTATCAAAATCATATAATAGACCAAGAGAACTATTTTCCATTGTTAGCAACCTAACAAACACTTCTCAAACTTCTAGCAAGGAAATCACTGACATATCAGCACAAATTCTAGCCAATTATCAAAACAAAACAAAACATTCACCAATGACCCTAGACCCTATCTACAAACCTCTCTATATGATAAATGAATGGCCAGAATTTCACCCTATATCCAAAACATCATTAAAGAATATCATTCTCAATCTCAACACCACAACTTCTTACCTCGACCCCTGCCCAGTAATCTGGATAAAAAACACACTCCCAACTCTTGTATCCTTCATACTCCCTATGGTCAATCTATCATTACTCCAAGGTTACCTCCCACCTACACTTAAACATGTACAAATCAGACCAATCCTGAAGAATAACACACTTGACAAAACATCCCCAAAATCTTACCGACCTATTTCAAGTATACCATTCTTAGCAAAAGTCATCGAAAAAACTGTACAAATACAAACACAAGAATTCCTTGATTCATCCTACCCTCTTGATGACCAACAATATGGATTTCGTCCCAAGCATGGAGTGGAAACACTTCTGACTGTTCTAACTGATACACTACTAAGAGGAATAGACAACCACAAAAAAGCCTTCATCCTCTTATTTATCGACATATCAGCCGCTTTCGATAGTGTTCACCATTCAATAATGCTTAACAACTTAAGATACATAGGAATATACTCTACAGTTCATAAATGGTTCACTTCTTATCTGAGCAATAGAACCCAAAATGTCAGAATAGGAAATCAAACATCTGAATCATATAAATTTGAAACAGGTTTACCACAGGGCTCAGCGCTTTCAGCTCTTCTATTTAATATATATAAAACCAGTTTGCAATATCTTTAAAAAATATGGTGTACTCTATCATCTATATGCAGATGATATTATGATGTACATCCCATTCACAATCCCTAACATACCGTTGCAACTCCTATCAGATTGTTTTAATGAAATAAGTTTATGGCTAAATGCCCACAATCTCCAAATAAACCATTCAAAAACTGAAGTGCTAATTGTCACTAAAAATCATGATTATACCCCTCCAACACATATAACACTTCAAAACCAGGAAATTAAAATAAAAAATGAAGTGAGATACTTAGGAGTTATCATTGATAAACATCTCACATTAGATACCCATATCAGAAACACCACAAAGAAAATTTATTTCAAACTCAAAATACTTAAACAACTTAGACCTCTTGTATACATACATGATTTCATCAGTATAATTCAAGCCACCATAACCCCCCACTTTGACTTTGCTAATCTTATATTATTAGGTACATCAAAACAAAACATTAAAAGACTTCAACTTGCACAAAATTCAGCAGCTAGGATTATAACGAAAACACACTCACATCAACATATAACACCAATACTAGCATCCCTTCACTGGCTGCCAATTCAAAGCCGGATAACATACAAAACATTAATAACTGCATTTAAAACACTATTTGATATGGCACCTTGAACATTAAGTAACTTAATTACTAAAGAACATTCAAAACCTACTCAAAGAAAAGGTCAATTAAATAAACTCAAAACCCCCAAAGACTTCATAAAAACAAATAAATCAACAAACAACAGAGCGTTCTCACATGCAGCCCCAATAGCCTGGAATTCCCTCCCAGTTGAACTAAGAATGTTAACAGAGATTAATGAATTCCGCAAAAAATTTAAAACCCACCTTTTTACAATACACTACAATAACATAGACCAGCCCTCAAAAGAATTAGATAAAGGCTAATCAGTTTCTGGTTAACATCTTACTATAACTGAAAAAGAAAACCCTCCCCATCTAAATCTGAACTACTCATTACGATTATACCCTACATTAAATGTATATGTATATAATGTATATAGTGTTGCACTGTTCCGTGCTAATCTGTTTAACATTTTCTGTTAACTTTACATTGTTTATAGTTATATGACGTTACATGTAAAACAAACTATGCTTTGTTGACTGTTGTTATTTGTGAACCGCAGCTGATCTCCGGAAGCTGCGGTATATAAGTGCTTGTTAAATAAATAAAATAAATAAATAAATAAACAATCATATTTAACCTCTCATTTAGTGCTATATATTCTAACTCTCCCATCTTATTTTGTAGTCTTCTGGCATTTGCATACAAGCATTTTAGAGACCGTATTTTATTCATATTAATCTGGCTATCAGTAGGCAGGGGTAATTTGGAATCTTTAAGCTGTGTCTGCTCTGTACTCAAGGGCAATTGGGCGGCTTTTGTTTTTATTGGAACTCTCTGCTGATGTGCCCTAACTTCAATCTTTTGCTAGTATCCTTCAAGGATACATTGTTCCGAACCATGCACTCCTGAACGACTGTCAGCTCTCCCCTATTATCTAGTTTAAAAGCTGCTCTATCTCCTTTTTAAAGGCTAATGCCAGCAGCTTGGTCCCACCCCGGTTAAGGTGGAACCCATCCCTTCAGAAAAGCCCCTCCTTTCCCCAGAATGTTCCCCAATTCCTAAAAAATCCAAAACCCTCTTCTTTGCCCCACTGTCTCATCCATGCATTGAGACTCCGGAGCTCTGCGTTGCTTTTGGGTCCTGCGCGTGTAACAGGAAGCATTTCAGAGAATGCTACCCTGGAAGTTCAGGATTTCAACTTCCTACCTAAAAGCCTAAATTTAGCCTTCAGAACCTCCCTACCACACTTATGTCATTTGCACCGACATGTACCAAGACAGCAGACTCTTCCCCAGCACTATCTAAGACTTTTGTCTAGGTGGAGACTGAGGTCCACTTTAACTTTGCACCAGGAAGGCATATTACCAGGAAATTCTCATGTCTGCCAGTCACCCAGCTATCTACGTGCCTAATGATCAAATCACCAACTATAACGGCTGTCCTAACCTTTCCCTTGTGGGCACATGGCCCCGGAGAAACCTCCTCGGTGCGTGAAAGTTTTACATCACTTGGAGGACAGATCCTAGCTACAGGATAACTTCCTGCCACACCAGAGTGATGCTCTCCTGTCACAGACCTCTCTCCTCCAAGGCAACAGGGATGCTGCAAGACTGGAGGTGGGACTTCAGTACTATATTTATTTATTTATTTATATTTCTTATATACCGCACTATTTGCAATCAGCGCGGTTCACATGGAACAGAAACATCCGACAACTTAAATATGTCTGGTCATTACATTAAACAGGAAATGCAACTTGGAAAAAGGGTACACTATATACATATGAGGTGTACTGATCTCGTTTACCTACCTCTCTGTCTTCCTTATGTCCTCCAAGATCTGTACTCTAGCCTCCAGAGAACGGACTCGTTCCCTGAGAGCAAAGAGCTCCTTGCACCTAGTGCACTACATATGATGCCTCACCAACTGGGAGAAAATCATACATGTGGCAGTGCAAAAGACTGGAAAGCACCCATCTCGCTGCTGGACTGCCGTCAGCATCTTAGTTTTAGGGTTGTGTTTAGGTTAAGTTGTTTAATTACTAAGGTTTGCTGGGGATACTTATACTAATAAAACTATACCTAATATGTTTAATGGGCTTTTTTCACCTCAAGATTAACAAATCCCAGATCCTTAATGTATACCTGACGAGGATAAACAGCTGCACCTGAGAGTGAATATGGCACCTCTTTTCCTTTAAGAGGTTTAAGCACCTATAAAGCTATGGTTATCCCAGGGGTGGCTGGGAGTCGGGAGGGAGGGCAGGAAAAAATACTCATTAAAAGTTGGCTGCTACACAGTACCCTATCCTGTGCTTCTGAGGTAATCTGTGACCAATTTCCTGGGAGATTCACACATCCCTTGCTTGGCTAGAGGGAATCTTTCAAAATCCCCAATTGATCTGACCCTTGGCTTTAATACCTATTTAATACAATTTCACAGGTCTCTTGCCCCCTGTCTAGAAGGCCTCTTTGTAAAGGTCTCTAGAAACAATTTATTGCTCAAAGAATACTGACCCTGTTTTTCCTTTTATGCTAAGCTATACTCTGAGTTGATTTAAATTAAAGCTCTTTGCTGACACTAGGCCCTGACTCAGTATTAAGTGTAAACTATAAGCTCTCTGCTGGGTTTTAAATTTAACCATAAAGCTCTCTGTTGTGTTTTAAATTTAAACTGAAAGCTCTTTGTTGGTACTAGGCCCTGACTGAGTATTTAAATTTAAACTAGAAGTTTTCTGCTGCGTTTTAAATTTAATTAGAAAGATCTCTGCTGTTTTCTGATTTTAAAATGAAAGCCCTCTGCTGGATTTTAAACTTAACTGAAAGTTACCTATTGAGTTTTCAATTTAACTAAAAGCTCTTTGTTGAAACTAGGCCCTGACTGATTTAACAAATACATTGGATTGTAATTTATACAGATTTGTTTTTAAATTGCCATCAAGTCAGTGTTGACTCATAGTGACCCAGCTACCTCTGGGTTTTCTTGGCAATGTATCACTGGAAGTAGAGTGCCAGCCTTTTCTTCCAAGGCAATAGAGGGTGAAGTGACTTGCCCAAGGTCACAAGGAGTGCTAGTGGGAATTGAACCCTTGAGCTTCTGGGCACAAGGCAGTTGCTCTAACCACTAGGCTACTCCTCCACAGATTAATCAGCTTTAATCTAAAGAATTCCCTTTTCCCCAAGATTTAGAAAAATTCTGAGAAGTAAATACTTACAATTGCAGATCTTTATCCAGAAGTAGCAGTCCCTTTTTATAGTCTTTCACTTAGATACCCAGTGCTCTAGTCTCTAGACACTTCTATAAATCCTCACAATCCTCTGTCATTATGAATTTAAATAATTTTGTATCATCTGCAAATTGTATTACCTTATTTATCACATCTATCTTCAGATCAGTTATGAATATGCTAAAGAGCACAAGTCCAGGGCCAGCCTATCCACCAGGCAGCTGCCTAGGGTGGCAGGCCATGTGCTTTAGCACACATGGTCTGCTGCCCCCACTGCCGCTGATTCCGGCTCAGCACAGGGGGTGTGCAGCTCATTTGGGGGGAGGTGAACTGCAGCACAGCTGGGGTCTCTGTCTAGCATGGCCGGCCCTGCAAAAGTCACAGTACAGGACCTTGAGATACTCCACCATTGACCCTTTTCCAAATGGATAACTAACCATTTAATCACACTTTCCATTTCCTGTCTTTTAACTGACTTCCGATTAAGAAATGCTTGTGGCTTCCTATCTCATGTTGCTGTAGTTCACGAAGCAGTCTCTCACAAGAGAGTTTGCCAAATGCCTTCAAAAAATTCAAATATACTACAGCAACCGTCTCATCATTATCCATTTTTTCTTAACATCTTTAAAGAAGACTTCCTTTGCTGAACCCTTGCTGACCGATTCCCATTAAGCCTTGTCTATCTATATGGTCAGTAATGTTTGGGTCAATTTTCAGCCACAATGGTCAGCATTTCTTTTTAACACTGGCTACCACAGATAAAAATATTCCAGATATTCAACACTAGTATCTGGATAGTGTGTGGCGCTGAATATCTGTAACAGTGAGTGCTGACCCTATCGAGATATCACCTTAGAACTGTTTATTTCTGTCCTACGCTATCCGGATAGTTACTTGCACAGCAGTGCTGAATATCACTGCTGGAAGCATAATTGTCAGCTTCTTCTGGACCCCACCCATGGACCACCCAAACACTATCCAGATAGAGCTGAGGTGGTCTGTCAGGATATTCAGTGGCACTATCCCCTTCAGCTGCTGCATCTGTTAAGCTAGCAGGTCCTGTCAACCGCATAAGTGCTGCTGAATATCAGTCCCATGTTTTTAGAATTGTTTCAACCATTTTGCCCAGCACTCACATTAAGCTCATCAGTCTCTAGTTTCCTGGATCATCCCTGGCACTCTCTGTAGAAATTGGCATTACACTGACCACCCTCCAGTTATTGTCAAATACCATTAACATAGTTTTGAGCAGCAAATGAATGGTTAAGTATTAATACATCTGCTTGCAATGCTATTTACTACCAATATCCTAATGTTCACAGATGTAGTATAGCTTTCCTCGGCTCCTCCTCTCTCCAAAAACATTTAGGAAAGAGGATTGCACTTTGCTCATTGCCAGTGATGCATGGAGAAAGGGGTAATATTTATTTATTTATTTAACAGGTTTTTTTTATACCGCTTTATCATTTCAATCAAAGTGGTTTACATTGTAACTTCAACTTGGTAATGTACAGGGACATTAATAACTTATTAATATATGTCTAGAGGACTTTATTGAGGAAAAAGAGGTGATAACCGAACAGTCTGATGTGCTGTTTCTTGTAATTATCATTTCCTCGATTATTTCATTCTGTAGTTTGCTCTATCTTCTGTTATCTTTAGGAGGATTTATGTTTATTGGTTTCAGTTTTTGTTTTCTTTTACTCAGTGATTTTTTTCCCTAGCAAAAAAGAGGCCAGTATCAAATGAGAGCTTTTGAGAGACTGGGGGCCCAAAGAAAGGGAAGAAGGAGGGGGGAAGAGTCGAGATGCTCCATTCTTTTTACCATTGTCTATTGCTCCTAAGTGGCGGAGGAAAGGCCAGGCCAAACCAGCCAAGGTTGATACCCCTGCCAGGGGACAGCAGAAGATTGAGGCTCACCTCCTGAAGGCTACCAAGAAGGATGTCCTGTCTTCCTGAGCTTCTGGTGGGGAGACACCAGTGTTTGGAAAATGCCATCTTTACTTCCACAGCTGCATCTTAATGGTTCCCCACCGGTCTCAGATCTATCAAATTGGAGTCAAACTTCAGCCATCTCACCATCCAGATCCATTGGCAATGGAATGGGTGAAGTAGTGAGGAATCACACCTCATGGTCTAGAATTTGGCAGCTGGGATTTAATGTTAAAAAATGTAAGGTCATGCATTTGGGCTGCAGCAATCCGAGGGAGCAATACAGTATAGGAGGTGAAGTACTTTTGTCCACTAAAGAAGAGCGGGACCTAGGCGTGGTTGTGTCTGATGATCTTAAAGTAGCTAAACAGGTAGAAAAGGCGATGGCAAAAGCTAGAAGGATGCTTGGGTGCATACGGAGAGGAATGGCTAGCAGAAAAAAGGAGGTGATAATGCCTCTGTATAAGTCTTTGGTGTGACCTCATTTGGAGTATAGTGTGCAATTCTGGAGACCGCACCTTCAAAAGGATGTGAACAGGATGGAGTCGGTGCAGAGGGTGGCTACTAAAATGATTAGTGGGCTTCATTATAAAGCATATGATGACAGACTTAAAGATCTTAATATGTACACCTTAGAGGAAAGATGGGATAGAGGTGATATGATTGAGATGTTTAAATACCTCCGTGGCATAAATGTTCAGGGAGAGAGCCTCTTTCAATTGAAAGCAAGTTCTGCTATGAGGGGACATGGGATGAGGGTGAAGGGAGATAGATTCAGGAGTGATATGCGGAAATATTTCTTTACGGAAAGAGTAGTGGATCCATGGAATAGTCTCCCAGTGGAGGTGGTAGAGATGAGGACAGTAACTGAATTAAAAAAAGCATGGGACCAACACAGAGGATCTCTAAAGGTAAAAAGTGGACTGTTGTAGTTGTTGATATGGAAGGACAGACTAGATAGGCCATGTGGTCTTTTTCTGTCATCATGTTTCTATGTTCCACCATGTTCCCTCTCAGTCTGGAGGAATCTGCAGAAGTACTTTGGTGTCCTTGGAAGCGGGACCCATTGCGGGGATTTTACAGCCAGCTCCAAACAGAGGGAGATGGTAAGCTAGAAGTCCTATCTTTCTTTTTTTTTTTAGTGCCATCAAGTCAGTGTTGACTCATAGCAACCCAGCTACCCCTGGGTTTTCTTGGCAATGTATCACTGGAAGTAGATTGCCAGCCTTTTCTTCCGATGCATTGGAGGGTAAAGTGACTTGCCCAAAGTCACAAGGAGAGCACGTGGGAATCAAGCCCTTGATCTTCTGGGTACTAGACAGTTGCTCTAACCACTAGGCTAGTCCTACCTACTGCAGCTAGTCCACTGGGCTAGTCCTACCTACTGCAGCTTTAAAGGATTCTTCAGACATTTCATCTGAGATATCTTTACAATCAATTTGGGCAATGTTGGTTAAACTGGATGGTACTATTGCTAAATGTTCCCAATATATTTCTTGTCTGGTTCAAACAGTGGGGCAAGTATCAGTACAGCAAGATTTAATGGCTAAAGAGACTCAAGAAAAATTACTGTTGATGGGGAAAGAAGTTAAAAATTCCAAGGATGTTATTGACCAATTGGTGAAAGATAAGGTTCTAATACATCAGAAGTTGGAACAATTTGAAAATAAAGTGTGTTTAAATTTGAGAGTACTGAATTTTCCCATAGTTGGCACTATTTTTTTTAAGAGCAGTCAAGTTAATGCTGATTCCTGGCAACCCAGCAGCCCATGGGTTTTCTTGGCAAGGTATGACTAATGTAGACTGCCAGGCCTTTTCTTCCAAGGCAATGGAGGGTAAAGTGACTTGTTCAAGGTCACACAGAGTTCCAGTGGGAATGAAATTCTGATCACTTGGCTACTAGGCTGTTGCTCTAACCACTGGACAGCTTCTCCACCCCATGACATCATTAGAAATGTTTACAAAACATTGCACAACATTCTACAAATACCAGAAAGGGCTTTTCCATCTGTGAACAAGATACATTTTCTACCATTGAAAGAATCACAGTTACGTCTACAAGATATTTGGGTTTGAATATTTTTCTGGAAACTTCAACAGTTGAGATTAAGGAAAGAGCAACATTGTTGATTAACTCTTACTTTTGGGTATGATTTGTCTAGAAATCTATCACTTTATTTTAAAAAGAGGGAGAAGCCATTCTTGGGTCAAACAGAATCTAGGGATATGATAGAGGTCTATAAATTAATGAATGGAGTAGATTGGTTATTTACGCCATCAAAAAGTAGAAAGACTAGAGGACACACAATGAAGCTACAATGCTACCCATTTAAGACTAATATGAGAAAATATTTTTTTTACTCGATGTGTAATTAAACTCTGGAATTCGTTACCAGAGGATGCAGTAAAAGCTCTTAGTGTGAAGAAGCTATGATCACCTGGGACATATCTACTCCCTCAGATAAAAAGCCTGATGCAGGAAAACCAGACTATGATAAAGAAGAAACCACGAAGAGCACTATTAATATAAGTGCCAGTGCCAAGTCACTATTCTGTATTACCTATGAAGAGAGAAAGTATCAACAAATGCAATCATAGACTAGGAAAACGTGGTGGAAAGATATAGAAATTGTCTCAAT
The DNA here is from genome assembly GCA_033557465.1 of Ichthyophis bannanicus. NCBI lineage: Eukaryota > Metazoa > Chordata > Amphibia > Gymnophiona > Ichthyophiidae > Ichthyophis > Ichthyophis bannanicus. The sequence continues at coordinate 727,660,975 of CM066036.1, read as the reverse complement.
TATATTGGGAGCCACTCTCCTGATTAAAAAGAATTTCCAGGTTCGTTCCTGTTATAGCATATGCAAAACTAACTCACTCTGAGATATTACACTGAAAAAGGCATTCAACATGAAAAGGATCCTATTCATGCTTTCTCTTTAATGTGTTAGGTATTATTAATTGCAGAAAACACGAAGAGAAATGCCACATTGGTAAAATGGAATAGAAATAGACACACAAGAATAAACATGCAAAGACACAAAAATTCATATCACTGAAACGCCTCCCCCCACCCCATGAGGAGCATATTTTAAGATAACATTTACACAATGGCACAAAAAAGATTAATAGAAAACAGTCCATTCCAAATCGGCATTCAAAATCAACAGGGTCATGGTGAGTAGCCAATACATCCAAAGTTGATCACGTTGAAGAAGGAGTCGATCCCAATCACCTCCCCAAATTGGATGCAGGTTGTACTTTAGAATAGCACAACAAAATTGAGTAATAAAATGCTGAAAACATCAGCTATGTTTGATCAAAGGTGTCTCCTCCTGGCCCTTTAGAATCCTACTTTGATGTTCCATAAGATATACCCTAACAAGCCAGAGTGGAGTAGCCACCTAATGGTTAGGAACCAAGAGACCGGGGCTCAATTCACACTAGCAGTCCTTGTGGACTTGGGCAAGTCACTTAACCCTCCATTGTCTCAGAAAAATCCAAGTTATCAATATCCCTGTTTAATGTACAATTACCAAGTTTAAGTTACAATGTAAATGGCTTTGACTGAAATGATAAAGCAGTATAAAAAACCTTTTAAATACATAAATTAAGTCACATGGGTCTCTGCATATAATTTCATTTTTGGCACACAAGGTATTTAAATACTATGCTTTTTTGGCAGTGCTATTGTGTCCTTTGTTTACTGGTCGAGGCAGCAGGACTCTGCATTTACTCCTGAGGCAAGTCCTTTTGGGGCTGAAACATCTATGTTGAGTATGCAGTGATGTTGGCTGCTAATATTGAGGAAGTGGCCTGGGTTTTATGCTTCCTTTGACGACCTGTGTACATTTTTTGTTGAGATGCCTTTAGAAATGACGACCATGCCTTTTGCCATTATACAGCTAAGTAGTTTTGCTTTTTTGGAACTGACGCTCACATCACAGGTCAATAAGCCTTACATACAATCTTATACAACATCTATACATACTTTTAAAACACAAAGTCTTAAATACTACCAAATTTACCCTTGGGAAAAACCAATCTCTAACTACAACCCACCATTCTCAACCTCATACATATCACATTTAACCACAAACATACAAAAACATCTTTATAAATTCAACTAAGAACTTGAGCTGTGTTCTGCTGGAACAACAGGTAAACACCTAGAACAGAAAACAAATGTGAAATCAAATACTGAATAATTTAGCGACCCAACAGGGTTCACAAGTACTTATCTTTAAAGTTATAACTCTCAGAGTTCCGCAGCAACCCAGACGTTGATTCAGTCTCTGTACGGGATCAAAAATAAACTCTTCTCACAGCGGGGAACTGGTCTATCACCAATTATTCATAAAAATAAACTACCATATTCTTCAATCTAACCCTACAAAAGCTTCTGTTTCGCCAATGGACGGCTTCTTCAGGGGTTAGGCAATATTTTATACTGTTAAATCTTCATCTGCTCAGTACCACTGTTTCCCCGCCATCTAAAAAGACGGTGTGTGACGTATCAATTTAAACAGACCAACAACCAATCAAACACTACTTTCAATAATGACATCACTATACATATCACATAGACCCAATACCCAAATGAACAGGTTGGAACTACATAGCGTCATCTCGCTGGTTTCAAGACAAATTAACCAGCTATTGAGAAGACTCCAGTAGTCATAAAAATAATGTCCATTCTGTGAGCGTCAGCTGCTCCCTATAGTGGAATTTTCACTAAATGTATGGTATGAGCTATCCTGAAGTCATTTTACCTGAGAAATTGCATGTAAGATTGTTCATTGGTTAGTTTTGCCTATACCAAGGCAACAATGAACACTCCTAAACCGGGTATGTGGAGTATGATCTCAGTCTATCAAATTTACTGCTAATGCTCAGTGTAATACTTGCATTGTGCCAAAGCGAGCCTCCTTTTAGAGTTCATAAGATGTAACATGTATAGGTAATTTGTTAAGGTGTGCTCGGAAATTCCTCTTAATCAGGCTTATGGCACCCAACACAATGGAAAATATCTCTGTATCTTTCTTCCATACTTTTAGTCTCTGACTATATTTCTTGATATTTGAGGATCTTCTCCCTCTCAATGCGAAGGTCTATGAGAAGCAGCATTATCTACCTGGCCTACTCCTTTGACCCCACCCATTATCTTTAGATCAGTGCTTTTCAAGCTTTTATCCCATATGAACCTATTTTAACAAATGAAAAGTTATGTGACCCCAGATGATGATGAAATCAAAATGGCAGATCTCCTGCCTCATACCCCTCGTGAGTTTGTGTTTGTGTGTAAGTTTGTGTATGTTAGGGCGTAACACACATAGGATTTTAGATAGTGGGGGCTAGAAAGGTTGTAAAGAAAGAAAGAAAGCAGGAAAGCAACAGTAGTGGCAACAGCAGCAGCAGCAGTCAGCACAGAGTCCATTGTGTCAGTGTGTAGTGTGTGCTTACAGACCCCAGTCCTCATCATGGGTTTCCAGTCTAACAGGAAGCTAACCAGGAGGGACAATGGCCTATGAATATTCACTGTCTCACAGGTCACATGCTCACTGGTAACTTGGCATAGGTCACTGTGCAAGTCCAGAGAGATGGGGAAATGGCCATGTGTCTGTGACCCCCATCGACTGATGTTGTGATCGCATTCAGGTCCTGACCCCAAGTTTGGAAACTACTTCTTTAGATCTATGGACTGAGGCCTAAACATGAAAATTTTGGGGCCTGGAATGGAAACTGCAGTAGTCACTGACAAAAGTTAGAAGGTGCCAATTACAGATAACTCGTTTGCTTCACTGCCCTTCTAAAGGGACAAAATATGGTGAAGAGTAGAAGGCCAAATCTAACCCTGTGATGAAATATTAATTTGATAACTGTATTCATTATGGCAGAGTCTCCCATTCTTATTCTTATTTACAGGATATCTACAAAAAATATGCATGATATAAATTTACATATACTGCAATTGTAGATATTGCATTACATTGTAAAAATCCTGAAAACATGACTCATATGGCCTCGTCAGGATAGTCATTATAGTGTGGCCTCTCCAATAAAACTTCACACAAGAATCCATTTCTTGACAGTAACCTTAACTAACAAAAATTAACTATTTTTTTATTCAATGTGAGCAGTATTTAGAAATTACACTTACCTGGTAATTGTTCTTCCTTGAGTAACTCTAGTTTAGTCCTCCACCTCTGGGTAGTGAACCTCCTCCTGCAGCTTGGAGACTGGGCATGTCAAAACTTGTGACATCACTTGATGTAGTCTGCTGCCATCTCCCATCAACCCCAGTGAACTATTGACAAAGTAGACTCAAAGGAGCAACAAATAAGTAGCCATACCTTAACAAATTCAACAAATTCAATGAACAACAAACAATGGTGTGTTTTTTTTTAAATTTTGCAAATTCAGTTCACATGTCTTCTCTTATTTTATTACTTTCCCTGTTCCACCCCTTAAGCTATTCAGAAAGAGGGAAAGTAAGAACAGTCGTTAGTACTCACTGCGATCCAGGAAATGAAAATCTTCTGCTGTCATCCAAAACTGACGTTCCTCCCCTTCTGCACACGAACCCTGCAAAAAGACACACCCCACTGGGCGGGAATGAGGACTAAACTGGAGTTACTCAAGGAAGAACAATTACCAGGTAAGAGTAATTTCTATTTTCTTATCGTCCCTCCAGTTTAATCCTCCACCTCTGGGATGTATCAGAGCAGTAATCAGTGGGAGGGCCCTTTCCAGCCGGATTGCAACACCGCCGACTCGAAACAAGCATCATTTGCTGCCATAATATCTAGGCGATAATGTTTACTGAAAGTATGAAGAGACGACCAGGTGGCCACCCTGCATATCTCCACTGGCGAAACCAAGTTGTGTTCCGCCCAAGAAGTCGCTTGCGCCCTAGTAGAGTGCGATCTCAACCCTGGCGGCACCTGCCGCCCTTGCAAGAGGTAGGTGGACTCAATTGCTTCCCGAATCCATCGTGAAATAGAAGCCTTAGCTGCTGCCTCCCCTTTATGGGGACCTCCGAACAACACAAACAGATGGTCAGACTTACGAAAGATCTCTGACACTTTCAAGTACTGCCGCAACACTCTCTTCATGTCCAAATGCCGCAGACAACTGTCCAGTATGCTCTCCGCTGCAGAATCCAAGAATGGAAGGGACACTGCTTGATTCAAGTGAAATGGAGACACCACTTTAGGCAAAAACAACGGTACCGGACGCAACACCACCTTTTCCCTAGAAAAGAACAAAAACGGTTCCCGACAAGAGAACGCCTGCAGCTCTGAAACTCACTACGCCGAGCAGATGGCCACCAAAAATACCGCCTTTAACGTTAACTCTTTAACAGAGGCCTGGTGCAGGTGCTCAAAAGGCTTCCTAGTTAGCGCCCCTAGCACCAGATTAAGGTCCCACGGTGGCACCCATACTCTGCGAACGGGCCGCAACCTAGACACCACCTTAAGAAAACACTGCACATCACTGTGACTTCCCAGAGCCACGCCTTGGATCTTCCCTCTATAGCACACCAGCGCTGCCAGCTGTACTCTTAAAGAACAAGCCCCCAGACCTTTTTCAAAACCATCCTGCAGAAAACTCAACACCACGGGCACCAACACTGTAGCGGCCCAGAACCTGTTTCCGCGAACACCAGTCTCAAAGATACGCTATATCTGTACATAAGCAAGGGAGGTGGATCTTTTCCTCGCTTGCAGCAAGGTTGCAATGACTGCCCACGAGTATCCTTTCTTCCTCAACCTTGTCCTTTCAATGGCCAAACTGTAAGCGAGAACTGATCCACCTGAGTCATTTGGAGCGGACCTTGCCAAAGCAGATCCTCGCAGATTGGCAACCTCCAAGGGTCCCGTCTAGCAGCCACACTAGATCGGCATACCACGGTCTCCTTGGCCAATCCAGAGCCACTAACAGGACCCTTCCGTGATGGGCCTTGATGCGCTGAACCACATGCCCTATGAGCGCCCACGGAGGGAAGACATAGAGAAGTCCCATTGTCGGCCACGGTTGAATCAGGGCATCTATCCCCTCTGACATTCTTTCCCACCGCCTGCTGTAAAAATGACTGATCTTTGACAACCGAAAGGTCGCCATGAGGTCCATGATCGGCGGACCCCATCTGCGGACTCTCTGAGCAAACACCTGCAGATGGAGCTCCCATTCCCCAGCATCCACCCGGACCCTGCTGAGGAAATCTGCCATCACATTGTCTCGACCCGCAATGTGCGCCGCCGAGATGGCTAGTAGACGAGGCTCCACCCACTCAAACAATGCCTGTGCTTCCTGTGCCATGGCTACACTTCCCGTTCCCCCCTGCTGGTTGATGTAGGCCACCATAGCAGAATTGTCAGAGAAGATCCGAATGGCCCGGCCCTTCACCGTGGCCTCGAACGTCTGAAGCGCCAACACCACGGCACGCAACTTGAGACGGTTGATTGACCACCCCCTCTCCTCTTCCGACCAAACTCCTTGCACACAAAGATCTCCGCAGTGTGCTCCCCAACCCATGAGACTCATGTCTGACACCACCAGAAGCCACTGCGGTTGCTCCAAAGGTAGATAAGCCGCGGCACTTTCCACCAACGAAGGGATTTTCTGGCTAGGAGTGGGCAGGGCAGACGCTTGCTCAGTGAATAGTTCTAATGAGACCAACAGCTCAACAGGGCTCTTTGCGATGGCCGCATGTGAAACCTGGCCCAAGGTACCACCTCCAAGGTTGCCGCCATCGTGCCCAGCACCCGAAGGTAGCTCAAAGCCGACGACGCCAGTGTGGACAGGAACTGGTGCACCAGCTGTCGAAGCACTTGAGCTCGCTGTTCTAGCAAGAACACCACCCCCTTCTGGGTGCTGAAATGCACCCCGAGGTATTCGAGACTCTGCGATGGCGTCAACCGGTTTTTGGCAAGATTGACCACCCAGCCGAGATGTTGTAGGAACTGTACCACTTTGTCCGTAATCTGCCTGCTCTCGACCTCGGACTTCACCCGGATCAACCAATCGTCGAGGTACGGGTGCACCAATATGCCGTCTTTCCACAACGCTGCCGCCACCACCACCATGACCTTCGTAAAGGTGCACGGAGCCATCGCCAGGCCAAAGGGCAATGCCTGAAACTAGAAATGTCCCCAAGGCAAAGCAAACCTTAGAAACCTTTGGTGTGCTGCCCTGATGGGAATGTGCAGGTAAGCCTCCGTGAGATCGAGAGAGGACAAGAACTCTCCTTGCGAACCGCCACAATGACGGACTGCAGCATTTCCATTCGGAAGTGCAGAACTCGAAGGCACCGGTTTACCCCTTTGAGATCCAGGATAGGATGAAGAGACCTGTCCTTTTTTGGCACCACAAAATAAATGGAGTAGCGGCCCCTGCCGTAGTCTGCTACTGGCACTGGCGCCACCACCCCTAACAGTAACAGCTGATCGAGCATCCGGCGAACTGCTAGTGTTTTCTGACGGCCTTTGCAGGGCGAGAGGACAAACAAATCTAGGACTGGCCGGGCCAACTCCAGGACATATCCTTCTCGAATAATTTCCAGAACCCATTGGTCGAACGTTATTTGGGTCCAGGGAGGAACGAACTCCCGAAGCCTCCCTCTGATCGGTGTAATTCCTGCCGGGACCCGCCTCACTTCATTGTGGTTTTTGAGCTGCCCCTGCTGCAGTCACTGTGAAACCTCCACCTGCCCCTCGAAACCCCTGGGCTCTTGAAGTGAACTGTCCCCTTTGGAAACCTCCCAAACGAGAGGAACAAAATCTCCGAAAATCTCTAAATGGCCCTCTCGACGACGGACTGGTCTTTCCCTGTTTAGGCTTGTCCTTGGGGAGCCTACCCACCCTTGGACTCGCCCAAGTCCTTAACTAACTTGTCCAGATCTTCTACAAAGAGGAGTTTGCCTTTAAAGGGAAGTTTACTGAGGCGAGCCTTGGAGGAGCTGTCAGCCGCCCAATTTCGTAACCACAGAGACCGCCGGGTGGCCACCAAGGAGGCCATACTATTTGCCAACGCCCTGATCAGGTCATAATGCACATCTGCTAGATATGAAGACCCAGATTTGAGGCGTGTCACTTCTAAAAAACTCTCCTGTTCCATTTGGGTAGCCAGTCGCAAATTCTGAGACCATCGGAGACAAGCTCTGGCCACCCTGGCCCCATAAATGGATGCTTGCAAGGCCAAAGCATTAGCCTCGAAACCTTGCTTTAATAAACTATCCACTTTCCGGTCCTGTGCATCCTTCAAGGCTGCACTACCTTCCACCAGAATTGTCTTCTTTGTGACGGCCGACACAGCAGCGTCGACCCGCGGAGAACAGAACTTCTCTTTATCCTTGTCCGCCAAAGGATAAAGTCTACTCATTGTTCTGACTCCCCGCAGACCCATTTCCGGCTGATCCCATTCGTCCAGAATCATACGGTCCACCACCCGGTGTACCGGAAAAACCATTTGCGACTGTCGCACCGCCTGAATGACCGGGTCTTCGACCTCCTCCTCCTCAGCTGGCGAGGCTGTAGCGAGGTTCAATGTCTGCAAAGATTCCGTAATGAGGGCTACCAACTCCTCCCTATAGAACACCCATATGATTTTGGCCTGATCCTCCGGTTCTGCTATCTCTCCTTCCTGGTCGTCTCTACCGGACTTGAACTCGGTGTCATCTGCCTCTAGTCCGTCCAGATCCAACATCACCAGCGCAGCAGGCCGTGCCCTTTTTAAAGGTCGCGGAACCGTACTGGGACCCTCATCCATCTGAGCTTGCTGCTGAGCCAGAACCAGCGGCAAAGACTCCGGCACCTTGCCTTGCCGCCACATACAGAAGGCTTGATGCAGAAGAAGCACAAAATCCGGGCAAAAATCCCCGAGGGCCAATCCTGCAGGCGCCGATGGGGAAACGCTCGCAGAGCCCATCGGAGGTTCCGGCCCCTGGCTTGACAGGGTGTTTATCAGGCGCTCTCCCTGGCCCGCTGTCCTCCATTTGCCTTTCCACAATAGTTGAAACCATAGCGCAGCCGCGGCAAATGCTGGTGTCTGCGACAGTGCCTCTGAGAGCTCCACACACAACACACTGAGGGCGAGAGGGCATGAGCTACACCTCATATTGCCCTCCGTAGCAGAGCAGAATGAAGGACCAATCGCGCAGGCCCCCAGTCTGCTGTCCCACACTTCTCTCTCTTATTTATATATGCACATAAGGTTTTTTTTTTTTTTATTCACAAGTCAGGAATTGCAAAATTCTGAATTTGGGAGACTTAACCTAACTATCCTGCTCCTTATTCGTCCCTCGAGTGAGCCCAGCACCTAGGCTCACTAAGTCCTCCTGCTGCATGGAGACTGGACACACTGAGGTTGATGGGAGATGGCAGCAGGCTACATCCAGTGATGTCACAAGTTTTGACATGCCCAGTCTCCAAGCTGCAGGAGGAAGTTCACGACCCAGAAGTGGAGGACTAAACCGGAGGGATGATAAGGAACAGAAAGTTTAAGAAAAAGGTTATCATGGTGATTCTTTTATGTTGTACTTGCATATGTTATTATATCAATTTTTTCATATAATTTAAAGAGGATAGAGCAATACATTTTGTCTAGCAAAGTTATATGTGCTGACTTGGTATGTCATCAGTTGAGGTATCTTACATTTTTCTCTTGTATGACACATGGGCCCTTAAAGGAATCAAGCTAAACTCAAATAGACTTCAGATCAGGATGAACTGTGCATTGGGTATTGGTATTAATGAGAAATGTTTGAAAGTTTTCCTTTATGATATGATTGTGTTATGCATAGTGGTTATAGAATATTTTAATACACATCGACATATGGGGTATGTCTATTAAAAGGTGTTAGCTGTCATCGCAGCACTAACATGGGAAATTTGCTGTGCAGTGACAGCTAACGCCTCTAGCTTGTTGCAATTGCTGCATTTTCATCATCTTATCTGCTGGTGAAATGCTGGGCATGCCCTCAACAGAAAATATGTTACTTTTCCAGCTATTGTGATGCTTTTCAGCTTACACTCAGCGTTAACTGCAAAACCCTACCGCACTTTAGTAAACATACCCCATAGAATGTAGATTGTTTTGTCTTTGAGTCGAAGGAATCCAGAAATATATGGAAACAAATAAAGGCCGTGAAGGGCAGCGTCCCGAGCCAGCCGCCTGTAACGGGGCGGCGCAGCAAGATGCGGGGACAGCTTTGCGGGTGAGGAGGGGGGAGGCTAGGTGGCTCTCCCATCGTTTGGTGCGTGGGGGAGAGCCAATGAAACTGAAGAATTGAGGGTAGTGGAGGAGAGGAGCCTGAATTGGGGGCCAGTCGGTGAGGCTTCGGCGAGCGGCGGGAGCGGTGACAGAGCGGCGGGTGAGCGCAGGTGCTGTCTTGGAGACGGAGTGCAGTGCCTGGAGTAGCGGGAAGTGGTAACGTTGACTTCTCAGCGCTGACTACAGGACCGGTTGAGCGGCACGTGGCAGTGATTGCGGACACGCAGTGTTGGCTGCGGAGTGCGGCTGTATCAGGCAAGGCGGGGTTTCAGTCCCGGATCTATTGGGCCAGTCGGTGAGGCTTCAGCGAGCGGCAGGAGCGGTGACAGAGCGTCGGGTGAGCGAAGGTGCTGTTTCGGAGACGGAGTGCAGTGCATGGAGCAGCGGAAAGCTGTAACATGGACTTCTCAGCGCTGACTACAGGACCGGTTGAGCTGCACGTGGCAGTGGTCGCGGACTCGCGGTGTTGGCTGCGGAGTGCGGCTGTATCAGGCAAGGCAGGGTTTCAGTCCTGGATCCATTTTCTATGGCCAGGGGGGGGTTGTCGGGTAGGGGGCGGGGACGTGCCACGGGCGCTGCAGGCCGGCTAAGGGGTAAAGCGGGTGGCCAGGCCAGCTCAAGGGCTGTGAGAGTTGAGGGGCAGCACATGGTAAACAATGGGACCCAAAGGGGGCAAAGTGCAAGGGGACCCGGGGGGGGGGGGTACGGGAAGAGGCTTCTCAGTCACTGCGGGGGGGGGGCATGGAGGGGGGAAGAGGGGGGCCGGTCCCCGGAAGCGGGGTGGGCCTGGTAGGTGGGATCAGACTTGCAAGTAGAGAGGAGGAGGGGGGCGGATGCCAGGGGTGGCAATGGAGACAGGTTGGAAAGACATCTGGAGATGCCGGGTACAGCGGGTGGGGTAGAAGCCATGGGGCAGCAGGGGGCCATGGGTGATCAGGGGGTGGGGATGTCGGGAGCTAGAGGGGTGGGGTTCTGGGGGGCTAGGGGGGGCTCAGGAGCGGTGGCGGTGCAGGGTGGATGGCAGGCTGGTCACCCGGGGAGGGGGGGCGTTGCTGGGTATGGTGGGGAACAGCTTGGGGGAGGGGGGGGTCTTGGCAGCATTGGTTGGGTGGAGGACAAGGGTCTTCGGCGATGGAGTGGTTGGGTGCTTGGCAACCGGCTTGGCCGGCTATGGCCCCTCCCCAGGTGTTTTCTTTTATTTCCCCGCAGGTACCGATGATGCTCCCGTATGCAGCGATGCCAGGCAGTGGCGGACAATGGGGACCGGAGTGGCAGTGGCCTACCAGGGCGGATAGCGCGGCGGAACCAGCGGAGGCTCCAGAGCAGGAGGGAGAACTAGTGGTTGCGGGTGAGACACCGGAGGGCACTGGGGGAGGAGGTGAGAGAGGGGTGGGATCGGGGGGTAAAGTGCGCAAGAAAAGGAAACACCTATGTCGGTGGCGACGGGTGTCTGACACGTCTTCTTCATCTTCGTCCTCATCAGGGTCAGCGTCTTCATCTCAGAGCGGAGACGGACGTGAAGTGCGTGGTAGGAATGACGGTGCGGAAAACGCGAGGGGATGCGTACCGTCGGTAGCAGCGTATTCGGAGTTATGGGAAGGGGTACCGAGAAAGTTGCGGTGCAAAATTAGGAAACGGCGGTATATTGATATATTCCGATTGCTGGAGGGTCGGCGGCGGTCCGGGGATAGCAAGAAGAAACGGAAGGAATACGAGAAGGCGGGTCACGTCACGAAAGTTTCTAGAAACGTGTTGAACTGGACTAGAGCTTTTTTACGGTTAGCAAGTGTGTGGGGACATTCTTTTCTGGATCAATACGGTATGCTGTTGGCTTACGCGGACTCTATCCTGGAGGCGGCACAGACGCATGAGGGTTGGTCGAGGTTAAACTACGACGAGAAGTTTCGGGATAAGATGGAGGAAAATCATTTTTTGTCATGGGGTGCGCAGGATATTAACCTGTGGCTTACACAGATGTCAGTGAAGCCGGGAGGAGGGGGACAGGGGGAAAGTAGGAGGGGTGTGCCTGGGGGTGCTGGGCGATCCTTTCGGCCGGCGGCCCCCACGGGACAGCCGAAGAGTTCCATCTCGGGTACAGGGGATGTATGTTGGAGGTTCAATAAAACATCCTGCCCCTTCCCGGATTGTAAATTCCGGCATGCATGTTCCAGTTGTGGAGGCGAGCATTCAGCAGCGAGATGTGTTAGGAAGGGGACAGCCCTGCTTAGCGGGACAGTCCCTAAGTAGTGGGTCGGAGTGCAGCCTGGCGGCTACCCCGATACGGTTCGAGGCGTTAATGGCTCGACTCAGGCGGTACCCGCGGCTGGGTGATAGGGGGGTGTTGGAGCGAGGTTTTCGGGAGGGCTTTGTTATCCCAGTAGATGGGAAGGTGGTATCGGGGATGTTGCGTAATTCGAATTCAGTGCATTGCTGGGTATCGGTTGTGCGGAAAAAGCTGTCAAAGGAGTTAGAGAAGGGGAGGATGGCGGGTCCTTTTGCGCATAAGCCATTCCCCGATTTAGTAGTGTCTCCGTTGGGCATTATTCCGAAAAAGGAAACGTGGAAATTTCGATGAATTCATAATTTATCATTCCCCGAAGGAACATCAGTCAATGATCGCATTCCACGGGATAGATGTACGGTTAGGTACGCGTCCTTTGATCGAGCGGCGGAACTGGTAAGGAAGGCCGGTGAGAAGGCCTGGATGGCGAAGGTTGATATAGAATCGGCGTTCCGTCTCTTGCCAGTGCACCCAAGTAGTTTTCCATTGCTAGGTTTTTACTTTGAGGGACACTTTTACTTTGACAGATGCATGCCAATGGGATGCTCGGTGTCTTGCGCCTACTTTGAGAAATTCAGTTCCTTTTTGCATTGGGCATTGGTGCAGGTGGTGGGTTGCGCCAATGTAGTGCATTATCTGGATGATTTTTTCTTTGTCGGAACAGAGCACTCAGGGGATTGTAGGCGGCTGCTGGAGGGTTTCATAAGTTTGGCGGGGGAGTTGGGGGTGCCTTTAGCGAAGGATAAAACAGAAGGGCCAGCTAGACAGCTGACGTTTCTGGGGATTGAGTTGGATTTGCGGAAAATGATAGCGCGACTGCCGCAGGCGAAGGTAACGAGGATGCGGGTATTAGTGGCCAATGCACTCGCTTCCAGAAAGCTGAACTTGAGAGAGCTGCAGGCATTGATTGGTGCGTTGAATTTTGCCTGCCGTATCATACTGATGGATAGGGTATTTTTGAGGAGGTTGGCAGGGGCAACGGCGGGAGTGCGGAAGCCGCACCATAGGATTAAGGTGTCTAAAGTTATGAAGGAAGACTTGCGGATTTGGGACATATTTTTGCAGGAATTCAACGGCTCCTCGGTGCTGATGGAGGCGGAGATGTCCTCAAGGGACTTGCAGCTGTTCTCGGATGCAGCGGGCGAGGCGGGTTTAGACATCTATTTTGCGGGGGCATGGTGTGCTGAGAGGTGGCCTCAAACGTGGCAGGAAGCGGGTTTAGTCACCAATATTGCTTTTCTAGAGTTGTTTCCCATGCGCGTAGCACTGGAGTTGTGGCCGGAGCGTTTGAGTAATAGAAGAGTACTATGGTGGTGTGACAACGAGGCGGTGGTGGGTATAATAAATCGGTACAGTCCGAAATGTGTGCCGGTGGCAGATTTAATGAGGGAGGTGGTACTGGCGTGTTTAAGACTGAATGTAGTGATCAAAGCACGACATATTCCAGGCTGTACTAATGAAATTGCGGATGCTTTGTCTTATTTTCAGTGGGACAGGTTCCGGAAGCTGGCCCCAGATGCCGAGCAGAGTGGCTCGCGGGTCCCAGAGCACTTGTGGAGGTTTGGCCTGAAGAGATGCTGAGCTTGCTGCGCTCCTCGGTGGCGAGAAGTACTTGGACGGCGTACCAGAAGGGCTGTGACAAGGTGGAGGAGTTCTTTCGAGGTCGGGGATGGTGACTGGATGCGGTGGCAGACTGGATGTTGGCAGACTGGATGTTGGCAGGTTATCTAGTGGAGGCAAAGTCGAAGGGGTGGTCCAGGGCAGCGGTGCATTTGTATTTAGCAAGGTTTGTGTTTTTTGCAAGAGCGGCGGGGTGTTTGCAAGAAGGGTGTGGGTTTTTAACTCGGCGATTGATGCAGGGGTGGGGCAGAATGAGTCCGGCGCCCAAGGACAGCAGGCGGCCGATTACGCACGGCTTGCTGGTAAAGCTATGCGAGGCGCTCCCGGGGGTGGCGGAATCGGCGTATGAAGTGGGCTTGTTCAAAGCGGTGTTTTGTTTTGCATTTTTTTGGGGCCTTCCGTATGGGGGAATTAGTAGCGCACTCTAGGTCGGCTGGGAGCGGTAGTGCATTGCAGCGACAACATGTGCAGGTGGAGGAGGGGCTGGTTAGGGTGCTGTTGGCATGCTCAAAGACCGACCAGCTGGGTCGGGGCCGGTGGGTGGTGCTTCAGGAGATGAAGGGTGTGCAGACGTGTGCGGTGGTGGCACTACGGGAGTTCTTGCACGCCCGACCAGCGGTTGAGGGTGCGATCTTTATACATGCGGATGCACGGCTGCTGACGCGTTTCCAGGTGTCCGCGGTGCTCAGAATGGCCTTGCGGCAGGTGGGAGAGGTGCCGCATCATTTTGCATCCCATTCTTTCCACATTGGGGCAGCCATGAGCGCAGCGGCTGCCGGGTTGCCCAACCAGGAGGTGCAACGCATTGGGCGATGGCGCTCTGAAGCGTTTCGGGGTTATATCCATTTGTAAAGGGTTGTGGGTGATGGTGGGGGGGCTAATCGTGTGTTCTTTTTTACAGATAGCGTACGAGTTCCACATGGATGTTGGCTGGTAAGCCATTCCTTTGTGCATTGGGCCAGTAGGCGTGCGGCGGTTCGGCCGGAAGGGGCGAATTTGGGTCTGGATCCCGCAGTGGTGTCGATCTTATGGCTGGGTGAGCGAGGTCTCCGTTGGACGCAGTTACTCCCTTTGCTTCGGCACCACAGGGGGTTACGGCAGGCACCGGACTTGATATTGCTTCACCTGGGAGGCAATGACCTGGCGGCATGGACCTGCAGACAACTTATACGAGCGGTGCAGAGAGATCTGGAAGATGTGCTGCATTTATTTCCGGGAGTCATATTAATATGGTCGGACATCATACAGCGGCCTAGTTGTCGCAATCTGAGACGGTCTCGTGGTCTTACAAAAATTAATAGACAAATTGGCCAATGGGTTTGTGCACATGGAGGGTACCAAGTGCTGCATTCCTGGGTGGAGGTGAATTGTGAGGTCTTATACGGAACTGATGGGGTACATTTATCTCCTGTGGGCCTTGATTTGTTGTTAAACGATTGGCAGGAGGCACTGGAGTGGGTGGTGTTGAGAGATGCTCGCTGGTCGCAGCTTTAGGGAGGGGCGGCGCAGGGGGGGGCAGGCCACCCGCGCCGGTGGCGGGATCCCGGAGGTTTCCGGGGTCCAGAGCCTTGGATAAACTTGGGACGGGGGTGGGGTACCCCCGACCCGGAGAACCCCTGGGCGGGCTTTTGCTAATGATATGGCGAAGTCGGGTGCCCGGAGGGGGAAAGAAGTTGGGAAAGCGGAGGCGGGCCCACCTTGCTATGGACATGGCTGGTGAGGCCTCATTCCGTTGGGGCTGAAATGATGGTTAATGGCTGTTTACTGTTATGCATTGTATTGGTTTAATAAAGCTGGGACCAGAAGCTTTACCAAAATTGGTGTTTGAGTGTTTATGTTAAGGGGTGGGGGGGGGGATGGGTTAGCGATAAGTTAAAAGGGTAAGGTCTGGATGGAGCATCGAGTCCGACCTGCCCCAGTTAATAAAGGCCGCGAAGGGCAGCCTCCCGAGCCAGCCGCCTGTAACGGGGCGGCGCAGCAAGATGCGGGGACAGCTTCGCGGGTGAGGGGGGGGGAGGCTAGGTGACGCTGGGGTTTACAATTAAAGTCATTGGCTCTCCCATCGTTTGGTGCGTGGGGGAGAGCCAATGAAATTGAAGAATTGAGGGTAGTGGAGGAGAGGAGCCTGAATCGGGGGCCAGTCGGTGAGGCTTCGGCGAGCGGCGGCCCACCCTCCCGCCCCATGGTCTTGAGGATAGGATTAGGGGTGTCGCAGTTGGGGGGGTGAGCGGGATCCCGGAGGTTTCCGGGGTCCAGAGCCTTGGATAAACTTGGGACGGGGGTGGGGTACCCCTGACCCGGAGAACCCCTGGGCGGGCTTTTGCTAATGATATGGCGAAGTCGGGTGCCAGGAGGGGGAGAGAAGTTGGGAAAGCGGTGGCGGGCCCACCTTGCTATGGACATGGCTGGTGAGGCCTCATTCCGTTGGGGCTGAAAATGATGGTTAATGGCTGTTTGCTGTTATGCGTTGTATTGGTTTAATAAAGCTGCGACCAGAAGCTTTACCAAAATTGGTGTTTGAGTGTTTATGTTAAGGGGTGGGGGGGGGGGGGAAGGGTTAAGGATAAGTTAAAAGGGTAAGGTCTGGATGGAGCATCGAGTCCGACCTGCCCCAGTTACCAGCTTCAATTACTCATGTGTTAAAATATTAATGCACATTAATGTGGTTAACACAAAAAAATAATTCAAGCACCATTATTCTCGAAGAAGCCTATTTACTAACTATGTGCTTATCTCAAATTAACATTTCAAGGAGTATTAAACTGTTTTAATTTTTTAGTTATATACTGTAGTTTCCTGCTGTTGCAGTGCACAAGATTTTTCTCACTAATGTTTGTTACAGCTTGTAAATGAGCTGTAAATATTTTGTGGCTTATTACATCTGTACCTAAGTGCTATATGTGTTCAGACCACACTGCATAAATATGACACTAGTGAGTTAAAGTAAAAAAAAAATATTTTCTTGTTCTGCAAATCAGAATATTTTGGGAGGTGAGGGATGAATGTCTTCAAAGTTGCTACTCACAAAAGTAATAAAAGTTTGGATTATGAAGCTATTAAACTATTTTATTAAGATTATATGCTACATTCTTTCCAGGGGTCTTTTTTTCTAAGGGAACAAGCACTGTTACTAACCGGGTAAGGCGGACGCGTCGCCTCTCCCCCCCCCCCACACACACACCCTTTGATAAAAGACCATCACACAATTTTGGGCTTAAAACTGGTCGCAGCTTTATTAACCATTAACAATAACCCAATAACAATTCAACACAATAACATTATCCCCCCCCCCTTTTTCGAAGCGCGAACCCTCACCAGCCATGTGAGTAGCAAGGTGACGTCGCTTCCGCTTCTACTGAGTCCGGGCCCCGGCTAAACAGCCTAGCCCTCCCTCGTCCGGCTTCGCCATATTACTAGCAAAAACCTGAGGGGTTATCCGGGCGGAGGGGTCCCCCACCCCCGCCCACAAGCTTGCCTCCGGCTCCGGAACCCGGAAACCTCCGGGATCCCGCCACCCCCCCCAGCTGCAACAACCCACAACAGAGACCCCAGCCCCACCCCCACCCCCACCCCCACTCCCACGCTAGGGTGGGCGGGCGGGCACCCGACGCGTCCGGCTCCGACCTGGAAAAGGCCGGAGCCACGGCGCGTCCCCGTGCGCGCTCGGGCTGGTCCCGCCTCCCTTTCACCCCATTGGCTCCCTCCGCCTCCCGGCGGCCCACGGGAGCCAATGTGGCATCCAGCACCGCACTGGCTCGCCCCCCATTACCCTTGCCTACGCCGCGGCCCCCGGGGGGGTTTGCGTCCTTGCCGCCCCCCCGGTTACCATGGGGCCGCGTGCACTAGCTCCGTGGCCCTGAACTTCCTGAACATATATCTAAATTCAGAACTATGTCATAACAGCAGTGACAGTAAATTTGGACAATTTCAGTGAAAATATGTATTTATCTAAAAACTGTGAGAATATATTTCAGATGTACGGTTATGGTGTCTCACTATGCTGCAGTTCTTGAGAAAATTAATCTAAGATCTTGTAAAAACAAACTGTGCACTCTTGTTGAGGATCTTTATTAATGGAGAAGACTTCTATTAGGATTTAGAAACAGAGAAACATGATTTCAGAAAAAAGACCTTCTAGTCTGTCCTGTATCAACTACTTTAGTCCCCTTTTTTTCCTTTAGAGATCGTCTGTGTTTGTTCCATGCTTTTTTTGAATTTAGAAACTGTCCTCGTCTCTACCACCTCCACTGGGAGACTATTCCATGCATCTACCACTCTTTCTATAAAGAAATATTTCCAAATATCACTCCTGAGTTTATCCCCTTTCATCTTCATAGTATGTTCCTTCATTGCAGAGCTTTCTTTCAACTGAAAAAGAGAACCTCTTTCTGTGCTTTTATGCCACAGATATATTTAAACTTCTCTATCATATTTCCTCTCTCTAGCCTTTCATCTAAAGTATACATATTGAGATCTTTAAGTCTGTTTCCAAATGACTTATAACGAAGACCACTGACCATGCTGGTAGCCACCCTCTGTACTGACTCCATCCCATTGATATCCACACAATATTCCAAATGAGGTCTCACCAAAATCTTAGACAGAGGCACTATCACTTCCTTTTTCCTGCTGGCTATTCCTCTCCCATGCACCCACGCACCTTTCTGGCTTTTTCCATCACCTTTTCTACCTATTTAACCACTTTAGAAATATAATATGAAGCACAACTAACATTACCCCTTTTCTGGATGTACTGCTATTGCTCTTGGTTGGTCCAAACTCTGGGATATAATTACATATCGGAATGAGCCATTAAGTCTTGCAACTTCAATCAAATTAAAACCATGATCTGTCCAATATATATTACCTGTAAGAAATAATAAAAACACAAGTGTTATTTAGCATGAACAATATAAAGAAATTATTTATTTTAAAGACTAGGAAATGTTGTGCATTATTTGCTGCATTCATGGCAAAGCCACTTTGTTTATGATATTCATGTTTTTGTACACATCTAGATTTGTAATATATATACCAATATTTACCACAGTGATTTATTTTACAAAATAAAACCTCAAAAAGCATATTAATTTATATTTTAGTTTTTCTCTTTCTGGCATGTTAGGGATAGATACTTGCACACTTTCTAAATATAAGAGACAGAAATCAATCTTTGTTTTAGAGTTTTTAAAAACTTTTGTTCCTTTTTTATGTTTTTTACTACCTACAATCACTCATTCATTTGCCCCCACTGAAGCATTTTCATCTCTCTTAATATCACTCCAAATGATCAACTATCAAACCAGAAGGCATACAGAACATGTCATGCTTGTATCCACTTAATAGATTTTCTATGTCCCTCCCCCGGGGTTTACTCTTAAGTTTGCCAAACTGGATATCACATTCCAGAATTATTCCTCTTTCATGCATTGTTTTTCTGTTGTATCTTAAAATAAAATGCAAATAATTAAAATGTATTTTATACCTGTGTTTATTAGGATATATTAAGGGAAATGGAATGCTAGAATACCTAGTCATTGATCATTTTTATAATTTCTTGTTCTAGCATAAAGTAAAACATAAATGTGCAAAGTAGGATTTTTTTTCTACATAAAGGGAGTCTTTTACTAAAGGGTGCTAGCTGTCTGCGTATGTTTTGGCAATGCACTGAAGGCACGCTGGGATATGCATTTACAGCTAGCGTGGGGCCATGACAGTTAGCATAGTCAGATTTCCATGTTGTGAATCATAGAATGGGGAGCAAGAGGTTGAGGCGGCGAGTGAGTGTGGTGAGTACTGCACAGTTAGCATGGGGGAAAACACTGCAGGCTAACTGTGACCCTTGCAATTTATTTATATATTCTCTTATATACCATGCTATTCTGCATCAGTGCGGTTTACATTGAACAAACTGAAATTACATTGAACAGGGCATTATAACTTGGAGATAACTATTTTACAGGGAACATGGGCTATGGAGGGTTAAGTGGCTTGCCCAAGACCTCAAGGAGCATCTGTGGGACTAGAAACCCCAGTCCTTCCGGCCCAAGGTTGCTGTCCTCTAGTGGGATTTGAACCCCTGACCTTCTGGCCTGAAGTACCTTGCCCCAACTACTAGGCCACTCCTCCACTCCAATTAGTGTGGGTTCACGTACCGCCACCTCAATAGGTGGAGTTAAGTATAACTATGCTAATGTGTCATGCTTTAGGGGACAATATTCCATATTAACTGCCAGAAAAATGCTTTCCACACCTCCAACAGTTAGCATGGTAGTGTCGAACCTAAAGTGCCATAGTTTCAGTGCTATTGGGTCAGTAGATGAAACATCCTAGCACCCTTTAGTAAAATGGCCCCAAAGTGAAACTCCTTAAAGTTTAAATTTATACACCGTAAAACTAGTTCTGTATTATATTTTGCAGTTTAATCAGCTATATGAAGCCAAAAGAGGCTGCAAGCTCTTTTATTTCTGACATTCAGAGCGTTCATACATTTTTGCAAAGTTATGACTGTGGTACACACTTAATGATACTCAAAAAACATTAATGTAACTGGAAGAAAGACAAATTAGGGTCCTTTTTACTAAAGTGCATTAAAGAATCAATGCACATTTTACTGCACAGTAACCATTAGCGCAGGCTCATGGTAATGGTTACTACATGGTAAAAGCAGCCAATGTGGTAAAAATCCCTCATTAACCTCTTAGATTGTAAAGGGGTGTGGTCTAGGCAGTCATGAACAGAGAGTGGGCTTAAACTGTACATTGCAGTTGAAGCACAGTAATTATCATATGCTATCAAGTGTGCTCTCAATGCCACCTCAAATGGTGGTATTAAGTGCACCCACAATAATTGTGAATAACCTTAATATAAATTAAATATATTTTCCATGTGATACTGTAAGTGCACTGGACATGCTGGGCACTCCCCTGACACTTGCCACATGGCTTTTGCATTCACCATGCCTTGGGTTTACTTCTAATGTGTGGTATGTGCAAAACCTCACTGCAATTTAATATAAGGTCTTCTTACTTAATTATGAGGCCATATGGACAAGTTAATCAGTTAATATCAGAATTTGCACATAGAAAATTTGAGGCAATTTTCAAAGCACCCTCTTTGGTGAATAGTTGATGGATACTTTTTACCCATAAGCAGCATGCCCACTTCCAAATGCATATTTTCATCTTAAAAGCTACACTGGGACAAAGTACCCACAACTTTATTTATTTATTTAGCTGTATTTATATACTGCCTTTCACCGGGTCAAGGCAGTTCACATAGAACAGAACTGATACACTGAACAATTAAACTATATACAACATGCTTTGGAGAGTTATAGGACATATGACTATATACATAAGCAAACTATATAGAGTACAGAGGTTTCGTGAGGGGGGTCTCTACTGTAGGGGACATTATGATGTTGGGCAGAAATGTTCTGAGAATAGGTGTGTCTTCAGGTGTTTTCAGAAGGTGGAGAGGTCTGAGATGACTCCGAGTTTGTCAGGTAGGGAGTTCCAAAAATGTTGATGTGTATAATTGGAAGGTTCATTTACCAGCTTGCTGGATGGATTTGGTTCTTGCTTGGAGGATGGCCAGAGTGTTTATCGCGGAGGTACATCTTTGTCTGCCTGGCTGGGGGGTCTGTAGGAGAGTGTGGAGGTGTGTGTGTGGGGGGGGGGGGTCTGTGTGGATGGCCTTGTGAGTTTGGAGTATTGTTTTGTATTTTATTCGTCTCGGTAGAGGAAGCCAGTGGAGTTGATTGAGGATGGGTGTAATATGATCCTGTCATGCTGCTGCTTGGATTAGTCGTGCTGTTGTATGGAGTGAAGTTTGAAGGGGAAGAAGAGTTGATTGTGCGAGGCCTTAGTAGATAGCATTGCAGTAATTGAGGTATGGTAGACTTGATGCTTGAAGAGCAGAGTGGAAATCATGGGGTTCGAGCACCTGTTTATATAGTGTGTGAGCAAAACATGACTGAAAAATCACAAATATAAACAAGAAATTTCAGTTTATATTTAGAATATACATCACCCCCCCCCCCAAAAAAAAAAATGTATGGGGTAGAACCTTAGGCATATTTATAGCCAGAGAGAGGAAAGGCAATTTTACGAAAGTTTACCAGGGTAAATGACATTGAAAACTGATGACCCAGTGGCCTAGGAAAATAAAAATAAAATACTATATAGTATTTCCACAAACAACTACAAAGAAAGTACCAGCTATCCAGTCAACTGCTATTCCTTCCACCCTTCCCAAACCATTCGTAATAATGTCTTCCTTCCATGTTTGATCTCTTCTAGATCTGCTGATTTTGTTAAAGCCCATATCAGTCCAGTAAATTGTATCATTTCCTGCAAAGAAAGGAGGACATTATGTGGGATTAAAATCTTTAGTACATAGTTTCAATTATACTCTGAATATGCAAAATGAGGAATGCACTTTTAAAGAGGGCACCTATGTGAAAAATCCAAAAAAGGTACCTATGTGTAACAGGAACCCAGAACCAGTTCCAATTGCACACAAATGACAAATTAGCACCTGTTTCAAAGGGTATAAATATATATATGGGTGCCATGGAGATACTCATGTATTTTATGAAATATGCACATATGTTGCAATTCTGCTTCCTCTAAACTCAAACTCTACCCTTAAATGAACAGGGCTGATTCTGAGGTTGACCCTGTACATCCGGGACCGTGAACATAGGGGGGTAAGTCCCCCTTGACATCGGGGGATCCTGTTGCCGGGCAGGAACAAAAGAAAGGGGGTGAAGGAAGTTCCCCACATCTGGACCCTGGCATGGGAGGCCGGATCGAGGGTCTGGCTGTGGGGAATGAAGTAAATCGGCGGCGGCCAGCATTTGAGGCTCCTGAATGGAGCTGCGTTGCCATGGCGATGGGACACCATGCCACTGCGGCTCCATTCCGGGCATGTGGCTGTGCATGAAGGATGATTGGAATCGGGGCCCAGCCTGCACGTTCAGGCCCTAGACCCGATTCTTATCTCCGGGCACAGAATTGGGTCTATCTCTGAGCGTCTTGATTCCGATCGGATGCACAGAGACCTGGACGGCCACATTGGAATGTGCCTCCGCTTGTCTAGATCTGGAAAAAATTAACTAATGAAGAAAATCCAAAGTAAAATTTGCCTTGTTCAACTCTGACTGAATTGTTCATACTGTACATTTCTAAAAATACCAACAATGTGATTTGCTATCATGAAATTGCAGCCCTGAAATCCTATGGAAACATATATAAATTCATGTTAATCATCAAGAAGTTACATGTCTTACACGAAATGCTCAAAGAAGCAGTGTGACAAATGCTTTAAACAAACGAATTAACCAAAGCATGACCTGAAAAAAAGTAGTACCATGAGATGTGAAAGTACAACCATTGTTGCATCATTGCATAAATAAAAGCTGATTGGGTATCATAGATACCTTAACCTCAAGAATGCCATACAACAAACTCTTTCATCCCTTTTGTAGCTGCCCATCCCTCTCTCATTTTCTTCCTTGCTATTTGTTCCAAACCTTTTATTGGTCAACTGATAATAAAAATAATAAAGATAACCACAAACAAAATAATGATCATATTTTTAAATGAACATCAATCAGTAGTTTGAAGGGATAAGGTCTCTAAATGTCACAGTTCTCCTCTATAAGGAAAACCCAGGAAAAGTGAGTAAGAGAGGTTCAAATTAGTTCTCCCTTGAATGGGGGCAACCCAGATCCATGGAAGATTGGAAAGGATATCCTTTGTGTTGAGCCCTCCCATGGTACAGATGCCAGGATTCAGCTTCCCATAACCTAGAGCCCTCTGTTGGATGCCAGATACTAGGAAAACCTGAGAACAAACACACAGGAACTCACATAGAAAACTCAGAATGGAAGAGAGTTTGAAATCCAGCAGAAACAGGTGGTAGGTCAAGGAGATTTCTGCAGGAAAAATAGGATTCAGAAATGCAACAAGGCACTAGGCAACACAGAGAATGTTCAGACCAAATTCTGACAAAGGAACCAAACAAGGCTGTGTTTATATACAAATGTCAGGGAAGAAGATGGCCTCCAGGTGGAAGTGACAGATACAGCATTAATTGAAGCAACCTGCTAGCCTAGTGAAGCCTGCTGCAACCTGCCGACCAGTGATAGAACCTCACACTATCCATACATGTTGGAGACCAGGACATAGTCCCATAATCCAGATGCTTTCCTCGGCTCCCAGCAGTCAACTTGCCCTCTTCTTATCACCTCAGCCATCTAACTGAACTTGGTGCTTTGCCTTAACCCAGCCCCTAAGAGATTGGGCCACAACCATACATTCTGTGCAAGATCCCATTTTTGCTGCTGAGTCCAGATGCTCTATCATTTACACAAACAACATGCATTAGAACTGGTTTCAGGGGAGGGTGCTGATAATAGGTTAGGGATTCAACCCTGTTTTGCAAGTAACAGCAGCAGGAAAGCTACAGCATAAAGAAAGTGCATCTTGTTCATGTCTCAGGAGCTGGGACTGGTCAATAGAAGCTTCTGTGTGACAGGGAATAATACAGATGAAACTTTAGGTTCCATTCCAGTCCTCCTTTCAAAATAGTCTTCATTCCAGTGTTGGTGCTGGTTTGATCCTATCTCAGGGTTTGGGGTCTCTATTGATATCTTAATAGACTCAGACCTGCTGGGGCCTCATTGATTAGATATGGTTAACAAAGCATATGTGGAATTTAGGATTCTCACCTGTGCTTCAACTCTAGCTGCTCTGGGCTCCTGTGCACTGTTGGTTTCAGATAAGAAGCTAGCTTTGGCTTTTGGCTGTGGGCTTCCATCTACTCTGCTGTGTTTTGTGGAGATTTAGTGTCCTCTGTTCTCTCTGTCAGGTTTAATAGTGTGTTTGCCTCTGCTGTGGCTCCATATTAGAGCTGGGGGGTTTTCAACTTATTCTGTGACTCTGGTGCCCCACTTCTTCTTCTTTTTGTACTTATTTATTTAGTCACTTCTCTGCTGTTTTTTTCTTCCTATATGTGTTATTCTACTGATATTTCAAGTAGGTGTCCTCTTTTTTCATCTTCTGACTTTTTAATTCCATACCACCCTCCCCTCATGCACCCATCCTTCAGCAGACATTGCTGATATAACCTTCTAATTCATTAACACTACTTTTTGGTGGTGCATTCCATCCCACTGGGGATTTTCTCCTGCCTAATCATTTAATATTCTCTGATCTTAGTCTATCCTCCCCATCTGTTCCCATGGCTCCACATAATGATAATGGCTCCTAAATATTTTCTCTTCTTTCCAGCAACTTTGATCCTCTTCTCCTTATCACCATTTATCTACTTCTGTGACCTCTCCCCACATTCTGTCACCTTCCTTATCACCTGCTCTTGAGCATCTACATTTTCCTCCTCTCATTCATCCTTCTCTACTCCTATGAGAGTACCTCATTGCCATCAGGACACTATTTTTCTCCCCATACCCTCTTGATCCTCATCTTTCTTTCATCTGGGGATATCAATGCTAATCCTGCCTCCTCCTCCAGCCCTGCATTTCAGTGACTTCCTCTGCAACCCCTCCAATCTTATTCAAATCCCTCTCCTTCCTCCTTTCTTTCTCCCTCTCCCTTTCTCATGCACACTGTGTAATGTCCACTCTGCTTCCAACAAACGTACCTTCATTCATGACCCCTTTGCTTCTAATGCTCTACATCTTCTTGCTCTAACAGAGACTTGGCTTCTTGCTGATGACTCTGCTTCAGTTGCTGCTCTTTCATATGGAGGATACCGTTTCCCCATCTACCTCACCTAGTTGGTTGTGGCAGTGGTGTTGTGTTGCTATTCTCTCCTTCCTATCAGTTCCAATTTTTCCTTCCACCTCAGCCCTACTCCTTTTCTTCCTTTGAAGTCCTTTCCATCTGCATATTTATGCCACTGCTCTTCCGTGTAGCTGTTCTTTATCAACCCCCTGGCAAGTCCACTTCTTCTTTTCTCACTGATTTTAACTCCTGGTTTACTTTATTTCTTGATCCATCTTCCCCTTCTTTCATCCTTGGCAATTTTAACAGTGACATTGATGACCCTTCTGATTCTTATGCCCAAAGCTCCTTGCCTTAATCTCCTCATTCAACCTCCAGCTGTGTTCTACAACCCCTGCTCACAAGCATGGCCATTGCCTCAATCTTGTCTTTATCTCCAGTTGCTCACCTTCTAACTCCTTCCCCTATCTGACTATCATCTGCTAGCTTTCAATCTTAATGTCATGTCACAATAGTCTCCACCGACATATTTATGAAGCTTAAGGCTATTGACCCCTCTACTCTCTCTGCTGCTGTCTCATCTCCTCTCTCTTGCATTATGTCATCTGGGTCCGTTAATGAGGCCATATCTTCTTATAACATATTCTCCTCTGCTCTGAATTCTCTTACTCCTCCCATTTCATGCCATATGAGAAGTACTGTACCTCTGAGGTACAGTACTTCTCACATGGCACGAAGTATTGTACTTCTTCCCTGGCTGACCTCTAAACTCCCCTATGTCCCTATGCCTACTCTGCTGAGTACCTGTGGCTTAAATCCCATTCCTTCCATTCAGCCATAGCACTTGCTAAGCAAGATTCTTATGTCAGTCTTACAAATTCTCTTCTCACTGATACTAGCTGCCTCTTTGCAACACTCAATTCTCTCATCAAAGTATCTCTGTCCATCCCTCCTCTCTCTGCCCAAACTCTGGCTGACTACTTCTATGATAAAGCTCACAAGATTAATCTGGAGTTCTCCATAACACCACCTCTACTTCAATTTTCCCCTCCCTCCGTTCACTCACAAATCATTCTTTCAACATCTGTCACTCTTTCTTCCTTTTGTAAAATCATTGAGGAGGAAACTGCAGATCTTCTCTCCTCCTCCAAAATCATTACTTGCTCTTCTGTTCCTATTCCCACCAATATACAAAGTTCTATCTTTCCTGCTGTTATTCCTCCCTTTGTCACATCCTCATCCTATCGCTTCCCACAACATATGTGCCTGCAGCATTCAAATATGCTGCTCTCCTCAAAAATATTTTTCTACCTACGCTTCCAATTATTGGCCAATATCCCTCCTCCCTTTTGTATCCAAGCTACTTGAATGTGCGGTTAATCTACACTGTGTTAACATTTTTCCTCTCAAGTCATTCTAGATCCACTGCATTTTGGCTTTTGTCCTTTACATTTTATTGAAACAGTCCTTGCCAAAGTATCCAGTGACCTCGCCATGGCCTAAGAGCTATTAATTCATCCTCATCCTTCTTGCTGCTTTTGATACTGTTGATCATCACCTTCTCCTCAATACCCTATTCTTAATTGATTTAGGGGTTTTGTTATCTCTTGGTTTTCTTTTTATCTCTCCCATTACACTTTAAGTGTATGTTCTGTCAGATCTTCCTCAACTGCTACCCCCTTTCAGTCAGTGTAAGTCAGGGATCTGTCTTTGGACCTCTTTTCTCTCTATATACTCCAGAACCGGTTACTGGGACATACATGCCTCCCTTCGCTGCTGCCACTCCCCTGGGTTTTTGGATTTATAAGAACATAAGAACATAAGATATGCCATACTGGGTCAAACCAAGGTCCATCAAGCCCAGTATCCTGTTTCCAACAGTGGCCAATCTAGGTCATACGTACCTGGCAGTATCCCCAAAAGACAAAGGTTCCACAATGCTTGTATTGGGTCAAGCATTGATATCCTGGGTCCCTTTTTAATAATGGTTTATGGACCTTTCCTCCAGGAACTTGTCCAAACCTTTTTTAAACCCAGCTACACTATCAGCTCTTACTACATCCTCCGGTAACAAATTCCAGAGTTTGATTACACGTTGAGTGAAAAAATATTTTCTTTTATTTCTCTTAAATAGTTTACCCTGTAGCTTCATTGCATGTCCCCTAGTCTTTCTATATTCTGATAGCGTAAACAATTGATCTATGTTTACCCGTTCCACTCCATTCATTAATTTATAGACCTCTATCATATCTCCCCTCAGCCGTCTCTTTTCCAGGTTGAAGAGCCCTAACCTTTGTAGACTCTCTTCATAGGAGTAGCCTTCCATCCCCTTTACCATTTTGGTGACTCTTTTCTGTACCTTTTCTAATAACGCTATATCCTTTTTGAAGATACGGTGACCAGAATTGCACACAATATTCAAGGTGTGGTCGTACCATCAAACGATACAGAGGCATTATAATATCCTTTGTTTTATTTTCCATTCCTTTCCTTGTCTAAAGCCATGTTGGCTGTCTCCCATTAGGCCATGACTATCCACATGCTGTGTAATTTTGTTCTTTATGATGGTTTCCACCATTTTCCTCGGTACTGATGTCAGGCTCACTGGTCTGTAATTTCATGGATCACCCCTGGAACCCTTTTTAAAAATTGGCGTTACATTAGCGATCTTCCAATCTTCAGGTATTACAGATGATTTTAATGAAAGTTCACAGATTACTAATAGCAGGTCTGCAATCTCATATTTCAGTTCTTTCAACACTCTTGGATGTATACCATCCGGTCCAGGTGATTTGCTACTATTCTGTTCTAGATGTTCTAGATTCATCATAGTTGTTTCTTCTAAAATTCTGTCCAACTGCTGCTTAGAATACAATGTAAATAGTTTGAAGGTATTTGCATAATCTGTTTAGAAAGTTTACCATTCCACAGTTACGCTATTTTATTTCTCTGTACAACAGTATGCTTCTCATGGACCTGTTACACCTTCAGTTATATGTAAACTACTTTGAATGGTAGAAAGGCGGTATAAAAATAAGTTTAAATAAATAAAATAAATATACTGTGGGTACTTTCTTAATCTATAAAATATGCAGGTACATCTAATTATACTTTTTTTTTTGCTCAAACTGTTTCCATGGGAATGCCTAAACACAGGTCATGTTAAAGTAGTTATAGCCTTTCTGTAAACCTATCTTTTATGCCTGTATGAGATCATGCAAGTTTATAAAAGTCCTCCGTATGTGCATAAGTGTATTTTTTTATTTTATTTTGTATTTATAAATTTTTTACAATAAACCAAGCGACACTGCTTGTACAGCAAAGATACAACTTGCATAATAATACATAGGAAAGAAAAAATATACCAATATTCTGTAGCAAGAAATATCAATACTCCTCAAATTTGAAGGGGAGCAGCATTAACAAAACACACTGAGGACAGGAGACACCCCAATGTTATACCAGGAAAAAAGAAACATTATCCACAAAATCAAGTGGGGCGGAGGTCCAAGAACATACATATATATGAATGAGGAACCACTCAAGAAGGTGAAGATGTAACAACATGAGTGCTAATAAAAGAAGAAAGAGCTTCAGGTTGAAAGAAACCATATTTCTGCAATTGATATATAACAATACATTTACAGGGAAATCGTAACATGAAGAAGGCTCCCAACTGAATCATTCCAGGTCGTAACAAAAGAAAAGATTTACGTCTTTTCTGCGTTTCCCTTGCCACATCTGGAAAAATCAATATTTTTTTACCCATAAACAAGTTAGCTCTTTTTTTATAATATAGCTTGAGGAGCCATTCTCTATCGGAAGACAAGGCCAATGTTACAAGCAAAGTGGAAACAGGGACCTCGTCATCCTTGGGAGTTTTAAAAATGGCAGAGACATTGAGAAAGTCCATTTCTAAGGTCCCAACAGACGCTTTACCATCTTTTTTACCTAAAGGCAAATAAACTTTTGCCACCGGAGGTATCAGATCAGAAGGTACCGATAGTGACTCTTGGAAATATTTCTTAAAAGGCTCTTTTGGAGCCACCCCAGTAACAACCGGAAAATTCAAGAGACAAATATTTGAAGACCGAGCAGCATTTTCCAATGTCTCTAATTTTGCCCTTAGGGCCGTGTTGTCTTTAACCAAGGAAAGAGTCAAGTCAGAAACCTGAGTTAGCTTCTGGTCAGAAACTTCTAATTTACCTTTTGTTTCTAGCAAATCCTTATCCAGTTTAGAGACAGTCTCCTCAAGTTTAGAAATTTTTGAAGTAGACAGAGCCAACTGCTGGCCTACTACCTGAGAAAGTTGTACTATCGCCTCCCAGATGTTGTCCAGGGTCACAGAAGCTGGACGGGAAATACCAAAGGAAAATGAAGGTTCAGTGGTTACCAACGCCGACAGATTCTTCAACTCATCAGCACTATTCACCCCTTGAGCATAGGCACCAGCCGTAGTGATCATAACCTCTCCCGGCCAGCAGCCAAGGACTCAAATGGCTGACCTCCGGATCTTCCCACCGGTGAGTTCCGCTCCAGATTCACAGCCACTCCTACCGCTGGTAGGACTGCAGATCCACTCATCTGAGAAACCACTGAGAGACCCAGAAGAGCAGGGGGTGCATGCCCATTCAGGGAGAGAGACATATCCAGGGCGGAAGATGCCAAAGTCTCCTCTACTGGCGCTACCAAGCCCGCTCGAATCTCCCCTATCTGGTTCTCGTTAAGCCTAACAAAATGATCCACAGACCCCACAGTGGCAGGCGTAGGTTCCGCGGGAAAAGCTCTAGGCTTGCTTGCACTTAGGCATCGTGGCTCAAACCCTCACAGCCGCTATCTTGCAAATTAGCCACTCCCATATGTGTATTTTTTGAAATACACAAATACACATTGCAACTCTGCCACTGTTCCATACAAACTACACCCCCAAGAAGTCTTATGAATAGATTGCAAAAAAAGGATTTAATTTTAAGAACTGTTTATAATAATCTCTGATGTTGTTGTTAAGTGCTGTTGAGTTGGTGTGACCCTCTGGATAGTTGTCCTGAACTGTGTTCAGTCTTCAGTTAGGCAGCTCATAGTTGATAGAGTGGCATCCATAGCTGCTGTTATTGTATCGATCCATCTCATTGCTGGCTTTCCTCTTTTGTGTTGACCTTCAACCTTGCCAAACATGATATCTTTCTCTAAAGATCTCTCTCTTCACATGATGTGTCCTAAGTATGAAAGTCAAAGTCTTGTCATCTGAGCTTCTAAGGAAATCTTAGGTTGGATCTCCTCTAGTACTTTTGTTCTTTGGGAAGTCCATGGTATACACAGTATTCTTCGCAGCACCTTAATTAAAAGGCATTGATTTTCTTCTTATCTATCTTTTTTACTGTCCACCTTTTGCATCCATATGATGTTATTGAAAATACCATGGCTTCTATATTCTTCAGTGTTTCAATTTTCTAGAGACTTTTTTTTATTATGTGTTAGGTTGTACTACATGGGCCTGATAGTCAATTGGACGGCTATGCACCGCTACAACACATAGCCGTCCAATTGAACGCCAATCTCTAACCCCGGATATTCAATGCCAGGGTCATATGCGGTCAGCTTTTGTTTTAGCTAGTTTTACCCTTGACAAGACAGTATTTAAAAGGCTGCCAATTCATCCTATTAACATTTAGAACATGTTAGTCGCTGATTGACCTATTTTAAAACATAACAGTGCTACAAATGAACCAGCACCATGTTTTTGCATTGAAGAAGCAATATGTTTGTTCTCTTGCATTTGTATATTTTGTTTTACAATCGTATTGGACTTAACAATTTTTTGTTGTTTTGACAGAGTGAATTATTATGTAGTAAACACCTGACTAAACTGACAGTGAAACATCAGGCTCCCACTACTTATTCATTATCAAATTTTGAATTGGTTGACTGACAGATGACAGAAGGTGGTGGTAAATTGAACTCACTCAGAAGAAAGGAAGGTGAGTAGTGGCGTACCTCAGGGATTGGTCCTGGGACCGATACTGTTCAGTGTATTTGTGAGTGATATTATGGAAGGACTGAATGGAAAAGTCTGCCTTTTTGCAGATGACATGAAAATTTGCAACAGAGTGAACACTTTTGAGGGAGTGGACAACATGAAGAAAGATCTAAAAACACTGGAAGAATGGTCTAACGCTTGGAGTTAAGAGTTAATGCAAAGAAGTACAGGGTCATGCACTTGGGATGCAGAAATCCAAAGGAATTCTATGCCATAGGGGGAGAGAGATTGGTGTGCACAGACCAGGAGAGGGACCTCGGAGTGCTAGTGTCTGAGAATCTCAAAGTGGCGAAACAATGCAACAAGGCGGTAGCTAAAGCTGAACTGCATACAGAGAGGAATAACCAGCAGAAAGGAGAAGGTATTAATGCCCCTGTACAAATCGTTGGTGAGGTCTCACTTGGAGTATTGTGTTCAATTTTGGAGAACATATCGCACAAAGGATATAGAAAGACTTGAAACAGTTCAGAGGAAGGTGACCAAAATAATTTGAAGCCTGCACCAGAAGACATATGAAGAGAGACTTGAAGACCTGACTATGTGTACCCTAGAGAAGAAAAGGGACAGAGATATGATATGATATTTAAAAGGTATCAATGAAAAAACAAACCTTTTTCAAAGAAGAGGAAGCTGAAAACTAGAGGGCATACAATGAAGATATAAGGCAGTAAACTTAAAAGCAATGTCAGGAAATACTTTTTCAGTGAAAGGGAGGTGGATGCTTGGAATGTCCTCCCAATAGAGGTGGTGGGGGGGGGGGGCAAATTCAGTGACGGAATTCAAAATGGCATGGGAAAGACACAGTGTATCCCTTTATAGCAAGACGATGAAATCAAAACAAACTTAAATATGTTTTATACTTCAATAAATATAGGGGGCTGACCTGCACAGAGTAGAAGGTACAACCCTAAACACGGGCATAGAGGGGTGTGACCTGCATGGAGCTGCAGTTACTCTAGCCACCTTACTGGACAGACTAGAAAGACCATACTGGTCTTTATCTAGCATCATATACTATGTTAAAATGAAGATAAGTATTTATTATTTTGCATTATATTGCATTGAAGACTGTATTATTTGTGAAGAAGATTAAATTAAAATGTTTTTTCCAAAACTGATTTTTTTAAATAACATGGACGTTTTAGACCGATGATTAAAATTACTGACCACACCACAAACAGCACTTTGTAGCTATTATGTGAAGTAGTTGTTGTTAATACGATCTTTTTCCTCCATTTTATTTTAAATGTACACAGAATACTATATGTGGTATTTCATTTATAGATTAGTTTCACCAGCACATTTTCTTGAGTTGTGATTTGTGTGTTCTTTTGTGAAATTCACATGACTTTGTGTTCATTTAAACACATGTTTCTTGATTTTTGAGCATTTTTTTGTTTAACCTATTTGGTTTTTGGAGGCATGAATTATAGGGCTCTTTACTAAAATACGGTGATAGGTGCCACACATCTAAATCTGCACTAAGAGGTTAGCATAGCACCACAGTAACTGTTACTGTGCACTAAAAATGGCAACGCAGTAAAATTCCCATGCTGTTTGGAGGGCAGGGGTTTGGCTGGTTTAGGGTAGAACTTGGGCATTGACTGCACATTATGGTTAATGAGGGCACAGAGGAGGACAATTTGAATGGAGTGGTGGGTATAACCCCTTAACAAAGGTACAGAGAGGGGTAACCCTCACAGAGTAGCAAATACAACCCTTGGGAAGACTCACTGGGAGGTCTAGATGGACCTTGCAGATCCCTCCCTTTCCCCTCCTCTGGAACTTTCCTCTTCTGAGGATCTCTTTTATCTATACCCTTCTCTGCTACTGCCAACTCCAGACTACATTCATTCCACCTTGCTGTTGCATTCATGGAACAAGCTACCCAAGTTAGTATGCCAGGCCCCCATCTCTGGCCCTTTTCAAATGTAGGGTAAAAACCCAACTCTCTGAGACTGCTTTTGGATCCTGCTCTCCATATTCTCCTGCTCATCACCTATCTGTATCTTTACCATGCTCCTAGATTTACCCAGTTCCCCAGTTGTCTTGATTAGATTGTAAGCCCTGATGAGAAGAGACTATCTCTTACTTGTATGTACAGCGCTGCACATAGCTTGTAGCATTATAAAAAATTATAAGTAATAGTAGCACCTGCCATCATTTACTATGTAACTGTGTATAGTGATACATGCTAATGGTATTGTTGCAGTTAACACTGGTGCATTTATCACCACCTCAATGGGTGGCAGTAAGTGCACCTATGTTAAGTGTAGCTGTCAATTTAGCATAACAAGGTCCTCCACACTGAACTAATTGGGGTTCCCTGCGATAACTAGGCAGCAGCGATATAGAGACACTGCTCAGTTATCTCAAAGAAGCAAAAGTTAGACACCTGAAATGGCGCCTAACTTTTGCTGCCGAAGTTAACTGGGCAACATCTGAATATTGCCACTGCCACCTCCACCATAGGGCTTAATCTACATGCATGGAGCTGATTGCAGTGAAGAGTCTTTGAAAATCAGAGTGGAGCTTTGGAGTCCATGCACATGCAGAAGTGCAGGGTGCAGATAATCTTCAAAGTCCCATACTGATTTTTAATGCTGGCCTCTCCCGGCACTAGTAGCTGTGACTCTAAATGAGAACAACTGTCTTAGACAAATTCTTTTCTCTGCAAAGTGATAGATCCATAATGTTACAATTCCTTGGTCAGATAATAACATTATTTCATTTTTGGTGTCCAGTGTTTAAAAAAAAAACCTGTTGGCAGTGGCATTCCCAGCTCCCTCATCGCCTGGTGCGGATGCCCCATCATGGCACAGCACTGAATGTCATGATGCACTCCCCAACCCAATCAGCTCACAGAGGAAGTGAGATTCATGAGACCTTGACCAGAAGAGAAGAGCAGATAGCTTAAGGGTAAGTGTGTTGCGCTGCCTCCACGGGCTCGTCAAGGGTGTGTCCCCCTCCTGGCCGGCACCCAGGTGGGCTGCACCGACCGCCCTGCCCTTGGTACACCACTGCCTGTTGAGACCTCTTAGTACAACATAAAGCATCTTCAACTTCTACAAAATGTTGGGATCGAACTACCATATAAAGTTGAGAGAAATTATCATGCCTCCTCCATGTTGAAGGAATAGTGATGGCTCCCTAACATCTACAGAATAAAATATAAAATACTTATCTTTGCTCACCAAGCATTTCACTCTGGATTCCTTTCCTATTTGAATTTTCTAGATATCCCATCATCCTATTTGTGTTCTAAGATCTTCCAAGGCTAATCTTCTGGTTATTCCTCAGCAATCAAAGATTAGGCTAGAATCTTCAAGAAAAGCAGCCTTCAGCTATTTGGCTCCCTACCAGAGGAACTCATTTCTACTTGATGTTAAGATGAACAGCACAGCATAGTTACTCACCTGTAACAGATGATCTCCAGGAACAACAGGAATCAGTCTTCACACATGGATGAATGCCACTGACATAGCCAGTGCAGGAATGCTCCCCAGCGTCCAATAGCCTTTGGGAGCACTACACTGCAACTGCATGCCTGCCTTCCCAACTCCTCTCCTAAGTTGAATTTGTAGCTGAGAAGAAAAATAAAATAAAAGAACCCTACAACTTTTAGGGGAGGAGGGCGGTCTGATTCCTGCTGTTGCCAGAGATCACTTGTTACAGGTGAGTAACTAGGTTATCTCCAGGAACAAGCAGGAATGCAGTCTTCACATAGTTCCCAGGTACCAGGTTGGTATGGGGGGGGAGGGAGCAGTATGATCACTGAAGTAAAAGATGTGCAGCCGAAGGGTATGGAAAAGATGTGGGCCATTGGACTCAATTCCAGGAGGTGATACTCCCCCAGTGATAGTCTGGTATCTTGTGGAAGTCCGTGACAGAGGACAGGGATTGAGTTTAAGTCCCAATGAGGTGCTGGAGTACAGCTTGGACAAAGACAGCATCCTGAATGAATTTCTGTCCACATAGAAGTGTGCAGCAAAAGTATGAATGGAGGACCAAGTAGCTTCCCAGAAGATGTCCTCAAGGATACTGAACAGAGATTGGCTACACAGGTTGCCATAGCCCACACATTATGAAAAGTGACATGACCCTCCAAAGAGAGTCCTGCTTATGCATAAGCAAAATAAATTCAATCTGATAGATAGAGTACGTTTCATCACTAGTAGACCGAGGTGACTAGGATCAAAGGAAATGAATAGCTGAGAGGATGTTTTGTAATCTTTAGTTCTACCCAAGTAGTAGGCCAGCACTTGCTTGCAGTCTAAGGTGTGTAGTGCTGCTTCAGCCCGAGATGCATGTGTTCTAGGGAAGAAAATTGGGAGGATTACCAAATGGTTTAGATGGAAAGAGGAAACCACCTTCGGGAGGAAGTGTTGATGAGTACAGAGAACCACCTTGTCATGGTGCAACTGAGTATAGGGATAATCCACCACTACAGCTTGCAGCTCACTGATGCGATGAGCTGAAGTAAGGGTAATAAGGAAGATGACCTTCCAAGATTGAGTGAAGTGGTGGCTAAAGGTTCAAAAAGTAGCTTTAGATGTTGCACCAGAACCACATTCAGATCCCCGGCCTAATGGGTGGCTTGGATAGCAGGAGATCCCACATAAAGCATGCTAATAAGGGGTGTGAGGAAATAGGCTGTCCATCCACAGGCCTGTGAGAGGCCGCAATGGCACTAAGGTGAACTCTCACTGAGTTTGTTTTAAGACCTGTTAAGGATAAGCAGAGGAGATAATGTAGAAGGGGCTGCAGCGTTTACATGTGTAAGTTACTGTATTAAGTTTCCTGCATTGATCTATTTCTCATTGTTCACAGCCAGAGATAAGAAGTGGCTTTCTGAAGACTATACGGTTAATAATAATTGTTCATCCAGGAACCTCTCTAAACCTTCTTTAAGTCTAGCTAGGCTAACTACCTTGACATCATCTTCCAGTTATAGATTCCACTGCTTAATTGTAAACTGAATGAAAAAAATACTTCTCCAATTGTTTTAAATAAGCTAGCTACCTATTGGTTTCTGGAGTGTCCCATCATATTTGTACATTTTGAATGAATAAACAATATTGCCTATTTATCCATTCTACCCTACTCATAAATCTAGTAACATAGTAACATAGTAAATGATGGCAGATAAAGACCAGCATGGTCCATCCAGTCTGCCCAGCAATACGGTAAGAGTAGGTGCACCTGTCACTCTGTGCTGGCCACCCCTCCCCATGTCTTTGTATAGGGGTGGACCCACCACTCCATGTAGGACACCCCTATTTGTTGAGAAGTTAGATGGTTCAGTTTATTTTGTTTTTATCCTGTTGCTGTAAAGGGATCCGCTGTGCTTGTCCCATGCTGTTTTAAATTACATCACTGTGTTTGCCCCCACCACTTCCATCGGGAGAGCATTCCAAGCATCCACCACCCTTTCAGTGAAAAAATATTTCCTGACATTGCCTTTCAATTTTCCACCTTGCAGCTTCATGTTATGCCCTCTAGTTTTGCAGCTTCCCCGTCTTTGGAAGAGGTTTGTTTGTTCATCGTTCCTCTTTAAGTATTTAAAGGTCTGAATCATATCTCCCCTATCCCTCCTCTCCTCCAAAGTGTACATATTTAGGTCTTCAAGTCTCTTCTCATAAGGTTTCTTATGCAGGCTTCAAATCATTTAGGTCGCCTTCCTCTGATCAGTTTCCAGTCTTTTTACATCTTTTGCAAGATATGGTCTCCAAAACTGAACACAGTATTCCAAGTGAGGCCTCGCCAGCAATCTGTACAGTGGCATAAGTACCTCTTCCTTTCTGCTGGTAATCCCTCTTTGTATGCAGCCCAACATCCTCCTGGCTTTTGCCACTGCCTTGTCACACTGTTTTGCCACCTTGAGATCATCAGAGATAATCACACCTAGGTCTTTCTCCTGAACCATGCACACCAACCTCTCGCCCCCTATTGCGTACATTTCCCTTGGATTTCTGCTACCGAAGTGCATGACACTGCACTTTTTCACATTAAATCATAATTGCCAAGCATTAGACCATTCTTCCAGCTTTTGTAGGACCTTTCCTCATGTTATCCACTCCCTCGGGGGGGGTCCACTCTGTTACAAATTTTTGTGTCATCTGCAAAAAGACATACTTTTCCATTCAGTCCATCAGCAATATCACTCACAAATATATTGAACAGTGCTGGGCCAAGGACCGAACCCTGGGGCACCCTGCTAATCACCTTCCTTTCATCCGAATGAGCTCCATGTACCATCACCTTCTGTCATCTGTCAACCAATTTCTAATCCAGTTTACCATCTTGGGACCCATCCCAAAGCTACTGAGTTTATTGACAAGACTCCTATGAGGAACAGTATCAAAGGCTTTGCTGAAATCCAGGTAGAAGACATCCATCGCATGCCCCTGATCTAGTTCCTTGGTCACCCAGTCAAAGAACTCAATCAGATTTGTTTGGCAAGACCGTCCTTCAGAAAAACCATGTTGCCTCGGATCTTGCAACCTGTTGGTTTTGAGAAAGTTTACTATTCACTCTTTCAGGAGCGCCTCCATTACTTTTCCCGCCACCGAGGTAAGGCTCATGGGTCTGTAGTTTGACACTTCTTCCCTGTCACCACTTTTGTGTAGAGGTACGACATCAGCCATTCTCCAGTCCTGAGGAAACTCTCCTGTTTCCAAGGATCTGTTGAATACATCCTTTAATGGCCCTGCAAGAACCTCTCTGAGCTCTTTCAGTATCCTGGGATGTATTCCATCCGGTCCCATGGCCTTGTCCACTTTCCGTTTAGCAAGTTGTTCCAACACCTCATCTTCTGTGAATGGTGTGGTATCTACTTCATTCCCATTTTTATATTTGGGAGTCACAGCTGGTCCTTCTCCAGGATTTTCTTTAGTAAAAACAGAGCAGAAGTATTTGTTTACTGATTTCACTTTTTCTATGTCACCTTCCACGAGTCCTTTCCCAGCACTTCTGAGTCCTGCAATTCCAACTCTGATCTTCTTCCTTTCCCGAATATACCTGAAGAAAGTTTTGTCACCACCCTTAACATCTTTAGCCATCTTTTCCTCTGCCTTTGATTTTGCTATCCTTATTTCTCTTTTTGACTCTGAGTTTGATCCTGTATTCATTTCTGTGTTCTGTTTGCAAGCTTTTGAATTTTGCGAAAGCTGTGTTTTTTGCCTTTATTTGAGCAGCCACTTCTTTGGAAAACCAAATAGGTTTCCTTCTCCTCTTGTTTTTATTTACTTTTCTTACATATTTATCTGTTGCCCCTTTTATTGCCACCTTTAGTTTAGCCCATTGCAATTCCACTTCTCTTATCTCCTTCCACCCTGTCATCTCCTCCTTTAGGTACTCGGCCATTTTATTGAAGTCAGTGTTTTTGAAGTTTAGGACTTTGAGCTTGCTATGTTTGGCCTGTACCTTGGCTTTTATCTCAAACCACACCATGCGATGATCGCTGTTGCTCACAGGGGCACTCATGCAGACATTTGACATGCTATCACCGTTGGTGAGCACTATAAATCCAGCGTTGAACTTTCCCTAGTTGGTTCCATGACCATTTGTCTAAGTAATGCATCTTGGAGAGCATCTACAATTTGTTTGCTTCTTTCCAGATGTGCAGAAGGAGTAATCCAATCCACATCAGGTAGATTAAAGTCACCCAAAATGATTGTGTCCCCCTTTGTGGCTATCTTGGCAATATCTATAATCAATTTGTTATCTCTCTCTTCAATTTGAGTCAGAGGTCTGTAAACTACAGCAGTATGGATGACAGTGCCATCTCCTCTTTCCAACGCAATCCAGAGTGCTTCTTCTTTTCCCCATTTCCCCTGCATTTCAGTAGCTTTACTATTGCTTTTGACATACAAGGCTACTCCTCCTCCTTTTCCATTTTCTCTGTCTCTTCTGAATAGATTATAGCCAGCTATGGCTATATCCCAACCATGCGATTCATTAAACCATGTTTCTGTAATGGCCACAATGTCCAAATCCATTTCCACCATTAGTGCTTCCAGGTCCAGAACTTTGTTGGCTAAGCTTCAAGCATTTGTGCTCATTGCTTTCCAGCATTTACCTGGCTTGTGTGTATTTTGCATTGATTTTGTTCTGCCCACATCTTCCCACTTGTTTTTGATGTGTGGTTTAAAAGTGTGGCTGTTTCTGCAGGGGGTGGCGTGCAGATCTTGACCTTCCACATCCGTCACCCCCTTTTCCTAGTTTAAATGCATATCCACATACTGCCTGAACTTTTCACTTAGGATTCTTTTCCCTGTGACAGAGAGATGTAGTCCATCAGCACAGTATAGTCTCTTGTTGGTCCATCTGTTTCCCCAGTCGCCAATAATCTGAATCCTTCTTGTGTGCACCACGTCTGGAGCCATGTATTAAAGCTGTTAATGCGATGCAGCCTTTTTGCCCCCTTACCAAAAACAGGTAGTACTTCTGAGAATGCAACAGTGTTAACAATGGGCTTAAGATTCTCTCCCAGAGATTGGAAGTCCTTTTGGACTGTAGAGGCACTGTTTCTAGCCAGGTCATTTGTACCCAAGTGGATAACAACATCAAGTTTGGAGTGTTCACTTTTTGCGCTAAGTACTTCAACAACTTGGTTTGTATTTCTGCTGGCTGTCAAGCCTGGTAGGCACATGACTATCTTCTCTCCTTTGAACTGTATTCTCAAGTTGGTGCCTCTGATGATGGAATCTCCAAGTAATAGTAGTTTTCTGTTTGGTGAGGTTTTCTTCATATTTGGTGCTTTAGCAGGAGATTGGGCATTGTCTGACTCATTTAAGGGCCCTTCAGTTTCTTTGGATTGAGCATCCTCATTAGCCAAGGCAGAGAAGGCATTATGCAGGGATATCTCTTGATGTATAGGATGTCTCTGCGTTACAGGTCGCAATCTACCAGAACCCACTGTGATCCATTTGTTCCTGGGGTGTTTGATTCTTTGTGGGAGTGGTGGTGGACTTTGTTCAGTTTGTATCCTAGAAGAAGTGTGTTTCATTGCAGCCATTTCCTCCCTCAGTAGAGTCACTTCTTTATGCATGGCAGCTAGGTCTTTCCTTAGTAGAGTCAGTTTGTCATGCATGGCAGCTGACCTGAGGCACATAGGACAAGCTCTTAGGCTCCAAATGATTCATCTTGGAATAAAAGTACCGCAGTTATTGCACTGAATATACGACATGTTGGTTAAGCAGTCACAGAAGAGGAAGAAGAAGAAGAAAGGATGAAGAAGATGTGGGCTTTTAACCCAAGTAAGAAAGGATAGATGGCATGTATGTGACCACTATATAGGCAATGTAGCCCCTGGGGTGGGTAGGGTGAGGGGTAGGGTAGGCGGGAACCTAGGTGTCTCTGGCGAGTAGGCTGTTCCTGAACCGTGGGCACACACAGATATCTGATGTAAGTCTATACAAGGAAAGAAGTCTAAATGTCCCCAAGCTTAGTCTAAAACCACAATTAAAAGCTATAATAGTAATACCCCCAAAAATAAACAGTTAGAATTTATAGTTTTAAGCCAGCAGAGAAGATAGAAAGGTTTGTTCTTAGCTTAATGGATGCTTCTCAGCTACTGCAAACTGGCTCAGACCAGTGTCAGGCCAGGTGTATGATGCTCTAAATCAGCCCCTCCCTGGGAACAGGGTTTCACCAACCAGTAATCTGATAAACTTCTTTCATATCCAATCTCAGTCTTCTCACCTCCTAACCGATGAGCCTTTCTTCACATGAAGGCATTCCATCCCCTGCCAGGGCTGGCACCACCAATAGGCAAACTAGGCAGTTGTCTAGTGTACTAGCCCTCCGGGGACACCCTCTATTACCCACTGCATGGAAAACCAGAAGTATACATTGGAGGGGGGGGGGGGGGGCTGCAAAAGCAGCAGATAGTACAAGAGTGGAGGAGTAGCCTAATGGTTAGAGCACTGGCTTGGGACCCAAGAGACCAGGGTTCAATTCCCACTAGCACGCCTTGGGCAAGACACTTAACCCTCCATTGCTCAGAAAAATCCAAGCTATCAATGTCCCTGTTTAATGTACATTACCACATTTAAGTTACAATGTAAACCACTTTGATTGAAATGACAAAGCAGTATAAAAAAGCTGTTAAATAAATAAAGAGAGAAACTGCAATGCAGCACCAGACACTGTAGGTAAGTACCATGTTTGCAGTTCTTGAGTCATTGGAGAGGGGCAGCAGCAACAGGTTGGGGGGCAGGAGGGTCAAGCAGGCACCTAGGGTGTCTCCAATCCTTGCACTGGTCCCACATCTCTGTATCATTTTTGTTGTCCTTTGTACCTTTTTGGTAGTTATGTCCATTTTTTTTTGAATGAAGACAGCCGGGACTGTACAAGGTACTCAAGATGTGGATATACAATGAACCAATACAGATATATTATAATATTTTTTATTTCATTTTCCTTTCCTTTATGAATCATTCCTAATATTTTATTTTCATTTTTTACTATTATTGCAGATAGAGCCAAAGATTGCAATGAATAGCCCCCAACAACAGCAATATTCCTTTTCCTAGATAGTTACTGTTATGGATTTCAGCAACATT
The DNA here is from genome assembly GCA_033557465.1 of Ichthyophis bannanicus. NCBI lineage: Eukaryota > Metazoa > Chordata > Amphibia > Gymnophiona > Ichthyophiidae > Ichthyophis > Ichthyophis bannanicus. The sequence continues at coordinate 727,619,244 of CM066036.1, read as the reverse complement.
CACCTAGAATTAGTATTATTTTCCCTTTATTCATCACTTTGCACTTGTCCACATTAAACTTCATCTGCCATATAACATTCTGTCCCCCACTTTTACCAGGTCCTTCTGCAACACTTCACGATATGCATGTTTTTAAGAACTTTGAATAATTTTAGGTCATCTCACTCATTACTCATCTTTTCCAGATCATTTATAAATATGTTTAAATGCATCGGTCACAATCCAGATCACTGAGGTACTCCAATAGTTACCTTTTGTCACTGTGAAAACTGACCATTTAGTTATACTCTCTTCTTCCTATTTTTTTGCCAGTTCCTAATCCACAACAGGACATTGCCTACTATCCCACGATTTTTTGGGTGTCTGTTTACTAAACCACATTAGCTGTTAATGCATGCAAAATGCAGATAATGCAGCGATTTTCTGTGCTATCTGCAGAATGAGCATTATCTGCATTAGTGGGTGGGATAACGGTGGAGAGTAGGAATGTCTGCAATGCGTGGGCACTGTGGGCCTCAACAACGCATGATAAATGTCAGACAGAGCAGGTGTTACTCATAGCTGCATCCAGGCTGCTCTTCGACCATGTTCTCTGTAAATTTGGTATGTTATCTGCTGGAGAAATTCTGTGCAAGCCCCTGACAGATAAAGCATGGCTTTTGCAGCTAACACTGCTCTATCTGTACTTTTTTTGCCATGTTAGCTACAGAAGCTTAATACGCTTAAGTAAACATGCCCCTTGATTTCCTTAGAAATCGCTGAAGGGATTTTGTCGAATGCTTTCTGAAAATATGGATACACTATATCACCCATATCCCTATGTTTATTAACATCTTCACAAAGTCAAACAGATTGACAAGGTAAGAATTATTTTAATTAAATCTATTTTGGTTCTGCATATTAAGCCATGTCTATCCACATGGACAATAATTTTCTTTTTCAGAATACCTTGTACCATTTTGCCCAGCACTGACATCAAGCTCACTGGTGTGCATTTTCCTGGATTACCTTAGGAGACCTTTTTGAAGAGGTCTGTTACAATGGCCACCCTCCAATCTTCAGATACCATAGTCAATTTTAATGACAGATTAGAAATTATTAGCAATAAGTCTGTAAATTCATTTTTGAGTTATTTCAGTGTGTTGGAATCTATACTATTTATTTATCAACAACTTCCTGTCACAAGTTCATCCAATGCAGGTTTATAATCAGAGGGAGAATCAGTATAACAAAATAACAATGTAAACTGAAATGTAACCACTATAAGAAGAGGAATTTACTCCAGTCCATCACTAGAGACCATTTTAAAACCCAGCACTACTACGTGCCACTCTAAAATTAGGACAATAGAAAAATGCGCTTTCAATTTGTTTCTAAGGCCACAATGTTAAATTAACCGCACAACTCCAAGGGGAGATTATTACATTAGACAGGGGCAACCACTAAAATGTCCTTTGCTTTTCAGCAAGATTTTCTTAACCTCTGTTACTTTCAGCAGCCATGAAATGATCATAGATTTTTCTCAGGAGTATACCAAACAAGTTTATTTGTCAAATATTGGATTTGTAATTAAGAAGTATTACCCTTTTTTATTTCTTTTATCATACCCTGGGTTTACTCCTAATTTTAAAGGGGTAACTTACAAAGAGGGTGTCCAAAGGCACGGTATTCTAATGACTTACACACGTCGATGTGCACATCCCCGTGGAGATTGGCTTTTTGTTATTCTATAAGTATGTGCATACTGTATGTGCCATCCGCATGCATAAGTCATGGTATTGTAGTGATGTGCATGTGTGGCTGGGATCATCTGCGCATAGAATGGCCGGTTGCTGTTCTGTGGGGAGGGTGTGCTTAGGGGAGAAACTGAGGCAGAGCACAGGGACATGCACACAGGTTACAGAATACTACTGTATAACCTCCACACATGTCATTCAAACTCTAGGCACAGGCACTTATATAGTACCTGCCATGGGGAAGACAAGTGCTCACACCTAGGGTGTGCACATTGGGGCCACTTATGCCCAAAATCAAACTATCTAAGAAAGATATTGTAAAATATCCTAAGAAAGCCAATACATGACTGCTTACAATGCCTATATTGTTTGAACATCTCCACTGTCACAATCAACTTTACTCCCAGCCAGATAATTGATAAGTAAACTTTTCAGTTGGGCAGGCTCAAAAGAACTGTCATGTCTAATAATTTTAACAGTGCAAGAAAACTGAAGACAGGACTTGCACTAAGGGATAAAACCTCCTGATGCTTTGCCAACAATTTCTTCCTCTAATCCTACATAATTACGCAGATCCAAAGAGATCTACATTTTTCTGCTCTAAGAAAACGTCATGATGTATATGAAAATATAGCCTCGGGATGTTACTTGATTCTGGGAAAACAATTACTGCTAACAGTGTAGCTTTTCTCACCTCCTCCACTGAGGAGTTTTCATTTAGTTTAGCTACATCAAAACCGTTTATTGATAGAGTCTTCTCTCTACAATCATTTTGAACTTGAGAATCAATCCTCCTCCCTTTAGTCAGACAATAAACTTTAGTAAATTGGAGGGTTGCCCTTCAAGAATACCCCAAACTTGCAGATGTTTCTTCAAGAGCTCTAAAGTTGACAATAAAGGAAACTTGGAAAGTTAAAATAAAGTCCATGTTCGGTTATCTGTTAGCATTTTCCACACTCTCCCATTTATGATGAACTACAGCCTTATCCTGAATCAGTTCCAACTGAATTAGAAATATCTGCTTAACCTATTGTTCAATATGTCTAATCTTCCCATGGTGATCCACTAAAAAATACGCCTGAAGCTGTGCCCTCATACAAATGTCCAAAGTACTGTAATGATGACCGAAGCTGAAAAAGATTTTCCAAGAAAAGTTAGGGCCATCCAAATGGAGTCTAATGTTATCAAAGAAGATCTCACTAGATGTGGCCTCTCTGCAAAACAGAAAAAAAAGCATAGAACAACCCTGAGTGAGGGTCAATTTCTGGCATTAGTTCTGTTCAAAATCTTTGTGAGAGGTTGCAGAAGGGTTGGAAGGAAAAGTGCATATTTTTGTGGATGAAGCTATATTTGAAGTACATGCTAAATGGCTTTCTCATGCACAATGGGCTTTAGTTTATAGACCTCTATGGGAGCTTCTTGGTAGCAGTGGCTGGGCTAAATAAAATGCCTAGTTGCTGCTTCTTTAATTTAGACCAGATATTTAGTGGCAAAATATATCCAGTTTCCACCACTGATTATCTGGGCTGGCTGGCCACCGGAGAAGCTATCTGGTTAATGGCAATAAATATTCAGCCACTAACAGCATGGTGCCAAGCGATTAAAGTTAGAAAAGACATTTACCTGTCTTAACGCTAACCTCTGAAGATATCCAGTTAGCGGCTAGATATTGCCACTAAACAGACAGCAGCTATTACTGCCCCCGTTCTGCCTTTTTAACCAGGTGTTTTTTTCATGGCCTATGGGGATAATCAATGGCAATAACTGTTTAGTACTATTGAATATAACAGTGACCTCATTCTAGCCACTTAGCACATCTGCTAACTGGCTAAAAAACTTAGAAATTTTATTTATTTAAAATACTTTTATACTACAGTGCTCCCAATTGCCAATTAGATCAGCACAGTTTACATAAAACATCATTAATCAGCAACAGTAAGAACCCTACTCATTCAGAGAATATCCAGATCTTAAGTTTCTTTCGGAACACTATGATCAATTCAATTTCCTTCAACCCTTTCGATAGCCTAGACCAAGACTCAGCTGCTCTACATGGAATAGTAGATCCAAATCTCTTCTTACTGGTGATCCCCCCACTCAAGGGGAAATAAGTGCCATAGTTTCCCGCAGACATCTAAATTTGGTCAGTAAGGATGGCAGCAACATATCAGAAAAATGGACTGGGACAAAGTCATAATAGAATTTATATAAGGACAAATAAAATCTGAAACATATATGCTCAGACACCTTGAGCCAATGTAGCTTTTCAAATAAAGGGGAGACCGATTCAAATTTCCAAGCACCGAATATTAACCTCACTGCTGTATTCTGACAAATTTGTAGCCTCTTCTTCTGTCATTTGGAACAAAATTATATTACAATAGTGCAAAAAATTCAACACCATACTCTGCACTAACAATCAAAGAACTTGCAGAACAAAGTAAGGATACAGCCTACAGAGTTGTTGCATTAAAAAAAAAGACTTTGAAACAATCGAATTAACGTGTACTTCCATAGAAAGGTCCTCATCCAAAAACACCCTCAATACACGCAACACCGATTCACTTTTAAGATTCATTTGCTCTATTGCCTCTAATAATGGCCCAGAATTAACTGACCATTATTTAGACAAAGCACTTTTGTCTTAGCCACATTTAAATGGAAATGGAGCAAACGTGCCCATTTATCCAACACTGACAGCACACTATTTAATGCTGAACAATAATTCCTTAGATGCCTTGAAAAGATAGCAATACTAAAATATCATCTATATAAACATAATATTTAAAATCTTCCTTATCCAACAACCAAGCCAAAGATATCAGCAACATATTAAACAGCAGGGACACAGAGGGATCCCACAATCTGGTTTCCATGGCCTTGAATGTTCGGCCTTAAGTTGTACAGTACAGGTCCGATTACACAAGAAACCTGAGAACCACTCAAGGACCTTCTCTGAGACACCCAAATAGTCCAATGTGGCCAACAGCATCTCATGATCAGCAACATCAATGGCCAAACTCAGATCAAACTGTAACAAAACTCCTATCTGCCCCCTGGCCGAAATACTATTCATATCCAAAACAAGAATACCCAATAATCATTCTGTATTATGAAGTTTACAAAACCCAAACTGTGAATTATTCAAACAATTATGATCTTCCAAATATTGCATGAGCTGATCCGCAACTATTGCTTCCATTATTGCTTCCACATTCTTAATCTGCAGAACTGTAATCTCACTTGAACCTCCTCTCACCAAGAGAAATTTACTTAGTTTCACGTAACTCTACATATAGCTGCATTTAGTTGCTTTGTACATAGTTCTTATGTTCACTGTTTCACTGTTCAAGAAACCTGTTTAATGTATATCCAAGTTTATTTTACCTGTTCATTGTAAGCACAGATCAATTATTTGTAACGTGTGGTTTTTATGTTCATTGTAAACCGCACTGATGTCGAATAGCGCGGTATAAAAGAAACTGTAAATAAATAAATTATCTTTGTATAAAATGGTATATTCGCTATTGGGTGAAAATTAGAAACTTCAGCTAAACTGACCCTTGAATCTTTTGGAATAGGGGTTAAAATAATATCACCTATCTCTGATGGATAACACCCCTCCAATAGGAGAGTAATGATCATCTCATAAAGCCAACATTTAAATGAGAAAATACAGGGGACAAGTTATTGTTCTACTAGAGTAATTTTGATGTACGTGAAGTGGGGAGGGTAGGGGGAGGTGGGTGGTGGGGGGGTGGGGGGAGAAAACTTTAAAAGATTGTGAATTGTTTTAAGACTGAGTGTTGCATTGTTGGAATGTACTGCAAAGTTGTTGTTTTTTGTTTGATGATGCTACTATAACTATGCTCAATAAAACAAATTTAAACATAAATGAGAAAGGCGCAGAGCAAAGAATAAACACAAGACATACATTCACCATTGAAAATTTTTTAGTATATTTACAAAAACATCTCTCAAACTCTTTAAAAGATGAGATTCTAAATGAACCCAGAAATGGTCCCCCACATGTGAAGACCCCCACCTCACCCTTCAGTGAAAATGCTAACATTCTCTCAACATCAGACCCCATACCATAGGAAGACTACCTTGAATCTTCCTCACCTTACTCTGAAAAAAATTAACCTTTCATAATACCTCTTTTGAGCCTGATGAATCAATCCTTTATACTTACGACAACTACACTTCCACAATGATTTATCTTCTTCAGTGGGGATCAACACCATCTAAACTCTAATCTCCTATACTCCCTCTTCAGCATCCTAAGATCTTGTGAGTACCAAGGGGCCTCCCTTATGCCCTGCACTTTCTGTTTAAGAACAGCTGGAGCCAGGTCCCCTAAAATCTCATGCAAGCTCATCAATCAGTCTACTAGGGAGTAACCCAACTCCTGTTCTGAGTCCAGAAATACCCTTTCCCTCATCTTCTCCCAAAGCACCTCTGGGGCTACATATTTACGCACAGCTTTATATTTTACCTGAAAGTCAAAACACCTACTAAACAGGGATACCCAAGGTGTAAATTCAATCAAATAATGATCTGACCATAATCGCAGGAACAGTCCGTACATCAGTAAGAGAATAGACTGATGCAAACTTAAAAAAATGTGCACAGTCATCTAACTGATATCCTGAAACATGGCTCGATTGAAGCACCAGATAAGAAAAATTCAAAGAATGTAAAAATGCCAGATACTCCTGAGATTGTGTCAGACAAATCCTCTAATAACTCCTAACAAAAGACAGTCTTGGGCTGACATAGTCCATGATGATGATAAATTCATATAAATATCCTGGACCCTAGTCCAGGTGAATGATAAACTAAAATAAAAGTAAACCTTCTCCTAACTCTGAAGAAAAGATAGTATCTAATAATTAATTTAAGATGATAAAACGCTTTATACATTAATAGCAAACCACCCCCCACACGCCCAGTCCTTGGGACATTCGAGAACTTATAACCTGGGGGACCAACCTCATATAGCAATGCATTATTTTCTAATCACAACCATGATTCAGTTATAAACGAAACCCCTGGATCCTTCTCCACCAACAGGTGCTTAATAAGAGATACTTTGTTGCAGATCGAGTGAGCATTTGCACTAAAACACGGGATAAGAATATCATTGATAGGGCCATAATTACATTCTCGTGGTAGTGAAATAAATTGTCTGTCCCTTATGCTGCCTCTATTATACATCCAATCTTTCCTTGACATTATAACCTCTATAGGGGAAACCAAACTTAAAATCGTAGAGTTATTAAACTCTCCATGTTCGCCTAAATAAGGCCCCCCATAATCAGGGAACCCTCGAAGATCATTCGGTACTCCAGTAAAATATGTCTCAATTCTCACATAATGCAAAAACAGCAATACAAGATATATCCAACCCATCATGACTTATTATAGATTACTTCAACTAAACTTAACACAACCAAAATAAAACATTCACCCAACACTTCCTCAATAGCCCCGCTAATACACACACCATTCACTTAACAACTGTCATAACATTCCACCATTTAACTAATGCAAAAGTCAATCTGCCCTCTTAGTGCATTGCAAGCATGTCTCAAAGGGCATGATGACATGCCTCTTAGCTGGGACCCACCAGGCAAAGTCCTGCCTAAGGAAGCTGTTCTTATAGCTGATGGATGCCGGGTCACCCTGCTGATGATGTCACTGAAGGGGGAGGAACCGGCATCCTACTGGAAAGGTGTCTAATAGTCTTTCTCGCATCCCAGCTACAGCAGGAGCCCAGGAATGTGTTATCCAAACTCACCAAACCAGCAGTAAGTACACTCCAAAGTATGTCATTGGTTCACTTCACAGGAAGAAGCTGTTATAGCTGGTGGACGCCGGGTCACCCTGCTAATGACATCACTGAAGGGGGCAGAACTGGTGTCCTACCGGGAAGGTGTCCAACAGATTTCTCTTGTCCCAGGTACAGTGGGAGCCCAGGAATGAGATTTCCAACTCACTGCACCAGCAGTAAAGTACACTCCGAGGTGTGTTGGTTCACTTCACAGGAAGCTGTTCTTATAGCTGGTGAACGCCGGATCGCCCTTCTGGTGACATCACTTGACAACAATAAAAAACTGGCTGGAACAACACAACCTTACAATCAACTATAACAAATCAGAAGCCCTCACTATTACACAAGACACTGCTAATACCCCACCAGATAATCTACTAATAGGTACTCTTTCAATCCCTGTGAAAAAGGAAGTAAAATACCTAGGAGTAACCCTAGATCAAAGGCTCAATCTTCAAACTCACATCTACAGCATACTACAAAATGAATACCCTAAAAAACCTATGACCTCTACTAGATCATAACCACTTGCACACTATATGTCAGGCAATAATCACTCCAATCCTAGATTATTGCAACTTAATACTCCAAGGACTACCCAAAAGCACAACTCAACCCTTGCAACTAGCACAAAACACTGCAGCATGACTAATCACCGGATCCAAAAGGCAAGGCCACATCACTCCTGTCCTAAAATACCTTCAATGGCTACCCATACAATCCCGAATAAAGTACAAATCAATAATGTTGACCTTCAAGACCATGAACAACCAGTCCACTGACTGCTTAAAACAACCAATCAAGAAGATGCCAGATACTCAGTCAAGGAGGACACAGCATCAAAACACCCTGTCAACTACATCCATAAAAAGCAATACCTCACGATCAGCACTCCAAAGAGCACTTCAGCCCGTCCCTCTGGAACTCACTCCCTCACCAATTAAGATCAGTTAATGACACCTCTGATTTTTGCAAAAAATAAAATAAAAGCACAACTGTTCACCGAATATTTCGGTACAACACGGGACCCAAAAACGTAACCCTCGAATACCCCTCCCAATTACCCCTTCCACTATACCAACTGCCATCTCAACTGAATACCCCATATTAGACTTGTAAATAGTTGTAAATAGTTGCTGTTGAAATGTTATATATCTCAACTTTGTGATATGAAAAGTTCAGTGACGACTCTTCTATATAAAACTGTTATGTTCAATGTAAACTGCCTTGATAACGTAGAAAGACGGCATTGAAGAAATGCTAAATAAATAAATCACTGAAGGGGTGAAACTGGTGTCCTACTGGGATGGTGTCCACACAGTCTTTCTCATGTCCCAGATACAGCAGGGACTCAGGAATGAGATATCCAAACTCAACACACCTGCAGTATGTACACCCTGCCCCCCCCCCCCCCAGTGTTTCAAAAGCATCACATCTTGATGTTTCTAACAATGATCTCTAGTGTTGAAAAAGTATAACTTATTATAACCTTTATACTGTGACATCGTCATTCTTTCATTTTAGGCTTTCCTAACCAGGGCTCCACAGATCAAACAAACAGTAAGGATTTGAGGGTTTGTTTGTTTTATTATATTACATTGCTAGCTCTCTGACTGGGAGCTCTTAAAAGGGTTTTTTGTATATTTTTTAAAGCAAGGTTACTTTCTTTTTGCTGCTTTAGGGAAACTTTCCTTGAGCACAGTAGGTTGCTGAACTCCAGTAACCTCCTCAGGTTTAGAAACTGCTAACACCTAATCAGGAATTAGTGGGCCTGTTTCCTGAGAGCAGTTGAAGCCTGCATAAAAGGCTCCAGTGCCCTGCCCTTTTGAGGCTTTCCTAACCAGGGCTCCACAGATAAAACAAACAGTAAGGATTTGAGGGTTTGTTTGTTTTATTATATTACATTGCTAGCTCTCTGACTGGGAGCTCTTAAAAGGTTTTTTTGTATATTTCTTAAAGCAAGGTTACTTTCTTTTTGCTGCTTTAGGGGAACTTTCCTTGAGCACAGTAGGTTGCTGAACTCCAGTAACCTCCTCAGGTTTAGAAACTGCTAACACCTAATCAGGTGTTAGTTCCCTCCCTACCCACCCCGACTCCCACCCACCCCTAGTGAGCAGTCTTGCTTTATAGGGCACCTCCCCCTTTATCAAATCACAGAGAATTGGACCAGCACATTTTGAATATAATTAAAAAGATTTAACTGCTTTTTCTCTGAAAGGACGGCTGGTACTTGGTAGATCTCTCTCTTTTGCTTTAACAGATACCTAAGCTCCACGAACAGAACAATGGCTGGGAAAAATCGTATTGCTAAAGCTGTTGCCTCCGTTACAGCTTCTGCCTCGGTCCAGACAGAGGTTCTAATGCCAGTTGAAGGACCGGTTCCATGTGCAGGGTGCCTGCATGCTGAAGCTCTCAGGAAACAAGTGGAGGAACTCTGAGAGGAGGTGGCGAGGCTGAGGAGCATTCAAGACAGTGAGAAGTACATTGATGAGATGCTTCTTGCAGCAACCAAGCTCTCCAGCACAGGAGAAGATGGGTGCCAACAGAATGTCGATGGTTGGATACAAGTCACCAGGGCCTGCAAAATCACCAATCCAACTTCTCCAGCCCTTGAATTAAAGAACCATTATGCAGCCCTGGAAATGGAGGAGGTGAAAGCTTCCCTGGAAAGGGAAGAACCATAGTTCAAGTACCCCAAAGTTGCAGAATCAGTGACCAGAAGGAAACAAAGGGTAGTGGTGGTTGGAGACTCTCTTCTGAGGGGTACTGAGGCGTCCATCTGCCGACCAGACTTGATGTTCAGAGAGGTATGCTGTCTGCCTGGTGCCAAAATCCAAGATGTTACAGAGAGTTTACCGAGACTCATCAAGCCCACTGACTATTACCCAATGTTGCTAATCCATGTTGGAACAAATGATACAGCCAGGTATACCTCGGAACGTATCAAAAGTGACTTCATGGCTCTGGGACAGTTAGGTGCACAGGTGGTGTTCTCTTCAATTAAGTGCACAGGTGGTGTTCTCTTCAATCCTCCCTGTTGAGGGTAAAGGCCAAGGCAGAGAGGCTCGCATCCTGGAGATGAATGCATGGCTGCGTGGATGGTGTCATTGAGAGCATTTTGGTTTCCTAGACCATGGGATGCTGTTCCAAGGGTTGCAGAGCAGAGATGGCATCCATCTGTCCAAGAAAGGTCAACGCATCTTCGGTAGTAGACTGGCTAATCTACTGAAGAAGGCTTTAAACTAGATTCATTGGGGATGGGTGAAGAAAGCCCCCAGGTAAGTGAAAGCCCCCAGGTAGGTGATACATTAAATACCTTTATGGAAATGGGTAACAGGGGTAACATATGGAAAGCAGTGTGTATTAATGCCCGTAGCATGGGAAATAAGATCCCTGAAGTTGAAGCTTTGGTGGGAGTGGCTGACTTGGATTTAGTGGCAGTTACAGAAACATGGTTCACAGAAAACCATGACTGGGATGTAACTATACCTGGCTATACTTTATTCAGAAAGGACAGGGTAGGAAGAAGGGGAGGAGGAGTGGCACTATATGTAAAAACTACTATTAAAGCTTTGGAATTACAGAGCTTAAAAGGGAGAGAGGAGGCATTGTGGGTTAAACTAGAAAGAGGGAAAGAGAAATCTTTTGCATTGGTGTGATATACAGACCTCCCTCACAAGAGGAAGAGGTGGACAGAGAGTTAATTGAAGACATACGCAGCATTGCTAGGAAAGGGGAAGTGCTACTGATAGGAGATTTCAATATGCCAGATGTTGATTGGCACATTCCTGCTGCAGTATCATCTAGAAGTAAGGAGATCCTGGATTCTCTACAGGGAGAACTATTCAGGCAATTGGTAACAGACCCCACACGTGAAGGGGCCATACTGGATTTGGTGCTTACCAATGGTGAAAGTGTTTCTGATGTTGTAGTGGGAGATCATTTTGCATCCAGTGATCACCAGATGGTGTGGTTCAGTATTAGGACAAGGGCTGTTAGAATCCATTCCAAGGTGAGGATCTTAGACTTTAGGAAGACTAACTTTGTGAAGATGGGCCAATACCTCAGGGAGTCGTTAGTGGGATGGGAACAGCTGGGGGATGTAGAAAAACAGTGGGCAAAACTGAAAGGGGGTATTTTAAGGGCAACCAACCTTTTTGTTAAAATGGTAAATAAAGGCAAAAGGAACAGGAGACCGCTATGTTTTTCGAAGGAAGTAGCTGAAAATGTGAAGAAAAAGAGGGAGGCCTTCATGAAATACAAGAGATCACAGAGACAGGAAGACAGGCATATGTATTTGGAAAAACTTAGAGAAGCTAGCAAAGTAGTCAAGAAGGCAAAGATTCAAAAGGAGGAGGAAATAGCCAATGCAATAAAATGGGGGGATAAGACATTTTTCAGATATATTAGTGAGAAGAGGAAGGGTAAATGTGGTATTTTCAGACTCAAGGGTGCAGGGGGGGAATATGTAGAAGCTGATAAGGATAAAGCGGAACTGCTTAACAAATATTTTTGTTCTGTGTTGACAGATGAAGAACCAGGAGCAGGACCTCAGAAAACACCCAAAAATAAGGACAGAAGCGAGGGACATCTTGAACAATTTTCAGAAGACTGTGTTCGTGAGAAACAAGCTCAACTTAAAGTAGACAAAGCGATGGGACCGGATGGGATACACCCTAAAATACTGAGGGAACTTGGGGACGTTCTAGCAACTCCACTGACTGACCTTTTCAATGCCTCGTTGGATTCGGGAGTGGTGCCAAAGGACTGGAGAGAAGCTCATGTGCTGCCTTTAAACAAAAGCGGAAGTAAGGATGTGGTTGAAAACTACAGGCCGGTTAGTTTAACTTCGGTGGTGAGTAAATTATTGGAAACACTGCTGAAAGAGAAAATAGTAAAGTTTCTGGAGTCCAGCAGATTACAGGATCCGAGGCAGCATGGATTCACCAGAGGCAGGTCTTGTCAGACAAATCTGATTGATTTCTTTGACTGGGTGACCAGGGAGTTGGACCGAGGGACAGCTCTAGATGTGGTGTATTTAGATTTTAGTAAAGCCTTTGACACTGTTCCTCACAGGCGACTTATAAACAAACTGAGCACCCTAGGGATGGACCCTAAAGTTACTGCTTGGGCTATAAATTGGTTGGGTGGGAGGCGACAAAGAGTACAAGTAAATGGAGCTCACTCTGAGGAGAAGGATGTTACCAGTGGTGTGCCCCAAGGATCTGTCCTTGGTCCGATTCTTTTTAACATCTTTGTAGGGTGATATAGCGGAAGGGCTGTCGGGTAAGGTTTGCCTCTTTGCAGATGATACCAAAATCTGCAATAGAGTAGACACCCAGGAAGGTGTAGATAACATGAGGAGGGATCTAGCTAAGCTTGAAGAATGGTCTAGAATTTGGCAGCTGGGATTTAATGTTAAAAAATGTAAGGTCATGCATTTGGGCTGCAGCAATCCAAGGGAGCAATACAGTATAGGAGGTGAAGTACTTTTGTCCACTAAAGAAGAGCGGGACCTAGGCGTGGTTGTGCCTGATGATCTTAAAGTAGCTAAACAGGTAGAAAATGCGATGGCAAAAGCTAGAAAGATGCTTGGGTGCATACGGAGAGGAATGGCTAGCAGAAAAAAGGAGGTGATAATGCCTCTGTATAAGTCTTTGGTGCGACCTCATTTGGAGTATGGTGTGCAATTCTGGAGACCGCACCTTCAAAAGGATGTGAACAGGATGGAGTCGGTGCAGAGGGTTGCTACTAAAATGATTAATGGGCTTCATTATAAGGCATATGAGGACAGACTTAAGGATCTTAACATGTACACCTTAGAGGAAAGGCGGGATAGAGGTGATATGATTGAGATGTTTAAATACCTCCGTGGCATAAATGTTCAGGGAGAGAGCCTCTTTCAATTGAAAGCAAGTTCTGCTACGAGGGGACATGGGATGACGGTGAAGGGAGATAGATTCAGGAGTGATATGCGGAAATATTTCTTTACAGAAAGAGTAGTGGATCCATGGAATAGTCTCCCAGTGGAGGTGGTAGAGATGAGGACAGTAACTGAATTCAAAAAGCATGGGACCAACACAGAGGATCTCTAAAGGTAAAAAGTGGACTGTTGTAGTTGTTGTTATGGAAGGACAGACTAGATAGGCCATGTGGTCTTTTTCTGTCATCATGTTTCTATGTTTCTATGTTTCTACACTGTAAGTTAACAGCATGAACAATGATTGCTTAATTTATACTTTAAGCACTAAAATCGATGAGGTTAATATTTTAAATGAATTATCCAGTTAGCAGCACCTGCTATCTTGATAAGTCACAGAGAGGGATATTCAGCGGTTCAGTCCAGAGAGTGCCACTGAATATTTCCTCTGACAACCTTAGCATATGCAAATAGTACAGAGATGTCTTTACACAGAGCTATGGTAGAGCTCTGAACTTATCTGAATAGTGGCAGTTTTCAGCACCACTATCCAGATAACAATCTGCGCAATTTAGGATGGCAAAAAAAGGTGTTTTAAGTGTTATGTAGAGAGGAGGAGTAACCCAGTAATAAGAGCTGCAGCCTCATGACCAAAAGACCAGGGTTTGATTCCTACTAGCACTCTTCATGTTCTTGGGCAAGTCACCTTACCCCCCTTTGCCTTTGAAGAAAGTCTAGGTAATCTAATTCTGATCACATCTTGCCAAGAAAACCCAGGGGCTGTCGGGTCACCAGGAGTCAGCATTGACAGTGCACACACACAAGTGTGCACTATGTGGATAGTGCTGGTGCTGATGGCTAAACCTAAATATTCATCACCTTCCAGTGACCATAGGAAGGTGTAGGGTAGTTAATGATAAAAATGTTCACACTATGCATAATTAAAAGAGGGTATGATATTTGTAATATTTAAATAGCACATCATACTTTTTGAATGACTTAAGCAACACATATTTATTTTCACTTATGAATAACTGTTCCTCATCTCATAATGCTAATATGATGGATAACAACTAGAATCGTGTCCTTCTTAATTTTCTGGATTAGAAACTTCACTGTGGAAGAGTGGAATTTGTAGTGGATGAGAGCTCTTAAGGAGCAAATAAGGGTCTCAAGCTGATACTCAAAGGTATCTTCTTATTTTTTACCTTTTTAAAATTAAAATTTTAATTCAATGTCTCTTACCCAAGTAACCACCAATACTTCACATTTTTTTTCACATTTCCCCATCTTCTGTTCCAAGATAAATCATTTCTTTAAGGGAAAAAGGTTTTATTTTTATCTACCAGGTTGCAAATTGTGAATTCAAAACTATAGGAGTCTCAGATCACACATCACTAGTCTTCACTGTGGTACTCTATCCTTCACCTTCTAGGTCTCCCAGATGGTATATGAATACCACCTTATTTGCAGATGAGCCCTTGAGTTCTTGGAATTGAATTACACAGCTGGCGTGCTTACCCTTGTATGCTAGGATTTCTCAATTATCTCTGCTGGAGCAGCTTCCAGAAAAAGAAAGCTTAACATGCCCAGCCAAAAAAAAAAAAATCTGAGATATGAAAACAATATTTTGAGTGAAGAGAAAATTGTGTTCTTTCCTTTTGGGTAAAGAACACACTACAAAAGCCTACTCCACAAGATAATTGTCAAAACTTGTATCTCAAGCTCATATTAACTTGATATTTTTGGGACATTATCAAAAATTGTTAGGTTGAAAAGACACTGACATTATTCTGCAATGATAGAGATTTTATATTTGGAAAATTTAGATAGAGAATAGGTAAGACACCAGGTACACATACAGAAATACAAGTAACATATGCAGCTTGCAAAATGCACACAATCAGCAATTTTATAATAAGGTACTATATACAACACCACACAGGATTTTCTCTACAAGGAAAGAACGTGTGTCCTGAGCATTCCTTACAAAAGTATATGCAGTTTGTATTTTATAATTACAATGCATGTGTGCCTGCTCAAAATACTATACATAACCACTAACCAATCTTTTTAAATCTAGGTCTTGGAAGAGGATTGATGGTGGAGATTTGCTCACTTTTCACACTAATAACCAAATCAAAACCCCTAGAAAATTAAATCAAAATTACCATCTTTTTGTCGGATGTTTTCAGGAAAGGAACATTGTATCAAAACTATGTCCACCACACAGTCACATCCATTTTATTATAAAATCATGAAAAAACTTTACTTAGCTGCAAAATGTTTAAGATCGCAGACTTCTTAGGCACGCTCAGGCACGACGTGCACGTTTCGGGTCAGGAACCCTGTTTCAAGTGCTGCCATTATCAACTTCAACCATCTTTGAAATGCCAAAATCAGCTGTTTCCCCTGTTTTGGGGTTTTTTTGTCACTTTTCACACTAGCAAATCTGCCTCTGTGTGCACATTTACAAAATTTGTTTCATGTAAGTTCTGCTATATACACATAGATGATCCTGAAGTTTATAAAATCGAATATATTCATGTTTATACAGTATGGCCGGCATTCTGTACCTCAAATAGTGGGGTTGAACATCTGGGTTGGACGTCCAACCTGTGCTCAGCCCCAGAATGCGATTCCGGTCCAGTTTTCCCCATACATACAAAGCGTTTATGCGGGGAGTGCTGGACAGAGGCGGGAGGAGGTGGGACAGAGGCAGAGCAGGGGAGTGGCAAAGTGCCTGTAAAGGGCCTATTCAGGTCAGGGCCTTGTACGTCAACCGGCACACAGCTGCATGCCTGGCTTATTCCACCCCAAAAGATGGAATAAGTCACAGGTGTCCCCCACACTGCGCACTGCACTCACCCACAACACGCGCGTCTGGCCATGCTGTGCCCCTGCAGCCACGATCCGGGCCATGGGGCCTCCAGTGCTGGCTGGATAGCAATCTGCAAGGGTAGAGTGGTGTGGAGGAGTGGCCTAGTGGTTGTGGCAAGGTACTTCAGGCCAGAAGGTCAGGGGTTCAAATCCCACTAGAGGACAGCAACCTTGAGCTGGAAGGACTGGGGTTTCTAGTCCCACAGGCACTCCTTGTGGTCTTGGGCAAGCCACTTAGCCCTCCATAGCCCATGTTCCCTGTAAAATAGTTATCTCCAAGTTATAATGCCCTGTTCAATGTAATTTCAGTGTAAACCACACTGATGCAGAATAACACACTATATAAGAGAATTAAAATAAATAAATAGAGATGGGCCATGGCATTCAAAGCCATCAGATTATTATTTATTTTAATTTAGCGGCATTTTTATACTACCGTTATCTACAAGCCATGGCAGTTTACATAGAACAATAAACTAAACATTTTACATTAAATATTTGTTAAAGGTTAAATTAACTGAACACATCATAACTATTTACATCAAACTTAACTGACTGTGACATGAGTATATGAAGAATTATGTTGGTGCTACGGAGGTTTCCGGTGCAGATCTGATGGATGAGGGTTCAGAGTCTATGCCAAAGTGTTCCAAGAAGAGGTGTTTTTTTAACTTACACCGAAATTCAGTGAGGACTGTGATGGTCTGTATTTATGGAGTGAGGGCGTTCCAGAAGAGTGGGGCATAGAATGAGAAGACTCGGTGGAACCTGCATTGTTGGATTGGGTAAAAGTAGCTGGAACTGAGAGAAGGTTGTTATTGGTGGAACGTGTTGATCTCTTGTGGAGTGATTGTTGAAGAAGGGGACAGAGGATGTTTGCAGAGAGTTTGTGGATGATTTTGAATGTGGTCAGAACTACTTTGTAGTTGATTCTCACTTGGATGGGGAGCCAGTGGAGGGCTTTCAGAGTGGGAGTGATATACTCTCATGGGACTTTGCCAGTGATTATTCTGGCTGCAGAGCTTTGGGCAAGCTGTAAGGGTAATAACGTGGCTTTAGGGAGGCCCTGGTAAATTATGTTTGCATAGTCCAGGATGGGAGTGATGAGGGCTTGCCATACATTTCTGAAATCGTTGGGGTCCAGAAGTGGGTGAAGGTGTAGAGTTTTCATTTTAAAGAATGCTGTCTTGGTGACTTGTTTAATGTGGTGTTGGAAGCTGAGGTGATAGTCTAGTGTGATGCCTAGGTATTTTAAGAATTGTTTGACCTGTAGGGTGAGGTTCGCCAGCTTGATAGTAGATGGTGAGGTGAAGAATGGATGTTTGGAGATAATGAGGACTTCTGTTTTGCTGGAGTTGATATGCATGTTGTGGCTTCTAGGCAATTGCTGATTGTGGAATAGTCTGGGTTGGTAGTGGAGATTGGGATGTATATCAGAATGTCATCTGCATACAGATAATGGGTTTTATGTTGTTTTATGAGCATGCATAAGGGTTGAATGAAAATGTTAAATAGCAGAGAAGATAAGGCTGAGCCTTAAGGTAAGCCTTGTAGCAGATGGAAAGGTTTGGAAGTGTCAGATCAGATTCTTACATTTTGTGATTGGTTGAAGAGGTATGATGTGAACTACTGTAGAGCTGTATCTCTGATTCTGATTGAGTGTAGGCAGGAGTTTAGTCGGGCATGGATGATTGAGTCAAAAGCTGCTGAGATGTCGAGAAAGATAAGAACAAATCCTTTATATACTTTCTGTGTACCTTTAATTATGTTGTAGTGTTGAAGTGGTTGATATAGAAGGGCAGATTAGATAGGCCTTGCGGTCTTTTTCTGCAGTCATATTTCTATGTTTCTAAGTTGTCGAAGTGGGAGGTCAGAAGGGTTTCAGTGCTGTATTATGGTCTGAAGCCATGTTGGTGTTAATCGAGTGGCATGTGGGTGTCTATGAAATCTTGTAGCTGAAGCTCCACTGCCTTTTCAATAATTTTGGCCAGGGATGCTGCATGATTCTTGAACAGGGGTCTGATTGAGGCTTGCTTGAGGGGGGTTGGTATGCGGTCGAGCATCAGAGATGCATCGACTATGTGGATAATGCTTGGAGCAAAGTCATGTTTTGTCATCTTGATCCACGTGATGGGGCATGGGTCGAGTGATGAGGTGGTACATTTAAGGTTTGCTATGATGCCGATGATCTCTCTGGTTGACAGCTGCCTTTAGGATGACTAGGTTTTGTTCTCCGGAGGGTTAGTGGAGTAAGTGGCAGGCAGGTGGTGCAGTAGGTTGGTCGGTTGTCTGGTTTGAAGGAATTGTGCCATGGTGTCAGGTGCTAAGTTGGGGTTATATTTCATGTCAGTTGGAGCTTTGAGTAGGTTCAGAGCTATTTCAAAAGCTCTCTGGGGCAGTTAAGAGAGGCATTTAGAAGCTTGGTGTGAAATTCTTTTTTTGAGTGAAGTATGAGTGCATAGTAGTCTGCCTGAGCATTTAAGTAGGCTAAGAGGGAGGTAGAGCATTTTAGTTTTTTCCATCTACATTCAAGTTTTCTGAGATTATTTTTAAGTTTTCTAAGTTGAGGGGTGAACCATGGCGTTTTGTGAAGTCGATTTGTCTTGGGTGTATTGTTGGGTAGAGTTGTGTAGGTGGAAATGTTAGTGTTCCATTCGGATATAAAGGAATGAATACTGGATGTGTTGATCTCAGGGAGTGGTGGGATGATGCTTGTGAAATTGTCTTTATCGAAAGTCTTGAATCTTCAATGGTTTGGTGAGGCTGAATTGTAGGAGATAGCTGTAGGTTTGTGTGGCTGCAGATAGCTCATTGTGCAGGCTGCAGATAGACAGTTCATTGCCATGGCGCTAGAACACCACAGCTGATGTGCCCTATCAGTGGCATTCTGGTATCAGGATGGGAAGCTCCCCATACGCTGATCTCATCAGCATATAGAGAGCGCCCAGATGTTCAAGTCCCCGATTCTGCTGTCGCGGGTACGTCCGGGATATGCGGTGGCAAAATCGGGTCCATCTCCCGCACATCCGGTTTTTGCATGGCCAATGCGGCCATACATGTGGGAACCAGAATGTGCCTTTATGTCTCCTGTTATGGATCTCATCAGTAAGGAAGACCCAGTAACAGCAAGCAGGCAAAATTCATAGACAAGCTCTCACCTGGATGAGTGCCCCCAGACCAGGGAATATCAGACATGATCTTCTGCCTGTAATGGCTGCCTTTGCTTCAAGTAGAGCCTGCCAATACTAGTGGCCACCAGAATACATCTTCCAGAAACTGAAAGCCCCAGGCAGAGCATGGAATGTTGGGAGAACCCAGAGCATATGGGCATTCACCAACAGAATGTAGTGAAAGAGTAGGACCAGATCTCAGCAGGGAGCTTATACTGCATCAAGACGGTTTCTACACAGCAATATTAGGATCAGGAATGTAAACATAATATACCAAGAAATTCAGAGCTTAGGGCAACAATGTTCTATTGATCAAGTTCTTTCAAAGAGAGTAAATAAAGAAACAGTTTAAATATAAATCCAACAGTAACAAGATGGCTCTCAGGAAGAATTAGCAACGATAAAGAAGATGGCAGAAACTACCCTTCCTGGAGTGGTATGCAGACCTCTGCTGCTAGGTCAGAGGCTCACCCTAACAAATTCCATTAAGAATTGAGCCACATGCAGGCTGATGGTGGAATGCCACATTACCCCCAACTCTCACTAGCAGCTCCTGGTGACCCACTGGGTGTTTGACCAAATATTGTTTTTTAGGAGCGGAGGCATATGAATGTCAGCCAAATTGACGCAGAACCTCTCCTCTGGACTGAATACCTTTTAGTGCACTATATATTGCATTTCCTGGCAGTATTCTGGAGTCCAAAATCTCTTTCATTTCAATTTTTGGCTACCCATCATCATAAAGTGGTTCTGGGGAGCTCCTTATTTGCCAAAAAGATCAATCATAACAGGTTTCAGTAGGGACACATAGAAGATGGACAATAGTTTGAGGGAGTCTGGAGGCTGTAAATGCACACATCGGGTTATTTATTTATTTTTGTGATGGCATAAGGCCAGATGAATATACAGTAGGAACTAATTTAGTACATGGGAGCTTCAGACACATATTCCTTGTGGATAATGAAACTTTATTGCCCACACTGGACTAAATCTCTGGCCTGAAATACCTGTATGCAATCTTATTTTGTTGTGCCACTGCTTTCTTTAGGCTCTGCTTTACCTTTTTCCTGGGAACCAGACTCAAAATCACAAATGAAATTTAATGTGGATAAGTGCAAAGTTGTGGAACTAGGAAAGAACAACCTAAACTATGCTTACACGATACAAGGTTCCACATTAGGAACCACCACCCAGAGAAAAGATATAGACATCATTGTGGATAATAAGATGAACCCCTGCACCCAGTGTGCAGTGGCAGCAAGAAAGCAACTAGAATGCTAGGAATCAAAAGGAAAGGCGTGGAGAATAAAACCAAGGGTATTATAATGCCTCTGTATCATTCCATGGTGCCACTGCACCTGAATATTGTGTGCAAGGCCGGCTGCCATATCTTCAGTCGGATATAGCAGACTTAGAAAAGGTACAGAGAAGAGCCACCACAATTGTAAAGGGGATGGAAGGATACCCCTATGAGGAAAGGCTTAAAAGGTTAGGGCTCTTCAACTTGGAAAAGAGAGGGCTGAGGGGAGATATGATAGAAGTCTATAAATTAATGAATGGAATGGGTTAATGTAGATCGGTTGTTTATGCCATCAAAAAGTAGAAAGACTAGAGGACCCACAATGAAGCTAACCCATTAAAGACTAATAAGAGAAACCCATTTAAGACTAATAATAGAAAATATTTTTTCACTTAATGCGTAAGCAAACTTTGGAATTCGTTACTGGAGGATATAATAAAAGCTGTTAATGTAGCTGGGTTTAAAAAAGGTTTGGACAAGTTCCTGGAGGAAAGGCCAATAAACCATTATTAAAGAGGACCCGGGAAATCCACTGCTTACCGCAGGACAAAAATTGTGGAATATGTGCATCTTTTTGGAAAACTGACATGTACTTGTGATCTGGATTGGCCGCTGTTGGAAATAGGATGCTGGGCTTGATGGACCTTGGTTTGACTCAGTATGGCATTTCTTATGTTCTTATAAGTCAACACAAATCATTGAAAGAATTGCTCCAGGTCTTGATTGTTTTTTTCTGTCTGGCTATTAGTCTTTGGATGGTATCCAGGAGTCCTGGAGAGTGATAGAAAAATTATTACAAAAGGCCATGGAGAATCATGGAAATAAATTGTGGGTCATGATCACTGTAGAGGCTGCAATCTCATGAATGTTTATAATTTCCTTAGAAAATATGACTGTCAGTTTAGGGAGTGGACAGCAGTAGGATATCTGTACAGGTGTTGGAAGGCAGAAGGTCAGTTATAAAGTCCCTGGAAAGGTAGAACCAAGGCTTAACTGACCCACAAAGTGGCTGCAGGAGGCTACAAGGATAACTATGAGAAATCTTGGTCCTAGTTCACATTGGGCAGGCAAGAACATAGGATGGGCAGTCTTTGTACAAAGAGAGCAAACAGAAAGAACTGGAGATTAGTTCATTAATCTTTTTAACCTCATAGGTGACCAGAACACTTCAAAGCATGTCTTCACTTGAACACTTCCTTAATAAAAAGTACTAGAAACAAAAGTGTGGCCTGAAGGGACAGGGCCCAGGAATTCCATAACAAGGGATTCTTGAGGAATCTTAGAAGCTCCAGATTCTTGATGGTCATATTTATATTGTCAGCATTGTAAGCCATCTCTTGATTAAATCCAAAGTGTCCCCAGAGGTAAACTGTTGAGAGAACATATTGGCCTTGATGTTCTTCGAGCCTGGATGATAGAACATAAGCTGAAACTAAGCAAAGAATAAGCCCAGTGGCCTCAAAGTAAAGAAGATTCTTGTGGAGATTTTACATCATAATTGTGCTCAGTAGGGAAAGGCTTTCTAGGAAGACTAATCACATGGATGGAGCCGAGCTTCAAGGTGGTCTATGATATAAGACCACCTCAGTTTCAACTTCTGATGCCTCCACCTACAGGTTAAATGCCTGGACAAATAGCAGAGTTAGAGTTGTTCCGATTTGTCAAAGGTTTCCTTGAGCTTTGGGGTTCCAAGAGTTCTTAGGGATCTTTTCTGAGTCAAAGCAATAAGTCAAGGTGCCTTAGAGAAGTTCTGTATAAACCACCTATAACAATTGGGGAAGCCCATGAACCACTGAAAAACCTGAATGCCTACAGGAACAGGTCACTTGAGCAATGCAACAACTTTGCTGAGATCCATCTCAAATCCTTTATCCCAGATTCTAGATCCTGGAAACAACATTTGCTTTTGTTTGAAAACACATTTCTTGATTTTAGTGAAGAGCTGGTGTGATGTAGCCATACAAGGATCTCTTGAGCACAATGCTTATGGCTAATCAAGTCAGGAGAGAAATTCAGGATATCCTCAAGATAGGCTACCATGAACTACAAAAGGAGAGCCCGCTGAAAGCAATGAGAAATTAAAACTTTACTCTCAGGAGGTGATGTACATGTAAAGTTCCAGCACTATCAGAAAGAATTATGCATGCAGCTTATTAGCATATATTTGCATGCTAATTGTGCTAAGATTAGTCAATGACTTCTGCTTTAGCACTAATTTTTTTTTTGTGTTTCCATCTTGGCTATATTGGAATTAATCATAGTACACAAAAAGTTTGCACTGAACTGGAAGTAAACCATTACTGAGTTTAAGTGATGCTTTCAGGAAAACTAAAAGACTGTAAGATTATGGAAGTTACGAACTTCTATCTCCATGGTGAAGCAGAACAGCATTCATTTAAAATGTTTGTGCACTTCATGCACTCAGAGAATACGATACTTTGGAAATGGATGTAGAAATATAAAGGAAATGAGTGATGTATGAAGCATAGTTACTCACCTGTAACAGGTGTTCTCCAGGAACAGCAGGAATCAGTCCTCACATATGGGTGACGTCGGCGGCGGCGACGGAGCCCTCGTGCAGAGCAATTCCCCAGCTTTCAAAGAAAGCCATTGGGATTGCATAGCGCATGCGCGGTCCCCTTCCCGCCCAAGGGTGCCATCTTGTTCAGTCAGATGACATAGCTAAAAAGACAGCAAAATGAGGAAAAGTAATCAAAGGACTGCAACTCCAAGAGAGGAGGACTGATTCCTGCTCCAGGGGAGGGGGACTGATTGCTGCTGTCCCTGGAGAACACCTGTTACAGGTGAGTAACTACGCTTTCTCCAGGAACAAGCAGGAAGTCAGTCCTCACATATGGGACTCCCTAGCTATAGGCTACCGAGAACCCATAGCTGAAATGGCTCCCTCTAGAAGAGCCGCGGCAGCAGTGATAGGATTTTTCTCAGAGAACACAACCCCCACGGTAGCCTGACACCAAAGGGTTGGAGGGTAGGAGTTGCCTAAACCTCGAACAGATTACGGAGTACCGCCTGACCGAAAACACTGTTCCGCTGGGACTCTCTCTCCAGGCAGTAGTGGGCTGCAAAAGACTGGCTTAAAGACCAAGTTGTGGCCCTGCCAACGGAACAGAGCGGTGGTTAGCCACTGATGCGGCCTTAGCCCTGACAGAGTGGGCCATGATTCGGCCCTGTAGCTGGAGGTCAGCTGCCCTATATGCCCAGATAAAACAATAGACACACGTTCAGTATAACATATAGAGGGATTATAGTGATAAATAAATTAACTTCTTCCTTTCTTCTTATTTACTCACATTACATTAAAAATTATCATCCAGAGGTCTCAGATAAGCTACTGTTCCCCGTACTTTTAACTCGTCTGTATGCCCAGGCAATGCAATCTGCCACCCAGGTGAATAAAATGCGCTTGGAGACAGGTAGACCCGGTTTACTAGGGTCATAAGAGACGAAGAGCTGGGAAGCTCTCTGATGTCCCCGCGTATGCTCCAGGTAGAAGGCAAGCGCCCTCTTACAGTCCAGGGTATGCAGAACCGCTTCTGTCCTGCTGGTATGTGGCCTGGGGAAGAAGGTTGGAAGAACCACCTCTTGGTTAAGGTGAAACGAGGAAACCACTTTTGGGAGGAACTTGGGGTGAATACGTAGGACCACTCTGTTTTTGTAAAACCGTGTATACGGTCTATCTGATACTAAAGCTTGCAGCTCGCTCACACGTCGAGCAGACGTGAGTGCCACCAGAAAGAGTGCTTTCCAGGAAAGGAAGCGGAGATGACAGGTGGACATTAGTTCAAAAGGTGGGCAAGTAAGCCACTGCAAGACCACATTTAAGTCCCACTCTGTAGCCAGTGGGTGAATTGGAGGCTTCAAGAGCAGGAAGCCACTGAGGAATTGGGATACCAAAGGGTGAGCTGAAAGAGGTAGCCCGTCCACTGGAGAGTGGTTAGCTGATAGCGCACTCAGGTGGACCCTGACAGAGTTAGACTTGAGGCCTAACTCCGAGAGGTGGAGAAAGTACTGCAATACCTGAGGTACTTGACAAGTGAATGGGTTCTCCTTATTCTGGGCACACCACCCTTCAAATCTACCCCACTTGAGCGCGTAGGATTTTCTAGTGGATTGCCTCCTAGAGGCCAGCAACACCTTCTCAACCTCCTTGCCAGGCTATTAAGTTGAGGGATCTGAGATTGGGGTGTAGCAAGGAACCCTGTTCCTGGGTCAAGAAGTCGGGCTGCACCCCCAATGGGAGTGGAGTTTCAACCGCCAGTTGAAGGAGAAGAGGGAACCAAGGCTATCTGGGCCACATGGGGACTAACAGGATGAACGAGGCCTTCTCCTGAAGAATCTTAAACAGAGTGCGTGCCACCAGGGGCGTGGGTGGGAACGCATAGAGAAGGCCCTGTGCCCACGAGATCAGGAAAGCATCCACCGCCGCGCTCAGCGGATGCGGCTGCCTGGAGCAGAACCGGGGCAACTGATGGTTTTGCGGATTGGCAAAGAGATCCATAGATGGGAGACCCCAACGGTTGAAGATCCGCTGGGCCACATCCCAGTTCATTTGCCATTCGTGAGGCTGAAGAATCCTGCTCAACATGCCGGCCAGGAGTTTCTCCTGACCTGGCAGATAAACTGCCTTTAGGGACATCTGATGTGCCACTGCAAAAGAGCAGAGGTCCAGAGTTTCCTGGCATAGGATGTGAGATTCTGTGTCCCCCTGTTTGTTGATGTAGAACATCACTACCTGATTGTCTGTCTGTATCAGCACCGACTGATGTGCAAGAAGATGACAGAAGGCTTGAAGAGCTAGGCGGATGGCTCGAAGCTCTAGAAGATTGATCTGAAGTGTGGCCTCTGAGTGCATGAACCCTGGCAATGGGCACCCCAGCCCAGCAAGGGGGCATCTGTTGTCAGCACTCTGGTGTGAGAGGGAGGTTGGAATGGTACTCCCTGAAGCAGGTTGGGAGGAGAGGGTGAAGCCACCATTGCAAGGCTGTCACCAGTAGCTTGGAAATTGCTACCCTGTCTCTGAGGTGGACAGTGGCTTGCGTCCCCTGGTCTCTGAGGCCCCATTGAGCTGTGCGCATGTGGAATCGAGCATATGGAGTCACATGCACCATGGAGGCCATGTGGACCAGGAGGCATAGGAAGACCCTTGCGGAGACTTGAGGTTTGTGCTGGACCTGCTGTACCAAGTCCAGCAACCGCCTTGCCCTGTCCAACAGTAGGTAAGCCCTTGCCTGAAGTGTGTCCAGTCTTACCCCTAAGAACTCCAAGTTCTGAGTGGGGAGTAAAGTGGACATTTTGTGATTTATAACAAACCCTAGGTGCTGGAGCAGGGTTACTGCGCAAGCAGTGGCCTGCTGTGCCTCCTGTGCCGATTGGCCCCTGATGAGCCAGTTGTCCAAGTATGGAAAGACGAAGACTCCCTGGCTTCTGAGGAAGGCTGCTAGGCATTTGGTGAATACTCTGGGAGCAGAAGCTAGGCCAAAGGGAAGCACATTGTACTGGAAGTGGTTTCCTCTGACCACAAACCTGAGGTCTTGTCTGTGGTCTGGGTGTATGAGGATGTGAGTATAAGCATCCTTTAAATCTAAGGAGCATAGCCAGTCTCCCTGGTGAAGGTAAGGCAGTAGGATCCCAATGGAAAGCATCTTGAACTTTTCCCTCACCAGGAACTTGTTCAGATTTCGCAAGTCCAGGATGGGGCATAGGCCTCCTTTTCTTTCTGGTATGAGGAAATACCTGGAGTAGAAGCCTTGCCCCTGCAGGTGGTGGGGCACCAGTTCCACCGCCTGATCCTTTAGCAGACCTGTCAACTCCTGCAGGAGGAGGTTCCTGTGAAGAGGGGGCCTGAGAGGCTCTCCTGGGAAAAAGGAAGTGGGCACCTGGTTGAAATGCCCTGCTGGACTACTTTCAAAACCCAAGAGTCGGTAGTAATGGCTGGCCACCTGTGAGCATACAGGGCCAGCCTTCCTCCTGTGCAGGGCCAAACCAATGGTGGGAGAGGAGCTATGCATTGGGAGTCAAAAAACCCCTCCCGGCTGGGTAGGAGCTGGAGCTGGAGGCTTGGGGGCTTCGGCTTATGTGGGCCATGCCCCTGTCCTCTGGCCTGCTGTCCCTGTTTGGGAGCTGGGGTGGCCGGGTAAGTGGGGTAGTTTCTGTAAGCCGTACCCTTCCTCGGGAAAAAGAGCTTTCCCAGAGGCCTTCTTCTTGTAAGAAGGTGCAGATGTCTTCTTCGACAACCTTGTCCGGGTCAAGTACTCGGACTCGATTTATGCAGCTTTCTCTGTCTTGAGTTTGCCAAAGAGGTTGTCTCCTCGGCACGGGACATCGACCAACTTGTCTTGATCCCATGGCTCCAGGTCCGATGACATGAGCCAGGCCTGATGGCGTGTACCGATGCCGGCCGCGACTACTTGGGCCAAAGCCTCGAAGCTGTCGTAAGCTGCTCAAGACATGAACTTCGAGCACTCTCAGATCCCCGTGGACAAGGCTTTGAAGCACTGCAAGGGTTCCTCAGATAGACCAGCCGAGAACCCGTCAATCTCCTTTGCCAGGTCCTGCAAGTACATGCTCATGTACAGCTGGTAACTTTGGCCACGGCATGACAGCATCGAGTCCTGGTAGCACTTTCTGCTGAGGGCGTCCAGGTTCTGGGCCTCCCGGACGGGAGGCACCGAGGAGTGCGTCTTTTGGCTTTTCAGCCGTTGCATGGCCAATTCCACAACCATGGAGTTGTATGGCAGCTGCGCTTTCTGGAACACAGGACTCTTGCGGACTTGATAGATGGAATCGGCCCACTTGCTGAGCACTGGCATTGAGGCTGGGGAGTCTCACATGCGGAGCATCAGCCGTTCCAACTTCGGAGGCCCCGGTACAGTAAGGGCCTCCTTCGGGGGAGATTCATACTGGAGGGCATCGAGCTCCTCGGCTCGAGGCTCCTCCTCGGCGTCCACAGGGAATGCCAAAGACTTGTCCATGTCCCTGACGAAGTCTGAGAACTGAGTGTCCTCCAGAGGGGACCTATTCCAAGGCTCTGAATCCAGAGAGAACGATGGGATACACCGGGTTCAGTTGGTGTCTGGGGAGTCTTCCTCCTCCTTCTCCCCCACCGAGTCCTCCGAGGAGGACTCGATGGGATCTGGCCTCGAGGGCTTCGAGCCCCAATGCCCCAACGCCAAGGGCACCGGCGTCGATGACCTCGGTCCCGAACGGGAGGTCGAGGGGTACCTTGGTCGAGGATCGACTCGAGATCTGATCGATTCGAGGATCGGCTCGGCCTCCAGTGTTGACTTTGACGTCGAAGTTCCGGTGGTCGGGGCAGATGGACCAGCGAGGCAGGCCATCAGCGCCCACTGCTGCTCCATGAAGGCAGCCATGCTGCTCTCCAGGGCTGCCAACCTGAGACCGAGCTCAGAAGGCTCCGCAGCTCTTGGCTCTGGTCCCAGCGTTGTCGGGCCCGATGCCGGCTATCCCCGAGGAGAGTCCACGAAGACAACAGAAGTTACCTTGTCCGACGTCTCTGGCTCCTTGTGAGGTTGTTTAGCCGTCCACTCTGACTCCGAAGACCCGGGGCGGCGGTCCGGGCTCCGCGGCCTGGAACCCGAGGGCCCAAGCCGATCAGAGGCATCCAGCGATGCCACCCTCATGAGTTTCTTCTTCCTCCGGTGTTCCCTGGAGGGAGACCCCCGCTCAGAAGACCCACGACGGTGCTTGGGCTCCGATTCCTGATATGTTGAAGCTTCTGACGAGGTTCGGGTCCGGGAAAATGCGGACTCAGGAAAAGTCCTGTCACGCTGATGCTGCCTGCTCTTCAAGGACTTCGAAGACATCTTACCACATGGCCCACAGACCACCGGGTCATGGTCAGGGCCGAAGCATCGGAGGCAGCAGTCGTGTGTGTCGGTGAGAGACATCAACTTCTTACACCGATCACACTTTTTAAACCCGCTGGCAGCCATGTGGGGGAAAAAGGGCCCCTGCGAGGTCAAACGACCGGACTGCCAATGAAAAATAAACAGAGCGCGAACGCTAGTCACGAAGGAGAAAAACGAAAAATATGGCCGGACTCGATATCGGTGTACCGAGCTGAAGGCAGGAAGGGGAACCGGTGTCGAACTGGAAAGCTGAAAAATTAAATCAACTTTTCTACTTTTTCCACGGTGAAAACATGACTACGTCGGTTGGGCTCCGCGGAAAAAAGAAGACTGAGCAAGATGGCACCCTTGGGCGGGAAGGGGACCGCGCATGCGCGATGCAATCCCAAAGGCTTTCTTTGAAAGCTGAGGAATTGCTCCGCACGAGGGCTCCGTCGGTGCCGTCGTCACCCATATGTGAGGACTAACTTCCTGCTTGTTCCTGGAGAATCAGGTAATTTCCAAAATGAAGTCATTATGATGAATTCTGTCTCTCTAATGCTTCATATACCAAAAGTCTAGTATTTGTAATGTTTTTAACCCTAGTTATAATTTGCCATGTGTTTTTGTCATTCATAATCAAATTATGAAGCAGTCTGATAAGTATGTTGACAGCCCTTCATTCAGATTAAGAATTACCTCTGCTAGCCTGCTGATACATTCTATTTGCTTTGGTATAAGAATATGGTTAGGAAAAAATACAGGTCTCTTTTTCCAGTCTGAATATGTCATACAGCCAAAGATGCAATTCCACTTTATTGCTGGGTCATTGTAATGAATTACTAGATCTGGTGTCACCTAATGGGTTTAGATATGTTTATTAAATTCAAAAGAATTGTTATATATAATTTCCAGTTTGGGTCTGCTATATAAAAGGATTTTATCCATGTGGAAAGTATTTTGAAAAAAGTCCTGCATGGTTAACACCTGTTTTTATGCATTCTCATGGAACCTTTTTTATAAAGTCAGGTATGTACATATTTGAATTTATAAAATAAGGACGTAAACAGTGGATACATGTGGCAAATCTAGGTGCAAGCACTTACATAAATTTGCACTCCACCCTTGCTCTATCTATATGCCCATCCAAAGTGAAAGTACATGTCAGTGGCATGATATATATATTATAGAACAGTGACCGGCTAAACTATATGCATAAAGGCCCATCCATGCGCATAAATTTTATTTATTTTTATTATTTACATTCTCTTATATACCGCGCTATTCTGCATCAGTGCGGTTTACATTGAACAAACTGAAATTACATTGAACAGGGCATTAAAACTTGGAGATAACTATTTTACAGGGACATGGGCTATGGAGGGTTAAGTGGCTTGCCCAAGACCACAAGGAGCACCTGTGGGACTAGAAACCCCAGTCCTTCTGACCCAAAGTTGCTGTCCTCTAGTGGGATTTGAACTCCTGACCTTTGGGCCTGAAGTACCTTGCCCCAACCACTAGGCCACTCCTCCACTCCTAAAATAAATTACTGAAAAAAACATGATTTACATTAGGATGCTCCTTGTAAAATTACCCCTTCTGAGGGTCATTTTATAAATTCCCATGGAACCAACATGCATTAGCAGGAATGTATTTGAGGCTTATTTTATAAAGTAAAATACACACATACTTAATTTTATAAAGGATGGGCATAAGTGGTGTGATTGTGCATTAAAGAATTCATGTCTCTTTCATCTGCTCTATAGCAGATGTAAATGTTCCCATCTCGATTTTTCCAGACCAATGAGTACTTTTTAGTATTTTATGACTTGTGCACATCATTTTGCACTCTGCCCAAATCCCATCCCTATGTACATCTACACTGAAAGTATGCACTAAGAACATAAGAACATAAGATATGCCATACTGGGTCAGACCAAGGTCCATCAAGCCCAGTATCATGTTTCCAACAGTGGCCAATCTAGTTCATACGTACCTAACAGTATCCCCAAAAGACAAAGGTTCCACAATGCTTGTATTGGGTCAAGCATTCATATCCTGGGTCCCTTTCTAATAATGGTTTATGGACCTTTCCTCCAGTAACTTGTCCAAACCTTTTTTAAACCCATTTACACTAACAGCCTTTACTACATCCTCCGGTAACAAATTCCAGAGTTTGATTACACGTTGAGTGAAAAAATATTTTCTCTTATTTGACTTAAATAGTTTACCCTGTAGCTTCATTGCATGTCCCCTAGTCTTTCTATATTCTGATAGCGTAAACAATTGATCTACGTTTACCCGTTCCACTCCATTCATTAATTTATAGACCTCTATCATATCTCCCCTCAGCCGTCTCTTTTCCAGGTTGAAGAGCCCTAACTTTTGTAGTCTCTCTTCATAGGAGTAGCCTTCCATCCTCTTTACCATTTTGGTGGCTATTTTCTGTACCTTTTCCAATAACGCTATATCCTTTTTAAGATACCGTGACCAGAATTGCACACAATATTCAAGGTGCGGTCATACCATGGAACGATACAGAGGCATTATAATATCCTTTGTTTTATTTTCCAATCCTTTCCTTATGATACCTAGCATTCTATTTGCTTTCTTGGCTGCTGCTGCACACTGGGCGGAGGGTTTTAACATGTTATCCACGATGAATCCTAAATCTTTTTCCTGGGTGGTGGTTCCCAATGTGGAACCTTGCATTGTGTAACCATAGTGTGGATTGTGCTTTCCTAGGTGCATAACTTTGCACTTGTCCACATTAAATTTCATCTGCCATTTGGATGCCCCATCTTCCAATTTATCCAGATCCTCCTGCAGTTTTCCACAGTCCTCTTGGGTTTTAACAACTTTAAACAGTTTTGTGTCGTCTGCAAATTTGATAACCTCACTCGTTATTCCCTTTTCCAGGTCATTTATGAATATGTCAAAAAGTAGCGGACCCAGTACAGATCCCTGGGGTACTCCACTAGTCACCTTTTTCCATTGGGAAAATTGGCCATTTAGTCCTACCCTCTGCTTTCTATCTTTTAACCAGTTCCCGAGCCACAATAGGAGTTACAAATGTCCTAACAGCAGCAACTACTTAAAGTACGTATAAAGTGCCATTCACATGTAAGTCCTTGAAAATAGCTGACTTAAGTACATAAATGGTGTGTTTCTTTAAACAGATCCCTATAACATACCCCTCTGAGGAGAGGATTAAAAGGTTAGGGCTCTTCAACATGGAAGAGACAGCTGAAGGGTGGAACGGGCAAATGTAGATCGATTCTTCATGCCATCAAAAAGTAGAAAGACTAGGGGACATGCAATCAAGCTACAATGTAACCCATTTAAGACTAATAAGAGAAAATTCTTTTTCACTCGAGTAATCGAACTCTGGAATTCATTACTGGAAAAAGTAGTAAAAGCTGTTAGTGTAGCTTGGTTTAAAAAAGGTTTGGACAAGTTCCTGGAGGAAAGCTGCATAAACCATTATTAAAGAGTACCTGGGTAATCTACTGCTTACCCCAATACAGGCAATGTGGAACCTATGTGTCTTTTTGGGAAACTGCTAGGCACTTGTGACCTGGATTGGCCACTGTTCGAAACAGGATACTGGGCTTGATGGACCTTGGTCTGACCCAGTATGGCATTTCTTATGTTCTTAGCATCAGTCCTTTTGTGTTTATAGGGAAAATGCTAAGTATATAGGTTTCTTAGTTGACATATTATATCTTTGTAGAAAGTATTACCTTATTGTACCACACCCTTTAGCTGCAGAGGTAAGAGGTATTCCTAGAAACTGTATGGGAAGAAAACTATGCATGTGGATGGATGATTTTTATAAAAGTCTGAACCATCAGAGCTCATATATTGTTAAAATGGTAAATAAAGGTAAAAGGAAAAGGAGACCGCTATGGCTTTCAAAAGAAGTAGCTGAAAAAGTGAAGAAAAAGAGGGAGGACTTCATGAAATACAAGAGATCAAAGAGAGAGGAAGACAGGCAACTATATTTGGAAAAACTTAGAGAAGCTAGCAAAGTAGTCTGGAAAGCAAAGATTCAAAAAGAGGAGGAAATAGCCAATGCAATAAAATGGGGGGATAAGATATTTTTCAGCTATGTTAGTGAGAAGAGGAAGGGCAAAAATGGTATTGTCAGACTCAAGGGTGAAGGGGAGGAATATGCAGAAGATGATGAAGATAAAGCAGAATTGCTTAACAAATATTTATGTTCTGTGTTCACAGATGAAGAACCAGGAGGACCTCAGAAAACACCCACAAACACGAACAGAAGCGAGGGGTGTCTTGAACAATTTTCAGAAGACTGTGTTCATGAGGAACTAGCTAAACCTAAAGTAGACAAAGCGATGGGACCGGATGGGATACAGCCTAGAATACTGAGGGAACTTGGGGACATTCTAGCAGCTCAACTGACTGACCTTTTCAATGCCTCGTTGGAGTCAGGAGTGGTGCCAAAGGACCGGAGAGAGGCTCATGTGGTGCTTTTACACAAAAGCGGAAGTAAGGATGTGGTTGAAAACTACATGCCGGTTAGTTTAACTTCAGTGGTGAGTAAATTACTGGAAACGCTGCTGAAAGAGAAAATAGTGAGGTTCTGGAGTCCAGCGGATTACAGGATCCGAAGTAGCATGGATTCACCAGAGACAGGTCTTGTCAGACAAATCTGATTGATTTCTTTGACTGGAT
Organism: Ichthyophis bannanicus; assembly: GCA_033557465.1. NCBI lineage: Eukaryota > Metazoa > Chordata > Amphibia > Gymnophiona > Ichthyophiidae > Ichthyophis > Ichthyophis bannanicus. Next base: position 727,585,836 of record CM066036.1, on the reverse strand, counting down.
GACCAGGGAGCTGGACCGAGGGAGAGCCCTAGATGTGGTGTATTTAGATTTCAGTAAAGCCTTTGACACCGTTCCTCACAAGCGACTTATAAACAAACTGAGCACCCTAGGGATGGACTCTAAAGTTACTGTTTGGGTTAGAAATTGGTTGAGTGGGAGGTGACAAAGAGTACAGGTAAATGGAGCTTACTCTTAGGAGAAGGAAGTTACCAGTGGAGTGCCCCAGGGATCTGTCCTTGGTCCGATTCTTTTTAACATCTTTGTAAGTGATATAGCGGATGGGCTGTCGGGTAAGGTTGTCCCCTTTTGTGGATGATACCAAAATCTGTAATAGAGTAGACACCCAGGAAGGTGTAGATAACATGAGGAGAGATCTAGATAAGCTTGAAGAATGGTCTAGAATTTGGCAGCTGGGATTTAAAGTTATAAAATGCAAGGTCATGCATTTGGGCTGCAGCAATCCAAGGGAGCAATATAGTATAGGGGGTGAAGTACTTTTGTCCACTAAAGAAGAGCGGGACCTAGACGTGGTTGTGTCTGATGATCTTAAAGTGGCTAGACAGGTAGAAAAGGCGACAGCAAAAGCTAGAAGGATGCTTGGGTGCATACGGAGAGGAATGGCTAGCAGAAAAAAGGAGGTGATAGTGCCTCTGTATAAGTCTTTGGTGCGGCCACATTTAGAGTATCGTGTGCAATTTTGGAGACCGCACCTTCAAATGGATATAAACAGGATGGAGTCAGTACAAAGGGTGGCTACTAAAATGGTTAGTGGTCTTCGTTATAAAGCATATGTGGACAGACTTAAGGATCTTAATATGTACACAGAGGAAAGACGGGATAGAGGTGATATGATTGAGACGTTTAAATACCTCCGTGGCATAAATCCACAAGGGGAGAGACTCGATTGAAAGCAAGTACTGCTACAAGGGGACATGGGATGAGTGTGAAAGGGGATAGATTCAGGAGTGATATGCGGAAATATTATGGAAAGAGTGATGGATCCGTGGAATAGTCTCCCAGTGGAGGTAGTAGAGATGAAGACAGTATTTGAATTTAAAAAAATCATTTATTTATATATTCTCTTATATACAGTGCTATTTTGCATCAGTGTGGTTTACATTGAACAAACTGAAATTACATTGAACAGGGCATTATAACTTGGAGATAACTATTTTACAGGGAATATGGGCTATGGAGCGTTAAGTGGCTTGCCCAAGACCACAAGGAGCACCTGTGGGACTAGAAACCCCAGTCCTTCTGGTCCAAGGTTGCTGTCCTCTAGTGGGATTTGAACCCCTGACTTTTGGGCCTGAAGTACCTTGCCCCAACCACTAGGCCACTCCTCCACTCCATGGGACAAACACAGAGGATCTCTAAAGGAAAAAAAGGGACTGTTGTAGTTGTTGATATAGAATGACAGACTAGATAGGCCATGTGGTCTTTTTCTGTCATAACCTTTCTATGTTTCTATCTTTCTATGTACCAAATTTATAACAGGGATGCATATTCATTTGAAACAAAATGGGAAATATTAAGAAATTTAATTTCATATCTTTTTAATCTGAAGCATGGACAAAAAATCCAAAATGTGGTTTTCCTCCCCAGTTTCCTCATAGACCACACTAGCCTCAAACCAGTACCCTTTGGGTTGGAAGGCAGATCCTGCTTGCCCAATTAGTGAGTATCATATGGGATCTGCAGTAGACTTGGTAAACATCTCTGATAGTGTACTTAGAAATATTTTCTCAGAATTTATGGCATAAGAACATGAGGAAAGAAAAATCTTTGGAGTAAAACTCTACAACAGAAGTCAATAGATTCCCAAGGCAAAAACTCCAGTTTGCATTTTACACAGATAAAACAAACTTTAGTCCAATCAGGAAACAGAAAGAAAGATTGGCAGTAATACAGCAGGCTGACTAGAACCAGCCAGCATAGAGACTCTTTTGCTTTTTGTCTGCCTTCTAACCCAAAGGTCACTGTGTTGAGACCAGCCTATGTCTGTGAGAAAAAAAAGCAGCCAGCTAGGTTTTTATTTTGCCTGAAACTACTAGTAACCCTTTCAGATATGTTTTTCATTTGGGAAGCAGCCACAGCTACCTCTTTAGTTAATAAAGTTGCTCTGAAATTAAAATTTATGAAAAAGAAAAAAAATAAAATGAAAAACTCTGCAAATGAAACAAAAAATAAAACAAAGCACATGGGTTTTTTTTATTGTACACCCCTATTTTATAAAGACAGCATATTGTTCTATAGCGAAAATGCTTTCGAAATAACTTCAGTCACACTTTACTAAGGCTGCATCACTGAGAAAGAAAATGATGCTTAAAATGGTTTATTGGCTCTAGTTTTCAATTTACACTACTGGGTTAGTACATACAACCTCAACTTCGGAAATACCAAGGATATGTGAGTGGATAGGGAGGAGGAATGGATAGGGGGGAGGAGGAGTGGCTCAGGCCAGAAGGCTAGGGGTTCAATTCTCACATGGGGACAAGCAAACTCAGGCCAGAGGGACTGGGGTTTCCAGTCCCATGGCCACTCCTCATGGCCTTGGGCAAGCCACCTAACCCTCCCTTGCCTCACATACACTTAGATTGTGAGCCCTTCAGGGACAAGGAAATAAAAAGTACCTGTTAGTATACATGTAAACCACACTGATTCTAAAGAGCACAGCACAAAAAATACCAAAGGGAAATTATCTCAATTTAAACCATAAATTACTAAAATGCATACACATCTTCAACTGGATTTGTGATAAATCAAAGTTTTTGTTTGGATAGTACTTGATTTTCAGACAAAACAATTAATGAATGATGCAATTTGAAGGTGTTATTGCATCAAGGTGACAATTGTAAATAATAGACAACTCATGTTCATATTGTAGATAGTTATAGACAGTTTCCCCAGTTTATTCCAAGTTGTTTTACCTGTTTAGTGTAAGCGCATAACAGGCCTCCTGTTTTGTACAAAATTTTTTCTGTAAACTGCACTGATTTTAAAGAGTGCGGTATATAAAAGCAATAAATAAATAAATAAATCATACATGATATGAATTGCATCATGCTACTCCTAGAAGTCATATTGTAGATGATACAATCCTAACTCAGCTTAATTATATCACTCTGCAGATCAACATTTTTGTAATGTACATGATGTGACAGTAGTATTTTCGCTGTAGACCAATCTTCTCAGTGTTTGATTTTTTTTCCATTTAGCCAAAGTGAGAGATTTATTTATTTTTTATTTATTTTTGTGATTTTTATACCACCATATCGATTAATCATAGCAGTTTACATAAAACAACTGAGTTACATCGAACAAAGTGGAAGTTACATGTGCAAAGAGAACTATTAGGTAATTACATAATCAGTAAACATCAACATGATGATTTAGTATGAACTATGTACAAATTATAAGGGTCTTGTATTTTGTGAGTTAGGATGTATAGTAGTGGATGGAGTGAGGCTTCAGGAATCTTAGTGGGGTTGAGTCGGGTCGATTGATGTATTTGCCTCATTTTTACCAAAGTGTTCTATAAATAGAAAAGTTTTGAGCTGTGTGCAAAAGGTGGAGAGGTCTGTTATGTTTCTCAGTGTTTCTGGTACTGAGTTCCAAAGCATCGGGTATAGTTCTCAAATGCTCTGTTACTGGTGTGTTGTTTAGTCTTTTTGAATTCAGGTGGGAATAGCAGTGTGTTAGTCATTGGAGCTCTTCTGTGTCTGTTGTTAGGTGTTTTTTTAATTAACTGGATTAAAGTAGAAGGTGCCAGTTCCTTGATAACTTTGAATGTTGTCATAATGATTTTATATTTAATTCTGCTATGTACGGGGAGCCAATGGAGGGTGTGAAGTATGTGTGTAATATGGAGTATGGTGTGTGTTCGAGATGATGCGAGCTGCCATATGTTGTGACATTTGCAGTGGGTGGATCGTTTGTTTTAGGAGTCCATGGAGGAGACTGTTACAATAGTCGATATATAGGGCAATCATTGCTTGCATCAATGATCTGAAATCATTACTGTGAAGTAGGGACTTTAAGTGTTTCAGGAGGTGGATTTTGTTATATATGGCTTTAGTTGTGTTTTTAATGTGGGTTCTGAATGTGAGTTGCTGGTCTAGTGTGAATCCTAGGTATTTTACTTCATTTTTTACTTCGAGAATGGATCCATTAATGGTAATATTGCTGGGTGGTGTGTAATTTTGATTTCTGGATATTATCAGAGCTTCTGTTGTTTTATAGTTTATGTTTAATCCATGGGTTTTGAGCCAAGCATCAACTTCTACGAAGCATGAGATTATGGGATCAAGTGTGTGCCTTACTACTTTAAAAGGCATGTATAGTATTATGTCATCAGCAGAGATGGCATAATCTATTTTGAATTTCTTTATTAGATTGCAAATAGGCTGTATGTAAACATTAAACAGAAGAGCTGATAGTGCTGATCTTTGGGGATGTCCTGTAATTTGTGTGTAAGTGTATGAGTATCTTTGGTCTATGTTGACTAGTTGTGTTCTGTTAGGTATTATGAGAACCATTGGAAGGTGGTTCCACTTAGTCCAATTTGTATGAGTCTTTGTAGTAGTAGTACATGGATAACTGAATCAAAGGCAGTCGTGATGTCTAGAAATATTAGTATAAATGCTTGAGTGGGGTTGCTGATTCCTTTTTTTATTTTGTTGTATATAATTAGCATCAGTGTTTCTACACTATGTAGAGGTCTGAATCCAAATTGGTTTGAGTCTAATGGTGCATATTGATCAATGTGATCTTACAATTGAATTTGGACTTTTTTTTTCAATTATTTTAGCCAGAAAAGGTAGGCTCGAGATGGGTCTGTATGATGATGGACATTTATTGTCTAATGATTTATTTTTTTGTGAATGGGCGGAATGTTGCTTTCTTGAGACTTCTAGGCATGTAGCCTTGTTTAAGGGACTTGTTTACTATTGATAGTATAATGGGCGCAAACTCATCACATGCATCCTTGATCTTTTCACTGGACAAAGGTCGGATTTAGATGTGGTAGTGTTCAAGTTTGCTATTAACCTTTTAAGGGGGTCTAAGTAGACATTATGGAACTCTTCCCAGATTTCTATCTGTGGTGAGGGGTTAATATTATTTGTAGGTGCATATAGGTTGTTTTGTGTTGGATTAGTTTTAGACAAGTAGTAGTCTGCCAATGTTTGAGGGGAGATAGGAAGTGTTTCCATAGAGATGCCTTGTAATTGTTTGAACAATGCAGATCACTTCTGCTATGTTTGTGGTGAAGGGACTTCTGCATCACAAAAACGCAGTATAACCGCTTTGTTTAAGAAAACCCGTCACCTTTACTTTGGCTGCAAAACTGGATATCAGGACAGAAGCTGGGCCCCACACATATGATGTAACACTTGTGCAACAAATCTTCACCAGTGGTTGAATAGAAAAAGGAAATCCTTGCCTTTTTCAGTGCCAGTGATTTAGAGAGAGCCGACTCAAGTGAGAATGATTCTGGAGTATCAGAAACCGGCAGTCCTCCTCCATGGTGTACTGGGCGTATAGCTAATGGAATGTTTGGATACTGCACAGTACACTTTTTCTTCTTCAAAAAATCTTTCTCAATAGGAGACACCATGCAGAAGTTTTTTTGAAGAAGAAAAAGTGGACTGAGCAGTATCCAAACATTCCATCAGCTATACGCCCAGTACACCATGGAGGAGGACTGCCAGTTTCTGACGCTCCAGAATCATTCTCACTTCAGTCAGACGAGGCAGAGGAAGGGGATGAAACTTCTGGTTCTGAACTATCAATGTCACATGACCCAGATGTTCTACCATCCTCCTCCTCTGAACCACACCTCATAACACAAGGTGAACTGAATGGCCTTGTCAGGGATTTGGAAGTACCTATGAGTAAGGCAAAGCTATTGGGCTCCAAACTGCACCAGTGGAATATCCTACCAGCTGATGTTAGGGTTTCCGTGTTTCATGAACGTCAAAAGGATCTTGCTACATTCTTCTTGATGGAAAGTGATCTTATAGCCTGCAACAACATCAGTGGTCTGACAGCAGCCCTCAACATCATTCAGATCAGTAGAGACTATTCATCAATTCATCGAAGACGAGTCTTAAAACTGTTTTGCTCCATAATGGCAATGTTTTGCTATCTATTCCAGTTGGTCATGCAGTCCATATGAAGGAAATCTGTGACAATATAAAACAGTTGTTGATAAGCATAAACTATGACCAATATGAGTGGCAGCTATGTGGTGATTTGAAAGTCACTACTCTATTGCTCGGTCTGCAGACCGGATACATAAAATACTGCTGTTTTCTCTATGAATGGGATAGTCATGCAAAAGATTCCCACTACATCAAGAGAGATTGGCCACTCCAACAGTCATTGAAGCCTGGAAAGAAAAGTGTGCAGCATCCACCACTTGTTTAAGCTATTTGATAAACTGACAAGTACCAAATCATCTGGACCGGATTGTATACATCCAAGAGTATTGAAAGAACTGAAATATGAGATTGCAGACCTAGTAATCTGTGAACTATCACTAAAATCAACTGTAGTACCTCAGGAGTGGGGAATGGCCAGTGTAATGCCAATATTTAAAAGGGTTCCAGGGGTGATCCGGGAAACTACATACCTGTGAGTCTTACATCAGTACTGGGCAAAATGGTAGAAATCATTATAAAGAATAAAATTACTGATCATGTATATAGTTATGGTATAATGTGAGAAAGCCAACATGGATTTAGCCAAGGCAAGTCTTGTCTTACTAATCTGTTTTATTTTTTTGAAGGTGTGAATAAACAGGTAGACAAAGGTGAGCCAGTTGAAATAGTGTATCTGGATTTTCAGAGTCTTTGACAAGATCCCCCATGAGAGATTCTTGGCAAAATTAAAGGATTGTGGAAAATTTCAAGAGGACCTTGATGACTGCAAGACTGGGTATCCAAATGGCAGATGAAATTTAATGTGGACAAGTGCAAAGTTATGCACCTAGGGAAAAACAACCCAAACTTTGGTTACACGATGCAAAGTACCACCTTAGAAACCACCACCCAGGAAAAAGATTTAGGCATCATCATGGATAATACATTGAAACCCTCCGCCCAGTGTGCAGAGGCGGCCAAGAAAGCCAATAGAATGCTAGGAATCATAAGGAAAGGCATGAAGAATAAAACCAAGGCTATTATAATGCCTCTGTATTGTTCCATGTTTCGACCACACCTTGAATATTGTGTGCAATTCTGGTTGCCGTTTCTTAAAGAGGATATAGTGGAAGTAGAAAAGGTACAGAGAAGAGCCACCAAAATGGTAAAGGGAATGGAAGGATACCCCTATGAGGAAAGGCTAAAAAGGTTAGGGCTCTTGAACTTGGAAAAGAGAAGGCCGAAGGGAGATATGATAGAAGTCTATAAATTAATGAATGAAGTGGAACGGGTTAACATAGATCAGTTGTTTACACCATCAAAAAGTAGAAAGACTAGAGGACATGCAATGAAGCTACAATGTAACTCATTTAAGACTAATAAGAGAAAATATTTTTTTCACTCAACACATAACCAAGAAGGGCCCAACACAAGCAGGACTCCAGCTTTAAAAAGGAAGCGCCTCCTGGCACCATCGGAACACAGCACACCACCTTGCTGAGCCCCGATCGGTGTCAAGGAGAAGAGCGGAGGACTGCTACCCAACCGGTGGCCAATCAGGGCCAAATACAAGCAGGACTCCAGCTTTAAAAAGGAAGCACCTCCTGGAGCGCCAGCACCCGGTGGGCCCACACCAGAAGGCCCTTTGGCATGGCCCTTAGGCGTGGATCATAATTGATACCCCTCCAACAGAAACCTTTCCAACTACCAACGTGACCCAAACCTAAATACCCCAAGACAAGCTATCCCAAACCGAGCCACCAAAACTGGTAAGCAGCACACGTTAAGCAAGACAAACTGCACTTTATGGCCCTGTAGGATCCATTGCTACCTCATTGCTACCTCACTACTTGTAAAAATAACACATGCTGCACAGCCTGTAGACTCCATTGCTACCTCACTGCTACCTCATTGCTGCTTGTAAAAATAACATATGCTGCATAGCCTGTAGACGCCATTGCTACCTCATTGCTGCTTGTAAAAATAACATATGCTGCATAGCCTGTAGACTCCATTGCTACCTCACTGCTTGTAAAGATAACAAATGCTGCATAGTGTGTAGAATCCATTGCTATCTCACTGCTTGTAAAAATAACATATGCTGCACAGCCTGTAGCCTCCATTGCTACCTCACTGCTTGTAAGATAACATAGCCCCTCTCTGTTCCTCTTCTATGGCTCCACATCACATTGTCTTCCTTTTCTTCATACTCCCTGTTTCCCCTCCTACCAGCACCATCTCTCCTTCACACCTCATCCCCCCCTTTACCACCTTAACCTCCCCCTCCATTCTGTCTTCTAACCGATCATCAGCTCTTGAGCTTCATCACTCTCTCCCTCTCATTCAACCATCTCCTCTCTCTCTAAGGCAACCTCACCCTCATTTCCGCCGTACTGTCTCCTCTCTACCCTGTACTCTGCTACTCCTTCTCCTTCTCTCATCCGGAGATATCAACCCCAATCCTGGCCTCCTAGATTCCCTCTTACCAATTCCAACCCCTCCTGCTGCCTCAATCTCATTCCTTTCTCTCCTTTGAAGTCCACTCTATCCGCCTCTTCACCCCACTTCCTCTCCGGGTAGCTTATATTTATCGACCTCCTGAAAAGTCTGCTTCTATTTTTCTCACTGACCTTGACTCGTGACTTTCCTTCTTTCTGGACTCCTCTTCCCCCACTCTTATTCTTGGTGATTTTAACATTCATGTCGATAACCCCTCTGATCCTCATGCTTCAAAGCTCCTCTCCCTTACCTCCTCGTTTAACCTCCAACTTTGTTCCACTGCCCCCACTCACCAGCATGGCCACTGCCTGGACCTGATATTTTTCTCTAGTTGACTACACTTGAACGTCTGTAGCTCAGTTCTTCCCTTATCTGACCATCACCTTTTAAGCTTTAATCTTCATCACCTGCTGCCTCAGCCTCGTCCTGTCTCCTCCAACCTATTTAGAAACCTTCATGCTATTGATCCCTTGGCTCTCTCTTCCACCATTTCTTCATCTCTTTCTTCCACTATGTCATCTAAGTCTGTTGACGAGGCAGTAACTTCCTATAATGCTGCACTCTCCTCGGCTCTGGATGCTCTCTCTCTACCCATCCCACGTCCTGTGAGACATTCTGCACCCCAGCCCTGGGGTGCATGAAATTTCTTATATTTAGGTAGTGGCACGATCAATGTACATAATGAAGGTAAGATCTATTGAACATATTATACCTATCTTAGCTAAGCTACATTGGCTACCAATTTACTGCAGAATAAAATACAAAATACTAGTGATGACCTTCAAATTAGTAAATAACCTTGCACCATCTGCCCTTAATAACTTAATTAACATGGAAACACCTAAACGCTCACAAAGGAGTAGAAACACAAATAAAATAGCAATACCAAGAGAATATACAAAAGCTAAAAAACTTACCAATAATAGAGCATTCTCTCACTCAGCCCCTATCCTCTGGAATGAACTACCAGATGACATACGGCAGCTGACTGACATTAAGGAATTCCATAAAAAATTAAAAACACACCTATTCACCACACACTACACTATACAACCTAAACTAGACATGCAAAGGGACACAGGATAACACTTTATGCTACATAGGTTCAACCTACAAATCTAGACTAATACTGTCACAAACAAATATTTCTCCTTGCACATTGTAGTTTCTCCACATTCTAATAATGTAAAAATGTAAAAAAGTTAGATTACATCCCAAGCATATCCTCTGGAATGTAATCTGTATTGTAATTAATTTGTTATATTGTTACCTGTAAAAAGTTAGTTTACATCCAAAGCATACCCTCTGGAATGTAATCTGTATTGTAATTATTTAGTTATATTGTTACCTGTAAAAAGTTTACACTTGTTTTATGTAAAATGACCAGGTATGTACTTTTCCATACCTTGTAAACCTATGTTCTTTGTAAACCGCACTTGATCCATGGGAAAGAGCGGTATAGAAATACTTGTTAAATAAATAAATAAATACATATTATGGCGGTATTTCAGCTGATGCACTTGTCACTTCAAACGGTCAATGCAAACTATTCAGACAGAATAAGGAATGTCAGAATATCAATTATTGTGAATCAAGTCCTAAATCTCAGATACAGCACACACTGGACTCCAGTGGATATGACGCACAGCGCAGAGCAGACAGACCGCTAATCCTGCCCTTACTGCATCTTTCAGCTGGTATAACGGGGACGTCCGGGGGAAGCATTGAGTATGTAAATGAGCCATCCCTGAATACACTTTATGCATTTGGACTAACCATGCCCCACCGTTCTGCCCCCTCCTGCCCACGTTCTGTGATCCTCGTGCTAGCGGCATGTACGAGTATGTGCAGGGCCACAAGGGTTTCAGAATACGGTATTATACATTTTCACTTGCAGAATGTCTACTGCGCACGTTTATCTATCTTATTTCTGTCCTGGAATGACCTCCAAAGAGAAAAGAGGATATATAAATTAGCTTTTTGGTGGAGAACACAATTATTTTATTTTTAAAACATTTATATACACAGGCTTGTAACCCATTCTAAACAACGTATAGTAAAGAAAAAAAATGGAAAAATAATATGCTTCATGAAAACTAAGCAGATTGTCACCCCTCACTTCACCCGCTCAGCAGCCACCACTGATCACCTGTAGTGCCAATCTTACTAGGGAACAAAATGGTTTTTAAGGACTTAAGGAAATACTACCTATCCAATTCCTGCTTCATCCTAAGAGGGAATTTATTCCACCTCATGGGCACAACTGTCTTAAATGCTCGCCCCCTCCATTTCTACTGTGGCACCTCTTAGTGATCTGACTGTACTTTAAAATGTGGCCTAGCTGGTACCACTGAAATATACCCTGTAGAAAATTTGGCCCTCCACCCCTTGAAATTTTAAATGTCAGCACTAACATTTTAAACATGTAATGCTCATGAATCAGGAGCCAATGAAACTGTTTCAATACATCTGTGACAGACTTCCTCGGCCATAGCCCAAAACCACCTATGCAGGTGCATTTTTGACCACCTGCAGCCTTTGCAACAAATAATCTGGCAGTCCCACATATAGGACATTGCAATAGTCCAGCACAGACATCATCAGAGTCTGTGCGTTACTATCAGCATTGTCACATAATCCAAAAATGGGCAAAGTTGATATACCAACCACAATTGTCCAACCCCCACGCTAACCATGATACGCATATACACCCACACTATGCCCCCCCCCATTTCCTTCCCTTTCACTTGTTAAGCACATAAATAGAATTAATCCTTCTCTCCCTGTCTGCCTAGCCGATGCACTCTTAGTATAGCCCATTATCGTGGCACAAGTTAACAGCTAGTAGAGCTTAGTAAACATACCCCTATGAGTTTCTAATAGTGGCAAAACTGACATTAGAAAATCCATTATTCATATGTCTGTAGCATTTAAATGCTGAAATTATAGGGTACTAAAGTACATTAAGCACATAACACATGAATTAGCGTGTGCTGTCAGTGCACGACTGTGGTAACAGCTACCATGGTGCTTTGACACTTAGCACATGTTAATTTATGTGTTGAGTGCATAGCTGGAATGGGTGTGGGCTGCACCTTGTCATTAGCACATGCTAACTTACTGCATGTGACCTGTAAAGGCAGCAGATAATGCTGATGGGTGGCATTCAGTGGATCTGCGTTATCTGCAATGCAGTTAATGCATGGTAAATGTCTTTCCACTGTTTGAAGTGTATGGGAAGATACTGGGCATACCCACAATGCTTACTCCACATCAATTTTTACAACTGAGGTGCAGCAACTGAAATATTTACCTCACTTTAATATAAGCTCCCTATGTATGTATTTATATTTAAATAAAGAATTGCTTTGTCTTAAAACTACTCAAATACATTTATCACAAAACACACAACTTGTAAATATATAACAATACAATCTTAAATATGATATATAAAAATACTTCCATTTAGAATCTCATCTACTTAGCTGTACTAAGACTTTGCATTTACTTCTTGGTAATCACCATAATTAATGAGTGGTAACTGACAACACTTACATCTTAATTGTTGCTGATGTTCCCAAGATATTTATGATTTAACACAAAAGAAATGTTGCTACTATGTGTTAATTTCACAGCACATAATGTGCAATGCAGTTAACTGTAACTCAAGAGATATGGGTAACTGCTCTGCTTTATCCAGCACATTAACAGTTAATACGCAACAATCTCTCGCTACACCTCTCCTCCGGAACTCTGCTCCTCTGGCAGATCCCTTCTATCTGTGCCCTTCTCTTCCACTGCCAATTCCAGACTTCCATCTTTCTACCTTGCTGCTCCTTATGCCTGGAACAAACTTCCTGAGTTGGTACGTCAGGCTTCCTCTGTGGCCCTGTTCAAATCCAGGCTAAAAACTCATTTCTTTGAGACTGCTTTTCGATCCTGATTGCACTAGCATCCTGTTTACCTCCTATGTGTTTCCTTACCATTCCCCTAGATAGATCCTAATCCCTACTTGTTGTAGTGTCTGTCTTGATTAGACTGTAAGCTCTTATGAGCAGGGACTTTCTCTTATATGTCTCTGCATAGTATTGTGTATGCCTTGTAGCGCTATACAAATGATAAACTGTAGTAGAAGTGGTAGTAATGGTTAATGCAAATTAATGCAAGTTAATGTACATTAAGTGCTGCAAGGCCCATAGAAATGAGTGGGCAGTGGCAGCACTTAATGCAAGTTAACTTTATTTAATGCACATTAACCTTTAGCAAACATGCTCCTAAATGTAAGTCACAATTCTAACCATTTCCCACCCATTCCTCCCTGCATTCTTTGTTAGCTGTTGGTAAAGAAATAATCAGAGAAGTCAGAATCAAGGGGAAAGAGAGAAAGAGAGAAAGAGAAAACCTCTTAGGACAAGGTACAACCTTGAGAAAGAACCTCTAAGCTTATAGTGGGGGCCCCCTTAAGAAAAGTGAAATTATCATCCTGAGAAAGAAGATGAGGAGGAGGGTGAAATCAAACCCAGGGGAACTAAAGAGTCAAGATCAGGGCGAGGCGGGAGGAATATCAGTTCCACTGGGAATACCTGAAGCAGCATCTGAATGTCTGGAATTTGACTCAGAAGCTTTAAGTCACAATATATAGAAGAAACAGAGGTTATTAAGGAAGTTATTTTCTAACATGTGTCATGGCGCAAGGCAAAGAGTGCCTATAAAAACAGATGAAAATGTGCAGGGCAGTTTTAAAACCGGCAGCTCAAAGCACATGGCTAGCGGTTGCTATGGGCAACCGACCAAAACACGAGCACCGGGTGTAGGTAAACGCCCAGGAGAAGCATTACATCATAGCTCATTAGAGGAGCAGGAACAGCTGCAGGGACTTGAGCTGATGAGGGGCTCAAAGAATGACGCACTTAAAATAGAGTCAGTCTTGAGCAGAAACAGAACACGAGGAAACAGGACGAGAACAGAGGCAGAAACAGGAACACGGAAGAGCAGAGCATATGAGAACCAGGATACATACCTGGTTCTCATATGCTCTGCTCTTCCGTGTTCAAACTATGACAAAATAGCAAGCTGCCTTATGGAAACTGAAAAATGGCTAAGTAAAAATAATTTGAAAATCAACTTCAGCCCCCACCACCACCAGCAGCTCTCCCCTTCCCGGGGATCGAGCCACCAGTGGCAGGAGGGGCCAACTGCTGCACACAGCCCAGTCGGGGCTGTGCAACGGGATTTAAATCTTCGCGCCATCGGGCGCTGATCCTCTTCAGCCCCCACCACCACCAGCAGCTCTCCCCTTCCCGGGGATCGAGCCACCAGCGGCAGGAGGGGCCAACTGCTGCACACAGCCCAGTCGGGGCTGTGCAACGGGATTTAAATCTTCGCGCCATCGGGCGCTGATCCTCTTCAGCCCCCACCACCACCAGCAGCTCTCCCCTTCCCGGGGATCGAGCCACCAGCGGCAGGAGGGGCCAACTGCTGCACACAGCCCAGTCGGGGCTGTGCAATGGGATTTAAATCTTCGCGCCATCGGGCGGGCCCGCGCCTGAGGGCCTCGCCAGAGGGCCCTTTGGCGTGGCCCTTAGACGGAGGCCATTCTCCAACCACCTGACCCGAAGACCAGCAAGGAACAAACCCAGAACACCAGACCGCGAAATCGCAAGTAAAGTCAATGCACTCTAAGCATAGTACCTACCCTACACTGTAACTATCTTAGAATCAGAGGACTGGACATCCCAAACAGAAGTACCATTTACTGTAATCTCCAAGAAAATATTGCTCATACATATATCCTGATACTGCCAGATTAACGTATCATCTATACTTGTCCTATGATGTATGTAGCATATCTATATAACCTACTAGACCTAGTTAGCTCAAATAATTGATACTTGTGTAACCTGCTACTAGTCTTATTCTTACAGATTTTACCAGTTTAACCTCCTATTTACAATTACCTCTAAGGTAGGTTGTTTAATCTATGTAACCAGCCAGTCCCAGTTAACTTTGGCTCAATATACCTGTGTAATTTGCAGTTATCTAATATTACCAGCCTTTATCTGCCATCAGCAACCACGGTAACCATCACTAACAGACTGTATACACGCAACTTAAAATCCTGAAGAATCTTCAAAATGTAATATGTAAGCTCCAGTAATTCCCGATAGATCGAGAGCCCACCACAAATCGCAGCCCTCCTACAACTGAACCAAAGATAGAGCAAACTATCACAACCAGGCAACATACCTACCCACCACCACCAACCAACCTCCCAGCCCATATCCACACCGCAACAAAGCACACAAAATGGCCCTACCCTGCATCATCTCGATTGCCCTCTACCTCCTTGCTACAGGCTTAAGCAATGTCACTGGCCTATACACTAACAACAACCACATACCAACTATCCACAGTTATAGAAAGAGGTGGCCAGATACCCCATTCTATGAATCACAGGAAACCTCCCAAATTCACCACCACCACCTCCTGCAGGTATCATTACAGCACAACAAGAAGAAGAAACAACAAGAAAAAAAACCCCTCCCTCGAATCATGAAATGTGCCCTTGTAAAAGCAAGATCTGTACGTAAAAAATGGCCGGTCATCTCAGATATGATATCACTACATAACCTTGACCTACTACTGATCACCGAGACATGGCTTTCCTGTGATGACAACGTGATACTCAACCAGCTCCTGCCTGCTAACTTCTCTATCCATACATGTCATAGAGCAGCCAAAAGAGGAGGCGGCGTCCTCGCCATCACCAGATCTGATCTTCAATTCAACATAAAAGATGCAACCAGCTCGCCGCTCCTAGACACAATCTCGATAGAGAACAAGTGTTCCTCCATCAATCTACTCTACAGAGCGCCATCATCTGATGCAGATGCACTAACAACAATAATAGATGCAGCCGCAAACTCCCAGAGCCCACATACAACAAGCTGGGTACTAGGAGACTTCAACCTACCCTCCCTGCAAGACTCTCACTCAAAGGCGTTCCTCGAAGCCATGAAAGATCTAGGATATAGCCAATTAATCAAGGAACCTACCCATATAAAAGGAGGCATGCTAGATCTAATATTCACAACAGACCCAACCATCAGAGAAACAACCATCCCTGATATATCAATCACCGCTGTCCCATGGTCAGATCACTCATTAATCCTATTCCAAATTCCTCAGCCAAGCCATGTCCAAAAAGATGAAAGCACAGCAATCGGTCAGTCCAACAATCCGCCGAGAAGATTCCAACCATTCAACAAAGATCTAATCCTGAAATCAGCAATCCCACTAATGAACTCACCAGCACACAACCCTGATGAACTAGTCTCCAACTGGAACGAAATACTCAGTTCAATAGCTGTTCGCCCAGCAAAAAACAAACCTCAAGCGAAACGACACACAGCAGCATGGTACTCTACTGAGTTGAAAGCCTCACTCGCGACACTAAGAAAACTTGAGAGACGCTGGCGCCGCTCACGCTCAGAAGCAGACCAAAAGGCATACAATTTACAACTCACAGCGCACCGTACCGCAGTGACTGAAACCATGAGACGTTACCACGCTGACACTTTAAAGAGAACCCTCAACAAACCTTGTGACCTGTTTGCCCTTGTTAAGCAACTTACAACAGAACCTGCATCAGAACAAACTAATGGAATCCATCCTCAAACATATGCGGATTATCTACAAACAAAACTTTGTCAGATAAACAACAACCCAGCGTCCAACATCATCCTTCAGCCCTACAATCAAACACCACTCACTACCTTCACAACTCCATCCAAACGATGCATCGAAGACACCATAGCAGCCATCAATACGTCCACAGCGCAATCTGATCCATGCCCAGCTTTCTGGGTCAAGGAACTCCGGACTGACCTCAGTCCCATCATATCCAGACTTATTCAACAATCGTTCACAACAGGTGATTTCCCACGCACCCTCAAACAAACTTCAATAAGACCTCTACTAAAAAACAACAAACTCGACCAACAGAAACCAGAATCCTACAGACCCATAGCAAGCATACCAATGCTTGCAAAAATAATGGAAAAGATAGTTCAGAGACAAATACAAGATCACATTGATTCCAATGCACCACTGGATCCATGCCAGCATGGATTTAGAGAATCTCACGGGGTTGAGACCCTTCTTACCACACTCTTCAGCAGCATAATATCAGGCATCGACAATACCCGCCAAGGCCTTGTCTTCCTTGACATCGCGGCAGCGTTTGATTCCGTTAGCCATGAGCGCCTCCTAGAACGCCTCAAAGAAAAAGGAATCTCCGGTAAAGCACTCGAGTGGTGCAGGTCCTACCTCTCGGACAGATGGCAGCAGGTAAGATCCAGAAACACATCATCAGAACCATTCCACCAAAGCCAAGGTGTCCCACAAGGATCCTCCCTCTCCGCCTTACTATTCAATATATACATGCAACCTCTCTGCAACCTGATCCGGTCTTTCAACATCAACTGCATGATATACGCAGATGATGTGCTATTATATACACCTTTTGCAACAGAAAACCCAGACCTCGAACCAATAACATGCTGCATAAACGAAATATCCAATTGGCTACAATCCCAAAACCTCCGGATTCAACACAAGAAGATGGAGGTGATGTTCATTACAAGGAACCGTAACTTCACTGCCCCGACAGTACTGAAAGTGAAGGAAGCAGACCTCCAGACCAAATCAGCGATCAGATACCTCGGCATCACACTAGACCAGAACCTAAATATGCAGGCTCATATAAGTAACACTGTAAGGGCAGTATATCATAAAATTAGATCCCTTAGATACCTAAGATCTCTGCTGGAGCCAGATGATTTCAGGACTATCTATCAGGCACTAATTATCCCGCATTTCGATTATGCAAATGCAATACTTCAAGGTCTCCCCCAAATCACCCTAAACCCACTGCAAATGGCAATGAACACCGCAGCAAGAGTACTGCACGGAGCATCCAGGAAAGACCATGTCACACCTATAATGAAACAACTCCATTGGCTCCCGATTCAAGGTAGAATTACATTCAAGACCTTGCTGCTCACCTTCAAAGCCACCAAAGGTCTCTCGTCAACTTCACTAACTGAGCTAATCCAGATGACACCCCACAACAGAGACAGAAGGTCAGTAGCTCAAAACACCTTGATAGTCCCAAGATCTATAACTCAATGCACCAAGTCAACATCCAGCAGGACTTTCAAACTTTATGCACCAGTGATCTGGAATAACCTCCCTCACAACATCAGATCAATCCCGGACATATTCCAATTCAGGAAGGCCGTGAAACACTACCTCTTCCTCATACATTACCCTGAAACCAATAGAAACTCAGCACCATTTGCCGAAACCACCCAAATCACCACTGTCTAAAACCATACAAACACATGATCAGCCTACAAATTGTATATATATTGTATATATTGTGGTTGTACATAGTTACCCTGTTAGCCAAGTTGAATATCCTGTTCATATGTAAACACAAAGGGGTCTGTTTACTAAACGGCGCACTTGTACGGGGCGCACATGAGCGCTCTAAAAGATGTATTTAAGTGCTCTTAAGCGCCCCGTACGAGTGCGCGGCACATTAACGGGTCCCGCAAGCGTGCGCCGACAACGCGCACATTTGCGGGGCGGTAATGTGCGAAAGAGGCGTGCCAAGGCGAAATGAGGGCGGAGGAAGGCCCCCTAGGGGCGGAGAGACGGGGTCAGTGGGCGGAATGTGGGAGGGGAGAGACTCGCCGCACAGGAGCGTGCCCGAATCTGCAAAGAAATTTACCGCCAGTGAAACACTCGCGTTAGAGGTGCTGTGCAGGGAAAAGAAACCGTTTCCGTCAGCAATGTGCAGCACAATAGTGGAAGCCCAAAAACCGTGAGCAGTGTGATCTATGTGCACAGATCAAACGCCGTAATGTCACAGGGCACTAACCACACGGGCGCCGCGCACCTTAGCGCATCTGTCAATCACAGCTTCTGTTCTTCACGACGGAACGCCCACTCCTTATACGGCACCCGCTCGGTACCGCGGACCGCACAACACCGGCCTTTTAGTAAACAGACCCCAAAGTACTATTGGAAATGTGTATGTTCACTGTTTATTGTAAACCGCGCTGATGCTGAATAGCACGGTATAAAAGAGACTTTAAATAAATAAATAAACTTCAAGAAAACAGAGATACTAATCACATCAAGAAACACAAATTACACACCACCAACTGACTTCAAAATTCTTAACTTTACCATACCTATAAAGGAAAATATTAAATACTTAGGAGTCACTCTAGACAAGGCTCTCAATTTTACTAATCATATTAAGAAAATAACTAAAACAATATACTACAAGCTAAGCTCAATTCAACAACTGAGACCACTACTAGAAATCAATGACTTTAGAACCATCACACAGGCACTGATAACTCCCCATTTTGATTTCTGCAATGGAATATTAACAGGTGTATCTAAAAAGAGCCTAAAAACACTACAGATGGCTCAAAATGTTACAGCAAGAATAATCTTCAAAGCCAAACTGAGCGATCACATTACCCCGATACTCTACTCTCTGCATTGGCTACCTATACAAAGTAGAATTCAATATAAAATAATATTGACCACTTTCAAACTGATAAACCAGATTGCCCCATCATACCTGTCTACACTAATTCATAGACCTATAGAAAACAGAATAAGACGTAAAAGGAACCTCCATACTATTTCAGTTCCCGACTCAATAAGAAAAACTAAACAAATAACAAGTAGCAGTGCCTTCTCATTTGTAGCACCTTCTCTATGGAATATTCTCCCTGATCAACTAAGGGAAATAAAAGACATAAAACATTTCCGAAAAGATCTAAAAACTTACTTGTTCACACAATACTATTCAAACATAGATAAAGACCTGGATAAGACTTCCCACCCTCCATAGATCTCCATGATATCCTCGCCCTAATACTGACAATGCTACTGCCAATAGAGAACTCATGATAAAACTTTAATGTATATATGTATATATGTAAATAGTTCCAAATATCGTCAATACAACCTATATATAGTTCTGTTTACTGTTCATCGTAAGTGATTTTAACTACCTGTATATAGTTTTTGAATACTGTTCAATGTATCTGTTTATCACAGCAATGTTTTATGTATTTCATGTTGTTTGATGTAAACCGCCACTGATCCCAGGAAGTGGCGGTATATAAAAGATTTGCAAATAAATAAATAAATAAATACCTGAGAGCTTCTGAAGGAGATTCCATCAGCACCTCAGAGGAGTTTGCCCAGGAGGGATTGCCCGAGGTTAGTGCTAAAGAGTTGGGCTGCACTGAACCAGAGTCCGGTTGGGGACCCAGAGGGATTCCAGGCAGCAAACAACGAGGAGCTGTGAGAGGGAACTCCCACGAGAGCAGGTACCTGGGGAATAGAAGCTCTTATCCAAAAGAGATTTCCTGGCTGAAAGAAAGACGTCCTGTGAGGGGAAGTGAAAGGGAGAGAAGTTTCAAGCTTCCCGGCTGCAAATGTTCAGGCCGAGCTAAGCCTGAAGAAAGGCCAATTCCCTGGAATAGAAGGGCACTGGATTTTACCTGCACTAGTCCTGAGGTGTATGGCCCTCTAGAGGGAAAATCCATATTGCATGGTAACCTGCCTTTCCACATTAATAGAGGGGAGAGAAGCCCTTACCAGGAAGAGGAGGGATTGCTAAACACTGATACAAGTTACAGCCAGACAAAAGATAATAGCAGGGAAGCTCATGAGGCCATGGACTGTGACTTCTGTGGAGAAAACTCAGAGGATTTCCAGATGGACTGTACACTGGTGTTTTCAGATAGCGTGACCTCTTTCTGTTGAAGCATAAGTAAAGCCTGCAAAAGAGAAATCTGTGTAAGGGCACAGATTTCACTCTACAGCTTTTTGTGACGTAAAAAGCCTGTTTTTCACTTTTGTTTTCCTTGAAGCTGAAAAGAAGCATTTCCTTTGCCATTTTGTAATACCCTTTTTGTGTTGTGCCAGAAGCATGGTTTACTTTCCTTTATGACTCCTGTTTGCAAAAGTTCTCCCGGGAAGGGAAATAAATACCTCTTTATAAGCATAGCTACTCATCCACGACTACACTCTTATTGAATAGCTATTGGGACTTCAACTCCCAGGGGACACCACTAGTCCCTGCTACATAGGAGGAGCCTCACTGAAGCCCCAGGCCTTTCGCCTCCGGGGTAAGTAGGTGGGTGACACATGTTGGAAACTCTCTGCTGTGGGTGGATGATAGCATTTTACAGAGCTAGCGAGCTACTAAGGATGGAATTCAAAACAATAGTTTTTCTTTCTCTGTGCCTAAACGGCCTAGCAGAAAGGCTGGAGTAGAAAAATTGTTTGCAGGAAGAAAGATTCTTGCTCAGTACAAGTTCATTTAGAGACATTGATGTTTTCATCTGTACTATATTGAAGTGAAGTTTTAAGCCAGTACAAGATCATTCAGTGATGTTGTGATTTCCTTGTGTTATACTGAGGAGTGAACTGGAATGTGTTACGTAGAAATATTTGGACTTTACTTGGGTCGCATCTGCTATGGACCTGATATAAGCACAGCTTATAGTAAAATTATTGTTCTCTCTGAAGAACATTTGAAGTGATCTCTGCTTAATTTGAACCATTTGTAGGGATTAAAAGGCTAAGAATGGGTGTTCTGACACAAGAAGATCCTTACAGTAGTGTGATGACCAGTAAAAGACCTGAACGTCTAGTATAATGAACAGGTATCTGAGACTCTTCCTGCCAGTGTGCTACAAGAGTAATCAAAACTAAAATACAGAGGGCAGTCCAGCAAAGAAAAGGGAAAAAACGGCAACATCTGGAGAGTTGCATATACTAATGCCTATAGTATGCAAAACAAAGTTCCAGGTTTAGAAACTGTAATGGTTAACTTGGATATAGTGGCAGTAACAGAGACATGGTAGATGGAAAAAGTGAAATTAGACTTACCTGCTAATTGTTGTCCCTTGAGGAACTCCAGTTCAGTCCCGCATCGCTGGGTAGTGCACCTCTTCCTGCAGCATGGAGACTGGGCATGTCAGAAGTCTGGTACATATACCGGTGGCACCTCCCACCAGCTTCCAGTGACCTATTGACACAGCAGACTCTAAGGAGCAACACATAAGTAGTTATAACAAACTTGAAATACAAACTTAAGGCTTCGTAGCCACTCAACTGACCCCCCTGAAAGAAGAGGATAACTTCTCTACCTCCCCTCCAAGGAAATAACATCAAAGAGATGTAAGACAGGAAAGGATACATAACAGAGCATAGAGATAAACCAGCCATTTACCCTAAATGAAAGATAAAAACTTACTGTAATGTTCTTCTTCATCTGGCCGGCTTCCTCTAACATCCATCAGCCCCTGACCCCCAACATAACTTGGGTGGGAATCGGGACTGAACTGGAGTTCCTCAAGGAACAATAATTAGGTAAGTCTAATTTCACTTTCCTTTCCGTCCCTCCAGTTCAGTCCTTCACCGCTGGGATGTAACAGAGCAGTACACTAATGGGAGGGACCTACCAAACTGGACCGCAAGACCACTGACCCGAAACAGGCATCCCCTGCCACTTGAACATCAAGCCGGTAATGTCTACTGAAGGTGTGCAAGGAGGACCACATGGCCGTCTTACAGATTTCCACTGACGGAACCAAACCATGTTCCACCCAAGAAGTCACCTGAGCCCTTGTGGAATGAGCTCGCAAACCCATAGGCACTTGACAGCCTAACAAAATATAAGCTGATGCGATCGCTTCTCTAACCCACCTAGAAATAGAAGCCTTGGACACCGCTTCACCTTTCCGTGGGCCTCCAAAAAGAACAAACAAGCACTCAGGTTTACGAAAAGACTCCGATGCCTTCAAATAATATCGGAGCACTCTCTTCACATCAAGCAACCGCAAACTACGACCAGCCACACTGTCATCTGCTGACCTCAACACTGGTAAGGACACGGACTGATTCACATGAAACGGCAAGACCACCTTCGGAAGAAAGGACGGTACTGGGTGCAACACCACCTTTTCCTTGAAGAACGTCAAAAAAGGCTCTCTACAAGATAACGCCTGTAACTCCGAAACGCGCCGCGCCGAACAAATGGCCACAAGAAACATTGTCTTCAGCATCAGATCCTTCATCGAGGCTGCATTCACAGGCTTAAATGTTTGCCCCGTCAAAGCTCCCAACACCAAATTGAGATCCCATGGAGGAACCACTACCCTGCCAGAGGCCGAAACCGAGATACCGCTCTCATAAAACGCAAGACATCTGGATGAACTCCTACGGCACAACCTTGAATCTTACCACGATAACAAGCAATAGCCGCCAACTGTACTCTCAAAGAACTGGCTGCAAACCCCTTATCGAAACCATCCTGAAGGAAATTCAAAGCCACCGGAATTGACACCGAGGACGGCTGCAGCTGCTTAGCCGTAAACCAGTCTTCAAAGATATGCCAGATATGAACATAAGCCAAGGAAGTCAAACGTTTTATGGCCAAAAGTAAAGTAGCAATTACCAACGACGAATAACCTTTCTTCCGCAACCGAGCCCTTTCAATGGCCAAGCCGTAAGTGAGAACTGAGCTACCTGCAGCATACAAAGAGGACCCTGCAGTAGCAGATCATCCTGAATCGGTAATTGCCAAGGTTGCCCATCAAGAAGTCTCACCAGGTCCGCGTGCCATGGGCGACGCGGCCAATCTGGAGCTATCAATATCACGGCACCCTGTTGTGCCTCGATGCGTTGAACCACCTGGCCTATGAGTGCCCAGGGAGGAAATGCATACAGAAGCCCCTGAGAGGGCCACTGTTGAATCAATGCATTGATCCCTTCGGACATCCTTTCTTTTCTCCTGCTGAAAAAACGACTGATCTTGGCTGTCTGCCAAGTTGCCATGAGATCCATTATGGGCATCCCCCACTTGGCTACCAACTTCAGAAACACTTCCGGTTTCTGCTCCCATTCTCCAGGGTCCACCCGAACCCGGCTGAGATAATCCGCCATCACGTTGTCCGCTCCCGCTATGTGTGCCGCTGACAGTGCTACAAGCCAAAGTTCTACCCAAACAAATAGGGCTTCCACCTCCTTCTCCAGCGCCATGCTGCCTGTGCTGCCTTGATGATTGAGATACGCTATCGCGGAAGTGTTGTCTGATAGCACTCGAACCGAGCGCCCTTGCAATACGGACTCGAACACCTTTAGAGCCAGAGCTACTGCCGGTAATTCCAGGCAATTGATGGACCACTGAGCTTCCTCCACGCTCCAAACTCCCTGCGTGAAAAGCCCCTCGCAATGAGCTCCCCAGCCTGCCAGACTGGTGTCTGTCAACACCGGAATCCACTGCGGCTGTTCCAACGGCATTCCTGCCGTCAGCTTCTCCAGATGTAGCCACCATAGGAGAGATGCTCAGACCCGCCCCAGACAGGGCAAGCACTTGTTCAGAGAGTCCCTCTGGTGAGACCAGCGATGGAGCAGAGACCTCTGCAAGGGCCGCATGTGCGCCCTGGCCCAAGGCACGACTTCCAAGGTAGCCGCTATGGTACCCAGCACTCGAAGATAATGCCAGGCTGACGGTGCCAGCCGCTTCAGAAATTTGCATACCAAAGACTGTAGGCCTTGATCCCGAGGCTCCGGCAGAAACACTCGCATGTCGAACCGAACTCCCAGATACTCCAAGATCTGAGACAACACCAACCGGCTATTGGCAGTATTGACCACCCAACCGAGACTCTGCAAGAACTGCACCATCCTGGCCATTGCCCTTACGCTCTCGGCCTGGGATTTCGCACAAATCAACCAATTGTTGAGGTAAGGGTGAACGAGCACCCCCTCCTTGCGCAGAAATGCCGCCACTACCACCATTACTTTGGTGAACGTATGTAGAGCCATTGCCAACCCGAATAGCAAGGCTTGGAACTGAAAATGACCCCACAGTACCGCAAACCTTAAGAGCCTTTGGTGATCCGGCCTGATCGGAATATACAAATCAGCTTCGGTGAGATCAAGTGACATCAGGAACTCCCCCTGGCGAACTGCCACCATTACCGACCTTAAAGTTTCCATGCGGAAATGGGCCACTTGAAGACAGCGGTTCATGCCTTTGAGGTCTAGAATCAGACGAAAAGCTCCATCTTTCTTTGGAACCACAAAATAAATTGAGCATCGTCCGGAACCGCATTGATCTAAAGGTACTGGAACCATGGCCCCTAGCTGTCTGAGGCAAGACAATGTCACCCGAACCACCAACTCCTTGCTCCATTCCCTGCAGGGAGAAAGAACAAAGGAGTCTTGAACCGGTTGGGCAAACTCGAGAGCATAGCCTCCAACACCCACTGATCGGACGTTATCTGAACCCAGGCAGGCAAAAATTCCCGAAGCCGGCCCCCTACGGGTTGAAGCCCTACCTGAGTCCCCCTCGTTTCATTGCACCTTTTTGAAACCGGCAGGCAGAGGGTTTGTGAACCCCCTGCTCGCTCCTCGGAAACCTCTAAAACCTTGAGCCCGAAAGGGATACCTTCCTCTCTGAAAGGATCCCAAATTCGATGTCTAAAAACGCCAAAAGTCCTGAGACTGGCCCCATATCACAGCTCCAGACCTTCCCGGCTTTGGCTTGTCCTCCGGCAACCAGCCACCCTTGGACTCCCCCAAGTCCTTGACAAGCTTGTCAAGATCCTCTCCAAACAGCAGCTTTCCCTTAAAGGGAAGCTTACTGAGCCTAGACTTGGAGGAGCTATCCGCCGCCCAATTCCACAGCCAAATATAGTGAAGCGATGCCACCAAAGAAGACATACTATTTGCCAAACTCCTGATCAGGTCATAATGCATATCTGCCAAGTAGGTCACCCTGGACTCCAACCTGGACAAGTCCTCTACCTGATCCTGTGAGAGCTCTGCAGCCTGTTGCAAGCGCTGAGACCAACGAAGAGAAGCCCTCGCTACCCATTCACCACAAATCGAGGCTTGCATCGAAAGTGCATTGGCCTCAAAGGCCTGCCTCATGAATGAGTCACCTTTCTGTCCTGACCATCCTTTAAGGCTGTGCTACCTTCCACTGGAATTGTAGTCTTTTTCGTGGCCACATCTATCTGGGGAGAACGAAATATCTCCCGTTCCTAGTCAGCTAATGGATAGAGCCGAGACATGGACCTCACGCCCCTGAGAGCTGCCTCCGGCAAGTCGCACTCATCTTGAATCATCTGCTTAACCACCTTGTGAATCGGGAAGACCACCTGAGACTTCCACACTGCCTGAAAGGATCCTCTACACTCTCTTCCTCTTCCAATGAGGCCACCGAGAGGTTAAGCGCTTGCAGCGACTCTGTAATCAAAGCTGTCAGCTCCTCTCTCCTAAACACTCATATAATCTGGCCTGATCCTCCGGCTCTTGGATCTCACCTTCTTCTAGATCCTCCACCAGACCTTCCAACTCCATCTCTAATTCGTCTCCTTCTAACCAATCTGAAGCAAGCGTATTCTCATCTAAAATGCGTTGCCTTTTAGCTGATCTCACTTCTGCACCTACAGCTGCCTCTGCCGCTGTCTGAACTACCCTGGGTCCCAAACCCGAGATGTCCGATAAAGCTCCCTGCTTACGAAGGCAATAAGCTTGATGCAACAGTAGCACAAAATCCAGAGAAAAAGCCCCCATAACCGAGGCAGCCACCCCCTGAGGGACGCTCGGATTGGGACGCGACAAAGTCAATGCCTGCAGGGAAGGAGGAGCTTCCAGCACCTCCCCGTCCTCTGAAGACCCCCAGCCCCCTGGGACTTGGATAGGGGCCCGTCCTTAAGCTTTTCCTGCAACTCCTGCTCCATATTAAGTGCCTCTGCCGCACAACCACAACAGACGCCGTCAACCGAAACTGTCCCCCGAATGGTACCACACAACAAGCACTGCGGTCGCGCAGGCATCAGCCTCTGCAATCCCACAACTAAGATAATGAGGCTTTCCCAACAAAACACCTTCAACACAGCACCAACTCCGCAGCTTCCTCTAGGGTTGACTTGCTCAGAAATCTTTATTATTTATTTACCAAGTTTCTTTTCTCTTTTTTTTTTTAAATGACAAGTGCCTTACCACCGGCTATAAGGCGCCCCAAAACAATAAAAAATGGCATTTCTCCCAAACTCATACCACCAAAATGTTCAGGGACCATCTGTGAATAAAGAGAAACTGCCTCCAAAAACCACAGGAAAAACGGCAACGCTAAAAAAATGGTGCGTCAAATTCCAGCAGCCGACTCTACATGAGGAGACAGGCCTCACCACGGCAAAACTGAAATTGGGCACTCACCTGCTCAAAAAGGCATCCCCCAACAATCTGGGGCTATTTTACCCGAAAATATCTGGGTTTCTGCCAGCCCAGCTCCCCCTGATCGTGCAGGCCAGCTCTGAGGCTAAAGTAATACTGCCGACGTCTCTCCCTTCGAACACACGCTGTAGATGTGATTGGCAGACAGAGCACTGCATGAAAAGCAGCTCCTCACCATCTCGACTAGGTAGGGAGTGCAGCAGGGCACCGCAAAGCGTAGAACAGAGGGAAAGTAGAGCAGGAATCCTCTCCAACTGCCCCCTCCCCTGCCCTGATCGGCTCTGTGTAAAGCTTTTTTTTTTTTTTTTTACTTTATGAAACCTCTACAAAAGGAAATAAAAGTACAGTGTACCCAAAAAGAAAAAAAACCAAAAGAGTAAATTTAACACCACTTATATGCTCCTCTTGATGAGCCTAACACCTAGGCTCACAACCTCCTGCTGCATGGAGACTGAGCACAATGGAAGCTGGTGGGAGGTACCACCGGTATATGTACCAGACTTTTGACATGCCCAGTCTCCATGCTGCAGGAAGAGGTGCACTACCCAGTGGTGCGGGACTGATCTGGAGGGACGAAAAAGAACAGTGACTGAGACATAATTATTCCAGGCTATAATCTATTCAGGAAAGACTGGCATTATATCAACAGACTACCAAATGTGACTATAGAGATTTTGAATGTGATGTCTAGGTACTCAGAGTGCAGTATGATTCTTCTATTCTGCATCTTTTTACCATCTTCCACTAGTTTGAGAAAGGAAAGTATTACAGAGGATGATTGCTGGGTATATACTCTTCAACATTTTTAAATCTTTAATTACTTTTAGAGCTGGTAACATATTTGCCTGCAATGACTACAGTAAAGATGGATCATACTTGTCAGAGAACAACTTATAAAGATGCTATCTACAGTTCAAGACAAGTACCTGGACCTAACTCTCATCCTCAAGCAGCAAAGAAGCTAACAGATGCAATGCCTAGACATAATGGTGCAGCAAAGAAGGGAGAGAGGAGGAGGGACTAGGGGGAAAAATAAGTAGTTCAGTCTTAGCCATGTTCAATTTTAGACAGCGGTGAGACATCCAGACAGTGATGTCAGATAAGCAGGCAGAGATATGGGCTTGGAGTGTAAGAGAAATGTCAGGTGTAAATAGATTTGAGAGTCATCATCATAAAAATGATACTGAAAGCCATGGGAAGAGATGAGGGCACCAAGGGACCAAGTATAGAGAGTGAAAAGGAGAGGGCCCAGAACAGCACTAACTCAGAGAGGGATGGTAGTGGAGGAGGATCCACCAGAACAAACACTGAAAGAATGATGGGAGAGATAAGAAGAGAACCAGAACAGCACAGCGCCCCTAAAACCAAGAGAGGACAATGTGTTGAGGAGAAGGAGGTGATCAACAGTATCAAAAGCAGCAGAAAGGTCGAGAAGAATGAGAACTGAGTAAAGACCCTTGGACTTAGCCGGGAACAAGTCACTGGAGACTTTGGCAAGAGCCGTTTCAGTAGAATGAAATGGACGAAAACCAGACTGAAGTGGATCTAGGAGGGCTTTTGAGGAGAGACATTCAAGACAGTGGCAGAGAACTGCATGTCCAAGAAGTTTGGAAATAAAGGGAAGGAGGGAGGTGGGTTGAATAGGAACAGGAGGCCTGGATTCTGGAATCTGTCTGCAGCAGCTGGAAGGCCTGGACCAGCGACTGAGCCTGAATTCTATCTCTGGCTAGTAATGCCTTTTGATTACAAGCATCATCTAATCTGCAGCTCCTCTCTCTGAGCTGCCTGAGCATTACAGGGCACATTACTACTACTACTACTAATTGTCATTTATATAGTGCTACAGGGCATATGCAGCACTGTACAGACAAATGTAAAAGATGGTCCCTGCTCATCACAACTTAAAATCTAGTCAAGACAGACAACACAACAGCTGAGGACAAGGATATATCTAGGGGTATGGTAAGGAAACACATAGGAGACCAAGCGGATCAGGATCCAAAAGCAGACTCGAAGATGTGAGTTTTCAGCCTGGATTTGAAAAGGACCAGAGATAAAGCCTGATGCACAGACTCTGGTAGTTTGTTCCAGGCTTAAAGAGCAGCAAGGTGGAAGGATCAAAGTCTGGAGGCAGTAGAAGAGAAAGGCACAGATAGAAGGGATCTGCCAGAAGAGTGGAACACCCTAGGAGGGGTGTAGGGAGAGATAAGAGAGGAACGATAGTGAGGAGCAGCAGAATGAGTGTACTTATAGGTCAGTAAAAGAAGTTTGAACTGGATACGGAAATGAATTGGGAATCAGTGACACAACTTGAGAGGGAGGTTATATGAGCATGTAGAGGCTGGTGGAAGATTAGCCACACAACTGTTTTGAACAGATTGAAGGAGAGAGAGATGATTCAGAGGGAGACCAGCAAGGAGGAGGTTGCAATAGTCTAGAAGGGAAGTGACTAAAGAATGGATAAGTGTCTTAGTAGTGTGTGTAGAAAGGAAGGGATGAATTTTGCCAATGATATAGAGAAAGAAGCGACAGGTTTTGGCTATCTGCTGGATGTGTGCAGAGAAAGAGAGAGTAGAGTCAAAGATGACCCCCAAGGTTGTGAGCTGAGGAAACAAGAAAAAGTGTAGTATTATCCGCAAAAATAGAGAAAGGAAAAAGGGAGGAGTTGGGTTTAGAGCTCAGTTTTGGCCATGTTGAGTTTCAGATGAGACATATAGGCAGAGATCTGGATCTGTATTCCTGGAGAGATTTTGGGCACAGAAATGTAGATCTGAGAGTCATCAGAATAAAGATTGTATTGAAAACCGTGAGAGGAAATAAGTGGACCACGAGATCAAGTGTAGAGAGAGAAAAGGAGAGGTCCCAAGACAGAGCCCTAAGGTACACCAACTGAAAGTGGGATGGTGCTAGAGGAGACACCACTAGAACATACACTAAAAGTGTGATGGAAGAGATAAGAAGAAAACAGGACAGAGCAGAGCCCATAAATCCACGCAAGGACAGGGTATTGAGGAGAAAGTGGTGATCAACAGTGTCAAAAGCAGCAGAAATTTCAAGAAGGACGATAATCGAGTAGAGGCCTTTTGATTTGGCAAGTAATAAATCGCTGGAAACTTTGGCAAGTACTGTTTATGTGGAATGTAGAGAATGAAAGCCAGATTACAGTGGGTCTAGAAGGTCTTGAGAGGAAAGAAATTCAAGACAGTGGCAGTGAACAGCTTGTTCAAGTTTTGAAGCAAATGGAAGGTGAGAGATAGGTAGATAACTGGAAGGATAGGTAGGATCTAGTGACGACTTTTTGAGGAGGTGTATCTGCAGTTGTTTGAAAGCAACTGAAACAGTTGCAGTGGAAAGCAAAAAGGTTAAGGATAAGACAGATGGAAGGAATGACAGCAGAAGAGATAGAGCTTGTTAGATGGGAGGGGATGAGATCAGAGGAGCAGGTAGTCAGTTTGGAGGATGAGAGAAGATTTGCTGTTTCCTCCTCACTGATTTCAGAAAAGGAAGAAAGGATGACCGAAGGTGAGGGAAGGATTTGGGATTGGGGGAAGATGAGGTGGAGATGACCTGAAGAGAATTCAAGGCTAATCTTCTGGACTTTGTCAGGGAATTAGTCAGCCAAGGTCTGGGAAGACAGTGAAGGAGGGGTTTGGGGGGAGGAGGGACCTTGAAGAGAGAGTTGAGCATAGCAGAGAGATGGCGAGAGTCAGAGGCAAGAGAGTCAGATGGCAAGTGCTATGGCCAACTGGAAGGAGATTAGCATGAATTTCAAACGTAGATAGTCAGCAAGGGTACATGATTTAAGCCAAAGGCGCTCAGCAGGTTGTTGAGAAAAGGTAAGGTTGAGGTACAGTAAGGTACAGTACAGTAAGGTACAGTAAGGTTGAGGTACAGGAGGAACAAGTGCATATAGAGCAGAGGAGAATATTGTGTTATAGGAGGATACTGCCCATCAATGGACTCAGATGACATAGTGGTGATAAGACAGCAGTGGAGAAAGCTGAAGGGTCGACGGTGTGAAGACTCCTAAACATGTTGGCGGAGATCAGGCGAGACCACGATGGGGGATGGCTGAAGGTGGATTATCAGGTGATGGTAAGATAAGGGCAGAACTGAGATGGAGGTTTGAGGGTGAGCAGTTGGAGGAGAAGACAAGGTCAAGGCAGTGGCCATGCTTGTATGTAGGAGCAGTAGAAGGGTCATTAACATGAATGTTGAAATCTCCAAGAATAAGGCAAGGGGAGATGCATCTAGAATGGAGGAGAGCCAGGATTCAATGTCTGTAAGAAATGTAGAGGTGCACCTGTTGGAGGGTCAAAAAATGACAACTACTCAGAGAGGTAGAGAAAATAGACAGATGGCATGGACTTCAAAGGAAGCAAAGGAATTAGATGGAGGCAGATGGAGAGGCTGGAATTGGTAGGAATGAGAGAGTAAGAATACACCACTACCACCACGGCCAATAGGCTGAGGTGTATGGGAAAATAGGTAGCCTCAGTGACAGAGGGAAACTACTGAAGCTGAATCTTCAGGGAGAAGCCAAGTTTCAGTAAGATCCAGGAAATGTAGACTATTAGAGATAAAGAGGCCATGAATGAAGGCAAGATTATTATTGGAGACAGAATGTGCATTCCATGAAAAAGGGATAGAAGCAGGAGAGAGGAGAGGGATATGAACAAGATTAGAAAGGTTACATATTGACCTGTTTTGGGGGTGTGAAGAAAGCCTAAGGGGGCCAGGGTTGGGGTTGACATCTCCAGATGAGAGAAGAAGGAGTAGGAAAGAGGAGGCAGCATGACGGAAGCTAGGGTGAGGTTCCCTCAGTGAGAGTGGAGATGGTTGAATGAGAGGAAGAAAAAGGTGAAGCTCAAGGGCAAATGATAAGATAGAAGGCAAAATGATAGGGAGGTGGGGACAGTAAAGAGTGAGTAATGAGAAGTAGGGCCATGGAGCTGAGGGAATGAGCAGAAAAGATTAGGAAGAGTTAACATCAAGAACAAAAAGTGATGTAGAGCCATAGGAGAGTGATAAGAGGATAGAATGCAAATCAAGGAGATACAGGTGGTGGTGGTGGTGGTGGGGGGGGGGGGGTCCTGGTGGCTTCTGGTGCATCAGAGTAATTGCATCAATAAGCAGAGCAAGTATATGAAAGAGTGTTAAGCCAGGGGTGGGTAGGGTGAGGGGCGGGGGTGGATAATAAAGTGTTGAGAAGGAAGACACAGCACTGCAGAGGAGGCAGGAGCTGGGTAAAGGACAGACAGAAGATAGGACCAACACTGACAAAACAGAAATATATACAGAACAATAAATAAATAACAAGCTAGATTCTGAACAGGCATAGAAAAATACTTGAACAGAGCATACAAAGTTAGCTGAAGCTTGCAATAAGGGTGTTCACCCAAGCAGGAACCACCAGCAAATCTAATCTGCAGCTCCTCTCTCTAAGCTGCCTAATGATATACTCACATAGCCCCTCTTTTCAAGTTACTTCAATGGCTCACCTTCCATTTCCATATCCTATTCAAACTTCCTCTGACCTATAAATGCATTCATTCTACAGCTCCTAATTACCTGTCCTCTCTTCTCTCTCCCTACACCTCTCCTCATGAACGCTGCTCTTCCACTGGCCTTCCCCTCTCTATGCCCTTTTCTTCCACTGCCAGCTCAATCCTTTTACCATGCTGCTCCTTATGCCTGGAACAAACTACCCAAATCTATACTTCAGGCTTCAACTCTCCCCCTTTGTAAATCCATGCTAAAGGATTAGTCTGCATTTTTGAAGGAATTTACATGGATAACTGCCCTAGTTTTATTTATTTTTATTTATTTATTTAGCATACATTTGTATACCGCTACTTCCAGTGATCAGTAGTGGTTTGATTACAGATATGAATTTGTCGAATCATGACAGAAATTTTGCGGTATACACACATTGATTTGGAGGGGGAAGCACAGCACACGGGGAGAGGTCATATGTAGAGGAGTCAGACATTACATATTTACATATTTACATAAACTGCAACCATGTTTCATTGTGTGGTATCATTTATACCCCTGGGATTATATCAGGTTGTATTGACACTGGAAAAGATGTGTCTTGAGTTTCTTTCCGAATTCCATAAGGTCTTTAATAGCTCTTAGCTCTGGTGGAAGTTGGTTCCAGAGGGACGGGGCCGAGTAGGAGTATGCTCGTTGGCTAGTAGTGGCAGTTACAGATCTGATATCAGGGGGAACGTGGAGTATATTTGAGTGGATTGTTTGCCTGCTTCTGTTGGGTGGTTGCGTGGTTACCCATGTAAATGCCATAGCCGGGATTTTCAAAGGGCACCTACATGGGTAGCACCCTTCGAAAATCCCAGATATGTCCCTAATGCGCCCAGATGCTATGTGGTTAACACTGGGGCGGGTGTTAGGGGCATTCCGGGGCAGACTGGGGGCAAAGGAAAAGGCTAACTAGGTAGCACCGATTTTTGATGCTACCCCCCCCCCCCTCCTTAGCCTTCTTCGCCTGAAAGAAAGGCAAGGTTTTTCCTCACCTATCTTTCAGGCACAGGGGCTAAGCGGGTAGCATCGAAAATCAGTGCTACCTGGCTGGCTGCTGCAGCTTATGGGGTGTGTGGCGAGACCCGGATTTTCGATGCAGGGGCCACATGTGACCCTGCCATTGAAAGACAGATGGTGGGCAGGCTATGTGCCGACGTGGCGCACAGCAGCGTCAAGATGAAAATTGTACCCTTACCTCTTTGAGGCTACCTTTGATCCTGATCCATTGTTTTTCTTGTGTCTCCTTACCTTTTCCAAGTATACTCTTATTCTTATCTATTGTATTGGCTGTCTTGATTAGACTGTAAGCTCTGATGAGCAGGGTCCATCTTTTATATGTGTCTGTTCAGTGCTGCGCATGCCCTGTAGTGCTATATAAAATGATCAGTAGTAGTAGAAATACACGAAGAGAAATGACACTATGGCACATAGCCTTCGCCGCCAACTTCTAACCCTAGATATTCAATGCCAGGGTCATATGCAGTCCCGACATTTAGTCTCCAACACCATAGAAGCTAACCGGTTAGCGACAATATTGCACCACTACATGGTTAGCTCCCACAGGTAAAACAAGGCCAGCTTTTGCTTCATCTAGTTTTACCCGCAGGTCACTAACCGGGTAGTTCTGCAATATCATCGCTAACTGGGTAGTGGTGCAATATCACCGCTATCCGGTTAACGATTGTCACCACTCACGACACGTTTCGGAATGCCCATAACATACCCCGATGCAAAGCGGTTAGCATCGGGGCGTATAGTCGCATTAGCTGGGGATATTCATCGCCACTAACCATGTTAGTGCTGTTAAATATCTCGTTCAGCGGCATTTACACGGTTTGCAGGTCTGTAAACCATGTAAATGCCTTTAGAATATTGGGCCCTTACTGTATAAAAAGAGATAATGAAGGGATGATAAAATGGAAAAAGAGGAGAGTGATCCGGAAAGAAAATGTGCAAATGCAAATGATAAAAAAGTAATGAGAATCGCAAGAATAGTTCCTAATGACCTGAACTGAGCTACAGAACTTCACATTGCTGCTATGATGATTTCATGATTTCTTTTTACCTCAGGTAATTTTTGTGGCACAGCTTTCTCATGAAAAGATATGTTCACTTTAATTTTTCACTCTGTGCTTATTGAAGCATATTATCAACAAATAGGAAAGTGCATGCTAAAAGAACGGCACAAAGGCACATTTCCCTTTCTTCAAGCAAGTGGAAGTTGGCATAGGTAATCAAGAGTAAAAGATGTCAAACAATTGTTATTTTGTACCAGTTCAAACCAGAATCATAATTCCCTGATAGGTTTAATCTCAATTTTCAATGCCAAATTGGAAGAAAATCCATTCTGTAGTCTCCTATTAAAAAATTATGAACAGAAAAACAAGCAGATTCATCGTTGGCAACAGAAACTCATACTAACGAAACACATGCAATAATGCATTCATTTACAATTATTTTTCAATAAAATTGTGTCATTCATCCTGTATTATTTCAGTTACAACTTTTATTTTTTTGTTGTTGTTTTACTTCTAAAAAAAAAGATTATTTTTTGCTGATTACACTAAAGATTTGCCATTGAATGATATAGCAGAAAACAAAATTAGAATTTTAAACAGCCAAATTTTTTCTGTATAACTGTATAATTCTGCAGTTGGTGCTGCTGGCCTCATAACTGTTTTGAATATTTTCACCTTGATTGTTAATAAAAAAGTTTAATTACTTCTTCAGATGTAATTAAAATGTGGTTACCCTGCTGCAATAGATAATATGATTTGCATAGATGTGCATAGATCTTTGCAGTTGAGTTTTCTGGGCCTTGCCGCATCTTAGTGAGTGGAACCAACATTTTAACCATCATGATGTGGCACTTCACCATGAAGAAAGCCACAGCACAATGGCCGAAACATCAGCTCCACTTACTAAGATGCAACATGATCCACTAGTGTTTGCAAATATTATTTTTCACATGTACATATGTTAAGATATACAAACAAAACTCTTTCATTTCATGAATAATGTCATGAAAAATCACTAGATATCTGAACTTATCCTACTGAAAAATAGGCATGGTAAGAGCATTCCAGGACTTGCCAAATGTTATCCATATAACTGATAATATTCAGTTATTGGATCATAACGTATCCATTCAAGTGGCACCAAACAAATACCAGATATGAAATGAAACAGAGACCTGTCTATTAAACTATGGTAGCCTTTTACAAGTATCACAGTGCAATAGCTACAAAAGGCCCACAATAAGTCAAAACCTTTGTTTTTGACTGTTGGGGGCATTCCCAGCTTTTCCCTTGCAGATACTGTGGAGGTTTTGTATTTAATATAGAGACCTATGATACCTGCATCAGTAGATATCACGGAAAAAGTCACACAGTGCCTGCCAATACAGGTATTGTTGGTTTCTGTCGTAAATCAATGGGGAAGACAGGTAGGGGGCTATTCTGTACTGTGAATAGCAGGGGATGGACGTCCCCCCTTTCCATCCCCAGCAAAAGCTCCCCGTACAAACAAGGAGTTTGTACGGGGAGGCTTAGATGGGGGTTGTGGGGGAGTCGCGGAGGAGGAATGAGGGCGGGCAGTGGGCATTCCACGACCCCGGATGTACAGGGCCGATTCTGAAGTCCCTAGAACCAATTCTGATCCCGTGGGGCACGTCCTGTCCCCACGGGATCAGAATCAGGTCTGCCTCTGTGCGTCCCGATTCCGATCGGATGCAAAGGGGCCTGGACGCACATATTAGAATGTGCCTCGTAGTCATCAGGTGCACTGAGCTCTGACTAGCATTGTGGCCTGATTGCTACCATGGCCACTCCACAACCTCGATCACCCCCCCCCCCATCAGAGAATATTGTCTGTGCTGCAGATATAGAAATCGGCACCAACAATATTACGATAACTTGCCTCCCCGCCCCAGCACTGATCTCCCCTGGATAACTTCCAATCCTCATCAGGAACTGTCCGGGAGGGATCGGTGCACCTCCAAAGTAAAAACAAAGCCCCACTAGCCAGTGAGGTGGCCAAAGGGCCACTCCTTCCTGCTCCTGTAAAACATTCCTGGCTATCCAGTTGAGGTGCCTCACCCACCCCAGTGCTGCATTTTCCTATATAGTCTTCCTGAGACATTATACAAAGGGCGTCCAAGTGCAATTTGAGACATCCAAGCCAGAATATCTGAAAAACAGCAGGCACGTCCAAGTTCAGGCACAATTTCACAAACGTAGACAGGTCCTAAATGGATGTCTATGGGGGCATCTACATAGACATCCCTGGAATGGTATTCAAGAATGGGGACATCTAATAGCTTGATGGTAGGAATAGTGGACTAGAAACAGGTAAGGTAGGGTTCAAATCCCATTGCTTCTCCTTGTGATCTTGGGCCAGTCACTTAACTCTCCATCTTCTCTATACCCTCCAGATAGTTTACAACCAAAAAAGGTACTTTTTCCCAATGCCTAGACCTACCTGGAGCAAGTCTAAACTTAGGACTTGAAATCTAACAGAGACATTTAAGTCCATTGACACACCACCACAACACTTCCTGCCTATTTGGAATTCTCAACAACAGACATCTTTAAAAGCCATTTATAAAATGGCTCTGGAGACCTCTGTGATCTGGAGGTCCATATGCACACTTTCAGATATCCAAATCACAACTAAAGGTTTTACTAAAATGTGCAGCATTAGCACATATTGAAGCCAAAGATTTATCGAGGAGGTCCATGCTGATTTTTTGGGCTATGTCTCCATGTCCCTTTGATGTTAGCACATTGGAGCTATGCCTCATCATGCTAAAGAGCATGTGGGTTCTCCTGTCACCATCCCTTGAAGAGGTGGCAAGTGCATACACACTAACAGCAACATTCAGGGCTAGTGCACACCAATAATGCATGCACTAAGCACAATGTGCCATCAACGACAGTGTTCCACTTAACTCACCATGTCCCCACCCCATCATACAATAACCATTTACTATAGTATCCTATGCTTTTAGCACATGATAACGGTCCATGCCAATAGTTGTGTGGTTTGATAAACGTGCTCCATAATCAGTTGTCCTCAATTAAGTGAAAAGTACATCTGTGTTGATAAAACAACTGCTCTGTATCAAACTCAATAACCAAAATAACTTGTATTCATTGTAATAGCTATGGTGCCTTAATCCTAAGGAAAACAATTTAGTTGCCTTATGGAGATTGTCCTCTGTCGTAAGCTATCTGGTATGAAAAAAAAAAGAACTGACTCAACTTAGGGAAAAATTAGGTATAATAAAACAAACCTCCCACAGGATGCAACTTGAAAAGTATTCCACCACTATTCCCATAAAGAATCAAACAACTCAGGAATAAATGAATCACATTGGATTCAGGAGGTAATGACTTGAAAGAGGACAGCACCCACTCCACTAAGAGATAGCCCTGCATAATGCCTTCCCTGCCTTGGTAAATGAGTATGCTCTATTAATATAAACTGAAGTAGTCTTAGACAAAAAGGGTTACATGCAATATACCAGAAATTCCCAGGCATTGTCAAAAAGTCGCAAATAAGAAAAGTGTTAATATTGGGAGACTCCATTATCAGAGGTATTGTTTATGTTTATGCAATTTCTTGATATACCGCCCAGGCTGAAGGGTATTAACTTGGGAATTGAGTTCTGTGGACATAAGGTAGTCAAATGTCTCCCAGGATTCCTCATCCAGCCGAAAGTCAAACAAAAGTGTTGGCAAAGTTAGAGACGGAAAAAATTGTTCTGGCTAAAAAAAAATGGAAATTACACTTACCTGGTAATTGTTGTTCCTTGAGGGAGTACAGTTCAGTCCTCCACCTCTGGGTAGTGCACCTCCTCCTGCAGCATGGAGACAAACTCGTGACATCACCGGGTATATCTTGCTGGTCTTCTCCCATCATCCCCCAGTGACCTACTGACAAAGCAGACTTAAAGGAGCAATAAATGACCAGTTAAGGTATTAATTACAATGCTATGCTTAAACTTTAACTTTTAAACTACAGTGCCCTAAGATAAAGGGCAGAAAACACCCTCCTCCTTGCCCCTGTCCTCTTGCGCACAGATCAGAGAAAGACAGACAGGAAGAAGGAAGAAGAACTAAAGGAGATCATTGGAAGAAAAGATGCTCTCGGGATTACCGGCAAATCAGAACACGTTGCTGTCTTATGAACCGGAAACCCCCTCCAAACCGACTACTCGCGTCTGAGTTGTTCATCCCCGGGTGGGAATGAGGACTGAACTGTACTCCCTCAAGGAACAACAATTACCAGATAAGTGTAATTTCCATTTCCTTATCGGTCCTACAGTTCAGTCCTCCACCTCTGGGATGTAACAGAACAGTAATCATTGGGAGGGACCTTTCCAACTGGCTCACCACACCACGGAACCGAACAGGCACCGTTCACTGCCTGCACCTCCAGACAATAGATGTTACTGAAAATATGAAGAAATGACCGAGAGTCTGTTCTGACCCTCTTCACTGGCGAAACTACACTGTGCCCTGCACCATGCGTCGCTAACGCACCAGAAGAGCAAGCCCGCAACGCCACTGGTACTGGATGGCCTAGAAACAGATATCCTGATGTTATGGCTTCCCGGGCCCAGCCGGAAAGAGCCGCTTTAGGAACCCATTGCTTCTCGACCTCATCAGGACGTCAAGCTTTAGCTGCCGCTTCTCCCCTACGTGGCCCGCCGCACCGGACGAACAAACAATGTGACCTACAAAATACTGACACAGACTTCACCTAATGTCCAAGGGACGTAGACTACGATCAGAGTGTTCTTCCGTATGTCTCAAAACTGGCAACTATACCGCCTGATTCAATGACAAAGGAGAAAATACTTTGGATCAAGAAGAACAGCCCTAGCCGCAAATCCACCGTTTTCCTAGAGAAAGACAAAACTGGCTCTCTATAGGGCTACACCTGTAACACTGAAACTCGACTCACCAAACCGAAGGCCACCAAAAACACTGTCTTTAAGGTTAGAGCCTTGACGGAAGGTGAACGTAAAGGCTCAAAGGTCTCCCTAGTCAACGTCCCAAGACTAGGTTGAGATCCTATTGAGGTACCACCATTCCGCGATAAAGCCATAGCCTAGAAAACCACTGTTAGCAATGAGCCACGTCGACGTGAGAAGTCAAAGAAATCCATGGACTTTTCCTTGAAAGCATGAAAGCGCCGCCAGTCGGACCTTAGAGAACTGGCTACCAGACCTTTGTCAAAAAAACATTCTGTAGAAAATTTAACACTGTAGGAACGAAAAGGTGGAATCGCAGGCCTGTAGCTGTGAGCACCAATTCTCAACAAATGCGCCATATGCGTACGCACTCTAAAGAAGTGGACCTCTTTCTGGTCCAAAGCAATTTGTAACTACTGCACCAACACCACTCTTCCCCAATGTGCCTCAATGCGCTGAACCACTCATCCTATTATGCTTAAGGAAGACATAGAGAAGACCGGACGAAGGCCCCTGTTGCCTCCGATCATCGATCCTCTCTGAAACTTCTCTCGCCTTCTGCTGCCAAAACTACACATCTTGGCCTACTGAAAGGTAGCCAGAAGACCGCCAATTGGAGGACCCTACCTGCTTACTATCTGAGCAAGCACCACCGGATGAAGCTCCCATACCCTGGCTGCCACTCGGACCCTGCTGAGACAATCTGCCAACACATTGTCCGGCCCCGCCATGTGTGACACCGAGATTGCCAGAAGACGCGGCTCCACCTAAATGAACAGAGCCTCTGCTTCCACTTCCATGGCTGCACCACCTGTGCTGCCCTGACAGTTAATAGAAGCCACCATCGCAGCATTGTCCGATAGAACCCGCACCGTGTGACCTTTCACCATTGACTCGCATGCTTGCCGATCCAGCGCCATTGCTCGCAGCTCCAGACAGCTGCTAGACTACTGGCTAACCTGGATGCTCCAAGTTTGCTGAGCGAGCAGTTCTCTGCAAGGCATCTCCCAGCCTGCTAGACTCACATCTGTCAACCCCGGGAGCTACTGCGGTTGCTCTAGGGGCAGGCCTGCAGGTAACTTTCCCGGACAGAGACACCACTGCCGGATCCGCCTGACCTGGGAAGGACAGGAAGGCCGGTTGTTTAGCAATCATTCTGGTACGACCAGCGTCGAGGCAACGATCTCTGAAAAGGACTCCTAAGTACATACTACCATTAAAAAAAATATTTTTTTTTTTTTACATCATTAAGCACAATGTTGTAAAAATTTTGAACACTGCAGTGCAGATTTGTAATGCTAGAATGATGCTTTTGGGAATCTTTCCTGGTGATTGTAGTCTTGGTTTTTATTTATTTATTTAGACAGTTTTGTATACTGCCTTATCCTTCAATCAAAGCAGTCACAGCACAATTGGGGGATACATTTAACACGCTGGGATATGAGACACATACACTAATACTTACAGGGAACATGGGCAATGGAGGGTTAAGTGGCTTGCCCAAGACCACAAGGAGCATCTGTGGGACTAGTAACCCCAGTCCTTCCAGCCCAAGGTTGCTGTCCTCTAGTGGGATTTGAACCCCTGACCTTCTGGCCTGAAGTACCTTGCCCCAACCACTAGGCTACTCCTCCCTCTTTCTGAATGCCAGAAAACGTAGATGTTCAGGCATGCTTCCTTTTTTTTTTTTTTTTTTGTAATTAAACATAATTGCCTAGACTGTAATGTTGACGTAGTTTATCGAAGAATGTAAACTGCTTTCTAGAATAGAATCCCTTTTTTTTCCCACTATATAGATGGTCCTTCTTGCTAAGTCATAATCCATACTGTGGTACACCTAAAGCACCATGTATTTCGCTCACTGTACCGTACCACATGGACTGCATTCTCTTGCATAAATCTTATTAATGTCTTAATTCGTGTGTGTGTGTATGGTTTTTTTTTTTGGAAGCACCTACCAGAAGTAGCTAAGATTCTGGGCTGCATTACAGGTATTGTGTTTCAACACTGTTCTGAAATGGCAGGGCACATCAAGTTTATTACTATGTTTACATTAACCCTTTTTAACCTTCATCATAGAAAATTGCTGTCAATACCAAAAAATGACCTGAGGTCAATATCACAACCTTGGCACCATTGCATTGTCAATTTCAGTTCTCAACAAGCCCGCTGATCGCACACCGACCAAGTGACTGTTAAGTCTAATCACGGAATGCACTGAAGTCATCATGTGAACTCTAGTTTTCTTAAGGCAATTTTTATACCAGAACTAACATGTAAAACAAAAATAAAATGAAATTACTTTTACAAGAAGTTTAGTGAAAACATTTCCATCAGTGGTCAATTGATTTATAATTTCCCTTTTCTTTGCTTGAAAGTAAAAGGACATTCTAATCCTCTTCTGATTTGAATTGTGCAGATCAAGCATTGGACACACGGATAGTGACCAGTGTGGTCTACTGAGGACACAACAAGTGGCCTAAGGCATGCAGGACCAAACTTTCTTTGAACTTGCAGCCCCTCGACCACACCAACTGAGCTTTCTTCTCTTCAAGACCAAAAATCACTTGCACATCTGCAAAATGTTGATGTATAATCCGCTGTAAGTTAGAATCTAAAGGGGAAAATTTGTGATGAAATGAACAAACTCAGAACTATCATCAGTGTGATGCCAAGATCTAGGATGAAGCAGCCATAGCCTTTCATTAATCTGAGCTCGTTTATAGGCATAGCTAACCACAAAAGTGGGATAGCCTCTTGTTCTGAACTCAGATTTCAACTGCTTAGATCGAACTCGAACTCTCATGCGTCCCTTAAGCATATCGAAGCATTATAGCGGTGTCTTTTGTCATCTGTGATAATGACTGTGATGGGGTAAAAGAAGAATAAAGAATAAAGAAGTTACTAAGATGGATTCTGCAGTGCAGCCAGGTAAAGTGGTCGGCCAAATGGATAACATTAGGCCCCCCATGGCATAGTGTCTCCTGTCTCTGGATGGAACTTCGTTCAGCTTCAGCTCTTGGAGTCCACCTATGCCTGCCTAGTCCTTAACGGGAATTGATTGCAGATTGCATTGTAGCGTAATCAGTAATTTATTTATTATTATTTATTTTTATTTATTACAATTTTTTATATACCGCACTATTCGGCATCAGCACGGTTTACAGATAACACAAAAGACCAGAACGACAGGTTGTTCGGTGTTACATATAACAGGAGAATCAACTTGGAAAAAAACAAAAACCTGGGGGAACTATTTACATAGAATATAAAATCTGATAACTAGATAACATGATCAAACATGATCGAACTATTTACATAGAATATATACATTAGCATGGATGCTAGGATTTTGGTGGGATTAATATGTTGCACTTCATAAAGGGTAGTATTTGATAAATAAGTTAAATTTAAGGGCCTTTCTGAATTGGGCTAGGTCGGTTATGGCACGGATTTCAGGCGGTAGCGAGTTCCAGCATTTTGGGGCGCAAAGCATGAAAGCTCTGTTCGCTGTTGAGTGGCTAGATGTTAATATGGCCTTTGGCATTATTAGAGAGTTTAAGGCTACCTGTCTTCTAGATCTGTTTGGTGGTAATGGTTTCCAGCTTGCATTATAGGAAATTCTACAGCCCATCCTAGATATGTCTATGAATTAATTCAGAGGCTGGGCAATCAGGTGAAAGACTGAAGGTCTCTTGACTTCGAGTTATGGTACAAACTACTTGTAGACTGTGCCGCAGGCACTGAAGCGTCAATATGCCTGCATGTAGCTACGTTTAGAAAGCGAGATCAAATACATCTTCGTACACCCACAAAAGATGTGGGTAAGCTGCACAAACATGATACCAAAGAAATGTGGAATGTCCAAAAACAAGCCAACTTGGAGGCTGCTTTACAAAAACCCTTCAGAGCGGTAAGATAACAGAGCAAAGTTTTCCTGGTTACTTTTACCCAGCTCTTCAATTACCCCTATCCAGCTGGTTGATCTGCTTTATATCAGGCAGTCTGAGTAGATAGATATAAGACCTGCCATTTATCTATATAGGGATATCTGGCTAAATTTAGCCAGTTTGCATTGAACACCACACTCTCCAGCTAAATTTGACCACTGACCCCTTGGAGACTAGTACATTTTCGGAAGGGGCAGATTTCAGTTTACCCACAATGGAACTGGGGTTCTTTTGATAATTTCTCTCACCATTTATTGCAACTGCAAGACCTAAATTAAAATAAATTAAAATAAATAAACAAAATAAAACAGAT
Source organism: Ichthyophis bannanicus (assembly GCA_033557465.1). Taxonomy (NCBI): domain Eukaryota; kingdom Metazoa; phylum Chordata; class Amphibia; order Gymnophiona; family Ichthyophiidae; genus Ichthyophis; species Ichthyophis bannanicus. The sequence goes on along the minus strand of CM066036.1, from coordinate 727,542,051 downwards.
TAAAGAAGTTGCCTTCAGTCCTTGAAGGGTGCGCTTTGCGTGGCGCCCGAGTGATCCACCACGATGGAGCTGGCAAAAGGCCTATCCACGCGTCCCTAATAGCAAAAAATGTGGGAATCCACAGCCGCGCGCACAGTGGGATTGACCACCTAACCGAAAGGGCGGGGAGCGCTTTAGGCCTTCCCACTTGTCCGCGGCACGCTGGAGCACTCACTTTTCTGCTGTGCCCACCCAACAGCTTTCCATGATTTCAACCGCCTTTCGCCGGTCCGAACGAGAGCCCTTTGATCCGCCACACTGCTCAGCCAGTGACGTGAGCAGCAATCGTGGAGAGGGCTATTTGCGCTGAACTGCTCTGCCCGAACACCGTGAGGCAGAGAGACATTCAGAAGCCGATGCTAGCTCCCCTCAGAGCGTTCCGCTGTATCCCCAAACAGCCTTCAAATGATTTTATCTTTCACCTGCCCGTATAGGGGCCCTGTGATCAGCATCGCTGCTCAGCCAGTGACGTGAGCAGCAATCGTGGAGAGGGCTTTTCGTCCCGAACTTCTCTGCCCGAACATCGCGAGGCAGAGAGAAACTGGGAAGCCGAAGCTAGCTCCCCTCCGTACGTTCCAGGAGGGGAGAGCAGCATAGGACACTGGACTGAGGTGAGCAAGAGAGGGGATAGCAAAGAAGCAGGACCGAGTCCTTTCAAAACTATCTATACTCTTTTTTTTTTTTTTTTAACTTGGACAGAAGCAAATTAAGAGAAGTTATAGGGAATCAGAAAATAAACCCGGAAAAATGAAACTTCTAAAACTATCTAGCCTAACCTGTGCTCCTTATCTTTTCCACCAGTGAGCCCAGCATCTAGGCTCACTACATCCTCCTGCTGCATGGAGACTGGACACACTGGGGGATGATGGGAGAAGACCAGCAAGATATACCCGGTGATGTCACGAGTTTGACTTGTCCAGTCTCCATGCTGCAGAAGGAGGTGCACTACCCAGAGGTGGAGGACTGAACTGTAGAACCGATAAGCAATTACCTCTACAGTGCAAAGAAACATCCACATGTTGAGAGAGAGAGAGACTTAAACCCACTATCAACATCATCAAATTCTCAGAAATTCAACATATTCATAGTAAGGGAGAAGAGAGACTGCATCATACAAAGAGTTTTATTATGTGGCTCCAAAACAGGTGTAAACAAGAAGGTGTTAGATATACAGGAAGCTTCAGCATAGATGGTACAACAAGAGGCTATACTGTATTGATGGATTTCATATTTATGTGGCAAGAAAAAGGATCCTAAGTGAAAAATTCAGTTATTTAAGCTAGAGAAAGTGGAGGACAGATGGAAAAAAAATTAGGATATTACCCCCAGCAAAAACATTACAGTAAAGTTGCAAATTGAACAAAATTAATGCACACAGCATTCCCAAAGGGAAAAAGGAATCAGGAACACAAACCCTACAAAATACAAATAAGCCAACCAAAATTGCTAGAAAAGTAGTGAACACAAAGGTTCACAGTCTAGGCAACAAAGTTTCTGACCTGGAAGCACTGATGGTGGAAATGGACTTGAACCTTGTGGCAATGATAGAAACATGGTTCAATGAGTCACCATACCTTTAGGAGAGAGAGAGGAAAGAAAAAAAGGAGAAGGAATAGTCACTGATGTCAAAAGGCAGCTAAAATGCAAAGGATGTGGGGAAAAAGGAGAAGTTCTGTGGCTAGTTTTGTAAAAAGGACATGGTATGACCATCCACACTCAAACAGAAGAAATGAAGAGCAATGTGATCAATTGCATTGGAAATATGGTAATGAGGGGAGAAGTGATGAGATGGGGGGACTTTAATCTACCAGATGTTGATTGGAGTATCATTTCAGAAAATCTTGAAACCAGAAAGATCATGAATGCCTTACAAGAGAGGCTTGCTCAGACAAATGTGATGGAACCCACCAGGGAAGGATCAATATTGGATCTAGTACTCACTGATGGAGATAGCATGGCAAATGTCCTGGTGGGTGCCCACTTGAGCAAAGTCCAACAACAGCAAACTCAAATTCCTAGATTTCAGAAATGTTGACGTCAGTAAAATGGTTAAGTACCTGAAGGAGGAGCTGGCAGGGTGTGAGGAGAAAAGAGATGTTGAAAGACATAGGACTGAACTTAAAAAGGCTATAAAAAGGGCAAGAGATTATATACATGGAATTTCAATAAAAATAAGAAGAAAATGAAACCAATATCATTCTTCAAAGAAGTGGCTGCAAAAATAAAGGCAAAAACACAGGGGGCAACAGGACGCCATGGCGACGCACCTCCATTGTAAAGCCCAGAATGAGTTAGTCAAGCAAGGCCTGTACATGCAGGCCAGGCTGAATCGCCGTCCCAGCCTGCACATACAGGCATGTTAGCGATTCTGATCCTGCTAGACATGCCCCGCGGGATCAGAATTGTGACTCCCTCTGTGCATCCGGTTCCAACCGGACTCAAAGAGGGCCAGGATGTACATTACAGAATCGGGCCCACAGTGTTTATGGAAATCAGAAGATCACCAAAAGAGGAGCACTGAAAAGAATACTAGATAAAACTGAAATAGGCAAAGAGAAATCAGGATGGTAAAAATACACACAGAAGAAAAAATAGCTAAAGAAATTAATCAAGGTGACAAGACATCCATGTCTTCCATTCAGCCAGCTCACTTTACCTTCCAAACACTCCCTTGGTCTGATCATTTCCTTATTTGCTTTCACATACCCATCAGATCCACACAGACATTGCAGAGAGCTCTGCTCTTTCCTGTTGATAACAAATAACTACCTCATAATGCTATTAGTCTCTTTCCTTCCGCTAATTCCAGTCTTTCATCAGATTTTGAATCTCTCAAGTTGACAAGCTTGACAATTGGAATAACTCAATAGCATCAGCTTTGTCTAATATTTGCTTACCCCAACCTTCTCTCTACCTCCAGACCAAAACATGCTTGGTACCATTTAGGGCTTTATCTTACAAAGAGACAGATCTGGAGGGCAGAAAACCTCTGGCGGAAATTATCAGGCCCAAGTGACAGATGTAAAAAATGGTACTTCTCGGCTCTTATTTTAAAATCTAACTAGCCAAAGAAACTCCTCTCGATAGTCTCACAGTTATCATCCACCTCTTCTTTTTTGTCTCCACAAACCTTCAGCAGTCCCTCAGTAGACTCCTTGGCATCCTATTTCTCTGCCAAGATCCAAGGTATCGGGTCCCAGCCTGCATGTACAAGCCTAGACAGGATTCTGTTCCTGCAGGAGCTAGACGTGCCCTGCGGGATCAGAATCCCATCTACTTCTATGCGCCTGGTTCTGATCGGACGCACAAGAGGACTGGGACACACATCTTAGAACATGTCTCTCTATGTCAAAGATCCCTATTTGCATACAGCCTGGAGTCTTATACCATAGCCCACTCTTTTTCTCCACACCCTCCTCCCTCCTCTAGAAGGAGTTATCTCCTGGGCATCTCCAACCTGCTCCACATTCCAAGAGGCTTTCTAGGCCCCCTCAGATTTTCCTATTAATTTAAACCTCAAGGAATTTTCAAAAGCAAACTTATGTAGAACTTGTACATGTCAAAAAGTAAAGGGAGATAATCTGCATGGAGTGGCAGGTACAATTCTAAACAAAGGTATATAGGGAGGTAACTTGTATGGAGTAGCAGGGATAACTCTAGCACTTTACCGGGCAAACTAGATGGACCATGTGGGTATTTATCTGCTGTCCTCTACTATGTTAACTTTTATTCTATGGGAGTAGAAACATAGGTGAATTGATTTCTAGCCCATTGGAAGTAGAAAGGAGTCACTATATTTATTCCTCCTGTGGACATTGCAATTGGTGTAATTGCACAATAGAAGATGATAGTTGGACCCATCCAGCTATAAATGATATTTACAAAGCTCACTTTAATACTACCTGCAATTCATCTTATGTAATACATGTCATTATTTGTGCATCTTCATTAATTTATGTTGGGAGAATTACACATTTGATCAGATTAAGATTAAATGACTATCAGAGCAGAGTCACTCTTTCAGCTCCACTATCTAGTCATTTGCAATTAAAAAGACAACATACAAGCCATAATTTTCATTAGTCAGCAATAGACAATATGGAATAAGGTTTTTGAGGTCATAAAAGATTGCATCATTTGAATTATAAAGAACTATGGATTTATAATCTGCATTCAGTGCAGCCAGTAGGATTAAATGCTGAAAATGAATGGAAAGGGTAAAATTCAAAATTAAATGTAGAGCATAAAAATACACTCCTTTGATTGGCTCTATTATCACATCAGTGATAGCTGTAAACAAATGTGGTTGCCATCTTTGCACTCAAGGATTGTATTAAAGGATTAATAACTGGTTGTAAATAGGGAAGCCCTAAACCGTTTGATGTTAAATAACTGTTATACCAAATGTTCTATGTAACGTGCATTTTATTGTTTTAGTGTTTAATCTTAATGCACTCAGTTCTCTGTAAACCGTCTTGACTGGTAGAAAGACGGTATATAAAAAGATGTTAATTAATTGATTAATTAATTAGATTAATTAAATGGTTTAAAGCTAATGTCTTGAGTATGGAATGGTGATCTCAGTAATATATAGTCTTTTGTTTTTCTCTTGATACAGAATGTGTTATTTGAAAAATGAATTGATGTCGGGATTAACAGATTTATGATTTAGAGGCATTTTACAAAGGATGTCCAAATGTAATTTGATACTCCATACAATTAGAAAGAGACTTCATCAAACTTAACAATAACGAGTACTCCTGATTGTGTTTTATCAGTGAGTTTCTGCTGAGGCTTTCACTCGTTGGCTAAGATTTAAATGTTGCATATTGTTAAGTTTGATGAAGTCTCTTTCTAATTGTATGGACAAATGTAATTTGAGACATTCCCAGCCAGAACATCTGAAAATAAAGCAGGCGTGTCCAGATTCAGGCACAATTTCACAAACATGGACATGCCCGACATGGACGTCCCCAGAATAGTACTTTAGAATAGGGATGTCTAATAGCCTAATGCTTAGAGTAGTGGAGGACCAAGGTGGCCAGGTTTTAAAACCTAGTACTGTTTGTTCTGGTCTTGGGCTAGTCACTTAACTCTCCATCTTCTCTACACCGTCTGGATGTTTTACGGCTCTAACAAGCACTTCCCTGATCCCAATTCTTGCCTGGAGCAGGTCTAAATGTGTATGGGGTCACAGATGTCCCCGCTTGATTTCAGAAATGTCAAGGACATCTAAATCCATCATACTTTCCCAGACATGTTTCTGCATGGGAGGCATCTTTAAAAGCCATTTGTAAAATGGCTCTGAGGACATCTCCATGATTTGGACATCCAAATCATGATGAAAACTTTTAAAATGACCCTCATAATGATTTATCAGATAAGTGTAGTATATACGTATATCACTTTTATAAGAGAAGCTTGGGTTTCATGGACTTTCTTATTGATGAAACGATCTTTACAAGAATGACCTTTCTAAATGGCTTGATGCTTCAATTATGAGGGAAAACTGAAATACTGAAATGATCAACTTAGTCGACTTCTATAAGATTCCTTCTAATTTAAATTAATTATATTTAAATATTTTATTCACACTGGAGGTATGTTTTTCTAAAGGTCATTAAGGCAGCAGGCATTAACGGCAGTGATAAGAGGTTTAACATGTGTAAAGGGCACTGGGCGGGTAGGAGATGTTATGGTATTAAGGGCGCAATGGGCCATTTAATGTGTGTTAACAGGACATCGTGCATTAAGGTGTCAAGCATGCACCTTAATGTCCGAAAATGGCTGTCATCCTAACACTGGATAAGGGAGCACCAGGAAAGTCAATGTAAAGGTGATGGATGGAAGGGCAGGTGGGAGCTGATGGACCTGCCAGATCCGTGGGCACCCTATGTGGCAGCCAGTAATTTGGACAAGCACTTGGAAGGCAGCTGTACCTATGCACTGGAGGGTGCCATTGTAAAATGATGCAATGTCAGTGTGTGGCATAGGATAGGGAAGATGTGCCCCCCAGTGGAGTCAGAAGTGGCAGGATGTGTGCAGGGAAAGGAGGATGGAGCAGGAGTGGTGATGTGCAGATCAGGCACAGGAGAGGCATGCGTGAAGAGCCGAAATGCGTGAAAGAGTACCTGTGTAGCTTGCTTGAGAAGACATGACTGCACACAATTGACAGAGGCAGATGGATGGCCTGAAGGAAGGATGGTGGCAGAGGAGAGGGTGGTATGGGCTGGAAGCATCGATATGCCAAAGGTGCCATCCCCAATGTATTTGTACTGTGTTGGAAAATGTGTGTCAGTGCCACATGAAAGGCCTGATACCAGACATGTGGGTCACACACCTGTCTCAGCCACACAACCACCATATAACACCCCAGAAAAATGTGCAGATAAAAACTGGACAGGTGTCATCCAAACTGGGCAAATGGAGCATGTACAGATATGAGGTGATGCCTGCTGTTGGCTATCCGAGGAGTGGGATGTGTCCACGTGTACTCAGAGATGTGATGGAGCCAAAGTTGTACAATCACAGTCATGATGTCATATTTGACTCATGTCTCACATGTAGGTCACAGCTGTATGCATGTAACTGCCTGTTAGTATACCACTGTATCAGTCCAGTTACGTCAGGGTACATCTTACCCATGAAGTGGTAATGTTAGATGATAAATAGGGACTGTACGGACCTGCAGTCAGCTGAGCCACTGGTGAGTTAAGTGACCTGCTCATGGTCACAAGGAGGTGTTGTCAGTCCATGAAGGTTGTGGCAGACATAAAATGCAACAGTAACACATTCAGAAATGTCACATAAGGAGTGCTAGTGGGCCTCAAACCCTGGTATCTTGTTACCCTGGCCATTGCCATGACCATTACGCCATACTCCAAGTAGGTGCCTAATATCTGCAGGGTGAACATATCTGACCCCTGCAATGGGCTGCAGCAGAGCCAATAAAACCATGCTCTCAGAAGGGCATGATGGGGAATAGCTTGTTTGCTGACCCAAAGCATGGCCAGAATGAATAACAAAGTAGAAGGATGTGTGTTTGCAGGTCACAGCAGAGCCTGGACTGTTACAGGCAGGGAAATGACCTTAGTACACAGGCTCAAAATGAACAAGGGGGAATCAAATTCTTGTTCCCTGCTTATGGATACATTGCACTAACCAGTAGGCTGCACCTCCACACCTCTCTGCACAGCAATGTCTGGATTCAAAGAGACTACAGGTCACTAACTAAAATGTCAACTGCATGTGCCGGTATAGATTAGCCCCTCAGTATCTATGAGGCACTGCACACGCAGGACAGCAGTCTGCAGCTGATCATAAATGGAGAAATACTGATCCATCACATCAGCTCAAAAAGATGCATTGACAGTGTGTGATACAAGCACAGGACAACGACAAACCGTGCTGCTGAGAAGTTTCAGCAGTCACCTTGAGCTTGAATTGTTAGAGATAGTCTCTGCCGGCCGTGCTGCAGATCCACATCACTGACATTGTGTGGCAGGTATTGTCTGTAGTGTGTTAAGTTAATCACCTTGTTTCCTGCACAATTGCAGCATGCTATAGGTGCCTGTCACATCTGGGCATTGTTTCCTGCCCCTGTTGGACAGGGACCCTCCTAGAACAGTGCATGTTAGTGCCCAGCATTGCAGCAGTTGATGTCATGGATGCAAAATGGAGTGGAGGCTTCTAGGCTTGCATGATGCTGCTGCCACCATCCTGTTGGTCTTGCCATGACCACAGTGAGCAAGCCAGTAACAACTGCTGTCCCAACCATCTGGAAATACCAATCCACCACAGCAAGCAGTCAGACTGCACTTGCTGCCCACCACAGGACTGATTCAGCCATGCACATACACTCCTGTGGCCAATCAGCACACAATGCATGTGCACAGAGCAACCATGTATACCCTGGCTTAGGACAACAAGCATAGTCACCCAGCATTTGGGCTCCCAGGATAGGGAGAGTACCCATATCATTGGAACTAGACACTATTTAGCACTATGTAGATACATAGCCATGCCATGGTCACAGCTTGGTCAGAGTGAGATGGCACATGGCAGCCACTGACCCGACCTCCAATGCAGACACATCCTGGGCAAACCACTCTGTTTCAGGTCATATCCACAATCCTCTGCTCCTCATCATGCACATCTGCAGATTAACGCTGGGAACAGCCTAGGCAATGTGGGGCAAAGTGCAGTGCAGATGGCCACAGACCTCTGGAGAGACATACACACACACACACATCACTGTGCAAAGTGGGGATGGTTGGCATTCCTGCCTGCCACTTTGGTCTCCATATCAGCTTGGGCATTGTTAACATACGCTCATTGTGCAGGTGCTAGTAGCATACTCTGACATTCATACCCATTGTTAACGCCTGCTCAGTGCGCTGGCTATCCATCTGCCTTTCCATCCAGCTGTGGATAGCGGAGCTTGTCTGTGTGGCTGATAGTTGTTTGGACCCCTTGCTGGCCGATTCATTGGGAGTTGCAAATGCTGGTGCTGTACCTGCATTGTAGGCTAAAGTTTACCCATAGGGATATGCAAGACATGATCTGCAACCAGGTCTTGAACCCATGACCCTCTGCTCATGTACACACTGGCTTTGTGTGTTACACCACAGAGCTGCCATATGGATTCGGCAGTCCCTTTCTGGAGCTGTGGTCATTGATTGGGCGAATGTGGGCATGAGTAGGGCTCTTCCTATGTATGCTGTGATCGCTGCATGCCCTGGTCCATACCTGTCTGACAAGGTGTGTTTGGCGGGTGTTAGAGGGGGATGCATTGTCTGATCTGTATGTCACCATGACTCTGTATATGCTGCTAGCAATGGATGCTGCACCCACCGCCAACACCCTCACACCATGCTGACATGGCATCATGCTGTCAGTGGGAGTGGGGTGCAGTCCTGACCCTTCCTCCATGCGGCTGAAGCATGCGCCTAGAGTGCCAGTTCTGGATGGGGGGGCATAAGCACACATGGGCAGCAACACTGCCCCCAAACAACTGCCACCAGCATAACCCCATCTCTGCCAGCTTCAGATATGTCTCAGGGGGAGGCGGACAGCCGCAACAGTGGTATTTCCCTGGGTGGCTGATTTTTGCAGCCCCCTGTAGAGCTACAGCTGCTGGCACTACTGGCCTCTTCCTCCAGAGCCAGCTTTAGTGGAAGGGGGCAACTTGGGTTTCTGCCTAGGGTGCCAGGGATCCTTGGACCGCCCTATGTTGTGCATCACGGTTTCACAGCAGGAGCATGTTTGTGTGCCTACACTGCCATTGTGACATCATGGTAGACATCTCAGATGTGCAACCTGGGCAGCTGCCTGGTCTGCCCTGTGCACCAGCAACCCCCACTGCATGACCTATGTGCCACCCCTTTGGCCCATTTTCACCATCAACATAGTGCCCTTTCATACTTGGGCACTATGCTGTTGCTGCTAATGGAGCATTACTTCACTATCTTGGGCTCACTTGTCTGTGGATAAAAAAGTTGCAGACATTTAAATAGGCTCTTTCCCCTCAAAATACCCCCTTTCCGTGAGGTTTTACTTGGCATTAGGGTTCCCAACATTAAAGGGCACTGACGCAACAAGTGTTAAGGGAGCACCAGCTATTAATGCCCACTCTCTGCGCCATTAACGCTCACTCTCCACCTACTGTTCCCTTAATGCTGCAGGAGCCTTTAAAGCTCATTAATGCAGCTTTTTTGCAGCATTAGGGTGCAAGGGTGCCGATAAAGGCACACTTGCTCCCTTAATGCCCTTTAGTAAACATACCCCTAGGAGATTTTTCAAGTAGTGGTGCTACTGTATGTAAGACACTCAAAGAAGAAATTAGACCTTACCTGCTAATTGTCTTTCCTTGAGATCTCTCCGGGCCAGTCCAGGGATAGTATGGTTGTCAACCACCTCCAGCAGCTGAGGACTGAATTCTGAAGTTTTGCTGACATCCTATCCGGCTCCCTCTGGTGTCAGAACCTCAGTCTACTCCTGTCAAAGCAGTCTGTGAAACAATCTCCTTCCATGATCTAAACTATTCTAACCAAACCCAACATCCAGAGCCTACCTGAGACATAGTCAGCTCCTTTTTTTTTTTTTGCATATTCATGTATTGACTTATTTAGTCATCTTTATTTGTCACTATATCTAACCTCCCGCTACTCCCCGGGAGCCCCATAGTCCAAACCGCTCTTGAATGTTTGTGCAGAAGACCAATAAACTCCATTGTGTTTAGCCCTTCATGCACTTCAAAACATGGCCAGCCGACGTACCCGACTCCACTGACAAAATACTGTCGATCTGCAAATGATCTGGGTGGGCCCTGGACTGGCCCGGAGAGATCTCAAGGAAAGACAATTAGCAGGTAAGGTCTAATTTCTTCTTCCTCTTCGTCTCTCTGGGCCAGTCCAGGGATAGTAGGGAGGTACCAAAGCAGTACCTAACCTCGGGAGGGACCCACTAGGCCCACTATAATGGTCGAGGCCCCCACATTTGTGTCCCCTCTGGCTTGAACATCCAATCTATAATGCTTTGTAAAAGTGTGAAGTGATGACCAAGTAGCCACCCGGCATATGTCCACCGGTGGTACTAACGCGAACTCGGCCCAGGATGCCGCCTGGCTCCGAGTAGAATGAACGCGTAGTCCCTCTGGGGGTGCTCGCCCACTGGCTTGATATGCCACTGATATAGCTTGCTTTACCCAACGAGCAATTGAGGCTTTGGAGGCCGCTTCCCCTTTCCGAGACCCTCCAAATAGTACGAACAACCTGTCTGTCTTCTGAAAAGGTTTCGTTTTCCTCAGATATCTCCGAAGCACTCTCCCTATATCGAACTTTTTCAGGGCCAAATCTATGGGTTGTCCCCCCTGGACCCTAAAGGTCGGTAGAGAAATAGGCTGATTCACATGAAACCTTGACACTACTTTCAACAGAAAACTGGATAAACGGCTCCCTACACGAGAGCGCTTGGAGGTCCGAGATTCTTCTCGCTGAACACAAGGCTACCAGGAAAGCGGTCTTCCATGAACAATCTCTGAGCGACACCCCGCTCGCCGGTTCGAAGGAAGGCGTCGCCAACGCGTCTAGGACCAAGTTCAGATCCCAGGCCGGAACCACCGGTCTAACCGGGGGACGCAGGTTTTTCACTGCTCTTAAGAAACGTAGAATATCAGGATGTCCAGACAAGAACACTCCTTGCACCTTGCCTCTAAAACACACCAAGGCAGCTAATTGAACCTTGAGGGTACTTAGGGCTAACCCCTTATCCAGCCCCTCCTGCCGAAAAGACAACACATCCGTCACCAAAGCATTTCCGGGACAAAGGCCACGCTCTTCGCACCAGCGCTCAAAGATACGCAAAATACGAATATAAGCCAGGGAAGTAGATCGCCTTCTTGCTTTTAACATCGTGGCCACCACCGCTGCCGAGTAACCTCTACGACTTAACCTCTCCAAGAGCCAAGCCGTAAGCAAGAAGCAATCCACGCTCGGCATAAGTAGCGGACCCTGGTACAAGAGGTTTGCCCGAGTGGGTAGCTTCCAGGGACTGTCCACTAGGAGACGTACCAGGTCCGCATACCACGCTCTTCTGGGCCAGTCCAGCGTGATGAGAATCACCTGACCCTTGTGACGCTCTATCTTCCGAATGACTCGCCCGATCATCGGCCACGGAGGAAAGACATAAAGCAGCACTCCGGACGGCCATGGCTGCGCCAAGCCGTCGAGACCTTCCAAAATGCGTTCCCTGCACCTGCTGAAAAACCGACCAGCCTTAGCATTGTCGAAGGTGGCCATCAGGTCCATTACCGGCCGTCTCCATCGCAGCGTAAGGTCGTGAAAAACTGCTGCATTCAACTCCCACTCTCCTGGGTCTAGGACATGCCGGCTGAGATAATCGGCCTGTACATTGTCACAACCTGCTACATGAGCTGCTGAAAAGGCTACCAGGTGAGACTCTGCCCAGCTCATCAACCGCTGACTCTCTCCCAGCAGGGCAGTACTGCCTGTCCCGCCTTTCCGATTGATATAAGACACCATCACCGCATTGTCGGAGAACACACATACCGCTTTTCCCTTCACGAGATGGAGAAACTGCTGAAGAGCAAGGAGCACCACCCTCAGCTCCAGATGATTGATGGAGCAACCCTTCATCTCTGGTGGCCAGCACCCCTGAGCTATGTGCGACAGACAATGCGCTCCCCAGCTGAAGAGGCTGGCATCTGTGGTGACAAGTACCCAATCCGGCTGAGCCAGGGACACTCCCGCTCGAAGATGGCTGGGATCCAACCACCACTGCAAACTGTCACTGACCGACTGCGAGTTTTTCAACTTCCGATCCAGAGGATGATCCTGAGGCAACCATCTTGCCAGCAATGCCTGCTGCAGTGGACGCATATGTGCCCTTGCCCAGGGTACCAGATCCAAGGCTGCCGCCATGGAACCCAGAAACTGTAAGTAACGCCATGCTGTTGGAGCCTTTAAACGCAAAAACGCTATCACTTGTCTCAATATCTTTTGTACCCTGTCTTCCGGTAGAAAAACTGCTCCTACCGCCATGTCGAACACCGCACCGAGGTAAAGAAGCCATTGTACAGGTTGCAAGTGACTCTTGGCTTGGTTCACCACCCAGCCGAGCTGTTCTAGGAGACTCACCACCCGCGCCATTGCCCCAATTGACTCCAAGATGGACGGTGCCCGAATCAACCAATCGTTGAGGTAAGGATGCACCAGAATGCCCTCTTTCCTCAACGCCGCCGCCACCACTACCATGACCTTCGTGAACGTACGAGGTGCCATAGCCAGACCAAACAGCAACGCCTGGAATTGAAAATGACTCATGGGTACCATAAACCGCAAAAACGTTTGATGCTCTGGTCTGACGGGAATGTGAAGGTAGGCCTCTGTCAGATCTATGGATGTCATCACCTCCCCCGGCTGCACTGACCGAATGACTGACCGCAGGGTCTCCATCCGGAAATGCAAAACTCTTAAACAGCGGTTTACATGCTTGAGATCCAATATAGGTAGAAAAGACCCCTCCTTTTTGGGTACCACAAAATAAATTGAGTATCGACCTAACCCTAACTGGTCTCGAGGGACCGGCACTGCCGCTTGAAGCCGCAGTAACCACTGAAGTGTTGCGGATACCGCTGCCTTCTTTTCCGCAGAACCACATGGAGTCACCACAAAAGCCTCCGCTAACGGGCGAGCAAACTCGAGTGCGTAACCGTCGCAAATAATCTCCAGTACCCATTGGTCCATCGTTATGGTGGTCCAGACGAATAGGAAGTTTCACAGTCATCCTCCTACCGGCACCTCCGTCTTGACCAACCTCCCTTCATTGTGGCTTTTTACTGGGGTTCTGCTGGGCGCCGAAATAGCCCCTGCCGAACCCCCGAGCTCCCCGAAAGGACTGCCCTCTTGATACAAAGCACTCTCTCTGATAGGGGGTAAAGCGAGATCCTCTGAACCTGCGAAACTCTTGGGATTGACCTTGGGCAGGATGTTAGGTTTCTGGCCTTTCGGGCGGTCCTCCGGAAGTCTACCACCCTTGGAGTCTCCAAGATCCTTCACAATCTTTTCCAGAGCTGCGCCAAAGAGCAGTGAACCCTTGTACAGCAGTTTACTAAGGCGAGCCTTAGACGATGAGTCCGCCGCCCAATTCCTCAGCCAGAGGAATCTCCTGGCAGCAATCGCAGACGCCATAGACTTAGCTGAAATCCTCACTAGATCATAGAAGGTATCAGCCAGATAAGCTGCTGCCGATTCCAACTTTGCGCCCTCCGAGGTAGAGCCATCTTCACCTTCCGCCCGAAAATCCCCTTGGATCCAACGAATGGAGGCCCTGGAGACATATGCTCCACAGATTGCCACCTGCAGCGACAGGGCGCTAGCGTCAAATGCCTGCTTAAGTAGCGTCTCCAATTTTCTATCCTGTAAATCCTTAAGGGCCGCCCCGCCCTCTACTGGAATTGTCGTTTTCTTTGTTACCACCGCTACCAAGGCATCCACCTTGGGCATCTTTAGCAACTCTTGTTCCTCCTGCGGCAGGGGTACAGCCATCTGATGGCCCCCGCTCCCCGCAGCGTAGCCTCCGGACATTCCCATTCGGACTCCACCATCTGTTTGATTACTCTGTGCACTGGAAAACACCTCTGCTCCGTTTTAAATCCCTGGTAGGATAATATTTAAGGCCGCTAGAGACTGAGCAATAAGTGCCCCTATTTTTTCCTTTCTAAAGACTCTAAATAAATTAGAATCATCGCCGAGCCAAATCTCACCTTCCTCTAGATCCATAGTCCAGTGATCCAGGCCTGAGTCTGAGAGAATTTCTCCCTCTTCAGTACCCTGAAGAGCTGAGACGTGCTGACCGATGCTATCAGTGCTCGTCCCAGCCCCCAAAACAGAAGTGGAGGATCCCTCCCCTGGGTCCAGAGGAGAGACCTCTCCTTTCTGTGCATTTGAATGAATGGGGAGAGAGACGGTGCTGTGAAGCTGCTGTAATTTCAGGCAATAGGCCTTATGCTGAGAAAAGAGATTCCAAGCCCCTCTGCCCTGAGGACAGGGACTGTGAAGGAGCATCCTCCACCTGCACTGGCTTTTTCGATTTTTGCCTCTCTCTTCCCGGGCTTTTACTGACTCGTTGCAGGAACAGGAGCTCTGACCAAAATGGCTACCATTCCCACCTTTTCTGTCCCGCCTTGTGGAGCCCCCAACGGATCTGAGGCCTCCCGCTTGCCTTCCATGCTGCCGCCAAAACCCCTGTGAAGAATACTGCCTGTTCTAATGCACAGCTGGCAAAGCCCCGCTTTGGAGAGCCACTGCCGACAGCTACACTGAGCGCACGCTGCCGAGCTCGGCAGCATGCGCGTTACCTCACCAAACTGAAAAGAAACTTGCCAAAGAAACGAAAAAGCGACTCCGATCGCACACCGCTAATAACGACTACCTGACAAGCACCACACTGCCGATCAGTGGAGACACTCACTCCTGCTGCTAGCAGGAGAGTGATCTCTACTCTGGAGGCGGCTGATGGGTCTCTGGGGCTCCAAGATCCTTTCTCCGCACTAACCCGGACTTTGGAGCTGCTGAATGAGACAGGCTCTGCCTCTACTGCTCACTGCTGTGCACGACTCGGCAGCCAAGCTGCTCTTTTTTTTTTTTTAAATTAAAGTAAACCTCTGCGCCTTTGGTGGCGCTCCCTGCTAGGGTCCCCCACCTCTGGCTTCTTTTTCTCCCAATTTGAGAAATGAAAACAACAAACAAGTTCCTTCTATGGTAAAATTCCTCCTTGTCTCTCCAGGAGCCTGTCAGCTTCACCTCCATCCAGCTGCTGAGGACTGAAAGACTGAGGTTCTGACACCAGGGGGAGCCGGATAGGATGTCAGCAAAACTTCAGAATTCAGTCCTCAGCTGCTGGAGGAGGTTGACAACCCTACTATCCCTGGACTGGCCCGGAGAGACGAAGAGGAATACTTGCTTTATGGGCCTGGTATTGACCCCATGGTGGACAATGCTGCTAAAGCACCTGACTACCACAGGCAAAATTGAAATCAGATATTCAGTGCTGGAGCCTAACTTAGCATCCCATGCTGAATATTTGGTTTTATCGCTGACCGTGATGACTGTCTGGTCCTAACTTTATCCAATTTCTTAATCTGGATAGCAGCTGAATGTTGCCACTAACTGGCTAGCCAGCAGTATCACCAAAGATCCGATCCTGGACCACTACAAAACTAAATGGATATTTTCAGGGCTGTCTGTGGGGATATTCTGCAGCACTAACTGGTTAGTTCTGCTGAATATTGGAATCACCAGGGTTATTCAGCTTGCAGGGACTGCAAAATGCATGGACTTTTTTTCAGTTTTATATGTATTATCATTTTGAATTTACAATCAGGAATCAGGATGGGACAAAAAGAAAACACATTCATACAGTGATACATACAAAGAAAACATCACAATCCAAAAATATATTATCACCCTCTCACAAGCCCACAAACAAGGAGGAGGCTGCCAAAAAAACCTCTAAGGGAAGAAAATTAGGGGAAATAACAATAATGAATATATATGGGCTATTTAAGGCCAGGTTACTACTACTAGAGACATAGCCAGAAACAAAAGAAGCAGATTAGGAAAACCACACTATGTAACAACAATCATTTTCAAGAGACATTCTCTCAGCTGCTCAGGGTCATAAAAAATATACCTTACATTAGCTATTTCAAATAAACCCTTTTCAATATTGACCTCTGTAAGTTTAGCAGCTGAATTTTTGTCCACCTTTTCTCCATCCCAAACAACTCCCTTTATAACTTTGTTTTTGTGTAAAATGGCCAAAGTTATATCTAGAAGAGACCCCCCCCCCCCCCCGTTAAATAAGAAAAACACTACAGTGGTCAACATCACTGCGAATTGAAATGTGCTTTTATATTTATTTATAATCTCACATTAATTTGCCTTGCCACTTAAGATTAGAAATGTACATTTATTTCACTTACCTGCAAAGAAGTCTATTCCTACTGCAAATGAAGTTCCTGAAATAGGGATCAGTGCATCCATTCTATCACTTGGATCAAGAGGTATTCCTCTGATCCCCTCATGAACAGAATACATAAGAAAGGATTCCACACCTACAAAAGAGTAATATGTGGGGTAAAAGTATGGCAGTGCTTTCAGTATTGTGAAATCATACTTCTAAAAGGAATATAAAATTAATTAATATTTTTGTGTGTAAAATAAAATAAATATTTTCATTCTTCCCCTAGACCTTCTCTCATAATTTTCTTATTGTGCTCTCATAATACATTTAAAATGACTCTCATTTTTCTCTGTAAAAATTCATAAGCACACAAATAATTCATGTCTTTCGTTTATTAAGCATTCATGACTTACAAATGGAAAAGAATAGGAAGATACATATGGGAAAATATATTGAATAAAGAATGATTAACGCAGTTGTAGTTCTTTTCCAGTAAATTTTTGATTTGAGGTTATGGGTCAAGTTGACTAAACCTCATGCTTGTAACATTTGTGTGGGCCATGTTAGAATCATGGAGGGTCGATTCTAACTTCAGGGGGCATGTTCTTCCATTGCTTTGCATTTAGTGTGGGCCCTTGATATAGCACAGTGGAAAATAGAATGAGGGTACACTTAATGCCACCCATTGAGATGGTATTTTGTCCAATGTTTCTAAGGGTTATAAGCATGGTTAGCATGGACCACTAAGGTCCACCAGAGCCATGAAGTGCTGACAAAGCCTGCGTTCTGCCCCTGTCTGCCCAGTCCCCACCCCAAAACACGCTACCAGGGAAGTGTAAGATTTTTGCCTCATAGGCCTATACTACATTTTGGAACCATTCCCAAAACCCATATTTTAATGAGGCCTGCACTATATCACAGATAAACTTTGAAATCTTGTCCTGAGACTTTTTATCAAATTTGTAAACTATTCCCTGCTGATAAGTATATGGCCTGGGACCGGGTTTTGGAAGATACGGAATCTGAAGAATTATGTGAGAGATTTCCAGAATTATCAGATATTGAAAGCTTTGTAGCAGGGAAAGAACTCAAAAAGCTAGTTGCTAGTGTGCAAAGTGGTGCGAAGGTGGAAAATGATACTGTCAGAATCAAGAGCACCCCACTGTCGCTGTATAGTTGCTTTGCTTTGCTACTGTTGTGATTGTGCCCTTTCTCCTCTATCCCCAGGCTCAGCACACACACTCCTGTCTGCTCCAGCCCCCCACAGAACTTGCAAGCCAGACAGATCATGTGATTGGCTGCATCAGGTGCCCAAGATTACTACTACAAAAAGATTACCAGTGCAGAGTTTTGTGCCGTGGTGGCACGTGCCCAAAGAACAGAGGCAAGCTCCTTGGAGTGACTCCACCAGTGACTTCCTCCTCAACGGCTGCCTCCCCTGGACCTCGCTTATCTAGACCATCACTGTCCTCTCTCTGCTTACATTTTTCAGTCTTTACATGGCCACCATTCGATGCACTGGGACTGGCATCCCCTCACCCCAAGTGTCTTCCCTCTCGTCCAGAGCCACGAACTATAAGTGACTTGTTCCTCTGCCCCCTCACTTCTGTTGCTTTACATGGGCGGAATATTGTTTCCCAGCTCTCACTCCGGTTAGCTCTCCTGAATTATTTATTTTATTATAGGTCTCTCAGAGTAAAAACTGTGCTAGTTGATGACTTAATACTTTGACATCAATTCGACTGTCTTTTCCTCACTAAAACCTGGCTTCGAGAGGGCAAGGATCCCATCCTAAACTATTTCCTCCATATGGCTATGTTGCCTTTTCTATTCCACATGCTGACAAAAGCGGAGGCGGTGTTGTGGCTGTTTTTCAGTCATCATTACCCATCTTCGAAATTTCCTCTCCCACTCACCATTACCCAGAGGCTCTGCTTCTTTGCCTATGCTCTTCCCTGCTCTCCATCTTCTTCTTATCTACACCCCACCTGTTCTTTGTCCTCACCTTTGGGACTCCTTACTCCTCACCCTCATCTCCTCATCCTCTGGGATTTCAATATTCATTTTGACCACGCAGTTAGAACTCGGGACAGGTTGTTTCTCACTCACCTTCAGCACCTTTTGCTCACTAAGCATGTACCCTTTCCTACTCATGCTGCTGGACACACTCTTGATCTTATCCTCCCTCCACCTGACTCTCTTTTTTCCCCAGTCTCTCTGACAACTATGGATCTTCCCTGGCAAACCATCTCTGCATTATTTTCTCTCTCTGGGTGATTGCCAGCTCTATTACCTCTAATACAGGGTGTCCACCCCCTGCCTCAGGCACGCTGTCCTGAAGGATCACTGTCCAAACTCTGAAAAAGTTTCCTACCACCACCACACTCCTTCCCAGCAATTTCTCCTCCTTCCCAGTCAACAATCAGGTCCAGACCTGGCATACCTCTCTGACTGCTGCTCTGGACTATCTAGCACCGCTCCGGCCCAGGCATCCACCAGTGAAGCGCCAACACCCCTGGTATTACCCAGGGCTCCAATTTCATTGGATCTATCTCCACTGTACTGAGAGAGTCTGGAGAAAGCATCATACTTCTAGTTCACTCCAATATTTCAAGCAATACCACCATCTCTATCGTTCCCTACTTGTCTCTACTAAAAAAGCCTACTATTCTAACCTCATTTTCTCCTATTCGTCCCCAGCAGCTATACTCTGTTATCACTACACTTTCTATGTCTGCTCCATCCGACAGATATACAGCAGATATTCTTGCCCCAGACCACTTCGCACAATTCTTCCATGACAAGATTACGAGGCTTCGGTCTGCATTTCTTGACTGCTCACCTCTCCTTCCCCTCAGCCCCCCATGCCTGGCTCTCCCTCTCAAACCACACTTGACCCATGTCCGGTGCTCTTTTCGTGCAATATCCTCTGCAGAATTACTTAAAACCATAACCTCCTCTCATAAGATCACCTTTTGTTCTGATCCAATCCCATCTACTTGGCTCACTGAGACCTCCTTGGCCCTTCTACCCGCCATTTTTCCATCATTAATAACAGCCTGACCTCTGGTATTTTTCCAGCCCTATGGAAAAAGGCCCTGATCTGTCCAATCTTGAAAAATCCTTCTTTTGACATTTCCTCCCCAGCTCACTACAGGCTTGTTTCTAATCTACCCTTTTTACCTAAAATTCTGGAGAAGGTAGTATTTGCCCAACTTGTTGCACACTTGAACTCCACAGATATTCTACACCCCTGCTAATCTGGTTTTCACCCAGGACACAGCACTGAGACAATACTTCCTTTTTTTCTCAATATTACCAGACATGGGTTAATGTTTTGGACATCCCCCCACCCACCATAGTCTGAAAGGTTACACAATTCAGATTCTCCCGTCTCCATGATATACCTGCGAATGCCACACACCCAGGAAAACATGCATCTCCTAAGCTGCTCTTCACACTGACAGTAGTTTGCTGATGCAAACTAGACATGAATACCAATGAAAAATGACGGCTGCAGCAACCTAGACCACATACCAGTCCTCTACAGGACCTGTAAAGTGCTAGGTAATCCCAGTGCACCCTAATATGGTATACGAGAATGCAAATATGAACAAGTATATCAGGACATACCTTGCACCAAATGGTACTTGGCATTATAAAATAGCCCCATTGATCCCTGCCTTAACATGCTTTAAATGGCTAAGGATGGACCCTTATCAAGTGCGTGCAGTTCCTCAAAGGATGTTTAATATTGCTGAGCAACAAAGGTATGCCCTTTTCATGCTTCAGGCCTATAAGCGCACTCAGTCTGCTGCTCTGCACTACCGTTCCTCTCTTATCTTTCCCAACATTCCTCCTGGGGACTCCACTATTCCAGCAGATCACTTTTACCTACTTCAATCCTTCACCACTGATACGCTCAGTGCACTGCAGGATGAAGATTGTTGTTGGAGTAATGCATTGCAGTCTAAAGCTTGGATTTCATTCATTGATCTAACTCCTTAGGCGGTAACTATGAAACCTAAAGTGGTGGGCTGCCCTTACATGGTGTGAGTAACCTGCCAGTCAGTCCCAGGACCCACGGTGATGCAGGGACGCAGAGGCACCATGTTTTGAAGACTGAAATGCTGACAAGGAGTTACAAAAAAAACCTGATGTGTGCCTGATTTGCGTTTAATAAAATATATAATGCTGAGAGTTTGAGTGACATTACATTGCTTGGTTGCAAGCATATATATTGATATGAACTGTCCTTGGCAGCAGTGAGCATCTGAATAGTTGGAAGTTAAAAATAAGTGACGACATGGATATTTATTTAAGTGAATCAAGGATCAGAATTCAGGCAGTGCAGCACAGCACAACAGCACCATAACCATCCCCATATAAAAAATCTTTTTTTTAAGACCCTGGGAAGTCCAGTATCACTGTTCAGACCCACTCACGGTCATTTGGCTGGCTCTAGCTGTGGCTCTGACTGGCTGGCTCTCTCTTTCCACTAGTGGATGAAAAACCTTGTGCTGGAAGCTACATCCACTACTCCCTAGTCCCTCCCTCTGTTGTCTCATTGGCTCCATCGGCTGACTTACTCAGCTTCCACTACTTCCTGGTCCCTACCTCTGTTGTCTCATTGGTTCCTTCGGCTGACTTACTCAACTTCCACTACACTCTAGTCCCTCCCTCTGTTGTCTTATTAGCTCATTCGGTTGACTTACTCAGCTCCCATTACTATGTAGTCCCTCCCTCTGTTGTCTCATTCGGCTGACTTTTACTCAGCTACCACTACTCTCTAGTCACTCCCTCTGCTGTCTCATTGGCTCATTCAGTTGACTAGTCTCAGCCTGGCAGAATAGCAGTTCCTCATAGGACAGAAGAACAGAAATCTGCCTATGATGGCAGTTCTGCCCACTAGCCACAAAAAAATTGCCTTTTCAAGTTGCTGTTTTAACAGTCTGCTGACAGCAGGTCTGGCCATATAATAACTGGCCAGGCTGGCTGAAAACCACTGCCGGCCAGTTGGCAACCCTATCAGGTCCCCACGAGCAGAAAGGAGGGGAAGGCCGGCAATCACTGCAGTAAGACTTTGATGAGGCCAGGGCCCATGCAGCCCAACCCCTTTCTGATGCCTCTGCAAACCCAAACTATGGTTACACGATGCAAGGTTCCAAATTAGGAACCACCACCCAGGAAAAAGATTTAGGCATCATTGTGGATACCATGTTAAAACCCTCGGCCCAGTGTGCAGCGGTGGCCAAGAGAGCAAATAGAATGCTAGGTATCATAAGGAAAGGAATGGAAAATAAAACAAAATATATTATAATGCCTCTGTATCGTTCCATGGTGAGACTGCACCTTGAATATTGTGTGCAATTCTGGTCGCCGTATCTTAAAAAGGATATAGCGATATTAGAAAAGGTTCAGAGAAGAGCCACCAAAATGGTAAAGGGGATGGAAGGATACTCCTATGAAGAAAGGCTAAAAAGGTTAGGGCTCTTTAACCTGGAAAAGAGACGGCTGAGGGGAGATATGATAGAAGTCTATAAATTAATGAACAGAATGGAACGGGTTAATGGAACGGTTGTTTATGCCATTAATTTATAGACTTCTATTTTGGTGTCTCTTCTGTGAACCTTTTCTAATAACGCTATATCCTTTTTAAGATACGGCGACCAGAATTGCACACATTATTCAAGGTGCGGTTCTTGTAGATAACATGGTTTCCTGGGACACATTTTTGCTCAAGTAGTCACTCATTCAACTACAAGAGAAGAATGAGAAAGCTGCATTTTGTATGTAAGTCCTTCTCCTGGTCCGTGCACACCAACCTCTTGCCCCCTATCTCATACAATTCCTTTGTATTTCTGCATCCCAAGTGCATAACTACATTTCTTCACATTAAATCTTAACTGCCAAGCATTAGACCATTCTTCCAGTTTTTGTATATCTTTCTTCATGTAGTCCACTCTCTCTGAGGAGTCATCTCTGTTGCAAATTTTCAATTCATCTGCAAAAAGGCAGTTTTCCCTTCAATTCTTCAGCAATCACTCACAAATACATAGATCAAAACCGGTCCTAGAAATTATCCCTGAGGCATGTCACTACTTATACCTTCCTTTCTTCTGAATTAAATTCCATTTACCACCACCTTTTGTCATCTGTCAGTCAACCAATTTTTGATCCAGTTCACCATCGTGCTCACCATCCCAAACTGCTTAGTTTATTGATAAGCCTTCTATGAGGAACAGTATCAACGGCTTTGCTGAAATCTAAGTAGATCACATCCATCGCATGCCCTTGATCTAGTTCTCCGGTCACCCAGTCATAGAACTCAATCAAATTTGTTTGGCATGATCATACTTTTATAAAGCCATGTTGCCTCAGATCATGCAACCCATTGGTTTCTATAAAGTCCACTTTTCTTTTTTCAGGAATGCTTCCATTACCTTTCCCACCACCTAGGTAAGGCTTACCGGCCTATAGTTTGTCACCTCTTCCCCATTACCACTTTTGTGAAGAGGTGCCACATCAGCCCTTCTCCAATCCTGTGGAACCCCTCCTATCTCCAAGGACCTATTAAAGACTCTGCCAGAACCTCTCTGAGCTCTTTCAGTATCCTGGGATGTATCCCATCCGGTCCCATGGCCTTGTGCACTTTTAGTTTTGCAAGTTGTTTAAAATCATCATCTTCTATGTATGGTATGGTATCTACTCCATTCCGCATTTGTATATTTGCCAATCATATGCGGTCCTTGTCCATTATTTTTTTTAATGAATACAGAAGGGTTTGTTTAGAATTTTTGCTTTTTTGATTTCACTTTTTTCTGGTGGTGATGAATGTTAGCCAGTTACCTTTTATAGCATATTGCTCCATTCATCCAAATGATCCTCATCTTCAGCCAATTCAGGAGGTAGAATATATGCCTCACCCTACCATTAGCAGTGACAGCCTCCAACTAGTCATTATTCTCCTATCTGAAGCTGCAGCCTCCTTGCCACTAGAAAAATCCACCAAACACACCTTGTATCACCCTCCAGTGCTTGCTCCCTTAAACAAGATCAAAAATTCTCTCAGAGCAGTAGTGACCCAAAATAACAATTATCTACCACACTAGAGACCATCCCACCATTTTGAGAATAGAACTGATAGCAGCATCTTCTGACAGCTCATCAACGATGAGTTAGGCATTGAACTCCTCACAAGCCACAATGCCATCATGTCTGGATGAAAAACCCAGATGACTAAACAAGGACTGGTACTGTTTCACAAAGAGAACCCAGAGGAGTGTCTGATGAAGCATTTGCTGGTCACCATAGTGGGAAAGGTTGGTATCCCCTCCTGTCCCTTTAAATGTACCCAATCATCTCAGCGGCCCCAATAACCTTGACCTCATGAACTCCCATTCCAGAATCTGTGACCCAATGTTGAGCCTAGCTAAAGTGAAGCACTAAATGAAATGTTGGTGATCACATCTCCTCACATCAAGGCATGCATGAATCCCCCACTAATGTGTGCTCAAAAGCCCTGGGATCAAAATGGCCCACCAGAGTCCTCTCTGCCTCTAAACTACTTGAAATCCCTAAGCCATGGGGGCCTCTTCACTAATAAAAACACATGCCCATTGGTCATATTCCCCCTGCAAGGGTCCTTTGCTAACTTAGACCACATACCCTATGTCACCCAACTGTAGCCCAAAGGAGCCCATTAGAACCTGCGCATATGAAAGCCCCATTGTACCCAAATGAACCGCAATTCAGGAACCCAAATGCAACAAGCACCATCTCAATCTGCTCCCCAGTGTATGATAATTCCTCTCCCAAAGACCCTCCTAGTAACAGACAAAAGCACATATGTTGTTTAAAAGCTTTGAGAGGGTACGACTTCATCAAACCAAAGCACCACTTCCCTACTGTATTGTATCTGGCCAGCCATTATTCAGTCTGGCCTAGGATAGAACCGAAACAAAAACAAAAGGGAAGGAAACACACAGTGTAATGCACTCATCTGACATGCTATCTCAGCCCAAGAAGAGAAAATTAAAATGCTGCCATCCACTCACAAATAGGAGTAGTGAAAGATACTAACAATAATTTACTTGGGGTAAGTTCCTCCCCAAGCCTTGAAGGGTAAACAGTTCCATGCCTGATACATAAGAGCAGATGAGCCCACTCACTTAGCTGCAGTGGAAGACAAGCCCCTTGCCTGAAATGCAGTTGTCACCAATAATCTAAAGCAAGATAAACTTATAGAAAGGATGCTATAAGCAAGCACTCCCGACCCTGCACACTGCCCATTAATTTACTTTATTTAATTATTTGCTTATTTAACGCCTTTTCTATATTGTCTTTCTACAAGTCAAGACAGTTTAGAGGGAATACAGTGACGATAACATTAAACAAGAATAACCAATGTGCATGTTACATTTAACATTAATATATAGACTGGGTTTTAAAGGTTCATGGAGTAACAAGTATTAGGTGAAGAATTCAGCAGAATGCCATAAATGTTAACTATGTACAATATTGGATTGAGGATCTTGGTGTTAGTCTTGTGTTAGGCTGTGTCTAGTGAGAGTCAGCTCTGTAGTATTCCTAGAATAGCTGAGTTTTCAGCATCTTGCAGAATTCCCCCATGAAATTGATAGACCTTAATTGAGGTGGTAGAACATTCCAAATTGTTGGAGCATATAGGGAGAATGCCCTATTGTTTGCCCTTTAATTTCTTGTGAGCTTATCAGGTTGTATGTCCAGTAGGTTGATTATATTTCACCTACTAGGCCTGTTGTAGGTGGGTTTTTTTATTAGAGACATGAGAGAATCAGCAGATAGGTTATTTCTGATCTTGTAGGTGTTGAGGATTACTTTGTACTTGATGCTATAAGCAATTGGTAACCAGTGAAGATGCTTGAGGATTGGAGTGATATGGGTCTGCTGGGAGCTCCCTTGTATAATTCTGGATGCAGTGTTTGGGCTAATTGCAGTCTCACATCGGCAAAACCACCAGGAACGCCTACCTCAAGATGAGAACCATTAGAAGCTTCAAGTCAATTCTCTTCCCAAATCACTTCCAGACTGTTTGTCAAGCCATTATCACACCTATATTGGATTACTGCAATCACATTTACTTTGGGCTCCCAAAACAAGCACTCTGACCCTTGCAGTTTGCGCAGAACACTGCTTCTTGCATAATAACTGGTGCCGCAAGGCACAGTCACATCACCCCCAATATGAACCTTCTCCATTGGCTTCCAATTGACTCTCGCATCTGATATAAAACCATACTGAACATCTTCAAAATCAAACAGGACCACTCAGTGAACAGTCTACAGTGCATCATTAGTTTTGACTCAAACACAAGACCCGGGAGGAGAGGCACCATCACAACCCCCAAAGACTTCATCAAAATGAGGCAAACCACTTCAAGGAGAGCAATATCCCTGGCAGCACCCACCCTATGGAACTCCCTCCCTGCTGGCTTAAGATCAACTGTCGACACTAAGGACTTCCGAAAGTTACTCAAGACCACACTCTACATAGAGAATTATGGCGACATCACGGTAATTTGTCCAGAGACCGCCTTAATCTATTGTTCCTGACACTGCTCTACTCCGCCTCGCCTGTGCCCGCTCCCCCCCCTCCCTCCTACCCTAAAGCCTACCCATCCCCAACTGTATATAGCACATTGTAGATAATGCAAGCTGTATATATTGCATCTGTTAATTAAGCTATACCTGTAGTACACCTACACAAACACTACTATCCAACCACTGCATGCTGATACCCCCACACTATACAATTTGAATCGCTTGAAGTGAAAACCACTTTGATTTTAGGATAAGGCAGGATAAAAACCCTTTTAAATAAATAAATATAATGTGCACTTGGGAAGTCCTTGGTAAATTGTGTTACTGTAATCTAATACAGGGGTAATGATTGCCAGCACACTGTGCAGAAATCCATAGGGCTTAGGAGGGGACATAGATTCTTTAGTATCCTGAGTTTATGGTATATATTTTTGGTAATTAGATCTAAACATACAAGTAAATCAACTAGGACACCCAAGTATTTAATCTCAGTTTTGACTGTGATCTCATTATTGCTTATCTTGAGTGTAGCTGGTGGGTTGAAGTTGGGGTCTCTCGTTATGTGCAAGACTTCAGTTTTATTGTAATTGATGTATAAGTTGTGCTTTTGTAGCCATTGGGTAATTGCTGTAAGGCATCTGGATATTGTGGAATAGTCTGGTAAAGTGGTGGAAAAGGTGTATATCATAATGTTTGCTGCATATACATGATACTTGATGTTAAAGCTTTGTATGACATCACATAGTGGTTGAGTTTAAATATTGAATAAAATTGATGAGAGTGCAGAGCCTTGAGGTACAGCTTGGTGTAGAGAGAAGGGCATGTATTTATGGAGCTCCTATTTTCATTTGGTGTGTGCAGATTGATAGGTAGGACTGGACCCATTTTAAGGTGATGCCTTGAAGACCAATACTGTGAAGCTTATTGAGCATTAGTTGATGAGAGATAGCATGGAATGCTAAAGATATGTCTAGGAACAGCAGTATAAATCCTTGTGTGATGATGTCAGTGCCTGTTATTAGCAAATTGAATAAGGAGGTGATGAGGGTTTCCACACCATAATGTGGGCGAAGTCTGTGTTGTTGCTGATCTAAAGGTGTGTGTTTGCAGTTTGCAGTTGAGTTTGAACCGATTTTTGATGATCTTTGCTAAGAAAGGGATACTGGAAATTGGTCTGTATGAGGCTGGAGAGAATAGGTCCAAATTGAGCTTCTTTAGGATCAGACGGATTGATGATTGCTTGACTGAAGTTAACCATCACAAAAGGCCATCCTCATGAATTAATTCTGGTGAACTCAATCTTATATCAACAAATTCCTGAACACTGACACTGAGCAACAACAGCCCTAACAATGACGAACAGTTCAAGAGGCCTGGGAGAATGTCCCACTAATAACCTGACATGTCATCCATGAAAGGTTACAAATATCCAAGAAAAGGCATACGCAAAGATGGGTAACTTTCCAAAGGGGAGTGCCTGTGCCCCAATTACTGGCTGGGAGTACAGCATTGCTCATCTATTCCTCAATTCTACAGCAGAACAATCTGTGGAATGGCTGCTCTCTCACTGAATATCCCCTAAAAAAATCTCCCAGAAACCACACCAAAAGAAGCATCTAAATAAAAGCCTCTGAACCCAAACTCAGTATTTTTTGGGACCTGTGGGTTGCAAGACATATGTACTGTGGTCTCTGACCTAAAAATAACTCCATGTCTGGACATAACCTATTTAATCCATATAGTCCTCCTTATAGAACACACTCCCAACCAAAATCAGATCCACTGCTGACCTTCTAACCTTTCGGAAGCAACTGAAGATGCACTTCTTCATTGAACACTTTGGCTTCATTGAAGAACGATGTAATTAAGTTCAGTCCCCATGGAATGTATCTCCCACTCATAAGAAGCTCTACCTCAACATGTACACCTGTTTGTACTGTAAATATGTAAATAAAATAACTACCCCCTTATATTTAGTTGCCACATTGTTCAATTGTAAATAAGTTAACGGTATGTTAAATGTAATTATCTATTGTGTGTTGTTTGATATAAACTGTTTTGACCCAGAGAAAAGTGGTATATACACCCAGCTAAATAAATAGTCTGAATTGTGGACAAATGCCAATCACACTCATGGATGCACAATATCTTGCCCACTGCTAAGGACCACTCTACACTTATGACCATTGATGGAGTGAACAGGGTCATGCGCAGACACCCTGTAATCCCTGCAGTACCCCCTCCCCCCAGTATAATTCCCTTTGAATTGCAGAAAAGACCTAACTGTACAAACAAAAATGTACTGTAAATGCCCCAGTGGATGAAGCCATAGAACAGAGAAATTTGAAGAGAACAGTAGAAAGCCACCCGCACTTGGGTATGAAAGGAGCTCCAAGCACTCATGACTTAAGGAGCAAGCCATAAAGCAAGCATTAGTAGCAACTACCAGGAGGACATCACTAGGAATCACATAAGAGTATGCCTAATGTCCAGACAGAATTTCAGTCCAGCCAGTATCAGAAAGCTGTACACCCCCACCTTTATGCTCCCCAAGGAATATCCATTGCATGCACCCCAATATAGAACATTTTCACCAAATAAGATGCTCCTTTAAGCCGATTCACCTGACCACCAATCACTCTTGGGAAAAATCCCCAAAAAGCACACAAAGCTGTACAGCAAGGGACCAGAAAGCAGAGAGTCCCATATCAGGGATATCTTTATCTTTATTGAGACATTTGATATACCGCCCAGGCGATTGCATCAGAGTGGTGTACAATTAGAAAAACAAGGCTGCAGGGAAAACAAAGAGTGAAGGAAGAATGCCATTAATTGGATAGGACAGCAGCAAAAAAAAGGACCCTATATCAGATGGATCTGCTGCCCTAGCCTGCAGGTGCTTTGGTGACTAGCTTATGTTGCTCCAGGGGGCCTACAAGACTGCAGCCCCCACCGCATTGTGCTTGGAGGGATTGGTTTTGCTTGAAGGTTTTTCCTGCATTCTGTCTGCTTCCAAGCCTGCAAACATGTTGGTGATTTGCTGACATCACTCCAGGGGTCCTACAAGAGCGAGTCCCCCACCATATTGGGCTTGGAAGGATCGGTTTTGCCTGAATACTTTTCCTGCATTCCATCTGCTAACCAGGCCTGCAAGTGCTTCGGCAACTTGCTGAAATCACTCCAGGGATCCTACAAGACCATGTCCTCCATTGTGTTGTGCTTGAAGGGATCAATTTTGCCTGAAGGTTTTTCATGCACTCTGTCTGCTGCCCAGGCTTGCGGGTGCTTCAGCGACTTGCTGATTTCACTCCAGGGGGAATACAAGACTGCAGCCCCTACCGTGGAAGGCAGCCACACAGGAAGTTGGCATCGGAGAGTGGCAGAAGCAAACAGCCCTGTGGCACCAAAGCTTGAAGATAAGTGCCTTGGCCTGTTTGTGGATATTTCTACTGCTGTTGGTCCTGAAGAGGGACCATCAGCAGCAGCAATGGGCAACATGGGGAGGGGGCACAAGGGATGTGATTCGCTTAGGGCACCTCATCTGCTTGCACTGGCCCTGCCTATAACTAGCTTCTCCTACTCTGGAGAATGACATTTCTTTAAAGAATATTTGGGATTTTGTGTGTATAACTGAGGCTTTCCTAGCTGGAGCAATAAAATGATTTTCTGAATTTACTAAGGAATATGTTGCTAAATTTTTTCATCATGATTTACAGATTGGTTCTTTGGAATCTTGCCTTGTTAAGTTTGAATTCAAGGTGCTGTGACGGCTTGTCAAACGGAAAATGCCTCCAGAGCTAAAAATATTTGTTGTTTGAATTTTCCTGACTCAATTTCTATCTCACTTAATTTTATTTCAAAAGTATCTTAAGGAAGTATTGCTGTATTAGGATGTTGAGGTATTGCATTTGAATAATCTTTATTATTTGCCTAGAGTCATTAACAGTAATGTGGAGGGTGCAGAATAACTACATCAGATTTCCCCAGTGGACAGCCTTGATTTATTTGCTTTCCTTGAATCTTCCAAGAATGAGATTCCTACATGTGCTGCTCTATTAGTTTCATTTAATTCTGAGCTTGATAAAAACAGTTTTGAAATTATATTTTCAGAAAAAGAATGTACCCTTTTCTGGTCAAAAGGTTAGTCTTTGCTATGATGTTTCCAGGCTGACACAGTTAAGATGGAAAGCTGTCTTAGCCTTAAAAACGTCTTAAATTTACTTGTAAATGCCTCGTTGCATTTCAGGGCAACAGCTATACCTTTTTGATGTAATTTAGTTAGAAGATTTTTAGAAGGGTAAAATTATTTTACTCTTACGTTATTCCAGGTTGAATTGAGATAAAAATGGGCAAATTTATATTTTATGGGCATCAGATATTTGGTCTAAAACTGTTATTTTTCTCCATCCCTCCCATGATATGGTCTATATATTTTTGATGCTATAACTGTAATGTTTTGGGTTTATCATTCCTAGTTTTCTTTGAATATTTTGGTTTTAATACAGTGAAATGCTTAATTTAAAAAAAGGAATATAATCCTATAGTATCAAATAAGAACCATATGAAAACCACCTAAAGTCAATGAAAGACTTCAAACTATCCCACACCTTTATGCACATTGCATGTACCTAAAAATACGTGGGGTGATTTTATAAAGGGCTGCATAAAGGGGCACATTCCTAAAATGGGATATTTTAGCCATTTTCAAATATATGTTGTCAAATGTCGCGACCTACAGTTCTCCTCTCATACTGAGCAGGATTACCTTTGCAACATCACATCATCAGTAGGGTAAAACTAAGCTGTCTCACATGCATAACTGCCCTCATAAATATGCACATTTATTTGATTGGTGCATACTTTGCTGGCGGGCATGCACAGGGGTGGAGTTTGGGCCACAGATGGGTAGACCATGCAAGTACACTCATTGACTATAAAATGCCATGTTACATGCATACTTCAAAAACATAGATGCATGCACCTTTATACTAAATCTAGACCTGGTTTGAAAGTCCACAACTTAACTTAAATATGCATTTCTGCTAGTTACTTTGCAGTAATATTTTATAAAGAAAGTAAGCACCTACTTTTCTTTATAAAAGTGCCTCCTTATAAAATTACCCTTACAGAAGGTCACTTTATAGGAGGACCTTGTTAAAGCTTATTTTAAGGGGCCTGTGCTAAGCCTCTTTTATAAAGACAAGTAAGTACATTTTGGTCATTATAAAATACTAGTGTAAGTGGCCTAACATGCACCTAACTTTCCAGGTACAGATTTTTACACGAGCCCCAGAGCTGGTATAAATTCTTGTGCCTATATTTTTCAAGTGCATGCATAAATTATTGTATTTTATCATTTACGCGCATACTTGCTCCTTCTAGCAAACTCTGCCCATATGCTTGTCCGCTGTCAAAATGCAAACATTTGTGCCAAAGCATATACTTTTATGCCAGTCAATATTGTATGAGAGGGTCATTTCCACATATATAGCCACACACATGTGGGAATGACTTTATAAAATTACCTCCATAGTACCTGCATACAGTAAAGAGAATGCAGGCTATCCAAACTGATCCATATAACTGTAACAATAAATAGTCTATTAAGGCATAAATGTTTAACGTTATCATAACCATTAACTTTTAACAGAAAATAGGGGAAAGCAGACAGTCGCCCAAGAGCACATGGTTCGGAAGAAGGTATCCTTGAAGGATACTACTAAAAGCAGTGAGGTTCCAAAAAAGAGTAAAGTAGCCCAAATGCCCTTGAGTATGGTGCAGACAGAGCGTAAACATTCCAAATTACCCATGCCTACCAATAGCGAGATTAATATTAATAAAATACAGTCTCTAAAATGCTTGTATGCAAATGCTAGAAGTCTAAACAATAAGATGGGAGAGTTAGAATATAGCACTAAATGAGAGGTTAGATATGATTGCAATCTCAGAGACATGGTGGAAGGAGGATAACCAGTGGGACACTGTGATACTTGGATACAAATTATATCGTAATGATAGAACTGATCAAATTGGTGGAGGGGTTGCGCTCTATGTTAGAGAGAGCATTGAGTCAGAAAAAATTAAAGTTTTGCAGGAATCAAAATTTGCTGTAGAATCTCTATGGATTGAATTTCCATGTATGAAGGGGAAGGTGATGGCAGTGCGGGTGTACTATCAACCGCCTGGCCAGAATGAACAAATGGATGATGAAATGCTCAAAGAAATCAAGGAAGCTAACAAAAGTCACAGCACAGTAATAATAATGGGTGATTTCAATTACCACGGTATCGACCGGGTCAGTGTCACGGCAGGACATGCTAGGGAGATAAAGTTTCTAGATGAAATAAATGACTGCTTCTTGGAGCAGCTGGTTCATGAACTGACCAGAGGGGAAGCCATACTGGACCCAGTCCTTAGTGGAACACCAGATCTGGTGCAAGAAATAAGGGTGTTGGGGCCACTTGGCAATAGTGATCATAGCATGATCATGTTTGATTTAATTAGTGGAGGACGGATAGTAAAGAAATCCACAGTACTACCTTTTAACTTTCGAAAGGGAGACTATGATAAAATGAGGAATATAGTTAAGAAAAAACTAAAAGGAGCGGTTGCAAAGGTTAAAGACTTACATCAAGCTTGGGTGTTGTTTAAAAATACTATCCTGGAAGCCCAGACCAGCTGTATTCCACGCATTAAGAAAAGTGGAAGAAAGTCCAAAAAACTGCCAGCATGGTTTAAAGGTGAGGTCAGAGAGGCTGTTGCTGCCAAAAAAGCATCTTTCAGGAAATGGAAAAAAC
Source organism: Ichthyophis bannanicus (assembly GCA_033557465.1). NCBI lineage: Eukaryota > Metazoa > Chordata > Amphibia > Gymnophiona > Ichthyophiidae > Ichthyophis > Ichthyophis bannanicus. The sequence continues at coordinate 727,509,149 of CM066036.1, read as the reverse complement.
TGGAAACAGCACAAACACTGGCAAGTTAAATGCAAAGCATTGATAAGGCAGGCAAAGCGAGAATTTAAGAAGGAACTTGCTACGGAAGCAAAAACACGAAATAAATACTTTTTCAAGTACATTCATAGCAAAAGGCCTGTTAGAGAGTCAATTGGACCATTAGATGATAGAGGGGTAAAAGGGGCAGTAAGAGGAGACAAGGCTATAGCGGAGAGACTGAACGAATTCTTTGCTTCGGTCTTTACTGAGGAAGATGTGGGGATGTTACCCAAGACTAAAGTGGTATTTAAAGGTGATACTGCAGAGGAATTGATATCGCTACACCGAGAAGATGTATTACAACTATTTGATAAACTGAATGGTAGCAAATCACTAGGACCGGATGGAATACATCCAAGAGTGTTGAAAGAACTGAAATATGAGATTGCAGACCTGCTATTAGTAATCTATGAACTTTCATTAAAATCGTCTGTAATACCTGAAGATTGGAAGATCGCCAATGTAACGCCAATTTTTAAAAAGGGTTCCAGGGGTGATCCCGGAAACTACAGACCGGTGAGCCTGACGTCAGTACCGGGGAAAATGGTCGAAACCATCATAAAGAACAAAATTACACAGCATGTAGATAGTCACGACCTAATGGGAGACAGCCAACATGGCTTTAGACAAGGAAGATCTTGTCTTACTAATCTGATATGTTTTTTTTGAAGGTGTGAATAAACAAGTAGACAAAGGTGAGTCAGTTGATGTAGTGTATCTGGACTTTCAAAAAGCCTTTGACAAGGTCCCTCATCAGAGACATTTGGCAAAACTAAAAAGTCATGGGATAGGAGGCAGTGTACTATTGTGGATCGGGAACTGGTTAAAAGATAGAAAGCAGAGGGTAGGGCTAAATGGCCAATTTTCCCAATGGAAAAAGGTGAATAGTGGAGTACCCCCAGGGAACTGTACTGGGTCTGCTACCTTTTGACATATTCATAAATGACCTGGAAAAGGGAATAACTAGTGAGGTTATCAAATTTGCAGACGACACAATAAAGTTGTTAAAACCCAAGAGGATTGTGGAAAACTGCAGGAGGATCTGGATAAATTGGAAGACTGGGCATCCAAATGGCTGATGAAATTTAATGTGGACAAGTGCAAAGTTATGCACCTAGGAAAGAACAACCCACACTATGGTTACACAATGTGAGGTTCCACATTGGGAACCACCACCCAGGAAAAAGATTTAGGAGTCATCGTGGATAACATGATAAAACCCTATGCCCAGTGTGCAGCGGCGGCCAAGAAAGCAAATAGAATGCTAAGTATCATAAGGAAAGGAATGGAAAATAAAACAAAGGATATTATAATCCCTCTGTATCGTTCCATGGTACGACCGCACCTTGAATATTGTGTGTAATTCTGGTTGCCGTATCTTAAAAAGGATATTGCGTTATTAGAAAAGGTACAGAGAAGAGCCATCAAAATGGTAAAGGGGATGGAAGGCTACTCCTATGAAGAGAGGCTACAAAGGTCAGGGCTCTTCAACCTGGAAAAGAGACGGCTGAGGGGAGATATGATAGAGGTCTATAAATTAATGAATGGAATGGAACGGGTAAACGTAGATCGATTATTTACGCTATCAGAATATAGAAAGACTAGAGGACATGCAATGAAGCTACAGGGTAAACTATTTAAGACAAATAAGAGAAAATATTTTTTCACTCAACGTGTAATCAAACTCTGGAATTTGTTACCAGAGGATGTAGTAAGGGCTGTTAGTGTAGCTGGATTTAAAAAAGGTTTGGACAAGTTCCTGGAGGAAAGGTCCGTAAACCATTATTAAAAAGGGACGCAGGATATCAATGCTTGACCCAATACAAGCATTGTGGAACCTGTGTCTCTTGGGGATACTGCTAGGTACGTATGACCTAGATTGGCCACTGTTGGAAACAGGATACTGGGCTTGATGGACCTTGGTCTGACCCAGTATGGCATATCTTATGTTCTTATGTTCTTATTTAGTGCTATAATACCAGTAGATATTAGGCAGAAAAATGTATAGGAAAGGGTTGTATACCTTGGCATGACATACGATTTTTTTTTAAGTTGTATCCCACTGTACACCTGCAAGTCCTGGTAGTTTTGGATGTTGGTAGGCAAAGTTGGGAACATCCACCATTATTTAATTGACAAGGATTACTGCCGACTGTATAAAAACATAATGGAAAAAAGTCTGCATTAGTTCAATCTATCAGGTTAATAATTCTCAATAACTAATTTGTAACATGGTCCATGGAGTAAGCACATTAATTATTATTATTATTATTATTATTATTATTAAGCATTTATAAAGCGCTGCAAGGATACGAAGTGCTGTACACACAAATAAGAGAGACAGTCCCTGCTCATCAGAGCTCACAATCTAGTCAAGACAAAAAATTACATAATACAAATTACAGATCAACAGGACAAAGTATACATCTAATGTTAGAGAGAGCAAACACAGCATATATATATATAATAGTCATATCACAACACAAGAGTCAAGAATGAAAAGCAATAGTGAAGAGGTGGGATTTCAACCTGGACTTGAAGATGGCCAGGGAGGACGCCTGGTGCACAGAGACAGGAAGGCTGTTCCAGGCAAAGGGTGCAGCAAGGTGAAAGGAGCGAAGTCTAGAATTAGCAATATGAGTGAAAGGCATAGATAAACAAAGACTATTAGAAGAGCAAAGTAACCGAGAGGGAGTGTAAAGAGAGATAAGAGACGAAAGGTACTGGGGGCAGAAGAGTGAATACATTTATAGGTCAGTAAGAGAAGCTTGAATTGGATACGGAAATGGATGGGGAGCCAATGAAGTGACATGAGGAGAAGAATGATGTGGGAAAAACGAGACTGGTGGAAAATCAGACGAGCAGCAGAATGTTAAATAGACTGAAGGGGAAAGAGGTGGTTTGCGGGGAGGCCGGCAAGGAGAAGATTACAGTAATCAAGGCAGGATGTGATTAAGGAGTGGACAATCATTTTAGTAGTGTTAACAGAGAGGAAGGGGCAAATTTTGCAGATATTGTAGAGAAAGAAACGGCATGACTTAGCAACGAGTTGGATATGTAGAGAGAAAAAGAGAGAAGAGTCAAAGATAACACCAAGGTTATGCGCTGAGGAGACAGGAAGGATAACAGAGTTATCCACAGAGACAGAGAAAGGGGAAAGAGGAGGGGAGGGATTCAGGGGAAAAATAAGGAGTTCAGTCTTGGCCATGTTCAATTTTAAGCGGCGGAGGGACATCCAGCTAGCAATGTCAGAGAGGCAAACCGTGATCTTAGCCTGGATTTCTGGAGAGATAACAGGCGTAGAGAGGTAGATTTGAGAGTCGTCAGCATAGAGATGATAGTGAAAGCCATGGGAAGAGATAAGGGCACCAAGGGACTGGGTGTAGAGAGAGAAGAGGAGCGGTCCCAAGACAGAACCCTGAGGAACACCTGCAGGTAATGGGGTGGAAGAGGAGGAGAAGCCACCAAAGCACACGCTGAAAGAACGATGGGAGAGGTAGGAGGAGAACCAAGAAAGTACAGAGTCCTTGAAAGCTAGTGAGGACAGGATGATAAGAAGAAGGTTGTGGTCAACAGTATCGAAAGCAGCAGAGAGATCAAGAAGGATGAGGACAGAATAGAGGCCTTTGGATTTTGCCAGGAACAAATCATTAATGACTTTGGTAAGAGCTGTTTCAGTGGAATGTAGGGGATGGAAGCCAGATTGTAAAGGATCCAGGAGAGCATGAGAGGAGAGGAAACCGAGACATCAGTGATAGACTGCACGCTCAAGTAGTTTAGAGATGAAGGGAAGGAGAGAGATGGGTCGATAGTTAGAAGGACAGGTGGGATCAAGTGAGGGATTCTTGAGAAGGGATGTGACCACAGCGTGCTTGAAGTCAGAAGGGAAAGTTGCGGTGGAGAGCGATAGGTTGAGAATATGAGAGATGGAAGGGATGATAGTGGAGGAGATGGAACTAAGGAGGTGAGAGGGGATTGGGTAAGACAAGAAGGTAGTAAGTTTAGAGGAAGAAAGAAGGAGTGAAGTTTCCTCATCAGAGACCATAGGGAAGGAAGAAAGGGCAGCAGAAGTGAGGGAGAAAAATTGGGAAAAGGGGGGGGGGGGGTAGTAAGGGTGGTGGGGAATTGGAGGGTGATATTGTGAATTTTGTCATGAAAGAACTCAGCCAAGGTTTGGACAGGAAGGGAGGGAGGAATCAGAGGTGGAGGCACACTGAGGAGAGAACTGAGTGTGTTAAAGAGACGACAAGGATCAGAGGCAAGAGAGTTCATCAGATGGGTGAAGTAGACTTGTTTAGCAAGTGCAATGGCTGATTGGAAAGAGAACAGAATGAATTTAAAGTTGAGAAAATTAGCATGGGAGCGGGACTGAAGTAAAATAAGCTATGAAAAGAAGAGACATCTATGAATTCAATATGTAGATTAAACTAGGAGAATATTAACTTATATTCATGCATAATACTAGACTTGCAGAATTCTTATTCTTATGAATTGCAATGCAATTTCATGTCAGTACTTTTGGTGCCATTATACTGTCATTTTCTTATTTTTATTTATGTATTTATTTAGCTGCATTTATATACCACCTTTCACCAGGTCAAGGTGATTTACATAGAACAATAGAAAAAATACATTGTAACAGCATCGCCAAAAATATACAACATGCAGTTGATACATAAGAGTTTATAACTGTATACAGTCTTAAACTATGTATGCTATACAGATTTAGGCTATGTAAGGTGCAGTTAATTGGCTTATGTAATGGGTGTGAAGTGGTCAGTCAATAGGTGTGTTTTCAGATGTTTTCAGAAAGTTTGAGGTCTGTGATGTTCCTGAACTGGACTGAGAGAGTGCTCCATATAGAGGGTGTGTACAGTTGGAAGGCTCTTTTACATGCTTGCTAGTTAGAATTGGTTCTAAGGTGGGGGGGTGACCAAGGTGTTCATAGTGGAGGACCATCTAGATCTGAGTTGCTTGGTGGTCTGAAGAAGCATGCATAGTTGTGTGTGTGGGAGGGAGGTCGGAGTTAATTGCTTTGTGGGTTAGGATGAGAGTTTTGAATTGTATTCGGTTCTGTAATGGGAGTCAGTGGAGCTGTCTGAGTATAGCGGTGATATGATCATATCTTGTCACTGCTTGTAGGGTTCTTGCTGTTGAGTGGAGAGCTGTTTGCAATAGGAGGAGTGTGGATTGCAAAAGACCTTGGTAAATAGCATTGAAGAAAGCCAGGTGGGGTATTATAAATGCTTGCAGGACAGTCCGGAAGTCTTTCAGTTCAAGGAAAGGTCGGAGGCGTTGTAGTGCCTTCATTTTGAAGTAGATTGTCTTAGTGATTTTGCTGATGTGGGCTTTGAAAGTGAGGTGTTGATCAAGGGTGATCCCTAGGTACCAGACTTCCGACTGGGTTTTGATTTTTGTGTTGTTCAGTGTTATAGTGGAGGGGAGGGGGTGGGACAAAGGTGGTATCTTTTGTTATGTAGAGCGCCTCCATTTTGTTGTATTTCATTTGATGGTTGTTGTCTTTCAGCCAGTTGGTTATGTCTGTAAAGCATTCTGGGTGGGTGGATAGTGTGGGTTGATGTACATTGATTGGTCCATAGACCATGATATCATCAGCGTAGATGTGGACTTATAGGTTATGAGATCTCATGATTGCGCAGAGCGGTCAAAGGTAGAGGTTGAAAAGAGGAGCAGAGAGGGTGAATCCTTGGGGAACCCCTTGGGTCTGCTTGTAAGGAGCGGAGGTGTTTTGTCCAATCATTATTTGTTGGGGCCAATCTGTGAGGTAGGAAGTGAACCATTTTAGTACTGTGCCTTGAATTTTGTAGGTGCGGAGGCATTGCAGGGGGATATTGTGGTTTACAGTGTCAAATGCCGACAAAATATTTAAGAAGATTATTGGGAAGCCTTGATTGATGTTCTGTATTCCTTGAACCAGAATGTTTACCAGGGTGGTCAATAGTGTTTCCACTCCATGGTGTGGACAGAAACTGTGTTGTTGAGGGTCTAAGAGGTTGTGCTGGTCAATATGGTCTTAAAGTTGAAGTTCTTAATCTTAATCCTAAATTGTACCTATTTTGAGCATTGAATATCCTTACTCTTTTTTCTACTTTTTATTTAAACAACAGATGGCTAGAATTCACATAATAAAGGGAGGAGTGGTCTAGTGGTTAGGACAAGGTATTTCAGGCCGGAGGGCCGGGGGTTCAAGTCCCACCTGGGGACCGCAATCTCAGGTCGGAGGGACTGGGATTTCTAGTCCTATAGGCACTCCTTGTGGTCTTGGGCAAGCCACTTAACCCTCCATTGCCCATGTTCCCTGTAAGTATTAGCGTATGTGTCTCATATCCCCTCGTGTTAAATGTATCCCCCAATTGACTGCTTTGACCCAGTGAAAAGAAGGATGTAAATACAGCTAAATAAATACATAAAATATAGCACAAAACATACATAAACATGCCACATCATGTCAGAGAAAGTGTCACAGCAAAACATCAACTTGGTTAATATAAAATGAGAATGAGAAAGTCTGAAATAAATGTATCTTCACTAAGTCCAAATCATGTAACAAGTAGCTTAACTAGGTGGTATTTTAGAAAAACAAGTAGGTGCCTAATTGCCTTTATAACATAATAGCATATGAGGCACAGAATGTCTTGAATGTTTACACCTGCTCCTAATCAGGTGTAAAAGATCATGTGCACTTTACACATGTACTCATGTAAAAACTCTGCCCACGCTCCACCCAGACTCTGCTCCCAGCTATGCCTACTGGCAAAATAGAATTGTATATGAGGTTATTTATTTACATACATGTGAGAATGACTATTCAATTACCTCCAACGTGCACCAGACTGCAAAATTATATGAACACAAAGGGGGTCATTCTGTCCCGTGAATAGCGGGGATGGACGTTCCGTCGGCCTCCTTCAATACCCTCCCCGTACATACAGCAGGTTTGTATGGGGATGCCTAGATGGGAGAGTTCCAGAGGTGAAATGAGGGTGGGGCATGGGCGGGCCATGACCCCGGACGTACAGGGCCAATTCAAAGGTCGTCCCTGCATGTCTGGGGCCTCAAATCTAGATGGGGGACTTATTCCACCTTGAAGGTGGACTTAGTGAAGATACAATTCGAAGATACAATTCCTTGAAGGTGGAATAAGTCCTCCTAGACAGATGGGAATCACAGCACAAGACCTGGGGACACAGATGAGGGGGCACAGATGGTTCCCCACAGCCTGACCCAGGCCTTGGAAGACTGGATTGGGGATCAGGCTGTGGGGAACAGGCATTCAGGTTTGGTGGGCCAGGATCGCAGCTCGTGAATGAAACCACGATGCCACGGCGATGGGACGCCATGGCACTGCGGCTCCATTCATGTGACCAGCTGAGTTATCCAGGTAGCTGCTGGGACCTACAGCCGGAAAGAATTGGGTCCAGGCCTGCACGTTCAGGCATTAGACCCAATTCTGATCCTGCGGGGGCTGAGGGATCAGAATAAGTTCTAATTTTGCATGCCTGATTTTACCTGACTGTACAGGGGACTGGAAGTGTATGAATGGGATTGGCCTCTAAGGTTTCTATTTTTTGTATGTGTCCATTAGCTTGTGTGACAAGTAAGTTTTCCTACCACAGATATTTCATTAACCTGAATTTCCAAACTCTACCAAGCGCTAAGTAACCACTTCCTCTTCCAAAATAGCAGAATGGTGAATCTAGAAGGGGTGAGCAGGCAAAATAAATATTGTTTTGTTTCTTTCCTGTTTCATTGGTCATTTTTTGGTTTTTGTTTTGTTTCATTTTAATACTTTTTCATATTGTTTCATTTTTTATTAATAATTTTGTTAATTAAAGAGATAGCTGTGGCTGCTGCCTAAACGAAAAACATAGCTGAAAGGTTACTAGAATTATCATGAAAATAAACAATCCAACTGGCTTTCTTTCTCACAGTCAGAGGCTGTTCTCAAACAAGTGACCTGCTTACAAGACAAGAAAGTTAAAGTATCCTTGTGTCAGTCGACATGGAATTGAAAGACAAGGTGGCAACATGAGTCAGTTCTCCCTTTAGTAAGTACAGAAGAGGAGAAAATATGATATAAGAGAAATGCTGTCAAATGGAGGTAGAGAAGGTAACAATGGGTGAAAATAAAAATAAGAGGTACTAAAAAACAGTGAATGAGGAGAGAGAAGAAACTCTGGAACATCAAAGGAGATAAATAGCCTCTGCCGCTCTCATAGCTGAGGAGGCCATCAAAGTAGTAAAGAGATAATTTCTTTAGTCCGTAAACCTCTGTACTGTGTCTTCATCCTGTTTCTATCTCTCTGTGACTTGAGGTCAGGTTTGAACAGGGCTATCTTCTTCTGTTTTGCTAAATATAGAAAATACTTGGGGATTTTCTTTGAACGTGTACACCTTCAGCCTTAGTTTCTCTTCTTTTAAAACTCGTATGACAGACTTTCTCTTTCCATAATTTCTCCTTAATATATATGCCAACTTAGAATATATGTCTTATAAACCAGAGGCACAAAGCAATGGTGTGGATATGCTCTATGAGGGGGGTTGATAAGTCTCTGGCCTTGTAATAAAGGAGAAAGCTACGGTTACACTTCAGTTCTGGAGATCAGAATGATCTCTGCAGTTTCATTTTATTTGACGCAAATAAATATTATGTTTTTTATACACTAAAGATAGAGATTCTGAGTAGTGGTGTCCTTGCTTCACTCAGTACTCACGTCCTGTTTTGCCATTGCTACATCCTGCAGTTCAAAAATGACCTAGAAACTAAATACTTTAGACTTTCTATGACTTCTGTATCTTTTCTTGTTACAGTTGATAATAGCAAATAAAAACCCACTGGGTTATCTGTTATGCCTAGCTATTCCAGCTCACACCACTAAGAATATATCTTGCTAACTATAGAAGCTTGTAGGTTATCATCCCTTATTCAAGTCAGGTTTATCATTTGCTCTTTTCCGTATGGGTATAGGAGATCATGTTCCCATACTTAATTCAACATCTAGTTACCCATCCTGTCCTGACATTTATCTTACTACAACGCTTAGTAATCATCTAAACAACTACCTACACTAGTGAGATTGTCTAGGTTCCTATGACCTTGTTTTGGTACCCAGCCACTACCAGCCCGGCAGCATCAATTTGGGTTGTGTTTGAGTACTTGGAGTCCACTGATGCCAACTGAGCGCCTACGGAGGTCATTTCAGAAGTCCTATTCATGCTTTGGACATCTGAAAATGGGGATAGAGACATCCAAAGCATAGAGACATCTCCAAAGCCATTTTAGAAGTTGCCTCTGTGGATGTCCAAGTCTGAATGGGGAAATGGTGGAGGCATGGCTGGGGCATTCCCAGGAACCTGGAGGCCCACGGGTTGCATCTAAGTTTAGACCTGCTCCAGGGATGAACAGGCATTGGAAAAATGCTAGTTGTGGCTTTAAAATATCCAAAGGGTATAGAGAAGAAGGCACTCCATCATCCCCAGCACTCTGCAAAGCAGCAGTGAGATTTGAACCTTTGCTACCCTGTTTCTAGCCCATTACTTTAACCATTAGGCTATCCTAGATGTCTAGGACTGGAAACATGGTTCTGATGATCTCTATGTAGATGCCCCCCCCCCCCCAGACATCCATATCGAGCACAACCACACTTGCGAAATTGTGTCTGCACCTGGACATGCCTACATTTTTTTTAGATATTTTGTCTTAGATGTTCCAGATTGTACTGGGATGTCCCTTCTAAAATTCCCCTCTATATGGTCCTTCCTGCGTTGGGCTTGCTGGCTGGAAGTGCCTCCGTCTCCTTATCTCTTTGCCAAACTCTCTGCCGGGGAGATGGGCTATGGCTACTCCACGACTGCCATTGATGTGTCCAAGTGAGGCTTTTTGGGGACAGCTAAAGGACTGAAGGATCCACAGCTGAAGATGACAGAAGGTGGCTCTGGTCTTCTCATTGCTTGTATTTCACTGTACCTTCTTTCATTTTTCTTACCGATCCCCAAATATTCTACTTACGCATTTTTGATGGCAATAATTGCAGACCTACCTACTATTAGTAATCTATGAACTATCATTAAAATCATCTGTAATACCTGAAGATTGGAGGATGGCCAATGTAACGCCAATTTAAAAAAAGGGTTCAGGGGTGATCCGGTAAACTACAGACCAGTGAGCCTGATGGCAGTACCAAGAAAAATGGTAGAAACACATAAAGAACACAATTACTCAACATGTTGATAGTCATGGCTTAATGGCTTAATGGGAGACAGCCAACATGGCTTTAGACAAGGAAGGTCTTGTTTTACTAATCTGTTATGGATTTTATTTTGAAGGTGTTAATAAACAGGTAGACAAAGGTGAGTCAGTTGATATAGTGTATTTGAACTTTCAGAAAGCCTTTGTCAAGGTCCCTCATGAGAGACGTTTGGCAAAATTAAAAAGTCATGGGATAGGAGGCAGTGTGCTATTGTGGTTAAAAGATAGAAAGCAGAGGGTAGGGCTAAATGGCCAATTTTCCCAATGGAGAAAGGTGAAGAGTGGAGTACCCAAGGATCTGTGCTGGGTCCGCTGCTTTTTAACATATTCATAAATGACCTGAAAAAGGGAATAACGAGTGAGGTTATCATATTTGCAGATGACATAAAACTATTCCAAATTGTTAAAACCCATGAGGATTGTGGTAAATTGCAAGAGGATCTTGATAAATTGGAAGACTGGGTATCTAAATTTCAGATAAATTTTAATGTGAACAAGTGCAAAGTTATGCACCTTGGAAAGAAAAACCCAAACTATGGTTACACAATGCAAGGTTCAACATTAGGAACCACCACACAGGAAAAATATTTAGGTGTCATCGTGGAAAACATGTTAAAACCCTCCACCCAGTGTGCAGTGGCAGCCAAGAGAGCAAATAGAATGCTAGGCATCATAAGGAAAGGAATGGAGAAAAAAACAAAAGATATTATAATGCCTCTGTATTGTTCCATGGTGCAACCACATCTTGAATATTGTATGCAATTATGGTCACCGTATCTTAAAAAGGATATAGTGTTATTAGAAAAGGTACAGAGAAGAGCCACCAAAATGGTAAAGGGGATGGAAGGATACCCCTATGAAGAGAGGCTAAAAAGGTTAGGGCTCTTCAACCTGGAAAAGAGACAGCCGAGGGGAGATATGATAGACGTCTATAAATTAATGAATGGAGTGGAATGGGTAAACGTAGATCAATTGTTTATGCCATCAAACTATAGAAAGACTAGGGGGCATGCAATGAAGCTACAGGGTAAACTATTTAAGACTAATAAGAGAAAATATTTTTTCACTCAAAGTGTAATCAAACTCTGGAATTCGCTACCGGAGGATGTAGTAAAAGCTGTTAGTGTAGCCAGATTTAAAAAAGGTTTGGACAAGTTCCTGGAGGAAAGGTCCATAAACCATTATTAAAGAGGACCCAGAATATCCACTGCTTGACCCAATACAAGCATTGTGGAACCTGTGTCTTTTGGAGAAACTGCTTGGTACTTGTGACCTAGAATGGCCACTGTTGGAAACAGGATACTGGGCTTGATGGACCTTGGTCTGACCCAATATGGCATATCTTATGTTCTTAATAATCAACATTCTGGTGTGAATTTGGATGTGCTGTAAGAAGTGTGATTTTTACTTTGTCATACTGACCCTAATTGACATACAGACCCCGATCGGCATCAGCAGCAGGAATATCCCTACTGCCAAGTCCAATCAGAGCCTTTCACCGGACTAAACTCAGTGTGCCGCACAGACTCCAATCAGCATCAGCAGAAAGAAGGTAAACCCTCCTGTTCCTCACCACCAAGGTCAATCAGAGCCTTTCACCAGACTTTATTTTTTTATTTATTTTTTTTTTAAATTGTCATTTTCAGTCAATATACATAACCAAAATACAGTGAAAGGTCAATCCTGCTGTTCACATGGAACCCTTCTCCACTTCGGCCTTCAAAGTTCTCGTTTGAATATTTGCTATTACCACCAAGATCTGCACCCCCGGTGGCTCCACCCGGGCCCTCACCCCGGGCTTCCATGCCCACCGCGGCGGCCCTCCTACTCGTCGCGGCTTAGCCCTCGCGGCTCCGCTATGGATTCAAAAATGCTATATGCATAACAGAAGAAACATAAATAAAGGCAATATGTCTAGGATAAAGTTCACATTATGGGATCAGTAATGTCCATAATAATTACAGATACAAACATAGGAAATCTAGAGATAATAAATCCCAACATTGGAGGCAACATTAAATTAAACATCAATCCTGTCTACCACCTGCATTCCTTCCAAAATATTTTCAAGATGAGACACCTCCGTGAAGGTATACAGCACATCCTCCAAACCAACAACACATTTGCAGGGAAAGCGAAGAAAAAAGGAGGCACCCACTGCCAAAACACGGGGCTTAAGCTGTAAAAATTGCCGCCGCCGCAATTGAGTGCTCCTTGACACGTCAGGAAAAATGCTAATCGCTTGCCCGCAAAATTTTGCAAATTTAACCTTAAAAAAGGCCCTGAGGATGCGCTGTTTTACCTCATCGGAGGAAAAAGTAACCAACAAGGTGGCACGTGTAAAGATATTCACCAGACTTTAAATTCCAGCTTGTCTGGGCACAGCAGCACCTCACGGGCCCGCACCAGAGGGCCTCACCAGAGGGCCATTTGGCATGGCCTTAGATGAGGACCCAAGCGAAACACCGACAATCACACTCAGCCTCCCAGACACAACTGCTACAAACAAGCACTGCTCCTCATCTACAGATCTTAGACCCAACACCAAGAAAAACTCCAGCTCATCATTGTCTCGGGACTAAAACCTACACTGCTGGTACATAGCTACATCAAGATAAACACCTGCACCATTAGAAACCAGGTCTTCTCTTCACTCCAATATGCTGCCCCTATACTCCTTATAGTACTCATTGCTCACTTTTACTCCACTACTCAATGGGCTCTTCACCCTCACCCCACCCGCACAACTACATCCCCTCATCAAACATCCCTTCAGCACACCCCCAAACTGCTGTCTCACACAAATCAAATGCCATAACCCATCGCACCTTATAACAATACCATGTAACGACAATCATCCCCAAACACATCTGACCCCCCCATTACCAAGAACACCACCACGATGTGCACTAGTAAACGCACACTCCGTATGAAATAAAGCACCCATAAGAAAAGACACCTTCTCAACACATCAACTGGACATCTGATGCATTACCGAAACATGGCTTACTGATAGAGACATTGTCCTAAATGAATCAACTCCTACCAAACAGATTCTCCCTTTTCCATTGTTCCAGCACTAATCATCACATAATCCCAACTACACTTACAATACCTATCCACAGAAAGCTCCAAAGAAGCAGACATAGCGATCATAACCAATAGAAACTTGACAATCTGCCTCACATATAGACCCCCCTATATTACAACTTCCAATCTATCCAATCTAATTGGCAAATTCCTATATCTCACAAGGGCAGCTAAAGACTTCCTCTTACTAGGGGACTTCAACCTCCCCTCAGCACAACCTAAGCATGCAGAGGCCTTCCTACAAGCAATGACATAGTAACATAGTATATGATGGCAGATAAAGACCAGCATGGTTCATCTAGTCTGCCCAGCAAGGCGCAAGAGTAGGTGCACTTGCCACTCTGTACAGGTCATCTTTCCCCATGCCTTTGTTTAGGGGTGTACCCACCGCTCCGTATAGGTCAGATTTGTTCAGATATAAGAGATAGTTATGCTTATTTTGATTTTATCCTGTTGCTATAAAGGAATCCACTATGTCTGTCCCATGCCATTTTGAATTCTGTCATTGTGTTTGCCCCCACCTATCGGGAGGGCATTCCAAGAATCCACCACCCTGTCAGTGAAAAAGTATTTCCTGACATTGCCTTTCAGTTTACCCCCTTGCAGCTTCATGTTATGCCCTCCAATTTTAGAGCTTCCCCGTCTTTGGAAGAAGTTTGTTTGCCCATTAATACTCTTTAAGTATTTAAAGATCTGAATCATATCTCCCCTGTCCCTCCTCTGCTCCAGAGTGTACATATTTAGGTCTTGAAGTCTCTTCTCATAAGTCTTATGACACAGGCTCCAAATCATTTTGCTTGCCTTCCTCTGGACTGCTTCCAGCCTTTTTATATCCTTTGTGAGATACGGTCTCCAAAACTGAACACAATATTCCAAATGAGGCCTCACCAGTGACTTGTACAGTGGCATTAATACCTCTTCCTTTCTGCTGGTAAATCCTTTCTGTATGCAACTCAGCATCCTTCTGGATTTTGCTACCACCTTGTCACACTGTTTCGCCACCTTGAGATCATCAGAAACAAACACACCGAGGTCTTTCTCCTGGTCCTTGCACATCAATCTCTCGCCCCCTATCACATACAATTCCCTTGGATCGCTGCTTCCCAAGTGCATGATACTGCACTTCTTCACATTAAATCCTAACTGCCAAGCATTAGACCATTCTTCCAGCTTTTGTAGATCCTTCCTCATGTTCTCCACTCCCTGAGGGGAGTCCACTCTGTTGCAAATTTTGGTGTCATCTGCAAAAAGACAGACTTTTCCATTCAGCCCTTCGGCAATATCACTTCCAAATATATAGAACAGTACCAGTCCCAAGACAAGCCTGAGGCACACCACTAATCACCTTCCTTTCATCCGAGTGGGTTCCGTTTACCATCAGCCGCTGTTGTCTGTCATGTCTGTCAGTCAACCAATTTCCGATCCAGTTCACCATCTTGGGTCCCATCCCCAAGCTGTTGAGTTTATTGATAAGCCTCCTATGAGGAACAGTATCAAAGGCTTTGCTGAAATCTAGGTAGATCACATCCATTGCATGCATGCCCTTGATCTAGTTCTCTGGTCACCCAGTCAAAGAACTCAATCAGATTTGTTTGGCAAGATCATCCTTTGGTAAAACCATGTTGCCTCGGATCATGCAACCTGTTGGTTTCGAGGAAGTCCATTATTCGCTCTTTCAGGAGCGCCTCCATTACTTTTCCCGCCACAGAGGTAAGGCTTACTGGCCTGTAAATTTGTCACTTCTTCCCTATTACCACTTTTGTGGGGAGGTACCACATCAGCCCTTCTCCAGTCCCGTGGAACTGCTTCTGTCTCAAAGGATCTATTAAAAACATCCTTTAAAGGCCCTGCCAGAACTTCTCTGAGCTCTTTCAGTATCCTGGGGTGTATCCCATCTGGTCCCCTAGACTTGTCCACTTTCAGTTTTGCAAGCTGTTCTAACATATCATCTTTTGTGAATGGTGTGGTACCTACTCCATTCCCATTTGTATATTTGTCAATCGCAGGTGGTCCTTCTCCAGGATATTCTCTAGTGAAAACAGAGCAGAAGTATTCATTTAGCATCATCACTTTTTCAATGCAACTTTCCACAAATCCGTTTACAGCACTTTTGAGTCCTGCAATTCCACCTTTGATTTTCCTCCTCTCCCAAATATACCTGAAAAAAGTCTTGTCACCACACTTCACATCTTTAGCCATCTTTTCTTCTGCCTTTGATTTTGCTATTCTTATTTCTCGTTTTGTCTCTTTTGGTTTGATCTTGTATTATTTTCTGTGTTCCTTTGTTTGCGAGCTTCTGAATTTTGTGAAAGCTGTGTTTTTTGCCTTTATTTGTGCAGCCACTTCTTTGGAGAACCAAATAGGTTTCCTTTTCCTCTTGTTTTTATTTACTTTCCTTATGTATGTATATCTGTTGCACCTTTTATTGTTTTCTTTAGTTTAGCCCATTGCAATTCCACTTCCCTTAACCCCTTCCCATCCTACCAACTCCTCCTTCAGGTACTTGGCCATTTTACTAAAGTCAGCATTTTTGAAATCTAAGACTTTGAGTTTGCTGTGAATGGATTCCACCTTGGCTTTTATCTCAAACCACACTGTGTGATGATCGCTGCTGTTCACATGGGCACCCACCTGGATATTGGACACGCTATCTCCGTTGGTGAGCACTAAACCCAGAACGGAACTCTCCCTGGTAGGTTCCATCACCATTTGTTTAAGTAATGCATCTTGGAAGGCATCCACAATTTCTTTACTATTTTCCAGATTTGCAGAAGGAACACTCCAATCCACATTAGGTAGATTAAAGTCACCCAATATGATTACTTCCCCCTTCATGGCTATCTTTGCAATATCAGCAATCAATTCACTATCCATTTCTTCGGTTTCAGTTGGAGGCCTGTAGACCACACCAATATGGATGATAGTGCCATCTCCTCTCTCCAAAACAATCCACAGCACTTCTTCTTTTCCCCACATCCCCTGCATTTCAGCAGCTTTGCTTTTGACATAAAGGGCTACTCCTCCTCCTTTTTCTACCCTCTCTATCTCTTTTAAATAGATTAGAGCCAGCTATGGCTATATCCCATTCATGTGACTCGTTAAACTATGTTTCTGTAATGGTCACAATGTCCAAGTCCATTTCCACCATTAGGGCTTCCAGATCAGGAACTTTTGTTGGCTAGGTTTCATGCATTTGTACACATTGCTTTCCAGCATTTGTTGAATGCCTTGCCTGCCTTTTGCATGGGTTTTGTTCTACACGCCATTTCCCACTTACTATTGATGTGTTGTTCAAGTATGTGGCTGTTTTTCTTTTGCTGGGAGTGATGTACTGAATTTGTCCTTTTCCATCCGTCACCCCCTTTCCCTAGTTTAAATGCCTGTCCACATAATGCCTGAATTTTTCACTTAGGATCCTTTTCCCTGCGGCAGAGAGATGTAGTCCATCAATACAGTATAGTCTCTTGTTGATCCACGTGTTTCTCCAGTCACCTATATATCTAAATCCTTCTTGTTTGGAGCCGTGTATTAAAGTTGTTTATGCGATGCAGCCTTTCTGCCCCCTTACCATGAACAGGTAGAACTTCTGAGAATGCTATAGTGTTAGCAATGGGCCTGAGTTTCTCTCCCAGAGTCTGGAAGTCCAAATGAACTGCAGAGGCACTGTTTCCAGCCAGGTCATTTGTACGCAAGTGGATGACAATATCAGTTTTGGAGTGCTCACTTTCTGCAGTGGATCTCAAGCAAATCATCCAAGTCCCCACACATGAAAAAAGCAACATTCTTGACAATGATCTTCACCAACACGCACAGACTATACATGGAAACACCACACACAATATTTCTCCAATCCATACCATGGTTGTACCACAGCTTAATTACCTTTCTACTCCCACTGAACACCACAGCAAAGCACATCATCCATCCACAACAAAATAGATGCGTCTGTCACTTCCAAAAGGACTCCTTCCTGGAAAACATCTTACCAAAGCTTGAGATTGAAGGAGATTACCCCCCCCCCCCACACACACACACAACCTTATCACACACTTGAGCTCCATTATCAAAAAGACAGTCACCTCCACCTCAAACAATACCTCCTCAACAAACAAGAGATCCAGAGCTCCATAGTACACACCAGTCCTCCGGAAACTAAAAATACGACTCCAAAAACTGGAATGAAAATGGAGAAAGATCTACCCTGAAATGGGCAGACACCTCTACCTAGCCCTGAATGACTACATACTGGAATGTCACCAACAATGCCAAATGGACCTATCACACAAAGATAATTAACAGCTCATTAAACAGACCAAGAAAGTTATTTGATATTGTCAAGCAACTCACAAAACCACCTCTCAATACATCCTCGGACATCACCATAGACCACCAAACTCTAGCCGTTCACTACAAGGAATTCCACCCTTGGCCCAATACCATACCCTCCTCTGCCCCTATCCAAACCCACCCACCCTGCACCCAATGGGCAACATTTGCCCCCATCAATGAGTATATCATCATCGCCATAATCACAGCACTCAACACCACAATATCCCCACTTGACCCATGCCTGGTCACCTGGATCAGATCCACCAAACAAGAACTCAGCCCTTTCATCACAAAACTCACCCAATCTATACTACAAGGATGCATACCAGAGTGCCCGAAGCTGTCCTACACTGGCCCCAAACTAAAAAATCCCAATCTTTACCCAATGGATCCAGCATCCTACAGGCCAATTGCCAGCTTCCCACTCATTACAAAAGTCATGGAGAAAGCAGTCCAACAACAGCTCCAAGATCAAATTGATAACAAAGACCTGCTTGATCCACAGCAACATGGCTTTCACCCACAACATGGAGTGGAAACACTAACGATCTCTCTCTTGAACACACTAATAAAGGGAACTCAGAACAAAACACAGGGATACATCTTGATATTCCTTGACATCTCCACAGCATTTGACACAGTGTGCCATATCCTCCTCCAATGCCTACAATCAACTGGGATCAAACACACAGTATTGCAATGGTTCAAATCCTACCTCCCCAATAGGCAACAACAAATAAAAATTGGACACATCACTCCATACCGACAGACACAAGGCATACCACAAGGTTTCACCATATCCCTATTACTCTTCAACATCTACCTCCAACCTCTTTGTCAAATCATCAGAACTCACAACATCAACTTCCACAGATATCATCATGCTTTACGGACCATTCAGCCAAAATCATCCCACCAACACAAACCTTACATGCTGCCTTGAAGATGTCATCCAATAACTAGAAAACAACAACCTAACCATCAATCTCAAAAAAACTGAAGCACTCTTCATCATTAAGAACACCAACTTCACACCACCGGACTCCATCACACTGAACAACATCAAAATAAAGGTACAACCAGAAATCAAATATCTAGGAATCATACTTGACCAACACTTCTCCCTTAAACCACAAATACAAAATATCACAAAAGCTATCTACTATAAGATCAGAACCCTTCAATGTCTCGGCCCCTCCACAAGCCAACAGACTTCCACTCTGCATGCCAAGCCTTAATCCTTCCCATTTGAATTACTTCAATGCCATTTACCAGGGTCTTCCACTCTCCACCCTACTGCCTCTCCAGACAGCGCTACACACCGCAGCATGTACCCTCATTCCCTATTCCTCCCAGCTTGCCTCTGCTTCTGCTCAGCCATCCCAGGAGTGACGTTTCTCCCAGGTAATCCTGGACTATAAAACAGTTTCTCCTGCGGTGTTCTGCAACCTTCCTGACCTGATTGCATTGCCTCTCTCTTGTGTCCTGCTGTTGCTTTGCTGCTGTTGATTGCTGTCATGTCTGCTTTGCTGTTCTCCCCTCCTGGATGTCCTGCTGTGTTACTCCTCCCAGCCTGCCTCTGGTGCTGCTCAGCCATCCTGGAAGTGACGTTTCTCCTAGGTAACTCTGGACTATAAAACAATTTCCAACTCATTTCACCATGTACTCCTGCTGTTGCATCCGTATACCTGCCTCCCCTGCTTTTCACCACATCATGGGTAAGTTCCTTGCTCTCTCATATCCCCGGCTTCTTCTGCTTTTGTGTCTGGCCTTTCTCTTTGGTGCCATGTCCTTCATCCCAGTCCACTGGGGCTGGCGTCCTGATCATGATGTTGCCTCTCCTGCTCCTCTCATGCTGTCTACTTTTACTAGGAATCCCAGCAACCTTATTTATTGCCCAACCATGGTGTCTGCTCCTTCTGCCACCCTCAGCCCTCTTGCTCACATCTCCTTAGGGTCTTCTGCTGCCCTTCATGCTTGCTCTTCTTTCAATCTCTGCGTGCTAAGTCCCTCCTTGTTCATGATCTCCTTCTTCTACGCTCCCTTGATGCCCCTTTTCTCACTGAGACCTGGCTCCATGAGGAAGAGGAGTCCCTCCTCAACTGCTGCCTCCCACTGGGTTACTATGCTTTTTCTGCATCTCGGTGAGGGCATAGTGGTGGTGGGGTGAAAGTTCTTCATCACTCCTCCTTGTCCCTTACAGAAATCTCTTCCTCTGTCCTTCATTACCCCGAAGCCCTGCTGCTTCGTCTCGATGGCAACCCCCTTTATTTTCTGCTCATCTATGCCCCTCCTTCTCTCACCCTTCCTCTGGAACTCTCTTCTTGACCCTCTCTGAGGCCTAACTCCTTTATTCTCATCTTCTTATCCTTGGTGATTTCAACGTTCATGTGGACTCCCCCTCCCACCCTCAGGATAATTCCTTCCTGTCCCTCCTCACTGATCTTTCGCTCTATTAACATGTTCTCTGTCCTACTCACTCTGCCAGCCACACCCTTTATCTTATTATTTTCTCTCTTCCCAGCTGACCTTTCATCCTTTCCTGTTCCTTGGACTGATCATTTTTGTCTCCTGTGTTTTTCTTTCCCGCCCTGCCCCCTCCTCCTCCCCTCGGACCTCCCAGGCCACTTCAACCTCCGTCTTGTCCGCCATATATCAGGCACCACCCTTCAACTGTTCCCTCCCTCTGATCAGCTCGTCCCTCCTAACTTTGCCTACCTTCCCTTCGACCTTCAAGTTTCATACTGGAATTATACCTTGACTGCCACCCTTGATACCCTTGCCCCTCTCTGCCCAGCAACTCACTCTCGCTCATCAGTCCCTCGTCACCCATCACTCTGGCCTCTACCTTCATTGCTCCTATCTCTGTCGAGCGTCACTGGCACAAATGCCCCTCTGCTGTTTCTTTTGCTTATTTCCACCAGTGTCATTCCCACTATCTCTCTCTTATCCATTCTGCCACGCTCTCGCATTACTCCCAGCTCATTTCCTCATCCTCTAATTCTTCTCGACAACTCTATTTCATTCTCCGCTCCCTCTCCTCACTCCACTCCTCCTTTGCCCACCCTTCCTTCTCTCCTGATCCTACTGGCCTAGCCACCTATTTCACAGACAAAGTTCTCTCCCTATGTCGTTCTTTCCCTGACTGTCCACCCCCCTTTCACCTCCTCCACACTTCTCTCTCCCAGCATCTCCACCCTCCCCTGTTGACCCTACCCTCCCTCTCCTGGTCATCCTTCACCCCCCCCCCCCATCACCTCCACTGAGCTCTTTAAAGTTCTCTCCTCTTCTCATAAGACTACTTACCCCTCGGATCCTATCCCTTCTACCTGGCTCACAATTCCCTCCTTGGCTCTGCTTCCTCTTATTCTTATTCTTAGCATATTCAAATTCTAGTCTCTCCTCTGGTTCTTTCCCACATCCCTGGAAGCATGCGCTCATCTGACCAATTCTCAAGAAATTTTCTTTGGACCCTATCATTCCTGCTCACTGGAGTCCTCTCTCTACCTTGTCATTCCTCTCTAAAACTCTCGAGAAACTTGTCTTTTCACAGCTTTCCTCTCACCTTGAGGCCACCCTTGCCCTTCACCTCCGTCAAGCTGGCTTTCGTCCTGGTTGCAGCTCTAAAACTGTCATCCTTTCCCTTCTTAATGAACTCCACTCTTCTCACGATCATGGTAATATTTCACTGGCTATCTCTCTTATCTCTCTTCCGCCTTTGATCTGGTTGACAATCGCACTCTTCTCTCATGTCTCTACTCCTTTGGCGTTGCTGGTTGTGTTCTTCGCTGGTTCCACCCTTTCCTCTCTTCCCAGTCTTTCACTGTCCTTACAGAGTCTTCCTCCTCCTCTGCCTTTCCACTGTCCTGCGATGTCCCCCAAGCTTCTGTTCTTGCTCCTCTCCTTTTCAATATTTTTCTGGCACGCCTTTCCCTCATTTTTGAACAATATAGAATCTCTGCCTACTATTACGCCAATAATATCCTTCTTGTTCATCATACTAGCCCCTCTGCTCCCGACCTGTCGCCTCTGAACACCTGTCTTTCCTCTGTTTCTGCCTGGATGTCAGCCAACCTTTTACATATCAATCCCACTGATATATGTTTCTCCCTCTCTAGCTCTCCTCCTTCTATGGCACTCTTCCTTGCGCAGATTCCTATTCCCCTGGTCTCCTCCATCCATTACATAGGTGTCACTCTGGACTCTTCTCTTTCCTTCCATAATCATCCTCTCTTCAGTCATCCAACAGTCCTTTTCCTCCCTTTACCAGATCCATTCTGTTCACCCATTTCTCTCATTTTCTTCTTTGACCACACTTCTCCTTCCTCTCGTCATGACTCTTGTCGACTACTGTAAGTGCCCTGGCTGGCCTCCCTGCCTTCAGCTTCTTCAGAACAGTGCTGCCTGGATTCTAATTCACACCTCTCGCTCGGATCATATTAACCCCCCCCCCCCCCCTGCTCATTCACCTGCACTAGTTACCCATTAAGTTTTGTAATCAGGTTCTTACTCTGATTCATCATGTCATCCACACTCATACCCCTCAATATTTGTCTGACCTCATTCATCTTCACACCTCCTCCCGCCCTCTCCGTCAGATTCATTCCAATCACCTCTCTCTCCCCTCACCTTCACTTGCTCATCTGGAATCCACCCGATTCTCTGCCTTCTTTTTCTTAGGCTCCCTTCTATGGAACTCACTCCAATCAGAACTTTGCCTCAAACATTCCTTTCCCCGCTTTAAGGCAATGTTAAAAACCCACTTCTTCTCCCTTGCCTTTGACCGTCTCCCCTCTCTTTCCTAATTTTCTATCTTGCTGCCCTTTCCCCCTCTAGTCTAGCACTCTATTACTTCCTTTATCTGCTCTTCTCTTTCCTGTCCTTATAATGGCATTCTGTTTTCTTTTCCCTGCTTCTTGTAGTAACTTGTTTTATATTGTAAACCGCTCTGACACCTTGACATCGGGCGGTATATTAAGGTATATAAAGATAAAGGTAAAGGTACACATGTAGACTGTGAGCCCTTTGGGGACGAGGGAAGATATCCAGTACCTGCTTGTAGTGATTGTAAACCTCTCTGAAGTATATCAAGAAATTGCATAAGCATAAACCTCCAGACATGACCATATCACCCCCATGCTGAAACTTCTGCACTGGCTACATAAGAACATAAGAACATAAGACATGCCATACTGGGTCAGACCGAGGTCCATCAAGCCCAGTATCCTGTTTCCAACAGTGGCCAATCTAGGTCCTACGTACCTAGCAATATCCCCGAAAGACACAGGTTCCACAATGCTTGTACTGGGTCAAGCATTGATATCCTGGGTCCCTTTTTAATAGTGGTTTATGGACCTTTCCTCCAGGAACTTGTCCAAACCTTTTTTAAACCCAGCTATACTAACAGCCCTTACTACATCCTCCGGTAACAGATTCCAGAGTTTGATTACACGTTGAGTGAAAAAATATTTTCTCTTATTTGTCTTAAATAGTTTACCCTGTAGCTTCATTACATGTCCCCTAGTCTTTCTATATTCTGATAGCGTAAACAATTGATCCACGTTTATCCGTTCCACTCCATTCATTAATTTATAGACCTCTATCATATCTCCCCTCAGCCGTCTCTTTTCCAGGTTAAAGAGCCCTAACCTTTTTAGCCTCTCTTCATAGGAGTAGCCTTCCATCCCCTTCACCAATTTGGTGGCTCTTCCCTGTACTTTTTCTAATAACGCTATGTCCTTTTTAAGATACGGCGACCAGAATTGCACACAATATTCAAGGTGCGGTCGTACCATGGAGCGATACAGAGGCATTATAATATCCTTTGTTTTATTCTCCATCCCTTTCTTTATGATACCTAGCATTCTATTTGCTTTCTTGGCCGCCGCTGCACATTGGGCGGAGGGTTTTAACATGTTATCCACGATGACTCCTAAGTCCTTTTCCTGGGTGGTGGTTTCTAATGTGGAGCCTTGCATCGTGTAACTATAGTGTGGGTTGTTCTTTCCTAGGTGCATAACTTTGCATTTGTCCACATTAAATTTCATCTGCCATTTGGATGCCCAGTCTTCCAATTTATCCAGATCCTCCTGCAGTTTTCCACAATCCTCTTGGGTTTTAACAACTTTAAACAGTTTTGTGTCATCTGCAAATTTGATAACCTGACTAGTTATTCCCTTTTCCAGGTCATTTATGAATATGTCAAAAAGTAGCGGACCCAGTACAGATCCCTGGGGTACTCCACTATTCACTTTTTTCCATTGGGAATATTGGCCATTTAGCCCTACCCTCTGCTTTCTATCTTTTAACCAGTTCCCGATCCACAATAGTACACTGCCTCCTATCCCATGACTTTTTAGCTTTGCCAAAAGTCTCTGATGGGGGACCTTGTCAAAAGCTTTCTGGAAGTCCAGATACACTATATCAACCGACTCACCTTTGTCTACCTGTTTATGCACACCTTCAAAGAAACATATCAGATTAGTAAGACAAGATCTTCCTTGCCTAAAGCCATGTTGGCTGTCTCCCATTAGGCCATGACTATCTACATGTTGTGTAATTTTGTTCTTTATGATGGTTTCTACCATTTTCCCTGGTACTGACGTCAGGCTCACCGGTCTGTAATTTCCCGGGTCACCCCTGGAACCTTTTTTAAAAATTGGTGTTACGTTGGCGACCCTCCAATCTTCAGGTATTACAGATGATTTTAATGAAAGTTCACAGATTACCAATAGCAGGTCTGCAATCTCATATTTCAGTTCTTTCAACACTCTGGGATGTATACCATCCGGTCCAGGTGATTTGCTACTATTCAGTTTATCAAATAGTTGTAATATATCTTCCCGGTGTAGTGATATTTCTCTCAATTCCTCTGCAGTATCACCTTTAAATACCACTTCAGTCATGGGTAACATCCCTACATCTTCCTCAGTAAAGACCGAAGCAAAGAATTCATTCAGTCTCTCTGCTATAGCCTTGTCTCCTCTTACTGCCCCTTTTACCCCTCTATCATCTAACGGTCCAATTGACTCTCTCACAGGCCTTTTGCTACGAATGTACTTGAAAAAGTCTTTATTTTGTGTTTTTGCTTCCGTAGCAAGTTTCTTCTCAAATTCCCGCTTTGCCTGCCTTATCAATGCTTTGCATTTAACTTGCCAGTGCTTGTGTTGTTTCCAGTTTTCATCATTTGGCTCTTTTTTTTCCATTTCCTGAAGGTTGCTTTTTTGGCAGCAACAGCCTCTCTGACCTCACCTTTAAACCATGCTGGCAGTTTTTTGGACTTTCTTCCACTCTTCTTAATGCGTGGAATACAGCTGGTCTGGGCTTCGAGGATAGTATTTTTAAATAACACCCAAGCTTGCTGTAAGTCTTTAACCTTTGGAACCGCTCCTTTTAGTTTTTTCCTAACTATATTCCTCATTCTATCATAGTCTCCCTTTTGAAAGTTAAAAGGTAATACTGTGGATTCCTTTACTATCTGTCCTCCACTAATTAAATCAAACATGATCATACTATGATCACTATTGCCAAGTGGTCCCAACACCCTTATTTCTTGCACCAGATCTGGCGTTCCACTAAGGATTAGGTCCAGTATGGCTTCCCCTCTGGTCGGTTCATGAACCAGCTGCTCCAAGAAGCAGTCATTTATTCCATCTAGAAACTTTATCTCTTTAGCTTGTCCTGCCGTGACACTGACCCAGTCGATACCGGGGTAATTGAAATCACCCATTATTACTACTCTGTTGTGACTTTTGTTAGCTTCCTTGATTTCTTTGAGCATTTCATCATCCATTTGTTCATTCTGGCCAGGCAGTCGATAGTATACTCCCACTGCCATCGCTTTCCCCTTCATAAATGGGATTTCAATCCATAGAGATTCTACAGCAAATTTTGTTCCCTGCAAAACTTTAATCCTTTCTGACTCAATGCCCTCTATAACATAGAGCGCAACCCCTCCACCAATTTGATCAGCTCTATCATTACGATATAGTTTGTATCCAGGTATCACAGTGTCCCACTGGTTATCCTCCTTCCACCATGTCTCTGAGAGTGCAATCATATCTAACCTCTCATTTAGTGCTATATATTCTAACTCTCCCATCTTATTGTTTAGACTTCTAGCATTGGCATACAAGCATTTTAGAGACTGTATTTTATTCTTATTAATCTGGCTATTGGTAGGCAGGGGTAATTTGGAATCTTTATGCTCTGTCTGCTCCTTACTCAAGGGCATTTGGGCTACTATACCCCCTTTTGGAACTTCACTGCTTTTGGTAGTATCCTTCAAGGATACCTTTGTCCGAACCATGCGCTCCTGGGTGACTGTCGGCTTTCCCCTATTTCCTAGTTTAAAAGCTTCTCTATCTCCTTTTTAAAGGTTAATGCCAGCAGTCTGGTCCCATCCTGATTAAGGTGAAGCCCATCCCTTCGGAAGAGCCCCCCCTTTCCCCAGAATGTTCCCCAGTTCCTAACAAATCCAAAACCCTCATCCTTGCACCATTGTCTCATCCACGCATTGAGACTCCGGAGCTCTGCCTGTCTTTTGGGTCCTGCACGTGGAACAGGAAGCATTTCGGAGAACGCTATCCTGGAAGTTCTGGATTTCAACTTCCTACCTAAAAGCCTAAATTTAGCCTCCAGAACCTCCCTACCACATTTTCCTATGTCATTGGTACCAACATGTACCAAGACAGCAGACTCCTCCCCAGCACTATCTACGATCCTATCTAGGCGGTGCGTGAGGTCTGCTACCTTCACACCAGGCAGGCATGTTACCAGGCGATCCTCACGTCCACCAGCCACCCAACTATCTACATATCTAATGATTGAATCACCGACTATAACAGCTGTCCTGACCCTCCCCTCATGGGCACATGGCCCTGGAGAAACGCCCTCGGTGCGAGAGGGTTTTACATCACCTGGAGGACAGGTCCTAGTTACAGGATCACTTCCTGCCACACCAGGGTGATGCTCTCCTGTCACGTGACCTCTCTCCTCCATGGCAACAGGGATGCTGCCAGACTGGAGGTGGGACTTCAGGACTATATCCCTGAAGGTCACGTCCATGTACTTCTCTGTCTTTCTTATGCCTTCCAGGTCTGCTACTCTAGCCTCTAGAGAATGGACTCGTTCCCTGAGAGCAAAGAGTTCTTTGCACTTAGTGCATACGTAAGATCTCTCACCAACTGGGAGAAAATCATACATGTGACACTCAATGCAAAAGACCGGAGAACCCCCATCTCGTTGCTGGACTTCTGTCTGCATCTTAGTTTAAAGCTTGTGTTGAGATCTTTTAAATTCTGTATATAATAAGGATTGGTGTAGATGCTTATACCAATAAAAGTGTATCTAATACACCTAATACACCTTGTGTACCTAAAGCTTAATTAAGTAATCTCAGGTCCTCTGTGTGTGACTGATTTGGATAAAGAGCTGCACCTGAGAGCAGCCCCTTTCCTCTAAGATGTGCAAGTACCTATAAAACTACAATTACCCCAGGGGTGGGTGGGTGCTGGGGAGGGAGGGAGGGAGATAAGTCCTATTAAAGAGGGCAGTTACAAGGTACCCTGTCCTGGACCCTCAGCAGGGGGGGAGGGGGGCAGGGGGCTACCACACAAAGCCCAGTTAGTTGAGAGAGGCAAGGTAAATTACAGCTGAAAACAGCTGAACTAGCACTAAGACAAACAATAAATAATTAAATAAACAGTTAGACAAACAATAAATAGTTAAATAAACAGCTAGAACTCACAGCAAAGTTTCTCAGGAGGCAAAATCCACTTTTCTAGCAGAGCACTGTAAAAAGCACTGCTCCTCTCTGATCAGAAGAAGCAAACTAACAACAGACTATGCACACGTGGAGAAAACAGGAAGAAGGCTACACAGTACCTCAGCAAAGGGGGGGGAGGGGAGGATTCACTCAAGCAGGCTAGGGCAGGAAAAGTTTAAACACACAGCAGGGTCTGGGGAGAGAGATTTAATTTAAAATGAACAGTTAACCTGGCTACCACACAAAGCCCAGTTAGTTGAGAGAGGCAAGGTAAATTACAGCTGAAAACAGCTGAACTAGCACTAAGACAAACAATAAATAATTAAATAAACAGTTAGACAAACAATAAATATTTAAATAAACAGCTAGAACTCACAGCAAAGTTTCTCAGGAGGCAAAATCCACTTTTCTAGCAGAGCACTGTAAAAAGCACTGCTCCTCTCTGATCAGAAGAAGCAAACTAACAACAGACTATGCACACGTGGAGAAAACAGGAAGAAGGCTACACAGTACCTCAGCAAAGGGGGGGGAGGGGAGGATTCACTCAAGCAGGCTAGGGCAGGAAAAGTTTAAACACACAGCAGGGTCTGGGGAGAGAGATTTAATTTAAAATGAACAGTTAACCTGGCTACCACACAAAGCCCAGTTAGTTGAGAGAGGCAAGGTAAATTACAGCTGAAAACAGCTGAACTAGCACTAAGACAAACAATAAATAATTAAATAAACAGTTAGACAAACAATAAATATTTAAATAAACAGCTAGAACTCACAGCAAAGTTTCTCAGGAGGCAAAATCCACTTTTCTAGCAGAGCACTGTAAAAAGCACTGCTCCTCTCTGATCAGAAGAAGCAAACTAACAACTACCTCTACTTAGCCAGATTAAGTACAAAATGTTCATGCTAGTCTACAAAGCCATCAACAACAACCCTGTATCCCACTTACGATCTCTGCTCCTTACCCCCTCAAACAGCCATGAAAGACGACAAGCCACCAAGAACACTTTAACCATACCACATGCAAGAACAAAGTCATTCCACATGCATGTGCATTATCTTTTGAACTATATGCCCCGTCAGCATGGAACACATTCAGACTCATTACGGGCAATCACTGACCTACCAATGTTCGGAATCAACTGAAAACTCACCTGTTCACAGAACACTTTGGTCCACCTACTTAAACTCAGAAACAAAGAGAACATCCAAACCTGCCCACCCATGCTGTACACAAACAGACATCTAACTGCTTAGCAGATTAACATCAACAATAGTGTAAAACAGTGCCATGCAGCCCTCTTAACTGTATATAAGTTCAATCTGTTACTTGTCACAAAAGTTAAGCTGTTACCTATTATCTGTATATAGTTCAAAAATGTTCCATGTAATTCCTTACTAATTGTTATATGTAAACCACTTTGATCATTGTGAATGGTGGTATAGAAGTCATGCTAAATAAATAAATAAATATGGCCTGTGGTGTTGATATGTCATGATTCATTTATTTGTATTTTTTTTATCCTTATTATCTTTCTGGAAAGTATGTGGTCACCATCAATTTGCAGGCAATGACCTTTAGTCACTGGATTTCTATAATCGTTCCGAGAAGATGCTGTTGAACAAGTTTTTGTAGCTGCCATTAAATCAGTTTATCAAAGAATTAGAGTGCAATCACTCTAATTCTGTGGCTTGTGCTAACTTCATGGCAGGCATCACTAACAGCACTACAAGCACAAAACCCTCAGAGGCACCATAGGAGGGGCAATGTATAGTGTCACAATGAGTACCAGGATCCACTAATAGAAGGGCAAAGTAGTACAAAATGAGCAATAAACACCTCAAGATAGTAGAAGAGGGCACAGCAGCATCACAATTGATAGAACACACCAAAGCATTTTGAGAAGAGAAAAATGGCAAGGAGACCAGCACAGCACCCAGATTAGCTGCAAAATTCTTAATTATGTCAGAAGGATTAGCAGAGCACCTAAATTGGCTGCAAGGCCCTAAAACACCAGAAGAGAGCCAACACAACAGAGGAAGAGGCAGCATAAAACCAGGCCGCAGGAGTGGACTGAGTTCAGCTAAACTGTGTGCCTGCAAGTTAGAGCCCTGGCACTGTGGATTTTGGTCCCAGCATGGGAACCTTAAGAAAAGAAGATGATTACCCTCTGGCGGAAGAAGAATTCATGAACTGCTTAGATGACATGCAGAGGGATTTAAATAGGGTGCACCATGGTGAAGGCCCAAAAATCAGTGAGAGCAGGGCTGCAGCACTGGTGGTGACAGACTAGAAGACCTGAGGAAGACCATTGCAGCAGCAAGATAGGCTGGGAACCCCTATAATGAAAGGCTAATACTTGTGGCAGAAGACTGATAGTTAATCAAAAGTAGTAGCTGTAGTAACAATAGTAACAATAGCAGTAACAAGGATGGAGAATGTGAGGGCAATCTGTCATCCCATGATAGCTAGGACTGATTCGGCTATCAGGCTAGTTAGACACATATCCCCTTCCTCCATCAACGCTCCATGCTCATCCCTCATGATAGAGGAAATACCATTGTTTGCTCAAGGGAACAGCAGTAGCAGAGCTCTCCTGCATGAACCTCCAAACAAACAAAATAATGGAAATTCAAAAAGAACTTTGAAGAAAGAGCTCAAGGCTCATCTTTGGTGATAAGCAAGGTAATTATATGTCTCTTAATACAAATTATCTGCCTGAGAGTTCTTAAGAAAGATAACATTTTCTTACTGCTTAGGCTATTGCTTTATTCTTTTATCAATTTGCAGAAAGGGATTTTTCTGTTTCTAGGAAAAGCTTTTCTACTACCATTTTTTTCTCCTCTAAATCTTCAGTTTCAAAGAGGAAGACAAGCGCTCTGAAATCACTACACTGCTGGGTTGTTAGAGGTCTTAATTTGCTTGCTTAGGAGCCAGGTTATTGAGTGTTCTATAAAAATCTGCATTACTGAGGCGTGTCTTTCTTCCAAGATGGCTGCATGAGGCTCTGTTTCTTGTGTTGATGCTAAAGAGGAAAAGTAAGGCTCAGGTTTGTGGAAGTAACGGAGGCTATGAGAAGGGAGATTCGAGCAGGTAATGAGGGTGGACGACTGGAGAAGTCATCTCTGCCTAGTAACCAGGAAGTCACTCTCTTTCCTGAAGCATGGGCTCCACCTCTGCTGCCCGTGGCTGCGGGCTCTATAAAGTCTGACTGCATTCCTGTGACATCGGATGTCGACGTAGAGGGAAAGCAACAGCAGGGAGTCAAGGCAGTTCTGGATGGAGCTGCTGTCATCGGAGTCTCCGGGGGCTCCTTAGGTGATCTGGAGGTGTTTGTGGAGCTACAAGCCGGTGGTTTGGGCATTGACTCTGCTGACATTCCCTAGGCTGAATCTTCACCAGCTTTGTTTAAGCTGCCACGTCCAAGTAAAATTACCTTGGAAAGTCTTTGGGAAGCTATAACTTTGTTATCAGATGCTATTTCTTAGCAGACAGCTGGGATTTCTGCCTGGCTAACTCGAGTGGCTGAGGATATGGAGAAACATGTTTCTGTGACTGATGGCATGAAGGTGCAAGTAGCAGAAACCATTAGAAATTTGAGCACAATTTCGGAGACAACATTGGCTTTGGTGAAAGATAATATACTACTTTGTGCTAAAGTTGAAAGTTTGAAAAATGCTGCCCAAGCCTCGAATTTGAGACTTTTAAACTTTCCTATGCCTGTGGGGGTTAGCCCGATAGATTTTTTTAAAAAATATCTGGCTGAGGTCTTGATGGTCCCTCAAGAGTTGATGCCGCCAATTGCTAAGGTCTTTTATTTCCTGGCGGCAAGAAGGGGTCAGGTCCAAGTGAAGGGGGCAGCATGGACATTGAATGTTTCTGATTTTACTAAAGTCACCTAAGCATGACTTTTTGAAAGTCTCTACCCTCCTGGTCACCTGTGTGCTAGTGTCGGACTGGGACAGCTGTTAAAATTATACTTTAATAAGTGTTCCTTTCTATGGTTCTAAAGTGTTAATATTTCCAGATATTGCTAGGGAAACTCAGAAGTGGTGCAGACAATTTCTTCTTATGAAGCTTGGTGTAATGCAATTAGGAGCTACTTTTTATTTACGTTTTCCTTGCAAGTATTTAGAGTGTGTATAATAGTGTGTATAATAGTGTGTATATAGTGTGTATAATTCTTAGAGATATGTTTTTTTTTCATCCGATTTGTCTGCATTTGTTAGCGCCAAACTGCCGCCCACTTCTGTTTTAACATCTGTTCCAACTTCTATTCCAACTTCTGACTTCATTGGATGAAGTAGGAGTATATATGCCGTGTGTATGTAATATAGATGAAATGCTTCTTGAGGTGTCCAGTCTCAATAATAGAGGTGAAGATGGTATGGTACAGAAAGAAGAGAGCTTGGGATGGGTCACCAGAGCCTGCAGAACTGACACTTCAACTCCAATTCCACCATCCCATGAACTGATGAACCGCTATCCATTCCTGGAAGTGGAGGAGATGATAACATCGCAGGAATATGAAGAGCTGAAGCACAAAAAGCCCAAAGTTGCTGAATCAAGAACCACAAGGAAGTGAAATGTAGTGCTAGTTGGTGACTCTCTTCATCTGCTGACCAGACCTGATGTCCCAGGTGGTGTGCTGTCTCCCAGGTGCCAATATGAGTTGTTACAAAAGGTTTGCCAAGACTCATCAAGCCTATCTGAAGCTACCCATCCATGTTGGTAAAAATGATACCTAGGATTCCTCTGAACGTATGAAGAGTGACTTCATAGCTCTGGGAGAGAGGGTGAAACAGATAGGCATGCAGGTGGTGTTCTCCTCTATCCTGCCTGTTAAGTGTAAAGGCTGAGACAGAGAAACTCACATCCTAAGGATAAATACATGGCTATGTGGATGGTGCCATTGATAGCATTTTGGTTTCTTGGGCCAAAGGATGATTTTCCAAGAGCTGCTGAGCAGCGATGGTGTCTAACTATTGAAGGGTTAAAGTGTCTTCCTCAGCAGACTGGCTAACCTACTAAAGAGGACTTTAAAGTAGATTAATTGGGGATATGTGAAGAAAGTCCCCAAGTAAGTAAAATCCCTCAGGTAAATAAAATATTAAGACAAAAATAAAATTGATATCTTTGAATTATGGTGCTGACAAATACTGTGCATGCCAGTTGTTACTAGAGGAGATGAAACCTAAGCTGTAATTAGAAACTCAAATGACAAGACTTTGACTTTTCTTCTTTGAACATATCATCTGAAGAGAGAGATCATTTAAGAAACACACCGTGAAGGTCAGCACAAAAGAGGAAGACCAGTAATGTGATGGATGGATACAAGAACAGTAGCTATGAATGCCACTCTCGCAATCATTAACCAACTAACTGAAGACCAAACACAGTTCAGGACAACTATACAGAGGGTCGCTATCAGGCAGTGCTGAATTGATAGCACTTAGCAATAACAAAATTTATTAAGAAAGGATAGGGTAGGAACAAAATGAGGAGTGGCACTATATGTACAAAACATATTAAACCTATAGAATTACAGGGCTTAAAAGGGAGGGAAGAGGCATTGTGGGTTACACTGGAAAGAGGAAATAAAACATCCATTTACATTAGTGTGATAGACAGATCTCCTTCTCTGGCAGAAAAAGTGGGCAGTTATTTAACTTGATGAACATAAGAAGAACATAAGAAATGCTATACTGGGTCAGACCAAAGTCCATCAAGCCCAGTATCCTGTTTCCAATAATCAAGGTCACAAGCACCTGGCAGGTTCCAAAAATTTCCCAGGTCCTCTTTAATAATGGTTTATGGACCTTTCCTCCAGGAACTAGTCCAATCCTTTTTTAAACACAGCTACAGTACAGAAACAGCTTTTACTAAATCCTCCGATAACAAATTCCAGAGTTTGATTGCGTGTTGAGAGAAAAAAATATTTTCTCTTATTACTTTTAAATGGGTTACATTGTAGCTTCATTGCATGTCTCCTAGTCTTTATACTTTTTGATGGAGTAAACATAGAAACACGACGACAGAAAAAGACCACATAGCCTATCTAGTCTGTCCTTCCATATCATCCACTACAACAGTCCCCTTTTTTCCTTTAGCGATCCTCTGAGTTTGTCCCATGATTTTTGAAATTCAGATACTGTCCTCATCTCTACCACCTCCGCTGGGAAACTGTCCCACGGATCCACCACTCTTTCCGTAAAGCAATATTTCTGCATATCACTCCTGAACCTATCCCCTTTCACCCTCATCCCATCTCCCCTCATAGCAGAGCTTGCTTTCAATCTAAATACCTCCTGTGCAATTATGCCATGGAGGTATTTAAATGTCTCAATCATATCACCTCTATCCCGCCTTTCCTCTAAGGTGTACATATTAAGATCCTTAATTCTGTCCTCATATGCTTTATAATGAAGACCACTAACCATTTAGTAGCCACCATCTGTACTGACTCCAGCCTGTTTATGTCCTTTTGAAGGTGCGGTCTCCAGAATTGCACACAATACTCCAAATGAGGTTGTACCAAAGACTTATACAGAGGCACTATCACCTCCTTTCTCCTGCTAGCCATTCCTCTCCCTATGCACCCAAGCATCCTTCTAGCTTTTGCCGTTGCCTTTTCTACCTGTTTAGCTACTTTAAGATCATCAGACACAATCATACCTAGGTCCCGCTCTTCTTTAGTGGACAAAAGTACTGCTCCCTTGGATTGCTGACCTTGTATTTTTTAACATTAAATCTCAGCTGCCAAATTCTAGACCATTCTTCAAGCTTAGCTAGATCCCTCCGCATGTTATCTACACCGTCCTAGGTGTCTACTCTATTGCAGATTTTGGTATCATCTGCAAAGAGGCAAACCTTACCTGACAGCCCTTCTACTATATTACTAACAAAGATGTTAACAAGAATCGGACCAAGGACAGATCCCTGGGCCACACCACTGGTAATCTCCTTCTCCTCAGAGTGAGCTCCATTTACCTGTACCCTTTGTCGGCTCCCACTCAACCAATTTCTAACCCAAACAGTAACTTTAGGGTTCATTCCTGGGGTGCTCAGTTTGTTTATAAGTCACCTGTGAGGAATGGTGTCAAAGGTTATACTGAAATCTAAATACACTACATCTAGGGATCTCCCTTGGTCCAACTCCCTGGTCACCCAGTCAAAAAAATCAATCAGATTTGTCTGACAACTCCTGCCTCTGGTGAATCCAACCTATCTACGTTTACCAGTTGTACTTCATTCATTAATTTATATACCTTTATCATATCTCCCCTCAGCCGACTCTTTTCCAAATTGAAGAGCCTTAACATTTCAAGCCTTTCCTCATCCTTCCATCCCCTTTACCATTTTGGTGGCTCTTGTCTTTACTTTTTCTAATTACACTATATCCTCCTTTGTTTTATTCTCCAGTCCTTTCCTTATGATTCCTAGAATCTATTTGATTTCTTGGCTGCCGCTGCACACTGGGCAGAGGGTTTTGACATATTGCTAAATAAATTATCGACGATAATGCCCAAATCTTTTTCATGGGTGTTGGTTCCTATGTGGAACCTTGCATTGTGTAACCATAGTTTCGGTTGTTCTTTCCTAGGTGTATAGCTTTGCACTTGCCACATTAAATGTCATCTTCCATTTAGACATCCAGTCTTCCAGTTGGATGCCGAGTCTCCAAATGTTCAAGGTTCTCTTGCAAATTTTTACAATCCGCTTATGTTTTAACAACTTTGAATATCTTGTGTCATCTGCAAATATGATCACCTTACTTGTTATTTCAGTTTCCAGGTCATTTATAAATATGTTAAAAACTAGCAGGCCCAGCACAGATCACTGGGGTACTCCACTATTCACCCTTCTGCATTGAGAAAATTGGCCATTTATTTAGCCTTACTCTCTGTTTTCTATCTTTTAACCAGTTCCTGATCCACAACAGAACATTGCCTCCTATTCCATGACATTTAAAAGAATCTCTCATAAGGGATCTTATCAAAAGCTATCTGAATATCTAGATACACAATAACACCATTATCTACTTTTTATTCACACTTTCAAAAAAATATAACAGATTAGTAAGACAGACTTTCCTTGCCTAGATCCATATTGGCTTTCTCCATTTAAACCATTAAACCATAACTAATGGTTAAGAACACTGGCTTGGGAATCCAAAGACCAGGGTTCAATTCCCACTAGCACTCCTTGTGGCCTTGGGCAAGTCACTTAACCCTCCATTGCCTCAGAAAAATCCAAGTTTTCAATGTCCCTGTTTAATGTACATTATCAAGTTTAAGTTTCAATGTAGTGCTAGACAAGAACACTATATTGGGCGAGTTTCATTATCCATAATAAAAAGTGTCAAACTATACCGTTTATCTGAGACCGTTGGCAAAAGAAAAAATGAAAATAATGAAAAAATGAATAATACGATGAGTTTTTGAAACAAATGAGTTGAAATTTGATGAAATTTAACTGAGTGAATTTAAGTATTTTTTAGTAAGTTTCAATGTAAACTGCTTTGATTGAAATAATAATAAAAACTGTTAAATAAATAAAACATAAATATTCAGTAATTTACTTCTTTATAATGGTTTCTACCATTTTGCCTGGTACTGACATCAGGCTTACTGGTCTGTCATTTCCCGGATCACCATTGGAATCTTTTTTAAAAACTAGCGTTACATTGGTCATTCTCCAATCTTCAGATGCTACAGATGATTTTAATGATAGTTCACAGATTACTAGCAGTAGGTCTGCAATCTCATATTTCAGTTCTTTCAACATCCTTAGGTGTATACCATCCAGTCCAGGTTCAGTTTATCAAATAGTTGTAATACATCTTCCTGGTTTATCGATATTTCTTTCAATTCTTCTGATTCATCACCTTTAAATACCATTTCAGGCATGGGTAACTTCACTACATATTCTTCAGTAAAGACTTAAGCAAATAATTCAATCAGTTTCTCTGCTATGGCCTTATCTTCCCTTAGCATCCCTTTTATTCCTCTAACATCTTATGGTCCAACTAACTCTCTCACAGGTTTTTTGCTGTGAATATACTTGAAAAAGTTTTTATTATGCGTTTTTGCTTTCATGGCAAGCAAAACATGTCAGTGCTTATGTTGTTTCCCGTTTCTGTCATTTGACTCCATTTTCCATTTCCTGAAAGATGCTTTTCTGTCTACAACAGCCTCTCTGACCTCACCTTTAAAACATGTTGGCTGTTTTTTGGCCTTCCTTCCACATTTCTTAAAGCGGGGAATACATCTGGTCTGGGCTTCCAAAATAGTATTTTTAAACAATGCCCATGCTTGAAGCAAATATTTAACCTTTGCTGCTGCTCCTTTTCTTAGTTACTGTTATCTTTATTGTAACCTCTCTGTTGGGTGTCCTAATTTCCCTCTTTTGAACCATGTGCTCTTGGGTAACTGCCAGCTTTCCCCTATTATCTAGTTTAAAAGCTGTTCTATCTCCTTATTAAAGGCTAATGCCAGCAGCCTGGTTCCATCCCAGTTAAGGTAGAGCTCATCCTCTTGGAAAAGCCCCTCCCTTTCCCAGAATGTTGCCAAGTTCCTAACAAATCCAAAACCCTTTTCATTGCACCATCTTCTCATTCATGCATCAGGTGACAAGACTTTGACTTTCATACTTTGGACACATCATGAGAAGAGAGATCATTAGAGAAAGACATCATGCTTGGCAAGGTAGAAGGTCAATGCAAAAGAGCTAGGCCAGCAATGACATGAATTGATACAATAACAGCAGCTATGGGTACCATTCTGTCAACAATGAACTGCCTGACTGAAAACCGAACACAGAGGGTCGCCATGAGTCGACACTAACTCGATGGCACTTAACAACAACTAAACTAAAAGCAGAGAAAGTGATAGGGCCAGATGGGATACATCCAGGAGTATTGAAGGAACTTAGGGAAGCTGTGGTCTGACCTTTACAATGCTTAAGAGTGGTTTAATGAGACAAAGCCGACATGGATTTAGCAAAGAAAAAATATTTCTCATTAATCTGCTATA
This sequence comes from Ichthyophis bannanicus, assembly GCA_033557465.1. NCBI lineage: Eukaryota > Metazoa > Chordata > Amphibia > Gymnophiona > Ichthyophiidae > Ichthyophis > Ichthyophis bannanicus. The sequence continues at coordinate 727,471,626 of CM066036.1, read as the reverse complement.
TTTCTTTTAAGGTGGGAATAAACAGGTAGATAAAGGTGAACCAGTTGATATAGCACATATTAAGTTTCAAAAAGTCTTTGGGGCTCGTTATTAACGATCGGAAACCGCTACCGTGGCTTTGTAAACAAGCCCCTTTGACAAGGACTCTCATAAGTGACTCATGAGGAAATTAAAAAGTCATGGAATAGGAGGCAGTGTACTATTGTAGACTTGGGGCAGGTTATTACTACTTATCATTTGTATAGTGCTAAAAGGTGACCCAGCACTGCTAAAAGATAGACAACTGAGAGTAGGTCTGAATGGCCAGTTTTCTCAATGGAGAAAGGTAAATAGTGGAGTACCCCAAGGATCTGTGCTGGATCTGCACTTTTTAGCATATTCATAAATGACATGGAAATGGGAATGAGTGAGGTGATCACATTTGCAGTTGGAACAAAATTATTCATCTAAAAAATTCCAAGAGGATTTGAGAAATTGGGAGACTGGGCAACTAAATAGCAGAAAGAAATTTAATTTGGACAAGTGCAGTTATGCACTTAAGGAAGAATAACCCAAATTACAGTTGCAGCTAAAAAGCAACCAGAATATTATGAATTCCTAAGAAAGGAATAGAGAATAAAACAAAGGTTATAATAATGATTCTATATCACTCCATGGTGTGACTGCACCTAGGGACATGTTTACTAAATGCCATGCAGATAATGCATATGTGGGCTGTGTTACCTTTATGAGGCTTTTAGTTAATTGCAGATAACTTCTGTACCCCTGCAGTTACCTCAGGAATGCCGCTCTTTAATGCAGAAAACCTGTAGCAGGGGCAACTAATGCCACTCATTGAGGTGACATTATTTTTGCTTATGCTAGCAACATTAAGTATAGTTAATGTAGTCCACTAATGCCTGCATTAGCTATGCCACGCCAGGAATGCCCCCATCCCACCCAATCTCCACCCCAACGTGCACTTCCAAGGTAACATGGGGTTTTAGCGCAGGGGCCCCGCAGTAGTTTTTAGCATGGTACTGAAACCGCATGCTAACTCTGGGCTACCCTGGTTGTGCACTTTAGCAAAGATGCCCCCTTGAGGCATGTTTCTAAATCTCAAAAAAATATACAGTAGCATAGTTACTCACCTGTAACAGCTGATCTCCGAGAACAGCAGGAATTGAGTCTTCACATATGGGTGACATCAGCACCAACGGATACGATGCGGGAACCCTCCCCAGCGTTTCTATAGGAAAGCTTTCAGGAGCATCCCACTGTGCCTGTGTAGCTGCCTTTGTGCCTTTCCAACTCTCCCTCCTCAGTTGGGTTTGTAGCTGAGATAAAAAGAGAGGAGAGAGAGAGAGAGAGAGAAATACAACTCCTAGGGGAGGAGGGTGGGTTGAGAAGACTCAATTCCTACTGTTCCCGGAGATCACCTGTTACAGGTGAGTAACTACGCTATCTCCAGGAACAAGCAGAAATGTAGTCTTCTCATATGGGACTCCCTAGCTTAGAGATGCCAGGGAGATTACCACAGAGAGAGCTGTGAAACACAGGCCTAAGTGGGTTATGTATCCTCCAAGGATGTCTGGTATAGAAAACCCGGGACGGGGGTAGGAGTTGATCTAAGTCTGAAAGAGATGCTGGAGAACAGGCTGGCCAAAGAAGGCATCCCAGTGAGAGTCCTTGTCCAAGCAATAATGGACCGCGAAGGTGTGGACAGAGGACCAGGCTGCTGCTTTGCATATTTCATCAATCGCCACTGAGCGTAGGTTTGCCATGGAGGCAGCCATTGCTTGCACATTGTGTGCTGTGACATGGCCTTCAAGGGAAAGTCCCGCACTCTCATAAGCAAAAGTCTGCAATCCATTTGTAGAGTGTTCTCTTGGAAACTGGTAGACCTAGGTGATTGGAATCAAAAGTAACAAAAAGCTGTGAAGCTTTCCTGTGCTGCCTAGTTCTCTGTAGATAAAAGGCCAAGGCACATTTGCAATCCAGAGTATGTAGACTCTTTTCTGCAGTAGTGGCATGAGATCTAGGGGAGAAAACAGAAAGGTAAACCGATTGGTTTAAATGAAAAGGCGAAACCAACTTTGGCATAAAGTGAGGATGAGCCCTAAGGACTACTTTATCATGGTGAAACCGTCTATAAGGAGGGACAGTCACTAAAGCCTGGAGTTCACTGATGCGTCTTGCAGAAGTGAGGGCAATTAGGAAGGTGACTTTCCAAAAAAGAAACTTCAGAGACATAGTGGCTAGAGGTTCGAAGGGTGGCTTCATAAGCTGTCCGAGGGCAACACTGAGGTCCCATGGCACTGGTGGTGGCCTAATGGGAGGCTTAGTTAAGAGTAGGCCCCTCATGAAGCACACTACAAGCGGCTGAGAGGAGACAGGTTGTCCATCTAAGGGCAAGTGAAATGCCACAATGGCACTTAGGTGGACCCTTACCGAATTGGTTTTGAGTCCAGAGGATGAGAGGTGGAGGAAATACTCAAGTAATGCTTCCACGGGAACGGAAAAAAGGATTAAGATCCTTTTTTGAACACCAGATTGAAAACCTTCACCACTTGAATGCGTAAGAACGCCTTGTGGAAGGTTTCCTTGAAGCCAATAGGATATCTCTAACCTGTTGAGAGAGGTTGATGTCCTGGAGTTCTTAGCTCTCAGCAGCCATGCTGTCAGATGTAAGGACTGTGGGTTTGGATGCAGAAACGTCCCGTTCTCCTGAGATAGGAGATCTGGAGCACATCCCAACTCCAGAGGTTTCCTTTTCCTCTTGTTTTTATTTACTTTCCTTATGTATGTATATCTGTTGCACCTTTTATTGTTTTCTTTAGTTTAGCCCATTGCAATTCCACTTCCCTTAACCCCTTCCCATCCTACCAACTCCTCCTTCAGGTACTTGGCCATTTTACTAAAGTCAGCATTTTTGAAATCTAAGACTTTGAGTTTGCTGTGAATGGATTCCACCTTGGCTTTTATCTCAAACCACACTGTGTGATGATCGCTGCTGTTCACATGGGCACCCACCTGGATATTGGACACGCTATCTCCGTTGGTGAGCACTAAACCCAGAACGGAACTCTCCCTGGTAGGTTCCATCACCATTTGTTTAAGTAATGCATCTTGGAAGGCATCCACAATTTCTTTACTATTTTCCAGATTTGCAGAAGGAACACTCCAATCCACATTAGGTAGATTAAAGTCACCCAATATGATTACTTCCTCCTTCATGGCTATCTTTGCAATATCAGCAATCAATTCACTATCCATTTCTTCGGTTTCAGTTGGAGGCCTGTAGACCACACCAATATGGATGATAGTGCCATCTCCTCTCTCCAAAACAATCCACAGCACTTCTTCTTTTCCCCACATCCCCTGCATTTCAGCAGCTTTGCTTTTGACATAAAGGGCTACTCCTCCTCCTTTTTCTACCCTCTCTATCTCTTTTAAATAGATTAGAGCCAGCTATGGCTATATCCCATTCATGTGACTCGTTAAACTATGTTTCTGTAATGGTCACAATGTCCAAGTCCATTTCCACCATTAGGGCTTCCAGATCAGGAACTTTTGTTGGCTAGGTTTCATGCATTTGTACACATTGCTTTCCAGCATTTGTTGAATGCCTTGCCTGCCTTTTGCATGGGTTTTGTTCTACACGCCATTTCCCACTTACTATTGATGTGTTGTTCAAGTATGTGGCTGTTTTTCTTTTGCTGGGAGTGATGTACTGAATTTGTCCTTTTCCATCCGTCACCCCCTTTCCCTAGTTTAAATGCCTGTCCACATAATGCCTGAATTTTTCACTTAGGATCCTTTTCCCTGCGGCAGAGAGATGTAGTCCATCAATACAGTATAGTCTCTTGTTGATCCACGTGTTTCTCCAGTCACCTATATATCTAAATCCTTCTTGTTTGGAGCCGTGTATTAAAGTTGTTTATGCGATGCAGCCTTTCTGCCCCCTTACCATGAACAGGTAGAACTTCTGAGAATGCTATAGTGTTAGCAATGGGCCTGAGTTTCTCTCCCAGAGTCTGGAAGTCCAAATGAACTGCAGAGGCACTGTTTCCAGCCAGGTCATTTGTACGCAAGTGGATGACAATATCAGTTTTGGAGTGCTCACTTTCTGCAGTGGATCTCAAGCAAATCATCCAAGTCCCCACACATGAAAAAAGCAACATTCTTGACAATGATCTTCACCAACACGCACAGACTATACATGGAAACACCACACACAATATTTCTCCAATCCATACCATGGTTGTACCACAGCTTAATTACCTTTCTACTCCCACTGAACACCACAGCAAAGCACATCATCCATCCACAACAAAATAGATGCGTCTGTCACTTCCAAAAGGACTCCTTCCTGGAAAACATCTTACCAAAGCTTGAGATTGAAGGAGATTACCCCCCCCCCCCACACACACACACAACCTTATCACACACTTGAGCTCCATTATCAAAAAGACAGTCACCTCCACCTCAAACAATACCTCCTCAACAAACAAGAGATCCAGAGCTCCATAGTACACACCAGTCCTCCGGAAACTAAAAATACGACTCCAAAAACTGGAATGAAAATGGAGAAAGATCTACCCTGAAATGGGCAGACACCTCTACCTAGCCCTGAATGACTACATACTGGAATGTCACCAACAATGCCAAATGGACCTATCACACAAAGATAATTAACAGCTCATTAAACAGACCAAGAAAGTTATTTGATATTGTCAAGCAACTCACAAAACCACCTCTCAATACATCCTCGGACATCACCATAGACCACCAAACTCTAGCCGTTCACTACAAGGAATTCCACCCTTGGCCCAATACCATACCCTCCTCTGCCCCTATCCAAACCCACCCACCCTGCACCCAATGGGCAACATTTGCCCCCATCAATGAGTATATCATCATCGCCATAATCACAGCACTCAACACCACAATATCCCCACTTGACCCATGCCTGGTCACCTGGATCAGATCCACCAAACAAGAACTCAGCCCTTTCATCACAAAACTCACCCAATCTATACTACAAGGATGCATACCAGAGTGCCCGAAGCTGTCCTACACTGGCCCCAAACTAAAAAATCCCAATCTTTACCCAATGGATCCAGCATCCTACAGGCCAATTGCCAGCTTCCCACTCATTACAAAAGTCATGGAGAAAGCAGTCCAACAACAGCTCCAAGATCAAATTGATAACAAAGACCTGCTTGATCCACAGCAACATGGCTTTCACCCACAACATGGAGTGGAAACACTAACGATCTCTCTCTTGAACACACTAATAAAGGGAACTCAGAACAAAACACAGGGATACATCTTGATATTCCTTGACATCTCCACAGCATTTGACACAGTGTGCCATATCCTCCTCCAATGCCTACAATCAACTGGGATCAAACACACAGTATTGCAATGGTTCAAATCCTACCTCCCCAATAGGCAACAACAAATAAAAATTGGACACATCACTCCATACCGACAGACACAAGGCATACCACAAGGTTTCACCATATCCCTATTACTCTTCAACATCTACCTCCAACCTCTTTGTCAAATCATCAGAACTCACAACATCAACTTCCACAGATATCATCATGCTTTACGGACCATTCAGCCAAAGTCATCCCACCAACACAAACCTTACATGCTGCCTTGAAGATGTCATCCAATAACTAGAAAACAACAACCTAACCATCAATCTCAAAAAAACTGAAGCACTCTTCATCATTAAGAACACCAACTTCACACCACCGGACTCCATCACACTGAACAACATCAAAATAAAGGTACAACCAGAAATCAAATATCTAGGAATCATACTTGACCAACACTTCTCCCTTAAACCACAAATACAAAATATCACAAAAGCTATCTACTATAAGATCAGAACCCTTCAATGTCTCGGCCCCTCCACAAGCCAACAGACTTCCACTCTGCATGCCAAGCCTTAATCCTTCCCATTTGAATTACTTCAATGCCATTTACCAGGGTCTTCCACTCTCCACCCTACTGCCTCTCCAGACAGCGCTACACACCGCAGCATGTACCCTCATTCCCTATTCCTCCCAGCTTGCCTCTGCTTCTGCTCAGCCATCCCAGGAGTGACGTTTCTCCCAGGTAATCCTGGACTATAAAACAGTTTCTCCTGCGGTGTTCTGCAACCTTCCTGACCTGATTGCATTGCCTCTCTCTTGTGTCCTGCTGTTGCTTTGCTGCTGTTGATTGCTGTCATGTCTGCTTTGCTGTTCTCCCCTCCTGGATGTCCTGCTGTGTTACTCCTCCCAGCCTGCCTCTGGTGCTGCTCAGCCATCCTGGAAGTGACGTTTCTCCTAGGTAACTCTGGACTATAAAACAATTTCCAACTCATTTCACCATGTACTCCTGCTGTTGCATCCGTATACCTGCCTCCCCTGCTTTTCACCACATCATGGGTAAGTTCCTTGCTCTCTCATATCCCCGGCTTCTTCTGCTTTTGTGTCTGGCCTTTCTCTTTGGTGCCATGTCCTTCATCCCAGTCCACTGGGGCTGGCGTCCTGATCATGATGTTGCCTCTCCTGCTCCTCTCATGCTGTCTACTTTTACTAGGAATCCCAGCAACCTTATTTATTGCCCAACCATGGTGTCTGCTCCTTCTGCCACCCTCAGCCCTCTTGCTCACATCTCCTTAGGGTCTTCTGCTGCCCTTCATGCTTGCTCTTCTTTCAATCTCTGCGTGCTAAGTCCCTCCTTGTTCATGATCTCCTTCTTCTACGCTCCCTTGATGCCCCTTTTCTCACTGAGACCTGGCTCCATGAGGAAGAGGAGTCCCTCCTCAACTGCTGCCTCCCACTGGGTTACTATGCTTTTTCTGCATCTCGGTGAGGGCATAGTGGTGGTGGGGTGAAAGTTCTTCATCACTCCTCCTTGTCCCTTACAGAAATCTCTTCCTCTGTCCTTCATTACCCCGAAGCCCTGCTGCTTCGTCTCGATGGCAACCCCCCTTTATTTTCTGCTCATCTATGCCCCTCCTTCTCTCACCCTTCCTCTGGAACTCTCTTCTTGACCCTCTCTGAGGCCTAACTCCTTTATTCTCATCTTCTTATCCTTGGTGATTTCAACGTTCATGTGGACTCCCCCTCCCACCCTCAGGATAATTCCTTCCTGTCCCTCCTCACTGATCTTTCGCTCTATTAACATGTTCTCTGTCCTACTCACTCTGCCAGCCACACCCTTTATCTTATTATTTTCTCTCTTCCCAGCTGACCTTTCATCCTTTCCTGTTCCTTGGACTGATCATTTTTGTCTCCTGTGTTTTTCTTTCCCGCCCTGCCCCCTCCTCCTCCCCTCGGACCTCCCAGGCCACTTCAACCTCCGTCTTGTCCGCCATATATCAGGCACCACCCTTCAACTGTTCCCTCCCTCTGATCAGCTCGTCCCTCCTAACTTTGCCTACCTTCCCTTCGACCTTCAAGTTTCATACTGGAATTATACCTTGACTGCCACCCTTGATACCCTTGCCCCTCTCTGCCCAGCAACTCACTCTCGCTCATCAGTCCCTCGTCACCCATCACTCTGGCCTCTACCTTCATTGCTCCTATCTCTGTCGAGCGTCACTGGCACAAATGCCCCTCTGCTGTTTCTTTTGCTTATTTCCACCAGTGTCATTCCCACTATCTCTCTCTTATCCATTCTGCCACGCTCTCGCATTACTCCCAGCTCATTTCCTCATCCTCTAATTCTTCTCGACAACTCTATTTCATTCTCCGCTCCCTCTCCTCACTCCACTCCTCCTTTGCCCACCCTTCCTTCTCTCCTGATCCTACTGGCCTAGCCACCTATTTCACAGACAAAGTTCTCTCCCTATGTCGTTCTTTCCCTGACTGTCCACCCCCCTTTCACCTCCTCCACACTTCTCTCTCCCAGCATCTCCACCCTCCCCTGTTGACCCTACCCTCCCTCTCCTGGTCATCCTTCACCCCCCCCCCCCATCACCTCCACTGAGCTCTTTAAAGTTCTCTCCTCTTCTCATAAGACTACTTACCCCTCGGATCCTATCCCTTCTACCTGGCTCACAATTCCCTCCTTGGCTCTGCTTCCTCTTATTCTTATTCTTAGCATATTCAAATTCTAGTCTCTCCTCTGGTTCTTTCCCACATCCCTGGAAGCATGCGCTCATCTGACCAATTCTCAAGAAATTTTCTTTGGACCCTATCATTCCTGCTCACTGGAGTCCTCTCTCTACCTTGTCATTCCTCTCTAAAACTCTCGAGAAACTTGTCTTTTCACAGCTTTCCTCTCACCTTGAGGCCACCCTTGCCCTTCACCTCCGTCAAGCTGGCTTTCGTCCTGGTTGCAGCTCTAAAACTGTCATCCTTTCCCTTCTTAATGAACTCCACTCTTCTCACGATCATGGTAATATTTCACTGGCTATCTCTCTTATCTCTCTTCCGCCTTTGATCTGGTTGACAATCGCACTCTTCTCTCATGTCTCTACTCCTTTGGCGTTGCTGGTTGTGTTCTTCGCTGGTTCCACCCTTTCCTCTCTTCCCAGTCTTTCACTGTCCTTACAGAGTCTTCCTCCTCCTCTGCCTTTCCACTGTCCTGCGATGTCCCCCAAGCTTCTGTTCTTGCTCCTCTCCTTTTCAATATTTTTCTGGCACGCCTTTCCCTCATTTTTGAACAATATAGAATCTCTGCCTACTATTACGCCAATAATATCCTTCTTGTTCATCATACTAGCCCCTCTGCTCCCGACCTGTCGCCTCTGAACACCTGTCTTTCCTCTGTTTCTGCCTGGATGTCAGCCAACCTTTTACATATCAATCCCACTGATATATGTTTCTCCCTCTCTAGCTCTCCTCCTTCTATGGCACTCTTCCTTGCGCAGATTCCTATTCCCCTGGTCTCCTCCATCCATTACATAGGTGTCACTCTGGACTCTTCTCTTTCCTTCCATAATCATCCTCTCTTCAGTCATCCAACAGTCCTTTTCCTCCCTTTACCAGATCCATTCTGTTCACCCATTTCTCTCATTTTCTTCTTTGACCACACTTCTCCTTCCTCTCGTCATGACTCTTGTCGACTACTGTAAGTGCCCTGGCTGGCCTCCCTGCCTTCAGCTTCTTCAGAACAGTGCTGCCTGGATTCTAATTCACACCTCTCGCTCAGATCATATTAACCCCCCCCCCCCTGCTCATTCACCTGCACTAGTTACCCATTAAGTTTTGTAATCAGGTTCTTACTCTGATTCATCATGTCATCCACACTCATACCCCTCAATATTTGTCTGACCTCATTCATCTTCACACCTCCTCCCGCCCTCTCCGTCAGATTCATTCCAATCACCTCTCTCTCCCCTCACCTTCACTTGCTCATCTGGAATCCACCCGATTCTCTGCCTTCTTTTTCTTAGGCTCCCTTCTATGGAACTCACTCCAATCAGAACTTTGCCTCAAACATTCCTTTCCCCGCTTTAAGGCAATGTTAAAAACCCACTTCTTCTCCCTTGCCTTTGACCGTCTCCCCTCTCTTTCCTAATTTTCTATCTTGCTGCCCTTTCCCCCTCTAGTCTAGCACTCTATTACTTCCTTTATCTGCTCTTCTCTTTCCTGTCCTTATAATGGCATTCTGTTTTCTTTTCCCTGCTTCTTGTAGTAACTTGTTTTATATTGTAAACCGCTCTGACACCTTGACATCGGGCGGTATATTAAGGTATATAAAGATAAAGGTAAAGGTACACATGTAGACTGTGAGCCCTTTGGGGACGAGGGAAGATATCCAGTACCTGCTTGTAGTGATTGTAAACCTCTCTGAAGTATATCAAGAAATTGCATAAGCATAAACCTCCAGACATGACCATATCACCCCCATGCTGAAACTTCTGCACTGGCTACATAAGAACATAAGAACATAAGACATGCCATACTGGGTCAGACCGAGGTCCATCAAGCCCAGTATCCTGTTTCCAACAGTGGCCAATCTAGGTCCTACGTACCTAGCAATATCCCCGAAAGACACAGGTTCCACAATGCTTGTACTGGGTCAAGCATTGATATCCTGGGTCCCTTTTTAATAGTGGTTTATGGACCTTTCCTCCAGGAACTTGTCCAAACCTTTTTTAAACCCAGCTATACTAACAGCCCTTACTACATCCTCCGGTAACAGATTCCAGAGTTTGATTACACGTTGAGTGAAAAAATATTTTCTCTTATTTGTCTTAAATAGTTTACCCTGTAGCTTCATTACATGTCCCCTAGTCTTTCTATATTCTGATAGCGTAAACAATTGATCCACGTTTATCCGTTCCACTCCATTCATTAATTTATAGACCTCTATCATATCTCCCCTCAGCCGTCTCTTTTCCAGGTTAAAGAGCCCTAACCTTTTTAGCCTCTCTTCATAGGAGTAGCCTTCCATCCCCTTCACCAATTTGGTGGCTCTTCCCTGTACTTTTTCTAATAACGCTATGTCCTTTTTAAGATACGGCGACCAGAATTGCACACAATATTCAAGGTGCGGTCGTACCATGGAGCGATACAGAGGCATTATAATATCCTTTGTTTTATTCTCCATCCCTTTCTTTATGATACCTAGCATTCTATTTGCTTTCTTGGCCGCCGCTGCACATTGGGCGGAGGGTTTTAACATGTTATCCACGATGACTCCTAAGTCCTTTTCCTGGGTGGTGGTTTCTAATGTGGAGCCTTGCATCGTGTAACTATAGTGTGGGTTGTTCTTTCCTAGGTGCATAACTTTGCATTTGTCCACATTAAATTTCATCTGCCATTTGGATGCCCAGTCTTCCAATTTATCCAGATCCTCCTGCAGTTTTCCACAATCCTCTTGGGTTTTAACAACTTTAAACAGTTTTGTGTCATCTGCAAATTTGATAACCTGACTAGTTATTCCCTTTTCCAGGTCATTTATGAATATGTCAAAAAGTAGCGGACCCAGTACAGATCCCTGGGGTACTCCACTATTCACTTTTTTCCATTGGGAATATTGGCCATTTAGCCCTACCCTCTGCTTTCTATCTTTTAACCAGTTCCCGATCCACAATAGTACACTGCCTCCTATCCCATGACTTTTTAGCTTTGCCAAAAGTCTCTGATGGGGGACCTTGTCAAAAGCTTTCTGGAAGTCCAGATACACTATATCAACCGACTCACCTTTGTCTACCTGTTTATGCACACCTTCAAAGAAACATATCAGATTAGTAAGACAAGATCTTCCTTGCCTAAAGCCATGTTGGCTGTCTCCCATTAGGCCATGACTATCTACATGTTGTGTAATTTTGTTCTTTATGATGGTTTCTACCATTTTCCCTGGTACTGACGTCAGGCTCACCGGTCTGTAATTTCCCGGGTCACCCCTGGAACCTTTTTTAAAAATTGGTGTTACGTTGGCGACCCTCCAATCTTCAGGTATTACAGATGATTTTAATGAAAGTTCACAGATTACCAATAGCAGGTCTGCAATCTCATATTTCAGTTCTTTCAACACTCTGGGATGTATACCATCCGGTCCAGGTGATTTGCTACTATTCAGTTTATCAAATAGTTGTAATATATCTTCCCGGTGTAGTGATATTTCTCTCAATTCCTCTGCAGTATCACCTTTAAATACCACTTCAGTCATGGGTAACATCCCTACATCTTCCTCAGTAAAGACCGAAGCAAAGAATTCATTCAGTCTCTCTGCTATAGCCTTGTCTCCTCTTACTGCCCCTTTTACCCCTCTATCATCTAACGGTCCAATTGACTCTCTCACAGGCCTTTTGCTACGAATGTACTTGAAAAAGTCTTTATTTTGTGTTTTTGCTTCCGTAGCAAGTTTCTTCTCAAATTCCCGCTTTGCCTGCCTTATCAATGCTTTGCATTTAACTTGCCAGTGCTTGTGTTGTTTCCAGTTTTCATCATTTGGCTCTTTTTTCCATTTCCTGAAGGTTGCTTTTTTGGCAGCAACAGCCTCTCTGACCTCACCTTTAAACCATGCTGGCAGTTTTTTGGACTTTCTTCCACTCTTCTTAATGCGTGGAATACAGCTGGTCTGGGCTTCGAGGATAGTATTTTTAAATAACACCCAAGCTTGCTGTAAGTCTTTAACCTTTGGAACCGCTCCTTTTAGTTTTTTCCTAACTATATTCCTCATTCTATCATAGTCTCCCTTTTGAAAGTTAAAAGGTAATACTGTGGATTCCTTTACTATCTGTCCTCCACTAATTAAATCAAACATGATCATACTATGATCACTATTGCCAAGTGGTCCCAACACCCTTATTTCTTGCACCAGATCTGGCGTTCCACTAAGGATTAGGTCCAGTATGGCTTCCCCTCTGGTCGGTTCATGAACCAGCTGCTCCAAGAAGCAGTCATTTATTCCATCTAGAAACTTTATCTCTTTAGCTTGTCCTGCCGTGACACTGACCCAGTCGATACCGGGGTAATTGAAATCACCCATTATTACTACTCTGTTGTGACTTTTGTTAGCTTCCTTGATTTCTTTGAGCATTTCATCATCCATTTGTTCATTCTGGCCAGGCAGTCGATAGTATACTCCCACTGCCATCGCTTTCCCCTTCATAAATGGGATTTCAATCCATAGAGATTCTACAGCAAATTTTGTTCCCTGCAAAACTTTAATCCTTTCTGACTCAATGCCCTCTATAACATAGAGCGCAACCCCTCCACCAATTTGATCAGCTCTATCATTACGATATAGTTTGTATCCAGGTATCACAGTGTCCCACTGGTTATCCTCCTTCCACCATGTCTCTGAGAGTGCAATCATATCTAACCTCTCATTTAGTGCTATATATTCTAACTCTCCCATCTTATTGTTTAGACTTCTAGCATTGGCATACAAGCATTTTAGAGACTGTATTTTATTCTTATTAATCTGGCTATTGGTAGGCAGGGGTAATTTGGAATCTTTATGCTCTGTCTGCTCCTTACTCAAGGGCATTTGGGCTACTATACCCCCTTTTGGAACTTCACTGCTTTTGGTAGTATCCTTCAAGGATACCTTTGTCCGAACCATGCGCTCCTGGGTGACTGTCGGCTTTCCCCTATTTCCTAGTTTAAAAGCTTCTCTATCTCCTTTTTAAAGGTTAATGCCAGCAGTCTGGTCCCATCCTGATTAAGGTGAAGCCCATCCCTTCGGAAGAGCCCCCCCTTTTCCCCAGAATGTTCCCCAGTTCCTAACAAATCCAAAACCCTCATCCTTGCACCATTGTCTCATCCACGCATTGAGACTCCGGAGCTCTGCCTGTCTTTTGGGTCCTGCACGTGGAACAGGAAGCATTTCGGAGAACGCTATCCTGGAAGTTCTGGATTTCAACTTCCTACCTAAAAGCCTAAATTTAGCCTCCAGAACCTCCCTACCACATTTTCCTATGTCATTGGTACCAACATGTACCAAGACAGCAGACTCCTCCCCAGCACTATCTACGATCCTATCTAGGCGGTGCGTGAGGTCTGCTACCTTCACACCAGGCAGGCATGTTACCAGGCGATCCTCACGTCCACCAGCCACCCAACTATCTACATATCTAATGATTGAATCACCGACTATAACAGCTGTCCTGACCCTCCCCTCATGGGCACATGGCCCTGGAGAAACGCCCTCGGTGCGAGAGGGTTTTACATCACCTGGAGGACAGGTCCTAGTTACAGGATCACTTCCTGCCACACCAGGGTGATGCTCTCCTGTCACGTGACCTCTCTCCTCCATGGCAACAGGGATGCTGCCAGACTGGAGGTGGGACTTCAGGACTATATCCCTGAAGGTCACGTCCATGTACTTCTCTGTCTTTCTTATGCCTTCCAGGTCTGCTACTCTAGCCTCTAGAGAATGGACTCGTTCCCTGAGAGCAAAGAGTTCTTTGCACTTAGTGCATACGTAAGATCTCTCACCAACTGGGAGAAAATCATACATGTGACACTCAATGCAAAAGACCGGAGAACCCCCATCTCGTTGCTGGACTTCTGTCTGCATCTTAGTTTAAAGCTTGTGTTGAGATCTTTTAAATTCTGTATATAATAAGGATTGGTGTAGATGCTTATACCAATAAAAGTGTATCTAATACACCTAATACACCTTGTGTACCTAAAGCTTAATTAAGTAATCTCAGGTCCTCTGTGTGTGACTGATTTGGATAAAGAGCTGCACCTGAGAGCAGCCCCTTTCCTCTAAGATGTGCAAGTACCTATAAAACTACAATTACCCCAGGGGTGGGTGGGTGCTGGGGAGGGAGGGAGGGAGATAAGTCCTATTAAAGAGGGCAGTTACAAGGTACCCTGTCCTGGACCCTCAGCAGGGGGGGAGGGGGGCAGGGGGCTACCACACAAAGCCCAGTTAGTTGAGAGAGGCAAGGTAAATTACAGCTGAAAACAGCTGAACTAGCACTAAGACAAACAATAAATAATTAAATAAACAGTTAGACAAACAATAAATAGTTAAATAAACAGCTAGAACTCACAGCAAAGTTTCTCAGGAGGCAAAATCCACTTTTCTAGCAGAGCACTGTAAAAAGCACTGCTCCTCTCTGATCAGAAGAAGCAAACTAACAACAGACTATGCACACGTGGAGAAAACAGGAAGAAGGCTACACAGTACCTCAGCAAAGGGGGGGGGGAGGATTCACTCAAGCAGGCTAGGGCAGGAAAAGTTTAAACACACAGCAGGGTCTGGGGAGAGAGATTTAATTTAAAATGAACAGTTAACCTGGCTACCACACAAAGCCCAGTTAGTTGAGAGAGGCAAGGTAAATTACAGCTGAAAACAGCTGAACTAGCACTAAGACAAACAATAAATAATTAAATAAACAGTTAGACAAACAATAAATAGTTAAATAAACAGCTAGAACTCACAGCAAAGTTTCTCAGGAGGCAAAATCCACTTTTCTAGCAGAGCACTGTAAAAAGCACTGCTCCTCTCTGATCAGAAGAAGCAAACTAACAACAGACTATGCACACGTGGAGAAAACAGGAAGAAGGCTACACAGTACCTCAGCAAAGGGGGGGGAGGGGAGGATTCACTCAAGCAGGCTAGGGCAGGAAAAGTTTAAACACACAGCAGGGTCTGGGGAGAGAGATTTAATTTAAAATGAACAGTTAACCTGGCTACCACACAAAGCCCAGTTAGTTGAGAGAGGCAAGGTAAATTACAGCTGAAAACAGCTGAACTAGCACTAAGACAAACAATAAATAATTAAATAAACAGTTAGACAAACAATAAATATTTAAATAAACAGCTAGAACTCACAGCAAAGTTTCTCAGGAGGCAAAATCCACTTTTCTAGCAGAGCACTGTAAAAAGCACTGCTCCTCTCTGATCAGAAGAAGCAAACTAACAACAGACTATGCACACGTGGAGAAAACAGGAAGAAGGCTACACAGTACCTCAGCAAAGGGGGGGGAGGGGAGGATTCACTCAAGCAGGCTAGGGCAGGAAAAGTTTAAACACACAGCAGGGTCTGGGGAGAGAGATTTAATTTAAAATGAACAGTTAACCTGGCTACCACACAAAGCCCAGTTAGTTGAGAGAGGCAAGGTAAATTACAGCTGAAAACAGCTGAACTAGCACTAAGACAAACAATAAATAATTAAATAAACAGTTAGACAAACAATAAATATTTAAATAAACAGCTAGAACTCACAGCAAAGTTTCTCAGGAGGCAAAATCCACTTTTCTAGCAGAGCACTGTAAAAAGCACTGCTCCTGTCTGATCAGAAGAAGCAAACTAACAACTACCTCTACTTAGCCAGATTAAGTACAAAATGTTCATGCTAGTCTACAAAGCCATCAACAACAACCCTGTATCCCACTTACGATCTCTGCTCCTTACCCCCTCAAACAGCCATGAAAGACGACAAGCCACCAAGAACACTTTAACCATACCACATGCAAGAACAAAGTCATTCCACATGCATGTGCATTATCTTTTGAACTATATGCCCCGTCAGCATGGAACACATTCAGACTCATTACGGGCA
Organism: Ichthyophis bannanicus; assembly: GCA_033557465.1. NCBI lineage: Eukaryota > Metazoa > Chordata > Amphibia > Gymnophiona > Ichthyophiidae > Ichthyophis > Ichthyophis bannanicus. The sequence goes on along the minus strand of CM066036.1, from coordinate 727,455,655 downwards.
ATCACTGACCTACCAATGTTCGGAATCAACTGAAAACTCACCTGTTCACAGAACACTTTGGTCCACCTACTTAAACTCAGAAACAAAGAGAACATCCAAACCTGCCCACCCATGCTGTACACAAACAGACATCTAACTGCTTAGCAGATTAACATCAACAATAGTGTAAAACAGTGCCATGCAGCCCTCTTAACTGTATATAAGTTCAATCTGTTACTTGTCACAAAAGTTAAGCTGTTACCTATTATCTGTATATAGTTCAAAAATGTTCCATGTAATTCCTTACTAATTGTTATATGTAAACCACTTTGATCATTGTGAATGGTGGTATAGAAGTCATGCTAAATAAATAAATAAATATGGCCTGTGGTGTTGATATGTCATGATTCATTTATTTGTATTTTTTTTATCCTTATTATCTTTCTGGAAAGTATGTGGTCACCATCAATTTGCAGGCAATGACCTTTAGTCACTGGATTTCTATAATCGTTCCGAGAAGATGCTGTTGAACAAGTTTTTGTAGCTGCCATTAAATCAGTTTATCAAAGAATTAGAGTGCAATCACTCTAATTCTGTGGCTTGTGCTAACTTCATGGCAGGCATCACTAACAGCACTACAAGCACAAAACCCTCAGAGGCACCATAGGAGGGGCAATGTATAGTGTCACAATGAGTACCAGGATCCACTAATAGAAGGGCAAAGTAGTACAAAATGAGCAATAAACACCTCAAGATAGTAGAAGAGGGCACAGCAGCATCACAATTGATAGAACACACCAAAGCATTTTGAGAAGAGAAAAATGGCAAGGAGACCAGCACAGCACCCAGATTAGCTGCAAAATTCTTAATTATGTCAGAAGGATTAGCAGAGCACCTAAATTGGCTGCAAGGCCCTAAAACACCAGAAGAGAGCCAACACAACAGAGGAAGAGGCAGCATAAAACCAGGCCGCAGGAGTGGACTGAGTTCAGCTAAACTGTGTGCCTGCAAGTTAGAGCCCTGGCACTGTGGATTTTGGTCCCAGCATGGGAACCTTAAGAAAAGAAGATGATTACCCTCTGGCGGAAGAAGAATTCATGAACTGCTTAGATGACATGCTGAGGGATTTAAATAGGGTGCACCATGGTGAAGGCCCAAAAATCAGTGAGAGCAGGGCTGCAGCACTGGTGGTGACAGACTAGAAGACCTGAGGAAGACCATTGCAGCAGCAAGATAGGCTGGGAACCCCTATAATGAAAGGCTAATACTTGTGGCAGAAGACTGATAGTTAATCAAAAGTAGTAGCTGTAGTAACAATAGTAACAATAGCAGTAACAAGGATGGAGAATGTGAGGGCAATCTGTCATCCCATGATAGCTAGGACTGATTCGGCTATCAGGCTAGTTAGACACATATCCCCTTCCTCCATCAACGCTCCATGCTCATCCCTCATGATAGAGGAAATACCATTGTTTGCTCAAGGGAACAGCAGTAGCAGAGCTCTCCTGCATGAACCTCCAAACAAACAAAATAATGGAAATTCAAAAAGAACTTTGAAGAAAGAGCTCAAGGCTCATCTTTGGTGATAAGCAAGGTAATTATATGTCTCTTAATACAAATTATCTGCCTGAGAGTTCTTAAGAAAGATAACATTTTCTTACTGCTTAGGCTATTGCTTTATTCTTTTATCAATTTGCAGAAAGGGATTTTTCTGTTTCTAGGAAAAGCTTTTCTACTACCATTTTTTTCTCCTCTAAATCTTCAGTTTCAAAGAGGAAGACAAGCGCTCTGAAATCACTACACTGCTGGGTTGTTAGAGGTCTTAATTTGCTTGCTTAGGAGCCAGGTTATTGAGTGTTCTATAAAAATCTGCATTACTGAGGCGTGTCTTTCTTCCAAGATGGCTGCATGAGGCTCTGTTTCTTGTGTTGATGCTAAAGAGGAAAAGTAAGGCTCAGGTTTGTGGAAGTAACGGAGGCTATGAGAAGGGAGATTCGAGCAGGTAATGAGGGTGGACGACTGGAGAAGTCATCTCTGCCTAGTAACCAGGAAGTCACTCTCTTTCCTGAAGCATGGGCTCCACCTCTGCTGCCCGTGGCTGCGGGCTCTATAAAGTCTGACTGCATTCCTGTGACATCGGATGTCGACGTAGAGGGAAAGCAACAGCAGGGAGTCAAGGCAGTTCTGGATGGAGCTGCTGTCATCGGAGTCTCCGGGGGCTCCTTAGGTGATCTGGAGGTGTTTGTGGAGCTACAAGCCGGTGGTTTGGGCATTGACTCTGCTGACATTCCCTAGGCTGAATCTTCACCAGCTTTGTTTAAGCTGCCACGTCCAAGTAAAATTACCTTGGAAAGTCTTTGGGAAGCTATAACTTTGTTATCAGATGCTATTTCTTAGCAGACAGCTGGGATTTCTGCCTGGCTAACTCGAGTGGCTGAGGATATGGAGAAACATGTTTCTGTGACTGATGGCATGAAGGTGCAAGTAGCAGAAACCATTAGAAATTTGAGCACAATTTCGGAGACAACATTGGCTTTGGTGAAAGATAATATACTACTTTGTGCTAAAGTTGAAAGTTTGAAAAATGCTGCCCAAGCCTCGAATTTGAGACTTTTAAACTTTCCTATGCCTGTGGGGGTTAGCCCGATAGATTTTTTTAAAAAATATCTGGCTGAGGTCTTGATGGTCCCTCAAGAGTTGATGCCGCCAATTGCTAAGGTCTTTTATTTCCTGGCGGCAAGAAGGGGTCAGGTCCAAGTGAAGGGGGCAGCATGGACATTGAATGTTTCTGATTTTACTAAAGTCACCTAAGCATGACTTTTTGAAAGTCTCTACCCTCCTGGTCACCTGTGTGCTAGTGTCGGACTGGGACAGCTGTTAAAATTATACTTTAATAAGTGTTCCTTTCTATGGTTCTAAAGTGTTAATATTTCCAGATATTGCTAGGGAAACTCAGAAGTGGTGCAGACAATTTCTTCTTATGAAGCTTGGTGTAATGCAATTAGGAGCTACTTTTTATTTACGTTTTCCTTGCAAGTATTTAGAGTGTGTATAATAGTGTGTATAATAGTGTGTATATAGTGTGTATAATTCTTAGAGATATGTTTTTTTTTCATCCGATTTGTCTGCATTTGTTAGCGCCAAACTGCCGCCCACTTCTGTTTTAACATCTGTTCCAACTTCTATTCCAACTTCTGACTTCATTGGATGAAGTAGGAGTATATATGCCGTGTGTATGTAATATAGATGAAATGCTTCTTGAGGTGTCCAGTCTCAATAATAGAGGTGAAGATGGTATGGTACAGAAAGAAGAGAGCTTGGGATGGGTCACCAGAGCCTGCAGAACTGACACTTCAACTCCAATTCCACCATCCCATGAACTGATGAACCGCTATCCATTCCTGGAAGTGGAGGAGATGATAACATCGCAGGAATATGAAGAGCTGAAGCACAAAAAGCCCAAAGTTGCTGAATCAAGAACCACAAGGAAGTGAAATGTAGTGCTAGTTGGTGACTCTCTTCATCTGCTGACCAGACCTGATGTCCCAGGTGGTGTGCTGTCTCCCAGGTGCCAATATGAGTTGTTACAAAAGGTTTGCCAAGACTCATCAAGCCTATCTGAAGCTACCCATCCATGTTGGTAAAAATGATACCTAGGATTCCTCTGAACGTATGAAGAGTGACTTCATAGCTCTGGGAGAGAGGGTGAAACAGATAGGCATGCAGGTGGTGTTCTCCTCTATCCTGCCTGTTAAGTGTAAAGGCTGAGACAGAGAAACTCACATCCTAAGGATAAATACATGGCTATGTGGATGGTGCCATTGATAGCATTTTGGTTTCTTGGGCCAAAGGATGATTTTCCAAGAGCTGCTGAGCAGCGATGGTGTCTAACTATTGAAGGGTTAAAGTGTCTTCCTCAGCAGACTGGCTAACCTACTAAAGAGGACTTTAAAGTAGATTAATTGGGGATATGTGAAGAAAGTCCCCAAGTAAGTAAAATCCCTCAGGTAAATAAAATATTAAGACAAAAATAAAATTGATATCTTTGAATTATGGTGCTGACAAATACTGTGCATGCCAGTTGTTACTAGAGGAGATGAAACCTAAGCTGTAATTAGAAACTCAAATGACAAGACTTTGACTTTTCTTCTTTGAACATATCATCTGAAGAGAGAGATCATTTAAGAAACACACCGTGAAGGTCAGCACAAAAGAGGAAGACCAGTAATGTGATGGATGGATACAAGAACAGTAGCTATGAATGCCACTCTCGCAATCATTAACCAACTAACTGAAGACCAAACACAGTTCAGGACAACTATACAGAGGGTCGCTATCAGGCAGTGCTGAATTGATAGCACTTAGCAATAACAAAATTTATTAAGAAAGGATAGGGTAGGAACAAAATGAGGAGTGGCACTATATGTACAAAACATATTAAACCTATAGAATTACAGGGCTTAAAAGGGAGGGAAGAGGCATTGTGGGTTACACTGGAAAGAGGAAATAAAACATCCATTTACATTAGTGTGATAGACAGATCTCCTTCTCTGGCAGAAAAAGTGGGCAGTTATTTAACTTGATGAACATAAGAAGAACATAAGAAATGCTATACTGGGTCAGACCAAAGTCCATCAAGCCCAGTATCCTGTTTCCAATAATCAAGGTCACAAGCACCTGGCAGGTTCCAAAAATTTCCCAGGTCCTCTTTAATAATGGTTTATGGACCTTTCCTCCAGGAACTAGTCCAATCCTTTTTTAAACACAGCTACAGTACAGAAACAGCTTTTACTAAATCCTCCGATAACAAATTCCAGAGTTTGATTGCGTGTTGAGAGAAAAAAATATTTTCTCTTATTACTTTTAAATGGGTTACATTGTAGCTTCATTGCATGTCTCCTAGTCTTTATACTTTTTGATGGAGTAAACATAGAAACACGACGACAGAAAAAGACCACATAGCCTATCTAGTCTGTCCTTCCATATCATCCACTACAACAGTCCCCTTTTTTCCTTTAGCGATCCTCTGAGTTTGTCCCATGATTTTTGAAATTCAGATACTGTCCTCATCTCTACCACCTCCGCTGGGAAACTGTCCCACGGATCCACCACTCTTTCCGTAAAGCAATATTTCTGCATATCACTCCTGAACCTATCCCCTTTCACCCTCATCCCATCTCCCCTCATAGCAGAGCTTGCTTTCAATCTAAATACCTCCTGTGCAATTATGCCATGGAGGTATTTAAATGTCTCAATCATATCACCTCTATCCCGCCTTTCCTCTAAGGTGTACATATTAAGATCCTTAATTCTGTCCTCATATGCTTTATAATGAAGACCACTAACCATTTTAGTAGCCACCATCTGTACTGACTCCAGCCTGTTTATGTCCTTTTGAAGGTGCGGTCTCCAGAATTGCACACAATACTCCAAATGAGGTTGTACCAAAGACTTATACAGAGGCACTATCACCTCCTTTCTCCTGCTAGCCATTCCTCTCCCTATGCACCCAAGCATCCTTCTAGCTTTTGCCGTTGCCTTTTCTACCTGTTTAGCTACTTTAAGATCATCAGACACAATCATACCTAGGTCCCGCTCTTCTTTAGTGGACAAAAGTACTGCTCCCTTGGATTGCTGACCTTGTATTTTTTAACATTAAATCTCAGCTGCCAAATTCTAGACCATTCTTCAAGCTTAGCTAGATCCCTCCGCATGTTATCTACACCGTCCTAGGTGTCTACTCTATTGCAGATTTTGGTATCATCTGCAAAGAGGCAAACCTTACCTGACAGCCCTTCTACTATATTACTAACAAAGATGTTAACAAGAATCGGACCAAGGACAGATCCCTGGGCCACACCACTGGTAATCTCCTTCTCCTCAGAGTGAGCTCCATTTACCTGTACCCTTTGTCGGCTCCCACTCAACCAATTTCTAACCCAAACAGTAACTTTAGGGTTCATTCCTGGGGTGCTCAGTTTGTTTATAAGTCACCTGTGAGGAATGGTGTCAAAGGTTATACTGAAATCTAAATACACTACATCTAGGGATCTCCCTTGGTCCAACTCCCTGGTCACCCAGTCAAAAAAATCAATCAGATTTGTCTGACAACTCCTGCCTCTGGTGAATCCAACCTATCTACGTTTACCAGTTGTACTTCATTCATTAATTTATATACCTTTATCATATCTCCCCTCAGCCGACTCTTTTCCAAATTGAAGAGCCTTAACATTTCAAGCCTTTCCTCATCCTTCCATCCCCTTTACCATTTTGGTGGCTCTTGTCTTTACTTTTTCTAATTACACTATATCCTCCTTTGTTTTATTCTCCAGTCCTTTCCTTATGATTCCTAGAATCTATTTGATTTCTTGGCTGCCGCTGCACACTGGGCAGAGGGTTTTGACATATTGCTAAATAAATTATCGACGATAATGCCCAAATCTTTTTCATGGGTGTTGGTTCCTATGTGGAACCTTGCATTGTGTAACCATAGTTTCGGTTGTTCTTTCCTAGGTGTATAGCTTTGCACTTGCCACATTAAATGTCATCTTCCATTTAGACATCCAGTCTTCCAGTTGGATGCCGAGTCTCCAAATGTTCAAGGTTCTCTTGCAAATTTTTACAATCCGCTTATGTTTTAACAACTTTGAATATCTTGTGTCATCTGCAAATATGATCACCTTACTTGTTATTTCAGTTTCCAGGTCATTTATAAATATGTTAAAAACTAGCAGGCCCAGCACAGATCACTGGGGTACTCCACTATTCACCCTTCTGCATTGAGAAAATTGGCCATTTATTTAGCCTTACTCTCTGTTTTCTATCTTTTAACCAGTTCCTGATCCACAACAGAACATTGCCTCCTATTCCATGACATTTAAAAGAATCTCTCATAAGGGATCTTATCAAAAGCTATCTGAATATCTAGATACACAATAACACCATTATCTACTTTTTATTCACACTTTCAAAAAAATATAACAGATTAGTAAGACAGACTTTCCTTGCCTAGATCCATATTGGCTTTCTCCATTTAAACCATTAAACCATAACTAATGGTTAAGAACACTGGCTTGGGAATCCAAAGACCAGGGTTCAATTCCCACTAGCACTCCTTGTGGCCTTGGGCAAGTCACTTAACCCTCCATTGCCTCAGAAAAATCCAAGTTTTCAATGTCCCTGTTTAATGTACATTATCAAGTTTAAGTTTCAATGTAGTGCTAGACAAGAACACTATATTGGGCGAGTTTCATTATCCATAATAAAAAGTGTCAAACTATACCGTTTATCTGAGACCGTTGGCAAAAGAAAAAATGAAAATAATGAAAAAATGAATAATACGATGAGTTTTTGAAACAAATGAGTTGAAATTTGATGAAATTTAACTGAGTGAATTTAAGTATTTTTTAGTAAGTTTCAATGTAAACTGCTTTGATTGAAATAATAATAAAAACTGTTAAATAAATAAAACATAAATATTCAGTAATTTACTTCTTTATAATGGTTTCTACCATTTTGCCTGGTACTGACATCAGGCTTACTGGTCTGTCATTTCCCGGATCACCATTGGAATCTTTTTTAAAAACTAGCGTTACATTGGTCATTCTCCAATCTTCAGATGCTACAGATGATTTTAATGATAGTTCACAGATTACTAGCAGTAGGTCTGCAATCTCATATTTCAGTTCTTTCAACATCCTTAGGTGTATACCATCCAGTCCAGGTTCAGTTTATCAAATAGTTGTAATACATCTTCCTGGTTTATCGATATTTCTTTCAATTCTTCTGATTCATCACCTTTAAATACCATTTCAGGCATGGGTAACTTCACTACATATTCTTCAGTAAAGACTTAAGCAAATAATTCAATCAGTTTCTCTGCTATGGCCTTATCTTCCCTTAGCATCCCTTTTATTCCTCTAACATCTTATGGTCCAACTAACTCTCTCACAGGTTTTTTGCTGTGAATATACTTGAAAAAGTTTTTATTATGCGTTTTTGCTTTCATGGCAAGCAAAACATGTCAGTGCTTATGTTGTTTCCCGTTTCTGTCATTTGACTCCATTTTCCATTTCCTGAAAGATGCTTTTCTGTCTACAACAGCCTCTCTGACCTCACCTTTAAAACATGTTGGCTGTTTTTTGGCCTTCCTTCCACATTTCTTAAAGCGGGGAATACATCTGGTCTGGGCTTCCAAAATAGTATTTTTAAACAATGCCCATGCTTGAAGCAAATATTTAACCTTTGCTGCTGCTCCTTTTCTTAGTTACTGTTATCTTTATTGTAACCTCTCTGTTGGGTGTCCTAATTTCCCTCTTTTGAACCATGTGCTCTTGGGTAACTGCCAGCTTTCCCCTATTATCTAGTTTAAAAGCTGTTCTATCTCCTTATTAAAGGCTAATGCCAGCAGCCTGGTTCCATCCCAGTTAAGGTAGAGCTCATCCTCTTGGAAAAGCCCCTCCCTTTCCCAGAATGTTGCCAAGTTCCTAACAAATCCAAAACCCTTTTCATTGCACCATCTTCTCATTCATGCATCAGGTGACAAGACTTTGACTTTCATACTTTGGACACATCATGAGAAGAGAGAGATCATTAGAGAAAGACATCATGCTTGGCAAGGTAGAAGGTCAATGCAAAAGAGCTAGGCCAGCAATGACATGAATTGATACAATAACAGCAGCTATGGGTACCATTCTGTCAACAATGAACTGCCTGACTGAAAACCGAACACAGAGGGTCGCCATGAGTCGACACTAACTCGATGGCACTTAACAACAACTAAACTAAAAGCAGAGAAAGTGATAGGGCCAGATGGGATACATCCAGGAGTATTGAAGGAACTTAGGGAAGCTGTGGTCTGACCTTTACAATGCTTAAGAGTGGTTTAATGAGACAAAGCCGACATGGATTTAGCAAAGAAAAAATATTTCTCATTAATCTGCTATATTTCTTTTAAGGTGGGAATAAACAGGTAGATAAAGGTGAACCAGTTGATATAGCACATATTAAGTTTCAAAAAGTCTTTGGGGCTCGTTATTAACGATCGGAAACCGCTACCGTGGCTTTGTAAACAAGCCCCTTTGACAAGGACTCTCATAAGTGACTCATGAGGAAATTAAAAAGTCATGGAATAGGAGGCAGTGTACTATTGTAGACTTGGGGCAGGTTATTACTACTTATCATTTGTATAGTGCTAAAAGGTGACCCAGCACTGCTAAAAGATAGACAACTGAGAGTAGGTCTGAATGGCCAGTTTTCTCAATGGAGAAAGGTAAATAGTGGAGTACCCCAAGGATCTGTGCTGGATCTGCACTTTTTAGCATATTCATAAATGACATGGAAATGGGAATGAGTGAGGTGATCACATTTGCAGTTGGAACAAAATTATTCATCTAAAAAATTCCAAGAGGATTTGAGAAATTGGGAGACTGGGCAACTAAATAGCAGAAAGAAATTTAATTTGGACAAGTGCAGTTATGCACTTAAGGAAGAATAACCCATATTACAGTTGCAGCTAAAAAGCAACCAGAATATTATGAATTCCTAAGAAAGGAATAGAGAATAAAACAAAGGTTATAATAATGATTCTATATCACTCCATGGTGTGACTGCACCTAGGGACATGTTTACTAAATGCCATGCAGATAATGCATGTGTGGGCTGTGTTACCATTATGAGGCTTTTAGCTAATTGCAGATAGCTTCTGTACCCCTGCAGTTACCTCAGGAATGCCGCTCTTTAATGCAGCAAACCTGTAGCAGGGGCAACTAATGCCACTCATTGAGGTGACATTATTTTTGCTTATGCTAGCAACATTAAGTATAGTTAATGTAGTCCACTAATGCCTGCATTAGCTATGCCATGCCAGGAATGCCCCCATCCCACCCAATCTCCACCCCAACGTGCACTTCCAAGGTAACATGGGGTTTTAGCGCAGGGGCCCCGCAGTAGTTTTTAGCATGGTACTGAAACCGCATGCTAACTCTGGGCTACCCTGGTTGTGCACTTTAGCAAAGATGCCCCCTTGAGGCATGTTTCTAAATCTCAAAAAAATATACAGTAGCATAGTTACTCACCTGTAACAGCTGATCTCCGAGAACAGCAGGAATTGAGTCTTCACATATGGGTTCCCGCATCGGATACGATGCGGGAACCCTCCCCAGCGTTTCTATAGGAAAGCTTTCAGGAGCATCCCACTGTGCCTGTGTAGCTGCCTTTGTGCCTTTCCAACTCTCCCTCCTCAGTTGGGTTTGTAGCTGAGATAAAAAGAGAGGAGAGAGAGAGAGAGAGAAATACAACTCCTAGGGGAGGAGGGTGGGTTGAGAAGACTCAATTCCTGCTGTTCCCGGAGATCACCTGTTACAGGTGAGTAACTACGCTATCTCCAGGAACAAGCAGAAATGTAGTCTTCTCATATGGGACTCCCTAGCTTAGAGATGCCAGGGAGATTACCACAGAGAGAGCTGTGAAACACAGGCCTAAGTGGGTTATGTATCCTCCAAGGATGTCTGGTATAGAAAACCCGGGACGGGGGTAGGAGTTGATCTAAGTCTGAAAGAAATGCTGGAGAACAGGCTGGCCAAACAAGGCATCCCAGTGAGAGTCCTTGTCTAAGCAATAATGGACCGCGAAGGTGTGGACAGAGGACCAGGCTGCTGCTTTGCATATTTCATCAATCGCCACTGAGCGTAGGTTTCACATGGAGGCAGCCATTGCTTGCACATTGTGTGCTGTGACATGGCCTTCAAGGGAAAGTCCCGCACTCTCATAAGCAAAAGATATACAGTCTGCAATCCATTTGTAGAGTGTTCTCTTGGAAACTGGTAGACCTAGGTGATTGGAATCAAAAGCAACAAAAAGCTGTGAAGCTTTCCTGTGCTGCCTAGTTCTCTGTAGATAAGAGGCCAAGGCACGTTTGCAATCCAGAGTATGTAGACTCTTTTCTGCAGTAGTGGCATGAGATCTAGGGAAGAAAACAGAAAGGTAAACCGATTGGTTTAAATGAAAAGGCGAAACCAACTTTGGCATAAAGTGAGGATGAGCCCTAAGGACTACTTTATCATGGTGAAACCGTCTATAAGGAGGGACAGTCACTAAAGCCTGGAGTTCACTGATGCGTCTTGCAGAAGTGAGGGCAATTAGGAAGGTGACTTTCCAAAAAAGAAACTTCAGAGACATAGTGGCTAGAGGTTCGAAGGGTGGCTTCATAAGCTGTCCGAGGGCAACACTGAGGTCCCATGGCACTGGTGGTGGCCTAATGGGAGGCTTAGTTAAGAGTAGGCCCCTCATGAAGCACACTACAAGCGGCTGAGAGGAGACAGGTTGTCCATCTAAGGGCAAGTGAAATGCCACAATGGCACTTAGGTGGACCCTTACCGAACTGGTTTTGAGTCCAGAGGATGAGAGGTGGAGGAAATACTCAAGTAATGCTTCCACGGGAACGGAAAAAGGATTAAGATCCTTTTTTGAACACCAGATTGAAAACCTTCGCCACTTGAATGCGTAAGAACGCCTTGTGGAAGGTTTCCTTGAAGCCAATAGGATATCTCTAACCTGTTGAGAGAGGTTGATGTCCTGGAGTTCTTAGCTCTCAGCAGCCATGCTGTCAGATGTAAGGACTTGTCAGACGGCTGCCTGGGTGAGAATGTTCACAGTCTTGGCAAGTGCATATGTCAATATGATTTGCAAGGGATTGTGGGCAATGCAGTCCATTCACACCCGACACAGCTGCTCACAATAATTTAGTTGTGCTCAAGTATAAAGCCAATAAGATATTTATTTATGGGGTTATTTCTCCCAACACAGATATGCTTGGTAGCACATAAATCAGGTTACTTGCTTTCAGTGTTAAACTTGAAAAAACAAAATCAAGAAAACATTTGAACTTGTCAGGCAATCAAAGCAAAAGAAATAAGACCTGGTTGGTAACAAACTGGTCTTTTCTGTAGGCTTTAGCTAATATTCTCTTAGCAATGTATCAAACAACAAACCAAAAGCCACAAAGAAAGAAAAAAACTGTTCTTTTCAGGTAAACTTCTTATATCTTCCCACATAGATTCAGAAGTGATTCTCTCAGAGCTCACAAGCAATTAGGTAAGGCTCAATTGCTAGCAGTTATCCAACTGAAACCCCTTAGCTGGCTTGCTTTCTACTGCGTGGCTAAAAATCCTACTCAGGAGCTTTTCTGAGTAGATTAAAGAACAAGTTTGTATTTCTTTGTGATGGTTGCTGTACTTTATAACAGAAAATCACCAAAGGAGTTTAGACAGAGAGCAGTCCATGTAAACAGATTCTTCATCTGCTATCACCCCCTCTTCTTCAACAAGCATGGGTTCAATATCATGGATTGGCACAGATGAATCACCCAATGGAGCACTTTCAGGAGAATACTTGTTTCCCTGCTGTCTTTCAAGGTTATAGCTAGGGCATAGATCAGTGTTCATACCTGAGCTTCCATTGCTGTTAGAGTTCCTCTCTATATAGCCTGGCCAGTATGTAGTCCAGTTCTTATGTCCAGCCTTCCAATCCAGATCCCTGGACACTGGATCTCTCTTCACATACCTTCTGGCACGGGTCTTAGGGTCCCTTCCACGTGCAGCCGTCTCCCTCACAGGTACCGTCTGGAGATTCCTAGCTCTGCAGCACCATTCCTCTGGCTTTCCCCAGTCCAATGGTGTATGCTGGCCCTTGGAATGCCTCCCAGTATACGTACTGCTCTGGACTCTTCTAGACCTCTCAAAGGCTTTTCTCCTCTTTCTTCCAAAGGGTTTCTTTCCCTTTCTGTCCGTCCGGTTTGGCTTCTGCTTCTGATGATCCTCCTGATGATGAAGATGATCAAGCTCAAGCTGATTCTCTGTAGAATAAACTCTACCTTTATTCTGCTTAGATGAGTGCTCCTCCCTAACACAGCGCAGCTGTGCTGAATCAGGCCCTGCCCTTTGAGATGAGTGCTTAGGGATTACCTCATAGCCCTCCTGATTGAACACATGTTTCCCCACTTCAGCTCCTCTAATGGCTGTTGGAAACCTGGTGCATTCTGGGACTGGTAGTCTTTTATGGGAAAATTCTGTTTTCTTATTTCTACCAGAACTGACAGGTTGCTTGTTCAGAGTCACTTCACCTTTTCTATAGCTCCTTCCTGAGCTATGATAAGCTTCCTTATCACAGACTATGGGTTTGGATGCAGAAGCGTCCCGTTCTCCTGAGATAGGAGATCTGGAGCACATCCCAACTCCAGAGGTTTGGCTTGAGAGAGATGTAGAAGCAGTGGATACCACATTTGTTGTGGCCAACATGGGGCTACGAGGATCATGTAGTGCCTGTCTCTCTGGTTTGAAAAGAGTCTTGGGGATAAGGGAACTGGGAGGGTAGGCATATAGGAAGTCCCGATCCTAGTGGAGGTGGAAAGCATCCATCGCCTGACTGTTCTGAGCAGGTGTTATGGAACAGAAGCGGGAAGTTTGGCATTCTGAAGACTTGCAAATAGATCTATATCTGCTGTTCTGCAGATTTGAAAAATTTGAGCAATCTGATCCACATGGAGAGACCACTTGTGTGGCAGTTGTAACTCAACTGAGCTTGTCTGCCAGGAGATTTTGTTTGCCAGGGAGATATACCGCTAGTAGGTGGATCTGATGGCATATAGCAAAAGAGCATAGATGTAGGGCCTCGATGCACAATGTTTGAGAACCTGCTCCACCTTGCTTGTTCACATAGAACATGGCTACCTGATTGTCCGTCTGGACTAGAACTGTTTGGGAGCGAAGGTGGTCTTGGAACACCCTGAGAGCATTGTGGATGGCTCTGAGTTCCAACAGATTTATGTGAAGTCATGCCTCTTGCTGAGTCCAAAGGCTCCCACCCAGCCCGTCGTCGGTACCGATCAAAATCCGCATCAGAATGCCTCAGTACTGGACCCTCGATGCCGGACACTGATTCTAGGTATAAGTGATAGTGTGGAGAGCGGCACAATGGTTGATGCAGACACATTTGCTACCAGTGTCGGTACCGATGGCTGCAGAACCGATTGCAGAGGTTTTAGCGGTACCGAAGCTGTTAGCAAGGCTGCTAAATTCTGCTCAATGGCCAGGATACGTTGATCCATAAAGCCAGCCAATGCCTGGGTATCAGTACCCGAACAGCAGGCCACGACCCCAGAGCATGGCACCAAGAGCTCTCCGGAGGTGCAGGCCTCAGGAGCATCTTGGGACCCCGTTAATGCTTTGGATGCAAAGACCTCCCGCTGGGGTTGTTTGGCCGGTGTATTCCCCTCTAGGGCAACGCCTAAGGCATCTCGATGCTTAGAAGGAGATCTACCCTTGAAAGACCGGCCAGCCTTCGAGGAAGACTTGGGTTTCGATACCTGAGATCCATGGGAGGAAGATGAAGCTCTCGGCGACGTCGATGCAACCAACATTGCATCGGTGGCAAAGATGGTGCCGGGTTTTGCAGCTCTATTCTACAGGCCCCTCAATGTCATCTAACTGCAAAGAAGGCATTCCATCAGCAGATAGTCTGGTCCCAAATTGGTCTCTGGTCCCAAACTGGTCTCTGGAATTTGTTACCGGAGGATATAGTAAAGGTTGTTAGTGTAGCTGGGTTTAAAAAAGGTTTGGACAAGTTCCTGGAGGAAAGGTCCATAAACCATTATTAAGAAGGGACCCAGGATATCAATGCTTGACCCAGTACAAGCATTGTGGAACCTGTGTCTTTTGGGGAAACTGCTAGGTACGTATGACCTAGATTTGCCACTGCTGGAAACAGGATACTGGGCTTGATGGACCTTGGTCTGACCCAGTATGGCATATCTTACGTTCTTATGTTCAAACATTTGAGACACCAGTCATGGGTGTCGGTAGCAGAGAGATACTGCTACATTTGGAACACTTTTTGAAACCACTAGCTGGTTTATCGATCTTAAAAGGAAAAGGGGGCTAAGGCCCAAAACGGCGCCTAAGTACCTAGATGGCAGGGTACCCTCAGGGAAAAAACATAAGGGCTTTTTTTGTTTTGTTTTGTTTTAAAGAAAGAAATAGAAATAGAAAATATATGAAACACCAACGGTGCCGGTGCTAGCGTCAACGGGAAGGCAGACGCAACCACAATATAAGTAAATTTTCTGCAGTGACAGGAATTGCTCCCTGTCATCTCCACGGAAAATGAAAAACTGGGGAGGAAGAGTTGGAAAGGTGGGGAGGCAGCTACGCAGGTGCAGTGGGATGCTCCGAAAAGCTTTCCTATAGGATGCTGGGGAGCATTCCCATGCGGGCTCGGTCGGAGCCGACGTCACCCATATATGAAGACTACATTCCTGCTTGTTCCTGGAGATAAGATACTGAGAAGGGCAACCATAATGGTAAAGAAGATGGAATGACCCTCCTATCGGGACAGACTAAGGAGATTAGTAATCTTCAGTCTGGAGAAGAGACGTTTGAGGGGAGATATGACAGAGATCTATAAAATGCTGAGTGGAGTGCAATGGCTAGACACAAATAAATTGTTTAGTCTTTCAAAAAATACAAGGGCTAGGAGACACACCATGAAGCTACAAAGTTGTATATTTAAAACTGATAGGAGAAAATATTTGTTCTCTCCATGAATAAGCAGCTTTGGAACTCATTACTGGAAAATGTGGTTAAAGCAGGTAGTGTGGCTGGGTTTAAAAAGATTTTGGACAACTTCCTGGAGGAAAAGTCCATAATACATTATTAAGGTAGACCGAGAGAAAACCATTGCTTATCCATGCAGATAAGTAGCATGGAACTTGCTACTTGTGCAGTATGTTAGGTACTTGTGACTTTGGTTTGACACCACTTAAAAAACGACCTTAGTCTGACCCAGCATAGCACTTATGTTCTTAGGTTTACTTGTTATGCAAGCTTTTAAATATTAACCTGGTTGGGAATTATTTTATTGCTGATAAATTCTAACTCTTATGTGTTGACATTTTAAATACAATGTTAAGAAAAAATCCAATCCATGGCAACATAGGATTGTTTTCTAAACAGGTACTACAAAATGAGACCATTTTGCCTTGAAAACCATAAACCCCTATTTTAGAGGTATCTACACATGTAAATTGCAAAATGTGCATGTACATAAGGCATACACATGCAAATAATGGTTTTGGAAAGCTGCTATTTGGCCATGAAGAACTACCAGGATTCAGAGATTTCAAGGTCATGTGGAAGAGGTATGACATGGTCATGGTTTGGATATCCTATAAACATGGACTTTTCATTTTAGAGTGAGAAGCCATGTCTACAGAAAAAAAATCCCCCACTGGCTTTTGTACCTGCCCTAAGGCAGGTACAAGGGTCAGCTTAAAGGGGTAGGGGCAAAGTCCAAGAGAACCCCATCCTGCCCACCCTGCCAATACCATCACTAGGTTCCCAATAACCCCCAAGATATACATAAATCTCTCTGTTTCCCCCAAGACTATAACCATCCCCACAATATGATTATAGCCCACCTCCCCCCCCACACACACACACAACCTCCCAGGTCTTACCATGCTTTTTTTCTGATGGTCTAGCAGGAAGTCTGAGTGACTTCAGATCACTCTTGCTCCATTGAGCACTCATCATCAAAAGGCACTTCTGACCCCTAGAAGTAGTCTTGTGGCATGACTGCTAGAGGTCAAGCTGACAAATAAGGGCACACACTTCTTATTGGCAGTTTGGCCCTTAATAGTAGTCTATTAGACTATTGCTGGGGGTTAGACGTGCCATTTGATTCTTACTGGTCAAGGGAGTAGAAGCAACTGCTCCCTGCTAGATTACCCGCAACGCAGTACCCAAGAGGACACTGAACCACTACCATATTGTCCTCTGCACCCTTGCATTTAAATCTTCTTAAAGCTTCTACAAGCCCACTGGTCTTTAATTTTAGCTTTCCAGACGCTCATGATCCCTGCTATCTTTGAACTTCACTGATTAACTGTCTGCTTATCCCTAACTGCTCAATTGTCTGTTTATACACAATTGCCTGATATTCCTGCTTAATTGTCTGTTTATACATACAACTGCTTAATTGTCTGTTTATACATAATTGTCTGATATTCCTCCGCCACATCAAGCTATCAAGCCATACTATCCATGCACCCACACTCATATCAAGGATTACACAACCCACCACATACCACAGATATACCCCCAAGATGTGTGTGATCATACCATTAGCTGTTATCATCCTTGCATCATGGCTCCCCAGCATATCACATGCCTTTAACCCATGCACTAACTATATCCCGATCCTCTACAGTAATGGAAGGAGATGGGCAGAAAACCCTCACCACGCTGCAGCCAAAACCAACAATACATTTCATCCGCACTTACTACACATCCCACTACAGAATATCAGGAAAAACCAATCTGATAAATACAAGCCCCAACAGTTCCTAAAATGCGCACTCATAAATGCCAGATCAATACCCGCAAAATGGCCAGTAGTGACTGATCTGATAACACTCCATGACCTTGATATCCTACTGATCACCGAGACATGGCTATCCGAGTGTGACAACGTACTCATCAACCAGATGACACCACCCGATTTCTCACTCTTTGCCTGCCACAGGACCAACCAGAAGGGAGGAGGAACCCTCATACTAGCGAAAGCAAAACTACAATTCAAACTGGATAGTTCCACCACCACAACCCATCTGGACACGATCACCATATCAAATGATCACTGCACAATCAATTTACTCTACCGCACACCAACATCATCACCAGATGACCTACCAACTATAATCAACCTTGCCTGCAACTCAAACTACCCACGCTCCTCAAACTGGCTCCTAGGAGACTTCAACCTGCCTTCCCTACAAGACACACAAGCAACAGCCCTCCTTGAAGCACTCAGTGAGCTCGGCTACAAACAACTTATCGACTCTCCCACACACATGATGGGAAATAAACTAGACCTGATCTTCCCCCCCCCCTTGTCAGATGTTGTCACTGTCCAACACCTGCCGATATCCATAACTCCAGTACCTTGGTCTGACCACAACCTGCTCAAATTCCATATACCTACTAGCCGCTGCACCAAGAACAGCAACAATAGAGCTGATGCCCCTTCCTCTAGAGCTCCCATAACATGTTTTTGACCCTTCATTAAAGATGAAGTCCTTGAGAAGATCCTCCCTCTTCTTAATGACACAGCCCTCGACCCAGACGAGATGGTAGCTAACTGGAACAATATCCTTAGAGCTGCAGCCTGCCTCCCTCCTGCCAGCAAGGAGCCAATAAAACGTGAACATGCTCTGTGGTACTCTAAAGACCTTCGAGCATCTCTACTACACTTACGCATGCTCGAGAGGCAGTGGCGAAGAAACCAATCCATTGAGACACATCGCGCATACAACTCATACCTGGTAATACACAGGGAAAAAATAACAGCAAAAAGGAAGCAGCATCACACGGACATACTAAAGCGCTCAATAAATAAACCACACGACTTAGTCAATATTGTAAAATCCTTAACAGGTGATCCAGCACTAACACAACCACCCATGCCCCAACCCCAGGACTACTCAGACTACCTTCAATCAAAGATGATACAGACTGGGATGTTCTCGACCAACCTAACCTACACCACCACCCACACTGAACCACAGCCAACACTACTGGTCAAATTCTGTGAAACATCCAGCAAAGAAATCGAAGACACCATCGCCTCTATCAACCTCACTACAGCACCTAATGATCCCTGTCCCGCCAGTTGGATAAAAGAGCTACGCAGCAACTTGAGTCACACTCTTAGCAAGACACTGAACCAATCCTTATCAACTGGTTACTTCCCACAGAGCCTTAAACACACCGCAATCAGGCCACTACTAAAAAATAGTAGACTCGACCCGTCCAAAGTCAAATCATACAGACCAATTTCGAGCATCCCCTTGATGGCTAAAATCATCGAGAAGGTAGTCCAGCATCAGATCCAACAACACGTGGACGCCGAGGCACCTCTGGACCCATCTCAACATGGCTTCAGGGAAGCACATGGTGTCGATATCATCCTAATCGACTATTGATTTAAACCACGTTCATTCAAACCCAAATTCAGTAGAGCTGATCATTCCATGTTTCTATTCAAAAAGCTAGATTCAGGTCTCAGACTTTAACTGCACTTTAATCAGGACTATGTCCTTTCATGTAGTGCTGTTGTTTTTGCATCAACGACCTTCCAATATTTTTATCTCTTTATGCTGCACCTTCAACTGTGCTTTCTTTATTATGTTTACTGTGTTATTTAAAAATTGTATAAATAGATCCCAATGCTCAAATTTGGCGCCACTATGGCGTTTCAACGTGAAATTTTCTTCAGGAGATCCTTTATTCAATCTACATATTGGAGTGTCAGATGTTAGTAAAATATCACTCAGAAAGAACAAAAATCAAGATGGATTAATAACATAATGGATCATAAGTTATATAAAGATAGGAATTTAATAGTATTACAACTTTGGGAATAAAGATCTGGGGACGTCATCAACATTAACTATATTTAAATAGTTTCTAAATTGTTTTAAAGGTGAACAGTTCGGCGAGATTCCTAATATATAGGATGAGATATCATTGGTGGACTATCAGATGAAATGGATGACGACAGTAGAGTCAGCAACCAATGGGGGATAATCAGGTGTGGCGAATAGAAAGATTCGGAGGGGAGCTTTAAATGTTGAGGGAAGTTTCCATCTCACATGCGCAGCATCTCTCATATTGAAATTAAAAGGAAGGAGACGCGGGCAGCGGCATTATCTGTAAGTAGTAGTGATTTTAAGGAAGTTTTAATGGCAGAGATATAAGCGGCACTTTAGTGGTGAATATTTATCAATAGTGTTGGTTGAAGAGTGAATGTTCACTTTGTTTGTTTTGTAGATTGAATAAAGGATCTCCTGAAGAAAATTTCACGTTGAAACGCCATAGTGGCGCCGAATTTGAGCGTTGGGATCTATTTATACAATTTTTAAATAACACAGTAAACATAATAAAGAAAGCACAGTTGAAGGTGCAGCATAAAGAGATAAAAATATTGGAAGGTCATTGATGCAAAAACAACAGCACTACATGAAAGGACATAGTCCTGATTAAAGTGCAGTTAAAGTCTGAGACCTGAATCTAGCTTTTTGAATAGAAACATGGAATGATCAGCTCTACTGAATTTGGGTTTGAATGAATGTGGTTTAAATCAATAGTCGATAGTTATACGTTCAAGAAGAGACCATAACCATAACGATTTGTGATATCATCCTAATGACTTTATTCAATGAGTTAGTCACAGGCCTCGATAACATACACCAAGGATTCGTTCTCATCTTTATGGACATTGCAGCCGCTTTTGACTCAGTGAACCATGAGATACTGCTACAACACCTCCAAGAAAAAGGTATACAAGGCACAGCTCTACAATGGTGCAAATCATACTTGCTCAACAGATGGCAACAAGTAAGGACAGGTACTGCGACTTCTGAACCATTCCTACAGAAGCAGGGAGTACCTCAAGGATCCTCCTTGTCTGCATTGATGTTCAACATCTATATGCAGCCCATCTGCACCTTGATCCGTTCTCTAAACGTTCAATGCCTCGCCTATGCAGATGACATCCTGCTATACATTCCGTTTACGATTGACCAGCCTGATTTCTCCCCTATTATTAGATGCTTCGATGCAGTGGCAGACTGGCTCCTCACACAAAACCTGCGAATTAACCATAGCAAAACGGATGTCCTCTTCATCACGAGGAACCAGAGGTTTACTCCGCCTCCCTCCCTACAAGTCAAAAATGCCGAGCTCAAAAGCAAAGCCACAATCCGATACCTTGGCATCACACTGGACCAGCGGCTCGATATGATAACTCATGTGAAAAATGTCACAAAAGCAGTTTACCACAAAATACGCACTGTACGTTATCTTCGACCATTGCTGGACTTCTATGACTTCCGGACAATTTTCCAAGCCTTAGTGATACCGCACCTGGACTTTGCTAACATCATCCTGAATGGCCTACCACAGTCCACCCTAAGTCCGCTTCGGCTTGCCATGAACTCAGCGGCTAGAGTATTGGTAGGTATATCAAGGTCAGACCACATAATGCCAGTGATGATGAAACTCCACTGGCTACCATTACCGGCCCGAATCAACTACAAGGCCCTAGTCCTTACATTCAAGGCTCTGAAGAACCAGCCCTCCACACCCATTAGTAAGTTGATCCACAAACTGCCTGACAACAGAAACCGCAGATCTGCAATGTTGAACGCAGTAGAGATCCCTAAGATATTGACAAAATGCACGAAGGCAACAGCCAATAGAGCCTTTTCGATTTATGCACCCAGAGCCTGGAATGCCTCCCGTCCAAAATTAGAGCCCTCATGAGCCTTACCCCATTCAGAAAAGCGCTCAAACACTACCTGTTTTTAAAATACTATCCAGAAACTAGAATAGGAAAAATCACGACGGACCCCCTGCCTCCCCTCCCTAGTAGCTCCATTACCCTGACTCGAAAAGGGAATGGATAGTCAGTTTACACCTTCTGGTACACCTCTCCTGTACCACCAACCTCTGCCCAACTGTAAATACTCTGTTGTATCCAACTGTAAATACACTGTTGTTATTTCAATATGACCTGTAATTAGTTTTCCCCGGTTCTCCCAAGTTCAAACCCTGTTCTCTGTAAACTCAATGTGACTTACACATTGTAGTATGTTTCTGTTCATTGTGAACCGCACTGATTTTAATAGCGCGGTATATAAGAAATGTAAATAAATAAATAAAATACTAAGAAAATCTAGTGGTGTCAAGGCATTGGGGTGGGAGGTATAGTGATGGTATCAGGGGTCTGAGGAGAATATGGTAAATGTTGGGGGGGGGGGGTGTCTGGGGAGATATGGTAGATGTCATGGGGTATCCTGGGAGGGGGAACTTGATAGCGGGCCTGACTTGGGGTCTATTATAGGGGTTGCTATAGACAGGAACCCATGATAATCCTGGTTGCAGGATGCATAATTTGTGAGATGCAGACACATTTTATTTCAGCATCGCCATTTCCAAAATTGCTGTTTCTTCTAGATATGCTGGGAAGTGGATATACATTCTTGCCTGCCCTTTTAGGTGTTTTATAAAAGGCTCAATATTTGGCAGAGCCTTTTGTATAATACTTGGGGAACTGCGCAAGGTATGGGGAGAGGTGTCCTTGCTGGGCAGACTAGATGGACCATACTACTCTTTATCTGCCGTCATATACTATGTTACTATGCTATACTAGAATATTTTTTGAGTTGCAGTATAGAGGAGTGGAGGAGTAGCCTAATGGTTAGAGCACTGGCTTGGTAACCAAAGGACCTGAGTTCATGTCCCACTAGCACTCTTTGTGGCCTTGGACAAGCTGCTTAGCTCTCCATTCCCTCAGAAGAAAGTTAATGTATAATCCAAGTTATTAATGTCCCTCTGTAATGTATATTACCAAGTTTATTAAAATATAAACTGCTTTGACTAAAGTGTTATAAAAACTCTTGTTAAATTAATACATTTTTGTCAATAAATGGCCTAGTAAGTGAAGTCATTAAAAATTATAAACCTAGTATGTACAGTATTAGTCATTCATTGTTTTAATATAATTCAAATTTGACACAAATTTGGTTCACTTGACTAAAATGATGTATCACAACTCAGTTGTTATCTTTGTCAAACTGATAAATGAAGTTGCTAATTGCACTTAAGAATCCAAAAGAGGTACTGATGTAAGTTCCTCAAAGAGCCCTAAATTGCACATTTTTCATAATGATGGAGCTCTTAAGGTACCTGCAGTGATATTGTTAATGGGATAGTCTATAATACAGATGATTTTGTCAATATATTCTAAAGTAAAGATAGCTTCACTGTCTTTAAATTGCTTGAATTGCATTGAGGAATTATGCTAAATTTAATTATGCTTTTTGTCATGAGTGATAAATCTACAGCTCAAAAAATTGTCAACCCACAAAACAAGTCTTATACTATAAGAGCTTTGGGAGACTATGGTAATAAATGCAATCTTATGCAAATGTAAATATGCAAAAATGTTGATCTCTAAACATTTCCATTTAGATTATTAAATATTTTTGAAAATGTCTGAACCTATGTCTGCTAAGCATTTCTATAATGTTTGGTATCTTGATAAGGTTCTCAGTTAACAATACACCATCTACTATTAATTATATAATGAAGAAAATATGCTGCAAATTTATGTTCACGGCCAGAAGAAAATAGTATGCTTTCTGTTACTTCTTGTTCTATTATAATCTCCATAATTAGTTAGGAGGCACTCCGATTAGGTGCTTGATTAAGTGACAGGCTCTTGAGTAATTGTACATTACCTTTTGTCACTTGAAAGGGATTTTCCTTAACTTGTAACTTTCTGCTGATCTATACAGTACCACAGTTCTATAGAACACAATAGCATCCTTTCAGCTCTCATGTTAAACACAATGTTGAAGCCTTTTCAGTTTTCTTAATGGTTTATGAGCTTTCTTAGTAATATTGACAAAACATTTAACCAGTTAAATATAATTAACAACACAATGTGTTGTAATAAATGCAAGATGTTTATCTATACCTAACTCTTTTTTAATAAACCTTACTTTTAAACTTCTTCACAATTTCCCCATGGTGATGGCCCACTGACTTTTGTTTTGCATGGCATGTTTACTAAAGTGCTGTAAGTTGATAGGGACTTGAATGTTTGTTGCTCCGTGCTCATCTTGGATGGGGCAGCACAAAGTGAAGACTAAGGGGTATGTTTATTAAACCACAATAGCGGACCATGCGATATCGGACTTGCAGCCCCATTTGTTTCAATGGGGCCGCGGCTCCGATATCGCATGGAGTCCGCTACCGAGGTTTAGTAAACATATCCCTAAGTCTGCAAAATCTCCCTCAGATGCCCAGATGATATTTTTACCTGATCCGATGGATCAATTTTTGCATGGGGAGACCCTGATGCTGAGCTCTGGTGTGAGTTCAGTTGTTTTGACACTGCATTTGGTGGACCTGACATCTTTCACGGATGCTGACATCTCGCTATCCTTGGTGGAGCATCATTTCCCTTTATCTCCTAGTGCAGTGGCGATCTTGGTGGCAGCTCCAGTGGGCTGTTGCCGGAAGTCAGCATGATGGAATCTGACGTTTGAGGGGGAGTCGCCACGGATGATTGATTTATTTATGTATTTATCTGTTACGTTTTTCTATATCGCCCCTTCCATGATGCTGGAGAGCTGGCTGCCCCGGTTACACGGGCAGCGTCTACGGGAGTTAATTTGCAGGGGCTAGAGTCCGATGGAAAGGACGGCATGAGTGCTGTTGCTCCTTCTTCATTTCATCCAGGTTTGCCTGTTGTTTGTCCTGTTGCTGTGCTTCCAGTAAGGCCTGAAAAGTTTACTTTAGAAACTATCTGGGAAGATATCATGAATTTAACTGTTGCTGTGTCCAGCCAAACTGAATAGCTTCAGTCAAAAATTCAAGATAATGCAAATGTTATTGTTCAACATCAGACTTTGATCAAGGAACTGAAGAATGTCATGGCTGAGCAAGATGTTAAAGTTAATTCAGTTCAAGATGCAAACATTACTATTATGGAAGATCTTGTTTCTGTCAGAACTAAGTTGGAAAATCTGTCAAGGGCTGTCAATCTCAAGTTTATTAAATTTCCAAAATCGTCTTTTTCTGATGTTTTCTACGATTTCCCCTCAGGAAATGTTTTGAAAATATTTAACTGAAGTGCTAGAGGTTCCTCTGCAGTCAGTTCCTCCTATATCCAGGATTTACTACCGTCCTATGGGGAGGAAGAAGTCTTCCAGGAATCCCAATCGGATGGATACATTGAATGTCACAGCATTATTGGGGGACTTGCAATCTGAGGCTGTGACTACTGCTATGCTTATGGTTACCTGTGGATTGTGACTGGATTTTGAAGTTTTATTTCAGTGAAAAGACAAATCCTTTTTCTAGGTCAGGTTGTTAGGGCCTTTCCAGACCTTGCACATGAGACACAAAAATGTAGAAGAGATTTAATTCTTTTAAAACCTGGTGTTCTGCAGTTGGGGGCACTGTTTTTCCTTAAGTTCCTTTGTAAATGTCTGGTTAAATTTAATTCTGTTAACTATATTTTTTTTCAGCCTAATGAGTTGTCATCCTTTATTAATGCTAGGAATCATTTTATTTCCTCTCCTGCCCCTCCTTAGGCGTGAAGACACCGTATAGGTTTATGCATTGGGGTATTCAGGTTATTGCCAGTTTCCTTTTCTTTTTCTCCTTAATTGAGTTTTTTCCTTTCCATTGCTGGTCCATGTATCCCCCCCCTTATTTTGTGGGCTTGTAGAATATAGCACTGTGAGTTTTTCTTAATTATCTGTGTGGGGGTTTTTGTACTTTATTTTTTCCTATGCTAATTCTTTTTCTAACAAATATATGTTTGATTTATTGGAAAATTTCAATAAATATATGTAAACTAAACTAAGTGTGGTAAGTTTGTGAACTTACTGTATGTTAGGAGCAAACAATAGTGTGTGATAAATGTGAATGCTTTGCTCTAACTGTTGGGGACATGGCCAGCATATCCCCTGCAGTTACTATGCAGAAAGGTCCCTTATAATTGAGGTGGTGCTAAATGCATCCACACTACCTGCAGCATTGACAGTCAGCTCATGCTAATTCTCTTCCTGCTAACTGCAATGTGCTGTCTGCACCCACAGTCTACCCCACAGTTAGTAGGGGCTTTTACCACACTGGCTTCTTTGAGAACATGGAACCATTACTGCAGGCCTGTACTAACTGATTTGCATATGCTAACATGCGCATTAACCGTCAGCACACTTCATAAACATGCCCATAGCTCATTGCTGTCTTCTTTATAAGAAGTGCATTCATTCAACGATAGTCTCTTTCTTTCTCTCTCTCTTTATATATGCTTTACCTTGTTGTGCTTCTTTGTCATACAACTTCATATGTACAACTCCTGATGTCTTATTCCGTACAACTGTGGGATTTCTTCCATCTTTTTTATCGCAAGTTCCCATCTGAGCTAGGTTTTGATCTGCCCACCATATTCTTTTATCTGCAAAAAGAAATTATAATCTTCATTAAAAAGCTGCTTACGAAAATGTTGCATAGCTTTCATGGACTTTGGAAGCCTTTTATTGAAGTGTGTTAACATTTTGCATTTATTGTGCTGTAAGAACATAATTTTATGAAGCCCTTTTATGTTTCCTAAATGAGCTCTTATAAAATTAGGTCATGGCTAAAGTATGCATGGTGCAAGTTTGCATATACTTGTACAGTACGTCTGCACAGGAACACAGTTTAGGTGAAACATGGGCAAAGTCATAATTTAGACACATATTTCAAAAAGTACATGTATACCCACATCAAGTACATGTTAATATTTAAGCATACTTTTGAAGCATCTATTATTTTAGGTCAATGCCTTCAATCAAGGTGTGATTTCTACAGTTTTGAACATAAGAACATTATATAGGCCACAATGAGTCAGACCAAAGGTTCATCAAACCCAGTATACTGTTTCCAACAGTAGCCAATCCAGGTCACAAGTACCTGTCAGGTTCCCAAAAGGAAGACACTTTTTAGACATCAAGCCTACTGAAATGTAGGAAGTCTGGAGAACAAATGTAAAAAGTGGTGCTGATTCTCTTCACAAAGGGTGATGGCAGGTTAGTCTGGCATCAACAGAGGAAAAATTAATGGAGACTACTCTGAAGAAAAGGATAGTGAAGCATCTTGAATTCAGTCGATTTCGGGATCTGAGGGAGCATAGATTTATTAGAGGACAATTAAATCCAAACAATTTAGTAGATTTCTTTGCATGGGTGACTAGAGATTTAGATGTGATAATATAATTGTCTGAATTTCTACAAACCCTTTGATTCTGTGCCACATAGGAAGCTCCTAAATAAATGAAGAAGCCAGCGAGTGAACATAAAAGTGATGAACTGCACTAACAACTGGTGACCCAATAAGGGATTTATCTGGAGAATGGCAGCCATTATGCAGATAAAAACGTTAGCTAACCTCAGCAGAGAGTACCGCTGAATATCCTTGGAGACCACCTTGGCTCTCTCCAGATAGTGCTGGGGCAGTGCATGGGCAAAGCAAGGACAGAGTGGTGAGTTGTCTGACAAGCGATAATATTCAGTCTTCTATCCAAATAAATCTGGGACAGCAAAAAAAGCTGTTGCCTGGATAGTGGGATAGTTACCTGGATAGAGGGCTGAATATCACTACCATTTGGATAACACTGGCAGTTGCCACACTGTATAGAAAGCAGCACTGGTTATCCATTCATTATGTAAAGGTCATGGCTAGCATTTAAAACAAAAGTTGATCACGGTGTTTAAATATTAACCCATGATTGAGTGATAGATGAGATCAGTGCTAAATACAGTAGAAATCACATCAAGGAAAGAAAGTTGCTTAGCAATGTGCCTAAGGAATTCATCCGGGGGCCGATCTTCTTTAAGAACTTTGTGAGTGTTATTGTAGATGGATTAGGAGGAAAGAGTAGTTACTCACCTGTAACAGGTGTTCTCCAGGAGCAGCAGGAATCAGTCCTCACATATGGGTGACGTCGGCGCTGACGGAGCCCTCGCGGAGCAATTTCCCCAGCTTTCAAAGAAAGCCTTTGGGAATTGCAGCGCACATGCGCGGTCCCCTTCCCGCCCAAGGGTGCCATCTTGCCCAGTCTGATGACATAGCTAAAAGACAGCAAAAAAATTAGCAAAAACGAAATGAGAGGACTGCAACTCCAAGGGGAGGAGGGAGGGTTGTGAGGACTGATTCCTGCTGCTCCTGGAGAACACCTGTTACAGGTGAGTAACTCTCCAGGACCAAGCAGGAAGTCAGTCCTCACATATGGGACTCCCTAGCTTAAGGCTACCGGAGACCTCAAGCAGAAAAATGAGCTCCCTCTAGTTCAGTAGCACAGAAGGAAGGAATCTTCTCTGAAAACGCCCCCGACCGGTAGCCCAACACCAGGGCCGGAGGGTAGGAGTTGCCTAAACCTCAAAGAGATTATGGAGGACTGCCTGACCGAAAGCACTGTCCCTGCGGGACTCCCTCTCCAGGCAGTAATGGGCCGCAAAGGTCTGGCTTGAAGACCAAGTAGCAGCCCGGCAGATGTCTGCCAACGGAACAGAGCGGAGATGAGCCACTGATGCAGCCTTTGCCCTGACACAATGAGCCGTGACTCGACCCTCCAACGAGAGGCCGGCTGCCCCATAAGCCCAGGCGATACAGTCAGCTACCCATATGGACAAAGTATGCTTGGAGACAGGTAGCCCCAATTTATTGGGGTCAAAAGAAACGAAGAGCTGAACAGCCCTCCTATGCTCCCGCGTACGGTCAAGGTAGAAGGACAAGGCCCTCCTACAGTCCAGGGTGTGCAGGACCATTTCAGCCCAGCTGGAGTGCGGCCTGGGAAAGAAGGTCGGAAGAACCACCTCCTGGTTGAGATGAAAAGGAGAAACCACTTTTGGAAGAAACTTAGGGTGAGTCTGTAAGACTACCCTATTCCTGTAGAACCTAGTGTAAGGAGGATCAGACACTAGGGACTGCAGTTCACTAACAAGCCTAGCAGAGGTAAGGGCTACCAAAAACAAGGTTTTCCAGGAAAGAAAACGAAGAGGGCAGGTAGCCATAGGTTCAAAGGGCGGACAGGTAATCCGCTGCAAGACCACATTCAGATCCCATTCAGGGGCTGGAGGGCGCAAAGGAGGCTTAAGGAGAAGGAGGCCTTGGAGAAAACGAGCCACCAAAGGGTGGTTGGAAAGAGGCCTGCCATCCACCAGTGCGTGATGCGCAGAGAAAGCACTGAGGTGGACTCTGACAGAGTTGGACTTAAGGCCAAGATTGAAGAGGTAAAGCAAATATTGCAAGACCACTGCCACCAAGCAGGAGAAGGGATCCTCAGACTACTGGAGCACACCACATGGAGAACCGATGCCACTTAAGAGCATAGGACTTCTGGGTGGAGGGCCGCCTGGAGGCCAAGACGACCTCTTCCACCTCCCGAGGCAGCAGGAGGGGAGCAAGGACTACCCTTTCAGCAGCCAGGCCATCAGATGAAGGGACCGGAGGTTGGGGTGTAGGAGAGTCCCCTGATCCTGTGACAGGAGATCGGGTTGAAACCCCAGAGGAAGAGGAGTGTCCACCGCCAGCTGCATCAGAAGCGGGAACCAGGGCTGTCTCGGCCACCGGGGAGCCAATAGGATCATCGAGGCTCTGTCTCTGAGAACCTTGAAGAGCGTCCGAGACACCAGTGGCATGGGAGGAAAGGCATACAAGAGGCCTGTGGACCATGGGATCAGAAAAGCATCCGCCGCTACTCTGAGAGGATGCGGTTGTCGAGAGCAGAATTTGGGAAGCTGCCGGTTCAGCGGACTGGCAAATAGATCCATGGTGGGGAGGCCCCACTTGAAAAAGATCCGCTGAACCACCAACGGATCCAGTCTCCACTCGTGGGGTTGGAGGATCCTGCTCAGCTTGTCTGCCAGGTAATTTTCTTGACCTGGGAGATAGACAGCTTTGAGGAGGATGCCGTGAAGGACAGCCCAAGAGCACAGTTTTTGTGCCTCCTGATAGAGAAGGAAGGAGCCTGTGCCCCCTTGTTTGTTCACGTAGAACACTGCAACTTGATTGTCCGTCTGGACCAGCACAGACTGGTGAGAATTGAGGTGGGAGAAGGCTCTCAGAGCTAGGCGGATGGCTCTGAGCTCCAGGAAGTTTATCTGCTGAGCAGACTCCCAAGGAGTCCAGAGACCTTGAGTACATGTCCCTTGGCAATGTGCTCCCCAACCCAGGAGAGAAGCATCAGTTGTCAGCACCTGAATAGGTGGAGGAGATTGAAAATCCACTCCCAGCACCAGGTTTGGCAGATGAAGCCACCACCGCAGAGAAGAGATCAGCAGGTTGGACACCTGTACTGAGTCCACCAGGCTCCCCGTGGCCTGATGCCATTGAGTGCGAAGGCACCACTGAGCAGTTCGCATGTTCAGGCGGGCATTGGGGGTCACATGGACCGTGGAAGCCATATGGCCGAGCAGTCTCAGAAATTGCCTGGCAGAGACCAGGGAATTGCTGTGAAAGTGGCTGGCGAGATCCATGAGCCTGTGGGCCCTGTCTAGAGGCAGGAAGGCCCGCGCCTGAAGTGTGTTCAACCTGGCGCCTATGAATTCGAGATTTTGAGAGGGGAGCAAAGTGGACTTTGCGAAGTTTATGACAAATCCCAAGTGCTGGAGTAGAGTCACCGTGCGATGAGTGGCCTGAGCGGCCTCTTGGGAAGACTGGGCTCTGATGAGCCAGTCATCCAGGTATGGAAACACAAAAAGGCCTTGAAGTCTGAGATAGGCCACCACCACTGCTAGGCATTTGGTGAACACCCTGGGGGCGGAGGATAGGCCAAAGGGCAGGACTCTGTACTGGTAATGATTTCCTCCCACAACAAACCTGAGATATTGTCTGGATGAATAAGGATGTGAGTATAGGCATCCTTTAGATCTAAGGAGCATAGCCAGTCTCCCTGCTGGAGGTAGGGCAGCAGGATTCCAAGGGTAAGCATCTTGAACTTTTCCCTTGCCAGGAACTTGTTGAGGTTTCACAAGTCCAGGATGGGTCTGAGGCCTCATGTTCTTTTTGGTATCAGAAAGTACCTGGAATAAAAGCCGTGACCTCTCAGGTGGTGGGGCACCGGTTCCACAGCCTGTTCCTGAAGAAGACTTGTTAACTCCTGAAGGAGTAAGTCCCTGTGCAGAGGGAGTCTTGGAGGCTCCCCTGGAAAGTAGGAGGGAGGTACCTGGTGAAAGTGTAGAAGATAGCCTTTCTGAACTATATGAAGCACCCAGGTATCTGAGGTGATGGCCGACCACCTGTGGGCAAAGTGGACCAGCCGGACTCCTTTGCTGAGAGAAACCAGCGGAGGGGAAGAGGCTATGCTGACGGAGTCAAAAACCCCCACCCTGCTGAGGAGGGGCCGGTGTTGTGGGCTAGGGGGCCTGCTGCCTACGGGACCCATTACCCCGTCCCTTGGCTTGCTGACCCTGTTGGGGAGCTGCTAAGGCCTGAGAATGAGGGTAGTGTTTATAGGCAGCCGCATTCCTCGGGTAAAAGGGCTTTTTCCCCGAGCCCTTCTTCTTCTGAGAAGGGGCAGAGGTCTTTCTGGACAGCCGAGTCCTGGTCAGAGTCTCGGTCTTGATCTGTGCAGCCTTTTCAGCCATGGGCTTGCCAAAGAGGTTTTCACCTCTACAGGGGACATCGACCAACTTGTCCTGTACCCATGGCTCGAGGTCGGATGACTGAAGCCAAGCCTGTCGGCGGGCACCGATGCCGGCTCCGGCTACCCGAGCCGATGCTTCGAAGCCATCGTAGGCTGCTCGAGAGATAAACTTCGAGCACTCCCGAATACCAGTGGACAAGGCCTGGAACCTCTGCAAAGGTTCCTCGGAGAGACCAGCAGAGAACCCGGCAATCTCCTTTGCCAGGTCTCGGAGATACATGCCCATGTAGAGCTGGTAGGTCTGGACTCGACAAGCAAGCATAGAGCCCTGGAAGCACTTCCTACCGAGAGCATCCAGGTTCTGGGCCTCCCGGCCGGGAGGCACCGAGGAGTGCATCTTCTGACTCTTGAGTCGATGCATGGCCGATTCCACCACCATGGAATGGTGCGGTAGTTGTGCCTTTTGGAACCCGGGGCTCTTGCGGACTCGATAAATGGAATCGACCCGCTTGCTTAACACCGGCGCCGACGCCGGGTTCTCCCACGTGCGGAAGAGAAGTCGCTCCAGCATCGGAGGAACCGGTACAGTAAAGGCCTCCTTCGGGGGAGAGTCATACTGGAGGGCATCGAGCTCTTCGGCTCGAGGCTCCTCCTCGGGATCCGTGGGGAATGCCAAGGCCTTGGCCATATCCCGCATGAAGTCCGAGAACCGGGTGTCCTCCGGGGGGGACCGTCTCCGAGGTTCGGACTCAGGCGAGTCCGATGGGACGCACCGAGTCCGAAAAGTACCTGGGGACTCTTCGTCCTCCGTCTCCCAGCCCGACTCCTCGGTGGAGGAATCGAGTGGCTCTGGTCGGGTGGGCACCGATGCGCTCCGCCCTGACGCCGAGGCCGGCGTCGACGACCTCGGTCCCGAACAGGAGGCCGAGGGAGACCGTGACCGAGGATCAACTCGAGCTCACATGGACTCGAGGATCGGCTCGGTCTCCGGGGTCGACTTGGACGTCGACGTCCCGGTGGCAGATGTACCGGCGAGGCCAGCGATCAATGCCCGCTGCTGGTCCATGAAGGCAGCCAAACTGCTCTCCAAGGCCATCAACCTGAGTCCGAGCTCAGGAGACCCAGCAGCCCCCGACTCGGGCCCCAACGGCGTCAGGCCCGACGTCGGCTCCTTCGGAGGCGAGTCCACGAGGACTACAGTACTCACGTGTCCAGGAGACTCCATCTCGAGACGAGGATGTTTCAAAGGCCTCTCCGACTCCAAGGACCCGGGGCGGCTATCGGGACTATGCGACCTGGCCCTCGAGGAACCAGGAGCGTCCACCGATGCCGCCCTCGCTGGTTTCTTCTTCCTATGATGTTCCCGGGCAGGAGACTCCCGCTCAGAGGAACTCCGACGATGCTCAGGACCGGAGTCCCGGGACGTCGAAGCCTCTGACGAGGTCTGGGCCCGGCCTGACGCGGAGTCAGAGAAGATTCGTTCTTTTTGATGCTGCCGACTCCTCAACGCTTTTGAGGACATTTTGCCACATGGACCACAGATCATCGGGTCATGATCGGGTCCGAGGCAGCCGAGGCAGCAGTCGTGTGTGTCGGTAAGAGACATAAGTTTCTTACACCGATCACACTTTTTAAACCCGCTGGCAGCCATCGGGGGAAAAAGGGCCCCTGTGAGGTCAAAAGACAGGGCTGCCAGTGAAAAAAGAAAAAATGGCGCTAACGCTAGTCACGAAGGACAAAACCCGAAAAATAACGAACAGACTCGATACCGGCGTATCGGGTCCGGGCGGGAAAAGGATCCGGCGTCGAACCAAGAAAAGAATAGTAAATAAAATCAACTTTTTCAGCAGCGATCACAAACAGCGTCTGCAGGGCTCTGCGGAAAAAAGAAGACTGGGCAAGATGGCACCCTTGGGCGGGAAGGGGACCGCGCATGCGTGCTGCAATTCCCAAAAGCTTTCTTTGAAAGCTGGGGAAATTGCTCCACGAGGGCTCCGTCGGCGCCGACGTCACCCATATGTGAGGACTGACTTCCTGCTTGGTCCTGGAGAACAATATATTTTTTAGCATATGATACTAAGAGCTGCAATATAGTAGCCATGGCTGAGGAAGTCGAACAAGAAGTTATTCTGGAAGCTAGAAGAATGGTCATCTATGTTACAACTAGGTTCCAGTATTATAAAATGCAGAGCACTGTACTTTAGGCATAGAAATCCAAGAGAGCAGTATAGGGATATCCATAGGAAAACATTTTGGTTTGGTTCATCTTTAGGTCAATCACACATTCAGTTCATTTTCAGATCTATATTATTGAGATAATTTAATTTAATTACATCATTAATAATCCACTTTTATTATCCAAAGAGGTACAGGACCATAGTTTAGCAACACATAAAACAAAATCACATCACTCGAGGAAGAGAAGCAGTGCCAAGGCCTAGAGCACCACACAGGTAGAAGGGAAAATCCAACGTAGGAAGGATTCTGCTGGCTTTTCATATTCTTCTTTGCTCCTTGTCACAAGACCACCAGCAGCAGCAACAGCAACAAGAGCAGCACCCCCCCCCCCCCCAAGGATGTACAGTACAGGGGAAGTCTCATAAAACCTCACGTGTGTGAAATCATTTTAAAGTGCTTGATGATTGTAAGATGACCCATTAGCAGAGCAAAGCTGATGGATCATCTTATAAACAGTGCATGCTGCATCATTTAGAAAAGCAGAACCCTATCCAGCTCATTTCAGAGTAGGGTGTTTATCCTAGGCTGGGAACTCCACCCAGGAGTGCAAACAGCAGTAATGCGAAAGGTACAGGAAAGCGTAGTTACTCACCCTACCAGGTGATTTCCGGGAAAGCAGGATTCAGTCTTCACATATGGATGATGTTGGCAACAACGGAGCCCATGCGGGAACGCTCCCCAGAGTCCAATACGCCTGCATGACTGCTTTCTTGCCTTCCCAACTCCTCTCCTCAGTTAAGTTTGTAGCTGAGAAGAAGAATAAAACAAAGACCCTACAATTCCTAGAGGAGGAGGGTGGGTTGTGAAGATCACCTGTTACAGGTGAGTAACTATGCTATCTCCAGGATCAAGCAGGAATACAGTCTTCACATTTGAGACTCACTAGCTCCCTGGAACCAGACAGGTATGGGGGTAGAGCAGTGCGATCCCCAAGCCCAAAAGATTGCAGTCAAAGAGTCTGGAAGAGTTGTGGACCTTGAACTTGATTTCCAAAGGTGAAAACCCCTCCTAAAGGTAGTGTGGTTTCTTGTAAAAGTCCAGGACAGAGGGTATGAGTCGAATTTAAGTCCCAAAGAGGTGATGGAGTACAGCTTGGCCAAAGACAGCATCCCAACCGAAGTCTCTGTCCAGACAATAGTAGGCAGCAAAAGTATGTAAGGAGGACCAGGAAGCTGTGCAGCAGATCTCCTGAATGGATACTGAATGGAGATTGGCTACATAAGTTGTCATAGCCTGTACATTATGGGCAGTGACATGACCCTCCAAAGAAAGTCCTACTTGTGCATAGGCAAAAGAAATGCAATCTGCTATCCTTATAGATAGAGTCCATTTTGTCAATGGGAGGCCTAGGTGACTAGGATCAAAAGAGATAAATAATTGTGAGGATCTTCTATGATCTTTAGTTCTACTGAAGTAGTAAGTTAGTGGTCGCTTGCAGTCTAAAGTGTGCAGCGCTGCTTCCACTCAAGACGCATGTGGTCCAGGGAAGAAAATCGGTAGGATTACAGACTGCTTCAGATGGAAGGAGGAGACTACCTTCAGAAGGAAATGCAGATGGGTACGCAGAACTACTTTGTCATGGTGGAACCAGGTATAAAGTGGGTCCATCAACAGAGCCTGCAGCTCACTGATGTGGATCCACAGTGTCCTCGCCCTCACATCCTTCCACAACCCCATACCAGTCCTACAGGGCTCAGGGAGGAGGTGGTCTGGCCCTTCCCACCATCAACCAGCAGGGGCCAGGTGCATGCCATACCCATACCTACTTTATGTCTCCATTCAGAAGACCAAACCACCCCCGCGAGAGAAGCACACACCTCCCCGCAACTTGAAATGTGCCCTCATAAATGCACGCTCAATCCGTAAAAAATGGCCATCCGTGGCCAACTTGGTATCTGCCCATGACCTGGACATTTTACTAGTCACTGAGACATGGCTGTCAACTTCAGACACAGTCCTCCTTCATCAGCTTGTCCCCCCAAACTTCTCCATCCACACCTGCCACAGGGCCGATCGTAGAGGTGGAGGAGCACTCGTTCTGATGAAGATGGACCTACAATTCCAGTTGATCTCTGCCAGCAGCACTACGCACCTCAACTTCATCACCATAGCCAATAAGCACAGCACCATCAACATAGTCTACAGAGTGCCCTCCCCTTCCTCGGAGGACTTATCAACAATAATCAACCTCGCCTGCAATCCCAAGAACCCTCGCACACCGAACTGGGTGCTGGGCGATTTCAACCCCCCCACTCTCCAAGACACCCATGCCAAGGCCTTCCTCGAGGCACTCAAAGAGCTAGGATACACACAGATAATTAATACCCCCACCCACGTAAAGGGGAACATGTTGGACCTGATTTTCGCCCCGCGCTCAGTCTTAGATCCCAAGCATGACCTTGCCCTATCCATCACCCCAGTGCCATGATCTGACTACTGCCTGATAAGATTCCAGATGCCAACGCACCCCATCCACATTAGCTCCCAGACCTCAGCCAAGCCTCCCACAACATCTTCCAGACACTTCCAGCCATTCAACAAAGAAGAAAGAGTAGTTACTCACCTGTAATAGGTGTTCTCCAGGAGCAGCAGGAATCAGTCCTCACATATGGGTGACGTCGGCGCCGACGGAGACCCTGTGCGGAGAATTTCCCCAGCTTTCAAGGAAAGCCTTTGGGAATGCAGCGTGCATGCGCAGTCCCCTTCCCACCCAAGGGTGTCATCTTGCTCAGTCTGATGACATAGCTAAAAAACAGCAAAAAATCAAAATGAAGTATATGACTGTAACTCCAGGGAAGGAGGGAGGGTCATGAGGACTGATTCCTGCTGCTCCTGGAGAACACCTGTTACAGGTGAGTAACTACTCTTTATCCAGGACCAAGCAGGAAGTCAGTCCTCACATATGGGACTCCCCAGCTCTAGGCTACCGGGAACCCTAAGCTGAAAAATGGCTCCTTCTCAGGAGCCGCAGCATTTGTGAGAAGAATATCCTCTGAGAACGCCCCCGTACGGTAGCCCAACACAAGGGCCGGAGGGTAGGAGTTGCCTAAACCTCAAAGAGATTACGCAGTACTGCCTGTCCGAAAGCACTGTCCCTTCGGGACTATCTCTCGAGGCAGTAGTGGGCTGCAAAGGTCTGGCTTGAAGACCAAGTAACGGCCCGGCAGATGTCTGCCAACAGAACAGAGCAGAGATGAGCTACTGATGCGGCTTTTGCCCTGACACAGTGGGCAGTGACTCGACCCTGCAAGGGAAGGTCAGCTGCCCTGTATGCCCAGGCGATACGATCTGCTACCCAATTGAACAACGTAAGCTTGGAGACAGGTAACCCCAGTTTATTAGGGTCAAAGGAGACGAAGAGCTGAGTGGCCCTTCGATGCTCCCTCGTACGTTCTAAATAAAAAGACAACGCCCTCTTACAGTCCAGAGTATGCAAGACTGTTTCAGTCTGGCTAGTATGTGGCCTGGGAAAGAAGGTCGGAAGAACCACCTCCTGGTTGAGCTGGAAAGAGGAGACCACTTTCGGAAGGAACTTCGGGTGGGTCCGTAGCACCACCCTGTTCCTATAGAACCGTGTGTATGGTCTATCAGAAACCAGTGCTTGTAGTTCACTCACATGTCTGGCCGAGGTAAGAGCCACAAGGAAGAGCGCTTTCCAAGAGAGGAAGCGCAAATGGCAAGTAGCCATCGGCTCAAACAGTGGGCGAGTAAGTTGCTGCAAGACCACATTCAAATCCCACTCAGTCACCGGTGGACGAACCGGAGGCTTGAGAAGAAGCAGACCTCTGAGGAAACGGGACACCAAGGGGTGAACCGACAGAGACTGTCCCTCCACCGGTGAGTGGTGCGCTGAGAGAGCACTGAGGTGGACCCAAACAGAGTTAGACTTAAGGCCTAGGTCTGACAGGTGAAGTAGATACTGCAGTACTACTGGCACAAAGCACGAGAAAGGACCTTCATTGTGCTGAGCACACCATATTGTGAACTTACGCCACTTGAGGGCATAGGACTTTCTGGTGAACTGCCTCCTAGAGGCCAAGACCACCTCCTCAACCTTCTTAGGTAGAAGTAATGGAGCTAGCACTATCCTTTCAGCAGCCAGGCCATCAGATTGAGGGACCTGAGATCAGGGTGCAGAAGGGAACCCTGATTTTGAGACAAGAGATCATGTTGCAACCCCAGAGAGAAAGGAGTTTCCACCGTCAGCTAAAGGAGAAGTGGAAACCACGGTTGCCTCGGCCATCTGAGGGCTACCAGAATCACCGAGGCCTTGTCCCGGAGAATCTTGAACAGAGTTCGGGCCACCAGGGGTGTGGGAGGAAACACATACAGGAGGCCCGTAGACCAAGAGATCAGAAAAGCATCTGCTGCTGTGGCTGTCTGGAGCAAAACCTGGGCAGCTGACGGTTCAGTGGACCTGCAAAGAGATCGATGGATGGAAGTCCCCATCGTAGGAAGATCTGCTGGACCACCAGTGATTCAACTGCCGTTCGTGGGGCTGGAGAATCCTGCTTAGCTTGTCTGCTAAGAAGTTCTCCTGACCAGGGAGATAAACTGCTTTGAGAAACATGCCTTGTTTGACTGCAAAGGATAAAAGGGCCTGTGCCTCCTGACATAGGAGCCTGGACCCCGTGCCCCCTTGCTTGTTCACATAGAACATTGCTACCTGATTCTCTGTTTGAACTAAGACAGACTGGTGAGAGAGAGCATGAGAAAAAGTCCGTAGAGCCAAGCAGATTGCTCGCAGCTCCAAAAGATTGATCTGCTGTGTGGCCTCCCGAGGAGACCAGAGGCCTTGAGTGCACGTGCCCTGGCAATGTGCACCCCAGCCCTTTAGTGAAGCATCAGTCGCCATCACCCTTGTGTGTGCTGGAGCCTGAAAAGTTACTCCCCTGAGAAGGTTTGGGAGATGTAGCCACCACTGCAAGGAGTCCAAAAGTGGTTTGGACACCTTTACTCGGAGGTCGCCTGTGGCCTGCTCTCACTGATCTCTGAGGCACCACTGAGCAGCTCGCATGTGCTGATGGGCATTCAGAGTCACATGTACCATGGATGCCATGTGGCCCAGGAGCTGCAGGAAGCGCCTGGCGGAGACCTCAGAATTGCTTTGGAACTGGTTCGCCAAGTCCATCAGTCTGTGGGCCCTGTCGCCGGGCAAGTAAACTCTTGCCTTCAGGGTGCCTAATCTTGCCCCTATAAACTCTAGGTTCTGTGAGGGGAGCAAAGTGGACTTTGCGTAGTTTATGACAAAGCCCAGATGCTGTAGAAGAGAGACAGTGCGAAGAGTGGCTTGTCTGGTCTCTTGGAGAGACTGGCCCCTGATGAGCCAGTCATCCAGGTACGGGAAGACAAAGATTCCTTGATTCCTGAGATAGACCGCCACCACAGCAAGGCATTTGGTGAAAAACCTGGGCGCCAAAGAAAAGTACCCTGTACTGAAAATGGTTTCCTTCCACCACAAATCTGAGATATTGTCTGTGGTCTGGGTGAATGAAGATGTGAGTATAAGCATCCTTTAGGTCTAAGAAGCATAGCCAGTCTCCCTGCTGGAGGTAGGGCAGCAGTATCCCAAGGGTAAGCATCTTGAACTTTTACCTCTCCAGAAACTTGTTTAGGTTTTGCAAGTCTAGGATAGGCCGGAGGACTCCTGTCCTTTTTGGTACCAGGAAGTACCTTGAGTAGAAGCCTTGCCCTTCAAGGTGGTGATCCAATTAAAAAATCAGATCATATAGTAGGACAAACATAAACTAACATTTACAACACAAAACATATATAATTATAATTAAATGTAGGAACATCCATCAAGTCGGGGGACAGGAAACCCCCTCGTATGAGCGGACTTCTCCCTTTAATCTTTTTTATTATTTCTATTTCTACAACAGCCTTAATGAAAACAAAGCAGACCCAAAGAGCCACAATGCTAAGATTATAAATTCTTAATGACCAAAAAGTCAAAATCAGACTTAGCTGGCAATGGGGTCCTGCAGTGTTCGTCCACTTATTTCAACGGGAAAACCTCCCAGGATATTTCAATTGGAAAGCATCCTCCAGAATATTTCATGGTGAGGCTGAGGAGCATTCAAGACAGTGAGAAGTACATTGATGAGATGCTTCTTGCAGCAACCAAGCTCTCCAGCACAGGAGAAGATGGGTGCCAACAGAATGTCGATGGTTGGACACAAGTCACCAGGGCCTGCAAAATCAACAATCCAACTTCTCCAGCCCTTGAATTGAAGAACCATTATGTAGCCCTGGAAGTGGAGGAGTTGAAAGCATCCCTGGAAAGGGAAGAACCAAAGCTCAAATAGCCCAAAGTTGCAGAATCAGTGACCAGAAGGAAACAAAGGGTAGTGGTGGTTGGAGACTCTCTTCCGAGGGGTACCGAGGCGTCCATCTGCCAACCAGACTTGATGTCCAGAGAAGTATGCTGTCTGCCTGGTGCCAAAAACCAAGATGTTACGGAGAGTTTGCCGAGACTCATCAAGCCCACTGACTATTACCCAATGTTGCTAATCCATGTTGGAACAAATGATACTGCCAGATATACCTCGGAACATATCAAAAGTGACTTCATGGCTCTGGGACAGAGGGTGAAGCAGTTAGGTGCACAGGTGGTGTTCTCTTCAATCCTCCCTGTTGAGCGTAAAGGCCAAGGCAGAGAGGCTCGCATCCTGGAGATGAATGCATGGCTGCGTGGATGGTGTCATCGAGAGCGTTTTGGTTTCCTAGACCATGGGATGCTGTTCCAAGGGTTGCAGAACAGAGATGGCATCCATCTGTCCAAGAAAGGTCAACGCATCTTCGGTAGTAGACTGGCTAATCTACTGAAGAAGGCTTTAAACTAGATTCATTGGGGATGGGTGAAGAAAGCCCCCAGGTAAGTGAAAGCCCCCAGGTAGGTGATACATTAAATACCTTTATGGAAATGGGTAACAGGGGTAATATATGGAAAGCAGTGTGTATAAATGTCCGTAGCATGGGAAATAAGATCCCTGATGTTGAAGCTTTGGTGGGAGTGGCTGACTTGGATATAGTGGCAGTTACAGAAACATGGTTCACAGAAAACCATGACCGGGATGTAACTATACCTGGCTATACTTTATTCAGAAAGGACAGGGTAGGAAGAAGGGGAGGAGGAGTGGCACTATATGTAAAAACTACTATTAAATCTTTGGAATTACAGAGCTTAAAAGGGAGAGAGGAGGCATTGTGGGTTAAACTAGAAAGAGGGAAAGAGAAATCTATTTGCATTGGTGTGATATACAGACCTCCCTCACAAGAGGAAGAGGTGGACAGAAAGTTAATTGAAGACATACGCAGCATTGCTAGGAAAGGGGAACTGCTACTGATAGGAGATTTCAATATGCCAGATATTGATTGGCACATTCCTGCTGCAGTATCATCTAGAAGTAAGCAGATCCTGGTTTCTTTTAAGGGAAAACTATTCAGGCAATTGGTAACAGACCCCACACGTGAAGGGGCCATATTGGACTTGGTGCTTACCAATGGTGGAAGTGTTTCTGATGTTGTAGTGGGAGATCATTTTGCATCCAGTGATCACCAGATGGTGTGGTTCAGTATTAGGACTAGGGCTGTTAAAATCCATTCAAAGGTGAGAATCTTAGACTTTAGGAAGACTAACTTTGCGAAGATGGGCCAATACCTCAGGGAGTCGTTAGTGGGAACAGCTGGGGGATGTAGAAAAACAGTGGGCAAAACTGAAAGGGGATATTTTAAGGGCAACCAACTTTTTTGTTAAAATGGTAAATAAAGGTAAAAGGAAAAGGAGACTGCTATGGTTTTCGAAAGAAGTAGCTGAAAAAGTGAAGAAAAAGAGGGAGGCCTTCATCAAATACAAGAGATCACAGAGAGAGGAAGACAGGCATCTGTATTTGGAAAAACTTAGGGAAGCTAGCAAAGTAGTCAAGAATGTAAAGATTCAAAAGGAGGAGGAAATAGCCAATGCAATAAAATGGGGGGGGGGGGGGGGGATAAGACATTTTTTCAGATATATTAGTGAGAAGAGGAAAGGCAAAAGTTGTATTGTCAGACTCAAGGGTGCAGGGGAGGAATATGTAGAAGCTGATAAGGATAAAGCGGAATTGCTTAACAAATATTTTTGTTCTGTGTTCACAGATGAAGAACCAGGAGCAGGACCTCAGAAAACACCCACAAATAGGAACAGAAGCGAGGGACATCTTGAACAATTTTCAGAAGACTGTGTTCGTGAGAAACTAGCTCAACTTAAAGTAGACAAAGCGATGCGACCAGATGGGATACACCCTAGAATACTGAGGGAACTTGGGGATGTTCTAGCAACTCCACTGACTGACCTTTTCAATGCCTCGTTGGAGTCGGGAGTGGTGCCAAAGGACTGGAGAGAGGCTCCTGTGGTGCCTTTACACAAAAGCGGAACTAAGGATGTGGTTGAAAACTACAGGCCGGTTAGTTTAACTTTGGTGGTGAGTAAATTATTGGAAACGCTGCTGAAAGAGAAAATAGTGAGGTTTCTGGAGTCCAGCGGATTACAGAATCCGAGGCAGCATGGATTCACCAGAGGCAGGTCTTGTCAGACAAATCTGATTGATTTCTTTGACTGGGTGACCAGGGAGTTGGACCGAGGGAGAGCTCTAGATATGGTATATTTAGATTTCAGTAAAGCCTTTGACACTGTTCCTCACAGGTGACTTATAAACAAACTGAGCACCCTAGGGATGGACCCTAAAGTTACTGCTTGGGTTAGAAATTGGTTGGGTGGGAGGCGACAAAGAGTACAGGTAAATGTAGCTCACTCTGAGGAGAAGGATGTTACCAGTGGTGTGCCCCAGGGATCTGTCCTTGGTCCGATTCTTTTTAACATCTTTGTTAGTGATATAGCGGAAGGGCTGTCGGGTAAGGTTTGCCTCTTTGCAGATGATACCAAAATCTGCAATAGAGTAGACACCCAGGAAGGTGTAGATAACATGAGGAGGGATCTAACTAAGCTTGAAGAATGGTCTAGAATTTGGCAGCTGGGATTTAATGTTAAAAAATGTAAGGTCATGCATTTGGGCTGCAGCAATCCAAGGAAGCAATATAGTATAGGGGGTGAAGTACTTTTGTCTACTAAAGAAGAGTGGGACCTAGGCGTGGTTGTGTCTGATGATCTTAAAGTAGCTAAACAGGTAGAAAAGGCGACGGCAAAAGCTAGAAGGATGCTTGGGTGCATATGGAGAGGAATGGCTAGCAGAAAAAAGGAGGTGATAATGCCTCTGTATAAGTCTTTGGTGCGACCTCATATGGAGTATAGTGTGCAATTCTGGAGACCACACCTTCAAAAGGATGTGAACAGGATGGAGTCGGTGCAGAGGGTGGCTACTAAAATGATTAGTGGTCTTCATTATAAAGCATATGAGGACAGACTGAAGGATCTTAATATGTACACCTTAGAGGAAAGGCGAGATAGAGGTGATATGATTGAGATGTTTAAATACCTCCGTGGCATAAATGTTCAGGGAGAGAGCCTCTTTCAATTGAAAGCAAGTTCTGCTATGAGGGGACATGGGATGAGGGTGAAAGGAGATAGATTCAGGAGTGATATGCCGAAATATTTCTTTACGGAAAGAGTAGTGGATCCATGGAATAGTCTCCCAGTGGAGGTGGTACAGATGAGGACAGTAACTGAATTCAAAAAAGCATGGGACCAACACAGAGGATCTCTAAAGGTAAAAAGGGGACTGTTGTAGTTGTTGATATGGAAGGACAGACTAGATAGGCCATAGAAACATATTTCTATGTTTCTATGTTTCTAACTATCATTCTCGACTGGGACCTTTCCTCGAAGCCTAAAGCAAACAGCTATCAGACCTCTTCTAAAAAACAACAAGCTGGACCCAGCAAAGGTGGACTCCTACAGGCCAATCTCAAGTATCCCTCTTCTGGCAAAATTATTGAAAAGGTCATCCAACGTCAATTAGACCACCACATCGAGACAAGCGCACGCCTCGACCCATGTCATCATGGTTTCAGGGAGTCGCATGGTGTCGAGACCCTGTTGACCACTCTGTTCAGCTCCTTAACCATCGGATTGGACAACATCAGGCAGGGGTTCATCCTGATCTTCTTGGACATCGCTGCAGCCTTTGACTCTGTAAGGCATGAAATACTCCTGATGCGTCTTAAGAAGAAGGGTATCCACGGTACAGCACTAACCTGGTGTGAGTCATATCTATCAGGCAGATGGCAGCACATTCGAACTGGCTCCTCTACCTCCAAACCTTTCCCACAAGAGAAAGGTGTGCCTCAGGGATCATCACTCTCAGCCCTACTGTTCAATGTTTAGATGCAACCCATCTGTGCTCTTATCCACTCCTTCAATATTAACTGCCTGGTCTACGCCGACGACGTCCTGCTTTACATGCCTATCTCAACAGAACATCCAGATCTCTCACCAATGACATGGATGAATGGTTCTTTGAGCTCTTTATGTGGCATATCACTGATTCCACCACCATTGAGTGGTGTGGGAGCTGAGGTTTTTGAAAACCTGGGCACTCTGGTACATGGTATTGAGTCTCTTGCTGACAGGTGGAACTGTGAGAGGGGCCTCCCACATGCAGTGCATTAGATCCTGGAGGGTACAATGCACTGGTAATATAGCGGCCTCTGTGGGCTTAGGAGGGTATTGCAGTATCTACAATTCCTCCAAGTGAGCCCCCGTCTGATTCTGAAGAACTAGAATCTGAGTTTGGTAAGACATCAAAGAACAAGGGATTCTTGGTTCGACCTCGATGCTTCATGGATGTTAAAGGTCTATGTTAATACTGATGCTCTTTGGTATCAGAACAGAGTGTCTGTTGGAAACCAAAGAGTATTGATCGGTTCCAATGAGGGTACCGACAATGCCATTTTGAAGAACTGCATCGGCCCTGGTAGGCTTGGCTGTAGGCCCGGTACCAAAGCCTGAACTCTGGGGGCTCTTGATGTTATCAGTACCAAGGCTGCTAGGATTGCTGCCAAATTCCTCTCAAGAGTTCACATGTACTATTACAGGGAGATTTGCGTGAAGTCACCTATGGATTTGTGCGCCACTGTCCCAGAACATGGCACCAGTAGCTCTCTGGAGGTCTATGCATCAAGAGCATCCTGGAGCCCCTCTTGTGCTTTGGAGGAGAGATCCTCCTGCTGGGACTTTATGGCTGGCTGGTCTGCATCGGAATCACCTCTAGGCAAGTCTCGAGGCTTATGCTCTCTTGCCTCAGTATCGGTTCTCGAATTGATGCCAAGGATTTGGGCACGGCCAGAAACTGTGTCTTACTCT
The DNA here is from genome assembly GCA_033557465.1 of Ichthyophis bannanicus. Taxonomy (NCBI): domain Eukaryota; kingdom Metazoa; phylum Chordata; class Amphibia; order Gymnophiona; family Ichthyophiidae; genus Ichthyophis; species Ichthyophis bannanicus. The sequence goes on along the minus strand of CM066036.1, from coordinate 727,410,879 downwards.
TGCATTTGGACTTAGAAGAAACCTGAGATCCTTGAGAGGAAGCCAATGCCCTTGGATGAGGTTGAAGCTACTGAAACAGTTTCCAAGGTGAACAACAATCCGTACTTGTTGGCTTGGTTCTTGAGGCCTCTTTGTCATTTTCTGATACAAAAGACAAGAGTTGGGTTGATCATCAGGGCCCAAACATTTTAAACACCAGTCATGTTTATCAGTGATTGAAATAGTACTGGCACACTTGGTACATTTCTTAAAACTAGTGACTGGTTTGTCCGTGCCTTCAAAAAGTTGTCTTGGAGTTGAAGAGAAGGCTATGGAGACCTAGAGGACTATTATGGTGGTGAAAACCACAAAGAAAAACAAAAATAAAGAAAAAAGAAAAAGAAAAATTGAAAAATTGAAAAAGAAAGATTTATTGGGACCGGTGTCGGGTTCAACAGAACCAGCTTCATTGGGAAGGTAGAAGCACGATACTTCCTGCTGGCTCTGCGGAAAATGAAGAACTGAGGAGAGGAGTTGGGAAGGCAGGCACACAGGTGCAGTGGAGTGCTACCAAAAGCTTTCTATTGGATGTTGGGGAGTGTTCCCCCGAGATGCCGACATCACCCATATGTGAAGACTGCATTCCTGCTTGTTCTTGGAGATAAATAAAATCCCTTTCCCAAGCAGAACCCCCTGTCCTCTTTCTCGAGTCAGATGGAATGGCAGCAGGCACAATGCACATTAAAGCAAGCTACTATGGAAACCATGGGGTGGTATTATCACTGTCACAGGGAAAAATTGAAGAAATCAATGAAATGATAGCCCTGGATGATCATCCCCTGAAGATGGTTTAGAAGGAGACATTTAAGAGAGGGATGTGTCTCTTAACTCACACTTACCAAGTACCTCAAAGGAAAATCTTTAGTAGGCAGGTAATAACCTGTATAATAATTTGCATCATGAGTCTTAGGCAGAGGTCACTACTAGCGTGCATTTCACCACTGATGTCTAGACTAGTCAAAATGCTATAAATGCCTACCCCCTTCTGACAGCACCCTTGTGGCAAGCTGGCTGAGGCAATAAAAGTCTGTAGGTCTAATGAGAGATCAACAGATGCGGGACACCAACAGACTGTGCAGCACAGCGAGGTAATACATGACAGCCATATTTGGATCCACATCTTCAGAGTAATAAGGCCAATGCTGCAGGGATGACACAAAGGGCAAAAACGGAGCATTGTTACTCCAGGTTTCTTTGTAACGGATGGTGGGGTGAACGTGGTCAAGGCAATGAAAGAGGGGGCTTTCGTGGGATCAGATGTTTTGCACATTTCCTCCTTAGGCCTGGGGAGACAGGAACGTGGCAGCCCTGTCTTGAGATAAATGATCAAGAACTGCTGAAAAATGGCTGGGCATTTTCATTGGAGTGTGAGAGGTAGGTATGAGCTTGTGAGAATCAGGAAGCCACAAGGGCACTTGCACACCAGCTTAAGCAGGATACTGTCATCAGGTGGAACGCCACCTGACAGGCTGGAGAGGTGATTGGAGCGATGAGCAACCCTGCATCAAATGTCACTGGAGAATGAGATTGGCATAGGCAGGATCATTAGGATTGGGCAAATATTACACAGGGGATGCAAGTCCTAAAAAACCCTATAAGGATTCCATGGAGGAAACAAGTTTCACAGGGACTGTTATGAGCCTTCTCATCCCAGTAGTGAGTATTTTAAAGTCCAAGTTAGAGGGTTTTCGGCAGTAATAGAGATTCACAGCAGAGATTTTGATGATGGGGGACTTATTGCATGCAGAAATGATAAAAATGAGGATGTTTATATGCTGGCTAGTCTCTGTGACCCACAGATGAAAAGAATTTCCGCTCTGTGGTGCAACACCCTTACTTACTGGAAGGATAATCTGGTGACTTAAGTGGGAGAAAAGGAATGCCAGTGGCAAAGTGGTGGTGATACATTAGGTGAAATACCAGGTAAGCATTACTGGTACCATGAGCAGCAACCTGTCACCTATGCCCATGCCCCAGCTTTACATGCCCATGGCCTATGACCCCCCACAGAGACAATCTTCGGTGACCAAAAGCCTAACTAAAATTTTAAGCTGCAGAGATTAGATTACAACAAGTTGGACTCTTGCACTAATTTCAGTGACATATTACCTTGCAGAGCCCATTGAGGCCATTCACACAGACCCTTGGCATACTGAGCAGACAAACAAGCCGTCTGGTCAGATCAAGCAGAGAGTACACTGCATTTCATGTCCTGCCTTCCAACCAATGTGCCCAGTAAATGTATATTCTCCATGGCAGGGGACATTTTAGCTCCTCATCATTCACAGATAGCACTGGAGTTGCTGGAATAGCTAGTGTTTCTGCAGATAGTCCTCCCCTTGTTCGGTTCCCCTTAATTTCTGTGCTACTAGGAGAAGGAATGAGTGTCAAGCTATATTGAAGGGCAGTTTGTGTTATTGTAAGAAGAAATGATTATCAAACTATTGTCATCAACCCCCCCTGGTGGCCGGTGGCTGTAAGGGTAGGTTGAGCATATTATTATTTTCTGGGAGTAGAGGGCTCTTTTAAGGCCAAGGGTATCTTGGTCTTTGTAGTCCTGTCCTTATGTGAATAAATTGTGTATGCCAAGTAGAGGGTAAATAAGGCTTTTATTTCCCTTTTAACGCAAAAGGTTCACTGGGATACAGAAATAAAGAAATTCCTTCTTTTCAGGCTTCCACCACAACATAAATAAGGAGGTAAACTGTTACAAACTTCACAGTTGCTTGTAGGATTTAACCAAGGATTCTTTCAAACTTTAGAGCAAAACACAGGAGTGAACATTCCTCTTTCATTCAGCACAAACATGAGTATTCTCAAAGCAATGTCTGTATAACTCAGTTCAGGGAGTGATTCAAAACTGCTCGCAATACAAATGGAGCAATCCATTAATTCGTCTTGAGATAAGGGAATAGGATCCTCAAGCGCTATCTGCATGGGCTCTGGATCATTGTTATCTCCCTCTGAATTGGAGCTTTCCCTGGCCGCTATAGTTTGCCAGTCACTGTTTCTGTTCCCTTGTTTCCAGTAAGGCTGTTCTAGGGCTCTCCAATAAGCATGGCCTGTTCCTATGCCCTTCTGTCCTGGCTTATAAAACTCTGGCCTGCGTCTTTTCCTTTCAAACTGGATATCTGCTTTACAAGAGCTTCTAGGAGCTGAGCTTCTCTTTATGAATAAGGTGTCACCATACCTTGGCTTCCTGTAGCCAGAGTGGCCTAGTGGTTGGGGCAAGGTACTTCAGGCCGGAGGGTTGGGAATTCAAATCCCACTAGAGGACAGCAACCTTGGGCCGGAAGGACTGGGGTTTCTAGTCCCAGAGGTGCTCCTTGTGGTCTTGGGCAAGCCACTTAACCCTCCATAGCCCATGTTCCCTGTAAAATAGTTATCTCCAAGTTATAATGCCCTGTTCAATGTAATGTCAGTTTGTTCAATTTAAACCGCCTTGATATCATGAAAGGCGGTATATAAGAAATATAAAATAAATAACTGGAGTTTTCCTTCTCAGGCACTTCTCTCAGGACATAGTCTCTCTGCCAGACTTTCTCTTGGAAGCTTCTGGGCGCTGCTTGAGCTTTCTGTAGCCTAGGAAAACCTGGTGAGGAATCCAGACTTCCTTGCTTCCTGGTATAGGTAACTCTGCTATCAGTACCTTTCCTTCTTGTGCCTTTCAATCCTGTTTCGGAGCCTTCTGGTGAGCGTAGGCCTTTCTCCAGGTATGGCTCTCTCCTTCTGAGCTCTTTACCTCTGAGGTCTCTTGCTACCAAGTCTTTCTCCGGACTGACTCTCCACGTCCCGTCTTTCTCTCTGGCTCTTTCTGCTCCTCTTCCAGCTCCTGCTGTCCTTGTCGTGCTGCTTGCCTTGGCTGCACAGCTTGACCTGGCTGGGCTGCTGTTCCTGGCTGTCTCAGCTCCCCTTCTCCTCCTTTCCTCCTCTTCTGCACTAGCTCCCTGCTTATAAAGGCATTCTACCTTTGAATTCCCCAGGCTACTTTTCAGGTGCAGCTGATTAACTCCTGCAGAATCATTAGCCGGGTGTGTTAACTCAGACTCTGTAAGTTCTCGCCTGCTCCCTCTGGCTGCGCTGCAGGGCAATTGCATCTTCTGCACATCATTTGTTTTGTAAAAGACAGCGTTTTTTTCTAAGTCTTCACTTTCATTAGCTTCCGCTCTATGACACTATACGGAGGGGCAATTGCCCATACTCTCTGCCTTCAGTGTGTCTATTAGCTGTATTTTTGACAATTTGTACTGCAGTATCCCTGGGATGGTGCCCATTTACAGTGACTACCTTTGAGCCTTCCATGCCAAAATGTAAAAGAAAAGAGCAAGAAAGAAAAAAAAAGCCCAGAAAGGAACTAGGGGCTGGTGCTAATCTTATTGTCCTGCCATATCTAGTTCTGTGCTGTGCTGGCCCTCCTGGTTTAAGTTAAGGCCTTCCAGGCAGAGGTATTATGCTGGGAGTCCAAGTATAATTTATGGCTTTCCATCCATTCTGAGTGCTGGGCTGTACTGGTCCACCTGGCATAAATTAGGGCCTTGCACCTGATCTGGGTGCTGTGGTCTCCTTGTCATTTTACTTCTTTCAAAGTGCCTCAGTGTGCTTGTACCAATTGTGATGCTACTTTGTCCCTTTCCACTATTCTGAAGTGTTTATTGTGCTCTTTGTATCACTATGCCCTTCTCATGGTGGTGGTTTCTGGTATTCATCCTGCCACTGTATATACTCTTTGACTCACTTCTGATGCCACTGGGGAGGGGGAAGGTGAGTTGTGACACTCTTTATAGCTTGTAGTGCTGTTGCAGATGCCTGTCAACAGGTTTCAAGCAGGTTCGATTGAATATAGATAGCAAATTTTATTGCTACATTGCAAAATAGTTTCCCCCATAGAACTTTATGGGGACAAAGGGGATGAATGTACAAATGGTTTTGTTCCCAAAGACTAACCAAACAGGTATATTCAGATGGACAAAAATGAGCCCAGAAATCTTTGGTGCACATATTTCTAGGAAATATTACTAAAGTCAAGCCTGTTGTTTACTTCCTCTCAGAACACTATTGCTACCCAAATTAAGAAGGAGAGATCAAAACTAGTATCATTTTTCCAGGAATAACAAAAGCCTGTGAATTTCAACTCAAGCTGAATTATTCAATTTGTTTAATAATGACGTGCAGCATGATATGGGAAGCAAGATACCTTTTGTTTTTTGATTCATGAGCAAGCGGAAGGGGAAAGTAGGGACAAGACTACACCTTCATCCCAAAACCCAAAATTAGACAAGCAAAGATCCTGGATTTGCTTGCTCTTCAGGCATTGGAACCGCCGGGTGATACGTCTACTTCGTCAGAATACGCAGGAGACTGTTCCCTCTCTGGCCCTGACATCTCATTAAGCCCCGGTGGCAGGCCCTTTGCTTCTCTGCAGCATGTCGGATGTCCTAGTAGGTCTTGGTCAGGAGGCCAACCAAAGTGGTATGGAGCCCTGCCTGGCTGGGGGAGAGTTAACCAGGGTTAAAGGAAGACAAGCCAGAAGTACTTTGCAGGAAATATAAGTGTGGGGACCAATGGAAGCTGATCATGCAACTGGCATGACTGCTCCCTTGAGTCCCTCTACAGCAGCGGTTCTCAACCTGTGGGTCGCGACCCCCACGGGGGTCGCCACAGGATTTAACAGGGGTCACCTCACTCCGCCAAGTTAAAAAAAACAAAAACAAAAAAACCCACACAAGTTGCTGCCACTGCCGAGTCCGCTTCTCGGCAGCTGCAAACTCACCGCCTCCAATCTTCTGCAGCCGCGGCTCCCTGCCTCTTAGGGAACGCGGCTGTGCCTGTGAAAACGTTGCGGAGCCTTCCCGTCTCTCGACGGGCTGCGTGCAGCATTGTCCCGCCTCCAAAGGAAGTGGTAAACAACTTCCTTTGGAGGTGGGACAATGATTCACGGAGCCCGTCGAGAGACAGGAAGGCTCCGCAACGGCTTCACAGGCACAGCCGCGGTTCCCTAAGAGACAGGGAGCCACGGCTGCAGAAGAATAGGGCAGTAGCAGGCAGACATAGGGAGAGGGGAGGAGGGGGCAGGGAACCTGCAACGGGGCTGACATGGGGGAGGGATGGGGCTGACATGGGTGAGGGAGGGGGCTGACATGGAGGGATGGATGGAGGGATGGATGGAGGGCTGACATGGAGGGATGGGGCTGACATGGACTGAGGGGGGCTGACATGGAGGGATGGATGGGGGGCTGACATGGACAGAGGGGGGCTGACATGGACTAAGGGTAGAGACCGGGGGACATACTGGACAGACGGGATAAATGCTGGGCAGAGGGGAGAGACAGTGTGGGTTAGGATTATAATGGGCTGATGGAGGGGCTAGTGCTGGTAATGGGAAGATCAGGGGGGGCTAGGACTGGTAATGGGTTGATTAGGGAAGGCTAGGACTGGGAATGGATTGATTGGGGGGTGGGTGGGACTGGTAATGGGCTGATAGGGGGGTAGGACTGATAATGGACTGATGGGGGGCTAGCATTGGAAATGAGCTGATCGGAGAGGTTAGGACTGGAAATGGGCTGATTAGAGGAGGCTAGGACTGGAAATGGGCTGATGGGGGGGGTAGGACTGGTAATGGGCAGATTAGGGGAGCCTAGCACTGGTAATGGGATTGAGGGGGGACTAGCGCTGGAAATGAGCTGATTAGGGGAGGCTAGGACTGGTAATGGGCTGATGGGGTGGGGTAGGACTGGTAATGGACTGATGAGAGGCTAGCATTGGAAATGAGCTGATCGGGGGGGCTATGACTGGAAATGGGCTGATTAGTAGAGGCTAGCACTGGTAATGGGGTTGAAGGGTGACTAGCACTGGAAGTGAGCTGATTGGGGGGCTTCGACTGGGAATGGGCTGATGGTGGGGAGGGGAGGATAGAGATGCTGGCCCTGGAAGAAAATTGGGGGCTAAGGCTACAAATGGGCTGATACAAGGGGATGGGAGAATGGGACTGGAAGGGAGTGGATCTGAGAGGGGATGCCATGGTATTTTTACTAGAAGGGACTGGTCAGTGGGGAAGGAGGGGGACTGGAAGGGAATGGACACCAGTGGCAAGTTGACATTGGAAGGTACTTGGATTGAGGATTGCAAAGGGGCTGATACTGGGGAGGTTACTGGGACTGGAAATAGGCTGATGGAAAGAAGTGAAGAAAACGAAAGAAGAGATAAGAAATGGCAGATGGGACCATAGACCACAGAAACAGAGCTAAGAGAAGACAGGAATGCAGAAGCCTCAGATCGGGATCAGCATGATCAGAGAATAAATTGGTCAGACAACAAAGGTAGAAAAAATAATTGTATTTCATATTAGTGATTTGACTACAAAATCATAATAATTTTGAAATCAAATATTGTTACTTGTTCTTGTGATTAATTATTGTGGTTTAAATAAGTAAATTTTATAAATAAAAACATATTGCAGAGGCCTATAATATATTAATAATTCATCAAATGATTACAGTGACAATGCATTAACGGTAAATGAAGAGAGACACATTTGATTATATCATTGGGGGTCATCACAAGTTGACCAATGGTAAAAGGGGTCACGGTACAAAAAAGGTTGAGAACCACTGCTCTACAGTGAGTGCCAAGGAAATGGTGAGAGTGGTAGAGGTGCAAACTTCTGTCAGTGATATTAAGAGGAAAGCTCCACTTAAGAAGGCCCCTAATGTGACTTTGAAAATTGTTTGGCAGGCAGTTGTATTTATTCCAGTGAAAAGAGGCTGTAAAATACAGTATGCCTGTCTCTCTCTTTTCCTGAGACTTTTTTTTCCCCTTACTTATTCCTCCTGGATGTTATGTTTCCCCTATATTGTGGTTTGATTTGCACTTCTTTTTTTTGTTTTTCATTTCTTTTCATGTATGTTTATTTATTTCTTGATTTCTTTATTGCAAATATCTTGCTTGTAAATTTTTGATTTTCCCAAATAAATAATAATTATGAGGTGTTCTGCATTTGTGTACTTTGCATCTCATTATATGTAAAAAAATGCTGACTTAAAGTTATGTACATTAAAGTAAAATAACACGTTAAATGGTAAAGTCTTCATTAAATGTCAAATATTGTGCATTATTCCCTTAATACACATTAGCAACTACCTGTTATAGGCATCTATGGGGTCCTTTTACTAATGGGCGCTAGAGTGTTGCACCTAATGCACCAAAAGTGCTGATATTATGGAATATTAGGTGCAACACCACTGCATTAACTGAAATGCTAACATGAAGCATTTACCTCTAACATGGGCAGTACTAGAGTTGGTGCACTTAACTCCACCTATTGAGGTGGCCTTAGGAGAACCCACGCTAATGCAGTTAGCGCACTGTGTGAACCCAGCGCTAACTGTGCTGAGCTCACCACACCCACTCTCCACCCCCAACTATCCACTCGCAACCCTAACACAGGTTGCACAGTTAGGGCGGGAATCATCCACCCAACTGTCATGGTCCCACGCTAGCTGGCAATGTGTGTCCCAGCATGCCTTCAACACGCACCAGAACATGTGTTGCCAGCTAGTGCCCATTAGAAATAAACCACCTATGTGTCTTTATAAACCTAACCTCAAAATAGGTGCCTAGTTAGCCTTCACACAGGTAGCCAATTATAAAATTGCTTTCTCTAAGGCGGTCTTTCACTAAAAGGTGCTAGCTGTCAGTACATGTTCCGGCACACTCTGAAGGTACACTGGGACACATATTAATAGAAAATGCAGGACTATGACAGCATGGGCCAATTTCCACACTAACTGTGAATGGTGCATTGAGGTGGGAAGGGGGCAGAGAGGGGGCATGGTGAGCTCTGTACAATTAGCACATTGTAAACACTGTGGCTAAATGTGACATTTGCAATTAGCGTGGGTTCACCTAATGCCACCTCAATAGTGCACCATGACATTTGTATGTCACATTAGGACACAGTGCTCTGCATTAACTGCTGGAAACATACTTCCCTTGCCCCCAACAGTTAACATGATGGTACTGCACCTCAACCACCATAGTTTTGGAGCTATTGGCATGTTACACTTTGGCGCCCTTTAGTAAAAAACCCTTTAAGTCTGAAATTTGGATGAATCAACCACCAAATGCATGAACTATGCTGTCAAATGTGTTTGCTTTCTTGATCATTTTGAAAATAAATATATATTTCAATATCTAAGGAAACATTTTAATAAAGTATTCAAGGTTGAGAAATCAGAGGTCTTCTAGAGTTTCCTTTCTAATTTACTTGTAAATTTTATCCTTAAAAATAATACTGGAAGCAAATGTAGAAACAGGAAGGTTCCCATCAGAAATATGTGAATAACCACTTAAGAAGCTGAAGTGCAGGAAATAAATGTATGTTAGTTGATAATAATTCATAAAGTTTTAACCAGTATGTGAATGTTTTTTTTACTACCTGCTATAATTCAAACTGCAACGATGACAAATAGAATTACGGAATGTATTTACATTTTCAGAAACAACTTAATGTGAAATATACTAGGTAATAACCTGCTGAGTAAGACTATTATGGAAGCAGTTGAATGAGAAAATTAACTAGTTAATAAGAATGTACACAAGGGAAAAATATTGGTCCATTTTTGTGTTCACTTGACTATTTTGCCCACAATCGTTATACATTTTTGGGTTCATTTTTCACATTCATTTTATTTTAAAAAACTTAACACTCTAGAACTTTTTACCATTTGTTAGTCAACATGTGCTAATTCACAGGGTAACACATAGTAAATCAATTTAATATGCAATGACTATTTTAAGACACACCAATGAACTAAGGGGCATATTTACTAAAGCATGGTAAGTTTTTATATTCATCACGTTATGTTGTTGGGGCATATACTTGAATTATAGACAAGGCTGTATACTTTCCCCCTACCTGTTTAATTTATATGCAGAACAAATCATCAGAGAAGCAGGATTGTATGAAGACAACAGAGGTGTGAAGATTGGTGGAAGACTCATCAACAACCTTCGCTATACTGATGATACCACATTACTGGCTGAAAGTGAAGATGATCTGAAACATTTGCTTCTCACAATCAAAGAACATAGTCTCAAAATGGGCCTGCACCTTAATGTAAAGAAGACAAAGATCATGACAACTGGCATTATCAACAGGTTCATTGTTGAAGGAGAAGAAATTGAAATCGTGAACAACTTTAACCTACTTGGATCAACTATCAATAAAGAAGCAACAAGCAGTCAAGAAATCAGACGACGCATTGCGCTTGGCAGAATGGCTATGAAAGACCTAGATAAGATTCTCAAGAGCAGAGATGTCTCTCTCCATACAAAGATTTGACTTGTTCAAGCCATGGCATTTTCAATAACATCATATGGATGTGAAAGCTTGACAGTGAAAAAGATAGACAGGAAGAAAATTGATGCCTTTGAATTATGGTGCTGGCGGCGAATATTGTGTATACCATGGACTGCCCGAAGAACAAACCAGTCGGTAGTAGAGGAGATCAAACCTAAGCTTTCATTAAAAGCTCAGATGGCAAGACTTTGACTTTCATACTTTGGACACATCATGCGAAGAGAAAGATCATTAGAGAAAGACATCATGCTTGGCAAGATAGAAGGTCTGCGCAAAAGAGGAAGGCCTACAATGAGATGGATCGAGACAATAACAGCAGCTACGGGTACCAGTCTGTCAACAATGAGCCGCCTGACTCAAGACCGAACACAATTTTGGATAGCTATCCAGAGGGTTGCCATGAGTCGACTCCGACTCGACGGCACTTAACAACAACAACACGTTATGTGCAAAAAATAATGCACAGTAAGTGAAAAGCCTATGCGCTAGTTGTCAGTGGTTAGTCCAGCAACTGCCCAGCAGTTGAAACACAGGGCAGACACTTGCCATATTAGAACATGGTCCATGCCTCAGCAGATAATGTGGGTGCACCAGCAAAATGAAAAAGAAAATGCAACTGCCATGGAAGCACAAAGCAACCCCGATCTGATTCTTCCCATTTTCAAGACACATCTGGAGAGCAAAACCCAACTAGTCAACACTCACCCAGACAGCAAGATCCTTCAATCAGGGACCCCCAGTCCAGACCCCCTAACATTAACTCCACACAAGGCAGACTCCCTTCCCTGAATATCTACCCAGGACAATTTCTTCTATCCACTGACCCCCTGGGACTTGCATGCAGATCTCCCTGATAATCTACTGAACCAGAGCAAGAGTGGTCCCCTCTGCTCACACCTTAATAACTTCTGGGTTCCAAAATGGTGGCAATGACCTCTGACAGTAATCTTGTAGTACTACTGCTAGGGACAACCTGCCATATGAGGATTGCTCTTAGCCAAATGGTCAGAATATATCTAGCTAAAGTTAGGTGGATAAAGGTTTCAGTCAATAAACCTCTGAATTTATTTAGTTTGAATTTGTCTGTCTAGCGCTAAATATTGAGAATGCCCTGGAATCCCCATGCCCCAGGAATGCTGCAAGTGCTGCTTCTATCTGGGTAAATTTTGTACATGCTACAACTTGTCCTTATACAATTTAGTTTGCCTAGTGGTTGGGCCAGCCCTGCTTACATTTCCTCAAAGTGATCATATTTCTAATTATTTATATGACTATCACACAATCAACATGTTCTTTTAGGTTATACAACAATAAATATAAGATATCATCAGTATAGTACATGAAAATATAAAACAGGAAAAATACTCATAGAAACGCTTCCATCAATAGTATCCTGCTCCTCTGCATAAATTAGTTTTCCAGGCATCCACCATGAATTACTCATTACTAAAATCTTTCTTAATGAACCATGTCTTACCAACCCTCCTAAAGGTCATGCAAGCTGTGCAAATATTATATTTAGTAGGCAAAACATGCCATAAGTAAGGGACCATTACAGAAAATGCATTATGTGGATCATATGATGCTCAGAACTAATAATCAGCAGGCACTAAGGGCTTCTGTTTGACTTGGCCTTAAAAATCTAATTTTTGTCATATTTTCTAGTATTATATTTAGATTGAGATTCTCTTACTAAAGAGCGCTAATACTTTGCACTTACTGTGTGATAATCACCCAAATTACTATGCGGAAACCTCAACACCACCTGTGTAGTACAGATGTCCATTCGTTAGTGCATATACAGCTCATTATTTATTTATTTGTGTTTATACCATTTAAACTAAAGATCTAGTCAATTTACAGAGAACTAGCAATTACAGGGAACTTATAATGTTTATACATAGAATATGAGTGAAGTTGAACTGAACATTCAGTACAAAGAGCAAAATATATACAGTATGAACTAAAGAGTAACAAGTTACAAAATTCCATATTTACTTATGTACAGGTTTTTGCACAATACTAATGGGGACTGGGGTGGATACCAGCAGGGGATAGGTAGTAAGGGGAGAGTGTGGTTAGAGGAAGGGCAAGATGGATAAGACCTATGTCTCAGGTAGATTGGGAGGGGTAGAGAGACTTAGCCTTCATTTCCAAGGCGTAAAATAGAAGAGTTCCTTCCTGAAATCTGTGAAGTCAGATATGGCACAAATTTCTGCTGGTAATGAATTCCACATGATCAGTGCCTACATGGAAAAGGCACTATTTGATGTGGATTTGCTACTTTGTAGGGTTGTGGTGGGTACTATTAGCAAATTTTGGTGTGGTGATCTCCTGGATCTGTTTGAGTGGGTTTTCTGTAGAAGTGACTTGTCCTTTCCTTAGTGCATATACAGTTCATTAAGATACCCTAAAAAATTTAGTGCACATTAAATTGCTTCTAATGTGTTAATAAAATTAGCATGCTGTAATTCATCAGTTGGTGCACATTCAATAAATGTATGATTGGAAATGTGCAATTTTCCAGAATATGGTGGGCGTGGGCACATCTAGAACGATCATGTTTACCCATCTCCGTTAATATTAGCATGGTCAGTTTTTTCCACTCTATGGCCTGTGCCTCCACCCGTGTGTGTGCCTCATGCTGGATATGGTCATGGGTCAGCTGGTCCCTCATCAGAGACTTTTGGCAAAACTAAAGAGTCATGGGATAGGAGGCTGTGTACTATGGTGGATCAGGAACTGGTTAAAAGATAGAAAGCAGAGGGTAGGGCTAAATGGCCAATTTTCCCAATGGAGAAAGGTGAATAATGGTGTACCCCAGGGATCTGTGCTGGATCCGCTGCTTTTTGACATATTCATAAATGACCTGGAAAGGGAATAACGAGTGAGGTTATCAAATTTGCAGATGACACAAAACTTAAGTTGTTAAAACCCAAGAGGATTGTGGAAAATTGCAAGAGGATCTTGATAAATTGGAAGACTGGGCATAAAAATGGCAGATGGAATTTAATGTGGACAAGTGCAAAGTTATGCAACTAGGGAAGAACAACCCAAACTATGGTTACACAATGCAAGGTTCCACATTAGGAACCACCACCCAGGAAAAAGATTTAGGCGTCATTGTGGATAACATGTTAAAACCCTCGGCCCTTTGTGCAGTGGAGGCCAAGAGAGCAAACAGAATGCTAGGTATCATAAGGAAAGGAATGGAAAATAAAACAAAAGATATTATAATGCCTCTATATCGTTCCATGGTGATACCGCACCTTGAATATTGTGTGCAATTCTGGTCGCCGTATCTTAAAAAGGATATAGCGTTATTAGAAAAGGTACAGAGAAGAGCCACCAAAATGGTAAAGGGGATGGAAGGATACTCCTATGAAGAAAGGCTAAAAAGGTTAGGGCTCTTTAACATGGAAAAGAGACAGCTGAGGGGAGATATGATAGAAGTCTATAAATTAATGAACGGTTGGAACGGGTAAACGTAAATCAATTGTTTACGTTATCAGAATACAGAAAGACTAGGGGACATGCAATGAAGCTACAGGGTAAACTATTTAAGACTAATAAAAGAAAATATTTTTTCACTCAACGTGTAATCAAACTCTGGAATTTGTTACCGGAGGATGTAGTATAGGCTGCTAGTGTAGCTGGGTTTAAAAAAGGTTTGGACAAGTTCCTGGAGGAAAGGTCCATAAACCATTATTAAGAAGGGACCCAGGATATCAATGCTTGACCCAGTACAAGCATTGTGGAACCTGTGTCTTTTGGGGGAAACTGCTAGGTACGTATGACCTAGATTGGCCACTGTTGGAAACAGGATACTGGGCTTGATGGACCTTGGTCTGACCCAGTATGGCATATCTTATGTTCTTATGTTCTTATGAACAGCATGTTGGCCGTGCAACGCCGGATACATCTACCTGCCATTCCATAAACGAGGGTGCATCTATACCTGCGGAGGCAGAATTGGTATGGAACTGTGCCTGTCTCTGATATAAATGTGTCCGCGGGCCGGACATGGATTTTGTGTAATCGGCCTTTGTCTCCACCCCAAGAAATTAATGCCCCAGTAACCGGTTCTGAAGATAACAAGGCTGGGTATGTGAATGGGTATAGCGTAGTTACTCATCTGTAACAGGTGCTCTCCGGGGACAGCAGGAATCAGGCCTCACATATGGGTGATGTCGGCACTGACGGAGCCTTTACAGAAGCATCCTCCCAGCTTTCAAAGAAAGCCTTCGGGAGATGCCATCACGCATACATGGTCCCCTTCCCGCCCAAGAGTGCCATCTTGCTCAGTCAGATGACATAGCTAAAAGACGGCAAAACAATAAAAGATGGTAAAGGAGCAACTCCAAGGGGAGGAGAGAGGGCTATGAGGACTGATTCCTGCTGTCCCCGGAGAACACCTGTTACAGCTGAGTAATTATGTTTTCTCTGGGAACAAGCAGGAAGTCAGTCCTCACATATGGGACTCCCCAGCTACAGGCTACTGAAAGCCCATAGCAAAAAATGGGCTCCCTCACAGGGAGACGCACGCAGCAGCAATTTAGTCCATGTACACAGACCACAGTAGGACCCCTGTGTCTGATGAAAGCAGCACTCCGGTAGCCTGAACACAGAAGGGTCGGAGGGTAGGAGTTGCCTAAACTCCAAAAAGGTTATGGAGCACAGCCTGGCCAAAGGCACTGTCCCATCAGGAATCTCTTTCCAGACAGTAATGGATTGTGAAGGTATGGACTGAAGACCAGGTGGCGGTCCAGCAGATGTCCACCATCGGCATGGAGTGCAAGTTTGCCACCGAAGCCGCCATGGCCCCGACATGTGCTCTGTGATGTGGCCTTCCAGCGGGAGCCTCACCTGCTCATAAGTGAGGGCGATACAGTCCGCCACCAATGTGGACAGAGTCCGCTTGGTCACTGCCTTCCCCAGCCTACTGGGTTTGTAGGAGATGAAAAGCTGAGAGGCCTTGTGGTGGCCCTGAGTGCGTTGGATGTAGAAGGACCAAGCCCTCTTACAGTCCAAGGTGTAGAGGACCATCTCTGCCCGAATGGAATGGGGTTTTGAAAAGAAGGCAGGGAGCAGCACTTCCTGGTTGAGATGGAAGGGTGACATCACCTTCGGCAGGAATTTGGAGTGCATGCGAAGCACCACTATGTTCTTGTAGATACCAGGGCCTGAAGCTTGCTAACTCTGTGAGCGGAGGTGAGCGCAACTAGGAAAGCCACCTTCCATGAGAGGTAGCAATGGTGGCAGGTAGCCAAAGATTTGAAGGGCGGGCGATTGAGCTGCCTCAACACCACATTGAGGTCCCATTTGGTTGCCGGGTGGGGGGGGGGGTAGACTGGGGGCTTCAATAAGAGCAGGCTCCAAAGAAAATGGGTCACCAATGGCTGGACCGAGAGGAGCTTACCATCCACCGGATGGTGGTGCGCTGCCAAGGCAATGACGTGCACCCAGACAGAGTTTGACTTGAGCCCAGACTGAGAGAGGTGGAGAAGGTACTGTAACACCAGAGCCACCAGACAGGAGAAAGGGTCAGCTCCACGATCGGCGCACAAAACAGAGAACCTGTGCCATTTCAGGGCATAAGCCTTCCTAGTAGAGGCCTTGCGAGAGGCCAGCAGAATGTCCTCTGCTTCAACCGGAAGGTTAAAGGCGGCTAGAGTGACCCTCTCAGCAGCCAGGCTGTCTGCAACAGGGACCTCAGGTTGGGGTGCAGTAGAGAGCCCCCCTCCTGAGACAGAAGTCCCAGGGTGGTCCCCAATGGGATGGGGGTGTCCACTATCAACTGTAGAAGTAGCGGGATCCATGGTTGCCTGGGCCACCAAGGAGTTAACAGGATGAAAGAGGCCCTGTTGCGGAGGGTCCTGAACAAGGTCTTGGCGATTAGTGGGGTAGGAGGGAAGGTGTACATGAGGCCTCCCGACCATGAGACCAGGAACACGTCCGCTAACATCCTGGAGGGGTGGGCTTGTCGGGAGCAGAAGTGGGGCAAATGAAAGTTGTCTAGGCTGATGAATAGGTCCATCAGGGGTTCTCCTCAGAGCCCAGGGGTCCAACTGCCACTCGTATGACTGGAGAACTCTGCTGAGCCTGTCGGACAGCTGGTTGTCCTGCCTGGGCAGATACACTGCCTGCAGGAGGATACCCTGTCGGACTGTGCACGAGCAGAAGGCTAGAGCCTCCTAACAAAGGATACAAGACCCCGTGCCCCCTTATTTGTTCACATAGAACATTGCCACTTGGTTGTCCATCTGGACCAGAACTGGCTGGTCACACAGGTGGTGACAGAAAACCCTCAGGGCTAGGTGTATGGCTCGGAGCTCCAGGAGATTGACCTGCTGGGTTCTCTCGTCTGGTGACCATTTACTGTGAGTGCAGAGATCTCCGCAATGGGCTACCCAGCTGAGCAGGAAGATGTCCGTGGTGAGGACCCTGGAGGGGCTTGAGACCTGAAAATGCATGCCCACCTTGAGATGCTGGGGAGACTGCCACCAGACCAGTGAATCCGCCAATTGGTGGGTCATGGAAATCCTGTCCCGTAGGCGGCCAGTGGCCTGAGACCACTGGTTCTGGAGACATCACTGTGCCGCCCTCATGTGGAGGCAAGCGTCTGGGGTGACGTGGACCAGCTCGGTCCTTGGGCAAGAAAGCCTTCGACTGGAGAGTGTCAATCCTTGCTCCAACGAACTCCAGACACTGTGTCGGAAGGAGGTGAGACTTGGGGTAGTTTATGACAAACCCCAAGTGCTGTAGGAGCTGGATGGTACATGGGGTGGCCTGCTGCACCTCTGAGGATGTGCCCCCCTTTATGAGCCAGTCGTCCAGATAGGGAAAGACAAAGACCCCCTGGAGCCGGAGGAAGGCGGCTACGACTGCCAGGCATTTTGTGAAAACTCTCAGGCAGAGGCCAGGCCGAAGGGGTGCACCCTTACTGGAAATGCCAGCCCCCCACTACAAACCGTCGGTACTGCCAGTGGTTGGGGAGGATAAGGATGTGAGTATAAGCATCCTTGAGGTCTAAGGAGCACAGCCAGTTTCCCTGATGGAGGTATGGCAGCAATGTTCCAAGGGAGAGCATCTTGAACTTCTCCCTCACTAGGAATTTGTTGAGGTTGCGCAGGTTGAGGATGGGCCTTGGGTCCCCTGTCCTTTCTGGCATGAGGAAGTACCTGGGGTAGAATCCCTTGCCCTTGAGATGGTGGGGCACCGCTTCCACCTCTTTGTCCTCGAGAAGACCTGCCAACTCCTTCAGAAAAATGTCCCGGTGAAGGGGAGACCTGAGGAGCTCTACAGGTAAAAAAGGGGGAGGTGTCCGAGTCAGATGGAGGATGAAATCCTCCCTGACCACCCGAAGTGCCCAGGAATCGGTGGTGATGGACAGCCACCGCCAGGCATAGAGGGCCAGACATCCCCCTGTGGGCTTCTGATCTCCTTTGAGTAGAGAGGCTATGCTCAAGGAGTCAAAAACTGCCCCCTGGCTGGGCCGGGGCCACTGCCTGGGGCTTTGGAGCCTTCTGCTTACGTGGGCCATTCCCATGTCCCTTGGCCTGCTGACCCTGTTGGGGAGCTGGGGAGGCCTGATAAGGTGGGTAGTTTTGGTAAACAGCTCCCTTCCTTGGGTAGAAGGACATTTTACCCTAGCCCTTCCATCGGGGAGGGGCAGTGGTCTTTTTAGAGAGCCTGGTCCTCATCATGAACTCGGTCTCCAGCTCAGCAGCCTTGTCGGTCATGGGTTTGCCAAAGAGGTTCTCTCCTTTGCAGGGGACATTGACCAATTTGTCCTGAACCCACTGCTTGAGGTCAGACAACTGTAGCCAAGCTTGGCAGTGTGCACTGATGCCTGCCGCAGTTACCCAGGCCACTGAATCGAACCCGTCAGGCCGCTCAAGACATTAATTTGGAGCATTCATGGAGTGCCTTGGCCAGGTTCTTGAACTGCTGCAAAGGTTCCTCGGGGAGACCAGCTAAGAACCCGGCAAGTTCCTTCTTTAGGTCTCTCAGGTACATGCCCATGTATAGCTGGTAGGCCTGGTTGAGGCAGATGAGCATCGAACCCTGGTAGCACTTTCTGCCGAGGGCATCCAAGATGCGGGCTTCCCTGCCAGAAGGCACAGAGGAGTGTGTCATTTTGCTTTTCTGCCGATGCATGGCCGACTCCACCACCATGGAGTTATGCAGCAGCTTTGACTTTTGGAAGCCCGGGCTCTGGCGGATTCAAAACATCGAGTCGAGCCGTTTGCTCACCACTGGAACTGAGGCCAGTGTCTCCCACATTCGGAGCATCAGCCGTTCCAGGATGGGAGGGATGGGCACCATGAGCGGTTTCTGTGGAGGGGCCTCGTACTGGAGGGTTTCCAAATCATCCGCCCAAGGGTCTTCCTCTGACTCAGTCGAGAATGCCAGGGCCTTAGACATGTCCTTGACAAAATCCAGGAAGCCCATGTCCTCAGGCGGGGACCGCCGCTGAGGCTCCAAGATGGGAGAGTCAGAAGAAACGTTACGGTGGTGATGGGTATCAGGGGACTTCTCGTCCTCCATCTCCCACTCGGAGTTGTCAGTCGAGGACTCATAGGAGGGCTGCTCTGTGGGCCTCGGGGCCCCTGAAGCCCTGTAGCCGGTGCCCAGCAAACTTGCCGGGAATGACAGCGATCCCATCAAGCAAGACTCAGAGCACAACCTTGGCCGAGGATCAACTCGAGGCCGAAGGACCTTGAGGATCGGCTCGGCCTCCAGTGACATCTTCGACATTAAGGGACTGGTGGTTGATGCGGATGAACTGGTCATGCCGGACAACAGTGCCCGCTGCTGGTCCATGAAGGCAGACAAACTGTGCTCCAGGGCCACCATTCTGGACTCCAGACCAGAAGGCTTCGCAGCTTTTGGTGCGGGCACTGAGGGACTCGGGCCTGATGTCAATTCCCCCGAAGAGGAATCCTCGACAAGGATGGTGTCTAGGGACTGAGGCCAGTCCACAGTCGGATCCTTTCGGGGAACCTTCGCAGTCCGCTCCTTCTCCGATGCCTCAGATGAAAGTCTCAGACTGCGGTATTGGGCCTGGGGAGTCCCCAGCCGGTCAGAACAATCCAAGGACGCCGCCTTCATGGGTTTCTTCTTCTTCCTGGGTTCCCTCGAGGGAGACCCCCTTTCTGAGGACCCATGACGAGGCTCGGGTTTGGAGGGCTCTGTCTGAGATGTTGGGGCCTCAGAAGAGGCCCTGGCCTTCGGAGGCATCTGGGAATTGGGGAAAAACTTATCGTGTTACTGCTGGCAGCTCTTGAGGGCCTTTATGGACATCCTCTTACAGAGACCGCAGGCTGCCGGGTCGTGGTCTGGCCCAAGGCAGTGGAGACAGCAGTTGTGTGTGTTGGTCAAAGACATGATTTTAGAGCACCGATCACACTTCTTAAAGCCACTGGTAGGTATGGGGGAAAAAAGTACCCCTGCAAGGTCGAAGACTCTCCGGGCTGCCAGCAGGAGAAAAAAGTCACAAAGATGCCAGAAAAGAAAAGAATGAAAGATTACAAAAAATAAAAAATAAACCGAATCTGACGCCAAGGCACCGAGGTCAGTAGGTGGGAAGAATACCGGTGCAATACCAGAGGCGAATATGAAACTCGGAGAGAGAAAAATCAACTTTTTCTGGGGAGAAGTCCGACAACGTCTGAAGGGCGCCGCGGAAAAAAGGAGACTGAGCTAGATGGCACCCTTGGGCGGGAAGGGGACCATGCATGCATGGTGGTATTTTCCAAAGGCTTTCTTTGAAAGCTGGGGGGATGCTTCCGCGAGGGCTCCATCGGTGCAGACGTCACCCATATGTGAGGACTGACTTCCTGTTTGTTCCCGGAGAAAGGCCATTTTACAAATGTGGACATCCCTGAATTGCATGGCCTCAGAACTAGAACTTGGGATATTAATATATTTGGAGTATGTATTTATGCACTGGTTTCTCTGCGCAGGAAATAATTATAGACTCAGGAGTAATTTGTGGAAATATTTCTGCACAGAAAGAGTGGTAGAAGCGTGGAATAGTCTCCCAGTGCAGGTAGTAGAGACAAAAACTATATCTGAATTCAAGAAAGCATGGAACAAATACAGAGGATTTCTAAAGGAAAAAGGACTGCAGAGCTTAGTGGTTCATATGGAAGGGCAGGCTGGATAGGCCATATGGTCTTTATCTGCTGTCATGTTGACCTTCCTCCCCCGGACTCCAGACCTCCCCTGCTCTGTCCTTTTTTCTAGCTCTTTTATGAATGTTTACCTTTCTTATCTGCATATGGCATTCTTTTCTATCTGATTTTTGGAATGATTTTTGGAATTGTACACCGCCCTGCTATTAGAAGGTGTGGTATATCAAGTAAGCAATAAACAAACACACTTGTGGGATAAAAACACATTATGCACGTTCCCTGGGAAGCATTACATCCATGAAATAAACACTTTTTTCACCTTATTTGTGGTCAGGATTAATTATAGGCATGGACTACTCACCAACCAGGGCCAGATGTGCTTGTGTTGTTCTGAAATCACACTGCAATATGCATCTCCCTTGCTTCTCCCGGGCCACGCCTCCACCATGCCCCATTGCTATATGAACATTCTCATGCTGGGGCTGTCTATATACCTGGCTTCTAAAGTGGCTCAGGGGCGTCTTCATGCTTTGCACAGCTAAGTGCCTGTTTTCAGACATACAACTAATGAATAAGGCTTCTAAAATACCCCCCACAATGTACATACTTTTAGCATTCCAGAGAAGGTGGAGGGCCAGATCCAGTGCGTTTTGCAGCAAAATAGCTGCCAGACATTTGAATAGATTTTTGAAAAAACAGTATGTGATGCAAGTAGCTAGGGATAAAGAGGAGCTTTATTTTGGTGAAAAAGTGAATTTGTATCTTCCAGAACTTTTCTACTGCAATCTGAAAACTGCATCAATGATATAGAGAGACCAAATGACAGGTGCATCGGAATGAGATAACATATGATATGCTTTTTTTCCTGCAGTATTGAAGCGGTGCTACACAATAACATAGACATTTTTAAACCTCCTGAGGAAGCACTGAAATTTGTTGGCACAATGGGCTGAGCTGAATTGATGTATTGGACATGCTGAGGGTAATTTTATAAACACATGTGCATTTTTGGAGCCTATTTAAAAAGGTGATAAAGCAGAAGTGAAAGATGTACCACAGTCTAATCGTGCCTAGATCAATGCCCTGATATGTAAATCATAGTAATCTATAATTTTCGTGCATAGATTAAGGCCCCACCTATGCTCTGCTCAAGCTCCGTCCCATTGCACATCCTGTTTGAAAGTATGCTTGACCTATATCTGGGTAATTTGCCCAGAACTACTGTAAGTACAGTGCATAGTTGTCTTCTCTAAGTGCTAAACCACCATTAATGAGAAATAATGGCCTATTAGTCTCCCAATTTTTCAAGGTGCTCTTGTCATTTTTCCAAATTGCGTTTTAAGAACTTTGAAAATTTTGTCATCTGCAGATCTGATCACCTCACTTGTTATTCTCCAAAAAGGGCCCATTTTTTTAAGAAGAATTTGTTTTAGAATGGATTTAGGGTTTTTAAAAAATGTTTTAAG
This sequence comes from Ichthyophis bannanicus, assembly GCA_033557465.1. Taxonomy (NCBI): domain Eukaryota; kingdom Metazoa; phylum Chordata; class Amphibia; order Gymnophiona; family Ichthyophiidae; genus Ichthyophis; species Ichthyophis bannanicus. Next base: position 727,388,878 of record CM066036.1, on the reverse strand, counting down.
CTTATGCAGCCTCATTTCTGTGGCGCTGTCCATCAAGTTACTTCAGCAGAAAAGCTGGTTCAAAAGGCACCCCGCTGCCCATTCAAGTCCTCTGCCCAGCATTGTTCGTCAGGGTAAGTTTTCTGGGAATCTTTTTAGCTTTTTTGGACAGCATTGGCATTTTAATTAGTTTATTGGTGTGATTAGGGTTGTCTGTCCCTGCCTAATTTTAGCACATCTGGACTACCTGTGTTTGGCGATTTGTTTTCCTGAATCAGGGAATTTGTGATGGATGAATATTTATAATGTTTTGGTATGGTCTTCAGCTATCTGCTGTTATATTTATGTGGCCTTGCTTCATTCAGGACCTTGTGATAGCCAGTTAGGAGTGCAGTGTCAGCTTGTATGGCCACACTGTCCCACTGACTGGCATGAGTTTAGGGATTGCAGAAGAGTGCGTGTGCTTCATTGGCCATTATGTTTTCTCTGTGGATGACATGGCTGCTCCTCTTGCTATTTTTTTAGTTCAGTTTGTCTGGAATAGATGAGCTGCGCCACTGTTATGGAAAAAAAAACTTCATTTGGCACATGATTCACACAGGTTTGGATATTTTTTGTAAGTTTCTATTCTTCTGGGCTAACAAAATTATTTGTCTTGCATATGTTACACACGAGGTGCATTTTCTCACACTGCCCTTGACTTTTAGATGCTGCCATTAGAGTTTGATTGTCCTCCGTAGGTGTAGTTTGCACATTGTGTCAACTGTTTTGTGTGATGTTCCAAATGAGGTTAGTTTACATATTTTATTTTACTTTTATTTTTGTTTTTATTTTATCTTTTCAGTATTTTGGTTTTATAGTTTTACGGTTTATTTTATTTCTTGAGTTTACATGGGTTTTATTTCATTTTTTACTGTATTTATTTTGAATGTGTTGGTGATGCCCTGCCTGTGTTCTGCCTCTGTTCATTACAGATTGTACCTCGCACCACTGGGAATTCTGTTCATCAGAAAGCTTTGTATTCATAATTGCTACCCTGACGCAGACTTCGCTGAAACATGGATTTTTATGTTTTTAATTGTATTTCTGTAGAATAAATTTGTCTTATACTTTTACAGTATCTGTTTTGACCACCAAGGATCACTTAATGCCACCTCAATAGGAGACAGTCACACTGTCTATGCACTTAGAGGCCTGTTTCCTAAAGGTTAACATGTGCTAAATGCCGCTGTACCCATACAAATAAATTGGTGCAACAGTACTTTGTCAACATTAATTAATCGTGTTAACCTTTAATAAACAATCCCCTCAATGCACTTAACACATAATAAAGGTTTATTCCTCTGCAATAAATATTAGGGCAAGTGCTGGAAGGCCCTCAATAGTTACCGCAGGGGCTGTGCAGTTACCACAGAGTAAGTGCAAATTTATTTTATTTTCTATTTATTTGATTTTCTATATCGCTCTTTTTCGCAGTCAGAGTGGTTTACATACAGTCATTACTCTACTATAATGAAAGGGCCCCACATTTAGATATTTTTTACATGTATTCTAAAATAAAAACCTGAAGATTAATTTTTCTTTCTTAAATTGAGTTAAATTGGATTAATTAATAAATAGAACTATAGAGAGCATTGCTTTCATTTAATTTTAAATAACATTCAATTTAGTATAGAAATGCCTTGAGAATAATAACACTCAAAACAGAGTATTGCCTGGATGAAAAACTACTCAAAATAGCACCACAATATCACAAAACCATTTCTGTCGGAAACCGCCGACCTGAGATAGAGAGGGGAAGAACTCTCCACTCTGTGTCGGCAGTAACCGTTTTTTCAAATTTTTTAATTAACATAAAGTGCTTGCAAAACTAATCATAGTGAAAACCACTTATCTGAAAAATGGGCCAGCTGGGCAGCACAAACGAACACAGCGACATGCATGTTTCGAGCCTACGAGAGGCCCTGTCTCAAGCTGTTCAGATGAAAAACGCGCCCATTGGGATTGGTCTGTGTCATCACAGCATTCATTTGTTTGGGGGGTTTTTTACTTTGAGAATAATAACAGCAGAAATGAACTTCTTCCAAATTAAAAAAGGATGTTTACCTTCAGTAACACATTTTAAGTGACAATTGATTCCATTATTACATTTATGAGATTAGCAGGAGAACATTTGTATTAAATACAATCCTGTTGCTACAGTGCAGCATATATTATATAACACAGTTCCTGTATGTGTCCATTTTAGAAGGCACTTAGCATTAAGAAAAAGCAACATATTGGGAATCAGCAGCTGAAAGTACCAAAATTACTAGAGTAGCATTGCATATTATCCTTGTGAGACTTTAAGTAGTTCTTTTAATGCAAATTCTGATGGGCCATTAGTTTTCATTAATGGAGGTTTGAGCACTTAGAGAAGACAACTATGTACTGTACTTAGTGCTGGGCAAATTGCCCAGATATAGTTCATCTATTACTGTTAATATAATAAATAGTGTTATAGCAATTAGAAGACTGATGATTTAGAAAATTTAGGTTTATATATATATATTTGAAGTCCCTTGAAGTGACACCTCTCAGTAGAGAAATTGTTCATTTGAAAAATATCTTTGAGAAACATTTACAAGCATGCTTTTAATATGGATATTAGACTAACATTACATAATAACATGCAATAATAATTATTATCCACATCACTATGTATTCTGTTATTTTTTTTAACTTTGCAAAATCAACAACCTATATTCATGAAATATACTAATGCCTAAAGGATGCTGTATTTTTTGATGATAATTAGGTTTTATAGTCAGTGTGATCTAAAAAATACTAATAAAGGCCATGTATCTATATATATATGTTTGCAGGTCCATATACAGTATGTATGTATTTTGGGCCTGATATTCAAAGGCACTTAATGATTTAAAAACCTGTAAACTTTGTAAATGCTACTATAGAGGGATATTCAGCTGCACTAACAGGCTGATGCAGAAAGCTAGAGTGGGCTTTACAAGCCCGTAACGCCACGTTTAAGCACATTTTTACAATTCTCCCCATGCAGGAAATAAGACTTCAACACCGGCGGAAAAACTAGTGACCAATTAATGCCATACATATTTAAATGAATACTTATTATTTAAATCTGCTGGGCTGGTGTGCAAATCATGGCTACACCTGATGCAGAGACAGGCGTAGATGATTTTACAATGAGCCATAGTGACAAAATTTTAATTGCAGGATCTGAGTAGAAGTAAACCTCTAATGCTGCCCCCAACAGTATTTTGATAGCACCGGGTGCTTTCCCCGATGCACAGATCATCTTCTCCCCCGTGCCGACAAAAAAAAGGATAAAGCTGAAGTGAAACCAGTTTTCTGGTGTTCCTGTACCATGAAGTTCATCAGTCTGTCATCTGCTAAGATAAGAAGTCGCTGTGTGCAGATAACGCTACTGTTTTTAAATAGCCAGGAAGCAGAGGGATTACCGAGGGAAAAATGCAAATTAGCCACCGGTGCTTGGGGACAGCAAGCCAAACTAGCGCAGAATTCTTGTGCGCATGTGTTTGGCTTGCTCTTCCAGTTTAATGCTGAGGTGGCTCATTTGCATTCACAGGGCTACCATGGTGGGTATTTACATATTCTAACCTTCCTGCATTGCATGTTAAAATGTGTGCGTTGTCAGGAATGTTAAACAATCGATCCAGCACGGGTCTAGCGCCGGCTTTCTGCATTGACCTGTAACACAGTTAGTGCTGCTGAATATCCTCTGGTTCCACTGCTACATGCTCTTATGCTCTCCGTGTAGAATCGGGATGTGTTTTGGGCATTCCAAGGCGGAGCAGAAGCGGTGCCCATTGCTGACCGGGCAGCAGTGATATTGAACTGTTGCCTAGTTAACGACCAGTGAGTAAAGATAGTCATGGGAAAAACTGGCCTATCTTTACCCATAGGAGCTAACCGGGCAGCGGCTCAGTATCTCCGCTTCCTGGTTAGCTTTTGTACCATGTGGAGCATTGCAGCAGACCTAGATATTCATTTTCGGTGGCCGAATATGGCCCCGGTATTGAATATCTCGGGTTAAGGATCAGCGGCAACAGCTAAGCGCTTTAGAGGCACATAGCCATCATAATTGAATATATAGCCCTTTATATATATATATATATGTGTGTGTGTGTGTGTGTGTATAACTGTCACATGCATTATGCGGGGAAGAGTGCAATTGCCATATAAAGAGTTTGGATGTAATCATTTCTTGATACGCAATTAGGAAAGAACTATTGTTTCGTCTGTAAGGAAAGGCTGAGACTTGTAGATAAACAAAGGACAGATGCAACACTAAGCAGATAATTTTATAAAATGACATTTACAAAAACAGTTGAAATAGGTATCTGTTTTCTAAAGGCAACATAGATATGTATACAGGGGTGGCTCAAGACAATCTGCTGCCTGTGGCGAGAGATGAGCTAGCATCCCCCCCCCTCCCGACAGCCATAATGGAGGGGTACACGCTTCTAGCAAATCCGCCATATCATAACACAGGACTCACACAGCACCAAACGCTACCTATCAAAAGGCAACACTGCAAATCTTAAACCAATGCTCTCAGAGAATACCAATACATCTCCTACTGGGAAAAGAGAACAAGTGGGACTGTCACATAGAAACTACATGAATAGAATACCTCAGCTCTGCCAAACATGCAAAAAATAGACCATCACCAACATAGAACAAGGGATCACAATTTAAAAATAGAAATATATGGACAAACGCTAAACTGGAAATCCCATGGAACCAGACAGCATCCCAAAGAAAACGGAAACGGAAATGCACTTCCTTTTGTACTGTACAAAATCCAAAAGATATCAGATGCATATTTCCAAAAACTGAGAGAGAAAAACAAAGACCTCCTACAAAAGAATGAGCAGAAAAGAACACTGCATAATCCTGGGGAAAATAGGGGTATTAGTGCAGCAGCGAAAAAGCCCATGAGTTGCTTACATGTGCACTAGGTGAAAGGAGCTCTTTGCTCTCAGGGAATGAGTCCGTTCTCTAGAGGCTAGAGTAGCAGACTTGGAAAACATAAGAAAGACAGAGAGGTACATAGACGAGACCTACAGGGATATAGTCCTGAAATCCCACCTCCAGTCTGGCAGCATCCCTGTTGCCATGGAGGAGAGAGGTCACGTGACAGGAGAGCATCACCCAAGTGTGGCAGGAAGTGATCCTGTAACTAGGACCTGTCCTCCAGGTAATGTAAAACCCTCTCATACCGAGGATGTTTCTACAGGGCCATGTGCCCATGAGAGAAGGGTTAGGACAGCCGTTATAGTTGGTGATTCGATCATTAGGCATGTAGATAGCTGGGTGGCTGGTGGACATGAGGATAGCCTGATAACATGCCTGCCTGGTGCGAAGGTAGCGGACCTCATGTGCCACCTAGATAAGGTCTTAGATAGTGCTGGGGAGGAGTCTGCTGTCTTGGTACATGTCGGTACCAATGACATAGGAAAATGTGGTAAGGAGGTTCTGTAGGCTAAATTGAGGCTTTTAGGTAGGAAGTTGAAATCCAGAACCTCCAGGGTAGCGTTCTCCGAAATGCTTCCCGTTCCACATGCAGGGCCCAAAAGTCAGGCAGAGCTCCAGAGTCTCAATGCGTGGATGAGACAATGGTGCAGAGATGAGGGTTTGGGATTTGCTAGGAACTGGGGAATATTCTGGGGAAAGGAGGGGCTCTTCCGAAGGGATGGGCTTCACCTTAACCGGGATGGAACCAGGCTGCTGGCATTAACCTTTAAAAAGGAGATAGAGCAGCTTTTAAACTAGATATTAGGGGAAAGCCGACAGTCGCCCAAGAGCGGATGGTTCGGAAGAATGTATCCTTGAAAGATACTACCAAAAGCAGAGAGGTTCCAAAAAGAGTAAAGTAGCCCAAATGCCCTCAAGTATGGAGCAGACAGAGCTTAAAGATCCCAAATTACCCATGTCTGTTGTTGTTGTTGTTAAGTGCCGTCGAGTCGGAGTCGACTCATGGCGACCCTCTGGATAGCTATCCTAAATTGTGTTCAGTCTTCAATCAGGCGGCTCATTGTTGACAGACTGGTACCCATAGCTGCTGTTATTGTATCGATCCATCTCATTGCTGGCCTTCCTCTTTTGCGTTGACCTTCTATCTTGCCAAGCATGATGTCTTTCTCTAATGATCTCTCTCTTCGCATGATGTGTCCAAAGTATGAAAGTCGAAGTCTTGCCATCTGAGCTTCTAAAGAAAGCTTAGGTTTGATCTCCTCTAGTACTGACTGGTTTGTTCTTCGGGCAGTCCATGGTATACACAGTATTCTCCGCCAGCACCATAATTCAAAGGCATCAATTTTCTTCCTGTCTGTCTTTTTCACTGTCCAGCTTTCACATCCATATGATGTTATTGAAAATATCATGGCTTGAACAAGTCAAATCTTTGTATGGAGAGAGACATCTCTGCTCTTGAGAATCTTATCTAGGTCTTTCATAGCCATTCTGCCAAGAGCAATGCGTCATCTGAATTCTTGATTGCTTGTTGCTTCTTTATTGATAGTTGATCCAAGTAGGTTAAAGTTGTTCACGATTTCAATTTCTTCTCTTTCAACGATGAACCTGTTGATTATGCCAGTTGTCATGATCTTTGTCTTCTTTACATTAAGGTGCAGGCCCATTTTGAGACTATGTTCTTTGATTGTGAGAAGCAAATGTTTCAGATTATCTTCACTTTCAGCCAGTAATGTGGTATCATCAGCATAGCGAAGGTTGTTGATGAGTCTTCCACCAATCTTCACACCTCTGTTATCTTCATACAATCCTGCTTCTCTGATGATTTGTTCTGCATATAAATTAAACAGGTAGGGGGAAAGTATGCAGCCTTGTCTTACACCTTTGCTTATTTTGAACCATTCTGCTTCTCCTTGTTCCATTCGAACTGTTGCTTCTTGATCAATGTACAGATTTCGCAAGAGAACGATCAGGTGTTCAGGTATACCCATGCTTCTTAACGTGGCCCAGAGTTTCTCATGGTTTACACAGTCAAAAGCCTTGCTATAGTCGATAAAGCACAAATAGATATCCTTTTGGTATTCTTTAGTCTTTTCAAGGATCCATCTCACATCCGCAATGATGTTTCTCGTTCCTCGCCCTTTCCTGAACCCTGCTTGCACGTCAGGTAGTTCTTGTTCCAGGTATGGTTGTAGTCTCTTTTGAATAATCTTCAGTAGAATCTTGCTGGCATGTGGGATCAGAGCGAATGTGCGATAATTTCCACAGTCAGTTGGATCACCTTTCTTTAGTATTGGTATAAACACAGATCTTTTCCAGTCAGTTGGCCATGATGTTGTCTTCCATATTTCTTGGCAGAGCCTTGTAAGTACGATAACAGCTGCATCAGATTGCTGCAATACCTCTATGGGAATGCTATCAATGCCTGGTGCTTTGTTCTTTGATAAGGCTTTCAATGCTGCTTCAACTTCTTCTTTCATCACCAATGGTTCCCGATCATAAGGTACAGGTTGAAACGGCTGTTGGTCCACTTGATCTTTATCATATAAAAACTCTGTATATTCCTTGCACCTTTTCTTGATCTTCTCAGCATCATTCAACATAGAACCTTGAGCATCTTGTAACATTCCAATTCGGGGCTGGAACTTTTTTAACTCTCGTAGCTTTAGGAAAACCAATCTTGTTCTTCCTCTAATAGTTTCTGCTTCTATTTCCTTGCAAGTGTCATTGTAGTTCTTTTCCTTGTCCTGTCTTGCTGCACGTTGGAAATCTCTGTTGAGTTCTGTGATTGTCTTTCTTTCTTCTCTGGCTTTAGCTTCTCTGCGTTTCTGGGCAATTTTCAGAGTTTCTTCCGTCATCCATTTTGGCCGTTTTTGCTTTTTCACCTTTTGTAGAGACTTCTCGCTTTCTTCCAACACAACCTTCTTGATGTCATTCCATAACTCTTCCGGAGCTCTGTCATTTGTATCTAAAGCAGCAAATCGATTTTGCAGAGAGTCTTTAAATTCCAGTGGTATATTCTCAAGGTCATATTTTGCTGCATTCATGAGTGGTTTGCTCTTTTTCAACTTTAGCTTGAGTTTGCATACTAATAGTTGATGATCTGTATCACAGTCAGCTCCAGGTTTTGTCTTTGTTGATGTTACAGAGCTTTTCCATCGTTGACTTCCACAGATGTAGTCAATTTGATTTTTATACAATCCATTAGGTGAGGTCCATGTGTACAGTCGCCGCTTGTGTTGCTGGAAGAAGGTGTTTGAGATGAATAGATTATTGGTCTTGCAGAATTCTATCAGAATTCTTTCTCCAGCTTCATTTCTGTTGCCAAGTCCATATTTTCCAACTACTTTGCCTTCTTCTTTGTTGCCAACTTTTGCGTTCCAGTCACCCATGACTATCAGGATATCCTGTTTGCATGTTCTGTCAATTTCAGCTTGTACTTGTTCATAGAACTCTTCAATTTCATTCTCTTCTGCAGCTGTTGTTGGGGCATATACTTGAATTATAGTTGTGTTGATTGGCAATCCTCGTAGACGAATAGAGATTAAGCGTTGGCTGACTGCATTGTATTTCATTACAGTTCTTGCAAGTTTCTTCTTTATTATAAATGCAACACCATTTCTTCTTTGTCTTTCATTTCCAGCATAGTAGACCATGTGATCATCTGATGCAAAGTGCCCGATGCCAGTCCATTTCAGCTCGCTGACACCCAACAGATCAAGTTGTACACGTTCCATTTCATTCTTGACCACCTCCAACTTTCCTTGATTCATGCTTCGTACGTTCCATATTCCAATGTGTAAGACATCTTTACAGCTTCTGACTCTCATTTCATGTGCAGCTACATCACCAGTCAGACTTCCCGAGGGCTTTGATCCAACCACATCATAAATGCTGGCTTTACTCTGAAAAGTCTTCAGCTCTTCCCCAGTAGCTAGTTGAGTGCCTTCCGACCTGGGAGTCTCATCTTCCAGCACCATAGCACAATTTGTTTTGTTGTAACTATTCATTGGGTTTTCATGGCAAGATACAGAAGTAGATTGCCGGGCCTTTCTTCCGCGCAGTTTAAGTTTGGTGTTGTTGCCGTTGTCACAGAAATGTGATCCTCCGCCGTCAACACTATCCCATTCTGCTGCTGCCCAGATGGGTGGTTTGTCTTGGTCTGGCACCTCAGCTGAGATCTGTCCATCTTGGGAGACCATGTCTACCAATAGCCAAATTAATATGAATAAAATAAAGTCTCTAAAATGCTTGTATGCAAATGCTAGAAGTCTAAAAAATAAGATGGGAGAGTTAGAATATATAGCACTAAATGAGAGGTTAGATATGATTGGAATATCAGAGACATGGTGGAAGGAGGACAACCGGTGGGACACAGTGATACCTGGGTACAAACTATATCGTAATGATAGAGCTGTGTTAGAGAGGGCATTGAGTCAGAAAGGATTAAAGTTTTGCAGGAAACAAAATTTGCTGTAGAATCTCTATGGATTGAATTTCCATGTAAAAGGGGAAGGCAATGGCAGTGGGGGTGTACTATCGACCGCCTGGCCAGAATGAACAAATGGATGATGAAATGCTCAAAGAAATCAAGGAAGCTAACAAATGTTACAGCATAGTAATAATAATGGGTGATTTCAATTACCCCGGTATCGAATGGGTCAGCATCACGGCAGGACATGCTAGGGAGATAAAGTTTCTAGATGACATAAATGACTGCTTCTTGGAGCAGCTGGTTCATGAACCGACCAGAGGGGAAGCCATATTAGACCTAGTCCTTAGTGGAACACCAGATCTAGTGCAAGAGATAAGGGTGTTGAAGCCACTTGGCAATAGTGATCATAGCATGATCGCCTTTGATTTAATTAGTAGAGGAGGGATAGTAAGGAAATCCACAGTACTACCTTTTAACTTTTGAAAGGGAGACTATGTTAAAATGAGGAAAATAGTTAAAAAAAAAATGAAAAGGAGCAGTTGCAAAGGTTAAAGACATACATCAAGCTTGGATGACATCAAGCCCAGCACTCTGTTTCCAACAGTGGCCAATCTAGGTCATATGTACCTAGCAGTTTCCCCAAGGGACACAGGTTCCACGATGCTTGTATTGGTTCAAGCATTGATATCCTGGGTCCCTTCTTAATAATGGTTTATGGACCTTTCCTCCAGGAACTTGTCCAAACCTTTTTTAAACCCAGCTACACTAACAGCCTTTACTACATCCTCCGGTAACAAATTCCAGAGTTTGATTACACGTTGAGTGAAAAAATATTTTCTTTTATTAGTCTTAAATAGTTTACCCTTTAGCTTCATTGCATGTCCCCTAGTCTTTCTATATTCTGATAACGTAAACAATCGATCTACGTTTACCCGTTCCACTCCGTTCATTAATTTATAGACTTCTATCATATCTCCCCTCAGCCGTCTCTTTTCCAGGTTAAAGAGCCCTAACCTTTTTAGCCTTTCTTCATAGGAGTATCCTTCCATCCCCTTTACCATTTTGGTGGCTCTTCTCTGAACCTTTTCTAAAATCGCTATATCCTTTTTAAGATACGGCGACCAGAATTGCACACAATATTCAAGGTGCGGTCTCACCATGGAACGATATAGAGGCATTATAATATCTTTTGTTTTATTTTCCATTCCTTTCCTTATCATACCTAGCATTCTATTTGCTCTCTTGGCCGCTGCTGCACACTGGGCAGAGGGTTTTAACATGGTATCCACAATGATGCCTAAATCTTTTTCCTGGGTGGTAGTTCCTAATGTGGAGCCTTGCATCGTGTAACCATAGTTTGGGTTGTTCTTCCCTAGGTGCATAACTTTGCACTTGTCCACATTAAATTTCATCTGCCATTTTGATGCCCAGTCTTCCAATTTATCAAGATCCTCTTGCAGTTTTCCACAATCCTCTTGGGTTTTAACAACTTTAAATAGTTTTGTGTCATCTGCAAATTTGATAACCTCACTCGTTATTCCACTTTCCAGGTCATTTATGAATATGTCAAAAAGCAGTGGACCCAGCACAGATCCCTGGGGTACATCACTATTCACCTTTCTCCATTGGGAAAATTGGCCATTTAGCCCTACCCTCTGCTTTCTATCTTTTAACCAGTTCCTGAGCCACAATAGTACACTGCCTCCTATCCCATGACTCTTTAGTTTTGCCAAATGTCTCTCATGAGGGACCTTGTCAAAGGCTTTCTGAAAGTCCAGATACACAATATCAACCGACTCACCTTTGTCCACCTGATTATTCACTCCTTCAAAAAAACATAACAGATTAGTAAGACAAGATCTTCCTTGTCTAAAGCCATGTTGGCAGTCTCCCATTAGGTCATGACTATCTACTTGCTGAGTAATTTTATTCTTTATGATGGTTTCTACCATTTTTCCCGGTACTGACGACAGGCTCACCGGTCTGTAGTTTCCCGGATCATCCCTGGAACCCTTTTTAAAAATTGGTGTTACATTGGCGATCATCCAATCTTCAGGTATTAGAGATGATTTTAATGATAGTTCACAGATTACTAATAGCAGGTCTGCAATCTCATATTTCAGTTCTTTCAACACCCTTGGATGTATACCATCCGGCCCAGGTGATTTGCTACTCTTTAGTTTATCTAATAGTTGTAATACATCTTCCCGATGTATCAATATTTCCTTCAATTCTTCCGCACCTTTAAATACCACTTCAGTCATGGGTAACATCCCTAAATCTTCCTCAGTAAAGACCGAAGCAAAGAATTCATTCAGTCTCTCCGCTATCGCCTTGTCACCTCTTAGTGCTCCTTTAACCCCTTTATCATCTAATGGACCAACTGACTCTCTCACAGGTTTTTTGCTACGAATGTACTTGAAAAGGTCTTTACTTCGCGTTTTTGCTTCCGCAGCAAGCTTCTTCTCAAATTCTCCTTTTGCCTGTCTTATAAATTCTCCCTTTGCCTGCCTTATAAATCCATCGTCACTCCCCCAGCCCCATCCCCTTCTAGTCCTCCTACGACATCAGCTCCCTTCTAGTTCCAGCCACACCCAGCATCCTCTTCCTTCTAGTCCCATTCTCTCATCCCCCCATCAACCCATTTCCAATCCTAGCCCCCCATCAGCCCATTTCAAGTCTTAGCTCCCAAATCAGCCCATTTCCAGTCCTAGCCCCCCCAATAAGCCCGTTTCCAGTCCTAGCCTCCCCCATCAGCCATTTCTAGTCTTATCCTAGCCCCTCGATTAGCCCATTTGCAGTCCTATCCTAACCGCCCCCCTCCATCAGCTCATTTCAGGTCCTAGCCCCCATCAGCTCATTTCCAGTCCAAGCCCCACTAATCAGCCCATTTCCAGTCATAGCCCCCCAGCAGCCCTTTCAAGTCCTATCCCATCCCCCCAGCCCCCCATCAGCCCATTTCCAGTCCTAGTTCCCCCCTCCCCAAAGAGCCCTGCGCGCCTGTTTGACCAGCATCAGAGGAAGCCATAGAGGGCTGAGGCCCTAGCTCACTTCTGTACAGCCGCCAGACTGAAGAGCAGGGTTTTTCTTCAGGGGGAAAGTGGCGGGAAGGCTGAGGCACTCTGATGAACCACGCTGATTACTTGTAGGGACCAATAGTGGCTGTGTTTATTTTGGATTTTGCCGCCTCTGACCTGCCTCTGCCTTCCTGACACTTTTTTTCTCGCTCAAGAATGCTTGAGCAAAAAAATAAAATGGCGGGAAGGCAGTGGCAAGCCAGAGGCGGCAAAATCCAAAATAAACATGGAGCCAGAGTGCAGCCCCCATCAGTTCTGCCCCCTCGAAACTGCCACCTGAGGCGACCACCTCAGGTAGTCTAATGGTAGATCCACCCCTGTGTGTATGCTCATAGAATAGCCCCCAGTAGCACACAAATCCTTTCAACAAAAATATACCTGCAACTATGTGCGTACATAGTATGCATTTTACAAGTAGAAAGCATACCATTACAAATATATGAAAATCAGAATGTAGCCACAATGCAATTATAAAACTAACAAATACTCCACCCAAACACAAAATGTGACCAACTTTACACTCATGTTGGTGAAATAACTTAATTAAAAGGTCAGTCAAGGGACACTATTGCAGCATTTTTTCACTGCCCAGTTCTTGCTCATAAATCAATCACCTGTCCCGAAAACATTTTATACATATAAATATTTCTTTGAAATTTCTATTAAAACTCAAAGTTGTAAATCTAATAATTTACAACTATACTGTACCAGCTGCTCTTCCCATAGCTTCATAACGTATCTACACAATGCTGCTTTTATTTTTCAAGTTGCAAATCCCAACCCAAATTTTGATAGGCAATACTCAACTGTGTCAAGGGATATTAACTTTTTTATATGGAGGTTTAATATTTTTTAAGCCAGAAAAAGAGATGGTGTGGAAGACATTGGTGAATAGGCATTAGGAGCAAAGTTTTGATGGAGAAGCTCTGTGTTTTGCTCATTGCTTAAAAAACATACTGAAGCTCTGCACAGTACTAAAGGTGGCCAACTATTTTTATGATCAGCCTCAAGATTCTCAGAAGGTGCCAGTGGAATATTCTTTTTGGAGCCACAGCTAACAAAGGCATTTTAGTTGTCACTCCCTCCTCTCCCCTCCCCCTCACTTTCTCTCTTTGCTCATTCTTTCTTATTTATTAGTGGGACTTTCCTACAGGAGTTCTCCAGATCAACCAACAGTAAGGATTTAAGGGTTTGTTTTATTATATTAAATTGTAAGCTCTCTGACTGGGAGCTCTTAAAAGGGTTTCTTGTACATTTTTAAAGCAAGGCTACTTTTTTTTGGTGCTTTAGTGGGAGTTTCCTTGAGCACAGTAGGTGGTTGAACTCCAGTAACCTCCTCAGCTTTGGGAACTGCTAACACCTAATCAGTTGTTAGTTCCCTCCCTACCCACCCTGACTCCCACCCACCCCTAGCAAGTAGTCTTGCTTTATAGGGCACCTCCCCATTTGACAAAGCACAGAGAATTGGACCAGTACATTTTGAATATAATTAAGGAGATTTAACTGCTTTTTCTCTGAAAGGACAGCTGGGAAACCGGCTGGTACTTGGTAGATCTCTCTCTTTTGCTTTAACAGATACCTAAGCTCCACGAACAGAACAATGGCTGGGAAAAATCGTATCGCTAAAGCTGTTGCCCCCGTTACAGCTTCTGCCTCGGTCCAGAGAGAGGTCCCAATGCCAGTTGAAGGACCGGTTCCATGTGCAGGGTGCCTGCATGCTGAAGCTCTGAGGAAACAAGTGGAGGAACTCAGAGAGGAGGTGGCGAGGCTGAGGAGCATTTAAGACAGTGAGAAGTACAATGATAAGATGCTTTTTGCAGCAACCGAGCTCTCCAGCAGAGGAGAAGATGGGTGCCAACAGAATGTCGATGGTTGGACACAAGTCACCAGGGCCTGCAAAATCACCAATCCAACTTCTCCAGCCCTTCAACTGAAGAACCATTATGCAGCCCTGGAGGAGGTGAAAGCATCCCTGGAAAGGGAAGAACCAGAGCTCAAGTACCCCAAAGTTGCAGAATCAGTGACCACAAGGAAACGAAGGGTAGTGGTGGTTGGAGACTCTATTCTGAGGGGTACTGAGGCATCCATCTGCCGACCAGACTTGATGTCCAGAGAGGTATGCTGTCTGCCTGGTGCCAAAATCCAAGATGTTACGGAGAGTTTGTCGAGACTCATCGAGCCCACTGACTATTACCCAATGTTGCTAATCCATGTTGAAACAAATGATACTACCAGGTATACCTCGGAACATATCAAAAGTAACTTCGTGGCTCTGGGACAGAGGATGAAGCAGTTAGGTGCACAGGTGGTGTTCTATATAATCCTCCCTGTTGAGGGTAAAAGCCAAAGCAGAGAGGCTCGCATCCTGGAGATGAATGCATGGCTGCATGGATGGTGTCATCGAGAGCGTTTTGGTTTCCTAGACCATGGGATGCTATTCCAAGGGTTGCAGAGCAGAGATGGCATCCATCTGTCCAAAAAAGTTCAACGCGTCTTCAGTAGTAGACTGGCTAATCTACTGAAGAGGGCTTTAAACTAGATTTGTTGGGGATGGGTGAAGAAAGCCCCCAGGTAAGTGAAAGCCCCCAGGTAGGTGATACATTAAATAACTTTATGGAAATGGGTAACAGGGGTAACATATGGAAAGCAGTCTGTATAAATGCCCGTAGCATGGGAAATAAGATCCCTGATGTTGAAGCTTTGGTGGGAGTGGCTGACTAGGATTTAGTGGCAGTTACAGAAACATGGTTCACAGAAAACCATGATTGGGATGTAACTATATCTAGCTATACCTTATTCAGAAAGGACAGGGTAGGAAGTAGCGGAGAAGGAGTAGCACTATATGCAAAAACTATTATTAAAGTTTTGGAATTACAGAGCTTAAAAGGGAGAGGGAAGGCATTGTGGGTTAAACTAGAAAGAGGGAAAGAGAAATCTATTTACATTGGTGTGATATACAGACCTCCCTCACAAGAGGAAGAGGTGGACAGAGAGTTAATTGAAGACATGCGCAGTATTGCTAGGAAAGGGGAAGTGCTACTGATAGGAGATTTCAATATGCCAGATGTTGATTGGCAGATTCCTGCTGCAGTATCATCTAGAAGTAAGGAGATCCTGGATTCTCTACAGGGAGAACTATTCAGGCAATTGGTAACAGACCCCACACGTGAAGGGGCCATACTGGACTTGGTGCTTACCAATGGTGAAAGTGTTTCTGATGTTGTAGTGGGAGATCATTTTGCATCCAGTGATCACCAGATGGTGTGGTTCAGTATTAGGACTAGGGCTGTTAGAATCCATTCATAGGCGAGGATCTTAGACTTTAGGAAGACTAACTTTGTGAAGATGGGCCAATACCTCAGGGAGTCATTAGTTGGATGGGAACAGCTGAGGGATGTAGAAAAACAGTGGGGAAAAACTGAAAGGGGATATTTTAAGGGCAACCAACCTTTTTGTTAAAATGGTAAATAAAGGTAAAAGGAAAAGGAGACCGCTATGGTTTTCGAAAGAAGTAGCTGAAAAAGTGAAGAAAAGAGGAAGGCCTTCATGAAATACAAGAGATCACAGAGAGAGGAAGACAGGCATCTGTATTTGGAAAAACTTAGAGAAGCTAGCAAAGTAGACAAGAAGGCAAAGATTCAAAAGGAGGAGGAAATAGCCAATGCAATAAAATGGGGGGATAAGACATTTTTCAGATATATTAGTGAGAAGACGAAGGGCAAGAGTGGTATTGTCGGACTCAAGGGTGCAGGGGAGGAATATGTAGAAGCTGATAAGGATAAAGCAGACTTGCTTAACAAATATTTTTGTTCTGTGTTCACAGATGAAGAACCAGGAGCAGGACCTCAGAAAACACCCACAAATAGGAACAGAAGCAAAGGACATCTTGAACAATTTTCAAAAGACTGTTCGTGAGAAACTCTCTCAACTTAAAGTAGACAAAGCGATGGGACCGGATGGGATACACCCGAGAATACTGAGGGAACTAGGGGACGTTCTAGCAGCTCCACTGACTGACCTTTTCAATGCCTCGTTGGAGTCGGGAGTGGTGCCAAAGGACAGGAGAGAGGCTCATGTGGTGCCTTTACACAAAAGCGGAAGTAAGGATGTGGTTGAAAACTACAGGCCGGTTAGTTTAACTTTGGTGGTGAGTAAATTATTGGAAACGCTGCTGAAAGAGAAAATAGTGAGGTTTCTGGAGTCCAGCGGATTACAGGATCCAAGGCAGCATGGATTCACCAGAGGCAGGTCTTGTCAGACAAATATGATTGATTTCTTTGACTGGGTGACCAGGGAGTTGGACCGAGGGAGAGTCCTAGATGTGGTGTATTTAGATTTCAGTAAAGCTTTTGACACTGTTCCTCACAGGTGACTTATAAACAAACTGAGCACCCTAGGGATGGACCCTAAAGTTACTGCTCGGGTTAGAAATTGGTTGGGTGGGAGGCGACAAAGTGTACAAGTAAATGGAGCTCACTCTGAGGAGAAGGATGTTATCAGTGGTGTGCCCCAGGGATCTGTCCTTGGTCCAATTTTTTTTAACATCTTTGTTAGTGATATAGCGGAAGGGCTTTCAGGTAAGGTTTGCCTCTTTGTGGATGATACCAAAATCTGCAATAGAGTAGACACCCAGGAAGAGGTAGATAACATGAGGAGGGATCTAGCTAAGCTTGAAGAATGGTCTAGAATTTGGCAGCTGGGATTTAATGTTAAAAAATGTAAGGTCATGCATTTGGGCTGCAGCAATCCAAGGGAGCAATATAGTATAAGGGGTGAAGTACTTTTGTCCACTAAAGAAGAGCGGGACCTAGGCGTGGTTGTGTCTGATGATCTTAAAGTAGCTAAACAGGTAGAAAAGGCGACGGCAAAAGCCAGAAGGATGCTTGGGTGCATACGGAGAGGAATGGCTAGCAAAAAAAAGGAGGTGATAATGCCTCTGTATAAGTCTTTGGTGCGACCTCATTTGGAGTATAGTGTGCAATTCTGGAGACCGCACCTTCAAAAGGATGTGAACAGGATGGAGTCAGTGCAGAGGGTGGCTACTAAAATGATTAGTGGTCTTCATTATAAAGCATATGAGGACAGACTGAAGGATCTTAATATGTACACCTTAGAGGAAAGGCGGAATAGAGGTGATATGATTGAGATGTTTAAATACCTCTGTGGCATAAATGTTCAGGGAGAGAGCCTCTTTCAATTGAAAGCAAGTTCTGCTATGAGGGGACATGAGATGAGGGTGAAGGGAGATAGATTCAGGAGTGATATGCGGAAATATTTCTTTATGGAAAGAGTAGTGGATCCATGGAATAGTCTCCTAGTGGAGGTGGTAGAGATGAGGACAGTAACTGAATTCAAAAAAGCATGTGACAAACACAGAGGATCTCTAAAGGTAAAAAGGGGACTGTTGTAGTTGTTATGGAAGGACAGACTAGATAGGCCATGTGGTCATTTTCTGTCATCATATTTCTATGTTTCTATTACATTTGATTATGTAAGTTTAATAGTTGTAAACCACTTTGATATACTTTATGGTAGGTGGTATAGAAAATACTGGAATAAACTAAAAATATATATACGCACAAGTACATAGGCAGTCTGAAGGTAGTGTGTGGTGCTGGTTGTGTACCGCAAAAGTCCTTCTTTTTGGTATTGCAGCGAGTAGCCTCTATATGGTTTATGATAGCCAGTAAAGGAAAGAAAAGGGGACTTGGGGGAGGAATGGTGGTTTGCTTTTGAACAAGGTCTTGGGGGACACAGAGCTTTCAGTAGAGCCTTTGATGCTGTGCAGATTCAGGAAATGTGCACGGAGCGAAAGGTGGGCCATCTATTTAGGGGGATGGGTTTTGGGATTGGTTGGCGGGCAATAGTGGAGCAGCAATGGAGCAGTTTTCAAGCAGCCCAGAGCTCGATCGGGAGGCAGAGTTGCAAAGGAGTGAGCCAAGTAATGCTCAAGTTCCCCTTAGGTTGCTGCTGACTGGCACCTTAGTTGAGTGCCCACATTATCCTAAGGCCCACTGCATTTTGGCTTCAAACCAGCCTTGAATATTTAAAAAGGGGGAGCTGTATCCAGGTGGCTACTTGTTTGGGAAGGAGTTATGGACCTGGTCGGTGTTGGTTGGGAACAGGCGGGGAAATGGGAGTGGAGGTGTGACAATGAGGAGTTGCTTGATAAGGTAGAGTGCCATACAGTAGGCATGGATGGCTCCAAAAATAGGCAGAATGGAATGTGGGAATGAGGCTAGGGGCTAAGCAAGCTTCAAAAAGGTCTGTGTGGCAAATGGAGGAAGTGCTACCAAAACCGCTATGCTATGATAGGGTTCGGAGAAAGGTAATAAAGAGCCATGGTGTGCTTGAGCTCTGGTGGATATAATGACAAGTTCTAAGAAGAGTTTGACAAGATGACTGTGAAGCAATAGACCTGCAAGATCTGCACCAGAGATTGAAAAGGGTCCTGGAGGGAGAGACATCAGAAGAATATAAGCTACTGGACTTGTGGGTTGTGATGAGGTGATCAATGAAGAGACAGTCCAGTGGAGGTGTGATTTGGCAGTAGTTCCATAGTCAGGTCAGTCCATGGAAACAGAAGGGAATGGAGGAAGGAAGAGGCGTTCATGGGGTTAAACGTGCAGGGCAGAAGAGAAAGGACCAGGAGCTGGTCACACTCCTGCATTATTGGACATTCCTTTGGAACTTGTGGAGAGTGGTGAGGCAGATGGTAGAAACATAGAAACATGATCGCAGAAAAAGATCACATGGCTCATCCAGTTTGCCTTTCCATACCAACTATTATAGTCCCTTTTTTTTCTTTTAGAGATCTTCTGTGTTGATCCCATGCTTTCTTGAATTCAAATAGGGGGCTATTCATGGCTTCTCCTGCCCCCAAATAACTTCCCCGCCAGTTGTGCGGGAAAGTTAGATGGGGGCAGGGAATGAACAGCCCAGAGGCAGAGTCTGGGCGGGCAGTGGGCGGTCACCAGCCCTGGACATATAGGGCTGATTCTAATGTCAGTCCTTTATGTCCAGGGCCGGTGAAATGTCCAGGGAAGTTATTCCACCTCTGAGGTCGAATAACTTCCCTGGACGTTGTATGTTTGATTTCCCGGAGTGCAGATGGGGCAGGGAGGGACGGGGTTTATTCCCCGCAACCCGACCCTGGCTTTAGGAGGCCAGATTGGGAGTTAGGCTGCGGGAAATAAGCCCTTTTTGCTGGCGCCCAGCATCGTGGTGTTTAAATGGAGCCCCGGTGCCATGGCAGTATGATGCCATGGTGCCACGGCTCCATTTAAAAGCCCTGACTGAATTAGCCAGGACTGTTTGCGATTCTGATCCCGTGGGGCTGACATGCCCCATGGGATCAGAATTGTGATCGCCTCTGTGCATCCGGTTTAGCCCGGACACACAAAGGGGATCTACTTCCGGGATGGAATCGGACCCATATTGTCCTGTTCTCTACTACCTCTATATGGAGATTATTCCATGCAGCTACCACTCTTTTGTAAAGAAATATTTCTGCATGTTACTCCTGAGTCTATCCCCTTTTAACTTCACCCTATGACCCCTCATTGCTGAGCTTTCTTCCAAATGAAAGAGCTCTTCTCCTGTGAGTTTATGCCATAGAGGTATTTAAACATCTCTATCATATATCCTCTCTCTCACCTTTCCTCCAAAGTATGCATATTGAGATCTCTAAGTCTGTCTCACTGACCATTCTGGTAGCTACTCTCTGCACTGACACCATCCTGTTTATATCTTTTTGAAAGTGCAGTCTCCAGAATAGCACAAAGTACTCAAAGACTAATACAAAGGCACTATCACTGCCTTCTTCCTGCTGGCCATTCCTCTCCCTATGCACCTAAGCATAAGAGACTAATTTTTCACCAGCCTCGATAGACTCATATAACCCCTCTTCTCAAGTCACTTCATTGGCTTCCCTTCCGTTTCTGTATCCAATTCATACCCCTCCTTCTGACCTTTAAATGCCTTCATTCTTCTGCTCCTCCTCCTTCTTCTGCTCCTCCTATCTTTCCTCAATCCTCTCCCCCTACATCCCTCCTTGTGAACTCCACTGTTCTACTGACTTGCTCTTTTCCCTTTTTTTCCACTTCTAACTCCAGATTTTGGTCCTTCCACCTTGCTGCTCCTTATAACTGGAACAAACTTCCTGAGTTTGTACATCAGGCTTCATCTCTGCCCCTTTTCAAATCTATGCTAAAGGCTCACCTCTTTGGAGCTGCTTTTGGATTCTGACCCTTATTCTTTATGTCTCCTCATCCTTCACTTTTCCCTTTATTTTCTTTTGTCTTGTCTGTCTTAATTAGATTGTAAGCTCTAATGAGCAAGGATCGTCTTTACATATGTCTGTACAGTTCTGCATATGCCTTGTAGCGGTTTATGTATGTTTAATAGTACCAGGTATACTTGGATGGAATGGCAGCAAAGATATTGGGGGAGGGTTTCAGGTATAGTTTTGTCATCCATTCTCCAGTCCACATATTGCCTGAACAATTTTATACCCCCCGAAGCTGTATTTCCATTTTACTCGGTTTTATTTAAACCACTCAATAGGCCCACCACGGAACCGCTAATAAGGTAAAAACACCACAATTAGATGTCACCTACTCCAAAATCCAGAATTTAAAAGAATTTGTGCAAAATGCAATGTGTGCCTTTGAGTCAGTCCTGACTCCTGGGTTTTCTTGGCAGTGTCACCGGAAGTAGATTGCCAGGCCTTTTTTCTGAGGCAATGGAGGGTTAAGTGACTTGCCCAAGGCCACAAGGAGTGCTAGTGGGAATTGAACCCTGGTTGCTTAGTTACCAAGCCAGTGTTCTAACCACTAGGCTACTCCTCCACTCCACAAAGAATTTGTAGAAGTATGCAAAGCAAAAAGTGGTACTTATCTGAACCGGTGTCTCCCCGCCTTTAATTCATCTTCACGGGAGAACCGACAGTGACCACAGTAGTGAAATGTCCAGTCCCACTTCTCATCAAATAATCGACAGCAGCAGTTACTAAAAAGTACACAGCACTGCGTTTCGGGCGAATATGCAATTTCCATGCCCTGTATCAACGTTTAAATGAACTGCCAAAAAATGTGAACCCGGCCTCTCTATCTCTCCGAGATGCCGACGCATGCTCATTAGTGATCTGAGCCAAGCAGCAAGTCCCAAAGATTAAATAACAGCAGGAACCAATAGCTGTAAAGTAAACACAGTCCCCAAAGAAAGTCAAAGGATACTAGTCCAGTCCAGTTCTTTATTAAGGCCCGATGGTTCAACAGTGTCCCAAATAAAGATCCACTTTTGTTCAAGCCTTTGGAGTGATTGTTCACGATCACCACCCCGAGGTGACATATCAAAATTTGGTCCTTCATGATTTAAATGTTTTGGAAGGATTGGGCCTGAAGTCTCGTTATCATAATCTGTCCAATACCCAGTGGCAAGCTGTGTGGGAGTTATGTGCCAATCAGAAATTGGTTATTCGAAGGGCCGATAAGGGTGGAGCGACAGTCATACAATCTTTACATCTTTACATCTTTTAGACCAATTAAGTAATGGGGATTTTTATGTAACGATTTCTGAAAATCCGTTTGTTGCTTTACAATCTGAGATTCAAGCTGTTATGCGACAGGCATTAGCCGCTAATTGGATCACGAAGCGGGAGTTCAATTTTTTGGTTACTAAGCATCCAGTTATTCCAATCATTTATACTGTCCCTAAAATACATAAATCGCTGGTGACACCTATAGTGTCGTGCCGAGGATCAATGTTGGAGCCTCTTTCCAGGTTTTGTGACAAAATTTTGCAGCCATGTGCTCAGCTTGTGCCTTCGTTTTTGAGAGATTCTACTGTATTTATCACGAAACTTCAACAGATCCATGGCGATGTCAGTTCCTGGTGGTTGGTCTCATTGGATGTTACTGCGATGTACACCAATATAGATCAAGAACAAACCCTTTCGGTTATTTCTAGTTTGAATCTTTCTTTGCCTGATCGCATTCCCCGTTCATTTTTTATGGAGTTGTTAAATTTGGTGCTCACTAGGAATTATTTCCAATTTGAGCAAAAGTTTTATCATCAAATTCGGGGTATTGCAATGGGGGCCACAGTGGCTCCGTCTGTGGCCACCTTGTATATGGCTGATTTTGAAGAGTCCCATATCTATTCATCATCATGGTTTGAGAATATCCCATTATGGGTTCGGTTTCTGGATGACATTTTTTTTCTATGGAACGATACGGAGGATTCTTTACAGTTGTTTCTACAGTGGTTAAATTCTTTGAGATCTAATTTATCTTTTACCATGCGCCATCATTTATGTCAATTGAAATTTCTTGATGTTTTGGTGTTTAAGAGTCAAGATTCATTCCATACTACGTT
The DNA here is from genome assembly GCA_033557465.1 of Ichthyophis bannanicus. NCBI lineage: Eukaryota > Metazoa > Chordata > Amphibia > Gymnophiona > Ichthyophiidae > Ichthyophis > Ichthyophis bannanicus. Next base: position 727,365,994 of record CM066036.1, on the reverse strand, counting down.
ATTCAGGAAATCAGTACAACGGAATACATTGCTTAATTTTACTAGTTTTCATCCTCTGCCTTTAAAGAAAGGTCTTCCATTTGGCCAATTCCTTAGGATTCGGTGGATTTGTTCTGATTTTGATGAGTTTCTTAGGCATGCTCATGATCTTTCAGTCCGGCTTGTTCAACGCGGTTATCCTAAGAAGATCATTAAACAAGCGTTTTTGAGAGCTAGATATATTCACAGGAATTGGTTGTTTCCCCTGTTTACTTTGGAGCATTCAGGTGATCAGCAAATAGCCACTCATTCTGAAGGGGTTGTGGCAATACTTCCATACATGTTGCATGCTGATTCTATAAGAAAGATTCTGTTTAAGCATTGGCATGTTTTACAACTGCACCCGTGTTTTCAGGGGTGATTGCGGATAGCGCATTCTAGGGGCTCTAATTTTCGTGATTTTGTGGGAGTTACATCTTCCTCTTTGGATAGATATACATCGGTAACACCTTTGGAGGTGGGTCACTTTACATGTGCTTCCTGTAAATTTTGTCCTCAAGCCATAACGGGCAAAGAATGGCTGGTACCTAATTCCAATATAGTCCACAGGGCTCGTTGGCACACCACCTGTTCAGTGTCTTATGTGGTGTATGTGCTGGTTTGCCCTTGTGGTCTATTATATATTGGGCGGACGATCCATCCTGTACGTGTTCGGCTAAGTGAACATGCCTCTCGAATTAAGAATTCTGTACTCACAGCCCCGCTGGTGCAGCATTGTTTGGATTTTGGCCATACATTTGCGAAGTTCACTTGGAGAGTATTGGACCTGATTCCTGTGGTCACTGTTGGTTCTCCCGTGACGATGAATTAAAGGCGGGGAGACACCGGTTCAGATAAGTACCACTTTTTGCTTTGCATACTTCTACAAATTCTTTTAAATTTTGGATTTTGGATTAGGTGACATCTAATTGTGGTGTTTTTACCTTATTAGCGGCTCCGTGGTGGGCCTATTGAATGGTTTAAATAAAACTGAGTAAACTGGAACTTACAGCTTCGAGAGGCTAGTTCGATCCTCAGGGCTGATCTTCCGACAAAAAAAATTCATTTACACGTTAGCTCACACTTTTTTACTCTATTTTTGGTTTGGGGTTTATTAGGGTAGAGTAGGGTTATCTTGTTATTTTTTTGAACAATTTTATAAGCAGTTTTAAGCAAATAAAACATATTTTATGCACAGTACATGCTTTATATAATATGCCCTAACTGCGGAGGGAGAGGTTACAAGATGTTCCACCACCCAGGAACCAAACTTATACCCCAGACTGCAAAATGTTTGTGGTTAGTGATCACTGAATCACTAATCCACCATGGCTGCTTACCATGGGAGACAAAAATATCACTGACAGTTGCTAGGAAGGCCCTGGAGTGGCACCAAAGGCATTTTTTGGATTTCTCCCACAGCTGTGAAATTGGAGAATTTAGCAGTATGGGAGGAAAAATTAGAAATGGATGAAATTATGGCTATTTAGCTGTCTCTAGCTCCTCAGACTGCTGTCTTTAATTATGATTGTGTTTTCCCACCAATCCCACACATCAGTACAGTAAGTAGCACATTAGGTGTCGGAGTGATTAGTGGTTGTAAAGGTCATCATTGTTGGAGATTAGTTGGGTGGGGGCAGCTACATTCAGGACACACAACAAGTAATATATGATGTTACATCAGCCAGAAACTCATTTCTCCTTCACTGCAAAGAAGTTATAGAGACTGTGCAAGAGAATGGTAATTTTGCAGCTTTTGTGCCAAGATTAAAGTTACCAGATCGCACACTTACCTAATGGCCATAGGTTGACATTAATTTCTCCACAGCTGGTATACATGAGAAAAGGCAATTAAAAGCCTGTTAGATTCCTTTGCAGTACAGTGTGAGATAATCTGTGAGATTGACCCCATACCGCAGAGGAAACTTGAGTGCTCCCTCACGTTCAGTCACCCTTTCTTCCTTTTCTGAAATCACTGAGGAGGAAACTGAAATCTCCTCTCCTCCTCCAAACTGACTACCTGCTCCTCTGATCCCATCCCTACCCATCTACTAAGCTCTATCTATTTTGCTGTTGAAGATAGGGCATATCAGCAGAACAGTTCAAAAAAAGACAAAAGTAGCACAAATACCCTTGAGTACAGAGCAGACAGAGCTAAAAGATTCCAAATTACCCCTGCCTACCGATGTTGCTGCTGTTGTTGTTGTTGTTAAGTGCCGTCAAGTCGGTGTCGACTCATGGCGACCCTCTGGATAGCTGTCGTAAATTGTGTTCGGTCTTTAGTCAGGCGGCTCTTTGTTGACAGACTGGTACCCGTAGCTGCTGCTATTGTATCGATCCATCTCATTGCTAGGCTTTCTCTTTTGCATTGACCATCTATCTTGCCAAGCATGATGCCTTTGCTTAATGATCTCTCTCTTTGCATGATGTGTCCAAAGTATGAAAGTCGAAGTCTTGTCATCTGAGCTTCTAAAGAAAGCTTAGATTTGATCTTCTCTAGTACTGACTGCTTTGTGTGCATCAGTGATGCTGAGAGCTAAGCTATTGGTAGTTTAACTACTGGCAGGGTCTCCCAAGATGGACAGGTCTCAGCAGAATGGGACAGTGTTGACGGCAGAGGATCACATTTCTGTGACAACGGCAACAACACTAAACAAACTGTGTGGAGAAAAGGCCCAGCAATCTACTTCTATATTTTGCCATGAAAACCCAATGGATAGTCACAACAAAACAAATTGCACTATAGTGCTGGAAGATGAGAGCCCCAGGTCAGAAGGCACTCAACTAGCTACTGGGAAAGAGCTGAAGACTTTTCAGAGTAAAGCCAGCATTTATGATGTAGTTAGATCAAAGCCCTTGGAATGTCTGACTGCTGATGTAGCTGCGCATGAAATGAGAGTCAGAAGCTGTAAAGATGTCTTACATATTGGGACATGGAACATGCGAAGCATGAACCAAGGGAAGTTGGAGGTGGTCAAGAATGAAATGGAACGTGTACAACTTGATCTGCTGGGTGTCAGCGAACTGAAATGGACTGACATCGGGCACTTTGTATCAGATGATCACATGGTCTACAATGCTGGAAATGAAAGACAAAGAAGAAATGGCGTGCATTTATAATACAGAAGAAACTTGCAAGAACTGCAAAAAAATACAATGCAGTCAGTGAACGCTCAATCTCTATTTGTCCACAAGGAATGCCTATCAACACAACTATAATTCAAGTATATGCCCCAACAACAGCTGCAGAAGAGGATGAAATTGAAGAGTTCTCTGAACAAGTTCAAGCTGAAACTGACAGAACATGAAAACTCTGATAGTCGTGGGTGACTGGAACGCAAACGTTGGCAACAAAGAAGAAGGCAAAGTGGTTGGAAAATATGGACGGCAATAGAAATGAACTGGAGAAAGACTGATAGAATTCTGCAAGACCAACGATCTATTTATCTCAAACACCTTCTTCCAGCAACACAAGTGGCAAATGTACACATGGACTTCACCCAATGGATTGTACAAAAATCAAATTGACTACATCTCTGTAAGTCAACGATGGAAAAGCTCTATAACATCAACAAAGATAAAACCTGGAGCTGACTGTGGTACTGATCATCAACTACTAGTATGCAAACTCAAGCTAAAGTTGAAAAAGAGGAAACCACTCATGAATGCAGCAAAATATGACCTTAAGAACGTACCACTGGAATTTAAAGACTGCCTGTAAAATTGATTTGCTGCTTTAGATACAAATGACAGAGCTCCAGAAGAGTTATGGAATGACATCAAGAAGGTTGTGTTGGAAGAAAGCGAGAAATCTCTACAAAAGGCGAAAAAGCAAAAATGGCCAAAATGGATGACGGAAAAAACTCTGAAAATTCCCCAGAGAAACTAAACCAGAGGAAAAAGAAAGACAATCACAGAACTCAACAGAGATTTCCAATGTGCAGCAAGACAGGACAAGGAAAAGTACTACAATGACACATGCAAGGAAATAGAAACAGAAAAAGGAAGAACAAGATTGGCTTTCCTAAAGCTACTAGAGTTAAAGAAAAAATTCCAGCCTCGAATTGGAATGTTAAAGATGCTTAAGGATCTATGTTGAATGATGCTGAGAAGATCAAGAAAAGGTGGAAAGAATATACAGAGTTCTTATATGATAAAGATCAAGTGAACCAACAGCCATTTCAACTTGTACCTTATGATCTGGAGCCATTGGTGATGAAAGAAGAAGTTGAAGCAGCATTGAAAGCCTTATCAAAGAACAAAGCACCAGGCATTGATTGCATTCCCAAAGAAGTATTACAGCAATCTGATGCAGCTGTTACCGTACTTACAAGGCTCTGACAAGAATTTTGGAAGACAACATCATGGCCAACTAACTGAAAAAGATCTGTGTTTATACCAATACTAAAGAAAGGTGATCCAACTGACTGTGGAAATAATCACACAATCGCTCTGATCCCCCATGCAGGCAAGATTCTGCTGAAGATTATTCAACAGAGACTACAACCATACCTGGAACAAGAACCACCTGAAGTGCAAGCAGGGTTCAGGAAAGGGCGAGGAACAAGAGACATCATTGCGGACGTGAGATGGATCCTTGAAAAGACTAAAGAATACCAAAAGGATATCTATTTGTGCTTTATCGACTATAGCAAGGCTTTTGACTGTGTAAACCATGAGAAACTCTGGGCCACATTAAGAAGCATGGGTATACCAGAACACCTGATCGTTCTCTTGTGCAATCTGTATATTGATCAAGAAGCAACAGTTCGAACAGAACAAGGAGAAACAGAATGGTTTAAAATAAGTAAAGGTTTAAGACAAAGCTGCATACATTCCCCCTACCTGTGTAAATTATATGCAGAACAAATAATCAGAGAAGCAGGATTGTATAAAGACAACAGAGGTGTGAAGATTGGTGGAAGACTCATCAACAACCTTTGCTATGCTGAAGATACCACATTACTGGTTGAAAGTGAAGATGATCCGAAACATTTGCTTCTCACGATCAAAGAACATAGTCTCAATATGGGCCTGCACCTTAATGTAAAGAAGATCATGACAACTGGCAAAATTAACAGGTTCATTGTTGACGGAGAAGAAATTGAAATTGTGAACAACTTTAACCTACATGGATCAACTATCAATAAAGAAGCAACAAGCAGTCAAGTAATTAATATGAATAAAATACAGCCTCTAAAATGCTTGTATGCAAATGCTAGAAGTCTAAAAAATAAGATGGGAGATTTGGAATATATAGCACTAAATGAGAGGTTAGATATAATGGTATCTCAGAGACATGGTGGAAGGAGGACAACCAGTGGGACACAGTACTACCTGGGTACAAACTATATCGTAATGATAGAGAAGATCAAATTGATGGAGGGGCTGCGCTCTATGTTAGAGAGGGAATTGAGTCACAAAGGATTAAAGATTTTCAGGAAACAAAATTCACTGTAGAATCTCTATGGATTGAAATTTAATGTAAAAAGGGGAAGGGGAAGGTGATGGCAGTGGGGGTATACTACCAACTGGCTGGACAGAGTGAACAAATGGAAGATGAAATGCTCAAAGAAATCAGGGAAGCTAACAAGTTACAGCACAGAAATAATAATGGGTGATTTCAATTACTCCGGAATCGACTGAGTCAGTGTCACGGTAGGACATGCTAGGGGGATAAAGTTTCTAGATGAAATAAATGACTGCTTCTTGGAGCAGCTGGTTCATGAACCAACCAGAGGGGAAGCCATTTTGGACCAAATCCTTAGTGGAACATAAGATCTGGTGCAAGTTGTAAGGGTGTTGGGGCCAGTTAGCAATAGTGATCATAGCATGATCGTGTTTGATTTAATAAATGGAGAAAGGAGGGTAAGGAAATCAACAGTAATACCTTTTGACTTTCAAAAGGGAGACTATGATAAAAAGAGGAAAATAGTTAAGAAAAAACTAAAAGGAGCTGTTGCAAAGGTTAAAGATTTATATCAAGCTTGAGTTTTGTTTAAAAATACTATCTTGTAAGCCCAGTCCAGCTGTATTCCATGCTTTAAGAAAAGTGGAAGGAAGTCCAACAAATTACCAGTATGGTTTAAAGGTGAGGTCAGAGAGGCTGTTGTTGCCAAAAAAAGCATCTTTCAGGAAATGGAAAAAAGAGCTAAATGATGAAAACTGGAAGTAACACAAGCACTGGCAAGTTAGATGCAAAGCAGGCAAAGAGAGAATTTGAGGAAAAGCTTGCAGTGGAAGCAAAAACACATAAAAACGTTTTCAGGTACATTCATAGCAAAAAACCTGTGAGAGAGTCCATTAGATCAGTGTTTTTCAACCTTTTTTGTGCAAAGGCACACTTTTTTCATGAAAAAATTCACGAGGCACACCACCATTAGAAAATGTTAAAAAAATTTACCTCTGTGCCTATATTGACTATATATAAAGTAATTCTCTTGAATAGGAATCAAACACTCACACCAACCCCCCTCCCCTGCTGGTTCACACCAACCCCCCTCCCCTGCTGGTTCACTCACACCACCCCCCCCTCCACTGCTGGTTCACTCACCCACCCCCCTGTCACTTACTCACCCCTCCTGCTGGGTCACTCACTCACTTACCCCCCCTCCCCTTCTTGTTCACTCAAAACATCGCCCCCCCCCCCCTTGCTGGTTCACTCACACCACCCCCCCCTCCACTGCTGGTTCACTCACACTCCCCCCCTTGCTGGTTCACTCACACACACCCCCCCCCTCTGCCCAAGCCGCTGCTTCTGCTTTGTACAGAGCAGCGGCTGCACTACACTTACATTGAAAAGTAAAGAGAAACTGTGTCAGGAGCCCTCCGGTCATCGCAGAGCCCGAGGAAGTGATGTCATGGGGGCGGGCTCCTCACAGGCTGTCTTTCCTTTTCAAATTAACTTTATTGCAGTGCACTCATTATGCAACTCCTCACTATCTTTCCTCTCTTATCTCACTCTACACTCCTGCTCGGGAACTCCGCTCCTCTGGCAGATCCCTTTTATCTATGCCCTTTTCTGCCACTGCCAACTCCAGCCTTCGTCCATTCCACCTTGCTGCTCCATATGCCTGGAACAAACTTCCTGTGTCGATGCCTGGGACTCCTTCTCTGGCCCTATTCAAGACCAGGCTGAAGACCCACCTTTTTGAGGCTGCTTTCGGATCATGATGCTGCTCATTCATTGTTCACTAATGTGTATCTTGTCATACTCTAGTCCCCAGTTTTGCAATGCATTTTCATCTTGATTAGATTGTAAGCTCTGATGAGAATGGGCCGTGTCTTATATCTATAGAGCTATACAAATGATTAATAGTAGCTCCTAAGCACCCTTTCTTATGCCGGACATGGTGCCGAGGGTTGAGCTGCTGGCTTGCAGCTGCCCATTTTCCACCCCCAGAATGTTGCCACTTTAGGCGACCACATAATTATCCTAATGGAAGCCCCCCTAGGTATATGCTACATAGGTGAGAAAGTCCACCCTGGTCATTTGTAGAGCAGGCTAGGGCCTCACTGAAGAGACATGGCTGTGTATTAAAAAATATGTGACTTACCAGAAGGGGCTAGCTTTTACAACTTACTTTTTACAGCATACGAGGGGGTACCCAAAAAAACCCAGGTATTATTTTTTAAAAGCTGTTTATTTCAAATTATTTTCAAAACAACCTTATCCCCTTCAAAATACTCTCCATTACAACTGATACATTTGTCCCACCGGTGCTTCCACTGTTCGAAACATTTTTTGTAGTCATCTTTAGAAACGGCTGACAGCTCCTCCCTCCTTTTTTTCTTGACTTCTTCAATGTTGTCAAATCGGTGTCCTTTCATGCCCCTTTTCATGCGTGGAAATAAGAAAAAGTCACACGGAGCCAGGTCAGGCGAGTAAGGTGCGTGGGGCAGTGGAACAATGCCATTTTTAGCCAAAAACTGTCTAACAGAGATGGCTGTGTGTGCAGGTGCGTTGTCGTGGTGGAAGAACCAGTCTCCTGTCTGCCACAAATCGGGTCTTTTTTGACGAACACTGTTGCACAATCTTCTTAAAACTTCCAAATAAAAGGTTTGATTGACGGTCTGACCTGGGGGAACAAACTCTGAATGAACTACCCACTTGGCATCAAAAAAGCAAATCAGCATTGTTTTGATGTTTGATTTGACTTGACGACATTTTTTTGGACGGGGTAAAGATGACGTCTTCCATTGGCTTGACTGTTGCTTTGTTTCTGGGTCGTAACCATAGCACCATGACTCATCACCTGTAATGACCTTTGACAGAAAATCTGGATCAGTTTCAAGCTGTTGTTTCAAAACACGACATGTTTCAACTCGATGTTCCTTTTGATTGTCAGTCAGAACCCGAGGAACAAACTTGGCAGCAACACTTTTCATTCCCAAATCTTCCATTAAAATTCGCTGAACCGAGCTCCAAGATAATCCACTAATCTCTGACAGTTGATCAATTGTCTGTCGATGGTCTGTGAACACAAGCTCTCTAATTTTTTCAATATTTTCGTCGATTCGGGAAGTTGATGGACGCCCAAAAGAGGTTTGTCATCAATCGACATGTTGCCATTTTTAAACCGAGCAAACCACTGGTACACTAGACTTTTTCCCCATAGCGTCATCTTGATAAGCTGTTTTCAACATTAAAACAGTTTCAGCAGCATTTTTACCGAGTAGAAAACAAAATTTCACAGCTGCACGTTGTTCACTTAAACTTGTCATCATAAAAAAAGAAACAAGAACAAAACAGCGCTAGCAAAAACAATCACTGCAGATGAACAGAACAAGCCAGGTCGACAACACAGGCGGCACTGAACTGACAATGAGTTGCACTATACACACCTAGCGGCAGAAGTGCGTACTACACAAGCTTCGCCCACGGCAATGTTATTCCTGTTTTTTATGGGTACCCCCTCGTAGATGTTTTCTTTTGTGAGACAAGGCATGTGAAACTGTCAGGGGTGTTGTGTGTCCAGATAAAGATGAAGTCTATATTTGAGATGAGAAAAGTATTATCAGTATGTAAATACTGTAGTTGTAATACTTTTTGTAAGCTACATGTAATATTAATATATGCTGCAGCCTTGCATATTCAAATTATCAAAATAGATTTTTGTTAGCAGTGAACTATGTTTGAATCTGAGTCTCTTTTTCTTTTCTTTTTTTTTTTTTGGAAATAGAAATAGATACAAAAAGTAAACAGTGCTGATGTTGCAGCTGGCCATGCTGTGCACCCTGTGTCAATGCCACAGGCTATTAAGGAAGTTCTGCATTAAAACTAGATTTTAGTTTCTCATTCCCCTAAACACCCACTGTTGGTGTCACAGCAGATCAAGAGGTCTCTGCTTAGCTTTCTTCTCCTCTAATAAAGGCACTTGGAATAGGACCAAACTGACAGAAACACTCTCAGTTCCGCTTGCAAAGATGCACAGTTCAGAAACAAAATTCTACAAGTAACTTTCTGGACCTTGAACAATCCAATGAGCTGAAACATTGCCTCCAGGCAGCACAAATAGCAGAGGAAAAGAAAAAAAATCACTCCAATGTCCCAAAGACTTGGTCTGATAGCAACTCCAGCTTTGATGAATCACAAGTCAAAGAAAGATAAATGTCTGAAATTCTTGGGCTAACTCAAGCCCCTGCTATTAGGTAATACTCCCTTTCTGCAAACCTTATCCCCTTCCTACTTTGACATTTCTCTAAAACACTGAAGAAGAACAGAGGGAAAAAAGATTTGTTCCACTCCAAGTAGTGCAAACATATCTCAAACACAACGACCATACTCCCACAAACTTCTCAAAGTCCAAAACCTGTAGTCAAGAAGAATGACAGCAACCAAGTGCAAAAATAATATTTTTTTCTGTAATCAAAACAATATACAGTACACGTATGTTCCCAAAAATCACATAAAGGGACACTCTTATGTACAAAAATATGTGAAAAGGTGCTGTCTCAGAAAAGTACAAATTGGATTTTTTATTTATCTATGCAGCAGTATTTGAGTGTTTTCAATTTAAATCCAATACCCAAGTGTAATACCAGTGGAAATGAAGTACATATGTAATAGTGTGAGTGTGGACATAACCGTATCTGAGTGAACCCATGCAGTCAACAAAAAGTGTGCTTGTTCCTTAAAAGAGTTCAAGAGTGGGGCACGATTGTGCCTTGCATTTAGCCTGATGGGAGGTTAATACTGCTTGTTTTAATTATGTGAACAAGAAATATAAGAAAAAGATATTCATAGAAAAGAGAAAGATGTTCACATGATGTGGTGGTTACACACAAGTGTATTCAGGAACTAATGACTGAAACTGGGGAGCAAGATTGCAACCTTTTGCAAGATTGAAACTCCAGCTAGAGAAGCATCCACGCCCCCACAATCTGAAATGCGCCCTTATAAATGCACACTCAGTCCGCAAGAAATGGCCAGCCATTTCCGACCTGATGACCAACCATGACCTGGACATCCTAATGGTTACCGAGACGTGGCTGTCCAACTCAGACATGAGCCTCCTCAACCAGCTCATTCCCCCCAAGTCTCAATTCACACCTGCCACAGAACGGACCATAGAGGTGGGGGAGCACTCGTCCTTACCAAAACAGAACTCCAGTTTCAGATGATCACTGCCACTAGCCCAATGCACCTCGACTCAATCACCATAGCCAACAAGTACAGTTCCATCAACCTGATCTACAGATACCCGTCTCCCTCCCCGGAAGACATCTCAATGATAATTGACCTCGCCTGCAACATTAAGTACCTGCGCACACCAAACTGGATAATGGGCGATTTCAACCTGCCTGCCCTACAAGACACCCACTCCAAAGCCTTCCTTGAGGCGCTTAACGAGTTGGGTTACAAACAAGTAATAAATGCTCCCACTCACTTAAGAGGAAACAAGCTGGACCTGGTCTTCACCCCAAGATCAGCCATAGGCCTGAACCATGACCTCGTGATATCTATCACCCCAGTACCATGGTCTGACCACAGTCTGATCAGATTAAAAATGCCCTTGCACCCGGATCACAAAAGTTCCCATACTTCAGCCGAGGCCTCCACAGCACCAACAGGACATTTCCGACCCTTCGACAAAGAAGAGATCCTCAGCAAAACCCTGCCACTCCTCAACCTGTCAGCCCCTAGCCTCGAGGAAATGATCTCCACCTGGAACAATAGCCTGGGATCCATTGCACACCTACCAGCTCCAAATAAACCAAATAAACCACCAAAGAAAAGAAAGACCGCTCCATGGTACTCCACTGAGCTACGAACGTCACTCCTCCACCTAAGGAAGCTTGAAAGGCGATGGCATCGCTCACGCTCCACTGATGACCAAGGAGCATACAACTCTCACCTAAAAAAACACCACAAAGCAATCACAGAGAAAATGAGGCAATATCACGCAGAACGCCTGCAGCGCTCCTTAAACAAACCACATGACCTATTTAACCTAGTGAAGACCCTAACAAAAGAACCTTCCCCCACCCAACCAAGCATGATACAACCACAGGAATTCACAGACTTCCTACAATTCAAAACAAGCCAGACCAACTTAACCACAAACCCCACTCCTTTACACGAGTCACACCATCCAACACCACTGACCACCTTCTCAACCCCATCAGAGAAAGGCACCGAGGATATCATCACTGCCATCAACACCATCACAGCTCCAAACGACCCTTGCCCGACATTCTGGATAAAGTCACTGCGCGTGGAATTCAGCCCATTCCTATCCAAACTCATGGACCTTTCTTTCTCAACAGGGACATTCCCATGAAGTCTGAAACAAACTTCTATCAGCCCACTTCTAAAGAACCACAAACTAGACCCCCAGAAGGTTGAATCATACAGACCAATCTCAAGCATTCCACTACTGGCCAAAATAATTGAAAAGGTTGTCAAACCCCAAATCCAACACCACATCGAGACCATTGCTCCTCTCGACCCATGTCAGCACGGATTCAGAGAATCACACAGGTCGAGACTCTCCTGACCACCCTCTTCAGTACCATAATCACCGGAATGGACAACATCAGACAAGGATTTGCTCTAATTTTCATGGATATTGCCACAGCGTTTGACTCTGTCAATCATGATCTGCTCATAGGGCGTCTCAAGGAAAAGGGAAAGAGTAGTTACTCACCTGTAACAGGTGTTCTCCAGGAGCAGCAGGAATCAGTCCTCACATATGGGTGTCATCAACGCCGATGAAGCCCCAGCGGAGCATTTCCCCAGCTTTCCATGAAAGCCTTTGGGAATGCAGGCACGCATGCGCGGTTCCCTTCCCGCCTAAAGGTGCCATCTTACCTCAGTCAAATGACATAGCTAAGAACAGCACACAAAAAATGAAAAACAGACTAGGTACAACTGCAACTCCCAGGGGAGGATGGAGGGTTGTGAGGACTGATTCCTGCTGCTCCTGGAGAACACCTGTTACAGGTGAGTAACTATTCTTTCTCCAGGACCAAGCAGGAAGTCAGTCCTTACATATGGGTGACTCCCTAGCTCTGGGCTACCGAGGAACACAGGCTGAACAAGAGAACTCCCTCTAGTCCCAGCATCAAAGAAAGGCTTTTCACTGACACAACCTCCACCGGTAGCCCAACAGAGGACTGGAGGGCAGGAGTTGCCTAAACCTCAAAGAGATTCCGGAGTACTGCCTGGCCAAAAGCACTGTCCCTACGGGACTCCCTCTCCAGACAGTAATGGACCGCAAATGTCTGGCTTGAAGACCAAGTTGCAGCCCTACAGATGTCTACCAATGGTACAGAGCGGAGATGAGCCACTGAGGCAGCCATTGCCCTGACACGATGGGCCGTGACCCGACCCTGCAAAGGAAGGTCAGCCGCCTTGTAAGCCCAGGTGATACAGTCAGCCACCCAGATGGACAAGGTACGCTTGGACACAGCCAACCCCAACTTTTTAGGGTCAAAAGATACAAAGAGCTGAGTAGCCCTTCTATGCCCCTGCGTACGGTCAAGGTAGAAGGATATGGCCCTCCTACAGTCCAGGGTATGCAGAACTGCTTCAGCCTGGCTTGCATGAGGCCTAGGGAAGAATGTTGGAAGAACCACCTCTTGGTTAAGGTGGAAGGATCAGACAACTTTAGGGAGGAACTTTGGATGAGTCCTAAGGACTACCCTGTTCCTATAGAAGCGAGTGTAAGGCCTGACACAGACCAGGGCCTGAAGCTCACTCACTCGCCTGGCCGAGGTTAGGGCTACCAAGAAGAGTGTCTTCCAGGACAGGAAGTGTAGAGGGCAAGTAGCCATCGGCTCAAAAGGTGGGTGAGTCAGTTGCTGCAAGACCACATTCAACTCCCACTCAGGAGCAGGAGGACGGATTGGAGGCTTGAGCAAAAGCAAGCCTCTGAGAAACCGGGACACCAAGGGGAGAACCGAGAGAGAATGTCCTTCCACCAGTGAGTGGTGAGCTGCTAGAGCTGAGAGGTGGACCCGAACAGAATTGGACTTAAGTCCCTGATTGGATAAGTGCAGTAGGTTCTGAAGCACTACTGGTACAGTACAGGAGAAAGGATCCTCTGTATGTAGCTGACACCACACAGAAAACCTTTTCCATTTGAGAGCATAGGTTTTCCTAGTGGACTCTTTCCTAGAGGCTAGGACAACCTCCTCAACTTCCTGAGGTAGGCCCCAGGGAGCCAAAACTACCCTTGCAGCCTACAGGCCATCGAATTGAGAGCTTTGAGATTGGAGTGCAGAAGGGAACCCTGATCCTGGGAGAGAAGGTCGGGTTGCAACCACAGAGGCAGTGGGGGATCCACTGCCAGTTGAAGCAGAAGTAGAAACCAAGGCTGTCTCGGCCACCTTGGAGCCACCAGCAGGACCGAGGCCTTGTCCTGAAGAATCTTGAACAGAGTTCGGGCCACCAAAGGCGTGGGAGGAAACGCATACAGGAGGCCCTGAGACCATGGTATCAGAAAAGCATCTGCTGCTACCCACAGAGGATGCGGCTGTCCGGAGCAGAACCGAGGCAGCTGTTTGTTCAGTGGACTGGCAAACAGATCTATCAAAGGAAGACCCCATTTCAGGAAGATCTTCTGAACTACCAAAGGATGCAGCTGCCACTCGTGGGGCTGCAGAATTCTGCTCAACCTGTCGGCAAGGTAGTTTTCCTGGCCTGGGAGGTACACAGCCTTGAGGAGCATGTTGTGCTTGAGGGCAAATGAGCAAAGGTCCTGTGCCTCCTGACAAAGGAGCCTGGACCCAGTCCCGCCTTGCTTGTTCACATAAAACATGGCTACCTGGTTGTCTGTCTGAATCAGGACAGATTGATGAGCCAGGGCAGGTGAGAAGGTTTTGAGTGCTAATCGAATAGCCCTGAGTTCTAGGAGATTGATCTGCTGTGCAGCTTCCCAGGGAGACCACAGGCCCTGGGAGCACTTGTCCAGAAAATGACCCCCCCCCCCCCGCCTTGCAGGGAGGTGCCTGTGGTCAGCACCACTGTGTACCCAGGAATTTGAAAAGGCACCCCTTTCAGTAGATTGGGTGGGTGCAGCCACCAGTGGAGGGAGTCCATAAAAGGTATGGACACCCTTATCCTGTCTCTGAGGCTGCCTGTGGCCTGTGACCACTGATTTTGAAGGCACCACTGTGCAGGCCGCATATGGAGCCTGGCATTGGGGGTCACATGAACTGTCAAAGCCATGTGGCCAAGCAGCCTCAGGCAGAGTCTGGCGGAGACCAGTAACCCGCTGAGAAACTGTTTTGCCAAGTCCATCAGCCTTTGGGCCCTGTCTGCTGGCAAGAATGCCTTTGCCAGGATAGAGTCCAGCCTTGCCCCTATGAACTCCAAGTTCTGGGAGGGGAGCAAAGTGGACTTTGCGAAGTTTATTACAAACCCCAAGCTTTGAAGAAGAGCAATAGTTCTGAGGGTGGCCTGTCGGGCCTCCTGGCTCGTCTGACCTCGTATGAGCCAGTCGTCCAGATTGGGGAAGACAAAGATGCCTTGAGTTCTCAGGTAGGCCGCCACCACTGCCAGGCACTTGGTAAAGACTCTGGGGGCGGAGGTCAGGCCAAAAGGCAGTACTCTGTACTGATAATGGTTTCCTCCCACAATGAACCTGAGGTACTTTCTGTGGTCTGGATGATTGAGGATGTAAGTGTACGCATCCTTTAGATCTAAGGAGCATAGCCAATCTCCCTGCTGGAAGTAGGGCAGAAGTGTTCCAAGAGTAAGCATCTTGGACTTTTCTTTCTCTAGGAACTTGTTGAGATTCCTGAGGTCCAAGATAGGTCGAAGGCCACCGGTTCTTTTGGGTACCAGGAAATATCTGGAATAGAACCCTCGACCGTGCATGTGAAAGGGCACAGGCTCCACCGCCCTGTCCACCAACAGACCTTGGAGCTCCTGGAGGAGAAGATCTGTGTGCAGGGGAGGCCTTGGAGGTTCTCCTGGAAAACATGGAGGAGGCAGTTGGTGAAAGTGTAGTGCATAGCCCCGGTGGACTATGTTTAACACCCAACTGTCCCCAGTGATGCGGGGCCACTGGTGGGCAAAGAGGGCGAGGCGACCTCCTGTGCAGGGTTGGGAGAGCAGGGTCAGAGAGGCTATGCTTAAGGAGTCAAAAGCCCCCACCCTGCTGAGTGGGAGCAGGGGCCGGAGGCTTGGGGGTCCTCTGCCTACGGGGCCCATTACCCTGCCCCTTGGCTTGCTGACCCTGGGGTGCAGCTTGGGCAGCCTGATACTGAGGGTACTGTTTGTAGGCAGTGCCCTTCCTCGGGTAAAAGGGCTTTTTACCTGAGCCCTTCTTCTTGTGAGAAGGGGCAGAGGTTTTTCTAGACAGCCTTGTCCTTGTAAGGTGCTCGGTCTCGAGCTGTGCGACCTTCTCGGCCATGGGCTTGCCAAAAAGGTTCTCACCTCGGCAAGGGACATCAACCAACTTGTCCTGAACCCAAGGCTCGAGGTCCGATGACTGCAGCCATGCCTGGCGTCGAGCCGCGATGCCGGCTGCCGCAACTCGGGCCGAAGCCTCGAAGCCATCGTTGGCGGCACGGGACATAAACTTGGAGCATTCCCGAATCCCCGAGGACAAGGACTTGAATCTCTGCAAGGGCTCCCCGGAGAGACCAGCAGAGAACCCGGCCAACTCCTTGGCCAGGTCCCGCAAGTACATGCCCATGTACAGCTGGTAAGACTGGACACGGCAAGCAAGCATCGAGCCCTGGAAGCACTTTCTACCAAAACCATCGAGGTTTCGGGCCTCCATACCAGGAGGCACCGCGGAGTGCATCTTCTGACTTTTCAGGCGATGCATGGCCGATTCCACCACCATGGAATGGTGTGGTATCTGTGCCTTCTGAAAGTCAGGGCTCTTCCGGAGTTGATAAATCAAATCGACCCGCTTGCTTAGAACCGGCGCCGAGGCCGATGCCTCCCTCATCCGGAAGAGGAGCCGTTCCAGCATCGGAGGAACCGGGACAGTAAAGGCCTCCTTCGGAGGAGAGTCATACTGCAGGGCCTCGAGCTCCTCGGCTCGAGGCTCTTCCTCGGGGTCCGCCGGAATAGCCAACGCGGTGGCCATATCCTGGACAAACTCCAAGAACCGGGTATCCTCCATAGGGTATCTACTCCGGGGTTGAGACTGCGGTGAGTCCGACGGGACGCACCGAGTCTTGAATGTGTCGGGGGACTCCTCATCCTCCGTCTCCCAGGTGGACTCGTCCGACAAGGAGTCAGGGTATCGGCTCTGTCTCCGGGGTCGACTTCGATGTCGATGTTCCGGTGGTTGGGGCAGATGCGCCAGACAGGCTGGCCATCAGCGCCCGCTGCTTCTCCATGAAGGCAGACAGTCTGCACTCCAAGGCTGTCATCCTGAGACTCGGCTCGGGAGACGCAGCAGCCACCGACTCGGGCCCCAGCAGTGCCGGGCCCAATGTCGGCTCTCTGGGAGGAGAGTCCTTGAGGACTACAGGAGTTATGTGTCCAGCAGACTCCGGCTCCACTCGAGGAACCTTGGCAGGCTTCTCTTGTTCCATGGGCCCGGGGCGACTCTCGGGGGTCTTAGACCTGGCCCTCGAGGAGCCAGGGACTTCCGACGACACCCTCACGAGCCGCTTCTTCCTCTTGCGTTCCCGGTCGGGGGACCCCCTGTCCGAGGAGCCACGACAGCGCTCGGGATCCGAATCACGAGATGTCGAGGCCTCAGACGAGGTCCGGGCCCGGCCGGAGGCTGAGTCAGAAAAAAGCCTTTCTTTCTGCTGCTGGCGACTTCGCAGTGCCTTGGAAGACATCTTCCCACATGGTCCACACGTCTTAGGGTCGTGATCAGGACCGAGGCACCGAAGGCAGCAGTCGTGTGTGTCAGTGAGAGACATCAACTTCTTATACCAATCACACTTTTTAAAACCGCTGGAAGCCATCGGGGAAAAAAGAGTCCCTGCGAGGTCAAAGGCCCGGCCTTCCAGGGAAAAAGCAAAAAAGGGCGCGAACGCCAGCCACGAAGGGCAAAAACCGAAAAAGAATAAAACGGGCTCGATACCGCTGTACCGAACCCTGCGGGAGGGGAACCAGCATCGAACCGGAGAAGAAAAAGTAGCGAGAATCGCCGAAAAAAATCTAACTTTTATCCGGGATGACAGGACACATGTCCGGTGGGCTTCTCGGAAAAAGAGAGACTGAGGTAAGATGGCACCTTTAGGCGGGAATGGAACCGCACATGCGTGCCTGCATTCCCAAAGGCTTTCATGGAAAGCTGGGGAAATGCTCCGCTGGGGCTTCATCGGCATCGATGAGACCCATATGTGAGGACTGACTTCCTGCTTGGTCCTGGAGAATCTATGCTGCTGCTCTAAATTGGCATAAGTCATACCTGACAGACAGATGGCAACATGTACAAACTGACTCCACGACCTACGAACCTTTCCAACAAAAACAAGGTGTACCACAGGGATCCTCGCTCTCAGCCCTGCTGTTCAATATATACATGCAACCCATCTGCTCACTCATTCGCTCCTTCAACGCCACCTGCCTGGTATATGCCGACGATGTACTGATCTACATGCCATTCTCAACCGACCAGCCAGACTTTTCACCACTAACAGCCTGCTTCGATGCTGTCACTGACTGGCTCCACACCCAAGACCTCAGAATAAACTTCAACAAAACGGATGCCCTATTCATGACCAGGAACCAAACATTTACACTGCCCACCTCATTAAAAGTAAGAGACGCCGAGCTCCTAAGCAAACCCACGATCCGCTATCTATGGGTCACATTAGACCAACATCTAGACATGAAAGCCCATATAAATAACATGGTCAAGGCAGTCTACCACAAGATACGGACAATCCGGCATCTACGACCCCTGCTGGAGCCAGACGACTTCAGGACAATTTATCAAGCACTCATAATCCCCCACTTAGACTACGCCAACTCAATTCTACACGGACTCCCGAAGAACACGCTGAACCCACTTCAGCTCGCAATGAACGCTGCCGCCAGAATACTACATGGAGCCTCAAGGAGGGATCACATAACCCCAGTCTTGAAGCACCTCCACTGGCTGCCTGTCCACTGCCGACTCTCCTTCAAAATACTATTACTAACCTTCAAAGCCATCAACAATTGCTCCTCCGCCTCACTCATGGACCTTGTCAACCCCACTCCCCCCAACAGATCCAGAAGGTCATTCGCTGACAACACACTGATAATCCCAAATGCAATCACAAAATGCTCGCAAGCAACAAGGAACAGAGCCTTTGTGTTCTATGCACCCACAAGCTGGAACACACTCCCAAACACCATCTGGTCCATTACGGAACTTGCCCAGTTTAAGAAGGCACTGAAACACCATCTCTTCCTCCTGCACTACTCCCAGGCTAGTGATAAAACACAATCAGACATACCCAACCACCAGGACAGCGCCCCTTGCACACCCACGTCACACTGATGCAACACCACTAGTACAACTGTATAACCTGTAAATAGCAACATGTATATAGCTATCTATTCTTGTAAATAGTTGCAAAGCAACTCTAGTCAATACTGTAGTTATGACCTGAGTGCCCAGCCTGTATATAGTTACCCACGTTAGTCCCATGTTACACCACTTGTTCATTGTAATGTACAGTGCAGGTTTCCACCACACTGTACAGGTTATTGTTTGCCTGTAAACTGCACTGATTTTAAGGAGTGCGGTATAGAAAAGATATTAAATAAATAAATAAATAAATAACTATTATAACTAGCATAGCTCCATTCTGATGGTTCCATACACCTTTTCACATATTTTTGCACATAAGAGTGTTCCTTTATGTGATTTTTGGGAAAATATATTGTTTTGATTATAGATAAAAGGTTCTTTTTGGATTTGTTTGTTATACAC
This sequence comes from Ichthyophis bannanicus, assembly GCA_033557465.1. Lineage (NCBI taxonomy): Eukaryota > Metazoa > Chordata > Amphibia > Gymnophiona > Ichthyophiidae > Ichthyophis > Ichthyophis bannanicus. The sequence goes on along the minus strand of CM066036.1, from coordinate 727,346,624 downwards.
CCACAACATTTATTTATTTATATTCTCTTACATACCATGCTATTCTGCATCAGTGTGGTTTACATTGAACAAACTGAAATTACATTAAACAGGGCATTATAACTTGGAGATAACTATTTTACAGGGAATATGGGCTATGGAGGGTTAAGTGGCTTGCCCAAGACCACAAGGAGCACCTGTGGGACTAGAAACCCCAGTCCTTCTGGCCTAAGGTTGCTGTCCTCTAGTGGGATTTGAACCCCTGACCTTCTGGCCTGAAGTACCTTGTCCCAACCACTAGGCCACTCCTCCACTCCATAGAGAGAGAAAAACAGAAAGATCATAGATTAAGCACTGCTTTCTTCAGTATATTCCATTTCTTCTGTGTCTGACATTCCTTTGTGAGTAGGGTTGCCAGCTGGCCGGTTTTCAACCGGCCTGGCCGGTTTTTCCATGGCCAGGCCGGCTGCCGGCACAGATATAGAACCGGCCCTTAAAAAGCCGTTTTTTTGCTCTGGCCGCGAGATTGGGAGCGGCCAGAGCAAAAAAAACCCCTTTTCTCTGCAGTGCGCGAACGCAAACGCGATCGCGATCGATCCTCTGTGCAGCCGTTGCTTCTGCTTTTCACAGAGCAGCGGCTGCAATAAAGTTAATTTGAAAAGGAAGAGAAACCTGAGGAGCCCTCCCCCTCTGACATCACTTCCTCAGGGGCTGCAGAAGGACAACCGGAGGGCTCCTCAGGTTTCTCTTCCTTTTCAAATGAAGTTTATTGCAGCTGCTGCTCTGTAAAAAGCAGAAGCAGCAGCTGCACGGGGCAAAGCAGAGGCAGCACTGAGGAGTGGGGGGAGGGGTGGAAGCAGCATTAAGGGGGTGAAGCTGCACTAAGGGAGGCAAAGCTACACTAAGTGGCAGGGGGTGAAGCTGCACTAAGGGTGGTGGTGAAGCCACATTGCTGGTCAGTGGGGGGGGGGGGGGGGGGGGGAGGCCAAGGACTACAAATGGGCTTTGATGGGGGGGGGGCTAGGACTACAAATGGGCTGTGATGAGGGGGGGGTGGGACCTGGACTGGGAAAGGGCTATGAGGGGGGGGGGGGGAACTTGGACTTGAAATGGGCTATGGTGCAGGGAGGGGGAACTTGGACTGGAAATAGGCTGTGATAAGGGGGGCTAGGACTGCAAATGGGCTGTGATGGTGGAGGGGCTAGGACTGCAAATGGGCTGTGATGGGGGGGCGCTAGGACTGCAAAAGGGCTGTGATGGTGGGGGGGCCTAGGACTGGAAATGGGCTGTGATGGGGGGGGGGGCTAGGACTGCAAATGGCCTATGATGTGAGGGCTAGCACTGGAAATGGGCTTATGAAGAGCTGGAATAGGACTGGAAATGGGCTGATGGGGGGCATGGGAGAACGGGACTAGAAGGGAGTGGATGCTGGGTGGGTCTAGAACTATAAGGGAACTGATTTTGGGGGAGGACTAGAATGGATGGGGAATGAGAATGGAGAGGGGAAAAATATATTTTGTGTGGAAGAAAAGTCTACGATGGGCCGGGTATTGGGAGAGTAAGAGGGGCTTGAGAATGGAAGGGTGAAATTTAAATGGATGATAAAGGAATAAGGAAAGAATTGGGGGAAAGAGCAAAAGGGAAACAAGCAGAAATAGAGAGAGAATGGAAAACATCTAAAAGAGAAGAAAGGACAAATGGATAGCTTGCAGAAGACACAAAGAAACCAGAAGAAAGTGACTGGAGCAATTGCAACTGAAAAATAAAATGTCCAAACAGAAGGTAGAAAATACTTTTTATTTTGAATTTATTAACTGGAATATGTCTGGTCTGGGAAGTGTCTATTGCTAACATCTTTGCGTTTTTGTTTAGTGCAAGAGGAAATTACTTTATAGTTTTATTTCTCCAGTGTTGTACATTTCATGTTTGGCTTTTGGGGTTCCCAGTTTAATTATTATCTGACCAAGGAAGTTAGCCTACACGTATCCTTGGTAATTTTTGTGGGTGGGGCTGGGGGCGGGGCAGGGGTGGGACGAGGGGCGGAGAATGGGTAGAGCATGGCGAGCCACAGGTTTCGGGTTTTTCTCGATGAAAAAGTTGGCAACCCTATTTGTGAGTGACCATTCACTTTTCTGCAGGTTTAAGGTATATGATCACACCATAGCTTTGTTTTTGCTTGGGGTCCCTGAATAGGCTTCCATGGCTTTAGGGAATGACTTAGATCAGCCCAGGGAAATTGACACTTCTCTCCCAAGCCTCTTTCCCTAATTGTGCCTGTCTCTAGTTCTGGTTGTTTCTCCATCTTTCTGGCCCACAAATCAGGTTTTTCAAGTGACTTCAGCTAAAGCTGACAATCTTTTCTCGAGGTATGTCACCTTCTTAAGGACATTCTTGCTTTTAATAGTAGATTTCTTCCTTTCCATTTTTCCCCATCCACCCACCTCTTTACCATACCTGTGACAAGAATATGCCTCAGGAATAGCTGGCTCCCAGACCGGTTACAGAACTTTATCCACTATAACTAGAAAATTGTATGGTGATAAATTTAGGAACTAATTCTAAGCCCACAGCAGCCAGTGTTTCTAAAGCACCTGCTCACTGTAGGCAAAACTAAAGCTGGATATTCAGCATCGGAACCTGAATATCTTCCGGCATTAAATATCTAGTATCAATCAGCATTGACCAGCATATCTATCTGGACAGCGGTGATATTCAGCTGCTTTCTGGAAAGCAGAGCTACATAAAGTGAGGAGAGCTTTATCAAGTCAGTGAACTGTAAAATTGTTATTAACTGGATTATTAGGATTACCCTTACCCCACTCATGTGCCACCCCGACTGTCTCTGGACACTGTCCATTTAGTACCACTGGATATCCCTTTCAATGGGATTTATCCCATAGCAGGTACTGCTAACCAGATAAACCCTTTTAAATATTGGCCCCCAAAATTCTTAGTCTATCCATATTGAATGATATTTAAGAGTATTTCGAATAATTCACATTTGTTGTTTTAATACTTTTGCCTCAGTGGTTCTCAATCCAGTCCTCTGGGACCTCCAGACCAGTCAGGTTTTCAGTATATCCACAATGAATATGCATGAGATCAGGCCCATACCTAGCCCTGTGCGAGCGGTGCGGCCGCACAGGGTGCAAAGGCTTAAGGGGCGCATTTTAGCTGTCTTCCGTTGCCTGCTGCCGCCACTTTTTCTTCTCTCAGCGGCGGCAGTCTATGGCAGCACAGCTAAAATGCGCCCCTTAAGCCTTCTCGCCGGCATGCTAATCAGATCTGCTTAGCATGCCGGCGACTTGCACATTGGGCACACCTCTTCTCTCCTGCCGCGGGGGGGGGGGGGTGGGTGGGGGGGCGCCCGATGTGCAAGTTGCACAGGGCACGATCTTACCTCGGTACGGCCCTGCATGAGATAGATGTGCATGCACTGAAGATCTATCATACATAGATCTATCTCATACTGCACTGAGGAAATAGGTTAAGAAGACTGTGAACTGAATTGCAAGGTGTTTTGATGACATTTGTCTTTTGTACTGGAGCTGTAGGAGATGCAGAGGAATCAGGAACAGGCAGCTTTCCCTCTGCTCTGAAGGCAAGGCTAACTGCCCTAGACTCACATGGCAATCTGGCTGGCTGGAAAACCTGAACTGGAACATTTTGCCACAAATGCTTTTGCATATAGAAAGCTCTGGTTTAAGACTGTTCTTGTGTTGAGAAGTTCTAAAAGAGTAACAGGTAAGGAAGTCAGGAAGCAGGGAGCTATATTGTGCCTACTCTACAAACAGAAGCTGATTAAGATGCTAGAATTTCCACTTATTCAAACAGGCAATATCCTACTCATTATGTATAGAGTTAGTTATAGACCTGATCTTATTCTGGTCAATGCCTGTCTGACTAAAATAGCAATCTGGCTATAAAACAACTCCTTTAAGATACAGTTGCAGTCAATATTATTGGCATCCTTGCAGTTCAACCCCTTTTATGTCCAATATCTCCTAACAAAACGTGGCCAGTAAAATGTCTTTGGACTACATACTGTATGCACACACACTTGACACACAAAAGAATCAAATAAAACAAGATCAATTAAAAAAGGAAATAGTAGGGCATAGTATAAAAACTGGAACATTGTCTGGACATGAATATTGTTTCAAAAATTCAGTGTAAGATATCCAAAAAAAAAAACCCCAGACATTCAAATACAACAAAAAATGTACTTATATAGAATAGTGGATTAACTTTTTAAACCAGCTACTGTTGTAGACATCAGCAATTTTTCTTTATAAAGGAAGGTCTCAGTTAACACGGGCCGGTGTTTGTGATTTAGTGATCTTGTGTAACGGAAAACACCGGCCCGTGTTAACTGAGACCTTCCTTTATAAAGAAAAATTGCTGATGACTACAACAGTAGCTGGTTTAAAAAGTTAATCCACTATTCTATATAAGTACATTTTTTGTTGTATTTGAGTGTCTGTTTTTTTTATTTTAGGACATGATTATTGGCACCCTTATAAACAATTCAAATCAGTTTGAACAGAAGTACCGCATTCCCATTACAGTAAAATTAGATGTACCTGTGATCAATTGTCAGTACTCACATGACTTGCACCAACCAATGAAAGCGTAGTTACTCACCTGTAGCAGGTGATCTCGGGGGAACAGCAGTAATTAAGTCTTCACATATGGGTATCGTCTGTACCGATGAAGCCTGTGCGGAAACGCTCCCCAGCGTCCAATAGGAAAGCTTTTGGGAGCATCACACTGCACCTGTGTCGCTGCTTTCCCACCTTTCCAACTCTCCCTCATCAGTTGAGTTTATAGCTGAGACAAAGGAGAGAAAGAGAGAGGGAGAGAAAGAGAGAGAGAGAGAAAGAGCGCTTCAAGGGGAGGTGGGTGGGTTGTGAAGACTTAATTCCTGCTGTTCCTGGAGATCACCTCTTACAGGTGAGTAACTACGCTATCTCTAGGAACAAGCAGGAATGTAGTCTTCACATATGGGGACTCCCCAGCTGAGAGATGCAAGGGAGATGACCCCATAAAGCTGCGAAACCCAGGTTGAGATGGGTCATGCTTCCTCCTATGGATCTCTGGCATCGAAACCCAGGATGGTGGGTAGGAGTTGTTTTAAGTCTGAAAGAGATACTGGAGAACAGCCTGGCCAAACGAGGCATCCCAACGGGAGTCCTTGTCTAAACAGTAGTGGGCTGCAAAGGTGTATACCGAAGCTCAAGTGGCTGCTCTACAAATGTCGTCAATGGACACAGAGCAAAGTTTAGTCATAGAGGCTGCCATTGCACTCACATTGTGAGCTGTGACATGACCATCTAGAGAAAGTCCCTTACTCTCATATGTAAAGGATATACAATTCGCAATCCATTTAGACAAAGTTTGCTTGGAAACTGGTAGTCCAAGATGATTAGAGTCAAAGGCAATAAAAAGCTGGGAAGACTTTCTATGTTAAGGACAGCTATGATAAGGAGGACAGCTAATACAATATATGCAAAACTACGTACCCTTCAGAACCTCCAACCTCTCCTGAATCCTGACTCCTTCCGTACTGTCTGCCAGGCTCTCACAATCCCCTCCCTTGATTACTGCAACCTTATCTATCAGGGCCTCCCCAAGAGCAGTATACACCCTATCCAAATGGCCCAGAACACTATAGCTTGTCTCATCACAAACAACCCCAGACGATCACACATCACGCCAATCCTCTATGATCTCCACTGGCTTCCCATCCAACTCCGAGTTAAATTCAAAGTTATCACTCTCACTCACAAAATCATCTCCAATGAGTCAGCACCATGCCTCTCCTTACTCCTATCTAGCTCCAACAACAATAGAACACACCGCACCTTCACCAAAAATCTCCTTAGCATCCCAACCTCCAAAAGGCATAGCAAGCAAACCACCTGTAACCGAACTTTCTCCCTCTATGCCCCTTCTCAATGGAATGCCCTTCCATACGAATTAAGAAACTGCTCAGATCACATAGAGTTCCGGAAGAAACTAAAAACACACCTCTTCCAAGAACATTTTTCCCTACCACCATAACCCACACCTGACAACCCGCCTCTAGTATCCAACCCCCCCTTCCTACCCCCTCACCTTCTAGAAGCCCCTCTGTAACCTGTAGAAACCTATGTAAATAGTTGATACTATAATAATGCAAATCCATGTAAATAGTTGATCTTTGTAAAAAGTGCTGTTGTTATACCGTTATATATCCATTTTCAATGTGAGCAGTTGAAACACACTGCATTGTTATGTTCTCTGTAAACCGTCTTGAATCGTAGAAAGACGGTATAAAAAAACTGTTAAATAAATAAATGTTGCTTAGTTCTCTGAAGGTAAAAAGCCAAGGCTCTTTTACAATCTAGAGTGTGAAGATTCCTTTCTGCATTGAAGGCATGAGGCCTAGGAAAGAATACAGGAAGGTAAACTGATTGGTTTAAATGAAAAGGCAAAACCATCTTTGGCATAAAGTGAGGGTGAGTCCTAAGAACTACTTTATCATGGTGGAACCTTGTATAAGGAGGATCAGCCACTAAAGCCTGTAGCTCACTGATGCGTCTTGCAGAAGTGAGAGCAATTAGGAAGATCAGTTTCCAAGAAAGAAACTTTAGTGATGTAGTGGCTAAGGGTTTCAAGGGCAGTTTCATGAGCTGCCCAAGGACAAGATTCAAATCCCATGCCACTGGTGGTGGTTTAATGGGAGGTTTTGTTAAGAGTAGACCTCTCATAAATCTTGCTACAAGTGGTTGAAAGGAAACAGGTTGGCCATCCAAGGGCTTGTGGAAAGCTGCAATGGCACTAAGATGGCCCCTTACTGAATTGGTCTTAAGACCAGAGAATGATAAATGGAGGAGATACTCCAGTAATGCCTCCACTGGCACTGAAAAGGGATTAAGTTCCTTTTTTGAACACCAGATAGAGAACTTTTTCCACTTAAAGGCATAGGCCTGCCTTGTGGAAGGTTTTCTTGAAACCAAAAGGATATCCTTTACCTGTTGAGAAAGGTTGATATCCTGGAATTCTAGGCTCCCAGCAGCCATGCCCTGAGGTGTAGAGACTGAGGATTCGGATGCAATAGCATCCCATTCTCTTGTGAAAGAAGATCTGGAGCACATCCCAACTCCAGAGGGATGGCTTGAGAGAGACGTAGAAGCAGAGGATACCATGTTTGTCATGGCCAGTGTGAGGCTATGAGGATCATATCGCCCCTGTCTCTCTGAAGCTTGAACAGAGTTTTGGGAGTGAGGGGAATGGGTGGGAAGGCATAGAGGAAGTCCTGACTCCAGTGGAGGTGGAAGGCATCCCTTGCCTGACAGTTCTGAGCCAGAATTCTGGAACAGAACTGGGGACGTTTGGCATTCTGAGGACTTGCAAAGAGGTCTATATCTGGAGCTCCTCAGATCTGAAAAATTCGAGCAATTTTCTCTGGATCAAGAGACAACTCGTGTGGCAGCAGTACTTGACTGAGTTTGTCTGCCAAGAGATTTTGCGTGCCTGGAAGATACACCGCTAGTAGGTGGATTTGAAGATCTCTGGCGAAGGACCAGAGGTGTAGAGCCTCGTTGCACAATGTTAGAGACCCCGTCCCACCCTGCTTGTTCATATAGAACATGGCTACTTGATTGTCGGTCTGGACCAGAACTGTCTTATAGCTGAGGTGGGCCTGAAATACTTGAAGAGCATAAAAGATGGCTCAGAGTTCCAGGAGGTTTATGTGAAGACAAGCCTCTTGCTGGGTCCAGAGACCCTGAGTAGAGAGATTGTCCAAGTGAGCCCCCCAGCCTAACTTGGACGCATCTGTTGTCAAGGGGGCTTGGTGAAGTGGCTGCTGGAAAGGAGAAGGTTTTCCAGTGATTGCCACCACTGTAGGGGCGAAATGAGACATGTTGAGTATCTTATTTTGTCCGTCAAGCAACCCAAGGCCTGTGTCCATTGAGAGATTAGGGTCCACTGGGCTGCTCACATGTGAAGGCGAGCATAGGGAACCACATGGACAGTGGATGCCATATGCCCCAGCAGCTGAAGTATTTCTCGAGAAGTTAGCAGAGGTTTCATAGCTGCTTGAGAGGCCAGCTAGAGTATTTGAAGACAATGTGGTTTTGGCAGAAAAGCCTTTGACTGCCTTGTGTCTAGACGAGCCCCTAAGAACTCTAGAGATTGAGAAGGGGTGAGATGAGATTTTGGGAGGTTTATGACCAGTCCCAGGTACTGCAGGATCTGCATTGTGCGAGAGAGTGTGAAGCTGGCTTCTGGAGCTGTTGATGCTCAGATAAGCCAGTCGTCTAAGTAGGGGAAGACGAATATTCCCAGAGTTTTCAAGAATGTTGCTATTACTGCCATGCATTTCGTGAAGACTCTTGGGGCAGAAGCCTGTCCGAAGGGTAGAACCCTGTACTGGTAATGTCTTCCTTGAAAAAGGAATCAAAGAAACCTTATGTGATCTGTATGGATGAGGATATGCATGTATGCATCCTTTAGATCTAGAGAACATAGCCAATCCTGACTCTGAATGTAAGGAAGAAGTGTTCTGAGGGAGATCATCTTGAATTTCTCTTGGAATAGATACTTGTTCAACTCTCTGAGGTCCAGTATGGGTCTGCATCCCCCTGTTTTCTTTGGAATGAGGAAGTAGGGGGAGTATAAACCCATGCCCTTTTGGGATATGGGTACCTTCTCTAATGCTCCTTGAGCAAGTAGAGAGGTGACCTCTTGACACAAGAGAGTGGTGGAAGGGCCCTGAGAATTGAACTGTCTTGTGATGGTGGGAGGGGGGCATACTGTGAAAATTATGTTTGTACCCCTCTCTTACAATGGAAAGAGTCCATTGTTCTGATGTTATTTGTTGCGATCTTTTGGCAAAATACTAGAAAAAAATTACTCCAGAATAACCAACTAATTCAGAAAAAGTCGGAGGATTTCATTCAAAACACACTTTCAATGCTCGGAAGTAGTCTCAGACTATTCGGCTGTCGTATGCTGGAGATTGAATACTCAGAATGACCAGCGGCGCCTGTTGGCATCAATGACTTGTTCCGGCATGACTTTTCAAATGTTCTCTACACCCTCTCCCAATGGTGCTTCACAGCGGATTGTATGTATCAAACAACGTTAAAGCAAACACGTAGCTTTCCATGCAGAAAAACTTTTCTTTCTCTTCCTTCTTACTTCTAAAGCATATCATAAAATGATGATGGTTTGTTCTTTCTCCCAACACCTCACATACAACGTCGTGACTGTGTTTCTCTCAACTTCATGAGGTTCTTCATGGCGTTTTTTGGGAACGATGATTATAAGAGAGTTAAACAAGAAGTGAAGAAGCACATATGTTTGAGAAAGCTGTGCAGCGCTTCGGCCAGGTTTGGTTAAACACTTAGCTGATTCAGATATATCCCCTGAAGAACCTCATGAAGTTGAGAGAAATGCAGTCACGATGACAAATGACAAAGTCTGCCGGGGATGGAGAGAGGCTCTGAACCTTTCAGGGGCAGGATGACTAAGTTCTCTAGGAAGGAGTCAAAGCCCCTGAGAAGGCTCTGTCTGCTGAGCTGGTTGAGCTCTGGGGACTTGGGCCTTCCTTTGCTGTCTGGCTTGCTGTTGCCCCTTCTGGGAAGCATGAACTGGACAGTGGACAGCCTGGGTGTAAGATGGGTAGAATTTCTTTTTCTTGTTGAAAAAAGGGTTTCTTAATTGTCTTTTTCTTTGCTGGGTTGGCTGTAGCCCTTGATAATCTGTTCAAGGTGGTATTTTCAGACTCAAGCTGATTAGCTTTTTCTTGCCAATCCTTGCCAAAGAGATTTTCTCCTGTGCAAGAAATATTACCTAGCTTATCTTGCACCCATTGTTCCAAATCTGATGCCTGAAGCCAGGCAATCTGACGTGCACTGATGGAAATAGCAGAGGTTCTGCTAATGCACTCAAAGCAATCAAAGGTTGCACGATTCATGAACTTAGACACATTCTAGGCATGTTTGACCAGAGTGAGGAAGTCTGTTCTTTTATCATCAGGGAGAAGTGTAGCAATGAGCTCTAGATCCCTTGTGACCTCCTTAAGAAACATTCCCATATAAAGAATGTAAGAGCTGATCTTGGCTGATAGCATCGAGGATTGAAAGCATCAATGCCCAAAGACATTGAGTGTCCTCACTTCATGGCCTGGAGGATTGGAAGAATGTGTTTTAGCACTCTTGATCCTACGCAACGCCGATTCCACTACCATTGAATGGTGTGGTAATTGTGCCTTCTGAAAACCAGGGCATTGTGGAACTCACTACATGGTATCGAGTCTCCGAGAGTGTGGAGACACTGTTAAAGGAGCTTCCTACATCCTTAGCATGAGGTCATACAAGATTCGGTGAATGGGAAGGGTAGCAGCCTCTTTAGGAGCTGCCGGGTACTGAAGAATTTCTAATTCTTCTGCTCTCGGTTCCTTCTCGAGGGTCACCGTGATGGAAAGTCCTTAGGCTACATCACGTATGAAATCCTGAAAAGACATGTCCTCTGGAGGAGACATCCTACATTGAGGAGAAGGAGAGGGATCCTCTGGTAGAATCACCCCGATACCGGCGGAGTCTTCGGAGTCATCAGAATCAAAGGACTCAAAGCATCTCCGCGCCGGGTGCTCTTGCATTGCTTGACGCCGGTATCGATCGAACTGTCTCAATACTGGGCCCTCAGTACCGTATATTGATTCAAGAGCCGGCAAGGGGGGAAGCACATTGGTTAAAGCAGGTGCGGTCGGTACCAGTACCGGTATCGATGACTGCGGAACCATCCGAAGCGGCCTTAACGGTACCAAAGCTGCTAAGAGAGCCGCTAGGCTGCGTTCGATAGCCAGGATGCGCTGATCCATAGCCCCTGCCGATGCCTGGATGTTGGTACCAGTGGAACAGGCCACGACACCAGAACATTGCACCAGGAGTTCTCCCGATGTGGAAGATTCAGGAACATCCTGGAGCCCGTTAATGCTTTGGAGGCCAGGGCTTCCCGCCGGGCTGTTTTGCCAGTATGTTTTCCTCGAGGGCAATGTTAGTAGCATCTCGATGCTTCGAAAGTGAGCTACCCTTTAAGGACCGGCCGGTCTTGGAAGACCTTGGTTTAGTTACCTGGGATCCATGGGAGGAAGATGAAGCCCTGGAAGAAGTCGATACAACGGACATTGCATCTGCGGCAAAGAGGGTGCCGAGTTTTGCAGCTCTGTTCTGCAGGCCTCTCTTGGTCATCTTTCTACAAAGGAGACACTCCGATGGTATATGGTCAGGACCTAAATATTTAAGACACCAGTCATGAGTGTCGGTAGCAGAAATGATACCGCTACACTTTCAACATTTTTTGAAACTACTAGATGGTTTCTTTATTTTAGAAGAAAAGAGGGCCTAGTGCCCAAAATGGCACCTGGCACCTAGAGGGGACAGACCATCCAAAAAGAAGAATTCTTTTTTCTTTTCTTTTTTTATGAAAACAAGTAAGAAAATGAAGAAAAGACCAGTGGTACCGGTATAGGCATCGGCGGTGAAGGCAGACGCGACCACAAAAATCAAATTTTCTGCGGTGACAGGGTTTGCTGCCTGTCGGCTCTGCGGAAAACGAAAAACTGAAGAGGGAGAGTTGGAAAGTTGGGAAGGCAGCAATGCAGGCACAGTGGGATGCTCCCAAAAGCTTTCCTATTGGACACTAGGGAGCGTTCCCATGCAGGCTCTGTCGGTACCGACCATACCCATATGTGAAGACTACATTCCTGCTTGTTCCTGGAGATTGAGGGCTCTAAAGTTTAAAATGGCCACATTCACTCCCTGTTCGATTTTCACAATGGTGAAGACAAGAGACCTGCCTAAGACCATAAGAAAGGCCATTATCACCAAACATCAAACTTCAAAGGGGTAAAAGGCCATCTCCAAAGACTTTGGGATTCCTACAGTTTGCAATGCTATTAAGAGGTTTTCTGCTCAAGGAACTGTAAAGAACCTCTCAGGACGTGTTGGGAAGAATAAAATTAATCCAAGAAGTCTTCGAAGGTTAGTGTGAACCTTTGGAAAAACACCACGTAGAACATCTTAAGTCTGACCTGGAGCAATCTGAAGCGGTGGTTTCAACCCACACCATATGCCGCGAAATAAACAAAGAAGGACTTCATGGGAGAAGGCAAAGGAGGACCCTGCTGCTCAAAGACAGACATAAAAAGCATGCCTGATCTTTGCCCAAACCCACCTTGAGAAACCACAATCCTGGGAAAATGTTTTGTGGACAGATGAAACCAAACTTGAGCTCTTGGGCAATGCAAACCAATGATACATTTACAGGTGAAGAAATGAAGCTTATAAGGGGAAAAAACACCCTTCCTACACTTAAATATGGTAGAGGTTCCATAATGTTGTGGGGCTGTTTTGCAGCCTCAGGAACTGGAGGCATGGAATGTATTAAATGAATCATGAAGTCACAGGACTATCAAGGTATTCTGGAGCAAAATGTGCTACCTAGTGTCAGAAAGCCAGGTCTGGGTCAAAGATCATGTGTCCTCCAGCAGGACAATGACCCAAAACATACATCCAAAAATACAAAAGAATGGTTAAAAAGGAAAAAAAAAAAAAAGATTGCCTTAAAATGGCCAGCAATGAGTCCTGATCTCAATACAATCGAGAACCTTTGGAAAGAGATGAAATCTGCCATTGTTAAAAGGAATCCTGGAAACATTTATGAGCTGGAACAAATCACAGCTGAAGAGTGGAAGAAAGTACCAGCAGACAGATGTACAAAACTTATAGATGGCTACAAGAAACATTCGAAAGCTGTCATCACAGGCAAGGGTTGTGCAACCAACTATCAGTGAAGGGTGCCATTAATCCTGTCCAGGTCATATTTTGTTTTCTGAGGTTTTTTTTCAGAAATTACAACATCTAAGTTGCACAGACATCTTTTTTTTTTGTATACCTTTGAACAAACTATTAAAATATTATGATGACATATAGTTGGAATGTTTCCAATTATTTCTCAATATATTGTATACAGCATACCTAAAATGCAAGGGTGCCAATAATGTTGACCACAACTGTAAATCATTTTAAAAAATGCTGCTACCTGGCTCAGTGGAAATTCCTCTCCTCCCACATTGGCTCCCATAGAAGGAGTTCCTGTGACACTTACTGTAAGCACTCCTGTAAGTACTTAGGGATTGTTCTAGATTCCGAGCTCTCCTTTTCCTTTCACATTAGCCAGGTAGTGAAATCATCATTCATAGCCTTGCTAGATTTTGTGCTATGAATCACTTTTTGGATTTACAGGCTCAGACCACAGTTCTGCTTAGTACAGTAATCCCAAGACTTGATTACCGTAAAGCACAATTACTTACCTGTAACAGGTGATCTCTGGGAACAGCAGGAATAAGTCTTCACATATGGGTACGTCGGTACCGACGGAGTCTGCGCGGGAATGCTTCCCAGCGTCCAATCAAAGAGCTTTTGGAAGCATCTCACCACGCCTGCGTGCTGCCTTCCCGCCTTTCCCAACTGCCTCTCCTCAGTTAAGTTTTAAAGCTGAGACAAAGAGAGAGAGAGGAAAGGAAAGATAGATAGAGATACAACTCCTGGGGAGGTGGGTGGGTTGTGAAGATTTATTCCTGCTGTTCCCAGAGATCACCTGTTACAGGTAAGTAACTGTGCTATCTCCAGGAACAAGCAGGAATGAGTCTTCACATATGGGGACTCCCAAGCTGAGATGCCTGGAGTCCCAGCATGTCATAGGTTGGAACATGCTATCTCCCAGAACACCAGGCATCCTGAGGATGGAGGGTAGGAGTTGAAGAAAGAAAGGTGCTGTGGAACAGCTGACCTAGCATAGGCTTGCAGACAAGGAGTCCATGTGTGAATGATAATTGTCATCAATGAAATTGCAAAGAAAAAATATTGCAATAGGGACCTCCCCTAACAGGACTTTAGAGAAGTATGGAGGTTCATGGGATCTACTGGGGAACCCAGTAGAGGAACCTCGAGAAGGACCTCACTGTATGTGGAGGTAGTAACCTCTAGGAAAAGTAATGGAGGTCAGAATCCTGAAAGGTAACAGGGAACCCCAGTAGGAGAAAACTGGGGTAGTACAAAAACGGTGGGCCTTCAGCAGAAGGCTTTATGATAAAAGCCCAACTCTTCTGGCAGTAGAGTGGCTCACTCTTAGGAAGAAAAAGAGAAAGGCTAACCGCTTTGGACAGACAGGCCCAGTCCTTGTGGGGAGAAAGGGTATGGGAACCCCTTGTATTCCAAAAGAAAGGACAATGCTGGAGGCGTTAGAGCCTGTGAGTAGCTGAAGATCCGCAATGTCTCTCCTAACTGAAGTCAGCTGGGAGAGATATTGGAGCATGGAGAGCTTCAGAGGTACCTAAACCTTAGGGTTATGGGAGGTGTTAACTACCACCAAAGTGGTTGTGAGTGTAGGACCCCAAAACATGCTGGATAGCATAAGTATGGGTAAAGACCATCTGTCAGAATCATATGGCTATATGAGCTTGGACAGTCAGGTAGATAAAGCAGAAACATATCTACCGATAGTAAAAAATCTCGACAGATACATATATAGATATACATATATATAGATATATATATCATATAGATATATGAGAATATATCTATAGTGAGATATGAAGGGCATAAAATACTCACACATGATAGACATAGGCTCCCTGCCGACATCCGTACCATAACCGACTTAACCCAGTTCAGAAAGGCCCTTAAATTCACCCTATTCACCAGATACTACCCCATATGAAGATAACATCTAGTCCCACTACATATCCAACTTCAGTTTTTTTTCCCTTGCTCCCAACAATCGTGCTAATTCATGTACATAGTTCGAGCATGTGATCTAGTTAACAGATTACATTTTCCATGTAAATAGTTCTCCCTTGTTTTCCAAGTTGATAATCCTGTTATATGTAACTCCGAACAGCCTGTTGTTCTGGTTTTTGTTTTTGTTCTCTGTAAACCGCGCTGATGTCGAAGAGTGCGGTATAAAAGAAATTAAATAAAAATAAAATACCTCTATATGGAAGTCTGCAAGAAACAGACAGAGATATGCCTACAAAGGGTATTCATATAGGAAAATGTGGATAGGAAAGATTCATCTAATAACAAGAAGGTGGAACCTACTTGAGAAGACATATAGAGAATCAATTCCCACTAGTTATGGCTACAGGAATGCTAGGTAGTAGAATAACCAGGATGGTTACGTGAAAGCAGAGGATGATATCAGCCTGCAGCCTGCAAGTCCCGAGTATTCTAGAATGCTAGCATGGTAAGTGAATAGAAGACGCATAGGAATGTGATACCATGCTGACCTGCTAAAAGGCAAAAAGGTATCAATCGTTCTTACCATGAGGACGAACTGGAAGGAGAAAACATATTCCCTATTGGAAATACTATGGACCAAAGCAGGGAATTAGCAACTCCTTAAGCTTTCACGTAAGAGGAGGCCTATGTCCTTTATATTAAAAGGAGAACTTTTCTAGTCATGGGAGACATGACTGAAAAAGCCTTTTTCAACCATCTAATATGGCTGTTGGAGAAAAAGCCCTCCCCCCATGTTCTATAGCAAGGGCCCATAGTGGAGAGCATCTCTGTAGAATTGCAGAGAGCATGATGCAGGAGAATGGGGAGATAGAACTGGCTGCAAAAGAGCCAGTAGCTATGTCAACTATGCTGCCAAACCCAGGGGAATGGAGATGGCAGAAAGAAGACAATCCAGCAAGCTTGTAGTGAAAACATTTTCAAGACAGATGACAGCACTGACTTGGAGCCACTACTAAGACCAGACAGAATGTTAGCGGAGGACAAATCTGTTGCTGGTGGACAAGAACCAGTGGTTGAAAGATTAAGGCTCCTGCATTGGCAGCTGCTTGCCAGACAGCAGAAGGATGGTACTGTTTAAAAACAGTAAGAACAGACAAAACAAGAGTAGAAAACTCTGGACGTGTCTGATGAACTGCTTCCAAGCAAGATTGAAAAAGAGGAGTCAACTCAGAGTAGAGAACTCCGCACTGGAAAAGTAAGAAAAGTAGAGAGGCTGAAGAAAAGCCCTCCAGTGAAGCAATACCGCTCTTACAGAGGAAAAACCCTGGTAAGAGGGTAAAGAGAATGGAGCTGAAGAAAACTTACAAAGCAGTAAGTTTATAGGAGGGAGAAAAGACATGCTGGCACAGGAAACTATCATTTGATAGTGGATAGACCTCTTTCCCTAGAAGGAAACAGAGGAAAAAATCCTGTGACCTAGAAGCATGAACATCCTAACAGCTCATAGAACATAGAAAGAATGGATGTCTTTCGGGAAGAGATCCATATTTAGGATTTAGAATGACAGCAGTGGATTGTCTCTAATGAGCAGAAACAACTGCAGATTGTAATCACCAGAGTCACAAGCATCCGATGAATTGATCAGAAACCCTGTGGTTGCTGGGTTTGCTGAGCCTGGTGAGAGGTTGAACTCTGTAGACCAGGACGATGCTTCCCCTGTTTGGGAACATCTGTATGATGGGCAGATGATGCATAAAACCTTCTTCTCCTATGGGAAGAAAGTTTGGCAGGACATTTCCTACCTACTGGGACAGAAGAAGGTGCAGAACAGCTCCTAGGAACAGGTAAGTCAGTGGAGAACTGAGTAACCTGATGTAAAGACTCCTTGTTGAAAAGATTGTCTCCAGTGCAAGGAGTATGTCCCAGTCTGTGCTGTGCCCATTTGTCCAAGCCTGAAGTTTGGAGCCAGGCTCTACATCTTGCCCCTATGGTTATAGCAGAAGTCCTGCTAACAGACTCAAAAGAGTCTAGGGAAGCATGAGTAAGAAACCAAGAGATATTCTGGAGATGCTTGAGTAGTGAAGAATAGTCTGCGCTCCTGGACTCTGGAAGAGAAGGAGTCAAAAGATGTAATTGCTTTGTGACCTCCTCAAGAGATAGACTCATATAGAAAATATATGAGAGAATTCTTGCAGAAAGCATAGATGTCTGGAAGGTTTGATGTCCAAAGGCATCAAGTATCTTAGACTCACGACCTGGCGGATAAGAAGAGTGCTTTTTCTTGCTCTTTACCCGCCTCATTGCTGATTCCACAACTATGGAATGATGAGGAAGTTGAGTCTTTTGAAACCCTGGAGAGGGGGGCACTTGATATAAGAGATCAGTTGCTCTGGAAGGTGGGGGTACCCTTAAAGGTGTTTCCCACATTCCTAGAAGGAGATTCTGCAAGGAATGATGCAAAGGAAGCATTATGTTTTCCTTTGCTTTGGTAGAAAGAGAGTCCTGTGCAGGATCATGTCCTGGGATAGGAATGGCAAGAGATCTTGCTATATCTAGGAGGAAACTCTGAAAAGAGGGTTCCCCAACAGTATTTTCCCTTGGACAGGTTAGATCTGGAGAACTAGCCTGAGCACCGACAGAGCTATTCAGATATATAGGAATAGAAGATCCTGCACAGTGCAGTGTGGAATGCTTAAAGGATGGTCGCTGGTACTGGCTGTCAGGAGCAGCGACCGTCATTACCACATTGTCCATACCAGGTATCGACTCCAAGCTTGGCATAGAAGGGAGTGATCCTGTTGAAAAAAGCATGGTAGGAGTTGGCCACGATTCTACTGTGGATACTGGTACTGATGCCAATACCGGTACCGATGTCGGAGTCGAGCTCGACAAAGACATCGGAGCAGTCATCGGGGACAGTTCTATCGGTACCGAGGTAAGCGAAACCCTCCGGGTGCTATCCTCGGTACCGAGCCACCGGTATCGATCGGTGTCGGTACCAAAATGTACTGGTACCGAGTCTTCCAGACTAGAGAGCGATTCTAAACTCAGCATCGATAAGAGAAGCATGGAAGGCACCGACTGTAAGGGTAAAGAAGACATCGGTACCGACTTCGGTACCGTGTCTGATACCGGTGAGTGACAACTCAATCGGCCTCGAGGGAACCGAGAGTTGCGGATCCGAATCATCGGAACCAAGCCTTCGGTACCGCCCGGAGCCGGTACCAAGGCGAGTCGGTACCCAGTCCTCCAGACTGGAGATCGATTCCAGACTCGGCATCGAAGGAAGAGAGGCTATCGATGCACATCTGGAGGGTACCGACGTCGGCGGTAGTATCGGTACTGGTACCGATAATGGAAGGTCAGTCTGGAGTGTATCCACCGGTCCCGAAGGCACCGAGGACACCAGATGACCATTCCTGGTGAGGAGTATTTCATCCAACACCTGTGCCACACCTGTGTCGATGTCGGGGTATCGGTACCGCTCAAAGCGGATGCCACCACCAGACACGGCTCAGGTATGTTCTGTGAGGGGTGAACCCCAGGAACAACCTGAAATCCCTTATACGCTTTGGAGACCGAAGACTCCCGCCGGGGTTTTGAAGCCAGTAGGCCCTCGAGGGCAAGGCCGGAGCCATCTACATGCTGTGCATGAGACCTACCACTCGAGGGCTGGCTAGTCTTAACAGACTGTTTGTGGGTTACCTGATCATGTGTAGAAGAAGAAGGGGACGGTGCCCCGAAGCTGGAGGGAAACTGTGTATCGAGGGAACCTCGATATTGAAGACTTCTTCTCACCAAACAATTGTCAGGACCCAAGCAGGTTAGACACCGACGTTGAGGGTCTAAAAATAAAGTTGTACCGCCACAGTTGGAACATTTCTTGGAGAAAGTGGCTGGCAGTTCCATGAAGGAAAAAGAAGAGGCCTAAAAGGCCTAAGATACCGTGAGACACTATGAAGAAAAAATATTCCCTGAAAAAGGAAGATTTTACAAGACAAGAAAAGAAAACACCGGCGGTACCGGTGGCGTCGGAAAGACAGCCGCGACCACAAGAAAACTAAAGAAATAAAAGAAGAATTTTCTGCGGTGACAGGAGGACGTCCTGCCGGCTCCGCGGAAAAACAAAAACTGAGGAGAGGCAGTTGGGAAAGGCGGGAAGGCAGCACGCAGGCTTGGTGGGATGCTTCCAAAAGCTCTTTGGACGCTGGGAAGCGTTCCCGCGCAGACTCCGTCGGTACCGACGTACCCATATGTGAAGACTCATTCCTGCTTGTTCCTGGAGATCACTATCTACTCTACTCTGACTTACCATCTTTTGAAATTAAATTTCTACAGACCATCCAAAACATGGTTGTGTGTATTCTCTCCCAGGCTCAAAAATACAATCATATTTCTCCATTACTGACCCAGCACTATCGGCTTCTAATTCAATACTGCATTTCTCATAAGATTTTTACTCTTACTCATAAGACCCTTCATGATGAGGCTCCCAATTATCTTTCTTCACTTATTACTTTACATGCCCCAGCACGTTCCCTTCGTTCATTACATTGCAACCACCTCTATATTACCCCTCCATCAAAGGCCAAACATGAGTCCACCAGCCAATCTGCATTTTTATTTGTTGTCCCTATGCTTTGGAATAATTTACCACCTCACCTGCATCTTGAACAGTTTTCAAATGTTTTAAAGCTGACCTAAAAGCTCAACTCTAAACAGGCCTGAGGGGTCTCTGGGTAGGGCTCTGGGCCACTAGGCATAGCTATCTACTGCCTCTTCTTCGCCCTCTCCTATCACTGCTTTCTAGTTTCTCTAATCTAACTGATTTTCTTTCACCTTTTAATGATATGTTTTACTGTAAACCACATTGCTCGTTTCTGACAGCAGTAGAGCAAGTGTAATAAAACCATAAACCATAAGAATTAGGAATGTTTTAGACTTTTAAGAGCTATTGATGACCTTTAAAAGGCAGATGCTTGTTCTTTTCTGGCTGCCATTTGCACGCAGATCGAGACTATTGCTTTAAGTCCTAAGGTTGCACAGTGACTATCCTTTTATGAGAGGCAAATGATATTTTGAGTTCTCTGTATGTATGGGTTTTATAAGTTGAACAGTAAAACGTTGTGCTTGTTGCTAACATTGTTGGAAGCTGTTTTGTTTTCCTATTAGGAGTTGCTATTGTGCGTGGAGGTAAACCTGCCATCTGTCCTAAGTCTGGGCAGAGATGAACAGAATGGGCTTGCAATACTTGCTGCTTGTGACAATGTCCATCGTTCATGTTCTAATAACAGATAATACTAGGTAGCAAATAATAATTTTAAAAAAACCATGAATCAATTTAATTACAGCAAAACAAAAATGAAATCTTCAAATATTAAATGGCTTGTCAAGCAAGATAATAGGGATAATCTGCTGTTCTGCCAATAGGAGACTGGGTGGATCAGGGATAATAGGGATAATCTGCTGTTCTGCCATATAATTATGATGTATCAGAAAAATACAATCTGAACAGTTCTGCAATTGACATTATAATGATACAAAGGGCAGGAAACTAGTATTTCTAACATATTTCCAATTGCCTTGTCTGAATATATACTAGTAAAATTGGCACCTATCATAAGCTCTTTCTGTTTCATGCACTGTCCTTAAATTATCTTAACAGAAAGAACAAACACCATTATGGTGTAATTTCACATATACTGTTTTGAGATTAAAAGTGAATATACAAACATATAAACAATGTTGGCTACCAACATAATATATATTTCTACAGAAATTTTCTACTACTACTACAAGGTGTACGCAGCGCTGTACAGACAAATGTAAGAGATGGTTGCTGCTCATCGGAGCTTACAATCTAGTCAAGACAGACAGCACAACAGCTGAGGACAAGGATATATATAGGAGAATGGTAAGGAAACCAATAGGAGACTGGGTGGATCAGGATCCAAAAATGGTCTTGAAGAGGTGAGTTCTCAGCCTGGATTTGAAAAGGGCCAGAGATTGACTGCCATACAGATTCAGGTAGTTTGTTCCAGGCATAAGGTGAAAGGATTGAAGTATTGGAACTGGCAGTAGAAGACAAGAGCACAGATAAAAGCGATCTGCCAGAAGAGCAGAATTCCCGAGGAGGGGTGTAGGGAGAGATAAGAGAGGAAAGGTAGTGAGGAGCAGCAGAATGAGTGCACTTATAGGTTAGTAGGAGAAGATTGAACTGGATATGGAAACATATAGGAAGCCAATAAAGCAACTTGAGAAGAGGGGTTATATGAGCATATCAAGGTTGCTGGAAGATAAGTCATGCTGCTGAGTTTTGAACAGATTGAAGGGGAGAGAGATGATTCAGAGGGGATGTGACTAAAGAGTGGATAAGCATCTTAGTAGTGTGTTCAGAGAGGAAGGGGCATATTTTGCTGATGTTATAAAAAAGTGGCATGCCTTAGCTATCAGTTGGATGTGTGTGAAGGAGAGGAAGGAGTCAAAGATGAGCCCAAGGTTGTAGGCCAATGAAACAGAGAGCAACAGTAACATAGTGTTGCGACGCCGCCCTGGTGGCTAATGGGCGCCAAGGTAGGTCGAACACAAATAAAGATAAGGTTGGGATTGGTACTTATTTTTCAGGGCCCAGGGATGTATAGCCTTGGTAGTGTCCTTATTACCCAATACCCAAAGAACACAGGTTTCCAAGTGGAGGGAAAGTAAGGCTTTATTTCCCTTGTCTTGCAAAGGTTCAAAGGATCAGTCCCAAAACAACAAAAGAAAGGTCCTTACATCAGGTTAGAAAAAGTAAAACTCAGGTTCAAAGCAACAACTGTTCTCTTCATATAGGTGATACAAACACAAACATTTCCTATTTCACCAGTTTACTGCTCACATGTTATGCAAGGATTCCAAGCTTCCAGTTGTACAATAACTACAATCCATTTCCTCATCTGAAAGGGATTCTACCAATTCCACTTGCATTGGTTCCTGATCATACGCCTCTTAAACAGAGTCCATGGTTCTGGGCAACCTATAATTGGGCTTTTCAGCCAAACGCTGTATGACCTCCCAATGCCTTGGGTTCAGAGCGGGGCGTCGGTCTTGTACTCTTCTACAAGGTGAATATTCTTCCCTCTTCCTGGGTTGTATATTAGCTTTCTGCAAACACTGCTTATTCAAAAGTCTCTCATTTGATAAAAGCTTTTCATACCTTGTATCAGGAGAAGTGTTACATGAACAGGGACCTTCTGTTTCCTGTCCTTTCCACAGGCTAGCTCTCTGAAGGCTGTTCCCAACCAAGTGTGGGTTACCTTGTAATGCTGGCTTCTCTCCTTGGGGTGAGGCTTGAGGCCTACTCCTGCTGAGATTATGCCCTGCTCCTGCAACCTGGCGTGGGTTTTTCAACCGTCCTTCGGTTGACTTCTCACAGCGGTCCCAGTACTGTTTTCGTGTCCCCGGATCTCCTGGATCCTTCCGTACTCTCCGTCCTTTCAGGTCTCTCTGGCCTGTTCCTCCTTTCGGCGCTCCAGCAGCGTCTGTAGCTTCTGCAGTTTCTGCCACCTCTGCAGCTCCTGCCGCTCCTTCGGCTTCTGCAGGCTCTGTAACTTCTCTGCCTTCTCTGCTGCTCCTGCTGCTACCGCCACTTCCCCTTTTACCGCCACTTCCTCTTTTACTGCCACTTCCTCCTTTCCAGTCTTCCAGACTTTCTTTAAAAGGAGTTCCTGCTTTCCTGGATTGGAGGCTGGCTGGCTTCTGGTCACACCCTGTGGGGCGTGGATCCTCAGTCTTCCGGAGGTCCCTCTTGCTCCCCCTATCAGGTTCCTGAAAATACTGCAGCTTGTGCATGCCTTTTTTCGTGTTTAAAATATTTTCTTCTGTTCCCCACTGGTCTGCTGCATCACAATAGAGGTCTATTCTATAAAACAAATACCGTTATTCGTTCGCCATTCCTATCCCCGCCAAACCTCCCCATACGAACAAGGAATTTGTATGGGGAGGCTAGACGGGGATGGGAAAGGGGCAGTGCGGAGGCAGACTTAGAGCGGGCAGTGGACGGTCTGCGGCTCTGGACATACAGGGCCTCTGAGGTGTAATAAGTTTCCCTAGACATCGAGATACAGCAGGCCTGGGCAGTGGAAAAGGTAAGAGGGTGTGCAGGAGATTCCCTGCAGCCCAACCCTGGCCATGGGTGGCCAGATCGGGGGTTGGGCTGCGAGGAATGAAAGAAGTAGTCGGCTGCCGGGGATCGCAGCACCTGAATGCAGCCAAGGTGCCATGGCAACCAGACGCCATGGCACCGCAGCTCCATTCAGGAGGCTTGACTGAGTTAACTGGGCAGAGGCCTGTATGTGCAGGCCGACCGGAATCAGGTTCCAGCCTGCACATACAGGCCAAGACGGGATTCTGATCCCGTGGGGGCTAGACGTGCCCCGCTGGATCAGAATCCCGTCAACGTCTGTGCATCCGGTTCCGACCGGACACACAGAGGCCTGGAACACACATCTTAGAATATGCCTCATAGCAGGGCTGGCCCGTCCATTGAGCAAGAATGTTTTTTGCACAGGGCCCCGCGTTTCAGGGGGCCCCGCGCAAAGAACATTCTGCTTTTTTCAAAATTAAATTTAAAAAAAACAAAACGCTGGCTGCTACCGCTGCCACCGCGGCAGCAGCAGAATGGACTGTCCCGCGAGGCCCCCTCTGCCCGGCTGAATCCCTCCCTCCCTCCCTCCTTGACGGCTGAGCCCCTCCATGCTGGCTTTGAGAGTCGCGAAGGGAGAGTGTCTCCCTCGCGTCTCTGTTAAGCCTGCAGGGGCAGATGGGAAATTTCCCATCAGCCCCTGCGGGCTTAACAGAGACGTGAGGGAGACACTCTCCCTTCGCGACTCTCAAAGCCAGCACGGAGGGGCTCAGCCGGCACGGAGGGATTCAGCCGGGCAGAAGGGGCCCCGCGGGACAGTCCATTCTGCTGCTGCTGCGGCGGCAGCGGTAGCAGCCAGCATTTTTTTTTTTTAATTTAACTTGAGCCGATGGGGGGGGGGGGGTTAGAACTGGTAATGGGCTGTGGGCTGTTGGGGGGGGGGGTTAGAACGGGTAATGGGCTATAGGGGGGGGGTTAAGACTGGTAATGGGCTGTGGGCTGATGGGGGCTGTCTGGTAATGGGCTATGGGGGGGGGCTAGGACTGGAAATGGGCTGGGGGGCTTAAGACTGGAGGTGGGCTGATGGGGCTAGGAATGGTAATGGGCTATGGGGGGGTTAGGACTGATAATGGGCTATGGGGGGCTTGGACAGGAAATGGGCTGATGGGGAGGGGTTAGGACTTGAGGTGGGCTGATGGGGGTTAGGACTGGTAATGGGCTGTGGGCTGTTGGGGGGGGGTTAGAACTGGTAATGGGCTATGGGGGGGGTTAAGACTGGTAATGGGCTGTGGGCTGATGGGGGCTGTCTGGTAATGAGCTATGGGGGGGGTTAGGAATGATAATGGGCTATGGGGGGGCTAGGACAGGAAATGGGCTGATGGGGAGGGGTGAGGACTTGAGGTTGGCTGATGGGGTTAGGACTGGTAATAGGCTGTGGGCTGATGGGGGAGGGGGTTAGGACTGGCAATGGGCTATGGGGGGCTGACTGGAAATGGGTTGATGGGGTTAGGACTGGAAGTGGGCTGATGGGGGGTTAGGACTGGTAATGGGTTATAGGGGGGCTTAAACTGAAAATGGGGTGATAGGGGGTTAGGACTGGAAGTGGGTTGATGGGGGGGCTAGGACTGGTATTGGGTTGGGGGGTTGCTAGGACTGGAAATGGGATGATGGGTGGCTAGGACTGGAAATGGGCTGATGCAGGGACTAGAAGGGAATGGATGCTGGGTGAGGCTGGAACTAGAAGGGAGCTGATGTTGGGGGAGGATTAGTATGGGATGGGGCTGGAAGAGTAAAATGGAGAAGGGAAAAATATTTTGTGTGGGAGGGATAAAAAATCTACAATTGGCTGGGTATTGGGAGAGTGGGGATTGAGGATGGAGGGGTAAAATTTGAGTGGATGAAATAGGAATGAGGAAAGAGCAAAAGGAGAAAGATTAGTATGTTAAAGCAGATGTAGAGAGAGAATGGAAAAAAACTAGAAGAGAGAAGAAAGGACAAATGGACAGCAGACGATGGAGAGTTAACAGAAGACACGAAGAAACCAGAAGAAAGTGGCTGGAGCAATTGCAGCTGAAAAAATGCACAAAAGGTAGAAAAATATCTCTTTATTTTGAATTTATTAATTGGAATATGTCAGCTCTGGTAAATGTGCATCATTAACGTCTGCGCTTTGTTTAGTACAAGAGCAAATTAATGTATAGTTTTATTTCTACAGTGTTGTACATTCCAAGTTTGGCTTTTAGGATTCCCAGTTTAATTATTGTCTTCCTGTTTCTAAATTGTGATTACTTGTTTGGTGATGGTCTATGTTCTGCATGTGTAACTGAGCTGAGGTGTTCTGTTTATATAATTCCTATTTGACA
Organism: Ichthyophis bannanicus; assembly: GCA_033557465.1. Taxonomy (NCBI): domain Eukaryota; kingdom Metazoa; phylum Chordata; class Amphibia; order Gymnophiona; family Ichthyophiidae; genus Ichthyophis; species Ichthyophis bannanicus. The sequence goes on along the minus strand of CM066036.1, from coordinate 727,321,365 downwards.
TTGCCACTTGTTCTCTTTCCCCAGTAGGTCATGTATTCTTGTTCTCTGAAATGTATTGGTTTAATATTTGCAGTGTTGCCTTTTGATTGGTAGAGTATGGTGCTTTGTGAGTCCTGGTAGTGCTGTTAGGATACGGCGGGTTTGCTATGGGTTCTAAATGGGCAGTGTTTGTAGTAGTTCCTAATGTGTCTGGCAGTTGGCACTGGATTATAGTAATGTAGAAATCTTTTTGTCTTTCTTTATCCATACACTCATTAAGAGGCACGTTTACTAAAAGTTAGTATATGGTAACATTATGCAAATATTTATGCAAATGAGGTCCCTTATGCAAATGAGGCCCACACAGAGTCTCCGCACATGGACCCGCACCCCCCTTGGGCCGCCCCTGCCTCATAGTATATGATGGCAGATAAAGACCATCATGGTCCATCTAGTCTGTCCAGCAAGATGGCAAGAGTAGGTGCACTTGCCACTATGTGCAGGTCACCCCTCCCCATGCCTTTCTTTAGGGATGTACCCACTGCTCCATACTGGTCACCCCTCCCTATGCCTTTGTTTAGGGGTATACCACTTTGTGCAGGTCATCCCTTTTTGTGGAGATAGCTGAGACAGTTAAGGTTATTTTGATTTTATCTTGTTGCTATAAAGGGATCCACTTTATCTGTCCCATACCATTTTAAATTCTGTAACTGCATTTGCCCCCACTACTTCCATCGGGGGGGGGGGGGCATTCCAAGCATCCACCACCAGGGCCGGGCCTTCCATTGTGCAAGAATGTTGTTTGCACAGGGGCCCCCGCGTTTCAGGGGGCCCCGCTCAAACAACATTCTGCATCTGCTGGTAAATTTACAAAAAAAAAAAAAAGCGTGCTGCTGCTGTCGCTGCCACCATGGCAGTGGCAGAATCGAGCATCCCGCAGGGCCCCCCCTGCCTGGCAGACTCCTCCATGCGGCCTCCGCCCCCTAAGTGCCAGCTTTCAGAGCCGCGAAGGAAGAGAGCTTCTCCCTCGCGGCTCTTTTAAGCCGCTGGCGCTGATGGGAAACAGGATTTCCTGTCTCCCATCAGCCCCGCAGGCTTAAACAGAGCAGCGAGAAAGGGAAACTCTCCCTTTGCGGCTCTGAAAATCCTGCGCTGAGGGAGCTGAGGCCACATGGAGGACTCTGCCGGGCAGGGGGGGCCCCGCGGGACACTCGATTTTGCCGCTGCCACGGCGGCAGTGGCAGCAGCAGCAAGTTTTTTTTTTTTAATCTACCTGGGCTATGGGGGGGGGGCTAAGACTGGAAGTGGGCACATGGGGGGTAGGACTGGTAATGGGCTATGGGGGGGCTAGGACTGGAAATGGGATGATGGGGGGGCTAGGACTGGTAATGGGCTATGGGGGGGCTAGGACTGGAAATGGGCTTATGGGGGGCTAGGACTGGTAATGGGCTGATGGGGGGCTACATAAGAACATAAGATATGCCATACTGGGTCAGACCAAGGTCCATCAAGCCCAGTATCCTGTTTCCAACAGTGGCCAATCTAGGTCATACGTACCTAGCAGTTTCCCCAAAAGACACAGGTTCTGCAAAGCTTGTACTGGGTCAAGCATAGATATCCTGGGTCCCTTCTTAATAATAGTTTATGGACCTTTCCTCCAGGAACTTGTCCAAACCTTTTTTAAACCCAGCTACACTAACAGCCTTTACTACATCCTCCGGTAACAAATTCCAGAGTTTGATTACACATTGAGTGAAGAAATATTTTCTTTTATTAGTTTTAAATAGTTTACCCTGTAGTTTCATTGCATGTCCCCTAGTCTTTCTATATTCTGATAACGTAAACAATCGATCTACATTTACCCGTTCCACTCCGTTCATTAATTTATAGACTTCTATCATATCTTCTATGACTGCTAATGGGCTGATGGGGGGCTATGACTGGAAATGGGCTATGGGGGGGCTACGACTGGAAATGGACTGATGGGGGCTAGGACTGGTAATGGGCTATGGGAGGGCTAGGACTGGAAATGGACTTATGGGGGGGCTAGGACTGGTAATAGGCTATGGGGGCACTAGGACTGGTAATGGGCTATGGGGGTGAGGCTAGGACTGATAATGGGCTGGGGGGTTGCTAGGACTGGAAATGGGCTGAGGGGAAGGGGGGGCTTGAACTGCAAATAGCTGATGGGGAGGGGGTTTGGAATGGAAATGGGCTGTGAGGGGAGGGAGCTAGCACTGGAGATGGGCTGATAGTGTAGGTAGGATAGGATTGGAAATGGGCTGATGCGTGGACTAGAAGGGAGCGGATGCTGGGTGGGGCTGGAACTAGAAGGGAGCTGCTGTTGGGGGAGGATTAGAATGGGATGGAGCTGGGAGAGTGAAATGGAGAGGGGAAAATATTTTTGTGTGGGAGGGACGACAAATCTACAATTGAGCAAGTATTGGGAGAGTAAGTGGGGATTGAGAATGGAGGGGTAAAATTTGAGTGGATGAAATAGGAATGAGGAAAGAGCAAAAGGAGAAAGATCAGTATGTTAAAGCAGATGTAGAGAGAGAATGGAAAAAAAACTAGAAGAGAGAAGAAAGGACAAATGGACAGCAGACGATGGAGAGTTAACAGAAGACACGAAGAAACCAGAAGAAAGTGGCTGGAGCAATTGCAGCTGAAAAAAATGCACAAAAGGTAGAAAAATATCTCTTTATTTTGAATTTATTAATTGGAATATGTCAGCTCTGGTAAATGTGCATCATTAACGTCTGCGCTTTGTTTAGTACAAGAGCAAATTAATGTATAGTTTTATTTCTACAGTGTTGTACATTCCAAGTTTGGCTTTTAGGATTCCCAGTTTAATTATTGTCTTCCTGTTTCTAAATTGTGATTACTTGTTTGGTGATGGTCTATGTTCTGCATGTGTAACTGAGCTGAGGTGTTCTGTTTATATAATTCCTATTTGACATTGCCACTTGTTCTCTTTCCCCAGTAGGTCATGTATTCTTGTTCTCTGAAATGTATTGGTTTAATATTTGCAGTGTTGCCTTTTGATTGGTAGAGTATGGTGCTTTGTGAGTCCTGGTAGTGCTGTTAGGATACGGCGGGTTTGCTATGGGTTCTAAATGGGCAGTGTTTGTAGTAGTTCCTAATGTGTCTGGCAGTTGGCACTGGATTATAGTAATGTAGAAATCGTTTTGTCTTTCTTTATCCATACACTCATTAAGAGGCACGTTTACTAAAAGTTAGTATATGGTAACATTATGCAAATATTTATGCAAATGAGGTCCCTTATGCAAATGAGGCCCGCACAGAGTCTCCGCACATGGACCCGCACCCCCCTTGGGCCGCCCCTGCCTCATAGTATATGATGGCAGATAAAGACCATCATGGTCCATCTAGTCTGCCCAGCAAGATGGCAAGAGTAGGTGCACTTGCCACTATGTGCAGGTCACCCCTCCCCATGCCTTTCTTTAGGGATGTACCCACTGCTCCATACAGGTCACCCCTCCCTATGCCTTTGTTTAGGGGTATACCACTTTGTGCAGGTCATCCCTTTTTGTGGAGATAGCTGAGACAGTTAAGGTTATTTTGATTTTATCTTGTTGCTATAAAGGGATCCACTTTATCTGTCCCATACCATTTTAAATTCTGTAACTGCATTTGCCCCCACTACTTCCATCGGGGGGGGGGGCATTCCAAGCATCCACCACCAGGGCCGGGCCTTCCATTGTGCAAGAATGTTGTTTGCACAGGGCCCCGTGTTTCAGGGGGCCCCGCTCAAACAACATTCTGCATCTGCTGGTAAATTTAAAAAAAAAAAAAAAGCGTGCTGCTGCTGTCGCTGCCACCATGGCAGTGGCAGAATCGAGCATCCCGCAGGGCCCCCCCCTGCCTGGCAGACTCCTCCATGCGGCCTCCGCCCCCTAAGTGCCAGCTTTCAGAGCCGCGAAGGAAGAGAGCTTCTCCCTCGCGGCTCTTTTAAGCCGCTGGCGCTGATGGGAAACAGGATGTCCTGTCTCCCATCAGCCCCGCAGGCTTAAACAGAGCAGCGAGAAAGGGAAACTCTCCCTTTGCGGCTCTGAAAATCCTGCGCTGAGGGAGCTGAGGCCACATGGAGGACTCTGCCGGGCAGGGGGGGCCCCGCGGGACACTCGATTTTGCCGCTGCCACGGCGGCAGTGGCAGCAGCAGCAAGTTTTTTTTTTTTTAATCTACCTGGGCTATGGGGGGGGGGGCTAAGACTGGAAGTGGGCACATGGGGGGTAGGACTGGTAATGGGCTATGGGGGGGCTAGGACTGGAAATGGGATGATGGGGGGGCTAGGACTGGTAATGGGCTATGGGGGGGCTAGGACTGGAAATGGGCTGATGGGGGGCTAGGACTGGTAATGGGCTGATGGGGGGCTACATAAGAACATAAGATATGCCATACTGGGTCAGACCAAGGTCCATCAAGCCCAGTATCCTGTTTCCAACAGTGGCCAATCTAGGTCATACGTACCTAGCAGTTTCCCCAAAAGACACAGGTTCTGCAAAGCTTGTACTGGGTCAAGCATAGATATCCTGGGTCCCTTCTTAATAATAGTTTATGGACCTTTCCTCCAGGAACTTGTCCAAACCTTTTTTAAACCCAGCTACACTAACAGCCTTTACTACATCCTCCGGTAACAAATTCCAGAGTTTGATTACACATTGAGTGAAGAAATATTTTCTTTTATTAGTTTTAAATAGTTTACCCTGTAGTTTCATTGCATGTCCCCTAGTCTTTCTATATTCTGATAATGTAAACAATCGATCTACATTTACCCGTTCCACTCCGTTCATTAATTTATAGACTTCTATCATATCTTCTATGACTGCTAATGGGCTGATGGGGGGCTATGACTGGAAATGGGCTATGGGGGGGCTATGACTGGAAATGGACTGATGGGGGCTAGGACTGGTAATGGGCTATGGGAGGGCTAGGACTGGAAATGGACTTATGGGGGGGCTAGGACTGGTAATAGGCTATGGGGGCACTAGGACTGGTAATGGGCTATGGGGCGCTATGACTGGATATGGGCTGATGGGGGGTTTAGGACTGGTAATGGGCTATGGGGGTGAGGCTAGGACTGATAATGGGCTGGGGGGTTGCTAGGACTGGAAATGGGCTGAGGGGAAGGGGGGGCTTGAACTGCAAATAGCTGATGGGGAGGGGGTTTGGAATGGAAATGGGCTGTGAGGGGAGGGAGCTAGCACTGGAGATGGGCTGATAGTGTAGGTAGGATAGGATTGGAAATGGGCTGATGCGTGGACTAGAAGGGAGCGGATGCTGGGTGGGGCTGGAACTAGAAGGGAGCTGCTGTTGGGGGAGGATTAGAATGGGATGGAGCTGGGAGAGTGAAATGGAGAGGGGAAAATATTTTTGTGTGGGAGGGACGACAAATCTACAATTGAGCAAGTATTGGGAGAGTAAGTGGGGATTGAGAATGGAGGGGTAAAATTTGAGTGGATGAAATAGGAATGAGGAAAGAGCAAAAGGAGAAAGATCAGTATGTTAAAGCAGATGTAGAGAGAGAATGGAAAAAAAACTAGAAGAGAGAAGAAAGAACAAATGGACAGCAGACGATGGAGAGTTAGCAGAAGACACGAAGAAACCAGAAGAAAGTGGCTGGAGCAATTGCAACTGAAAAAAATGCACAAAAGGTAGAAAAATATCTCTTTATTTTGAATTTATTAACTGGAATAGGTCAGCTCTGGGAAATGTGCATCATTAGCGTCTGCGCTTTGTTTAGTACAAGAGGAAATTCATTTATAGTTTTATTTCTACAATGTTGTTGTACATTCCAAGTGTGGCTTTTGGGGTTCCCAGTTTAATTATTGTCTTCCTGTTTCTAAATTGTGATTCCTTGTTTGGTGATGGTCTATGTTCGGCATCTGTAACTGAGCTGAGGTTTTCTGTTTATGTAATTCCTATTTGACATTGCCACTTGTTCTCTTTCCCCAGTAGGCCATGTATTGTTATTCTCTGAAATGTATTGGTTTAATATTTGCAGTGTTGCCTTTTGATAGGTAATAGTGCTTTGTGAGTCCTGGTAGTGCAGTTACGATACGGCGGGTTTGCTCTGGGTTCTAAATGGGCAGTGTTTGTAGTAGTTCCTAATGTGCATGGGGGTTGGCACTGGATTATAGTAATGTAGAAATCTTTTAGTCTTTCTTTATTCATACACTCATTAAGAAGCATGTTTACTAAAAGTTAGCGTATGGTAACATTATGCAAATATTTATGCAAATGAGGTCCCTTATGCAAATGAGGCCCCACACCCAGTCTCCACACATGGCCCCCGCATCCCCCTTGGGCTGCCCCTGTCCACCACCCTTTGAATGAAAAACTATTTCCTGACGTTGCCTTTCAGTTTACTCCCTTGCAGCTTCATGTTATGCCCTCTAGTTTTACAGCTTCCCCGTTATTTTAAAAAGGTTTGTTTGGTCATTAATACCATTTAAGTATTTAAAGGTCAGTATCATACAGGTTTTAGGAAAACTAAGAAATCTTAAATTCCTATTATGCATAGATTTTTCCAAAAGTTCACTCTGTCGATGTAGTGACAGACTATACTGGATATCTGTGACTCCAGCAACATGAACGTTTGAAACTTGGCGTTCTACTTTTTGCAAATTGTTTTATCTTGTTATTCAAACTTAACCACTACCTCCTTCAAAAAGGAGGCAGTCTGCTTTATTACCATCTTAAGATATGTGCCATCATTTTTCATATAGTTTTTTTCTGCCATTTATAGTTTTCCATACTGTACTATCATTGATAAATAATGAATAATTTTCTCAACCTATGTAAATAGTTTAATATGTTGTTTGTATGATAGTTACTTTTGTGCTCAAAATGTTCTATGTAATTTACTGTTTAACGTTAAAACAAGTTCTCTGTAAACTGCCCCTGATCTCTGGAAGGGGCGGTATAGAAAAGCGGACAAATAAATAAATAAATATCAACCAAAGGCACAGAATCAGGAACAACCCCCAGTGAAGGCTGAGGAATTACATCAGGAAAAGTAAAATTCAAACATTTAGGCATGAACTCAGAAGAGATCTCTGGAGTTTGTAATGGATATCATGTTATTCATTGAATTCCATGTATATATATATATGGTGTCTGTGAAAAAATTTAGGTCCGAAAGGGTTAAGGGACCACTCACTCTCTCCTAGTTGGTCAGAAGAAGTCATTGGGTGAGGTGGAGGAGTCCTAGCAAGGGGGCTCAAAGTGGCCCCAGAATTGGAGGAAGATGACAAGTTGGGAGAACTTGCCATAGCCAACAAAGTACAAGAGACACATGCCTTTCCATAAGTCCCAACGTTTTGACTGAAACGAAGGTAGCAGAGGTTACCTTCTGAGATTTGTTCTTCCTCTTGTGCACTCTTTTAGGCAGACTTGCTTTCCCTCTCTGCTGTTCAATACTGGCACTGAAGGGGCAACAAAGGAGCATGCCCCTTTGGCAACGTGCTCGTGGCTGCATGGCTGACTGCTGGCTCTTGTAGGCAGTAGTCATGCTTTGATGATAATGCAGTGTGTGTAGAGCAAACACCCAGGCACGGTCCCAGACACTCCAAGAACATCAGGACAAATACACTTTTCAGCACAGAATACTTTTTAAGGCTCCCTGGCAAGCAAAATGTCCTCTCCCAACTCTTGCACGGCTGACTGCCAGCTCTTGTAGGCAGTAGTCGCATTTTGATGACAATGGATTGTGGGCGGAGTAAACACCCCTGCACCCCTGCAAATGCTCCAAGAACACCAGGGCAAATATACTGTTCAACCCAGAATTCTCATTAAGGCTCACAGGCCAGCAAAACCTCCTTTCCCCAAGATACAGCATGTTAAAAATTGCAAGCTAACTACTTAGAGGCCTGTCTATTAAGAATTTTCCCCATAGGCACAAAATGAGAACAACCCTTTAGTAGACAGGTCTCTAGTGTGTGAAAAGGTGTAAACAGAGAAGTTTAGGGGCAGAGAGTGGGTATTGACAGCACGTTGCAATTAGCGTGGAGGTAATTTTAACACTAATTGTCAATGTTGCAGTCAACACAGGTGCTCTTAGTGTCACCTCAATGGGCGGCGTTAGAAGCACAAATGTTAATTGCAATTGAGCTTCAGCATGTTGAGGTATTTCTCACTGCAGTAACTGCCAGGGCACATGCTGGCCATTGCACTTCTTGTTCTCATTTTTGATTCCCAACACACATTCAACTGTGAGCCCTTAACTCACTTTAATAAAAATGCCCCATATTTTTTACCCTTAAACTAAATAAAACATTTACAGGAAAATTGAAGGTAAAATGTTGCACTTGGAGCCAAAACCATGGGTTGCTTAGTCAGAAAGGCCTTGCTTCTAAGCCTGGGTGGCTCTGGATAAAACGGTAAACATCATTACAGCCCAAAAAATTCATATGCTTAAAGTGAAATTACTGACACAAAATTTCTATTGTACTCAAGAGCAAAGATTACTATAAGAACATAATATATAGGTCAGAACAAATTCAGAACTAAGGTCCACCAAGCACAGTATCCAGGTCACAAGTAACTGTCAAGTTCCCAAAAAGTAGACAGATTACATGCTGCTTATCCCAGGAACAAGCAGTGGATTTCCCCAGTCCATTTGAATAATGGTTTATGGACTTTCCCTCCTGGAACTTGTCCAAATCTCTATTAAACCCAGCTACATTAACAGTTTTTATTACGTCCTCCAATAACGAATCAGGCACCGGCATATTCAGCACCTTCAGCGTCTCCACCAAGAGTGCCGGCAGCTCCTCCCTCCGGAACACCCGGACCACTCTAGCCTGATCTTCCTTTTCAGACAGTTCCCCCTCTTCCAATTCATCCTCCGACAGGACCTCCTCCTCCGAACGTGGCCCCTCCGAGACCACCAACCGGTCCCCGGGATCCACCTCCTCCCGGGCCCTCTTCGGCTCTGGAGGAGTCTGATCTTCCAGCAAAGTCGTAGCCCGCCGCTTGCCCGACAGCAGACTAGTGGGGACAATAGCAGGCGGACTGTCCCGAAGAAAAACTTGCTGGAGCAAACTAACAAATTCCTTTGAAAAAATGGAATTTAGCCCCAAAGATCCGTGACCTGGAGAGGGGAGAGTGTCTGGTCGGGAGGAGGGTCCTGCCACCGGCTCCTCTACGGGGATCTCTTGACCCAGCTCTGCCAAAGTCCTAGTCTCAGGACTCTGACACTCAGGCAGGACTTCCTGCGGTTGCAGCCCTGAGGCATCCCTGACACAGGAATGGCACAAACCCGAGTCCGTGCACTTCTTGGCCCCACAAACCATGCAGTGCTGTTTGGAAGGCATGGCAAAAACAAAAAACCTTCACCCCCAGAATGGGCGCCAAAGGAAATAGCCCAAAATAAAAGGACAGACCGAAACCAAAGAGGGGCGGTCTGTAAAAGAAACTCAAAAAGAAACTGAAAAATAAACCCAAAAATAAACTACAAAATAAACTACAAAATAAAACGTAGCACCCCGGGGGTCGCGGCAAGAAACCGATCACGCCAGAAGAAAAACTCTCCGAGACCGCTCTGTGCGCGCCGCCAGCACGAGGCCGAGGCCTAGGCCGAAAAACAGCCTGAGCGCGCCAAAACCTCCGCGGAGTAAGCACCGCGTAATACCGGCCCCCTTACCTTTGCTGGCGACCTAAGAAGAAAGGGCAACAGCCACTTGCTAGGTCCGCTGGCAATCCCTCTCTCCGGTTGAAGAAAAGGAGGTAGAGGGCCCAGACAGGGGTGATGCAGGCTGGCAGAGGATCGCCGACACAGGGGGCCCGCAGGGAAAATGCTCGGCGCGTCACAGGCAAAACTTCTGAAGACGCCGGCAAAATCCTGCGCAGCTCCGGTTTCCACTGATCTGAATCAGAGAACCGGAGCTGCCTCTCGCAAGTCACCCGGACCCACTAGTTAGGGGCAGAGGACGGAGGGGAAGACGTGAGGACGGCTCTGCAAGCTTAAAGACACAGTCCTCCCCAAAAATGCAGAAGGGCTCTGCTGAAAACTCTAATGCTACTTCTCTGACTACAACTTCAACACTTAACTCCTAACTGTTTCTCCAGTGAGCCCGGACTTCCAGGCTCACCCAACCATCCAGCTGCTTGGAGACTGAAGAACTGATGGCAGGAGGAGGCTCCCAGGTGGATATACCGGTGACATCAGAAAAGGAGGAGTTTCTCAGTCTCCAAGCTGCTGTATGAGATGGACAACCCTGAAGTCCGGGACTAGACTGGCTACACGATCAGGAACAGTTTTTATTACGTCCTCCAATAACGAATTCCAGAGTTTGATTATGCATTCAGTGAAAAAAAAATATTTTCTCCAATTAGTCTTAAATGTGCTATGTTGTTGCTTCTTTGCATGTCCCCTAGTTTTTCTACATTTTGCAGGAGTAAACAACCAATCTACATTTACACTTTCCACTCCATTTATCATTTTGTAGAACTCTATCATAACTCCACTCAACTGTCTCTTTTCCGAGCTGAAATAATAAGGCTAACCTTTTAAACCTTTCCTTGTAGGGATATCCTTCCATCACCTTTATCATTTTGGTGGCTCTTACTTGAAACCTTTCTAATTCTGCTATATCCTCTTCAAGATATGGCAACCAGAATGGCACAAAATATTCAAGGTGTGGTTGCACCATGGAACAATAAAGAGTCATTAAAATATCCTTGCTTTTTTTCTCCATTCCTTTCCTTATGATTCCCAGCTATCTATTTGTTTTCTTGGCCACTGCTGCACACTGGGCAGAGGGTTTCAATGTATTATCCACAATGATGCCTAGATCATTTCCCTGTGTGGTGATTCCTAATGTGGAACCTTGCATCGTGTAACCATAGTTTGGATTGTTCTTCCCGAAGTGCATAACTCTGCACTTGTCCACATTAAGGGGCATGTTTAGTAAAGGTTAACGTGCATTAAGTGCTGCCACTACACATTCATTTCTTTGGGATGTTGCAGCTTTTAATGTGTGTTAACTTTCATAAACCGTATTAATCTTTAGTAAACATGCCCCTTAATTTCATCTGCAATTTGGACACCCAGGCTCCGGATTCTCAAGATCATCTTGCAATGTTTCACAACCCGCTTATTTTAACAGCTTTGAATAATTTTGTGTGATTTGCAAATTTGATCACTTCACTCGGTATTCCATTTTTCAGGTCAATTATGAATATGTTAAATTACTCAGGGGTGGAAGAGAGTTTTTAGAAATTTGCAAACTCTCCTCAAAATATTTCTGAATCATGGCCATTGCAGACAAAACAGGAGATTTGGGAATGTTAATAAGGCATAAATTCATACAACAGTTACAGTTTTCAGTCTTTTCCAATTTGAAATATAATGGCACCCAGTGCAAGGATATGAGGCACCCTATGCACATCTCAATCCTGCTGCCACTACTGCACACACCTCCATCCCCTGTTGCCATCACTGCCACCCCTATCCGGGACCTTCAGTGCTGGAAGACATTAAAACAGCAATGCAGCACTTACCCAAAGCCTCTGATGCTGTGTTGCTGTTGGTGCTCCCAATGGAGGCTTTGGGTAAGCACTACACTGCTGTTTTAATAGCATTACTATCATTGCAGGTCCTGGAACTGGGGCATCAGTGGTGACAATAAACCACCTTGGGAACATTGGCACTAGGGCCTGATATTCAAAGACATTTACATGGTTTACTGTGTAGCATCAGGGCATGTTGAGGGCATTTAGGGTCATTCTGGATGTGGCACCCATTGCTAACCAGGCAGCAGCAATATTACTTCACAGCCCGCTTAGCGACCTGTAAGTTAAGGTAGGCACAGCAAAAGCAGGCCTATCTTTACCCATGGGAGCTAACTGGACAGTGGAGATATTGAGTCACTGCCTAGTTAGCCTCTGTGGCGGCAGAGGGTGTGCAGCAAACCCAGATATTCAATGCCGATGGCCGGATATGGCCCCAGCATTGAATGTCTGGGTTATATATTCAACATCGGCATTGAATATCGGGTCCTAGGTGACTGCCTAGTTCACCTAATGGGTTGCACCAACCATGACAAAGCCTTATCTTTAACCCAAGCTGCCTGGCAGGCTTGTATCTCTCTCACCCTCTTTTCTACCACATCAAGTGTTCCCTCATGCACTCCTAGGACTTCTTCATGCTGTTTTACCTAAACCAGAAAGGAGCTAGCACCTTCCACCATTTTTTTTTACAAGCAAGGCAATACAGAGTGCTTCAGAACTACTACTATATTTCATCCTGCAGGATTCTTCTTTGCTCCTTGTAAAGTGAACAGTTATCATTTACAGGAAGCACTTTCTCCTGTCTTCAGGGCTCTTGGGATGTCATCTTCTCCTGCACTTTTCCATCCCTCTAATCCTCATCAGGGAGGCCACCAAATTGGCTATTTTCATCCCATAGAGCTGCCCAACACCAAATTCAGCAGCTCCAGTAGCATCCACAACCGTGGCATCCTGCAGCTCCTTATGTACTGTAACATTGCACTTATGGGTCTTATAGGCATCTTGCTCTGCTCAAGGCTCAGTGAGACTTCACACATGCTGTGAGCAAGTCCTCCATGCAATGCTTTATCTCCCTAAAAATAGCTCTATTTGAAGAGACTGCAAATTTCCTAAACATCTGCTGCACCATGGCTGGGGAAGGGGAAGCCTCTGCAGGGTAAACTCGAACCTTCTCCTCACACTTGCCCATGATGTCTTGGCTGTTTTAGCTCCATGTAAGAGAAAGCAAATACAGAGCTCACTAGCTTACATCTCCATCAGACTCCACCTTGAGCCCAGGAATACCTAACATGGCTGCATGCTCCTCAGCACTATTCCTTTCTGTCAACTTCCCCTTTTCCTCTGGGAATTTTACCTCCTGGACCTCGGTGTCATTTGATCCTTAAAGAGATAAGTTCACCCAGAATGAAACCTGGGGGCAGGAGGAGGGAAAGGGCAGTCAAAAGGATATAGGAGAGAGAGACAGAGCCAGCACCATTTTCCTTACTGCAAGTGAGCTCTGCACTTGCTTGCAGGATTACCTTTTCCCAGGCCTGCCACTTTGTCTCCATGGGCACATCTGCATTCCACAACTCTGCCGCCGCTACCCTAAACTTCTGAGACTGTCACTACACCGTGCAGGCCACCTCCAAAGCCAAAACTTCCAGCAAACATCCTTGCGAGGGCTGAACTCCCTGGGGGGGGGGGGGGTGGAGGGGGGGTTGATATTAATGCAGGAGGTCCCGGCCGGGCCTCATGCAATACCTGAAAAGGAATAACCAACAGTTTAACGCTACTGTGTTCCCAAATAGGGAGCCAATACAATTGAATATACAAAGGATTCAGCGTAGTTACTCACCTGTAACAGGTGATCTCCGAGAACAGCAGGAATTTAGTCCTCACATATGGGGTATCGTTGGTACTGACGGAGCCTGCGCGGGAACGCTCCCCAGCGTCCAATAGGAATGCTTTTGGGAGCATCCCTCAGCACATGCGCGCTGCCTTCCCGCCTTTCCAACTGTCCCTCTTCAGTTAAGTTTGTAGCTGAGTGAAAGGATAGAGGGAGAGAGGAAAGAGACAGAGAGAGAGAGAGACAACTCCTAGGGGAGGTGGGTGGGTTGTGAGGACTAAATTCCTGCTGTTCCTGGAGATCACCTGTTACAGGTGAGTAACTACGCTATCTCAAGGAACAAGCAGGAATGTAGTCCTCACATATGGGGACTCCCTAGCTGAAGATGCCAGGGAGATAGTCCCAGGAAGGTGACACCGAAGGTGAGAATCCTGCCTCCCATGGATCTCTGGCATCCCACCAGGGTTGGTGGGTAGGAGTTGGTTTAGGTTTGAAAGCGATTTTGAAGAACAGCTTGGCCAAAGAAGGCATCCCGATGGGAGGCTTTATCTAGGCAGTAGTGGGCTGTGAAGGTGTGTACCGAAGCCCAGGTGGCTGCTCGACAAATGTCATTGATAGACACAGAGTGGAGATTAGCCATAGAAGCTGCCATGGCTCTCACATTGTGAGCTGTGACATTGTCCTGAAGAGGAAGACCCTTACTCTCATAAGTAAAGGATATGCATTGGGCAATCCATTTAGATAAAGTCCTTTTGGAGACTGGAAGTCCCAAATGACTATGGTCAAAAGCTACAAAAAAGTTGCGAGGACTTTCTATGTTGCTGTGTTCTTTGCATGTAAAAGGCTAAGGCCCTTTTACAATCCAAAGTATGAAGGTTTCTTTCTGCATTAGAGGCGTGAGGCCTCGGAAAAAATACAGGAAGATAAATTGATTGGTTTAAATGAAAAGGCAAACCACCTTTGGCATAAAGTGTGGGTGAGTTCGAAGAACAACCTTATCATGATGAAATCTAGTATAAGGAGGATCAGCCACTAAAGCTTGCAATTCACTAATGCGACGGGCAGAGGTGATTGCAATCAGGAAGATGACTTTCCAAGTCAACAACTTAAGGGCTGTAGTGGCTAAAGGCTCAAAAGGCGGCTTCATGAGCTGCCCGAGAACTAGATTTAGATCCCATGCTACCGGTGGTGGCTTGATGGGAGGTTTAGTTAATAAAAGGCCTCTCATAAATCTCGATAGGAGTGGATGAGAGGAAATTGGTTGTCCATTTAGAGGCTTATAAGAAGCTGCAATTGCACTAAGATGGACTCTTACTGAATTGGTCTTTAACCCAGAATTCGATAAGTGAAGGAGATACTCTAGTATCGATTCTAAGGGTATGACCAAGGGGTTTAATCCCTTTTTGGAGCACCATATAGTAAAACGTTTCCACTTGAAGGCATAAGATCTTCTTGTGGAAAGTTTCCTAGAAGCCTGAAGGATATCTTTTACCTGCTGGGACAGGTTGAAATCCTGAAGGTCTAAGCCTTCAACAACAGGCTGTGAGGTGCAGGGACTGGGGATTCGGGTGCCATAGCGCCCCTTTCTCCTGGGAAAGGAGATCTGGAGCATTCCCTAACTCCAGAGGTGCTGCTTGAGAGAGATGCAGAAGGAGGGAATACCATGTTTGGTGTGGCAATCGTGGTGCTATGAGAATCATGCGACCCCTGTCTCTCTAAAGTTTGAAGAGTGTCTTGGGGATAAAGGTTTATGTGTAAACCAACCTACTGTGGAGTCCAGGTGCCCTGGGTAGAAAGATGATTCAGGTGTGCTCCCCAACCCACCTGTGATGCTTCTGTTGTTAGGGTGGCCTGAAAGAGGGGTTGATGGAAAGGAGACCCTACTGTCAGATTTTCTAATGATTGCCACCATTGGAGGGACAAAATTAGTCGTTGAGAGATTGTTATTTTGTCCGACAAATGCCCCGTGGCCTGTGTCCACTGTGTGGAGAGGGTCCACTGAGCTGCTCGCATGTGGAGGCGAGCATATGGGACTACATGAACTGTGGATGTCATGTGTCCCAGTAACTGCAGTAGCTCCCGAGAAGTGAGGGAGGATTTGCCTGCTGCTTGAGAAGCTAACTGCATTATGCGAAGACACCGGGCTTGTGGAAGGAAAGCCTTTGCCTGTTTGGTATCCAAACAGGCTCCTATGAATTCTAGGCATTGGGAAGGAACTAGTTGAGATTTCGGGAAGTGTATGGCCAATCCCAAGTACTGAAGGTTTCACATTGTACGAGACAGTGCAGTGCTGGCCTCTGTCACTGTGGAGGCTCGGATGAGCCAGTCGTCTAAGTAAGGGAAGACAAAAATCCCCAGGGTTCGTAGAAATGCAGCTACTACTGCCATGCATTTCGTGAATACCCTTGGTGCTGAAGCCAGACCAAAAGGAAGGACCCTGTACTGGAAATGTCTTCCCCTGAAAAGGAAATGTAAATATTTCCTGTGATCTGGATGGATAAGAATGTGAGTGTATGCATCCTTTAAGTCTAGAGAGCAAAGCCAGTCCTGGCTTTGAAGGTATGGCAGAAGAGTTCCCAGAGAAATCATCTTGAATTTCTCTCGAAACAGATATTTGTTCAATTCTCTGAGGTCTAGAATGGGTCTGTGTCCCCCTGTTTTCTTTGGAATAAGAAAATAGGGGGAGTAAAACCCTGCACCCTGTTGAAGAATGGGTACTTCCTCTATTGCCCCTTGGGCAAGAAGTGTGGAGACCTCGTGATCTAGCAGATTGTCTGCAGAGGTTTGTGAATTGAACTGCTTTAGAATTGTAGGAGGGGGTAAGCTGTGAAAATGAAGTTTGTACCCCTCCCCTACAATGGACAAAGTCCAATCTTCTGCTGTTATCTGATGCCATCTGTTGATAAAGTGGCATAACCTGCCGGGAATATTGTGGGGTTGTGGACCCCTCAGAGGCAGGAAGGCAAAGCTCTCTAGGAAGGAGTCAAAGCCCTTGAGGGGGCTGAACCTGGAGAGTTGGTTGGGCTCTCGGGCCTTTTGGTTTCTTTTGTTGTCTAGTTTGTCCCTTTTGGGCAACCTGACCTGGAGCTTGAGTCTGATGGGTATAGGAAGGATAAAACTTCCTCTTTTTGCTAAAAGAGGTTTTTTTTATAAGGCTTTCTCTTGGCTGGAGTGGCTGTAGACTTTGACAATCTATCTAAGGTAGAATTGTCAGCATCCAACTCTTTAGCCTTCTCCTGTCAGTTCTTGCCGAAGAGATTCTCTCCCATGCAAGGAATGTTGCCTAACTTGTCCTGTACCCAAGTCTCCAAGTCTGATACCTGTAGCCAGGCAATCCGTCGTGCACCAATGGCAATAGCAGAAGTTCTGTTGATGCATTTGAAGCAGTCAAAGGCTGCACGATTGACAAACTTGGAGACATCCTGAGCATGCTTAACCAGAGTAAGAAAGTCTTGTCTCTTATTATCTGGGAGAAATGGGCTCATAAGTTCCAAGTCTCCTGTGATTTCTTTGAGGAACATTCCCATATATAGGATATATAAGCTGATCCTAGCTGAAAGAATGGAAGCTTGAAAAGTTCTGCGTCCAAAAGCATCCAGAGTCCTGCATTCATGACCTGGAGGATTGGATGCATGTCTTTTAGCACTTTTCATCCCACGCATGGCTGACTCCACTACCATTGAATGGTGTGGCAGCTGAGTTTTTTGAAATCCAGGACATGGTGGGACTCGATACTGTGACATAGAAGCTTCTCAAGAAGCAATGGAGATAGACGGAGATCTGGTGGAGAAAACTGGTACTGCAAGGGAAAGCAGGATTTTCTCTTCAGAAAGAAAAAAACATGTAGCTGATCAGGAACCACACCTCACCTTAGGGGAGGAGATAGGTCAAGTCCCTGATTGGGCACGCCCAAGCAGGAGGCGGGCAGTGCAACACATGGGGAACTTGTTAAGCAATCAAATACAGAAACAGAGGGAGGACAGAGAGGAAGAGCTGGAGAAGGAGAGAGAGAAACAGCAACGGCAAGGAGAGCAACAAGGCAGCTGTGTTCCACGGAGGAGCAGTAGGGAGTCACGAAGCAAGTACTTGGGAGACTCAGGGGCAGTGAGAGACTTCTATGGGAAGAAGGGCTCAAAAGCACTGAGAGACCTGAAGATACAGCCCATGATTCTAGAAAACCAAGCAGGACCTTGGAGCAGAAACCAGAGGGATAAAGAGTTCTCCTGGAGACACTCTCAGCACAAGGTACGAAGTGGGGTTGAAGCAGCTAGCAGCTATAATATTGGGAAGCAAGAAAGCTGGAAGGATAACTTTAAAAGCCAGAACAAAGTCAGACAAAACTGTGGCAGTTTGGTGCAGCCTGAAAAACATTCAAGCAGCACAAGATATTCTAATAAGCCAGCAGAAGCCTACAGCCTAGAAGCTAATAGAATGAAAACTGCTGAGCCTTATTGGAGAGACGTGAGCCAAGATAAATCTGACGTTTCTACTTTTAAAAGTCTGTTCAGAAACTCTCCAGAGCCAGTTGAAGTTTTAAAGGAAAACCCAGCACTTACTTTTAAAGATAAGTGGGGGAAGGGTTTTATTAGCACACCGAACTGTGGTGCGGACAAAAGCAGCCTTGCTAAATGGTAATTAGGCCTTACCTGCTAATTGCTGTTCCTGAAGGAACGACAGTCCAGTCCCTTACTTCTGGGTTGCGTAACCCTTCCAGCAGCTTGGAGGCTGAGCCCAACCTTTTTGGGGATGGAGCGGTATAAATACCACTGGGACCACCCCTAACTCCAGTATTCGAATGAAAAAGCAGACCTAACAAACTTTCGTAACACACTATATAGTTAAAAGATCTAAAGAAAAATTGACCATAACTAAAACCTTTTTTTTTTTTTTTTTTTTTTTTTTGGAATAGCATAGGGAGGATGGGAGGGATGGCCCCGGACGGAGGGGGTTTGCCGGGGCTAGTCGCCCCTGGCCTGGGTTCGTTCCGATGCTTCAGACTAAACAATACTCTTAACTTCAGCCGGAAACGGGAGGGATCAGGGACTGGACTGTCGTTCCTTCAGGAACAGCAATTAGCAGGTAAGGCCTAATTACCATTTCCTTATCGTCACTCCAGTCCAGTCCCTTACTTCTGGGATGTACCAGAGCAGTTCAAAGCTGGGTGGGATCCGGCATACCGGAACGAAGAACCGCCAGGCCAAACCGAGCGTCCGCTGCACTCTGGACGTCCAACCTGTAGTGCTTGGTGAAGGTGTGGAGGGAGGACCAAGTCGCCGCCCTACAGATATCCAGTGGAGGAACTAGGCTGAACTCCGCCCAAGAGGTAGCCTGAGCCCTCGTGGAATGTGCCCGCAGGCCCATGGGAACTTGCTTCCCCTTCAGGATATAGGCGGAGGCGATTGCCTCCCTGATCCACCTAGAGATGGAGGCCTTGGCCGCCGCCTCCCCTTTGTGCGGACCCCCGAACTGAATGAATAGTCGCTCGGATTTTCTGAAGGGCGCTGTGCGGGAGAGGTATCGCTTCAGGGTCCTGCGAATGTCTAGTAGGTGAAGCTTGTCAGCCCCACTTTCCTGCCCTTCCGTTGCGAAGGCCGGGAGGGTAATTGTCTGGTTCACATGGAAAGGGGAGGAGACTTTGGGCAAGAAGGATGGAACCGTGCGCAGCACCACTTTATCCCTGAGGAAGGACAGAAAGGGGGGCTGCGAGGACAGTGCTTGTAGTTCCGAGATTCTTCTGGCCGAGCAGATGGCTATAAGGAAAACTGTCTTCAGGGTTAAATCCTTTAGGGAGGCATTCTTTAATGGCTCAAAGGGATTCCCTATCAACGCATTTAGCACAAGGTTAATGTCACAGGGGGGATGACTGACCTTCGTTGTGGTCGTAGCCGACTAACTGCCCTTAAGAACCTTGCGACGTCCGCGTGGGCCCCTAGGGGTTTGCCTCGGACCTTGCCCCTGTAGCAAGCGATGGCCGCAAGCTGGACCCTTAAGGAACTGTGGGCCAGACCCTTGTCAAACCCTGCCTGCAGGAATTCCAGGACCTCCGGAACAGAGGCCGAGAGTGGTTTCTTTCGGCGCTCCGCACACCAGGATTCGAAGATGCGCCAGACTCTCACGTAGGAAAGACAGGTCGAACGCTTCTTGGCCTGCAGCAGAGTTGAGACTACTGCCCCTGAGTAACCTCTTTTCAGGAGCCGTGCCCTTTCAATAGCCAGGCCGTAAGCGAGAACCGCTCCACGTGTGGCATCAGTACCGGGCCTTGCCTTAGTAGATCCCTTTTGCAAGGGAGGCGCCACGGCTGGTCGGCGATCATCCTCACCAGATCCGCATACCAGGGTCGGCGAGGCCAATCTGGGGCTATGAGGATTACCAATCCCTGGTGAGACTCTATCCGCTGGAGCACTTTTCCGATCAGAGCCCACGGCGGGAATACATAGAGAAGACCCTCCGAAGGCCACTTCTGGGACAGGGCATCCAAGCCCTCGGACATTCTTTCCCTCCGCCGACTGAAGAATCTGTCCACCTTGGCTGACGAGAACCGTGCCATGAGGTCCATGACTGGCACTCCCCACCGAGCTTCTATTTGGTTGAAGGTCTCCTGTTCCAGTTCCCACTCCCCGTGGTCTATCTTGCATCTGCTGAGGAAATCGGCCGTGACGTTGTCCGTTCCGGCCACGTGCTGTGCTGATAGCGCCTGCAGATGGATCTCCGCCCACTGTAAGAGGGTGTCCGCCTCCTTTTCGAGAGCGGGGCTGCTGGTGCCTCCCTGGTGATTGATGTAGGCCACCGCGGTGACATTGTCGGAGAGGACGCGAATTGCTCTTCCTTGAACTAATGTCTCGAGAGCTTTGAGCGCCAGGGTGACGGCCCGCAACTCCAGTCTGTTGATGGGCCACTGCGATTCCAACGGTGTCCAGCGACCCTGTGTGAACTGATCTTGGCAGTGTGCCCCCCAGCCCGATAGGCTGGCATCCGTCGTCAACAGTAACCACCGAGGGGGTTCGAGAGGCATCCCGCGGTCCAGGTTCCTTGGGTTTTTCCACCAGTATAGTGCCTGTTTGGTCCGCGGAGCGCACGGTAACTGTCGAGAGAGAGGATGATGCTGGGGGGACCACCGACGCAACAGAGAACGCTGCAATGGGCGCATGTGGGCCCTGGCCCATGGTACTACTTCTATTGCCGCCGCCATTGTTCCCAGAAGCTGAAGATAATGCCACGCCGAGGGGCTTCTTCTGGCTAGAAACTGCGAGACTAGGAGCCTTAAATCCCTTGATCTCGTTCGTGACAAGAAAACTCTTCCGCTGTTGGTGTCGAATCTTGCCCCGAGGTACTCGAGTTCCTGGGAGGGAGTCAGTCTGCTCTTTGTACGATTGATGACCCAACCCAAGTCCTCTAAAACCTGGATTACTCTGGCCGTTGTCGAGAGACTTTCTTCTTCGGATTTTGCCCGGATTAGCCAATCGTCCAAGTAAGGATGAACTAATATGCCCTCCTTCCGAAGGAAGGCCGCTACCACTACCATTACCTTGGTGAATGTTCTGGGAGCCGTAGCTAGGCCGAATGGAAGGGCCTGAAATTGAAAGTGGCCTCCTGGTACCGCGCGAATCTCAGGAACTGCTGATGGGACTTCCTGATTGGGATGTGCAGGTAGGCTTCTGTCAAGTCGAGGGATGTTAGGAACTCCCCTTCCCTTACGGCTGCTATGACAGAACGTAGAGTCTCCATCCGGAAGTGGGGTACCCTGAGGCAGCGATTTACCTGTTTTAGATCCAGGATCGGTCGAAGGGAGTCTTCCTTCTTTGGTACCACAAAATAAATTGAGTACCGACCCGATCCTCGCTGGTTTGGTGGAACGGGGATTACTGCCCCGAGAGCTAATAGGCGGGCGAGAGTCGCCTCCACCGCCGCCCTCTTTGTAGCGGAGCCGCAGGGAGAGCGGACAAAGGCCGAGGGGATTTGTTCTGCGAATTCGAGAGCATAGCCCTCTCTGATCACTTCTAGGACCCATTGATCGGACGTGACTCGGGACCAGGCGGGAAGGAAGAGCCTCAGGCGGCATCCAATCGGGTGCCTTCCCTCCTGGGCCCCGGCCTCTCATTGTTTTCTGGAACCCGAGAAGGAGGAAGAGGCTGTTCCGAAACCTCGGCCAGCTCCCCGGAACCCTCGGAAACCTTGTCCCCTTGGGGGAAAACGGGTCTTGGAAAAGGGAGCTGACCTGGCTGGACGAAACCTCCGTGGTTCCCTAGGCTGGGTACGTAAGGGGGGTAGGGAGCGCCCCTGTTTTTGCCTGTCTTCTGGGAGCCTGCCTCCCTTTGACTCCCCCAGGTCCTTAACTAGCTTTTCCAAATCTTCGCCAAACAACAGTTTGCCCTTAAAAGGAAGACGGCTCAGGCGCGCCTTAGAGGAAGCATCTGCTGCCCAATTCCGTAGCCAAAGATAGCGTCTAGCCGCCACCACCGAGGCCATGTTCTTGGCTAGGCTTCTGATGAGATCATACTGGCTATCCGCCAAATAGGCTGCTCCAGATTCCACCTTAGCCGAGTTGGCTTGCGCTTCGGCCGTTGATCCCTCTGTTGACTGGATCTGTTGTGCCCACCTTAAGCAGGCCCGAGCCACCCAGGCTCCTGATACTGAGGCCTGCAAGGCAAGGGCGCTGATGTCAAAAGCTTGTTTCAGGAGCGTATCCAGTTTCCTGTCTTGAGCATCCCTTAGAGCCGTGGCTCCCTCCACTGGGATAGTGGTCTTCTTGGTGACTGCTGATACCGCCGCATCTACTCTGGGGGACTTCAGCAGTTCTTTATCTGACTCAGGGAGAGGGTAGAGGCGAGACATGGTTCGTACCCCTCGCAAGCCTGATTCTGGTTGATCCCATTCCTCTTGTATCATCTGACGTACCACTCTGTGGACAGGGAAGACTTTCTGGGACCTTCTGACGGCCTGAATCAGGGGATCCTCTAGAGCCTCCTCCTCTGTTGGGGAATCAGAGGTAACATTGAGGGCCTTTAGGGACTCATTGATTAGAGAAGAGAGCTCTTCACGGCGGAACACCCTGACAATGCGAGCATGGTCCTCTTCCGGGATCTCCCCTTCTTCCAGCTCCTCGTCTTCCTCCTCTAAGTCCCTTTCGGAACCCTCCTCCTCTGGAGTGCCCTGGGACAGGGGAGGGAGGATCTCTTCACTTATTAGCCTGGTGCGCTTGTGGGGTATCCCTGAGTCCTGACCGCTCGCTCTCCTAGGTTTGTCTAATCTGGCTTCTGCTGGCGGACCTGTATCGCCTGGGCCAAGCCCCTGCCTGCGCCTGCAGTAAGCTTGGTGAAGCAAAAGGATGAAGTCTGGGGAGAAGAGCTCTCCGACCCCTTCCTCCAGCGTGGCACGGGATAGAGGGGGTGAGGGAACCTCTGTGCTAGTAGCCGGAGGTAACTGACCCCCCCCTTCCGCTACCAGGGATTCCCCAGGCACCTGAGGTGTTTGGGACATGGTCAAACTGATTTCCTGCTCTACAGAGGTAGACGCTGCCGCACATGGCCTGCAGATTCCCGTCTCAGT
Organism: Ichthyophis bannanicus; assembly: GCA_033557465.1. Classification (NCBI taxonomy): domain Eukaryota; kingdom Metazoa; phylum Chordata; class Amphibia; order Gymnophiona; family Ichthyophiidae; genus Ichthyophis; species Ichthyophis bannanicus. The sequence goes on along the minus strand of CM066036.1, from coordinate 727,298,475 downwards.
GGGGGTGCCCCTCCGTGTGCCACAGGATGGGCACTTTGCCTTGGTAGCCATGCTTTCCAGTCGGCTCCGAAGGCTGTGCTTAGTGGCAGGACTAATCAATTGGCTGTATGAGAGAAAAAACTGAAAAGCAAAACCCAAAGCAAAACTGAGGGCAAATCAGGGGTCCCACTCCAGGGAATTGCTGTGGGAAGAAACTAGTTAACCCCTGAGCCTTCCTCTGTCCTAAGAAAGGTCAGCAATTTTGTTGAAGAGATGTGATCCACAGCGAGCTATTTAATTTAAAATAACCTAAAAATAGCATAAGAATAGCATAAAAATAACTTTAAACTAAATAAAGGTAAAGTAAAACCGACAATGATAATACTTGCTGTTTGTTGAACCGGGAAAGCCGCGATTCCACTCCGTTGGCTCTACACGTGTTAGGCCGCGGCCACGTGGAGTCCGAAACGGAGGATCGCGCTTCTGCACGCTGCCCTGTTATGCAGGCCTGCTAGGAGGGAGCGTTCTCCGCGTCGCCGACTGCAAGGGCTGCCGCCGCTAGAAATTCCTCCGGAGGAGGGAGGCTTCAGCTGCCGGACCCGTGAATCGCCGCCGCACCCCGCTGCTCCAGGGGGGGGGGGGGGCGTCAATGTCCCGCTCGTGTCTCTGCCTCTAGCGCTCAGCCGCCTTTGGGGCTTCGGCGCGAGGCAGGGCTGCTCCTCGAGGGTGCTGAAAAAACAAGAAATCCCCCCAGCCGAGGAAGAGGGAGATCTTTTATCCCCCTGCAGCAGGCAGCTCCGGTGTCCCCTCCGGTCTCCGGCCCGGTCGGAAAGGGAGGGAGGAGGGGGAGGGAGAAGCAGAGGGATTGCAGAACTTAAAGGTACAGGCACTGAAGGAAAAAACGAGCACCTTAACTAAAGAAAGAAAATAAATAATTAAAGAATTCAGCAATTAAATAAAATTAAATAACATTAATTAAGAGAAGGCAGGACTCCAGTAAGCCCTAGGCTTACGGAACCCTCCAGCTGTTTGGAGGCTGAGCAATACTGGAGTTAGGGGGTGGTCCCAGTGGTATTTATACCGCTCCATCCCCAAAAAGGTTGGGCTCAGCCTCCAAGCTGCTGGAAGGGTTACGCAACCCAGAAGTAAGGGACTGGACTGGAGTGACGATAAGGAATTACCATGAGATAGACATCTTAAGCCAATGTTTACCTGAAGCAGGAGAAAGACTTCAGCGTAGCAAAGGGAAAACGCAGGCTGAATTACTTCTAACAGAGTTCAGGGAATTCCTAGAAAGAAAGGCAGTTTCTCCTTCTAATTCAGCACAGCATGCAAACAGCTGTGAAGAGGAGATGCCCTTAGATGTTTCCCTGCTTTCCACAGAGAAAGAGATAGCAATGGATTGCTCAACTTGTATCATTGAAAAGGACATTAATTAAAGTGCTTTAAAAGTTATATGAAAGAAATATAACAGAAGTTACCTTACTTGTTATCATGCTGAGAAAACTTATGAAAGTTAGATAAGTTAAAGCATTTTTCCGGATATAAGAAGCTTTGCTGTTGTACCAGACTTTTTGTTTCACTTCATGAAAGAGTCACATGACAATTTGAATGTGAATCCAGAAGCTAATGGACACTTAGCCCAGCATTGCAAACCCTGTATATTTTGGTTTTCTCACTCTTGTTTTTGTGTTATAAAACTTCTTAGTGTCTGTTTGCACTGAACTGCAAAGCGGGAAATAAACCTCACAAAAAGAAATTTCTTTGCCTGCCTTTAACTATTTGAGCACACAACTACAATCTCAACCCCTTCAGGAGGCTCAGGACTACATCACCCAGAATCCCTAGGGTCTCATCGTAGTACCTTACCCCTGAAGGGCACCAAAGGCCACCTCCTCCTGGAAACCCTCAAGGTCCAGGTAGTGGGTGGGTGGCAGATACATAGTATCAAGTCTCCTAGAGTGAGGAGAAGTAGTCAGAGGTGTCTCCCACATTCTGAGCATTAGGTTATGCAGAATTTCATGGATAGGCAGAGTAGCTGCCTCCTTAGGAGCTTTAGGATATTGGAGGATTTCCAATTCCTTTGCTCTGGGTTCCTCTTCAGGCGCTACTGTGATTGAAAGACCTTTAGCCATATCACGGATGAAATCCTGAAATGACATGTCCTCTGGAGGTGACATTCTGCGTTGGGGAGAAGAGGGATCTTCTAAGAGAAACCCTCTAGTGCCAGCAGAATTGTCAGAGTCTTCGGAATCGGAGGACTCGAAGTATTCTTGACTCCAATGCTCCTGCAAAGCAGGATCCTGGTACTGATCGAAGTCGGTACCGAGGTGACCCGGTACCACTTTCTCCACTCCAGCCGGAGGTGGAATGGAAAGAGTTACCATCGGGCCGGTACCGTCGGTACCGGCATCGACGGTGTTGGTACCGGTGTCTGTACCGGCATCGGTGTCGATGTCGGCACCGGTGTTCTTGGGACCACCGGTACCGCAGCTGAGAGAAGAGCTGCGATCGATAGCAAGAAATCTCTGGTCTATCGACGCTGCCAATGCCTGGCTGTCAGTACCAGTAAGAATGGCCGGAACCCCTGAGCATGGCACAGGTAGTTCTTGCGAGGTTGAAGCCTCGAACATCCTGAAGGCCCATCGATGCTTTGGAAGCCGAAGCCTCCCGCCGGGGTTGTTTTGCCGGTGTGGTCACCTCAAGGGCAATGCCAATGGCCTCTCAATGCTTAGCAGGAGAGCTACCCTTTGAGGACCGGCTTTTGTGTTTAGTTACCTGAGATCCATGGGAGGAAGAAGAGGCCCTTGACGATGTTGATGCAATGGATCTGGCATCTGAAGAAAAGAGGGTACCGAGCTTTGCAGCCCGGTTCTGACTTCCTCTTTTAGTCATCCCCATGCAGGAGAGACATTCAGTTGGAGAATGATCAGGTCCTAAACATTTTAGACACCAATCATGGGTGTCAGTGACGGAAATGGTACTGCCACACTTAGTACATTTTTTAAAACCATTAGTTGGCTTTTCCATGATTTTGGAAAAATGGGGCCTAAAATGGCGCCTAGCACCAAAACAGGAATGTTTCTGAAAAGAAACAGTGAAAGTCTAGGGTTATTTTTTGTTTTTTAGGAAAATAAAATAAAATAACCGGTGGTACCAGTAGGCGTTGTACGGTAGGCAAACGCAACCACAAAAAAGAATTTTAAAGACGGAATTTTCTGCGGTGACAGGGAATAGGTCCTGTTGGCTCCGCGGAAAACAAAGAACTGAAAAGGGACAGTTGGAAAGGCAGAAGGCAGCGCGCATGTGCTGAGGGATGCTCCCAAAAGCGTTCCTATTGGACGCTGGGGAGCGTTCCCGTGCAGGCTCCGTCAGTACCGACGATACCCCATATGTGAGGACTACATTCCTGCTTGATCCTGGAGATACCCTATATCTACACAGCACTCCCATCAACAACTATGCCATTGCATTCTGGACAACTTGTAGCTGCCAAATGGACCTCTTAGGCAATCCTAGATAGAGCACACTGCAATAATCCAGTGTCTCCAGTATTAAGGCTTGCACTACCAACCACAACACGGAATCCATCAAATAAGGGTGCAATTGGTGGGTAAGCTGCAACTTCAACTGATTTTACCTCCTGAGCAACTTGCTTATCCCCTACTCCTCTCCCTCCAACACCATTCCAAAGAACATAGCCCTTCTTTCCAGGGAACAACACAAGCACCCACACTTGGCAAATTATGCAGGTCTGAGTGCTCCATGACCCCTGACCATAAACAAACTCTCTTCTCCGCGTTCAAACCTAATCCACTTCCTATCAGCCAATCAAGCACACTAGCCAAACAATGATTAAGGATAAGTAACGCAAGCTCGGTCACCTTGTAACAGTGCCAAAATCTGCAGATCATCCAGGTACACACAGAACCCAAAGCTGAAAGACCTCACCAAGGCCCCTAATGGCTGGAGATAAATATTGAACAATAACAGAAAAAATGGCAAACACCGCAGCACCACCCATACACAGCTGTATAGCTGGGAGGACCCAGTAAGCTCATGTACCCAGAATGTCTTTTGCACATAAAGGAAACAATCCACTCACAGACTTTCTCCCCCGATACCTAAGTTGAGACATCGCTCCAGCAACAAAGGCCACTCAACTAAACCAATACTGTAGATAAATCCAAGGATAAGAGCAACACTGATATTCCTCTAGCCAGACAACCATACACTTGATCTAATAGTACCACCAATAAGGTTTCTACACCACTTTCCAGACAGAAACCACTTTGTTTGTAATCCAGTAAGGAATTAAGAACATAAAATATGCCACATTTAATTCTTTATAATGGTTTATATCATTTTGTCTGGTACTGATCTCAGGTTTTTGGAATTGAAAGGACCTGGTTCAAATTAAGAACGTAAGATATGCCAACAGTGGACAATCCAAGTCAAAAGTACCTAGCAAGTTCCCAAAAAAACACATAGGTTCCACAATGCTTGTATTGGGGCAAGCAGTGGATTTCCCAGGTCCCCTTTAATAATTATTTATAGACCTTCCCTCCAGCAACTTGTCACAACCTTGTTTATACCCAGCTACACCAACAGCTTTTACTATATCCTCCGATAACAAATTCTAGAGTTTGATTATGCATTGAGTGAAAAAATATTTTTTCTTATTAGTCTTAAATGAGTCACACTGTAGCTTCATTGCATGTCCTTTAGCCTTTCTACTTTTTGATGGAATAAACAATTGATCTATATTTACCTGTTCTACTCAATTCATTAATTTATAGATCTCTATCATACCTCTCCTCAGCTATCTCTTTTCCAAGTTGAATTGCCCTAACCTTTTAAGCCTCTCCTCATAGGTGTATCCTTTCATCCCCTTTATCATTTCAGTGGCTCTTCTCTATACCTTTTCTAATTCTGTTATAAACTTTTTAAGATATGGTGATCAGAAATGACACAATATTCAAGGTGCGGTCGCACAATGGAACGATACAGAGGCATTTTAATATCCTTGGTTTTATTTTCCATTCCTTTTCTTATGATTCCTAGCATTCTATTTGCCTTCTTGGCTGCTGCTGCACACTGGGTGAAGGGTTTCAAAGTGTTATCCATGATGATGCCAAAATCTTTTTCTTGGCTGGTGGTTCCTAATGTGGAACCTTGCATCCGGTAACAATAGTTTGGGTTGTTCTTTCCTAGGTGCATAACTTTGCACTTGTCCACATTAAATTTCATCTGCTATTTGAACATCCAGTCTTCCAATTTATCAAGGTCCACTTGCAATTTTTCACAAACCTCTTGGGTTTTAACAACTTTGAATAATTTTGTGTCATTCACAAATTTGATGACCTCACTCATTATTCCCATTTCCAGGTCATTTACGAATATGTTAAAAAGCAACAGACCCAGCACAGATCCCTGGGATACTCCAATATTCACCTTTCTCCATTCAGAAACTTGGCCATTTAGCCCTACCCTCTGCTTTCTATCTTTTAACCAGTTCCTGATCCACAATAGTACACTGCCTCCTATCCCATGACTTTTAATTTCACCAAGAGTCTCTCATGAGGGACCTTGTCAAAGGCTTTCTGAAAATCCAGATTCACTATATCAACTGGCTCACCTTTGTCTACCTATTTATTCACACCTTCAAAAAAATACAACAGATTAGTAAGACAAGACCTTCCTTGGCTAAAGCCATGTTGGTTTCTCTCATTAAATCATGACTATCTACATGTTCAGTAATTTAATTCTTTATAATGGTTTATATCATTTTGCCTGGTACTGATCTCATTAGCTATTAATTCAGAAACCCACGCAGTGTGAACACTATAATATATCCTTAAAGAAAATACACACCTATAAATCACTAACTTACCAACTATACATTCCCGTAATTTAAGGACAGAACTACCTACTTATGTATTTATATTTTTTGTCGGATCATCTGTTATGAGGATGAAAAAAACATACTCTTGCAACAGACCCTCCATTTTAATCAAATTTAAAAGGGCCAACTAGGCCATCTCCATGTGAGGCTATACGGTCCACTGACCCAGCCACCGCTAACTTCAATTTCTTTAGAACATATTATTTCAAATCTCAGTTCAATCAGAACAAAAATTTCATAAGTCCTGACATGATATCAACGCCCCCCAGAAAGTACAAATACTCATCTGATGAGGTCAATAGTGAGTTTCAGCCTGCGGTGAACTAATTCAAAGGTTAAAGCTTGCCGCTTTTCCATTGGTTCAGTGAAAATCACCATCACCGTTCAAAAAGGCCACTCTAACTAATGGCTTTCTCATTGATGAAACATTTCAGCTGGGCGCTCAAACAATCAGTTGGATACTGTGACACACACCGTTGTGTTTCAAGCCGGTCGTCTTCATGGCCCTTTATCAAGCTCCATACACCCAACTTCCTGTTCCGGTGTGGACGCCCTGACGTCATCCAGGATTCGATGGTAATCATAAAGAGTGAATTTAATGACACTCGACAACAGTTCCTAGAAACAATTAATTCAATGTCCACCACTCCACTTCTGTGTTTAATCCTGGTGGGGCAGTCAAATGCAGTGTATAGATCCATCTTTGCTCCTTATAACGCAACTGGCTTTGACGGTCCCCTCCTCGCTTCAATGGGGGGACCGTGTCTAATATCAGCCACTTCAACTGATCAAAAGTATGCGCATACTGTATACAATGTTGTACCAGTGGAGCCGCCACTACCTTGGTGTGTATGTGAGAACTATGTTCCTGTAAGCATTTCTTTATCATCCTAGTTGTCATGCCTAAATATATCTTCGCACAAGGGCACAATATTAAATAAACCACATAAGTTGAAGTGCAGTCAGTGGTGTGGCATAAGAAAAATGTCCTGTCTGACTGTAGGTCATGCCATTCCTTGCCGTCTGTCGTAGTAGAACAGAAGTCATAGAAGCCACACGCATGGTGATCGCCCCCTATTGGCAACAACGTAGACCTAGTACAAGTGTTTATTATGTAATCAGCAATGTTAGAACCCCGTTGATAAGCCAACATTAATGGTAACTGGAAACACTTATGTAACGTTAGCACATGCCAGTGAGATCTAAGAATCTTAGAAATAGTCACCATATTGGGCATATAAGGAAGTTCTCCAACAAACCACGCTGATGACACCTCATGTTGACGTCCAGAGTCATCCCACCACTCTGGATGGTTGTAGAGTGCTCGCTTGTATGCTGAATTAATTAAAGTAACAGGGTACCCCCGTGCCCGTAATCTAGACTTTAAGTCAGTTGCATGTATTTTATATTCCATTAATGTGGAACATAAACGATGAATTCGCAAAAATTGTCCAATAGGTAATGCCCTGCGCAATGACTTTGGATGATAACTAGTGAATTGCAACAAGGTGTTACGTTGCACTGTTTTCTGTAGAGGGTTGACAAAATCTGTCATCCATCTTTATATAGTAACATATCCAGAAACTCATTAATTTTAGAAGAGGGGTTTTATGAGTGTATTGGAGCTGACAGAAGATTAGCTGTGAAGCAGAGTTCTGGATAGACTGAAGAGGAGAGAGATGACACTGAGTGAGACCAGCAAGGAAGAGGTTACAATAGTCAAGTGGAAGGGACCAAAGACTGGACACGAGCCTTAGTAGTGGGTTCAGAGAGAAAGGGACAAAATTTTTAATGTTGTAGAGAAAGAAACGATAAGTTTTAGCTGTATGCTGAATAAGTGTGAAGAAGGAAAGGGAGGAGACAAAGATGACTCCAACGTTACCAGCCAAGGAAACAGGAAGAAGAAGAGTGTTGTCAACAGAAATAGAAAAGGAGGAAGGGGGAGGAGGGTTTAGGGGGAAAATAAGAAGTTCAATTTTAGCCCAGTTTTAGCCATATTCAATTTGATGCAGCAGTGAGATATCCAGGGGGCGATGTCAGATAAGCAGGCAGAGATATGAGTTTGGCATGAAGGAGAGATGTCAGGTTTAGATAGATAGATTTGAGAGTCATCAGCATAAAATGAGTAGTGGAGGAGTGGCCTAGTGGTTGGGGCAAGGTACTTCAGGTCGGAAGGTCAGGGGTTCAAATCCCACTAGAGGACAGCAACCTTGGGCTGGAAGGACTGGGGTTTCTAGTCCCACAGGGGCTCCCTGTGGTCTTGGGCAAGTCACTTAACCCTCCATAGCCCAAGTTCCCTGTAAAATAGTTATGTCCAAGTTATAATACCCTGTTCAATTTAATTTCAGTTTGTTCAATGTAAACCACACTGATGCAGAATAGTGCAGTATATAAGAGAATGTAAATAAATAAAATACTGAAAGCCTTGGGAAGAGATGAGGGCACCAAGGGACTGGGTATAGAGAGAAAAGGAGAGGGCCCAGAACAGACCCTTGAGGTACACCAGCTGGAAGAGGGATGGCAATAGAGGAGGGACCTCAGAACAAATACCATAAAAGTAATTGGAGAGATAAGAAGAGAACCAAGACAGTAGAGGGCTTCTCAAACCTAAAGAGGATAAATTGTCAAGGAGGAGGAGGTGGTCAAAAGCATCAGAAAGATCAAGACAAATGAGAACTGAGTAAAGGCTTTTAGACTTAGTAAGGAACAGATCACTGGAGACTTTGGCAAGAGCAAGTTTCAGTAGAATAACATGGATGAAAACCAGATTGAAGTGGATCAAGGAGAGCTTGATGGGAGAAAAATTTGAGACAGCAGCGGAGAACTGCATGTTCAAGCATTTTGTAAATGAATGGGAGAAGGGAAATGGGTCGATAATTAGAAAGACACGTAGGGTCAAGTGAGGGTTTTTTGAGAAGAGGAGTGATTACAGCATAATTGAAGGCTGCAGGGAAGGCTGCAATAGAAAGCCAAATGTTGAGAATATGTGAGATGAAAGGGATGTTGGAGGAGGAGATGGACGAGGATAGGATCTGAAGAACAGATAGTGAGTTTAGAGAAAGAAAGAAGAAGAGAGGTTTCCTCAACAGAAATTTTAGAAAAGGATGAAAGGGCGATAGAGGTTGAGAGAAAAAGTTGGTAATAGAGAAGGGAAAGAGGGGGTGAAGAAGATTTAGTAGGGAATTGAAGGGTAATCCTATGCACTTTGTCATGGAAATAGTCTGCTAGGGTTTGGACAGAGAGAGGAGGAGGGATTGGAGGTGGAGGTGCCTTAAGAAGAGAATTGAGAGTAGAAAAGAGACGATGAGGGTTAGAGGCAAGAGGGTTAGTCAGATGGAGAAAATAGGTTTGCTTAGCAAGAACAATGGCAGACTGGAAAGAAGAAAGCATGAATATGAAGTGAAGAAAATTAGAGAGAGAGAGAGCAGGATTTGAGCTAAGTGCCCTCACAGGAATGTAGGTAACAGGTAGTTGAAGACAATCAGGGCTAAGGTGAGATGTGCCTCACAGGATGTGGAATGGGCAGAGCAATGGTATCAAGAGTAGAGGAGGGAGCAGTATTATAGGAAGCTATGGCTTCATCAACAGACTTAATGCTACCGCACTATTATCTTAATTATGTACGTGCTGTTGCTGTATCATTTTTTACAACTGGACAAACACATTTGGAAGATACTCTATTGAGATCAGGGGATCTATAACTAGATGCTTTAAGCACATTTTTTTTTTTGCTTTTCACTGTCAAATGAGACTTTTAAGAAGGGATCCCTTTTAAAAACAAGCCACAATCGCAAACCTAGGGTCTCACTTCGTTACATGTATTACTGTTTTGTTCATTTTTAAGTTTCAACTCATTCAGGTTTTTAATGCTCTAATTGGTGGCATTTCTACACCTGTCAACATTTTTTAAGGTCTTTAGCCAATCTGACAGCTCCCATTTAGTGGAGTTTGTTTTCATTTTTGTTTTAGTAGGTGCCTATTCTTTTAATTTATTGATTTTTACTCTCATTTGGATGGGCTAACTATGTTTTTAATTGTTCTTTCATCCATCCTTTCACTTGGCCTTTAAAATGTTTTCTTTTATTGTTTTGGCACTACCTTAAATAAGCTCTCTTGCCGCCAAAGCAAACCTTTTAAAATGGCAATTGTTTGTGCACTGCTCACACTTAGCAAGTTCGCTGAGGTAAGTACTCTGCTTGGAACATTTTTTCTTCATGTTCTTTAATATTATTATATGATGGCAATTTACTGAGCTTTCTTTTCAATTGTTGTTCATACTGCACTTGATATTGGCATCTGCTGCTAAATGGTTTTGTCACACACATCTCTCTGTGACTCAATATTACTAGGGATCCTTGGTGCTCTGCTCTATTCAGCTGGCTGTTTCAAGAACTTTTTCACCTGGCTTCCACCCTTTGATATATCGGGTTGTATTGATTTGTTTGAATATGTTTCCCTTATATGAACAGACTACGCTATACGATTGCTGGAGAGATTCTCCTGTTTCATTGGAATACACCTGCACATAAAATACGTTTATTCATTCTTTCCCCACTCCCCTTCTCTCTCCTCCACCCTATTTTTTCATCATTTAATTGGTATTTTTGGATGACTTTCCTTGTAATCTGTTCCAATTGATATGTAGGTCCTTCATATTAAATTGTATACATTGACCCCCTGTCTTTCGATGTTCTTTGAGAAATTTCTCTTTTAGGATTTTATGTCAATAAATATATTATTTCCTTTATTATTTTTAATGTATGGTTTTAGTCTTTTCTAACCTCTTTTAAGTATTTATTTCAGTTTACATAGCTGATGTTTATTCATCCTTTCTATTTTAGTCAGATGGTCCAATGAGCTTTTCAGTTGTTAGGTTTTTAGTTGTTTGTTTATGCCACGTTTGATGTTTTCTTCTTTGATTTGGATGTTTTAATTGTTCATTTTTGTCTCTGGAGGTCCCACTGAGGAAGGCAGCCATGCCGAAACATGGCTGTGTCAGTGTGTTTCTAAATAAAGGACTGGTATTTTACAGTCCTTGCTCCTTTTTGTTCTCACCAACAACTTGTACAGGAGCATTAATATCTCCTACTTTCTGCTGGTTATTTCTTTCCATATGCAACCCAGCATCCTTCTGGCTTTGGCTACTGCCTTGTCGCATTGTTTTGCCACCTTGAGATCCTCAGACACTATCATTCTGAGGTTCTTCTCCTGGTCCATGCACACCAACCTCTCATCCCCTATTGCATACAATTCCCTTGGATTTCTGTATCCTAATTGCATGACTCTTCACTTCTTCATAGTAAACCTTAACTGCCAAGCATTAGACCATTCTTCTAGTTTTTGTAGATCTTTCCTAATGTTGTCCACCCCCTCAGAGGAGTCCACTCTGTTGCAAAAGTTTGTGTCATCTACAAAAAAGCAGACTTTTCTCTTCAATCCTTCAGCCATATCACTCACAAATGTATTGAATAATACTGGTCCTAGGACCAATCCCTAAGGCATACCACTACTCACCTTCCTTTCTTCCAAATGATTTCCGTTTATCACCACTTTCTGTTGTCTGTCAGTCAACTAATTTCTGATCCGGTTCACCACCTTGATACCCATCCCCAGGCTTCTCAGTTTATTGATAAACCTCCTAAGAGGAACAGTATTAAAGGCTTTGCTGAAAACTAGGTAGATCACATCCATCGCATGCCCTTGATCTAGTTCTCTGGTTACCCAGTCAAAGATCTCAATCAAATTTGTTTGGCATATATTAGGGAATTCTCTCTTCACTCCCCTGCCCCCTTCTAGTGTGGATGGCCACCCTTGACAGAGAATCCATGGCTGCACTCTGCCTCTGTGATAGTGGTGGTCGTCATCATGTCAGGGTGTCTGCTGACCTTTGTGCTGCTGTAAGTGATTATGGTGGTGGCAGAAGTGATGCTGCTGTCAATGAATCTGCAAAACAGATGGGTCATGCTTGGTGCTGTGATGGGATATATACATGACAGTTGTGTCAGCAGCAGACCTCCTTTCAAATTTGTTTGTGTCTTGCCCGACCCTGATCTGTCCATTTACAACCTCCTGCGGTACACCTTTGTTACAGAGGTGCTGCTCCTCCACTATCCAACATGTTCTGTGCCATGGGGGAGTGGAGAGGCATTATACAGATGGTAACTGCTTGGGCACCTTAGGGTGTGCCATCGACATGTTTCTATGTTATGCTTATGGATATTACATCATTGACTGAAAGGTTATGCCCCTTGCAACAGTGCCGTGAGATTTCACTTCCACTGAAAACCTCTTCTGTCCCACATGTCACTGCTGTGTCTCATCTGGACCTTGGGCATTGGGTTCTCTGAGTTGGGGAGGCAATGCACCTTGTGCCACTGTGCCATGTGAATATCTAGTATCTATGTATCTGAGGAGGTGATGCATACCACATCCCTGGTATATTTAAAAAAAACTGTCCATATCCCATACACTATTGTGGCTTGGAGCTATGGCTGATGGTAAGCCAGTGGCATATGCACATTCTTCTTCTTGTGTACTTTCTCACTGCATCAAAAGTTGCAAAAGAAAAATCTTTGGAGTAAGTCTATAGAAGAATAGGAGTCAATAGATTCACAGGGCAAAATATCCAGGGAGTGTTTTCCAAAGAGCTCAAGACTAGTCAGACTTTAGGGCAATCAGAAAATGGGAACAAAGGTCACCAGCCATAAAAGACACAGTTAAGAACAGACTGGGGCCAGCCCTGGGGGAGACCTGAGAGCTCTTCCTGCAGGATACCTGCCATCTCACTCAACCTGCAAGTTGCTTGCTTTCTAACTCAATGGTTTCTGATTTCAAGCTGGCCAGTTTATCTGCCTGTGATGACACTGGGAGCTAAAAACAAACAAACACAGAATTCTGGATTTTTTAATGCCATGTTTGGATTAAACATGATAGGAAATGCACATCCCTAATCTCTGGGTTCACTACCTCAGTGCAGAACTGCTGTTGCAATCTAACTCAATTCACTATATTTAATGGAGCTACTTAAAAAAATAAATATGTCAATGAAGTTACTAAAGGCATTTTTTCAACTCTGAACTTCTTTTGGTTATATGTCACAGATATACAGCTCTTTTCACATTTGAACATAGTAGCTTCATCATTTTTGGTATCAGAGACAAATGGTTCTCTGAGATACTAAAAACAGTCTAATGTCAACTCAATAGCAAAAATATACTTGCGATGATTTGCTATAATAACTAGACATTTCACAGCTATCAAACAGAAAAACAAATACCTTTAATACCAGTGTAAACAATATTATGAAATCATTCAATTTCTTACTTTTAATTACAATCAGAAATGTTTATTTAAAAGTAAATAAAGCAGAAAACATAGATACATGCTGAAATTAACCTTAAATATATAAATCTAAATTGAAAATTTACAAAGTGAAAAAATAGCACTTGCATTTTTTTTGTGAACATCTATGAAATGAACCTTGTTATTTAACTCAGGTGAACATGAAACATTTTTTTTTATTTGATGTACGCCATTTAGTCTAAAAGCCTTAGATGTCCCAAAGGGTTCATCTCTATCCCTCTTACATTTACTGTGAATCTTAGCAAAAGCTTTTTTCCAAGTAAAGACAGTGAGCAATTCAAGGAGTGCATTTGAGTGAAAGTATGAACAAATGTCCTTAACAATTCCCATCATTAAGGGCTTCCAACAGCTCCCTGAAGAAAATGTCTAATGCTTATTTTGTTAGCATTGATTTAAACAAAGGTTCTAAGCATTACAAAGTCAATGAATGCTAACCTTTGCACATTAAATAGTTGTGAATCTTTCTATCAGAGGAGCTGCATAGAAATTATAAGGTCAGCAAACAAGCTGCTTGTGTTATCTTTTTTTATTGGACTGACGTTTTACATTTGCGACTAGCTTTGTAAATTAAAATGCACGTAGCATCTGTTGTCCTGATTGATTCCCTCTCTCCCTTCAAGCTAACAAAATGCAATTCCTATCCAGTATTTTCAGACCGAAAAGATAAACACAAAGGGGCATGCTGGGGCAGTTACTAAGAACACAAGAATGTTTGCTCCATATTGTGTAGTAAAGGGCAAAAACGTGTTATTTTACTGTAATACACAATTCTGTATCACACTGTTCATTGAATAAAATGAGATATAAAGCATGTAAAACACCTCATTATTATTCAAACTGAAAAATACAACTAAAGGTGATCACCATAAACTGGGTTAGCCTTTGAAAATAATGCCAGCTGAAAGTTGGTGTTATTTTTCCCAGCCAGGAGTATCAAGCTGCTAACATGCGGCCCAATGCTCCAGGCCACAATCTTAAAGGGGTCAAGGTGTTGAATTAAGATTTGTGGTCTGGGGGTCTCCTCCTCCTGGTACCACCAGTGAGCAAAATATTTCCCACCCAATTTTTCCTCTTTCCCATAGAGACCGCAATACCCCCCCCCTAAGCCCAGTAGAAGATCCCTCAAAAGACCTTGCCCCCCAGATTGTGAATGACCATCTCCGCATCCCTGAAGACCTCTCCCCCATTTCCAGAAGGACATGCAGGCCTACATTAAGAGTCCTGGGTGGTATAGGAGAAGGACAGCAGGAGCAGTAGTCTCATGGTACTACCTCTAGAGACCAAGTGGCCATACAGGAGTCTTTTGTCCTAATATGGTAGGTTGGCCTCTAGTGATAGTATTGCAAGATTACCACTAGGAATCATGTATGATTAAATTCCAATTAGTGAGAGGTTTTATGTGCACACTAGGTACAAAGATCTTCTTGCTCCCAAGGAACAAATATGATCTATGAAGGCTAGAATAGCAGATTGGAGGAGCTGAGGCAGACAGAGAGGTATATAGAAAGTAGTCCTTGAGGGACATAGTAGAAAAGTCCAACCTACAGTCTGGTAGCCTCTCTGCTGCCATGGAGAAGAGAGGTCACAGGAAGTGATTCTGTAGCTGGGACCTGCCCTCAAGTTGATGTAATATCCTCTCACACAGATGATGTGTCTCCAGGGGTCTGATCCCATGAGGGAAGAGTTAGGATGGCCGTTATTGTTGGCAATTCAATAATTAAGCAGGTAGACACCTGAGTGGCTGATGGACATGAGGATCACCTGGTTACTTGCCTGCCTGGAGTGAAGGTAGTGGACCTCACACACCACATAAAGAAGGGTTGAGACAGTGTGGGGGAGGAACATGACTACTACTACTAATCATTTGTATAGCGTTTCAAGCCATACACAGCACTGTCTTGGTATATGTTGGTACCAATGACATAGGAAAATGTGGGAAGTTCTGAAGCCAAATATAGGATTTTAGGTAGAAAGCTGAAATCCAGAACTTCTAGGGTAGTATTCTCAGAAATGCTTCCCATTCCATGTGCAAGAACAAAAAGGTAGACCGAGCTCCAGAGTCTCAATGAGCAGATGAGATGATGGTGCAGGGAAGAGATTTTAGATTTATTAGGATCTGAAGACAAATAGAGAAAACCTTTTTCAGAGTGCAATATAAACCTCAAGAAGTAACTCCAAAAAAATAATAAAGAGACCCTAAATCTTTTTGTCGGAGTTTTTCTCATCAAAAGTAGGGGGAATCACATCCACCCTCCCATTGGGATACTGTGGTGCCTATGAGCTTGGAACGAATTGCAGCTAAGTGATATAGCTATACTAAATTGTTTACTTGTTTAAATGATTAAAAAGGCGTAATGACAGCGAGAGGGTGGATGTGATTCCCCCTACTTCTGATGAGAAAAACTCCGACAAAAAGATTTAGGGGCTTGTTTACAAAGCCGCGGTAGCGGTTCACGATCATTATCGGAGCCGCGGCCCCAATGATTTCAATGGGGCCGCGGCTCCGATAACGATCGCAAACCACTACCGCGGCTTTGTAAACAAGCCTCTTAGTGTCTCTTTATTATTTTTTTCAGAGTTACTTCTTGAGGTTTATTAGGATCTAGAAAACATTCTGGGAAAGGGGGGCTTTTCCAAAAGAATGAACCCCACCTTAATCATGGTGGAACCAGGCTTCTGGTTTTAAGCTTTAAAAGAGATAGATCAGTTTTTTAACTACATAGTTTTTAAACAAGATAGGAGAAAGCCAACAATCACTCAAAAGTGCATGGTACGGAAAGTTAGGGCAACCCAATATAAAGGTTCCAATAAAGGTAAAAGTAACCCAAGTTCCTTTAAGTAAAGAACAGAGTTAAAAGATTCCAGATAACCACCTGACAACTGATAACCAGATTGATAATATAAACAAAAAACAAACTTTTTCAGATACATTCGTAGCAAAAAACCTGTGAGAGAGTCAGTTGGAACATGGGTTAATAGAGGGGTAAAAGGGGAACTAAGGGAAGAGAAGGACATTGTGGAGAGATTAAGAAGTCTGAATGGGGGTGTAGTGGAGGCATACTTCAGGCTCTTTGTGTGTGGGATGTGGAAGGCAGGGCTGGGAGCAGGGTTAGATGGAATCCCTGCACCTGCTTCTTCTTACTTCTCTGTGCAAAATCTGTGGGGAAAAGCCTCACAGTGGCACTAGTCTACAAGTAAAGGTTTTAAAAGAAAATGCATTCAAGGAGTTTATCTTCCAAATGTGCTTCATTGTCATCAAGTACCAAGTAGCAATAGTTCTGTGGGTTAACATAAACATAAACTTAAAGGCTGAAAATAGCCATTGCTTCATTTAAAACGTTTCATGACATGGAAGAAAAAAAATCAATCATTAAGGGAAATTTCTGAAATAATACACCTAAGCTTTCAAAGTTTGAATAATAAAGTACCTACTATTTGTTTGTACAGTTTAACAACTCGTACAGTTGCGATACAATTAAGGAGGTGTCTAACAGCTTAGTTTTTACTTTGATTTCATAGAATATCCAAAATGGCACGCACTGCAAAATTCATGCTAAAACTTCACATCAACATCTTGCATATTATTTTCTTTATGAAGCTGCTCTAAGTAGGTCAAGATGTACAGTATTGCTCTTTCATCGAGAACTGTATGCAGGCTACTGATAGAAGGACTGCTATATCTGATGAGCTGCTTTGAAAGTCATATGCGCTACATGAGAGTCGTGTTCTTAGAAAGTAATGGAGATCAGGTGACCTCTGTGATTTCATGTACTGTACTTTCTTCAGCTCTTTAATTTTGAATAGACAGCATTGTAGGTGAAAGCAATACTGCCCCTTTTCTTCTGAAAAATACATAAGTTCCAGGAGCTATTTATAACCTGGAATTCTCTTTTTACATAAAAAGAAGTAGATAGTGTATGTGCTGCCACATTTTGTAGAAGTGTTAGAAGGAAGGAAGTTGTATTTCAAAACAACTCTAAGGCAAAATATGTCTACTCCAGGACTCTGGAAGAGATATGAATCAAAATAACATTCAGGTTGCCTAAGATCTCCGACAGAGGTATGTCTGCTAGTCTCAGAATTGCCTATTTATGGGATATAAACCAGGGAAAGATCTGTTTTTTGGCACCAGATCTGAATGGTTATAGAATCCATTACAACCCTATCTCTTTTAGTAGCTATACCAGTCCAGCAAAGATGTATGGCTGATCCCTCAGGGAAAGAGCCCTGAGAATAAACTATCTATAAAAGGAAAAATCCCTTTCTCTGTTATCAATCTGCCCCTGGTCTACCTGGTTTTCGGGTTCAATACTAACACACAGCTCACTTTCTGCCACTCCTGAATTCTTTAAAAATACTCTACTAATGTGTATTTTTTCTAGTAACAAAAAGGGTGTGGCTGCATAATGAGTAAACTAGTAGGGGTGTGTATTTGCCTAAAAATTTAAAGAACTACAAAACCCAAAGCCCGTATAAGTTCAAACACATGAAAAAATTAACCAGATAACAAGAACCCTAATGTGCAAAAAAGCCATCCTTGCACTCAGAGGAAAAGGCAAATAACAGGGGGAAAGAAACAATGAAACCTGTTATGGGGAAGCCTCAATCATTCGGGGGAGTGGGTATACACTTGCGCAATTCACGCAGCACACCACACAAACTACCCCCTGTAATATCAATCATAGGCCAACAGTAAGTTTATAATTTTAAATGCATTTAAAACATTTTAACTTAACTGAAATGAGAAATGCCCAAAAGGAACCACCGTCAAACTCCAAGGCTCACACGCTGTAAAAAAGAAACGTTCAATGTGCAGTCCAGTCGACTTGAGTTTCGCCAATATCTTCCAGGCTGTTTCAGGACAAAAAGGCAGAAGAAACAACCACAATGGCCCCCATATTTGATGAAGTGGCCTCAACATTTGGAGACCTAAATAGGAACCGGAACCGGCATACAAGCAAACAGCCAATCACAAACGCTAGGACCAAATAGGCGGCACTGCGTCTCCAATGATGCCAAAAAACAGATGGACCAATCAAAAACAAATAATGGAAAAACTAGATAGAGTAGTTACTCACCTGTAACAGGTGTTCTCCAGGAGCAGCAGGAATCAGTCCTCACATATGGGTGACGTCGGCGCCGATGGAGCCCCCTTGCGGAGCATTTCCCCAGCTTTCAAAGAAAGCCTTTGGGAATGCAGCGCGCATGCGCGGTCCCCTTCCCGCCCAAGGGTGCCATCTTGCTCAGTCTGATGACATAGCTAAAAGACAGCAAAAAAACAAAATGAAGTATATGACTGCAACTCCAGGGGAGGAGGGACGGTTGTGAGGACTGATTCCTGCTGCTCCTGGAGAACACCTGTTACAGGTGTGTAACTACTCTTTCTCCAGGACCAAGCAGGAAGTCAGTCCTCACATATGGGACTCTGCAGCTCTAGGCTACCGGGAACCCTAAGCTGAAAAAATGGCTCCCTCTCAAGAGCTTCAACAATCGTGATAAGAATATCCTCTGAGAATGCCCCCGTACAGTAGCCCAACAAGGGTAGGAGCTGCCTAAACCTCAAAGAGATTACGGAATACTACCTGTATGAAAGCACTGTCCCTTCGGGACTCTCTCTCAAGGCAGTAGTGGGCTGCAAAAGTCTGGCTTGAAGGCCAAGTAGCAGCCTGGCAGATGTCTGCCAACAGAACAGAACGGACATGAGCTACTGATGCGGCTTTCACCCTGACATGGTGGGCCGTGACTCGACCCTGCAAGGGGAGGTCGGCTGCCTTGTATGCCCAGATGATACAATCTGCTATCCAAGTGGACAACTTATGCTTGGAGACAGGTAACACCAGGTTACTAGGGTCAAAGGAGACGAAGAGCTGAGTAGCCCTTCGATGCCCCCGCATACATTCTATGTAAAAAGACAACGCCCTCTTACAGTCCAGGGTATGCAAGACTGTTTCAGCCCGGCTAGTATACATCCTGGGAAACAAGGTTGGAAGAACCACCTCCTGGTTGAGGTGGAAAGAGAAGATGACTTTTGGAAGGAACTTCGGGTGGGTCCGTAGGACCACCCTGTTCCTATAGAACCGTGTGAAGGTCTATCAGAAACCAGAGCTTGTAGTTCACTCACACATCTGGCCAAGGTAAGAGCTACCAGGAAGAGCGCTTTCCAAGAAAGGAAGCGCAAATGGCAAGTAGCCATCGGCTCAAACGGTGGGCGAGTAAGTTGCTGCAAGACCACGTTCAAATCCCACTCAGTCGCCGGTGGACGAACCGGAGGCTTGAAAAGAAGCAGACCTCTGAGGAAGCAGGACACCAATGGGTGAACCGACAGAGACTGTCCTTCCACTGGTGAGTGGTGCACTGATAGAGCACTGAGGTGGACCCGAACAGAGTTAGACTTAAGGCCTAGGTCTGACAGGTGAAGTAGATACTGCAGTACTACTGGTAAAAGGCAGGAGAAAGGATCTTCATTGCGCTGAGCACATCATATTGTGAACCTAACCACTTGAGGGCATAGGACTTACTGGAGGACTGCCTCCTAGAGGCCAAAACCACCTCTTCAACCTCCTTAGGTAGAAGCAAGGGAGCTAGCACTAACCTTTCAGCAGCCAGGCCATCAGATTGAGGGACCTGAGATTGGGGTGCAGAACCCTGATCTTGAGACAGGAGATCGTGTTGCAACCCCAGAGGGAAAGGAGTTTCCACCGCCAACTGTAGCAGAAGTGGAAACCACAGTTGCCTCGGCCATCTGGGGGCTACCAGAATCACCAAGGCCTTGGCAATGTGCACCCCAGCCCTTTAAGGATGCAGCGGTCGTCAGCACCCTTGTGCGTGCTGGGGCCTGAAAAGGTACCCCCCTCAGAAGGTTTGGGAGATGTAGCCACCACTGCAAGGATTCCAAAAGTGGTTTGGACACCTTTACTCTGTCTCACAGGTCGCCTGTGGCCTGCACCCACTGAGCTCTGAGGCACCACTGAGCAGTCCGCATGTGCAGACGGGCATTCAGAGTCACATGTACCGTGGATGCCATGTGGCCCAGGAGCCACAGGAAGTGTCTGGCAGAGACCTGAGAATTGCTGCAAACTGGTTGGCCAAGTCCATCAGTCTGTGGGCCCTGTCCTCGGGCAAGTAAGCTCTTGCCTGCCAGGTGTCTAATCTTGCCCCTAGAAACTCTAGGTTCTGTGAAGGGAGCAAAGTGGACATTGTGTAGTTTATGACAAAGCCCAGATGTTGAAGAAGAGAGACAGTTCGAAGAGTAGCCTGTCTGGCCCCCTGGAGAGACTGGCCCCTGATGAGCCAGTCATCCATGTATGGGAAGACAAAAATTCCCTGATTCTTGAGATAGGCCGCCACAACCGCAAGGCATTTGGTGAAAACCCTGGGGGCGGAAGTTAGGCCAAAGCGAACTACTCTGTACTGAAAATGGTTTCCTCCCACCACAAATCTGAGATATTGTCGGTGGTCTAGATGAATGAGGATGTGAGTATAAGCATCCTTTAGGTCTAAGGAGCATAGCCAGTCTCCCTGCTGGAGGTAGGGCAGCAGTATCCCAAGGGTAAGCATCTTGAACTTTTCCCTCTCCAGAAACTTGCTTAGGTTTCGCAAGTCTAGGATAGGCCGGAGGCCTCCTGTCCTTTTTGGTACCAGGAAGTACCTGGAGTAGAAGCTTTGCCCTTCCAGGTGGTGAGGCACCAGTTCCACCGCCTGTTCCTTTAGAAGACTTGCCAACTCCTGAAGGAGGAGGTTTCTGTGCAGAGGGAGTCTTGGAGGCTCCCCTGGAAAGTAGGAGGGGGGTAGCTGGTGGAAGTGGAGCATGTAGCCCTTTTGGATTATGCTGAGGACCCAGGTATCCCCTGTGATGGCTGGCCACCTGTAGGCGTAGAGGGTCAGCCGACCTCCTGTGCTGCGTGGAGCCAGCTGTGGAGAAGAGGCTATGCTGTGGGAGTCAAAACCCTGCTCCCTGCTGTGCAGGAGGCGGAGCTGGCTGTTTGGGGGTCTTCTGCCTACGGGGCCCATGCCTCTGCCCCTTGGCCTGCTGGCCCTGTTGGGGAGCTGGAGAGGCCTGATATTGAGGGTAGGATTTGTAGGCAGTACCCTTCCTTGGGAAAAAGGGCTTCTTTCCTGAGCCGTTCTTTTTCTGAGAAGGGGCAGAAGTCTTCCTGGACAGCCTTGTCCTGGTGAGAGTCTCAGTCTCGATTTCTGCAGCCTTTTCAGTCATGGGCTTACCGAAAAGGTTCTCACCTTGGCAGGGGACATTGACCAACTTGTCCTGCACCCATGACTCCAGGCCTGATGACTGCAGCCAGGCCTGATGGCGTGCACCGATGCCGGCCGCGGCTACCCGGGCCGAAGCCTCAAAGCCATCATAGGCTGCTCGAGAGATAAACTTTGAGCACTTAACCATTCACCGTTCTGTTACGTATTTAACTATTACATTGTTTACTGTCAAAAATTGTTCCATGTAAAACAAGCCCTGCTTTGTTGACTGTTGTTCAATTGTGAGCCACATCTGAACTCTGGAAGATGCGGGATATAAATGATTGTTAAATAAATAAATAAAAAATAAAATAAAATAAATAAAATCCCTGTTGACAAAGCCTTGAACCTCTGCAAAGGTTCCTCAGAGAGGCCAGCAGAGAACCCTGCAATCTCCTTTGCCAGGTCTCGTAGGTACATGCCCATGTACAGCTGGTAGGTTTGGACACGGCAAGATAGTATAGAGCCATGGAAGCACTTTCTACCTAGAGCATCCAGGTTCCGGGGCTCCTGACCGGGGGCACTGAGGAGTGCATCTTCTGACTCTTCAGGCGGTGCATGGCCGATTCCACAACCATGGAGTTGTGCGGTAGCTGCGCCTTTTGGAACCCAGTGCTCTTACGGACTCAATAAATGGAATCGACCCATTTGCTAAGAACCGGCGCCAAGACCGGTGCCTCCCACATATAGAAGAGCAGCTGTTCCAGCATCGGAGGAACCAGTACAGTAATGGCTTCCTTCGGAGGAAAGTAATACTGGAGGGCACCGAGCTCTTCGGCTCGAGGCTCCTTCTCGGCGTCCGCAGGGAAGGCTAAGGCTATGGCCATGTCCCTCACGAAATCCGAGAACCGGGTATCCTCCTGGGGGGACAGTCTCCGAGGCTCAGACTCCGGTGAGTCAGAAGGGACACACCGGGTCCGGAAGGTGTCCGGGGACTCCCCCGTCCTCCGTCTCCCACGCCGAGGAATTGAGCGGCTCCAGCTGTGTGGGCCTCAGTGCCACCCGCCCCAATGCCGAGGGTATCGGCGTCGATGACCTCGGCCCCGCACGGGAGGTCGAGGAGGACCTTGACTGAGGATGGACTCGAGACTTCATTGACTCGAGGATCGGTCTCCGGGGTCGACTTGGACGTCGAAGTCCTGGTGGTTGAGGCAGATGCACCGGTCAGCTGCTCTCCAAGGCCGTCAACCTGAGTCCAAGCTCATGAGACTCAGCAGCCCCCGACTCGGGCCCCGACAGCGTCGGGCCCGACGTCGGCTCCCCCGAAGACAACTGCACTTACATGACTCGGGGACTCCGGCTCCACAAGAGGTATCTTGGACGGCCTCTTCAACTCCGAGAGCCTGGGGCGGCGGTCAGGGCTATGCAACCTGGCCCTCGAGGATCCAGGAGCCTCCACTGACACCGCCCTCGTGAGATTCTTCTTCCTTTTGTGCTCCCAGGTGGGAGACTCCCTCTCAGAGGAAGCCTGACGGTGCTCGGGGTCAGACTCCTGAGATGTCGAGGTCTCTGACGAAGTCCGAGCCCGGCCGGATGGGGAGTCAGAGAAAATTCTCTCACGTTGATGCTGACGGCTCTGAAGCACCTTCGACGACATTTTGTCACATGGGCCACAGGCCAGCGGGTCATGGTCTGTCCCGAGGCAACAGAGGCAGCAGTCATGTGTGTCAGTGAGAGACATAAGTTTCTTACACCGATCACACTTCTTGAACCCACTGGCAGCCATTGGGGGAAAAAGGGCCCCTGCAAGCTCAAAAGACCGAGCTGCCAGTGAAAACACAAAAAGAGCGTGAACGCTAGTCACGAAGGACAAAAACTGAAAAGCAAAACTTCGGACTCGATACCGGTGTACAGAGCCCAGGCGGGAAGGGGAACCGGCGTCGAACCGGAACAGAAAAAACCAAAATAGCCGAAAAAAATCTACTTTTCCCGGATGACATGAACTCTCGTCTGTTGGGCTCCGCGGAAAAAGAAAGACTGAGCAAGATGGCACCCTTGGGCAGGAAGGGTACCACGCATGCGTGCTGCATTCCCAAAAGCTTTCTTTGAAAGCTGGGGAAATGCTCCGCATGGGGGCTCCGTCGGCGCCGACGTCACCCATATGTGAGGACTGATTTCCTGCTTGGTCCTGGAGAATGCTGTCATCCATTCAATCAAATCATTAAGGCCCAAGGGTTGGACCGCCCCCAGGCAGAAAATCTATTTCTGTTCCGAGCGGGCCAAGCGACGATCAGCTTGGCCAGCCTGTAAATTAGAAACCACATCAATTACACACCACCGAAGACCTTGCCAGTCGTGATGGTTATCGATACAATGTTGAACCATAGGCGCAGTCAACACCAGATTTTTAAGTCGAGATTTATGTTCAGTTAAATGCAGCAAACCGGGCAACAGGTTCTCCCAACATAAATATTGGGGCAAGGACAAATAATAATGTAAATGGCCCAAGAGGAAAGACAATTGGCAATATGTTTTAAAACATGCACTGTCCCACTGACAGGATGTGTCCAAGTGTCAATGTCCAGGGAAAATTCACACATACCACAATGGCCACACGGGCCATGGTGCCCTTGAAAAGACCCCGATGTCGAAGGGTGTGCAAAATGTGTAGAAGTTATAAAATCCCCTAAATTCCATGCCCGAGTGAACGCAATGCAAGGGCAAGAAGCAAAAATGTAAAGATGGTCAAGTTCTCCAGAATTTCCAATATATTTAATACATCCATTTATTGCTGAACTAATTGTTGAAAACCACCAGAATGTTTGTTAGCTGTAGGCAGATAATAAATCTTGACTAAAGGTGGAACTGACTCTTCTGGGATATTCAATACTTCTCCAAGGTATTTCTCGAATATCTCTAGCAGAAGTAAAAAAAAAAAAAAAAAGCTATTATTAAATGGATCTTAGAAAACTTAATTTGATTCTCTATTGTCTCCATGGAGAAATCCTTAATAAATGCATCCTTATACCCATCCAACTGCTGGGACTTGTTTTCAGTTTCTCCATTGTAACATTAATAGACAATATCTCCTCAGTATCCCTTTGTATAGAAGAAATGTTACCTTTTACTTGCAGGGAAAGTGCCTGAAACTTGGGTTCTAGAGCTTCCCCCAGCTTAGAAATAACATTCCAGATGGTCTCCAATGTAAAGGTTTTTGGATGCACCAGGAAGAAAGAAAGGGTAGGAGGAAGGCAACTCCCAACTTAGAAAGGAGTAGAATTATCATCATTGAAAGAGCCCTCACCCTTAGACATGGCCAAAGACAAGGCCACTGTAGTCCCAGACCCTCCAAGCACATCCATTGTGTGAGAATGTTGTTCGCACAGGGCCCTGCACTTGGCCTCGCGCCATCTCCATTCTGAACATGGTGTTGGATTGCATGGCTGACTGGCTTGAGAGGGAGCCAGGGAGGTCTGAAGCCCCGGATCACCTCTGCACAGTGCAGGAGTGAATAGCAGAGTCCAGCAGCTGTATTATCCTGACGTGCACTAAGTGCTGGGAAACAGTCTGCATCAGGAGAACACAGTTACTGGAGTGAAGGAAAATGCTACTTTTCACTCCAGCACTGTGCAGAGGTGAGCTGGGGCTTCGGGCCTCCCTGGCTCCGTCTCAAGACGGTCAAACAGGCATGGGATGATTCGGGGGGGGGGCTGGAAATGGGCTGATGGGGTGGCTAGGACTGGAAATGGGCTGATGGGAGGCTAGATAGGACAGGAAAGGGCCGATTGGGGGGCTTGGACTGGAAATGGGCTGATGGGGGGGGGGGCTAGGAACGGGAAAAGGCTGATGGAGGGCTACGATAGGACTGAAAATGGTTGATGGGGGACTAGGACTGGAAATGGGAAGATTAGGATGGGGCTAGGACTGGAAATGGGCTGATGAGGGGCTAAAATAAGACAGAAAATGGCTGATGGAGGCTAGGACTGGAAATGGGCTGATAGGGGGCTAAGATAGGACTGGAAATGGCTGATGGGGGCTAGGATTAGAAATGGGCTGATGGGAGAGCTTGGACTGGAAATTGGCTGATGGAGAGCTAGGACTGGAAATAGGCTGATGGGGGCACTAGGATAGGACTGGAAATGACCGATTGTGGGCTAGGAATGGAAATGGGCTGATGGGGGCTAGAATAGGACTGGAAATGGGCTGATTGGGGGGGGGCTAGGATATGAATGGAAATGGGCTGATGGGGGGGATAGGATAGGACTGAAAATGAACTGATGGGAAGCTTGGACTGGAAATGAGCTGATGAGGACGATCGGACTTGAAATGGGCTGATGGGGGGCTAGTATAGGACTGGGAATGGGCTGATTGGGGGGGAACTTGGACTGAAAATGGGCTGATTGGGGGTGGGGCTAGGACTGGGAATAGGCTGATTGGACACTAGGATAGATCTGGAAATGGGCTGATGGGGGGCTAGGAATGGAAGTGGGCCGATGGGGGGACTAGAATAGAACTGAGAATGAACTCATGGGGGGCTTGTACTAGAAATGGGCTGATGGGGGGGGCTAGGATAGGACTGGGAATGGGCTGATGGGGGGGGCTAGAATTGGAAATGGGCTGATTGGGGGGGGGGCTTGGACTGAAAATGAGCTGATGGGGGGCTAGGATTTGAAATGGGCTGATGGGGGCCTAGGATAGGACTTGGAATGGCTGATGGACTGATGGAGGGCTAGGATTGGAAATGGGTGATGGAGGGGCTAGGACTGGAAAATTCTCCTGATGATGGGGGGATGGAAGAATGGGACTAGAAGGGAGCAGATGCTGAGTGGGGCTAGAACTAGACTGGAGCTGATGTTGTGGGAGAAGGGGATGGGGCTAGGGGAGTGAGGATGGAGAGGGGAAAATATATTTTGTATGGGAGGGAAGAAAAATCTATGATTGGCCAGATATTGAGAGAGTAAGTGGGGACTGAGCATGGAGGTGTGAAATTTGAGTGGAGGAAAAAGGAATAAAGAAAGAAATGGAGGAAAGCACAAAAAGGGACAGATCAATATCTTAAAGCAGATGTAGAGAGAGAATGGAAAAAAATAGAAGAGAGAAGAAAGGACAAATGGACAACAAACAATAGAGAATTAGCAGAAGACACAATGAAATCAGAAGAAAGTGGCTAGAGCAATTGCAACTGAAAATTAAAATGCTCAAACACCAAAAGGTAGAAAAATACTTTTTTATTTTGAAGGTATGAACTGGAATATGTCAACTCTGGGACATGTGCATCGTAAATGTCTTTGTGTTTTGTTAAGTACAAGAAGAAATTAAATTATAGTTTTATTTCTTCAGTGTTCTTGTACATAACAAGTTTGGCTTTTGGGCTACCCAGTTGAATTATTGTCTTCCTATTTCTAAATTGTGATCCCTTGTTCTTTGTTTGTTTGGTGACAGTCTATGTTCTGCATGTGTAACCGAGCTGAGGTATTCTGTTTATGTAGTTTCTATTTGACAGTGCCACTTGTTCTCTTTCCCCATAAGGAGATGTTATTGGCATTCTCTAAGATGTATTTGTTTAATGTTTGCAGTGTTGCCTTTTGATTGGTAGGGTTTAGTGCTTTGTGAGTCCTGGTAGTGCTGTTATGATACAGTGGATTTGCTATGGGTTTTAAATGGGCAGTATTTATAGTACTTCCTAATGTGTCTGGTGGTTGGCACTGGAGTATAGTAATGTAGAAATCTGGTAGTCTTTCTTTATCTAGACACTCGTTAAGAGGCATAAGAACAAAAGATATGCCATACTGTGTCAAATCAAGGTCCATGAAGTCCAATATCCTGTTTCCAACAGTGGCCAATCTAGGTCACAAGTACCTAGCAGTTTTTCCAAAAGACAGGTTCCACAGTGCTTGTATTGGGGCAAGCAGTGGATATTCTGGATCCCCTTTAATAATGGTTTATGGACCTTTCCTCCAGGAACTTGTCCAAACCTTTCTTAAACTCAGCTACACTAATAGCTTTTACTACATCCTCCGGTAACGAATTCCAGAGTTTGATTACGCGTTGAGTGAAAAAAATATTTCCTCTAATTAGTCTTAAATAGGTTACACTGTAGCGTCATTGCATGTCCTCTAGTCTTTCTATATTTTGATGGTATAAAGAATAGATCCACGTTTACCTGTTCTACTCCATTCATTCACCCATACAGTATGTGAGGACTGATTCTTGCAGTCCCCGGAGAACACTAGTTACAGGTGAGTAACTATGCTTTAACTCATTCAAAACCTTTTAAATATACATGAATCAATTTAGGGGCATCATTACTAAGCACCACTCTGATAACATGGGTTTGGGTCACATTCCTTTTGCATAACAATGTGCTAGATTTTGACACCTTGTTGTTTTGGAGCTCTGAGTTGCATCAGAATTTTGCCACACTATGGCAAATACAGTGCAAAATCTGTCAATAATGCATTAATTTGGAATGTGCATGGTTGAAATAAAATTCAGTTCACTTTCAGATTCCTCTACATTTATCACAGTTTTTAGGTCTTTTTAATACATGCAAATGGATTGAGTGCATTAATTCATAGACTAATGCACATTAAAGCAACGTGTACACTAAAGTTTTTATAACACCAAAAGCACTGAATGTGTGCTAAGAAATGTACTAACAATGCACATTATTTGTCAATTTTCCACATTTTATAAGCAGCCACAGAGTTTTTTACAGTAAGAGCCCAATATTCAAAAGGCATTTACATGATTTACAGACCTGTAAACCGTGTAAATGCCGCTGAATGTGATTTTCAATGGCACTGACATCGTTAGTGCTGCTGAATATCCCCGATTATCTCCACTACCTGCCCAGATGCTAGCCTCTTAGCATTGGGGATTGTCGTGGGCAGCGGCAGTCATTAACCAGGCAGCGGCGATATTGTACCACTGCTCGGTTAGCAACATGCGGGTAAAACTAGGCTCTGCAAATGCTGACTTAGTTTTACCCTCTGGAGCTAACCGGGTAGTCGTGCAATATCACCGCTACCCAGTTAGTTTCTGCAGTATCGGACGCTATGTGGTGTTCCCAGATATTCAATGCCGGGGCTGCATATAACCTTGGCATTGAATATCCAGGGTTAGAGTTTGGCGGTGATGGCTATGTGTCGTTAGCCACTGAGTCTTAAGAACATGTTAAAATGGCATTTTAAGCTTTTTTTTTTTACACAAAAGTGGTCACTGATTAGCGTGAAAGTATGTACTTTGCTTGCATGGTACATCCTTTCACTGTGGGAGTTTGGGTGGAGCATAGGTAGTGCAAGCAAGTACATGCATTGATGCTAGAATACTATAATTTGTATATGTACTTGCAAAAAAGGAGGTATAGTCATTTACACCAGATCTAGAGCTGGTGTAAATGATCATGCTTTAATTTACAGTGCTTTCTTTGTCACTTGCACTGGTGTTTAATAAAGTCAAGTATGCATGTAGTTGACTTTATAAAACAGGCACGAGTTATCTAGGCAGAAGGTCATACAATTATCCTCCACTTGCCTTATTGCTGCTTAGTAATTAAGTCCCACAATAACAACACACTTCGACACGGGGGAGCCGGAAGGGAGCTGACACGGGGAAAGGGGGAAGGTGGGGGCTGGATGGGAGCTGACATGGGGGGAAGATGGGGGCTGGAAGGGAGCTGAAAGAGGGGGGAAGATGGGGGCTGGATGGTTGCTGACATGGAGGAAAGGTAGGGGCTGGAAGAGAGCTGAAAGAAGGGGGAAGCTGGGGGGCTGGAAGGAAGCTGACATGGGGAGAAGGTGGGGGCTAGAAGGGAGTTGCCAGAAGGGGGAAGGAGGTGGCTGGAAGGGAGCTGACAGAGGGGGGAAGGAGGGAGCCAGAAGAAAGCTGACACCTGGGGATGGTACTGGAGGGAGCTGACACTTGGGGATAAGATTGCTAGGTGGCTGGGTAATAGGGGGGCTGGAAGGGAAGGGACAAATGGGGATGGCACTGGAAGGGGGATGGACAGATGGTAGGGTGACTGGAAGGAGCTGACATGGGGGATGGCACTGGGACTGGAAGTGAGTTGATACCTCGGATGGTATTTGGGCTAGAAGGGGCTGGACAGTTGGGAAAGAGGGGTACTGGAAGGGAATGGACGCCATTAGCAATCTTGGGAACGCAAGGGGGTTGACATTGGAAAGTAATGGGAGGGGAGAACTGGAAAGGGGGATGATACTGAGAAGGGTTACTGGGACTGGAAACAGGCTGATGGAAGGAAGTGAAGAAAACAAAAGAAGAGACAAGAAATGGAAGATGAACTATAGACCATAGGAAGAGAGCTAAGAGAAAACAGGAAATCAGAAGACTCAGATTGGGACAGCATGATTAGACAACAAAGGTAGAAAACATAATTTTATTTTCAATTTAGTGATTGGACTTTGTGCTGTCTTTATATTTTGCACAGTATGGGGAACAACATCTCTTATTTATTTGATGTTGCACTGCATGCTGAGTCTGCTTCTTGGGGTTTCAGTTTAATTTTTGTCTACATATTTTTATTTTTTCTTTAGGCTGGGGTCACTCATTCTGTACTTGGTGAGGGTCTGTGTTCTGAATGTGTGACTGAGGCCAGGTGTTCTGTTAACATGAAGTTTGTACGTAGAGATCCATACTGTACTGTAGTAATTTGCTCTGCTTTTCAAATAGGTGTATGGATGTTCTAGGGCCCCCTGCACTATTTATAGTGCTGATCTTTTCTTGTATGAGTTTTGAAAGCTTATGTTGGTATGGTATGGTGGATTTGGCTTTGTAGATCTTCCGTGACTTTTGTAGGATTTTATATTAGTTCACCTATATGCCTGTTACTGGAGAATGTTTATATTGTTGCTAGTGAGATGACCAGAATCAGATTTTTTTTGGACTGTTTGAATGATGCTAAGTATTTAATGCTAAGTATTTTTATTCTGGCTATGCATTTGCCCTATCACTGCAATTTTCTTACAACATTGGATATGAAGGAGAAATACTAGCATCATGTGAAGAGAGCTCACACACAAGTATTGGGAAAAAGGAGGGTGGGGTGTAGCCAACATTAATAATAATGAAGAAGGGGCACCAATTTATAGGTTTCAGGAGAGAGCCAAAATCCCTAGCATGCAGCAGGACGTCTTCGGGCTGCGATCAGGGCTGTCAGCGACCCTGGGCAGCGGCAGCAGCAGCAGAATTGAAAAAGAAAAGTGAAGCTATAGGGTTGAGCTTAGGCAGCATATGGAGTCATGCAGGCGGTCGGGGAGAGTTACGATCACCATGGCTGTTCCTGATGAGGTGCTTGTGACTATTCCCGGACACTGCCACCGCAATCCTCACAGAAGCCTAACACTCTAGAGTAGCCACAAGCACAATGGAAGGGAGATGATGCTGGGAGGGGCTGGAGCTAGAAGAGTAGCCTAATGTTTGGAGCACTGATTTGGTAACCAAGAGACCAGGGTTCAATTCCCACTAGCACTCCTTCTAGCCTTGGGCAAGTCACTTAACTCTCCATTGCCTCCATTGCCATTGCCACAGGAGCTGATTGGTCACCAGGAGTGGACACACATTGCACTGCCTAAAGCCACTAGTTAGCTGTGCCTTTTTCCGTCTCTGTCAGATCTGAAGCCCTCTCTGGCTTGTGGATCCAGGACAATTGCCAGATTGCATCCCTTATAATGCCATTCCTGACATCTGCTGACTCTTAATTTGTAAAGTACGGGTGAAATGCATTTCTATTTCTCTTGTGTTGCACGACATGCAGCATCTGGCTTTCTGAGGTTTTAGTTTAATTTTTGTCTATATATTTTTCTTTTTGTTTTATGCTCATTGATTGATAAAGGCCTATCTATATTGTGTGTGTGTGTGTGTTGTGTGTTTTTTGCATGTACAACCAATGCTGGGTATTCTGTTATATGGAATTTCTGTTTAAGAATGTGTAGCAGTCTTGCTTGTTCAGTTTGCACATTGCCCTTTCTGCAATTATTTTTTGGGGCAGGACAGGGGGTGGGGCTGGGGCGGGACAGGGTGGGGAAAGGGCGGAGCAGGGGTAGGCATGGACAGAGCATGGCTAGCCACAGGTGGCGAGTTTTTCTCTTTCCAAAAGTTAGCAATCATAATTTAAATGGGTAAGTGCAAGCATACTTTCTTAGTACTTGATGGTTTGTATATTCCTAGAATGAGTTCTTGCGTGTGGGTTTGATTTCCAAAAAAAGGTTTAGGTTTCCTCCAAACTACATCCTTGGGAACATCTCCTATGTGCATTTTATAAATAGAGTACTACTATGCACTACAGTACCATGCACTAATGACATTAATAAGCTTTCTTAATAACTAGGAATCTGTGGCAAAATAAACCAAACTAGTAACATTAACATGCACTGAAAGGCAGCCCCAGATTAAACTAAGGCTGAATAACGTGGGCTGAACTACCCCTTCCACTTCAGTTGGTTGGGTTAGCAGAATATTGATTGATAGTGATGGCCAATCAGGGTCTGGTACACCAGCACAAGGAGGCATATTATTTGATGGTGGCATTGATGTTTCTCTTCAGCTTCTGTATTTCTATGGTGACTGTGGAGAATTTTATGCAGGGAGCAGTTCTGAGCACATTTTGTGTGGTGGGCAGTGCTAGTTTATCTTGGGCAATTTTAACTTGGTGCAGTCTGCTTTTGAAGAGCAGTGAGACTGCTTTTGGGTATGTGGCACAGCTCCAGTTTGGGGTTTAGGGTGTGCTGCATCGGAGGTTTGCAACTGGTGTTTATATCTTTCTAGTTAGCCTGATACGATTGGAGGGAGGGCAGGTGTGATTGTTTCTTGCTAGCTGTGTGCTTCTAGTACTGTTTGGGGGGGCTTTGCGGGGAGGTGGAAGCAGCTGGAGTTTGACTGGAAGGTTTAGTATTGATATCGCGGAGGCAGCTGCTACAGTCCTAGTCCAATTTTTTTTTTTTTGCAAACAGTTTTGAATTTTCATTTCTATAGTTAGGCTTTAAAGTGGATTCCCAATAAGTTATTGATAAATGTATTCCCATGGCATGTTTGGTGACTGCTATCATTTTGAGGCTTTTTTGATGTTTGTTCATTGGTTTGTGAAACAATGAACAAACCAATATTATTATTATTATTATTATTATTGGGAGTCTCACAATATTATTATTATCTGGATGATTTCTTGTTCATGATACCTCCAGATGGAGAAGTGTGCCAAAATGTAATTGATACTTTTGAGAAAGTAGTGGATAATTTTTGTATTCCCCTGGCTCAGGAAAATTCAGAGAATCCTTATTCTGTTCTTATTTATCTTGGGACGGACTTAGATTTGGTGTTGATACTAAGTTACTTTTGGATAAGATGCACAGGTTGGTGGAAGCTATTTATGAGGCTTTACTATGTAAATAAACAACTTTGTGTCAAGTTTAAACTGCAATCATTTTAATTTTGCTTGCTGGCTTATTCCAATAAGGAGGGATTTTATTAGGTGATTATCTATGCTTACTAAGGGCATTTTACATGGCACCATTTTTTGGGGATTCTTCTTAATGTAAAAAGGAGAAATGGGGTTGTAGGTGGTCTTTTTGCAGCATTCCAATGGTGTAGAAGATTGGCAAGACCCTCTTTCAAAGTCATATTTGCATTGTTCTACAATATATCTGTGGGTGTTGGCTTTGGGATTTGTTTTGCTGGTTCTTGGTGTAAAGGACCTTGGCCTGCTCTGTGGTACGAAAAGGGTTGAACAAGGGATTTGTTTTTTCTGGAACCTTTTCCAGTGTGGAAGGCGTTTACATTGTGGGGAGACAGTCTGATGGACAGGCAAGTGGTGATCAGATCAGACAATATAGATGTAGTGTAGTGATTGGCAGATAGCGCACTGCCCTCTGACAGTGGAAGTATTGCTCATGCTAATATTGTATTGCTTACATTTAAATGCTACACTGACTGATCTTCATATTCCTAGCATTAATGATGATATTGTTGATGCTTTGTCTAATTTTCAGTGTTGCTTGCTCCAGAAACAAATATCCAGCAAAGACGCCACACAGGTTATGGGATGCCATCCCACTTTACTGCAGCATCTGTTATCTTCCTTCTTAACTCAGCGGGTGGGTTGGAGGAGCTTCTGGCAGATAATTGGCTCTCCTTGTGATGGTCACATTTCTTCCGGGCAGGTGGTAAATTTCATTCTCCTTACATGTGGGAAGTGGTGGTCAAAATCTACAGTTATGGTGGCTTCAGTGAGTGCGGCCTATTTTATGGGAACAATTTTAGTGTGGATGTTTGTTGCAGGGTTTCTTTCACTCTCACCATTCTGTGATGGCACAGCCTTTGTACCAGCCTATTTGTCATGATACCCTGCTAACTTTATTTTCAGTTCTTCAAAAGATGTGTGTTCTCAGTTATGAATTTGCTTTATTTCAAACTTCATTTTCATCTGTCTTTTTGGAGCATTTCATGTTAGTGAGTTAGTAAATTTGTCAGAGATGGCTTTGGGTGAGATGGGTTAGTGGATATTATTTTTTTAGGTAAGACAAAAGTAAGGCTTTGTATCTGTAGGTCAAAAATGGATCAGACAGATTTGGAATTTATTGGTTGGGTATTTGTGGAATGCTTCAGGATCAGCTGTTACATTCGTTATAGCAAACCAGACATTGATTACCATCTCCTTGGTTGTTATTAATTTATTTGGAGGGGAGGGAAGGATAAGTAATGGTTTATACTGTACTAAAGAGGTGGACCTTATCAGGCAGATGAAGAAGGAATTGATATTGATTCATTGAGTTCCCACATGTGCATTTAATTTGGTTGCACATTATCTCTCAGAGGATATGACATACAGCTCAGAAAATGAAGGCGGTGAAACATTTACCTAAGAGGATTGTAAAAAATTGAAAGAAATCTTGATAAATTGGGAGGCTGGGTGTCTCCTAATTTATCAAGGTCCAAATGGCAGATAAAATTTAATATGGAGAAGTGCAAAGTTATGCACATAGGAAAGAACAATCCAAATTATGGTTACACAATGCAAGTTTCCACATTAGGAATCACC
This sequence comes from Ichthyophis bannanicus, assembly GCA_033557465.1. NCBI lineage: Eukaryota > Metazoa > Chordata > Amphibia > Gymnophiona > Ichthyophiidae > Ichthyophis > Ichthyophis bannanicus. The sequence goes on along the minus strand of CM066036.1, from coordinate 727,263,985 downwards.
ACCCAGGAAAAGGATCTGGGCATCATCTTAATAAATTGAAACCCTCTGTCTAGTTTGCAGTGGTGGCCAAAAAAGCAAATAGAATGCTAGGAATCATAATGAAAGGAATGAAGAATATAACAAAGGATATTATAATGCCCCTGTATTGCTCCATGGTAGAATCACATCTTGAATATTGCGTTCAATTTTGGTTGGAATAACTTAAAAAATATACAGAGAAGAGGTACAGAGAAGAGCAACAAAAATGGTAAAGGGAATGGAAGGATATCCCTATGAGGAAAGGCTTAAAAGGTTAGGGCTCTTCAACTTGAAAAAGAGATGGCTGAGGAGAAGTATGATAGAGGTCTATAAAATAACGAGTGGAGTGGAATAGGTAAATATAGATCAGTTGTTTGCTCCTTCAAAAAGTAGAAAGACTAGGGGACATGCAATGAAGCTGCAATGTAGCGCATTAAGACTAATCGGAGAAGATATTTTTACTCAGAACGCGTAATCAAACTCTGGAATTCATTATCGGAGGATCTAATAAAAGCTGTTAGCATTTTTATTAAGTGCAGTCGAGTAGATGGCGACCCTCTGGAGAGTTATCCTAAACTGTGTCCGGTCTTCAGTCAGGCAGCTCATTTTTGACAAACTGGCACCCATAGCTGATGATATTGTATTAATCCATCTCATTGATGGCTTTCCTCTTTTGCATTGACCTTCTACCTTGCCAAGCATGATGTCTTTCTCTAATGACACAGGTACACTACCAAAAAACTGCCTCCAGTTTTGCAACTGATTCCTATAGATTTTGGGGTGCTGAATCCAGGAAAAATAGCCAAAATGTTCCATCACGTCACGTTTTCTTGCAAAATTAGATTTCTTACCCATATAAGGAATGTTCACATAATTTCTTTTTAGCCGACTGCAGTTTATTTTCTTGGCCGAAAATAGAGGTTGTAATGGTTAACTAACTAGAAACACTCCCTCATGATATTTTAGAGTGTTTTGTATTCATTTTATACATTAACAGGACAATTGGGAGGCGGGGGGCTAAATCCAGTACTCGCGCTGGCGCATGTTCCACTCAAACACGGTGGTTGCGACATGAACGTTCCTGTCAAATTTCAGTTTCTTGCAAGTTCATTATTACCTTTTGTTTGCTCAGTCGTAATCCAGCTGTAGTTTGCAGTGCTGTGTATTTGTGATGGCTCACAGAGCCAGAGGTTGCGTCAACTCTCCGGACAGTTTTTGTTTTATTTGTGGGGAATATACCGTGAAAAAGCGGCAGAGGAACATTTCTGCATTTATTAAAAAAGTATATTTCGCCTATTTCGGTTTGAAGTTAGGCGATCAAGACAAACCGTGGGCTCCTCACAAAGTGTGCAAGACATGTGAGGAAGATCTACGCTTATGGATGAAAGGTAAAAAACAAGCATTTCGTTTCGGAATACCTATGATGTGGCGTGAACAAAGAGACCACAGCAGTGACTGCTATTTTTGCTCTTGCATTGTGAAGGGATACAACTTAAAAAATAAGAACGTAATAAGTTACCCCAACCTTCCCTCAGCAATTAGGCCTATGCCTCATAGCAATGAAGTACCTGTGCCTGAACCACCAAAATCTTTGGATCATATTTGTGTGGACGGTTCTGATCATGATGAGACTCATCAGATGGCTTTTCCCGATGAGTTCAGTACTTCCGAGTTTGAAACTGAACCAGATCCGAAACCTGAACTTTTCTCTCAAGCTGAATTGAATGATTTAGTCCGGGATTTAGGACTCCCAAAAGATGCTGCCCAACTGCTAGGTTCTTGGCTTAAAGAGAAAAATCTATTGTCACCAGGAACAACTTTTTATTGGTACCGCAACTGCGAGACACAATTTTTGAAGTATTTCAGCAAAGAGGAAGATTTGGTATTTTGCAACGATATATACGGAGTGATGGAAAAGTTTAAACTCAAGTATGATCCTGCTGAATGGCGGCTGTTCATTGATTCGTCAAAAGACAGCATAAAAGGTGGTGTTCTTCTTCATAATGGCAACACATTCGCTTCAGTTCCTATTGCTCACTCTGTTATTCTCCAAGAAAAATACGAGAATTTGGCCCTGATTCTTCAGAAGATTCGTTATGATGAGCATAAGTGGATGATTTGTGGAGACTTTAAAATTCTATCCATGCTATTAGGGCAGCAATCCGGTTTCACCAAATATCGCTGCTTCCTTTGCTTGTGGGATAGCCGTGCCCACGACCTACACTGGGGGAAAAAAGACTGGCCAATTCGGGAGTATTTGAGACCCGGTGAGAAAAATGTTCTTCATGAGAGCTTGGTACCTCGTGATAAAATTCTATTACCACCTCTCCACATTAAGTTGGGTCTCATTAAGAAATTCATCAAGTCCCTTCTAAAAGATGGTGAGTGCTTTCGGTACCTTTGCTCAAAGTTCCCCCGACTTTCTGAAGCAAAGCTAAAGGAAGGAGTGTTTGTTGGCCCTGATATAAGGAAACTCATTTCAGATGGAGCATTCGCTGAAACGATGTCTGAGAAGGAAAAAGAAGCCTGGGATTCCTTCAAGGATGTTGTTCTCAAATTCTTGGGGAACAGGCGGGATGAGAACTATAAGGATATTGTTGCCAGGATGCTCAATGTCTTCAAAGAACAAGGCTGTAACATGAGCCTGAAAGTCCATTTCTTGCACTCCCATGTGAACTACTTTCCCGAAAACTTGTGGGCGTACAGTGAAGAACAAGGTGAAAGGTTTCACCAGGACATCAAGGACGCAGAGAGAAGGTACCAAGGAAGATGGAACACCACTATGATGGCTGATTTCTGCTGGTTGCTGCTGCGGGAAACCCCAGATGAAAAATACGCCAAGCAGCGCACCAAGAGAAGCATTCGATGGAAGAAGAAACGGGCCCACCAGGAGATTGATTGACCCAAGAATTACTTTAAAATCTAAACTGTGTTGACAAATATCGTGTTTTTACTAAACTTTGAAATAAAAATTTGCTAGTTATTACCACAGTGTCGGATCTCATTTATTAGAATTTTATTTTCACACCATCGGGTGTTTGTCTTCATGTATTGCAATGGTGCGGTTTGCGTTTTCTATTCTTACATACATACCTGTACAACATTTTTTGCACATTTCTTTGCTTTGCTTTGTGTCTAACCTCGCTCTTATATGCTCAATGTTTGTGCACATGTATGTGGCTGTTTTAAGTGCAGACACTTTTACTACCATCACAGTGTGTTTTGTTGACATTACTCTATTCTTATGTGCTGCCTTGTTACAATTTTCTTTATTCTTATTTGAATAACTACTAAACAATTAGTATAAAGAATTCATCCAAGAAACTTTTATCTCGATCGCACTCAATCTGAAACGTTCACCTCAAACTGCTAACACAATGTAGCAAAAAATCTGTACGTGATGGAGCAAATTGGTTACCAGATTTGGATTCAGTGCACCAAAAAACGTAAAAATCAATCGAAACATTAGAGGCAGTTTAAAAAAAAATTTTTTTAGTGTACCTGTGTGATCTCTGTCTTCGCATGATGTCCAAAGTATGAAAGTCAAAGTCTCGTCAACTGAACTTCTAAGAAAAGCTTAGGCTTGATCTCCTCTAATACTGACTGGTTTGTTCTTTGGGCAGTCCATGGTATACACAGTATTTGTCGCTAGCACCATAATATAAAGGCATCAATTTTAAGACTATGTTCCTTGATCTTGAGAAGCAAATGTTTGTTTCAGATAGTCTTCACTTTCAGCCAGTAATGAGGTATCATCAGCATAGCGAAGATTGTTGATGAGTCTCCCATCAATCTTCACACCTTGGTTGTCTTCACACAGTCCTGCTTCTCTGATGATTTGTTCTGAATATGAATTAAACAGGTAGGGGGAAAGTATGCAGCCTTGTCGTACACCTTTGCTGATTTTAAATCATTCTGTTACTCCTTGTTCTGTTCGAACTGTTGCTTCTTGATCAATGTAAAGGTTGTACAAGAGAACGATCATGAGTTCTGGTATACCCGTTTCTTAATGTGGCAAAGAATTTCTCATGGTTTACAGTCAAAAGCCTTGCTGTAGTCAATAAAACACATATAGATATCCTCTTGGTATTCTTTAGTCTTTTCAAGGATCCATCTCACATCTGCGCTATGGCTTTCAAAAGAAGTAGCTGAAAAGGTGAAGAAAAAGAGGGAGGCCTTCATGAAATACAAGAGATCAAAGAGAGAAGAAGACAGGTAACTATATTTAGAAAAACTTAGAGAAGATAGCAAAGTAGTCAGGAAAGCAAAGATTCAAAAAGAGGAAGAAATATCCAATGCAATAAAATGGGGGGATAAGACATTTTTCAGATATGTTAGTGAGAAGAGGAAGGGCAAAAATGGTATTGTCAGACTCAAGGGTGAAGGGGAGGAATATGTAGAAGATGATGAAGATAAAGCAGAATTGCTTAACAAATATTTCTGTACTGTGTTCACAGATGAAGAACCAGGAACAGGACCTCAGAAAACACCCACAAACAGGAACAGAAGCGAGGGGCGTCTTGAACAATGTTCAGAAGACTGCGTTCGTGAGAAACTAGCTCAACTTAAAGTAGACAAAGCAATGGGACCAGATGGGATACACCCTAGAATACTGAGGGAACTTGGGGACATTCTAGCAGCTCCACTGACTGACCTTTTCAATGCCTCGTTAGAGTCGAGAGTGGTGCCAAAGGACTGGAGAGAGGCTCATGTGGTGCCTTTACACAAAAGCGGAAGTAAGGATGTGGTTGAAAACTACAGTCTGGTTAGTTTAACTTCAGTAGTGAGTAAATTATTGGAAACACTGCTGAAAATGAAAATAGTGAGGTTTCTGGAGTCCAGAGGATTACATGATCAGAGGCAGCATGGATTCACCAGAGGCAGGTCTTGTCAGATAAATCTGATTGATTTCTTTGACTGGGTGACCAGGGAGTTGGACAGAGGGAGAGCTCTAGATGTGGTGTATTTAGATTTCAGTAAAGCCTTTGACACCGTTCCTCACAGGTGACTTATAAACAAAATGAGCATCCTAGGGATGGACCCTAAAGTTACTGCTTGGGTTAGAAATTGGTTGAGTGGGAGGTGACAAAGAGTACGGGTAAATGGAGCTCACTCTGAGGAGAAGGAAGTTACCAAGTTCCTGGAGGAAAGGTCCATAAACCATTATTAAAAAGGGACCCAGGATATCGATGCTTGACCCAATACAAGCATTGTGGAGCCTGTGTCTTTTGGGGATACTGCTAGGTATGTATGACCTAGATTGACCACTGTTGGAAACAGGATACTGGAATTGATGGACCTTGGTCTGACCCAGTATGGCATATTTATTTATTTAATTTATTTATTTAACAGTTCTTCTATACCGCTCTATTTTAGATCAGAGCGGTTTACATTTAACATCAACTATACAACACAGGCACTTTGAGTTGTATTTACAATAAACAGGGAGATCAACTTGGAAATAACTGGGGGGAAACTATGTATATTGTGTAATTATTAACATTGTATTACACTGGTATATGGCATATCTTATGTTCTTACCAGTGGTGTGCCCAGGGATCTGTCCTTGGTCTGATTCTTTTAACATCTTTGTTAGTGATATAGCGGAAGGGCTGTTGGGTAAGGTTTGCCTCTTTGCGGATGATACCAAAATCTGCAATACAGTAGACACCCAGGAAGGTATAGATAACATGAGGAGAGATCTAGCTAAGCTTGAAGAATGGTCTAGAATTTGGCAGCTGGGATTTAATGCTAAAAATGCAAGGTTATGAATTTGTGCTGCAGCAATCCAAGGGAGCAATATAGTATAGGGGGTGAAGTACTTTTGTCCACTAAAGAAGAGTGGGACCTAGGCGTGGTTGTGTCTGATGATCTTAAAGTGGCTAAACAGGTAGAAAAGGCGACAGCAAAAGCTAGAAGAATGCTTGGGTGCATACGGAGAGAAATGGCTACCAGAAAAAAGGAGGTAATAGTGCCTCTGTATAAGTCTTTGGTGCGGCCTCATTTGGAGTACTGTGTGCAATTTTGGAGACCACACCTTCAAAAGGATATAAACAGGATGGAGTCAGTACAGAGGGTGGCTACTAAAATGGTTAGTGGTCTTCGTTATAAAGCATATGTGGACAGACTTAAGGATCTTAATATGTACACAGAGGAAAGACGGGATAGAGGTGATATGATTGAAACGTTTAAATACCTCCATGGAATAAATGCTCAGGGGGAGAGCCTCTTTCGATTGAAAGCAAGTACTGCTACAAGGGGAAATGGGATGAGGGTGAAAGGGGATAGATTCAGGAGTGATATGCGGAAATATTTCTTTATGGAAAGAGTGGTGGATCTATGGAATAGTCTCTCAGTGGAGGTGGTAGAGATGAGGACAGTTTCTGAATTCAAAAAAGCATGGGACAAACACAGAGGATCTCCAAAGGAAAAAAGGCGACTGTTGTAGTTGTTGATATGGAAGGACAGACTAGATAGGCCATGTGGTCTTTTTCTGTTGTCATTTTTCTCTGTTTCTATGATATCTCTTGTTCCTTGCCCTTTCCTGAACCCTGCTTGCATTTCAAGCAGTTCTTGTTCCTGGTATAGTTGTAGTCTCTGCTGAATAATCTTCAGTAGAATCTTGCTGGCATGTGGGATCAGAGCAATTGTGTGATAATTTCCCAGTCAGTTGGATCACCTTTCTTTAGTGTTGGTATAAACACAGATCTTTTCCAGTCAGTTGGGCCATGATGTTGCCTTTCAAATTTCCTGGCAGAGCCTTGTAAGTATGGTAACAGCTGCATTAGATTGCTGTAATACTTTATTGAGAATGGCATCAATGCCTGGTGCTTTGTTCGATAAGGCTGTTAGCGTAGCTGAGTTTAAAAGAGGTTTGGACAAGTTCCTGAAGGAAAAGTCCATAAACTATTATTATAGGACCAGGGAAATCCACTGCTTACCCATGCAACAAGCAGCATGGAATCTGTATACTTTTTGGGAACATGACATGCACTTGTGACCTGGATTGACCACCGTTTGAAACAGGATACTGGTCTGATCCAGTATAGCATATCTTATGTTCTTAATTCAGAAATGGCCAGGTTCATCACGTTGCTTTGTGGCTTGGTTTTGAAGCATGATTTGCAGTTGATTGACCTAGGCTTTATTGGCCTGATGGAGTCCATCTTTCTGACATAGGGTTAAATATTTTGTTGATTTGTTTTCAGTTTATTTGGAGGTTGGGGGTCATTGTATCAAGTTTGCAGCTGGATTGGGGAAGCAAAAGACTAACAAATCACTGTCTTCACTTGTGGAAGATTTTGGAGTGCAAGCCCTTGTAAATTCCAGCTAGAGTAGAAGATACATTCAGGTTTTGGTCATAAGATTCTGGTGGCTCACTAGTAACACCGCTGGGCAGCTAGGCGGCTTCCATATAATGGTTTAGTAGGGCCTTTTACCTCATCAACCTAGCATCACCACAGGTGTTCTAGTTGCCTGGGGAATGCTGATCAATAAAATCAACTGTTTGGAGCCAGGACATCACCGTCTAGCAGGGTACAAAGTATGGCTAAGGACAATTAAAGCACCTGCCCTTAACTTGTGTACTGTAGTGAATAAGCAGTTTATTGTTTTGTTTAGGCTGGTCTGGGTTATACTGTTCCGTTTTTTTCAATTACATTCCTTGCTATTCTTATATGTTGTGATAAATAATATTAGATGTTATTAAAGCCATTGGCCTCTTTTGCCTTTTACTTCAAAACTATTTTATTAGAGAAAATTTTGTGTTGTGGTGTTTTGTGTGAGATGGGACTATTACCATATATGTATTTATTTATTTAGTTTGTTTATTTAACTTTGGTCTCTCAGTACTATATTGGTTTTCTTACGGCTTTCCTTCATTTTTCCTAGATTTTGGTTGTATTTATTGATGTTATTCATTTTTGCATACATTTTTATTATGTACTGTATTATGCCTCCCTTTCCTCTTCCCCCTCAGTCTCCTTTCTCCCTTCTCCCCCTCCCCCTTTCTCCCTCTCTCTCCTCCCCCCCCTTTTCTTTCGAGCCATATTATTTATTCATTAGTTTACATGATTCCCCATTTTAATTGTAGTCCTCTTGTACCATTTGGTACCCTTTCAAGCATCCCTGCATTTTCTCTTTCTTGAGTTGGTCACTCTCTTTTCTTCAAGCATATGAATGTTCAGTTTTTTCATTTACTTAAATGTTGTTTAACTTTTTAAGCAAGTTTTATATTATGGCTTGTTTTCTTCCTAACATTTTATATATTCTTTTATATTAAGTTATTTATATTGTTTTATCTATGACCTTCATGTTTTCTTTGTGTGTTATGTATGTTATAATGTTAATGGTTTTTATTAACCTCATAATTGATTTTGTTTGTATTGTTTTTACCCCTTACGAAGGCTTTCTACTTTTCACCTTGCTTTTCTTTGTGTTCTTGCATTGCTGTTAGTGTGTGTGCTTTTTTCTGGACCTTGCTTTAAAAGCCGGACATAAAACCTTGAAGAAAACTCGCACTTCTATTGATAACAAATGGAAGTTTAGTAATAAAGGGACTACTCTCTCCCTATAACTACTATGCATAATCATTTTAGCAGAATCATTTTGAATTCATTGCAATTTATGTAATAACTATTTAGGCATTCCAAGGAATTGCAGAATTACAATAGTCCAGATAACTCAAGACTATTGATTGAACCACCATCCAAAAATCTTGAACCGCCTATCTCAATTGCCTCACTAACTTCAATTTATATCATGTCTTATTTTGTACATGTTGCATACACTGTATGATTCAAAAGTCAAATTAGAGTCAATAAGCTATATACCTCAGAGGATATATCTACTTTCTGTCCTAACAACTGAACACATTTAATATCATCTTGAATTTTAACCTTCCCCACTCATAAAACTTTAGTTTTCCCTAAATTCAACTTCAATTTATTTTCATTGAACCAATTCCTCAGAACAAATAAACCATGTCCAAGATGGTCCAACAAATCTTGAAAAGATTTCTTCATTGGTATGAACAAGTAATCTCATCAGCATATATACATATATATGTGTGTGTGTGTGCGTGTGCGTGCACGTGCACACACGTTTGTGAGAAAATCCCAATTTCCAAATATACTGTACTGAAAGACTAAAATAAATATTACATAATAATGGGAATAATGGAAACCACCTGCGTCACACCTGTCGTACAGCGAAAAACGTTTGATATTTTTCCATTAAACTCCACTTTAAAAGATCTATTTGTCAAAAAGGAGTCACACCATTTTAAAGCTAAATCATCAACACCCAGCGAACGCAGCCTAGCCAATAGTAAATTATGAGAAATTGTGTCAAAGGCTGAGGATAAATCTAACATTGTGTATAATATAGCCTTGTGAGTGTAGTTTCATAAGGGGTGTCAAGTTTAAACGTGTTTTCAGGAACCTATATTAAGACAGTTTTATAAAGACAAGCAGGTGCTACTTGTCTTTATAAAATACTAGCTTAAGTGGTGATCTCATGCCTACACTGCAAGTGTGGACATTTGTACCAGAGAGATGTTACAAATGTCTGCACCTATAATTTTTAGGTACAGCTGCAAATTATAGTACAGTATTTTATAATCTAGGCATATACTTGTGTGCTCTGCCCAAAGTCCACCCCTGTGCACAGCTACCGGCAAAGTACATGCCAACATCTCACAAGGGCGTACTTATACAATGATTGAAATTTTATAAATGCAAGGCCACGGGCAGGGTCCCGATGGCCGATCATAACCAGGTGCTTGACCCGGTGCGGGGACCCTGCACGCGGCTGCGGCTGTGGGGGCGAGGGCACGAGGAAGAGAGTTTGAACCCATTGGCTCCCTGCGAATGTGGTCGCACAGGAGCCAATGGGTGAATGATACCGCGGCATAGGGGGGGAAATCGGGCCGGCAGCCTCCGCGTCCTCATTCGTGGCGGCAGTGGCTTGGGGTTACACCTTGCGCTGCGAGTCTGGGGGAGCTTTAGCCTGAGTTCTGGCAGTGGGGAGAGAAGCGGAGCACTGTGCTGCGGTCGGGAGGTGGCTGGAGAGAGCAGACCTGGGGGACAGGAGCCGGCAGTATTCAACGCTCCCCTGCGGGGTCCGACTTGGGAGCAGAACCGTGGTGTTTGCGGAGGCGGCTGGTGAGAGCGGATCTGGGAGCTGGCAGTAGTGACCACAGAGGGACCTGAGAGCGGGCCCCGGTGTTCCCAGTGGTGGGCAGGTGTCGGCGGCAGACTGAGGAGAAGGACAGTTGGCAAAAGGCGAGTGTGGGACTGCTAAGGGAGCCAGGGGTGGGGGGTTGGTTTGTTGCTGATTAACAGATAGGCAGGGGGGGGGGGGCTTATTCTTGGATTGGTGTGGGGGCTTGGGGTCAGCTTGGTAGTGGGGAGGGGATCCCTTGCATTAAGAGGAAGGGGGACCAGTGTTATATAAAAAAAAAAGAGGGGGATTTTTTCTTTGCAGTTTAGCTCAATCTGAGACAGGATAATACTGATGCCGCTGCGCAGGGGATGGCTGGGTCGGTCCGGAGAGCAGGGCAGGCGAGCGGGGCGGTGGGACGCTGGACCATACCTTTTAGGTTGGATTCTGGGGGTCAAGGGGATGGCAGTGGGGAGACCGGGAGTATGGTGGAGGCGGGGTGTTATGCAGCCACAGGGGGGGGCAGCGAGGACCTGGGGCAGCACGGAGGGGTCCCACAGGCGCACAGAGGCTCAGCAGGGGGTGTTGGGGGTCCCAAGTGGTATGGAGGATGGGTAGGGGTGGAGCACAGTTACGGAGGGGCAGGGCATGGGCTCGGGGTCCTGGGGGCCCAGGCAGGGCTGGTCATAGGTCCCCTCGGAGTGATGTGCGGGCAAGTGGTCCGCAGAGCAGGAGTGCAGTTGTAGCAGGGGAGGAGTATATCGGGAGGGGGGGACAGTGGTTAGCAGTGAGGAGGCGGCAGTTAACCTGGTGGCATCGGGGGGGGGGGAGCGGGTGGAGCAAAGGCAGGGGGGGGAGTTGCATCCGAGTTGGGCACAAGTCGGTCAAGGAATCTCCGCCCCTGCAGGTTGGACGGCGGCGCAGGGCGGCGGTATGCCTGTGGGGAGACCTTCTCCTTGGGAGCATTGGATTGGGGGGGCAAGGTCTGTCTAGAGCAGAGTGGTGGGGGTCCTGGACCCCCGTATGGTTCCCCCCCTATTATGTCTCCACAGGTGCAGGTGATAGCGCAGCCTTCGTTGAGGCATGGCAGCGGAAGCCAAGAACTATCGCCAAATTCGGACGAGGGAGTGGTTTCAAGACAGAGTTTCGCAGCGAAGGCGACCATTGGGAGGTGAGATGAGACTGCACAGTACGGCGAGGAGGTCTGCCAGGGGGAGACTAGGGCAATGGTGGCAGCTGCGCCGGATGGCCTGACAGCAGGTGAGTTGCCAATGGACCAGGGTGAGGTGTTGCAGTCGCACAATGCGCGTGGCAAGGAAGGGGGTAAATTGCATAAGAAAAGGCGGCGTTCTTGTGGGCAGCGCCATAGTTCGCAGTCGTCCTCATCCTCCTCCTCGGGCACTTTGTCATCGTCATCCAGAGGAGAAGTAGTGCGGCAGGGGGTAGGTGGCGGTAGTGGGACAGGGGCCAGAGCGGGGGGCGGAGTCCCTTCGGTTGTTGCGTTTCCGGAGCTGTGGGAGGGGGTTCTGAAGTGGCTGCGCCGCAAAATCCGAAAACAGCATTATATAGATATATTTCGGCTTGTGGAGGGCAGGAAGCATTCAGGAGAGAGCCGGAAAAAGAGGAAAGAAGACGAGAAAGCGGGTTGAATCAAGAAAGTAGCGCGTAATGTTGTGAATTGGACACGATCCTTTCTGCGCTTGGCAAGCGTGTGGGGTCATCACTTGCCTGAGCATTATGGCATGCTACTAGCGTATGCAGATTCTAATTTGGAGGCGTCGCAGATGCATGAGGGATGGGCATGGTTAAATTATGATGAAAAGTTCAGGGACAAAATGGAGGGGAACAAATTGTTGTCCTGGGGAAAGCAGGATATTAACCTTTGGCTGACGCAAATATCCACTAGGGCAGGTTTTGGGGGTGGGGGAGGGGGGAGAGGAGGGACGGTTGGCACTGCGGGGGCAGGCTGTTCCTTTCGGGTGGGAGGGGTCATGTTGCAGCAGAAATCGGGGTCAGGTGGGATTGGGGACGTTTGTTGGAGGTTCAATAAGTCCTCCTGCCCTTTTCCGGATTGCAAATTCAAGAACCTCTGCTCAGTTTGTAGCGGAGGACACCCCGCTACAAGATGCAGTAAGAAAGGAGCCACTTGTGCCCCTGGGTCAGCCCCCAAGCCATAATGAGGTGGGCGACCATGCCCCGACTCCAATACGTTTGGAGGCCTTGCGTTATTGGCTCCATCAGTACCCTAGGCGGGGGGTAGGGATGTTCTAATGTTCTACTGGTTTTCAGTTTGGCTTTGTTATTCCAGTTCAGGGTGAAGTGACGTCGACTAGGGCATGGAATTCGCTTTCGGTGAGCCGTTTTGTGGCCGTAGTACAGGACAAGCTATTGGTGGAGTTGAATTTGGGCAGAATCGCAGGCCCATTTAGAGAGCCGCACTTCCCGGATATGTGATTTCATCATTGGGCATTGTATCTAAAAAAGAGCCAGGGAAGTTCAGGCTAATTCATAATTTGTCCTTTCCACTGGGAACATCAGTAAATGACCACATCCCGCGGGAGCTGTGTATGGTGCGGTATGCTTCGTTCGATCGGGTGGCGGAGATGGTAAGAAAAGTGGGTCACGCGGCGTTAATGGCCAAAGTGAATATAGAATCTGCCTTTCGCTTACTGCCAGTGCATCCGTCAGCATTTCATTTTCTGGTCTTCCGTTTTCAGGAGGAATTTTATTTTGACAAATGCATGCCTATGGGCTGTTCAGTTTCCTGTGCCTACTTTGAAAAGTTTAGTACCTTTCTGCAGTGGGTGCTGGTGCGGAAGGTGGGCTTGGCAAAGATGGTGCATTACTTGGACGATTTTTTGTTCGTTGGCGCGGCTCAATCAGCTGAGGGTCAGGGGCTGTTAGACGGGTTTGTGGAGCTATCGCGGAAATTGGGTGTGCTATTGGTGGCGGGCAAGACGGAGGGCCCGTCAATGAGAATAACCTTTTTGGGAGTGGAGTTAGACTCAGTGGACATGATGGCTCGATTGCCACGCGAAAATGTAGACGGATTGCTGGTGCTGGTCACTAATGTATTGGCGTCATCTAAGTTAACATTACGAGAAATGCAGGCATTAATAGGTTCCTTGAATTTCGCGTGCAGAGTGATACCAGTGGGCAGGGTATTTTTGCGGCAGTTGGCATCTTCAACGGCTGGTGTGCGAAAACCGCATCACCGGATTAGGGTCACGGAAGTGATGCAGGCGGATTTGCGGATTTTGAGTCGATTTTTGAGGGACTTTAACGGGACCTCGGTTCTGATGGAGGTGGAGGTTTCAAGCGAGGAGCTGCAGCTCTATACGGATGTGACGGGGGGAATTGGTTTAGGAGTTTATTTCAGCGGTGCCTGGTGAGCGGATAGATGGCTGCAGTTCTGGCATGCATTGGGGTTAACCGCCAATATAACCTTCCTGGAGCTGTTTCCGATCTGGGTAGACTTGGAGTTCTGGCCAGATAGGCTTCGGAATCGCAGGGTAGTTTGGTGGTGCGATAATGAGGCCGTGATCAGCGTGGTCAATCACTACTCTCCCATATGTTTGCAGGTAGCGGGGCTAATGAGGGAGGTGGTGTTATCATGTTTGAAGTTGAATGTGTCGGTAAAGGCCTGGCATATCCCTGGCTGTACTAACGAGATCGCTGATGCTCTTTCTCATTTCAAGTGGGAGCGGTTTTGGGCTTTGGCTCTGGAAGCGGACACAGAAGGATCCGTGGTCCCAGAGAAATTATGGAGCATTGGCCAAGGGAGATGCTGAATCTACTGCAGAGTTCGGTGTCAGCGGGGACATGGTCAGCATACCAACGGGGGCATGACAAGGCGGTCGAATATCTGGTTGCCCAAGGGTGGCAGCCGGGTGGGGTGTCTGATCACTTGATCGGTTGGTATATAATTGAGGCCAAGGGCAATGGGTTCTCCAGAGCGTCGGTGCGTACTCACCTGGCTGGGTTTAACTTTTTTGCGAGAGCCGTGGGTTGGGGCTCGCCCTCGGGTGGGTTCTTAGGCCACAGGCTACTTCAAGGGTGGGAGCGGGTAAGGCCGACACCTCGGGACCCTCGGCAGCCGATAACGCACAAATTTCTGGTGAGACTCTGCTGCCTTACCAAGTGTGTCAGTGTCACAGTATGAAGTCACCCTGTTTCGGGCAGTTTTTTGTCTTGCCTTTTTTGAAGCCTTCCGGATAGGGGAGTTGGTGGCGAATTCCGGCAGACCAGGGAGTGAGGGCGGTCTGCACAGACACCACATCGGGGTGGAGGTGGGGCAGTTAAGAGTCTTACTGGCAAAATCCAAGATGGACCAGCAAGGGAGAGGATTGTGGGTGGTCTTGAGGAAAAATGGGGGCCTGGCCACATGCCCGGTGGCGGCAGTGCGGCAGTACCTGAGGGTGCATCCCACGCGGGCAGGAGGTCTCTTTATTCATGAGAACAGACGTGTGTTGATGCGCTTTCAAGTTGCCACAGTACTGAGGATGGTGCTGCATCACGTAGGCGAGGACCCTATTCTGTTTGCACCGCACTCTTTCCGCATCGATACCGCAACTAGTGCAGCGGCGGTTAGATTGCCCAAGTGGGACATACAAAGCATTGGCAGTTGGCGTTCTCAGGCCTTTTGGAGTTATGTGCGGATTTGAGGGGGAGGGGGTTGGCGGGGTAGGGGATGCCAATTGTTCATTTATTTTGCAGATAGGGGACTGAAACATCTGGGATGTTGGTTGATTGGTCACTCCTTCGTCCACTGGGCGGGACAGCGAGTGGAGACAAGGCCGGTGGGCCCTAATTTGGGGATCGATCCTGCGTTGGTGTCTGTTTCATGGCTGGGCGAGCGTGGTCTTCACTGGCCACAGCTGCTGCCTTTGCTACAGCACCACGGGAGAATACGGAAACAGCCGGCGGTGATGAATTTACACTTGGGGGGCAACGACCTTGTCTCCTGGCCAGCAGGCAGCTGATAAGAGCAGTGCAGAAAGACTTGGAAGTGGTTTTGCAGATGTTTCAGGGTGTGGTGTTAATGTGGTCAGACATTATTCCAAGGCCTGCTTGCTGGAACCAACGTTGGTGGTCACGTGGTCTGACAAAAATTAATCGTCAGATTGGCCATTGGGTTTGCGAGCAAGGGGATTACCAGATCATGCATTCCTTGGTGGAGATTGGTTGCGAGGGGCTATATAGGGGCGACGGAATACATTTATCCCCAGTTGGTGTAGATTTGCTCATGAATGACTGGGAGGAGGCCTTGGAATATGTGCTTCTGCAGGATGCTCACTGGTCACAGCTTGGGGTTGGGGGGGGGGGGCGGCGCAGGGACAGGGATGTCACCTGTGCCGGTATCTCAGAGGTTTCTGGGGTCCGGAGCCTCAGGTTACACTTGGGCGGGGGTGGGGTGCCCCTGACCCGGACAAACCCTGGCCGACTTTTGCTAATAGCATGGCGAAGTCGGGGAAAGGGGGTAGGAAGCTTGTCAGGGCAAGTTTTCGGCAGTAGTGGTGGCAAGGCACTTTGCTAATGTATGGCTGGTGCGGCATTGCTCCGCTAATTGGATTGTTAAGGTTTATAATTCCAGCATATTGTTAAATTGTTAAAAGGTTAATAAAGCTGTGATCAGTTGTGTTCCATGAGCATTTGGTGTGGTGTGGTTTGTGGTGGGGGGTTGGGGGCAGAGTGGCGGGGGAAGGCGATGGGACTGTTGGGCCTGAAGCACCGGGTCCGCATGCCTCGGTTAATGCAAGGCCGCGGGCAGGGTCCTGGCAGACGATCGTAACCGGGCGCATGGCTCAGTGTGGGTCCCTGCGCGCGGCCGCAGCTGTGGGGGCGAGGGCGCGAGGAAGAGAGTTTGAACCCATTGGCTCCCTGCGAATGTGGTCAAGTGGGAGCCAATGGGTAAATGACACCGTGGCATGGGGGTGAGGAGTCAGGCCAGCAGCCTCCGCGTCTTCATTCGCAGCGGTAGTGGCTTGGGGTGCCGGCTTCCCTCCCACCCGCCCATAAAAGGGATGGGGGAAAAAAGGAAAGGGGTGCTACAGCTTGGGGGTGGGGGAGGGATCCTGGAGGTTTCCGGGGTCCGGAGCCTCAGGTTACACTTGGGAGGGGTGGGGTGCCTCTGAACCGGAGAAACCCTGGCCGACTTTTGCTAATAGCATGGCGAAGTCGGGGAAAGGGGGTAGGAAGCTCGCCGGGGGCAAGTTTTTGGCAGTAGCGATGGCAAGGCACTTTGCTAATGTATGGCTGGTGCGGCATTGCTCCGCTAATCGGATTGTTAAGGTTTATAATTCCAACATATTGTTAAATTGTTAAAAGGTTAATAAAGCTGCGACCGGTTGTGTTCCATGAGCATTTGGTGTGGTGTGGTTTGTGGTGGAGGGTTGGGGGCATGAGTGGCGGGGGGACTGTTGGGCCTGAAGCATCGGGTACGCATGCCTCGGTTAAAGGCCATTTATGTATATGCGTGCCAACACACAAAAATGACTTATAAAATTACCTCCAATATGTGCGATACAGTTTATACACTTTCTTTCCAGTGACTTAAGAACCCTTTCTGATTCTTTAATACAATCTAGAAAATGAAATAGCACAAATCTGAATAAAATTAAAGTCAAAACTATAGCTTTTGGAAATATGTCAGTAGTCTGACACAATCCAAAAACGATCACCTTCCAGAGCGAGTTATACTAGCAGGTATCATCTGACACAAACATTAAAGGTAGACTGGCGTTGGTTATAGTCAGCTGGAGAATACCGGTACTGGCAATGTGCATTTTGAATGCACTGCCCTTAAAGGAATTGTAAATGTTTCAGACTTTTAACAAGTCATCATTAATGAAGGTTCAATCAGTATCAATCATTAAGGATAAAATACAAGTGCAATTGCACTCACCCATAATGGTTAAGGCTGTAGCTTTTGTTAATTCTTCTTTCATTGACTCTATTACTTCCAAATTACCACCATCCAGGTTGCATCTATTTATGGTTCCATTTCCTGAGCTGATCCAATAAATCTTGTTCTCAACATAGTCTATCGATAGCCCTGTAATCAAAACATACATGCAGTCACTTTTAATTTAATATCCATTAAGCCACCATACAAGGCATTCATAAAGCAAGTGAGTAACTTTCCAAACTAAAAAATAAAAAAGAACAAATCAATGACAATAAAACATTAAGTGGTTTGTATTCCAATATTTGTTTTAATGTTACAAGAGAATACATATGTCACTTTCAGTGGGAAATAGAATTGTTAGTGAAATTAACATTAAAAAAAATTCAAAAGATGTGAATCTTCCCTTGTCTATAATTCAGATATCTATCAGTATCCCATTCAAAGATTTGAATTGCAGAGCTGATCATTGACCTGAACCACTCGGTGTAGTAAATATGTCAGCTAAATTAAAGTTATAGAAGTGAAAGACAAACTTTATCCCTGAAGATTGCCAAAAGGTAACTCGATTTTGGTCACTTGTAACCCAAGCAAAATGTCCTAATTATTAATATCATTTGGCACAGGATATGATTAATTCACTAAATATGAGATGTATGAATACATACACATCAGGACATAAGGCTATAAGACATAATGATCTGCAATATCAATACTATGATATTTATTCCTTTTATATAACCTGCACAGAGCTACAATTACAACACAAAGCATCTTACTGGGCACATTAGATGGACAACTTCAGTCTTTAGCTGTTGTCATCTACGATGTTACTATATGCATAGAACAAGATGCTTCCACTACCTACCTATTCTGTAAAAGCATTCTTTAAGTACCTTTACAATGAAGGTAGTTATCCCATTCTTTGTCTGTGTCTGAAATAGTGCGAGGAAAGAGGTCATTTGCCATTTTACTATGATAGTTCTCACATGATCATAGCAGCTGCAGAAGGATTGGTTGCCATCCATTTTATATTGTCGACTCACCTTATGTTTTTTGCTACACTAGAAGACTAATGCAATAGAGAGAAAGAGTATACCCTTTTATGTTGTAACATTATTCATATTATTTTATAACATCAGAATAGATGCTTTGAAATATAGAAAACTGCATAAAAAAAGTCTGTTCTGAAAGATGTTCAATCTACATAGGCTGTTGAAGGAATATGCATCTTCAGTCTATTAACAGATGGTTAGACTGGCATAAGGACCTTAAATAGCAAGCCTTACACTGTAACTAGAATACTGAGTGCCACTGAGGGAGAAGTTCTCAATTAATCCTTGTAGTTTTTAATATGTACACATTATGCAAATTTTTAAAGGGAAACATCTCACATTGTTTTCTTTATAAAATTGGCAGTTTTAAAATACAGATGCTAAGATTCCAAGTGCTGTGCTAATTATATATGTGTGTGTGTGGGGGGGGGGGGGGAGAGCTAAACATGGACACAATAGTGTACATATAACTGAACAACAATACATTTTATTTAACTCCACCAACCTAAACTTGCCCACAGACAGGGATGGCCCAAGGGTTTCTGCCTCCCTAGGCAGAAGCCCCTGTGCTGCACCGACCTCCCAAATCCACCTTTTCATATTGCGGGGGGGGGGGGGGGGGAGAAACAGCAGCAAGCTACTTTGATGCCCGTGGCAGGCCATGTCCTTTGGCTCCCACACTCACACACATGGCCTGCCACTTCTGCCCCTCTCCGGCACAAAGCTGTGTTAGAGAGGGGTAGGAACGGCAAGCTTTGGTTTTTCATGCCGAAGCACATGACCTGTTGCAGGCACCAAAAAAAACATGGTGTGCTGCCCACCAGAGTCTGCCGCCAAGGTGTCCGTCTTATCTGCCTGGTGGAAAGGCCATCCCTGCTTACAGAAAATGCCTAAATTCAGGACAGCTAAAAATATGCATACTGTTGCCTTTATGGATATTTTTGCTGCATTTGAGGAGGGCAATTTTCAAAGGCATTTACCTAGCGGCAGGGCCGGATTTACCTATACGCCATGTACGCCATGGCGTAGGGCCCACAGCTGGCAGGGGCCCACAAATAAAGAAAAAGTTAATTTTTTTTTTAAATAAAATTAAAAAAAAAAACCTGCTGGCTGCCACCGCGGGGCCCCCTCTGCTGCCGCGGCAGCACCGACTGACCCGCGGGGGCCCCCTCTACAAGCTGACTCCGTCGGTTCCTTCCTCCGTGCAGGGTGCAGGCTGTGAGAGACGCGAAAGTGTCTCTTCGCGTCTCTGTTAAGCCTGCAGGGGCTGATGGGAAATTTCCCATCAGCCCCTGCGGGCTTAACAGAGACGCGAGGGAGACACTCTACCTTCGCGCCTCTCACAGCGTGCACGGAGGGAGAGAGGGATCGACGGACCGACGGAGTCAGCTTGCAGAGGGGGCCCCCGCGGGTCAGTCCGTGCTGCCGCGGCAGCAGAGGGGGCCCCGCGGCGGCAGCCAGCAGGTTTTTTTTTAAAATTAAATTTTACTTTAGGCCGACGGGGGTGGGGGGTAGGACTGGTAATGGGCTATTGGGGGGGTTGGGGCTGGGACTGGAAATGGGCTGGGGGGTTAAGGCTAGAGGTGGGTTGATGGGGTTAGGACTGGAAATGGACTGTTGGCTGTTGGGGGGGCTTAGAACTGGCAATGGGCTTTGGGGGGGTTTAAGACTGGTAATGGGCTGTGGGCTGATGGGGGCTGTCTGGTAATGGGCTATGGGGGTCTAGGACTGGAAAGGGGCTGGGGGGTTAAGACTGGAGGTGGGCTGATGGGGTTAGGACTGGTAATGGGCTGTTGGGGGGGTTTAGAACTGGTAATGGGCTTTGGGGGGGGGTTAAGACTGGTAATGGGCTGTGGGCTGATGGGGGCTGTCTGGTAATGGGCTATGGGGGGGCTAGGCCTGGAAATGGGCTGGGGGGGTTAAAACTGGAGGTGGGCTGATGGGGTTAGGACTGGTAATGGGCTGTGGGCTGATGGGGGGGTTAGGACTGGCAATGGGTTATGGGGGGCTGACTGGAAATGGGTTGATGGGGTTAGGACTGGAAGTGGGCTGATGGGGGGTTAGGACTGGTAATGGGTTATGGGGGGGCTAAAACTGTAAGTGGGTTGATGGGTGGGTTAGGACTGTAAGTGGGTTGATGGGGGGACTAGGACTGGTATTGGGTTGGGGGGTTGCTAGGACTGGAAATGGGCTGATGGGTGGCTAGGACTGGAAATGGGCTGATGCAGGGACTAGAAGGGAATGGATGCTGGGTGAGGCTGGAACTAGAAGGGAGCTGATGTTGGGGGAGGATTAGAATGGGATGGGGCTGGAAGAGTAAAATGGAGAAGGGAAAAATATTTTGTGTGGGAGGGATAAAAAATCTACAATTGGCTGGGTATTGGGAGAGTAAGTGGGGATTGAGGATGGAGGGGTAAAATTTGAGTGGATGAAATAGGAATGAGGAAAGAGCAAAAGGAGAAAGATTAGTATGTTAAAGCAGATGTAGAGAGAGAATGGAAAAAAATCTAGCAGAGAGAAGAAAGGACAAATGGACAGCAGACGATGGAGAGTTAGCAGAAGACACGAAGAAACCAGAAGAAAGTGGCTGGAGCAATTGCAGCTGAAAAAAATGCACAAAAGGTAGAAAAATATCTCTTTATTTTGAATTTATTAATTGGAATATGTCAGCTCTGGTAAATGTGCATCATTAACGTCTGCGCTTTGTTTAGTACAAGAGCAAATTAATGTATAGTTTTATTTCTACAGTGTTGTACTTTCCAAGTTTGGCTTTTGGGATTCCCAGTTTAATTATTGTCTTCCTGTTTCTAAATTGTGATTACTTGTTTGATGGTCTATGTTCTGCATGTGTAACTGAGCTGAGGTGTTTTATTTTATATAATTCCTATTTGACATTGCCACTTGTTCTCTTTCCCCAGTAGGTCATGTATTGTTGTTCTCTGAAATGTATTGGTTTAATATTTGCAGTGTTGCCTTTTGATTGGTAGGGTATGGTGCTTTGTGAGTCCTGGTAGTGCTGTTAGGATACGGCGGGTTTACTATGGGTTCTAAATGGGCAGTGTTTGTAGTAGTTCCTAATGTGTCTGGCAGTTGGCACTGGATTATAGTAATGTAGAAATCTTTTAGTCTTTCTTTATCCATACACTCATTAAGAGGCACGTTTACTAAAAGTTAGTATATGGTAACATTATGCAAATATTTATGCAAATGAGGCCCCTTATGCAAATGAGGCCCCGCACCCTCCTTGGGCCGCCCCTGCTGGGGGCCCACAATTTTTGTTGGCGTAGGGCCTCACTCAAGGTAAATCCGGCCCTGCCTAGCGGTAATGCTGTGAGACTGTGTACTTTCACTGAGGACATGCACAGGAGCAGAGCTTGGGTGGCATGTGGGCAGAGCACAAAATCTACATGCGTAAGCTATAAAATACTATAACTTACAAGCATTCCTTAAAAATCTAGGGGTGGGTATTTAAACCATCCCTAGGATTGGTCTAACTCAGTGGTTCTCAACCCAGTCAGTCCTCTGGGACCCCCCAGGCCAGTCAGGTTTTCAGGATATCTACAATGAATATGCATGAGATAGATCTACATGCACT
Source organism: Ichthyophis bannanicus (assembly GCA_033557465.1). Lineage (NCBI taxonomy): Eukaryota > Metazoa > Chordata > Amphibia > Gymnophiona > Ichthyophiidae > Ichthyophis > Ichthyophis bannanicus. The sequence continues at coordinate 727,242,252 of CM066036.1, read as the reverse complement.
GCTTCCATTGTATGCAGATCTACAGTATCTCATGCATATTTATTGTGAATATCCTGAAAACCTGACAGACCTGGGGGTCCTAGAGGACTGGGTTGAGAACCATTGGTCTAAATGATCGCGACTAGATTTATCACACATATCCTACGAAGGTCAACGCAAAAGAGGAAGGCCAGCAATTAGATGGATCGATACAACAGCAACTATGGATGCCACTCTATCAACAGTGAGTCACCTGACTGAAGACCGAACACAGTTTAGGACAACTATCCAGAAGGTCACCATGAATCAACATGGACGACACATAACAACAACATCCTACCACTTACATCCTATTTTATTAAGTACACATACACTTCACTTTATAAAATACTGTAGGCATAAATGATGCGTGCAAAAAGGGGTGCTAACTAGGCACAATAAAATTCCCCCTTAGAGGATAATTTTATAACAGGTCCCCTAAATTAGAAGTCCATATAAGTTCATATTTTGAGTTTATTGCCCTTATTTTAGAAAGCTTGTCTTTAAACAGAGAGATGTACACTTAAGTTCAGATATGAATGTGGCATGGGAGGGCAAAAAATCTAGGCATGTATTCCCAGTTTTCAAGGGGAATACATGTGGCATACATAATTGAGAACATTTCCCTTTACATCTGTTCTATGCCATGTACAAGTGCTTGCATTAAAGGAGCATGTGCAAAGACTAAGGCGATCACCCACCACTCCCTGACAAGAATACATGTTACTCACTCCCAACAATTCTCGCAACATCAAGCCCTCATAATCAGCCACCCTGAAAACAGACCCCCTCATTTGCCATTACTTGGCAGCTTGAACTCTAATGATAGCAGCACAATACATAAGAACATAAGATATGCCATACTGGGTCAGATCAAGGTCCATCAGGCCCAGCATCCTGCTTCCAACAGTGGCCAATCTAGGTCACAAGAACCTAGCAGTTTCCCCAAAAGACACAGGTTCCACAATGCTTGTATTCGGGCAAGCAGTGGATATTCTGGGTCCACTTTAATAATGGTTTATGAGATTTAAGAGTTTCCCCCACTTCCCCTGCAGAAAGAAAAGGTACGGCCCATAGTGGAATTGGTTTTACCCACCTAGCTTCTAAGTCAGTCCAGGAGGAAGAAGTATTACAATACCAAAGGTGAACTGCGCGTAAACACGAACTGATATAATAGAGCTCTACATCTGGGAGATCAATGCCGCCTGCTGACTTGGGACGGGTCATCACAGACCAACTCAACCTAGGGCGGCGACTTTGCCATATCAAATCCATGAGTATTCTATGTAATTTTGCAAAAATGGAATGTGGAATCATAATACGAAGTTGTTGAAATAGAAATATGAGTTTTGTTAATAATAACATCTTAATTGTGTGTACCCTTCCCAACCAGGATACTGATAAAGGCTGCCAAACCAAGACCTCTTGGGCTATAGATGATATCATAGGAAGGTAATTATAAGAATAAAGTTCCTCTAATCATTGGGGTATCTGAATTCAGAGATATCTGAATCTCGAAACCACGGGAAATTCACTTGTCCCCAGACAGGAAGGTATACCAGTCAGAGATAGACAGGGCAATAAAGCAGATTTTTGAAAGTTAATAGTGTAACCTGAAAGATGTGAAAATTCCTGAAGTAAAGAAACCAAGATAGGTAAATTAGTAGCAGGATCATGCAAAAAAATCAGAGCATCATCCGCATATAGGGATAATATGTGATATTGATTAGCCAAAGCTATCCCAAGAGAAGGGGCATGAGTTCGGAGTTGTATAGCAGAGGTTCTAATGCGAGAGTGAAAAGAAGAGGGGACAACGGACATCCTTGCCTCGTTCCCCACTCTAAGATAAAGGGATGTGAAGTAAAGCCATTAATCTGAACTGTGCTTACAAGAGCCTTATACAGAGCCATAATCCAAGATTGAAAAGAGGGACCAAAGCCAAAAGATTGCAAGACGTACAATAAATAACGCCATTCCACCTTATCAAAGGCTTTCTCTGCATCTAGAGAAACAATAGCATAATTTCCTTCAATCTTGCGTAAACTAAACATAATATCAATGAGCCGTCAAACATTTTCAAAGCCATGGCAGCCTTTGATAAACCCGGTCTGGTCAGGGTGTATAATATCCTGAATTCTAGATTCTAAACATAAGGCAAGAATTTTTGTGAAGATCTTATAGTCAGAATTAAGTAATGAAATTGGTAGATAATTATTGCACATTAATGGATCTTTACCTTCTTTTGGCAATACTGTGATCATGGCCAGGAGTTTGAGTCGACAAAATTCCTAAAAGTTTCTGTAAAGACTGTAAAATATCGGTAGGGGGAATGTATATATTCACTAAAGAAATAGGTGCCCCAAAAATAGTGCCTGACAAAATGAGAAAACGACCCTGTGGGTCCTGAATTTGATTAGAAAATTGAAAAGAGCAATTTTGTGAAAACATAATTGCCACTCCCCGCCTATGGGTAGAGAAGCCCGAGGAATATACCTGGGGATATCTCCGAGAAACCAGACGCCCCAGGTGCCACGTGTGTTTCTTGAAGAAAGACTGTGTCCGCTTTTCTCCCTGCCAATTTGGTCTAAGACTCTCCGCCTCTTAACTGGACTATGTAATTCTCGGATATTCCAGGATATAAATTTAACTATTCCTTATTAATATATGGGTCGTCGGGGATAAAGAATCATAGATCATCATACATCGGTGACACACGGGGAAGAAGAGTCTTCTCATTGTTCCAGGGATCTTTACTGGTACTGACCTAAAAAAGGGATCGAATTTACAATCTGAACTGCTGATAATCCTATCCTCTCCTGCAAGCCAAACCCACCCCCCCATCCCACCCAATCTCCCTTATCCCATCCCACCCAGTACCCAGTCCTATCCATGTTCTAATATTATAGAACAGAAATCTAGCAAAGAAACATCCACTCAAGTTAGACATTCAAAATGCCTAGTCGAAGGCACAAAAGGCTAAAAAAGCCTGAAAACAATTCTGCCCTCCACCCCAGACCTATTATATATTAAATACATACATTACCAAAAGACTTGAGTTGTAAAGATATCCATCTGACCTTTCTCTACAACGAGACTCCCTCCTCCCCCTCAGACCTGAAAGAGAACATCTCTCCTAGCTTTATCCAATTACCCAAATATACAAAGTGATTTAACAGTTTTCCCTCTTAATTACTCTTTCAACTGAACTTCTTACATATCCATTGAGTAGCATACATATTCATGTACTTCATACAACAAGAGCATATATTGAAAGATCACCATACTTTAATACAGAGATCTATAAATTTTCCCTTTAAGTAGGAGCTGTAGTGTCCATTCCCTGAGATATACCACCATCCTGATCAGTGCCAGACAGGCGCCGTGAGCCTGGAACTTTTCGTCGTTTAGGAGTAGAGACTTCCCATTCACCATTACCATTCTGTTGGCATCTATGACAGTCTCCATACTGTATTGAATCTAGAAAATCCATGCAATCAGACAACTCTGTTATACGGTGTTTAGTATTGTCCCACAAAAAAATCAGAGCGAAAGGAAAGCCCCATCGATACGGTATTGAGCATTTTTGAAGAACTTGTGTAAGTGGTCTGAAACTCTTGCGACGCTCCAAGGTATGATGTGAGATATCCTGAAAAATTTGAATTTCTTGACCTTTGAAAGAAAAGGATCTCTTACCCTGCTGACTGCGTAGCAAAGATAATTTATCTTCAAAGAAACTAAAGCAAACAATAACTGGAAGTGGTTGAGAATTAGTAGGCCTCTTAATCCCTGGACTTCTATGGGCTCTCTTGAGTTTTACTGGACGAGAAGATGTCGGTACACAAAAAGCAAATAAGTCCTGGATAAGAGCAGAGGTATCTTCTTGATCACCCGGAGATTCTGTCAATCCTAGGATGCGCACATTGTTCCTTCTTTGCCTATTTTCAAGATCTTCTTGTTGAGTTAATAATTCTTTGGTGAGTTGATCCACCTTCCAAAATTTCGATTGAAACTATGCTGTAGAATCAATTTGATCTCCAATGTGTATTTCATTTTGCGTTACACGATCGCCCAATGCTTTGAGATCTGAACGTAAATCATTTATAGCTTTAGTGAAGTCCATCCTGAACAATTTCAATTCTTTAAGAATTTCCAGAAGGTCATTCTTAGTAGCTGAGGAAATTACTGCCTCATCCATGACCTTTGAGATAGACGGAACTTCTATTTCTGGCACAGGTTCAGGATCCGAGTTGGATGATCTTGAGTATTTAGAAAGTGCTGCAGCATAGGATTTGACTTTAGCCATGAGGATAATAGTAATAAGAGATAAAATTGTTATATTTTTCTTGCTCCCATATGGACTGCTTGGAAAAAAATTTGCAGGAAAACTTCACTTCCTTCGTCATGGTCACCTTTTTCACCGATTGGTGTTTTTCCTTTTGTTAGGGATCTGGGGTCTTCTTTTTTTCCTCTATAAGGAATGTTTATCTAACTTCTATGTTTGAATAATCTTCTTGTTTATCTAAGTCTCATTTAGAGGAGATACTGCATTGCTCCCTTTCCCCTTTCCAATATCTACAATTTAGGCATTGCTTTCATACACGGGCTTTAGTAGAAGCTGGAATGAGGACACTTAGACCTTGGGAACATATCATCTTTGGGACTTCATCTACGAAAGCCTTCTTGGCCAGACTTTATCGTGCTCTTTTAATAGATATCTCTGAGTCTCTACCTACTCCATCCTTTTGTATACAATGGGAAAAAGATCTCTCGGAGATACCTGAAGATTTTTGAGTCAATACCATCCATTACTCCCATAAATGTTCCATATCTCTATCATTGGTTAACACCCAGTTGCGAATTTTGACATGTATGACTATTGTCCCAGTATCCTTATACCGCTGGGGGCGAGCTGATGATTCTATATGTTGGAGACTTTGTGGTGGTCATGGAACTTTCCGCCATATGTGGTGGGACTGCTCAAAGATACAGTGTTTATGGCGGAAAATCCATGCCCAAATCACTCAGAAATTGCAGATTGATTTCCCTTGTAGTCTTGACTATTGTGTTTTAGGGTATTTTGACCCAGATCTTTTACCAGTCAATACTGCCCAACTAGTACAATGCTTGCTTCTTGCGGCTCATTCGGTAATTAGCAGCTATTGGAAATGGAGCTTTGTGCCCACTCTTACCAAATGGTTAATAAAGGTTTGGGACATATATAAAATGGAGAAACTCACATTGGAGTTGAGAGGCAAACCAGATAGATTACAGCAGCTATGGAGTCAATTTCTGCCTTTAGAAAGTTGAGTTACATCTGTGTTCTGGGGAAATAAATATTTGAACATCCAAATTTTGATAGGAATGGCTTTACCAATTGAGGATAGACTTGTATCCCCGTTGCCTTTTTTTTTTTTTTAAATCTTATTTTTACAGATATCCTATTCTCTCCTCAAGCTTGGGGTGGGGTGGGGGGATGGGGGGGAGTGTCATGGGTGGGTGGGGGGTAATTGAAAGAATGAAAGGTTGTTTAGGCGTAGGTTATTGGTGAAAGCATACCACTTTATAGATGTTGGTACTACTTTGACAGTTATATCATTTTCCTTGGTGATCCAGGACATAGTATAGTACAGTATTTCTTATCCCTTCAGGGTTTGACTGTTTTGCCAACTTTTTCATGATAATTGATTTACTCTTTACTTATCCTACTGTTAATGTTTGGGACATTCCAGATTTTCCTGGATACAAGTATGGTTTCATTGAAGATGGGAGAGGGGCTTGATACATGTTGTAATCCAAATGCTTGACTTATTATTGTTACACTATTATCTTTCAATAAAAATCTTTACAGAAAAAAAAAATAATGGTTTATGGACCTTTCCTTCGGGAACATGTCCAAATCCTTTTTAAACCCGGCTATACTAACAACTTTTACTACAGCCTCCGGTAGCAAATTGCAGAGTTTGATTACACATTGAGTGACAAAAAAGAATCTCTTATTAGTCTTAAATAGGTTACCCTGTAGCTTAATTGCATGCCCCCTAGTCTTTCTATATTTTGATGGTATAAATAATAAATCTACATTTACCTGTTCCATGCCATTCATTAATTTATAGATCTCTATCATATCTCCCCTCAGCCGTCTCTTTTCAAGATTGATGAGCCCTAACCTTTTTAGCCACTCTTCATAGAGATATCCTTCCATCCCCTTTACCATTTTGGTGGCTGTTCTCTGTACCTTTTCTAATAATGCTATATCCTTTTTAAGATACGGCGACCAGAATTGCACACAATATTCAAGGTGTAGTCGCACCATGAAACGATACAAAGGCATTATAATATCCTTTGTTTTATTCTCCATTCCTTTCCTTATGATACCTAGAATTCTATTTGCTCTCTTGGCCGCCGCTGCACACTGGGCGGAGGGTTTTAACATGTTATCCACGATTATGCCTAAATCTTTTTTCCTGGGTGGTGGTTGTTTGGGTGTTCTTTCCTAGGTGCATAACTTTACACTTGTGCACATTAAATTTCATCTGGCATTTGGATGCCCAGTCTTCCAATTTATCAAGATCATCTTGCAATTTTTCACAATCCTCATGGGATTTAACAACTTTAAATAGTTTTGTCTCATCTGCAAATTTGGATATTTTTGTTATTCCCATGTCTAGGTCATTTATGAATATGTTAAAAAGCAGCATACCCAGCACAGATCCCCGGGGTACTCCACTATTCACCTTTCTCCATTGGGAAAATTGGCCATTTAGTCCTACTCTCTGTTTTCTATATTTTAACCACTTCATGATTCACAATAATACACTGCTTCCTATTCCATGACTTTTTAATTTCTGAAAGTCAAGATATACTATATCAACCGACCCACCTTTGTCTACCTATTTATTCACACCTTCAAAATACATAACAGATTAGTAAGACAAAACCTTCCTTGGCTAAAACCATGTTGGCTGTCTCCCATTAAGCCATGACTATCTACATGTTCAGTAATTTTGTTCTTTATGATGTTTTTCACCATTTTCCCGGTACTGACATCAGGCTCACTGGTCTGTAGTTTCCTAGATCACCCCTGGAACCCTTTTTAAAAATTGGCGTTACATTGGCTATCCTCCAATCTTCAGGTATTACAGATTATTTTAATGATAGTTCACAGATTACTAATAGTAGGTCTGCAATCTCATGTTTCAGTTCTTTCAACACTCTTGGATGTATACCATCCAGTCCAGGTGATTTGCTACTCTTTAGTTTATCAAATAGTTGTAATACATCTTCCCGGTGTATCAATATTTCTTTCAATTCTTCCGCAGCATCTCCTTTAAATGCCATTTCATTCATGGGTAACATTCCTACATCTTCCTCAATAAAGACCGAAGCAAAGAATTCATTTAGTCTCTCTGCTATGGCCTTGTCCCCTCTTACCCCTCTATCATCTAAAGGTCCAACTGACTCTCACAGGTTTTTTGCTACGAATGTACTTGAAAAAGTCTTTATTATGCATTTTTTCTTCCAAAGCAAGCTTCTTCTCAAATTCTCTCTTTGCCTTCCTTATCAGTGCCTTGCATCTAACTTGCCAGTGCTTGTGTTGGTTGCATTTTTCGATTTTGGCTCCTTTTTCCATTTCCTGAAGATGTTTTTTTGGCAACAGCAGCCTCTCTGACCTCACCTTTAAACCACGCTGGTAATTTTTTTAACTTCCTTCCACTTTTCTTAAAGCGTGGAATACAGCTTATCTGGGCTTCCAAGATAGTATTTTTAAACAACACCTAAGCTTGATGTAAATCTTTAACCTTTGCAACTGCTCCTTTTAGTTTTCTCTTAACTATTTTCTTCATTTTATCATAGTCTGCCTTTTGAAAGTTAAAAGGTAGTATTGTGGATTATCTTACTGTCCTTCCTTCATTTATTAAATCAAATGTGATCATACTATGATCACTATTGCCAAGTGGCCCCAATACCCTTATCTCTTGCACTAGATCTTGTGTTCCACTAAGGACTAGGCCCAAAATGGCTTCCCCTCGGGTCGATTCATGAACCAGCTGCTCCAAGAAGCAGTCATTTATTTCATCTAGAAACTTTATCTCCCTAGCATGTCCTACCGTGACACTGACCCAGTCGATCCTGGGGTAATTGAAATCACCCATTATTATTACTGTGCTGTAACTTTTGTTAGCTTCCCTGTTTTCTTTGAGCATTTCATCATCCATTTGTGCATTCTGGCCAGGCGGTCGATAGTATACCCCCACTGCTATCGCCTTCCCCTTTTTACATGGAATTTCAATCCATAGAGATTCTACCTCAAATTTCCTGCAAAACTTTAATCCTTTTTGACTCAATGCCCTCTCTAACATAGAGCACAACCCCTCCACCAATTTGATCTTCTCTATCATTACAATATAGTTTGTACCCAGGTATCACAGAGCCCCACTGGTTGTCCACCTTCCACCACTTCTCTGAGATACCAATCATATCTAATCTCTCATTTAGTGCTATATATTCTAAATCTTCCATCTTATTTTTTAGACTACTTCATTTGCATACAAGTATTTTAGAGGCTGTATTTTATTTATATTAATCTGGCTATCGGTAGGCAGGGGTAATTTGGAATCTTTAAGCTCTGTCTGCTCTTTACTCAAGGGCATTTGGGCTACTTTTGTCTTTATTGGACCCTCTCTATTGATATGCCCTAACTTCAGTCTTTTGCTAGTATCCTTCAAGGATACATTGTTCTGAACCATGCGCTCTTGGGCGACTATCAGCTTTCCCCTATTATCTAGTTTAAAAGCTGCTCTATCTCTTTTTTAAGGGTAATACCAGCAGCCTGGTTCCATTCCAGTTAAGGTAGAGCACATCCCTTCGGAAGAGTCCCTCCTTTCCCCAGACTGTTCCTAACAAATCCAAAACCTTCATCCTTGCATCATTGTCTCACGCATTGAGACTCTGGAGTTCTGTGTACCTTTTGGTTTCTGTACGTGGAACAGGAAGCATTTAGCTAGGAGCCAAAAAATCACTTTTGAACAAGGGCCTGAACAAAGCAGGAACAACCAGGTATTGCTACTGATCCCACTAGATCATTCGGGATCCCTGAGAGGAGCCAAGGTTGGGATTGGGATAAAGAGAGGGACTTCTTATGGCTGTCAGGAGGGTTGATCTCAGGGGAAGGTGCATGTGCTGTGTCAGGGGGTGGAGATGTATGGGAATATATGCTGCTGGTGTGAGACTGGACTGGGAAGTGAAGGGATTGTTACTATGAGAACAGTGATTTTTTTAAATATAATTTTTATTGCTCAAATACAGAAGCATTACAGCTCCAAACAGCAGAAACCACAACAGTTCTGGAGCATATAGCAACTTATGTAGCAGTTTAGTAGATCCAAGTATAGTCAGATAAAACATAAGTACATGAGTAAACACCTAGCTCCTAAGGGAGTATATACTTATCACGTTCGAGATGAAGAATACCACAAATCCCCTCAGGAAGCTCCAGACAATAGGACCATCCTTGAAGCAACTCTTTACCCCCCCTCCCTCTATACCCAGTGGTAGGAATCAAGAAGAGGAGTGCCATCAAGTCCGCCCCCTGAGAAGGTGTTAAGAGACCTGGAAAATGTGATATCAACAATAGATCCCCAAGAGCTCTGGTCTCATTAATGAACCTAGAAATACTAGTGGGAGTGACTCCTCCCCTACCTCCCTCACTCCACCTTAAATTCTCCCTCCCCCTATTCAATCTTCCCCTACTCCACTGCCCACCCCAGCTCCTGGAGCTTACGTATCACTAGCATGCCGTAAACATATCATAGCACATCAAATGGCACAGCACACAGCTGCACGAAATCTCTCAAACCCCAATATGCGAACACATCACAACCAATACTGAAACAACTTTTCTGGCTACCATCAACCAGCAGGATAAAGTTCAAAGTCCTATACACTACCTTCAGAATTCTACAGAATGAATCTATCACATATCTAAGAACCCTCCTCTAGACTGCACCAGAAACCAAAACTCTTAAAGACATTCCTATTTACTGTAAATGATGCTTTGAAGATTTGGTAAGCTGATTATGCTCTGACCAGACCAAGATCATCCTAGTAGGTAGTCTCCCTGCTAATAACTAGATCATGTCATGTCATTCCATAATGTATATATTACTCCAGACCATTCATAGATATACTCATATACCTGTAAATATTTATCTGTAAACCGTGTTATCTATTGATAACTTGTTCTTAAACGTGTTCACTGTTCTGTTACTTGTTCCTAGATCCATGTAAACAGCACTGATTCCAGATAAAGCGGTATATAAAACCACATGGTGTGCCTTTGAAAAGTCAGGTGTACACTAGACATACTTTACCTTCATGAGTTATGCTTTGAAAAGTGTAATACTTCAAATCATGAGGATTGTAGGCTGGAGGGGGAGCTCTATGAGTCATAAGGCCATAGGCCAGAGACACCATTAGCATCTGTACTGAATTTGATTTTGCAGAGTTTTATAATGAAAATAGAGTTTATTTTATATTGTCTGTTGACATCTCTGCTACTTTTGATCCAATGATCCAAGAGATTCCAATTTCTGAGATGATTTAGGGGTGGGAAGAGCTAAACTTAAATGGTTTGCTTCATTCCTAATAACTATCAACAAAAGGTAAAAACTGGAGATGTTTATGCTATAATGGTATTAGTTACCACAGGATGTTCCAAAGGGTTCATTCCTGTCAGCCAAGCTTTTTAATAATTATAAGACTCCATTATGCTGTTAAGTGCCTAAAGTGGGTATTAATTTTAAGTTATATACTGACTATATAATATATAATAAATGTGGAAATTTTCAGAACCTTTTGGAGCATGGGTTAATTTTACAGGACAATAGTAGTTTACAGCAGAAGTTAAAACAATTGGAATGGAGGGAAGGCAAAAAATTACTTTTTCCTTTCTCTGAAGAAGTCTACATCAACGATTAGAGGTTCAGAGGTTAGAAAGGAAATAGCAAAGACAGCGAAGGGATGATGTAAAACAGTTGTGGAAAGATAAATTTATGAGCTATAGGCAGGTATTTCAGAAGCTTAAGAGAGATCCTTTTATTAAACGGATTTTGGATGCCAAAGATGCAAGTAGAGAATTTTCCTCCATTGTTAGAGAATTATCAAGTGAGAGTTCACAAAATAAAATTACAACAAAACCAACTAGTGAAGGTTTAGCCCAGTTTTTTGTGGACATTCAAAAAGGTTTCCGAACATGCCAGTGTCAGAAGTGGTGGATTTGATGGTGGTAAAGGAGAAACATGAATCATATTTTTCTATTTCACAAGATGATCATCCGTGTAAGTTAATCAGGCGTTTTATAGTAGGTTATAGTTCTGTTGATCCCTGTGTGGCACAGCTTCTAAGATCGTTATTAGAAAATTGTTTTTTAGATCTCAGTTCAATGGTAGCTCAGTCTTTGCAGAAGGGCACATTCCCGCCAATATTGAAACAGGCCTTAATTTGGCCAGTGTTAAAAATTAAAAAAAAAACACAAAAACTTCTTTTTCTGTAGATAATGTGAAAAGATGTCCAAATTGCCTTGTATTGCTAAGATTTTGGACTCTATTGTGACCTCTCATTTACAGAGGTACATAGAAGAGATTATAAGATTCGATGAATTCCAGTCTAGATTTAGGGCTGCTTTTAGTATGGAAACAATGGAAGTGTCTTAATTGGTTGATATGCAGAGATGGAGGGATTCTGGAGGTTGTGTTTTTTGGTTTTCTTAGACCTATCATCAGCCTTTGACACTATTTTATATTATTTATTTTTAGCTATGTTGCACTCATTGGGAGTGCAGGGCTCTGCCTTAAAATGGTGTGATTCTTTCTTGACTAATAGATCGTTTAGAGTGAAGTTTAATCGGAAGGTGTCAAAAGTGTTTTCTTGTATGACAGGAGTGTTTCAGGGGTCACCATTATCTCCCTTATTATTCAATATCTTTCTTTTTTTTTTTTTCTTTTTTTTTTTTTTTTTTATTGAAAGACTTCCAAAGAATACAAAAATACAGTAACCGCCAGGATCCTCAAAAAAGAAGGATGCAACAGTAACAGTACAACATCAGGTCACAACAGCAACCTACAATATGTCTTCATTTTTATACGTTTATAATGAAGAAACCTGGACCCCCCCCCACAACCTCCCTACCCCCCCCCCATGTCATCCCGAACCCGGGACCCCCCACCCCCACCTCCCAACCCCCCATCTATGACTTGTGGAGGTCAGAGCTCGGGACAGAGGTGAGCGTGAGAACACAGAGAAGGGGCCAACCGCCGAAGAGGTCGGTGTAGTATCCCCGTTTATCCTGGACTATCACGCACCATAACGCGACACAAAGGGCGCCCATACCAATTCAAAACGAGCCATTCAATATCTTTCTTAGTCCTTTACTCATCATATCAGGAATACTGAATTACAATAGTCCAGATGACTCAGGACCACTGTCCAAAAAACTTGCGGCCTTAAGACTGAGCATAATTGCCTCATCAACTTCAACTTGTACCATGCCTTATTTTGTATATATTGTACATATGATTCAATAGACAAGTTAGAATCTATAATAACGCCCAAAGTATGCATTTCCAACGATATCTCAACTTGCTGCCCTTTAAGTTGGACGAACTTAGTATCGTCTGGAATCATGGCCTTCCCCATCCATAAAACCCGTTTTCCTCATGTTCAAACTTAATTTACTTTCCTGTAACCATTCCCTCAAAATGCAAAGACCAGATCACAATTGATCCAATAAATCTTGAAAATAACCCTTCATCGGTATAAAAAATTGTACATCATCAGCATATATGTACAGGGAAAACCCCAATTTTGTTGGGAATGCCAAAATTGTTGTTACATAAATTACAACAGATTCAAAATATCACTGCAAAGTTGACTACACAAGGGACATGCACTGAACTCTTTTTAATTCTGCTTTATCATCTTGGTCAAGTGAATAACGGTAAACCCCGTCTTCTATGTTTTTCCTCACTATGCAATGGAATTTCTATCCATGGAGATTCCAGAATGCGCTTTGTTTATTGCATAATTTGTATCCTGCTTGACTGCATTTCTATGTCATGCCGCCAAAGCCAATTCAGTTTTTGGGTGAAATGGGGGGAGAGGAAGTATGACAGAATTAACGGGTGATAAGGAAGCAAGATCATAGCAGGAGGATTCCAGTCCCTTGCCTGCAGCATCTGCCAATGTTTAGTCACTTCTAACACTGTATGTCTATGCTAGCACATTTATAACTATGAGTCTTGCCTCTTCCAATGCCCCTCTGATAGTCTAGTCAAAGTGCTCTTTTCCTGCTCTCCCAACCAGTAGGCTGATATATAGAGGTACTAGCCTCAAAGCCCCCTCTATGCTATAGCTCAGGCACTGGTAATATCCTGCTTATATATGGGAATCATTGAGTCCATCCTTACTTCCTCATTGACAGCCTCTCCCCTGCCCTGCATCTTGCTTTGACCATAGATCAAAGGCTAATCAAATAAAATATTTTTTCTACCAACGTGTAATCAAACTATGGAATTTGTTGTCGGGTTAGCTGTTAGTGTAGCCGGGTTTAAAAGAGGTTTGAACAAGTTCCTGGAAGAAAAGTTCATAAACCCTTGCTTACGTGGACTAGGGGAAACCTACTACTCACCCCTGTGATATGCAGCATGGAATTTGTCTACCTTTTGGGAACCTGACAGGTACTTGTGATCTGGATTAGCCACTGTTGGGCTTGATGGACCTTTGCTCTGACCCAGTATGCTCTTATCACAGCAGCTATGAACTCCAGTACTGCTGTGGAAAGCTCTCTGTGGTCTTATTACTCCTCTATCTGGTATTCAATTGAATATTCAGAGGTAGAGGACAATAAGGTAAAACACTGGCTGAGGACATGCACTGAACTCTTTTTAAGGTGGAGATCAAGAAAGGCACTGGAAAGCAAAAGCTGCAGGCCCCGGCCCCCAAACAATCTTGCTCTAGCTGACTATATATATAGGAAAATACCACATTTCTCTTTTTATTTTTCTTTAAGTACTGTTGCATGCATGGATAGCAGGAGAAAGAGTCCAAAGGCTGCTGTGTCTTAAGTAAGCCTTGTGATTTCCTCAGATCCTGTGCCCTCAAGCTAATAGAAGGGTGAATAGGCATGTGAGAAGTGGATGGCCAGCTCCCTCTCTCCCACCATGTGACCACACATCTCACCAAAACAATCGGGTTGGGTGGAATTCTAAAAGAATCGACGCTCTCCCTATCCTTCACCACCAGCTTCATGTAGGCCTTGACCTCCTTTGGCACCCTAATTCCTAGTGGTATCCATATTGGCAATATGCTACTAGTGATTTATTTAGGCTTTATTAAAAATACATGTATATGCAAAATAATGTGGATCAAAATAATAGAATACGTGGTGAAAATTTCATCCAAACTCAGCTGCATCTCCTTCATTTCAAAGCACAGTGGTTTTGTGAAGCAGCCTCTTTAAAAAATGATTCAAATTTTGTGGTTTTTACCTATGGATGGGGTATTAGCTGGATATTATATAATATGCACACAAAACACTCCCTTATCCCTCAAAATATCAAAACAAAACTTAATCAAATGTAAGCAAAATTATCAAGTGTTATCTGGATAAACCAGCAAATTTGCATCCCCCTGTCTTATCTAGTTTTACTAATATAACTTGAAGAAAATGAATGGGATAAATAACTGAACCTTATTATGAGGAGATTGCCAGTGCTACATAATATATGCATACATGCATAGTTTTAATTAATAAATTAGAAGCCAAGTGCTATGTAAACTGCTCTAAGCTTTTAAAACATTTGAAATTAAGCAATAAATCTTAATTGGAAATGTTCGGCTTTACAATGTATTACTTGGAATGCTAGCTTGTATTTAAAAGGAGCAGACATTCATTCAACCCAAAGTGCCTGAAGGCCATAATTACTCATAGAACACATGCTGACTTTTCTAAGACAGAGGTTAAGGGTTTGGTGGGGATCAGGATATGCCTCGGATATAATACAATATGGGAAAAATCTTCAGTAGCACAGGGTTTGCAGACCTTGCAATTAAAATTCAGTGGGAACCTAACCAGGAGGTTTTCTTTCAATACTGTCTACAGGGTATATGTGGACAAAACATCTGCATCTGCCATTTCTGTGGGTGGCAGATTGGGCAATAACTGTATATGTAGTTTTGACAAATCAAGTCTGTATTCGCTGTTTTTCTCTTCTGGATCAACTTTGACCTGGAAGCCTGGCTGAAAGTAGATGTGGTGTAGAAAAACATGCACACTCCTATTCACTGCATTGGGATAATTTTGAACCAAAGCACTCTACCTACCAAATATAAATACCTAAGTATCTAGCAGGTGCCTTTGAAAACAGTCCTTGTAGTATGTGACCAATTTTGAATAGCCTGTGTTGTTTGAAATGTATACAGATATTTTAACCTATGTACTCTGCAATCATTTTCTAAGAGTAATCACACGTGGCTTCCTCTTGAAAATATGCAACCACAACATATGAATGCTAAAATGACCCACAAATTTCTAGCTCCTATTTGCTCTAAAGCAGTTTTAAAATTAGTTTATCAGACTTTACCCATTACAATTCATCTTGCATACAGATTTTTGTCCATTTGTAAACATTTGGCATTCTCCTATCTGATGCCACTGTGTTACAGCAAGTTTGTTCACGTGCAACGCCCTTCTGAAATCATCATTTATCCATCTAAGAATATACACATGTTCTGGGCTATGGGACTGTACTGTATTCGGTATGTGTTTATGATAGAAAATGTGGCGCTGCATACATGTAGAGTGCCTGTAGAGAACAGCACCCTCAGAAACATGCAAGCATGATGTAAATGACGAATCACATGTTACTGATACTGACGAATCACATGATACTGAACATATTCCGAATCAAACACAAGAGCTCTGCACTCGGCCTCCAACCCCTCATACTACCTAACACCAGCACTAGACCTAGAAGAAAGACCACAGCAGACACACTCAACACACCAAGCAACTACACAAAAGCATGCAAATCCACCACACAACGAGCCCTATCAATGGCAGCTCCTACAATATGGAACACACTCCCAGATGAGCTACGGTCTATTGAAGACCCAAAGGACTTCCGAAAGCACCTAAAGACATTGCTCTTCACTGAGCACTACGGACCAAGCTTATAACTAGACTCTACAGTTTCGAACCAAGCACATAACAGAACCTCAGACTCGATCTAAAGATCAGCCACAGCACACTGTAGAGACTGCAAAAACCCATGTATATAGCTGTAAAAAGCACATGTGGTAAATAGCTCACACCAATCATCCCACCCACACTCATACACCCTCACTGTACATAAACATACCTAACACAAACACCTATGCTATTGATTGTTTGCTGTGTTCACTGCCTTGATTAAAGGATAAGGCGGGATAAAAATACCCTTTAAATAAAAAATAAATGTTGGTCTGTCTCTGTGTTTGTGTGCGTGGGACCCATGTGTGGGCACATGTCCCCCTCCCCCATGTGGAATGCCTGTACATGTCTAGGCTCTGTACACACATAACAGCAGGATGGCCAAAAGGCACCTGAATTTTACAAGGACAGAGACTGTCATGTTCTTGTAACTGGTTTTGGAGGAGGTGGAGTTGCTGGACCTCCTACGATGGTGCAGATCACCCCATGCTGCAGCAAGAAGGGTCTGGGAGAGAATCTGGAGTGGCCCTAGCAAGGTGAGCACCACATGACAACTAAATACACAGCTTACAGGGGGGACACAGCTGCTGACATTTGAGCAGTGTGCATGCAGGGAAGGTAGCCAGAGCAGAGTGAAAAGATAGACAAGACAGGTCAGCACCCCAGGTGGACACTAGCTGAGTGTCATGAAAAAGCATCTGAAGCAACATCAAGCAAAGAGCACCGTGTAGTCATAAAGATTCTGACAATCAGAAGCACATTCTGAAACTGACAGAGTAGGCACACATATACAAGCAGGCCCGTATCTAGCCCTGTGGGAGCGGTGCGGCCGCACAGGGCACAAAGGCTTAAGGGGTGCATTTTAGCTGTCTGCCGTTGCCTGCCGCCGCCAATTTTTCTTCTCTCAGCGGCGGCAGGCAATGGAAGACAGCTAAAATGCGCCCCTTAAGCCTTTTCGCTGGCATGCTAAGCAGATCCATCCCTCCCTGCTCTTGCTCTTGCAGGGAGGGACAGATCTGCTTAGCATGCCGGTGACTTGCACATTGGGCGTGCCTCTTCTTTCCCATCACGGGGGGGGGGGAGGGGGGCGCCTGATGTGCAAGTCGCATAGGGCGTGATTTACACTCGGTACAGCCCTGTATACAAGTAGAGCAGTGATAAGGAAGCATGAAGCATCAGACTGGCAGGACAGGGCTTACACATGGTCAGGACGCTGAGATATGTGGGCAGAAGCACATGGGAATGTCTGTGTATGATGAGGGTCATGGCCACTGAGAGGTACAGCCATGTTTGCAAGCATGCAAGGCCCCGCACCCTAGGCCAGGACACGGGCAAAGCACAATGTGCACATGCTTGCAGGCAGGGCTGGCCAAAGAGCCATAACAGAGGGAAAACAGCCACGCTAGCCAGATAGTGCATAACTATAGATGATAGTCATCAGTACTATACATGAGTTAAGCTAAGAACCAGAATGTAAGAAGGGAGGGGCGGAAGATGTGATCCGAACCTGGTTCCAGGGAACCCCCAATGACCACATGCCACAGTTATTATACACATGGACAAAAATAAGTGGCGGTGAGCCTAGAAGCAAGGACCCAGGACTGATAGGATGGGCTATATGGACAGCAGGAGAGGCAGCATAGAAGGCCCAGCCATGTCAAATTGCCCATAAGTGGCAGATGAAGATGGCATGAGAAAATGGAACACACGAGCATTGTGCAGGTAGAACTGTCAATACCCAGGCAAATTGTATATACCAAAATCACCTGTGGGAATGTGATGCCAGTAAGTGAAATGCAACAATGGCTGGGGTGAATACTGCCTCCACCCAACACACAGCCATCAGATATCATAAGGTCTGCTGGTGCAGTGATCCCCCACCCGGTGTACTTAGTTACATGGTTCCTGAGGGTATACAGCAGTCAAGTAAGGATTACTGACACAGCAGGGGGTTGCTATGGTGGCTGGATGTACATGGGACTGGTATAGTAGTAAAGCAGTTGGGTGGTGATGTTGCATACACAGGGTCAACAAAAAACATGTGGATGGTGCACACAAAGGGACTACCCAATGATCTACTATGAGGTGCTCCTGACACCTGTCCCCCCCCACACAACATGATGAGTAGCAGAGGAACAGCATCCCTGTAACATATCAACTCTACTACAGTTGACACCTGAAAATGTCAGACTGAAGAGGCACATATAGCAGATTGCACAGGAAGCTAGTAAGGACACAGCTATAATGTGTACATAACAGTGACACAACTGCATGCAGCACAACCCTAAAGAGGAACTCTCTGTTTTGCAGCTCACAGCAGCCAACATGGATGCAGTGCTACCACTACTACCACCATTGCTGCCAACATCCCTGGCAGTACCAACATCACCAATGCCTACACCCCTGTTGTTATCACCATCACTGCCACCACCCTGGTGCTACCTCCACCACTGTTCTACACTGTCCCTGCAGTAGGAGCTGTAATAGGACTTTACTACAGCTACCAGGTCACAGGGCCTTATGGTTATGCATCTGAAAGTCTTGGGAGTGGAGATGCAACCTGCTGGGGCCATAGACCGGATCATGGCATGCACCTCCACTCCAGCCAAGAGAGGGGAGGGTGAGGAGTAGGGCCTGTACACATAGAGCCCAATATTCAACGGCAGCAGCTAGCATGAGTACAGCGCCTAGCTGCCGGCACTGAACACTAAACCCAGATATTCAAAGCCAGGGTCATATCCGGCCCAAGCATTGAATAGCAAGGGTTGCCACACAGTCTCCAATGCTGCAGGAGCTAACTGGGCCGTGACAATATTGAGCCGTTGCCTGGTTAGCTGCCAAGGGTAAAGATAGGCAAGTTGCCAACTGGGCAGCGGTTTAATATCTTTGCTGCCCGGTTAGCAATGGTTGCCACCTCCGGAATGCCCATGACACGCCCTGATGCTACACGTTTTACATTGGTGCGTATAGCTGCACTAATCAGGGATATTCAGCGGCACTAACCATGTTAGTACTACTAAATATCCAGCTCAGTGTCATTTACCTGGTTTACAGGTCTGTAAACCGTGTAAATGCCTTTGAATATCAGGCCCACAGAACGTGTGGCAAAACATGAGTGGCCTAAAAGGACACCACAATAAATAGTGTTCATGTATCCAGTGTTTGCTGGTGTACAAAAGCACCATCATAGCTAAGCAGTTCTCCTCTGTTCCATTAGGAAGGGACCCCCCCCCCCCATGGACACATTGCACTCCCCCCCCCCCCAGTAATCAGCCTTCCACAATGCCCAACTTCCCCCACACCCAAGAACCCCAACCCCTCTTCCATCTCCTTCCTCTGGAGACCATCCCAGCCTCAAACAATACAGCAATATAATACATTAATCCCGGAACAAGATCATTCAACCATCTCCACTCAGTTAACAAAACATCCTGAACAGTATCCCTTCCAGTCCCCTTTAACTAATAAAGTCACCACCAGTCCTCAAGAGGGTGGTGGATGTTTGGAATGCCCTCTCGATGGAAGTGGTGGGGGCAAATACAGTGACAGAATTCAAAATGGCATGGGACAGACACAGTGGATCCCTTTACAGCAACAGGATAAAATAAAAATAAACTTAACTATCTAATTTCTCAACAAACAGGGGTGTCCTACACGGAGTGGTGGGTTCACCCCTAAAGAAACACATGGGGAGGGATGGCCTGCACGGAGCAGCAAGTGCACCTACTCTTGCCATCTTACTGGGAAGACTAGATGGACCATACTTTTCTTTATCTGCTAAGAACATAAGAAATGCCATACTGGGTCAGACCGAGGTCCATCAAGCCCAGTATCCTGTTTCCAACAGTGGCCAATCTAGGTCATACGTACCTAGCAGTTTCCCCAAAAGACACAGGTTCTGCAGTGCTTGTACTAGGTCAAGCATTGATATCCTGGGTCCCTTTTTAATAGTGGTTTATGGACCTTTCCTCCAGGAACTTGTCCAAACCTTTTTTAAACCCAGCTATACTAACAGCCCTTACTACATCCTCCGGTAACAGATTCCAGAGTTTGATTACACGTTGAGTGAAGAAATATTTTCTCTTATTTGTCTTAAATAGTTTACCCTGTAGCTTCATTACATGTCCCCTAGTCCTTCTATATTCTGATAGCGTAAACAATTGATCCACGTTTATCCGTTCCACTCCATTCATTAATTTATAGACCTCTATCATATCTCCCCTCAGCCGTCTCTTTTCCAGGTTAAAGAGCCCTAACCTTTTTAGCCTCTCTTCATAGGAGTAGCCTTCCATCCCCTTCACCAATTTGGTGGCTCTTCTCTGTACTTTTTCTAATAACTCTATGTCCTTTTTAAGATACGGTGACCAGAATTGCACACAATATTCAAGGTGCGGTTGTACCATGGAGCGATACAGAGGCATTATAATATCCTTTGTTTTATTCTCCATCCCTTTCCTTATGATACCTAGCATTCTATTTGCTTTCTTGGCCGCCGCTGCACACTGGGCGGAGGGTTTTAACATGTTATCCACGATGACTCCTAAATCTTTTTCCTGGGTGGTGGTTTCTAATGTGGAGCCTTGCATCGTGTAACTATAGTGTGGGTTGTTCTTTCCTAGGTGCATAACTTTGCACTTGTCCACATTAAATTTCATCTGCCATTTGGATGCCCAGTCTTCCAATTTATCCAGATCCTCCTGCAGTTTTCCACAATCCTCTTGGGTTTTAACAACTTTAAACAGTTTTGTGTCATCTGCAAATTTGATAACCTCACTAGTTATTCCTTTTTCCAGGTCATTTATGAATATGTCAAAAAGTAGGGGACCCAGTACAGATCCCTGGGGTACTCCACTATTCACCTTTTTCCATTGGGAATATTGGCCATTTAGCCCTACCCTCTGCTTTCTATCTTTTAACCAGTTCCCGATCCACAATAGTACACTGCCTCCTATCCCATGACTTTTTAGCTTTGCCAAAAGTCTGTGATGGGGGACCTTGTCAAAAGCTTTCTGAAAGTCCAGATACACTATATCAACCGACTCACCTTTGTCTACCTGTTTATGCACACCTTCCCAAAAACAGATCAGATTAGTAAGACAAGATCTTCCTTGTCTAAAGCCATGTTGGCTGTCTCCCATTAGGCCATGGCTATCTACATGCTGTGTAATTTTGTTCTTTATGATGGTTTCTACCATTTTCCCTGGTACTGACGTCAGGCTCACCGGTCTGTAATTTCCCGGGTCACCCCTGGAACCCTTTTTAAAAATTGGTGTTACGTTGGCGACCCTCCAATGCTGTCATTTACTATGTTACTATGACTCCAACATGTGCGATGAGGCTCTTCACTAGGTAATATTAGCATCTAACTGCCCAGCATGGAAGCTCATTTGCTCACATCAGTACCTGAAACCTCATTGAACCTTGGAGACATCTGGCCAAACACATGGTCACTGAAAGGAACAGAAACCGAAGCTGGGGTAGATGTCCCTCAAACAGAGCTGCATGGCAAAAAATGCAATGTGTGCCTTCGAGTCAGTCCTGACTCCTGGCGACCCAGAAGCTCCTGGGTTTTCTTGGCAGTGTCACTGGAAGTAGATTGCCAGGCCTTTCTTCTGAGGCAATGGAGGGTTAAGTGACTTGCCCAAGGCCACAAGGAGTGCTAGTGGGAATTGAATCCTGGTTGCTTGGTTACCAAGCCAGTGTTCTAACCACTAGGCTACTCCTCCACTAAGCTGCATGGCACTGACCCACTTTCCAGGCACACAAGCCCTACACAATCTCTCCTTGTCTATGGCCCCCTCTCTTTATAGCATTTAGTGTACTACCAACATCCACAGTCTAATGAAGGGGTAGAAACATAGAAACATAGAAATAAGACACAAAAAGACCACATGGCCTATCTAGTCTGTCCTTCTATATCAACACTACAACAGTCCCCTTTTTACCTTTAGAGATCCTCTGTGTTTGTCCCATGCTTTTTGAATTCAGTTACTGTCCTCATCTCTACCACCTCCACTGGGAGACTATTCCATGGATCCACTACTCTTTCCGTAAAGAAATATTTCCGCATATCACTCCTGAATCTATCTCCCTTCACCCTCATCCCATGTCCCCTCGTAGCAGAACTTGCTTTCAATCGAAAGAGGGTCTCCCCCTGTACATTTATGCCACCTCTATCCCGCCTTTCCTCTAAGGTGTACATATTAAGATCCTTAAGTCTGTCCTCATATGCTTTATAAAGAAGACCACTAATCATTTTAGTAGCCACCCTCTGCACCGACTCCATCCTGTTCATATTATTTTGAAGGTGCGGTCTCCAGAATTGCACACTATACTCCAAATGAGGTTGCACCAAAGACTTATACAGAGGCATTATCACCTCCTTTTTTCCGCTAGCCATTCCTCTCCGTATGCACCCAAGCATCCTTCTGGCTTTTGCTGTTGCCTTTTCTACCTGTTTAGCTACTTTAAGATCATCAGACACAACACCACCTAGGTCCCGCTCTTCTTTAGTGGACAAAAGTATTTCACCCCCTATACTATATTGCTCCCTTATAGTCATCTCTATCCCTGAACACACTACTAAGACCCCTATCCATTCTCTAGACACCTCCCATCTAGACTATTGCAACCTCCTCTTTGCAGGTCTTCCTCTGAATCATCTCTCCCCACTTCAGTCTGTTCAAAGCTCAGCTGCATGGGTAATCTTCCACCAGTGTCATTATACTCATGTCACCCCTCTTCTCAAGTCACTTCATGGCTCCTTATCCATTTCCACAGCCAGTTCAAACTTCTATTACTGATCTATAAGTGCTACTCACTACCTTTCCTCTCTTATCTCTCCCTACACCCCTCAACTTTTCTGTGCTCTTCTCTGCCACTGCTAACTCCAGACTTTCTACCTTGCTGTTCCTTATGCCTGGAACAAACTACCTGAGTGAGTATGCCAGGCTCCATCTGAGGCCCCGTTCAAATCCAGGCTAAAAACCCACTGGATCCTCATCTTCCTAGTCTCCTGTTCATCTGCTATGTGTTTTCTTACCATTCCTCTAGACATATCCTAGTCCCCAGTGGTGTTGTCTGTCTTGACTAGATTGTAAGCTCTTAAGAACAGGGACTGTCTCTTACATGTCTCTGTACAGCACTGCATATGCTTTGTAGTCTATGCAAATGATAAGTAGTAGTAGTAGTAGTAGATATGTAGACACAGGTCTGCTGGGGACAACCTATGCCTACATGAACAGGCATACAATGTCTGGTGTCGCATACCATGTCCCAGACCAGTGCTCCAGAACTGCCATAAGGTACATTGCAAGACATAACACTTGTGCCAGAGGTCCTCCTTGCCTGACCACAGCTGAAAGAGGTAGGGGTCAGGGGACTCAATACCACACAGATGCCACCATGTCAGTGTACCACCATTACCTGCTCAACCATCCTCCTGACTGCAGCCCACATCAACAGGAGCACCATTGATCAGCTTTACAACCTTTAGCATGTGCAGAAGGAAACACCAGTATATCAGGTTGGGGAAATGGCAATGTACCATCCAGCAAACATGCACACATGCTAGAAAGGCATTCAGGAACTGTGAGATGCACTGGTGGAAACCATCAGTGGTGGCTAAAACAGACTAGAAACTGCCAGGGCTATGAAGGCAAGAGTCATGGTGATACTGAGATGGACAGTCATGAGCAGACCACTTGTGTGGTGGAGTGGATAAGTGGCTGTAGCTTCTGGCAGAGATGGTAGATGGCTGCCTTGTCAAAAATGGAACATGATGAGACACTGTTCATCTGTGATATGAGTGCCTTCTGGTAGCTCTCCTATACTCCCTATGGGCCTCATGCAGCAGGGACAGCACAGACAATGTGTTCATCTCATCCATGACTCCTGTGTCCTACCACCAACACCAACAGTACTTGACATAAACCACACACAAACACACACAACAGAGACCCACAGAGAGACATAAAGGCAGCAGGGAACACTGAGCTACATAGGCAACAGAGACCTGGGTGGAAGGGAGACAGATGCAACACAGGTTAGAGAGTGGGTTGGGGGTTGGAACTGGCACAGTGGAGGCGATAGGAGAGTGGGAATCTATAGGGATCTTGGGAAGGGAGATAGGATAGGTTGGTGAATGGTGCAGGATATACTGCAGAAGAACAAATAGTAGCTTGAAAGATATCTATGTGGACACAGCTCCCCCCAGTCAGCACTGCCACATATGGTCTCAAAAGACAACAAAGTCCCATCCTTATTTGTGATCTATAGTAGTTGTAGATTGGCACATTAAAAAATCCATCCTGCATGTCTCTAGCCTATGCAAAAAACATCATGGATGTGCAGACACACACACCACCCAGGCCATGCCCAGAAATGTTCTCAGTGGAGAAGTGCAGAGATCCATGTGCCTGGCGAAGAAGCATGCATCTCACTACCTTTCTTAAATGCCATTTTGAATATAGGCTCAGCATTCATATCTTTCTGCTGCTGCATCTACATTTAAAAAATAAATAAAGCTTCTAATCTAAAATAACCTAAGTAACCAATATTATACATTTAGAAACACTACGGAACATACAAATACATTTTATTATATTTTTATTTTTTGCCCTATATTTATGTGCTTAAATACAATCTGCCAAGAACACTTGCAATTTAATGCCATAAAATTATTTAAAAAAAGGGAACCCCATGTATTCCAGTTCTCTATTTAGTGGTCCACTCATCTCAGCAATGCACAGTGATTCCTTCATTAAACAGCAAACACAGAAGTGAGAATGTGACGGAGTAGTAATGAACCTTGCAGTTAGGGACAGGTTTACTAAGCTGTGTGACCTGTTAATGTGGTTGAGAGGGCATGCTATTATGCCATGTAACAGACAGTGCAGGGAAAAAGCAGATAGCACAGCCATTTTCTGCACTATCCGCAGAGCTTGCAGTATTCACAAGTGGATATGGGCAGAGAACTTCCCCAGAAGATAGCGCTCTGAAATTGCAAAGAGCGCAACCCAGCAGCACCGTGGATGCAGACAGAACCATCCATTGAGGTGATTTGCATCTGTGATGTCTGCAATGCATGGTTACCATGAGTGTCACCAATGATCACTGTCAAAGCTGCAGATAGCTTCATCCATTGAGGTGGTGTTCTCTGCATCCGCAGTGCTGCCGGGTCGTGCTCTTTGCAATTTCAGAGTGCTATCTTCTGGGGAAATTCTGGGCATGTTTTCAGTTAATGTGGTGCTATTTGTACTATAATGCTGTGTTAGCTGCAAAAGCCTAATACCATTTAGTAGACATACCCCTTAATGTGAAGGTAGTTACTGAACATTAACTGTTAACATGATAGTTAATGCAAAGAACTGTTAATACGACAGTTCATGCAAAGCAGTTAACATCATCTTAACAGTTGTAGCTAGCTCCACTGCTTTATCTGTGATGCAGTTTATTCATGGTAACCCAATTTTCTCTGCATTAATGGAATGGCAAAATTCTGGGAATGTCTCAAACAGCTAATGCAGATATTTTAAAGTTAAAGTGTGCTAATTACCGGACTTTAGCAAATAGCCCCCAAACTACTGAGGGTTCTAATTCTAGTTCTAATTTTGTTGGTTCATGTCTTTTTATGGGAATCATGTGCTCACTGCATTTTATAAAATATCAACATCTAAAATTGCATAATAATATCATTATAAAATATAAAGCATAACAAATACATTATGAAACAAACAAAAAATAATACATCATAATAATTCAATATAAAGCAGTTTTTGCATGTTAAGAAGCAGCTCTACAAACTTAAATTGATCTAGTTTTTGAAATAAACTATTCACTTTACTGGGGTAATTTTGTAATTATGTGAAAAGTAAATACATATTTTTTTCCTTGGTACATTTACCCCAGGAAGCTATGGTGGTCATTCCAGAACCCGAAGGGGAAATTTTCACTTACTGTTAATTTCCTTTCCTGGAATCCTGATAGACCAGTCCAGACAAGTGGGTTTAGCTCCCCTACCAGCAGATGTTGGAGACAGAGACATAAAAATCTACCAGACGCCTGAATGGTTGTTCCCTGGTAGTATATAGCTGACCCCCCTAGAGGGCGCCCCCAGTATTGTAAAAAGACTCAACCAAATGGACCAAACAAAGAACAGGTACCATGAAAACTATAAACAAAGAGATGATGGACGGAACCAGAACTCTGCTGCAAAGCCTTGGCTCCTCTGCAAGATGTCTCTCGACCAGATACAGAGAAAGGGAGAGTCCTGGACTGGTCTATCAGGATTCCAGGAAAGGAAATTAACGGTAAGTGAAAATTTCCCCTTCCAGCTCATCCTGCTAGACCAGCCCAGACAAGCGGGAAGTATCCAAGCTAACTGCCCCTTGGGTGGGAAGACATAGCCGTTGAGATAACATTTGCTCCAAACTGCGCTTCTCCCCGTGCTTGAAGATCGAGCCGATAGTGACGCACAAAGATAGACAGGGAGGACCAGGAGGTCACCCTACAGATATCAAGAGGATGAACATGAGAGCGCTCCGCCCAAGATGCAGCCTGCGCTCGCGTAGAGTGTGCCTGGAGACCCAAAGGGATAGACTTCCCCCTGAGGATGTACGCAGATTCAATAGCTAGCCGCAACCACCGAGAGATGGTGGGTTTGGAAGCTGCCTGACCCCTACAGGGACCTGCAAAGACCACAAAAAGGTGATCAGAAGTATGGAAAGGATTTGTCACCTGAAGATATCTGCGAAGGGTCCTGCTGAGATCCAACAAGTGGAGCCTCTTGTTCGGGCCCGTACATTGATCTTTAGGGAAAACTGGTAGTAAAATCGGCTGACTGAGGTGAAAAGGCATAAGCACCTTTGGAAGAAAGGAAGGAACCATTCTCTGGGAAACCCCTTCCTCCAAGAAGGAAAGGTAGGGATCTCAGCATGAAAGAGCTTGCAATTCCAAGACCCTCCGAGCTGATGTTATTGCCACTAGAAATACCGTCTTGAGCGTTAGATCTCTCAACGAGATCCGCTTGAGTGTTCAAAAGGCTCCCCCATTAACGCCGTTAAGACCAGGGAGAGATCCCATGTCGGCACCGAAGGGCGTACCGGAGGACGAACTACCTTAGCCGCTTTAAGGAAACGGAAAACATCAACATGGGAGGCTATGGAGCGACCCTCAATCAGGTCACGAAAACAAGTTAATGCAGCTGCTTGAACCCAAAGAGACGCTAGGGCTAGATCTTTGTCCAGGCCCTCCTGAAGGAAGGTAAGGATGTCTGGGATTCACGTCCACCATGGAGAGAGACGGTGTTGCGTGCACCAAGACTCAAAGATGCGCCATACACGGGAATACGCTAGCGATGTCGACGGGCGGCGTGCTTTCAGAAGGGTTGCAACCATGCAACTCGAGTAGCCTTTACGGCTCAGACAGCGGCCTTCAAGAGCCAGGCTGTAAGCAAGTAGGGAGCTGGGTTGTTCATTATAATTGGACCCTGTCGTAGTAGTCCCCTGCGAGACCCAAGATGCAATGGAGGAAGCCGCGTTAACTGGATGAGATGTGCATACCAGGGCCTCCAAGGCCAGTCCGGGGCTACCAGAATTACTTCTCCCGGTGCGCGAGGATCCTTCGAAGAACCTTGCTGATTAGTACCCATGGAGGAAAGATGTACAGTAGAGCCCCTTGCGGCCATGGCTAAGCCAGGGCATCCAATCCGTAAGACCCACGCTCCCTCCTGCAACTGAAAAAGCTTGGCACTTTGGCATTCACTGCTGACGCCATTAGGTCCATTGCCGGTTGCCCCCAAGCCTTTACAATCTTCTGAAATGCCCACAGGGCTAGCTCCCATTCTCCTGGATCGAGAGCATGACAGCTGAGGAAATTGGCTTGTAAATTGTCTACACCGGTGATATGCTGGGCCGAAAGAGCCTACAGATGTGCTTCTGCCCAGGGAAGGAGAAGGGCCATCTCCTTGGCCACCCCCAGAGACTTCTTGCCACCCTGGCAGTTGATATAGGTCATTGTTGTTGCATTGTCGCAGAGAACACGTACCACTTGGGCCTTGAGGAGAGGCAGAAATTCTGTAGGGCGAGGCGAACCGCCCTCGCTTCCAGGCGGTTGATGGATCAGTGCACCTCGCAAGCCGACCAGATACCGTCTGCCGAATGATGCTGACAAAGAGATCCCCACCTGGAGAGACTCGCATCGGTTGTTACTAGAATCCATCGAGGGGTCTCCAGAGAAACGCCGCTGAGGAGATGAGGAGCCGACAGCCACCAGTGGAGACTGCGTCGAGTCGCCGGGAGGAGTGGCAGCCGGCCGTCGTAGATTTTCGACACGGGGGACCAGCATGAGAGCAGAGCCCGCAGCAGGTTCCTCATGTGTGTATGACCTCAATAGTGGCTGCAATGGAGCCCAGTACTTGGAGATAATCACAGACTCTCGGAGCAGTCTGGAGTAGAAACGTCCAGAGTAAAGACATGAACTTGCGGAACCGCTCGTGTGTCAGGAAAACCCTTCCTTGTGCCGTGTTGAAGTGAGCCCTAAGAAACTCTAGTTGCTGGGAAGGTTGAAGATGGCTTTTGGCAAAGTTGACCACCCATCCGAGTCTCTCGAGGAAAGAAACCACCTGAGCCACTGCTTGACGAGCTTCCAAAAGGGAGTCTGCTCGAATCAACCAATCGTCCAAGTACGGATGTAACCGGATTCCCCATCTGCACAGAGCTGCTGTAACCACCACCATGACTTTGTAGAAGGTTCGGGGAGCCGAGGCCAGGCCTAACGGCATTGCACAAAATTGGAAGTGCTGTCCCAGTACTGCAAAACAGAGAAAACGCTGTTGGTCGCCCCTGATGGGAATGTGGAAGTAAGCTTCTGCAAGATCGAGAGATGCGAGGAACTCGCCCCCACGTACTGCCTGGATCACCGAGTGAAGCATCTCCATTTGGAAGCGTGTACACGCAGACATCGATTCACGCCCTTGAGATCCAGTATTGGGCGAAAAGAGCCATCCTTCTTTGGAACTATTAAATAAATGGAGTAACGACTGCAGCCTCTCTCCGCGAGAGACTGGCCGAATAGCTCTCAAGAGAAGAAGCTGGTACATGGTGGATCGAATCGATGCCCTCTTTTGGGACATTTCCCCAGGTGAAATGACGAAAGCATCGGGAATGGGCTGGGAACATTTGAGAACGTATCCCTGGGAAATGATGTTGAGGGCCCACTGATCTGAAGTGATGAGAGCCCACTGATGAGAAAACAGAGCCAAACACCCTCCTACCGGAGGAGTCTCTCCGGGCGGGCTGTCCACCGGAGGAGTCTCTCCGGGCGGACTGTCTGGCCAGTCAGCGGGAAGATCTCGTGGAGCCGGAGAACTTAGAGGGCACAATGTAGGTTTCAGACCCCTTGCGGGCGCCTCGAAAGGACTGCAATCTCTGACCAAAATGCCCAGCTGTAGACAAGCCAGAGGGCTTGCCGGGACGGTAGCGCTAAGTGTCACGATACCTGGAGGCACGCCAAGAGCTCGGCGAGTACCTCTGGGAGGATCAACGAGCAGCAAATTTAGGCTTATCCTCTGGAAGATGCTGGGGCCGAACTTCCCCGAGTTCCTTGACCAACTTGTCAAGATCCTCCCCAAACAGCAGTTTCCCCCTGAAGGGAAGCCTTGAGACGCGCTTTAGGCGCAGAGTCTGCCAACCACTGGTGAAGCCAGAGACATCTGTGAGACACTGTAACTGCCGCCACCGTCCTAGCTGAGAGCCGCAGCAGATCGTAGAAGGCACCTGCCAAGAATGCCGTGACCGATTCCAGGTGAGCTAAAGCTGAATCCTCTGGCAGGCATTGAATCCAGCACAGGAGGGCTCGAGCTGCCAGACACCTGCAAACGGAGGCCTGGAGAGATAATGATAAAGCTTAAAAGGCAGTCTTAAGAAGGCTCTCCACCTTTTTATCCTGTTGGTCATGAAGCGCAGCACAACCCTCCACCGGTTATAAATGCATCCAACTTGAGATAAGTGAGCCATCTATCTAGATTGGGCTGCGCCCAGAGGTAAGTTGACCTAGGTGGCGGGCTGTACGGAGGGGAATATCTGAAGAGTCCCACTCCCGAGAAACCATTTGCTGGAGCTCCGCTGGGAAGGGAAAAGCTCTGGATTGCTTCCGAATGCCTTGTAATATCATATCTGGCTGAGGGAGAGAGGAAGACTGAGGAGTCTGCTGCTCTGGTGTATCCGTCAAATGCAGCGCCTTGACAACTAGGGCAATCAGGGCTGGCAATTCCTCATTGCGAAACAGATGTATGTCCTGTGTTTCACCCTGGCCCTCTGCTGAAAACTCTCAGGGGGATCATTCCCCATCTTCGCGGTCAGACACCTCCCTGCTATCACCCGCAGAAGACAAAACCTCTTCTGGACCCTTTGCCCAAGCATCGGTAGCCCAGGAGACCTTTGGGCAGACGTGCATCTTCTCTGGAGATCTCCTCCAGCCTAGAGCACTTCCGGGACCCTGTGCCGGAACATGGAGAGACCTGAGTCAAGGAATCCCCAGTAGTCCCAGAAGGATCAGACCGCCAGAGACCCCAGGCTTGCCTAAAGAGGGCTAAAAACTGGGCATCTGAAGCATGCATAGGATCTTGCTGACTGAGTGGTTCCGCCGAAGAAGGACTTAGAAGCGGAGGAGGCAAAGGTTCTCTCGCAAGGAGAAGTCATCTGGAGTCCACTGGCACTTGAGGCAGTATAGCCAGACTGCTCTTATCCTGAACCCCCTTGGGCATTATCGCAGACGTCTCTCCAGGGTGAGCAAGGCACACAGGAAAAATCCCGTCCCTCAAACCTTTGTGCTTCTTGGTGCAGACCATGCACCGCTGAAGAGAAGGCATGCTGAAGGTGGATCGAGGTCACCGGCGATGACGAAAACTGTATTCTCACCTTAGAGCAGCTCAAAGCCTTCAGGACGGCAGTCCCAGGCAGGAGGTATCACAAAATGAATTTTCCTCACAAAAGCCTGCCAAAACTGAAGCAGCACAGCAAGATCCGTGGAAACAAAATGGCCACCGCAAGCACTGCCGTCGGGAACAGCTGCAGCACAGAAAGCTGCGGACATGCAGTAAAAATTTATCAGAGCTGCAAGTGGAGCTTAACCCTGCTTTAAGTAAAAAAAACACTTCCCCTAGCTCTATTCGGAGGAAGGTTGCCCCGAGAGTGTCCCGATTAGGAGTGGGAGGGAGGGGGTGGGGGTTAATATAACACTCACTGCGCCGGAACAGAAGAAGTTCAGGGGAGCCAAGGCAGACTTGACGAAAAATCAAGCAGCTGCAGGATGGTCTTGGAGAGGCTGCCGACGAAAGCTGAGGGCTCCCCTAGTTACCGGCACCGCAGATCCTCATGATCTGATGCCGGTTCCCCCTGTCAGAGAGAGAAGCTCCCATGGTCCTCCTGACAAGGAACCTAACCCCAACTCAAAGCTGCACAAGAACTGGGAAATCCAGAGGGACACCTCAAGTGCGCCCTGGATGCATCCAGCAAAGTTAGCAAAAAATAAAAAACAACCCCAAAAGGGCTGAGAGGAAAGGAAAAGAGCCCATCATCTGCTGGAGACAGAGAAATACTGGGGGTGCTCTCTAGGGGGGTGGGTGGGGGGTCAGCTATATACTACCAGGGAAAAGCCAATCAGGCGTCTGGTAGACTTTTATGTCTCTGTCTCCAACATCTGCTAGGGGAGCTAAACCCACTTGTCTGGACTGGTCTAGCAGGATGAGCTGGAATGAGGGTTTGTACGTGCACTGGGGATGTTTATGTGCCAAAACCATCTAAGAATGTATTCCAGTACATGGCGCCTACTCATGTTTATCTTGCTTGCATAGGGATGTCAGAACATACCCCGGAGTGGCAGAAGGGTGATGTGGTTTGCCACAGAGACATGTATAACATTGTCAGAAAAGGCCCGTGTACGTTTTCCAATTTTCTTGCAGACGTGCCCATTATTCCTACCGGAGATGCGTAATAAGGCCAGTACATAAAACATTTTCTGCTGTCTTCTACAATTCATCCTTGCAAGTGAGAGTGTATGTGTGTGTGGTTTGAGGGTTGCATGGCTGGATCTGGTCTGCTGATCTGCAATTCAGGGGGGACATGAATGCCTGGCCAGTACCTGGACCTTACGGATGACCACAGTGACACCAGGCGCTATTGTAATAGGGCAGCTATACAGCAGCTGTGCCAGGTACTGGGAGACCTGACATCTGTTTTGCCAGTATTTCCCAGACTGTGTCATGTGGCCTACATCCTTACTGGGTCCAGGATCTATGCAAGCTGTGAGAGTATTTATTTATTAGCTTTTATATACCACACTATTTAGCATCAGAGCTGTTTACAGGAAACGTGAACAGTCAAGCAACTTTACATAGAACAGGCATAAAACATCAAAACAGGCAACTTTACATTAACAGGCATGAACAGCAAATCTTGGTAACAGAGGCAGGGAACTACTAACATGCAAATGCGCCAACAAAAGGGAAAGGGTGGGAGGGGGAGGATGGAGAACTAAGTACAAGTTGTGATATACCTGGAGGCTGGTTACTTGCTATGATGGCACAGGGATCCCATCTCCAATGCCCACACAGGCCTGACCAGGGGAGCAATCCCACAAAGCGGAATGTGGGAAGGCAGGCAAGGTTGCTCTATAGATAGTGGATATATACAGACCAACATAAGCCAGGACAAAGAGGACATTGTATAGGACTGGTGTAGCCACATGTAGAGAGCTGCTATGAGAAAGGCCAGTACTCAGATATGTGGGAAACAGATGCCATAGCCAGACAGCCATAGGCATTAGAAGAGCATACAGTAGTTATGTCGCTCAGCAATACAATGCATCCTTTGGGGAACTGTAAAGTTAGTTTAGGTTTTTGTGAGGTTGGTAAAGGTCCATACTTAGCATTTTAAAGAGTGTTTTTAGAGATGACCAATGCAAGAATAATTGAGGAGTTGTTATACTGTCATGTACGTTTTGATGCAAGGTATGTCATGATAAGCATGTTAATAGCTACTCGATCTTATTATCTTTAGGGTGCACTGAGATTACTTTGCAGTGTTCAGTCTAGTTTGCATCAGCATTTATGTATTATCAGTATTTATGTCTAATTTGCATCAGCACAACACTGTCAGTAAGAAGAGCAGCTTAGGAGACGCATGTTTTAACCAAGGAGACATGGCCATCATAGGCATCCATGGGTATATCGCAGAGACAGGCAGGACTGGAAACATGCAACTTTCCATAATACACTGAGCACAGGGACATCCAAAATGATTGCTGCATTTACCCATGTCCTGTAATATTAGTGGGGATGGGTTTTTCTATAGCTCGTGTCTGCACCTGTGCGCATCCTTCACGCTGGATACGTGCACGGGCTGCTGAACAGCATGTAGGATGTGTCACTCTGGACATGTCTACGTGCCAATTCAATAACCGCAGGTATGTCTATATCCATGAATATGGAATTGGTATGGAATCATGCCCGTTTCTGATTTAAATGTGTCCACGGGCCAAGTGTGTATTTTGTAAAATCTGCCTCTATGTGCTTATATTTGCATCTGTTCTTTGGCTTACACAAATTTTCAGTTGTCTGATTTTAAGTTCTCATTAGTCTGACTGTAAAATAAATCCATCCATCCTTTGAAATGCTTCTACTTGTGCACAGGCAGGCAATTCACCTATTTAGTTTCTCTGCATTTTGTATTATTTATAATAGCACAGTTCTACAAGTAGCTCACTCCTTAACCTACAGAACGTTTTTTGAAAATTTACATCCATTGGGGCAACATTAAAAGGATTTATCCAGTTAGCAGAACCTGATAAGTCATGCTAATAAGAATGCGCAGGACCAAAACAAGTTTGGTTAGTCTTCATTTAAAACACAGTTTTAGTGATTTTTGTGTGCTTCCTTTTCTGTTTTTGTGCATACTGTTCTTAACTGTGAGCCTTCTCTGCATACTACAGCTTTTTTTTGGAATAACAAATCAATGGGGTGCATGTTAATTTGTAGGTCCAGATGTGTACAAGTGATTTGCATGCACTTTTAATTTTTAGGTGCCCAAATGAGTACCCCAGTGACTTTGAAATTCAAGTCGCTATTGGCTGAGAGGAATAGCGAGTGACACTATTTGGATAGTGCCTTTCAACATTTTTAACAGTGCTGTGCGGATAACAATCCACATAATTTAGGATAGTAAAGAAGCTGCCCAATATGCTATGCAGGCTGTCCATCCAGAAAGCAGCTGGATATAGCTACTATCAGAACAGAGACAGAGTTCACTGCAATATCTGGATATTCATCACAAACTACTATCTGGATATTGGGGCTAAATATCTGGATACTAAAAGGGTCATTTTGAAAGCTTTAATTTCACTGTGGACATCCAAAAACATACATGCAGAGATCCAAATCATAAAGATGTACCCAGAGCCATTTCACAAATGGTTTTTAGAGACATCTCAGGTGCAGGGATATCCAAGTAGACAGGGGGCATGGCAGAGGCATGTCTGGGATGGTGCAATGGATCTCAGAAATGTCAGGGATGTTTGTGACCCCATTAGACCTGCTCCAGGCGGGAATACTGCTCATTTTGGCCAAAGGGTTTAGAGAAGATGGCACCCCACCATCCCCAGTGCTCTGCAGGATCACAATGATAGCAGCTGTGGGATTTGAAGCCTGGTTTCACTGGTCCCTGCCCACTACTCTAACAATTAGTCTGTTCCTAGAGGTCCACAGTCTGGAATACTATTCTTGGGCTGTCTATGTAGACACCCCTGCAGACGTCCATATCGGGCACATCAACGTTTGTAAAATTGAACCTGAACTTGGACATGCCCACTTTTTTTTTCTCAGACATTCTGGCTTGGACACCCCAGATTGCACTTGGAGGTCATTTGTAAAATGTGTCTTTAAGTAACTACAGTGATAGGTATTTGAAGAAAACAGTTGTCTACTGTGAACGTAAGAACATAAGTACACAAGAAATGCCATACTGGTCAGACCAAAGTCCATCAAGTTCAGTATCCTGTTTCCAGCAGTGAACAATCAAGGTCACAAGTACTTGCCAGGTTCTCAAAAAGGTACACAGGTTCAACAATGCTTGTCCTGGGGTACGAATGGATTTCCTGGGTCCTCTTTAATAATGGTTTATAGACCTTTCATTCAGGAACTTGTCCAAACCTTTTTTAAATACAGCTACACTGACAGCTTTTACTACATCCTCCAGTAACAAATTCCAGTGTTTGTGGTTTCAATATTACACCTTTGTGATCAATTGCTGTTTCAGCTTCTAATGATACAGGCACCGTAGGATCTGGGGATTTTCACACATTTTTTATGTTTGTTTTACCTATACATTTTCTAGGCATGCTCTGTATGTACCCTAGAATATATTTATGCATGCAATTGATCGTATACATGCAAATTCATAGGTACCGTATACATCCATATGAGCAACTTGCACACACTTTAGATTTTCAAGCATGAATGCAAGCCCCGAGTGGGATCCTGTATATGTTTTCTTTATAGAGCACACTGCCAATTCTGTGCATTACCTGCCCTTCATAAATCCATTTTGATTTCTATGTAAGTGTTCCCAGGACTCTTCTCAGTCTTTCCACTAAGACTTTCACATAAATCTTTGTCCCCATTTATGAATAAAATTCGTTTAAAGTGATGCTCATATTACATATTTGTCCCTGGTTTATGTAATACAATAACTATAACTTCCATAAAGGAGCCTTCTGCTTTTCTTCTTGATATTCCACTTTAAGTCTGGAAAGTTTTGAAAAGCTTAATAATAAGTCTCAATAAATCTGTCTTGTCCTAGTGATTTACATGGAGACAGAGCAGTAATTGTTAATTTTATTTCTGTGTCTGTTCTCAGTATCTAGTCTTAAAACTCCTAATACAATTGTCTGAAGTTGTAATTTCTGGGGAACTGAAAGTAGCATAATACTCTAAATTGCTGAATTATTTCTTTATCTTTATATAGATGACTCCTGTGCTCTTAATACCTATAACGTTTAACTATTCTTCTAGCTATCAAATTTGTGCTAAGAAATGGTAACTTCTAATATCTTCTGAATATCTGGCCTTTTGAAGGAAGATTGACAACTCCAATTGCTGGTATAAAAATCACACAATATTTATATTTGCATGAGGTTTTATTAATAATAAAGCAGTATTGTCTTCTCTTTAATAAGTTGAGCTTCTTTTAATTTCATTTTCAATATCAGATCATTAATGAGCACTTGTCTTTTTCTGGCTAGCATCTTATAGATGCCCTGAAAGCATTTCTGTCTTCACAATAGTTTAGCATTATTCAGCTGTTCCCTATTTCAGTGTTCTACATGTATTGTGCTGTCACCTAATGTCTGTAGAGGAAACCTCCGTTCACATTTTCTATGGATTTACAGAAATATATAACATATTTTCTGACTGAGCAAAGAGAAGTTTATTCTGGGAAATTTGTCCCACTGTCTGAAGATCCTCCATATGGACAGACACAGTCCAAGACGTGAGGATTGTGGAAGACAAATTTATTTACTCACAAACCTAGGCAACCCAAGTAAATAAATTTGTCTTCCACAATCCTCACGTCTTGGACTGTGTCTGTGCTATTAACGTGAGTACTGCCTACTTCTTGGACGATCCTCCATATGGAGACATATTTATGCCTACTTTATGAAGTCAATTATGTACATGTTTGATATTTGACTTTATAAAATAGAGGAATAAGTGGTAAAAAAACACATCAAATTAAGGCATAGTCATTTATGTCAGCCCTATGGCTGGAGTAAATGGCTAAACCCTACATTTGTCAAGAAGGCATATAAATTATAGTATTTTATAATTTATGAGTATTCTTGGGTACTCCACCTATGCTTCGCCCAAACTGCCCATGTACACGTTATAGTGAAAGTATGTGTCTTCGGGATGATGTACGTACTTTTAAAATCGCAATGTAGTAGTCAGAAAAGAACTTGTAACAGATGCTCTCAACCCAGCTGATAGACAATTTGAGTATACTCACAAAAAGGGGGGGATGGGAAAGGAAAGAGCACACAGGTAAGAAGAGTAGAAAAGGTAGAGAAGATGTAATGAAAAGGATAGACAGAATGGGAGCACAAAGGAATTCAAGTGATTCAACAGAACAAGAAGAAATAAAAGGGACGTATAAAAGTAAATGATGAAACTGCAGGTGAGAGTCAGTAAGCTTGATGCCTAGCCCATGGAATAGTTGACCAATCCTAGATGGGAAGGCATAAATTGAATCATAAAGGCAGGGAATGGGAGGTCTGGCTAATGAAGTGATAAAAGCCGGACTACTCCCCACCACCACCTCTACTACTTTCTGACTGGTAACTTCAGTATGGATAACCTTTGTTGCATCCATTGAAGTGAAGCAGCTGATCATCACATCTGAGCTGATTTTCCCTAAGCATTTGGCTTTGAAAGCAAGGAATACAGCTTGGCACCAAGGACTTCTTTGTCTCCATAACAGTGGCATACCATAGGCAGAATGAAAAAAACAATACCCACCATATGGTAAGAAACCGAGGCCTTAGTTCCAGAGAGGTTGGTGGGTGTTCTTAAAAATTATCATAAGAATCACACCACCATCACATATAAGTGTTAAGGGAGCTAATCTATACACTAAAGAAACAATAAGATACCTCGGAGTCACGCTGGACCATCGTCTAGATATGAAATCACACATAAACAATATTGTAAAAGCTGTGTACTTCAAGATACGCACACTCAGGCACCTACGTTCCTTACTAGATCCAGAGGACTTCAGAACCATCTACCAAGCACTAATCTTACCACATTTCGACTTCGCCAATGCTATCCTGCAAGGACTCCAACAATCCACCTTGAGTTCACTACAGCTTGCCATGAATACTGCTGCAAGGGTTCTACAAGGAGCGTCCAAGAGTGAACACATTACACCTATCCTCAAGCAGCTCCATTGGCTCCCCATTCATGGCAGGCTTATGTTCAAGACCTTGATACTCGCATATAAGGCCATCAAGGGTATATCATCCAACTCACTTACTGAGCTCATCCAAACGGTACCACCAAACAGATCTAGAAGACAATTAGCGTTAAACTCTCTAATAACGCCAAAGGCCACAACAACATGTAGCCACTCAACAGCGAACAGAGCTTTCATGCTCTGCGCCCCAAAATGCTGGAACTCGCTACCGCCTGAAATCCGTGCCATAACTGACCTAGCCCAATTCAGAAAGGCCCTTAAATTTAACCTATTTATCAAATACTACCCTTGATGAAGTAAAACATATTAATCCCACCAAAATACTAGCACCCAGGCTAATGGCCTAACTTGGGTGGGAAAGTACACGAGTGAAAGCTCACATGCATGTGGAAAATAAGAGATAGAAATGCAGCCCTGGCATATAGTTAGGTGTGAGGGTTGCCCCAAGATATTGACTGGGCAGGGCTAAGCGTCATAGCCACGTAGCCTGCCCGCTGACCTCCTTAACTTCAGACTTTCACTTCTGCAGCGACGGAAGTGAAAATCCGGGGTTGGCCGCACAGCCGGAAAGCCGACGAGCCTAATCGGGCAGCAGCGATTTTGGATGTTGCCTAGTTAGCCCCAGTACCTTAGGGATAGGCAAGGGTTTTCCTTGTAAATGATGAAACTGGATGTTGCCTGGTTAGCCCCAGCGCTTTAAAGATAGGCAAGGGTTTTCCTTGCCTATCTTTAAAGTGTAGAACGCTAACCAGGCAGCATTCAAAATTGTAGCTATCCAGTTAGCGCCATTCCCCACCTCCGCTTTACCCCAGAATGCACCCGCACACCCTGATACTAAATCGGAGAGCACCGGGGCACGTAGAGGACTTAATTGGGCATTTTCAAAGGCACTAGCCATGTATGTATCTTTGAAAATCCCCAATTAAGGCATTTGCATGATTAACATGGGCTGTTAACCTTGTAAATGCCTTCGAAAATCGGGCCTTATGTAAATAGAAGGCCTGCCTCTTTAAATCAGTAAAAACAGGGAAAAAGCATAGTACAGCAGATTACCTACGGCATATAGGGTTCTAGTGGATAGGGCGAGTGATGCGCAAGGATCTACCTAGAGTACAAATAATTTCACAAGCCAAAATTAACCAAATGTGTGCCAAAGATAATTTATAAAACATAAATCAAGCATTAGTGTTTCTCAAAAGTACACAAAAAACACAAGCAGAGAAAGGCAAATCATAAAAAAAAAAAGTTCACCTAACATTCTATTGTTGTTAAGTGCCGTCGAGTCAGTGTCAACTCATGACGACCCTCTGGATAGCTGTCCTAAATTGTGTTCAGTCTTCAATCAGGCAGCTCATTGTTGACAGACTGGCATTCGTAGCTGCTGTTATTGTATCGATCCTTCTCATTGCTGGCCTTCCTCTTTTGCAGTGACCTTCTACTTTGCCAAGCAGGGTGTCTTTCTCTGATGATTTCTCTCTTCGGATGATGTGTCCAAAGTATGAAAGTCAAAGTCCTGTCATCTGAGCTTCTAAAGAAAGCTTAGGTTTGATCTCCTCTAGTACTGACTGGTTTATTCTTCGGGTAATCCATGGTATACACAGTATTCGTCACCAGCACCATATTTCATAGGCATTAATTTTCTTCCTGTCTATCTTTTTCACTATCCAACTTCCGAATCCATATGACATTATTGAAAAAGCCATAGCTTGAACAAGTCAAATCTTTGTATGGAGAGAGAAATCTCTGCTCCTCAGAATCTTCTCTAGGTCCTTCATAGCCATTCTGCCAAGAGCAATGTGTTGTCGGATCTCTTGACTGCTTGTTGCTTCTTTATTGATAGTTGATCCAAGTAGGTTAAAGTTGTCCACTATTTCAATTTCTTCTCCATCAACGATGAACTTATTGATTTTGCCATTTGGTCCTGATCTTTGTCTTCTTTACATTAAGATGCAGGCACATTTGACTATGTTCATTGATCTTGAGAAGCAAATGTTTCAGATCGTCTTCACTTTCAGTCAGTAATGTGGTATCATCAGCACAGCGAAGGCTGTTGATGAGTCTTCCACCAATCTTCACATCTCTGTTGCCTTCATACAATCCTGCTTCTCTGCATATAAATTAAACAGGTAGGGGGAAGTATGCAGCTTTGTCATGCACCTTTGCTGATTTGAAGTCATTCTATTTCTTCTTGTTCCGTTTGAAATGTTGCTTCTTGATCAATGTAAAGGTTGTACAAGAGAACAATCAGGTGTCTGATATACCCATGCTTCTTAATGTGGCCCAGAGTTTCTCATTGTTTACACAGTCAAAAGCCTTCTGTAGTCAATAAAGAACACATAGATATCCTTTTGGAATTCTTTTAGTCTTTTCAAGGATCCATCTCACTTCCGCAATGATGTTTCTCGTTCCTCACCCTTTCCTGAACCTTGCTTGTACTACAGGTAGTTCTCATTCCAGGTATGGTTTAGTCTCTGTTGAATAATCTTCAGTATAATCGTGCTGGCATGTGGGATCAGAGCGATTGTGTGAAAATTTCCACAGTCAGTTGGATTACCTTTCTTTAGTACTGGTATGAACTCAGATCTTTTCCAGTCAGTTGGCCATGAATTTGCTTTCCAAATTTCCTGGCAGAGCCTTGTAAGTAAGGTAACAGCTGCATCAGATTGCTGTAATACTTCTATGGGAATGCCATCAATAACTGGTGCTTTGTTCTTTGATAAAGCTTTCAATGCTGTTTTGACTTCTTCTTTCATCACCAATGGTTCTGGATCATAAGGAACAGGTTGAAAAAACTGTTGGTCTACTTGATCTTTATCATATAAAAACTCTGTATATTCTTTCCACCTTTTCTTGATCTTCTCAGCATCACTCAACATAGATCCTTGAGCATCTTTTAACATTCCAAATCGAGGCTGTAATTTTTTCTTTAAATCTCATAGCTTTATTAAAGCCGATCTTGTTCTTCCTCTAATAGTTTCTGCTTCTATCTCCTTGCATGCATCATTATAGTACTTCTCCTTGTCTTGTCTTGCTGCTCATTAACAGAGCTGCCAGAGAGAAACTCTCCCTTCGCGGCTCTGAAAGCCGACGCCGAGGGGAGTGATTCTGGGGGGGGGGGGCTCTGCCGGACAGGAGGGGGGGCCGTGGGACATTTGATTCTGCTGTTGCCATGGCGGAAGCGGCAGCAGCCAGTTTTTTTTTTTTAATTTTCCCTGGGCTGACGGGGGGAGGGGGGTTAGGACTGGTAATGGGCTATGGGCTGATGGGGGGGTTAAGACTGGTAATGGGCTATGGGGGAGGCTAAGACTGAAAATGGGGTGATGGGGGGTTAGGACTGGAAGTGGGCTGATGGGGGGTTAAGAATGGTAATGGGCTATGGGGGGCTAGGACCGGAAATGGGCTGATGGGGGGGGGTAGGACTGGAGGTGGGGCTGATGGGGGGTTAGGACTGGTAATAGGCTATGTGGGGTTAGGACTGGTAATGGGCTATGGGGGGGCTAGGACTGGTAATGAGCTGGGGGTGCTGCTAGGACTGGAAATGGGCTGAGTGGAAGGGGGGGCTTGAATTGCAAATAGCTGATGGGGATGGGGGCTTGGAATGGAAATGGGCTGAGTGAAAGGGTAGGCTTGAACTGCAAATAGCTGATGGGGAGGGGGCTTGGAATGGAAATGGGCTGTGAGGGGAGGGAGCTAGGACTGGAAATGGGCTGAGTGGAGGGGAGCTAGGATTTTACATGGGCTGATGGTGGGGCTAGGAAATGACTAGAAATGGGCTGATGGGGGGCTGGGATTGCAAATGAGCTGATGGAGGGACTCGGATAGGACTGGAAAAGGATGGGGGAGCTAGGAACGGAAATGGGCTGATGGTGGGGCTAGGATAGGACTGGAAATGGGCTGATGCGGGGACTAGAAGGGAGCGGATGCTGGGTGGGGCTGGAACTAGAAGGGAGCTGATGTTGGGTGTGGATTAGAATGGGATGGGGCTGGGAGAGTGAAATGGAGAGGGGAAAAATATTTTGTGTGGGAGGGAAGAAAAATCTACAATTGGCCGGGTATTGGGAGAGTAGTGGGGATTGAGGATGGAGGGATAAAATTTGAGTGGATGAAATAGGAATGAGGAAAGAGCAAAAGGAGAAAGATTAGTATGTTAAAGCAGATGTAGAGAGAGAATGGAAAAAAAAAAACTAGAAGAGAGAAGAAAGGACAAATGGACAGCAGATGATGGAGAGTTAGTAGAAGACACGAAGAAACCAGAAGAAAGTGGCTAGAGCAATTGCAACTGAAAAAAAAATTCACAAAAGATAGAAAAATGTCTCTTTATTTTGAATTTATTAACTGGAATATGTCAGCTCTGGGAAATGTTCATCATTAACGTCTGCGCTTTGTTTAGTATAAGAGGAAATTAATTTATAGTTGTATTTCTACAGTGTTGTTGTACATTCCAAGTTTGGCTTTTGGGGTTCCCAGCTTAATTATTGTCTTCCTGTTTCTAAATTGTGATTCCTTGTTTGGTGATGGTCTATGTTCTGCTTATGTAACTGAGCTAAGGTATTCTGTTTATGTAATTCCTATTTGACATTGCCACTTATTCTCTTTCCCCAGTAGGTCATGTATTCTTATTCTTTGAAATGTATTGGTTTAATATTTGCAGTGTTGCCTTTTGATAGGTAGAGTATGGTGCTTTGTGAGTCCTGGTAGTGCTGTTAAGATACGGCGGGTTTGCTATGGGTTTTAAATGGGCAGTGTTTGTAGTAGTTCCTAATGTGCCTGGCGGTTGGCACTGGATTATAGTAATGTAGAAATCTTTTAGTCTTTCTTTATCCATACACTCATTAAGAGGCATGTTTACTAAAAGTCAGTGTATGGTAACATTATGCAAATATGTATGCAAATTAGGTCCCTTATGCAAATGAGGCCCTGCACATGGCTCCGCACCCTCCTTGGGCCGCCCCTGGACTTAGGTAGTTTATTCCAGGCATATGAAGCAGCATGTTGGAATGAACAAAGTCTGAAGTTGGCAGTGACTGAGAAGAGTAAAGATAAAAAGGGATCTGCCAGGGGAGTGGAGTTTCCAAGGAGGGGTGTAGAGTGAGATAAAAGAGGAAAGATAGTGAGGAGCCACAGAATGAATACACTTGCAGGTCAATAGATGAAGTTTGAACTGGATGTGGAAACAGATAGGGAGCCAGTGAAGTGATTTGAGAGGAGGGGTTACATGAGCATAGTGACACTGGTGGAAGATAAATTGTGCTGCTGAGTTTTGAACAGATTGAAAGGGAGAGAGATGATTCAGAGGGACACGTCTGATGAGCAGTTACAATAGTCAAGAGGGAAGGAGACTAGAGAGTGGATAAGGGTCTTTGTAGTGTGTGCAGAAAGGAAGGTAATTTACTTATTAATCCCTCAATGTGGTAGGGCACTTGGAATGGGCTGTAAATTTAGCTGGTGTTATAGAGAAAGAAGCGACAGATTTTAGCTATCATGTTTACTCATTCCACTCTACTCATGATTTTATAGACCTCAATCATATCTGTCCTCAGCCGTAGACACTATTTTGAGTGAATGACAGCTATTTTGCATAAAGATTTATATATAGCAACCATAATGGGAAGGACAGGAATGGTGTATGAATGCCATTTTGAAGAAATGGTGGCTAATGGTTATCCTGTGAAGTCCAGTGACACTAACACTTATAGAGGCCATTTTGAATGGAATGAGACATCAAATACTTAATGGAGAGCTGAGTGGCCATATTAAGGTCGGGAAGAGTGTATGAATGGTCATATTGAATGGGTTCTCACTTGAAACATACAAGTTGAGCTGTCATGTGAGAAGGGTCAAAAACAGTTATTTTGAGTGAGCTCTCAAAACTGTATCTTCATTCACTACACTAGTTACAAGGCAATCATTTGAAGAACATCAATAAAGAAAGTTGTGCAGGAATTCCAGTATAGCATGAAGATGTGTATAAGCATAGTAGATACAAAACATAGGCTAAACATAGCAGATAGCATAAAACAAGTGTTAATGAAAAGGATAAAAAGAGATAACTATATGTAGTGTGCCTCTCGCTCTCTCTCTATATATATTGATATCTATATAGCTATCTATATATATTTATATAGAGTATATTAACAAAAAACACCAAAAATTTATGTACATTCTATGGTTGTGTAACTAATACATATATTTTGGCTCCTATCTACTAAGCTGCATTAGCTATTAATTTAGCAATTAAAGCATGCTAACAGCTAATATGGTGCTTTAGCAGTTTTGGGCATGTTTACTAAAAGGTAGTGTGGAGTTAGCGCAGGGTTTTGCCACAGTACCCTGGTCAGGCTGGCGATTGGGCAGGATAGGGATATTCCTAGTGTGGTGTAGCTAGAGCAGACTTTTGTGGCTTGTGCTACTTGCGCTTCATGCAGGTAGTGCGGAAACACCTCAATGGTGGCATTAGTTGCACCTTCAGACAGTTTGCCATATTGAAGCACAATAACTGCAGTGGAATGGATGTACCGACCACCCTGCAGTTAGCCCAAAGCCCCATGGCTGGTAATGTGGCCTACACATGGGTTACTAGCACAGGGCTTAGTAAACATGCCCACCAGTGTGGTAATTTCCTTATTAATCACTTAATGTGATAGGGAGCATGGAATGGGCTGTAAATGGGCAAAAATTGTGCCTTATTACAT
The DNA here is from genome assembly GCA_033557465.1 of Ichthyophis bannanicus. Lineage (NCBI taxonomy): Eukaryota > Metazoa > Chordata > Amphibia > Gymnophiona > Ichthyophiidae > Ichthyophis > Ichthyophis bannanicus. Next base: position 727,197,271 of record CM066036.1, on the reverse strand, counting down.
CTTAGCTGAGCAGATAACGTCGCACAGCTTAGAGTAGACACAGATGAGGGGTGATATGATAAAGATCTATAAAGTAGAGTGGAACAAGTAAATATGAATTGATTGCTCCTTCAAATGAAAAATGACTAGTGGACATGTAGTAAAGTCACAAAGTAGTACATTTTAGACTAATTTTAGAAAATATTTTTTCACCTGATGTATAATTGTGCTCTAGAATTCACAGCTGGAGGATGTAGTTAAGTTTAAAAAGGGTGTGGACAAATTAAGAACATAAGAATATAAGTTCTGCCATACTGGGTCAGACCAAGGTACATCAAGCCCAGTATCCTGTTTCCAACAGTGGCCAATCTAGGTCATAAGTACCTAGCAGATTCCCCTGAAGATACAGGTTCCACAATGCTTGTATGGGACAAGCAGTAGACTTCCCGGGTCCCCTTTAATAATGGTTTATGGACCTTTCCTCTAGGAATGTGTCCAAACCTTTTTTAAACCCAGCTACAATAGCTTTTACTACATCCTCTGGTAACGAATTCCACAGTTTGATTACGTGTCGAGTGAAAAAATATTTTCTCTTAATAGTCTTATATGGGTTACACTGTAGCTTCATTGCATGTCCCCTAGTCTTTCTACATTTTGATGGTGTAAACAATTGATCTATGTTTACCCAGTCTACTCCATTCATTAATTTATAGACCTCTATCATATCTCCCCTCAGCCATCTCTTTTCCAGGTTGAAGAGCCCTAACATTTTTAGCCTCTCCCTAAGGGGTATACTCCCATCCCCTTTAGCATTTTGGTGACTCTTCTCTGTACCTTTTATAATTCTGCTATATACTTTTTAAGATACAGCAAACAGAATTGCACACAATATTTGAGGTGCGGTCACACCATGGAACGATATAGCGTAGTTACTCACCTGTAACAGGTGATCTCCGGGAACAGCAGGAATTTAGTCTTCACATATGGGTATCATCAGTACCGATGGAGCCCGCATGGGAACGCTCCTCAGCATCCAATAGGAACGCTTTTGGGAGCATCCCACAGTGCATGCATGCTGCCTTCCCGCCTCTGTACCTCTCTCACTTCAGTTGAGTTTACAGCTGAGACCAAAGGAGAGAAGTAGAGAAAGAGGTAGATAGAGACAACTCCTAGAGGAGGTGGGTGGGTTGTGAAGACCAAATTCCTGCTGTTCCCGGAGATCATCTGTTACAGGTGAGCAACTACGCTATCTCCAGGAACAAGCAGGAATATAGTCTTCACATATGGGGACTCCCCAGCTGAAAGATGCCAAGGGGACACCCCAGCAAGCTGCGAACCCAGGTGAGATGGGTCATGCTTCCTCCCATGGACCTCAGGCATCCAAACTGTGGACGGTGGGTAGGAGTTGTATTAACTATGGAAGAAATGCTGAAGAACAGCCTGGCCAAATGAGGCATCCCAGTGGGAGTCCTTGTCTAAGCAGTAGTGGGCTGTGAAGGTGTGTACCGAAGCCAAAGTGGCTGCTCTACAGATGTCATCAATGGACACAGAACAAAGGTTAGCTGTTGAGGCTGCCATTGCTCTCACATTGTGAGCTGTGACATGGCCCTCGAGAGAAAGTCCTTTACTCTAAGTATAGGATATGCAATCTGCAATCCAATTTGACAGAGTTCTTTTGGAAACTGGAAGTCCCAAATGACTAGAGTCAAAAGCCACAAAAAGCTGAGAAGATTTTCTATGTGGCTTAGTTCTTTGGAGATAAAAGGCTAAGGCTCTTTTACAATCCAATGTGTGAAGATTCCGTTCCACACTAGAGACATGAGGCCTAGGGAAGAATATAGGAAGATAAACCGTCTGGTTTAATTGAAAAGGCAAAACCACCTTTGGCATAAAGTGAGGATGAGTCCTGAGGACTACTTTATCATGGTGGAACCTTATATAAGGAGAGTCAGCTACTAACGCCTGTAGTTCACTAATGCGTCTTGCAGATGTGATGGCAATTAGGAACATAACTTTCCATGAAAGAAACTTTAGGTCTGAGGTGGCTAAAGGTTCAAAGGGCGGTTTCATAAGCTGACCAAGAACAAGATTCAGATCCCATGCCACCGGTGGTGGTTTAATGGGAGGTTTTGTTAAGAGTAGGCCTCTCATAAATCTTGATACAAGTGGATGAGAGGAAATAGGTTGTCCATCGAAAGGTTTATGAAAAGCGGCAATAGCACTAAGATGGATTCTCACTGAATTGGCCATTAGACCAGAAGTTGATAATTGGAGGAGATATTCTAGTAGTGACTCTACAGGTACCAAAAGGGGGTTAAGTCCCTTTTGTGAACACCAGACAGAGAACCTTTTCCACGTAGAAGCAAAGGAACATCTTGTGGAAGGTTTTCTGGAAGCCAGAAGGATATCCTTTACTTGTTGAGAAAGGTTAATATCCTGGAATTCTAGGCTTTCAGTAACCAGGCCCTGAGATGTAGGGACTGGGGAATGGGATGCAGTAAGCATCCGTCCTCCTGAGATAGAAGATCTGGAGTATTCCCCAACTCCAGAGGAGTGGTTTGAGAGAGACGCAGAAGAAGAGGATACCACGTTTGTCATGGCCAACGTGGAGCTATGAGTATCATATGACCTCTGTCTCTCTGAAGTTTGAATAAAGTTTTGGGAATGAGGGGAATGGGTGGGAAGGCATAGAGGAAGTCCTGACCCCAGTGGAGTAGGAAAGCATCTCTTGCCTGACAGTTGTGAGCCGGGATTCTGGAACAGAATCGGGGAAGTTTGGCATTCTGTGGACTTGCAAAGAGATCTATATCTGGTGCTCCCCAGATTTGAAATACTCGAGCAAGCTGGTATGAGTGTAGGGACCACTCGTGTGGCAGCAGTATTCAACTGAGTCTGTCTGCTCATAAGTTTTGAATGCCCGGAAGGTATACTGCAAACAGGTGAATTTGCAACTCTCTGATGAGGGCCCATAGTCGCAAAGCTTTGTTGCATAGTGACAGAGAGCCTGTTCCGCCTTGCTTGTTCACATAGAACATAGCTACCTTATTGCCGGTTTGGACCAGAACTGTTTTGTTGCTGAGATGGGTCTGAAAGACTTGAATAGCATTGAAAATGGCTCTCAGCTCCATGAGGTTTATGTGAAGGGAAACTTCCTGTGAGGTCCAAAAACCATGAGTGAGGAGACCGTGCAAGTGGGCCCCCCAACCCATCTTGGACGCATCTGTTGTTATGGTGGCCTGATATAGAGGCTGCTGGAAAGGAGAGCCTACGAGATGGTTTTCTAGAGATTGCCACCATTGCAGGGACGAAATCAGATGTGTGGTGTTTTTGATCTTGTCCATTAACTGACCCAAGGCCTGTGACCATTGAGAGGATAGGGTTCACCGGGCTGCTCGCATGTGGAGGCGAGCATAGGGAACAACATGGATAGTGGATGCCATGTGTCCCAGAAGTTGAAGCATCTCTCGAGCAGTAAGGAATACCTTCATAGATGCTTGAGATGCCAGTTGTATTATTCGTAGACAGCGTGGCTGTAGCAGGAAAGCCCTTGATTGCCGTGTGTCTAGACGAGCCCCTATGAATTTGAGAGATTGAAAGGGGGTGAGATGAGATTTAGGGAGGTTTATGACCAGTCCCAAGTACTGAAGAATTCCCATTGCTCGAGAAAGAGCGAAGCTGGCCTCTGGAGCTGTCGATGCTCGAATGAGCCAATCCTCTAAGTAAGGGAAGACAAATATTCTCAGAGTCCTCATAAATACTGCTACCACTGCCATGCATTTTGTTTAGACTCTTGGAGCAGAGGCCAGTCGGAAAGGAAGAACTCTGTACTGGAAGTGTCTTCCTTGGACCAGGAATCAAAGGAACTTCCTGTGATCTGAGTGGATGAGAATATGCGTGTATGCATCTCTTAGATCTAGACAACATAGCCAGTCCTGACTTTGAAGGTATGGTAGAAGTGTGCAGAGGGAGATCATTTTGAACTTTTCTCAGAACAAATATTTGTTTAATTCTCTGAGGTCTAGTATAGGCCTGTGTCCCCTTGTCTTCTTTGGAATAAGAAAATAGGGGGAGTAAAACCCCATCCCCTGTTAGGGTATGGGTACTTCTTCGATTGCTCCTTGAGCGAGAAGTGATGTGACTTCCTGCCACAAGAGGTTGGTGGCAGGGGCCTGAGAATTGAACTGTTTTATTATTGTAGGTGGGGGCAAGTTGAGAAAATGAAGCTTGTACCCCAGTTGTACAATGGACAGAATCGTTTTCAGATTTTTTTTTGTTGCCATCTTTTGGCAAAATAGCATTGTCTTCCTGGAATGGTTAAGGGTTCTGGACCTTTCAGGGACAGAATGACTAAGTTCTCTAGGTAGAAGTCAAAGACCATGAGGGGGCTGGGTCTGTTGGGCCGGTTGAGCTCTTTGAAATTGCGGCTTTCTTTGCTGTCTGTTCTGTTGTTGCCCCTTCTGGGGAACACTATATTTGTAAAAAGTTTACCACTGTTATCCATGTTTATGTAGTAAGTTTGTAAATAGTTACCCCTGTTATCCAAGTTATTTGCCCTGTTATCTGTGAACTCATACGTGTTAACTGTACTGAGCATTTCTGTTCCATGTAAACCGCGCTGATGCCGAATAGTGCGGTATATAAGAGACTTTAAATAAATAAATAAACACAAAGCGGACAGTGGCTTTGATGGGTGTAAGATGGGTAAAGCTTCTTTTTCTTACCGAAAAAGGGTTTTTTGAATGATTTCTTCTTTGCTGGGTTGGCTGTAGACTTTCATAGTCTGTTCAAGGTAGTATTTTCAGATTCAAGCTGATTAGCCTTGTCCTGCCAGTCCTTGCCAAAGAGAGTTTCTCCTGTACAAGGAATGTTTCCCAGCTTTTCTTGAGGTTCTGCTAATACATTCAAAGCAATCAAAGGTAGCACGGTTCATGAATTTAGAGACATTCTGGGCGTGCTTGACCAGAATAAGGTAGTCTGCTCTTTTTTCCTCAGAGACACAAGGGCTAATGAGCTCTAAGTCTTTTGTGACTTCTTCCAGGAACATTCCCATATAAAGAATATAGGAACTGATCCTGGCTGATAGCATGGAGGATTGAAAGCATCGACGCCCAAAAGCATTGAGTGTCCTGGATTTCTGGCCAGGAGGATTAGAAGAATGTGTTTTAGCACTCTTGATTCTTCGCATGGCCATTTCCACTACCATTTAATGGTGTGGAAACTGAGTTTTTTGAAAACCAGGACAACTTGGCACTCGGTACATAGTGTCAAGGCGTCGGGAATGTGAAGATATCGTTAAAGAAGTTTCCCATATTCTCAACATCAGATCATGTAAGATCTTGTGAATGGGAAGCACAGCTGCCTCCTTGGGAGCCATAGGGTATTGTAGAATTCTTAATTCTTCAGCCCTAGGTTCCTTTTCTGGAATCACAGTGATTGCAAGGCCCTTTGCTAAATCACATATGAAATCTGGGAAGGACATATCTTCTGGAGGAGACATCCTGCGTTGAGGAGAAGGAGTTAAATCCTCTAGTAGGTTCGCTCTGGTACCAGTAGAATCGTCACAGTCATCGGAATCGGAAGACTCAAAGGCACTCTGTACCGGGTGCTCCCGTAACGCATGGTATCGGTACCGCTCGAAGTCAGTACTAAAATGTCTCGGTTCCTGATCTCTGATACCCGAGACAGACTGAAGGCTCGGCATGGGGGGAAGCAGTCCTGTCGAAGCAGATATGGTCGGTACCGATACCTGTTGAACCGTCTGTAGCGGTCTTAGCGGTACCAAAGCTGCTAAGAGGGACGCTAGACTGTGTTCAATTGCGAGGATTCTTTTATCCATCACGCCTGCTGATGCCTGGGTGTCGGTACTGGTGGAAGCAGCTACGACCCCAGAACATGGCACCAGTAGTTCTGCAGAGGTGGAAGCCTCTGGAACATCCTAGAGCCCCGTTAATGCTTTGGAGCCCGAAGACTCCTGCCGGGGCTGTTTTGCCGGTGAACTATCCTCGAAGGCAACGCCAGTGGTATCTCGATACTTTGAAGAAGATTTACCCTTCGAGGACCGGCCAGTCTTAGAAGACTTAAGTTTAGTTATCTGAAATCCATGGGAGGAAGATGAAGCCCTGGAAGACGTCGATGCAAGTGACATCGTATCCACGGCAAAAAGGGTACCGAGTTTTGCAGCTCTATTCTGCAGTCCCCTTTTGGTCATCCTCATGCAGGAGAGACACTCCATTGGACAATGTTCAGGACCTAAACATTTTAGACACCAATCATGGGTGTCAGTGACGGAAATAGTACCGCCACACTTTCAGCATTTTTTGAAACCACTAGTTGGTTTCTCCATGCCTAAAGAAAAGTGGTCCTAGTGCCCAAAATGGCGCCTAGCACCAGAAACAGGGGAAAGACCCCTGAAGAAAGTACAAGGGTTTGTTTTTTTTTTAAAAGAAAGAAGAAGAACCGGCGGTACCAGTAGGCATCGAATGAAGGTAGACGCGACCACAAAAAAACAAAGAATAAAAGGAAATTTTCTGCGGTGACAGGGTACACGTCCTGTCAGCTCCATGGAAAACGAAGAACTGAAGTGGGAGAGGTACAGAGGCGGGAAGGCAGCACGCATGCGCTGTGGGATGCTCCCAAAAGCGTTCCTATTGGACGCTCGGGAGTGTTCCTGTGCGGGCCCCGTCGGTATCGACGATACCCATATGTGAAGACTACAATCCTGCTTGTTCCTGGAGATAGAGGCATTACAATATCCTTTATTTTATTCTTCATTCTTTTCCTTATGATTCCTAGCATTCTATTTGCTCTCTTGGCCGCCTCTGCACACTGGGCTGAGGGTTTCAACATGTTATCTATGATGACACCTAAATCCTTTTCTTGGCTGGTGGTTCCTAATGTGGAACCTTGCATTGTGGAACCATAGTTTGGGTTGTTCTTTCCTAGGTGCATAACTTTGCATTTGTTCACATTAAATTTCATCTGCCATTTGAACATCCAGTCTTCCAATTTATTAAGATCCTCTTGCAATTTTTCACAATTCTCATGGGTTTTAACAACTTTGAATAATTTTATGCATTCTGCAAATTTGATTACCTCACTTGTTATTCCACTTTCCAGGTAGTTTACAAATATGTTAAAAAGCAGCGGACCCAGCAGATCCTTGGAGTACTCCACTATTCACCTTTCTCCATTGGGAAAATTGGACATTTAGCCATACTCTCTGCTTTCTATCTTTTAATCAGTTCCTGATCCACAATAGTACACTGCCTCTTATCCCATGACTTTTTAATTTTTCCAAAAGTCTCTCATGATGGACCTTGTCAAAGGTTTTCTGAAAATCCAGATACACTACATCGACCGACCCACCTTTGTCTACCTGTTTATTTACACCTTCGAAAAATGTAACAGATTAGGAAGTCAAGACTTTCCCTGGCTAAAGCCATGTTATCTGTCTCACATTAAACCATGACTATCTGCATGTTCAGAAATTTTGTTTTTAATAATGGTTTCTATGGGGACATGGGGGCGTTTCCAAGATGGTGGCAGCACTCCTAGCTGTGTAAGCACGTTTCTTTCATCATGGGCAAGAAGCGGAAAGGCAAATCAGGGCCGTTGCCCTCCCAGCCCTCTGCTGCCTCTTCGCCAGTTTCTGGTGTCTTTGGTCCTTTGGACACTTACCTTTTGCATGCCACACGGAGTTTAGATGTGGCTGGTGGAGAAAGCCGATTTTGTCGGAGTTGGATAGCTCGGGAGCTGCTTCGGCGTCATCATCCTCCCCAGTATTGAGCCCTGCACTGAAGGTTCTTCGCAGCCACACACTGCCAGAGGGTTTCCTGGAGGTTTCCTCCCCTGCATTGTCAGTGGAAGATGGTGCCTCATGTGGGCCAGGAAAAGGTGTGCCTGCGGAGCTGAAAAGTGGAGCTGAGAGTGAGCTCCCTTGTATTACATCCTCGGTGTCTCTAGGAGGTGTGTGTCTCGGGAAGGTTTCTTCTTCTGCCCGGCGGGTGAATTGCAGGCACATATGGAGGAGGCTGACCCAGCGCTGGACTCAGAGGTGGTGTTCTCCCTTCAACGGCCTGTAAGCTTTACATTGGAGTCTATATGGAATGCTATCGCCTCGTTAGGTGAAGCTTTGTTTCCCCAAATCTCCTCCTTAACTACTAAGGTTACAACAGCTATGGGAGCAGTAACTGTATTGGAAGAGAAAATATCTGGTATGTGCGTTGAGCTGGAAGGAACTCGGAATAGACTATCCAGCTTGGAAGATCAATCTGATATTTTGAAAAAGAATTTTCTGTCAGTGCATATGAAGCTGGAACAACTTGATAATCTTTCTCGAGTCCATAACTTGAGAATAGTTAATTTTCCTAGGTCATCCTCCATTAGCGCTAAAGATATGTTTAAGGAATATCTATTGGATGTTTTAGAGGTGTCCCCTGAGTTAATGCCACCTTTAGTTAAAATGTACTATTTACCTAAAGCGAAACGTACTACCCCGGCAAGAGATTCGGGGAGAGGTTTGCTGCAAGGGGATGTATTAAATGTAACTAATCTGTTAGAAAACTCTGGGTTAGATCCTCTAGAACCCTCTACTCTCCTTGTAACTTTTGCTTTAATGTCAGACAGAGAGTGGCTGTTGAAGCTTTTTTTCCGTAAAAGGAAACTCTATTTTCGTGGTTTTGCAGTCCGTATTTATCCTGATTTAGTGAGAGAAACACAGAAACGCCAAAGGGAGTTCCTTCTGTTACGATCAGGGGTCTTGCAGCTGGGAGGGCTCTTTTTTCTTAAGCATCCCTGCAAATGTTTGGTAAAGCACCAATCTGTTTCCTATGTGTTTTTTGAGCCTTCCCAGCTGCTAGCCTTTATTAGCGATAGGCGTTTAGAATCTTCCATTGACTCCTCCTAATGAGCTTATGTATTTATTGTCTGATTTGATGTGCTGTCATGTTTCTTGCATATTTGGTATTATATTTACATGAATGGTTCTCCCTTGTGTTGGGCTGGGGTGGTTTGGCACTTTGTAATTTTTTTGCTTATTAATATTGTAATTCTTTTTCTTGGTTATTATTTTGTTATTATTCTGTGTGCCAACCTGTTTCTTCAAGAGAGTGCTTTGTTGGCTTTCTTGACTTTATTGTTAAATTTGCATAAATATAAAATAAAAAAAAACAATAATGGTTTCTACCATTTTTCCTGGTACTGATGTCAGGCTCACCAGTCTGTAGCTTCCTCAATCACCCGTGGAACCCTTTTTAAAAAGTCCATAAACCTTTATTACAGTGGACATTGGGGAAATCTATTGCTATCTAGTAATGCAATGGTGCTCATTTTATGCCCATGCCATGGTACTTGCACCCCTACCAAACCACCTCCCTCCCAAACCCTTCTACCTCATCTCTTCATCTTATTTGAAGAACCTGACACCAAAAAAAAATTAGCACTGAGTCAAATGAAACCCAAGAATCTTTTTTTTTTTTTTTGAAACTTTTATTTTCATTTTGCAACAAACAAAAGAAACAACACACCAAAAGAGACAAAACAGGTATACAATAAGGAAAAGTAAACCCATTACCCCCCACCCCGATGCTTCTTCTCTACCCGATTATATCAGCATGTGAGCGCTTCCAATTAACAGTGATTATACATCAAACGATCAAAAGAGTATCTACAATACAGCATGATCATGGGACAGAGATATATACAAAGTTAGACAGTCAGATGAGAGCATTTAGCAAAATGTACATAGTCATTGAGCAGCTTCCATTGAGACCAATGAGAAGGAGTCTGAACGGAGGAAGCGAACAGACGAGGTATTTGTTCATATTTACTGTAAAGACAGGCATGATTCCACCATTCATTGGGGCTCAGATGGGAGCTAATTTTCCAGTATTACTTAATTAGGGAAATAGCAATGCCAAGCATAAAGTTCGAAAGGAGATAAGCCATTTTTGGGAGAGAGGGGATCCCCGCAATTGGGGCGAAGTCCCACTATCCTCCAAGAAAGGGGCTCCTGAGAGTGCGAGATAGACTAAATACGACCCCAGACCCGACGCCAGTAATACTGTAGTGCGGGATATTCATGCATAACATGAGGCAATGAACCAATGGCCGCAGGACGTGTCCAGCAACCATTGCCCTGAGTAGTGTTCCATTTGTCTAATCTGTGAGAAGTGTAAAAACACCGGTGGGCTAGAAAGAAGAGGGCCTGAGTGAGTGAGGCGGATCGGGAACCCGTGTCCCTCTACTCCAGATAAGGCTCCATTGCTCCGAGGTCAAAGTCACATGCAATTCTCTCTCCCATACTTTCTGCGCTATAGGGGTATCTCTAGTTATAGCATTACATAAGGTTTAGTAAAATTAGATGCTACACCCGGTGAACTACCGAGAGATCGGAAAGTCTCCAATCAACCTTATGTAGGGAATGCCGATGGCGGGAGTACTCTAGTGCTCCGAAGGCGATGCTGAAGTTGCACTGACCAGAGTCGGGAGTCTAAAGATTGCATAAGAGTATTAAAGGCACCTAAAGTGTCTAAAAGCATTGGTAGATAGTAGGAGTCTGATGGGAGAGTCATACCAGGGAAAAAGGTAAGAGGAATCGGTTTGCAAAGGCCCGCTTCTATATCTAGCCACACAGGTCTACTCGGTACTGGATCTTCCAACCAACGAGCACCTTGTTTGAGAAGAAAAGATTGAGGGAACACTTGAGTAAAATCGCCACCAAGTATTAATGGAGCATTGGCAGAGGCCAAGGCCAACTGCGCAATACTTGCATAGTAAGCAGGGTTGTCCACATTCGGGGCATAATGCAAATACACGTGAATTCACTATCTCCAACCTCAAGGTGTACACGGGCCCATCTACCCTCCTTGTCAGCGCTAATATCAGGTACAGTAGCATGCAAAGACTTCTTAACCAGAATGGTTATCCCGTACCATTTGGAAACGGTGGGAGAATAGGCAGCTACCCTGTGAGGCTTAGCATTGAGTTTCAGTGTTTTAGCAGAGTTTAAATGCGTTTCCTGAAGAAACACTAAATCAACATGCACATGGCTAAGATAGCTAAGGATTTTCTTTCCTTTGAGTGGACCATTAATGCCTTTGACGGTGAATGATAAGATTTTACATAAGGCCATTCAGAAAAGTTAAAAATTCTGAGCATGATAGCACACATAATTTCACTATATCCCTCAAACTGACTGTATCTGGCTGTACACATGACGTAGGAAAAATAAGCTAATATAATACAATGAAGCGCCCCACATTAACAAAGAAAACCGCAGTACGGTAGAGGAGAAGCAAAACCCCAAAATTACTGGCGACCATGTGTCTGCGGGGAGAAACCCCAGAGAAGGCCGAAATTGAAAAAACACATAACCTGTAGGACTGTGCGTGCTCCGAATCCGACCGAGGCACACATCATGAAGGGATAGGAGACCAAAAAAACAAAAGTCATATAGAGAAAGAAAGAAAGTCCAGGCTATTTCTGTGCTTGGCTAGGACCGCCGCATCGGGCCCTTCAAAATGGCGGATAGAGCCGGCAGATAAGAGTCCAAGATTTGGGATTAGCGCATCTGCTCTGCTTCTTTGGAGTCTAAAAATGTTGATAGTAGATCAGGATCTTCGAACGTCCTGGTTTGGTTGTGGAGAGTCACTCGGAGCTTCGCTGGATACAACAGGCCAAAGCGAGCCTGTAGCTGTTGAAGTCGAGGGCGAAAAGCAAGGAGTTTCTTCCGACGGTCAACGGTAGGCTTTGCCAAATCAGGAAAGAAGGAGACCTTACGACCTTCAAATTCCAAATGATGATTCGCTCGGGCAGCATGTAAAATTTGTTCCACTTGTTGATATCGTAGCAAGCTAAAGATAATAGGCCGGGGGGTCGTGCGGTTGAGCGCCATGTGGGCAGGAACACGGTGTGCGCGATCGATTTCCAGTTCTCTGTGAAAAGTGATCTTCAGCAAGGAGGGAAGAGTTTTGAGCAAGAATTCTCTTATATCTCCTGCTTCCACCCCCTCCGGCATTCCGAGGAGCCTCACATTGTTGCGACGGGCTCGATTATTGCTATCTTCTAACTCCTTTTGAAGATTCTGTATCTGGCGCTCAGCCTTGTCCAGTTTGCCCAAGCGCACCTCGTGCGAGTCGAGGACCCCCGCCATGTTGTCCTGCCGTAATGAAAGACTTTCAAGTCGGTCCTGGAGCACTCCAAAGTCTTCTCGCATGGCTCGAAGCGCTTCTCCATTGGACTGCACCAATTCCTTCACGCCGCGTATTTCCTCCAAAATCTCCAGGTGCATTTCGGGGTTTTCACGAAATGGGACCATCTTCTGTGGGGAGGACACCTCTGTTTTGGAGCGTTTTCCGTGAGAAGAAGAAGGAGACCCGAAGTCCAAGCGCGCTGGTTTATGGGCCGCCATCCCCCCCGAGGTGCCCCGGTCAGCTCGGAGCGAAATAGTAAATTTGTATAGGTATTAAGTCAGGATTCTAAGTAGGCCTCTCGGGAGCTTCAACGCAAAGCGTCCTACCCGCTGGACATCAGGCTCCGCCCCCGAAACCCAAGAATCTTAAGATTCACATATCCACATAGGATCTATTCCCTTTAACCATCACTTGCACTTTTTCTGATCTAACCTCTCAACCACCTGCCTCAAATTACACATTATTTTTTTATTCTGCAGACATCAACCCATGCTCTTGATGCGCTAATGCTTTATTGGCCTCAAATCCCTTGTGTGTTTCTACAAGGGCCTTTTCCCCAACCATCTTCTATAAGCTGAGATCAATGCTTCTGCCTCAGACCATTCACTGATATTCTCCTCCTGCACTGCACTAAACGCTGGGCATCTCTTTGTCCTCTTCAACATGGTGGGGCTCCAGCAGTGCACTCACTGAATGCACATTCATCTTGTTCATGGCTGCCACTGCACTTGTGCTACTCGTCTCCTCTCGGTACTTCTCCCCCATATTGTATTGCTCACCGCCTGGTCAATCAGATGGGCAGGCTTTGTAGTTATGCTGTCTCCAGTATCACATACCAACTGCCCTCTACCTGAATGTCCCTGACAAACATGTTTCAGAACCATGGCACCTTCTCAATAATCACTCCTTGCTCTGTGCCTTCAACAAACTCCCCTCTTGCCCCCCAGGCACTATCTCAAAACTCATCCACCTTCCATCCCAGGGCCCCACCTGCCGCAAGAAGTGAGGAAGAAAACCGCCCTAAAAGATGATGTAAGCACACTACCATGACAACTTATCATTTGTATAGTTCTACAAGGCATACATAGTGCTGTACATGTAAGAGACAATCCCAGCTCATTAGAGCTCACAATCTCTGCAAGACAGACAAATACAACAAACAAAGGATTAGGGTAGAAGGTACTGAAAATGATTATAACACATATCGGTGGTAAACAGAATAAGAGGGAATCAGGATTCAAAAGCAGTCTCAAATTCTACTGGCTGTAGGACCCTGGGGTCTCCCAGCTACCAACATACAGGTAACTACCACAGAAAGCTCTCCAACATGGAAGACCCCTGTACCTAACTGCATTGCCACATTACCAGGAGTAAAGTGAAAAAGTAACTCATGAGATTAATGTTTTTTATGTTTATTTGGTTATTTGATGTACTGTACCTTCATTACACCAAGGCGGTTTACAGTTACATAAAAATGTAAAGTATGACTGTATCAGAAAAAGAAAAGAACTACAATATGTGACAGAATAGAAACAATGCAATCACACACAGAGTGAAGAGAAATGACAAAAGGCAGAGGGCCATAGAGGGTTAGGAGATAGTGGGAGGCAGATCGAATGCACAACAGAGAAGGTGAGTCTTTAGAAGGTTCTTGAATTTGGGAAAGGAGGATTACATAAGATATGCCATACTGGGTCAGACCAAGATCCATCAAGCCCAGTATTCTGTTTCCAACAGTGGCCAGTCTAGGTTATATGTACCTAGCAGTTTCCCCAAGGGACACAGGTTCCACAATGCTTGTATTGGTTCAAGCATTGATATCCTGGGTCCCTTCTTAATAATGGTTTATGGACCTTTCCTCCAGGTACTTGTCCAAACCTTTTTTAAACCCAGCTACACTAACAGCCTTTACTACATCCTCCAGTAACAAATTCCAGAGTTTGATTACACGTTGAGTGAAAAAATATTTTATTTTATTAGTCTTAAATAGTTTACCCTGTAGCTTCATTGCATGTCCCCTAGTCTTTCTATATTCTGATTCCTGGTGGAGAGCAGAGGGGAGGAAGTTCCAAAGGGAGGGATCCAGGAAGAAGAAAGCAGAATGACGGGTGGTCTGAAGGTAAGCACGTGGTGGAGACAGGAGGACCAGGTGGTTGACATGAATTGAATGAAGGCTGTGGGTGGGGGTGTGGAACTGACGCAGGTCTGTTAGGTATTGTGGCATTTTGACATGTATGGCACAATGGGTATAATGTTGAAATGTATTAGGCACTCTATTTTTCTAAAAGAGCACCCCTGATAAAGGTGCAGAAGAAACCAACAAAACATCATATTAGGAAGTCACCCAACACCCTAAGGAAACCAGTGCAGAAGCCCAACCCAGCCCCAGGACACACAGGTACACCTATAAACCATGCCACCCTTCCTAGCCCAATCTACCTCCTAGCACCATTCCTAACCCTTTATCCCCCCACCACCGACACACTCCCCAAACACCCCATACCAAGCATCACAACCATCCAAACTACAAACACCAACAAACCCCCTCTACGTGGAGCAACACCCACACACCACCCACACCAATCCACACCCCCAATCCCCCAAACAACAACCCTCTCTCCATCACACTAATAAATGCTCGCTCAGTCAGAAACAAACACCACATGCTCCAAGACCTGATCACAACCAAAAAGATTGACATCCTATGCATAACTGAAACATGGCTAACGGACACCGACACTGTGCTCATGAACCAACTAACACAAAATGGATACAGTCTTCATCACTGCTCTCAAGCCCACACCAGAGGAGGAGGAGTAGCCATCATTGTGAAAGCCAACCTCCACCTCAGAAACCATGCCTTGGAAACAACCAATGAAGCGGACATACTCACCCTCACCAACAAGCACCTCTCTATATGCCTAATCTACCGAGCGCCCACCCCAAGCACCGACCTATCAGGCATATTACAACACATATCAGAGAGTTCCATCTCCACAAAATAGCAAATAATCCTCGGAGACTTCAATCTCCCAACACTCCAAGACAAATATGCCAAAGCCTTCATCAATGCCATGGAAGCAATGAACTTGACCCAGATCATACACGAACCAACAGACGAAAAAGTGAACACACCTGACCTCATATTCCTGAACTCCCAAAACGCCACCTCATACAAAAACCCAGAGATCACATGTGTACCATGGTCAGACCACTATCTTATCAACATCTCCCACTTCTACCAGCACAACAGCGTCAAATAAAACAAACAACATACAAGAAGGTTTAAACCATTCATCAAAGAGGATTTCCTGGCACAAATACTACCTAAACTCCAAACAAGCTCCACCAGTATCAATGACCTAATCCACAACTGGAATACTACGATCTCCTCTGCATCCTATGCAACAGCAAAATGCACCAAAACCAGACATACCTTAACAAAAGCCCGATGGTTCACCCCCAACCTACGGAGACTAAAGACCTGACTCAGAAGAGCAGAGAGAAAATGGAGAATGACCAAAAAAGAGGATGATAGAGTAAAATACATGAGTGAACTAGATGCTTACCACACAGAAACCAATAAAGGAAAAAGGACCTACCACTCTAAGATCATAAACACCTCAATAAACAAACCACGTTAGCTCTTCGAGATTGTCAAGAAGCTAACAAAAGTACCCAACCACTCCAACCAGCTACCAAACATCCCGCCAGAACTATTAGCATGCCAATACAAGCAGCTCAACAACCACAAAATCCACAACTGACTGCAGAGACAGCAACCTGCCCTACTTCCACAGACACAGACTGGAGCACATTCAAAATGATCACCAAAGAAAACATAGAATCCACCATCTCCTGCCTAAACACTACCACCTCTCCACTAGATCCCTGCCCTGCAGAATGGATAAAGAAATCCAAGGAGGACATAAGCACACCCCTAACCCATCTTGTTAATTAATCCCTCAGGCAAGAACACATGCCAGATGTCCTCAAAACCTCCATCATCCGACCAACCCTAAAAAAACACAACTTGGACCCCCTTGACCCCGCCTCCTTCAGGTCTATAGCAAGTCTTCCATTCACCACCAAAATCATTGAGAACATAGTTCAACAACAACTTCAAGAACATCTGGATGCCAGCAACATACTAGACCTGCAACAACATGGTTTCCGTCCATTCCATGGAGTCGAGACCCTCATGACTTCACTAATGAACACCCTCATCAAGGGCACACAGACCAAACACTCTGGATATGCTATGATCTTCCTGGACATATCTGCAGTCTTTGACACCATCTCCAACAACATCCTCCTACACAGGCTCCAAGAAATTGGCATAAAAAACGCCATACTTCAGTGGTTCCACTCCTACCTGACCAATAGACAACAACTGATCCGCACAAGCATAGCAACCTCCCCCCCCTTTCAGCAACACCAAGGAGTACCCCAAGGATCCACACTATCCACCATGCTCTTCAACATCTACCTGCAACCACTCTGCCCGATCATATGTGCTCATAACATCAACTACCACATCTATGCAGATGACATTATGCTCTATGGACCAATCACAACCACCAACTCAACAAACAATCACCTATCAGATTGCTTCATAGAAGTCTCCAGCTGGCTACAAAGGAACAACCTATCCATCAACATAAAAAAACAGAAGCCCTCATAGTAACCAAGGACCCAAACTTCACACCACCACCACACCTCAACTTAGGAACCATTCAAATACAAATACAACCACACATAAAATACTTAGGAATCATCATAGACCAAGCGCTCACACTCAAGCAATAGATCAAAAAGACTACCGGAATAATATTCCACAAGGCAAAAACAGTACAATGCCTCAGGCCTCTCATTGATCCACAGGACCTCAGGAGAGTCATGCAAGCTATGACGCTCCCCCACCTGGACTACTGCAATATAATCTATCACGGACTACCCGCTACCCACACCAACCCACTATGAACTGCCTTAAATACCACAGCAAGAATTATCCAGAAAGCAAAAAAACAAGACCACATCACCCCAGTCCTGAGAGAACTGCACATACTCCCTCTTGAAGCAAGAATCAAATACAAATCAGCCCTACTTATCCACAAAGCCCTCTATCAAACACAGACTTCCCAGTTCCACACTCTACTGCCCCAACCCACCCACAACAGAACAACCAGACAAACCACCAGCAACACCCTCACCATCTCCCACGAACAAACCAAATACAATCAATGGACCTACAACAGAGCCTTCGAACTATACGCACCATCCCTTTGGAACTCCCTACCAAGTCAAATCAGAAACAACAGAGATCCTTCAACATTCAGAAAACAGCTAAAAAACATCCTATTCCAGGAATACCTCAGACCAGAAACAAACATCCATCAATGACTACCCCACCAGACCCCCTAACATACCCACAGATCTACCTACTAAGAGACTGATGTCCATGGTTTAAGTCCTTAATGTCTGTCCAGATCATTAATGTTGGCCTCCCCGGTTACAGCCCCTCCACTCTAGAATTGATTACTGCCCCCCCCCCTTTTTTGATGTTGGGCCACTTTGACCCAGTGAAAAGCGGGATATAAATACAGTTAAATAAATAAATAAATAACAGAAGATGATCGACTAGGTATAAAAATCTAGTGTATCTAAAGAAACCAAACACCATATTACCTGGCAGGGTCCCAGCATTCAGAAAATGTCTGAACAATCTGGGACCCACAAAAATATTTTTTTCATTAGCAGACCTCCATAAAAATTGACAGTGAAACTATAACTAAAAATTACTATACAATGCTATGCACAACTGGTACACAGAAAGAAAATATTTATTCCTAGATATACTACTTCTAGAAACATCCAGAAATACTCAGACCTATTCACCCAAAACAGCTAATTTTTATGATGGAAAAAATAATTTCAAGCTCCATTCACAATCAGATTCCAGGGCATAGGACACCACAAGTATTATAGCCTCCATCTCCTCTTCTTTAGACTGCTGCTCAAGCAACTGGGTCAAGTTCAAAGAGTCCATTATCATGCTCTCTTCTACCACTGAACCAACCTCATCGTCCTGCTTCTTTCCAGGCATATAAAAAATCATGGACATTGGAGGAATTGCATTAAAAGGAGCATTTTATATCTCTATGTAATACTTCTTCCACGTTTCTAAGGCAAAACCAAAGATGTACTGTAGAAGGAAGATTCAAATATCTCAAATTCAAATGTCTCTCATGGCTCTCTAAGATTTTAAGTTGAGTATGTGTGGATAAAAGAGCTCTGATAGCCAACATTCTCCCCACATTACACTCTTCCACATGTTTTCAAGGACCTCTCTATTGTAAAGTATGAGATTGGAACACTGTCCGATGTTCCTCTGCTTTCCCATGAATTTCCACAATAGAGTTTGGTTGATCAACACACCCAGTTTATCAGAGACAGTTTCTCCAGGATAATAATTGCAGTCCAAATGGCCTTTAAAGTCACCACCACTGGCTTTAGAAGCACAGACTGTCTTATTCATCCCCCATTTGCTACATACTCTCCCTGTTTACTGTCTCCAGGATCTTCAAATGGCATTGAAACTGACCCAGTAAACGGCTCCCCAGTCAGATTCTTATTCTTCATTTCAACACAGGCACTCAGCAGGGGCATCAATACATGGACCCCAGCAAAGTGGGAGCCAACACCTCTGGAGTTCCACTACTTGCTCATTCATTCAGCGTATTTGCAAAACATCTCTCTGTAGCTGCAGGTTGTCCACAAGCACCTTGAGAAGCTCTAGAATTAGAGGCTGATAGGAAATAGCAACTTAAGGGCATAAAGTCATTTCCAGATCATGACACTATGCTGATTCTATGCTCATGGCTCCAACTGCCCTGCTAATGGAGCATCTACTGCTCTCCAAAGAAGCCATAGCAGTCAAAGGGGAGCACAATATAAAATTAATTAGCAGCAGTTGGTGAATTGCTGTGCATCTCTTGGGGGAGAGAATAAGTGTCCCCCTCAAGTTTTGCTGAGTACCTTCACGCGATGAACCTGTAGGATAAAATCTCTATCAAATCTCAGAAAGGCAACCCTGAAAATGAAGTATGATAGAAAAGAAAAAGAAAAATGCATACTGGATGCATGTTGCCCAGGATAAAAAAGATACCCGCCCATAGCTTATGCACTAGGCTATATAGCTTACACACTAGGCTAATGAAGATGGTAGCAATAGTGCAGTCACTGCAGATGCAGATAACATCCCTGCCACAGATAAAGGTGTGAAACCAAAAGTCACCAAAAACTAAGTTGCCCCTGCAAAAACTATTTTTCATTTGTAGGACCAAACCGATAGAAGGGAGCACACAGACTCACCCTCACAAAGTGGTTGTGTCCATTTTAATTATAATGGGTTCTCAAAAATATTAAAGTATTAGAAAACACTTATATTTATAGCAGCAGTTCTGAGAAGTGTAGAATGCAATCAGGAAAATCACGACGTGCACGTTTTGGGTCAAATCATCACCCTGTCTCAAGTGCTGTAATTCCTACAATGAAGATAAACTGCCACAAAATATCACAACCTGAAATGTTGGATTTTCAAGTATCAACTATGTAAATGATTGACTGATTCTCAAAGCCAGTCAAAGCAGAACCACCAATGAGAAAAGGGAAAACCCCATCGTCACCGGGGAAGCCCTTTGTTCATTGGATAAAGTCAGACCAAACTGAACTAATCGATCTCCTGATTTAAAACATGGGGGTGTATAGAATTCAATGTGTAAATCCAGCATTGTTCTAAAAATTGTAAGCGAGATGTTCCATCACCCCCATGGGTTTCCCGAGGGACATGATCGATGACTCTCCATTTTAAATCACTGAATTGGTGCTGGTAAATCAAGCAATGGTCCTCTATAAGTGCTGAAGAAACTTGCAAACGTAGTCGAGAAGCATGTTCTCCTAATCTGGTCTTAATAGAATGAATAGTGCGTCTTTATTTGGTCACTATTTGTGGTTTCCTTTTTTGATTTGACAGATAAAGGTGTGGCAGAAGATAAACTGCAAAAAATGCGTAGTTACTCACCTGTAACAGGTGTTCTCTGGGGATAGCAAGAATCAGTCCTCACATATAGGTGAAGACGACACCAACGGAGCCTGCACAGAGCAAATCCCTAGCTTTCAAAGAAAGCTTTTGGGAGATGCTACCACGCATGCGTGGTCCCCTTCCCGCCCAAAAGGAGCCATCTTGCTCAGTCAAATGACATATTAAAGACGGCAAAAACAATCACTGAAGATAGGAGGACTGCAACTCCAAGGGGAGGAGGGAGTGTTGTGAGGACTGATTCCTGCTGTCCCTGGAGAACACCTGTTACAGGTGAGTAACTACGCTTTCTCCAGGAACAAGCAGGAAATCAGTCCTTACATATGGGACTCCCCAGCTACAGGCTACCATTAACCTATAGCCCAAAAAAGGCTCCCTCATCAAGAGACGCAAGCAGCTGCAATGAAAAACTCTGCTACCAAAGGAATTAGCACTCCAGTAGCCTGAACACAGAACGGTCGGAGGACAGGAGTTGCCTAGACCCCAAAAAGGTTACGGAGTACAGCCTGGCCAAAGGCAGTGTCCCATCAGGAATCACTATCCAGGCAGTAATGGGCTGCGAAGGTATGAACTGAAGACCTGGTGGTGACCTGGCAGATGTCTGCCAGGGGAACGGAGCACAGATGAGCCACTGATGCCGCCATGGTCCTTACCTTGTGAGCCGTGACATGGACCTCCAATAGAAGCTTTGCTTCCTCATAGGCTCGGGTAATACAGTCCACCATCCACGTGGACAGCATATGCTTGGTCACCTCTTCCCCCAGCTTAATGGGGTCATAGGACATGAAAAGCTGAGAGGCTTTCTGATGGCCCTGAGTACATTGAATGTAGAAGGACAATGCCCTCTTACAGTCCAGGGTATGTAGGATATCCTCAGCCTGACCGGCATGCAGTCTGGGAAAGAAGGTAGGGAGGACCACCTCCTGGTTGAGGTGGAATGAGGACACCACCTTCGGAAGGAACTTGGGGTGCATGCAAAGCACAACCCTATTCTTGTAGAACCTGGAATAAGGTCTCTCCGCCAAAAGGGCCTGAAGCTCATTCACCCTTCAGGAGGAAGTGAGCGCGACAAGGAAAACTACCTTCCAGGAGAGATAGCGGAGGTGACACATAGCCATCGGTTTGAAAGGCGGCAGGGTGAGCCGCCCCAACACCACATTGAGTTCCCATTCGGTCGCCGGAGGGTGGACCGGGGGCTTAGACAGGAGTACATGAAAGAACGACACTCAAGCAGAAATTACTGAAAGATCAGTAAAGAATACTACAGGAGATTAAAATCATTAATGAAAAGTGCTTTAACATCACAGAATATCATACAAGCCATCTATTTGCCAGAAATTCCCATACTCTCATACAGCTTTTTGGATTTTGGACTGGCCTCTTAAAGATCTTAAAAAGCTGGAAATGTGAATGAGAACTCCTCCATGCCGATGAGGTAATTTACTAATTTACGAGTTCAAGAACCAGCTTATGCTGAGGCTGTACATCGCTAGAGCTGAAGGCTGGCTAGACCTCATAGAGATTGATTATACATCACTGGATCCAAATACACAATATTATGATAGTATGGGACTTACTCTGTAACCATGGTACAGGATAGAGCTTATCCTGTGGAGTTTTCTCCTATATTCTGGGGGGGGGGGTTCAGTTTTTCCTACACATGTGAAGGCTCATTTGGTGTTATTCTCCTAAGAAGTGCTGCAGTTATACTGTGTGTACATTTACAAATCTCGGGTATGTCTCTTTCCTTTTTAAATGGGTAGTTTTTTATAAAGC
The DNA here is from genome assembly GCA_033557465.1 of Ichthyophis bannanicus. Taxonomy (NCBI): domain Eukaryota; kingdom Metazoa; phylum Chordata; class Amphibia; order Gymnophiona; family Ichthyophiidae; genus Ichthyophis; species Ichthyophis bannanicus. The sequence continues at coordinate 727,175,224 of CM066036.1, read as the reverse complement.
TTTTTGTTTTCATGGGTTGCCAATGTCTTTTATCTATTTGTTTTAATATATCTTTAGGAAGGGCTCCTCCTGTGGTTTTATTTTATTATTCATTCATTTTTTAATTACTGCACCTGTCTTTCATGGATTGATCTACCTCCATTGAGGATGTTCTTGTGTATTTATGTTTTTTTAATGTCACTAACCTTTTCTTGGAATTCTTTTTTTGGTTTCACCTTTTAGGGGTCTCTAATACCTTTGTGTTGATGTGGAGCCTGATTCTGGAAGCGGGATATCCAGGCAATCCGGACGTCCCCGCTGAAGATGGGACCATTAGGACTTTGATTCTGGAGCCAGAATTGGGCTCAAGGACGGCCCGGCGTGCCCCTCTGGCCTACAGGGATGTCCTTACCGCAGGTGCCCCAGACTGCCATGGCTCCAGACTCCAAGATCCCCGCCACCCGACCCACAGCTGGCCTCTTACAGTTCAAATTGGGCGGCAGGGACCCCCGCACCCGGCCCCAGTTGTGGCTGCTGTGCCCCGATTCATTGAAAAAAAATGCTTATACCATCTTTGAGGTGGTATAAGCAATACTGCCCTGTATGTGCTGCCAGGCGGTCTGCCCCTTCTTCGTCCCCGATCCTGCCCCCTCTCTCCGGCTCACCCCATCCTGAAACACAGGATGAATGGGGAGATCTGGTGGGGGAAAAGGGTTTAGGTGGATTGCGGGGCTGCAAACATGTTATAGAATGAGGGTCATTGTGTGTGTTTCTGACCATACTAATGATGATTTATTTATTTATATGTTACCCTTGAAGCAGGCTTCGGCCGAAACATGTTGGGTTTTCTGATTTTTATTTTTATCAATCTTTGTATGAGGTTATGCTTTTATGAATTTATGTAATAAATTTATCTGAACCTTTATCTGTTTTTATCATCAGTGTTTTTGTTGTTGATGCAGAAAACTAACCCATTTGAAGAAATTGCCCCAATAGCATTTGACTGTGGATCAAGAGTTGGACTGATAACAGAGCCTGTAGAAGGTTTGTTTTCAGCTTGTCCTTCCTCTTACCACTACATTGCACAAAAACTGGAAAACCACTCTCAAGAGGAGACGTATAGAGCAGGTCAGAACATTTCTAGTAGTCTGCTGTCATTTTGCATCTCCTACTTCTGAAAAGGTTAGAGATGTTCTGAGGCAGGCATAGCCTTTCCTCCTAAGTTTGCATGGATATGTGTGTATTTTATAATAAACAGTAGGCACATTTCTCACAGATTAACCTGGCTCCACCCAACCAGATGTGTACTTATATGCATGTGTACCCCTAAGCAATTTTATAACCATCTATTTATGCACCTAAAAGAATCTTTACATGCAAAAAAGGCATATAAATTACCCCCCATAGATGGCATTTTCAAAGATGTGCATGTACTGTATTTTTCTAAGTAAAATAAGCAAGTAAAAGTAACCATTCCTAGCAGTTTTCAGTTCATTCCATTTTGTAGCTGATGCACAGTTTGAACATCACTGCAAAGATGACATACATTATGATAACTAAATGGTATCACATGGAATATGCTTGTTGACCTTTATTTCTACAATAAAGAGAAAGTTAAAATCACAGGCATAGATCAGAAAATAGAAAATCACAATATAAATAACACTGCTAGGCAGTGCAAATTATCTCTAGAAATGGTATCAAAAGGAAGTAATATAGTTCCAGATCTGAACTTTAGGTGCTCACTTCTTCTTGAGACAGGAATAAAGAATTTGTGGCATCTCTGTTGAATTCTTTTGCATGTAGAATGCTGAAGCTGAGAAATGTCTGTGCTCTGACCTATAGCATCTAGATAAACAAAGCTTGATGTAGAGCTGAATTTGTGCCATGTAAGGTTAAATTAGACTTACCTGCTAATTGTTGTTCCTTGAGGAACTCCAGTCTAGTCCCGAACCTCTGGGTTGTGCTCCTCCTCCAGCAGCTTGGAGACTGAGAAATGTCATTCTTTTGTGATGACACTGGTATATCATCCGAGGATCCGCTTCCTCACTCCAGTAACCTATTGACAAAGCAAACTCACCGGAGCAGCAATTAAATAGTAAACACACTAGAAACAAACTGTAACTAACTGAACTATTACTTTTTAAGGGAGAAATTATCTCTCTTACTGATCTCCCCCTATTTCCTCCTAATCTTTGTTAGAACCGCTTAGGCCTGCCCTCCCCCTTTATGGAGGATAGTGACTCCAACCTAATCTCCATGCCTAGAAGCTTCTTCGTCTTACCTGTTATATATCATTTGCTTCAGGCACTAGCTCACAGAAAGAAAATACTCCAGGAGGGATACGGGACTAAACTGGAGTTCCTCAAGGAACAACAATTAGCAAGTAAGTCTAATTTAACCTTCCTTATTGTCCCTCCAGTCTAGTCCCGAACCTCTGGGGATGTAACAGAGCAGTAAAAGCAATCAACAGGAGGGATCTGCTAGACCAGCCTGAAGCACTGCTGATCCAAAACACATATCCCTTTCTGCCTGAACATCAAGACGATAATGTTTGCCAAAGGAATTCAATGATAACCAGGTAGCTGCCTTACAAATTTCTACTGCTGGTACTAAACAGAACTCAGCCCAAGACGCCGCTTGTGCTCTAGATGGATGAGCTCTTAGGCTTTCAGGTACCTCTTTATCCTTCAAAACATATGCAGACGCTATGGCTTCTTTAATCCACCTGGCAATGGAAGCTTTTGATGCTGCTTCTCCTTTTCTTGGCCCTCCAAACAGGACGAACAGCCTATCTGACCTGCAGAAACACGCCGTCCTCCTGATATACTTCTTTAATGCCCTACAAACGTCCAAGAGATGTAACTTTCCAGCAGAGGAACCCTCCGCAGACTCACTGAACACCGGTAATGAAACCACCTGATTCACGAGAAACGCTGAGACCACATTGGGCAAAAAGGACAGCACTGGTCTCAAAATCACCTTCATATCATAAAAAGTCTAAAATGGTTTCTTACAGGACAAAGCCTGTAACTCTGAGATTCTTCTAGCCGAGCAGATAGCCACTAGAAACACTACCTTGACTGTGAGATCCTTTAAGGACGCTCTCGACAAAGGCTCAAACGGCTCTCACCCCAACACTTCTAATACGAAAGGGAGATTCCACTTTGGTACTACCTGTCCACATGGGGGCCTCAACAGAGACACCGCTCTTAAAAACCGCTTGACATCCGGTTGACCACCTAGCGCTTCTCCCGCTATCTTTCCTCTATAACAGGACAATGCAGCTATTTGCACCTGCAAGGACGCGGCCGCTAAGCTCTTCTCCACACCATCCTGTAAAAATGCCAGCACCTGTGAAATTGATGCTCTTAACACCTCAAACTGTCTTTCAACACACCATGCTTCAAAGACCCGCCAGATATGAACAAAGTGCTAATCACAGATGCAGAGTAGCCTTTCGTCCTCAGCCTAGCCCTCTCAATAGCCAAGCCGTAAGCGAGAACCGATCCACGTGAGGCATGTGCAGTGGACCCTGAGACAACAGATCTGTCTGAAGAGGGAGGCGCCATGGCTTCTCTACCAAGAGCCTCATCAAATCCGTGTACCAAGGCCGCCTTGGCCAATCCGGCGCTATCAACAGCACTTGTCCTCTGTGTCGCTCGATGCGCTGTACCACCTTTCCGATTATCACCCAAGGTGGAAACACATACAGGAGTTGCTCTTCCGGCCAGACCTGTATGAGAGCATCCAGGCCTTCTGACATCCTTTCTCTTCTTCTGCTGAAAAATCGATCGACCTTTGCCGACTGGAACATTGCCATGAGATCCATTACTGGCATCCCCCAATGACACACCAGCATCTCGAACACGTCCTGATGGAGGACCACACCCCCGGGTCCACCTTAACTCAACTCAAGAAGTCGGCCTCCACATTGTCCACTCCCGCTAGATGCGCTGCCAGCAATGCCAGGAGATTTACTTCGGCCCAGTCGAACAATGTTCGGCTTCGGCTTCCATGGGAACACTGCTCGTGCCGCCTTGCCGATTGATATAGGCCACTGTGGTTGCATTGTTGGAAAACATCCAAATGGCATTGCTGTGAAGATAAACTTGAAAAGCTTGCAGAGACAGCATCACCGGTCTCAATTCCAACCTGTTGATTGATCAGCTCTTTTCCCGACTGGTCCACTGACCCTGGGCGAACCTTCCATGAAAATGCGCTCCCCAGCCTAAGAGGCTGGGGTCTGTCATTAAAGGTAACCAACCAGGCGCCTCCAAAGGCATCCCCTACTCCAGACACCCCAGAAGCAACCACCATTGAAGAGCTTGCCGCGTCTCTGCAGGACAAGACAGTCTTTGCGACAGAGAATGATTTTGATGTGACCATCGTCAAAGCAATGCCCTCTGCAATGGCCTCATGTGGGCCCTCGCCCATGGAACCAGCTCTAGAGTAGTCGCCATGGTCTCGAGCACCTGCAGATAATACCATGCTGTGGGAGTTGTCCTGCTCAGAAATTGCCAGACTAGCCTCCGCAATCCGTTCGCTCGTTATCGCGGCAGAAAGATTCTTCCAGCATTTGTATTGAACTGAGCTCCCAAGTATTCTAGACGTTGTGATGGAATCAACTTGCTCTTTGCCATATTGACCACCCAACCGAGACTCTGTAGGAATGTTACTACTCTGGGACCCAGGATATCAATGCTTGAACCAATACAAGCATTGTGGAACCTGTGTCCCTTGGGGAAACTGCTAGGTACATATGACCTAGATTGGCCACTGTTGGAAACAGAATACTGGGCTTGATGGACCTTGGTCTGACCCAGTATGGCATATCTTATGTTCTTATGTTCTGTCTGTAGCCGATTCGCTCTCGGCCCTGGACTTTGCTCGGATTAACCAATCGTCTAGATAAGGATGCACGAGAATGCCCTCCTTTCGCAACGCCACCGCTACTACGACCATCATCTTGGTGAATGCTCGTGGCGCTGTAGCTTGCCCAAACGGCAAGGCCCGGAATTGAAAATGTCCCAGAGGAACTGCAAATCTGAGAAATTTCTGATGTTCCTGCCGTATAGGAATGTGTAGGTATGCTTCCGACAGGTCCAGGGAAATAGGAAACTCCCCTTTTCTTGCTGCCATGATCACCGACCTTAGGTTTCTATACAAAAATGAGATACGTGAAGGCAACGATTTACTCTTTTGAGATTGAGAATTGGCCAAAATGTCCCTTCCTTTTTCGGGACTACCAAGTATATGGAGTACCGACCGAAGCCACATTGGTCTGAAGGTACCTGTACCACTGCTTTGAGGTAGAGAAGCCTCTGTACCATCTCCCTCACCACGGTGCACTTGGCCGGCGCCTTGCACAGAGACTGTATGAACGAATCCTTCACTGACCGCTGAAACTCCAAAGCATAACCTTCTCGAATGATCTCCAGTACCCACCGGTCTGACGTAATTTGGACCCAGGCAGGGTAAAAATCCCACAGCCGACCTCCTACCGGCACCAGATCTACCTGGGTCCCCATGACTTCATTGCAACTTTTGGAGGTTTGAGGAGGAGGAATAGGCCCCAAATCCTCTGCCCGCTCTCCGAAAGCCTCAAAACCCCTGGCTTCTATTACGAAACTGTCCTCTGAGCTTGATTGAATGTTGGGAAATGGAACTGATGAAACTCCCTCTGCTGACCCTTGGATGTGGGAGTCGACCATCCCTGCTTCTGTTTGTCTTCTGGAAGTCTTCCACCTTTGGACTCCCCCTGATCCTTTACCAGCTTGTCTAAATCTTCCCCAAACAGGAGCTTTCCCCTGAAAGGCAGCTTACTTAGCCTGGACTTGGAAGATCCATCCGCTGCCCAATTGCGCAGCCAAAGGTAACGCTGAGTTGCTACCACCGATGCCATGCTTTTAGATAATCCTCGAATGAGGTCATAATGAATTTCGGCCAGATAAGCCATTCCTAACTCCAGTCTGGATGCTTCCCCGGTTATGACCTCTCCCTGATCGAAATGAACTCGTTGTGACCAGCGAAGGCAGGCTCTCGCCACCCACGCTCCACAAATAGTTGCCTGAATGGACAAAGCATTGATATCGAAGACCTGCTTTAACAAGGTATCCAGTTTCCTGTCCTGGGTATCCTTGAGCGCCTCACTTCCTTCTACTGGAATAGTAGTCTTCTTCGTAACTGCCGAGACGGATGCATCTACTTTGGGAGACTTGAACAATTCTCGATCCTGGTCCATCAGCGGGTAAAGACGGCCCATAACTCTGGACCCTTTTAGACTTGCCTCTGGCATGTCCCACTCTTCCTGAATCATCTCTCGAACCACTCTGTGTACCGGAAAAGCTCTCTGAGTCTTCTGAAAAACCTGCAGTAACAGATCTTCTAACGTAGCATCCTCCGCTGGTACAGATGACGGCATATTAAGCGCCTTTAGTGTCTCTGAAATGAGTGCCAGTAACACATCTCACCAGAAACGTGATCTCTCCTTCCTCCAACTCATCGTCCAATTCCAAGTTGGGATCCCGCTGGTCGGAGTGAAGCCCCTCCGAGGCCACCAACTGTTCCTTCTGCTCCTTTTCTATCCTGGCTCTCTTTGCTAGGCTTCCTGTTGCCCCTGCACTCACAGGGGTTCCAGGTCTCTTTTCCCCCAGATCCCCGTCTGTGGAAATTGTTGCTTGCCTCTTCTGCTAGCTCCCGATCTCTTGCTGAATAAGCGCAACAAACCCCTGGGAAAAGATTGCCGCCAGTCCCCCCAGCAAAGACACCTGTGAGGAGGGGAGATCTGGAGTGGAAGAAGGCCCCGCTACGGGCTCCCTAAACAGTAAATCTAGGGAAACTGGTTCCTGCAGACCTATTGGTGTTCCTGGAACCTCAGCTCCCCCTTCCAGTGTGTGCTCCATAGCGGCTGTTTCTTGAATGCACGCCTTACAGACTCCTGTGTCTGACACCGCTCCTTTTCTAGATCCACAGACTATTCACTGCGGTCTAGAAGGCATTCCACTTGAGCTAATACACTGTCTGTCAGCAATGAGGAAATACTGGCCTCTAGAAGTCTATAAACGAAAACGACTCCCTCAGATAATTTTTTTTTTTACAAAAATAATGTGTAGCTTCTACCTAAGTGCCCCAAGTCTGAAAATGAAATTTAAATGCAAAAACAAAGCTTCCCGCCAAAAATACAAGCCTTTGCAGGCCCCGAGATAGTACCTGCGTTTCCCGCGTTGCCGGCACGCAGTTAAGCCCGCTGAACTCCATGCGCTCAAATCTCCCCACAACTTGTCCGTTGAGATACGGCCCCCTTTACCTTGTCTGCCGCCAATTCCTCTGTGCACTTTAGGCTGTTCCTGTCACCGGGCTCAACCGACCTGCTTCGTCTTCAGCGTCGGGAGCAAGGCAAGTAAGAGAGAGAGAGAGACTCTGCTTACCACAGTCGGACTCTTCCTGGACAACTTCACAGTGCTGACAGGCAAAGCTTCTGTGTGTGCTGACTAACAGCAGCTCCAGTTCTTCACCCTTTCAAGTGGGTTCGGGAGCCAGCGCATTGCTCAATTAATCCCTGCTTAAAATGATCGCGGGTGGGGGGGAGGGGCCTCACCCTAGCCTTAAAGGCACACAAACACCCAAAAGCAAATCCCTTCTTTTCCTTTTCCTTTTTCTTTTCTTACTTCTTAAACTTTTTGTCTTTCTTTTCCAAACACAATCTAAAGCCTATCTCTCCTTAATTGCTCCTCTAGTGAACTCGGACCTCCCGGCTCACTAATCCTCCAGCTCCTTGGAGAATGAGGTGAGGAGGCGGATCCTCGGATGATTTACCAGTGTCATCACAAAAGGATGACATTTCTCAGTCTTCAAGCTGCTGGAGGAGGAGCACAACCTAGAGGTTCGGGACTAGACTGGAAGGACGATAAGGAACAGTTTTTCCCTAATAAAAGGAGGTGCAATGACCTAGCTTGAAGGAAATTATTGCAACCTGCACAAGTGTGCACACCTATGAATTCCTCACTTAAGCTTAAGTTGTACTGTTTTATCAGGGGCGGCCCAAGGGGGGTGCGGGGCCATGTGCGGAGACTCGGTGCTGGGCCTCATTAGCATAAGTGGTCTTATTTGCATAAATATTTGCATAATGTTACCATACACTAACTTTTAGTAAACATGTCTCTTAATGAGGGTATGGATAAAGAAAGACTAAAAGATTTCTACATTACTATAATCCAGTGCCAACCGCCAGGCACATTAGGAACTACTACAAATGCTGCCCATTTAGAACCCATAGCAAACCCGCCGTATCGTAACAGCACTACCAGGACTCACAAAGCACCAGACCCTACTTATCAAAAGGCAACACTGCAAATATTAAACCAATACATTTCAGAGAATACTGGGGAAAGAGAACAAGTGGCAATGTCAAATAGGAATTACATAAACAGAATACCTCAGCTCAGTTACACATGCAGAACATAGACCATCATCAAACAAGGAATCACAATTTAGAAACAGGAAGGCAATAATTAAACTGGGAACCCCAAAAGCCAAACTTGGAATGTACAACAACACTGTAGAAATAAAACTATAAATTAATTTCCTCTTGTACCAAACAAAGCGCAGACGTTAATGATGCACATTTCCCAGAGCTTTCATATTCCAGTTAATAAATTCAAAATAAAGAGATATCTTTCTACCTTTTGTGCATTTTTTTCAGTTGCAATTGCTCCAGCCACTTTCTTCTGGTTTCTTCATGTTTTCTGCTAACTCTCCATCGTCTGCTGTCCATTTGTTCTTTCTTCTCTCTTCAAGTTTTTTTTTTCCATTCTCTCTCTCTACATCTGCTTTAACATACTAATCTTTCTCCTTTTGCTCTTTCCTCATTCCTATTTCATCCACACAAATTTTACCCCTCCATCCTCAATCCCCACTTACTCTCCCAATAACCGGCCAATTGTAGATTTTTCATCCCTCCCACACAAAACATTTTTCCCCTCTCCATTTTACTCTCCCAGCCCCATCCCATTCTAATCCTCCCCCAACATCAGCTCCCTTCTAGTTCCAGTCTCACCCAGCATCCATTCCCTTCTAGTCCCTGCATCAGCCCATTTCCAGTCCTACCCCCCATCAACCCATTTCCGGTCCTAGCTCCCCCATCCATTTTTCAGTCTGAGTCCCTTCATCAGCTCATTTCCAATCCTAGCCCCCCATCAGCCCATTTCTAGTCATTTCCTAGCCCCACCATCAGCCCATGTCAAATCCTAGCTCCCCTCCACTCAGCCCAATTCCAGTCCAAGCCCCCCATGAGCCTACTTCCAGTTCTAGCCCCTCCATGAGTCCATTTCAATTCAAGCCCCCACCACAGCCCATTTCCAATCTTAGCTCCCCCAACAGCCCATTTCCAGTCCTATCCTAGCTGCTCCATCAGCCCATTTTCAGTCCTAGCTCCCTTCCCTCACAGCCCATTTCCATTCCAAGCTCCCTCCCCTTCAGCTATTTGCAGTTCAAGCCTCCCCTTCCACTCAGCCCATTTCCAGTCATAGCAACCCCCCAACCCATTACCAGTCCTAGCCCCCCATCAACCCACTTCCAGTCCTAACCCCCCATCACCCCATTTTCAGTATAAGCCCCCCCTATAACCCATTACCAGTCCTAACCCCCCATCAGCCCACTTCCAGTCTTAACCCCATCAGCCCATTTCCAGTCCTAACCCCCCCCCATCAGCCCACAGCCCATTACCAGTCCTAACCACATCAGCCCACCTCAAGTCCTAACCCCTCCCCATCAGCCCATGTCCAGTCCTAGCCCCCCCCATAGCCCATTATCAGTCCTAATCCCCCCATAGCCCATTACCAGTCCTAACCCCCCATCATCCCATTTCCAGACAGCCCCCATCAGCCCACAGCCCATTACCAGTCTTAACCCCCCCCCCAGCCCATTACCAGCCCTAACCCCCCATCACCCCATTTCCAGACAGCCCCCATCAGCCCACAGCCCATTACCAGTCTTAACCCCCCATAGCCCATTACCAGTCCTAACCCCTCCCCATCACCCCAGTTCCTGTCCTAGCCCCCCCATAGGCCATTATAAGTCTTAACCCCCCCCCCATAGCCCATTACCAGTCCTAACCCCCCATCACCCCATTTCCAGACAGCCCCCATCAGCCCACAGCCCATTGCCAGTCTTAACCCCCCCCCCATAGCCCATTACCAGTCCTAACCCCCCCAACAGCTCACAGCCCATTACCAGTCCTAGCCCCCCCAGCCGATTATCTGTCCTAGCCCCCCCTAGCCCATTACCAGTCTTAACCCCCCCCCCCGCAGCTCATTACCAGTCTTAACCCCCCCGAAGCCCATTACCAGTCTTAAACCCCCCCGAAGCCCATTACCAGTCTTAACACCCCCCCAGCCCAGCCCAGCCCATTACCAGTCTAAACACCCCCCCCCAGCCCAGCCCAGCCCAGCCCAGCCCAGCCCAGTCTTCACACCCCCCCAGCCCAGCCCAGCCCAGCCCAGCCCAGCACCAGTCTAAACACCCCCCCCCCCCAGCCCAGCTCCAATCTTAACACCCCCCCCCCCATATCGGCTTATGGCAAATTTAAAATTAAAACAAAAACCTGGCTCTGGCTGCTGCCGCTGCCGCCGCGGCAGCAGCAGAATGGAGTGTCCCGCGGGGCCCCCTCTCCTCGCTGAGCCTCTCTGCAAGGGCTTTCAGATTCGCAAAGGGAGAGTGTCTCCCTCGCGTCTCTGTTAAGCCCGCAGGGGCTAATGGGAAATTTCCCATCAACCCCTCGCGTCTAAAGGGGCAGATGGGAAATTTCCCATTAGCCCCTGCGGGCTTAACAGAGACGCGAGGGAGACTCTCTCCCTTCGCGAATCTGAAAGCCCTTGCTGAGAGGCTCAGCGAGGAGATGGGGCCCCGTGGGACACTCCATTTTGCTGCGGAGGCCGCGGCAGCAGCCAAAGCCAGCTTTTTTTTTTTTTTATATAATTTTAAAAAAAAAGCAGAATGTTCTTTGCGCGGGGCCCCCTGAAACGCGGGGCCCTGTGCAAAGAACATTCTTGCTCAATGGACGGGCCGGCCCTGTGTTTTATATAACTCTCTGTGTCTGTGTGCTTCTTAATTTACAGTTGAATTTAGAGAACTGAAGTCAAAGGATCGAGGTTGCTACCTGGTCAGGCTAAAAGATCCATTCAATCTCCATTATTTGAAAATGCACCTAGGAATGTCCATGAATATCTCCATCACTTTAGCAGTCATTTGTGTATATCTCCTGGAAAGTTAATCTTAACTGAAGAGTAACCATTTACCAGACTATGAAGGGAAACATTGAGCACTCTTGCCTATATTTTCTTGTGGTGTATGTAAGAGGGGAGATAGTCTATGTATAATTTAGATGGTTGGGAACATGGGAGGTGGGAGAGGTCGAGGAGAGGAGAAAAATATAAAACTAATGTTTGCACTTGAAATGGAGGACTATTACATTACAATTAGAGAGTAAACATCCGATCAATACCAGACCTTTTGCAGTTTCGAAAAGCTTTGAAACACTACCTCTTCCTCTTGTCTTATCCATTAAACAATCCAGATAACACAACCTACCCACAGACCTTCCAAACATACAAATTCAATACAGACACCCCACAGACCTCCCATACACAATACTGAAGCCAGGATGAGATCATGTCTGTTATATTATTTATTTACCCTGTTATCCGAGTTGTATTTCCTGTTTTTTCTGTAAACACAAAGTACCGTTGAATTGTGTAACTCCTTGTTTATTGTAAACCGCGCTGATGCTGAATAGTGCGGTATATAAGAGACTATAAATAAATAAAATAAATTTATAAAGCATTTTTGCATGTAAAACACATTTTAAATATGGAAAATGGCTCCTATAAAATTGCACAGCTGAATATGCACATATTGGATGACAAGATGATGCATGCTTATATGCACATCATGTACAGGTATTCTTAGTTATGTATTTTCGGCAGAATGGTTAAAACAACGGGTTGAAAACCAGGAAAGCCAGGATTGATTCCCACTGCTGCTCCTTGTAAGCTCGAGCAAATCACTTAACTTTAACTGCATTGTCATAGGCAAAACGTTAGTGGTCAATATTTAAAAAGCACTTAGATATTCAGTGACATTTCTAAGTGCTATAGTTTTTTTAATACAACAGCATTATATATATAGCGGAATATCAATATTCTCCTGTATGTATAATGCTATATGTACTATAGAATGATGAGGGCAAGGATGGGGTGTACTCACAAATTATACATATAAGTGATGATTTTCAACCCTTATATGTATACCTCAGCCACGCCAAAACCATCTGAGTCAAATGTATAGCCTCCAATATTTCTTAATTATTTAACTAACTTCTTTCTAGTGGTTGTTAAAATCAAGTTATAACCAGCTGTGTTAGGTATTTCCCTATTGCCAAAGGACTTACAATCTAAGGGGCATGTTTACTAAAGTGCGGTAGCTGGGAGAATGGTGTTTAGCATGTGACTAATGTGGTTTTCGGCAGTGCAGGCTCATGCAGCTGTAAGTCTCCCTCGCTAAATCCTCTGTGCAACTGGAGCAGCGCTTGTATGGGCAAGGTTAGAGAGGAGTTAAGGCAGACAGTGAGTGGTAACACCATGCATGACTAGCCTGGCCTTGCTAGTGGTGTTACAATGTTGGAAATGAGCCACTAGCCTGGGTGTAACTACAGCCTGCCTCCTGCCAGGTTGTAGGTGTACCTGCTGTGCCAGTGTGATGCCTACATGCATTATGGGTGTGCCATCCACTGAGGAAAATGCCCTTGAAACCCCCAACATATCCAAGGGTACAGGAACCATATTGGGGACAACATAATCCCACAAAACCTGCAGGGAGGGAGGTCATACATATACCTTCAGGGCAAAGGAATTTTTCCCAACATGCTGTCAAAGTAGGCCCTTGACAAAATCGCTGAGGCAGAGCTGCTGCACCACAACCACGGGCTTTTGGGAGGCGGGGCCATGGGGATGAATGCACCCCTAGTGTACCCTAGACCCCAGCACTGGCCCAAACATAACCAAGGAAGAGCTACACCTATGGCTCCAGATCCCATGCCATCATGTTACAGCGTGGATACATGCAGAAGCCTGAGTGGCAAACATATGGATAGGGGAGTGGGCCTGCTACACCTGCACCAGCGCCCCCCCCCCCCAGCCGCCACCACCATACAACATGGAGATTAAGGGAAAGGTCATATCAGGGCAGGCACAAATGGGTAGACAGCCAGTGCTGAAGATAGGATGGAAGTTAGGCTGAGCCACATAACCAGTGCTGGAGATGGCTGTAGACACTTAGGGAGTTGGGAATTCAAAAGAGATGTACATAATGGGAAATGCAAGGTCTGGCACATCATTTTGCAGTCCAAATATCACCTCACCTACATGGGGGACCTCATAGCGATGCATATGTGCTCCTTGAGAGCTCTCTGCTGCACTGGCCTCTGCTCTTGGGTGCCATGGCTCCTCATTCTGACCATAGAAGGACATATCTGAGGCCTACTGGTTCATGAGTGGGTGCCTACCTTTCTGTCAGTGAATATGGATTTGGTTGGTTTCAGCTCCCTGCTCAGTGTTCCTTCCCCCCAGCCCTTTGACTAGGAAATGAGGCATTAGACCTGGGGAACTTGTTTGGGCTTCCAAGGGCAAGTGGGGCTTCAATTCCTGGGGAGCTGACATACTCCAGCTGGGGTTGCCTGCCTCCACAAAGGTGTGTAGGGTATCCTGTGGTGGCTGCCTGGTGGTCTGCCCCCATCCCCACAAGCAAGGCAAGAGGGGTTGCTGGATCAAGGGGGATGTATCTGGATATCATGGACCCCATGAGGTAGAAGGGTGGGTGGATGTTGCCCCAGCCATCTGAACTCCACATATGGCCGTCCACTGTTTTATGTCCCCCATATCTGTGCAGTCTGTTTTGAGCCTGCTGATCTTCAGGCTCTAGCACCCCCTTCTCCCCCATCATGCCTTTCCTCACTGGCAAGAGTAATGTGCCAGATGTGCAAGCAGAGTTTCAGAGAGGGGTCTCTAATGCCTCTCACATCATAAGATTGATAACCTTCGACTGCAACCTAGGTAATTGGCTGGGTGCCTCAGGATGAGAGAAGTCCATGTTGACACTCTGCCAGCATCCATATGGGATCCCCTGATCCTTCAGAGGCTGCATTTTATTTATTTAGCTATATTTATGTACCGCCTTTCGCCGGTTCAAGGCGGTTTACAAGGACCAAACTGTAGTGTACATTCCAACAATGAGTAAAGTAAGAGTTAAGATTTAAACTATCTACATCAATCAGTTGATAACTCTAAAGGTCAAACTATATAAAAAGTAAATTATGGACAGAAATTGTCATCTGCTTTTTTTTACTGCTGAAAGGTGGTCTGAAAGATCATGTGACAGGGCTGAAATGCTCTGTGAATAGGAATGTCTTTAGGTGTTTTCTGAAGGTGGTGAGGTCAGTGGTATTCCTTAGCTAGTCTGGTAGGGCATTCCATACGGAGAATGTGTAAAGTTTGAAGGCACTTTTACATGCTTGCTGATTGGATTTAGTTCTGGAGTGGGAGATGATGGGGTGTTCATCGTGGAGGTCTGTTGAACATAACAACATAAGATATGTCATACTGGGTTAGACCAAGGTCCATCAAGCCCAGTATCCTGTTTCCAACAGTGACCAATCTAGGTCATACGTACCTAGCAGTTTCCCCAAAAGACACAGGTTCACACGCTCTATGTGAGCTCTATGTGGGAGTGTGGTCTGAAACAGTGTAGGTAAGGTGCACGGGGGGGGGGGGGGTGTCAGAGTGGATTGCTTTGTGAGTCAGAATGATTGTTTTGTGTTTAATTCAACTTTGTAGTTGAAGTCAATGGAGCTGCTTGAGTGTTGGTGTAATGTGATCTTGTCTTGTTGCTGCTTGTAGGATCCTTGCTGTTGAGTGAAGAGCAGTTTTCAGGGGTAGGAGTGTGGATTGTGGAAGGCCTTGGTATATACCTTCTCTGGATCTCCCACAGAAAGGGCTGCAGCAGGATGACTCTGCATGTGTTTGTTCTCATGATTTGCATCCCCTCCCCTCCCCTCCCCTTGTACTTTGGTCTGTGGCTATGGGCTGTGTAGCAGCTGTGTATCACCAGGTCTGCATACTCTATCCTTCTCTGAGAACATATTCAGGGTCCTGTTTGTGGGGTTGGGGACCATGCACTGATGCCTTTTACCTCTGAAGGTATTTTTTTTCCTACTAGCACACATTGCTTCACGACAGGTAGCAAGTATTAGTAAGGCGTGCATAGGGGCGGCTTAAGGCAATCTGCTGCCTTAGGTGAAGGATGAGATGGTGCCCCAACACCACCATAGAGGGGGCAGGGCTTTTTCAAAACTCCAATCAGGGACTGAACCAAACCAAAAAGATTATATGGAGGAAATGCAAGATGTTTGCACACCAAGGAACTAAAAGAGCGCGAACCACAGCACAGTTTATAAACTAAATTATAACTCATTTTTATTTTGTTGTTATAAACTGCATTATGGTTCTTGCTTTTTCTTTTTCAACATATATTTTGCATCCACAGAAACCCCCAACACTGGGTGCAGAGCAGAACCAGGACATTCACCCACAGAACTCAATATCTTAAAAAAAAAATCTGATTCAGATTATCTCACTAACAACAACAACAACAAACATTCTCCAGTACCAGCCATCCTGTGAACTAATACAAAACCCTACAACAAAGTCACTGAGTATCTATAGAGCAAATCTACCATACCATACCATATCAGCACCAACTTCCAAAACTCCCATAAGGAGCCCATCCAAATAAAATGTCACTGTAAATACTACCCACCCGACGAACTAGCCTTCATACTCGAAGAAGCCTGTGCCATAACGTCAAACAACAAACCAGCACTACTAATCGGAGACTTCAACCTCAAGTCCGCCAATACAAAAGATGCAGAGGCCTTCCTTCAGGCAATGTCATCACTTCAATTCACACAGATAGTCAATGCACCAACACACAGACTAGGATCATCCCCAGACCTCATCTTCGCATCAAACTACCTAACTTCAAGAGACCTAATCTCTACACCCACCATCACCCCAGTACCATGGTCTGACCATTACTTAATCGAGACAAATCTGCAATCACAAGAAGACTGGACAAGCGAAAGAGCGAACTTCCCACACACACAAAGACGATTCAAGTCCTTTGACAAGGACGAATTCATCCAGGACACAATACAACACTTGAACATTGACTCAGAGGACCTGGAGGAACAAGTTTCCAACTGGAACAATGTCCTAGCTAAAGCCGCCAAACCATCCGTTGACAGGACCAAGAAACAACACCACAACAAGAGACAAAACAAACCATGGTACTCAGCAAAAATACGACAAGAAAAGAGGGAGCTCAGGAAAATTGAACGGAGATGGAGAAAAAACAAAACTACTTCCGACCAACATCTTTACCTAACAAAGCAAAAACAATACAATGAACACATCAACCAATCAAAGAGAGAATTCCACACAAACCTGATAAATTCTTCCATCAACAAACCCAGAGAACTTTTCGAAATAGTAAAAACCCTGACAAAAGAGCAAGCAGCAGAAAGAGAAATACAAGTGGATCCACAGATATTCGCCGACCACATCAAAGACAAATTTCACTCCACAGAGCGCACAACACCCAGTAGAACCAACAGAACGAACGTCCACCCCAAAACCTGGGGCACATTCCACTCACCCTCAAAAGAGCAGATATCAGACATCATCTCCACAATCAACACAAGCACTGCTCCTACAGACCCTTGCCCAGTGTCATGGGTCAAAGCCACCAAAGCAAGCCTCATACCAAACATTCATAAAATGGTACACAACTCACTCACTCAAGGACTCATGCCACAGCAATTAAAGCTTGCCTCAGTAAGACCAATCACAAAGAAAACTTCTCTCGACAAAAAGGACCCAGCAGCATACCGACCAATCTCCAGCATACCCTTCCTCGCAAAAATAATCGAAAAAAACGGTTCAACTACAACTTCAGGAACACATTGACGAACACGGAACTCTCGACGACAACCAACACGGATTTCGTCCCAACCATGGAGTCGAAACTCTCCTGATCTACCTCTTCGACAGCATCATAAGAATAATTGACGACATCAGGAATGGAATTATAATGATCTTCATCGACATCTCCTCAGCGTTCGACACAGTTGATCACAATATACTCCTGGAGAGACTGAAGAACACTGGTATACACGGTACCACTCTAAAATGGTTCCACTCGTACCTAACAGAAAGACAGCTACAGGTCAAGGTGGGACAGGACACCTCCCGGCCCATAAACGTCCAACAAGGAGTACCACAAGGATCCGCACTCTCAGCACTCCTTTTTAACATATACATCCAACCAATATGCAACATTATGAAAGAGAACAACATCCAATACACAATATACGCAGACGATATAATGGTATACTCCCCGATATCAATCGAAAACCCGGACTTCTCTAAGATAGCAGACTGCCTTACCCAAATGGCGAAGTGGTGCCAAAACAACAATCTAGCTATAAACTACAACAAGACTGAAGCTTTAATCATCACTCGAAACCAAAGCTTCACACACCCACCAAACATAAAGATACAAAGCACCACGATACCGATAAGATCGGAGGTGAGATACCTTGGGGTTACTCTGGACAGTAAACTCAACCTCAAACCACACATAGACAAAACAATCCAAAAAGCATATTACAGGATGCGAATCATCAGGAGACTGAAACCACTCCTCGCTCCAGAACACTTCCGTACAGTCTGTCAAGCACTGATAACCCCAATACTGGACTTCTGCAATCCGATATACCTCGGACTACCAAAACAAGCTCTCAAACCACTCCAGCTGGCACAAAACACTGCAGCTCGAATCATATCCGGAGCCGCAAGGCAGGAGCACATCACACCTACACTAAAGGACTTACACTGGCTCCCAATCATTGCTCGCATCAGATACAAGACTATCATAAACCTATTTAAGATAAAAGAACACACATCAGCCAACAGCCTCCACCTGCTCATACAACCAGAAACCAGCGCACGTCCCAGAAGAAGTCAAACACGCAACCGAGTCAGCACCCCAAATGAGTACAAGCACACACGCAAGGACACAACAGACAGAGCTCTCTCCATGGCTGCTCCAACAATATGGAACAATCTACCGGACGATCTAAGGGCAACTCCAGACCTCAAAGACTTCAGAAAACAACTGAAAACCATGCTGTTCATAGAGCACTATGGTCACATCACATAACCTAAGAGAATGGATAACAGCACTCCAATCCTCCCAAACAACTGAATATATATAAAATATGATTCTAGCACCACTGTAAATAGCCCACCCTGTATATAGCTCAAACAAATCAAGCACCCAACACATCCCTCACACAACTAAGTTTTATCCTCACTGCATGTACAACACACACACTTTACCTGATTGCTTGCTGTGATACCACCTTGATTATTAAGATAAGGCGGTTTAGAAATACTGTTAAATAAATAAATAAATAAATAAAATACAGTGGGCCCTGGAACATCCATACACCTATTTGAAAAGCTGAACAACTCAAATTAATACAGTACAGTATAGATCTTTATGAATAAACTTCATGTTAACAGAACACCTGGCCTCAGTCACAAACTCAGAACACAGACCCTCATCAAGTACAGAATAAGTGACTTACAATCTAAAGTAAAAATAAAAAATATGTAGACAAAATTTAAACTGAAACCCCAAGAAGCCAGACTCCACATGCAGTGAAACATCAGATAAATAAGAGATGCAGTGCAAAATTAGGAGGGAGGAGTGGCTCAGTGGTTGGGACAGGTTACCTCAGGCCAGAAGGCTGGAGGCTCAATTCCTGCATGGGGACAAGCCACTTCAGGCCAGAGGGACTGGGGTCTCTAGTCCCATGGCCACTGCCACTTAACCCTCCATTGCCTCAGGTACACTTAGATTGTGAGCCCTTTGGGGACAAGGGAATAAAAAGTACCTGTTAGTATACATGTAAACCACACTGATTCTAAAGAGCACAATAAAAAAATATAAAGATAGCACAAAGTCCAATCACATAAATGAAATAAAATTATTTTTTCTACCTTTGTCGTCTGACCATTTTATTCTCTGATCATGCAGGTCCCGATTTGAGGCTTCTGCTTTCCTGTCTTCTCTTAGCTCTCTTTCTGTGGTTTATGGTCCATCTGCCATTTATCTCTTCTTTTGTTTTCTTCACTTCTTTCCATCAGCCTATTTCCAGTCCCAGTAACTCTTCCCAGTATCAGCCCCTTTCCAGTCCTCCCTCCCAGTACCTTCCAATGTCAACTTGCATTCCCATGACTGCCACTGATGTCCATTCCCTTCCAGTCCCCCTTCTTCCCCACTGTCCAGCCCCTTCTAGTCCAAATACCATGGCAGCCCCTCTCAGCATCCACTCCCTTCCAGTCCCATTCTACCATCTCCCCGCATCAGCCCATTTGTAGCCGTAGCCCTACTAGCCCCGTTTTCTTCCAGGGCCAGCAGCTCTATCCTCCCCTCCCCACCATCAGACCATTCACAGTCAAAGCCTCCCCAATCAGTGCACTTCCAGTGCTAGTCTGCCCTCAACCCCATTACCAGTGCTAACCTCCCCTAATCAGCCCATTACCAGTCCTAGCCTCCACTAATCAGCCCATTTCCAGTCCTAGCCCACCCCCGATCAGCTCATTTCCAATGCTAGCCCCCCATCAGTCTATTATCAGTCCTAGCCTCCCTTAATCAACCCATTACCAGTCCTAGCCCCCTCTGATCTGCCCAATACCAGTGCTAGCCCCCCCATCAGCCCATTATAATCCTAATCCACACTGTCTCTCCTCTTTGTCCAGCATTTATCCCCTGTCTCTCCCCTTTGTCCAGTATGTCCCCGTCTTCCCCTTTGTCCAGCATTTTCCCCGTCTCCCCCTTTGTCCAGTATTTATCCCGTCTTCCCCCTTTGTCCAGCACTTGCCCCCTGTCTCTCCTAGGGTTGCCAACTGGCTCCAGATGCACCCGACACACTTGATCTAGTACTAGGTTTACCCCACTGCATGCAGTTCTGATTTTTCCATTGCACTTCATAAGAAAAAATCAAGACTACATGTCCCTGCATGCAATGAGGTAAACCCAGGACTGGATCAAGCCTGTCGGGGAGCATCTGGAGACAGTTGGCAACCCTAGTCTCCCCCTTTGTCCAACACGTGTCCCCCTGTCTCCCTCTTTGTCCAGCATGTCCCCTGTTCCCCCCTTTGTCCAGCATTTGTCCCCTGTCTCCCCTTTGTCTCTCCTTGTCCTCCTCTTGTCCCCACTCCCTCCACCTGCACTTCTCATCCAGTGGTGGTGGGGGCACTCCAGTTGTTTTTATTTTAGATTTTGCCACCTCTGGCCTGCCTCTGCCTTCCCACCACTTTTTTTCCCCTCAAGAATACTTGCAGCAAGAAAAAAAAGAAGTAGGAAGGCAGAAGCAGGCCAGAGGCAGCAAAATCCAAACTGAAAACAACCGGATTTGAAATGTTTAGATTAGACATTTCAAATATTCTCCAGACGTTTTCATGAATATTGACCTCTTTGAATATTGACCTCTTACATTCAGGCAGGTATTTTCCATGTCCCTGTGGCTTATAATATAACTCACCTTGGACTTCTGAGAAAGGTGGGAGCTAAATCTAATTTATATCCCCCTTCCCTGATTAGACAGGATTGGAACAGTGGTAGAGTTATGATGCATGCATATATTTTATAAAATATGCACAGTTACATCTATGGGACAGGTGTAAATTTGTGCAAAACCTTTCTGTACCTCCAGTTACAAAGGTGCTGGAGTGGAGGAGTAGCTTAGTGGTTAGAGCACTGGCTTGGTCAGGGGCGGCCCAAGGGGGGCACAGGGCTATGTGCGGAGACTCGGTGCGGGACCTCATTTGCATAAGGGACCTAATTTGCATACATATTTGCATAATGTTATCATACAATAACTTTTAGCAAACATGCCTCTTAATGAGTGTATGGATAAAGAAAGACTAAAAGATTTCTACATTACTATAATCCAGTACCAACCGCCAGGAACATTAGGAACTACTACAAATACTGCCCATTTAGAACCCATAGCAAACCCGCCGTATCGTAACAGCACTACCAGGACTCACAAAGCACCAGACCCTACCTATCAAAAGGCAACACTGCAAATATTAAACTAATACACTTCAGAGAATAACAATACATGACCTATTGGGGAAAGAGAACAAGTGGCAATGTCAAATAGGAATTACATAAACAGAATACCTCAGCTCAGTTACACATGCAGAACATAGACCATCACCAAACAAGGAATCACAATTTAGAAACAGGAAGACAATAATTAAACTGGAAACCCCAAAAGCCAAACTTGGAATGTACAACAACACTGTAGAAATAAAACCATAAATTAATTTCTTCTTGTACTAAACAAAGTGCAGATGTTAATGATGCACACTTCCCAGAGCTGACATAGTCCAGTTAATAAATTCAAAATAAAGAGATATCGTTCTACCTTTTGTGCAATTTTTTTCAGTTGCAATTGCTCCAGCCACTTTCTTCTGGTTTCTTTGATTCTTCTGCTAACTCTCCATCGTCTGCTGTCCATTTGTCCTTTCTTCTCTCTTCTGGTTTTTTTCCATTCTCTCTCTACATCTGCTTTAATATACTAATCTTTCTCCTTTTGCTCTTTCCTCATTCCTATTTCATCCACTCAAATTTTACCCCTCCATCCTCATTCCCCACTTACTCTCCCAATACGCGGCCAATTGTAGATTTTTCTTCCTTCCCCACACATTTTTTCCCCCTCTCCATTTCACTCTCCCAGCCCCATCCCATTCTAATCCTCCCCTAACATCAGCTCCATTCTAGTTCCAGCCCCACCCAGCATCCGCCCCCTTCTAGTCCCCGTATCAGCCCACTTCCAGACCTAGCCCCCCATCAGCCCATTTCCAGTCCTAGTTCCCCCATCCATTTCCAGTCCTATCCGAGTCCCTCCATCAGCTCATTTCCAATTCCAGCCCCCCATCAGACCATTTCTAGTCCTTTCCTAGCCCCACCATCATGTCAAATCCTAGCTCCCCTCCACTCAGCCCATTTCCAATCCAAGCCCTCCATGAGCCTACTTCCAGTTCTAGCCCCTCCATGAGTCCATTTCAATCCAAGCCCCCCCATAGCCCATTACCAGTCCTAAGCCCCCCATCAGCCCACTTCCAGTCCTAACCCCCCATCACCCCATTTTCAGTCTTAGCCCCCCCATAGCTCATTAGCAGTCCTAGCCCCCATCAGCCCACTTCTAGTCCTAATCCCATCAGCCCATTTCCAGTCTTAGCCCCCGATAGCCCATTACAAGTCCTAACCCCCATCAGCCCACATCCCATTACCAGTCCTAACCCCATCAGACCACCTCAAGTCCTAACCCCTCCCCATCAGCACATCCAGTCCTAGCCCCCCCATAGTCCATTACCAGTCCTAACCCCCCATCACCCCATTTCCAGACTTAGCCCCCCCATAGCCCATTACCATCCTAACCCCCCCCCATCACCCCATTTTCAGTCTTAGCCTCCCCCATACACTGAACTTTAACTCAAATGATGACGCCCTCAAGAATGCTAAAAATACCAGGGTAAAGTGGTTCTAACATGTTTGATCATGTTCATAAAATAATTGTATGCCCTGCAACTATAAATCAACTTAGAACATGCTAAAATATGAACATACTTTTAAAGCATAACAAAAGCAAACATGAATAAACAGTAATAACAAATAAAAATGCAGAATGAAATCAAGAGGCCTTTTATTGAAGTGCATTAAGCGTGTTAACAGTTAGTGTAGGCCCGCGTCAACATTTAAGACCATAGTTTCACAGTAAGCAGTAATTCCCGCATTAACTATATACAGTAGTTGGAAATGCAGTAAAGAATGGGCATGGACTCCACCTTACAGATCACTTAATACCACCTCAATAGGTGCAATGTATTTAATGCCAATAAGTGGAATTTTGGAAGGAACGTCCAAGTGCAATCTGGGTTGTCTAAGCTAGAATTCCTGAAAAGAATGGTAGGAATGTCCAGGTGCAGACCTGATTTCACAAATATGGCCATGTCTGATATGGACGTCTGTGGGGACATCTACATAGACATCCCCAGAAGGTTATTTCAGAACCCAGACATCTAGGATAGCCTAATGGCTAGAGTAGTCGGTTCAAATCCCACCGCTGCTATCATTGAAAGTGTGCTAAGTAGTGAGGATAATGGAGTGCTATCTTTTCTACACCCTCTGGATGTTTTTCAGCCAAAATGAGCAGTATCACAATGCTTATTTGTGCCAGGAGCAAGTATAACTTTAAACATGACTCTAGATGTGCAGGACGTTTCTGAAATCAGGCAGTGACGTCCAGGTTCCTGGGAATGCCCCAGCTATGCTTCCATCACGCCCCCTTTCAGACATGGATGTCCTCACACTAGGGATGTCCCTAGAGTCAGCTTCTAAAATGGCTCTGGAGATGTCTTTATGCTTTGGATGTCTCTGTGCTGTTTTTTTAGACATCAAAAACATGAATAGGGCTTCTAAAATTCCACCCAGTAAGTATATTGTCTCTGTGTCTGCAGTATGGAAAGAAGCTTAGCACTCCTTCAAAAGTTACCACACAGGGTTTGCAGTTACAGTGCATTAATTAAACATAAGTAGCAATGATGGAGCAGACAACAGGCAAAAGGCTGTTAAAAAAAAAAGGAAAGAAAACAGGAACCAAGAAAGAACAAATTCTGTGCTGGCAGCCCTCCATCCACCTGCTGCACCATGACTTCTGCTTCTGCCTCTTCTTTTCTCCCATCGGGCCCAGACAAGACATGATCGGAACCTGAAGGGGGCACTGTGCATCCAGAGGCAGACCCCCTGCTGGTGCCAGTGTTGAAAAAATCTGCCCAGAGCCTAAAAACTCAGGCCAGAAGCTATCTCCTCCAAGCCCAGCCTCTACTGGTCACCCTGTGAGGCCGGATATGCTGGCAAGTCAAAAACAAAAGTCTAAGTCGAGGCATAGCCACATGAGAAACCATGCCAGTGCTCTCAGCTCTGAAGACTCATGCCCCCACAAGTGTAAGTCAGAGGGTGAGTCATCAGAAACCTCCTTCTCACTTCCAAGAAACCAAGATGTCACTCAGACACCATTTCAATCCCATCTCCTGTACCTTATACACTGGAGAACACGTCATTCAATAGGGACCCTGTCCTTCAGTTGTTTTGCCGTTTTGTCCAGGACAGTGCTGCCGTGCTGGGAGCTGCACCTCTGACCGAATGCTTACCATCCACAGAGATTCCTTCTTACCAGTCTCCTGCCTCCCCACAGCCATCACCTGTTGTGGACTGCCAAAATCCTACTTCTGTGGGGGATGACAACTACTCAGAAGTAAGTCTGTTTTGTTCCCACCAGTGGGATATAGAGCCCTCCCTCTTAAGAGACACAGAAGATTCACCATCTTCAGTAATGGAGCATGAACCTGCTGATGATTTTTTTACCCCAAAATTTTCCAGAAACTATCTAGGGTACATGATCTTAGTGACTCTCAGATCCCCACTAACAAGAAAGACTTTCAGTCCATCTTGCAGGCTTGTAGTGCACCCAAAGAGGTCCTCACTATGCCAGGCCCTCAGGTCTTGCAGGATCTTCTTGCATCTGTCTGGAACACGCCAGCCTCAGGACATGCCACGTCTCATTGCCTTGATCTTAAGTACAAAGTGCTGCCCATACCGAGGTTCCAACATCAGCAGCTCCCTCATCAGTCTATCATCTCTGAGGTAGTCCAAACTCTGCCAGGAAAAGATCAACAAATTTTAGATTCAACTGGGAGGAAACCTTTTCAGAGTGGGATGCTAACCATGAGAAAACTAGCCCACCAACTTCAGATGTTTCAATACCATCATGATCTTCTTTCAAGAGGCCAGACCCCACTCCTGTGCCAGCTCCGGAGTGTCATACTCTTCAAGACAATCTGCAGGAGTCCCTCTATCACATCATTTGCTCTACCTTTGATGCTTTTAACTCGGTTGCCTGAACCACAGCTACATACATATCTGCTTGTCGCACAGCATGGAAGATCTTCATGACTGGTTGGCAGACACTCTCTGTCAGGGACATAGCCTATTCAGCTCTAAAGTGCAGGAAGCTGTTTCAGAGGTGAAAGATCATTCCTCCACAAGTTAGTTTTCAGCCCAACTGCCAAACAACCGCCAAGCTCCACTGTTCTCCATACCCTCAGTAAAGAAGACCTTACCATTACCAATATTTTCAGCAGTATTACGCTCAACAGCATTTTCAGCCTTATTCTAGTCCTCCACCACCACATCAGCCTACATGTGCTTATCCTCAGCACCCCAGGCAAAAGAGAAACAGCTGGCTGTCGCCTCAGCGCAACCTTCCAAGGCAACTCTCAGTTTTTGACTATCTACCTGTAAGAGGATGAGTCCAGCAATTCCTGAGTGCCTGGCACTCCATCTCAACAGATCACTAGGTGCTCAGCATCATTTCTTCTGGTTACAAACTCAATTTCACAGCTACACCCCCTCAAGCATTACCCCCACCAAGCAGAATTCCTCCTCTCTACCTACCCACCCTGAAAGAGGATATATCGTCTTTGCTCTCCAGTTGTGCAATCGAGACTGTTCCAGAACTGGAATGCAACCAGGGCATCTACTCCCGGTTCTTCCTTATTCCCAAAAGGTCCAGAGGCCTTCACCCTATTCTTGACCTCTGCAACCTCAACCTCTATCTCAAAAAAGAAAAGTTCAAGATGGCATCCCTAGCCACCATCATACCGCTCTTGCAGCAGGACGACTGGCTTGCCTCTCTAGACCTCAAGGATGCCTACACCCATATTCCCATCCAACCTCATCATTGGAAGTACCTTCACATCCGCTTCAAGTCAGATCATTACCAGTACAGGGTGCTACCCTTCAGACTCTCTTCAGATCCAAGAGTCTTCACAAACTGCCTGGCAGTTGCTGCAACACACCTGTACAAACAAGGTCTGTGTGTTTACCCTTATCTGTATGAATGGCTCATCACAGATCCCGACAAGGCCTTGACTCTGGCCTCCATCCACTTGACTGCCTTACTCTTGCAACAGCTAGGCTTCATCATCAACTTCCAAAAATCTGAGTGTGAACCTCATCAGATTCTTGATTTCATTGGAGCTTGCTTAAACACAGCTCTAGCGCGAGCTTATCTTCCTTCAAGCAGAATAACCACTGTGCAACAGTTCACAACTCAGCTGCTAGCTTCTCCACAGGCCTCTGCTCGCAACATCCTGCACCTATTGGGACACATGGCAGCCTCAGTACACGTAGTTCTGTTTGCACGCCTTTATATGCGACCTCTCCAGTGGCACCTCAAACTCAACTGGAATCAGCATACTCAACCCCTTCACTGCCAGATTGCTCTCTTCAGACCAAATCATCAGTCGCACCAGTCTCTTCAGTAGTGGACCCTTCCATCCAGCCTGACAGTAGGGCATTTATTTTATTTTATTTATTTATTTAGCTGTATTTATATTCTGCTTTTCACCGAGTCAAAGCGGTCAATTGGGGGATACATTTAACACGAGGGGATATGACACACATATGTTAATACTTACAGGGAACATGGGCAATGGAGGGTTAAGTGGCTTGCCCAAGACCACAAGGAGTGCCTATAAGACTAGAAATCCCAGTCCCTCTGGCCTGAGATTGCTGTCCCCAGGTGGGACTTGAACCCTCAGCCCTCCGGCCTGAAATACCTTGTCTTAACCACTAGACCACTCCTCCTCCTCCTCCTTTTTTTCAACCACCACATCAATTTACTCTAACCACAGATGCCTCCCACATGGGCTAGGGTGCTCATTTCATGACTCAGGGTCATTGGTCCAATAAAGAGTTTTCTCAACACATCAACCTGCTAGAGATGCTTGCAGTCTTCTATGCCCTTAAGGCCTCCTGTACTTGGATCTGCAACAAGTCTCTCCTTGTGCAAACCGACAATCAGGTCACCACATTTTACATCAACAAGGCAGGGCGGCTCCGGTTCCCTTCGAGTCTGCCGCAAAGCCGTCCACTATGGCTCTAGGCACAGTCCATTGGAGTCTTCCTCACTGTAACTTACTTTCCCAGAGTCCTTCCTCATTTCTTGTGCGGACTGCCTACTCTATGTTTTTCCGCCTTTTCCTCTCATTCCTTGGACATTGCTCAAGGCCTCAGCGGAGAGAGCGACACTTATACTCATTGACCCACAATGGCCCAGACAGATGTGGTACCCACATATCATTGTCATGGATCAGAACGATCCCTGGCCTCTACCATTTCATCCTTTCCTTCTGACACAGCAGGACGGTCTACACCTCCACCCCAACCTACAATCTCTGGCTCTAATCTCTTGGAAAGTGACCAGCTAGAGTATCCTGCTCATTCCATTCCAGCTGACGTCCAAGCTATGCATCAGGTGTCCTAGTGCCCTTCAGCATAGCGCTCCTATGGCTTTAAATGGACTCATTTCTCTCATTGGGCTTCATTGTGGGATTTGGACTCTGTCACGTGCCTCCTTAGCCATGTTCTAACTTATGTCCTCCACTTGTCTGAATCTGGACTGCAGACTTCGTCAGTTCATTTCCATCTCTCCACCATTGCTGCTTGCCATCATCATGAGGATGACAAACCAATTTCCATGCATCCACTCATCTCTCACTTCATGAAGGGCCTCATGAACACTAAGCCTCCTCTGAAACCCCCGTGTGGGTAACTCAATGTCATTTTCTCAGTACTTATGGAAGCTCCCTTTGAGTCCTTCAGGTCTATTTCCTTAAACATCTTACTTGGAAAACTATTTTTCTCATCACTATCACATCTGCCAGACGTATTAGAGAAATCTAAGCTCTTGTGCATTATCTTCCATATATACAATTCCTTCATGACGAGGTACTACTATGTACCCATCCTAAGTTTCTTCCAAAGTTTGTCTCCAGTTTCTACCTCAACTAATCCATAGTGCTTCCTGTGTTCTTCCCAGAAGCACAGTTGAATTCTCCAGAGCAAGTGCTACATTCTTTGGATTGCAAAGGAGCTTTGCTTTACTATCTCCAAGCAACCAAATAGCTTTGTCAGTCTTCTCAACTTTTTTGTCACTTTCAACCCAAACAATCCAGGCAAACCTGCCTCTAAGCAAACCATCTGCTCCTGGATAGCAGACTGTATTTCTTTTTGTTGTTATCTTCAGGTGAGCCTCTCCCCCTCCCTGCTGGATAGGTCCCCACGGCCTTCATGTGACAGCAGCTACGGTGGATAATCTAGCTGCTATTCCTCCACAAGATATCTGCAAAGCTGCCACATGGTCATCTGTTCATACCTTTGCAAAACACTACAGCTTGGATTGTTCTTCAGCCACTGACTTTGCCTTTGGCCAGGCTGTATTGTGGAACCTCTTTGCCTAAACTCTCTGCCTCCCAGTTTTCCTCTGGGCCACACATATTGATGAACTTTCAAGCAGCCCTCAGCTTTGCACTCATCTAGAGTGTGCTTGCATCCCAACGCTTGTATCCAGAGAAAGCATAGTTTCCTACCTGTAATAGGGTTTCTCCATATACAGCAGGGGCATGCAGCTCAGAGTGGAGCGGCAAGGCGGAGACCAGGGAGAGCCAGGCACACAGGCACTGTCAGTGGATAACACCTAGAGTGTGGCTGCATACCCCTACTGTATACAGAGAACCCCCATTACAGGTAAGCAACTATGCTTTCCCTGTACAAGTTCAATTTATATGCAGTAAAGAAATCTGACATATTGCTCTTGGCAGAATGGCTATGAAGGACCTAGATGACATTTTCAAGTGCAGAGATGTATCTGCATAAAAAGATTTGACTTGTCCAAGCCATGGTATTTTTAATGAGATAATATGAATGTAAAAATTGGACAGTGAATAAGCAAGACAGAAAGAAAACGGATACCTTTGAATTATGGCACTGGTGAAGAAGCTCCATATGCCATGGACTGCCCAAAGAACAAATCAGTCAGTACTGGAAGAGATCAAGCCTAAGCTTTCCTTTGAGGCTCAAATGACAAGACTGCAATGTTCATACTTTGGATACATCATTCATAAAGAGATCATTAGAGAAAGACATCATGCTTGGAAAGATTGAAGGCAGGCTTAAAAAAAAGAATATCGGCAATGTGATGGACTGATACAAAAACAGCAGCTATAAATGCTACAGTATTAATAATTAGCTGCCTGACTGAAGATTGAACAGTTTAGAAAAACTGTCCACCAGGTCTCCATGAGTCAACATCAGCTTGACAGCATTCAACAACAACATGTTGAGGAGTAGCCTAGTGGTTGGGGCAAGGTACTTCAGGCCAGAAGGTCAGAGGTTCAAATCCCACCAGAGGACACCAACCTTGGGCCGGAAGGACTGGGGTTTCTAGTCCCACAGATGCTCCTTGTGGTCTTGGGCAAGCCACTTAACTCTCCATTGCCCATGTTCCCTGTAAGTATTAGTGTATGTGTCTCATATCCCCATGTGTTAAATGTATCCCCCAATTGTGTTGTGACCGCTTTGATTGAAGGATAAGGCGGTATACAAAACTGTCTAAATAAATAAATGTTCTGCAAGGCAAAAAATTAGGAATGCGTATTTGTTAGCATGTCTTAAAAAGTTCCAATTCATATTAAAAATGTTTTATTAAAATTACAGGTGGGCATTTAGTTTACTATTAACTCAGTTAACCTTTTAATAGTTTATGAAAACATGTAGCTTGATTAAGAATTTTTAACTCTCCTAGGAATTTGCTGCTTCTTAAAGTGCCCCGTGAGGAAGGTAGGAATGGCACATGAGCAGGGCCGGATTTACCTATACGCCAGGTACGCCGTGGCGTAGGGCCCACAGCTGGCAAGGGCCCACAAACAAGAGTCCCCAGGACTGAGAAAACCCGCACCCGGGGCCGGCCCACATACCGGAGGGCTTCAGAGGGAGCAGGGTAAGCTAGCACGAGGCCCCGGCTCCCTCTGTACAGCCGCCAGCATGAAGAGCCTTTTGCTTCACGCTGGCAGCTGCATCTGTAAAGCCGCGATTGCTGGGAAAGGTTAAAGGCAATACCCTTTAACCTTTCCCAGCATTCGCGGCTTCACAGATACAGCCGCCAGTGTGAAGGAAAAGGCTCTTCACGCTGGCGGCTGTACAGAGGGAGCCGGGGCCTCGCGCGAGCTTACCCTGCTCCCTCTGAAGCCCCTCAGACAGCCGCGGTGCTGGTCGGGGGGGCAAGGACTGCATGGGCTGTGATTGGTGGGGGACCTGGACCGGAAAAGGGCTATGGGGGGTGGGGGACTTGGACTGGAAAGAAATGGGCTGTGATGGGGGGGGGGACCTGGACCGGAAAAGGGCTATGGGGGGGGGACTTGGACTGGAAATAAATGGGCTGTGATGGGGGGGGGGGGACGACCTGAACGGTAAAAGGGCTATGGGGGGGGGACATGGACTGGAAATGGGTTGTGATGGGGAGGGGGACCTGGACTGGAAAAGGGCTATGGGGGGGGGGGGTAACTTGGACTGCAAATGGGCTGTGATGGTGGGGGGGGGGGGAACTAGGACTGCAAATGGGCTGTGATTGGGGGGGGACCTGAACTGTAAAAGGGCTATGGGGGGGGGGGACATGGACTGGAAATGGGTTGTGATGGGGAGGGGGACCTGGACTGGAAAAGGGCTATGGGGGGGTGGACATGGACTGGAAATGGGCTGTGATGGTGGGGGGGGAACTAGGACTGCAAATGGGCTGTGATGGTGCAGGGGGACTCGGACTGCAAATGGGATGTGATGGTGGGGGCTAGGACTGGAAATAGGCTGTGATGGGGGACTTGGACTGTAAATGGGCTGTGATTGGGGGGCGGGGCTAGGACTTGGAAATGGCCTGTGATGTGAGGGCTAGCACTGGAAATGGGCTTATGAAGAGCTGGACTAGGACTGGAAATGGGCTGATGTGGGGCATGGGAGAATGGGACTAGAAGGGAGTGGATGCTGGGTGGGTCTAGAACTATAAGGGAACTGATTTTGGGAGAGGACTAGAATCGATGGGGAATGAGAATGGAGAGGGGAAAAATATTTTGTGTGGAAGAAAAGTCTATGATGGGCTGGGTATTGGGAGACTAAGAGGGGCTTTAAAATGGAAGGGTAAAATTTAAATGGATGATAAAGGAATAAGGAAAGAATTGGGGGAAAGAGCAAAAGGGAAACAATCAGTATGTTAAAGCAGAAATAGAGAGAGAAAGGAAAACATCTAAAAGAGAAGAAAGGACAAATGGATAGCTCGCAGAAGACACAAAGAAACCAGAAGAAAGTGACTGGAGCAATTGCAACTGAAAAATGCCCAAACAGAAGGTAGAAAAATACTTTTTATTTTGAATTTATTAACTGGAATATGTCTGGTCTGGGAAGTGTGTATTGCTAACATCTTTGCGTTTTTGTTTAGTGCAAGAGGAAATTACTTTATAGTTTTATTTCTCCAGTATTGTACATTTCATGTTTGTATTTTGGGGTTCCCAGTTTAATTATTATCTGACCAAGGAAGTTAGCCTACACGTATCCTCGGTAATTTTTGTGGGTGGGGCTGGGGGCGGGGAAGGGGTGGGACTAGGGGCAGAGAATGGGTGGAGCATGGCGAGCCACAGGTGTCGGGTTTTTCTCGGTGAAAAAGTTGGCAACCCTATTTGTGGGTGTGTTGGGTATAGTCAGAGTGAGAGGCGGGGTTGTGCGAGCCTGGATCCCTCGCTCTCTAGAGAGAGTTGAAATTGCTGCGGCCTAGCTGAACGGGGCCGTCCGCGAGCTTCTCCAGGCCCTGGCATGAAGGGGAAAGAGGAAAAGGAGAGTGGGGGAGGCGGGAGTCCGGAGAAGAGCACTAGCGCTCAGGAGTTAAAGGAGCAGGGAAACAGACTCTTCGTCACCCTCAAGTACCAGGAGGCGGTGGCCTGTTACACCAAAGCCATAGTGAGTACCGGGGAGCAGCGACGGCCAGGTCCGTTTCCTGTAGCTGCTG
This sequence comes from Ichthyophis bannanicus, assembly GCA_033557465.1. Classification (NCBI taxonomy): domain Eukaryota; kingdom Metazoa; phylum Chordata; class Amphibia; order Gymnophiona; family Ichthyophiidae; genus Ichthyophis; species Ichthyophis bannanicus. Next base: position 727,143,102 of record CM066036.1, on the reverse strand, counting down.
TAGTACCACCGGATCATTCAGTGATCCTCTTCCCCGATGGATAAGACATTTTTTAATGTATTTCTTGAATTCCGATGCTGATTTTGTCCCTATTGCCTCTTTATGTCAGGCAATTCTATACATCTATTGCCATTTCTGTTTGGGTAAGTTGATCTCGTTTTTATTTTTTCTGGGGGCCCACAATTTTTGTTGGCGTAGGGCCTCACTCAAGGTAAATCCGGCCCTGCACATGAGTATGCTATGGGCAGTGATGCTGCTGTGTGTTTGGAGACAGCACACATCCATGAGCCACATGCACTGCAGAGCATCATGTCTCATCGTATTTTGTGCAGCTGAGGACATGAACCTGGGAGCCAGGAATGGCAATAAGGGGGACTATCATGGATAAGTCTGATGGAAGACTCATGGAGCTCTTCAGAGAGGGGAGGGGATAGGATAAGGTGAAAGTGACTAAATCTGCTTGTACGGGGAATATTTTTATTAGAAATGTATGGGAAGTCTATTTACGACAAGGTGAAATATGCCAAGTTACTAAGTCTGTTTCAACACTAGCTAGCCTTGAGCAAAGTATTTAAAAATGCATCCATGATTTTCTTTATAATATGAAAATTCTCTCTTATCTGCCATTTTCCAAAGGATAACTGGTTGATACACTAGTTAAGTCAAATTAATTCAATATGGTGCAAATTTATATATACGGTATACAATAAATACTATGCATTTCTTAACAAAATGTTATTTTTCTGTGATGGAAAAACACCACACGATCAATTGTGATTAATCACACAATTAAATATTTTAATCGTATAATCTATTTCAATCAAATGTTTTAATCAATGCCCACCTTTAATTAAAATCAAGGTGCAAGAAACAAACAAGATGAGTACAAAAAACAGGAAAAATAGACTCAAATTGGATCAATTTTTTTCTGTGCACAACACTACCAAAATGCTATATTAGCATACCCATGGATTAAATGGCCATCTAAAATCTCATTAGAAATATTTTTTGTTTTGTATTTTAAATTCTATACAAATCTTCAGAACCATGGAGAGGCATGACTTTGGGAATGCTTACCCATATAGATTTGAAGATGTTATGATGATGTTCTTAGATACATATTGAGTACATTCTATGGATCAGTAACCTTTTTCTAGTAGTAGAGACATGTTTTATTTGTAAGCACCAAGGGGCGGGAGTGGCCCAAGAGGGGTGCGGGGCCATGTGCGGAGACTCGGTGAGGGGCCTCATTTGCATAAGTGGCCTTATTTGCATAAATATTTGCATAATGTTACCATACACTAACTTTTAGTAAACATGTCTCTTAATGAGTGTATGGATAAAGAAAGACTAAAAGATTTCTACATTACTATAATCCAGTGCCAACCGCCAGGCACATCAGGAACTACTACAAACGCTGCCCATTTAGAACCCATAGCAAACCCGCCGTATCCTGACAGCATTACCAGGACTCACAAAGCACCATACCCTACCTAAAAAAAAGGCAACACTGCAAATATTAAACCAATACTTTCAGAGAATACTGGGGAAAGAGAACAAGTGGCAATGTCAAATAGGAATTACATAAACAGAATACCTCAGCTCAGTTACACATACAGAACATAGACCATCACCAAACAAGGAATCACAATTTAGAAACAGGAAGGCAATAATTAAACTGTGAACCCCAAAAGCCAAACTTGGAATGTACAACAACACTGTAGAAATAAAACTATAAATTAATTTCCTCTTCTACCAAACAAAGCGCAGACGTTAATGATGCACATTTCCCAGAGCTTTCATATTCCAGTTAATAAATTCAAAATAAAGAGATATCTTTCTACCTTTTGTGCATTTTTTTTCAGTTGCAATTGCTCCAGCCACCTTCTTCTGGTTTCTTTATGTTTTCTGCTAACTCTCCATCGTCTGCTGTCCAATTGTCCTTTCTTCTCTCTTCTAGTTTTTTTTTCCATTCTCTCTCTCTACATCTGCTTTAACATACTAATCTTTCTCCTTTTGCTCTTTCCTCATTCCTATTTCATCCACACAAATTTTACCCCTCCATCCTCAATCCCCACTTACTCTCCCAATACCCGGCCAATTGTAGATTTTTCATCCCTCCCACACAAAATATTTTTCCCCTCTCCATTTTACTCTCCCAGCCCCATCCCATTCTAATCCTCCCCCAACATCAGCTCCCTTCTAGTTCCAGTCTCACCCAGCATCCATTCCCTTCTAGTCCCTGCATCAGCCCATTTCCAGTCCTAGCCCCCCATCAGCCCATTTCCAGTCCTAGCTCCCCCATCCATTTCCCGTCCGAGTCCCTTCATCAGCTCATTTCCAATCCTAGCCCCCATCAGCCCATTTCTAGTCATTTCCTAGCCCCGCCATCAGGCTATGTCAAATCCTAGCTCCCCTCCACTCAGCCCAATTCCAGTCCAAGCCCCCCCATGAGCCTACGTCCAGTTCTAGCCCCTCCATGATTCCATTTCAATTCAAGCCCCCACCACAGCCCATTTCCAATCTTAGCTCCCCCCAACAGCCCATTTTCAGTCCTATCCTAGCTGCTCCATCAGCCCATTCTCAGTCCTAGCTCCCTTCCCTCACAGCCCATTTCCATTCCAAGCCCCCTCCCCATCAGCTATTTGCAGTTCAAGCCTCCCCTTCCACTCAGCCCATTTCCAGTCCTAGCAACCCCCAAACCCATTACCAGTCCTAGCCCCCATCAACCCACTTCCAGTCCTAACCCCCCATCACCCCATTTTCAGTTTAAGCCCACCCTATAACCCATTACCAGTCCTAACCCCCCATCAGCCCACTCCCCATCCTAACCCCATCAGCCCATTTCCAGTCAGCCCCCCATAGCCCATTGCCACTCCTAACCCCCCATCAGCCCACAGCCCATTACCAGTCCTAACCACATCAGCCCACCTCAAGTCCTAACCCCTCCCTATCAGCCCATTTCCTGTCCTAGCCTCCCCATAGCCCATTATCAGTCCTAACTCCCCTATAGCCCATTACCAGTCCTAACCCCCATCACCCGATTTCCAGACAGCCCCCATCAGCCCACAGTCCATTACCAGTCTTAACCCCCCATAGCCTATTACCAGTCCTAACCCCCATCACCCGATTTCCAGACAGCCCCCATCAGCCCACAGCCCATTACCAGTCTTATCCCCCCCCCCGCATAGCCCATTACCAGTCCTAACCCCCCCAACAGCCCACAGTCCATTACTAGTCCTAACCCCATCAGCCCACCTCAATTTCTTACCCCTCTCCATCAGCCCATTTCCTGTTCTAGCCCCCCCAAAGCCCATTATAATTCCTAACGCCCCCATAGCCCATTACCAGTCCTAACCCCCCATCACCCCTTTTCCAGACAGCCCCCATCAGCCCACAGCCCATTACCAGTCTTAACCCCCTCCCCATAGCCCATTACCAGTCCTAACCCCCCAACAGCCCACAGCCCACAGCCCACCTCAAGTCAAGACCTAACCCCCTCCATAGCCCATTACCAGTCCTAATCCCCCCTCCCCCCATCGGCTCATGGAAAATTTAAAAAAAAAAAAAAAAGCTGGCTGCTGCCGCTGCGGCAGCAGCAGAATGGAGTGTCCCGCGGGGCCCCCTCTGCCCGGCTGAGCTCTCCCGGCCCAGCTGAGCCCCTCTGCGCTGGCTTTCAGATACACGAAGGGAGAGTGTCTCCGTCGCGTCTCTGTTAAGCCCGCAGGGGCAGAAGGGAAATTTCCCATCAGCCCCTGCTTCCCATCAGCCCCTGCGGGCTTAACAGAGACGCGAGGGAGACACTCTCCCTTCGCGTATCTGAAAGCCGGTGCAGAGGGGCTCAGCTGGGCCGGGAGAGCTCAGCCGGGCAGAGGGGGCCCCGCAGGACACTCCATTCTGCTGCTGCCGCAGCGGCAGCGGCCACAGCCAGCTTTTATTTTTTTAAATTTAATTTAAAAAAAAGCAGAATGTTCTTTGCGCGGGGCCCCCTGAAACACGGGGCCCTGTGCAAAAAACATTCTTGCTCAATGGACGGGCCGGCCCTGCCAAGGGATAAGTTGGGGTTGTGTGTGATCTTAGGTAGGATTGTAGTGTATATATAAGTATTAATCCATGCCATTTTCTTGCAGCAAAATTGATTTGCTGACCTACTGTCCCTTCAATGGAGAGTTATTTTGCCCAAGCATTGTAAGATGTAGGATATGCAAATTAGGATTTTTTGAACGCTCGTTGAATAGTGTGGTGTGGCCATTTTCTGTGCTATTTTGCACACAAAATGGCCAGTATTTATACCATCTAAGACTCGATATAAAAGCTAGTCACTTCCGCAGAGTAAGACCACAAATCACTCATGCTAGGTGGTGTAGGGTGATAGGCCACTCAGCAGTGGTGATTTCCTCAATGCTTCCCTTCCACCCATGGCAAACAAAATCTTCCCCAGCTGATAGCAACCCCTCCTTCTCATGGAGAGTGACACCATCATATGCAATAACTCCCTTGTATTGTCCTTTTTTTCAATACTCAGTCAGGGCCTAGTTTAAATTTAAAACACAGAAGAGAGACTTCTGGTTAGATTTAGAACCCAAGACTCCCTCTATCCAAGCAAGGGCTGTTGGACTCCCCCTGGAGATTGGTCACAGATTACCTTAGATGCACAGGACAGGGTACTGTGTAGCAGCCAGCTTTTAATAAGCCTTTTTTCCCCTCCCTCCCTCCCCAACACCCACCCACCCACCCCTAGGATAATAGTAGCTTTATAGGTGCTTAAACCTCTTAAAGGAAAGGAGGTGCCATTTTCACTCTCAGGTGCAGCTTATTCTCAACAGCATACATTAAGGACCTGAGATTAATTAAATTGCAGGTGAACAAAGTACATTAAATGTATTAGGTATAGTTTTATTAGTATAAGTATCCCCAGCAACCCTTAGTAAGTAAAGAACTTAAATCTCTAAACAAAACCTTAAAACGAAGATGCATACAGCAGCGAGATGGGTGCTTTCCAGTCTTTTGCATTGAGTGTCACATGCATGATTTTCCCCCAGTTGGTGAGGGGTCTTACGTGTGCACAAGGTGCAAGGAGCTCTTTGCTCTCAGAGAACGAGTCCGATCTCTGGAGGCAAGAGTAGCAGACTTGGAAGACATAAGGAAAACAGAGAGGTACATAGATGAGACCTACAGAGTCCTAAAGTCCCACCTCCAGTCTGGCAGCATCCCTGTTGCCATGGAGGAGAGAGGTCACGTGACAGGAGAGCATCACCCTGGTATGGCAGGAAGTGATCCTATAGCTAGGACCTGTCCTCCAGGTGATGCAAAACCCTCTTGCACCAAGGAAGTTTCTCCAGGGCCAAGTGCCCATGAGGGAAGGGTTAGGACAGTCATTATAGTTGGTGATTCAATCATTAGGCATGTAGATAGGTGGGTGGCTGGTGGACGTGAGGATCGTTTGGTAACATGCCTGCCTGGTGCGAAGGCAGCGAACCTCACACGTCATCTAGACAAGGTCTTAGATAGTGCTGGGGGGGAGTCTGCTGTCTTGGTACATGACGGTACCAATGACATAGGAAAATGTAGTAGGGAGGTTCTGGAGGCTAAATTTAGGCTTTTAGGTTGAAGTTGAAATCCAGAACTTCCAGCGTAGCTTTCTCCAAAATGCTTCCCGTTCCACGCGCAGCACCCAAAAGGCAGGCAGAGCTCCGGAGTCTTAATGCGTGGATGAGACAATGGTGCAAGGATGAGGGTTTTGGATTAGTTAGTAACTGGGGTACATTCTGGGGAAAGGAGGGACTCTTCTGAAGGGATGGGCTTCACCTTAACCGGGATGGAACCAGGCTGCTGGCATTAACCTTTAAAAAGGAGATAGAGCAGCTTTTAAACTAGATAATAGGGGAGAGCCGACAGTCGCCCAAGAGCCCATGGTTCGGAACAATGTATCCTTGAAGGATACTACCAAAAAAATGAAGTTAGGACACATCAGCAGAGAGGTTCCAATAAAGACAAAGGTAGCTCACATGCCTTTGAGTACGGAGCAGACAGAGCTTAAAGATTCCAAATTACCCCTGCCTACCGATTACCAAATTAATATAAATAAAATACAGTCTCTAAAATGCTTGTATGCAAAAGCTAGAAGTCTAAAATATAAGATGGAAGAGTTAGAATATATAGCACTAAATGAGAAGTTAGATATGATTGGTATCTCAGAGACATGGTGGAAGGAAGACATGGTGGAAGTGGGACACTGTGATACCTGGGTACAAACTATATCATAATGATAGAGCTGATCAAATTGGTGGAGAGGTTACACTCTATGTTAGAGAGGGCATTGAGTCACAAAGGATTAAAGTTCAACAGGAAACAAAATTCACTGTAGAATCTCTGTGGATTGAAATTCCATGTAAAAAGGGGAAGGCGATGGCAGTGGTTCTCTTCATACTTATCAGATGGGACTCAAGAAGTTAGAATAAAACAGCAAACCACCGATACATACAAACAAGAACAAGGTCTCCCCCAAGGCTCCGCTCTTTCTGCCCTACTCTTTAACATTTATATCCAACCTATCTGTTCCATTTTTTAAAGATTCCGCGTAAATTATCATATTTACACGGATGACATAATGATTTATCTACCGTGAGACACTTCGAATCCACCAACCCAATTACTTACTGATTGCTTCTCAGAAATCATGAAATGGCTAGAGAACCACAACCTCCATATCAGCTTCACAAAATCGGACGCCATGTATGTCACCAGAAATCAGAGCTTCTCCCCACCTACATCAATTAGAATCAATGACATTAACATTTCAGTTAAAAATGAAGTGAAATGACGGGGGGGGGGGGGGGATGGGTCTCCTTTGATGAGTTGAGGGAGAGGTTTGGTTTGCGGGCAGCGGATAGGTTTTATTATGGGCAGGTGGTGCATTTTCTTCGGAAGAAATTAGGGCGGGAAGGGTTGGAGCAAAACTACACGCCACTGGAGACAGTGTGGTATGGGAAAAAACTCTCGGCAGGCTTAACTTCGGGGTTATACAAGGCGATACAGGGTCCACGGGTTGGCAAGCACAGGTATATGTGTGAGTGGGAAAGGGACCTAGGCAGGGAGCTGGAGGAGGGACAGTGGAGAAGTATCCTGGATCAGGTATGGTACTTGCCCCTGTCAGTAGCTATCCGGGAGAATTGGTATAAAGTGGTGATGCGCTGGTACTACACGCCCACCCGCCTGAATAAAATGTTCCCCAGAGTGTCCAGTAGATGTTGGAGGGAATGTGGGGAGGAGGGAACCTTCTTCCACGTATGGTGGAACTGCCCTAACATAAAGGGTTTTTGGAGGGAAATTCAGAATTGGATTAGGGAGGTGGTGGGAGGATGAGAGGTGGCCCTAGATCCTTGCGGGTATTTGATGGGGTGGTGGAGCGAAGGTGGCCCGGAGCAAGACAAGAGGCAGATAATAGCATGCCTTAGTGCAGCGCGCTGCGAGGTGGCATATAGATGGAAGCAGAAGGAAACTCCGCAGGTGGCACATTGTGTGGATAGACTTAGGCAGGTATATTTAATGGAAAAGCTAACAGCCATATGGTGACAAAAGATAGACCGATTTGAGAAGCAATGGAGCAAGGTGCTGGGGTACCTCCGATTAGAATGTGGAGGTACTGAAGGGGGGGGCGGGAAGGGGGGGGGTCTGTAGTGGGGGTGGTAGGGGGAGGGGGGGAGGCTATGGATCTGGGCTGAAGGACGTACTAGGGGGGTGGGGGAAGGGGATGGGGGAGAGGTGGGGAAATTGTAAACTTAAGGTTGGGGGAGCAGTATGTCTAGGGAATGCTGGTTTGTGGGTGTTAGAAAGTATCTGGCATCATAAGATATTGGCTGTTGAGAGAAATGTGATCTTAGCGTTGTTTGATGTGTTTTACAATGTTTATAAAATATAAATAAAAAAAAAAAATGAAGTGAAATACTTAGAGGTAAAGAGAAATTAGACTTACCTGCTAAGTATTGTTACTTGAGGAACTCCAGTCCAGTCCCGCACCTCTGGGGTAGTGTACATCTTCCAGCAGCTTGGAGGCTGAGCCTGTCATCTTTTTGATGACACTAGTGTACATATGCAGCTGGCACCACCCACCAGCCCCAGTACCTATTGACAAAGCAGACTCAGAGGAGCAACAAATACGTAGTTAAACATGCAGCAAACGCTTCTACGTCTAAATAAACTAGTACCCCTTCCATCCCCTGGGAAGGATACCCCGTCCCCCACTCCAGGATGAAGAGGCCTATCTGTTGAGCACCTGAGCAACTCCAACCAGCAGGATGCGAGCAACCGACAGCTCTTCTGGTTCGCCCCTCCCCCAAACACTGATTACACACCCCTCCCCGGCTCCTCCTGGCCTCTTCCTCCACCAAGGGAACCAGATTCAGGACCGGGATGTGCACAGATCATCACAAGAAGCACTCAGGGAGGGTTCCGCGACTGGACTGTAGTTCCTCAAGGAACAATAATTAGCAGGTAAGTCTAATTTCTCTTTCCTTATCGTCCCTCCAGTCCAGTCCCGCACCTCTGGGATGTATCAGAGCAGTTAAACTAACGGGAGGGACCTGCACAACCAGCCTGAAGCACTGCCGATCCAAAACGAGCATCCCCCGCTGCCTTGACATCCAGGCAAAATTGTTCAGAGAAGTATGCCACCCTATAGATCTCCACCGGTGGAACTAAAGTATACTCTGCCCATGAGGCTGCCTGAGCCCTAATGGAATGCGTCTGCAACCCTGCCGGCACTGTTCTACCCTTCAAGATGTATGCCGACGTGATTGCCTCACTGATCCATCTAGAAATGAAGGCTTAGATGCCGCCTCACTTTTGCGCGACCTGCCAAACAAAACCAACAGACGGTCCGATCTACGAAAGGACAATGCCCTTTTCACATACCTTCACAGGACTCTCTTACCATCCAGGTGGCACAGCTGTGGAGTGGCTTGGCCCCTACCCACTCTCGTCCACATCCGCGCTCGCCAGAGCCGGTAAGGAAACGGCCTGATGTACATGAAATGTTGACACCACCTTGGCAAAAATGAAGGTACTGGGTGCTGGACCACTTTCTCCTTGGAGAAGGAAAGGAATGGCTCCTGGCATGACAGGGTCTGAAGCTCCGAAATCCTGCATGCCGAGCAACTCGCCACCAGGAATGCCATTTTCAGAGCCAAATCCTGCCGGAAAGCTCGACTCAATGGCTCAACAGGTTCACCAGACAGCACCAGATTGAGATTCCAAGGCAGTACCACTGCCCTCTTTGGCAGACGGAGGTGGGTCACCACCCCTAGAAAGCTCAGCACGTCTGGGTGTGTACCCAACGGCACCCCGTGGACTTTCCCACGATAACCGGAAAATCACCATCAGTTGCATCCTCAAGGAACTGTCTGCTAGACCCTTATCAAAACCGGATTGCAAGAACGCCAAGATGTCCGGGACGGAGGCGGTGGAAGGACGTGGCTGCCTCTCTCCGCACCATGATTCAAAGATGCATCCTACGCAGATGCATGACAGGTTTGTAGACCACACCTTTGAGCCTGTAGCAAGGTTGCTATCCCCGAGCCTGATTATCCTCTCTTCTTCATCCTCGCCCTTTCACGAGCCATGCAGTGTCAGAATTGATCCACCTGAGGCATGCCAAGCGGCTCCTGCATCAAGAGGTCCTTCTGAACCAGAAGCCACTACAGTCAATCCGCCAGTATCCGAATCAGGTCAGCATACCACGGGCACCTCAGCCAGTTTGGTGCCACCAGAATCACAAATCCATGGTGCGCCTCTAGCTATTGCACTAACCGGCCTATGAGTTTCCACGGGGAAAAACAGAGAAGACCCTCTTTGAGCCACTGCTGAATTAGAGCATCCAGGCCCTTGTACTTCTTCTCTTCTTCTACTGAAAAATCGGCAGGCCTTGGCCGACTCAAACATTGCCATTAGGTCCATGACCAGTGTGCCCCATTGGCAGAACACCTGTTCGAACACCACCTGATAGAGCTGCTACTCTCCGTGGTCCATGCACACTCAGCTTAGGTAGTCTGCCATCATGCTGTCAACTCCTGCTACATGCACTGCTGATAATACCTGGAGACAAGTCGCTGCCCATCCGAACAGACCTTCGACCTCCTCCTCCAGGGCTGTACTGCCTATGCCTTCTTGCTGGTTGATGTAAGCCATCGTGGACACATTGTCTGAGAGGACTTGTACCACCTTCCGCTGCAACCATGGCTCGAAACTTTCTAGCGCCAAGGTCACCACTCGCATCTCGAGCCTGTTTATCGACCACAGAGCCTCCTGCAGACTCTCGTCGCTGAACAAAGCGTCCTTCACAATGAGCTTTCCAACCTGACAGGCTGGTCATCTGAGGAACCCATACCAGGGACTCCTTCCACATGCAGCCACCAACTGAAGGCTCTCCTGGTGCTGCGTGGGCAGGAGAGTACTTGGGACAGGGGTTGACTCTGATGGGACCATCGATGGAGCAGAGCCCTCTACAGCAATTGCATATGCGCCCTTGCCCATGGAACTAGCTCGGGAGTGGCCGCCATGGTCCCCAGAACCTGCAGATAATGCCACGCTGATGGTGTTGCCTTCTTCAGGACCTGCTGTATCAACTGTCGTAGCTCCTGCACCCAGCGAACCAGCAGGAAATTCCTGCCCACACAGGTATGAAAGCATGCTTTCAAATACTCTAGCTCCTGGGCCGGCCGTAACTGGATCTTGGCCAGGTTGACCTCAACCGAGACTTTAAAGGAGCTCTCCCACCCGTGCTGTTGCTCTTTTCGCTATTGTCCCTGGACTTCACCTGGATTATCCAATCGTCTAGATACGGGTGGACGAGAACCCCTTCCTTGTGGAGAGCTGCCGCCATCACCACTATGACCTTGGTGAAGGTACAGGGGTGGTCGCCAGACCGAAGGGCAACGCTTGAAACTGGAAATGGCCCCTTGGCACTGCAAAGCGGAGAAACTGCTGATGTTCTGGATGGAAGGAAACATGCAGATACACCTCTGTGAAATCGAGTGTCAACAAAAATTTGTTTCCTACCACCATTACTACTGTGAAAATGCGGTATCTGGAGACCGTAGTTCATGCCCTCAAAGTTGAGAATTGGGCAAAAGGAACCTTCCTTTTGGAAAAAACGAAATACATGAAACATTGACCGCAGACGTACTGGTCTCGCGGAACCAGTTCCACAGCTCTCTGCTGCAGGAGACAAGTCAAGGCCTTGTCTACTGCTGCCAACACCGCTGCGCCCAATTTGGGCAATCAAAGGAGCTCATTCTTGCTCCGGCAGTGGGTATAGGGGCATTATGGATTGCATCCCTTTAAGGACAACCTCTGGCAGATCCCACACATCCTGGATCATCTGTCCTTCTACTCCATGTACTGGTAAGAATTTCTGCAATTTCCGTACCGCCTGGAACAAAGGATCCTACAGCGTCTCTTCCTCTGCCGGGAGATTAGCAGGCATATTCAGGGCCTTGAGGGTCGCCAAAGTACACAAAGAATGTGAGCCCTTTGGGAATGAGGAATTGTATCAGTACCTGCTTGTAGTGATTGTAAACTGCCCTGATGGCCTTCAGCCTGGGCGGTATATCGAGAAATTCCATAAACATAAGCATAAAGATGAGTGCTGGTAGCTCCTCCCGGTGGAAAACCTGAACAATTCGGCCCTGATCCTTCTGTTCTGGGCTCTCTCCTTCTTCCAACAACTCCTGCAGATCTAACTCCGTGTCAAGGTCTTCCCCATCCAGCCCCCCTGACAGTGGTGATTGCTGCCACTCCTCTAAGCCTCTAGCCCGCTTAGACGCCACTGCTCCTGACTCGTGCTCTTTTGCGTCTGACATCCTTTTAGCCCTGTGTTCCGAGGCCAAGGAGCCACTTGGTAAAACGCCTTATCCAAAAGTAAGACAAACTCCGGTGAGAACTTCCCCGGGAGCCCTATCGCTCCCTAGGCTTGAGGGGTGGATGGTCCAGGCATCGTGCAGGGACCGGGGGCTGGATCCGTTGAAGGTAACATGGCACCCCCGCCCCCAGAGTCTCTTGCAACTGGGAGTGACTCTCCTGCCTTATCTCATCCTGCAGGTCCTGCTCCCATGACCTCCTCTTATTTATTTATTTAACTGCATTTATATACCGCTTTTCACCGGGTCAAAGCGGTTTAACAAAGAGGGGGGATAGACAGTAATCATTATAGAGAGGGGGGGAAGAACCATCACCGGGGGGCCAACTTTGATGATCTGAACAGATAGTAAAGACTTAGACAATAGACACGAGTCTCTTATAGGGTATTTTGAGGATTTGGCAGAAGGACTGTGGGTTGTCAGTGAAGGTTGTCTGTTTCTGGTCCAAGGTATTCATGAAAGAGGATGGTTTTTAGTTGTTTCTAGAACGTGGATAGATCACCAGTGTTTCTGATTTGGCTTGATAATGAGTTCCAGAGGGAGGGTGCGTATAGCTCGAAAGCTCTGTTTCAGGTTCGTTGATTATATTTTGTTCGTTCATAGGGGATGGTAAGGATGTTGTTGGTGGTCTGTCGGGTTGGTCTGTTGTGGGTGGGCTGGGGTAGTAGGGAGCGGAGGTGGGAAGTCTGTGTTTAATAGAGGGCTTTGTGGATAAGCAGGGCAGCTTTGTATTTGATCCTTGCTTCGAGTGGCAGTATGTGTAATTCCCTCAGGACCGGGGTGATGTGATCGTGTTTTTTTGCATTCCGGATAATTCTTGCGGTGGTGTTCAGGGCAGTCCGTAGTGGGTTGGTGTGGGTCGCAGGAAGTCCGTGATAGATTATGTTGCAGTAGTCCAGGTGGGGGAGCGTCATAGCCTGCATGACAGTTCTGAAGTCCTGTGGATTAATGAGTGGTCTGAGCCGTTGTATCATTTTTGCTTTGTGGAATATTGTCCTGGTAGTCTTTTTAATCTGTGGAGTAAATGTGAGTGCCTGGTCTGTAGTGATTCCCAGATATTTTATGTGGGGTTGAATCTTTATTTGGGTGGTTCCCAATATGAGGTGTGGTGGTGGGGTGAAGTTTGGGTCCTTTGTTACTATGAGGGCTTCAGTTTTTTTGATGTTGATGGATAGATTGTTCCTTTGTAGCCAGTCGGAGACCTCAATAAAGCAGTCTGACAGGTGGTCATTTGTTGGGTTGGTGGTTGTGATTGTGATTGGTCCGTAGAGTATTATGTCGTCTGCGTATATATGGCAGTTGATGTTATGCTCTCGTATGATCGAGCAGAGTGGTTGTAGATAGATATTGAAGAGCATGGCGGATAGTGTGGAACCCTGTGGTACTCCTTGATGTTGTTGAAAGGGGGGGAGATTGCTGTGTTTGTGCGGATCAGTTGTTGACTGTTTGTCAGGTAGGAGCGGAACCATTGTAGTACAGTGTCCTTAATGGCTATTTCCTGGAGTCTGTGTAGGAGAATGCTATGGGAGAGGATGTCAAAGACTGCGGATATGTCTAGGAAGAGCATGGCGTATCCAGAGTGTTTGGTCTGTGTGCCTTTGATAAGGGTGTTCAGTAGCGTTGTCATGAGGGTTTCAACTCCATTGGATGGGCAGAATCCGTGTTGTTGCGGGTCCAATATGTTGTTGGTATCTAGGTGGTCTTGGAGTTGTCATTGAATTATCTTCTCCATAATTTTGGTGGTGAATGGGAGACTTGCTATTGGTCTAAAAGAGGCTGGGTCTAGTGGGTCTAGGTTGTTTTTTTTTAGGGTCGGATGGATGATAGAGGTCTTGAGGATGTCTGGTATGTATCCTTGCTTGAGGGATTCATTGACAATGTGGGTGAGGGGTGTGGTTTTGTCTTCTTTGGATTTCTTTATCAACTCTGTAGGGCAGGGATGTAGTGGAGAGATGGTGGTGTTTAGGCAGGAGATAGTGGATTCTATTTGTTCTGTTGTGATTGTTTCGAATGTGCTCCAATCCGTGACTTTGGTGGCATGGTAGGTTGTTGATGTTGCATTCTGTTGTGGTTTGCTTGGTAGTTGGAGCTGTTTGTATTGGCGTGCTAGTAGTTCAGGTGGGATGTTCGGTAGCTGATCGGAGTGGCTGGGTGCTTTTGTTAGCTTCTTGACTATCTCGAAGAGCTCGCGTGGTTTGTTTAGTGAGGTATGTATGATTTTTGAGTGGTAGGTTCTTTTTGCTTTATCAGTTTCTCTGTGGTATGTGTCAAGGTTGCTTATGTATTTTGCTTTGTCTGCTTCCTTTTTGATCTTTCTCCATTTTCTTTCGGTTCTTCTGAGTTGAGTCTTTAGCTTCCGTAGGATTGGGGTGTACCATCTTGCTTTTGTCACAGTCGTTTTTGTTTTGGTGCTGGTTGTTGCTGCACAGGATGCAGAAGCGATTGCAGTGTTCCAGTTGTTGATCAGGTCTTTAAGGTTGGAGGAGTTTGATTGGAGTTTGGGTAATACTTGTGTTAGGAAGTCCTCTTTGTTGAATGGTTTGAATCTTCTTTTAGGTTGGTTGTTCTCTCTGATGTTGGTATGATTGTATATATGGGTAATGTTGATGAGATGGTGGTCAGACCATGGCACGCATGTGATTTTTGGGTTCGTAGATGTAGAGGTGCTGTGGGAGTTCAGGAATATTAGATCAAGTGTGTTCCCTTTTTCGTGTTTTGGGTCATGTATAATCTGTGTTAGGTCCATTGCTTCCATGGCGTTGATGAAGGCTTCGGCATGTTTATCTTGTAGTGAGGGAAGGTTGAAGTCTCCAAGGATTAATTGCTCTTTTGTGGAGATGGCGCTCTCTGATACATGTTTTAGTATGTCTGATAGATCGGTGCTTGGTGTGGATGGTTGGTAGATTAGGCATATGGAGAGGTGTCTGTTGGTGAGGGTGAGTATGTCCGCTTCATTGGTTGTTTCTGACCATGGTTCCTGAGGTGAAGGTTGGATCTTGCAATGATCTTGCGTGCAGTTTAGGAAGACACCTGCCTCCGAGATCACACCACATCGGGGACTGCACATCTTGAGGATTTTTAGATTGCACTGCAGTGTTGTTTCTTAAAGATATGAAATGGACCTTGCCCTGATCCAATAAAACTGACACATTCTCTGAGTAAAGTTTACGTTTTTATTCAAATACTACTAATGGCTATAAGGGAGTACAGCTTCCCTTACAAGCAATACTACACATTTAATAGGTACATAATCTGGGTTAAGAGACAAGAGATGATCATGTCAGGTTACTCACTGACCACAGACAGATAGAAGGATTTCATTTGCTTCCTATCCACTTTAAAATTACATACATTTCTTGTATGCAGGTACTTCCTGTTTTCCACAGAGCTGTAGCTGCTACAAACCTATATGCAGTATTTTTTTTAAACACATCTTTATTCCTGTCCCTGACTTTCTATCAGACCCTTCTCAGGAGAAAGGCAGTTGGTTGATACATTGTTTCTTTTAGATCACCTGACCAGGCACACAGGATACAGCACTCTGAAATTTGCCCAGCAACAAACAATGGCCTATCTGATTAGGCTTTTCCCACATGTCTACATCAAGTCATTGTGTACTGAATAAGTTTTGAGCTGTATAACACAAGGAATGCTTAAGGATTAAGTGGGGTTCACACCCCTTGATACCATCCTATACCAGGCACTGCGGTCTGGCCGGCATGGTGGGAAGGACTGGGGGCACCCCTCAGGAACTCCCTCAATCTGTACCCGGGTATGTAACAGGATCCCCAGAAAAGTGCACCTCCACAGGCTCAGGCACAGAGCACCAGAGTACTTGAACTAAAATAAAATAAAATCTAATTAACTGAAACGAAAAAGAAACTGCAAATGGCCACCTAGGAAGAGGCTGCTCTGTCCTGCTTTATTCTCCGGTGGCTACCTCTCCCAGGCACCAAAAACACAGCAGGGGGTTAAACACATGCAGGCCTGAATAAGAAATTACACCTAAATGCAGCAGGGGACGTTTCCCATACTGCTGCAGGCTCCCAAACATGCCGCTGCAGGCTGCTTTGTCTCCTCATGTTCTGGCGGTTGCAAGAGGTTTCTGTTGTCTTCCCCCCACCACCACCCCTCTTACCTTGGAGCCTCTTTGCCGCATGGCTTTTCTACCCCTCACACTCAGCCTTCTTTCCTGGCTTCGGCGCTGAAGGGGGGTGACTCGGGGCTGCCAGCTTTCACTCCTGTCAAGCAACTGCAGCCCCTGCAGCAGCTCCTCACCTGATTATGGGTTCGGGAGCAGCCAGAAATCTCGGACTGAGGAAGACCCCCACAGAACCCTACCCCCGAAATCCTGTGGGGAGAGGGGGAAGAAGGAATATTCTCCCCTCAACCCTGTTGTCTCTCTGTTCCTTCTGGTTATTTTTTATTTTTTTTACTTCTGCCTTTAAAAACAAAGAAACCTGCACCTTAACAGGGGAAATAAAAGCAAACTCTAACTAAACCTATCTCCTTAATTGTCCTTTCTGTGAGTCCAGCACCCTGGCTCACAACCTCCTCCAGCTGTTTGGAGGCTGTGCATACTGGAGATGGTGGGTGGTGCCAGCTGCATATGTACACTAGTGTCATCAAAATGATGACAGGCTCAGCCTCCAAGCTGCAAGAAGAGGTACACTACCCCAGAGGTGCGGGACTGGACTGGAGAGACGATAAAGAATCATAGATTGCTTCCTTAGCTTTACATCCCATGTAATGCAAACAACTAAAAAGATATTCTATAAGCTCAAACTGTTAAAAACAACTCTGTCCGCTCCTCCACCACCACAGTCTTAGATCAGTAATCCAGGCAATGACTACGCCTCACCTGGATTTTGCTAACACAATTCTACAAGGCATCACAAAACAGGACTTAAAACGTTTCCAACTAGCTCAAAATGTGTCCACAAGAATAACCATGAGTATCAACTCCATGGAACATATCACTCCAACACACTGTGCTCTTCACTGGTTACCTATAAAGCTGTATAAAATACTAAATTCTTGTTACAACATTTAAATTAATCAACTGCATATCCCCATCGAACCTATCCCACACTCATCACCAAAGAAAACAACCACCACCACCAATGCAACCGGAACAAAAACAAACTCACTATTATAAGAGACTTCAGGTAATCCAGAAAGATAACTAGCTACAAGGCCTTCTCTCACACTGCCCCTAATCTCTGGAATGCTCTCCCTGACCACCTCAGAGAATTAAGTGACCTACAAACTTTCAGAAAGAATCTCAAACCCCATCTATTTACCCTCCACTTTGGCATTCACTAGCAACACAATACACCAACAACAATCCTCTTCCCAACCTTAAGCCAGGACTTTCCACCCCACCACTCATTGAGATGTAAATAGTTAATTTGAGTTTACTTGTGTGTCTGTTATTCTCTTTATGCATTTAGCTTAATGAAATTTAGTTTAATGTACATAGTTTTCCTCTGTTCCATGTATATGAGTAAGCATCTGTTTATGCACTACTCAAAATATTGTTATTTATAAACAGCAATTGATCTTTGGAAATCGTGGTATAGAAATGGTAAAAAATAAATAAATAATGGAATTCATTACCACTAGATCTTCGGTTAGAACTTCTTTTCAAAAATCTAAAATGGCTCTTAAGATACCGTATTTTGTAAATGCTTTTCCATCCAACTAATTTTGGTAGAAATAACTCTGGCTGACCTTTTTGGCACTATATGTAAAAAAATAATATTAAAGCTATAGAATTACAGAGCTTAAAAGGGAGTGAGGAGACACTAGATAGAGGGAAAGGGAAATCCATTTGTGTTGATGCGATATTCAGATCTCCCTCACAGGAAGAAGTGGATGGGGATTTCATAGATGACATACACAGTATTTCCATGAAAGGAGAAGTGCTACTAATAGGTGATTTCAAATGCTAGATGCGGATTGGTACACCCCTGCTGTGGTGTCATCTAGAAGTAAGGAGATCCTAGATTTTCTACAGGAAGAACTATTTTGGCAACTTGTAACAGAACCCACATGTGAAGGGGCCATACTGGACTTGGTGCTTACCAATGAGGAAAGTGTTTCTGATGTCATAGTGAGAGATTATCTCACATTCAGTGATCACTGGATAGTGTCGTTCAGTATTAGGACTAGGGCTGATAAAATCCATTCAAAAGCGAGGGTCCTAGACTATAGGAAAACTGACTTTGCCAAGATGGGACAATACCTCAAGGAGTCATTAGTGGGATGGGGATAGATGAATTTGATTACTTTCTTTGACTGGGTGACCAGAGAGTTGGACAGAGTGAGAATGCTAGATGTACTTAGATTTCAGTAAACCCTTTGATACAGTTCCACATAGGTTACTTATACAAAAATAGAGCTCTGAAAGGATGGACCCTAAAGTGATCCACTGGATTAGAAACTAGTTGCGTGGGAGGAAAGAAAAGGTAAGATAAATGGAGCTCACTCTAAGGATAAGGACGTTACCAGTCGTGTTCCACAGGGATCTCTCCTTGGTCTGATTATTTTTGATATTTTTGTGATATTGAAGAAGGGCTGTTGAGTAAGGTTTACTTTTTTTCAGATGATGCCAAAATCTGCTATAGGGTAGACACCCAGGAAGGTGAAGATAACTTGAGGAGGGATCTAGCAAAGCTTGAAGAATGGTCAATAATTTGGCAGCTGAGATTTAATGCTAAACAATGTAGTCATGCACTTAGGCTGCAGAAATCCAAGGGAGCAATAGAGTACAGTATACAGGGTGAAGTACTTCTGTCCACAAAAGAAGCAGGATCTGGGAATGATTGTTTCTGATGATCTTAAGGTGGTTAAACATGTAGAAAAGGCAAAGCAAAAGCCAGAGGAATGATTGGGTGCACAGAGTGAGGAATGGGCAGGAGGAAGAATGAGGTGATTGTGGCTCTGCATTACTTTGGTGAGACCTCATTTGGAATACTGTGTGCTATTTTGGAGACCACACCTTCAAAATGATATAAACAAGATAGATTAGTGCAGAGGGTGGCTACCAAAATGGTTAGGTATTTTGGTCATAAGGCCTGTGGGGACAGACTTAAAGATCTCAATATGTATACTTTGTAGGAAAAGCGGGAAAAGGAATATATATTCTAAGCATTTAAATACCTCATTTGTATAAATGCACCCGAGGACAACCTCTTTCAATTGAAATAAAGCTCTGCAACAAAGAGGCATAGGATGAAGATGAAAGGAGATAGACTGAGGAGGAATTTGAAGAAATATTTATTTAAAGAAAGAGTGATAGATGCATGGAAGAATCTCCCAGTGGAGGTGACAGACAAAGTATAGTTACTCACCTGTAACAGGTATTCTCCGGGGACAGCAGGAATCTGTCCTCACATTAGTAAGTAAAGAATTCCCTTAGTAAGTAAAGAACTTAAAGATCAAAACAAAAACTAAAAACTAAGATGCAGATAGCAGTCCAGCAGCGAGATGGGGGCTTTCCAGACTTTTGCATTGAGTGTCACATGTATGATTTTCTCCCAGTTGGTGAGAGGTCTTAAGTGTGCACTAGGTGCAAGAAGCTCTTTGCTCTCAGGGAACAAGTCCATTCTCTAGAGGCTAGAGTAGCAGACTTGGAAAACATAAGAAAGACAGAGAGGTACATAGATGAGACCTACAGGGATATAGTCCTGAAGTCCCACCTCCAGTCTGGCAGCATCCCTGTTGCCATGGAAGAGAGAGGTCACGTGACAGGAGAGCATCACCCTGGTGTGGCAGGAAGTGATCCTGTAACTAGGACCTGTCCTCCAGGTGGTGTAAAACCCTCTCGCACCGATGACGTTTCTCCAGGGCCATGTGCCCATGAGTGAAGGGTTAGGACAGCTGTTATAGTTGGTGATTCAATCACTAGGCATGTAGATAGCTGGGTGGCTGGTGGATGTGAGGATCGCCTGGTAACATGCTTTCCTGGTGCGAAGGTAGCAGACCTCATGCACCTCCTAGATAAGATCTTAGATAGTGCTGGGGAGGAGTCTGCTGTCTTGGTACATGGCGGTACCAATGGCATAGGAAAATGTGGTAGGGAGATTCTGGAGGCTAAATTCAAGCTTTTAGTTAGGAAGTTGAAATCCAGAACTTCTAGGGTAGCGTTCTCTGAAATGCTTCCCATTCCATGTGCAGGACCCAAAAGGCAGGCAGAGCTCCGGAGTCTCAATGCATGGATGAGACAATGGTGCAGAGATGAGGGGTTTGGATTTGTTAGGAACTGGGGAACATTCTGGGGAAAGGAGGGGCTCTTCCAAAGGGATGGGCTTCACCTTAACTGGGATGGAACCAGGCTGCTGGCATTAACCTTTAAAAAGGAGATAGAGGGATCAGTTGCCTTCTGTGGAAGTTAAGCAACGTATCCTCAGGTCTTTTTTTAAACTTAAATCTGCTAAATTTTGTGGGCAAATGGTTAGCATTTTTCCTGATGTTTCACGGAACACCCAGTTGCGGCGGAGGCAATTTTTACAACTTAAGCCCCGTGTATTGGCATTGGGTGCTTCTTTTTTCCTCCGTTTCCCATGCAAATGCCTTATTGGCCTTGAGGATGCTTTGTATACATTCACAGAAGTGTCACATCTTGAAAATTTTCTGAAAGAAAGGCAGGTTGTTGTTAGGTCTGATAATTAATGTATGTTGCCTCCAATTGTTGAGATATTGTTCTCTTGATTGCTATTTTATATTTACTTTATGATGGATTTTGCTGATCCCATAATGTGGACTTTATCCTGGATATCTTTTCTTTTTTAGTTTATTGTTTTCCTTATTCTTGTATATTGGGATTGACCTTCCACTGTATTTTTGGTTTTGTATATTTGACTGAAAACGCAATAAAAAAAAAAAAAAAGGAGATAGAGCAGTTTTTAAACTAGATATTAGGGGAAAGCCGACAGTCGTCCAAGAGCGGATGGTTCAGAAGAATGTATCCTTGAAGGATGCTACCAAAAGCAGAGAGGTTGCAAAAAAAGAGTAAAGTAGCCCAAATGCCTTCGAGTATGGAGCAGACAGAGCTTAAAGATCCCAAATTACCCATGTCTACCAATAGCCAAATTAATATGAATAAAATACAGTCTTTAAAATGCTTGTAAGCAAATGCTAGAAGTCTAAAAAATAAGATGGGAGAGTTAGAATATATAGCACTAAATGAGAGGTTAGATATGATTGGAATATCAGAGACATGGTGGAAGGAGGACAACCAGTGGGACACTGTGATACCTGGGTACAAACTATATAGTAATGATAGAGCTGATCAAATTGGTGGAGGGGTTGCGCTCTATGTTAGAGAGGGCATTGAGTCAGAAAGGATTAAAGTTTTGCAGGAAACAAAATTTGCTGTAGAATATCTATGGATTGAAATTCCATGTAAAAAGGGGAAGGCGATGGCAGTGGGGGTGTACTATCGACCGCCTGGCCAAAATGAACAAATGGATGAAGAAATGCTCAAAGAAATCAAGGAAGCTAACAAAAGTTACAGCACGGTAATAATAATGGGTGATTTCAATTACCCCGGTATCGACTGGGTCAGTGTCACGGCAGGACATGCTAGGGAGATAAAGTTCCTAGATGAAATAAATGACTGCTTCTTGGAGCAGTTGGTTCATGAACCAACCAGAGGGGAAGCCATAATAGACCTAGTCCTTAGTGGAACACCAGATCTAGTGCAAGAGATAAGGGTGTTGGGACCACTTCGCAATAGTGATCATAGCAAGATCGCCTTTGATTTAATTAGTGGTGGAGGGATAGTAAGGAAATCCACAGTACTACCTTTTAACTTTCGAAAGGGAGACTATGATAAAATGAAGAAAATAGTTAAGAAAAAACTAAAAGGAGCAGTTGCAAAGGTTAAAGACTTGCATCAAGCTTGGGTGTTGTTGAAAAATACTATCTTGGAAGCCCAGACCAACTGTATTCCACGCTTTAAGAAAAGTGGAAGGAAGTCCAAAAAACTGCCAGCATGGTTTAAAGGTGAGGTCAGAGAGGCTGTTGTTGCCAAAAAAGCATCTTTCAAGAAATGGAAAAAAGAGCCAAATGATAAAACCTGGAAACAGCACAAGCATTGGCAAGTCAAATGCAAGGCATTGATAAAGCAGGGAAAGGGAGAATTTGAGAAGAAACTTGCTGCGGAAGCAAAAACGCAAAATAAAGATTTTTTCAAGTACATTCATAGCAAAAAACCTGTGAAAGAGTCAGTTGGTCCATTAGATGATAGAGGAGTTAAAGGGGCACTAAGAGGTGACAAGGCGATAGCGGAGAGACTGAATGAATTCTTTGCTTCGGTATTTACTGAGGAAGATGTAGGGATGTTACCCATGACTGAAGTGGTATTTAAAGGTGCAGAAGAATTGAAGGAAATAGTGATACATTGGGAAGATGTATTACAACTATTAGATAAACTGAAGAGTAGCAAATCACCTGGGCTGGATGGTATACATCCAAGGGTGTTGAAAGAACTGAAATATGAGATTGCAGACCTGCTACTAGTAATCTGTGAACTATCATTAAAATCATCTCTAATACCTGAAGATTGGAGGATAGAAACCATCATAAAAAATAAAATTACTCAGCATGTAGATAGTCATGGCCTAATGGAAGACAGCCAACATGGCTTTAGACAAGGAAGATCTTGTCTTACTAATCTGTTATTTTTTTTGAAAGTGTGAATAAACAGGGGGACAAAGGTGAGTCGTTTGATATAGTGCATCTAGACTTTCTGAAAGCCTTTGACAAGGTCCCTCATCAGAGACTTTTGGCAAAACTAAAGAGTCATGGGATAAGAGGCACTACTGTGGATCAGGAACTGGTTAAAAGATAGAAAGCAGAGAGTTTGGCTAAATGGCCAATTTTCCCAAAGGAGAAAAGTGAATAGTGGTGTACCCCAGGGATCTGTGCTGGGTCCGCTGCTTTTTTTTTGGGGGGGGGGGGGTCCGCTGTTTGACATATTTATAAATGACCTGGAAAGTGGAATAACGAGTGAGGTTATCAAATTTGCAGATGACACAAATCTATTTAAAGTTGTTAAAACCCAAGAGGATTGTGGAAAATTGCAAGAGGATCTTGATAAATTGGAAGACTGGGCATCAAAATGGCAGATGAAATTTAATGTGGACAAGTGCAAAGTTATGCACCTAGGGAAGAACAACCCAAACTATGGTTACACGATGCAAGGTTCCACATTAGGAATCACCACCCAGGAAAAAGATTTAGGCATCATTGTGGATAACATGTTAAAAACCCTCGGCCCAGTGTGCAGCGGCAGCCAAGAGAGCAAATAGAATGCTAGGTATCATAAGGAAAGGAATGGAAAATATAACAAAAGATATTATAATGCCTCTATACCGTTCCATGGTGAGACCACACCTTGAATATTGTGTGCAATTCTGGTTGCCGTATCTTAAAAAGGATATAGCGTTATTAGAAAAGGTTCAGAGAAGAGCCATCAAAATGGTAAAGGGGATGAATGGATACTCCTATGAAGAAAGGCTAAAAAGGTTAGGGCTCTTTAACCTGGAAAAGTGACGGCTGAGGGGAGATATGATAGAAGTCTATAAATTAATGAACGGAGTGGAACGGGTAAACGTAGATCGATTGTTTACGTTATGAGAATATAGAAAGACTAGGGGACATGCAATGAAGCTACAGGGTAAACTATTTAAGACTAATAAAAGAAAATATTTTTTCACCCAACGTGTAATCAAACTCTGGAATTTGTTACCGGAGGATGTAGTAAAGGCTGTTAGTGTAGCTGGGTTTTAAAAAGGTTTGGACAAGTTCCTGGAGGAAAGGTCCATAAACCATTATTAAGAAGGGACCCAGGATATCAATGCTTGACCCAGTATAAGCATTGCCGAACCTGTGTCTTTTGGGGAAACTGCTAGGTATGTATGACCTAGATTGGCCACTGTTGGAATACAGGATACTGGGCTTGATGGACCTTGGTCTGACCCAGTATGGCATATCTTATGTTCTTATATGGGTGACGTCAGTGCTGACGGAGGCCGCACGGAAGCATCTCCCCAGCTTTCAAAGAAAGTCTTTGGGAGTTGCACCACACATGTGTAATCCCCCTCCCACCCAAGGGTGCCATCTTGCCTCAGTCAAATGACATAGCTAAGATGGCCAAGGGAAAAAAATAAAATACGGTAAAGAAGCAACTCCAAGGGGAGGAGGGAGGGTTGTGAGGACTGATTCCTGCTGTCCCTGGAGAACATCTGTTACAGGTGAATAACTGAAGGAAGTCAGTCCTCACATATGGGATTTCCCAGCTACAGGCTACCGAGAATCTCTAAAACACCACAGTGACCTGCAAAGAGTGAGCCTTGATCAGCAGCAGTTGAGACCCTACTGAGAGACTTTCGCAAGACCCAAGTATCCGGCAGAGAACCAGCATCCTGGTAGCCTGAACACAGAAGAGTCGTAGGGCAGGATATGCTTACACCACGAAGAGATTATGTAGTACGGCCTGGTTGAAGGCGCTGGTCCCATCGGGACTCCCTCTCTAGGCACTAGTGAGGTACAAAGATATGGACCAAAGACCAGGTGGTAACCCAGCAGATTTCCATCACAAGGATGGAACACAGATTTGCCACGGAAGTAGCCATAGCCCTGATGTGGTGTGCCGTGACTTTCTGTCCAGCAAAATCCCCACTTGCTCATAGGCAAGGGAAAAGCAGTCCGCCACCCAAGTGGACAGTGTCATAGGATATGAAAAGCTGAGGTGCTTTGCGGTGGTCCTGAGTCCATTGCAGATAGAAGGACAGGACCCTTTTACAATCCAGTGTATGGAGAACAGTCTCCGCCCTACTGGTATGAGGCTTCAGAAAGAAGGTGAGGAGCAGCACCTCCTGACTGAGGTGGAATGGGGACACCACCTTTGGCAGAAACTTGGTGTATGTGCGGAGCACCATCCTGTTCTTGTAGAACCTGGTGTAGGGGGGCTCTGCCATCAGAACCTGGAGCTTGCTGACTCTGCGAGCTGATGTAAGTGCTACAAGGAATATGACCTTCTAGGAAAGGTACTGCAGGTGGCATGTAGCCAGAGGCTCAGACGGGGGCTTAGGGAGCTGCGAGAACACCATATTTTGATCCCACTCCGCCTCTGGAGGGCGGATGGGGGGATTGGATAACATAAGGCCCCACAGGAAACGGGATACAAGGGGCTGTTCCGAGAGGGGCTTTCCCTGAACGGAATGGTGATGCGCTGTGATGGTGCTTATGTGTACTCTGACTGAATTGTATTTTAGACTCGCCTGCGATAGGTGGAGCAGGTAATGGAATACCACTTGTGCCAAGCAGGGGAATGGGTTTGCCTGTCTTTCTGTGCACCACACTGAAAAATAGCACCACTTGAGGCCTAACACAAAGTCAGAAGAACCTCCTCCATGCCCCATGGGAGGATGAAGGGAGCTAATGCTACCCTTTCAGCAGCCAAACTGTGAGCAACAGGGACCCCAGGTTGGGGTGTAGGAGAGAGCCCTACTACTGTGAGAGTAGCCCTGGGGCTTGGCCCAGGAAAATGGCAATGCCGCCTATAGGGAGAGGAGCAGTGGGAACCAGGGCTATCAGCATTATTGATGCTCTGTCACGCTGGACATTGAATAGGGGGTCTTGGCGATCAGCAGTGTCAGTGGAAGGCGTACAAAAGACCTTCCGCCCATGGGATGAGGAGTGCATCTGCTGCCACCTAGGAAGGATACAGCTGGTGAGAGCAGAATGGAGGCAACCACGTGTTGTCTGGACTCGCGAACAGGTCCATCGAGGGGACGCCCCAGACATGAAATAGCCAGGAGGCTACCAATGGATCCAGGCACCAATCGTGCGGCTAGAGTACTCTGCTCAGTTTGTCCAACCTGGTATTGTGCTGGCCTGAGAGGTAAACTGCCCTTAGGAGCATCTTCCTGTACGCCGCATAGGCGAAGAGGGCTACCGCCTCCTGGCAGAGGGGGTATGACCCTATTGCCACTTGTTTGTTCAAATAGAACATTGTGATCTGGTTGTTGGTCTGGATCAGAACTGAGCAGAAGGCTTGGAGAGCCAGGAATATCGCCCGGAGTTCTAGCAGGATAATTTGTAACTTGAATTCCTCCTGGACCAGCCCAGTTGGGAGGCACCCGTGGTGAGGACCCTCTGGAGGTTGGGTGCCTGGAAGGGCACCTGGGCCTGAAGATGACATGGAATCTGCCACCATCCGAGGGAATCCACAAGCTGACGGGTCATAAGAACATAAGATATGCCATACTGGGTCAGACCAAGGTCCATCAAGTCCAGTATCCTGTTTCCAACAGTGGCCAATCTAGGTCATAAGTACCTAGCAGTTTCCCCAAAAGACACAGGCTCTACAGTGCTTGCATTGGGTCAAGCAGTAGAATTCTGGGTGCCTTTTAATAATGATTTATGGACCTTTCCTCCAGGAACTTGTCCAAACCTTTTTTAAACCCAGCTACACTAACAGCGTTTACTACATCCTTCAGTAACAAAATCCAGAGTTTGATTACACATTGAGTCGAAAAAATATGTTCTCTTATTAGTCCTAAATAGGTTACCCTGTAGCTTCATTACATGTCCCCTAGTCCTTATGTAGTCTGATGATGTAAACAATCGATCTAAGTTTACTCGTTCCACTCAATTCATTAATTTATAGACCTCTATCATATCTCCCCTCAGCCATCTCTTTTCTAGGTTGAAGAGCTGTATCCTTTTTAAGATACGGTGACCAGAATTGCACACAATATTCAAGGTGTGGTCGCACCATGGAACGATACAGAGCCATTAGAATATCTTTTATTTTCCATTCCTTTCTTTATGATACCTAGCATTCTATTTGCTCTTTTGGCTGCTGCTGCACACTGGGTGGAGGATTTTAACATGTTATCCACGATGACGCATAAATCCTTTTTCCTGGGTGGTGGTTCCTAATGTGGAACCTTGCATCATGTAACCATAGTTTGGGTTGTTCTTTCCTAGGTGCATACCTTTGCACTTGTCCACATTAAATTTCATCTGCCATTTGGATGCCCAGTCTTCCAATTTATCAAGATCTTCTTGCAATTTTCCACAATCCTCATGGGTTTTAACAACTTTAAATACTTTTGTGTCATTTGCAATTTTGATAACCTCACTCGTTATTCCCTTTTCCAGGTCATTTATGAATATGTCAAAAAGTAGCAGACACAGCACAGATCCCTGGGGTACTCCACTATTCACATTTTTCTATTGGAAAATTGGACATTTAGCCCTACCCTCTGCTTGCTATCTTTTAACCAGTTCCTGATCTACAATAGTACACTGCCTCCTATCCCATGACTTTTTAGTTTTGCCAAAAGTCTCTCATGAGGGACCTTGTCAAAGGCTTTCTGAAAGTCCAGATACACTATATCTACCGACTCACCTTTGTCTACCTGTTTATTCACACCTTCAAAAAAACATAACAGATTAGTAAGACAAGATCTTCTTTGTCTAAAGCCATGTTGGCTGTCTCCCATTAAGCCATGATTATCTACATGCTGAGTAATTTTGTTCTTTATGATGGTTTCTATCATTTTTCCCCGGTACTGACGTGAGGCTCACCGGTCTGTAGTTTCCTGGATCATCCCTGGAACCCTTTTAAAAAATTGGTGTTACATTGGCGATCCTCCAATCTTCAGGTATTACAGATGATTTTAGTGATAGTTCACAGATTACTAATAGCAGGTCTGCAATCTCATATTTCAGTTCTTTCAACACCCTTGGATGTATATCATCTGGTCCAGGTGATTTGCTACTCTTCAGTTTATCAAATAGTTGTAATTCATCTTCCCATTGTATCAATATTTCTTTGAATTCTTCTGCAGTATCACCTTTAAATACTACTTCAGTCATGGGTAACATCCCTACATCTTCCTCAGTAAAGACCGAAGCAAAGAATTCATTCAGTCTCTCCACTATGGCCTTGTCCCCTTAGTGCCCTTTTTACCTCTCTATCATCTAATTGTCCAAGTGACTCTCTCATGTGTTTTTTGCTACAAATGTACTTGAAAAAGTCTTTATTATGCATTTTTTCTTCCACAGCAAGCTTCTTCTCAAATTCCTTCTTTGCCTGCCTTATCAATGCCTTGCATTTAACTTGCCAGTGCTTGTGCTGTTTCCAGTTTTCATCGTTTGGCTCTTTTTTCCATTTCCTGAAAGATGCTTTTTTGGCAGCAACAGCCTTTCTGACCTCACCTTTAAACCATGCTGGCAGTTTTTTGGTCTTTCTTCCACTTTTCTTAATGCGTGGAATACAGCTGGTCTGGGCTTCCAGGATAGTATTTTTAAACAACACCCATGATTGATATAAGTCTTTAACCTTTGCAACCACTCCTTTTAGTTTTTTCTTAACTATATTCCTCATTTTATCATAGTCTCCCTTTGGGTTTCTTTACTATCCCTCCTCCACTAATTAAATCAAACACGATCATGCTATGATCACTATTGCCAAGTGGTCCCAACACCCTTATTTCTTGCACCAGATCTGGTGTTCCACTAAGGACTAGGTCTAGTATGGCTTCCCCTCTGGTCGGTTCATAAACCAGCTGCTCCAAGAAGCAGTCATTTATTTCATCTAGGAACTTTATCTCCCTAGCATGTCCTGCTGTGACACTGACCCAGTCGACACCGGGGTAATTGAAATCACCCATTATTATTACTCTGCTGTGACTTTTGTTAGCTTCCTTGATTTCTTTGAGCATTTCATCATCCATTTCTTCATTCTGGCCAGGCGGTCGATAGTACACCCCCACTGCCATCACCTTCCCCTTCATACATGGAATTTCAATCCATAGAGATTCTACAGCAAATTTTGTTTCCTGCAAAACTTTAATCCTTTCTGACTCAATGCCCTCTCTAACATAGAGCGCAACCCGTCCACCAATTTGATCAGTTCTATCATACGATATAGTTTTTAACCAGGTATCACAGTGTCCCACTGGTTATCCGCCTTCCACCATGTCTCTGAGATTGCAATCATATCTAACCTCTCATTTATTCTAACTCTCCCATCTTATTGTTTAGACTTCTGGCATTTGCATAAAAGCATTTTAGAGAGTGTATTTTATTAATATTAATCTGGTTATTGGTAGGCATGTGTAATTTGGAATCTTTACACTCTGTCTGCACCATACTCAAGGGCATTTGGGCTACTTTACTCTTTTTTGGAACCTCACTGCTTTTGGTAGTATCCTTCAAGGATACATTCTTCTGAACCATGCGCTCTTGGGTGACTGTCGGCTTTCCCCTATTTTCTAGTTTAAAAGCTTCTCTATCTCCTTTTTAAAGGTTAATGCCAGCAGTCTGGTTCCATCCTGGCTAAGGTGAAGCCCATCCCTTCAGAAGAGCCCCTCCTTTCCCCAGAATGTTCCCCAGTTCCTAACAAATCCAAAACCCTCATTCTTGCACCATTGTCTCCTCCACGTATTGAGAATCCGGAGCTCTGCCTGCCTTTGGGGTCCTGCACATGGAATGGGAAGCATTTCGGAGAACGCTACCCTAGAAGTTCTGGATTTCAACTTCCTAACTAAAAGCTTAAATTTAGCCTCCAGAACCTCCCTACCACATTTTTCTATGCCATTGGTACCGACATGTACCAAGACAGCAGACTCCTCCCCAGCACTATCTAAGATCTTATCTAGGAGGTGCATGAGGTCCGCTACTTTCACACCAGGCAGGCATGTTACCAGGCGATCCTCACATCCACCAGCCACCCAGCTATCTACATGCCTAGTGATTGAATCACCAACTATAACAGCTGTCCTAACCCTTCCCTCATGGGCACATGGCCCTGGAGAAACGTCCTCAGTGCGAGAGGGTTTTTCATCACCTGGAGGACAGGTCCTAGTTACAGGATCATGTCCTGCCACACCAGGGTGATGCTCTCCTGTCACGTGACCTCTCTCCTCCATGGCAACAGGGATGCTGCCAGACTGGAGGTGGGACTTCATGACTATATCCCTGTAGGTCTCGTCTATATACCTCTCTGTCTTTCTTATGTTTTCCAAGTCTGCTACTCTAGCCTCTAGAGAATGGACTCGTTCCCTGAGAGCAAAGAGCTCCTTGCACCTAGTGCACACATAAGACCTCTCACCAACTTGGAGAAAATCATACATGTGTCACTCAATGCAAAAGACTGGAAAGCCCCCATCTCGCTTCTGGACTGTTGTCTGCATCTTAGTTTAAAGCTTGTGTTTAGGTCTTTAAATTCTGTACTTACTAAGGGTTGGTGTTGATGCTTATACTAATAAAAGTGTATCTACATAGAAACATAGAAACATGATGACAGAAAAAGACCACATGGCCTATCTAGTCTGTCCTTCCATATCAACAACTACAACAGTCCCGTTTTTACCTTTAGAGATCCTCTGTGTTTGTCCCATGCTTTTTTGAATTCAGTTATTGTCCTCATCTCTACCACCTCCACTGGGAGACTATTCCATGGATCCACTACTCTTTCTGTAAAGAAATATTTCTGCATATCACTCCTGAATCTATCTCCCTTCACCCTCATCCCATGTCCCCTCGTAGCAGAACTTACTTTCAATTGAAAGAGGCTCTCTCCCTGAACATTTATGCCACGGAGGTATTTAAACATCTCAATCATATCACCTCTATCCCGCCTTTCCTCTAAGGTGTACATATTAAGATCCTTCAGTCTGTCCTCATATGTTTTATAATGAAGACCACTAATCATTTTAGTAGCCACCCTCTGTACCTACTCCATCCTGTTCAAATCCTTTTGAAGGTGCGGTCTCCAGAATTGCACACTATACTCCAAATGAGGTCACATCAAAGACTTATACAGAGGCATTATCACCTCCTTTTTTCTGCTAGCCATTCCTCTCCGTATGCACCCAAGCATCCTTTTAGCTTTTGCCGTTGCCTTTTCTACCTGTTTAGCTACTTTAAGATCATCAGACACAACCACGCCTAGGTTCCGCTATTCTTTAGTGGACAAAAGTACTTCACCCCCTATACTATATTGCTCCCTTGGATTGCTGCAGCCCAAATGCATGACCTTACATTTTTTAACATTAAATCCCAGCTGCCAAATTCTAATACCTCTAATATACCTTGTTCACCTGAAGCTTAATTAATCTCAGGTCCTCAATGTATGACTGATTTGGATAAAGAGCTGCACCCGAGAGCATCCCCTTTCTTCTAAGACGTGTAAGTACCTATAAAGCTACAATTACCCCAGGGGCGGGTGGGCGTTGGGGAGGGAGGGAGGGAGGGAAATAAGACCTATTAAAAGAGGGCTGTTACAAGGTACCCTGTCCTGTACCCTCAGCAGGGAGGAGGGGGTTAGTCCCTCAGGTTGGCTATAGCAGGAAAAAAAAGTTTAAAACGCAGCACATTCTGGAGACAGAGTAGGGAGAGATATTTAATTAAAAGTAACAGTTAACCTGGCTACCACACAAAGGTCAGTTAGTTGAGAGAGGCAAAGTAAGGTATACAGCTGAGAAAGATGAAGTGCAAAACCAAAGGGAACAGGGAGGTGATGTAGCACACCAATAAGGACAACAATAAATAAATAGACAGCTAGAACTCACAGCAAAGTCATCACAGGAGTTAAATATTCACCTCTCTAGCACAGCACTTTGAGGGCACTGCTCTTCCCATTGCAGAGAGAGTCAAACAGAACAGACTATGCACATGTGGGAGAAAGAGACAGGAAGAAGGGCTACACAATACCTCAGCAGGGGGGGAGGGGGTAGTCCCTCAAGTAGGCTAGAGCAGGCAAAAAAGTTTAAAACGCAGCACATTCTGGGGACAGAGCAAGGAGAGATATTTAATTTAAAGTAACAGTTAACCTGGGTACCACACAAAGGCCAGTTAGTTGAGAGAATCCAAAAATCATAAACCTATCAAAATCAAATGGTAATCCATATCAGAAAGATTCTGACTTAAAGCCCTCACTAGTATTTTTTCGCTGATGTTTTTTTGTCGGAGCTGGTCGTCCAAGTGTACAGAATTAATCTATGCAGCACTGCGACCTCTCCCTTTTATTTTTTATAAATTTGAAGTAAAAAACTTCAACTTAGCTTTGTTGAATTTTGTAGACAAGTTGCTCAGACTTGAAATTTCATCACCAGAAAACAGAAACGGCGACGTGCCACGTTCCGGGTTTTTAAAAAAAAATTTCAACCCTGCTTCAGGCTCATCCGATTCTGGTAAATCCAAAGCTTCAATGAACCAAAATGGAGGACACATCTCACTTTACCGACTTCGGCGTCTGACGTCATTTAAAACAGAGTTTTACTGCCATCCAATCAGATTCCTGATCATTGTATCCAGTATGGGGACTTATTCCTCTACAACATTAACAAAATCTGCCCCTTTCTCTCTGAACACTGTCCACTCTTTAGTCACCTCCCATCTGGACTATTGTAACCTCCTCCTTGCTGGTCTGCCTTGGTGTTATCTTTTTCCTCTTCTATTCATTCAGTACTCTGCTCCACGGCTAATTTTTCTCCAGCCCCAATACACTCATATTACTCCTCTTCTAAAATCTCTTCATTGGCTCCCCTTCTACTTCCGTATGTAATTCAAACTTCTTCTAACTCATAAATGCATTCACTCCACTGCCCCTCATTACGTTTCCTTGCTTCTTTCTCCCTATTCCCCTCCCTCGTGAACTCTGCTCCTCGGCTGGCCTTCTCTCGATGCCCTTTTCTTCTACTGCAATGTCCAGGCTTCGATCTTTTCATCTTGCTGCTCCTTATGCCTGGAACAAACTTCCTGTTTCTTTACATCAAGTCTCTTCTCTCTGCCTCTTCAAATCCATGCTAAAGGTTTACCTCTTCAAATCCATTTTTGATTCCTAATCCCTTATTCTTCTCCTTATGTCTCCTTCCCTTTTACCACTTGTTTCTTCTGTCTTGTACGATCCATCTTGACTAGATTGTGAGCTCTTAAAGCAGGGACCGTCTTCGATATATATGTTTGTGCAGCACTGCGTAAGCCTTGTAGCGCTATATAAACGATCAATAGTAGTAGTAGTAGTATATTAGATTGCTGAAAAAAGCACTTTTTTGAAGGCTATTTGTGCTGACATGTTGCCGACAATTTCAGATATGTGGCACCTTTTTAAATTGGGCACACATGTTTATAATATATTTGTAGAAACACCCTGGGCGCACTTCTTCCATGCTCGGATGTGACTGTACTGAGCAAATGTAAATTTGAGCCTTTCTAAAATGGCTTGGGGATGTTCATGTGATTTCCACGTCTGAATGAGCATTTCAGAAGTGGAAATAACAAACAGGAATTCTAAAGGTGCCATCAGTCACCTTGACTATTGTAAGATCATTTATTCTGGTCTTCCTGAGTTTGAATGTGGAGGCTAAAAACTGTACAGAAAACTGTTCTTTGTGTGTTATTATTATTATTATTATTTAACACTTATAAAGCACTACTAGGCATACACAGCACTGTACATAAATAGAAATAGACAGTCCCTGCTTGAAAAGCTTACAGTCTAGTAAATAGACAAACAATATAGCACAAGCTAGAGGAAAGGGAACAATCAGGAGTTGAAAGCAGCCACAAAAAGGTAAGACTTTAGCATAGATTTGAATAGGGAGAGAGAAGAGGCTCGATGCAAGGGTAAAGGAAGTTTGTTCCAGGCAAATGGAGCAGCAAGGTGAAATGAGTGAAATCTGGAGTTAGCAGAGGAGGAAAAGGGTAAAGAGAGAAGGAGACCAGAGTAATAATGAACTTCACAAGTGGTGTGTAAGGAGAGAGGAGAGAAGAGAGGTAGTGGATGAGGGCAGAAGAATGAATACAATTGTAGGTTAAAAGAAGTTTATAATGGATATGGAAGAAGAAGTGGAGCCAGTGAAGTGACTTCAGAAGAGGGGTAATATGAGAGTTGCGGGGTTGATGGAGGATTAAACGTGCAGCAGAGCTTTGAATAGATTGAAGAGGAGAAAGATGACATTGAGGGAGACCGGCAAGAAGAAGGTTACAGTAGTCAAGACAAGAAGTAACTAGAGAATGAACCAATGTTTTTGTAGTATTTTCAGAGAAGAAAGGGCAAATTTTACTAATGTTATAGAAAAACAGGCGGCAGGATTTAGCAATCTGATGAATGTGAGGGGAAAAGGAGAGAGAGGAATCAAAGAAGTCCCCAAGATTGCGGGCTAAGGAAACAGGAAGAAGAAGAGTATTATTGACAGAAATAGAGAGAGGAGGAAGGAGGGAGGGTTTAGGGGGAAAGATGAGAAATTCAGTTTTAGCCATATTCAATTTCAGATGGTAGTTAGATATCCGGGCAGCAATGTCAGATAAGCAAGCAGAGATGCGAGTTTGAAGTATAGGAGAAATATCTGGAGAAGAGAGATAGATTTGAGTGTCATCAGCATAAAAATGGTACTGAAAACCATGGGAAGAGATGAGGGTACCAAGAGACTGGGTGTAGAGAGAGAAAAGGAGAGGGCCAAGAACAGACCCCTGGGGGACCCCAACTGAAAGAGGGATAGAGATAGAGGAGGAGCCACCAGAACAAACACTAAAGGAACAATTAGAAAGATAGGAAGAAAACCAAGAGATGATAAGGAGTTGAGGAGGAGAGAGTGATCAACAATGTCAAAGGCAGCAGAGAGATCAAGAAGGATAAGAACAGAGTAAAGGCCTTTGGAGTTAGCCAAGAATAAATCATTAAAGACTTTGGCCAGAGCCATTTCAGTACAATGAAGAGGCCAAAAAACAGACTGGAAGGGATCAAGAAGGGCATGAGAAGTGAGAAAATCAAAGCAATGGCGGAGTACAGCACGTTCAAGAAGCTTAGAAAGGAAAAGGAGAAGGGAAATAGGACGATAGTTAGAAGGAGCGGTAGGGTCAAGAGAAGGTTTCTTAAGGAGCAAAGTGATGACAGCATGCTCGAATGCTGTAGGGAAGATTGCAGAGGAGAGGGACAAGTTAAGAATATAAGTGATGGAAGGGATACTGGAGGAGGAGATAGAGTATAAGAGATGGGAGGGAATAGGATCAGAAGAACAAGTGATGAGTTTAGAAGAATAAAGGAGTAATGTAGTTTCTTCTTGAGAGATTATAGGCAAAGAAGAGAAAGTAGGGGAAGAGGAGGGGAAAAGTTGATATTGAGGAGAGGGAATAGAGGATGAAGAAGGATTGATGGGGAATTGAAGAGTACATGTATCAAAATATGATCAAGCCCCCCCCCTCTTTCTCCATCATCACTGGTTACCGGTATCTTCGCATGTGCAATTTCAAACCTTAACCCTGGTTCATAAAACATTGCATGCTGGTTTGCCATTATATCTTTCCTCCCTTCTTTTTCCTCATTCTCCTTTTCATTCTCTTTGTAATATTCATGTTAACCATCTTTATTTTCCTTCTGCATCTCGGGCGAGATGTCATTCAACTAAGACCTCAGCTTTTTACTTTTGCACTCCATACCTCTGGAATAACTTGCCTCCCGACCTCTGTTTGGAACCCATATATGTCCACTTTAAGTCTGCCTGAAAAACTTATCTTTGCCAAAAGGCTTTTGACCTCTGTATCTGACTTGCATGGATAATCCTGTCTGTTTCCAGCTACCTTCTTTTCTTCCCCTCCTTTCCTTCCCCTCCCATTTTGTATGACTGTGACACTTTTCTCTATTGCTTTCCAGATTTGATTTGTTTTGAAAGGTGGTATATAAAATTGTAAATAAACCATAAAATGACCTCCTTAACATCTGCAGAGAATACAGATATTATTATTACTATTATTGTTGAAATATTTTCTCAACCATCTTTTACCACAAATCATACTTTGCTTGAGTCAATCACTAGTAGCACATTTTATCAAAGACCTATAAATTAACATTTCTGCTGAAATAGTTACAAAAAAGAAGAATAAATTAGAAATATGGAAGTAAAAGGGCATATATTCACCAATGGGATCTTTTTGATTCTGGAATAGGATCTTGCTGTTACTGCCATCCATGTTTGCCATATTAATGGAATTTCCATCAGTCCAATAAAGCTTCCTTTAAAGAAAATATGAATTGAGTAATTAGTCATAATCATCTATAATTGCTGCCTAAACCAAAACTTAAGTCAGCAAATGAAATCAATTTTTCATAGGAGGCAATAATTGTACAGCAGTTCTAGCTGTCAAGTTCTGTAACATTTTTCAGTTGAGTAGATTCTCCTGGGTTTAGTATAATAATTAGTTATACATTTGGCTATGCTTCTGTTCTCCTTTTATTCAGAAAAATTAAATTGAAATACATTAAAGTTTGATCTTCTACTACAAATTTAGAAGAATTGCTATAAAATGTGATGATTGAGATCAATTTTCATTACCATCTGAAAGTCATTTGATGGCCCATATAGTATAAAATGAGTCCGTTGACACGAGTGCACATCACTTAAATCTTCACCACCGTCTCGCACTGTCACTAAGGCCATACCAAGGGCTGGGCGAGTGGTGCCGACATACACGGCGCAAGCACAGAAAGGGCACCGATATCCTCATTGGGTTTAAAGGAAGCTCAAAAAAAGTGTATTACTACACATGGCTGGGGCGGAGAGGGCCACCAGATTTGCTGGTCGCATAGAATGCATATTTAGCTTGGTACGTAGGGATAACTGTTTTGCCACTGTCTGGAACTACACCTATACTGTTAATCTATCAATGTTCACAAAATCAGACAGCATTTTGGGGTCAATATTCAGTGGCACTATCTAGGTCATGCCACTGAATATTCTGCATGACTGCCTTGGCATGATCCTTTTATTTATTTATATAACAGTTCTTTTTATACTGCTTTATCATTTCAATCAAAGCGGTTTACATTGTAACTTAAACTTGGTAATGTACATTAAACAGGGAGATTGATAACTTGAATTTTTCTGAGCAATAGAGGATTAAGTGACTTGCCAAAGGCCACAAGGAGTGCTAGTGGGAATCAAACCCTAGTCTCTTGGTTCCCAGGCAAGTGCCCTAGCCACTAGGCTACTCCTCTACTCCATTCCATTGTGCTGGGATAATCCAGGAGCAGGGCCAAGGCAGAGTGAAACGTTATCCATATAGCAACAATTTATGGATAGTTATCTGGTTTGCTTTTGACAGTAAAAAGCTGTCATAAATGGCTATCTGGACAGCTATCTGTGGCATTATATATCACCACTATACATGTGGAGGCCAGCTCTGACATGGGCATGTCTGGGTCACCTGGATGCTTTCATCAAACAGAGCCAGTCCCAACAACACACAAGTTTTGTCGCATAAATCTACATCTGTTCTGAAGATGTACTTTGTACATTATGGAACACATAACACAAACCAAAACACCACCCAAATCCACATGCAAACTGACCTCTCGCAGAATACTGTCCATCTCTCTTCTAACCATACTCGGAGGTGAATCCCTACCTACAGCCCACTCAACACCTCTTCAAAACCTGCCTGTATATAGTTTGAATCTGTTAAAACTCAGAATGTTCAAATGTTATATTTCTAAAAGTTAGAATGTAAAAGTTAAAAGTTACAATGTAAAAAGTTTTAAAATATGTTTTATGTAACATGTTAGTTAACTGTAAACCACCCCTGATCTCTGGAAGGGGCGGTATAGAATACTGTAACAAATAAAATAAATAAATAAATAAATAAATAAATACTCTACAGGGGGAATATTAAGTAGTGCAGCTAGTCTTTGTAAAGTGGCTAGCCATCACCGTTGAACTTAAAACCTAGATATTCAATGCCAGGGCCATATCCAGCCACCAGCATTGAATACCCGGAGTGGCCGGATAGCAACAAATCTAACCGAGTACTGATGATATTTAGCCGCTACCCGGTTAGTTTCTATAATGAAAGTTAGGCCAGCCTTTAAGGTTCCTAACTTTTGCTACTTAGGGAAAACTGGGCAGCTACTGAACATTGCTGCTGTCTGGTAAGAATGCAGGCCTATGTGAATCAGGCACAAAGCCTTATGTGTTGATTTATGAACATCTTTTCCAGTTCTTTGTTTATTAATTAAATATTGAATGTGGAGGAGTGATCAAAGACTGAAGCTCAGTATTGTTAATCATGGAATTACTCATGAGCTGTCATGGTTTTCTTTGATATAACACTCTGAAGTGCACAGACAATAATTATTTATCAGAATACAATAATTCAGAATATTGTGACTAAATATATGCAAAGTAGAAGAATTTCATTTTGAGTGTCATAACTAAATCCTGTTAACTAAAAATAATTGACTAAGCAGTATTAATTCTGTGGGAGAGAGGCTCCTACTGCATGCAGTTTTTAAAAGTTTAGAAAAGAATTGGAGTAAAAAACATAAAAGTACTGAAAAATATGTAAAAACATAGAACTAAGAAGTTCAGTGCCAAAGTATCCTTGACCTACAAATTGTCAAAAGATCAAATTTATCAAAAATCTCCATAGTATATAAAATATTTAAAAAATATAAGAAAAAATTCCAAGGTATACCAAGAGACTAGATATATCAGAATGTATTTGTAAATCGGCTTAATAGTAATCATATTTAGGGCTGGCATTTGGGGAGAACAATCAGGGCAATTGCCATAGGCCTCCAAGCATGCCTGAAGCTAAAGGATATACATCTTGCTACTGGAATTTGAGGCCCCCTACCCAATTTCTACCTGGCCCCAGCATTTTTAACCCTGGCCCTGACTCTGACTGTATTCACAGATCTCAATTTCCTATGACAGATTTTTCAAGATGCTTTGGCAAGTTTTACAAAATATTGTTATGTGACATATTTTCTTAAATGTGCATATATTAGCATATTAAATTGTGGTGTAAAAATATAAACAAGCCACCTGCTAGTATTTTATGTGCCCAAAGTATATATTAGGTCCTCTTTTAGGGGGAAGGGATCTTAGTGATTGGTGCTGGGAAACAAGGAGGGGGGATAGTGAATAGGGGAAGGGAACTAGAGAATGAAGAAAGAGAGGAAATATCTGGCAGGGTGAGCAGAGGTATGGGTGATGGACAAATGGATTTTGTATATTGAGAGGAGAAGGGGAGGATAGGAAGAATTCTAGAGAAGGAAGGAGAAGGAAAGGGAAGGAGGGGTGCAGATAGGCATAACTGGGAGGAGGTGGAAGAGAAAGTGTAGTTATCTGTAACAGTTGTTCTCTGGGGAAAGCAAGAATCTGTCCTCACATATGGGTGACATTGGTGCCAACAGAGCCCGTGCGGTAGCTTCTCCCCAGCTTTCAAAGAAAGCCTTTGAGAGTTGCACCACACATGAGTATACCCAAATTAATGTACAGTCAAACCTCGGTTTTCATGATTAATCCGTTCGAAAAAGTCTGACTAAAACCGAAACGTATGAAAACTGAAGCAATATTTCCCATAAGAAATAATGTAAATCCAATTAATCCGTTCCAGACACCCAAAATATTCACAAAAAATACATTTTATAGAGAATAACTATATTTTTACATACAGAAAACAATGAGAAATAAATATAAATGACTAATGAAATGGATAAATGAACATTTAACATCACTGAAAGCAAGCTAAGTACAGTACTGTACAGTACTGTATGTTAACATCTGGCCTTAGCCACCCCTGACAAGCTGCTGTGCCCAGCTCTCTTCGGAATCACATTGAATTCAGTCCATTAAAATACCTTTACATTATCTGCTCAATGCTTCAGAATGGCAGAAAATCTTAATGATATAGCTTCAGACGTACCCTGCAAGAGAAAGAACTGCCTCCCACATTCATGCAACATCTCCTGCTTACGTTGACAGCTTTTCTTCCCTGCTACCGGGACAAAATCTCAGTCAAAAGACGTTGAAAACCGAAGCAATGCATGAAAACCGGGACAAAATCTCAGTCAGAAAAGACGTTGAAAACCGAAGCGTATGAAAACCGGGGCAAATGAAAACCGAGGTTTGACTGTACCTGTTTGTATACCCAAGTTATTATACCTGTTTATTGTAAGCACAAATCACCAAGCTGAGATGTCTAGTTTAATGTTCATTGTAAACCGCACTGATTTCAAATAGCGCGGTATAAAAGAGACTTTAAATAAATAAAATAAATAAATGAGTGGTCCCCTTCACACCCAAGGGTGCCATCTTGCCTTAGTAGAATGATATAGCTCAAAGAAAAAAAATGACACAAAAAGCAATTCCACAGGGAGGAGGGAAGGTTGTGAGGACTGATTCCTGCTGTCCTTGGAGAATATCTGTTATAGATGATTAACTACATTTTCTCCAGGAACAAGCAGGAAGTCAGTCCTCACATATGGGACTCCCTATCTACAGGCTAATGAAAACCTGTAAAAAGCCACGGGTGACCAGGAAAAGCTGAGCCATCAGCAGCAGCAATAAGCTCTTAAGAAGACAGGCTCCTGAGTGGCCCAAATGTCCAGCGAGAAACCAGCACTGCAGTAGCCTGAACACACAAGGCCAGAGGGAAGGAGTTGCCTACACCCCTGACTAGATGACGGAGTACCTCCTGGCCAAAGGCACTGACTCTACAGAACTCCCTCTCCAGGCAGTAATGAGCTACAAAGGACACTGAGGACCAGGTGGCGGCCTGGCAGATTTCAACAAGGGAATGGAACGCAGGTTTAACACAGATCCTGCCATGGCCCTGACGCTGTGCACCATGACCCAACACTCCAGCGAGAGCCCAGCCTGCTCATAGACAAAGTTAATGCAGTCCACCACCCAGATGGACAAAGTCTGCTTGGTCATCACTGTCCCCAGCTGACTGGGGTCATACGAGATGAAAAGCTGTGAGGCTCTGTGGTGGCTCTGGGTATATTGAAGGTAGAAGGATAGGGCCATCTTACAGTCCAGAGTATAAAGGACAGTCTCCGCCCTGCTGGTATGAGGCCACAGAAAGAAGGTGGGAAGCACCAACTCCTAATTGAGATGGAAAGGGGACACTAGCCTGGGAAGAAACTTGGGGTACATGAGGAGCACGTGTAGGGTGGATCTGCCACCAACGCCTGGAGCTCGCTAACCCTGCAAGCCAACGTGAGTGCCACCAAGAACACGACTTTCCATGAAAGGTACCATAGGTGACAGGTAGCCAGGGGGTCAAATGGTGGGCCAGCAAGTTGCAACAGCACTACGTTGAGGCCCCACTCCACTGCCGGTGGGCAGACAGGAGGCTTGGACAACAAGAGACCCTGCAAGAAACAGGTCATGAGAGGCTGGATGGAGAGGGACTTGTCCTCGATAAGGTGGTGGTGAGCTGCAAATCCACTCAGGTGGACAAAGACAAAGTTGGACTTCAGTCCTGTCTTAGACAGGTGAAGCAAATATTGCAGCACAAGCTGCACAGAGCAGAACAGGTTGGCTCATTGTTCTGTACACCACAATGAGAATCTGTGCCATTTAAAGCATAGGCTCATTTTGCGGAGGGCCTACAGGAGGCCAGGAGAACCTCCTCCACCTCTCCCGGAAGGTTGAAAAGGGCAAAGGCTACCCTTTCAGCAGTCAGGCTGTTAGTGTCAGAGACCCAAGGTTGGGATGTAGGAGGGAGCCATCCTTCTGAGACAGCAGCCCTGGGGCACTCCCTAGGAGGACCGGGGGCACATGGATAAGCATAGGAACAGTGGGAACAATGGTTGCCTAGGCCATTGAGGGGATACTAGTATCAGCAATGCCCTATCATGCTGAGCCTTGAACAAGGTCTTGGAAATCATCGGTGTGGACAGGAAGGCACAGAGGAAGCCGTCTTCCATGGGATCAGGAATGCATCCGCTGCTACCCGAGACAGGTGTGGCTGCCTGGAACAGAAGCAGGACAAATGGGCATTGGCCAGACTGGTGAAAAGGTCCATCTGTGAGGGCATTATCCAGGCCCGGCAAATACACCATCTGCAGGAGCATCCCATGGCGGTTCACGTAGGAGCACAGAGCTATGGCCCCATACCCCCTGCTTGTTGTCTGTCTGGACCAGCACTGATTGGTGTTGCAGGTGGTGATGGAAAGATTGGAGGGCCAGGGATATCCTGAAGCTCCAAGAGGTTGATCTGCTGCAGACTGTCCGCCTACAACCAACTGCCCTGAGTGCAGAGGCCATCGCAGTGGGCTCCCCAGCCTAAGATGGAGGCATCCATGGTTAGGATTGTCTGGTGGGCGGGGGCCTGGAAGGGCATCCAGGCCAGGAGGTGCTGGGGGGGGGGGCTTGCCTCCAGGCAAGAGAGTTGGTCAGTTGGCGGTTCACCACCACCCTGTCCCTCAACTGGCCTGTGGCCTGGGTCCACTGGGAGCAGAGGCGCCATTGAGCCGCCCTCATGTGAAGGTGGGCATCTGCAGTAAAATGGATTGTGGATGCCATGTGACCCAGCAGGTGAGCAGGAGGCGGACTAGCACAGAGTGCTGGCACTGCATGGCGTGGCCAGAGCCCTAAGGTGATCAGCCCTGTCTCAAGGGAAGAAAAGCCTTGGCCTGAACTGTATCCAGCCTTGCCCCTATAAACTCCAGACACCGTGTCAGGAGGAGATGGGGACTTTAAGTGATTTATTACGAACACCATTTGCTACAGGATGAGGATAAGAACATAAGAAATTCCATACTGGCTCAAACCAAGGTACATCAAGTCAACAATCCTGTTTCCAACAGTGGCCAATCCAGATCACAAGTACCTAGCAGTTTCTCAAAAAGACACACAGATTCATAATGCTTGTATTGGGGCAAACAGTGGATTACCTGGAACCTCTTTAATAATGATTTATGGACCTTTCCTCCAGGAACTTGTCCAAACCTTTTTTAAACCCAGCTATACTAACAGCTTTTACTACATCCTCCAGTAGCGAATTCCAGAGTTTGATTGCATGCTGAGTGAAAAAATATTTTCTCTTATTAGTCTTAAACGGGTTACATTGTAGCTTGCATGTCCCCTAGTCTTTCTACTTTTTGATGGTGTAAAGAATCAATCTATGTTTACCCTTTCCACTCCATTTGTTAATTTATAGACCTCTATCATATATCCCCTCAGCCATCTCTTTTCTTAGTTGAAAAGACTCTCCTCATAGGGGTCTCTTTTCAGACCCTTTACCATTTTGGTGGCTCTTTTCTGTACCTTTTCTAATTCCACTATATCCTTTTTTAAGATACAGCGACCAGAATTGCATACACTATTCAAAGTGCGGTTGCTCATGGAACAATACAGAGGCATTATAATATCCTTTGTTTTATTCTCCATTCCTTTCCTTATGATTCCTAGCATTTTATTCGCCTTTTTGGCCGCAGCTGCAAACAGGGCAGAGGGTTTCAACGTGTTATCCACGATGACGCCTAAATCATTTTTCAGGGTAGTGGTTCCTAATGTGGAACCTTGCATTGTGGAACCATAGTTTTGTTTTTTCTTTCCTACATGCATAACTTTGCACTTGTCCACATTAAATTTCATCTACCATTTGAAAGCCCAGTCTGCAATTTATCAAGATCCTCTTGCAATTTTTCACAATCCACTTGGGTTTTAACAACTTTGAATAATTTTGTGGCATCTGCAAATTTGATTACCTCACTTGCTATACAGACCTCGCTCTCCTAACCAAGAAAATCTGACTTCAGTATTAGAATCTGCATGCAATGCCCCTCTAAAGAAACTGCTTATCATTTTTGGTGATTTTAACATACCCTCACTCAGCACACAACATGCAACTTCATTCATTGATACAATGGCCGACATGGGTTATTCGTAGATAAAGCGTAGTTACTCACCTGTAACAGGTGATTTATTTATTTATTTATTTATTTATTTAATACACACTTATATACCGCTACTTCCAGCGATCAGCAGCGGTTTGATTTCATCTTTGGGGGTTGTCAAATCAAGACAGGGAAGAGGGGGAAAAATATACAT
This sequence comes from Ichthyophis bannanicus, assembly GCA_033557465.1. Taxonomy (NCBI): domain Eukaryota; kingdom Metazoa; phylum Chordata; class Amphibia; order Gymnophiona; family Ichthyophiidae; genus Ichthyophis; species Ichthyophis bannanicus. The sequence continues at coordinate 727,099,313 of CM066036.1, read as the reverse complement.
AGATCTGAGGGTAGGTCACAGCACACTGGGTTAGTGTCTTGGGGATTGGACTACACATATTTACATTTCACATTTATACATACATATTTACATATTTATACATATACATATGGTGGTTTCAACAGAGTATAATTAATTGATTGCTTTGCTACGACTCTATCGAACTTGAGAGTCATAGCTGATTGTAGTGACTTTTGAATAGGTGAGTTTTTAGCTCCTTTCGGAAAGCGGTAATGTCCTTGATTAAACGCAGCTCAAATGGGAGTTGATTCCAGATAGTTGGCGCAGAGAATGAGAAAGCTCTGCGACTAGTACTTGTTTTCACCGTTCTGATGTTGGTGGGGACTTGCAGGGTGCCTGAGTAGGTAGTTCTTCTGTCCCTATTTGTTGGTTGGGTGCTGATAAGTGTGGAAAGGAATGAGGGGGCAATGTTATTTATAAGTTTGAACGTGGTTACTAACATCTTGTATTGTATCCTGGCTGCAACTGGAAGCCAATGTAACTCGATCAAAATGGGAGTAATGTGTTCAGCAATGCTTGTTCCCATGATGATCCTGGCTGCCACATTTTGGGCCATTTGAAGGATATTTAGTGATTTTTTAGGCAGACCTTGTAAGATGGCATTACAGTAGTCTAGGTGTGGCATAATGAGTGCTTGTGCAACAGACCGAAAATCACAGGGTTCTATTATTTTCCTTAGAGGTTGTATCACCCTAAGTTTATGGAAGATGGCCTTGTTTGTTTTACGTAGGTGTGTATCCATTTTTAGGTTGCAGTCGAGTGTGACTCCTAGATATTTGATCTCCTTTTTCGTATTGTACATGTTGTTGCACAGGGTGATTGTAGGAGGGGGCTCAAAATTCGGTTTACTGAATATATACATGACTTCCGTTTTCTTGGGGTTAATTGTCATGTTGTTTCTCTGTAGCCATCTTCAGGCCGGAAGGTCGGTGGTTCAAATCCCACTAGAGGACAGCAACCTTGGGCCGGAAGGACTGGGGTTTCTAGTCCCACAGATGCTCCTTGTGGTCTTGGGCAAGCCACTTAACCCTCCATTGCCCATGTTCCCTGTAAGTATTAGTGTATGTGTCTCATATCCCCACGTGTTAAAATGTATCCCCCAATTGTGTTGTGACCGCTTTGATTGAAGGATAAGGCGGTATACAAAACTGTCTAAATAAATAAATAAAATAAATAAAATCTTAACATCTCGTCCAGGCAGGTTTCGAGCTGTGTATATTTAGGGTCTGAAGTATCCAATTGTGTGTAAAGCATAATATCATCTGCGTAAATATGGTAGTTGATGTTATGCCTTTTGAATATGTTACAGAGGGGTTGCATGTAAATGTTGAACAGTAGTGCCGAGAGAGCCGAACCCTGGGGTATGCCTTGAGTTTGAGAGAATGCTTCAGCTTTTTCACCGTTGAATTGTACTTGTGGCCTTCTGTTCGTTATGTAGGAGGCGAACCATTTGAGGGGGGTTCCCACAATTCCCATAGATTCCAGCTTGTTAAGGAGGATCCCATGATGTACAGTGTCAAAGGCGGCAGAGATGTCAATGAAAATGAGTATAAACATTTTCTTTCTGTCTTCTAGGCCTTTGAGGAGGTTGTTCATTAGCGCTATTAAAAGTGTTTCAACCCCATGGTTTCTTCTGAACCCGTATTGCTGTTTGTCTAGGGTATCACGGTCATCAAGGTGTTCTTGAAGTTGTATGAGTACTGCTTTTTCTATGATTTTTGCCAGGAACGAAATGCTGGATATGGGGCAGTATGAGGTTGGGTCTTCCTTGTTGAGTGAGTTGTTCTTTAGGATTGGCCTTATTATAGATTGCTTTAGTTGGTCAGGCATGATTCCTTGACTTAGTGACTGGTTTACAATGTGGGATATTTGCTGGCTGATCTCCTTTTTTGCTGCTTTGATCCACGCAGTTGGGCAGGGATCCAGCGGGGAGGTGGTGGTATTTATGCAGGTTAATATGTTGGTGGTTTGTTGTTCATTGATATTGTGGAATATGCCCCATGTCTGTTCTTGCTCAACCTCTGTTCCCTGGTATGGTGTGTCTACATAGAGAGTGGGAGTGGTGGTAGTCAGCTTGCTTGCGTAGTGGTTTGCCAGCGTTTGTGGATGGATGGAGCTATCTTGATTTTCTGGTAGGGCTGTTTTGGTTAACGATTTTACTAGTGCAAAAAGCTCACGCGGTTTGTTGATGGCTTTGTTTAAAATGTTGGTATGGTGCTTCCTCTTTGCTGTGTTTACTTCTTCTTTGTATTTTGAGAGGAGGCTGAGGTACTCAGACCTGAGTTCGATGGACTTGGTACGTCTCCACCTCTTTTCATGTTTTCTAAGGTCTCTCTTCATCCTGGTCAGTTTTATGGTGTACCATGGTTCTGATTGGTGTTTGGACGGGTTTGGTGTATTGTTCCCTTTAGGGATCGCCACGGTCTGAATTCTGGAGTCCCAGCTGCTTGTTAGTTCATTGAGGTCTGTTTTTCCCAGGTCTATGTGGGACTTAATGGTGTTGATGAGACATTCCATGTTTGGTTTGCTAAATCTTCTTTGTTGGTGTGTTACTCTTTTTGCTTTAGCATCTTTAGGCAATGTAGGAATTTTTATCCGTATATTGATTTGGTGGTGGTCTGACCATGGTAGTGGGTTGATCTCTATCAGGGGCTTCTCAACGTTGCCCTGTTCTCCTGTGGGTGTGAAGACCATGTCCAGTCTGTGCCCTTTTTCATGTGTGGGCTCAGATATTAGCTGTTGGTACCCTAGCTGGGTCATAGCTTCCAGGAAGGTATTTGCATGCGTGGCTGTCGTTGATGCTAGATTTAGGTCTCCTAAGATGATCTTGAATTTTTTTGGTTGCGTTGAGGATATGTTTTCTAATGCCGAGGCAAGAATCTCATGATGCGGCGAGGGGGGTCTGTATATCAGGCAGATGGATACGGCTGTGTTTTCTACCTTGAGTAGGTCTATGTCTGTGTTTGAGTTCTGGTATGTGCTTGAGAGTTGCAGGTTGGCTTTAGCTATTATGAGGACCCCTCCACCTTTCTTGTGGGAGCGGGGACAGTTATAGAGGTTGTATCCAGGTTTGCTGATCTGGTTTAATATGGCTGCATCGGTGTCGGTAATCCATGTTTCAGTTATACATAGGATGTCAGGTTGCACGTCTGTGATGATGTCATGGATTATGTGGGTCTTATTCCTGATTGATCGAGCATTGATGAGGGTGATATTACAGGTCTCATGCAGTGCCTGTGTAGCCTGGTCGTTATTGGTTTGCGTCAGTGTTGGGTTGTGTGTACGAGTCAATGATGCTTTAGGCTTGCGGTGCCTGTGAGTTCTCGTATGACTGTTAGTAGAGGCCTTTTGTTGGAGTGTGTGTGTTACTATATTTCTGGTGATATGGTATGGTGCGAGTAGGAGCGGCTGTGGCGTTTGTATGGTGTAGAGGAGGTAGATTGGTGTGCATAGGTGTGGGAGTGATTGGTACAGATTTGAATTGAAGGCGTAAGCAGGGATTAGTGTGAACAGGCATATTCTAAGGTACAAGATTAGCGTCTTCATTTTTTAGTGGCGTGTTATAACTCTGCAATGCCTTTTACTCTGTCAACTCTATTTGTAACCCTGGTGATTATATTTGCAGCATTGACAAGTGTAAGTATCAACAGTAGTGGGTATACGTTGCAACAGTTAGCATTAGCAAATAAGTATCAACATTAGCAAATATATGTATATGAATTGATATTAGCAACATAAGTAGCAGGTATAAGTAGCAATAGTAGCAACATTAGCAATATTCGTAATTATAAGTAGACAATCTAATAGTGGTAGAGGTAAGTATGCTTGTTTGTATCAGTAATTGGCAATACTAGCATATAACCCGTAGGAATAATGGTGGGAGAGTTGGTGGCACTTAGCAATATTGGTGGCAGAGGTCAGTATCACCCTTTAAGGTTTTTATATACTGTCCCTTCACGATATCATGGACGTTTTACAACAAACTCAGCAGTATACATTAAACATTGTGCAGTTGCATCAACTGTTCAGTATCATCAGCAAGTGTGGGTATTGCTAGCGGGAATATCTGTAGCAGATCATTAACAGACACATCAGTAAAAAGAGATGGGGTGTCAAGCAGTCTCGTAATGGTCAGGTTGTGGTTTCCCGGTAGTGTCGGTGTCCTGTCCTTGGTTTTCTTGGAGCGGGTTGTATGGCAGTTTTTATGAATGTGTCTTACCTCTATGAGCGTGACTTACGTGGCGATGGTCGTACGGCTTTCCTCAGTGCAGCGTGCTGGGCAATGCGATGCTGGAAGTGTTGAAATCCCGCGTTTTGCAATCTCAACCCGGCCAGGGGAGCTCGGGGTGTGTGGAGTTCGATGTTGGCGAGCTCAGACCCGTCCTGGGGAGCTCAAGCCGTGAGTGACTGTGGTCTGGTTATAGATACTCTCGTGGGCCTCAATCGTCTCGGATTCTTTCAGTGTGGTGGGGGTTCGATCCTGCCCAATCGATCCCGGGTTTGGTGGCGTCAGAGGCGTCTTTTTCGGTGCAGGGTACCCTTGCAGTTTGCATGTTGGCGGGGAGGGACCCGTTTCTTTGCACCTCAATGGCCACCGCCTAAGGGCCACGCCAAAGGGCCCTCTGGCGAGGCCCTCAGGCGCGGGCGTGCCCAGTAGGGACGCCGCTATTTATGTGGCTCGGGTGAGCGCGGCTCCTATGCTCCCACTGCCCCGATTGGGCAGGAGCACTCCCACTGCCCCGATTGGGCAGGAGTAAAGCAAAGGAGCAGCCGGGTGGTAGTGGCAGCAAAGCGGCTCCCTCGGGGTAGGGATGCCGCTATTTATGGGGCTCGGGTGAGCGCGGCTCCTATGCTCCCACTGCCCCGATTGGGCAGGAGCACTCCCACTGCCCCGATTGGGCAGGAGTAAAGCAAAGGAGCAGCCGGGTGGTAGTGGCAGCAAAGCGGCTCCCTCGGGGTAGGGACGCCGCTATTTATGGGGCTCGGGTGAGCGTGGCTCCTATGCTCCCACTGCCCCAATTGGGCAGGAGCACTCCCACTGCCCCAATTGGGCAGGAGTAAAGCAAAGGAGCAGCCGGGTGGTAGTGGCAGCAAAGCGGCTCCCTCGGGGTAGGGACGCCGCTATTTATGGGGCTCGGGTGAGCGCGGCTCCTATGCTCCCACTGCCCCGATTGGGCAGGAGCACTCCCACTGCCCCGATTGGGCAGGAGTAAAGCAAAGGAGCAGCCGGGTGGTAGTGGCAGCAAAGTGATATCCGGGAACAGCAGGAATTTAGTCTTCACATACGGGTATCGTTTGTACCAATGGAGCCTGCGTGGGAACGCTCCCCAGCATCCAATAGGAAAGCTTTTGGGAGCATCCCACAGCGCCTGCATGCAGCCTTACCGCCTTTCCAACTGTCCCTCTCCAGTTGAGTTTATAGCTGAGACCAAAAAGAGAGGGAGCGAGAGAGAGAGAGAGATACAACTCCTAGGGGAGATGGGTGGGTTGTGAAGACTAAATTCCTGCTTTTCCCGGAGATCACCTGTTACAGGTGAGTAACTACGCTATCTCCAGGAATAAGCAGGAATGTAGTCTTCACATATAGGGACTCCCTAGCTGCAGATGCCAGGGAGACAGCCCCAGGAAGTTGTTAGCCCTTGTGAAAGGGCCATGCTTCCCCCCATGGATCTCTGGCATCCTATCAAGGATGATGGGTAGGAGTTGACTAAGTCTGAAAAAGGTGTTGAAGAACAACCTGACCAAACAAGGCATCCCGGCGGGAATCCTTATCTAAGCAGTAGTGGGCCGTGAAGGTATGTACCAAAGCCCAAGTAGCTGCTCGACAGATGTCGTCGATAGACAGAGTGAAGATAAGCCATTGAGGCTGCCATGGCTCTCACATTGTGAGCTGTGACATGGCCTTCAAGAGGAAGGTTCTTACTCTCATAGGCAAAGGATATGCATTGTGCAATCCAGTTAGATAGAGTTCTTTTGGAAACTGGAAGTCCCAAATTACTAGGATCAAAAGCAACAAAGAGTTGAGAAGATTTTCAATGTTGCTGTGTCCTCTGTAAGTAAAAGGCTAAAGCTCTTTTACAGTCCAAAGTATGAAGGTTCCTTTCTGCACTGGAGGCATGAGGCCTCGGAAAGAATACAGGAAGGTAAACCGCTTGGTTAAAATGGAAAGGCCACCTTTGGCATAAAGTGTGGATGAGTCCTAAGAACTACCTTATCATGGTGGAAACTTGTGTCAGAAGGATCAGCAACTAATGCTTGCAATTCACTGATGCGACGTGCTGCAGTGAGGAAGATGACTTTACAGGAAAGGAATTTCAGAGATGTAGTGGCTAATGGTTCAAAGGGCGGTTTCATGAGCTGCCCGAGCACCAGATTCAAGTTCCATGCCACTGGTGGTGGCTTAATGGGAGGCTTTGTTAAAAGAAGACCTCTCATAAATCTCGCTATGAGAGGATGAGAGGAAATAGGTTGGCCACTTAGAGGATTGTAAGAAGCTGCAATAGTACTAAGATGGACTCTTACTGAATTTGTCTTAAGACACGCATTTGACAAATGAAGGAGATACTCCAGTATTGATTCCAGAGGTATCGCAAGAGGGTTAAGACCCTTCTGCCAGCACCATATGGTAATCTTTTTTCCATTTAAAGACGTATGAGCGTCTTGTGGAGGGTTTCCTAGTAGCATGAAGGATATCCTTTACCTGTTGAGAAAGGTTGAGATCCTGAAGCTCTAGGCTTTCAACAACCAGACCCTGAGATACAGAGACTGGTGATTGGAATGCCACAGCATCCCGTTCTCTTGGGAGAGATGATCTGGAGCAGATCCCAACTCCAGAGGCGGAGCTTGAGAGAGACATAGAAGCAGAGGGTACCATGTTTGACGTGGCCAATGTGGAGCTATGAGAATCATATGGCCTCTGTCTCTCTGAACCTTTAATAGTGTTTTGGGGATGAGGGGAATGATGGGAAGGCATATAGGAAGTCCTGACCCCAGTGAAGGAGGAAGGCGTCCTTTGCCTGACAATGTTGAGCCGGGATTCTGGAACACAACCGGGGAAGTTTGGCATTCAGCGGACTTGCAAAAAGGTCTATGTCCTGGGTTCCCCAAATCTGAAATATTTGGGCAACCTGGTCTGCATGGAGAGACCATTGGTGTGGTAGCAGAACTCGACTGAATTTGTCTGTCCCAAGAATTTTGAATGCCTGGAAGATACACCGCAAGGAGATGAATTTGATGCTCTCTGGCGAGGGCCCAAAGTCGCAAAGCTTCGTTGCATAGCGACAGAGAGCCTGTTCCGCCCTGCTTGTTCACATAGAACATAGCTACCTGATTGTCCATTTGAACTAGGGCTGTCTTGTATCTGAGCTGGGCATGAAATACTCGAAGAGCAAGGAAGATTGCTCTGAGTTCCAGGAGGTTGATGTGAAGACAGGCCTCCTGTGGAGGTAGAGAGATCATGTAGGTGGGCTCCCCATCCCACCTGAGATGCATCTGTTGTTAGGGTGAATTGGAATAGGGGTTTCTGGAAAGGAGACCCCACCAGAAGATTTTTGAGCGATTGCCACCATTGGAGGGACGAAATAAGACGGTCTGAGTTTGTTATTTTGTCCAACAGGCAACCTGAGGCCTGTGTCCACTGAGTGGATAAAGTCCACTGGGCTGCTCGTATGTGGAGGTGAGCATAAGGAACCACATGCACGGTGGATGCCATGTGGCCCAGCAGTTGTAGCATTTCTCAAGCAGTGAGATAAGGTTTGAGCACTGCTTGGGAAGCTAGCTGTATTTTACGAAGACAGCGGGGCAGTGGAAGGAAAGCCCTTGTCTGTCTGGTATCCAGATGAGCTCCTATGAACTCTAGCGATTGAGTGGGAGCAAGATTGGATTTTGGGAGATTTATGACTAGTTCCAAATACTGAAGGATTCACATTGTGCGAAACAGAGCAAAGCTGACTTCTGGCACTGTAGGGGCTCGAATGAGCCACTCGTCTAAGCAGGGGAAGACGAATATTCCCAGAGTGCGAAGAAATGCAGCTATCACAGCCATGCATTTTGTGAATACTCTTGGTGCAGAAGCCAGGCCAAAGGGAAGAACCCTGTACTGGAAGTGCTTTCCTTGAAACAGGAATCGGAGGAATCTTCTGTGATTTGGATGGATAAGAATATGAGTATATGCATCCTTGAGATCTAGAGAACAAAGCCAATCCTGACTTTGAAGGTATGGCAGCAGATATTTGTTCAATTCTCTGAGGTCTAAAATGGGTTTGTGTCCTCCTGTTTTCTTTGGAATAAGAAAATAGGGGGAGTAGAACCCTGTACCCTGTTGCGGAATGGGTACTTCTTCTATTGCCGCTTGGGCAAGAAGCATAGTCAGGAACAAATACCACATGCTCCAGGACTCAGTCAGGAACAAATACCACATGCTCCAGGACCTGATCACAACTGAGAAGATTGACATCCTCTGTGTAACAGAAACCTGGCTAACAGACCACGACACAGTAGTAATGAACCAGCTAACACCAAAGGGATACAGCCTCCATCACTGCTCCCGGACACATGCCAAAGGCGGAGGTGTAGCCATCATTGCCAAAGACAACCTCCACCTCTGGATCCACACCTCAGAAACCTCCAATGAAGCAGACATCCTCACCCTCACCAACAAATACCTCTCGATATGCCTGATCTACCGTGCACCCACCACAACCTCTGACCTACCACAGATTCTACAGCTCATCTCCGAAAGCACCAGCCCTTCGAAGGAACAAATTATCCTAGGAGACTTCAACCTCCCATCACTCCAGGAGAAACAAGCAGAAACCTTCCTCAATGCCATGACAGCAATGGACCTGACACAAATCATACGAGAACCAACACACGAAAAAGGAAACATACTTGACCTCATATTTCTAAACTCCCAAACCACCTCCTCATACAGAAAACCAACAATCTCGCCAGTACCGTGGTCAGACCACTACATCATCACCATATCCCACACCTATCAACTCAAAAATAACAGAGAAAACAAACACCACGCAAGGAGATTCAAAGCATTTAGCAAGGAAGACTTCCTAGCAAAAACCCTGCCTAAATTACACACAACCTCCAACAACCTTGATGTCCTGATCCACAACTGGAATACCACAATCTCCTCAGCAGCCATCACAACTAGAAACAACACCAATACAAGACCCATCTCCTCGAAAGCCCGATGGTTCACCCCCAGCCTCCGTAAACTGAAAACCAGACTTAGAAGAATCGAAAGGAAATGGAGAAAAACCAAAAGCGACAGAGACAAAGCAAAATACCTCTACAAACTCAATGCATACCACTCCGAAACTGACAATGCCAAAAAAAACCTACCACACCAAAATCATCGCAACAGCCATAAACAAACCTCGAGAGCTCTTCCAAATTGTCAAAAATCTAACAAAAGCACCCAGTAACTCCGACCAGCTGCCAGATATCCCCTCTGACCTTCTAGCCCGACAATACAAACAGCTTCAGCAACCACAAAGCCCACATCACTATGCTGAAACAACAACCAAGACAAACTCATACCCCACCCTGAACAGAGACTGGAATACATTCGACTCAACCTCAAAAGAAGAAATATCTTCCACCATCTCATGCTTGAACACCACCACTTCCCCGCTGGATCCTTGCCCTGCCGACTGGATAAAGAAAACCAAAGAAGACCTCAGTGCACCACTAACCCACATCGTAAATGAATCCTTTAAACAAGGACGCATGCCAGACGCCCTCAAGACCACAATCATCTGACCAACCCTAAAAAAGCACAACCTAGATCCCCTAGACCCCACCTCCTACAGACCAGTAGCAAGCCTCCCGCTCACCGCAAAAATAATCGAGAAGATAGTCCAATGTCAGCTTCAAGAACACCTAGACGTTGACAACATACTGGACCCACAGCAACATGGATTCTGACCATTACATGGGGTCGAGACCCTAATGACCATGCTGATGAACACCCTCATCATAGGAACCCAAGAGAAACACTCCGGATACATCCTAATTTTTCTGGATATATCAGCAGCATTCAACACCATCGCCCATAACACCCTTATCCACAGACTACAAACAATTGGGATCAAAGATACTGTACTCCAATGGTTCAGGTCCTATCTAACCAACCGACAGCAACTGATCCGCACCAAAACCTCAACCTCACCCCCCTTCCAGCAACATCAAGGAGTGCCTCAAGGATCCACACTATCAGCCATGCTTTTCAACATCTACCTCCGTCCACTCTGCTCAGTCATACGCACTCACAATGTCAACTTCCACATATACGCCGACGACATAATGCTCTACGCCCCAATTACAACCACGGACCCAACAAATGACCAGCTATCAACCTGCTTCACCGACGTATCCAACTGGCTACAAGAGAACAACTTATCCATTAACATAAAGAAGACCGAAGCTCTTATAGTGACAAAAGACCCAGACTTCAAACCACCCACTCACCTCACCATGGGAACCACGCAAATTCAAGTACAACCACACATAAGATATCTCAGCATTATCATTGACCAAGCCCTAACCCTTAAGCAGCAAATCAACAAGACCACGAGAACTGTATTCCACAAGGCAAAAACGGTACAACGCCTCTGACCCCTCCTCGAACTGCAAGACTTCAGGACAGTAATGCAAGCTCTAACACTCCCTCATCTGGACTATTGCAACATAATCTACCATGGACTACCTGCCACACAGACCAATCCCCTCCGAACTGCCCTAAACACCACGGCAAGAATAATTCACAATGCAAACAAACAAGACCACATCACCCTAATTCTGAGAGACCTTCATATTCTCCCCATCGAAGCAAGAATCAAGTACAAAACTCTTCTACTCACCCACAAAACCATCCACCAAACACAGGGCACCCCACTCCACACCCTACTGCCTCGCCCAACCCACAGCAGAACAACCAGACAATCCTCCAACAGCTCCGTTGCCATCCCCCACAAAATAACCAAAGCAACACAACGGACCTGCAACAGAGCCTTTGAACTCTATGCCCCATCCCTCTGGAACTCTCTACCAAACCACATCAGGAACAACGGTGATCTCCCATCATTCAAAAAGCAGCTAAAAACCATCCTATTCCAAGAACATCTCTGAAGATGAACCCCCCCCCCCCTATTTCTCTCCAAGAACTCCAAACCAGTAACTATGCTATCTTGTCAGTCTCTATGTTTATCCCCAAATCATCAATGTTGAGCCCCCGGTGATGGCCCCCCCCCCACATTTGATCCCCCCCCCCTGATATATGTCCCACCGCTTTGACCCGGTGAAAAGTGGGATATAAATACAGTTAAATAAATAAATAAATAAAATAGTGACCTCTTGATCTAACAGGTTGATGAGAGAGGTCTGAGAATTGAACTGTCTTACCATTGTGGGAGGGGGCATGCACAGAAAGTGAAGTTTGTACCCTCCTCTATTGCTCCTTGCGCAAGGAGTGTTGTGACTTCTTGACCTAAGAGATTGTCGAGAGAGGTTTGAGAATTGAACTGTCTTACAATTGTAGGAGGGGGAATGCTGTGAAAATTAAGCTTATACCCCTCTCGTACAATGGACAGAGTCCAATTTTCTGCTGTTATTTGGTACCATTTGTGGGCAAAATGACATAACCTGCCTGGGTTGTCCAAGGGTTCTGGACCCTTCAGGGGCAGGAAGGCGAAGTTCTCTAGAGAGGAGTCAAAGCCCCTGAGGAGGCTGTGCCTGCTGAGCTGGCTGAGGTTTTGCAGCTTTTGGCTTCTTTTGTTGTCTAGGTTGTTGCTGTTGTCCCTTTTGGGCAGACTGACCTGGACGGTGTCCCTGTTGGATATAGGAAGGATAAGACTTCTTTTTCTTATTGAAAAATGTTTTTTTAGAGGATCTTTTCCTTGCAGGATTGGCTGTAGATTTGGACAATCTATCCAATGTGATATTGTCTGCATCTATTTCAATAGCCTTCTCCTGACAATTTTTGCCAAAGAGATTTTCTCCTGTGCAAGCAATGTTTCCTAATTTATCCTGTACCCAAATTTTGAAGTCAGATGCCTGAAGCCAGGCAATCCGACATCCCCCAATGGCAATAGCAGAGGTTCTGCTTATGCACTCAAAACAGTCAAAGGCTGCACGATTTACAAACTTGGAAACATCCTGGGCTTGTTTGACAAGAGTAAGATAGTCCTGTCTTTTGTCATCAGGAAGAAGGGGGCTCATAAGCTCCAAGTTTCCTGTGACCTCTTTAAGGAACATTCCCATATACAAGATATAGGAACTGATCCTAGCTGAGAGCATGGAAGCATCGATGCCCAAAGGCATCGAGAATCCTGCATTCACGACCTGGAGGATTGGATGCATGTCTCTTTGCGCTTTTCATCCTACGCATGGCTGATTCCACTACCATTGAATGATGTGGTAATTGAGTTTTTTGAAAGCCAGGACAAGGTGGAACTCGATACAAGGTATCGAGTCTCCGAGAATGAGATGTGGTCAGAGGTGTTTCCCACATTCTCAGCATAAGATCATGTAAGATCTCATGAATAGGCAGAGTAGCTGCCTCTTTGGGAGCCTTAGGGTATTGGAGAATCTCCAACTCCTTTGCCCTAGGCTCTTTTTCAGGAGCTACTGTGATGGAAAGGCCTCGGGCCACATCATGGATAAAATCCTGAAAGGACATATCCTCTGGCGGAAACATTCTGCGCTGAGGAGAAGAGGAATCCTCTGGGAGAAGTACTCTTGTATCGGCACAGGATTCGGAATCATCAGACTCAGAGGGTTCAAAATACCTCCGATCCTGGTGATCGTGCAGTGCATGGTACCAGTATCGATCGAAGTCGGTATCGGGTTGCTCCGGTACCAATCTGTTGATGCCGGAGACAGATGCATGACTCAGTATAGGTGGCATACCCACAGACGTCGATGCCATCGGTGTCGGTACCGGTATAGGTTGAGGTGTCGGTACTGAAGCAGTGAGAAGAGCTTCTAGGCTGCATTCAATAGCAAGAAATCTCTGGTCTATCGATGCTGCCGATGCTTGGGTGTCGGTACCAGTAGAAACGTCCGGGACCCCAGAGCATGGTGCCAGTAGTTCTGCCGAGGTTGAGGCCTCGAGAACATCCTGGAGCCCTGTTAATGCTTTGGAAGCTGAAGCCTCCCGCCGGGGTAATTTGCCGGAGAAAATTCCTCAAGGGCAATGCCAGGGGCATCTCGATACTTAGAAGGAGATCTACCCTTTGAGGACTGGCTAGATTTATGTTTAGTTACCTGAGATCCATGGGAGGAAGATGAGGCCCTGGAGGACATCGATGCAACAGACACCGCCTCTGAGGGAAAAAGGGTACTAAGCTTTGCAGCTCAATTCTGCCAACCCCTTTTTGACATCACTTCACAGGAGAGGCACTCCGAAGTAGAGTGGTCAGGACCTAAATATTTGAGACACCAATCATGGGTGTTGGTGACAGAGATGGTACCGCCACACTTATTACATTTTTTAAAACCAGATGTTGTTTTTTCTATTTTTAAGGAATAATTGGGCCTAGTGCCCAAAATGGCACCTAGCACCAAGGAAAAAAGTTTCTGAAGTAAAATACCTCAGAAACTATAATTTTTTTGTTTTTTTTTAGAAGAAAGAAGAATGAACCGACAGTACCAGTATAGCGTCGAGGGAAGGCAGATGCGACCACATTAAACAAAGATTACTACTACTACTATGTACCACTTATAGAGCGCCATACATGCAGCGCTGTACAGCTAACCTACAAGAGGCAGCCAGTAAACAAGAGACAGTCCTTGCCCATCAGAGTCATGCTCATCGGAGCTTACAATCTAGTCAGAAGATTATAGAGAATTGGTCGGTTTAGTGCAGGGTACTGTATGGTCTATACAATTTGGTCATGAGGGTTGGCGGGGGTTATGATAAAGTAAGGATAGAAGTCAGGTTCTGAAAGCGACGGTGAAGAGGCGAGTCTTCAACCTGGATTTGAAGAGGGACAGGGAGGGTGTTTGGCGTATAGACACAGGTAGGCTGTTCCAGGCGTGAGGTGCAGCAAGGTGAAAGGAGCGAAGTCGTGAGTTAGCAGTGCTGGTGAAAGGCATAGAGAAAAGTAACTTGTAAGCGGAGCGCAGGTTCTGAGAGGGGATGTAGGGAGAGATAAGAGATGAGAGGTATTGAGGGGCCGTAGAGTGAATGCAGTTATAGGTCAATAGGAGAAGTTTGAATTGGATGCAAAATTGGACAGGGAGCCAGTGAAGCGACTTAGATTAAAGATGGAATTTTCTGCGGTGACAGGGTATGCAACCTGTCGGCTCCGTGGAAAACGGAGAACTGGAGAGGGACAGTTGGAAAGGCGGGAAGACAGCATGCAGGCGCTCTGGGATGCTCCCAAAAGCTTTCTTATTGAATGATGGAGAGCATTCCCGCGCAGGCTCTGTCGGTACCGACGATACCCATATGCGAGGACTACATTCCTGCTTGTTCCTGGAGATTAAATATCCCCACTCATATAAAGGAAAATACCTAGATCTTGCATTCCTCCCAATAATAACTTTAGACCTCTAATTGGCTCCCCAATCAAAACAAGTCCCTTGGTCAGATTAACTTTATAATTAGTTTCACTTTACTCACACTCCCCCCAGCACCAATTCAGAATACAAAACCACTTAAAAAAACATTCAGGCACTTCATCAAGGAAGACTTTCCAAAGGAAATACTACCTAATTTAGATTAAACACATACAGACTTTAAACTGCTCCCTATACAATTGGAATACCTCTATTCAAAATGCAGCCATCACAACCCACAGTTATACAAAACCACCCCGGAGAGCATCTGAAAAATGGTTCACCCAAGATCTAGCTAATTCAAAAAAACTACTAAGAGAATGTGAAAACAATTGGAGACGCAATAAAACCCCAGAAAACAAACACATATACTGTATTTGTCAACCCTGAACTCCTACAAGGAAGCAATTAATAAGGCTAAAAAAACCTCTCACACTAAAAAACTAACTCCCTCAACCATCCACGTGAACTATTTGAGATTGTCAAATCATTAACACAGCTCAGAATGACTCAAATTCTCCTAGCATAAATGTCCAAACTCTAGCTATTTTAAAGACACACTGAAAAAGAAAAACACCAACAATCCCCTGATGCATACATACCACTCTAAAAATATCAAAACATGGCACACTTTTCATCCTATAGATAAGAAATAACTACTGAACATCATTACCAAAATTAACACTACTACATCCCTGCTTGATTCTTTTCCAGTTTCTTGGATCAAAGCAACAAAGTTGGAGATAGCTCCCTAACTGCTCCAAATAGTCAATCAAGGGATCATGCTGAACAAATTTAAACATTCTATGATTCGGCTAATTCTAAAGAACAAATCCCTTGACAGACTAGACACCATATCTTATAGACCTATAGCCAGCATACCATTTGTAGCCAAATTAATTGAAAAAACTGTCCAAAATCAAATGCAAGACTTTATAGGTCTTAATGCTCCACTCGATGAACAATAGTTTGGATTCCGCCCATTTCACAGTGTTGAATCCCTTCTACTAGTTCTCTTCGACACCCTTATACAGGGGGTAGATGACATAAAACAGTCATTCATACTCATCTTTCTTGACATAATCGCTGCCTTTGATAATGTCAACCATAACACCCTACTCGCCAGGCTTTTACAAATTGGAGTAACAGGAACAACGTATCAATGGTTTCAATCTTACATCTCTAACCGTAAGCAACAAGTTAAATTAGGACAGGAAACCTCCAATATATTCAAACATGAGCAAGGAATACCCCAGTGCTGTGCCTTATCAGCTCTATTATTTAACCTATATGTACAACCGATATGTAATATATTCAAGAAATTAAAAGTGAATTACCACATCTGTTATATCTCCCTATAGATAACCTAAACACAGCCTGACACATAATTGAATCCTGTATCATGGAAGCCCCACCTGGGGACAGCAATCTCAGGCCAGAGGGACTGGGGCTTCTAATCCTATAGGCACTCCTTGTGGTCTTGGGCAAGCCACTTAACCGACCGCTGCCTCAGGTACACATAGATTGTGAGCCCTTTGGGGACAAGGGAATATATCCAGTAACTGTTTGTAGTTATTACATAATGTAAAACCGTTTTGATTGAAAGATAAGGCGGTATAGAAAACTGGTTAAATAAATAAATAAATCCCCCACCTTATCTGCACACACAAAACAAATAACTAAATCTATATACTTCAAGCTAAGAACATTACAACATCTCAGACCCCTTTCTGACACACATGATTTCAGATCAGTGGTTCATGCTCTAATCACCCCCCACTTTGATTTTTGCAATAGCATCCTCTATGGTATTCCCAAAAAGTATCTTAAGCAACTACAAATTGCATAAAACATAGCCCGCCTCTCTGGTCATATAACACCGTTATTGTACAATTTATACTGGTTACCAATAATAAGCAGAATCAAATATAAAACAATATGGATAACATTTAAAATTGCAAACAATATTGCTCCATCTTACCTCTCAAAATTAATTACCCAACCCACAAATACTAGATCTAGAAGGGAACGTTCAGAGAACACCTTTGCAATCTCTCCCACCTTTCGAAAAACAAAACAAATCACAAGTAACCAAGCCTTCTCTCTTGCTGCACCCATGTTATGGAACACCCTTCCAGACTACTTACGTGCCATTAAAGACTTGCAAACATTTAGGAAAGAATTAAAAGCCTTCTTGTTTATTCAGCACTTTGAAGATGTTAACAAAGGTAATGTTACATCCTATGAACTACCCCAAACTCAACTCATACCATGATACCCACCTTCTATACAGAGAAATGTGGTTCTGCACTCCTTGTAAATAGTTTCTATTCATAGTTATATGTTCATAGTTATGATAATTGTTTGAATTTCAGACTGTTAAAAATTTGTTCTATGTATTAATGTTGCTCATTGTAAACCGCCCCTGATCTCAGGAAGGGGCAGTATAAAAGAAACACTAAATAAATAAATATAATTAATTAAATTCCCATGTCCAGGTCATTAATGAATATGTTAAAAAACTGCAAACTCAGCACAAATCCCTGGGGTACTCCATTATTCAACTTTTCCATTTGGAAAATTGGCCATTTAGCTCTACCCTCTGCTTTCTATCTTTTATCCTGAGCCACAATAGTACACTGCCTCCTATCCCATGACTTTTTAACTTCACAAAGAGTCTCTCAAGATGGACTTTGTCAAAAGCTTTCTGAAAATCCAGATACACTATATCAACTGGCTCACCTTTGGTGCACGCCATTACGTGTTGCACCTCTGTGGCTGTGCGGCCTCTTAAGAGCCAGTCATCCAGGTAGGGGAAGCCAAGGGCTCCCTGGAGATGAAAGTAGGCTGTGACTACTGTCAGGCACTTGGTGAACCCCCTTGGTGCAGATGCCAGCCCGAAAGGTAGCACCCTGTAATGGTAGTGATGCCTCCCACCACAAACGTGAGGCATTTCCTGTGGTTGGGATAGATGAGGATGT
Organism: Ichthyophis bannanicus; assembly: GCA_033557465.1. Classification (NCBI taxonomy): domain Eukaryota; kingdom Metazoa; phylum Chordata; class Amphibia; order Gymnophiona; family Ichthyophiidae; genus Ichthyophis; species Ichthyophis bannanicus. The sequence continues at coordinate 727,081,734 of CM066036.1, read as the reverse complement.
GAGTATACACATCCTTTAAGTCCAAGGAGCATAGCCAGTCTCCCAGCTGGAGGTATGCAGCAGTATAAGGGAGAGCAACTTGAATTTCTCCTTCACCAGGAACCTGTTTAGATCCTGCAGGTCCAGAATGGGCCGGAAGCCTCCAGTCCTCTTGGGTATGAGGAAGTACCTGGAGTAGAACCCCTTGCCCTTTAAGTGAGCAGGCACCGGTTCCACCACCTTGTCCTCGAGAAGGCTGCAAGCTCTTGCAGTAGTAAAGTCTGGTGGAGTGGAGTCCTGGGGGGCTCTCCCGGAAAGAACTGAGGGAGCGCCTGTATCAGGTGTAGGAGGTAACCCTCCCTCACCACCTGCAGTGATGATGGATGGCCATTGGTAGGCTGCTGGGCTGGACCTCCTGGGGAAGAGAGGCTATGCCCAAGAGGTTAAAAACCCCAGCCAGGCTGGGCCAGAGCCAGTGCCTGGGTTTTGGAAACCTTAGGCTTACGAGGGCCATGCCCTTGTCCCTTGGCCTGCTGCCCCTGTTGGGGAGCTGGGAAGGCCTGGCACTGAGGGTAGTTTCCATAAGCCTTCCTTTTCTTTGGGTAGAGGGACTTTTTACTCAAAGGCTTCCATTGGGAAGTGTCAGCGGTCTTCTTGGAGAGTATGGTCCTTGAACTCCAACGCTGAAGCCTTATCAGTTGTGGGTTTGCCAAAGAGATTTTCTACTTGACAGGGGACATCGACCAACTTGTCCTGAACCATTGCTCCAGGTTATTGGACTGAAGTCTGGCCTGGTGTTGGACACTGATGCCTGCCACAGCTATTCTAGCTGCCGACTCAAAGCCGTCATAGGCTGCCTGAGTCATAAATTTGGAGCACTCTCTGACATCCGAGGCCAGGGTCTGGAAACACTGGATAAGTTCCTTGTAGAGACTAGCCGAGAACCTGGCAAGTTCCTTTGCCATGTCCCTCAGGTGCATGCCCATATACAGCTGGTTTGCCTGAATCCGGCCAATGAACATCGACTCCTGGTAGCACTTTCTTCCCAAGGCATCCAAGGTGCGGGCTCCGTACCTGGGAGCACCGAGGTGTGCATATTATGACTCTTAAGATGATGCATGGCCGAGTCCACCACCATAGAGTTGTGTGGCAGCTGTGATTTCTGGAAGCCAAGGCTCTGGCAGAAATGGTACATTGAGTACAGCCATCTACTCATTATGGGCACTGATACAGGGTTCTCTCACATGTTGAGGAGCAGCTGTTTGAGGATTGGGGGAATGGGCACTGTGAGTGCCTCCTTCAGAGAGGCCTTGTACTGGAGGATCTTGATTTCCTCAGTCCAAGGGTCCTCCTACAACTCAGTCTCAAAGGCCAGTGCCTTGGCCATGTCCTTTGGTGGAGACAGACGCCAGGTCTCGGTGTGAGATGGGTCAGATGGCACATCCCGATGCTGTCGGGTATCCAAGGATTTGTCGCCCTCGGTCTCCCACTCAGACTCAATCAGTGGAGGTGTCGAAGGCGATCCAGACTCCGAGGTCAGGCCCTGAGACCGATGTTCCCTGACTCCCAGAGGCCCTGCAGTCAGAGGTATGGGTGCTCATCGGGGATGACCCCTGTCCCGAGGACCGGGACCAAGATCAGGACAAGTGTCGAGGGACCTCTTGAGGATGGTGGCACTTGCGGATTGGCTCAGTGTCCAGGGAATTCCTCGAGGTTGAGGGCTCGGTAGTTGGGAGAGATGACCCAGACAAGCCGGGCATCAGAGTCCGCTGCTAAGTCATGAAGGCATATTAACAGCATGCCAAGGCTGCCATCCTGACCTCAAAGCCAGATGGCTCCGCAGGCTTCCGTGCAGCCCAACACCGGCTCTCCTTGAGCAGGATGGTCTCGGTGGTGTGAGGCCAGTCACCAGATGCCGATGATTCCTGTCAAGGTATTTTGGTTGGCCGCTCCCACTCCTTCCACTCGGACTCACGGCAGAGACTGTGGGCACAGGGCCCATGGGACTTGCCCACTTTCCCAGGCTCTTCCGCCAACATGGTCTTCGAGGGTTTCTTGCTCTTCTTGGGCTCTTCCTCTGTGGTCTGACTGGAGGACCCACAGCCTCAGGGTTCCGAGGCAGCACAGTCTCCCCAGTGTTCTGGAGGGGATCCTGAAGTGTGGTTTCGCTGGAGAATCTGGTGCAAAGTCCATTTTGTGGAAGGATGACTTCCACTGCTGTTGATGGCTCTTGATGGCCTTGGAGGTCATCTTCTTGCAGAGACTGCAGTCCAAGGGGTCATGGTCCGGCCCTAGGCATTGGAGGCAGCAGTCATGTGGATCAGTGCGCGACATGGTTTTGACACATCAATCACTATTTTTAAAGCCACTGGTGAAAGCCATGGTGGGGAAGACTGGCCCCCCAACTTCTCCAGTGGTTCTAGATCCTGGCCTTGGATGTCAGAGAGTCCTCCAAATTTATGACTCAAACCTAGCCAAGGACAAAATAAGGTACGAAGCCGGTCAAGCAGCTCTGAAGACCTGAACAGACCCGAGATGCAATGTCGAGGCAAGCAAGCTTGGAGGCAGGAAAGGGAACTGGTACACGACCAGAGAAATGAAAAATTCAAGAGAAAGAAACAATACTTTTTCCAGGGAAAACAGACACATGACCGGTGGGCTCCACAGAAAAAAGGAGACTGAGGCAAGATGGCACTCTTTGGCGAAAGGAGACCACACATGCATGGTGCATCTCCCAAAGGCTTTCTTTGTAAGCTGGGGAGAAACTACCACACAGGCTCCATCGGCATTGACATCATGTGAGGACTGACTTCTTGCTTGTTCCTGGAGAAAGAGGGGATTAATACTGAGCTTTCTTGTTTTAAAAACAAGAAACTAAAACATTATTTTTATTAATACATCTTCATTCATGGCAGCCTATCATATTCGTACATATTATATTATACATTACCCCCTGGTTGGATGAACTACCAAAGATTGTGGTTTATCAATTCCGTGGATGATTGAGGTTTTCAAAGAGCCATCCAGTCGTGCCACATTTATTTGAGTTTCATCAAACTCTGAGCTAATCCAGTACAAATTGCGGGACATCCAGTCTACTGCAAGCCCTCTAATACTGTGGCTATCTAAAATGCAAAAGAACAAAATACAAGTAAAACATCTGGTCTTTATGATTAGCTGAAATATAATTAGCATGTTAATTTGTTGAAATAAATAATACAGGGTTGCAGTCTTATGCCTTTATTAGCTTCATCTAGGGCATTAACAATCATTAATGATTTACTGCTGTGCTGACTGAAATCCTGTAGCAATAATTACCATTGAAACTGCATTACCAGTAAATGAATCACAACAATAATTTTAGGACAAACTGGATGGTAGCCTTGTGGTTTAAGTCTACAATAAAATTCAATGAGCTATCTTGTAAATATTATGATCAATTTTACAATTTAAGATAAAAAGTTTGACAGTATCCAAACTAAGGGTTAAGCTTTATCCTACCGAGGCAGGGCCTAGTTTACTAACTTTTTTTTTTCCAATAGACATAGAATGGAAAAGCAAGTCTTAGTAAATCAGGTGGTAAGTATAAAATACAAAATTTCACTATTGTGATGCAGAAATCAGATAAAAGGATCAGAAATTTAACTTTAAAGAGGGCATTTTCAAAACGGTTTAACCGGTTAGCAGACATTCTAACTGGTTAAACTGCAGCCAGCACTAAACCATATAGTTCTACTGACTATCCCCTCGTATGGGGTTTGAATGTCACCTTGCTAAGTGCTTAGCCTCTAGCCAGTTAACCCTAACCAGCTGAATGGCTAGCCCAACTTTAGCCGGTTTTGCAATCCAGCCAGTGGTTGAATATTGCCATTGACTAGACTGTAATATCGCAATCCAGCCAACACGGATATGGCCCCGGCATTGAATATCCGTTTCCACCAATGAAAATGTGCCCCTTAAGATTATAAATTTTGTAAAGAAATAGAACTTAAAGTGACCCTAAACATTTTTAGGGTCTACAAAGGAGGGAAAAATATTTAAATCAGAAAAAATAAAGTAAATTACTAGAAAAAAAATCCATGTTTTTCCTAAGTTTCTTCTTCAGCGTCTCTTTATCAGCAGAGTCTTTAATAATGTCCTCAAAGTCCATATTTCAGAGTCAAAGTGCCTAGGGCCTACAAAATCTGGCCCTGTACTGTATTATACTGTAACGCTTTATGTATTTATTTAACTGGTTTTAATATAACGTTTTTCTACCAGTAAAATATTTTATAATAATGGCTGATAAGACTTAGGGGACCTTTTACTAAAGTGCGCTAAGGAGTTGCATCTAAGATCAGTAACTCCAAAATCATGGTGCGTTAGGTGCAACACCACCACAATAACTACAGGGGGTCTGGAAAGCATGTTCTTGGCAGTTAATGTGGAGCCCTGTGCCCTATCACAGCATATGTATAGCACAGGTGCACTTATAGGTGGTGCTAGGTGAGCTCATACTAATTCTAGGGTCACAGCATGCAGTGTTTAACCCGCATTAACTGTGCCATGCTCACCACATCCACTCTCCATTCCTAACCCACCCCTTGCCACCCCAGTGCATGATTTACAGTTAGTGTGGAGATTTGCTCACACTAGCTGTCAATACATGTTCCGCGGTGCCTTCAGCATGAACCACATCACACATTGATAGCAAGCGCCTTTTAGTAAAAGACCCCTTGATTCATGATAAGGTTTAAGTCTCATTTCCGCTCCGATGGGCTATTGTTTACCTCCTGAGAGAACTGTTTCTAATCCAGTTCCATTAATGAAAGCACGTTTGATTGTTTGAGTCTTTACATCAGTCCAATACAATCGCTCCTCTGCTGCATCAAAGTCTACTATAGTAACATCATCAATGTCGGGAACTGTGAAGGCGGTGATGAAGTTGAAGTATGGGTTGTCTATATCCACTCCTCTTATTTCTGAATGTCTTGCATAAAGAAGAAATTTCTTCATTTCTGTAACCAAAGATGATATTTTTAAATCACAGGTCATCTAAGCAAAATTAAAATAGAGAAGATGATGACAGATAGAGATCACAAGGACCACCTAATCCCCCAATTTTTCATTTCAGAATTGCACAACCGGTTTTGTGTGTGCCACCATATGTCTGGTTTGCAATGTGCAATTTTCTGAATAAGAACTCACATGCAAATAGATCTCTCAGCTCAAAAGTATTTCTGGTACATATGAAGTGTGTTATTTACAATCAATATATCATCAACTAGTTCAAAAATAAAAGGCAATCTAGTTTAAGATTGCCTATATGAAGAATTTCTGGAGCTTCCATATAGAATATAAAATTAATAATCTTCTATGATTGTTTGGATATCTATTTCCCTCCTTCCACAGGAAAATGAGTTTAGGACAAATTTTATTTACTCTTGAGAAACTGGGCAGAAATCTGGGGGCCAAAATTCAGCCACGATATATCTGGTTAAAGTTAAAAAGATAAGTTCTCCATTTAATTTTCACCATCTATTCAAACACTTCGCAGCTGCAGCTGAATATATTCAGCTAAAATTACTTAAAATTAAATTAAAATTATCCAGGTATTTTTACAACTAGACTTTAACGATTAGCTTCAACAGGATAGGCCCAGTATTCAGCACTATCCAGCTAAGGTATAACTATGCCCCCTGAATGTTTCTCTCGATTTGTCTGGCTTAGGGAACAAGGAAGCAGGAGTGAATTGCACAGATAGGCAGGACAGAGTAAGGGGTGGGGGGATTATAAAGGAGAGAACAGAGGAGGGCAAAAGAGTTCCAGGCTGAAGAGCCAACAGAAAGGAAGAGTCTTGCCGCTGGCTACCACGAGGGCAGGAGAATCTGGTGAGTGGCCTAGCACAAGACTGGGGGTCTATGAACACAAATTGGCCCAGTGAGAGGCCTCAAATGTGGCCAGATGGACAGCAGCTGCGGCCCATTCAATCTTGAGAAACAGTAGAACTCTGCAGCTGAAGCCATCAATGGGAGGACTGATCGGTAAGAGCCCTTCCAGTGTGGCTAGAGCAATGCAACTGGAGTGGGCAGAACTTGCTGCAGTGGGCCTGATGCCATTGCCGGCCTGGATTGTCACCTTAAAAAAAACAAACCAGCCCAAGATCACTGGGGTGAGATGCAGATCCAGTGTGGTGTCGGTTATGTCACTGCACTCTTCCTGATGGATGTAAGGATCAGTGCAGGGGCTAAGAGGTCCAAATTGGGCAGCAACAGATCAGTGCAAGAGGGGCAAAGGCACTAGCCTCAGCCAACGAGAATGCATAATTGGTGCCATTATGGAGGTGGGACTAGCGTGATTGGCAGAGACGACAGGCTTTCCCAGTAGCCCACAACATAAGGTCATATAGAAACATTGAGGGCTCAAGGAAGTAAGCTGCATTTAAAGATACAGATACCCATTTATTTTTAAAAATAAAATAAAAGAGAAAGATGTCAAGTAGAGAACTGACATAAGAAGGATAGCTGGGATCAAGGACAACATGTGCAGTAAAAAGAAGGAGCATGCCTAGACTAAAGGATGCAGCAGGACGAGAAGAGGAAGCTGAGCATCAAATGGACAGAGGTGGACCAAATGGAGAATAAACACAACTGGAAAAAAACAAAAGCAGATAAAGAAAACAGCAGGCCATAGGAGCAGACCAATATGTGAAGAAAAGCAACAAAACTACAACAGGGAAGAGAACCAGCAGGAAATCAGATCGGGACAAGATGAGGACAGTATCAGCCACCCAGGATAATTAGTTACCATGTGAGCTCACTGTGCAGAAAGAAGCAGATCATTTATCATTTGTTTATTAGCAATTTTGATATATCGTCCTTTGTGGGACATACAGAGCGGTTTACATAATCAAAAATAAAAACACCTATAGGGTGAAACTACATTAACTATACTTCCTACTACCACCTCAACCTCCGCAACTCAGCCATGGACCTCAATCTGCGATGCCCCTCCTGACAAACTACAGAACATCATCGCTCTCATCAACGTCACCACCTCCCTCCTTGATCCATGCCCAGTAACATGGATTAAGTAAATAAAGACCTCAATGCTCCCATGTATCTCTACAATCTTCACATCTCTTTCAACCAAGCCTACCTCCCCCCATCGCTCAAGATAGCCTCTGAGAGACCTCTCCTGAAGAAACCCAACCTTGATTCCACCTTGCTGGGCAGACTAGATGGACCATGCTGGTCTTTATCTGCCGTCATTTACTATGTTACTATGTTACCTTAACCACCTCCTACAGACCAATTGCCAGCATTCTCGTCCTCTCCAAGGTCATCGAAAAAGCAGTACAAATTCAGTTCCAGGAGCACCTTGACAGATTCGCACCTCTTGACCACAACCAACATGGCTTCCATCCATTCCATAGGCCTGAAACACTCCTGACAGCCCTCCTAAACACACTCATAACTGAAACAGAAAAACCCCGCTCAGGTTTTATACTACTATTCCTCTACATTTCTTCAGCCTTTGACATGGTATACCACCAGACTCTCATCAATCAAATCAACAACATTGCCATGCAAGGCACCCCACTCAAATGGATTCACTCCTACCTCTCCCAGCAAACTCAGCAAGTGAGAACCTGCAACCAATCCTCATCACCCTTCGCCCTTCCCCAAGGAGTACCTCAAGGATCCACCTTCTCCTCCCTTCTCTTCAATATTTATATCAGACCCCTTTGTCACATCCTCCAGAGCCTCAACATTGGATACCAACTCTATGCAGATAATATAATGATCTTCACCCCTTTCAACACCACCTCCCACGACTACTCCGCCCTCACAGCCTGTTTCACAGAGATCTTTATATGGTTACAGCAACACAATCTTGCAATTAACTTCAGCAAAATGAGCTCCTTCATGTCTTCAGGGATCCCAACTTTATTCCCCCACAAAGTGTCAAACTGGGCAACACTGAAATTCAAGTCAAACCACAGATCAAGTACCTAAGCGTAACCCTCAACTGCTTCCTAAACTTCCAACCTCACATCACGAACATTACCAAAAACATCTACTTCAGAATCAGAACGCTCTGCAACCTATGCCCCCTACTACCCTATGACAGCTTCTGCACAGTTTGCCAAGCCTCCATCACCCCTCTCATTGATTACTGCAATTACATCCTACATAGGCTACCAAAATCACACTTGCCCCCCTTCAGCTTGCCCAAAACACAGCTGCTAGACTTATCGCCAGAGCACCCAAACACTCTCACATCACCCCCATATTAAAATCCCTACACTGGCTCCCAGTTACATCCTCTATCAGATTCAAGACTCTTGTCATCACCCACAGAGACTTCTTCAACACCACCGTGGAGCAGCTACAATCTCTAGTGCATCAACCTGACAACAGCAGACTCCGGCGTCAAAATGCAAAGTGTAGTTACTCACCTGTAACAGGTGTTCTCCAGGGATGGCAGGAATCAGTCCTCACTTATGGGTGACATCGGCACCGATGGAGCCCGCGTGGAGCAATTCCCCAGCTTTCAAAAAAAGCCTCTGGGATTGCTGCCATGTATGAGTGGCCCTCTTTATGCCCAAGGGTGCCATCTTGCTCAGTCAGGTCCCTTAGCTCAAGCCCTACCAAGCAGATGGCAAGGGAAGGACAAAAATTCAGCAACTCATCAGGGGAGAAGGGAGGGTAATGAGGACTGATTCCTGCTGTCCCTGGAGAACACCTGTTACAGGTGAGTAACTACGCTTTCTCCAGGAACAAGTAGGAAGTCAGTCCTCACTTATGGGACTCCCTAGATACAGGCTACTGAACCTGTAACCAAAAAATGCCTCCACGAGGACATGAGCAGAAGCCGAAGCCCGAAGGAGCCCGAGTCCTCGGGTCCTCAAGATGAAGCCCTCGGTAGCCACGAAGAAGGGTCGGAGGGCAGGAGTTGCTTATACCCTGAACAGGTTATGGAGCACAGCCTGGCCGAAGGCGCTGTCCCGGCAGGACTCCCTCTCCAGGCAGTAGTGGGCAGCGAAGGTATTCACGGAAGACCAGGCCACCACCCGGCAGTTGTCCATCAGGGGCACAGAGTGCAGGGAGGCCACTGAGGCCGCTCTGGCCTGGACCCCGTGTGCGGTGATTCAACGATCTAGTGGGATGCCTGCCTTTGCATGGGCGAAAGCGATGCAGTCTGCCACCCAAACCGAGAAGGTGTGCTTGGTGACCGCCTGCCCCGGTCTATTGGGATTATAGGTCACGAAAAGCCGGTCAGACTTGAAATGAGTCTGGGTACGCTGCAAATAAAAGGCGAGGGCCCATTTGCATTTGAGGGTGTGGAGAGCCACTGAAAGTTGGTCAGCATGGGGCCTCGGGAAGAAGGTCGGAAGGACTATCTCTTGGTTGAGATGGAAGTCCGAAATGACCTTAGGCAGGAAATTAGGGTGGGTACGGAGGAACATGCTGTTCCGATAAAACCTGGTGTACGGGGCACCAGCCATGAGAGCCTGGAGCTCACTGACTTGGCGGGCCGAGGTCGGCGCCACCAGGAAGGTTATCTTCCAAGACAGGTGCCAGAGTGAACACATCGCCATTGGCTCGAAGGGTGGACAAGTGAGCTGAGTGAGTATCACATTCAGATCCCATTCCGCTGGAGGGGGACGGATGGATAGCTTGGAATGCAGAAGACCCTGCATAAAGCGGGAAACTAATGGCTGCCCTGAGAGGGGCTTTCCCTTGATGGGAAGGTGATTAGCCAAGATGGCGCTCAATTGAACCCTGACAGAGTTCGACTTCAGCCCTTCTCTCGAGAGATGGAGGTGGTACTGGAGGACCCACTGAACGGGGCAAGAGAAGGGGTTGATATGGCACTCCGAGCACCAGACGGAGAAGCGCCTCCAATTAAAGGCGTAGGCTCGCCTAGTGGAGTCCTTCCTCAAGGCAAGGAGGACTTCCTCGACCTCCTCCGGAAGGGCAAGAGAGGCTAGGGAGACCCGTTTAGCCGCCAGGCCATGAGGGATAGGGAGGTTAGGTGCAGGTACAGCACCCGACCCTCCTCCTGCATCAGCAGACCCCGGGCAAGTCGAGGGGAACTGGAGGCTCTGCTGACAGCCAGAGCAGGAGCGGAAACCAAGGCTACCGAGGCCACAAGTGGGCCATGAGAATAAACTATGCCCTGTCCTGCTGAGCCTTGAAAAGACTCCTCACAATGAGGGGGAAAGGAGGGAATGCATAGAGAAAGCTGTATGACCAAAAGCGGGGGAGCTGTGTATTCTTAGGACTGGCGAAGAGATCTATCACCAGCATCCCCCAGCAGAGAAACAGCAAGTCTGCTACTCTGGGAACCAATCGTCATTCGTGGGGGCAAAGGATTCTGCTGAGTCTGTCCGCCAGGCCATTCTCCTGACCCGGGAGGTACATCGCCTGAAGGGACATCCTCCGCCGGACAGTGAAAGAGCAGATGAGGACCGCTTCCCGGCAGAGGGAGCGCGATCCCATGCCTCCCTCTTTGTTGATGTAGAACATTGCTACACAGTTGTCGGTCTGCACGAGAACTGACTTCCCGCTGAGGTGTTCCTCAAAGTCCCTCAGGGCCCACTGAATTGCCCAGAGTTCGAGCAGGATTATTTGCTGCCGATTATCCACAGATGACCATTGCCCCTGCATGCAGAGTGGCCCGCAGTGGGATCCCCACCCTAACAGACAAGCTTCCGTCGCCAGCACCGCATCGTGCTGTGGGGCCTGAAAGGGCAATCCCCGCAGGAGATTGTGGAGATTTTGCCACCAGCTTAGGGACAAGCGGAGGTCGGGAAGAACCCTGACGGGGTCCCTGAGGTGTCCGAGGGATTGGCTCCATTGGGCACTGAGACACCACTGAACCGTCCGCATGTGCAGGTGGGCATGGGGAACCACATGCACAGTTGAGGCCATGAGGCCCAGGAGATGTAGCATGGTCCAAGCAGTGACCTGGGGAGCGCCTTGGACATGAGCCACGAGAGCTCGGAGGCAGACAGCATGATCCACCAGCAAGAAGGCGGTCGCCCATTGAGTATCGAGATGCACCCCGATAAACTCGAGAGCCTGCACAGGCTCAAGGTGAGACTTTCGGCAGTTGTCCAAGAACCCCAAGCTCTCCAGGAGGACAACAGCATGAGACATCGCTTGCTGAGCCTCCTCGACTGAGGAGCCTGTAACAAGCCAGTCATTGAGGTAGGGAAAGACTGGCATGCCTTGATGCCCAAGGTAAGCGGCAACCACAACAAGGCACTTTGTGAAGACTTGTGGCGCAGACATGAAGCCGAAGGGGAGCATCCAGTACTGGAAGTGCTCTCCCTGCACCTTGAAATGCAGATACTGTCTGTGCTGGGGGTGGATTAAGATGTGGGCATAAGCATCCTTTAGATCCAAGGAGCATAGTCAGTCGCCCTGCAGGAGGAAAGGCGGCAGAACACCAAGAGATAACATCTTGAATTTCTCCCGCTCCAGGAACTTGTTTAGCCTGCAGTTGTCGAGGTTGGGCCACAGACCCCCCATCTTTTTAAGGACAAGGAAGTACCTGGAATAGAAGCCCCAACCTCAAAGATGTGGAGGGACTTTCTAGACTGTCCGCTGGGTGAGGAGAGTGTGTAATTCCCACTGCAGCAGAAGCTGGTGTGCGGTGAGTCGAGGAGGCTCCACCAGGGAGAAAGAAGGTGGACGCCTGTTGAATAGAAGGCAATAGCCCTCTCAGACAACATGGAGGACCCAAGTGTCTGAGGTGATGGAAGCCCACACTGGGGCGAGGCGGGGCAGGTGTCCCCCCACTGGCTGCTGTGTTGCCGGAGGGTGAGGGGCTATGTCGATGGTGTCAAAACCCCTGAGTGGATTGTGGGGGAGCCAGCGTCTGGACCTTCGGTCCCTTTGGCTTACGATGCTCCTGGTCAGATTTTCCCTGCGCCAGAGTGGTCAGCATGGAGGTAGCTGGATATGGTGGATTGCCCCAATACTGGAGACCCTTTCTAGGGAAGAAGAGCTTCTTGGATGGCTGCTTATTCTGAGGCAGGGTGGAAGTTTTGCGAGAGAGACGGGTTCTGGTGACATACTCAGTCTCAATTTCCGCTGCCTTCTCCTCCATCGGCTTGCCGAAGAGTTGCTCACCAAGGCAAGGCACGTCCAGGAGCTTCTCCTGCACCCATTTCTCCAAATCCGAGGATTGGAGCCATGCCTAGCGGTGGGTGCCAATGCCTGTGGCCGCCACCTGAGCCGATGTCTCGAAGACATCATAGGTGGCTCGAGAGAGATACTTTGAGCAGTCTGTAATGGTCTTTAGCAGGGTGCAGAACCTATTGAGGGGCTCTCCGTCGAGGCCCATGGAGAAACCCCTGAGTTCCTTAGCCAAATCACGCAGGAACATACCAATGTACAGTTGATATGCCTGGATGCGACAAGAGAGCATGGAGCCTTGGTAAGCCTTGCAGCACAGGGCATCAAGGGGCCTCGACTCTCGGCTGGGCGGTACCGACAAATGCAATTTCGGGCTCTTTTGCTTCCTTGTGGCCGAGTCCACCACCATCAAGGTGTGTGGGAGCTGGGTCTTTCGGAAGCCTAGTCCATGTTGTACCTTGTACATCGTGTCAAGGCGCTTGCTCACGATGGGGACCAAGGCCTGGGTCTCCCACATGCAGAGCAGCAGCCGAGATAAAATAGGAGGTACAGGCACAGTGAGGGATTCCCTGGGTGGGGACTCGTACTGAAGAATGTCGAGTTCTTCAGCATGAGGATCCTCCTCAGCCTGGGTGGTCAGGTTAAGGGCCTGTGCCATGTCCCAAATGAACACTAGGAAGGAGGTGTTTTCGGGTGGCGAGCGCCACTCGAACATGGGCGGTGAGGGGTCCGATGGAAGATCCTGGTGGGTACGGGTTTCCAGGGAGGTGTCTCCATTGGACTCCCAGTCTGAGAAATCGGTCGGGCAGATCGCCCTGTCCAATGGCCGGTGGTCTGGTGCCGGAGGCCCTGGACAATCGCGCCTCCGAGGAACGGGAGAGAGAGCAAGACCAATGTCGAGGACCCTCACAAGGCCTGTGGCTCTCGGGGGTTTCCTGGACGGATTGAGGTGTCCCACGCGAGGGACCCGCAGTCTTTGGGCACGAGTCAGCAAAGCTTACCATGAGCTCCTGCTGAAAAGCAATGAACACAGAAATGCTACATTCCAGCACCAGCATGTGGGACTCCCATGCGGGCATGGGGCCCTGCAACGCCAATCCCAGGGTCACTGGGTCGGGCATCAAGGAGGAGAAGGGGTCCTCACTGAGACGGCCCTCAGGAGACCAGGCACCTTCGCTGGAGGCCTCCACTTCCGTGTGGGGTACCTTGTGGGGCCGCTCTTTGTCTGACTCTCGGGAACACCAAAGGGGGCTAACTGACTGGGCGCGGGAGTGCTCACGCTTTTCAGGAGCCCCAGACAGCAACTTCCAGGCCTTTTTCTTTTTGCGCCGCTCCACCTCAGAGGACCTCTGGTCAGAGTGTCACTGAGAACGTGGGACCTTAGGGGGGGAACCACCGGAGGAGAGATGACCGAGGGCGCCACCGGGGACTCCAAGGTGGCCTTTCGGAAAATGTCTTCGGACTTCTGCTTATGGCTGAGCAGGGCCTTAGATGACATTTTCTTGCAGAGAGAACAGAGCTCTGGATCATGGTCAGCTCCAAGGCACCGCAGACAACAGTCATGAGTGTCCGTAACTGACATGTTCCTAGAGCATCTATCACATTTTTAAAATCCGGTGGCCATGGTGGCAAAAATGGCCCCTGCGAGGTTGAAGACCTATGCAGCCAGTGGTTAGGAAAGAAAAAAGGGCGCGAAGCCCGTAACGAAAAAATGAAAAGAAAAGGAGTATCCCCAGTAGCTCCAAAAAATAGAGCAGGGGAGGGATGGGTAGAGGACCGGTGCAACCGGAAAATTGAGAAGCATGTTAAGGCAAAAGAATGAAACTTTTTCCAAGGGATGAGGACATGCGTTCGAAGGGCTCCGCGGAAAAATGGAGACTGAGCAAGATGGCACCCTTGGGCGGGAAGAGGACCACGCATGCGTGACAGCAATCCCAAAGGCTTTCTTTGAAAGCTGGGGAATTGCTCCGCGCAGGCTCCGTCAGTGCCGACATCACCCATAAGTGAGGACTGACTTCCTGCTTGTTCCTGGAGAACAAATCTTCTCCTACTACCAGCACAAAGTACCCGCACCTGAGGGCCCAGCCAGAGGGCCCTTTGACATGGCCCTTAGGTGGGGACTTCTAAGAACTTATCTGCAAGAGCCACCAGAAACTAACTCTTGACACCGCTAAGATATGCATGACTAACACACAACAGCCTGAGAAACCTAAGAACCCTGATCTTTCTCCTCCAGAACTCCAACACAGCAGCCTTATGACTGTATGCAACTTCACACAGTTTTCTCACATACAGGTACCTACCGTGTTTAAATGTAATTTAGATTTACATATTGAAACCAGCATATATGTTATAATAGTAATGTTAATCACAGCATTGTACATTTCAATGAATTACTATTTTCTGAATTGAAATACTGAAAATACTGCTGAATTACAAATAGCTAGATACACCATTGAACCACAGCTACTCTCCATTGTTGTAAAGTTACACTTTGTAACAAAATAACAGTTAAACCTTTACTGTAAAGTTACACTTTATAACAAAATATCAGTTAAGCATAATTGCATTGTATACACTGTTACTATGTTAACACCCACGATGTCTCACTACCAATCCATGCTCGCCCTCTGTTGCACGATGCTAGCGCTTACGCATAGCACCCTAGCCCTCATCTCCAATCACAATGCCATCCCAGTACTTCGAGGATCATGGCGAAGATGGTCAAGTACCCCCACCACCAACCATGTGCCTCAGGACGCATATCAAGCCAGCATCGAATCTACGTTGCCATCCAGCAAAGCAATTTACCCCAAGGTGAGCATATCACCCACCCCCGCAACCTGAAGTGTGCACTAATAAATGCACGATCGATCAGGAACAAATGGCCAGCAGTGACTGACCTACTATCCAACCATGACTTGGACATTCTGCTCATCACCGAGACATGGCTGTCCACATCTGACACAGTCATCCTGCACAAAATGGTCCCTACCAATTTCAACATCCACCCTTGCTTCAGATCTGACAGAAGAGGTGGAGGAGCACTCATCCTAACGAAGCAAGAACTACAATACCAGCTAACCACAGCCAGTAGCACTACAAACCTTGATTCCATCACCATATCTAACAAGCACAGTAACATCAGTTTGTTCTATAGGGCTCCATCTCCCTCCCCAGACGACTTAGCCACCATCATTGATATTGCTGGAAACCCTCAGAATCTTCAAACCCAAAACTGGGAGATGGGGGATTTCAATCTCCCAGCTCTTCAGGACACTCACTCCGAGGCCTTCACAACTAGTAAATGCCCCCACACACATAAGGGGAAACAAACTTGACCTGATATTCGCCTCAAAAGATACCATCGACACCCGCACAATCGTGACCTCTCTGTTAGCCCTGTACCATGGCCCGACCACAGACTTATAAAGTTCCTGATGCCATCACACCACTTAAAGAATAAAATCCAGGCCCCAAATGAACCCACCAAATCATTCTCAAAACGGTTCCGACAATTCAATAGGGAGGATACCATTAAAAGAATTCAGCCTCTCCAAAGCCCCTCAGCTCAATGCCTTGACGATATGATCGCGGCATGGAATACAAGCCTTGATGCTGCAGTCAAATTACCTATCACCAAGAAAGCATCAAGGAAAAGGAGAAATGCACCTTGGTTCTCCCCCGAACTCCGAACATCTCTTCTTGAACTCAGAAAGCTCGAAAGAAGATGGCGCCGATCCCAATCAGCCGAGAAGCTTGAGTTGTATAACGACCACCTGAAAAGACACCGAGCTCAAGTCACAAAATGTATGAAACAATATCACGCAGAGGTACTACAACATTCACTAAACAAGCCACACGAGCTCTTCAGCCTAGTTAAGACCTTAGCAAAAGAGCCCTCGACCACACAACCAAACCTCCCTGACCCCCAAGAATATGCAGATTACCTGCACGCCAAGGCAAGTCAGTCCAACATACCTACCACCTATAATGCTCCGCCAACTACCCTATCATACACCCAAACGACTGCAACAAATGTCAACAAAAACATCCTTACCACGTTCTCTGCGCCATCAGTTAGTAACATACAAGATATCATCTCCTCCATAAATACCACCACAGCACCAAACGACCCATGTCCAGCATTTTGGATAAAATCCCTGCGAACCGAACTCAGTCCTTTCCTCTCCAATCTCATTGGGTTATCCTTCTCTATGGGGACATTCCCCAAAAGCCTTAAGCAGACATCAATAAGACCGCTTCTAAAAAATAGCAAACTGGACCCAGCAAGGACTGATTCATACAGGCCGATATCAAGCATCCCGCTACTGGCTAAAATCATCGAGAAGATTGTTCAACAGCAACTTCAACATCATATTGAATTCAGTGCACCCCTTGACCCCTGCCAACATGGCTTTCGAGAGTCACATGGGGTTGAAACGTTGCTGACCACATTACTCAACACCCTGACCATTGGGATGGACAATACCAAACAAGGATTTGCCCTGATTTTCCTGGACATTGCAGCAGCCTTTGACACTGTGTCACGAAATACTCCTCGCCCGTCTCAGCGAGAAGGGAGTCCAGGGAAACGCCCTTGCATGGTGTGCATCGTATTTAAAAGATCGTTGGCAGCATGTCCGTGCCGGTCCCTCCACCTCCTCACCTTTCCTCCAAGAAAAAGGCGTTCCACAGGGATCTTCACTTTCAGCCTTACTATTTAACATTTACATGCAGCCCATTTGTAACCTCATCCGCTCATTCAACATTAATTGCCTAATTTACGCCGACGATGTCCTGCTCTATACGCCATTCCTGTTAGACAAACCAGACTTATTACCCCTCTCTGCCTGTTTTGACACTTACAGATTGGCTACACTCACAGAAACAAAGGATACATTTTAAGAAAACAGAGGTCCTTTTCCTCACAAAAAATACAACTTACATACCACCCAACTCCCTGAAAGTCAGAGACGCGGAACTCCTAAGCAAGCCTACAATTCAGTATCTGGGAGTTATACTCGACCAACAACTTAATATGAAGGCCCAGATAAGCAATATGGTCAAGTCCATATACAACAAAATAAGGACGCTTCATCACCTGAGACAACTGCTAGATCCAGAGGACTTTAGAACAGTCTTTCAAGCTTTAGTAACCCCGCATTTTGATTACGCAAATGCCATACTACACGGCCGTCCAAAAAGCACTATAAACCCTCTGCAACTAGCTATGAACTCAGCTGCCAGAATCCTACACGGAGCATCAAGGAGGGACCATATAACACCAATCCTAAAAAATCTACACTAGCTCCCAGTCCATAGTAGGATTGCCTTCAAGGTGCTGACGCTGATGTACAAAGCCATTAATAAGTGCTCTTCTACATCACTCACAGATCTTATCCAGACCACACCCCCTAACAGGGCAAGAAGATCAGCCGCTATCAACACCTTGATCCTTCCGAGACAGATCACAAAATGCTCACAAGCAGCCAGGAGCAGAGCATTCACACTTTATGCATCTAGTTGCCGGAACGCCCTACCCCCTGCTATCAGGGCCATCAAGGACATCTCCCAATTCAGGAAGGCACTTAAACATCACCTTTTCCTACAGCACTACAATTACCAAGAATGCCTCCTACAGCCACCCACACCCAGTAGCCCACACATACAACACTCAAGCAACAACTACTCAAGACTGAATCCAAGTCGACCAGACCCTGATCCCCCCGACAAGTAGATACTTATTCACCCCAATGACTACATGTACTTAGTTAAGCCAACATGTAAATAATTGAGCTATTCTTTAGCATATGTTGTTAACCTATTTGTATATAGTTACCCTGCTCATACCTGTACATAACCCCCTGTTATATTGTTATACTGTTACTAAACTGTTATATTGTAAGTCCAGTGCAGACATCATGCACTGCACAGTTATGTTGTATGTAAACCACACTGATGATAAAGAGCGCGGTATATAAGAAAATTAAATAAATAAATAAATCTCAAGACCTTTCTCTTTGAGGAACACTTTAACACATCCACTGCTGAAAATCTCAACGCTCCCACAACCGACCCCCCCCCCACCGCAACAAACAACCCACCCCCTGCCTCCCCACCCTCCCAGAAGATGAATGAAATGCCTAGCCTCACAATAATTAAGCTGCATGTAAATAGTTTCATTAGTTCTATGTAAACATACTTGTGTTGAATTGTTTAATTACTTTGTATGAAAGCTGACCTGTACATAGTTTCAACCGTTCTATGTAAACACTCATTTCCTGTTCATTGTAAACCATTTTGCCTCATAGAAAAATGGTATATAAAATCAGTTAAATAAATAAAATAAAAAAGGAACTCCATTATGGGATAGAAAAAGAGAACAGTAGCATATGAACATTCATCAAACAGTTGTAATGTATATAGAGTGCATCTGCGCCGAAGGCCTGCTCAAATAAATAGCTCTTCAAAAAAGGTTTTGAATTTAAGAAAGGATAATTCAAGATGAATAGGGGCCAGAAAGAAGGCCACGTGTCCTGTTGATTCAAGTCTGGCCCGGGTTGGAGAGGGAAGGACCAATCTGTTGTCCTGGAGGGAGCGTAAGCAATGGCAGGTCACATAGGGAGTTGTAAGAGAATAGAGGTATTGGGATGCCCTATTGTAAAGGACCTTGTGGGTCAAAGTGAGGATTTTATAATGAACCTGCTGGGGTATAAGAAGCCAGTGGTGGTGCCTAAAGAGTAGGGGGCGGGGGTCAAGTAATCATATTTTTGGGCAAGTGCAAGGGTGCGAATGGCCGCATTTGGATGGTTTGAAGTTTTTTCAAGTGTTTGTGAGGGATGCCTGCAAAGATAATGTTGCAGTAATTGAGGTGTTTGATGACAGTGCTGAAAGGATGGAGGAGTGGCAGAAGAAAATAGTGTGAGAGACTTGTGAACAAGCTGAGAGCAGCCGCAGCGATCCACTGATCAGGATGCCTGCATGCTTTGTTCACCAAACAAGACAATGGGGCCTTGTGAGGTATGTCTATGCTACCATCTGGTCAGCCTAACACCAAGCTGACCTATAGGAGCAGTGGCAGTGCTGGACAGATGGATCACGAGAAGCGGAAGGTGAATACAGGCACTGAACTCGACAAACAGACACTATGCACAAGGGTCTGCAGATGGGAGACAGTGCAAGGGAGGAGAAGAATGGCAAAGGGGATGAGGAAAAGGAAAAAAGGAGGAATGAAGCAGGAATGGGGAATGGAGGGGTCAATGGGGAGGTAATGTTGCAAAACAAGTGTGGGGTGCATCAAATGCTGAGTGGGAGGGATGATATAATGTCTATGTTACCTAAGATCATGCAAGTCCTAACAAATGAGAAAAGAGCATAAAGGGAAGTGTAGGAGGAGGAAGAAGGAGGGGAAAGTAGAAGCAAAAAGGGGAAAGAAAAAGGTGACAAGAAAGAAGTGGAGAAGGACAAGAAACAACAAGCGGGTTCAAAGGGGAAGCCATCAGAATACATTTGTGCAACCAGCTCCATAGACAACAATGTAGTGGCAGCGGTTAAAGAAAAAAATTGGAATAATGAGTGCATACAAATCATTGCATTGTTGAACAGATAACCAGAGACCAAGTAGGACTGCAAGAGTTGCCATGAAAAATGCAAAGTTGCTGAGTCTAAAGCAGAATTCATATCCCAAACTGTAGTGAATTGGTGTGCTAGCACTGTAGGAGAAAAAGCCCCTCAAAAATGGAGGGATCTTTTAAAATACAGTACCAGGACATGGCAGGCAATATTGAGCTTACTTGAGACAAGAAGGATATAGATCTGTAGATAATACTTACGACCCATAAACAGAGAAAGGGAAAAGAAGGCCTAGGGGTTGTTTTTCATGTCCAGTGCATCTGACCAATATGGACTGGATAAACCTTCCCTTTTAGAGAGACATGTGGCCATGGTCAGGTGAGGCATCCAATGGTGGCATACACCAAGGGGTGATGCAAAGAGGGGCTTGCAGACTATTTAGCAATGTGATATGCAGGCTCCAGAATAAATGCAAATACTGCATTAATATGCCTGCAATATATGCAATATCATTCACAGAACAGATTCAACAAGATGATGAGAGACACACAGCACAGACTAGGGAATATGTAGGAAGGGAACATTCAACAAGGTCAGATCATCCATGAACATGATAGCAATGTTAAAATACTTCACTGGATTATGACAAAAGGAGGCATAAGTGGTTATTCCGAGGCATGCTATTCATTCATTTGCCCGATCCAGTCTACCTTCCCTGCGTCTTGCATGGGGAAAGTAGACGGGGGCGGGAAAGGGGCAGTGTTAGGGCGGTTGTCGGCCCTGGACATACAGAGCCAATTCCAATGTTGGCCCTGTATGTCCGGGACAGGCGGTTTGCACGGGGAACTTATTCCACCTCCGAGGTGGAATAAGTTCCCTTACTCAGCGGGGGTGGCAGGCCCGGGGTACGGAAGGGGCAGGGGGGTCCGAGGATATTCCCAGCAGCCTGACCCTGGCCTTAGGAGGCAAGATTGGGGTTCAGGTTGCAGGGAATGCACTTACAGAGCCGCCGACCAGGGATCGCAGCTGTTCAATAGAGCCGTGGTGCCATGGCAACCGGATGCCATGGCGCCGCGGCTCCATTGAACTGCCCTGACTGAGCTAGCCAGGGAAGGCCTGTGCCTGCAGGCCGGATGGAATTCAAGTCACGACCTGCACATACAGGCCTGTTTGCAATTCTGATCCCACAGGGCTAGACGTGTGTCTGGTTCCGGTGGACGCACAGAGGGCCCAGATGTGTGGGATGGAATCGGGCCCATAGTTATTACTAGAGGGTTTCAGAGTTCCATTCCAGGGCCCATTTGACCCCAGCTCTTGCCTGAAACTTGAAATTGGCACTGCAGAACAGAAGTGGTGGACAAGAAGACAAGGAAGGTCCCACACACTTGGCCTAGTGCCAAAAAAAGGAGGCAGGGGAGTTGACATTGATCCATCATCTTTCCTACCTGGATGGGGGATCAATGAATAAGCTCCTGGACCAGACACTGTGTTCCATTACATACTCTACGGTTGATCAGGCAGTGGGCATGGTTAAGGCATTAGTCATAGGGGCTTGGCTGGCCAAGATGGACATTGAATCTGCTTTTAGGCTGCTGTCTTTTCACACAGAGAATTTCTACCTGTAGGTTTCAAGTTCTGGGGTAGGTTTTATTATGGTAAGTGCCTATGGGTTGATCTGCATCATGCACCTATTTTGAGAGATTCAGCACCTTGCTGTATTGGGCCATATAACAATGGGTAGACAGGGGTAGGCATATCCACTATCTGGACAATCTCCTGATGACGGAAGGAGACAGAGAGGTGTGCCTTTGGGGCTTGTTGATGGTGCAGGCAACGGCTGCAGAGCTGGGAGTACCTCTGGTTGATAATAAAACTGAGGGCCAAATTAGAGTTTGTTATTTTTAGGAATAGAGTTAGATACCATGCACATGCTAACAAGACTACTGAGGGCAAATGTGACAAAGTTGAGGGACCTGATTGCGCAGACGTGCAAAGCAAAGAAGACCATTTTGAGGCATATGCAAGCTGTCATAGGTCACCTGAACTTCTCATGCAGGGTGAAACAGACGTTTTAATACTTAAAGGGTATTAATGAACAAACAAACTTTTTTCAAAGATGGGGAAGCTAGAACTAGAAGACATGAAATGAAGCTGCAAGGAGGGAAATTTAAAAGCAACATCCGGAAATACTTTTTCACGGAAAGGGTTATAGATGCCTGGAATGCTCTCCCAAAAGAGGTGGTGGGAACAAAAACAGTGACGGAATTTAAAAAGACATGGGATAGACTCAGAGGATCACTACAAAGCAAGAGGATGGAATCAAAACAAACAAATAACTTCTAAATGGAGAGGGGTAACCTGCCTGGAGCAGCATGTACAATTCTACAATTCTGGCACCTTTCTGGGCAGATTGGATGGACCACGCTGGTCTTTATCTGTCATCACTTACTATATTAGCATGTTACTATGCAACGGCATTTATTAGGTAACTGGCAGCTACCATTTAATAAAAGTGAAGAGGGTCATACAGGAGGACCTAGGAATATGGCACTAGCCCTTAAGGACTACAACAGGATGATCATTTGGAGGGACCCATGAGGAACTGGAATTGTTTTCCAATGCTGCCAGTTGCAGGTGTGGGAAGGACAAGGAAGAGATGCAGGAGAACAGGGAAAAGTGGATGCATACACCCACCAATCCAATACACACACACATACACACTGCCCCAACACAAATGCGCACACAGACGCCCCCACCACACACAATAAAACACACATGCGCTCACAGTCCCCCACTACACTCGTCAAACTGCCAAGACACACATGCCCATATACATGTCAACACACATACGTATACATTCTCCAACACTCCCTATGATGCACACACACACGCAACCCTCGGCACTCCCCATGACACACATGCATGCACACACGCTCCCAACACTCCACATAGCCCATATACTGTACATGTACTCCCCTCCCCACATGTCTGATTCTACAAATGGGGGAAACACGCCATAGGGTTACTCTGCAAGTGCATACTTTCAACTTGTTTACAGTTATAGGATTATATGGATGTTCTGTCAAAAACTTTTTTAAAGATTCTGTAATCTCAGCCTTTCGATATTAACAGTATCTAATTTTCCAGTAATTAAAGATTATCAGGTCAATTCGATGATGACAGTGATTGTCTTTTTAAATGGTATCCTCATCATTTGAAAAATATGCATATGCAGTGCTGCTATCCAGACAGGCAGTGGTGCTTAATATACATATAATGCAGACACCACTGCTGCATTTATCTGTAGAAGTGATATCCAGATGCTATATGGTTTAATTTAGGACAGCTTTTTTTCCACTGAAAATCCTTGGATAGGGGATTTAAATAAATAGTGGTGGCCACCAAATGTATAAGCCCCTATGAATATTGACTGAAATGATGAAAGATGTTCCATCATGAAAAGTCAACTGTTTTTTCACTGTATAATTCAAGAGCAACATTTTAATGGTTTTGTTTCTGGTATGGCGGTTTCTTTATGCTCCTTTGAGCTTCCAGCCTAATTGGAACTGACTTCTCTTGTGCATATACGTGTATTATGTCTCCTTTAAGATAGCACCTGGGAGTATCTGGCTGCAAAGTGGCTTGATGCTTCCAGGCAGGAAAAAGAACACCAGCTTTGAGCTGGTGTTCTTTTTCCAGGCAAAACATAGGTTAAAAAAGTCAAAGCAAACTGTGTTATTTGATTTGCACAATAATGAGGTGTTTTGCATGCATCTGCATGCTTTGCATCTTATTAATATGCAATACACGCTGCCTTAAAATAACATACATTGTAATAATATAGCGCATGATATTGCTATTTAACACTCATTAAGAGAAAATATTGTGTTATTCCCTTAACGCATGCTAATTTTTCCCCTTTATCTTGTATATTTTAATAATCAGACCAGCCATCAAATGAGAGCCAATGACATGTTCAAAGCAGATTATAAACTTTTGTTCATAGGTTTGGGAAAATAAGGCTTTCATCATGATAGAACTATTTTAAGTAACTGACAATATGAACATTCTGCACAGCTTTTGGTATTAAAATTAATCAACCTTGTAACATATATTGACCAGTTTAACATTAATCATTCGTATCTTAATACTTCCAACCATAGACCCTTAATAAATAAATAAATAAAAAGTAAATAGCAAAGGTTATTTTATTATTTAATTTTGGCAATTAAAACAGGGATTGGATATGTTTGGAATCTATTGAAGTACATGTGAAGCTCATTGGTGCTAATTTAGAAGGCACGCGCATCACAAGCTTTGCACAAGCTTGATTCTGATTAGATGTAGACATTAATATAATTTAAAAAAATCTGCCTAGGTCAATAAACTCTTTTAGTACTCAGTACACTGCATTACAATAAGTGGCAATCTCAAGGGCTGAAAGAACAGTATTAATTAGGTCCTGCTCTGGCTTGTCTCCTGTTTAGAAACACTTGTTCAGTCTGATCTTACCAAAGCATGTCTTCTTGTCTGAGGACAATTTCATTAGATGAGGACAGGCACAAGCAGCGCTTCTATTGTAATTGATCAGGCACAAATGTGTACAGGGACCTCTGCCATTACCAGCAACGCAAGGATTGGGAGCTGCAAGCACAAAATGGAATGGAGTTATTCTAAGAACAAAACTGCATATCACAGATCAGATTTTTACAGTTTTCAGTGTTATGAATTACACAGGTACACTACCAAAAAACTGCCTCCAGTTTTGCAACTGATTCCTATAGATTTTGGGGTGCTGAATCCAGGAAAAATAGCCAAAATGTTCCATCACGTCACGTTTTCTTGCAAAATTAGATTTCTTACCCATATAAGGAATGTTCACGTAATTTCTTTTTAGCCGACTGCAGTTTATTTTCTTGGCCCAAAATAGAGGTTGTAATGGTTAACTAACTAGAAACACTCCCTCATGATATTTTAGAGTGTTTTGTATTCATTTTATACATTAACAGGACAATTGGGAGGCGGGGGGCTAAATCCAGTACTCGCGCTGGCGCATGTTCTTTCCTGTTCGCCTCGCCTCGTTCGCTCGCTCAAACACGGTGGTTGCGACATGAACATTCCTGTCAAATTTCAGTTTCTTGCAAGTTCATTATTACCTTTTGTTTGCTCAGTCGTAATCCAGCTTTATTCCGAAGTGGTTCACTACAGTTGTAGTTTGCAGTGCTGTGTATTTGTGATGGCTCACAGAGCCAGAGGTTGCGTCAACTCTCCGGACAGTTTTTGTTTTATTTGTGGGGAATATACCGTGAAAAAGCGGCAGAGGAACATTTCTGCATTTATTAAAAAAGTATATTTCGCCTATTTCGGTTTGAAGTTAGGCGATCAAGACAAACCGTGGGCTCCTCACAAAGTGTGCAAGACATGTGAGGAAGATCTACGCTTATGGATGAGAGGTAAAAAACAAGCATTTCGTTTCGGAATACCTATGATGTGGCGTGAACAAAGAGACCACAACAGTGACTGCTATTTTTGCTCTTGCATTGTGAAGGGATACAACTTAAAAAATAAGAACGTAATAAGTTACCCCAACCTTCCCTCAGCAATTAGGCCTATGCCTCATAGCAACGAAGTACCTGTGCCTGAACTACCAAAATCTTTGGATCATATTTGTGTGGACGGTTCTGATCATGATGAGACTCATCAGATGGCTTTTCCCGATGAGTCCAGTACTTCCGAGTTTGAAACTGAACCAGATCCGAAACCTGAACTTTTCTCTCAAGCTGAATTGAATGATTTAGTCCGGGATTTAGGACTACCAAAAGATGCTGCCCAACTGCTAGGTTCTCGGCTTAAACAGAAAAATCTATTGTCACCAGGAACAACTTTTTATTGGTACCGCAACCGCGAGACACAATTTTTTGAAGTATTTCAGCAAAGAGGAAGATTTGGTATTTTGCAACGATATATACGGAGTGATGGAAAAGTTTAAACTCAAGTATGATCCTGCTGAATGGCGGCTGTTCATCGATTCGTCAAAAGACAGCATAAAAGGTGTTCTTCTTCATAATGGCAACACATTCGCTTCAGTTCCTATTGCTCACTCTGTTATTCTCCAAGAAAAATACGAGAATTTGGCCCTGATTCTTCAGAAGATTCGTTATGATGAGCATAAGTGGATGATTTGTGGAGACTTTAAAATTCTATCCATGCTATTAGGGCAGCAATCCGGTTTCACCAAATATCCCTGCTTCCTTTACTTGTGGGATAGCCGGGCCCGCGACCTACACCGGGGGAAAAAGACTGGCCAATTCGGGAGTATTTGAGACCCGGTGAGAAAAATGTTCTTCATGAGAGCTTGGTACCTCGTGATAAAATTCTATTACCACCTCTCCACATTAAGTTGGGTCTCATTAAGCAATTCATCAAGTCCCTTCCAAAAGATGGTGAGTGCTTTCGGTACCTTTGCTCAAAGTTCCCCCGACTTTCTGAAGCAAAGCTAAAGGAAGGAGTGTTTGTTGGCCCTGATATAAGGAAACTCATTTCAGATGGAGCATTCGCTGAAACGATGTCTGAGAAGGAAAACGAAGCCTGGGATTCCTTCAAGGATGTTTTTCTCAAATTCTTGGGGAACAGGCGGGATGAGAACTATAAGGATATTGTTGCCAGGATGCTCAATGCCTTCAAAGAACAAGGCTGTAACATGAGCCTGAAAGTCCATTTCTTGCACTCCCATGTGAACTACTTTCCCGAAACCTGGGGCGTACAGTGAAGAACAAGGTGAAAGGTTTCACCAGGACATCAAGGACGCAGAGAGAAGGTACCAAAGAAGATGGAACACCACTATGATGGCTGATTTCTGCTGGTTGCTGCTGCGGGTAACCCCAGATGAAAAATACGCCAAGCAGCGCACCAAGAGAAGCATTCGGGGGAAGAAGAAACGGGCCACCAGGTGATTGATTGACCCAAGAATGACTTTAAAATCTAAACTGTGTTGACAAATATCGTGTTTTTACTA
This sequence comes from Ichthyophis bannanicus, assembly GCA_033557465.1. Classification (NCBI taxonomy): domain Eukaryota; kingdom Metazoa; phylum Chordata; class Amphibia; order Gymnophiona; family Ichthyophiidae; genus Ichthyophis; species Ichthyophis bannanicus. The sequence continues at coordinate 727,055,034 of CM066036.1, read as the reverse complement.
AACTTTGAAATAAAAATTTGCTAGTTATTACCACAGTGTCGGATCTCATTTATTAGAATTTTATTTTCACACCATCGGGTTTTTGTCTTCATGTATTGCAATGGTGCGGTTTGCGTTTTCTATTCTTACATACATACCTGTACAACATTTTTTGCACATTTCTTTGCTTTGCTTTGTGTCTAACCTCGCTCTTATATGCTCAATGTTTGTGCACATGTATGTGGCTGTTTTAAGTGCAGACAATTTTGCTACCATCACAGTGTGTTTTGTTGACATTACTCTATTCTTATGTGCTGCCTTGTTACAATTTTCTTTATTCTTATTTGAATAACTACTAAACAATTAGTATAAAGAATTCATCCAAAAAACTTTTATCTCGATCGCACTCAATCTGAAACGTTCACCTCAAACTGCTAACCCAATGTAGCAAAAAATCTGTACGTGATGGAGCAAATTGGTTACCAGATTTGGATTCAGCGCACCAAAAAACGTAAAAATCAATCGAAACATTAGAGGCAGTTTAAAAAAAATTTTTTTTAGTGTACCTGTGTTATTTTACATGAGAATACTTTACACACCCTGAAAAAGAGCAATCAAAGTAATTAAATAAGACACATCTTGAAAAAAAATCAACTAATTCTCCAAATACTGTGCTCTCCCTAGAGCTAACCCTGTTACTTTTGTTGTAGTCCCAGCTGTGATGTTTAAGAGCTCTGAAATAATTATGGTTGACAGTTATGTTTTCTTTTTTTAAGGTATATATGCACAATTATTATTTTGTGGAGGCCTGAAGAAAGAAATTATCTTTATATACCTGGTTGTATATTTTGAGGATGACTAATAGGGGGAAAAAGCTGTTGGTATCACATTGTTTTTACTTGTGTTGAAAAAGAACTTATATTTGTTTTGTTCTTGAGCATGATAGAATCAAGAAATAAATGATAGGTTATTAAAAGAAATTTGACTTAGACAATGACAACTGATGTGCTAATCTGCCCTAAAGTTGGCAGTGGATAGCTATGTCATAATATCTTTATTTTGATAGGCAAATGGTTGTAATTTTGCCTGAAAGGCAGAAATGTAGTCATCTAGCAGACTAGCTAAGATCAGATAGGGCCTATGAAAATTGTTACTGTATCCCACATTTTTCTCTCATGTGTCATGACATACAGTATGCAAACTACCCAGAACATAGATAAAATTAAATCCAATGTAACCGCATTATGCTTTGATAGACCCGATGAAGAGAGTAGGCTCTTGAAAGTTTATCAGAAATATACTAAGTTAGTCCAATAGAACGGTATCACCTACAACTTGCTTGTTGATCTTTATTTGCACATATCCAAGTGGACTAACATGGCACCTACAATTTACAGTCATCTAGGGGGTAATTTTATAAATGTTTTCTACCACAAATGTTTTACCTGTGGAAAACAACTAGTTTTATAAAATTACCTCAAGGGTTATATGTGTATAAAGTAGGCACAGACGATGTTTGAATCTACTTTTATGTGATCTAAGCAAACATGTAGGCATGTTTAGGGAAGGAGTTTGGGAGGAGTGCAGGCAAAATCATGGTGCATGTGCATATTTTATAAAACCTCATGAACATGGGCACCTGCGCCTCCATCCTCACTTCATCCACCACCAATGAATGCTCTGTATGACACCCTAGTGCAATGGGCAAAACTTATGGCTGCATCTTTTATTCCAACTTACAGGACTTAGGGCCCCTTTTACAAAAGGCTATGGATTTCCCTTGAATGCACTGATCTCATAAGTGTTATTGACAAAGGCAGCATGTTAGCTATAGGAGCATGCTCAGTATGTCTCCAGCAGCTAACACACAAAGGGGTTTTCCAACATGTGCTCCACTTGGTCGGGTCACTTAAATACTCCTATAGTTAAGTCAATAGGTAAATCCAAGTTAGTGGCCACGTTGCTGCTGAGTATGCGACAATTGTTCTGGTTCCAGTGGCAATGTGCTCTCCACACTCACTCTCAGTCTATCCCACACATCATCCTGTAATCACCAATTAATGTGTGTTTTAGCATGTAAAGGTAGACACTGTCAAGCATTAGCATTCCTGAATTCCTATAGCCACACGTTAAAATGACTGGTTTTTTTAAATTCAAGTTTTTAAACATTTACATAGGTAAATATGAAGAAAAAAGGACACAATACCAGATCCCATCATCCAATAAGGCCAATTCCAACTAAAGCACCTTGCAAAACTAGCCCACATACATGGAGAGCGGCGAGAGCTTCAAAAATATATGAAATATAAAAAAGAAATAAGGCAAATAAATGCCATAACAAGGTACCACAATACAATTACATAGAAACATGATGGCAGAAAAGACCACAAGGCCTATCTAGTCTGCCCTTCCAATTAGTCCTCCCAATTACCCTAAGTAGTTAACAAGCAAAAACAAAATAAACCATTCATTCAGAATTCTTCTTTGAGACTATGAATTGTTCAAACTGCAAGGGATAAAAAACAACAACATAAGTTTGACCTGTGAATCCAAAAATGCACTTACAAGGTTGCTTCAAATAAAAGGAAGCACCAAGAGCCAAAACATTAGATTTGTGCTCTAGAAACTTTCTCCTTCTGAGCTGAGTTGCCCTAGACACATCTGGAAAACGTTGAACTTTTCTCCACAAAAAAGTAAATCTTCTTAAAGTAACTTTTAAAGATAAGGCTACGATCTAATTCAGAAACTAATGTTATCAAGAGAGTATTGTATGTAGTAATAGTGTCTTGTGAACTTTCCAAAAAAAAGCAGACAAATCAAAATCTAAAGTAACCACTTTATCAAATGCACCCTCTGTTGACTCTTGTTACTAGGTAAATAGTAGCAATTCATCAAATGGATATCCTCATCCTTAGAAAGTAAAGAGAATCTCTTTCAGAAATCTCCTAAACATAATCTATGGAGAGATAAGTTATACAGATGGAAAATTCAACAAGCGAATATTATTTGACCATAAATGACCTTCCAAGGCTTCTAGCTTAGAATGTAAAACAAAGTTATCTTAATTGCAGAGGTACATGCAGATTGTAGGGTTGAGACTCGGTTATCAAGCAATTTAACGTTATCAGCCAAATTTCTTATAAACAAGTCTGTCCCTTGCATCTTTTGGGCAACATCAGATGAGAACTGACATAAGTGAGCAATAGATCCCTTTAACATAATCTCAGTTGGAGTAGCAGTTTTCCATATATATATATATATATATATATATATATATATATATATATATATATGTATAAGCAGGAAATATTATCCAGAGATATAGATTCCTCAGGAGCAGTTCCCTTATCCAAAGAGGAAACAAACACAGCAATAGGAATCCTCATAAATTGTCCATATTTCAAATGAGCTGAGTCCAAACCCCCAGACTGCAGAGATATGTTAGGTGTGAAGGTGGGGGGATTCTCATGCCCTTCCAAAGAGGAGCCCAAGTTCCTTGGGGTAGAGGGAGCAACAGGACCCCCAGAGCTCAAAGATGCTCCAGAAGAGGGAGATGCTACTGCATTTTGAGAAGAAATTGCTTTTGCAGGGTCAGCAAGGATAACATGTTTGTCTATTGGCCCTTCAGCAGAGGAGGGCATCTTGCCGCTTTTCTGCTTTCTCTTCTTAGCCACCATAAAGGAGAAGGAAAACAAGAATATCAAAACTCACACGATCAAGCAAGGGAGTAAAACCTCCAGACAGCAAGGCAGACCCTATAACTCCAAAGTGGATCCAAAGGGGCTCCTAAAGGGCATGACATGTCCCTTAGGTCACACCCCTTCAGGCCACGGGCAGCAGGCAGGCCCTGCTCTTATGCACTGATGGTCCCTCAATGATGATATCAGTGAGGGACCATCACCGAGAACAGTGCATCCAGGGCAAGCGATGTTCTCCCAGACTTCCTCACAGGTCAGCACTGCACCACGATCTTGCACTGCTCCCCCCTTAAAATACCTGTTAACCAACTAACAGCTTTTAGTAAAAGAGGCCATTAAACTTATGTAACAGTATACAAACTATAAAACCTCCTGGGTCAGTATCTTCCCACATTATATAGCACTTCAGTTCACCTATCCCCCATCTCCCACAGCCACACTTGGCCATACAGCTAATCAGGTCCACTGACCCCTGTGACATTCCCACACCATCTCCCTCCCCCCACATCTCACAGTGATGCCATGCTCTTCCCCTGAATTTCATGGCAGTGTTCCATGCCCTTTCCCAATGCCCAATACACCCTCAATCCCTGCTAGCTGTGACCATAACGCTCTACCAACCCTTCCCTGACACTCCAACATAGGGTGGGCAGAATGGGAGAACGCACTCTCCCGATCCAACCTCCTCACCTCAAATGCCCTTCAAATCTGATGGCCCAGGCTCCCCCCTGCTCTTTTCCACTACTACTCTCCAACCACCTGCCCAATTACTGTTTGCCCTTCACCCCTCATTTCCCTGCCTGTCTCACCTTGCTACCATGCTGCTTCTATCTGTCCTGACCCCTTACTTCCCCCTCCACCCCCAGTGCTTGGGTGAAGGTTCAACCATGCTATGCTGCCACCATCTAAAGTTTAGGGTGGGAGCATTATGTATGCATAAACCTGACTGGTGTAAATGTTGACCAACTCCTGAGCAGGCATACATTTATACAAGAATATTTTATATTGACAGAAGTGACCTGTTATAAAATTATACTTTTAGGGTCAATTTTATAAGGAGGCTCCTAACTAAAGTGTGAAAATAGGTACCTAATTGGACACTATTTTAAGAAGAAAAATAGGTGTCAACTTTTCTCTATAAAATATTAGGGTAAGTAGCAGAAATTGTGCCTTAAATTATTATGCCTACATTTTGCAAGTGTGCACAAAACATATATTTTATAATCAACACGCACACTTGCTCTACCCAAATTTTGCCCATGTGCATGCCCATATTGAAAGTATACACCAGCAAATTAACGTGTACTTTTATGCTGGTTAGCATTTTATTTATTTAAAAAAAATATTTCTACCTTATCCAATATTCTAGGTGGGTTACAATTTTACATTCATAATCTACAGAAATAAAACAAACTATAAAACATTAACTTCAACATAAAAACATCAAATCAATAAAAAAAACCCAACAAGATTAACAAAAGGTCTGCTGAAAATAAAATGCTTTCAAGTACTTTTGAAAGACATTTATGCAACCCATCAATCAAAGTGAGACAGAGAGCTTGACCAGATACTGAGAACACCCTGTTTCTACATTCACTCAAATGCACATGGCAGAACAAAGGAACATAAAGCTTTTGAGTACCCAATGATCTTAGGGCACACATAGGCATGTAAATCCACAGCACAGTATTGACATATACAGCAGCTAACCCCCTCCCCCCCCCAAAAAAAAAAAGCATTTGGTATCAAAATTAATACTTTAAATTTGATTTTCCAGGTCACAGGAAGTCAGTGCAGGGATATATTTACTAAAGCGCATTAGCTGTCTTTGAGGTGCTAACGCAGGATTGTAGTGCCATGAAGACAGCTAATGTGAGAGAAAAGCAGCTCCCATGGGCCTTTTTCCATGAGAATTACATTTCCTGTATTGCCTGCAAAAGCAGCTGGGAGATGGGAAAAGAGTGGATGTTCCTATTTAGAGCAGTTACCACGGGTGTTTGCATTGTTCTCCTTTTACAAGCTTCATGGATGCAACTACCTAATCTCAATGGGTGGTGATAGTTACATCTGCCAAGCTGGCCACCCACGAAGCCTGCATTTGCTCTATGGTATCCGCAGGCAAAACAATGGGAATGCTCCCGGCAGATACTGCAGGACTTCTGTAGCTAACACTGGGCTTTTGCAGCCTGGCATTAGCTGCAAATGACCATCACTGCTTAGAAAAAATACCCCTTAGTGTCATCCACAAAAAGGCAAATTTTTTCGTTGAAGCCATCAGCAATATCGCTCACAGGGATTTGTGCTGGGTCCGCTGCTTTTTAACATATTCATAAATGACCTGGAAATGGGAATAACGAGTGAGGTTATCAAATTTGCAGATGACACAAAACTATTCAAAGTTGTTAAAAACCATGAGGACTCTGGAAAATTGCAAGTGGATCTTGATAAATTGGGAGATTGGGCATCCAAATGGCAGATGAAATTTAATGTGGACAAATGCAAAGTTATGCACCTAGGAAAGAACAACCCAAACTATGGTTACACGATGCAAGGTTCCACATTAGGAACCAGCACCAAGGAAAAAGATTTAGGCATCATCGTGGATAACATGTTAAAACCCTCCACCCAGTGTGTAGCAGCGGCCAAGAGAGCAATAGAATGCTTTTGCACCAACCAGCTGGAATGCCCTACCCTCCAACAATCCGAGGCCTCCCTGATTTGACATTCTTCAGGAAGGCATTAAAGACATACTTGTTCCAATTAGCCTACAACCAACCACCCTAAACAAGGCCTTCTATATTCTGCCCAACCTTCTTCATCTCCCCACTGTTTAAGAACAATTAGCTAGATTTTATTTTATCCTACTGTTCCTCCGTTTTAGTTAAATTTTCAATCTGTTCTATACAAAATTGTTCCATGTAACTGTTCCATTGATCTTGTTATCTCCAGTTCTATGTAAAATGTTTGATTGCTCATGCTATATGTAAACTGCACTGATTTCAAAAACGTGCGGTATATAAAAACAAACAAATACATAAATAAATAAATAGGTATCATAAGGAAAGGAAAGGAGAATAAAACAAAGGATGTTATAATGCCCCCGTATCATTCCATGGCGCGACCGCACCTTGAATACTGTGTGCAATTCTGGTCGCTTTATCTTAAAAAGGATATGGTGTTATTAGAAAAGGTACAGAAAAGAGTCACCAAAATGGTAAAGGGGATGGAAGGATACCCTTATGAATAGAGGCTAAAAAGGTTAGGGCTGTTCAACCTTGGAAAGAGACGACTGAGGGGAGATATGATACAGGTCTATAAATTAATGAATGGAGTGGAACCAGCTCGATTAGATTATCCTTCAGGTGCAAATCAGCGTGCCAAGCATTCTAAACAAGAGCCATCCTCTCCACACAAAATGGCCACCGGTAAAGAATCCTTAGATGGATTGAAGGAGTTACTTATTGAAATCTGACTTGATCAAGATTTGGTTGCAGCGAACGGTGAGGTCTTGGATCCAGTCTGTTCCGACATCACAAAGATCAACTTACTTCGATTACATCTCGCATGGAGCTGGAGGAACATGCTACCTCTGGTCATGAAGAGCATTTTAAAAAATTGCTTAAGAACACCAAGAAACTGGCTGTTTTGGAAAGCCAATTGAAGGATATGAACAATTGTATGAGACAAAATAACCTGTGTATCTTAGGAATTTCAGAATGTGTGGAGGGGAATGATCCTGTGGCCTTTCTTGAAGACGTTCTACTGAAATAATTACATCTTAATTTAGCTTGACCACTGGAGATAAAATGGGTGCATAGAGCACCATCTCATTGTGTACAACAAGTGAAATATCTGCAGTCATTTGTATAAAAAATGCTCCAATATCCTCATGCTCTTCAGTTACTACAGGCTGCATGACAACAGGTGCCACTAATGTTTGAGCAAAATAAGGTTCGTATCTTTCCTATCTGAATAAGGCCACTGTAGACTGACATAAGCAACTTCTGGCCTTTAGACCACAACTTCAACATCTCCAGGCTAGAAATAGGGGTATGTTTACTAAACAGCGCTGACGTCGTAGCGGCAAAGTTATCGCGCAATAAAGTTACTTATAGTGCGATAACGTCTCCGGCGGCATTAAGGCGCACAGAGGGTGGAGTAAGTCTCTCCAGAGGGCGGAGAGAAGGGGTCATTGGCTGGAGAGTGGGCGGGGAGAGGCTCCAGGCACACTAACGCTGTGAAATGAAGGTCTGAAAATTAACGTCAGTGAAAACCTTGCGTTAGAGGCAGATTTGCAGGAGAGATAAACTATTTCAGTCAGCAATGTACAGCAAAGGCAGGGAAACCAAGAGAGTGATAGTAGTGATACATGTGCAGCAACAGCATAATGCCCAAGTACAAAAGGGCATGACGGTGAGGCTGCAAATGGGGTACAGGGGGTTAAAGGCGGGACATGCAGTGAGGCAGCTGGGGTACAGGGTGGCCTAGGCAGATGCCTAGGTGGTACATAGGAACGCAGAAACTGAAAATCAGCAAGACAGCAACTGACCAAGGTCAAACATGCCCACGAGTGTGTGTCCCACAGTGTCCCAGGGGACAGTACCCAGCAGGTACCCCAAAGGGCACATAACATGGACAGGCAGTGCTGGGGGGGAAGCGCGGCTGTCTATGTAGGCACCCCTACCCCAGATCCCACACCATAGGCAGCCGCCTACCAGCACACTGGATGGCCTGGGACTGCGCAACACCAGCACCACCGGCATAAGGGCATGTCAGCATGTTGGCGGAGGGGTGCTGGTTGTGGAGGGGGCAGTGGCTCCTGCCCACAGCACACCAAGGCCAAGCCCTGTTCAGGTGGGTGGCGTGCAGTGCAACAGACAAGGGCTGTCTGATAAACAGTAATGGTATCCCCAGGGAATGACCTGCCTCTGTGGCAACAATTTGGTGCAGCACACACAGCCAATGCGTTCAGGGGCAGAAGGTCACAGGTTCAAGTCCCAGCTGTGGCTCCTGCAGACCATATCCCTACATTTTACCCTACAGCGCATATACACCATAAACATGTGCAGTCCCTAGAGCAGAGGTTCCCAACTGCAATCCTGGAGGGCCAAACACCATTCAGGAGTTCATGCTGTCCCTAATAAATATGCATGAGATGCATTGCTATGCAGTGCCCCCATTGAATACAAATGTATCTCATGCATATTCATTAGGGACAGCTTGAAAATCTGAATGGTGTTTGGCTCTCCAGGACCGGAGTTGGGAACCACTGCCCTAGAATATCGTCCAACAGGGGCACAAACACCCACACCCACAGGCTCCACTATCCAAAGCCTCATGGAGAGTCAGGCTGTTGGGCGCTGTGCGGAGCAGCAGCTACCAATACTAGCACCTGCATATCTTAGCAATGCCTGCACTGTACCCAGGACTGGTGTGGCGGCCAGGGCTGCCAACCACTTCTATCTTTGCACAATGCTGAAATAGGTGTGGGAGTGTGTGTATGTCTATCCAGTGGTTTGTGGCTGCCTACACCTTACTGAGCCCCCAATGCTTGCACGGTTTCCAGTGTTAGCCTGCCAATGTGCATAATGAGGAGCAAGGTATTGTGGGTATGGCCCGGACATGGCGGTCTGGGCAGGACGCATCTGCACAGGGCATAGGGCAATGGCTGGGACATTGTAGTGCCCGACCACCACCTGCACGGACAAGGTGGCCACAGCATGTCATGCTGGGAGGTCACTCTCACCCTGACTGAGCAGTGACCATGGCATGGCTAGGTTCCCCCACAATGCTATACAGTGTTTCTCTCAAGTGATATCTATGAGTCCCCCTTTTTGTGGTCAAATCACTGACATACTTTCTTGGTGTGTGTGCTTACATCCCACTTTTGCGGGTGCACAGTTTCTCCAGGAACATGCACTATGTACTAGCCAGCAGACTGTCTGCAGTTAGCATGTGTATGACTGGAACACCTTGCAGGGTGCAGCAGGTGGAGACTGACTGTGCCCTCTGCTGGTGAATGGCAGATTGTGGTGGGGAGCAGCTGAGCTTTTCCAGGCCTACTGCCTGTCTGCCAGTGCCCTATGAAATAGGTACAGATCTGCATTGACTGCCCTGGAAGGTGCCTATTCCCCAGCAGGACTGGGGTGGTGGTCACCTCTACTGCCTCTGATGTAGAGTGTGGATCTGTTGGTGGGAGATCCTGTTCCCCCACCCTGACCGAGAGAGGGTGGGTTGGGTGGTGCTACATAATCCTCTTTTGGGTACACACAACACCCTTCTATAACATGTGACCATGGCAACCACACAGGATATGCACTATTCTGGGTGCATCATAGTCCACAAGGGCTAGATGTGACTGGTAAATACAGATGGACACAGGTGTATTATAGGTGTGTCTGCAAGGACTACTTGTCACACACTGGCACTGATGGGGATCTGCAGCACAGCCTATCTCAGCGAAACCAGGTGCTGTGGACCTGGTGCTGGGCACCCCACCTCACCCTCAGGGTGAACACAAGAACCACACAATGTCACGATCTGTAGCTACTCTGTGCCAGTAACACACACGGTCAGTTCCCCCTACCAGGTCGAGGTGCTGTGGAGGTGCATACCCCATCTTGTGATCAGATATAGACTGCTGATCTGCATGTGCAGTGCATCATGGGTACGGGTGAGTATACCCTATCCTGGTAGCCACATCAGACAGTTTGTGCGGTGACCTGCAGTGTTTCTGTAGCCAGCCAGCGCTGTGTTAGAAGCTATAGAGCTGTAGCCCACTAGTTACTACAATGACTGTGGAGGCAGAGGTCATGGGTTCAATCCCACAGTGGTGTTCTTTATTAAGGCTCTCTGAGGGGTTTCCTTTTAATTTAATTCCATGCTGCCAGCAAAACCACCCTCACAGTGCCGTAACCTTAAGGTTATAAAGTGTCTTATGAGGCACCTTAAGGTTATGGCACTTTATAATGTGCCCTATGGGGCGCCTTATGAGGCACCTTAGGTTATGGCATTGTGAGGGTGTTTTTGCTGGCAGCACTGATTCAAATTAAAAGGAAATCCCTCAGACATCCTTATTAAATAACACCACCATGGGAGTGAACTCATGACCTCTGCCTCCACAGTCATTGTCATAACCAGTGGGCTACATCTCTATAGCTGGCATGGACTTAAGGTTACCGCGCATTAATGAGCCAAGGCGCCCTCTGTCGCATGATACAGATTCTTAATACCTTGCCGCCGGAATGCCCACTACCTTATATGGCATTCTTCACATTAATGCTGCAACTAGCGCCGGTAACATTAAGACAGTTTAGTAAACATACCCCATAGTTTGTTATTTCCAGCTTGACTACAAGTGACTTTGAATAATCAGACAAGAATTTTTGAGGATCCAGAGCTTTAGAAAACTTACTTGATGAAGTATGAAGATTTCATTATGCACTGATGTAATAGCCAGTGCTGTTGCTGTTATAATCTGTCTGGGGTCTTCAGCGTCTACTTGCCATGAGTGGGCAATTGACTCCCAAATGGCTTTCTATTTCTTTTCTTTTCTTTTTTTTCCTATGGACTATCTGATACCAGGCTCTCGTTTGCTCTGATACTTTTTAGTTAACTCTTTTTGAGTGTTGCGGAGAGACTGTATATTTTCTGCCCCGTAAGTGTACCAAAGTGTGTATGCATTTATCCTTGTTTTAGTATTTTTTGTTTTTGGTTTGTTATATGGGGAAAATGAAGGACGAGATGGGAGTATACGCCATTGGGAATGTATTACTGAGAACTGGTTACAGATCTTTGTTTTTCTCAAAGGTGGGGGGGGGGTGGAGAGGAGGAGGGTTTTATTTTGTTTTTTCATTTTGTATAGCTGGTTCCCTGGGTGAATACATGCTGTACTGTATTGGCCTCCCATTTAGTTGCATGTTTGTTCCTGTTTGGGTGGACTAGCTCTCCAGCATTTGATGTTATAGAGGCTCAGTTATTTTTCTCTTTATTAATGGTGCCTTTTTTATGAAAAATAAGGGATGCTTAACACGTCTATATTTTTAGTACTATTGATGTCTTCTTAAGTATTATATTTTTATAACAGCTCTGGACAGGATTATTTTTTATTTATTTTGAATATGTCTAAAGTTTTTAAATTTTTGTCCCTGAATGTTAAGGGACTTAATAATCCGATAAAAAGGAAGAAAGTGTTGTTGTATTGCCAAAAAGTGAATGCCGATGTAGTATATTTATAAGAAACACATCTGACCTTGGTCAAATCCCGTAGTAGAATTTATAAGTTGCTTACATGTTCCCCATCCCTGTGGAAGAAAAGTGGGGTAGTTATTTTAGTTCCTCATACTCTGTCCTATATTATAGCCCAACTTCGGTTGGATGTTACACTCGCTGGCCTCCCACAATACGAACTCTATAGACTCCAACTGTTACAAAATACAGCAGCCCGCATTGTCAGGCATGCCTCCCGCACTGACCACATCACACTCCAGCTTGTCCATCTCCATTGGCTTCCTGTTGTTTATAGGATCCAGTTTAAGGTCCTAACCTTTGTATACAAAGCCATTCATTTCAATTCCCTTCAGTATATTTCAGACCTGGTCCATCTTCACACCTCCCATCGTTCGCTGCGACATATCCACACAAACCACATGTCTTTCCCCTCCCCCTCCCTTGCTCATCTAGAATCAACTCACAACTCTGCATTCTTCTTCCTTGGTCCCAAGCGGTGGAACTCTCTCCTCTCTGACCTCCGGCTTGAGCTCTCTTTGACAAGGTCCAAGGCTTTGCTAAAGAACCATCTTTTCTGCACTGCCTTTATCCTCTCTCCCCCCTCTGTCTCTAGCTGAGGTTTTTCTCCTGTTTCCCTCTTCCTTTGTTCTGTCCCTTTCTCACTTCCTTAGCACTTCTCCATTCCTCTATCTTTCCTCTGTCCTGTCATAATTATGGCGTTCTTTTCTTTTTCTTGGCAGCATGCCTTTTACTCTTTTGTAAACCACTCTGATGTTTTCTTTTTCGAAGGACAGTATATCAAGAAATGGAATAAAGATAAAGATAATGAGGGGTGTTGAGCCAAGGCACATATTCAACTTGGTCCTGTTAAAATTAACATTATTTACACTTTATGCCCCAAATACAGACTCACCGGGCTATTTTCTTCAATTGCCCAGGAGTTGTCAGATGTGGAAGCGGGTAGCGATTTAAATTTAGTCCTAGATCCTTTTCTTGATAGGCAATCTACCAGTAGACTGCAACAGTGTCAAGCTGCTACTGTGGTTCAAACCTTTGTAGAGGATTGGGGACTAGTTGACCCTTGGTGGTTACAGCACGCTACTGAAAAAGACTGTACTTTTTTTTTGCTTCCCCATCATACCCATAACCGGATAAGGCGGACCGGTCCGCCACCTCCGCCTATCAGCCTCCCCCCCCCCCACGCCATTCAATGCCAAATAATACAAAACACTTATTGGGAATTCAACTGGTCGCAGCTTTATTGCCCCATTAACAACATTACAATGACCATCAACAAATCCAACATTAACTATAACCCCCCCTCCCCCCAGCAGAGCATGCTTTCATCAGTCATGTGGGTAGCAAAGTGACGCCGCTTCCACTTCCGCCGTGTCCAGGCCCCGGCAAATTGCCTAGCCTCCCTCTTCCGACTTCGCCATATTATTAGCAAAAGCCTGAGGGACTGTCTGGGTCGGGGGTACCCCACCCCCGCCCTACTGCTTGGTTCCGGCTCCGGACCCCGGAAACCTCCGGGATCCCGCCACCCCCCCAGCTGCAACAACCCAACAGTTTACCCGCCCGACACCCCTGCCAGAAAAAGGGGCGGGTGGGTGGGACGTCTGACTCCTCCGGCTGCCACGAGGGAAAGGCCGGAGGAGCCCCGACGCCCCCACCACATTCCTCCCTCACGCCCGGCTCTAGCTCCTCTCATTGGCTCCCGCAACCCTCAGGGCTCCGCAGGAGCCAATGAGAGCCCCGCACGCCGCGAGCCCGCCGCCGCGGACTCGCACGAGCACGGAGCTGCACGCGACCGGCCACCCCCCCCCCGGTTAACGCCGGCCGCGCGCACGCCGGGTTGGCCCGCGGCCTTGCCATTCTAGAATTGATGTTTTTTTTCTCATTTCTAAAACTTTTTTGCCTGACTTAATTTCTTCCATGATTCAGGAAACTATACTTTCTGATCACACAGCAATTTTCCTTACTCAACAGCTTTCTGTATTAAATTCTACCCCATCTAGATGGAACTTTTTGTGGGGACTGCTGAGCAATATGGTTTTGCTTTATCTTTTAAAAGCTACTACTGCAGCTTACTTTGAGAAGAACGACTCCAAAGACACCTCTATATGGGCTTGGTGGGAGGTTTATAAGGCAACAGTATAAGCCACTATAATGAGCTTTCTATCACTAAGGCTTGTCTGCAGAAATTGGCTCTTCAAAATCTCTCACAAACAATTCAGACAGGAGGAGGTTTGCTCATTAAGAGGGCAGACCTGCCATTTTACTTTCTCTACAAAAGTTGCACTATCAATATAATACTCTCGTTAGTGAAGAAGCACACCAAATTATCCATATGCAAAATAGTAATTTCTATAGGGAGCAGAACAGGTCTAGTAAACTCCTAGCCAATATGTTAAAAACACAGAGAGAGGCAACTCGGATAGCAGCAATCTCAGATGAAAATGGTCACCTAATGATTAGTGAAAATGATATATTAGAGTAATTTCACAATTTTTATGTTTAACTGTACACATACGAGGCGACTACTGGTCCAACTGTTTTGACGATCTATTTCAGATGGTTGAGAGACCTACTTTAACTGATCTACAGGTATCACAATTAGATGCTGAGCTCCAATTGGAAGAAATAACCCGAGCAATCGGACAATTAGCCTTCAGAAAGACTTCTGGACCTGATGGCTTACCCATCAACTTCTATAAAGTTCTATCTGCAGACTTTGTTCCATATTTATATGCATATTTTCAACTGATGTTTACTGATGCAGTTGTAGTTGTTCATGAAAAATCAGGTCATGGCTCATTTTCTGTTCATAATTATCACCCTACATCTTTACTCAAGGCTGATAATAAAATTTATGCTAAAATTTTGGCTAATCGTCTTTGTAAAGTTATCCCATCTCTTATCCACACTGATCAATGTGGATTTGTGGTAGGTCATAGCACAATGGACAATGTGTGACTTCTATATAATATCCTTACTATAGCAAAAGATCTTTCTAATCCCTTAATTGGGTTTTATTAGATGCTGAAAAGGCTTTTGATAGGCTTGAATAGTCCTTTTTGTTTGAAGTCTTGAAATGGCTTGGCATTGGGCCTGCTTTTGTAGAGATGGTTAAGATCCTTTAAACTCAACCAACTGCCCAAATTAGTGCTAATACTAAAATTTCTTAGTCGTTCTCTTTATCACAGGGCATCCGACAAGGGTGACCACTCTCCCAACTTCTCTTTAATCTAGCACTCAAACCTTTAGCCCTTTTAGTGAGGCAATCTTCTATTATAGATGAGTTACAGATCTATGATATGTCTCTCAAATTATCTGCTGATGCCAATGATGTTCTTTTGTTTACTAATCCCTCTTCTGTCCCTGCACTTTTGAAATTAATTGAGTCTTATTCTCAATTGTCAGGTTACAGGATAAATTGGACTAAATGAATAAGCTTGTTTTAAATTCTGACCTTGCTGTATATCCTTTTCAATGGGAATTGGCCTATATTAAATACTTACGGCCCGATTCTGTCCCACGAAAAGCTGTATACATTAATGATCATGATTAGATGCCTCAGATTCTGTCCAAGTGGCAGTTCTTGTCCAGAGCTGTATTGCGATCTGGGCTTGATGGACCTTGGTCTGACCCAGTATGGCATATCTTATGTTCTTAAAGAATATGTGCTATTGTGGTACCACTTGTGTGAAGACGCTGGGGAAGGGAGGGAGTATCTCTTGCTACTGTGCTTACTCTATATCTGAAGGATAATTGTATGCTGTTTATGGTTGTTTTAAAATGAAAATAACAATAAAAATAAGATAAAAAAGGCAAATGGAAATCATTAGGAAAAGAACAGATAATAAAATAAAACATATGATAACGACTCCATATTGGTCTATGGTTTGATCATACCTTGAGTATTGTGTGCAATTCTGGTCTCTGCATCTCATAAAAGATATAGTGGCATTAGAAAAGGTACAAAGAAGGGTGACCAAAATGATAAAGAAGATGGAATGATTCTCCTATGACGAAAGACTAAATAGGATAGGGCTCTTTGGCTTGGAGAAGAGATGGCTAAGAGGAGATATGATAAAGGTCTATAAAATTCTGAGTGGAGTGAAACACAAAACACAAAACAATTTTTTATTATTTCAAAAAGTAAAAAAACTAGAGGACGCACCAGATAGGAAAAAATACATTCTCTCTCACGCTGGAGGATGTGGTAAAAGCAAGTAGTGTATTTTAGGTTGAAAAGGTTTGGACAAATTCTTGGAGAAAAAGTCCATGAACCATTATTAAGGTAGACAGAAAGAACCAATGCTTATTTCTGGGATAAAAAGCATGGATCTGGTCACTTTTGGGATGTGTCGGGTATATGTGACCTTGATTGGCTACTTTTGGAAACAGGACACTGGGGTTAAAGAGGCTTTGGTTTGACTGTATAATATATGAAACTGGGAGCCAATGGTTTTGATATAATAATGTGGTAATATCTAGAAGCTTTACACAACAGACAGATTATGGCTCTTAAGATCAGATCTCAGATTCCACAGTAGACAATAAGTATTTTCTTTAATGCCTTGTGAACATAAGAACATACGATATGCCATACTGGGTCAGACCAAGTCCAACAAGTGGCCAATCTAGGCCATACGTACCTAACTGTTTCCCCAAAAGATACAGGTTCCTCAATGCTTGCCTAGGGTCAAGCAGTGATATACTGGGTCCCTTTTAATAATGGTTTATGGACCTTTCCTCCAGGAACTTGTCTAAACTTTTTTAAACTCAGCTACAATAACAGCTTTTACTAAATCATCCGATAACAAATTCCAGAGTTTGATTACATCTTGAGTGAAAAACATTTTCTCTTTTTAATTTTAAATAGTTTACCCTGTAGCTTCATTGCCATGTCCCCTAGTCTTTCTATATTCTGATTACTTAAACAATCGATCTAGGTTTACCCATTCCACTCTGTTCATTAATTTATAGAGCTCTATCATATCTTCCCTCAGCCATCTCTTTTCCAAGTTGAAGAGTGCTAACCTTTTTAGCCTCTCTTCATAGGGGTATCCTTCCATCCCCTTTACCATTTTGGTGGCTCTTCTCTGTATCTTTTCTAATCACGCTATATCCTTTTTAAGATATGGCAAACAGAATTGACCACAATATTCAAGGTGCGGTTGCACCACAGAACGATACAGAGGTATTATAATATCCTTTGTTTTATTTTCCATTCCTTTCCTTAGGATACGAAGTATTCTATTTGTTCTCTTGGCCGTTGCTGCACACTGGGCGGAGGGTTTTAACATGTTATCCACGATAACGCCTAAATCTTTTTCCTGGGTGGTGGTTCCTAATGTGGAACCTAGCATCATGTAACCATAGTTTGGGTTGTTCTTTCCTAGGTGCATAACTTTGCACTTGTCCACATTAAATTTAATCTGCAATTTGGAAGCCCAATCTTCCAATTTGTCAAGATCCTCTTGCAGTTTTCCACAATCCTCTTGCGTGTTCACAACTTTATATAGTTTTGTGTCATCTGAAAATTCGATAACCTCACTCATTATTCCCTTTCCAGGTCATTTATGAAAATGTTAAAAAGCAGCGGGCATAGCACAGATCCCTGGGGTACTCCACTATTCACCTCCCTCCATTGGGAAAATTGACCATTTAGCCCTACCCTCTGCTTTCTATCTTTTAAGCAGTTCCTGATCCACAATAGTACACTGCCTCCTATCCCATGACTTTTTAGTTTTGCCAAAAGCCTCTGATGAGGGACCTTGTCAAAGGCTTTCTGAAAGTCCAGATACACCATATCAAACGACTCACCTTTGTCTACCTGTTTATTCACACCTTCAAAAAAACATAACAGATTAGTAAGACAAGATCATCCAGAAGGTCATTCGTTATAAACACCCTTGTAGTATCTAGAGAAATAACTAAATGCTCCCAAGCAGCAAGGAACAGATCATTCAGATTTTACGCACCTACGCTCTGGAATGCCCTCCCTACCCCCATCCGAGCAATACCTGACCTCACCCAGTTTCGGAAGGCACTGAAGCACCATTTGTTCCTCCTAAATTACTCCCTGCCCAATGGAACAACACAACCAAGCCTCACCTCCGCCAACATCAAGGACACCACCAATATACTCATTCTGAACGTGACTGCCCAAACCTGTATATAAATTTGTGAATAGTTTCAGTGAGTGTCCATGTGCTCCGTAGAAGTAGAACAGATTAGTTGTACATAGTGTATATAGTTACCCCTGTTAACCCAATTTGTAAAACCTGTTATATGTAATGTACACCGCATGCTCCGCTGCTTTGTGCAATTTGTTGTTAAATGTAAACCACGCTGATTTTAAAGAGCATGGTATAGAAATAATATAAATAAATAAATACAAAAATAAAGATCTTCCTTGTCCAAAGCCATGTTGGCTGTCTCCCAATAAGCCATGACTATCTACATGTTCAGTAATTTTGTTCTTTATGATGGTTTCAACCATTTTTCCCAGTACTGACGTCAGGCTCACCGGTCTGTAGTTTCTGGATCACCTCTGGAACCCTTTTTAAAAATTGGTGTTACATTGACCATCCTCCAATCTTCAGGTATTACAGATGATTTTAATGATAGTTCACAGATTACTAATAGCAGGTCTGTAATCTCATATTTCAGTTCTTTCAACACCCTTGGATATATACCATCCGGTCCAGGTGATTTGCTACTCTTCAGTTTATCAAATAGTTGTAATACATCTTCCCGGTGTATTGATATTTCTTTCAATTCTTCTACCGTATCACCTTTAAATACAACTTCAGTCATGGGTAACATCCCTACATCTTCCTCTGTAAAGACCAAAGCAAAGAACTCATTCAGTCTCTTCGCTATGGCCTTGTCCCCTCTTAGTGCCCCTTTTACCCCTCTATCATCTAATGGTCCAACTGGCTCTCTCACAGGTTTACTGTGTATTGTATAATAAGTTCTTTAATAATGCCTAGTTCATTGTATAGTAAGTTCTAATGTTATAACAATCCTGAATGCTCCCTCGATCCCCTGGTTATATTCTGTTCTACATTTCAAGAAGTTTGATGTAACCTGCATGCCCCCTTGTTTGATGTAAACCATTTTGACTGGTAGAAAAAACGATATATTAAAACCAGTTAAATAAATAAATTATAGCCACCATTGAAATCACTACCCATAATTTGTTTTTGCATTTTTAGTTATTTAGCAGTATTTAGCTCATGCCTTTCCAGTAGTAGTTCAAGGCAAGTTAAAATCAGGTACAATAGTTATTTCTCTGTCCTCAGATGGCTTACAGTATAAGTTTGTATCCACGACAAGGAGTGCCACTCCACTCCATCTTCCCTGTACTTTCACTCACTACTATGTAAGTCACTGAAATTTAAATTCTTTAGTGCAGACATCTCATCTTATGTCCCTCCATTGCCTTCTGATTTATTTACAAGTTGAATTTAAAATTTTGCCCGTAACCTTTAAAGCTTTGCCAGGATTAAGATCTGAATATTTAGCTGAGAATGTTACTTGGACTATACCAGCTCCACAGCTTCAGCCAATTAAAGACATTGAGGGTCCTTTCAGGTGAAAGATATTCAGCATGATAAAATTAGACAGGCAGCCCTCACTATGGTAGGTCCGTTTTTCATAAAATTATTTTCCTTTAAAATTAAGGGAAATGGTGGATTGTTTATTTTTTGGAAACATTTAGAAAATGTAGTTGTATGGGCAACTAGAGGTGCAGTAGGAAGAGGTCGTTCAAGATAAATGGCAGACATCTACTACTACTACTACTATTACTGATCATATGTATGTAGCTAAAGAATTCATTTGGCAATGGATGGAATAACCTTTGTAGGTTTCAAGTTGTTCATGATGTATTATTTTACTGTATTATTATTGTGCAATCTGGTATGAAAATGTCCCTGTAGAGTGTAGAATATATACTATGGGGGGCCATTCTGTCTTGCTATTCACTCCCCTGCTGGCCCCGGCAAAAACCTCCATGAACAAACAGTGGTTTTGTATGGCGAGACCTAGCCTGGGGTGGGAGGGGGTGTTCTGGAGGCGGAATGAGGGCAGGGCATGGGCAGTCCACGACCCCAGACATACAGGGCCGATTCAGAGGTTGGCCTTGTACATCCGGGGCCTCAAATCTAGTTGGGGACTTATTCCACCTCAAAGGTGGAAGAAGTCCCCCTGGACAGAGGAGGATTGTGGTGCAGTACCCGGGGATGAAGGTGAGGGGGCGCAGGGGATTCCCTGCAGCCCAACCCAGGCCTCTGAAGGCCAGATCGGGGGTCAGACTGCGGGTAAAACATAACTTGGTTGGTGGCTGGGGATCATAGCTCCTGAATGGAGACGTAGTGCCATGGTGATGGAACGCCATGGCACTGCGGCTCCATTCAGGAGCCTGGCTGAGGTATGCGGGTATGTGGCTGGACGTGCAGGCCAATCAGAATCAGTGCCCGGCCAGCATATCCAGGCCTTAGATCCGTTTCTGATCTCATGGGCAGGTCTAGCTCCTGTGGGATCACAATCGGGTCTACCTCTGTGCGCCTCACTTCTGATTGGCCGCAGAGGGATTGCACGGCCTAAATGGAATAGGCCTCCACATTAAAGCATAGTTACTCACCTGTAACAGATGATCTCCGGGAACAGCAGGAATTTAGTCTTCACATATGGGTATCATCGGTACCGACGGAGCCTGCGTGGGAACGCTCCCCAGCGTACAATAGGAAAGCTTTTGGGAGCATCCCACAGCACCTGTATGCTGCCTTTCCGCCTTTCCCAACTGTCCCTCTCCAGCTGAGTTTAGAAGCTGAGACAAAGAGAAAGAGAGAGAGATAGAGAGATACAACTCCTAGGGAAGGTGGGTGGGTTGTGAAGAATAAATTCCTGCCATTCCCGGAGATCACCTGTTACAGGTGAGTAACTATGCTATCTCCAGGAACAAGCAGGAATGTAGTCTTCACATATGGGGACTCCCTAGTTGTAGATGCCAGGGAGAAAGCCCCAGACGTTGTGTGCCCTTTTGAAAGGACTCCACTTCCCCCCCATGGATCTCTGGCATCCTACCAGGGATGGTGGGTAAGAGTTGATTAAGTATGGAACAGGTGTTGAAGAACAGCGTGACCAAACAAGGCATCCCGGCGGGAGTCCTTGTCTAAGCAGTAATGGGCTGTGAAGGTATGAACCGATGCCCAAATAGCTGCTCGACAGATGTCGTCGATAGACAGAATGAAGATGAGCCATAGAATCTGCCATGGCTCTCACATTGTGAGCTGTGACATGGCCTTCAAGAGGAAGGTTTTTACTCTCATAGACAAAAGATACACACTGTGCAATCCAGCTGGACAGTGTTCTTTTGGAGACTGGAAGTCCTAAGTGACTAGGTTCAAAAGCAACAAAAAGTTGAGGGGAATTTCTATGTTGCCATGTCATTTGCAAGTAAAAGGCCAAAGCCCCTTTTCAGTCCAAAGTATGAAGATTCCTTTCTGCATTTGAGGTGTGAGGCCTTGGGAAGAGTACAGGAAGGTAAACCTCTTGGTTTAAAAGAAAAGGTGACTCACCTTTGGCATAAAGTGTGGATGCGTCCTAAGGACTACCTTATCATGATGGAACCTTGTATAAGGAGGATCAGCCACCAACGTTTGCAATTCACTGATGTAACTTGCTGATGTGATTGCAATAAGAAAGATGACCTTCCATGAAAGGAATTTCAAAGAGGTAGTGGCTAATGGTTCAAAAGGCGGTTTCATGAGCTGTCCAAAAAACAGATTTAAGTCCCATGCCACCGATAGTGACTTAATGGGAGGCTTAGTTAAAAGAAGGCATCTCATAAATCTCACTAAGAGAGGTTGAGAGGAAATAGGTTGTTCATTTAGAGGCTTGAAAGAAGCTGCAATAGCACTCAAATGAACTCTCACTGAATTGGTCTTAAGCCCTGCATTTAATAAATGAAGGAGATATTCCAGTAATGATTCCAGAGGTATCACAAGAGGGTTAAGACCCTTCTGCAAGCACCATATGGTAAACCTTTTCCACTTAAATGCATAAGAGCATCTTGTGGAAGGCTTTCTGGAAGCATAAAGGATATCCTTTACCTGCTGGGAAAGGTTAAGACCGTGGAGTTCTAGGCTTTCAACAACCAGGCCCTGAGATGCAGATACTTGGGATTGGGATGCCACAGCATCCTGTCCTCTTGAGAGAGGAGATCTGGAGCAGATCCTAACTCCAGAGGCGGAGATTGAGAGAGATGTATGATCAGAGGGTACCACATTTGCCGTGGCCAACATGGAGCTATGAGAATCATATGACCTCTGTCTCTCTGAAGCTTGAACAGGGTTTTGGGAATTAGGAGAATGGGTGGAAAGGCATACAGGAAGTCCTGACCCCAATGGAGGAGGAAAGCATCCCTGGCCTGACAACCCTGAGCCGGATTTCTGGAACAGAACTGGGGAAGTTTGGCATTCAGCGGACTTGCAAAAAGGTCTATTTTATTTATTTTTTTATTTAGTACACATTTGTATACCGCTACTTCCTACAATCAGCAGCGGTTTACTTCACAGATCAGGATGGACTGTACAGTACAATAATTTGCATGATATACAATTTGATTGAATACGGATTCGCACTCAACACAGCACACAGATCAGTGGAATATACATTTGATTGAGTGGATGTGGGTGTGCTTACATATATACATTTGATTGAGTGAGTGAGGGTGTGCTTAGATATATACATATACACAATATTACAGGAACGAAATTGTAGTTGTCCTTGTCATACGGTCAGAGCCATTTTGACGCAGTGATAGTAGAAGGCGGTCACTGTCTAGGTCAGATTGTAATGAGCCTGAAAAAGGTGAGTTTTGAGCTTTTTTCTAAAGTCTTTCAAGTCGTTTGTTAATCGTAGTTCGTGAGGCAGCTGGTTCCAGAGAAGTGGTGCTGCGTATGAGAATGATCTGTTGCTTGTTTCTGCTTTGACAGTTCTTATGCTGTTCGGGACGCAGAGAGTGTTGAGGTTTACGGTCCTTCTGCTTCTGTTGGGTGGTTGGAAGGTTATTAGGTTGGAGAGGTATGATGGAGCTATGTTATGAATGCGTTTAAAAGTGGTTACTAGTATTTTGTATATGATGCGGGCAGCAACGGGAAGCCAATGCAGTTCAATTAGTTCTGAAGTGATGTGCTCGGTGACGCCTTTTTTCATGATGATTCTAGCAGTCACGATTTGGGCCATTTGCAAGATATTTAGGGTGTTCTTTGGAAAGCCTTGTAGAATGGCGTTGCAGTAGTCCAGGTGGGGGATGATGAGAGCTTGTGCCACTGTTCTGAAGTCGGATTGATCAATGATATTACAGAGCGGTTGAAGAACTTTTAATTTATGGAATATGACTCGGTTTGTTGCCCGGAGGTGTTTATCCATTCGTAGGTTGCTATCCAGTAGTACCCCTAGATATTTTATTTTGGGCTTAGCGTGATAGACGTTGTTGTTAAGGGTGACTGTGGTAGGTAGGATGAAGTCTGTTTTCTTGGAGATGAACATCACCTCAGTTTTTTTGTGGTTTATCGCCATGTTGTTTTGTTGCAACCAGGTTTGGAGCAAGTTGAGGCAATCTTCTAGTTGGGTGTAGTTCGGTTGGTTTATGTCAAGTCGAGTATAAAGCATTAGATCGTCTGCATAAATGTGATAACTGATCTCGTGCTTCTGAAAGATTTTGCAAACCGGCTCTATGTACAAATTGAATAGGAGGGAGGAGAGTGCTGAGCCTTGAGGAATGCCTTGGGTTTGGGGAAAGGCATCGGCTTTTTCGTCGTTGAATTGGACCTGTTGCATTCTATTTGAAATGTATGATGAGAACCACTTTAGTGGGGTCCCTGTTATACCTATGGATGTGAGACGGTTTATGAGAGTACAGTGGTGTACTGTATCGAATGCAGCAGATACGTCGATAAATATGAGTATGAACATCTTGCTTTTGTTTTCGAGGCCCTGGAGGAGGTTGTCAAGGAGTACTATAAGTAGGGTTTCCATTCCATGATGCTGATGGAAACCGTATTGATGCATGTCTAAGGCTTTCCTGTCGTCGATGTGGTCCTGCAACTGTTGTTGGACCGCCTTTTCGATTATCTTGGCTAGGAAGGATATGCTCGAGATTGGGCGATAGGATGTTGGATCGCTTTTGCTGAGTGTTTTGTTTTTTAAGATGGGCCTTATGAGTGATCTTTTGAGTTGCGTTGGCATAGAACCTTGTTGGAGGGATTGGTTTACAATGTGGGAGATAGGTTGTGCAATTTCATTCTTTGTTGCTTTGATCCAGGCTGCTGGGCAAGGGTCGAGGGGGGAGGTTGTGGTGTTCAAATTGGTGACTATGTTTATAATTTGTCGGTCTTCAATATGATGGAAAGCACCCCATTCCGCGTTTCGCTCTGCGTTTGTGGATGTGATTGCTTTCGGTGAGGTGGTGTCTACAACAGAGTCTTGTTTGGTGTGGGTGAGTGTTTTTGGGTTTAGCTTCTTAGCATAATGATCCGCTAGCGTTTGGGTCTTTATTGTGTTAGTATAGTCAATGTCTTGGGATGATTTGGTGAGGGATTTCACAAGTTCAAAAAGTTCTCTGGGTCTATTAAGCGCTTTATTGAGTAAGTTAGTGTGGTGTGTCTTTTTTGCCATGTTGACCTCGTATTTCGTGAGGAGTGTTAGGTATTCCTGTTTGTGTTCTACGGTCTGGGTTTTTCTCCATTTTTTTTCCAGTTTACGTAGTTCCTTCTTCATTCTGCTTAGTGTTGTAGAGTACCAGGGTTCAGTTCTGGTTTTAGTTGAGTTGTTTGCGGCTTTCCAGGTTGGTCTTGCTGCTGCTTCGATTCCTGAGTTCCATAGGTCAACCAGAGTTTCGAGGTCTGTGTGTTCTTGGTCAAAGCGTGATGTTATGGATGTTGCAAAGGTTTCCCTGTTGAATTTTTGGAACCTTCTTTGGAGATGTGTTGTTGGACCAGTTTGTGATCGGTCCGGTATAGAGGGTAGGTGAAAAAGTTTGGCCACCTGGTCTGCATGGAGAGACCATTCGTGTGGAAGAAGAGCTCGACTGAGTCTGTCTGCCCAAGAGTTTTGAATGCCTGGAAGATACACCGCAAGGAGATGAATCTGATGTTCTCTGGCGAGGGCCCATAGTCGCAAAGCTTCGTTGCAGAGCGACAGAGAGCCTGTTCTGCCATGCTTGTTCACATAGAACATAGCTACTTGATTATCCGTTTGAATTAGGACTGTCTTGTAGCTGAGCTGGGTGTGGAATACTCGAAGAGCAAGGAAGATTGCTCTGAATTCCAGGAGATTGATGTGTAGATAGGTCTCCTGTGGAGTCCAGGTACCCAGGGTAGAGAGGCCTTGCAGGTGGGCTCCCAAACCCACCTGTGTAACATCTGTTTTTAGAGTGGCCTGGGGTGGGGGTTGCTGAAAAGGAAACCCCACCAAAAGGTTTTGGGGTGATTGCCACCATTGGAGGAACAAAATAAGGCGATCTGAGTTTGCTATTTTGTCTGACAGGCAACCAGACGCCTGAGTCCACTGAGTGGATAAAGTCCACTGGGCTGCCCTCATATGGAGGCGAGCATAAGGAACCACATGCACGGTGGATGCCATGTGACCTAGCAACTGTAACATTTCCCGAGCAGTGAGGTGAGGTTTTAGCACAGCTTGGGAAGCTAACTGCACAATGCGAAGGCAGCGGGGCTGTGGAAGGTAGGCCCTTGTCTGTCTGGTATCCAGCAGAGCTCCTATAAACTCTAGGGACTGAGTGGGAGCAAGGTTGGATTTTGGGAAGTTTATGAAAAGTTCCAAATACTGAAGGATGCGCATTGTGCGAGAGAGGGCAAGCCTGGCCTCTGGCTCTGAAGGGGCTTGAATAAGCCAGTCATCTAAGTAAGGGAAGACAAATATTCCCAGGGTGCAGAGAAATGCTGCCACCACAGCCATGCATTTTGTGAACACCCTTGGTGCAGAGGCCAGGCCAAAGGGAAGAACCCTGTATTGGTAGTGCTTCCCTTGAAACAGAAAGTGGAGGACCTTTTGGTGAGTTGGATGGATGAGAACATGAGTGTACGCATCCTTGAGATCTAGAGAACAAAGCCAATCCTGACTCTGAAGGTATGGCAGCAGAGTTCCTAGAGAAATCACTTTGAACTTCTCTTTGAACAGGAATTTGTTCAATTCTCTGAGGTCTAAAATGGGTCTGTGCCTTCATGTTTCCTTTGGAATAAGGAAATAGGGGAGTAAAACCCTGTACCCCATTGGGGAATGGGTACCTCTTCTATTGCCCCTTGAGCAAAGAGCACAGTGACCAATTGACCTAACTGATCATTGAGAGAGGTCTGAGAATTGAACTGTCTTACCATTGTAGGAGGGGGCATGCTGAGGAAATGAAGCTTGTACCCCTCTCTTACAATAGACAAGAGTCCAATTTTCTGTTGTTATCTGACCCCATCTGGGGGCAAAATGACATAACCTTCCTGGGATGGTGGAGTGTTCTGGGCCGTTCAGGGCCAGGAAGGCAAAGTTCTCTAAATAGGAGTCAAAGCCCCTGTGGAGGCTGAGTCTGCTGAGCCGGTTGAGGCTTAGCTGCTTTTGTCTTTCTTTGACTAGGTTGTTGCTGCTGTCCCTTTTGGGCAGACTGACCTAAACGATGGCCCTGCTGGGTATAGGAGGGATAAAACGTCTTCTTCTTACAGAAGAATGGTTTCTTATAGGATTTTTTCTTCGCAGGATCAGCTGTAGATTTAGACAATCTATCCAAAGTGATATTGTCAGCATCTATCTCATTAGCTTTTTCCTGCCAATTCTTGCCAAAGAGATTCTCTCCGGTGCAAGCAATATTCCCTAGTTTATCCTGTACCCAAATTTCCAAGTCAGATGCCTGGAGCCAGGCAATCCTACGTGCACCTATGTCAATGGCAGAGGTTCTGCTTATGCACTCAAAGCAGTCAAAGGCTGCACGATTCACAAACATGGAAACATCCTGGGCATGTTTGACAAGGGCGAGGTAATTTTGCCTCTTATCATCAGGAAGGAGAGGGCACATAAGCTCCAAATCTCCTGTGACCTCCTTAAGGAACATTCTCATATATAAGATATAGGAACTGATCCTTGCAGAAAGCATGGAAGCCTGGAAGGTTCGACATCCAAAGGCATCAAGAGTCCTACACTCACGTCCTGGAGGATTAGATGCATGCCTTTTTGCACTCTTTATCCTTCTCATAGCTGATTCCACCACCATGGAATGATGTGGTAATTGAGTCTTCTGAAAGCCAGGACAAGGAGGAACTCGATACATGGTGTCGAGTCTTCGAGAGTGAGGATATGTGGTTAGAGGTGTTTCCCACATCCTTAACATGAGATCATGCAAGATCTCATGAATAGGTAAGGTGGCTACCTCCTTGGGAGCTTTACGGTATTGCAGGATTTCCAATTCCTTTGCCCTAGGCTCTTTTTCAGGAGCCACTGTGATGGAAAGACCCCGGGCCACATTTCAGATAAAATCCTGAAAGGACATATCCTCTGGTGGAGACATCCTACGCTGAGGAGAAGAGGAATCCTCAGGAAGAAGTACTCTGGTATCGGCAGAGCTTTCAGAGTCTTCAGACTCATCCGAGGATTCAAAGTATCTCCGATCCGGGTGATCGTGCAAGGCACGGTACAGATACCAATCGAAGTCGGCATCGGAGTGGTCCGGTACCGACTTGTCAATGCCGGATAGACACACATGACTTGGTCCCGGTAGAATACCTTCCAATGTCGATGCAGTCGGTGCCGGTACCGGAGTCCGTGCCGGTACTGGTTGAATTGTCTGAAGCAGTTTCAGGGGCATCAAGGCCATGAGAAGAGCCGCCAGACTGCGTTCAGTAGCCAAGAATCTCTGGTCTATCGACGCTGCCGATGCTTGGGTATCAGTACCGGATGAAGCAGCCGGTACCCCAGAGCATGGAACCAGTAGTTCTGCCGATGTTGAAGCCTCAAGAAAATCCTGGAGCCCCATTAGTGCTTTGGAAGCTGAAGCCTCCCGCTGGGGCAATTTTGCCGGTGAAAGTCCCTCAAGGGCAACGCCAGAAGCATCTCAATGTTTAGAAGGAGATCTACCCTTTGAGGACCAGCTAGATTTATGTTTAGTTACCTGAGATCCATGGGAGGAAGAAGAAACCCTGGAAGACGTTGATGCCACGGAGGCTGCATCGGAGGGAAAAAGGGTGATAAGTTTAGCAGCTCGGTTTTGCCGGCCCCTTTTCGACATCATCCCACAGGCAACACACTCTGAAATAGAGTGGTCAGGACCTAAACATTTGAGGCACCACTCATGGGTGTCGGTGACGGAGATGGTACCGCCACACTTTTTAAAACCCAAAGCGGGTTTTTCCATTTTGAAGGAAAAAGTTGGGCCTAGTGCCCAAAATGGCGAGTGCCACCTGAAGAGAAAATTACTGGAAAGACTCCAGAAGAAAGTTTCTTTTTTTTTTTTTAAAGAAAAGAAGAAGAACCGGCGGTACCAGTGTAGCGTTGAGGGAAGGCAGACGCGACCACAAAAAGAAGAATAGAAGGGATTTTTTCTGCGGTGACAGGATGTGCGACCTGTTGGCTCCACGGAAAATGAAGAACTGGAGAGGGACAGTTGGGAAATGTGGGAAGGCAGCACCAAGCGCTGTGGGATGCTCCCAAAAGCTTTCCTATTGGACACTGGGGAGCGTTCCCACGCAGGCTCCGTCAGTACCGACAATGCCCATATGTGAAGACTACATTCCTGCTTGTTCCTGGAGATATTAAATTACTTTCCATTGCCTGGTTTCTGCTCATTTTGATCCCTTCTTGTAAAATTCAGAAGGAGTAATATGGAACATGGTAAATGAATGTATGAGTGCTTATGAGAAAGTGACAGAATTACAAAGATTTATGAATGATGAATGGGATAGTAGATCATCTATGTCTGAAGCCTTTGGGGTTGATATTCAAAAGGATTTATGTTGCTAATGTTGGAGATAACGATCAAAATACTTTGGAGGCAATATTCAGCTTGGTGCCAAACAAATAACTGAAAACAACTACAGTAACATCCTTTTAAAGATATACCTGCTGTGTATTTTGCTTATGTACATATACTTGGAAAATGACTCCAGACATCACCTCTCTTACTCCCTTCAACACCTCTCCACATGAACAGATAGACTTTGGCTGTATTGGCATTTTTAGCGCAAACCACTTAGATTGGTTCTTTTTTGAGAGGACAGTGAGCTCAGAGGACTTTGTAAAATATCAAGACAGTATTTTGTAGGTACAGTATGAGCATGAGTATTGTATATTTTGTTTTTGTAAATTACTATGCATTTTTTATGCTATCCACTTAGGGTGTAGTGCAGACTACAAATGTTTTTAAATAAACAGATGTCAAGATTTGGAGCCAGCTAAAGAATACATTTTGACCAGACAACTCTATTTGGCCAAAGGTTATCTGTTTAAAAGAGAGATTGGAAGAGTTCCTGGTATTGGACTACATTAACAGAATACATCATTCCATTGGATTATGCACTTTAGCACTCTATGATTGCCAGTACATCTGGCTTAATGAATGTATTCATGAGATTGACTGCTGCTCTTCCAATGATAGAGAAACGGGTGTATACCAGAAAGTGAAAAACATAAATTATTGAAATAGAAGTGTAAAATGTATTTCTTCACTAAAAGCAAAACAAACATGTAAATATTTTGAGGACAATTTCCAAAGCAAATTACTCAGAGAAACAGTCATTTACCCTGATAACTTGATGGGCTAAAAATGTCCGTCATTCTCTCTGGCTAAACATACTAGCAGGGTTCTAGGAGACTTTTTTAAATGGATGGAGATGAACTATCACTGGTGAGGTGGGAGGAGGGGCAGCGTTTAATAAAAATTTGAAAATAATACAAATCTGTGTGCATTAATTTTCACAGAAGTTTTACCTGTGGCAAAATTAGGTGCCACAAGCATAGTAGGCATATACATTTGTTAGCACCCCTTTGAGAGTGTAAGTTTATAACAGGAAGCTTGGTTTAAGGTAGCCAAAATGCACCTATTTTAAGGCTATTTTATAAAGACAAATGGTGCCTACTTGTCTTTACTGTATAAAATAATAATATAAGTGGCAGGAATCACACCATAAATTCAGGCATGGACATCTACTCCTGGATGTTTAATGCATGTGAAATCAATCTAATACACATACAATAGATTTGTGCACATTAAAACATTTCTAATGCACATAAAAATGACTGCCTGAAATAAACTCAAAAGTCTAGAAATTGGGAAAGAGTTTTAAAAAATCTTAAAAACAAGTCAAAAAGGTTTGCCTGTCACGTATCCCTAGTGTGTGGGTACGGTAAACCCATTTCATTTTTAAGGGGTTATATATGCACCTAGCTTCCCTTTGAAAATTAGGTAGAAGGTCTGTGAGTAAAAGGCACCCACCTATGCCACAGACAAGTTCAAAATTGTCCCTGAATGCTATTAGTAGATGTACTTATAAGGGCCCTATTTACTAAAGTGGAGTGGAGGAGTGGCCTAGTGGATGGGGCAAGGTACTTCAGGCCAGAAGGTCGGGGGTTCAAATCCCACTAGAGGACAGCAACTTTGGGCCGGAAGGACTGGGGTTTCTAGTCCCATAGGTATTCCTTGTGGTCTTGGGCAACCCACTTAACCCTCCATAGCCCTTGTTTCCTGTAAAATAGTTATCTCCAAGTTATAATGCCCTGTTCAATGTAATTTCAGTTTGTTCAATGTAAACCACACTGATGCAGAATAGCACGGTATATAAGAGAATATAAATAAAGGTCTTCTCCCATTTTGTGTCTATGGGAAAAATGCTTAGTAAACAGGGCCCTTAATCTCTCCTCTGTTTCTTTTTCAATCTATAAATAAAAACATTAAACAAAAGCGATCCATAATATACAACAGGGATTTTTGCCTTATACATTTTTTCATTTTTCTTATTTCATCTTGACAGCTAGTAAACTGCTACCTGTATTTGTGTCATTTATAGCTATTTTTCCAGTCAGTCTTCCATATATGAGGGTTTTGAAGGTCTTGCTGAACTATAAAGAGCCTCTGTCTACTGTCCTATACTCACAACTACTAATAAACAGAAACCTCACTATATAACTTTAACTAATACAGAGTTCTAATAGCCATATTAGTTGTAGCTAAAATTAAAAGATTTATATGTGATATCTTACTTATAAAGTAATATAAAGGGTAATTTTAGAAAAAAAGTCATCAGGATTGCGAGGACAAGAAGAGAACTATATTTAGCCTAATTTATAAACACATATAGCACAGTTACTTACCTGGAACAGGTGATCTCTGGGAACAGCAGGAATAAGTCTTCACATATGGGGTACATCGGTACCGATGGAGCCTGCGCGGGAACGCTCCCCAGCTTCCCAAAAAGGAAAGCTTTTGGGAGCATCCCACAGCGCCTGCGCGCTGCCTTCCCGCCTTTCCTAACTGCCTCTCCTCAGTTCGAGTTTTAAAGCTGAGACAAAAGAGAGAGAGAGGAAAGGAAAGACAGATAGAGAGATAAAACTCCTAGGGGAGGTGGGAGGGTTGTGAAGACTTATTCCTGCTGTTCCCAGAGATCACCTGTTACAGGTAAGTAACTGTGCTATCTCCAGGAACAAGGAGGAATGAGTCTTCACATATGGGGACTCCCTAGCTAAGATGCCTGGGAGAACCCCAAGGATATGAGACCCTGGGAAGGGTTCTACCTCCTCCTATGGATCTCAGGCATCTATCCAGGGATGGAGGGTAGGAGTTGATTAAGAATGGAACAGGCGTTTGAGAACAGCCTGACCAAACAAGGCATCCCGGCGGGAGTCCTTGTCCAAGCAGTAATGGGCTGTGAAGGTATGAACCGAGGCCCAGGTGGCTGCTCGACAGATCTGGTCGATGGACACAGAATTTAGATGAGCCATAGAGGCGGCCATGCCCCTCACATTATGAGCTGTGACATGGCTCTCCAGAGAAAGGTTCTTACTCTGGTAGGCGAAAGAAATACACTGAGCAATCCAATTGGACAGTGTCCTCTTAGAGACTGGAAGTCCCAAATGAGAGGGATCAAAAGCAACAAAGAGCTGGGAAGACTTTCTATGTTGCTGTGTTCTTTGTAAGTAAAAGGCAAGAACTCTTTTACAATCCAGAGTATGAAGATTCTTCTCTGCACTTGATGCATGAGGAGCTGGAAAAAAGACAGGTAAATATACCTCTTGATTAAGATGATAAGGTGAGACCACTTTAGGCATAAAGTGTGGATTGGTCCTAAGAACTACCTTATCATGATGGAACCATGTATAAGGTGGATTAGCCACTAAGGCCTGCAGCTCACTGATGCGGCGAGCTGAGGTGACTGCAATGAGGAAAATAACCTTCCAGGAAAGAAATTTCAAGGAGGTGGTGGCTAAGGGTTCAAAAGGAGGCTTCATAAGCTGACCAAGAACCAGATTTAAATCCCATGCCACCGGAGGAGGCCTAATGGGAGGTCTAGTTAAAGTTAGGCCTCTTATGAATCTTGCAATAAGAGGTTGTCCATTGATAGGCTTAAGGGATGCTGCAATAGCATTCAAATGGACCCTTACTGAATTTGTCTTAAGGCCTGCATCGGAAAGATGCAGGAGGTATTCCAATAGAGAATTCAAAGGTAGTGCTAGAGGGTCGAGACTCCTTTCAGCACACCAAATGGAAAATATTTTCCATTTAAAAGCATAGGAACGCCTAGTGGAAGGTTTTCTGGAAGCATGGAGGATATCCTTCACTTGTTGAAAAAGATTCCAGCTTTGAAGGTCTAGGCCTTCAGTAACCAAGCTCTCAGGTGAAGGGACTTAGGGTTTGGGTGCCACAAAGTCCCCTCCTCCTGGGACAGAAGGTCTGGAGCAGCTCCCAAGTCCAGAGAGGGGGCTTGGAAGAGATGCAGAAGTAGAGGGTACCACACTTGGCGTGGCCAGCGTGGAGCTATGAGGATCATAGATCCTTGATCCCTCTGGAGTTTGAACAGAGTCTTGGCAATCAAGGGAATGGGTGGAAAGGCATACAGAAAACCCTGACCCCAGTGAAGGAGGAAGGCATCCTTGGCCTGAACTCCCTGACACGGAATTCTGGAACAGAACCGGGGAAGTTTGGCATTCCATGGACTTGCAAAGAGGTCTATGTCCGGGGTTCCCCATTCTTGGAAGATTCTGAGTACCTGATCCAAGTGCAAGGACCATTCGTGTGGGAGCAGAACTCGACTGAATCTGTCTGCCCAAGAGTTTTGGATTTCTGGGAGGTATACTGCCAGAAGATGGATTTGATGCTCTCTGACGAAGGCCCACAATCTTAAAGCTTCGTTGCGAAGCGACAGAGAGCCAGTTCCTCCTTGCTTGTTTATGTAAAACATGGCTACTTGATTGTCCGTATGAATGAGGACTGTCTTGTAGCTGAGCAGGGTATGAAAGACCTTGAGAGCTAGAAAGACTGCTCGAAGCTCCAAGAGATTGATATGAAGAAAGGTCTCCTGTGGGGACCAAGTGCCTTGAGTGGAGAGGTCTTGTAGATGAGCTCCCCAACCTGTTTGGGAGGCATCTGTTGTGAGAGTTGCTTGGGGCAACAACTGTTGGAAGGGGGACCCCAGCAACAGATTCTGAGTGGACATCCACCACTGGAGAGACCAAAAGAGACGTTTGGAGGTTGCTATTTGGTCTGAGAGAGCTCCTGATGCTTGAGTCCACTGGGTGGACAAAGTCCATTGGGCTGCTCTCATATGTAGGCGAACATAGGGTACCACATGCACTGTGGTAGCCATGTGGCCTAGCAGTTGTAGCATCTCCCGGGCAGTTAAGTGGCTCTTTGACTGAACCTGAGAGGCTAACTGCACTAGACGTTGGCAATGAGCCTGGGGAAGATAGGCTCTTGCAGTGGTGGTGTCCAACCAGGCCCCTATGATTTCTAGGGACTGAGTAGGGGTGAGCTGAGACTTTGGGAGGTTTACAACAAGTCCCAGATACTGCAGAATGCACCTGGTGGTGTTCAGGGAAATTTGAGCTTCTGACTGGGATGGAGCTCGGATGAGCCAGTCGTCCAGATATGGGAAGACAAAGATTCCCAGAGTGCGCAGAAATGCAGCCACTATTGCCATGCATTTGGTGAACACTCTTGGAGCAGAGGCCAGACCAAAAGGAAGGACTCTGTGTTGGTAATGTTTTCCCTGGAACAGAAAACGTAGAAATTTTCTGTGGGATAGATGGATGAGTATATGAGTGTACGCATCCTTGAGATCTAGAGAACAAAGCCAATCCTGACTCTGTAGGTATGGAAGGAGAGTGCCTAAAGAGAGCATCTTGAACTTCTCCTTGTATAGAAATTTGTTCAATTCTCGGAGATCTAGAATAGGTCTGTATCCCCCTGTTTTCTTTGGAATGAGAAAGTAGGGGGAGTAAAAACCTGACCCCTGTTGAAGAAGAGGAACTTCTTCTATGGCCCTCTGGGCCAGAAGGGAGGTTATCTCCTGATCCAGAAGGTCGAGGATTGATGTGGGAGAATTGAAATGTCTCACCATGGTGTAGGGAGGAAGGTCTGAGAAATGAAGTTTGTAGCCCTCTCTGATGATGGAGAGGGTCCACTGCTCTGATGTGATTTGCTCCCATCTGGGAGCAAAATGAGCTAACCTTCCTGGAATGGTGAGGGGTTCTGGCTGTTGTAGAGCCAGAAAGGTTAAGTTCTCTAGTATCAAGTCAAAAACCCTGAGGGGCTTGGGACTGCTGGGTTGCAGCAGCTCCTGCAGGTTTAGGCCTAGCCTGTTTAGGTTGCTGACGCTTAGTAGCAAAGCGACCTGTAGAAGATTGTTGACCAGAAGTGGAAGGAAATCTGCCCTTCTTGTAAAAAGATTTTTTAAAAGATTTTTTCTTGGCTGGAGTGGAGGTAGACTTAGAAAGTCTATCCAGAGCAGCATTTTCTGCATCCATTTGAGTGACTTTAATTTGCCACTCTTTGCCAAATAGATTTTCACCTGTACAGGGCAGATTTCCTAAACCATCTTGAACCCAGGGTTCTAGATCAGAAGCCTGGAGCCAAGCAATTCTACGAGCAGCTATGGCAATGCCTGAGGCTCTGCTGGCACCTTCAAAAGAATCAAAGGCTGCCCTGTTGGAGAACTTTGAAATGTCGTGAGTATGCTTAAGCCAAAGAAGGAACTCATCCCTTTTCTCCTCTGGAATAAAAGGGAGAAAGTTGTGCAGCTTTTCTGCAACCTCCTTCAGAAACATGCCCATATAAAGGCTGTATGAATTGATTCTGGCAATAAGCATGCTAGCTTGGAAGATTTTTCTTCCAAAAGCATCCAAGGTCCTGCATTCTCTTCCTGGAGGGGTAGAAGAGTGTCTTTTGGTACTCTTTATCCTCTTCATAGCTGACTGCACCACAATGGAGTGGTGAGGAAGCTGAGTTTTTTGAAATCCAGGAGAAGGAGGGACACGGTACATAGTGTCCAATCTACGAGAATGAGGAGAAAGGGTGAGAGGAGTCTCGCACAAGTCAATTAAATGTTCTTGAAGAATTTCATGAATTGGCAAGGTGACAGCCTCTCTGGGAACCTTAGAGTATCCCAAAATATCTAATTTTTTTGCTCTAGGTTCTTTTTCAGAGGTTACTGAAATAGAGAGTCCTTTAGCTACTTCTACTATGAAGTCTTGAAAGGACAAATCCTCTGGAGGAGACATTCTCCTCTTTGGAGAAGAGGGCTCTTCAGGAAGAGTAAGAGATACTTCAGGAAAGTCATCTGATGTATCGGAATCATCAGAAGACTCGAAGTATCGTCTGTTGGCTTCCAAGGATCGATAAGCGTATCGACCGGTATCCACATCGGGCGTACCCGGAACCGGATCGGTACCGGGAAAAGCCCTGGAACCGGGAACTGGAACCGGTATCCTGGTCGATGTGGATGCCCTGGATACCGGTATTGGTTGTGGTACCGGAACCGGAGTCGATACCTCTTGCTGCGGTACCGTGGGCGTCGCAGCCTTAATAAAAGCCATTATGGCCTGCTGCATGGATTGAACAGTATGATCCATAGACGCCACGACTGCCTGGATGTCGGTACCGGAAGAGTGTGCCGGTACCCCAGAGCAGTCCAACAGGTGATCGGTCGAGGCCGTGCCATCGATGTCAACCTGTAACCCCATACGAAGAGCTTTGGAAGCCGGAGCTTCCCGCCGGGGTTGTTTGGCTGGGGCAGGGTCCTCAGGGTCAAGCCCAGGGACATCTCGATACTTAGAGGGAGATTTGCCCTTTGAGGACCTGCCGGAAGAATGTTTGGTTACCTGAGATCCATCAGGAGAGGAAGACCTGGATGATGTCGATGCTGGAGTATCTGTGGAAAACAGCATATGAAACTTGGCTGCTCGGTTTTGTAAGCCTCGTTTAGACATCAGAGAGCAGGACTGGCAATCCGGAATGGAGTGGTCAGGCCCGAAACATTTGAGACACCATTCATGGGTGTCGGTAACTGAGATGGTACCGCTACACTTGGTGCATTTTTTAAAACCAGAAGCTGGTTTCTCCATGAGGGAGAATTTTCTCCAGGCCTAGAGGCCTAAAGAGGAAAATACACCAAGTGGGGAAAAGAAGAATTTTTTTTTTTTTTTTTTTTAAAGAAAAGTAAGAAAAAAGACCGGTGGTACCGGTCCGGAGTCGGGGAAGGCAGACACGCGACCAAAGAAACAAATTAAAATAAGAACTTCTTCAGCGGTGACAGGAACACGACCTGCTGGCTCCGCGGAAAAAGAAGAACTGAGGAGAGTTGGTAGGAAAGGCGGGAAGGCAGCGCGCATGCGCTGTGGGATGCCCCAAAAGCTTTCATTCTGGGAAGCTGTGGAGCATTCCCGCGCAGGCTCCGTCGGTACCGACGTACCCATATGTGAGGACTTATTCCTGCTTGTTCCTGGAGATTATTGAGTGACAGTGAACGCTATTAATAACATTTCACCTAAAACAAACTTTTAAAAGAGAAACAAAACATAGAAAAATCCTTCAAACGACATGGGAAACTAAACAAAATAAAAATGTAAGTCTGCACACTACTAATAAATGAGAAGAATAGGTCTGACTGCACATATTTTATAAATTACAGAGAAAAACAATGACTCCATTACGCTCTACCCAAATACCATCCCAGAACACGCCTATATCAAACTTCTGTGCAATTTTACAGGTTGTTGTCATTGTGCATACTTGAATACATCAGGTAACTTTAGAAATATTTTAAGCATACATAGTGGCATTATCGTCATGGTGGATAGCAGTAGATAAACAATAACTGGCACATCCAGTCTGTCCTCTTATTTTTCAACCAAAGAGGTTTCAACCATAGAGGTTCTTTTTTTTGGAATTATAAAGACCATACTTTGAAATATTGTGGATAGTTTTGCATGAATTAACTTACAAATTAGCATGCATACTATTGATTTGCATGCATTAAACAGTTCTAATATGCATAAGCATTGTTTATTAAAAACAATATCTGAAACAAACTGGGGAAAAAATCCCAGATATTTTGGGAAAAATCTGAAAATGTTTTGCTTGTGCACATCCCTAAAAATGGCTTTTAAAATGATCAACTAGCATTCATTTGCAGAAAATGTAGCATACCCGTTGATATACAAACAAAATATAGAGCTCTGTTTTTTAAAGGTTCTCTCTTACTTTTTTCCTATGGGCAAAATGCTTTGTAAATAGGCCTTTAGAGTGTGCATAAAAAAATCTTCCCATAGTACGTGCTCCTGTTATCATGTACAGAAACAAAAAAAATGTATTTGCTGAATAGCATAAACAAAAAAGATTAATACAAATACAAGTTCGGTTCGGGAATCCCAACCAAACATATTTGGATTGATTTAATGTATGGATGTTCCATCTGAATATTTCACACTAAACTGAACCTACAACTGAACCATATGTCATCTCCTGACTCGTCCTACTTGCTGTAAAGAATCTAAAAGTAAGCTTGGCATGTGAGGTTTATTTACCAGCAGTGAGAATAAAGTAGCAGACGTGTAATATGTCAGCAAAAGGAGGTTAAGTGAGAAAGTAGGTCCTGGAGAACAGAAGACTGACATGATTGCCTGCCCTTTATGTTAGGAAACCAAACCAGAACCATGGATGTTGTAGGAAGAACTTGTTTATTGGTAATTAACCAGCCAGGCCAAACACAGGCAGTGTTTCGCAACACCTTCTTCAGGGGCACATTGGCTAAACATTCAAATATTAAAAACATTAAAAATGATAACAAATATGAGCTTGTACATTGATATTAAGAATGATATGAGAAATAATAATATAATTGAGGGACTAAGAATGATGAATAAAAACACATAAACTGTAAAACGTATGAAACTAAATTATGAATTACTTATAAAACACATAAATAATCCATAAAAACAAAACAATGGAGCTATGGGTGGAGCATTATAAACATATATATGCTTAGGTACACCTTAAACCTATAAAGATAATAAAAATTATATACATTTATAAGATATATCATAAATAATTAATAACATTACTTAAATTAAATAAATAAATAATTAATAACATCTTACTAATTAATAACATATCTTTGAAGCAGTGAAATAATAGTGAACTAAAAACCAAAATTCATAAAAACTCAAATCCGAACTGTCAGGAGTGTGACAACGAGCAAAAGGAACCATTTAAAACCCAAAAGGGGAGAGGGACCATGGAAGAATAATGGTGCAATCGTAAAAGGTGTATTAAAAAAGTTGTATTCAAAAATAATAAATATTGATAAATAACCGTAAAAATCTCTGAGAAAATATATTTGAAACATTAAAACCATAAGAATAGAAAATAATAAAACCGGAAAGACAACAAAGAGAAGGGGAATAGAGAGGGGGATATAAAATACATGCCTGTTCCTGGAACCTATTTGTATGGTCTTGATGAATATCCAGATAGTCTAACCCAGACTGTACAAAAAACAATGTAATATGTATTTATTACAAATGATGAAATAAAAACCACTCAAGGAATATACGTATAATTCATGGGTATTTTGTATGTTCAAATTTGTTTTTTATTTTTTATTTTGTTTATTCGGAATATACTCCATGAATGAATAAGTGCTTCTGTTTAGACCCTGTACATAACTGAGATTGACTGGCGCTTCACAATTCAGGGTTTCTTTTAAATCTTGAAAGCTTTGATACATAACTACACATACTTAGTCCCTTGACACTGTTTGAGGAGAATGTTTACAAATGTATTGATAGTGATGTATTTCACAAAAGGTCAGTTTACATCGATTGCAACAATCTTCTTAAGATAGATTCTGATGTAAGAATCTAATGTGTTTATGACAGGTGAGATTTGTGAGGTGTCCCAGATAAACAAAATAAAAAATAAAAAACAAATTTGTTTACATCAATTCAAACAATTCCTGTATCAAGACAGATTTTGATGTGAGTCCCTCAGTTTTATTGATAGATGACATTTCAAGGATCGTTTTAACAATTTATTATAGTTAACTTATCTATTCCCACGTGGTCGAGGTTAGGCATAGTCATTTTGAACATTTTGTTGTCTTTCCGGTTTTATTATTTTATTATTTTCTATTCTTATGGTTTTAATGTTTCAAATATATTTTCTCAGAGATTTTTATGGTTATTTATCAATATTTATTATTTTTGAATACAACTTTTTTAATACACCTTTTACGATTGCACCATTATTCTTCCATGGTCCCTCTCCCCTTTTGGGTTTTAAATGGTTCCTTTTGCTCGTTGTCACACTCCTGACAGTTCGGATTTGAGTCTTTATGAATTTTGGTTTTTAGTTCACTATTATTTCACTGCTTCAAAGATATGTTATTAATTAGTAAGATGTTATTATTTATTTATTTAATTTAAGTAATGTTATTAATTACACAGGTACACTACCAAAAAACTGCCTCCAGTTTTGCAACTGATTCCTATAGATTTTGGGGTGCTGAATCCAGGAAAAATAGCCAAAATGTTCCATCACGTCACGTTTTCTTGCAAAATTAGATTTCTTACCCATATAAGGAATGTTCACATAATTTCTTTTTAGCCGACTGCAGTTTATTTTCTTTGCCCAAAATAGAGGTTGTAATGGTTAACTAACTAGAAATACTCCCTCATGATATTTTAGAGTGTTTTGTATTCATTTTATACATTAACAGGACAATTGGGAGGCGGGGGGCTAAATCCAGTACTCGCGCTGGCGCATGTTCTTTCCTGTTCGCCTCGCCTCGTTCGCTCGCTCAAACACGGTGGTTGCGACATGAACGTTCCTATCAAATTTCAGTTTCTTGCAAGTTCATTATTACCTTTTGTTTGCTCAGTCGTAATCCAGCTTTATTCCGAAGTGGTTCACTACAGTTGTAGTTTGCAGTGCTGTGTATTTGTGATGGCTCACAGAGCCAGAGGTTGCGTCAACTCTCCGGACAGTTTTTGTTTTATTTGTGGGGAATATACCGTGAAAAAGCGGCAGAGGAACATTTCTGCATTTATTAAAAAATTATATTTCGCCTATTTCGGTTTGAAGTTAGGCGATCAAGACAAACCGTGGGCTCCTCACAAAGTGTGCAAGACATGTGAGGAAGATCTACGCTTATGGATGAAAGGTAAAAAACAAGCATTTCGTTTCGGAATACCTATGATGTGGCGTGAACAAAGAGACCACAGCAGTGACTGCTATTTTTGCTCTTGCATTGTGAAGGGATACAACTTAAAAAATAAGAACGTAATAAGTTACCCCAACCTTCCCTCAGCAATTAGGCCTATGCCTCATAGCAACGAAGTACCTGTGCCTGAACCACCAAAATCTTTGGATCATATTTGTGTGGACGGTTCTGATCATGATGAGACTCATCAGATGGCTTTTCCCGATGAGTCCAGTACTTCCGAGTTTGAAACTGAACCAGATCCGAAACCTGAACTTTTCTCTCAAGCTGAATTGAATGATTTAGTCCGGGATTTAGGACTCCCAAAAGATGCTGCCCAACTGCTAGGTTCTCGGCTTAAACAGAAAAATCTATTGTCACCAGGAACAACTTTTTATTGGTACCGCAAACACGAGACACAATTTTTGAAGTATTTCAGCAAAGAGGAAGATTTGGTATTTTGCAGCAATATATACGGAGTGATGGAAAAGTTTAAACTCAAGTATGATCCTGCTGAATGGCGGCTGTTCATTGATTCGTCAAAAGACAGCATAAAAGGTGTTCTTCTTCATAATGGCAACACATTCGCTTCAGTTCCTATTGCTCACTCTGTTATTCTCCAAGAAAAATACGAGAATTTGGCCCTGATTCTTCAGAAGATTCGTTATGATGAGCATAAGTGGATGATTTGTGGAGACTTTAAAATTCTATCCATGCTATTAGGGCAGCAATCCGGTTTCACCAAATATCCCTGCTTCCTTTGCTTGTGGGATAGCCGGGCCCGCGACCTACACTGGGGGAAAAAAGACTGGCCAAATCGGGAGTATTTGAGACCCGGTGAGAAAAATGTTCTTCATGAGAGCTTGGTACCTCGTGATAAAATTCTATTACCACCTCTCCACATTAAGTTGGGTCTCATTAAGCAATTCATCAAGTCCCTTCCAAAAGATGGTGAGTGCTTTCGGTACCTTTGCTCAAAGTTCCCCCGACTTTCTGAAGCAAAGCTAAAGGAAGGAGTGTTTGTTGGCCCTGATATAAGGAAACTCATTTCAGATGGAGCATTCGCTGAAACGATGTCTGAGAAGGAAAAAGAAGCCTGGGATTCCTTCAAGGATGTTGTTCTCAAATTCTTGGGGAACAGGCGGGATGAGAACTATAAGGATATTGTTGCCAGGATGCTCAATGCCTTCAAAGAACAAGGCTGTAACATGAGCCTGAAAGTCCATTTCTTGCACTCCCATGTGAACTACTTTCCCGAAAACTTGGGGGCGTACAGTGAAGAACAAGGTGAAAGGTTTCACCAGGACATCAAGGACGCAGAGAGAAGGTACCAAGGAAGATGGAACACCACTATGATGGCTGATTTCTGCTGGTTGCTGCTGCGGGAAACCCCAGATGAAAAATACGCCAAGCAGCGCACCAAGAGAAGCATTCGAGGGAAGAGGAAACGGGCCCACCAGGAGATTGATTGACCCAAGAATGACTTTAAAATCTAAACTGTGTTGACAAATATCGTGTTTTTACTAAACTTTGAAATAAAAATTTGCTAGTTACCACCACAGTGTCGGATCTCATTTATTAGAATTTTATTTTCACACCATCGGGTGTTTGTCTTCATGTATTGCAATGGTGCGGTTTGCGTTTTCTATTCTTACATACATACCTGTACAACATTTTTTGCACATTTCTTTGCTTTGCTTTGTGTCTAACCTCGCTCTTATATGCTCAATGCTTGTGCACATGTATGTGGCTGTTTGAAGTGCAGACAATTTTGCTACCATCACAGTGTGTTTTGTTGACATTACTCTATTCTTATGTGCTGCCTTGTTACAATTTTCTTTATTCTTATTTGAATAACTACTAAACAATTAGTATAAAGAATTCATCCAAGAAACTTTTATCTCGATCGCACTCAATCTGAAACGTTCACCTCAAACTGCTAACCCAATGTAGCAAAAAATCTGTACGTGATGGAGCAAATTGGTTACCAGATTTGGATTCAGCGCACCAAAAAACGTAAAAATCAATCGAAACATTAGAGGCAGTTTAAAAAAAAATTTTTTTAGTGTACCTGTGTTATTTATGATATATCTTATAAATGTATATAATTTTTATTATCCTTATAGGTTTAAGGTGTACCTAAGCATATATATGTTTATAATGCTCCACCCATAGTTCCATTGTTTTGTTTTTATGGATTATTTATGTGTTTTATAAGTAATTCATAATTTAGTTTCATAAGTTTTACAGTTTATGTGTTTTTATTCATCATTCTTAGTCCCTCAATTATATTATTATTTCTTATATCATTCTTAATATCAATGTACAAGCTCATATTTATTATCATTTGTAATGTTTTTAATATTTGAATGTTTAGCCAATGTGCCCCTGAAGAAGGTGTTGCGAAACACGGCCTGT
The DNA here is from genome assembly GCA_033557465.1 of Ichthyophis bannanicus. Lineage (NCBI taxonomy): Eukaryota > Metazoa > Chordata > Amphibia > Gymnophiona > Ichthyophiidae > Ichthyophis > Ichthyophis bannanicus. The sequence continues at coordinate 727,011,947 of CM066036.1, read as the reverse complement.
GTCGGGCCTGGCTGGTTAATTACCAATAAACAAGTTCTTCCTACAACATCCACGGTTCTGGTTTGGTTTCCTATCTTGGTACGTGGAACACTGCTCCCTTGTTGGTACCTGCCCTTTATGTTAGTCAGGTTCTTCAGAACAGTGTGAGGAAAGAATGAAGAATGAATGAGGTGACAGGAAGAAATCTGATTACACTGACTCAAACAAAATGAAATTTGTTTAAACCACTCTCCTTTACACACACATACTCAGAGACACCCACAATAACCATGTGACATATGCACCAGTAAGATTGCAGGACACCGTCTTCTGGTGGTTCAAATCTGACAGAAATAAAGTCTGCACGCAAGACAAAATAATTTGTCAGATAACAGAAGCCTACGAAGCTCAGAATGCTGTTCAGTCTCAATCCTCTGAATTCCTAACAGTGCCAATGACAGTAAAAAAATAAATATGTCAATAAAAGTGTTTGTCTTTTCTGTCCCTGGGAACGTTTTCTTCTCATACGTGATAGGGAAGTGCACTTGCTAGTGACTTGGCCCTGGGAATATTGAGCCCTTGAAGGAGTCCTCCAGTTTCCAGGCTAGACAGAGGAAGGGACAGCGCCCTCATAAAAGATGATCTTCAAGGCCAAGTATCTGAATTCCCATGGTCTTTACAGTTATGCCAGCGTAAGCAATCTAAACTCTGTCCATTCAAACACCACTACGGATGTCTTGCATGTCATATAGTGTAGAATAATGGCACACTTATGTGTACTGAATGTCTATAAGAATTTGTAGAAAAAATGTATGTTGATTATAGTTAGGTACGTAAAAAAAAATATGGTCAAATGTATTCATCCTCACAGAGCTTTCACAGTTTAAGTCTGGAGTAACTATTGATTTACCTAAGTGGACATGTTGGATTTAATTGTGTAATTTATGCAGTTGAACAGTCTTGTCTCCTGTACGTGACCTTTATTTTTTATACCCTCTGCAGTTAGTCAAGTGTTCTAAAGCATGTACATTATCTAGTTATTATTACCTGGTCATAGGCAATTATTATTGTACAGCTAGCAATTGCATGTTAAATAGCATGGAGAATTAGAACAACAAGCTCAGTAACCCTCATTAGAACATGATGTTCTTTGAAAACACACTAATTTTGGCATTTTCAAGCTAATGCTTGCAGGTCTGCAAACCGTGTTAATGCCTTTGACTATCAGGCCCATTGCTTCTCTGTAATACAGCAGTTAGGGAATTGTACCTTTCAAACTGTCCTCCCTTCTCATCTCCTCTCTTAGCCACAGACACACAGAGACCCAACACAGGCACAAACACACAGATACACATTATCTGCTACTTCAACCCCCATATACATGCACAGGCACACACAGATGCAGACATGCATGAATACACACACACACACACATTCTCAGGCATGCATACATAAACATGCAGGTATGCACAATGCACACATACACCAGTCACTCATACACATATACAGATAGCCATATACAAATAAATAAGATACAGACATGCACACCTATACAAAAAAACCACACACAAACATGCACACAAAATACGTACATGTCGATTTTGGATCACCCTCCCTCCTTCAATTGTCATATATTTACAGATGCTTTCACTTCTACATCCCAGGAGGCAACTACATGGACTTTCTAAAATGTGCCCTCACATGTATAACCTCTTATTAGAAAAGAAGCAAGGCAATTTCTGTTACCTTGAAACAATGTCTCCCTAGGATTGAATTGTAAAATGCATTCTTTGAAATATGTTGACAGTGCCATTTAATGATTAGATGTATTAATCACACTTGGTTTCATTTTATTATTTCTTTCCAAACCAATGTAATGTTTGGTGACGGCTCCATTCTAAGAACCCCTCTTTTCTCACCTCCAGGTCAGAGACACACAGAAACAAAACACAGATACAAACAAGAGCACATACAGAACCCGATTCTGGAAGGGGCACGTCTGGGCCGTCCAGAAGGCCCCCTGCAGGATAGGCCCATTTGGACCTGATTCTGAAACGCAGGAGATAAACATTCCCGCAGCTGTCAGAATCTGGCCCAAGAATGACCTTCCCATGGCTCCACCTACCTACAGCCTCAGACCCCTGAGTCTCCACCACCTGACCCTGAGAGGGTCCGCTGGGTCATGGATTGGGCAGCGGGGACTCACCCTCCATGTCCCGGAGCTCCTGTGGGGGGCTCCTGGGCTCCAGGGGGCTGCCAGCCATGTATGGGGGTCACCCTGCTCTTATTCCATCTCAGAGGTGGTATGAGCAGGGCATCCCCACGGCAATCCCCAGATGTACAGGGCTATACTGGAATCAGCTCTATATGTCCGGGTGCTGGCTCCACCCTCTCTGCACCCCATCACACCTCTGTCTATGGCAGCACACAGAGTAGCTCTGTGCATACAGCGGGGGATGAAGGCGGAATACTAGCAAAGCAGATAGCAGGGTAGCACATCTCGCCTCCCATTCAACCAATTTCTAACCCAGTCAGGCGCTTTAGGGATCATAACTAGGGTGCTCAATTTGTCTATAAGTCACCTATGTGGAACGATGTCAAAGGCTTTATTAAATCTAAGTATACCACATCTAGGGTTTTCCTTCGGTTCAACTCCCTGGTCACTCAGTCAAAGAAATCAATCAGATTTGTCTGACAAGACCTGCTTTGGTAAACACATGCTGCCTCAGATCCTGCAGTCCAATGGATTCCAGAAACCTCACTATCCTCCCTTTTAGCAACATTGCCAGTAATTTACTCACCTCAGAGTTTAGACTAACCAGCCTGTAGTTTTCTTTTTTTTTTAATATTTTATTTCTGAATTTTCAACAATAAACCAAGCAACATGCTTGTACAGAAAATTGTGCACATTAGGCAATTTCAAAAAAGAAAAAGAACATTATGTAAAGAAAACCACAGTGACACATAATAGTCCCCAATAAAGAGGGAGAGAGGCTGATAAGGAAAACACACACAGGGGAGGAGATCCCCGTGTATATGCAAACTCTAAGGTAAAAAATAAGGAAATAAGCATAGTGACAGAGAAGGAGGAACATGTCCAAAAGTGAACGCTAGGGCACCTTATGCAGGGGAAGATGTTACAATATGAGTGCTAAGAAAGGTGGATAAATCGCCAGGCTGAAAAAATACATATTTTTGAGACTTGTGTACCACAATACATTTGCAAGGAAACCTCAACAAAAAGGAAGCTCCTAACTGAAGAACCCCAGGTTTTAATAATAAGAAAGCCTTACGCCTTCTCTGGGTGTCTCGAGCAATTTCAGGGAAGATAGAAACCTTTTTTCCCATGAACAAAACATTTCTCTTTTTATAATACAACTTAAGAAGCCAATCTCTGTCCGAAGACAACGCAAGAGTCACCAACAAAGTGGAAACCTCAATATCTTCTTCTTGAGGGGACCGAAGCAATGCTGATACATCCAGCGAATCCATCTCCAACACACCAACTATGCGTTTCCCCTCCTTTTTACCAGCAGGAAGAAAATATGCTTTCGAGACCGGGGGAATCAAATCAGAAGGTATCATTAGAGACTCTTGAAGATACTTCTTAAAAATCTCAACTGGTGCTACCGCAGGAATAACAGGAAAATTCAGCAAACGTAGATTTGAAGCTCTGGCAGCATTTTCCAGGATCTCTAATTTCCCTTTCAAAACCTTATTATTTTTCATCAATGACTCAGTCAGACCAGAGACCTGTAAAAGTTTCTGGTCATTAGCAACTACTTGTTTCTTCATTTCCACAGAATCCACAGTCAATTCATTAACATTACTCTCCACCTTAGCTAAGTTAGAGAAAGACACAGTCAATTGTTGATTTACAACATGGGAAAGTTGATTGATGGCTTCCCAAATATTCTCAAGAGTCACCTTAGCCGGACGAACAAGCTCAATCAGCGGGGGACTCACAGTAACAGGAACTCGAATCTCTTTATTCCTTCTAGCAGCCTCAACCACCGAACATAAGGCGCCGACCTCCTCAAGATGCTGTTGTTGTTGTACTTCGCCAGGAAAAAACCGTCTGGCTATCAGGCCCGGTCAATGCACTACCAGCAGCAAGCTTCCGTGCGCCCCACACCGGCGTCACAGCGACCACCTGCTCAGGCGTCCCTGCAGATCCGCGCTCTGAAGTGCTGCTCGATAGAGCCGGGACTGCAGGAGGGAAGCGATCATCTGGGGAGAGAGAGATCTCATGAGCGGAAGCCGCCGAACTCTCCTCAGCCGGCGTGACCAAGTCCTGTCGAATCTCCCCTTTCTGTTCCTCAGTGAGCCGTACAAAGCGATCCATTGGGCCAGAAACGGCAGGTACGGACTCTGTGGGGAGAGCTCGAGGTTTGCCCTTACGTTTAGGCATGCTGCTCACACAAACGCCGCCGCCATCTTAGAAAGGCCCCTCCCCCGAAGCCACTCACCAGCCTGTAGTTTTCAACCTCATTCTTACTTCCACTTTTGTGTAAAGGGACCACATGTGCCTTTCTCCAGTCCTCTGGGACCACTCCCGACTCTAAAGAAGCATTGAAATGACCAGACAGTGGAGCCACTAGAATGTCCCCAAGTTCCTTCAATATTCTTGGATGTATCCCATTTGGTCCCATCATTTTGTCTGCTTTTAGACAAAGACTATATAATGAGGCTGCTGGATATTAATGCTGATTGATACATTTTGATAAGTTTAACTCTTCGGGTGCTTGTCAAAGGGATGATATTCTATTTAATGTTTAGATAAGCCCAATAATCAACTTTTTTTTCTGAAAGGATTATATATTTCCAACTTACATTGAATTACTTTATTTACTTATGTCCATTTGTTATACCACTGTTCGACCAAAAGTTGACATGAGCACAGTATATATAATTAAAACTGATCAGACTTAAAAACAAGACAATCTACAAAACAGGAACAATCTACAAATGTCAGAACCCTGCATACAAGAACATTTAGAAAAATCAAACATCAAACCTATGGAATGGCCTGTCAAAACAACAAAAGAACTGGAAAGCAGGTTAAAATGAGCCCCAAACTATAAAAGCCCTGGCCCAGATGGAGTGACCAACATTTGGCTCAATATAGTAAACATCATTCCACCAAGACCTGGCAAACTGCAAAAACTAAATGATCAATCAGCTGAACTTAACACCACAATGGCTTATAACAGGAAGAACATTTCTCCTTCCAAAGGGTGACCCAAGTAACATTGCCAAAAACTACAGATCAATTTATCTACCTGCAAACTATCAGCTGTTCACTGTAATAGATGCAGACAGAATATATGATCACATTGAGTCTAATAATATCATAGCAAAAGGGCAACAAGAGGGGAGCATATGGAATCAAAAACCAGGAAACGTTAAGTAAGGCTATCATAGCCAGCACTAAGAAATGCAGAAATCTCAATATAGCATGAATTGATTATAATAAAGCATTTGACATCGGCCCACACACTTGAATAGTAAATTGCCTTGAAATGTATAAGATAACACCTGGTTTGATAGAGTTCACTATGTTTGCCATGACATTGTGACAAACGACATTATTTTTTTAAGTATGAAGATGGTCAGTATATCATTCCTAACATCAAAATCCAAAGAGGAATATTCCCTGTCACCTCTTCTCTTTCGTATGATGTTTAATCCAGTGTATACTCTCATTAACTCTTTGGGATATGGATTTAACCTAAATCCTAAAGAAAGTAACAACCAAGAGGTAACATCCAATTTACTATTTGTAGACGACCCAAAGCTCTACAGTTCCAGTGACCAACAACTAGCAGAACAACTCCATATAGTGAAAAGCTTTTCTGATGAAATTAGGATAATTTTTGGTCTTGACAAATGTGTTAAGGCAACTTTTTTTTAGAGGGAAATTGAGCAAAATGGAAACATATCCCTGGCTGAGAGCTGTGACATCAAGGAACTTGAACTGGAAGACCTATATAAATAGCTCAGAGTAGAGGAAGGAATGGCACTCCTGCAGAAATTACTGAGAGAAAATATCAGTAAAGAATATTATAGAAGATTAAAATAATTATTGAAAAGTGCTTTAACATCATGGAATAAGATACAAACCATCAATTGGCTGGCAATTCCTGTACATCCATACAGCTTTGGGATTGTAGACTGGCCTCTTAAAGATCTTGAAAAACTGGATGTGCGTACAAGAAAACCCCTCCATGCCCATAAGGTAATTTAAAAGAATCAGTGTATGCCAAGACTGTACATCTCTAGAACTGAAGGAAGACTAGGCCTTATAGCAACTGATTACACAAACAGAACTATCATAGGCCTCCAGGCCTACCTAAGAGCATCACTAGAACCAAATATGCAAAAAGTGCTAAAATATGAAAGTAAACATCCAGAATCTATCTCCATCATCAAACTTAGACAAGCTTTCTGATGACTAGAAGGAATGAGTGAGAATCCACAAGCACACACAGGAAAAGAAGCAACAGAATTTGCAAAACAAAAGAAAAAAAACTCTTCAAAGAATTAAATCAGCAAACGAGGAAAAACAAGTGCAAATGCACAAATACAGTGGGAGAAACAAATTGTTACTCCAGGGACCTTTTATCAATCAAGAATGACCACATGAATGGTTGAAGAGAGGTGAATTGAAACTGAAGGATGAGAGATTGATAGTTTCCACCAAGGACAGCGGATTAAGGATGAGATAGTTTACAGTGAGAATTGAAAAAACTGGCAAAAAAGACATTTGTCAATTCTGTAAGAAAGACATGGACTCACCTCATAGCTGTCTATGAAGTTCTGATGGAGGAAAATTTATATATAGAAAGGCACAACAAAGTAGCAAGCTTCATACATTGGAAACTCTCTAAACACTGCAACATCATTGTGCCTGAAAAGCACTGGGATTATGACTCTAAGAAAATTACAGAGAATAAAGAGGTTAAGATCACCTGTAACATTTCCATTCTGATGGATAAGAATCTGGATGTGATGAAATCTGACATAATGGCAAAGGAGAAAAACATCAGAACTGCATTGATAATAGAGGGGTTACTTCCAAGTGATTATTTTGTGAATCATGTGGAGAGGGAGAAGATCCTGAAGTACCAAGAAATACATTCAGAGACCAAGAAAATGTAGCAGAAAGATAGAGAAATATTTCCCATCGTATTGGTAGCCACAGGCTTGATAAAGAAGAATTTCCAAGCACATCTTGACAAACTACCCATGTTACGAACTCCAGAAGGATGCTCTCTTTGGCACAATGGAAGTACTATACTGAATATTAGCAGTAAATCTGAGAGACTAAGATCATACTCCACATACTCTGGATTAGAAGTGAGGTTCATGACTGTCATGGTATGTGCAAAATTACCCCATTTGGAGAAATTGTTCTGAGACAATAATCAGCCAAACGATAATGTTAAAAACAGTACACATTAGGAAATAGGGAAAAATCTATTCAAGTGCAGTCTGAATAGGTCATAGGTGATCAGAAAAAGTGCATTGGAATAACCATGTTTTTAAGGCCTTTTGAATTTTTATATGAGGACTCTAAATGGAGGTCAATAAGTAGAGAATTCCAGAGGGTTTGGGCTGTACAAGTAAAAGCAGCATTCCAAATCCTTTTGTGTCTAACGTGATAGTGGGAAGGGTTCACCAGATTTGCTTGCTGCTTCTTGAAAAAACTACTCAAAAATAATTACATAGGGGCATGTTTACTGAAGTGTGCTCAGGTGGCACATATTAAGAAAGAAAACGGGCCCACGCTGTTGGGGAGGGGGGCATGTTGCCCCAGCAGTTAGTACACTATGAAGTACCTCAGCATGCTAAACCAGCAGTTGAATGCAAATGAGCTACTGGAAAACTGCACATGTAATTTTTTTCTATATACTATTTTGTAAACAAAATTGCCTTCACTTCATTGAAGTATTGTTAAACATTTGTGAAAACTACTGTATGAATCCACCTCAGTATAAAGGTTTCTACAAAAATAATTGTTAATGAACTGCTTTGCATGGTTTTGTAGTGCAGCAATTTATTAAAGGGGAATTTAAATAAACTTTCATACATATTGGAATTAATAGCACACAAAAAAGGAGCAGAAAGCAGACCAGAACTTGCAAGCAGAAAGCTTTTATTTCGGAAAGCCCAACTTTGCTAGGTTTCGGCAGTTAAGCCTTCCTCAGAAGTCAGACTCTCAAAATGTAAGTGTAAACACATCTGAAAGGATTGTATAACAGCTTTCAGTGTCTCAAGCCGCAAGAAACGGGCTGAAAACTGTTATACAATCCTTTTAGCTGTATGTTAAGTTTTGAGAGTCTGACCCCTGAGGAAGGCTTAATCGCTGAAACTTGGCCAATTGTGCTTTCTGTTATAAATGTTTTCTGCTTGCAAGGCCTGGGGTTCTGCTTACTAAACAGTGATAGCGGTGTTTGTGTGAAATCGGTGCCAGGGGCCCCATTGAATACAATGGAGCTGCAGCTCTGATTTCACACCATCACCACTATCACTGTTTTGTAAACACAGTCCCTCTTCTGCTTTCCACTCCTTTTTTGTGAATTTCATTGGACTGTGTAAATTTTGCTTCCCTCTTGTGGTTTTCATTTGGACATAATATTTAATAGCCCATTTTTTTTTTACTTCATGCCTACTGTTAATCTAGTTTTTCTTTATATTCTTAATTGGATTTCTATCAGGAATTTTAAGGGAATTACTTTAGAAGTCGTATTCATAATTTGCATGTGCATAATCAGGCATATACACATGTAAATGGAATCAATGTGTAAATGGCCATTTTAGAAAGGACTCTGTTTACACGTGAATATCCTTAGAATGTGGAAGTTACAGGGGTGCATGTTGGGGGTAAGGCTAGGGAGTGGCCTGGGTGGGTCAGAAATCTACACAAATAGTCCTTATATCATATAAAGGCACATTATATAAAGACTGTGTAGGTGCAGTCTGGGATGTCGGAGTCAAAACAACTGAAATTCTGTGGGAGGGGCAGGAGTGAAGGTGGGCACGTGTGTTTTGTAAAATGAGCCCATCTTCACCCTAAAAGAAAAAACATCTTGGTTACGTAGAAAAGACTTAGGGATGTGCAGAATTATACCCCAGACATGTGCAAGTTTTGAGGCAATTATCAGAACGTGCACATGTTTGATATGGGTAGCTGCGGGGGTGGCAACATAGATACTATAGGTCTGTGATGGCATCCTGAAATGGGCACATGTATCACTTACCACATACAAGTCCCCACCTTCCATTTTACAGAGATGTGCAGTGGCACAGCAGCTAGGAAAAGGCCCCTCAATTTACTGACATGCTCTTCTGAAGGAGTGAAAATTATTGAGAGGCATTCTCCTCTTCTCTGTACGGTTGCTAGGTTGCTGAAAAGAACACTTTTCAGATGGCTTTTCATTCAATCCTAGGAGCAGATATAGACAGGGATATGTTCAATGGCAGGTTTAGGGGTGTGGCACCATTCTCAAATTGGGCACAGCTGTATATCTTTTTCTGAAATCTCCTGACCCACCTTTGCCATGTCCCCGTGCAACAAAGACATGATCGCCTGGGGGATTTCTAAAATGGCTCTTGGGAGGTGGATGTGATTGATACATAAAATTTTTCAGACATGCACACACTCAGACATGTAGAGCATCCAAAATGACCAAAAATGTCCAAATTGGGATTTTCATGAAATCAAAACAAACTTAAATATCTTTTATATTACAACAAATAAAGGGGATGACTTGCATGGAGTGACGGATGCAATCCTAAACAAAGACTTAGAGGAGGGTCTGCAAGAAGCAGCAGGTACAACGATTCTAGCCACCTTACTGGGTAGACTAGATGGAGCATACTGGTCTTTATCTGCCATCATACGCTATGGGCTCCATTCCAATCGGGACATCCAGACCCTGTGCGCCTAATCGGTATCGGATGCCCACGGGGTCAGAATCACAACACGTACAGGCTGTCACGCCACCACCACTCGCCTCTAGCTTAGAGGGGTGTGGTTAATAGAGGAACTTTCTGCTATCTGCTTTTTCAGTTTTTTCTAAACTATTTCCCTGCAGTACCCTCTGGGAAATGTAGTCTTTGTTTAGCTGTATGGGTGCATCAGGCAAAAAGTTGTAGTTAGGCTCAAAGAGGTAAGGCAAATGACAGAAATGTATTTTGTACACAATGGTTCGTTCATACCACATACAGGATTAGGTGTTTAGGACTCTTTGAAGTAGAGCATTGTCCAAAAACAAATCCAAACACAAAATGCTGTTTAAAGGTTCTCTATAGTTCAGGATACACGGTCTTTAACAGCAAGGATATTGCATTCCCTTTTTAGCCTTGCTGGCTAAAGCACAAAAACAAAATCACATTTAAAGTCTGTGGTAGTTTAGCTTTTATTCAGCTTCAAACCTTTCCAAGTAACAAACATAATCCAGGGGCAAAAGAAAGCTTTGTTATAACAGCTACCTTAGCTTACCCCAGTGTCCTCATTCCAGCAGTAGGTGATTAACAAGCTTATCACAGTTTCAGGCTTGCTCCTTAGTCCCCGTAAACTTCCCCTTTACAAACACGTGGGAATCACGGTCACACTGCTTATGGACTATGGGTACCTTTTCCTGGAAGAGTTTCTTTCAGGACTGGCTTGCTTTCTCTACGTTCCCAGGTTTAAAGCTTGGCAAAAGGAACAGTCCATGGGAGTGTCCTCATCATTCAGCTTTACCTCGGGCTCTCCCAGCTGCATAGGTTCTGACTCCCCGTCCTGCTCACAGTGCTCAGCTAACAGCCTCCCGGGGAATCTTGGAGTCTCTCTTATTTCTGGCTCCAAACTCTCCTGCAGACGTGCTATATGCCAATTAGCACTTTCTCCTCCTGGAAGCTCAGTTCCTCTGCTCTGCTCAGTACCAGTCAAGCTTCCCTTGCTTGTGTCTGTGCCTCTGCTCGTATCAGCCTGGCTTCCTGCTTCTCTTCCCCCTCTCTCACACTCTGGCCTAGGTTTATACCTCCAGGGCTCTAGCTCCAACTCCTCCCTACCCAGGTGATGGCAATCAGCCTGACTTCGGGCACCTGAGTGCTTGGAGCATTCTCTGCCTAAGGGGTTCTGGGCCCTGTATCCTCTCCCCTTCACTCCACTAGGGGGAGCATGAAATGTTGGCCACGTGGAAGTTTTCTGATTCCTGGAGATGTTTGTGGCTTTCCTACCCTGATTTGGTGAAAGGGGGCCCTTTACTAGGGTGAATTCCCTCTTTGTCCTCCCCCAGACTCCAGATAGGCCTCCTTGCCACAAGGCCTCTACCCCACTTACTCAGTCAAGGCTCCTGAATGGAGCCGTGGCGTCATGGCGTCCGGTTGCCATGGCACTGTGGCTCCATTCGGGAGCTGCAATCCTCTGCCACCTCCGACTTTGTGCTTTCCCTGCAGCCTGACCCCAGATCTGGCCTCCCACGGCCAGGGTCGGGCTGTGGGAAATCCTCCGTGGCATAAATGCACAAGAAGGGAATGGTCCATCATGAGTTTGTGCCTGAGGGTCAGAAAGTCAACCAGCACTTCTACCAGCAGGTCCTCAATCGCCTCCATGACCGGGTTCAGCACAGCAGGTGGGCTCTGTGAAGAGAAGTCGTGGCTGCTCCACCACAACAATGCACCTGCACACACCGCGCTCAGTGTGAGGCAGTTCTTGGCCAACAAACAGATCACAGCTTTTGACCACCCTCCTTATTCCCCAGATCTCGCACCGTGCAACTTCTGTCTCTTCCCCAGGCTGAAGATTGTGCTCAAAGGAACTCATTTCGCCTCTGTAGACGAGATTAAGGCCACTATGACTAGGGAGCTGAGGGACCACAAGGAGGAGGACTTTACCAAGGGCTTCCCTACTTGGTAGAAGCGAATACAGAAGTGCATTAACTCTGGTGGGGGGGATTACTTTGAAGGGGACAATGCATAAATTCTCTGTAGATTTTGTAATAAAACATTTATGGGACAGTCTTGTTTCTTTTTTGTCACACCTCGTATGATGGGTGACGTAGAGGCAAAATATGTTGGCCGGGATTGCTTAGAGCAAGAAGAATCAGATGTCATGCTTTAACTCTCCCATTTATCAAACATTAAAACCAACCAGGAAAAAACAAAAAATGAAAAATGATTGTTGCCATGAGGCTGAAACCCTTGATGTGTCTCTACTTAGTCTTAAGAACGAGCATCCATACCCATAAAATGAGGTGAAAAGCTTGATGAGGTGAAAAGCTTTTAAGAACCATAAAACTAATAAATAACAAATGGATAATGAAAACAAAAAAAGCAAGAGTATAAGAATAAGTAAATAATTAAAAATGGATAAAACAAACACAAAGGGGGAAGGGGAGGAGGAAGAGGGGAGGGGAGAAGGAAGGTGGGGAAGAGAGAAAGAGGGGTAAAGAGTGGGAGAGGGGAAATAAAAGACCAAGATAAAACAAAAACAAATAAAATCAGACTCCCCAGGCTTGTAAAAGAGACATACAAACAAATGAAATTAATATACTGAAACTTATTTATTATTTATTATTGCAGTTTTGTTTTAAATTATCTTGTGTCCTATTTCCTGGTTTTATTTGGGGTTTCGTCTAATAAAGTTACCTATACCTGCCACTGTCTTAGCACACCTCTTTTTGCTGCTCTTTACTTTTCCCTCATCTGACACAATCCTCCTAGCTGATTTTCACTCCCTCCTGTTGGCACTCAAATACAGACCTGGCATTCTCAGCTGCAGTCAGCCCTTGACCGCTTGATTCCCCTCTACCCAAAATGTCTTCAGAAAAAAATCACCCTGGCCTTTATATTCAGTGGTCCCACCTGCATCATGCTGAGAACCGCAGGCGCAAGTGGTGTACCTCAGATTCTCTATCTGTTTTCCAGCACTACCACCATCTTTATAAATATATGATTATTTCTGTCAAAAAGGATTATTATTCGAACCTCATCAGTTTCTCCTCCAATCACTCTAAGGCATTATACTCTGTTTTCACCCAGCTGACTCACCCACCACATACCCCATCCTATTTGATTTTGTTGCCATCGCCGGATCAATTTGCTCAGTCTTTTCTTGAGAAAACTAATAAATGTTGTTCTGCCTTCCCTATTACCTTGCCTCCCTCATCCCCCAGGACCGAGTCCTCAGTTCCCATATCCCCCCAGTCCCTGGCTCACAGCTGAGGCTCTTTTAAACTCTATCTCACCCATAAATCTCTCTAAAATCATCTCCCCTTCCAGCAAGACCACTTGCTCTCTCGATTTCATCCCCTCATCCTGGCTCTCCAATAACTTTCTTGCCCTCCTCCCACCCACTTCACTTGGGAAGCAGAAATCCAGGGAATTGTATGCAATAGGGGGCGAGAGGTTGGTGTGCAAGGACCAGGAGAAGGATCTCGGAGTGATTGTTTCTGAGGATCTCAAGGTGGTGAAACAGTGTGACAAGAGGTGGCAAAAGCCAGAAGGATGCTGGGTTGCATACAGAGAGGAATTACCAGCAGAAAGGAAGAGGTACTAATGCCACTGTACAAATCACTGGTGAGGCCTCACTTGAAATTTTGTATTCAGTTTTGGAGACCATATCTTGCAAAGGATATAAAAAGACTGGAAATGGTTCAGAGGAAGGCAAACAAAATGATTTGGAGCCTGCATCAGAAGACATATGAGAAGAGACTTGAAGACCTAAATATGTATACTCTGGAGGGGAAATATGATTCAGACCTTCAAGTACTTAAAGAGTATTAATGAACAAACAAACCTCTTCCAAAGACGGGGAAGCTGTAAAGCTAGAGGGCATAACATGAAGCTGCAAGGGGGTAAACTGAAAGGCAATGTCAGGAAATACTTTTTTCACTGAAAGGGTGGTGGATGCTTGGAATGCCCTCCTGATGGAAGTTGTGGGGGCAAATACAGTGACAGAATTCAAAATAGTATGGGACAGACACAGTGGATCCCTTTATAGCAACAGGATAAAATAAAAATGAAACACAACTCTCTTATATCTCAACAAATAGGGGTGCCCTACATGGAGCGGTGGGTACACGCCTAAACAAAGGCATGGGGAGGGGTGACCTGCATGGAGTGGCAGATGCACCTACTCTTACTGCCTTGCTGGATCATATTGGTCTTTCTCTGCCGTTATTTACTATGTTACTATGATTATTAACAATAGGCCTGGAAATATGCTCTTACCTGTCCCGTTCTGAAAAAAAACTTTGTTTGACACAGCTATCCTGCCTAGTTACAGATCGGTATTCAATCTGCCCTTCCTATCCAAAATCCCAGAAAAACGTCTTTGCTCTCAGCTGTTTCCCACTTGGACAGCTTTGGTAAATGGCTGTTTCTTACCATGGCCCTTCAATTCTGAGAGAGTATGGGTACAGGATTCTCGAGAGGGCATGGATGTTGAAGAAGAGTGTGGTGAGGTTGCACAGTCAGATCCAAAAGACTCTCACGTTGCTTCTCATGGGTTTTTTAAACCATTTATTTGTCATTTCCTGACACAGCTGACTGGAATCTAGGTTATGGTCAGGTCCCAAACACTCCTAAGCACCAATTGTACTTGTCGGTGACTGAAACAGTGAGGTTACATTTAGTATATTTTTTGAACCCTCTGGCTGGCTTCTCCATGTCAGGAAACATAGCCTCGGCCAGGTCAAAAGACTTAATGGCAGCCTAAGCTGATAAAAGAACCTGTGGGAATTGCAAGGCAAAAAAGAAAAATAAAAGTAAGAAAAGTGCCTAAACATGAAACTGGCATCGACAAGCGAAGGTACGAAAGAGACAGGAAGGCAAAAAAGAAAAAAGAAGCACGGTAGAAAAAATGTTTTAACTGCGGTGACAGGACAAGTGTCTGTAGGGCTTTGCGGAAAAACTAAGACTGAGGAGATTCACTGGGAAGGCATGCATGCATGTGCAGAGAGATGCTCCAAAATGCTTCCTATTGGTTGCTGGGGAGTGTCCTATGCAGACTCACCCATATGTGAAGACTACATTCCTGCTTCTTTCTGGAGATACCATTTTACTCTCTCTCCTCAGTGAAGTCTGCGAATCTATTGACAAAGATAACATTTCTCTCATTGTCACTCTTGATCTTTCTTCTGCTTTCGATCTGGTTATTCATTCTATCCTCCTCTCTTGCTGCATGACTTTGGGTTATGGGACACTGCCCTCTGTTGGTTTGGTTCCTTCCTTTCCAGTCAGTCCTTTTCTGTTCTCTCCAAGAGATAAAGGTTTTGGGGCCACTTGGTAATAGTGATCATAGCATAATTGCGTTTGATTTAATTAATGGAGGAGGAATGGTAAGGAAATCCACAGTACAACCTTTTAACTTTCAAAAGGGAGACTATAATAAAATGAGGAAAATAGTTAAGAAAAAACTAAAAGGAGCAGTTGCAAAGGTTAAAGACTTACATCAAGCTTGGGTGTTGTTTAAAAATACTATCTTGGAAGCCCAGACCAGCTGTATTCCACGCTTTAAGAAAAGTGGAAGGAAGTCCAGAAAACTGCCAGCATGGTTTAAAGGTGAGGTCAGAGAGGCTGTTGTTGCCAAAAAAGCCTCTTTAAAGAAATGGAAAAAAGAGCCAAATGATGAAAATGGAAAATAGCACATGCACTGGCAAGTTAAATGCAAGGCATTGATAAGGCAGGCAAAGAGAGGATTTGAGAAGAAACTTGCTGTTGAAGCAAAAACACGTAATGAAGACTTTTTCAAGTACATTTGTAGCAAAAAACCTGTGAGAGAGTCAGTTGGACCATTAGATGATAGAGGGGTAAAAGGGGCAAATACGAGGGGACAAGGCTATAACGGAGAGACTGAATTAATTCTTTGCTTTGGTCTTTACTGAGGAAGATGTAGGGATGTTACCCATGACTGAAGTGGTATTTAAAGGTGACACTGCGGAAGAATTGAAAGATATATCGATACACCGGGAATATGTATTACAATTATTTGATAAACTGAAGAATAGCAAATCACCTGGACCGGATGGTATACATCCAAGTGTGTTGAAATAACTGAAATATGAGCTATCAGGCCTGCTATTAGTAATCTGTGAACTATCATTAAAATCATCTGTAATACCTGAAGACTGGAGGATTGCTAATGTAATGCCAATTTTTAAAAAGGGTTCCAGGGATGATCCGTGAAACTACAGACCAGTGAGCCTGATGTCAGTACCGGTAAAAAGTGGTAGAAACCATCATAAAGAACAAAATTACTGAACATATAGATAATCATGGCTTAATGGGAGACAGCCAACATGGCTTTAGACAAGGAAGATCTTGTCTTACTAATCTGTTATGTTTTCTTGAAGGTGTGAATAAACAGGTAGACAAAGGTGAATTGGTAGATATAGTATATCTGGACTTTCAGAAAGCTTTTGACAAGGTCCCTCATCAGAGACTTTTGGCAAAACTAAAAGGTCATGGGATAGGTGGCAGTGTACTATTATGGATCAAGAACTGGTTAAAAGAAAGCAGAGGGTAGGGCTATATGGCCAATTTTCCCAATGGAAAAAGGTGAATAGTGGAATACCCCAGGGATCTGTGCTGGGTCCGCTGCTTTTTGACATATTCATAAATGACCTGGAAAAGGGAATAACGAGTGAGGTTATCAGATTTGCAGATGACATAAAACTATTTAAAGTTGTTAAAACACATGAGAACTGTGGAAAATTGCAAGAAGATCTTGATAATCTTGAAGACTGGGCATCCAAATGGCAGATGAAATTTAATGTGGATAAGTGCAAAGTTATGAACCTAGGAAAGAAAAACCCAATCTAGGGTTACACGATGCAAGGTTACACATTAGGAACCACCACCCATGAAAAAGATTTAGGCATCATCGTGGATAACATGTTAAAACCCTCCGCCCAGTGTTCAGTGGTGGCCAAGAAAGCAAATAGAATGCTAGGTATCATAAGGAAAGGAATGTAAAATAAAACAAAGGATATTATAATGCCTCTGTATCATTTCATGGTGCGACTGCACCTCGAGTATTGTGTACAATTCTGGTCGCTGTATCTTCAAAAGGATATAATATTATTAGAAAAGGTACAGAGAAGAGCAACCAAAATGGTAAAGGGGATGGAAGGATATCCCTATGAAGAGAGGCTAAAAAGGTTAGGGCTCTTCAACCTGGAAAAGAGACGGCTGCAGGGAGATATGATACAGGTCTATAAATTAATGAATGGAGTGGAACGGGTAAACGTAGATCGATTGTTTACATCATCAGAATATAGAAAGACTAGGGGAGATGTAATGATGCTACAGGGTAAAGTATTTTAAGACTAATAAGAGAAAATATTTTTTTCACTCAACGTGTAATCAAACTCTGGAATTTTTTACCGGAGGATGTAGTAAATGCTGTTAGTGTAGCTGGGTTTAAACAAGGTTTGGACAAGTTCCTGGAGGAAAGTTCCATAAACCATTATTAAAAGGGATCCGGGATATCACTGCTTGACCCAATACAAGCATTGTGGAACCTGTGTCTTTTGGGGAAACTGCTAGGTACTTATGATCTAGACTGGCCACCGTTGGAAACAGGATACTGGGCTTGATGGACCTTGGTCTGACCCAGTATGGCATACCTTATGTTCTTATGTTCTGCCTCCTATCCCCTTGACTGCGATGTTCCACAGAGTTCAGTCCTGGCCCTGCCCCTATCCATTGTTTTTCTTTCTCCCCTTGCTTTCCTCATTAAATAATAAAGTATTTCCACATACTATTACACCAATATCATCTTACTCTTATTATACACATATGCATCTTCCTCCGATCTCTCCTCACTCAACACCTGTCTTTCTCACATAGCTGCCTGGTTGCAAGCAAACCAACTTGACCTCAACCCTAGTAAAACCTCATCCACCTGGCTGATGGGGACTGCTTCTTCACCTCTGCACCTCTTCTTTTTAGTGTCACCATCCCATTGGTTCCCTCTTTTTACTATCTCAAGGTTATTCTAGATTCAACCTTGACCTTTCATGATCCTTCCTTTCCTTTCCTTTCCTCCTCAGTCCTGACCACCCTAATATTTTCTCATCATATCACAGTTAGACTACTGCAATGCCATCTATGCTGGATTCCCTAAATATCATCTTCAGAGACTCCAACTCAACCAGAATACTGCTATACGACTTCTTGCTCATGCCTCTAACTTCAATCATGTTACTCCCCTACTGATTCACTTTCACTGGCTTCCCATCCACTATCACATCCATTACAAAATTCTCACACTGGTCTACAAGGCGCTACAACAGGTACCTCATCCAAACTTTCCTCCCTCATTATTCTTCATATTTCGCATAGCTCCCTCCGCCCACTCAATTTCAACTCCCTCCATCTTACCCCTGCCTCCCATGCCATGAATGAATCAACTCACCACTCCGCATTCTATTTTTTAGGTCCTAGTTTCTGGAATAACCTTCTCTCTGACCTTCTCTTGGAGCCTTCCTACATCAAATTCAAATCCCAATTCAAAACTCTTCTGTTCCAAGAAGCTTTGGACATTTCTATTACATAATGTCAGTTGCCTGTGGATGATATCTGATCTCTGTCAGCTTCTTCTCTCTCTCTTCTCTATAGTGTGAATGCAGCTTGTCCTTTCCTATTTTATAATATGGATGTCATTTTTCTTTTTCCTACCTTTTAGGTGTTTTTTAAAATTGTAAACCACCTTGCCACTTGTTGAAGGGCGGTATATCACATTTTAATAAAACATAAAACATCAACAGAGCTTGCAACCTATTCAAGACAGAAAAAAATGGGACAAATATGATTAGGGAGTTTCATCCATTGCTATAAATGATTGAAAAGAACATGGGTATAAACAGGAAAATAAGGAGCTACGATTTAACAACCTAAACAGCCTTTTTTCCTGGATTTGTATAGAGCAGTGGTTTTCAACCCATGCACTGCTTCCATTGTATGCAGATCTATCTCATGCATATTCATTGTGGATACCCTGAAAATCCAACTGGACTAGGTGTTCCAGAGGACTGGGTTGAGAACCACTGGAATAGAGCATGAACTACCAACTCAGGAATCTCAATTCCAGGTGAACATAAGAGCAAGGTGGAAGGAACAAAATCTGGAGTTGGTGATAGAAGAAAGGACATAGATGAGAATGACTTACCTGATGAGTAGTTCCCAAGGAGGGTTGTAGAGGTAGAAAAGAGAGGGGAGATAATGAAGGGTCATTTAACATAGCCCTAAGTTGCCAAAAAATTACTCCTTCAAAGAACCAAATTACTTGCTGTAACAATTTTATTTATTTCTAATGATTCATATTTGATTGATGCACTGCCATTTTCTGCCATTCTGGATCGATCAAACAAATAAATGCCTAAAAGATACATAATTTGAAGAAGGATGGACTTTGTGAACAGATGATCAGTTTTGATGAAACTGTGTAATATGATTCTTCAGTTCTCTCTGTCGTTTTTGCTATTGTCAGTATTGTTTAAGAAAAAATGCACTTCAAAGCTTCAGTCTTAGTACTATGTACATTTTCGAAATGGAGTCTAATAACTGTTCTTCAAGCAAAGCAATTTTGTGCATTGAAATCACTAGTAAAACCAATTTATTTAGCAAAAATAAGTTGAAAAGTACCTACAGCAAGTATTTCTCAAAGTCAATTAAAAATGAAGCAGGATACTCAGTTGGGCAACTGATGATTGTTTAGATATTTGTCATTTTTAGAAGCGTATATTCTTTTATGTAACTTGAAGAACAAAAAATGGAATGGCAATATTTATAATCTCAAATGGAAGCAGGGTGCATAGTGTGCTAAAGCACTCCATGGATAAATGCACTAGAGAACATTAGGAAAGAACACTTAACTTGTACCTAAGAAATATGTTCAAATACCTTAAAAATATAAGATAATTTATACAAATACACCTGTCTTTCCATTGCAAATTGTCTGTTTTACACTACATAAATTACCCTTGGAATATTATAACAAGTATTTCATCTTGTTTAATTTCATCTTGTTTCTTCTTGTTTAATTCCCAACCACGAATAACGCAGATGTACGTCCAGCCTGGACGTACATCCCCATTATTCATCCAGATGTGGCTGCCAGAAAAAAGCTCCCTGTACGAACATCTCAGTTATACGGGGAGCCTTAGACAGGGGTGGGGGAGGGCAGAACGAGGGCAGAGCAAGGGCGGGTCATCTCCCCAGATATACAGGGCCTATTCTGAGGTCGGCCTTGTACGTCCGGGATTGGCTTGGTAGACGGGGGACTTATTCCACCTCAGAGATGGAATAAGTCCCCCTGGACATCGGAGGATGTTGGCACAGGGCCAGGTCAGTGGGACGAGGGGGTGGAGGAAATTCCTGGAAGCCCCACCCTGCCTTTGGAAGGCCGTATTGGGGATCGGGCTGTGGGGAAAGAACATTTTTGCAGCGGCCGGGGATCACGGCTCTTTAATGGCATCGCGGTGCCATGGCAACATGACACCATGGTACTGCAGCTCCATTAAGGTGCCTAACTGAGTTAGCTGAGTAAGTGGCTGGACATCCGGGGTACCTGAATAGGGGCACGTTCCAGATGTCCAGTCACCATGCTGCAATTCTGCTTCTGCGGGGAGATCTAGCCCTCACAGAAGAAGAATCGGCTGCGTCTCCCAGTCGTCTGGATGTCTGTACGTTCGGATGGCCCGGAGACGTACAAAGCAGAATGTGCCTCTAAATGTATACCATGGTTTTGCTGCCCTAAATGAGCCTGGTTTAAACTGATCTCAGAAGCTAAGAAGGGTTGGGCCTGGCTAGTACTTGGTTGAGAGACTACCTTGGAATACTAGGTGCTGTTGAATTACTGTGTAGAAGAAAGGTCTGACAAGCTACTTCCAGTCTCACATTACCAAGAAAATCCAGAAGGCTGGATAGCCAGGATTCAGTATTGACTTGATGGCGCGCGCATATACACACACACACAATTTATCATCTATATCTTTTTTACAAACTTCCAGTTTTTGTTTTGCATTTTTGGCAACTGAATTTTTTTCCTATTTGTTTGTGCTTCATTTCTCACTGAATGATCTCTACTGGTGTTAGGACTGACTGGAACTGAACTTATGGCACTTAAGAATTAAGACTGAATACCTTCAGGAGAATTCTGAAAGCTATTGAACCCTAAAAATAGTCTTGGAATCAGTGGCATAACTTCCCCATGCAAAATTTTGTGCCTCACTGTCACAGCACTGGGGTGACCCCTCCCTGTGATGTTTCCCCCCTGTATGGCACCCCCTCCATGACCACACCGGCAAAATTACTTTGTTTGCTGCGCTGCCTCCACTCCAGGTCAAGCGGCTATTACCTCTCAGGCCAAAGTCTCATAGTGTGGCTGTTATTGTGAGACTTCGGGAGGTAACAGGGCTGGGCCTGGAGCAGAGGCAGTATGGCAAAGTAAGTTTGCCACACGTGCATGCATGCAGACAGGTGCACACGTGAGTGCCAATGTTGTCATGTCAGCCCCTTTCCCGCCCAGGCCCCCCCTCCCAGCATTGTAGAGAGCTGCTTGGGTAGAATTTATGTTACTGCTTGGAATAGTTATCCATTCAACTTAGGGAGGGATACATGCTTCTGTTATCTCCTTATTGAGCCAGCACAGGCTTTGTCTTTAAATGTACCCCAAAATATAAGAAATCTAGTAAGATACCTTTGCTAGTCATAAGAACATAAGATATGCCATACTGGGTCAGACCAAGGTCCATCAAGCCCAGTATCCTGTTTCCAACAGTGGCCAATCTAGGTCATACATACCTAGCAGTTTCCCCAAAAGACACAGGTTCCACAATGCTTGTACTGGGTCAAGCATTGATATCCTGGGTCCCTTCTTAATAATGGTTTATGGACCTTTCCTCCAGGAACTTGTCTAAACCTTTTTTAAACCCAGCTACACTAACAGCCTTTACTACATCCTTCAGCCTCCTTGGATATTTCCTTATAAAAACTCTTTCATTTGACTTCTATTCCAGATCGACTACTGTTTTCTGGTTCCCAACCAGCATTTGGTTCTCCACTGCTGTTTCTTGGTTCTGACCCAATATTTTGCTATTTCCTCGCCCTTAGACTTTCCAGATAAGCTTCCCTGTAGTGCCAAGTACCTACTTAGCAAGATGATTCCTGATACCTTGTACCAGAACAAGCCAGAAGTGCCTTCATTCAGCTGTTCCTACTTATCTTTCCTCTCTTATCGCTCCCTACACCCCTCCTCAGGAACTCTGATCTTCTGGCAGATCCCTTCTATCTGTGCCCTTCTCTTCCACTGCCAGCTTCAGACTTCAATCTTTTTACCTTGCTGCTCCTTACAGTATGCCTGGAACAAACTACCTGAGTAGGTACGTCAGGTTCCATCTGTGGACCTGTTCAAATCCAGGCTAAAAACTCATTTCTTTTAGACTGCTTTTGGATCCTGATCCCCCTAGTCCCTTGTTCACCTCCTATGTATTTCCTTACGATTTGCCTAGATATAGCATAGCCCCAACTTGTTGTGTTGTCTGTCTTGATGAGACTGTAAGATTTTATGAGCAGGGACTGTCTCTTGCATGTCTCTGCACAGCACTGTGTATGCCTTGTAGTGCTGTACAAATAAGTGGTATTAGCAGGTTAGGCTAGGGTAGATCATGATATCTTGTAAAAACTTAAGTATGGTTCAATAAATGCAGACTAAGATCCTTAGCTCCATCTTTTCCCTTCAAATATCAGTCAAGGTGAGCAGCTGCTCCTGCTCAGCAACTCATCCTTTTTTTAAAATTTAATTTTTATAAATTTATACATACATATCAATAATACATCTTGAAACATAAATTGAGATCGGTAACGAAAAATATAACATAGAACGAAGTTCCACCAATATTAAAGGACAAGAAAGACCATACCCAACCCACTCTAGCCCACAAGAAAGGAGGGATACTATAAGGAGAAAAATATAACATCCAATATTATGAAAGAAATCAGGTGTGCTTAACAGTCAATACCTAAACACGCTCAAACTGAAACAGACAGAGGATCAGCCACCCCCTCAGTATGTTGGGCATTAATAAAGTCCAGCAATTGGGAGGGCTCATAATATATAAAGGAATGTGACCAATACTTGATCAGACATTTACAAGGACATTTTTTAAAAAAAGCCCTCCCAATTGCTGAATCCCAGGACGTAAAAGGAGAAAGTTCCGCCGCCTCTTCTGAGTCTCCCTAGATAAGTCTGGAAACATACGAACAGTCAAACCTTTGAATAACATATGTTGTTTCCTAAAGAACAACTTCATAAGCCATTCCTTATCTGATAACAATGCCAGAGTAATCAATAAAATAGAGGGTATTACCTGCTCTTCCTGTGATGTTTCTAACATATAGGTAACATTTAATATATCGACATTAGATAATCCTCTAACCGCTCCCGACTCCTCAACTTTTTTCCCCGATGGCAAATAATACATTTTAGCTATAGGGGGATGGGATTCAGGGGGAATACACAAATTTTCAATCAAATAAGTCCGAAACAAGTCCCTCACAGAAACCAATGCTACTCTGGGAAAGTTAACCACACAAATATTCGCCACTCGCATTGCATTCTCCAACATTTCTAATGTTGACTGAATGGGTGTAAAACTCTTCTTGAGGCACTCCAAATCATTCTCAACAGTCAAAGTTTTAGCATGAAAACCAGAAAATTCAGCCTGAAGAGTAGATATTTTAACAACATTTTCGTGAATATCAGCAGTATTAGTAGAAACCTGAGATGCCAGAGTGATCATCCGCGGGGCCAACCCTTCCCGAAGCTGCAAATACAGGCACGCATGCGCAATAAGGCACAGAAGGGCACCGGCAAAGCAGGTGTGAAAAGAGGATGGGGGGAAAATGCATTGAAGTGGGCATGCTTGATCGGGCCCCCATAGCGATCAAGGTGGATGCACTACAGCGGAGGTTAGTGGGGTATGATTGCCGAAGGACAGCTTGGTTGGTTTGCGATTTTGAGGAAGGTTTCATCATTCCATACAAGGGGCCACTTGGCTCTTGGTCGGCTGGTTGAGATCCGCGATGGAAATGGCAGGGACAGTATAGCAGAAAATAGATGAAGAGCGGGCACTAGGGCAGGTAGTGGACCCATTTGCAGTTAGGCCAATCCGTAACCTCATTGTGTCATCATTATGCCTGGTCCCAAAGAAAGAGCCAAGCCAATTCAGGCTCATACATCACCTGTCATACCCGGATAGGAATTCGGTCAATGATCACTCAGTGCAAGAGATTTGCTCAGTAAAATACGCATCAGTGGACCAGGCCCTGGACCTCCTTAGGGCGAGCAGGAGCGGGGCATGACTGGCCAAAGCCGATGTGGAAGTGGCCTTCCGGCTGCTGTCAATACACCCCTCCGATTTTCACTTGCTGGGTTTTTGTTTTGGGGGTCGTTATTTCAACAAACGCCTCCCGATGGGATGATCAGTGTCCTGCACTTTTTTCAAAGAATTTAGTTCGGCGCTGCAATGGATTGTGGAGCGGGAGATTGGGGAGGGTAAAGTCATCCAGTACCTGGATGATTTTTTTTTACTTCTTGACAGTGATGAAATGTCTTGTGCCAGGAATCTATTGGTCTTCCAATAGTTAGCAGAGGAACTGGGGGTCCCATTAGCGGCCTCTAAAACTGAGGGACCGGTGTAGTGCTTGTCTTTTTTAGGGATCAAGATCGACACGGTGGCCATGGTCACTAGGCTGCCAGCCCAGAAGCTAGCAGGAATGAAGTCTGTGGTGCAGATGACTGCTGCAGCCAAAAAAGTCATGCTGTGGCAGATGCAGTTCCTAATAGGACTCTTGAACCTCACCTGCAGGGTGATGCCCATGGGCAGAGCATTTATCAGGTGCTTGGTGGACTCCACAAAAGGTATCCACAAGGGACACCACTTCATCCGGGTGAATGCGGCTGTGCGGCAGGACCTGGAAGTATAGCAGGAGTTCCTAGCAAATTACAATGGTAAAAACATATGGAGGGAACCCCCATTTATTAATAAAGCTTTGGAAGTTTTCCCAGATGTGTGTTCAGAGGCATTGGTTTTGGGATCTATTTTAAGGGACGTTGGTGCCAAGAGAGATGGCCCAGGGAGTGGCATGACAGCAGAGTTACCAGGGACATCAAGTTTTTGGAATTGTTTCCCATTGTGATGGCACTGGTACTGTGGGGCACGGAAACGGAAAACAAAAGAATCTTTTTCCGTTCTGATAAGAAGCAGTTGGCCAGGGCGCCAAGGGTCAGGGAGCTGCTCAGGAAACTGGTTTGTTAAGTCTAAAGCTTAATGCATACATTATAGCCAGTCATGTGCCAAGCGAAACTAATGAGGTCGCTGATGCTCTTTCTTGCTTTCAGTTTCACCATTTCAGGCGCCTTGCCCCAGCTGCATCCCCTATGGCGAGCCGCATGCCAACAGAGATCTAGAGTCTTGGATGCGAAGCACTGGGAAAATGTTGAGGGCACCGCTGTCTGACAGCACCTGGAAGGCGAACCTGGGCTTGACTCCAGTTCTACACAGAGCGGCAGGGCTTCAGCCCAATAAGGGGAGTTTCAGTGGACCATTTACTCAAATTCATAATGGGCTTGAAGGGAGAAGGGGTCTCGCTGAGGCACGCTAGGCTAATGCTGTCAGGGATATCTTTCTTCTAGAAGCTTGGGAGGTTGAAGAATACCACAAAAGAGTTTATGGTAGAGAAACCTTTGGAGGGTTGGCACCAGGAAGCTACGCCGTAACCGGACGGCCGCAGGCCCTTCAAGCTGCACATGCTGAGGGAAGTCATCTGGAAGGCACCGGAGATAGTAAGGGATGGCTTCAAAGAGAAGCTGTTTAAAATGACCCTGCTGATGGGAATGGGAATGAAGTAGATACCACACCATTCACAGAAGATGAGGTGTTAGAACAACTTGCAAAACTGAAAGTGGACAAGGCATGGACTGGATGGGATACATCCCAGGATACTGAAAGAGCTCAGAGAGGTTCTTGCAGGGCCGCTAAAGGATGTTTTCAACAGATCCTTGGAAACAGGAGAAGTTCCTCAAGACTGGAGAATGGCTGATGTATCTCTACACAAAAGTGGTGACAGGAGAGAAGTGTCAAACTACAGGCCCGTGAGCCTTACCTCGGTGGCGGGAAAAATAATGGAGGCGCTCCTGAAAGAGCGAATAGTGAACTTTCTCAAAACCAACAGGTTGCAAGATCCGAGGCAACATGGTTTTACCGAAGGACGATCTTGCCAAACAAATCTGATTGAGTTCTTTGACTGGGTGACCAGAGAACTAGATCAGGGGCATGCGATGGATGTCATCTACCTGGATTTAAGCAAAGCCTTTGATACTGTTCCTCATAGGAGGCTTATCAATAAACTCAGTAGTTTGGGGATGGGTCCCAAGGTGGTAAACTGGATCAGAAATTGGTTGACTGACAGACGACAGAAGGTGATGGTAAATGGAGCTCACTCGGATGAAAGGAAGGTGATTAGCGGGGTGCCCCAGGGTTCGGTCCTGGGTCCGGCACTTTTCAATGTATTTGTGAGTGATATAGCTGTAAGACTGAATGGAAAGGTCTGTCTTTTTGCAGATGACACAAAAATTTGCAACAAAGTGGACTCCCCCGAGGGAGTGATTAACATGAGGAAAGATCTACAAAAGCTGGAAGAATGGTCTAATGCTTGGCAATTAAGATTTAATGCAAAGAAATGCAGTGTCATGCACTTGGGTAGCAGAAATCCAAGGGAAATGTACGCGATAGGGGGCGAGAGGTTGGTGTGCACAGATCAGGAGAAAGACCTTGGTGTGATTATTTCTGTAGATCTCAAGGTGGCAAAACAGTGCGACAAGGCGGTGGCAAAAGCCAGGAGGATGTTGGGCTGCATACAAAGAGGAATTACCAGCAGAAAGGAAGAGGTACTAGTGCCACTGTATAAGTCACTGGTGAGACCTCACTTGGAATACTGTGTCCAGTTTTGGAGACCGTATCTTGCAAAGGATGTAAAAAGAATGGAAACTGTTCAGAGGAAGGTGACCAAAATGATTTGGAGCCTGTGTCAGAAGCCTTATGAGAAGAGACTTGAAGACCTAAATATGTACACTTTGAAGGAGAGGAGGGATAGGGGAGATATGATTCAGACCTTTAAATACTTAAAGAGAAATAATGAACAAACAAACCTCTTCCAAAGATGGGGAAGCTGTAAAACTAGAGGGCATAACATGAAGCTGCAAGGTGGTAAATTGAAAGGAAATGTCAGGAAATACTTTTTCACTGAAAGGGTGTTGGATGCTTGGAATGCCCTCCCGATGGAAGTGGTGGGGGCAAACACAATGACGGAATTCAAAATGGCATGGGACAGACACAGTGGATTCCTTTACAGCAACAGGATAAAATCAAAATAAACTGAATACTGGGCAGACTGGATGGACCATGCTGGTCTTTATCTGCCGTCATTTACTATGCTACTATGTTCTTCGGTGCCTTCAGGATGAGCGAGGCTATTCCGAAGTCTAGAGGGGACAAGGAGGGGGCCACATTGAGAGCAGCTGATGTCACCATGGGGAAGAGCAGGGTCGGGCTGAGATTGGGGAGGTCCAAAACCGACCAAGCTGGCAGAAGTGGGTCGTTGTGGTTACATGCCACCCGAGTTGGCGAACTCTACCCCATGAGGGCTATGGGAGAATATCTCCTGATGCGGTCGGCATGCGGGAGCCCCTTACTACGGCACAGGGACGGTTCATGTTTGTCCCAGTTTCAGTTTAAAACAATGTGGCTGTGGGCCCTGGTGAGAGCCAGTTTCAGTGCTATAGGCATGACTCTGCATTCATTCATCACAGCGCACGGCCTGCATTTTGGGGATGCGCAGATTCAAAGGATTGGGAGGTGGGCATCCAACAGATTCAGGTTATACGTTAGGTAACAAAATGACATAATATGCTTAACACCCCCCCTTTGCTTCTTGTTCCATAGGCAACAGTAGAACTACAGTATGGATAGAGGGCACTCATATATCTTCTGGGCCTGAAGGAGAGTGATGCGCAGCTGGTACGGTACACAGCTGGGCTTCCCAAAGGATTCTGTAGATATCAAGTGGCTAGGCAAGCATGGGATGTTGTGGGACCAGTTGAGGCCAGTGCTGAGGCATCGCCTGCATACGAGTCAACCCCCAGAAGTCATTGTGCTGCACCTGGGTGGCAACAACCTGGCTGCCACCAAGGGCATCGACCTGATCATCAAGGTCAAGAAGGACTTAGAGTGGATTCATGTGGAGTTGGGGTGAGTCATCATCTGGTCACATATGTTACCTTGGCAGAGGTGGGTGGGGGCGATACGGCATGAAGAATTAGAAAAAAGCAGGAAAAAATTGAACACAGAGGTGGGGATTTTGTGCGAGTCCTTGAGGGGGGGGTAAGTATGAGGGCATCGTGGCAGGGACCTCAGCGGTGTATGGGGGGGGCGGCGTGCATCTTCATGACATGAGTTGGATGTCTTTAATGATGGCCTGCATAAAGCGGTCGGCTCGGTTCTCAAAATGGGGTGAGTCGGACAGCAGTCCTCCTGGTGGCAGGACCTCACCAACAAAAGGGGGGATTACCAAGGACTAAGGGGAGGCGCAGGTACCACATTGGGGTGCCTGGGCCTGGGCCTAGCGATGGAAAGGAGCGGGTGCCTGGTTTTTGGGATAATTAACAGAGAGCGCAAGGGAACCCGGACATTGAACGGAGCAGTCAGCGGCCGGGAGGGAAGGAGCTAAACTTCGGTCACAGAGCAGGCCTAGGTGGAAGTCTACAATGCTCAGTTGGTGCTCCCCAGGGTGAGGCAGAGATTATTTTCTTATGTGAAAAGTTGGAGGCATTGTTTGAAAGTTGTAGCCGTTTATTCCCACCAATAAAGTGTTGTTATAACGATGGAGTCTGTGTCTGTTGCTTGGGGAGGTGGGGGGGGGGGGGTGGAAGCAGAGAGAAGGAAAGGAAAAAGGAAGAGACCACAGGGAGTGTGGCATGCCCGGGTTGTTTATGTTGCAATCTGATTTGCTCAAAATCTTCCTGAAGAGTGTGCAATATACACTATATTAAATTAAATTACCTTCCATTTCCTAGTTTCTGCTCATTTTGATCCCTTCTTGTAAAATTCCAAAGGAATAATATGGAATACGGTAACTGAATATATGACAGAGTGACAGAATTGCAAAGATTTAAGAGTGATGAATGAGATATTAGAGTACCTAAAACTGAAGCCTTCGGGGTTGATATCCACATGTGGCTAATTTGGAGTTAAATGCAAACAATACTTAGGAGCCATTATTCAGCAGGGTGCCAAACAAATAATTTTTAAACAGTTAATATCCACTTGAAATTGTACCTGCTATTTGTGTGTTTCACTTATGTGCATAATAATACATGGAAAGAAACTGAATTTTGCCAATTTCTAAGTAACCCCAAGCTCCAACTCTGGAACCTCCCTCACTACCCCTTGGTTTGTACGGATAGATTTTGTATATTTTGTGACTTACACAGCCAAAATTTATACATTTCTTGGGCTGTCATTTTCAGCACAAACCACTAAGAGATACATTTTGACCAGACAATTAGTCAAAAATTATCAATTTAAAAGAGCAAGGGATGGTGTTCCTAGTCCTCTCGGCACTTGGGCGGGCTCCCCCCATGCTGCTGGCACCCCCCCCCCCCCATGTGTCATGGTGCTGCATGCCATGATGCACCCCTACTCCCAGTCTGGACCCACAGAGGCAGCGTGGCAACCTTATGCGGTGCCTCATGTTCCAGGGGTCAGCCGCTCTTCTCTCCCATCTACTTGTTCACTGAGACCTCTTTTTTTCTCCAAAATGTTTGCTTGATTTGTGGTTAAAAAACGGGTTAGTGACTGAATAAAGGGAATATTCTCCTTTTTCTGGGAGCTTTTTTTTATATGCCAGCCATTGAATCATTCCTTCGCATATTATTCAGGAAGCTAAGAAGAACCCAGCATGCAACTCACTCTATCATGTTCCTCATGATTCAAAGCCCAGAAATCTGAAGAGTGTGGGTCTGTCAGTGGGCCTATTCAGCTGCTGTCTCTGCCAGTATCAACTGGGCCAAATGCTCAGGCATTTTGGTATGACTGTAACTAGTAGATATGCTCCCTAGTCAGTTTAAGAACTATTCAAGGGATAGGGTCTCTGCAGTCATCAGTGGTATGTCAGGCTCCATCTGTAGCCCTGCTCAAAGCCAGGCTAAAACCTCACTTCTTTGAGACTGTTTGTCTTACATGTCTCTGTGCAGCACTGCAGCATTTCCTATATGCAGGTTTCCTTCTCACAATAGTACACAATGGTGGCCTTTTTTTCTCTTCCAGGTATGCTGTCTTTGTTGAGATCTGGCTGCCTGCTATAAAGAATGCTAAGTGGGTGAACCCCTCCTCATAAACCTGCTCTGCTTGTGGGGGCACTGCTGGACTCTACTAAACATTTGGATCCTTTCAGTTGAGGTAACCACAGTTGGTGACCTGTTGGAATGCCTTGGTGGTATTCCAAACTCATAGTTTGCTTGGTGTAAGGGTAGTGTCAATCCATACACTACTTACAGATTTTCCTGGAGGACAAAAGTTATTTAGCTACTATCTAAGCCACTTTGTTAGAGGAAACTCTTAGATATGAGGTCCATGCCTATCCTTGGCCCTCACCCCTTTGGTCCTATAAAGGCAGTTTTGAAAACTGGAGCCTAGGTAATATGTGTTTTCGCCTGCACAGTTTATGCCTATTTTATAAAGTCAAATACCCATATTATTTCATGTCATTTTTAACCTGAAACAGAAAACAAAAAACATATATTTTTTATGATATCAATAGTGTGCTCTATTACTCAATAAAGCACAGTTACTTACCTGTAACGGGTGATCTCTGGGAACAGCAGGAATAAGTCTTCACATATGGGTACGTCGGTACCGACGGAGTTTGCGCGGGAACGCTTCCCAGCGTCCAATCAAAGAGCTTTTGGAAGCATCCCAGCACGCCTGCGTGCTGCCTTCCCACCTTTCCCAACTGCCTCTCCTCAGTTAAGTTTTAAAGCTGAGACAAAGAGAGAGAGAAAGGAAAGGAAAGATAGAGAGACATACAACTCCCAGGGAGGTGGGTGGGTTGTGAAGACTTATTCCTGCTGTTCCCAGAGATCACCCGTTACAGGTAAGTAACTGTGCTATCTCCAGGAACAAGCAGGAATGAGTCTTCACATATGGGGACTCCCAAGCTAAGATGCCTGGAGTCCCAGCATGTCATAGGCTGGAACATGCTATCTCCCAGAACACCAGGCATCCTGAGGATGGAGAGTAGGAGTTGAAGAAAGAAGGATGCTGTGGAACAGCTAATCTAGCATAGGACTGCAGAGAAGGAGTCCATGCCTGGATGATGATGGTCATCAACAATATTGCAAAGGATATTGCAATATGGACCTCCCTTGACCGGAGTTCACAGAAGTATGGAGGTTCATGGATCTACTGGGAACCTAGTAGAGGAACCTTGAAGAGGACCTCACTGTAAGTGGAGGTGATAATCCTGTAGGAAAACCAATGGAGGTCAGAATCCTGAAAGGTAACAGGGAACCCCAGTAGGAAAAACTGGGGTAGTCCAAAAACAATGTGCCTTCAGCGGAAGGCTTTATGACAAAAAACCTAGCTCTTTTGGTGGCAGAGTGGCACACTCTTAAGAGCATAAAGAGAAAGGCTAACTGATTTGGAGAAAACAGGCACAGTCCTTGTGGGGAGAAAGGTGTGGGAACTCCTTGTATCCCAAAAAAGAGGACAAATGCCTGAGGTGTTAAGCCTGTGATTAACTGAAGATCCACAATGTCTCTCCTAACTGGGGTAAGCTAGGAGAGATATTGGGCATGGATAGCTTCAGAGGTACCTAAACCGTTAGGTAATGGTATAAAAAGTTTTAGTACCACAGGAGTGGTTGTGTGTGTAGAACCCCAAACCTGCTAGGTAGCATAGGAATGGGTAAAATCCCTCTGTCAGACTCATATTGGTATATGAGAATAGACAAGGAGATAGATAAGTATGTGGATACATATCTATTTCTAAGAAAATATCTCAACAAATACATATAGATATAGATATATAGATATAGATAGATAGATAGACATAGAAGAATATATCTATAGCGAAATATGGCAGGGCATAAAATACACACAAAAAATAAATATGGATATGTAGGCTTACATATGGGTGTCTGCAGTTAAACAGAGATATGCCTACAGTACAGTGATCACATAGGCTATGTGGAGAGGAAAGATTCATCTAATAACAAGAAGGTGGAACCTACTTGAGAAGACATATAGAGAATCTATTCCTCCTGGTCATGATCTGCAGAAATGCTAGTTAGTGCAAAATAACCAGGACTGTTACGTGAAAAACCAAGGAAAATGTCAAAGTGCAGCCAGCAAGTCCCGAGTCTTCTAGGACTCTGGCATGGTAAGTAGACAGAATACGTCTGGAGAGGAGATACCATGTTGACCTGCTTAAGGGCAAAGGTATCATGCATTCTTACCATGAGGACGAGCATCTCCCCGATTGGCAATGCTATGGACTAAAGTAGGGAACTGGCAACTCCTTGAGTCTTCACGTAAGAGAAGGCCTATGTCCTTTATATCAAAAAAGGAGATAGAAAAGAAGGAGAAACCTTCTAGTCATGGGAGACATGACTGAAAAGTCTTTTCTAATCAGCTAGGATAGCTGTTAGAGAAAAAAAAACCCATGCTCTCTAGCAAGGGCCCATAGTGGAAAGCTTCTCTGTAGATTGCAGAGAGCATGATGCAGGAGAATGAGGGGATAGAACTGGTTGTTATAGAGCCAGTAGCTCTGTCAACTATGGTGCCAAACTCAGGAAATGAAGATGGCAGAATAGAAGTCAATCTAGAAAGCTTGTAGTGATATGATCTCCAAGAGAGATGAAGTACTGACTTGGAGCCACTACTAAGACTAGACAGAATGTTAGTGGAGGACAATCTGGTTGTTTGTGGATAAGAACCAGTGGTCCAAACATTAAAGTTCCTGCATGGGCAGCTGTTAGCAAGACAGCAGAAGAATCTTGCTGTTCAAAAACAGAAAGAAGAGACAGAACAGGAGTAGGAACTCTGGACATGTCTGAAAAGCTGCCCCAAGCAAGATAGAAACAGAGGAGGTAACTCTGAGGAAAACTCCGCACTGCAAAGTGAGAAACTAGAGAGGCTGAAGAGAAAAGCCTCTCAGTAAGTAATTCCGCTCTTACAGAGGAAAAACTTGGTAAGAGGGTGAAGAGAATGGAGCTGAAGAAGACTTACAAAGTAGTAAGCCTATAGAAATGAAAAATACATGCTGGCACAGGAACTATCATTGGATAGTGGTTAGACCTCTTTCCCTAGCAAGGAAAAAGAGGAGAAACCTGTGACGTATAGGCATGGATAACCTGACAGCTCATAGAAATATAGAAAAAATGGATATCTTTTGGAAAGAGATCCATGTGTAGGGGTTAGAAAAAAATAGTGGATTGCCTCTATTGAAAAGAAGCAATTACAGATTCTAACCCAATGAGTCACAAGCATCTGATAATGAATGATCAGAAACCCTGCAGGTGCTGGGTTTGCTGAGCCTGGTGAGAGGTTGGATGCTTTAGACCAGGATGATGCTTTCCCTGTTGGGAAACATCTGTATGATGGGCAAGTGATGAATAAAAACGTCTTCTCCTGTGGGGAGAAAGTGTGGTAGGACACTTCCTACGTGCTGAAACAGAGGAAGGGGTAGAAGAACCCTTAGAAATAGGTAAATCAGTGGACAACTGAGTAACCTGACGTAAAGACTCCTTGTTGAAAAGATTTTCTCCAGTGCAAGGAGTATGTCCCAGCCTTTGTTGTGCCCATCTGTCCAAGTCTGAAGCTTGGAGCCAGGCTCTACGTCGTGCCCCTACAGTTATAGCAGAAGTTCTGCTAACAGACTCAAAAGAGTCTAGGGAAGCACGAGAAAGAAACCAAGGGATATTCTGTATATGCCTAAGCAGTGAGGAATATTGTGCACTCTTGGAATCTGAAAGGAAAGGAGACAAAAGATATAATTGCTTTGTGACCTCCTCAAGAGAAAGACTCATATAGAATATATACGAGAGAATTCTTGCAGAAAGCATAGATGACTGGAAGGTTTGACGTCCAAAGTCATCTACTGTTTTAGACTCACGACCTGGCGGATAGGAAGAGTGCCTTTTCTTACTCTTTACCCGCCTCATTGCTGATTCCACTACTATGGAATGATGAGGAAGTTGAGTCTTTTGAAACCCTGGAGTTGGGGGCACCTGATATAAGAGATCAGTTGCCTTGGGAGGTGGGGGTACTCTGAAAGGTGTTTCCCACATTCCTAGGAGGAGATCCTGCAAGGAATGATGCAAAGGGGGCATTATGCTCCCCTTTTCTTTGGTAGAAAGAGAGCCTTGTGCAGAATCATGTCCTGGGATAGGGATGGCAAGAAATCTTGCTATATCCAGGAGGAAACTCTGAAAAGAGGGATCCCTAACAGGAATCTCTCTTGGACAGGGTAGATTTAAAGAACTAGCCTGAACATCCACAGAGGTATCCAAATATATAGGAATAGAAGATCCTGCACAGTGCAGTGTGGAATGTTGAAGGGATGGATGCTGGTACTGGGTATCATGAGCAGCAGCCGTCCTTACCACAGTGTCCATGCCAGGTCTCGACTCCAAGGCTGGTCTAAAATGGATCGATCCTGTTGAGAAGAGCATGGTAGAGGTTTGCCACGATGCTACTGTGGATACCGGTACCGATGTCACTACTGGTACCGATGTCGGAGTCGAGCCCGAAAAAGACATTGGAGTAGTCATTGGTGATAGGTTAATCGGCACCAAGGTGACCGAACCCAACCGGGCACTATCCTCAGTACCGAAGCACCGGTATCTATCGATGTTAGTACCAAAGAATAGTGGTACCGAGCACTGTTCCCTCTAAGCTGTGTGCGTGTGCGCACGCACACACCTCGCCGAGCGAGCGCACATGCTTTACAACAGAGCGCACAAAAATTATGGCTCTGATTCTGATAGAAAACAACACAGATGTCTTATAATTTAAAAGTTATGATTGTAATTACTAGAAATTTCCCGCTTCATTTAGTAATCGTCTATTTTCATTTAATTTGATTAAAATCAATGTGGTGTACATATTGTATTCTGACTTGTAGTCAAATTTTAAAGTATATAACTCCGAGTGTCATTATGTGGCGCACAAAAATTTAACCGTCCTTCAAAAGCTGCACACAGCTGATATTTTATGCGCACACAACCTATAGAAAATTAGAGGGAACATTGGTACCGAGTCCTCTAGACTAGAGATTGATTCCAAACTCGGCATCGAGGGCAAAGAGCCTGATAAGCGAAGCATGGAAGGCATCGACCGTAAAGGTAATGAGGTCGTCGGTACCGATGTCGGTACCGTGTCTGACAGGTCAAGCAGTGGCAACTCAATCGGCCTGAGAGGAACCGAGAGTTGTGGATCTGAATCATCGGAACTGAGCCTTTGGTATCGCTGAGAGCCGGTACCAAGGCGAGTCGGTACCCAGTCCTCCAGACTAGAGATCGATTCCAGACTCGGCATCGAAGGAAGCGAGGCTATCGATGCACGTCTGGAGGGTACCGACGTCGTAGGTAGTATCGGTGCTGGTACCGATACTGGAAAGTCCGTCAGGACTGTATCCACCGGTCCCGAAGGTACCGAAGACGCCAGATGACGATCCCTGGTGAGGAGTGTTTCATCCAACACCAGTGCCGGTACCGGGGTATCAGTACCGCTCGAAGCAGATGCCACCACCGGACACGGCTGAGGTATGTTCTGTGAGGGGTGAACCTCAGGAACAACCTGAAACCCCTTATATACTTTGGAGACTGAAGACTCCCGCCGGGGTTCTGAAGCCAGTGGGCCCTCGATGGCAGGGCTGGAGCCGTCTACATGCTGTGCATGAGACCTACCACTCGAGGACTGGCTAGTCTTAACAGACTGTTTGTGGGTTACCTGCTCCTGTGTGGAAGAAGAAGACGGTGCCCCGAAGTTGGAGGGCAACCGTGTATCAAGGGAACCTCGATGTTGAAAACTTCTTCTCAAGCAGGTTAGACACCGATTTAGAGGGTCTAGAAATAAAGTTGTACCGCCACAGAGTGAACATTTCTTTGAGAAAGTGCCTGGCGGTTCCAAGAAGGAAAAAGGAAAGGCCTAAAAGGCCTAAGAGACCGTGGGACACTATGAAGAAAAAATATCCCGTGTAAAAGGAAAATTTTTTCAAGAAAAGAAAAGAAAACACCGGCGGTACCGGTGGCGTCGGGAAGACAGCCGCGACCACAAGAAAACTAAAAAATAAAAACAAGAATTTTCTGCGGTGACAGGAGGACGTCCTGCCGGCTCCGCGAAAAAACGAAAACGGAGGAGAGGCAGTTGGGAAAGGCAGGAAGGCAGCACGCAGGCGTGCTGGGATGCTTCCAAAAGCTCTTTGATTGGATGCTGGGAAGCGTTCCCGCGCAGACTCCGTCGGTACCGACGTACCCATATGTGAAGACTCATTCCTGCTTGTTCCTGGAGATTGTACTCTATTTCTCCATAGTCTGCCCTATTTCTCAATAGTGCACCCCAGTTCTTAATAGTGCATTCTATTAATGGCACAGAAAAAAAAAACATGAAAAACATTCAATGTAAATTTACATTGCCACTACCAGAACCATGTTAGGGTCACTGCATCCATCCCATAAAGGGAATGTTTCCATAGGATGGAATGCACTTCTAACTGAGCTAAGATAGTACAGTCCTGGCACAGAAAAAAGTGGACTAGAGAGGATCCTGAAGAGATCCATACATATGTGTATCTCTCTCTCTCTCTCTCTCTGTATGTATATATACATATACATACACACTGTATACACCCTATATAGCTATGGGGGTTATTTTAAAGGCCTTAGTCTCAATTTGGATATCTGAAAACCTGCATGCAGACATCCAAATCACAGACGTCGCCAGCGCTGGGATGCACATGTAGACTGGAGGCGTGTCTGCGGCAGTGCAATGGACTTAGACATCTCTAAAATTGAGTGGGGACATCTGCAACCCTGTCCAAGTTTAGAATTGCTCTAGGAATGGATAGGCCTGGTGAAAGTGCTTGATTTGACTGTAAAACATCCAGAGAATGTAGAGAAGATTGGGGGGGGGGGGGGGGTTAAGTGATTTGCCCAAGATCACAAGGAGCAACAGTGGGATTTGAATCCTGGTTTTAGACCACTATTCTAACCATTAAGCTATTAGATTTCTGCAGTTTCAATACTATTCTAGGGATGTCTGTGTAGACAGTCCCACAGGTGTCCATAACAGTCACATCTGAGTTTGTGATATCGTTTCTGAGCTTGGACGTGTCTTTTTTTTTTCAGACTTTCTGGCTTAGACACCCTAGATTGCACTTGGAAGTCACTTGCAAAATGTGCCTTCAAACCTTTATCAGCCTCTATATATAATGACCATTTTCTAAAGCTGAAATATTTATTCAGCTTCTAAACATCAATTGAAAATAGTAGCTCCTTTAAACTTCTGTCCTGCAGGGGAAATCTTCTGTACCATGCCCTCATAAATTTTCTTTAACAGCTATTTTAAAGAGTCAGTGAAGCTGATAAAGAGATAAGAAGCTTCTCTTCTGGTTATATGTTCAGTGATCCCTAAAACGTTGTAGTGCAAAATGTCCTCAGATCATTAAAACACTGAAAAGTAACAGTAGTCCCTTTAATCAATGACAAGGACACTCAGCATGCTGAAAACTACAGCTGCATGTGAGTACTTTGATGTGAAAGAAAAGCATTTAGATACTTAGCTTATTGATATACTTCATTTAAGCTAACTTAAAATCACATACGGAGAAAAAGAAGAAAAAATATTTTTAGTACCGATAACATTCTTTTAAAAGTAAACGTTTCCTCATTCCAGATGAGATCTTTGGTTTTATAGGATAAAAAGAGAAGCTAAAAGATAAAATGCTGTCATTGTGGGATATGTCTAATTCAAATATTTCCACATTTACATTCTGCACTAGCTGTGAGAGAATGAGAAATGCAAAATTTGCACAGTATGCTACACTCAAGAATGTCCTCTCACTGCATTTCAATGTTCTGAACATGCAAAACATACACGAATTTCAACTCCAAAAAGCTATCTAACTTGCACAGATAATTTTCAAAGGAGAAAATATTTTCCCTTTGGAAATGTTCCTGCAAAAACTGCATCCTCACCTTTACACCTGCTATTAAATATACTCAATACTTTTTATCAATCACACTCTGATAATTGTGGGATGAAAGAGGACATTTTCATGAGTCTATTGATGGTTGAAACAGGAGGTGTCTGACATAAAGGAAAGGTGAGGGGCATTTGACAAGAAGTATTAAAGGTAGCAAAGAACAAAATTGAGAATGTTATATTTTGTTGTAGAGAAGATAAGGTCAAAAACAACAAGGAGAATAAAGGTTAAATCCTGTATAAATTTTAATTGCATTGCAGGTTTTGCTATTAGATCATAATTGTTGATTGATCATGGTGTTATTGAAAGTCTGTATTACCCTGCAGTGGCAAATAACCTGAAATTTCACTTGGAACACCCAATTTTTCACAAAGCTTCTGCCAACTCCATCGAACCCCCTGAAATAATATATTATTTTTAAATACTTTAGGCAACTTCGCTCTCGATACATGTAACACTGACCGAAGGGAATAAGGAGCAACTAATGCTGATTCAAGATCATAAGGAGTGTAAACTGAAGTACCACCTATCCAATCACATACATGACGAAGTAAACAACCCATATTATATATTTCTAAACAAGGCAACCCCATACCATCTTGTTTCCATGAACCATATAAACGATCAATTCTAAATCTGGGATGTTTTCCTCTCCAAAAAAATCCCTGCAGTAATCTCTCTAATTTCTGCATATCTTGCTTTAATAGTCGCAATGGAATTATTTGTAAAATATACAAAATTTTTGGAAAAATCATCATCTTATATGCAGCTATCCTACCACCTAATGAAAGAGGCAAAGGAGTCCAAACCTGCAATTTATTTTGTATATCTCGCATCAACGGCCTAACATTCTGCCTATACAAATGGTTTGGATTTT
This sequence comes from Ichthyophis bannanicus, assembly GCA_033557465.1. Lineage (NCBI taxonomy): Eukaryota > Metazoa > Chordata > Amphibia > Gymnophiona > Ichthyophiidae > Ichthyophis > Ichthyophis bannanicus. Next base: position 726,972,770 of record CM066036.1, on the reverse strand, counting down.
TAGGCAACCAAATTCCTAAATATTTAAATTTATTATTAGCCCATCTTAATGGAAACTCATCACCCCATTTTTCCTGTAACCCCCCATTAACATCCAATGCTTCTGATTTAGTCATATTCAATCTGAAACCAGCAATTTCTCCAAATCGTCTAATCATATCTAGAAGTCTTGTTAAAGATTCACAAGGATTTAACAACATGACTAATAAATCATCCGCAAAAGCAGAAACCTTGAATATACATGACCCAACTTTCACTCCTTGTATACCATCACAAGCATAAATCATTCTCAGCAAAGGATCCAATGAGAGCACAAACAACAATGGTGATAAAGGACAACCTTGTCTGGTTCCACGTGTAATATAAAAATTATTAGTGATATGTCCATTAACTCCTACTACTGCCTTTGGTTTATGATATAAAGCTCTAATACCTTGTATAAATCCTTCACCAAAGCCATAGACATTTAAAATTTCAAATAAATATTTCCATTCTACTCTATCAAAAGCTTTTTCTGCATCAAAACTTACCAATAAAGAAGGGATATCCATTTTTCTAACCCAGCTCAATACTCCTAAAATTTTTCTTACATTTTTTGAAGGATACCGTTCTCTCACAAATCCAGTCTGACAATCATGTAATAAGATTGGCAGATATACTGCTAACCGATCTGCTAAAATCTTTGCAAACAACTTTAGATCGTAATTAATCAATGAAATTGGTCGATATGACTCAACCTCAGTTACATCTTTACCAGGTTTAGGCAAAACCACAATGTGAGCAAGATTATTATTAAATTTAAAAACTCCAACATTCATCCACCTATTGAATAAAGTCACTAACACCGGTGTAATCTGAACTTGCAGCAATTTATAATATTCTGCTCTAAGACCATCTAATCCTGGTGCCTTACATCTTGGGGCATTATCAATTTTACTCTGAATTTCCTCTACTGTTATAGGAGCTTCCAATTTCGTTTTCTGAGCCTTTGTAAGATGTGGTAAATGTATTTTTTCCAAAAAAATTTTAATACTTTCTTTAGAAACTTCTTCTCCCTTATATAACTTAGTATAATAACTTACAAAAATTCTCCCTATATCTACACTGTTTTTACATATTACTCCTCCTTCATCTTTCAAAAGTGGAACAAATCTGGATCCTTTACTTCGCGCCAAACAACGAGCCAAAAGTTTACCCGATTTATCCCCATATTGATATAAATGATGTTTATAATATAACAGAGATTTTTTGGCTTTTTGTTGCAACAAAGTATTTAAAGTTGCTTGAGTAGCAAGTAACTGCTCTTTGTTGATAATATTAGGTTTATTAGCCAAAAGTCTACGTTCTCTACAAATTTGCTTCTCCAATCTAAGATCGCTTTAAAGGTCATGAGAAGGGCTTTATACACAATCCTGCAGTTTATGGGGAGCCAGTGTAGTTCCATTAGGATGGGTGTAATGTGGTCACTTTTTGAGGCGCCGTACAGGACACGGGCAGCGGCATTCATGGCTAGTTGTAATGTATTTAGGGTGTTTTTTGGGAGGCCATGGAGTATTATGTTAGCATAGTCGAAGTGGGGTGTGACTATGGCTTGGAATATGGTCTGGAAGTTGTCTTGGTCAAGCATATTTTTCAGGTTACAGAGGGTCCTTATCTTGAAATAAATGGTTTTTACAGTGTGGTTGACATGTTTTTTGAAGTCAAGTCGATGGTCCAGTATTACTCCAAGGTATCTTATGGAGGAAAGGAAAAAAGGGGACTGTTGTAGTGGTTGATATGGAAAGGCAGACTAGATAGGCCATGTGGTCTTTTTCTGCTGTCATGTTTCTATGTTTCGAATATACCGCGTGCTAGCTGTCATTACTGGCCAGATCCGACCCTGCCTGAAACCCACCCAAGACCTACCCAGCCCATATTTAGCACTCAGCACATTATTTTGTTTGTATTTTACTATGTGGTAATTTTTACTGTGCAGCAGCCATTAGTGCAGGCCTGTGCTAACAGTTACTACACATTCAGACCTGTGCTGTGCTTAATGCACTTTAGTAAACATGATCCTAAATTTCAAGAAAGCACTATACATTCGTATAAAATAGAGCCAATTAACCCCATTCCATCTAGCAAACATTACAAGATAAAGGAAAAGAAAAAAAACCCTCTGACCAATCCTCCTTAATTTGTAGAAAAGTATACAACTTGCAAAGGCTCAACAAAAGCATAATTTGCCCCACTACATTTTCCTGCTCAATTCCTAGGATACTTAAAAAATAACGCAACCCCTAGGCTAAGGTCTTGGGTCGCAGGTGAAGAAATTCCTTCACCCTTCACTGTATCATAGAAGAAACAACTAGAAATACACTAACCTGATAGCAATGAAATAAAGCATTCTAAATTTGAAAAAATAACTTCAATCTCAAATCCATATCTGAGGCCATCAAGATGGCCTTATTAGCAGTGTCTTCTGTGTAGGTCTCAAGAAGGCAGTTAAATCATTTCTAAATAATCCAGCTTACCTTCTGCATTACTGCATTTTACAAAGCTAGAGATGTACAATATTAAGCTCTTGAGATGCTTGACAGATAGTTAGAATCAAGTGTAAAATCTCAATAAACTCTCTGTTTAAGATTTCATTTTTGAACAGGAAAATTAAGAAAATGCCAATTATATGTCAAAACATTTTTTAATCTTTTAATTTTATTTTCCAAAACCAAATTATGCTTATGAAGACTTTTTATTAGAAAATTCCAATGCTGCAAACTTAATATTCTGGCTACACTCTTCCTCTTTACAATTAACCATAGACTCCTCCGTGGCTGAGATTTTTTTGTGAAGTCTCTACAAAGAATGGCATAACTGGGAAAGGTAGCCAGACATGGTCATTTCCATGGTTTCTACGAATCTCCAGATCTCCAAATTGGAGATTTTTCAAAGTGCGTTAAGAGGGATGGACTGCTTACTCCTACCCCAAAATGAAAGACTACAGATTTAATGGATTCAATCTTAGTAGCACTGGAATCATCTATAGGAGAAGATCAAGGAAGATCTTACCCCCTAATTACCACGCAACTACAGACTCAAGGGTTATTTGAAACCCTAAAGAGTTCTCTTGACCCTGATTCTTCTCTCTTTCAAATTACTTATAACAAAATGGATTATCCATAGGTAGATTGATTTTCTGGTGGAGGTGGTGATGAGTTGGAAATGTGCTATGGGAGATCTTAATCCCTGAAGCCTCAGCTTTACAACATAATACATAACAGGTCCTTATTTGTATACACTAAGCACAAATGAATCACAGGACCCTTAGTACAGGAGAAATCTCTGACTATCACCTTCCTCTTTTCCATATCAGAAACACACCACTTACTGAGGAAACGCTTCTAGAACTTTACCCCAAAACCCTCAGAACTCCAATAGGCTTCAGAATGGTTCTGAAGGAACTCAAAAGGGGCTTCACTTTGGATATGCCCCTTCAAATGCATGCCCATGACCATAGTACGGAAGCTCAATTCAGTTTTTAAACAGTGATGTTTTCTACCCATGATGATGTTGGGGGGAAGGATGTCTAAGTACACATGAGCGCTCATTATACACTCAACCAAGGCAGCTCCAAGAAGTAGATTTTCCATCCTCTGTTTTTCTAGGATTCTTCCATGGTTCCACCAATACTCAGATACCTCTAATCTCTCCTGGTAAGCCAGAGCTTAATTCAGATGACATCAGCAGGAGGGGGTCTGTCACCCAAGATATTTCACTGGACTATCAACACATACAGCTCCAGGGAATAAATTCCCCATCCTCTCCACTTTTCTAGGCTTTGCCTGTGGCTCCTTCCAAGGTTCAGCTACCTCCAGTTTCTCCTAGTCAACCATGGATCAATTCAGTTTTTAAACAGGGATACTGTCTGCCAAATATGATGTCAGTGGGAGAGAGAGTCCAATCACCCATGAGGCCTCAACAGACTCTCGACCCATACATTCCACTCTGCTTTTCTAAGGTTCTCCCCATGTCTCCTCTATGACTCAGCTCCCTCCAGTTTTTCCCTTATTGATTTATTTGCTAATTACTTTGACTGCGTGAAGGCAGCTGATTTTGAGACTCTAGGCAAGGATCCCCAAAAGAAAGAGAGGCCATGCTTGAGGTGGAGGTAACTTCCCAAAAGTTTTTCTAGGCCCATTACATAGGAGGGCGACTGGTCCATAAAAATAGCATAAAATGTGGAGGTCACACCTTTATCGCTTATAACAGAGTTAGCCAGCTTATTAAGGCCCCAGTTGGAAGAGAGAGTCTTAACATCTAACTTGAATTTGACAGACAATGACTCAGTTGAAGCCACTGAAAGTAACAGGAGAAGGGCAGACCAAAGTCCAATTGAAGCTCTGTGAAGGACTTCCATTGTGGACCATTTGACCTATCATCCAGATGCCACATGTGTGCCATCGTTTCCAGACAAAGGTCGCACCCTGGATCTTAAGTAAGGGATTATGTGAAATCGGGAGTAGGGCTGAGACAGGGTTCAGCATGAGTTTGCAGAAGCCCTCACTTAATAATAAACTCAAGGTGTGGAAGGCATCCTGAGTTGACAACACAATCCGCTCCACCACTGAGGAAGCTGGATGCTGCATAACCTATTAGTTTTGCTAGGGAGCGGGTGCCACTAGTCACTCCTCAAGCTTCAGACATATTGACCTCTGAAAGTCCTTCACTAGGGGCAGTCCACATGACCCTTGCTTAAGGAGAAAGGCATTGTGAAACCAATGAAAGTCTGGGAATTGCATCCCCCCCCCCCCCCCTTAGTCTTTAATTTCCACATTGCGATGCTGGGCGTTTTACCCTTCCACAAAAAGGAAACATGCAAGCGCTCCCAGGCTTTGTATGTTGATAAAGGAAAGACTAGAGGAAGCATCTCTAGAACATAATTGATCTTAGGTGCGAGGACCATCTCTATAGGCTCCAACCAGCCCCACCACGAAAGATGTAAGGGGGTCCATTTCAAGGTAAAAGACTGGATTACCTCTATTAAGGATTTAACATTTAATTGCAAAGTCTCCTTCAGAGAGGCACACTATCGTACTTCTAAGTATTTTATCGCATGAGGTTCCCAGACAACGGGGAAGGGAGAAACTAGAGAGGCAGGGGTCAGCATAATAAGTGGAAAGGCCATGGATTTCAACCAATTAATTTTATAGCCTGAACCTCCATAGACTGATACAAAAGCAAGGGCATGGGTTCCAGTGCAAGACTGAAAAGAAGGTGAGAGAGAGGGAAGCCATGGTGCAAAGGAAAAGGTTGTAGCAGGTTATCATTTGAGTGGAGGAGTGGCCTAGTGGTTGGGGCAAGGTACTTCAGGTCAGAAGTCCAGGGGTTCAAATCCCACTAGAGGACAGCAACCTTGGACCGGAAGGACTGGGGTTTCTAGTCCCACAGGTGCTCCTTGTGGTCTTGGGCAAGCCACTTAACCCTCCATAGCCCATGTTCCCTGTAAAATAGTTATCTCCAAGTTATAATGCCCTGTTCAATGTAATTTCAGTTTGTTCAATGTAAACCACACTGATGCAGAATAGCACGGTATATAAGAGAATGTAAATAAATAAAATATATTTGGGCTGAGAATATAACAACTGTATCATTTCTGCAAAACCCTCCCCGAATCCAAACCACCAAAAAACCTTGAACGGAAATGATCACTCAAGCCATTCAAAGGCTTTTTTAGCATTTATTTATTTATTTATTTATTTAGTAGATACTTATATACCGCTACTTCCAGCGATCAGAAGCGGTTCGATTATAATTTTGGGATTTGTCACAAAATCAAGACAGAATATATGGGGCATAGATAGCAAGGGGTATTACACAGCACACATAGTAGGGTCTACAGATCGACCTTAATGAACTTAATGATCTATCATACATTACAAGAGAGATAATCTAGAGAAAGCCCAACACAAGGGAAATCCAGATGTTTTAAGACCGAGAGCACATTGCAAAGCAGACGGGCATAATCCGCTCTTGACCTGCCAGCTGTCAACCCACACTGATCTGGGTGGATTAAAAGGGGCATTATGTTCGCCAATCTACGTGCCAAGATAGAGGAATAGAGTTTGTAATCAGAATTCAATAACAAGATTGGGCAATAGTTTCCGACCTTCTGTGGATCCCAGCCTGGTTTTTTGAGAATCACAATGGTTGCCCCTGTGAATGCCCCTGTATTGGACCGCTGCAGATTCAAAAGTTGAAAATACTTCAACAAGGCGAGAAATCAGATGCAAACACTTGATAAAACTCTTATGAGCAGTCTGTTCAAACCTGGGCCTTTGCCGGGGATATGGCAGCCAGAGAGGCACGTAATTCGACCTTGTCAAGATCAGCTGCTCTCTCTGACGATAAACACGGGTGCCAAATGACCGGTGAGTTTTTCAAAGGCTTCCAAGTCTGACTCCACTTTGGAGGTGTATAGATGGGAATAAAATGCCAGGAAAGCATCAACAATTTGTGCATTGTCGAAAAAGAGATGCTTTTGATCATCTTGAAGGGCTTCTCTATCCTAGACTTCGCTGTCCATGCCTGCCCTGTTCTGCCCCGCATAGTACTGTGCTTGCTGAGAGTACATATGCTGCACCGCTCTGAGCTAAGGATGCTATTGTATTGATACCACAGCCGCTGCAATCTAATCAAAACACAGGGTTCAGCACGAGTTTGCAGAAGCCTCTCCCCAACTCTGATCTGTTCCTCCAATGTGCGCAGCTTAGATTTTTCTGGACAAGAAGATTTGATAGCATAACTGGTAATCACTGCTCAAATGGAGGCTTTAAAAGTTTCCCACCATGCCCAACTGGAAGTCTCCTCTGGCAGATTAACTGCAAAATACTCTTTAATTGCCTGCCGAATCATTGTACAGAAAGACTCCTCAGCCAGTAGAGCCCTTCAGAAAGTCCATGATGGTGAGGGAGCAGCATCTCCTGTTGGATGAAAGGACAATGCTGCATGATCTGAGATACGAGTACAAAGTATCTACGCTGCTGTGACCCCCAGGGATCAAAGATTTGGAGACTAGGAAAAAATCAATCTGTGAGGAGGAACATTTACATTTACATTTATTCAGGCTTGATATACCGCCCAGGACCGGAGTATCAGGGCGGTGTACAATAAAAGGCAGCTACAGAAAAATAAAGAGAGAAAGGAACGCCATGAAATAATAGGAAAGAATGAGTGAGAGATAGAGAGAGAGAAAAAAAAGGACAGAGACTGGAGAGCTAGATACAAAAACGCAGGGGGAAAGGAAGAGTGGGGGGTAGCAGTCGGGTGGGACATGGCGGGCAGGAGTGTTGGATGATGGTTATAGTTCGGGGGAGGCTGGAAGATCAAATGCTTGAGAGAAAAGGTGGGTTTTGAGGAGAGCTTTAAATTGAGGGAAGGAGGACTCAGTACGGAGGGTGTGAGGAAGAGAGTTCCAGAGGGCGGGGGCTAAGAAGAAGAAGGCGGAATGGCGGGTAAGTTCAAGGTGGGCCTGAGATGGGGAAGGGAGGAAGAGGCGGTTGGTATGAGATGAACGGAGGAGACGGGGGGTAGGCTGATGAAAGATAAGATCAGAGAGATACCGAGGAGTGCTAGTATAGAGAACCCTGTGAGTGATGATGAGATATTTATAGATGAGCCGAAATTTAACGGGGAGCCAATGAAGGGAGAAGAGGCAGGGTGTAATGTGATCAGAAGGGGAAGAAAAAGTGAGGAGACGGGCGGCAGTGTTTTGGAGGAGCTGAAGACGACGGAGTTGACAGGAAGGGAGGCCAGCAAGGATGGAGTTACAATAATCCAGACGGGAAGTTACAAGAGAAAGAACTAGAGTGGTGAGGAATTGAGGGGAAAGAAAAGGCCGGAGAGAACGAATGCGGCGTAGGTGAAAGTGACAAGTACGGACGAGGGAGGAGATATGAGGATGAAAGGAAAGGGAAGAGTCGAGGGTAACACCCAGATAGCGGAGGGAGGAGACGACGGGAATAGGGAGGGAGGACATTACAGGGGCTAAGCTAGGCGAAGGAGAAGAGAAAGAGAACCAAATAGCAGAGGATTTAGAAGGGTTAACACAAAGAAAATTTTCAGAAAACCAAGAGGCGACACGGGATAGACAGGTGTTGAGTGTAGAAAGGTCAGGAGAAACAGAACTAGGGTGATGGACGAGGAGAATGTCATCAGCGTAAAAATAGAAAGAAACACCGGATTGCTGGATGAGAAGGGCTAGGGGAGCAAGAAAAATATTGAAAAGTAAAGGGGCAAGGATGGAACCCTGCGGGACACCACAGTGCAAGGAGGAAGGAGCAGAAGTAGAGGCACCTGAGCGAACAGAGAAGGAACGATGGGAGAGAAAAGAATGAAACCAGTGTAGTACAGTGCCGTGGATACCAGAATCGGACAGACGAGTGAGAAGAGTGCAGTGATCAATAACATCGAAGGCAGCGGAAAGATCTAAAGAAACAGCAATGGATAGGTCACCACAATCGTGAGAACGGTGAAGGTCACTAAGGAGGGCGAGGAGGACAGTCTCGGTGCTGTGACCAGATCTAAAGCCAGATTGGTGAGGGTGAAGGTATAGAGTAGAATCGAGATGTGCTGAAAGTTGTGCAAAGACCAGTTTTTCAAGAACCTTAGAAAGAAAAGGGAGGTTAGAGACGGGGCGCCAATTGGCAGGTAAGCTAGGGTCAAGAGAGGGTTTTTTCAAAAGAGGGTGGACTAAGGCGTGCTTCCAGGAGGTGGGAAAAGTACCGGAGGAAAGACTAGTGTTGACCATAGCGAGGATGTATGGAAGATGAAGAGAGGGATCAAGAAGCCAAGTGGACGGAAGAGGGTCAAGTGGACAGGTGGTTTTGTGGGAAGAAGAGATTACCTGAAAAAGCTCAACAGAGGAAACGGGAGTGAAGGAGCACCAGGTATGAGAACAGACATTGGAGGGAGGGGGGGAAAGAGTAGAGGAAGCAGAAGGAGAGGGAGGGGGGGAGAGGGGAGGGGGGGCAGAGAGGGAAGGAGGAACGAAGGGACTGAATTTTGTGTACAAAGAAGGAAGCAAGAGCTGTTGGACTGGGGGCAGCTCTGATGAAGAAGAGCAAGTTGACGGAGAGGACAAGAAGTGGAGAACCCGATATAGGCAGCGAGAAGAATTGGAAGAGGTAGTGATGAGATCTGAGAAATAGGCCCTCTTTGCCATATTAATCATAACGCGGTATGAGCGGTGGACGCAGCGGAAGGAAGTCAGGGTGGCAGGGGAGGGACGTTTGCGCCAGTGACGCTCAGCACACCGAAGCTGGGTGCTCTAGGTAGAGACCAGAGTGATACCAGGGGTGATGAGGAGAAGAACGACAGGAAGTTGGGCGAAGGGGTTCAAGCATGTCAAGAGTGCTGGAGAGGACAGAAGACCAGGAATCAGCTTGACGGCTGACAGGGAGGGAAAGAAATTCAGAAGAGAAAAGAGAGTCAGCAGGAGGGAAGGTTTGCAGGGTAAGAGGAGTGATGCGGTGCTTAAGAGCTTTAAATGAGGTGGGGACATTGGAAGCAAGGGTTTGCAGAGGAGGGAGGGTCAAAGAGAAGAACAGGCAGTAATGATCGGACCAGGGAAGAGGGACAGAAGAGATGGCAGAGGGTACATAGGGGGAAGAGGAGGACGTAAGGATAAGGTCTAGTGTGGAGCCGGAGGAGTGAGTGGGACAAAGCACATGTTGGCGAAGGTCAAGGTCTAAGAAGAGTGAACTGAGGGCCTTGTCACGAGGACGGGACGAGGAAGAGAGGTGGGCATTAAAGTCACCAAGGACAACCAAATGAGAAGTGAGTAAGGATGCCTCAGAAAGGGAGAGTAAAAGAGATTCCCAGAGGTCAGGACGCATAGAGGGTGGGGCATAAAGAAGCAGAAAAAAAATAGGAACAGAAGTGTCAGAACGTAGTAAAAGAGCTTCAGGGTAGCGAGGCTGAGGGGACACAAGAGAAAGAGGAAGGGAAGACCGATGGATAACAGCTACACCGCCCCCGGATCGGTGAAGCCGGGGAAGATGGAAACTGGAGTAGCCAGGAGGGAGACAACGGTGAAGGACACCATCCTCACCCTCACGAAGCCAAGTTTCTGTAAGGAACAGGGCATCAAGAGAGTGTTGTAATAGGAGGTCATGGACTAAGGGGGTTTTGGCGCGAAGAGATCTACAGTTGAGAAGAGCAAATGATAGAGTCACCAAAGAACAGACAGGTTGGAGTGAAAGAGCAGGGGAACCCCGGGTAAGGGGGCACCTAATAAGATTATGCATGTTCCGGGCATAGACCCCTGGTGGAGCAGAAAAAACTGAGGGGGAACGGTTCCCCCAGAGGACGGGGATAGAGGCCATGGTCAAGGCCTGAGTGACAAGCTGGGGAAGAGATAGAGGGGCAGGCACAACTGAGACAGTGCGCGGAAAATGAAGAGCTGAAAGAAAAAGCAAAAGGAGTAATAGTGGAAACAAGAAACGCAAATGGGGGTATGCTCTATAAGACGGCAAGAGACCAGACAGAGATGTAAGAGCGCCCCAGTCGTCGCCCCAAGGAGCGCCCCCAAGGAGCACTCCTTCGGCGCGTGCCAGCAGCGCGGAACGGCGCCCCGATGTTGATTAAATACTGGAGGGTACCTGGCACTGAGGTCACTTCCGGGAGGCGGGATATGTGAGGCAAACAACCAGGGCAGAGAGACTGCACAGAGATTCCTGAGGGTTAGGCAAACAAACAAACAGGCAGCAGGTGAGCAAAAACAGCATGCAAATAACAGTTGAAGCAGACACAGGGACGATGCGTCAGGGAAAAAAAAGTGTAATCCTGCTAAGTGGGATGTAATAGACACCAGATGTCCACTAATCCAATGGTTTGCATGATAGAGGGTACTGCCCATGGGGCTCTGGGTTGTCCCCCTTGTCTGGATGACTGGCAATCAAACAAAGCATCTAATATTAAATTGAAATCTCCCCTTATGATAATCTCATGGGGAACTGCCTCGTGTGCCTTCTCCTCTATCGCCTGGAAACAACTAGGGTTGTCACAATTAGGAGCATATATGTTGAATATCACTAAAGCATGGCCCCTCAGTCAGAGGTGAACCTTAACCCATCTGCCCTCTAAGTCTGCCCATGTTGTCTGAACCACTGGTGCAAGAGATTTGTGAACTAATCAGGAGCAGCAGAATGTTGTTTGCTATGGGAGGAGCTAGGCTCTATCCCTAACCCTGCTGATCCGCGTGCCAGCCTCCCCCTCCTATCTGCCCACAGGGATACAATCCCGTGGGCATACAGAAGGGGAAGGCCAGCAATTGCAGTGCTCTTCTGCCCGCAGCCTTCCCCAACTTCTGCCTGAGGGAGATCGGATCCCCATGGGCAGAAGTAGGGGAAGGCTACAATCACACCAGAAATGTTTGGTGGGTCCAGTGCCCATGAAGCCCCCCCTTTCCGATGCCTATGATGAAAATATTTGCATATAGAGGCTTGTTTACTAAAGTGTGCTAAGTTAATGCATGATTTTATTTATTTAACCGTTTTTTTATACCTCCTTATCCTTCAATCAAAGCGATTTACACTGAACATGAATCCTATACAGTAAGACAAGTGAGCATATAACCATAACTTAAGTTACATTAAACCAGAGTCATATTAACTAATAACAAACAAACGAGAGTAAACAAGAACTCAGCTTATATACAGGAGGAGGGGCAGGCGTTGGGTGTATTAGTATTCAGGTTTGGCAGTGGTATGGTGAGCTGTTTGCTTAATTGGCAGGGGTTAGAATGAACGTTACTTAAGTAATCTGTCAGAAAATGTTCAGTGTATAGGTTTGTTTTAAGCTTTTTCCGGAAGTCCTTGATGTCTGTTGTGGTTCTAATATCTTCCGCCAGGGAATTCCATAACATTGGGGCAGAGAGGGAAATTGCCCTTTTCGATGCAGTTTGTTTGGATTTCTGGTATTCGGAAGGGCTGACAATCCTGCTTTTGTTATTGATTCTCCTAGGACATGTGCTGGTGTCTTGAGCAATCAGTTCTTGTAGGATATCTGCAGAGGAGTGGTGTAGAATTTTGAAGATTATGAATATTGTCTTTAACTTAATCCGGGAGTGTATTGGAAGCCAGTGGAGTTGGTTTAGTATAGGGGTTAAATGATCTTGTTTGGAACTTCCAGTAATAATACAGACAGCTGTGTTCTGTGTCAATTGCAGGCCTCTTTGGGAGGCCCTGGTATATCGAATTGCAGTAGTCTAAGATTGGTGTGACAACTGCTTAAAATACAGTACGGAAGTGATCCTTGCGAAGTAATGGTTTTATCTTCTTGAAGAGTTCATCTTCTAGTAATCATTTGCAGTAGTTTTATTAATGTGAGAATGTAAGCTGAGGTTATGATCTATGGTGACACCTAGATATTTGACTTCTATTTGCACCTTAATGGTTCTATGTAATAGGTAGATTTCTTGTGAGGGATTGAATGAAGAGTCTCTTGTGACAAAAAAAGGGCCTCCATTTTATTGTAGTGTATTGCTAGGTTGTTGTTGCTGAGTCATCTGACCAAGTCTTCAATGTATTTGGTTATGGGTAGGAGGTCGGGTTTGTGGATGTCAATTGGACTGAATACCATGATGTCACTGGCGTAAAGCCAGGATTGTATGTTGTGATATTTGATTATATCGCAGATGGGCTGTGCAGGTAGATATTGAATAGCATTGAAGAGATTGATGATCCTTGTGGGATGCCCTGTTTTAAGCTGAAGGGAGTGGATTTGTGCATGACACATTTTACTTGCTTTTCCCTGTTGCTGAAGTATGATTGAAACAATTTTAGTGTGGTGCTATAGATTCCAATTTCCTAGAGATGTCGCAGTGTGATATCGTGGGATACTGTGTCAAAGGCAGCTGATATGTTCATGAATATGAGAATGAAGCCTGATTTGATGTTGTGAATTCCTCTGATGATGGTGTCAAGAAGTGATATTATTAGTGTTTCAACATTATGGTTTGGTTTGAATCCATGTTGATGGGAGTTCAGAGGGGCATATTAGTCTATGTGGTCCTGTAACTGCCTTTGAACAATTGTCCCAATGATTTTAACCATGAATGGTAGACTGGAAATTGGGCGGTATGATGCTGGATCATTTCTGTTGAGCCATAAAATGATTGGGCCACAAAATGCAGCAAGGAGGGGGGCATGTGCATCCATCCTCCTGCTGTTAGCATGTTCAACTGTGTGACACCACACTAACTGGCATGTGGGTGCATCCATTCTAACGCCAACAACAGTAACAACAATAACTTGTAAATATGTAAATAGTTTCTTGTTTGAACCATATATACTCATGTTCAAAAGTTCCGTTCCGTGTAGAACAGCTATGACACACTGTTATGTTATGTTCATTGTAAACTGTCTTGAATCAAAGAAAGATGGTATATAAAAACTGTTAAATAAATAAATAAATATGCCTGTGCTAACTGCAACCACTATCAACGTCTATGTCCAGTTAATGTGGGATTGTTAGTGTTGGACCTTGTGCTGTTCGCATGGCTTGCTTACCGCATGCTAAACCTGCGCCATAGTAAATTAAACTGTGCTTCAAATGAGCCTAACTATTTTATCTGTCAGAGATTTGGAATAGCTTAATTCCAAAATGGAATCTGTCACAGAAAGGATAGAAGAGTGAAACAAAAATTGTTTGCATACAGCAGAAATGATTGGCTTTTAAATATTTATACTAAATTAAATATAGTTTTATTTTGCTAAAATTTCAGGATTCATTTGCATGCTGATGAAGATCGAATTTCTGTCAGCTTGTAAATTGCTACAAACAGAGCAGTACAAAACAATCTGTTTTGCTTTTAATTCCATTTTAATATTTCCTATATGAACCCAAGCAATTCTTTTAAGATGCTGCAGTCAAAATATTTTTTAAACTTTTTTCTTAAGGCAGGGGCAGTGTTAGACAAGGAGGAGACCAGGGCAAAAAATAGTGAGGGGGCACTAAAGCTTAATGCAGACTTGTGGTCCTCCCCCTAAACTGGTCCTGCCTTAAGGCCTACTATTTTGAATCATGTACATCCTTGATTGCCTGTTATTGCGCCATTATTGTTACAGTGTTTAATGTATTGGTTGTTTTAATTGTAAACCACTATGATTACCCAAAATAGAGGTATATAAAACACACACATAAATAAATTGTGTGTTCTATACTTTTTCATTTTTGTGTCTATACGTTTATGCATGATGTTAACAACATTAATTTCTATAAATCTGCTCTATTCCACAAATATCATCCAAAATTGATTAGGGAAGTTGATATGGTAAAGCAACGTAAAGTAAAAGGAATGAAGTAGTTTAAATTCAAAAGAATGAGATAATACAAATTAAAGTAGAAGAAATGAAATGCTGACTTCTGGGAAAAAATGAGAAAATAATAATACCCAGGCATCTAATCTAAGCTAAAGCAGAATTTTGAAAAACGAAAACAAGGTTGATTTAAGATTTGCTTATATTGATATAAAGGGTTGATTAAGGAGCACTTACTAAAGTGTGCTATGCAGTTAGAATGGGTTTTGGTGCGTGCTAACCACGCTTTCTAGCTTATGGTAACTGGTAGTGCATGGCTATCACAGTTAGCAGAGGCCGATTTCCATGCTAATTGAATAGTGTGGTAGAGGGCAAAAGGGGTAGGCTTGCCATTAGTGTGGGTGCAATTAGCTTCACCTAGTGAAGTAGAAGTAATTGCCAACCCGCATAAGTGACTAGAACTGCGCATTATCTATCAGGGAAATATCATCCATGCCCCTGACAGGTAACGTGGTAGCTTTGCACTTAAACATGCTAAAAGCGCCATAAGGTGCAGAACCATAGCACACTGTATTTAAGGGCCCAGAGAATGTTTGCTATACTAGAATAATGGTTAGTATGGGGCATTTGTAACTAGGTCCCATTGAATAACATGAGACCTGATTACAAACATTATCCCAGTTTAGTAAACATGCCCCTTAGTCTACACTAAGGCGAATCTAGGAGAGCTATAAAAATATTAAATAAAATAGCAAATATATCCTAATCATAATGTCTTACAGCAACAGAAGAATACATATAATTTCTCATTTATTGTCATTTGTTTCATACTGTCTGTCTTAAAGAGCACTTAGTTTGATTAAAAAGAAATGGGATTTAACTTTTTTCTATTTAATTTTATCTGGCTTTCAGAATTCCGTTTGATTTTGTTCCCCTTCTTTCTGCAAAGGAAATTCCAGCGAACTTATAATATATACACATATAAATAATTTCAATACTCACTCAAATCCAGAGCATATATGTTCTCTATAATGTTTAATTTTGACCTTCAAAGATCATACTTTAGCTATGACACTTTTGATAATTGAGAAAGAAAACAGTAGATCAATATCTATCAGCAGGAATCATTTTCTCTGCCACTGCTGCATTGGAATTGTTTTAGATGCAAATATATCTAAAGATTTTTTAGTTAAAGATATGGGCCCAATATTCAGCGACGGCGGCTAGCGCGAGTACAGCACCTAGCCGTCGCCACTGAAGAGTTAACCTGGATATTCAATGCCAAGACCATATCCGCCACCGGCACTGAATATCTGGGTTTATTGCACAAGCTAACCAGGCAATGGTGATATTCAACAACTGTCCGGTTAGTTTCAGCAGCAAAAGTTAGGACAGCTTTTGCTGCTCCTAATTTTTTTCCCTGAAGAATAACCGGGCAGAGGCTGAATATTGTCGCTGACTGGTTTATCCGTGGGTATTGTTCCTGGAATGCCTCCGACATGCCCTGATGCTAAGCAGTTAGCATTGGGGCGTATAGTGGCATTATTCGGGGACATTCAGCAGCACTAACCATGTTGTGCCGCCTAATATTCCGCTTAGGGGCATTTACACGGTTTGCAGCTTTGAAAGTGTATACTTGGTTGGTAGGCATAGCTGTGGGTGTTCTCTGGGGAGGAGTGCAAGCATCAGTGCTGGTAAGAGTAGTTACTCACCTGTAACAGGTGTTCTCCAGGAGCAGCAGGAATCAGTCCTCATATATGGGTGACGTCGGCGCCAACAGAGCCCCTGAGCGCAGCATTTCCCCAGCTTTCAAGGAAAGCCTTTGGGAATGCAGCGCACATGCGCGGTCCCCTTCCCGCCCAAGGGTGCCATCTTGCTCAGTCTGATGACATAGCTAAAAGACAGCAAAAAAAACAAAATGAAGTATATGACTGCAACTCCAGGGGAGGAGGGAGGAGGGAGGGTCGTGAGGACTGATTCCTGCTGCTCCTGGAGAACACCTGTTACAGGTGAGTAACTACTCTTTCTCCAGGACCAAGAAGGAATTCAGTCCTCACATATGGGACTCCCCAGCTCTAGGCTACCGGGAACCCTAAGCTGAAAAAATGGCTCCCTCTCAAGAGCCTCAGCATCCATGATAAGAATATCCTCTGAGAACGCCCTCGTACTGTAGCCCAACACAAGGGCCGGAGGGTAGGAGTTGCCTAAATCTCAAAGAGATTACGGAGTACCGCCTGTCCGAAAGCACTGTCCCTTTGGTACTCTCTCTCGAGGCAGTAATGGGCTGCAAAATCTGGCTTGAAGACCAAGTAGTGGCCCGGCAGATGTCTGCCAACAGAACAGAGTGGAGATGAGCTACTGACATGACTTTCGCCCTGACACGGTGGGCCGTGACTTGACCCTGCAAGGGGAGGTCAGCTGCCTTGTACGCCCAGGTGATACAATCTGCTACCCAAGTGGACAACATACGCTTGTAGACAGGTAACCCCAGCTTATTAGAGTCAAAGGAGACGAAGAGCTGAGTGGCCCTTCAATGCCCCCTCGTATGTTCTATGTAAAAAGACAACGCCCTCTTACAGTCTAGGGTATGCAAGACTTTTTCAGCCCGGCTGGTATACGGCCTGGGAAAAAGGGTCGGAAGAACCACCTCCTGGTTGAGGTAGAAATAGGAGACCAATTTTGGAAGGAACTTTGGGTGGGTCTGTAGTACCACCCTGTTCCTATAGAACCATGTGTACGGTCTATCAGAAACCAGAGCTTGTAATTCACGCACACGTCTGGCCGAGGTAAGAGCTACCAGGAAGAGCGCTTTCCAAGAAAGGAAGTGCAAATGGCAAGTAGCCATCGGCTCAAATGGTGGGCGAGTAAGTTGCTGCAAGACCACGTTCAAATCCCACTCAGTCGCCGGTGGATGAACCAGAGGCTTGAGAAGAAGCAGACCTCTGAGGAAGCGGGACACCAAGGGATGAACCGACAGAGACTGTCCCTCCACCGGTGAGTGGTGCGCTGATAGAGCACTGAGGTGGACCCGAACAGAGTTAGACTTAAGGCCTAGGTCTGAAAGGTGAAGTAGATACTGCAGTACTACTGGCACAAGGCAAGAGAAAGGATCTTCATTGCGCTGAGCACACCATATCTTGAACCTACGCCACTTGAGGGCATAGGACTTTCTGGTGGACTGCCACCTAGAGGCCAAAACCACCTCTTCAACCTCCTTAGGTAGAAGTAAGGGAGCTAGCACTATCCTTTCAGCAGCCAGGCCATCAGAATGAGGGACCTGAGATTGGGGTGCAGAAGGGAACCCTGATCTTGAGACAGGAGATCGTGTTGCAACCCCAAAGGGAAAGGAGTTTCCACCACCAACTTTAGCAGAAGTGGAAACCACAGTTGCCTCAGCCATCTGGGGGCTACCAGAATCACCGAGGCCTTGTCCTGGAGAATCTTGAACAGAGTTCGGGCCACCAGGGGCGTGGGAGGAAACGCATACAGGAGGCGCGTAGACCAAGAGATCAGAAAAGCATCTGCTGCTATTCTCAGGGGATGCGGCTGTCTGGAGCAAAACTAGCAGAGGAAGATCTGCTGGACCACCCATGGATTCAACTGCCATTCGTGAGGCAGGAGAATCCTGCTTAGCTTGTCTGCTAGGAAATTCTCCTGACTAGGTAGATAAACTGCTTTGAGAAACATGCCTGGTTTGACTGCAAAGAAGCAAAGGACCTGCGCCTCCTGACATAGGAGCCAGGACCCCGTGCCCCCTTGCTTGTTCACATAGAACATTGCTACCTGATTGTCCGTCTGAACTAAGACAGACTAGTGAGAGAGGGCATGAGAAAAAGTCTATAGAGCCAAGCGGATTGCTCACAGCTCCAAAAGACTGATCTTCTGTGTGGCCTCCCGAGGAGTCCAGAGGCCTTGAGTGCATGTGCCCTTGCAATGTGCACCCCAGCCCTTTAAGGAAGCATCGGTCATCAACATCCTTGTGCGTGCTGGAGCCTGAAAAGGTACCCCCCTGATAAGGTTTGGGAGATGTAGCCACCACTGCAAGGAGTCCAAAAGTGGTTTGGGCACCCTTATTCTGTCTCGGAGGTCGCCTGTGGCCTGCGTCCACTGAGCTCTGAGGCACCACTGAGCAGCCCGCATGTGCAGATGGGCATTCGGAGTCACATGTACCGTGGATGCCATGTTGCCCAGGAGCCGGAGGAAGTGCCTGGCGGCGACCTGCTTTGGAACTGGTTCGCCACATCCATCAGTCTGTGAGCCCTGTCCTCGGGCAACTAAGCTCTTGCCTGCAGGGTGTCTAATCTTGCCCCTATATACTCTAGGTTCTGAGAGGGGAGCAAAGTGGACTTTGCATAGTTTATGACAAAGCCCAGATGCTGAAGAAGAGAGACAGTGCGAAGAGTGGCTTGTCTGGACTCCTGGAGAGTCTGTCCCCTGATGAGCCAGTCATCCAGGTATGGGAAGACAAAGATTCCCTGATTCCTGAGATAGGCCGCCACCACCGCCAGGCATTTGATGAAAACCCTGGGGGCAGAGGTTAGGCCAAAGGGAAGTACCCTGTACTGAAAATGGTTTCCTCCCACCACAAATCTGAGATACTGTCTGTGGTCTGTGTGAATGAGGATGTGAGCATAGCCAGTCTCCCTGCTGGAGGTAGGGCAGCAGTATCCTAAGGGTAAGCATCTTGAACTTTTCCCTCTCCAGAAACTTGTTTAGTTTTCGCAAGTCTAGGATAGGCCAGAGGCCTCCTGTCCTTTTTGGTACCAAAGTACCTGGAGTAGAAGCCTTGCCCTTCCAGGTGGTGAGGCACCGGTTCCACCGCCTGTTCCTTTAGAAGACTTGCCAACTCCTGAAGGAGGAGGTTTCTGTACAGAGGGAGTCTTGGAGGCTCCCCTGGAAAGTAGGAGGGGGGTAGCTGGTGGAAGTAGAGCATGTAGCCCTTTTGGACTATGCTGAGTACCTAGGTATCCCCTGTGATGGCTGGCCACCTGTAGGCGTACAGGGTCAGCCAACCTCCTGTGCTGAGTGGAGCCAGCTGTGGAGAAGAGACTATGCTGTGGGAGTCAAAACCCCGCTCCCTGCTGTGCAGGAGCCGGAGCTGGCGGCTTGGGGGTCTTCTGCCTACGGGGCCATGTCCCTGCCCCTTGGCCTGCTGTCCCTGTTGGTGAGCTGGAGAGGCCTGATATTGAGGGTAAGATTTGTAGGCAGCACCCTTCCTCGGGAAAAAGGGCTTTTTTCCCAAGCCCTTCTTCTTTTAAGAAGGAGCAGAAGTCTTCCTGGACAGCCTTGTCCTGGTGAGAGTCTCAGTCTCAATTTCTGCAGCCTTTTCAGTCATGGGCTTACCGAAAAGGTTTTCACCTCGGCAGGGGACATCGACCAACTTGTCCTGTACCCATGACTCCAGGTCTGATTTATTTATTTATTTATTTATTTAACATCTCTTATATACCGCACTATTGTCATCAGCGCGGTTTACATGGAACAAACATATACATACAGAGAACTGTAATGCATTTTACAAATAACAGGGGTTTTTGAACTTGGGATTAAAGGTAAACTATATAGACTAAGTAACTATTTACAAAAAACTCTATACACATTAGGCATATTTGGTTATCATTTGGGATTATCTTGGTCAGAAACGTGTCGGTAGTATTTTCATATGCAAAGATTAGATTGGGAAATAGCTTAAGAAGAGGTGGTGTTTGAGGCTTTTTATGAATTGTGATGACTGCAGCCAGGCCTGATGGTGTGCACCGATGCCGGCCACGGCTACCCGGGCTGAAGCCTCAAAGCAATCATAGGATGCTCTTGAGATAAACTTTGAGAACTCTCGGATCCCTGTTGACAAATCCTTGAACCTCTGCAAAGGTTCCTCGGAGAGGCCAGCTGAGAACCCGGCAATATCCTTTGCCAGGTCTCGTAGGTACGTGCCCATGTACAGCTGGTAGGTCTGGACACGGCAAGATAGCATAGAGCCCTGGAAGCACTTTCTACCAAGGGCATCCAGGATCTGGGCCTCCTGGCCAGAGGGCACCAAGGAGTGCATCTTCTGACTCTTCAGGCGGTGCACGGCCGATTCCACAACCATGGAGTTGTGCGGCAGCTGCGCCTTTTGGAACCCAGGGCTCTTACGGACTCAATAAATGGAATCGACCCATTTGCTAAGAACCGGCGCAGAGGCCGGTGCCTCCCACGTATGGAAGAGCAGGCATTTCAGCATTGGAGGAGCCGGTACAGTAAAGACTTCCTTCGGAGGAAAGTCAAACTGGAGGACATTGAGCTCCTCGGCTCGAGGCTCCTCCTCCGGTGTCCGCAGGGAAGGCCAAGGCTTTGGCCATGTCCCTCATGAAGTCCGAGAACCGGGTATCCTCCGAGGGGGGGACCTTCTCAGAGGCTCGGACTCTGGTGAGTCCAAAGGGATGCACCGGGTCCGGAAGGTGTCCGGGGAGTCCCCCGTCCTCCGTCTCCCACGCCGACTCCTCCGAGGAGGAATCGAGCGGCTCCCGGCCATGTGGGCCTTCGTGCCACCCGCCCCGATATTGAGGGTATTAGCGTCGACGACCTCAGCCCTGCAGGGGAGGTCGAGGGGGACCTTGACCGAGGATCGACTCGAGACTTAATTGACTTGAGGATCGGCTCGGTCTCCGGGGTCAATTTGGACGTCGAGGTCCCGGTGGTCGAGTTAGATGCACCGGTCAGACTGGCGATCATCACCCGCTGCTGTTCCATGAAGGCAGCCAAGCTGCTCTCCAAAGCCATCAACCTGAGTCCAAGTTCAGGAGACTCAGCAGCCCCCGATTCGGGCCCCAACAGCGGCTCCCCCGGAGGAGAGTCCACGAGGACAACAGCACTTATGTGACTCGGGGACTCCGGCGCCACATGATGTAACTTGGACGGCCTCTCCGACTCTGAGAGCCCGAGGCGGTGGTCAGGGCTATGCGACCTGGCCCTCGAGGATCCAGGAACCTACACCGATGCCGCCCTTGCAAGCTTCTTCTTCCTTCTGTGCTCCCGGGTGGGAGACTCCCGCTCAGAGGAACCCCAACGGCGCTCGGGGTCAGACTCCCCAGATGTCGAGGCCTCTGACGAAGTCCGGGCCTGGCCGGACACGGACTCTGAGAAAATTCTCTCACATTGGTGCTGATGGCTCTGAAGTGCCTTCAATGACATTTTGCCGCATGGGCCACAGGCCAGTGGGTCATGGTCGGGCCCGAGGCAACGGAGGCATCAGTCACATGTGTCGGTGAGAGACATAAGTTTCTTGCACCAATCACACTTTTTGAACCCGCTGGCAGCCATCAGGGGAAAAAGGGCCCCTGCAAGGTCAAAATACTGGGCTGCCAGCGAAAACACATGAAAGACAAAATCGAAAATCAAAACTCCGGACTCTATACCGGTGTACCGAGCCCAGGCGGGAAGGGGAACCGGTGTCGAACCGGATAAGAAAAAGCCAAAATAGCCGAAAAAAATCTACTTTTCCCGGGTGACACGAACTCACATCCGTTGGGCTCCGTGGAAAAAGAAAGACTAAGCAAGATGGCACCCTTTTGCGGGAAGGGGACCGCGCATGCGTGCTGCATTCCCAAAGGCTTTCCTTGAAAACTGGGGAAATGCTCCGCACGGGGGCTCCATTGGCGCCGACGTCACCCATATGTGAGGACTGACTTCCTGCTTGGTCCTGGAGAACAGAGTTATTAGGCACCTTAGGCAAACCTTCAGCCTTATGCCCCCCCTTTAGATTTTGATAAACTCAATCCCGATCATCATGAGAGCACCCTTTCCACAACATTAAATATTAAAATTTTCTTGGTATATGTGCGCCCTCTTTCCCTGCAGGTAAAAGAATGTGCTTATAGTTCCTTTGAATTTGTGTGGCTCTCAAACTATTGTTTTTCTTCTTCTTCAATAGCTCTCTGCTGCCCCCCTCCTCCCCTAGGCAACCACATCATCTTCCCTAATGATTGAACTGGCCCTGACAAAACTCATGGTTGTATAACATTAAGCAAAATAAGATAAAATAATAGTAATAAAAATATATTCAAACTGGGACAGTGATGTTAGTTCAAATGAGGAGCTCCCAAGGAAAATTTGCTGAGGGCTCCTCATCATGATGACAAAGGTGACCACATCATGGGCCCAATTTTCGAAGGCCTTTACACAACTTCCCTAGTTACCTGTGTAAAGGCCTTATCTGTGATTTTCAAAGGGCACCTACATGGGTACAGCCCTTCGAAAACCCCGGATATGTCCCTAACGCGCCCAAATGCTATCTGCATAGCATCGGGGCGTGTTAGGGGAATTCTGGGGCAGAGCGGGGGTGGAGGAAGAGGCTGCACAGGTAGCAATGATTTTCGATGCTACCTGCATAGCTCTCTGCGCAAGGTTTTTTCTTGTCTATCTTTAAGGTGCAGAGGCTATGCGGGTAGCATCGAAAATCGTTGCTATCCGTGTAACCTCTGCAGCTGCAAGGGCATCCAGGCTAACCCAGATTTAAGATCCGGGTTAAGGGGGTCAGCGGGCAGGCAGAGAGGCAGCACAGCAATCCTCATTGAAAGCGAGAAGAATTATTGTCACACTCTGCCTCTGCAACACAGGTATTGCTGGGTTGAGTGGGCTCTCTTCTAGCCTTATCCCCCCTGATTGTGGGGAGTTGCTCGGGCAGTGTTTATATCACTGGCCTTTACAAATGAAAAAGACCTTTTCTTTCACTTTAAATCTTTATTGAAAGCTTTTTAATATAATACAATTATAACAGGGGGCCGAAGTTCTTGCCAATCTTACAACTTCATGTATGCCCCCCCCCCCCACACTCTTATGTCACATCAAGACTATTCCTCCTATTGTAATCTTATACCTCTCATGTAACCAGGGTTTTACTCCCCTGAATGCTTTGCATCTCATTCTCCCATTATTGAAATACCCACTGCCATACACAATTCCAAGTTCATTCAATCTTTTCCCCTCGTCCCCTTTTTAAAGCTATCAACTTATGAAGCTTATAAAGGTTTGCAAGCCTTTGTTTATAACTAGCAAGCCCCGGTAAGGCGGATTTATTCCAGTATGTAGCTATTTCACACCTGGCCGCTACTATACAATGGGCCACCACTCCTTAGTGCCACCTTGGTACCACCTCTGTCTTATGGTGGAACAGAAATATTGCAGGTTGCATTGGTATCTTCCAGCACCCCCAACTCTTCCAATGACCTTTGCATCATTTCCCAATATCTTTGCACCACTCTGCAGTCCCACCACATGTGGAAGAAAGTTACCCTTCCGCCACATTGTCGCCAACAGTCCCCAGCTCCCAATATTCCTGCCCATGATAGCCTTACTGGGATTAAGTATAATCTAAGAAGTACTTTGCAGCCACTTTCTAATATTTTAGTAGTTACAGAAAGCTTCGTTATGCCATAGATTATCTCATCCCAGGTTTCCCTATCCCATGTGATGCCTACGTCTGTTTCCCATTTGACTATGTAGCCCAGTTTAGACTTTCCTCCTCCCATTAGTCCTCTATAGCACTTTGAGATAATTCCTTTCTCTCCCAGAAGACACATACTCTCAAACTACTCCTTCTCTCTTCCGATATCCCGTGTTTTGTTCTGTAACAGGAAGGCTTTGACCTATAAAGAAGTATATCTGTCTTGTTCTCCAAAGTGGTATTGATTCCATATGCCTTCAAATGGCCACATTCGTCCATTATTTAGTAGTTGTGATACCCATATGAGCCCTTTTGTCTCCCATCTTTCCAATATCTGCCATTTTGGGCCTTCCCTGTTTGGAAGCATGTTCTAATTGGCATAATTGATGCCACTGCTTTCCTAGCTAATAACACTTGGCAGTGTTGCTTCCGCAGTCCCACTGTAAAACGTGTAAACGGGTTTGGGCCCCACTGCTGTCTCCTTTGCCATATTAAGGTGTCCAATGATTCCTGGCACTGCCCTGACCCTTTATGATTACCCATTACTTATTATCTTTTAACCACATATAAATTATCTTTAATTGTGCTGCCTGGTAATATTTTAACAAATCAGGTAGCCCCAGTCCTCCCTCAATACGAGGTATCTGCATAACTGCTTTAGCGACCCGAGGGGACCAGCCTCCCCAGATAAATTGGGAGATTTGCTGTTGTATTAGTTTCAATATCCTATGATGCACTTCAATTGGGAGGAATTGAAAGAGATACATGAAACACGGTAATAGCATCATTTTGACTGCCGCAATCCTACCCAGCCATGAGAGGTGTTTATCTCTCCAACTAGACAGGAGAGGTTGCACCTGTTGTATTAGTTTTTTTTAGTTTAGTGTATGCAGTTCAGCATACTCTCTTCATACTCCCAAATAGCTGATATGGCGCTCCACCCATCTAAATGGTAGACTAGACTGCAAACACATCTTCATTGTGTCATAAGAACATAAGAACATAAGAAATGCCATACTGGGTCAGACCGAGGTCCATCAAGCCCAGCATCCTGTTTCCAACAGTGGCCAATCTAGGTCATACGTACCTAGCAGTTTCACCAAAAGACACAGGTTCTGCAGTGCTTGTACTAGGCCAAGCATTGATATCCTGGGTCCCTTTTTAATAGTGGTTTATGGACCTTTCCTCCAGGAACTTGTCCAAACCTTTTTTAAACCCAGCTATACTAACAGCCCTTACTACATCCTCCGGTAACAGATTCCAGAGTTTGATTACACGTTGAGAGAAGAAATATTTTCTCCTATTTGTCTTAAATAGTTTACCCTGTAGCTTCATTACATGCCCCCTAGTCCTTCTATATTCTGATAGCGTAAACAATTTATCCACGTTTATCCGTTCCACTCCATTCATTAATTTATACACCTCTATCATATCTCCCCTCAGCCGCCTCTTTTCTAGGTTAAAGAGCCCTAACCTTTTTAGCCTCTCTTCATAGGAGTAGCCTTCCATCCCCTTCACCAATTTGGTGGCTCTTCTCTGTACTTTTTCTAATAACTCTATGTCCTTTTTAAGATACGGTGACCAGAATTGCACACAATATTCAAGGTGCGGTCGTACCATGGAGCGATACAGAGGCATTATAATATCCTTTGTTTTATTCTCCATCCCTTTCCTTATGATACCTAGCATTCTATTTGCTTTCTTGGCCGCCGCTGCACACTGGGCGGAGGGTTTTAACATGTTATCCACGATGACTCCTAAATCTTTTTCCTGGGTGGTGGTTTCTAATGTGGAGCCTTGCATCTTGTAACTATAGTGTGGGTTGTTCTTTCCTAG
This sequence comes from Ichthyophis bannanicus, assembly GCA_033557465.1. Classification (NCBI taxonomy): domain Eukaryota; kingdom Metazoa; phylum Chordata; class Amphibia; order Gymnophiona; family Ichthyophiidae; genus Ichthyophis; species Ichthyophis bannanicus. Next base: position 726,947,214 of record CM066036.1, on the reverse strand, counting down.
GTGCATAACTTTGCACTTGTCCACATTAAATTTCATCTGCCATTTGGATGCCCAGTCTTCCAATTTATCCAGATCCTCCTGCAGTTTTCCACAATCCTCTTGGGTTTTAACAACTTTAAACAGTTTTGTGTCATCTGCAAATTTGATTACCTCACTAGTTATTCCCTTTTCCAGGTCATTTATGAATATGTCAAAAAGTAGCGGACCCAGTACAGATCCCTGGGGTACTCCACTATTCACCTTTTTCCATTGGGAATATTGGCCATTTAGCCCTACCCTCTGCTTTCTATCTTTTAACCAGTTCCCGATCCACAATAGTACACTGCCTCCTATCCCATGACTTTTTAGCTTCGCCAAAAGTCTCTGATGGGGGACCTTGTCAAAAGCTTTCTGAAAGTCCAGATACACTATATCAACCGACTCACCTTTGTCTACCTGTTTATGCACACCTTCAAAAAACAGATCAGATTAGTAAGACAAGATCTTCCTTGTCTAAAGCCATGTTGGCTGTCTCCCATTAGGCCATGACTATCTACATGCTGTGTAATTTTGTTCTTTATGATGGCTTCTACCATTTTCCCTGGTACTGACGTCAGGCTCACCGGTCTGTAATTTCCCGGGTCACCCCTGGAACCCTTTTTAAAAATTGGTGTTACGTTGGCGACCCTCCAATCTTCAGGTATTACAGATGATTTTAATGAAAGTTCACAGATTACCAATAACAGGTCTGCAATCTCATATTTCAGTTCTTTCAACACTCTGGGATGTATACCATCCGGTCCAGGTGATTTGCTACTATTCAGTTTATCAAATAGTTGTAATATATCTTCCCGGTGTAGCGATATTTCTCTCAATTCCTCTGCAGTATCACCTTTAAATACCACTTCAGTCTTGGGTAACACCCCTACATCTTCCTCAGTAAAGACCGAAGCAAAGAATTCATTCAGTCTCTCTGCTATAGCCTTGTCTCCTCTTATTGCACCTTTTACCCCTCTATCATCTAATGGTCCAATTGACTCTCTCACAGGCCTTTTGCTACGAATGTACTTGAAAAAGTCTTTATTTCGTGTTTTTGCTTCCGTAGCAAGTTTCTTCTCAAATTCCCGCTTTGCCTGCCTTATCAATGCTTTGCATTTAGCTTGCCAGTGCTTGTGCTGTTTCCAGTTTTCATCATTTGGCTCTTTTTTCCATTTTCTGAAGGTTGCTCTTTTGGCAGCAACAGCCTCTCTGACCTCACCTTTAAACCATGCTGGCAGTTTTTTGGACTTTCTTCCACTTTTCTTAATGCGTGGAATACAGCTGGTCTGGGCTTCGAGGATAGTATTTTTAAATAACACCCAAGCTTGCTGTAAGTCTTTAACCTTTGGAACCGCTCCTTTTAGTTTTTTCCGAACTATATTCCTCATTCTATCATAGTCACCCTTTTGAAAGTTAAAAGGTAGTACTGTGGATTCCTTTACTATCTGTCCTCCACTGATTAAATCAAACATGATCATACTATGATCACTATTGCCAAGTGGTCCCAACACCCTTATTTCTTGCACCAGATCTGGCGTTCCACTAAGGACTAGGTCCAGTATGGCTTCCCCTCTGGTCGGTTCATGAACCAGCTGCTCCAAGAAGCAGTCATTCATTTCATCTAGAAACTTTATCTCTTTAGCTTGTCCTGCTGTGACACTGTCCCAGTCGATACCGGGGTAATTGAAATCACCCATTATTACTACTCTGTTGTGGCTTTTGTTAGCTTCCTTGATTTCTTTGAGCATTTCATCATCCATTTGTTCATTCTGGCCAGGTGGTCGATAGTATACTCCCACTGCCATCACCTGTCTGGGATAGTGAGGTTAAGAATGGTAGATTTATTCCAATTAATTCGAAATTTCGATAGCCTAATTATCGAGAGTGAAATAGTCGGGCGGGTAACTGCCAAGATAACATTGTCAGCGAATAGTAATATGTGCTGATCTTGATCCCCTACATTAATGCCTCATATGTCCTAGCTAGCTCTAATCCGAGTTTCTAGGGGGCTCCATCTCTAGTGCAAACAGAAGAGGAGACAAGGAGCATCCCTGTCTCATCCCTCTTTCCAAGCATTACGGTAAAAGGCCTCGGTCCACCCTATAAAGTGTTCCCTAAATCCCATCCTACCCAACACTCAAATCATAAAATCCCATGACACATGATCAAAAGCTTTTTCAGCTTCAAGTGAGACCAGAAGTGCTAGAACTGGATGTTGTCTAGTTTCCCATATAAAAGATTAAGAATCTTACGAACATGGTCTGCTGCCTGTCTCCCTGGCATGAAACCCACCTGGTCTTCATGAATCAAGCTCAAGAATCCATGATTTAAGCGGCAAGCTAAGACCTTGGCCAGAAGCTTTGCATCTGTGTTGAGTAACGAGATGGGTCTGTAGGAGGCGCAGTTCAGCGGATCCTTCCCTTCTTTAGTGATTATGGAGATCCCTGCCCATCTCATGGTATCTACTAGCATTCCTCCACTGGATCCATTAAAAAGTCATGCTAGAGGAGTCTGCAATAAGTTTCCTAGCTTCTTAAGGAATTGCGCTGTGAACCCATCGAGGTCAGGGGCCTTTTTGTTCTTTAATTCTTTTATAGCTTGCATTACTTCTGTGGTGGTAACCACTTTATCTAAGTATTGTTGCTCTTCTGGACTTAATTTAAGAAGATTAGCAGACATGAGATAGCTTTCCACCTGTTCTGTGGATGGCGCTGTATATATAGATGTTTATAGAATTTAACAAATTTTGTCCTAATGTCTTCCCCAGAGTGGATGTGTGTCCCCCCTCTCCCCTTATAGCTGAGATGTGCAAGCACAACTTACGCTTCCGTCTAGCTAGCTGTATTCCTGTCTTGCTAGCTGTATTTTGTAGTGGATATCTGCTGCTTCAAAAGCGTTTAATTGGGCTCGGACTGATAGGACCTGACCTCTGGGGCTTCCTCTCTTGTCTCTGGTATCCACAAGCTCCAACAAATGAAGCTGGCTGCACAATTTGTACACCTTTTCATATTTATCCCATTTTTTTCAGCACCCCCCCATTTAATTAAAATGCCCCTCACCACCGCCTTAAATCCATCCCAAACAACCCCCCATCCTACCTCCCCATTATCATTTTCCTTAAAGTATTCTGGTATTAATTTCTCAATCTCCTGTATTACTCTAGTGTCTTCTAGGAGGGAGTCATTAAGCAGCCAGAATCTTGTCCCTCCCTCATCCCCCTGGAACCTGATGCAGATTGTCACTGGTGCATGATCTGACCAGGTTATTGCTTCCATGCTGCATCTTGCAATCTCCCTAACCCCTCTTCCCCCAACCATATTATATCAATTCTGGAATATGTTCCATGAACTGGCAAGTAATAAGTAAATTGTTGCTTCCTAGGTTTTAGGAAGTGCCAGGCATCCATCAAATCTAAGGCCCAAGCAAAATGTTTAAACTAAGCCCGGTCTGCTCCCCGTTCCTCTCCTCCCCCCATGCTATCCTTCCATGGTTCCATTGTTAAATTGAAGTCTCCTTCACATATTAGTAATCCTTCACCTAGATCTTCTACATGCTTCTCTACTTCCCTAAAAATTCTCCCTGGTTTCCATTTGGTGCGTAGATAGCTATTATTTACAGCCACTCCTCCACTATCTTTACCCGTGCCAGTAGGAATCTCTCTTTCTTGTCTTTCACCACCTCTCCTATTTCCATCCTCAAATAACTGGCAATGAAGATTGCCACGCCCCCCTTTTTCTGCTCCACCAGATTGGATGCAAAGAGTCCCATAGCATAGCGCTTTGGTCTCATTAAATGTTCATGCTTCCTGGGAAGGTGTGTTTCTTGCACGAAGTAAATATCTGCTTTTTGCCTTGTCACCTCTTTTTATCCAATAGTTGTCTCTTCAAAGAGGAGTTCAACCCTCGCATGTTGAGGGTTACAATTTTAAGCTCTCTCATCATTGTATCCCCTATTCCAGCGATGGCGAACCTATGGCACGCGTGCCAGCTGTGGCACGTGAAGGCCTTGCAGCTGGCACGCGGGAAGGTCCGCAAAAAAAGAAAAAGCTGGCTCTGACTGCTGCCGCGGACGCGGCAAGGGCAGAATGCAGCGTCCCGCGGGGCCCCCTCCACCCGCTAAGCCCCTCTGCAAGAGCTTTCAGATTCGCGAGGGAGAGCGTCTCCCTCGCGTCTCTGTTAAGCCCGCAGGGGCTAATGGGAAATTTCCCATCAGCCCCGCGAGAGACTGATGGGAAATTTCCCATTAGCCCCTGCGGGCTTAACAGAGACGCGAGGGAGACGCTCTCCCTCGCGAATCTGAAAGCCCTTGCAGAGGGCTTAGCGGGCGGAGGGGGGCCCCGCGGAACATTGCAATCTGCCGCGGCAGCAGCCAGAGCCTGCTTTTTTTTTAAAAAAATTTGCCAGGGGGGGTTAGGACTGCTAATGGGCAGGGAGGGAGGGGGGGGGTTAGGACTGCTAATGGGCAGGGAGGGGGGGTTAGGACTGCTAATGGGCGGGCAGGGCGGGAGGGAGGGGGGGGGGGTTAGGACTGCTAATGGGAAGGGAGGGAGGGAGGGGGGGGTTAGGACTGCTAATGGGCAGGGAGGGAGGGGGGGGTTAGGACTGCTAATGGGCAGGGAGGGAGGGAGGGGGGTTAGGACTGCTAATGGGCAGGGAGGGAGGGAGGGAGGGAGGGAGGGGGGGTTAGGACTGCTAATGGGCAGGGAGGGAGGGAGGGAGGGGAGGGAGGGGGGAGGGGGGGTTAGGACTGCTAATGGGCGGGCAGGGAGGGAGGGAGGGGGGGTTAGGACTGCTAATGGGCAGGGAGGGAGGGGGGGTAGGACTGCTAATGGGCTGGGGCGGTTAGGACTGCTAATGGGCGGGCGGGCGGGGCTGGGGGGTAGGACTGCTAATGGGCTGGGGGGGTAGGACTGCTAATGGGCTGTGGGCTGATGGGGGCTGTCTGGAAATGGGGTGATGGGGGTTAGGACTGGTAATGGGTTATAGGGGGGGCTTAAACTGAAAATGGGGTGATGGGGGTTTAGGACTGGAGGTGGGTTGATGGGGGGGGCTAGGACTGGTATTGGGTTGGGGGGTTGCTAGGACTGGAAATGGGCTGATGGGGGGCTAGGACTGGAAATGGGCTGATGCAGGGACTAGAAGGGAATGGATGCTGGGTGAGGCTGGAACTAGAAGGGAGCTGGTGTTGGGGGAGGATTAGAATGGGATGGGGCTGGGAGAGTAAAATGGAGAGGGGAAAAATATTTTGTGTGGGAGGGATAAAAAATCTACAATTGGCCGGGTATTGGGAGAATAAGTGGGGATTGAGGATGGAGGGGTAAATTTTGAGTAGATTAAATAGGAATGAGGAAAGAGCAAAAGGAGAAAGATTAGTATGTTAAAGCAGATGTAGAGAGAGAATGGAAAAAAAAAAAACAAGACAGAAGAAAGGACAAATGGACAGCAGATGGAGAGTTAGCAGAAGACACGAAGAAACCAGAAGAAAGTGGCTGGAACAATTGCAACTGAAAAAAAATGCACAAAAGGTAGAAAAATATCTCTTTATTTTGAATTTATTAACTGGAATATGTCAGCTCTGGGAAATGTGCATCATTAATTTTTGCGCTTTGTTTAGTACAAGAGGAAATTAATTTATAGTTTTATTTCTACAGTGTTGTTGTATATTCCAAGTTTGGCTTTTGGGGTTCCCAGTTTAATTATTGTCTTCCTGTTTCTAAATTGTGATTCCTTGTTTGGTGATGGTCTGTTCTGCATGTGTAACTGAGCTGAGGTATTCTGTTTATATAATTCCTATTTGACATTGCCACTTGTTCTTTCCCCAGTAGGTCATGTATTGTTGTTCTCTGAAATGTATTGGTTTAATATTTGCAGTGTTGCCTTTTGATAGTTAGGGTATGGTGCTTTGTGAGTCCTGGTAGTGCTGTTAGGATACGGCGGGTTTGCTATGGGTTCTAAATGGGCAGCGTTTGTAGTAGTTCCTAATGTGCCTGGCGGTTGGTACTGGATTATAGTAATGTAGAAACCTTTTAGTCTTTCTTTATCCATATACTCATTAAGAGGCATGTTTACTAAAAGTTAGTGTATGGTAACATTATGCAAATATTTATGCAAATGAGGCACCTTATGCAAATGAGGCTTTAATTGACGTGCTGGCACTTTGAGGAAATTCTTTGGTTTTGTGCGGCAGTTTGGGCACTCGGGCTCAAAAAGGTTAGCCATCACTGCCCTATTCTCTTCCATAACTAGCTCTGCTTGAACCCCCCCCCCCTTCCCCTCCGTATTATCCTGCCCTCCTCCGTTTGCAGGACATTAGGAGCCGACACCTCAGGGTAGACATCCACCATCCTGCTCCCCGACCTGCCCTCCACCTTCCTCCCACTAACATCTTGCCCTCCACTAAGTACCCCTTCTAATCTCCTCCTTTAATTCCTCCTTATCTTCCCTTCCCCTATTCCCTCCCCCTCCTCTCAAACCACTCCATTGATATTAAGCTCATCAAACCGTAGCATAGTAATAACAATATGCATAATCAACTATTCAACAAATCATTTCCCTCATCCTATTGTTTTTCCCCACTGGGGACGCTCATGTTAGATCACATTAAGCTATCTCCACTAAGTATTGTCCAAAGACACACTCTGTTGCCTCCCCAACACTATTATATCCCAATCTTACAAGTATTGTGTCTCTCAAGTGGGGGCCTTTTCCAGAGCATTGGAGCCATCTTTCCCAGATTGCCTCTGTAGCCTCTTCCTGCCATGAGTTGCTCTCTGCCATTTTGCCGGGCCTATGCATTTCCCCGCATCTAGCCTGGGTTCCAGCGCTAGTCCTTCAATGCCTGCCATCACAAGTGCATGGATTGCCTCTTCCATGTTTTAATGCATATCTTCTTCCCTTGAAGCAAAAAGGTCAGTCCAAAGGGGAAAGTCCAGGTATATCTTATTCCCTCTTTTTGCAGCTTAGATGTTATATCTCACATATTCCTGCGCTTTTGCAGTGTCAATTGGACCAAGTCTGCAAATATTTCTACTTTATTGTTCTCCCATTCAAGGAAACCGTGTGCTCTCTCCCAAAGTCATGAAAACAAGAAATAATGTCCCGGGGCCTGTTGTTGTTGTTGGGGGGGGGGGGGGGGAAGAGGCGCCTGTGCGCTGCAAAGCTCTATGTGCCCAGTCGATTCTTAAATCTATCTGGTCCAAAGGGAGATCTGCCTCTTGTAATAGGACTTTTGCAATATTTTGTACAATCTCTTTGCAGTCGCTGTAGACTTCCGTCTCTACCACTCCTCATAAGCGCAAGTTGTTTCTCCTAGATCAATTTTCCAAATCCTCAAGTTTATATTCCAGCTCTCGCACATTTGATCTATAACCTCCATCTTGTTTTCCAATGTTCCCAGACTGTCCGCCTTCACTTCTATACACTCCTCCGCCTCCTTCACCCTTTGACAACTTTCACTCAGCCCGGAGCATAGACCTTCTATGCTTGCAACCACTTCTGCACGTACTTGCGCTATGTCCAACTTTAATTCTTTGAACCACTGGCGCATTTCCTCCTGCAGGCCTCTGTCTCCTGTGGTCCCCAACCCTGGGCTAGCTGTCCTTGCCGCTGTTTCTACTACTACTGGGGCACTTGGGCTTTGGATTCCCGCCGAACGGTTTGCTGCACCTGCCATCTTATCTAGGGGTTTTTTTCTGCTGTGGCTCCCATATATACAAATTCCTTCAGGTCTTGCTTTTTTGACTTCGCCGCCATGTCCAGGTGTTATATATTCTCCAGCACCTCTTTGCAGCAGTTTTTCCTGAAACTTGCGTTCAGTTTTAGCTTTAGTTATCGCAGTTCTGCGGGAGATCCAGTTTAGTCAGCCATCCTGCCCCATGACGTCACCTGACTCCCCTTTCATTTCTTTTTTTTTTTTTAAAGGAAAGAGTCTTGTGCCATATGAGTAGCTTCTAATAAAGAAATGAAGATGAAGGTGGTGATTTAAAGACTGCCTTTATAAAATACTACTGCAAATACTTCTACAAATTGAGCATAGATTGCAGGCACTGACATTACACATGCTAGAAGGCTGGTGTAAAAATGTCAGCATATACTTTACATCTCTACATGTGTATTTTATAAAATGCTTGTGTACGTCACCCATGACCTACCCGAGCTCTACCTCTGTGTATGTCTACTGCAAAAGTATGTGCCAGCTTGCACTGTGCAGACTTTCATCCACAACCTAATTCTATAAGAGCCCATTTATGCATTTAAAACAGATTACCCTCCACAAGCTTCACTGTGGTTGAGAATCTGATCTCACAGAAAAAATATACATCTGCTGTAGACAGAAGAGGGAAATTTGTAAACAGCTCTGCTTAAAGTGATCAAGCTACTTGGGACTCCCTGAGATCAGACACAGTGAACTCATTGTGATGCATATACATCTTATTAATAGTCAGCAATATATAGAATAAAAACCAGCATCTATTTTGTTTTATTTTTAAACAAAGCTCATATTTTGGTGATCTGAGAAATATACTGTATTTGTTATTTGTCAAAAGACAAACTTGAAAAGTTACAACTCTAGAAAACAAAGAATAAAAAAGATTTGTTTCCAATGTGTATTGCGATTACAATATGCTTCATAGTACAAATGCGTTCTTTTGCATGTTTCCGCATGTTTTCTCAAAATTTAGCAGCATGCAATATATTTATGTCAATGATAGTTTAAAAATAAAATATGTGTATGACAGCAGTAATGAGGGGGAATCCAAAATGAGCTATCTCCAAGACTGCCTCTATTATTTTCTTAATTGTCTTTATTGAAATATTATACATAAAAAGAAGGAAAAAGTAAAATTCAATTCCATGGAGCCTCTGTCATCTGTGATGGGACTATTGGACTCATGGGTGACTGTTCCAAGCAGCCTAATGCTAGAATGGTTCTTGGAGGGAGGCCTGAGATTGTAGTGGGTGTGTCTTCTCCAAATATGGATGTGCTCTTTAGCCTGAAAGAGAAAATACTTCTCTCTATGCCAGATGGAGTGGCTGCAATCCTGACCTGACTATTGTCATGATAAAGGCATCTGAAGATCTCTGTGATGCAGTTCACTCACAGCTGAGACTTGGTTTGTATGAGACAATAATCGGTGATGCTAACAGTGTTGGTCATCAGATGGAGAGAAGCTGGGATGGGTCCTGACAGTATAAGAGATTGCAGATGACTCCCTGAAACTGATGTTGGTATGCCTGCCAGAAGAAGCAGAGGCTGAGAGACTAAAAAGAATTAAGCCTAGCTCACTGGAAGATTGGGTGAGCCTCTGGCTTCAGTGGAAGGAATATTTTAGTAGGCTGTGTGGCTCAGCTTTGTTATTTCTCAGCTGCGGCAATTGCCGTATTTGATCAGTCTGAGGCAGAGCTAAAACAACATTCTTATTTTGGGTGGATTTCTTAGTGTCTTTGAGACTTATTCCAAGATAACACATTTGTTAAGGGCAACCTTTCCTTGGAATCTTGATTTGGTATTATGGAAAAATTTGTTGGATATGAGAATTTGAGAGGTATTTAGATTTCAAAATCAAAGATTTTCTCATCCTATCAGATTTTGTAACAATATTTGGGATATTTTAAAGATTCAACCATAGTTTATAACACTTATAGCTAAATTATATTTCTACCTTCAGTGAAGTTTTTGCCATTTCTAGTAGAAGGTGAGCATGAGCTGTTGGTGTCTGTGGACATAGCAACATAGAAATATGACGACAGAAAAAGACCACATGGCCTATCTACTCTGTCTTTCCACATCAACAACTACAACAGTCCTCCTTTTACCCTCAGAGATCCTTTGTGTTTCTCCCATGCTTTTTTGAATTCAGTTACTGTCCTCATCCCTACCACCTCCACTGGGAGACTATTCCATGGATCCACTACTCTTTCCATAAAGAAATATTTCTGCATATTGTGGTGAGGCAGGTGCAGCACAGACCTGGGAAAGAGAAAAAAATAAGTTTTTTCTCCTAAGAGGGGGATGGGCTCACCTAAAATTCAAAATAAAGAGATATTTTTCTACCTTTTGTGCATTTTTTTTCAGCTGCAATTGCTCCAGCCACTTTCTTCTGGTTTCTTCGTGTCTTCTGCTAACTCTCCATCGTCTGCTGTCCATTTGTCCTTTCTTCTCTCCTAGTTTTTTTTCCATTCTCTCTCTACATCTGCTTTAACATACTAATCTTTTTCCTTTTGCTCTTTTCTCATTCCTATTTCATCCACTCAAATTTTACCCCTCCATCTTCAATCCCCACTTACTCTCCCAATACCCGGCCAATTGTAGATTTTTCATCCCTCCCACACAAAATATTTTTCCCCTCTCCATTTTACTCTCCCAGCCCCATCCCATTCTAATCCTCCCCCAACATCAGCTCCCTTCTAGTTCCAGCCTCACCCAGCATCCATTCCCTTCTAGTCCCTGCATCAGCCCATTTCCAGTCCTAGCCCCCCCATCAGCCCATTTCCAGTCCTAGCAACCTCCCAACCCAATACCAGTCCTAGCCCCCCCATCAACCCACTTCCAGTCCTAACCCCCCATCACCCCATTTTCAGTTTAAGCCCTCCCCCATAACCCATTACCAGTCCTAACCCCCATCAGCCCATTTCCAGTCAGCCCCCCATAGCCCATTGCCAGTCCTACCCCCCCCCCATCAGCCCACAGCCCATTACCAGTCCTAACCCCATCAGCCCACCTCAAGTCCTAACCCCTCCCCATCAGCCCATTTCCTGTCCTAGCCCCCCTATAGCCCATTATCAGTCCTAACCCCCCCATAGCCCAATACCAGACAGCCCCCATCAGCCCACAGCCCATTACCAGACCTAACCCCATCAGCCTACCTCAAGTACTAACCCCTCCCCATCAGGCCATTTCCTGTCCTTGCCCCCCCCATAGCCCATTATCAGTCCTAACCCCCCCATAGCCCATTACCAGACAGCCCCCATCAGCCCACAGCCCATTACCAATCCTAACCCCTCCCCATCAGCCCATTTCCTGTCCTAGCCCCCCCATAGCCCATTATCAGTCCTAACCCCCCCATAGCCCATTACCAGACAGCCCACAGCCCATTACCAGTCCTAACCCCCCCCCCCAACAGCCCACAGCCCATTACCAGTCCTAACCCCATCAGCCCACCTCCAGTCTTAACCCCCCCAGCCCATTTCCAGTCCTAGCCCCCCCCATAGCCCATTACCAGTCCTAACCCCCCATCAACCCACAGCCCACCTCAAGTCAAGTCCTAACCCCCTCCATAGCCCATTACCAGTCCTAACCCCACCCCCTCATCGGTTCAAGGAACATTAAAAAAAAAAAAAAAAAAAAAGCTGGCGGCTACCGCTGCCGCTACCGCCGCGGCAGCATGGCGTGTCCCGCGGGGCCCCCTCTGCCCGGCTGAGTCCCTCCCTCCCTCTCTCTGTGACGGCTGAGCCCCTCTGTGCCGGATTTCAGATACGCGAAGGGAGAGTGTCTCCCTCGCGTCTGTTAAGCCCGCAGGGGCTGATGGGAAATTTCCCATCTGCCCCTGCAGGCTTAACAGAGACGCGAGGGAGACACTCTCCCTTCGCGTATCTGAAAGCCGGCACAGAGGGGCTCAGCCATCACAGAGGGAGAGCTCAGCTGGGCAGAGGGGGCCCCGTGGGACACTCCATTCTGCTGCTGCCGCAGCGGTGGCAGCAGCGGTAGCAGCCAGCTTTTTTTTTTTTTACTTAATTTTGAAAAAAAGCAGAATGTTCTTAACGCGGGGCCCTGTGCAAAAAACAAACATTCTTGCTCAATGGACGGGCCAGCCCTGCTCATGGTCATCAGAAGCGTCCCGCAAGCCCCACAAAAGGTCTCTGGAAGACCGCATAGCCTTAAGGTCTGTGGATTTATGTGACCGCTTGCGAGATCCCAAAATATCCCTGTTAGGTACAGAACTGGGAAAGAAGAGTATCCCAGAAGATTCCGAACGCCACAGGTTCCATGCCTGGCAAAAGAGTGCCAGGAACTGTCCGTCGGCCAAAGCCAACGAGACTTCAACAGGTTGTGGAGGCAAAAATGGGAGGAGATTGAGAACCCTCTGCAGGCGGACTGGGTTGCAGCACTTCCAGTAAAGAAGGTGACAAGGTGCTGATGTCCGCAGCCGGCAGCACAGTGGAGAGTGAAGAAGACGACTCACCTGGATGCATTATACACAAAGAGCACAAGCGATTAACTAAATCTTTCTGCTTCTTGTTACAGACAATACATCTGTGCAGAGAAGCAGGCATGGTAAAAGTGTAACTTTCTTTTTTTTTTCAAGAAATCACAATGTGATTGAGGGAACAAAAGTGAGCTTAAAACTCTCCCCTGGAAAGGTTCCTGGAAGGCTCAAGCACTTCCCTGATGACTATTCCACAGAAAAAGACTGTCCAGAGCTGCTTCTGCTAAAAATACTGAAGAAAAAAAGTTGGTCTCGATTTTCAAAATGGCCGCCGGCAACTTTAAAATGAAAAATAAAGAAAACCTGTGCTCTAAAAATTTCAAAAACGAGGAAAAATTGGTTGGGGAGAGGTAAGGACTGCTGCCACCAATTTAAAAATTCAAAACCTGACGAATCCCGAATCACCAAAAATGGAGGTGAGAAGGAAACTGTCAGTTACTCACTGTGCTGGTACAGAGGAGCTGAGTTCCCACGGAGGAGTACAGAAACTTTCAAAGTCAGTGTAAGGTAATTACAGCGACTGAAAGGTAGGGAAATTAGAGTTTGTTCCCTCTCCAGCCACTTAGGCCCTCATGGCAGGGGCTGAAAGGCGTTTCTGGGGAGGGATGGGGAGAAGGGGAGCTGCACTAACAGTGAAATCAGGAGCTGAAACCCTGCTGTATTACTGATTACAGTCACCTCTCCATTAAGGAGGGAAGCCTGGGAAACCCATAGAAACACCTCTTGTGTGCTCTGGGTGCATCCAGGAAATCAAAATGAAGAAAAGAAAATAATTAGACAAACTTGTCTAAGACCTTCATCTGCTAGAGACAGAGAAAATACTGACTAGGTTCTCTAGGGGCACTCCTATGTCACCCAGAGCCCAACCAATCACAGCTCTGGAGTGGTTTTTCTCTGTCTCCAACATCTGCTGGAAGGGGGACATAACCCGCTTGTCTGGACTGGTCTAGCAGTATGAACTGGAAGTAGGAGTTTGTTAAAAGTGAAAATAAAGTGCCTGCATTCCGAAATTGTGATTTGATTTAGGATGAGTCTGAGACCTATCTAATGTTAACGTGTCATTAGTGGCTTGCCATTATGTTGTGTTATCTTCTTCCCCTCTTGAACTATAGACTAGATTATGGCATTGACTTTTTCTGTCTCCTTTTTTTCTGTCTCGATTATGATAATGATGATGTAACATTTTCTTCTTGATATTTTGTAACATGTAAGGAGTACATTTCATGCACAATCTATCCATGTAAATCATGTATTTTCGATTACTTACATGCATAAATGGGCCTTAATTCATATAGTTCAATGAGTGTATATTCTATAAACATGTGCCTTCTTGTACTTTACTTTATAAATAGATGTGCAATGCATGTTTTAAATGTGCATTGAGCTAGGAGTGCCTTATACAATTATCCCCTTAAGAGTATTAAAGTTATATAAAAATAAATAAAAATGTCTTTTTGAAAAAGAAGTGGATATGTTAAACCATTTATTTAAATTATATTGTTATTGATAATTGAATGAAAAGTGTTACAATTATAAACAGAATTTCAAGAAGTATAAATGCATTATATATTCTAACACTGAGTCAATAAAGTTACCTTGTGGCTGACGACTTGGATGATAAATCTGAATGTCAAAGGGCTGTGCACTGGTTTTCTGGATCACACTGACATTTTGTCCTGTCCATTTGTTGGCTTTTGACAATGTATTGGTCCTCCAATCAGTCCAGTATACTTCATTCCCATAAAGAGAAACAGCAAAGGGGTGTGAAAGATATTCATGGCCTCGTATGATCTCCCTCATGCCAGTTCCATCATACAGAGCAGAATAAATGGCATCGGACCTGCAGGAAGATGAGTCCCAGTATCAAAATCTGTTATTAAAATCAGGTCACTGGCAGAGCCAAGATGACACACTATTACTGCTGTGATAAATGCAACTGTGAATATTCTCCTCATTTATTTATGACCTTGAGAAAGTAGAGTAATTATATGAAATGACATGTTATAATTACCTTAGGGCGACTCTAGCAAAGGAATATCTTTAATTTCTTAACTAAAAACACAGAAGTGAACAGTCATTCAGTAAAAGTATAGTAATGAAACGTCTAACCTAGATATTTTCACATTATTCCTATAACCGATGAATATATTAACATAACCTGAGCTGTTTGATATTTCAAATTATACTCGCTATTTCTGCAGTCTTTTTGACCATCTAATTTGTATATTTAGTGACTGAATATTACCTCTATGAAGTATAGGTTGAGGAAGTAATTTTATAAAGAATGTTTCCCGCATGGGGGGCGCTCGTGAGCCCACTGCAAGATGGACGCAATTTATTAGTGCTCCGTCCCCTCAACCCTTAATTTTTGCATTTATACGCTAACAACAGCATTTTACCCCCCCCCCCCCCATACCTGCCATGGATCAGCGTGAGCCAGCGATCTCCCACAGAGCTTGACCCAGCGATTCTGCGGGACCTCTGGAGGCTGGGGAGCCGAGGAGTTCAACGCTGCAGCGTGACCTGCCCGAAGCTGCCTCCTGCCCCGGACTCTCCCCCGATTGACTCTGCTGCCAGCCGCGGTATCCGGCACTGAAGAAAGTCGCCTGATAGGCGCCTGCGGGCTGAGCCCTCCCTACTGCCTGCGGCCTGAGCAGCGGTCTGATAAACGGGAGGAGGAACACATTTGCAAACGTCCGGAGCTTGGCTGTAGCGCTGCAGAACTGAAGGGGAGACTGACCGGGAGCAAGTGAAACCCACGTGGCAGCCACCGGCGCTTGTCACCATCCCTCACCAACACGAACTATCTTGAGAGGGGTAAGTCTGCCTGCTGCCTCTTCCCCTGCACACCCCTTGAACCGGGATTGGAGCTGGTGACCGAGTCTGCTTCTCCTTGGCGGCCCAGTGTCCCGCCGGGGCCCCTGCCCTCCCGATTGGATTCTGGGTGCCCTGCAGGTATGCACACGTGGCCTCTTTGATTTCAGGCCTCTCCTTGAAACCTTGCAGTCTGCAGCTACGGGCTCTTGCTGGCACAGCCCCACGCTGTTCTCTGACTCTCACCTGTGCCAGGCTACTACCTTAGGGGGGCCGGAGGCAGCCTAAGACTCTCTGTCCCACTGTTTCTCAACTGCCTGTTGCTTGGCTGACATTGCCTCTCCGCCTCTCCCGACACTGTGAAGTGGTGGCTACCCTACAGGCTGGTGTGACTTCGAGCACCGTCCTCTTTCTGGTGCCCTCACTCTTGCTGGCATTGGCACGCTCTCTCCTGACACTGTGTGAACTTGGTGACTCGGTGTGATGGCTGCTAAATTAAAAAATTCTGAAACTCGGGAGGGGATGCGCTCCTCTCAGCGGCTGCAGAGTAAGTCCGGAGCCTCAAGCAGCCCACGAGGCCAATCTCCTCCAACGGGTTCCGACGCTGAGACTGTAAGTGAAGAGGAACTGGACCCTCATAAGCAACTTTCCTCGGCTCAAATCAAACAAGAACTCCGTAAGGGCTTTGCAGAGTTAGCCAAAGAGTTCCGCACACTGCGGGAAGATTTGATGGCAGATGTCGCAGAACTCCGGACCGACGTTAAGGAACTGGGAGCCCGAGTAGAGGACGTGGAGACCAAGGTGGTTGACCAGGATGGGACTCTGATGGATTTACAATGTGCTCTCGACAGGCAGCGTGCGCAGGCCATGGAGCTGACATATAAACTTGATGACATTGAAAACCGCTCCCGCCGCAACAATGTGCGTTTTCGTGGAATTCCAGAGGCGGGAGGGGGCGGAGAAGACTTGCCGACTGTGCTTAAGCTGCTGATAGCTGAGTTGCTTCCGGCGGAGGAACTGGCTACGCACGCCCCTGGAATGGAAATTGAACGGGTTCATCGTGCTTTGGGAAAACCCCCTAACAACCAACCACGAGATGTCATTGCGAGATTTCTACGCTATTCTGATGCTGAGCTTCTCATACGTCGAGGCCGGGAGAAGAAGACGGTCCGCTTCCAGGACGCGACAGTGTCTATCTACCAGGACCTCTCGACGTTCACTTTGGCTCGACGAAGAGAGATGAAGCCAGTCTCGGCGGTCCTGAACAGCAAGGGGATACGCTATTCTTGGTCCTTCCCATTTAGAATGAACTTCCTTTTGGGCAACAAAAAGATTTCTGCAAAAGACTATACTGAAGCTTGGCGAGCTCTTCGCCAAGCGGGACTAGTAGATGATAATGCCCAGCCTCATCCGCCGCCCCCTAAGCCCCAGCATTCTGAGTGGACCCGGGTGGGCAAGTCCTCTTGACACTCTTGTGGATGTGAAGAGCTCCTTCTACTTTTTCCTTTTTAGGGAGCCTTAACCAATGGGTCCCAAGATTTTTGGATGACTGGTGACAAGGATTAGCCTGGGGTTCCCACCCCATTTTTCATGGGGGGCGGCGGTTGATCTGCAAACGTTCTACTGATGTTATTGTTCTGGTGGGGGGATATGGCGGGATTGATGATCCGGGATGGGTGGGGGGATAGTGGGGGGAATGTTTTTCTATGTTTAGGTTGAGTTTTCACTTTGGAGGGGTTCTGGGGGGTACGGGGCTTGTGGTCAATTTACCGTGTCCTGTATTAATCTAGACAGGCAGGTGGTATTGACGGGAAGGGGGGGGGTGACGGGTAGGAGGGGGGGGGGTCTCCCAACATGGCCCAAAGGGGTCTGTTTGGGCTGGGGAGGAGGGTCTATGGCTTCTGTTCTTGGAGGGTGGACTAGGCGGGCCCGACTAACTACTTTTCTGGGTTTGCTGGGGGGAGCCCTCATTGGGACTTTCTGGGAGGCTAGCGGATGTGTGGGGTTAGGTTGTATCTCTTAATGGTCCGCTTTATCTCTTTGAATGTTAAGGGTCTTAACTCCCCGCGGAAGCGGTCCCTGCTGTTTTCAGAATTGCGCACTTTGCAAGGGGACATTGTTTATCTGCAGGAGACCCATCTTCAAAACTCCAAACAGGGCTGGCTAAAGCGATCCCCATACACTGAGGTGCGGGTGGCCTCCGACACGCAGGGCCGGAAGAAACGGGGAGTGGCCCTACTATTTCATCAGAGCCTCTCCTTGCAGATTGAAGAGATAAAACAAGATACCCTGGGGAGGTGGCTTTTTCTGAATGTCCGTCTAGACGGACACTTGTTAACTTTAGCAAATGTTTATGCACCAAACACGGGTCAGGGGCCCTTTTTTATACGATTGAAAGCCCTACTGGCGGATTTTGCAAAAGGTCCCATTGTTTTGGGTGGGGATTGCAACACACATCTAGTGCCCCATTTGGATTCCACGGGTCGTGCTGGGGGGGGAATGGGGGGATCGGCAAGAGCCCTTCAATGCTTGATGGTCGACTTGGGTCTACGGGATATATGGAGAGATACCCATGCGGGAGAGAGGGGTTATACTTACTACTCCCCGGTCCATCAGGTCCATACCCGCATTGATTATTTTCTGTTAGATCAGCGCCTGATGGACGGGAGAGTACAGGCCAGACTTGGAGCGTTGACCTGGTCGGACCATGCTCCGTGCTGGCTTGCCCTCCCGGACGGCGTATATGGTGAATGTCGCCGTCTTTGGCGCTTAGATGCAAGGTTCCTGCGGCGGCAGGGTGCAGTGCAAGATCATGCCCACTTTATTAAGGAATTCTTTGAGTTAAATGATACTGGGGATGTCCCACTTCCCACGGTGTGGGACGCTTATAAGGCCACAGCCCGCGGTCAATTTATAGCTGAGGCAACCCACACGCGCAAAAAGTGGACACGTGATCATGATCATTTGGTGAGGGAATCTGCTCGCCCGGGCTTGGAGCACGCCCGAACTGGGTCGAGGCAGGTCCTATGTCAGTGGCGGACGGTTCGAGCGAATTTAGATGCGTGTATGCAGAGAGAATTAGATAATAAGCGCCGGAAATTAAGGCAAACATTTTATGAACATGGGAACAAAACTGGCCGCCTTTTGGCTTTGCGCCTGCATCAACAGCAGTCCTCGAGAGTGGTTCATGAATTACGCGACGCTGGGGGGCAGACAAGGGTCATCTCCCGGGAGATCCGTGATCTTTTTGCCGACTACTTGGAGCGGCTTTACAAGGCAGAGCCCCCTGGTAGGGATCAAGTGCAGGATTAACTCCAGAGGACCGCTCTACCGCGTCTTTCTGACTCTGACCGGGCCCAGTTAGACTCGGAATTTACGATTGACGAAGTGGAAAATGCAATCCAGCACCTGAAAACTGGCAGCGCGCCGGGTAGTGATGGTTTTCCGGCAGAATACTATAAGAAGTTCCGAGCACAACTGGCGCCATCCCTGACCTGTTTGTTTAATGAGGTCTTGGGGGCGGCTTCCCTTCCCCCGTCCCAACATGAGGCATTGATCGTGATGATACCCAAACCTGGTAAACCCGTGCATGATGCGGCATCGTACCGCCCTATCTCCTTGTTAAATGTTGATGTTAAAATCTTTGCTTCTGTGCTGGCCGCGCGTCTGAATCGGGCTCTTCCAGGCTTAGTTCACCCAGACCAGGTTGGCTTTGGGCCGGGTCGCCAGGCCGCCGACAACATTCGGCGTATGTTGCAGATTATTCATGTGGCTCAACGGGATCCACAACCAGCGTTGCTAGTGGGAATTGATGCCGAAAAAGCCTTCGACCGGGTGGATTGGGGATATTTATGGTGTGTTCTGGAGATAATGGGTTTTGGCCCTAATTATATTGGTTGGGTTCGCAGCCTTTACCTGCAGCCCCAGGCGTGCGTTCGGATTAATGGGGGATACTTCTTTTTGGAGAGAGGCACACGACAGGGCTGCCCTCTATCGCCATTGCTCTTTGCTTTAGCGATGGAACCTCTGGCTCAGAGCTTCCGAGATCATCCAGGTTTGCGAGGGGTCCGCATTGGTCCTGCGGAATATCGGATCGCGCTCTTTGCGGATGATATCATCCTATCCTTGGTGAACCCGTCTGCTTCACTCCCAATCGCGATGCAGCTGTTTGCAAATTTTTCTCGTGTCTCCGGCTTCAAAAATCAATTATACTAAGTCGGAGATCTTGAATGTTGGGGTCCCAAGGGCGGTCTGTGCGGAACTTCAGGAGGCTTATCCTCTTCGCTGGGTGTCAGGAGCCCTGCGATACTTAGGGGTGAACCTAACCGTGGAGCGGACGGATCTCTTCAAAGCTAACTATGATCCCCTGCTTCGTCAGGTCCGGCGGGACTTAGAGGTTTGGAACGGCCTGCTCCTCTCCTGGTTTGGGCGTATAGCCGTGGTCAAGATGGTTATCGTCCCCCGCTTTCTTTATCTCTTTCAGGTCCTCCCGCTCCCCATCCCGCGAGCTACATTGGCGACCTGGCAACAGCTGCTTATGAAGTTTGTGTGGCATTATCGTCGCCCACGCTAACCGCGGCAAGTTCTTTTTGCCCGCATGCGTTCTGGAGGTATGGGAATGCCCAATTTACACTGGTATTATGCGGCGGCGCAGTGTCGGGCGGGGGTGGAATGGATGATTGCTGATAGCACTAAGCGATGGGTGCAGATGGAAATGAGCTTGGCAGGGGGAGCGGGGTTAGGGGACTGGCTGTGGCTAGGGCCACGACTTTGCCGCGGCAAGTGCACCAGTAATCCTTACATTTCTTATACCCTCCGTTGCTGGAACCAGCACTTTCGACCCCGTGACGTGGATCTATCCCCTTTAGCCCCTATAGTTGATAATGCTTCTTTCCCGCCGGGTTTGAGTGATGTAGTTTTTCGGCAATGGGGGCACCTTGGCCTCAGCCGGGTTGGCCAATTTTTTGCTGATGGCTGGCTACAACCTTTTCATGTAATGCAGGATGAATTTGATCTTCCGGCTGGGCATATTTATCGCTATATGCAAGTGACACACTGGGTCAACTCTAGGTCCGTTCGGCCCCAGGTTGCTCGGGACCTGACGGAATTGGAGCGCTACTGTGAGGGGTGCACTACTACAAGGGGTCTTGTGGCGACTTTATATGCCCATCTGCAGGGGGCCCAGGCGTGCCCCACTCGTCATAGGGTGCTTTGGAACTCGGATTTGAGTCTTTTTTATACTGATCAGCAGTGGGAGACTGTGGAAGCGCGCCTGTGGAAGAGCTCAATAGCGACTAATGCCCGTGAAACGAATTACAAATTACTGTACCGTTGGTACATGACTCCGGCGCGGATTGCTCGTATGTACTCTGGGGCTGGGGACCTATGCTGGCACAACTGTGGGCAACGGGGTACCCTGGGACATATTTGGTGGGCGTGCCCCCGCATTCGTTCCTTCTGGAGAGGTCTACAATTTCGGATGCAGATGCTTCTAGGACTGAGTATCCCTTGGGATCCGGGGATTTTTCTTTTTGGGGCATCCGTGCCGGGGGCTCGGGCCTTGCAACTCGCCTTACTCCGGCATGGCTTGAATGCGGCCCGACTATCCCTGGCAGCGGCCTGGAAGCAAGCTGTGGCCCCCTCATTCCAGGTCTGGCTGGAACGCATGTGGGATACATATTCCATGGAACGGGGAGTAGCGGTTAGCAGGATGCGTTTAGCTCGCTTTGAATTGGTGTGGGCACCCTTTGTTTCTCGCTATGGCGCGTGATTGTTTTGGATAGTTGGGGGTGACATGCCGGTCCCTTTGGAGATTTGCTCCCTATGTGTGTCTCTTAGCTCGCCTCTGTCCCGAGCCCTAGCATTAGCAAGCCATAGTTGGGGGGGTGGGGGGCTCTGGGATTGGGGTGAATTTGGGGGGGGGGGAAGGGGGGCTGGGGGGGGGGGTCCCGGCTCCTGTATTATAAACGTGTAAAAATGAAGACATATTGTAGGTTACTAATGTGACCTAATGTTGTGTTGATACTGTTGCATTCTTTTTGAAGATCTTTGTGGGTCTTGTATCTTTGTATTCTTTGGAAGTCTTTTAATAAAAAAAAAAAAAATGAATGTTTCCCGCATAAAGGCCATTTTTAAGAGCTTCAATCAGCTTTTATAAAATTACCCCAGTGGTTATGCATTTAGAAGTACACATAATGATAAGAGCACATGTAGGCATGCTCTGGGGAAGATTTTAGGTGGAACAGAGGTAGAAACATGATTTACATGTGTATTTTATAAAATGCATGTGTATGCATGTACTGAAAATGCTAAAATCTAAACTTGCTCTCATTTACCCCTAGTATTCTGCCATTGCCTCGGAAGAAAAGGCCTGGCAATCTACTTCCGATGATACACTGCCAAGAAAACTAAAAAACAACGATCACAACTCCCAGAATGAGGCTATGAAAATCTATAATTTGATATCATGCTATTTAATATTAAACTGGCAACATAACATCCGGACCCATGCAAAAATAAAAACAAAAGAGAGAGATAAATTCCCCAAAAAACATTTACCCAGATAAATAGAAAATTGCCTGCCCTCTCTATAGGTACAAGTATATCCTGACGGTTCTTAGAATTAGTGAAGTTCTCAGGACCTAGTGTTTTGCCTTGTCTACAGTTGCTTTGCTTTTTGCCTTCCCTCTCCCCTGAGGCTACTACGCTATGCAGCTGTCTAGTTTTCCTAATGGTTAAGCTGGCCCTGTGTACAACAGCTTATGTAAAGCAGCGTTCCTTTATGAGCTTGGAATTCCTTGACAAACTATATAGTAAGCTGTAAATATTTTTTTTGTTGTTTTTTACTTCTGTTTTATATATTTTTTTCTGCTACATTTTGATAGATTATAGCTTAGCCTGGTTATTTCTAATACACAGTTATGAAAAAGTCAACTAAGATACACCCATAATTATTTACCTAGCATCGGTCCATACTATTCGTTTTTCAAAATGATCTACAGTAAGACCATTAGGCCATGCTCCAGTCTCCATGTCTTTGTAAATGATTTTTCTTCCTGCACCACTCATGGATGCAGATTCAATGCGTGGAAAATTGGCATCCCAGTCTGTCCAGAAAAGTATTCTGTGAACACAAAGAAAAACATGATATATAAAAGTACATTCCCAACATTTTGGATTAGAAATGTAATGCAACATTTGCACATACATGTTCCAGAAAATGAAATTTGGCTGTAAACATAATCTATGGTCTATGAAAATAGTGCAAATCATTCATATTATAACCCATAGTTGAGATAAACCTTTTCATATCATGGCATATTTATATGCCTTCCAACGATAGCAGACATCTGCTTTCAACATCATTAATCCAGATTTCCAACATAAGCATTCCAACTAGTGTAAGTTTCTAGTAAACATCTGACAAGTGAAGCACACGGTTTTCCTCAAGTGTAACTCTGGTTTCATGATATCTTGTTTTAAGAAATGTGACTTTTTGGGAGAAACTGTGTTTGACATATCTTTTTTATGGCATTTTCCTTTCGCCTATTACTCTGTTCTTTTCCTCCTCGTTCCTTTCCCTGTTCTCTATTGTTGTTGGTGTTAAGTACCATTGAGTCAATGCTGACACTGGGCAACCCTGTGGATAGTTATCCCTATCTGCTGTGTTTTCTTGGCAAGCTATGATTAGAAGTAAATTGCCAGGCCTTTCTTCTGCTCAGTAAGTCTACAGCATCTGGCATTCTAAGGTGTTCTGTTCTCTACTGTACACCTTGCATGATAGTTATGGCCAGGCAGCACTATATCATCCAGAGGGTTATACCTAGCACCTGCATACTATTAAAAATATCCCAGTGTCTGATTCGTTTAAATTGTACATCGGCAAAGTATGGGCATATTCTTTTCTCTCAAATTGAATTTGCAATATTCAAATATTGAGCACTTGTATGGTGTAGCTTTTATCACATGATAATGAAGTTGGAGTACATAAAGTTGGAGGGGGGGGGGGGCCTTCAGATGACAGTGATGTACTCCACAGTAAACCTCTGGTTATCACATGCTCTAATTATAATGCAACCGCTAGTTTAGGAGATCAAACATTACACAAATAAACTAAATAGACAAACTTGTCACGATTTCCTTTTACAGAAAAATCCTTTTTTAAAGAGAAATAATTCCCCTCCTCACACTTCCACGCACTCTTTCAGCTCCCACTCACAACCCAAATAAATCTTTACTTAACTCCCATTTAAGTTCTCCTCTGCCATCCAAACACCCACAACCTACTATAAGAAAAAAAATCTGCCTCTCACATGAACTGCAGCACTGAAAATAAAACTTTAAACCCTGAGCATTATTACACTCTCTCAAGGTTCCACTCCTCTGCTTATTCACATAGTTCCTTTAATTAGGCAAAGTCACCTGCCCAACTTCACACACAAAAAGGAAGTGTGAAGTTGGCAGGTGACTTTGCCTAATTAAAGTAAACTCTTAGGGGGTGTTTACCAAACAGCGGTAGCGTACAAAGTGCGATATTGGTGCCGCGGCCCCATTGAAATCAATGGGGCAGCGGCTCCGATATTGTACGGAGTCTGCTATAGCCGTTTAGTAAACACCCCCCATAGCATAGGACCCTATTCTGAGAAAAATGTGCAGGGCGGCTGTATACGTCTAAAATATGTACGTCTGAAACAAAGACGCGATTCCCTGTTTGCGAGGTTAGATGTGCAGTGCGACAGAATACGAAGACGCGGGCGTAAACTTCCGAAAATGTGTCCACCTGCAGTGTTATCCATGTGTAATAGGAAACAGGATAAAGTAAATCGTCTCCCCCCCCCCCCCCCCCGGCCGCCGCTGCCGCCAGACCCTTGGAAAATGGCCACCAGGCACGTAAACCTTTCAGAAGCAGAGACCCGCCTGCTCTGCAGGATGGTCATTGAAAATGAGGCAGCCCTGCTCCCCACAGGACACCGAAGGCCAACCCTAACTGCAGCACGCAGGGGCTGGGAAAGGATTCAGACCACACTGGCACAGTAAGTAGGGCAAAGCAGTAAAGGGAGGCGGCAGGGGAAATGCATGTGTTGGGACAAAAACAGTGCAAAGAGTCAGGAAGTAGCTGCAAAGTGAAAGGGCAAAAGGAGCAGGGGCTAAGCTGGATCCACCACATAACCAAATGACAGTAAACACACAAAACAGGGCCCACACAGGAAACAGGCAAACAGAAACACAAAGACCAAGAGGAAAGCAAGGTGGAAAAATGCAGAATGAACAAAAGGGAAAGCACATATGGAAAAGAAACATGACCATAGTGAAAAACAAAACTACTGTGTGCAACAGTGCAGCAACATGGCCCAAACATAGTGACATGGTGTTAGTAAAGACAACTACCCAAACAAAAATAACACACTGGTATTTAACTTATGTAATAAAAAAAACCCGGACATTTAAACTCATTAGTATAGTACAAAACCCTTAAGAGATTCCAACAACTGTCCCTTAACAAAGTTTCCAAGCAGAGGAAAAAAGACCTCAGAAAAGCTATTTCTTCCTCTATGCAGCAAGAAGACAAAAGTTTCTCTATCCACTCAATCCAAGTTGGCAATGTTGGAAAATGCAATCCGTATGACAAATATTTGTTTGGTTAATTTTCCTAGAATGTCTGATATCTGCAAGGGATATATTTCGGAATTATATGATTGAGATTTTAGGTATTCCTCCTGAATCCCATCCCCCAGTAGTAAAAATGTATTATTTGCCAACTGGGAAAAAAGTGGAGGGGCAGGGAGTACTTAGAGGATTATCTACAGTGGATCTTTTAAATATTACTGATATTTTGGAATCTTCACAAGAGGAGCAGGTTGTACCTTCTACTCCATTGGTTACTCTAGCATTATTATTGGATAAAGAGTGGCTTACAAAGTCATTTTTTAAAAAACGCCATATGTTGTTTAAAGGTCTGACTATCCGAATGTTTCCTGATTTATCCAGGGAGACCCAGAAGAGACGTTGAGATTTCCTCCTTTAACGTCCAGGGATTCAACAGTTGGGAGGGCTTTTTTTCTGAAATTTCCTTGCAAATGCTTGATCAAGTATCAAGCTAATTCTTATATATTTTATGAGCCCTCCCAACTGTTGTCTTTCATCAATGCCCGACTCTCTGAAGGGGGTTTTGTTCCTTTGCCTATTCCGGTTTGAGCATATGTTTATACCACTAATTAGCTTACCTGAATTTCCTTCAATATTGGTTGTTGTAATTTTTTCCTATCATTGTATCCCCTCTATTCGAGGGCTAGAGTGGGTTGGACCTATAAGATTGTTTCCTGTTATTTGGTTATATTGTTTTATATTGTTTTGCATGGTATTCACCCAATTACTGAATCAAGATGTTTTCTTGATACTTATGTATTTAATTTCAAAAAATTTAAATAAAAAAAGAAAAAGAAAAGAAGACGACCTGCCTGAAGGGGATGCACCCTATCACACCATCATAGGTCTAAAAAATCCCTCCTTTTCCTTAAATCACTTTCATTAAATATTATTACATTACAAAATACTGAAACCCTGAAAAGTCACAAATTCCAACTTCACTTAAACATCTTACACATCTTAAACATCTTACACAGCTTCAGATACAGATAATTCGCAGCAGTAAAAGCAAATGAACTGCATAGACGCTATGCTAGAAATGTTCTCTATTGTCCGTGCCGCAGATCACCATCACTGCCAGCATGTGGTAGGTGTTGTCTGCAGTGTGATATGCTAGTCACCTCTGGCCCTGTGCTCTGCCCCTGTCTGACAGGGATCCACCTAGAACAGTGCATGTTAATACCTAGTGTGACAATGATGATGCCAACTACCTGGGGAGGGGAAGCATCTAGACCTGAATGGGATTGTTTCCATGGCCTTACCAATGAAACCGGGAGTAGAGATGGAACACCCCTATCCCAAACAATGAGGTCTAACATTCACCCACAGCAAGCACAGTTACGCTGCACCTGCTTCCCACCACGGGTTTTACCAGCCATGCACATACCAACTGCAGACAGTCCGCTGGTCAGTATATATTGCATGTGCACCCAGCTGTTGGTTAAGTGATCGGGCCCCAAGGACAGGATGTGCACCCACATCACTAGAACTAGACACTATTTATCACTATGTGGATACATAGCTGTGCCATGGTCACTGTTCAGTCAGAGTTAGAGTGCCCTCCCAGCATGACATTCTATGTCCACCCGGTCCCTGCAGGTGGCTGTCAGACACTACAACATCCCAGCCATTGCCCTACCCCCGTTGCAGACACATCCTGGCCAATCTGCCCTGCTTCAGGCCAAACCCACAATACCTTGCTCCTCATCATGCACATTTGCAGGCTAATGTTGAAACAGCTTAGGCCAGGGGTGGCCAACTCCAGTCCTGGTGCACCATAATCCAGCCTGGTTTTCATGATGTCCCCAGTGCATACCCATGGTATATTTGCATTCAAGGAGAGGTGGTAGCTGCAAATATATCTCATGAATATTGTGATGTTCCCCCTTGCCAGTACCCGTAGGTAGGTAGGGCTTAAGGAAGTTAAGTTTTCTTCTTGAACTGAGGTTTACTATTTCCTGTAGAACTGCATGTAGGGAAATGTATTTCCTTTGATAGCTC
The DNA here is from genome assembly GCA_033557465.1 of Ichthyophis bannanicus. NCBI lineage: Eukaryota > Metazoa > Chordata > Amphibia > Gymnophiona > Ichthyophiidae > Ichthyophis > Ichthyophis bannanicus. The sequence goes on along the minus strand of CM066036.1, from coordinate 726,920,531 downwards.
AATGAAGAGTAGTGTGACTCAAGTTGGTAAAGCAAAAAGGGATTTATTCCCCTCCCGGGGTGGATTTCACCAGGATAAAAGGTAACATAAATTCTTGCACTCTTGGCAGACAAAAGGACAAAAATAAAGCAGCTTCCTTCAGCATCAAACATTAACACAGAGATATTATTTCCTCTGCCATTGAAATAGTACAGTTCCTTGCTTCCAAAGAATTATTTACAAAAGAGACTTCAATTCCCCTGCCCTCCTCTTCTGAGGCAGGACTTGTTTGCTCCTTTCTTTCTGGAGCCACGCCCATTCCCACGCTAGGCCTTGCGATTAGCACTTGGGTTTGGTACAGCTCTAAATAGCCACTCTCATTACAGTCCTCAGTACCGCAGCCCCAACTCTCCTGGTCAATAAATTCCCAGTGGTTATGGTACTTCCAGCCCTTGGGCTTACCTTTTACTCTGGCTGTATAAGGTTTTCTCTGAGGTTTGTAAATGGCTGTCGGTTCCCAACCTGACTTGTGCAGAGTATAATTCAATGGCCTTCCTGGCCTTTTCTCCTGTTCAGAACCAAGAGAGGACTTCCACTGACAAGGCCTGCTCCTGCTGTACCTCTCACACAGAGCCTCTGACCTTTCCTCGTCTCCATCTCTCTCTTCCTTCTCTGTTCTGCTCTCAGCTCTCTTCTCTGCCTTTCTCTCCATGTTTCCTGCGCTGCCTTCTGTGTTAACTGGGGCCTCCTTATGAGTCAGCTTCCTCGGGTCAAGCCTGACTCCACCCCTTAGCAGGTGTTCATAATTACCTCGTGACTCTCTGCTGAACTGATAGCAGGGGCCTGTTTCTCTCCCTGGGGCTTGGTTTCCCTGACAACCAGCCATGTGCTGTTGTTTATGTTGCAGTCCTGCACTTTTTTGCTGATCTTTGGGAGTGTCTGCCTGACTAAAAGGACTCACTATGTCACAATATGCATTAGGGACATCACGAAAACCTGGCTCGACTGTGGTGCATCGGGACCAGAGTCGGCCACCCCTGGCTTAGGCACTGCAAGTCTCAGTGAGGGGTAGAAACCCACAAATCAATGGATAGACATACACACACACAGGCACACTCACATTGATGCACTGTGCGAAAATGAGGATGGGTAGCCTTCCTGCCTGCCACTCTGGTCCCAATCTCAGCTCATGTCGCAGGCAGCACTGAACTTGTGGCCCCCTCAGCCCATGGCCGGGCCAGTCAGCAATGTAGGCACACAGGATAGAGGAGGCCTGAGGGACCAGGGCAAGTCCCGGACCGGGGTGTGGCAGCACTGGACATGTGGCAGCAGGATGAGACAGGGTCAAGTTTATGCAGGTGATGTTGTGGCAAGCAGGCAGGCAGCTGCAGTGACAGACCTGGGGGGAGAACAAAACATGCATATGTTTGACACCTCCTTCCTGCCTCCACAGACTGTTCCATGTCCTGATGAGATGGAGGTGCTGAGGGTGTGCTTCCACATGAACAGGCGCAACCGGCCTGGGCTCCTGTGCCATCCCTGGCGGCAGCTGAAGAGGGAGCGAGATGAGTGTAGGGGAATGGCACAGGAATGGGGTCATGACATTCAACATGGCATCTGACAAGGGGGATATGGTAGCCGAACACTCCCACCCACCGAAACTAACAGCCAGCTTTCTGCATCACTTCCACAACCATCCCAGTTGAGGACAGCCCACTCCCTGCGGCGGAGGTGGAAGAGGAGGAGGAGCAGTAGCAGCCAGCACCAGCTGCAAGCAGGGGCCCTGCCACCTCCACAGTGGCCCACATAACCACCCCCATCCCCATAGTACTATCCAGCACCTCCCCCTCAGGGGAAAGTGGAGATGAGGTGTTCATTCTAGACCTCATGGAGGTCCCCCACTCCCTTGAGGGGGAGGAGCTGGACAGTACTATGGCAGGGTACCCCTGTTGAGGAGCAGGGTGAGGAGGAGGCATCATCATCCCTGGAGAAGGGGGAACTCAGGGCCATGCCATCCAGGGACATCCAGTGGGTGAAGGAGGGGAGGAGTATGGGGGGATGGGATGGGAGAGTGGAGGGTGGGGAGGGGGTGCAGGGAGGGAGCGGCAGCGCAGGCAGCTGAGGAGGGGCCATTTTGGCTCATTGCAGATCACCTACATGGGATCAATGGCGACCTCCAGGCCCTCACACGGGCCATGGAGAAGCTGACGGGGGTGCTCCTGAACCCATATAGGTCATCTCAATGAGGTCCCTTCGGATGTCTGCCCATGGGAGAGATATGGGGATATGTTTAATCACTAAATATAAAATTGTTACTTTGAAAACCTGTGTCCATGTGTACATCCTTATAGGTGGTCAGTCTGGGCCTCGGGGGTACCACCAAATGCCCCTCCCCAAGCCCCCGTGTCCTTTGCACCACACATGCAGCAAGGTGTTCATCCACCAGTGACAACACAGAGGGGGTTATTCTGAGGCATGAATAACAGGGATGGACATCTCAACGGGATGTCCATCCCTGCTATAAATGCCAGATTTCTCCCGTTTCACGTCATTGCCGGTTGGGCAGGGAAGTTAGACAGGGTGGGGAAGTGAGGTATGGGGCGGAAAGTGGGCGGTCGCTGGCCCTGGCCATACAGGGCTGATTCTAATGTTGGCCCTGTACAACATGGGCCGGCGAGATGTCAGGGGAGGTTATTCCACCCCCTGGATGTTTGTTTTGTTCATCTCCCGGACGTGGATGGGGGTGGGAGAGCAGGAGTTAATTCTACGCAGCCCGACTCTGGTCTTAGAGGCCAGATCTGCGGTCAGGCTGAGGGAATGAACTCCATTTCACAGTGGCCGGAATTGAGAATCTTGTCTAGGTCTTTCATAGCCATTCTGCCAAGAGCAATGCGTCGTCGGATTTCTTGACTGCTTGTTGCTTCTTTATTGATAGTTGATCCAAGTAGGTTAAAGTTGTCTACAATTTCAATTTCTTCTCCTTCAACGATGAACTTGTTGATTTTGCCAGTTGTCATGATCTTTGTCGTCTTTACATTAAAGTGCAGGCCCATTTTGAGACTATGTTCTTTGATCGTGAGAAGCATGCAACTGTGGGGGCCAAACATGCAAACTCCTATACAGTGACCACAGTATGGGGCTGGGGATGTGGTGTTGGGGAAGGACCTGCCATGCCCACATGCAAGCCAGTCAGTCCCTGCCCTGGATAGCGACATGCCCACACCATGCATATCACTGTCGCCCACAGGGCCTCATGCACCACAGACATGCATCTGGGGCACAGGCCCCAGCACACATACCATTGGGGACTGTTTGTATCTACCATGTCAGTGGCAGTGTTGCTGTAGAGGCCCATATGTTGCACAAGATTGCTACACCTCTTGGATAGCTTCATAGGAAAAGTTACACATTTTCAACTGTAGCGGCTATGCACGTATAACACGGGAGTCGGACGTAAATGTGAATCTAAATGTACACGGGTGTACAGTATTCTATGAATTTGCACGTATATATCTTTGTATGCCTAACTGCATCAAAACGTGTAACTCCGGTGTGGACACGCCCCCGGAAAAGCAACACTATTTTTCGTCTTCAGACTTATTTTTAACCACCTGCACAGTAAGTGGGACAGAGAGGGAGACACTTTCACCCCAGTACTGAGAAATGAGAGGGAGGAGTGGTCTAGTGGTTAGGACAAGGTACTTCAGGCCAGAGGGCCGGGGGTTCAAGTCCCACCTGGGGACAGCAATCTCAGGCCAGAGGGACTGGGATTTCTAGTCCTATAGGCACTCCTTGTGGTCTTGGGCAAGCCACTTAACCCTCCATTGCCCATGTTCCCTGTATTAGCATATGTGTCTCATATCCCCTCATGTTAAATGTATCCCCCAATTGACCGCTTTGACCCGGTGAAAAGCGGGATATAAATACCCATTGTTGAGAAGTAATACTGGTTTAGAGATCGGCCTCCTAAATCTTTATCATTCCCCTACAAAAGTTGGTAAAACAGTGTACTGGCCTTTGATAAAGGTGGGTGCTTAGTTTTTTGATGGGAAGATGTTTTAGATGGAGAAAGCTTACTGGTTTGCACTTAAGTTTGGAAAATGTCATATGCATAAATGTTATCCGCATGACTTAGACATTTTTACACACAAATCAGATATGTTGTCTATGAAAATGTCCTCTGGTTCTGACTACCATTGGACCCCTATTGCTTCCACATGGTTCAGTTTGTTTCCCTTCAGTCAAAGGTCCATTCGGCCTATAATAATTTCCAGACGTAGCCAATCTGAATCAACTTACAGAGTAGCATCCCCGAAAAATATCAACATGCTATATTGCTTACCCCAGGCTACGTAGTTCTTTTCCCCATATTTATGTTATGGACTTTTCCTTCAGGAACTTGTACAGATCCTTTTATGACACAGCAATGCTTTATTTAAATATAGATCTCCTTCTGTGTTGTTACAATATAGTGCTACTTTAGCCGACATAGGCTGTTATTCCACGTTTTAGCAAGTCTAACCTAAACATCTAGGTTGTACATAAACGTTTTTGACGTAATATGGTTTAGACATTTAAGCAGCTCGACACACCCACACTCCTCCCCTCCACGCCCCAGTCCCGATAAACCATTTTTCTCGTCTGTACGTGTAAAACGTTTTGTTGTTGGAATCGCGACTACACTTTTATGTGTCGTTTATGTGCCGGAAATGTCTAACTTATACATGTAGAAGGTTTATTCGTGGTTCAGAATGACCCCCATACTAAAAGCATTCAGCTCAGCAGTCAAACCCTAACTGTCTCACTCAAACACTGCAACATCCTAAACCTCTCAAGAAAATAAGTGATCCAACCCTTGCCTATATAATCAAAAAAGTTCCACAAACAGGTTAATAAAACCTTACCTTCCCAAATTTTAAGAAATTTTCACAAAAACCAGCCCTTTCACATCATTTAGGGATTTTTTTTAAGCTGTTCCTTTAAGTCTTCAAGCAAATTGAAACTAAATTGCCAATCTACCTCACAGCAAACCCTACTCCCCCTAAACCAGTGTTTTTCAACCTTTTTTGTGCAAAGGCACACTTTTTTCATGAAAAAAATCACGAGGCACACCACCATTAGAAAATGTTAAAAAAATTTACCTCTGTGCCTATATTGACTATATATAAAGTAATTCTCTTGAATAGGAATCAAACACTCACACCAACCCCCCTCCCCTGCTGGTTCACACCAACCCCCCTCCCCTGCTGGTTCACTCACCCACCCCCCTTGTCACTTACTCACCCCTCCTGCTGGGTCACTCACTCACTTACCCCCCCCCCCTCCCCTGCTGGTTCACTCACACCATCGCCCCCCCCCCTTGCTGGTTCACTCACACCACCCCCCCCCCTCCACTGCTGGTTCACTCACACTCCCCCCCCTTGCTGGTTCACTCACACCCCCCCCCCCACCTCTGCCCAAGCCGCTGCTTCTGCTTTGTACAGAGCAGCGGCTGCACTACACTTACATTGAAAAGTAAAGAGAAACTGTGTCAGGAGCCCTCCGGTCATCGCAGAGCCCGAGGAAGTGATGTCATGGGGGCGGGCTCCTCACAGGCTGTCTTTCCTTTTCAAATTAACTTTATTGCAGCTAAAGTTAATTTGAAAAGGAAAGACAGCCTGTGAGGAGCCCGCCCCCATGACATCACTTCCTCGGGCTCTGCATGATCGGAGGGCTCCTGACACAGTTTCTCTTTACTTTTCAATGTAAGTGTAGTGCAGCCGCTGCTCTGTACAAAGCAGAACCAGCGGCTGCACTGTTATAGGGAATCGTGATCACGATCGCGTTCGCGCCGCGGACTTCGGCACAAAAGCCGGTTTTTTGCTCTGGCCGCTCCCGATCTTGCGGCCAGAGCAAAAAACCGGCTTTTCAATGGCCGGTTTTACAACTGTGCCGGCAGCCGGCCTGGCCATGGAAAAACCGGCCAGGCCGGCTGAAAACCGGCCGGTTGGCAACCCTAATTTGTGAGACGAGGCCACATGTTACGGATGAAATTGGAATTTTTCCCACGGCACACCAGACAATATCTCACGGCACTCTAGTGTGCCGCAGCACAGTGGTTGAAAAACGCTGCCCTAAACTACAGTACATTACTATAAACCTCCCTGGGAGATCCTCCCTGGGAGGTCCATTCTCCCCCTTTACATTTGGGTACTTTATATAACTAAAATTACTATTTTTACCATTACAATAAAAAATTTTAGAGTCTCACAAATTACATTTAATCATTTTTATCTTTCCCTGAAACTGCAGTATCCCCCAGAGTTGCGAGAATACAACTCCCCCTTCCAGAATTGTTGCAAACCGTGGCAAAATACAGCAATTAAAATTAATAAAAATTATATTTCTGGTCTTAATAGTGTCGGCCCACCTCTCCAGGAGCCCCTCTGGCCCAAACACATCAAAATTTAATTTTTATTTCTTGGCCAATTTCGGCTTTTCAAGACAGCTTGAGCTCTTTAAGGCCTGTTCTGCCCCTCCCTTATGGCCTCTAATAGGCCTATTCTAGGCCACAGACTGCTCCAGAAGTCCCAGGCAGAACCGACTCAAATGTTCAAGCCTCCCACAGCCCCAGCCCAGCCTGATTCTGCCTAACCTGGCCCAAATGCCTCTCTCCCAGTGCCCTTCTCCTCCCCTATCTACCCCCTCCCCCACCTCCAGAGTCAGCCCTGATGTCCACGGAGTACCTTCATGTTTAAAAAAAACCTCATGGCTCTTCTTCACCACCACTGTGGAATCCCCCTCCCCCAATGTAATTTTTATTATTTTTTACATTGGGTTACAATAGCTTTGTGATATCTTTCCTTGTTTAAAATTGTTTATAGATTTTGGTGTTTTAAAGTGTCATTTGATGATTTTTAGAGGTCCTCCTATGTTTAGGTTTAATTTATAAGGTATAGAACTAAAGTTGATCCTTTTCTATTTTTTCAGTGTGATATCAATGGTATAAAGAAGAGATGCCACTTAGGTGCTGGGGGATTTAGGATTTTTTGGTGAATGGGAGTGCTATGCCTTGCCTTTGACTCAGTAAGACATGGGTTTCATGTGCTGAAACTGAGGAACCTATCGAAGCATTGTGGGTTTTGGGCCAGCCTGGTACAAGGAAGAGACTGGATGGATAAATGACCCAGGTATACACAACAGGGGCCTAATAAGACAACAGGGCACTATAACGTTTTCGCACATGCAAAGCAATTGCATATATGTTCATTTCTAGCTACACAAAAGCATACAAAAAAGCACATGAAAATTGCAAAATAATCATTTAAAATGAAGACTAATTTATTGTTGGACTGTGCACATTTCTAATTAAATTTTAAACTATTTTGATTATACAAAAAGCTATGGATTTCATTGAATTCCATGACTAAATTCTGTAGAATTGTAATTTTTTGATTCAATAGTTTCTTCCTGCTTCTTTTGGCTTCCAGTTCAATTAGAACTGGCCACTACTGGGCTATGACACAATAAGTGTTCATTTAAAACTTTTTTCTGGGAAAATATTCTTGGAACTAAAATATTTTGGTCATCAACAATGGAATAATTGGCTGATTTGTTATATTCTTCTGTGTGGCTGATAATCTTTGTAATTTGCTTCCTAAACGTTTTTGACTACTAAGAATGTATTTCTTCCAAAAAAAGAAAGGGTGGCATTTTCAAAGGCATTTACACAGGTAACTGCCCTAGTTACGCATGTAAATGCCTTATCCAGGATTTTCCAAAGGCACCTACATGGGTAGCGCCTTTGGAAAATCCTGGATAAGTCCCTAACGCGCACAGATGCTATGCTGTTAGCATTGGAGCATGTTGGAGGCATTCCAGGGCAGACCAGGGGCGGAAGAAAGGGCTAAACGGGTAGTAGCAATTTTCAATGCAACCCGCTTAGCCTTCTGCACCTTAAAGATAGGCGAGGCTTTCGCTGCTACCCATTTAGCCTTGGCGGCTCCGGGCATGTCCAGCCAAACCCAGATTTTCACTTCCGTCGCTGCAGAAGTGAAAATCTGGGTTAACAGGGTCGGTAGGCAGGCTCTTCACTGCGCAGCTCATAGCCTGCCTTGATGAAAATCGGGCCCTTAAACATTTTGTAGAATATAAAGTCTCTCACTTGGTTTGCAGCTTGTCGTGCTGTGAGGGCTTGCGTGCATCAGTGATGCTGAGAGCTAAACTATCGGTAGTTTAACTACTGGCAGGGTCTCCCAAGATGGACAGGTCTCAGCTGAGGTGCCAGACGAAGACAAACCACCCATCTGGGCAGCAGCAGAATGGGATAGTGTTGACGGCGGAGGATCACATTTCTGTGACAACGGCAACAACACCAAACTTAAACTGCGCGGAAGGAAGGCCCGGCAATCTACTTCTGTATCTTGCCATGAAAACCCAATGGATAGTTACAACAAAACAAATTGTGCTATGGTGCTGGAAGATGAGACTCCCAGGTCGGAAGGCACTCAACTAGCTACTGGGGAAGAGCTGAAGACTTTTCAGAGTAAAGCCAGCATTTATGATGTGGTTGGATCAAAGCCCTCGGGAAGTCTGACTGCTGATGTAGCTGCGCATGAAATGAGAGTCAGAAGCTGTAAAGATGTCTTACATATTGGAACATGGAACGTACGAAGCATGAACCAAGGGAAGTTGGAGGTGGTCAAGAATGAAATGGAACGTGTACAACTTGATCTGTTGGGTGTCAGCGAACTGAAATGGACTGGCATCGGGCACTTTGCATCAGATGATCACATGGTCTACTATGCTGGAAATGAAAAACAAAGAAGAAATGGTGTTGCATTTATAATAAAGAAGAAACTTGCAAGAACTGTAATGAAATACAACGCAGTCAGCGAACGCTTAATCTCTATTCGTCTACGAGGATTGCCTATCAACACAACTATAATTCAAGTATATGCCCCAACAACAGCTGCAGAAGAGAATGAAATTGAAGAGTTCTATGAACAAGTACAAGCTGAAATTGACAGAACATGCAAACAGGATATCCTGATAGTCATGGGTGACTGGAACGCAAAAGTTGGCAACAAAGAAGAAGGCAAAGTAGTTGGAAAATATGGACTTGGCAACAGAAATGAAGCTGGAGAAAGATTGATAGAATTCTGCAAGACCAATGATCTATTCATCTCAAACACCTTCTTCCAGCAACACAAGCGACGACTGTACACATGGACTTCACCCAATGGATTGTATAAAAATCAAATTGACTACATCTGTGGAAGTCAACGATGGAAAAGCTCTGTAACATCAACAAAGACAAAACCTGGAGCTGACTGTGGTACAGATCATCAACTACTAGTATGCAAACTTAAGCTAAAGTTGAAAAAGAGCAAACCACTCATGAATGCACCAAAATATGACCTTGAGAATATACCACTGGAATTTAAAGACTGCCTGCAAAATCGATTTGCTGCTTTAGATACAAATGACAGAGCTCCGGAAGAGTTATGGAATGACATCAAGAAGGTTGTGCTGGAAGAAAGTGAGAAGTCTCTACAAAAGGTGAAAAAGCAAAAACGGCCAAAATGGATGACGGAAGAAACTCTGAAAATTGCCCAGAAACGCAGAGAAGCTAAAGCCAAAGGAGAAAGAAGAAAGACAATCGCAGAACTCAACAGAGATTTCCAACGTGCAGCAAGACAGGACAAGGAAAAGTACTACAATGACACTTGCAAGGAAATAGAAGCAGAAACTATTAGAGGAAGAACAAGATCGGCTTTCCTAAAGCTGCGAGAGTTAAAGAAAAAGTTCCAGCCTCGAATTGGAATGTTACAAGATGCTCAAGGTTCTATGTTGAATGATTCTGAGAAGATCAAGAAAAGGTGGAAGGAATATACAGAGTTTTTATATGATAAAGATCAAGTGGACCAACAGCCGTTTCAACCTATACCTTATGATCAGGAACCATTGGTGATGAAAGAAGAAGTTGAAGCAGCATTGAAAGCCTTATCAAAGAACAAAGCACCAGGCATTGATAGCATTCCCATAGAAGTATTGCAGCAATCTGATGCAGCTGTTACCGTACTTACAAGGCTCTGCCAAGAAATATGGAAGACAACATCATGGCCAACTGACTGGAAAAGATCTGTGTTTATACCAATACTAAAGAAAGGTGATCCAACTGACTGTGGAAATTACCGCACAATCGCTCTGATCCCACATGCCAGCAAGATTCTACTGAAGATTATTCAAAAGAGACTACAGCCATACCTAGAACAAGAACTACCTGAAGTGCAAGCAGGGTTCAGGAAAGGGCGAGGAACGAGAGACATCATTGCGGATGTGAGATGGATCCTTGAAAAGACTAAAGAATACCAAAAGGATATCTATTTGTGCTTTATCGACTATAGCAAGGCTTTTGACTGTGTAAACCATGAGAAACTCTGGGCCACATTAAGAAGCATGGGTATACCAGAACACCTGATCGTTCTCTTGCGTAATCTGTACATTAATCAAGAAGCAACAGTTCGAACGGAACAAGGAGAAACAGAATGGTTTAAAATAAGCAAAGGTGTAAGACAAGGCTGCATACTTTCCCCCTACCTGTTTAATTTATATGCAGAACAAATCATCAGAGAAGCAGGACTGTATGAAGACAACAGAGGTGTGAAGATTGGTGGAAGACTCATCAACAACCTTCGCTATGCTGATGATACCACATTACTGGCTGAAAGCGAAGATGATCTGAAACATTTGCTTCTCACAATCAAAGAACATAGTCTCAAAATGGGCCTTCACCTTAATGTAAAGAAGACAAAGATCATGACAAATGGCATAATCAACAGGTTCATCGTTGAAGGAGAAGAAATTGAAATCGTGAACAACTTTAACCTACTTGGATCAACTATCAATAAAGAAGCAACAAGCAGTCAAGAAATCAGACGACGCATTGCTCTTGGCAGAATGGCTATGAAAGACCTAGATAAGATTCTCAAGAGCAGAGATGTCTCTCTCCATACAAAGATTCGACTTGTTCAAGCCATGGTATTTTCAATAAACATCATATGGATGTGAAAGCTGGACAGTGAAAAAGACAGACAGGAAGAAAATTGATGCCTTTGAATTATGGTGCTGGCGGCGAATACTGTGTATACCATGGACTGCCCGAAGAACAAACCAGTCGGTACTAGAGGAGTTCAAACCTAAGCTTTCTTTAGAAGCTCAGATGACAAGACTTCGACTTTCATACTTCGGACACATCATGCGAAGAGAGAGATCATTAGAGAAAGACATCATGCTTGGCAAGATAGCAGGTCAACGCAAAAGAGGAAGGCCAGCAATGAGATGGATCGCTACAATAACAGCAGCTACGGGTACCAGTCTGTCGTCAATGAGCCGCCTGACTGAAGACCGAACACAATTTAGGATAGCTATCCAGAGGGTCGCCATGAGTCGACTCCGACTCGACGGCACTTAACAACAACAAAGTCTGAAAATTTCCTGACATTTTTAGTCTGATATCACTTCCATAAATTCTGACCTTGAAAGCCCAAGCAGAAAGGGGTCTAACAGACCCTGCTTCAAAATACTAAATTATGGCTGGCATCCTAGTATCCCATGATGATCTTTGTGCTGCAATAATGAAAGAGAACCAATTTAGGACCTACGGAGTCTGACCATGGCTTGTATTCTGCATAGGTGCCTTTAATAACAGGAAGTGCTGCAGGAGCCTGTGAATACTCAAACATTGCCACGAGGTAACTGGATGCCTCTTTTAACTAGATCTTGGTTCAGGGGAGGACTCTTGGATTCTCAAAGTGGAGCATACCTTGAATCATCTACTTATAATGAGGGGAATTTTAGAAGAGCCATCCAAGTGCAATCTGGGACATCTAAGCCATCTGGAAAAAAAAAAAAAAAACCTGGTACATCCAGGTGCAGATATGATTTCACAAACACTGATTTGCCCGGAATCAACATAGATGCCCCTAGAACTATATTACAGAACCTGGATGTCTAGGATAGCCCAATGGTTGGATTAGGAACAAAACAGTGAGGGTTCAAATCCCACTGCTGTTGCTGTTGACCTGCATCTAAAAGACAGAAGTGACAAAAGCTTGCCTATCTTTTAGCCACAGGGGCTAACCAGGCAGCATGCAATATCACTGCTGCCAGGTTAACTATTACAGCTGGGAGGCAGTGCGGCAAACCCGGATATTCAATGCCAGGGCCTCATATGACCCCGGCATTAAATATCCAGGATCAAAGGTTGGCGCATAGCCATCATAATTCAGTATCAGGCCCAAAGATTGTATCTGAATTCAAGAAAGCATGGGACAAACACAGAAGATCTCTAAAGGAAAAAAAGGGACTGTAGAGCTTAGTAGTTGTTATGGAATGGCAGAATGGATGGGCTGTATGTTTTTTATCTGCCGCCATATTTTTATGTTTCTACCATGAGAAATGTCTCGCTTTGCAGAGGGTAAAGCGTAGTTACTCACCTGTAACAGGTGTTCTCCGGGGACAGCAGGAATCAGTCCTCACATATGGGTGACGTTGGCGCCGATGGAGCCCGCGTGGAGCAAATCCCCAGCTTTCAAAGAAAGCCTTAGGGATTGCCACCACGTATATGTGGTCCCCTTCTCGCCCAAGGGTGCCATCCTGTTCAGTCAAATGATATAGCTAAAAGATGGCAAAAACAAATAAAGATGGTATGTCTGCAACTCCAAGGGGAGGAGGGAGGGTTGTGAGGACTGATTCCTGATGTTCCCGGAGAACACCTGTTACAGGTGAGTAACTACGCTTTCTCCGTGAACAAGCAGGAAATCAGTCCTCACATATGGGACTCCCTAGCTACAGGCTACCAAGAACCTATAGTCAAAAAAGGCTCCCTCATGAAGAGCCACAAGCAGCAGCAATGAAATCCGTATAACAGACCAACCAGGACCTCTGTGTCCGAATGAACTAGCACTCCGGTAGCCGAAACACAGAAGGGTCGGAGGGTAGGAGTTATCTAGACCCAGAAAAGGTTACAGAGCATGGCCTGGCCAAAGGCACTGTCCCGTTGGGACTCTCTATCCAGGCAGCAATGAGCTGCGAAGGTATGGACTGAAGACCAGGTGGCAGCCTGGCAGATGTCTGCCAGAGGGACCGAATGCAGGTGAGCAACTGAGGTTGCCATAGCCCTGACCCGGTGTACCATGACCCGGCCTTCCAGCGAAAACTTCACCTCCTCATAAGCCTGGGCAATACAGTCTGTCACCCATGTGGACATCGTATGCTTGGACACCGCCTCCCCCAACTTACTGGGGTCATAGGAAACAAAAAGCTGAGAGACTTTACAGTGGTCTTGAGTGCGTTGGATATAGAAGGACAAGGCCCTCTTACAGTCCAAGGTAAGGAGGACCGTCTCTGCCCGACTGGCGTGCGGTCTGGGAAAGAAGGTAGGGAGGACAACCTCCTGGTTGAGGTGGAAAGAGGACACCACCTTTGGAAGGAATTTGGGATGCGTGTGAAACACCACCTTATTCTTGTAAAACCTGCTGTAAGGCACATCAGCCATGAGGGCATGGAGCTATGATCAGAAGTGAGCGCAACCAGGAAAACCATCTTCCAGGAGAGATAGCAAGGGTGGCATGTCGCCAGAGGCTCGAATAGCGGCAGGGTGAGCTGCCCCAACACCACATTGAGATCCCACTTGGACGCCAGGGGTTGAACCGGGGGTTTAGACAGGAGTAGACCCCTTAGAAAGTGGGACGCCACTGGGTGGGCCAAGAGGAGCTTCCCGTCCACCTGATGGTAGTTCACCGCCAGAGCACTGAGGTGAACTCGAGCCCTGTATGAGAGAGGTGGAGCAGGTATTGCAACACCATGACCACCGGGCAAGAGAAAGGGTCAGCCCCTCGCTCAGTGCACCAAAGTGCGAATATATGCCACTTAAAAGCATAGGCCCATCTGGTAGATGCCTTACGCGAGGCTAGCAGAATATCCTCCACCTCTCTCGGGAGGTGGAGCGGCACTAAAGTCATCCTTCTCAGCAGCCATGCCATCAGCGAGAGGGAGCGGAGGTTGGGGTGCAGGAGAGAGCCCCCCCTCCTGAGAAAGGAGCCGGGGTGCAGACCCCATGGGTATTGGGGCCTCCACCGCCAGCTGCAGAAGCAATGGAAACTATGGTTGTCTGGGCCACCTTGGAGCCACCAAGATGACCATGGTCCTGTTGTGGAGAATCTTGAACAGTGTCCTGGTGATCAGTGGTGTCTGAGGAAAAGCATACAGAAGCCCCTACGACCATGAGACCAGGAAGGCATCGGCAGCCACCCTAGCGGGGTGAGGCTGCCTGGAGCAGAAGCGGGGTAACTGGTGATTGTCCAGGTTTGCAAACAGGTCCATCACCGGTTCCCCCCAGGTTTGGAAAAGCCTGCTGGTGACCCCTGGGTACAGCTGCCACTCGTGGGGTTGGAGAATCCTGCTGAGTCTGTCGGCCAGCAAGTTGTCTTGGCCCATCAGATATACTGCTTTGAGGTGGATACCCTGCTGGACTGCATAACAGCAGAGATCCATGGCTTCCTGGCAGAGGGCACGGGACCCCGTGCCTCCCTGCTTGTTCACATAGAACATGGCCACCTGGTTGTCTGTCTGAACTAGAACTGACCAGTGGCCCAGGAGATGATGGAAGGCCTTCAGTGCGAAATGAATGGCCCGCAGCTCCAGGAGGTTGATATGCTGAGCGCTCTTGTCTGGGGACCAAGTGCCCTGGGTGCAGTAGCCCTCGCAATGGGCTCCCCAGCCCAGCAGGGAGGCATCTGTGGCGAGAACCCTCGAGTGGTGGGGGGCCTGGAAAGGCATCCCTACCTCCAAGTGCTGGGGTGACAGCAACCAGATCAAGGACTTTACCAGCTGTCGGGTCACTCGGACTCTGTCCTGGAGGTGTCCAGTGGCTTGGGACCATTGGTCCCTGAGGCACCACTGTGCTGTTCGCATGTGGAGGCGGGCATCTGAAGTGACATGCACCATGGAGGCCATGTGCCTGAGAAGGCGCAGCAGATGCCTGGCTGGTCCTGAGGGGCGGTGTTGTATATCTCTGGCTAGCGCCATGAGCCTGGCTGCCCTGTCTGTGGGCAGGAAGGTCTTTGACCGAATGGTGTCAATTCTTGCCCCAATGAATTCCAGCCCTTGCGATGGGCAAAGGTTTGACTTGGGGTAGTTTATAATGAAACCAGTGTTGAAGGACCTGGGTGGTGCGTGTCGTGGCCTGCTGCACCTCGAGGTCTGTAGCGCCCTTGATGATAGGGGAAGACAAATATCCCCTGAAGCCTGAGAAAGGTGGCGACCACTGCCAGACACTTTGTGAATACCCTGGGTGCCGAGGCTAGGCCAAAGGGAAGCACCCTGTATTGGAAATGATTGCCTCCCACCACAAAGCGTAAGTATTGCCTGTGGTTTGTGTGGATTAGGATGTGAGTATAGGCATCCTTTAGGTCTAAGGAGCATAGCCAGTCTCCCTGGAAGAGGTAAGGCAGCAATGTCCCAAGGGAGAGCATCTTGAACTTTTTCCTGACCAGGAATTTGTTGAGGTTGCGCAGGTCGAGGATGGGCCTTAGGCCCCCTGTCCTCTTTGGCACGAGGAAGTACCTGGAGTAGAACCCCTTGCCCTTGAGGTGGTGTGGCACCAGTTCCACCACTTGGTCCTCAAGAAGGACTGCCAACTCCTTCAGAAGAAGGTCCCGGTGAAAGGGAAACCTGAGGGACTCTGCCGGGAAGTAGTGTGGAGGTACCTGGCTCAGGTGGAGGCGGTAACTCTCCCTGATCACCTTTAATGCCCAAGAATCGGTGGTGATAGCTCCCCACCTGTGGGCATAAAGAGTGAGGCGACCTCCTGTAGGCTGCTGAGCTTCAAGTGGGAGAGGCGCCATGCTGCAGGAGTCAAAAGCCCCTTCCAGGCTGGGCCGGAGCCGAAGCCTGGGGCTTGGGACCCTTCTGCTTATGCGGGCCATGCCCTTGTCCCTTGGTTTGCTGCCCTTGCTGAGGAGCCGGGGAGGCCTGGTAAGGGGGGTAGTTTTGGTAAGCAGTGGACTTCCTTGGGTAAAAGGGCTTTTTACCCAAGCCCTTCCTTCAGGGAGGTGCAGTGGTCTTCTTGGAGAGCCTAGTCCTCGTCATGAATTTGGTCTCCAGCTCTGTGGCCTTGTTGATCATGGGTTTGCCGAAGATGTTTTCCCCTTGACACGGGACATCGACCAACTTGTCCTGTACCCACTGTTCAAGGTCAGATGACTAGAGCCAAGCTTGGTGGTGTGCACCGATGCCTGCCGCAGCTACCCGGGCCGCAGACTCGAAATAGTCATAGGCCGCCACAAGACATAAACTTGGAGCACTCATGAGCGGCTTTGGACAGGCTCTTGAAGCACTGCAAAGGCTCTTCGGAGAGACCAGCCGAGAACCCGGAGAGCTCCTTCACCAGGTCTCTCAAGTACATGCCCATGTACAGCTGGTAGGCCTGGATCCAGAAATTCAGCATTGAGCCCTGGTAACACTTTCTGCCAAGGGCATCCAAGGTGTGAACCTCCCTACTGGGGGGCACCGAGAAGTGCATCTTCTGACTCTTCAGTCAATGCATGGCCAACTCCACAACCATAGAGTTGTGCGGCAGTTGTGACTTTTGAAACCTAGGGCTACGGCGGAATCGGTACATCGAGTCAAGCCGCTTTCTGACCAGTGGCGTCGATGCCAGCATCTCCCACATGTGGAGCATAAGCCATTCCAGGATGGGAGGAATGGGCACTGTGAGGGCTTCCCGGGGGAGGGGGGAGCCTTGTATTGGAGGATCTCGAGCTCATCGGCTCGAGGATCCTCCTCAGACTCCGTAGGGAAAACCAAGGCCTTGGATATGTCCTGGACGAAGTCCAAGAAGCTCATATCCTCCAGTGGGGATCTTCTCCGAGGTTCAGAGACCGGAGAATCGGAGGGGACATCACGGTGACGACGGGTGTCGGGGGACTCCTCGTCCTCGGTCTCCCAGTCGGAAGCCTCCGAGGAAGACTCGCGGTGTTCCTTGTGCCTCGAGGGCCCCGGCGCCACATGCCCCAAACTCAGCAGACTCGTCGGTGAAGACCTTGACCCCAAGGAGCGGGAGGCCGAGCGCAACCTCGGCAGAGGATCCACCCGGACCCACATGGACTCGAGGATCAGCTTGGCTCGGCCTCCGGGGACGTCTTCGATGCCCAGTGGTTGGGGTGAAGGAACCAGACGTGCCGGATGTGCCGAACATCAGCGCCCACTGCTGGTCCAAGAAGGCAGTGACACTGCGCTCCAAGGTCGCCATCCTGGACTCTGCAGCCTTCGGTGCGTGCACCGATGCACTCAGGCCCGACACTGGCTCCCCCGGAGGGGAATCCTCGACGAAGACTGTGTGTACTAGCCTAGGCTGATCCGCAACTGGATCCATCCAAGGAATCTTAGCTGGAAGCTCCCTCTCTGACGTCTCGAGCGGACGCTGGGGGCTCCGTGACCGGGCCTGGGAGGATCCAGGCCAATCGGAGCCATCTAGAGATGTGCCTTCGAGGGTTTCTTCTTCCTCTTCAGTTCCCTCAAGGGAGACTCCCTCTTCGAGGACCCACGATGATGCTCGGGTTCGGCGTGCTTCTCCCGAGGTATCGAGACCTCAGACAAGGTCCTGTCTCTCGGAGGCATGGGGGAGTCGGGAAAGATTTTGTCATGCTACTGCTGGCGGCTCCTCAAGTCCTTGGAAGACATTTTCTTACACAGGCCACAGACCGCTGGGTCATGGTCTGGGCCAAGACACTGTAGGCAGCAGTCATACGTGTCGGTTAGGGACATAATCTTACCACACTGATCACACTTTTTGAACCCGCTGGTAGCCATTGGGGGGAAAAAGAACCCCAGCAAGGTCGAAGACCCTTCGGGCTGCCAGCGAAGAAAAAAGGGCAAGAAGATGCCCAAAAGAAAAATGAAAACTTAAGTAAAAAGGACTCGACCTGATACCGAGGCACCGAGGTTGGGGCGAGAAAAGTACCGGCGCAAGACAGGAGACAAGCAAAATGCTTGAAAAAAAAATCAACTTTTTCCGGGACTAAAACATACGACGTCTGGTGGGCTCCACAGAAAAAAAGAAGAATGAGCAAGATGGCACCCTTGGGCGGGAAGGGGACCACGCAGGCGTGGTGGCAATCCGAAAGGCTTTCTTTGAAAGCTGGGAATTTGCTCCGCGCAGGCTCCATCGGCACTGACGTCAGCCATATGTGAGGACTGACATCTTGCTTGTTCCCGGAGAAAAATATGTGTGAAATGACTCTATGTTATTCCTTTTACTTGTGTATAAGGAGGACAGTTTTTAAAAAGCCCATTTGTGTGGGTAAAATGTGTTGTATTCATTGTAAAAGACTTTGAGATTTGCCCTCTAAATAATTAGGAATGCATTTACTGGCCAATTTTATACAGATTTGTCTTAACATCATTTGTTGACATCTTTTTGATAATCCAATCCTTTTTTAAAGCTGTTCAACTATAATGTCCAAGTTCTGCTAAGATCAGGCATATTTGAAAGACAGTCAAAAATGACCTTACATGCATTTGTATGTGACTGTTTTTACCTTTGAAGGAATCCACTGCAATAAATGTATTGTAATTTCAGTAAAGTAAAATTTCAGTTATATCACTGAGCAGTATTAGCCTTAATATTGTCAAAGTTAACAAATCCTATGTGAAACATGGAAGTTTATTTGTGACTTTATGACTAGGGTGACTTTTTTTAAAGCTCAGTGAAACTGTAGGACAACAGTTTGAATACAACAAATGTGACCCAGGTGTTACTAAGTCCCTAGCAAAAGGAGGCAATTTTTTCCTGAGATGCCCTTTTAAGAGTAAACCTGCCCTGGACACAGCATTAGGGAAAACCATGGGAATAGCTAGGAGCTCCCAGTGGTCAAAAAGGTCCAAGGGGCTTGTTTACTAAGCAGAGGTAGCGGTTTCCGACCGATATTGGATCAGCGGCCC
The DNA here is from genome assembly GCA_033557465.1 of Ichthyophis bannanicus. Classification (NCBI taxonomy): domain Eukaryota; kingdom Metazoa; phylum Chordata; class Amphibia; order Gymnophiona; family Ichthyophiidae; genus Ichthyophis; species Ichthyophis bannanicus. The sequence goes on along the minus strand of CM066036.1, from coordinate 726,901,565 downwards.
CATTGAATTCAATGGGGCTGCTGACCCCAAGTTTTGGAGGGAAAGAGTTGTTTGCCTTTTTCCTGGCAGGCCATGTGAAGGGTGAGCCCCTAAGGTCTATTCCATTCAAAGGCAAATGAAAAGAAGAAATACCCCAAGGAGTAAAAGAGTAAATTCCCAGTGGTGGGGGAGTTTACTTCTCTTTTGACTTTCTACCAAGCTGATCACAGGGAGCAGAAAGTTCTTGATTCATTGGGGTTCCAGATGCTGATCTAGGCCTTGGAACATGAAATGGAGTAGAGGGAGTGTTGGCTTTGTCTAACCCCAACTGGTAAACTGAAAGATTGGGCGTTTTCCCCCCAGAAATCTATCTTGCTGCCCAGAAACAGGTGGAGGGCTCTTTGGCCTCAAGGAGCCTGGAATCATGTGGAAAGGGGGAACCCACAAGTGCTAATCCAGCCAGGTCTGAAGAAAGAGAATTTTTCTGAGAAGCAGTACCAAAAGCACAGCAACATGAGAAAGGAATCCGGGAAGCAAGTGCGAGACATTACCAGAATGTGTATGTAAGGATTTTGGAGAGTCCATACAGGAGCAGAAGGACTATAACAAAAGTGAGCTGTGGTAGAGCGTAAACAGAGTTACTGCTTCCACCCCTGATTGAGAAGAAAGGGAGAATAGAGCTAGAGACACCCATAAGTTAAAGTGGAAAGAGTCAAGACCATTTCTTATTACTTCTGAAGGGATTCACTGCTATAAAGTTATTGTAGCCCATATTTTCATCCAGTAAAGTCAAGTTCCAATTAAACTATCGTGTACTGTAGATTTTGTTCATATCAGGGCTTTGGAAATAGAATCTTCTCCCCACTCCTTGGGACCCTACAAAATAAAATAAGGGCATTTTCAAGGCATTTTAGCTAGTCAGTATATCTGCTAACCATCTGAAATTCAGTCAGCGCGATATTCAGTGCCACTCAATGTCTCTGCAGACCTCCGAAGAAACTGCTGGTGAAAACTGGGGCAGTCGGTGGGCAAGGCGGAAGCAGTGGCAGCTGCTGTCCGGTTAGCACCAATATTCAGCGGCTAACTGGATAGCTTAACCAGTTAAAGTTAGGACAGGTTTACGTGTTAGTGCTACCTGCTTAGCGCTTGAATATTGCCATTTTAGCTGGATAGCGGTGCTGGTGTCCGATCAGCCCAAATATTCAACAGCAAGAAACATATGTTCCACCGCTGATATCCGTTATTAATTAAAGTGTCAGCAGCTAGACATTTTATTTAGCCTGTCACTGCCGAATGTGCCCCCCTAATTGTTTATGCAACCCAGAATCTACCTCATCAAAAATATATTCACTGGAGGTTGCCTTACATATAATGAGAATTTCACTGCTTTCAGCGTATACATTAGAAATACTGTAAGGCATGCAGACAGTTCAGAATTCCTTTGAAGTTACAGGATCCATAGCATATTTTCTTCCCAACTGTTGCATATTCACTTGACACGAAGTTGCCTTGGTCAGTCGGTAATTTGTATATTCATTACTCTACTGATAAAGAACATAATAATGTTTACCCATATCTAGGATCGAGGGCAATAGCTCTTGGATGTTCCATGCCTCCTGCTATTAATGTTGATCTCATCGTTCCATCTAATTTTGCTACTTCAACTTGATCCAAGTTACTGTCTATCCAATAAATGTTTCCTGCAATCCAGTCTATTGACAAACCCTCAGGAGTTGCTAGGCCATGTTGTACAACCACTTCAATGCCACTTACACCTAAAAACGAGAAAGTTTTATGTAAATAATTTACAAGAAATAAAGATTAAATCATTTTTTTTTTTACATATGAGTATATAGCAAAAAACATCGGGGCCGATCTTCAAAAAGGCTGATTTCAAACATCATGGTCGTCGGCCACGGCACTTAAATATCTGTGGAATATTCAGTGGCAGTTTCCTGATAGGAGCTGCCACTGAATTTCAGAGTTGAACAGCATATTTTAAGTCAGTATATATCTGGTTTGCAATTTAGGTGAGCTTTTCATGTGTTCTGAGTTGCCTGGAGAGATGCAGACTAAAAATCCTCTAACCGGATAGGTGTTGGCACTTATTTGTATACCGCCGACACTATCCTTGCTTTGCCCCTGAACAGTCCCTGCACTATTATAGTACCAGGGTGGTCTGTGGGGATATTCAGTAGCACCATCCGAACAATGCCATTGGCCAACTGGCTAAGGGTTCTGAATATCGGTTTCACTTCTCACTTTAATGAAACATTAATATCCAAGGGATAGGGAGATAAAACTTTGATGGATCAATTTTGCATATGGTGCTCAGTGTGAACTAGTCATGTATCAGTCTAAGTTCATAAAATTTCTAACCTTAAACTACATGATAAATGAAATTAGAATACACATGCTATATTTTAAATTCTGTACAATATGCATGAACAGCTTTCAAGCTATAAAATATTTTTGCAAGGTAATACATAAAAATACATCAATATGTATTTTTTAACTGCACCATTTAAATCAAAACTCAATTTTATGAACTAGCTAAATATGAAATTCAAATACTCTACCTCCAGATTCAGAGAGCTTGCCTCTGTAAATTTTATCCTCAACAACATCTGTCCAGTAGAGTAAGCTCTGGTTGAAATGGAAATCCAGTGCTATTGTGTTTCTTAAACCAGGAACTAACAAACTATAGTCTCGCTTTTGAAGATCAATCTTCCTGATCTCATGCCGAATTGAAAATATTATAAAAGCCTCAAATGGATCTGGAAACAAAATAGATGTTTACAAAATAAAAACCTCTTATAACAGAAAATAAAGTGCTTGTATTTTAGAAAAAAGAATAATTCCTACATCCTATAAATATAAAAAACAGACATAGATCTCAGGCACCTAACACACGTTTAGCATACATGTGAATGCATGGCAGGTGCAACAGTTGTGCGTTAACTATCAGGATGAATCCAAAATGTTTCATGCAGTTGCTGCACTGACACGCACCCTAATTCGTAGCAGCGGCATTTGCAATTAAAGAGGCCACCCACTGAGATGTCATTAGGTGCACCTGCACTGTCTGCAACATTGACAGCACGTGATATGCACTCCTGCACTAAATACAATGTGCTCTCCATGCCCACTGTCTGCTTGTAACCTGAACATTCCCCTCCCCATCATGAAATTTACAGTTACTGCAGGAATTAGTGCACGGGTTAACTATCATGCTTGTAGTGCACGCATTAGCTTTGCAAGGGGGTGGTGTGGGGGTGGAGAATGGATGTGTCTGCAACATGAAGTTACAGTGAGCATCAACAGCATGCAGTAGCCACATGCTTTGCGGTCATCATGGCTGCAATTAATGCCATCGGCAAAGAGTGGTGTTAGCTGCATCCATGTTGCTGCCACACCACGTTCTCTGCATTTTCGATGCGTTATTTGCTGTGCATGCCCCGAATGACAATGCATAGCTTTTGCAGCTAACACAGCACAATTTACACTAACACACTGCATAAGCTGCAAAAGCCTAACACAGCTTAGTAAATCAAACTCATTAACTGCTTAGCACACTTTTGTAAAAGCACCCCATAGTGTTCTATTTTAAAAAAAAAAGAGAAATATTCATAAAATTTGTTAACATTTGTACTTTATCCTTGGTAGTCTTACATTCTGCAAGTTGTTTAATTTGATTTGTAGGGGGCTCTATTACTAAAGTGTGCTAAGTGGTTAACATGGGAAATAGTGCTTGATAACTATTAGCGCTGGCATGACAATGTTACCATGTGCTAATTCCTGTTAACTGCATTTTCCATGACGGCACAGTGACTGGGCAGGTTAGGGGTGGAGTGTGGGTGTGGACTGAACACTGGGGTTAGCATGGGGATGCATAAAGGGCCAGCATCAGAGTTGGTTCAAGGTGCTGGCATCCAAGACAATCCTTAAGTCTTTTGCCTCTCGTGGCTGTCAGAATCTAGGTCTGAATGTCCTGCTCTTTGCTGCCCCCCATAAGCTGCTGCCCTAGGCGGATGCCTAGTTTATTTGATGGTTGTCCCAACCTTGTCTATTTTGCAATTAGAATGGTGAATTTTACATCATTTTCATTGGTGGTGTTAAGTGCACCCGTGTTAATTGCAAATGCCACAGCCATGCATTAGGGTACAGTGCACTGTGGTAACTGCCAGTAATGTGCTGGGTACACTCCTGATAGCGCATGACTTTTGCAATTAACACGTTAATTCTTACTCAAAACATGTTGTAAGTGCAAAAATATTAGCTAAAGGGACACTATGAATGCTTGTTAGTATTTTGAATCACTGCACATAGCAAAAATGGGGTCAACGACTTTGATGAATGTGCTATTGGGACTGCTATGAAATCACTTTTTTTCAGTTTTAAAAATAGAATTTATTTTGCTTCTATGAATATGATATAACCTGATTAGCGAACATAGAAAATATACATTTTTTTCGGAAGGGTGCAGGCCACGGGGCCTTGGTCCCTGGTGGCCCCCTGCAACTGGGCGCATGGCCCAGCCACGGCCATGGGGAAGCAAGGCCTTAAATGCAAAGGGGGGGGGGAGGGTGTGAGGACGGCATTAGGCGGGCTGGTGGCTGGGTGCAACATTTGAAATCCCGTCCCTAGTACTGGGGACAGGATTTCATTGGCTATTGGAGATGGTGGGTGGGGGCGGGAGCCGGCACGCGTATTTAAACTGGGGCGCAGGCTCCCTCTCCCTTCCTCTCCTCACCTGTTGGCAGTGTTAGCAATATTTTCTCTTCCGCCCTCCCTCCTGGCGGTTTGTGGGTTGGTTTGTTGCAGCGGAATGGGGTGGTGGGGTGGTGCCCGAGTTTCTCGGGTACCGGAAATAAAAGTCAGATGGGTTGATGGGGCCTCGATCAGGTGATCACAGCCCAGATGCAGTGGGCTCTTAAGCAGGAGGGAGGGATCCCTGGTACAGGATTCTCTGATACGGCTAGCCTTTACTACTAATACGGCAAGGCTGGTGGAGGGGGGGCAGCATAGTGGGGGTTTTGGTGGGATACCGCAGTCAGTGCATGGGCTAATGTGTCCCCACCTTGCTAGTGATATGGCTGGCAGGAGTCATACCTGGATAGGGGAACTTGGGGGGGAGGGAGGTTGAATTAATGATTGTTACGGTGTTGTTAATTAAATTGGTTAATAAAGCTGTGACCAATGGTAAATACCAAAATGTTTAATATTGTGTTCATTGGGGGGAGAATAGGGGGGGAGGGACCGTGGGTGGCACTTAGCCGGGTCCGGGCTGCCACAGTTGCAGAGATCATAGAAACAATTAACAGCCTTGTAGTGGCGAAATTTGGGACAAATGTATAAGGACCAATACTTTCAATGTACTAAATATTCCATCTTATAACTATAACTTAGGTTTGCCTGAATGTTTATAATCATAACGACCTCTCAGGTTGGACATTTCCGGCTTTCTAAACTCCTTATTAATCAATGATTTGAAGATTACAACAGTGTTAGGTGAATGGCTCTTCATCTTGTATCATGATTTAAGGAAGGGCATAAATATAGGTAATGCATGATCATAATTAGAGGGCCCTCTTACTAAATCCTGTTAAGGTTGTGCACTTAACATGTGTTTTTAATGCACAGTAAATGCAAAGCCTCCGTGATAGCTGTCGGGAGAGTGGCTAGCATGTTCCTGGCAGTTAAGGCATGGATGCGTATGCTAACATGTGACGTGGATGCACTTAACAATACCCATAGAGATATCATTGGAAGCGCCAAATGCTAATTGCCACATTCATGTGACTGAGCGTTAATGACACCTGCACTAGCCACAATACGCAGGCATTACCTACACTCTGCCTTTAAACCGCCCAGTACCCATTACATGATGGCAGATTAATGCATGTCTTAGCGATCGCTCATTGTCATGTCCACAAGTTAAGTATCATGTGTTAACCACCTAGCGGGCTTTAGTAAAAGGGCTTCTACATGTTCAAATAACAATCATATAATAATGTTGGTCAATACCTTTATTTTCTAATTGCTTTATTATCAGCTTTTGTATGGCACCCTATTCACGTTTTTCAACATGATGGTTTTCTGTGCATAGATGAAACTGTATAAATTATCTATCTTTGCTTTTGAGGCTTAAGATTTTAGAGTCCTAAATAATACATTAAGGAATGGAAGATAAAGAAAATATAGTCATAAACAGAAACATCATTTTATATGTGTATATGCTTGAGAGGAAACAAATCTGAACACAATTATCCATTTGTATTACAATTAGCAATGTACTGAAAGTAATGTGCAATTATTAAAATATAAAACCAATCATGGGTAACGAGGAAGCCGGTGCAGGACAAAGAAGATTCTTGGCCCAAGGCTTCTCTGCATAAAAATGTCATTTTTTTAATGAGCCTCATGGAATAGTTCTACAAAAAGTATGAAAAATATGAGCCAAACATTTTTATTTCTTAGTTAATATACCTAGTAGCAAATCAAACTGAAACCAAACATAACTGATGGAAGTGTGTATGTTTACTGCAGTATAAGTATTCATTTCCTCTATAGTAACATTTGAAAATGTTATGTAGTGTGCTTGAATGCAGAGAAATAAAGGTTATTAAAAACAAACAACCTTCTCCCCCCTCCCCCCAAACAAAAAAAAAAGATAAGGTGCTATCTTTATATTAGGCTAACAAAATATTTTTTGAGTAGCTTTCAGGAAGTAATATCCCCTTCCGTAGGTCCAGACAAAATGAGCAAAAGATGGCAATAGTAGAAAATGCAAGTAACATAGGGCGTGTTTACTAAAATGCGGTAGTTTACCATGTGTTAAGAACCAAGAGTTAACACAGGAGGTGATGTAGATCCATGCTATGCACATCCCCCTGCATTTTCTGCAAGGAGATGCACCTGACCACTCTAACCACGTAACACGGGTGCACTTACAACCACCCACTGAAGAGGCAGTAAGTGCATTCATGCTAACGGCAACAGTCGTGCTACGACAGTCGTGCTACAACAGTCGTGCTATGACATCCGTGCTACCTGCAATGTGCCATCAGTGGTCGCATTCCATCCTTAACTCATCCAATCATTGCCCCATCCCATGCTAAGCAGTTAGCATGGGACTTTTACTGAGCTACCCTGCGGTAATGGTCAGCATAGCATGATTAGTTTACTAATCATTAGCACAGCTTAGTAAAAATGCCCCATAGTAACATAGCATAGTGAACGATGGCAAATGAGATCAATATGATCCATTCAATCTGCCAAGTAGGGTTTGCTAGGGCAGAACCTGTGGTATAGTGTAGGTTACTTTCCCCGTGCCTTTGGTTTTCAATAGTCTTCAAACATATTGCACTTGATTAACTCCACAGACTGTCATTCTTTCTGCAACCAGTCCAGGGCCTAGTCCAGGTCCATATTCAGAAACCTCATGATACAGCAAGAGAGACAATGCACAGACATATCTATCACAGCTGTTCCACTTAGCATAAGAACATAAGAACATAAGATATGCCATACTGGGTCAGACCAAGGTCCATCAAGCCCAGTATTCTGTTTCCAACAGTGGCCAATCTAGGTCATATGTACCTAGCAGTTTCCCCAAGAGACACAAGTTCCACAATGCTTGTACTGGGTCAAGCATTGATATCTTCGGTCACTTCTTAATAATGGTTTATGGACCTTTCCTCCAGGAACTTGTCCAAACCTTTTTTAAACCCAGCTACACTAACAGCCTTTACTATATCCTCCGGTAACAAATTCCAGAGTTTGATTACACGTTGAGTGAAAAAATATTTTCTTTTATTAGTCTTAAATAGTTTACCCTGTAGCTTCATTGCATGTCCCCTAGTCTTTCTATATTCTGATAAGGTAAACAATCGATCTACGATTACCCGTTCCACTCCATTCATTAATTTATAGACTTCTATCATATCTCCCCTCAGCCATCTCTTTTCCAGGTTAAAGAGCCCTAACCTTTTTAGCCTTTCTTCATAGGAGTATCCTTCCATCCCCTTTACCATTTTGGTGGCTCTTCTCTGTACCTTTTCTAAAATCACTATATCCTTTTTAAGATACGGTGACCAGAATTGCACACAATATTCAAGGTGCGGTCTCACCATGGAACGATATAGAGACATTATAATATCTTTTGTTTTATTTTCCATTCCTTTCCTTATCATACCTAGCATTCTATTTCCTCTCTTGGCCGCCACTGCACACTGGGTCGAGGGTTTTAACATGGTATCCACAATGACGTCTAAATCTTTTTCCTGGGTGGTGGTTCCTAATGTGGAACCTTGCATCGTGTAACCATAGTTTGGGTTGTTCTTCCCTAGGTGCATAACCTTGCACTTGTCCACATTAAATTTCATCTGCCATTTTGATGCCCAGTCTTCCAATTTATCAAGATCCTCTTGCAATTTTTCACAATCCTCTTGGGTTTTAACAACTTTAAATAGTTTTGTGTCATCTGCAAATTTGATAACCTCACTCGTTATTCCATTTTCCAGGTCATTTATGAATATGTCAAAAAGCAGCGGACCCAGCATATTATTCATATTTTTTATTATTTATTTATTTATACATTTATCAGAAAAAAATAATACAACATCTGCACGGAAACTTTAGAAAAACTTAGCCCCTAAGGCAAGGACTACAGGCTTTACAGCTAAGAAGTTCTTCTTCCTTCTTTGGGTTTCTCTAGAGAAATAGGGGTAAATACACACCCTAGAGCCCAAAAACAAATTATTCAAATTCCTATACAACAAATGTAGTACTAAATTACATTCCATTTCTAGAGCAAAGGTAATGATCAATGTAACTTGCTCAGTGAAATATCTAGCGAGCTAGTGAGGTCTAATTTCTCCTTGGGGCTCCCCAAAGGGCTTAACGGGTGCACCTATAGACAAGTACTGAGCCCTGATTAAAGGTATTCTGTGAGATTCTTTTTAATCAGGGCTCTGTATTTGTCTATAGGTTCACCCATTCTCTCTTGAGAATCTCACAGAAATCCTTGCATGCCATCTCCAATGAGATAGACAAGGGAGATTTGTGGAAATTCAAAAGTCTAAGATTGTTCCGTCTCACTTGATTTTCCATATACTCCAATATTTTAGACAAAAAGTTCTTATCTTTTACTTGTGCTTCACTAAGAGATTGTACAGCACCAATTTGGTCGCCCTGCTTGCACCTCTTGCTATCTCATGACCTCCACAGACACTTGCTTAGCCACAGCCAAGTCCTCTTTTATTCCACTAATTTAAATGCCAAGAGAATGGTTCATGTCAGCCATGACTTCTGATAGCATATCAAGTTATTACTGCAAGTTTTTCAATCCTACAACCAAAAGCTGGTCCAGTTCACCCCATGACATCAGATTGTTGCAGCTCGCTGGACTCCTTTGGTGGTTGGAAATGAAGCAGCAACAGGTTTCTGGCTGCAAAGACCTCAACTTTTCATCATAGCATCTCCTTCACACCCCCGCCCCCCCACCACCGCCTATGGAGAACTCAACGCAGAACCATGAGGGAGCACACCCTTAGTCAAAGTAGAGCACCCAGGTCACGGTGGAGCACTGTGATTTTCAGGGCTAAGAAACACCCCGTTGTTGCTCAGATCTGAAGTCCAAAGATTCCCCAGATCTGCCAAAGATATTGCCTCTCTTCCCAAGTGCAGAACTCCACAAACCTCGAGAGTACCCATCGCTGATATATTATGGCCTGGAAGTAAGCCCTTCTGCTTTTGTTTTCCTTGCCCCATTCTAGGGAAGAAAGCACCAAAAACAACAGCACTGTAACTCTTGCTGTAGGGAGCTCAGACACACATAACCTCTCCAGATAGCATCTTGCCCCCGTAAGTGTTTATGTGTTTGCATGTTATTCTTTCATCAACCAGTCCAAGCCCCCTCAGCATACAGCTAGGGAGTCCATCTGCACAACTACCCCAGCTGTATTATGTAGTCTTTATCATATGTTGTCATATTTATGGCATCCAGCCTCTTTGCTTATGATGGAGACTCCTTACAAGTTTGGTTGTTTTCCTCTGTACAGACTCCAGCCTCTTTAAATCATCCAAAACTGAACACAGTAATCCAAGTGAGGTTTTACCAGTAGCTGCTACTGTGGTATTATCACATTCTTCATAAACCATTATTAAAGTGGACTGGAGAAATCCACTGTTTACCCTTGGGATAAGCAACATGGAATCTGTATACCTTTTGAGAATCTCACAGATACTTCAGACCTGGATCGTTGAAGACAGGATACTAGGCTTGATGGACCATTGATCTCATCCAGTATGGCATATCTTATTTATAAGCCTACTATTAGGAAATATATCAAAGGCTTTTCTGAAATCCAGGTATACCACACCCAGTGCCTACCCTCTTTCTTGTTCTCTAGTCACCTAGTAAAATAAATCATATTCATTTGGCATGAGCTGCCACTGGTAAAATCATGTTGCTGGTGATCTTGCAAACTACTGGACTAGTAGGCATGTGCAGGGTCAAAATAAAACTTCATGGATACAAGATGGCGCTGTGAGGAGAAGCATCTGAGGATGCTCTGTGACTTTGGTGGTGTGTCTGTGTTCGGTATTCCTTTTGCCTGCAATCATGGGCAAGGGCAAGAGGAAAGGGGAAAGGAAAGCCATACTCCTGGAAGGCTCCGGCTCCAAGCCTTTTCACGAGACTACTTTGGAAGACTTTGGAGTTTCCCTAGCTGTTATTTCTCAGGGCCAGCCTGAGAGGCGAGCTACAGGCAGCAATGAAGAAGGGGCTTTGTTGAGCCCTATTGTGCGAAGGCCGCCTCCGAGACCCGGAACTGCTGGGACCGCTGGACAGCTGGACAGAGTCCAGACTGGAGAGGTATTTGGTGTCTCCATACCAGGAGGTGCACCTGTAGCAGTTTCTTCTCCCCTCCTGGATGTGGCTATGAAGGCTTCCTCAGATGACCTGCAACGTACAGAGAGTTCCAAAGCACAGGGGATGGTGAAGCTACATCCAAGTCTATTTTTCAAGAGGTAACAGAGACCAACAGCTGTGACTTTAGAGTCACTGTGGAATGTGATACAGGGGCTTAATTCCTTCATGTTGACTCTTTCTACTAGACTTGTGGTGGATTTGTCCATTGTGTCAGTCGGTGGTGGAGCATCCTCAGGCATTAGATCAACAATCTATTAGATGTGATATACTCGAGTCTAAAGTGAATGCTGTACAGGTTTTGGGGGACGCCCTGGTTAAATATACAAATATTCTTCACAGATGGATGGAACATTTGGAAAATCAAATGTGTCGGAACAACCTCCACTTTTTGAACTTTCCCAGGTCACCCCTTATAGCACCAAATGATATGGTTAAAAAATATTTGACCGAGATTCTAGATATGGATGCTGCTTTTCTTCCTCCTCTAGTTAGAGCCCAGTACTTGTTCCCAAGTGGCTCTGGTCCACCTGATGGATAGGGGGATTCTGTGGGGTTAAACCTCATGGAATTCCAGGACTCCTCTCTGGAGGTGGTCACCCAGCGGTCCACCTTAATTGTTACTTTTGCCTTGGAGTTCGACCACAATACTATCTTTATAATGTAATAAACTTTTTCTAGGTTCAAAAATTCATATATTCCCAGATTTGTCTACATTTACACAAAAGCGGCTTCAGGTGTTTTTGACCCTGGGTTTAAGCTTTGTATTACGTTTTCCTTGTGTTTGTATGGTTGTTAGCGAAAGAAAGAATTTTCTGTTTTTTGAGCCTAGACAGCTATCTGAGTTTATAGTGGCCAGGAAGGAGATTAATGTCAACTTTGACCCCCACCGGCACCACTGTAGACCTGCAGGGAATTGCACTGCCAGGGGGTGCACTCTCAGGGTTTTGTATTATTAATATACTTACAGTTTTTTCCTGACTTGGATCCATTTACCTGTTTTTGTGGATTAACTGTTTGAATTTTAAGGTGATGAAACGGTTTTGTTTCTGGTGTTGCATGTCCTATGACATGTATTTTCTATTTTACTTTCTTGTTTGAAGTGTAAGATTTGAAAGTTATAAAAATAAATAAATAAATCTTCATGTTATATGAAGACATGCTGCATTTTTTTAAATTTTCATCAGAATTTTGCACCTTCTATGTACTCTACAGCTGTTTTCGCTTGTGCAAAAGGGTGGCACACATGTTAATTCATAGGTATACACGCACACAAGCAATTTATGTGCACTTTTAATTTTTAGGTGCCCAATGAGTCCAAAATGTGCATACCTATATGACATAGTAGTGGAGGAGTAGACTAATGGTAACCCAAAGACCAGCGTTTGATTCCCACTAGCACTCCTTGTGGCTTTGGGCAAGTCACTTAACCCTCCATTGTCTTGGAAGAAAGACCTGTCAATCTGCTTCCCGTCATACTGCCAAGAAAACCCAGGAACTGCTGGGTCACCAGGAGTCAGCATTGATTCAAAGGTACACATGACATTTTTGTATATAACATAGTAAATGTTGACATATAAAGAACATGGCCTACCTAATCTACCCAGCAAGGTGTTTAGGATTATAACGGTCATTTCTTGCAAGTTACCTCCCGCTCCATTGCTTTTTAATTTGGGTTGTTAAGTGCTGGTCTGTGACAGCTACCCCTGCTCTGCTTTTTTGAAATGTGAAAGTCATTTAAGTTTTGTTTTAAGCAGGAATGCTCTTCTTTCTATTGAGGGATCCTCTGTGTTTATCCCGCTGTTTTTGTCTCCACCACTTCAAGTGGGAGTGCAGTCTAGGCATCCTCCAGGCTTTCCGTGAAAAGTATTTCCTGATGTTGCTCTTACATTTTCCTTCTTTAAACTCCTTTTATTTTGTTTGTGTTCCCACTTCTATTTTGCTTTTGTTGGGTGTGAAAAACCAAGATAAACCATCTCAGCAACTCATTTCTCAACAACAAAGTAAAAGAGAAGACTAAGATAAAGACTATGAAGAAAATGAAAAAGCCAACAATAAATTTGAAAAGCAATTTACGCAAACTCTGTGGACTATAGAAATTTGCTATCTAGTCCTTCAGCAGCACCTCCATTACTTTTCTCACCACTGTGGTGAGGCATACCGGCCTGTAGTTTTTCACCACTTCTTTGTTACCAGTTTTTGTGAAGAAGGACCACATCTGCCTTTTTCCAATCACATGGAATCTTTCTCATCATCAGGGATTTGCAAAAGCTATTCTTTAGTGAATCCCCCAGAACCTCTCTGAGGCGCCTAATTATCCTGGTATATATTCCATCTGATCCAAGGCTTTGTCCATGTTGAGCCCAGAAAGTTCTTCACAAACATTCTCTCCCATGAATGTTACTGTATCTATTCAATTTTGATATGTACTTTTGCTAGTTATCCATGGCCCTATGAATCATAAAAAAACATTTCAATAAGAGTTTGAAGGAGAAAGATGTTTTGGAGGGAGGGGAGGATAGCTTGCTGAATTCTAGTCTGTTCCATGATAAGAAAGTCACAGGCAGAAGAATTTTATGGCTCAAAATATGCAAGAAAGCACAAATCATTGTTATGTTTCTGTTTATTGAATTTTATAACCCAATTTTCAAAGAATATGGCATCAACTATCTTATGTTCATGGATTTTTTAGTTTCCTTTGAGCATCATAAAAACATAAGAAAAAAAGAATTGCTATACTGGGTCAGACCAAAAGTCCACTATTCTCAGTAATCTGTTTCCAACAGTGGTCAATCCAAGTCAAAACTACCTGGCAGGATCCCAGAAAGTAGATAGATTCAATACTGCTTATCCCAAGACAAGAAGTGGTTTTCCCCTATCCTGATCATAAAATCATGAATACAGAAATGTTGTCCTGAAAAGTGCTCCTCTCCACAAAGATGTGCCACCTGACATGCTCTGTGTGCTTTTAATGTAGGATTGTTTTAATGTCAGTCTTGGCTTATCTTTTACGTATTTCATAGATGGTGCATTGTTGACCACATAGGATAGTCTGAGCCAATTTTATAGAATATAAATATGTTAACATAAAATAAATACATACATAGATCTTATGACTGTGTGAATTCAATCCTATTTTTTTACATGAGTAAGATCCTCTTATGTTGAATGTCTTTCACACCTGAGTGAATGCAGGGTTCTCTGATATGTGTTACTTGCATTTTTCAGTGCGCTACAATATGTTTCAGGGTATGGATATGCACAGGGTTGTTGAAGCGGCTGTTCCTTCTAAATGCTGTACAAATCCTTCTGTAATTTCATAGCCACTATCTCCCTCAAAGAGCAAACCTACAGGGAATTTCTAGCCCTATGCCTTAATTGGGGCTACTACAACTAGTACTTATCACTTGTATAGCATTACCAGACGTACACAGTGCTGTACAGACACATGTAAAGGATGGTCCCTGCTCATCAGAGCTTACAGTCTAGTCAAGACTAGGGTTGCCAACTGGCTCCAGATGCGCCCGACAGGCTTGATCCAGTCCTGCATTTACTCCATTGCATGCAGGGACATGTAGTTCTGATTTCCCCATTGCACTACATAAGAAAAGCAAGACTACAAGTCCCTGCATGCAATGGGGTAAACACAGGACTGGATCAAGCCTGTCGGGCGCATCTGGAGCCAGTTGGCAACCCTAGTCAAGACAGACAACACAACAGCTGAGGGCAAGGACATATCTAGAGGAATGGTAAGGAAACACATAGGAGAATAAGCAGATCAGGATCCAAAAGCGAACTCGAAGAGGTGAGTTTTCAGCCTGGATTTGAAAAGGCCAGAGATAAAGCCTGACGCACAGACAGCACAGTTACTTACCTGTAACAGGTGATCTCCGGAACAGCAGGAATTAGTCTTCACATGTGGGAGACGTCGCCGACGGAGCCCGCACGGGAATGCTCCCCAGCATCCAATCAGAAAACCTTTGGGAGCATCCCCCGCGCCTGTGCGGTGGCTTCCTGCCCTTCCTACTGCCTCTCCCCAGTTGAGTTTCATAGCTGAGCCGGAAGGAGAGGAGAGGAAGGAATAGAGAGAAAGAGATACAACTCCTAGGGGAGGTGGGCGGGTTGTGAAGACTAATTCCTGCTGTTCCGGAGATCACCTGTTACAGGTAAGTAACTGTGCTATCTCCAGGAACAAGCAGGAATGAGTCTTCACATGTGGGGACTCCCTAGCTGAGGATGCCCGGGGGAGATCCCGTAAGCCCGGCCCAGGACAGGATGGCATTTGCCCAACCTGAATCCCTGGCATCCCTGAGGGATGGAGAGTAGGAGTTGAGAGAGAGAACAGCAAGCCCAAAGACTACAGGGAGAGTAGTCATTAGAATGCATGGAGCATCATTAAGTTCTTAATGAATTAATAACTTAGTACCATGTAGAGCTTACCTACTGGGTTGTAGGAAGTAGAACTGTGGTGAAGGTACTGTAGATGCAGTAGCGAGGTCTTCAAGGGAACTTCACCGCAGTGAGGAGGAAGTTCCAAATCCGGAAGGCCAAGAGATCCAGGAGCCAGCTGGGTCAGGAGAAGGACGGCAGGTCTTCAAGGAGCTTTATGCAAAGCTGAGTACTCCCTTAGGAGCAGAGTCCATAACTCAGAGGACTAACAGCAGAAGACTGGCCGATCTGGGTAGCCTATTCCGGAGAAAAGTAGGGGAGTACCCCGGAGCAGAAGGAGTACACAGTCTGCCCTAGCGAAGAGATAGGGAGACAAGGGTCTGAACCTCCGGGAGGAGGGCATAACTGAAAAAGAAGCTGTTGACTTCACAGCAGTAGAGTACAACCAGTCCGAGCGCCGAGCTAAGGAATAGGCAGGCAGACTGGCGGGACCCCGGAGGGGGGGGGGGGTGCGTGAGTACCGGCCATTGGGAAAAAATAGGCGGCAGAACACAGGCACTGTGGGCATCCCCCAAAAATGTGCCTATAGAGCAGGTGATATGTGGTCTGTCTAGGCCGTTGGGCATATAGAATGCCCCACTCCGGCACTAACGCAGGTACGCCGAGGAACCTGCCATTGATCCACCGAACATCCACCTGGGGAGGTGGCATCAAGATCCGTCCGGAGAGGGATCTACTCCGGTGGGACAAGGGCAGATCGGCGGACTAACAGCACGGTAGCATGAATGACAGAGGATAGTGTCCGTCCAGAAGAGCACATCAAGGGGCTTGAGGCCCTATAGGTGTCCCCAGGACCTGCACGCAGAACTCGCTCCCCGCACTAATCGGGGAACATGAGGGCATAGTCCTAGGCAATCATTGGGGACTACAAGCTGGAAGGAAAATTCCGGTACGGAAGCAATCAGCAGGGGAATACTGGCCGAGAAGGGTTCAGGGGCCGTACCTAAGGGTAAGCCAGCTGACCGTGGGCCAGAGCTATCAAGGAGCAGAGGTGGTCTCCCTCTACCAGCGGAAGGAGAATACCTAAACCCCTGGATAAGCCCCCGAACCATTTGCCCTACTGAACGAGCCCCAATTCAAATGTAAACTTCTGGTAAGAAGGTAAACCGCAGGCAGCCGCCCACCGGAGCCTAAAACTGCTTGGTATGAGAGTTCTGACGCGGACCCGGGAACTTCAACCCAGGGTGAGAGGTCCCTTGCTTGGGCGCACCTGGCGGGTGGGCTGAGGAGTGACATTTCCTCTTCCTAGGGAAGGAGGGTCTGGACAGGCGTGTACCACCGCCGGGGGGAAGCCGGGCCCTAGGATGGCTTCTAACGCTGGGAAGGTTAGCGAAGCACTGCGCGACCTGACGTAAGGATTCGCTATTGAAGAGGTGATCTCCGTCACAGGGAGAATTACCCAGGTTATGCTGTGCTCGTCTACACAACTCGGACGCCTGCAACTATGCTGTACGGCGTGCTCTAATGGCAACAGCAGAACATCTGCTGACCGACAGGAAGGAGTCTAGAGAAGCACGAGAAAGGAACACAGAGATATTCCTGCAGTGATAAAGGAGCAAGGAATACTCAAAGGCCTTGGTTGCAGATAAGAAGGGAGACAACAGAGATAATCTCTCGGTGACCTCCCAGAGCGACAGACTCATATAAAAAATATATGAAATAATTCTGGACGCCAGCATAGACGTTTGAAAGGTTTGACATCCTAGGGTATCTAGCGTCTTCGAGGCGCGGCCTGGAGGGCGAGAGGAATGTTTTTCCTTGCTTCCGGCCTTCCTCAGCGCCGATTCCACCACAATGGAACGATGCGGAAGCTGGTGCTGCTGAAAACCCGGGGAGGGGGGCACCTGATACAGAGCATGCTTCGCAGTCGACGGTGCCGGAACCCTCAAAGGCGACCGCCAAGCCCCCAGCAGGAGATCCTGTAGGGAGGGGTGCAGAGGAAGCATCACGGCGGCCTGTTCCGCAGGGCCCGGAGTTAGGTCCGGGATAGGGATGGCCAGCAAGTCCGCCATGTCCAGTATGAAATTCTGAAAAGACGGCTCTCCTGGAGGGGCTATGCCATGGGAGGTGGTGGCGGGAGGGGCCGCCAAGGCACCGAGAAGCCTCTCGGGCTGATGCCCGCTGGGCAGAGGAGGGGACCAAGAGCCCCGGATCGGGGCGGTCAACATGGTGTCGTCGGCTCCTGGAATGGATTCCAAGCTAGGCATCGAGGAGGTCGATGGCACCGACGGAGCCGCCAGAATCGGCCTCAGCGCCGCCCCCGGCCACTAAAGCGGTTCTGCGGCAGTCGAAGGGCAGTAGCCAACGATTTCCGCTCCGCATCGTGTGAGGGGACAGGGGCCGATCCCGAGACGTGTCGTGGCCGAGCCTTCGAGGCTGGATACCGATTCCAGGCTGGGCATCGAACCGAGCGATGAGATCGACTCCCTTCTATAGGGCCCCGGCGGGGGCGGCCATGCCGGCTGTGCTGATCCTGGGGCCGGAACCGCGTCAAATGGCGTCACGAGCACCAAGGGCCCCCGAGGACTAAGCTCGGTGGAGAGGGAATCATCCGACGCCGGCACCGACGTTGGGCGGCGGGCACTGCCAGATGCCGGCCCCCTTCTCGAGCCCGTCTGGCCCAGAGGGGAATCCTTCCGGGGCATGCGACCCGTCTCCGAGGGTACCCAGGTCGCCCGATGACGAGACCCTGCGGGGAGGGAAGTGCAAAACTCCCTCACCGATGCCGGGGTACCGGTGCGGGACGGCGCGGATCCAGGCTGGATCGAAGCGATCAAATGCCCCGAGGCCCCCTTTCTAGGAAAGGGCGGGGCCCTCGACGGCCACGACGATGCTGGGGGGTCGCCCGTCAGGGGCTGATTGACACACCCCGAGGGTCCCGGGGAAGGCTGACGGCGATCCCTGGCGCTTGATGCCCCTGCCGTCACCGGCGGAGCGGGGCCACTCGAACCCGGTACCACCCTCGCGCAGGGCTGGGATACCAGCGACCCAGCGTGGGTCGAAGCGACTGTCCCCGAAGGGAGCGAGGCCAGATGACCATCCCCGGCGAAGAGTGGAACCATCGACGCCGACACGCCCGAAGCGGGTATCACCTCTGCGCATGGCATGAACGTCGAGCCACCAGACCGCGTCGAGCCGGTTGGCCCTAGAGGCGCCGAGGGCAGTGGCAGGCGATCCCCTGTGGAGAGCGGCATCCCCGTAGGAACGCCATACCGGCAGAAGTCGGTCGGCCACAGAGGCGCCGAGGACTGCGGCTGACAACCCCCGGTGAGGAGCGGAACGCTCGACACCGATGCCGACCTCGAGGGGTTGGCACCGCCCATAGCGGATACCACCCCCGCGGATGGCAGGGAGGAAGGAACGCCAAACTGGACCGAATCGATCGGCCCCAGACGATCCTCGACACCGACGTTGCCGCTGGGGGGTCTGCACCGCCCCGAGCGGGTACCACACCCGAGCGTGGCTTGGATAGAGGGAGGTCAGACTCGGTCGAGCCGATCGGCCCCGAAGGCGCCGAGGACACCAGCTGACAATCCCTGGTGAAGAGTGGAACACTCGACACCGGCGCCGATGCCGGGGAATCGGCACCGCTCGAAGCGGGTACCTCCCTCGAGCACGGCTCGGGAATGTTCTGTGAGGAGCGAACCCCAGGAACATCCCGAAACCCCGTAGATGCTTTGAAGCCCGAGGACTCCCGCCGGGGTATAGTAGCCAAGGGGGGCTTGAGGGGTTGGCCGGAGCCGTCGCCATGCCGCGCATGAGACTCGCCCCTCAAGACTTGGCTAGTCTTAACAGACTGTTGTGTGGTTACCTGATCCTGGAGAGAAGAAGAAGAACCCGATGGCCGCGCCCTGGGCGTGAAAACGTCATCGAGGGATACCCGAAAAAGGGAAGGTCTTCTCCCGACACCGTAGCCCGGAGAACCCGGGAAGGAAGGGTCAGGCCCCAAACAAGAGAGGCACCAGGCATTGGAGTCCATGTGAAAAACTAAGTCCCCGCAGCGAGGGCACTTCTGGGACTCATTGCTGCAAGCCCGGTAGGCCTCGGCGCCCAGAGGGGAAAAAAGGTCCCGCTAGGCGACGAAGAAAAAATAAGAAAACAAAACAAAAGGGCACAGAGGTGCCGCTGTCGGCGGGAAAAACCGCAACTACAGAAACAAGAAAAAGAAGGTTAAAAGTTCTGCGGTGGCAGGAGGGACGTCCTGCCTGCTCCATGGAAAACGAAAAACTGGGGAGAGGCAGTAGGAAGGGCGGAAAGCCACCGCGCAGGCGCGGGGGATGCTCCCAAAGGCTTTCTGATTGGATGCTGGGGAGCATTCCCGTGCGGGCTCCGTCGGCGACGTCTCCCACATGTGAAGACTCATTCCTGCTTGTTCCTGGAGATTCAGGTAATTTATTCCAGGCATAAGGAGTAGCAAGGTGGAAGGATTGAAGACTGGAGTTGGCAGTAGCAGAGAAGGGCACAGATAGAAGGGATCTGCCAGAAGAGTGGACCTCCTGAGGAGGGGTGTAGGGAAAGGTAGCAAGGAGCAGTAGAATAAGTGTACTTATAGGTCAGTAGGAGAAGTTTGAACTGGATACAGAAAGAAATAGGGAGTCAGTGAAGTGACTTGAGAAGAGGGGTTATATGAGCATATCGGAGCTGTTGGAAGATTAGCCGCACAGCTGAATTTTGAACAGACTGAAGAGGAGAGAGATGATTCAGAGGGAGACCAGCAAGGAGGAGGTTGTAATAGCCAAGACAGGAGGTGACCAAAAAGTGGATAAGTGTCTTAGTAGTGTGTGTAGAAAAGAAGGGACAAATTTTGCCAATGTTATAGAGAAAGAAGCGAGAGGTTTTAGCTATCTGCTGGATGTGCCGAGAAAGAGACTAGAGTCAAAGATGACCCCAAGGTTGTGAACTGAGGAAACAGGGAGGAGTGTTATGTTATCCAAAGAAATAGAGAGGGGAGGTGGGTTTAGGGGGAAAGATAAGGAGTTAAATTTTGGCCATGTTCAGTTTCAGACAGCGGTGAGATATCCAGGCAGCAATGTCGGATAAGTAGGCAGAGATCCAGGCTTGAATTCCTGGAGAGATGTCAGGCACAGAAAAGTATATCTGAGAGTCATCAGCATAAAGATGGTACTGAGAACCATGGAAGGAATAAGTGCAACAAGGGACTGGGTATAGAGAGAGAAAAGGAGAGGTCCCAGGGCAGAGCCCTGAGGTACAACAACTGAGAGGGGGATGATGATAGAGAAGGAACCACCAGAACAGACACAAAGTGTGGTGGGAGAGATAAGAAGAAAACCAGGACAGAACAGAGCCCTTAAATTCAAGCAAGGACAGGCTATTGTGGAGAAGGTGGTGATCAACAATGTCAAAGGCAGCAGAAAGGTCAAGAAATGAAAACCGAGTAGAAGCCTTTGGATTTATCAAGGAGCAAGTCATTGGAGACTTTGGCAAGAGCTGTTTCTGTGGACTGTAGAGAATGAAAGCCAGATTTCAGTGGGTCCAGAAGGTCTTAACCCTTTCCAGGCCGAGCCCAAAACTCTCGGGATCCAAAATTCTGACTAAATATTCCTATCAAATGGTATATAATACATAACCATAGCAGAAGGAAAATCACTATTAGAACATATTGAATAAGATGGGTACAATTTTCCTGAAATATGCAAAAATTAACCCGGCTGCAGAATGTGGATTAAAATTTTAAAATAGGCCTTCAAAGGGTTAAGAGGAAAAATAAAATCAAGACAGTGGCGGTGAACCACTCATTCAAGTAGTTTTGAAGCAAAGGGGAAGAGACAGGTTGATAACTGGAAGAACAGGTAGGAACTAGTGAAAGCTTTTTGAGGAGAGGTATAACCACAGCATGTTTGAAGGCCATAGGAACAGTTGCAGTGGAAAGTGATAGGTTAAGGATATGACAAATGGAAGGGATGACGGTGGGCCCTTCAAAAGGAATCCTAAAGCCAATCTTAAAGCCTCCTCATAAAAACTGAGCTGACACTTGATCCGGATAGCCATGCTACCAGCCTTGCAAGCTAATTGGTAAATGAGTCTTAAGAATCTTAAGAAGTGAGAACTGATGAGGGATGACCTGATGGTTGAAATGGCAAACCTCTATCTGACTCCTCTCCTACTGAAATACAATGAAAGTTGGGATAAAATCCCCCACACATGCTGCTAAAAACAGCATAAGAAGTGCTCATAATGTCCAGTATTGAAATGAATACATGAATTACCCTGCCCCCCAAACCGAGTACCACCTTGCCTTCCCAGAACAATAACAGGCCCACCAGCAGATGCTGTACCATATGACCACCACCTATACCTTGGACCCGCAAATTGGGTAAAAAACTAGAAACAACTATAATCAAAGAGGACCTTTGCAGAAAGGACTTTCTCAAATCTCCTTAGCAGGCTAGTGTCATCTCAGCCAGTCAGATGTCAGCATCAGAAGGCTCCATTCATTGGATCTGTCTTTGGCCAAACTCTTTTGAAAAAGTTCAACATGAATTAAACAAGCCCAAATCCCATAGGTTTACTGAGCCCACAATATTATATCCAAATTCCTCAATAAGCCAGGATATAATTCTGGCTTACCTCCCAAAGAATGCTAGAGAAAATATGAAACACTGAAATCCAGTTATGTATGGTTTTAACCACTTTTCTTTTTCTCCCCTCCTTCTTACTATCCTCACCTTTTTCTTATCCACAAAATCTTGATCTCTAGATAGTAGTGAAAAATAGCTGTTCCTTCTTAAAATTCTGTGATGCAACCTCTGAGGGAATTGACTATCCAAAGGGCTATGACACGAAGGGGGGCATGTTTACTAAAATGAGGATGGCTACTGCACATCCTGCATCAAAAATGAGTATAGGGGTGATGCTGGATCCATGCTAAAAACATTGGAGGTATATTCAGCATGTCCTCGTTTAGCTAGCATGGGACTTGCACCATTCCCATGCTCATCCTCTTTGGCGCGATTAATGCAGGTGCACTTAATGCCACTCATCGATGCAGTGGTAAGTGCACCCATGCTAAGTGCAATATTGCTGGTGAGCAGATGGCAAAGACACCCACACTAACTGTGATATAGAAGCTCTGCCCTGAGCAGCCCAATCTCCACCCCAACCCATGATATTCGAGTAGCATGTGTTTCATGTACAGCTGCATTTTTGGCACTTAGTAAAGTTTATCATGGCACACTTGGCAGGTGCTGAACCTTGCACTACCTGGTAGTGGGGTTTAGTAAATATGCCTATAAATGTGTGAGACCTACAAAACCGAGACCCTGACACATTTAAACTAGGAGTCTCTGACTCACAGGCCACCCACTGTGCTGATTCCACAAGCTGAGCTGAACCACATCTTCATTGGACTTAGATTTAGATCATGAGGAATATTCTGAAGAATCCACTGACCCAGGATTCCCATACTACTATACAACCACTACTATTAATAATCATTTGTATAGTGCTACAAGGCATATGCAGCACTGTAGAGAGATATGTAAGAGACAGTCCCTGCTTGTCAGAGCTTACAGTCTAGTCGAGGCAGACAACTGTGGACTAGGATATATCTAGGGGAATGGTAAGGAAGCACATTGGAGGTGAATAAGAGATAACGAGGATCAGCATCCAAAAGCAGCCTCAAAAGGTGAGTTTTTAGACTGGATTTGAATATGGCCAGAGATGGAGCCTGACGTACTGACTCAAGAGCCTGGCGTACTGCTCCAGTTCAAGCCCTCCTTGTATGTACTTTTCTTGATCCATTCATTTAACTACTCACCTCAGATTCTGCTAACATTTTTAACACACAGATGTCTAATAAGCTTGAACTCCCCCAATACTTAACCCTGATGACCCACTCAAGTGCCCACTCCCACTAACAATCATCAAAGATATATCTAAGTAGTGACCCTCAGCTGCAGCTGTGTCCAACTCACCTTGGTTATAGATTATCTGTACATCACTCCCCCAAACCCATTTCCCTCAGAAGAATGGGTTGCTAAAGAAGTATTCACCTGTTGCCCCCATTCTTCTACTGGTAAATTACTGTTTGCTAGGCTTTTATGGGTCACTATAGAAGATACAGTTATCCAAAGGACTACTAAAGCCTTCACTTGTGGTTGCCTGACCCACATAAAGGTGCAACTCTTCCCCTTCCACATGAAGCACTTCCCACCCTATCTCTCAGTTCTACAGCCTGTTCTACAATATGATCAGGCTTCTTACTTACTCTTTTCCTTTGGGACCTAGACAGTTGTTACCCAACTATTACTTTCCTTCTCCCTTTTTTGGATGCCATCAACCCTAAACTAAATGAAAAACTCTCAGCACTTCATTCATCGCCCCACACCTTATTAAAATTAATAAATAACAAAAAGAAACTCCTATTATTGAAAAATATAGCTGTCAAATCTGCCAAGCACAAAAACCATCAGTCACTAGAATTGTGAAGCAGACTAGCAAATAAGATGTATCAGCTAGGAAGGTCAACCAGCTGAAATACAAAGAACTGAAATAATCAGCACAAAGCACTGTTAAAGTCACTTTCTCACTGCACACCAGATGGCTGGCCCCCCCACTGAAAATAACACCTCACTCCTCTTGACATGATAAAGAAGGTGCTCTCCAGTGCTAGTCATTGCCACACTCCCATCATCTGAAGGTCCACCAGGATCTCCATGATCCCCTTAAAACAGTGACTCCAGCAACCCTCCAAATAGCGGAAAGGCAGCTAGCTAAACAAAGCACAAGAAGGTAACTGCCCAGAAGGGCAAAATCAAACAAAACACTAACTTACCAACCATGACTTCAGGTACTGATCTTGCTGTGATCTTTAGATCTTCTCAAAAAAGCCCATTGCCGACAGTTACTTTACTGCAGGAAATGTCCCTAGGCAGCTTTTCATTCATATCCCACCAATTTCTTTCTTCCCTTCATCCACTCTCCCCTACTAAAACCCAGGGAATGAGCTTATGGGCTCAGCAATTTTATAAGCCTCCCTCCAAACACCCTTAGGGAGGGGGGAGGGGCTATATTTAAAGTACATTAATTCATAGATTTAGCATGTGCTAAGTCATTTAGCATGCACTAAGATTTTGGGGCACACCAATAAACTTTCTTCTGTTTGTTGTAAAGCTGGAATTTTACCCTGTGGCATTTTAAAAGAATCTGGGAAATCCAAAGCAGAATGTCCAAAAACCAGGGAAGTGGGAGCAATACCTTCTGATATTTCTCCATCTGTACCCAAAAAAATAAACATTTTTTATTTTATTTAACAGACTTTTTATACCGCCTTATCATTTAATCAAAGCGGTTTACAATGAAAATTCAGGTCATACAATAAACTAGTATAAATAATGAAAAATCAAACTGTTACAGTGAACCCTAGTTAAATTAACATCAATGATCAAGAACAACATAAAACTTATGTAAAGGGAAAGGGAATATCCTGCTGTTTCCAGACAGATAGCAAGTTGAGGTACAGGTGAAGGCCATTTTATAAATGTAGATGTCCCCGAAGTGCACACTCGCAGAACCAGGTACTTCGATGCTCTGGCCTAGGTAGGTCAGAAGGGGAGCATCTATGTTATGAGACTACCATGTCCTGTCCTGCCATTTCAGATATGCAGAAGACCATTAATACGTTTGAAGTATGTACTTACAGGAAGGTTTAGTTGGCCAGGAAATATTAATTGTGGTGATGTAAGCACATGAAACAAGTACTTTTTTGCACCCTATTCATGGTCAGAAACAAGTATAGGCATGGACACTTCAACAACCAGGGCCTGACGTGCTTGTGCTATTCTAAAATTGCACTGCGACATACAACTCCTTTACTCTACTAAGGCATGCCTCCCACCATGCCTCCATACTATATGGGCGTTCTTGTGCTGAGGAGTCCATATACTCAGTTTTCTCAAATGGCTATGGGAATGTCTCCATGCTTTGCACATCTCAGTGCCCATTTTCAGACATCCAATTAACAAATAGAGCTTCTACAATACCTTGCTCAATTTATTGTTTTTGTCTACTTGGTGGAAGTGTTGTTGCTGTTGTGGAAATATACTTACGTTTCCAGAAAATTCTTATGGGTATAGAGGAAATGCATCTAGTTTACTGGAAGGGAAAATTAATATCACAGAAACATAGAAACATGATGACAGAAAAAGACCACATGGCCTATCTAGTCTGCCCTTCCATAACAACTACTACAACAGTCCCCTTTTTCCATTTAGAGATCCTCTGTGTTTGTCCCATGCTTTTTTGAATTCAGATACTGTCCTCATCTCTACCCCCTCCACTGGGAGACTATGCCACAGATCCACCACTCTTTCCGTAAATAAATATTTCCGTATATCACTCTTGAATCTATCCCCTTTCACCCCCATCCAATGTCTCCTCATAGCAGAGCTTGCTTTCAATTGAAAGAGGCTCTCCTCCTGTGCATTTATGCCAAGGAGGTATTTAAATGTCTCAATCACATCACCTCTATCCCGCCTTTCCTCTAAGGTGTACATATTAAGTGTCATCATATGCTTTATAATGAAGACTACTAACCATTTTAGTAGCCACCCTCTGTACTGACTCCAGACTGTTTATATCCTTTTGAAGGTGTGGTCTCCAGAATTGTACACAATATTCCAAATGAGGTCGCACCAAAGACTTATACAGAGGCACTAACACCTCCTTTCTTCTGCTGGCCATCCATCTCCCTATGCATCCAAGCATCCTTCTAGCTTTTGCTGTCGCCTTTTCTACCTGTTTAGCCACTTTAAGATCATCAGACACAATCACGCCTAGGTACCGCTCTTCTTTAATAGACAAAAGTACTTCACCCACTATACTATATCACTCTCTTGGATTGCTGTAGCCCAAATGCATGACCTTGCATTTTTAAACATTAAATCTCAGCTGCCAAATTCTAGACCATTCTCCAAGTTTAGCTAGATCCCTCCTTATGTTATTTACACCTTCCTGGGTGTCTATTGTATTGCAGATTTTGGTATCATCCACAAAGAGGCAAACCTTACCCAACAACCCTTCCGCTATATCACTAACAAAGATGTTAAAAATAATTGGACCAAGGACAGATCCCTGGGGCACACTACTTGTAACCTCCTTTTCCTCAGAGTGAGCTCCATTTACCTGTACCCTTTGTCGCCTCCCACTCAACCAATTTTTAACCCAAGCAATAACTTTAGGGTCCATCCTAAGGGTGCTCAGTTAGTTTATAAGTTGCCTGTGAGGAACGGTGTCAAAGGCTTTACTGAAATCTAAATGCACCACATCTAGGGCTCTCCCTTGGTCCAACTCCCTGATCACCCAGCAAAGAAATCAATCAGATTTGTCTGACAAAACCTGCCTCTGGTGAATCCATGCTGCCTCAGATCCTGTAATCTGTTGGACTCCAGAAATCTCACTATTTTCTCTTTCAGCAGCGCTTCCAATAATTTACTCACCAACGAAGTTAAACTAAATGTCCTGTAGTTTTCAACCACATCCTTACTTCCACTTTTGTGTAAAGGGACCACATGTGCCTCTCTCCAGTCCTCTGGCACCACTCCAGACTCCAACAAGACTTTGAAAAGATCAGTCAGTGGAGCTGCTAGAACATCCCCAAGTTCCCTCAGTATTCTAGAGTGTATTCCATCTGGCCCCATCGCTTTGTCTACTTTAAGTTTAGCTAGTTTCTCATGAATACAGCCTTCTGAAAATTGTTCAAAATGCTCCTCCTTTCTGTTCCTGTTTTGCGGGTGTTTTCTGATATCCTGCTCCTGGTTCTTCATCTGTGAACATAGAACAGAAATATTTGTTAAGCAATTCCAGCTTTATCCTCATCAGCTTCTATATATTCCTCCCCATTCACACTTGAGTCTGACAATATCAATTTTGCCCTTATTTCTCATTAACATATCTGAAAAATGTCTTCTCCCCCTCCCCCCTCCATTTTATTGCATTGGCTATTTCCTCCTCTTTTTGAATCTTTGCTTTCTTGACTACTTTGCTAGATTCTCTAAGTTTTTCCAAATATAGATGCCCGTCTTCCTCTCTTTGTGATCTCTTGTATTTCATGAAGGCCTCCCTCTTTTTCTTCACCTTTTCAGTTACTTCTTTCGAAAACCATAGCGGTCTCCTTTTCCTTTTACCTTTATTTACCATTTTAACAAAAAGGTTGATTGCCCTTAAAATATCCCCTTTCAGTTTTGCCCACTGTTTTTCTACATCCCCCAGCTGTTCCCATCCTGCTAACAACTCCCTGAGGTATTGGCCCATCTTGGCAAAGTTAGTTTTCCTAAAGTCTAAGACCCTCGTTTTTGAATGGATTTTAACAGCCCTAGTCCTAATACTGAACCACACCATCTGGTGATCATTGGATGCAAAATGATCTCCCACTATAACATCACAAACACTTTCACCATTGGTAAGCACCAAGTCCAGTATGGCCCCTTCACGTATGGGTTCTGTTACCAGTTGCCTGAATAGATCTCCCTGTAGAGAATCCAGGATCTCCTTACTTTTAGATGATACTGCAGCAGAAATGTGCCAATAAACAATTGGTATATTGAAATCCCCTATGAGTAGCATTTTCCATTTCCTGGCACTGCTGTGCATGTCTTCAATTAACTCTCTGTCCACCTCTTCCTCCTGTGATGGAGTTCTGTATATTACGCCAATGCCAATAGATTTCTCTTTCCCTCTTTCTAGTTTAACCCACAGTGCCTCCTCTCTCCCTTTTAAGCTCTGTAGTTCCAAAGCTTTAATATTATTTTTTACATATAGTGCCACTCCTCCTCCCCTTATTCCTACCCTGTTCTTCCTGAATAAAGTATAGCCTGGTATAGTTACATCCCAGTCATGGTTTTCTGTGAACCATGTTTCTGTAACTGCCACTAATTCCAAGTCAGCCTCTCCCATTAAAGCTTCAACATCTGGGATTTTATTTCCCTTAAAAAGTAATGACTTCACATCTTGAGAGGTTTAGAGAAGTTTATTTCTTCCATTTGATTTATACTTACATCAGTTTGATCATTGTTAATTTCTCTTGAGAGATCTAGTGATTCTTATTTTTCTTTCTATGCTTAAGTTTAGAGCTCCATAAAATTCATTAGATGCATCCAGAGCAGTAGTTCCCACCCTGTGGTCAACAGACCCCTGGGGGTCCATGAGATCATTATGAGAGGTCTTCGGGATACAGAAAAGAGAAAGAAAAAAAGAGAGCTGATAGGGATTTGATGTATGTGGAAGAGAGTGGTTGGTAGGGATTGGTTAAAGAGAGAGATAAAGAGATGAGGAAATTGGTTGCTGGGGAGGGAAAGAGAAAGATACCGAGACTGGTGAGGATCTGACAGGGGGTGGAGATTGGTGGAGGCAAGAAAGGAAAAGAAGATAAAGATGGCTAGTGGCCATGCTTGGCGCTGATGGGAGGGGATCTGGAAAAAGTGATGGGGATGAACTAGGGAGGTCTATGAATGTTTGGAAGTTAATAAGAGGTCCACACAACCAAAAAGGTTGGAATTACTGTGTTCATACTAGATGAGTCTTCTACATCAGCTGTTGCATTGGTGGTCTGAGATCAAATGTTGTTCTCTGTTTGACTGTGGCTAGATGAGAGAAATCATATTTTTTTCTTCCTTGTGATAGTGGATGCACTGCTTTTTAGCTTCAATTCTTGCAGTTTTTTCATCAGTCAGTCTTAGGGTTATTGGTCCTTCATGGTATTTATGAATTCTTCTTTTTTTGTTGTTTTTAATAATTGATATGTATGTTCATTTCTCAGTTTTCAACTAGCGGGTCTGCAGACCTTTGGTGCATAGTCAGAGATGTATATTGTTGCTAGACAAGTTTTTGATCATAAAAACTTTAGAAAACTCACTAAAAAGAAAAAAGAAAACTGAAGAGCTATCTTTACTTGCTAACATACTGCAAGAGAACAATCTCCCTAAAGAATTAAGAAAACAATCCTCCAGCAACAGCTTCCAAAGGCTAGTCAAAAAAAGTATAAATGTAGTCCAAGTAAAAGAAATTTTTTTTTTTTGCTGTTTTTATTAACCTTTATTTTTGTGCAGCTTGGGATAAGGAATCCAGCAGTTCTGATTTTAATAGTATAAAACCAGAACAGTAACCATGCTCACAATAATGGGCTTCCCTATGGGAATTCAATTTACATGTTCTTGTTTTCTGAAGGTCACTGAGAAATGCATTTGTATTTGTTTTTTATCTTACTTTTTTTCTGAATTTTGAAAGGGTGTAAGCCAAATAAGTTTTGACTGCCAATAAATGACAGTCAAAAATGTAACATAGAATTTACTGTTGTGTGAAATATACATTCTTTTTTATAGTCTTTGAAGAATTTGCTTCTCTGATGTGCTTCCAATTAGGGGAAGCATAACTGCAAGAAGCATAACCAGCTGATAAGATAACGCGATAAACAACTGTTATTGTTTTTTTATTGTTGAGTTTTATTGTATTTTATGATATATTTGATGTTATCTGATAAAATGTATATGCTGTAAACCACTTTGAATAAACATCCCAGAAAAGGGGTATATACATTTTCATAGATAAAGTAAAACTGCTTCTGTACATGTATAGCTGCTTCAAAAAAAACAAAACAAAACCCTGGGTATAGGGCTGATTTGACTAGACCCAGAAAAAAATACAATTTTGTTTTGCAATGAATTGCAGAAAATCTAACCAGCTTCAGTGCTGCCTGCTAGATAAACTCTGTACTGTTGATAATTGAGTACCATTACAAATCTTTGTGCAAGATAGTTGCTATTGACCAAAGCAGGCATGATGGACATATTGGGGATATTGCTACAACAAGGTACCTAAATTTTCCATAAATGTGCCTATCATATAAAGGTAAAACCAAAATCCTCAATCCTATACAATGAACCAAAGCTTCAAAATTTATAAAAAACAGTTCATTGACATCAACACTGAATTAATTTAAACTTCCAGTGGGCTTTCAGAATAGGAACACACAGATCCATAAATTGATCACCTAGGATCCCTTTTACTAAAATACAGTAGGATTCGCACTTACCATGCATTTAGCGCCAAAACTAATGTGCGGTAAGTGCAAAGACTTGGTGGTAACTGTTAAGGGCATGGCCAGCTTACTTCTGGCAGTTAGCACACGGATATATCTCCTAAAGTGCATAACGGCATTAGCAGTTAATAGGCATATACTTAATGCCACCTGCTCAGGTGTCAACTAAGTGCACCTACATTAATTTCACAACAAAACTCATCAGCTACTAGGGTATTTGTTAAACAAATATAGTGATGTGAAAAATCCTAGTAACCCTTTCTCTAATCTGAGGGCTAAAGCAATTCATAAGAGAATTTTCTTTTGTTGGACTATACTAAAAAAAGAGTACATCACTGGATTTAAATGCACTCTTCAATAATAGCCATAAGCACACATTGTCACCTGAACAGGCATAACCGTGTCTAACTTCATTAGTCTCATAAATCATGTCCTTTCCAGTCTCCGAAAAAGAGAACCAGTACCATCTTATAGCGTCACAATGTTGGTTATGCCTGTTAAGCTGAAAATTTGTGCTTATGGCTACTATTGAAGCTTAAAATTTAGTAAGTCCCATTGCGGGAAGAAAATATATTTGGAGTTCTGGATTGGATGGACTTTCCTGGTGCAGATGGCTGAAATCATGCCATCGAAACATAGTTGCATGCAACTGACTGCATCAAGCTGATGAGTAGTGAATGGAGCGCTGAAGAACTGAGATATCTTCAGAGTTCACCTAATAACAGGTTACTCAGTCTGATTTGAATAAAATACATTGAAGTACATAAGAGTTCCTTTTTTAAATTAAAAGGACCTTAACATCGGCACTCGCGCCACCACCCTCAGTGCAAAAAAATACAACACTACAAACAACAGCATTATACAGGGGTTTAGCAATAAATGGCCAGAGCTTGTATTCTTTTTAATCTTCAAAAACTTAAGATAATATATCAATCTCACATAAACTGAGCAGAAGTAACATCCCAATTGGGCTAGATGGTGGCATCCTAGCCTCCTACTCCATCACTTTCAATGAATTATCTCCATCCCTCAGCCTGTAGTAGCACCAGGCTGAGGCCAGTTTCCCAAATATGAGAGCCTTCTTCAGGATGCCTGCCACATGTGCCGGGAATGCCCACATGCAAGAATCTGCACCTTTACTCTCCTGATCTCTCTCCAGCACCACTGTGTAATACATTACCAAAATGTGAGGTTTTTGTCCATCTTACGATGCCACAGGTGGCAACTACTATTAACATGTCACCACATCTCCACAATTGACTGCAGCCATAAATGCCTTTCTATACCCCTCTTCCAAATCTTGTATATAACTAAGAAAAGTATCCTGACTAATATCTGACAAATGAATCATGGCTGGGCGATATACCACACTCTGAGACCAAATCAATGTGGCAGAAGGAAAATAACAAATCACATTTCATTTCATTTGTCAGATAAGGTTGACCCCTTTAATAGAACAAATATCCTTCCATCCCAAATGGATGAAAATACACTACAGATGGGTATATAGGCATGCCTCCAACAGCATAGTAAGGTGCTGATTCTACTGCATACCATGCAGCCCCATTCACTGTAACAGCATGCTACTGCTTCCCAGTCCCAAATGTAAGTCCTAACTCAATTTAGTTACCCTCTTCTCAGCCCAGAAAACAAAGGAATACTCACGCATCCATACCAAGAATTTAGGCCTCCCTGAGCCCATGCAACCAACTAAGACAAAGCAAATGAATGGACTCTCAAGACCCTAAATTAACGCAGATAAAGCGACCTCTAACCCGGATTTTCAATGCCATGGCGATGGCATTGAATATCTGGTGATCACCACAGAAACAGAAACCACCAGGGCTAACCAGGCAGCAGCGATACTAGATGCTGCCTGGTTAGCTCCTGCGCCTTAAAGAGGTGAAGGTTTTCTTTTTACCTACAAAGGTTGGCTTTTTACCTACGAAGAAGATTTCATTATGAGGTTAGTGTAGCATTCTTGTTTTCGTGTGTTAATAATGTTGTTGTATTCTTGTTGCTTGTTTCTGTATAGTTGCAGTGTGTCATGGTCTTTCTTCCATCTCCACAGCTTCTCTATTTTCCTTCCTCCTTTTTATTTGCCTTATGTCACTGGAGTACCAGGGTGTGGACTGTGTTCGTTGTATTCTTTGTGGTTTAGTTCTTTTGTTCTTTTCTGGTACCTCAGCTGCTGCTGCGATGCAATGATTCCAGTTGTCAATGGCCTTATCTGTTTCTGCAAAGTCTTGGTCTATCTTTGGTAGAATTTCATTAAGGAATTGTTCTTTCTGAAAAGAACTGTCTAATGTTTCTTTGTGGTTGACTTGAGGTTGTTAGCTTCTTTAGTGCCATTTGGAATCTGACTATGTGATGGTCTGACCAGGGTGTTGGAGTAACTGTTGAGGGGAGAATGGCATTCTGCTCTAGGAGAGAGTGGGGGGCAAAGATGAGGTCTGACATAGTGCCCAGTCTGTGCATTGGTGCTTGCAGTAGTTGAGAGTATTTCAATGCTTCCATAGCTTTCTGAAATGATTTAGCTTCCTTCTTGGTTGCAGAGCTGATGTTGAAGTCTCCGAGAGCTATTGCTGGTTTGTTTGATGAAGTGAGTGTGCACACCATCTCCAAGACTGTTGACAATTCATCATGTTTAGCGTTTGGGGATCTGTAGGTTAGGCAAATGATGATGAGTTTGCTTGCGATGGCGATGGTGTTGCTCTCTTGTGTGCAGATAGTAGAGACTATTTTGAATTTATATTGGCTTTTGGTTAGTATTAGTACGCCACCTCCTCTCCTTTATTTATTTATTTTATTTATTTTTATTAACAATTCTTATATACCGCACTATTAGACATCAGCGCGGTTTACATTGAACAGAAAACATCCGACAGTTTACACGTGTCTGGTCGTTACATTTAACAGGAAGTATAACTTGGCGAAATAGGGGAAACTAAATACAATGCAGGGTTATCTGATAAAGGATATCCTGGTTAACTATATACAACAGTGGTACAATAGTATATGGAACAACTTGCTATTTACATTGTGAAGTTGGTCTGTTGCGGGGTCTATCTGTTTGACCACTTCTGCTATTCACCTGGGGGTTATGTTCGGAGCTGCCATTGAGATATTTAAGGAAGAGGAAATGCTTTAAAGCCTTTCTGAACTGACTTAGATTAGGTATTGCTCTGATTTGTGCTGGTAAGGTGTTCCATAGAGATGGGGCGCAGAATTGGAAGGCTCTGTTGGCTGTTGATCTAGTGCATCTTGTGGTGTCATTTGGGATAACTTTGTGGTGTCATTTGGGATGTCCTTTGCTGGCATGGACAGTTAAATGCTGTATATGTCGTGGGAGTGATTTCATTCAGAATGACCTGGTCAGTATCAGACAAAGAATAACACAGATACACTACCAAAAAACTGCCTCCAGTTTTGCAACTGATTCCTATAGATTTTGGGGTGCTGAATCCAAGAAAAATAGCCAAAATGTTCCATCACGTCACGTTTTCTTGCAAAATTAGATTTCTTACCCATATAAGGAATGTTCACATAATTTCTTTTTAGCCGACTGCAGTTTATTTTCTTGGCCCAAAATAGAGGTTGGAATGGTTAACTAACTAGAAACACTCCCTCATGATATTTTAGAGTGTTTTGTATTCATTTTATACATTAACAGGACAATTGGGAGGCGGGGGGCTAAATCCAGTACTCGCGCTGGCGCATGTTCTTTCCTGTTCGCCTCGCCTCGTTCGCTTGCTCAAACACGGTGGTTGCGACATGAACGTTCCTGTCAAATTTCAGTTTCTTGCAAGTTCATTATTACCTTTTGTTTGCTCAGTCGTAATCCAGCTTTATTCCGAAGTGGTTCACTACGGTTGTAGTTTGCAGTGCTGTGTATTTGTGATGGCTCACAGAGCCAGAGGTTGCATCAACTCTCCGGACAGTTTTTGTTTTATTTGTGGGGAATATACCGTGAAAAAGCGGCAGAGGAACATTTCTGCATTTATTTAAAAAGTATATTTCGCCTATTTCGGTTTGAAGTTAGGCGATCAAGACAAACCGTGGGCTCCTCACAAAGTGTGCAAGACATGTGAGGAAGATCTACGCTTATGGATGAAAGGTAAAAAACAAGCATTTCGTTTCGGAATACCTATGATGTGGCGTGAACAAAGAGACCACAGCAGTGACTCTTGCATTGTGAAGGGATACAACTTAAAAAATAAGAACGTAATAAGTTACCCCAACCTTCCCTCAGCAATTAGGCCTATGCCTCATAGCAACGAAGTACCTGTGCCTGAACCACCAAAATCTTTGGATCATATTTGTGTGGACGGTTCTGATCATGATGAGACTCATCAGATGGCTTTTCCCGATGAGTCCAGTACTTCCGAGTTTGAAACTGAACCAGATCCGAAACCTGAACTTTTCTCTCAAGCTGAATTGAATGATTTAGTCCGGGATTTAGGACTCCCAAAAGATGCTGCCCAACCTCTAGGTTCTCGGCTTAAACAGAAAAATCTATTGTCACCAGGAACAACTTTTTATTGGTACCGCAACCGCGAGACACAATTTTTGAAGTATTTCAGCAAAGAGGAAGATTTGGTATTTTGCAACGATATATACGGAGTGATGGAAAAGTTTAAACTCAAGTATGATCCTGCTGAATGGCGGCTGTTCATTGATTCGTCAAAAGACAGCATAAAAGGTGTTCTTCTTCATAATGGCAACACATTCGCTTCAGTTCCTATTGCTCACTCTGTTATTCTCCAAGAAAAATACGAGAATTTGGCCCTGATTCTTCAGAAGATTCGTTATGATGAGCATAAGTGGATGATTTGTGGAGACTTTAAAATTCTATCCATGCTATTAGGGCAGCAATCCGGTTTTCACCAAATATCCCTGCTTCCTTTGCTTGTGGGAAAGCCGGGCCCGCGACCTACACTGGGGGAAAAAAGACTGGCCAATTCGGGAGTATTTGAGACCCGGTGAGAAAAATGTTCTTCATGAGAGCTTGGTACCTCGTGATAAAGTACTATTACCACCTCTCCACATTAAGTTGGGTCTCATTAAGCAATTCATCAAGTCCCTTCCAAAAGATGGTGAGTGCTTTCGGTACCTTTGCTCAAAGTTCCCCCGACTTTCTGAAGCAAAGCTAAAGGAAGGAGTGTTTGTTGGCCCTGATATAAGGAAACTCATTTCAGATGGAGCATTCGCTGAAACGATGTCTGAGAAGGAAAAAGAAGCCTGGGATTCCTTCAAGGATGTTGTTCTCAAATTCTTGGGGAACAGGCGGGATGAGAACTATAAGGATATTGTTGCCAGGATGCTCAATGCCTTCAAAGAACAAGGCTGTAACATGAGCCTGAAAGTCCATTTCTTGCACTCCCATGTGAACTACTTTCCCGAAAACTTGGGGGCGTACAGTGAAGAACAAGGTGAAAGGTTTCACCAGGACATCAAGGACGCAGAGAGAAGGTACCAAGGAAGATGGAACACCACTATGATGGCTGATTTCTGCTGGTTGCTGCTGCGGGAAACCCCAGATGAAAAATACGCCAAGCAGCGCACCAAGAGAAGCATTCGGGGGAAGAAGAAACGGGCCCACCAGGAGATTGATTGACCCAAGAATGACTTTAAAATCTAAACTGTGTTGACAAATATCGTGTTTTTACTAAACTTTGAAATAAAAATTTGCTAGTTATTACCACAGTGTCGGATCTCATTTATTAGAATTTTATTTTCACATCATCGGGTGTTTGTCTTCATGTATTGCAATGGTGCGGTTTGCGTTTTCTATTCTTACATACATACCTGTACAACATTTTTTGCACATTTCTTTGCTTTGCTTTGTGTCTAACCTCGCTCTTATATGCTCAATGTTTGTGCACATGTATGTGGCTGTTTTAAGTGCAGACAATTTTGCTACCATCACAGTGTGTTTTGTTGACATTACTCTATTCTTATGTGCTGCCTTGTTACAATTTTCTTTATTCTTATTTGAATAACTACTAAACAATTAGTATAAAGAATTCATCCAAGAAACTTTTATCTCGATCGCACTCAATCTGAAACGTTCACCTCAAACTGCTAACCCAATGAAGCAAAAAATCTGTACGTGATGGAGCAAATTGGTTACCAGATTTGGATTCAGCACACCAAAAAACGTAAAAATCAATCGAAACATTAGAGGCAGTTTAAAAAAAATTTTTTTTAGTGTACCTGTGTAATTAGACCTTACCTGCTAATTAGGAGTGGAGGAGTGGCCTAGTGGTTGGGGCAAGGTACTTCAGGCCAGAAGGTCAGGAGTTCAAATCCCACTAGAGGACAGCAACCTTGGGCCGGAAGGACTGGGGTTTCTAGTCCCACAGGTGCTCTTTGTGGTCTTGGGCAAGCCACTTAACCCTCCATAGCCCATGCTCCCTGTAAAATAGTTATCTCCAAGTTATAATGCCCTGGTCAATGTAATTTCAGTTTGTTCAATGTAAACCGCACTGATGCAGAATAGTGTGGTATATAAGAGAATGTAAAAATAAATAAATAATTAGCGTTCCTGAACCTGAAGCCCAACCGGGGCCTGCCTTCCCTTCAAAATATAAGCTGAAGCAATGGCCTCTCTGATCCCCTTGGAAATCAAAGCCTTAGCTGCCGCCTCACCTTTCCACGGCCCGCCGAACAGAACAAACAATCTCTCTGACTTACGAAAAGGCTCTGTGCGAACCAGGTAATGCTTCAGGGCTCTGCGCACGGCTAAATGATACAAGCGTACATCATCCCCCCTCTGAGACACAGAGAAGGACGGATGGGAAATTGACTGATTTGCATGGAATGTCAAGATTACCTTGGGCAAGAAAGACAGAATTGTCTGGAGAACCACCCTCTCTTTGGAAAATGCCAGAAAAGGGGGACGGCAGGACAAGGCCTGCAACTCTGAGATACGTCTGGCCGAACAGATGGCCACCAGAAAAACTTTCTCAACAGTAAGGTCCTTGAGAGACGCCCGTTGCATTGGCTCAAAGGGTTCAGCGGTCAGGGAATCTAACACAAGGTTGAGATCCCACGGAGGGACCAGAGATCTCTGTTGAGGTGGAAGCCGCCGCACCGCCTTCATAAACCTTCCTACATCCGCATGCTCACCTAAGGACTTGCCATGGATCTTGCCCCTATAACAGGAAATAGCCGCCAATTGAACTCTCAAAGAGCTGGCTGCCAGGCCTTTCTTGAAACCTGACTGCAGAAAATCCAGAACCTCTGGGACCGACACTGTAAGGGCCTTCTTCCATTTCTCCAAACGGCAGTGTTCAAATATACGCCAGACCCTCACATAGGAAAGACAGGTCGAGCGCTTACTGGAACTTAGCAGAGTGGAAATCACTGCTCCCGAGTAATCCCGCTTTCGCAACCGAGCCCTCTCAATAGCCAGGCCGTAAGCAAGAACCAATCTACCTGTGGCATGTGCACTGGACCCTGGACCAGGAGATTGTCCCTCACTGGCAGACGCCACGGCCGATCGGCCCGGAGGCACATGAGGTCAGCATACCTCGGGCGGCGAGGCCAGTTCAGGGCAATAAGGACCACCAGCCCTGGGTGAGCCTCTATCCGCTGAATGATCCTGCCTATGAGTGCCCACGGAGGAAACACATACAAGAGACCATCGGTCGACCACCTTTGAACTAGAGCGTCCAAGCCTTCTGACATCCTCTCCTTTCTTCGGCTGAAGAACCGGCATGCCTTAGCCGACTCCCAAGTTGCCATCAGGTCCATGATGGGAGGCCCCCATCTGAGCACAATCCTCAGGTACACCTCCTGAGAGAGCTGCCACTCTTTGTGATCCACTCTGTGACAGCTTAAGTAATCTACCGTTACATTTTCTACTCCTGCCACATGTTGCGCCGAGAATGCCACTAGATGGGCTTCGGCCCATAGTATCAGCGCCTCCACTTCCTCTTCCAGGGAAGGTCTGCTCGTTCCGTCCTGACGATTGATGTATGCTACTGTAGTCATGTTGTGGGAAAGCACCCGAACCGCCCTCCAACCCATCCAGTTTCCAAACGCTCTGAGAGCAAGAAAGACTCCCTCAGCTCTAACCTGTTGATAGACCACTGTGCCCCCTGCACGTCCCACAGGCCTTGAGCAATCCGTCCTTCGCAGTGGGCCCCCCAGTCAGAGAGACTGGCATCCATCATCAGTTGCACCCAATCCGGCAGCTCGAGGGGCATGCCGCGCTCCAGAAGATCTGGATGAAGCCACCACTGTAAGGGCTCCTTGACCACCTCCGGACAGGGAAGAGTTGCTGACATGGGCTGCCGCTGGTGTGACCAACAGCGGAGCAGGGACCACTGAAGAGGCCGGATGAGGGCCCTGGCCCATGGAACCAGTTCTATGGTCGCCAACATGGTCCCCAGCACCTTGATAGTGCCACGCTGAGGGTGCCTTCATGGCCAGGAACTGGCGCAGCAGGTCCCGAAGCACCCCTGCCCTCCGGTCCGGCAGGAATACTCTCCCCCTGCCCATGTCGAATCATGCCCCCAGATACTCGATTTCCAGGGAAGGGACCAACTTGCTTTTTGTTAAATTCATAATCCATCCTAGGCTCCTCAGCAATCTGACCACCTTGGACATGGCCTCCCGACTCTCCCGTTTGGACTTCGCCCGAATCAGTCAATCATTGAGATAAGGATGGACTAAAATTCCTTCCTTGTGGAGAGCCGTGGCTACCACCACCATAACCTTGGTGAAGGTGTGCGGCGCTGTTGCAAAGCCGAACGGCATTCTCTGAAATTGGAAGTGTCCCTGCGGGACCGTGAAACGCAGGAACCGTTGATGAGACTCGCGGATGGGAATATGCAAATACACATCTGTGGGATCGAGGGAAGTCAGAAACTCCCCTTGCCGCACCACTACCACCACTGACCTCAACGTTTCCATTCGAAAATGAGGGACCCGAAGGCAAAGGTTAACCCCCTTTCAGATCAAGAATCGGACGGAATGACCCTTCCTTTTTGGGCACCACAAAATATATGGAGTATCGACCATTTCCACGCTGGTCTGAGGGAATGGGAACGACCGCCCCCAGCAACCTCAGCCTCTTGAGCGTCTCTTCCACCACTGCCAGCTTGGCAGGCGACTGGCACGGGGACTGAACGAAGGAAGGAAAGACGGGTTTTTCAAACTCGAGAGCATAACCGTCTTGTACCATCTCCAGAACCCATTGGTCTGTTATAACCCGGACCCAGGCAGAGAGGAACTGCTGAATATGGCCTCCCACTGGCAGCTCTCCTCCCTGGGCCCCCGTGGCTTCATTGGGGTTTTCTAGTGCCAAAGACAGATGAAGAGGCACCAAAACCTTTTCCTGTGCCCCAAAACCCCCGGAAGCCCTGTCCCCTAGAGAGGAATAGACCTCTCTGAAAGGACGAAGACCGACTGGTCCAGAACCTCCGCACCTCCCGCGGTTGAGCCCATCTGGGAGCGGCGCCCCGATTCTGTTTCGGCCTATCTTCCGGGAGTCTACCTACCTTAGACTCCCCCAGGTCCTTTACCAGCTTATCCAGGTCTTCCCCAAATAGTAGCTTACCCTTAAAGGGGAGCCTGCTGAGCCGGGCCTTGGAAGAACTGTCGGGCGCCCAATTGCAGAGCCAGAGATAACGGTGGGCTGCCACCACAGAAGCCATATTCTTTGCTAGACTTCTAATGAGATCGTAGTGACTCAATTCTCACTGCCTCCCCAGGTCCTTCACTGGAGGGTTCCCCTGCAGGCTGAATCTGTTGAGACCAGCGCAAGAAGGCTCAAGCCAACCAAGCCTCACAGACCGAGGCCTGTAGAGCCAAGGCACTAACATCAAAGGCCTGTTTCAACAGAGTGTCCAACTTCCTATTCTGGGAGTCCTTAAGAGCGGCGCTGCCTTCCACCGGTATAATAGTCTTCTTAGTGACTGCCGACACCGCAGCATCCACTCTAGGCGAGCGGAGCAACTCCTTCTCGCCCTCCGATAAAGGGTACAGCCTAGACATAGCCCGTACTCCCCTCAACGCAGATTCCGGCTGATCCCACTCTTCCTGGATCATGTGTCACACCACTCGATGCACCGGGAAAACCCTTTGCGTCTTCCTGACCACTTGAATCAAAGGGTCCTCCAGCGCCTCTTCCTCTGCTGGGACTCCAGCTGTCATGTTCAGCACCTTCAGTGCTTCCCCAATCAAAGCTGGTAACTCGTCCCGGCAGAAAACTCAAAAAATCATGGCCTATTCCTCAGGGATTTCGCCTTCTTTGAGTTCTTGTTCATCCCCCACCTCCCCATCCAAAAGGTCCCCCTTCAAGGGTTTTGACTGATGGGAGAGGAGAATCTCATCCTGTGCTAACCATGCCCTTTTAGGAGGAGTGGCTCCTGTCTCCTCCTGCAACCTAGCATCAGGCTGCCGAGGCTTTGCCCCTGACTGCGCTGCTCCCTGTCCCTGCAGCCCTTGCCGATGAAGGCAAAATACCTTATGGAGCAGCAAGACGAACTCCGGGGAAAATTCCCCCCCATTCCCCCTCCATCCAGGCAAGGAGATGGAGGGCCCCGGTTGAGGTGGCGGCAGGTGGACTTATCCAAAGCCAAAGCTTGGGGAGATTCGGGCCGGACTAAGGACTCCGACAGAGTACCCGAATCCTGGGAGGTGGAAGGTGGGGTGTCCTGTACTGTACCTGCCTGAATCCCCAGTTCCAAGGAGGCTGTCTCTGCAGCACAGCCTCTGCAAACTCCTGCCTCCGAGATCGCTCCCCGGCGGGTCCCAGAAAGCAGGCACTGGGGCCTAGCCGGCATGATCACGTCCTATGGCCGGTTAGACCACCGAGGTAAGGCAAAAAAGGATACTAAAACTACTTCTTTGTATTTCTTATCCCTTATCTAGGGACCCACTTTTCACCCCCCCCCCACCCCAGATAAAGGTGAAAGAAGCCGAGCTCCAAACAAAACCTTCCATTCGATACCTTGGGGTCACTTTGGACCAACACATGGATATGAAACTACATATAACCAATGTAGTCAGAGCAATCTACCTCAAGATCCGGACACTCCGCCATCTTCGCTCCCTGCTCGATCCTGATGACTTCCGAACCATATTCCAAGCCTTAACCTTACCCCACCTTGACTATGCTAATGCCATTCTTCAAGGCCTCCCACACTCCACCTTAAACCCTTTACAACTTGCCATGAAAACCGCGGCTAGAGTCCTCTACGGAGCATCAAGAAGGGACCATATAACACCCATCCTGAAGCAACTCCACTGGCTCCCCATACATGGCAGACTTTTGTTCAAGACACTACTACTCACCTTCAAGGCCACTAAAAGCATCACCTCCTCCTCTCTAATAGACCTCATCCAGGCCGTTCCACCCAACAGATCTAGGAGAACGATATCGACTAATGTGCTAATAATCCCTAAGGCAGCGACTAAATGCTCATTAGCGACATCTAACAGGGCTTTCCGCTTCTATGCCCCTAAGTGCTGGAACGCCTTACCTCCAGAGATTCGGGCTATCACCGATCTATCTCTTTTCAGAAAGGCGCTCAAATCCCACCTTTTCCCCCAATATTACTAGACCATCCAGCCATTTTTGATCACTACCCAAACTGAGAATAAAGCCTGTTGTGTATATACATGTAAATACTCATGTAAATAGTTGCAGTAATGACTTCCCCATGTTTTATCTAAGTTCTCTAACCTGTTCTCTGTAAAACCAAACAATTGTTGTTCTGGTCTGTTGTTGTATTGTGAACCGCGCTGATGCTGAATAGAGCGGTATATAAGAGCCTGTAATAAATAAAAAATAAATAAATAAAATCTCTCTATATTTTTTTTTAACTTATCCAATCAAGCGAGGAAACAAAATACTTCCCCCTTCTTCCCTCTCCGATTGGGGACCAGGCTACCGCTGCCCTTCCCAAAGCCTTCCTGGGCTGTACGGAGCTGGTACCACGCGGCTGAAAAGCGCGTGAAAAGAAAAACTCACCTGCCTGAAGATGCATACCACATGGTCAGCGAACGGGGAAACAGATCCCGCTGGGTGCCTCTGCTCACTTGCACACTTCTCTGCTCCTCCCAAGGCCGGACTCAATTCCCCCTGTCCGTTCCACCTCCTACAGCCAGGAAGAGCAGCGCCGACGATGCCTGGCAGTCCCCTCGTCCTCCCGCCCGCACGCTCAGCCGCCTTAAGGGCTTCGGCGGCGAGGCGGGAAGGACAGCACAGTTTCCTCTTCTTGGCTCCGCCGGCAGAGGAATGGCAGATGAACCTTCTACCTTTCCCCGGGCAATCCCTGGCTGTTAGCCTCCTTCCCGCAACACCCCCGAACCGAAGAACCAGGGCGGGGGGGGGGGGGAGGGGGAAGTCTCCAAATGCCAAGAAGCAGCAAATAAATTGAATAAAACTGAATAAAATTAAATAAGCTAAATTAAGTAAGTTGACAAATAAAGAAAGAAAAAAACAGGAACCCAAACCCTGCATTAATCCTAGTCTCTCCAGTAAGCCAGATCCCTGGCTTGCTGCACCCCTTCCAGCTGTTAAAAGACTGAGCACAAAACTGGAGCTGGTGGGAGGTGCCAGGTCTACCTATACCCCAGGGTCATCAAAAATATGATGTGCTCAGTCTACATGCTGCTGGAAGGGGGGCACAACCCAATGGAGAGGGACTGGACTGGAGAGACGCTAAGGAACCATGTTTCTGTGATGCACATTATATCCATCTGGTGCTCTTGCAGATAGTCCTTGATAGTGTTTGTTTTGTTTCAAACTGACCTTGCGTTGATTAGTGTGCAATTTATTGGTGTGGACAGGATGGGGTTGTCGTGGTTAGTGTACAAGTGCACATTGGGTGTGATTTGAATAAGCCTTTGCATTTTCTTGTGTGTTTATTTGTTTTTGGGTATATGATACCATGGTGTTCGTAGACTAATGTCATGTAATACTGGAATGTATATGTGTGGACACTGCATAGTGTTGGAGTAATTGCAGTAGTAAGATCAGAGTTAGGATGACAATATTTGGTTTCATGCTGTGACAATAATTGCTGCTATATTGTGTGTTTTTTTCTGTATGACTTACAGTGTGATTGCATGAGTACCTGTTTTTCTAAGGGAACAGTTATATTTAAGCCATGCCCTGCCTCCATATGTCTGATACGCACCCAAACTGCTGGCAAAAAACGTGAAATGCCAGCAACAAAATGAAGATTGTCCTTAGCACCTTATGCCTTCCCTTTTTTTCCCTCATACTTGCCATGCTCCTCCTTCTTTCTGTCCCTGACCTCCAGATCCTTGGCCAACAAAGCAAAACTGTGAATGTAACTCCCCTGAAACACCTTATCTTGCAATTTCTTGGACTCATAACAGTCAAGCAGAGCAATCATGATCAACGTATGCCCACTCTGAATTTAATCAGCCTCTGCTGCCTGAGCAGTCTGATCCAGTAACTGCATCACATCTTCAAGAGACTCTACAAAGCTAAACTTTCTAACTTTACTATTTGACTGTTTTTTTGTACAAATTTTCCTTGCCTATTTATTACCTGTTTTTTTCTCTTATTCTAATACTTATACTCTTAAACTAGAGGTTTTGCTGCCTGAGTAGGAGTTCTGATCCAGCAATTGCCATCACAACCCAAAGAGACTACCTTGCCTCGTTACCTGTTTATATTCTCTTAGATCTGAGTGTGCCCTCAGTTCATAGCAGGTCTACTGGCCAGGGACACTACATCCTTGATATGTGTCTACTAGGACTAGCAGTAAACATTTGCTTTTAGATTTGCAAAGACCTGGTTTCCTACCAAATTTTGCAGTAAAGGTATACATTTTCAAGTTCCAAGGTACTTTGCATAGTAGACTGGTACACAGAGGTAAGATTTCATTTGAATGTCCAAAGTTCCATTGCTCTGTTAGAAGCCCACCTCACAGGGTATGGTTAATTCAATCAGGCTCTACTGCCTGAGCAGGAATTCTGATCTAGCAACTGCCATCACAACCCCAAGAGACTACAAAGCTAAGCTTCTAAATTTACTATTTTGGCTGGTTTTGATATAAAATTTCCTTGCCTATTTACCTGTTTATATTCTCTTAAATCCGAGTGTGCCTTCAGTTCAAAGAAGGTCTACTGGCTAGGGACATTTAAATTTCCGCCCACCACACCCCTCACCCCACCCACCTAAGTGTTTGCTTTGCCTATATAGTCATCATATAGATTGACATCTGTCCTCCAATTATTTTTAACACCCACCTTGTCTCCTTGTCCTAGAATTGCTTTATAACCATCTTAATCAGCATGTCGTGTATTCAGTGCAATAGTTGTTGTTGCCTTCATTCTAAGAAAAATCATTTAGAGCCTAAGAGCATGCCCTATATGTCTCAAGTTATCTACCATACATAAAAATTTGATTCTATTAAGGGAAGAATTAGCTGCAATTAAATACTCCTCCTCTAGGGTACAAATTGAAAAAAATCCACCCCACTCTCACAAAGAATCAAGCGGCTCAGGAACAAATGGATCACACTGGGCTCTGGTAGGTTGCAACCTGTATCAAGGAGAAACCCTCTCCATCA
Source organism: Ichthyophis bannanicus (assembly GCA_033557465.1). NCBI lineage: Eukaryota > Metazoa > Chordata > Amphibia > Gymnophiona > Ichthyophiidae > Ichthyophis > Ichthyophis bannanicus. Next base: position 726,856,588 of record CM066036.1, on the reverse strand, counting down.
AGAGATATCCCTGCATAATGCCTTCTCTGCTTTGGGAAATTTGAGTGCCCAATTAGTGGAAATTGAAGTGCCCTTAAACGAGAAGGTTAATGCCTAGTCTACTGATAATGCACTAAATATGAAGAAACTATCAGAAAAAGGAAACTACTACTACTTGGAGATTCCATCATCAGAGGCACCAACTTGGGAACACAGTTCAAGGAGAGAAGATGGCCAAATGCCTCCCAGGATCTTCAGCCAGCAGGAATACAAAGCAAATTGCTGGCATAGCTAATGCAGAAAGTGAGCACTCCAAAACTGATGATATCATCCACTTGAGAACAAATGACCTGGCTAGAAACAGTGACTCCACATTCAGAGAGACTTCCAGATTCTGGGAGAGAAATTCAAACCCACTGTTAACACTATAGCATTCTTGGAAGCTTTTGGGAGCATCCCACAGCGCCTGCGTGCTGCCTTCCCACCTTTCTAACTGTCTCTCCTCAGTTGAGTTTTATAGCTGAGACAAAGAGGGAGAGAGAGGGAAAGGAAGAGGGATAGAGAGAGAAAGACAACTCCTAGGGGAGGTGGGTGGGTTGTGAAGACTTATTCCTGCTGTTCCCAGAGATCACCTGTTACAGGTAAGTAACTGTGCTATCTCCAGGAACAAGCAGGAATGAGTCTTCACATATGGGGACTCCCTAGCTTTTGATGCCAGTGAGAGAGCCCATAAGTTGTGTGTCCCTGGGACAGGGCTGCACTTCCCCACCTGGATCTCTGGCATCCCCTGAGGGATGGTGGGTAGGAGTTGATTAAGTATGGAACAGGTGTTTGAGAACAGCCTGACCAAACAAGGCATCCCTGCGAGAGTCCTTGTCCAAACAGTAATGGGCTGTGAAGGTATGAACCGAGGCCCAAGTGGCTGCTCGACAGATGTCGTCGAGAGACACAGAGTTCAGATGAGCCTTTGAGGCTACCATGGCTCTCACATTGTGAGCTGTGACATGGCCCTCCAGAGAAATGTTCTTGCTCTGATAGGCGAAAGAAATACATTGGGCAATCCAGCTGGAAAGTGTTCTCTTGGAGACTGGTTGTCCCAGATGAGAAGGATCAAAAGCAACAAAGAGTTGAGAAGACTTTCTATGATGTTGTGTCCTCTGTAAATAAAAAGCTAGAGCTCTTTTACAGTCTAGGGTATGAAGATTCCTCTCTGCACTTGATGCATGAGGCCCTGGAAAAAAGACAGGTAGGTAGACCTCTTGGTTGAGGTGAAAAGGCGAGACCACCTTAGGCATAAAGTGTGGATTAGTCCTAAGGACCACCTTCTCATGATGGAACCTTGTATAAGGTGGATTAGCTACTAGTGCTTGCAATTCACTGATATGGCGTGCTGATGTAATTGCAATGAGAAAGATAACCTTCCGAGAAAGGTATTTCAAGGAGGTAGTAGCTAAAGGTTCAAAAGGCGGCTGCATAAGCTGACTAAGAACCAAATTTAAGTCCCATGCCACCGGAGGTGGTCTAATGGGAGGCTTTGTTAAAAGGAGGTCTCTCATGAACCTTGCTACAAGGGAATGAGAGGAAACAGGTTGTCCATTTAGAGGCCTCAGGGAAGCTGCAATAGCACTCAGATGGACTCTTACTGAATTTGTCTTAAGGCCTGCATTAGACAGATGCAGGAGATACTCCAGCAACGATTCCAGAGGTATTGAATGGGGGTTAAGACCCTTTCCAGAACACCAGATGGTAAACCTTTTCCACTTGAAGGCATAAGAACGTCTAGTGGAAGGTTTTCTGGAAGCATAAAGAACATCTTTCACATGTTGAGAAAGAGGTAGATCCTGGAGATCTAGGCCTTCAGCAACCAAGCCCTGAGATGCAGAGACTGGGGATTGGGGTGCCACAACTTTCCGTCCTCCTGAGAGAGGAGGTCTGGAGCAGACCCTAACTCTAGGGAGGGAGCTTGAAAGAGATGCAGAAGCAGAGGGTACCACACTTGCCGTGGCCAATGTGGAGCTATGAGAATCATGTGGCCTCTGTCTCTCTGAAGCTTGAACAGGGTTTTTGGAATTAGGGGAATGGGTGGAAAGGCATACAGGGAGTTTTGACCCCAATGGAGGAGGAAAACATCCCTTGCCTGAGCCCCCTGAGCCGGAGTTCTGGAACAGAACCGGGGAAGTTTGGCATTCCATGGACTTGCAAAGAGCTGTTTTAGGGGAACTTTCCTTGAGCACAGTAGGTTGCTGAACTCTGTAACCTCCTCAGGTTCAGAAACTGCTAACACCTAATCAGGAGTTAGTGGGCCTGTTTCCTGAGTGCAGTTGAAGCCTGCATAAAAGGTTCCAGTGCCCTGCCCTTTTGAGGCTTTCCTAACCAGAGCTCCACAGATCAAACAAACAGTAAGGATTTGAGGGTTTCTTTGTTTGTTTTATTATATTACATTGCTAGCTCTCTGACTGGGAGCTCTTAAAAGGGTTTTGTGTATATTTTTTAAAGCAAGGTTACTTTCATTTTTGCTGTTTTAGGGGAACTTTCCTTGAGCACAGTAGGTTGCTGAACTCTGTAACCTCCTCAGGTTCAGAAACTGCTAACACCTAATCAGGTGTTAGTTCCCTCCCTACCCACCCCGACTCCCACCCACCCCTAGGGAGCAGTCTTGCTTTATAGGGCACCTCCCCCTTTAACAAATCACAGTGAATTGGACCAGCACATTTTGAATATAATTAAAGAGATTTAACTGCTTTTTCTCTGAAAGGACAGCTGCGAAACCAGCTGGTACTTGGTAGATCTCTCTCTTTTGCTTTAACAGATACCTAAGCTCCACGAACAGAACAATGGCTGGGAAAAATCGTATTGCTAAAGCTGTTGCCCCCATTACAGCTTCTGCCTCGGTCCAGACAGAGGTACTAATGCCAGTTGAAGAACCGGTTCCATGTGCAGGGTGCCTGCATGCTGAAGCTCTGAGGAAACAAGTGGAGGAACTCAGAGAGGAAGTGGCGAGGCTGAGGAGCATTCAAGACAGTGAGAAGTACATTGATGAGATGCTTCTTGCAGCAACCAGGCTCTCCAGCACAGGAGAAGATGGGTGCCAACAGAATGTCGATGGTTGGACAAAAGTCACCAGAGCCTGCAAAATCACCAATCCAACTTCTCCAGCCCTTGAACTGAAGAACCATTATGCAGCCCTGGAAGTGGAGGAGGTGAAAGCATCCCTGGAAAGGGAAGAACCAGAGTTCAAGTACCCCATAGTTGCGGAATCAGTGACCAGAAGGAAACGAAGGGTAGTGGTGGTTGGAGACTCTCTTCTGAGGGGTACTGAGGCGTCCATCTGCCGACCAGACTTGATGTCCAGAGAGGTATGCTGTGTGCCTGGTGCCAAGATCCAAGATGTTACGGAGAGTTTGCCGAGACTCATCAAGCCCACTAACTATTACCCAATGTTGCTAATCCATGTTGGAACAAATGATACTGCCAGGTATACCTCGGAACGTATCAAAAGTGACTTCATGGCTCTGGGACAGAGGGTGAAGCAGGTAGGTGCACAGGTGGTGTTCTCTTCAATCCTCCCTGTTGAGAGTAAAGGCCAAGGCAGAGAGGCTCGCATCCTGGAGATGAATGCATGGCTGCGTGGATGGTGTCTTCGAGAGCGTTTTGGTTTCCTAGACCATGGGATGCTGTTCCAAGGGTTGCAGAGCAGAGATGGCATCCATCTGTCCAAGAAAGGTCAACGCATCTTTGGTAGTAGGATGGCTAATCTACTGAAGAGGGCTTTAAACTAGATTCGTTGGGGATGGGTGAAGAAAGCCCCCAGGTAAGTGAAAGCCCCCAGGTAGGTGATACATTAAATACCTTTATGGAAATGGGTAACAGGGGTAACATATGGAAAGCAGTGTGTATTAATGCCCGTAGCATGGGAAATAAGATCCCTGAAGTTGAAGCTTTGGTGGGAGTGGCTGACTTGGATTTAGTGGCAGTTACAGAAACATGGTTCACAGAAAACCATGACTGGGATGTAACTATACCTGGCTATACTTTATTCAGAAAGGACAGGGTAGGAAGAAGGGGAGGAGGAGTGGCACTATATGTAAAAACTACTATTAAAGCTTTGGAATTACAGAGCTTAAAAGGAAGAGAGGAGGCATTGTGGGTTAAACTAGAAAGAGGGAAAGAGAAATCTATTTGCATTGGTGTGATATACAGACCTCCCTCACAAGAGGAAGAGGTGAACAGAGAGTTAATTGAAGACATACGCAGCATTGCTAGGAAAGGGGAAGTGCTACTGCTAGGAGATTTAAATATGCCAGATGTTGATTGGCACATTCCTGCTGCAGTATCATCTAGAAGTAAGGAGATCCTGGATTCTCTACAGGGAGAACTATTCAGGCAATTGGAAACAGACCCCACACGTGAAGGGACCATACTGGACTTGGTGCTTACCAATGGTGAAAGTGTTTCTGATGTTGTAGTGGGAGATCGTTTTGCATCCAGTGATCACCAGATGGTGTGGTTCAGTATTAGGACTAGGGCTGTTAGAATCCATTCCAAGGTGAAGATCTTAGACTTTAGGAAGACTAACTTTGCGAAGATGGGCCAATACCTCAGGGAGTCGTTAGTGGGATGGGAACAGCTGGGGGATGTAGAAAAACAGTGGGCAAAACTGAAAGGGGGTATTTTAAAGGCAACCAACCTTTTTGTTAAAATGGTAAATAAAGGCAAAAGGAACAGGAGACCGCTATGGTTTTCGAAGGAAGTAGCTGAAAAAGTGAAGAAAAAGAGGGAGGCCTTCATGAAATACAAGAGATCACAGAGAGAGGAAGACAGGCATCTGTATTTGGAAAAACTTAGAGAAGCTAGCAAAGTAGTCAAGAAGGCAAAGATTCAAAAGGAGGAGGAAATAGCCAATGCAATAAAATGGGGGGATAAGACATTTTTCAGATATATTAGTGAGAAGTGGAAGGGCAAAAGTGGTGTTGTCAGACTCAAGGGTGCAGGGGGGGAATATGTAGAAGCTGATAAGGATAAAGCAGAATTGCTTAACAAATATTTTTGTTCTGTGTTCACAGATGAAGAACCAGGAGCAGGACCTCAGAAAACACCCACAAATAAGAACAGAAGCGAGGGACATCTTGAACAATTTTCAGAAGACTGTGTTCGTGAGAAACTAGCTCAACTTAAAGTAGACAAAGCGATGGGACCAGATGGGATACACCCTAGAATACTGAGGGAACTTGGGGACGTTCTAGCAACATCACTGACTGACCTTTTCAATGCCTCGTTGGAGTTGGGAGTGGTGCCAAAGGACTGGAGAGAGGCTCATGTGGTGCCTTTACACAAAAGCGGAAGTAAGGATGTGGTTGAAAACTACAGGCAGGTTAGTTTAACTTCAGTGGTGAGTAAATTATTGGAAACGCTGTTGAAAGAGAAAATAGTGAGGTTTCTGGAGTCCGGCGGATTACAGGATCCGAGGCAACATGGATTCACCAGAGGCAGGTCTTGTCAGACAAATCTGATTGATTTATTTGACTGGGTGACCAGGGAGTTGGACCGAGGGAGAGCTCTAGATGTGGTGTATTTAGATTTCAGTAAAGCCTTTGACACTGTTCCTCACAGGCGACTTATAAACAAACTGAGCACCCTAGGGATGGACCCTAAAGTTACTGCTTGGGTTAGAAATTGGTTGGGTGGGAGGCGACAAAGAGTACAAGTAAATGGAGCTCACTCTGTGGAGAAGGATGTTACCAGTGGTGTGCCCCAGGGATCTGTCCTTGGTCCGATTCTTTTTAACATCTTTGTTAGTGATATAGCGGAAGGGCTGTCAGGTAAGGTTTGCCTTTTTGCGAATGATACCAAAATCTGCAATAGAGTAGACACCCAGGAAGGTGTAGATAACATGAGGAGGGATCTAGCTAAGCTTGAAGAATGGTCTAGAATTTGGCAGCTGGGATTTAATGTTAAAAAATGTAAGGTCATGCATTTGGGCTGCAGCAATCCAAGGGAGCAATACAGTATAGGAGGTGAAGTACTTTTGTCCACTAAAGAAGAGCGGGACCTAGGCGTGGCTGTGTCTGATGATCTTAAAGTAGCTAAACAGGTAGAAAAGGCGACGGCAAAAGCTAGAAGGATGCTTGGGTGCATACGGAGAGGAATGGCTAGCAGAAAAAAGGAGGTGATAATGCCTCTGTATAAGTCTTTGGTGCGATCTCATTTGGAGTATGGTGTGCAATTCTGGAGACCGCACCTTCAAAAGGATGTGAACAGAATGGTGTCGGTGCAGAGGGTTGCTACTAAAATGATTAATGGGCTTCATTATAAAGCATATGAGGACAGACTTAAGGATCTTAATATGTACACCTTAGAGGAAAGGCGGGATAGAGGTGATATGATTGAGATGTTTAAATACCTCCATGGCATAAATGTTCAGGGAGAGAGCCTCTTTCAATTGAAAGCAAGTTCTGCTACGAGGGGACATGGGATGAGGGTGAAGGGAGATAGATTCAGGAGTGATATGCGGAAATATTTCTTTACGGAAAGAGTAGTGGATCCGTGGAATAGTCTCCCAGTGGAGGTGGTAGAGATGAGGACAGTAACTGAATTCAAAAAAGCATGGGACCAACACAGAGGATCTCTAAAGGTAAAAAGTGGACTGTTGTAGTTGTTGTTATGGAAGGACAGACTAGATAGGCCATGTGGTCTTTTTCTGTCATCATGTTTCTATGTTTCTATGTTCCCCAAATTTGAAAAATCTTGGATACCTGGTCCATATGTAGGGACCACTCGTGTGGAAGCAGAACTCGACTGAGTCTGTTTGCCCAAGAGTTTTGAGCACCTGGAAGATAGACTGCCAGAAGATGAATGTGATGCTCTCTGGCGAGGGCCCACAGTCGCAGAGCTTCATTGCAAAGCGACAGAGAGCCAGTTCTTCCCTGCTTGTTTATATAGAACATGGCTACCTGATTGTCCGTGTGGACAAGGACTGTCTTGTGGCTGAGCAGGGAGTGGAAGACTCGCAGAGCAAGGAAGATTGCTCTGAGTTCCAAGAGATTGATATGTAGACAAGTCTCCTGTGGGGACCAGATGCCCTGGGTGGAAAGGTCCTGAAGATGAGCTCCCCAGCCCATTGGAGAAGCATCTGTTGTAAGAGTTGCCTGGGGTAGAGGCTGTTGAAAAGGACACCCCAGCAACAGGTTCTGAGGGGACTTCCACCACTGGAGGGACAAAATAAGGCGGCTTGTGTTTGCTATTTTGTCTGACAGGCAGCCTAATGCCTGGGTCCATTGGGTGGATAAAGTCCACTGAGCTGCTCTCATGTAAAGGCGAGCATATGGTACCACATGAACTGTGGATTCCATGTGGCCTAGCAACTGTAACATTTCTCGAGCAGTTAGGAGGGGTTTTGACTCTGCTAGAGAAGCTAACTGCATCAAGCGAAGGCAACGGCCCTGGGGAAGATAGACCCCTGCCTTTGTGGTATCCAGTAGCGCCCCTATAAACTCCAGGGACTGAGTAGGTATCAAATTGGATTTTGGGATGTTTATTACCAGCCCTAAATATTGAAGGATACGCATTGTGCAGGTTAGAGCAGTCTTGGCCTCTGATTGAATGGGAGCTCGAATGAGCCAGTCGTCCAGATAAGGGAAGACAAATATTCCCAGGGTGCGCAGAAAAGCAGCAACCACTGCCATGCATTTCGTGAACACCCTTGGTGCAGAGGCCAGGCCAAAGGGGAGCACTCTGTATTGATAGTGCTTCTCCTGGAAAAGGAACCGAAGGAACCTTCTGTGAGTTGGATGGATGAGAACATGAGTGTACGCATCCTTGAGATCTAGAGAAAAAATCTAATCCTGACTCTGAAGGTATGGCAGCAGAGTTCCTAGAGAAACCATCTTGAACTTCTCTTTGACTAGGAATCTGTTCAACTCTCTGAGATCTAAAATGAGTCTGAAGCCCTCTGTTTTCTTTGGGATAAGAAAATAGGGGGAGTAGAACCCCGTGCCCTGTTGTTGAGAAGGCACTTCCTCTATTGCCCCCTGGGCTAGAAGAGTGGCAACCTCCTGCTCTAACAGGCTGAGGAGGGAGGTTGGAGAATTGAACTGGTGCACTCTTGTGAGAGGGGGCAAGCTGGAAAAATAAAGTTTGTACCCCTCTCTTATTATGGAGAGTGTCCAATGCTCTGCTGTGATTTGCCCCCATCTGGGAGCAAAGTGACATAACCTTCCTGGAATGGTGGAGGGTTCTGGTCCTTCTAGAGCCAGGAAGGCTAAGTTCTCTAGCAGAGAGTCAAAGGCCCTGAGGGGGCTGAGATTGCTGGGCTGGAGCAGGCCTCGCAGCCTTTGCCTTGGTCTGTTTGGAGGATTGCTGACGTTTGGAAGGATAGGATCTTCCTTTTTTAGAAAAAGGTGTTCTTTTGAACAACCTTTTCTTAGCAGGAGCAACAGTAGATTTGGATAGTCTATCCAAAGCAGAATTTTCAGCATCCATTTGATTGGCTTTTGCTTGCCAATCTTTACTAAACAGATTCTCACCTGTACAACGGATATTTTCCAATTCATCCTGGACCCAGGTCTCCAAATCAGATGCTTGAAGTCAAGCAATCCTATGTGCACCTATAGCTATAGCTGAGGCTCTGCTTACGCATTCAAAGGAGTCGAAAGCTGCACGATTGGAGAATTTGGAGCCCAGTGAGAAATTCTTGCCTTTTACTGTCAGACATAAAAGGACTTAAAGTCTGCAAATGGTCAGTGACTTCTTTTAAGAACATTCCCATGTAGAGACTATAAGAATTAATTCTCACAGCAAGCATGGAAGCTTGGAAGATTCTTCTACCAAAAGCATCCAGGGTTCTACATTCACGTCCTGGAGGATTAGAGGCATGTCTTTTGGCACTTCTAATCTTTCTCATTGCAGACTCAACCACAATAGAGTGGTGAGGAAGCTGAGTTTTATGGAAACCAGGACAAGGAGGGACACGATACATGGTGTCCAACCTGAGAGAATGAGGAGAGGTGGTTAGAGGTGCTTCCCACATCCTTAACATGAGATCATACAGGATCTCATGAATAGGCAAGGTAGCTGCCTCTTTAGGAGTTTTAGGATATTGTAGAATATCTAACTCCTTAGCTCTAGGCTCTGACTCTGGGGCTACTGTAATAGAGAGGCCCAGAGCCACCTCTCTGATAAAGTCTTGAAAAGACAAGTCCTCTGGAGGAGACATCCTTTGTTTAGGAGAGGACTCCTCCTGTGGAAGAAGCATCGCTGCATCGACAGACTCTTCAGAATTCTCAGAGTCATCAGAGGAATCGAAGTATCGTCTGTCGGGATGCTCTTGCCAAGCCCGATACCCGTACCGACTAGGATCGGTATCGGGAATCACCGGTACCGGGGTATCGGTACCAGAGGACTGCAGAGGTCAGAGTACCAACATAGCTGACACCGATGCCGATGTCGATGCCACCGATACTGGAACTGGTGCCGATGGCGATACCGGAGCCAGTACCGGCGGAGTAGTCTGTTGCGGTACCATGGGTGTCGATGCCACAAGGAAAGTCGCCAGACTGCGTTCGATGGACAGAATCCTCTGATCCATCGACGCCGCCAATGCCTGGAAGTTGGTACCGGTGGAAGCCACCGGTACCCCAGAGCATGGCACCAGGAGATCTGTTGAGGCCACGCCATCTAGATCATCCTGGAACCCCGATGATGATGCTTTAGAAGCCGAAGCCTCCCGCCGGGGTAATTTTGCCAGTGCAGAATCCTCGAGGGCAAGGCCAGGGGCATCTCGATGCTTAGAAGGAGATTTGCCCTTCGAGGACCGGCTGGATTTATGTTTAGTTACCTGAGATCCATGTGAGGAAGAAGAAGCCCTGGAAGACGTCGATGCCACCGATGCTGCATCAGAGGGAAACAGGGTACTGAGCTTGGCAGCTCGGTTCTGTCGACCTCTCTTAGACATCGTGGAACAGGACACATAATCTTTAATGGAATGGTCAGGGCCTAAACACTTTAGACACCAGTCATGGGTGTCGGTGACGGAGATAGTACCGCCACATTTTGTGCACTTCTTAAATCCTGAGGCAGGCTTTTCCATATTTAAGGAAAAGGGTTTTGGGCCTAAGGCCCAAAACTGAAGTACACCTGAAGAAAAATAAATGGAAAAAAGGTCTTTTTTTTTTTAAAGAAAAGAATAAGAACCGGCGGTACCGGTATAGCGTCGAGGAAGGCAGACGTGACAGAAAAGAAATAAAGAAAAAATAAGGAAATTCTTCTGCGGTGACAGGAACACGACCTGCTGGCTCCGCGGAAAAAGAACAACTGAGGAGAGACAGTTGGAAAGGCGGGAAGGCAGCACGCAGGCGCTGTGGGATGCTCCCAAAAGCTTTCTGATTGGACGCTGGGGAGCGTTCCCGCGCAGGCTCCGTCGGTACCGACGTACCCATATGTGAAGACTCATTCCTGCTTGTTCCTGGAGATAGCAATGAACACAAATGCTCAAAGCCTAACCAACAAAGTTCCTGACCTAAAAGCCCTAATGGTGGAAATGGAATTGGACATTGTGGATTTGGACATAGTTTAACGAGTCACATTGATGAAATATAGCCATAGCTGGCTATAATTTATTTAGAAGAGATAGAGAGGGCAGAGGAGGAGGAGCCCTATATGTCAAAAGCAATATTAAAGCTGCAGAAATGCAGGGGACATGGGGAAAAGAAGCAGCACTGTGGATTGTGTTGGAAAAAGGAGATGATGCTATCATCCTTACTGGTATAGTCTACAGGCCTCCAACTCAAATCGAAGAAATGGATAGAGATTTTATTATTGAAAGGTAGACACACTGGGTGACTTTAATCTACCCGATGTGGATTGGAGTATTCCTACTACAAATCTGGAAAGAAGTAAATAAATTCTGAATGCCTTCCAAGAAGCATTGCATAGACAAATGGTTATGGAACTGATCAGGGAAAGTTTGATGCTGGATTTAGTACTCACCAATGGAGATAGTGTGTCAAATGTCTGGGTGGGTGCCCACATGAGCAGCAGTGGTCATCACACGGTGTGGTTTGAGATAAAAGCCAAGGCAGAGTCCAATCACAGCAAGCTCAAAGTCTTAGACTTCAAAATGGCTAAATGCCTGAAGGAGGTGGAGTTGGAAGTGTAGGAGGAGGTAAGGGAAGTAGAATTGCAGTAGGCTAAACTAAAGGAGGCAATAAAAGGGGCAACAGATACATATGTAAGGAAAGTAAATAAAAACAAGAGGAAACAGAAACCTATATGATTCTCCAAAGAAGTGGATGCACAAATAAAGGCAAAAAACACAACTTTCACAAAATTCAGAAGTTGGCAAACAGCGAAACACAGTAAAGAATACAGGATAAAGCTAAAACAGACAAAAAGAGAAATAAGGATAGCAAAAGCAAAGGCAGAAGAAAATATGGCTAAAGATCTGAAGCATCATGACAAAACCTTTTCAGGTATATTCAGGAGAAGAAGAAGATCAGAGATGGAATTGCAAGACTCAAAAGTGCTGAGAACAGATTAATGGAAAGTGACATTGAAAAAAGTGAAAATGCTAAACAAATACTTGTGATTGACAAATATACAAATGGGAACAGAGTAAATACTACACCATTCACAGAAGATGATATGTTTGAACAGCTTGCAAAACTGAAAGTGGACAAGGCCATGGGACTGGATGGGATACATCCAAGGATACTCAAAGAGTTTAGAGAGCTTCTTGCAGGGCCTTTAAAGGATGTTTCTAATAGATCCTTGGAGACAGGAGAAGTTCAAAAGGCCTGGAGAAGGGCTGATGTGCCTCTTCACAAAAGTGGTAACAGGGAAGGAGTAAGAAACAACAGTCCAGTGGTGGGAAAAGTAGTTAAGGTGCTCCTGAAAGAGAGAATAGTGGAGTTTCTCAAAACCAATAGGTTGCATTATCTAAGGCAACATGGTTTTACCAAAGGACAATCATGCCAAACAAATCTATGAGTTCTTTGACAGGGTGACCAGAGAACTAGATCAAGCACATGCGATGGATGTGATCTGCCTAGATTTCAGCAAAGCCTTTGATACTGTTCCTCATAGGAGGCTTATCAATAAACTGAACAGCCTGGGTATGGGTCCCAAGATGATGAATTGGATCAGAAATTGGTTGACTGACAGACGACAGAAGATGATGGTAAACAGAACTCACTCAAATGAAAGGAAGGTGATTAGTGGCATGCCTTAGGGATTGGCCCAGGGACTGGTATTGTTCAATGTATTTGTGAGTGATATTGCTGAAGGACTGAATGGAAAAGTCTGCCTGAATGGAAAAGTCTGTCTTTTTGAAGATGATGCAAAAATTTGCAACACAGTGAACTCCCCTGAGGGAGTGGATAACATAAAGAAAGATCTACAAAAGCTGGAAGAATGGTCTAATGTTTGGCAGTAAAGATTTAATGTGAAGAAGTGCAGTGTCATGCACTTGGGATGCAGAAATACAAGGAATTGTATACAATAGGGGGCGAGAGGTTGGTGTGGATGGACTAGGAGGACCTCGGAGTGATTGTTTCTGAGAATCTCAAAGTGGTGAAACAGTGTGACAAGGCAGTGGTCAAAGCTAGAAGGATGCTGGGTTGCATACAGAGAGGAATTACCAGCAGAAAGGAGGAGGTACTAATGCCACTGTACAAGTCACTGGTGAGGCCTCACTTGGAATATTGTATTCAGTTTTGGAGACCATATCTCACAAAGAATAGAAAAAGACTGGAAATGGTTCAGAGGAAGGTGACCAAAATGATAAGGAGCCTACACCAGAAGACATATAAGAAGAGACTTGAAGACCTAAATATGCATACGCTATAGGAGAGGGGGGGGGATATGATACAGACCTTTAAATACTTAAAGGGTATTAATGAACAAACGATCCTTTTTCAAAAACGGGGAAGCTGTAAAACTAGAGAGCATAACATGAAGCTGCAAGGGGAAAACTGAAAAGCAACGTCAGGAAATACTTTTTCACTGAAAGGGTGGTGGATGCTTGGAATGCCCTCCCGATGAAAGTAGTGGGGGAAAATACAGTGATGAAATTCAAAATGGCATGGGACTGACACAGTGGATCCCTTTATAGCAACAGGATTAAATCAAAATAAACTTAACTATCTCTTATATCTCAACAAATAGGGGTGACCTGCACAGAATGGTGGGTACACACATAAACAAAGGCATGGGGAGGGGTGACCTGCACGGAGCGGCAGATGCACCTACTCTTGCCACCTTGGTGGTCAGACTAGATGGACCATGCTGGTCTTTATCTGCCATAATATACTAGGTTACTAAACTCCACCCTCCAGACCACAAGGTGAGACCACCTCCGAATCCAGATATTGTGCCCTCTGAACCAAGGAAGACATCCCTCTGGCTGCCTTTCACCAATCGCCTCAAGTCCCACTCATAATTAAGAACATAAGAAATGCCATACTGAGTCAGACTAAGGTCCATCAAGCCCAGTATCCTGTTTCCAACAGTGGCCAATCTAGGTCATAAGTACCTAGCAGTTTCCCCAAAAGACACCGGTTCCTCAATGCTTGTTTCGGGTCAAGCAGTGATATCCCGAGTCCCCTTTAATAATGGTTTATGCACCTTTCCTCCAGGAACTTGTCCAAACCTTTTTTTAAACCCAGCTACACTAACAGCTTTTACTACATCCTCTGGTAACAAATTCCAGAGTTTGATTACACATTGAGTGAAAAAATATTTTCTCTTCTTAGTCTTAAATAGATTACCCTGTAGCTTCATTGCATGTCCCCTAGTCTTTTTATATTCTGATGACATAAACAATCAATCTATGCTTACCCGTTCCATTCCATTCATTAATTTATAGACCTCTATCATATCTCCCCTCAGTCGTCTCTTTTCCAGGTTGAAGAGCCCTAACCTTTTTAGCCTCTCTTCATAGGAGTAGCCTTGCATCCCCTTCACCATTTTGGTGGCTCTTCTCTGTACCTTTTCTAATAACGCTATATCCTTTTTAAGATACGGTGACCAGAATTGCACACAATATTCAAGGTGCGGTTATACCATGGAACAATACAGAGGCATTATAATATCCTTTGTTTTATTTTCCATTCCTTTCCTTATGATACCCAGCATTCTATTTGCTCTCTTGGCCGCCGATGCACACTGGGCGGAGGGTTTTAACATGTTATCCACGATGATGCCTAAATCTTTTTCCTGGGTGGTGGTCCCAATGTGGAACCTTGCATCGTGTAACCATAGTTTGAATTGTTGTTTAGTAGGTGCATAACTTTGCACTTGTCCACATTAAATTTCATCTGCCAATTGGATGCCCAGTCTTCCAGGTTATCAAGATCCTCTTGCTATTTTCCACAATCCTCTTGGGTTTTAACAACTTTAAATAGTTTTGTGTCATCTGCAAATTTGATAACTTCACTCGTTATTCCCTTTTCCAGGTCATTTATGAATATGTCAAAAAGCAGCGGACTCAGCACAGATCCCTGGGGTACGCCACTATTCACCTTTTTCCATTGGGAAAATTGGCCATTTAGCCCTACCCTCTGCTTTCTATCTTTTAACCAGTTCAGGGTCACAGATGTACAACTTTTCAGAATACGGTGAGCGTGGGGAAGTTCAATGCCATTGTCAGCATATACCTGTCTTCGTACAATGTAGCACTGTGTGCGGGCCACGCCTAGCATGTCTATGTGGGCAATTATGTGCACATGGCTGCATCTATCCCTGCGTGTGTGGAACTGGGTTCTATTTCTGCACATTTCCATTTGGACATGCCTGCTGCCTGGACGTGCACATTTTCGGAATTGGCCTCCACGTGGGTATTACTAATTTTGATCCCAAGATCTGTTTGTATATACATATTTTTTTACAAATTAACCCCCCTTTCCCAGGAATTCCCAAATACGCCATTCCCCACAAGAAATGCCCTTGACAGACCAACCCACTCCAAAGCCCAGACCCCCAAGTAAACCTTGCAGCCCACACACAACCTCCCACACACAAACCACAAAATCAGCTGTAGGGGGGGGAGGGGAGGACACTTTAGCTCCAAGTTTGAACAATAAGGTGTGAAGGAGAGAAGAGGTCATTACCTTGCCCCATTCCCATACTGCATCCCATGACAGCAACAATATCACTTCCAAGCAGACAAATAAACAGAGAAATAAAAATAGTAATGCATTTCCCCAATACTATGAAAAATATAAAGATAATGGATGTAAATTCTATAAATCTGCCATAATCAAATTGCTAAATTGAAAATAAATTTGTATTTCAAACCCCTCTGTCCTCATTGCTGGAATCGGGGACAGGAGGCTGCCAAACAGGTGGGAGTCGTGGACCCAGCTCTAATATTGGGGACAAGCCATGAAAATCAGAGACATCTGGTAACCTTGGACCCGATATTCCAAGGCATTAACTGACTGGAAAAGATGTGTGTTTATACTAATGCTAAAGAAAGGTGATCCAACTGATTGAAAATTATCACACAATCACTCTGATCCCACATACCAGAAAGATTCTACTCAAGATTATTCAGCAGAGACTACAACCATACCTGGAACGAGAAATGAAACAGGGGTTCAGGAAAGGGCGAGGAATGAGAGACATCATCTCGGATGTGAGATGGATCCTTGAAAAGACAAAAGAATACCAAAAGGATATCTATGTGTGTTATATCGACTATAGCAAGGCTTTTGACTGTGTAAACCATTAGAAACTCTGGGCCACATTAAGAAGCATGGGTTTACCAGAACACCTGATCGTTCTCTTGCACAACCTTTACATTGACCAAGAAGCAACAGTTCAAACGGAACAAGGAGAAAAAGATGGTTTAAAATCAGCAAAGGTATACAATAAGGCTGCATATCTTCCCCCTACCTGTTTAGTTTATATGCAGAACAAATCATCTGAGAAACAGGACTGTATGAAGACAACTGAGGTGTGAAGATTGGTGGAACACTCATCATACTGTAGATACATATTGTAGTTATTTCTCTGAATATTGTATATAGCTCCCTTGTTCAAGTCCAAGTTTCATTCCCCTGTTTCATTGTAAGTGTCGACCGGCACAATATTCGTTTTATGTTAACCGTGCTGATTTTTAAGAGTGCGGTATATAAGAACAATAAATAAATAAAATAATAATCAACAACCTTTGCTATTCTAATGATACCACATCACTAGCTGAAAGTGAAGACGATGTGAAACATTTGCATCTCAAGATCAAGGAACATAGTCTTAAAATTGGCTTTCACCTTAATATAAAGAAGACAATGATCCTGAGAACTGGAAAAATCAATAAGTTCATCGGTTTACTGGAAACCACTTTGATCTGGTGAAAAGCGGTATATAAGCATAGCTAAATAAATAAATAAAAACTTTAACCTTCTTGGATCAACTATCAATAAAGAAAGGACAAGCAATCAAGAAATCTGACAATGCACTGCTCACGGCAGAATGGCTATGAAGAACCTAGACAAGATTCTCAAAGCAGAGATGTCGTTCTCCATACAAAGATTTGACTTGATCCATACATGGTATTTTCAATAATGTCATATGGATGTCAAAGTTGGACAGTGAAAAAGATAGACAGGAAGAAAATCAATGCCTTTGAATTATGGTGCTGACGACAAATACTGTGTATACCATGGACTACCCAAAGAACAAACCAGTCAATACTAGAGGAGATCAAATCTAAGCATTCTTTAGAAGCTCAGATGACGAGACTTTGACTTTCATACTTTGGACACATCATGCAAAGAGAGAGAGAATTAGAGAAAGATATCATGCTTGGTAAGGTAGAACGTTAACTCAAAAGAGGAAGGCCAGGAATGAGTCGGATCAATAACAGGAGCAACTGGGAGTGCCACTCTATCACAATGAGCCACCTGACTGAAGACCGAAGACAGTTTAGGACAACTATCCAGAGGGTTGCCAAGAGTCAACACAGACTTGACGGCACTTAACAACAACAACAAATCATGTACAGTAAATGCCCTTAAATGGGATTTTCAGTGGCATTAACATGGTTAGTGCCATTGAATATCCAAGAGTAATGCCGCTAGATGACCCGATGCAATCCACTCAACATCAAGGCATATCAGGGGCATTCTGGGGTGGAGCATAGGCATAGGCATTCTTGGGTGGAGCATAGGTAGTGATACTGAACTGATACCTGGTTTGCAATCTGTGGTGAAAGCTAGTAACAGGAAACCCTCGCCTAACTTTCACTGTGTATCGCTAACCGAGCAGTGGCTCAATATCACCGCTGCCCAATTAGCAATCAGGCTCTGCGGCAACCCCAAATATTCAGTGTCGGGGCTGGATATGACCCGACATTGAATATCCACATTTAATGTTCAGTGCTGGTGGTTAGCCGCTGTAATCGTGCTAGCTGCCAGTGCTGAATATCAGGCCCCTTATGTATAATGCAAAGGTAGATATGACACTGAGAACACTGAGTGCTCTCCAATTATTCAGACACTGCAGTAGCATTCTCCCCCAGAAGGTAACAGTTTGCAGCAGTTTTCCGGTGGTTCTTCAAGGTGGCAAGTTCTTAAGAATGATCAATATGCACTCATTCAGACTAGGAGCAGATTTTAGTACAGAAACTTGCGGGGGGGGGGGGGGAGGGGATAGGTGACAATTTTGGTCAGTCAGTAGTTTACAATCTATATTCTGTATATTCATGCACCTCAAGTACTGCATAATGCTGACATGGCTCATTAACCTTGTCTACCTTCTACCATGTCCTTACAGGACATGCACCCCAATACACATGGATTGCTATGCGTAGAAGACAGTATAATAGGGATTTGTACAAGGAAACAAATGTATGTTCTTTTTTAGATTTTTGTATTATTATGGGGGGTTATACATTCATATTAATATTTTTAACATGCAGTATATTCACAGGTATTTTTTGTATTTAAAATTTTTTATTGACTTTCATCATAACATACAATCTCCACCGCTGTTATTTTCTGCTGCTACACCATTTCCATACCTCAATGTGCTATATTGTATTACATCTACACATCCTATTATAAACTCTTCCCACACATTTAAACAGTAATAAAAGTAATAATATTAATAATAATAATAACAATAATAATAACATTCTACTCCTTCCAACCACCTTTTTATGTGGATATCTACATCGTAAGAGTTCCTTATAACCCATCCTTACCATTCCAGCACATATCCACACAAATCTGTCTCTTCCCCTCCCTCCTTATACCTCATTCATAAAGTATTCACTTAAACCCTTATCTTGAAACTTTAACATAAAACTTAACACTACAGGGACAGCAACACCTCATCTCAGGTATCTCGTTGTTCCCTTCCCCCTCCCCACATCCCTCCTTCCAAACCTTTAACTTCGCCCCATCACTCTAAAAAAGTAAGTACACTGATAACAGCTTCTCCTCTGGTTCTAATTTTCCTTTATACCCAAAAATATTTTACATTTTTCCCCCCTATTTCCCCCCCACCCCAATATATCCCCCGTCCCTCCTCCACCTTCTGAATTCCACTATTCCTCCATCCATTCTCTCCATCTCCTCTCCCGCCATTCTTCATATGCTTGCCAAACCTCCGCATGCCTTGCTCTCTTATTATGTCTATATGCGCCCACCAAGCTCATATGCCGTAGGAACTCTAATCTCCCAACAATCTCCCACATAGAGGGTGCCTCTCCATCTTTCCACCTTTGCAGTATTGCCAATGGTCCAGCCACCACACAGTGATGTAAGAAGGTGTTTAGCATTATATTCCCTCCCTCTTCTCGCTCAGTTAGGACTATTCTTGCTACATTAATCTGTGTCTGTATCTGCGTTACCTCGCAGTAGAACCTCTCCAGCTCTTCCCACAGAATCTGTATTTTTGGGCATCCCCAAATCATATGTAGCAGATCCCCCCGTTCCCCACAGCCCCTCCAACAATTTAGATTCCTATCCTTATATATAGCTTGTATGCTGACCGGTGTCCACACCATCCTTAATCTGAATTTCAGGAAGTTCTCCACCAGGGCCATTCCCTATGCCAATCTTCTTTCCCCTTCATAAATTCCCTGCCACCTTCCTTCCTCCCATGGGCCTTCTAGTTTCTTTTCCCACTGTTCCTGCCACCGAGCTTTACACTCGTGTTTAGCATTAAGAATCCTATACATCTTTGAAACCAACCCCTTTACAGTTTCCTTTTTTTCCATTAATTCCTCAAACTCTGTTGGGCGACTTTGTAACTCCTTCTTTACCCTGTCTTGCTGCAAGAAATACCATAGTTGCATATACACATAATGCTCCGTATCTTTTACCCCATCTTTTACCTCTTTACAACGGATTTAGAACTGCCTCAGCAAGGGCTTTTCAGCGATCGGGGAGATCAGAGAGAGAATCAGCTGTGTGTGTTTGTTTGAGCTGCGATTGAAAATAAACCTGCAACCAATCACTGCTCTTTACAACGGATTTAGAACTGCCTCAGCAAAGGCGTGCCCACGCCTTGCGGGCCCGCGCCTGAGGGCCTCGCAAGAGGGCCCTTTGGCGTGGCCCTTAGGCGGGACCCTAGGCGAAGAAGAAGAAGTTATATGCATGAACATGAAAAACAACTTTCAACCAAGTGCAAGTATAGACTTATAGTGTCGTCTCTTATATACATGCAATGTTGTTTTTACCATTCTACCTCATCTGTTTACAAGGTTTCCCTGTAATCCTACAACAGCAATATAGCCAAAGCAATTATAGTTGGCTACCCCCTTTCACTTGGATAGTGTTATGCAAATACATTTTCGTAAAACCGCAGCCACGGCAATATGGCACTTGTATTAATCATAGCTCTGATAGGCATTTGCATCTAAATGAAAGATCTCATGTCAAAACAAATGTAATTCAAGCATTATCCAATTCAGAGAAGCTAATTAGCATTGAATTAATTAATGCTAGATCTGTATGCAATAAAATCCAAACTATAGTTGATCATATAGATGAAGCACAAATAGACGTGCTATGCATCACAGAATCTTGGCTACATCCGTATGATAATGTAATTCTCAATCAGCTTGTCCCAGATTCTTACTCTGCTTATAGCTGCTCTAGATCTGTCAGACGTGGAGGAGGTGTCCTTATAATCGCAAAAAAGAATTTACGATTCAAAATACAATGTAGTTTAGAATCGCAACAATGTAACTCCATTAACATTGAGAATAAGCACATGGCAATTAGTTTACATTATAGAGCACCAAAAGCGTCTTCTGCTGAGCTTGCCTCAACACTGGAGTCTATTTGTTCTATCACTTCCCCGTACAAACCCACAATAGTGCTAGGTGACTTCAACCTTAAATCCATTAACTGCAGAGACTCCGAGACCTTTCTTCAAGCAATGGGCTCACTAAATTTCACACAAATAGTCAAGAAACCTACACACATATATGGTTACTCGCCAGACCTCATCTTTGCCTCAAATGATTTGACCTTAGGAGGTCTAATTTCAATTCCTACCATTACCCCAGTTCCATGGTCAGATCACTACATAGTTAGTATGGAAATTTTATTACAAACAAAAAATAATTTAAGACTAGATGACAAATGCTATCATAGACGTTTTAAAAAATTTGACAAAGATACATTTATACAGGATACCTTACCTCATCTATCTGACGATTCAGTAGAAATAGAGACACAAGTAAACAAATGGAATTACATAATTTCTAATGCAGCTAGAATGACAGACACAAGTCCAAGGAAATCAAGGATCAATAAGCTACATCACAAGCCATGGTATTCTAATGCTATACGTCTGATGAAAAGAGATCTCAGAAGAATAGAGCGTAAATGGAGAAGGAATAAGGTTTCAGAATTAAAGCAGATATATTTAACAAAACAAAAGCTATACGACGAACGTATTAAAGTCTCAAAGAAAGAATACCATACAAATATAATAAATAACTCCATCAACAAACCTAGAGAGCTTTTTGAAATTGTAAAGAGTTTAACAAAAGAGCAAAAAACAGAAGGTGAAGCTGAAATTGAACCGCAGAAGTATGCAGATTATATTAAGGAAAAATTCCACTCTAAGGTAAAAGATATATTTAGTCTCAACTTGAATTTGGTCTCAAATTTCAGGGTCTGGAATACATTCTCTTTTCCTTCTAAAGAGCAACTCTCGCACATTATCTCTTCCATAAACACATGCACTTCTCCAACCGATCCATGTCCTGTATCTTGGATAAAGTCCACAAAGTCAAATTTTATTCACATAATACAAAACATTGTGCATAATTCCCTCTCTCAAGGTAATTTACCAAAGCACTTAAAGCTTGCAACTGTTAGACCAATCCCGAAGAAGACAACGTTAGACAAGAATAACCCAGCTGCCTACCGGCCTATTTCCAGCATACCCTTTTTAGCGAAAATCATTGAAAAGACAGTGCAACTTCAACTCCAAGAACATATTGATATTCATGCGCCTTTAGACGATAACCAACATGGTTTTCGCCCAAACCATGGAGTTGAAACCTTAATGATTTATCTTTTTGATTACGTTCTCCGTACCATTGATGACATTAAAAAGGGTATTATAATGATTTTTATAGACATTTCGGCTGCATTCGATTCTGTAGATCACAATAGGTTATTACATAGATTAGAGGAGATTGGTCTACATGGGGTCACATTAAAATGGTTTCAATCATATCTGACAGAGAGATTTTTACAAGTAAAGATTGGACAAAAAACGTCTCTGCCCATAAGAGTATTACAAGGTGTGCCACAAGGTTCCGCTCTTTCTTCGCTTCTCTTCAACATTTATTTGCAGCCAATTTGCAATATTCCATTAAAAAGTGGCATAAAGTATACAATTTATGCTGACGATATTATGATTTTCACAACTATCTCCATCGAAAAACCTGATTTTTCCAGCATCACAGATTGTCTATCACAAATGTCCACCTGGTGTAAAACCAACAATATGCAAATTAATTTTAGCAAGACAGAGGCATTATTTGTATCTCGTAACCAAAATTTTGCACATCCACCTGTCATCAAGATAGATAATTCAATTATTCCTATTAAATCAGAAGTGAAATATCTTGGAGTTACTCTAGACAAGGAATTAAATCTCAGATCACACATAAACAAGACGATTAGAAGCGCTTATTATAGAATGAAAATCATCAGAAGACTAAGGCCGCTTCTGGAAACTGTTCACTTCCGCAATGTTTGTCATGCTCTAATTACACCATTACTTGACTTCTGCAATCCAATATATCTGGGTCTAGCTAAGCAGTCACTGAAGCCTTTACAGTTAGCGCAAAACACCGCTGCTCGTATAATTTTTGGTCTATCAAGTAAAGAGCATATAACTCCTATCTTAAAGGAGCTTCATTGGTTACCAATATCATCTCGTATTAAATACAAAACAGTAATTTATATTTTCAAGATAAAGCAACAATGTTCTGCAAAAAGTCTGACGTATCTTATCCGGTCAGATATTAGCAACAGACCTAGGAGAAGTGTATCTGAAAATAGAATCAGCTCCTCAAATGACATCAGAAAAACACGCAAGGAGACCTCTGAGAGAGCTTTCTCGTTTGCTGCGACTTCCATCTGGAACTCCCTACCTAATGATCTGAGAGCAGCTCAGGACATCAAAGACTTTAGAAAACAACTGAAAACAGTTTTGTTTACGGAGCACTACGGTCATGCAATCAACTAATTAATTTTTAAGAAAGCAATTATTTATATACAATTTGTACAATAGCTCACTTTATAGTATAGCTCACAATATATAGTGCACCTTTTCCCAAGACATTTAATCATATATTTACAAACTATGTATATATTATCACAGATTTTTTCACTATTACTAATTTTCTCTTTTGTTAAACCGCTTTGATTGTATGATAAGGCGGTATAAAAATCCAATTAAATAAATAAATAAATAAATAAATAAATAAATAAATAAATAGGTATCCTTATTCCTTATAGGATCTGATCCTCCCTTTTTATCAAGCACTTGACCCACCCTTAGCAATCCCCTAGCTGCCCACTCTTTAAATACCCCTCCCATCCTCTCAGGTGCAAAGTCCCCCATTCTCTGCATTGTGTCTCCCGGGACAGGTGCTTCCCCTGTGTCAGGTAGTACTTCCACTTCCCCCAAATCTGCCACACTAATTCCTTTTGAGGGTTCCTCACCATTCTCCCCAACCCTTTCCCTAAGTTATCCCACACTGTTGCTTCTAAATTTTCCCCTCACTCTGTCTCCATATGCACCCATTGCGGCATCTCGCCCCTCTCCCTCCATACAAACAAAGCTCTCAACTGTGCTGCCTCATAGTAATTTACTAAGTTCAGCACTCCCAGCTCCCCATCCTCTCTTGCCCTAAACATTGTGGTTTTCCCCACTCTTGGTACCTTCCCAGCCAAGAGTGGAGGAGTGGCCTAGTGGTTGGGGCAAGGTACTTCAGGTCAGAAGGTCAGGGGTTCAAATCCCACTAGAGGACAGCAACCTTGGGCCGGAAGGACTGGGGTTTCTAGTCCCACGGGTGCTCCTTTGTGGTCTTGTGCAAGCCACTTAACCCTCCATAGCCCATGTTCCCTGTAAAATAGTTATCTCCAAGTTATAATGCCCTGTTCAATGTAATTTCAGTTTGTTCAATGTAAACCGCACTGATGCAGAATAGCGCGGTATATAAGAGAATGTAAATAAATAAATAATAAATAAATAAGATAAACCTCATAATCATATCCTGGAATTGTTTGAGACAGGTCCTTGTGACTTACACAGCAATGCCATAAATACAAACAATATCCTTGGTAGAACGTTCATCTTTATCATTGCTATCCTTCCCAACCAAGACAGATGCAACCCCTGCCATCTAGCTAAATCCTGCCTTATAGCCTTTATCAGAGGCCTATAGTTCCATTCATGAAATTTATCTACTGTGTTTCCCATTTGTATTCCTAGGTATCTAAAACTACTTTGCACCCACTTGAAGGCAAACCTGTCCCGCAACCTCTTTTCCATCTCTTTTGTCAAATTAAACCCCCAAATTTCCATTTTACTCATGTTAATCTTGTAGCCAGCTACCTCACTATAGCTCTCTATAGCTTTATTTTTTTTTAATTTATATTTATCATTTTACAATTATTTCAAGCAACAATACTTGAAATGGAAATTAGGGTACAGAAAGGAAAACAAGTTGAAATACAACTATAATTTACAAAAAAAAAAAAATTGCATAAATTTTGCCTATACTGATCCTACTATAGCCCACAATTAGGGGGAGACTTCCAAACACACATTATATTGAAACCTGAAGGAAAACAACTGAGGGAAAACAGTCAGGCCAAAGACCTACTGCAGTGGAACCTGAGTAGCCTCGGAGGAGCGGTGAGCACTAATAAAAGCTAGCAACTGAGATGGATCAAAAAAATATATGAAACAGAATTCAGCTTAATCATACATTTACAATAAAATTTCAGGAAAAACTGATCCCCCAACAAAAGAACACCTGGACGAAGAAGCAAAAATTCTTTCCTGCGTTTCTGAGTCTCCATAGATAGATCTGGGAAGACACGAACAGTTAACCCTTGAAATGCTACATTGCATTTCCGAAAGAACATTCAGAAAAACCAACTTGATCCACACCCAGAATAATCCCACCACCCGCCACCTTTTTCCTTATTGGGAGATAATAGTGTTTCACCATAGGAGGATGGGATTCATTTGGAACTCCTAAAACTTCAACCAAATATTTTTTAAACATTTCTTTTGCACTAATACACTGAGACTTAGGAAAATTTACAAGACAGAGGTTTAAATATATTGATGAATTCTCCAATGTTTCAATCCTTGAGTGCATAGCCAAAACATCCTTCTGATATGAGGAACTAGCATTCTCAACCCGAGAAACTTTCTGCTGGAGATCAGACACAGTCGTTTGAACAGAAGAAATTTCCAAAGTGTGTTGCTGTAGAAGGACAGTATGAGACTGAAGCTGAGTGGATAAAGCGGCAACCCGAGGCGCAAAAAGTTCCCCAAGTTTTACAATCGCGGACCATATGGACTCCAAAGTAAACTCAGCAGGTCTTTCAAAGGAGAAAATTAGCTGATTCTGAACTTCTTCCGTGCCAGCCTCCATGAGTCACCGCTCCACTACTGAAGCACCAAAAGCAGGCAAGGCGTCAGCCAGCCTGCCAGAAGACCTCCTAGCTGTTGTAGGAACCCAGAAAACAATGGGGGGAGATGAAACAGCGTGACCACCACTTCCCAGTACAGCCGACCATCTGCTCTCAACACCCCCCTCCACACCAGTGGGGGACGCTTCCGCCAGCTGCGCTGAGCTCGCGACCAGTAAAGGTTCCTTGGGAGGACGCCACTGCTCCGGCGGTGAGATGTCTGGCTCGGAGCCTCCTGCCGAGCTACCAAACTCCGCCAAAAGGTCCCAAGGGCTCTGAACTGCTGGCACTCCCGACTGCTGCCGCGACGCCAAAAATTCATCAAGCGGACCGACCGCTTCATGAGGTAAGGGAGATGAGGCTGCAGGGGCAAGCGAGGGTTTCTTAGCCCCTTTTGCCTTTCTTTTGCCCATGAGGAAAAAGACGCTGCTGCACAACGATCCACTCAGTCTGCCATCTTGGAAGCCTCCCCTCTCTATAGCTTTCAATAAATTTGGTAGACTAACAAAAGGCCGACTTAGGGTGAAAATCACATCATCCGCAAATAATGCCACCTTACTTAGTTGTTCTCCCACCTCTACCCCCATAATATCTGTCTGTCTCCATATTGTAACACGGAAGATCTGCCCTCTGCCTCAGAAACACAGAAAACTGATAGATATAGCTTGGATTCTGACAGGCAGGCACGTCAGAAGGTTCCTAGTTACCATAGGCAACATAAACAAAATCAGACACGAGGTCTGCAGTCACGCCTAGTTAGCAAGCATTCCCCAACTGATGAGGAAAACAGCTTTCACCTGGGCAGGGGAACGCCCATGAAACTGTATAAAAAATGCTCAAAGCAAACAGAGTTAGAGCGAGGAGATTCAAGGGATCTAGGAGCTTCAGGAGATGCAGGAGCTTGGCAAGACAAGGGAAACTTGCAGGACTCAGAAGGAAGCTCAGAATACTCAGACACAGAGTTTGAACTGCCTGAAACTTTGAGCAGGAAGCCACAGAGGAATTATCAGAAGGAAACAAGAAAAGTTTCACCCCGAGAGGTCAGCTACAGGAAACACTTACCTCTGAAGCAGTGTGAATTTCCCAGGCACCTGGCTCAGTTGAAGGAACGTGAGGCAGCTAGAAACAAACCGTATGTATTTGAGAAGCAGAGCTGTTTAAAACAGTTACAAGCCCTTGAGAGGGAAAGCAGTCATGTTGAGGATGTGTGTATGTTTGATCTTGATGAATGTATGCCAGTAAAACCCTGCAAAAGACTTCCACGAGAAAAGTCTTCATTTAACAGAAGAGAGCAGTGCTATGAGTGGCAACCGAATACTAAAGGCAGGAGGTTCAAAAGTTTTAAAGAGAAAGCTTGCTTAGATAGAGGGGTCTCTCCTTCCTGCTACTACAAGCTATATGACAATTATCTGCCTTGTTGTGAAGAGGGCTGTGCAGAGAGCTCTGAGAGAGAGACGGAGTTAAGAAAGTTACAAACTTTCTATCCTAGGGAAAAGACTGTAATTGATGAGCCTATGATTACAGAGGCTAGTATTATAAGTCCATGTGTGGAAGAAATGGATTGCTCTTTAATGATGTCTGATATGAGTTCTTCTTTGCGCTGAAGCTAAAGACAAGAGTGCCTTGTAACAGCTGAAAAGCTAAGAATCTGCTAGCATATTAGATAAAACTGCTCACGGTGATTTATGATTTTTGGTTAAAGCAAGACGCTGTATTTAAGTTTTTCTTCAGTTGTGCCAAAATAATGGTTGTATCCTGAGTTCTTTTGTAATATACTATTTTTGAAAATCCAACCCCGGGAGGGGAATAAAATCCTTTTTGAAAAACCTGACCACTCTGACTCACAACTACCACTTTTCATTAAGAAAGGTCAGGCCCAGCAGTCTGGCTGGCTGCTTACGCCACAGTTCGGCCACTGCTGGTGACAGTATATATTCAGCTAATGGCACTATTACTAGGGCGAACAGCAAGGGTGACAACGGGCAACCCTGTCATGTTCCCCTACCTAATTGGAAACTTTCAGAGTACCCTCCATTCACCCTTATCCTGGCCCTGGGACTAACATACAGTGCCTTCGACCAGCTCAGTAACGTCTCCCCTAATCCCATTTCCCCAGCACTTGCATCATAAACTTCCACTCGACTCTGTCAAATGCCTTTTCAGCATCCACTGTTAGAAATACTGCCTCCTCCCCAGTCTCCTGCTGGGACCATATTACGTTCATTAACTTCCTAATGTTGTCTCCTCCCTGCCTCCCCTTTATAAACCCTGTCTGATCCTTGTGCATTAATTTGAGCATTACCTTCTGCAGCCTAGCTTCCATAATTTTAGCCCACACTTTAGCATCTAAATTTATGAGTGAGATAGGCCAATACGCCCCACATGTGGTATGGTCTTTCCCTGGCTTGGGTATAACTGTTATGCCCGCTTCCGCCATTGACCCTGGCAGCACTTCACCCTGAAGAACCCCATTAAACACCTTCATTAATAATCCCATGATATTTTCCTGCATCAATTTATAAAACTTGGCAGTAAACCCATCTAACCATGCTGCTTTCCCCTCCTTCAGAGATTTAATTGCTATCCTCACCTCCTCTGGGCTTACTTCAGATAAGCTCTGCAACTTACAGCCCTCCAGAAATTCTTCCCCCCTTCTTACTTTCCCCCTTCACTTCACATCGGTACAGCTTTTCATAATATTCCACAAAAACCCTCCTAATTTCTGCGGACTTATATACCATTATGCCCAGTTGGTTGCACATTCCCCCAGTGCTCGACTTCTGTTGTTTCGCTTTCAGCCTAGTAGCTAGCCTCCTTCCCTCTTTATTGCCTCCTTCATACCACGTCTGTTTTAACCTTACCAAATTATGCGCAATTTCTGCCACCCTTAGCTGATTTAGCTCCCCTCGTAGTTTTTGTAGTTGTATTAACACCTTTGGATCATCTCTCTCTTGATGCCTCCTCTCCAATGCCCCAATCTTCTTCACTAACGCCTCCTCTACTTCCTTTTTTTTTCCTCCTTTCCCGCGCAGCTATACTTATCAGATGTCCTCTCACCACCGCCTTCAACCCATCCCAAACTATCCCCAATGGTGCCTCCCCATTTAAATTATGCCCCATATAATCTCGTATCACCTCCCGCACGTACTCCACATATTTCCTCTCCTCCAAAAGCCCCTCCTTTAAATGCCAAAGTTTCATGCCTTCGTCTTTCTCCCCCACTTCAAAAATAGTATGTACAGGGGCATGATCCATCCATGTTATACTTCCTATTTCCACATGTTTGGTCCTAGACACCCAGCGCCCACTCACCCAAAGCATATCTAACCTGCGATATGTACCATGGACTGGGGAGTAAAAGGTGTATCTCTTTTCTCCTTGGTGCTGACATCTCCACATATCTACTAACCCCAAGCGTTCCTTCAGCTTCAAGAGGCTCCTCCTTTCTTTCTGTCCTCCTCCTCCCCCTTATTGTCCAATCTCAGATTTATCGTGAGGTTAAAATCATCCCCCAATATAATAGGTGTATCTCCCCACCCCTCAAGCTCAGACAGCAATTTTTCATAGAATTCCTCTCTTTGTGTATTGGGGGCATAAATACTTATTATCCACACCTGCTCCTCCTTTATCTTCATCCGTACTGCCACCGATCTTCCTTTTTCATCCTTCTGTTCCTCCAGTACCACCTCTTTGTACGCAGTACCTATCAATATCCCCCCCCTTTCCTTGGATGATCCCTTTGTCCCGCCAACAGCACCCTGGGGTATTTCTTTGAGCATATCAACCCCTCTTGCCCCACCTTCAAATGTGTCTCCTGTATACACAGGATGTCAGCTTTTAACCTCGTACCTTCCCTTTCCAACATACGTTGCTTACGCGAGGTTTGTAGCCCTTTAACATTTACCGTACCCACTATCAACTGCTCTCTATCTCCACCTCTCCCCTCATTCCTCTCCCTCCTCTCCCCTCTCCTCAGTCCCCCCTCCCCCTGCCTCATCACAAGCCGAGGCTATCTCAGAGTCGTGCACCACCCACCACCCCCATATCCCTCCCCCAGCCCTCCAATTAATCCCCTACCCCAACCTCCTCATAGTCTATTCTCTCCCTCCCTCCCTCCCTTCCGTCTTACTCCCTCCCCCTTATCCCAGTACATAACCCCTTTACCCTCTACCCTCCACCCATCTCCCCCTCCCCCAACCCCTCCGCTCTAAGCTTGTCCATTATTTAGACCACCATCCCTTCCTTTAGCCTCTCCAACAACAATAACCTAACACAATTCCACAATCATTGTACATTCCTGCTTCATCCCCCACCCCACTTAACCAACTTCCAAGCTGTATTCCCTTTGTCCATTGACGGCACACCACACTCAAGTCAGTGCCAAAACCTCCTGCTTCTTTACTGTCCATAACAGCTTGGCTCCTTTGTGATGTGATCTTCTGTGGTGCCCCTCAGTCTCCACACGTCGCTCCCTTGGTTCTTTTCCCTGCCGCTTCCTCCGCTCTCCCTCCTGCTCCTTTTGGGACCACTCAGCACATGCCTCCTCAGCTTGCACCTCCATGCCTGCCGCTTTCAACGCTGCCCATGCTGCCTCTGGTGTTTGTACTCTCCATGTCTTTTCCCCCTTAGAAAATACCAACCCAAAGGGGTACAGCCATCGATATCTCACCTCCTCCTTTCTAAGCATTTTGGTGATTGGAGCCAAAGCCCTCCGTCTCTGTAGAGTCCCTAATGATAAATCGGCATATATGGCCACCGAATAACCCTGCCATTTAAAGGTGCTTAGTCCTCTCATCTTTGCTGTTATTTTCTCTTTTACTTTGTAATCCTTCAGGCAGATTATTATATCTCTGGGCCTGTTATTCCTAATCGGTCCCAGGGCCCGATGTGCCCTATCCAGTTGTATTCCTTCAACATCATCCTCCTCGCCTCCCTTTCACAATGCCTCCAGGCACACAGCCTCTACCACCCTTGCAGTCCCGAAATTTCATCTCCTCTGGTACCCCTTTAATCCTCAAGTTATGTCTCCTGGAGCGGTTTTCCAGGTCCTCCAACTTTAATGCTATTTGCTCTCTCCATTCCTCCTCACCTCTGCACCTGGCTTCCCACTCCTCTTGTTGCAGCTCCAGGGTCTCCAGTCGATTCTCGTGGTCCCCCATCCTGTGGGTAACCTCCTCCACCTCCTCTTTTAGGCTGCTCCCAAAGCCTTTTTCGTGGACTGCACCTCAGTTTTCAGTTCCTCGAACCCCTCCCATAGTTCCTCTCTCATTACCATCTTGACCGCGCTTACCACGGCTTCTCCTTCTTGCATCGCAGTCTCCTTCCCGATCGACTCAGCCTGATCACGCCACATGTGCTCACCTACCGCCATCTTAACTTCCCCCGCTGATACACTCGGAGCCCCAAATGCGTAGTCTCCCAGGTCCGCTGTTTTCTTTCGAGTCGCCATGCTCCACGACCTCTGAACTGTCCACTTCTTCTTTTCTTCCATCTCTACTGATCCGTTTGGGGCTATAAACTCTGTTTTTCTCTGGGGTGGGTCCGGAGCTCGCCACTCAGGCAGCCATCTTAGCGGGTGACGTCACTTCCTCCCCCATATTCACAGTTTTAAACACATCCATATTTACTTTAGATACATTAATTCTTATGATAACATGCTTAATTGATTTTACATGCATACAATTTTTAAGGCTATAATGAAAAAAATACATGCTGATTAATACACATCCCTATAGTGCAGGCAGAAAAAATAATTATATTTTCAATTTAATGATTGGACTTTGTGCTACCTTTATATTTTACAAAGTATGGGGAACAGCATCTCTTATTTATCTAATGTTGCACTGCATGCGGAATCTGACTTCATGGGGTTTTGGTATAATTTTTGTCTATATATTTCTCTTTTTGTTTTGTGCTCATTTATTAATGAAGGCCTGTCTGTATTGTGTGTGTATGTACAACCAATGCTGCGTATTCTGTCAGTATAGAATTTCTGTTTAAGAATGTGTAGCAATCTTGCTTGTTCAGTTTGTATATCGTCCTCTCTGCAATTTATTTGGGGACAGGAGGTAGAGCAAGGGTTGGGTGGAGGCGAGACAGGGAGCGGGGAAAGGGCGGGGTCGGAGTGGGCATGGGCGAAGCATGACTAGCCACAAGTGACGGGTTTTTCTCAATCAAAAATTTGGCAAACCTTATCATACCCCACCCCTCACCGTCTCTCCTCTCTTCTATGGTATACATATTTAGGTCTTAACGTCTTTTCTCATATTCCTTCTGGCTCAGTCCCCATATCATTTTGGTCACCTTCCTCTAAACCATTTCAAGTCTTTTTATATCATTTGTAAGGTATGAGCTCCAAAACTGAACACAATATTCCAAGCAGGGCCATACCAACAACCTGTAAAGGGGCATTAATACCTCCTTCTTCCTCCTGATTCTTCCTCTCTGTATACAGCCTAACATCCTTCTGGCTTTGGCCACTGCCTTTACACACTGCTTCGCTTCCTTGAGATCCCCAGACACTATCACTCCGAGGTTCCTCTCTTGGTTCGTACATATCAGCCTCTCGTCCCCTATAGTGTACAGCTTCTTTGAGTTTCTGCCTCCCAATTGCAACACATTGCAATTCTTTGCATTAAATCTAATTGCTAAGGATTTGACCATTCTTCTAGTTTTTGTAGATCTTTTCACATGTTGTCTACTCCCTCTGAAGTGCCTACTCTGTTGCAAATCTTTGAATCATCTGTAAAAAGGTAAACTTTTCCTTTTAACCAACAAAGTCATTAAACAGTAGAGGTCCCAGGACCGATGGCTGAGGCACTTCACTACTCACTCTCCTTTCTTCAGAGTGAGTTCCGTTCACCACTACCTTCTGTACTCTGTCAGTCAACCAGTTCACCACTTTGGAATCATCCTCAAAGCTCCTCAGTTTATTCACAAGCCTCTAAGAGGAACAATATCAAAGGCTTTGCTGAAATCTGAGTATGACAGAAAGGGGGCACTTTGATTTGAGCCAGAGACCTCTTGATCTGCTCTCAAATGCCTAGCACTGAGCTATGTATCTCATCTGAAGATTCTCATTGTACACTTGGGCAGAAATGACATTAGGCATTAGTCTTGTCAGCTGATAGTAACCAATAAGAAGAGACACTTGGATGTGATATTAACCTGGCTTCCATGCATGTGGATCTGTTGGTCAGAGATTATTTTATAGTGACATAGTACATGACGGCATATAAAGACCAGTGCTCTAAGTACTTTTACTAAAGAATATGAAAGAGAGTGGTGGCTAGGATCAATAGACCAAATGGCAAGGTGGTAACTTTTCTGTGGGAATTCATGTATGACACTAGATGGTAAAGATTCCCTGCTAAGACTTTTGCATAAGGAAGGACATTTATCTGTAAGAATCTTTCTTTAAACACTTTTTAAGAGAGTTTTAGTAAATCTGGAATGCGGGTGCAGAAGAGCCAGCGGCAGCTTTCGCATGAGAGATCTATTTCTTTCACCCCTCTTTGCTATAAGGAAGAGTCTCAGTAATGAAATGGATCAACTCTGGTGGAGGATGTTAGGTGGCAAAATGGGGAAGTGTTTTGAAAGGGGTCCAGCATGGACAATGCCATAATTTTCGGTGTAGCTGGTAGTAAATAGTCCATAACTTCCTGGGCATTCTTTTACATCATAACATCAAGATCTTGCAATTCAAGATGAGTCTTGATGGAAATACAATAGTCCAATCTGGGGGGCATGCCAAGATGGTTGCCTGAGTAGAGAGGTGCTCCGTGTGTTCCTATGGGTAAGCCGAAAGCAAAGCAAAATCAGGGAAGATACCCTTTGGAACCTCGTTCTTGCCAATTCCTGATCTTATGGATCTGTACCTGCATGAGCACTCAGCAG
This sequence comes from Ichthyophis bannanicus, assembly GCA_033557465.1. Taxonomy (NCBI): domain Eukaryota; kingdom Metazoa; phylum Chordata; class Amphibia; order Gymnophiona; family Ichthyophiidae; genus Ichthyophis; species Ichthyophis bannanicus. Next base: position 726,823,529 of record CM066036.1, on the reverse strand, counting down.
CAGTTGGCTCCGGTATGACTCTGGTGTTGTCGATGCTGAGGTTGGTGGACCCAGTGTCTTCTTCGGAGGCTGACATCTCCCCACTCCCACCTCCTGAATGAATGGTACAGCTGCAGAGGGGTGTGACTGGCTCCCTGTTGGATGCTTAAGTGGTGGAAACCAGCGCCCGAGGGAGCGCCACTGCACCTAGTGCCTCAACAGCTTACCCACTGAGAAGTTCTCTGGCGGTTGCAAGTGTGTCTTTGAGGGGGATTGAACCAGGTGGTCTAATTGAAGAAAATGGAATGCCCTCCTCTGCTTTAACTTCAGTCATTTCTAGATTCTCTGTACCTGTGACAGTCATGGTAAGACCTGCCAAAATTACCTTAGAGATTCTTTGGGACGCAATTTTTAATTTGACTAATGTTGTCTCTCTACAAACTCAGCAATTGCAGCTAAAATTTCAGGATCAAGTTGCCATGACTGAGCTACAGCAAACTGCAATTGAAGAGCTTAAAGTAACTGTTATGGATCATAACCAAGATTGATTCAATCCATGATGCTAAATCTGCTATTATAAAGAATTTAACTGGTACCCGTTTTAAGTTGGAAGCTCTTGAAAATGCATCTAGGGCTTCCAACTTGTGATTTATAAACTTTCCAAAATCTGCAGCTGTCTCAGCACGGGGAATGTTTTGTAAATATTTACTGGAGACTCCGCAAGTCCCTAAGGAAACAATTCCACCAGTTTATTGCCTTTATTATCTGCCAGTTGGGAAGAAAATGTCCGTGGGTAAATCCGAAGCTATGTACATCTTGAATGTATCGGCTTTATTGGAAGATTCAAAGACTGAGTCATTAGTTTGAGCTACTTTGTTAACTACCTGTGCACTATTGGTTGATAGAGATTGGATTCTTAAGTTGCTCTTTAAAAAACAATCTGTCCCTTTCCTTGGGTTTAATGTTAGGGTTTTTCCATACCTCGCTAGAGAAACCCAGAAACGACGTAGGGAATTTCTTTTGTTAAAAAGTAGTGCATTGAAGAAGGGGGTCTTGTTCTTTTTAAAATTCCACTACAAATGCTTAGTAAAGTATAATTCCATTAATTATATTTTCTATCAGCCCTCTGAGCTTACTGGTTTTATCAATGCTAAGCAAATTACCTCTTGTTCTCCTAGACTGCCTTGAGAAATTGACGCTTGCATGTATTTGCGGTGTTGTGTTCAGGCTTAACTCTACTTTCCTGTTATTTGGTTCCTACTTTGGGGGTGGGTTTCCTTTTCAGGTTGTAAGCAGGTCCCCTCAATTTTGTAGGCTTGTGGGATTTAGTTCTCAGCATTTTTCCTATATTCCTGATATTCTTTATTTTTTTTCTTGGACTTTGTCTCTTTTCTTAACAAGTGGATGCTTGCAATTAATGTTAAAATTCAACAAATATAAATTTAAAAAAAAGATGAGTCTTGACATAATGCCCCTAATAGGGAATGGGGAGTTGTACCTTAATGCAGTGTCAGGATACCGCACAGGCAGCAGGATTAAGAGAGGGGAACATCCTCACCACCAATCCCTTCAAGGTCATAGGATTGATAAATTAGTTTGCGGCTCCCACTCTCCAAGAAGGATATTACTCCAGGTTGTGAGAGGGAAAAGAAGGGAGACCCAGGAACCTACTGTACTATTAGTTTTTTTAAAATATAATAACATTGAGGGCATTTTCATCCAATCCAAAGTGTGTCAAGTGCTAATATATCCCTTTTTTCTCAGGTGGTTGGTAGGTGAAGGTGAGTGTTGTCACTTCTGCTCCAGTTACATGAAGCATCTGATCATGAGGAGAGATTTAAGTATCATCATGCTAGTAGGTGAAAGTAGCTGTTAGTGTAGCTGGACTTAAGAGAGGTTTGGATAAGTTCTTGGAGGAAAAGTCCATAAACAATTATAAAAGAGGATCAGGGAAATCCATTGCTTACCCATGGGACAAACAGCATGGAATATGTATATCTTTTGGGAAATTGATAGGTACTTGTGACATGGATTGGCCACTACTGGAAACAGGATACTGGGCTGATGGACTTTTCGTCTAACCCAGTATGGCAGATCTTATGTTCTAATACTCCTTCAATAAGTGGTGGCGACCCAAGGTCCAAACAAGCAGGTAGCTGCTATTTACACATTTCTCCAAGCTGGTGCATATACCAATGCAGACCTAGTAACATAGTATATGATGGCAGATAAAAAACAGAATGGTCTATCTAGTCTGCCCAGTAAGGTGGCTAGAGTGACATATAGTAACATAGTAAATGACGGCAGATAAAGACCAGTATGGTACATCTAGTCTGCCCAGCAATATGGCAGGAGTAGGTGCTCCCCTTCCCATGTCTTTTAGGGAGTAGGTGCACCCCTACCCATGTCTCTGCTTAGTGGTGCACCCACCACGTGCAGGTGCATCCCTTCCCATGTCTTCACCCCTCCCCGTATCTTTGTTTCTTTGTTTGTTTAGGGGTGAACCCACCGCTCCTCCCCCCATTGCTCCATGTAGGACACCCCTATTTGTTGAGAAATTAGATGGTTCAGTTTATTTTGATTTAATCTTGTTGCTGTAAAGTGATCCACTGTGTCTGTCCCAGGCCACTTTGAATTCCATCACTGTGTTTGTCCCCACCACCTCCATCGGGAGGGCATTCCAAGCATCCACCACCCTTTCAGTAAAAAAGTATTTCCTGACATTGCCTTTCAATTTACCACCTTGCAGCTTCATGTCATCCTCTAGTTTTACAGCTTCCCCGTCTCTGGAAGAGGTTTGTTTGTTCATTATTTCTCTTTAAGTATTTAAAGGTCTGAATCATATCTCCCCTATCCCTTCTCTCCTCCAAAGTGTACATATTTAGGTCTTCAAGTCTCTCTTCATAAGGCTTCTGACGCAGGCTCCAAATCATTTTGGTCGCCTCCCTCTGAACAGCTTCCATTCTTTTTACATCCTTTGCAAGATAAGGTCTCCAAAACTGAACACAGTATTCCAAGTGAGGCCTCACCAGAGACTTATACAGTGGCACTAGTACCCCTTCCTTTCTGCTGGTAATTTATCTTTGAATGCAGCCCAACATCCTCCTGGCTTTTGCCACTGTCTTGTTGCACTGTTTTGCCACCTTGAGATCTACAGAAATAATCACACTGAGGTCTTTGTCCTGCTCCATGCACACCAACCTCTCACCCCCTATCGCGTACATTTCCCTTGGATTTCTGCTACCCACATGCATGACACTGCACTTCTTCACATTAAATCTTAATTGCCAAGCATCAGACCATTCCTCCAGCTTTTGCAGATCCCTCCTCATGTTAAGCACTCCCTCGGAGGAGTCCACTCTGTTGCAAATTTTCATGTCATCTGCAAAAAGACAGACTTTTCCATTCAGTCCTTCAGCAATATCACTCACAAATACATTGAATAGTGCCGGGCCTAGGACCGAACCCTGAGGCACCCCACTAATCACCTTCCTTTCATCCGAGTGAGCTCCATTTATCATTATCTTCTGTCGTCTGTCAGTCAACCAATTTCTGATCCAGTTTACCACCTTGGGACCCATCCCCAAACTACTGAGTTTATTGATGAGGGACAGTATCAAAGGCTTTGCTGAAATCCAGGTAGATGACATCCATCGCGTGTTCTTGATCCAGTTTTCTGGTCACCCAGTCAAAGAACTAATGAGATTTGTCTGCAAGATTGTCTCTCAGTAAAACCATGTTGCCTCGGATCCTGTTACCCGCTGGTTTTGAGAAAGTTCACTAGTCGCTCTTTCAGAAGCGTCTCCATTACTTTTCCTATCACCGAGGTAAGGCTCACGGGCCTGTAGTTTGACACTTCTTCCCTGTCACCACTTTTGTGTAGAGGTATGACGTCAGCCATTCTCCAGTCCTGAGGAACCTCTCCTGTTTCCAAGGATCTGTTGAAAACATCCTTTAACAGTCCTGCAAGAACCTCTCTTTCAGAATCCTGGGATGTATCCCATCCAGTTCCATGGCCTTGTCCACTTTCAGTTTTGCAAGTTGTTCTAAAATCTCATCCTCTCTGAATGGTGTGGTATCTACCTCATTCCCATTTTTATATTTGGGAGTCACAGGTGGTCCTTCTCCAGGATTTTCTTTAGTAAAAACAGAGCAGAAGTATTTTTTAGTAATTTCGCTTTATTAATGTCATTTTCCACGCGTCCATTTCCAGCACTTCTGAGTCCTGCAATTCCACCTCTGATCTTCTTCCTTTCCTGAATATACCTGAAGAAAGTTTTGGCACCGCACTTAACATCTTTAGCCATCTTTTCCTCTGCCTTTGATTTTGCTATCCTTATTTCTCTTTTTGTCTGCTTGAGTTTGATCCTGTATTCATTTCTGTGTTCTTCTGTTTGCAAGCTTTTGAATTTTGTGAAAGCTGTGTTTTTTGCCCTTATTTGAGCAGCCACTTCTTTGGAAAACCAAATAGGTTTCCTTCTCCTCTTGTTTTTATTTACTTTTCTTGCATATTTATCTGTTGCACCTTTTAGTTTAGCCCATAGCAATTCCACTTCCCTAATCTCCTTCCACCCTGTCAGCTCCTCCTTTAGGTCAGTGTTTTTACTGACTTTACAGAGTGGTTGTAACGGTAGCTCTGTGCTTGTCACCCCCTCTCTATTAAAAGATATTTAAGATTACTTTGATTTCATTCTTTGCAATAAAGGGATTCATTGTTTTTGTCCCATGCCATTTTGAATTCTGTCACTGTATTTGCCCTCACCACTTCCATCGGGAGGGCACTCCATGCATCCACCACCCTTTTCAATGAAAACGTATTTCCTGATGTTGCTTTTAAGTTTACCGTCTTGCAACTTCATCGTATGCCCTCTAGTTTTACAGTTTCCCCTTCTTTGAAAAGGATTGTTTGTTCATTGATACCCTTTAAGTATTTTAAAGTCTGTATCATATCTCTCCTCTCCTCTAGGATGTACGTATTTAGGTCTTCACATCTTTTCTCATACATCTTCTGGAGCAGGCTCTGAATCATTTTATGTCCTTTGTGAGATACGGTCTCCAAAACTGAACACAATACTCTAAGTGAAGTCTCACCAACGACATGTATAGGGACATTAATACCTCCTTCTTTCTTCTGGTTACTCCTCTCTGTATGCAGCCCAGGATCCTTCTGGCATTGGCTACCACCATTGTTGCACTGTTTTGCTGAGATCCTTAGACACTAGCACTCCGAGGTCCCTCTCCTGGTCCATGCTCACCAACCTCTCTCCCCCTACCACACACATTTCCTTTGAATTTCTGTATCCCAAGTGCAAGACTCTGCACCATGTTAAATCATAACTGCCAAGCATTGGGCCATTCTTCCAGTGTTTTTAGATCTTTCCTCATGTTGTACAGTCCCACAGAAGAGTCCACTGTGTTGCAAATTTTTGTGTCATCTGCAAAAAGGCAGACTTATCCACTCAGTCCTTCCACAATGTCACTTAGAAATACATTGAACAGTATAGGTCCCAAGACCAATCCCTGAGGCACACCACTATGCACCTTCCTTTCTTCTGAGTGATGCAAACACTAATATGTGCATACGTGTATATTGATAATGTAAAATTAAAAGTGTGCCAATATTATTTTGGCCTATTCAAACTGCACCCAAAGGATGTCTACTTGAAATTTCTGCATCCTATACCATCAGCATTTACCTAGGCTGAGTCACAAATAGAGTGCTGCTAACTTCTCTTTTGGACCTGAGGTGTGGGCGGGAACTCTTAGGGTGAATTGTGACTATCTTTGAGGTTCACAACCAAATTTGTAAAAAGAAAAAAAAAACTTTTGGAGGATGTTGCCTTTACTGCTTTCCAAAAAGTAGATTTCTAAAATGTGCTAGTCGTGCATGCAAGTGGCACCGCTTACATGTATAAGTACCATATTTAGCTCTTGCATGTACATGAAGCCCCCTTGTGATTCCGCTGATTTTAATTGGTTTTTTTCTAAAATGACTGTTTCCTTTTGCGTGGCACCAAATATGCATGTTTCTTTACCAGTACTATATGAATTTTAGAAAAGATTTTGCAATTGCTGAGCTTTTTCAAAATACTAACAGGGTCATTTACTACAGTGCATTTTCACTCTGTTTATGAGCAGTATGTGCCGCAGGGTCCTTACATAAAATGGGCCCTGCAGTAAATAATGACATTTAATGGTGTTTGCATGCACTGTCAGTGTCAGTGCAAGAGTACTAGGTGCCCTAGACAAGCCTTCAGCCTTGCCTCTCCCTCAATCAGTGGCCATGCCTTTAGCCTCCCTCCCTCAGATACCAATAATCTCAACAATCATGATCATCCTTACCTCAACCATTCTAGAACAATCCTGTAAAAACACATATTTGAACATCATACACTTTATTGCACAATTAGTTACATATATAGTCATGTTTAGGAGCATATGCATACTGAGAATAATTTAATAACAGGTCAGCTAGATTGGAAGTTCATTGTATCTTCATAAAATCCTGTACAATTGCAGCTGAAATGCATCCAAGTATATTTATACCCGCTAGGAAGCAAGTGTAAATATAGATGGGTAAAGTACTCATGTAGGCATACGCTACATGGACTCTGGCCCCACCAAATGTTTTCCCGCCAGTCACAACCTACATTGAGGCTGTGATCGCAGCCTTCCCCTCCTGTTCTGCCCAAAGGGATCCCACCTCCTGCAGGCAGAATAGAAGAGAGCAGCTGGGATTGCAGCAAAGACTCCTTCTATTTGCCCATGGGTGATCAGATCCCTGCAGGCAGAACAGGAGGAGAAGACCATGATTACAACTTTGATACAGGTTGTATGCCCACAGGGATCCCATCTCCCATGGACAGAAGGGAAGGGAATGGCTGCAATAGTGGCAAAGGAGTCCTTCTCTCTGTTCATGGGAATCTGATCTTGCATGAGCAGACAGGAGTCTTTGCCATGATCACAGCCATTTATTTTTCTTCTTCTTGTGGGAGATGAAATCCCAGCAGGCAGAACAGGAGAGGAAGGCTCCAAGGGACTAGGGCGGAGTTAAGATGGAGCTTGGGGTAGAGTTAAGGTGGTGCTTGGGGTGGAGTTGAGGCAGAACTTGTGGTAGAGCTTAGGGTGGAGATAGGGCCCACCCCAATCATATAGATGTTCTACTGCCCCTGCATGTAGGTGTATATTTCATAAACTATGTACGCACCTCGTGATTCCACTCTTGTTCCATACAAAACTATGCCCTGAAACACACTTTATGGAGTTTGCATTAAAGTATGTGCATTCTTGTTACCATGTTATGCATTTGCATATGGAATCCTTACAGTAATTTTATTAGAGGCCTTTTACTCACATAAAAGAGAGTTTGCATGTGAAAAGTCCTTGATGACATTACTCCCAATAAGGGCAATTTTAAAAAGTCCTTTACTTGGGTAAATGGGCATTTTTGGACAATGTTCCACCTTCCCTTTGAGTAAAAGTATATTCTGATGGTTTGTTGACATTGTGTGATTGTTAGGACCTATTGTTTTGATTTAGCTGAAGCTGTTCTTTCTCACACCCCAGTTACTGCCACCATAGGCAATTGCCTAGTTTGAATAAGGGTTAAGAGGCCCAGCTGTTAGTAAATGACACCCTGAGGAGTACATGCATGTACCTAAAGACACAGTCAACCTACACAAAGCTAGCTCTATAAAATACATGCACCCATTTGCACCGTTTTTTGGAGCAGGTATACTGCAAATTTGTGTGAGAGAGTTTATATGCTATTCTGGGTCTTTCATTGGTAGAACATATTTTATATAAGTATACTGGCACACGTATAAATTGTGTTACATTTACTATAGTTACTTGTTAACAGTAATGCTGCACATAGGAAGGATTTAAAAACCAGTTTATGGATTAATGAATGCAGCCTTCAATGCAGTGGAAGTGTGAACACTAGCGCTAAGTTGGGTTTCAACAGCCTTACTAAGTGGCATTTTTTGTATCCATAAAAAGTGGTCTTGCAATTTCAAGTGGTGTCTTTCAACAGCTCTATGAAGCAGTGTTTTCAGATAAGTACTGAGTGATTGTAACCTATTTTATTTATTTATTTATTAAGCATTTCTTATATACCGCCTTTCATGATATCAAGGTGGTTTACATTGAACAAACTGAAATTACATTGAACAGGGCATTTTAACTTGGAGATAACTATTTTACAGGGAACATGGGCAATGGAGGGTTAAGTGGCTTGCCCAAGACCACAAGGAGCACCTGTGGGACTATAGAACAACTGTTGGTGATTTGGTGAAAGTTTAATACAGAAGTCTGAAATGCTAACACAGTTGCAATCTCCATAGGATCTAAGTACCAAGTGGATTGTATCTGCTATAAAGGTAAACAGATGACTTAAGTAATTATGATTATAACAGTATTATTGGGGAGTAAAGAATGATTTGTGGAGCTCTTTGTTACCCTGATAAATTAAGGCATATAGAGTCATAGCATCCATGATCCCATTTTACTCAACTAGGATTCAGTTTGGGATTTAGTAATGTTTTGAAGTTGTTCAGTGTTTCACTACCAGGTTTTGTTTTATTTGGTTTGGCCTTTACAAATTAGGCATAAAATATGTGTTTTTTCCAACATTTCATATAGGCACCCTGTTATGATATTACCATCATGTGTATTTTGTAATCTGCTCTTAACAATTTAGACTAGCATTGTGAAATATAAACAGGGAGATTTGGGTTTGTTTGTTTTTATTCCAACCGTGATGTCTAAATAAAATCTGAATATTCATTGCTGGTATCCAGATAGTGACTGAATATTTAGATCTAGTGCTGTGTGCTTGGCACTTTCCAGATGTCTCTCCCTATACCATTTAAGACAGCTTTTTTGTTGCCCTAAGTTGGGCTGATCGTTATCCAGATGGCAGTGCTGAAAATCACTGCCATCCAGATAAATACTTGCTCCCCATTCTGCTCATGGACTGCGCTGGCACAACCAAGATAGTGCCAAGGCCGTCTGTGCTCATATTCAGCAGCACTATACAGATGGTGCTGCTGAATATCAGTCAGTAGCGTTCTGCTGACCAGACAAGTCCCAAAATGTATAAATTAATACATCTTGGCAAAATGGGGCATCTATAGGAGTGGGACTTAACCAGTTGGGGGGCTTTCTGAACCACGAATAGCAGGGATGGATGTTGTGTTGGCTTCATTATTCCACCTATGAAATGGAATAACTTCCCTGGATGGGTTTTTTTTCTAAATTGGGGGTGTGGAAGGAGCTTAGGGGGCTAGGGGACATTCCCCGCATCCCGACCCTGGTCTTCGGAGGCCGGATTGGGGATCAGGCTGCAGGGAATTTGCTGTTTTGATTGGCGGCCGGCATCACGGCATTTAAATGGAGCCGTGGTGCCATGGCAAGATGACGCCATAGCGCCGCGGCTCCATTTAAATGCCCTGACTAAGTTAGCAGGGTGCAGTCCTGCACATGCAGGCTGGACAGAATCGCTGTCCTGGCCTGCACGTGCAGGACTGTTTGCGATTCTGATCCCGTGGGGCTAGACGTGCCCACAGGATCAGAAGCAGATCCCCTCTGTGCGTCCGGCTCAGACCAGATACACAGAGGGGATCTACGTCTGGGACAGAAGTGGGCCCTTAGTTTTCATTTTCAGCACTAACCAGCAAAGCTTAGGTGGGCAAGTGCAGTTGCAAATATAGCAGTTATAAAGCTAACCTATCAAATTCTGACTGGTTTGATTTAAGCTAGTTTTCAATTAAACACCTACCCAGTTAGGCTGAGCTGAACATTTACCTAAATATTAAGATGTGCATTTTCATGGAATGATATAAGACAGGCATGTCCAACTTCGAACAGGTCGTGATCTACTTTTTCCGGCCAAAAGTGCTGGTGATGTACCACCATGAAAATTAAGTTTCAAATTAGTTTCAAATGAAATTTTAACCCAAAAAAGTTGGAGGATTTCCCCCCCCCTTTTTAATGAACCTTCTGTCATTTACTTGGATGTGATCAGCTATTAAGCAAATTAAGCAAAAACAAAACAGAGACGAAGATCCAGTAAGAACTGCAAGGGGAAATGGAAAGTACATTTTTTCTTAAAGTTTTATTGAGTAATAACTTTAACTGTCTTAATAACTTTCTTTAACTTTTATTGATAAATTTGTGTTAAATTTAGTCAAGTATTGATCCAGGCTGATCTTGCACAATCTTTAAGATTTTGCTCTTGCTCATTAGTGAGACGTCTGAGCCTGCATTTCATCCACCAGCTTTTTGAAGTTGGGTGAATATTGCGTGAGGGCCAGTCTCAGGGAATCCTGGAGATGTTCATCTGTCATGTTGGAACGTTGTGTACTCTGTCATTTTCAGATGGGAAAATGCAGATTCACACAAATAAGTTGAACCGAAACAGGAGTGTACAGCTTCACTGCATCTTCTCAAGTTGGGAAATTTGTGTCTAGGCACTAGCTTCCAAAACGATTATTGCTCAGCACGGGTCTTGAGAAAAATGTCATTTTAAGGGTTAATATTTCGTTTTCAAGAGATGGCTTGTTCAATGAGTAATTTTTACTGATAGCAGCTGCAGTTTCTTTAATGTCCACATCTACCTTGAATGGGTATGACAAGTACTCCACAACTGTTCCAATTTTTTGGTAGTCACAGAATCTATTTTGAATTCCTGGATAACAGAACAGATTTCTGTCACATACATACAGGAGGAGTGGCCTAGTGGTTAGGACAAGGTACTTCGGGCCGGAGGGCCGGGGGTTCAAGTCCCACCTGGGGACAGCAATCTCAGGCTGGAGGGACTGGGATTTCTAGTCCTATAGGCACTCCTTGTGGTCTTGGGCAAGCCACTTAACCCTCCATTGTCCATGTTCCCTGTAAGTATTAGCATATGTGTGTCATATCCCCTCGTGTTAAATGTATCTCCCAATTGACTGCTTTGACCCAGTGAAAAGCAGTAAATAAATAAATACTTCTCGTTCTGAAAAACAAAATTTGGATATTGTCTCAGATGGTCCTGCATATTAGAAAAATGATCAAAAGTGTTGTTTGCAAGGTCAGTCATCATTAGCTCAAATTTGCTCTTGTAGGATGAAACTATACTCATCATCTCGCCAATGCATTTGTTTTTTACCTTGTAGTTCAAGGTTCATATCACTTAGTTCACCTGTAAAGTCAGCGAGAAATGCCAGATCACATAACCACTCCTCATCTTCCAACTCTGCTTGGTCATCTCCCCTCTCCTTCAAAAAACTTCTTATTTCATTCAGCAAATCACAAACGTTTTGCAGAAATACGTGCCTACTTAGCCACCTTACATCTGTGTGCAAAATGATTTCCGCTGCCCCTTTATCAAGAGTAAGATTGAAAAGCCATCTTTGAAGTGATCTTCCATGAACTGAATTTACAATTTTGAAAGTGATGTCCATGACAGTCTTTGTATTAAGTCTCTTGCTTGCCAAAACTTGCTGGTGAATGATGCAGTGGTAAAAAGGAAATCTGGGTAGTCGTCATGCTGTCTACAGAGGGCTATGAAACCATTAACCTCACCTGTCATTGCTCTTGCTCCATCAGTAGTGATGGAAACAAGTCTGTGCAATGGAAGATTACACTTTGTCACAAAAGAATGGAAAGAACTGATTATTTCCTGACCGGTAGTTCTCCCTTTTAAAGAAATCATTCCAAGTAGTTCTTCTTTAACACTGAAGTCTTCAAAAACCATGCGAATAAAGACTAGTAACTGGGCTATGTCTCTTATGTCTGTAGATTCATCCAGTTGGAGTGAGAAAGCAACACAATTTGAAACATCCTCCAACAATCGTTCAGTTCTGTCTCCACACATCTTTTCTATTCGCCGCACGATGGTGTTTCTTGACAACTGTACATCTTGAATAGCAGCTATGATCTCTTTCTTATTTTTAAATCCTTCAAAAATATTGTCAGCTGCTTCAAGAAAACAAAGGAGTGGAGGAGTGGCCTAGTGGTTGGGGTAAGGTACTTCAGGCCGGAAGGTCAGGGGTTCAAATCCCACTAGAGGACAGCAACCTTGTGCCAGAAGGACTGGGGTTTCTAGTCCCACAGGTGCTCCTTGTGGTCTTGGGCAAGCCACTTAACTCTCCATAGCCCATGTTCCCTGTAAAATAGTTATCTCCAAGTTATAATGCCCTGTTCAATGTAATTTCAGTTTGTTCAATGTAAACCGCACTGATGCAGAATAGCACGGTATATAAGAGAATGTAAATAAATAAATAAAATCTTTTACAAATTCCCCTTCAGTGAAAGGTTTGCATTTCTTTGTGATCAGGTTGCTGACCTTGAAGGATGCTATGGTTGCACTGACCGAATGTGACCTTGGCTTCGCCATAAACTGTTGCTGAGTAGCCAGTTTCGATTTAAGTTCTTTGAGCTTCAGTTTACGAATTTCACTTTTGGGTGGAAAATCAGCATCAAACTTATTGCTATGCAGAGCCTTACAATGACGTTCCAGATTACCCTTTTTGGGCAAGGATGCTGGGGCGTTACAAATTAGACAACACCACATGTCTTTCACCATGATGAAGAAGTAGTCCATTTCCCATTCATCATGAAAGTGGTAGGTTTTACTCTTCTTTGGAACACTCATCTTCATTATACTGGGGTGGCTGGATGTAAAAAGGCCAAATCTGCTAAGTTAGTATAAAAACTGTCACTGTCCCAAAGTATTAAAGATCAACAGGAACGGAAGACCTCTGGATGATGTGCAATACAAGGACTGGTGATGCCAAAACCACACATGCAGTTCTAAAAGTAAAAATAAGAATTCATCATACTTGAAACAATAATCAAATACCACCAAACAATCATCAAAAAAACTCAAACACCTGTCCAGCAAACCAGATAAAATCAAATGCCGCCAAACAAGTTCAAATACCACCACACGCGATTTAATAAATTCTGCACACAGTGTAGAATCAACGCAAAGGCTAGGCAAAATAAAATTGACAAAAGTCACACTGGTTTGAACCAATTCGAAGGTAAGGCATAGGGAAGTTAGAACAAAAAATCCATTGCTTGTAGATTAATGCTGCTACTTTGCCTGGACAATCCATTGCTTGTAGATTAATTGAATAGATCATACTACCCATTGTTTGCACTGTTTGCATTGTAAAACAACACACGCGGCATAGCCTATTAACTCTAGTAACCCCACTACTACCTCGTAGCTAGACTACTAACCAACCACAAGTAACACAACACACGGAGTATAGACACCAATACCAATGCAGAACCACACATAGAGGACCCACAGAATTACATCTATATGACCCAACTCAAGTTGAGCACAGGTCAATAAACCACAAGCCCAATCCCAGGTCAGTAAAATACAAATCACAAAATGCACGCCACTACCCACTACCTCATGGTCTACCTCACACTCCTACATATGTTCGCACCCTGCACACACAGCATCAGACTCAACAAGCAAATCCCCTTGTTTAACCCACATACCACCCAACCCAGATGCACACCAACATCACGCCTATCCAAAGAACGCCAATAACCAAAGCATACAGCCCACAAACCATACAATGCCACACATAATACACCCACACATCACACAAATAACAAACATACAAACCCAATCATAACAACAAACATCAGGTGTGCTCTTCTAAACGCTAGATCTATCAGGAACAAACCAAATACTATCCTTAATCTAATCCACGACAAGAAGCTTGATATAATATGCATCACTGAGACCTGGCTAGAGGACTCGGACCAGGTCATATTAAATCAAGTAACACCAAGAGGATGCATCAGAGCACAAAGGAGAGGAGGAGGAGTATTAATACTTACCAAAAAAGAATACAGATTCAAAACAATTGCCACCACAACCACAATTGAATCTAATACACTCACTTTATCCAACAAGTACCTAAGCATCTCCCTCACATACAGACCACCTGGAACCACAACTGAACACTTATCCACAGTAATTGAAACAATATGCGCACATAACAGACGACACAAACCTCTCATTGCACTAGGAGACTACAACCTAACATCCGCACCCACCAGAGAAACCGAACCGTTCTTAAAAGCCATGGAGTCATTAAATTACTGCCAGACAATTAATGCCCCAACGCATCAGCATGGTACAACGCCGGACATAGTCTTCATGCCAATGCAATTAGTGAAACAGAACAAGACCACAAAACCAATAATCACGCCAGTCCCCTGGTCAGACCACCATGTGATGACCCTGAATAACCCCGCCCAACACAAAGAAGATGAAAGAATAGCTAGACGGTTCAAAACATTTAACAGAGACTCATTCATAAACAAAATCACTCCACAACTTCAACAGGAACACGACACCCTGGACCTAAACATAGAAGAATGGAACACAATAATATCCAATGCAGCATCTGCCCCAGCTACCAAAGAACCACAAACACGCAAGAGATCCAATGCCCCATGATACTCACATGAAATCAGAGTTGCAAAATGCACATTCAGAAGACTGGAAAGAAATGGAGACGGAACAAATCACCCAACCTCCTAACCCAATACAGAGACAAACAACGAGAATATAACAATCTAATAAATGAGCATAGACAGCAACACCATACCAACCTAATCATGAAAGCTACTAATAGATCAAGAGAACTCTTTAGCATTGTCCAAAAGCTCACCAAGGATGACCCACAAAAATATGCAGACTACATGAAGTCAAAAAACACTAACCAAACATGCTCCACTACACCACAAACAAATGATCACATGATAAAAAAAACAACATCAAACATGGGAGAGCTTCAAAATACCAACAAAGCAGCAAGTAGAAGACATTATATCCGGACTAAACACAACAACATCACCGTCAGACCCATGCCCAGTGACATGGCTCAAAACTACAAAAAGCCAACTCTCTCATCACATTCAAAAAATTGTCAAAGATTCACTCCAACAATGATATATGCCACAACCCCTAAAGCACGCAATGATACGACCAATACTTAAAAGTAGCAATCTGAGCCCCTCCGAACCAAAGTCATACCGTCCCATCTCCAGCCTTCCATTCCTTGCGAAAATCCTGGAAAAGACAGTGGAAAGGCAACTTCAGGACTATATTGATATAAATGCCCCACTGGACATACATCAGCATGGATTTAAGCCCCAACATGGCGTGGAAACACTACTAACCTCCCTCTTTGACAACCTCCTAAGAGGCATGGACGACATAAAAAACAGCTTCCTGCTAGTGTTCATGGACACCTCAGCGGCCTTCGATACTGTGTCCCACACCAAGCTATTGCAACGCTTACCACAGATAGGACTATGCAAGAATACCCTGAAGTGGTTTACATCATACTTGGAAGAGCGAACGCAACAAGTCAAATGCGACCAAAAGAAATCACTCCAATTCCCTGTCATGCAGGGAATACCTCAAGGCTCAGCCCTATCATCAATGCTCTTTTTTTTTTTTTTTTGAAAACTGTTTATTGAAGTTACTTCTACATATTACAGATCATACAAAGCTCTATACAGAGATGGCATCCCTAGTGGGGGTTGTGTCTTATCCCCCATTCCAGGGCTTCTCAACAGATCATTCGCAAAGATACAGCAGAGGTGCACAATTATACCCCTCCTCCTCCCCCCTCCCAACATCCCCTAACCCCCGCAGCCCCCCTTTAACATCCGACCTCCTTCAGTGGACACATACACTAAGTACTACAGTACCCTCCTTTTCAGCTAATATCCCATTCCTCCCATCATCTCCCCCCACCCACCCCTAGGCCTCCTCAGCCCACCCGAAGTACTTCATTCCAAGTACAGAACCTCAATGTTTGAATATAGGGTTCCCATACCAGCAGGAACGAAGCCCAGTGTCGAGCACTTCCTCTAGCTCCCCTCCTCTCCATAAGCATCAGCTGGTGGAAGCTGTTACGCCATTCCCAAAAGGTAGGGCCTATCGCTTCCCTCCACCTGTGAAGTATCGGGCCTTTACCCACCAGACATGCCTTCCTGGCCAACAGACGCTCCCACCTCCCTTTCGGGTGGAGTGGTCCAAGTTGATTTAACACCACAAACGACACTGTCCAGCAGATCTGCTGCTGTAGAACCTTGCTCATATAGTTATCAATCTTTCTCCAATATAAGCGGATCTTCTGACATCCCCACCACATGTGTCCTAGGTCCGCCAAGGGGCAGGAACACTTTGGGCAGCCTCCCACATCCGTAAGACGGCACCACATTGCTCGTCTCGGAGAGAAATGTGCCCATATAAGGCATTTAAATTGCACTTCTCGCCATCGGGCGCCCTCCACCAAACCTCTAATCCTACCTAAGGTTCGGTTGATTGAGCCAGGGGGCACCACCAGGTTCAGCTCTCGAGCCCATAAAGCCTCTTCTGCACCATAGTCCGGCGGGCTACCATAGCCATCTATCCATCTCTTCAAATTTGCAATTGTGGGTGGCGTCTCCTCCCCCAGTGCAAACAACTCCAGTATCCGTGCCGATCGTTCCATCCGCAGCGCACCCTGCGGGAGTGAGGCTATATAATGAGAAAGCTGGGCGTAAGCAAAATAGTGTCGGCTACTCAACTCATATTCATTACACAAAGGGGTCTGTTTACTAAAGGCCGGTGTTGTGCGGTCCGCGGTACCGAGCGGGTGCCGTATAAGGAGTGGGCGTTCCGTCGTGAAGAACAGAAGCTGTGATTGACAGATGCGCTAAGGTGCGCGGCGCCCGTGTGGTTAGTGCCCTGTGACATTACGGCGTTTGATCTGTGCACATAGATCACACTGCTCACGGTTTTTGGGCTTCCACTATTGTGCTGCACATTGCTGACGGAAACGGTTTCTTTTCCCTGCACAGCACCTCTAACGCGAGTGTTTCACTGGCGGTAAATTTCTTTGCAGATTCGGGCACGCTCCTGTGCGGCGAGTCTCTCCCCTCCCACATTCCGCCCACTGACCCCGTCTCTCCGCCCCTAGGGGGCCTTCCTCCGCCCTCATTTCGCCTTGGCACGCCTCTTTCGCACATTACCGCCCCGCAAACGTGCGCGTTTTCGGCGCACGTGTGCGGGGCCCGTTAATGTGACCCGCACGTGTACGGGGCGTTTAAGAGCACTTAAATGCATCATTTTAGGGCGCTCAGGTGCGCCCCGTACAAGTGCGCCGTTTAGTAAACAGACCCCAAAGACTCAAGTGGTCTGCACTGCCCAAGTTGATCTATCACATGTCCAATATTCCGTATGCCCTGTCCCCTCCAAATCAAAAACACCAGCGTTTCTGATCCTGGGGTGAATCGATTATTCCCCTGTATTGGCAACCAACTCGAAATCTCCAGAAGCTCTCCCCAAAGTCTATTTAGGTGTTGCCATGTCCGCCGTGCCAGGTGAACTAGCTCACTGTCAATCACTCTACTATGTACATGTCTGCTTTCCAGGTGCAGAACCGCCAACAGGGTCTGCGGGGCCACAAAGGCCTCCTCCATAGCTCTTGAAGTATACACCTCCGTGTTCCCTAGCCAGTCTCCAATATGTCGTGCCTGGCATGCCAGGGCATATACCTGTAGATCAGGGATCCCAATCCCCCCCACGCTCCCATCCCCTTCGCAATCTGTGCAATGGTATCCGAGCCTGTGACCCTCTCCAGAGGAAACTCCGGATCTCCCAATCTATAGAGTTTAAGTCTCGCTTCAGTAGCCACACTGGGAGGGTCTGTAACCAGTAAAGCACACGTGGCAGGATCACCATCCCCAGTGCCGCCGCCTGGCCCAATAAAGACAGGGGCAGCGGGATCCATGCCTGGAGCTGCAAACGAGTCTGGTCAAGGACCCGCTCCAAATTTTTCCTATAGAGCTCTCTTGGCTCTCTAGTCAAGAGCACCCCCAAGTACACAAAAGAGTCACCTGCCCAGTTAAGTGGGAACCTCCCTCTCCATTGTCCCCGTAGTGTTCCCACCACATCTAAGGCCTCCGACTTATCCATATTAATATGGAGCCCGGCAAAGCTGCCAAAATGAGAGAATTCCTTTAATAAGCTAGGCAACGATGTCTGAGGAGACAGCAAATGTACTAGCAGGTCGTCTGCAAACGCAGCCAACTTAAACATGTGCCGCCCTATGTCTATACCTTGTATTGTTTTGGACGCCTCTATTTGTCTTACCAGAGGGTCTAGGGACAGCACAAAGAGCAGGGGTGATAAGGGGCAGCCTTGTCTCGTTCCCCTTTCCAGACTAAATTCCTCTGATAATACTCCATTACAGAGCACTCCCGCTGTAGGCTTCATATAGAGGAGCTCAACCATATTGCAAAAAGACGTCCCGAGTCCATATTGGGGCAACAGAAATTTGAGGTATGCCCAATTCACTTGATCGAAAGCCTTTTCCGCATGAAAACTAATCAAAAGCGATTGCAGCTTCCGTCCCCGTACCCACTCCAGCGAAGCCACGATTTTGCGTAAATTCCGCAACGCATATCGTCCCTTCACAAACCCCACCTGGGAATCATGCACTAGCTCCCCCAAAACCTGAGCCAGTCAGTCCGCCAGCACCTTGGCCAGTATTTTCACATCAAAATTCAGCAAAGAGATAGGCCGATAAGAAGCAGCCTGTGTATGGTCCTTCCCTGCCTTGGGTATCAATATAATATGTGTGTGGTTATCCCCCCACGTGAATCCCCCCAATCCACTCTCCTGCGGTACACTGCCACCAGAGAGGGGGCCAGCTCACCCCCCAAGAGCTTATAAAATTCTGCCCCAAGCCCGTCCAGGCCAGGCACTTTATAACAACTAGCCCTTTGGATAACTTGTTGGACCTCCTCCTCAGATACTGGTGTGTCTAATTGTGCCCGCTGGTCCGCCTCTAGTCTGGGCAACCGCACTTCTCTTAGGTATTCTTCCATGTCAATATGGGAGCTTGCCTTCCCTGAGTACAATCTTTGATAAAACGTCCGGAACACTTGAGCAATCACCTTACTTTCCTTGTGCATTTTCCCCTGATCGTCTCTCAGCGTCGCCACAGTGCAGGTCCCCCTGCTGCCTTTAAGGCATCTTGCCAATAGCTTTCTCGGCTTATCCCCATAACGATAGAGCTGATATCTGTAGTACAAGAACGATTTCTTGGCCCTTTGGTGTAACAGCTTGTTCAGGGCCGTTTGAGTCTCCCATAGTCTTCTTCAGTTCGCGCCGACAGGTGATTCGCTTGTCTCCTCCTCTCTCTGCCTACTTGCTGTTCAAGTCTAACAATCTGCTGCATCATCATTTTCCGCTTCCTCCCTACATATCCCATAATGTCCCCCCGCAAGACGACTTTCGCGGTTTTCCAGAAAAGCTCCAGGTTCTCCTGATGTTGAGCATTGTGGGCCGCAAACTCCTGCCACCTCTGCCTTATATAAGCGTGAAACTCAGTGTCTCTGTACAATTCCATTGGGAATTGCCAAATCCGAATCCGTGTATTCACATCATGCCATTCCATTTCCACCCAGATCAACGGATGATCAGAAATCTCTATAGGACCCAGCTGCGCATCTTCTACCTGGGCAAAAAGTCGTTCCGAGACCAACACATAGTCAATGCGGGCGCTCGACCCGTGTGCTCTCGACTGATGTGTGAAATCTCTTTCCAACGGGTGCAACAGCCACCAGGGGTCCACCACTCCTAACCTGCGCCTCAGACCCCGTAACACTCTAGCAGTCTGTGCCTGAGGTCTATCTCCACCTCCTCTAGATGTGTCTAGCTCAGCGTCCATGACTCCATTAAAATCGCCCACCAAAATCAGAGGAGCGTCCGGTAACTGCTCCACCTATGACCCCAAACTGGCATAGAGTGCCCGGTCTAGCACATTTGGGCTGTATAGGTTACCCAGCACCACAGGCTTCCCCTCCAGCAGCCCATACAGAAGCACAAATCTTCCCCTAGAGCCCACATACATGCTCTCCTGGACAAATCTAACTTGTTTGTGTATCAGAATGACCACTCCACCCTTCTTTCCCATCGCCGGAGCCCCCCAAACTTGCCCCACCCATTCCTTCTGTAATTTGAGATGTTCCTCAGCAGTCTGGTGGGTTTCCTGTAACATTGCAATATCACATTTTTGCCTCACCAAGGCCTGCAACACTTTATATCTCTTGATAGGGTTACCTATCCCACACACATTCCATGATATAATCTTCAGGTCACTGGGACTCAAACCATTCAGCAAGTCCGTTATCATGAGGGAGGACCCCCCCCCCCAGCCTGAGGCCCTCCCCCGCTGCTGTGTGTGTACCACAAACTTAACCCAAGAACCCCATTTAGGCTGCCTCCCTCCCTACCCACCCCCCTTACTCCCCGTCCCTCCCGAACTCTATCCCCGCTTCCTCCCCCGCCCTTCCCCACTCCCATCCTTGTCCCACTCTCTCACCCAACCCGCCATCTTACCTACTATTCTCTTCTCCCCTTCTCCTTTGTGTCACTAGGATGCATACGGTACCCCTCCACTCCTCCCTCCGTATCTGCTTCCTATGTCCCCATCTGAGTCCCTCTCCCCTCCCCCCCGCTCCCCAACCCGTCCTATTCCATCCCCACTCGTACCTTCACCGCCACTCCCCCATCTCTCCCCATAACCATAACTGTACAGAGTAGACCAACAAACAACAGAACACTTAACTTAACAAGTGGAGGAGTGGCCTAGTGGTTGGGGCAAGGTACTTCAGGCCGGAAGGTCGGGGTTTCAAATCCCACTAGAGGACAGCAACCTTGGGCTGGAAGGACTGGGGTTTCTAGTCCCACAGGTGCTCCTTGTGGTCTTGGGCAAGCCACTTAACCCTCCATAGCCCATGTTCCCTGTAAAATAGTTATCTCCAAGTTATAATGCCCTGTTCAGTGTAATTTCAGTTTGTTCAATGTAAAACACACTGATGCAGAATAGCACAGTATATAAGAGAATGTAAATAAATAAATAACTTCAGTTCAACAAACTTTGAGCATCTTGTGCCAGCTTCTGGATCTAGCACACCACTTCAATAGCAGCAGCATGGCCAGTTCTTACTCCAATGATGAGGTGTTACTCTTCTTATTCTCCCGCCTCAAGCGTTCTCCTGGACTCCGTGCTGTGCACCTGGTGCAACTGCTGTTCCCCGCCCAATCTCCTTTACGTATGGTGCTGCTGCCTTGGCTGATTCGAATGTTCTGCGTACTCCCCCATGAGCAAAAATCAGACAAGCAGGGTATTGCATTATAAACTTGATGTTGTTATCTATCAGCGTCTGACACAGGGGTCCGTATTCTCTTCTACGCTGACCCAAGGCTGCCGAATAGTTTTGCACTATCCGCAACTTAACATTGTTTTGGAGATCACTCCGATCCTCCTTACTGCTCGCAGCACTGTTTCTTTCTGCGGGGACCGTAGAAACTTCACCAGGACCATTCTAGGACGGGCGTCATTTGCTCTCCTGGGCCCTACACGATGTGCTCTCTCTATTTGCACTAAAGCTCCATCAGCTTCACCCTCCAAGATTTGTGTCACCAGCGCCTCCGGGTAGGGTTTTAAGTCCTTATCCTCTATGTTGTCCGGAACTCCTAGAAATCGCAGGTTGTTGAGGCAAGATCTGTTTTCCAGATCATCTAATTTGGCCTCCTGTCCCTGCAGCATTGTTCTCATATGGGCTACCTCTTGCTGCAGCTCTAGCACATGCTCCTACGCCTGCTCAATCCAGTGCTCTGCTTCCTGCATTCGACTACCCAAGGCCTCCACCGAAGCCTGAAGAAGGTCCATCCGGCCTTTCAGGTCTTAAAATTGTACAGATAGTGCCCCCGCCACTGCCATGGAGATCTCTTCTGCTAGCGCCGGTGTGGGTGCAGCTTTCGGCGGTGAAATCTGTTCCGCTGCTTTATTCTGCAGGGCTAGCTTCTCTCTTTTGCGGCACCCCCCCTTCGCTGCCACCGCCATGGCCTTCCCCTCCACTGGCATTCCGGCTCCTCTTCTTTCTGTGCCTGCTTGTGGCCTGCCCCAAAGGTCCTTCTCCCAGCGATTTCGCGCTCTTCTTACTGGCACCCGAGATCAGGGAAGCCTAGGCCTCCGGGTCGGCGACCTCCTGCCCTCCCGCCGGCACGGAAGAGCGGGGGGCTCAGATCTGTATTGTATTCGGCTCAGGAGAACAGGGAAGATGAAATCCCCAAATCAGCGGTTTCCCGCTCTGCTGCCGGCACAGAGGAGCGCAAGGCCCAAATCCTCACTTCGCCCAGCACAGGAGATCGAGGAGGCCCAGGTCTCCCAGTCTCTTGTCGGCACGCAGGATCGGGGAGGCCCAAGTCCCCTTTTCCTCCATTATGCGGCCCCGATGTTAATGCAGAGGAGCGGAGGGGAGTCCGGGGCCCAGACCCAGCAGTTTACATTAATTTCTCGACTTGTAGGAGCAGAGGGGCCCGGAGCTCAAGCGGCGTGCGTCCTCTCCTGCTCACTGCATCACGTGACTCCTTCATCAATGCTCATTAACATCTACATACAACCCATATGCAACATCATCAAGCACCACAAACTTCACTATCACATCTATGCTACGTGTTCCACCGCTTTGACCCGGTGAAAAGCGGGATATAAATGCAGTTAAATAAATAAATAAATAAAAATAAATAAATATGCTGACAATATTATGGTGTATGCTCCAATCAACCTACTAGCACTAGACACCACAACAATAACCAAATGCCTCGACGACATGAATGACTGGCTCATAGCCAACAACTTAAGTTTGGGGTTGGCCGGGGGTGCGCCACTACGCGGGGAGCAGAGGGAGGGGGGGGATAAAACTGAGGCAATGTTCCTCACCAGGAACCCCACCTTCATACCTCCACAAACTATCAGTATTCTAGACAAACACATAGTAGTCAAAGAAGAAGTTAAATATCTGGGCATCACACTAGACAGAGCTCTAAACCTGAAATCCCACATCACCAAAACCGCAAACAAGGCCTATCAACGATTGAAAACAATTAGACAAATCAAACCAATGCTCCGGTCAGGACCACTTCCACACAGTGTGCCAAGCACTCATTACACCACTGCTTGATTACGAAAACTCACTATATCAAGGCCTACCTCAGCAGACACTCCACTCACTACAGATGGTACAAAACACCACAGCATGCATCATTACAGACACACCAAGGACCGAGCAGATCACTCCCGTCCTACAGCAACTGCACTGGCTTCCAATGGTGACAAGAGCTAAATACAAAAAAACAATCATGATCATCTTCAAAGTCATCCACCATCTCTCAGCGGACGCACTCCAAAATGTTATAACAAGGGTTATCAGCAATAGACCAAGAAGAACCAATAACGACAACATGATCGGTACACCATCAGGCTATCACAAAACCAAACAACTTCAAAAGGAGCACCATCACTACTGGCACCCACACTATGGAACTCCCTCCCAACGAGCCTGAGAGCATTAGATGACCTCACAGAATTCCACAAAGACCTCAAAACATTTCTATTTATAGAAACATATGAGCATCCAGGCAACGCCCCATACCTAAACTGAAATACTACTTATGCTGCCAGCTAAGTACGCACCATCCTATCCACACACACAAGTTTATCATACCACATTATTAAATACCCTAATATTAAATGTAACCTTTAAATGCACTGTCTAAATGCTGTTATGTAACTGTACTGTCTAAATGTTTACACGTACCCTAATATTAAATGTAACCCTCCAATTGTAATGTGACGTGACGTGACCACCTTGATTGAAGGATAAGGTGGCATACAAATCTGTCTAAATAAATAAAATTGGAAAAGCCCACCAAAATCACCAATTCCTGACACTTTGTTGTGTCTGCCCGAAAACGTTTAATGAAAGCGAACTATAAAGCGACCAACAACCAGCACACGACACAACTAATACGGTAAGTGTATTCAGGTAAAGCCCGGGTGAATGGATATCACCCGGTATATAATACACTTCTAAGGTGTGTTGGGGCAGGGGCAGGAATGGGTGATTCTGAGAGGCAGGAGACCAGGTATGATGCCGGGCCTGTGGCGTCTCGTCGCGTGGCGCGGGTGACGGCCCCCTAGGGTACCCACAAACTATTGGCACGAAAACAAGCAGCGCCCCCAACACACCCGCAGGCAAGATTCCCGCAGGTAGGGAAAAAAGACAGGCAAAGGATCAGCAGTGGCGGCAAGCCCTCGGCAGACGACCTGCCGGCACGAGCTCTCTCCTATCGATGGGGCGAGTTGCTGGAGAGATGGAGCTAAGTGGGGCTGGCGATCTACCTCTGACCCCTCCATGATCTACAGGTAGATCGCGATCTACCTGTTGGACATGCCTGATATAGGAAATAGCAGCAACATTTCCCATGCCTTTTCATGTCATTCTTAAACTGAAACAGAAAAAAAACTCCAGAATTGTGCTTAATGCACACTTATTATATACACTGTTGCTCAGCAGTGTGTACTATAGATCTCTAATGTGCATTATTTATCAATATAGACACTTGAATAGTGCATGCTAGTGCACAATATTGCATTATTGAGAAATACTGCACACTATTTCCTCCCATCAAAAAAAAAAGACAACTTAAATAAAGTGAAAAATCCTGTAAATAACATGGGAATTAAACAAAACAAACATTTGTGGCCTACATACCTATACTAAATATAATCCTTTAAAATAAACCAGTTGTCTTTGCTATTTGGTGGGCTCTTTGAAAACCTGTCCTATAGAAGAATATAGACTAGATCCATAATAAAGAATTTTTGAGTTCTAGTACAACCCTTCAGGTGGTTTGATTTAAAAAGTGGTTTTAAAATTGTTAAGTTATCCTAAAGGACAATAAGATCCCTTTAAAAGAAATATAACTGGGTCATGGTAACTAATTATACCACAGTTGTTAACACTATATTCTCTTCTACAAAATTTCTAAGTGGTGTGTAAATGATTAAAGATATTCAGTCCACAGTATTTTTTCTCCTCTCACAAAAAGGTAATGAAGTCATCTTGGGGGATATTCATCTCTTTCTCTTGGAAATTTGCTTCTACACAATTTTTTTGTTTATTAATGATCTTGTACTGAAAATTAACCTTGGTGTGATTTATTTTGTGAATGGTAACAAGATCAAAACCAATAAATACAAAAAAATCTTTGCATACCAATACTTGTGCAGCTTTCTCCGTCTGGATTCAGTGTCCAGCCCTCATAACAGGAGCATTGTACAATATTTTTGTGCTGTTCACAAACGTGACTGCATTTACGATGTTCAGTACAATAATCAATCACATCACAGGTCTTGTTGTCTGTATTAAGGAACAATCCTGGGGGGCATGAACACTCAATTCCTCTTCCAGAGACCACAGTGCACTGATGGCTGCAGCCACCATTACTGAGAGAGCATTCATCTAAAAATAAAAAAATAATATAAAATAAAAAAAACAGACGTTAAGAGAGGTGAAATGTCAACCATTCTATATAGTTAGAAATGCTAAAATACAGTAAATACACACCCACACACAAATGGTCTCAGTACAAAATTGTAAAATGAAAGGATCATACTGGGGACAATTTTCAAACTGTCTGCACTTTAATCAAAACTTGCAGTGAGAAAGCATAGTTACTCACCTGTAATAGGTGATCTCTGGGAACAGCAGGAATTTAGTCTTCACATATGGGTATCGTCGGTACCGATGAAGCCTGCGTGGGAACGCTCCTCAGCGTCCAATAGGAAAGCTTTTGGGAGCATCCCACAGTGCCTGTGTGCTGCCTTCCCGCCTTTCCAACTGTCCCTCTCCAGTTCAATTTAAAGCTGAGACAAAAGAGAGAGGGAAATAGAGAAAGAGAGAGATAGAGAGATACAACTCCTAGGGGAGGTGGGTGGGTTGTGAAGACTAAATTCCTGCTGTTCACGGAGATCACCTGTAACTATGCTATCTCCAGGAACAAGCAGGTATGTAGTCTTCACATATGGGGACTCCCTAGCTGCAGATGCCAGGGAGAAAACCCCAGAAGTTGTGTGCCCTTGTGAAAGGGCTCCACTTCCCCCCAGGATCTCTGGCATCCTATCAGGGATGGTGGGTAGGAGTTGATTAAGTATGGAACAGGTGTTGAAGAACAGCCTTACCAAACAAGGCATCCCAGCGGGAGTCCTTGTCTAAGCAGTAATTGGCTGTGAAGGTATGAGCCGAAGCCCAAGTAGCTGCTCAGCAGATGTCGTCAATAGACACAGAGTGAAGATGAGCTATAGAGGCTACCATGGCTCTCACACTGTAAGCTGTGACATGGTCTTCCAGAGAAAGGTTTTTACTCTCCTAGGCAAAAGATATACACTGTGCAATCCAGTTGGACAGTGTTCTTTTGGAGAATGGAAGTCCCAAATGGCTAGGATCAAAAGCAACAAAGAGTTGAGAGGACTTCCTATGTTGCTTTGTCCTTTGTAAGTAAAAGGCCAGAGCCCCTTTACAGTCCAAAGTATGATGATTCCTTTCTGCATTTGAGGCATGAGACCTTGGGAAGAATACAGGAAGGTTTAAATGAAAAGGTGACACCACCTTTGGCATAAAATGTGGATGAGTCCTAAAGACTACCTTATCATGATGGAACCTTGTATAAGGAGGATCAGCCACTAATGCTTGCAATTCACTGATGCGACGTGCTGATGTGATTGCAATAAGAAATATGACCTTCCAGGAAAGGAATTTCAAGGAGGTAGTGGCTAATTTTATTTATTTATTTATTTATTTATTTATTTAACATCTCTTATATACCGCACTATTATCATCAGCGCGGTTTACATGGAACCAAACATATACATACAGAAAAACTGTAGTGCATTTTACAAGTAACAGGAATTTGAACTTGGTAATAAAGGGAAACTATGTACATTATGTAACTATATACAGTAGTCTATACACATTAGTCACAGTTGAAGTTGTCTTGACCTGAGTATGGATGTAGTATTTCTCTTGTGCAAAACTAAATTGGGAAATAGCTTAAGAAGAGGTGGTGTTTGAGACTTTTTCTGAATTGTGTTAGGCTGGTTATGGCTCTCAGTTCTGGTGGGAGTGCATTCAAGCTATTGGGGCATGAATGCTGAAGGCTCTTTTAGATGTTTCCTTAGTGTATCTGACTGTTTGTCTTGGGATTGTTAATGAGTTTATAGCAGTTGATCTTCTGGATCTATTGGGAGTCTGTGTGTGTAAAAGGTTGGTGATCGTTGATGGTGCTTGATTGTTTAGGCTTTGAAAGTAATGATTAGTATCTTGTAGTGGATTCTTGCGTTGGTTGGTAACCAGTGGAGTCTTTTTAGAATTGGGGTTATGTGGTCTGTCTTTGATATTCCTTCGATATTCCTAATGGTTCAAAAGGCAGTTTCATAAGCTGCCCAAGAACCAAATTAAAGTCCCATGCCACCGGTGGTGGATTAATGGGAGGCTTAGTTAAAAGAAGGCCTCTCATAAATCTCGCTGTGAGAGGATGAGAGGAAATAGGTTGCCCATTTAGAGGCTTGAAAGAAGCTGCAATAGCACTCAAATGAACTCACTCAACTGGTCTTAAGCCCTGCATTAGACAAATGAAGGAGATACTCCAGTAATGATTCCAGAGGTATCGCAAGAGGGTCAAGACCCTTCTGCGAGCACCATATGGTAAACCTTTTCCACTTGAAAGCATAAGAGCGTCTTGTGGAAGGCTTCATGGAAGCATAAAAGATATCTTTTACCTGCTGAGAAAGGTTAAGACTGTGAAGTTCTAGGCTTTCAGCAACCAGGCCCTGAGATGCAGTGACTGGGTATTGGGATGCCACAGCATCCCGTCCTCCTGAGAAAGGAGATCTGGAGCAGATCCTAACTCCTGAGGCGGAGCTTGAGAGAGATGTAGAAGCAGAGGGTACCACATTTGGGGTGGCCAATGTGGAGCTATGAGAATCATATGACCTCTGTCTCTCTGAAGCTTGAACAGGGTTTTGGGAATTAGGGGAATGGGTGGAAAAGCATACAGGAAGTCCTGGCCCCAATGGAGGGGGAAAGCATCCCTGGCCTGGCAACCCTGAGCCAGAATTCTGGAACAGAACCAGGGAAGTTTGGCATTCAGCGGACTTGCGAAGAGGTCTATGTCCGGGGTTCCCCAAATTTGGAAAATTTTGGCCACCTGGTCTGCATGGAGAGACCATTCGTGTGGAAGCTGCACTCGACTGAGTCTGTCTGCCCAAGAGTTTTGAATGCCTGGAAGATACACCGCAAGGAGATTAATCTGATGCTGTCTGGCGAGGGCCCATACTCGCAAAGCTTTGTTGCACAGCGACAGAGAGCCTGTTCCGTCCTGCTTGTTCACATAGAACATGGCTACTTGATTGTCCATTTGAACTAGGACTGTCTTGTAGCTGAGCTGGGTGTGGAATACTCAAAGAGCAAAGAAGACTGCTCTGAATTCCAGGAGATTGATGTTTAGATAGGCCTCCTGTGGAGTCCAGGTACCCTGGGTAGAGAGGCATTGCAGGTGGGCTCCCCAACCCACCTGTGAAGCATCTGTTGTTAGAGTGGCCTGGGGTGGGGGTTGCTGAAAAGGAGACCCCACCAAAAGGTTCTGGGGTGACTGCCACTATTGGAGGGACAAAATAAGGCGATCTGAGTTTCCTATTTTGTCTGACAGGCAACCTGACGCCTGAGCCCACTGAGTGGATAAAGTCCACTGGGCTGCCCTCATGGAGGCGAGCATAAGGAACCACATGCACGGTGGATGCTATGTGGCCTAGCAACTGGAACATTTCTCAAGCAGTGAGGTGAGGTTTTAACACTGCTTGGGAAGCTAACTGCACAACGCGAAGGCAGCTGGCCTGTGGAAGGTAGGCCCTTGTCTTTCTGGTATCCAGCAGAGCTCCTATAAACTCTAGAGATTGAGTGGGAGCAAGGTTGGATTTTGGGAAGTTTATGACAAGTCCCAAATACTGAAGGATGCGCATTGTGCGAGAGAGATCAACCCTGTCCTCTGGTTCTGAAGGGGCTCGAATGAGCCAGTCGTCTAAGTAAGGGAAGACGAATATTCCTAGGGTACGAAGAAATGCTGCCACTATAGCCATGCATTTTGTGAACACCCTTGGTGCTGAGGCCAGGCCAAAAGGAAGAACACTGTATTGGTAGTGCTTTCCTTGAAATAGGAAGCGAAGGAAATTTCAATGAGTTGGATGGATGAGAACATGAGTGTATGCATCCTTAAGATCTAGAGAACAAAGCCAATCCTGACTCTGAAGGTATAGCAGCAGAGTTCCTAGAGAAATCATTTTGAATTTCTCTTTGAACAGAAATTTGTTCAATTCTCTGAAGTCTAAAATGGGTCTGTGTCCTCCTGTTTTCTTTGGAATAAGGAAATAGGGGGAGTAGAACCCTGTACCCCGTTGTAGAATGGGTACCTCTTCTATTGCCCCTTGGGCAAGAAGCACAGTGACCTCTTGACCTAACTGGTTGTTGAGAGAGGTCTGAGAATTGAACTGTCTTACCATTGTAGGAGGGGGCATGCTGAGGAAATGAAGCTTGTACCACTCTCTTACAATAGACAGAGTCCAATTTTCTGCTGTTATCTGACCCCTTCTGGGGCAAAATGACATAACCTTCCTGGAATGGTGGAGGGTTCTGGACCATTCAGGGCCAGGAAAACAAAGTTCTCTAGATAGGAGTCAAAGCCCCTGTGGAGGCTGAGTCTGCTGAGCCGGATGAGGCTTAGCAGCTTTTGTTTTTCTTTGCCTAGGTTGTTGCTGCTGTCCCTTTTGGGAAGACTGACCCAAACGATGCCCCTGCTGGGTATAGGACGGATAAAACTTCTTCTTCTTACTGAAGAATGGCATCTTGTAGGATTTTTTCCTTGCAGGATCAGCTGTAGATTTAGACAATCTATCCAAGGTGATATTGTCAGCATCTATAGCTTTTTCCTGCCAATTCTTGCCAAAGAGATTTTCTCCTGTGCAAGGAATATTCCCTAGTTTATCCTGTACCCAAAGGTCCAAGTCAGATGCCTGGAGCCAGGCAATCCTACGTGCACCTATGGCAATAGCAGAGGTTCTGCTTATGCACTCAAAGCAGTCAAAGGCTGCACAGTTCACAAACTTGGAAACATCCTGAGCATGTTTGACAAGGGCGAGGTAATCCTGTCTCTTATCAGGAAGGAGAGGGCTCATAAGCTCTAAATCTCATGTGACCTCCTTAAGGAACATTCCCATATTTAAGATATAGGAACTGATCCTAGCAGAAAGCATGGAAGCCTGGAAGGTTCGACATCCAAAGGCATCAAGAGTCCTACACTCACGTCCTGGAGGATTAGATGCATGCCTTTTTGCACTTTTGATCCTTCTCATAGCCGATTCCACCACCATGGAATGGTGTGGTAGCTGAGTCTTCTGAAACCCAGGACAAGGAGGAACTCAATACATGATGTCGAGTCTTCGAGAGTGAGGAGATGTGGTTAGAGGTTTTTCCTACATCCTTAACATGAGATCATGCAAGATCTCATGAATAGGCAAGGTAGCTGCCTCCTTGTGAGCTTTAGGGTATTGTAGGATTTCCAATTCCTTTGCCCTTGGCTCTTTTTCAGGAGCCACTGTAATGGAAAGACCTCGAGCCACATCTCGGATAAAATCCTGAAAGGACATATCCTCTGGTGGAGACATCCTACGCTGAGGAGAAGAATCCTCAGGAAGAAGTACTCTGGTATCGGCAGAGCTTTCAGAGTCTTCAGACTCATCTGAGGAGTCAAAGTACCTCCGAACTGGGTGATCGTGCAAGGCATGGTACCGGTACCGATCGAAATCGGCATCGGAGGGGTCCGGTACCGACTTGTCGATACCGGATGGATAAGCATGACTCGGTCCCGGCAGAATACCTGCCGATGTTGGTGCAGTCGATATCGGTACCGGAGTCGGTGCTGGTACCGGCTGAATTGCCTGAAACGGTTTCAAGGGCATCGAGGCCGTGAGAAGAGCCGCCAGACTGCGTTTAATAGCCAAGAATCTCTGGTCTATCAATGCTGCTGATGCTTGGGTATCGGTACCGGATGAAGCAGCCGGTACCCCAGAGCATGGCACCAGTAGTTCTGCCGAGGTTGAGGCCTCGAGAACATCCCGGAGTGCATTGGAAGCTGAAGCCTCCCGCCGGGGCAATTTTGCCGGTGAAAGTCCCTCAAGGGCAATGCCAGAGGCATCTCGATGCTTAGAGGGAGATCTACCCTTTGAGGACCGGCTAGATTTATGTTTAGTTACCTGAGATCCATGGGAGGAAGACAAAGCCCTGGAAGACGTCGATGCCACAGAGGCTGCATCGGAGGGAAAAAGGGTGCTAAGTTTAGCAGCTCGGTTCTGCCGACCCCTTTCGACATCATCCCACAGGCAACACACTCTGAAATAGAGTGGTCAGGACCTAAACATTTGAGGCACCGCTCATGGGTGTCGGTGACGGAGATGGTACCGCCACGCTTGGAACACCTTTTAAAAGCCGAAGCGTGTTTTTCCATTTTAAAGGAAAATGTTGGGCCTAGTGCCCAAAATGGCACGTGGCACCTGAGGAGAAAATACCTGGAAAAGACTCCAGAAGAAAGGGGGTTTTTTTTGGGGGGGGGGGGTGGAAAAAAAGAAAGAAGAACCGGCGGTACCAATATAGCATCGAAGGAAGGCAGACGCGACCACAAAAAAGAAGAATAAAAGGGAATTAATTTCTGCGGTGACAGGATGTGCGACCTGTCGGCTCCGCGGAAAACGAAGAACTGGAGAGGGACAGTTGGGAAAGGCGGGAAGGTAGCACGCAGGCGCAGTGGGATGCTCCCAAAAGCTTTCCTATTAGACGCTGGGGAGCGTTCCCGCACAGGCTCCGTCGGTACCGACGATACCCACATTCCTGCTTGTTCCTGGAGATTAAAAATATACTTTTCCTTTGAGACTTACCATCTATATAAACTATACTTGATTTTTCCAGGTCAGAGCATATCACTCCAGTACTAAGACACTTGCATTGGTTACCAATTGTGATGCACATAAAATATAAGGCCCTGCTCATGACACTTAAAATCCTACACAAGATGTCTACAGACTGTTTCTTAACCATCATTCACTGGACACCCGATAATAGGCAAAGGCGACAAAGTATGTGCAACACCCTCATAAATCCTGCAGCAAGAACAAAAAGCTACCAGACAACCGGTAATAGAGTGTTTTCATTGTATGCCGCCACCCTTTGGAACATGTTGCCTGACCCACTCCAATCCACATCTGACCTCTCAAGCTTTCGCAGGTCTCTTAAAACACACTTCTTCCAGCAATACTATGACAACATTCCCTAAGAAGAATAACTACTGCCTCGACTGAACTGCTTAAAGGCCCACCAATTAGCCCCTCGCCCATTTTTGCCTCCTTAGAATTCAATTGTTAAATATTTAGTTTGCCCTGTTGAATTATCCAAATTATCACTTCTGTTCTATGAAACTATATTGTTCATTGTTTTATGTAAACCGTTCTCACTGTGAAATAGAACGGTATAAATTCAGTTAAATGAATAGATTCATTTGTCTGAGGTTGTATTTTTTCTGAAAAAG
Source organism: Ichthyophis bannanicus (assembly GCA_033557465.1). NCBI lineage: Eukaryota > Metazoa > Chordata > Amphibia > Gymnophiona > Ichthyophiidae > Ichthyophis > Ichthyophis bannanicus. The sequence continues at coordinate 726,790,987 of CM066036.1, read as the reverse complement.
TGCATGAGAGGAACATAAAAATTCATCCATATATATACTTTTCCTTTGCAAACTAAACCAGTACCCGGTAATGCTTCGCTAACAACATTTTCAAGACTCTGTTCAGCTATTTAAACATCTATGATTCTAATGCAAATTGTACCCATGAGGCTCCCTCATATACTGTGTCTGCCGAGACCTACTACATACACTTTTCATCAGAGAATAAGGTGTGCCTGCTGCTTCTGAATTTATTATTTATTAAGATTTCCACTTATACATACACCAAAGATTAAAAAAGAAACAATTTCCATAGAAAACAAAACATTGTGCAATAAACATAAAACGAAATATCAGGAACAAAAGCACTTATTTTAACAATAAAAAAATACATAGGCAAATCCTGCTCCGTAGTCCACGGCACGAGGAGTAGTCCACTAGGCTGCAAAGTCCATATAACAAAAACATTACAGTCAAACTACAGCAGTTCAAGCACATCCAATAATAAACAATATAAATAAAAAGCAAACTGAACATTCAGGAGTTAACAAACCTCACTCGGCCTACTGTTAAGGAAGTTTTCCAATTACACGGGGTCCATATACACATACCGAACCCCTTCAAAGGCAACTAAATACTTACAAGGACATCTAAAAAAAAAAGATCCCTCCTGCAGACAGTATTCTAGGCTTCATCTGCAGGAAGGTCTTCCTCTGTTTTTATGTAATATGCGACACATCCAGAATACAGAAACATTTTGTCCACAGAAGAGATGATCTCTACTGGAAAATAAGATTTCAAGTACAAAATGTTATCCGCTTCTGTAGTCAGGGTAAGAAGCAATGATGACATCCTCCAAAGTCTCCAAAAATTGTTTAAATCCATAAATGATGAAGCCTTGTCCACTTGAGCCACCTCGCCATCCTGAGTCACTGAACGGGTAGGAAGGTAATATAATTAAAAAAGCATTATTTTTTCAAGTTCAGAAATTAACACCACCTCCCTGCAATATAGTGCCTTGCAAAAGTATTCATCCCCTTGGTTTTTGTCCTGGTTTGTCGCATTACGTACAACCTGGAATGAAAATGGAGATTCATTTGGATGTTAGGTAATGGACCTACAATAACAATATAGTCCAAATTGGTGAAGTGAAATGACAATAAAATACCTTGTATATATAAAACAACAACTAAAGACTGAAAAGTTGTGAGTGCATATGTATTCACCCCTTTTGCTATAAAATCCTTTAATAAGATTTGGTCCAACCAATTAACCTCAGAAATCACATAATTAGTTGAATTAGGGTTCACCTGTGTGTAATTAGTGTCACATGATACCTGTATAAATATACGTGTTCTGAAAGGCCTCTGACTCTGCAACACCACTAAGCAAGCAACATAAAGGCCAAGGAGCACTCCATACAGGTCAGAGACAAAGTTGTGGAGAAGTATAAATCACAGTTGCATTACAAAAAAAATCCCAAATTCTGAATATCACACAGAGCACCATTAAATCCATTATAACAAAATAGAAAGAATATGGCACCATTACAAACCTGACAAGGACGCCCACCAAAACTCACAGACTGGGCAAGGAGGGAATTAATCAGAGATGCTACAAAGACACCAAGGATAACACTGAAGGAGCTGCCAAGATTCACAGCAGAGATGGGAGTATCTGTCCCTAGGACCACTGTAAGCCATACAATCCACAGAATGGGGCTTTATGGAAGAGTGGCCAGAAAAAAGCCATTGCTTAAAGAAAGAAATAAGAAAACACATTTGGAGTTTGCATAACAGCATGTGGCAGACACCCCAAACACATGGAAGAAGGTTCTCTGCTCAGATGCAACGAAAATTGAACTTTTTGGCCATCATGGGAAACGCCATGTGTGGTGCAAACCCAACACTTCCCATCTCCCCAAGAACACCATTCCCACAGTGAAACATGGTGGTGGCAGCATCATGCTGTGGGGATGTTTTTCATTGGCAGGAACAGGAAAACTGGTCAGGATTGAAGGAACGATGGATTGCACTAAATACAGGGTAATTCTTTGAGGAAAACCTGTTTCAGTCTGCCAGAGATTTGAGACTGGGACAAAGGTTCAATTTCAGCAGGACAATGACCCTAAACATATTGCTAAAGATGGTTTAAAGGGAAACATTGAAATGTCTTGGAATGGCTTAGTCAAAGCCCAGACCTCAATCCAATTGAGAATCTGTGGCATTACTTGAAGATTGCTGTACACCAATTCAACCCATCTAACTTTAAGGAGTTGGAGCAGTTTTGCCTTAAGGAATGGGTGAAAATCCCAGTGGCTAGATGTGCTAAGCTAATAGAGACATACCCCAGGAGACTTGCAGCTGTAATTGCAGCAAAAGGTGGCTCTACAACATATTGACTTTGGGGGGTGACTACATATGCACACACTTTCAGGTTTTTTTTTTGTCTTAATTATTGTTTGTGTCACAATAAAGGATATTTTGCACCTTCAAAGTTGTAGGCTTGTTGTGTATATCACATTGTGCTAGCCCCCAAAACTCTATTTTAATTCCCGGTTGTAATGCGACAAAACAGGATAAATACGTTTGCAATGCACTGTATCTATGAAAAAACATTAAAGGAGATAACAGGCGGATAATTGGGAAATTTAAACCGGAGACTTTTTGCACAAAGAGTATTTTCCAGAAAATAATAATTTTTCACTACCAGCGATCCCACAGGCTGGAGAGAGCCCACTCGCTCCTCCAGGCTGTCGAGCCGCTGGGTAACCTAAGAAATTTTTACATTCACAACCTGACTCCCAGAAACCACTTGCTCAGAAAATGCAATAGTTTGTTCCATAAAACCCTGAAGGAGAGAGTTCATTTTCAATACCTCTCTCCATATGTCTGCCAATGTAACCTCCCCAACAAAAGGCTGGTATTCTTTGAAAGCTATGGGGAGAGAAGATGAAGAGACAAGAATGAGATAGGAGCAGGAGCGAACTGCGATATTTTCTTCATTGTCCGAAAGAAATCTATAATGGTAAAAACAATCGCCCCATAGCTTTCAAAGAATACCATTAATGGGCTAGTATTATCTACAGAGGTACCAAACTTATAATTTTTTATTAAAATATAATTATATCATATCCTTTATATGTTTATTATTATTATTTATCAGTTTTAACTTTGATTTTTTTATGTTGATGTGTTATCAGTTTAGAATGTCATCTATGATATTATACATTTATATATTTGACGTTTTTTTAACATTTGTTCATGTGTATTTGATTCTTATGTTTTTTATTTTATCTTTTTAATGTATTATGGATTATTATTATTATTATTTATATGTTTTTATTATTTATTATTTTGTAATAATCTGGTTTATTTATAATTGTAGTATGCCGAATAACCCCTGAGGAAGTTTTTGAACGAAACACGGCCTGTGTCAGGTCTTTCTGGCGGTTTCCCCTGTATTTATGGTATAATAAAATAGCTCTGTTCCTTCTACACCACATTTTTGGACTGGTTTATTTATTTCACATAGTTTTGTGGATTTTGGTGGCCGATCTGAGCCATACAGGCCAGCACAACCCACCTCAGCCCAAGGGTGCATAATCTGATATCCACTGTGCTGTAACGCCTACCGGGCCATCTGCTGATTTACCTTTACCAAACCCCTGGACCACCTCCACTGGGACTGGAAAGATGGCCTCAGAATAATGTCTGACAAACAGATGATTACTCCCGGGCACATGGAGTATAAAACAGTAAAGTCCCATTGTGCCGCTTGGATGAGCTGTTTGCAGATCCAAGCGGAGAGATAGTTGCCTCCCAGGTGAACCGCAATTCCTGTTGGGCATTGGAGGACATGGGCATGGTGCCAAAGAACATGGATAAGTCTGCACCAGTGCATCTCTCTCTCTTTGAGCCACTCCAGCAACAACCCCGAGGATGCCAGACCAAAATATGCTCCCAATAGCCATGATGCAGCATATGCCTGCCAACCCAATATTCAAACGTATGTCCCAGCAACCATCACTGTTGAGGACATCGGCCGTCATCTGAAAGAAGAACAGAATAGTTACTCAAACTCCCCCCACAGTGGGTGATCCCAATTCCTACTCCTGTTGTCAGCGGATGTATCTGGCAAAGGCCCCAGACTGCCACTTGCCAATCCCCTGTATCACCAACTCCCCCAGAATTGTTTCTGCCGCACTGGTAGCCACTCCAATTCAAAAGGAGCGAGAAGCAAATTGCTGCTCATCGCACCCCAAGAACCTCGGCACTTTGTGCAACACTGCTGAAAACTGAAATCTAGTCAGCGGCTTGGAATTAGCACGAACGAACAGGCAACCACTCCCGGTCGGCCGCCAGTCCAAATAAATTCTCAAGTCCCACACTGGGTACATAACCAAATGCCCAACCCCGCACCACACCACCCATGCTCCTTTTCCTGCTTGATATGAAGACGCAAAGTTGATCGCCTCCCATCCACACGTATTCTATAGTCATGCCCCCCACAGAACCCTTCCAAGCAGAAGAGGTGACCAGCTTGCTCACAGAAAATGCTCCAAAAAGGTGATGCTGTATAGGGTTGTACCGAGCGTGAATTGCGCCCTACAAATTGGACATGCGTCCCCCGCCCATCCATCTACCCACTTTCTGGACAGAAACGGGAGAGAAGATGCGCACCAGATGTACAAGTCGCCGGCACGCTAAGCAGATCTGTCTCTCCCTGCTCTGATGCCGCATCAGAGGATGGAGGGATCAGACCCACTTAGCGTGCCGCAAGAAGGCCTAAGGGGTGCATTTCAGCTGTTTGCCATTGCCTGCCGCCGCTAAGAGAAGTAAAAGTGGCGGAAGCAGGAAACAGCAAACAGCTGAAATGCGCCCCTTAAGCCTTTGCGCCCTGTGTGGCCGCACCGCTCGCACAGGGTTAGGTGTGGTCCTGATGCTGTATACCGCCCTTAACAGATCTACCTCAAATGGGGGTATTCTACCACAAACGAAACAGAAGGTCATGGGAGATGGGCCATCTATCATCCTCCGGCATCAGGCAGCCCCACTCCTAACCCAGAAACAACTACCAAACCATGAAGGTGGTCATAGAGTTGCCCAACTTGCCACCTTACTGAAAAAGGAAAACCCCATTAAGCTCAGCCTCATTGCTGTTTTAGACATGCCTACCCCCTTCGCCTGCACAATGAACATGCCTAGCAGCTTCTCCGGATCCCTCTCTCCTTTCCACCCATTACTTACCAGGAATTCAGCCACCTCTGGTAAGCTGTCCGCATAGTAGGAGATACAGAGGATCACAATAAGGCCACTACATCTGGGTTCCAAGCTGCCAGAGATTCTGGGGCACTACTGTTGCCACGGCATCCACTCCTGGCCCCAGACTTCAGAACTGGGACCACTGAAGGTGGGAAAGAGAATCAGCAATGCGATTCTCAACCCCTGACACATGACAGAGTAATTTACCTAGTTTCACGTAACTCTACATATAGCTGCATTTAGTTGCTTTGTACATAGTTCTCATGTTCACTGTTTCACTGATCAAGAAACCTGTTTAATGTATATCCAAGTTTATTTTACCTGTTCATTGTAAGCACAGATCATTTATTTGTGACGTGTGGTTTTTGTGTTCATTGTAAACCGCACTGATGTCGAATAGCGCGGTAGAAAAGAAACTGTAAATAAATAAATAAATAAAAATGTTACTTCTGGTTATGGTACAAACTCTGAACTGTCTAATCCTTCTGAAACTGAATGTGAAAGAAAAGATGAACTGAGTGATTGGTCACTGGCAGGAGAGGATGACAGGGAAAGCAGACAACGTGACAGCAGGCGATGTCCCGGAGGAAGAGGGTGAAGTGGTTCTGGGGGTCGAGGGCGTGGTGGGTCCCGTGGTGGCAAGTCTTCTATCAGCTCTGGTAGAATTTATTGATCTGTGTTAGCATTCATTTTTGCTAAAGAAAACTGATGTTTGCATGCATATTATTGTAAGAGAGACTGTAAATTGGAAACAGTTCCATAGGACATTTATTTATTTATTTTTACTATATTTATAGACCACTTATCAAATCTTGCAGTTTTCAAAACAGCATTCATAATTATATATATAGTTGGGGGTCACTGAGCCCATGGAAATGGAAGGGCTATGGACACTTAACGTGAATTCATTTTGTTGCTGCATGTCGGGACCTTTAGTAAACATACACCTTGATAAATAAAAATACATCAAGGTGTATGTTTACTAAGGGTTTTGACATGCAGTAATGGAGTGGGCATGTGTTGGGTGTCCATGGCCTTTTTATTTCTATGGGCTTTGTGACCCTTAACGCATGTTAATTTCATTATCATATATTAACCTTTAGTAAACGCCCTCCCGATGGAAGTGGTGGGGGCAAACACGGTGACGGAATTCAAAATGGCTTGGGACAGACACAATGGATCCCTTTACAGCAACAGGATAAAATCAAAATAAACTGAACCATCTAAATTCTCAACAAATAAGGGTGTTCTACATGGAGTGGTGGGTTCACCTCTGAACAAAGACATGGGGAGGGGTGGCCTGCATGGAGAGGCAGGTGCAACTACTCTTGCCATCATACTGGGCAGACTAGATGTACCATACTGGTCTTTATCTGCCATCATTTACTATGTTACTATGTTGTGCTCTCGCTGTCACATTCAGCCAGAGTCAATGCAGAATGAAAGCATACATCAAAACTGTGACCCGCAAACACCTGGGAGAATGTTGATTAATAATCTTCACTGCCGCTGCATTGGCACACCAGAACACTACTCAGAAATTCTGCAAATGATCCGGTCACACTGCAAGGGCAACCAGTAAAGGAAACAGCTCAAGGAAGGCCGCATTGCGCATCAGCCCTGAAGAATGCAACTCTTATGGCCAGGGCTTAGCGCACCAAGCTCCTTAAAAGTAGAGGCCAAACTACCAGCCGCATCTGAAAAAAACTGCAAGTCAGCATTAGACACTTCTTCCTGCTGGAGGACCAATGTACCATTTTACTCCATCAAAAAGGAATCCCAAACACTCAAATCCTCTCCCATGCCCGCAGACATGAGTATGTGATGGTGAAGCTTCTCCACACTTGACATTGCTAGTGACAGTCGCCGAGAAAGAAAGCCAACTCATCGGGATCACTCAGCATGCAAAATTCAAGCATCCCACTAAGGATTGCATCACCTTCACTAATACCTTGCGTGCCATCACCATGAATGTGACCAACTCTCGCAGATTAGCCACTTTCTCCTGGGGCAAACAGGCTATGAGCTCAAGCATGTATAACTCAATGTGAGGTAAGTCACTGGACCGTCAGAATTACTTCTGCTAAGGGAACCCCAAAATTCCCAGGCCACCGCCATAAACTCACTCAAAAGCAGCTACACATCCCTGCATGATGCGGTCCAACAAATAAAAAAGTCATCCAGATAGTGAACTACATTCATCAAAACTACGCGTTGTGTCAACACCCAATGCAGGAAGCTACTGAATTGCTCAAAATATATGCAGGAGATGGCACGCCCCATGGGCATGCATTATCAAAGTAATAACAGTCATCAAAAGCAAAGCCAAGCAGAAGAAAAGTCGAGGGGTGTACCAGAAGGAAATGAAATGCTGACTCAATATCAACTTTGGCCAACAATGCCCAGTGTCTACACTTCTGTATGAGCACTATGACAGAGTCAAATGAAGCATAATGCACAGCATATAATTCCAGAGGCAAATGATCATTAATGGACTCCCCCAGCGGGACAAACAAGTTGTGAATCAGCCGGAACTTCCCCTGCTTCTTTTAGGGATCACTCCTAACAAGGAACCGGCAAAAGGCATGAATGGTGGTTCCTGAAAAGGCCCCACTATTCTGCCCGTATCACACTTTGCCTGAAGCTTAACTCGCCACCACCTCAAGAAAGCGCCAGACGGACAACGCATTTTTTGCTCTTACTGACTACAGAACCCCCTGAAAAGGTATCATGAATTCCTTATTTAATCCTTCAAGTAAAGCCAATCTCTCCCCCTTCCTGCCATATTGCAGTAGCCATGGGCGCATGGACTCCATCTTCACTGGTGTGAGAGCTTGTTGCCACAGCACAGTATCACTTATTCATGCTGAGGGCCCCTGCCATCACTTTATTTATTTAACCAGTTGTGATATACCATTTTTCTACCAGTCAAAACGATGAGCAGTTTGGCTGCCCCCATATATTGAACATGTGTGGAGGAACTTGAAGTCTGGGAAGGGGCATGCTGCCTTGTTGAATTGCTAGCAAATGTCGCCGACACCCTGTCCTGCCTTTGCCAGTGGGGCATTTCCTCCTTAGGGACGAAAGGAATAGCTGCACTAGCAGTATTATGAGATTACCACTAAGGGGCAGGTTTACTAAGTTGGGCCAATGGTTAGCATGCACTATATGTAACTAGGCCTCATTGAAAAACGTGGGACCTAGTTACAAACAATGCATGTTATTAGCCCATTTAAGGACTTATTCCATCCTGGACGTCCAGCCCCTCTGTACGTCTGGTCTGAGCTGGACATAGAGAGGGGCTCGCAATTCTGATCCCGCGGGGCACATCTAGCCCCGCAGGATCAGAACCGCAAACAGGCCTATACGTGCAGGCCTGGGCTGCGATTCAGCCTGGCCTGCATGTACAGGCCTGATCACAGCTAACTCAATCAGGGCTCTACAATGGAATCGCGGCGCCATGGCGTCCAGTTGCCATGGCACCGCAGATCCATTGTAAGGCCGTGATCCCGGCCACCAGACTTCAAAGGTGATTTTGCCGCAGCCCGACCCCCTATCTGGCCTCCTAAGGCCAGGGCTGGGCTGCGGGGAATGTCCTCAGGCCCCCACTGCCCCATCTGAACCCCGGGCCCGAAAAAGAAAAAAAAACGTCCAGGGAAGTTATTCCACCTTGGAGGTGGAATAACTTCCACACACAAGTCACTGTCCCTGGACATACAGGGCTGACATTAGAATTGGCCCTATACGTCCAGGGCTGGCAACTGCCCACAGTCCGCCCAGACTCTGCCTCCGAGCCACCCTTTCCCCGCCCAACAGAAAGCAGAAAGTACCTATTTTGGCACTATTTTCTGAAGATACATAAGCTCCTATTTTACATTATAAAATACTAACTCAAACCCAGCAGCAATAGTGACTACATTCAAGGCACTGACATTATTCCTCCTCAAGAGATGGTGTAAATGTCAATATGTACTTTACATGCATAAAGTGAATCAGCATATGCTCTACTAAAATTCTACCAGTTACACTGCTCTAACTTTTAGGCATGACCTAATTTCATAAGAACCCATTTACGCATATATAAACTGTGTGATAAATGCATGGACTGATGCTGGGCATGCCCCAACAATTACCACACAGGTTTTGCAGTTATCTGCAAAATGCCACCTTGCTTTAGGTAAATGGGCCCCATAGCTTCAAAGGGGTTTCTCAGTTCCTATGCCAAAAGCAAAATTCATTTCAAAAAGCAAAGATAATTTATATTTCCAAGTTTCCATCAGAGAGATAAGCAAAAATACTTTGCAAACATTAAACAGATTTCATGGTAACACATATGAGCATGATATACCACAGATATCGTCTTCATCAGATCCATCTGGGCAATCTCTTCTCCCATTGCAAAGCTTCTCAGGCTGCAGGCAGATGGACGTATCATTAACACAAGGGTATTTTGGCGGTCCACACATATAACCTTCACAATTATCCTCGTCAGAATGGTCCTCACAATCAATGTCTCCATCACATACCCAAGATTTGCTAATGCATCTCCCTTAGAAAAGAAATGACAAATGCATAAGAAGAACGAATATTTCCAGTATCTTAAAAGTAATCTTTTGCCCAATAAGAACTTTCTTCTGAATACATTTTACCTAGAATTGTAAACTGGACGCAGGTCAATGTCTGTTTTCATAAAAATTCAGTAATCACGTAAAGGTCCAAACATCTGAGAATAGTGAACAAATGGCATTTTTGCCTAAACTCAAAAATATATTCCCAGTGGCTCAGGAGATATTCTGAATGTCTTAGTATACATAGTAAAAGTTAAAGTTTTAGATTATATTTTGACATCTATATAAATATAGGTCAAACAAAAAGGGTTAGGGCCATAATTCAATGAGATGCTAAATGCATAAAGGTATCTGTATGTGGATAGCTGTTTACTTATAGTCAGTCACCTTATATATATATATATATATATATATATTAGACTCCAAATGTCCCATCTTAACTTTATATGGATAATGTATGCATATAAAGATAGTTGTCAATTTTTTATAGTTCACTTATATGTATAAGGTTAAATAGAAATTAGCCAATACTACTTCCAGAATGATATTGGTCCCTCTGCTAGGCATAAAGGTAACTTTAGACATAGAGGAGGTAAATGTCAATATTTTAATTGTTTACACAAGTAAGTGGCCACATACGAGTGCAAATAACCTCTTATCTAATGAAACAAAGGGGCATGGTGGAATGGGCAGAACAAGGGAGATGCATGCACATCATGGTGCCATTTCGGAATGGCACAAACATAGCTGGCACTGGCTGTTCAGGCTTCCATGCCTATACCTGCTTCTGACCACAGATAAGTTGCAAAAACATGCTCCTTTTATGGCTACAATGCTTCCAGGGGAAGAGCAAAATGTGCTTCCATTGCCATACTTAATATTTCCTGGCTGAAGAAACCTCAGTGTAAATACATTCTTTAAACATATTATAGGCATGCCGCTGCAGATCTGAGTATCTGAAATGGCAGACCAGGACGCATTATTCTCATAACTTAGTTGTCCCCCCCCCCCCTTCACCTTCTGAAGTACCCCGGATGGGATGGCAAAGTACATGGTTCTACAAGCAGGGAATTTGGGGGATGTCCACATTTATGAATGACGTACACCCATGCACGCAACCGTCCTTGCTGAGTGGGACCCATTTCTAGAACCAGTTACTGGGATGCTCATCTTTCAGAGTAGAGAGAGAGTGATTTCAGAAGGTACTTATCTGTGCCTCCTTTAATTACTGACATTCCCCTGGATTTATGGACATTCTGCTCTGTACATCCCAGATTCTCCTTAGTCATCCCTTCTAAAACGCCACTTCATCAGCATAGATATTATTATATGTTGGGGTTTTTTTAGAAAAAGAAATTGAAAACTGTAACAAGGAATAATATCTTTGTTGACAGATAAAGCGTAGTTACTCACCTGTAACAGGTGATCTCTGGGAACAGCAGGAATTTAATCTTCACATATGGGTATCGTCGGTACCGATGGAGCCTGCGTGGGAACGCTCCCCAGCGTCCAATAGGAACACTTTTGGGAGCATCCCTCAGCACATGCGCGCTGCCTTCCCGCCTTTCCAACTGTCCCTCTTCAGTTAAGTTTGTAGCTGAGTGAAAGGATAGAGGGAGAGAGGAAAGAGGGAGAGAGGAAAGAGACAGAGAAATAGAGAGACAACTCCTAGGGGAGGTGGGTGTGTTGTGAAGACTAAATTCCTGCTGTTTCCGGAGATCACCTGTTATAGGTGAATAACTACGCTATCTCCAGGAAGAAGCAGGAATGTAGTCTTCACATATGGGGACTCCCTAGCTGAAGATGCCAGGGAGATGACCGCAGGAAGCTGCCACCTATAGTGAGGTGGGCAATGCTTCCTCCCATGGATCTCTGGCATCCTACCAGGGTTGGTGGGTAGGAGTTGTATTAAGTTTGAAAGAGATTGTGAAGAACAGCCTGGCTAAAGAAGGCATCCCAACGGAAGGCTTTATCTAGGCAGTAGTGGGCTGTAAAGGTATTTACCAAAGCCCAGGTGGCTGCTTGACAAATGTCATCAATAGACACAGAGTGAAGGTTAGCCATAGAGGCTGACATGTCTCTCACATTATGAGCTGTGACATGGCCTTGAAGAGGAAGAATCTTACTCTCATAAGCAAAGGATATGCATTGTGCAATCCATTTACATATAGTCCTCTTGAAGATTGGAAGTCCCAAATGACTAGCATCAAAAGCAATAAAAAGTTGAGAAGACTTTCTATGTTGCTGTGTTCTTTGCAGATAAAAAGCTAATAATCTTTTACAGTCCAAAGTGTGAAAGTTCTTCTCTGCATTAGAGGCATGAGGCCTCGGAAAGAATCCAGGAAGATAAATTGATTGATTTAAATGAAATGAACCTTATCATGATGAAACCTAGTGTAAGGAGGATCAGCCACTAACGCTTGCAATTCACTAATGCGGCATGCAGAGGTGATTGCAATTAGGAAGATGACCTTCCAGGACAAAAATTTCAGGGTAGTAGTGGCTAAAGTTTCAAAGGGCGCTGTAATTGCGCTAAGATGGACTCTTACTGAATTGGTCTTTAGACCAGAATTTGATAAATGATGTATATACTCTATTATCGCTTAAAAAGGTATCAGCAGAGGGTTTAACCCCTTCTGGGAACACCATATAGTGAAACGTTTCCACTTGAAGGCATAAGATCGTCTTGTGAAAGGTTTTCTAGAAGCCTGAAGGATATCCTTTACCTGTTGAGAAAGGTTGAGATCCTGAAGATTTAAGCTTTCAGCAACCAGGCCATGAGATGCAGGGGACTGGGGATTTGGGTGCCATAGGGTCCCGCTCTCTTGGGAAAGGAGATCTGGAGCACACATAACTCCAGAGGCGCAGCTTGAGAGATATGCAGAAGCAGGGGATACCATGTTTGGCGTGGCCACCATGGCACTATGCGGATCATACGACCTCTGTCTCTCTGAAGCTTGAAGAGTGTTTTGGGGATGAGGGGAATAGGTAGGAAGGCATAGAGGAAGTCCTGACCCCAGTGAAGGAGGAAGGCATTCCTTGCCTGGCAATTATGAGCTGGAATCCTAGAACAGAACCGGGGAAGTGTGGCATTCAGTGGACTTGCAAAGAGGTCTATGTCTGGAGTCCCCTAGATGTGAAATATCTTTGTTACCTGGTCTAGGTGGAGAGATCATTCGTGAGGCAGCAGTACTCGGCTGAGTTTGTCTGCCCAAAGATTTTGAATGCCTGGTAGATATACCACGAGAAGGTGGATTTGATGCTCTCTGGCAAGGGCCCAAAGTCATAAAGCTTTGTTGCATAACGACAGAGAGCCTGTTCCGCCCTGCTTGTCCACATAGAACATGGCTACTTGATTGTTCATTTGGACTAGGATTGTCTTGTAGTTGAGCTGGGCATGGAATACTCGAAGAGCTAAATATATTGCTCTGAATTCTAGGAGGTTTATGTGAAGACAAGCCTCCTGTGGAGTCCAGATACCATGGGTAGAGAGATGATGCAGGTGTGCTCCCCAACCCACCTGTGATGCATCTGTTGTTACGGTGGCCTGGAATAGGGGTTATTGGAAAGGAGACCCCACTAAAAGATTCTCCAGTGATTGCCACCATTGAAGGGACAGGATCAGTCGATGAGAGTTTGATATCTTGTCTGACAGACGTCCTGTGGCCTGTGTCCACTGTGTGGATAGGGTCCACTGGGATGCTCGCATGTGGAGGCGAGCATAGGGAACTACATGAACAGTGGATGTCATGTGTCCGAGTAACTGTAGCAGTTCTTGAGCAGTTAGGGAGGATTTTCCTGCTGCTTGAGAAGCTAGTTGCACTATGCGAAGGCACCGGGCCTGTGGCAGAAAAGCCCTTGACTGTCTGGTATCTAAACAGGCTCCTATGAACTCCAGAGACTGGGAAGGAACAAGTTGGGATTTTGGGAAGTTTATTACCAATCCCAAGTACTGAAGGATTCGCATTGTGCGAGACAGTGCAGAGCTGGCTTCTGCACTCGTGGGGGCTTGAATGAGCCAGTCGTCCAAGTAAGGGAAGACGAATATCCCTAGGGTTCACAGGAATGCAGCTACTACTGCCATGCATTTTGTGAAAACTCTTGGTGCGGAAGCCAGACCAAAGGGAAGAACCCTGTACTGGAAGTGGTTTCCCTTGAAAAGGAATTGTAAGAATTTCCTGTGATCTGGATGGATCAGAATATGAGTATATGCATCCTTTAAGTCTAGAGAGCAAAGCCAATCCTGACTTTGAAGGTATGGCAGAAGAGTTCCTAGAGAAATCATTTTGAACTTCTCTCGAAACAGGTATTTGTTCAATTCTCTGAGGTCTAGAATGGGTCTGTGTTTTCTTTGGAATAAGAAAATAGGGGGAGTAGAACCCTGTACCCTGCTGGAGGATGGGTACTTCCTCTATTGCCCCTTGGGCAAGAAGTGTTGAGACCTCGTGATTTAGCAGATTGTCTACAGAGGTCTGGGAATTGAACTGCCTTAGGATTGTAGGAGGGGGCATGCTGTGAAAATGAAGCTTGTAGCCCTCTCCTACAATGGATAGAGTCCAATTTTCTGTTGTTATTTGGTGCCATCTGTTGGCAAAATGACACAGCCTGCCTGGAATATTTAGGGGTTCTGGACCTCTCAGAGCAGGAAGGCTACGCTCACTAGGAAGGAGTCAAAGCCCTTGAGGGGGCTGAACCTGCGGAGCTGGTTGAGCTCTCGGGCCTTTTGGCTTCTTCTGCTGTTTAAATTGCTGTTGTTGTCCCCTTTGGGTGACCGGGAGCTTGACTTTGCTGGGTATAGGATGGATAAAACTTCCTCTTTTTGCTGAAAGAGGGTTTGTTATAGGGTTTCTTTTTGGCTGGAGTGGCTGTAGATTTTGACAATCTATCTAAGGTGATATTGTCAGCATCTATCTCAGTAGCCTTTTCCTGCCAATTCTTGCCAAAGAGGTTTTCTCCTGTGCAAGGGATGTTGCCTAATTTATCCTGAACCCAAATCTCCAAGTCTGATGCCTGAAGCCAGGCAATCCGTCGTGCACCAATGGCAATAGCAGAGGTTCTGCTGATGCATTCAAAGCAGTCAAAGGCTGCATGATTCACAAACTTGGAGACATCTTGAGCATGCCTGACAAGCGTAAGGAAGTCTTGTCGTCTGTCATCTGGGAGAAGTGGGCTGATGAGCTCCAAATCTCCTGTGACCTCTTTGAGGAACATTCCCATATATAAAATATATGAACTGATCCTAGCTGAAAGCATGGAAGCCTGAAATGTTTGACGCCAAAAAGCATCAAGAGTCCTGCATTCACGACCTGGAGGATTGGATGCATGTCTCTTTGCACTTTTCATCCTACACATGACTGACTCCACTACCATTGAATGGTGTGGCAGCTGAGTCTTTTGAAATCCAGGACATGGTGGAACTCGATACATGGTATCAAGCCTCCTAGAATGAGAAGATGTGGTCAAAGGTGTCTCCCTCATTCTGAGCATCAGATCATGAAGAATTTCATGAATGGGCAGAGTGGCTGCCTCCTTTGGAGGCTTAGGATATTGGAGAATTTCCAATTCCTTTGCTCTAGGTTCCTTTTCAGGACATACCGTGATTGAAAGACCCTTGGCAACATCACAAATAAAATCCTAAAAAGACATGTCCTCCGGAGGCGACATTTTGCGTTGGGGAGAAAAAGAGTCTTCCGGGAGAAAAACTCTGGTACCGGCAGAATTATCAGAGTCATCGGAATCGGAGGATTCGAAGTATCTCTGATCACGATGTTCATGCAAAGCACGGTCTCGGTATTGATCAAAGTCGGTAGCGAGTTGATCCGGTACCGATCTTTCGATGCCTGGCAAAGAAGGCATGGGAAGAATTCCCACCGGGGCCGGTACCGTCGGTGCTGGTACCGGCATCGGTACCGGTGCCGGTGCCCATTGAACCATCAGTGTCAACGGTACCGCAGCTGTAAGGAGAGCTGCAAGACTGCACTCGATAGCAAGGAATCTCTGGTATATCGTATCGACGCTGCTGATGCCTGGGTGTCAGTACCAGTGAAGGCGGCCAGGACCTCTTAGCATGGCACCTCTGAGCATAGTTCTCTGAGCATAGTTCTGTTGAGCATAGCATGGTGCCTCTGACCATGGCACCTCTGAGCATAGTTCTGTTGAGGCCGGGGCCTCAAGAACATCTTGGAACCCCGTTGATGCTTTGGAGGCCGAAGCCTCCCGCTAGGGCTGTTTTGCCGATGTGGTTCCCTCAAGGGCAATGCCAATGGCCTCTCGATGCTTTGCAGGAGAGCTACCCTTTGAGGACCGGCTTTTATGTTTAGTTACCTGATATCCATGGGAGGAAGAAGAGTCTCTTGAAGACGTCGATGCAATGGATCTGGCATCCGAAGAAAAGAGGGTACCGAGCTTTGCAGCCCGGTTCTGTCTTCCTCTTTTAGTCATTCCCATACAAGAGGGACACTCAGATGGAGAATGGTCAGGGCCTAAACATTTAAGACACCAGTCATTGGTGTCGGTGACAGAAATGGTACCGCCACATTTAGTGCACTTTTTAAAACCACTAGCTGGTTTTTCCATCTTTAAGGAAAAATGGGGCCTAATGCCCAAAATGGCACCTAGCATCGAAAAAGAAAAGTTTCTGAAGAGAAACAATTCAGAATTTTTTTTTAAGAAGAAAAGAAAAGAAAAGAACCGGTGGTACCGGTAGGCGTCGTGCGGAGGCTAACGCGACCACAAGAAAAGATTAAAAATTAAAGAAGAAATTTTCTGCGGTGACAGGGTATGTGTCCTGTCGGCTCCGAGGAAAACGAAGAACTGAAGAGGGACAGCTGGGAAGACAGCACGCATGTGCTGAGGGATGCTCGCAAAAGCGTTCCTAATGGACGCTGGGGAGCGTTCCCGCGCAGGCTCCGTTGGTACCGACGATACCCATATGTGAAGACTACATTCCTGCTTGTTCCTGGAGATAATATATGACTTCATTAATATTCCCTGGTTTAGTCTTCTTTGTGCCTCATTTCAAAGGAGAAAGTGAAATTATTAAGTTTTTAACATCCTACTGGTTTGCTTCAGGGCAGGAGGTCACAGAAAAATGCAATTAGCAGTGCTACTCAACTTAAAGGACAATCCTAATGTTCTATAAAATAAAGATTATAGCAAACAAAATTAATGCATATTTTCTGTTTTTTATTGTTATATTCTCAGGAAAACATATTACAGAGCTAATATAAGTAGTGAGAATTTGTTTTAGCCAGCAAAATAAATTTTATATTAACTAGAAAGCTATTATATGGTCGACATATTTTAAAAACCTGAAATTTAATATAGCAACAATTTAATATATGTGTTTGTATATTTAAAATAATCTGCAATCAACCAATCCAAATATACTTGCTCTTGCTGAAATATAAAACTAACATCCTATGGAGTAAATATCACATCATACTACTAGAATATGATATCACATCATACAGATCAACTGGATGAATTGTACATGTCAATTATCATTTTAAACAGATGAATTATATAACAATGAGGAGAGGCAATTTGAAATTACTGCCAGTGCACACAATGTGGGCATGTTTGTACAAATCTATTTTGCAATTGCATGGAGGAAGGAATAAAGTAGACATGAGAATACACAAAGAGCTTTGAAACTGCTTTTTCTGCACATACTGCACCTCTGCTTTCATGACCTAATTCCATTCCTATTTACATTTAGAAACAATTACTAAAGCACATTTTTATGCGGGCAAACATATATTTTATCTGCACAAAATCTTTGATTGTTGCCCCTAAAATATACAGTCAGATTAATATCCTTTAAGAATCAATTGCATTAATTAATATTTTTACAATGTTAAGAAATGTAATCTACTGTATAAATGGTACATATGCACGGTATATACGGTATATTACGTTAAGAGTGATACTTTTTTTTCCTAGTGTTACTAAGAGGCTTGTTTACTAAACTGTGCTAACCATTAGCATAGGGTTTGATACACGCTAAGGGCACCAAGTTAATAGTGCGGGCCTCTCATTAACCAGATAGCATGTGACTGAATGGGGATTGGGTGGGTAGGGATACAATGTGGGCATTGATGGCACACTGCAGTTAATGCGGGAATTTTGGGCACGTGCTAATCACATCTGTTCTAGTTAGCACTGTATTATGCATCAGGTTTACAGCATCAGCAGGGGGGTGGACATTCATGTCCCCTAAAATTTGCATGGGCCACTTA
Source organism: Ichthyophis bannanicus (assembly GCA_033557465.1). Taxonomy (NCBI): domain Eukaryota; kingdom Metazoa; phylum Chordata; class Amphibia; order Gymnophiona; family Ichthyophiidae; genus Ichthyophis; species Ichthyophis bannanicus. The sequence continues at coordinate 726,772,936 of CM066036.1, read as the reverse complement.
GCTAATTTAGTGGCATAATCACACACTACCAGTGTACACTTTGGTAATCATGACCCTAAAAGTATGCAGTGCTAGAAAATGGTTTATGGTTTTTTGTTTACTGCGATTTGATATACCACCCTTGGCTAGGCAGAGAGAGCAGTTTACAATAAAAGCAAATACAATTCACATAAAGAAAGAGGAAAAGAACTCCATCATTTGAAAGGATAGAGAAAAGTAAACAGGAAAGAACATAAGGACACGTATTTAAAAACTAAGGACACGGCTTCTTTCTGAACTGCAGCTCATAGGGAGGGATGAATACTATAAGCTTGTGTAAAAAGGTTTTTAGGTTTGGGAAAGGACAGCTCCAGCCATAACTGGGAGGGGAGGCAGTTCCAGAGGGCAGATGCTAAGAAGAAGAATAGAGTGGAATGCGGAATCGTGCTTAGTGTGTAAGGGAGAAGGGAGGACCAAGCGATTGTCTTGTAAAGACCTGTGACAGAGAACTGCACTCATAACCAGCACGCACAGAATAAAAACAAACTTACCACCCCAACAGACTTCAGGAAATCTAAAAAAATTACAAATAACAGATCATACTCCCACTCGGTCCCCCACCTCTGGAACGTCCTCCCTCACAATATTAGAGAACTTACAGATCTTCAAACTTTCTGAAAGCACCTGAAAAACCACTTGTTTACCCTCCACATTGGTAATCAAGACCCACATAACACACTGAACTAAAGATTCCCCACCCCCAAACATAACTAAACAGCTCCTACCCCCATCCCCAAGAATGTTATTTAGACACTCCCCTGAATGATCATAAGAACATAAGATATGCCATACTGGGTCAGACCAAGGTCCATCAAGCCCAGTATTCTGTTTCCAACAGTGGCCAATCTAGGTCATATATACCTAGCAGTTTCCCCAAGAGACACAAGTTCCACAATGCTTGTACTGGGTCAAGCATTGATATCTTCGGTCACTTCTTAATAACGGTTTATGGACCTTCCCTCCAGGAACTTGTCCAAACCTTTTTTAAACCCAGCTACACTAACAGCCTTTACTACATCCTCCGGTAACAAATTCCAGAGTTTGATTACACGTTGAGTGAAAAAATATTTTCTTTTATTAGTCTTAAATAGTTTACCCTGTAGCTTCATTGCATGTCCCCTAGTCTTTCTATATTCTGATAAGGTAAACAATCGATCTAAGTTTACCCGTTCCACTCCGTTCATTAATTTATAGACTTCTATCATATCTCCCCTCAGCCGTCTCTTTTCCAGGTTAAAGAGCCCTAACCTTTTTAGCCTTTCTTCATAGGAGTATCCTTCCATCCCCTTTACCATTTTGGTGGCTCTTCTCTGTACCTTTTCTAAAATCGCTATATCCTTTTTAAGATACGGTGACCAGAATTGCACACAATATTCAAGGTGCGGTCTCACCATGGAACGATATAGAGGCATTATAATATCTTTTGTTTTATTTTCCATTCCTTTCCTTATCATACCTAGCATTCTATTTGCTCTCTTGGCCGCCGCTGCACACTGGGCCGAGGGTTTTTACATGGTATCCACAATGACGTCTAAATCTTTTTCCTGGTTGGTGGTTCCTAATGTGGAACCTTGCATCGTGTAACCATAGTTTGGGTTGTTCTTCCCTAGGTGCATAACCTTGCACTTGTCCACATTAAATTTCATCTGCCATTTTGATGCCCAGTCTTCCAATTTATCAAGATCCTCTTGCAATTTTTCACAATCCTCTTGGGTTTTAACAACTTTAAATAGTTTTGTGTCATCTGCAAATTTGATAACCTCACTTGTTATTCTATTTTCCAGGTCATTTATGAATATGCCAAAAAGCAGCGGACCCAGCACAGATCCCTGGGGTACAGCACTATTCACCTTTCTCCATTGGGAAAATTGGCCATTTAGCCCTACCCTCTGCTTTCTATCTTTTAACCAGTTCCTGATCCACAATAGTACACTGCCTCCTATCCCATGACTCTTTAGTTTTGCCAAAAGTCTCTGATGAGGGACCTTGTCAAAGGCTTTCTGAAATCCAGATACACAATATCAACCGACTCACCTTTGTCCACCTGTTTATTCACTCCTTCAAAAAAACATAACAGATTAGTAAGACAAGATCTTCCTTGTCTAAAGCCATGTTGGCTGTCTCCCATTAGGTTGTGACTATCTACATGCTGAGTAATTTTATTCTTTATGATGGTTTCTACCACTTTTCCCGGTACTGACGTCAGGCTCACCGGTCTGTAGTGTCCCGGATCACCCCTGGAACCCTTTTTAAAAATTGGTGTTACATTGGCGATCATCCAATCTTCAGGTATTAGAGATGATTTTAATGATAGTTCACAGATTACTAATAGCAGACCTGATAGCTCATATTTCAGTTCTTTCAACACCCTTGGATGTATACCATCCGGCCCAGGTGATTTGCTACTCTTCAGTTTATCTAATAGTTGTAAGACATCTTCCTGATGTATCGATATTTCCTTCAATTCTTCTGCACCTTTAAATACCACTTCAGTCATGGGTAACATCCCTACATCTTCCTCAGTAAAGACCGAAGCAAAGAATTAATTCAGTCTCTCCGCTATTGCCTTGTCGCCTCTTGGTGCTCCTTTAACCCCTTTATCATCTAATGAACCAACTGACTCTCTCACAGGTTTTTTGCTATGAATGTACTTGAAAAGGTCTTTATTTCTTGTTTTTGCTTCCGCAGCAAGCTTCTTCTCAAATTCTCTCTTTGCCTGCCTTATCATAGCCTTGCATTTGACTTGCCAGTGCTTGTGCTGTTTCCAGGTTTCGTCGTTTGGCTCTTTTTTCCATTTCCTGAAAGATGCTTTTTTGGCAACAACAGCCTCTCTGACCTCACCTTTAAACCATGCTGGCAGTTTTTTGGACTTCCTTCCACTTTTCTTAAAGCATGGAATACAGCTGGTCTGGGCTTCCAAGATAGTATTTTTCAACAACACCCAAGCTTGATGTACGTCTTTAACCTTCACAACTGCTCCTTTTAGTTTTTTCTTAACTGTTTTCCTCATTTTATCATAGTCTCCCTTAAAAGGTAGTACTGTGGATTTCCTTACTATCCCTCCTCCACTAATTAAATCAAAGGCGATCATGCTGTGATCACTATTGCCAAGTGGCCCCCAACACCCTTATCTCTTACACTAGATCTTTTGTTCCACTAAGGACTAGGTCTAATATGGCTTCCCCTCTGGTCAGTTCATGAACCAGCTGCTCCAAGAAGCAGTCATTTATTTCATCTAGGAACTTTATCTCCCTAGCATGTCCTGACGTGACACTGACCCAGTCGATACCGGGGTAATTGAAATCACCCATTATTATTACTGCGCTGTAACTTTTGTTAGCTTCCTTGATTTCTTTGAGCATTTCATCATCCATTTGGTCATTCTGGCCAGGTGCTCGATAGTACACCCCCACTGCCATCGCCGTCCCCCTTTTATATGGAATTTCAATCCATATAGATTCTACAGCAGATTTTGTTTCCTGCAAAACTTTAATCCTTTCTGAGTCAATGCCCTCTCTAACATAGAGCGCAACCTCTCCACCAATTTGATCAGCTCTATCATTACGATATAGTTTGTACCCAGGTATCACAGTGTCCCATTGGTTGTCCTCCTTCCACCATGTCTCTGATATTCCAATCATATCTAACCTTTCATTTAGTGCTATATATTCTAACTTTCCCATCTTATTCTTTAGACTTCTAGCATTTGCATACAAGCATTTTAGAGAATGTATTTTATTCATGTTAATTTGGCTGTTGTTAGACATGGGTAAATTGGGATCTTTAACCTCTGTCTGCTCCATACTTCAGGGCATTTGGGCTACTTTACTCTTTTGTGGAACCTCTCTGCTTTTGGTAGTATCCTTCAAGGATACATTCTTCCGAACCATCCGCTCTTGGGCGACTGTCGGCTTTCCCCTAATATCTAGTTTAAAAGATGCACTATCTCCTTTTTAAAGGTTAATGCCAGCAGCCTGGTTCCATCCCGGTTAAGGTGAAGCCCATCCCTTCGGAAGAGCCCCTCCTTTCCCCAGAATGTTCCCCAGTTCCTAACAAATCTAAAACCTTCATCTCTGCATCATTGTCTCATCCACGCAATGAGACTCCGGAGCTCTGCCTGCCTTTTGGGTCCTGCGCGTGATGTATATAGTTACTGCATATTATACCACTGTAAATAGTTCTTCATCATTTTATTGTAAATGAGAATATAACTGTTTTGTATTACTCATATTGCTGTTACCTGTATACCGCGATTGATCTACTGAAAATCGCGGTATAGAAATGTTAATAAAAAATAGATAAATAAATAAATGATTAAGGGTGACAGGGTAGTGTGGTGCTTGATTGTGAAAGGTCTTGAGCGTGAATGTAAGGATTTTAAATTGTATCCTCTGTAGAATGGGGAGCCGGTGGTGTTAGATGAGTAGTGTTGTGACATGGTTGTACTTCCTGGCATGGGCAAGAGTGCAAATGGCAGTATTCTATATTGTTTGGAGGCATTTCAATTGATGCTGTGGGAGTCCGGCAAAGCAGATATTGCAATAATCGATTTGAGAAAACTGTGAAGAGAAGAGTGCTTCCTGATCAAAGAAAGGGCGAAGTGCCAGAATTCTGTACAGAGCAGAAAAGGTGGACCGAGTTAAGTGAGAGATGTGGGTGAAAAAAGAAAGATCTGAATGAATGTGAATGCCAAGGTATTTAAAAGACGAGTGCAGCACGATGGCGGAAGAGCCAAGAGAGAGAGCCAGGAAGGGGATGGTCTTGAAGTCTGAAATCCAAATTGCTGTGAACTTGGCTGGGTTGAGGTTTAGACCATTGGTATGAAGCCAGACTTTGATGGAATCAAGCGCAGTGCTGTTGGAGATGAGATCAGGAGAGACACTGTCAAGGTGAGCAAGGAGAATGATGTCATCAGCATCATTACTACTACTACTACTACTAAGCATCTATAAAGCGCTACCAGGTGCACGCAGCGCTGTACAATGAAAACACAAAAAGACAGTCGCTGCCCGAAAGAGCTTACAATCTAAAAAGACAAAGCAAGAAAAGGAGTAGAAAAAAAGATAAGAACAAGGGCAAAGAGACAAGAGCAGGACAAAGGAAAGAGGTAAGAACAAGTGTAAGAGGAAGGAAGAAAGGTGAAATAAAAGAGGGTAAGGAAGGAGAACAGCAAAATCAAGAGCCAAAGGCAGAGGCAAAAAGATGAACTTTTAACTTGAGTTTGAAGAGGGGCAAAGAAGATGCCTGATGTATAGACAAAGGAAGTTTATTCCAAGTGTAGGGAGCAGCAAGGTGAAAAGAGCGGAATCTGGAGTTGGCAATAGAGGAGAAGGGCATAGCAAGAAGCAACTGGGAAGAAGAACGGAGTACACGAGGGGGGAAATAGGGAGAAATGAGAGAAGAAAGGTACGGCGGAGCCACAGAGTGAATGCACTTATAGGTCAGAAGGAGAAGCTTAAAGTGAAAATGGAAACAGATAGGGAGCCAGTGAAGAGATCTGAGGAGAGGAGTGATGTGGGCAAAACGAGGCTGACAGAAAATCAAATGGGCAGTGGAGTGTTGAATAGACTGAAGAGGGAAAAGATGAGACTGAGGGAGACCAGCAAGAAGGTGGTTACAAAAATTAAGGCGGGAGGTGATTAGGGAATGGATGAGGGTTTTAGTAGTGAGCTCAGAGAGAAAGGGGCGGATTTTGCATCATCAGCATAAATATAGAAGGTAATGCCTAAGGATTGGATGAGAGTGGCTAGGGGGCTGAGAAAGATATTGAAGAGGAGGTGGGAAAGAGCCATCCCTTGTGGGAGCCCACAGGGGAGAGAGTAAAGTGTGGATGTACTGTTGGGCTGGTGTACTTGGTATGTGTGATCATGAAGGAAAGAGGTGAACCAAGAAAGAACAGTGTCCCGGAGTCCTGCACCACAGACATGAGAGAAAGAGGTTGTGATCTACATGGAAAGTGCAGAAACCTGTTTGGCAGGGGTGCAAGGCTAGAGTTTGTTCAAGTTGGTTGGACAATTGATATAATAACAGGCGTTTGGCAAGAAATGGAAGGTTAGAGATAGGATGGTAGTGGACAGGGTTTTCAGGATCAAGCTTAGAACCCTTCGGGTAAGGGCGGATGAGTACATTCTTCCAGGAAGGAGGGACAGTGCCTGATGAGAAAGATGAATGAGCATCAAACAGATATAGGTGATGAAACTTAGGGAAAGCTCTACATACCCCCCAGAAAGGATGGGATCCAGGGGGCAGTAGAATTTCTTGATAATGGAGAGTGTTCGAATTAGAGCTGCAATTTCAAGTGGGGAGAAAGAGTGCCATGTGTTTGTCCCAGGATGAGTAGATGGAATGGGAGATGCAGGTGGGAGAAAAGGGTCATGCGAGGAAAGGCCAGAATGGGAAGAGAGTATTTTGGATGTGAAAGCATCCGCTAGAAGGGGTCACCAACCTGCGGCCCGCGGGCCACATGCGGCCCACGAGGTCCCTTTGTGCGGCCCGCGAGGCTCTACCCCGGTTAACATTACGTGCGGCCCGCCAAGGATTCCCGCCATTGTATCCACGCGCTCGCAGCTCACCGATGACCACCTGCAAGCGTCCCTTCTCCTGTCAGTGTCATCTGTGAAGCCGGACTTTAAGCGTTTGTCTGCTAGCATGAATCATCAGCCATCTCATTAAATTCAATAAAGGTGATCGGCCATTGTTTTCATAATTTTGCGTTTGTTGTTTTTTTTCGCGGGGGCGGGGAGAAGGGGGGTGCGGCCCGTGAGGCTCCCGGTAGTCAGCTGTGCGGCCCGCGGCCCTCTGGAGGTTGGTGACCCCAGCGCTAGAGCATCCGGAGAGGGGTCGGTTGAAACATAAGGAGAGGAGGAGGCTGGTAGCATTGAAAGTCAGGCAGCAATGGAGAAGAGGGCGTTTGGGTTGTAAGAGGAGATGGAGACCATGGATGAATAGTAGTCTCTCTTTGCAGCCAGGACCATAGTTTTATAGCAATGATGATGCGATCCAAATATTAGGAGGAGAGCAGGATATCTTGCTTTCCATCAGGCATGTTCTGTTGCGACAGAATCCTGAGTGAAACCAGGCGGGTGAATGCCAAGTAGGTGAGATTTGAACCAAGGGGGCAATGAGGTCTAGCTGGCTTTGAAGCATGATGTTCCAGAGTATGGACTGCTGATAGAAAGGAAGTGTGTGAAAGTTGGGTGGGAAGATTTCGGTAGCTGCTGGGAATAGGGCTTTAGTTTTGGGGCTCAAGTCTGTGAATAGGAGGGACAAGAGGTGAAACTGTAAGAGGGACTTGTGGGACTAATGAGTCCTGAAAGGGAGAAACAGATCAAGGAATGGTCTGTCCAGGGGACAGGGTGAGCAGAAATGCAGGAGGGGTGGAGGTGAATGTCATGATGGGTGAAGAGCAGGTCGAGAGTGTGCCCCACTGTGTGTGTGGGACCTCTGATAAACTGGACAAAATCATGATCCTCCAGAAATTGTCAGAAGGTAAAATTGTTCAGATGGGTGGAGGTATGGAAGTGAATATTAAAATCACCAAGAATGAGCAGGTTGGGGAGGGCCAAAGCCATATCCAGGAGTGTTTGATAAATTCTATCCCACTGCGAACTGTGAAGAGAAGGGGCACAGTAGAAAAGGAGAATATGAAAAGGGTGGGAGGTGCCTAGCTTGATAATAAGTTTCTTCGGTCCTGCTCAGAAGTCTCCCACAAGCTCAGAGACCAGGAGAGAGTCCCTAAACAAGATAGCGACCCCCGCCAACTGCCCTAGTAAACATGAAGACGACAGGGCAGTGTAGCTTGGAGGAAGGCATCATAAGAGATAGGTGTAGTCACCGGTTTTTAGCCAGGTTTTCATTAGGCATAATAAATCAAGGTTATGGTGAAGAGGGATATCAAGGATTACGAGCATTGTCTGGGGGGGGGGGGGGGGGGCATGGCCAGGATTGGGATTAAGTAGTCAATTGGTTCAGAGACTTGAGCATCATTGGGGGACATGGCCAGGAGAGAGAGAAAGCAGTGCAAGTGTTTCAGAGACTTTTGCATCATCAGGGGGGCATGGCCAGGAGTGGGAGAAGTTAATGATACAGCCCCCTTTCCAAAGAGTTTATTACTGAAGTCAGTACCTGAGGCAATGGGAGATAAAAGGGGTAATTCTGAAATCATTTACCTGCAGAAAAAAAAGATGTTTATGTGCAGAAAGGACTTCTTGTAACATTTATTAGGCTAACTGCATTTGAAAGCATGTGGATATAGACTGCATGGATACAATTTTATAAAGCATTTTGCAAATGTAAAGCCTGTTTTACATGCATAAAAGGGCTCTTATAAAACATCATGCATAAAAATCAGGGCACATCAATGATTCTGCTTACTTTTAAAAATATCATAGGCATTCATGGGAGCATAGGGCCATGTTAAACAAATATTAACACACGCTATCTGCTGTAGCATCTACGTTATTCCGAGGGGAACAGTGTCAGATCATAAACACTAACATTTAGTAAACATGACCCATAGCTTGGGGAAGATATTTTTGGATTTAGCTCACACTTTTTCAGAACTAACTCAAAGAGAGTTACATTCAGGTACAGTAGGTATGACATATCCCTTGAGGGAGCTCACAATCTCAGTTTGCAAGTGAGATAATGGAGGTGACTTGCCCAAGAACACAAGGAGTGAAAGAATTTGAACCAGGCTTCCCTGTTTCTCAACCTGCTGTTCTATTAGGCAGGGATGGAGTTGTAATGTACATCTGTATTGTATCACATATGTGACTGCCTGCATAGTCTAAAAGTACCCATTAACACCATCAAAGCAGGTATAAATATATGAGGATTTGTGTTCTACTGGGGTTGGTCCTATATGCCTATTTTATAAAGGCACATAGATGCCTATGTTTCTTTTATAAAATAGGGTTAAAATGGATGCTTTTTTCCAACTTTTCCATAGATAACCCTGTTTTAAAATGAACCCCAATGTGTAATTCCACCCATAATGACCGGATTTATCCCTCAGCGTGAGGTTGAGGATGAACTAGTGTTTATGTGCATACTTCGTGACAGACAGGTATATACTGTACGTAGTGTTGCCAACTGGATCCAGATGCGCCCGACAAGCCTGATCCAGTCCTGATTTCTCAATTGCACTTCATAAGAAAAGCAAGACTACAAGTCTCTGCATGCAATGAAGTAAACCCAGGAGTGGATCAAGCCTGTTGAGTGCATCTGGAGTCAGTTGGTAACCCTAACTGTACATCATAAAGTATACACATAAACATATTAAGGCATACTTTACAAATGATGCCCAAGTGCAATCTGGGATGTCCAAGCCAGAACATCAAAAAAAAAAAAGCAGGCATGTCCAAGTCCAGGCACAATTTCACAAACATAGAAGTGCCCAATAAGGACATCTCTAGGGATATCTAAAAATAGTCCATAGTGCACTAGGATCAGAGAAGCCATGCTACAAATCCCACTACTACTATCACTGTGATTGTGGAGAGCCATCTTCTCTACACCCTCGTGATGTTTTACGGCCAAAATAAGCACTTTCCCAAAGCTTAGAATGTAAGAACATAAGAACATGAGAAATGCCTTACTGAATTAGACCAAGGTCCATCAAGCCCAGTATCCTGTTTCCAACAGTGGCCAATCCAGGTCACAAGTACCTGGCAAGTTCCAAAAGAGGCACAAAGTCTCTAAATGCTTGTCCTGGGGCAAGCAGTGGATTTCATGTGCCCTCTTTAACAATGATTTATAGACCTTTCCTCCAAGAACTTGTTTAAACCTTTTTTAAACCCAGCTACACTAACAGCTTTTACTACATTAGGGTGTGTCAATTTTAGGAGTAGATTTTTATTTTTCCAAAATTTACAAACTACTAGTGATCAAATCATGCAGTTTTGCATGCTGAATCTAAAGCTATCTTCAGAAACTGCTTAAAGTGAGCCTTACCTTCATCAAATCACAGTTGAAATATGTGAAAATTAAGTAATATTTATTTGAACATACAAATAGTCTGAACAACACATGTAGCCACATAATTTTCTTTAAAATGTTATTTATGCAGTTAATTTAATATTATTTAACCAAACCCAGCAAAGAAGCCATATCTTGTTTGCTTCTGTTTCGACTCATGAACTCCCTGCTGACCATCTGACCCCTAATATAACGTTCCCTCCTCACCTGATTGTACACATGACCACTGTTCCCTCTAAGCTGTGCGCGTGTGCACGTGCACACACCTAGCCGAGCGAGCGCACATACTTTACAACAGAGCGCACAAAAATTACGGTTTTGATTCTGACAGAAAACAACACAGACATCTTAAAATTTAAAAGTTATGTATTTATGGTTTTCACAAGTTTTACAATATTTTCTAGTGCAATCAGTGTGGTATACATACTGTATTCTGATGTGTAGTCAAATTTTAAAGTATATAACTCCGAGTGTCGTTATGTGGCGCACAAAAATTTAACCTTCCTTCAAAAGCTGCACAGCTGATATTTTATGCGCACACAGCCTACAGAAAATTAGAGGGAACATTGCACATGACCAATGGCCTCAGTTGTCATTTTTACACACCTTTCTATGGACTGGGTGTGTGACTGCCAATCTGGAACCACGATGGGCTTGCTCAGAAATACCTCGATCTCTGCTGTTGTCATGGTACAGGTAAGGGGAGGCTCAGAGAATCCAGAGCTCCAGTCAAGTAATTGGGTGAGTGTAGTTGCCTCAGTGTTGACGGATGGTGTTTTCCTGGGTCTCACACTGCTGCCTCCAAGCTGAGACGTCTCATCTCTTTTACCTCTGATCTTCAATATCTACGTCACTGTATCTCCTCTCTCCTGTTCCTCTTCACTGCACAACAGACTCGCTGTAACCATACCAAGCTGACCGTCTCACTGTAGGCATGACTATCTTCCTTACCTCTTCACACTGTTCTTTCAACAGTTACAGCTGGAAAAGGAGATGCCTGGGACCTTGTGCCCAACTGCTATTTATTTTTATATTAAACCAGTTCACACAATATTCAAGATGAGGGAATATCATAGAGCCTTACAGAGGCATTATAATATCCTTGGATTGATTCTACATTTCTTTCCTTATGATGCCAAGAATTCTATTTGCTTTCTTGGCCACTGCTGCATATTGATCGAAGGGTTTCAACGTACTATCCCTGATGTTTCATAGGCAGTGGTTCCTAATGTGGAATCTTGCATCGTGTAACCGTAGTTTGGGTTGTTCTTCCATAAATGCATAACTTAGCATTTGTCCACATTAAATTTAATCTGCCATTTGGACATCCATTCTTCCAATTTATCAAAGTCCTCTTGAAATGTTTCACAATCCTCTTGTGTTCAGGCCAGCCAATCAGCCTGCTCCAACTGCCGTAAAACCGCCGGTTCCAGGGGCGTGCCCGCGCCTTGCGGGCCCGCGCCTGAGGGCCTCGCCAGAGGGCCCTTTGGCGTGGCCCTTAGGCGTTGGACCGGGGCGATGCACATTAATAGTATGGATTGGATCATGATGCCTGCATTCGTGGTAACTTGCTGTCTCTATTTATCTCCTCTTCTTTTTTTTTTTTTTTAAACTTTTATTTTCATTTTGCAACAAACAAAAGAAACAACACACCAAAGGAGACAAAACAAGTATACAATAAGGAAAAACAAACCCTATTACCCCCCACCCCCCTGCTTCTTCTCTAAGTCGACAGTATCAGCATGTGAGTGCTTCCAAACAACAGTGGTTGTACATCAAAACAAAAATAAATAGCATCTGCGATACAGAATGATCATGTGACAGAGATTTATACAAATTTAAACAGTCAGATGAGAGCATTTAGCGGTGTGAACATAGTCATTGAGCATCTTCCATTTAGACAGATGGTGGGGGGTCTGAACGGAAGAAGCAAACATACGAGGTATTTGTTCATATTTACTGTAGAGACAGACATGATTCCACCATTCATTGGGGCTCAGATGGGAGCTATTTTTCCAGTACTTCGTAATTAGGGAAATAGCAATGCCCAGCATGAAGTCTAAAAGGAAGTAAGCCGATTTTGGAAGAGAGGGGATCCCCGCAGCTGAGCGGAGTCCCACTATCCTCCAAGACAGGGGCTCTTGAAAGTGCAAAATAGATTGGATACGACCCCAGACCCGACGCCAGTAATACTGTAGTGCGGGACATTCATACATAACATGAGTTAGTGAACCGATGGCCGCATGGCATGTCCAGCATTTATTGCCCTGGGAGGTGTTCCATTTGGCTAATCTGTCAGGAGTATAGAAACACCGGTGGGCTAGAAAGAAAAGTGTCTGAGTGAGTGAGGCGGATCTGGAGACCCGTGTCACTCTACTCCAGACAAGGCTCCATTGCTCCGGGGTCAAAGTTACATGCAGTTCCCGCTCCCATGCTTTCTGTGCTATAGGGGTACCTCTATTTACAGCAGTACTTAAGGTTTTGTAAAAGTTAGATGCAACACCCGGTGAGCTCCCGATAGATCGGATAGTCTCCGACAAGTCCTGGGTAGGGGATTCCGATGGCGGGAGCACCTTAGCACTCCGAAGACAATGCTGTAGTTGCACCAACTGAAAGTAGTGTTTCGCTGGGAGACCAAATTCAATTTGCAATTCACTAAAAGTTTTCCAGCGACCATCATGGAACAACTGGGTAGGGGTCCAAATGCCCCTAGTGTACCAGGGGCTCCACGCCATCGGTTTATTTTGTATTTGAAATCGAGTATTGTACCAGAGCGGGAGTCTGTCTAACGGACAGAATCGGGAGTCTAAAGATTGAATAAGAGTATTAAAGGCACCTAAAGTGTCTAAAAGCATTGGTGGATAGTGGGAGTCTGATGGGAGAGTCATACCAGGGAGAAAAGTAAGAGGAAACGGTTTGCAAAGGTTCTCCTCTATATTTATTTATTTTTATTTATTTATTTATTTAACAGTTATTTATATACCGCTCTTTCCCTAGTATCAAGTGCGGTTTACATGGAACAGTAGGTTAATTGGTATGTAATATACCAAGTCAGTTTACATAGAACAGATAATTATAATTTACAAGGAATGTTGTAACATTAAAGGTATAACATATTAGAACATATATACATTGTTAGTTTAAATCTATAATCATCATGTGAATGAGAGTGTGGTATGGTTAATAGTGTATTAGTGATATTTATTTTGAAAATAGAGTATGTAATAATAATGTATAAATGTTAGCCTGTATCTATTTGAGTATTCTGTTCTGAGGGTGTATTGTAGTGTAATATGAATAAGTGAGTTTTTAATTTTTTTCTAAATTCCTTTATATCAGATAGCAGGCGAATGTTGTCAGGTAGATTGTTCCAAAGAATTGGAGCAGAGTGTGAGAAAGCTCTCTTATTTGTTTGTTTTCTGGCTTTTGTGAAATCTTTTGGTATTGTTAAGGTATTTAAGTTTCTGCTTCTTTGGGATCGTTTATCGATGTCTATATTAATCAGTGTATTGAGTGCCGATGGTGCAAGATTATTTATAAGTTTAAATGTAGTGACAAGAATTTTATATTTGATTCGGGAGTAAATAGGTAGCCAATGAAGTTCAGCCAAAATTGGTGTAACATGTTCAAGTGGGCTTATATTCATAATCATCCTGGCAGCTATGTTCTGAATTATTTGTATCTTTTTAATATTTTGTTTTGAAATGCCATTAAGTATTGTGTTTGCATAATCAAAATGTGGGGTGATGATAGCATGAATTATATTAATAAAGTCTTGTAGATGAATCAATGGTCTTAATTGTTTTAGTGTTTTGAGTTTGTAATGTATTTTTTTAGTTAGATATTTTATATGTGAATCCATATTTAGATTATTGTCAAGTATTACACCTAAATATTTTATTTCTTTTTTTGTATTTATTTCATGAGTATCTAGTGTGATCGTGTTTGGGGGTATGTATGTTTGATTTTTAGTGATGAATAATATATCAGTTTTAGTAAAGTTGATAAGTAGATTTTGTTCTTTGAGCCATTCAGTTAGTTCATTGAAACATTCTGTTATTTTTTGAAGAGGTGGGTGTGGGATTTCAAATGGGAGGTAGAACATTATATCATCAGCGTAGATATGATAATAAACATTGTGACGTTTAAAGATGTTACAAACTGGTTGTAAGTAAATATTAAATAATAGCGCAGATAATGCAGAACCCTGCGGGAGACCCTGTTTGTTTGAAGGTGTTAGAAATTTGGGTGTGGATTCTTACTGTTTGAGTTCTGTTTGATAGATATGATTTGAACCAATTATAAACAGTAGATGTAATTCCAATTTGTTGAAGTCTGTTTAACATTGTTAAGTGATTAACACTGTCAAATGCAGCTGATATGTCAAGGAAAACAAGAATAAAGGCTTGTTTAGGATTATCAATACCTCTTAATATTGTGTCATAAAGGATCGTTAGCAAGGTTTCTACTCCATGGAAGGGTCTAAAGCCATATTGATGTTCATCAAGGAGGTTTAATGTGTCAATAAAGTCTTGTAGTTGAATTTGTACAATTTTTTCAATAAGTTTGGCCATAAAAGGAATACTTGATATGGGTCTGTATGATTTTGGGGATAATTTATCTAATGTGTTATTTTTAAGTATAGGTCGTATTTGAACGTGTTTGAGAGATGGTGGTAAGTAGCCTTTTTGTAAGGATAGGTTCACTAAGGGTAGAATGAAAGAAGAGAGTATTGAGAAAGTCTTCTTTATCCAATCAACTGGGCATGGATCAAGGTATGAGGTTGTTGTATTAATGTTAGTTATTGTAGTTTTGAGAGTAGATTTTGATATTAAGTTGAAGTTGGTCCAGTTATCAAATGTAGCTTGCTTTGTTTGTGTTTGAATTTGTGGTTGAGTAATATGTAGAGGTGTTATTTGTAGCTTTGTTTTATTGATATAGTATTGAGCTAATTCTTGTGGGGAGATATCAATTGATATTTCATCAGAATTTAGTGTTTTGTTTGTTAGTTTTTGTACTATACAGAATAGTTCTCTTGGGCGATTAGTGGCTCTTGAGATTATATTAGAATAATAATTTTGTTTGGAGTTGTTTATTGTTTGTTTATAAATTTGTAGTGTATTAGTGTAGTTCTCATGATTTATTAATGATTTTGATTGTCTCCATTTCCTTTCCTCTTTCTTAGTTGTCTTTTTAATGTTTTGATAGATATATTAAACCATGGAGCATGTCTTTTTTCAATTTTATTGTTGTTTATATTTTGGTGTGATTGTTTTGGATTACTTTCAGCTGCTTTAGAGATTATATTGTTCCAGTTTTTGATAGATTCTTCAAGATTTGTGGGTGTTTGTGTTAGTTGTGGTATTATTTGATCTAGAAATTCTTCTTCATTGAATTTTCTGAATCTATTAGTTTGAGGACGTTGTGGTCTTTTAGTTTGATTGTTGTATATCTAGCCACACAGGTCTACTCGGTGCTAGGTCTTCCAGCCAACGAGCGCCTTGTTTGAGAAGAAAAGAGAGGTGATATTTCAGGAAATCAGGGAATCGGACACCCCCATTTTCCTTATCCGCTTGCAACTTATGCTTCGCTATCCTAGGTGTCTTGTTTTGCCATAAGTATCTAGTCAGAAGGCCCTCTAAATCTTTATATGTACGTCGAGGTAGGAGACAGGGCAACATTTCTAAAATGTAATTCACTTTAGGAACAATCATCATTTTTATGGTTTCTAGGCGACCCCACCAAGTAAGTGTTAAAGGAGTCCAACAGTGAGTAAGCGCCCGGACTTTAGAAGTTAAGTCTTTGGCATTAAAGGAGATAGCATCTTCCAAAGGAGAGCAATAGTGGACCCCAAGGTATTTGACCATGCGAGGTTGCCATAAAAAGGGAAAGGATTGCATATCTGCTTGATGAATCAGAGAGTTTAATGGGAAGGCTACCGATTTGGTCCAATTTATCTTATACCCCGAGAGTTGTGAATATTTACCGATTTGCTCTAGGACAGCCGGCACCGAGTCTAAAGAGACAAAGAGCATAAGGTCATCAGCATATGCTGAAATTTTAATTTCTCTATGAGAGAAGGGGACTCCATGAATCTCCTCCGATTGCCGGATTAGTAAAGCTAAGGGTTCGAGTGCAAGATCGAAAAGAAGTGGAGACAGTGGGCATCCCTGACGAGTACCGCGTTGAAGGGGAAATGACTGAGACTTTAAAGCATTAGCACAGATACTGGCTGTAGGCTGTGCGTACATGGCGTGGAGACAACGGAGAAAACCTTCTCCGAATCCGTACCAGCGGAGAGTTGCAAACAGAAACGGCCATTCTAAGCGATCAAAGGCCTTCTCAGCATCAAGTGAGAGGCCGACAAATGGTCGATCAAGATTAACTGCGGTAGTCAGTACATGACATAGAGTCCGAGCATTATCAGCGGTTGATCTACCGGGAATGAAACCGCATTGATCTGGGTGTATCAAAGTAGACATCCTATCAGAGAGCCGGGTGGAAAGAATGGTGGCAAATATTTTATAGTCCGCGTTTAGGAGGGAAATTGGACGATAATTGGCTGTTAGTTGCGGATCTCTCCCCTCTTTCTCAAAAACTACTACATTTGCCATAGAAAAGGACCCAGAAGAAGATCCCTCCTCGGCCAGAGCAGAAAAATAAAGTTTCAAAACTGGAGCTAAGTCAGCGTTAAAGGTTTTGTAGAATTCAGCAGGGAGACCGTCCGGGCCGGCAGCTCGACCTGTGGCACATCTCTTGAGAGCAGAATGAATTTCTGATAAAGTGAATGGTTTGTCCATGGCCTCTCTATCTTCGTCAGATAGGGTCGGTCGTTGTACCCCTGAGAGCAATCGTTCAAATACTTCTGGCTCAAATCACATTCAGATTGATAAAGCTGAGTATAAAAATCACGAAAGAGTTCTAAAATTTCTGTATCTTTAGTGACCAGGCCCCCCCCCGACGGATTACGGAGAGCGGTAACACGCTTGGCTTCTTTTTGACCTTTCAGGGCATTCGCTAATAATTTGCCAGCACGGTTATTTTCCCGGTAATACAACCCTTGTTGTGATTCAATATTTTTAGCAGCAGCAGTATATAAAAGCTGATTATATTGAAAGCGGAGGCGTTGTAAACGGAGTAAAATACATGGGTCAGTACGGGACGTAAGGATACGCTCCCCAGCTTGTATCTGTTGCTCTAAAATCAGTAAGTGTTGCTTTCTCTGTTTCCCCTGTCGAATTTGATAGCTGGTTATAGTAGCACGGATAGATGCCTTAAAACCCTCCCACCAAGCCCAGCTCGCTGTGTCATGGGGTGAGTTAAAATGAAAATAATCTTGGATAGCGGCCTTTATGTCAACCTGAAAATCTTTTTGATCCAGTAGGGATCTATCAAAAAACCAAGCACGGGGATGATCATCTCGCGTAGTGACATGCAATGAAAGAGATATGGCAGCATGGTCAGAAATATGGAGAGGGTGAGTCCTAGCCGTGTCCACTTGAGAAATCAGTGCTTTGGAAATGAGAAAAAAATCTATTCTAGATTGTGAGTGATGGGGGGCAGAAAAAAAGGTGTACTCTTAAGTCGGAGGGGTGAAGCAGCCTCCATATATCTACTAGCGCAAGGTCTTGCATCAGAGCTGTAAGGGTAGCAAGACTCTTGGGTGGATTACTCGTTCTAGGCGGTTGTCTATCTATCAAAGGGTCTAACACTTGATTGAAATCACCACCAAGTATTAATGGAGTATTGGCAGAGGCCTGTGCCAACTGCGCAATACTTGCATAGTAAGCAGGGTTATCCACATTCGGGGCATAAATACAAATACACGTGAATTCACTATCTCCAACCTTAAGATGTGCACGGGTCCATCTACCCTCCTTATCAGAGCTAGTATCTATTACAGTAGCTTGCAAAGACTTCTTAACCAGAATGGCCACCCCACACCGTTTGGAAACGGCGGGAGAATAGGCAGCCACCAGATAAGGTTTAGCATTGAGTTTCAGTGTTTCAGCGGAATTTAGATGCGTTTCCTGAAGAAACACTAAATCAGCTTGCTCATGATTAAGATAGCTAAGAATTTTCTTTCTTTTGATTGGACTATTGATGCCTTTTACGTTAAGTGATAAGATCTTACATAAGGCCATTGAGCAAGGTTAAAAATTCTGAAAGAGAACATGATAGCGCACCTAGGTTCACAATGTCCCTCATAGTAACTGTATCTGGCTGTACACATGACATGATAGAAAATAAGCTAATGTAATACAATGAAGCGCCCCACATTAAAAAAATAAGAACCGCAGCGCGGTAGAGAAGAAGAAGCAGAACCCCAAAAATTACTGGCGACCATGTGTCTGCGGGGAGAAACCCCAGAGAAGGCCGAAATTGAAAACATATAACCTGTATAACTGTGCGTGCTCCGAATCCAACCGAGGCACACATCATGGAGGGATAGAAGACCAAATAAGTCATATAAAGACAGAAAGAAAAGTCCAGGCAGTCTCTGTGCTTGGCGATGACCACCACGTCGGGCCCTTCAAAATGGCGGTCAGAGCCGGCAGATAATAAGTCCAAGTTGTTGGGTTAACGCATCTGCTCTGCTTCTTTGGAGTCTAAAAATGTTGATAGTAGATCAGGATCTTCGAATGTCCTAGTTTGGTTGTGGAGAGTCACTCGGAGCTTCGCTGGATACAACAGGCCAAAGCGAGCCTGTAGCTGTTGAAGTCGAGGGCGAAAAGCAAGGAGTCTCTTCCGACGGTCAACTGTGGGCTTTGCCAAATCAGGGAAGAAGGAGACTTTATGACTTTCAAACTCCAGATGACGATTCGCCCGGGCAGCATTTAGAATTTGTTCCACTTGTTGATATCGTAGTAATCGAAAGATAATAGGCCGGGGGGTCGTTCGGTTGAGCGCCATATGGGTAGGAACACGATGTGCTCGATCAATTTCCAGGTCTCTATGAAATGTGATCTTCAACAAGGAGGGAAGAGTTTTGAGCAGGAATTCTCTGATATCTCCTGCTTCCGCCCCCTCCGGTATTCCAAGGAGCCTCACATTGTTGCGACGGGCTCGATTATTGCTATCTTCTAACTCTTTTTGAAGATTTTGTATCTGGCGCTCAGCCTTGTCCAGTTTGACCAAGCGCACCGCGTGCGAGTCGAGGACCCCCGCCATGTTGTCCTGCCGTAATGAAAGGCTTTCAAGTCTGTCCTGGAGCACACCGAAGTCTTCTCGCATGGCTCGAAGCGCTTCTCCGTTGGACTGCACCAATTCCTTAACTCCGCGTATTTCCTCTAAGATCTCCTGATGCATTTCGGGGTTTTCCCGAAGTGGAACCATCTTTTGTGGGGAAGACACCTCTGTTTTGGAGCGTTTTCCGTGTGAAGAAGAAGGAGACCCGAAGTCCAAGCGCGCTGGTTTATGGGCCGCCATCCCCCCGAGGTACCCCGGTAAGTTCGGAGCAAAAAATGAAGTTTATGTAGGTATTAAGTCAGGATTCTGTGTAGGCCTCTCGGGAGCTTCAGCGCGAAGCGTCTAACCCGCTGGACATCAGGCTCCGCCCTTTATCTCCTCTTCTTATCTGTTTGCCTGTTTCTTTGTCTATTCTGTCCTGTCTAATAATGGCGTTCCTTTCCTATTTCCTCAAATGATAGTATTGTAAACCGCTTTAATGCCTTTTGGCCTAAGCGGTATATCAAATGTCTAATAAATAAAATAAAAAAAAAAAAATTTTTTTTGTATCATCTGCACATTTGATCACATCACTCGTTATTCCCATTTCCAGGTCATTTATGAATATGTTAAAATGCAGCGGGTCCAGAACAGATCCCTAGGGTACTCCACTATTTATCTTTCCCCAGTGAGAAAATTGGCTAGTTAGTCCTACTCTCTGCTATCTTTTAACCAGTTCCTGATCCACAATAGTACGCTGCTTTCTATCTCATGACTTTTTAATTTTGCAAAGAGTGTCTCATGAGGGACCATGTCAAAGGTTTTCTGAAAATCCAGATACACTTTATCAACCAGCTCACCTTTATCTACCTGATTATTCACACGTTCAAAAAAATATAATAGTTCAGTAAGACAAGCTCTTCCTTGGCTAAGCCAATGTTGGCTTTCTCCTATTAAACCATGACTATCTACATGTTCAGTAATTTTATTATTTAAAATGGTTTCAACCATTTTGCCTGGTACTGATGTCAGGCTCACCGGTCTGTAGTTTCCTGTGTCACCCCAAAACCCTTTTTTAAAAAATTGGCATTATATTGGGCATTCTCCATTCTTCAGGTACTACATATGATGTTACTGCTAGTTCACAGATTACTAATATTAGGTCTGCAATCTCATATTTCAGTTCTTTCAGCACCCTCGGATATATACCATCCCGTCAAGATGATTTGCTATCCTTTGTTGTTGTAAAGTGCCATTGATGCATCAATTTTCTTCCTGTCTATCTTTTTCACTGTTCAACTTTTGTATCCATATGACATTATTGAAAATACCATGGCTTAAACAAGTTGAATCATTGTATGGAGAGAGATATCTCTGCTCTTGAGAATCATGTCTAGGTCCTTCATAGACATTCTGCCAACAGCAATGCGTCATCAGATTTCTTTATTTCGGATTTGTTGTTTTGATCCAAGTAGGCTAAAGTTGTCCACTATTTCAATTTATTCTCCATAAATGATGAACTAATTGATTTTGCCAGTTGTCAGGATCTTTATTTTCTTTACATTGAGGTGCAGGCCCATTTTAAGACTACGTTCCTTGATCTTGAGAAGCAAATGTTAAAGATAGTCTTCACTTTCAGTCAGTAATGTGGTATCATCAGCATAGTGAAGGTTACTTATGAGTCTTCCACCAATTTTCACACTTCTGGTGTCTTCATACAGTCCTGCTTCTCTGATGATTTGTTTGTCATAAAAATTAAACAGGTATGGGGAAAGTACACAGCCTTGTCATACACCTTTGCTGATTTTAAACCATTCTGCTTTTCCTTGTTCCATATGAACTGTTGCTTCTTGATCAATGTAAAGATTGTTACATGAGAACTATCGGGTATTCTGGTATACCCATGCTTCTTAATGTGGCTCAGAGGTTCTCATGGTTGACACAAAGGGCTTGCTGTAGTTGATAAAACACATATAGATATCCTTTTGGTATTCTTTGGTCTTTTCAAGGATCCATCTCACATCCACGATAACATCTCTTGTTCCTCGCTCTTTCCTGAACCCTGCTTGCACTTCAGGCAGTTCTCGTTCCAGGTATGGTTGTAGTCTCTACTGAATACTCTTAAGTAGAATCTTGCTGGCATGTGGGATCAGAGCAATTGTGGGATAATTTCCATAGTTGGATCACCTTTCTTTAGTATGGGTATAAACAGAGATCTTTTCCAGTCAGTTGGCCATGATGATGTCTTTCAAATTTCCTGGCAGAGCCTTGTAAGTATGGAAACAGCTGCCTCAGATTGCTGTAATACTTCAATGGGAATGCCATCAATGCCCAGTGCTTTGTTCTTTGATAAGGCTTTCAATGCAGCTTCAATGTCTTCTTTCATCACCAATGGTTCCTGATCATAAGGTACAGATTGAAATAGCTGTTGGTCCACTTGATCTTTATCATATAATGACTCTGTATATTCTTTCTACCTTTTCTTGACCTTCTCAGCATCATTCAACATGGATCCTTGAGCATCTTTTAACATTCCAATTCTAGGCTGGAATTTTTTTCTTTAACTCTCGTAGCTTTAGAAAAGCCGATCTTGTTCTATCTCTAATAGTTTCTGCTTCTATTTCCTTGCATGTGTCATTGTAGTACTTCTCCTCGTCTTGCCTTGCTGCACACCAGAAATCTCTGTTGAGTTCTGTGATTGCCTCTCTTTCTTCTCTGGCTTTAGCTTCTCTGCATTTCTAGGCAATTTTCAGAGTTTCTTCAGTCATCCATTTTGGCCATTTTTGCTTTTTCACATTTTGTAGAAACTTCTCAATTTCTTCCAACACAACTTTCTTGATGTCATCCCATAACTCTTCTGGAGCTTTGTAATTTGTATCTAAAGCAGCAAATCGATTTTGCAGGCAGTCTTTAAATTCCAGTGGTATACTCTCAAGGTCATATTTTGCTACATTCATGAGCGGCTTGCTCTTTTTCAACTTTTGTTTGAGTTTGTATACTAGTAGTTGATGATCTGTACCACAGTCAGCTCCAGGTTTTGTCTGTTGATGTTATAAAGCTTTCCCATATGTAATCAGTTTGATTTTTGTACAACCCATTGGGTGAAGTCCATTTGTACAGTCACTGCTTGTGCTGCTGGAAGAAGTATTTGAGATGAATAGATCATTAGTATTGCAGAATTCTATCAGTCTTTCTCCAATTTCAGTTTTGTTGCCAAGTCCATATTTTCCAACCACTTTGCCTTCTTCTTTGTTGCCAACTTTTGTGTTCCTGTCACCCATGACTATTAGTATATCCTGTTTACACATTCTGTCAATTTCAGCTTGTACTTGTTCATAGAAATTAAGTGTTCACTGATTGATTTGTATTTTATTACAGTTCTTGCAAGTTTCTTCTTAATTATGAATGCAACATCATTTCTTCTTTGTATTTCATTTCCAGCATGGTAGACCATGTGATCATCACATACGAAGTGCCTGATGCTTCATTTCGCTGACACCCAACAGATCGAGTTGTACACGTTCCATTTCATTCTTGACCACCTCCAGCTTCCCTTGGTTCATGATTCCTACATTCCATGTCGTAATATGTAAGACATCTTTGCAGCTTCTGACTCTCATTTCATGCGCACCTACATCAGCAGTCAGACGTTCCGAGGGCTTTAATCCAACCACATCATAAATGCTGGCTTTACTCTGAAAAATCTTCAGCTCCTCCTCAGTAGCCAGTTTTGTGCCCTCTGACCTGGGAGTCGCATCTTCCAGCACCATAGTGCAATTTGTTTTGTTGTGACTATCCACTGGGATTTGTGGCAAGATATGAAAGTAGATTGCCAGGTCTTTCTTCCACGCAGGTAATTCTAGTGCTGTTGCTGTTGTTACAGAAATGTGATTCTCTACCATCAACACCGTCCCATTCTGCTGCTGCCCAGATGAGTGGTTTGTCTTGGTCTGGCACCCCAGCTGAGACCTGTCCATCTTGGGAGACGCTATCAGTAATTAAGCTACTGATAGCTTAGCTCTCAGCAACACTGATGCACACAAATCCTCACAACATGACAAGCTGCAAAATCAGTAAGGGTGCTACTCATTAGTTTATCAAATAGTTGTAATACATCATCCCAGTTTATCAAAATATGTTTCATTTCTTCTGATACATTACTTTTAAAGACCATTTCAGTCATGAGTAACTTCTCTATGGGGTATGTTTACTAAACTGCGTTAGTGTGATTCGCGTTAGGAGCCACGGTAGAGACAGAAATCCCAAATAAGGACATGGGCGGTACATCGTTACCGATAACGCGCGTTACCAGGCGCCATAAATGAACGAGTGCTACAGGGCACGTTACCGCGCGTTAATCTTAAGAAGGCGCGCAGGCATACAAGCACAGCAACAGAGCTGTAGCACAATGGTTACAACACTGACTGATGGTACAGGGGTCATGGGTTCGATTCCCCAGTGGGCCTAATGTATAAGGCTGGCTAAGGCATCACCCTTTACATTTAAGTAGTGATTGTTGAGGCATTTGACATGTATTTTAATTTGTGCTGCCAGCAAACGCACCCTCATGGTGGCATAACCTAAGGTGCTGCATAAGGCACCCCATAATGCACTCCATAGGGCACATTATAAAGTGTACTGTCTGCCAAGGCACCCTATAATGTCCCCTATAGGACACCTTATAAGGCTGTGAACAAAGCCCTGGCTGGCTTCAGGACTGCACGTCACCACACAAACTGTCTGCTGTGGTTACCAGGATAGGGTTAACCCACCCGTACCCATGATGCACTGCACATGCAAATCAGCAGTCGAGAGATGGGCACAAGATTGGGTATGCACCCCCACAGCACCTCGGCCTGGTAGGGGGAACAGACCGTGTGTGGTACTGCCACAGAGTAGCCACAGACAGTCACATTGTGCGGGTACTGTGCCCACCCTGAGGTTGAGGTGGGGTGCCCAGCACCAGGTCCACAGCACCTTTCATGGCTGTAATACGCCATGCTGCAGGTCCCAATCAGTGTGTGATAGGTAGTTCCGTTAGACACACCTAGGATACATCTGTGTCCTGCTGTATTTCTCGGTCATGTCTAGTCCCTATGGGCGATGATGCACCCGGAATAGTGCATATCCTGTGTTGGTGCCATGGTTACCTGCTGTAGGTGATGGGGGGGGTGTATGGACCCATAGGCAGATTATGTACCACCACACAACCCACCCTCTGGGGCTCAGGGTGGGAAACAGGATCACCCACCAATAGATCCACATTCTACCTCTCTGCAATGGTAGCAGTAGAGGGGACCATGAACCCCAGTCCTGCTGGGGAACAGAGAGAGCGGTACACATCCATAACGCAATAGCAGACAGATGGCAGGCCTGGAAATGCTCAGCTGCCCCCCACCATTATCTCACATTCTCCAGCAGCAAGCTTCCAGCCACTGCACCCTGCAAGATGTTCCAGCAAGACACATACTAGCTGCAGACAGTCTGCCAGCTAGTCCATAGTGCATGGTCCTGGAGGAGATGCATGTACCCAGAACGGGGATGTCAGCATACACACCAAGCAGATACGTCAGTGATTGGGCCCCAAAAGAAAACCCATAAATATCACATAAGAAAAATGCTATATAGCACTATGGGGGAACCTAGCCATGCCATGGTCACTGCTCAGTCAGGGTGAGAGTGACCTCCCAGCAGGACATGCTATGGCCACCCTGTCCGTGCAGGTGGTGGCCAGGCACTACAATGTCCGAGCCATTGCCCTATGCCGTGTGCAGATGCATCCAGGCCAGGCCACCCTATCTAGGCTATTCCCACGGTACCTTGCTCCTCATTATGCACATTGGCAGGCCAATACTGGCAACAATGCTAGCAGTGTGGGCTGTGGAGGGTATTGGCAGCCACCACACACTGGATAGACAGACACACACTCCCCACACCTATGCCAGCATTGTGCAACTATAGAGGTGCTGGGCAGCCCAGGCCACCACACCAGTCCTGGGCACAGTGCAGGCATGGCTATGGTACGCAATACTGTAGGAGTCACTCCCCAGGTTGGTAAACACTGTCAGATACAAGACCTGTAGCACACTCCACAGACATCAGAAAGGTTGCTATGATGCAGCTCACTCAGAAACTTGTACGTAACGTAGGACTTGCTATCTGCCAGTAACCATAGCAACCTTTTGATAGATGTGTACCATATTCCCAGGTTTAGGGTGGCATTACTAAGGTATGCAAGTGCTAGTATTGGGAGATGCATGCAGAGCCCAAAGTCCTGCCTCTCCAGGAAGCTTTGGATAATGGGGCCTGTGGGTGCGGGTGTGTCTGCCCCTGTTGGCTGCTGCTTTACGGCAGAGGTTCCCAACTCCAGTCCTGTGGTGCCAAACACTGTTCGGGTTTTCATGCTGTCCCTCATGAATATGCATGAGATACATCTGCATACCATGGGTGTGGCGCATAGAAATGCAGCACAGGCATCTTTATCAGAGGCAGCATGGAACCGGAATGGTGTTTGGCCCTCCAGGACTGCATTTGGGAGACTCTGCTCTAGGTAATGTGCATGTTTATGGTGTCTGTGCTCCGTAGGGTAAAATGTAGGTGTCTTGGGCATGTTTACGTCATCTGCAATAAAGATGCTGTCTGTATTCGCATGTTGGAGTAGTGGGTAAAATATGGGGAATGGGTTGGCAGGAACCACAGCTGAGACTTGAACTGTGATCTTCTGCTTCTGAATACACTGGTTTTGTGCACTGCACCACCTTGTTGTCACAGAGTCAGTACATTCCTTGGTGATACCATGACTGTTCGTCATACAGGGCCCGTCTGTTGCAGTACACGGCACCCACCTACACAGGGCTAGGCCACGGTCTGCTCTGGGCAGCTGCCACTGCCCCCTCCACCACCAGTATCCCTCAGCCACCATGCTGACATGCCCTTCTGCTGGTGGTGCTGGTGGTGTGCAGTCTCAGGCCATCCAGTGTGCAGGTAGGCGGCTGCCTATGGTGCGGGTTCTGGGGTAGGGGTGCCTGCATAGACATCCACGCTCCCCCCAGCCCTGCCTGCCATTGTTCCGTGCCTTTGGGGGTAGCTGTTGGGTACTATCCCCTGTGCCACTGTGGGAAACACACTTGTGCCCATGTTGGGCCTTCAGCAGTTGCTGTCTGGCTGCTCTGCTGTTTCAGCATTCATATGGGCCACCTAGGCATCACCCTAGTCCGCACTGTGGCCCAGCTCCACCACAGCATGTGCCGCCTGCGGCCCTCTGTATCCCCTTTTCCGGCATCTGTCCAGTTGCCGTTCCGACATGCCCACCCTGATGTTGCATGCCATGGGAACCCTGTCCGATGGTGGGGAAAACCCTGAGCAGCGCTATTTCACTGTGGGCTCATTCACCTTGTATGGGGACGGAGTATAGACCCTTCCACGATTTATATATTTTCTATGGAGCTTACTCGGGGGGGGGAGGGGTTGATGTTTCTCATTAATACCACTATTGGCCAGCTTGGTTATGGTTTTTTTCCAGTTTGTTGAGGTCATTTTCAGTGTTTATGTGCCCTTTTGTTCTGTGCACATGTATCACACTTATCACTTTTTTTGGTTTCCCTGCCTGGGCTGTACATTGCTGACACTGAAATGGTTTCTCTCCCCTGTAATGTGCATTTAACGGCAGGTTTTCAATCGCGTTTGGATTCAGCTCTTCAGATCAGCGCGTTAGTGTGAAGGGAGCCTCTCTCCGCCCACTGACCCCTTCTCTTCGCCCTCTCACCACCTTCTGCGGTGTTTTACCGCGCTGCGGAGCTTTACGATCGTTAATGTTGGTTAACGCGCGTTATGTAACGTTAACGATCGTTAGTGCATCATAACGCATGTTATGATGCGCTAACGATCGTTAACGTTACATAACGCGCGTTATCTAACGTTACCGCAGTTTAGTAAACATACCCCTATATCTTCTTTAGTAAAGACTGAAGTAAAGAATCCATTCAGTCTCTCCGCTGTGGTCCTGTCCTCCCTTAGCATCTCTTTTACCCCTCTATCATCTAATGTTCCAACTGACTCTCTCACGGGTTTTTTGCTACAAATGTACTTTAAAAAGTTGTTATTGCATAAGATGTTCCACTACTGTGTGGTGTGCACTGATGGCATAGCATTCTGTCCCTAAACTACCCATTTCCCATTTGAATGCATGAGGTATATAGTTAGTGTGGGAATCAGTGTGCACTAACTTTCATAGTCGCATGCTGACAGTTTCCACGAGCCACAGCACAGAGTTAGGGTGTATCGAAATCTGAGTTAAATTCATAGCACACTTTAATAAAAGACTCCTATGGGTAGGAATTTACTCCTAAATGACCATAAGGTAGGTTTGTAATGATAGAGCAACTATTGCATGGAAGAAATGTTCCGTGGAGACTAGAAGTTTGATGAATTAGATATCTTTCTGCCAGTCACTGAAAACCTCATTGTTCAGGAAACTTTTTAAAAATAATTAGACAGGTTGTTGTTTTTATGTCCCTGAGAATCAAGTTATAGGCAGTTATGAAATTAGTTTTTTAGGATAAACGTTTCAACTTGAAAATTTTGATAAGCAATTAAAAGGACACTGTTTTTGTCTAAATTATAACTGCTAAGAAGTTAGCTCTTTAAGGAGATTAGAAATGAAGTTCTTTTAAAAGTCCACATGATTTAATATGCAAATATATACAAATATCCCAGTGATTGCCACAGAATTTGCAATCTATTGCATCAGAATCTTGAAAAATCTGAGATTGGAAACCAGGGGCTGTTGTGGTACAGAATAGAATGACCTCAAACCTCTCCTCTGTGAAATAGACAGAAATATTTATTTACAGAAATTAATCTCTTCAAAGCAGAACCAGATATTATTGCACCCTATTTTACTAATTCTAGGAATGATATGAAATATGTCATATACCAAATATGTTAGGATATTTAACATTTTAATAGCTCTTGAACTTTACAGGTTGGATGCTCAAATGAATTGTAGATCAGTAGTACTTGCGATTTAGATTGACCATTGTTAGAAAAAGGATACTGGGCTTGACAGTCCTTTAGTTTGACCTGGTATGGCAATGTCTTATGTTTAGTTAGGAGGCTTATGAGGCATATTTACTAAAGGTTAACGTGCATTAAGTGTTACAGTGGCTCATAGAAATGAATGGGCAGTGGTAGACCTAACGCGCGTTAACTTTACCTGGTGCGTTAACCTTTAGTAAACATGCCCCTATGATTCACATATTTTGATACAGTCAATGTCTTATATATATATATTAGAACATTATTTTGCATTTATGGATTTACAATAAAATGAGTAGGCTTTGTTTTTTCTGATTTCCTTTTTATAAATACAGTAAAATATGAATCACAAATATTCCCTAAAAGGTACTTTTTTTTTTTTTGAAACTTTTATTTTCATTTTACAACAAACAAAGGAACAACACACCAAAAGATACAAAACAAGTATACAATAAGGAAAAGTAAACCCATTACCCCCCACCCCGGTGCGTCTTCTCTACAGAGACAGGCATGATTCCACCATTCAGTGAGGCTCAGATGGGAACTAATTTCCCGTATTACTCAATGAGGGAACAGCAATGCCAAGCATATAGTTCAAAGGAGATAAGCCATTTCTTGGGAGAGAGGGGATCCCCGCAACTGGGCGAAGTCCCACTACCCTCCGAGAAAGGGACTCCTGAGAGTGCAATATAGACTAAATACGACCCCAGACCCGACGCCAGTGATACTGTAGTGCGGGATATTCATGCATAACATGAAATGAAGTAATAAACCAATGGCCACAGGACATGTCCAGCAACCATTACCCTGAGTAGTGTTCCATATGTCTAAACTGTGAGGAATGTAAACACCGGTGGCTAGAAGATAAGGCGCCATTGCTCCGAGGTTAAAGTCACATGCAATTCTCTCTCCCATATCTGCGCTATAGAGGTATCTCGAGTGATAGCATTACATAAGGTTTAGTAAAATTGGATACTACACCCGGTAAACTACCGAGAGATCGGAAGTTTCCAATCAACCTTATGCAAAGAGTGCCAATGGCGGGAATACTCTAGTGCTCCGAATGCGATGCTAAGTTACATTGACCAGAGTCGGGAGTCAAAAGGTGCATAGGAAATTAAAGGCACCTAAAGTGTCGAAAAACATTGGTGGATAGTGGGAATCTAATGGGAGAGTCATACCAGGGAGTAAGGTAAAAGGAATCGGTGGGCAAGGCCCGCTACTATATCTAGCCACACAGGTCTGCTCGGTACAGGAGCTGCCAACCAACAAGCACCTTGTTTGAGAAGAAAAGATTGAGGGAGCACTTGAATAAAATCGCCACCAAGTATTAATGGAGCATTAGCGGAGGCCGAGGCCAATTGAGCAAAACTTGCTTAGTGAGCAGGGTTGTCCACATTCGGACATAGTGCAAATACACTGAATTCACTATCTCCAACCTCAAGGTGTACACGGGCCCATCTACCCTCCATGTTAGCGCTAATATCAGGTACAGTAGCATGCAAAAACTTCTTGACCAGAATGACTATCCCGTACCATTTGGAACCGGTGGGAGAGTAGGCAGCTACCATGTGAGGCCTAGCATTGAGTTTCAGTGTTTCAGCAGAGTGTAGTGCGTTTCCGAAAAAAACACCTAATCAACGTGCTCGTGTCTAAGATAGCTAAGGATTTTCTTTTCTGCGGAGTGGACCAGCAATGCCTTGTACGATGAATAATAAGATTGTACATGAGGCCATTCAAAAAAATTAAAATTCTGAGCATGATAGCACACATAGTTTTACTGTGTCCCTCAAACTGACTGTATCTGGCTGTACACATGACATAGGAAAATAAGCTAATATAATACAATGAAGCGCCCCACATTAACAAAGATAACCGCAGTACGGTAGAGGAGAAGCAAAACCCCAAAATTACTGGCGACCATGTGTCTGCGGGGAGAAACCCCAGAGAAGGCCGAAATTGAAAAAACATATAACCTGTAGGACTGTGCGTGCTCCGAATCCGACCGAGGCACACATCATGAAGGGATAGGAGACCAAAGACATAAGTCATACAGAGAAAGAAAGAAAGTCCAGGCTATTTCTGTGCTGGGCTATGATCGCCGCATCGGGCCCTTCAAAATGGCGGACAGAGCCGGCAGATAAGAGTCCAAGATTTGGGATTAGCGCATCTGTTCTGCTTCTTTGGAGTCCAAAATGATGATAATAGATCAGGATCCTCGAACGTCCTGGTCTGGTTATGGAGAGTCACTCGGAGTTTCGCTGGATA
Organism: Ichthyophis bannanicus; assembly: GCA_033557465.1. Classification (NCBI taxonomy): domain Eukaryota; kingdom Metazoa; phylum Chordata; class Amphibia; order Gymnophiona; family Ichthyophiidae; genus Ichthyophis; species Ichthyophis bannanicus. The sequence continues at coordinate 726,742,447 of CM066036.1, read as the reverse complement.
CAACAGGCCAAAGCGAGCCTGTAGCTGTTGAAGTCGAGGGCGAAGAGCAAGGAGTTTCTTCCGACGGTCAACGGTAGGCTTTGCCAAATCCGGAAAGAAGGAGACCTTACGACCTTCATATTCCAAATGATGATTCGCTCGAGCAGCATGTAAAATTTGTTCCACTTGTTGATATCGTAGCAAGCTAAAGATAATAGGCCGGGGGTCGTGCGGTTGAGCGCCATGCGGGCAGGAACACGGTGTGCTCGATCGATTTCCAGTTCTCTGTGAAAAGTAATCTTCAGCAAGGAGGAAGAGTTTTGAGCAAGAATTCTCTTATATCTCCTGCTTCCACTCTCTCCGGCATTCCAAGGAGCCTCACATTGTTGCGACGGGCGCGATTATTGCTATTCCAATTCCTTTTGAAGATTATGTATCTGGCGCTCAGCCTAGTCCAGTTTGCCCAAAAGCAAATCGTGCGAGTCGAGGACCCCCCCCATATTCTCCTTCCTTTATGAAAGACAGTCAATTCGGTCTTGTAGCACTCCAAAGTCTTCTCGCATGGCTCGAAGCGCTTCCCATTAGACTGCACCAATTCCTTCACGCCGCGTATTTCCTCCAAAATCTCCAGGTGCATTGCGGGGTTTTCACGAAATGGAACCATCTTCTGCGGGGAGGATACCTCCGTTTTGGAGCGTTTTCCGTGAGAAGAAGAAGGAGACCCGAAGTCCAAGCGCGCTGGTTTGTGGGCCGCCATCCCCCCCGAGGTGCCCCGGTCAGCTCGGAGCAAAATAGTAAATTTATATAGGTATTAAGTCAGGATTCTGAGTAGGCCTCTCGGGAGCTTCAACGCAAAGCGTCCTACCCGCTGGACATCAGGCTCCGCCCCCCCCCCTAAAAGGTACTTTTGTTATCTGATTTTGAGGGCTATTATGCACACTGTGGGGGTAATTTTATAAAAAATGTGATTTATGTGTGAACAACACATATAAGTATAGGTGTTTTAGTCATATACATGTGTAAATGAGCATTTACGTACATACAGTAGATGTGATTGATATTCTGATACTATGTGTGTTGGGTCAATTGAATATACTTTTGCTGTAGGCATCATGGCAGGGTCAGTCACACAAGCCCCAGAATCCCTTAGGGCAGGGGTGGCAACTCCAGTTCTGGTGCACCACAATCCAGCCTAGTTTTCAGGATGTCTCTAATGAATATTCATTAGGAATATTTGCATCCACTGCCTCCTGTTGTATGCAAATATATGTCATGAATATTCATTAGGGGCCTCCTGAAAACCAGGCTGGATTGTGGTACACCAGGACTGGAGTTGGCCACCCCTGCCTTAGGGTATGTGGTAGGGTCAGACAGGCTACAAGTCCCAGAATCTCTTAGGATGAGAGGGCCCACCACAGAAAGGATCAGGTGATCCAATTAAGAGAACACACAGGTGGCAAAGGGAGTCAGTAATAAGTAACCAAGGCCTTAGGTTGTGTCTGGTATATACGGTTTGAAAAGCAGTGCAGGGGAGGCCCAGGAAGGAAGGAAGTGTAGCCTTCAGGAGCCTGTTCTTGCTTCTGGAAAAGCTCCTGATGTTTCCAGAGGAAGAGGGCAGATACCCCGAGGTAGAAAACGCTATGGAAACTCAAGCATATGAGGACAATAAGGACGAGGAACCCATGGAGGTACTGTGGATGAGACATCAAAAGCTCTAGCTCTGGGGTAGGTTCAGCCAGTTTATAGTGAACCTGAAGGGTGGAAGAAAGGGGCAGCTAAAGAGAAATTAGACTTACCTGCTAATTGTTGTTCCTTGAGGAACTCCAGTTCAGTCCCTCACCTCTGGGGTTGTTTACCTCTTCTCACAGCATGGAGACTTGGCATTTCAGAACTGTGACACCACTGTAGATATCCAGCTGGCACCTCCCACCAGCTCCCAGTGATCTAATGACAAAGCAGACTCAAAGAAGCAACAAATAAGTAGCTATAATATTAAATACAATTTAACAGTGAACTAAAACCCCGTAAATGAGAGGATAACTCTCCCTCTTCCATTTGCAGAAATAGGAGAGAAAGGAGAGAGAAGAAAGAATACAAGGTATACTTTGCCTGAATACAGACCACATTTGTTGAACTTCTCCTACTGGATTGTAGTCACCACGCATCACAAAGCAAGCTTTGCGGAAGCTGACCAAAAGACCCCCGGGCAGGAATCGGGACTGAACTGGAGTTCCTCAAGGAACAACAATTAGCAGGTAAGTCTAATTTCTATGTCCTTATCATCCCTCCAGTTCAGTCCCTCACCTCTGGGATGTAACAGAGCAGTAAACTATTGGGAGGGACCTGTCCACTCGGAACGCAAAACTGCCGAACAGAAACAGGCATCTCCCGCTGCTTGAACATCCAGGCGGTAATGTTTACTAAAAGTATGCAAGGAAGACCAAGTGACTGCTCTGCAAATCTCAACTGGCAGAACTAAGCTATGCTCCACCCATGAAGCCGCTTGCGCTCTATTAGAATGAGCCTGCAGCCCGAAGGGCACCTGATGACCTTGCAAGATATAAGCTGATGCTATTGTTTCACGAACCCATCTGGAAATTGAAGCTTTGGCCGCCGCTTCACCTTTACGCGGCCCACCAAAGATAACGAACAAACGGTCAGACTTGCGGAAGGACTCCAAGACCTTCAAGTATCGCCTTAGTAGCCTCTTAATGTCTAACAAATGCAAACTATGGTCTGACGCGGTCTCCCCCGAAACACCCAAAATGGGCAAAGAGACCGACTGATTCACATGAAATGGCGAAACTACCTTTGGTAGGAAAGACGGTATGGGACGCAACACCACTTTTTTCCCTAGAAAAAGTCAGAAACGGTTCCTGACAGGACAAAGCCTGCAACTCAGAGATTCGACGTGCAGAGCAAATGCCTATCAAAAATACTGTCTGCAAAGTCAAATCCTGTAGGAAAGCTTGATGCAAAGGCTTAAAAGGCTCCCTTTTCAAGGCTCCTAAAACCAGGTTGCGATCCCACGGAGGAGAAAACACCCTGCGTGAAGGACGTAGATGGGATACAACTCTCAAGAAATGGACAACATTGGCATGGACCCCTAAAGGAACTCCTTGCACCTTTCCTCGATATCAAGAAATAACTGCCAACTGCACACTAAATGAACTGGCAGCCAATCCCTTATCAAACCCATGTTGCAAGAAACTCAACACTGTCGGTAGAAATACTGAGGCAGGGCGAAACTGACGTTGAGCACACCAGTCCTCAAAAACACACCAGACGCGCACATATACTAATGAAGTAAACCACTTTCTGGCCTGAAGCAAGGTGTCAATCATCGCCTTGGAACAACCCTTCTTCCTTAACCGAGCCCTTTCAATGGCCAAGCTGTAAGCGAGAACCGATGTACCTGAGGCATTCGTAGAGGACCCTGAACCAGCAGATCCTCCCTTAGCGGCATCCACCATGGTTCCCCGTCAAGCAGACACACCAGATCGGCATACCATGGATGACGAGGCCAATCTGCAGCTACTAGAACCACTCTTCCCTGATGAGCCTCGATGCACTGCACCACTCGTCCTACGAGTGCCCAAGGGGGAAAAACATAGAGGAGACTGTGAGTGGGCCATTGTTGGAGTAAGGCATCTAGACCTTCTGACATTCGTTCTCGTCATCTGCTGTAAAAGCGACTGGCTTTGGCTGACCGAAAGGTCGCCATGAGATCCATAACTGGAGATCCCCACTTGAGGACAATCTGAGCAAACACCTTCGGATGAAGCTCCCATTCTCCGGAATCCACTCGAACCCAGTTGAAAAAGTCTGCCATCACATTGTCCGTTCCTGCAATGTACGCCACCGACAGAGCCTGAAGCCGAGGCTCTACCCAACTGAATAAACTTTCCGCCTCCATTTCCAGAGTTGCGCTTCCCGTATCCCCTTGACAATTGAGGTATGCAACCATCGCGGCATTGTCCGAGAGCACTCAAACTGCTCTACCCCATAAGGTGGATTCGAAGGCCCGAAGCACTAGAGCTACCGCTCACAACTCCAGCCGATTGATGGACCATTTGGCTTCCTGCTTGGTCCAGCAGCCTTGCGCAAAGAGCTCTCCGCAATGAGCTCCCCATCCTGCTAGACTGGCATCCGTTAACACTGGCATCCACTGCGGTTGTTCGAGAGCCATGCTCACCGCGAGATTCTGCGGATAAAGCCACCATTGAAGAGACTTCCTGACCCGAAATGAACAGGGGAGGTGCTTGGACAGAGTCATTCTGGTGAGACCATCGACGGAGCAGCGACCTCTGTAAGGGACGCATGTGAGCTCTGGCCCACGATACAACTTCCAGTCATTGTCCCTAACATGCAGAGGTAGTGCCAGGCTGATGGTGCAGGAGTCCTCAAAAAATCGTGCACCAGAAGCCTCAGGCCCTGGGCTCGGAGATCCGGCAGGAAAACCGATCCCATACGAGTGTCAAAGCAAACTCCCAAATACTCTAGAACTTGCTTCGGAACCAATCGGCTCTTGGCTGTGTTGACCACCCAACCGAGACTCTGAAGGAGCTCTACCACTCTGTCTGTCACTCGCACACTCTCGGCCCTGGAATTTTCCCGAATCAACCAGTCATTGAGATAGGTATGAACTAATACTCCTGCCTTTCAAAGAGCCGCCGCCACCACCACCATAACCTTGATGCAGGTGCGTGGAGCCGTCGCCAGACCGAAGGGTAACGCCTAAAACTGAAAATGCCCCCACGGTAGTGCAAATATTAGAAACCTCTAATGATCTGGCCTGATTGGAATGTGTAAATATGCTTCAGTGAGATCGAGAGACATCAAGAACTCCCCTTGACGAACTGCCAGTATAACCGAACGTAAGGTCTCCATTCGGAAATGAGGTACCCACAAACAGCGGTTTACCCCCCAGAATTGGGCGGAAGGCCCCGTCTTTCTTTGGCACCAGCCCTTTAAGAGCTCAAAAACATTGAAAATTAAAAGTAATCAAAATTAATACCAAGTAATCAGAAAACTACAAGGATTAATTAAAGAAAGCTGTCAGCAAAGAAAAAGAGCACTGTGAAGAAAAGTGGCAGGAAAAAGGCCCGCCAAGATCCTGAGCTCTGCTAACCCACAGAACATGTTTCACACACAGCAGCAGGCCTCAGAAACACACACAGGACACTAGCAGCAAAGATTTAAACACTCGCCTCTTCCTCCGGGACCTTCGGACCCTCTCTGAGGGACTGAACTGGAGGGATGATAAGGAAACAGCTATTTACTGTGCCGCTAAGCGACATTTATTTGTTCTGAAACAGACTGTGTTTGATCCTGGATGATTTGATTTGGCTACTTATGATTTGGTGTGCATTTCTGTTCTGAACTATTTTACTTGAGAAGGAGAGGCCATGTCTGGCCCTGGGGCTGAGGGAATCCCAGGGTGTTGGAGCTGACATACAGAACTGTCTGTTGGACTTTTGCTATGGACCTGTGAGGAACGCTTAAGGGTATTTGTCTGGAACTCCAACCTGGACGAGGCTGTGAAACCCAAGAGAGTGCTTTGACTGCTCCAGTTGCCTTTGAACCCATCCTGCGGTGTCACAGCATGCACAGGGGCAGAGTTTGGATAAAGCATGGGTGGAGTGCAGTTACATGCATAAATTATAAAATACTATTATTTTGGAGTGTGCAAAGAAAAATCTAGGTGTGAGCGTCTACACCAGCCATAGGGAAGATGTAAGTGCTCCTGCCTTGGACCATACGAAACTAGAAATGCACCCTATGTGACAAGTTAACCTGGTGCCCTCCCTCCACCCAGCCGTGTGAAGGAAATTGCTCTTTTTGTACTTTCTGGAAGCCCAGTGATGACATCAGTGCCCCCTTCTATACTTGAACCCTGTGCAGCTGTATCAGTTGCACAGCTCTTGGTACAGCCCTGCTCATGTTTTAAATTTACATGCGTTTTCCATCACTTATGCCCCTATTTTATAAAATACATGCAGGCATCAAATAGGTGCATAACAACATGTATAAATCTAGCTGTGCCTTATAATACTACAGGTCACCTCTATGTGAAGGACAAATATGCGCCTACTTTAAATCTATTTTAAAAAGAAACAGAAGTGTCAGCGTTTTTATAAATTAGCAGCAAAAATCCTGAAGAAATCATAGGTAAAATGAACCCCCTGTACATTTACATTGACTCATTAATGCAAATGTACATGAACTTTTGTGCAAAATGGATTTTGTGAGAAAGTCAACTATAACAAAGTATAATATGCCTGAACTTTGGCATTTGGGCACATTTTCAGGTGGTACTGTTGCGAATGAAGTACACTTTGCAAACTCAATTGATACTTTAGTACATGGGGCCTGCATTTATTTATTTATTTGAACATATTTTTATACTACTCCTTCCAGAGATCAGGGGCGGTTTACATTATAACAAACCAAGCTAGCTAACAAATCTAAAACCGTTGGGGGTTGCAGTGGTAACTGGGGTAAGGAGATGGAGCAGGGCAGGGGGGGGGTAAGGAGGAGGGAGAGGGTATGGTGAAGGGGGAGTGGAACCTTATGTGTTGTTGGTGTTGGGGCTGGTATAATGTTCTTTGAATATATATGTTTTTAATTCTTTACAGAATGATTACAGGTCTTTAATTCCTCTTAGCACTTCGGCGAGGGAGTTCCACTGTGAGGGTGCTATGTATGTAAATGCCCTTTTGCTAGTGAATTGTTTGGTTTTGCATTTTGTAGGGGATACCCTTAGAGAGTTTTGGTTGGGGGTTCTTCCGAGTCTGTTGGTTGATTGTATTTGGATGAGTGATGAGAGGTGGGAGGGAGCTAAGTTATATATCAGTTTGAATGTGGTCATTATTATTTTGTATCTTACACTTGAAGAAATTGGGAGCCAGTGGAGCTCATATAAGATATGTGTTATGTGGTCAGTGAGTCGTGCTTTCATTATGACTAGCTGTGACATTTTGGGCCAGTTGTAATATATTTTGGGTATCCCCTGCAGAAGGCTATTGCAGTAGTCGAAGTGTGGTGTTATGAGTGCTTGGACTACTGCTCTGAAGTCGGTCAGCTCTATAAGGTTTCTCAGTGGTTGTATGATCCTTAACTTATAGAATATGGTTCTGTTTAGTAGTTTTAAGTGGGGTTCCATGCTGACTGTTTTATCCAGGGTAACTCTGAGATATTTAACTTCATGTTTAACAGGAAATTGAGTGTTGGTTAGATCGATTGTTGTTGGAGGGTTGAACTCGGTTTTTTTTTTATATGAACATAACTTTGGTTTTCTTGAAATTGATACTCATGTTATTCGCATGAGCCAGGTTTGAGTTTCTTTTAGGCATGCTGCTAATTTATCATAAATAGCAATACATATGTCCTATTGGGTGTACAACATAATGTTGTCAGCATATATGTGGTAATTTATTTTATGTTTTTTGAATATTGAGCAGATTGATTTTATTTATAAGTTAAACAAAAGGGCAGATAGTGCCGATCCTTGGGGTATTCCATGGGTTTGGGGGAAAGTTGATGACGTTTTTTGATCAATTTGAACATATTAGAAACAGTCATTTATGTATGATGTGAACCATTTAAGGATGTGTCCTTTTATGCCTATGGAGTCGAGTCTTGAGATGAGGGTCTTGTGATTCACATTGTCAAAAGCAGCGGTTATATCCAGGAAAATAAGGATGAACGCTTTTTTGGCGTTCTCCATTCCCTGGATAATTTTGTCAAGCAGTACTAGAAGGAGTATTTCTACTCCATGGAACAGTCGAAATCCATATTGTTGTTCATCAATTGCGGCCGTCGAATCTATGAAATCCTGGCGCTGATGTTGAACTGCTTTCTCAATTATTTTAGCTACAAATGGGATGCTTGAAATTGGTCTAAATGCAGCAGGATCATCTTTGTTTAGGTTCTTGTTTTTTAGTATGGGGCGGATTACAGATCTTTTGAGTGCGCTTGGCATGATTCCTTACTGTAGTGATTGGTTTACTATGTTTATAAGGAAAGGGGCAATTTCAGATTTTGTCGCTTTCATCCATGATACTGGACATGGATCCAGTGGGGATCTTGTTGTGTTTATATTTGAAATTATATCTATAATTTGTCTTGTTTCAATAGTGTGAAATATATGCCAACTGTTGGTATTAACTGGGTCTAATAATAGCAGGGGGAGACCTGGAGTTTCTTTGGGCTTTAGCTTGCTTGCATAGAAATCTGCTAGAATTTGGAGCTGGATTGGGATTTTGTATGATGCATCTTGTGGGGGCTTAGTAATCGTTTTTACAAGTTCAAAAAGTTCTCTTGGATGATTGGTGGCATTATTTAATATTTTTGAATGGTAGATCTTTTTTGCTGCGTTTATTGCATCTTTGTAAACTTTGAGTTTTATCATGTAAAGAGTTTTGATTTCTGTAGTCTTTTTGGATCTCCATTTATGCTCCATTTTTCTGAGATCTTTTTTTATCCTGGCTAATTCTGGGGCTAATTTCCGATGGTTTGTATGAGGGGTTTGGGGGTTTGGTTGTTGGCTTAGCAGATGAGACAATTCTTGTGTTCCATTCTGTTACAAGTTCGTCAAGGTTGGTTTGGGATGAGTTAAGTTGTGTAATAATCAGTTTTAAGAATGTGTCTCTTATCAAATGGTCTAAAGCGAGTTATTTGTTGGGGGTTCTGTTGTGAGGTATGGACGAGGTGGCATATTGGTAAATTAAATGTAAATTGGATCAGAAAGTGCTATGACCAAGGGACCTATGTTATATTAGCGGGGGGTTGAGGTTGCGTAGGCTGGTGTAGAAACTGGAAGGAACACCATGTCTAATATAGTTCCCTTATTGTGTGTGGGATGTTGTATTATTTGTTGAAAACCCATCTGTTCCATTGAATCTAAGAATGAGTTTGCATGTGTTAGTGGGAGAGATGATATATTGAAATGACCTAAGATGATTTGAGGCTTCCTTATGGGTGAGATGCAGACTGCTTCCAGGACAGATGGCATGCTTTCATGATCAGCTGTGGGGAGTCTGTATAGTAGCCAAACTACTATATGTCTGTTTTCTATTTTGAGGATATCAATTCCTTCATAATTGTTGCATGTGCTGGGGGATACTTTTAGGGCTTCCTTGGCAATTGCAATTACTCCTCCACCTCTTTTCTTGTCTCTAGGGCAGTTTAAGAGGCTGTAACCCAGGATTCTTAGTTGGTTGAGGAGGATGGTGTCAGTGTCACTTGCCCATGTTTCTGTAACACATACTAAATCCAGCTTCTCATCTATGAGAAGGTCCTGAATGATGGGGATTTTATTTCTGATGGACCTGGCGTTGACTAGTATAAAATGTAGTGGGGCTAATGAGGGAGTGCTGTATACCATTGTGTTTGAGGTTGTGTTTACTTGGATTAGTCTGTTTTGGAGCTTTTTCTGGTTTGGTGAGGGCATGCTATAATGGAGAGTTCTGTAGGGTGTGATATGGTGGTTTTGTCTTGTGTGGTGAAAATAGGCGGGGATGGGGAATGTCAATAGTAGGGCGATAGCTTGGGAGTAGGCTGTGGTTGTTTGAGTGTACAATAGCAGACAATAGCATAAGCACATAATAATTTTTGTTACTTCTATTGTTGTATATGATGGTTTTGAATAGATTTCAGTATAAGAGTATTATAGCGCAAGGACAATCTTTGGTTTTCTTTATACAAGTGGTAATGTGGAATACCAAGATTTGAATAAAAGAAGCTCAAGCTATCAAGATACTTTAGATATATAGAGGTTTCCTTATTGTTAACTTTGTTTTTCCGTATAATGGTGGTACTGAGATTAAACAGGCTTCTCAAATACACATGCAATAATTATACTTTAGATACTCTTGGAAACTTAATGCAACTCTACTGTAACTAACAACAAACTTATAGGTGGGGTCTACCAATCTCAGGGGTTGTATGTGGTAACACTGCTCTAATGAGACACTTAGCATACATTTCTAAATATATGTACGTTTTAGTAGAGTGATATATGGCATTCACATAATCAAGGTCTATAACATCAATGCTCACACTACATGCCTCACATTCAACACTGCAATAAATCAGCTTGCATCATTTTAGTGGCAAAACATTGGCGACAGCTTTACTAGACTTTTAAGAACTTCAACTATTTAACACAACCGCTCACCCAGGTCAGCCCTCCCATTATCCAGACAACACCCCTGCCTCCCACGCCCAACTTTACCTCCCGACTAGTTGGTGATGACCTAGCCAGGACCTCCATTCCTGCATAACCTGGGGTGATGCCAAGTTATGCCTATCAGCTCACAGTGATACTGCACTCTAGCCCTTATGCACTTTTCCCTTAACTTTGCCTTCCCCCACAGAACAGGCTGAACCTGAAGTTTAATAGACCTTCCTACCCTCAGCTGCAACTATAACCCACCCCTTTCCCCACACCCCTTTTCCACAGGGTGGGCAGGTAGGGAACCCTTTTTGACCTGCTCCCTTGCAAACCCCTACTCTTCTGCACTGCCAAAACTACCATACCCCTCTCAAACCACCCAATCACTACTTACCCATCTCTCCATCCCCTCCCCTTTCACCTTCCCCACTTATCCCATTCTTCTCTTCACTCTGACCTCAACAGCCCATTTGGCAGGGGCTTGGCCAGGTTATGGGGCCCTCAGCATAATATGGGGGACCTTTTGCATATTTATAGCAAACCCCATGTGGTTTGCTGGATGAGGAATGAAAAGGCAATAATGCATCATGTTTACAATTAAGTTTAAAAAAATAATGTCAACAGATTAGATATAATTCAAGCCATTGAGAGGCAGTGTATTGACAGAATTGTCACACTTAAATAATAGAATGACTGATGAATCCATGCATAAAGGTATAAAAACAGGGGATCGTATAACAAAGCATCTTTAATTACACTTGTACTCTGATTAAGAGACAATTTGCTATATGATTTCCCATTCTTACAGCTTGTATTTTCTTGCTTGGAGCTAATTTCTATTGTCTGATCTCTTCAGAGTAACCAGATACAATAAGCATCTATTTATATTCCTTTCTTCTGAATCCTGACAGGTTAATTTTTTTTTGTATAGAAGTTTGTTTTTCCTTAAATAATGTGCAACAAGCATATCACAGTGCTGGAGAAATGTTCTTTTAGAACAGACTGAAGGAATGGCCTAGCGAATAAAACTATGGGTTGAGAATCAAAAAAGGCAGAGGCTTTGGAACAGCATGTTCTGTGGGGGAGGGGGGGCAAGCTCCGATCCAGGGCCAGCCAATCTCCAAGTGGGTGCGATCTCCCGACTTCCCCTCCTGTCTACCCACAGGGATCCGATCTCCCACAGGCAGACAGGAAGGATCTGTACCATGATCACAGTGCTCTTCTGCCTGCGGGTGATGGGATCCCTACAGGCAGCCTGCTGCTTGCTGGGTCACGATCGTCGGCCTTCCCCTACTTCTGCCTGCAGGTGATCGGATCCCCACGGGTCGAAGTACATGAAGCCCCAAACACAGTAGCAATGTTTTGGTGGGACCATGGCCCCTGTGGCCTCCCTTTCCCAACACCTATGAAAAAGGGGGAGTTTAAATCACACTATTTCTACACTTGGTGTCTCTGACCTTTCTCTCTATCACCCCAGGTATCAAATTAGACTCACCATAAGTCTTGCTCACCATGATGTTCCTTGTTATCCCTGGGCAAGTAACTTAGCCTCCACTGACTCAGGTACAAACTCATATTGTAAATAAATAAATATTGTAAGCCCCCTGGGGACAAGAAAGCATAGTTACTCACCTGTAACAGGTGATCTCTGGGAATAGCAAGAATTTAGTCTTCACATAAGGGTAACGTCGGCACCAACGGAGCCTGCGCGGGAAAACTCCCCAGCGTCCAGTAGGAATGCTTTTGGGAGCATCCCTCAGCACATGCGCGCTGCCTTCCCGCCTTTCCAACTGTCCCTCTTCAGTTAAGTTTGTAGCTGAGTGAAAGGATAGAGGGAGAGAGGAAAGAGACAGAGAAATAGAGAGACAACTCCTTGGGGAGGTGGGTGGGTTGTGAAGATTAAATTCCTGCTGTTCCCGGAGATCACCTGTTACAGGTGAGTAACTACGCTATCTCCAGGAACAAGCAGGAATGCAGTCTTCACATATGGGGACTCCCTAGCTGAAGATGCCGGGGAGATGGCCCCAGGAAGCTGCCACCTATACTGAGGTGGGCCATGCTTCCTCCCATGGATCTCTGGCATCCTACCAGGGTTGGTGGGTAGGAGTTGAATTAAGTCTGAAAGAGATGTTGAAGAACAGCCTGGCCAAAGAAGGCATCTTGATGGGAGGCTTTATCTAGGCAGTAGTGGGCTGTGAAGGTGTGCACCGAAGCCCAGGTGGCTGCTCGACAGATGTCATCAATAGACACAGAGTGAAGGTTAGCCATAGAGGCTGCCATGGCTCTCACATTATGTGCTGTGACATGGCCTTGAAGACGAAGACTCTTACTCTCATAAGTAAAGGATATGCATTGTGCAATCCATTTAGATAGAGTTCTTTTGGAGACTGGAATCAAAAGCAACAAAAATTTGAGAAGACTTTCTATGATGCTGTGTTCTTTGTAGGTAAAAAGCCAAGGCTCTTTTACAGTCCAAAGTATGAAGGTTCCTTTCTGCATTAGAGGCATGATGCCTCGGAAAGAATACAGGAAGGTAAATCGATTGATTTAAATGAAAAGGCAAAACCACCTTTGGCATAAAATATGGATGAGTTCTGAGAACAGCCTTATCATGGTGAAACCTTGTATAAGGGGGATCAGCCACTAAAGCTTGCAATTCACTAACGTGACATGTGGAGGTGATTCAATTAGGAAGATGACCTTCCAGGATAAAAACTTTAGGGTTGTAGTGGCTAAAGGTTCAAAGGGCGGTTTCATGAGCTGTCCGAGAACTAGATTTAAATCCCATGCCACCGGTGGTGGCCTGATGGGAGGCTTTGTTAATAGAAGACCTCTCATAAATCTTGCCATGAGTGGATGAGAGGAAATTGGCTGTCCATTTAGAGGCTTATAGGAAGCTGCAATTGCACTAAGATGGACTCTTTCTGAATTTGTCTTTAGACCAGAATTTGATAAATGAAGTAGGCACTCTAGTACCGATTCCAAAGGTATCACAAGGGGGTTTAAGCCCTTTTGAGAACACCATATAGTAAAACGTTTCCACATGAAGGCATAAGAACGTCTTGTGGAAAGTTTTCTGGAAGATTGAAGGACATCCTTTACCTGTTGGGAAAGGTTAAGATCCTGCAATTCTAGGCTTTCAGCAACCAGACCCTGAGATGCAGGGACTGGGGATTCGGGTGCCATAGCATCCCGTTCTCTTGGGAGAGAAGGTCTGGAGTGCACCCTAACTCAAGAGGTGCAGAGCTTGAGAGAGATGTAGAAGCAGGGGATACCACATTTGTCGTGGCCACTGTGGCGCTATGAGGATCATACAACCTCTGTATCTCTGAAGCTTGAAGAGTGTTTTGGGGATGAGGGGAATGGGTGGGAAGGCATAGAGGAAGTCCTGACCCCAGTGAATTCTGGAACAGAACCGGGGAAGTTTGGCATTCAGTGGACTTGCAAAGAGGTCTATGTCTGGGGTTCCCCAGATGTGAAATAACTTTATCACCTGGTCTAGGTTGAGAGACCATTCGTGAGGCAGCATTACTCAGTTGAGTTTGTCTGCTCAAAGGTTATGAATTCCTGAAAGATATACCACGAGAAGGTGAACTTGATGATCTCTGGCGAGGGCCCATAATCGTAAAGCTTTGTTGCATAACAACAGAGAGCCTGTTCCGCCCTGCTTGTTCATATAGAACATTGCTACTTGATTGTCCGTTTGGACTAGGACTATCTTGTAGCTGAGCTGGGCATGGAATACTTGAAGAGCTAGATAGATTGCTCTGAGTTCTAGGAGGTTTATGTGAAGACAAGCCTCCTGTGGAGTCCAGGTATCCTGGGTGGAGAGATGGTGGTGTGCACCCCATCCCACCTGTGATGCATCTGTTGTTAGGGTGGCCTGGAATGGGGGTTGTTGGAAAGGAGATCCCACTAAAAGATTCTCCAGTGATTGCTACCATTGTAGGGACACGATCAGTCGTTGTGAGTTTGATATCTTGTCCGACAGACATCCTGTGACCTGTGTCCAATGTGTGGATAGTGTCCACTAGGCTGCTCGCATGTGAAGGCGAGCATAGGGAACTACATGAACTTTGGATGCCATATGTGTCAGTAATGTATAAATACATACAGAAACCCAAATTGGCGAATAAATTGGAATATTACAGAAAAAGATTCACCAGTAAAAACCCCGTTTCAATTTTTGTCGGAGCGTGTCGAGGGAGGGTAAGAATGGAAATCTGACCCACGCCAGACGACAGGCTACTTTTATTCGTTTTGAGGTTCTCCACCTTCAAAAAATTTTTTTAATATAGAAAAGGCTTTACTTAACTGTCCAAATATCTTTATCTGATTATAAACTCTCCACCGTTGCAAGGTTCCATTATACTTCACATGATGCGCGCGTTTCGGGAATAATCCCTGCTTCAAGTGTTTTCCACTAATTCATGAGCAAAAGCAACTGTGTCCCAGAAAATGCCGTCATGCAGCTTGCGGTTATCCTTTAAACTGAGGGAACATGACACTATGCTTTTTCAAAGGAGAACCAGCCAATAAGAAAAGGGGAACCCCACTCACAGGGGAATCCCTAACATGATTGGCGGTCGACAAAATAGACCAATGAATGAGGATCTTGACGTCATTAGCAGACCACCCAATCATTATCAAAATTGAAGATGATACTACCAATAAGGGAGGCTGTCATAAGAGGCTCATCCAATCGATTTCATGATTGAGCCCATCTGGAAAAACAGTGTTTAATTTAAAAATCCATCTTTGTTCACACCATTGAAGCTTATTAATACAATCCCCCCCTCTCGGATCAGGTGGAATCTGATCTATCACTGACCAGCGTAAAATCATCAAAGGTGAGAGATCGAGAAATACAGTGGACCACCAACGGTGCTGTATGTATTTTGTGACGTATACGAGAGGAATGTTCTGCGAGCCGTTTTTTAATAGAGCGAATTGTGCGGCCAACATAAAGTAAGCCACAAGGGCACAATAAAATGTAAACAACATAAGAAGATAAACAAGTAGTATTCCAACGACGTCGATAGACATGCAAAGAGCCAGGATGTTGCCAGGTAGGGCCCGATATAGTAGAGGAGCAAAAACCACAATTCTTACAAGTGTCATGTCTGCTCTCCAATAAAGGTGTCAAAGGTCTATCAATGACGGAGGTTGTCTTCATCAATTGATCAGATAAATTCAATCCCCTTGAAAAAGCAATCCGCAAGGGCTTCGCAAAACAAGGATGTAAACTTAATATAGATCAATGTGAATGGAGGATTTTCAGAATTTCAGAACTACGCTCCATGTAAGGTAAAATTGCTCCAATCAGCTCAGGAGGTCGCCAATCCACCGATGAAAAAGATGGATCAAGAAGCCAATCACAGTTAGTGTAATAAGCCCTCCAATAAGCTTTTCTCACAACAGGAGCAGGATAACCCCTCACAAGAAGTCTATGTGTTAAATACATTGCTTGTTGTTTGAAATCCTGAAGGGAACAGCAAAGTCGCCTCAGTCGTAGAAATTGACCAAAAGGCAACCCTTTTCGGAGGGGACCAGGATGAAAACTCTTATAGTGTAACAAACTATTTCTTTGAACCGGTTTTCTAAATAAGGTGGTCAACAATCTCCCCTCTTCTTTATAAACTAACATATCCAAAAATTCGATCTTCTGATCATCAATATGTTCCGTAAATTGTACATTCATCCTTAGAGAATTCAACCATAAGATAAACTCCCGTAAAGATGATAAATCCGCAGTCCAAATCAGGAAGATATCATCCAGAAAACGCTTCCATAAAAGTACATTCCTAAACAAAGGGGAATTCCTTATTTTTACATCCTCCATTTGAGTCATGTAGAGCATGGCTATTGAAGGGGCCACTGTAGCCCCCATTGCTATGCCAGAGATTTGTTTGTAAAACACCCCTTTGGACAAGAAATAATTTCTAGTCAGCACCAATTTGATCAATTGCATCAAAAAGGAGTGTGGAATTCGCTCCGGAGCAAAAATAAAAGAATCTTCTAAGAGATTCAATGCCTCGTCCTGGTCGATATTGGTATACAGGGCAACCACATCTAGCGTCACCAAAAAAGCATCAGTTGGTACATCAATTGGAGAAATCAACTGCATGAAATGTGCGGAATCCCGTAGGAAATACCAAACCTGACATGCTTCCTGCTTCAAAAATATATCGCAGAAAATAGATAAAGGTTCCAATACTGAATTTCTGCATGAAATTATCAGTCTACCGGGGGTGAAACCAAAGATTTATGTATTTTTGGGACAAGATATATTATTGGAATTTTAGGATGTGAAATAGATAAATAATTACGTTCCTTTCGGGTGATCCAGGCATTTTCCAAGGCAATATCAACCAAACCCTTAATGGTTGTGATCAGGTCACGTGTAGGATCACGTGTCGGAAACTTCAGGTTATAAATTATTTTAGTGATAAGGGACCTTCTACTGATTCCTCATTGGTACGACCCAAATCTAGTTGGCTTCCTTTGGATGTCACTTCTGATCCTATTTTGATGACTTTTCAGTCTTTAGTTTTGAAGGATGTGTTGGCTTTGGAACAAATATCATATCATCAACATTCAAACCTTGATCGTGTAACCAGACGAGCCCTTTCTGAGTTGTCCTCTGACTCTTCTATAGTAATTCGTAGGGCTGATAAGGGCGGAGCTCTAGTATTGCAATCATCAGCCTTTTATTATGGCTTACTCCGTGATCATTTAAGGGATACCAGAATTTATCAGGTTTTAGATGTAGATCCTATACATGACCTGATCACAACCATTAAGGGTTTGGTTGATATTGCCTTTGAAAATGCCTGGATCACCCGAAAGGAACGTAATTATTTATCTATTTCACATCCTAAAATTCCAATAATATATCTTGTCCCGAAAATACATAAATCTTTGGTTTCACCCCCGGGTAGACCGATAATTCCATGCAGAAATTCAGTATTGGAACCTTTATCTATTTTCGGCACTATATTTTTGAAGCAGGAAGCATGTCAGGTTTGGTCTTTCCTACGGGATT
Organism: Ichthyophis bannanicus; assembly: GCA_033557465.1. Lineage (NCBI taxonomy): Eukaryota > Metazoa > Chordata > Amphibia > Gymnophiona > Ichthyophiidae > Ichthyophis > Ichthyophis bannanicus. The sequence continues at coordinate 726,725,246 of CM066036.1, read as the reverse complement.
CCACACATTTCATGCAGTTGATTTCTCCAATTTATGTACCAACTGATGCTTTTTTGGTGACGCTAGATGTGGTTGCCCTGTATACCAATATCGACCAGGACAAGGCATTGAATCTCTTAGAAGATTCTTTTATTTTTGCTCCGGAGCGAATTCCACACTCCTTTTTGATGCAATTGATCAAATTGGTGCTGACTAGAAATTATTTCTTGTCCGAAGGGGTGTTTTACCAACAAATCTCTGGCATAGCAATGGGGGCTACAGTGGCCCCTTCAATAGCCATGCTCTACATGGCTCAAATGGAGGATGTACAAATAAGGAATTCCCCTTTGTTTAGGAATGTACTTTTATGGAAGCGTTTTCTGGATGATATCTTCCTGATTTGGACTGCGGATTTACCATCTTTACGGGAGTTTATCTTATGGTTGAATTCTCTAAGGACGAATATACAATTTACGGAACATATTGATGATCAGAAGATCGAATTTTTGGATATGTTAGTTTATAAAGAAGAGGGGAGATTGTTGACCACCTTATTTAGAAAACCGGTTCAAAGAAATAGTTTGTAACACTATAAGAGTTTTCATCCTGGTCCCCTCCGGAAAGGGTTGCCTTTCGGTCAATTTCTACGACTGAGGCGACTTTGCTGTTCCCTTCAGGATTTCAAAGAAGCAATGGATTTAACACATAGACTTCTTGTGAGGGGTTATCCTGCTCCTGTTGTGAGAAAAGCTTATTGGAGGGCTTATTACACTAACTGTGATTGGCTTCTTGATCCATCTTTTTCATCGGTGGATCGGCAACCTCCTGAGCTGATTGGAGCAATTTTAACTTACACGTTTCTACTCATATTCATAGACATATCTGCAGCATTCGATACAGTTCACCATGGCACCCTCTTAAACAGGCTTAAATCCATTGGAATAACAGGAACCCCTCTAAAATGGTTCTCCTCGTACATATCAAACAGAATGCAACAGGTCCAGTTCAACGGAGAAAAGGCAGAAGCATTCACGCAAACACAGGGTATACCACAGGGTTCGGCTCTCTCAGCACTCCTGTTCAATATTTACATGCAACCACTTTGCAAAATCTTCCAACATCATAATATCAAATACCATGTCTATGCAGACGATATTATGCTGTACACTCAACTCGACACTGACAACCCAAACTACACCCAACTCGAAGAATGCCTAAGTGAGATGCAAGCCTGGTTACTCCAAAGTAACATGACGATCAACCACAAAAAAACAGAGGTAATGTACATCTCCAGAAAGCCAAACTTCGATCCCCCCGCAACAATCACCTTATGTAACAATACTTACCAAACGAAGGAGGAAATAAAATATCTGGGAGTAACATTCGATAGTAATCTAAAAATGGAGAAACACCTCCGCAAAACAAACAAAGCCATATTCCACAAGCTTAGGGTCCTCCAACCGCTAAGGAGCATTATCGAACCTCAGGACTTCAGGACCATTGCCCAGGCACTCATCATGCCACATTTCGACTACTGCAACGCCATCCTGCAGGGTCTCCCAAAGAAAACTCTGAACATTCTGCAAATGGCGCAGAATGTAGCCGCTAGGGTCATCACGAAAAAAGGCTTTGCTGATCACATCACCCCGGTATTGATTGAGCTCCACTGGCTCCCCATCACGGCTCGTATAAAATACAAATCACTCACGACCACTTTCAAGCTCCTACATAACATTGCTCCATCCTTCCTCTCCACCTTGATATGCTCACAACCACCCAACAGAAGCAGAAGAACCTACAACTCCAACACCCTCCTCATTCCAGCTGATATAAGAACTGTTAAAACCATTACTAGTAATAGAGCGTTCTCATACGCAGCACCTACACTCTGGAATCATCTGCCGCCAGAGTTACGAGATTGCAAAGACCTAACTGTCTTCAGGAAAAACCTCAAGACTCATCTTTTCCAGAGTCATTATAATTTGAATTAACCTAAGAGGTCTAAGTCCAGAACATATTTATGTACTCCTGCTCATTTATGTATAATGTATATATGTAATTAGTACTCATATACCTAACAAACCCCTCGTGTGATGTGCCTACCCTCCTGATCAACCTGTACACACCCAAATTTTACTGTACTGATTGACAGTCCTCCTTATGTTCTCCTTGTGTAATCAGACCGCTGCTGATCGCTGGAAGCAGCGGTATATAAATGTTTGCTAAATAAATAAATAAATAAATAAATAAATGGAGCGTAGTTCTGAAATTCTGAAAATCCTCCATTCACATTGGTCTATATTAAGTTTACATCCTTGTTTTGCGAAGCCCTTGCGGATTGCTTTTTCAAGGGGATTGAATTTATCCAATCAATTGATGAAGACAAGCTCCGTCATTGATAGACCTTTGACACCTTTATTGGAGGGCAGACATGATCCTTGTAAGAATTGTGTTTTTTGCTCCTTTACTATATCGGGCCCTACCTGGCAACATCCTGGCTCTTTGCATGTCTATCGACGTCATTGGAATACTACTTGTTTATCTTCTTATGTTGTTTACATTTTATTGTGCCCTTGCGGCTTACTTTATGTTGGCCGCACAATTCGCTCTATTAAAAAATGGCTCGCAGAACATTCCTCTCGTATACGTCACAAAATACATACAGCACCGTTGGTGGCCCACTGTATTTCTCGATCTCACACCTTTGATGATTTTACGCTGGTCAGTGATAGATCAGATTCCACCTGATCCGAGAGGGGGGGATCGTATTAACAAGCTTCAATGGTGTGAACAAAGATGGATATTTAAATTAAACACTGTTTTTCCAGATGGGCTCAATCGTGAAATTGATTGGATGAGCCTCTTATGACAGCCTCCCTTATTGGTAGTATCATCTCCAATTTTGATAATGATTGGGTGATCTGCTAATGACGTCAAGATCCTCATTCATTGGTCTATTTTGTCGACCGTCAATCATGTTAGGGATTCCCCTGTGAGTGGGGTTCCCCTTTTCTTATTGGCTGGTTCTCCTTTGAAAAAGCATAGTGTCATGTTCCCTCAGTTTAATGGATAACCTCAAGCTGCATGACGGCGTTTTCTGGGACACAGTTGCTTTTGCTCATGAATTAGTGGAAAACACTTGAAGTAGGGATTATTCCCGAAACGCGCGCGTCGTGTGAAGTATAATGGAACCTTGCAACGGTGGAGAGTTTATAATCGGATAAAGATATTTGGACAGTTAAGTAAAGCCTTTTCTGTATTAAAAAATTTTTTTTGAAGGTGGAGAACCTCAAAACGAATAAAAGTAGCCTGTCGTCTGGCGTGGGTCAGATTTCCATTCTTACCCTCCCTCGACACGCTCCGACAAAAATTGAAACGGGGTTTTTACTGGTGAATCTTTTTCTGTAATATGTCTCAGTAATTGCAGCAGTTTTCGAGCAGTTAGGGAGGACTTTCCCGCTGCTTGAGAAGCTAGTTGTATTATGCGAAGACAGCGGGGCTGTGGGAGGAAAGCCCTTGTCTGGTATCTAAACCAGCTCCTATGAACTCCAGGGTCTGAGATGAAACAAGTTGGGATTTTGGGAAGTTTATGACCAATCCCAAGTATTGGAAAATTGACTGTGTGAGACAGTACAGAACATTTCTCGGAACAGATATTTGTTCAATTCTCTGAGGTCTAGAATGGGTCTGTGTCCTCCTGTTTTCTTTGGAATAAGAAAATAGGGGGAGTAGAACCCTGTACCCTGTTGGGGAATGGGCACTTCCTCTATTGCTTCCTGAGCAAGGAGTGTTGAGACCACTTTATCCAGTTGATTGTCTGGAGAGATTTGGGAATTGAACTGTCTTACGACTGTAGGAGGGGGCATGCTGTGAAAATGAAGCTTGTACCCATCCGCTAGAATGGACAGAGTCCAATTTTCTGCTGTTATTTGGTGCCATCTGTTGACAAAATGACACAACCTGCCTGGAATGTTTAGGGGTTCTGGATCCTTCAGAGGCAGGAAAGCTAAGCTCTCTAGGAAGGAGTCAAAGCCCTTGAGGGGGATGAGCCTGTGGAGATGGTTGAGGTCTTGGGCCTTTTCGCTTCTTTTGTTGTCTGGATTGTTGCTGTTGTCCATTTTGGGCAACTTGACCCTGAGCTTACCCTTGCTTGGTATAGGATGGATAAAACTTCCTCTTTTTGCTGAAAAAAGGGTTTTTTTATAGGGCTTCTTTTTGGCTGGAGTGGCTGTAGACTTTGACAATCTGTCTAAAGTGAGATTGTTAGTATCTATCTCATTAGCCTTTTCCTACCAATTCTTGCAAAAGAGGTTTTCTCCTGTGCAAGGGATGTTTCCTAATTTGCCCTGTACCCAAGTCTCCAAGTCTGATGCCTGAAGCCAGGCAATCCGACGTGCACCAATGGCAATAGCAGAACTTCTGCTGATGCATCAAAGCAGTCAAAGGCTGCACGATTTGAAAACTTGGAAACATCTTGAGCATGCTTGACAAGAGTAAGGAAGTCTTGTCATTTGTCATCAGGGAGAAGGGGGCTCATAAGCTCCAAGTCTCCTGTGACTTCTTTGAGGAACATTCCCATATATAAAATATATGAGCTGATACTAGCTGAAAGCATGGAAGCCTGAAATGTTCGACGCCCAAAGGCATCAAGAGTCCTGCATTCATGACCTGGAGGATTGGATGCATGTCTTTTTGCACTTTTCATCCTTCGCATGGCTTATTCCACTACCATTGAATGGTGTGGCAGCTGAGTCTTTTGAAAACCAGGAAATGGTGGAACTCGATATATGGTATCGAGTCTCCTAGAATGAGGAGATGTGGTCAAAGGTGTTTCCCACATCCTGAGCATCAAATCATGAAGAATTTCATGAATGGGCAGGGTAGCTGCCTCTTTGGGAGCCTTAGGGTATTGGAGTATTTCCAATTCCTTTGCTCTAAGTTCTTTTTCAGGAACTACAGTGATTGATAGGCCTCGGGGCACATCACAAATAAAATCCTGAAAAGACATGTCCTCCGGAGGAGACATTCTGCGTTGAGGAGAAGAGGAGTCTTCCGGAAGAAGCACTCTGGTACCGACCGAGTTATCCGAGTCATCGGAATTGGAAGATTCGAAGCATTTCTGATCCCGATGTTCATGCAAAGCACGGTATCGGTATCGATTGAAGTCGGCACCGAGTTGGTCCGGTACCAATCTGTCGATGCCCGAAAAAGTCGGCATGGGCAGAATTCCCACCGGGGCCGGTACCGTCGGTGCTGGTACCGGTACCGGTGCTGGAACTGGCACCCATTGAACCATCAGGAGTGGTGTCAATGGTACCGCAGCTGTAAGGAGAGCTGCAAGACTGCATTCAATAGCAAGGAATCTCTGGTCTATCGACACTTCCGATGCCTGGGTGTCAGTACCGGTAAAAGCGGCCAGAATCCCTCAGCATGGCACCAGTAGTTCTGCCGAGGTCGAGGCCTCGAGAACATCCTGGAGCCCCGTTAGTGCTTTGGAGGCCGAAGCCTCCCGCTGGGGATGTTTTGCCGGTATTGTTTCCTCAAGGGCAATGCCAATGGCTTCTCGATGAAGGAAGATCTACCCTTTGAGGACTGGCTCTTATGTTTAGTTACCTGAGATTCATGGGAGGAAGACAAGGCTCTGGAAGACGTCGATGCAATGGACATCGCATCTGAAGAAAAGATGGTACCGAGCTTTGCAGCCCGGTTCTGTCTTCCTCTTTTAGTCATCCCCATACAAGAGGAACACTCCGATGGAGAATGGTCAGGGCATAAACATTTGAGACACCAGTCATGGGTGTCGGTGATGGAAATGGTACTACCACACTTAGTACATTCTTTAAAACCACTAACTGTTTTTTCAATTTTTCAGGAAAATGGGGCCTAATGCCCAAAATGGCGCCTAGCACCAAAAAGAAAAAGTTTCTTAAGAGAAACACTTCAGAAGTATTTTTTTTTTTTTGAAAAGAAGAACTGGCGGTACCGGTAGGCGTCGAGCGAAGGCAGGCTCGACCACAAGAAAACAAGTTTAAAGAATAAATTTTCTGTGGTGACAGAGTATGTGACCTGTCAGCTCCGTGGAAAACAAAGAACTGAAGAGGGACAGTTGGAAAGGTGGGAAGGTAGCGCGCATGTGCTGAGGGATGCTCCCAAAAGCGTTCCTATTGGACACTTGTGAGCGTTCCTGCGCAGGCTCCGTTGCTGCCGATGATACCCATATGTGAAGACTACATTCCTGCTTGTTCCTGGAGATAATCCATACTACACCTAGAAGTAACTCACCTTGAACGTCTGAGAAAAAATGTGTGATAAATTGATTTCCATTTCCCTTTCCCTTATTTGAGTCTAGAAAGGTTAAATTAGACTTACCTGCTAATTGTAGTTCCTGGAGGAACTCCAGTGTAGTCCTGGAATCTCTGGGTTGTGATCTTCCTCCAGCAGCTTTGAAGACTGAGAAACATCCATCCGGCCATTCAACAGATACGCTGACGCGATTGCCTCCTTCAACCAGCGGGCAATCGACGCTTTAGAAGCCGCTTCCCCTTGTCTTGCACCCGCAAACAGCACAGTCTATCCGACTTATGGAAACTAGTCATCCTACAGATATACTTCTTTAATGCTTGATGAATATCAAACCGATGGAGCTGTCCCGTGGAATGACCCTCTCTCTCTATCGCGAAAGCCGGCAAAGACACCACTTGATTCATATGAAAAGCCGACACCACCTTAGGTAAAAAACAACGGCACTGGCCACAAAACTACCTTAGAATCGAAGAAAGACAGAAAAGGCTTCCTACAGGAGAATGCTCGCAATTCTGAGACTCACCTAGCCGAAGCAATTGCCACCAAGAACACCACCTTAAGAGTGAGATCCTTCAAAGACCCTCCCACCAATGGCTCAAAAGGTGCTTTCCCCAATGCCTCTAAGACCAAACGGAGATCCCACGTCAGAACTATTTGCTTACGTGGCGGCCACAATAGAGTTACTGCCTTCAAAAAGCATTTAACATCAGGATGTCCACCAAGCATCTCGCCCTGCACCTTACCCCTATAACAGGACAGCGCCGCTAATTAAACTCTCAACCAAGCCGCCACCAAGCCCTTCTGAAACCCGTCTTGCAAGAAAGACAGAACCTGCGGTACTAACGCTCTTAAGGGAACGAAATCCCTATCCGCACACCATGCCTCAAAGATACGCCACACTCTAACATAAGCCAACGACGTATACCTTCACTGGGCTTTTAGCAAGGTAGAAATCACCTCCGCCGAATAACCCTTGCTCTCATCCTAGCCCTCTCAATAGCCAGGCCATAAGCGAGAATCGATCCACCTGGGGCATGCATAGGGGCCCCTGAGTTAGAAGGTCCCTGCAAAGTGGAAGCTTCCAGGGCTTCCCTACCAAGAGTCGCACCAAATCCGCGTACCATGGTCTCTTTGGCCAATCTGGCGCTTTTAGAATCACTCGGCCTTTGTGGAGCTCTATGTGCTGCAAAACCCAACCGATCAACACCCCCGGAGGAAACACATACAGGAGCTGCCCCTTCCGGCAGGCCTGTATAAGCGTGTCTAGGCCTTCCGCCATTCTCTCTTTTCTTCTGCTGAAGAAGCGATTGACCATCGCCAATTGAAAAGTCGCCCTGAGATCCATTACCTGTGTCCCCCAGCGACGTACTAACATTGCAAACACTTCTGGATGTAAGACCCACTCTCCTGTGTCTACCCTTACGCGACTCAAGAAATCGGCCTCCACATTGTCCACTCCTCTGACATGCGCTGCCAACAAGGCTACCAGATTCTCCTCGGCCTACTCGAACAAACTCTCGGCCTCGGCCTCCAGTGCCACACTGCTGGTGCCTCCTTGACGGTTGATATAAGCCACCGCGGTAGCGTTGTCGGAGAGTACGCAAATGGCCTTTCCCTGGAGAAATGGCCGAAACACAAGCAGAGCCAGTGCTACCTCCTTCAACTCCAATATGTTGATTGACCAAGTTTTCTCCAGGGCGGACCATTGTTCCTGCGCAAATCGTCCTTAATAATGGGATCCCCATCCCCCAAGATTGGCATTGGTCGTCAGGGATATCCATGCAGGCATCTTCAATTACATCCCTCTTTCCAGACACCCCGGCCGTAGCTACCACTGGAGCGCTTTGCAAGCCTGCAGCGGACAAGTCAGCCTCTGAGACAGCGGATCCCTTTGATGCGACCACCTTCTCAACAGTGCTCTTTGGAAGGGCCTCATGTGGGCCCACACCCACGGCACCAACTCTAGGGTCGCTACCATGGTCCCTAATAGCCGAAGATAATCCCAGGCCGTGGGACTCTGCTTGCTGAGTAACTGGCAGACCAACTGTCTGAGCCCCAGCACCCTCTGGAGAGGCAGAAACACTTGTCCCACACTCGTATCGAGGTGTGCCCCCAGATACTCCAGGTTTTGAGAAGGCTCCAACTTGCTCTTTGCTATGTTGACCACCCAACCGAGGCTCTGCAGTAGAGTCACCACTTTGGTTGTAACCGACACACTTTCTGCTCGGGACTTCGCCCTGATCAACCAATCGTCCAGATAAGGGTGTACCAACACTCCGTCCATTCGCAAGGCTGCAGCCACCACCACCATCACCTTGGTGAACGTCCATGGGGCTGTTGCTAGGCCAAAGGGAAGCACCTGAAACTGGAAATGTCCCATAGGCACCGCGAACCTGAGAAATTTCTGATGCTCCTGCCGAATCGGAATGTGAAGATACGTTTCCGACAGGTCTAGGGACGTAAGAAACTCCCCCTTCCTTACAGCCACGATAACCGACCTGAGGGTCTCCATCTGAAAATGAGATACCCGGAGACAGCGATTTACCTTTTTGAGATCTAAAATCGGTCGGCAAGTTCCTTCTTTCTTTGGAACAACAAAATAAATGGAGTATCGACCGCATCCTAACTGGTCGGGAGGAACCGGTACTATTGTTTTGAGGAAGAGCAGTCTTTGCACCGTCTCCTGCACCACCTTGTGCTTTGCGCTTGCTTTGCACGGAGACTGAATGAAAGAATCGGTCACCAGCCACTGAAACTCCACTGCATAACCTTCTTGAATAACCTCTAACACCCACTGATCTGCAATGAATGCCCTTCTGAAAAAAAGTGTTCTTACATAACGGTAAAAAGACAAAGCAAGCAGAGTTAATAGTACATTTTAGAAAACATTTAGATCTAAGTTGTGGAATTTACATGCCCCAATCACATACATACCTAATAATGATTTTAGAAAGCTACTATTCAGATGTATGGTTTGAGCATTCCTCATACATAGATATGCACTTCCAAATTTACAATGGGAATACATGCCTTGTTTGAAAAATATCTATGTCAGCATTTGGATCTGCTATGAAGCACATACAAGTGCCAGCTCCCACCTAAGACCTGGTATCTCAATCATTGGTCAAGTGCAATAGCTGATTGCACCTCACTCCCACCTGCTGGACCCCTTTCAACATCTCTGACAATCCTCTTCCACCCTCCTCGGTTACCTCCTGATATAATTTATAGCCCTCTCCCTGCCACCCATCCTCAGTAGGGTGGTCCATAAAAATGAATTCCTGAATTCCTTTGCTCCCTGGCCTGATTCTGGTTCCAGTTAGGTAGAAAACACTGTGTACAAAGCTTGAAGCCAATCAAATAATATTTAGGGGTGGCTCAACAAGTCTTGAGATTTCCCCCTGGGAGCAGATGACGAAATGTTGCATCATCTTGTATCATCCACTCAGTTCCACGCTGATTACATTTGATTGCAACATATTTGAACTAATCTCGTCTCTGAGAGGTGGCAAAGACATTGTACTATTATCTTTGTATCTTTATTCTTTTCAGATGGCGAAAAAACGTGGTTTTTATCTCATTGAAGAAATGTCCACCACAATTCTGGGGACCAAGCTCCCCAGCAAGGAGCAAGTGTTAAGTGTATTTTTACATCACCATATGACATTAAACAAAGGCGTTAGTGAAAGTGCATCTATTGTAACAAGTGAAGTAGAAGCTTACTGGGAAAAGGCCAGGCTTCCTGTTCAAAGAAATGACAAAATTCAAGAAAAAGTAAAGAAATTGTTCAATCAGTGGAAACTTTTGAAGAAAAACAAAGGGAGAGGAGGGAAACAAGAGGCAAATGAAAAAGAATTCCAGGTTGCAATGAAAAACCTATTTGATGTGGCGCATGCCAATGCAATGTCTTTAATTCATATTCAGGAAGACAAAGAATTCTTAATAGCGCAACGAGAACCAGGGCGCCGCGGCTCAATGTGCGCGATGGACAAGAAACTGGCCAACACGGAAGCAAGATCGCAACAGCGAGAAGAAGAACTGAAAAGGCGCAGACAAAAACATGTTGCCGAAGCCGAGGCAACTACAAGCCAAGTTCAGCTGGAAGGATCTTCTTCCTCAGCAGAGTCAGGTGAAGACTCGTCGACATCTGCGGATTCAGATAACGGACAGAAGAAAGCAACTCCACAAACGAAGCAGTTTCGACCTAACAATGTCTGGACCCCAGAGCTTACAGCAGCCCTGGATCGGACAGGGACAACGGATCGCAATGCTCTGTTTGTGGTAGCTGAAACCGCCAGAAGTCTGGGACATTATCCTGGGGAGCTCAATATCAGCCGCTCCAGCGTCAAGCGCCATAGAGAAAAGCACCGTCAGCAACAATGGACGGACCTGCACAACGCATTCAAAGCCGAAGGCAAAACATGCATTGTGCATTGGGATAGCAAGTTATTGCCATCTCTCCTCTGTTCAACCACATCCGTTGACCGCCTTCCAGTTTTGATAACGGCTGTCTCCACTGGAGAAACACAACTTCTTGGTGTACCAAAACTGACATCAGGAATGGGCGAGAATCAAGCTGCAGCAGTTCATGAACTGTTACAGGAATGGTGTTTGGATGAAAAGGTTGCAGGCTTCTGCTTTGATACAACTGCATCGAACATGGGACGTCGATCAGGAGCGTGCATTCTTCTAGAACAGAGACTCCGTCGCACAGTCCTTCATTTGACATGCCGCCATCACATTTACGAAATAATTCTTGGTGCAGTATTCTCTACATGCTCTGGAGCTTCATCGGGTCCCGATGTCCAACTCTTTCGCCGGTTCCAAAAGAATTGGGGCTCCCTTGACAAGTCCAACTATCAAACTGGAAAAGACTTGGAGGTGCTGCAACCTGACAGGGATCGCATCATGAAGTTTGCGGAATCCAAGTGGCACAGGGCAATCACCGAGATGATTACCTGGAATTCTTGGAGTTAGCAATTGTCTGCCTTGGAGGGAATCTTCCTAGTTTCAATTTCAAGAAACCCGGAGCTTTCCATCATGCCAGATGGATGGCAAAAGTCTTGTACTGTCTCAAGATTTGGATGTTCCGAGGACAACTCAAAGATCTTACCCAACGGGAGGAGTCCTGTGTTCGTGATGTGAGCATTTTCTCCATCCTGATTCATGTGGAAGCCTGGTTTTCTGCCCCTGATGCCGCAGTTGCTCCTCGAACAGATTTGGAGATGCTGAAGAAACTACACTCTTACCACAATGACCGTGTTGGAAGAGCGGCCAGAGACAAACTGCAACAGCATCTGTGGTATGTGTCAGAGGAGCTTGTGGCACTGTCACTGTTCGATGAAGCTGTTTCAGCACCGACAAAGCGGGCCATAGTGTCGGCCATGATCCCGGCAGAATCAGATAAAAGCGATGAGGATGATGACGAAGACGAAGATCCCCCAAAGCGGGTCGAATTGAAAAGTTCCATGATTCCACCACTTGAATCTTTTGCAACTCGCAAGTCAATCCGTTTCCTGAAACACCTCGACATCAACAGTGATTTTCTTAATGCAGACCCAGAAGACTGGGAAGAGAATGCATCATTCAAAGACGGTCTGAAGAAAGTAAAAAATCTTCCAGTGATCAACGATGTGGCTGAGCGAGGGGTCAAACTCATTGAGGAGTTCAACGCCGACACACCACAAAAGAAGAGCAACTCCAGTTCCTTCTGGGTGTTGTCTCGCAACACCGTAAGATGTTCCCCACATCGTCAAAGTCCTTACTAGCATCTGGACCACATTGAGTGCTTGGCAAGGATGATACCCCCGTCTATGAGCAGATAATACCCAGTGGTCTGACGAACCCTGGGGGGGATCCAGGAGCCTGATAGATAGGGACCTTGAGCCACCCATAAATATTATTTGATTGGCTTCATACTTTGCACACATTGTTTTCTACATAAATGGAACCAGAATCAGGCCAGGGAGCAAAGAAATTCCTACTTTTATTTTTTCCCCTATGGCAGTGGACCACCCTAATCCTCAGGCTCCCAAATTCTTACGGGAGATTGACCTTTTGTCTAGTAGGGGGCAGAGTGACTCCCCTAGTTGACTTGTCTGGTGAAAACCTAGCCATTGGACACCACAAGATTTTCAAAAACAAAAGGGACTTCTCCAAGTTACTCTCCAAGTTATTCTGATAGCTCCTTTTGAATATTATCCTCTCCATGTATAAATGGATGAATACACTTTTTGATGGCACAAGTAGAAGCATAGAAAAGTATCATAATGGAAAGCTATATTCAGTCCAAATATTTTTTTTGGCTGATCTGTTTCTTTCTTACTGCTCCTTTTGGGCTCCCAGTTCAATCAGAATCAGCAGCTGTTGGCTAGGGCATTATAAAACATCATTCACAACTACTTGGAGTTGTCTTCCCCTATTTTATACACTTCCTGACCAGGAATGTCATGGAGAGGAGGTAATATGGACCAGGTACTTTTAAGGATAGAACAGAGATATATATTTAACATAAATACTATTATATCTCAAGGGAATAGATTACAGTATATTTTTATAAATATTTACACATAGGGGAATGTTTACTAAATCACGTCAGCTGCTACTTTGGGACTAATATGGAAATACCTCCCAGCGGTAGCAGCTAACACTATGGAAAAGCAGATATTGCAGGCACTTTTCTCCACTATCTCTGTTTCGCGTGATGGACCTGTGGAGAGGCGGGATCAGGGCAGGGTGTGAGTGGTGCTATTGTTGGCAATCACCATGCGAAAATATTTTACATGATGGCTGTCAAAAATGCTCTGATCTTGGCTGCAGATAACGACACCTCAAGAGGACTGCTGATTTGCTGCTCATCACATGATATAAAACAAGCTTTTACCTGACCCAGCTAACATCTCTCCTTGAAAAAAGCTCTGGACCCTATGGAAGTTGCTAAGATGGAAAGGAAGTGCAGGATCTTTCATTCAACATTGTACTGAAGGAATGCAGTAGCTCCCCATTCTGATGCAAACTTCCTTTTATGGAATAAGTGCGGATGCCCTAGTCCATAAAAGGAAGCTCCCTTCAGTAAGATGCTTCCTGAAAGGCTCTATGTTTTCTTTCCATCTTAGCCAGGGGTTCCCAAACTTTGGGTTGTGACTCCAAATGTGATCACAAAATTGTCATATGGAGTCATGCGCATCTCTGTGTACCCCACTCCCGAAAAAAATATATAAATAGACACACATTCAGCCAGTACCATTATCCAAGTGTGACAGCCACTAGCAGCTAAACAGTTAATCAGTGCAGTGATTACTAGATAATTGTCACTCTTCTTCCTAACAGTCATCACTGACAGCCTAAACCTATTCCCTCTTCCCTCACTGCTGCCATCTTGCAAGCCTAGGTCTGTTCTTCCATCATTACAGTCACTGTTAGTCCTAGTTTGCTGTCCCTTCTCTCGCTACGTATCTTTCTATCAGCCTAGGCTTGCTCTTGCTTATCTTGCTGTTCAATCACTGCTGACAATCCAATCTTCCTCTCCCTGTCCCTCATTTTGCAGCAATCACTGCCACAAATCTGAGTCTGCTCTCCTTTTCACTGCCTCCCACCCCCACCAATAAATGCTATAGTTATCATTTTGCTGTTCTGACTCGGTGGAGGAAATAATTTTGAAAAGACTACTGGCAAGAGCTAGACATAGGACAGAGGTGTTCCTGGTGGAAAAGAGAATGAGCTGGTGAACCTGATGAGAGGAGAGGTGCAAGCTTTGGTGGGAGGGGATGATATGGGATAAGTTTGGAGGGAATGAAGAAATCTGTCAGAAGTGAACTTAGGCCTGAGAGAGAAGGGATGGTGTGATAGATGACTGAATAAATCTGGGGACAGGAAGTCGATGAATGACAGTGTCTGGGGGATGGTGAGAGAGAAAAGGGCTCAGGCTGGGGCGAGAAGGGATGATCGACTGTCTGCAGTGTGGTTTCAGAGGAGATGAATCTAGGGAGGAGGGGATGGGGAAAGATTAGGCTAGAAGGGATGAGCCTAGGGAAGATGAGAGTGCATGGACCATATGGGATGTGAGGGAAGGGAAGGGGAAGATAGGAGAAGAGATTGAGAGGAGACAGAAAGGAAGAGGAAAAGAATGAAAAAATGATAGAAGACAGCATGTGAGCAGATAGAAGGGGGAGTAAAGAAAAGGGGGTGGAGAGGAGAGGGTAGTCATTCACTACCCATGCAGGCACACACATACTCAGGCACCTACCCACAACTCAGTCACCAAAATCTACTCATTCACTCCCTTTAACTCATTAAAGCACACATAGACTTGTACACACAAACCCTAACTAAAGATTTGTAGATATTCCTGCACTTACTCAGACATACTACATCCAATCACTACTCATACAATCATACACCCCCTTCCACAAACACACACACACACACTCCTTCTATAACACAATATACTTGATTATTCACTCACAAGTCACACATACACTTATAGGCACCCTCCCATCTCCTACACCGCTTCCTCCCAAAAAGTAGCAGATGCTCCGATAGCTCAATGTCTATGCTCTAGGAGTTTAAGAAGCTGTATCACGATCTACAAGCCCTTCAGGCTCAGACATGGTGCGCATCAGATAATAATTCCTGAATCTTTAAGAAACACATTGAATGTGGGATTCATCATGTTTGAATAATAATTTGCTTTGGTTACCATCTGGGAGTCATATGAATTTTTGACCGCTAAAATGAGGTCGCATCATAAAAAAGGTTTGGGAAGCACTGGTTTAAAATATGTAAAGTGTCATCCAAGATGCAGAAATTTGTTTTTAGGTGCACAAGAAGAAATTGTTTGATAATAATATATATACTCCCTCCCTGCTCCAATTCGTCTTATCACTGACCTTTCCACCTTTAGAAAGGCAATAAAAACGTATCTTTTCCAACTATACTTTGACCATGACACATAGCCCACTATTGCCTAGCCTCCTTCTAGTGCAGATTCCATTCTCCCCTTGCTGACTGTAAATAGTTACTGTTTTGGTAGTCGCTAAAACTATGTTCATACTGTTATGAAGTATACTGTTGTACCATTCTAATTGTAAGCTCTGTTATCTGTTACTTGTTCAATATAAACCTGTTCTATGTTTAAGTTGTTATACCGTAAACCACGCTGACTTAAAATAGTGTGGTATATAAAACCAAATAAATAAAATAAATATTGTAGCTAGCATGACTACAGCCTTTATGCCTATTGCCTCTCCAAAAATCAGTTCTGTGTATGCTACTGCCTCAAGCATTTTAACTCAACTGGCCCCTCCCCCCGCTAGCCCTGCCTCACTTTTGCCTCTCCTAACAGCTGAGTTGCCGACCACCTATGGTGAGTGCACTTAACACCCCCCATTGAGGTGGTTGGTAAATGTACCAGTGCTAACTCAGTAGTGACAGTGCACTATTCACCTCTGTGCTAAATGCAATGTGTAGTCAACGCGCACTGTCTACCACTAATCCGTTCAGTCATCGCCCTTTCATGTGCTAAGAAGCATGCGATTTGCACTGTGCTGGCAGCTCATGTACACTGAACATTCTGCGCTATAAAATGTCACTGCTTAGGCTCCACATTTCTTTGTGTGTTTGTTATCTTTATTTTATGCGGAATCATATTCCTGTAATCTCTCCTTTCTTGCTTTTGTATTATTTTGTTTAGTGAATAAGCTGAAAAAAAAGCCCTCCCATGAGAAGTCAGCAAATGTGCATGCTGTCAAGTGGGTTTAAATGTTACATTTAAGTCTTCCACTGTAACACACACTCACATATGATAGAGTGATAAGCTGCTTAATGCACTTATATCTTATGTAAGCTTAAGAAATAAACCTTTTTATTTTTTGTTTTATAACTGTATGAAAGCACTTTACTGTAGCTAAAGCCAAGCAAAAAAAGAAAGAAAAATAAATACAACCATTTCTAGTGGCATCTACACAACGCAAAGCTGGACATGCAAAGATAATTCTATAAGGGGGGGAGGCGCATAGTTAAAGTGTATTTGAAGGCACCTAGGTTAAGCCTGTTTTATAAAGACAAATAGCTACTTACTTTTCTTACAATCCTAGTGTAAGTGACCTAATGCATGCCTGTGCAATTGTAGACTTTGACACCAGCATATAGCTGGTGTAAATTCACACATCTCTATTTTTCAAGTATATACGTAAATTATAGTACTTTCTAATCAACGTGCATTCTTGTGTGCTCTAACTATGCTCTGCCCAACCTTTACCCATGAGAATGCATTCTTTTACCCCTAATCGGTATTTTATATGGGGTCTTTTAGGCTCATACTGTATGTGGTTGCATAATGTATGGGAATGACTTTACCTTCATAGTACTGGGAGAATCATTGAATTTCAGAGGTTAAAAAAAATCCTATAAGTGCTTTGTTAAGTCATACACAACAAATTTCTCTACATCTAGAGAAGAGTTTGCAGAGCAGAAACAGACTGCCAGGCGAAATGTCACATTCCAAAACAAATGCCAAACATGTTAATAGAGTTCAGGTGAGGCTGCAAAGTTTTCAAGCACCATTTCAGTTAAAAGCAATATTTAGTCAGGACACAGTGAGAGATTTATTGTTCCAATGAAATGATTTCCATTCTTTTCTTTCAGCAGCAAGCTAAAATGGTCTTAAAATAATATAGCACACGGACTAGAATCTAAACAATGTTTCTATGCCTTAATGAAAGAGTCCACTTAAAATAGCTCGGTTTAAACATATTTGGGATAGAAAAAAAGGGTAGCTCTAGAAACATGGTGGGGGTAGGGATGTGCATGGGAAAGAGTCTCATTTTTGGATCAATTACCCATTTGGTTTGTTTTCAGATTCCCAATTACTTGTTTTATTTGTTTCCATTAAAATTAATGGGGCAGGTAATTTTGCACTCAGTCAGGTTTTCCATCCATTTACTAGCAGGCATCTGCCAGAGAGGCTACAGCACTGTAAGACATTAAAGGGGTAATTTTACCAACTTCCTGCACATAAAATCCAGTTGTATGCATTTAAAAGGGCTTTTATAAAACGATTCCATGGGGTATGCATGTACAAGTACTTATGGTAACAAGAAAGTGTGTAGTTCTATACCACAAATAGGTAGGTATATTCTTGGGTGGAATGTGGACAGAGTCACAAAGTCAAACATTCTTTAGAAAATACATACCGTCGCACAGATAGTAAGTGTGTATATATAGACCAGCTCCTGAGCAGGCGTACATGTTCATGGGTTCATTCTAGCCACATAAAGACATGTGGAGCGCAATCCATAATGTGTACATCTGGCCCATTGACATATCTAAATCTAAAATGGGCATGGTTGAACCTAATTCCGCATATGTGGGTCTGGACATGCCCACGGATGCAGAATCAGGGAGATAGACAAGTTTGGCACGGCATAAGCAAAGTGACATTCAGTTGGCTCATGCACTTATCTGGGGCATAGCTCGCACACGGGCGCAGACAGTGGCCATGTATTATAATGGAGAAAAACATCCACATCAATATTATCGGATGCTGTTAAGCGTTTTGTATGTCCCCGCACCCACCGTATTCTGAAACATTACACATTTTTTATTCTGCTCGTCCCTGTGAGGTACCCGCAGACGCCACACCCCGCCCCTCGGGAAAAATGTGCATTTCCTACATTGTTCATCACAGACAGTAGTTTGCTGATGCAAACTAGACATAAATACCAATGCGAAATGACAGCTGCTGCAACCTAGACCAAAACCACACTCTATATCGAACACTTTGGAGACATCACTTAACTTTGACTGCAGGAAAAAGCTCAACTTCCTCTCCACTGCTCTCTCTGTAATCAGATACCTTGTACATAGTTTATAGTGCAATAGCCCCCTTCTAGCCCCTGTGTTATAAGATCTGTTGCAATATCTCCCTGCATTCTTCCCCTCCCCATTCTATGTAAGCCTTTTAGTTGTATTTTAAACCGCTTTGATTTAAGGATAAAGCGGTATAAAAATCCATTTAAATAAAAATATATATATATATATACCAGTCCTCTTCAAGCCCTGAAAAGTGCTAGATAACCCCAGTGCACCCTAATATGAACATGTACAGTACGTCCGGTCATACCTTGCATGATATGGTACTTGGAAACAGTCTCAGCAATTCCTGCCTTGGTCATCTCTACAAACATGCTTTAAACTGTGATGGACGGACCCTTACCAGGTTCACCAAACCCGAAACTAACACTGCAGTTCCCCAAAGGAGGCACAATATTGCGGAGCAACAAATGTATGTCCTGTTCGTGCCTATGGCTGGAACAAACTACCTGAATGTCAGACTGTTTCTCTGGCCCTTGCCAAATCTCATCTGCCTAAGCTCCCTTGTGTTTCCTTATCATTCACCCTAAATGTATCCTGCCCACAGCTGTTGTGTTGTCTGTCTGGACTAGTTTGTAAGTTCCACAGAGCAGTGGCTGTGCAGTGCAACATACGCCTTGTAGCACTATACAAATGATCGTAGTAGTTAGTGGAACCTTCTGTTTATGGCATCTGAGGCCCACCTATCTGGGTACTGGCATTTCTCACAGCAGCTACACCTGTCCCATTGTGGTCCATGTCGGTCTGTATACATCTGCTATCTGTGGGGCAACTCTGTCTGCCTTCCCACAGTCTGCTTTGTGGCACTGCTCCCCCGGTCAGGCCTGTGTGGGCATGGGAGGGGAGTTTCCTGTGCCATCACACCAAGTAGCCAGACTCCTGATATGTCACCGCTATTGCAGCTCTCATTGATCCAGGCCTGGGTATGGATGTAGGCCACAGGGTACAATCTGTCAAATGTTGGCACAGCATCAGACACGTCTCCCAGTGCCTGGCACAGCAGATGTATGGCTGCCCTATAACACTGCCAACAATATCAGATCTTACTAGAGTATCTTGTGAAATATAATACTGAAGGAATCAGCATAAGCTCCCTATGGCTAAATGTCAAAACATATCCCTGTCAGTAACAAGGGACCCTCAGAATAAGGGCTTTCAGCAGTGCATTTTCACTGTTGAATGCCATTATTCTGAGGGTTCCTTATTTATTTATTTTACATTTCTAATACACCACCTTTCTGTGGCATCAAGGTGGTTTTCATCAAACATAAACAACAAACGTTACATAGAACATGGTTACAACCAACAAGGTTCATGCAATTTGAATCCTTGTGCAGTTAACTATTTACAGGTTTACAGTTAAGTATTTACTGTCTGATCCGTGGGCTATTAACTATTTACATTTTGAATGGTATAGAGTCCAGTTTTTGGTGTATTTGAGTTATTTGGGTATGAAGGAGATTAACAGTTTGTTCCGTAATATTTCAGTATTCCCCCTGACCACCTTAGCACTGTGTAGACAGTGCAGGGGGAGTCTGTGGATGGTTAGTGGCGATATTCAGATCACTAACTGGATAACAGACCTCATAATGTTAGGGCTTTATGGGGTTTTGCTGACTATAATGTGGCCGGATATTACAGCTACCTGGATAGTGATGGTGTAAATGCTGAAACCGAATATTCAGCACTGGCAACTATCTGGATTTTGTTGCTAAATATCCGGCTTCAGTTTTAAACACCATGACCATCATTTAAAAAACACCAACTGTGGAATTTAAATATCAGTCCAAAGTATTTTTAAATAAGCAAATATTGCTATGAAGGTCCCACATTTTCTGAGTGGAAGAAAAGGCAAACAGAGTTAGGTTAGAATTAGAGTTTTGTGAGGAAATTAGCTTATTTGATAGGTGCACGAATAAGTATCCAAGTGTCCCTATGGTGTGGTCACACTTTGAGTATTGTATGCATTTCTGGTCACCACATCTCACAAAGATATATAATGGTGGCCAAAAAAGCAAACATAATGTTAGGCATTATTAGGAAAGGAATAGAGAAAAAAATAAAGAATGGGGCTTATATTCAAAACTCTTAGCCAGTGGGAGGCTGGCCAGCTAAGGGTGCTCACTGCGATATTCAGCGGTACTATCCAGATAGTGCAGGGGTGGTCTGTGGGCAGAGCAAGGGTAGTGTCGGTGCTAACCAGACAAATAGTGACTTTATCTGGACAGCAGGATTTTCAGTTATTATCTATCTTGCCAACTTACGCCTCTTCAAAAGTTCTGCTAAGATGTAAGCAAGTGATAGCTGAAAACCATTGCTATCCATGTATTTTCAGCTTGTTCGTACGGAGAAGCTTAGATGGAGTCTGGAGGGGGCAAGGGTGAGGCATAGACAGGCCGCAGCCCCAGACATACAGCGCTGATTCTGATGTCGGCCCTCTATGTCCGGGGCCGTAAACATAGACGTGGGACTTATTCCACCACAGAGGTGGAACAAGTCCCTCTGGACATTGGGGGATCATGCTGTGGTGCCATGGCAAATAGGTAGGGGATGCAGGAGGATCCCCTCTGCTGGACAATGGGCATGGGGGGCCGGATTGAGGGTCCGGCTGTGGGGAAAGAAGATAGTCAGTGGCGGCCGGCATTTGCAGCTCCTGAATGGAGGTGAGATGCTGTGGCAATGAGACGCCATGGCACAGACCCGATTCTGATCCCACGGGTATGTCTAGCCCCCACGGGATCAGAATTGGGTCTAACTCTGGGTGTCCCGCTTCTAGTTGGCCGCACGGGGGGGTGGACAGCCAAAGCAGAATGTGCCTTCACACGGATAAGTTATATATTTAGCATAAGCCTGCTAAGTATCAGGCCTAAACTCCTAAACTAAATTGATAGCAGCAATGGAGCTGACCAGATTATAGTTATATATTTTTATTGCAATTTACTATATATAGAGTGGAACTGAATATATATATTGATTTAAATGCCAGCTTTAATATTTAAATTAATTGTGGTAGCTATCACTGTTAAAAATTGACCCAAAGTAAAAACAAAAAAATACCTCTATTTCTTGGATGATAAATTACTGGTGTTTCAAAATCCAAGTCTTTGATGATCAGTACTAGTGTTGCTGCTGGACCTAGGCTCTGTGAAGGATCAACTACATTTTCTCCTCTGCTTCTCCTACCATTCCCATGCCTATGTCTAGCAAACGCTGAACTGATTCATTGAGAAACAGTTGTTATATATTTTATAATATGTAGTAATTTTATTGATAATGTAGATACTGCAGCAACCAGTGTCACCTTACAGATTGTATGAAGAGAGTATGACAGACTTTTACAAATAAAGTGACTCTTAGATAAACCAACACAATTACTGTGTGCCCAGCCTCTGCTGTACTATTTTCAGAGCATTTTCTGTCAAGCTTCTCACTAAGGAGTCTGTCTGCTCTGTAGCACAGAGCTTGACTTTTTTCAGATCCCCCTCCCAACTCAATCAGTATCTAAAGCTCGTGTATGCTTGTTGCCTACAGGCCTGATAATTTTCACTTCTTTTCCTTCTGAGGCTTATACCTTCCTAAAACAAGCTCTTCTTCCTCTGAAATCTAAGGCAGAAATTGTATTTAGCTCAAATTCATGCTAATGTAGATTGTAAGCCTTCTGGGGACAGGGAAATACCTACATACCTGAATGTAACTTGCCTTGAACTACCATTGGAAAAATGTGAGCTAAATACTAGTAAATATATCAACAACCAGGGCCGATCTGTCCATTGAGCGAGAATGTTTTTTGCACAGGGCCCCGCGTTTCAGGGGTTGACACGGGGGGGCTTGCAGAGGCACGCCCTTGGCAAGATTTTGGGGCAGGGTCCACCAGCGTACTGCCTTGGAGGAAGTAACGTCCCTTGGGATCCTGTCGGAGAGACGTTGAGAGTGCTGGCACCAGTGAGATCGAAGGTGCCATTGGAGGACTCTCATGTGTAGTCTCGCAAAGGGAAGGACATGAGTTGAGGCCGCCATGTGCCCGAGGAGGCGCAGAATGGCCCTGGCCGGGGATCGAGGTCTGTTCAGGAACTGTTGAGCAAGTTGGGAGATGGTCTGTCTCCTGTCCCGGGGCAGGAAGGCCTTGACCCGTTTTGTATCCACAGACGCACCGATGAACTCCAGCTTTTGTACTGGTGATAGGTGAGATTTTTTTGAAGTTTACTAAGAATCCCAGGGAAGACAGAAGGACTATTGCTGCGTTGACTGCTTCCCGTACGCCCGCCGGGGATTTCGCCGAGAACAGCCAGTCGTCCAGATAGGGAAAGACACATATCCCTTGTCTTCTGAGCGATGCTGCAGCTACAGCTACGCACTTGGTAAATACCCTTGGGGCGGGCGAACGTCCGAAGGGAAGTACCCTGTACTGGTAATGGCGGTCGGCCACACGGAAGCGTAGGAATTTTCTGTGTTGTGGGTGCATAGGGACATGCGTGTAGGCGTCCTTGAGGTCCAGAGAGGCTAACCACTCCTTTGGCTGGATGAGTGGCAGGATGGTGGATAGAGAATGCATCCTGAACTTTTCCTTTGCGATACATTTGTTGAGCTTCCTTAGATCTAGAATGGGACGAACACCTCCCTTTTTCTTGGGGACCAGGAAGTACCTGGAGTAAAAGCCCTTGCCGATCTCGCACGGGGGGACAGGCTCGATGGCTCTTGATGCCAGGAGGGCCTGTATTTCCGCAGCCATGGAGGCGAGGTGCTCCGATGGAGCCGGGTCCTGGGGAGGGGCCGAAGTGGTGGTTTCGAGGAGAATTTGATGCGGAAGCCCTGCTTTATGATTGACAGCACCCACTGGTCCGAAGTTATCTTCTCCCAGGCAGGAAGGAACGCGGACAAGCGTCCCCCGGTTGGAAGGTGCTGGCAGGGCTGCGAGTCAATACCCCGGGTTGCTTTTCGCGGGGGCTGACGTAGGTTTCTTAGGGCCTTGGTCCCGCTGTCGTTGCTTCTGTTTGTATGGAGCCTGGTAATGTTGCTGCTGCTTGTACCGTGGCTGTGGATGCCCTTTGCGATAAGGTTGGTATCTCTTAGAGCTGGAGCTGTTTTGGCCATTCTTGCGGTAGGTGCGAGGGCGGTCCGAGCCCTCCTCCAGGGTTTGCAAGGTGTTGCAGCGCTCCCGCATGTCATTGACAGGGTCCTTCACTTTGTCTCCGAACAGGGAGTCGCCGGAGCAGGGGGTGTCTGCAATGCTGTCGTGGGAGTCTGTGCGGAGACCGGAGGCTCAGAGCCAGGCCAGTCTGCGCGCGGAGATGGCCGTGCCCGCTACCCTGACAGCGGTTTCAAACGCGTCGTGGGCGGCCCATCCTTGGTGTTTTGTGCAGTCATCCAATTCTGCAAGGGCAGAGGATAGAGATGAGGAGGTCTCCGTTAAGAGGGAGGTAGCAGTTTTGATGTTGCTTACAAGTAGGTCCTGGTAGATCGCATGCTGGAATTGGTGGGCCGCGATCCTAGCATTCAGCATGGCCCCTTGGTAGACCTTCTTGGCTACGTCATCTATGAGCTTGTTGTCCTTACTGGGAGGAGCGTTGTTGGAGCTGCGTGAGGACTTAGAGCGCTTCAGAGCTGACTCCACGACAATGGAATGGTGCGGAAGCTGCGTCTTCGCGAATGCAGGAATGGGTTGGACGCTGTATTTGCTATCCAGTCTACGGGGACAAGCGTGATTTGAGGCTGGGGCCTGCCACATTCTGGTGAGGTTGTCCTGCAGGAGCTGATGGATGGGTAGTGCCGGGTTGGATTTGGGTACCTCGATGAACTTGAGTGCATTCTGCACCTCGTCACGGTTGTCCTGGGTCAGCGAGGGTGGGATGGCCAACGAGGAAATGATTTTTTGAGTGAATCTGTAGTAGGTGGCATCCTCAGGGGTGACCGCTTGGTCGGGCTGGCCGTCTGTGTTAGGGGGAGGGTCCCGGGAGGGCGCTGCACCGACAGGGGAAGGCGCAGCTGGTGTCTCCTGCTCTTGGGTGGAAGGCGCTGACACTGAAGGCTGTGGCTGCAAGGGGGACCCCGAGGCTAGAGTGGCTAGAGAGGAGGCCCAGTTTTGCAGCATATTTTGGAGGAGCTTGAGGGTGTCCGGAGCTGGGTCGGGTTGCAGTGCCTCTGCATTTAAAGGGGGCTCCGGCAGGAGATACACCCCGTGGGAGTGCTCCTCCATCCCACTTTGGCTGTATGCCTCCTCGTGATCAGAATAGCTCCGGCGCTGAGACTGGGGGCTGCGCCGGCTAGAACTGCTACTGCGGCTCCCATCCCTGTGAGAATGAGCGGTCCTGTGGCTTCTCCTGGAGTGACGCCGACCGCGGTGCCTCCGGCTATGGGATCTTCGGTGACTGCTTGATCTGCGCCTCCATGAATGGCTGCGCCGTGTTCCCGATCTCCGCTGGCATGAATGGCTGCGCCGTGATCCCCTGGAGCGGCTTCTGCTCCGGCTGCGCTGTGATCCCCTGGAACGGCTCCTGCTCCGTTCAGCAGAACGCCGTCAGGAGCGAAGGGAGCGGTGACTCCGGCGGTGGTTGGAGGGATCGCGCTGCTGGTCGGGGGCCTCAAGGGGAGCCCCGGGGATGCTTAGCGAGTTGCCGGCATGGAGAGGAAGGTCGGCGTTGGAGGCATCAGCGTTGGAGGCATCAGCGCAGGAGGCATGGCCGGAAGTGAGGAGAGCAGGCGGAAGTGACGCTGGAGCCTCATGAATTAAGATGTCGGCCTCCATCTGTTGACACGTGGGTTTGAAGAGCTCGGATTCACGGCGGGGGATGGGGGCCTGACAAGGCGCGTCCCCGGCCGGAGCAGCAGCATCGGAGGTTAAACTTGAGGAGCCATTGTTACTCACTGCGAGGAACTCCAATAATGCATTCCGACGGATCTTCTTGGCTCTGGGGGACATGCGACCGCAAGCGGTGCAGTCCTCAACGGCGTGCTCAGACCCGAGGCACCGGACACACAGCTGGTGCGAGTCGGATAGGGCCATTTTCCGCGAGCAGCCGGAGCACTTCTTAAAACCGGGCATGATCCCGGTCTCGAGGTAACTTGAAAAACTTTAAACAACTGATTTGAGTGAGAGAAAATAAAAAACCGTCTTGCAGGCAAGGAGGAAGACAAGAACTGGCCAGCTAGGGGCGGAGCAGGAAGTGGGGCTACCAATCCAGCCCAGAAGGCAAAAGCCTTCTGGGCTAGTGAGAGTACTTCCGTCCTGGCTCCGTCGGATGACGTCACCACTTTGTGGCTGACTTCATCCTGCTTGCCCTGGGAGAACTTGCCTTGAACTACCATTGGAAAAATGTGAGCTAAATACTAGTAAATATATCAACAACCAGGGCCGATCTGTCCATTGAGCGAGAATGTTTTTTGCACAGGGCCCCGCGTTTCAGGGGGCCCCGCGCAAAAAACATTCTGATCCAAAAGTAAAATGAAAAAAATAAATAAAAAAAAGCTGTCTGCTGCCACTTCCGGGGCCGCGGCGGCAGAATCGAGTGTGCAGCGGGGCCCCCCCTGTGCCTGGCAGAGCCTGCCCTCCCCTGTATCAGCTCTCTCTTTCCAGCAGCAGTCACACGTGCCGGCTTTCAGAGCGCGAAGGGACTAGTTTCCCTTTCGCGGCTCTGTTAAGCCCGCGGGGGCTGATGGGAAGTTCCCATCAGCCCCCGCGGGCTTAACAGAGCAGCGAGGGAGAAACTCTCCCCTCGCGCTCTGAAAGCCGGCGCGTGTGACTGCCGCTGGAAAGAGAGAGCTGATACAGGGGAGGGCAGGCTCTGCCAGGCACAGGGGGGGCCCCGCAGCACACTCGATTCTGCCGCGGCGGCCCCGGAAGCGGCAGCAGACAGCTTTTTTAAATTTTAAATCTTCCCTGGGCTGTGCTGGGTCGGGGGGGGGGTTTAGGAGTGGTGATGGGTGATGGGCGCTGGGGGGGGGTAGGAGTGGTGATGGGCGCTGGGGGGGTTAGGAGTGGTGATGGGCTATGGGGGGGCTTAAACTAAAAATTGGGTGATGGGGGATTAGGACTGGAAATGGGCTGGTGGGATTAGGAATGGAACTGGGATGATGGGGGGTTAGGACTGGTAATGGGCTATGGGGGGGCTTAAACTAAAAATTGGGTGATGGGGGATTAGGACTGGAAATGGGCTGGTGGGATTAGGACTGGAAGTGGGTTGATGGGGGGTTAGGACTGGTAATCGGCTATGGGGGGCTTAAACTAAAAATTGGGTGATGGGGGATTAGGACTGGAAATGGGCTGGTGGGATTAGGACTGGGAGTGGGCTGATGGGAAGGTTAGGACTGGTAATGGGCTATGGAGGGGCTTAAACTAAAAATTGGGTGATGGGGGATTAGGACTGGAAATGGGCTGGTGGGATTAGGACTGGGAGTGGGCTATGGGGGGCTTGGAATGGAAATGGGCTGAGGGGAAGTGGGGGGCTTGAACTGCAAATAGCTGGTGGGGATGGGGCTTGGAATGGAAATGGGCTGAGGGGAAGTGGGGGGCTTGAACTGCAAATAGCTGATGGGGAGAGGGACTTGGAATGGAAATGGGCTGAATGGAAGGGGGCTTGAACTGCAAATAGCTGATGGGAAGGGGGGCTTGGAATGGGCTCTTAGGGGAGGGAGCTAGGACAGGAAATGGGCTGATGGAGGGGCTAGGATAGGACTGGGAATTGGGTGTTGGGGGGAGCTAAGATTGGAAATGGGCTATGGTGGGGGCTTGGATTGAAATGAACTCATGGAGGGGCTAGAACTGGAAGTAGGCTCATAGGGGCTTGGATTAGAAATGGGCTGAGTGGAGGGGAGCTAGGATTTAACATGGGCTGATGGTGGGGCTAGGAAAGGACTAGAAATGGGCTGATGGGAGGCTGGTATTGGAAATGAGCTGATGAAGGGACTCGAATAGGACTGGAAATGGATGGGGGAGCTAGGACTGGAAATGGACTGATGGGGGGCCAGGACTGGAAATGGGCTGATGTGGGGACTAGAAGGGAGCGGATACTGGGTGGGGCTGGAACTAAAAGGGAGCTGATGTTGGGGGAGATTAGAAGGGGATGGGGCTGGGAGAGTGAAATGGAGAAGGGAAAAATATTTTGTGTGGGAGGGAAGAAAAATGTACAATTGGCCGGGTATTGGGAGACTAAGTGGGGATTGAGGATGGAGGGGTAGAATTTGAGTGGATGAAATAGGAATGAGGAAAGAGCAAAAGGAGAAAGATTATTATGTTAAAGCAGATGTAGAGAGAGAATGGAAAAAAACTAGAAGAGAAGAAAGGACAAATGGACAGCAGACGATGGAGAGATAGCAGAAGACACAAATAAACCAGAAGAAAGTGGCTGGAACAATTGCAACTGAAAAAAAAATGCACAAAAGGTACAAAGATATCTCTTTATTTTGAATTTATTAACTGGAATATGTCAGCTCTGGGAAATGTGCATCATTAATGTCTGTGCTTTGTTTAGTACAAGAGGGAATTAATTTATAGTTTTATTTCTACATTGTTGTTGTACATTCCAAGTTTGGCTTTTAGGGTTCCCAGCTTAATATTTTTTTATTTTTTTTATTTAATTCTCTTATATACCGTGCTATTCTGCATCAGTGCGGTTTACATTGAACAAACTGAAATTACATTGAACAGGGTATTATAACTTGGAGATAACTATTTTACAGGGAACATGGGCTATGGAGGGTTAAGTGGCTTGCCCAAGACCACAAGGAGCACCTGTGGGACTAGAAACCCCAGTCCTTCCGGCCCAAGGTTGCTGTCCTCTAGTGGGATTTGAACCACCGACCTTCCGGCCTGAAGTACCTTGCCCCAACCACTAGGCTACTCCTCCACTCCTATTAATTATTGTCTTCCTGTTTTTAAATTGTGATTCCTTGTTTGGTGATGGTCTATGTTCTGCATGTGTAACTGAGCTGAGGTATTCTGTTTATGTAATTCCTATTTGACATTGTCACTTGTTCTCTTTCCCCAGTAGGTCATGTATTGTTATTCTCTGAAATGTATTGGTTTAATATTTGCAGTGTTGCCTTTTGATAGGTAGTGTCTGGGGCTTTATGAGTACTGGTAGTGCTGTTAGGATAAGGTGGGTTTGCTATGGGTTCTAAATGGGCAGTGTTTGTAGTAGTTCCTAATGTGCCTGGCGGTTGGCACTGGATTATAGTAATGTAGGAATCTTTGTCTTCCTTTATCCATACACTCATGAAGAGGCATGTTTACTAAAAGTTAGTGTATGGTAAGATTATGCAAATGTTTATGCAAATGAGCCCCCTTATGCAAATGAGGCCCTGCACCGAGTCTCCGCACATGGCCCCGCGCCCCCCTTGGGCCGCCCCTGTCAACAACTATAGGATTAGGCATAAGTGAGGCTAGAATAGGCTTCTTTTTCAGAGCTGTGGGTCAACTGACTTGTTTCTTACTGATCCTTTTGCAAGATGGTTCCATGCTGTCTGGCTATCTGAGCTTAGCAGGGATTGAATCCATGTCTCTCAGGGGACAAAGGCTGTAAACTTAATGAAGCCACAGAGACTGCACAGTCAGCCTCAAAGCCAGTAAGTATTTATCTTCTGTGCAGCAGAAGGCAAGATAAGCCCCTGGAGAAGACCAATGGAGCAGCATGGAGTGTGTCCTTGACTGGAGACCAAATGCTAATCCAATGGGCTCCTCTAGAAATGCGGCTCTCCCTCTGCTGCCCAGATGTTAACTATTCACTGGTTTCTACATTGACTATGCAGCTCTAGTGGCTTCAGCTGCAAGTCTTTAGTCTGCACTCCCATGGATCATGGGCTCAGTCTTTGGAGAGCCTCACATTGGCCAATAAAAACAAGTGTTCGTTTCTCAAACCCCTAAGACTCTAATGGTGCCAAAAATGAATGTGTATTTGATTCATTTAGCATCTGTACTTACTCATTTGGATCATCCCTACTGGAGAGGTTAGATAAAAAATGTAGAGGATCTGGTGCTAGTTTAAATATGATCATTCATACGCAGTTTTACTTAAAGCGGTAATAAAACAGATATAAAAAATTGGACAGATTTGGTGGATAAATTGTTCCTTATCCACTGTCATTAACAATGTTAAATTTCAAATTCTTTGACGATCATTTATTGCACTGTACTTTTCAATGCAATACAATTTGCTGTTGGAAAAACCTATTAACTGTGGAGCATGTTTACTAAAGGTTATAATGCATGCTATTGTAATTAGTGCACGTTAAATACCCACGGCCCTTTTATATCTATGGTCATAGTGGTACAGCGCACTTCAATCTTTAGTAAATATGCCCTTTATGTCAGCCAAGTAACTTCTGACTTTATCCATGTCTTATCTTCTCAACAGAATACAATTCTGATATCTAGGGTGTTTTATTTAGACATATGAGAGCCTATTTACTAAGCTAAAATAAAATAGTGCAGGATTTATAATACTGAAGTACTGGGGGCTTTCATTTGAGGACTTCATGCATAACTTGTCGCAAAAGCACAGTTACTTACCTGTAACAGGTGATCTCTGGGAACAGCAGGAATAAGTCTTCACATATGGGTACGTCGGTACCGACGGAGCCTGCGCGGGAACGCTCCCCAGCTTCCCAAAAAGGAAATCTTTTGGGAGCATCCCACAGCACCTGCGCGCTGCCTTCCCGCCTTTCCAAACCGCCTCTCCCCAGTTCGAGTTTTAAAGCTGAGACAAAGAGAGAGAGGAAAGGAAAGATAGATAGAGAGATACAACTCCTAGGGGAGGTGGGTGGGTTGTGAAGACTTATTCCTGCTGTTCCCAGAGATCACCTGTTACAGGTAAGTAACTGTGCTATCTCCAGGAACAAGCAGGAATGAGTCTTCACATATGGGGACTCCCTAGCTAGAGATGCCTGGGAGATCCCCAAGGTTATGAGACCCTGAGGAGGGCTCTACCTCCTCCTATGGATCTCAGGCATCCATCCAGGGAAGGAGGGCAGGAGTTGATTAAGAATGGAACAGGTGTATGAGAACAGCCTGACCAAACAAGGCGGGAGTCCTTGTCCAAACAGTAATGGGCTGTGAAGGTATGAACCAAGGCCCAGGTGGCCGCTCGACAGATCTGGTCGATGGACACAGAATTTAGATGAGCCATAGAGTTGGCCATGGCCCTCACATTATGAGCTGTGACATGGCCCTCCAAAGAAAGGTTCTTACTCTGGTAGGTGAAAGAAATACACTGAGCAATCCAATTGGACAGTGTCCTCTTAGAGACTGGAAGTCCCAAATGAGAGGGATCAAAAGCAAGAGTTGAGAAGACTTTCTATGTTGCTGTGTCCTTTGTAAGTAAAAGGCAAGAGCTCTCTTACAATGCAGGGTATGAAGATTCCTCTCTGCACTTGATGCATGAGGACCTGGAAAAAAGACAGGTAAATACACCTCTTGATTAAGATGAAAAGGTGAAACCACTTTAGGCATAAAGAGTGGATTGGTCCTAAGGACTACCTTATCATGATGGAACCTTGTATAAAGTGGATTAGCCACTAAGGCCTGCAGTTCACTGATGCGGCGAGCTGTGGTGATTGCAATGAGGAAAATAACCTTCCAGGAAAGACATTTCAAGGAGGTGGTGGCTAAGGGTTCAAAAGGTGGCTTCATAAGCTGACCAAGAACCAGATTTAAGTCCCATGCCACTGGAGGAGGCCTAATGGGAGGTTTAGTTAAAGTTAGGCCTCTCATGAATCTTGCAATAAGAGGATGAGAGGAAATAGGCTGTCCATTGATAGGCTTAAAGGATGCTGCAATAGCACTCAAATGGACCCTTACTGAATTTGTCTTAAGGCCTGCATTGGAGAGATGCAGGAGATATTCCAATAGAGAATTCAAAGGTAGTGCTAGAGGGTCAAGACCCTTTTCAGTACACCAAATGGAAAATCTTTTCCATTTAAAAGCATAGGAACGTCTAGTAGAAGGTTTTCTGGAAGCATGGAGGATATCCTTCACCTGCTGAGAAAGATTCCAACCTTGAAGGTCTAGGCCTTCAGCAACTAAGCTCTGAGGTGAAGGGACTTGGGGTTTGGGTGCCACAAAGTCCCCTCCTCCTGGGACTGAAGGTCTGGAGCAGCTCCCAAGTCTAGGGAGGGAGCTTGAGAGAGATGCAGAAGTAGAGGGTACCACACTTGGCGTGGCCAGCGTGGAGCTATGAGGATCATAGATCTTTGATCCCTCTGGAGCTTGAACAGAGTCTTGGGAATTAAGGAAATGGGTGGAAAGGCATACAGGAAGTCTTGACCCCAGTGAAGGAGGAAGGCATCCTTGGCCTGAACTCCCTGACACGGAATTCTGGAACAGAACCGGGGAGGTTTGGCATTTCACGGACTTGCAAAGAGGTCTATGTCCGGGGTTCCCCACTCTTGAAAGATTCTGAGTACCTGGTCTATGTGCAGGGACCATTCGTGTGGAAGCAGAACTCGACTGAGCCTGTCTGCCCAAGAGTTTTGGATTCCTGGAAGGTATACGGCCAGGAAATGGATTTGATGCTCTCTGGCGAAGGCCCACAATCTTAAAGCTTCGTTGCAAAGTGACAGAGAGCCAGTTCCTCCTTGCTTGTTTATGTAAAACATGGCTACCTGATTGTCCGTATGAATTAAGATTGTCTTGTAGCTGAGCAGGGTATGGAAGACCTTGAGAGCTAGAAAAACTGCTCGGAGCTCCAAGTGGTTGATATGTAGAGAGGTCTCCTGTGGAGACCAAGTGCCCTGAGTGGAGAGGTCTTGCAGATGAGCTCCCCAACCTGTTTGGGAGGCATCTGTTGTGAGGGTTGCCTGGGGCAACAACTGTTGGAAGGGGGACCCCAGCAACAGATTTTGGGTGGACTTCCACCACTGGAGAGACCAAAAGAGGCGCCTGGAGGTTGCTATTTTGTCTGACAGAGCCCCTGATGCTTGAGTCCACTGGGTGGACAAAGTCCATTGAGCTGCTCTCATGTGAAGGCGAGCATAGGGGACCACATGCACTGTGGATGCCATGTGGCCTAACAGTTGTAGCATCTCCCGGGCAGTTAAATGGCTCTTTGACTGAATCTTGGAGGCTAACTGCACTAGGCGTAGGCAACGGGCTTGAGGAAGATAGGCCCTTACAGTGGTAGTATCTAGCCAGGCCCCTATGAACTCTAGGGACTGAGTAGGGGTGAGCTGGGACTTTGGGAGGTTTACCACAAGTCCCAGATACTGCAGAATGCGCCTTGTGCAGTCCAGGGAAGTCTGGGCCTCTGACTGAGATGGAGCTCGGATGAGCCAGTCGTCCAGGTATGGGAATACAAATATTCCCAGAGTGCGTAGAAATGCAGCTACTACTGCCATGCATTTGGTGAACACTCTTGGAGCAGAGGCCAGACCGAAAGGAAGCACCCTGTATTGGTAATGCTTTCCTTGGAAAAGAAAATGGAGGAACCTTCTGTGAGATGGATGGATGAGGACATGTGTGTACGCATCCTTGAGATCTAGAGAACAAAGCCAATCCTGACTCTGAAGGTATGGAAGGAGAGTGCCCAGAGAAAGCATTTTGAATTTCTCCTTGCATAGAAATTTGTTCAATTCTCTGAGATCTAATATGGGTCTGTAGCCCCCTGTTTTCTTTGGGATCAGAAAGTAGGGGGAGTAAAACCCTGATCCTTGTTGAAGAAGAGGTACTTCTTCTATTGCCCCTTGGGCAAGAAGGGCAGCCACCTCCTGACCTAGAAGGTCGAGGAGAGATGTTGGAGAATTGAAATGTCTCACCATGGTGTGAGGAGGAAGGTTTGAGAAATGAAGTTTGTAGCCCTCCATTATGATGGAGAGGGTCCACTGCTCTGCTGTAATTTGCTCCCATCTGGGAGAAAAATGAGCTAACCTTCCTGGAATGGTGAGAGGCTCTGGCTGTTTCAGAGCCTGAAAGGCTAAGTTCTCTAGCATCAAGTCAAAAGCCCTGAGGAGGCTGGGTCTGCTGAGTTGCAGCAGCCCCTGTAGGCTTAGGCCTGGCCTGTTTAGGTTGCTGACGCTTAGCAGCAAAACGACCTGTAGATGATTGTTGGCCAGAAGCAGGATGGAATCTGCCTTTCTTGAAAAAAGACTTCTTGAAAGGTTTTTTCTTGGCAGGAATTGAGGTTGACTTTGAAAGTCTATCCAAAACAGAATTTTCTGCGTCCATTTGAGTGGCTTTTATTTGCCAATCTTTGCCAAACAGGTTTTCTCCTGTACAGGAAAGATTTCCCAAGCCATCCTGGACCCAAGATTCTAGATCAGAAGCTTGGAGCCAAGCAATTCTGCGTGCAGCTATGGCAATGGCCGAAGCTCTGCTGGAACCCTCAAAGGAGTCAAAAGCTGCACGGTTGAAAAACTTTGAAATATCTTGAGTATGCTTAAGCCAAATAAGAAATTCTTCCCTTTTATCCTCTGGAAGAAAAGGGAGGAAAGTGTGCAGCTTATCTGCAACTTCTTTCAGAAACATACCCATATAAAGACTATAGGAGTTGATTCTGGCAATGAGCATACTGGCTTGGAAGATTTTCCTACCAAAAGCATCCAAGGTCCTACATTCTCTTCCTGGAGGAGCAGAGGAGTGTCTTTTTGCACTCTTTATCTTTTTCATAGCTGACTCCACCACAATAGAATGGCGAGGAAGCTGTGTTTTATGAAAACCAGGACAAGGAGGGACACGGTACATAGTGTCCAATCTACGAGAATGAGGAGAGATAGTGAGAGGAATCTCCCATAAGTCAATCATGTGATCATAAAGAATCTCATGAATTGGCAAGGTGACTGCCTCCTTAGGAGCCTTAGAATAACCTAAAATATCCAATTTTTTAGCTCTAGGCTCTGATTCAGAGGTTACTGAAATAGAGAGCCCTTTAGCCACTTCTCTTATGAAGTCTTGAAAGGACAAGTCTTCTGAAGGAGACATTCTTCTTTTTGGAGAAGAAGGCTCTTCAGGAAGGGCTATGGATACTTCAGCAGATGCCTCCAATACATCAGAATCTTCGGAGGAATCAAAGTATCGACTGTCAGGGTGCTCTTTCAAAGCTCGATACGCAAACCGAGCCGTATCGACATCGGGCGTTATCGGTACCGGTTCGGTACTGATAGGCATCCCTAGGCAGGGAACCGCTGCAGACGACACCATGGCCGATGTCTATGCAGTCGGTACCGGTACCGGCATTGGTGCCGATACCGACAACGGAGTTTGTTGTGGTATCAGCGGCGTCGCAGCTTGAATGAAGGCCGTGATAGCCTGCTGCATGAATAGAACATTCTGATCCATCGACGCCATGAATGCCTGGAATTCGGTACCGGAAGGTTGTGCCGGTACCCCAGAGCATTCTAACAGGTGATCGGTCGAGGCCGTGCCATCGATGTCAACCTGTAACCCCATAGGTGGAACTTTGGAAGCCGGAGCTTCCCGCCGGGGTAGTTTTGCCGGTGCAGGATCCTCGAGGGCAAGCCCGGTGGCATCTCGATGCTTGGAAGGAGATCTACCCTTCGAGGACCGGCTGGATTTATGTTTGGTTACCTGAGATCCATGGGAGGAAGAAGAAGCCCTGGAAGATGTCGATGCCACTGAAGCTGCATCAGAGGGAAACAGCACATGGAGCTTGGCTGCTCGGTTCTGTAAACCTCGTTTAGACATCAAGGAGCAGGACGAACAATCCAAAATGGAGTGGTCAGGACCCAAACATTTAAGACACCATTCATGGATGTCGGTAACAGAAATAGTACCGCTGCACTTAGTGCATTTTTTAAACCCGGAGGCTGGTTCTTCCATGAGGAAAATTTTTGTGAGGCCTAAGGCCCAAAAGAGGAAAAACACACTAAGTGAGGGAAAAATATGTTATTTTTTTTTTCTTTTATAAGAAAAGAAAGAAAGACCGGCGGTACCGGTCCAACGTCAGGGAAGGCAGACGCGCGACCAAAGAAATAAAATAAAACAAATAACTTCTTCAACGGTGACAGGAACACGACCTGCTGGCTCCGCGGAAAAGAAGAACTGGGGAGAGGCGGTTAGGAAAGGCGGGAAGGCAGCACGCAGGCGCTGTGGAATGCTCCCAAAAGCTTTCCTTTTTGGGAAGCTGGGGATCGTTCCCGCGCAGGCTCCGTCGGTACCGATGTACCCATATGTGAAGACTCATTCCTGCTTGTTCCTGGAGATAATATATTATAGTAGCCCTCAATCCTGTGGCCATCTTAAATAGGCCACTAGGCACTGTAACATGCCCCCAAATTCCATCTCCAAAATGTTCATTATATTCACTTAAATACATTTTTAAAAAATGTAGCTTTGAATGAGATCTGTCCTGGCCTTTAACCCCTCTCCACTCACTTTTTGTGGTTGCTTTTCATATTCCATGGGAACCACCAGCTTACCAAATAAGCTGGAAAACACGTATGATACTTATCCTCTCTTGAACCATCAGCTTCATCTTTTAAATTGGCACTAGCTGATCCCAGGCTAACCTTTGCAAACTCAGGTAATGGGGTTAGCCAGCAACATTTTGAAAGATGGCCTTGGCAGGGCAGGGATGAGCGGGGATTGCTCCTGCCACCTAAAGATCCCCAGGGTTAATGGTAATTTTGGTATTCTGTGGAGTTTCCAGGGACAGTCACAAGGCTGGGGTTCTATTTTTTTTTAAGAGAATAAAGTTTAAATGCCAAAGGTGGGAATCACAGCTGCATTTCTTTTCTTTTTTTTTAAACTTATGTATCTGATTGGACTGGATGCCCAGGGGATTATACAGTGTCCCAGTGGACCATCAGGGACTTTTTTTGGAAGGGTTGGTCTTATATACAAGGCCTTCTGGTTCTTATAAGAAGGCATTCAAGAGAACATATCAAACAACCCAAAGGGGGAAGGGAATTAATTACACCTTTTGAGTTATAGTTAACTTCCCT
This sequence comes from Ichthyophis bannanicus, assembly GCA_033557465.1. Lineage (NCBI taxonomy): Eukaryota > Metazoa > Chordata > Amphibia > Gymnophiona > Ichthyophiidae > Ichthyophis > Ichthyophis bannanicus. Next base: position 726,689,210 of record CM066036.1, on the reverse strand, counting down.
GAGTGCAATAGTACCCAAACATATTTGGCAAGGTGTACTATTTGATCACATGCCAAGCTCTGTTGCATGAACTTATTGTACATTTGAAAAATCTCATTAGCCTTAACACATTAAACCTGTTTTTGGACTTATAAGAACATAAGATTTGCCATACTGGGTCAGACCAAGGTCCATCAAGCCCAGTATCCTGTTTCCAATAGTGGCCAATCTAGGTCACAAGTACCTAACAGTTTCCCTAAAAGACACAGATTCTACAATGCTTGTATTGGGGCAAGTAGTGGATATCCCAGGTCCCATTTAATAATGGTTTATGGACCTTTCCTCTAGGAATTTGTCCAAACCTTTTTTAAACCCAGCTACACTAACAGTTTTTAATACATCCTCCAGTAATGAATTCCAGAGTTTGATTACATGTTGAGGGAAAAAATATTTCTCTTATTAGTTTAAATAGGTTACACTGTAGCTTCATTGCATGTCCCCTAGTCTTCCTATATTCTGATGGCGTAAACAATCGATCTAAATTTATCCGTTCCACTATATTCATTAATTTATAGACCTCTATCATATCTCCCCTCAGCCGTCTCTTTTCCAGGCTGAAGAGTCCTAAGATTTTTAGCCTCTCTTCATAGGAGTATCCTTCCATCCCCTTTACCATTTTGGTGGCTCTTCTCTGTACCTTTTCTAATAATGCTATATCCTTTTTAAGATACAGCGACCAGAATTGCACACAATATTCAAGGTGCGGTCGCACCATGGAACGAAGCAGAGGCATTATAATATCCTTTGTTTTATTCTCCATTCCTTTTCTTATGATACCTAGCATTCTATTTGCTCTCTTGGCTGTCACTGCACACTGGGCAGAGGGTTTCAACACTTTAAGGAGCACAAGCCACCACCACGGACGAGCTCCCCGATTGGGGTTTGAGCCGGGGAGCGGGAAACAAGACTCCTCCCCCGCTCCAGAGCACAGGCCCAATCGGAGGCCCGCAGGAACACTTTAAATTTAAAGCGCCATCGGGCACACCCACTCCTGGCAGGCCCGTGCCTTAAGCATGGGACACAGGCAGGAATGCAAAAGTCAGCTCAGCTCAAGCCCATCCAAATTAACAGCAGCCTCCAGCCCAACAACCACAATGACCACGCTACCAGCCTCACCGCTCTCGTCTGCACCCCATCAAGCAGCTACTGCCTTCCACACCTCACGGAAAACAAGCCATCTAACAACATACGCCATCCTCAAGAAAGACTCCACACCGTAAGTACCTCAGAACAGCTTTTGACCTTACTACCGAAAGAACAAACGCCTAGTAAACCACAAAATCAAAATATGCCAGCTATCTGAACAATTTATGCCATTCTTCTCATTTTGAATCTGTTCTGCTGCCCTTCAACAGCTATGCATACTACAAACCTCCCTACTGCAGCCCCACTCTCTCCTCTACTACACATGCCCTGCCATGCACAAATATGGCAGAACCACCTATAAGTACACCAACATGAAAGCACGAATCCATGTGCAACTAAATGACACAGTCCAAAACGTGGATAGCAGAGGAAGAATATTTTTATTGAATGCCTTGGGACATTGGCTAAAGGTATTCAATAAAATATTCTTCCTCTGCTATCCATGTTTTGGACTGGGTTACCTATAAGTACACCTACAGGAGAACCCCCAGGTTAATAAGAATACAAACATCCACTCACAAAACTGACTATCAAACCCCACCCATCATAGGCACACCCATCAACACTGGGTTAATCAATGCCAGGTCCATCAGAAACAAGACAAATACCATCATGGATCATATGCAATACCACCATAGTGACATATTCTTCATCACCTAATCCTGGCTAAAAAGCTCTGACCAGGTTATTCTGAATCAAATCACAATGCAGACCCACATTGCTTTTGACTGCCTGCGCACCCACAAGAGAGGCGGTGGGATCCTAATTCTTGCAAGAATGGACCTTCAACTCAAAGCTTCCCGATCCATGAGCTCCGAACACTGCAACTTAATTACTCTAGAGAACAAACACCTAACCATCTGTCTCACCTACAGAGTCCCCAACACTGCTATCGAAGAAGCATCTAATATAATTGAAGCTGTGTGCTTGGCCAACTCCCACCACAAACCACTCATACTACTAGGAGATCTAAATCTGATATCCGCTTCCAACAAGGAAGAAGCAGCCTTCCACAAAGCAATGGAATCCCTCCAATTCTGCCAAATTCTCAAGGGCTCCTCTCACCAGTCAGGCTCTACTCCTGACCTCATCTTTGTCCCAAAGAACCTCCTCTCACAGGACATCATAACGGTCGCACAAGCCACGCCAATACCTTGGTCAGACCAGCATGCCATACACTTCAAGATTCAGCTCCCCCCAGTTGGAAAACTACAAGCCATACCTCACGCCGGAAGCTTTAAAGGATTCAACAAGGACCAGTTCCTCAATGAAACCCTCCCCAACCTCCCCAAGGACTTCTCAGATCTGGATGAAGCTATCAAATCCTGGAATACCACCATCAGTGAAGCAGCAAAGGCCTCAAACCACCCAAACCTACGCTGTAAGGAGGAGAGACCCAAATCAGCCCCATGGTACTCTGCAGCAATATAAGATACAAAGGGGAAACTTTGCCAGCTGGAATGAAAATGAAGACATGACCAGTCACAACCCACTCTAACTCAATACCAAATTATGCAAAAAGAGTACAACAACCTAATCAAAAAGCAAAAACAAGAATATCAAACTAACCTCATATTAAAATCCCATAACAAACCCAGAGAACTATTTGAAATAGTCCGCACACTCACAAAAGATCCATCAAACAAAGGAGGAGTCATGATTCAACCTCAAATCTTCACAGACTACCTCATCAACAAGAACAAGCCACCCCAGATGGCACCACCCTCTTTACCATACCTAGCTACTCAAATACATAATTCAAAGTCACACACAAATGGTGTGAATTTCATATCCCCACTTTGGAGCAAACTCAACGCACTATTACCGCCCTAAACACCAGCACCGCATCATATGACCCCTGCCCGGTAGAATGGATCAAATCAGACAAGGAAGAGGATATCAACTGTATCTACAACATCATAAACAAGTCTCTGTCACAAGGCTATATGCCACATGCTCTCAAGCAAGCTACTATCCGCCCCATAAAAAAATACCACATCAATAGACAGCTCAAACCCTGCATCTTACTGTCCAATCTCCAGCCTCCCCTTCCTATCCAAGATAATTGAAAAAGAAGTTCAGAGACAACTGCAAGACCATATTGACCTACATGCTCCTCTGGACCCACACCAATATGGCTTCCACCCTAACCATAGCGTTGAGACTCTCCTCACTCACTTATTTGACATACTACTCAGATGAATCGACAATATAAAAACTGGATTCTTACTCGGTTTTATTGATATATCCTCAGCATTTGACACCGTCTCACATAGCACCCTTCTAAATCAACTAGCTAATATTGGACTACATAACACCACCCTCAACTGGCTTCAGTCCTACCTCAGTCACAGACAACAATGGTCAAAGTCAGATTGAACACCTCCACTCCAATTAACATAACACAGGGAGTGCCACAAGGGTCCTCTCTGTCCGCTCTCCTTTTCAACATCTATATACAGCCAGTCTGCAATATCTTCAAAAGGCACATTTGTGCAGACAACATTATGATCTATTCACCAATCCACCTCAACACACCAGATTATACAGCAATCACAAATTGTCTGCAGGAAATGAAAAACTGGCTCTCTTCCAACAACCTACAAGTCAACTACAAAAAATATGAAACACTATTTATCTCACGTAATGCATCATTTACACCCCCCCCCCCAATCTCCATCACCCTAGAGGACATACTGATCCTAGTAAAAGAGGAGGTTTGCTATCTAGGTGTCACCCTTGACCAATTCCTAAATTTACAAGCTCACATTAGCAGAACTTCCAGGAACGCATTCCACAAACTGTCCATCATACGTAGACTAAAACCTCAGTCCTCACTGTCTGTCAAGCAGCTATCACCCCCATCCTGGACTACTGTAACTCCTTCTTCCAAGGACTTCCATCTCAAACTACCCGACCACATCAACTAGCTCAGAACACTAATGCCCGCTTCATCACAGGATCAGCCAAGCATGAGCCCAATACACCCCTCCTACTTCTGCTACACTAGCTATCAATCACCTCACGAGCCAAATACAAAACAGCACTAACCATTTTCAAGATCAGAAACAATATGTCAGCTGGATCTCTAGAGGCACTACAATGCTCAGAATCAAACAACAGACCCAAGAAACAAAACACCAGAGAAACTATCCAAACTCCCAGCTCATACACTAAAGCCAACAAGACTACAATGAAGAGGGCTTTCTCACTAGCAGCACCTGCCATCTGGAACTCACTGCCAGAGAAAATAAGGACAACCAAGGACACCAAGGACTTCAGGAAGCATCTAAAAACTTTCCTGTTCTTTGAACAAGTCAGAGAGGACACCTAGAACATCCCCTCATGACAGATGCCTATACAAAACTGCACCTATATACATAATTTGAAAATAAGTTATGCTCCCGAGCATCTCCTGCATATTACCACCAACCTTCGTTTATCACATGAGTTCTCTGGAATTGTTCTGTTTTGAGTTATACCGTAAACCACTTTGATTTTAAAGATAACGCAGTATAAAAAAACTTGTTAAATAAATAAATACATGCTATTTACATCAAATGTGTCATCTAATCATCCAGCATAAAAACATTTAATAATTTCACATTGTAAATAGTTATTGATGTTAATTTCTATCAGTTACATTAAATTGATCTAAAAATGTTCATTGTAAAAATAATAATAGTTCCATTATTATTTTCCTTACGTTACCATGTTAATTTCCCTGTTCTTTGTAAGTTCAATGTTAGGCTGTTCTACATTGTTCAAATTTTGTTGCTTGTAAACCGCGCTGATGAGAAATAGTGCGGTATAAAAAAAACATTAAATAAATAAATAAATAAGTTACCTGTAAACCACATCTGATCTCTGGAAGAAGTGGTATAAAAGAATGTACAAATAAATAAATGTTATCCACGATGACGCTTAAATCTTTTTCCTGGGTGGTGGTTCCTAATGTGGAACCTTGCATCGTGTAACCATAGTTTGGGTTGTTCTTTCCTAGGTGCATAACTTTGTACTTGTCCACATTAAATGTCATCTATCATTTGGAGGCCCAGTCTTCCAATTTATCAAGGTCCTCTTGCAATTTTTCACAACTTTAAATAATTTTGTGTCATCTTCAAATCTGATTACCTCACTTGTTAGTCCCATTAACAGGCCATTTATGAATATGTTAAAAAGCAGCAGACCCAGCACAGATCCCTGAGGTACTCCACCTTTCTCCATTGGAAAATTAGCCATTTAGCCCTACCCTCTGATTTCTATCTTTTAACCAGTTCCTGATCCACAATAGTACACTGCCTCCTATCTCATGACTTTTTAATTTCACCAAAGGTTTCTCATGAGGGACCTTGTCAAAAGCTTTCTGAAAATCCAGATACACTATATCAACCGACTCACCTTTGCCTAACTGTTCATTCACACCTTCAAAAAAACATTACAGATTAGTAAGACAAGACCTTCCTTGACTAAAACCATGTTGATTATCTCCCATTAAACCATGACTGATTACATTTTCAGTAATTTTGTTCTTTATAATGGTTTCTTTTTTTTGTAAATAGTTTTTATTGCGTTTCAACAACAAAACACACACCAAACAGTAAACAAGTGAAATGCTTTCCCCACCCCCCTATCCCCCCCCACCCCACCCCACTCCCATACCCCCAAACCCCCCCCCCCCCCGCCTCCTTGTGGATCTCTACCCCCTAAAGGCATTAACAGTCATACAACTAGGAATGACCCGCCGTAAGCATAAGAACCCTCACCCGCCTTACCCCACTCGAGCCCTAGACACATAAGCATCAAGAAACCACCATTTACATTTACCCAGAACCGGAGGCAAACCATCAAGCCCGCATCCATACCGTGGTCTCCGGGTAAAACGCTGGGTAACTCCAGCCTTCTGCACCCGTTCATATTTGGCATAAGTACAGACTAGAGCCCACCAGTGATGGCTATCCAGCTGGGATGAGTCCTTCCAATGAGTCAATATCACTTTCAACGCCACTGCCATCAAAAAGTCAAATAAAAAAGCCTTCTCATGAGTTACTCCCAGTACCTCAGCTTGGGAACGAAGAATCACTACCTTCCAAGACAACATTGCCTGCAATTCCAAAATAGTTTGGATCTTGCTCCAGACCTGTGCCCAGTAGTGCTGAACGTGAGGACAATCAAAAAACATATGTCTCAAAGAACCCGGGGCATGGCCACAGGACCAACATTTGTTACCCACTTTCGGATCCCACTTAGTGAGCCGAACAGGGGTGATACATGCCCGATGGAGCAAAAAAAATAGGGATTGAGTCAGCGCTGCAGCCCGAGAGACCCTATTAACCCTAGACCATATCTTTTCCCAAACAGCTTGAGGAATCTGCGAGCCGAGATCCTGTTCCCATTTTACTTGCACCCCTTCCCAGTGAGAAGGAACCTTATCCCGTAAATCCGCATAAAAATTTGACGCCACCCCCTTACGACACACACAACTGTCCACCACCCCCTGAAGACCCCAACTCATATCCAAAGACTGAGCCGTTACCCCAGCCTTGGCAAAACAATACCTCAATTGGATCCATTGAAACTGACAACACCCTGGCAGCTTAAATTCTCGCTGCAAGTCTTCGAAAGATTTCCAAGACTGCGCCGAGACAAGCTGTCCCACTGTCCATATACCCGCCTCTTGCCATTGTTTCCAAGAAATTACTCTCTTGTTAATTTTAAGACGGGGATTAAACCACACAGGCATCAGAGCCGAGGGGGGATTGTCGGAACCCAGTACAAGGGCCAACTCCTGAAAGGCCTCCTGGGTAGCTACGATCACACTGCCCGCCGGACAAGAATCAGAGAATCTCATGCCTGCCACTAAATCTAAGGGGACAGGAGCCACTCTCCTCCTTTCAACCTCCAACCACACAGGAGGGGCATCTCCATCACTCTCATCCAACCAGCGCGCCCCTTGTTTAAGCCGAAACGCCTGATGGTACAATTTAAAATCAGGAAACTGGACCCCACCTCTCTCCTTGGTAGCTTTTAACTTACGAGTGGCAATTCGAGGCGGTTTCCCCTGCCAGAGAAAGTGTATCAATGCCCGCTCAATGGAACTATAAACCTTTGACGGAAACGCCACTGGGAGCATCTCCAACACGTAATTCACCTTGGGCACCAATACCATCTTAATGGATTCCAGGCGCCCCCACCATGAAAGAAACAAAGGGTACCAACGCAACGTGAATTCCTGCACGACCTCTTGTAAAACAGTAGAATTGACCCGCACCGTGTCTTCCAGACTGGGGCAGTAGCAAACTCCCAAGTACTTGATCCCAGATACCACCCACTGAAACGGGAAAGACACTATCAGATGCGGACCAGTCAATCTGTTCATAGGGAACGCCACCGACTTAGACCAGTTGATTTTATAGCCTGACAGTGTAGAATAACTATCTATGATCGCCAGCACCCGGCCTATAGACTCGGGAAGAACAAATAGGAGGAGGTCATCTGCATAAGCGGAAATTTTAATCTGCATATCCGCCACTACAATCCCATGCACCTCCTGAGATTGCCGAATCAACGTCGCTAGTGGCTCCAATGCTAAATTAAAAGCAAGGGGGAAAGCGGGCACCCCTGTCTAGTACCCCTGTAAAGCTGCAATGGCTGAGACAAAACCTGATTGGCCCAAATACGCGCCAACGGGTTTGTATATAAGACCTGCACCATACCAAGAAACCTATCACCAAATCCAAACCACTTTAAAACCCGAAAGAGAAAAGCCCATTCCAAGCGATCAAAGGCCTTCTCAGCATCCAAGGATAGGCCCACCACTGGAAAGTCACAACATTCTGCTACCCCCTGAAGATTTAACAGGAGACGGGCATTGTCCGCCGTGGAACGGCCAGCCATGAATCCGCATTGATCGGGACGAATAAGAGATGCCATCACCCTTGCAAGCCTGCTGGCTAAGATAGAAGAGTAAATCTTATAGTCCGCGTTTAATAGCGAGATAGGGCGGTAGTTACTAACCTCTAGGGGGTCTCTCCCGGGCTTCTCTAGCACAATAATTGTGGCCTCACTGAAAGCACCCACTGCCGCCCCGGGTACAGATAAAAGTTGGAAATAATCCAATAAGTAAGGGGCTAGCTCCATCCGAAACATCTGATAGAATTCAGCGGGGATACCGTCTGGCCCAACCGCTTTGCCTTTCACTAACCCCTCTAGAACCTCAAGGACTTCCGTGCAAGTGATCTCCTTTTCCAACTCTGCGAGTTGAGTGGGGGAGAGAGAGACGGATGGATTAACCCCCCCAACAAAGCCTGAAAGCCCTCCTCACTATCCGTGATGCCAGACGAGTATAACGTAGCATAAAAGGCACGAAACTCCGCTGCAATCTCCCCATTATCAACCACAACTGCCTTCTTGACATTCCTCAGCGCCGCAATCCGAGCTTTCGCAACCCGGGGCTTAAGTGTGTTTGCTAGCAATCTCCCAGCCTTATTGCCCTCTAAGTAATAGGCCGACTGCTGACCCCACAAAAGCCTCATTGCGTCCTCGTGCAACAGCTGATTATACTGGAACCTCAGCTTTTGTAGGCGCAGCAGCACACACGGATCAGCCCTCGCCGCCAATAACCTTTCACCCGCCTTAATCTGAGTGCCGAGGGCGGCGAGCAGTCTCCCACTGGTCCGCTTCAGTTTAATAAAGTAGCTCATGATTTTCGCCCTCATAGAAGCCTTAAAGGCCTCCCACCACGCCCAGACAGGGGTATCCCCCACTCGATTAAAGTCAAAAAAGGCTTTAATTTCCTGCTTCACAAATGCACAAAAGTCCACATCCGCCAGCAAAGCTCTGTCAAAAACAAACCGTGAATTCACATCTTTTTCCACTGTCCCTGCCAGAGTCAACGTCACAGCAGCATGATCTGAAATATGCATAGGACTTATGTCAGCCCCTTCAACAATCGGAATTAAGGACTTGGAAATGAGCAGAAAATCAATTCGGGAATGCGACTTATGTGGAAGAGAAAAAAATGAGAAACCTCGATCTTGAGGGTGCAAGAGTCGCCAAATATCCACAAGCCCCTCCGCCTCCATCATCGAGGCAACCACAGCCGCGGCCCGATGAGGCTTCCGCCTTCGAAAGGGGTAACAGAATCAATGGATCCAAAATGAGGTTGAAATCCCCTCCCACAATAATGTCCCCAGCCGTACACCCATGTACCACCTCCGCTATTTTATGAAAAAACCCTACATCATCCGAATTCGGAGCATAAATATTGAGAATCGCCAGTGCCCTACCATTTACTTGCACCAAGGCCAACGCCCACCGTCCCTCCAGACTTGCCTGGGAAGAGATAATGATCGGCATCAGCGCCCTCCGAATCAAAGTGATCACCCCATTCTTCTTCTGCCGTGCAGCAGCGTGACTGACCACAACGTACCCTTCTGAGCCCAGCTTAAGGGCCTCCACCGAGGACAAATGAGATTCTTGCAAAAGAACCACATCTGCCTTTTCCTTTTTACAATAAACCAAGATCTTTTTTCGTTTTATGGGGTTATTAATGCCCTTCACGTTCAGCGAAAGCACTTTAAGTGTACTCATGAGTCAAACTAAAGACAGGGCACAGATCTGATTGAGGAAGGCAGAACATTCTTTGAACCCTTAATGCACACATATCTCCCACACTATAAAAACCCCTAGGGATCCAACAAGGAGGCAACCATGACACCCAATTAGGGACCATTACTGGGTAAGCCAATGCTAGAAGAAACCCACCCCTCCCACCCCGTCCCCTGATAACCAGATTACCCCACCATGCCCACCCGTCCCAAAGCAAGTCTCCGAACATCCCCATAACCAGTGATAATACCCAATGGGACATGATAACTAACTAAAACCCAGCCACCCCTTGGTTCAATACTCCCCCATAACATCCCCATACATACCCATAATACCACATCCTATAATCAATTCCATACACTACATATACCACTCCCTCCCCCCCCACGCCACCCCCCAACAGTACAATCAACCACAGCACACAACCCCCCAAGCATATATTCAACTGCCATCCATGAAGCCCCCATAGAACGCCTCTATAAAGGAAGCAAACGAAGTTCATTCTGCCCGAGGCAGGCTCATCTGATCACTGCCGCCTCTTGCTCATCAATGAAGGCCCGCAACAAAGCTGGATCCTCGAAGGACCGGGTCTGATTATGTAGAGTGACCCTTAGACGAGCCGGGAAAAACAAACCGTATCGTGCCTGCAACAGCCGAAGTCGTGGTCGGAACGCCAAAAGTTGTTTTCTTCGATCCACCGTGGCTTTATGAAAGTCCGGATAAAACCCGATCTGCTGCTCGTCCAGTTTAACCGGAGCTGCCGCCCTCGCCGCAGCCAGGATCTGGGCTGCTTGAGTGTGCCGCAGCACACATATAATAATTGGGCGTGGAGCTCTTACATTGGGGCCTGGATGGGAGGGAATCCGGTGAGCCCGCTCGATCTTGAAAGGCATACTGAAATTTACCTTCAGTACTTTAGGGATCATCTGCTCCAGGAACAATTTCATATTAGCGCCCTCTGAACCTTCAGGCACGCCAACAATGCGCACATTATTCCTGCGGGACCGGTTGTTGAGCTCCTCTAGGTTCCTCTCCAAGGCCATAATGCGCTTTCGGTTAGCTGAAGCTTCCTTGAAACGCTCCTCATGCACCTCCACCTTAATTTCCAGGCCTGAGACCTTTTCGGTGAGCCCAGCAATCTGCCCTTTCAGTTCTTTTAACTCTCCCAGGTCCGCCTGTACGCTGCAGAGCGAATCCCCGTTGGCTGCCACCATGTCTCGTACTGCTCGCAGTTCCGCCAGCAATTCTTGCATGGAAGGAGGGGTTTCCCGTAGAGCCGCCATTTTTTGCGGCGAGGGAGGGTCCGGCTTCTGCCTTTTAACGCCCGAATTCGCTCCCGGGCCGTATTCCAATCGCGTGGGCTTGCTGCTGGACATCTCATACCACGCTTAGACCCACTTAGGCTTGGCTGGGACTCTTAAGAGCAGGGTAATACCAGGATTAAAATGCCGGGAAGGAAGAGGATAAGATTTAAGCGGCCATCTTCCTCGCTGTTGGCTCCGCCCCCTCCCCTTTATAATGGTTTCTACCATTTTTCCTGGTACTGACGTCAGGCGCAATGGTCTGTAGTTTCCTGGAACACCCCAGAAACCTTTTCAAAAATTGGCATTACATTGGCCATCCTACAGTCTTCAGGTATTAGAGATGATTTTAATGATAGTTCACAGATTACTAATAGTAGGTCTCCAATCTCATGTTTCAGTTCTTTCAACACCCTTGGATGTATACCATCCGGTCCAGGTGATTTGCTACTCTTCAGTTTATCAAATAGTTGTAATACATCTTCCTGGTGTATTAATACTTCTTTCAATTCTTCCACAGCATCTTCTTTAAATATCATTTCAGTAATGGGTAACATCTCTACATCTTCCTCAGTAAAGACTGAAGCAAAGAATTCATTCAGTCTCTCCGCTATAGCCTTTCCCCCCTCTTAGTGCCCCCCCTTACCCCTCTATGATCTAATGGTCCAACTAACTCTCTCACAGGTTTTTTGCTACAAATGTTCTTGAAAAAGTCTTTATTGCATGTTTTTGCTTCCACAGCAAGCTTCTTCTCCAATTCTCTCTTTGCCTGCCTTATCAATGTCTTGCATTTAACTTTCCAGTGCTTATGTTGTTTCCAGTTTTCATCATTTCTCTCCTTTTTCCATGTCCTGAAAGATGCTTTTTTTGGCAACAGCAGCCTCTCTGACCTCACCTTTAAATCATGCTGGCAGTTTGTTGGACTTCCTTCCACTTTTCTTAAAACGTGGAATACAGCTGGCCTGGGCTTCCAAGATAGTATTTTTAAACACCACCAATGCTTGATGTAAATCTTTAACCTTTGCAACTGCTCCTTTTAGTTTATTGTTAACTATTTTCCTCATTTTATCATAGTCTCCCTTTTGAAAGTTAAATGGTAGTACTGTGGATTTCCTTACCATCCTTCCTCCATTTATTAAATCAAACGTGATCATGCTATGATCACTTTTGCCAAGTGGCACCAACACCCTTATCACTAGCACAAGATCTTGTGTTCCACTAAGGACTAGATCCAAAATGGCTTCCCCTCTGGTCGGTTCATGAACCAGATGCTCCAAAAAGCAGTCATTTATTCATCTAGAAACTTTATCTCCCTAGCATGTGCTGCCATGACACTGACCCAGTCGATACCGGGGTAATTGAAATCACCCATTATTATTACTGCACTGTAACTTTGTTAGCATCCCTGATTTCTTTGAGCATTTCATCATCCATTTGTTCACTCTGGACAGGCAGTCTTTAGTACACCTCCACTGCCATCATCGTCCCCTTCCCCTTTTTACATGGAATTTCAATCCATAGAGATTCTACAATGAATTTTGTTTCATGCAAAACTTTAATCCTGTGTGACTGAATGCTCTCTCTAACACAGAGTGCAACCCCACCACCAATTTGATCTGCTCTATCATTACAATATAGTTTGTACCCAGGTATCACAGTATCCCACTAGTTGTCCTCCATCCACCATGTCTCTGAGATACCAATCATATCTAACCTCTCATTTAGTACTATATATTCTAACTCTCCCATCTTATTTTTTAGACTTCTGTCATTTGCATACAAGCATTTTAGAAGCTGTATTTTATTTATATTAATCTGGCTATTGGTAGGCAGGGGTAATTTGGGATTTTTAAGCTCTGTCTACTCTCTACTCAAAGGCATTGGGCTACTTTTGTATTTATTGGAACCTCTCTGCTGATATGCCCTAACTTCAATCTTTTGCTAGTATCCTTCAAGGAAACTTTGTTCTAAACCATGCGCTCCAGGGCGACTGTCAACTTTCCCCTATTATCTAGTTTAAAAGCTGCTCTCTCTCCTTTTTAAAGGTTAATGCCAGCAGTCTGATTCCATCTCATTTAAGGTGGTCCATTCCTTTGGAATAGTCTCTCCTTTCCCCAGAATGTTCCTCAGTTCCTAACAAATCCAAAACCCTCTTCCTTGCACCATTGTCTTATCCATGCATTGAGACCCTGGAGCTCTGCCTGCCTTTTGGGTCCAGCGCGTAGAACAGGAAGCATTTCGGAGAATGCTACCCTAGATGTTCTGGATTTCAACTTCCTACCTAAAATCCTAAATTTAGCTTCCAGAACCTCCCTACCACACTTTCCTATGTCATTGGTACCAACAGGAGGTACGGAGGATCTGGAGGATAAATTTAGGCTTTTAGGTAGGAAGTTAAAATCCAGAACTTCCAGGGTAGCGTTCTCCAAAATGCTTCCTGTTCCACGCGCAGGACCCAAAAGGCAGGCAGAGCTCCGAAGTCTCAATGCGTGGATGAGACAATGGTGCAGAAATGACGGTTTTGGATTTGTTAGGAACTGGGGAACATTCTGGGAACTGGAGGGGCTCTTCCAAAGGGATGGGCTTCACCTTAACCAGGATGGAACCAGGCTGCTGACATTAATCTTTAAAAAGGAGATAGAGCAGCTTTAAACTAGATAATATGGGAAAGCCGACAGTCGCCCAAGAGCGCATGGTTCGGAAGAATGTATCCTTGAAGGATACTACCAAAAGCAGAGAGGTTCCAAAAAAGAGTAAAGTAGCCCAATTGCCCTAGAGTATGGAACAGACAGAGCTTAAAGATCCCAAATTACCATGTCTACCACTAGCCAAATTAATATGAATAAAATACAGTCTCTAAAATGCTTGTATGCAAATGCTAGAAGTCTAAAAAATAAGATGGGAGAGTTAGAATATATAGCACTAAATGAGAGGTTAGATATGACTGGAATATCAGAGACATGGTGGAAGGAGGATAACCAGTGGGACACTGATACCTGGGTACAAACTATATCATAATGACAGAGCTGATCAAATTGTTGGAGGGGTTGCGCACTATGTTAGAGAGGGCATTGAGTCAGAAAGGATTAAAGTTTTGCAGGAAACAAAATTTGCTGTAGAATCTCTATGGATTGAAATTCCATGTGAAAAGGGGAAGGCGATGGCAGTGGGGGTGTACTATCGACCCGCCTGGCCAGAATGAACAAATGGATGATAAAATGCTCAAAGAATCAAGGAAGCTAACAAATGTTACAGCGCAGCAATAATAATGGGTGATTTAAATTACCCTGGTATCGACTGGGTCAGTGTCACAGCAGGACATGCTAGGGAGATAAAGTTCCTAGATGACATAAATGACTGCTTCTTGGAGCAGCTGGTTCATGAACCAACCAGAGGGGAAGCCATATTAGACCTAGTCCTTAGTGGAACACCAGAACTAGTGCAAGAGATAAGGGTGTTGGGGCCACTTTGCAATAGTGATCACAGCATGATCGCCTTTGATTTAATTAGTGGAGGAGGGATAGTAAGGAAATCCACAATACTACCTTTTAGCTTTTGAAAAGGAGACTATGACAAAATGAGGAAAATAGTTAAGAAAAAACAAAAAGGAGAAGTTGCAAAGGTTAAAGACTTACATCAAGCTTGGGTGTTGTTGAAAACTACTATCTTGGAAGCCCAGACCAGCTGTATTCCACACTTTAAGAAAAGAGGAAGGAAGTCCAAAAAACTGCCAGCATGGTTTAAAGGTGAGGTCAGAGAGGCTGTTGTTGCCAAAAAAGCATCTTTCAGGAAATGGAAAAAAAGAGTCAAACGACGAAACCTGGAAACAACACAAGCACCGGCAAGCCAAATGCAAGGAATTGATAAGGCAGGCAAAGGGAGAATTTGAGAAGAAGCTTGCTGTGGAAGCAAAAACGCGAAATAAAGACTTTTTAAAGTACATTTGTAGCTAAAAACCTGTGAGAGAATCAGTTGGTCCATCAGATGATAGAGGAGTTAAAGGGGCACTAAGAGGCGACAAGGCGATAGCGGAGAGACTGAATGAATTCTTTGCTTCAGTCTTTACTGAGGAAGATGTAGGGATGTTACCCATGACTGCAGTGGTATTTAAAGGTGCGGAAGAATTGAAGGAAATATCGATACATCGGGAAAATGTATTACAACTAATTAGATAAACTGAAGAGTAGCAAAATCACCTGGGCTGGATGGTATACATCCAAGGGTGTTGAAAGAACTGAAATATGAGATTGCAGACCTGCAATTAGTAATCTGTGAACTATCATTAAAATCATCTCTAATACCTGAAGACTGGAGGATCACCAATGTAACACCAATTTTTAAAAAGGGTTCCAGGGGTGATCCTGGAAACTACAGACCAGTGAGCCTGACGTCAGTACCGGGAAAAATGGTAGAAACCATCATAAAGAATAAAATTACTCAGCATGTAGATAGTCATGGGAGACAGCCAACATGGCTTTAGACAAGGAAGATCTTGTCTTACTAATCTGTTATGTTTTTTTGAAGGTGTGAATAAACAGGTGGACAAAGGTGAGTCGGTTGATATAGTGTATCTGGACTTTCAGAAAGCCTTTGACAAGGTCCCTCATCAGAGATTTTTGGCAAAACTAAAGAGTCATGGGATAGGAGGCAGTGGATCAGGAACTGGTTAAAAGATAGAAAGCAGAGGGTAGGGCTAAATGGACAGTTTTCTCAATGGAGAAAGGTGAATAGTGGTGTACCCCAGGGATCTGTGCTGGGTCCGCTGCTTTTTGACATATTCATAAATGACCTGGAAAGTGGAATAACGAGTGAGGTTATCAAATTTTCAGATGACACAAAACAATTTAAAGTTGTTAAAACCTAAGAGGATTGTGGGAAATTGCAAGAGGATCTTGATAAATTGGAAGACTGGGCATCAAAATAGCAGATGAAATTTAATGTGGACAAGTGCAAAGTTATGCACCTAGGGAAGAACAACCTCAACTATAGTTACGCGATACAAGGTTCCACATTAGGAACCACCACCCAGGAAAAAGATTTAGGCGTCATTGTGGATAACATGTTAAAACCCTTGACCCAGTGTGCAGCGGCGGCCAAGAGAGCAAACAGAATGCTGGGTATCATAAGGAAAGGAATGGAAAATAATGCAAAAGATATTATAATGCCTCTATATTGTTCCAAGGTGAGACCGCACCTTGAATATTGTTTCAAGTCTGGTCGCCGTATCTTAAAAAGGATATAGCATTATTAGAAAAGGTTCAGCCACCAAAATGGTAAAGGGGATGGAAGGACACTCCTCTGAAGAAAGGATAAAAAGTTTAGGGCTCTTTAACCTGTAAAAGAGACGGCTGAGGGGAGATATGATAGAAGTCTATAAATTAATGAACAGAGTGGAACAGGTAAACGTAGATCGATTGTTGACATTATCAGAATATAAAGAGACTAGGGGACATGCAATGAAGCTACAGGGTAAACTATTTAAGAATAATAAAAGAAAATATTTTTTCACTCAACGTGTAATCAAACTCTGGAATTTGTTACCGGAGGATGTAGTAAAGGCTGTTAGTGTAGCTGGGTTTAAAAAAGGTTTGGACAACTTCCTGGAGGAAAGGTCCAGAAACCATTATTAAAAGAGACCCAAGAGACCCAGGATATCAGTGCTTGACCCAGTACAAGCATTGTTGAACCTGTGTCTTTTGGGGAAACTGCTAGGTACGTATGACCTAGATTGACCACTGTTGGAAACAGGACACTGGGCTTGATGGACCTTGGTCTGACCCAGTATGGCATATCTTATGTTATGTTATGACATGTACCAAGACAGAAGACTCCTCTCCCAGCACTATCTAAGACCTTGTCTAGGTGGTGCATGAGGTCCGCTACCTTCGCACCAGGCAAGCATGTTACCAGGCAATCTTCATGTCCACCAGCCACCCAGCTATCTACATCCCTAATGATCGAATCACCAACTATAATGGCTGTCCTAACCCTTCCCTCATGGGCACATGGCCCTGGAGAAGCCTTCTCGGTGCAAGAGTGTTTTACATCACCTGAAGGACAGGTCCTAGTTACAGGATCACTTCCTGCCACACCAGAGTGACGCTTTCCTGTCACATGACCTCTCTCCTCCATGGCAACATGGATGCTGCCAGACTGGAGGTGGGACTTCAGTACTACATCCCTGTAGGTCTCGTCTATGTACCTCTCTGTCTTCCTTAAGCCCTCCAAGTCCTGTACTCTCGCCTTCAGAGAACGGACTCATTCCCTGAGAGCAAAGAGCTTCTTGCACCTAGTGCACACAGAAGACCCTTCGCTACCTGGGAGAAAATCATACATGTGACACTCAATGCAAAAGAATGTAAAGCCCCCATCTTGCTGCTGGACTGCTGTTTGCATCTTAGTTTTAGGGTTGTGTTTAGGTATTTAAGTTGTTTACTTTCTAAAGTTTGCTGGGGATACTTATACTAATAAAACTATACCTAATATGTTTAATGGACATTGTTCACCTAAATTTTAACTAATCTCAGGTCCTTAATTTATGCCTGATGAGGATAAATATCTGCACCTGAGAGTGAATATGGCACCTCCTTTCCTTTAATAGGTTTAAGCACCTATAAAGCTACGATTATCCCAGGGGTGGGTTGGAGTCGGGGAGGGAGGGAAAGAAGACTTATTAAAAGCTGGGTGCTACACAATACTCTGTCCTGTGCTTCTGAGGTATTCTGCGACCAATTGCCTGGGTGATTTACACAGCTCTTGCTTGGATAGAGGGAATCTTTCAAAATGCCCCTTTGATCTGTCCCCTTGGCTTTAACACCTATTTAATACAATTTCACAGGTCTTTTGCCCCTATCTAGAAGGCCTCTTTTTAAAGGTCTCTAGAAACAATTTATTGCTCAAAGCATACTGACCCTGTTTTACCTTTTATGCTAAGTTTTACTCTGAGTTGATTTAAATTAAAGCTCTTTGCTGATACTAGGCTCTGACTTAGTATTAGATTTAAACTAGAAGCTCTCTGCTGAGTTTTAAATTTAACTAGAAAGCTCTCTGCAGTGTTTTAAAATTAAACTGAGAGCTCTTTGCTGGTACTAGGCCCTGACTGAGTATTAAATTTAAACTAGAAGCTCTCTGCTGGGTTTTAAATTTAACCAGAAACCTCTCTGCTGTGTTCTTATTTTAAACTGAAAGCCCTTTGCTGGGTTTTAAATTTAAACTGAAAGCTACCTGTTGAGTTTTCAATTTAACTAAAAGCTCTTTGCTGCTACTAGGCCCTGACTGTTTTAACAAATACAGTATACTGGATTCTAATTTACACAGATTAATCAGCTTTAATCTAAAGAATTTCCTTTTCCCCTAGAAAATATTCCCAGAAGTAGACTTACAATTGCAGATCTCTCTCCAGAAGTAGCAGCCCCTTTTTGTAGTCCTTGAAGACTACAAAAAGGGACTTGAAAATAATTCTTGAATGTTTGTGATAATCCCATTATTTATAATTAACATGCCATAATATATTTTCCCAAGTGGTAAAAAGCATTAAAGGGGGACAATCACAATGCAACTATGGGTAGAGGCTCATTGCTTTAACTATTTATGTAACATTGCTATTCTGTACCAGTGATATAAGGGTGAATTATCAAATTTGGAACAGTTGGTTCCAACTGGGCTGGAAATGTAAAGGAATAGAAGGAATCTGCTATGCCAGCCTATTGCCCTCATGCATTCTGAAACAATAAATAGGAGCATAGAAGAGATACATGGTGTTTTGTTCATACGATACCTGAACTTTTACAAGAAAACTTTGTCTTTTCATCACATATGCGGGGTGTTCCACTGCAGCCCTTCTCATCGCTACCATCTTCGCAATCTTTTTCACCATCACACCGCCAAAGCTCAGGAACACAATTCCAAGTAGGATGACACTGAAATTCAGTTGCACTGCATCCCCCTGTTTGAGCAGTTGCTTCAATAGAATACAATCAACATAAAGGTTACATTAATAGAATGCATACTTTAATCTAAATACCAGAAAAAAAGACTGGCATCTAGGCTAATTGACCTCACTATGGGCCCTATGTACTAAGCATTTCTCCCATAGACACAAAATGGGGAAAACCTTTACTAAACAGGGCCTTTTATTAAAGGGAGCTAAATGTGCTGCACCTAACATGCCAAAAGCACCAAAATTATGAATTTGTTAAGTGTCAACACCTTTAGCTCCCTTTAATAAAAGGGGTATGGAATGCATTTCCCAGATAGTTAACCTGGAGCGTCCCCTAACACCTTCTGCATTAGTACAGGTAACTCCACCTACTGAAGTGAGCCCACACTAATTCAGTTAGCATGCGGTGTGAACCCAATGCTAACTGCACTGAGCTCACCATGCCCATTCACCATCCCCAACCCACCTACAGTACTCATGACCTAATGTGGACTGCCCAGTTAACGTAGGAATCGCCCTGTGCTAACTGTCATAGTCCCGTGTTAGCTGGCAATATGTGTATCAGTGTGCCCCCAGCACATGCCAAAATTCACACTGCCAGCTAGCTCCCATTAGTTAAAAAACGCAGTGGTGTACTATAGGAGAGAGGGTAGTAAAGATTGAAAACAATAGCAACAATTTATAAGAACGTTCTACGTTTTTTTCAAGGTAAAATTAATATTTTTAATTAATTTAAAAGATGCGTGCCAGTATTACAACACTACAAGATTTCTAGAAATACTATTCAGATTTCAGTTTAGTTTAATTCACATCCATTTTAGATTTCCCTAAGCAGGAGAAATCTGCCTGACTTTTCTTGGCAGAAGTATGAAAATTCTATAGTAAGCCTGAATAGTCGAAGGCATTCATTATGCCAACAAAATTTGTTTCTGATTTTTAAACAATCCAAATGTGACTTGTGATTCTATTCAGGATTTACTTTTTATAATATTTGGTAATCTTATTCAATAAATATTTGAAATGTTAACATGCTCATTACATTTTTTATTGAAGTCATGTTCAAGAGGTGTTACTGTACCTCTCTACATATACAACGCCATAAAAAGACCCGGAATGCTGAACTGTTACCTTAAATATATAAATATTATTTAAAATCTTCACATATCATCATATCTTACAAAGGTCCAGTGTGCTCCTCAGTGGCAAATACAGCTCTGCTTAACTGGGACACATAGAAACCAGATCTTTTCCTCCTTTTTTCTTTTTTTATTTAAAGCATTTTTAAACATCACTGAAACCAGCAAAGAAATATTCCAAAAAATAGAAACTAAAAACATGAGAAAAATAACAATATCCAAAATAGGAAATAGGAAGAATAGTCTACATCAAAGGATCCTTTTCTGAATTAACATTAATGATAAAGCAACAAAGAAATTAGGCAAAGCCATATAGGAGGTAAAATTGTTTCAACCTTTAACCACCCTAGACACCTCCCCACTGTCAAATGTAAATTTTTCAAGATGGGAAACATCAGTAAAGGAAAGATTATTCCCATGCAAGGTGACCAAGCACTGGAAGGGGAAACAAAGGAAAAAAGTAGCATCCAAAGCCAAAACTTTGGATTTTAATCTAAGAATTTGTTTCCTACTAAGTTGCGTACTGCAAAAAACATCAAGGAAAATATTTATACACTGTCCACAAAACTGGACATCATTCTTTTTGAAAAAAGATTTAAGAACTTAAAAAAGAAGGTTACCAAAAGTGTGGACCGATGAGAAATGTTATTAGTGGTATCTTCCAGGAAAGCAGTGAGATTCTGAGTGATTGAAGGTGACAAAACATCAAGGCCCCCCTCAGAGGTATTTATCAGCCTTTGTTAAGTAGGTAAATAATATGCTATAGAATAATAAACAATCTCTGAGAAACACACAACTTCCGTGAAATATTGCCTAAGTAATATATCCGGGGAAAGTAAATGTGTCTTAGGAAAATTTTAAAACCTTAAATTGCAAGCCCGAGTGGCATTCTCCAGTGTCTCCAATTTAGCATGTAATATTAAAGAACGTGCAACATAAGCCTTCTGTATTGGAGGAAGCTGAGACTCCACTTGGGACACCGCCAGATTGGTTAAAGAAAACTTTTTATCCGGCGTTTGCAAACAATCGGAAGTATCCTGAGAGAAAACACACAATGAAGAAACAGTAGAACCCAATTTAAGGTCCCGTGTCCTAATAGCATGCCAAATATCCTTAAGAGTGATATCTCCCTCCGAGGGAAGGGTCTGAAACTCACTATCAGGTTCAGACCCACCTTGTGAGGCAGGTACAGGAAAATAAATGACAACAGAATCCAACAACTGCTTCTCTGGGGATGCCAAATTAGCAAATGTAGAAGACATTATAGGGGCCGGATAGGGTGGAGGAGTCGTACCACCTGACCTGAGTGAGACCTCTTCAGGTGGAGGCTGCGATGGGACAGGAACCAGGTGGCGGTCCATCAGACTGGCTACTTTCGCAGCACCACCGACAGAACTGCCCATGATAGCGCCATCCTTTTTCTTGCGCTTACCCATTAGCAAAATGTAACAAAGTAAAAACTTTTCAAGAAAAAGGCAAGAAGCAAACCAACATGTCAATTGTCACAACTGTGTTGCTGAAGAGGCACCAAAGAGGCCTGTCCGCTCTTTTGGATGCGCTCCGCGGTTGCATTCCGTGGTCGCGAAACCGAAGGAGTGGTGTTAAACAATCCCAGAGGAGGTCCTTCCACACCAAAGACTGCACCCTCCATGCTGGTTCAGAGACTCCTGGGAAGGCTCCCTCCTCAGCACACCAATGTGAGTTAAGCAGACCAATGCCGATGGTTAGGCAATCAAACACACCTCCTCTCACCCTCAGAACAGATCCCCTTCTTTTTTCAAAGAGGACATGTTTCCCCTTCTGGTATTGAAATATTTGCACATAAACTATTTGATCTTTCTTTCTTTTTTTTTAAAATAAATATGGAATAAATGTCATTGGATCTATTATCCTATCAAAAAAAAAATCTGAAGGGAACTACCATTGAGAGGTAACCAATTCTGAATGATCCCATTTGACTTCAAAGTTTTAATTTGTTTTTAAGTCTGCTACATTTGAGGCAGTTGATTTCCATTCCAAGAGAGAGGTATCATTACTATTTTGCAAAGCAACAAACATAGGGGCTAAAATAAAGAACTAGAATTCTCATTCCAACTTTGCTCTAAAATTCTTGAGGTATACTAGTCAGACATTCATATTTTTGAAAAATCATTACCTAAATAATTGTATCGTAACAAGTAACACTTAAAAAAGTTCTTCTTTTCTGATTCCTCCCAGATCTCCTCTACGATTTTAATAAAATCTAGAACAAAGGTTTCTCAAATAACCTGATGCATAATAGCAAGTAAGGGATACATTTTCAAAGAAGAAATTAGACCTTACCTGCTAATTGTCTTTCCTTGAGATCTCTCCGGGCCAATCCAGGAACTGTAGGGTAGTTGACCTTCTCTAGCAGCTGAGGACTGAATTCTCAAAGTCTTGCTGACAGGCTATCCAGCTCCCCCTGGTGTCAGAGACTCAGTCTACCATTGTCAAAGCAGTCTGTCCAATTACTACCTCGACCTAACCTGAACCACTACAAAACCAAACTAACAACATTTTCTGACTTCAATTTTTTTTTTCTTTTCTTCTTTCTGCGTTCCAGAACGGCTCCTACTGCCGCACTCCCCGGAACTGCCAGGAAGCCCCACAGCCAGCACTGCTCCGAAACCTGTTGACGGAAGACCAAGAAAACACGCAGTCATCCTTCCCTTAATCTTCACATCCCAGCACCATTAGTGCCTATACCTTCCTGAAGTGACTGTCAAACCCATTAGGTTTGTTCCCCTGAAAACCGCAAATGACCTGGGTGGACCCTGGACTGGCCCGGAGAGATCTCAAGGAAAGACAATTAGCAGGTAAGGTCTAATTTCTCCTTCCTCTTCGTCTCTCCAGGCCAGTCCAGGAACTGTAGGGACGTACCAGAGCAGTACCTAATCCCGGGAGGGTCCCACTAGGCCCGCAACTATGGCTGCGACCCCCACATTTGCGTCTCCCTTTGCTTGAACATCCAATCTATAATGCTTCGCAAACGTGTGGAGAGACAACCACGTAGCCGCATGACAGATATCCACAAGCGGAATCAAGGCAAACTCGGCCCAAGAAGCCGCCTGGTTCTGAGTAGAATGCGCTCGGAGACCCTCAGGAGGCAACTTTCCAGCCGCCTGATACGCTGCTACTACCGCCTGTTTCACCCATCGAGCAATCGAGGCCTTGGAAGCCACCTCCCCTTTCCGAGCTCCTCCAAAAAGTACGAACAATCTGTCTGTCTTCCTAAGGTACCGACAGAGCACTCTTCCAAGATCCAACTTCCGCAGTGAACTATCCATTCCAGACCCCTGAAACTTTGGAAGCAAAATTGGCTGGTTCAAGTGAAAACCAGACACTACCTTTGGTAGAAAAAATGGAACCGGCCGCAACATCACCTTCTCCGCCGAAAACCGAATGTACGGCTCCCTACACGAGATCCTTCTTGCCGAACACAAGGCTACTAGGAAAGCAGTCTTCCAAGAAAACTCTCTCAGCGCTACTGCCCCCATGGGCTCAAAAGGTGGCCGCGTCAACGCCTCAAGGACCAAATTTAAATCCCAAGCTGGAACCACTGGTCTCACTGGAGGCCACACATTCTTAACCGCCCTTAGGAATCTCAGAACATCCGAATGCAATGACAAGAGGCCAGCCTGTACCTTGCCTCTAAAACATGCTAGGGTCGCCAACTGAACTTTTAGAGTACTGAGGGCTATACCCTTATCTAGGCCCCCCTGCAGGAATGACAAGATATCCGACACCGTTGCGGAAAACAGCTGAACGCTACGTCTGTCGCACCAAACCTCAAAGATGTGCCAAATACGAACATAAGGCAAGGACGTAGACCTTCTCCTGGATGGCAACATCATGGCTACCACTGCCACGGAATAACCTCTATGGCCTCAGGCGTTCCCTTTCAAGAGCCAAGCTGTAAAAGAGAAGCAATCCACTTGTGGCATTAGAACTGGACCCTGGTACAACAGGTTGCCTCGGCTGGGCAACTTCCAAGGACGGTCCACCAATAGCCGCACCAGATCCACATACCACAGTCTCCTTGACCAATCTGGAGTAATGAGAATCACCTTCCCATCATGATGCTCTATCCTCCAGATGACTTGCCCAATCATCGGCAATGGAGAAACACATAGAGCAGCTCGCCTGATGGCCAAGGCTGAGCCAAGCCATCGAGCCCTTCCGACATGTGTTCCCTGCACCTGCTGAAGAACCGAGGTGCTTGGCATTGACGAGAGTGGCTATCAGATCTATGACCAGCTGCCCCCAATGCACCGTAATGTCGTGAAAGACTGCCACGTTCAATTCCCACTCTCCTGGATCTTATACATTCCGACAGAGGTAGTCAGCCTGCACATGAGCCACTGAAAGAGCTACCAGGTGGCTCTCTGCCCACTGCATCAACAGCTGACTCTCCTCCAACAAGGCTGTGCTGCCTGTACCCCCTTGTCGATTGATATAAGACACTGTTACGGCATTGTCGGAGAACACACGCACTGCTTTCCCCTTCAGCAGCGTGACAAACTCTTGGAGAGCTAATCGTACCGCTCTCATCTCCAACCAATTGATCGGCCAACTGTTCACTTCCGCTGTCCAGCAGCTCTGTGCTACTTGTGACATACATTGTGCCCCCTCAGCCAGAAAGACTGGCATCCGTGGTAACCAGAATCCAATCCGGCTGTTCCAGCGACACTCCTGCTTGAAGATGTCTGGAATCCAGCCACCACTGCTGACTGCCGCCGAGCTCACTAACTTCCGATTCAGTGGATGATTCTGGGGCGACCATATGGATAGTAACTCCTGTTGAAGAGGATGCACATGTGCCCTGGCCCATTGAACCAGGTCCAACGCCGCCGCCATGGAGCCCAGTAGTTCCAAGTATTGCCATGCCGTCGGAGCCTTTATGCATAAAAATGCTGATACCTGCTTTAAAATCTTTTGTACTCCATGCTCTGGCAGAAACACCGCCCCACGGCCATGTCAAACAAAGCTCTGAGATACACGAGGCGCTGTACTGGAACCAGCTGACTCGGTCTGGTTCACCAACTAACCAAGCTGTTCCAGGAATTCCACCACACGCGCCGTTGCATCGATCGACTCCTGAACTGACCTTGCCCGAATCAGCCAGTCATCCAGGTAGGGATGTACTAGGATGCCTTCCTTTCGCACGACTGCTGCAACAACCACCATCACCTTCGTGAACGTTTGTGGCGCCGTAGCCAGCCCGAAGGGTAATGCTCGGAACTGAAAGTGCCCCATGGGCACCGCAAAGCGCAAAAACGTTTGATGCTCTGACCTGATGGGAATGTGCAGATAGGCTTTTGTTAAATCTATGGACGAAAGCACCTCGCCCGGCTTTATGGATCGAATAACCGATTGTAGAGTCTCCATTCGGAAATGCGGCACCCTCAAACAGCGGTTCATGTACTTGAGATCTAGAATAGGCCAAAAAGACCCTTCCTTTTTGGGGACCACAAAATAAATCAAGTATCGACCTAATCCACACTGGTCTTGCAGAACCGGAACCACCGCTTGAAGCCGCAGCAAACACTGAAGTGTATCGAGTACCATGTCTTTCTTTGCCTGAGAACCGCATGGAGACACCACGAAGGCCTCCGACAATGGCCGAGCGAACTCCAGCGCGTAACCATCACGGATAATCTCCAATACCCACTGGTCGGATGTTATGGTGGCCCAGACGGAGTGGAAACTCTGCAAGCATCCTCCTACTGGAACCTCCGCCTGGACCAACCTCGTCTCATTGCGGCTTCTTGGAGGAGCTCTGCTGGGGACCAAAATAACCCTGGACGAACACTCAAGCCCCTCGAAAGGACTGCCCCCTGGACACAAGCCAACCCCGTTGATAAGGAGCAAATAGAGATCCTCTGAATCTGTGAAACTCTCTACCTTGCCCTCTCTGCAAGAGCCCCAGGCTTCGGGTCCTTTGGACGGTCCTCTGGGAGCCGACCCCCTTTGGAATCCCCCAGATCCTTTACAATGTTTTCTAGGGCCTCCCCAAAGAGCAGATTGCCCTTATATGGGAGCTTACTAAGGTGAGCCTTAGAGGGTGTGTCCACTGCCCAGTTTCTCTGCCAGAGAAATCTCCTTGCAGCAATCACCGACGCCATGGACTTTGCCGAAATCCTTACCAGATCATAGAAGGCATCGGTGAGGTACGGCGCTGCCGACTCCAGCTTCGCTCCCTCCGAGGAAGAGCCTTCCTCCCCTTCCGGGTTAGACTCCCCTTGGAGCCAATGAATGGAAGCTCTTAACACGTATGCTCCGCAGCTGGAGGCCTGCAGAGAAAGAGCACTGGCATCAAACGCCTGCTTAAGAAGAGACTCTAACTTTCTATCGCAGATCTTTAAGGGCCACTCCACCCTCTACTGGAATCGTCATTTTCTTTGTCTCCGCTGATACCAACATATCCACCTTCGGCATCCGTAGTAACTCTCTCTCTTCCTGCGGCATAGGGTACAGCCGACCGATGGCACGACCACTCCTCAGCATGGCTTCAGGACATTCCCATTCTGACTCCACCATCTGTTTAATCACCCTATGGATCGGAAAACACTGCTGCTCTGCTTTAAACCCTTGAAGCAGTGGATCCTCCAGTGGTTCTTGCTGAACTGCCAGCAGAGTAATATTCAGGGCCGCTAGCGAATGGGCAATTAGAGACCCTAGCTATTCCCATCTAAAAACCCTAAATACATTGGGGTCTTCGCCTGGTACAATCTCGCCTTCTTCCAGATCACCTGTCCACTGATCCAGCCCTGATTGTGAGAGAACTTCTCCCTCCTCAGCTACCTGAGGCACCGAGACGTGCTGACTGAAGCCATTGGCGGCAACCTCCCCTAACAAGCTTCTTTTAGAGGATCCCTCACCTGGGTCCATGGATGAGACATTCCCTTTCGGCAATCCTGACAGGTCAGGGGAAGAAACTTTGCCTTGCTCTAACTTTAGGCAATAGGCTTTATGTAGTGACAGGATGAAATATGACGAAAAACAGACTCAAGGCCCCCCTGTACCCCTGGAAAAGGTATCTGGGACCCAGCCACCGCTGGAGCTGGCTTTTTAAACTTTGTTTTTTTTCCCCCGGCTTTTCCTGAAGCGTGGGAGAAATGGCTGCCTTTTCTAACATGGCTGCCGTTTCCGCCTTTTCCGCTGTGCTCAAATGGCTGCCTAACGGTTCCAACGACTTCACTTTTTCTTCCATGCTCTCCCCGAACAATCGTGCAACACTGCTGCCGCTCCAAAAACAAAAACGGCAAAGCCCCGAGTCCGACAACCCCCGGCGACTTCCACACTCTGCGCACGCTGCCGCCCCGGCAGCATGTGCCTCAACTACTACCACCCCCGAACTCTCCGACAGACACAGTCCCTTGACGCTGCACTAGAGGCCTGCACCCTAATAAACCTCGTGCGAACAGCAAGCTCCTTCGGTACCTGAAGTCCTTGTCGGCCAATCCGCAAACTACCCACCTCCGCTGCTAGCGGGAGAGTAAGTTCGGGTCCCGGAGACAGATGGGGCTGGACTCTGCGGCTCCCAGTTCCCCCCTTCATTTGTCTACAAACGGCGCTGCTCTCCAAGGCAGGCTCTGCCTCTACTAGGGTTGCCAACTGGCCTGTTTTTCCATGGCCAGGCCGGCTGCCGGCGCAGATGTAAAACCGGCCCTTGAAAAGCCGGTTTTTTGCTCTGGCCGCTCCCGATCTTGCGGCCAGAGCAAAAAACCGGCTTTTCTTCCGACCCGAAGTCCAAAAAAAACCTACCCAGGGCCGGCCCACACACCGGAGGGCTTCAGAGGGAGCTGGGTAAGCTCGCGCGAGGCCCCGGCTCCCTCTGTACAACCGCCAGCATGAAGATCCTTTTCCTTCACGCTGGCGGCTGTTTCTGGAAAGCCGCGATTGCTGGGAAAAGTTAAAGGCAATACCCTTTAACCTTTCCCAGCATTCGCGTCTTCACAGAAACAACCACCAGCGTGAAGGAAAAGGCTCTTCACGCTGGCGGTTGTACAGAGGGAGCCGGGGCCTCGCGCGGGCTTTCCTGGCTCCCTCTAAAGCCCCTCAGACAGCTGCGGTGCTGGTCGGGGGGGGGAGGCCAAGGACTGCATGGGTTGTGATGGGGGGCTAGGACTACAAATGGGCTGTGATGGGGGGGGGGACCTGGACTGGAAAAGGGCGATGGGGGGGACTGGGACTGGAAAGGGGTTGTGATGGGGAGGGGGACCTGGACCAGAAAAGGGCTATGGGGGGGGGGGACTTGGACTGGAAAGAAATGGGCTGTGATGGGGGGGACCTGGACTGTAAAAGGGCTATGGTGGGACGTGGACTAGAAATGGGTTGTGATGGGGAGGGGGACCTGGACTGGAAAAGGGCTATGGGGGGGGAACTTGGACTGGAAATGGGCTATGGTGGAGGGAGGGGGAACTTGGACTGGAAATAGGCTGTGATTAGGGGGGCTAGGACTGCAAATGGGCTGTGATGATGGGGGGGTGGGCTAGGACTGCAAATGGGCTGTGATGGTGCGGGGGGACTCGGACTGCAAATGGGATGTGATGGTGGGGGGGGGGCCTAGGACTGTAAATAGGCTGTGATGGGGGACTTGGACTGGAAATGGGCTGTGATTGGGGGGGGGGGATAGGACTGGAAATGGCCTGTGATGTGAGGGCTAGCACTGGAAATGGGCTGATGAAGAGCTGGAATAGGACTGGAAATGGGCTGATGTGGGGCATGGGAGAATGGGACTAGAAGGGAGTGGATGCTGGGTTGGTCTAGAACTATAAGGGAACTGATTTTGGGGGAGGACTAGAATGGATGGGGAATGAGAATGGAGAGGGGAAAAATATTTTGTGTGGAAGAAAAGTCTATGATGGGCTGGGTATTGGGAGAGTAAGAGGGGCTTGAGAATGGAAGGGTGAAATTTAAATGGATGATAAAGGAATAAGGAAAGAATTGGGGGAAAGAGCAAAAGGGAAACAATCAGTATGTTAAAGCAGAAATAGAGAGAGACTGGAAAACATCTAAAAGAGAAGAAAGGACAAATGGATAGCTCGCAGAAGACACGAAGAAACCAGAAGAAAGTGATTGGAGCAATTGCAACTGAAAAATAAAATGCCCAAACAGAAGGTAGAAAAATAGTTTTTATTTTGAATTTATTAACTGGAATATGTCTGGTCTGGGAAGTGTGTATTGCTAACATCTTTGCGTTTTTGTTTAGTGCAAGAGGAAATTACTTTATAGTTTTATTTCTCCAGTGTTGTACATTTCATGTTTGGATTTTGGGGTTCCCAGTTTAATTATTATCTGACCAAGGAAGTTAGCCTACATGTATCCTCGGTAATTTTTGTGGGTGGGGCTGGGGGCGGGGCAGGGGTGGGACTAGGGGCGGAGAATGGGTGGAGCATGGCGAGCCAAAGGTGCCGGGTTTTTCTCGGTGAAAAAGTTGGCAACCCAAGCCTCTACTGCCCTTCAAGATAAACTTTTCCAGCAGCCATGCTCTCTGCTTTTTTACATTTTTTTAACAGTATTCCTGTCAATTTCACTTCTCCTGGCAATAGAACCCTGCTAGGGCCCCTCAGGAAATTCTTCGCTATCACTATTTGATCTTTCTTCTTTGTCTCACCGGGAGCCGGTCAGAAATATGTCCTGTCCAGCTGCTGAGGACTGAAAGACTGAGTCTCTGACACCAGGGGGAGCTGGATAGTCTGTCAGCAAGACTGAGAATTCAGTCCTCAGATGCTGGAGAAGGTTGACTACCCTACAGTTCCTGGACTGGCCTGGAGAGACGAAGAGGAAGTCTTAGTTGGCATCTATGTGGCTAATGTAAAGAGTTATGTGAGTAGAGTGATTGATTGAATCCAAACAAGTGGATTTCAGTTATCTAAAAGCGAGCAAGGACTTTTACCATATGGACAAATTTAGTCATAAAGCAAAAAGGCATTCCAGGAGAAATCTGTGAACAAGACAGAACCGTGCACATGCATTTTATTTATTTTTTTTTAAATACATTTATTTTATCACCTTTTTGGAAGAAATTGCACTAAGGCATTATACTGTCATTAACACTTACAATGAGAGTATGCTCATAGTAAAATTCTCTAATATCAGCATAGCACAGAATCAGAACAATAAGATCAACTTGGAAACAAGCAAATTAAATCATATACTACAAATAATATAGGGGCCCTTTTCCTAAAGGTTGCTATGGTTTTTGCACTTAACATGAGTTACAAATGCACATTAAGTGTAAAGTCACTACATTAGCTGTTGGGAGTGTGATCAGCATGTTCCCAGTAGCTAATACGCGACTGAGCACCATAATGTGTGGTACACTTAAAGCAAGTATACCTAACACTCATAGAGGTATCATTAGGTGCACTCATGCTAATTGCCCTCATGCTAATGGCAAGGTGCTCTCACCCACATTCAGCACATTCCTTACCCCAGCACACTATGGTCAAGTACCATGCGCTTTAATTCATGGTCACTGGCATGCTCCCACATTAGCATACAGAATTACCAGTAACCATGCAAAAAACGCATGTTAACTGGTTACCGGTTTAGTATTACTGGTTTAATAGAGCAGTCCCATAATACATTGTCAGTACAGAAGACATTAAAACAATACAGTAAAATTTGCATATAACACTGCACATGAAAACATAATAAAACATTCAAATAAAGGTGTGATATGATTTCAACTCATGGTTGCTAACTTCCTTCTGAAGGGCATAGACATGTCCATCTGTCATCCAGACATGATGTCCTGGAAGGTCTGTTAGCTGCCTTTATTTTTATCTTTATTTTACACTTGATATACTGCCCAGGCCATGGCATTAGGATGGTTTACAATAAAACATCAATGCTGCAGAACAGAAGAAAAAGAACGCCATTTATATGATAGGAGAGTAGTAGGAGATACAGTGATAGCCAACATAGATAGGAGGGAGCGAGAGAGAAGGAGACTAAAGAGGGCTGGTATATGGGATGTTATAGGCCTGTTGAAACAAATGTGTTTTGAGAAGTGTTTTGAATTTCTGGTAGGAGGCTTCAAGGCAGAGCGAAGATGGTAATGCATTCCAGAGTGAAGGGCTGAGAAAGAAAACCCAGCGTGACGCGTTAGCTCTAGGTGAGCGTGAGATGGGGATGGGAGAACAAGACAATTTGCACGGAGAGACCGAAGTTTATGGTAGGGGATGTGCAATGCTATGAGATGGGCTAGATACTGAGGAGTCGAGATATAGATAACTTTATGAGTCAAAATAAAAAACTTATACTGAATTCCGTAGTGGAGGGGCAGCCAGTGAAGACGTATCAAAAGAGGAATAATATGATCAGAGCACCTAGCATGGGTAATGAGATGCGCTGCTGTATTTTGTAGTAATTGTAAACGCTGAAGTTGATAGAGAGGTAAGTTTGTAAGGGCCACATTACAGCAGTCCAACCTATTCATCACCAGCGCCAGCAGCAAGGCAGTAAGTGAGGAGGGCGTTAATAGCGGATGGACTCCTCGAATCTGGCGAAGTGCACAAAAGGACCGGTGGACGAGGATGGACACATGCTCTTGAAATGAGATCGAGGAACCCAAGTAACGGAATGAAGAGACCAATGGGATAGAAGTAGAACTTAACCGGGGGGCAATATTTGGACAAGGGGTGCTTAGGGAAACCCACATGGCCTTGAGCAAGATCTAACACGTTATGGAGAGCTTGTTGAGACTCATCGAAATTATTATTAGCCAATGCTGCTCATCCATGTTGGCACAGATAATACTACTAGGTTTCTACCTCAGCCTACAAAAAGTGGTTTTGTGGCTCTGGTAGAGAAGGTGAAGCAGGTAGGTGTGCAGATAGAATTCTCCTCAAACCTCTCTGAGAGTTATGCTGAGTGGCTAGCTTCCTGGACATATATGCAAAGCTGCATGAACGGCATCATCTACAGCATTTTGACTTCCCGGAACATGGGGCGACTAAGCAGAGATAGCATCCACCTATCAAAGAAAGGGAGAAGTGTCTTCTGAAACAGACTGGCTAACAAACTGAGGAGGGCTTTAAACTAAGATCATTGCAGATGGGTGAATAAAGCACCCAAATAAGTAAAAGTCCTTAGGTAAGAAAAACATTAAACAATCATATAGAAAAGACAAAAAAAGGATAACATCTGAAGAGATGCACATATTAATGCCCACAGTATACAAAATAAAGTTCCAGATTTAGAAGCTGTCATAGAGGAGGAAGATCTGGATATAGTGGCGGTCATGGAGAAGCTCAGGGAAACTTATAAAATAGCCAGGAAAGAAAAGATGCAAATGCAGAAAACAAATAGCCAATAAAGTACAACATGGGTGCAATACTTTTTTTTTAGGTATATTAGTCACAGAAGGAAATACAATGATGGTATTATGAGATTAAAGAGTGAAGGGGAAGAATCTGTAGAGGCTGATGATATAGCAAAATTGCTTAATAAATATTTCTGTTCTGTGTTCATAGATGAAGGGCTGGAAATGGGACCTCAGAAAACAAATGCAAATAGGAATAGAAGTGAGGTAGACATTGAATGATTTTCAGAAGACTGTTTTGTGAGGAGCATGCTAAACCTAAAATAGACAAAGCAATGGAGATGGACAGGATTCATCCAGGGGTTTTGAAGGAACATAGAGAGGTAATGGTAGCGCTGTTGTCTGAACTTTTTATATGCCTTTAGAATCAGAAGTGATCCTACAGGACTGAAGATGGGTGATTGTGGTTTCTGTTTACAAAGGGGGAGATAAAGCGTAGTTACTCACCTGTAGCAGGTGATCTCCAAGAACAGCAGGAATTAAGTCTTCACATATGGGTATCATCGGTACCGATGGAGCCCTGCAGGAACGCTTCCCAGCATCCAATAAGAAAGCTTTTGGGAGCATCCCATTGCGCCTGCATTGCTGCCTTCCCACCTTTCCAACTCTCCCCCTTCAGTTGCGTTTATAGTTGAGACAAAGAAGAGGAGAGAGAGAGGGAGAGACAACTAAGAGGGGAGGTGGGTGGGTTGTGAAGACTTAATTCCTGCTGCTCCCGGAGATCACCTGTTACAGGTGAGTAACTACGGTATCTCCAGGATCAAGCAGGAATGTAGTCTTCATATATGGGGACTCCCCAGCTGAGAGATGCCAGGGAGATGACCCCAGAAAGCTGTGAAACCCAGGATGAGATGGGTCATGTTTCCTCCCATGGATCTCTGGAACTGAAACCTGGGACGGCGGGTAGGAGTTGTTCTAAGTCTGAAAGAGATGCTGGAGAACAGCCTGGCCAAACGAGGCATCCCGACGGGAGTCCTTGTCTAAGCAGTAGTGGGCTGCAAAGGTGTGTACCGAAGCCCAAGTGGCTGCTCTACAGATGTCGTCAATGGACACTGAGCAAAGGTTAGCCATAGAGGCTGCCATTGCTCTCACGTTGTGAGCTGTGACATGACCTTCGAGAGAAAGCCCCTTACTCTCATAGGCAAAGGGTATGCAATCTGCAATTCAGTTAGACAAAGTTCGCTTGGAAACTGGTAATCCAAGATGACTGGAGTCAAAGGCAACAAAAAGTTGAGAAGACTTTCTATATTGCTTAGTTCTCTGAAGGTAAAAAGCTAAAGCTCTTTTACAATCCAGAGTATGAAGATTCCTTTCTGCATTTGAGGTGTGAGGCCTAGTGAAGAATACAGGAAGGTGAACCAATTGGTTTAAATGAAACGGCGACACCACCTTTGGCATAAAATGAGGGTGAGTTCTAAGAACTACTTTATCATGGTGGAACCTTGTATAAGGAGGATCAGCCACTAAAGCCTGGAGCTCACTGATGCGTCTTGCAGAAGTGAGAGCATTCAGGAAGATGACTTTCCAAGAAAGAAACTTTAGAGATGTAGTGGCCAAGGGTTCGAAGGGCGGTTTCATAAGCTGCCAAAGGACAAGATTGAAATCCCATGCCACGGGTGGTGGCTTAATGGGAGGTTTAGTCAAGAGTAGATCTCTCATAAACCTTGCTACAAGTGGATGAGAGGAAACAGGTTGTCCATCCAAGGGCTTGTGGAAAGCTGCAATGGCACTAAGGTGGACCCTTACTGAATTGGCCTTAAGACCAGAGGATGATAAATGGAGGAGATACTCCAGTAATGCCTCCACTGGCACTGAAAAGGTATTAAGTTCCTTTTTAGAACACCAGATAGAGAACCTTTTCCACTTAAAGACAAAGGCCCGCCTTGTGGAAGGTTTTCTTGAAGCCAAAAGGATATACTTAACCTGTTGAGAAAGGTTGATATCCTGAAATTCTAGGCTCTCAGCAGCCACTCCCTGAGGTGCAGAGAGTGAGGATTCGGGTGCAATAGCATCCCGTTCTACTGGGAAAGAAGATCTGGTGCACATCCCAACTCCAGAGGTCTGGCTTGAGAGAGATGTAGAAGCAGAGGATACCACATTTATCGTGGCCAGCATGGGGCTATGAGGATCATATGGCCCCTGTCTCTCTGAAGCATGAACAGAGTTTTGGGAATGAGGGGAATGGGTGGGAAGGCATAGAGGAAGTCCTGACCACAGTGGAGGTGGAAGGGATCCCTTGCCTGACAGTTCTGAGCCAGAATTCTGGAACAGAATCAGGGAAGTTTGACATTCTGAGGACTTGCAAAGAGGTCTATATCTGGAGTTCCCCAGATCTGAAAAACTCGAGCAATTCGCTCTGGATGAAGAGACCACTCGTGTGGCAGCAGTACTCGACTAAGTTTGTCTGCCAAGAGATTTTGTGTGCCTGGAAGATACACCGCTAGTAGATGTATTTGAAGATCTTTGGTGAAGGCCCAGAGGCGTAGAGCTTCGTTGCACAATGTTTGAGACCCCGTCCCACCCTACTTGTTCACATAGAACATGGCTACTTGATTGTCGGTCTGGACCAGAACCGTCTTGTAGCTCAGGTGGGCCTGAAATACTTGAAGAACATAGAAGATGGCTCTGAGTTCCAGGAGGTTTATATGAAGACAAGCCTCTTGCTGGGTCCAGAGGCCCTGAGTGGAGAGATTGTCCAAGTGAGCTCCACAGCCTAACTTGGACGCATCTGTCGTCAAGGTGGCTTGGTGTAGTGGCTGCTGGAAAGGAAAGCCTACGAGAAGGTTTTCCAGCAATTTCCACCACTGTAGGGACAAAATGAGATGTGTCGAGTTTCTGATTTTGTCCGTCAGGGGACCCGAGGCCTGTGTCCACTGAGAGGTTAGGGTCCACTTGGCTGCTCACATGTGAAGGCGAGCATAGGGAATCACATGGACAGTAGATGCCATATGCCCCAGCAACTGAAGCATTTCTCGAGCAGTTAGCAGAGTTTTCATAGCTGCTTGAGAGGCCAGCTGGAGTATTTGAAGACAACGTGGATGTGGCAGGAAAGCATTTGACTGCCTTGTGTCTAGACGAGCCCCTATGAACTCTAGAGACTGTGAAAGGGTGAGATGAGATTTTGGGAGGTTTAAGACCAGTCTCAGGTACTGCAGGATTTGCATTGTGTGGGAGAAAGCAAAGCTGGCTTCTGGAGCTGTTGATGCTCTGATGAGCCAGTCATCTAAGTAGGGGAAGATGAATAATCCCAGATTTCTCAGGAATGCTGCTACTACTGCCATGCATTTTGTGAAGACTCTTGGGGCAGAAGCCAGTCCGAATGGAAGAACCCTGTACTAGTAATGTCTTCCTTGAAAAAGGAATCAAAGAAACCTTCTGTGATCTGTATGGATGAGGATATGAGTATATACATCCTTTAGATCTAGAGGACATAGCCAATCCTGACTCTGAATGTAAGGAAGAAGTGTTCTGAGGGAGATCATCTTGAATTTTTCTCGGAACAGATACTTGTTCAACTCTCTGAGGTCCAGTATGGGTCTGCATCCCCCTGTTTTCTTTGGAATGAGGAAGTAGGGGGAGTAGAAACCCATGCCCTGTTGGGATATGAGTACCTCTTCTATTGCCCCTTGAGCAAGTAGTGAGGTGACCTCTTGACACAAGAGAGAGGTGAAAGGGCCCTGAGACTTGAACTGTGATGGTGGGAGGGGGCACACTGTGAAAATGGAGTTTGTACTCCTCTCTTACAATGGAAAGAGTCCAGTGTTCTGATGTTATTTGTTGCTATCTTTTGGCAAAATGACAAAGTCTGCCGGGGATGGTGAGAGGCTCTGGACCATTCAGGGGCAGGATGACTAAGTTCTCTAGGAAGGAGTCAAAGACCCTGAGGAGGCTGTGTCTGCTGAGCTGGTTGAGCTCTGGGGACTTGGGCTTTCCTTTGCTGTCTGGGTTGCTGTTGCCCCTTCTGGGGAGCATGAACTGGACAGTGGACAGCCTGGGTGTAAGATGGGTAGAATTTCTTTTTCTTGTTGAAAAAAGGGTTTCTTAATTGTCTTTTTTCTTTGCTGGGTTGGCTGTAGCCCTTGATAATCTGTTCAAGGTGGTTTTTTCAGACTCAAGCTGATTAGCTTTGTCCTGCCAATCCTTGCCAAAGAGACTTTCTCCTGTGCAAGGAATATTCCCCAGCTTATCTTGCACCCATTGTTCTAAATCTGATGCCTGAATCCAGACAGTGTGACATGCACTGATGTAAATAGCAGAGGTAATGCTAATGCACTCAAAGCAATCAAAGGTTGCACGATTCATAAACTTAGACACATTCTGGGCATGTTTGACCAGAGCGAGGAAGTCTGTTCTTTTATCATTGGGGAGAAGTGGAGCCATGAGCTCTAGATCCCTTGTAACCTCCTTAAGGAACATCCCCATATAAAGATAGTAAGAGCTGATCCTGGCTGATAGCATCGAGGATTGAAAGCATCAGTGCCCAAAGGCATCGAGTGTCCTTGTTTCACGGCCTGGAGGATTGGAAGAATGCATTTTAGCACTCCTGATCCTATGCATCGCCGATTCCACTACCATTGAATGGTGTGGTAATTGTGTCTTCTGAAAAAAAGGGCATTGTGGAACTCGGTACATGGTATTGAGTCTCCTAGAGTGTGGAGACACTGTTAATGGAGTTTCCCACATCCTTAGCATGAGGTCATGCAACATTTGGTGAATGGGAAGGGTAGCAGCTTCCTTAGGAGCTACCGGGTACTGAAGAATTTCTAATTCTTCTGCTCTCGGTTCCTTCTCAGGGGTCACAGTGATGGAGAATCCTCAGGCTACATCATGTATGAAATCCTGAAAAGACATGTCCTCTGGGTGAGACATCCTATGCTGAGGAGAAGGAGAAGGATCCTCCAGAAGAATCACTCCGGTACCAGCGGAGTCCTTGGAATCAGAGGACTCAAAGTATCTCCACGCTGGGTGTTCTTGCATTGCTTTGCACTGGTATCGATGGAAGTCGACATTGGACTGTCTCAATACCGGGCCCTCAATACCGGATACCGATTCAAGTACCAGCATGGGGGGGAAGCACATCATTTAAAGCAGGTGTGATCGGTACCGGTACTGGTATCGATGACTGTGGAACCGTCTGAAGCGGCCTTAATGGTACCGAGGCTGCTAAGAGAACTGCTAGGCTGCGTTCAATAGCCAGGATGTGCTGATCCATAGCCCCTGCCGATGCCTGGATGTTGGTACCGGTGGAACAGGCCACGACACCAGAACATGGCACCAGGAGTTCTCCTGAGGTGGAAGCTTTGGGAACATCCTGGAGCCCCGTTAATACTTTGGAAGCCAGGGCCTCCTGCCGGGGCTGTTTTGCCGGTATGTTTTCCTTGAGGGCAACACTAGTAGCATCTCGATGCTTTGAAAGAGATCTACCCTTTGAGGACAGGCCGGTCTTGGAAGACCTGGGTTTAGTTACCTGAGATCCATGGGAGGAAGTTGAAGTCCTGGAAGATGTCGATGCAATAGACATCACATCTGTGGCAAAGAGGGTGCCGAGTTTTGCAGCTCTGTTCTGCAGGCCTCTCTTGGTCATCTTTCTACAGAGGAGACACTCCGATGGTAAATGGTCAGGACCTAAACATTTAAGACACCAATCATGGGTGTCGGTAGCAGATATAGTACCGCTACACTTTGAACATTTTTTGAAACCACTAGTTGGTTTCTCCATTTTAGAAGAACAGAGGACTTAGTTCCCAAAATGGTGCCTGGCACCTAGAGGGGACAGACCTTCCAAAAAGAGGAATTTTTTTTTCTTATTTTTTTAGGAAAAGAAGTAAGAAAATGAAGAAAAGACTGGTGGTACTGGTAGAGGTGTCGATGGTGAAGGCAGACGCCACCACAAAAAGAAAATTTTCTGTGGTGACAGGGTTTGCTGCCTGCCGGCTCCACGGAAAACGAAAAACCGAAGGAGAGTTGGAAAGGCGGGAAGGCAGTGACACAGGCGCAGTGGGATGCTCCCAAAAGCTTTCCTATTGGACACTGGGGAGCATTCCTGCGCGGGCTCTATCGGTACTGACGATACCCATATGTGAAAACTACATTCCTGCTTTTTCTTGGAGATAGAAGAGGTTAGGATTTACACACTGGTTAGTATGACCTCTATGGAGAGTAAATTAGTGTAAACATTGCTAAAGAGAGGATAGTATGGTTTCTTGAATTTAAGGGATTACAAGACCTGAGATAACATGACTTTATGAGAGGAAGGATCTTATCAGATGAATATGATTGATTTCTTTGATGAAAGTGACCAGAGAATTGAATTGGGGGCAGAGTGCTAGATGTGGTATATTTAGATTTCAGCAAGGACTTTGGCACGGTTCTCATCGGCGATTTATAAATAAACTAAGTGCCCTTGGAATGGCCTCTAAAATGACTGACTCGGTTAGAAATTGGTTGAATGGAAACAACAAAAGGTAGTAAGTGGTAAATGGAATTAACTCTGAAGATAGGTGCATTACCAGTGGGATGCTGCAGTGATTAGTCCTAAGGTCTTATTCATCATTTTTTTAAAGGATATTGTGGAAGGTCCGACAAAAAAGGTTTGTCTCTTTGTGGATGAGACCAAAATATTGTAATGTGTGGATAAGTATGAAGAGTGGTCTAGCAAAGCTTGAACAATGGTTGAGAATTTGGCTGCTCAGATTAATTGCTAAAAAATACAAGATCATGTATTTGGGCTGCAAAATCTCAAGGGAGCGGTACAGTATAGGAGGTAAAATAGTTCAATGCAAGATAGAAGAGCAGGATCTGGGAGTGATCTTATTGGATGATGTATAAGAAGCCAAACAGGTAGAAAAAAGAGATGTCAAAAGCCAGAATGATGCTTGGATGCATGGGGAAGGGAATGGCCATCAGGAAAAAGAAGGAAATAGTGCCTTTGTATATGTTTTTTTGTGATATCTCATTTGGAGTATTATATACAGTTCTGGAAACCTCACCTTCAGAGATATAAATAGGATGGAGTCAGTCTGGAGGCTACTAAAATGGTCAGTGGTCTTCATCATAAAGCATGTGGGGATAGATTTGAAGATATCAATATGTTTACTTTGAAGGAAAGGTGGGAGAGAGGAGATATGCTACAGACATATAAATACCTCTGTGTTATAAATGGACAGACGGTGTTCCTCTGAATTAAAATGTTCTGTAATGAGAGGTCATAAGATGACAGTAAAGGGAAAAGATTCAGGAGTAATTTAAGAAAATATATTTTTATGGATAGATAGTAAGTGCAGTGGAGATGGTGGCGATTATAACTATATCCAAATTCAAGACAGTAAGGGATATGTATGGAAGATCTCTGAGGAGAGGAAGGCATTGTAAAGCCTTATAGATTGGCAGACTAGATAGGCCATATGGTCTTTATCTGTTTTTATTTCCTATTTTTCTATGTTTATGTTATATGCTTTAGAAGAATCAGATTGATCCATTCTGTAAGAGAGGCATTGATTATCATTTTGATCATATTTACCCATCTTCCAGCAAAAACCTTTATTTACTATAATAACTAGGGATGGACCTGGCAAGTGATAGGTCAACCTTTTCTGCAAGCTTAAAATGAGGCAGCAATGCATGCTCTGTAGTGCCTAAATATAACTTGGCATTAGAATGATTTACCGGATTTTTACAAATTCTTAAACTCTTATCTGCAAAGAAAGTTGTAAATGTTTTGCTCTGTCATTATAATCAGTAATATTCAC
This sequence comes from Ichthyophis bannanicus, assembly GCA_033557465.1. Taxonomy (NCBI): domain Eukaryota; kingdom Metazoa; phylum Chordata; class Amphibia; order Gymnophiona; family Ichthyophiidae; genus Ichthyophis; species Ichthyophis bannanicus. The sequence continues at coordinate 726,648,936 of CM066036.1, read as the reverse complement.
TAATCTAGGAGGCTGGTAAAGTAATCCATATTCCACATGGAACAACTCTTTATGATTTATGGTTTATTAGACTTTGATATACCGCCCTTAAAATAGCAAAGCAATTTACAATCAAATATAATTGCAGAAAGGAACCCACTGGGCTACCGGGGTACTGGAGAAATATCCAGAAATAAGGACAGTGAGAATAGCTTGGAATTTTGCTAACAGTCTAGCAGTGTAGGTGTGAGAGAAGCCAAGGTTGTATTTTGCAGAAAGAGCTAGACATTATGTTTAAGAATATTTATGTTTGCAGAATGTGTGTCATGACTAGAAGTGCTCAATATGTCTGTGCCCAGTTTGACCTGAAACATGTGGAGGCACATTCCATAGTGTGCAGCCATGCCTTTATGCGTCCGGTCAGAACAGGATGCACAGAGGTGGACCCAATTCTGATCGTGCAGGGGCTAGACGTGCCTCACGGGATCAGAATTGGGTCTAGGGTCTGTATGTGCAGGCCAGTCCCTATTCCAATCGGCCTGCATGTACTCAGCCAAGTCCGGCTAACTCAGTCAGGCTACTAAGTGGAGCTGTGGGGCCATGGCATCCAGTTGCCATGGCACCATGGCTCCATTCAGGAGCCACGATCCCCGGACGCCGACCACTCTGCACTTTCCCCACAGCCCAACCCCTGATCTGGCCTTCCATGGCCAGGGTCGAGCTGTGGCGAATCTCCTGCACCCCTCTCACCTGTTTGATGCTGGCCAGGCCTCCTGTCCCCTGACATCTAGGGGGACTTATTCCACCTCTGAGGTGGAATAAGTCCCCCATCAAGTCTGCCGACCTCGGATGTTCAGGGCTGCCATCAGAATCAGCCCTGTATATCTGGGGCCATGGACTGATTGCCCTAACTCCGCTTCCGCAACACCCCCTACTGCCCCATTTAAGCCTCCCCGTACAAATTCCTAATTCGTATGGGGAGACTTTAGACAGGGCCAGCAGGGGTGCGTATAGCAGGAATCATTCCCACTATTCGCAGGACAGAATAGACCCCGTAGTGTTTAGCTTGACATAAAACACATAGATAAACAAAAGGTAAAGCAAAAACATGAGGCAGAGTGATAAGACAAAATTGTATAATGTGACATTTTTTCCTAATAAGTTAAGAAAACGAGTTACAGGAGACTGCTCGGGTTTTCAGGTCTGTGAATTAGCTTCCTAAAGCTTTAGTAGACTTTATTATGGTATACATCTGTGTGTGTTTTGTTTCCATTGCATTTCTTCTCACTTGTTTCTGAGACCAGAGATAGGAAACCAAGGGCCGAGAAAGAATCCCTTTGCCCCTGGCCAGGCAGTCAGGAACAGATTATACGCAACAATAATCAAAAGAGGGGAAAATTTCCATAACGAGACAGGAAAAAGAGAAAATATAGGGAGTGGGGGACAGAGAAGGGAGTTAAGATACCCTTAGTCATCCCATCCATTTCTGCTTGCCTTATTGGCCTCTAAATACCACAGTGAGTTTTCAGAGTGGCTTTAAATTTCCTATAGGAAGACTTGGCATGAAAAGAGGAATGAAGTTCATTCCAGAGAGTTGGGTCTCTAATAAAGAAAGCAGACCATTTGGTAGTTTCTAGCCTGGCACAATAAATTGAGATGATAGCTTGTTTTCATGAATCAAATAAAGGAAATGACCAAGGACATATGGGGCGATCAATGAGGAGAAGTACTGTAGATTTTTGCTGTGTGCCACTGAATTGCTGCCAGTTCCTGATAATTCAGTCTCTGGGTTTTCTTGGCAAGGTCCAGAATTAGATTGTCAAGCCTTTTTTTCTGCTTAGTAAGCCTAGAGCACTTGGTATCCCAAGGAGGTCTCCCATCCAAGTATTAGGCAGACCCAACCCTGTTTAGCTTCCAAGATTGGTCTCATTAAGGCAGCATAGCCATAGAAGTAGATTGGGAAGCCAAAATATTACGTTTTGTGTGCTAAGTTCAACATCTTGGATAGGGAAGAAAACAGACAACCAGTGGTGTTTGAGCAGTAGAGGAGTTGCATCATTGTGAGTATGTGAATAGGTATTCTCAACTGTATGGAGAGATTTTAAGTCAGTTTGATTCTATTCTGTGCTGAGCTGAAAATAACAGCAAACTAATTTTTCTCAACATGTTCTATGACTTCTTTAAAGACCTTAAGAGGACTTAATCTAATCTAATCTAAGTGGGCATTTATATCCCATTTCTATCCCCAAAACTGCGTTTGGAGACAGCTTACAAATACAATCAAGAGTAATACATTAGGCCACTTTAAAATTCAAATACACAAACAAATACCAACTACTGTATTATCTTAGATAGTGTTAAAAGCCAAGTCTCTGCACATTTCTGAAATATTAGATATTTTCTAACCTAATTTCTTTAGGAAGATTGTTCCAAATCTCATACCTTGCAAAGGTTGCTTTGGGATTGTTAGAAATTCCTTCTAAGAATAAGTTTATACATCTAAAAATAAATCATTTTCAGACCTCAACAATCACGATGGTATATATACTCTCGATGTCAAATTCATTTAAAAACTGGTTATCAAGAGCTTAAATTCCATATAAGAAATATAGCCAATGTAGGTCCCTTAAAATTAGAGATGACCTGTTCATCTCTGTGCTGTCTTTATCTTTTCAGCAGTGTTATGAATTAATTGTAGTCTAGATAAAAACTTTGTTGCCACTACCAGATAAAGCAAATTACACTAATCTAAATGTGCAATGACAGTGGCCTCAACCAAAATTTTCAAATCATTTTCTACTAAATAAGGTCTAATTTGTCTAATCAATCTGAGTTTCCATAATGACTTCTGAATGACCATGCTTATTTGCTCATTAAAAGTTAATAATGAATTAATGACAACTCCCAGACTGTGAACACAAGTTAACAGTACCACTTCCATATTATACATCAATGGCTGTAACTCCAGAGGCAAAGCAATCTGCCTCTCTACCCAAACAATTTTAGTTTTATTTGGGATAATCTTCAAATGTGTTTTTTTTCTACCATTCAGCTCTGTAGGATCTTAAAACATTTACCTAATTCCCTATGAGCCTTCTAAATACCTTTATCTACAGGGATTATTAATTGAATATCATATGAGTAGATGAAATGAATTAACCTTAATTCATCCAAACTAAAGCTCAGAGTGCTAAGAAAAATATTAAATAATATAGGAAGCAGGTAATCATGTGGTACCCCACATGTTAATTTACATCTGTCAGACTGAGTTAAGCGCTGACTGACCGCATATATTCTACCCTCCAGGAATCCTTTATATGAAAAATCTGACCTGAACTACTTAACTCATCCAACCTAAGGAGGAGTAAATCATGTAACCAAGGGAGAGCGGACTCGTTGCTCCTCAGCCCTTCCTCAGTAACCCATTCTCACACCTTTACTCCCCCACCCCAAACCCAAACCCCAATAATCTGACACCACTCCAACGTTTGGTAAAAGAACTGGTCGCAGCTTTATTAACATTAACACCCGAACAATCAATTCCAAATATATATATATAACGGCAGCATGAGGCCATCACCAGCCATATGACTAGCAAAGTGATAGCGCCTCCGCTTGCCTCTTCTTTCCCCCCCCTTAGCCCCCGACTTTGCCATTTGAGTAGCAAAAGCCAGCCACGGGGTTGTCCCGGGACGGGGGTACCCCACCCCCGTCCCAATCTTGCCTTAAGCGTCCAGACCCCGGAAACCTCCAGGATCCCGCCTACCCCCTTCCAGCTGCAACACCCCTGTAATACACCCCCCCTCGCTACCCCCATAGGGCGGGCGGGCGGGACAACCGGCCTCCTCGCTCCTGCTACTCCGGGGGGCCGCCGGGGCCGGTACAGCCCCGCCTCCTCCAACCTTTCCCATTGGCTCCCCTCCTGCCTCCTGCTGGGTGAGGAGCCAATAACTTTAAATGACGCCGCTTGCCCTATCTCTCCTCCCCCCCCACCTCTCCGCGCGGGCCTCGCCGTCGCTCCTCGCCGCTCCGCCCGGTTACGGGCGGCCGGCCGGCATGGACGGGGCCACGCGACCTTCATATCTATTAAACTGAACATAGATGTTAGACCTAACTACCAACAATGCACAGCGGCCATAACAGTCAGGAGCTTGAGATTTTGCAATATCATCAACAGTATTGCCTCAGTCCTAGTTGGAATGAAAACCTGATTGTGAGGCATGATGTAGATTAAATCTATGTAGGTTGTTAGTTAACTGTTTAGATATAGTAGCCTTCATAATTTTTGCTAAAAAAGGCAAATTAGCAACAGGCTATACTTTGCACAGAAGGTTTTATCTCCTTTCTTATTTTTAAGCAAAGTGTTTTGCCCAATTTTAAGCAGACTTTCGGCCAATGCCTCCCGAAGTACTGACAAGCCCATTTCATCATTTGCAATTCAAAAGAACTACTAAGAGATGTTTTAGATGGATGAATCAAACAGGATCTTAAAGGGACACTGGTATCAAAAGCTCTACTCCCCTAAGAACTTAAAAATACACCTGTTTACTGATCATTTTGATACATCTGTCACTTAATAACATGCTATTATTATGCCACTACTGCTTTTGTGCCCACTCATCCCTCAGTTAATTCTAGATCTTGAGTCATCAAACACTAAATCAATGTCTCTGCAGCTCTTATACTCACCTCTCCCTTGTAATTTCCCCCCTTTATCCTCCCTTCCTTTTGTAATTATACAGCAAATACACTAACTGTAAATATTTCCACTGTAAATAAACAGGCTGTTGGTCTACTGCAGGGGTCTCAAACTCAAATTGCTTTGAGGGCCAAATGAGGACTTGTAAAGTAACCCGGGGGCTGCATAAGACATGGGGCCTCATTTGCATAAGGGGCCTCATTTGCATAAGGGGCCTCATTTGCATAAATATTTGCATAATGTTGCATAATGAGTGTATGGATAAAGAAAGACTAAAAAATTTCTATATTACTATAATCCAGTGCCAACCGCCAGGCACATTAGGAACTACTACAAACACTGCCCATTTAGAACCCATAGCAAACCCCCCGTATCATAACAGCACTACCAGGACTCACAAAGCACCAGACCCTACCTATCAAAAGGCAACACTGCAAATATTAAATCAATACATTTCAGAGAACAACGATACATGACCTACTGGGAAAAGAGAACAAGTAGCAATGTCAAATAGGAATTACATAAACAGAATACCTCAGCTCAGTTACACATGCAGAACATACACCATCACCAAACAAGGAATCACAATTTAGAAACAGGAAGACAATAATTAAATTGGGAACCCCAAAAGCCAAACTTGCAATGTACAACAACACTGTAGAAATAAAACTATAAATTAATTTCTTGTACTAAAGCACAGACATTAATGATGCACATTTCCCAGAGCTGACATATTCCAGTTAATAAATTCAAAATAAAGAGATATTTTCCTACCTTTTGTGCATTTTTTTTCAGTTGCAATTGTTCCAGCCACTTTCTTATGGTTTCTTCGTGTCTTCTGCTAACTCTCCATCGTCTGCTGTCCATTTGTCCTTTCTTCTCTCTTCTAGTTTTTTTTTTTCATTCTCTCTCTACATCTGCTTTAACATACTAATCTTTCTCCTTTTGCTCTTTCCTCATTCCTATTTTATCCACTCAAATATTACCCCTCCATCCTCAATCTCCACTTACTCTCCCAAAACCTGGCCAATTGTAGATTTGTCTTCCCTCCTGCACAAAATATTTTCCCCTCTCCATTTCACTTTCCCAGCTCCATCCCATTCTAATCCTCCCCCAACATCAGCTCCCTTCTAGTTCCAGCCCCACCCAGCATCCGCTCCTTTCTAGTCCCTGCATCAGTCCATTTCCAGTCCTAGACCCCCATCAGCCCATTTCCAACCCTAGCTCCCCCCCCACTCAGCCCATTTCCAGTGCTAGCTCCCTCCCCTCACAGCCCATTTCCATTCCAAGCCCCCCTCCCCATCAGCCATTTGCAGTTCAAGCCCCCCTTCCACTCAGCCCATTTCCAGTCCTAGCAACCCCCCCCCATCAGCCCACAGCACATTACCAGTCCTAAACCCCCCCAGTGGCATTAACAGTCCTAACCCCCCCCCATCAGCCCACTGCACATTACCAGTCCTAACCCCCCCCCAGCCCACAGCACATTACCAGTCCTAAACTCCCCCCAGTGGCATTACTAGTCCTAAACCCCCCCATCAGCCCACAGCACATTACCAGTCCTAACCGCCCCCCCATCAACCCACAGCACATTACCACTCCTACCCCCCCCCCCAGTGGCATTAACAGTCCTAACCCCCCCCCATCAGCCCACTGCACATTACCAGTCCTAACCCCCCCCCCAGCACATTACCAGTCCTAAACCCCCCCAGTGGCATTACCAGTCCTAACCCCCCCCATCAGCTCACAGCACATTACCATTCCTAACCCCCCCATCAGCCCACAGCACATTACCAGTCCTAACCCCCCCAGTGGCATTAACTGTACTAAACCCCCCCATCAGCCCAAGGCACATTACCAGTCCTAACCACCCCCCCCGCCCACAGCCCAATACCAGTCCCAACCCCCCCCCAGTGGAATTACCAGTCCTAACCCCCCCCACCAGCCCACAGCACATTACCAGTCCTAACCCCCCCCCCCCATCAGCCGCGGCAAAATTGAATGTCCCGTGGGGCCCCGGAGCCAGCCCTCCCTGCCTGCCTGCTTGCTGCCCTCCCTCCCTGCCTGCTGCCCTCCCTCCCTCCCTCCCTCCCTGCCTGCCTCAGTCCTTCTCCGCTTCGGCTTAGAACCGCGAAGGGAGAGTTCCTCCCTCTCGACTCTGTTAAGCCCGCTGAGGCTTATGGGAAATTTCCCATCTGCCCCGGCGAGCTTAGCAGAGTTGCGAGGGAGAAGCTCTCCCTTCGCGGCTCTGAAAGCCGAAGAGGAGAGGGACTGAGGGAGGCAGGGCTGGCTAACATCGGGGAATTCCGGGGGCAGGGCAGACTGCCTCCTTACCTGCCCGCGGAGAGCTGTGCACACTGCTAGAAGCACAGGCCGCCTAACTACAAAATGGATCTTCGAGGGCGCGTGGTGCCTCGTGGCGTTCGGCTGGCTGCTGAGACTGCTTCTGGGCCCCCCCCCCTCCTTCCTGTCTCTAATTGGTTGAGGGCAGGCTCGTGACTCAGGTCATGTGAAGAGAGAAGACGAACACCACGCGGCCGCGCCGGCAATCATAAGTTGAGAAAAAAGCAAGTAAAACCCACGAAAAAAGTCGTGGCATCGCGGGCCGCGTGTTTGAGACCCCTGGTCTACTGCATCCTTAACGGCATACCATGTTTAACTAAGTTATTATGTGACTGTTTTAACGATTGTTCCATGTATACTTTGTTACTCTTTATTTATTTAACCAGTTTTTTATACCACTTTATCCTTCAATCAAAGTGGTTGACAATACAATGGGTCTACATTAAATGAGAGGGGGGTTCGCGACAAGACGTACATATAGACTTCAGTCAATTGGTTCTTATTCTCCGCTATGCATGTCAGTGGGGCATAAGTATCCTACGTTATATGTAAAAAGTGTTCTTTGAACAGGAGGGTTTTGAGTGATTTGCGGAAGTCCTTGATGTCATTTGGGGCTCTCAGTTCATCCGGGAGGGCGTTCCAAAGAGTTGGCGCTGAGAAAGATAAAGCTCTGTTGGAGGTAGTTTGCTTTGACTTCTTGTATCCGGTGGGTGTGCAGAGTCTGTTGATGCCTTTGGCTTGTCTAGGTCTGCTGGTTGTTTCTCTGAGCAATGTGTTCTGCAGGACATTCGCAGAGCATTGATATATGATTCTGAAAATGTTTAGAGTTATTTTGAATCTTGCCTGTGCCAATTTAGGTAACCAATGGAGTTGCTGCAGTACAGGTGTGATATGTTCATGTTTTGCTGTTCCCGTGATGATGCGTGCTGCAGTGTTTTGCACCATTTGAAGTGGGTGGGTGGATTGCTTGTGCAGTCCTTGATACAGTCTTTATTGACTGTTCCGTTACATTGTTACTTGTAAACCGCTTTGACACTCTGAAAGGCGGTATAGAACAAACAGTAAAATAAATAAATACTCAATTTACCATTGCAGTTTTTGACTAGGGCAGAGAATGATTTGCTAATCTTTTCTGCAAAAGAACCTCCTAGCAAATTTGAAAACTAACTTGTCTTTTTCTAAATATATGATGGTGTTTCTGAGTCATCAAACATAGTGACCCGACAAGATAAAAAAAATAATCAAATAATGATCTTACTGTAAAAAGGTATCACTGATATATCATTCTGGTTTGCCTTTTTCTGTTATGTTGATGATTTATTCATGTGTTATGTGTTATATATACTAGTATGATTAGATTCTAAAACAGATACAAATGGTTCAAAAATGAATAGATGACATAGCAGGTAACTAATTTACCCTAAGATCACAGCCTGATATGGACAAATTATACAGGTACACTACAAAAAAACTGCCTCCAGTTTTGCAACTAATTCCTATAGATTTTGGGGTGCTGAATCCAGGAAAAATAGCCAAAATGTTCCATCACGTCACGTTTTCTTGCAAAATTAGATTTCTTACCCATATAAGGAATGTTCACATAATTTATTTTTAGCCGACTGCAGTTTATTTTCTTGGCCCAAAGTAGAGGTTGTAATGGTTAACTAACTAGAAACACTCCCTCATGATATTTTAGAGTGTTTTGTATTCATTTTATACATTAACAGGACAATTGGGAGGCGGGGGGCTAAATCCAGTACTCGCGCTGGCGCATGTTCTTTCCTGTTCGCCTCGCCTCGTTCGCTCGCTCGCTCAAACACGGTGGTTGCGACATGAACGTTCCTGTCAAATTTCAGTTTCTTGCAAGTTCATTATTACCTTTTGTTTGCTCAGTCGTAATCCAGCTTTATTCCGAAGTGGTTCACTACAGTTGTAGTTTGCAGTGCTGTGTATTTCTGATGGCTCACAGAGCCAGAGGTTGCGTCAACTCTCCGGACAGTTTTTGTTTTATTTGTGGGGAATATACCGTGAAAAAGCGGCAGAGGAACATTTCTGCATTTATTAAAAAAGTATATTTCGAGGGGCGGAGCCTGATGTCCAGCGGGATAGTCGCATAGCGCTGAGGCTCCCGAGAGGCCTACCAAGACTCCTGAATTTTGAACCGTTTTATTCCTGAATATTGCTTTGACTCTACCGGGGTACCTTGAGGTGATGGCGGGGACCAAACCAGCACGTCTGGATTTCGGGACCCCAACGAATTCCCATGGTAAACGCTCCAAAACCGAGCCCCCGTCTCCACAGAAGCAGCCCACACCTCGGGAAGGTCCCGAGATGCAGCAGGAGATCCTCACTGAAATACGAGGGGTAAAAGACCTTGTGCAATCCAACGGGGAGTCACTCCGAGCGCTGCGTGAAGATTTCGGCATGCTGCAAAGCAAATTCGAAGGGCTTTCCCTACGTCAAGACAAAATGGAAGGCATACTGGACTCACACACGGTCCGGTTGGCGAAACTTGACAAAGTAGAGCGCCAGATACGGGCCTTGCAGAAAGAAGTGGAAGATGGCAACAATCGGGCCCGCCGCAATAACATACGGCTCGTGGGCATACCGGAGGGAGCTGAGTCTGGAGACATGAAGGAGTTTCTTTATAAGGCGCTTCCTTCCCTACTTCGGATCACATTTGCTAAAGACCTGGAGATCGATCGGGCTCATCGAGTGCCCTCAAACATGGCGCTCAATCGGAAGACTCCGAGGCCTATTATCTTTCGGCTCTTAAGATACCAACATGTTGAGCAAATTCAGAACGCCGCTCGCGCAAAAGGCCCCATTGAGTTTGAGGGCCACCGGATATCCTTCTTTCCTGACTTGGCCAAGCCCACGGTTGACCGTAGAAAGCGATTCCTGGAATTTCGACCGAGGCTACAACTGCAAGCTCGCTATGGCCTGATGTACCTGGCTAAACTTAGGGTGACGCTGCACAACCAGACCAGAACATTTGATGATCCTGAATTACTTGCGGAATTTTTGGAGTCCAAAGAGGCAGATCAGATGCGTTGATCCAAGGAACACTTAGCTAATTGACCTTATATTGGTAACACCTGCCATATTGTTGTCGGACGCTCTCTACCCTGGAAACCGCCTTGGCAATTCACAACCTTGGCTTTCACTAGCCTTGATGGCCCTGCTCTATCATGCCCACAGCTACTTCGGTGGAGATCGGAGACTATCATAACAGAAGGGTTCGAATCTTACATTCGCACTCTCTTGGGCCTCCTCCCGCAGACATATGGTCGCCATTTATAGTTGGGGTTATGCTTCTTCTCTGGGGCACTTCGGTGCCTGTTTTCTCATATGGGGTGTATCTGGTATCTTAATTGATGTGTATGAAATAGATGTACAGATGCGGTATATATTCCATATTCGCATGCGCTTTTACTTCAAATGTATGACAATGTCTTATGGCCCTATGTAAGGTTTTTTCATTGAACGTAAAAGGAATCAACAACCCGATTAAAAGAAAGAAAATCCTTAGTTACTTGAGTCATGAAAAGGCGGATTTGATTTTTCTTCAGGAAACGCACTTAAATTCTACCGAAACTCTGAAACTCAATATTAAACCTTACATGGTAGCTGCCTACTCTCCGGCTGTTTCTAAGAAATGTGGGGTAGCTATTCTGGTGAAGAAATCCTTGCCTGTCACCATTATTGCCACTAGCTCTGACACGGAAGGCAGATGGTCCCGTGTCCACCTTAAAATTGGTCACCTTGAACTAACATGTATATGTATATATGCCCCCAATGTGGATAATCCTGCCTTTTTCGCTACCATTGCTCAGGTTGCGCAGGCCTCTGCTAGCACCCCAATGATAATAGGTGGCGACTTTAATCAAGTCGTCGATCCTCTGATAGACAGGCAACCGCCTAGAACGAGTGGCCTGCCCAAGAGCTCCCTCACACTTACCTCCTTGATCAAAGATCTCGCTTTAGTAGATCTTTGGAGATTGTTGCATCCTGCTGAACTGGAATTTACTTACTGTTCTCCCCCCCATCTATCACAGTCCAGAATAGATTTTTTCCTAATATCTAAAGTGCTGGTATCTCAGGTAGACACTGCGATGATTCACCCATTACATATCTCAGACCATGCTGCCATTTCCTTCCAGTTGCACGCTAACCTGCCCAGTGGGAATCCGGGAAATTGGTTTTTTGATAGGACCCTGTTAGAGCAACAAGAGTTTCAGTTAGACATACGGGCCGCCATTCAGGATTACTTCCATTTTAACTTACCACATGATACCACGGGTTGGGCTTGGTGGGAGGGCTTTAAAGCTGCCATTCGTGCAACCATTACTAGCTATCAAATTCGCTTAGGGAAAAAGCGTAAGCAACAGTTATTAATATTAGAGCAACAAATTAAAGCTGGGGAACGGGTTCTTACTTCCCGCACTGATCCTTGTGTGTTGTTACGTTTGCAACGCCTACGCTTTCAATATAACTCGATCCTGTCTGCTGCAGCTTCTAAAAATATCGCATCGCAGCAAGGGATGTACTATCGGGAAAGCAACCGTGCTGGTAGACTCTTAGCTAATGCCTTGAAAGGTCAAAAAGAAGCCAAACGGGTAGCGGCTCTCCGAAACCCGGTAGGAGGGGACATAGTGACAAATAATACAGAGATAGTAGAGCTCTTCCGGGATTTCTACACTCGTCTTTATAAATCAGAATGCGACTTCACGTCAGAGGCTTTTGAGCGATTATTGTCCGGAATACAACGGCCGACCCTCTCCGAAGAGGATAGGGTTGCGATGGATAAACCCTTCTCTACTAATGAAATTCACTCTGCCCTTAAACGTGTGGCCTCGGGACGCGCCGCAGGCCCTGACGGTCTTCCGGCCGAATTTTATAAAACGTTCAGTGCTGATCTAGCCCCCCACCTAAAACTCTATTTCACTGCTCTGGCTGAAGACACATCTTGCTTGGGATCCTTTTCGGCGGCGAATGTAGTAGTATTTGAAAAAGAAGGGAGGGATCCGCTGTTAACAGCTAACTACCGCCCAATCTCCCTTCTTAACGCAGACTATAAAATTTTTGCGACTATCTTAGCCTCTCGACTATCTGACCAAATGTCCACACTAATCCACCCTGATCAATGTGGTTTTATACCCGGAAGATCCACTGCCGACAACGCTAGGACCTTATGTCATGTGTTGACTAATGCTGCAAGCCTAGATCTACCACTAGTTGGCCTCTCCCTAGACGCCGAGAAAGCCTTCGACCGTCTCGAATGGCCCTTCTTATTTGCTGTTCTCCGTTGGTACGGCTTTGGGGAGGGCTTTCTCCGGTTTCTTCAAGTCATGTATGCCGAACCCACAGCCAGTATATGTGTGAATGCTATCAAATCTCAGCCATTCAGCCTTCAAAGAGGTACACGCCAAGGGTGCCCCTATCCCCTTTGCTCTTTGACTTGGCGCTTGAACCTCTAGCCCTGTTACTTAGGCAGTCCGCAGACATCCGAGGTGCCCCCTTTCGACACAGAGAGATCAAACTCTCCGCTTATGCAGACGATCTTATGCTTTTTATAACTTTGGACTCGGTCCCAGTAGTCTTAGAATTACTAGACAGGTATTCGCAGCTCTCGGGCTATAAGATCAACTGGACCAAATCGGTTGCTTTCCCACTTAACCACCGGGTACATGCGGCCAACATGCAAGCCTTTCCCTTTCTCTGGCAGCATAGTATGGTGAAATATCTCGGGGTCCATTATTGCTATCCTCTAGAGGATACTATTAGTTTCAACGCCAAGGCGCTAATCTCCAAAGTCCGTGAACTTACCAACCGGTGGTCTCCACTAACCCTTACATGGTGGGGCCGCTTGGAAACAGTGAAAATGATGATAGTTCCTAAAGTGAACTACATTCTCGAAATGCTACCATGTTTACTGCCCCGACACATTTACAAAGATATAGAAGGCCTTCTTATTCGTTATCTATGGCAGGGTAAAACACCCAGGATAGCTAAACGATACTTGCAATCTGATAAAGCGAGCGGAGGAGCTAGATTTCCAGATTTTCTCAATTATCATAAAGCCTTCCTCTTAAAGCAAGGTGCCCGTTGGTTGGATACCCCGGCAGCAGGCCGCCCGGTGTGGCTAGATATTGAAGAAGAGCTTAGTGGACCAGTTCCGCTGGCCTACTTCCCCGGAATGTGCCATCATTCAGACTCCCGCCATTCACCAATGGTTGTAGACACTCTAGTGGCCTTTAATGCCCTCATTCAATCTCTGGGTCCGCAGGCGTGCCCCCCGGACCATCTCCCGATATGGCATAACTCACGATTTCAAATTAACAAAAAAACGATAGCATGGAGACCCTGGTACTCTAGGGGGATTTGGACACCTAAGCAGCTGTTTGCTGGGGATCGCTGGAAAACCTTTAATGCTTTACAAACGGAATTTGGTCTACCAGCGAAATATTACTTTCAATGGGTGCAGCTCCAGCATTGCCTTAAAGGCGCTCGGGTCATTCCGCGCTCTGATACTAGCGTGGAAGGGCTGTCAGAGGTGATTCGTTGTATCGGGGGTTTGCCAGGGGTGGCATCTAACTTTTACAAACTACTCACTCATAGTCCAGGCAGGGACACCCCTAGGGCCCAGCAGGCCTGGGAGCGCGAATTGCACATCACTTTAACTCCCCAGCAATGGAAGATAGTCTGGAGCAAAGTGGTGCGGGTCTCTAGAACCGCCTCTGTCACTCAAACGCTCTTCTATTTTGCCCACAGATGCTTTTATACTCCTGAGAAGATGGCCAAATGGAATGTCAATACAAGCTATCGATGTTGGTCCTGCCATACAGCGGTGGGTACCTTCGCCCATGTTATCTATGAATGTCCAGCACTACAGCAATATTGGGGGCGGGTTTGGGACCGGATTCAAAGTATCCTACACTTCCGGGAGCCCCTTTCTTGGAAGATTGTGGGACTCCGCTCTGTCGCGGAGATCCCCTCTCTTCCCAGGACAGGCCGCTTCCTCCTAGATTTTATGTTGGGTATGGCTGTATGCTTAGTCACGAAGAATTGGAAGAATGGCTCCCGCCTAACTTTTACCGAATGGTGGAATTCTGTCTGCTTATATAGTACATATGAGCAGATACCCCGTCGGATGGCATTCCAGGTTCAGGACTGCTCTCACTTGTCTAAGTGGCAGATGCTTAATGACTATATCCAGATTGCCAGATGCTTCAATATAGCCGCATAGCTACACTCATCATGTTGCAGATAATTATATTACCTCAAATGATAATAATGTATATATACACCCGCTACTGGATTGTTACGTATCCCAGAGAAGAAGCAGGGGGGGAGGGGGGTGGTGGGGGTTTATTGTCCGTGATTGTATAATATTATTTGTCATGTCTTCTATTCTGTATGTCCTTTTGTTTCGATGTTCCAAAATGAAAATAAAAGTTTAAAAAAAAAAAAAAGTATATTTCGCCTATTTCGGTTTGAAGTTAGGCGATCAAGACAAACCGTGGGCTCCTCACAAAGTGTGCAAGACATGTGAGGAAGATCTATGCTTATGGATGAAAGGTAAAAAACAAGCATTTCGTTTCGGAATACCTATGATGTGGCGTGAACAAAGAGACCACAGCAGTGACTGCTATTTTTGCTCTTGCATTGTGAAGGGATACAACTTAAAAAATAAGAACGTAATAAGTTACCCCAACCTTCCCTCAGGAATTAGGCCTATGCCTCATAGCAACGAAGTACCTGTGCCTGAACCACCAAAATCTTTGGATCATATTTGTGTGGACGGTTCTGATCATGATGAGACTCATCAGATGGCTTTTCCTGATGAGTCCAGTACTTCCGAGTTTGAAACAACCAGATCCGAAACCTGAACTTTTCTCTCAAGCTGAATTGAATGATTTAGTCCGGGATTTAGGACTCCCAAAAGATGCTGCCCAACTGCTAGGTTCTCGGCTTAAACAGAAAAATCTATTGTCACCAGGAACAACTTTTTATTGGTACCGCAACCGCGAGACACAATTTTTGAAGTATTTCAGCAAAGAGGAAGATTTGGTATTTTGCAACGATATATACGGAGTGATGGAAAAGTTTAAACTCAAGTATGATCCTGCTGAATGGCGGCTGTTCATTGATTCGTCAAAAGACAGCATAAAAGGTGTTCTTCTTCATAATGGCAACACATTCGCTTCAGTTCCTATTGCTCACTCTGTTATTCTCCAAGAAAAATACGAGAATTTGGCCCTGATTCTTCAGAAGATTCGTTATGATGAGCATAAGTGGATGATTTGTGGAGACTTTAAAATTCTATCCATGCTATTAGGGCAGCAATCCGGTTTCACCAAATATCCCTGCTTCCTTTGCTTGTGGGATAGCCGGGCCCGCGACCTACACTGGGGGAAAAAGACTGGCCAATTCGGGAGTATTTGAGACCCGGTGAGAAAAATGTTCTTCATGAGAGCTTGGTACCTCGTGATAAAATTCTATTACCACCTCTCCACATTAAGTTGGGTCTCATTAAGCAATTCATCAAGTCCCTTCCAAAAGATGGTGAGTGCTTTCGGTACCTTTGCTCAAAGTTCCCCCGACTTTCTGAAGCAAAGCTAAAGGAAGGAGTGTTTGTTGCCCCTGATATAAGGAAACTCATTTCAGATGGAGCATTCGCTGAAACGATGTCTGAGAAGGAAAAAGAAGCCTGGGATTCCTTCAAGGATGTTGTTCTCAAATTCTTGGGGAACAGGCGGGATGAGAACTATAAGGATATTGTTGCCAGGATGCTCAATGCCTTCAAAGAACAAGGCTGTAACATGAGCCTGAAAGTCCATTTCTTGCACTCCCATGTGAACTATTTTCCCGAAAACTTGGGGGCGTACAGTGAAGAACAAGGTGAAAGGTTTCACCAGGACATTAAGGACGCAGAGAGAAGGTACCAAGGAAGATGGAACACCACTATGATGGCTGATTTCTGCAGGTTGCTGCTGCGGGAAACCCCAGATGAAAAATATGCCAAGCAGCGCACCAAGAGAAGCATTCGGGGGAAGAAGAAACGGGCCCACCAGGAGATTGATTGACCCAAGAATGACTTTAAAATCTAAACTGTGCTGACAAATATCATGTTTTTACTAAACTTTGAAATAAAAATTTGCTAGTTATTACCACAGTGTCGGATCTCATTTATTAGAATTTTATTTTCACACCATCGGGTGTTTGTCTTCATGTATTGCAATGGTGCGGTTTGCGTTTTCTATTCTTACATACATACCTGTACAACATTTTTTGCACATTTCTTTGCTTTGCTTTGTGTCTAACCTCGCTCTTATATGCTCAATGTTTGTGCACATGTATGTGGCTGTTTTAAGTGCAGACAATTTTGCTACCATCACAGTGTGTTTTGTTGACATTACTCTATTCTTATGTGCTGCCTTGTTACAATTTTCTTTATTCTTATTTGAATAACTACTAAACAATTAGTATAAAGAATTCATCCAAGAAACTTTTATCTCGATCGCACTCAATCTGAAACGTTCACCTCAAACTGCTAACCCAATGTAGCAAAAAATCTGTACGTGATGGAGCAAATTGGTTACCAGATTTGGATTCAGCGCACCAAAAAATGTAAAAATCAATCGAAACATTAGAGGCAGTTTAAAAAACATTTTTTTTAGTGTACCTGTGTTATTAAATCAAGGGTGTGTCCAGTGTGATTGCTTCAGAAACCATTTGAAAAATGTCCATAACTGCAAGTGAATAGATTAAATTATCGGTCTTGCTGTATTGAGATATTGCTATAAACACTGATATCCCTTAAGATAAGTCTGGTGGAAGACAAAATAAACTCTGAATTTAATGAAATACCTACCGATGGTCCCCATTTTCCCCATACATGACTGGCACAGGAGGTAGCATAGTCTGTTTCCCCAAACTTAGAAATAAATATTTGGACATTAATGGGCTGGATTACTAAACCGTGTAAGGCTTTTGCAGCTAACATGACAAAAAAAGTGAAGATAGTGCCATGTTAGCTGCAAAAGCCATGTGTTATCTGTTGGGGGCATGCACAGTGGTTCCCCTGCAGATAGTGCACCAGAAGCACAGAGAATGTGGTCGGGCAGCATTCTGGATAGAGGTGTTAGCTATGTCTGTAAATATGACCATTACCGTGAGCTGTTGTAACCTGCATTAACCACACATTGCAGACCCGCCCACTCTCCACCCTAATCCCGCTCATTTATGCAGTTGCCCCATGTTATCTGCTACCATGTCCAGATAGCGTGCACTACCTGCCGCATTAGCAGCTAAAGTGGTTTAGTAAACCGGCCCCTAATGGTCGATGGAAATAACATTTTGAAAAAAGTATAGAGTTTTGAAAAATAAGCACAAGTCTATCACCCTTTCTCCCAGCTTCCAAATGAAGTTCAAAAAAGTAGCCTGGATGGAAGAGCTCTGAAAATTGATTCTCTTAATACTCTTTTAGCCAGGTCTCATTAGCATATAAAAGGAGGCCATTTTAGAAGCCTTGTGAGTCAATTCTGCGTGTACAATTGTAGCATTTACATGTGTATGTGACATATACATGCAAATGCCAATTTTAGAATGTCATTAATTACAAATAAAATAGATTTAAACGAAGTATATTTTGAGCTTGATATAGGAAGTCCAAAAAATTATGAAGGTAATTTTACAACAGGTTGGTTATGGGGGTCATTCCAGAACACAAATAAGCCTTTTGGACATGCGGCACAGATGTCTTTCTAGTGAAAATGCCTAAGATCGTATTGTGAAATACTCCCTGGCCCTGCATGTACACGGTTCTAGCACGGGGATCTCAGGACATGGGTGGGAGGGGGCAGAATGGGGGTGTGGTCATCAGTGGAGATGTGCAATGTGTATTCAGGAAAGGATCATGTACATTCTGCATGTTTCCTGCAGATGTCCACTTTATATAAGCCGAAACGTGGAATAAGTCCAGAATTTAGAAACATTTCTGCTCTGCTCTGCTCTGCAATGCATCACATATTCATGAATGGCTGTGAACGAGTGTGTCTGCAGTCAGTTGTAAAAGAACAGAATACAGAAGTGGGGGAATGTGGTATGGTAAAGACAGAAATATTCAGAGGTACAATGGTGATTATTCTGGCCATGTGACAATTGCTGTGTGAGCTAGAGGAGATCATCTAGGGCACCCTTCCAATTCTTGTCTTCTGAGAAGTGTGACTGTTGATGTAGGGACTGTATGTGGGTGTGTTTAGGATGGACTCATGTGTGGGTGAGAAACACAGCCCCGATTAGTAGTCCTGGGACTCCTAATGTTATACCAGCTGTTTTCAAGAGGTGTAGGGCATCTGTACTGCAGATGCAAGTTTTGTGTGACCGCACGTGAGTGTGTGTGTGTGGTTAGAGGGATGCATGGAGGAATCTGGTGTGCTCAACCACAATGTTGGGGGAACATCAATATCTGGCCAGTACCTGGTCTATAGGGATGAGCACAGCGTGACCTGGTGCGAGCGTGCTTGGCCAGGTCACAACAGAAAGTGGTTTCTTCGGCTAAATGTCACAGTATATCCCTGTCAATAAGGGACCCTCAGAATGAGTGCATGCAACAGGGCACACAGCACCAGGGCCGGCCCGTCCATTGAGCGAGAATGTTTTTTGCACAGGGCCCCGCGTTTCAGGGGGCCCCGCGCAAAAAACATTCTTTTTGAAAAGTAAAATTGAAAAGAAAAAAAAAAACCTGTCTGCTGCCGCGGTCGGGGCCGCCGCGGCAGAATCGAGCGTGCCGCGGGGCCCCCCTGTGCACGGCAGAGCCTGCCCTCCTTGTAGCAGCTCTCTCTTTGGAGCTGAAGTCAGACGCGCCGGCGAGCAGAGCGCGAGGGAAGAGTTTCTCCCTCGCTGCTCTGTTAAGCCCGCGGGGGCTGATGGGAAGTTCCCATCAGCCCCCGCGGGCTTAACAGAGCAGCGAGGGAGAAACTCTTCCCTCGCGCTCTGCTCTGCAAGCCGGCGCGTCTGACTTTTCAGCTCCAAAGAGAGAGCTGCTACAAGGAGGGCAGGCTCTGCCGTGCACAGGGGGGCCCCGCGGCACGCTCGATTCTGCCGCGGCGGCCCCGACCGCGGCAGCAGACAGGTTTTCTTTTCTTTTAATTTTCGCTGGGCTGGGCTGGGCTGGGCTGGGCTGGGCGGGGGGGGGGGGGGGTTTAGGAGTGTTGCTGGGCTGGGCTGGGCTGGGCTGGGCTGGGGGGGGGGGGTTTAGGAGTGTTGATGGGCTGGGCTGTGCTGGGCTGGGGGGGTTAGGAGTGTTGATGGGCTGGGGGGGGGGTTAGGATTGGTGATGGGCTGGGGGGGTAGGAGTGGTGATGGGCTTGGGGGGGTTAGGAGTGGTGATGGGCTGGGGGGGTTAGGACTGGTGATGGGCTTGTGGGGTTTTAGGAGTGATTATGGGCTTGGGGGGGTTTAGGAGTGGATATGGGCTATGGGGGAGCTAAATCTGTATATGGGCTGATGGGATTAGGACTGAAAGTGGGTTGATGGGGGGTTAGGACTGGTAATGGGCTATGGGGGGGCTTAAACTAAAAATTGGGTGATGGGGGATTAGGACTGGAAATGGGCTGGTGGGATTAGGACTGGGAGTGGGCTGATGGGGAGGTTAGGACTGGTAATGGGTTGGGGGGGGTTGCTTGCTAGGACTGGAAATGGGCTGAGTGGAAGGGGGCTTGAACTGCAAATAGCTGATGGGGAGGGGGGCTTGGAATGGGCTCTTAGGGGAAGGAGCTAGGACAGGAAATGGGCTGATGGAGGGGCTAGGATAGGACTGGGAATTGGGTGTTGGGGGAGCTAAGATTGGAAATGGGCTGTGGTGGGGGCTTGGATTGAAATGGACTCATGGAGGGGCTAGAACTGGAAGTAGGTTCATGGGGGGCTTGGATTAGAAATGGGCTGAGTGGAGGGGAGCTAGGATTTAACATGGGCTGATGGTGGGGCTAGGAAAGGACTAGAAATGGGCTGATGGGAGGCTGGTATTGGAAATGAGCTGATGAAGGGACTCGGATAGGACTGGGAATGGATGGGGGAGCTAGGACTGGAAATGGGCTGATGTGGGGACTAGAAGGGAGCGGATACTGGGTGGGGCTGCAACTAAAAGGGAGCTGATGTTGGGGGAGATTAGAAGGGGATGGGGCTGGGAGAGTGAAATGGAGAGGGGAAGAATATTTTGTGTGGGAGGGAAGAAAAATCTACAATTGGCCGGGTATTGGGAGACTAAGGGGCTTGTTTACAAAGCCGCGGTAGTGGTTCGCGATCGCAGCCGCGGCCCCATTGAAATCAATGGGGCCGCGGCTCCGATTACGATCGCAAACCGCTACCGCGGCTTTGTAAACAAGCCCCTAAGTGGGGATTGAGGATGGAGGGGTAAAATTTGAGTGGATGAAATAGGAATGAGGAAAGAGCAAAAGGAGAAAGATTATTATGTTAAAGCAGATGTAGAGAGAGAATGGAAAAAAACTAGAGGAGAGAAGAAAGGACAAATGGACAGCAGACGATGGAGAGTTAGCAGAAGACACAAATAAACCAGAAGAAAGTGACTGGAACAATTGCAACTGAAAAAAAAATGCACAAAAGGTACAAAGATATCTCTTTATTTTGAATTTATTAACTGGAATATGTCAGCTCTGGGAAATGTGCATCATTAATGTCGGTGCTTTGTTTAGTACAAGAGGAAATTAATTTATAGTTTTATTTCAACATTGTTGTACATTCCAAGTTTGGCTTTTAGGGTTCCCAGTTTAATTATTGTCTTCCTGTTTTTAAATTGTGATTCCTTGTTTGGTGATGGTCTATGTTCTGCATGTGTAACTGAGCTGAGGTATTCTGTTTATGTAATTCCTATTTGACATTGCCACTTGTTCTCTTTCCCCAGTAGGTCATGTATTGTTATTCTCTGAAATGTATTGGTTTAATATTTGCAGTGTTGCCTTTTGATAGGTAGGGTATGGTGCTTTATGAGTCTTGGTAGTGCTGTTAGGATACGGTGGGTTTGCTATGGGTTCTAAATGGGCAGTGTTTGTAGTAGTTCCTAATGTGCCTGGCGGTTGGCACTGGATTATAGTAATGTAGAAATCTTTGTCTTTCTTTATCCATACACTCATGAAGAGGCATGTTTACTAAAAGTTAGTGTATGGTAACATTATGCAAATATTTATGCAAATGAGGCCCCTTATGCAAATGAGGCCCCGCACCGAGTCTCCGCACATGGCCCCGCACCCCCCTTGGGCCGCCCCTGCACAGCACCATCAGTGGGCTCACAAAAGCACACATTTGTATAGACAGATGCTGGTGCCCTTGGGCATCTAGTAGTGCTGTTTGCGTTAGTGCACGCATTCAATATGAGGGTTCCTAATTATTGCTAGGTATATGTTCTGACATTTAGCTGCAGTGACCTTTTCTGATGTCTTATGGTGCACATAACATTGTACAGACTGTTGTCAGAGATGGCCAAGGCAAGCATAATTGCAATGTTCTCTTACTCCCTTGCATGTTTTGCTGAAGGGTATGTCTGGACAAATATATTATTTTCTACTTGCTGTTGTGACATCTCTGAGTGCACAGAGATCACTTTGCAGTATTCTGGTCATGCAAAAACTAGCTTATCTGGTCTGTTGTGCATCAGCACATCTGTATCATCCATTTTCATAGGTAGTTTGCATGAGCACCACACCATCAGCGTGTGGAACAGCTTCAGGAATGCATGTTTTAACTGGGGAGGCATGGTTATATGGAGATGGGCAGCATTGGATACATACATCTGTTTGGAATTTGCTGAGGGCAGGGATGTCCAGGTCACTTGCTGCGTATACCCGTGTCCCGGGGTTTGTGTGTGTCATGCCGGAACCATCTATGTCCTCTATTCCGGAAGTGTAGAATGGTCTACATCCATGTTTGCAGAATCGGGTTTAAATTGGGCCTGTTTTTGATTTGTATGTGCTCACGGCCCAGATGTGCACATTATAGAATCATGCTTCATGTGTCATGTAGGGTTGGCTTAAGGGGCGAGCTAGTGAGGCACTGGTTTGGGGTGCCTATGCACAAGGGCACCAAAAGACTGCCTCACCAGATCAGCAGCAGGAGCGTTTCCCTTCACTCGGACAGCTGTGTTATGCTACTGTCTCTGGCACCACAACATTGTAAAAAGACAAACACAGGCACTTCCTATCTCTAGTAAGAAACAGGTTGTTGAGTTGTAAAGTCCCCCAGCATCAACCACAACAATTACTATTATTTCTACTTATCATTTGGTGTACACAGTGCTGTACAAGTACAAGTGAGAGACAGTCACTGCTCATCAAAGCTTACAATCTAATCAAGACAGATCACACAACCACTAGGGACTAGGGTAAATCAAGGGGAAAGAGTAGTTACTCACCTGTAACAGGTGTTCTCCAGGAGCAGCAGGAATCAGTCCTCACATATGGGTGACGTTGGCGCCGACGGAGCCCTCGCGGAGCAATTTCCCCAGCTTTCAAAGAAAGCCTTTGGGAATTGTAGCGCGCATGCGTGGTCCCCTTCCCGCCCAAGGGTGCCATCTTGCTCAGTCTGATGACATAGCTAAAAGACAGCAAAAAAAATTAGCAAAAACGAAATGATAGGATTGCAACTCCAAGGGGAGGAGGGAGGGTTGTGAGGACTGATTCCTGCTGCTCCTGGAGAACACCTGTTACAGGTGAGTAACTACTCTTTCTCCAGGACCAAGCAGGAAGTCAGTCCTCACATATGGGACTCCCAAGCTTAAGGCTACCGGAGACCTCAAGCACAAAAATGAGCTCCCTCTAGCTCAGCAGCATAGAAGGAAGGAATCTTCTCTGAAAACGCCCCCGACCGGTAGCCCAACACCAGGGCCGGAGGGTAGGAGTTGCCTAAACCTCAAAGAGATTATGGAGGACTGCCTGACTGAAAGCACTGTCCCTGCGGGACTCCCTCTCCAGGCAGTAATGGGCCGCAAAAGTCTGGCTTGAAGACCAAGTAGCGGCCCGGCAGATGTCTGCCAATGGAACAGAGCGGAGGTGAGCCACTGACACAGCCTTCGCCCTAACACGATGAGCCGTGACTCGACCCTCCAACGAGAGGCCGGCTGCCTCATAAGCCCAGGCGATACAGTCAGCTACCCAAATGGACAAGGTACGCTTGGAGACAGGTAGCCCCAAGTTATTGGGGTCAAAACAAACGAAGAGCTGAACAGCCCTCCTATGCTCCCGCGTACGGTCAAGGTAGAAGGACAAGGCCCTCCTTCAGTCCAGGGTATGCAGGACCATTTCAGCCCGGCTGGAGTGCGGCCTGGGAAAGAAGGTCAGAAGAACCACCTCCTGGTTGAGATGAAAAGGAGAAACCACTTTTGGAAGAAACTTAGGGTGAGTCCGTAAGACCACCCTATTCCTGTAGAACCTAGTGTAAGGGGGATCAGACACTAGGGCCTGCAGTTCACTAACACGCCTAGCAGAGGTAAGGGCTACCAAGAACAAGGTTTTCCAAGAAAGAAAACGAAGAGGGCAGGTAGCCATAGGTTCAAAGGGCGGACAGGTAATCCGCTGCAAGACCACATTCAGTTCCCATTCAGGGGCTGGTGGACGCAAAGGAGGCTTAAGCAGAAGGAGGCCTCGGAGAAAACGAGCCACCAAAGGGTGGTTGGAAAGAGGCCTGCCATCTACCGGTGCGTAATGTGCAGAGAGAGCACTGAGGTGGACTCTGACAGACTTGGAGTTAAGGCCCAGATTGGAGAGGTAAAGCAAATATTGCAAGACCACTGCCACCAAGCAGGAGAAGGGATTCTCAGACTGCTGAGCACACCACACGGAGAAGCGACGCCACTTAAGAGCGTAGGACATCCGGGTGGAGGGCCGCCTGGAGGCCAAGAGGACCTCTTTCACCTCCCGAGGTAGTAGGGAGGGGAGCAAGGACTACCCTTTCAGCAGCCAGGCCATCAGATGAAGGGACCGGAGGTTGGGGTGTAGGAGAGACCCGTGGTCCTGTGTCAGGAGATCGGGTTGAAACCCCAAAGGAAGATGAGTGTCCACCGCCAGCTGCATTAGAAGCGGGAACCAAGGTTGCCTCGGCCACCGGAGAGCCACTAGGATCAGCGAGGCTTTGTCTTGGAGAACTTTGAAGAGCGTTCGAGACACCAGCGGCATGGGAGGAAAGGCATACAAGAGGCCTGTGGACCATGGAATCAGAAAAGCATCCGGCGCTACTCTGAGAGGATGCGGTTGTCGAGAGCAGAATCTGGGTAGTTGCCGGTTCAGAGGACTGGCAAACAGATCCATGGTGGGGAGTCCCCACTTGAGAAAGATCTGCTGAAGCACTAATGGATCCAATCTCCATTCGTGTGGTTGGAGGATCCTGCTTAGTTTGTCTGCCAGGTAATTTTCCTGACCTGGGAGATAGACCACTTTGAGGAGTATGCCGTGGCCTACTGCCCAAGAGCACAGCCGTCGTGCCTCCTGACAGAGAAGGAAGGAGCCTGTGCCTCCTTGTTTGTTCACGTAGAACATTGCTACTTGATTGTCCGTCTGGACCAGTACAGACTGGTGAGAAGTGAGGTGGGAGAAGGCTCTCAGAGCTAGGCGGATGGCTCTGAGCTCCAGGAAGTTTATCTGCTGCGCAGACTCCCAAGGAGTCCAGAGGCCTTGAGTACATGTCCTTTGGCAATGTGCTCCCCATCCCAGGAGAGAAGCATCGGTTGTTAGTACCTGAGAAGGAGGAGGAGATTGAAAATCCACTCCCAGTACTAGGTTTGGCAGATGAAGCCACCACCGCAGAGAAGAGACCAGCAGGTCCGAGACTTGTACTGAGTCCGTCAGGCTCCCCGTGGCCTGATGCCATTACGTGCGAAGGCACCACTGGGCAGGTCGCATGTTCAGGCGGGCATTGGGGGTCACATGGACCGTGGAAGCCATATGGCCGAGCAGCCTCAGAAATTGCTTGGCAGAGACCAGGGAATTGCTGCGAAAGTGGCTGGCGAGATTCATGAGCCTGTGGGCCCTGTCCAGAGGCAGGAAGGCCCGCGCCTGAAGTGTGCTTAACCTTGCGCCGATGAATTCGAGATCTTGAGAGGGGAGCAAAGTGGACTTTGCGAAGTTTATGACAAAGCCCAAGTGCTGGAGCAGAGACACAGTGCGATGAATGGCTTGAGTGGCTTCTTGGGAGGACTGGGCCCGGATGAGCCAGTCGTCCAGGTATGGAAACACAAAAAGGCCTTGAAGTCTGAGATAGGCCGCCACCACTGCCAGGCACTTGGTGAAAACCCTGGGGGCGGAGGATAGGCCAAAGGGCAGGACCCGGTACTGGTAATGATTTCCTCCCACAACAAATCTGAGATATTGTCTGTGGTCCGGATGAATAAGGATGTGAGTATAGGCATCCTTTAGATCTAAGGAGCATAGCCAGTCTCCCTGCTGGAGGTAGGGCAGCAGGATTCCAAGGGTAAGCATCTTGAACTTTTCCCTTGCCAGGAACTTGTTGAGATTTCGCAAGTCCAGGATGGGTCTGAGGCCTCCTGTTCTTTTTGGTATCAGAAAATACCTGGAATAAAAGCCTTGACCTTTCAGGTGGTGGGGGCACCGGTTCCACAGCCTGTTTCTGAAGAAGACTTGCCAACTCCTGAAGGAGTAAGTCCCTGTGCAGAGGGAGTCTTGGAGGCTCCCCTGGAAAGTAGGAGGGAGGTACCTGGTGAAAGTGTAGAAGATAGCCTTTCTGAACTATTTGAAGTACCCAGGTATCTGATGTGATGGCTGACCACCGTGCTGAGAGAAACCAGCTGAGGGGAAGAGGCTATGCTGATGGAGTCAAAAAACCCCACCCTGCTGAGCAGGGGCCGGCATAGTGGGCTTGGGGGCCTGCTGCCTACGGGACCCATTACCCCGTCCCTTGGCCTGCTGACCCTTTTGGGGAGCTGCCGAGGCCTGATACTGAGGGTAGTATTTATAGGCAGCTGCCTTCCTCGGGTAAAAGGGCTTTTTCCCCGAGCCCTTCTTCTTCTGAGAAGGGGCAGAGGTTTTTCTGGACAGCCTAGTTCTGGTCAGAGTCTCGGTCTCGATTTGTGCAGCCTTTTCAGCCATGGGTTTGCCAAAGAGGTTTTCACCTCTGCAGGGGACATCGACCAACTTGTCCTGGACCCATGGCTCGAGGTCGGATGACTGAAGCCAAGCCTGTCGGCGGGCTCTGATGCCGGCTCCGGCTACTCGAGCCGATGCTTCGAAGCCATCGTAGGCTGCTCGAGAGATAAACTTTGAGCACTCTCGAATCCCAGTGGACAAGGCTTGGAACCTCTGCAAAGGTTCCTCGGAGAGACCAGCAGAGAACCCGGCAATTTCTTTTGCCAGATCTCGGAGATACATGCCCATATAGAGCTGGTAGGTCTGGACTCGACAAGCAAGCATGGAGCCCTGGAAACACTTTCTACCGAGGGCATCCAGGCTTCGGGCCTCCCGGCCGGGAGGCACCGAGGAGTGCATTTTTTGACTCTTGAGTCTATGCATGGCCGATTCCACCACCATGGAATGGTGCGGTAGTTGTACCTTCTGGAACCCAGGGCTCTTGCGGACTCGATAAATGGAATCGACCCGCTTGCTTAACACCGGCGCCGACGCCGGGTTCTCCCACATGTGGAAGAGAAGTCGTTCCAGCATCGGAGGAACTGGTACAGTAAAGGCCTCCTTCGGGGGAGAGTCATACTGGAGGGCATCGAGCTCCTCGGCTCGAGGCTCCTCCTCGGGATCCGCGGGGAATGCCAAGGCCTTGGCCATATCCCGCACGAAGTCCGAGAACCGGGTGTCCTCCGGGGGGGACCGTCTCCGAGGTTCAGACTCGGGCGAGTCCGATGGGACACACCGAGTCCGAAAACTACCAGGGGACTCTTCGTCCTCGGATTCCCAGTCGGACTCCTCGGAGGAGGATTCGAGGGGCTCCGGTCGGGCGGGCACCGATGCCCTCCGCTCCGACGCTGAAGGTGTCGGCATCAACGACCTCGGTCCCGAACGGGAGGCCAAGGGAGACCGCGACCGAGGATCGACTCGAGCTCGGATGGACTCGAGGATCAGCTCGGTCTCCGGGGTCGACTTTGACGTCGACATCCAGGTGGCCGGGGCAGACGCATTGGCAAGGCCAGCGATCAATGCCCGCTGCTGGTCCATGAAGGCAGCTAAACTGCTCTCCAAGGCCGTCAACCTGAGTCCAAGCTCAGGAGACCCAGCAGCCCCTGACTCGGGCCCCGACGGTGTCGGGCCCGACGTCAGCTCCTTCGGAGGCGAGTCCACGAGGACCACAGTACTCACGTGTCCAGGCGACTCCATTTCGAGACGAGGATGTTTCGAAGGCCTCTCCGACTCCGAGGACCCGGGACGGCTATCGGGGCTATGCGATCTGGCCCTCGAGGAACCAGGAGCGTCCACCGACGCCGCCCTCGCGGGTTTTTTCTTCCGATGATGTTCCCGGGTAGGAGACCCCCGCTCAGAGGAACTCCGACGATGCTCAGGACCGGAGTCCCGGGACGTCGAAGCCTCTGACAAGGTCCGGGCCCGGCCGGACGCGGAGTCAGAGAAGATTCGTTCTCGTTGATGCTGCCGACTCCTCAACGCTTTTGAGGACATCTTGCCACACGGACCACAGATCATCGGGTCATGATTGGGGCCGAGGCAGCGGAGGCAGCAGTCGTGTGTGTCGGTAAGAGACATGAGTTTCTTACAGCGATCACACTTCTTAAACCCGTTGGCAGCCATCGAGGGAAAGAGGGCCCCTGCGAGGTCAAAAGACAGGGCTGCCAGTGAAAAGGAAAAAATGGCGCGAACGCTTGTCACGGGCGGGAAAAAGGATCCGACGTCGAACCGAAAAAGAATAAAAAATAAGAGAGAAAATCAACTTTTTCAGCGGTGATCACAAACAGCGTCTGTAGGGCTCCGCGGAAAAAGAAGACTGAGCAAGATGGCACCCTTGGGCGGGACGGGGACCGCGCATGCGCGCTGCAATTCCCAAAGGCTTTCTTTGAAAGCTGGGGAAATTGCTCTGCGAGGGCTCCGTCGGCGCCGACGTCACCCATATGTGAGGACTGACTTCCTGCTTGGTCCTGGAGAATGCCAAGATAAAGATAGACAATAAGCAGGAGAATAAGGGGATCAAGATCGAAACACAGCCTCGAAGAGGTGGGTTTTCAGCCTGGATTTGAATAGTTTGCTGGACATTCAGAGGCATAACAATGTTCAGACCATCGAAGAGTAGTCATATGGTTAGAGCAGCTCTAAAAGGTTGATCTGCTCTGTGGCCTCCTGAGGGGACCACAGGCCTTGAGTGCAGGTGCCCTGGCAATGTGCACCCCAGCCCTTTAAGGAGGCATCTGTCGTCAGCACCTTTGTGTGTGCTGGAGTCTGAAAAGGTACCCCCCTAAGGAGGTTTGGCAGATGTAGCCACCACTGTAAGGAGTTCAGAAGTCATCTGGACACCTTTACTGTGTCTCGGAGGTCGCCGGTGGCTTGTGTCCACTGATCTCTGAGGCACCATTGAGCAGCCCGCATGTGCAGATGGGCATTCGTGGTCACATGTACCGTAGATGCCATGTGGCCAGGAGCCACAGGTAGTGCCTGGCGGAAACATGAGAATTACTTTGGAACTTGTTGGCCAAGTCCATAAGTCTGTGGGCCCTGTCCTCAGGCAAATAAGCTCTTGCCTGAAGAGTGTCCAAACTGGCTCCTATAAACTCTAGGTTCTGAGAGGGGAGCAAAGTGGACTTTGCGTAGTTTATGACAAAGCCTAGATGCTGAAAAAGAGAGACAGTGCACAGAGTGGCCTATCGGGCCTCCTGGAGTGACTGGCTCCTGATTAGCCAGTCATCCAGATAGGGGAAGACAAAAATTCCCTGATTCCTGAGAAAAGCCACCACCACTGCCAGGCATTTGGTGAAGACCCTGAGGGCAGAGGTTAGGCCAAATGGAAGCACTCTGTACTGAAAGTGGTTTCCTCCCACCACAAATCTGAGATATTGTCTGTGGTCTGGATGGATGAGGATGTGAGTGTAAGCATCCTTGAGATCTAAGGAGCATAGCCAGTCTCCCTGCTGGAGGTAGGGCAGCAGTATTCCAAGGGTAAGCATCTTGAACTTTTCCCTCTCCAGAAACTTGTTGAGATTTCACAAGTCTAGAATAGGTCTGAGGCCTCCTGTTCTCTTTGGTACCAGGAAGTACCTGGAGTAAAAGCCTTGCCCTTCCAGGTGGTGTGGCACCGGTTCCACCGCCTGTTCCTTTAGAAGACTTTGCAACTCTTGAAGGAGGAGGTCTCTGTGTAGAGGGAGTCTTGGAGGCTCCTCTGGATAGTAGGAGGGGGTAGCTGATGGAAATGGAGCATATAGCCCTTCTGGACTATGCTCAGTACCCAGGTATCCCCTGTGATGGCTGGCCACCTGTAGGCGTAGAGGGTCAGCCAACCTCTTGTGCTGAGTGGAGCTACCGGTGGAGGAGAGGCTATGCTGTGGGAGTCAAAAAAACCCTCCCTGCTGAGCAGGAGCCGTGGCTGGCAGCTTGGGGGTTTTCTGCCTATAGGGCCTATGCTCATGCCCCTGCCCTTTGGCCTGCTGGCCCTGTTGGGGAGCTGGAGAGGCCTGATACTGAGGTAGGTTTTGTAGGCAGCACCCTTCCTTGGGAAAAGGGGCTTCTTCCCCGAGCCCTTCTTTTTTTGAGAAGGGGTAGAAGTCTTCCTGGACAGCCTTGTCCTGGTGAGAGTCTGTCTTGATTTCTGCAGCCTTTTCAGTCATGGGCTTACCAAATAGGTTGTCACCTTGGCAGAGGACATCGACTAACTTGTCCTGCACCCATGACTCCAGGTCCGATGACTGTAGCCAGGCCTGACAGCGTGCACCGATACCGGCCGTGGCTACCCGGGCCGAAGCCTCGAAGCCATCATAGGCTGCTCGAGAGAGAAACTTTGAGCACAAGGCTTTGAACCTCTGCAAGGGTTCCTTGGAGAGGCCAGCTGAGAACCTGGCAATCTCCTTTGCCAGGTCCCATAAGTACATGCCCAGCTGGTAAGTCTGGATATGGCAAGATAGCATAGAGGCCTGGAAGCACTTTCTACTGAGGGCATCCAGGTTCTGTGCCTCCCGGCCGCGGGGCACCAAGGAGTGCATCTTCTGACTCCTCAGGCGGTGCATGGCTGATTCCACAACCATGGAATTGTGCGGTAGCTGCGCCTTTTGGAACCCAGGGCTCTTATGGACTCGATAAATGGAATCGACCCATTTGCTAGGAACCGGTGCCGAGGCTGGTGCCTCCCACATACGGAAGAGCAGCCATTCCAGCATCGGAGGAACTTGTACAGTAAGGGCTTCCTTTGGAGGAAAGTCATACTGAAGGGCATCAAGCTCCTCGGCTCGAGGCTCCTCCTCGGCATCCGCAGGGAATGCCAAAGCCTTGGCCATGTCCCTTACGAAGTCCAAGAATCGGGTATCCTCCGGGGGGGGACCTTCTCCTAGGCTCGGACTCCTGTGAGTCCGAAGGGATGCACCAGGTCCAGAAGGTGTCCGGAGACTCCTCGTCCTCCGTCTCCCACGCCGACTCCGAGGAGGAGTCGAGCGGCTCTGGCCATGTGGGCTTTGGTGCCACCTGCCCCGATGCCAAAGGCACTGGCATCGATGACCTCGGCCCCGCACGGGAGGTCGAGGGGGACCTTGACCGAGGATCGACTCGAGACTTGATGGACTTGAGGATCGGCTCGGTCTCCGGGGTCGACTTAGACATCGAGGTCCTAGTGGTCGGGGCAGATGCACAGGTCAGACCGGTGATCAGCACCCGCTGCTGTTCCATGAAGGCAGCCAAGCTTCTTTCCAAGGCCGTCAACCTGAGTCCAAGCTCAGGAGACCCAGCAGCCTCCGACTCGGGCCCCGACAGCGTCAGGACCGACATCGGCTCTCCCAGATGAGAGTCCACAAGGACAACAGAACTTACGTGATTTGGGGACTCCGGCTCCATACAAGGTAGCTTCTTCTTATTTTTGTGCTCCCGGGTGGGAGACCCCCTTTCAGAGGAACCACGACGGCGCTTGGATTCCGACTCCCGAGATTTTGAGGCCTCTTATGAAGTCCAGGCCCGGCCGGACGCGGACTCTGAGAAAATTCTCTCACGTTGATGCTGACGGCTCCGAAGTGCCTTTGAAGACATTTTGCTGCACGGGCCACAGGCCAGTGGGTCATGGTCGGGCCCAAGGCATCGGAGGCAGCAGTCATGTGTATCAGTGAGAGACATAGGTTTCTTGCACCGATCACATTTTTTGAACCCGCTGGCAGCCATCGGGGGAAAAAGGGGCCCTGCAAGGTCAAAAGACCGGGCTGCCAGTGAAAATAACTAAAAAGGTGTGAACGCTAGTTACGAAGGACAAAAAATGAAAAAAGAATACCGGATTCTATACCGGTGTACCGAGCCCAGGCGGGAAGGGGAACCGGCGTCGGAACGGATCAGAAAAAGTGAAAATCGCAAAAAATATCTACTTTTACCAGGTGACATGAACTCACGTCCGTTGGGCTCCGCGGAAAAATAAAGACTGAGTAAGATGGCACCCTTGGACAGGAAGGGAACCTCGCATGCGCGCTGCATTCCCAAAGGCTTTCCTTGAAAGCTGGGGAAATGCTCCGCACGAGGGCTCCATCGGCGCCGACGTCACCCATATGTGAGGACTGACTTCCTGCTTGGTCCTGGAGAATCAACGATTCTAGCCGCCTTGTTGAATATGTGGTTTACACCGTTATAGTGGTTTTCCATGGGTAAGGCCAGCACTTACCCATGTAGCACGCACCTAGGCCTTTGAATATTGGGTCCTATATTTTTAAGGAGGCCTTTATGAAGAGCCCAAGTAAAGGGAGGTGTTTCATATACTGCATCATACAAATTTAGGGAAATAACTGCATGATCCGAGGTTCCCACTGTGCCAATAGAAGTGTCAGACATACTGGGGTGCAGGCTTTGTGAGACAAGTCAGAAATCAATACTTGAGTAACTTTGATGAACAGCAGAGTATGTGTGTAATCTCTCTCATCAAAGTAAGCAAGCCGCCAGAGGTCCAAATCCAAAACAATTTGCCTGAGTTGACAGGGATTTGTGGAGGCCTGGCTCCCCCTTCCTATTCTATTTAAATCACCTCCTATGAGTAGCTACCCCCTTCTAATGACACTTAATGGCCAAAGAAGCTCTGACAATGGGGTAGCAATCTGCGAAGGAGGAACATAGACATCAACAATCGTGAGAGAAGTGTCTTCCAAGTCCCCAGAAAGAATGAGAAATCTGGGTCATTGCATTGTGCGGTTAGCTGAAAAGCACTATTTTGGGAGAGCACCCCTTTTATGAGAAGAAAGATTAGATGCATAGACCTGTGGAAATAAACAGGACTGGAGGCATGGATGGTCCTGTCCCACGAGATGAGTTTCTTGTAATAGTACTATGTCAGTCTTTTCTCTTTTCAGCTGGTCCGTCACCTGCCTGCGCTTAATGGGGTTGAGGAATCTCCAAATATTCCAGGATATGATCTTAATCATGATCCTGTAATGATGTACTCACAACAAACCCTCACTTTGGGCAAAGAGATTGAATGAAGTGGTAAACAGGGTGCCCTACACTCCCTCATAGCATGCATCTGCCTCCTGGTTGGTAGTTCCCATTTTAAAATCCCGACCCTTCCCAACCCCCTCACCCTTACCCTCCCTCCTTCCAACCCCTTTGTAGAGAACTATCCTACTAAGTAAGGACAGGAGTATTAAAAAACAATCTGGAAATTAACAAGTAGGCACATAAGGTGCCATACAAGGGAGTGTCGGTGACCTATTCCAGAAGTTTCCCTCCAATCCACGCCGTGTCCTAAGAGATTAACCTTCCCAACAAGTTTGTTTCCCTGAAGCCCCCCCCCCACTACTCATGCAATTCACCCAGCCACCCCAAAACTCACCTTACTCTCACCCCTTATCAAAACAGAAAATGAGAAATAAATTAAAAAATTCAGAAGTTTACAAATAAAGGAACACTGAAAAGAATTGAAGATAAAGCTAAAAGAGACAAAAAAGAAATAAGGATAGCAAAATCAAAGGTAGAAGAAAAGATGCCTAAAGATCTAACGTTTTTTCAGGTATATTCAAGACATGAGGAAGATTAGAGGTGAACTTGCAAGACTCAAAAGTGCCAAGAATGGATTCATGGAAAGTGACATTGAAAAAGCAAAAATGCTAAACTAATACTTCTGTTCTAAAGAAAATCCTGGAGAAGGACCAACTGTGATTGACAAACATACCAATGGAAATGGAGTAGATACTACACTATTCACAGAAGATGATGTGTTTGAACAGCTTGCAAAATTGAAAGTGGACAAAGCCATGAGACCAGGTGGGATACATCCCAGGATACTGAAAGAACTCAGGTTCTTGGAGACAGGAATAGTTCTGCAGGACTAGAAAAGGTCCAATGTGGTATCTCTTCACAAAAGTGGTAATAGGGAAGAAGTGGCAAACTACAGGCTAGTAAGCCTTACCTAGGTGGTGGGAAAAGTAATGGAGGCGCTCCTGAAAGAGAGAATAGTGGACTTTCTCGAAACCAATAGGTTGTATGATCCGAAGCAACATGGTTTTACCAAAGGATGATCATGTCAAACAAATCTGATTGAGATCTTTGACTGGGTGACTAGAGAACTAGATCAAGGGAATGTGATGGATGTGACCTACCCAAATTTCAGCAAAGCCTTTGATACTGTTCCTCATAGGAATATCAATAAACTAGGCAGCCTGGGGATGGGTTCCAAGGTGGTGAACTGGGTTAGAAATTGGTTGATTGACAGATGACAGAAGGTGATGGTAAACAGAACTCACTCGGATGAAAGGAAGGTGATTAGTGGCATGCCCCAGGGATTGGTCCTTGGACCATACTGGTCAATGTATTTATGAGTGATATTTGTTGGTGTAGTTAGTGCTGAAAGTGAGCACTCCAAAATTGATGTTGTCATCCACTTGGGTACAAACGACCTGGCTAGAAACATTGCCTCTGCAGTTCAAAGGGGCTTCCAGACTCTGGGAGAGAAACTCAAGCCCACTGTTAACACTGTAGCATTCTCAGAAGTTCTACCTGTTCTTGGTAAGGGGGAAGAAAGGCTGCATCGCATAAACAACTTTAATACATGGTTCCAGACCTGGTGCAAACAAGGAGGATTCAGATTTATAGGCAACTGGGGAAACAGATGGATCAACAAGAGGCTATACTGTGCTGATGGTCTACATCTCTCCGTCACAGGGAAAAAGGATCCTAAGTGAAAATTTCAGGCAGTATTTGGACAGGCATTTAAACTAGAGAAAGGGTTAACAGATGGCGAAGGACAAGTTCAGGACGTCATTCCTTGCAAAAGCAGAACAACACTGGAAACAGCCATACTTTTAAACAACACATCAATGATAAGTGGGAAGAGGTGTGTAGAACAAAATCAATGCAAAATACAGGCAAGCCAGTTAAGAAATGCTGAAAAAATGAGCACAAATGCTCGAAGCCTAGCCAACAAAGTTCCTGGCCTGGGAGCCCTAATGGTGGAAATGGACTTGGACATTGTGGTCATTACAGAAACATGGTTTAATGACTCACATAAATGGGATATAGCCATAGCTGGCTATAATCTATTCAGAAGAGATAGAGAAGGTGGAAAAGGAGGAGGAGTAGCCCTATATGTCAAAAGCAATATTAAAGCTACTGAAATGCAGGGGACTTGGGGAAAGGAAGAAGTGCTCTGGATTGTGTTGGAAAGAGGAAATGGCACTGTCATCCATACTGGTGTGGTCTACCAACCTCCGACTCAAACCAAAGAAATAGATAGCGAATTGATTATAGATATTGCAAAGATAGCCACAAAGGAGGAAGTGATCATACTGGATGAGTTTAATCTACCCAATGTGTCTTGGAGTATTCCTTCTACAAATATGGAAAGAAGTAAAAAAATTGTGGATGCCTTTCAAGATGCGTTACTTAGACAAATGGTGATGGAACTGACCAGGGAAAGCACAATGCTGGATTTAGTGCTCACCAACGGAGATAGTATGTCAAATGTCAGGGTGGGTGCCCATGTGAGCAGCAGTGATCATCACACGGCGTGGTTTGAGATAAAATCCAAGGTGCAGTCTAATCATAGCAAGCTCAAACTCCTAGATTTCAAAAACACTGACTTCAGTAAAATGGCCAAGTACCTGAAGCAGGAGTTGGCAGGGTGGGAGGGGATAAGGGAAGTGGAATTGCAGTGGGCTAAACTAAAGGAAGCAATAAAAGAGGCAACAGATATATATATGTAAGGAAAGTATTTATTTATTTATTTACATTCTCTTATATACCGCGCTATTCTGCATCAGTGTGGTTTACATTGAACAAACTGAAATTACAAGTAAATAAAAAAAAAGAGGAAAAGGAAACCTATTTGGTTCTCCAAAGAAGTGACTGCTCAAATAAAGGCAAAAAATACAGCTTTCACAAAATTCAGAAGCTCGCAAACAGAGGAACACAGAAAGGAATACAGGATCAAACTAAAAGAGACAAAAAGAGAAATGAGGATAGCAAAATCAAAGGCAGAAGAAAAGATGGCTAAAGATGTGAAGTGTGGCAACAAAACTTTCTTCAGGTATATTCGTGAGAGGAGGAAAATCAGAGGTAGAATTGCAGGACTCAAAAGTGCTGGTAATGGATTTATGGAAAGTGACACTGAAAAAGCGAAAATGCTGAACAAATATTTCTGCTTTGTTTTTACTAAAGAAAATCCTGAAGGACCACCTGTGACTCCCAAATATAAAAATGGCAATGGAGTAGATACCACACTATTCACAGAAGATGATGTGTTAGAACAGCTTGCAAAACTGAAAGTGCAGAAGGCCATGAGACCGGATGGGATACATCCCAGGATACTGAAAGAGCTCAGAGAGGTTCTTACAGGGCTGTTAAAGGATGTTTTCAACAGATCCTTGGAGACAGGAGAAGTTCCTCAGGACTGGAGAATGGCTGATGTGGTACCTCTTCACAAAAGTGGTAACAGGGAAAAAATGACAAACTACAGGCTGGTAAACCTTACCTCATTGGCGGGAAAAGTAATGGAGGCGCTCCTGAAAGAGTGAAAAGTGGACTTTCTCAAAACCAACAGGTTGCATGATCCGAGGAAACATGGTTTTAGCAAAGGACAAATTTGCCAAACAAATCTGATTGAGTTCTTTGACTGGGTGACCAGAGAACTAGATCAGGGGATGCGATGGATATCATCTACCTGGATTTCAGCAAAGCCTTTGATACTATTCCTCATAGGAGGCTTATTAATAAACTCAATAGCTTGGGGATAGGTCCCACGGTGGTGAACTGGATTAGAAATTGGTTGACTGACAGGCAAGAGAAGGTGATGGTAAACAGAACTCACTCGGATTAAAGGAAGGTGATTAGCGGTGTGCCCCAGGTTTCGGTCCTGGGACCGGTATTGTTCAATGTATTTGTGAGTGATATTGCTGAAGGACTGAATGGAAAAGTCTGTCTTTTTGCAGATGGAAAAGTCTGTCTTTTTGCAGGTGACATGAAAATTTGCAACAGGGTGGACTCCCCTGAGGGAGTGGAGAACATGAGAAAAGATCTAGAAAAGGTGGAAGAATGGTCTAATGCTTGGCAGTTAAGATTTAATGTGAAGAAGTATGGTGTCATGCACGTAGGAAGCAGAAATCCAAGGGAAATGTATGTGATAGGGGGCGAGAGGTTGGTGTGCATGGACCAAGAGAAGGATCTTGGAGTGATTATTCCTGAAGATCTCAAGGTGGCGAGACAGTGCAACAAGGAGGTGGCAAAAGCCAGAAGGATGCTGTGTTGTATACAAAGAG
This sequence comes from Ichthyophis bannanicus, assembly GCA_033557465.1. NCBI lineage: Eukaryota > Metazoa > Chordata > Amphibia > Gymnophiona > Ichthyophiidae > Ichthyophis > Ichthyophis bannanicus. The sequence goes on along the minus strand of CM066036.1, from coordinate 726,612,028 downwards.
GAATTGCCAGCAGAAAGGAAGAGGTACTAATGCCACTATACAAGTCACTGGTGAGGCCTCACTTGGAATACTGTGTTCAGTTCTGGAGACCATATCTCGCAAAGGATATAAAAAAAGACTGGAACTAGTTCAGAGGAAGGCGACCGAAATGATTTGGAGCCTGCGTCAGAAGACTTATGAAAAGAAACTTGAAGACTTAAATATGTACACTCTGGAGAAGAGGAGGGATAGGGGAGATGTGATTCAGACCTTTAAATACTTAATGAACAAACAAACCTCTTCCAAAGACGGGAAAGCTGTAAAACAAGAGAGCATAACATGAAGCTGCAAGGGGGTAAATTGAAAGGCAATGTCAGGAAATACTTTTTCACTGAAAGGGCGGTGGATGCTTGGAATGCCCTCCCAATATTTTATTTATTTATTTACAGTCTCTTTTATACCGCGCTATTCAACATCAGTGCGGTTTACATTGAATATAGAAACTTACACATTTCATTGGCTGATCCGTGTTTACAATGAACAGGTATTAAAACTTAGATAACTTGGGGTAACTATTTACATCTATGCAACAAGATAGGTATTACCTCACTGGACAATAGAAGTGGTGGAGGCAAATGCACCGGACAATAGAAGTGGTGGAGGCAAATGCAGTGACAGACTTCAAAATGGCATGGGACAGACACAGTGGATCTCTTTATAGGAAAAGGATAAAATCAAAATAAACTTAACTGTCTTTTATATCTCAACAAACAGGGGTGCCCTACATGGGGTGGTGGGTACACCCCTAAACAAAGGCATAGAGAGGGGTGACCTGCACGGAGCAGCAGGTACACCTACTCTTGCCACCTTGCTGGGCAAACTAGATGGACCATACTGGTCTTTATCTGCCATCATATAATATATTGTGATATTGCTAAAGAACTGAATGGAAAAATCCGTCTTTTAGCAGTTGACATGAAAATTTCTAACAGAGTGGACTCCCCTGAGGGAGTGGATAACATGAGGAAAAATCTGCAAAAGCTGGAAGAATCTAATGCTTGGCGGTTAAGATTTAATGTGAAGAAGTGCACTGTCATGCACTTGGGATGAAGAAATTCAAGGGAATTATATGAGTTAGAGGGCATTAGCTTGGTGTGAGTGGACCAGGAGAAGGACCTCGGAGTGATGTTTCTGAAGATCTCAAAGTGGCAAAACAGTGTGACAAGGCAGTGGCCAAAGCCAGAAGGATGCTGGGTTGCATACAGAGAGGAATTACCAGCAGAAAGGAGGAGAAACTAATGCCACTGTACAAGTCCCAAGTGAGGCCTCACTTGGAATATTGTGTTCAGTTTGGAGACCATATCTCACAATGGATAAAAAAAATTGTAAACGGTTCAGAGGATGGTGACCAAAATGATTTGGAGCCTGCGCCAGAAGACGTATGAAAAGAAACTCGAAGACCTAAATATGTATACTCTAGAGGAAAGGAGGGGCAGGGGAAATATGATACAGACCTTTAAATACTTAAGGAGTATTAATGAACAAACAAACCTTTTTCAAAGACAGGGAAGCTGTAATACTAGAGGGCATAACATGAAGCTGCAAGGGGGTAAACTGAAAGGCAATGTCAGGAAATACTTTTTTACTGAAAGGGTGGTGGATGCTTGGAACGTCCTCTCGATGGAAGTGGTGGGGCAAATGCAGTGACAGAATTCAAAATGGCATGGGACAAACACAGTGGATCCCTTTTATAGAAACAGGATAAAAACAAAATAAGCTTAATTGACTCTGATATTTCAAGAAGTAGAGGTGACCTGCATGGAGCGGCTAGTGCACCTACTCTTGCCACCTTGGTGGGCAGATTAGATGGACCATGCTGGTCTTTATCTGCCGTCATATACAATGTTACTAAATCATGCTTGGGCCAACTGATTTGAAACTCAGCATAGGAAAGTTGCAGAAGTGGGTTGCGATACCCAAAAATAGGAAATTTCAGCAAGGTAACCAAGCAACTGTCATGAAACAAGCAGTAATAAAAGTTTCCAATAGTGGTAAAAAACAATTCAGCATAAAGGAGATAAGCCCCTAGAAGACAAGTAACTATCTCCAACAAGGTCATGGAGATTTAGTAGTGTCTATATCCTGGCTCTGATAGAACAGGCCCTGGGTAACTTGTGCTGCTCATTCTGGAGGTGCAGTTGCTGGCATTTTGAATTAAATCCATTAAGTACATCCAATCAGTATGTTGTATATTATTCCATTCAAAGATAAGGGTGAAGAGGAATCCCCAGCAGTATTTAACGGACTTTTTTTGAAGTAGTTGGGTCAAAGATATGAAGCTCTTCCTCTGCTCTAGCATACACTGAGAAAGGTCCTGCAATATCTGGATCTCATTACCCTGGAAGGTGACAGAACGTTTGTCTCTCAGACTACAGAGAAGACGAGTTTTATCCTCAAAGGAATGGAAGCACACTGTTATAGGGCTGGGTCAATAGCTGAAATTGGTTCATGGACGCAGACTTTGGTGAGATCTCTCAATTTTGATTGGGTTGGGCGTTACCAGAACACAAAGAAATATAACTCCTGGATCAATTCTGCAGTATTTTCCTTATCATAAGACATTCAGGGACTCCAAGGACATAATTGTTGCGATGTTGGCTGTTTTTGAAATTGTCCTGTCACTCCTCTAGGTCTTTTGCCAGCAGATCCAGCTTATGAAGCTTAGATTGGGAGAGAGCTGTTGCATCAATCTGTTCAACGATATTAATTTTGTTCCGAGGGACATGATCATCCAGTGCTTTAATATCAGATTTGATATCACTTACTGCCTTGGAAAAATACATACGGAAGAGCCTAACTCCTGTAAAATCTCCCTAAAGTCAGCTTTTGGTGGCTGGTGAAGACGGAACTGAGAGTTCTTCCTGAGAAATGGTAGCAGTGCAAGCTGGATCAGAAGTAGAAGCTGCTGTGGCCGATGGCTCATCAGTCCAGGTGAACCAGGACAGAGCCGCCCTTGTCTGACACTGTGAAGATAAAAGTTCTCTGTCTGCACTGAAGGAGAAAGTCGCCAACTGGGTTCCCCCAAACAAATGGGGGATGGAACTGATTCCAGGTGTTGAATGAGAAGAAAGTCAGGTTTGGGATGGTACCAATAAGAAACTTTGAAAGGGAGCCTTTCTTATGCAGAGTCTTATGCCCACTAAGATACCAGAAAGCGCAAATCAAAGATTGGAATTCAGAACAAATGAATAGTTTACTGAAGGGGATGTGTTAGTCCTTTGTTTCCTCAATACACTAACTGCCTCTGTTTTCTGCACTAACCCCTTTTTTGTTATTCTGATTGTTTCCTTTTTTTTGTCCTCTCCACTTTCTTTTATTGTGTTTTACCCCCTTTTAGTCCTTTTTTAAATTTATGTTCCCCTTTTCTACTGTTTCTTTTGTTTTCTGTTTTCATGTTTCCTTTTTCCTGTTTGTTTCCCTGCTTGAATTACTGTTCCTCTTACTTCATCTTTTTTCTTTCCTTGCCACTCTGTGTTTTTCTTCTTATCTCCATGTGCTGTCTCCCCAATTTTCTTCTGATCGTGCAGGTCTTTCAGCAAGCAGGGAACTGACCTTGCTGGTTGTGGAGATTGCTGTGCTAAACGCCGCAGGACACACTGATGAATCTCTACAACCAGCAAGGTCAGCTCCCCGCCTGCTGAAAGATCTGTGTGGTCTTTTAAAGCGCTGCAGGGTGCCCAAAAATGACATCAGCAATAGCGCTGCTCCGCTCCAGGAACCTTCCACCAATGAGTCCTGCGGTGTTTAGCACAGCAATTTCCACAACCAGCAAGGTCAACTCCCCCTCCCACTTCTATTGCTGTTACTAAAGTGTATGAGAAATGGGAAATTGGAACATGTGCAAGATAACACACATTGCATATGATTAAAATCTATAACCCACTAACATTTGCTCACTGCATATTCCAAACCATTTTTTTTTATCAGATTATGTTCACCAAAGCTGCTATCACAAGCTACTTCTAGCTTAATAGTTCCTTTTTCTCTTTTTTTATGATCAACTCTATTTCTCAACTTTTTGATTTTCTTTTTCTTTGGTCAACTTTTTTATGCATCAACTTTATAATAATTCATTCTAAATGTGGTCCATAAAAGTGGTCCACTAAAGTGAATGAAGCACAAAAACTGTCCTACCCTATTTAGTTATCCAGATACTGGTCTGAATATTGACCCCCTCTGGATCATTCTTCGCTCTTCCCCTTCCTACACTCACTCATTGTCCCAGCACTATCCAGATTTATTTATTTAAAAGTGTTTTTATACCGCTTTATCCTATGATCAAAGCGGTTTACATTATAACATAAAAGTCTACATTATTTTATTTATTTATTTATTTATCTATCTATATTTTTCTATACCGCCCCTTCCAGCGATCAAGGGCGGTTTACAAGGAACATTTTAACAATTGTACACAGATGTATACATTTACATTGAACAATCAGATTCAACTATTTACAATGAACGGTTAAGTTTAACTATTTACATTGAACAAAACTTCAACTTCAAGATGTATTAGTAATACAAACAACCATTAAATTATTTACATTGGATATTTACAGTGGTTGTGTGTTGTGTCTATTTTGGAATTTATTTCCTTTTATGACGTAAATCGGGGATGTGTATGGGGTTTCAGACAGGGGGGGGTGAGTTATTTAGTTTTGAGTAATGGGGTTCGTGTGTATAATACCATGGTTATGGAGGTGTTTTGGGGGGATATGGGATTTCAAAGTGTTCAGTGAAGAGGTAAGTTTTTAGCTCTTTCCTGAACTGATAGAGGTCATTTATGACGCGAAGGTCTATTGGGAGGTCATTCCAGAGCGCAGGGGCAGTGAATGTGAATGCTCTGGAGCTAGTGGTTTTCTTTGTCTTCCTGAAGGCTTTTGGTGTGATAAGGGAGTGGGCTTCGTTTTGTCTGTGTGATCTAGTTTTGTTTGGTGATTGCAGTAGTGTGGATAGGTGTGAGGGGGCTATGTCTTTTATGAGTTTAAAGGTTGTTAGGATAGTTTTGTATCTGATTCGGCTATTGATTGGGAGCCAGTGTAGTTCTAGCAGTATTGGGGTTATGTGGTCTGTTAGACGTGCTTTAGCTATTACTTTTGCACAGATGTTCTGAGCTCTTTGAAGAAGGTATGTGCTTTTTTGAGGGAGGCCTATTAATAGACTATTGCAGTAGTCAAAGTGGGGGGTGATTAGTGTATTTACTACAGATCTAAAATCTTGAGTTTCTAGGAGTGGCCTTAGGTGCTGTATAGTTTTTAGTTTGTAGTAGATGGTTTTTACGGTTTGTTTTATGTGTGGTAGCATGGTGAGTGTGTGATCTATTATCACACCTAAATATTTTACTTCTTTTCTAACAGGTATGGATGTTCTTTTAATTGTGATTGTTTCTGGGAAGGTGTTCTCTGTGGTTGATGACCTTGTTACGAACATTGCTTCCGTTTTTTTGAGGTTGATGCTGAGGTAGTTAGATTCTAACCAGGAGGAGGTCTCTGTCATACATTCTGATAGTGTGTTATATGAAGGGTTTTTAGCGGTTATAGGGATAGCGAGCATGATGTCGTCAGCGTATATAAAGTGGTTAATCCTGTGTTTTTTAAATATGTTTGTTATTGGTTGTAGATACAGGTTAAATAGGAGGGCGGAGAGGGCTGATCCTTGGGGTATTCCTTGGCCTTGGGGGAATGGTTCTGATGCTTCTTGGTCAATTTGTACGCGTATTAGTCTGTTTGATATGTAGGACTTGAACCAATCAAGGACAGTCCCGCCTATTCCTAAGCTTTGTAGTCTGTTGATCAGTGTGGAGTGGTTGATGTTGTCAAAGGCGGCAGAAATATCTATGAATAGAAGTAGGAAGCCTTGGTTGTTGTCATCTGTACCTCTGATGAGGAAATCCATTAGGGTGATTAATAGAGTTTCTACTCCATGGAATGGGCGGAACCCGAATTGGTGTGAGTCAAGTGGTTTATGTTCATCAATGTGCTCTTGTAACTGTATTTGAATTGTTTTTTCTATTATTTTAGCTATAAATGGGATGCTGGCTATGGGTCTGTATGAGTTCGGGTCTTTTGGGTCAAGCTTGTTGTTCTTTATTATTGGTCTAAGTGTTGTGAGTTTTAAGGCATCAGGCATTATGCCTTGTGAGAGGGATTGGTTCACTATGTGTTGTAGATTTTCCGCCAGTTCCTCCTTTGCACATTTAATCCATGAAACAGGGCATGGGTCTAGTGGGGAGTTTGTTGTGTTGATCATTGTTATGATTTTAAGGAGTTGTTTTTGGTCTATTATGTGGAAGTTTGTCCATTCGTTTATGAGTTTGGTGCTTGTAAATATTGGTGTCTGAGTAGTGGTTTTGTTTTTTAGTTTCGCTGCAAAGTGTGTTGCTAGTGTTTGTACATTTATTGCTGGTTGTTTAGGCTCAGTGTTGTTAGTTTTAGTTAGTGTTTTTACTATCACAAATAGTTCTCTCGGGCGGTTGATGGCTGAGTTTAGTACTTTAGAGTGGTAGTCTCTTTTTGATTTGTTGATTGCATTTTTGTATCCAGTAAGTATTAACATGTATTGGGATTTGTTTTCATCCGATTTTGTTTTCCTCCATCTCTTTTCTTGTTTCCTTAGTTGCTTTTTTAGTTTTGCTAGCTCTTTCGTGAACCATTTTTCGGTCTTTTTTGTTTGTCTATGTAAGACTTGTGTGGGGACAGCTGCATTTTGAATGGTTGAATTCCAATATGTTATGGTTGAATTGATGTCTGATGAGTTTGTGTTGAATTTGGGTAATACTTCATTGAGGAATGTATTCTTGTTAAAGTGTGCGAATCGTGATGTGTGTGGAGGTGTGCTTGTGGTGTTTTTTGGAGCTTGTATTGGTAGGTAAGTTGTAATAAGGTGGTGGTCGGACCATGGTACTTCAGTTATGGTTGGAGTGGTGTGTGGCTGGTGACTGTAGAGCATAGAGGGAAGGAAGATTAGGTCAAGTATGTTACCTTTATTGTGTGTGGGGGCTTGTATTATCTGTGTATATCCCATTTGTGTCATAGCTTCTATGAAGTTATTCGATTGTGTGTTGGTCAGCGATGGAAGGTTCAGGTCACCAAGGAGTATGAGTGGTTTGCTTTGAGATGCTGTGCAAGCAAGTTCTAGGATAGGGGTGAGGTTATTTTGATCGGATGATGGGGGTCGGTAGATGAGGGCGAGGGCAAGGGTTCTATTTTCTATATTGACAATGTCTATTCCGTCTATATTGTCTAAGTTTGTTAGGGTGAATTTTAGGTCTTTTTTGGTGAGTATTAAAGCGCCTCCTCCTCTTTTTATATTCCGATGACAGTTGAATATGTCATATTGATGTGTGGCTAACTGGTTTAGTAGTATGGTGTCTGTGGGTGAGAGCCATGTTTCAGTGATGCAGATAATATCTGGGGTTGTGTCCTTTATTATGTCATTGATTACTGGCATTTTATTTCGTATAGAACGGATGTTTATTAAGATGATTTGTAGGTTAGAGTTTGTGTTATTAGCTTGTTCGTTTATTGTACTATAGGGTTGGGGTTTTATTTGTATGAGTCTGTGAAGGGGTTTGTCTGAGTCGTTGCGCGAATGATGATAGTGGGGGTTTGAGTATGTATTGCTGTGTGTTGGGTTCTGATGCTGGTTATGGGTGTTTGGGATGTTATTGTAAGGATTCCGGTAGTGATTGTGGATGATGGGGATGTTATTGTAAGGGCTTTGGTTGGTATTGTATGTATATATGCGTTGGGTTAGGAGAGTTATCAGCAGGAGAGTGAGAGGGAGGTTTGCAAATTTAGTGGGATACATTGTGTGTAGGGGGTTGTGTGAGAGGGAGTTCTGCAGGGATTAAAGGCCTCTGGTGATAGTGTATGTGTCTACAGGCAACAGTATATATAATTTTGGTAGCAGTAAAATTAGTTACTATCAACAGTGTATTCATGTACTGACAACAGTATAATTTATTACTTTCAATATTATAGTACTATTGGCAACAGTAAAATTAGTTACTTTCAACAGTATATTTACCTATTGGCAACAATATTATAGTACTATTGGCAACAGTAAAATAAGTTACTTTCAACAGTATATTTACCTATTGGCAACAATATTATAGTACTATTGGCAACAGTAAAATAAGTTACTTTCAACAGTATATTTACCTATTGGCAACAGTGGAATTTGTTACTTTCAGTAGTATGTTCATCTACTGACAACAGTACAATATATATGGCTACTATATAACAGTATACTATATGGCTACTAGTGATAGTGCATGAGTGTTGAGTGGAGATAATACAGTTTACTGACGACAGTAAATGTAAGAACAATATACATAAATGTGGTAACAGTGTATACTGGCAAACGCATATACAGGTGTAGGTATTAGTCCATGAGGTATAGTTGGTAGTGTACTTATATTTATCCACAGAATGTAGAGGTCAAGAGCGAGTCATGGTATACTTGCTGTATATGGTCCAGTAGTAGGTTGATCAGGTCTGCCCCAATTGGGCTGGTGAGGTGGCTGGAGGTGGAGCACAAGAACGCTGCAGCTCAATCCCTCCTGGGAGAGCTGTGCCAAGCGTTTTCTGTATCGGTGAGATGGTTACCTGGTCAACAGATCTGCATAAACTATAGGCCTCCACCAGGGCCTTCGCCTAAGGGCCACGCCAAAGGGCCCTCTGGCGAGGCCCTCAGGCGCAGGCCTGCCAGGCGCGGGTGCGCCCGACGGCGCGAACTTTTAAAGCCCTTGCTGAGCCCCGATTGGGCGATGCGATGCCGGTGTTGTTCCTGCTACCGGAGGCTCTATCCCCCGGCTGGGGAGAGCTGCTGATGGTAGCAGGGATGAAAAGGACCACGAGCCCGATGGCGCGAACTTTTAAAGCCCTTGCTGAGCCCCGATTGGGCGATGCGATGCCGGTGTTGTTCCTGCTACCGGAAGCTCTATCCCCCGGCTGGGGAGAGCTGCTGATGGTAGCAGGGATGAAAGCAGGGTAATCAACTTGTAGCATTCTAAATGGGTGTTTTGGGTATGAGGAGGGAGGGAGCAGAAAGGTAAGGTTAGGATATTTTAGTGGGAGGATCAAATTGTGGGATTCATAAGATGGGGGAGGAGGGGGTTGAGGTGCATAGATGATGAGATAATGCTGCAGCAGTCTGTAAGAATCTTTGGCAGCACTAGCAGTATATCTCAGTATCTGCATAGTGGCAGCTAAGGCATTTATCCAGATAAATGGCTTTGAATATCAGGCATCTTGATTTTTTTACAATGTTTTTCTATGAAAATTGCAGGTATATTGGTTTAATTGTAATGTTTTGTCATTCACCTTACTTGTATTCTAGAAACATGTTGTAGGCATATTACATTGCTTTGCCAAGAGACTGTTTCTCTTGCTTCATGCATAAAAAAATATGTTTTTTTCTACTACCTGTCTAAAGTACAGTTTTATATTGAAATAAGCATGTTTGTTGCCTTCTCTGCCTTTCTAAAAAGTCCATACATGCGTGAAAACCCTTGTTCTGTCTCCCAAAAGAAAAAGGTTTTGTACTTTCCCTCTGTCTGGAAACAGAAACATTTCTTTTGTTCAGTGAATAAGAAATGTTTGTGCCCATGCTACTGCCTCTAATGGGAAGATTGTTCTTGATGAGTAAAAGAGAAAGTTTTTTCCTATCATCTTCTTGGTAGAAACTGAAGCAAAGGTCAGCAAGTAAGCTGCAGATGGTTTTTTTTCTACTAGACTAATCTAATCTATTTATCACTAGCTGAACCTAGGCACTTTTATAAAAGCTTTTACACATGTATGCCAGTATATGTGCATAAAATGCCACTTATAAAATTACCCCCTTGTAAAGGGTAAGTATGATGACAAGAATGTGGAAGTAGGAGTGCTTGAGCTTGTTGGACTGAAATTCCATGTAAAAAGGGAAAGGCAATGACATTGGGGGTGTACTGTTGACCTCCTGGCCAGAATGAACAAATGGATGGTGAAATCAGGGAGGCTAACAAAAGTTACAACACAGTAATATTATGGGGTGATTTCAATTACCCAGGTATGGACTGGGTCAGAGTCACGGCAGGATATGCTAGAGAGATAGTTTCTAGATGAAATAAATGACTGCTTCTTGGAGCAGCTGGTTCATGAACCAACAAGAGGGAAAGCCTTTTTAAACCTAGTCCTTAGTGGAACACAAGATCTGGTGCAAGAGATAAGGGTGCTGGGGCCACCTGGCAATAGTGGTCATAGCATGATCATGTTTGATTAAATAAATGGAGGAAGGACAGCAAGGAAAACCATAGTACTACCTTTTAACTTTTAAAAGGGAGACTATAATAAAATGAGAAAAATAGTTAAGAAAAAATTAAAAGGAGCAGCTGCAAAGTTTAAAAATTTACATCAAGTATGGGCATTGTTTAAAAATACTATATTGGAAGCCTAGACCAGCTGTATTCCACGTTTTAAGAAAAGTGGAAGTCGTCAAAAAAACTGCCAGCACAGTTTGAAGGTGAGGTCAGAGAGACTGTTGTAGCCAAAACCACATCTTTCAGGAAATGGAAAAAGGAACTAAATGTAGAGAAAGCGTAGTTATTCACTTGTAACAGGTGATCTGCGGGAACAGCAGGAATTAAGTCTTCACATATGGGTATCGTCGGTACCGATGGAGATTGCGTGGGAATGCACCCCAGCTTCCAAAAGGAAAGCTTTTGGGAGCATCCCATAGTGCATGCGTGCTTCCTTCCTGCCTCACTGCCTCTCTCACTTCAGTTAAATTTAAAGCTGAGCCAAGGAGAGAGAAAGAGAGAGAGACAGAGAAAGACAACTCCCAGGGGAGGTGGGTGGGTTGTGAAGACTTAATTCCTGCTGTTCCCAGAGATCACCTGTTACAGGTGAGTAACTACTCTATCTCCAGGAACAAGCAGGAATGTAGTCTTCACATATGGGGACTCCCCAGCTGAAAGATACCAGAAGAATGACCCCAGCGAGCTGTGAACCCGTGTGAACAGGGTCATACTTCCTCCCATGGATCCCTGGCATCCTACCGGGATGGAGGGTAGGAGTTGCATTAAGTCTGAAATAGATGCTGTAGGACAGCCTGGCCAAACGAAGCATCCCGATGGGAGTCCTTGTCCAGACAGTAGTGGGCTGTGAAGGTATGCACCAAAGCCTAAGTAGCCACTCTACAGATATCATCTATAGACACAGAGCAGAGATTAGCAACCGAGGCTGCCATTGCTCTGACATTATGAGCTGTGACATGGCCCTCGAGGGAAAGACCTTTACTATCGTATGTGAAGGATATGCAGTTTGCAATCCACTTAGATAGAGTTCGTTTGGAAACTGGAAGTCCCAAATGACTAGAATCAAAAGCAACAAAGATTTGAGAAGATTTCCTATGTTGTTCCGTTCTTTGAAGGTAAAAAGCTAAAGCTCTTTTACAATCCAAGGTATGAAGGTTCCTTTCTGCACTGGAGGCATGAGGCCTAGGGAAGAATACAGGAAGGTAAACCGACTGGTTTAAATGAAAAGACAAAATCACCTTTGGAATAAAGTGTGGATGAGTCCTAAGGACTACTTTATCATGGTGGAACCTTGTATAAGGAGGGTTAGCCACTAAAGCTTGCAGTTCACTACAGTTAGGAAAATGACCTTCCAGGAAAGGAATTTTAAAGTTGTAGTGGCTAAAGGTTCGAAAGGCGGCTTCATAAGCTGCCCAAGAACAAGATTCAGGTCCCATGCCACCGGTGGCAGCTTTATGGGGGGCTTTGCCAATAGTAGACCTCTCATGAATCTTGAAACAAGTGAATGAGAAGAGACTGTTTGTCCATCTTGGGGCTTGTGAAAAGCCGCAATAGCATCGAGATGGACTCGCACTGAATTTGTCTTAAGACCAGAATTTGAAAGATGAGGGAGATACTCCAAAAGCGACTCCATGGGTACGGAAAGGGGGTTAAGTCCCCTTTTTGAACACCATATAGAAAACCTTTTTCCATTTGAAAGCATAGGAACGCCTTGTGGAAGGTTTTCTCGAAGCCTGAAGGATATCCTTCACTTGCTGAGAGAGGTGGATATCTAAAAGTTGAGCCAGAAGTAAGGAGACCTCCTGACACAGAATGTTGGTGACAGGGCCTTGAGAACTGAATTGTTTTATGATTGTAGGTGGGGGCATGCTGAGAAAGTGAAGTTTGTACCCCTGCCCTACAATGGACAGAGTCCAGTTTTCTGATGTTATTTGTTGCCATCTTTTGGCAAAATGGCATAATCTGCCCGGAATGGTCAAGGGCTCTGGACCCTTCAGAGGCAAAATGGTTAAGTTCTCTAGGTAGAAGTCAAAGCCCCTGCGGAGGCTGTACTTGCTGAGCTGGTTGAGCCCTTTGAGCTTGCGGCTTCCTTTGTTGTCTAGATTGCTGCCCTTTCTGGGAAGCATGAACTGGACAGTGAACTGGATGGGAATAAGAATGGTAAGATTTTTTCTTTTTGTTAAAGAAAAACTTTTTGCCTGTTTTTTTCTTTGATGGGTTGGCTGTAGACTTTGATAGTCTATTCAAGGTGGTATTGTCAGATTCAATCTGATTAGCCTTGCTCTGCCAATCCTTTCCAAATAAGTTTTCACCTGTGCAAGGAATGTTTCCTAACTTCTCTTGCACCCACTCCTCTAAATCTGATGCTTGGAGCCAGGCAATGCGCCGTGCTCCGATAGCAATAACAGAGGTTCTGCTAATAGCTTCAAAGCAGTCAAAAGCTGTACGGTTCACAAATTTGAAGACATTTTGAGCATGCTTGAGCAGAGTGAGGTACTGAACCCGTTTATCTTTGGGAAGAAGAGGGCTCATATGTTCCAGATCCTCTGTAACCTCCTCTAGAAACATTCCCATGTAAAGGGAATATGAGCTAATCCTAGCTGCTAGCATGGAGGATTGAAAGCATCGACGCCCAAAGGCATCAAGTGTCCTCGATTCACGGCCTGGCGGGTTGGAAGAATGTGTTTTAGCACTCTTTATTCTCCGCATGGCTGATTCCACTACCATGGAATGGTGTGGTAACTGAGTCTTCTGAAAACCTGGAGAAGGTGGGACTCGGTACATGGTATTGAGGCGTCAAGAATGCGGTGACACCATTAAGGGAGTTTCACACATTCTGAACATAAGATCTTGAAGGATCTGATGTATGGGCAGCATCGCTGCCTCTTTGGGAGCCATAGGGTATTGCAGACTTCTTAGTTCTTCTGCCCTAGGTTCCTTCTCAGGAGTATCCGTGATTGAAAGCCCCTTAGCTATATCACGTATAAAATCCTGAAAAGACATGTCGCCTGGAGGAGGCATTCTGCGCTCAGGAGAAGGAGATGGATCCTTCAATAGCACTGCCCAAAATGACGCCTAACCCCAGGAGGGGTGAGGCACTAAAGAAAAGAAAGAAAAGTTTCCTTTTTTTTTTTTTAAGAAGAAAATAAGAAAAGAGAACCGGCAGTACCGGTAGATGTCTAATGAAGGCAGACACGACCACAAAAAACAAAAAAGAAGATAAAGTTTTCAGCGGTGACAGGAGAGACGTCCTGTTGGCTCCGCGGAAAACGAAGAACTGAAGTGAGAGAGGCAGTGAGGCGGGAAGGCAGCATGCATGCACTGTGGGATGCTCCCATAAGCTTTCCTTTTGGATGCTGGGGAGCGTTACTGCGCAGGCTCCGTCTGTACCGACGATACCCATATGTGAAGACTACATTCCTGCTTGTTCCTGGAGATTCCAGGATCTCCTTACTTCTAGATGATACTGCAGCAGGGATGTACCAATCAACATCTGGCATACTGAAATCCCCTTCTACTGATAAGGGATTTCAATTTGCCAGATGCTGATTGGCACATCCCTGCTGCAGTATCATTTAGAAGAAAGGAGATCATGGATTCTCTACAGGGAGAATTATTCAGGCAATTGGTAACAGAACCCACACATGAAGGGGCCATACTGGACTTGGTATTTACCAATAGTGAAAGTAATTCTGATGTTATAGTGGGAGAACATTTTGCATCAGTTGATCAACAGATAGTGTGGTTCAGTATTAGGACTAGGGCTGTTAGAATCCATTCAAAGGTGAGGATCTTAGACTTTAGGAAGACTAACTTTGCGAAGATGGGCCAACACCTCAGGGAGTCGTTAGCGGGATGGGAACAGCTGGGGAATTTAGAAAAACAGTGGGCAAAACTGAAAGGGGATATTTTAAGGGCAACCAAACTTTTTGTTAATCTGTTCTGTGTTCACAGATGAAGAACTAGGAGCAGGACCTCAGAAAAAACTCGCAAACAAAAACAGAAGCAAGGGGTATCTTGAACAATTTTTAGAAGGCTGTGTTCATGAGAAACAAGCTAAACTTAAAGTAGACAAAGTGAAGAGACCAGATGGGTTACACCTGAGAATACTGAGGGAACTTTGGAAGTTCTAGCTGATTGATCTTTTCAATGCCTCATTGGCATCGGGAGTGGTGCCAGAGGACTGGAGAGAGGCACATGTGGTCCATTTACATTAAAGCAGAAGTAAGGAAGTAGTTCAGAACTACAGGCTGGTTAGTTTAACCTCGGTGGTGAGTAAATTATTGGAAGCACTGCTGAAAGAGAAAATAATGAGGTTTCTGGATTACTGGATCTGAGGCAGCATGGATTCACCTTAGGCAGGTCTTAGACAAATCTGATTGATTTCTTTGACTGGGTGACCAGGGAGTTGGACTGAGGGAGAGTCCTAGATGTGGTGTATTTAGATTTTAGTAAAGCCTTTGACACCGTTCTGCACAAGTGACTTATAAACTAACTGAGCACCCTAGGGATGGACTCTAAAGTTACTGCTTGGGTTAGAAATTGGTTGAGAGGGAGGTGACAAAGGGTACAGGTAAACGGAGCTCACTCTGAGGAGGAGGATGTTACCAGTGATGTGCCCCAGGGATCTGTCATTGGTCCGATTCTTTTTAACATCTTTGTTAGTGATATAGCGGAAGGGCTGTCGGGTAAAGTTTGCCTCTTTGAGGATGATACCAAAATCTACAATACAGTAGACACCCAGGAAAGTATAGATAACATGAGGAGGGATCTAGCTAAGCTTGAAGAATGGTCTAGAATTTAGCAGCTGAGATTTAATGTTAAAAAATGCAAGGTCAGGCTTTTGGGCTGCAGCAATCCAAGGGAGCGATGTAGTATAGGGGGTGAAGTACTTCTGTCCACAAAAGAAGAACAGGACCTAGGTGTGATTGTGTTTGATGACTTTAAAGTAGTTAAACAGGTAGAAAAGGTGACAGCAAAAGCTAGAAGGATGCTTGGGTGCCTAGGGAGAGAAATGGTCAACAGAAGAAAGGAGATGTTAGTGCTTCTGTATAGGTCCCTGGTGTGACCTCATTTGGAATATTGTGTCCAATTCTGGAGACTGCATCTTCAAAAGGATATAAATAGGTTGGAGTTAGTACAGAAGGTGGCTACTAAAACGGTTAGTGGTCTTCGTTATAAAGCATATGAGGACAGACGTATACTTAGAGGAAAGGCAGGATAGAGGTGATATGATTGAGACATTTAAATACCTCTGTGGCATAAATGCACAGGATGAGAACCTCTTTCAAATGAAAGCAAGCTCTGCTATGAGGGGACATAGGATGAAGGTAAAGCACAGTTACTTACCTGTAACAGGTGATCTCTGGGAACAGCAGGAATAAGTCTTCACATATGGGTACGTCGGTACCGACAGAGCCTGCGCGGGAACGCTCCCCAGCTTCCCAAAAAGGAAAGCTTTTGGGAGCATCCCACAGCGCCTGCGCGCTGCCTTCCTGCCTTTCCTAACCGCCTCTCCCCAGTTCGAGTTTTAAAGCTGAGACAAAGAGAGAGAGGAAAGGAAAAATAGATAGAGAGATACAACTCCTAGGGGAGGTGGGTGGGTTGTGAAGACTTATTCCTGCTGTTCCCAGAGATCACCTGTTACAGGTAAGTAACTGTGCTATCTCCAGGAACAAGCAGGAATGAGTCTTCACATATGGGGACTCCCTAGCTAGAGATGCCTGGGAGATCCCCAAGGTTATGAGACCCTGTGAAGGGCTCTATCTCCTCCTATGGATCTCAGGCATCCATTCAGGGAAGGAGGGCAGGAGTTGATTAAGCATGGAAAAGGTGTTTGAGAACAGCCTGACCAAACAAGTCTGTAGCCCCCTGTTTTCTTTGGGATCAGAAAGTAGGGGGAGTAAAACCCTGACCCTTGTTGAAGAAGAGGCACTTCTTCTATTGCCCCTTGGACAAGAAGGGCAGCCACCTCCTGACCTAGAAGGTCGAGGAGAGATGCTGGAGAATTGAAATGTCTCACCATAGTGTGAGGAGGAAGGTTTGAGAAATGAAGCTTGTAGCCCTCCCTTATGATGGAGAGGGTCCACTGCTCTGTTGTAATTTGCTCCCATCTGGGAGCAAAATAAGCTAACCTTCCTGGAATGGTGAGAGGCTCTGGCTGTTTCAGAGCCAGAAAGGCTAAGTTCTCTAGCATCAAGTCAAAAACCCTGAGGAGGCTGGGTCTGCTGAGTTGCAGCAGCCCCTGTAGGCTTAGGCCTGGCCTGTTTAGGTTGCTGACGCTTAGCAGCAAAATGACCTGTAGATGATTGTTGGCCAGAAGTAGGATGGAATCTGCTTTTCTTGAAAAAAGACTTCTTGAAAGGTTTTTTCTTGGTAGGGATGGAGGTTGACTTGGAAAGCCTATCCAAAGCAGAATTTTCTGCATCCATTTGAGTGGCTTTTATTTGCCAATCTTTGCCAAACAAGTTTTCTCCTGTACAGGGAAGATTTCCCAAGCCATCCTGGACCCAAGATTCCAGATCAGAAGCTTGGAGCCAAGCAATTCTGCGTGCAGCTATGGTAATGGCCGAAGCTCTGCTGGCACCCTCAAAGGAGTCAAAAGCTGCACGGTTGGAAAACTTTGAAATATCTTGAGTATGCTTAATCCAAATAAGAAATTCTTCCCTTTTATCCTCTGGAAGGAAAGGGAGGAAAGTGTGCAGCTTATCTGCAACTTCTTTCAGAAACATACCCATATAAAGACTATAGGAGTTGATTCTGGCAATGAGCATACTGGCTTGGAAGATTTTCCTACAAAAAGCATCCAAGGTCCTGCATTCTCTTCCTGGAGGAGCAGAGGAGTGTCTTTTTGCACTCTTTATCTTTTTCATAGCTGACTCCACCACAATAGAATGGTGAGGAAGCTGTGTTTTATGAAACCCAGGACAAGGAGGGACACGGTACATAGTGTCCAACCTACGAGAATGAGGAGAGATGGTGAGAGGAGTCTCCCATAAGTCAATCATGTGATCATAAAGGATCTCATGAATTGGCAAGGTGACTGCCTCCTTAGGAGCCTTAGAATAACCTAAAATATCCAATTTTTTAGCTCTAGGCTCTGATTCCAAGGATACTGAAATAGAAAGTCCTTTAGCCACTTCTCTGATGAAGTCTTGAAAGGACAAATACTCTGGAGGAGACATTCTTCTTTTTGGAGAAGAAGGCTCTTCAGGAAGAGCTATAGACACTTCAGCAGACTCCTCCGATGCATCAGAGTTTTCGGAGGAATCAAAGTATCGACTGTCAGGGTGCTCTTCCAAAGCTCGATACGCGTATCGAGCGGTATCGACATCGGGCGTCATCGGGACCGGTACGGTACCAATGGGCATCCCTGGACAAGGAACTGCTGCAATCGGCATCCTGGTCGATGTCGATGCAGTCGGTACCAGTACCGGCACTGGTGCCGGTACCGGAGCCGATACCGACAATGGAGTTTGTTGTGGTATCAGCGGCGTCACAGCTTGAATGAAAGCCGTGATAGCCTGCTGCATGGATAGAACATTCTGATCCATCGACGCCATGAATGCCTGGAATTCGGTACCGGAAGGTTGCGCCGGTACCCCAGAACATTCTAACAGGTGATCGGTCGAGGCCGTGCCATCGATGTCAACCTGTAACCCCATATGAGGAGCTTTGGAAGCCGGAGCTTCCCGCCGGGGTTGTTTTGCCGGTGCGGAATCCTCGAGGGCAAGCCCAGAGGCATCTCGATGCTTGGAAGGAGATCTACCCTTCGAGGACCGGCTGGATTTATGTTTGGTTACCTGAGATCCATGGGAGGAAGTAGAGGCCCTGGAAGACGTCGATGCCACTGAAGCTGCATCAGAGGTAAACAGCACATGGAGCTTAGCTGCTCGGTTCTGTAAACCTCATTTAGACATCAAGGAGCAGGACGGACAATCCAAAATGGAGTGGTCAGGACCCAAACATTTAAGACACCATTCATGGGTGTCGGTGACAGAAATAGTACCGCTGCACTTAGTGTATTTTTTAAACCCGGAGGCTGTTTTTTCCATGAGGAAAATTTCTCGTGAGGCCTAAGGCCCAAAGAGGAAAAACACACTAAGTGAGGGAAAAAATATGTTCTTTTTTTTTTTTTTTTATAAGAAAAGAAAGAAAGACCGGCGGTACCGGTCCGACGTCGGGGAAGGCAGACGCGCGACCAAAGAAATAAAATAAAACAAAGAACTTCTTCAGCGGTGACAGGAACATGACCTGCTGGCTCCGCGGAAAAGAAGAACTGAGGAGAGGCGGTTAGGAAAGGCGGGAAGGCAGCACGCAGGTGCTGTGGGATGCTCCCAAAAGCTTTCCTTTTTGGGAAGCTGGGGAGCGTTCCCGCGCAGGCTCCGTCGGTACCGACGTACCCATATGTGAAGACTCATTCCTGCTTGTTCCTGGAGATAAGGGGATAGACTCATGAGTAATATGCATAAATATTTCTTTACGGAAAGAGTGGTAGATGCATGGAATAGTCTCCCAGTGGAGGTGGTAGAAATGACGAAAGTATCTGAATTCAAAAAAGCATGGGACAAACACAGAGGATCTCTAAAGGTAAACAGGAGACTAGTAGAGGTTGATACGGAAGGGCAGACTAGATAGGCCATGTGGTCTTTTTCTGCCATCATGTTTCTATGATGAAAACAAAACAACATAAGCACTGGTAAGTTAGATGTAAGACATTGAGATGAAGCAGGCAAAGAGAGAATTTGGAAAAAACATTTGCAGAGGAAGCAAAAATGCATAATAAAATCTTTTTCAAGTACATTCATAGCAAAAAAACCTGTGAGAGTTTTTGGATCATTAGATGATAGAAGGGCAAAGGGGACACTAAGAGGGGACAAGGCCATTGCGGGGAGACTGAATAAATTCTTTATTTCAGTCTTTACTGAAAAAGATGTAGGGAAGTTACCTATGACTGAAAAGGTATTTATAGGTGATGCATTGGAAGAACTGAAAGAAATATCAATAAACTGGGAAGATGTATTACAAGTGATACGTTAAAGAGTAGAAAATCACCTGGACCAGATGGTATACATCCAAAGTTGTTGAAAGAACTGAAATATGAGATTACAGACCTACTATTAGTAATCTGTGAACTATCATTAAATTCATCTGCATTACCTGAAGATTGGTGAATGGCCAATGTAATGCCAATTTTTAAAAAGGGTTCTAGGGATGATTCGGGAAACTATAGACCGGTAAGCCTTTCATCAGTACCAGGCAAAATGGTAGAAACCATTAGAAAGGAAAAAATTACTGAACATGTAGATAGTCATGTGGGTATGTTTACTAAACCGGACTAACTGTTAACCTCGGCTATTGGCAACTAGCTCCCATGCTATTTAATGGGAGCTAGTTGGAGATAACCTGATTTAGTAAACGTACCCCATGGTTTAATGGGAGAAAGCCAACTTAGCTTTAGCCAAGGAAGGTCTTGCCTTACTAATCTGTTATACATTTTTGAAGGTGTGAATAAGCAGGTACCAACACAAAAAGGAGAATAAGGTATCCACAACAAAACAGTGAAAGCAGAAGCGGAACACCAGACCAGGCCTAACACAAAAAATGGGTTTACAAAAGGGTTGGACAAGTTCCTGGAGGAAAGTTCCATAAACCATTATAAAAGAGGACCCGGGAAATCCACTGCTTGCCCCAAAACAAGCATCGTGGAACCCGTGTGTTTTTTTGGGAATCTGCTAGGTACTTGTGACCTGGATTGGCCCCTGTTAGAAACAGGATACTGGGCTTGATGGACCTTGGTCTGACTCAGTATGGCCTATCTTATGTTATGATGATCTAAAATTATTTGCAGCAGGTTACTTTAAGTAAAAAGAAGCTTGAGGACACTTTAAGCACAGAAGCTCCTTACCAGACTATACCTGGGCCTAGGACACATAGGTCTCCATTGTACTCAGTAAAGCTTAAGGATAACAAAATAGAACTAAGAAAAGTTGAGAGAAAATGGTGCAAATCCAAACTACTAGATGATAAAGAATGTTATACATATTTGTTACATAAATATCACACCTTGGTAGTTCAAAGAAACATAAATGTTATGCATATCAGTGAGCCAGCCCTCTTGCAATCACATGAACGTTTTGCTGTTGTTCAAAAGTTAATTCCTAAAAAAAGAAGAGAGAAGTAGTTAAATCTTCATTTGCTAGAGTATGCCCAGTATTTATGTGCTAAATCTTGACAAGATCTAAGCTTGAACCTGAATAACTCTGTTTTTACTTCACCAGGTCTTTCCTTGCAAAGTTCTGCATGGATTGAGTTTAAGCTATCTACCTCTGAAGATACTGAGAAAGTATTAAGTAGGTTGTCCAAATTGTTCTTGAGATTGGACTCTATTCCCCCTGACTTTCTGGAAATCAGGGACCAGAAGGTGTCTATTTTACAGCAAGTTTGTTACTTTAACATCATGTTGGGCTCTAGACTCACATTTTGCCCAAGTATAAAGAAGTTTGTTAAAAGATTTTTTAAAAGCTTTTTTTAGTGAGAAGACTGAACTCTTTACTTGATTCTACTGATTTAAGAATGGTGGTTCAGGCAATAATCATATCCCAATTAGATTATTGTATTATTATTTATATAGCCACCCTAATTCCTATCTGGAATCTATCCAGGTGGTACAGAATTTGACAGCTCGTCTATTGACAGGAGAAAGAGTGTACAAGCATATTACTTCCTGCAAGCTTTCACTTCTTACCAGTTAAGAACCAAATTTGATCCAAGCTGGTTACACTGGTCTTTAAAGTATTGAGTTTGGGTATCTGGTTTCCGATATGCATACCTTGGGAGCTTTACAACCCATTACAACCACTGAGATCTCAGAAATTTGGATTGTTGACAAATCCAGGTTTTCTACATACTCAAGGTTCCCAGATATTAAATTGTTTGTTGTCATGTTGCGGCCCTCTAGAATATAATACTTTGCTGGGAGACAAGATTAATTTTCAATTTTTTAGATTTAGGAAACAGATTAAAGATTCTTATTTTAGGCAGGCTTTTTCTTAGTGATTTCTGTTCTTATGGCTTTAATGATGCAAAATGTGCCTTTGAGTCAGTCCTGACTCCTGGTGACCCAGAGGCTCCTGGGTTTTCTTGGCAGTATCACTGGAAGTAGATTGCCAGGCCTTTCTTCTGAGGCAATGGAGGGTTAAGTGACTTGCCCAAGGCCACAAGGAGTGCTAGTAGGAATTGAACCCTGGTTGCTTGGTTACCAAGCCAGTGTTCTAACCACTAGGCTACTCCTCCACTAGCTTTAATGGTATATTTTTTTATTATTATTGATGCATATGTTTTGTTTTATTTGAGTTATTGTGACAGTTTGTATTTATGTGGTATTACTTCATATGCTGCTATGTAAACCGACAGAGGTTGAACAAGATCTTCAGCACATAAGCGGATTAAATAAATAACTAAAGACCCTGAGCCCCTAGCGTGCTCTTTTTGACTCTCCCTTCCCATTCGGACTTCTTTTATTTTCCCTTTCCTTTGCCCCACCCCACTCTCTCAGCTCCCATTTGGCCTTCACCTGTTCTTCCTTCCACCCTCCCCCCAATATCTTAGCATCAGAGCACTGTATTCCCTCTCTTTTTCCCCTGGTCTCTCTTCCTTTGCTTTATCTCTTTTTAAAATGTTGACATATGTAAATCACTATGATGACCTTTGTGCTCATATAAAAATATATCAAGTTCTTGGAATTTAATTAATTGATTGAGTAAAACATTATGAGCCCAATTCAGGGAGGGGCGGTCCGGATGTCCCCGAAGAAGACGGAGCTGTTAGAACCCAATTCTGGTGTGCTGGAATCAAACATTCCCGGGGTAGCCAGAATCAGGCCCAAGGGCAGCTCGGCGTGCCCCTGCCACCTGTGGGGATGTCCTTCCCGAAGGCACCCCCAACATCTGTGGCTCTGGTCTCCCTTTTCCCCACTGCCTGACTCACAGCTGACCTGCCATGGCCTGGATCGGGTGGCGGGGACCCCCCCCCCCCACACCCAGCCCCGATCAGCGTGGTATAAGCAGTGCATCCCTATAGGCCTGGCAGTACATACAGGGCCATGTCCTGAACTGGCCTTGTATGTGCTTCAAGGTTGGCCCACCCCCGCTTTGCCCAGACCATGCCCCCTCCTGCCCCCCATCAGCAAACCCCGTCTTAAAGCACGGGATGTGCGGGGAGGGCAGGAGGCGGAAAAAGGTCCAGGCGGCTTTCACAGCTGCATGTCCCACATTTCAGAATGACCTTCTATGCTTCAGCAAAGATGAACTGAAACTAGGCACAAGTTGAAAAGAATAGATGAGGTTTATTTAAGAATTGTAAAAAACAAATGTTGGAATACTTACAAATTTCACCTCCTGTATAGCAGAAACAATGGGCCCGATTTTCAAAGGATTTATGCTCCTGACTGAGTGTTATGGTCCTAAAATGGCCTCTCAAAAATGTAGAAGTATAATAGGGGTTGATTTAGGGTGGGAAAAAGAAGTTAGTGGCCCATGTTTTTCACTCAATGGGTAATCAAACTCTGGAATTTGTTGCCAGAGGATATAGTAAAAGCTGTTAGTACAGCTAGGCTTAAAAGAGGGCAAGTTTCTGGAGGAAAAGTCAATAAAGTATTATTAAAGTAGACTAGGGAAATCCACTGCTTATCCTTGAGATAAGCAGCATGGAATCCATCTACCTTTTGGGAACCTGACAAGTACTTCTGACCTGGAAACAGGATACGTCCTTTGGCGTGGTCCTTAGATGGGATCCTTGGAGCTGCGACAAGGGCGGCAGACACTGCCATCTACCATCTACATTTCCTACCTCACTATTACCACTTTTACAGATTCTCAGTCCCTTCATCCTATCTTCTTCAGTCATTCTTGCCAGCTTCTACTCCTGACTTCGATTCTCCTCACCACTCCTGCCATGGCAGCCATACCTGTCTTCTGGGGCCATTACCCCCTTCCCTTCCACCCCCACTCACCATCACTCACAAAGTATTGCACACCGGTACCCCCCAATACCTAGCCAACCTTATTCACCATCAGCCTACTCCCCACCCCCTCCGATCTGCTCACGGGAATCATCTCTTTCTCCCTTCCCCTACCCAGGCCCATCTCAAACTTACCCGCCATTCTGCATTCTTCTTTCTAGGCCCTGCACTCTGGAACACCCTACCACATACCCTCCGCACTGAACTCTCATTTCCCTGGTTCAAGGCTACGCTGAAGACCCACCTCTTCCACCTTGCCTTTGACCTCCCTCTCCCCAACCCCTAGGGCTTTTCTCCCTTAGTCGATCCCCCACCACCCTTCCATGTCTGTCTGATGCATCTTTCCTCTTATTTTCTGTCGGTCTCTCCATCTGTTGCTTTCCTGTCTAAACAATGGCATTCTTTTCTTTCTTTACCTGCAGTCCTATTAATTGTACGCTGCTCTGACGCTTTGTTTGGGCAGTATATCAAGCGCTACAATAAAGAAAAATATATTGGTCTTGATGGACCTTTGGTCTGACTCAGTATGGCATTTCTTTTGCCCTTATGTTCTTCTGTTTACATCTCATCATTATATAGCTTGTATTGCTGTAAGTTAACGTTATGTTAAGATACCATAAAGGATGACTTTTCTGTTTAACACATTACTTAACAAAAATCATGTATTATCTGTTAGCACATGTTAGTAACTACCCTCCTTGGTCTTGAATTCTTGGCTCTTCATCAATTCATTCTCTAGATTCTGTTTCAGTTTTTGGTGCGTTTTTCCATTGGCAACAAGTATTCTAGCAGCTTACAACTTAATTCTACTAACTCAAATATTATGAAAACTGAAGGCAAAATTTGTATTTAATAGCCCTTGTTCATACCATTTGTTATTTGCTCTGTCTTCACCCTGATAAATTAAAGGTGGGATTTTTTTCTGAGGATTATAATTCATTTGGCAAGAGCAATGGAGTCTACTAAGAACTGTGACACTAAAATGTGTCTTCTGCACACAATACTGTTCAAAATAAATTATGCTGCATCAGAATAGCTTCTACTATTTAATGTTTTTACAGTGCATTCATTGTCTATCTCTGAAATGTTAAGGCTGCTGTGGTAATGAAGAGAAATGAATAATACAAAGTAATGCATTTTTATATCAAGCTACTAACACTTAGTACAAAAGTAGAGCAATCAAAAATAATTCCATTCTAAGGATACACTATGCTACAAATGACTAATTCATTCAAAATAATACAATTAAATGCACATTTTAAAAAGGTCGTTTAGGCAGTGGTGGGGACATGAAAAGTAAAACATCTGAAAATCAACAAACGTTACCGTGCACTTGCATTGCCCTTCTAAAATTAGCACATCTCCACACCCCTGAATATACATACTAAAAAAAGTGCAGTGTAGACTTGCAGATGCCGCATACATTTACAGATCTGAGAGAGAGCAGTAAGCACAGCAACATGCATTTGTGTACTAAAATGTTAAATGTAACCCTCCAATTGTGATGTGACCACTTTGATTGTAGGATAAGGTGGTATACAAATCTGTCTAAATAAATAAAAATTAAATTGCACATGTAGGGATTTTTCAATCTGCATATGCATTATCACCAATGCCAGTGTGCACATGTCTGTGGGACCTGCATGTTCCCATGTGCATAGCGTATCCTCCCCCTTACTCAGAAAGACTGTACATTCATTTGTTCTCTTGCAGAGAGAGGGGTAGGATGGCTACCAAGCAGCCCAAATATTTTAGGGCAGAAAACTTCATGCTATGCCCCATAGTGCCAGCAGAAGAGGAGCTTCTCTTCTCCCCATGATGGCACAGGCCTCCCCATGCTGCAGTAAAAAGGGTCTGGGAGAGGATCCCTATGGCCCTAGTGGGGTAAGACCACCATTTCACACCTACAGACACAGCTCAGAGAGGGACTTAGCTGTTGGCAGATACCCAGTGTGGGAGCCCTGCTAAACAAGTGTTGTTGCTCACCTGTAACAGGTGATTTCTGAGAACAGCAGGAATCAGTCTTCACATATGGGTGTTGTCGGCACCGATGGAGCCTGTGCAGGAACGCTCCCCAGTGCCCAATAGGAAAGCTTTTGAGAGTACTCCACTGTGCCTGCATGTTTGCCTTCATGCCTTCCCACATCCTCTCCTCAATTGAGTTTGCAGCTGAGAAGAAGAAGAAAATAAAAGAATCCTACAACTCCTAGAGGAGGAGGGCAAGTTGTGAAGACTTATTCCTGCTGTTCCCAGAGATCATCTGTTACAGGTGTGTAACAACGCTATCTCCAGGAACAAGCAGGAATGCAGTCTTCACGTATGGGGCTCACTAGCTCCCAAGCACCAGACTAAATAGACAACCACGAGGCTAGAGAGTAGAGCCAGAGAGTATAGATCTCAAGTGTTCTGCTCAGACTCGAGCATAGTTTGCAAGAGCATGTTTAGAGGAGTATGGTGGCAGAACAATCCAGAACAGAGGATAGGAGTTGAAATTAAGTCCTAAAAAGATGCTGAAGGACCGGCTAGCCAAAGATAGTATCCTGATGGGATAGGCAGTAGTGAGCAGCAAAGGTGTGAATGGAGAACCAGGTAACTGCTCGACAGATCTCTTCGATAGAGACAGAATGCAGGTTGGCAACAGATGTTGCCATGGCCTGCACATTATGTACAGTGACATGACTGTCAAGGGAGAGCCCTGCCTGAAAATGGACAAAAGAAATGCAATCCACAATCCAACTGGACAGGATGCATTTAGATACTGGGCGTCCATGGTGACCTGGGTTAAAGGACACAAATAATTAAGAAGATTCCTGAAAATGTTGGTTCTGTCCAAGTAGAAAGCCAAAGCATGCTTACAATCTAGTGTGTGTAAGGCTGCTTCAGTTCTGGAGGCATGAGGTCTAGGAAAGAAGACCGGTAGCATCACAGACTGATTGATATGAAAAGGAGAGACCACCTTCAGAAGGAAGTGTGGATGAGTCCAGATTAACACCTTGTCATGATGCAAGCGAGTGTATGGAGGTTCCGACACTAAGGCCTGCAACTTAATGATATGTTAGCAGAGGTGAGGGCAATGAGGATGATAACCTCATTGTCCTCACCTCTGTAAATAGTTACCCCAGTTACCTCCAAGTTATCTTGTCCTTGTTCAATGTAAACTCAACTGTCATGTGACATTGCAGTATGTTTTGTTCAATTGTAAACCGCACTGATTTTAATAGCGCGGTATATAAGAAAAGTAAATAAATAAATAAAATAAATAAATAAACCTTCCAAGAAAGGAATTTCAAAATAGTGGTGGCTAAAGACTCAATAGGAGGCCTTAGAAACTGTGCTAAGACTACATTCAAGTCCCATGCCACTGGCGGAGGACTGATAGGTGGATTAGATAACAGACTCCGCATGAAGTGTGTGATGAAGAAGCCCCAATTTCCACTGTTAAAATACAAAACATGCAGCATGTCAGTGCAAAAGCTGACAGGAGAACAGACCAGGTGGATAGCTGTTGTCAGTGGCAATGACAACAAAGGCAGCCACGAGGTCTGGAGAAACGGGTAGTAAGAAGAAACGCCCTAATTCCCAATAGCACACACCTGGTAGAGAGGAGTATGCACAGCCCTTATAAGGATAGTGCAGGGAACACAAGGGGGAAGCATTACAAGGACGACACCTCCAAAGAGTTGCCAGGAGGAGAGGAATTGTCAGAGAGCTCAGATTTGGAACAAACCCTGAGAGGGAGAAACCTGGGACAAGGTGAGCACTGTAGGAAGAGAAGACAGCCTGTCTTACCTACAGCAGTTACCAGAGAGGAACCAGGAAGAGTCTCTCACTTCAGTATAGGAAGTGACTCAGAGTCTGAACCAGGAAGCGTTCAACCTCAGAGATACCCAGAATCCACTAGGAGGAAGCAGCTTGCTAGAGCCGAAGCCAGCTGGGCAGCTCCTGCTGATTGCAGAGACACGGCAGCATGGAACCTACGTCCTAACCAGAGGAACTGCAAGCCAGTAGCTAAAAAGTATGTAACAAGAAGCTGGGACTTGGGGAATGAAAGTGAGCCATTGAAAGTTAAAAGGAATAAAAGTGTTTGTAGAGTGAATGCAGAGCAGCCTTATACAGGAAGCCAGATGTGGGGGCAGGGCAGCTACTCCCAACCTAACTACTTGAATAGAGAGCATTCACAGCCGTCAGAAAAGCTTAGAGACTGGCCAGAAGACGTGTATATGTCAGAAGAGGAGCTGGCAGTAAGCTTTAAACCCCAAAAGAAGCCTTACAAGCTAAAGTCTGTTAGCAAGAGGGGACAGAGAGTTCCTCTATCCCAAACAGAAGATAGCAACAGAGAAACTTACCGTGAGGGCTTGCCAAGGGGAAATGTCCAAACATATTTCAACCAAGAGGGTTTGGAACGTGAGGAGGAACCCATGTTAGTGGACTCTCTCAGTGAATCCTCATCTATATCTGACCTAATGGACTGTACATTAGTCTCATCTGAAAGAATATCTCTGCGCTAGACAGAGCAAAAGCCTGTATGCTACAGTTTAAGTTCCTACCTTGAAGCAAGAAGTTATTGCTGTATGTCCTTTGTGTTTTTGCCAAAAGATTGGAATACTTTTGTTTCTGCTTGTGTTCTGTTCACTTGTTTATTAATCCACCCCGGGAGGGGAATAAATCCACATTTTGCTTTACCATTCGAGTCTGCACAACTATTTCTTCACCATCAGCAGCAAACTGCCCCCTGGTGGTGACATAAAGTGGCGTAGTTCTTCGGATTTTTCAAGTGGATGAAAAGCACAGCACCGAAGACACACATAGGATTTACCTTGCTGAAGGAGGAAAAGTTTGCCGCCGGAGAAAAAAAGAAAGAAAAAGCCGGAGCAGATTTTTTTTTCAAAATTCCTGACCTGGAGTGCAGCGAGCCTACAGCTTTCTCAACGCACGATCCTTCACCGTGCTGAGGTAAAGGTAGGAGGGCACGGGTGATTTGGATCTGAGAAAGGGGGAGCTGTGGTGTTAGGAGCAGCAAGAGGAATAGCTGAAAAAAAAAAAAAAAAAAAAAGTTACCTATAGTGGAAACACTTTGTTTGGTGCCGCACTTGGTGGGCTTGTCTTTTGTTTCTTCACAGGTGCGTAAAGATGGATCCCCAGCAAATGAAAGACTGGATGGAGGTCCAGTGGAAAGCACAAGGAGAACTGGCCCGGCAAAGCCAAGAGAGAATGATCCATGCAATGACTGAGCAGCAGCAGCCGCTATTAGAGTTGCTGGAGACTCTGATAAAGAAAACTGCTACCGCAGCCGAGGTTGAGTCTGCAGGACCGAGGGCGGTAGGACTACATGAATACAATGCTCTGTCATTGGGACAATTAAAGTCATACAATAGTTTTGATGACTTCGCTGAAGCGTTCGAGCGAATAGCAGCAGCGGCTAAATGGCCGACTGATCAGTGGGCAGTAAGATTCGCCATGACTTTGTCTGGCGAGGCGCTCGCCGCATACAAAACAATGCCCGTTGATCTGTCTTCCAGTTACCCCGACGTGAAGATAGCTATTAGAGATAGGCTGGGTTTAACGCCCATGCACTACAGAAGGCTCTTTAGAGAGGCCAAACTCCTGGATAAGGAAACGCCTAAAGCCTTGTTACAACGACTAAAAGGTCTAGCGACCAAATGGCTCGTTCCAGAAAGGGCGACGGTCGAGTCTTTATTTGATACCGTCCTCCTGGAACAGTATTTGGAAGCCATTCCACAAGAAATAAAGGCATTTATATTGCTACAAAAATGCAATTCTACGAATGACGCAGCCATCCTTACGGAGAACTATTTTGAGGCTGAATTAGCCAGTACCTCCGGAGGCGGTATTTTAAAAATGGCTGGCATTGATAGAATGCATGGTATGAGAAAGTCTTTTAAAAGCAATGCATATGGTGATACTGCATGTAATGTTAAGATGTCTGGTAACACTAGGGTGAAAATGATTCAAATGAAATGTTTTAACTGTGGCCAGCCTGGACATGGGTACAAAAAGTGTACTGAACGTAATGCTCTAGTAGTGGGAGGTCAGAACCCCCTAGAGAAGGGCATTCAGGTAGAGGTCCAGATTGAAGGGGTAAAAGCTTTGGCGCTCTTAGATTCTGGAGCTAGCCAAAGCATGGTTTCTCGTGAATTGTGGGAGACCATTACCGCCCGTAACCCTTTTTCACAAAAGCAAGCGAGGGACAAAATTAAAGTAAGATGTGTGCATGGTACGTCTGTATTTTACCCACGGTATGGAATGTCTGTGATAGGGATGAATACTCGGGAGAAGATACAGATGGCTGTAATTCCTCATCTCCCGTATGAGCTTGTTTTAGGCCGTGATTGGCCACCGTTCAACCGAGGTCTTAAAGAGAGCCTAGGTAAGAAAACTACTTTAGTTTCCACTAGATCCCAGGCCAAAGCCTCAGAGATAGGGGTAGGTTCCGCTGAGGAGGAAGAAACTCCAGAGGAAGAGGAAGGCCAGGGAGAGGAGCTAGTAGATATACTCCCCACACATGACGATCTAATAAACCTTCCTTCTAAGGAAAGAAAGGGAAGGGCAGAGAGACGTAGGGAGCAAAGAAATAGGTCCCAAGGGAGGGCAGAGCTGGTAGCAGGGGAAGATTTGCCCTGGGTCCCTGCTGAGTTAGTCCAGAAGTTCCCTTCCTTCCCAAAGGAGCAGAGGGCAGATCCGTCCCTAAAAAGAGCTTTTGAATTTGCTCAGGAGGGTAGAGCCATCTTGCCTAGATTTTTCCTAGAGGGTGAGCTGTTATACCGGGAAAGTACGGACCCGTATACAGGGGCCATCCGCAAGCAGGTAGTGGTGCCCGCAACCTTTAAGACAATAGTAATGCGATTGGCACACGACCACCCTGTGGGTAGCCACAAAGGCATACAAGGCACAATAGACCAAATACTGGCCCGCTTTTACTGGCCGGGCGTCTTTAAGGAGATCACCCGCTACTGCCAGTCTTGTCCCGCGTGCCAGAAGGTCACTGCCATAAAGCCGAAACCGGCGCCAATGATTAGTACACCCATTATTGCCACGCCAGTCCGACGCCTGGCTATGGACATCGTAGGACCCTTAGTTAGGACGCCAAGGGGCTTCCAATATCTATTGGTAATTGTAGACGTTGCCACTAGGTTTCCGTGGGCCATTCCGCTACGGAATATTTCTGCTAGGTCGATGTCCTTAGAAATAATAAAATTATTTTGCGAAATAGGTTTCCCACAAGAGGTCCTAACGGACCAAGGAAGCAACTTTACCTCAAAGTACTTGGCCTTAGTGTGGGATGCCTTTGGGATAAGGCACGTCCGGACCTCCGCCTATCACCCACAGTCGAACGGACTGGTGGAAAGGCTAAACCAGTCAATTAAACAGATGTTACGACGCGGACTGGAGGGACAGATGGGGGAGTGGGATAATTTACTTCCCTTTGTATTGTACGCTTGCCGAGAGCGTAGGCAGGCATCATTAGGGGCATCGCCCTACGAGCTATTATTTGGCCGAGCTCCAAGGGGGATCTTGGATATCCTGAGAGAGCAATGGAGCGAGCCGGAGGCAGAGGAAGTGGGGGTTCCCCAGTTTCTCAGGGATCTTAGGAACCGCCTAGAAAGGACTTCCCGGGTTTCCATGGAAAATTTACAGGCGAGCCAAAGCCGGCAAAAACGGTATTATGACCGGAGGTCCAAAGAACGGCAATTAAGCATAGGAGACAAGGTATTGGTCCTAGTGCCCGCTGTAGGTCCAAAATTTGAATCTAGGTGGAAGGGACCCTGCAAAGTGGTAGCTAGAGTAGGCCCAGTCTCCTATAAAGTTGAGCACGAAGGGGGGCGTCAACAGGTATACCACTTGAATTTATTAAAACCTTGGCAGGAACGATCGGCGTCAGTACAGCTGGTCAAAAGAGAGAGGCGAAGGGTTAGTCACCTTCAGCTTACGTGCTGTCAGACGGAAACGTCAGCAACACGTAAGGTTTTAAGGGGGGGGATATGTGATGAAGAAGCCCCAATTTCCACTGTTAAAATACAAAACATGCAGCATGTCAGTGCAAAAGCTGACAGGAGAACAGACCAGGTGGATAGCTGTTGTCAGTGGCAACGACAACAAAGGCAGCCACGAGGTCTGGAGAAACGTGTAGTAAGAAGAAACGCCCTAATTCCCAATAGCACACACCTGGTAGAGAGTAGTATGCACAGCCCTTATAAGGATAGTGCAGGGAACACAAGGGGGAAGCATTACAAGGACGACACCTCCAAAGAGTTGCCAGGAGGAGAGGAATTGTCAGAGAGCTCAGATTTGGAACAAACCCTGAGAGGGAGAAACCTGGGACAAGGTGAGCACTGTAGGAAGAGAAGACAGCCTGTCTTACCTACAGCAGTTACCAGAGAGGAACCAGGAAGAGTCTCTCACTTCAGTATAGGAAGTGACTCAGAGTCTGAACCAGGAAGCGTTCAACCTCAGAGATACCCAGAATCCACTAGAAGGAAGCAGCTTGCTAGAGCCGAAGCCAGCTGGGCAGCTCCTGCTGATTGCAGAGACACGGCAGCATGGAACCTACGTCCTAACCAGAGGAACTGCAAGCCAGTAGCTAAAAAGTATGTAACAAGAAGCTGGGACTTGGGGAATGAAAGTGAGCCATTGAAAGTTAAAAGGAATAAAAGTGTTTGTAGAGTGAATGCAGAGCAGCCTTATACAGGAAGCCAGAGGTGGGGGCAGGGCAGCTACTCCCAACCTAACTACTTGAATAGAGAGCATTCACAGCCGTCAGAAAAGCTTAGAGACTGGCCAGAAGACGTGTATATGTCAGAAGAGGAGCTGGCAGTAAGCTTTAAACCCCAAAAGAAGCCTTACAAGCTAAAGTCTGTTAGCAAGAGGGGACAGAGAGTTCCTCTATCCCAAACAGAAGATAGCAACAGAGAAACTTACCGTGAGGACTTGCCAAGGGGAAATGTCCAAACATATTTCAACCAAGAGGGTTTGGAACGTGAGGAGGAACCCATGTTAGTGGACTCTCTCAGTGAATCCTCATCTATATCTGACCTAATGGACTGTACATTAGTCTCATCTGAAAGAATATCTCTGCGCTAGACAGAGCAAAAGCCTGTATGCTACAGTTTAAGTTCCTACCTTGAAGCAAGAAGTTATTGCTGTATGTCCTTTGTGTTTTTGCCAAAAGATTGGAATACTTTTGTTTCTGCTTGTGTTCTGTTCACTTGTTTATTAATCCACCCCGGGAGGGGAATAAATCCACATTTTGCTTTACCATTCGAGTCTGCACAACTATTTCTTCACCATCAGCAGCAAACTGCCCCCTGGTGGTGACAAGTGTTCCACCAAAGAGTGTGATGAAATAGGTAGCCTGTCCACTGGCTGGCCGCAATGGCCCTAAGGTGAACTCGGACTGAGTTAGTATTAAGTCTTGTGGTGGATAAGTGAAGGAGATACTGTAGAAGCAAATCCACCAGACAGGAAGAAGGATTAATATGTTCGGAGAACACCAGAAGGTGAACCGCCACCACCTGAAGGCATAAGAAGGTCTCATGGACAGCTTGCGTGATGCCAGCAAATTATCCTTTACCTGTTGAGGAAGGTCAAGGTTATCCAAATCTATGCTTTCAGCAGTCAAGCCATGAGTCAGAGGGCCTATGGGTTGGGATGGAGGAGCATTCCATGCTCCTGAGAGAGGAGGTGGGGCGCATGCCCCAAGCTGAAGGGTGGAGTAGAAACTATGGCTGGCGGGGGCAGTAAGGGGCTATTAGGATCACGGAGCCCCTGTCGATCTGCAACTTGAACAGAGTCTTGGATATTAAGGGGGTAGGTTGTAATGCATAAAGCAGGTCCCTAACCCAATGAAGAAGGAAGCCATCCAGTGCCTGACTGCGTCGAGAAGGAAGCCTTGAGCAAAACAACGCTAGTTGTGAATTCTCCTATGTGGCAAACAGATATTGGGGGTCTCCCACAGGTGGAAGATCCAGGAAGCCATGTCCTGATTCAGAGTCCACTCATGTGGATGAAGAATATGGCTGAGCCTGTCTGCTAGGAGGTTGAGTTGACCGGGGAGATACACCACCCTGAGATGGATGCGGTATGCAATGGAGAAGAACCAGAGGCAAAGGGCTTTTTGGCAGAGGGGATATGAACCTGTTTGGCCCCGCTTGTTCACATAGAATATCACTACCTGATTGTTTGTCTGGACTAAGACCTATTTGCCCAAAAGTTGTGGTTGAAAAACCCGAAGGGCATTTGTGAGAGCACGAAGCTCAAGAAGATTGATCTGCATCTGAGACTCTTATTGTGTCCATTGCCCTTGAGTAGTGAGACTGTCCAGACGTTCCCCCCCCCCCACCCGAGTTGGATGCATTCATCATTATTTATTGTATTTATTTAACAGGTTTTCTATTCTGCTTTATCCTATGGTCAAGGTGGTTTTTCGCTAAGGTGCACTGAGGTGGAGGCATCTGAAAAGGTGACCATCCAAGTACATTTTGAGGGGTGCACCACCACTGAAGGGAGTTGACCAGAGGGGGTGTGATACAAACTTTGTTGGAGAGATACCCGGTTACCTGACTCCATTGAGACAAATGTGTCCATTGAGCCTGTCGCATGTGTAGCTGGACATATAGAACAACATGGACCGTAGAGGTCATGTGACCCAGAAGGCGCAGCATCTATTGAGAGGTGACGACTGTACTGCTTCTTACAGTGTTGGCCAGATGGACAGAGCTATCCTGTGGGAGGAAAGCTCGGGTCTGACGAGTGTCTAGAAGCATTCCGATGAATTCAAGCTGCTATGATGGCACCAGGTAAGATTTTGGAAAGTTTAAAACAAACTCCAGATTTTGAAGCACCGTGATGGTGCAATGAAGAGATAGCTTAACCTCTTCTGGGGATTCTCTCCTTATTAACCAGTCATCTAAGTAGGGGAAGACAAAGATTCCCAAAGTATGAAGATAGCAGGGTCGGCTCAAGGCAATCTGCTGCCTGAGGCAAGGGATGAGATGATGCCCCTCCCCCCCAGAGCAGAGGTGGGGGAGGCTTTCTCAAAACTCCAGTCAGGGACTGAACCAAACCAAAAAGCCGATTAGATAATGTGGAGGAAATGCAAGATGTTTGCACACCAAGGAACTAAAAGAAAAAGCAAGAACCATAGCACTGTTTATAACACTAAGGGGCTTGTTTACAAAGCTGCGGTAGTGGTTCACGATCGTTATCAATGGGGCCGCAGCTCCGATAACGATCGCGAACTGCCACCGCGGCTTTGTAAACAAGCCCATAAGTTATTTTGTTGTTACAAACTGCGTTATGGTTCTTGCTTTTTCTTTTTGAACATATATTTTGCATCCACAGAACCCTCCTCCCTCAACAATGGGTACAGAGCAGAACTAGGACATTCAACCACAGAACTCAATATCTTAAAAAAAAAATGATTCCAATCATCTCACTAACAACAACAAACATTATCCAGTACCAGGCATATTGTGAACTAATACAAAACCCTACAACAGTCACCGAGGATCTGTAGAGCAAACCTACCATACAAACAAAGTAGGAGGACACGGACCCACCATGGAAGGAACTTTAAGAGGTGTGACCTGACACGTGTTTCTGCCGGGGACCTTCCTCAGGGGTACAATACCTCTAATAAACATAAAAGACAATAAACAAACAATACTAGATAAAACATACACAGATAATAAAACCATAATAAATAAAATCAAATTAAATGCAACCAGAGGAAATAAAATCAATCAATTATAAATTATATACAAATAAAAGACAGAGGGGTATATTAGCTAATACATCAATCATATCTGGATAAAGGTATGTTCAGAAATCAGGAATGCCAATGACCAGGTGAAACTACACATGAACAATTCATTATTCACCAGTGAGAGATATTGCAAGATTCCAAAGTAAAAAAAATAAAAAGTAAAAAGTAAAATTATTATGTAAAAAATGCACACTTACCAACTGCTCTCTAAAACTATAAAAACTGGAGGGACATTTCCGGTAAAAATATAAGCAATGAATTTTAAAACAAAGGCAAAAAACAATAAATAATGAAATGTAACTTGTCAATATCAGGGAGTAAACAGTAGCAGAAGCCACAGGGGGACACTGGAACACCAAGGGCAGAGCACCATTAAAAACTAAAAAAAATCAACTAGCACACTAAAATGGATAGGCATATGGTGTACCCATCATCCCATGGAGGGCACAGAGAATGCAAAAACAAATTAAAATTAAACAAAAATGATAACTTAATATTTTATCAATATTGGGTGATAACCAGTAGTAGAAGAGATGGAGGGATACTGACGCCAAGAGAGAGCCCCATAGAAACTAAACCAAATGGACTAATATACTAAATTAAATTGGATTATAGTATGCAAAGCATCATACAGGGGGGGGGGGGAGAGAAACAAAATGATTCAATGCCTTATTGCTACTGAGATTGATGGGCAGCCTAAGGTGGATAAGAAGGTAATACCTCTTCGTTTTAGAAAAAAAAAAAGACTTCTTGACATTGGTCTTCTTTATTGAGGGTTCAGAAGTCTTTCTGGAGAGTCTCTTGAGGGTGAGGTCATCAGCCTCAAGCTCACCAGCCCTTTCCAAAGAGTTTACTCCAGAACAAGGAATATTGGCTAATTTATCTTGAACCCATTACTCAAGGTCCGAGGCCTGGAGCCAGGCCATCCTGTGAGCATCAATGCAGATTACTGAGGCTCTTCTGGAAGACTCAAAGGCATTGATAGATGCTCTTGTAAGGAACTTGGATGTATTCTAATTTGTTTAACTAAAGTCAGGAATGCATCTCGTTTGTCACCAGGAAGGAGAAGAGCACCATGGAGTGGTGTGGTAACTGAGGCTTCTGAAACCCAGGAGATGGCGGTACTTGGTACATGGTATCAAGCCATTTGCTGATAGGTGGAACTGTTAACGGGACCTTCCACATGCATAACATTAGGATCTATAGGATTTGATGCACCAGTATCGTGGCCACCTCCTTGGATGCCAAGGGGTATTGAAGGATTTCTAATTGGTTCTGTCTCCAATGTCACAATGATCTGGAAACCTGTTGCCATGTCCCTAATGAAGTCCTGAAAGGACATGTCCTCTGGTAGGGATTGACGCCATTCACCAGGAGAGGAATGGTCAGAAGTGATATCCCGGGTGGCCCTGGAAACCTCCGATGTGTCCCCGGAATCAGAAGAGGAAGAATCTGATTCAAAAAGGAAGTCAAAGTATCGACGATCCCATGCCAATGTTGAGGCTCAATGCTGATGCGCATGGTGAGCTGTATCAGTACCAGGAAATGAGTTGATGATGCCAGTCATTTCCAACTGTGGCATTGGAGAGAGAGAAGATCTCCTGAAAAAGACTAGCGAATTGGCATGGGACTAAGAGGTAGCAGCCTAGAAGAGAGAATTGGTGTCTGCGTCGCTTGAGCTTTCGATACAACGTGTACCGAGGCTGCCAGGAGTGCTGCCAAGCTCCTCTCGATAGCGAGGATATGCTTATCAAAGGAGGAAGAATGAAGCTTGGGTAGAATCATATATGGGGCTTCGGGCCAACGTTCTCGAGCATGGTAGCAGTAGCTCTCCGGAGGTTGAGGCCTCAGGAGTATCCTCGAGCCCCTGTGATGCTTTGGAGGGTTGGTCCTCCCACCGGGGCTGTTTGGCAGGCTGATCAGCATCAGATGTACCCTTTGATGCATCTCAATGTAGGGACTTACCTCAATGCTCGGTATTGGACTTCAATGTCGATGCTTTAGTCCAAGCCCTTCCTGACCCCTCCACAGAGCCCTACTCTCTCCTGTTGAATCTCAATATTTGCAGCGGAAACAAAGAAACCATAGTTGACATGTAGCTTCTAACAATGTTGAACACAGGTGGGTCATTCCTTACCGTGTTTAGCGGGGATGGACGTCTGGTCTGGGGCCGATTCAAGTAACAGAGCTCCCCACACGTAAAGGGGAGATGTGCAGGGAGCTCTGTAGGGGGATGGGAGGGGGCAGGCAGGAGGAGGAGTGAAGGCTGATTGGAAGCGGGGCCCCCAACCCAGATGTACAGTGGAGTGGAGGAGTGGCCTAGTGGTTGGGGCAAGGTATTTCAGGCCGGAAGGTCAGGGGTTCAAATCCCACTAGAAGACAGCAACCTTGGGCCGGAAGGACTGGGGTTTCTAGTCCCACAGGTGCTCCATGTGGTCTTGGGCAAGCCACTTAACCCTCCATAGCCCATGTTCCCTGTAAAATAGTTATCTCCAAGTTTTAATGCCCTGTTCAATGTAATTTCAGTTTGTTCAATGTAAACCACACTGATGCAGAATAGCGCGGTATATAAGAGAATATAAATAAATAACAGGGCCGGTTCCGGTGACAACCCTGTATGTCTGGGCTTGGTGCCTTAGACAGGGGACTTATTCCACCTCAGAGGTGGAATAAATCCCCCCCCCCCCCCTGATGGTGGCACATGACTATGCTGGCACCCCACACTGAGGTGAGCAGGGGAGAGGGTTCCCTGCAGCCCAATCCTGGCCTCAGAGGGGCCGATCAGGGGTCAGGCTTCAGGGAAGCAGGCAGTTTGATGGTTGCAGCTGATCGTGGCTCCTGCATGGAGCCATGGTGGCATGGCAACAGGACACCATGGCACTGTGACTCCATGCAGGAGCCTAACTGGGCTAGCTGTGGAAGTTCCTGTCTGTCCGGAGGCAAGGAATTGGTCACATCTGGGACTTCCAGGCCCTATGACCCGATTCTGCTCCTGAAGGACTACCTAGCTCTCATGGGATCAGAATCGGGTGCATATCCAGGCCATCCAAATTTCTGGACATCCGGACGGCCTGGACATGCCCCGTCAGAACTGACGTCAGAGCTTCCACATCTACCACCTCTCTGCCTTCCCCCAACACACAGCCACCCATTTTGAAGGATACAACCTCCAGTGGAAACATCAGGGGCAGTGAAAGGCTTTTCGTCTTTGAGGGGGCCCAAGTACTGCCCCAAGCACCACCCTAACTCAACCCCAAGTTCCAGCCTGTGGGCAGAGACCCTTCCTGTTCTACCTGTGGGGATCCAATATCCCACGGGCAGACAGGAAGTGTCTTTGCCACAATCGCTGCTTCTCTATGTCTTCTGTCTGCAAGGGATGGGATCCCCATGGGCAGCCTACTGCCTGTTGGAAAGACTCTTCCTGTCTGCCCACAGGAGACTGGATCCCCATGGACAGAACAGGAAAGGTCTTTACCGTGATTGCGGCTAGCAGGCTGCCCACTGGGATCCCATCCCCTGCGGGCAGAAGTAGAGAAGTCGTGATTGCAGCAAAGATCCTTCTTGTCTGCCCAGAGGGATCCAATCTCCCGTGGACAGACAGAAGGGACTTTGCTGAGATCGTGGCTTCTCTTCTGCTAATGGGGAATGGGATCCCCATGGGCAGCCTGCCGTCTGCCATGCTGCAATTTTTGGAAAGGCCATGGGCCTGTGTGGCCCACCCCTTTCTGACCCCATGGGATACATGCAGGTGAGGCACATAAAAGTGACAAACTAGCCCGTAACAGAGTGCACTTCTCAAAGATGTGAGTCTCTGCCAGCTAGCTTGGATGCTA
Source organism: Ichthyophis bannanicus (assembly GCA_033557465.1). Taxonomy (NCBI): domain Eukaryota; kingdom Metazoa; phylum Chordata; class Amphibia; order Gymnophiona; family Ichthyophiidae; genus Ichthyophis; species Ichthyophis bannanicus. The sequence goes on along the minus strand of CM066036.1, from coordinate 726,573,056 downwards.
CTTAGGCTGTAGAATATTATCCCAATTGCCATCCATGAACTGGCTTTTTCTTATTCAAAAACATGTGGTTTACCTAGACAAAATTTCCCTGTTGCTAAAATGAGCATTGTATACTTTTATATCCCATACAATTTACCAATTGTGGCTTATTTCCAAAGGAAAGACATGTAAAATGGGGAAGTGCAGGTCACAACCATATACACATTTATAAAAGAGGAAGATGAACAATGATGGGCACATTTTACAAACACTATGAGTTGCACTGCCTCTGACAAGTCATGCCACCCAAATGCAAGAAGCTCGTTAGAAAGGACAACTTCTGCCAGAGAGAGGTAGAACTCATGTTGTAGGAGGTCCTCAAGCACCAGGGAGTGTTCCCGGGCCATGCTGATGACCATATAAGCACCTATAAGAAACAGAAACTCTGTATGAGCATCTATGCAAGTGGAGGGAAATAAAAAAAAAGGAAGACCAAGGTGACAGTCATAGAGCAAGGACTGTTTGACCAGCCTCAGCCCCTCAGTGACCTGGAGCAACAGGTGGCCCAGATGATGGGCGATGAGGCCTAGAGAGGAGGTGTTAACCTGGACACCTAAAGTGTTTCCCAGGAATACAATATGTTTGTGCAGCACACATTCGTACAAGTGTCAGAACAGTAGGTGTGTGCTCTGTCACCTCATGTTGCTACCTACCCTCTACCTTATTCCAATGTGTGGGCATTTAATCACCTAGCACCGTAACCTCACAGATCTCACTCATTGCAGATATGTGTGCCTCATGCCTTGCCAGTGATGCATGCAGCAGAGGAGATCTGGGTCACAGTCCCCAATGGTATATGAGAAGCATGATGATATTCTGTCCACTCTCTAAAGCTGTAATGCTGCAATGGGGAGGCTGATGATCTGAAATACTGCATAGTGGGTACACCCCTAAACAAAGACATGGGGAGGGGTGACCTGCATGTAGCGGCAGATGTGCCTACTCTTGCCACCCTGCTGGGCAGACTAGATGGGCCATGCTGGTCTTCATCTGCCGTCATATACTATGTTACTAAATTAAAGCATGGAGAACAGAAAACAGATGAAATAAACTGATGTGCAAGGAATGATAAATAAAGGATGAAGATGAGAATAAAAGAGCAAGAAATACAAATATTTGAAAACATTTTATTGAAAAAAATGCTATATAAGAAAGAAAAACTGGCAGACCAGAAGTACCAAGCAGTGGTGGTCTTAGGATGGTTCAGGTACAAGACAAGAGATTCCTTTGGGACCATCTAGAAGCTTAAATTATATGACTTCTGAGCAAGTTGGCTATTTATTTGAATTACACTTTACCTTAACCATAAAGCTGCAATGATATTGAGTCATTATTATTACTTGATGGCAAATACATCCACTGCTTTATTTATTTATTTAGACAGTTTTGTATACCACCTTATCCTTCAATCAAAGTGGTCACAACACAATTGGGGGATACATTTTAACACGAGGGGATGTGAGACACATACACTAATACTTACAGGGAACATGGGCAATAGAGGGTTAAGTGGCTTGCCCAAGACCACAAGGAGCACCCGTGGGACTAAAAACCCCAGTCCTTCCAGCCCAAAGTTGCTGTCCTCTAGTAGGATTTGAACCACCAACATTCTGGCCTGTGGTACCTTGCCCCAACCACTAGGCCACTCCTCCCACTAGGCCACTTTGCCAAATCTCCATCTAAAAGTGAGGGCCCCTGGCAGCTGCCTGTTTTGTCACTCTCTAATGCCATCAGTGGCACTGGAGTTAGTGGGCACTGGAAAATATGAAGTGTGTTTTGCTTTCTTGGGTGCTCTAGCATGTACTTGGTATATTCAATGCCGATTTTCTATTTTTAAGGTACTATATGACATTTTATAGGAAACCGTGATTGTCTGATTAGATCAGTGGCATATAACTTTGGTAGCTGTAATAGCATATGTTGTGGAAATGGAGTGTTTTGTCAGGCTCCAAAATGTCCAGAAATAAAAAAGTAGAAATGTTTTTGCTTTTAGTTTAGTGATTTGAATTTGGCACTTTTGGGAATTTGAATGTGCAGTATATTTTTTATCTTTATTTTCTGCATAGTGTCAAAGGAAATCCATTTCTGCTTCTAGCAGTACATTGAATACAGAGTCTGCCTTCTTGGGGTATGCATTTCTGTACCTAGTTCTGTTTCAATTATGCTGTATTTGGTGAGGATCTGTCCGTGTTTTACATGTATGACTGGTGAGAGATTCTCATGGCATTTCAGTTTCTAAGAACATAAGATATGCCATACTGGGTCAGACCAAGGTCCATCAAGCCCAGTATCCTGTTTCCAACAGTGGCCAATCTAGGTCGTATGTACCTAGCATTGATATCCTGGGTCCTTTCTTAATAATGGTTTATGGACTTTTCCTCCAGGAACTTGTCCAAACCTTTTTTAAACCCAGCTACACTAACAGCCTTTACTACATCCTCAGGTAACAAATTCCAGAGTTTGATTACACGTTGAGTGAAAAAATATTTTCTTTTATTAGTCTTAAATAGTTTACCCTGTAGCTTCATTGCATGTCCCCTAGTCTTTCTATATTCTGATAAAGTAAACAATCGATCTACGTTTACCCGTTCCACTCCGTTCATTAATTTATAGACTTCTATCATATCTCCCCTCAGCCGTCTTTTTTCCAGGTTAAAGAGCCCTAACATTTTTAGCCTTTCTTCATAGGAGTATCCTTCCATTCCCTTTACCATTTTGGTGGCTCTTCTCTGAACCTTTTCTAATAACGCTATATCCTTTTTAAGATACGGCGACCAGAATTGCACACAATATTCAAGGTGCGGTCTCACCATGGAACGGTATAGAGGCATTATAATATCTTTTGTTTTATTTTCCATTCCTTTCCTTATGATACCTAGCATTCTATTTGCTCCTCTTGGCTGCCGCTGCACACTGGGCCGAGGGTTTTAACATGTTATCCACAATGACGCCTAAATCTTTTTCCTAGGTGGTAGTTCCTAATGTGGAACCTTGCATCGTGTAACCATAGTTTGGGTTGTTCTTCCCTAGGTGCATAACTTTGCACTTGTCCACATTAAATTCAATCTGCCATTTTGTTGCCCAGTCTTCCAATTTATCAAGATCCTCTTGCAATTTTCCACAATCCTCTTGGGTTTTAACAACTTTAAATAGTTTTGTGTCATCTGCAGATTTGATAACCTCACTCGTTATTCCACTTTCCAGGTCATTTATGAATATGTCAAAAAGCAGCGGACCCAGCACACATCCCTGGGGTACACCACTATTCACCTTTCTCAATTGGGAAAATTGGCCATTTAGCCCAACCCTCTGCTTTCTATCTTTTAACCAGTTCTTGATCCACAGTAGTACACTGCCTCCTATCCCATGACTCTTTAGTTTTGCCAAAAGTCTCTGATGAGGGACCTTGTCAAAGGCTTTCTGAAAGTCAAGATACACAATATCAACTGACTGACCTTTGTCCACCTGTTTATTCACACTTTCAAAAAAACATAATAGATTAGTAAGACAAGATCTTCCTTGTCTAAGCCATGTTGGCTGTCTCCCATTAGGCCATGAGTATCTACATGCTGAGTAATTTTATTCTTTATGATGGTTTCTACCATTTTTCCGGGTACTGACGTGAGGCTCACCGGTCTGTAGTTTCCCGGATCACCCCTGGAACCCTTTTTAAAAATTGGTGTTACATTGGCGATCCTCCAATCTTCAGGTATTAGAGATGATTTTAATGATAGTTCACAGATTACTAATAGCAGGTCTGCAATCTCATATTTCAGTTCTTTCAACACCCTTAGATGTATACCATTCGGCCCAGGTGATTTGCTACTCTTCAATTTATCTAATAGTTGTAATACATCTTCCCGATGTATTGATATTTCCTTCAATTCTTCCGCACCTTTAAATACCACTTCAGTCATGGGTAACATCCCTACATCTTCCTCAGTAAAGACCGAAGCAAAGAATTCATTCAGTCTCTCCGCTATCTCCTTGTCGCCTCTTAGTGCCCCTTTAACTCCTCTATCATCTAATGGTCCAACCGACTCTCTCACAGGTTTTTTGCTACGGATGTACTTGAAAAAATCTTTATTTCGTGTTTTTGCTTCCGCAGCAAGCTTCTTCTCAAATTCTCCCTTTGCCTTCTTTATCAATGCCTTGCATTTGAGCTGCCAGTGCTTGTGCTGTTTCCAGGTTTCTTCGTTTGGCTCTTTTTTCCATTTCCTGAAAGATGCTTTTTTGGCAACAGCAGCCTCTCTGACCTCACCTTTAAACCATGCTGGCAGTTTTTTGGACTTCCTTCCACTTTTCTTAAAGCATGGAATACAGCTGGTCTGGGCTTCCAAGATAGTATTTTTCAACAACACCCAAGCTTGATGTAAGTCTTTAACCTTTGCAACTGCTCCTTTTAGTTTTTTCTTAACGGTAGTACTGTGGATTTACTTACTGTCCCTCCTCCACTAATTAAATCAAAGGCGATCATGCTATGATCACTATTGCCAAGTGGCCCCAACACCCTTATCTCTTGCACTAGATCTGGTGTTCCACTAAGGAATAGGTCTAATATGGCTTCCCCTCTGGTCGGTTCATGAACCAGCTGCTCCAAGAAGCAGTCATTTATGTCATCTAGGAACTTTATCTCCCTAGCATGTCCTGCCGTGACACTGACCCAGTCGATACCGGGGTAATTGAAATCACCCATTATTATTACCGCTCTGTAACATTTGTTAGCTTCCTTGATTTGTTTGAGCATTTCATCGTTCATTCTGGCCAGGCGGTCGATAGTACACCCCCACTGCCATCGCCTTCCCCTTTTTACATGGAATTTCAATCCATAGAGATTCTACATTAAATTTTGTTTCCTGCAAAACTTTAATCCTTTCTGACTCAATGCCCTCTCTAACATAGAGCGCAACCCCTCCACCAATTTGATCAGCTCTATCATTACGATATAGTTTGTACCCAGGTATCACAGTGTCCCACTGGTTGTCCTCCTTCCACCATGTCTCTGATATTCCAATCATATCTAATCTCTCATTTAGTGCTATATATTCTAACTCTCCCATCTTATTTTTTAGATGTCTAGCATTTGCATACAAGCATTTTAGAGACTTTTTTATTCATATTAATTTGGCTAATGGTAGAAATGGGTAATTTGGGATCTTTAAGCTCTGTCTGCTCCATACTCAAGGGCATTTGGGCTACTTTACTCTTTTTTGGAACCTCTCTGCTTTTGGTAGTATCCTTCAAGGATACACTCTTCCGAATCATCGGCTCTTGGGCGACTGTCGGCTTTCCCCTATTATCTAGTTTAAAAGCAGCTCTATCTCCTTTTTAAAGGTTAATGCCAGCAGCCTGGTTCCATCCCGGTTAAGGTGAAGCCCATCCCTTCGGAAGAGCGCCTCCTTTCCCCAGAATGTACCCCAGTTCCTAACAAATCCAAACCCCTCATCTCTGCACCATTGTCTCATCCATGCATTGAGACTCCGGAGCTCTGCTTGCCTTTTGGGTCCTGCACGTGGAACGGGAAGCATTTCAGAGAACGCTACCCTGGAAGTTCTGGATTTCAACTTCCTACCTAAAAGCCTAAATTTTGCTTCCAGAACCTCCCTACCACATTTTCCTATGTCATTGGTACCGACATGTACCAAGACAGCAGACTCCTCCCCAGCACTATCTAAGACCTTATCTTGGTGGCGCATGAGGTCCACTACCTTCGCACCAGGCAGGCATGTTACCAGTCGATCCTCACATCCACCAGCCACCCAGCTATCTACATGCCTAATGATCGAATCACCAACTATAACGGCTATCCTAACCCTTCCCTCATGGGCACATGTCCCTGGAGAAACGTCCTCGGTGCGAGAGGGTTTTACATCACCTGGAGGACAGGTGCTAGTTACAGGATCACTTCCTGCCACACCAGGGTGATGCTCTCCTGTCACGTGACCTCTCTCCTCCATGGCAACAGGGATGCTGCCAGACTGGAGGTGGGACTTCAGGACTATATCCCTGTAGGTCTCGTCTATGTACCTCTCTGTCTTTCTTATGTTTTCCAAGTCTGCTGCTCTAGCCTCTAGAGAACGGACTCGTTCCCTGAGAGCAAAGAGCTCCTTGCACCTAGTGCACACGTAAAACCTCTCACCAACTGGGAGAAAATCATACATGTGACACTCAGTGCAAAAGAATGGAAAGCCCCCATCTCGCTGCTGGACTACTGTCTGCATCTTAGTTTTAATTTTGTGTTTAGATCTTAAGGGAGGGAGGGAAATAACACTTATTAAAAGTGGGCTGTTACACTGTACCCTGTCCTGTGCTGCTGAGGTAAGCTATATTCTTATTTGATTTAAATTATAGCTCTTTGCTGCTGCTAGGCTCTAACTTATTATGAAATTTAAACTACAGCTCTCTGCTGGGTTCCAAATTTAACCAGAAAGCTCTCTTCTGTGTTTTAAGTTTAAACTAAAAGTACTTTGCTGATACTAGGCCCTGAGTGACTATTATATTAAAACTACAAGCTCTCTGCTGGGTATGAAATGTAACCAGAAAGTTCTCTTCTGTGTTTTAAATTTAAACTTAAACTGCTGCTACTAGGCCCTGACTGATTGAACAAAAAATAGTGGGTTCGCAGATTAAATAGCTTTAATAGAAAGAATTCCCTTCAGAAAATTCCCAGAAGTATATACTCACAATTGCAGATCTCTCTCCAGAAGTAAAAGTCCCCTGTTCTAGTCCTTCTGTTGCTCTGTAACTACTGTTGAGGGAGTTTTGGTGAATGCTAGGTATAATTACAGAACTGAATCTATAGGGTTTAATACTGAGGTTGAGTCTTATCCAGTATTTTAATTATTTCTGCCGTAGGGCTGGTACAAGTCATCGCACTTTAAATTAAGGCACATTTTTGGCTATTTGTGCTGGCATTTTATAAAAAAAATGAAGGCACTTATTTTTCTTTATAAAATCGACTTGGTTTGGCTGTCTTAACCTAGGTGCCTGGTTATGAAATTATCCTCTTAATGCTTCATGGCATTTTTATCGTGGATGTTTGTCATTTTTAGAATGTCACATCATATTAAACTTTGAGAAACAGACATACCCATATAGTAAACATTTAAAAATGACTGTCCTTTGGAAGGTGATTCGGTACTTATCAGATGCATAATTTGAGAGAGGGGCAATCTGAGAAAAAAAGGGAGCCCATCCACAAATATTTGCTTACTGCCCTTTACCTGTTTAAAGTGGCCCTGTGACCAAGGGGTAAAAAGTGTTCTCAGAGTGGATAATGTAATAGCATAAAAAATAAATTAGTTTTCCCTCAGTCTTTACTAAGGAAAATGTTGGGGGTCATACCCACACTGGAAATATTCTTTGATGGAGATGATTTAAAGTAACTAAAACAAATCAATGATAAAAATAGAAACGGCAACAGAGCAAACTGACAAGCTATAGAGTAAGAACATGGATGAACATTCACCTTAGCATTCTGAGAGAATTCAAACACGAAATCACAAGCTTGTTGTTTTCTAGTAACCTATCATTTAAAACAGACACAATATTTGAGACTTGAAAGTGACATATGTGAAGGACATATAAGGCGTCTACTTTTCTTTATAGAATACTAGTGTAGGAGCCAAACATACCAAACATATGTGTTAATCTAAGGCACAGTCATTATCCCAGCCATAGAGCAAGTGCAAATGGACTACACTTAGATTTTTGAAGAACATACACCGGGGTTGGGATATTCAGCAGCCCATTATAAAATTGCCCTTTTTATGTCAGTTTTTAAAAAGCTTCCAGGTGTAATCCAGGAAACTGTAGCTCGGTGAGTCTGATGTTCCAGGGAAAATGGTAAAAGCTAGTCTAAAAAACAAATTTTCTGATAATTAAATGCTCTTTAGGACAATAATGGAACATCCCAAGGAACTGTACTGGGACCTGTGCTATTTAATATATTAATAAATGATTTGGTCAATGTGATCGAGTTGCAGATGACACAAAATTATTCAAGTCTTTAAGACAGAAGAGGATTGTGAGGAGCTGCAGAAAGATCTTGCGATACTAGAAGAAGGATATCTAATGGCAGATGACATTTAGAAGCCTGTATACTATTAGAACACTATTAGAACCCACCGTATCTGTTACTATGCTGGCATGGCATCACATGTTAATTTGCATACAAAGGGGGTCATTTTCAAAGTCGTGGTCATGATCTGGAAATCTGAAGACATGCACGTACACATCCAAATCACGGAGACATCTGCAGAGCCATTTTACAATTGGCTTTTAAAGACATCACCAGTGTGAGGACGTCCAAGTAGGTAGGGGGTGTGGTGAAAGCATATCTGGGGAGTTGCAATGGAATTACACATTACCATTCTATTTCAGGAATGTCCATGTTTAGACCTACTCCACACACAAAGTGGCATCAGGAAAATGTTTATTTCAACCTTAAAACATCCAGAGAGTTGAATAACTAGCATAAGATCACAAAGGACCACAGTAGGATTTGAAACCTGGCTATCCTGCTCTTAACCCACTATTCGGAGCATTATGCTATTCTCAGTCTGAAATACTTTTCTGGGGATGTCTATGTAGAGACCCCCACAGACATCCATATGGGGCATGTCCACATTTGTGAAATCATGCCTGAACTTGCACGTGCCTGCCTTTTTTTAAGACATTCTGACTTTGATGCCCCAGATTGCACTTGGATGTCCTTTGTAAAATGTGCCTTAAACTGCATGATGCATTATGGAACGAACACAGGACAGGCTATGGGTAGAGAATGGCAGTAGTCTACACATTGAGTTAGCACATGGTATTTTAGAGTGTGTTGTCATTTGTGCAGGGTCATTTACCACCTCCTCAAGAGGCAGAGTAACAGCTTTTCTGTGTGGTAATTTCAGGGGAGATAATGGGAATGCCACCAATAGTGCATAGTTAAAGCACAAAAAGTTCAAAACTGTAACAAATGTTACCAAACAGTCCCCCCTTAATATAGAAAAATGCAAAGCAATGCATATAGGGAAAAATAACCTCAACTATCATACACAACGATGGGTTCCATGTTAGGAGTCACCAACCAAGAAAAGATGATAAATTCATTGTGCATAATACATTGATTTTCAGCCCAGTGTGCAATGGCTGCCAAAAAAAAAGAATACTAGGGATTATTTGAAAAGAAATGGAGAACAAAACTGATAATATTATGCCTCTGTGGTACATTAAGAACATTATGTGAAATCCTTGTTACCCCATTTCAGAAAAGATATTTGTAAAAGCAAAAAAAGTTAAGAGAATGGCAACAGAATGAAATAGGGGATGGAACATGCCTATGAAGACAAGATAAACAGGCAAGGGCTCTTGAAAACAAGATGACTGAGATGGGATATTGTAGAAGTTTAGAAAATCATGAATGGGGTGAAAGAGTTAAAGAGTGGATGATTATTTGATTTTTCAAAACACTAAAATAAGAGGTCACTCCATGAAACTAAAAAATGTCACACTAAAACATGTCAGATTGTGTGCTATATGGAATTTTCTTTTCCATACAGCACACAATCAAACTATGGAATCTATTGCTGGAAGAAATAGTCAAGTGACTAAGATACTGGGCTTCAAAAGAGATTTGGCCAGGCTCCTTTCGGAAAAGGCCATAAAAATATTAGCCAAGTCATCTTGGAAAACCTATTACTTAATCCATAGAAATGAAGTATAAAAAAATGGAGTACTTGTGACCCAGAATGGGAGCTATTGGAGACTGTATAATGTTCTAAATATCTCAATTTATAAATGCACAGGAGGCAGACCCTTTTTCAATGGGAAGGTGGCTCTAGGACAAATTATATAAGGAATTATAATTAGTATGGAAGCATGGAGCAGCTTCCTAGTGGAGTAGGTGGAGATAAGGGCAACATCTGAATTTCAAAAAACACGCACAGAATATACATTAGGAAGAAGAGGCAATTCTAGAATTGATTGGTTGGTGTAGATAAATAGACCATATGATCATTTTCTGCTGCCCTATTCAATAGTGGTTATCAACTTGTGGTCTGTAGACCCTTGGGGATCCATAAGGCCATTACAGGTGTTCTGAAGGACACAGAAAAGATTAAAAAGAGAGAACCTTGTGGGGATTGGCTGTAGGGAAGAGAGAGATTGGTAGGAACTGGTTACAGAGAGAGAGATAGAGAACGAAAGGAGGGAAATGGCTGGGAGGAGGGAGAGAAAAAGAGACAGACTGAGGAGGACTGGCTGAAGGGAGAGAGAGGGAGAAACTGGTGGAGAAAGGAAGGGCTAGTAGTGACAGACTTGGTGCTTAGGGACGGGGGTCTGGAAAGAGTGGTGGAAATGAAGTGAGTTTTCCTGAAATTTTTGGAGATTTATAAGGGGTCCATGCAACCAAAAAGGTTGGGAATCTCTGATATTAAATATGAATGTTAATAAAATGGAGTTTGTAAAAAAAAAAGCATCTACATCAAATTCTTGTAGAATATGTTTTAAGGTTTGTTAAGAATTGTCTTTGCTATAAGCAAAGCAATTTTAACCAAGCAAGATCAGATCACTGTCAGTGTTTGCACATTTTGAAAATAAAAAATCTAATTCATTTTGCAAATATTCAATTATATACCATACGCAATGTTTATAATAAAAGATTGTGTAAATACTAATACAATATACTTTGCAATTAACTCAATGTGAGTGGTATTACTACAAAACATCAGTTACATTGTTTAATTGCACCATTTAAATACAATCAATGCTTAGTTTAAAGAACTGCAAAATCATTAGAGTAATAAATAAAATGTACCTCAAATTGCCTCAGCAATACTATAAATGTGTCCTTGTTTGATCTTTCAATTCAAGTAATAGTTAGTGAAAGCAGATTTGTTTGTAATAAAATATAAATATAGCCTAAGTTCCTGTCAAGTCTTTATTTTTTCTGAGGCAGAAACCTAATGGTGTGTGAACTATAGTTTTAACTATCTGTGTTCAGTTTCAATTAAAGTAATGGTGGACCTATGCAAGTAATAACTCTCTTTAAACTGTTTTTAAACTAGGACAGCATCCCACATTCTTCAGCATTAGCAGCACCACCCCCAATATTAAATCACTGTAGAGTACAGCTAGATATGCTCTTAATAAAGCAAGCAGTGTCAACACAATGATCATTAAAACATACAGTACCTGAAGATTAATATGTACCTTGGATCACCAGCCTTCCCCTTGCACCTCTTGTACATACTGGACAATATTATCATTTTCAAAAATTAAATACCACCAAGTTGCTGGTGATCAAAGGATGCAGCTTTATTCAGACTGTTAATAGGGATATAACTAAGTTAATACCAATACAAGACTCAATCGTTTCTCCCTCCATGTTCTCTAGTAGTGTACCTATCATACAACTGAAAGAAATCTTATCACCAGGCTAGCCAAGTGGAGGACTCCCACATCGCAGTAGAACCAAAAGAGCACGGTGGTAAAAAAGATGATGTAGGAGCTCTATTAATAAAGTGCGGTAGGATTTTGCACCTATCACATGATTAGCCCAAAAGCTAATGCTCGGTAAGTAAAGAGCTTCCACAGTGGTTGTTGGGAGCATGGCCAACCTGTGCCCAACAGTTACTGTGCATGCAAGCCCCTAAGCATGGGCTCTAGCCCTTGACAATTACCATAGATGTACCTAACATCAGGACAAGCCCAAGGCAGAAACCCCAGCTCACTGTCCCCCCCTCCACCCGCTGACATCACCCCCTCCCAGCTGCCGCCAATTCTGTCTAGGGAGGGGGATGTGGGTAGCAGCAGTAGCAGTATTTCCAAAAGTGGTGTATTTTGCTGATGCTTTTCGAGATATTGCCATTGTCCGCCTCCCCCCCTAATGGAATTGGTGGTGGACGTTGCCACTAGAGGACAGCAACCTTGGGCCGGAAGGACTGGGGTTTCTAGACACAGGAGCAAAAGCAGGGTGGCAGAGGGGATATGCTGACTCAGCAATAGGGAAAGGAAGGCCAGGGATACAAACAGTTGATACTAGGGTCAGAGAGAATAATAAAGGTGAGAGGCATATGCTTGACATGTAGAAAGTGGAGGGACAGGGGAGATGCTGGACATGAGGATAGAGAAAAAGTAGAGAAATGCTGGACACATGGGGAAGTACTGAGACAGAAGAAATGGGGAGTAGAAAGAGAATAGATGTTTGGTGGAAAGTAGGGCCAGCGTTAGGGGGTGGCAAATAGGGCAGTTGCCCTGGGCCACCATACCACAGAGCACTCCGAGCCTGCTTCAAGCTGAAGGAGGCATAGGCTGCAGGTGGGCTTTAGAGACCCTCTCACCAGTTTCTGCCTTGGGCCCCTGCATGTTTAACACCAGCCCTGGGGGAAAGAATGGCGGTGAGAGAGAGAGAAGAGGAGGAGATGTTGGATGGAAGGGGTAGAGAAAAAAGAAGAACAGATATTATATGGAAGGGGTGGAGGGAGAGGAGGAGAGGAGATACTGGATGGAAGGATGTGGGAGAGAGAGAAAGATGCTGGATGAAGAACAGAGAGTGAATGGAGGGTTAATTAAAGACTGTGGAATAAGAGCAGGGGAATAAGAACAAGGGGAATGGAATAGCCAGGGTAACAGAAGGAGATGAAGAGCTGTAGAAAGATGCAGTAAAAAGAGTGAAAGTGAATGGATAATTAGAATGAATGAAATTTGAGTGGATAGATGCAGAAAAACAAATGGAAGAAAACTGAAAGTAAAGTTTAGTGTTTGAGATGGATGTAGTGGAGGAAGCAAAGACAACATGAAGAGAGAGGAAAATGACAAATGAACAAAAGCCCTTGTAAAGAGAGCTAAGAGAAGACAAAAGAAGACAGAAACCAAAGACTATGGTCAACATGAGTAGAAAAATTAAATGGCCAGACAACAAATTTAGAAAAAAGAATTCTATTGACCTGTCAGTTTTTTAATCAGCTGTCTTCATATTTTGCACAGTGCTGGCGGAAATGCATCACTATCTATTTCTCTGGTGCGGCACTGCATGCAGAGTCTGTCTTCTTGAGATTTCAGTTTAATTTTTGTCAACGTATTTCATTTTGTAGTTTGTGGGTACTTATTCTGTAGTTGGTGAGAGTCTATCTATATTCTAAAGTGTGTGATAGGCCAGATATTCTGCTAATATAGATTTTTCATGCAGGAAACTGACTTGTTCAGTTTTCCCAGTAGGTGAATGGATGTTCTAGCGTTTTGTTTATTAAATGCCTTAAAGTCAACGCTGACTCCTGGCATCCCAGTAGCTGCTGGGTTTCTTGGCAAGGCATGACCAGAAGTAGATTGCCATGCCTTTTCTTTTGAGGCAGTGGAGGGTATAGTGACTTGCCCAAGGTCACAAGGAGTGCCAGTGAGAATTGAACCCTTATCTCTTAAGTACAAGGCTGTTACTCTAATCACTAGGATACTCCTCCAAGCTAGTCTAGGCTCTACTGCAGTATTTATAGTGCCACTCTTTTCTCAGTCGCTCCTTGTTATGGGAGTTTTGAAAGTTAATGTTGTTATGGAAAGGTAGATTTGCTCTATGGGTCCTGTACTGTGGGTTCTTGGTGTTAGACAACTATAAGGTGTTGGTGGTTGGTAATGCAATATGAATTGTATTTAAGATTTGCAGTTTTGCATTCTTGATGCTGCTGTCTGAAATTTTAAAATATTTTGTCACTTCAGATTCAAGGAAATCTGAAATTTTAAGAGAATGTCTGTTTAATTTTGTTCAGTAGCCTGATAACTTCACTGTTACTGATTTCTGGGTGGTTCCAGCTCTGGCACAATCCAATACAGCCTGGCCACTATGATCTTGAATTCATGACTACCAGGATTTGTTTTTCTCATTTTATATCTTCCTTCATCTATAAGCTGGTCATAGCACTGACCAAATAAATAAAGTATACAGATATTTATAATGGTTTATGCTTTTGTGGGTGTGTGAAAGTTAATTTTGATTCATGATTTTTGTTATGTTTATTCTATTGTAATGGCTGTTTTAATAAATTTTGTATGTGTGTATGTTTGGAAGCCATCTAGGTTTTTAGATGGGTAACATATACATTTTAAAATAATTTAAATTTATGCAATGAGGTCCAATGACCATGTAAATATTTATACAAATGAGGCCACACAGTGAGACTCCACACATGGCCCCACATGACCCTCAGGCCACCCCTGATAAAAGCCCTCAGGTAAGTAAAACATTAAATAATAGTTTGACTAAGGGGGACGTGAGCGTGATGGGAGAGGGGCTTGGATGGGCCCACCACCGGAGCAGGAGACCACCAGAGATGTGTCCCTGCCACTCGATCTGGGCTCTGGTGGTCAGGCGGTGGGGTAAGTGCTAGGGCACTGCGGGCACTCACGGGCCTGTGGGGTGGTCATCCTGCAGGCCATGCTGGGGCATGTTGGGCCATCCTCGGACCTGATTCTGTATGCTATGGGAACGTTTTGCTCCCACGTTACAGAACCGGGTCCTAACAGGCCCATCCTGCTCAGGGCCGTCCAGACAGCCCAGACGTGCCTCTTCCTTAATTGGGCTCCATGGGAACAAAGAGCAATATCTGGATAACTGGAAATACTAATGCCCATAGTATGAGAAATAAAGTTTCATATTTAGAAGCTGTAATGAAAGAGAATGACTTGGATATTGTTGCAGTGATGGACACATGGTATATGGAAAACTGTGACTGGGATGTATTTATACTAGACTGTAATCTATTCAGGAAAGACAAGATAGGAAGAAAGGGAGGAAGAGTGGCACCATATGTAAAAATAATATTAAAGTCACAGAAATGCATAGCTTATGAGGGAAGGATGAGGCACTGTGCGTTAGTCTAGAAAGAGAGAATGGGATATGTATTTATATTGGTGTGATAGAGACCTCCCTTGCAAGCAGAAGAAATAGAAAGCAATTTAATTGAAGAGATTTACAATATTTATATGGAAAGGGGGGTACTATTAATCTGAGGTTTCAATTTGCAGATGTTGATTCGCATATCGCAATTACGATGTCATCTAGAAGCAGGGAAATCCAGGATTCTCTACAGGGAGAACTGTTCCAGCAAATGGTAATGGAACCCACATGGGAGGGGGTGATACTGATGGTGCTTATAAATGGAGAGAATGTTTCTGATGGGTGATCACCAGATGATGATTTTTTTGAATTATGATACAGGTGGAGATAGTTCATTCAAAAGCAAGGGTCCTAGACTTCATGAATACTATATCTGCAAAGCTGGGGGATTACTTCAAAGAGTCGGCTAAGGATAGCCAGAAGATAGGAAGGAAAGCAAAGATGCTATTGAAAGAAAGAAAAAAAAAACAATACGGTAAAATATAGGGATAAGACTTTTTTTAGGCATGTTAGTGGCAGGAGGAAGTGTCAAGGAGTTACGAGACTTAAGGGTGTGTGTGTGTGTGTGTGTGTGTGTGTGTGTGTGTGTGTGTGTGTAGTATATATATACTGAGAAAGAGAGAGAGAGAAAGAAGGGAATTTTAGAAAATCCGTCCAAGCACAATCCGGCATGCCAAATTCAGAACGTCTGAAGAAAACGCAGATACATCCATGTGCCAAAGTGATTTCATAAACCTGGACGTACCCGATAGGATGATCTACTTAGACTTCCCCGAACCACATGCTAGAACTTTGATGTCTAGGATAGCATAATGGTTAGAGGAGTGAGTTAGAAACAGAGCAGTCAGGGTTCAAATCCTGCTGCTGCTATAATTGAATGTGTACTGTGGATGATAAGAGTACTTTCTCTCTGCACACCCTGGATGTATTTCAGCCTTAACTAGCATGTTGCAGATGCTTGTTCATTGCTATGGGTACCTCAGAGCTGGTTTAAAGTTAGATATGATGCCTGATGTCTATGACGTTTCTGTATTAAGGTGGAGACATCCTGGTTCAATAGGAACACCCTAACCACTCCTTCTCAGTCCTGGTAATGCCCCAGCCAAGCCTCCATACAGAGATGGATGTCCTTATGCTGGGGATGTCCCCAGAACTGGCTTCTAAAATGGCCCATTTTCAGACATCCAAAGCATGAATAGAGCTTCTAAAATTTCACCCATAATGTACTGATTTTTTTGAAATTTCTTGTTTTCTCAACCAATGACCAAAGTGAGTAATAAACCAAAATGATAGACAAAACCAAATTTAGATAATCCGCTAACCTACAGTTGTGACAGCACATTTTAGAAGGGACATTGAGAGGGGACTTCACATCTCCTTGTCAGTATATTACCAACAACATACTCCCAGGCACCAAACATATCATATACACAAAAATTCATATATCAAAAATCTATAATGGCCTACAAGGTCCCAGGAGTTAAAAAATCCTTAGAATAGACTACCCAGCAACAAAGACAGTGAGTGCCTAATCAAAACTGGGGAGAAAAAGCCTCAAGCTAATGTTTCTTCCCACTATGCGGCAAAACAAAGTTGTATGGGAAATGATGAGCTCAACATCATTGGCTTAAAAACCTTTTTTTATAGTTATTTTAAAAGGTTATACAATTTAATAGAAAGTATAAAAAAGTACTCTTTACTATACCTACTAATTCAGCAAAAAGCAACACAAACTAATAAGCCAATTGACATTTAAATCTAAGCTGCTATACAGCATTACAAAAATGAGCCCAAATTTAGATCATAGAACACCCTGGGGGGGGGGGGGGGGGGACACAGTCCTGCAAACAAAATAAAGAAAATTGCAAAGATGTAAAAACTATTTCCCCACAATCTTAGCCAGTTAACTTATATTAAAGTCACAGACTGCTGGCTATAACACGACCTCCAAGAACTCTCTCCAATTTGTGGCTCTCCAACTTGCCACAGAAAGCCGCTAACGCGGTAGCTCACTGCCAATGACTAGCAATACTTTTCTCCATCTTTCTACCAAAACTGCTAATGCAGTAATTCATTGCTAATGGCTAGAAATACGTTTCTCCTTCTTCCTGTCTTGTTCGGGCCCTGGACGCAATTCCCTGCACAGCGCTTCCCAAATGTATAGAGGGTTTGTGAGGGGGGCGCTGGATAGGGGCGGGAGGGGGAGGTCTAGGGTGGAGCCAGGGTGGGGCTAAGTGGCCAGACGTACAGAGGGTATTCTGATCGGTAGCTCCTGCTTAGATTCCCGCCTTATTCTGACTTCGGAGGTGGAATAAGTGTTGGGCATGGGGACGTTTGGGACCCAGAGCCCCGCAGATGACTGTGTGCCACCATGGTGGGTGCCCCGCCGCCCAATCCTGGCCCTTGCTGCACCCACTGAGGATTGGGCAGCAGGAACAAGTATGTTTGTGCGGGAGGCATTGGGGCTCACAGTCTGGACGTGCTGGTGCCATGGCGATGGGACACCATGGCACCAGCACACCAGTTGCAGTGCAGAGAGGGCTGGGTGTTCAAATACTGGGATGTTCCCTACTGTAGAATCAGGCCCGTCTGTCCCATCCAAGTGCCCCAATTCTGAAACCGCAGGAACATATATAAGGGCACATCCAATTTTTGGATGTTCAGACAGCCCCCGATCTGAATTGGCCTCCGCGTGTCCATATCTTTAAAGAACAAGTACGGTATCTTGAATTGTGCACTGTAAGGCACAGGTAGCTCTTAAAACTCAACAAGTGTTCAAAGTAATGCAAAAATTTACAAAATCAAAATTCTGCCATGTATTGTTTACCAAAATGAATGATACACCAGATCTAGCATCTCATTTAAGGTCAAAAATGTAAAATATCTCAGGTTCAATTTTGAAATAAACAGGAGCACTAGAAGCTGACGACACAAAACATATTGAGGATGATATTTTGAATAGACATGTTGAAGTAGATTGTAATTGATCCAGATTTGATCAAATATCAGTCATTGATTATGAAATTTGGTAAGGGCAATAGCATGCTAGATCCTTGCCTTAATATGTAATTTAAAATTTATCCCCTCTGAGATACTGCAATGGTAAGTTCTTCTTAACAAATCTTTAGCTGTTGTGTATGTTTTCCACAAGGACTGGGTTTTATAATCTTAACCCTGTATGTAAAACTCTTTCTCTACTGCCGCTAAGGGTCAAAGCGACAGTAGTATGAGATTACTACTAGAGTTTGGAGCCACCCAGGGCTGGCTCAAGGAAATGAGGTGCACTAGGTGAACGTCATCCCTTGCGCCCCCCCTCCGGCCGGCCAACTGCCCCTCATTGCCGCTGCTGTTGCCCCTCACCGGGACCTTCAGCAGCAGCAGCAATTGACTGAAATAGTCCCATGATGCTTACCTGCAAACCAGCTCCACGGGGCTGTCTGTTTCCACACTCTCTGATGGATGACTGTTTATTTCTGGGTTCTGCCCCCATGCAAACAGGAAGTCAGCCACTGGAGGAAGAAGAAGCTGACAGCCCTGCGGTGCTGAAGTTTGTAGATAAGCGCCACGGGGCTGGTTCAATCCATTTCGATCACTGAAGGTCCCAGTGAGGGGAGACAGTGGTCACAATGGGTTCCCCTAGAGAGACGGCACTGTAGGTGGCTGCCTAGCTTGCCTAATAGTAGTGCCAGCCCTGGGGTCATCATTTTGAGCCTAGCTGGCAATGGGGCAGGAGTGAAGGGGGATTGCTCCTGTTCCATCCACTAGACAGCTTGGAGAGCAACTAGTGAGTATCCAGCTGAGGGGGGGGGGGGGGGTCAGGAGTACTTTCTTTGTGTCCTCCAGTGGAGGTAGAGGTGGCAAGATATTTGCATTGATAGGAGGACAGAGGAGTAGTAGTGCCATGCAGAGCAGACACAGGAGAGGCAAGCATGAAGAGCCACAATGCAGAAAAGGGTACCAGTGCAGGACATGGGGTAGCAGCCTGCACATGAAGACAGGACACTACACAGCTGACAGATGCAGATAGATGGACAGAAGGATGGCTGGCAACTGTGATGAGGGTATTATGTGCTGGCAGCACAGATCTGCAGAGATATGACTGTCACAGGAATGAAAAGGACTTGCCTCGGACAGGCCTAATAAAATGAGACCACAGAAGGATTGAACCCATGACCTCTGCTTAGGAAGTCACTGTATTAACCAGTGAGCTATACCTCTATGGCTTCTGTCTCAGCAATGGCTGGCTACAGAAAGACTGCAGGTCACCGCACAGAATGTCTGCAGTGTTTACCAGGATAGGGTAACCCCACCAGTACCCATGATGCAAGGCACATGCAGAACAGCAGTCTACATCTGATCACCAGATGGGATATGCACCTCTCCAACACCTCAGTTTGGTAGGAGGAACTGACAGTGTGTGATACTGGCAGAGAGTAGTTAACCCTTTCAAGGCCTACTTTAAATTTTTAATCCACATTCTGCAGCCGGGTTAATTTTTGCATATTTCAGGAAAATTGTACCCGTCTTATTCAATATGTTCTAATAGTGATTTTCCTTCTGCTATGGTCATGTATTATATACCATTTGATAGGAATATTTAGTCAAAATTTTGGATCCCAAGAGTTTTGGGCTTGGCCTGGAAAGGGTTAAAGACCATGCCATTGTACAGGTTCTGTGCTCACCTTGAGGGTGAGGTGGGGCGCCCAGCACCAGGTCCGCAGTACCCGGGTTGGTTGAGACAGGCTTTGCTGCAGGTCCCCATCAGTGCCAGTGTGTGACAGGTATTCCTTGAAGACACACCTAGGATAATCCTGTGTCTATCTGTATTCCCCAGTCACGTCTAGTCCTTCTGGACCATGATTGGTACACATAGATTGTGAGCCCTTTGGGGACAAGGGAATGTATTCAGTACCTGCTTATATAGTGATTGTAAACCGCTCTGATGCCCTTCAGCCTGGGCGGTATATCAAAAATTGCATAAACATAAACATAAACATGACACACCCAGAATAGTGCATATCCAGTGTGGTTGCCATGGTCACTTGTTATAAGAGCAGGGGGGTGTCTGGACTCACATGTGGATTATGCAGCACCACCTACCAAACTGCCCTCTCTGGGTCAAGGTGGTGGACAGGATCTGCCCCAACAGACCCATACTCTACATCTTTGCAATAGAGGCAGTAGAGGGACATGATGAAGGGCTGTGGGACCAGCAACCCCAGTCCTGCTGGTGAAAGGGCACCATCCAGGGCAGTTGATGCAGATCTGTACCTGTCACAAGGGCACCAGCAGACAGGCAGTAGGCCTGGAAAAGCTCAGCTGCCCCCACCTTGATCTGACATTCACCAGAAGAGGACATAGTCAGTCTGCACCTGCTGCACCCTGCAAGGTGTTCCAGCCATGCACATGCTAACTGCAGAAAGTCTGCTAGCCAGTCCATAGTGCATGTTCCAAGAGGAACTATGTGCACTCAGAATTGGGATGTAAGCACAGACACCAAGCAGGCATCTCAGTGACTAGGCCACAGAACAGGAAACACACAGATATCACTTGAAAGAAACACTGTAGAACACTATGTGGGAACCTAGACATGCCATGGTCACTGCTCAGTCAGAGTGAGAGTGACCTTCCAGTATGACATGCTGTGGCCACCCTGACCATGCAGGTGGTGGTCGGGCACTACAATGTCCCAACCATTGCCCCACACCCTGTGCAGATGCATCCTGCCCAGTCTGCCCTATCCGGGCTATACCCACAATACCTTGCTCCACATTATGCACACTGGCAGGCTAACGCTGGAAACAGTGTAAGCATTGTGGACCCAGTGAGGAGTAGGCAGCCACAAAACAATGGATAGACATACACACACTCCCACTCCTATTTCAGCATTGTGCAAAGATAGGGGTGGTTGGCAGCCCTGCCCACCACACTAGTCCTGAGCACAGTCCAGGCATTGCTAAGGTATGCAGGTTCTAGTAGTAGTGCTTTGGTGGTAACTGCTGCTCTGTGCCGGGCCCAACAACCTGACTCAACATGAGGCTTTGGATAGTGGAACCTGTGTGTGTGGGTGTTTGTGCCCCTGTTGGCCGATGCTCTAGGGAGTGCACATGTTTATGTTGTATGTGCTATATAGGGTAAAATGTAGGGACATGGTCTGCAGAAGCCACAGCTGGGACTTGAACCTGTGACCTTCTGCCCCAGGACACACTGGCTGTGTGTACTGCATCATACTGTTGCCAGAGAGGCAGTTCAGTCCCTGGGGATACCATGACTGTTCATCAGACAGACCTTGTCTGTTGCACTGCATTCCACCCACCTGAACAGGGCTTGGCCTTGGTCTGCTGTGGGCAGATGCCACTGCCCCCTCCCCCACCATTCTGACATGCCCATATGCTAGTGGTGCGCAGTCCCAGGCCATCGAGTGTGCAGGTAGGCGGCTGCCTAGGCTGTGGGCTCTGGGGTAGGGGTGTCTACATAGACATCTACACTTCCCCCTGGCACCGCCTGCCAATTTTATGTGCCTAAAATTCCGGGGGGAGATGGCTCGGGGGTGTCAGGTTGGTGATCTAGCCACCATTGTCTAGGGTGGACCTGGTAAATATAGGTAGATTGTGTTATGCCAGCAGACTGTGGACAGGCTAGAGCATGCAACTCCGGTACAGTGTACCCGGTTTGGCCTACTGGGTGTAGATAGTTTCAGACAACATGTGATCAGACCCTACAATGCCTTCCTACGGGCTGCAGCAAAGGGTGTTCATTTATCTGGGTTTCTGACCTGTTTTTGACGCATCCTGGGGAAGGTCTGTAGACCCTTGTTCAAGTGGTCCCCAGATGTGCACTGATTGCCCTATTACAGGCATTGTGGTACCTATGTGACCTTTGGGGTACCTGCTGGGTAATGTCCCCTGGATGGGACACTGTGGGACACAGACTCCTGGGCATGTTTGACCTTGGTCAGTTGCTGACCTGCTGATTTCCAGTTTCTGCGTTCCTATGTGCCACCTAGGCATCTGCCTAGTCCACCCTGTGCCCCAGCTGCCCCACTGCATGTCCCGCCTGCAGCCCCCTATGCCCCATTTGCAGCATCACCATAGTGTCCTTTCATACTTGGGCACTATGCTGTTGCTGCACATGCAGCACTACTATCACTGTTTATGGGCTCCCTGCCTATGCTGTACATTGCTGACACTGAAATTGTTCCTCTCTCCTGCTAATGTGCATCTAACGACAGGTTTTCACTCTCAGTAATGTTTGGCCCTTCAGTTCCCCGCGTTAGTGTAGCAGGAGCCTCTCCCCGCCCACTCCTCGCCCATTGACCCCCTTCTCTCCACCCTCTCCCCACCCTTTGCGGGACTTACCGCGGCCAGAGACGTTAACATGTGTTAACATTACTTATCGCGCATTAACGTAGCCGCTGCTACGTTACCATGGTTTAGTAAACATACCCCTAAGAGACACGTTGGGCCCTGGGCTGAGCGAGAGTCCATCTTCCACCCTCCTGCCAGGGGGCCTCCCGAAGTCTCCACATCTCCACCAGACATGAGGAACACGTCCATCGGCCCAGTTAACACCGGCTGCCCCAGCAGAAGCTTAACTTTCCACTTCCTTGTGGTATGCGACATCAAGGAAAAAGAAGTAAATTGAGATGGAAAACACTGCTTCCGGAGCCTCTCAGTGTGCGTCTGCTCACGTCTTTGCCATCTTCCTGCTGTGCTATTTTAAGGTGTACATTACTGACAATGTGTCAAATTGCTATTACTAGGATTTAATTTGCCTGTCCCCAAGTTTATCTCATTGTTCTAATTGTCTTTTCTGCTGTCATGGAGCTATTTTGCCATTATTATATTGTTACTACCATGTAAGTTGTCTATGTCAACTGATACCTGTTGAACACCAACTTGGGTGAATTTTTTCATTAAAGTGGCTAACAAATCCAAATAAATAAATCAATAAAGAAACCATTAAAGAAAAGCATGCACTTATTGACAACAAAAAAGGAAAACAAATATCAGGGTTTTTCCTATCATTCTGTTTTAAAAACAGCATGAAAAGATGTGGAGCGTGATTCTATAACAGCCACGTCTGGCCAGCAGAAACATCTAACAGCCACGTAATGAACCTGATTCCGAAATAATGGGTATAGAGACACCCGTGGTTCTGGAATCAGGGAGGTATATGTCTCCAGCCCGGCATACGTCCCAGTGCCCACCGTATTATGAAAAGATAGACATCTCAGGTACTTCGTGTGGCCATGTCCCCGCTGGCAAAACATACATCTCCTAAGCTGATGCTCATACTGACAGTGTTGTGCTGATGCAAACACATTAAGCTAGAAGAAACAGATAACATCATACAAAGCAGATTATATATACTAGTTTGTTGCAGGCCCATAACACTACAAGGTTAGATATGTGCACCAAAGCTATTGTATTAGCAAGTGGAAAGTGAGATGTTTGTCTTGACAGACCCTGCAGCAAAACATACATGGCATTTGAAGAACACCTAAGTAATTCCTGCAGTGATCATCACTGCAAACATTTTATGCAATACTAAGTATGGGCCAGCAAACACTTAAATGGGTCCTTACAGCTACATTTCAAAACATGGTCCTGTCAATAATATGGAACCAGTGCATACATCAGAAATACATGCCCAAAAGCAGCAGCATCTGTCCATATAAATGTGCACAATGTTAGGGACCTCTGATGGTGCAGGTGGCCTGTATTAGTGCTGTTTGCACTGCAGCATGCCCCCCAATCCGAGGGTCCCCCACCATTGGCAGTGGCATGCCCTGCTATGTTGACGCAGAATAGCTTTTCAGAATATACTGCTCATTCTCACTGGCTCCTGGTGATACTGCAGTCAGCCTCACGGTCTAGGTCCTGACCAGGCATACATGTCCCCCTAGAGTTGTGGATCAGCACACCAGGGCCTCCCCTGCATCCTCATACAGCATAATTACTCACCTGTAACAGGTGATCTCTGGGAACAGCAGGAATCACATATTGGGTGACATTGGCACCCATGGAGCCAACGCGGAAACGCTCCCCGGTGTCCAACAGGAAAGCCTTTAGGAGCACTCCACTGCACCTTCTTGCCTTCCCATCTCCTTTCCTCAGTTGAGTTTGTAGCTGAGAAGAAGAAGAAGAAAATAAAAGAACTCTACAACTCCTAGGGGAGGAGGGCAGGTTGTGAAGACTGATTTCTGCTGTCCCTGCAGATCACCTGTTACTGGTGAGTAACTAAGCTATCTCCAGGAACAAGAAGGAATGCAGTCTCCACATATGGGACTCACTAGATCTCAGGTACCAGACTTGTATGGTGGGGGAGAAAGAGTAGTTACTCACCTGTAACAGGTGTTCTCCAGGAGCAGCAGGAATCAGTCCTCACATATGGGTGTCATCGACACCAATGAAGCCCCAGCGGAGCATTTCCCAAGCTTTCTATGAAAGCCTTTGGGAATGCAGGCATGCATGTGCGGTTCCCTTCCCGCCTAAAGGTGCCATCTTACCTCAATCAAATGACATAGCTAAGAACAGCACACAAAAATGAAAAAATTAAACTATGTAGAACTGCAACTCCTAGGGGAGGAGGGAGGGTTGTGAGGACTGATTCCTGCTGCTCCTGGAAAACACCTGTTACAGGTGAGTAACTACTCTTTCTCCAGGACCAAGCAGGAAGTCAGTCCTCACATATGGGTGACTCCCTAGCTCTGGGCTACCGAGGAACCCAGGCTGAACAAGAGAACTCCCTCTAGTCCCAGCAGCAAAGAAAGGCTTTTCATGGACACAACCTCCACCGGTAGCCCAACAGAGGGCAGGAGTTGCCTAAACCTCAAAGAGATTCCAGAGTACTGCCTGGCCAAAAGCACTATTCCTATGGGACTCCCTCTTCAGACAGTAATGGGCCGCAAAAGTCTGGCTTGAAGACCAAGTTGCAGCCCTGCAGATGTCTACCAAGGGCACAGAGCGGAGATAAGCCACTGAGGCAGCCATTGCCCTGACACGGTGGGCCGTGACCCAACCCTGCAAAGGAAGGTCAGCCGCCTTGTAAGCCCAGGTGATACAGTCAGCCACTCAGATGAAAAAGGTACGCTTGGACACAGCCAACTCCAAATTATTAGAGTCAAAAGATACGAAGAGCTGAGTAGCCCTTCTATGCCCCTGCGTACGGTCAAGGTAGAAGGATAAGGCCTTCCTACAGTACAGGGCATGCAGAACTGCTTCAGCCTGGCTTGCATGAGGCCTAGGGAAGAATGTTGGAAGAACCACCTCTTGGTTAAGGTGGAAGGAGGAGACAACTTTTGGGAGGAACTTTGGATGAGTCCTAAGGACTACCCTGTTCCCACAGAAGCGAGTGTAAGGCCTATCACAGGCCAGGGCCTAAAGCTCACTCACTCGCCTGGCCGAGGTAAGGGCTACCAGGAAGAGCGTCTTCCAGGACAGGAAGCATAGAGGGCAAGTAGCCATCGGCTCAAAGGGTGGGCGAGTCAGCTGCTGCAAGACCACATTCAACTCCCACTCAGGAGCAGGAGGACGGATTGGAGGCTAGAGCAAAAGTAAGCCCCTGAGAAAGCGTGACACCAATGGGTGAACCGACAGAGAATGTCCTTCCACCAGTGAGTGGTGAGCTGCTAGAGCTGAGAGGTGGACCCGAACAGAATTGGACTTAAGTCCCTGATTGGACAAGTGCAGTAAGTACTGTGATGAAGAAGCTCCATTTCCTACCTTAAAAACACAGGATTCACTGAGTTCTAGTCTTGAAGCTGACAGGCAGGCAGGCCATGTGAGCAGCAGTTGTCAGGGGTGACATAAACAAACCCAGCCACGGGGTTTGCAAATAAGCTCAGCTGAGAAACATTCCCCAATTCCTAATAGCGTGCACCTGGAAAGGGGAAGAGCTTATAGACACTATAAGAGCTATGCAGGAAATACAGAGTTAGACCGGGTAGATGGAGTGGAACGAGGAGAAAGAGGAGGACTAGCTGAACTAACTGAACCAGCTGGTCTAGAGGAAGAAGGAGGAGTTTCAGACTCTGACCTAGGACGTGAGTCAGAGCCAGAACCAGGAAGGGTTCACCACAGAAACTACCCAGAGCACTGCAGGAGAAAGCAGCCAGTGAGGTCAGAGAACAGTTGCAAGTGTTCTGCTGATTGCAAGCTGTTTGGAGCTCAGAGGCAACGTTCCAACTGGAGTGATTGGAAGCCTAAAGACAAACAGTATGTATTTGAGAGCTGTAGCCTGGAGAATGTCTCTGATAGAAAGTTAAAGTTTGCTGATAAAAGAAATACCTACAGGGTTAACGCTGAGAAGCCTCGTGTGATAAATCCTAGGTGGGGGCAGGGCAGTAACACCCAGCCAAGGGATTTGAGCACCGAGCTGAAGAGAGAGCAGTTAACAACCCCAGAGAGAGAAAGGTATTTCCCTGAAGAGGTGTGCATGTCTGAGGAAGATATAGTAGCAGTTCCTAAGCCTCAGAGAAAACCCCGCAGGCTTAAACCTGGTGTTAATAGGAGAGAAGAATATTCTTTTGCAAAGCCTGAAGCCAGAGCTTATAAATGTTCCAAGGGTAGAACCTGCCAGAAGGAATTAAACTCTAAGAACACTGAATGGTGGCTTCCCTCTCTCCCAAACACCGAGGAATACGGTAGCTGTTATTCCAGCCCTAGAGGGAGTTGTGCAGAGAGACTCTGTGATGGCACGTTACAGGGGAACTTGCAGAAGTATTGTGGCAAGGAGAACTCTGACAATTCTGAATGTATGCAGGAGCCTAGGGTCATTGATACAGTCAGTGAATGTTCATTTGATAGTGACCCAATGGACTGCACATTGATTTTCTCTGATAAAGTGACGTCTTTTCGCTAGTCAAAAGGCTGTATAGTGTGGAGGGAAAACACTATCAGTGAAGAGTGCTGTTTTGCACATATGGAAGATATGTGCTGAGTTTTGCCTGTTTAACGTTTACTCTTTACTTTAAGAAGCAAGAAAAAGCTGTTATAATTTCCTTTGTGTTCTGCCAGAAAGTATGACTTATTTGCTTTGAGTATTGTGTTATATTACCTGAAGAATCCGACCCCGGGAGGGGAAATAAATCCTTTTACCTTAAACCATTCATGTTCACAACTACTTAATCACCATCAGACACAGATCTGCAACCCTAGGCGGCAGCCTGCCCACCTGGTGGTGACAGTACTGAAGCACCACTGGTACAGTACAGGAGAAGGGATCCTCTGTACGTAGCTGACACCACACAGAAAATCTTTTCCATTTGAGAGCATAGGTTTTCCTAGTGGACTGTTTCCTAGAGGCTAGGACAACCTCCTCAACTTCCTGAGGCAGGCCCCAGGGAGCCAGAACTACCCTTGCAGCCTCCAGGCCATCAAATTGAGAGCTTTGAGATTGGGGTGCAGAAGGGAACCCTGATCCTGAGAGAGAAGGTCGGGTTGCAACCCCAGAGGCAGTGAGGGATCCA
Organism: Ichthyophis bannanicus; assembly: GCA_033557465.1. Taxonomy (NCBI): domain Eukaryota; kingdom Metazoa; phylum Chordata; class Amphibia; order Gymnophiona; family Ichthyophiidae; genus Ichthyophis; species Ichthyophis bannanicus. The sequence goes on along the minus strand of CM066036.1, from coordinate 726,545,667 downwards.
CCGCCAGCAGAAGCAGAAATGGAAACCAAGGCTGTCTCAGCCACTTGGGAGCCACCAGCAGGACCGAGGCCTTGTCCTGAAGAATCTTGAACAGAGTTCGGGCCACCAAGGGCGTGGGAGGAAATGCATACAGGAGCCCTGAGACCATGGAATCAGAAAAGCATCTGCTGCTATCCGCAGAGGATGTGGTTGCCTGGAGCAGAACTTTGGTAGTTGCTTGTTCAGTGGACTGGCAAACAGATCTATCCAAGGGAGACGAGTCCGCCTGGGAGACGGAGGATGAGGAGTCCCGACACATTTAAGACTCGGTGCGTCCCGTCGGGCTAAGACTGCTGTGAGTCCGACGGGACGCACCGAGTCTTAAATGTGTCGGGACTCCTCATCCTCCGTCTCCCAGGCGGACTCGTCTGACGAGGAGTCAGGATCCGACCCCGTGGGGCCCTGGAGCACCCTCCCCAATGCCAGAGGCACCGGCGTCGACGCCCTCAGTCCCGAACGGGAGGTCGAGGGAGACCGCGACCGAGGTCGACTTCGAGCCATGATGGACTCGAGTATCGGCTTGGTCTCCGGGGTCGACTTCGATGTCGATGTCCCGGTGGTCGGGGCAGATGCACCAGACAGGCTGGCCATCAGTGCCCGCTGCTGCTCCATGAAGGCAGACAGTCTGTTCTCCAAGGCTGTCATCCTGAGACTCAGCTCGGGAGACGCAGCAGCCACCGACTCGGGCCCCGGCGGCGCTGGGCCCGATGTCGGCTCTCTGGGAGGAGAGTCCTCGAGGACCACAGGGCTTACATGTCCAGCAGACTCCAGCTCCACGCGAGGAACTTTGGCAGGCTTCTCTTGTTCCACAGGCCCGGGGCGACGGTCGGGGATCTTAGACCTGGCCCTCGAGGAGCCAGGAACCTCCTCCGACGACGCCCTCACGAGCCGCTTCTTCCTCTTGCATTCCTGGTCGGGGGACCCCCTGTCCGAGGAGCTTCGACGGTGCTCAGGATCCGAATCCCGAGATGTCGAGGCCTCAGACGGGGTCTGGGCCCGGCTGGAGGCTGAGTCCGAGAAAAGCCTTTCTTTCTGCTGCTGGCGACTTCGTAGTGCCTTGGAAGACATCTTCCCACATGGTCCACCTGTCTTAGGGTCGTGATCAGGACCGAGGCACCGAAGGCAGCAGTCGTGTGTGTTGGTGAGAGACATCAACTTCTTACACCAATCACACTTCTTGAAACCGCTGGAAGCCATCGGGGAAAAAATGAGTCCCCGCAAGGTCAAAGGACCGGCCTTCCAGGGAAAAATCAAAAAAGGGCGCGAACGCCAGCCACGAAGGGCAAAAACCAAAAAAGAAGAATCGGGCTCGATACCGGTGTACCGAACCCGGCGGGAGGGGAACCGGCGTCGAACCGGGAAGAAAAAATAGCGAGAATCGCCGAAAAATCAAACTTTTATCCGGGATGACAGGACGCACATCCAATGGGCTTCTCGGAAAAAGAGAGACTGAGGTAAGATGGCACCTTTAGGCGGGAAGGGAACAGCGCATGCGTGCCTGCATTCCCAAAGGCTTTCATAGAAAGCTGGGGAAATGCTCCGCTGGGGCTTCATCGGCGTCGATGACACACATATGTGAGGACTGACTTCCTGCTTGGTCCTGGAGAAAGTGTGATCCCTGAGGCAAAGGTAGTGTAGCCGAAGAGTCTGGAAACGTTATGGGCCATTGAACTCAATTCCAGAAGGTGATACTGTGCAGCAAAGCACAGTTACTTACCTGTAACAGGTGATCCCTGGGAACAGCAGGAATAAGTCTTCACATATGGGTACGTCGGTACCGACGGAGCCTGCGTGGGAACGCTCCCCAGCTTCCCAAAAAGGAAAGCTTTTGGGAGCATCCCACAGCACCTGCGCACTGCCTTCCCGCCTTTCCTAACCATCTCTCCTCAGTTCGAGTTTAAAGCTGAGACAATAGAGAGAGAGAGGAAAGGAAAGATAGAAAAAGAGATACAACTCCTAGGGGAGGTGGGAGGGTTGTGAAGACTTATTCCTGCTGTTCCCAGAGATCACCTGTTACAGGTAAGTAACTGTGCTATCTCCAGGAACAAGCAGGAATGAGTCTTCACATATGGGGACTCCCTAGCTAAGATGCCCGGGAGATCCCCAAGGATATGAGACCCTGAGAAGGGGTCTACTTCCTCCTATGGATCTCAGGCATCCATCCAGGGAAGGAGGGTAGGAGTTGTTTAAGAATGGAACAGGTGTTTGAGGACAGCCTGACCAAACAAGGCATCCCGGTGGGAGTCCTTGTCCAAGCAGTAATGGGCTGTGAAGGTATGAACCGAGGCCCAGGTGGCTGCTCGACAGATCTGGTCAATGGACACAGAATTTAGATGAGCCATAGAGGTGGCCATGGCCCTCACATTATGAGCTGTGACATGGCTCTCCAGAGAAAGGTTCTTACTCTGGTAGGCAAAAGAGATACACTGAGCAATCCAATTGGACAGTGTTCTCTTAGAGACTGGAAGTCCCAAATGAGAAAGATCAAAAGCAACAAAAAGCTGGGAAGACTTTCTATGTTGCTGTGTCCTTTGTAAGTAAAAAGCAAGAGCTCTTTTACAATCCAGAGTATGAAGATTCTTCTCTGCATTGGATGCATGTGGAGCTGGAAAAAAGACAGGTAAATATACCTCTTGATTAAGATGAAAAGGTGAGACCACTTTAGGCATAAAGTGTGGATTTGTCCTAAGGACTACCTTATCATGATGGAACCTTGTATAAGGTGGATTAGCCACTAATGCTTGATGCGGCGAGCTGAAGTGACTGCAATGAGGAAAATAACCTTCCAGGAAAGAAACTTCAAGGAGGTAGTGGTTAAGGGTTCAAAAGGTGGCTTCATAAGCTGACCAAGAACCAAATTTAAGTCCCATGCCACCGGAGGAGGCCTAATGGGAGGTTTAGTTAAAGTTAGGCCTCTCATGAATCTTGCAATGAGAGGATGAGAGGAAATAGGTTGTCCATTGATGGGCTTAAGGGATGCTGCAATAGCACTCAAATGGACTCTTACTGAATTCATTTTAAGGCCTGCATTGGAAAGATGCAGGAGATAGTCTAACAGAGAATTCAAAGGTAGTGCTAGAGGGTCAAGACCCTTTTCAGCAACCAAATGGAAAACCTTTTCCATTTAAAAGCATAAGAACGCCTGGTGGAAGGTTTTCTGGAAGCATGGACGATATCCTTCACTTGTTGAGAAAGATTCCAGTCTTGAAGGTCTAGGCCTTCAGTAACCAAGCTCTGAGGTGTAGGGACTTGGGGTTTGGGTGCCACAAAGTCTCTTCTTCCTGGGACAGAAGGTCTGGAGAAGCTCCCAAGTCCAGGGAGGGGGCTTGGGAGAGATGCAGAAGTAGAGGGTACCACACTTGGCGTGGCCAGCGTGGAGCTATGAGGATCATAGATCCTTGATCCCTCTGGAGTTTGAACAGAGTCTTGGGAATCAAGGGAATGGGTGGAAATGCATACAGGAAGCCCTGACCCCAATGAAGGAGGAAGGCATCCTTGGCCTGAACTCCCTGACACGGAATTCTGGAACAGAACCGGGGAAGTTTGGCATTCCACAGACTTGCAAAGAGGTCTATGTCCGGGGTTCCCCATTCTTGGAAGATTCTGAGTACCTGATCCATGTGCAGGGACCATTCGTGTGGAAACAGAACTCGACTGAGTCTGTCTGCCCAAGAGGTATACTGCCAGGAGATGGATTTGATGCTCTCTGGCGAAGGCCCACAATCTTAGAGCTTCGTTGCAAAGCGACAGAGAGCCAGTTCCTCCTTGTTTGTTTATTTAAAACATGGCTACTTGATTGTCCATATGAATGAGGACTGTCTGGTAGCTGAGGAGGGTATTAAAGACCTTGAGAGCTAGAAAAACTGCTCGAAGCTCCAAATGGTTGATATGAAGAGAGGTCTCCTGTGGGGACCAAGTGCCTTGAGTGGAGAGGTCCTGCAGATGGGCTCCCCAACCTGTTTGGGAGGCATCTGTTGTGAGGGTTGCTTGGAGCAACAATTGTTGGAAGGGGGACCCCAGCAACAAATTTTGAGTGGACATCCACCATTGGAGAGACCAAACGAAACGTTTGGTGGTTGCTATTTGGTCTGAGAGAGCTCCTGAAGCTTGAGTCCACTGGGTGGACAAAGTCCATTGAGCTGCTCTCATGTGTAGGTGAGCATAGGGTACCACATGCACAGTGGAAGCCATGTGGCCTAGTAGTTGTAGCATCTCCCGGGCAGTTAAGTGGCTCTTTGACTGAATCTGGGAGGCTAACTGCACTAGACGTTGGCAATGGGCCTGAGGAAGGTAAGCCCTTGCAGTAGTGGTATCCAACCAGGCCCCTATGAATTCTAGGGACTGAGTAGGGGTGAGCTGAGACTTTGGGAGGTTTACCACAAGTCCCAGATACTGCAGAATGCGCCTTGTGCGGTCCAAGGAATTCTGGGCCTCTGACTGAGATTGAGCTCGAATGAGCCAGTCGTCCAGGTATGGGAAGACAAATATTCCCAGAGATCATAGAAATGCAGCAACTATTGCCATGCATTTGGTGAACACTCTTGGAAAGGAAGAACTCTGTATTGGTAATGTTTTCCTTGGAAAAGAAACCGTAGGAATCTTCTGTGAGAGGGATGGATGAGGACATGGGTGTACGCATCCTTGAGATCTAGAGAACAAAGCCAATCCTGACTTTGAAGGTATGGAAGGAGAGTGCCCAGAGAAAGCATCTTGAACTTCTCCTTGCATAGAAATTTGTTCAATTCTCTGAGATCTAAGATGGGTCTGTATCCCCCTGTCTTCTTTGGAATGAGAAAATAGGGGGAATAGAACCCTGACCCTTGAAGAAGAGGAACTTCTTCTATTGCCCCTTGGGCAAGAAGGGTAGCTACCTCTTGACCTAGAAGGTCGAGAAGAGATGTGGGAGAATTGAAGTGTCTCACCATGGTGTGGGGAGGAAGGTCTGAAAAATGAAGCTTGTAGCCCTCTCTTATGATGGAGAGGGTCCACTGCTCTGATGTTATTTGCTCCCATCTGGGAGCAAAATGAGCCAACCTTCCTGGAATGGTGAGAGGCTCTGGCTGCTTTAGAGCCAGAAAGGCTAAGTTCTCTAGCATCAAGTCAAAAACCCTGAGGAGTTTGGGCCTGTTGAGTTGCAGCAGCCCATGTAGGCTTAGGCCTGGCCTGTTTAGGTTGCTGACACTTAGGGGCTTGTTTACAAAGCCGCGGTAGCGGTTTACGATCGTAATCGGAGCCGCGGCCCCATTGATTTCAATGGGGCCGCGGCTGCGATCGCGATCGCGAACCACTACCGCTGCTTTGTAAACAAGCCCCTTAGTGGCAAAGCGACCTGTAGAAGATTGTTGGCCAGAAGTAGAAGGAAATCTGCCCTTTTTAAAGAGACTTTTTAAAAGGCTTTTTCTTGGCAGGAATGGAGGTTGACTTTGAAAGTCTATCCAGAGCAGAGTTTTCTGCATCCATTTGAGTGGCTTTTATTTGCCATTCTTTGCCAAATAGGTTTTCACCTGTACAGGGAAGATTTCCTAAGCCATCTTGAACCCAGGGCTCTAAATCAGAAGCCTGGAGCCAAGCAATTCTGCGAGCAGCTATGGCAATGCCTGAGGCTCTGCTGGCACCTTCAAAGGAGTCAAAACTTGGAAAACTTGAAAAAGTTGGAAAACTTTTTAATGTCTTGGGTATGCTTAAGCCAAATGAGGAATTCCTCCCTTTTATCCTCTGGAAGAAAAGGGAGGAAAGTGTGCAGTTTTTGTGCAACTTCCTTTAGAAACATACCCATGTAAAGGCTATATGAGTTGATTCTGGCAATAAGCATACTGGCTTGGAAGATTTTCCTACCAAAGGCATCCAAGGTCCTGCATTCTCTTCCTGGAGGAGCAGAAGAGTGTCTCTTTGTACTCTTTATCCTCTTCATAGCTGACTGCACCACAATGGAATGGTGAGGAAGCTGAGTTTTCTGAAATCCAGGACAAGGAGGGACACGATACATAGTGTCCAGTCTACGAGAATGAGGAGAGAGAGTGAGAGGATTCTCCCATAAATCAATCATGTGTTCAAAAAGAATCTCATGAATTGGTAAGGTGACCGCCTCTTTAGGAGCTCTAGATTAGCCTAAAATATCCAATTTTTTAGCTCTAGGCTCTGATTCAGAAGTTACTGAAATAGAAAGTCCTTTAGCTACTTCTCTTATGAAGTCTTGAAAGGACAAGTCTTCTGGAGGAGACATTCTTCTTTTTGGAGAAGAAGGCTCTTCAGGAAGGGCTATGGATACTTCAGGAGGCTCGTCTAATGTATCAGAATCATCAGAGGAACAATGTTCCCTCTAATTTTCTGTAGGCTTGTGTGCGCATAAAATATCAGCTGTGTGCAGCTTTTGAAGGAAGGTTAAATTTTTGTGCACCACATAACGACACTTGGGGTTATATACTTTAAAATTTGACTACACATCAGAATACAGTATGTACACCACATTGATTTTAATCAAATTAAATGAAAATAGACGATTACTAAATGAAGTGGGAAATTTCTAGTAATTACAATCATAACTTTTAAATTTTAAGACGTCTGTGTTGTTTTCTATCAGAATCAGAGCTTTAATTTTTGTGCGCTCTATTGTAAAGTATGTGCGCTCGCTCGGCGAGGTGTGTGCACGCGCACACGCGCACAGCTTAGAGGGAACAGTGCAGAGGAATCGAAGTATCGCCTGTCAGGGTGCTCTTCCAACGCTCGATACGCGTATCGAGCAGTATCGACATCGGGCGTCCCCGGTACCGGATCGGTACCGGTAAGCAGCCCTGGACAAGGAACCGCTGCAGCCGGTATCCTGGTCGATGTCGATGCAGTCGGTACCGTATCGGTGCTGGTGCCGGTACCGGAGCCGATACCGAGAACGGAGTTTGTTTCGGTACCAGCGGCGTCGCAGCTTGAATGAAGGCCGTAATAGCCCGCTGCATGGACAGAACATTGTGATCCATCGACGCCATGAATGCCTGGAAGTCGGTACCGGGAGATTGTGCCAGTACCCCAGAGCATTTTAACAGGTGATCGGTCGAGGTCGTGCCATCGATGTCAACCTGTAACCCCATAGGAGGAGCTTTGGAAGCCGGAGCTTCCCGCCGGGGTTGTTTTGCTGGCGCAGGATCCTCGAGGGCAAGCCCGGAGGCATTTCGATGCTTAGAGGGCGATCTACCCTTCGAGGACCTGCTAGGTTTATGTTTGGTTACCTGAGATCCATCAGGAAAAGAAGACCTGGAAGATGTCGATGCTACCGACGGTGCTTCAGCGGGAAACAGCACATGGAGCTTGGCTGCTCGGTTCTGTAACCCCCGTTTAGACATTAGAGAGCAGGACGGACAATCCGGAATGGAGTGTTCAGGACTCAAACATTTCAGACACCATTCATGGGTATCTGTAACAGAAATAGTCCCGCTACACTTAGTACATTTTTTAAAGCCGGAGGCTGGTTTTTCCATGAGGGAAATTTTCTTGTAGGCCCGGAGGCCCAAGAAGAAAATACACTAAGTGAAGAGAAAATAGATTTTTTTTTTTTTTTAAAGAAAGAAAGAGAAAAAGACCGGCGGTACCGGTCCGGAGTCGGGGAAGGCAGACACGCGACCAAAGAAATGAAATAAAATAAAGAACTTCTTCAGCGGTGACAGGGCTTGACCTGCTGGCTCTGCGGCAAAGAAGAACTGAGGAGAGATGGTTAGGAAAGGCGGGAAGGCAGCGCGCAGGCGCTGTGGGATGCTCCCAAAAGCTTTCCTTTTTGGGAAGCTGGGGAGCGTTCCCGCGCAGGCTCCGTCGGTACCGACGTACCCATATGTGAAGACTCATTCCTGCTTGTTCCTGGAGATAAGTATTAATGGAGGACCAGTTAGCTGCCTGGCAAATGACCTCAATGTTTATATTTATTAGATTTCTTGATCTAATGCTCCTTTATGGCTACTGAATGAAGATCAGCTACGGATGTTGCCATAGCCCGCACATTATGAGCAGTGACATGATCCCCCAATGAGAGTCCTGCTTGTGCATAAGCAAAAGAAATACAATCTGCTATCCATCTAGATAGAGTATGTTTCATCACCAGTAGGCTCAAGTGAGTAGAATCAAAAGAAATGAATAATTGAGAGGATTTTCTGTGACTTTAGTTCTATCCAAGTAGTAGGCCAGTGCTCACTTGCAGTCTAAAGTGTGCAGTGCTGCTTCAGCCCTAGACACATGAGGTCTAGGGAAGAAAAAGCATAGTTACTCACCTGTAACAGGTGTTCTCCAGGGACAGCAGGAATCAGTCCTCACATATGGGTGACGTCGACAGAGCCCCCATGCGGAGCAAATCCCCAGCTTTCGAAGAAAGCCTTTGGGACTGCATCACGCATGTGCGGTCCCCTTCCCTCTCAAGGGTGCCATCTTGCTCAATCAAATGACATAGCTAAAAAGACGGCAAAAGGTTAAAAATTAATCAAGGACTGCAACTCCAGGGGAGGAGGGAGGGTCGTGAGGACTGATTCCTGCTGTCCATGGAGAACACCTGTTACAGGTAAGTAACTATGCTTTTTCCAGGAACAAGCAGGAAGTTAGTCCTCACATATGGGACTCCCTAGCTATAGGCTACCGAGAACCCATAACTGAAAAATAGGCTCCCTCTAGACGAGCCGCAGCAGCCATGATAGGAGTTCAACCGAGAACATAACACTCCGGTAGCCTAACACTAAAGGGTCGGAGGGTAGGAGTTACCTAAACCTCGAACAGATTATGGAGTACAGCCTGGCCGAAAGCACTATCCCGTTGGGACTCTCTATCCAGGCAGTAATGGGCCGCAAAAGTCTGTCTTGAAGACCAGGTTGCAGCCCGGCAGATGTCTGCCAGCGGAACAGAGAGGAAGTGAGCCACTGATACGGCCTTAGCCCTGACCTGGTGGGCCGTGACTCGACCCTGCAATGGGAGATTGGCCACCCTGTATGCCCAGGCGATGCAATCCGCCACCCAAATGGACAACGTATGCTTGGAGACAGACATCCCCAGATTACTGGGGTCATAAGAGACGAAGAGCTGAGGAGCTCTTCGATGTCGCAGCGTACACTCCAAGTAGAAGGCCAATGCCCTCTTACAGTCCAGGGTATGCAGAACTCCTTCTGCCCGGCTGGCATGGGGCCTGGGAAAGAATGTCTGAAGCACCACCTCCTGGTTGAGGTGGAAAGAGGAGACCACTTTCAGAAGGAACTTGGGGTGCGTGTGAAGCCCCACCCTGTTCCTACAGAACCGTATGAACGGTCCATCGGACACCAGAGCTTGCAGCTCACTCACTCGTCTAGCCAATGTGAGTGCCACCAAGAAAAGCATCTTCCAAGAAATGAAGCAGAGATGGCAGGTAGCCATCGGCTCAAAGGGTGGGCGAGTAAGCTGCTGCAAGACCATATTCAGATCCCATTCGGTCACCGGGGGGCGAACTGGGGGTTTCGGCATAAGCAGACCTCTCAGGAACCTGGACACTAAGGGGTGTACAGAGAGAGGTTGCCCTTCCACTGGGGAGTGGTGTGCTGATAAAGCACTAAGATGAACTCGGACCGAGTTTGACTTGAGGCCTAAATCTGAAAGGTGAAGCAGGTACTGCAGCACCACAGCCACCTGGCAGGAGAATGGGTTCTCACTCTGCTGAGTACACCATACCTCAAACCTACACCACTTAAATGTGTAGGTTTTTCTAGTCGATTGCCTTCTAGAGGCTAGCAGCACATCCTCTATCTTCTTTGGGAGGAGAAATGGTACAAGGACTATCCTTTCAGCAGCCATGCCATCAGGTTGAGGAACCTGAGGTTGGGATGCAGAAGTGAGCCCCCTCCTGCAACAGGAGATTGGGCGGAAATCCCAGAAGGATTGGAGCCTCCTCCGCTAGCTGCAGGAGGAGTGGAAACCAAGGCTGTCTCGGCCACCTGGGGGCCACCAGGATGACCGTGGCCTTGTCCTGAAGGATCTTGAATAAGGTCCGAGCTACCAGTGGCGTGGGAGGAAACACATATAGGAGGCCCACAGACCATGATATTAGGAAAGCATCTGCAGCTACCCTGCGTGGGTGTGGCTGACTAGAACAGAAACGGGGCAACTGGTGATTTTGAGGGCTCGCAAACAAATCTATGGATGGTCTCCCCCAACACTGGAAGAGTTGCTGGGCTATGTTGGGATTCATTTGCCACTCGTGCAGCTGGAGAATTCTTCATGAGCTTGTCTGCTATGAAGTTCTCCTGACTTGGTAAGTAGACCGCCTTGAGGAACATACCTTGGTTGACTGTGAAGGAGCATAGGTCCAGGGTTTCCTGACACAGGATGCGAGAGCCTATGCCCCCTTGTTTGTTCATATAGAACATTGCTACTTGGTTGCCTGTCTGAATCAAGACAGACTGATGAGCCAGGGTTTGGCAGAAGGTCCGAAGAGCTAGGCGGATCGCTCGAAGCTCTAGGAGACTGATTTGTTGTGTGCTCTCCCACGGAGACCACACACCTTGAGTGCAGACCTGTTGGCAATGCGCACCCCATCCCAGCAGGCATGCATACATAGTCAGCCCCCTCGAATGTGTGGGAGGATGGAAAGGCACTCCCTCCAGAAGGTTGTGAGGTTGCAGCCACCATTTCAAAGACTGTATCAGGCGATGGAACACCTTGATGTTGTCTCTGAGTCTGCCTGTGGCTTGTGTCCACTGGTCCCTGAGGCACTACTGAGCTGTTCTCATGTGTAGTCGAGCATTGGGTATCACATGCACTGTGGAGGCCATATGACCAAGAAGGCACAGAAAGTGTCTTGCTGAGATGCGGGATCTGCGACTCACTTGCTGCACTAGGGCTACCAGACTTTGTGCCCTTTCCTCTGATAGATAAGCCCATGCCTGAAGGGTGTCTAACCTTGCCCCTATGAACTCCATTCCCTAAGAGCTAACCAGAGTGGACTTTGTTTAGTTGATCACAAAGCCCAGGTGCTGGAGCAACTGGATAGTGCGGGACGTGGCCTGTTGGGTTTCTAGAGCTGACTGGGCTCTGATGAGCCAGTCATCTAAGTAGGGGAAGACAAATACCCCTTGAGTCCTTAGAAAGACCACCACCACCGCAAGGCACTTTGTGAATACCCTGGGTGCTGAGGCTAGGCCAAAGGGAAGCACTTTGTACTGAAAATGGTTTCCTCCCACTACAAATCTTAGATATTGTCTGTGGTCTGGATGAATCAAGATGTGTGTATACGCATCTTTAAGATCTAAGGAGCATAGCCAGTCTCCCTGGCGGAGGTAAGGCAGCAATATTCCAAGGGAAAGCATCTTGAACTTTTCCCTCACCAGGAACTTGTTTAGACTTCACAGGTCGAGGATAGGTCTTAGGCCTCCAGTTCTCTTTGGTATCAGAAAGCACCTGGAGTAGAAGCCTGTGCCCTGTACGTGGTGAGGCACCGGCTCTACCACCTGACCCTCGAGAAGACCAAGAGGAGGTCCCCGTGAAGAGGGGGTCTGAGAGGCTCCCCTGGAAAGTAAGAGGGAGGCACCTGGCTGAGATGTAACCGACAGCCCATTTGGACTATCTGGAGAATCCAGGTGTCTGTTGTAATAGCTGGCCACCTGTGGGCATACAGGGTCAGCCTCCTGTACAGGGCCTTGCGTCCTTTGAGAGAGAGACTATGCTCCGGGAGTCAAAAGCCCCCTCCAGGCTGGGCTGGAGCCGGTGCCTGGGGCTTGGGGGCCTTTTGCTTACGCTGGCCTTGCCCCCGTCTCTTGGCCTGCTGCCCCTGCTGGGGAGCTGGGGAGGCCTGATACATGGGGTAGTTTCGGTAAGCTGATCCTTTCCTTGGGAAAAAGGGCTTCCTACCTGAGCCCTTCTTCTTAGAAGGGGCTGATGTCTTCTTCTCGAGTCTTGTCCAAGTCAGGTACTCAGACTCCATCTCAGCAGCCTTCTCAGTCATGGGCTTGCCAAAGAGGTTTTCACGTCGGCAAGGGACATCGACCAACTTATCCTGAACCCATGGCTCCAGGTCTGATAACTGTAGCCATGCTTGGTGTCGTGCACCAATACCAGCCCCCGCTACCCGGGCCAAAGCCTCGAAGCCGTCATAGGCTGCTCGAGTCATAAACTTCGAACACTCTCGGATCCCAGTGGTCAAAACTTGGAAGCGCTGCAAAGGTCCCTCAGAGAGATCAGCCGAGAACCCGGCAATCTCCTTTGCCAGGTCTCACAGGTACATGCCCATGTACAGCTGGTACGTCTGGATTCGGCATGACAGCATCGAACCCCTGGTAGCACTTTCTGCCGAGAGCATCCATGTTGTGGGCCTCCCAGCCAGGAGGCACCGAAGAGTGCGTCTTCTGGCTCTTGAGCCGGCGCATGGCCGATTCCACAACCATGGACTTGTGCGGCAGCTGTGCTTTTTGGAACCCAGGGCTCTTGCGAACTCAATAGATGGAATCGATTCGCCTGCTGAGGACTGGCATCAAGGTCGGTGTCTCCCACATTCGGAGCATCAGCCGTTCCAGAATGGGGGGCACCAGTACAGTAAGGGCTTCCTTTGGAGGACAGTCATACTGGAGGACCTTGAGCTCCTCAGCTCGAGGCTCCTCCTCGGCATCCGCCGGGAATGACAAAGCCTTTGCCATGTCCCGGACGAAGTCCAAGAACCGGGTGTCCTCCAGGGGTGACCGTCTCAGAGGTTCAGATCCTGGGAAGTCTGACGGGACGTACTTGGTACGGTGTGTGTCCGGGGACTCCTCGTCCTCTGTCTCCCAACCGGACCTCTCCAAGGAGGAGTCGAGTGGCTCCAGCCTCAAGGTCTTTGGTCTCGACCGCCCCAATGCGAATCGGCGTCGACAACCTCGGTCCCAAATGGGAGGTCGAGGGGGCCCTTGGCCGAGGATCAACTCAAGACCTTAGTGTCTCGAGGATCGGCTCGGCCTCTGGGGTCGACTTGGATTTCGAAGTCCCGGTGGTCGAGGCAGAATGATGTGTGAGACCGGCCATCAGTGCCCCCTGCTGGTCCATGAAGACAGACACGCTGCGCTCCAAGGCTGCCAAACTGAGACCGAGCTCAGGAGGATCCACAGCCCCCGGGTCAGGTCCCGACGCTGTCGGGCCTGACGCCAGCTCTCCTGGGTTGAGAGTCCACAACGAGGACGGTGCTTACCTTCCTCAGCATCTCTGGGTCCTTTCGAGGGAGTTTGGCAGGCCTCTCCGACTCCGAGGATCCAAGGCGGTGAGCCAGGCTCCGTGACCGAGCCTGTGAGGGACCAGGCCGTTCGGAGCTCTCAGATGTCACCGCCCTCATGGATTTTTTCTTCTTCCGGTGTTCCCGCGAGGGAGACCCCTTTCAGAGGACACCTGACGCTGCTCGGGATCAGACAGCTCCCAAGAGGTCGAGGCCTCTGACGAGGTCCGGACCCAGGCGGGTGCGGACTCGGGAAAAATCCTTTCATGTTGCTGCTGCCTGCTCCTCAATGCCTTGGAAGACATCTTTTTGCATGGGCCACAGACCACAGGGTCATGGTCGGGCCCAAGGCATCGGAGGCAGCAGTCATGTGTGTCGATCACACTTTTTAAACCCGCTGGCAGCCATCGGGGGAAAAAGGGCCCCTGCAAGGTCAAAGGACCAGGCTGCCAGCTAAAAAGAAAAAAAGAGCACAAACGCTAACACAACAATACCACTGAAGAACGAAGTGAAATACCTCGGAATAACACTTGACAGGGAGCTGAACTTACAATCCCACATCAGAAGAACCACCAAAACTGTATATTACAAAATAAGAGTAATCAGACGCCTCAAACCTCTACTCACACAAAACCACTTCCGCACAGTCTGCCAAGCTCTTATCACTCCCATACTTGACTTCTGCAACCCGATATACAACGGCATCCCAAAACAATCTCTCAGGCCGCTGCAAATGGCTCAAAACATGGCAGCCAGAATAATCACTGGTTCTCCAACACAGGCACACATCACCCCCATCCTAAAAGACCTCCACTGGCTCCCAATCAGCCACCGCATCAAGTATAAAATGATACTAAACATATTCAGAATCAAACGCAAGAGCTCTGCACTCAGCCTCCAAGCTCTCATACTCCCTGACCCCAGCACTAGACCTAGAAGCAGAGCCACAGCAGACGCACTCAGCACACCAAGCAACTACACAAAAGCATGCAAATCCACCACTCAAAGAGCCCTCTCACTGGCAGCTCCGACAATTTGGAACAAACTCCCAGACGACCTACGATCAACTGAAGATCAGAAGGACTTCCGGAAACTCCTAAAGACAGTACTCTTCATTGAGCACTACGGCACGAACACATAATCAGCCTCCACAAACTTGTGCCAACCACAGACTCCATGAAGACAAATCGCAGCCTGCTGTGGATCCAGTAAATCTTGTATATAGCTGTAAATAGCCCACGTTGTAAACAGCTCACACTAATTAACACACCTGCATCCACGCACCCTCACTGTACATAGACTGATCCAACAGAAACTCCACTGATTTTGATTGTTTGCTGTGTACACCGCCTTGATTAAAGGATAAGGCGGGATAGAAATACACTTTAAATAAAAAAAATAAAATAGTCTCTAAGGACAAAAATGAAAAAATAGGCCGGACTCGATACCAGTGTACCGAGCCGAGGTGGGAAGGGGAACTGGCAAGCAGAAAATACAATTTTCCAACTTTTACCACTTTTTCCATGGGGAACTGGGATGACGTCCGTTGGGCTCTGCGGAAAAAAGGAGACTGAGCAAGATGGCACCCTTGGGTGGGAAGGGGACCGCGCATGCGTGATGCAGTCCCAAAGGTTTTCTTCAAAAGCTGGGGATTTTCTCCGTATAGGGGCTCCGTCAATGTCACCCATATGTGAGGACTGACTTCCTGCTTGTTCCTGGAGAATCGGGAGGATTACCAACTGGTTTAGATGGAAGGAGGAAATCACCTTTGGGAGGAAATGTGAATGGGTACCTAGAACCACCTTGTCATGGGGAACCGAGTATAGGAGGATCTGCCACTAGAACCTGCAGCTCGCTGATGCAGCGAGTTGAAGTGAGGGCAATAAGGAAGATGACATTTCAAGATAGAAACTTCAGTGAAGTGGTGGCTAAAGACTTGAAAGGTGGCTTTAGAAATTGTGTCAGAACCACATTCAGAACCCAGGCCGCCGAAGGCTGCTTAATGGGTGGCTTGGACAGCAGGAGACTGTGCATGAAGCATCTACTAAGGGGTATGAGGAGATAGGCTGTCCATCAACTGGTCTGTGAGAGGCCACAATGACACTAAGGTTACTAAGGCACTGAGTTAGTCTTAAGACTTCTCAAGGATAAGTAGAGTAGATATTTTAGAAGTGACTCTGCCTGGCAAGTAAAGAGGTCAAGATCCTTTGGGGAGCACCAAAGGGCAAACCTACGCCATTTATAGGCATAAGATCTCCTGGTGGAATCCTTACGAGATGCAAGGAGGACATACTTGACCACCTGTTGGAGTTCAAGGTCGGCGAGCACTAGCCTTTCAGCAACCATGCTGTCAGGCATAGGGAGTGAAGACTGGGATGGAGGAGCATCCTGCGGTCCTTAGAGAGGAGATCGGGCGCACATCCCAGGTTGAGTGGCTGAGTTTGTGCAAAGCGAAGGAGCAAAGGAAACTATGGTTAATGGGGCCAAAAAGGGGCTATGAGAATCATCGAGCCCCTGTTGGCCTGTAGCTTGAACAGGGTCTTTGATATCAAGGGGATGGGAGGGAATGTGTAAAGTAGTCCCTGTCCCCAATGAAGAAGGCAGGCATCTGGAGTCTGCTAGTGCAGCGACGGAACTCTGGAGCAGAAGAGCGGAAGCTGCATATTTTGTGGAATGGCAAAAAAATCTATGAGTAGGGTTCCCCACATGTGGAATATCCAAGCAGCCATCTCCCGATGCAAGATCCATTTGTGGAGATGGAGGATATGGCTTAGCCTGTCTGCTAGGACATTGGGTTTGCCTGCGAGGTACACCGCTCTGAGCTGGATGCGGTGAGAGATGTCAAAGGACCATAGGCGAATCACTTCTTTGCAGAGGGGACAGCACCCCATTCCTCCTTGTTTGCTTACATAGAACATGTCTACTTGGTTGTCCATTCTGACTATAACAGGTTGCCCCGATAGTTGGAATTGAAAAACTCGAAGAGCATTGTCAGTGCCCGTAGTTCTAGCAGGTTGATCTGCAGAGCAGATTCCTGTTGTGTCCAGAGTCCTTGTATGGTCAGGTTGTTCAGATGCACCCCCCAACCCAGCATGGAAGCATCTGTTATCTGGGTGCATCGAGGTGGAGGCATCTGAAAAGGTGACCTGACGAGTAGGTTTTGTAGGAGAAATCATCACTGAAGGGACTTGATCATTTGAGGAGTGATGTGTATCTTGTCTCTTAGTCGACCCTTCACTTGCGTCCATTGGGAAGACAGAGTCCACTGTGTTTCTTGCAAGTGTAATTGAGCGTAGGGGATGACATGGGCCTTGGAGGCCATGTATCCTAATAGTCATAGTATTTCTTGAGCAGATACTTGGCTTTGCTGTTGCACTCCTTTGGCCAGCTCGATGAGGTGGGCACAGCGATCCTGTGGGAGGAAAGCTTGAGCCTGTTAAGTGTCTAAGAGTGCTCTGATGAACTCCAGACATTGGGTTAGAGCGAGATGGGACTTTAGGAAGTTTAAGACAAACCCCAGGGGTTGAAGCATCATGATAGTGGGATGAAGGGAGAGTTTTAGCTCTTGGGGGTAGTCTCCCCTAATCAGCTAATCATCTAAGTAAGGAAAGATGAATACTCCCAAGGTATGTAGGTAAGCAACAATGACTGCCGTGCATTTTGTGAAGACCCTTGGGCAGAGGCTAGACTGAAGTAAAGAACCAGGTATTGTGCAAGGAATGTATCAGTATATGCATGTACGCCTCTTTTAGGTCTAGAGAACACAGTCAATCATGTCTCTGAAGGTATGGTAGAGTTCCTACAGAAATCATTTCAAATTTTTCTTGGACCATGAACTTGTTTAGGTCTTTGAGATCCAAAATGGGCCTGAAGCCTCCTGGTTTTTCTTGAGGAGGAGGAACTTTTTCTATGGCACCCTAGGACAACAGGGTGATCACCTCATCTTTTAATAGAGTACTTTGAAGGGGTTATATGGGATAATCTCCTGTGAAGCAGGTGGGGGGGGGGTAAAGTTTCAGAGTGAAGCTAATAACCCCTTTGGACAATCTGGAGTATCCACTGCTCTGATATTATGAGGTGCTACCTGTGGGCATAGTGTCAAAGTCTGCCTACCATGTGGAGAGGCTGGGAGCCCTCCAGGGACAGATTGGCAATGCTCTCTAGGAAGAAGTCAAAACCAGGTACAGGCTTTGCTGTGCAACCGGTTGAGGTTTAGGAGCATTGTGTTTGGGTTGGTGAGGACCCTGCTGCCTCTGCTGAGGATGCTGAGGTTGATAGGCAGCAGAAGGCAGGTAAGAAGGATAGTATCTCTTCTTTTTAGAATGGAAGAGCCTTCCTTTTTGATGGGTCAGCTGTTTTCCTGGAAAGGCGTTTTAGGGTGAGATCATCTATTTCAATCTCCCCTGCTTTCTCTCTACAATCTTTGCCAAAAAGGTTTTCTCCAGTACATGGGATATTGACCAATTTAACCTGGACCCATTGCTTGAGGCCTGATGTCTGTAACCAGGTCATTCTATGAGCCCCAGTGCAGACTGCTGAAACTCTGCTTGTGGATTCAAAAGCATCAAAAGAGGCCCTGGTAAGAAACTTAGAAGTGTTCTGGCCTTGCTTGAGTGTCTAGAACACACTCTGCTTATCCTCAGGAAACAGTGGAGTGAAAGTCTCCAGATCTCTGGTGACATCCTTCAGAAACATGCCTATGTACAGCATGTAAGAGTTGATTCTGGAGGCCAACATGCATGCCTGGAAACATCGACACCTGAAGGCATTGAGTGTTCTCGAATCTCTGCCAAGAGACATGGATGAATGGTTCTTTGAGCACTTCTGATGGACTCCATTGCAAAGCAAAGTAATACTCTGCCTGAAAGTTCTTAAAGGGGTTTTGGTGTTCATTTTTAAAAGCTAATTTTTAAAGGGGTTCATTTTTAAAGGCTAAGGGGTTTTTTTCTATACTGCAAAGGGGATTTTTTTTTTTTTTTTGGCTAGTGGTGTTGGGCAAGGCTCTGTCAAAGTTCATTGTCTTTTTCCAGCTACCCATTCACAGCTAACTCTTTGAAGCCACTACCTCATCAAATATTAAGTGATCCTAGAGTAGCTTACTCGAAGGACAGCTGAGGAACAGGTAGGGACTTTGGTAGATCTCTCTCTTTTACTTCAACAGGTACCAAAGCTCCATCAACTAAACAATGGCTAGAAAAATCGTATTGCTAAAGCTGTTGACCAATTACAGCTTCTGACTCTGCCCAGATAGAGATCCCAATGCCAGTTGAAGGACCACTCCCATGTGCAGGCTGCCTGCATGCTGAGGCTCTCAGGAAAGAAGTGGAGGAACTCAGGGAAGAGGTGGTGAGGCTGAGAAGCATTTGAGACAGTGATTTATTTTATTTTATTTATTTATTTAACAAACTTTTATATACCGCGACCTTCCAGTGACCAGGTGCGGTTTACATATAACAGAATAGGGGAACAGAACGGCAGTTCTGTTTTTTACAATGAACATAGCGTGAACTATATACATTAACAATTAAAACTTAAAACTTTTAACTTTGTAGATAAGTACATTGATGAGATGCTACTTGAAACATCCAAGCTCTCTGACAGAGGTGAAGATGGAAGGAAGAAGGTTGAACACGAGTCACCAAAGCCTGCAGTATCAACACTCCAACTCCTCCAGTACTTGAACTGAAGAACCAGTATACAGCCCTGGAAGTGGAGGAAGTGGAAGCATCCGAGGAGAGGGAAGAACCATGGCATGAGCACCCCAAAGTTGCAGAATTAGTCATCACAAGAAAGAGAAGGGTAGTCGTGGTTGGTGAATCTTTTCTGAGAGATACTGAGGCGTCCATCTGCCGACCAGATTTGATGTCCAGAGAGGTGTGCTGTCTGCCAGGTGCCAAAATTTGAGATGTTATGGAAAGTTTGCTGAGACTTATCAAGCTTACTGACTACTATTTGATGTTTCTCATCCATGTCAGCACAAATTATACTGCTAGGTATCCCTCCGAGCATATCAAAAGTGACGTCATGTCTCTGGGACAGAAAGAGAAGCAGATAGGTGTGCAGGTGGTATTCTTCTTAATCCTCTCTGTTGAGGATAAAGGCCAAAGTAGAGAAGCTTGAATCCTGGAGATGAATGCATGACAGCGTGGATGGAGTCATCAAGAGCATTTTGGTTTCCTGGACCATGGGATGATGCTCC
This sequence comes from Ichthyophis bannanicus, assembly GCA_033557465.1. Lineage (NCBI taxonomy): Eukaryota > Metazoa > Chordata > Amphibia > Gymnophiona > Ichthyophiidae > Ichthyophis > Ichthyophis bannanicus. Next base: position 726,526,264 of record CM066036.1, on the reverse strand, counting down.
ATGGGCTGCAGAGCAGAGATGGTGTCCATCTGTCCAAAAAGGGTTGAAGTAGTTTCAGCAGCAGACTGGCTATCGACTGAAGAGGGTTTTAAACTAGATTCATTGGAGATGGATGAAGAGAGCACCCAGGTAAGAGAAGAGAGTCCCCAGATAAGTAGAAATGGGTAATAGGGGCAACCTCTGGAAATTGGGGTGTATAAAAGCCCATAGTATGGGAAATAAGATCCCAGATGTTGAGGCTTTAATGGAAGAGGCTGACTTGGATTTAGTGGCTGTTATAGAGACATGGTTCACGGAAAACCATGAATGAGATGTAATTATAACCAGGCTATACTTTATTCAGGAAGATCAAGGTAGGGGGAAGGGGAGGTGGAGTGGCACTATATGGAAAAATAATATTAAAGCTATAGAACTGCAGGGCTTAAAAGGAAGACAGGAGGCACTGTGGGTTTATTTATTTTATTTGTTTATCTATTTCTTCTATACCGCCCCTTCCAGAGATCAGGGGCGGTTTACATGGAACAAGTTAACAGTTTTGTATACTTCTGTATACATTACATAGAACAGAAATTACTAACGTTTTACAGATAATAGTGCGGTAAACTGTCAGGAACTATTTACATTTTGTATACTTTTGTATACTTCTGTAATTATTATATTAAACAGAGTTTTACTACAGGGGTTAAACTATAAAGAGGGAAAGGGAAATCCATTTGTATTGTATTGTATTGTATTGGAGCTATATACAAATCCCATTCAAAGGGCATAGAAGTGGAGGAAGATTTAATAAAAGACATACTCCGTATTGCCATGAAAGGAGAAGTGCTACTGATAGGTGATTTCAATATGCCGGATGTGGATTGGCACATCCCTGCTGTGGTGTCATCTACGTAGATGTAAGGAGATCCTGGATTCTCTACAGTGTGAACTATTCAGGCAACTGATAACAGAACCTACAAGTGATGGGGCCATACTGGATTTAGTGCTTACCAATGGGAAAAGTGTTTCTGATGTTACAGCAGGAGATCATCTCGCATCCAGTGATCACCAGATGGTATGGTTCAGTATTAGGACTAGGGTGATAAAATCCATTCAAAAGCGAGGGTCTTAGACTTTAGGAAAACTAACTTTGTCAAGATGGGACAATACCTCAAAGAGTCGTTAGTGGGATGGGAACAGTTGGTGGATGTAGAAAAACACAGGACATAACTGAAAGGGGATATTTTAAGGGCAACAAACCTTATTGTTAGAAAGGTAAATTAATGTAAAAAGGGAAAAGGAGGCCACTATAGTTCTCAAAAGAAGTAGCTGAAAAGGTGAAGAAAAAGAAGGAGGCCTTCATGAAATACAAGAGATCACAGAGAGAGGAAGCCAGGTATCCATATTTGAAAAACTTAGAGAAGCTAGCAAAGTAGTCAGGAAAGCAAAGATACAAAAGGAAGAAGAAATAGTCAATGCAATAAAATGCAGGGATAAGATATTTTTCAGATATGTTAGTGAGAGGAGGAAGGGCAAAAGTGTTCTTAGACTCAAGGTTTGCAGGGGAGGAATATGCAGAAACTGATGAGGATAACAAATATTAACAAATATTTCTGTTCTGTGTTCAGAGATGAAGGGCCAGGAGCAGGACCAAAGAAAACACCCACAAATAGGAACAGAAATGACGGGGATCTCGAACAATTTTCAGAAGACTGTGTTTGTGAAGAACTAGCTAAACTAATAGTAGACAAAGCCATGGGTCCGGATGGGATACATCCAAGAATACTGAGGGGGATGTTCTAGCGGCTCCACTGTCTGACCTTTCCAATTCCTCTTTGGAGTCGAAATTGGTGCAAGAGGACTGGAGAAAGGCATATGTGGTCCCTTTACACAAAAGCGGATGTAAGGATGACTGAGAACAGGCCAGTTAGTCTAACCTCTGTGGTTAGCAAATTATTGGAAAGACTATTAAAAAAAGAGAAAAGTGAGATTTCAGGAGTCCAGTGGATTGCAGGATCAGAGGAAACATGGATTCACCAGAGACAGTTCTTATCAGATAAATCTGATTGATTTCTTTGACTGAATGACAAGGGAGTTGGATGGCATATTTTTTATTTCAGTAAAGCCTTTGACACCTGTATGCACAGGCGACTCATAAACAAACTGAGCACCCTAGGGATGGACCCTAAAGTAACTGATTGAGTTAGAAATTGATTAAGTGAGAAGTGACAAAGGGTACAGGTAAATGGAGCTCACTCTGAAGAGGAGGCGGCTACCAGTGGTGTGCTGCAGAGATCTGTCCTTGATCCGATTCTCTTTAACATTTGTGTTAGTGATATTGCGGAAGGGCTGTCTGGTAAGGTTTGTTTGTTTGCAGATGATATCAAAATCTGCATTACAGTAGACACCCAGGAAGTAGTAAATAACATGAGGAGGGATCTAGCTAAGACTGAAGAATGGTCTAGCAATTGGCAGCTGAAATTTAGTGCTAAAAAATGAAGGGTCATGCATTTGGGCTGCAAAAATTCAAAGGAGCGGTAGTGTAGGGGGTTAAATACTTCTATCCACAAAAGAAGAGCAGGACCTGGGCGTAATTGTGTCTGACAATTTTAAAGTAGATAAACAGGTAGAAAAGACAACTGTGAAAGCCAGAAGGATGCTTGAGAGAGGAAAGGCCAGCAGAAAAAAAGAGGTGATAGTGCCTCTGTATAAGTGACTGGCTTTTCCATGCCTGAAAAAGTTGTCTTTGAGATTGAAACAGAAATATGATAGCAGAAAACGTCCACATGGCCTATCTAGTCTGCCCTTCTATATCAACTACAAAAGTCCCCTTTTTACCTTTAGAGATCCTCTGTGCTCGTCCCATGCTTTTTTGAATTCAGATACTGCCTTGTGTCTCCCACCTCAACATTGGAAGACCATTCCACACATCTAACATGCTTTTCGTAAAGAAATATTTTTGCATATTACTCCTGAGTCTATCCTCTTTCACCTTCATCATATGTATGTCCCCTCGTAGCAGAGCTTGCCTTCAATTTATGCCTCTATCATATCACCCCTATACCGCCTTTCCTCTAAAGTATATATATTTTTAACTCATAAGAACATAAGATATGTCATACTGGGTCATACCAAGGTCCATTAACCTAGTATCCTGTTTCCAACAGTGGCCATTCTAGGTCATAAGTACCTAGCAGTTTCCCCAAAAGACACAGGATCCACAATGCTTGTACTGGGTCAAGCAGTGATAGCCTGGGTCCCTTTTAATAATGGTTTATGGATCTTTCCTCTAGGAACTTGTCCAAACCTTTTTTAAACCCAGCTACACTAACAGCTTTTACTATATTCTCCGGTAACAAATTCCAAAGTTTGATTACACGTTGAGTATAAAAATATTTTCTCTTATTAGACTCAAATAGGTTACCCTGTAGCATCATTTCATGTCCCCTAATCTTTCTATATTCTGATGACATAAACAATCAATCTACTTTTACCCATTCCACTCCATTCATTAATTTATAGACCTCTATCATATCTTCCCTCAGCCGTCTCTTTTCCAGGTTGAACAGCCCTAACCTTTTTAGCCTCTCTTCATAGGAGTATCCTTCCATCCCCTTTACCATTTTGGTGGCTCTTCTCTGTACCTTTTCTAATAACGCTATATCCTTTTTAAGATACAGTGACCAGAACTGAACACAATATCCAAAGTGTGGTCGAACCATGGAACGATACAGAGGCATTATAATATCCTTTGTTTTATTTTCCATTCCTTTCCTTATGATACCTAGCATTCTATTTGCTCTCATGGCCACTGCTGCACACTGGGAGGAGGGTTTTAACATGTTATCCACAATGACGCCTAAATCTTTTTCCTGGGTGGTGTTTCCTAATGTGGAACCTTGTATCGTGTAACCAGAGTTTAGGTTGTTCTTTCCTAGGTGCATAACTTTGCACTTGTCCACATTAAATGTCATCTGCCATTTGGATGCCCAGTCTTCCAATTTATCAAGATCCTCTTGCAGTTTTCCACAATCCTCATGTGTTTTAACAACTTTAAATAGTATTGTGTCATCTGCAAATGTGATAACCTCACTCATTATTCCAATTTCTAGGTCATTTATGAATATATTAAAAAACAGCAGACCCAGCACAGATCCCTGGGGTACTCCACTATTCACCTTTCTCCATAGGGAAAATTTGCCATTTAGCCCTACCCTCTGCTTTCTATATGTTAACCAGTTCCTGATCCACAAACGTACACTGACTTCTATCCCATGACTTTTTAGTTTTGCCAAAAGTCTCTCATGAGGGACCTTGTCAGAGGCTTTCTGAAAGTCTAGATACACTATATCAACCGACTCACCTTTGTCTACCTGTTTATTTACACCATCAAAAAACATAACAGATTAGTAAGACAAGATCTTCCTTGTCTAAAGCCATGTTGTCTTTCTCCCATTAAGCCATAACTATCTACATGTTCAGTAATTTTCTTCTTAATGATGGTGTCTACTATTTTTCCCAGTACTGACGTGAGGCTCACCAGTCTGTAACGTCCCGTATCATCCCTGGAACCCTTTTTAAAAATTGGTGTTACATTGGCCAACCTCCAATCTTCAGGTATTACAGATGATTTTAATGATAGTTCACAGATTACTAACAGCAGGTCTGCAATCTCATATTTCAGTTCCTTCAGCATCCTTGGATGTATACCATCCGGTCCAGGTGATTTGCTACTCTTCAGTTTATCAAATAGTTGTAATACATCTTCCTAGTGTATCAATATTTCTTTCAATTCTTATGCAGTATCACCTTTAAATACCACTTCAGTCATGGGTAACACCCCTACATCTTCCTCAGTAAAGACCGAAGCAAAGAATCCATTCAGTCTCTTCGCTATGGCCTTGTTCCCTCTTAGTGCCCCTTTTTACCCCTCTATCATCTTAAATGGTCCAACTGACTCTCTCACAGGTTTTTTGCTACAAATGTACTTGAAAACGTCTTTATTACATGTTTTTGCTTCCACAGCAAGCTTCTTCTCAAATTCTCTTTGCCTGCCTTATCAATGTCTTGCATTTAACTTGCTAGTGCTTGTGCTGTTTCCAGTTTTCATCATTTGGCTCTTTTTTCCATTTCCTGAAAGATGCTTTTTTGGCAACAACAGCCTCTCTGACCTCAACATTAAACCATACCAGCAGTTTTTTGGACTTCCTTCCACTTTTCTTAAAGAATAGAATACAACTGGTCTGGGCTTCCTAGATAGCATTTTTAAACCACACTCAAGCTTGATTTAAATCTTTAACCTTTGCAACTGCTTTTATTTTTTTTGTAACTATTTTCCTCATTTTATCATAGTCACCCTTTCAACAGTTAAAAGGTAGCACTGTGGATTTCCTTACCATCCTTCCTCCATTAATTAAATCAAACAAGATCATGCTATGATCAGTATTGCCAGGTGGCCTCAAGTCTGTCCTCATATGCTACATAGCAAAGACCACTAACAATTTAACAGCCACCCTCTGCACAGACTCCAACCGGCTTATATTTTTTTGAATGTGCAGTCTCCAGAATTGCACACAATACTCCAAATGAGGTTGCACCAGAGACTTATACAGAAGCATTATCACCTCCTTTTTTCTGCTGGCCATTCCTCTCCCTATACACCCAAGCATCCTTTTGCTCTTCCTACTCACTAGAATATCTGAAAAATATCGTATCCCCGCATTTTATTGCATTGGCTATTTCTTCTTCTTTCTGTACCTTTGCTTTCAAGACTACTTTGCTAGCTTCTCTAAGTTTTTCCAAATATAGCTACCTGTCTTCCTCACTCTGTGATCTCCTGTAGATCATGAAGGTCTACCTTTTTCTTCACTTTTTCAGCTACTTCTTTTGAGAACCATAACAGCCTCCTTTTCCTTTTACATTTATTTGCCTTTTCTAATAAAAGGGTTTGTTGCCCTTAAATATCCCCTTTCAGTTTTGCACACTGTTTTTCTACATCCCCCAGATGTCCCCATCCCACTAATGACTCTTTAAGGTATTGTCCCATCTTGGCAAAGTTAGTTTTCCTAAAGTCTATGACCCTCGCTTTTGAATGGACTTTATCACCCTAGTCCTAATACTGAACCATACCATCTGGTGATCACTGGATGCGAGATGATCTCCCACTGTAACATCAGAAACACTTTCTCCATTGGTAAGGCTATGGAGGCCTATTGGTCTAGTTTAGTGGTGAGAAATGTGGTGAAAATCAATAGAAAAAGAAAAAAATTGAAAATAAAAAAAAGGAAGAATTACACAGGTACACTACCAAAAAACTGCCTCCAGTTTTGCAACTGATTCCTATAGATTTTGGGGTGCTGAATCCAGGAAAAATAGCCAAAATGTTCCATCACGTCACGTTTTCTTGCAAAATTAGATTTCTTACCCATATAAGGAATGTTCACATAATTTCTTTTTAGCCGACTGCAGTTTATTTTCTTGGCCCAAAATAGAGGTTGTAATGGTTAACGAGAAACACTCCCTCATGATATTTTAGAGTGTTTTGTATTCATTTTATACATTAACAGGACAATTGGGAGGCGGGGGGCTAAATCCAGTACTCGCGCTGGCGCATGTTCTTTCCTGTTCGCCTCGCCTCGTTCGCTCGCTCAAACACGATGGTTGCGACATGAACGTTCCTGTCAAATTTCAGTTTCTTGCAAGTTCATTATTACCTTTTGTTTGCTCAGTCGTAATCCAGCTTTATTCCGAAGTGGTTCACTACAGTTGTAGTTTGCAGTGCTGTGTATTTGTGATGGCTCACAGAGCCAGAGGTTGCGTCAACTCTCCGGACAGTTTTTGTTTTATTTGTGGGGAATATACCGTGAAAAAGCGGCAGAGGAACATTTCTGCATTTATTTAAAAAGTATATTTCGCCTATTTCGGTTTGAAGTTAGGCGATCAAGACAAACCGTGGGCTCCTCACAAAGTGTGCAAGACATGTGAGGAAGATCTACGCTTATGGATGAAAGGTAAAAAACAAGCATTTCGTTTCGGAATACCTATGATGTGGCGTGAACAAAGAGACCACAGCAGTGACTGCTATTTTTGCTCTTGCATTGTGAAGGGATACAACTTAAAAAATAAGAACGTAATAAGTTACCCCAACCTTCCCTCAGCAATTAGGCCTATGCCTCATAGCAACGAAGTACCTGTGCCTGAACCACCAAAATCTTTGGATCATATTTGTGTGGACGGTTCTGATCATGATGAGACTCATCAGATGGCTTTTCCCGATGAGTCCAGTTCTTCCGAGTTTGAAACTGAACCAGATCCGAAACCTGAACTTTTCTCTCAAGCTGAATTGAATGATTTAGTCCGGGATTTAGGACTCCCAAAAGATGCTGCCCAACTGCTAGGTTCTCAGCTTAAACAGAAAAATCTATTGTCACCAGGAACAACTTTTTATTGGTACCGCAACCGCGAGACACAATTTTCGAAGTATTTCAGCAAAGAGGAAGATTTGGTATTTTGCAACGATATATATGGAGTGATGGAAAAGTTTAAACTCAAGTATGATCCTGCTGAATGGCGGCTGTTCATTGATTCGTCAAAAGACAGCATAAAAGGTGTTCGTCTTCATAATGGCAACACATTCGCTTCAGTTCCTATTGCTCACTCTGTTATTCTCCAAGAAAAATACGAGAATTTGGCACTGATTCTTCAGAAGATTCGTTATGATGAGCATAAGTGGATGATTTGTGGAGACTTTAAAATTCTATCCATGCTATTAGGGCAGCAATCCGGTTTCACCAAATATCCCTGCTTCCTTTGCTTGTGGGATAGCCGGGCCCGCGACCTACACTGGGGGAAAAAAGACTGGCCAATTCGGGAGTATTTGAGACCCGGTGAGAAAAATGTTCTTCATGAGAGCTTGGTACCTCGTGATAAAATTCTATTACCACCTCTCCACATTAAGTTGGGTCTCATTAAGCAATTCATCAAGTCCCTTCCAAAAGATGGTGAGTGCTTTCGGTACCTTTGCTCAAAGTTCCCCCGACTTTCTGAAGCAAAGCTAAAGGAAGGAGTGTTTGTTGGCCCTGATATAAGGAAACTCATTTCAGATGGAGCATTCACTGAAACGATGTCTGAGAAGGAAAAAGAAGCCTGGGATTCCTTCAAGGATGTTGTTCTCAAATTCTTGGGGAACAGGCGGGATGAGAACTATAAGGATATTGTTGCCAGGATGCTCAATGCCTTCAAAGAACAAGGCTGTAACATGAGCCTGAAAGTCCATTTCTTGCACTCCCATGTGAACTACTTTCCCGAAAACCTGGGGGCGTACAGTGAAGAACAAGGTGAAAGGTTTCACCAGGACATCAAGGACGCAGAGAGAAGGTACCAAGGAAGATGGAACACCACTATGATGGCTGATTTCTGCTGGTTGCTGCTGCGGGAAACCCCAGATGAAAAATACGCCAAGCAGCGCACCAAGAGAAGCATTCGGGGGAAGAAGAAACGGGCCCACCAGGAGATTGATTGACCCAAGAATGACTTTAAAATCTAAACTGTGTTGACAAATATCGTGTTTTTACTTGCTAGTTATTACCACAGTGTCGGATCTCATTTATTAGAATTTTATTTTCACACCATCGGGTGTTTGTCTTCATGTATTGCAATGGTGCAGTTTGCGTTTTCTATTCTTACATACATACCTGTACAACATTTTTTGCACATTTCTTTGCTTTGCTTTGTGTCTAACCTCGCTCTTATATGCTCAATGTTTGTGCACATGTATGTGGCTGTTTTAAGTGCAGACAATTTTGCTACCATCACAGTGTGTTTTGTTGACATTACTCTATTCTTATGTGCTGCCTTGTTACAATTTTCTTTATTCTTATTTGAATAACTACTAAACAATTAGTATAAAGAATTCATCCAAGAAACTTTTATCTCGATCGCACTCAATCTGAAACGTTCACCTCAAACTGCTAACCCAATGTAGCAAAAAATCTGTACGTGATGGAGCAAATTGGTTACCAGATTTGGATTCAGCGCACCAAAAAACGTATAAATCAATCGAAACATTAGAGGCAGTTTAAAAAAACAATTTTTTAGTGTACCTGTGTTATCGGGACCGGTGTCGGATTCAACGGAACCGGCGTCGACAGGAAGGCAGAAGCATGATGTACCCCGAAGGGCAAAAAAAAAAGGACGTTTTTTAGCAGTGACAGGAAGATGCATCCTACTGGCTCCATGGAAAACTAAGAACTGAGGAGAAGAGTTGAGAGGACAGGCACGCAGGTGCAGTGGAATGCTTCGAAAGGCTTTCCAATTGGATGCTGGGGAGCGTTCCCATGCGAGCTCTGTTGCTGACGTTCACCCATATGTGAAGACTGCATTCCTGCTTGTTCCTGGAGATCACACACATCTACACTCTTGCTTGCAGTCACAAATAATGTACCTCTGCCAAAAACTACGCCCTGTAGCTATAAACAACTGCTGGTAAGACATAATGGTATGGCGTCTCAGGACAACACATCTGCTCTTCATTTCTCAGCCAAACACGATTCTGCTCCATACTACCTCACATACCATCCCTACATCTACATCCCCATTTTTCCATACACTAGAATTATTAAGCATATCTTTTATTGTCATTTGTCATTAGAAGCTCCCCTCACCTGTGTATTCTATTCTTTAAAACTGCATCTTGTTCCCTCTCAGACAACAGATACACCAGTTCAATACAGATGTGTCATTGTCATTAACCTCTATTGGAAGCATTGAAGATCAGAACAGAAATTTTTCTAAGTCCTGGCCTTATTCCATGTTGACACTGGTATAACGTAGGCATCCACAGGAAACACTCAGGACATATACAGACCATTCCTGAATATGACTTGCCATGCCCCCATTCCACCCCCTCCCACCCACATTCTAAGATCCCCATTTTCGCGCTGTTTGCGTGCAGGGCTACATGGTTTAGGAATATGGGTCTAGATGTTTTTGCAAGGAAAACATCTATTCCGCACGTCCAGGCAGCCTATTTGCATTTCAGAATGACCCCCATAGAGTATCTTGTTGACATTTTTTACATCATTTCCAATGAATGTGCATCCGTAGTAAATTGTTTCCATACATAAATGCAAGTCTGCACTCTTAAGTTCATTTTTGCACACAAAAAATAAAATCAAGTGCACAATAAAATAAAATTAATGAAAAAATAATGGGAATACAAAAATCAAAATGAAATGAAACAAAATGAAAAACTTGGGGCTGTACACTTCCACTGGTAAATAAACACACATACACACATATTTGGGTTTATATTGCAGCGAGAACTTCTTAAAATTCTTTAGTTACCTGTTTTTGTACAATTTGAGTGAGTTTCATCGCTGAAGTCACCACAGTCATTGTCATCATCGCATATCCAGTGTTTTGGTATACATCTGCCACTGAAACATCTGAACTGATTGTGAGTACACAGATGAGAACAACCCAGTTCATCACTTCCATCACCACAATCATTATCTGAAAAAAATGTACACACACATTTAGAGGTTCCTTGTGTCCTGCCCAGTAAAGCATAGTTACTCACCTGTAACAGGTGATCTCTGGGAACAGCAGGAATAAGTCTTCACATATGGGTACGTCAGTACCGACGGAGTCTGTGCGGGAACGCTTCCCAGCGTCCAGTCAAAGAGCTTTTGGAAGCATCCCACCACGCCTGCGTGCTGCCTTCCCGCCTTTCCCAACTGCCTCTCCTCAGTTAAGTTTTAAAGCTAAGACAAAGAGAGAGAGAGGAAAGGAAAGATAGATAGAGATACAACTCCTGGAGAGGTGGGTGGGTTGTGAAGACTTATTCCTGCTGTTCCCAGAGATCACCTGTTACAGGTAAGTAACTGTGCTATCTCCAAGAACAAGCAGGAATGAGTCTTCACATATGGGGACTCCCAAGCTGAGATGCCTGGAGTCCCAGCATGTCATAGGTTGGAACATGCTATCCCCCACAACACCAGGCATCCTGAGGATGGAGGGTAGGAGTTGAAGAAAGAAAGGTGCTGTGGAACAGCTAACCTAGCAAAGGATTGCAGACAAGGAGTCCATGTGTGGATGATAATTGTCATCAATGATATTGCAAAGAAAAAATATTGCAATATGGACCTCCCCTAACAGGACTTCAGAGAAGAATGGAGGTTCATGGGATCTACTGGGGAACCCAGTAGAGGAACCTCGAGAAGGACCTCACTATAAGTGGAGGTAGTAAACCTGTAGGAAAAGCAATGGAGGTCAGAATCCTGAAAGGTAACAGGTAACCCCAGTAGGAAAACTGGAGTAGTACAAAAACGGTGGGCCTTCAGCGGAAGGCTTTATGATAAAAGCCGAACTCTTTTGGCAGCAGAGTGGCTCACTCTTAGGAACAAAAAGAGAAAGGCTAACCGATCTGAACAAACAGGCCCAGTCCTTGTGGGGAGAAAGGGTATGGGAACCCCTTGTATCCCAAAAGAAAGGACAAACGCCGGAGGTGTTAGAGCCTGTGATGAGCTGAAGATCCGCAATGTCTCTCCTAACTGAAGTCAGCTGGGAGAGATATTGGAACATGGAGAGCTTCAGAGGTACCTAACCTTAAGGTTATGGTAGGTGTTAACTACCACCAAAGTGGTTGTGAGTGTAGGACCCCAAAACATGCTGGATAGCATAAGTATGGGTAAAGCCCATCTGTCAGAATCATATAGCTATATGAGCCTCGACAGTCAGGTAGATAAAGCAGAATACATATCTACCGATAGTAAAATATCTCGACAGATACATTTATATATATATATATATATATATATATATATAAAACATATAGATATATGAGAATATATCTATAGTGAGATATGAAGGGCATAAAATACACACAAATGATAGACATAGACATCTGTAAGATGTGTGCTATAGGTATGAATATATAGGCCTCTATATGGAAGTCTGCAATGAAGCAGACAGAGATATGCCTACAAAAAGGTATTCACATAGGAAAATGTGGAGAGGAAAGATTCATCTAATAACAAGAAGGTGGAACCTACTTGAGAAGATATATAGAGAATCAATTCCCACTGGTTATGGCTACAGGGATGCTAGGTAGTAGAATAACCAGGATGGTTACGTGACAAGCAGAGGATGATATCAGTCTGCAACCAGCAAGTCCCGAGTATTGTAGAACTCTAGCATGGTAAGTGAACAGAAGATGCATAGGAATGAGATACCATGCTGACCTGCTTAAGGGCAAAAAGGTATCATGCGTTCTTACCATGAGGATGAGCTGGAAGGAGAAAACATATTCCCAATTGGAAATACTATGGACCAAAGCAGGGAATTAGCAACTCCTTAAGCTTTCACGTAAGAGGAGGCCTATGTCCTTTATATTAAAAAGGAGAACTTTTCTAGTCATGGGAGACATGACTGAAAAAGCCTTATTCAACCATCTAGTATAGCTGTTGGAGAAAAAGCCCCCCATGCTCTCTAGCAAGGGCCCATAGTGGAGAGCTTTTCTGTAGAATTGCAGAGAGCATGATGCAGGAGAATGAGGAGATAGAACTGGCTGCAGGAGAGCCAGTACCTATGTCAACTATGCTGCCAAACCCAGGGGAATGGAGATGGCAGAAAGAGAAGACAATCCAACAAGCTTGTAGTGAAAAAATTTCCAAGACAGATGACAGCACTGACTTGGAGCCACTACTAAGACAAGACAGAATGTTAGTGGAGGACAAATCTGGTTGCTGGTGGACAAGAACCAGTGGTCCAAACATTAAGGCTCCTGCATTGGCAGCTGCTTGCCAGACAGCAGAAAGAATGGTACTGTTTAAAAACAGAAAGAAAAGAAAAGAAAACACCGGCGGTACCGGTGGCATCAGGAAGACAGCCGCGACCACAAGAAAACTAAAGAAATAAAACAAGAATTTTCTGCGGTGACAGGAGGACGTCCTGCCGGCTCCGTGGAAAACGAAAACTGAGGAGAGGCAGTTGGGAAAGGCGGGAAGGCAGCACGCAGGCATGGTGGGATGCTTCCAAAAGCTCTTTGATTGGACGCTGGGAAGCGCTCCCGCGCAGACTCCATCGGTACCGACGTACCCATATTTGAAGACTCATTCCTGCTTGTTCCTGGAGATTTTAGTCTTCACATATGGGTAACATCGGTACTGATGGAGCCTGTGCGGGAACGCTCCCCAGCATCCAATAGGAAAGTTTTGGGGAGCATCCCACTGCGCCTGCGTAGCTGCCTTCCTGCCTTTCCAGCTCTCCCTCCTCAGTTGAGTTTGTAGCCAAGATAAAAGGAGAGCAGGAAAAGAAGAAGAAGACCTACAACTCCTAGGGGAGGAGGGTGGGTTGTGAAGACTAAATTCCTGTGAGTAACTATGCTATCTCCAGGAACAAGCAGGAATATAGTCTTCACATATGGGACTCCCTAGCTCAGAGATGCCAGAGAGATGACCTCAGAGTGAGCTGTGGATCACAAGTATAACTAAGTAGGTCATGTATCCTCCAAGGATGTCTGGTATCGAAACCCAGGACGGAGGGTAAGAGTTGATCTAAGTCTGAAAGAGATGATGGAGAATAGCTTGGCCGAACAAGGCATCCTGGTGAGAGTCCTTGTCCAGACAATAGTGAGCAGCAAAAGTGTGGACAGAATCATATAGCTATATGAGCCTCGACAGTCAGGTAGATAAAGCAGAATACATATCTACCAATAGTAAAATATCTCGACAGATATATTGCTGCTTTGCATATCTTATCAATCGTTACAGAGCGTAGATTTGCCATACAGGCAGCCATGGCCCGAACATTATGTGCTGTGACGTGACCCTCGAGACACAGTCCTGCACTTTCATAAGCAAAGGAGATGCAATCCGCTATCCACCTGGAGAGAGTATGCTTGGATATTGGCAATCCCAAGTGACTCGAGTCAAAGGCGATGAAAAGTTGGGAGTTCTCTGGAGATAAAAAGCCAAGGCACGTTTGCAATCCAAAGTGTGAAGGGTTGCCTCTGCCCTAGAGGAATGAGGTCTAGAGAAAAAGACAGAAAAATAGATTGACTGGTTTAAATGGAAGGGCGAGACCACCTTCGGCATAAAATGAGGATGAGTCCTTAGGACTACCTTATGGTGGAATCGTATATAAGGTGAGTCAGTCACCAAAGCCTGGAGCTTACTAATGCATCTGGCTGAAGAGAGGGTAATAAGGAAGGTGATCTTCCATGTGAGAAACATCAGTGAGGTAGTGGCTAGAGGTTCAAAGGGCAGCTAGAGAAGCTGTCTTAAAACAACATTGAGATCCCATGCCACTGGAGGGAACTTCATGGGAGGTTTAGTTAATAGAAGACCCCTCATGAAGTGTGCTACAAGTGGCTGAGAAGAGATGGGCTGACCATCTATGGGCATGTTAGAGGCCACAATTGCACTTAGGTGTACCCTTACCTAATCGGTTTTGAGTCCAGAACAAGACAGGTGGAGAAGATACTCAAGTAGTGTGTCCACCGGAGCTGAGAAAGTGTTAAGCGCTCTATGCGAACACCAGAGAGAAAATCTATGCCATTTGAAAGTGTAGGAGCGCCAGGTGGAAGGCTTCCTAGAAGCTAAAAGGATATCCTTAACCTGTTGAGAGAGGTTAGTGTCCTGGAAGACTATGCCTTCAGCAGCCATGCTGTAAGATGGAGGGACTGCGGATTGGGATGGAGTAGTGTCCCCTCCTCCTGAGAGAGGAGATCTGGAGCCAACTCCAGATCTATAGGTTGAGCTCAAGACAGATACAGAAGGAGAGGATACCATGGTTGTCATGGCCAGCTTGGGGCTATGAGTATCATGTGGCCCCTGTCTCTCTGGAGTTTGAAAAGTGTTTTGGGAATGAGGGGAGTGGGAGGGAAGGCATATAGGAAGCCTTGACCCCAGTGGAGCTTGGCATTCTGAGGACTTGCAGCTCTGGGGTTCCCCAGATCTGAAAAATCTGAGCGACCTTGTCTGTATGGAGAGACTACTCATGAGGAAGAAGAACTCGACTCAGTTTGTCTGCCCAGAAGATACACCACAAGTAGGTGAATATGATGCTGTATCAAAAGACCACAGATGCAGAGCCTCACTGCTGAGGGTCCAAGAGCCTGTTCCGTCCTGCTTGTTCAAGTAGAACATGGCTACTTGATTGTCCGTCTGGACTAGAAGTGTGTGGAATCGAAGATGGTCCTGGAACACTTTGAGAGCATTATGAATGGCTCTGAGTTCCAGCAGATTTATGTGAAGTTGTGACTCCTGATGAGACCAGAGCCCCTCAGTTGAGATTGACCAGATTGACCCCAGCCCAATTTGGACACATCCGTCATCAGGGTACATTGATGTTCTGGCATCTAAAAAGGTGACCCTACCAGGAGGTTTTCTGGGGATTGCCACCACTGGAGAGACGAGATTAGGCGGGCAGAAACCATTATTTTGTCTCCCAGGTGACCTGATTCCTGATACCACTGTGAAGCCAGTGTCCATTGAGCTGCACACATATGTAGATGAGCATATGGAACAACATGCACTGTTGATGCCATATGACCCAGAAGTTGTAGCAGTTCTCGAGCAGTGAGAAAGTTCCTGAGGCATTCCTGAGATGCTAACTGATTGAATCAGTGACAATAAAATACTCCTTGGTTCAGTGTGATTAAAGATGAATGAAAGCAAAACTAAACCCACAGAAAGGTCCCCAAATAACTTTTTGTCGGAAGAGGCTGGAGGCGACAGGGATGGAGCCCCAGTCACACCAGGCAACCCATTCCTATTCCAGTGCACTTGTCCTTTGATCTACATAGGCAGGACGTCTGGAAAAATGAAAGTCCGCCTTAGTGAACATGCATCTCGGATACGGCAAAAAGTCCTCTCTGCTCCCCTGGTTGAACATTGTGAGCTTTTCGGTCATCAGTTCCATTCTGATTTTACTTGGACGATACTGGATTTCATTCCTTCAAACCCCAGAAGTGGCAATCGGCTTTTAGCTTTACAGCGTCGGGAACAACAATTGATTTTTCAATTACAAGCGGTCCAACCTTCTGGTCTTAACAAAGAAGTTGAGTGGTTTAGCTTGTTTTAACAGCATCCATGATGCCAAGGGGTTCCCCGATGCAGTGGGGTTTCCCGTTTGGCTGATTGGAGCTCCCGGGTGATTGATGGACTAGATTGGCCAATGAGAATCTTCTTCCCCCTTCATATCAACCTGTGAGGGTTGTGGCTTGAAAAGTTTTCTACGGCGGTTATTTTGAAGAGCGTGACCACTTGAGACAGGGCCTTGTAGCCCGAAACGTACGTCGTGGGTGAATCGATTGCTTTAACGCTTTGTTTGGGAATGAAAAATAGACCACCTGTCAGTAGGAAACTACATTGGATTTTCGTTACAAGTTAAGTACAGCGTTGTTCGCTTTCAATACATATATATATAAAAAAAGGAATGGGTTGCCTGGTGTGACTGGGGCTCCATCCCTGTCGCCTCCAGCCTCTTCCGACAAAAAGTTATTTGGGGACCTTTCTGTGGGTTTAGTTTTGCTTTCATTCAACTGATTGAATCAAGCACAGTGGGGTTGGGACAGAAATGCCTTTGATTGATGAGTTTCTGGGAGAGCCCCTTTGAACTCTATGGTTTGAGAGGGAACGAGATGGGGCTTTGGAAAATGTATTACAAATCCCAAGCGTTGCAGCACTTGCATGGTGAGCAAGAGGGAAAGACTGGCCTCTAGAGAGGTGTTTGCTCGAATGAACCAGTCGTCTAAGTAAGGGAAGACAAATATCCCAAAAGTCCTTAGGAATGCGGCTACTACCGCCATGCACTTTGTGAAGACTCTTGGGGCAGAGGTGAGGCAGAAAGGCAGGGCTCTGTATTGATAATGTCTCCCTTGAAGCATGAAGCGGTGGAACGTTCTGTGCTGTGAGTATATGCCTCCTTTAGATCTAGAGAACAGAGCCAATCCTGACTCTGGATATAGAGGAGAAGGGTCCCTAGGGAGATAATTTTGAACTTTTCCCGTAGCAGGTACTTGTTCAGTTCTCTGAGGTCCAGAATGGGCCTGGATCCTCCTGTTTTCTTTGGAATGAGGAAGTATGGAGAATAAAAGCCCATTCCCTGCTGGGATGGTGGAACCTCCTCTACTGCTCCCTGAAACAGGAGAAGTGACCTCTTGCAACAACAGAGCAGTGAGAGGGAGGATGAGAGAGGAACTCTCTTGGAGGAGTCCGGGGGGGTGGGGTAGATTTCGTAGATGAAGCCTGTATCCCTCCCGTACTATGGACAGTGTCCACTGCTCTGTGATAAGATGCCACCTGCTCTGATGTGATAAGATGCCACCTGTGGGCAAAGGCCGGGAATGTGGATGGGATCTGGAATCTCCAGAGGCAGAACAGCTATGTTCTCCAGAAAGGAGTCAAAGACCCTATGGAGGCTGGGTCTGCTGAGGTGGCTGTGACAGGAGTCTGAGCCTTCTTTTGCTGTTTTGATGGACTTCTGAGGGTCATGGTACTGACACTGTAAAGCAGGAGTGTAAGAAGGATAGTTCTTCTTAATGAAAAAAGCTTTCTTCGCTGCTTTTTTCCTAGCTGGGTTGGCAGTAGTTCTAGATAGAGTGGTGTTCTCGGATTCTAACTGAGAGGCCTTATCCTACCAATCCTTGCCAAAAAAGGTTTTCACTGGTACAAAGGATATTACCCAGCTTATGTTGAACCCATTGCTCAGAATCCGATGATGATTACAGATAGATGAAGTTCTGCTGATGCACTCAAAACAATCAAAAGTTGCCCTGTTAAAAAACTTTGAAACATTTTGAGCATGCTTTACAAAGATGAGATAATCGGCTCTCTTGTCTTCGGGGAGAAGAGGTGCCTTTAACTCCAAATCCCTAGCCACCTCTCTAAGGAACATACCCATGTAGAGTATGTAGGAACTGATCATGGCCGATAACATGGAAGCCTGAAAACAATGTCGACCAAAGGCATTGAGGGTTCTTGATTCCCTATCTGGAGGGTTCGAGGAATGTGTCTTAGCACTCTTTATTTGATGCATTGCCTATTCCACCACCATGGAATGGTGTGGTAATTGCATCTTTTGAAAACCGGGACACTCCGGTACCCGGTATCGAGTCATCAGGTATGTGGCGAGATGGTAAGGGGTGTCTCCCACATATGAAGCATAAGGTCGTGAAGTATACGATGAATAGGAAGAGTAGCAGCTTCCTTCAGGATTGTAGGATATTGAAGAATTTAAAGTTCTTCAGCCCTTCAGCTCTTTCTCCGATGTCACCGTTATGGACAGACCCCGAGCAACATCGTGAATAAAGTCTTGGAAAGACATGTCCTCTGGAGAGGACATGCGACGTTGTGTGAGTCTTCCGGGAGAGTTCTCATGTCCCGGGTTTCGGCCGATTCATCATCCGACAAATCGGAGTCCGGAGACTCAAAGTATCGACGGAAAGGTTGTTCCCGCTCTGCACATACTTGATACTGATCAAAACTGGTAGCTGAAGCTTGTGGTGCCGGAACCTCGGTACCGGAAACAGAGTCGAAGGCCGGCATGGGCGGTAGCGTGGTAAGCGGCCAAAAGGTTGATGCAAGTTGTGTCGGTACCGGAGCCGGTACCGTTGCCTGAGGGATCGACTGTAAAGGCTTTACTGGTACGGAAGCCGTCAGTAAGGCCACTAAGCTCCGCTCAATGGCCAGGATACATTGATCCATGGAGCTTGCTGATGCTTGGGTATCGGTACCGGAATTGTGGGCCTCGATCCCTGAGCATCTCACCAGAAGCTCTCCAGAGCATCCTGGGACCCCACTAAGGCTTTGGAGGCAAGGTCCTCCTGACGGGGTTGTTTGACTGGTGTGTCCCCCTCCAGGGCAACGCCCGAGGCTTCACAATGCTTATGAGATCTACCCTTGGAGGGCCGGCCAGTCTTCGATGAAGACCTAGGTTTCGATACCTGAGATCCTTGGGAGGAAGATGAAGCTCTCAATGACGTCAATGCTAAAGATACTGCATTGGAGGGAAAGAGGGTGCACAGCTTTGCAGCTCGGTTCTGTAGGCCTCTCTTCATCATCTTCCTACAAAGAGGACATTCTGTCGGTTGATGATCCAGTCCTAAGCATTTTAGACACCAGTCATGGGTGTCTGTGGCCAAAATGATCCTGCCACATTTGGAACACTTCTTAATACCACTGGATGGTTTTTCCATTTTGTCTGTAACAAAAGGGGAGGCTCTAAGCCTAAGATGGCATGGATGCGCCTGAAGGAAGAAATAATTCTTTCCCTCACACAAGATTTTTTTTTTTTAAATAGAAAGAAAGAAAGCCCCAATGGGGGTCGGTACCAGCGTTGATGGGAAGGCAGATGTGACCACAAAAAATAAGAAAGGACAAATTTTCTGCAGTGGCAGGAATAGCTTCTTGTTGGCTCCATGGGAAATGAAGAACTGAGGAGGGAGAGCTGGAAAGGCGAGAAGGCAGCTACACAGGTGCAATGGGATGCTCTCAAAAGCTTTCCTATTGGACGCTGGGGAGCGTTCCTGCATGGACTCCATTGGTATTGACGTTACCCATATGTGAAGGCTACATTCCTGCTTGTTCCTGGAGATCTAATACAATTTTTATAAATCAAAGTATGAAATGAATCTGTAACAAGCTATCTTTGTATTATTGGCTATAGCCTTGAAACTTTGTAAGTGAACTAGTCAAATTTAGCTGTATTAGGTGATTGCTATCATTTTCCAATTTTCAGATTTGCTGTGAGTTTCGGGAGATCTGCCATAAAGTATACCATAGCCAATATGCATCTATTACTTTGCAATTGTTTTGTTGACCCAATTTGATGAGCCTGCTGAGTTTTCAGAGACCTACTGGATCAAGTAGTGAGACCTTTTGGAAAATGGTGCAAAAAAATCCTGTTTAGAAAATATAGCATGAGATAAACACAGATAAAAAGGGGACTGTTGTAGTGGTTGATATGAAAGGGCAGACTAGATAAGCCATGTGGTCTTTTTCTGCCATCATGTTTCTAAGTTTCTGAGAAATTATGTATCTAACATGCACACATAGGGGCTGATGCAGAAAGAGTCCAGTTCTTAAAGCTCTAATGCAAGGTTTCAAAGTGCAAGTTTAACACTGACTTTTTGTGCAGTGATGCTGTAAGCAAACAGCATGCAAATTAACAATGCACAAAAAAGTTAGTTCTAAACTGGGAGAGCAAGCCAAACACATTTGCACAGGGTCTACATTAGCAGCCCATGTATGCTACATACGTTTTAGCATGCTGTCCTAAGAAAGGGTCATCTGAGGTGAAGTCTGACTACCTCAAATGATTTAGTATTGAGAAAGGCCCCTGATCGGCATAGCATCAGAGAGACTAGTGCCCACGGACTCTCACCCCAACCAAAAGCACAATCATCATTGGCCCAATGGGATCCAATCTTCTCCCCTCCCTTCACCTCTCTGAAAAATTATTGATGCCCCATGGGCCTCTATCCAATCCCTCCATCCTCACCTCCATCTTACTGAAACCATTAATGGCTTGTGGGTCTCCATTAACCCTCCCCCACCTCACTGCGGTACCATTTGTAGACGAGGAGTTGGCACAATGCCTACATGCTCCTACTCCTGCTGGAATTTTTCAAAATGATGATGATTAACCCCACACAACACGCCACCAGGGGGAAGGGTCCAGTCTGCCAAATAAGGCATAAAATTCCTTATTTGGCAAATTGCCCCTCCCTTGGTGCATTCTGGGACACAGAGTGCAAGGTCATCAGATTGACTGACTCTACACTGTGCATCCCAGGATGTACAATGGGGTGGTGGTGGACAGTCTCTCAAATAAGGAATTCTCTTCCTTATTTGGCAGACCATGCCCTCCCTTCCAGGCGGTGCATTCCAAGGATGCACAACTAGGGTCAGGAACTGCTATTTTGAAAAATGGCAGGGGTGGGGTCAGAGCATGTAGGTATCACTACTTCCCCCATTCTTTAAAAGGTATTATGGGGAGGGCTAGTGGAGGCCCGCAGGCCACCAATTATATTAGTGACATAGGAGTAGGGGGATTGGATCAGGGCCCACAGGGCCACCAATGGTGTTGCTTCTGGTTGGAAGGGGGTCAGTGCCCGGGGGGGGGGGGCACCAGCCCCCTGACACTTTGTCAGTGGTATCAGGGGGCCTTTCCCGATGCTGGATCATCTGAGGTGGCATCTCGAATTTCACCTCAGATGATCCTTTTGCTCCCAGCTGGATCCTTATGCCTGCCCGAAGCTGGCGTAAAGATACATTGTTAAAAGTAATAAAAGTTTTGTGGTCTATTTTACTTGGTGGGTTTTTTCTTTTCTTTAATTTTTCTATAGAGATAATGATTGTGTCTCTTTAGGCTATTGAATTTCTTGTTGGAATTGTATTTCTGGAATTGTTTTGAACTATATAAAATATAAACTTTAAAAAAAAAAAAAAAAGTAATGCAAAAAGCTGCACTAAATTTTCAGCACAGTTTTTCAGGGGCATAATTAGTTATGCAGCACTTTGCATGCTATTTGCTTGCCCACTGTGCTGCAGTTTAACACATTGGTTTTTCTGGCGATTTTCCTGCTCTGGCTTGCTTTCTACATCAGAGCAAGACTAGTATGGAGAAATTACTGTACTGAAAAAATAATTTCACAGAAATAGGGGCATGTTTACTAAAGTGCATTACCCAGTAGCGTGAGGTTGACACCATGCTAAAATGTAGCATGGACCCCCACATTAAAAATCCCACACTGCCTGGGTAGCATACATCTGGACAGAAACTGGGAGGGATGCAGGCATTTTCACTGTGGTGCAGGTAATGCAGGTTTAGTAATCCAAGCTACTTGAGCTCAGTGCAAGTACCATCTGTGTAATTAGAACCACCTTAATGGGTGGCGTTAGTTGCTCTCTCATTCATTTTACCAGAGTGCAGCACGTTAAATGTAGGGGGATGACTGTATCTGCCCCCTTTATGTAGAGCAAAACCCCATGCTAGTAGTGTGTCCCATACTTATGTTAGCTCCGCAGGGCTTGGCAAACTCCCCACAGTGTAAAAAAAAAAATTGTAAAAACATATTCATATTTTTCTTACATGATCCTAGGTTAAACTGAAGATAACTGTTATAGAGAGGAGACATACTAAGATGAATATGAGCTACCTGGTTAAAGTCGATATGATTTCCTTGCTTGCTGAATTAAATTAAGTCAAATGTTTGCTAGCTTAAATTCCCATATCCCCATTATAAAAACAGTCGACAGATATGGCCCAATGACAGGTATGAAATACTCAACATAATTCACAAATTATTCTATCTGGCAAATCACACTGCCTTCAGTTGTTTAACTATTAATCATATAATACTTGCCTGAATCACAATGCCATTTACTGTTAATGCATCTTCCATTTTTGCAGGCAAATTGAGTAAGAGGTTCACAAGTTGGAAATTCTGTGAAAGATATCAAAGTGTCCAACATTAAATTTTAGTTAGGTCAAATCTAATTTATGCTTCTTTTATTTGATCACCCATTCATCATGCAAATTTATGTAAATTGAGAGAGACAAACAAGAGTTTGAACAAGTTATTGAATTGGGAGCCAACTGTATCTAAAGCAATATTAAAGTGCTTCTTCAGATGACTACAGAACAAGGTCTGAAAGGTCTATACTCTATAGAATGATCTATAATTGTGTGGTTTGCCTGACAAATGTTAGGACTAAGGAAAAGTACAGCTGACTAAATCCTCACTAAGGACCCTATTTAATTTGCCTTGAACCTCTGAGAAGGGTGTGAGCAAAAGCCAATTCAAATTCAATCAGATCCATTCTTTGTCTATGAAGGAATATAAAGTATTATTGGATTTGGGTCTAGACAAGTAGCGACTAGAAGCAGTATCATGCTATCCTATATTGCAGAAACGTGTACGTGCTGATTTCAAAGGTTGCCTCATTTATCTGAATTAGCCAAGTACAGTAGAATAGAAAGTAACCTTCTTCTTCTTCTTTAATCCACTATTATACCAAACTAATTTCCTGAAACCTTTGAGGATAATTTTATAAGGGTCGACTAGAATTATGCATGTTTTCATGAATATACTTCATGCCTATTTTATAAGGATACAGTATTTAATGGGGAATAAGTGGTTGAAAATGCACCTAAATTGAAGGTGTGAGTACCTATGGCTGGTTTAAATACCCATGCCTAGCTTTTGCAAGAACACACATATATTATAGTATTATATAATTTATGCATGTAATTTGTAGTCTGCCCATCCTCCACCCAAGCTCTGTCCCTGTGCAATCCCACAGTGAAAGTACGCATCATTGGACCAATATGCAAACTTTCAGAATTGTGGTCATTTACATCTGTAAGCCAATAAAATATGGTCATTTACACATGGAAACATGTCAGAAATAAAGGCATGCTTTATAAAAGTACCCCCATAGTGGCTAAGATTTAGATTGTAATTAATGTTGTACACAATCTCAAGCAAATACGTGACTGCCAAAAATATCATGCTATTCAGTAAGAATATGAATAAAGCATAGTTATTCACCTGTAACAGGTGATCTCCGGGAACAGCAGGAATTTAGTCTTCACATATGGGTACCGTCGGTACCGACGGAGCCTGCGTGGGAACGCTCCCCAGCGTCCAATAGGAAAGCTTTTGGGAGCATCCCATAGCACCTGCGTGCTGCCTTCACACCTTTCCCAACTGTCCCTCTCCAGTTGAGTTTAAAGCTGAGACAAAGAGAGAGGGAAAGAGAGAAAGAGAGAGAGATAGAGAGATACAACTCCTAGGGGAGGTGGGTGGGTTGTGAAGACTAAATTCCTGCTGTTCCCGGATATCACCTGTTACAGGTGAGTAACTATGCTATCTCCAGGAACAAGCAGGAATGTAGTCTTCACATATGGGGACTCCCTAGCTGCAGATGCCAGGGAGAAGGCCCCAGAAGTTGTGTGCCCCTGTAAAAGGGCTCCACTTCCCCCCATGGATCTCTGGCATCCTACCAGGGATGGTGGGTAGGAGTTGATTAAGTCTGGAACAGGTGTTGAAGAACAGCCTGACCAAACAAGGCATCCCGGCGGCAGTCCTTGTCTAAGCAGTAATGGGCTGTGAAGGTATGAACCGAAGCACAAGTAGCTGCTCGACAGATGTCGTTGATAGACACAGAGTGAAGATGAGCCATTGAGGCTGCCATGGCTCTCACATTGTGAGCTGTGACATGGCCTTCAAAAGGAAGGTTCTTACTTTCATAAGCAAAAGATATGAATTGTGCATTCCAGTTAGATAGAGTTCTTTTGGAAACTGGAAGTCCCAAATGACTAGGATCAAAAGCAAGAAATAGTTGAGAGGATTTTCTATGTCGCTGTGTCCTTTGCAAGTAAAAGGCCAAAGCCCTTTTACAGTCCAAAGTATGAAGATTCCTTTCTGTATTTGAGGCGTGAGGCCTTGGGAAGAATACAGGAAGGTAAACCGCTTGGTTTAAATGAAAAAGGTATAACTACTCGTGTTATCGTTCAACTTTCTTTCTTGGGGGGGAAAATCAACCACTCTTATCGCTGGCAAAAAAGGTCTCAGTTAAAAATAACACCTCTACAGCCGGGTGAAACCCGAGTTTTAATAATGGTGTTGTATCACATCAACGACCCTCTGCCAGCTTGGTGTAACTTTTAAAATTCTTAATAAAGATTTTAGGCTGTTCTGTTGTAAGCTTTTTTAAATAGGTTGTTTTAAAAAATCAATACTCAGCTTCTATATGGAATCAGCTCTAATTCTTCTCAAGCTTTCAGTATCCCAACGTTCAATCCCGGTACCGACTGACGTTTCAGATTTTTCGTCAGGGGACCTAAACATAACAGTGATGCTGCCCGCGTTCTCTCTCTTACTGCAATAGCCGCAAAAATTTCAGTTCGCCAGTAAAAAACGCGGCTATTGCAGTAAGAGAGAGAACGCGGGCAGCATCACTGTTATGTTTAGGTCCCCTGACGAAAAATCTGAAACGTCAGTCGGTACCGGGATTGAACGTTGGGATACTGAAAGCTTGAGAAGAATTAGAGCTGATTCCATATAGAAGCTGAGTATTGATTTTTTAAAACAACCTATTTAAAAAAGCTTACAACAGAACAGCCTAAAATCTTTATTAAGAATTTTAAAAGTTACACCAAGCTGGCAGAGGGTCGTTGATGTGATACAACACCATTATTAAAACTCGGGTTTCACCCGGCTGTAGAGGTGTTATTTTTAACTGAGACCTTTTCTGCCAGCGATAAGAGTGGTTGATTTCCCCCCCCAAGAAAGAAAGTTGAACGATAACACGAGTAGTTATAGTATAACTTATCGTTCGGTGGCCAAAAGAAGTTTGGTGTGATTAAATGAAAAGGTGACACCACCTTTGGTATGAAGTGTGGATGAGTCCTAAGGAATACCTTATCATGATGGAACCTTGTATAAGGAGGATCAGCCACCAACGCTTGCAATTCACTTATGCGACGTGCTGATGTGATTGCAATAAGAAAGATGACCTTCCAGGAAAGGAATTTCAAAGAGGTAGTGGCTAATGGTTCAAAAGGCAGTTTCATGAGCTGCCCAAGAACCAGATTTAAGTCCCATGCCACCGGTGGTGGCTTAATGGGAGGCTTAGTTAAAAGAAGGACTCTCATAAATCTCGCTATGTGAGGATGAGAGGAAATAGGTTGTCCATTGAGAAGCTTGAAAGAAGCTGCAATAGCACTCAAATGGACTCTCACTGAATTGGTCTTAAGCCCTGCATTTGATAAATGAAGGAGGTACTCCAGTAATGATTCCAGAGGTATCGCAAGAGGGTTAAGACCCTTCTGTGAGCTCCATATGGTAAACCTTTTCCACTTAAATGCATAAGAGTGTCTTGTGGAAGGCTTCCTGGAAGCATAAAGGATATCCTTTATCTGCTGGGAAAGCTTAAGACCGTGAAGTTCTAGGCTTTCAGCAACCAGGCCCAGAGATGCAGAGACTGGGGAATGGGATGCCACAGCATCCCATCCTCTTGAGAAAGGAGATTTGGAGCAGATCCTAACTCCAGAGGTGGAGCTTGAGAGAGATGTAGGAGCAGAGGGTACCACATTTGCCTTGGTCAACATGGAGCTATGAGAATCATATGACCTCTGTCTCTCTGAAGCTTGAACAGGGTTTTGGGAATTAGGGGAATGGGTGGAAAGGCATACAGGAAGTCCTGACCTCAATGGAGGAGGAAAGCATCCATGGACTGACAACCCTGAGCCGGAATTCTTGAACAGAACCGGGGAAATTTGGCATTCAGCGGACTTGCAAAAAGGTCTATGTCCGGGGTTCCCCAAATTTGAAAAATCTTGGCCACCTGGTCTGCATGGAGAGACCATTCGTGTGGAAGCAGAACTCGACTGAGTTTGTCTGCCCAAGAGTTTTGAATGCCTGGAAGATACACCACAAGGAGATGAATCTGATGCTCTCTGGTGAGGGCCCAAAGTCGCAAAGCTTCATTGCATAGCGACAGAGAGCCTGTTTCGCCCTGCTTGTTCACATAGAACATAGCTACCTGATTGTCTGTTTGAACTAGGACTGTCTTGTATCTGAGCTGGGCGTGAAATACTCGAAGAGTAAGGAAGATTGCTCTGAGTTCCAGGAGGTTGATGTGAAGACAGGTCTCCTGTGGAGTCCAGGTACCCTGGGTAGAGAGATCGTGCAGGTGGGCTCCCCATCTCACCTGAGATGCATCTGTTAGGGTGGCTTGGAATAGGGGTTGCTGGAAAGGAGACCCCACCAGAAGATTTTTTGAGCGATTGCCACCATAGGAGGGACGAAATAAGAAGGTCTGAGTTTGTTATTTTGTCTGACAGGCAACCTGAGGCCTGTGTCCACTGAGTGGATAACGTCCACTGGGCTGCTCGCATGTGGAGGCGAGCATAAGGAACCACATGCACGGTGGATGCCATGTGGCCCAGCAGTTGTAGCATTTCTCAAGCACTGAGATAAGGTTTGAGCACTGCTTGGGAAGCTAGCTGTATTATGCGAAGACAGCGGGGCTGCGGAAGGAAAGCCCTTGTCTGTCTGGTATCCAGATGAGCTCCTATGAACTCTAGGGATTGAGTGGGAGCAAGATTGGATTTTGGGAGGTTTATGACTAGTCCCAAATACTGAAGGATTTGCATTGTGCGAAACAAAGCAGAGCTGGCTTCTGGCACTGTAGGGGCTCGAATGAGCCAGTCGTCTATGTAGGGGAAGACGAATATTCCCAGAGTGCGGAGAAATGCAGCTACCACAGCCATGCATTTTGTGAATACTCTTGGTGCAGAAGCCAGGCCAAAGGGAAGAACCCTGTATTGGAAATGCTTTCCTTGAAACAGGAATCGGAGGAATCTTCTGTGATTTGGATGGATGAGAATATGAGTATACGCATCTTTGAGATCTAGAGAACAAAGCCAATCCTGACTTTGAAGGTATGACAGCAGAGATCCTAGAGAGACCATTTTGAACTTCTCTCGGAACAGATATTTGTTCAATTCTCTGAGGTCTAAAATGGGTCTGTATTCTCCTGTTTTCTTTGCAATAAGAAAATAGGGGGAGTAGAACCCTGTACCCTGTTGAGTACTTCCTCTATTGCTCCTTGCGCAAGGAGTGTTGTGACTTCTTGACAGAGTAGTTACTCACCTTTAACAGGTGTTCTCCAGGAGCAGCAGGAATCAGTCCTCACATATGGGTGACATTGGCACTGACGGAGCCCCCATGTGTAGCATTTCCCCAGCTTTCATAGAAAGCCTTTGGGAATGCAGCGCGCATGCACGGTCCCCTTCCCGCCCAAGGGTGCCATCTTGCTCAGTCTGATGACATAGCTAAAAGACAGCAAAAATTAGCAAAATAAATGATATGACTGCAACTCCAAGGGGAGGAGGGAGGGTTGTGAGGACTGATTCCTGCTGCTCCTGGAGAACACCTGTTACAGGTGAGTAACTACTCTTTCTCCAGGACCATGGAGGAAGTCAGTCCTCATAAGAACATAAGATATGCCATACTGGGTCAGACCAAGGTCCATCAAGCCCAGTATCCTGTTTCCAGCAGTGGCCAATCTAGGTCATATGTACTGTCGCACCGCCGCTCTAGTGGCCAAGGGTAGTTAAGGCAGGTCGGGTGGACATGAGTTATTTTTCTATTTTTGAGTTTGGTCCTTGTATGCGGGGTCTGGGTACCTGTTCCCAGGACCTACCGTGTACCAAAACTTCAAGTGAACACAAAGTCCGAGGGTAGGGAAAGAAAGGCTTTTTATTTCCCCTAATGTACAATGGTTCAAATAGTGGAGTCTACATCAACATAAAGAAAACCTTGCTTCAGGCAGAAAAGAAAACATATTCAGATATTGCTTTGTCTACTGTTACTTCACAGGACCGTATACAAATAAAACACACAGGCTTTGCTACTGAGCCCTGCTTTACACATCAGGCAGAGACTCTAGACTTCCTGCCTGACAGTAGCTGCAATCCATGGCTATCTCAGGAGGGTCCTCATTGAATTCCACCTGCATAGGCTGTGGGTCTGATAACTGTGACTCTGTATCAGTATATTCGTGTGGAATACGTTGAGGCTTCTCATATACCGCTTGCACTAGCCTCCAGTGTTCTGGGCCTAGGTCTGGGCTTTGGTCATGTGAATGCTTGCTATGGAAGTATCTTCCTTTGTCTTGGTGCCTTGTATTAAACAGTCTTTCTTTTGATAAAAGCTTGTGTCTTGTCTTACAGACAGCTTGGTAAGGAGTGCACACCTCTGTTCCTTGTGCTCCCTGTGTTAGCTTATTAGAATAAAAAGGTGGTTTACCTTGTTCTCTGGGCCTATCCCAGTTAGCTGAGTCTTGAGGCCTAGTCCTGCTGCAATTCAGCCTTACTCGAGTAGTAGGCTTCCCATTGTTCAGCTGGCCTTCGGGTGGAGCTACCACTCTTTCACACCCACACCTTTTGCTCCTTGAATGAAGAGTGTTACCCCTTATGGCAATGCCTTCATCATCTCTCTGGTAACTTCCACAGTGTCCTGCATCTGCTGGTACCGGTTCCTCATATAAAACTCTGACCTTTGTTTCTCTCCTGGTACCTTTCCTTCCAGTGTCTCTTTGCCAAGAACTCCTGGTATTCTGCTGCACCGGACTCACTGTGTCTTCTTGCCAGGAACTCCTTCCTCTCTGGTCTCTTTGCCAAGACTCCTTTTCTTCCTCTGCTTCTGCTTCTGCCTCTGCCTCTCTTGCTTGTCCTACTTCCTCCTTTTCAACTTCCCAGCCTTTCCTAAGAGGAACTCCCCCTTTCCTGGATTGGCTGTTGGCCGGCATTACATCACCAGCTCTGGGGAGCGGTTCTCTAGGCCCTGGAAGGTCTCTCTTGCTCCCCCTATCTGGCTCCTCGTAATGTCGCATCTGGTGTTGGAATCTTTTTTCTGGATTTAAAACCTTTTTTTCTGTTTGCATAGGCTCTGCAGTACCACAGTACCTAGCAGTTTCCCCAAAAGACACAGGTTCCGCAATGCTTGTACTGGGTCACATATGGGACTCCCCAGCTTAAGGCTACCGGAGACCCCAAGCTGAAAAAATGAGCTCCCTCTAGAGCTTCAGTACGTAAGGAAGGAATCTTCTCTGAGAACGCCCCCGACCAGTAGCCCAACATCATGGCCGGAGGGTAGGAGTTGCCTAAACCTCAAAGAGATTATGGAGTACTGCCTGTCCGAAAGCACTGTCTCTGCGGGACTCCCTCTCAAGGCAGTAATGGGCCGCAAAAGTCTGGCTTGAAGACCAAGTAGCGGCTCGGAAGATGTCTGCCAATGGAACAGAGCGGAGATGAGCCACTGACGCAGCCTTCGCCCTGACACGATGAGCTGTGACTCGACCTTCCAACGAGAGGCCGGCTGCCCTGTAAGCCCAGGCGATACAGTCAGCTACCCATATGGACAAAGTATGCTTGGAGACAGCTAACCCCAACTTATTGGGGTCAAAAGAGACGAAGAGTTGAACAGCCCTTCTGTGCTCCTGCGTACGGTCAAGGTAGAAGGATAACGCCCTCCTATAGTCCATGGTATGCAAAACCATCTCAGCCCGGCTGGCATGCAGCCTGGGAAAGAAAGTCGGAAGAACCACCTCTTGATTGAGGTGGAAAGAGGAGACAACCTTAGGGAGAAACTTAGGGTGAGTCCGTAAGACTACCCTATTCCTATAGAACCTAGTGTAAGGGGCATCAGACACTAGTACCTGAAGCTCACTCACTCGTCTAGCAGAGGTAAGGGCTACCAGAAACAAAGTTTTCCAGGAGAGAAACCGTAGAGGACAGGTAGCCATAGGTTCAAATGACGGACAAGAAATCCGCTGTAAGACCACATTTAAATCCCACTGAGGGGCAGGTGGACTTAGAGGAGGCTTAAGCAAAAGTAGGCCTCTGAGGAAACGAGCCACCAAAGGGTGGCTGGAAAGAGACCTCCCTTCCACTGGCGAGTGGTGCGCTGAAAGAGCACTGAGGTGAACTCTGACAGAATTGGACTTAAGGCCTAGGTTGGATAGGTAAAGCAAATATTGCAATACTACCGGTACCAAGCACGAGAAAGGATTCTCATTGTTCTGAGTACACCATGCAGAGAATCTACGCCACTTAAGAGCGTACGATTTTCTGGTGGATTGTCTTCTAGAGGCTAAGACCACGTCTTCCAACTCTCTAGGCAGTAGTAGGGAAGCTAGAACTACCCTTTCAGCAGCCAGGCCATCAGATGAAGGGACTGGAGGTTGGGATGTAAGAGCGATCCCTGTTCCTGAGACAGGAGATCGTGTTGGATCCCCAGAGGAATAGGAGTGTCCACTGACAGTTGTAGCAGAAGTGGGAACCACGGTTGCCTCGGCCACCTGGGGGCTATCAAAATCATTGAGGCCCCATCCTTGAGCACTTTGAACAGTGTTCTGGATACTAGAGGCATGGGAGGAAACGCATATAGTAGGCCCTTGGACCACGGGATTAGAAACACATCTGCTGCTACTCTGAGAGGATGCGGTTGTCTGGAACAGAATCTTGGAAGTTGCCGGTTCAGAGGAACGGCAAAAAGATCCATGGTCGGAAGGCCCCATCTCAGAAAGATCTGCTGAACCACTAATGGATTCAATCTCCATTCGTGTGGTTGCAAGATCCTGCTTAGTCTGTCCACCAGGTAATTCTCCTGACCTGGGAGGTAGACTGCTTTGAGAAGGATGCCGTGATCGACTGCCCAGGAGCACAGCCTTTGCGCTTCCTAACATAGAAGGAAGGATCCTGTGCCTCCTTGTTTGTTCACATAAAACATGGCAAATTGATTGTCCGTCTGGACCAGTACAGGCTGGTGAGATGTGAGATGAGAGAAGGCTCTCAGAGCTAAGCGGATAGCTCGTAGCTCCAAGAGATTGATCTGTTGCGCAGCTTCCCAAGGGGTCCAGAGACCCTGAGTACATGCCCCTTGGCAATGTGCACCCCAACCTTGAAGAGAAG
Source organism: Ichthyophis bannanicus (assembly GCA_033557465.1). Lineage (NCBI taxonomy): Eukaryota > Metazoa > Chordata > Amphibia > Gymnophiona > Ichthyophiidae > Ichthyophis > Ichthyophis bannanicus. The sequence goes on along the minus strand of CM066036.1, from coordinate 726,494,791 downwards.
CATCGGTTGTCAGCACTTGAGAGTGTGGAGGTGTCTGAAAAAAACACCCCGAGCCCTAGATTTGGAAGATGCAGCCACCATCGTAGAGAGGAGGCAAGGAGTGTGGATACTCTGACTTTGTCTGCAAGACTTCCCGTGGCCTGATGCCACTGAGTTCTGAGACTCCACTGAGCAGGCCTCATATGCGGGCGAGCATTGGGGGTCACATGAACCCTGGAAGCCATATGGCTGAGAAGCCTCAGGAATTGCCTGGCGGGGACCAGGGAATTGCTGTGGAACTGCCTGGCTATATCCATCAATCTGTGGGCTCTGTCCACGGGTAGAAAAGCCTTCGCCTGAATGGTGTCCAGCCTCGCCCCTATGAACTCCATGTTCTGGGACGGGTGCAAAGTGGACTTTGCGAAGTTTATGACAAACCCCAAGTGCTGAAGTAGAGCAACAGTGCAAAGGATGGCTTGACTGGCCTCCTGTGAAGATTGGCCCCTTATGAGCCAGTCGTCCAGGTATGGGAACACAAAGAGACCTTGAAGCCTCAGGTAGGCCGCCACCACCGCCAGGCACTTTGTGAACACCCTGGGGGCGGAGGTTAGGCCAAAGGGCAGTACTCTGTACTGATAGTGGTTTCCCCCCACTACAAACCTGAGATATTGCCTGTGGTCTGGATGAATAAGGACGTGAGTATACGCATCCTTTAGATCTAAGGAGCATAGCCAGTCTCCCTGCTGGAGGTAGGGCAGCAGAATTCCAAGGGTAAGCATCTTGAACTTTTCCCTCTCCAGGAACTTGTTGAGGTTTCGCAAGTCTAGGATGGGTCTGAGGCCTCCTGTTCTTTTTGGTACGAGAAAGTACCTGGAATAGAAGCCTTGACCTCTCAGGTGGTGGGGCACCGGTTCCACAGCCTGTTCCTTTAGCAGACTTGTTAACTCCTGTAGGAGTAAGTCCCTGTGCAGAGGGAGTCTTGGAGGCTCCCCTGGAAAATAGGAGGGAGGTACCTGGTGAAAATGAAGAAGATAGCCCTTCTGGACTATATGAAGTACCCAGGTACCTCTTGTGACGGCTGTCCACCTGTGGGCAAATAGGGCCAGCCGGCCTCCTGTGCTGATGCGAGCCAGCTGAGGAGGAGAGGCTATGCTTTTGGAGTCAAAAATCCCCTCCCTGCTGTGCAGGAGCCGGTGTTGTTAGCTTGGGGGCCTTATGCCTACGGGGCCCATGACCCTGCCCCTTGGACTGCTGACCCTGTTGGGGAGCTGCAGAGGCCTGATAATGAGGGTATTGTTTATAGGCAGATGTCTTCCTTGGGTAAAAGGACTTTTTCCCCGAGCCCTTCTTCTTCTGAGAAGGGGCAGAGGTTTTCCTTGATAGCCTAGTCCGGGTCAGAGTCTCGGTCTCGAGTTCTGCAGCCTTTTCAGCCATGGGCTTGCCAAAGAGGTTTTCACCTCAGCAGGGAACATCGACCAACTTGTCCTGCACCGATGGCTCGAGGTCCGATGACTGTAGCCAAGCCTGTCGGCGGGCACCGATGCCGGCCCCGGCTACTCGGGCCGAAGCCTCAAAGCCATCGTAGGCTGCTCGAGAGATAAACTTCAAGCACTCTCTAATACCCGTGGACAGGGCATTGAACCTCTGCAAAGGTTCCTCAGAGAGACCAGCAGAGAACCCGGCAATCTCCTTTGCCAGGTCTCGAAGGTACATGCCCATGTACAGCTGGTATGTCTGACACAGTCCAAAACGTGAGATGAGTGGCCCTCGGCAGGCAATAGCTAAAATAGATAAATATAACTTAAGAATATCTACTAGACATATAAAATTATACATACATATTAGTCATCCTAAAACTAAATAATCAATAAAAAACATAAATAATCATACTGTTGTCAGTAGACTATATAACACGGTCAATAGCTTCTTATACTGTTGTCAGTAGCATCATATACCGTTGTCCATTGCCATACTGTTTTGTGTCTCACTACCGTACTCTCTGTCCTGCTATTGCACTATACTGCAGTATATCTACAGTACTTCGCACACAACAGGAACTCGCAAAATGGCCCTCCAGCTCTTCGCCCTTATCAGCTTTTTCCTACTGACTCACTGGCTTGGAACCTCCCAAGCCCTTTACATAAGAACATAAGAACATAAGAACATAAGAAATGCCATACTGGGTCAGACCGAGGTCCATCAAGCCCAGTATCCTGTTTCCAACAGTGGCCAATCTAGGTCATACGTACCTAGCAGTTTCCCCAAAAGACACAGGTTCTGCAGTGCTTGTACTAGGCCAAGCATTGATATCCTGGGTCCCTTTTTAATAGTGGTTTATGGACCTTTCCTCCAGGAACTTGTCCAAACCTTTTTTAAACCCAGCTATACTAAGAGCCCTTACTACATCCTCCGGTAACAGATTCCAGAGTTTGATTACACGTTGAGAGTAGAAATATTTTCTCCTATTTGTCTTTTATAGTTTACACTGTAGCTTCATTACATGCGCCCTAGTCCTTCTATATTCTGATAGCGTAAACAATTTATCCACGTTTATCCGTTCCACTCCATCATTAATTTATACACCTCTATCATATCTCCCCTCAGCCGCTCTTTTCTAGGTTAAAGAGCCCTAACCTTTTTAGCCTCTCTTCATAGGAGTAGCCTTCCATCCCCTTCACCAATTTGGTGGCTCTTCTCTGTACTTTTTCTAATAACTCTATGTCCTTTTAAGATACGGTGACCAGAATTGCACACAATATTCAAGTGCGGTCGTACCATGGAGCGATACAGAGGCATTATAATATCCTTTGTTTATTTCTCCATCCCTTTCCTTATGATACCTAGCATTCTATTTGCTTTCTTGGCCGCCGCTGCACACTGGGCGGAGGGTTTTAACATGTTATCCACGATGACTCCTAAATCTTTTTCCTGGGTGGTGGTTTTCTAATGTGGAGCCTTGCATCTTGTAACTATAGTGTGGGTTGTTCTTTCCTAGGTGCATAACTTTGCACTTGTCCACATTAAATTTCATCTGCCATTTGGATGCCCAGTCTTCCAATTTATCCAGATCCTCCTGCAGTTTTCCACAATCCTCTTGGGTTTTTAACAACTTTAAACAGTTTTGGTGTCATCTGCAAATTTGATTACCTCACTAGTATTCCCTTTTTCCAGGTCATTTATGAATATGTCAAAAAGTAGCGGACCCAGTACAGATCCCTGGGGTACTCCACTATTCACCTTTTTCCATTGGGAATATTGGCCATTTAGCCCTACCCTCTGCTTTCTATCTTTAACCAGTTCCCGATCCACAATAGTACCTGCCTCCTATCCCATGACTTTTTAGCTTCGCCAAAAGTCTCTGATGGGGGACCTTGTCAAAAGCTTTCTGAAAGTCCAGATACACTATATCAACCGACTCACCTTTGTCTACCTGTTTATGCACACCTTCAAAAAAAACAGATCAGATTAGTAAGACAAGATCTTCCTTGTCTAAAGCCATGTTGGCTGTCTCCCATTAGGCCATGACTATATACATGCTGGTGTAATTTTGTTCTTTATGATGGCTTCTACCATTTTCCCTGTACTGACGTCAGGCTCACCGGTCTGTAATTTCCCGGGTCACCCCTGGAACCCTTTTAAAATTGGTGTTACGTTGGCGACCCTCCAATCTTCAGGTATTACAGATGATTTTAATGAAAGTTCACAGATTACCAATAAACAGGTCTGCAATCTCATATTTCAGTTCTTTCAACACTCTGGGATGTATACCATCCAGTCCAGGTGATTTGCTACTATTCAGTTTATCAAATAGTTGTAATATATCTTCCCGGTGTAGCGATATTTCTCTCAATTCTGCAGTATCACCTTTAAATACCACTTCAGTCTTGGGTAACACCCCTACATCTTCCTCAGTAAAGACCGAAGCAAAGAATTCATTCAGTCTCCTCTGCTATAGCCTTGTCTCCTCTTACTGCCCCTTTTTACCCCTCTATCATCTAATGGTCCAATTGACTCTCTCACAGGCCTTTTGCTACGAATGTACTGAAAAAGTCTTTATTTTCGTGTTTTTGCTTCCGTAGCAAGTTCTTCTCAAATTCCCGCTTTGCCTGCCTTATCAATGCTTTGCATTTAACTTGCCAGTGCTTGTGCTGTTTCCAGTTTTCATCATTTGGCTCTTTTCCATTTTCTGAAGGTTGCTCTTTTGGCAGCAACAGCCTCTCTGACCTCACCTTTAAACCATGCTGGCAGTTTTTGGACTTTCTTCCACTTTTCTTAATGCGTGGACTACACTGGTCTGGGCTTCGAGGATAGTATTTTTAAATAACACCCAAGCTTGCTGTAAGTCTTTAACCTTTGGAACCGCTCCTTTTAGTTTTTTCCGAACTATATTCCTCATTCTATCATAGTCACCCTTTTGAAATTTAAAAGGTAGTACTGTGGATTCCTTTACTATCTGTCCTCCACTGATTAAATCAAACATGATCATACTATGATCACTATTGCCAAGTGGTCCCAACACCCTTATTTCTTGCACCAGATCTGGCGTTCCACTAAGGACTAGGTCCAGTATGGCTTCCCCTCTGGTCGGTTCATGAACCAGCTGCTCCAAGAAGCAGTCATTTATTTCATCTAGAAACTTTATCTCTTTAGCTTGTCCTGCTGTGACACTGTCCCAGTCGATACCGGGGTAATTGAAATCACCCATTATTACTACTCTGTTTGTGGCTTTGTTAGCTTCCTTGATTTCTTTGAGCATTTCATCATCCATTTGTTCATTCTGGCCAGGTGGTCGATAGTATACTCCCACTGCCATCACCTTCCCCTTCATAAATGGAATTTCAATCCATAGAGATTCTACAGCATATTTTGTTCCCTGCAAAACTTTAATCCTTTCTGACTCAATGCCCTCTCTAACATAGAGCGCAACCCCTCCCCAATTTGTTCAGCTCTATCATTACGATATAGTTTGTATCCAGGTATCACAGTGTCCCACTGGTTATCCTCCTTCCACCATGTCTCTGAGAGTGCAATCATCTAACCTCTCATTTAATGCTATATATTCTAATTCTCCCATCTTATTGTTTAGACTTCTAGCATTGGCATACAAGCATTTTAGAGACTGTATTTATTAATATTAATCTGGCTATGTGGTAGGCATGGGTAATTGGGAATCTTTATGCTCTGTCTGCTCCTTACTCAAGGGCATTTGGGCTACTATACTCCCTTTTGGAACCTCACTGCTTTTGGTAGTATCCTTCAAGGATACCTTTGTCCGAACCGTGCGCTCCTGGGTGACTGTCGGCTTTCCCCTATTTCTAGTTTAAAAGCTTCTCTATCTCTTTTTTTAAAGGTTAATGCCAGCAGTCTGGTCCCATCCTGATTAAGGTGAAGCCCATCCCTTCGGAAGAGCCCCCCCTTTCCCCAGAATGTTCCCCAGTTCCTAACAAATCCAAAACCCTCATCCTTGCACCATTGTCTCATCCACGCAGTGAGACTCCGGAGCTCTGCCTGTCTTGTGGGTCCTGCACGTGGAACAGGAAGCATTTCGGAGACCGCTATCCTGGAAGTGCGGGATTTCAACTTCCTACCTAAAAGCTTAAATTTAGCCTCCAGAACTTCCCTACCACATTTTCCTATGTCATTGGTACCAACATGTACCAAGACAGCAGACTCCCCCCCAGCACTATCTATGATCCTATCTAGGCGGTGCGTGAGATCTGCTACCTTCGCACCAGGCAGGCATGTTACCAGGCGATCCTCACGTCCACCAGCCACCCAGCTATCTACATTCCTAATGATTGAATCACCAACTATAAACAGCTGTCCTGACCCTCCCCTCATGGGGACATGGCCCTGGAGAAACGTCCTCGGTGCGAGAGGTTTTTACATCACCTGGAGGACAGGTCCTAGTTACAGGATCACTTCCTGCCACACCAGGGTGATGCTCTCCTGTCACGTGACCTCTCTCCTCCATGGCAACAGGGATGCTGCCAGACTGGAGGTGGACTTTCAGGACTATGTCCCTGTAGGTCTCGTCCATGTACTTCTCTGTCTTTCTTATGTCTTCCAGGTCTGCTACTCTAGCCTCTAGAGAACGGACTCGTTCCCTGAGAGCAAAGAGCTCCCTGCACTTAGTGCATATGTAGGACCTCTCACCAACTGGGAGATAATCATACATGTGACACTCGATGCAAAAGACTGGAGAACCCCCATCTCGTTGCTGGACCTCTGACTGCATCTTAGTTTAAAGCTTGTGTTTAGGTCTTTTAAATCGGTATATAATAAGGATTGGTGTAGATGCTTATACTAATAAAAGTGTATCTAATACCCCTAATACACCCTGTGTACCTGAAGCTAATTAATCACAGGTCCTCTGTGTATGACTGATTTGGATTAGGAGCTGCACCTGAGAGCAGCCCCTTTCCTCTAAGATGTCCAAGTACCTATAAAACTACAATTTCCCCAGGGGTGGGTGGGTGCTGGGGAGGGAGGGGGGGAGATAAGTCCTATTAAAGAGGGCAGTTACAAGGTACCCTGTCCTGAACCCTCAGCAGGGGGATGGGGGTACCACACAAAGCCCAGTTAGTTGAGAGAGGCAAGGTAAGTACAGCTGAGAAGGCTGAACTTGCACACCACTAAGACAAACACTAAATAATTAAACAAACAACAGTTAGACAAACAGTAAATAATTAAATAAACAGCTAGAACTCACAGTAAGATGTCCCAGGAGGCAAAAATCCACTCACTAGCAGAGCTCTGTAAAAGTTCAGCCTTTCTCTGATCAGAGAAAAGCAAACTAAAACAGCCTATGCACACGTGGAGAAAACAGGAACAAGGTTACAGGATACCTCAGGGGGAGGGGGTCAGGGGGAGGAGTCACTCAGGCAGGCAAGGACAGGAAAAAGCTTAACAAACAGCAGGCTCTGGGGAGAGAGATTAATTCAAAATGGCTACCACACACACAGGGGGAGGAGTCACTCAGGCAGGCAAGGACAGGAAAGCTTAACAAACAGCAGGCTCAGGGGAGAGAGATTAATTCAAATGGCTACCACACAAGGCCCAGTTAATTGAGAGAGGCAAGGTAAGTACAGCTGAGAAGGCTGAAACTTGCACACCACTAAGACAAACACTAAATAATTAAACAAACAACAGTTAGACAAACAGTAAATAATTAAATAAACAGCTAGAACTCACAGTAAGATGTCCCAGGAGTCAAAAATCCACTCACTAGCAGAGCTCTGTAAAAGTTCAGCCTTTCTCTGATCAGAGAAAAGCAAACTAAAACAGCCTATGCACACGTGGAGAAAACAGGAACAAGGTTACAGGATACCTCAGGGGGAGGGGGTCAGGGGGAGGAGTCACTCAGGCAGGCAAGGACAGGAAAAAGCTTAACAAACAGCAGGCTCTGGGGAGAGAGATTAATTCAAAATGGCTACCACACAAACGGGGAGGAGTCACTCAGGCAGGCAAGGACAGGAAAAGCTTAACAAACAGCAGGCTCTGGGGAGAGAGATTAATTCAAAATGGCTACCACACAAGGCCCAGTTAATTGAGAGAGGCAAGGTAAGTACAGCTGAGAGAAGGCTGAACTTGCACACCACTAAGACAAACACTAAATAATTAAACAAACAACAGTTAGACAAACAGTAAATAATTAAATAAACAGCTAGAACTCATAGTAAGATGTCCCAGGAGGCAAAAATCCACTCACTAGCAGAGCTCTGTAAAAGTTCAGCCTTTCTCTGATCAGAGAAAAGCAAACTAAAACAGCCTATGCACACGTGGAGAAAACAGGAACAAGGTTACAGGATACCTCAGGGGGAGGGGGTCAGGGGGAGGAGTCACTCAGGCAGGCAAGGACAGGAAAAAGCTTAACAAACAGCAGGCTCTGGGGAGAGAGATTAATTCAAAATGGCTACCACACACACAGGGGGAGGAGTCACTCAGGCAGGCAAGGACAGGAAAGCTTAACAAACAGCAGGCTCTGGGGAGAGAGATTAATTCAAAATGGCTACCACACAAGGCCCAGTTAATTGAGAGAGGCAAGGTAAGTACAGCTGAGAAGGCTGAAACTTGCACACCACTAAGACAAACACTAAATAATTAAACAAACAACAGTTAGACAAACAGTAAATAATTAAATAAACAGCTAGAACTCACAGTAAGATGTCCCAGGAGGCAAAAATCCACTCACTAGCAGAGCTCTGTAAAAGTTCAGCCTTTCTCTGATCAGAGAAAAGCAAATATCTCATGGAAATATCCCCATCTTAAATAGCCATGGAAAAAGGTGGTCTGGACCTCCATACTCCCACCCAGGAAATGACACCTACACACGCCGCTCCCATTTGATACACATAGCACTCCAGCTGCCCAATACACCCACCCAGGAAGAACCTCCGAACTACCGACCCCTAAGATGTGCCATCATAAATGCGCGTTCTATTCGCAAAAAGTGGCCTGTGGTTCTTGAAACAATTTCCCGCTATGACCTAGAGATACTCATGATCACAGAAACCTGGCTATCAGCTGAAGATAATGTTCTCATCAACCAACTTCTACCTACCACCCAATTTCGCCATACACACAAGACATAGAGAAAACAAAAAAGGAGGAGGGGTGCTCATAGTCTCCAAATCGGACCTTAACTTCCACATAACAGATTCCTCTAGCTCAAGCAATCTAGACATACTCTCCATTACAAACCAGCAAATCTCCCTCAACCTCTTATACAGGACACCGTCCACGTCTCCAGATGACCTCCCAACCATTATTGACCTTACTGCCAGCACCCTCAATCCCAATAAACCAAATTGGATAATGGGTGACTTCAATCTCCCATCGTTATCCCAAAACCACGCAATTGCCTTCCTTGGTGCTATGGAAGACCTGGGACTCAAGCAAATTATCAATAAACCCACTCATATAAAGGGAAACATTCTGGATTTGGTATTTGCTCCTCAGACAGTCATTCAACAAAACCACAACCTACCAATATCAATCGTTGATGTACCCTGGTCAGACCACAAACTGATCATTTTCCAGATCCCCATCATCAATGAGAAGCTGCACAGAAGCCAAAACATGCACAGCACATCACGGACGCCCACAAGAAGATTTAGACCATTTAACAGAGAACACATCTTGGCTGAGACCCAATCACTCCTCAAAAAAACCACACCAGACCTCGACGAACTAATCACCTCCTGGAACTCCAATCTGCATGCCATATCACAACCTCAAATTTCCAATAACACAAAGAGGAGAAAAAGAAGCACCGCCCCATGGTTCTCTCCTGAATTGCGAGCCTCTCTGACTCAACTCCGCAGACTGGAACGCCGCTGGCGCAGATCACTTTCCACTGAAGATCAGACCGCCTACCGTACTCACCTCTCCACACACCGTGAAGCAATCACAACCACAATGAAACAATATCACACAGACACCCTAAGAGATCACTGAATAAACCACGTGACCTCTTCAACCTGGTCAAATCCCTCTCAAAGGAACCTTCTCCCGAACAACACAGTGAGATTCATCCACAGAAATTCGCTGACTACATGCAATCCAAGATAGTGCAAACTAACAAGGTGTCAACAGTCCCGTTCCAAGAACCAACGAATGCAACCCCACTAAATAACTTCTCTACACCATCCATTAAATGCATCGAGGACACCATAGCATCTCTCAATACCTCCACTGCACAAACGGACCCATGCCCAGCTTTTTGGATTAAGGAGCTACGTTGTGCGTTCAGCCCCTTCATTGCAAATCTAATGAACCTCTCATTCACAACAGGGTACTTCCCTGCAGCACTCAAGCAGACTTCCATCAGGCCACTTTTGAAAAACCCCAAGCTAGACCCGCAAAAGGTTGAATCTTATAGGCCTATAGCTAGCATTCCCCTCTTAGCCAAGATAATTGAGAAGGAGGCACAACGGCAAATCCAAGATCATATAGACACCACAGTGCCCCTAGATCACTGCCAACATGGGTTCAGAGAATATCATGGGGTCGAGACCCTTCTCACGAACCTATTCAACGACATTATCACAGGCATTAACAACATCCGACAAGGATTTGTACTCGTCTTCTTAGACATCGCTGCGGCGTTCGACTCAGTAAGCCACGAAATTCTCCTCGGACGACTGAAAGAGAAAGGTATCTGCAACAGTGCATTAGAATGGTGCAACTCTTACCTGGATGGTAGATGGCAATATGTGAAGTCCGGTACAGAAGAGTCAAAACGCTTCCATCAAAAGCAAGGTGTGCCTCAAGGTTCCTCATTGTCTTCCCTACTATTTAACATATACATGCAGCCCATCTGCGACATCATAAGATCTTTCAAAGTCAACTGCTTGATATACGCAGATGACATTCTCTTATATATGCCTTTCTCCACAACTCAATTAGACCTGGCACCGTTGGTAGACTGCCTCAATTCGGTCTCAGAGTGGCTCCAATCACAAAACCTTCGCATTCAACATAAAAAAAACAGAGGTGCTCTTCATCTCCAAAGACCCCAACTTCACCCCTCCAGCCCACGTCAGTGTCAAGGAAGCTGACCTACAAGCTAAAGAAACAATAAGATACCTTGGAGTTACATTGGACCAACGTCTGGATATGAAACATCACATAAATAACATAGTCAAAGCTGTATACTTCAAAATACGCTCGCTTAGGCATATGCGCTCCATGTTGGACCCTGATGACTTCCGAACCATATACCAAGCACTAATCCTGCCACACTTCGACTTTGCAAATGCCATATTACAAGGTCTCCCTCAATCCACTCTTAGCCCATTACAGATGGCCATGAATGCCGCAGCAAGAGTCCTCTACGGAGCCTCCAGAAGCGACCACGTAACTCCCATTCTTAAACAGCTTCACTGGCTCCCCATCCATGGGAGGATCATCTTTAAAACCCTAGTCCTATCATTCAAGGCAATCAAGGGTATCTCATCCTCCTCACTCACAGATCTGATTCACACAGTACCCCCCAACAGATCCAGAAGAACATCAGCCGTAAACCTACTGACAACCTCGAAGGCGTTGACAAAGTGCAACATGACAACCTCAAACAGAGCCTTCAGTTTCTATGTACCCAAATGCTGGAACGCTCTACCCTCCGACATAAGGGCCATTACTGACCTACTCCAGTTCAGGAAGGCACTCAAATACCACCTCTTCCTTCAATACTACCCTACCAGCAATTGAACCAGAGGAAGTGACCCACTCATGAACACACCATGCCGTTCTTGATATTATTAAGACTCTATTCTGTTCTATGTAATTATCTCTTGTATATAGTTTACCCCGGTTCTCCAAGTTTGTACTCCTGTTCGATGTAAACCAAACAGCTTGTTGTTATGGTCTTTATGTTATAATGTAAACCGCGCTGATGCCGAATAGTGCGGTATATAAGAACTTGTAATAAATAAATAAATAAATAAAAAAGGAGGGCTATTTAAAATCAAGAACCAAACTGCCGAGGGATATTTATCTATTTTAGCTATTGCCTGCCGAGGGCCACCAGTTTCTTGGGTCCATACAAATGGGTACCTCTGTTGCAATTTTGCTTGTCACACCCTTGTGTTTTTATTATGTTTTTAAATTTATGTGTTATTAATATTGTGGTCAAATTATGGTTCTGTTGTGAAATCCTATTTAGCGTATCCTCACCTTTTTAGTTTTTTACCATTCTTTTTTAGGTTATAATATATTTATTGTTTTATCCTTTATGAGTTTTATTTGCATGATTTATATATTATGACTTTGGATCTGTTCTTTTACCTTTTTTTAAAATATGCTATTATATTTAATATTTATGTTCTTTATGTTTTTAGTACCTTACCTGATCAACCCCGATGAAGGTTTGCGAAACACGGCCTGTGTCGGGTTGTTATAGGTTTGATATTTCTAATAAAATTGTTTTTCCACTCATCTCACGTTTTGGACTGTGTCTGTGATACTCACGTGAGTACTGCCTCCTTGTTGGACAGCTGGTATGTCTGGACACGGCAAGCAAGCTGAGGGCATCCAGGTTCCGGGCCTCCCGGCCGGGAGGCACCAAGGAGTGCATCTTCTGACTTTTCAGACGATGCATGGCCGATTCCACAACCATGGAGTGGTGCGGTAATTGTGCCTTTTGGAACCTGGGGCTCTTGCGGACTAGATAGGTAGAATCGACCCGCTTGCTCAGCACTGGCGTTGAGGCCGGGGTCTCCCACATGTGGAAGAGCAGCCGTTTCAGCATCGGAGGAACCGGTACAGTAAAGGCCTCCTTTGGGGGAGAGTCATACTGGAGGGCCTTGAGCTCTTTGGCTCGAGGCTCCTCCTCGGGATCTGCGGGGAATGTCAAGGCCGTGGCCATTTCCCGCACGAAGTCCGAGAACCGAGTATCCTCCGGAGGGGACCGTCTCCGAGGTTCGGACTCCGGTGAGTCCGAGGGGACACACCGAGTCCTAAAGGTGTCGGGTGACTCTTCATCCGTCTCCCAGCTGGACTCCTCGGAGGAGGAATCGAGCGGCTCCGGTCGGGCAGGCACCGATGCCATCCGCCCTGCCGCCGAGGGTACCGGCGTCGACGACCTTGGTCCCAAACAGGAGGCCGAGGGAGACCTTGGCAGAGGATCGACTCGAGCTCGCATGGACTCGAGGATCGGCTCGGCTTCCGGGGTCAACTTGGACGTCGATGTCCCGGTGGTCAGGGCAGATGCACCGGTGAGACCGACGATCAGTACCCACTGCTGTTCCATGAAAGCAGCCAAGCTGCTCTCCAAGGCTGTCAACCTGAGTCCGAGCTCAGGAGACTCAGCAGCCCCCGACTCGGGCCCCGACGGCGTCCGGCCCGACGTTGGCTCCCCTGTAGGAGAGTCCACGAGGACTACAGTACTCACATGTCCAGGAGACTCCATCTCGATACGAGGTTGCTTTGCAGGCCTCTCCGACTCCGAAGACCCGGGGCGGCGGTCGGGGCTATGCAACTTGGCCCTCGAGGAACCAAGTGCATCCACTGACGCCGCCCTCGCGGGTTTCTTCTTCCTGCGCTGCTCCCGTGAGGGAGACCCCCTTTCAGAGGAACCTCTACACTGCTCAGGAGCGGGGTCCCGAGACGTGGAGGCCTCTGACGAAGTCCGGGCCCATCCGGACGCGGAGTCAGAGAAGATTCTTTCCTTTTGGTGCTGCCGACTCCTCAACACCTTCGAGGACATCTTTCCACACAGACCACAGATCATCGGGTCTTGATCGGGTCCGAGGCAGCGGAGGCAGCAGTCATGTGTGTCGGTGAGAGACATAAGTTTCTTACACCGATCACACTATTTAAACCCACTGGCAGCCATCGGGGGAAAAAGGGCCCCTGCGAGGTCAAAAGATAGGGCTGCCAATGAAAAAATAAAATGGCGCGAATGCTAGTCACAAAGGACAAAAACCGAAAATAAGAGATCGGGCTCGATACCGGTGTATCGGGCCCAGGCGGGAAAAGGATCCGGCGTTGAACCGAAGAAGCGGGACAAAAAACAGGGTAAATCAACTTTTTCCTCAGCGAAAAACGAACAACGTCCATTGGGCTCCGCGGAAAAAAGAAGACTGAGCAAGATGGCACCCTTGGGCGGGAAGGGGACCGTGCATGCGCGCTGCATTCCCTAAGGCTTTCTTAGAAAGCTGGGGAAATGCTCCGCACGGGGGCTCTGTCGGCGCCGTCACCCATATGTGAGGACTGATTTCCTGCTTGGTCCTGGAGAACTAAGAGATTGTCGAGAGAGGTCTGAGAATTGAACTGTCTTACCATTGTAGGAGGGGTAAGCTGTGAAAAGTAATCCTGTACCCCTCTCGTACAATGGACAGAGTCCAATTTTCTGCTGTCATTTGGTACCATCTGTGGGCAAAATGACATAACCTGCTGGGATGTCCAAGGGTTCTGGACCCTTTAGGGGCAGGAAGGCGAAGTTCTCTAGAGAGGAGTCAAAGCCCCTGAGGAGGCAAAGCCTGCTGAGCTGGCTGAGGTTTTACCGCTTTGGGCTTCTTTTGTTGTCTAGGTTGTTCCTGTTGTCCCTTTTGGGCAGGCTGACCTGGACGGTGTCCCTGTTGGGTATAGGATGGATAAAACTTCTTTTTCTTATTGAAAAATTGTTTTTTAGAGGATCTTTTCCTTGCAGGATCGGCTGTAGATTTGGACAATCTATCCAAAGTGATATTGTCTGCATCTATCTCATTAGCGTTCTCCTGCCAATTCTTGCCAAAGAAATTTTCTCCTGTGCAAGGAATGTTTCCTAATTTATCCTGTACCGAAATTTCCAAGTCGGATGCCTGAAGCCAGGCAATCCGACGTGCACCAATGGCAATAGCAGAGGTTCTGCTTATGCACTCAAAACAGTCAAAGGATGCATGATTTACAAACTTGGAAACATCCTGGGCATGTTTGACAAGAGTAAGATAGTCCTGTCTTTTTTGTCATCAGGAAGAAGGGGGCTCATAAGCTCCAAGTCTCCTGTGACCTCTTTAAGGAACATTCCCATATACAAGATATAGGAACTGATCCTAGCTGAGAGCATGGAAGCTTGAAATCATCGACGCCCAAAGACATCGAGAGTACTGCATTCACGACCTGGAGGATTGGATGCATGTCTCTTTGCACTTTTCATCCTACGCATGGCTGATTCCACTACCATTGAATGGTGTGGTAATTGAGTTTTTTGAAAGCCAGGACAAGGTGGAACTCGATACATAGTATCAAGTCTCCGAGAATGAGGAGATGTGGTTAGAAGTGTTTCCCACATTCTTAGCATAAGATCATGTAATATCTCATGAACAGGCAGAGTAGCTGCCTTTTTGGGAGCCTTAGGGTATTGAAGAATCTCCAACTCCTTTGCCCTAGGCTCTTTTTCAGGAGCTATTGTGATGGAAAGGCCTCTGGCCACATCACAGATAAAATCCTGAAAGGACATATCCTCTGGCGGAGACATTCTGCACTGAGGAGAAGAGGAATCCTCTGGGAGAAGTACTGTTGTATCGGCAGAGTCTTCGGAGTCATCAGACTCAGAAGATTCAAAATACCTCCGATCCCAGTGATCGTGCAGTGCACAGTACCGGTATCGATCGAAGTCGGTATCGGGTTGCTCCAGCACTGATCTGTCGATGCCGGAGACAGACGCATGACTCAGTATGGGTGGCATACCCATCGACGTCGATGCCGTCAGTACCGTTTGATGTGTTTGAAACGGTTTCAATGGTACCGAAGCTGTGAGAAGAGCTGCTAGACTGCGTTCGATAGCAAGAAATCTCTGGTCTATCGACGCTGCCGATGCTTGGGTGTCGGTACCGGTAGAAGTGGCCTGAACCCCAGAGCATGGCGCCAGTAGTTCTGCCGAGGTTGAGGCCTCGAGAACATCCTGGAGCCCCGTTGATGCTTTGGAAGCCGAAGACTCCCGCCGGGGCAGTTTTGCCAGTGAAAATTCCTCAAGGGCAATGCCAGTGGCATCTCGATACTTAGAAGGAGATCTACCCTTTGAGGACCGGCTAGATTTATGTTAGTTACCTGAGATCCATGGGAGGAAGATGAGGCCCTGGAGGATGTCGATGCAACAGACACCATGTCTGAGGGAAAAAGGGTGCTAAGCTTTGCAGCTCGATTCTACCAGCCCCTTTTTGACATCATTCCACAGGAGAGGCACTCCGAAGTAGAGTGGTCAGGACCTAAACATTTGAGACACCAATCATGGGTGTCGGTGACGGAGATGGTACCGCCACAATTAGAACATTTTTTAAAACCAGATATTGGTTTTTCCATTTTTAAGGAAAAATTGGTCCTAGTGCCCAAAATGGCGCCTAGCACCAAGGAAAAAAGTTTCTGAAGTAAAATAGCTCAGAAACTATAGTTTTGGGGGGGGGGGGGTATGAAGAAAGAAGAATGAACCGGCGGTACTGGTATAGCGTCGAGGGAAGGCAGACGCGACCACAAAAAACAAAGATTAAAGAAGAAATTTTCCTGCAGTGACAGGGTATGGGACCTGTCAGCTCCGCGGAAAATGAAGAACTGGAGAGGGACAGTTGGAAAAGCAGGAAGGCAGCACGCAGGCGCTGTGGGATGCTCCCAAAAGCTTTCCTTTTGGATGCTGGGGAGCGTTCCCGCACAGGCTCCGTCGGTACCGACGATACCCATATGTGAAGACTACATTCCTGCTTGTTCCTGGAGATTACATGAATTGTGGATTACAATCAATGCCTGAGATGAGGGTATTTTAAATGAGAAGTCTGGAATACAGTTTCTAAGAATTTTAAATTTGAATTGGTTTATAATTGCAAAGAAAAAAATATTAAATGAATAGACCAATATAGTGAGATTGGAGTTGAGTCTGCTCTATAAATCTCCTATGATTTATGATGGTCCTATATTATAGGGATAATTAGACAATATTGAGGGGAGCTGGGTGATTGATTTGTTTGATTGAATTTCAGCATCAAATGGTTCATTTTTGTAATTGTTTGTCATGGTGTGTAATTAAAGCTAACTCTACATCCAATTCAGCTTCATGGGATCAAAGCTGAATAGTTGTTTGCTGCCTCATATGTTGTATCACACATTAGTTTATCTGTATTAGATTGCATGCACATTAAATTCAATTTGATATACGTACATTATGGTTAATGTACGTTTGTACATAGAATCCCTAGATAAATAAATATTTACACAGAGATAAAAGATACTATTTTTTAAATAGCTTGCCTTGAATGTTGCAGTTGTATATAGTTGAATAAAATAGCTACATCAAATTCACTTCCACAAAAAGGGGGAAGCTTGGAAGGAAAGCTGACAAATCTGAGAGAGTTGTAGGATTGGCTGGCTTCATCCTAGGGTGCTCAGAGATGTTCTAGTGACTCCATTGATGATATAATGCAATCCATGTTGTTGATGAGAGGAGTTTCAGATGACTGGAGAAGGGCAAATCTTGTCCCTCTTCATAAAAGTGGCAATAAAGAAAGATTAATAGCTACAGGCCAGTTAGTATAGCCTTGCTGATGGTCAAAATTATGGAGACACTACTGAACAATAGACTAGTGCAGTACTTTGAAACCAGTAAGTTGCATGATCTAAGGCAGCATAGTGTTACAAGAGGAAGTTCATGTAAAAAAAATTGGATTAATTTATTTGATTGACAAGAGAGATAGATCAGGGTGTGCACTGTGTCTGATTCACTTGAATGAGATTGATAAACTAACTGAGCCCCATACTGGTTAACAGGTTTAAAAACTGTTTATATTAAGGACATCAGAAAATACTGGTGAATGGAGTTCACCTTAAGGAAACAGGAATTATCAATGGTATTCAGTAGGGATATTTATTTATTTATTCATTTTTATATACTGCTCTTTTATGTCATCAGAACAGTTTACATATAACTATAACAAAGCCAAGGTTACATCGAATAATGAGTAGCTATGTTGTGTCTGACATCAACAATTAATAGTTAATTAGGATTCTACTAACAATTTAACAGGTCATTTGATTGTATCTGGCCTTAGTTGCAGGGATTGCTCTGTTCTCAGGGGTCTTGTGTATAATGGTTTGGAGGTAGTTTGCTGAAAGTGTGTATGAAATCTTAAATACTGTTGCTAGCAGATTATATTTAATGCGGCTAGCCATGCATAACCAGTGGAACAGCTTTAGAATGGGAGTTATATGCCCTGATCTTGCAGCATTATGTAGAATTCAAGCAACTGTTTTCTGAGCTATTTGTAGGGTATGTAGTAATTGCTTTGGCAAGCCCTGATAGCTGATATTGCAAAAGTTGAGGTGTGGCAGAACCATGTCCTGGAATACTGTATGAGTGTACAGTAATTTTGTATGTCAAGCAGGGGGCGTAGTCAATGAAGAATTCTTATTTTTTGTATACCAAGTTGGTTGTTTTGTTGACATATGGTAGCATGGATAATCGCTGGTTGAGAATGACCCCAAGGTACTGGACCTCTGATTTCATTTCCAAGACTGTGTTTTTCACTCTTATATTTCTAGGTAGAGTGAATGTGGCATCTTTGGTGATAAAGAGGATTTCTGTTTTCTTGTAGTTGATGGATAGGTTATGTTCTGTGAGCCCATGAGTTACCTCATTGAAACAATTTATTAATGTGCTATAGTTGGGTTTTGATGTGGAGAAGGGTAAGTAGAGCATATCATCATCTGTGTAGATGTGGTAATAGACCTTATGAGTTTGCATGAGTGAGCTTATTGGCTATGGCCCTCATTCTGACCCACGTTTAGCAGGTCTGGACGTCTGATCCAGAGATCCAGACCTGTAAATGTCTGAATCGCACTGGCGGGAACAGAGCTCCCCGCACATAGATGTGAGTTGTAAGGGGAGCTCTGTTTGTGGGCAGGAGGGGGCAGGCTGAGGGAGGGTATGTGGTGGGAGGTGCCATGACTACAGACATACAGGGCCGATTCCAAGGTTGGCCCTGTACATCCAAGGTCAGCCATTTAAATGGGGGACATATTCCACCTTGGAGGTGGAATAAATCCCCCTGGACATTAGAGGATACTGGGGCGAGGGCACAAAAATAAGGTGAGGGGTGCAGGGGGATCCCAGATTGAGGGTTGGGTTGTGGGTAAAGGAGATTTTGAGGTTCAGCTGACAATCACAGCTCCTGCATGGAGCCATGGTGGTATGGAAGCAGGATGTCATGCCACCGCCGCTCGATGCAGGAGCCAGGCTGGGCTAGCCAGGTAAGTTCTGGAACATCCAGGGTACCTGAATCGGGGCACGTCCTGGACATTCCGGCCTTATGCTGCAATTTTGCTAACATGAGGACATCTAGCCTCTGTGGGAATAGAATTGGGTGTGTCCCTGGGCAGTCCGGATGTCTGGACATGCAGACGGACTGGGGGCGCACAGATTGGAATTTGCCTCTATATGTATATGTTGAATAGTAGTGATGACAATGCTGTATGCCTTAAGGTTGGTTCCACTCAAGATATTCTATGATATTGCTGATAGGCTCATAAAGTGGGATTTTAGAAGGTGCATCCAGGAAGAATATGGGGCATCAAGAGCAGAATGTCCAAAAATCCAGGGGAGTGGCAGCAATGAAGTGAGGCATGTATAAGTGCCTTCTGAAATTACCATCTTCACCACAAAAAATGAACATCCCAATAACAGGTTATGGAGAAAGGACTTGTGCAGATTGGAAAACCAGGTACGTGCATGGGTGTAGGCCATTTCACAAATATGAATGTCCCTGAATTGCACGGCCTCAAAACTGGGTACAAGGAGTTACCCGTAAGGGAATTTTAGGAGGAGGACGACTATGTTATGAGACTTGTATATCCCAACTGGCCATTTCAGCTACTCAGAGGTGCAGTAGTGGGACTGTATTATGTTTGGATTTTATATGTAAATGCATGTTTCTTTGGCCAGGAAATATTAACAATGTCAATGAATGTGCATTGTGCACTTTCCTCTGGAAGTGCTGCAGCTGTGGAAATTAGCACTTTTTTTGCAACTTATTCATGGTTAGGAGCAGGTATGAATATAGACACCTCACTAATCAAGATCAGAAGTACTTGTGCCATTCTGAAATTGCACAACAATGTGCATCTGTGTTGCTCCCCCAGGCAATAATTCCTCTCTACCCCCATGCTACATAAATGTCCTCATGCTAAGGATCTCCATATATTGTACCTGGATTCTACAATTATTGGGGATGTCTCTGTGATTTGCATGTCTAAAGTCCATTTCCAGATGTCCAAATCATGAATAAAGCTTCTAAAATATCCCCATAGTAAAATAACATGTTTTCATTGAATGTGTTGAAGCTTAACATGAATCAGTAGGGATGAGTTTTTGTTGTTTAATAATCAGGAGAACGAGCTCAGAGTTTATTTATTTATTTTATTTATTTATTTATTTAAAGTCTCTTTTATACCGCGCTATTCAGCATCAGTGCGGTTTACAATAAACAACGAACATACACATTTCCAATAGTACTTTGTGTTTACATATGAACAGGAAATTCAACTTGGCTAAAAGGGTAACTATATACAATAACAATATATACAATTTACAGGCTGGTCATGAGTTCGTATGGTTTCAGACAGAGGAGATTTGTGAGGTTTCGGTAATTGGTGCTGAGCTTTCATTGGTTTCCGGGTAATGTAGGAGGAAGAGGTAGTGTTTCACAGGTAGTGTTTCACATTGTTATCATCAATGTAACAACAGTGCGATAATACATTGAAAGAGTCAATGAAAGGCTAAGGTGTATAAGGAGAGACATAATCAATTGTTTAAAAAAAGTGATAATTATTTTGCACAGGCCATTGATCAAAGATTAAGAGATGGATTGGAAGAGATCCAGAGAAGAGAAACTGAAAGGGTGCATAGTTTTCATCAATAACCCTGAGATGAGACCTAAACATGTACACCCTAGCAAATGAAAGTCCGAGGAAAACTTACAAAGAGTGAAGGCAACCCGGCAGCAATGATAACAATAAATCATTTCATCACTGCCGCTGTTTGGAAGGGCTGCATGGTGCAGCTGACATTAGTAATCTGTTATCTATCATTAAAATCATCTGTAGTACCCAAAGATTGGAGCGTGGCTAAGGTAACGCTAATTCTTTAAAAAGAGTTCCAGGGCTGATTCAGGAAACTACAGACCAGTGAGCCTGACATCAGTACCGGGCAAAATGGTAGAAACCATTATAAAGAACAAAATTACTGAACATGTAGATAGTCATGGTTTAATGGGAGAAAACCAACATGGATTTAGCCAAGGAAAGTCTTGTCTCACCAATCTTTTATATTTATACCTGAATGAACAGGTTGACAAAGGTGAACCAGTTGATAAGTGTCTCTGGATTTTCAAAAAGCCCTCGACAAAGTCCCTCATGAGAGACTTGGGGGGAAATTAGAAAAGCCATGGGTTAGGAAGCAATGTACTATTCTGGATTAGGAACTGATTGAAAGATAGAAAACAGCGAGTAGGATTAAATGGCCAATTCTCTCAATGGAGAAAGGTGAATAGTGAGGTACCCCAGGGGTCTGTGTTGAGCCCACTGCTTTTTAACATATTTATAAATGACTTGGAAATGGGAATAATGAGTGAGGCGATGGAAAATTATCAAAGTTGTTAAACCACAAGAGGATTATGAAAAATTGCAAGAAAACCTTGAAAAACTGGGAGACTGGACATCCAAATGACAGATGAAATTTAATGTGGAGAAATGCAAAGTTATGTAACTTAGGGAAGAATAACCCAAACTATAGTTACACAATGCAAGGTTCCATATTAGGAACCATTACCAAGAAAAACGATTTAGGCATCATTGTAGATAATACATTGAAACCCTCTGCCCAGTGTGCAGCCTCGGCCAAGAAAACAAATAGAATACTAAGAATCTTGCAGAAAGAGATGGAGAATAAAACCAAGGATTGTATAATGCCTCTGTATTGCTCCATGGTGTGACCGTAACTTAAATATTGTGTGCAGTTATGGTCACCATATCTTATAAAGGATATAGTAGGACTAGAATAAGTACAGAGAAGAGTAACAAAAGTGGTAAAGGGGATGGAAGTATATCCCTATGGGGAAAGGCTTAAAAGGTTAGGGCTGAGCCCAGATCAATGCCATGCAGGCAGAAATTATAAGGTATAAGGTATCGTATGCAGTTATTGAGGCAAGAATTTTTTGAGGGGAGAAATAAAACTGGGAGATATATGGCACAGAAACTGAAACAGAGGAAATTACGGTCACAAATACTGAAAGTTAGAGATTCTGGAGAGAGGCTAGTACAGAATGATGGGGAAATCAGGGAGGCCTTCAGAAGCTTTTATCAGTCGCTAAACAAAGAAAGAACTAATTCAGAGATGGAGAGGACAAAGAGTTATCTGGATTCTATAAAGCTTCCAAAACTGGAAGAGGAGGAACAAAAATAATTAAACAGAGCTATAAAGGAAGAGGAGGTTTGGTAAGCTATAAAACAATTAAAAGTAGACAAAGTGCCAGGATTGGATGGGCTCACAGCGAGGTTCTATAGAAGATTTGGAGAGATATTAATTTCACCATTAGTGAGGTTGTTTAATCTCCCAAGCGAGAGGGGTAAGTTGGTCGATACTATGGGGTGGGCAGGAATAACAGCAATACATAAAGAAGGGAAAGACCCACAAGAATGCTCATCATACAGACCAATTTTGCTGCTAAACTTAGATGCTAAATTGCTGGCTAAAATATTGGCTACGCGTTTAAATGGGGTTATAGGGAAAATGATCCACCACGATCAAGCGGGATTTATCCCAGGTAGGCAGGAAGCAGATATCATTCACAAGATATTAAACATTATTTGGTCAATTGAAAAAAGTAAAGAGGAGGCATTGTTGATATCCCAGGATGCCGAAAAGGCATTTGACCAAATTTCTTGGCCATTTCTTTTCCAAGTAATGGAAAGAATGGGGTTGGGGGAAGAGTTCATGGGGTGGGTACGAGCTCTCTATCAAAACCCTAAAGCTTGTGTTCGGGTGAATGGAGCCTATTCAGCTTTCTTTGAGCAGGGGAGAGGGACGAGACAAGGGTGCCTCCTGTCACCTCTTTTATTTGCGATCTCCATGGAGCCGTTCGCGAAGAGGGTGCGAGAATGGGAGGATCTGAAGGGCATAGTAGTGGGGAAGATTGACTGTTGGATATCACTATTTGCAGATGATATCATTATGAGCGTAGCTAGACCAAGGGTCTCAATACCAATCCTAATGTGGGAATTAGAAGAATATGGAAAGCTGTCGGGATTTACTATAAACTGGACAAAATCTGAAATATTGAACTTGTCACTACCAGAGGAAACTCAGGGAATATTACAAAGGAAATACCCATTTAGGTGGGCCAGGGGGACTATTCGGTACCTAGGGATTCAAATAAGTAATCGCCTGGAATCACTATATGACTTAAATTATCCAAAATTATTTGGGAAAGTTGAAAGCTTGCTGAGTGGGTGCGGGCAGGGATACGTATCTTGGTTCGGGTGCATTGCTGCCATAAAGATGATGTTGTTGCCCCTTTTTTAGTTCTTGTTTCAGGTGCTGCCGATAATGGTACCGCATAGAAAGTTAGAGCAATTGCAAAGAATCATTACTAAATTCATATGGCAAAATAGGAGGCCCAGGGTAGCTATGTCAATTCTGCAGGGGGCTAGGGGTGCCTAATTTTCAAAAATATTATGTGGCAGCGCAGCTGAGGACAATATATGAATGGCAAAGAGAAACACAAAAACACTGAGTTCAAATGGAAGAAGATTCAGTAAGGGGAGTGGGACTGGAAAGGCTGGTGTGGAGGGGGAGTAGAATATCAGATATTAACCCCATAAATCCCATCATCCTGCATATCCTGAATGTGTGGAAACAACATAGGAAAGTATTAGTACAAGATAAAGGATACACGAAGGGGATGACAACAGAGGCATACTTTGAGAGGAGACAGGGGCCAGGGGAGCGGACTCTGCACAGATGGGATAAGTTGGGGCTCACACACATTTCACAGATAGTGGTTAAAGAGGGTATCAGTGAGTCTGAGGGTATTAAGGACTTATATGGACCATCAGGTAACGATTTTTATAGCTATCTACAGGTAAGTCACTTTGTGAAACAGCCGAAAGTGTGGAAGGACCTATGGAATAATAGGGGAGGGTTTGAGGCCCTGTGTGCGGGACACTTGGGTAAAAAAGGAGCAATATCAAAGATCTTTAAATGATTAATGGAGGGTGGAGGGGGAAAACTAGAGTTTATGAAAAAATGGAAGGAAGATTTAGAAGTGCAATGGAACGAAGAGATGTGGGGAAAGGCAATACAGACAGTGGCAGGCATATCAATAGCTACCCAAATAAAAGAAAATGCTTATAAGGTCTTATATTGGTGGTATTGGACGCCGACCCGTCAAAAAAGAGTGGAGCGGGGGCAATCTGATCAATGCTGGAGGGGGTGTCAAGAGAGAGGGGATATGTTACATATGTGGTGAACGTGTGGGCAGATTCACACATACTGAGATCAGGTATTGGAGATAATTTATTAAATGACAGGACATAGACTACAGAGAAAACCAGAGGTATGCCTATTGCATAAACTGGAGGAGGATATTTCGGAGAGGGAAAGGGGGTATTGCACCATTGTATATTGGCAGCGAGAAGTGAGATTGCAAAGTATTGGACTGGAAGGGGGAAACCTCAAAGCGAAGGCTTTGTCAGAAGAATGGAGGACCTGTGTTTGATGCATAGACTGACGGGGTTGCGAAAAGGGAAGGGGGCAGGAGCATGGAACAGTGGAAGAGGGTGTGGAGATGGTTGGAAACCTGGGAAGGAGGAGCAAGGGGAGGAGGGAGTAAAGGGGAGACCAGTGTAGAGACTATTACAAGTATAACGCATTGCTCATGAGTCAAATGGTGAATGAGAATGTATATGTGGGATGCATAAGAGAGTCATGAAGAGATAAAGAAGCATGTACTAAGGAAGGGAGAAATAAAGCAGGGAGGGGGGAAGGTTGAAGTAAAGGTATTATAACAGGTTATAAAAGCTAGTTGGGGATAAAAGTATGTTTGCTGGTAAAATAGTTGTGGAACACGTACAATGTTGGCTTCAGAGGATGTTTGTATTATTTACTGAAACACTTAATAAAAGTTTAAATGGAAAGAAAAAAGGTTAGGGCTCTTTAGCTTCCAAAAGAGATGGCCGAGGGAAGATATGATAGAGGTCTATAAAATAATGAATGGAGTAGAACAGGTAAATATAGATTGGTTGTTTACTCCTTCAAAAAGTAGATAGACTAGAGGACATGCAATGAAGCTACAATATAGCACATTTAAGACTAATCGGAGAAAATATTTTTTTCACTTAATGCATAATCAAACTCTGGAATTTGTTACCAGAGGATGTAGTAAAAGCTGTTTGTGTAGCTGGATTTAAAAGAGGTTTTGACAAGTTCCTGGAGATAAAGTTCATTAACCATTACACAGGTACACTACCAAAAAACTGCCTCCAGTTTTGCAACTGATTCCTATAGATTTTGGGGTGCTGAATTCAGGAAAAATAGCCAAAATGTTCCATCACATCACGTTTTCTTGCAAAATTAGATTTCTTACCCATATAAGGAATGTTCACATAATTTCTTTTTAGCCGACTGCAGTTTATTTTCTTGGTCCAAAATAGAGGTTGTAATGGTTAACTAACTAGAAACACTCCCTCATGATATTTTAGAGCGTTTTGTATTCATTTTATACATTAACAGGACAATTGGGAGGCGGGGGGCTAAATCCAGTACTCGCGCTGGCGCATGTTCTTTCCTGTTCGCCTCGCCTCGTTCGCTCGCTCAAACACGGTGGTTGCGACATGAACGTTCCTGTCAAATTTCAGTTTCTTGCAAGTTCATTATTACCTTTTGTTTGCTCAGTCGTAATCCAGCTTTATTCCGAAGTGGTTCACTACAGTTGTAGTTTGCAGTGCTGTGTATTTGTGATGGCTCACAGAGCCAGAGGTTGTGTCAACTCTCCGGACAGTTTTTGTTTTATTTGTGGGGAATATACCGTGAAAAAGCGGCAGAGGAACATTTCTGCATTTATTAAAAAAGTATATTTTGCCTATTTCGGTTTGAAGTTAGGCGATAAAGACAAACCGTGGGCTCCTCACAAAGTGTGCAAGACATGTGAGGAAGATCTACGCTTATGGATGAAAGGTAAAAAAACAAGCATTTCGTTTCGGAATACCTATGATGTGGCGTGAACAAAGAGACCACAGCAGTGACTGCTATTTTTGCTCTTGCATTGTGAAGGGATAAAACTTAAAAAATAAGAACGTAATAAGTTACCCCAACTTTCCCTCAGCAATTAGGCCTATGCCTCATAGCAACAAAGTACCTGTGCCTGAACCACCAAAATCTTTGGATCATATTTGTGTGGACGGTTCTGATCATGATGAGACTCATCAGATGGCTTTTCCCGATGAGTCCAGTACTTCCGAGTTTGAAACTGAACCAGATCCGAAACCTGAACTTTTCTCTCAAGCTGAATTGAATGATTTAGTCCGGGATTTAGGACTCCCAAAAGATGCTTGGTTTGCAGCTTGTCGTGCTGTGAGGGCTTGTGTGCATCAGTGATGCTGAGAGCTAAACTATCGGTAGTTTAACTACTGGCAGGGTCTCCCAAGATGGACAGGTCTCAGCTGAGGTGCCAGACGAAGACAAACCACCCATCTGGGCAGCAGCAGAATGGGATAGTGTTGACGGCGGAGGATCACATTTCTGTGACAACGGCAACAACACCAAACTTAAACTGCGCGGAAGGAAGGCCCGGCAATCTACTTCTGTATCTTGCCATGAAAACCCAATGGATAGTTACAACAAAACAAATTGTGCTATGGTGCTGGAAGATGAGACTCCCAGGTCGGAAGGCACTCAACTAGCTACTGGGGAAGAGCTGAAGACTTTTCAGAGTAAAGCCAGCATTTATGATGTGGTTGGATCAAAGCCTTCGGGAAGTCTGACTGCTGATGTAGCTGCGCATGAAATGAGAGTCAGAAGCTGTAAAGGTGTCTTACACATTGGAACATGGAACGTACGAAGCATGAACCAAGGGAAGTTGGAAGTGGTCAAGAATGAAATGGAACGTGTACAACTTGATCTGTTGGGTGTCAGCGAACTGAAATGGACTGGCATCGGGCACTTTGCATCAGATGATCACATGGTCTACTATGCTGGAAATGAAAGACAAAGAAGAAATGGTGTTGCATTTATAATAAAGAAGAAACTTGCAAGAACTGTAATGAAATACAATGCAGTCAGCGAACGCTTAATCTCTATTCGTCTATGAGGATTGCCTATCAACACAACTATAATTCAAGTATATGCCCCAACAACAGCTGCAGAAGAGAATGAAATTGAAGAGTTCTATGAACAAGTACAAGCTGAAATTGACAGAACATGCAAACAGGATATCCTGATAGTCATGGGTGACTGGAACGCAAAAGTTGGCAACAAAGAAGAAGGCAAAGTAGTTGGAAAATATGGACTTGGCAACAGAAATGAAGCTGGAGAAAGATTGATAGAATTCTGCAAGACCAATGATCTATTCATCTCAAACACCTTCTTTCAGCAACACAAGCGACGACTGTACACATGGACTTCACCCAATGGATTGTATAAAAATCAAATTGACTACATCTGTGGAAGTCAACGATGGAAAAGCTCTGTAACATCAACAAAGACAAAACCTGGAGCTGACTGTGGTACAGATCATCAACTACTAGTATGCAAACTCAAGCTAAAGTTGAAAAAGAGCAAACCACTCATGAATGCACCAAAATATGACCTTGAGAATATACCACTGGAATTTAAAGACTGCCTGCAAAATCGATTTGCTGCCTTAGATACAAATGACAGAGCTCCAGAAGAGTTATGGAATGACATCAAGAAGGTTGTGCTGGAAGAAAGCGAGAAGTCTCTACAAAAGGTGAAAAAGCAAAAACGGCCAAAATGGATGACGGAAGAAACTCTGAAAATTGCCCAGAAACGCAGAGAAGCTAAAGCCAAAGGAGAAAGAAAGACAATCGCAGAACTCAACAGAGATTTCCAACGTGCAGCAAGACAGGACAAGGAAAAGTACTACAATGACACTTGCAAGGAAATAAAAGCAGAAACTATTAGAGGAAGAACAAGATCGGCTTTCCTAAAGCTGCGAGAGTTAAAGAAAAAGTTCCAGCCTCAAATTGGAATGTTACAAGATGCTCAAGGTTCTATGTTGAATGATGCTGAGAAGATCAAGAAAAGGTGGAAGGAATATACAGAGTTTTTATATGATAAAGATCAAGTGGACCAACAGCCGTTTCAACCTATACCTTATGATCAGGAACCATTGGTGATGAAAGAAGAAGTTGAAGCAGCATTGAAAGCCTTATCAAAGAACAAAGCACCAGGCATTGATAGCATTCCCATAGAAGTATTGCAGCAATCTGATGCAGCTGTTACCGTACTTACAAGGCTCTGCCAAGAAATATGGAAGACAACATCATGGCCAACTGACTGGAAAAGATCTGTGTTTATACCAATACTAAAGAAAGGTGATCCAACTGACTGTGGAAATTATCGCACAATCGCTCTGATCCCACATGCCAGCAAGATTCTACTGAAGATTATTCAAAAGAGACTACAGCCATACCTAGAACAAGAACTACCTGAAGTGCAAGCAGGGTTCAGGAAAGGGCGAGGAACGAGGGACATCATTGCGGATGTGAGATGGATCCTTGAAAAGACTAAAGAATACCAAAAGGATATCTATTTGTGCTTTATCGACTATAGCAAGGCTTTTGACTGTGTAAACCATGAGAAACTCTGGGCCACATTAAGAAGCATGGGTATACCAGAACACCTGATCGTTCTCTTGCGTAATCTGTACATTGATCAAGAAGCAACAGTTCGAACGGAACAAGGAGAAACAGAATGGTTTAAAATAAGCAAAGGTGTAAGACAAGGCTGCATACTTTCCCCCTACCTGTTTAATTTATATGCAGAACAAATCATCAGAGAAGCAGGACTGTATGAAGACAACAGAGGTGTGAAGATTGGTGGAAGACTGATCAACAACCTTCGCTATGCTGATGATACCACATTACTGGCTGAAAGTGAAGATGATCTGAAACATTTGCTTCTCACAATCAAAGAACATAGTCTCAAAATGGGCCTGCACCTTAATGTAAAGAAGACAAAGATCATGACAACTGGCATAATCAACAGGTTCATCGTTGAAGGAGAAGAAATTGAAATCGTGAACAACTTTAACCTACTTGGATCAACTATCAATAAAGAAGCAACAAGCAGTCAAGAAGTCAGACGACGCATTGCTCTTGGCAGAATGGCTATGAAAGACCTAGATAAGATTCTCAAGAGCAGAGATGTCTCTCTCCATACAAAGATTCGACTTGTTCAAGCCATGGTATTTTCAATAACATCATATGGATGTGAAAGCTGGACAGTGAAAAAGACAGACAGGAAGAAAATTGATGCCTTTGAATTATGGTGCTGGCGGCGAATACTGTGTATACCATGGACTGCCCGAAGAACAAACCAGTCGGTACTAGAAGAGATCAAACCTAAGCTTTCTTTAGAAGCTCAGATGACAAGACTTCGACTTTCATACTTCGGACACATCATGCGAAGAGAGAGATCATTAGAGAAAGACATCATGCTTGGCAAGATAGAAGGTCAACGCAAAAGAGGAAGACCAGCAATGAGATGGATTGCTACAATAACAGCAGCTACGGGTACCAGTCTGTCAACAATGAGCCGCCTGACTGAAGACCGAACACAATTTAGGATAGCTATCCAGAGGGTCGCCATGAGTCGACTCCGACTCGACGGCACTTAACAACAACAACAAAGATGCTGCCCAACTGCTAGGTTCTCGGCTTAAACAGAAAAATCTATTGTCACCAGGAACAACTTTTTATTGGTACCGCAACCGCGAGACACAATTTTTGAAGTATTTCAGCAAAGAGGAAGATTTGGTATTTTGCAACGATATATACGGAGTGATGGAAAAGTTTAAACTCAAGTATGATCCTGCTGAATGGCGGCTGTTCATTGATTCGTCAAAAGACAGCATAAAAGGTGTTCTTCTTCATAATGGCAACACATTCACTTCAGTTCCTATTGCTCACTCTGTTATTCTCCAAGAAAAATACAAGAATTTGGCCCTGATTCTTCAGAAGATTCGTTATGATGAGCATAAGTGGATGATTTGTGGAGACTTTAAAATTCTATCCATGCTATTAGGGCAGCAATCCGGTTTCACCAAATATCCCTGCTTCCTTTGCTTGTGGGATAGCCGGGCCCGCGACCTACACTGGGGGAAAAAAGACTGGCCAATTCGGGAGTATTTGAGACCCGGTGAGAAAAATGTTCTTCATGAGAGCTTGGTACCTCGTGATAAAATTCTATTACTACCTCTCCACATTAAGTTGGGTCTCATTAAGCAATTCATCAAGTCCCTTCCAAAAGATGGTGAGTGCTTTTGGTACCTTTGCTCAAAGTTCCCCCGACTTTCTGAAGCAAAGCTAAAGGAAGGAGTGTTTGTTGGCCCTGATATAAGGAAACTCATTTCAGATGGAGCATTCGCTGAAACGATGTCTGAGAAGGAAAAAGAAGCCTGGGATTCCTTCAAGGATGTTGTTCTCAAATTCTTGGGGAACAGGCGGGATGAGAACTATAAGGATATTGTTGCCAGGATGCTCAATGCCTTCAAAGAACAAGGCTGTAACATGAGCCTGAAAGTCCATTTCTTGCACTCCCATGTGAACTACTTTCCCAAAAACTTGGGGGCGTACAGTGAAGAACAAGGTGAAAGGTTTCACCAGGACATCAAGGACGCAGAGAGAAGGTACCAAGGAAGATGGAACACCACTATGATGGCTGATTTCTGCTGGTTGCTGATGCGGGAAACCCCAGATGAAAAATACGCCAAGCAGCGCACCAAGAGAAGCATTCGGGGGAAGAAGAAACGGGCCCACCAGGAGATTGATTGACCCAAGAATGACTTTAAAATCTAAACTGTGTTGACAAATATCGTGTTTTTACTAAACTTTGAAATAAAAATTTGCTAGTTATTACCACAGTGTCGGATCTCATTTATTAGAATTTTATTTTCACACCATCAGGTGTTTGTCTTCATGTATTGCAATGGTGCGGTTTGCGTTTTCTATTCTTACATACATACCTGTACAACATTTTTTGCACATTTCTTTGCTTTGCTTTGTGTCTAACCTCGCTCTTATATGCTCAATGTTTGTGCACATGTATGTGGCTGTTTTAAGTGCAGACAATTTTGCTACCATCACAGTGTGTTTTGTTGACATTACTCTATTCTTATGTGCTGCCTTGTTACAATTTTCTTTATTCTTATTTGAATAACTACTAAACAATTAGTATAAAGAATTCATCCAAGAAACTTTTATCTCGATCGCACTCAATCTGAAACGTTCACCTCAAACTGCTAACCCAATGTAGCAAAACATCTGTACGTGATGGAGCAAATTGGTTACCAGATTTGGATTCAGCGCACCAAAAAACGTAAAAATCAATCGAAACATTAGAGGCAGTTTTAAAAAAATTTTTTTTAGTCTACCTGTGTTAAAGACCACCAGGGGAAATCCACTGCTTGCCGACTGGACAAGCAGCATGGAATCTGGATACCTTTTGGGAACCTGAGAGGTATTTATGAACTGGATTGGCCACTGTTAGAAACAGGATACTGGACTTGATGGACCCTTGGTCTAACCCAGTATGGCATATCTTATATTCTTATGTTCTAACATGGCAGTGAACCACAACAGCCTGACTAACAGGGCCTGAAGTTCAGGAGTGACCCTGCTGGGATACTGGGTAAACATCCACAGACACATCAACAGTTGTCCTGATAGACTGCTGTTAATGTCAGCATATGAAATGACTAGCTGTCAGAGGGCTGCTGGTGTGGAGGTGTCTGAATATAGGGCCTCTGCTCTGTGCTGCAATCAGTACTAGCCTCATAGAGTTGGAGCCGGCAAAGTACAGGGGTGGGGGGGGGGGGGAGGAGCAAATAGCAACATGATGATGTGGTAGCACAAGAGCCATCTTATGCACGGGAGGGATGTGTATACATGCACCTGAGGGCCACGCCACTGCCATGGACCATGTTCCTGTGGAGGATGTGGGGATGTGGCTGAGGCCTATCAGCTCTGAGAAGCTGCATAATATGTCTCTCACTGAATGTGGGCCTCAAATGTTGGACCTCACTGATTGGTGTTCCCTGGCCGACACCCCCCCCCCCCCCCCTTGCTCAGAGCAGCTCTTTTGATCTTTCCTGGTCTGGTGGCCTATTATTTCCATTGTTCGCAAATAGATTCACCAGTTAAATACCCCAAATATTTTTCTAATATTTTTGTCGAAGCATGCCGAGGGAGGGTAAGAATTGAATATCTAACCCCCTCCAGACGGCAAACTACTTTTTATTTTTTAAGGTACACCACCTCTAGATGAAATTTAAAACTCATAACTTATCTATTCATGATTTTGAAGATGTCTTCATGTAAAGTTGTAACTGTTGCTTGCTGTATGATAGGCTGCACGACGTGCACTTTTCGGAAATAAATTCCTGTCTCAAGTGCTTTCTCAACAATATCTCCAAACAGTGCAACTGTGAACCCAAAAAAACGCCGTCTCGCAGCTTTGAGGTTCTCTCTTCAATCAATATGGACATGACTTCATTCGCCCTTTTCAAAAGCGTACCAACCAATGAAAATGGGAAATCCCACTGTTGAGGGAATCCCACATTTCATTGACTCAACAGAGAGCATCACTAGCTATTCATATAAAGACGTCAGAACAAACTAAGCCACTCGATTTCCCGATTCAATCCTGCAGGAGCCATGGTGTTAAGTTGAAATATCCACCGTTGTTCTCTCCATTGTAACTTGCTCTCCCGATTACCACCTCGGGGGTCCCAAGGAACATGGTCAATGATTGTCCAACGTAGATCTTCAAATCTATGCTGTTGGGTAAGACAATGAGAAACCACCGGTGCGGTATGTAATTTTTGCCGGATCCGTGAAGAATGTTCAGCCAAACGTTTTTTAATCGGGCGAATGGTACGGCCCACATACAATAAATCGCAAGGGCACTTGAGTAAATACACCACAAAAGATGATAAACAAGTGGTGTGCCAACGACGTGTATATATTCGTTTTGTTCCTGGATGTTGCCATTCAAAGCCTGATAATGTGGATGAACAATAATTACATTGTAAACAGGGATTATGCACCCCTTCTCTCGCCGATAAAATTGGCTGATCAACAGGTAAGGTAGTTTTCACTAAACGATCTGACAAATTTGGACCCCGTGAAAAGGCAACCTGCAAAGGTTTATCAAAACAGCCATGCAATTGTAACATAGACCAATGGGAATGCAATATCTGTAATACTTCAGAACTCCGTTCCATATAGGGCAGGATTCCCCCCACCACTTCTTGAGGCTGCTGATTTCTTGATGAAAAAGCCGGATCCAGAAGCCATTCCCTATGTATATTTGAAGCCCTACGATAAGCCTTTCGTACTACTGAAATAGGATACCCTCGGGCTAAAAGCTGACTTTGAAGATCCAAAGCATGACGTTTAAATTCCGAAGTTGAACTGCATAGTCTCCGTAACCTTAAAAACTGGCCAAATGGGAGCCCTTTTCGAAGAGGACATGGATGATGACTTTGAAAATGCAACAAGCTATTTCGCTGAACTGACTTTTAATATAGAGTTGTTTGTAATTGTTCTCCTTGTTTATATACCTCCATATCTAAAAATTCAATCTTATGATTTTCCACATGTTCAGTAAAAGCGATATTAGGCCGTAAAGAATTCAACCACTCTATGAATTCCTTTAAAGAATTTAAATCCGCCATCCATATAAAGAACACATCATCCAGAAATCTCTTCCATAATAAAACATTGTCAAAAGATGGAGAGAGTCGTATCTGTTTATCTTCCATCTCTGCCATATACAATGTTGCTATTGAGGGGGCTGCTGTTGCCTCCATTGCTATACCTGAAATCTGTTGATAATAATTTCCTTCACAAAGGAAATAATTTCTTGTCAATACTAGTTGGATCAGCTGTAATAAAAAAGATTTCGGAAGGCGCTCTGGTGCCAGTATAAATGACGTTTCTAGCAATCGTAAGGCTTCCAGTTGGTTTACATTTGTATATAAAGCCACCACATCAAGGGTTACCAAATAAGCATCAGTAGGTACAGCTACCAATGAAATAGCCTGTATAAAATCAGTAGAGTCTCTAATATATGACCATACTTTGCATGCTTCTTGTTTTAAGAAAAGATCACAAAAAATGGATAAAGGTTCAAGAACTGAATCTTTACAAGAAACTACTGGTCTTCCCGGAGGCAAAGATAACGATTTATGAATCTTTGGAACTAAGTATAAAGTTGGAATTTTTGGATGCGATTTCTTCAAAAAATTCCGTTCTTTCAGAGTAATCCAATTACTTTTAAAAGCATCTTCCACCAATATCCTAATTTCCTCAGACAATTCTTGTGTAGGGTCAGTTTCTAATTTTTTATATACATGAGTATCACTCAAGTGTTCATTAAGAGAAGCATAATAATTCTCTGAGGGCAGCAGCACAAGTGCTCCCCCTTTATCTGCTTGATGAAATACAATGGACGGATCCGCCGATAACTGCTGAAGAGATTGTATCAACCCCCGATCTAAGTTTGAAAGACTGTTATAAGAAGTATTCTCCATCTTTATCAAAGCCTTCAAAACTAATGATTGAAAAGTCTCTAATACCGGATCTAAAGTTGATAGTGGTGGCAACCAATTTGATGTTGTATAAACCAATGAGGGATCTATCGGAGTTGGTTTATCATGAAAATATAGGATTATCCGAAGTTTTCTAAAAAATCTATGTAAACTAACTCTGATCCGAAATGAATCATATTTTAAAGTGGGCACAAATGATAAACCATAATTTAATAGTTTATTCTACTTCCCTGATAATGCTGTTGTGGTCAAATTTACTACAATGGAGGGTGTTGACTAGACCGCTGTCTCGTATTCGGAGGCTCCCATTCTTCGTCTTGATATGGTCCCTGAGCTCGTCTCCCCCGACCTGACCGAAATTTGAGAAAGGAATTTATTTCCGAAACGTGCACATCGTGCAGCCTATCATACAGCAAGCAACAGTTACAACTTTACATGAAGACATCTTCAAAATCATGAATAGATAAGTTATGAGTTTTAAATTTCATCTAGAGGTGGTGTACCTTAAAAAATAAAAAGTAGTTTGCCGTCTGGAGGGGGTTAGATATTCAATTCTTACCCTCCCTCGGCATGCTTCGACAAAAATATTAGAAAAATATTTGGGGTATTTAA
Organism: Ichthyophis bannanicus; assembly: GCA_033557465.1. Classification (NCBI taxonomy): domain Eukaryota; kingdom Metazoa; phylum Chordata; class Amphibia; order Gymnophiona; family Ichthyophiidae; genus Ichthyophis; species Ichthyophis bannanicus. The sequence continues at coordinate 726,459,887 of CM066036.1, read as the reverse complement.
CTGGTGAATCTATTTGCAAACAGTTTAGAGTTATTCACTATTTCGGGTTTGTGTTAGATCTCTATTATTTCCATGGCAGCTGGGGTGCTTAGCCTGGAGTCTGTGTGGGAGTCACACCTCCATATGGTGTACTTTCAGAGCATCACTCAGTAGGTGAGCGCATGTGGGCACTCACTCCCCCCCCCCTTTAGTTGCTGTTGGACCACATGAGTGGGTGTCCTATATGGTGAGCCATGGCTCTATGGCTCCCATGCTCAGGATGTTCTGAGCTGGTATACTGATTGTGTTTGCTCACCAGACCCCTCTGGCCCTTGCACCCCCTTTCCTTCAACACAGGGAGCTCATTCCACAATGGCTAAGGTGCTGTTTAAGCTATGATCAGAGGTGAGAATGAACTGTGAAACCCATCCTCCCACAACAATGGCCTTGTACTGTGTTCTTTGCAGCCTAGGTGAACATCCATCCTTGGTACGTCAGGGTGAGGTAGTCCATATCCCTGTCCCCCATGTTGGACATTCTGGATATCATGCCTGATCCTATACAAGGCCCATGCATCTCCAGATGCCACATTTGCACCCTATCACCTACGATTTGAGACACATCAAATACTCTCTCAATGTTTTTGCTTTGCTGATTTGCATGCCCCATCCTCTTGTAATTTGCCTCTCTCCTCTGAGCTGTGCTGGCAGTTAAGCCCATTCCAGTCTTCCCTCTCTATTCTGAACTGCCCAGTTGCTCCCTTCCTGTATATTTGCTTGGGGCACATTGCTTACTGTCCACAGTGGAACCGAAGCCCACATCCTCCCTCATATCTTGCTTGTAGCTTTCTTTTTCCTGACGCTTTTTGTGACTATAAGTACTATAATTATTTTTATTATTATTAAACATTTATAGAACGCTACTTGGCAAACGCAGTGCTGTACAAACACAGAAAAGACAGGCCCTGCTCCTTAGAGCTTACAATCTAATCAAGACAAACAGGACAAGGAAGGAAAGAGGAGAGAGTAGGGAAGGGAGACAAAATGACAAAGGAGACACAAAGAATGGGGATGAGGGACAAAAGGCAGCCTTAAAGAGGTGAGCTCTTATCAAAAATTTGAAGGGAAGGGGTGATGAAGCCTGATGAATAGCATCAGGAAGACAGTTCCATGCGTAAGGAGCTGCAAGGTTCAAGGACCGAAGTCTAGCGTTAGCAGAAGAGGTAAAGGGCAGGGAAAGGAGCAAACTAGAAGAAGAATGAAGTTTGCAAGGAGGAGAGTAGAGAGAGAGGGTGGAGCAGCAGAAAGAATGCATTTAAAAGTTAAAAGGAGAAGCTTAACAACATAAGAACATAAGATATGCCATACTGGGTCAGACCAAGGTCCATCAAACCCAGTAACCTGTTTCCAACAGTGGCCAATCTAGGTCATACATACCTAGCAGTTTCCCCAAAAGACACAGGTTCCACAATGCTTGTACTGGGTCAAGCATTGATATCCTGGGTCCCTTCTTAATAATGGTTTATGGTCCTTTCCTCCAGGAACTTGTCCAAACCTTTTTTAAACCCAGCTACACTAACAGCCTTTACTACATCCTCCGGTAACAAATTCCAGAGTTTGATTACACGTTGAGTGAAAAAATATTTTCTTTTATTAGTCTTAAATAGTTTACCTTGCAGCTTCATTGCATGTCCCCTAGTCTTTCTATATTCTGATAACCTCAACAATCGATCTACGTTTACCCATTCCACTCCGTTCATTAATTTATAGACTTCTATCATATCTCCCCTCAGCCGTCTCTTTTCCAGGTTAAAGAGCCCTAACCTTTTTAGCCTTTCTTCATAGGAGTATCCTTCCATCCCCTTTACCATTTTGGTGGCTCTTCTCTGAGCCTTTTTTAATATCGCTATATCCTTTTTAAGATACGGCGACCAGAATTGCACACAATATTCAAGGTGCGGTCTCACCATGGAACGATATAGAGGCATTATAATATCTTTTGTTTTATTTTCCATTCCTTTCCGTATGATACCTAGCATTCTATTTGCTCTCTTGGCCGCCGCTGCACACTGGGCCGAGGGTTTTAACATGTTATCCACAATGACGCTTAAATCTTTTTCCTGGGTGGTGGTTCCTAATGTGGAACCTTGCATCGTGTAACCATAGTTTGGGTTGTTCTTCTGTAGCTGCATAACTTTGCACTTGTCCACATTAAATTTCATCTGCCATTTTGATGCCCAGTCTTCCAATTTATCAAGATCCTCTTGCAATTTTCCACAATCCTCTTGGGTTTTAACAACTTTAAATAGTTTTGTGTCATCAGCAAATTTGATAACCTCACTCATTATTCCACTTTCCAGGTCATTTATGAATATGTCAAAAAGCAGCGGACCCAGCACAGATCCCTGGGGTACACCACTATTCACCTTTCTCCATTGGGAAAATTGGCCATTTAGCCCTACTCTCTGCTTTTCTATCTTTTAACCAGTTCCTGATCCACAATAGTACACTGCCTCCTATCCCATGACTCTTTAGTTTTGCCAAAAGTCTCTGATGAGGGACCTTGTCAAAGGCTTTCTGAAAGTCCAGATACACTATATCAACCGACTCACCTTTGTTCACCTGTTTATTCACACCTTCAAAAAAACATAACAGATTAGTAAGACAAGATCTTCCTTGTCTAAAGCCATGTTGGCTGTCTCCCATTAGGCCATGACTATCTACATGCTGAGTAATTTTATTCTTTATGATGGTTTCTACCATTTTTCCCGGTACTGACGTGAGGCTCACTGGTCTGTAGTTTCCCGGATCACCCCTGGAACCATTTTTAAAAATTGGTGTTACATTGGCGGTCCTCCAATCTTCAGGTATTAGAGATGATTTTAATGATAGTTCAGAGATTACTAATAGCAGGTCTGCATTCTCATATTTCAGTTCTTTCAACACCCTTGGATGTATACCATCCGGCCCAGGTGATTTGCTATTCTTCAGTTTATCTAATAGTTGTAATACATCTTCCCGATGTATCGATATTTCCTTCAATTCTTCCTCACCTTTAAATACCACTTCAGTCATGGGTAGCATCCCTACATCTTCCTCAGTAAAGACCGAAGCAAAGAATTCATTCAGTCTCTCTGCTATCGCCTTGTCGCCTCTTAGTGCCCCTTTAACCTCTCTATCATCTGACCAACTGACTCTCTCACAGGTTTTTTGCTACGAATGTACTTGAAAAAGTCTTTATTTTGTGTTTTTGCTTCCGCAGCAAGCTTCTTCTCAAATTCTCCCTTTGCCTGCCTTATCAATGCCTTGCATTTGACTTGCCAGTGCTTGTGCTGTTTCCAGGTTTCGTCGTTTGGCTCTTTTTTCCCATTTCCTGAAAGATGCTTTTTTGGCAACAACAGCCTCTCTGACCTCACCTTTAAACCATGCTGGCAGTTTTTTGGACTTCCTTCCACTTTTCTTAAAGCGTGGAATACAGCTGGTCTGGGCTTCCAAGATAGTATTTTTCAACAACACCCAAGCTTGATGTAAGTCTTTAACCTTTGCAACTTCTCCTTTTTGTTTTTTCTTAACTATTTTCCTCATTTTATCATAGTCTCCCTTTCGAAAGTTAAAAGGTAGTACTGTGGATTTCCTTACTATCCCTCCTCCACTAATTAAAACAAAGGCGATCACGCTATGATCACTATTGCCAAGTGGCCCCAACACCCTTATCTCTTGCACTAGATCTGGTGTTCCACTAAGGACTAGATCTAATATGGCTTCCCCTCTGGTCGGTTCATGAACCAGCTGCTCCAAGAAGCAGTCATTTATTTCATCTAGGAAGTTTATCTCCCTAGCATGTCCTGCCGTGACACTGACCCAGTCGATACTGGGGTAATTGAAATCACCCATTATTATTACTGCGCTGTAACTTGTTAGCTTCCTTGATTTCTTTGAGCATTTCATCATCCATTTGAACATTCTGGCCACGCGGTCGATAGTACATCCCCACTGCCATCGCCTTCCCCTTTTTACATGGAATTTCAATCCATAGAGATTCTACAGCAAATTTTGTTTCCTGCAAAACTTTAATCCTTTCTGACTCAATGCCCTCTCTAACATATAGTGCAACCCCTCCACCAATTTGATCAGTTCTATCATTACGATATAGTTTGTACCCAGGTATCACAGTGTCCCACTGGTTGTCCTCCTTCCAGCATGTCTCTGATATTCCAATCATATCTAACCTCTCATTTAGTGCTATATATTCTAACTCTCCCATCTTATTTTTTAGACTTCTAGCATTTGCATACAAGCATTTTAGAGACTGTATTTTATTCATATTAATTTGGCTATTGGTAGACATGGGTAATTTGGGATCTTTAAGCTCTATCTCCTCCATACTCGAGGGCATTTGGGCTACTTTACTCTTTTTTGGAATTGAATTGGATGCGGTAACAGAAGGGAAATCAATGAAGTGATATGAGAAGAGGGGTGATATGTGCAAAGCGAGGCTGGAGAAAGATAAGACGCACAACAGAGCTTTGAACTGATTGAATGACTCAAAGGGAGGCTGGTAAGAAGGAGATTGCAATAGTCAAGGCAAGAGGTAATGAAAGAGTTGAAAAGCATTCGTGTAGTATGAGCATACTGCTAAGGCCACACATTGCCTACTACCGCGCTAGTGATGCAACTAGTGTAGTGGTGGCAGTTTAACATGACCATACACCCTGCATCTACCATGGCTGCTATGTCCTGTTACAGTAAAAACACACATTATTCATATGTTAGCCCACGCTACTCACAGCACTTTAGTAAACATACTCCTAAGGCAGTTAGTCATTCATTCATCTGAAATCTTTATACATTGTGCATTGTAATGAAATATGTGCCTTTGCATTAGCCTTTGCAAAAAAGATATATTTTTTCTAATATGAAACAATGGTATGAAGTTATCATTTTTGATTAGTTCAAAATGTTTTTATTTAAATTTCTACAATCTAAATGCAATAAATATAGGAAATAGAGCAAGCAGGGGACATTAAATTATTCAAGTTTTTCAGATTTTTTATTTATAAATGTTCACAATTTGCTAATCAAGAACAATCTTGATATAAAAACTATATAAGAAAAAAGAAGAAAACATATATAAGAAATATCAAAACTAAATTAGACCACTTTTGGAATCCCCCATAGCTCAGCTGGAACCTACTTCTGCTTCAAAAACAGATTTCACTAGCTAGGTTCAGAAAAATCATCTGGTGGATATTAAAATATGCCAACATATAAATGCCATGGCAGTCAGCCATGGTGCTTAAATATCAGCAGGATATTCAACGGCAGTATCAGGACAGTATCCAGACTGAGTTGTGCTAACTGGGTAAATGCCAAAGGAAAGAACTTCAGCTTTCTTAATCAAAAAGACTTTAAGCTGTTGCAGTGTTCTGTAACGCAAATCAGGGAACAGAGCATTTTCATATCCCCCCACAAAAGATCACACTGTTTAAGATAGAAGAATAATTTTACAGTCCAATCCTTGTCCAATTTGATCACAAACCTGATCAGGAAGGTTGACTAGGAAATCAGTTCAGCTTTGGAATCTTGAAGAAAATTTATAAATGTAAGACTATCAGCCAATGTCTCTTGTCTACCCAATGCATCCTCATCCACTCTACTTACTCTTTGACCAGGAGGACAGATGAAAAACCTTTGAGATAGGAAGACATCTTCACATACCTTTAGGACTTCCAGAAAAAAATAAGCATATCTAAAAGAGCAACTACTGGAGACATTGGAAAATTAAGCAGACATTGATTACATTCCCTGCTTCTATTCTCAAAAGTCTCCATTTTCCCAATGAAGAACATTATTATCTTGAATCAAAGTTTGTTCCTATACCTGCAGCTCCTTCACCCTAATATTAAACTGGTCTATGCTAGATGCATATCCATCCAAGATCTGAGAATGAATATCCATTTTATATTACTATGTCCATTTTAGCAGAAAGAGATCATTCTACCTTCTTGGCTATTGCTGTAATCAAGGACACAAAGGTTACCATGAAGAGCTTAGAGAGGGGTAAAGCACTACTTACTTTATGAATGTTTAACATGCTGACCCAAGGTACCTATACTACTTCTCCCACAGAGCCATCAACGTCCCTTAGGCTTATTTCTAGGGACCATATGGGACAACAATGAATCTCTCCCTCTTGCTTACAGAATACTGTCAATGGGTCTAAGGTATATGGATAAATCACTTAGAGCAGTTGGACTTACAACGAGCTCTTTTTTGTCCCAATCCCAACTGTACAACAGAAAATATATACCTGGATGGAGAACTATATAAACTGTGCTGCAGGTCCACCTTGGATGACATAGTCAGGGCCCTTCCCTTCCTTTTAACCATAAGTTAGTAAGAGATACAGGAACAGTCTCAGGACTCCAAAAAGGGCTGAGGCAGTTTACAAATCCCAGAACTCAAAGATAGAAGACATAAAGATCTTACTTTTAGGCTGAAGCTTCTTCCAGCAACCCAACATCATTTCTACAAATTCAAAATGACAAGGCGGGGCACGATGCTTTGGTGCATGCGTTTAGCAGCGCACTAGCTATTGAGTGCTACTGCCCATTAATTTTTAATACCGTTTCCTGTCCAAGAAAAAAACATCAACCGGAGGGGGCAGAGTTCTACCTTTTGGGGACACAAGCTCACTTGGGCCAAAAACAAGATCAGCAACTACCGGGCTCCAAAGCACAGGAAAGAGAGGCAACTCAAGATTTTTTTTAGTTTTGAAACACAAGGTTTAGAATGTGAAGGATACGCTCCTCTCAGATTTAGAGCATAGAGACTACTGTTGCTATAAAATATATATGCACATTAATCACAGTTTTTGAATAAAACAAATATTAGAAGCAGCAGTTTTATGGTCTTTACCTTATCCATTTATAAGCATGAAAAATACATGCTTGAAGAAATTAGACCTGCTTAACTAAGCACCTGTTACCTAATTCATCCAAGTTAACTTCAAGTATCCTTTTCATAGTTTCTTAACATGCATAAAAACTGCTGATTAAATGCAGGCTCTTGTCATTAGTAACAGTGCTGCAAGCAAGAGAAAGCTGATAACCTTGCACAAAGAGAAAAAAAATGTCATGGGGGGGCGGAGCCTGATGTCCAGCGGGTTAGACGCTTCGCGCTGAAGCTCCCGAGAGGCCTACTCAGAATCCTGACTTAATACCTACATAAACTTAATATTTTGCTCCGAACTTACCGGGGTGCCTCGGGGGGGATGGCGGCCCACAAACCAGCGTGCTTAGACTTCGGGTCTCCCTCTTCTTCACATGGAAAACGCTCCAAAACAGAGTTGTCTTCCCCACAAAAGATAGTTCCACTTCGGGAAAACCCCGCAATGCAACAGGAGATCTTGGAGGAAATCCGCGGTGTGAAGGAACTGGTACAGTCCAACGGAGAAGCGCTCCGAGCCATGCGAGAAGACTTCGGTATGCTTCAGGACCGGCTTGAAGGTCTTTCACTACGGCAGGACAACATGGCGGGGGTCCTCGACTCGCACGCGGTGCGTTTGGAGAAACTGGACAAGGCTGAGCGTCAGATACAGAGTCTTCAAAAAGAGTTAGAGGATAGCGATAATCGAGCCCGTCGCAACAATGTAAGGCTCATTGGAGTACCGGAGGGGGCGGAAGCAGGAGATATAAGAGAATTCCTGGTCAAAACTCTTCCCTCCTTGTTGAAGATCACTTTTCACAGAGATCTGGAAATTGACCGAGCACATCGTGTTCCTACCAACATGGCGCTCAATCGGATGACCCCCCGGCCTATCATCTTTCGATTACTGAGATATCAGCAAGTTGAGCAAATTCTAAATGCTGCCCGGGCGAATCATCATCTGGAGTTTGAAAGTCATAAAGTCTCCTTCTTCCCTGACTTGGCAAAGCCCACAGTTGACCGTCGGAAGAGCCTCCTTGCTTTTCGCCCTAGACTTCAACAGCTACAGGCTCGCTTTGGCCTATTGTATCCAGCGAAGCTCAGAGTGACTCTCCATAATCAAACTAGAACATTCGAAGATCCTGATCTATTAGCAACATTTTTAGCTTCCAAAGAAGCAGACCAGATGCGCTAATCCAACAACTTGGATCTGTAATCCGCCGGATCTGCCCGCCATTTTGAATGGCCCGACGCGGTGATCTCAGCCTGGTACAGAGACTGCCTGGACTTTTCTTTCTTTCTATATATAACTTTCTTGGTCTCCTATCCCTCCATGATGTGCACCTCGGTTGGATTCGGAACATGCACAGCTATATAGGTTATATGTTTCAATTTAGGCCTTCTCGGGGGTTTCTCCCCGCAGACATATGGTCGCCAGTAATTTTGGGGTTTTGCTTCTTCTCTAATGCACTTCGGTGCTTATTTTTTTTATATGGGGCGCTTCATTGTTTTTCATTAGTTTATTTTCTATCATGTCATGTGTACAACCATATACAGTTAATATGAGGGACATTGTGAAATTATGTGCGTTATCATGTTCTTTTTCAGAATTTTTAACCCTTCTGAATGGCTTTATGTAAGATCTTATCGCTGAACGTAAAAGGCATCAATAGTCCAATTAAAAGAAAGAAAATCCTTAGCTATCTTAATTATGAGCATGCTGCTTTAGTGTTTCTTCAGGAAACGCATTTAAACTCCGCTGAAATACTGAAACTTAATGCTAAGCCTTACATGGTGGCTGCCTACTCTTCCGTGGGGTAGCCATCTTGGTTAAGAAGTTTTAGTAAGCTACTGTAATGGATACTAGCTCTGATAAGGAGGGTAGATGGGCCCGTGCACACCTTAAGGTTGGAGATAGTGAATTCACGTGTATTTGTATTTATGCTCCGAATGTGGATAACCCTGCTTCCTATGCAAGTATTGTGCAGTTGGCACAGGCCTCTGCCAATACTCCATTAATACTTGGCGGCGATTTCAACCAAGTACTTGATCCTTTGATAGCTAGATTACCGCCAAGAACGAGTGGTCCACCCAAGAGTCTTGATACCCTTACAGCTCTGATGAAAGGTCTTGCGTTAGTAGAAATATGGAGGCTGCTTCACCCCTCCGACTTAGAGTTCCCCCTTTTCTCAGCCCCCCATCACTCACAATCTAGAATAGATTTTCTTCTTATCTCCAAAGCACTGATATCCCAAGTGGACACGGCTAGGATTCATCCTCTCCATATTTCAGATCATGCTGCTATATCTTTTCATTACCTGGCACTACGCAAGGTGAACATCCCCGTGCTTGGTTGTTTGGGGCATAGCTATTTCCCTAATTACGAAATACTGGAACAATAGCTCCCATCTGAGCCCCAATGAATGGTGGAATCATGACTGTCTCTACAGTAAATATGAGCAAATACCTCGTATGTTGGCTTCTTCCGTTCAGACCCCCCACCACTTGTCTGAATGGAAGATGCTCAACGACTATGTTCAAACTGCTAAATGCTCTCATTTGACTGTTTAAATCTGTGTAAATCTCTGTCACATGATCATTCTGTATCGCAGATACTATTTCTGTTTGTTTTGATGTACAGTTGTTGTTGTTTGTAAGCGCTTATATGATGATACTTATCAGCTTAGAGAAGAAGCATAGGGGTGGGGGGTAATTGGGGTTGCTTTTTCCTTATTGTATGCTTGTATTTGTCTCCTTTGGTGTGTTGTTTCTTTTTGCTTGTTGTAAAATGAAAATAAACGTTTAAAAAAAAGAAAAAAGAAAAAAAATGTCATACCTTGTTTACTGAACCGTAACCTAACTATTCTCCACTCCTCGGCTTCTTGCTTTAATTATAAGGGCTAATAATATTCTGTCAATGGCTTTTCATGTTATATTTAAATAGTGATAGTCCCTAACACTAATGATGTCAATTTTTGGGCAGGTTTCGCATAAGTGATAGTGCCTATTGTTGAGGCACCGTCCATCTGTTTGTGTGTTTGTTTTGTCTGTCCATATGCATAGGGTTCTTCACACTTGTGCAAAGAACCCTAAGATTTTGTATTAACACAGGAAAGCAGCAAAGTGTGAAGAGACTATTGCTGTCTTCCTATGGGGACCCCATCGCTTGCAGGCAGAAGAGGAGGGTGAGGTTACAATTGTGGCAAAGACTGTTGCTGTCTTCCCACGGGACTCCATCTCTCTGCCAGCAGAGGAAGAAAAAATGGCGAACATTGCTGGGCCTACCTGCATACCAGGAGGAAAGTTAGATGTATGGGGAAGGAGATGCAGAGAAGCCTTGATGAGCTCTGCAAGGTAGCATGTCACTGAAATCTGTGCAGATGTCCAACTTATGATGGACTGATCTCTGGTGCTTAGCATTATAAGAACATAAGAACATAAGATATGCCATACTGGGTCAGACCAAGGTCCATCAAGCCCAGTATTCTGTTTCCAACAGTGGCCAATCTAGGTCACATGTACCTAGCAGTTTCCCCAAGAGACACAAGTTCCACAATGCTTGTACTGGGTCAAGCATTGATATCTTCGGTCACTTCTTAATAATGGTTTATGGACCTTTCCTCCAGGAACTTGTCCAAACCTTTTTTAAACCCAGCTACACTAACAGCCTTTACTACATCCTCCGGTAACAAATTCCAGAGTTTGATTACACGTTGAGTGAAAAAATATTTTCTTTTATTAGTCTTAAATAGTTTACCCTGTAGCTTCATTGCATGTCCCTTAGTCTTTCTATATTCTGATAAGGTAAACAATCGATCTACGTTTACCCGTTCCACTCCGTTCATTAATTTATAGACTTCTATCATATCTCCCCTCAGCCGTCTCTTTTCCAGGTTAAAGAGCCCTAACTTTTTTAGCCTTTCTTCATAGGAGTATCCTTCCATCCCCTTTACCATTTTGGTGGCTCTTCTCTGTAACTTTTCTAAAATCGCTATATCCTTTTTAGGATACGGCGACCAGAATTGCAGGCTTTTGTAGCTAATGCTTCGGTCACCAACTATTTTTCTACATAACATAAGAACATAAGATATGCCATACTGGGTCAGACCAAGGTCCATCAAGCCCAGTATCCTGTTTCCAACAGTGGCCAATCTAGGTCATACGTACCTAGCAGTTTCCCTAAAAGACACAGGTTCCGCAATGCTTGTACTGGGTCAAGCATTAATATCCTTACATTGAGGTTCATGGGTGACCAGCATGTGGAGATGAATGGTAGGTGACAGGGTAGTGCTCATGGTACCAGTACTGCTTGCTGGTATCTCTACTATTTTGCCTGCTTCTCACGCAGCTCACACCCACTCTTCACACTCCAGTGGCACTTCTCAATCAGTTGCCTCAGGACAGGGCTGCCACTTTCCTTGCTCTTCAGGCCTGGGACCCTCTGACAACCATGTGTAGCAAGTGTAAAAAGCATTTGATCTCCTGAAAGCCTCCCTCCTTCACTGTCTTGACCATATTTGTCACACCATCTGTTATGAAGAAAGCTGAAAACACAGTGCTCTCTTTAAAACCCTATGTGCCAGCCCTTCAGCGTTGCCCTTATTTTTGTTAAGATATGGGTCCAAGTATGACTGTCATCCATTACTTGGCTATGCAGCACAGTACATTGATACTGTCTTCCAGTTGCTCCACTATTATACATACATCCTGGCACTGCTCATCTGGTCCTCTCTGATGTCAGGGAGAGGTAGGTATGTGTAACATTCTTATTAGTTCAGATGTTAGTGGTGAAATGCACACTACTACTAGCCTCTGCTTTTGCCAGCTCTGTCTGTAGCTGGTGATGCAACTGTCTATACAGGCTAGGGATCACCTACATACTAAATGTTGTTCTGCAGGTCACTTGATAATCAGGCGCTAAGAGATGTTCAAGGGATGGTCATCCAGGGCTATTCTTTAACCAATGCATTGTGACATCATCCTTGATGTTGCCTGCTGCCTGCACCAAGACAGTGCTGCCAAATACCACCCCATATCTTCTATGATGGCTTGATTTGATACACATTAGTCCTTCAGCCATGCAATCTGACTGGTGGAAGATACTAGAGGTTACTGTACCTTTCCCACCACTGCTATTTCCACATCTGCATCTAGTCCTCTCATAGAATTGACACCCTTCTTTATACTGAGCTGGAAATGGTGCTATTTTGACAGGTGGTACAGCATACAACTGTTTTTAAGATGAGCCATCAGTTTCTCTCTACTAATGGACTTCCTATAGCAACTGCATTCTGCATGTTGTTGTTGTTGTTGTTGTTAAGTGCCGTCGAGTCGGAGTCGACTCATGGCGACCCTCTGGATAGCTATCCTAAATTGTGTTCGGTCTTCAGTCAGGCGGCTCATTGTTGACAGACTGGTACCCGTAGCTGCTGTTATTGTATCGATCCATCTCATTGCTGGCCTTCCTCTTTTGCGTTGACCTTCTATCTTGCCAAGCATAATGTCTTTCTCTAATGATTTCTTTCTTCGCATGATGTGTCCAAAGTATGAAAGTCGAAGTCTTGTCATCTGAGCTTCTAAAGAAAGCTTAGGTTTGATCTCCTCTAGTACCGACTGGTTTGTTCTTTGGGCAGTCCATGGTATACACAGTATTCGCCGCCAACACCATAATTGCATTTCATTGACCTGAGCTAGATTTAATACTGTTGCCAATAATCCATTCTTACTGAACTATGTTGGATATATTATTGTCGCCAGTAACCCATCTTCACTGTACCGTGTAAGTTTTACTACTGTTTCCAGTTATCCATTTTCATTCACCTGAGTTAGATTCAGCACTTCCAGTAGCCATTATCACTTATCTGTGCCTGATTTTATTATTGTTGCCAGTAACCCACCCTCACTTAAATGTGCTTGAATTTGTCACTACTCTTAAAACTCACCCTCTCCTAACTGCTCTAGATTTACTGCTCCCAGTAGCTGACTGTTCACTTAACCGTGTTAGAAATTTACTGTTACTAGTAATCTTACTGTGGCCAGTAACTCAACTTCACCTAACTACACTAGAAATATTAACACTGCCAGTTACTGCTTCTCCTAACCGTGTTAGACCCACCATAGTCCCCAGCAACAAACAAATTATAACTGCCAGCCCTCAAAATGCTAAACACACAGACTTTTCACCTAAGATTATTTTGCATCTGTGCCATAATACTAACAATAATTGCCCTCACACATAGTCTAAATACTAAACATTATAAACCAATCCCAATCATACAAAGACATAACCGTCTTCATACTCCATCAACACATGCACTAAATTGGCCTAACTCAAAAGTAAACCACAACCGTCTTATACACATAAAACCCACCGCACCCTACCAACCAAATTCCCCGCCAAACAAAAAAGAACCAGCCACTATATCACGTATCCTAACAAATGCTAGATCCATGAAAAATAAACTCCCCATCTTCACTGACCTCTTAAATGACAATAAACCTGACATACTCTTTGTTACAGAAACATGGCTATCTGACACCGATGTGGTCTACCTAAACCAATTAGATAAGAATGACTATGATATTTTTCATACACATAGAAACAACAAAAAAGGAGGAGGAGTGCTTGTAATGACTAAAAAGTTCCTAAATGCTAAACAACAATCCTCAGAGATCATTAACAACACTGACACCCTCATCATAAAGATTGACAATATTAGAATATGCCTGATATACAGACCACCTGACCATAAAACAGAAAATATGGATGTCCTGATAGAGCTTCTCAGTTCATCTACGGACCAATATCCTATAATAATGTTAGGAGATTTTAATCTCCCGTCTCTTCGCACTACATACTCAACCCTCTTTCTTGAATCGGTACATGACATAGGATACCACCAAATCATTAATACAAAAACCCATAACAAAGGAGGAACCTTAGACCTTATATTTCTCCCAGAAGTACTCCATAAACTTTTTAACCCGGAATCCCTAAAGTGCACGCCGATCCCATGGTCAGACCACTACCTGATTAATTTTACTATTAAACCCACGGACTCAAATAACAAGCACAACCAGCAAGAACCCTACCCCCCAGATTCAAAAAATTCAACGCAGAAGATTTCCTAGACCTAACTATCTCTTACCTCCCCTCATCACCTACCAACCTTGATGAGGCCATTACAATTTGGCATAACACAATCTCAAAAGCAGCAGCAAATAACCAATCAAACAAGAAGACCACCCGTCACAGAACTGGTAATGCCCCATGGTTTAACAACACTTTAAAAGTTATGAAAAGAACACTTAGGAAAATCGAATTAAAGTGGCGCAAAACTAAATCTACATCACATAATGAACTCTATTGTACTTATCTCAAAAACTACAGAGAGGCCACAGACAGCGCTAAAAAACCCCTTCCACTCCTCTATTCTAAATAAATCTATCAACAGACCTAGAGAACTTTTCTCCATTGTCCAAAACCTAACTAAAAACACATACAACTCAAGTCATGAAGCTAACGACATATCTCCCCAAACCTTAGCAAATTACTACATAAACAAATCAAAAATAAATAATATCTTACCAATTCTACAAACCATATCATACCAACCTCCATTAGATTCTTGGAACAATTTCTATCCCATAACAAAAGAGACCCTTAAGAATATAATGATGCACTTAAATACCACAACTTCTCACCTTGATCCCTGCCCAGTAAATTGGATAAAAAACACCCTTCCAACTTTATCCCCTTTCATAATACCACTAATTAATCTATCTCTAAAGCAAGGCTATCTCCCGCCTACTCTAAAGCATGCTCAAATTAGACCCATACTAAAAAACAATACATTGGACAAAACTTCACCAAAATCTTATAGACCCATCTCCAGTATACCATTCATGGCTAAACTCATAGAAAAAGTAGTTCAAACTCAAACACAAGATTACATCGACACATCAGCTCCCCTTGATGACCAACAATATGGCTTCCGCCCTGGTCATGGGGTAGACAGTCTTTTAACAGTCCTCCTAGACACACTAGTAAGAGGAATAGACAGCCCTAAAAATGCATTCCTACTTCTTTTTCTAGACATATCTGCGGCTTTTGACAGTGTCCACCATACACTAATGCTCAATAGGCTCACACAAATCGGTGCCAACTCCACAGTCCTTAAATGGTTTACATCATATCTATCCAACAGATCCCAAACTGTCAGGATCAACAATCAAACCTCCAACACATATAAACAGGAAATAGGACTCCCCCAAGGCTCTGCATTATCTGCTCTACTATTTAACATATATATACAACCTATCTGCAATATCTTTAAAAAATTCAAAATCCATTACCACATATATGCGGATGACATTATGCTGTACATCCCATTCACTATCCCTATGATTCCACTCCAACTCTTAACAGACTGCTTCAACGAATTAGCAACTTGGTTAGAAGACCACAATCTCTTTATTAACCATTCCAAAACTGACATACTAATTGTAACAAAGAACAAATCCTTTACCCCCCCCCCCACCCACATTACACTTCAGAATCACGACATCCACATAAAAAGCGAAATAAAATACCTAGGGGTGTTACTAGACACACAACTCAGTATGAATACGAAACACTACAAAGAAAATTTACTTTAAACTCAAAATATTAAAACAACTACGCCCCCTAGTCCACCTGCAAGATTTCCTAGGCATCATTCAAGCCATTATCACCCCACATTTTGACTTCGCCAACCTCTCTCTACTAGGCACAACAAACCAAAACATCAGAAGACTCCAACTGGCTCAAAATGCTGCTGCCAGAACTATAATGAAGGTTCACCCTTTTGAGCACATATCACCCTATCTAGTCAAACTACACTGGCTCCCCATTCAATGTAGAATAAACTATAAATTAATAATAACTACTTTTAAAGCACTAAATAATACTGCCCCAGAAACCCTAAATAAACTAATCATTAAAGACACACCCCATAGTGCACATAGAAGAGGCAACGCCAATAAACTAAGAATTCCAAAAGAATTCACAAAGTCCAAAAAACAACAAATAAAAAGGCATTCTCCCATGCAGCCCCTACGCTCTGGAACTCGCTACCTGATGAAATCAGAGCCCTAACCGACTTTAAGGATCTACGCAAAAACTTAAAAACTCACCTTTTTACCTCCTACTACGGCACATTAGCAAACTCTCAACTTCAATATGAAAAGGGATAAACTATACAACACAAGTAGATCTACACTGCAAGGCCTAAAGATATTTTGACCTCAATACTGTCTATTATGCTTATACTGTTGAACTTCTCCTTCTATAACTGTACATAGTTAATTGTACATAGTTCAAAAAAGTTTAAAAGTTCAAATGTTAATTGCACATAGTTCATGTTATCGTTCAATGTAAAAAACAGAAATGCCTCTCTGTTTCCTTAACTGTTAGATGTAAACCTCACCTGATCCTCGGAAGGTTGCGGTATATAAAAATTTGTTAAATAAATAAATAAATAATTCAAAGGCATCAATTTTCTTCCTATCTGTCTTTTTCACTGTCCAGCTTTCACATCCATATGATGTTATTGAAAATACCATAGCTTGAATAAGTCGAATCTTTGTATAGAGAGAGACATCTCTGCTCTTGAGAATCTTATCTAGGTCTTTCATAGCCATTCTGCCAAGAGCAATGCGTCATCTGATTTCTTGACTGCTTGTTGCTTCTTTATTGATAGTTAAGAACATAAGAACATAAGACATGCCATACTGGGTCAGACCGAGGTCCATCAAGCCCAGTATCCTGTTTCCAACAGTGGCCAATCTAGGTCATACGTACCTAGCAGTTTCCCCAAAAGACACAAGTTCCACAATGCTTGTACGGGGTCAAGCATTGATATCCTGGGTCCCTTTTTAATAGTGGTTTATGGACCTTTCCTCCAGGAACTTGTCCAAACCTTTTTTAAACCCAGCTATACTATCAGCCCTTACCACATCCTCCGGTAACAGATTCCAGAGTTTGATTACACGTTGAGTGAAAAAATATTTTCTCTTATTTGTCTTAAATAGTTTACCCTGTAGCTTCATTACATGTCCCCTAGTCTTTCTATATTCTGATAGCGTAAACAATTGATCCACGTTTATCCGTTCCACTCCATTCATTAATTTATAGACCTCTATCATATCTCCCCTCAGCCGTCTCTTTTCCAGGCTAAAGAGCCCTAACCTTTTTAGCCTCTCTTCATAGGAGTAGCCTTCCATCCCCTTCACCAATTTGGTGGCTCTTCTCTGTACTTTTTCTAATAACGCTATGTCCTTTTTAAGATACGGTGACCAGAATTGCACACAATATTCAAGGTGCGGTCGTACCATGGAGCAATACAGAGGCATTATAATATCCTTTGTTTTATTCTCCATCCCTTTCCTTATGATACCTAGCATTCTGTTTGCTTTCTTGGCCGCCGCTGCACACTGGGTGGAGGGTTTTAACATGTTATCCACGATGACTCCTAAATCTTTTTCCTGGGTGGTGGCTTCTAATGTGGAGCCTTGCATCGAGTAACTATAGTGTGGGTTGTTCTTTCCTAGGTGCATGACTTTGCACTTGTCCACATTAAATTTCATTTGCCATTTGGATGCCCAGTCTTCCAATTTATCCAGGTCCTCCTGCAGTTTTCCACTTTCCTCTTGGGTTTTAACAGCTTTAAACAGTTTTGTGTCATCTGCAAATTTGATAACCTCACTCGTTATTCCCTTTTCCAGGTCATTTATGAATATGTCAAAAAGCAGCGGACCCAGTACAGATCCCTGGGGTACTCCACTATTCACCTTTTTCCATTGGGAATATTGGCCATTTAGCCCTACTCTCTGCTTTCTATCTTTTAACCAGTTCCCGATCCACAATAGTACACTGCCTCCTATCCCATGACTTTTTAGCTTTGCCAAAAGTCTCTGATGGGGGACCTTGTCAAAAGCTTTCTGAAAATCCAGATACACTATATCAACCGACTCACCTTTGTCTACCTGTTTATGCACACCTTCAAAAAAACATATCAGATTAGTAAGACAAGATCTTCCTTGTCTAAAGCCATGTTGGCTGTCTCCCATTAGGCCATGACTATCTACATGCTGCGTAATTTTGTTCTTTATGATGGTTTCTACCATTTTCCCTGGTACTGACGTCAGGCTCACCGGTCTGTAATTTCCCGGGTCACCCCTGGAACCCTTTTTAAAAATTGGTGTTACGTTGGTGACCCTCCAATCTTCAGGTATTACAGATGATTTTAATGAAAGTTCACAGATTACCAATAGCAGGTCTGCAATCTCATATTTCAGTTCTTTCAACACTCTGGGATGTATACCATCCGGTCCAGGTGATTTGCTACTATTCAGTTTATCAAATAGTTGTAATATATCTTCCCGGTGTAGCGATATTTCTCTCAATTCCTCTGCAGTATCACCTTTAAATACCACTTCAGTCTTGGGTAACATCCCTACATCTTCCTCAGTAAAGACCGAAGCAAAGAATTCATTCAGTCTCTCCGCTATAGCCTTGTCTCCTCTTACTGCCCCTTTTACCCCTCTATCATCTAACGGTCCAATTGACTCTCTCACAGGCCTTTTGCTACGAATGTACTTGAAAAAGTCTTTATTTCGTGTTTTTGCTTCCGCAGCAAGTTTCTTTTCAAATTCCCGCTTTGCCTGCCTTATCAATGCTTTGCATTTAACTTGCCAGTGCTTGTGCTGTTTCCAGTTTTCATCATTTGGCTCTTTTTTCCATTTCCTGAAGGTTGCTTTTTTGGCAGCAACAGCCTCTCTGACCTCACCTTTAAACCATGCTGGCAGTTTTTTGGACTTTCTCCCACTCTTCTTAATGCGTGGAATACAGCTGGTCTGGGCTTCGAGGATAGTAGTTTTAAATAACGCCCAAGCTTGCTGTAAGTCTTTAACCTTTGGAACCGCTCCTTTTAGTTTTTTCCTAACTATATTCCTCATTCTATCATAGTCTCCCTTTTGAAAGTTAAAAGGTAGTACTGTGGATTTCTTTACTATTTGTTCTCCAATAATTAAATCAAACATGATCATATTATGGTCACTATTGCCAAGTGGTCCCAACACCCTTATTTCTTGCACCAGATCTGGTGTTCCACTAAGGACTAGGTCCAGTATGGCTTCCCCTCTGGTCGGTTCATGAACCAGCTGCTCCAAGAAGCAGTCATTTATTCCATCTAGAAACTTTATCTCTTTAGTTTGTCCTGCTGTGACACTGACCCAGTCGATACCGGGGTAATTGAAATCACCCATTATTACTACTCTGTTGTGACTTTTGTTAGCTTCTGTGATTTCTTTGAGCATTTCATCATCCATTTGTTCATTCTGGCCAGGCGGTCGATAGTACACCCCCACTGCCATCACCTTCCCCTTCATAAGTGGAATTTCAATCCATAGAGATTCTACAGCAAATTTTGTTCCCTGCAAAACTATAATCCTTTCTGACTCAATGCCCTCTCTAACATAGAGCGCAACCCCTCCACCAATTTGATCAGCTCTATCATTACGATATAGTTTGTATCCAGGTATCACAGTGTCCCACTGGTTATCCTCCTTCCACCATGTCTCTGAGAGTGCAATCATATCTAACCTCTCATTTAGTGCCATATATTCTAACTCTCCCATCTTATTGTTTAGACTTCTAGCATTGGCATACAAGCATTTTAGAGACTGTATTTTATTCATATTAATCTGGCTATTGGTAGGCATGGGTAATTTGGAATCTTTATTCTCTGTCTGCTCCTTACTCAAGGGCATTTCGGCTACTATACTCCCTTTTGGAACCTCATTGCTTTTGGTAGTATCCTTCAAGGATACCTTCGTCCGAACCATGCGCTCCTGGGTGATCCAAGTAGGCTAAAGTTGTTCACAATTTCAATTTCTTCTCCTTCAACGATGAACCTGTTGATTATGCCAGTTGTCATGATCTTTGTCTTCTTTACATTAAGGTGCAGGCCCATTTTGAGACTATGTTCTTTGATTGTGAGTAGCAAATGTTTCAGATCATCTTCACTTTCAGCCAGTAATGTGGTATCATCAGCATAGCGAAGGTTGTTGATGAGTCTTCCACCAATCTTCACACCTCTTTCATTCTGCATAAGAGTCCTGAAACACTTGAAAATGACTCTATAAATAGTAAATGTAAATGATGGCAGATAAAGACCAGTATGGCCCATCTAGTCTGTCCAGTGAGTTGGCTAGAGTTATACTTGCCACTCCATGCATGTTATTCTCCTCTAGGGTTTTGTTTGTTTATTTCTTTATTTAAGATGTTTTCTATACTGCCTTTTCTTTAAACCAAAGCTGTTTACAGGAGTTACATAACAAATAGAAAAAAAGGGGAGGGGGCATGAAAGAAACACTTAATCGTGCAACATTACATTAAAAGGTATATTTATTTATTTATTTTATTTATTTAAACAGTTTTGTATACCGCCTTATCCTTCAATCAAAGCAGTCACAACACAATTGGGGGATACATTAACACACGGGGATATGAGACACATACACTAATACTTACAAGGAACAGGGGCAATGGAGGGTTAAGTGGCTTGCCCAAGACCACAAGGAGCATTTGTGGGACTAGAAACCCCAGTCCTTCCGGCCCAAGGTTGCTGTCCTCTAGTGGGATTTGAACCCCCGACCTTCCGGCCTGAGGTACCCTTGCCCCAACTGCTAGGCTACTCCTCCCTCCCTCCCCGAGGGCCTGATTTTCAGTTGGGCAGGGCTAAGCGCCGTAGCCGCGCAGCCCTGACCCCAACCCCTTAGGCCTGGATATTCACTTCTGTGGCGATGGAAGTGAAAATCCAGGGTTTGCCACAATTGGAAAGCCGCCAAGCCTAACTGGGCAAAGCGATTTTGGATGCTGCCCAGTTAGCGCTCTGTGCCTTAAAGATAGGCAAAGGTTTTCGTCACCTAACGGTGCAGCATCCAAAATCACTGCTACCCCGTTAGTGCCATTCCCTGCCTCCACTCCGCCCCGGAACACTCCAACATGCCCCGATGCTAACTGGTTAGCATCAGGGTGCACTGGGGTCTTAATTGGGGATTTTCAAAGTCAATAGCCTTTGAAAATCCCCGATTAAGGCACTTACAC
Organism: Ichthyophis bannanicus; assembly: GCA_033557465.1. Classification (NCBI taxonomy): domain Eukaryota; kingdom Metazoa; phylum Chordata; class Amphibia; order Gymnophiona; family Ichthyophiidae; genus Ichthyophis; species Ichthyophis bannanicus. Next base: position 726,438,833 of record CM066036.1, on the reverse strand, counting down.
AGTTTACATGGGCTGTGAACCATGAAAATGCCTTCAAAACTCAGGCCCAGAATGTACAACAGATAAAATTATATAGTTTGAGGCTGGTGGGATGCCCTAGCTTGGTGTCTGAAAGTGACCTCTGAAGAGTAGCGTTTTTAAATATTTCCAAAATCATTGGTGTCTGTTATAGTTCTTCTGTGCAGATTATTCCCCTCTATGCCTTTGTTTAGGATTGTACTACTGCTTCATGCAGCTTACCCCCTCTATTGTTAAAGTTATTTAGGTTTGCTCTGAGTCCATCCTCTTGCCGTACCAGGATCCTATGTGTCTGACCCATGCCTTTTTGAAATCTATTACTGCTGTTGTCCTCATCACCACCTTCAGTGCAAAAGGCATTCCAGTTATCTACCGCTCATTCCATGAAAAAGTATTTTCTGACATTGCTTTTAAATTTACCTCCTTTCATGTTGTCTAGTTCTACAGCTTCCCCATCTTTAAAAGATTGTTTGCTTTTCATTAATACCCTTGGTGGGGGGGGGGGGGAGTACTGTTCTTGGTAATGCTACTGGACTTGTGGCTGGAAATGGAGGAGAGGATGAAAGGCCAGCGGCATCCTTCCCACTCTCCTTTGTCCCCTCTACCTAAGCAATGCTCTCAGCTTTGGCACAGCCAGTATTGTCTTCTACCTCATCACTTGTTAGCATGCTAATAACAAGCTCTTCAATACCCCTTACAGACAGTACATTTTCAAAATCTGAGGCTCAGGATATAAATCCCAGCCATGCCAATTCCTCAGATTATGTATCTGTAAAGACCATATCCATATACTTTTCAGCAGGGAATATGGTGTGTTTGCTGCTAAACTGAGTTGCTTTCATCTAATGCTTCTCTATCTCTCTTTAACTTGGGAATCAGATTAGAGGAGTCCAAAAGCATATGCTTGGAATGACCTAGCTCTTTATGGGCACTTGTGCCAGTACTACTCTTGCCTCCCCTCCTTTCTTTCAATCTATGAACATCTACTTTTCTAGACACATGCCTGAGAGAGGCCCTGCTGCGCCCAGTTAAGCAGCCTGCCTCTGACATTCTTTAAAGGATTGGGAGGAGCCCAGCTAATGCTCCTATGTAGGGTTGCCAACTGGCCAGTTTTCAGCCGGCCTGGCCGGTTTTTCCATGGCCAGGCCAGCTGCCGGCGCAGAGGCAAAACCGGCCCTTGAAAAGCCGGTTTTTTTGCTCTGGCCGCAAGATCGGGAGCGGCCATATAAAAAAAAACGGCTTTTCTACCCACACGGAGGGCTTCAGAGGGAGCCGGAGAAGCCCGCGCGATGCCCCGGCTCCCTCTGTACAGCCGCCAGAATGAAGAGCCTTTACCTTCACGCTGGCGGCTGTTCCTGTGAAGCCGCGATTGGTGGGAAAGGTTAAAGGCAATGCCCTTTAACCTTTCCCAGCATTCGCGGCTTCACAGGAACAGCCGCCAGCGTGAAGGAAAAGGCTCTTCACGCTGGCAGCTGTTCAGAGGGAGCCGGGGCCTCGTGCGGGCTTCCCCAGCTCCCTCTAAAGCCTCACACAGCTGCGGTTTTGGGGGGGGGGAGGCCAAGGACTGCCTGGGCTGTGATGGGGGGAGGGGGCCTGGACTGGAAAAGGGCTAGGAGGGGGAATATGACTGGAAATGGGTTGTGATGGGGGGGGGGGGGGACCAGGACCAGAAAAGACTGGGGGGGGGACTTGGATTGGAAAGAAATGGGCTGTGATGGGGAGGGGGACCTGGACTGGAAAAGGGCTATGGGGGGGGGGGGAACTTGGACTGGAAAAGGGCTATGGGGGGGGGAACTTGGACTGGAACGGGGCTTCGGTGGAGGGAGGGGGAACTTGGACTGGAAATAGGCTGTGATTAGGGGGACATGGACTGGAAATGGGTTGTGAAGGGGGGGATGGACCTGGACTGGAAAAGGGCTATGGGGGGCATTGGACTGGAAAGAAATGGGCTGTGATGGGGAGGGGGACCTGGAATCTAAAGAGCCAAGGTGGGGGGGCGGGACAGGGACTGGAAAAGGGGTTTAAGGGGGAGGGGGGACCTGGACTGGAAAAGGGCTATGGGGGGGGGGGGACATGGACTGGAAATGGGTTGTGATGGGGAGGGGGACCTGGACTGGAAAAAGGCTATGGGGGGGGGGGAAATTGTACTGGAAATGGGCAATGGTGGAGGGAGGGGGAACTTGGACTGGAAATAGGCTGTGATTAGGGGGGGCTAGGACTGCAAATGGACTGTGATGGTGGGGGGGGTAGGACTGCAAATGGGCTGTGATGGTGCGGGGGGACTCGGACTGCAAATGGGATGTGATGGGGGGGGGCTAGGACTGGAAATAGGCTGTGATGGGGGACTTGGACTGGAAATGGGCTGTGATGGGGGGGGCTAGGACTGGAAATGGTCTGTGATGTGAGGGCTAGCACTGGAAATGGGCTGATGAAGAGCTGGAATAGGACTGGAAATGGGCTGATGTGGGGCATGGGAGAATGGAATTAGAAGGGAGTGGATGCTGGGTGGGTCTAGAACTATAAGGGAACTGATTTTGGGGGAGGACTAGAATAGATGGGGAATGAGAATGGAGAGGGGAAAAATATTTTGTGTGGAAGAAAAGTCTATGATGGGCTGGGTATTGGGAGAGTGAGGGGCTTGAGAATGGAAGGGTGAAATTTAAATGGATGATAAAGGAATAAGGAAAGAATTGGGGGAAAGAGCAAAAGGGAAACAATCAGTATGTTAAAGCAGAAATAGAGAGAGAATGGAAAACATCTAAAAGAGAAGAAAGGACAAATGGATAGCTCGCAGAAGACACGAAGAAACCAGAAGAAAGTGACTGGAGCAATTGCAACTGAAAATAAAACGCCCAAACAGAAGGTAGAAAAATACTTTTTATTTTGAATTTATTAGCTGGAATATGTTTGGTCTGGGAAGTGTGTATTGCTAACATCTTTGCGTTTTTGTTTAGTGCAAGAGGAAATTACTTTATAGTTTTATTTCTCCAGTGTTGTACATTTCATGTTTGGATTTTGGGGTTCCCAGTTTAATTATTATATGACCAAGGAAGATAGCCTACACGTATCCTCGGTAATTTTTGCTGGTGGGGCTGGGGGCGGGGCAGGGGTGGGACTAGGGGCGGAGAATGGGTGGAGCATGGCGAGCCACAGGTGTCGGGTTTTTCTCGGTGAAAAAGTTGGTAGCCCTACTCCTATGAGGCTAGATTCCCAGCTCTTGGGACCAAGAAACACTATTCTGAGTGCCCTGCCCCACCGACAGGCCTTTGTCATCCTGGAAGTACCATCACCCCAAGTGCGCAGCCTCAGATATTGTGCCTGGGGTCACCTTCCCAGTTATATTGCCTGCATACTGACATTCTTCAAATAACTAAGGCGGGTGAAGTATTTTCCCTGCTAATGCTATTATAGGACTGGATTCTCAGCTCTTATGAACAAGTACTGCCTGCCTTTTAGCTTATAATTAACTTTTTTATTTATTTTATAGTTTTACTTGACTACATTCTATGAATATGGGATAAAATAGATATAGTAAGGTGCCCTCCCACCTCTATAGCTGCTGTGATTGATAATATGTGAACAAGATTCTTGCAAAAAATTATTTTACTGTGCAATGGAATACATAGATTTTAGATACTTTTAGCTCTCCCTTCACCACTGCCACTGGTTGTGGTTGAATAAATACAGTAAACACAGCACAGCACATCTTCCACCATTGCTTAGATGAAGCATAAACTGAACTGAGAAATTGTAAATGCCCTCTCTGCCTTACCAAAACTTCTAAGAATCTGGTAATGAAAATTGATAGTAGACAATACAGCACAACGGGAGGCAAGGGTTTTTATTTTTTTCCCCAAAATCTTTTTTATTGTGCAAGCAAGCCCAGTCTCCACTCCTTCCCTCAATGGCTCAAAATCAGACTTAAAGCTTAAAGAATGGTCTAGAATTTGGCAGTTAATGCTAAAATATTCAAGGTCATGCATTAGGGTTGCAAAACACCAAGGGGTTATTTTTAGAAGCCCTATTCATGTTTTGCTCTGAAAATGGGCAAAGAGATGTCCAAAGAACAAAGATACCTCCAGAGGCATTTTAGAAGCCAGGTCTGTGGACATCCAAGTCAGAACAGGGGTGTAATGGAGATGCATTCCCAAGAACCTGGACATCACAGTCTAATCCAAGAAAAATCCTGGATGTCTGAAGTTGCGTCTAAGGTTATACCTGATCCAAGCATGAATAGGCATTAGAGAAGTGCTTGTTTTGGCAATAAAACATCAAGAGAGTGTATAGAAGATGGCATGTCACCATTCCCAGTACTCTGCATAATCACAATGATAGCATCAGTGAGATTTTAACCCTGGCTTTCCTGGTCCTAGCCCAGTACTCTAACTATTAGGCTATCCCTAGATGTTCACGATCTGGAATACTATTCCTGAGATGTCTATGTGGAGGTCCCTGCAGACATATATATCAGACACATCTACATTTGTGAAATCATGTCTGAACATGGACATGCCTGCTTCTTTTTCAGATGGTCTGGCTTGGGCATTGCAGATTGCACTTAGATGTCATTTGTAAAATGCCACTTCAAAGGAGCAATACAGTATAAAGCGTACTTACTCACCTGGGGACAGGGACAGCAGGAATCAGTCCTCACATATGGGTGACGTCGACGCCGATTGAACCCTGTGAGAGCATCTCTCCAGCTTTCAAATAAAGCCTTTGGGAGCTGCCACCACACTTCCCACCCAATGGTGCCATCTTGCTCAGTCAGGTGACTTAGCTAGAGCCCAACCAAGAAGATGGCCAAAAATTCACAGCAACTCCAAGGGGAGGAGGGAGGGTCATGAGGACTGATTCCAGCTGTTCCTGAAAAACACCTGTTACAGGTGAGTAACTACATTTTCTCCAGGAACAAGCAGGAAGTCTGTTCTCACATATGGAACTCCCTAGCTCCAGACTACTAAGGACCGGCATATGACTGGAGAATGGCCCAGCCATGGCAGCCACAGATGAATCCTGATGACAGACTCGAGGGACCCCAATGTTAAGGGAGAACCATAGCTCCAGTAGCCTGAACAAAAAGGGTTGGAGGGCAGGGTTTCCTAAATCTCAAAGAGGTTATGGAGTACAGCCTGGCCGAAGGCACTGTCCCATTGTGACTCCCTCTCCAGGCAGTAGTAGGCTGCAAAGGTGTGGGCGGAGGACCAGGTGGCAGCACGGCAGATGTCTGCCATGGGGACTGAGCAGAGACTGGCGACCGAGGATGCCATCGTCTGGACATTATGCACCGTGACTCGATGCTCCAGGGGGACACCGGCTCGACTGTGAGCGAAGGCGGTGTAGTTTTCCACCCAGATGGATATGGTTTGCTTGGTGACAGCCATCCCCAGACAGCTGAATTCGAAGGAGACGAAAAGCTGTGAAGCTTTACTGTGGCCCTGGGTCCACAGTAGATAGAATGACATGGCTCGTTTGTAGTCCAGGGTATAGAGGACGGCCGACGCTGAATCAGCGTGGGGCCATGGAAAGAAGATAGACAGCACTACCTTCTGATTCAGGTGGAAGTTGGAGACCACTTTTGGGAGAAATTTCAGGTGAGTGTTAAGCACAACCCTGTTCTTGTAGAATTTGGTGCAGGATGGCTCAGCCACCAATGCCCGAAGCTCACTGACTCTGTGGGCAGAGGTGAGTGCTACCAAGAAAGCTACCTTCCAGGAAAGGTAGCACAATGGACAAGTAGCCAAGGGCTCAAAGGGTGGCTTAGTGAGCTGTGCCAGAACCATACTGAGGTCCCATTCCACTGGGTTAGTCAGATGGGAGGTTTGGAGAGCCCCGCATGAATCTGGTGATGAAGGATTGCACTGACAGAGGTTTGCCCTCCACGGGATGGTGGTTGGCAGAGAGTGCACTCACATGCACCCAGACGGAGCTGGAAAGTCCAGACCATGAGAGGTGGAGGAGATATTTAAGGACCAGACAAGAAAATGGGTGCAATCGGTGCTCCATGCACCACACGGAGAACCAGTGACACTTGAAGGCATAAGCCTGTCTCATGGAGTCCTTATGGGAGGCTAGAAGGATATCCTCCACCTCCTTGGAGAGGTTAAGGGGAGCTAAGGTGACCTATTCAGCTTCCAAGCCATGAGGGACATAGATCCCAAGTTGGGATGGAGGATCGACCCCTCTTCCTGTGTCAGAAGTCCCGGGGAACTCCCAAGAGGGACTGGGGGTTCCATCACGAGACGAAGCAGCAGGGGGAACCAGGGCTACCTGGGCCACCTCGGGGCCATGAGGATCATCGATGCCCTGTCCCATTGGGCCTTGAGGAGGGTCCGGGTCATCGAGGGCGTAGGAGGGAAGCATACATTAGGCCGTCTGACCACAAGATAAGGAAGGCATCCTCCGCCACCCGTGAGGGATGGGGTTGGGGACTGCAGAACCAGGGCAGCTGGGCATTTGTCTGGCTGGCAGAGGTCCAGGCTGGGACAGCCCCACAGCTGGGAGAGCCCGCTCGCTACCTCCGGGTCCAGGTGCCACTCAGGCGGCTGAAGGACCCTGCTCAGCCTGTCTCAGACATTGTTCTGGCCTGGTAGGTAAACTGCTTTGAGGAGGATCCTGTGCAGGATCACAAAGGAACAAAGGGTCACTGCTTCCTGGCAGAGGCGGTAGAAGCCTGTGCCACCCTGCTTGTTCATGTAGAACATCGTGACCTGGTTGTCTGTTTGGACAAGCACCGACCGGTGCTGCAGGTGGTGCCTGAAGGCCTCAAGAGTGAGGAAGACTGCTCTGAGCTCGAGCAGAATAATCTGCTGCTGTCTCTCCTTGGAGGATCAGGCTTCCTGAGTATGGAGCTCTCCACAATGGGCGCTTCAGCCTATCAAGGAGGCATCTGTTGTGAGGATTCTCTGGGGGCTCAGGGGCTTAAAAGCCATCCCTACCTGCAGTTGCTGAGTGTCATGCCACCAGGTAAGGAATTCCATCAGCTGATGAGACACCATGACTTTGTCGCAGAGTCATCCGGTGGCCTGGAACCACTGAGACTGGAGGCACCACTGAGCCAACCTCATGTGGAGGTGGGCATCAGGAACCACATGAACTGTGGAGGCCATGTGACCCAGGAGGCGAAGCAACACCCGGGCCGACACTGTGCGGTGTCGCTGTACTTTGGCCGTGACAGCCGTGAGTGGTTCGACTTTGTCAAGGGGGAGGAAAGCCCTGGCCTGGATGGTGTCAAGGTGGGCCCCAATGAACTCCAGCACTCGAGTTGGGATGAGCTGGGATTTCAGACAGTTGATCACGAAACCCAGGTGCTGCAAGACCTGAATGGTACAGTTGGTGGCCTGCCTAGCTTCCGAGGCCATGTCCCCTTTTACCAGCCAATTGTCTGGATAGGGGAAGATGCAGGTCTTGTGGAGGCTGAAGTAGGCTGCCACCACTGCCAGGCACTTGGTGAAGACCCTTGGGGCGGAGGTGAGGCCGAAGGGAAGGACCCTGTACTGGTAGTGGTTGCCTCCGACCATGAACCTCAGGTACTTTTTGTGACTGGGATGGATAAGGATGTGGGTGCAAGCATCCTTTAAATCCAAGGAGCATAGCCAATCTCCCTGCTGGAGGTAGGGCAGCAGGGTTCCAGGGGAGACCATCCTGAACTTCTCGCGCACCAGAAACTTGTTGAGGTTCCTCAGCTCCAGGATGGGACTGAGGCCCCACGTCCTCTTCAGGACAAGGAGGTATTTGGAATAGAACCCTTTCCCCTTGAGGGGCGAGGCATGGGTTCCACCGCCCCATCTTTGAGGAGGCTCGTGAGCTCCTACCATAGCAGAGCCTGGTGTAAGGGAAACTGAGGCGGTTCCCCAGGAAAAAAGGGCAGAGGAATCCGTTCCAGGTGCAGAAGGTAGCCCTCCCAGACTTCCTGGAGAGCCCAGGCATCGGTGATGATGTGAGCCCACCAGTGGGCAAAGTGGGACCAGGTTGGTCCACTTTTCCCACTGGTGAGCTGGTCCACTTTGCCCACTCGTGAGCTGGTCCTCCAGAGGAAGAGGGCTATGCAGATGGCGTCAAAACCCTGACCCAGGCTGGAATGGGGCTGGTGTCTGGGTCTTCTGACCCTTAGGTTTGTGTGTTTCCTGGCCTGTGCCTTTGCCCTAGGGACCCTGCTGAGGGGTCTGGGCAGCGGGGTAGGCAGGGTGGCCTGATAGTTTTGACTCTTCTGGAGGAAAGGGGGCTCCTTCTCCTGTGGCTTCTTCCTGGGAAGAGTGGAGGTCTTCCTCAAGAGATGGATCCGAGTGACATACTCCATCTCGATCTCGGCTGTCTTATCCTTCATTGGCTTGCTGAAGAGCTGTTTGCCGAGGCACTGGACATCCAGGAGTTTTTCCTGCACCCACTGCTTGAGGTCGGATGATTGCAGTCAGGCCTGGTGTCGAGTGCCGATGTCGGCGTCAGCCACTAGACTCAAAGCCATCGTAAGCAACTCTGGAGAGGTATTTGGAACACTCTGCAACAGACTTCATCAGAGTCTGGAAACGCCGGAGATGGTCCCCATCGAGGCCCGTGGCATAGCCGTTGAGATCCTTGGTCAGGTCCCGCAGAAACATGCCGATGTAAAAGTTGGTACGTTTGAATGTTGCAAGCCAGCATTGAGCCCTGGAAGTATTTGCGCCCGAGGGCGTCAAGCATGCGGGACTCTCTGCCCGGAGGCACTGAGGAGTGCATTTTTGGGCTCTTTTGCCGACACATGGCTCAACCACCATGGAGGTGTGAGGGAGCTGTGCTTTGCAGAATCCTGAACCCCGCTAGGCTTGATGCATCGTGTTTAGTCGTCAGCTCATGATGGGAACCGAAGCTGGGGTCTCCCACATCTGGAGAAGCCTAGAGAAGATGGAAGGCATCGGGACCATCAGGGTCTCTTTTGGGGGTGCCTCGAACTGGAGGATGTCTAATTCCTTCATATGCGGGTCCTCCTCCAACTCCATCGTGAGGGAGAAAGCCCTACCATATCCTGCATAAACTCGAGGAAAGAGGTATCCTCGGGCGGGGAACAGCACTTAGCAGTTGGGGGAGATGGGTTTGAGTGAAGGTCCCGGAAGGCCTGGGCTCCGGGGATGTCTCAACATTGGATGCCTAATCAGAATAGTCCAAAGAGGACTCGAAGTCCTCTGGCTGCAGAAGGGCCAGTAACTCCGGTCCCGGATGTTTCGAGGCAGAAGCATGGCCGGAACCAGAGGCACTCATCTGTGAAGATGGGAGCAAGAATGAGACTCTCACCAAGGATCCGCTTGAGGCATCTGGCTCTCAGAGATTGCAGCAGCGGCCCGGGGAATCCTCGAGGTCAAGGTTCCTGTGGTCTCGGTGGGGCCGAGGGTCAGCACCTGCTGTGATGCAAGGAATCAGAAGAACTGTGTTCCAAGGCCAACATACATGCTTCCCACTTGGGGGTCGCAGCCATGGACACCAACATCAGAGTAACTGGGTCAGACGTCAAAGAGGAGAGGGGGTCCTTGACGGGACAGGCCTTGGGAGACTGCGATCCATTGCCAGAAGCCACAATCTTGGTCCTGGACACCTTCCGAGGGCGCTCCTGTTCTGGTTTCTCGGGAGCTCTGCAGGGACTAAGGGACTGTGAACGGGATTTCCCATGCTTGTCTGCTTCTCCGGACAAGGCTCTCAAGGTCGCCCTCTTCTTTTTGTACACATACTCCAGCAACCCTTGCTCGGAGTGACAGCGGGCCTGCAGAGGGGCCGCGAGAGGCTACCAGGGAAACCGTGGTTGATTCTGCCTTGTGGAAAAGGTTGTCCTGCTTAAGCTGATGGCTCTGTACAGCCTTCGCGGACATTTTCTTCACAAGGAGTATTCTTCCAGGTCATGGTCTGCGCCCAAACACCGGAGGCAACCAATCATGAGTGTCGGTGAGTAACATGTTTTTGAAGCACCGATCACATTTTTTTTAAAGCCCATGGCCATTGGGGGAAAAAGAACCTCAGCGAGGTTGAAGACCCTTGATGTGTCCAGCAGTTAAAAAAGGCACGAAAGCGCTGTGATGGAAAAAATCAAGACAGAAAGGTATTTCAAGGCCCAGTGTGGTTGCAGCGGGTTTCGGGTGGGAAAGGAGCTGGCGCAAGCTGGAAAAGGTACCAAATGAGTATGAGAAAAATCAACTTTTTTCCAGGGCACGAGACAAATGTCTGTAGGGCTCTGCGGAAAAAGGGAGACTGAGCAAGATGGCACCCTTGGTTGGGAAGGGGACCACATGTGTGGTAGCATCTCCCAAAGGCTTTCTTTGAAAGCTGGGGAGATGTTCTGCGCAGAGCTCCATTGGTGTCACCCATATGCGAGCGCTGACTTCCGGCTTGTTCCTGGAAAAGAGGTGAAATTGGTCAATGCAAGAAAGAAGAGTGGGACCCGAGGGTGATTGTATTGGATGATATTAAAGTGTACGAACAGGTAGAAGAGCTGACGTCAAAAGTCAGAAGGATGATTGGGTACATAGGAAGAGGAATGGTCAAATGTAAAAAGGAGGTGATCTTGGCTTTGTATAAGTATCTAGTGAGACATCATTTGGAGTACTGTATACAATTCTGAATTCTACACCTTCAAAAAGATTTAAAAAGGAGGAAGTGAATCCAGTTAACGGACAGTATCTGAATTCAAGAAAGCATGGGGCAAACACAGAAGATCATTAAAGGATAAAAAGGGACTATAGTAGTTGGTATGAAAGGGCAGACTGGATAGGCCATATTGTCTTTCTCAGCCTTCATGTTTCTGTGTGTTTGTTTCTATCATAAGGCATACAAAGATAGACTTAAAGATCTCAGTATGTATACTTTGAAGAAAAAGGGAGAGAGGGATGATATCATAGAGATGTCTAAATACTTCCATGGTATAAATTCACAGCAAGTGGCCTTCTTCTAGTTGAAATGAAGCTCTGAAATGGGGGTCATAGGATGAAGATGAAAGGGGATAGTCTCAGGAGTAATCTTATCTCCCCTCAGCCGTCTCTGTGCCAAGTTGAAGAGCCCTAAACTTTTAAGCTTTTCCTTGCTGGCATATCTGTACATCCCTTTTATCATTTTAGACACTCTTCTCTACCTTTTCTAATTCCACCATATTCTTTTTAAGATATGGTGACTAGAATTGCACACAATATTCAAGGTGTCGTCCCACCATGAAGTGATACAGAGACATTATAATATCCTTGGTTTTACTCTCCCTTCTTTTCCATATGATTCCTAACATTCTATTGGCTTTCTTGGCTGCTGCTGTATACTGAGCAAAAGATTTCAACACATTACTCACAATGACGCTTATATCCTTTTCCTAGGTTGTGATTCCTAATGTGGAACCTTGCGTCATGTAACTGTAGTTTGGGTTATTTTTCTCCAAGAACCTGTCCATGTAAAATTTCATCTGCTATTTAGATGCCCAATCTTCCAATTTCTCAAGATTCTCTTGCAATTTTTTATATCCTCTTGTGATTTAACAACTTTGAATAATTTTCTGTCATCTGCAAATTTGATCACCTCACTCATTGTTCCCATTTTCAGGTAATTTATAAACATATTAAAAAGCAGCGGCCCTAACAATGATCCCTGGTGTTCTCCACTATTCATCTTTCCCCTTTTCTATCTTTTAACCAGTTCCCAATCCACAATAATACATTGTTTCCTATCCCATGACTTTTGAATTTCCTAGAGTCTCTCATGAGGGACCTTGTCAAAAGTTTTATGAAAATCCTGATACACTATATATCAACTAGCTTATCTTTATCTATCTGTTTATTCACACCATCAAAAAAAAAATACAGCAGATTTGTAAGACAATACTTTCTCTGACTAAATCCATATTGGCTTTGTCCCATTAAACCATGACTATGTGAAAGTTCAGTCATTTTTTTCTTTATAATAGTTTCTACCATATTGCCCAAAACTGAAAATCAGGTTCACCGGTCCATAGTTTCCAGGATCACCCCTTGAACCCTTTTTAAAAATTGTCACTATTTTGGCCACTCTCTATCATCAGGTACTGAAGCTGCAGAAGAATGAGCTGTGATTCTGTTTTGCAAGTGAGCAGTGATAAGCCAAAATGGAGCGGCTCCTCCAGATGCTGGTAGAAGTGCAGCAACAACAACTTCAGTAGCAGTTATAGATTCTTTTCAGGCGCAGGGGGAGTGACAGAGGAATTCCCTGGCTCAGCTGACCCAGGCCTACAGAGACAGCAACTCCTCTCTCCAGCTAATTAAAATGACAGCAGACGATGAACTTGATCACTTCTTGGTGAATTTTGAGCGAACTGCCCGCATGGCCGGGTGGCCAAAGGCAACATGGAATCTGCTGACAGATAGCAGTCAGGATGCCTTCCAGGATGTCAACCCAGATGGACAAGCTAAATATGCAGCTGTCAAGGCCACCATACTGGATCAGGCTGGCTGTACACCAGAAGCCTACAGCCAGTGGTTCAGAAAGGGGGGCTCCAGATAAAAGAGATCCCTCAGAGGTTCCTCTGCTGATTGAAGGAGCTCGATGGAAGTGGCTGCAACAAGAGGGAAAGATGGGCCAAGATTGTGCTATTGGAGCAGTTTTTAGAGGGCTTGATCACCCCAATAAAACAGCGGATACGTCAGCACCCCAAATTTACACTGGAGAGTGCACTAGAAATAGCTAAAAGGTATTATGAAGCTAACTGGTGACTGAAGCGAACAGTGAGAAGGGGAAGAACCACCCTGAAGTCTAAGAAAGAGGTTCAGGCCTTCCATGGACTGGTTGGCTATTACCGCCGGTTTATCCTTAATTCTGCAGAGACTGCGGAGCTAATAACTGATCTCCTCCAAAAGGCAGATCCCAAGCAGATTCAATGATCACTGGACCTGGACCGGGCCTTCCAGGATCTTAAGGAAGCCGTGTACTCAGCACCTGACCTGATTAGCCTTGATTTCTCTTTACAATTTATAGTACAAATAGATATCTCAGAGGTGGGCCTGGGAGCCATTCTGACCCAAGAAGTTAGGGGCGAAGAACATCCAGTGCCTTATTTAGTGTCTCTTTTATACCACGCTATTTAAAATCAGTGGGGTTTACATACAACAGTAACTTATACAGTGCGGCCTAGTCTGCAATGTATTTACAAAGAAACAGGTGCTGTAACTTGGACATCGCTATGGTAACTATTTACAGGTAGGAAATCAAGTCAAGGTCCACGCAGGACTATCGTTGGGTAGAGTAACTCTTTACAAAAGTTAGAGCTATATACATGCTGCTATTTACAAGGTATGCATGGTCGATAATGGCGCCACTGGATGTGGTTGCCTCATTGCGTGTTGGGTGTGCTAGTGGGACAGACCTGGTGGAGGGGGTGGCAGTTTGTGGGCTGTCATCAGAGTAGTGCTTGAGGAAAAGATGGTGCTTCAGTGCCTTCCTAAATTGGGCAAGGTCGGAGATTGCCCGGATGTTGGGCGGCAGGCGTTCCAGCATCTGGGTGCATAAAACCTAAATGCCTTGTTTATAGTTTCCTGGGTGCATTTTGTTATTGCCTTCGGAATTACCAGTGTGTTGACGGCTGCGGATCTTCTGGATCTGTTAGGGGGCGTGGGGTGGATTAGCTCCATGAGGGAGGTGAAGGAGAGCTTGTTGATGGCCTTGAAGGTCATTAGCAGAATTTTAAAAGAGAGTCTGCAGTGGATGGGGAGCCAGTGGAGGTGTTTCAGGATTGGTGTTACATGATCATTCCTGGAAGCTCCGTGTAGAATTCTGTCCACGGCATTCATTGCGAGTTGGAGTGGATTCAGGGTGGTATGCGGGAGTCCTTGTAGAATTGCATTGGCATAGTTGAAATGCGGGATTACCAGTGCTTGATAGATTGTCCGGAAGTCCTTTGGATCTAGCATGGGAAGTAGATGCCGGAGTGTCCGAATCGTGTTGTAAACTGCCTTTACTGTGTTGCTTATATGGGCCTTCATGTCTAGACATTGATCTAATGTGACTCCTAGGTAAAAGATTGTGGGTTTGGTTAGCAGCTCAGCTTCTTTGACCTTTAAGTAGGAGGGAGGGGTGAAGTTTTGGTTCCTCATAATGAAAAGGACGTCTGTCTTTTTGTGGTTTATTCAGAGGTTTTGAGTGTGGAGCCAGTTGGATACAGCGTCAAAGCAGCTTGTTAGTGGGGAGACGTCCGGCTGGTCAGTTGAGAATGGCATGTAGAGCAGTACATCATCGGCATATACCAGGCAGGCGACATTGAAAGATCAGATAAGGGCACAGATGGGCTGCATGTATATGTTGAACATCAGGGCGGAGAGGGAGGATCGCTGCGGTACACCCTGCCTCTGATGGAATGGTTCATCAGCAGGAAGCTGCTCCCTCATGAGAAACATTATGCTGTGATCAAGAAGGAAGCCCTAGCTGTCAAGTGGGGACTTGAAACCTTCAAATAATACCTGCTGGGCCATCCATTTACACTGGTAATGGAGCAACAGCCCCTCAAATGGCTGGCTCATCATAAGGAGTCCAACGGCCATATTATGCAGTGGTTTCTGAGTTTCCAACCCTACCAGTATCAGGAATCACCATAGGGTAAGTCAGGCTCACCTTAATACTGACTTTCTTTCCTGGGTGGGGGTCCAAAGTATGACAGATGCTCAATAGGGCATGGTTGAGCTGAGGGGGAGTGTATGTGTTGGGGTATATAGGAAGTTACCCATCCCCCTCCAAAGGGATTATCCACAGTCTACCTTAAAAAGGTCTACAACTCAGAACTCAGGGCTGGAAGGATGTGGCTCAGACAGAGGGATTAAGAATCCAGTTGGGGCCAAGAGGAACAGAGGCCCATGGAAACAGAAAACTCTTTCCAAGCCAGGCTGGGGAAGGAGTCCTGCTGTGAACTAGGAAATTCAAGAAGCGAGTGACCAGACTTTATTCTTCTGAATTTTAACTTGAAGGCTAATGAGAAACATGCACTGTGAATCAGTGTTGTGAAAGCCACAAGCTGAGGAGAGAATACTGGGTAACTGAAGCACAATAAAAGTAGGTTTTTGGTTGACCCTGAATGTTTATGTGCCTGATATTTTAAGAGCCCCTGGCCACCACATATCACACCCTACCACAGTCTGAAATTTCTTTTTTGAGTTCTTTCAGCACCCTGGGATGTATACCATCTAGTTTAGGTGATTTGCTACTCTTTTCAAAAAAATGTTGCATTACATCTTCCAGGTTTATTGAGATTTGTTTCACTTCCTCCAAAACATCACTTTTAGGGAGGAGTAGCCTAGTGGTTGGGGCAAGGTACTTCAGGCCGGAAGGTTGGAGGTTCAAATCCCACTAGAGGACAGCAACCTTGGGCCGGAAGGACTGGGGTTTCTAGTCCCACAGATGCTCCTTGTGGTCTTGGGCAAGCCACTTAACCCTCCATTGCCCATGTTCCCTGTAAATATTAGTGTATGTGTCTCATATCCCTGCGTGTTAAATGTATCCCCCAATTGTGTTGTGACCTCTTTGATTGAAGGATAAGGCAGTATACAAAACTGTCTAAATAAACTATCATTTTTGGCATGGGTAAAATTCCCTACATTTTCTTCAGTAAAGACCAAAGCAAAGAATTCATTCAGTCTCTCTGCTATGGCCTTGTCCTCTCTTAGTGACTATCCCTCTATTGTCTAATGATTAAAATGACTCTTTCATAGGTTTGTTTGTTTGTTTGTTTGTTTTTTTAACTATGAATATACCTGAAACACCTTTAATTAACAATTTTTCCCCTCTATGGCAAGCTTCTCTTGAAAATCTCTCTGCCTGCTTTATCAATGCTTTGCATCTAATTTTTCAGTGCTTATGTTGTCTCCATGTTTTCGTCATTTGGCTCCTTTTTCCATTTTCTGAAAGATGTTCTTTAGACTATAACAGCCTCTCCAACATTAGCATTAAACCATGCCAGCAGTCATTTGGCTTTCCTTCCACCTTTCTTAAAACATAGAATACATCTGGTCTGGGCTTCCAAAATAGCATATTTAAACAACTGCATGCTGTAAGTTTGCTTTTTAATGCTGCAGACAAGGTTAGACAAATGTTTAGTGGTAGGCAGCAAAAGACAGTGATGGACTGAGTTCAGTCCAAGGAAAGGGGGTTTATCAGTGGTAGGTTCCAAGGATTGGTCCTCTGTTCAATTCTAGTCAACATTATCATAAGTCTTATTGGATAACACCTATGAGAACAGGTTTGCCATTTTGATGATGACACCAAAATTTCCAACAGGTTAGACACCTGAAAGGTGAGGAAAATATGTGGAGAAATCTAGTGAGGTTTGAGGAATGGTCTAGACTTTGGCATATACGATGTACTGCGTTTTATGCATTTTGGGTTGCAAAATCACAAGAGATCAATAAATTATATGAATTAAAATTCATTTAGATCCTAAAAAGAGCAAGACCTGAGCATATCTTGAGATCTTAAGATGACCAAAAAGGTAGATAATATTACCATTAAAGCCAAAAAAATGTTTAGGTTCAAAGAGAGAACAATAGTCATCAGAAGAAAAAGGAGGCAAGATTACCTCCATATAAGTCTCTGGTGAGACCTCATTTAGCATTCTATGTACAGTTCTGGATATTTTATCTTCTAAAGGTTATAAACCATATGGAGTTAGTGGCAGATAAATATGTCAGTGGTCTCTGTTATAAAGCATATGGAGGCAGACTTTTCTTTCTCTTATTATTTGCCTTTTCAGACCTTGGTTTCAGATGAACTACAATCTAGGAAGAATAGGTATTTTTCTGTCCGAGAAGGCTTATCATATATTTATATCTGAGATAACATTAGAAGTGGGATTCAAAACCCAGCTTTTTTGATACTCGGCCTTTTGATTTAATCATTAGGCTACTATATCACTTAATGATGTAATGACATATCTTGGAAATAAGGAGAGAAAAGGAGAATGAAGTTACCTTCAAGAGGAATAACTTTAAAAGAAGCAAACCTCTTTCAATAGAAAGGAGGCTCTAGTAACATAGTAACATAGTAAATGACAGCAGATAAAGACCAGTATGGTCCATCTAGTCTGCCCAGTAAGAAGGCCGGAGTAAGATGGCAGGAGTAGGTGCCACTCTGTGCAGGCCGCCCCTCAGGCCACCCCTCCCCATGTCTTTGTTTAGGGGTGAACCCACCGCTCCATGCAGGACACCCCTATTTGTTGAGAAGTTAGATGGTTCAGTTTATTTTGATTTTCTTCTGTTGCTATAAATGGATCCATTGTGTCTGTACCATGCCATTTTGAATTCTGTCACCATATTTGCCTCCACCACCTCCATCGGGAAGGCATTTCAAGCATCCACCACCCTCTCAGTGAAAAAGTATTTCCTGATATTGCCTTTCAATTTTCTACCTTGCAGCTTCATGTTATGCCCTCTGGTTTTACAGCTTCTCCGTCTTTGGTAGAGGTTTGTTTGTTCATGATTTCTCCTTAAGTATTTAAAGGTCTGAATCATATCTCCCCTATCCCTCCTCTCCTCCAAAGTGTACATATTCAGGTCTTCAAGTCTCTTCTCATAAGGCTTCTGACACAGGCTCCAAATCATTTTGGTCGCCTTCCTCTGAACAGATTCCATTCTTTTTACATCCTTTGCAAGACACGGTCTCCAAAACTGAACACAGTATTCCAAGTACGGCCTCATCAGTGACTTATACAGTGGTATTAGAACCTCTTTCTTTCTGCTGGTATTCCTCTTCGTATGCAGCCCAACATCCTCCTGGCTTTTGCCACCGTCTTGTCGCACTATTTTGCCACCTTGAGATCTACAGAAATAATCACACCAAGGTCTTTCTCCTGATCTGTGCACACCAACCTCTCTCCCCCTATCCTGTACATTTCTCTTGGTTTTCTGCTACCCAAGTGCATAACTATGCACTTCTTTGCATTAAATCTTAATTGCCAAGCATTTGGCCATTCTTCCAGCTTTTGTAGATCTTTTCTTATGTTAAGGACTCCCTCGAGGGAGTCCACTCTGTTGCAAATTTTCGTGTCATCTGCAAAAAGACATACCTTTCCATTCAGTCTTTCAGCAATATCACTCACAAATACATTGAACAGTGCCGGGCACAGGACTGAACCCTGGGGCACCCCGCTAATCACCTTCCTTTCCTCCGAGTGAGCTCCATTTACCATCACCTTCTGTTGTCTGTCAGTCAACCAATTTCTGATCCAGTTTACCACCTTGGGACCCATCCCCAAACTATTAAGTTTATTGATAAGCCTCCTATGAAGAACAGTATCAAAGGCTTTGCTGAAATCCAGGTAGATGACATCCATCGCATGCCCCTGATCTAGTTCTCTGGTCACCCAGTCAAAGAACTCAATCAGATTTGTTTGGCAAGATTGTCCTTCGGTAAAACCATGTTGCCTCGGATCTTGCAACCTGTTGGTTTTGAGAAAGTTCACTATTCGCTCCTTCAGAAGCGTCTCCATTACTTTTCCCGCCACCGAGGTAAGGCTCACAGGCTTGTAGTTTGACACTTCTTCCCTGTCACCACTTTTGTGAAGAGGTACGACATCAGCCATTCTACAGTCCTGAGGAACTACTCCTGTTTCCAAGGAACAGTTGAAAAAATCCTTTAACGGCCCTGCAAGAACCTCTCTGAGCTCTTTCAGTATCCTGGGATGTATCCCATCTGGTCCCATGGCCTTGTCCACTTTCAGTTTCACAAGTTGTTCTAACACATCATCTTCTGTGAATGGTGTGGTATCTACTTCATTCCCATCTTTAAATTTGGGAGTCACAGTTGATCCTTCTCCAGGATTTTCTTTAGTAAAAACAGAGCAGATGTATTTGTTTAGCAATTCCGCTTTTTCCGTGTCCCTTTCCACGAGTCCATTCCCAGCACTGCGATTCCACCTCTGATCTTCTTCCTTTCCCAAATATACCTGAAGAAAGTTTTGTCACCACACTTCACATCTTTAGCCATCTTTTCCTCTGCCTTTGATTTTGATATCCTTATTTCTCTTCTTGTCTCTTTGAGTTTGATCCTGTATTCATTTCTGTGTTCCTCTGTTAGCAAGCTTTTGAATTTTGCGAAAACTGTGGTTTTTGCCTTTATTTGAGCAGCCACTTCTTTGGAAAACCAAATAGGTTTCCTTCTCCTTTTGTTTTTATTTACTTTTCTTACATATTTATCTGTTGCCCCTTTTATTGCCACCTTTAGTTTAGCCCATTGCAATTCCACTTCCCTTATCTCTTTCCACCCTGTCAACTCCTCCTTTAGGTACATGGCCATTTTATTGAAGTCAATGTTTTTGAAGTTTAGGACTTTGAGCTTGCTATATTTGGACTGCACCTTGGTTTTTATCTCAAACCACACCGTGTGATTATCGCTGCTGCTCACAGGTGAACCCACCCAGACATTCGACACGCTATCACCATTGGTGAGGACTAAATCCAGCGTTGAGCTTTCCCTTGTTGGTTCTATCACCATTTGTCTAAGTAACGCATCTTGGAGAGCATCCACCATTTTTTGCTTCTTTCCAGATTTGCAGAAGGAGTAATATAATCCACATCGGATAGATTAAAGTCACCCAATATGATCGCTTCCCCCTTTGTGGTTATTTTGACAATGTCTATAATCAATTTGTTATCTAGCTCTTCGATTTGAGTCGAAGGTCTGTAGACTACAGCAGTATGGATGACAGTGTCATCTCCTCTTTCCAACACAACCCAGAGCGCTTCTTCTTTTCCCCATGCCCCCTGCATTTCAGTAGCTTTAATGGAGAAATTTCACTTACCGTTAATTTCCTTTCCTGGAATACTGCTAGACCAGTCCAGACAAACGGGTTGTGTCCCCCTGCCAGTAGATCTTGGAGATAAAGAATTTTACCAGAGTTCTGATAGGCTGGACTCTGGTGATATGGTCCTACCCCTAGGGGTCTCCCTCAGTATTGTCTGTAAGGCGAACCCAAACATGTACCGCAACTAGTGGTTGGGGCAAGGTACTTTAGGCCGGAAGGTCGGAGGTTCAAATCCCACTAGAGGACAGCAACCTTGGGCCGGAAGGACTGGGGTTTCTAGTCCCACAGGTGCTCCTTGTGGTCTTGGGCAAGCCACTTAACCCTCCATAGCCCATATTCCCTGTAAAATAGTTATCTCCAAGTTATAATGCCCTGTTCAATGTAATTTCAGTTTGTTCAATGTAAACCGCACTGATGCAGACTAGCGCGGTATATAAAAGAATGTAAATAAATAAATAAACTAAACCATAAGACCACACATAGTGGACGTTTAATTCAACTATGTACAAGGGAGCTGAAAGTATCCCCAGAACTGAAGGCTGCTAAGACCGATAACGCAGCCATTGGGCCCCCATGGTGAGGCATACTGACAAGGAAGGAACAGAGGCCAGCAGCTTCACCGCACTAGCAGCACCGTAACTGACAGCAGGGTGGGTCCTGGACTGGTCTAGCAGTATTCCAGGAAAGGAAATTAACGGTAAGTGAAATTTCTCCTTCCAGTTCATACTGCTAGACCAGTCCAGACAAATGGGCAGTACCCAAGCTACCTGCTTTCAAGGGGGGGGTCAATGCCAACGATAGCACTGCAGCTCCAAACTGACCCTCCTGCCGAGCATGAACGTCCAATCTATACTGACGGACAAACGTGGACAATGATGACCAAGTCACCGCCCGGCAAATGTCGAGAGGGGCTACTTGAGACCGCTCGGCCCAAGACGAAGCCTGAGCCCGAGTGGAGTGAGCTCGGAGCCCTGCTGGAACCTGCTTGCCTTGCAGTATAGAAGCTGCCTCAATAGCTCCTCACAACCATCTAGAAATGGTGGATTTGGAGGCTGCGGACCCCCGTCGAGGGTCCGCAAACAGGACAAAAAGATGATCGGTCTTACGAAAGGCGTTCGTGAGCTTAAGATACCGATAAAGCACTCTTTTCAGGTCCACAGCACGCGATTGATGAAGGTGACTGGAACACCGCTCTCTTTCAAAGGTAGGCAAGAAAAGAGGCTGGTTGACATGAAACGGGGTAAGCACCTTAGGTAAAAAGGATGGAACAGTTCGAAGAGAAACTCCTGCCTAAGAAAACGAGAGATAGGGGTCTCGACAAGAGAGAACCTGAAGTTCGGAAATCCGACGTGCCGAGGTTATGGCCACAAGGAAAACCATCTTTAACGTTAAATCCTTAAGGGAACATGCCTTCAAGGGCTCAAAGGGAAGAGCAACAAGGGCACAGAGAATGAGAGCGAGATCCCAAGGAACTAAAGGACGTATCGGGGGCCATAATGTCTGAACCCATTTAAGAAAACGCGAAACGTCCACATGCGAGGCGAGAGAACGCCCCGCTACCGGCCCTCGAAAACAAGTTAGTGCGGCAACCTGCACGCGCAAGGTCCCGAGCACCAGACCCTTATCTAGACCGGCCTGCAGAAAGGAAACAATATCCGGGATGTTGCAACGCCAGGGCGAGATGTGACTTAGCGAACACCAAGTGTCAAAGAGACGCCACACACGAGCGTAAGCCAGCGACGTCTAAGACCGCCGTGCCTTAAGCATTGTCGCCACCACACTCGATGAATATCCCTTCTGAACTAACCTGCGGCGTTCAAGAGCCAGGCCGTAAGCGAGTAAGGAACCGGGTTTCCCATTTCCACCGGCCCTTGGAGCAGGAGCCCTGGGAACACCCCCAGGCGTAGAGGAGATGCCTGAGACAGCCAGACGAGATGCGCATTCCATGGTCTGCGAGGCCAATCCGGTGCCACCAGGATCACCGGGCCGCGAAGCTCCCTGACTCTTTGGAGAATCTTGCCGATCATGGACCAGGGAGGAAAGACATACAGAAGGAGATGGGTTGGCCACGCTTGAGACAGAGCATCTGTCCCGTGCGACCCATTGTCTCTCCAATGACTGAAGTAGATCGGTGCCTTGGTATTCTGCGCCGTAGCCATGAGATCCATTGCCGGTAGACCCCATCGTCAAACAATGGACTGAAAGGACTCTGGTGCCAGAGCCCAACCCCGGATCCAGAGCATGTCGGCTGAGGAAATCGGCTTTTACATTGTCTACCCCTGCAATGTGTTGCGCCGAGATCGCCTGCAGATGCCTCTCCGCCCACGGAAGGAGAAGACCCATTTCCTTCGATACACCTGGACATTTTTTGCCCCCTTGGCGGTTGAGGTATGCCACTGTCATAGCGTTGTCGGACAGAATTTGAACCGCCTGACGCCACAGAAGAGGCTGAAACTTTCGCAAGGCTAAGCACAC
Organism: Ichthyophis bannanicus; assembly: GCA_033557465.1. Taxonomy (NCBI): domain Eukaryota; kingdom Metazoa; phylum Chordata; class Amphibia; order Gymnophiona; family Ichthyophiidae; genus Ichthyophis; species Ichthyophis bannanicus. Next base: position 726,416,587 of record CM066036.1, on the reverse strand, counting down.
CGCTCGCGTCTCAAGGCGATTGATGGACCACCGGGCCTCCCGAGGAGACCAAATCCCCTGCGCTGAGTGCGAGCCGCAATGTGCTCCCCAACCGGAGAGACTGGCGTCTGTCGTTACCAACACCCAGTGCAGAGTCTCCAAGGGAACCCCTCGAAGGAGACGAGACTGCGGGGCCGGAGCCACCAATGGAGGCAAAGTCGCACCGCCGGTAGTAGAGGCAACTGAACTTGATAATCCTCTGGACACCATGCTCGAGGCGAGACCTGTGCTAGGAGACTGCGAACTTAAGAAGTTAACTTGAGGAATTGAGGCATTGACAAATAGACCCGACCTAAGGCTGTATCAAATCAAGCCCCCAAAAAATTCGATCTCCTGGGACGGCTGAAGACAACTGTTGTCGTGGTTGATTACCCAGCCGAGGCTTTCGAGAAAGACAACAACCACCGAGACTGTGCTGCAAGCCTCGGGGAGAGAGTCTGCGTGAATGAGCCAGACATCCAGATAAGGATGAACTCTGATGCCGCGGCTGCGTAAGGCCGCAACTACTACCACCACTACCTTGGAGAAGGTTCGAGGCGCCGAAGCTAGACCGAAGGGCATTGCACGAAATTGGAAATGTTGACCGAGTACTGCAAATCGAACGAGCCGCTGATGTCCCTCTCGAATGGGAATGTGAAGAATGCTTCTGTGAGATTGAGGGAAGCTAGAATTCCCCCTTGCATACTGCTTGAATAACGGATCGCAGAGTCTCCATTCGAAAGTGTGGTACCCGCAGACTGCGATTGGCACCTTTGATATCCAAGATAGGATGAAACGAGCCGTCTTGTTTTTTTTGTTTTTTTGGCACCACGAAATAGACAGCGTAACGGCCTAGTCCTCTTTCCAATGGTGGAAATGGATGAATGGCAGCTAAACGCTGGAGTCTTTGAACCAATCAACATCTGCTGCCCATTGACACAGCCAGAGCCATCTCCGAGCTACTGTCACCGGTGCTACGGAGCGAGCTGACAGCTGCAAGAGATCAAAGAAGGCCTCTGCCAGGAATGCAGTGATGGATTCTAAACGAGCCAACTCGGGATCACCTGGAAGCTGCAGAATCCATCGAAGGGAGGCCTGTGCTGCTAGACCTGCGCACACCCCTGCTTGAAGGGAAAGAGCGGACAACGAAAAACCCGTCTTTAGCAGACTCTCAACTTTTTTTGGTCTTGCTGGTCGCGGAGTGCTACTCCACCCTCAACCGGAATTGTGGTATGCTTGGTGACCCCGGTCACTAACGCATCAACTTTCGGGTATGTCAGCCAATGGTCCAAGTCAGAAGGAGACCAAGGGTATAACTGACCAATACCGCATGCCGTACATAGAGAGGACTCTGGAGAGTCCCACTCTCGAGATACCATATGCTGTAACTCGGCTGGAAAGGAAAAAGCTTTGGAAGGCTTACGAATGCCCTGTAAAATGGGATCCAGCTGCAACAGGGTTTGAGAACTCTGAGGATCAGACATGTCGACTAGGCGTAGCGACTCCATCACCTGTGTGATTAGGGCCAGCAACTCCTCTTTCCGAAAAAGTCTGATATCTAGAGAGCCCTCGTGAACTGTCAGCGAAGAATCAGACGGAGAATATTCCCCATCTTCTTTCTCCAATGAGTCAGGGCTCACCTCCGACGATTTAAAGTCTTCTGGAATATCCGTAGTGTTCTGCAAGCCACATGCAACGTTCCTGGATGGACGTACTGCTTTAAGGTCTGAGGACTTTCAGAACCGCTTGCGAGACCCCACCATAACCTTGTGTGCTACCGGGCGGGTGCTGAAGGTATACCAACAGACTCAGAATGCCACAGGTGCCATACCTGGCGGAAGATCATCAGGAACTCCCTGTCAGCCAAGGCTGCCGTGGCTTCCAGCGGCTGTGGAAGCAAAATGGGAGCTGACTGAATCTTTTCTGCAGGAAGATCCTGCTGCAGGGGCTCTAAGGCGGGAGGAGTTAAGGCGCTGATGTCCCCAGCTGGCAGTGCAGAGGGAATGGAGGAAGAAGATTCTCCTGGATGCAGCATGCAGGTGGAACACAAGCAATCTATTAACTCCTTTTTCTTATTATTACATATAACACAGCTGTGCAGAGAAACAGGCATTGCAGAGGCTTAAACCCTTTTTTTGTAAACAAAATCAAGGTAGGCTTAGGGAAACAGAAGACTCTTCAAAGAAAAGGGATTTTGAAACTCCCTGTGCCTTCACAGCATATTTAAATGTTTTGAAATGGCTGCCCAGAGCTGTTCCCTCCAAAAAACAACACTGAAGAGAAATCCCTCCTGATTTTCAAAATGGCCGCTGGCACAGAAAAACTGCAAAATAAAAGTTCCCTAAGCCCTAAAAACCTTAAAAATGCAGCGAAATCGCTGGGGAAGAGGCAAGGAGTGCTGCTAGCAACTTAAAAATTCAAATCCTGACGAACCCTGAATCACCAGAAACAGAGGGGAGAAGGAAACTGTCAGTTATTCACTGTGCTGGTACAGAGGAGCTGAGCTCCCATGGAGGAGAAGAGAAACTTTCAAAGTCAGTGTAAGGTAATTACAGTGACTGAAAGGTAGGGAAATTAGAGTTTGATCCCTCTGCAGCCACTTAGACCCTCATGGCAGGGGCTGGAAGGTGTTTCTGGAGAAAAGGGGAGCTGCACAGACAGTGAAATCAGAAGTTCAAACCCTGTTGTATTGCTGATTACAGAAAATACAGCTGTTAAGGAGGGAAGCCTGGGAAACCCAGAGAAACACCTCTTGTGTACTCTGGGTGCATCCAGGAAATTAAAATGAAGAAAATAGGAACTTCAAACCCAGCTGAACAGACCCTGATGAAACCGGAAGTGAAGGAATCAGGTCAGAGACAGCCGGTCCCAGTGCAGTTGAAATAAACCCAGGGCAGCTGAGGCAAGTAAGAAAAACAGTTTACTTACAGTTTCTCTCAGAAATTGATACCTGATCCTACTACTGTCTAAGCTCTCGTGGCAAAGACTCAGCGCTGCTTAAAGAAAATCAGGATCTCTACTGAAGCCAGGCCCAGGAGCTCCACAAGTTTATCTGGGGAATCAAGTTGCTGGGAAACCCAGAGTAACACCTCTTGTGAAATCTGGATGCATCCAGGAGCCTCAAGATACAGAGAAACCTGATTTTAGGGAGGCCTTCATCCAGCTAACAAGCCCTCATGGCCAGATGCTGGGGATTCTTCCTGTCAGCGAGCTCTACTGTATCAGAAACAGGAGCTCAGCTGCAAACACCCTGGTGCACAGTGAAACTATACTGGCAGCAACAGGCAAGTGGAAATATCAATCCCGAAAGGGATTCTAAATAATTTTAAAGATTTTGAGGGAAAAACAACAAAAGCAACCAGATCTGCTGGAGACAGAGAAATACTGAGGGAGACCCCTAGGGGTAGGACCATATCACCAGAGTCCAGCCTATCAGAGCTCTGGTAGAATTCTCTGTCTCCAAGATCTGCTGGCAGGGGGACACAACCCATTTGTCTGGACTGGTCTAGCAGTATGAACTGGAAATTGCTTTTGATATATAAGGCTACTCCTCCTCCTCTTCCATTTTCTCTGCCTCTTCTGAATAGATTATAGCCAGCTATGGCTATATCTCAATCATGTGATTCATTAAACCATGTTTCTATAATGGCCACAATGTCCAAGTCCATTTCCACCATTAGGGCTTCCAGATCTGGAACTTTATTGGATAAGCTTTGAGCATTTGTGCTCATTGCTTTCCAGCATTTAACTGGCTTACATGTGTTTTGCATTGATTTTGTTCTGTCTACTTCTTCCCACTTGTTTTTGATGTGTGGTTTAAAAGTGTGTCTGTTTCTGATGTTGTTCTGCTTTTGCAGGGAGTGACATCCAGAACTTGACCTTCCCCATCCGTCACCCCCTTTTTCTAGTTTAAATGCATATCCACATACTGGCTGAATTTTTCACTTAGGATTCTTCTCCCTGCGAAAGAGAGATGTAGTTCATCAGCACAGTATAGTCTCTTGTTGGTCCATCTGTTTCCCTAGTCACCTATAAATCTGAATCCTTCCTCTTTGCACCAGGTTTGGAGCCATGCGTTAAAGCTGTTTATGCGATTTAGCCTTTCTGCCCCTTACCATGAACAGGTAGAACTTCTGAGAATGCTATAGTGTTAACAATGGGCTTTAGTTTCTCCCCCAGAGTTTGAAAGTCCCTTTGAACTGTAGTGGCACTGTTTCTAGCCAGGTCATTTGTACCCAAGTGGATGATAACATCAGTTTTGGAGTGCTCACTTTCAGAGCTAAGTACATCAACAATTTGGTTTGTATTCTTGCTTGATGAAGAGCCTGGGAGGCATTTGACTAACTTCCCTCCTTTGAACTGTGTTTCCAAGTTGGTGCCTCTGATGATGGAATCACCAAGTAGTAGTAGTTTTTTGTTCCTTGAGTCTTTCTTCATAATTGGTGCTTTATCAGGAGATTGGGCATTGACTATCTTATTTAAGGGCCCTTGAGCTTCCCTGGCTTGGATATCCTCATTAACCAAAGCAGAGAAGGCACTATGCAGTGATATCTCTTGATGTACAGGGTGTTGCTGCATTATCAGACATAGTCTACCAGAGCCCACTGTGATCCATTTCTTCCTGGGATATTTGAGTCTCTGTGGGAGGGAGAAATTTTCCTTACCGTTAATTTCCTTTCCTGGAATCCTGCTAGACCAGTCCAGACAAACGGGTTGTGTTCCCCTTCCAGCAGATGTTGGAGACAGAAAAAGATTTCCAGGACCCTGATTGGCTGGCCACTGGCAGATAGTAACATACCCACAGGGGATCTTCTCAGTATAGTCTGTATAGCTAAGATAAGGAAACCAAGACCAAACATACCCGGCCAACAGGACCAGAAAGGCTGGCCAATATACATGAAAAACTTGCGCGGAAAAAAAGAGGGACCGACCCTCAGACCTCCCTGCATAATAAATTCCTTGGAGGATGTCCAAGAAGGTCGGCGTATTACCTCCAGAACTGCAACCGACAACCGGGTGGGAACTGGACTGGTCTAGCAGGATTCCAGGAAAGGAAATTAACGGTAAGGAAAATTTCTCCTTCCATTTCATCCTGCTAGACCAGTCCAGACAAACGGGAAGTACCCAAGCTAATGACCTCCCGGGTGGGAAGCGAGAGCCGCAGAAAGCGCCCCAGTGCCAATCTGACTGTCTTCACGCGCCTGGACATCTAGGTGGTAATGTCGCACAAACGTTGACAAGGACGCCCAGGTCGCCGCTTGACAAATATCTACCGGATCAACGTGAGAGTGTTCAGCCCAGGAAGCCGCCTGAGCCCTAGTAGAGTGCGCGTGAAGAACCACCGGTACCGGCTTGCCTTGTCCAATATAAGCTGCCTCAATGGCTTGCCGGAGCCACCGGGAAATCGTCGACTTAGAGGCCGTGAGACCCTTCCGAGGCCCCGCAAAGAGAACAAAGAGATGATCAGATGCACGAAAGGAATTAGTAACCTTCAAATAGCGACGAAGAATCCTGATGAGATCCAAGGTTCGGAGGTCTTTATGCCTCCCCGCGCATTGTTCCTTGGAAAAAGTGGGAAGAAATAGCGGCTGATTAAGATGAAAGGACGTAAGGACCTTTGGTAAAAAAGACGGCACCGGCCTAATCGACACACCCTCCGACGAAAAGGAGAGAAAGGGGTCCCGACAGGAGAGAGCTTGTAATTCCGAAATCCGATGAGCTGAAGTAATTGCTACCAGAAAACGGTCTTGAGCGTAAGATTCCGCAAAGAAGCCTCTTTGATGGGCTCAAAAGGATGAACCACAAGAGCCTTTAAGACTAAGGACAAATCCCAAGGAGGCACTAATGCCCGCAAAGGTGGACATAACACCTTTACTCCCTTGAGAAAACGGGCTACATCGGAGTGCGACGCCAACAAACAGCCCCACACCAGTCCACGGAAACAGGTTAAGGCAGATACCTGCACTCGCAGCGTACCCAGGGCCAAACCCTTCCCGAATCTGTCCTGTAGAAATGCTATGATATCTGGAACCGCTGCGCGCCAGGGGGAAAGCTGATGGGACGAACACCAGGATTCGAAAACATGCCACACCCGCGCATAAGCAAGGGACATGGAAGATTGATGAGCTTGGAGAAGGGTAGAGACAACTTCAGATGAATAGCCCTTGCGTGCTAGCTGGCGGCGTTCAAGAGCCAAGCCGTAAGCGAGTAGGGATCCGCGTTTTCCATGAACACTGGACCCTGACGAAGGAGGGGGGTAGTCGAGGTCAAGGGTAGCGGAAGCTCCCGAGATAAGCGGACCAGATCCGCGTACCATGGTCGTCGAGCCCAATTCGGCGCTACTAGAATTACCGGACCCCTGTGATCCATGATGCGATGGAGAACTTTGCCGATCATGGCCCAAGGAGGGAATACGTATAGAAGAACGTGAGCCGGCCAAGGCTGAGCTAACGCATCTATTCCGTGGGAGCCGTGGTCTCTCCAGCGACTGAAATAGACGGGTACCTTGGCATTTTTTCCCGAGGCCATGAGGTCCATCGCCGGCAACCCCCATTGGTGCATAATGTCCTGAAAGGCCTCTGGAACCAGTTCCCATTCCCCCGGATCGAGGGTGTGTCGACTGAGAAAGTCGGCCATGACATTGTCAATCCCGGCGATATGCTGCGCCGAAATGGCTAACAAATGTTTCTCCGCCCACGGAAACAGGCGATCCATCTCCCTCGATACTCCCGGACACTTTGTTCCGCCTTGGCGATTGAGGTATGACACCGTGGTGGCAATGTCGGAAAGGACGCGAACCGCTTGATTCCGGAGCACGTGCAGAAAGCTCAGCAAGGCGAGGCGAACAGCTCGAGCCTCCAGCTGATTGATGGTCCAACTCGCCTCGAGAGGCGTCCAGGAACCTTGTGCTGTGTGAGTCAGACAGTGAGCTCCCCAACCAGAGAGGCTGGCGTCCGTCGTCACCAACACCCAGCGCGGAGCGTCCAGAGGGACTCCCCGAAGAAGATTGTGTGGCGAGAGCCACCATTGAAGATTGTCCCTGAGGTCCGGGATGAGCAGGAGACGGAGTTGGTAATCCTCCGACACCGGGGACCAGCGGGAAAGAAGCGCTCTCTGCAGACAATGCATATGAGCCCTCGCCCAGGGTACCAGATCGATGGTAGCTGCCATCGTCCCCAGAAGCTGTAAATAGTCCCATGCTCGAGGAGAGGACTGAAGCAGAAACAGGTGAAGCTGAGCTGACAACTTGAGGAAGCGAGCCCTCGTCAGAAACACTCGACCTTGAGCTGTGTCGAATGTGGCCCCGAGGAAGTCGATTTGCTGAGATGGATGCAGACAACTTTTGGGACGATTGATAACCCAACCCAGATTCTCTAGGAAGGAAACGACCTTTACTACCATGCTGCAGGCCTCCGGAACGGAATCGGCCCGAATAAGCCAGTCGTCCAAGTAGGGATGTACTCTTATGCCCTGCTGTCGTAGAGCCGCGGCTACTACTACCATCACCTTTGAAAAAGTCCGCGGAGCTGACGCCAGGCCGAAGAACATTGCTTGAAATTGAAAATGTCAGCCAAGCACCGTGAAGCGTAGAAAGCGTTGATGCTCCGGCCGAACGGGAATGTGAAAATAAGCTTCGGCAAGATCCAGAGAAGCAAGGAATTCTCTCTTGCGGACTGCCTGAATAACCGACCGGAGTGTCTCCATTCTGAAGTGAGGCACATGGAGACTGCGGTTGACCCCTTTGATATCTAGGATTGGGCGAAAGGAACCATCTTTCTTGGGCACCACGAAATATATAGAATAACGACCCAATCCCCGCTCTGGAGCTGGGACGGGATGAATGGCATTGAGCAGGAGAAGCCGTCGCAAAGTTGTTTGGATGGCCCTTCTTTTTGTGGACGCCCCTGCCGGGGAGAGAAGGAAGGCATCGGGAATAGGCTGGCAATAGTCGAGAGACAGCCCGCAGGTCACAACATTGAGAACCCTTTGATCTGAGGTGATTGCTGCCCACTGACGAGAAAAAAGGGCCAACCGCCCTCCTACTGGAGGGAGGAACTCGAGTGGGCTGCTCGTCCCGTCAGCGGGAAGAACAGGCGGAACGGGAAACTTCCCTGTCCCAGAGTAGGAGTCAGCGCCCTTGCATGCCCCGCGAAAGGACTGACCCCACTGCTGTCCCCGGCTGAAGTGAAACGAAGTAGCCGGCGGCTTGTAAGACCGAAACCTGCGAGAGTCGCCAGACCGAGAATACCGCCGAGAGCCTTGAGAAGAGGTTCGAAAGGAGCGCCGCTGAGCATCCCTCTGGCGATCCTCAGGCAACCGTTGCGGTTTGACCTCACCAAGATCTTTTACCAACTTGTCCAGGTCTTCACCAAACAAAAACCTCCCCTTAAAGGGAAGTTTGGAGAGCCTGGACTTAGAATCAACGTCCGCCGCCCACTGACGCAACCAAAGCCATCTCCGTGCCACTGTAATGAATGCAATGGAACGAGCAGAGAGACGCAACAAGTCATAGAAGGAATCGGCGAGAAAGGCAGTGGCAGATTCCAAACGAGCCATGGCGGGATCTTCTGGCAGCCTTTGAATCCAGCGTAACAATGCTCGGGCCACCAAAGCTCCACAGACCGTTGCCTGTAATGCCATAGTGGAGGATGAAAAGGCCATCTTTAGAAGATCTTCAACTTTGCGATCTTGCTGATCTTTGAGAGCTGCTCCGCCCTCAACTGGAATGGTGGTATGTTTAGTCACTCCTGAGACCAGGGCATCCACCTTCGGATAGGTAAGCCATCGGTCAATCTCAGACGGAGGCCAGAGATAGAGTTGCCCAAGGCGGCGTACCGTCCGGAGCGGGGAATCCGGAGTATCCCACTCCCGAGACACCATTTGCTGCATCTCTGCCGGGAAGGGAAACGCCTTGGAAGGCTGCCGAATACCTTGCAAGATCAGGTCCGGTTGAGACTGCGACGGAGTCGCGTCAGAGGTTGGAGGATCTGAGAGCCGCAGTGCCTCAACCACTTGCTCGATTAAGGGTGTCAATTGCGGAAGAGACGGATATCCCGAGAATCATCCGCTGTCGCCATGGCAGTATCCAAATGAGAATATTCGCCATCCTCCCGCTCGGAACCTGAGAGGCTGTCATCCGCTGAGGACCCACTAACATCCATGTCCACAGTCCCGTCTGGCAAGGAACCCGTAATCTTTTTAGAGGGACACCCGGACTTGTGGGTGGAGCTCTTATGCGTGCGCTTGCGAGAGACCGGCGCTTCAGAAGCAGTACCCGCAGGAAGCCCCTGCTTGGATCCCAAAACCAGGGATTCTGAGTGCCAGACAGACCAAGCTTGGCGAAAAAGCGCCAAAAACTGGGCCTCTGAGGGTGAGTGATAGTCCTGTTGCAGGCCCGTGGCCTGAGGGACTACGAGCGGAACAGTTTGAGAAGCTAGAATGGGCAGGGCGCCAGGACTAGAAGCTGAGAGACTCGGGGGAACATCTAGAGAATTAGAGGACTCCCCGGGATGAGCAAGGCAGGCAGAGCACATGTTATCCGCCAGCTCCTTGTGCTTCTTGTTGCAGCCCAGGCAGCGCTGCCCCGTAGCAGGCATGATCACCGTCAGAGGAGTTGCGCCTTCTGGTTTATTTTTTTTTTTTTAAAACAATGCCCACATGCGCAAAAGGACACCCGAAGGCAACGAACAATAAAAATTAGCGCAAGAAGCCAGGCGCCGCAAATGGATACCGGACGCACGACCACGCGGCCGTGAAAATGGCCGCCGGCCCAAAAGCGCGCGAAAACGCAGAGTTGACAGAAACTGGGAAGACAGCAAAATAATAAATGCAGCGATCCGGCTTTACCGTGAGAGGCAGTCAGGGAGACCCGAAGGCGTATACTACGGCCGTCGCTCCCGAGGGCTTCAAAAAGAATTTTGCCCTGCTCAGCTGCCGCTGAGGCGGGTAAAATCAGAGAGGCTGTCACTTACAGTTCTGAAGAGCCGAACACCTCTGAACAGATCCCCCGAGCATAGTAGACGTCAACCCCGCTCACTAACCCGCTTGGCTAGGGCTGGGGTCCTCCGGGGGGGGGGGGGGGGAGGCAGGGCTGCACTGATCCAAATCAGGAGCTCCTGTGAAACCCCCGATGTGACCACTGACTGGGAAAATCCAAGGCAACACCTCGTGTGAAGCCTGGATACCTCCAGAGGGCAAGGAATCCAGAGAAAAAAACAGCAAACAAATGAAAAGAATAAATTAGAGCAAACAAAGCAAATTAAATTAAACGTGAGGAGAGAAGCCAGACACTCCTTCATCTGCTGGAGACAGAAAATACTGAGGAGATCCCCTGTGGGTATGTTACTATCTGCCAGTGGCCAGCCAATCAGGGCCCTGGAAATCTTTTTCTGTCTCCAACATCTGCTGGAAGGGGAACACAACCCGTTTGTCTGGACTGGTCTAGCAGGATGAAATGGAATGGCGGGGGGACTTTGCTTGGTTTGTATCCTAAAAGAGGTGCATTTCATTGCAGCTACTTCTTCCCTTAATAGAGTCAATTCATTTTGTATGGCTGCCAACTTGAGGCATATAGGGCAAGCTCTTAGGTTCCAGATGATTTGTCTCAGAATGAAGGCACCACAATTATTGCACTGAATACAAGACATGTGTGGTCGAATTAAGAGGATAGATGTCAATGTATATGACCGCTATATAAGCAATGCAGCCCAGGGGTGGGTGGGGCGAGGGGTGGGGGGTGGGAACCTAAGTGTCCTTGGCCAGCAGGCCTTACCTGAACCAAGGGCACCTTTAGATTTCTGATTGGAGGGCTACCCAAGGAATGCAAGCAGATTATTCCCAGAAGTGAATGTAAAATCAGCAGTTAACTTAGCTACACAAACCACCAGGATAGTTAAACCCAATTAAATATTATATATCAGCTACACAACCAACAGGATAGGTAAGAAAATAGGTAAGAGATACCAAGCTGCAAGCTTATTAAAAGATGCAAAGCTATAAGCTTATCTGTTTGTATGAGAAGCTGTGGAGCCCAGATTCAACCAGGCGTCTGCAGGATACAAAGCTATAAGCTTACCTGAAGCTGTGGAGCTCTATAATGATTAGGATAAAAGAAAGTAGACAGAAGTAGTTTGTAGAAATACTTACTTACAGAAAGGTTGGTGGACAACTGGTGCAACCCTTGGTGATGTTATTGGAAGGAAAGCAGTATCAGAGTAAAGAAAGCATGAAACAAGCACAGAGGATTTCTCAAGATATGGAAGGTATTATAAATCTGAACAGGAGCTGAACATGACAGCCTGGATAAGCTCCATGATCTTTATCTGTCATAAGGCCCTATGTTTCTCTATTTCTATTAACCCTTTCCACTTGGCAGTTCTGTCCCACCCCATGGGACATTTAAATTTTCCAATTCTGATTGTCTATCCCACCTTGTGGGACATATGAACAACATGACAGGTTACTGCAGAATGTGTATGTCATATTGGTTGCAATTTGGCCAGTTTCTTGTTAAAATTTATTCTGATCTGGCATGAGTGACATAGAAAAAATATCCAAATGGAAAGGGTTAAAATACACAGTACTTGGTTTCAAAAACTGTCCACACATTCCTGGGACAGTGGAGGGAGAGAGTGAGGTAGTATTATCCCAGTGCTTCCTAGAAAACATGGAGCCAGATATTGAGTTATGATGGATATGTGCCGCTGTGGCGCATAGCCATGCATGCCGACCCTTAACCCCAGATATTACATGCCGGGGTCATATGTGGCCCCAGCATTCAGGACCATACTTAGCCCTGTGCGAGCGATGCAGCTGCACAGGTCGCAAAGACTTGGGGGGGGGGGCGCATTTCAGCTGCCTGCTGTTGCCCTGCCGCCGCCACTTTTTCTTTTCTCAGCGGCGGCAGGGTAACAGCAGACAACTGAAATGCACCCCTTAAGCCTTTTCACGGCACTTTAAGCAGGTCTGGTCCCTCCTTCCTATGACACGACGTCAGAGCAGAGAGGGACAGATCTGCTTAAAGTGCTGACGACTTGCACATCGGGCACACACCCTCTCCTCCATCTCCATCCAGCTGCTTTCTGCTTTTCCCCTGCTGCTATAGAGAAAACAGAGGGCGACAGCAGCAGGGCAAGAGCAGGCAGTGGCTGGACGGTATAGGGAGAAGGGGGGCGCGCGCCCAATGTGCAAGTTGCACAGGGCACAATTCTAGTTTGCTACGGCCCTGCCGGCTTTGAATATCCGGGTTTACCACACAGCCTCCCAGATGCAGTAGATAACTGGGCAGCGCAATATTGCATGCTGCCCTGTTAGCTGCTGTGACTAAAAGATAGGCGAGCTTTTGCCTCGCCTATCTTTTAGCTGCAGGTCGCTAACCAAGCAGCATTCAATAGTGCCGCTTCCCGGTTATCTACTGTCGCCACCTCTGTTCCTCCCCAGAACGCCCGGAAGCGGTTAGCATCGGGGCATGTAAGGGAGAAGATTGGGGATATTCTGCGGCACTAACCACGTTAGTGCTGTTGAATATCTCAATTAGAGTCATTTACATGGTTTACAGGGCTATAAATCTTGTAAATACCTTTCAAATATGAGGCCCATGGAGTCTTCTATCTGCCTCCAGGGATATTTCATTTCCTCTGTCTATTTACTCAAAGACGGGTATCAGGTGACAGATAGCCTGGTTATATCCCTAACCTTTAGGATCTGGATTGATTCTCTGAGAATTCAAAAGGCACTATGTGCTGGGATACCAGGAATGTCTTCACAGCATTTGGAGGACAAGGAGGCCATATTGCTTTTTGGATCTTGGTGCAGATCCATGCATTCTGATACCAAAATGTTATATTTATTTAGTCTTAAGTTTTATCTTAATGTAAAGTATTATAGAAAGATAGAAACTTGACAGCAGAAATGACCTATCTAGTCTGTATTTCCATATCAACTACAAAGGTCCCCTTTTTAACTTTAGAGATTCTCTGTGTTTGTCTCATCCTGTTTTGAATTCAGATACTGTCCTTGTCTCTACCACCTGCACTGGGAGACAATTCCATGCATCAACAACTTTTTCCGTAAAGAAATATTTCCGCATATTCCTTCCAAGTCTATCCTCTTTCATCCTCATCCTATCTCCCCTCTTAGAAGAGCTTGCTTTCAACTGAAAGAGACTCTCCTCCTGTGCATGTGTGTCATGGAGGTATTTAAACATCTCTATCATATCTCCTCTATCCCGCCTTTCCTCTAAAGTATGCATATTAAGATCTTTAAGTCTGTCCTCATATGCTTTATAACAAAGACCACTAACCATTTTAGTAGCCACTCTCAGCACCAACTCCAACATGTTTATATCTTTTTGAAGGTGTAGTTTCCAGAATTGCACACAATATTCCAAATGAGGTCACACCAGAGACTTATACAGTGGCACTATCAGCTCCTTTTTTCTGCTGGCCATTCCTCTCCCTATGTCCCCAAACATTGTTCTGGCTTTAGCCATTACCTTTTCTACCTGTTTAGCTACTTTAAGATAAATCAGACACAATCACACCCAGGTTCTGGTTCTTCTTTTGTGGACAGAAGTACTTCACCCCATACACTGCACCGCTCCTTTGGAGCTTTGCAGTCCAAATGCATGACCCTTCATTTTTTAGCATTAAATTGCAGCTGCCAAACTCTAGACTATTCTTCAAGCTTAGCTAGATCCCTCCTCTTGGTATCTACTCCTTCCTGGGTGTCTACTCTATTACAGATTTTGGTATCATCCGCAAACAGGCAAACCTTCTGCAATATCACTAACAAAGATGTTAAAAAGAATCAGACCAAGGTCAGATCCCTGCGGCACATTACTGGTAATCTCCTTCTCCTCAGAGTGAGCTCCATTTACCTGTACCCGTCACCGCCTCCCACGCAATTTGTAACCCAATAAGTAGGGTCCATCCCTAGGGTTCTCAGTTTGTTTATAAGTCACCTGTGTGGAATGATGTCAAAGGCTTTATTGAAATCTAAATACACCACATCTAGGGAGCTCCCTCAAACCAACTTCCTGGTCACCCATTCAAAGAAATCAGTTCGATTTGTCTGACAAGACCTGCCTCTGGTAAACTCATGCTGCTTCGGATCCCTCAATCTATTGGACTCCAGAAACCTCACTATTCTCTCTTTTAGCAGCGTTTCCAATAATTTACTCCCCACAGAGGTTAGACTAACTGGCCTGTAGTTTTCAACCTCATCCCTACTTCTGCTTTTGTTTACCAATTTTGTTTTTAATTTTGTTTGTTTGTAAAGAGTAAGATTAGCTGATAGCCTGAATACCGAACTGGAAGAATGCATGGAATCTTAACTTTACCTGAACCATGAATATTTGTACTTTCTAAAGGTGTGCACTTACCAAGTAATTAGTGTCAATACCAATGCATGGTAAGTTCACCTGCCAGTGCCATCAGGAACATGCCCAGCATGTTACTAGCAGTTAGTGCAAAAACATGAACCCCAACATGCAGCATGATTCATGCGGGTGCACCTAATGGCACCCAGAGAAGTATTATTATGTACACTTGTCCTAACTGCCACATTGCCACTGAGCACGTGGTAATTTTCCTTGTGCTTTCAGCAATGTCCTTTCCATGCCCACTCTCAGTCCCTACCCAGCTGATGGCTAACTACCATGCGTTTTAGTGGCTGGTAGCTGGCAAGCATGCACATTAGCATTCACCGCTGCCAACTACCACACACTAAAATGCATGTTAACCAGTTAGCAGCATTTAATACAAGGGGATCTTTATTATGATCTCTCCAGAATAAAAGAGAAAGATTTAAATATTATCTGCATGCACAAATCCAGAGTTAAGAATAAGGGTTCAAAAGGGAAGAATGTAGAACAAGAACAATAAGAAACCCAGGATTGATCCTAGGGGAACCATGAGAGGGAGAGAAAAAGAAAGAGGGTCATGAGAGGTGAAGGAGAAAAGATAATAGTTCTGTAAGACTTTAATTAGAGGTAGAGAGAGAAGGATAAGGCAGATGCAATTTTGTGAAACCTTAAGAACAGAGAATAAAAAGGTGACACCATGTAGAAGGCCGCAAGAGATCTCAGAAAATCAATACAGAGATAAGACCACCAGTATGCTTAGCATAATAAAGACCTCCATAGCAGCAATAAGTATTGCTTTTGTGAAGTATCATGTACAAACAGCTGACAGACTGGAAACCAGAAGAAAGAAAAATGCCATAGGTCTGACAACAGGTAAGTTGACTAAAAATGAAAAATATGAGATAGGAACAGAAGAACTAATTTATTATAGCCTTATTTACTAATAGCTGTGTTAGCTATGAGAATTAGCACATCGTAACAGCACAGAAGGCAGAATGTAATGGACAGGAACTATGCCTTATATTTAACACAGAAGTCATTATTGCACATTACAGGGGTCATTTTATAAAGACATCTGTGTCTATATAAAATAGACTAGACCTAGACACCAACTTGTCCTTCACACATATATGTCCTGTTATAAAACTGTCCTCCACTCAGAGTGCTGGTGTCCAGGGGCACCCGCTGCTACCACTGCCACCCCTCTCCGGGGCCTACAAAAGTTGCAATGGTTTTCAAACCATAATGCAGAGTTTACCTAAAGTCTCCAGCGCTACATCACGGTTCCTGAATCTATCGCTTCTGTCCCTCTTCGACACAACTTCAATTTTTTCCAGAGGAGTGGTAGTGGCGGCAATAGATTGGGGGGGGGAGCAGAAGGATGGAAGGCCTGCCTAAAGCACCTCTAATCCTTGCACAGGCCCTGCCTTTACCTGCTAGTGTGCAAGAAAACACAAAACAACTATTGCCACTCAACTGCTATAGCTAACTGTGTCATGTTAACAAAATTTTCTTTGTTAACTGCATGGCAAAATGCTGTGAATGTTCCAAACCGTTAGCACACAAGTTTTGCAGTTACCATCGGATGGGCTTGACCACATGCGGTAACAGCAAGCCATTATTGGAGCTTAGTAAATGAAGTCTAACTTTTTGCATGACCATTTTGCAAGCCAGTTTTAAATGCATTTCAAAATAGCTGAAAATAATGTATTTTTTAGTCTAAAACTCAGAGTTAGTATTTATTTATTATTAACATTTAGCTCATGTCTTTCCAGGAGAAGATCACAGTGAGTTACATTCAGGTCCCCAAAAGGCTCACATTCTAAGTTTGCACTGTACAAGACAACAGCGCCCACTTCCAGAAGCACATACGTCAGGAAAGTGACTCTTTATACTGGTAAAGGTATAATGAGAATAATTCATACTATAGTAATACTGATATTGCATTATTTATTTAACAGGTTTTTTTATACCACTTTATCATTTCAATCAAAGCGGTTTACATTGTAACTTAAACTTGGTAATGTACATTAAACAGAGAGATTGATAACTTGGATTTTTCTGAGCAATGGAGGGTTAAGTGACTTGCCCAAGGCCACAAGGAGTGCTACTGGGAATAAAACCCTGGTCTCTTGGTTCACAAGCCAGTGCTCTAACCATTAGGCTACCCATCCACTCATTAGCAATGATGGGAAGGATCTGGTGCACAAATTCACATTAATGTCATTTGTTAGTTTCATGCTGACTCTCTTAGCTGCTCTTTTTAAACATAGAAACATAGAAACATGATGACAGAAAAAGACCACATGGCCTATCTAGTCTGTCCTTCCATATCAACAACTACAACAGTCCACTTATAGAAACATAGAAACATGATGACAGAAAAAGACCACATGGCCTATCTAGTCTGTCCTTCCATATCAACAACTACAACAGTCCACTTATAGAAACACAGAAACATGATGACAGAAAAAGACCACATGACTTGGATGCAATTATGTTTATTCTCCCAAAATAACAAGCTCGATATTCTTTTGGGATGGCTATATGCTGCTATGGTGCATAGCCGTCGCCGTCAAACTTTATTTATTTTATTTATTTAGAAGGATTTAGTATACCGCCTTATCGTTAAATCAAGGCGGTGTGGCACATCAATCAAAATCAATAATAAAGTGTGGTTTGTAGCATGCAGTGTGAGAACTGAGAAGTGTAGTGTGTGGGGCAGTGCGTTAGATTATATCGGTGAACTATTTACATAATGAGCTATATACATATATACAAAATGGGGCTGTTTGAGAGGCGTGCTAGGATTGAGATTCTGTAATGTCTTGGAGGTAGGATCGTGATCCTGTAATGTCTTGAGGTAGAAAATTTATGTGAGGTCCTTGAAATGTACTGTAAATAGATCAGTCTTAAGAAGTTTTCTGAAGTCCTTGAGGTTCTTGGTTGATCTTATGTGGTCTGGGAGAGAGTTCCATATAGCGGGTGCTGCCAGGGAGAGTGCCCTCCTTGATGTGGCCAGCCTTGTTTTAGCAAATTCTTTTGGTGTTCTGATGGTGTCTGAGGCTCCTTTTCTTCTTGGTCTCCTGTTGTCATCGGTTTTTATGAGAGGATGTAGGCTGTCTGCTGATAGGTTGTGTATTATTTTAAATATGTGTAGAAGTACTTTGAATTGGATTCTGGAGCTGATTGGGAGCCAGTGTAGGTGGTACAGTATGGGGGTGATGTGATTGTGAATTGTGTGATCAGTATGGGGGTGATGTGATCATGAATTGTGTGATCTGTTGTGAGTCGTGCGGCTGTGTTTTGTGCTAGCTGTAGGGGTTTTATTGTCTTTTTAGGTAGTCCTTGGTAGATGTGACTACAATAGTCTAGGGTTGGAGTGATGATGGCTTGACAGACTGTTCGGAAGTGTTCATGGGTGAGGATGGGTTTGAGCCTTCTGACTGTCCTCATTTTGATGTAAGCGCTCTTTGTTATTTTTGCAATGTGGGACTGGAGGTTGAGGTCCTTGTCGAGCGTTACTCCCAGGTATTTTATTTCTTGTCTTACCGGTATGATGGTGTTGTTTAGGTTGATGGTGGCCGATGGTGAGAATGTCCAGTTTCTTGTGATGAATAGTGCTTCGGTTTTGTTGTAATTTATTGATAGGTTATTTTCTTGCAGCCAGGTTGCCATTGGTTGGAAGCAGTTGGCTATGTTGGAGTAGTCTGGGTTGTCCAGTTTGATTGGTGTGTATATCATTATGTCATCTGCGTATATGGTGTATTGAATCTTGTGGTCCTTGATGATGGTGCATATGGGTTGTACATAGATGTTAAATAGCAGGGCGGAGAGAGCTGAGCCTTGTGGGACTCCTTGAGTGGCTCTGAACGGTTGAGAGGTCTTTGTTCCACACTTGACTTGTAGTTGTCTGTTGGTGAGGTAAGATGTAAACCAGCTCAGAGTAGTACTTTGTAGGCCTGCCTCCTGTAGTCTGTTTAGTAGGGTTGTGTGGCAGACAGTGTCGAAAGCTGAGGAGATATCTAGGAATATCATGATGATGCCCATTCTGGTGTTGTCGATTGTCCTCAAAAGGCCATCGAATAGCTGGATCAGTATGGTTTCATCCCCATGTCTGGGTCGAAAACCGTGTTGATTGGGGTCCAGTGGATTGTAGATGTCGATGTGTTGTTGGAGCTGGTGTTGGACTGTTTTCTCGATGATCTTGGACAGGAATGGTAAGCTTGATATGGGTCTGTAGGCGGCTGGGTCATTTTTAGCCAGGGTGGTTTTCTTGGGGATTGGATATATTGTGGCTAGCTTCAGGGAGTTTGGCATTATTCCCTTGGAGAGGGAGTTATCTACTATTTTCCGTACGACTGGTGTTAGTTCCTTTTTCGTTGCTTTGATCCAGGCTACTGGGCAGGGATCTGTAGGGGCGGTGCTGGTGTTGAGGTCAGTGATGATCTTGGAGAGTTGTTCATTCGATGGCATGTCGAATGTGCCCCAGCTCCATTCAGGTTCGGATGTCATGTATTTCACTAACGCGCTGTTGTTCTTGGGTGTTGCAGTGAATTTGTTCTTGAGGTGGTCAGCGAAGATCTGTGGGTCTATTTGTTGTTCGTTTCTGTTGGAGGGTTCCTTGGTGAGGTTCTTTACGATTTCGTAGAGTTCACGGAGTTTGTTAGTGGACTTCATGATAAGGTTAGTATGGTATTCTTTCTTCTGCTGGTTGATGAGGTTGTTCTATTCCTTTTGTTTTGTCTGGTATTGTTCCTGTAGGGATGTTGATTTGTTGCATCTCCATCGGCGTTCAAGTCGTCTTAGTGCTCTCTTTGCTATTCATATATCCTTGGAGTACCATGGAGTGGAGCAGGGTTTTGTGCTGTGTGATTGTTGTGTTCTGCGGGTGGGTGGTCCGGCGGCAGATGAAATGATGTCATTCCATTTGGAGATTTGCTCATCTATGTCCATTGTTTCGGCATTGAGGAGTAGTTGAGTGTCTTGTGTGAACTGTTCCTTGTTGAAGCTTTTGAATCTCCTGGTTGAGGGTGGGTCATTGTTTTGCCTTTTTGAGTCTGTTACTTGTAGTTTAATCTTTATTAGGTGGTGGTCTGACCAGGGTACCGGTGTGATGTATGGCCCTGAGATGAGGCTTCCTTCCTTTAACCCCATATATTCAATGCTGGGGTCATATGTAGCCTTGGCGTTGAATATCTGGGTTCACCACAGTCCACAAGCCCGCAGAAGCTAACTGGGCATCAACGACATTGAGCTGCTGCTTAGTTAGCTCCCACTGGTAAAGATAGGCCAGCTTTTGCTACACCTATCTTTTATCCAAGGGTGCTAACTGGGCAGCAGTGCAATATCGCCGCTGCCCATTTAGCGACTGGAGCTGCCCCCGGAATGCCCCAGAACGCCCACGGAATGCCCCAATGCTAAGCAGTTAGCTTCGGCGCATGTAGCGGCATTAATCAGGGACATTCAGTAACACAGTTAGTGCGGCTGAATATCCTGTTCAATTGCATTTACATGGCTTACGGGTCTGTAAGCCATTTAAATGTTGTTGAATATTGGGCCCAACATAAAATATTAAAACTAGCTTATTCAGGAGTGAAAGTTCTTTGGGTCATGTTTATAAAACTGCACTAGCTACCAGGATGCTCTTAAGGTGGCTTTGAAGAGGAGTCTGGATTGGTGGGGAAAGTTGATGAGGGGGAAAGGATTGTGGGGGTAGGGGTTGATCGTGGTGTTGGGGTCTTGATCGAGGGCTGGGATGGGTCTTGGGGTGGACACTAGCTGCAGTCCCTTGTCTCTTTGCTGTAGGTTTTCTCTGGGCCTGCGTTGCAAGGGCCATGCGGTAAGTACCTGTCCTGTGGATGCAATGAAGGGAAGATGCTGGGTATACCCCTGCATTTACCACACAGGTTTTGCAGCAACTGCACTGACATTTTTTCACCTGCCATGTGGTAGGTGTAAACACTTACCACAGTTTAGTAAACATGCTTTTCATGCTCCTTATATTACATTTAAGCCACATTAAAGATGACATTTAATTCATATTGAGCCTGATTCAGAAAAGGGCATGTCCGGGCCATCCAGATGGCCCCAAGCAGGACCTGATTCTGTAACATGGGAACAAAATGCTCTCGTGGCATACAGAATCGGGCCCCGAGATGGCCCAATGTGTCCCTGCAGACCAGTGGGGACGTCCGGGCCCTGAGATGGCCCAGCATGTCCCTGCAAACCTGCGGGGACGTCCTCCCTACAGACCCCCTGACTCCCATGGTACCAACCCTCTGTTTCCCCACCGCCTGACCCAAAGCTGGACAGCCGGGGCAAGGATTGGATGGCAGAGACCTACTTGCCCCCTGTTCCAGCCTCAATCTCCTGGTTGAAGCTGCTTATTCCACCTTCAACATTAGTCCGACCCCGCAGGACGTACAGGACCGTGACCTGAATTCGCTCTGTACATCTGCTGCCTCGGCCTGCCCCCACTCCACCCTAACTCCACCCCTTCTGGCTCTCCCCATACTGCTGCTCATGACATGCAGGGAGAGTTGAAGGGAGAATACGGGCATGAGGGCTTGTGGGGCTACACATCCTGCTGGGACGTGCAGCCCCGCAAGTTGCCTTTCAGAATCGGGCCCATTGTGTGTACAGACTCTTTAGTAACTGTTGGGGCTGTTCTCATCATTTCTGGGAAGGCTGCTGTACAGTTACTGCAGAGCAAAGTTTTCTATCACATGTTAATGGCAGATAATTTACAATGTAGTTAGCTACCGCCGTTCATGACAAATCACAGAACCATGCAACTTTGCTGTGTTAGCAGTTAATGCATGATAACGGCCTCTGTGTGAACTGAAAGATGAAATCACCACCCATCCCCTGCCTCAAAATGGATTTTTCCCCTTTAGCTATGTAATGCAGAAGTTAGCACACACTAACAGTTAACATACTACCATGCTGTAAGAGTGCAGTAATTCCCACATCAAACAGTTAGCACAGCTATAATTTGATGGTTATTTGTAGACAAAAATGTAAAATGAACTGTGGGTTTATCATAAAAGACTATAGAAAATTTTATTGAAAATATTTTCAAAGGAGACTATCTTACCACAAGCCGCTGTTTCATCTGATCTGTCACCACAATCATCTTCTTGATCACACAGCCAGGAGCTTGGAATACAGCGCCCATTTCCACAAGAAAACTGATAAGTTTGGCAGGTCCTTGCTGCAATTTAATTTGGATATACATAAAAGCTGTGAATTGCATGTTCACTAGCTAGCTAGAGAGAGAGACATTTAAGCTTATTAAAGGTGTCACATAGCAGTGAATATCATTTATTTATTTAACTATTTCTTTTATACCGCCCCTTCCAGAGATCAAGGGCGGTTTACATATAACAGATTAACAGTCTTGTACACATTTGTATACATTTTACATAGAACAATAGAAATTAACTATTTACATTGAACAATGAATTTAAACTTTGTAGGTATTAATGCAAAACAAAACATCAAACTTTTTACAAATGTATATTTACAGCGTGTGGTGTGTGTGGTGTATGGGGTAGATATTGGTGTAGGTGCTGGAATTTAATTCCTTTTTTGTCGTCTTTAGGGCGTGTAAGGGGAGGGGGACAGGCTTTTGGTTACATTGTTGGGATTAAGAGAGTTTGTGCATATGTAACCACGTTTGTTGTGGAGCTGGCTTTGGGGGAGTAGGGGATTTCGAAGTGTTCAGTGAACAGGTAGGTCTTTAATTCTTTCCTGAATTGGATGAGGTCTCTTTTGGTGCGAAGTTCAATAGGGAGGTCGTTCCAGAGTGTAGGAGCAGTGAATGAGAATGCTCTGGAGCTAGTGGTATTCTTAGTTTTCCGGATGGCTTTTGGTATGATAAGGGAGTGGGCTGCGTTTTGTCTGAGGGCCCTTGTCGATGTTGGAGAGTGCAGTAATGTGGATAGGTGTGAGGGGGTTATGTCGTTTATGAGTTTATAGGTTGTTAGGATAATTTTATATTTAATTCGGCTGTTTATAGGGAGCCAGTGGAGTTCTAGCAGTATTGGGGTTACGTGGTCTGTTAGGCGAACTTTAGCAATTACTTTTGCACAGATGTTTTGAGCTCTTTGTAGAAGGTATGTGCTTTTTTGAGGAAGGCCTATTAGGAGACTATTGCAATAGTCGAAGTGAGGGGTGATCAGTGTACTTACTACGGATCTAAAGTCTTGTGTTTCGAGGAGTGGCCTTAGGTGCTGAATAGTTTTGAGTTTATAGAAAATGGTTTTTACTGTTTGTTTTATGTGTGGTAACATGGTGAGAGTGTGGTCTATTATTACTCCTAAGTATTTTACCTGTTTTCTAACAGGTATGGAGGTTTTGTTGATTGTGATTGTTTCCGGGTAAGTGTTCTCAGTCGTAGATGACCTTGTTACAAACATTGCCTCTGTTTTTTTGAGGTTGATGCTGAGGTGGTTAGATTCCATCCAGGAGGAGGTCTCAGCCATGCATTTGGATAGTGAGTCATATGTAGGGTTTTTAATGGTTATGGGGATAGCTAGCATGATGTCATCGGCATATATAAAATGGTTAATCCTGTGTTTTTTAAATATGTTTGTTATCGGTTGCAGGTACAAGTTAAATAGGAGGGCTGAAAGGGCTGATCCTTGGGGTATTCCCTGTCCTTGGGGGAATGTTTCTGATGCTTGTTGGTCAATTTGGACGCGTATTAATCTATGTGAGATGTAGGATTTGAACCAGTTAAGGACAGTCCCGCCTAATCCTAGGTTCTCTAATCTGTTGATCAGTGTCAAGTGATTGATGTTATCGAAGGCGGCAGAGATATCTATAAATAGGAGTAAGAAGCCTTGGTGTTTGTCATCTGTGCCCCTGATGAGGAAGTCCATTAGGGTGATTAGGAGGGTTTCTACTCCGTGGGATGGGCGGAAACCAAATTGGTGTGAGTCAAGTGGTTTGTGTTCATCTATGTGTTCTTGTAACTGAATTTAATTAGTTGTAGTATCATGATGAAGAGTGATACCTAAACACAGGGGAGGTCATTTTAAAAAGCCATTCCTACTCATATGTGGCCACATACAGTACATGGATAAATAACTCATATAAAATACTGACCAACATAAAAATATATACTTTGGCATGAAGTTGTGTGCTTGTTACTAGGTCTGGGTGAAGCATGGGTGGAGTTCGCACTTACACATGTAGATCATAAAATACCGTCATCTACACACGCTTATGTATGCAGTATACAGTACACATGATCATTCATAACTGCTCATGAACAGGTCTAATGATCGCACCTACATTCAAGGCATATCTTCTCAGCCACATATGATAGTACTTTATAAAGACAAGTAGACACCTATTTATCTTTATGAAATAGTGCCTAGCTAACTACCTTGCTTTGGCATCCTGGTAAAAAATTACCCTCAGACTGTCTAATTTAAGTGGAGAGTCTGCAACGCCCTGACACTTAGGGGTATGTATACTAAGGTGCCTTTAGCAGGCGTTATTGCAATTAATGCAGCATAGCCACTGCCACCATAAAGCCTTGTTAGCAATGTGTGAGGGTGGCGTGGCAGTAACAGTGACTTCTGCCTAGTGCAGAAGATACCTTTGTCCCTGCACTGCATGTCAGGTGCAGTGCTGCTGTGTGTACTGTCAGGGGCGTGCCAAGCATGTCACTGGCAGCTAAAGCAGAGCCCACATCATGGAGTGATGCACCCATGCTCCCACGTGGCTGCTGGTGGAATCCTAACACATGGCCATTCTGTGTGAGAGAAAAGGGTCATGGGTTCAAGACCAATCTGTGGATCATGAGTGATATGCCCAGGTGTGTTAACTTTATCCTACATTTTCATATCTGCATCTGCAAGTGCAACCCTCCCTACCTCATCCAGCATAAATCCTGACAGTCTCTAGCCATACTAAGAAGTTGCACAAACGATGGCAGAGGGCACTAATAGTGCCCACACACTGAGCGGGCATTAACAAATGATGTGTGCAGGTGCTAATAGTATGTGCAGAGTCAGAGTGGGTGTTAGCAACGTCTAAGTATTAAAGGAGTACTAAGGGACAAGTAAGAATGCCAACTTAAACATGTGTGTGTGTCCAGAGGACTGTGAGCTGCAGAAATGCACTGTGCGTGTGTTTGATGCTCAGGCTTTATGGCTGTGCATACAAAATGCTGCCCAGTCAGTTACTATGCAACTCCACAAACTGCGTGAGACACCATTTTTAGGTAGAAGGTTAGTTTTCAATAAGTACTTGCAAACTGTGGGAGTTACTGGCTGACTAGCTGTGTTTATACACATTGTCCCCAAAGCTCTGACACTCAAATGCATTCCCAGTTACACCATCATCAAGGCCCATCCCCACAGCATGCTCCTACACTTACGTCACAACATGACACTGCTGAACAGCTCTCATATCACCTGCCGGTTTGACTGGAGTGAGCTTGGGGGAGACAGTCTCACCAAGGACAGCTCCATCACATGTGTGCATGCAGCAACCCTCACCTCTGACTGAGCCTCCAGGCCTCAGGACACACCTGGCAGCACAGGTGAGAAGCCTAATTAATGCCAACTGCCATAATAGCTGTATCCATGGCAACAATTCATTCACAACAGGAGCTTTTCCAAGTACCCTCAAACGCACATCCATAAGGCCATTGCTAAAAAACAACAAGCTTGACCCTCTGAAGCCAGAATCCTATAGGCCAATATCAAGCATACCGTTGCTGGCAAAAATAATGGAAAAGGAGGTTCAAAGACAAATAGAAGAGCATATAGAAACTAACGCACCACTAGACCCTTGTCAACACGGCTTTAGAGAAGCCCACGGGGTGGAAACACTGCTCACTACTCTATTCAGCAACATATTAACAGGCATCAACAATATCCGCCAAGGGTTCGTCCTGGTCTTCCTAGACATAGCAGCGGCATTCAATTCCGTGAGCCACGTACGTCTCCTGGAACGACTCGAGGGTAAGGGAATTACAGATAAAGCACTCGAGTGGTGCAGAACCTACCTTTCTGACAGGTGGCAGCAGGTGCGATCCAACAATACTGCATCAGATCTGTTCCATCAAAAGCAGGGGGTCCCGCAAGGCTCCTCCCTCTCCGCACTCATGTTCAATATATACATGCAGCCTATCTGCAACCTGATACGGTCCTTCAGTATCAACTGTATGATATACGCGGATGATGTGCTGTTATACATGCCTTTTACAACAGAGAACCCCGACCTCACTCCATTGCAATGCAATGTGTGCCTTTGAGTCAGTCCTGACTCCTGGCGACCCAGAAGCTCCTGGGTTTTCTTGGCAGTGTCACCGGAAGTAGATTGCCAGGCCTTTCTTCCGAGGCAATGGAGGGTTAAGTGACTTGCCCAAGGCCACAAGGAATGCTAACGGGAATTGAACCCTGGTTGCTTGGTTACCAAGCCAGTGCTCTAACCACTAGGCTACACTCCATTAACAAACTGCATAAATGAAGTATCCAACTGGCTGCGATCCCAAAACCTCAAGATCCAACACAAGAAAACGGAGGTGTTGTTCATCACAAAAGACCGAAACTTCATTGCTCCGTCTCTCTTGAAGGTGAAGGAAGCAGACCTCCAGACCAAACCCACTATCAGATATCTCGGCATCACTCTAGACCAGCACTTGGATATGAAGGCGCACATTGGAAACATTGTAAGAGCGGTACACCATAAAATCCGTTCCCTTAGACACCTACGATCCCTGCTAGAGCCGGATGATTTCAGAACCATCTATCAGGCCCTAATCATGCCACATTTTGATTATGCGAACTCAATCTTACAAGGGCTCCCTCAAGCCACCTTGTAACCACTGCAACTGGCAATGAATGCCGCAGCAAGAGTCCTACACGGAGCATCCAGGAAAGACCATATTTCACCCATCCTAAAACAACTCCATTGGCTCCCGATATGAAGTAGACTCACTTACAAGTCATTACTACTGACATTCAAGGCCATCAAAGGGCTCTCATCCGAGTCACTAACGGATCTGATCCAGATGACACCTCAAAATAGGGACAGACGGTCAACACACTTGTAGTCCCAAAATCAATTTCACACTGCACCAAAGCAACAGCAGACAGGGCTTTCAAGTTCTGTGCCCCAAGGTGTTGGAACAGCCTCCCTCAAGACATCCGAGCAATCCCGGATCTATTGCAATTCAGAAAAGCCTTGAAACACCACCTCTTCCTCTTGTATTACCCAGTAACCAATGCAGTTATTTCAACCACCTCACAGACCTCCCAAAACCCATAACGCTGAAACCAAGAAATGTTCATGATTTTGTTTTAATTTGTAAATAGTTACCCCTGTTATCCAAGTTACTTTTGCCTGTTCAACTGTAAACACAAATGTGTAAATTCTTTGTTCACTGTAAACCGCGCTGATGCCGAATAGCGCGGTATAGAAGAGACTATAAATAAATAAATAAATAACACTATCAGTCTCTTTGGTGCAACTGCAGCCTATTGGGAGTTAGGTTCACGAAGAGGACCAACCTCTGTGAATGTCCAATGAAGTCACTGAGTTGGTAAGACAGGAAAAATTCTGCCATGTAGCTGCATGCACCTTGCTCTTGTCCTAAGTTGCAGTCACAGAGTACGGTCTGTGGGTCTCTTAGCTCCACGCACAGTATGCACATACTGGCATGTCCATCTCAGGCACATCTGCACATAATATACACTATCTCAACACTGTCTACTGATCATTGACTAAGTATTCAAAATGACATTATGCATTACTCCATAACAACCACCAGCCTTATGTTTACAGAGATGACATGCATTGGTTTGCCTGATTGTGACAGTGGGACACTGACCTCTGAATGGTGTGTGCACAATTCCAGAAGGAGGAAATTGCAACAGGATGTCATATTGGTCTCTGTGTCACCTGCCACCATGTGGGAAGGCAGTGCCTGGAAGTGAATGCTGAGGTGGGGGTGGGGGAACAGTCCCAGATATGTTTTGAATGTACCCCTGGTAGGTGGCATTACCAGGCAGAGGCTATGTTCAGATGCACAGAAACTATGAAGGCCTACTCAGTCTCTGTATGTTTCAAATCAGAGGCCCTTCCTGACAGCCTCACACTCTCTCCACAGGCACAGAGCGTGACAGCCATATGGACATTGTTAAAGTATAAAGAGGCTGGGGATGGCAGCGTATGCGTTACCAGCAACTGTACTAACATCTAACCCCATGTCTATCTGCCATGCTTACACATGCTTTTGGGGGGTAGGAACTGCATCCGAAGTGTGAGAGAGTGCATGTGTTGCACTGACAATTTTCACAATGTCCAGGACCAGGGACATAGCATCTTAGATGGAAAATCCCAGGCTTATCTTAGATGGAAAATCCCCTAAGATTTTCCATCTAAGATAAGCCTGGGATTTTCCATCTAAGATAAGCCTGACTTGTTGCTTTTGAAAGAAACTGATTTTTAAAAGGACATAATATTTAATTAAGCACTTTTCTATATAAAAAAAAGGGTCGTTGATGCAAAAACGGAGCATTTTTGGCTAAAAAGTAAATGCCCTGGCTCCCTATAGTCTGAGACCCGATTTCCATATAAAAAGTTTAGAGTCGATGAAGTATTTGATATTCTCATAATGATGGAGTAATAGATTTAATACTTCTGGGATGGCCATCTGCACAGATCAAATGTTCTTACTAGGTCCATATGGCCAATATGAGAGACACATCAGTCAGCGACATGAGTGAAAACCAGGTGTGTAACATCATGCGAGTGAAATTGTTTCACCAGACAATATGGGGGTCATTCTGAACAGCGAATAGTGGGGATGGATGTCCCGTTTGGGCGTCCCTCTCCATTATTCGCTCCCCTGCCAGCCCCAGCTAAAGCTTCCCCATACAAACAGCGTGTTTGCATGGGGAGACCTAGACAGGGGCAGGCGGAGCATTCTGGAGGCGGAGCGAGGGCAGGGAACGGGCCGCGACCACGGACGTACAGGACCAATTCAGAGGTCAGCCCTGTACGTCCGGAGCTGTGAACTTAGACGGGGGGCTTATTCCACCACAGAGGTGGAATATGTCCCCCTGAACCTTGAGAGATCATGCTGCCGGGCATGGAGAGAGGTAGGGGGTGCAGGAAGTTCCTTGAAGCTGGACCCTGGCCATGGGAGGCCGGATCAAGGGTCCAGCTGTGGGGAAAGAAGGCTTTTGGTGGCTCCTGAATGGAGCTGTGGTGCCATGGTAACGAGACGCCATGGCATTACGGCTCCATTCAGGAGCCTGACTGAGGTAGCCGGGCATGTGGCTGGGCGTGCAGGCTGATCAGAATTGGGGCCCAGCCTGCATGTCCAGGCCGTAGACCCGATTTTGATCCCACAGGCACATCTAGCCCCCGCGGGATCAGAATCGGGTCTAACTCTGGCATCCTGCTTCTGTTCGGCCGCACATGGGGCTGAATGGCCAGATTGAAATGTGCCTCCATGAGTGTAGACCTTATCTGTACAAAAGCACTTTGCATTTGCATGCAGCTTGTGCAGATGTGTGGCTGTTATGTGCTTGGATCATAGCCTACTTACTTGTCTGGTTGTTAAATGCATATACTGTAGATACATATTGTAGTTATTTCTCTTAATATTGTACATAGCTCCCCTGTTCAAGTCCAAGTTTCATTCCCCTTTTTCATTGTAAGTGTCTACTTGGCACAGTATTCGTTTTATGTAAACCGCGCTGATTTTTAAGAGTGTGGTATATAAGAACAATAAAATAAATAAATAAAAATAAATATGTGTCAGGAAGATTGTATGGCGATTACAGCAGCTGAGACAGCTGTGAAACTCTAATAGATGGTATTAGACTTTCCCTGTGGCACACTACAACTGAGGTTAGCTGTATTTGTGAGATCTTATCAGGTACATTGGGGCAGCAAGGCCATACAAAGGACTGACCTAACCACTAGACAAACTAGGAGTTTGCCTAGGTTGGCAACCTCTGGAAAGCAGTAAAAGTAGGGCATTCAAAACTAAATAGTAGATTTTGACTGCCAGATGGAGTGTAAAGCTTGAGGTTTGCCTATGGTGCTAACAACTTGGACCAACTCTAGGGCCTTCCCTGGCCATAAAGAACTCACATCTCCCCCCATCCATCAGCATATATCCATCATGTTCACTCATGTATTCTTGTGCCAGCTGCTACACCCTGGCCTATACTGTGGCATTTTCCTCATTAGGGCGCATCACTCACACTTCACCTGCAACTGATGAACAGATCACCACTCCCGCCCAGGCATTCTTTCTATGCCTACATTGTGGCCATGGTGGTTACTCAATAAGAACATAAGATATGCCATACTGGGTCAGACCAAGGTCCATTGAGCCCAGTATCCTGTTTCCAACAGTGGCCAATCTAGGTCATACGTACCTAGCAGTTTCCCCAAAAGAGACAGGTTCCACAATGCTTGTATTGGGTCAAGCAGTGATATCCTGGGCCCCTTCTTAATAATGGTTTATGGACCTTTCCTCCAGGAACTTGTCCAAACCTTTTTTAAACCCATCTACACTAACAGCTTTTACTACATCCTTCGATAACAAATTCCAGAGTTTAATTACACGTTGAGTGAAAAAATATTTGTTCTTATTAGTCTTAAATAGTTTACCCTGCAGCTTCATTGCATGTCCCCTAGTCTTCCTATATTCTGATAACGTAAACAATCGATCTACGTTTACCCGTTCCACTCCGTTCATTAATTTATAGACTTCTATCATATCTCTCCTCAGCCGTCTCTTTTCCAGGTTAAAGAGTCCTAACCTTTTTAGCCTTTCTTCATAGGGGTATCCTTCCATCCCCTTTACCATTTTGGTGGCTCTTCTCTGAACCTTTTCTAATAACGCTATATCCTTTTTAAGATACGGCGACCAGAATTGCACACAATATTCAAGGTGTGGTTGCACCATGGAACGATACAGAGGCATTATAATATCCTTTGTTTTATTTTCCATTCCTTTCGATACCTAGCATTCTATTTGCTCTCTTGGCTGCCACTGCACACTGGGCAGAGGCTTTTAACATGCTATCCACAATGACGCCTAAAACGTTTTCCTGGGTGGTAGTTCCTAATGTGGAACCTTGCATTGTGTAACCATAGTTTGGGTTGTTCTTCCCTAGGTGCATAACTTTGCACTTGTCCACATTAAATTTCAACTGCCATTACAATGTCCAGTCTTCCAATTTATCAAGATCCTCTTGCAAATTTCCACAATCCTCATGGGTTTTAACAACTTTAAACTGTTTTATCTGCAAATTTGATAACTTCACTCATTATTCCCTTTTCCAGGTCATTTAGGACACACTTCTACCCAATCCTATGCTACCCTCTGACATCACATGAGCACCCTTCACTGATACAGTCCAATTGCCTACTCGCTCTCACGGTCTCACACTTATGTGACATATGGATGTGACTTGTCATAAGAACATCATTAATTCCCTTCGTTCTCATCCAGCACTTCACTTCTGACCTCTGCATAGGCTCCCTTATCCCCTGTTAAGGCATCCGTCCTTAGCGCATGTTAACCTGCATACTTGGCACTCTTAACGACCGCTAACCAGCAACTAGCGCACTTTGCATTGGAATGCATCCTCCCCGACCCAGACTTTAACGTCAGCTAGGGTCCTTAAGGGTGCTGGTAGCACACGCTAAAGGGTGCATCCTTAATTTGAAGATAATGTACAGTAGATCATAAGCTTTTATATGCTAAAAAAAATCTATGTGGTACCACGGAGCATTCCATTACACATTGTAGTCCAATAAAAAGTGCTAAGACACTTTCCTCAAACCCACCAGATAGGGAATTGAGAACCTTCGATGCTTTTGGTCGACGTTGTTTTCAGGCCTCCATGTTATTGGCCAGAATCAGTTCCTACATACTTGATACAGCTATGTTCCTTAGGGAGGTGGCTAGAGATTTGGAGTTGATGGCTCCTCTTCTCCCGGATGATAAGAGAGCTGATTATCTCACCCTTGTAAAGCATGCCCAAAATATTTCAAAGTTTGTTAACAGGGCAACTTTTGACTATTTTGAATGTATCAGCAGAACTTCAGCTATATGCTTCGGTGCACGCAGGATTGCTTGGCTCCAAACATCTGATCTTGAACAGTGGGTTCAAGATAAGCTGGGTAATATCCCTTGCACTGGTGAAAACCTTTTTGGTGAGGATTGGCAGGACAAGGCTTCTCAGCTAGAATCTGAGAACACCACTCTTAATAGAATATCTAGATCACCTGCCAAATGAGCTAGAAAAAAGACAGCAAAGAAGGCTTTTTTAAACACACTGAATCCACCCCCTGCCTACTCTCGCTCCTTTTGAAACAACTGCACCAGACCACGTAGATCAAACACAACAAACATCTTAAACATACCATCACAAAAGAAAAAGTGCACTCAATCCATTTGTAATCGAGCCTTCTCCCTCTATGCCCCCTCTATATGGAATGCCCTCCCCTCTGGCCTAAGAGGATGCCCCGACCATTCGGAATTCCGCAAAAAGCTTAAAACCTTCCTCTTTAGTGCATACTTTACCCTGCCCCCCTAAACTACAGTTCTCCAAAGCTAATCAAAATTAAGCCCCGTCCAAAGCTATTCAAAATTAAACCCCTTCTTCTCCCCTCGTCATTCTTGACCCCCCCATCTTCCTACCTCCTATCTCCCAATGTATATATGTAAATAGTTCTGTTGAAAAGTTCTACCATTGTTCAAACCGTTATTGTTCCTTGTAAAGCAGCTGTGCATACACTGTTACAATTTGTTTCATTGTAAACATTTTTGAAATGCAGAAAAACATAATAAAAAATGTTAAATAAATAAACAAACAAGAGGAAGAAATGCTACCCTTCTTACAACCCTGCGGTGCATTGCCCAATCCATGCTCCCCAGAAGGGGCAGCAGCCACCGAAATAACAGGAAGGCTCAGACTCCTAAGTCACAGTCACCTCAGCAAACCCAATCTCCTCAGGGTCTTTGACTCTTTCATAGCCGTTCTGCCTCTGGATATTCCAGATCCCAACAACATTCCCGGCAGACTTTGTCACTTTGCCCACAGGTGGCATCTTGTAACATCAGAGCAATGGACTCTCTCCATAATACGGGAGGGGTACAAACTTCATCTACAAAGTCTTACCCCCTCCCCCCCGGACTCCTCCAAGAGAGTTCTATTCTCAACCCCCTCTCACCGATCTGTTGTTGCAAGAGGTCACCTCCCTTCTCTCGCAGGATGCAAGAGAGGAGGTACCACTCTCCCAGCAGGGACTGGGCTTTTATTCTCCATACTTCTTCATTCCAAAGAAAACAAGAGGATACAGGCCCATTCTGGAACTCAGAGAACTGAACAAGTATCTACTATGGGAGAAATTCAAAGTGTAGGCACATTCTAGACCAATTGCAAAGGGAAAGGGCTGATATTGTTTTTTTGCAAAAATCACATAAGTTTAGACAGGACCATTTACGACTGAAATCTCATATGTTTCTGCAAGTCTTTGCATCCAATTTCACCTCTTACAAGAGGGGAGTCATGACCCTTATCTCCAAAGAATGTTCCTTCCAGCTGCTTTATCACAATTCGCTGACCCGAAGGGTAGGTTCCTCATAATGACAGGGTCCTTGAATGGGACTTTATTCACCATTGTCAATGTTTACATCCCTCCTTCTCAAATAGAAGTGACTTTTGGCAATTACACTGGATGTTGTGCAATTTCACCAACAGGGAGAGGTACTAATAAGAGGGGACTTTAACTGTGTATTGTCCAGCATTGACAGGGCAGTAAGTGGGAGTTATGCCTCAGTGAATTCAAATAAGCTTTATCAGGTGATAACCCAATTGGATCTCAGTGACACATGGTGTGCTATGCATAGCGGAGAAAGAGACTACACTTATTTCTCTTCTGCTCACCAGATCTACTCCAGAATTGATCTTTGGCTCATCTCGCAAAGCTTATTATCATTCCTTACAGCAACAACCATTGGGATGATGGGAGTCTCAGATCATGTGATTATCTCTTTGGAACTCTGGGAGGGGGAGGGGGAGTTGGAGATGGAGTTGGAGTCACCTCCCTGCACCTGGGCCTCATGCAGAGGGTTTTTTTTATAAGCAAGGAATTCCTTCTCACGATACAAAAGGGATGACAGGAGTATATGTTGTTCAATGATATAGATGAAATTCCTGCCTTCACACTGTGAAAAGCAGCCAAAGCAGTACTCTAGTCAATTAATGTCTCTCTCAAGCGGTATAGGAAAAAGGATAACTTAAGGCGGGTGGAGCTACATCAGGCTATTGGCGAGCTGGAAAGGCTACATTGAAAGGGTGGCAGGGCTAAGGTATGGCAAAAGCCAGTGCATAAAAGAGAAGAATTAGCGGCCTTAGAAACTAAACAACATTTCTATGAATATGGGAATAAGGCAAGCCGACTACTTATTTGGCAGCTGAAGAGGCAAAGGGCAAAATGAAAGATCCATGCCCTTAAATTGGCACATGGCAGTATGCTTTACAAATCTTTGGAGATGGCTGCATTGTTTGCCAAGTTTTATAGTGAATTATACTCATCTCTCAACATCTCTCAAGCCCTCTCAACATGTGTCCCTAACACTGTAAACCACCAAACAGTCTCCTTTTTCTTGCAACACTCTTCATGTAAATAGTTTCCCCTGTTATCCAGGTTCTACTTCCTGTTAATTGTAAGACCAGACATATGTAATTTTGTCGGATGTTTCTGTTCCATGTAAACCGCGCTGATGTCAAATAGTGCGGTATATAAGAAATGTTAATAAATAAATAAATAAAAATCTCAGTTAATGGCTAATGTGACAGAAATTCAAGATTGGCTGTTGGCTGCGGACCTTCCCTGTCTCTCTTCAGGGGCTTTGGAGCACCCATTCACATTACAGGAAGTATGTTTAGCTATTTGCAGCTTAAAAGCTGCGAAGGCACAGGGATCGGATATGCTGCCTGCTAAGATTTACAAGACTATGCCGAGCTCATTGCCCCAGTGCTGGTCTGAATCTTTAAAGATATCCGAGTCCACCACGGTACTACCTAAAAAAGGGAAATATCCACTAGTGTGCAGATACAACAGACCCATCTCATTTTTGAATAGTGGTTATAAAATCTTCACTAAAGTTCTCTGTGCTCTCTGGAACTGAAGTTACAGGATCTTATTCACTCAGACCAGATGGGATTCATGAAGCACAGATATGGTTCCAAGAATTTTAGACGGTTGATTAATGTGTTACATGAGGTCATAAGCAGGACAAAATGATGCCGAAAAGGCCTTTGATAAGGTTAAATGGCCATACCTTTTTGAGGTACTCCAAAAATTCAGGTTTAGGTGTAATGTATGTGGATGGATAGAAGCCATGTATGCCAGATCAATGGCCATGGTGTTAGTCAATGATTTCCATTCAAACTGCTTCTGGCTGGAGTGTGGAGCCCTGCAGGCTGCCTGCTCTCCCCCCTTCTCTTTGCAATAGCCACTGAACCATTTGCTTATTACATATGCAAAAAGATGCTGGAGACAGGCATAAACCTTGATGGGAGGTACACGCCATATCCTTATATACTGATGATACCCTTACATATCTTCGTGACCTGGCTACTTCGATCCCCATAATCATAACTATCATCGAGCAGTTTTCTCTAGTATCCGGCTTCACTGTAAACAGGCAGAAATCCACTCTACTTCCTTACCTAACTGAAGTGACTCCTGGTATGGTTGATCTCCCGGGTGAATTCCTTAAGGTTGATCACTTCAAATACCTCAGCATCCGCATCCTGAGAGCTCTTTCCTGAATTTATCAATTAAACTATCAGGTGCTCTTAGACGAGCTTAGTAAAGAACTAGAAACCCTTCGATCCTCTGTGGTGTCATGGCTTGGACGTATCAACATGATAAAGACACTTATCCTCCTGAAGCTCCTATTCTTGTTCCCAAAATTACCAATTCAGGTTCTGAGAAGCTATTATCTACTTCTTTATGGCAGGGCAGGAAACCCCTTGTCAGTTGGATCGCTCTCACGACACCCAAGTGAAAAGGGAGCCTAGGGTTTCCCAACTCAGAGTTATATTACTGGGGCTTGTGCTTGTGATCATTGTTCTTCTGGATGACAGCTCAGGCTCAGAATTGGTGTGGATGGCTCCCATCTCCTCCAAAATGGTGCTATTCCTAAAAGAGACAACTGATATCCACCGGGTTCTCTCACAAACCTTTTGGGATCTGTATGGAAGGCCTGGTGCATGATGTGCAAGATACAGCTATCATCTCCCTGGTTGCCCCCATTCACTCCAGTGTCAACGTTTGCCTTCGTTAGAGATTTTGGTGGAAGGCTCGTGAACCTTGGACAGGCACTGAGGCTATCCTCTTTGTTTGATGGCTCTTCCTTTGCCTCCAAAAGCAGACTTGAAGCGGTATGGGGGACCTCATTGAACTTCTTCCAATACTTTCAGCTACAACACTGTTTCAGGGGCCTCACTTTTGTTCTTGACCTTTATATTACCTGTTCTGAGATATTGGGAAGTGTCTTCCCCTGGTATGCCAATGGCACATAAATAGTATGGGGGTCATTCTGAACCAAAAATAGCCACTATTCATGCTTGCTTCAGCCCCCAAATAACTTCCCCACCGGTTGTGCGGGGAAGTTAGGGATGGGGAATGGGCGGCCTGGAGGCAGTCGCCGGCCCTGGACGTACATGGCCGATTCTAATGTTGCCCCTGTATGTCCAGGGCCAGCAAAATGGCCGAGGAAGTTATTTCACCTCCGAGGTGGAATAACTCCCCTGGACCTTTTTTTTTTTAAATTTGGGGCGCGGAAGGGGCTGGGGGGGCCAGGGGACATTCCCTGCAGCCCGATCCTGGCCTTCAGAGGCCGGATTGGGGGTCGGGCTGAGGAGAATTTGTAGTTTTGGTTGGCGGACAGCATCGCAGCTTTTAAATAGAGCCACGGTGCCATGGCAACATGATGCCATGGCGCCGTGGCTCCATTAAATGCCCTGACAGAGTTAGCCAGATGCAGTCCTGCACATGCAGGCTAGACAGAATCGCTGTCCTAGCCTGCACGTTCAGGACTGTTTGCGATTCTGATCCTGCGGGGTTAGATGTGCCCCACGGGATCAGAATCGTGATCCCATCTGTGCGTCCCGTGTAGACTGGATACACAGAGGGGATGGACATGAGGGACAGAATTGGGTCCTATGCTAATAGAATGCTTATGTCCCATTTAGGATGCGGGTGGCTCTTTACCGCTTTTTTCGAAAGCTTCAGGTGGCTCACTATTTTCAGGGAAATGCTTCTCAAATTGAAGATGAGTTTGTTTCCATGATTAAGGTCCATTCGCGATGGCTTCCACCTGGACAGATTAATGCAATGATTGAAACCTACCAACGTTTGGTGTTGCGTGATTTGGGACTTTTAGAACTGACTAGCCCTAGAAAGAGCTTCTCCAATTTGACACGATCCCAATATGGGGCAGTGAGATCATTGAAAGACCGCCGAGATATTTTCATACATCGAGCGGATAAAGGGGGCGCCACGGTGATTCAGGACGAACGGATTTATCGGGAGGTGGTCTTGACTCATCTGAATGATAGAAAATATTATCGACCTTTAGATGCTGACCCCACGGCTTTGCTCCAACAGTTAATAAATATTTGCACTTCACAAGCATTACAACAGAAGTGGATAACAAAAAAAGAATTTAAATTTCTGAACAAATCATTCCCGGTTACACCTATTCTCTATATGGTACCGAAGGTACATAAAAGTTTGGACCGACCTCCCGGCCGTCCGATTGTCTCCTGCCGGGAGTCTGTCCTGGAACCCTTATCACAGTTTTGTGATATGTTCCTTCGTCCTCTGTTGCCCACCATAACTTCTTATGTGCGGGACTCCTTCCAATTTTTATCTACTTTGCACTCACAAGAGGGTGATATGTCCACTTGGTATTTGGTTACCCTGGATGTTCAAGCGCTCTATACTAATATCAACCAGGAAGCTGCGATAGCAATGGCCGGGTCTATCCCGTTGAATTTGCCGGAGAGATTGCCAAAACCTTTCTTTTTGGAGTTATTATCTTTGGTACTCACCAAAAATTTCTTCCGGTTTGAGGGCATCTACTATCAACAGACTTATGGGATTGCCATGGGGGCCACAGTGGCCCCCTCGATAGCCACGTTCTATATGCACCAGTTTGAAGTCCAACATATTTATCCGTCAAGATGGTATACTTACATCCGCATGTGGCAGAGATTTTTGGACGATGTTTTTTTCTTTTGGACGGGCACTGAGGATCAATTACTGCTGATTTACAGTTCACCCCGAAGTATGATTTTTGGTCCCTTGAATTTTTGGATCTTAAATTATTTAAAGATCGTGGGGTAGTTAGATCCACGCTTTATCGGAAAGCCGTGCAGCGGAACACCTTGCTGCATTTTCAGAGCTATCACCCCAGCTCCCTTCGTAGGGGGCTTCCAGTGGGCCAATTTATCCGGTTGCGAAGGCTGTGCTCCACGTTGGAGGATTTCAAAAAGGAAGCAAAAGATTTAAAGCTTCGGCTTCGACAGCGAGGATATCCTGAGCTTGTCATTCAAAAGGCCTATTGTAGGGCCCGTTTTATCCATCCTGAGTGGTGGCGAGACACAACTAAAACACGGGAGGTTGGTTCGGGATTCCTTTCACCGTTTGTGGGGGTTTTACCCTTCATGCCCCGTACTCGGGATGTGGTTAATATTCTTCGGAAACATTGGTCCATTTTATCTCTTCATTCATGTTTTGATAGACCTTTGATGTTGGGTTTTCAGAGAGGTAGGAATTTGGCAGATTATTTGATACATACCACAGATCGCCCGTCTACCCCTGAGATAGTGGGACATTTTGGTTGCCAATCCTGTGATTTTTGTTCATCTACATTAGAGGGGGTGGGCTGGACTCATCCGAATACGCAGCACACATATTACAGTCGGTGGCACACCACCTGTCAATCCTGTTTTGTTGTCTACCTATTGCTTTGTCCCTGTGAAAAATTTTACAGAGGGAAGACTATTCGTCCCATGAAGAAACGTCTTCAGGAGCACCGGTCTCGGATAACTACGAGGGTGTTAACAGCCCCGGTGGTTCAACATTGCATTGATTTTCAACATTCTTTCTCGGACTTACGTTGGCGGATTATGGATTACATCCCTGAAAGATCCCGGGGAGGTGACCGGGGGGCAGCTCTTCTCTATCGTGAGCAACGCTGGATTTTCCTCTTACAATCACTAACCCCGGGGGGTCTCAACTCCTCATTGGATTGGTGGAGTATTCTTTGAAGGAATATACCTTTAAATTTTGGCCAGGTTCCTATTGGTTACGAATGTGATCAGCTGATTCAATGACATTTTAAATTGCGCTGGGGTTTTCCCTCTTTTACGTCAGCTATGGTTTTGAAGAAGGGCTGAGAAATGTATACGCCCGAAACG
Source organism: Ichthyophis bannanicus (assembly GCA_033557465.1). Lineage (NCBI taxonomy): Eukaryota > Metazoa > Chordata > Amphibia > Gymnophiona > Ichthyophiidae > Ichthyophis > Ichthyophis bannanicus. The sequence goes on along the minus strand of CM066036.1, from coordinate 726,377,707 downwards.
CAACGTTGTGTCAACATACTGTTCACCAACGCATTTGTTTGGACTACAGATCATTGACGGTGGTGGAAGGTTCCCCTCGTCGAAGGCGATACTCCTGCTGCTTTTGAACTTTTTCTGGTGGACCCACGGGAGCCTGGACTTGAGCTAAGTACCCGTGGTTAATATTTGGCAGCTATATTGTGGAGTGCAGGCTACAACCTTATTATCACAGGACTCATCTTCACATTCGGTTTTGTACCCTATGGGTTGTTCATATCCTTTTGGGTATTTTGGGGTGTTAAGAACATAAGAACATAAGAAATGCCATACTGGGTCAGACCGAGGTCCATCAAGCCCAGTATCCTGTTTCCAACAGTGGCCAATCTAGGTCATACGTACCTAGCCGTTTCCCCAAAAGACACAGGTTCTGCAGTGCTTGTACTAGGCCAAGCATTGATATCCTGGGTCCCTTTTTAATAGTGGTTTATGGACCTTTCCTCCAGGAACTTGTCCAAACCTTTTTTAAACCCAGCTATACTAACAGCCCTTACTACATCCTCCGGTAACAGATTCCAGAGTTTGATTACACGTTGAGAGAAGAAAAATTTACTCCTATTTGTCATAAATAGTTTACCCTGTAGCTTCATTACATGCCCCCTAGTCCTTCTATATTCTGATAGCGTAAACAATTTATCCACGTTTATCCGTTCCACTCCATTCATTAATTTATACACCTCTATCATATCTCCCCTCAGCCGCCTCTTTTCTAGGTTAAAGAGCCCTAACCTTTTTAGCCTCTCTTCATAGGAGTAGCCTTCCATCCCCTTCACCAATTTGGTGGCTCTTCTCTGTACTTTTTCTAATAACTCTATGTCCTTTTTAAGATACGGTGACCAGAATTGCACACAATATTCAAGGTGCGGTCGTACCATGGAGCGATACAGAGGCATTATAATATCCTTTGTTTTATTCTCCATCCCTTTCCTTATGATACCTAGCATTCTATTTGCTTTCTTGGCCGCCGCTGCACACTGGGCGGAGGGTTTTAACATGTTTATCCACGATGACTCCTAAATCTTTTTCCTGGGTGGTGGTTTCTAATGTGGAGCCTTGCATCTTGTAACTATAGTGTGGGTTGTTCTTTCCTAGGTGCATAACTTTGCACTTGTCCACATTAAATTTCATCTGCCATTTGGATGCCCAGTCTTCCAATTTATCCAGATCCTCCTGCAGTTTTCCACAATCCTCTTGGGTTTTAACAACTTTAAACAGCTTTGTGTCATCTGCAAATTTGATTACCTCACTAGTTATTCCCTTTTCCAGGTCATTTATGAATATGTCAAAAAGTAGCGGACCCAGTACAGATCCCTGGGGTACTCCACTATTCACCTTTTTCCATTGGGAATATTGGCCATTTAGCCCTACCCTCTGCTTTCTATCTTTTAACCAGTTCCCGATCCACAATAGTACACTGCCTCCTATCCCATGACTTTTTAGCTTCGCCAAAAGTCTCTGATGGGGGACCTTGTCAAAAGCTTTCTGAAAGTCCAGATACACTATATCAACCGACTCACCTTTGTCTACCTGTTTATGCACACCTTCAAAAAAACATATCAGATTAGTAAGACAAGATATTCCTTGTCTAAAGCCATGTTGGCTGTCTCCCATTAGGCCATGACTATCTACATGCTGTGTAATTTTGTTCTTTATGATGGCTTCTACCATTTTCCCTGGTACTGACGTCAGGCTCACCGGTCTGTAATTTCCCGGGTCACCCCTGGAACCCTTTTTAAAAATTGGTGTTAACGTTGGCGACCCTCCAATCTTCAGGTATTACAGATGATTTTAATGAAAGTTCACAGATTACCAATAACAGGTCTGCAATCTCATATTTCAGTTCTTTCAACACTCTGGGATGTATACCATCCGGTCCAGGTGATTTGCTACTATTCAGTTTATCAAATAGTTGTAATATATCTTCCCGGTGTAGCGATATTTCTCTCAATTCCTCTGCAGTATCACCTTTAAATACCACTTCAGTCTTGGGTAACACCCCTACATCTTCCTCAGTAAAGACCGAAGCAAAGAATTCATTCAGTCTCTCTGCTATAGCCTTGTCTCCTCTTATTGCACCTTTTACCCCTCTATCATCTAATGGTCCAATTGACTCTCTCACAGGCCTTTTGCTACGAATGTACTTGAAAAGTCTTTATTTTGTGTTTTTGCTTCCGTAGCAAGTTTCTTCTCAAATTCCCGCTTTGCCTGCCTTATCAATGCTTTGCATTTAACTTGCCAGTGCTTGTGCTGTTTCCAGTTTTCATCATTTGGCTCTTTTTTCCATTTTCTGAAGGTTGCTCTTTTGGCAGCAACAGCCTCTCTGACCTCACCTTTAAACCATGCTGGCAGTTTTTTGGACTTTCTTCCACTTTTCTTAATGCGTGGAATACAGCTGGTCTGGGCTTCGAGGATAGTATTTTTAAATAACACCCAAGCTTGCTGTAAGTCTTTAACCTTTGGAACCGCTCCTTTTAGTTTTTTCCGAACTATATTCCTCATTCTATCATAGTCACCCTTTTGAAAGTTAAAAGGTAGTACTGTGGATTCCTTTACTATCTGTCCTCCACTGATTAAATCAAACATGATCATACTATGATCACTATTGCCAAGTGGTCCCAACACCCTTATTTCTTGCACCAGATCTGGCGTTCCACTAAGGACTAGGTCCAGTATGGCTTCCCCTCTGGTCGGTTCATGAACCAGCTGCTCCAAGAAGCAGTCATTCATTTCATCTAGAAACTTTATCTCTATAGCTTGTCCTGCTGAGACACTGTCCCAGTCGATACCGGGGTAATTGAAATCACCCATTATTACTACTCTGTTGTGGCTTTTGTTAGCTTCCTTGATTTCTTTGAGCATTTCATCATCCATTTGTTCATTCTGGCCAGGTGGTCGATAGTATACTCCCACTGCCATCACCTTCCCCTTCATAAATGGAATTTCAATCCATAGAGATTCTATAGCATATTTTGTTCCCTGCAAAACTTTAATCCTTTCTGACTCAATGCCCTCTCTAACATAGAGTGCAACCCCTCCACCAATTTGTTCAGCTCTATCATTACGATATACGTTGTATCCAGGTCTCACAGTGGCCCACTGGTTATCCTCCTTCCACCATGTCTCTGAGAGTGCAATCATATCTAACCTCTCATTTAATGCTATATATTCTAATTCTCCCATCTTATTGTTTAGACTTCTAGCATTGGCATACAAGCATTTTAGAGACTGTATTTTATTAATATTAATCTGGCTATTGGTAGGCATGGGTAATGGGGAATCTTTATGCTCTGTCTGCTCCTTACTCAAGGGCATTTGGGCTACTATACTCCCTTTTGGAACCTCACTGCTTTTGGTAGTATCCTTCAAGGATACCTTTGTCCGAACCGTGCGCTCCTGGGTGACTGTCGGCTTTCCCCTATTTTCTAGTTTAAAAGCTTCTCTATCTCTTTTTTAAAGGTTAATGCCAGCAGTCTGGTCCCATCCTGATTAAGGTGAAGCCCATCCCTTCGGAAGAGCCCCCCCTTTCCCCAGAATGTTCCCCAGTTCCTAGCAAATCCAAAACCCTCATCCTTGCACCATTGTCTCATCCACGCATTGAGACTCCGGAGCTCTGCCTGTCTTTGGGTCCTGCACGTGGAACAGGAAGCATTTCGGAGAACGCTATCCTGGAAGTTCTGGATTTCAACTTCCTACCTAAAAGCTTAAATTTAGCCTCCAGAACTTCCCTACCACATTTTCCTATGTCATTGGTACCAACATGTACCAAGACAGCAGACTCCCCCCCAGCACTATCTATGATCCTATCTAGGCGGTGCGTGAGATCTGCTACCTTCGCACCAGGCAGGCATGTTACCAGGCGATCCTCACGTCCACCAGCCACCCAGCTATCTACATTCCTAATGATTGAATCACCAACTATAACAGCTGTCCTGACCCTCCCCTCATGGGGACATGGCCCTGGAGAAACGTCCTCGGTGCGAGAGGGTTTTACATCACCTGGAGGACAGGTCCTAGTTACAGGATCACTTCCTGCCACACCAGGGTGATGCTCTCCTGTCACGTGACCTCTCTCCTCCATGGCAACAGGGATGCTGCCAGACTGGAGGTGGGACTTCAGGACTATATCCCTGTAGGTCTCGTCCATGTACTTCTCTGTCTTTCTTATGTCTTCCAGGTCTGCTACTCTAGCCTCTAGAGAACGGACTCGTTCCCTGAGAGCAAAGAGCTCCCTGCACTTAGTGCATATGTAGGACCTCTCACCAACTGGGAGATAATCATACATGTGAAACTCGATGCAAAAGACTGGAGAACCCCCATCTCGTTGCTGGACCTCTGACTGCATCTGAGTTTAAAGCTTGTGTTTAGGTCTTTTAAATCGGTATATAATAAGGATTGGTGTAGATGCTTATACTAATAAAAGTGTATCTAATACCCCTAATACACCCTGTGTACCTGAAGCTAATTAATCACAGGTCCTCTGTGTATGACTGATTTGGATTAAGAGCTGCACCTGAGAGCAGCCCCTTTCCTCTAAGATGTCCAAGTACCTATAAAACAACAATTTCCCCAGGGGTGGGTGGGTGCTGGGGAGGGAGGGGGGGAGAGAAGTCCTATTAAAGAGGGCAGTTACAAGGTACCCTGTCCTGAACCCTCAGCAGGGGGATGGGGGTACCACACAAAGCCCAGTTGAGAGAGGCAAGGTAAGTACAGCTGAGAAGGCTGAAACTTGCACACCACTAAGACAAACACTAAATAATTAAACAAACAACAGTTAGACAAACAGTAAATAATTAAATAAACAGCTAGAACTCACAGTAAGATGTCCCAGGAGGCAAAAATCCACTCACTAGCAGAGCTCTGTAAAAGTTCAGCCTTTCTCTGATCAGAGAAAAGCAAACTAAAACAGCCTATGCACACGTGGAGAAAACAGGAACAAGGTTACAGGATACCTCAGGGGGAGGGGTCAGGGGGAGGAGTCACTCAGGCAGGCAAGGACAGGAAAAAGCTTAACAGCAGGCTCTGGGGAGAGAGATTAATTCAAAATGGCTACCACACACACAGGGGGAGGAGTCACTCAGGCAGGCAAGGACAGGAAAAGCTTAACAAACAACAGGCTCTGGGGAGAGAGATTAATTCAAAATGGCTACCACACAAAGCCCAGTTGAGAGAGGCAAGGTAAGTACAGCTGAGAAGGCTGAAACTTGCACACCACTAAGACAAACACTAAATAATTAAACAAACAACAGTTAGACAAACAGTAAATAATTAAATAAACAGCTAGAACTCACAGTAAGATGTCCCAGGAGGCAAAAATCCACTCACTAGCAGAGCTCTGTAAAAGTTCAGCCTTTCTCTGATCAGAGAAAAGCAAACTAAAACAGCCTATGCACACGTGGAGAAAACAGGAACAAGGTTACAGGATACCTCAGGGGGAGGGGGTCAGGGGGAGGAGTCACTCAGGCAGGCAAGGACAGGAAAAAGCTTAACAGCAGGCTCTGGGGAGAGAGATTAATTCAAAATGGCTACCACACACACAGTGGGAGGAGTCACTCAGGCAGGCAAGGACAGGAAAAGCTTAACAAACAACAGGCTCTGGGGAGAGAGATTAATTCAAAATGGCTACCACACAAAGCCCAGTTGAGAGAGGCAAGGTAAGTACAGCTGAGAAGGCTGAAACTTGCACACCACTAAGACAAACACTAAATAATTAAACAAACAACAGTTAGACAAACAGTAAATAATTAAATAAACAGCTAGAACTCACAGTAAGATGTCCCAGGAGGCAAAAATCCACTCACTAGCAGAGCTCTGTAAAAGTTCAGCCTTTCTCTGATCAGAGAAAAGCAAACTAAAACAGCCTATGCACACGTGGAGAAAACAGGAACAAGGTTACAGGATACCTCAGGGGGAGGGGGTCAGGGGGAGGAGTCACTCAGGCAGGCAAGGACAGGAAAAAGCTTAACAGCAGGCTCTGGGAGAGAGATTAATTCAAAATGGCTACCACACACACAGGGGGAGGAGTCACTCAGGCAGGCAAGGACAGGAAAAGCTTAACAAACAACAGGCTCTGGGGAGAGAGATTAATTCAAAATGGCTACCACACAACGCCCAGTTGAGAGAGGCAAGGTAAGTACAGCTGAGAAGGCTGAAACTTGCACACCACTAAGACAAACACTAAATAATTAAACAAACAACAGTTAGACAAACAGTAAATAATTAAATAAACAGCTAGAACTCACAGTAAGATGTCCCAGGAGGCAAAAATCCACTCACTAGCAGAGCTCTGTAAAAGTTCAGCCTTTCTCTGATCAGAGAAAAGCAAACTCAACACTTCGACCAACACGCGCTAATAGCGGAGCGGAGCGGAGCACAGCAACGAAGGGCACCGTTTACAGAGCGTTTTCCCACAGTCACGAAGCAGGAGAAAACCGTCGCAAAGGCTTTAAATGGGTTCGACTGACACCGCACGTAAATAAATAGACACCACACACAACGTGGGGGCTCCGCTGTCCCCTTGTCTCCATATAACACGCCGTTGCTCGCCGGGCCTCCCTTGAATCTCCCGCCACACAAATCTGCCTCGAGGCTCCGCTTCCGAAATCCGGCTTCCCTTTTGCTATCCCTTTTAAAAAATTTCTGATTAAAAAGGAGCATTCTGCCTCGAGAGAGCGTAAGTTTTCATGGCAGCAGCTCCGACAAAAATTTCTTTCTGTTTGAGTGATCTCTTTTGTTAGATAGGATATAGATGTGGGATGCTCTTTTAGGTTTATTTTGGAAGAAAATAGAATGCTTATGGCAGGCTTACAGGGAGTAGGTACTTATGGGATGGGTTGGGAGGGAGGAAGGGAGAGGGAGGTTTTAAGGGAGGGGTGGGGGTAGGGGGGAGTAGACACCTTTACTAAGGCACAGGATCATGGGTGATGCTGGAACTCTTGATTACCTCTTGGGGCTACCACACCTTTTGTTTTTCAATGCATTCCCTTGTGGGTAGGCTTTGGAGGGAAGTAAATTTTCATAAGTTACTTCACTGGGTCAGTCTCCTCTTCTTTATCTGTCATCCCCCTTGTTAGGTTTTCTGAGGGGAGTAATAGGGGAGTGTTGGAGGGAGCGAAGGAGGTTTGGGTTGAGCAGGGGAAGAGTATGTTTTATCTACTTGGATGCCCAGAGGAGGCTTGTTTTTTTCCTTGAGCAGGGAATATTTATGCTCCTCTGGTAGTTGGTTCTCTCTCAGATATGCATTTCTATGTAAGGGTACATGGACTTACTAAGTTGTTACTTAAGTTGCTGCATGCTCTAGATCTGTTGCTGTTCTTTTGTGGGGGGATTGTAAAACTTATTTGCTTAATAAAAATTTATGCACAAAAAAAAATCCTTTTATTCCTTGTGTTTGGTGCGCTCATTAAAGCATTATTTTGATGACAGTTCTTTGCGTACTCTTGTTCATGCCTTAATAATGAACTACTTAGATTACTGTAATTCATTATATTTGGGTCTCTCTCTTTATACATTGAAAAGGATACAATTGTTACAGTATATAGTGGTAAAGATTTTGTATGGGGCTAAAAGAAGGGAGCATGTTGCACCTCTTTTGTTGAAGGAGAATTAGCTTCTGATTACACAACATCCTTGTTTTTTAAATATTGATGCTTTCCCATTATTCCTTTTTTTTTTTCGGGTCTTCCATTTTATTTATCTTCCTTGCTTGTTCCATATGTTCCATATGTTCCTGCTTGACAGTTGAAGTCATCTCAAGTCCATCTTTTAACCAATTCTTCATATAAGCAGTTGAGACAGATGATGATTAGGGAAGCTTCATTTTCTTAAAATGCCCCAGTCTGCTGGAATGATCTCCCTTTGGAGATTACTACTACTACTGCTACTATTACTCATTAGGGCTGAAAGTTCTTATAAGGCCTTTAAGTGGCACATTAAGACCTGGTTGTTTCAGTTGGCTTTTAAGAAGCAATGGAACGTACTTGCATAATTTCTCCTTTCCCTTTTTTTTCATGGTTGGCGTTTGATAATATGTAATGTGATAAATTATTGTTATTTTTTAAATATATTTGGTTTTGTATGTTTTAAGTTTGTGGATTTATGTTGTGGTGGTGTTTTGTGGATTATGTTTTATGTATCGTTGGTATTAAAGATACTGTAAACTGCTTAGATGCTTACCGTGTATGGGTGCAATGAGACATATAGCAAGTATTTTAAATAAATAAATAAATAAATATGATATCCTTGGCCTAGCCTGGATTACACTGTTTGGGTCATTGCTGGTACTGCTGCCTCTCTCATTTTCTGTACTGACAAAAGTGTATATTATTAAAATAGGCATAGTACATCTGCATATATGTATTACAGTCCTCAAATTTCCAAGCGGATGAGTTAGAAATGCACTGTATTTCATTTGAAATATTTAGTATTTCTTCTCTGGCGACTGAAATATATTTTATTTGTTTGAGGGTATGTTAGATGAGGTTTTTTTGTTGTACTTGTATAGTACTGTATATATGAGAAAGTTCTTTTGAAAGTGAAGACATATTGAATAAAATGAATATATCATTTACATGGCAAGCATTTCTTTAGTAACAGGCAATGGGATAGCTGCTATCAAAAACTGTTGACAAGCAATAAATCTGATATCTGTAACAAAAACAAGATTTAGCAGGACAAGTTTGCATCCAAGTATTTCACCAACAATCAGACTGTTGGATGAAGTGCCAAATTAATTTGTAAAGGAGAGTCAAGCATAAGGATTAAGTAAAATATAATTTGTATTCATCTCTTGTGACAAGAAAATCTGAATTCATTTAAAACTGCAATAATCAAATCATCAGCACTAGGCTTATTCAGGTCAGTTCAGAGCCAAGGCTTGAATTTTTATGAAACTGGAACTTGGAAACATTCAGTTTCTTACTTCTTTATTCTGTTATTTTACCTGTGCAGGTCTGATTTGATTCGTCTTCATTACTGCCACAGTCGTTAGCTCCATCACAAAGCCATCTCTTCGGGATGCAGCGATTATTATCACATTTAAATTGGTCGCTGGGACAGCTGTGATTGACTAGGGAAAACAAACATTGCTTTTCTGTAAATCTCCAATACCAAATTTCTAAAATAGAATGAGGATGAATTGGATTCAATAAAGAATTAAGTTATAATTATATATCATGGATTCATGTGATGACACAAAACCAAAGCATATACCATGTGTTGAGGCACATCATCATACAAACATAATTAAATGTCGTTTTAGTATCTCAGCTATAAAAGAAGAAAGATGCGCAGATACTAAATACTAAACTTTAAGTGTGGGGAATATACCATATATAATGCAATTTACCTTTGATGCTCCCTACTTACCAGGAGGTTGAAGTACATGTTGCATATATAGGGAGGAAATGTTATAAAAATGAATCCCATGCATATATGGCCACATAGGCACATAAATGGCCTCTTATAAAATACTGACCAGTATAAACATTCACACTTTGACAGGAAGGTGTGTATTTTGCTGGTAAGTGTGATCAGGGACATGATCTGGGAGGAGTGTGTGTGGAGTTTTCATGTATGCAAAAAGCTTATAAAATACCATAATATATGTGTATATGTATGTAAAGTATGGACGGTATAAGTGATCGTACCTAGATTCAAGATGCTTGCATTTTCTCCCACAAATGCTAGCCTTTTCTACTTATCTTATAAATTAGCACCTATGTAAGTGCCTCCTAAGGTACCTACTGCTTACTATTACTGCTTATTATTTGTATAGCACTACAAGGCATACGCAGCACAGTAGATGAAATTAGATTTACCTGCTAATTGTTGTTCCTGAAGGAACTCCAGTCTAGTCCCGAACCTTTGGGTAGTCAACCTCCTCCAGCAGCTTGGAGACTGAAAACGTCACTCTTGTGATGTCACTGGTATATAAGCTCCGGTTCCGCCTTCTCCCACCAGTTACCTATTGACAAAGCAGACTCACCGGAGCAACAATTAAGTAGGAAATACTATTAACCAACCTAAACAAACTAACTGAACTGCAACTGACTCCCGAAACTATGTACATTACCGTGAAATGCTATAGGAGTGCTTCAGCCCACTCTACCCTTTAGTGGAACCTGTGAACCCTAAGTGCATCCCGTACCTACCTCGCGGCTACCCAGCAGGCTGCCACATCTCTACATCCCCTGCTTACCTGTCATATTGCTCTGCTTCAGGCCCTAATCTACTGAAACTCCTCGGGTGGGTCATGGGACTAGATTGGAGTTCCTTCAGGAACAACAATTAGCAGGTAAGTCTAATTTCATCTTCCTTATCGTCCCTCCAGTCTAGTCCCAAACCTTCGGGGATGTAACAGAGCAGTGAACCACTTAATGGGCGGGACCGTGTAGACCAGCCTGAAGCACTGCTGATCCAAAACAGGTATCCCTTTCCGCCTGAATGTCCAGACGGTAATGCTTAACAAAGGAATGCTGCGAAGACCAAGTCGCCGCCTTGCAAATCTCCACCGGTGGCACCAAACTGCTCTCCGCCCAAGACGCCGCCTGTGCCATAGTCAAATGAGTTCTAAGTCCTTCTGGTACTGGCTTACCTTTCAAAATATACGCTGATGCAATGGCTTCCTTCACCCAGCGGGCAATGGAAGCTTTAGACGCCACCTGGCCTTTCTTTGCTCCAGCAAAGAGAATAAATAGCCTGTCTGACCTACGGAAACTGGCCGTTCTGCACAGATACCTCTTCAGCACTCGCCGCACATCCAAACACTTCAACTTCTCTGTCGAAGGGTCAGCACTGCTCCCTTCATACACTGGCAAAGACACCACCTGATTCATATGAAAAGCCGAAACCACCTTAGGCAAGAAGGACAGTACCGGCCATAGAACTACTTTCGACTCAAAAAAGGAAAGGAAGGGACTCTTACAAGACAGTGCCTACAGTTCCGAAACTCTCCTCATGGACGAAATGGCTACCAAGAATACTACCTTCTGAGTAAGGTCTTTCAGAGAGGATCTTGACAGCGGCTCAAAGGGCTCTCGCACCAATGCCTCTAAAACCAGTGGCAGATCCCATGTAGGCACCACGAGTCTACGAGGCGGTCTCAATAAGGCCACGGCCTGCAAGAAACGCTTAACATCTGGATGACATCCGAGCGCCACTCCTCAAATTTTCCCCCTATAATAGGACAGTGCTGCTACCTGTACTCTTAAGGATGCTGCCGCTAAGCCTTTCTGAAACCCTTCTTGTAAAGAGGCCAGAACCTGTGGAAGTGATGCTGTTAATGCCACCGACTGTCTATCCACACACCATGCCTCAAACACTCGCCACACTCGTATATATGCCAATGAGGTAGACCTGCGACGGACTCTTAGCAAGGTAGCAATAACTCCCGGTGAATAGCCCTTTGACCTCATTCTCGCCCTCTCAATAGCCAAGCCGTAAGCGAGAATCGATCCACTTGGGGCATGAACAGAGGACCCTGAGAAAGAAGATCTCTCCGAGAGGGAAGCTGCCACGGTCTGTCGACTAATGGTCTTTTCAGATCGGCATACCAAGGATTCCTTGGCGAATCTGGCACGACCAAAACTACCTGTCCTTTGTATCGCTCTATGAGCTGTAGCACTCGACCTATCAACACCCAAGGAGGAAACACGTACAGGAGTTGACCTTCTGGCCAGCACTGAATGAGAGCATGCAGACCTTCCGACATTCTCTCCCGTCGTCTGCTGAAGAAGCGTTTGACCTGCGCTGAGCGAATGGTCACCATGAGATCCATCACTGGAGTACCCCAGCGGTGCACTAACCTTGCGAACACGTCTGGATAAAGCACCCACTCTCCTGGGTCTACCCTCACCCGACTCAAAAAATCGGCCTCTACATTGCCCACTCCTGCCACATGCGCCGCCAACAAAACTAAGAGATTCTCCTCAGCCAATCCGAGCAGACTGTCTGCCTCTGCCTCTAGAGCTACAGTGCTGGTGCCCCCTTGGTGACTGACATATGCTACCGCGGTCGTGTTGTCAGACAAAACTTGAACCGCTGTCCCCTGGAGATAAGGTTGAACCTTTTGAAGAGCCAGCACCACTGCTCTTAACTCCAACCGGTTGATGTCCCAAGCACTTTCCTCCTCGGTCCAGAGACCCTGCATGAAATGACCCTGGCAGTGCACCCCCCAGCCCACTAGACTGGCATCTGTCGTGATCAATATCCACTCTGGCGCCTCCAAGGACATTCCTTTTTTGAGACTTCCTGGATGCAACCACTATTGTAGAGCCTTGTGTGTCTCTGGAAGACAGGGCAACCGTTGCGTCAACTGATTGCTCTGGTGAGACCACCTCCACAACAAGGCCCTTTGCAATGGCCTCATGTGGGCTCTTGCTCATGGAACTAGGTTGAGCATCGCTGCCATGGTCCCTAGCAGCTGCAAATACTCTCATGCCGTGTGAGACGGCGTTCGGAGGAATTTGCAAATCAACTGTCTCAGTCCCAACGCTCGCTGCTGGGGCAGAAAGACCTTTCCTAGCTTTGTATTGAAACTCGCTCCCTGATAGTCCAGATGCTGAGATGGGCGCAATGTGCTTTTGGAGATGTTGATCACCCAGCCGAGACTTTGTAGGAATGCTACCACCTTGGCTGTGGCCACCTCGCTTTCCGCTCTGGACTTCGCTCTTATCAACCAATCGTCTAGATAAGGGTGAACCAACACTCCTTCTTTCCTCAGCGCCGCTGCCACCACCACCATGACCTTGGTGAAAGTCCGTGGCGTTGTTGCCAGCCGAAAGGGAAGCGCTTGAAATTGAAAATGACCCATTGGTACCGCGAATCTGAGAAACCTTTTGAAGCTCCTGTTGAATAGGAATGTGAAGATACGCTTCTGTGAGATCCAAGGAAGTAAGAAATATCCCTCATCTTACTGCTACTATGACCGATCTTACAGTCTCCATCCAAAAGTGTGAAACCCGGAGACACCGATTCACTCTTTTGAGATCCAAAATTGGCCGAAACGTTCCTTCCTTTTTTGAAACCACAAAATATATGGAGTATCGACCTACGCCACATTGGTCGGGAAGGACCGGCACAATGGCCCTGAGAGATAACAGCCTTTGCACCATGTCCCGCACAGCCAGGCACTTGAGAACAGCTTTGCACGGGGACTGTATGAAAGAATCGCGCACTGGCCTTTGAAACTCCAAGGCATAACCATTTCGGATCACCTCCAACACCGACTGATCCAAAGTGATCTGGATCAAGGCTGGGTAAAACTCCTGCAACCAACCTCCTAAGGGAACCCATTCCACCTGGGCCCGCCTGGCATCATTGTGACCTTTTAAGGTAGAGGAGGAGGCCGCTCCAAATCCCCTACCTGCTCCATGAAACCCTCGAAAGCCCTGGTTTCTATAGGAAAAACGGCCCTTTGATTCTGTCCAAACTGTGGAGAGCGGAAGCGCCTAAACTCCCTCTGCTGGCTTTTAGGCATGGGCGCCGCTCGCCCCTGCTTCTGCTTGTGTTCCGGTAGTCTACCACCTTTGGACTCTCCCAAGTCCTTAACCAACTTATCTAACTCCTCCCCAAAGAGTAGCTTTCCACGAAAGGGGAGTTTACTTAATCTCGAATTGGAAGATCCGTCTGCTGCCCAATTACGCAGCCAAAGATATCTTCTTGCTGCTAACTCTCACAAATTATTTTTCCACTTTAATTACTAATGGGGTCCTTTAATACTGCTAAACTGATGGTAAGGAACCCCCCCCCCCCCAACCAACAACGAGGCTTTCTGGCCCAGCTACCGCCGTGCAAGGGACCTCCCAGCCAACAGCCGTTGTGTTTTCCCGCGAGGCTCGGCCTTCTGCGGCAGCAGATGCGTTTCAGCGAGCCGGATTCAGCACACTGACCTGCTCTCTGATGCCGCGCTTCTCCTCCTCGTCCTCCCTTTCAAACCGGCCCCTGTAAGTGCGCGACTGTTTTGCCGCTCCCCGGGTCCTACCGTAGTGGGGGAACTCACCCGGAGAGAAAGGCTGACAGAGGAACTCTTCTGGAGCACTGTGCTGTGCCCCGGCTCTGGCTTACGAGCATGTGCAGGCAAGCCCTCTGCTTATGCTATTGCCAGAGAGCACCTGCTCCTCACACTTACTGCCGTTCCTTGGCCCCGAGCCTCGCCTCTCTTCTCGGCAGCTGTCCTCAAGGCACTGGAGGGCTGGCATGGCGGCGGTGGAGGGGGGGGGAAGGAACAAGGGATAGGGATGAAGCCTCAGCACTCTGAGCACTCCGACCCTATCAATAACCTAATCAATTTAAAATCCCCCTTTTTTTTTCAATCCACTTCAATCTGACAACCAATTACTCTAACTAACTGTCTTAATTGCTCCTCTAGTGAGCCTGAATATCCAGGCTCACCCGTCCTCCAGCTGCTTGGAGACTGAAGTAACTGGTGGGAGAAGGCAGAACCAGAGCTTATAAACCAGTGACATCACAAGAGTGGCGTTTTCAGTCTCCAAGCTGCTGGAGGAGGTTGACTACCCAAAGGTTCGAGAATAGACTGGAGGGACGATAAGGAACATATAGATATAAGACACAATCCCTGCTCAGCAGAGCTCACAATCTAATCAAGGCAAGGTACATCACAAAACTGGAAACTAGAATATGGCAAGATACATATAAGTAGTGAACAAAAGAGTGAGGAGCATCAGGATCCAAAAGCAGTTTTGAAGAGATAGGTTTTTAGCCTGGATTTGAATAGGGCTAGAAAAGGAGCCCGACGTACCTACCCATGGCACCCTCTTAGGAAGTAATTTTATAAAGTCATTTAGTATTTTTGTGATCTATGCAGATAAAGGGGATAATTTTGAAAGGAAGCATTTTGTATGTGTGTAAGTCACTATTTTCAAGGAATTATGCGCTTGAATGAGCACTTATATGGTTACTTTAGGTGGTTGCTATTTTATAAGAGTGCAGGTAAGACCACATGTACTTTCTGTCTGGGCATGCACAGGGGCGGAGTTTGGGTGGAGCATGAGCGGAGCACAAATTTACATGCATAAACTATAAAATAACATAACTTAAGCATTCCTGCAAAATCTAGGCATGGACATTTATACCTGCCATAGGGCAGGCATAGGTGCTCATGACTACTTTAACATGCATTTTTACATCACTTCTGCCATTTTATTTAGTATGCACATGAATGCCTTGCAACTTAATTTAACAAAAAGCACAGCTACATAGATAACAGGTACCTCTAGCACCTTCACTAGCCCCATCACTTGCTAACACTTCTCTGTGCCTTGCACCCTTATTTAAGTATCTAGGGATAATTATCAATAATGAACTTTCATTTACAGTACAAATCAGTAAATTAACTAAATGTGCCTTTACAGCACTCCAGCAGTTCTGCACCTTATGTCCTTTTCTTAAGCCCGTTGCTCAAACTTCCATTCTTCTTAATACAGTTTTTGCCCAACTTGACTATTGCAACATAGCATATAATGGATTACCTGCTTATCAACTGAAGAGAATCCAATCAGTACAGAACATAGCTATCCATCTACTTACTTACCTACTTAGAGGGCAAGATAAGGCAGGGCAAAAGACAGGCTCACTGTCTTTGTGGGTGTGAGAGTCATTCTGTTAGTAGTTTGGGATGTGGTGTGGATGCATAGAAATGAATATCAGAGTCACTTCACTACTAACATTATCTGGGTTGTGTTGTTATCTGCAGTGCCACCATGATAGCATGACAGGGGTAAAGAGCATGAAAACGCCAAGTCATCATGTGAGTGGCCAAACAGCCCCTAAATTGGCATGCAGGCCCTAAACATTGGGGAAAAAAAACATAAAGTGCCACTTTTATTGGCATAGAGATTCTAGAAGGGTAGAGCAGTGCCAGCATTGGCAGGAAGATTCCAGGGCAATGAAGATAGAGAGTTTGGGCATTAATGTTCAATAGACAAGGAGGGGGTGTTAGCTCCAATGATTTGACCAATGTAGTTCAGTGGGTAAGTCAGCAATCTAAGTGCTGGAAAAAAAACAGGAAATGAGGATAAAGCTATGGGAATTGCACTTTCACAAAAGGTTTTTCTCTGAGTGGGCATAATGCTTTTCAATACTGTGCCTTTCTACATATCACAGTCTTTCTTCTCCCTAGCTCTCCTTTACCGGAGTAAGCCAGTAACAAGACTTTTCCAGACACGAAATTTGCCATACTGGATCAGACTAAGAGGTCCATGAAGCCCAATATCCTATTTCTAACAGTGGCCAAACTAGGTAAACTATATCTGTTAGGTTCGCAAAAGGTAGACATATTACATGCTATTTATCCCAGAGGTAAGCAGTGGATTTCGCCAGTCCATTTTAGTAATGGTTTATGGACTTTTCCTCCAGGAACTTTTCCAAACCTCTTTTAAATCCAGCTACATTTACTGCTTTTACTACATCCTCGGCCCAGCACAGATCCCAGGAGTATTCTACTATTCATCTTTCTCCATTGAGAAAAGTGGACATTTATCCATACTCCATGGTGATGCCTAGATCCTTTTTCTGGGAGTGGCTCCTAATGTTGAACCTTGCATCATGTAATTATAGGTTGGATAGCGTAATTACTCACCTGTAACGTGTTCTCCGGGGACATCAGGAATCAGCCCTCACATATGGGTGACGTCGACGGCTATGGAGCCCACGCGGAGCAAATCCCCAACTTTCAAAAAAAGCCCTTGGGAATTGCTACCACGCATGTGTGGTCCCCTTCCCGCCCAAGGGTGCCATCTTGCTCAGTAAAATGACATAGCTAAAAAGATGGCAAAACAAAATGAAGAAGATAATAGGACTGCAACTCCAAGGGGAGGAGAGAGTGTTGTGATTCCTGCTGTCCCCGAAGAACACCTGTTATAGGTGAGTAACTACTCTTTCTCCGGGAACAAGCAGGAAGTCAGTCCTCACATATGGGACTTCCCAGCTACAGGCTACCATGAACCTATAGCCAAAAAGGCTCCCTCATCGAGAGCCGCAAGTAGCTGCAAGGTAAATAGGGCCTGCATCCAAGGAAAGTAACACTCCGGTAGCTTGAAAACAGAAGGGTCGGAGGGCAGGAGTTGCCTAGACCCCAAAAAGGTCACGGAGTATGGCCTGGCAGTAGTGAGCTGTGAAGGTATAAACCGATGACCAATAAGCTCCCATCGCACAGCGTTTTTTAAGAGCGGGATGAAGGAAGTTTGAAGAGTATTTACACCGCTCCTATGAAATTAAAAAGAGATGTGTGCAGCATCATTTATATTTCTTTGAAATAACAGTGAACATAGATCCCCTGAAGAAACGATAGTGAAATGCAACGGAAGCACCTGAGGAAGGCGTTGGGATCAAAGAGCGTGATGGGAGCTTATTGAAGAGCATTTAAATATAAGCCAAGTGCTTGACGAAGATTGAAGATAATATCAGTAGCGTTACAATTAGATCTTAATAGCAGCTTATATGGCATAATAGTATGGAATGAGAAAGTGAAGGTCGTTGATGCTAATAGGCACTAGAGTTGGACATGTTGTAAGTCTAAAAAAGAGTGCCAGAAAAAGGCTGAGACCTTCAACGAAAGTAAGAATAAAAACAAACATTTCAGAATAACCACAAGGGATAATAGCAAACTTTGGTTCCGTATTGATACAATTGAGCATTCGAGTTAATTTTTGCATTTTCCCTATTAGCCCGGGCAATACAGTTTGCCACCCATGTGGACAGCGTATGCTTGGTCACCGCCTCCCCAGCTTACTGGGGTCATAGGAAATGAAAAGCTGAGCGGCTTTCCGATGACCTCGAGTACGTTGAATGTAGAAGGACAGAGCTCTCTTACAGTCCAAGGTATGGAGGACTGCCTCTGCCCTGCTGGCATGCAGTCTGGGAAAGAAGGTGGGAAAGAAGGTAGGAAGGACCACCTTCAGAAGGAACTTGGGGTGCGTGCAAAGCACCACCCTATTTTTGTAGAACCTGATATAAGGTCTCTCTGCCATGAGGGCCTGGAGCTCACTCACACTCTGGGCGGAAGTGAGCGCAACCAAGAAAACCACCTTCCAGGTGAGATAACAGAGGTGGCACGTGGCCAACAGTTCAAAGGGCGGCCAGGTGAGCTGCCCCAACACTACATTGAGATCCCATTCGGTCGCAGGGGGGCGGACCGGGGGCTTTGACAGGAGTAGGCCCTTTAGGAACTAGTACACCACTGGATGAATTGAGAGGGACTTCATGTCCACCTGATGGTGGTTCGCCGCTAAGGCACTGAGAAGCACTCTGATGGAGTTTTACTTGAGCCGGAGAAGAGAAGGGGGTCTACCCCTTGCTCAGCATACCAAAGCACAAACCTGCACCACTTAAAAGCATAAGCCTGTCTGGTAGATGCTCTGCATGAAGCCAGCAAAACATCCTCCACATCCTTCGGATGGAGGAGCGGGGCTAGAGTCACCCTTTCAGCAGCCACGTCGTCAGCAAAAGGGAGCTGAGGGTGGGATGCAAAAGAGAGCCCCCCTCCTAGGAAAGGAGCCTGGAGCTGACCCCAAGGGGATGGGGGCCTCCACTGCTAGCTGTAGGAGAAGTGGAAACCACGGTTGCCTGGGCCACCGTGGGGCTATCAGGATGACTGAAGCTCTGTCGTGAAGAATCTTGAACAGAGTCTTGGCGATAAGAGGCATTGGGGGAAAAGCATACAGAAGACCCACCGACCATGAGACTAGAAAGGCGTCGGCTGCCACCCTGGCAGGGTGCAGCTACATCAAGCAGAAGCGGGGCAACTGGTGATTGTCCGGTATTGCAAACAGGTCCATCACCAGTTCCCCCCAGGACTGGAAAACCCGCTGGCTACTTCCCGGTCCAGCTGCCAATCGTGCGGCTGGAGCATCCTGATGAGTCTGTCGGCCAGCCAGTTGTCCTGGCCCGGCAGGTATACCGACTTGAGGAGAATGCCCTGCCGGACTGCAAAAGAGCACAGATCTAGGGCTTCCTGACAGAGGGCATGGGAGTTTGTTCACATAGAACATGGCAACCTGGTTGTCTGTCTGCACCAGGACAGTCCTGTAGCCCAGGCACTGCCTGAAAGCCTTCAGGGTGAGATGGATTGCACGCAATTCCAACAGATTGATCTGTTGAACACTCTTGTCTGGGGACCAAACTCCCTGGGTACAGTATCCCTGGCAATGGGCTCCCCAGCCCAGCAGGGAGGCATCCATGATGAGGACCCTAGCATGGTGAGGGGTTTGGAAGGTCATCCCTCTTTCCAAGTGATGGGGCGAGAGCCACCAGGTCAGGGACTGCATCAGGAGCCTGGTCACTCTGACCCTGTCCTGGAGATGTCCCGTGGCCTGGGATCACTGATCCCTGAGGCACCACTGTGCAGTTCTCATGTGGAGGCGGGCATCTGGAGTGACATAAACCATGGAAACCATGTGCCCGAGGAGGTGTAGCAGATGCCTTGCTGGCACTGAGGGATGGCGCTTTATGTCTTTGGCTAGGGCCATGAGCCTCCTTGCCCTATCTGCAGGCAGGAAGGCTTTTGACTGAAGGGTGTTGATCCTTACCCCAATGAATTCCAGCTCTTGTGCTGGGCAAAGGCTGGACTTGGGGCAGTTGATAACAAAACCCAAGTGTTGAAGGACCTGGGTGGTGTGAATTATGGTCTGCTTCACCTTGGGAACTGTAGTGCCCCTGATGAGCTAGTCGTCGAGATAGGTGAAGACAAAGATCCCTTGAAGCCTGAGAAAGGCAGCAACAACCGCCAGGCACTTTGTGAATACTCTGGGGCCGAGGCAAGGCCAAAGGGAAGCACCCTGTATTGGTAATGATTGCCCCCTACCAGAAAGTGTAGGTATTGCCTGTGGCTTGTGTGGATTAGGATGTGTGTGTAGGCATCCTTTAAATCTAAGGAGCATAGCCAGTCTCCCTGATGGAGGTAAGACAGCAATATTCCAAGGGAGAGTATCTTGAACTTCTCCCTCACCACGAATTTGTTGAGGTTGCACAGGTCAAGAATGGGCCTTAGGCCCCCTGTTCTCTTTGGCATAAGGAAGCACCTGGAGTAGAACCCCTTGCCCTGAAGGTGGTGGGGCACCGGTTCCATTGCATGGTCCTCGAGAAGAGCTGCCAACTCCTTCAGAAGAAGGTCCCTGTGAAGGGGAGACCTGATAGGCTCTCCCAGGAAGTAGTGTGGAGGCACTTGGGCTAGATGGAGGAGGTATCCCTCCCTGATCACCTGTAATGCCCAGGAATCTGTGGTGATAGCTGCCCACCTGTGGACATACAGTGCGAGCCGACCTTGGACTGCGGGAGTGGGCCCGGGGTGCTCCCAGCAGTCGGAACCATCCAAGGACGCCGCCTTCGAGGGTTTTTTCTTCTTCCTGGATTCCCTCGAGGGAGACACCCTTTCTGAGGACCCATGATGAGGCTCGGGTTCAGAGAGTTCTGCTCGAGACGTCGGGGCCTCAGACGAGGCATCGGGGACTTGAGAAAAAAACTTATCGTGCTGCTGCTAGCGGCTCTTGAGGGCCTTGCTGGACATCTTCTTGCAGAGACCGCAGGCCACTGGGTCATGGTCTGGCCCGAGGCAATGAAGACAGCAGTCATGTGTGTCAGTCAAAGACATGATTTTAGAGCACCGATCACACATCTTAAAACCACTGGTAGCCATGGAGGAAAAAAGTACCCCTGAGAGGTCGAAGACCCTCCGGACTGCCAGCAGGAGAAAAAAAGACGCGAAAGGCACCAGAAAGGAAAATCACAAAAAAACTACAAAAATGCAACCAAGCCCGATGCCGAGGCACTGTGGTCAGTAGGCGGAAAGGGCTCCAGTGCAATACCGGAGGCGAGTTGGAAACTTGGGGAGCAAAATAATCAACTTTTTCCAAGGACAAGCCAGACAACATCTGAAGGACTCCACGGAATAAAGGAGACTGAGCAAGATGGCACCCCTGGGCGGGAAGGGGACCACGCATGCGTAGTGGCATCTCCCAAAGGCTTTCTTTGAAAGCTGGGGAGATGCTTCCACGAGGGCTCCGTTGGTGCTGACATCACCCATATGTGAGGACTGACTTCCAGCTTGTTCCCAGAGAATTGCACATAGTATTCAAGATGCAGTCATACCATGGAATGATACAGAGGCATTATAATATCCTTTGTTTTATTCTCCATTTCTTTCCTTATGATCCCTACCATTCTAAGAACATAAGAACATAAGATATGCCATACTGGGTCAGACCAAGGTCCATCAAGCCCAGTATCCTGTTTTCAACAGTGGCCAATCTAGGTCATACGTACCTAGCAGTTTCCCCAAAAGACACAGGTTCCACAATGCTTGTACTGGGTCAAGCATTGATATCCTGGGTCCCTTCTTAATAATGGTTTATGGACTTTTCCTCCAGAAACTTGTCCAAACCTTTTTTAAACCCAGCTACACTAACAACTTTTACTACATCCTCCGGTAACAAATTCCAGAGTTTGATTACACATTGAGTAAAAAAATATTTTCTTTTCTTAGTCTTAAATAGTTTACCCTGTAGCTTCATGGCATGTCCCCTAGTCTTTCTATATTCTGATAACGTGAAAATCGATCTATGTTTACGCGTTCCACTCCATTCATTAATTTATAGACTTCTATCATATCTCCCCTCAGCCGTCTCTTTTCCAGGTTAAAGAGCCCTAACCTTTCTTTATAGGAGTATCCTTCCATCCCCTTTACCATTTTGGTGGCTCTTCTCTGAACCTTTTCTAATAACGCTATATCCTTTTTAAGATACGGCGACCAGAATTGCACACAATATTCAAGGTGCGGTCTCACCATGGAACGATATAGAGGCATTATAATATCTTTTGTTTTATTTTCCATTCCTTTCCTTATGATACCTAGCATTCTATTTGCTCTCTTGGCTGCCGCTGCACACTGGGCCAAGGGTTTTAACATGTTATCCACAATGACGCCTAAATCTTTTTCCTGGGTGGTGGGTCCTAAAGTGGAACCTTGCATCGTGTAACCATAGTTTGGGTTGTTCTTCCTTAGGTGCATAACTTTGCACTTGTCCACATTAAATTTCATCTGCCATTTTGATGCCCAGTCTTCCAATTTATCAAGATCCTCTTGCAATTTTCCACAATCCTCATGGGTTTTAACAACTTTAAATAGTTTTGTGTCATCTGCAAATTTGATAACCTCACTTGTTGTTCCACTTTCCAGGTCATTTATGAATATGTCAAAAAGCAGCGGACCCAGCACAGATCCCTGGGGTACACCACTATTCTATTTGCCTTCTTCGCTGCCATCGCACACTGTGCGGAGGGTTTCAACGTGTTGTCCACAATTAGATCTAAATCTTTTTCCAGAGTGGTGGTTCCTAAGGTCGAACACCTTGCATTGTGTAACCATAGTTTGGGTTGTTCTTTCCTAGATGCATAACTTTGCACTTGTCCACATTAAATTTCATCTGCCATTTCAACAGCAAGTCTTCCAGCTTATCAAGGTCCTCTTGCCATTTTTCAAAATCTTCTTGTGTTTTAACAACTTTGAATAATTTTGTGTCATGTGCAAATTCGATCACCTCACTCATTATTCAAATTTCCAGGACATTTATGAATATGTTAAAAAAGCAGTGGACCCAGCACAGATCCCTTGGTTACTGCATTATTCACTTTTCTCCATCAGAAAATTGGATATTTAGCGCTACCTTCTGCTTTCTATCTTTTAACCAGTTCCTGATCCACAATGCTACACTTCCTTCAATCCCATGACTTTTTAATTTCACCAAGCATCTCTCATGAGGGACTATGTCCAAGGCTTTCTGAAAATCCAGATACGCTATATCAACCTGCTCATTTCTGTCTACCTGTTTACTCACACCTTCAAAAAAATATAACAGATTACTAAGACAAAACCTTCCTTGGCTAAATCATGTTGGCTTTTTCCCATTAAACCATGACTAGCCACATTTTCAGTAATTTTATTCTTTATAATGATTTCTACCATTTTGCCTAGTACTGACATCAGGATCTCCAGTCTGCAGTTTCCCAGATCACCCTGAAATCCTTTTTAAAAATTGACATTACATTGGTCATTTGCCAATCTTCAGGTACTATGGATTAATGATAGCTCACAGATTACTAATAGTAGGTTTGAAATCTAATATTTCAGTTCTTTCAACATCCTTAGATGTGTGCCATCTGGTCCAAGTGATCTGCTACTATTTAGTTTATCAACTAATTGCAATATATCTTTCTGGTTTATCAATATTTCTTTCAATTCTTCCGATGCATCGCCTTTAAATGCCATTTCAGTCATGGGTAACTTCCCTACATCTTCTTTAGTAAAGACCAAGGCAGAAAATTCATTCATTCTCTCCACTATGGCTTTCTCCCCTTAGTGCCATTTTTACCACTCTATCATTTAATTGTCCAACTGACTGACAAATTTTTTCTATGAATGTACTTAGAAAAAGTTGTTGTTATGTGTTTTGCTTCCACAGCAAGCTTTTTTTCAAATTCTCTCTTT
The DNA here is from genome assembly GCA_033557465.1 of Ichthyophis bannanicus. NCBI lineage: Eukaryota > Metazoa > Chordata > Amphibia > Gymnophiona > Ichthyophiidae > Ichthyophis > Ichthyophis bannanicus. The sequence continues at coordinate 726,354,177 of CM066036.1, read as the reverse complement.
GCCTGCCTTATCAATACCTTGCATCTAATTTGCCAATGCTTATGTTGTTTCAAGTTTTTGTCAACTGGCTCCTTTTTCCATTTCCTGAAAGAAACATTTTTGACTACAACAGCCTTGCTGACCTCATCTTTAAACAATGCTGGCAGTTTTTTGCCCTTCCTTCTATGTTTCTTTTAGCATGGAATACAGCTGATCTGGGCTTCCAAGATTGTATTTTTAAACATGTTTGATATAAATCTTTAACCTTTGCAGTTGTTCCCTTTAGTTTTTTCTGATCTATTTTCCTCATTTTATCAGTCTCCCTTTTGAAAGTTAAAAGGTAGTCTGTGGATTTCCTTCTTATCCTTCCTCCATTTATTAAATCAAATGCTATCATGCTATGATCACTACTGACAAGTGGCCCCAGATCCTCTGTTCTACTAAGGACTAGGTCCAAAATAGCTTCCCCTCTTGTGTGTTGATGAACCAGCTTCTCCAAGCAATCATTTATTTCATCTAGAAACGTTATCGCCCTAGTGTATCATACTGTGATATTTATTTAACAGGGTTTTTTTATACCACTTCATCATTTCAGTCCAAGTGGCTTACACTGTAACAAACTTGGTAGTGCACATTAAATAGGGACATTGATAACTTGAAATTTTCTGAGGCAATGGAGGGTTAAGTGATTTGCCCAAGGCCACAAGAAGTCCTAGTAGAAATTGAACCCTGGTCTCTTGGTTCCCAAGCCAGTGCTCTAATAATTAGGCTACTCCTCTATTCCACATTGACTCAGTCAATGCCAGGGTAATTAAAATCACCCATTATTATTGCTATGTTGTAACTTTTGTTAGCTTCCCTGATTTCTTTTAGCATTTTATCATCCATTTGTTCATTATGGCCAGTACACCCCTACTGCCATCGCCTTCCCCTTTTTACATGGAATTTCTATCCATAGAGATTCTATAGTGTATTTTGTTTCCTGCAAAACTTTAATCCTGTGCGACTCAATGCACTCTCTAACATAGAACGGAACCTCTCCACCAATGTGATCTCTCTATTATTGCGATATAGTTTGTACCTAAGTATCAGAGTGTCCTATTGGTTCCCCTCCTTCCACCGGGTCTCTGAGATATCAATCATATCTAACCTCTCATTTAGTGCTATATATTCTAACTCTCCCATCTTACTTTTTAGACTTCTAGCATTTGCATTAAGGCATTTTAGAGGTAGTATTTTATTCATATTAATCTAGTTATCAGTAGACAGGGTTCATTTGGAATCTTTCATCTCTGTCTACTATTTACTTAAGTGCAGTGTGATTAAGCAGTCAAACAGAGAGGGTTAATTATAGCTTCATGTGAACACATATCCCAATCAATAAGGGACCATCATGCAAACAGCACTAATGCATGCCCATAATACACTTTTTGTGGGGCCAATGGTGTTGCTGTTGAGCATGTATTAGTGCTGTTTACACTGCTGAATGCCCTTATTCTGAGGGTCCCTATTATTGACAGGCACATGTTTTGACATTTAGCCATAGGGAACCTATGCTGATTCCTTCTGGATTATTTTACATAGGGTAACCTAATTAGATCAGATATTGTTGGAAGTGTAATGGAGCAATTATACAACCACTGTGCCTGGTACTGGGAGATCTGACTGATGTATTGCCAGCATACCCCGTATTGTCCCAAGCGGCCTACATTGCTACCCAGGCCAGGATCAATGAAGGTTGCTAGAGTGGTGATATATCTGAAGTCTGGCTACTTGGTGTGATGGCACAGGGTTCTCCCTTCCATGCCAACACAGCTCTGACCAGAGGAGCAGTGCCATAAGTCTGACTGTGGGTAGCGGATGTATACAGACCGACATATGCCACGATGGGACAGGTGTAGTTGCTGTGAGAAATACTAGTACCCAGACAGGTGGGCCTCAGAAGGTCCTACTACAAATACAACAGCTATTACTGATCATTTGCATTGCGCTACAAGGTGTACACAGTACTGCATAGACACACATAACAGATGGTTCCTGCTCAGTGGAGCTTACAATCTAGTTGGAACAGACAACACAGCAGCTGTGAACAGGATACATCCAGGGGAATGCTAAGGAAACACAAGGGAGCTTAGGTGGATCTGATCCAACAGTGGCACCGATTAGGTGAGCGCTCAGCCTGGATTTGAGAGGGGCTAAGGATGAAGCCTGACATACTAGGGTATGCCAATTTTGGAGATGTCAATTTTAAAAAAGCACCAGTGAAAAAATGGTACAATTTCATGTGGTAAATCAACAACTAGCTTTAAATTTTGTGTAATATGTTATTTACCTACCTGTGATTTCTAGGAAATTACACAAAAATACACAGATTGTGGAAAGATGTTTAAGTGTTCTGATAATAGCTTTTATTTGTTTGCATTGCATATTAATGCCTTTTGTGCCTCAATTATCAATTTATCTTACTTATTTCTGTGTTAGGGTTTACATGGTGAACTGGTTCAATATAAAAATAAATAGCAATTGGGCAAAAGGTTGAGGCATCTCCTTTTCCAGCTGCAGCTGTTGAATGCCTACAGTGAGAAGGTCAGCTTGGTATGGTTACAGCAAGTCTGTTGTGCAGTGAAGAGGAACATGAGAGAGGAGATGCAGTAAAGAAGATATTGAAGATCAGAGGTGAAAGAGATGAAAAGACTCAGCTTGGAAACAGCAGTGTGAGACCCAGGAAAACACCATTCATCAGCACTGAGGCAACTACACTCACCCAATTACTTGACTGGAGCCCCGGAGTCTCTGATCCTCCTCTTACCTGTACAATGACAATAGCAGAAATCAAGGCATTTCTGAGCAAGCCCATGGCGGTTCCAGGCTGGCCGTCACACACCCAGTCCATAGAAAGGTGTGTAAAAATGACAACTAAGGCTGCTTGCTGGTCATGTGTACAATCAGGAGAGGAGGGAACATTATATTAGGGGGTCAGATGATCAGATATGGCTTCTTTGCTGGATTTTGTTAAATAACATTAAATGAACTGCATAAATGACATTTTAAAGACAATTATGTGGCTACAGGTGTTCAGACTATTTGTACGTTCAAATAAATATTATTTAATTTTCACATATTTTCAACTGTGATTTGATGTAGGTAAGACACTTTAAGCAGTTTCTGAAGATAGCTTTAGATTCAGCATGCAAAAATGCATAATTTGGTCACTAGTAGTTTGTAAAGTTTAGAAAAATAAAAATCTACCCCTAAAATTGACACACCCTACTGGCATACAGACTCAAGTATTTTGTTTCAGGCATACGGAGCAGCAACGTGAAGGGAGCGATGTCCGGATATGGCAGTAGAAAGACACAGATAGAAGCAATCTGACAGAACAGCGGTGTTCACAGATGTATGGAGAGATAAGAGGGGCATGGTAATGTAGAGTAGCAGAATGATTGCACTTGTAGGCCAAAGGCATGGAAAAGGGCATACCTTACTTGCTCAGTAATATTATGCATCTTCTGGGGACCTGCAAGGTTAGTTTGGGGTTTTGTGGACTTGGTGAAGGTCTATACCTAGCAGTTAAAGGCATGTTTGTAGAGATGACTAGGATAGAAATCACTGGGGTCAGAGTTCCTAATGCCACGTACCATCTGATGTAGGTATGTCATGACATACGCGCATGTTCATATTTACATTGTTGTATACCATATTGGGATGCAATGGGCTTACTTAGCACTTTTCAAGGTATAAGGGGGACTAGTATATGGTCTAGTTGCAGCAGCTGGTATTTCTGCCTTGTGTACATCAGCACACTACTTCTTTGATGGGTAGCTTAGGAGATGCACATTTTTCCCGAGGGGCATGGCATCTGCAGGGACGAGCAGGATCCGAAATGTGTAATTTTTCAGAATACGGTGGGTGTGGGGACATCAAAAACATTTACCCGCATCTGAGGCACAGGGCTGGGTGGACAGCGCTAGCACGTGCCCGCCGCACACCTCTATCTCTCCAATTCTGGCGCTGTGGGCACGTCCAGACCCACAGTTGTGGAATTAGGTTCTAAGGGAGCATATTTTTGATTTCGATAAATCCATGGGCTGGATGTGCACTTTATGGAATCATGCTCCACATGACTGTACAGCGCTGCATAAGCCTGGCAGCAGTTTAAAAATGATATGCAATAGTAGCAGCAGCTAGATTAATAGCAGTAGTGGTGGTGGTGGTAGTAAATGACTCTCTCCCCATCTGCCCTGTCTGTGCTCTTTTTTGGTTCTTTTTCTTTGTGACTTCTATGCTGTATCTTTGGAGCCTGAGAGGTTTTTAAAACTCACATTTCTCTGCCACTGAAAAAGAAACAGTTCCGTCTGTCCATCTCACTAAGCTCTATGTTATTTCCCTTAGACTATACACGGAAGTTACTCTGTTTGACTTTAGAGACACAAAGAGGCTAATTCTGCACTCTGCACGTCTGGGACATTCACACATGCAGAAAATGTAAACAGCCGAGTTGCACCAAATTTTGCAACCATGGGAGCTATACTTTCCAGCGGTTGCAGAATCAGGGCACTTGGATGGGCCAGCATGCATTGCATTCTGCCCGGGTCCCCATTCAAGTGCCTGCCCATCTCCACAGCATATTGCTCCCGCTGGAGTACCGATACCATGGCGTCCTGTCGCCATGGCACTGGGACAGCCAGCAGGAGCAAGCAAGGCCCGAAAGCCTTCCTGAGCTTCTTTTCCCACCTCCTGACCCTCGGTGGGGGCAGCCAGGGCCGGGATCGAGCAGCAGTGGCCTACCTGAAGTCTCTCTGTGCCTTTGGGGGGTCTGTGTGCCCTGATCACTGCAGGTCCCAGGACTTATTCCACCTCAGAAGTGGAATAAATCCCATGTCTATCCTTCCTACGGTGGGCGTACAGGACCATGGCCTGATTAGGCCCTGTACATCCGGGTAATATGGCCCATCCGCACTCTGCCCATTCTCCTCCTCCTGCACTGTCCAGTGATCCCTGAACAAGCTGTCTGTATGTGCAGGTAGCATACAGCTCTGAATACGGTCCCAGCAAATAGCAGGTGTTGTACATCCAAACTGGACATACATCCCTGCTATTCGCTAGTCAGAATGACCCCCAAAGCCTGCAGCATTTTTAAAATTCATTTTCATTTCCCACTAGGAAAGAAACAATGTTGCCTCTCTCTCTCTCTCTCTCTCTCTGAGGATTATCTAGCTCAGGAGTTAAGAACATAAGAACACAAGAAATGCCATATTGGGTCAGACCAAAGTTCATCAAGCCCAGTATCCTGTTTCCAACAGTGGCCAATCCAGGTAACAAGTACTTGGCAGGTTCTCAAAGGCCACAGGTTCTACAATGCTCATCCTCTGGTAAGCAGTGGATTTTCCAGGCCCTCTTTAATAATGGTTTATGGACCGTTCCTCCAGAAACTTGTCCAAACCTTTTTTTAAACCCAGCTACATCTTCCGGTAACTTATTCCAGAGTTTGATTACTCGTTGAGTGAAAAAATATTTTCTCTTGTTAGTCTTAAATGGGTTACAATGTAGCTTCTATTCTTTTACTTTTTGATGGTGTAAACAACTGATCTATGTTTTACCTGCCTCCCAGCCAGTCTTGCTTTCCAGATATTCACAATGAATATACATGAGAGAGATTTGCTTGCACTGCCTCCACTGTATGCAAATCTCTCTCATGCATATTCATTGTGGATATCTGTAAAACCAGACTGGCTGGGGAGGCCCCAGGATAGGTTCGGGAACCCCTTATGTATCTTGTTGGATGATTTCCCTATTTTTAGACCTTTTGGATATCAGCAAAGTATCCTTCTGAAGATTTAGGCATAATCGTAGATAAAGTGTAGTTACTCACCTGTAACAGGTGTTCTCCAGGGACAGCAGGAATCAGTCCTCACATATGGGTGACATCGGCACCAACGGAGCCCGCACGGAGCAAATCCCCAGCTTTCAAAGAAAGCCTTTGGGATTGATACCACGCATGCGTGGTCCCCTTCCCACCCAAGGATGCCATCTTGCTCAGTCAGATGACATATTTTAAAGACAGCAAAAACAATAAAAAATGGTACAGCTGTAACTCCAAGGGGAGGAGGGAGGGTTGTGAGGACTGATTCCTGCTGTCCCCGGAGAACACATGTTACAGGTGAGTAACTACTCTTTCTCTGGGAACAAGCAGGAAGTCAGTCCTCACATATGGACTCCCCAGCTACAGGCTACCAAAAACCCATAGCAAAAAAAGGGCTCCCTCATGGAGAGCCACAAGCAGCAGCAATCACGTCCGTAAAGACAGATGAACAGGACCCCTGTGTCCGATAAAACCAGCACTCCGGTAGCCTGTACACAGAAGGGTCAGAGGGTAGTTGCTGCCTAGACCCCGAAAAGGTTACTCTCTTTCCAGACAGTAATGAGCTGCGAAAGTATGGACCGAAGACCAGGTGACGGCCCAGCAGATGTCTGCTTGTGGGACCGAGTGCAGGTTAGCTACTGAGGTCGCTATAGCCCTGACCTCATGGGCAAGGGCAATACAATCCGCCACCCATGTGGACAGCGTACACTTGGTCACTGCCTCTCCCAGCTTACTGGAGTCAAAGGAAACAAATGAGTGTGTTGCATATAAGAGGACAAGGCCCTCTTACAGTCCAAGGTGTGGAGGACCGTCTCTACCTGACTGGCCGGCGGTCTGGGAAAAGAAGGTAAGGACCACCACCTACTGGTTGAAGTGGAAGGAGGACACCACCTGTAGAATAAATTTAGGGTGCTTGCGAAGCACCACCCTATTCTTGTAAAACCTGGTGAAGGGCACTTCCGCCACTAGGGCCTGGAGCTCCCTTACCCTTCGTGAAAAAGTGAGCGCGACCAGGAAGACCACCTTCCAGGAGAGGTAGCAAAGATGGCAAGTAGCCAAGGGCTTGAATGGTGGTCGAGTAAGCTGTCCCAACACCACGTTGAGATCCCATTTGATTGCTGGAGGACTAACCAGAAGGCCTAGACGGCGCAGGCCCTGTAGGAAATGGGACACCACTGGATGGGCTCAGAGGGGCTTCCCATCCACCTGGCAGTAGTTCGCTGCTAGGGCACTAAGATGTACCCTAACAGAATTAGACTGGATCCCTGAATGTTTCTCAGGCCTTGAGGGGCCCTGACCCCGGAGGGCTCCTTGGCAGAAGATCTACTCGGGCCCGCATGACCTCGAGGATCAGCTCGGCCTCCGGGGAAGTCTTTGGTGTTAGTGCCCAGAGGTCGGGGTGGAGGAAACGGACGTGCCAAACATCAGCGCCCACTGCTGGTCCAAGAAGGCAGTTACATTATGCTCCAAGGCCGCTATCCTGGACTCCAGTCTAGGTGGCTCCGCAGCCTTCGGCGCGAGTACCGAGGGACTCAGGCCCGACGCCGGCTCCCCTGGAGTGGAATCCTCGATGAGGACTGTATCTAGCTAGCGAGGCCAGTCCGCAGCTGGGTCCTTCCGGGGGACCTTGGCCGGCCACTCCCTCTGATGGTTTGAGCGTGCGCCCAGGGCTCCATGACCTGGCCCAGGAGGACCCTGGTCGGTCAGAACCTTCTTCCTCTTTGGTTCCCTCAAGGGAGACCCCTCTCCGAGGACCCCTGATGAAGCTCAAGCTCAGAGTGTTCCTCCCGAGGTGTCGAGGCCTCGGACGAGGTCCTGGCTCTCGGAGGCATTGGGGAGTCCGAAAAAATTCTGCCATGCTGCTGCTGACAGCTCTTTAAGGCCTTGGAAGACATCTTCTTGCACAAGCCAGAGACCACCTGGTCATGGTCCACACAGAGACACCGGAGACAGCATGTGTGTCAGATATAAGAACATAAGATATGACATACTGGGTCAGAACAAGGTCCATCAAGCCCAGTATCCTGTTTCCAACAGTGGCCAATCTAGGTCATACGTACTAGGTCATATGTACCTAGCAGTTTCCCCAAAAGACACAGATTACACAATGCTTGTACTGGGTCAAGCATTGATATCCTGGGTCCCTTCTTAATAATGGTTTATGGACCTTTCCTCCAGGAACTTGTCCAAACCTTTTTTAAACCCAGCTACACTAACAGCCTTTACTACATCCTCCGGTAACAAATTCCAGAGTTTGATTACACGTTGAGAGAAAAGATATTTTCTTTTATTAGTCTTAAATAGACTTCCCTGTAGCTTCATTGCATGCCCCTTAGTCTTTCTATATTCTGATAATGTAAACAATCGATCTACGTTTACCCGTTCCACTCTGTTCATTAATTTATAGACTTCTATCATATCTCCCCTCAGCCGTCTCTTTTCCAGGTTAAAGAGCCCTAACCTTTTTAGCCTTTCTTCATAGGAGTATCCTTCCATCCCCTTTACCATTTTGGTGGCTCTTCTCTGAACCTTTTCTAATAACGCTATATCCTTTTTAAGATACGGTGACCAGAATTGCACACAATATTCAAGGTGCGGTCTCACCATGGAACTATATAGAGGCATTATAATATCTTTTGTTTTATTTTCCATTCCTTTCCTTATGATACCTAGCATTCTATTTGCTCTCTTGGCTGCCGCTGCACACTGGGCCAAGGGTTTTAACATGTTATCCACAATGACGCCTAAATCTTTTTCCTGGGTGGTGGGTCCTAAAGTGGAACCTTGCATCGTGTAACCATAGTTTGGGTTGTTCTTCCTTAGGTGCATAACTTTGCACTTGTCCACATTAAATTTCATCTGCCATTTTGATGCCCAGTCTTCCAATTTATCAAGATCCTCTTGCAATTTTCCACAATCCTCATGGGTTTTAACAACTTTAAATAGTTTTGTGTCATCTGCAAATTTGATAACCTCACTCGTTATTCCACTTTCCAGGTCATTTATGAATATGTCAAAAAGCAGCGGACCCAGCACAGATCCCTAGAGTACACCACTATTCACCTATCTCCATTGGGAAAATTGGCCATTTAGCCCTACCCTCTGCTTTTAGCCAGTTCCTGATCCACAATAGTACACTGCCTTCTATCCCATGACTCTTTAGTTTTGCCGAAAGTCTCTGATGAGGGACCTTGTCAAAGGCTTTCTGAAAGTCCAGATACACTATATCAACTGACTCACCTTTGTCCACCTGTTTATTCACACCTTCAAAAAAACATAACAGATTAGTAAGACAAGATCTTCCTTGTCTAAAGTCATGTTGGCTGTCTCCCATTAGGGCATGACTATCTACATGCTGCATAATTTTGTTCTTTATGATGGTTTCTACCATTTTTCCTGGTACTGACGTCAGGCTCACCGGTCTGTAGTTTCCCGGATCACCCCTGGAACCCTTTTTAAAAATTGGCATCAGAGACATTATTTTAGAGCACCCATCACACTTTTTAAAGCTGCTGGTCGCCATAGGGGGAAAAAGAACCCCAGCAAGGTTGAATACCCTTCGGGCTACCAGCAGAGATAAAGGCGCGAAGACGCCAAGCAAATCAAAATTTAAGTAAGAAAGGAAGTCAACCCCGATACGAAGGTCAGCAGGCAGGAAAGTGCAAAACTGGAGACGAGTAAGAAATTCGAAAAAAAAAATCAACCTTTTAAGGGGGAAAAACAGGCAATGTCTGGTGAGCTCCGTGGAAAAAAGGAGACTAAGCAAGATGACACCATTGGGCGGGAAGGGGACCACGCATGTATGGTAACAATCCCAAAGGCTTTCTTTGAAAGCTGGGATTGGCTCCCCGCAGGCTTCATCACTGCCTACGTCACCCATATGTGAGGACTGACTTCCTGCTTGTTTCCGTAGAACATGTTAAAACCCTCCACCCAGTGTGCAGTGGCAGCCAGGAGAGCAAATAGAATGCTAGGTATCATAAGGAAAGGAATGGAGAATAAAACAAAGGATATTATAATGCCTCTGTATTGTTCCGTGATGCGACCGCACCTTGAATATTGTGTGCAATTCTGGTCGCCGATATAGCATTATTAGAAAATTTACAGAGAAGAGCCACCAAAATGGTAAAGGGGATAGGGGGATACCCCTATGAGGAGAGGCTAAAAAGGTTAGGGCTCTTCAACTTGGAAGAGATGGCTGAGGGGAAACATGACATAGGTCTATAAAAACTAATAAGCAAAAACATTTTTTCACTCAATGTGTGCTCAAACTCTGAAATTTTCTACCGGAGGATGTAGTAAAAGCTGTTATCATAGCTAGGTTTAAAAGAAAATTGGACAAGTTCCTGGAGGAAAGGCCCATAAACCATTATTAAAGTGGACCCAGAATATCCACTGTTTGACCCAATACAAGCATTGTGGAACCTGTGTCTTTTGGGAAAACTGCTAGGTACTTGTGACCTAGATTGGCCACTGTTGGAAACAGGATACTGGGCTTGATGGACCTTGTTCTGACCCAGTATGGCATATCTTATATTCTTATGTTCCAATTCTCTACCAGATTGTTTTTCTCAATGCACATTATAACATGGTGGTAGATTGCTGTTTTTTGTTTTTAGTCATGGATTTGGGAGAAATGAAATAGGGATAGGCTTGGCTGGATGCTTATCAAAATGTTTCAATATGACTGGCCAAGTTTCTCATGCTATGCTTTCTTTTCCTCCTCTCACACTAGCTCTTCTGTGTCTGGTCTTTAGACCATGATGTTGCTAGAAATGGATGCAAGGAGTGTTCGGCTCATTCTGGAGCCAGCATCATTGGGTTTGTTTAAAGTTGTACACACCAAAAATGGCATCATTCATTATGATTTATCACTTGTTTAAAAATTAATGCACATTTCTATTATCTAGTTGTTCAGTGCACCTAACCAGCTAAATGTGCCACTAAATACAAAATAACTTTAGGATAATTATAATTATTTGTCTGACCAGAGTTCTCTAGGTAACTTTAGCTTGCCAGTACTGGCTCTTTTTTCCTGGCTAAATATTCCAAGACAAAATTTAGCCAGTGAATAGAGGGAAACTTTGAAATTCCAGATTTTGCTTGACTAACTCCAAATGTTTGCCAATTACTTTGAATATCTACTTTGTGGTCAGAGTAGTGAGAAGTGAAGGAGTAGCCTAGTGGTTAGAATACTGGTTTAATAACCAAGCATTCAATTCCTAATAGCACTTCTTGTAGTCTTGGGCAAGTCACTTAACCCTCCATTTCCTGGGAAGAAAGGCCTGGCAATCTACTTCTAGTTACACTGCCCAGAAAAGACAGGGGATGCTGGGTTGCCAGGAGTCAGCACTGACTCAAAGGCACACATTACACTGCATTACAGTCAAAAAGAAAGATGTATTCACAGGAGAATATAGACTGTTTTCTAACCTACGTGCAATTTTTTTTTCTATGGGAAACAGTATCTGCAGAAAAGGCATGTACAAATCACTGTGAACACTTTGCCCAGGGCAATTTTCATAATTTCAGTTTGAAAACTGGTGCAAGGATCATGGGTAAAGTACCCACAAACTTTGGATCACTGTGGGAAACTTGAAAATTGTCCTCTTCCTATGTGTAGACAGTACCACAAGCTTTTATTACTGTAAAAACTAGTCCCATGAAAATAAGAATCAAAGTAAAGATTTTACATGAGATGCAAAATTTATGCTTAGGAAGGATGATTTTCATAGCTATGGAACAAAGACTGTCCTGGAAAATCCGCCCCCCCCCCCCCCACCCTCCCTCCAATGTAGGCCTAAGTATCTAATCTATGCTGTTCACTGTGCAGGTACTTTTAAAGACATCCTAAAATGCATGGAGAAGTTTGATGAGGTACAAATTGGGTACAAATGAAAAATGGGTACAGGGATCTGCAATCATCTCATAGACCAAGTTTGAAAGGGAAATAAATGTTGAGTCTAAAACTAGCCTCATAAATGCCATTAATTAGGTTCTAATTTAATCCTATGCTACATATAAAGAGCTAAGATCTGAGATGATCCAATTTAGGAGATTTATAATAAAAAATCATTGACCAGTTTTAATTTTTTGCCCCAACCTTCTAATTACAATTTATACTAAGGTAAGAAGCATTTTTTACTTAAAAGTAGTAGTATTAATATAGTTACAATCTCTTAATGATCTAAACAACAAAATCTAGTCTTTTGGCTTCAAAAATATAATTATATGCAATAAATGATAAAAAAAATAGTACAATCATTCCTTTAAAGCAGTCGAAAATGCTAGCAAAATTGACTGCACATTTTTACAAGTACTGGTGTTCTTCCAACACTGAAACCATAGAGTAGGCCTGATATATCAAGCCTTTTATGTTCTTTCATTTTGTGTCAAAATCATTCATCTCTCCATAAAAATGTCAGACAGTCAGTATTAACATTGTAAGGAGAGCAGAAATGTCCCAATTTTCATCATGTTTGAATGTGGATACGCTTTTTGAACTGCTTCATAATATCCAAAAAAATGAAGCGATTGACTTTGATGAACACAGATTTTTGGCATTATTAGATAACAGGTGCCTGTGCAATAGCTGTGACAATGTTGTCAGCAATGCTAAATAAATTCTTAAAATAAACATTATTTGGTAAGTTCGAGTCTAGCAGTGTATTGTACTATACCACCTTCTATAACACTATCCAGATGGCGCCTTTTCCTGCCAACCCAGTTCACAAAGGGACCGTCATTCATATCATATGTTGATTTCTGACATTTTGTTATAATGGCAGAAGCTGAATAATATCTAAGGAGTAGCTATCAATATCATTCAAAGTCATCCTTTTTTAATCGTCCAAAAATGCATTCAGTCACTCCCCGGTTAAACTGAAATACCATTGTGAGATATCTCACTCCACATTAAGAGGATAATTTTCTAAGGAGACGCCTAATGTTACACATCATCATAGCACATAAATCACAGGGGTATGTTTATTAAGCGGCAGTAGCGGCCTCCGTGTGATATTGGAGCCACGGCCCCATTGAAATCAATGGGGCCACAGCTCGGATATTGCACGGAAGCTGCTACCGCCCAGTAGTAAATATATTCCACAGTGTTTTAGTGATTTATGCATGGAAATGGGCATTTATGAGCATAACTGACAGGGTTGCTATTCTTAATGTACATGTATCAGCCCAATAGAGTGTACATTCACTTTGGATGTGTTCATGGGTGGAGTTTGGCCAGATCATACCTGGAGCTCACAACTAAGAACACGAATGCGACTGGCATACGTGATTGGGCCTTAGATGAATACATGCATTTGGCCATTTTTATTTATAATATAGCTTTTACATAGGTCATGAAAATGTGCAATAAAAAGATGGGACTTTATAAAATTATCTTCTGAGGAGGCAAATTTATTAAGAATTTTCCACAGGCTAAGCAGGTTTTGTACATGAAAAATGATTATTATAAAATCACATGACTGAACACTTGTATACAAGTGCATGTGCAGATAAAATCATTCATATTTCTATGTGTTCCGTGCTTAAGCGTTCCTGTCAGTACTGTTTGGGAAGAGCTGGGGCTGAGCAATGTTGAATGGGCATAATTAAATATGCATGTACACATGTGAAGGCAAATGTTAAATAGTACACAGAGAGTGGAATTGAGAAGTTCAGGTTGGGATGTACACAGTTTAGCTGGTATTTTAGAAAAGGCTCTGCCAGACATTCAGCCCTTTATAAAATATATATATGAACATTCATAAAGCGTAGTTACTCACCTGTAACAGGTGTTCTCCGGGGATAGTAGGAATTGGGTGACATTGGCACTGACGAAGCCCTTGCGGAAGCATCCCCCCAGCTTTCAAAGAAAGCCTTTGGGAGATGCTACCATGCAAGCACGATCCCCTTCCTGCCCAAGGGTGCCATCTTGCTCAGTCAGATGACATAGCTAAAAGACGGAAAAAATAAAAGATGGTAAAGGAGCAACTCCAAGGGGAAGAGGGAGGGTTGTGAGGACTGATTCCTGCAGTCCCTGGAGAACACCTGTTTCAGGTGAGTAACCACATTTTCTCCAGGAACAAGCAGGAAGTCAGTCCTCACATATGGGACTCCCCAGCTACAGACTACCGAAAAACCCAAAGCAAAAACAGGGCGCCCACAAGGGGAGTCACAAGCAGCAGCAATTTAATCAGTGTCCACAAACCACAGTAGGATCCCTGTGTCCGATGAACCAGCACTACGGTAGTCTGAACACGGAAGGGTTGGAAGGTAGGAGTTGCCTAAACCCCGAAAAAGTTACGGAGTACCGTCTGGCTGAAGGCACTGTCCCGTCGCAACTCTCTCTCCATGCAGTAGTGGGCTGTGAAAGTATGGCCTGAAGACCAGGTGGCGGCCCAGCAGATGTCCAGCATCGGGACAGAGCACAAGTTTGCTACCGAAGTTGCCATGGCCCGGACACAGTGCACCATGATAGGGCCTTCCAGTGGGAGCCTCGCCTGCCCCTAAGCAAAGGCTATACAGTCTACCACCCATGTGGATAGCGTTCGCTTGGTCACTGCCTCCCCCAATCTACTGGGGTCGTAGGAGATGAAAAGCTGAGAAGTTTTGCGGTGGCCTTGGGTGTGTTGGATATAGAAGGATAAGGCCCTCTTACAGTCCAGTGTGTGAGCGCAACTAGGAAAACCACCTTCCAAGAGAGGTAGCAAAGGTAGCAAGTAACCAGAGGCTTGAAGGGTGGATGAGTGACCTGTCCTAACACAACGTTGAGGTCCCATTCGGTCACCAGATGGCGAACCGGGGGTTTTGACAGGAGCAAGCCCCGAAGGAAGTGGGTCACCATAGTTTGGACCGAGAGGGGCTTATCATCCACCGGGTGGTGGTGTGTCACCAGGGAACTAAGGCGCACTCAGACGGAGTTAGACTCATGCCCAGATTGGGAGAGGTGGAAAAAGTACTGCAACAACAAAGTCATTGGGCAGGAGAAGAGATGAGCCCCATGATCAGCGCACCAAACAGAGAACCTGCGTCATTTGAGGGCATACGCCTTGGAGAGGCCAGCAGAATATCTTCGACCTCAACTGGAAGGTTGAGGGGGGCAAATGTCACGCTGTCAACGAGAGGGACCCCAGATTGGGTGCAAGAGAGAGCCCCCTCCTGAGATAGGAGTCCCAGGGTGGTGCTCAAGGGGATGTGGGCCTCCACTGTCAACTGCAGAAAGAAGCAGGAACCAAGGCTGCCAGGGCCTCCTGGGAGTTATCAGGATGAGCGAGGCCCTGTCGCAGAGGGTTCTGAACAAGGTCTTGGTGATCAGCGGTGTTGGAGGGAAGGCGTAAATAAGGCCTCCACCACCTTGTCCCAAGCCCTTCCATTGGGAGGAGCAGTAGTCTTCTTGGAGAGCCTGGTCCTCCACTGCTCGAGGTTGGATGACTGAAGCCAAGCCTATGCCTGCCACAGCTACCCTGGCCGCTGACTCAAACCCGTCATATGCTGCTCAAGACATAAATCTGGAGCACTCATGGACAGCCTTGGACAGGCTCTTGAACCATTGCAAAGGTTCCTCAGAGAGACCAACCAAGAACCCGGCGAGTTCCTTTGCCAGGTCTCTCAAGTACATGCCCTTGTACAGCTGATAGGCCTGGACCCAGCAGATAAGCATCGAGCCCTGGTAGCACTTCCTGCCAAGGGCATCCAAGGTGCAGGCCTCCCTGCCCGAGGGCACCGAGGAGTGCATCATCTGGCTTTTCAGCCGACACATGGCCAACTCCACCACCATGGAGTTATGCGGCAGTTGTGACTTCTGGAAGTCAGGGCTCCGCCAGACATGATACATCGAGTCAAGCCATCTGCTTACCACTGACTCTGACACCGGTATCTCCCACATGTGGAGCATGAGCCATTCCAGGATGGGAGGTATGGGCAAAGTGAGCGTGATCTCGGCCAAGGATCAAATCAAGGTCACAAGACCTCGAGGATCAGCTCGGGCTCCAGGAATGTCTCAGACGTCGAATGCCCAGTGGTCGGGGCAGATGAACTGGATGTGCTGGACAACAGCACCCACTGCTGGTCCATGAAGGCAGAGAAACTGCACTCCAAAGCCGCCATTCTGGACTCCAGGCTAGAAGGCTCCGCAGCCTTCAGCGTTGGCATCGAGGGACTCAGGCCCGATACCGGCTCCCCTGAAGGGGAATCCTTGATGAGGATAGTGTCTGGGGACTGAGGCCAGTCTGCAGCCAGGTCCTTCTGGGGGACCTTGGCAGATCTCTCCTTCTCCGATGCCTCGGATGAGCGCAGGGGCCCGGGAGGTTCCCGGCCGGTCAGAACCATCCAAGGATGACGCCTACAAGGGTTTCTTTTTCTTCCTGTGTTCTCTCAAGGGAGAACCCCCCCTCTCTGAGGACCCACAATGATGCTCGGTTTCAGAGAGATCCTCCCGAGATGTCGGGGCCTCAGACGAGGCCCTGGCCTTCAAATGCATTGGGGATTCGGGGAAGAACTTATCATGCTGCTGTTTGTGGCTCCTCAGGGCCTTGCTGGACATCCTTTTGCAGAGACCGCAGGCTGCTGGGTCGTGGTCCGACCCGAGGCAATGGAGACAGCAGTTGTATATGTCAGTTAAGGACATTATTTTAGAGCACCGATCACACTTCTTAAGGCCACTGGTAGCCATGGGAGAAAAAAGTACCCTTGCAAGGTCAAAGGCTCTCTGGGCTGCCAGCGGGAAAAAAGGCACAAAGGCGCCAGAAGATAAAAAGAATGAAACTCTAAAAATGGACCGAAGTCAACACCTAGGCACTGAGGATGGTAGGCAGGAAGAGTATCGGTGCAAGACTGGAGTAGTGTTGAAAACATGGACACAAAAAAAAATCAACTTTTTCCGGGGGAAAGTCAGACAGCGTCTGAAGGACTCAGTGGAAAAAGGAGACTGAGCAAGATGGCACCCTTGGGCGGGAAGGGGACCGTACATGCATAGTGGCATCTCCCAAAGGCTTTCTTTGAAAGCTGGGGGGGATCCTTCCGCGAGGGCTCCGTCGGTGCTGATGTCACCCATATGTGAGGACTGACTTCCTGCTTGTTCCTGGAGAATAAAGGATTCTTATGCAGTGTTACCTCGGCTGGTTTTTTTTGGTTGTGATTTTTGTAGGGGTGTCCCTTTGTTTTTCTTTCTTTTGCTCATGCATGTATATTTGCCAGTACATATAACTGGAGAATCCATTTTACAAACTTGTGTATGAAAAATCAATGGAGAAAATGTGGCAACATATAATTTGTCAGTTTAGAACTTGTATGTACAACTTGTAAGTTATCTTTTGTAAGAGATAGTTTGCAAACTTATTTGTATACATACCACCAACTAACTGCAGGGGCCGCTAGCTTTATGTAATTAAAGGTTGGAGGGGGAAATAAAGGAGGATTAAGGAGGACAATCCCTGTAATCTTTCCTGCAAAGAGCTGGCTGAAAGGAGTACTTTTTAAAAACCTGTACAAGGAGAAGCTGCAAATCTCAATACAGATTCTTTACCTAGATTTAATAAGGAACACATGGATTAATTTTTGACTTGTCTAGGCCTTGCCCAAATCACATCCTAACACACCTTTTTTTTTTTACATATTATGGAAATCCACATGCAAATTTTGTCCTTTCTAAAATAGTAATTTACATGCGGATGCCATTTCCGTATGTAAATGCCAGATTTCCCAAGCAAAAATTGCGAGTAAGGTTTCAAAAATCATTGCCATAGACAGAGTGTACACACACATATTTACACTTTCCACTGAGCAGGTGTAAGCTTGCACAGGATAATGTATGTATTATTAGGCATAGTTCTGAGAGCATATTTTATAAAGGCACCAAGATGCCTAAAATAATCTATGCAACATTATTACACCATTAAAATAATGTTATATGGCACCAACAACTTAGAAGAATTTTGTGTTTGGGAATTAGGAACAAGTTCATAACCTTCTCCTCAAGATATTTTTCATTTTTATTCTTTGCCTCAGTTTGTCAGTATATAGAGGTGGCACTAATAGAAGATCACATGTATCACTTATGCTAGTAACTGTGAGTAATTTGACTGATGAAAACATAATAACATAGTATATGACAGCAGATAAAGACCAGTATAATCCATCTAGTCTGCCCAACAAAGTGGCAAGAGTAGGCGCACCTGCCACTCCATGCAGGTCACCCCTCTCCATGCCTTTGTTTAGGGGTGTACCCACTGTTCCATGTAGGTCACCCCTATTTGCTGAGATATAAGAGATAGTTATGTTTATTTTGATTTTATCCTGTTGCTATAAAGGGATCCACAGTGTCTGTCCCATG
This sequence comes from Ichthyophis bannanicus, assembly GCA_033557465.1. NCBI lineage: Eukaryota > Metazoa > Chordata > Amphibia > Gymnophiona > Ichthyophiidae > Ichthyophis > Ichthyophis bannanicus. The sequence continues at coordinate 726,336,004 of CM066036.1, read as the reverse complement.
CCATTTTGAATTCTGTCACTGTACTTACCCCATCACTTCCATCGGGAGGGTATTCCAAGCATCCACTACCCTTTCAGTAAAAAAGTATTTCCTGACATTGCCTTTCAGTTTACCACCTTGCACCTTCATGTTATGTCCTCTAGTTTTACAGCTTCCCCGTCTTTGGAAGAGGTTTGTTTGTTCATTAATATTCTACGTATTTAAAGCTCTGAATCATATCTCCCCTGTCCCTCCTCTCCTCCAGAGTATACATATTTAGGTCTTCAAGTCTCTTCTCATAATTCTTCTGATTCAGGCTCCAAATCATTTTGGTCGCCTTTCTCTGAACTCTTCTAGCCTTTTTATGTCCTTTGCGAGATATAGTCTCCAAAACTGAACACAATATTCCAAGTGAGGCCTCACCAGCGACGTGTACAGTGCCATTAGTACCTCCTTCCTTTCTGCTAGTAATTCCTCTCAGTCTGCAACCCAGCATCCTTCTGGCTTTTGACACCTCCTTGTCACACTGTTTCGCCACCTTGAGATCCTCAGAAACACTCACTCCGAAGTCCTTCTCCTGGTCCGTGCACACCAAAATCTCGCCCCTATCACATACAATTCCCTTGGATTTCTGCTTCCCAAGTGCATGACACTGTACTTCTTCACATTAAATCTTAACTGCCAAGCATTAGACCATTCTTCCAGCTTTTGTAGATCTTTCCTCATGTTATCCATTCCCTTAGGGGAGTCCACTCTGTTGCAAATTTTCATGTCATCTGCAAAAAAGCAGACTTTTCCATTCAGTCCTTCAGCTATATCACTCACAAATACATTGAAAAGTACTGGTCCCAGGATCGAACCCTGGGGTACACCACTAATCATCTTCCTTTCAACCGAGTGAGTTCTGTTTACCGTCACATTCTGTTGTCTGTCAGTCAACCAATTTCTGATCCAGTTCACCACCTTGGGACCCATCCCCAAGCTGTTGAGTTTATTGATAAGCCTCCTATGAGGAACAGTATCAAAGGGTTTGCTGTAATCTAGGTAGATCACATCCATCGCATTCCCTTGATCTAGTTCTCTGGTCACCCAGCCAAAGAACTCAATCAAATTTGTTTGGCAAGATCGTCCTTTGGTAAAACCATGTTGCCTTCGATCATGCAACAGAAAAAAAGGTTTTCTGTATATTTCTTTAGTACAGGTCTCCTTGTATAATTACCAGTAAATATGCATCCCCTCACTTGGTTTGCAGCTTGTCGTGCTGTGAGGGCTTGTGTGCATCAGTGAAGCTGAGAGCTAAACTATCGGTAGTTTAACTACTGGCAGGGTCTCCCAAGATGGACAGGTCTCAGCTGAGGTGCCAGACCAAGACAAACCACCAATCTGGGCAGCAGCAGAATGGGATAGTGTTGACGGCGGAGGATCACATTTCTGTAACAACGGCAACAACACCAAACTTAAACTGCGTGGAAGAAAGACCCGGAAATCTACTTCTGTATCTTGCCATGAAAACCCAATGGATAGTTACAACAAAACAAATTGTGCTATAGTGCTGGAAGATGAGACACCCAGGTCGGAAGGCACTCAACTAGCTACTGGGGAAGAGCTGAAGACTTTTTAGAGTAAAGCCAGCATTTATGATGTGGTTGGATCAAAGCCCTCGGATCGTCTGACTGCTGATGTAGTTGTGCATGAAATGAGAGCAAGAAGCTGTAAAGATGTCTTACGCATTGGAACATGGAACATACGAAGCATGAACCAAGGGAAGTTGGAGGTGGTTAAGAATGAAATGGAATGTGTACAACTTGATCTGTTGGGTGTCAGCGAAGTGAAATGGACTGGCATCGGGCACTTTGCATCAGATGATCACATGGTCTACTATGCTGGAAATGAAAGACAAAGAAGAAATGGCGTTGCATTTATAATAAAGAAGAAACTTGCAAGAACTGTAATGAAATACAATGTAGTCAGCGAACGCTTAATCTCTATTCGTCTATGAGGAATGCCTATCAACACAACTATAATTCAAGTATATGACCCAACAACAGCTGCAGAAGAGAATGAAATTGAAGAGTTCTATGAACAAGTACAAGCTGAAATTGACAGAACATGCAAACAGGATATCCTGATAGTCATGGGTGACTGGAAGGCAAACGTTGACAACAAAGAAGAAGGCAAAATAGTTGGAAAATATGGACTTGGCAACAGAAATGAAGCTGGAGAAAGACTGATAGAATTCTGCAAGACCAACAATCTATTCATCTCAAACACCTTCTTCCATCAACACAAGCGGCGACTGTACATATGGAATTCACCCAATGGATTGTATAAAAATCAAATTGACTACATCTGTGGAAGTCAATGATGGAAAAGTTCTATAACATCAACAAAGACAAAACTTGGAGCTGACTGTGGTACAGATCATCAACTACTAGTATGCAAACTCAAGCTAAAGTTGAAAAAGAGCAAACCACTCATGAATGCAGCAAAATATGACCTTGAGAATATACCACTGGAATTTAAAGACTGCCTGAAAAATCGATTTGCTGCTTTACATACAAATGACAGAGCTCCAGAAGAGTTATGGAATGACATCAAGAAGGTTGTGTTGGAAGAAAGCGAGAAGTCTCTACAAAAGGTGAAAAAACAAAAACGGCCAAAATGGATGACAGAAGAAACTCTGAAAATTGCCCAGAAATGCAGAGAAGCTAAAGCCAGAGGAGAAAGAAAGACAATAACAGAACTCAACAGAGATTTCCAACGTGCAGCAAGACAGGACAAGGAAAAGTACTACAACGACGCATGCAAGGAAATAGAAGCAGAAACTATTAGAGGAAGAACAAGATCGGCTTTCCTAAAGCTACGAGAGTTAAAGAAAAAGTTCCAGCCTCAAATTGGAATGTTACAAGATGCTCAAGGTTCTATGTTGAATGATGCTGAGAAGATCAAGAAAAGGTGGAAGGAATATACAGAGTTTTTATATGATAAAGATCAAGTGGACCAACAGCCGTTTCAACCTGTACCTTATGATCGGGAACCATTGGTGATGAAAGAAGAAGTTAAAGCAGCATTGAAAGCCTTATCAAAGAACAAAGCACCAGGCATTGATAGCATTCCCATAGATGTGTTACAGCAATCTGATGCAGCTGTTACCGTACTTACAAGGCTCTACCAATAAATATGGAAGACAACATCATGGCCAACTGACTGGAAAAGATCTGTGTTTATACCAATACTAAAGAAAGGTGATCCAACTGACTGTGGAAATTATCGCACGATCGCTCTGATCCCACATGCCAGCAAGATTCTACTGAAGATTATTCAAAAGAGACTACAACCATACCTGGAACAAGAACTACCTGAAGTGCAAGCAGGGTTCAGGAAAGGGCAAGGAATGAGAGACATCATTGCGGATGTGAGATGGATCCTTGAAAAGACTAAAGAATACCAAAAGGATATCTATTTGTGCTTTATCGACTATAGCAAGGCATTTGACTGTGTAAACCATGAGAAACTCTGGGCCACATTAAGAAGCATGGGTATACCAGAACACCTGATCGTACTCTTGCACAATCTGTACATTGATCAAGAAGCAGCAGTTCGAACGGAACAAGGAGAAACAGAATGGTTTAAAATAAGCAAAGGTGTAAGACAAGGCTGCATACTTTCCCCCACCTGTTTAATTTATATGCAGAACAAATCATCAGAGAAGCAGGATTGTATGAAGACAACAGAGGTGTGAAGATTGGTGGAAGACTCATCAACAACCTTCGCTATGCTGATGATACCACATTACTGGCGGAAAGTGAAGATGATCTGAAACATTTGCTTCTCACAATCAAAGAACATAGTCTCAAAATGGGCCTGCACCTTAATGTAAAGAAGACAGAGATCATGACAACTGGCATAATCAACAGGTTCATCGTTGAAGGAGAAGAAATCAAAATTGTGAGCAACTTTAACCTTCTTGGATCAACTATCAATAAATAAGCAACAAGCAGTCAAGAAATCAGACGACGCATTGCTCCTGGCAGAATGGCTAGGAAAGACCTAGATAAGATTCTCAAGAGCAGAGATGTCTCTCTCCATACAAAGATTTGACTTGTCCAAGCCATTTCATTTTCAATAACATCATATGGATGTGAAAGCTGGAAAGTGAAAAAGATAGACAGGAAGAAAATTGATGCCTTTAAATTATGGTGCTGGTGGCGAATACTGTGTATACCATGGACTGCCCAAAGAACAAACCAGTCGGTACTAGAGGAGATCAAACCTAAGCTTTCTGTAAAAGCTCAGATGACAAGACTTCGACTTTCATACTTTGGACACATCATGCAAAGAGAGAGATCATTAAAGAAAGATATCATGCTTGGTAACATAGAAGGTCAACGCAAAAGAGGAAGGCCAGCAATGAGATGGATCGATACAATAACAGCAGCTACGGGTACCCATCTGTCAACAATGAGCCATCTGACTCAAGACCGAACACAATTTAGAATAGCTATCCAGAGGGTCGCCATGAGTCGACTCCGACTCGATGGCACTTAACAACAACAACAAATAGGTTAGTACAGAAATAAAGATTAATGAATAAAAACAAAAAATATATAAGATCTTATCTTTTTATAGGACTAAATATATTTTTTAACTAGCTTTCAGGAGCTAAAGTCCCCTTCCTCAGATCAGGACGAAAGGTACAAAAGATGGCAATATTTAACTTTTTCATACTGCTTTATCATTTCAATCAAAGCGGTTTAGATAGTAACTTGAACGTGGTAATCTACATTAAACAGAGACATTGATAACTTGGATTTTTCTGAGGCAATTGAGGGTTAAGTGACTTATCCAAGACCACAAGGAGTGCTAGTGGGAATTGAATCCTGGTCTCTTGGTTCCCATGCTAGTGTTCTAACCATTAGGCTCCTCTTCCACTCCAACACTAGAAATGCAAGTGAAAATGATTGTCTAAAGGAGAAAAAAATCAGGGAAAGGAGAGTGATAGGTGATCAGAAAGCAAAAGACAGTAGAATTCTATGGTTTACAAAACATTAGAAAGCCAAGATCTTTGTTCACTCTTTTTATATTAGCAACAATCTTTCATTTTCAAATTATTTTTAAGATTCCTTTAAGGACTCTGATCATAAGATCATTGATTCCATGCTATTATTCTGAAAAGTGCTCCTCCACAGAAGTGACACCTTGGTCTACTTATGTGGAATCTGATCTCATGTCAATAAGAATTGCTTCCTGGCTTTAACATTTGTCCTCTTTTTCCAATATAGCATCCTCCTTCACATTTTCTGTATTTATAATGTACTATATACTACCTAAGAGGACGAACATGGATAAGATCACTTTATACCAGAAGTTTTCAATCCAGTCCTCGGGACATACCTATCCAGTCAGGTTTTCAGGATAACCACAATGAATATGTATGAGAGGGATTTCAGTACAATGGAGGAAGTACATGCACATCTCTCCATACATATGGTCATGCTGAAAACCTGACTGGCTAAGTGTGTCCTGAGGACTGGGTTGAGAACCCTTGCTTTATGCTGAATGTCTTTCCCATGTGAGTAACATAGTAAATGGCACAAATAAAGACCAGTATGGTCCATCTAGTCTGTCAAGTAAGGTGGCTAGAGTTGTAGAGCTGCAGCTGCTGCTCTGTGCAGGTTACTCCCCCTCTATGTTTTTGCTTAAGGTAGTACCCACTGCTCCAGGCAGTTCACCCCTCTCTGTTCATGAAGTTATATACATTTGCTTTCATTCCATCCTCTTGCTATATAGTGATCCTCTGTGTCTGTCCTACACCTTTTTGAATTCCTGTGGAGGTCTTGTGATATGTGGTAGAATAGATTGCAGTATGGTATATTCAAGAACCTTTGTGCCATTCTCCTATTTTTGTGTTTCTGTTAGAAGGATACATTATACAGATTTTTCCTTCAGGTGAGGTGGTTGTTAGAAGATCACTACTCATGGAGCAGGGAATTTCAGCAATTCATTCTCTAGGAATAATGGTTTCAAGTATTTTGTGATGTTCTCAGCTTACGCAGCTCTGCATTGTATGTCATAAGAGGTACTCTCTCTCTCTGTTGTTTCTTTTTCTTTGAGGCACAATATGTTTGCCATGGGTGTTTGAAGTGAAGAAGCAGTGTTCCTGGAGATGATTTTAAGGTCGGTGCCTTTCTGTTTGAAGGATTCAATAAAGACTTTGAGGCATTCAGCCCTGCCTCTGAGATCAGAGCATATAAGGTGGCATCACATGGTGTGGCAATTTTATATGTGAAGCATGGAAGTTGGAATCGTGAAGTAGCTGCATCTGTCAGTTGGTTTACTGCATACAGATATGTATAGATGACCATTAGTCACAGAAAGTTTGGTGTTGAGAAAATTAACTTTTTCTGTGGAGCAGCCAATTTTGAATTTTATTGAAGAGTTGTGAAATTGAGTCTCTCAGTCCAGATTCTAAAAAAATCATCAGCTTCATCTCCTCTTCAATACCAACTTTTTCCCTCAATCTCTGTTACTCTTTCTTCCTTTTCTAAGCTCTCTGAAGAGAAAACCTCTCAATCTTATTTCCTACTCTAAACTTACTACCTGTTCCTCTGAGCCTATCCGCACCCATCTCTTTAACCCCATCCCCTCCTCTGTCATCCCTTCCATCACACACATTCTCAATCTATCATTCTCTACTGCAGGTTTCCCTGCAGCCTTCAAGCATGCTCTGGTCACAGCTGTCCTCAAGAAACCTTCACTTGACCCTACTTGTCCTTCTAATTATTGACCGATCTCCCTTCTTCCCTTCATTTCCAAATTCTTGAACATGCAGTTCTCACTGTTGCCTTGATTTTCTCTCCTCTCAAGCCCGCCTCAATCCTTTTCAATCTAGCTTTCATCCCTTACACTCTATTGAAACAGCCCTTGCTAAAGTCTCCAGCAACTTGTTCCTGGCTAAAACCAAAGGCCTTTGCCCAGTCCTCATTCTTTTTGAGCTTTCTGCTACTTTTGACACTGTTGACCACCACTTTCTCCTTGATACATTGTCCTCACTTGGTTTTAGGGAGTCTGCACTGTCCCGGTTCTCTTCTTACCTCTCCCATTGCCCCTTCATATCTGTTCTAGTGGTTCCTCCTCCACTGCTATCCCTCTTTCAATTGGTGTACCTCAAGGGTCTATTCTAGGTCCTCTCCTTTTCTATCTCTATATTCAGTGCCTTGGTGCTCTCATCTTCTCCCACGGCTTTCAATATTATTTTTATGCTGAATGCTTTCAGATCTATCTATCTGCACCTGATATTTCTCTTACACTCCAAGCCTGTATATCTGCCTGCCTATCTGATATCGCTGTTTGGATGTCTCACCGCCATTTGAAATTGAACATGGCTAAAAACAAACTCATTTTAACTCCTAAACCCTCTTCCCCCTTTCTCCCTTCTCTTTCTCTGTTGATAACTCTCTTCTGCTTCCTGTTTCCTCAGCCTACAACCTTGGAGTCATCTTCAACTCCTCCTCCTCCGCACATATTCAACAGATAGCAAACATCTGTCATTTCTTTCTCTACAGCATTAACAAAATTTGCCCCTTCCTTTCTGAATACACTACTAAAATACTTATACACTCTTGCAACGTCCACCTTGGTGTTCTTCCTCTGAGTCATCTTCAATCTGTTCAAAACTCTACTGGCATGGCTAATCTTCCACCAGCCCCAATATACTCATATAACCCCTCTTCTCAAATGACTTCATTGGCTTCCCTTCTGTTTCCATATGCAACACAAACTTCTCCTTCTGACCTATACATTCATTCTATTGCTCCTTACTACATTTCCTTTCTTCTCTCGTCTTACACCCCTCCTCATGAACTCTGCTCTTCACCTGGCTTGCTTCTCTCTATGCCCTTCTCTTTAACAGCCAATTCCAGACTTTGATCCTTTCAACTTGCTGCTCCTTATACCTGGAACAAACTACCTGAATGCTTATATCAGGTTTCATCTCTCCCCCTTTTCAAATCCATGCTAAAGTCTCACCAATTTCAGGCCGCTTTTGGATCTTAATCCTTTGTTCTCCTTCTGTCTCATAACCCTTCCATAATGTACCCTTGTTCTCTGTACTGTCTCTCTTGATTAGACTGTAAGCTCTATTGAGCAGGGAGTGTCTTTTATATGTGTCTGTAAAGCATGCCTTGCAGCACTATATAAATGATTAATAGTAGTAATAGTAGCATATTTGAAGGTTTCAGTTTGATATTTATTCAAAAATGTTTCTTAGAGTTCTGTCATGAAGAGGTTGGCATACTGTGGTGCCATGATTTATAGATACATATTGTTATTAAAGCTAAAATAGTTGTGGGTCAGAATGAAACTGGCTAATTCAGTTAACAGCTTCCAATGTACAGCAGTGGTCCGAAGCATAGTAGATGCCTTTAGAAATTTGTCACATGCACTTATGCTATCCGCATGGGGAGTGTTGCTGTATAATGGTTCTATTGCATTCTGTATTAAATTAGTCTAAGCAAAAGGTATAACATTATAATCATTTTTTTAACATTTTTATTTATTAACTGTTTTCTACATATTCAAGTAGACTAGCACCGCAATCGCACTACTGTATCAGATTAGTAGACATTTACAGTCATATAACACTTATAAAATGATAAAAGGCATGGAAGCCGCAACTGCTGTTTAGTAAATATACCCCATAATGTTGAACATTCCTCAGACGGTAAGTGGAAATAATAGAAAAAGTCAACCAAAGCCAAAGCCACAGCTCCAATTTTTCTTACACGATGCAAAGAATTAACAAATTAATCTCTTTTACCTGGTGCTTAACCACCAAAAATGGCCATGTTATCAGAATGTAGAATTGCTAGTGCAAGAAAACAGCACATGCAGAGCCAAACAGACTCAGTCTTCATGATAACAGAAAAGTTCTACAAAATGCATTTTTAGGAAAATATCCATTGCTTACTTATGAGATGTTTGGCTCTGGCATTGTGTGCATGACTTATTTTAAAGGGCACCAGATGTTTTCTCCTTGATTGTAAAGATTATTATAATAATTATGCAATATGTAATTAGGCTGAGTCTTAGAATTTCCACAGGAGATTACCTTTCTATTAAAACACGGGCCACTTGAATATGTTTTGGCCAACTCAAAATATTCTGAATATGAATTCATTTTAGCATTGTCCAACTGTTGTCATGGAAATATAGCATTGTTCCATACTGGATCTAGTTACAAACTCAGCTATACAAAGAAATAACAGCTCCCATTCAATAGTACTCACTTGCTGTAAATACTATAATTTCACATGAAAGCAAGTCTAGCACATTTCACTGATAATTAATATTTAGAATCCAGTATGTACTAATCAATATCTGAAAAGCTGCAAAACAAGGAGTTTTCATTAAACTGTACATGCACTGGACTCTGGAGAGTATCTTTCAGCAAACTTGCATTATATTACCAAGATAAGATTTCTGAAATGTTTCTGCACTGACATCTTGGGATATGCCAATACACAATGGTCCCATTTTACAACTAGTTGACAGAGAAGAAACACATTATTTTTGTAAAAGGGCTTTGTAGGATCAGAGTGTGATGGCTGCAGCAATTACTGGGAAAGATTTACTTTGAATGGCATCACTCAATTCATTATAGCCATGGCTTATTCAAAAAGAAGGTTTGTTATATATATCAAGAAAAGGCCATGATACACTGTAACCCTTTAAGTTTAATAAAATTAATGTACATTGTGCTACAATGTGCTCTGCAGCAATATTTCAACTAAAACATATTCCCAGTCTGATTTATTAAGTGTTTTTTCCCCCCACTGACACCGAAAGGTATATTTTAGTACTTGGAGATCGGAAAGGAGACATTGAGGTCAGGATGTACAAAATTCTTGTGGTATTTTAGAAAAGGCTCTGCTAAACATGGTGTCTTTTCTAAAATACTCGTACATGTAAGGTTTTGCCAGAGTACATGTTTATTTGCTGACATGGGAAGTCAGTGGAGACATTTTACAAACCTACACATGAGAAAAATCAGCAGAGGCAACTTATACATTCAAGTGCCAGAACTTCCCATGTAAACTAGTATTTTGCAAAACTACTGTATGGGGCATGTTTGCTAAAATTTGCTAAGGTAGAGCATAATTGGCCCAAGAATCTAGTGCAGAGGCCCATACTAACCTCATGGGGCATGTGGGCCCATCCCCCTGCCATTAGAACACTGCAGTCATACGGAACCATGCTAACCAGCATGTGGTGCACTTATTTATTTATTTATTTATTTATTTATTTTATAACTTTTATATACCGCGCTATTTGTTATCAGTGCGGTTTACATACAACAAGGGTGCACAGTCAGAAGTCTGTTCTGTGCTTACATTGTAACAGGAGTTTAAACTTGGAACATACATTGATGTTACTCATTAAGGAGGCATTAAATACAACCATGCTAATGGCAATAGCCATGGCTAGCGCGTAGCTAAGATCCCCGTGCTAACCATCATCGTCCACATTCCTCTCCTAAGCTACTCAGTCCCTGCCCAATTGCATATTAATTGGTTATCACAGTATTTTAGCACAGAGTCCAGTATGTGGCATGTTTTCCATGCTCTAAACCCGTCCGTGTAGTGAACGCACTTTAGTAAACAAGCCCATATATGAATAAATGCTTTGAATTAACTACAGAGGCTGCTATCTTTAATTTATTTCAATTTAGAGGGGCAAATAAACAATGGAGGATTAAAGAGGATAACCCCATTAATCCATCTTGTAAAGGGCTGGCTGAAACAAGCACAAACTGAAAACCTATACATGCCAGGGATGAGCTGTAATTCCTGATGTGGACAATTTTGGTCACACATACTTTCTCTATTTGAAATGTGGAATACATGTGTAGATTTTTGACTTGCACAGACAATGCCCTTGACTCTACTGAGATCAACTTTATTGTCATTTCAAATACATACATAAGTATTTGCCTTATCTACAGATCACCAAAAAATAAAAACAAGGATCTTTCTCCTATCCTTGATACAATCTGTTCACATAGCTCGTATCACAAGCCACTCATTATCCTCAGAGATTTTAACCTTTGCTCCTTGCCTGGTAAAGAAGCTAACTCATTCCTTAGAGCAATGGGGGCCCTCAAATACACACAATTAATAGACACACTCACGCATCAGCACTGAACAAGACCAGACCTAGTCTTCCTTCCGAATAAACTCATGGATCAGCATTGAGTCTCAACACCGACAATCACCCATGTTCCCTGATCTGATCACTACACTATAACATTCACATTGACTATTAAGGGTCATGAACAAATCCAGGAACCATGGTACCGAAAATGAAAATTCAAGTCCTTCAATAAGGAAACATTCCTTCAGGATATAACTCTGAAGCTCCAGCAGAATATCCAAGATCTTAACCATTTTATTGAAAACTGGAACTCTACCATTTCAACAGCTGCTGCAATTATAAATCCAAAATGCATACACTCTCATAAAAGGCTCAATGCACCTTGGTACTCAGATAATATTAAAGAAGTTACACCCAGGAAAGAGCATATCACACCAATCCTTCAGCAAATTCACTGGCTACCCATCCTTTTACGTGTACATTACAAGACATCTCTAAACATCTTCCAAATCTATCATAAAACCTCTGCTACAGTCCTTCAAAGTCTTATAATCCAGGATGCCAACTCAAGGCCCAGACGCAGTAACATGACGGATAGACTTGCTACTACTGCTGAATTCCAACGATTCAATCAATCTACAATCAGAAGAGCCCCATCACTTGCTGCGCCCGCCATATGGAACTCTTTACCAGAATACATGAGATATATCAGAGACATTAAGGACTTTCGTACGATGTTAAAGACACTGTTGTTTCAGATCACTTTGGTACTCCTCTTAGTGATATGATCTACTGCTAATGACCAGTACTTTTCTTTTTTTTTTTCTTTATTTCCTCTTTTATAATTGTAAAAACCCTTAATGTAACCTCTAATGTAAACCACTTTGATTGAAGGAAAAGGTGGTATATAAATCTGGATAAATAAATAAATAAATATACCTTTGCCATTTTTATATATTATGGACATCCACACATAAATGGAGTTGAGAAGTAGTGCAGGGTACTAGCATTAAGGAATGCAGGGTTCCATTTCAGCTCTTTCTAAAATCACCATGTACATATGGATGCCATTTCTATAGATAAATGCTGAATTTTTCAAATGAGAATTGTGACTATATGCTTCCAAAATAGCTCCCAGAGAGCATAACTTTGTAACAGGCCACATGTAACATTTTGAGAAAACATTCAATTTATACTTGCTTTGAAAAAGCAACACAAGATGGCATGTTTCGTCCTTTCTCTTCCTGTTGGTGCTTATGGAGCTCCCTGAAACATGGTTAGCGGTGTCAGATATCATCAGAATTACAATGCATGTGAGAAGTATCTATTTTTAACAATGGTGCCACAGTCTGAACATAAATGCCCTATTTCCTGATTTGAAGACATATCAAATGTGTCCACAATGGACATGGAATACGTTTTTTTAAATATCTTTTACTATTTCTAGTACAAAGGAGCCTCATAAGAATGCTCCAATATTCATTTGAAGAAAGATTGTGATAGTTTGAGAGGGGAACCACAATAACCTTTATGATAATATTTGACATATAAGTTCATTGTCACACCACTTAAATTGAGTTTTCCTCTCCCCAATAATATAATAACATAATAAATAATATGATTAAGCATGACATCAAATAAGAGTATTGCAGTAAAGGGTATGAAGATCTAATTTGCACATTCACATTTTTGAAAGGTTTTGACAATGTATTTTGAAGGTTTTTATATTTTTTGAACACTTCTGGTAATTTATTGAGTGTTAACCTGAGTTTTAATATACAAAAAACACATCTTTAACCATTTTGATTATTGATGTTCTAATTTTTTTTTCTTTTTTTGTATTATTTGGTTTTAAAGGAAATGTTTTTATCCTTTTTCTGATCGTCAACTGAGAGCAACCACTGAATGGCATTTGGAGGATCCCAAATGGTAGGCAAGGAGAGAACAGCTTGAACGGCTTGAATTGGCTATGTTTATGTTTATGTCTATTTATCTTGATATACCGCAGTTCCAGTTAGAGCACGGCGGTTTACAAAAATCAATCAATATACAGGAAGGCCAATGGGCCGGAAAAGGAAAGGAAGTTACAAAGTGTGACAGGAAAGCACTCAAGACACTTAACTAGACATGGGTAGGGAGAGAGGGAGACAGGAGAGAGGGGGAGAGGGAAGTCACACAAAAGGGGAGGGGAGGTCAAAGGCAGTAGAGAAAAGATGTGTTTTGGAGGGTAATGAAGATTCTAGGATGCTCTCACTGCAAATTTGTGTAACAGATATTGTGCAAAATTGTTTTCTGATAAAAGATAATCCCTTATATACACCTATTAGGTATAACTAGGAATTGTATCCCAGATTGGTGTGGAGTCGTTAATAAGTATGAGTAACAGATTATGGTGTTTAGGACAACTGATCCATCAGGGGAGGGTGTGTGACTCTAGAGACCTCAGGAAACAGTCTGGTCTACCTACATCAGATTCTTTTCAGTATCTGCAATTGAAGTGTTATATGAATGAAGCACAGATTAGAAATTATCTCCTTAACTATAAATTCTTTGAGAGGTGGATAAAAAGGGGAGAAAATTGAGGGGGGGGGGGGTCGACATTGTGCTGTGTACTCAATGTCCCATCAGGTGTGAAACTGAAGCAGCTGATATAATGGGGAAAGTATTTAGGGAGAGAATTATCCAAGGGCAATGAGGCTTAACATATTAATAGTTAAATAAGATTTCTATCTCTGCTGCTCTTGTGGAGAAAGGACTCAGACTATTATAGAAGTGATATCATATGCCAAAAATAATTCAACAGCTTTTTCCCTTGGCTAGTGATGCATGTGAGAAAGACAGTGGTTATATCTGGTGGGAGTGTGTTAGAGTCCAGGAATTCTGAGAACAAGAGATATGTTTGGTTAAAGAAACAACTGGGGTAAATGTACCAAAATGAGATGAAACTTTATTATTGGAAGAGAGAGACCAGTTCTCCAATCACTGTATGCACACCCTGGTCAGGTACTGTATTGTAGAGGCCAGGCAAGTGTTGGTAGTGGCATGTAAACAAGAATATCTGCTGTGGAGAGAATGACTGTTGAAGAGAATGTGCTCACTATTTTTGACATCTAAATTAGCAGCATTGAGATATCAATATATAGACAAATTTGAGAAAATCTGGGGTCCATTCATATGATGGTGACACAAACCACCTCCTCCAGTAGGTTGAGTTGTGGACTCTAGTTAGTTTAAATACTATCTTGGAAAGTCGTGAGTGTTTTATTGGCCATAAAGAAAAGTAGACGAGTTCAACCCCTCACCTTCATATGTGTTAGCTTGATATTTCGATATTCAGATTGTAATACATATGTTGCTATAATAGAGGTTATTGGAATTAGGTAGAGAGAGACAAGAGGAGGGGGAGTGTGGGGATGAATATTGGGGCACTGCAGTATGGTTATATAAGTTCTCTTCCTGTTAAACTTGATAAATATTCAGGTTCAATATTGAACTGTCAGAATGACCCAGAAAACTGGAAAGATCATCATACTAGCTGCAGAAGCCCAAGAGAACATTTAAAGAAACTCTATGGGAAGAGCATCTTTAAACTCGCCAAAGAACCTTACAGTCTATGGGAAAATAGAGGTCTCCAGCCCTTCTCCAATGGACTTTCCCACCAAAATTCAAATCCAAATTTCCCACCTCAATCCCACAAATCCGGTTTGAGGACTACTATATAAAAGAAAAGACCTCCACTGCTTAACCATTTCATCCTGAAGAAAGCCACAGTATGGTGGCTGAAACACTGGTTCCAGTTACGAGGATGCAGTATAGCCCAGAAAACTGCAATGTAATATGTTTGGAGTATGTATTTACATGCAGGTTTCTTCGGCCAGGAAATATTAACTGTGGTAATGAAAGCAAATTTTGCTCTTCTCCCTGGAAATGTTGTTGCTGTTGTTGTTAAGTACCATCTACTCAGTGTCGACTCATGGCGACCCTCTGGATAGTTGTCCTAAACTGTGTTTGGTCTTCAGTCAGGTGGCTCATTGTTGACAGACTGGCACCCATAGCTGCTGTTATTGTATCGATCCATCTCATTGCTGGTCGTCCTCTTTTGCATTGACCTTCTACCTTGCCAAGCATGATGTCTTTCTCTAATGATCTCTGTCTTTGCAGGATATGTCCAAAGAATGAAAATCTAAATCTTGTCATCTCAGCTTCTAAAGAAAGCTTAGGTTTGATCTCCTCTAGTACTGACTGGTTTGTTCTTTGGGCAGTCCATGATTTACACAGTATTCATCGCCAGCACCATAATTCAAAGGCATCACATTTCTTCCTGTCTATCATTTTTACTGCCCAACTTTTGCAACCATATGACATTATTGAAAATACCATGGCTTGAACAAGTCAAATATTTGTATGGAGAGAGACATCTCTAAACTTGAGAATCTTATCTGGGTCCTTCATAGCCATTCTGCAAAGCGCAATGTGTTGTTTGATTTTTGACTGCTTGTTGCTTCTTTATAGATGGTTGATCCAAGTAGGTTAAAGTTGTCCATTATTTCAATTTCTTCTCCATCAACAATGAACTTATTGATTTTGTCAGTTGTCAGGATCTTTGTCCTAAGATGCAGGCCCATTTTAAGACTATGTTCCTTGATCTTGAGAAACAAATGTTTCAGATAGTCTTCACTTTCAGCCAGTAATGAGGTATCATCAGCATAGCAAAGGTTGTTGATGAGTCTCCCACCAATCTTCAAACCTCTGTTGTCTTCATAGAGTCATGCTTCTCTGATGATTTGTTCTGCATATAAATTAAACAGGTAGGGAGAAAATATGCAGCCTTGTCATAGACCTTTTCTGATTTTAAACTATTCTGTTTCTCCTTGTTCTATTGCTTCTTGATCAATGAAAAGGTTGTGCAAGAGAACGATCTGGTGTTCTGGTATACTCATGCTTCTTAATGTGGCCTAGAGTTTCTCATGGTTTAAACAGTCAAAAGCCTTGCTGTAGTCAATAAAACACATATAGATATCTTTTTGGTATTCTTTTGTCTATTCAAGGATCCATCTCACATCCGCGATATCTCTTGTTCCTCGCCCTTTCCTGAAACCTGCTTGCACTTCAAGCAGTTCTCGTTCCAGGTATGGTTGTAGTCTCTGCTGAATAATCTTCAGTAAAATTTTGCTGGCATGTGGGATCAGAAAGATTGTGCGATAATTTTCACAGTCAGTTGGAACACCTTTCTTTAGTATTGCTATAAACATAGATCTTTTCCAGTCAGTTGGCCATGATGTTGTCTTCCAAATTTCCTGTCAGAGCCTTGTAAGTATGGTAACAGCTGCATCAGATTGCTGTAATACTTCTATGGAACTGCCATCAACCCCTGGTGCTTTGTTCTTTGATAAGGCTTTCAATGCTGCTTCAACTTCTTCTTTCATCATCAGTGTTTCCAGATTATAAGGTACAGATTGAAACGACTGTTGGTCCACTTGATCTTTATTATATAATAACTCTGTATATTATTTCCACCTTTTCTTTATCTTCTCAGCATCATTCAATACGGATCCTTCAGCATCTTGTAACATTCCAATTCGAGGCTGGAATTTTTTCTTTAACTCTAGTAGCTTTAGGAAAGCTGATCTTGTTTTTCCTCTAATAGTTTCTGCTTCTATTTCCTTGCATGTGTCGTTGTAGTACTTTTCTTGCATGCATCATTGTAGTACTTCTCCTTGTCTTGTCTTGCTGCATAATGGAAATCTCTGTTGAATTCTGTGATTGCCTCTCTTTCTCCTCTGGTTTTAGATTCTCTGCATTTCTGGACAATTTTCAGAGTCTGTCTGGTCATCCATTTGGGCTGTTTTTTCTTCTTCACCTTATATAGAGATGTCTAGTTTTCTTCCAACATAACCTTCTTGAAGTCATCCCATAACTCTTCTGGAGCTCTGTTATTTCTATCTAAAGCGGGAAATCAATTTTGCAAGCAGTTTTTCAATTCAGATAGTATAGTTTCAAGGTCAAATTTTGCTACATTCATGACTGGCTTGCTCCTTTTCAGCTTGAATTTGCATACTAGTAGTCAACTCCAAGTTTTGTTTTTGTTATAGAGCTTTTCCATCGTTGACTTCCACAAATGTAGTCAATTCGATTTTTGTACAATCCATTGGGTGAAGTCCATGCGTACAATTGCTGCTTGTGTTGCTGGAAGAAGCTGTTTGAGATGAATAGATCATTGATCTTGCAGAATTCTATCAGTCTTTCTCCAGATTCATTTCTGTTGCCAAGTCCATATTTTTCAACCATTTTGCCTTCTTCTTTGTTGCCAACGTTTGCATTTCAGTTACCCATAACTATCAAGATATCCTGTTTGCATGTCCTATCAATTTCAGCTTGTACTTGCTCATAGAACACATCAATTTCATTCTCTTCTGCAGCTGTTGTTGCTGCATATACTTGAATTTTAGTTGTGTTGATAGGCATTCTTCGTAGACAAATAGAAATTAAGCGTTCACTGATTGCATTGTATTTCATTACAGTTCTTGCCAATTTCTTATTAATTATAAACACATCATTTCTTCTTTGTCTTTCATTTCCAGCACAGTAGACCATGTGATCATCAGATGCAAAGTGTCTAATGCCAGTCCATTTCAGTTTGCTGATACCCAACAGATAAGTTGTACATGTTCCATTTCATTCTTGACCATCTCCAGCTTTTTTTGGTTCATGCTCCATACATTCTATGTCCCAATATTTAAGACATCCTTGCAGCTTCTAACTCTCATTTCATGTGCAGCTACATCAGCAGTCAGACGTCCCAAGGACTTTGATCCAACCAAAATCACTAATGCTGTCTTTATTCTGAAAAGTCTTCAGCTCCTCCCCAGTAGCCAGTTGAGTGCCTTCCGACCGGGGGGGTCTCATCTTCCAGCACTATAGTGCAATTTGTTTTGTTGTGACTATCCATTGGATTTCTGTGCAAGAACAGTTATGCCAGAGCTTTCTTTTGCGCAGTTTAAGTCTAGTGCTGTTGCTGTTTTCACAGAAATGTGATCCTCCACTGCCAACATCCTCCCATTCTGCTCCTGCCCAGATGGGTGGTTTTTCTTGGTCTGGCACCTCAGCTGAGACCTGCCCATCTTGGGAGACTCTGCCAGTAGTTATGCTACCGATAGCTTAGCCCTCAGCATTACTGATGCACACAAGACCTCACAGCATGATAAGCAGCCATGAAACAAGTACATTTTTGCACCATTCAGGAGCAAGTATAGGCATGAATGCCTCAACAACCAGGACTAGACATGCTTTTGCTATTCTGAAAAAAAACACCGTGACTTGAAACTCCCTTGCTCCGCCCAGGGCATGATTCCAGTACACTCCCATGTTTCATGGATGTTCTTATGCTGGGGATGTCTTATAGCCAGTTTTCTAAAATGGCTCCAGGAATGTCTCTATGATTTTCCTATCTGTGTTCCCATTTTTATACATTCAACTCTTGAACAGAGGTTCTAAAATACTCCCCCATAAGTTTGCAAAATACCAACTTACAATTAGTGCCAGCATTTACACATGTAAGGTGCCGAGTTTCTTTTCTTGTTTTTTCCCTCTTGCTCTGTGTCGGCAAATATACATTTGACATGTCTTTAGATGCAGTTTAGAAAAGGCTTTTAAAATTTTGGCAGAATTTATTTATTTAACAGGTTTTTTCAATCAAAGCGGTTTACATTGTAACTTAAACTTGGCAATGTACATTGAAGAGGGACACTGATAACTTGGATTTTTCTGAGGCAATGGAGGGCTAAGTGACTTACCCAAGTCATAAAGAGTGCTAGTGGAATTGAACCCTTGTCTCTTGGTTGCCAAGCCAGTGCCCTAACCACTAGGCTACTCCTCCACTTCTGCACATCTTTACTTCAGCATCTAAAATATGCCTTCACAACAACAGACTCACCTTTATCTGTGTTTATTTACACCTTCAAAAAATATAGCAGGATGGTGAGGCAAGACTTCCCTTGGTTAAATCCCACTAAATAATATCTATCTATGGGGCACGTTTACTAAAGTATGCAAATGCTTGTCACCTTAGTGCACATTAAGAGGCAACAATGAGCAATGGAGGTAAAATGGACCTGCACTAACTGTTCGGAACATGCCCAGCATGTCCCCTTGCAGTTAGTGTGGTGAGAAGCACCTCACCATGCTAAAAGTGCAATCACAATTAACGTGGGTGCAATTAACATCACACATTAAGGTGTGTGCTCTTCACTCTCACGCTAATCGCAATGTATAACCAATTCTCACTCTCTGCCCCTAACCTGCCCAGTCCTTCCAATCCTTGCCCCGTTACGTGCTACCAGTTTGCGTGGGATTTTTACTATGCTGGCTGCTTTAGCACACTGGAGCAGTCACCACTGTACCATTTTAGCAAACACTTCCCCTATGTGTTCAAAAAATGTGTATTTTTATAATAGCAAAAGTAGTTACAAAAAGTATCTTTGATATTATGTCACTCTCCTAAGATCTCATTTTATAAACAGAATTTATTATTCCACCGGTGGGCTGTTACGTTTATTTTGATTATGGAAATGTGTTCCATTATATTTTATTTGTTTAGAGTCTGTACCTTCCTTGTTGAGGTTATTTAAATATTCTCAGTGGGAATCCATAACATTCCTAACTATAGCAGTAAATGAAGGATCGCATCAAATATGAAAAGAAAGGCAGGCTTTGATTCAAGGATAAAGCGGAATATAAATCCTTTTAAATAAATAAATAAAAATAAATAGTGAAATATTTAAGAAACGCAGACAAGTGCTTACAGCAAATTTTGGAGTCTTCATCACTGCCATCTAAGCAATCATCATCGCCATCACATTGCCAGTTCTCCTGGATACAGTGCTTATTCTTGCACTGGAATTCCCCTGATTTGCAAAACAGTGGTAAACGTTCTCCAGGTTTAACTAAAAAAAGAAAATGCAAAGAATCGGGACTAAGTCAATGGATCAATGAAAAAACAAATTTTCCTTCAAGTGCCTCTCTCATTAACCATTGTTCTTACCCTCTTTTCCTTTTTTCCATTTCAGGCATAAGGGACACGTGAACTCCTGAAAACATTGTCTACTTGCATTGTTATGAAAGAAAAATATTGTAAGCACCTTTGCAGTTCTCGCATTGGCTCCAGGACAAAATAACCATATAATGTATAATATTAACACAGTTTCCACATTAAGGGACTTCAGATTCATTGTGAAAAATAGGGATGTGTATTCATTTGAAATGACATGTAAAAGATTAATGACATGGGAAATGTCATGTCGTTTTATATCATTTTTTAAATAAAATGATAGGAAAACCACAACATTTTGTTTTTTTCTTTCAAAGTCATTAATAGTGCACACTATTGTTCAAAGCACACTCAATAGGCACACTATTGATAAGTAATACATGATATTGATCAAGAGTGCATGCTACTCAGGAACATCACAAACTAGAGGAGAGGAGGGACAGGGGAGACATGATATAGACCTTTAAATACTTAAAGGATATTAATGAGCAAACAAACCTTTTTCAAAGATGGGGAAGCTGTAAAGCTAGAGGGCATAACATGAAGCTGCAAGGGGGTAAACTGAAAGGCAATGTCAGGAAATACTTTTTTACTGAAAGGGTGGTGGATGCTTGGAATGCCCTCCTGATGGGAGTAGTGGGGGGACAAATGCATTTACAGAATTCAAAATGGCATGTGACAAACACAGTGGATCCCTTTATAGCAACAGGATAAAATCAAAATAAATTTAACTATCTCATATCTCAACAAATAGGGGTGCCCTACAAGGAGAAGTGGGTACACCCCTAAACAAAGACACGGGGAGGGACCTGCACAGAGCAGAAGGTGCACCTATTCTTGCCACCTTGCTGGGAAGACTAGGTAGACCATACTGGTCTTTATCTGCCATCATATACTATGTTATTATTAATGAAATTTGCAAGAACAGTTATGTGAAAAAAGCCTTACTGGCCCACATTCAAAAATAACTAAACCTCAGTGAAATGTACTTATTTTTTAGTATTATTATTTTGGGCTTCTCTGAAGCTCCTTTGTATGTGGCAGTATGTATTTAAAGGGGCTGCTGGACCTGCATCAGAGTCTTCCCCATGGAACAAGTCCCTGGTGAAATAGTGGTCTATAAATAATTACAGTTTACATGCATAAAATACACACATATGAGCATAATGGGGCATGTTTACTAAACTATGCTAACCATTAACATGAGGTTTAGCACAATAAGCGTGCCATGCTAAAAGTGTGGGGCCTCACACAAAAAATCTTATGCTGAGTAGTAGACAATTGGATAGGGACTTGGTTGATAAGGGGCAGAATGTGTGTGTCAATGCTGCACTGAAGTTAGCTCAAGGATTTTGGACGTGTGCTAACTATGAATGTTGCTGCTAGTGTGGATGCACTTAATGCCACTTCAGTGGGAGGTGTTAAATGTGCCTATATACTGGTTTGTATAGTGCCATGCATTAGCAACATGCCAAAGGCAAGAGATGGATGCACAACCCACTGGAAGTTGGCGTGGATCAACATGCTAGTTTTGTAGCCCAACTGCATGCTACTGGCATACTCTTTAGTAAAAGTGCCCCAAAGTGTGCACTAACATTTATGCCTGCTCTCAAGCAAGCATGATGTCCATCTCTTCAATTTAGGTACAAGTTCTGAATGGTTGGTGCCTGTATTTTATAGTTGACTATGGCCCTCATTCTTTAACACAGGTAGCGAGGTTGCATGTCCCAGTGGAATGTGCAGCCCCGCAAGCCATCTGACCCTTACTCCTCCTCCTGCTCTCCCTGTATGTCCTGTGCATCAGAATGGGGAGAGCCGACGGCGGAAAAGGACCGGGGCAGAGCAGGGGTGGGCCAGCCTGGCAGCATGTACAGGGCTGATTCAGGACATGGCCCTGTACGTCCTGCCAGGCCCATTGGAACGTGTTGCTTATACCACCTCAAAGGTTGAATAAGCAGCACTTTCTGTGCAATCAAAGCCAGGCAACCTACCCCGGGGGGGGGGGGGGGAGGGTCCCCACCCCCCAATCCTGGCCATGGCAGGCCAGCCATGGATCAGGTGGCGGGGATATTGGGGGCCAGAGATGTGGATGTCTGGGGCGCTGCGGGGAGGATGTCCCCACAGGCAGAAGGGCACATCAGGCCATCCGTGGGCCTGATTCTGACAACCACAGGAACGTTTTGTTCCCGCAGATCAGAATCAGGTCCTAATGGCCCCATCTTCATCAGGGACACCCGGATGGCCCAGATGTCCTGCTCCCGGAATGGGGCTCTGTGTTTTTCCTGCACAATTAATCTGGGTGCCATGTTATAAAATCGCCCTCAATAAGTTAAGCAATAGTGCTGGCGATTAACTGAATATGACGTCTGTGCTGGATGAAAATTATGGTTTATTAACTTCTTAATATACCACTTCTTGAGCAGAACAGCGAAGTAGTTTACAATAAAATAATCAAATCAGAAAGAGGGAACTACAAATAAATATAGGAAAGAGGAGGAAACAGTGTGTAGGTGCTATCACAGGAGTCATGGCTTCACACACAGTTTCATACAGAACCTCAGAAGAGCCTTAGAGTTTTGAGCGCAGTTTCAAACCACCCTCAGCTTGTCCCCAAAGGCTAACTTGAATAAATGAGTTTTAACCCCATACATTTTAAATATTAAATCATGGCTTTCACTTCCTTCATCTTTTTTTTTTAATTTTAGCCATCTTTTATTTAATAAATGTATTTCCTGAAGTTTTGCAAGTTCCATGATGCAAGGAATTTCTATTATTTGTATAGTGCTAGGTAGGTCTAATCAGGGCCGGATTTACCTTGAGTGAGGCCCTACGCCAACAAAAATTGTGGGCCCCCAGCAGGGACGGCCCAAGGGGGGTGCGGACCTCATTTGCATAAGGGGCCTCATTTGCATAAATATTTGCATAATGTTACCATATACTAACTTTTAGTAAACGTGCCTCTTAATGAGTGTATGGATAAAGAAAGACTAAAAGATTTCTACATTACTATAATCCAGTGCCAACTGCCAGACACATTAGGAACTACTACAAACACTGCCCATAGTAAACCCGCCGTATCCTAACAGCACTACCAGGACTCACAAAGCACCATACTCTACCAATCAAAAGGCAACACTGCAAATATTAAACCAATACATTTCAGAGAACAACAATACATGACCTACTGGGGAAAGAGAACAAGTGGCAATGTCAAATAGGAATTATATAAACAGAACACCTCAGCTCAGTTACACATGCAGAACATAGACCATCACCAAACAAGTAATCACAATTTAGAAATAGGAAGACAATAATTAAACTGGGAATCCCAAAAGCCAAACTTGGAATGTACAACACTGTAGAAATAAAACAATACATTAATTTGCTCTTGTACTAAACAAAGCACAGATGTTAATGATGCACATTTACCAGAGCTGACATATTCCAATTAATAAATTCAAAATAAAGAGATATTTTTCTACCTTTTGTGCATTTTTTTCAGCTGCAATTGCTCCAGCCACTTTCTTCTGGTTTCTTCGTGTCTTCTGCTAACTCTCCATCGTCTGCTGTCCATTTGTCCTTTCTTCTCTCTTCTAGATTTTTTTCCATTCTCTCTCTACATCTGCTTTAACATACTAATCTTTCTCCTTTGCTCTTTCCTCATTCCTATTTCATCCACTCAAATATTACCCCTCCATCCTCAATCCCCACTTACTCTCCCAATACCCGGCCAATTGTAGATTTTTTATCCCTCCCACACAAAATATTTTTCCCTTCTCCATTTTACTCTTCCAGCCCCATCCCATTCTAATCCTCCCCCAACATCAGCTCCCTTCTAGTTCCAGCCTCACCCAGCATCCATTCCCTTCTAGTCCCTGCATCAGCCCATTTCCAGTCCTAGCCATCCATCAGCCCATTTCCAGTCCTAGCCCCTCCATCACCCCACTTACAGTCCTTAACCCCCCATCACCCCATTTTCAGTCCTTAACCCCCCATCACCCCATTTTCAGTTTAAGCCCCCCCTATAACCCATTACCAGTCCTAACCCCCCATCAGCCCACTTCCAGTCCTAACCCCATCAACCCATTTCCAGTCAGCCCCCCATAGCCCATTGCCAGTCCTACCCCCCCCCCATCAGCCCACAGCCCATTACCAGTCCTAACCCCATCATCCCACCTCCAGTTTTAACCCCCCAGCCCATTTCCAGTCCTAGCCCCCCATAGCCCATTACCAGACAACCCCCATCAGCCCACAGCCCATTACCAGTCTTAACCCCCCCAAAGCCCATTACCAGTTCTAACCCCCCCAACAGCCCATTACCAGTCCTAACCCCATCAGCCCACCTCCAGTCTTAACCCCCCAGCCCATTTCCAGTCCTAGCCCCCCCCCCATAGCCCATTACCAGACAGCCCCCATCAGCCCACAGCCCATTACCAGTCTTAACCCCCCCCAAAGCCCATTGCCAGTTCTAAGCCCCCCCCAACAGCCCACAGTCCATTACCAGTCCTAACCCCATCAGCCCACCTCTAGCCTTAACCCCCCCCAGCCCAGCCCATTTCCAGCCCCAGCCCCCCAATAGCCCATTACCAGCCCTACCCCCCCAGTCCATTTCCAGCCCCAGCCCCCCCAATAGCCCATTACCAGTCCTACCCCCCCCCATAGTCCATTACCAGTCCTACCCCCCCCATAGCCCATTAACACTCCTACCCCCCCCCCACATAGCCCATTACCAGTCCTACCCCCCCCCCATAGCCCATTACCAGTCCTACCCCCCCCGGCCGAAAGTAAAATTTAAGTAACCAAAACACCTGGTGGCTGCCGCCGCGGGGCCCCCACTGCAGCCCCGGGGGCCCCGTCTACAAGCTGGTCGGGTCCGGTCGGGTCGGGTCAGGTCCGGTCGGGTCTCTCTCCCTCCCTCGCTGCAGGGCAGGCTGCAGGCTGCGAGAGACGCATCTTCGCGTCTCTCGCAGCCTGCAGCGAGGGAGGGAGGGAGAGAGACCCGACCAGACCCGACCCGACCCGACCGGACCGGACCGGACCCGACCAGCTTGTAGACGGGGCCCCCGCGGCAGCAGAGGGGGCCCCGCGGCGGCAGCCACCAGGTTTTTTTTTAAATTAAATTTTACTTTAGGCCGGGGGGGGTAGGACTCCTACCCCCCCCGGCCTAAAGTAAAATTTAATTAAAAAAAAAAACCTGGTGGCTGCCGCCGCGGGGCCCCCTCTGCTGCCGCGGGGGCCCCGTCTACAAGCTGGTCGGGTCCGGTCCGGTCGGGTCGGGTCCGGTCGGGTCTCTCTCCCTCCCTCGCTGCAGGCTGCGAGAGACGCGAAGGGAGAGCGTCTCCTCGCGTCTGTGTTAAGCCCGCAGGGGCTGATGGGAAATCCCATCAGCCCCTGCGGGCTTAACACAGACGCGAGGAGACGCTCTCTCGTCGCGTCTCTCGCAGTCGGGAGGGAGGGAGGGAGACGAGACGAGACGAGACCCGACCCGACCAGACCAGACCATCTTGTAGACGGGGCCCCCGCGGCAGCAGAGGGGGCCCCGCGGCGGCAGCCACCAGGTTTTTTTTTTAATCGAGTTGAAAAAAAAAAAAACCTGGTTCTATTTTTTGTGGGCCCCTGCCGGTTGTGGGCCCTACGCCATGGCGTACATGGCGTATACGTAAATCCGGCCCTGGGTCTAATAGTATCATAGAAATTATGAACAGTAATAGCAGCGATCCTGCCCTCGTCAATAGTACTAGCAAATATGGCAGTGATCTCATAGTGCTGCCCCCTAGCATGAGACTAGAGGGTAGCACCTCGTGCTCATATTTATTTGCAGAGCTCCTGCCTCATTGTTCTACTAGACCATCAGGATTGTAAAAGTTTTAACTTGGGAGGACCATGAGCCCTCCTTTGCTGGCTAGCTAGCCAGAATATTTCTTTATAATGCAGAGGAGGGGGGGGAGGAAAAGAAGGGGGGCTATCGACTGACTATCTGGGACTCTTTTTAGTGGTTCGGGGTGGGTAGGGGTAGGAAGGACTTCCCCTGACTGGCTAGCGGGGACATTAGTTTGCACTGATCTCCCTCAGACAGTTCCCGATTGGGATCAGGAGCTGTCCAGGGGAGGAGTGGGACAGGTCATTCTTTTTGCAATACTGTCGCACTGACAATATTGTTGAGTGGGAGAGAAGCCCAATTGTCGCTATGGAGGCCCGATTGCCTCCAGAACAGACAGATGCTGTCAACTGCCAAGCAGCCACACAGCCGCGTTGTCAGGCAGATAACGCTAATTCTACCAGATTTTGGCAGCCACCGCACCAACCATTGTTATCACCACTCTCCACCCCGATCTGCCCCAATCCCTCCTCTACAGCACTGCACCACTTTAAAAAAAAACAGATATCAGAGAAAATCGCCTGTGATGTCTGATTTTTTCACATGTTAGCTGCTACAGTAGGGAATTAAATCTGTGTTAGCCCTGTGGTAGCAGCTAATATCCTTTAGTAGACATATTCCTAACATTTTCTTAAAATACCTGCTGTAAACACTATTCAGAACGAAAGAGGGAATGCTGACCTGTCTTCAGCTGCTGCCCTTGTGCCCCAACCTCTGCTGCTGATACCCTCCACCGAGTATGCCTCCTCCTGGCCCTGCACCATAACGACAATTTAGATGAAGGCAGGTTGCTGCCCTTTCTGCTTTTCCATTAACTCTGCATGTCCAGTTGCTAGTTGTTTCCTTTTTATTTTGACTATCTGAAAATGACCCTCCCTATAACGGGTTAAAAGCTTGGGCTGTGCTCCGGCATGCACACATTTTTAGATACATTTAGAGGAGGTATTCATGGGAGCATGTTTGGACAGGATCAAAAGTATTGTCTGTATATTTTATTTTCATATTTTATTCTCTATTTCAAATCTACCCGCACATAATATAGGGTGAATGGTTTTAAGAGGAATGTATGTTCATAACTTTCTTTCTAATTTGATGCAAAGTACAAGTGCACCTACTACGGAACCTAACATTGTCTTTTGGACTGCTCGAGCAGGGGAGATTTACATCCAGCTATTTTACCTGGGTAAATGTTACTGAAATGTGTCGTTGTCTGTAGGTAACATTCAAATTTGCTATATTAGCATAAAGTTCTACATGTTGGAATTACTGTCAGAATGCAGAGATAGGAAAGATGACCCATAAAAAACCTCTAAGGATAATCAGAACTGGAAGAGGTTAAGGAATTATGCCAGAAATAAAGACTGGAGTTCCATTCCCTTTTTCCAACTAAAAGGTTAATTGTTATGCTGAAGAAGCAGATGCACACATTAATTACAGTTTTCACAGGACTTTAACACCTGCTATGATTAGTGATAAGTCATCATTTTTTAAAGGCAATCATCATCATTCTGATAGAAATGAAAGAATAAATGCCCTACAAGGTCATAATTCAGTAAGGGAAGATGAATGTTTGCATGACTTTTGTAGAATATGTAAAGGAAAAGGACTGTGAAAATGACTTCCTCTAATCGGATGAAATATTCTACCTTAGTGACCACAAAATTAATTTTCCAGGGTGATCGGTGCTAAAATAGAATAGCATTTTGTGAGGTTTTTATGAATTTTAATGCTAAGATATTTCTCCAGTGTATAATGATGCTGAAAACAAAGTCTTGCAACCACAGAAAAGGCATATACTATAAAATACCTTCAATGTATATGCCCACAAGATTCAGGCATCCTTCCATTTAAAGGAAGTTGTGCAATAGGGTGGGTGGGGAGTGTCATAGGATAAGGATAAAACAAGGTCGACTCGGGAGTAACCCAAGGAAATGTCTCTTTATAAAAAGGGATCAATCAAAAAAATCACCACTAAGGGTAAATTAGACTTACCTGCTAATTGTGGTTCCTTGCGGAACTTTAGTCCAGTCCCGGAACCATAGAGTTGTCAACCTCCTCCAGCAGCCTTGGAGACTGAAATACATCATCGCTTTGCTGGCACCAGTATAAGTAGGCAAGGACCGCCCCCTCACCAGTACCTATTGACAAAGCACACTAAGCAGAACAACAAATAAGGAGAATTAACCAGAATACATTCAACATAGCAATATATATATACGGAACAGAATATTTCATGTTCCACTTCAAGTAATTATTATTATTTTTTATTTTTCATTATTATTTTTTATTTTTTATTTATTTGTTTCTTTAACAAATTAATTGCATTCATCGACTGTGTCTGAATAAGAATATCGTCTGACAACACAGAAGTGCCGTACCACACCACCTCCTAAGAGGATGGACAGGCAAGAGCGCTACGCAAGAGGGTCCTCCAATGGCTTCATCCCGCACCACCCAGGAGCAAAGACAACGCAGAGCACCCGCGGGAGCCGAAACAATCAGGCTGGCAACTCTTCAAACCAAGGGAGGGATCCGGGACTGGACTAGAGTTCCGCAAGGAACAACAATTAGCAGGTAAGTCTAATTTACCCTTCCTTAGCGTCCCTCTAGTCCAGTCCCGGAACCATAGAGGATGTGTAACAGAGCAGTGAACATCAACGGGAGGGACAAGCAAGCCCAGCCTGAAGCACCGCTGAGCCGAAACGCCCATCCTCCGCGGACAAAACATCCAAGCGGTATTGCTTGGCAAAGGTATGCAAGGATGACCAAGTCGCCGCCCTACAGATGTCGCCCACTGGGACCAGACTGAACTCTGCCCAAGACTCCGCCTGCGCCCGAGTGGAATGAGCCCGAAGACTGCGGAACCACCTTGCCTTTCAAGATGTAGGCCGATGCAATACCAGCGGGAAATAGACGACTTCGCCGCCACTTCTCCGGTACGCGGTCCCCCGAACGCCACAAAAAATCGATCCGACCGCCTAAAGGACGCCGTCCGGGAGAGATACTTCTTGAGAACCCCGTGGGCGTCCAACAGCCGCAACTGACCCCCAGATCCGGCCCCATCGCGGTCGGAGAACACCGGAAGAGAGACCACTTGGTTAACATGAAAAGCGGACACCACCTTGGGTAAGAACGCCGGAACGGTACGGGGAAGCACCTTGTGGTCGGTAAAAGAGAGATAGGGCTCCCTACAAGACAAGGCCTGTAGCTCCGAGATCCTCCTAGCCGAACAAATCGCCACCAAGAAAACTGTCTTCAATGTGAGATCTTTTAGCGAAGCAGTGGACAACGGCTCAAACGGAGGAGCCAGCAAGGCTTCCAACACCAAATTCAAATCCCACTGAGGAACAGCACAGCGCCGAGGCAGCCGCATGAGCAACACCGCCCTCCAAAACCGGCGGACATCCGCGTGGGTCCTGAGAGGCTGACTCTGCACTTCCGCCAGCACTCGAATCACACCTTTGCCACATAAGGCAAATCAGACTCTAGTCACGTCAACTCCTTGAACCTTTCCTGTTCCAGGCGAGTAGACTGCCGTAAATACTGTGACCACCGGAAGCATGCTCTCGTTCCCCCAGACACCCCCAATGGGAGCCTGCAAGGACAGAGCAGTGCCCCCAACGATCGATTCAGTGAACCACCTACGCTCCTATCTCGCGCTAAAGAAGATCGCTAGGGCTCTCCTCCAGACAGTGAGTCCACACCTCCTGGAAGTGCAAGGTGTGCACCCACAAACGTGGTACCGAGGCCTGCGCCTGCCTAGTCTCAAAATGTCAATCAAGAACAGGCCAATTCGGGACAGCTGAATACGTTGTGTTTTTTTTTTTTTGTTTTACAAAGACATCTCTTAACCAAAAATTCCTTCAGCCGATGTGGAGAAGCTATTTCCGCGCCAACACAATGCAGCAGAAAGAACTCCCTATGACAGGCATAGAAATCCACAGCCTACCCGCTAGAGGAATGCCCCATTCCGTCTGCCTGCACCAAGCTGGACATTCCTTTTTTTTTTTTTTTTTTTTTAAAGGTCAACTAGCCCCTGGTGTTAGAAAATATAGCTTTCCCATTCCACAGTGGCAATTGAGGCAGCAAAGAAGAAGCAGAGAACCCGCAGCGAAGTTCCCTTTATACCACCTGGTAAAGACTACACTTCTAGACCCATGAAGCAAAAAGCATGCAAGAGTGCATTGTGTCCTGCCACTAGCTGATCGAACTTATCATGTGTGTCACTACGGTTTCTTTCGGGATTGAAGGAATGCTCCGGGAGAATTCTTTGGGCAGACACCGATTCACCCTCTGAAAATTCAGAATCGGGCGAAATGAGCCTTCCTTCTTTGGAACCACAAAGTAGAGGGAGTATCAACCGTATTGGGCTGCCGGCACCGGCACCACCGCTTTAAGTTGAAGCAGCCGCTGGAGCGTTCCTGCGACCGCCTGAAACTTTTGCGGAGTTCTGCAGAAGGATTGGACAAAGGAAGCTAATACGAGCCGATGGAGCTCCCAGGCTGACGCCAAGCAGTGTGCAAGCCATCCCGCAAACACAGCATATGATGTATGCCTTCCAGAATCTGAGCTGCTGCTAGTGCTGTGAGAGAACGAGCCGGGCTGCACGCATCTGGCCCCCAGTAAGACAGGTGCTGAACACTAGCAGATACTCTCCATTCTGGAGCCAAAATAGCCTCAAAGGCCAGAGTCCTATTCAGCGACCTCTCGCTGAGCCGCCTTTTACAGAAGGAAAAGGAACCCCATATAGCCAAAATGAAGACATTACAAATCTACCACCAAACCTTATAAATCGGACAAAGCCAAACTAAACGGGAATATTGTCCATCAAGAAACCACAGAACTATAAAAACCCTCTCAGAACATAATGCGTATGGCAGAGCATTCCACACCTGGGGCCTGGCCAAGGCACTCAGCCAAGCACCTTTTAGAACTGTCCAAGAGAGCTACCACCATAATTCCTTTTGACTTGAATATGTGTACAGCGGATCATAGCGCTATATCACAACAGCTAACCTCAAATATTACCCTGCCATAGCAACCGACAAACGCCTTATAGGACCTGCTATGGACAGCGGAAGGAAATTCTTGTAAACCAACATAGCTAGGCCCCTTTTTTTTTTTTTTTTTTTTTTAACAACCTTTGAAGGCCTACTGAAAAAGTGTAATCCATACTCTGCAGCTGGGTAATTTATTTATGTATTGTATTTTATTTTATTTTTGCACATTTCAGGAAATTGCACCCATCCTATGCACTCTGTTCTAATAGTGATTTTCCATCTGCCATGTTCACTTACTAACTACCATGGGAGAGGAATATGTAGTCAGAAGTTGGGATCCCGAGAGTTTTGGACACAGCCGGGAAAGGGTGTATAGGACTCCAAAAATCAAGCTCCGGCCACCTCCAATGAAATCAAAGCAGATCAGCTACCAGGTCCCACTGCACCATGCTTTCCTTCCCCCCTTATCCTGAGGGATTCACCGTTGCCGGAGGCGTTGCTCCCCCCCTGCCAGCCTGCTACGTCTGCCAGGGAGCTGAAGAGCGAAATAGAGAGCAGAACTCCTGGAAGTAAACAAATAGCGTCCAGCTCGTGGGGTTCAGGGCACCAAAAGCCCCCGAATAAATCAACCGTGGTCGCTCAAAATGAACAAGGCTCTCTCTCACTAGAGAGTTTCTTGTTCCTTTTGAAATCCTGCTCTAGAAATAGATGAGAACTGCCGGGGAAGGGCACGATAAGTGATCCGCCCTTAAGCTAGGAAACACCCAGGCACCTGGCAAAGAGGTGGCTGCCTGTGTGAACCTAAGGAGTAACACAATTTCTAATTTTAACCACCCCCCTCCCCCAGGGATGGGGGCCCTGAATACCACATGTGAGTCATGAGCAGCTGTGGCTGTTAGGACAACAGAGACCAGCAAACCATACAGAATTTAAGAGCTGCAATCTTGGTTATACAAACAGGAGCTGCAGCATCACAGAGAACAAGCAATCAACTGCTGCATACACAGACAGAGAAAGGCCCCATTGAGTGCATCCGCTGCCCTCTGGTGGCCATAGACCTTAGCCCAGGAACTCCTTGATTGACAGGTAACTGCTATATACTTCTGTATATCCTAAGGATTCCTAAACCTGTCCCTGTGAAAGACAGGCCTTTGGGCAACTGTCAGTATAGAATACACAAAGGCCCATTTCCAGCCGGACCCTTACAAATACCTGCTCTGGAACCTAAAACTGGCAATTTGCCTAACATCCTGGGACTTAACAGATGCTCCTCAGAGATATGATTAGAAGGGAAAGAACATGTGGAACCAATGCCACAACTGCTGTCCTATAAACTAAGAACAAACTCAAAAATAAAGAGGTCTAAAACACTAGGCCCAAAAAACTAGCTATTCAGCTTGTCTTCCTCACACAGGCCTCTCACTGCAACTCCCACCATGTGGTCCAAACACCCAGAAAGAAAAGGGCCCCAAAAAAGGAGGTCTCAGCAGACCGACAGAGCCCGAAGACCTTACCTGCAGGGCAGAAAGCCACCCTGCCAGCTCCTACCACCTTAAAGTGCTCCGAGAGGATCGCTCAGCCGGTTCCACCGTGCAAATTAAATCCCGCAGCAACGGAGAGGCTCCGTATCACACAGCTGCAGTGTGGATGTACGGGTCCCGGAGCTTTCTCCCGGAGTCAAGGGAGAGAGATCCGCACCAGCAAAGGCCTGCATCAAGCAAAAAATAATTGAGGAGGGAAGGTGAGAGCTGCTACAAACTTAAAGAGGCCGGCTCAAATTTAAAACCACTGTAAATAAGGATATTTGCTCCTAACCAAAGGAACTAATCCCCGGTTGCCAATTAATCAAAGGCAACTGAATCAAAAATAAAGTTAAAGTAAATTAAAGGCAAAAATCAAAATCAGACTAGAATTTGCACACTAAATGCTCCTTTTCCGCTCCCCCCAAGGGAGCTCAGGAGCAAGGCTGTCTACCAAAACAAATAAATCCTGCCGGTGAAAACGCGGCCCTCAAAATGGCCACTGCCAGCATTCCCGCTCAAAAAAGCACACTCTCTCACCCCCCGCGGCAAGGCCCCGAGCACCCTGCAACCCCGGGAGCCGCCGCGAAGCCTCCCCTCCCATTTTAAACCAGCTCCCCAAAGCAGATCTGCGTGGGTACTTACTACCGCCGCCGATCCCGGGGGGGAAGGGGAGGGGGAGGGGAGTGAGGGAAAGGAGCCAACAGGACACCGGAGTACAGCCTTTTTAATGGCTTCAGCTCCGATTGATCTGGGCACAACCTTCTCAGGTTTTTCAGCCCCTGTATCGCTGCTGCTGCAACTGCCCGCCTTCCACCTGCTCCTCACCCCTTCAACGCGGGTTCGGGAGCAGGGAGGCCACGGATCAGCACTGTCCCCCCTGTGCTCGTTTAGACGCTGGGGCAATGCAGAGAGGGAGGAGGAAGAA
The DNA here is from genome assembly GCA_033557465.1 of Ichthyophis bannanicus. Lineage (NCBI taxonomy): Eukaryota > Metazoa > Chordata > Amphibia > Gymnophiona > Ichthyophiidae > Ichthyophis > Ichthyophis bannanicus. The sequence continues at coordinate 726,302,502 of CM066036.1, read as the reverse complement.
CTCCCTGATCCTTTAGAAACAAAAAATAAAGGTCCACAGACACAGGAACCCTTACAGCAGCAGCAGATCTGACATAAAAGAAAATGAAGTAACCAAATCAAATAGGGAAAATAAACCAAAAGGAGTAAATTTCAAAAACCCAAGCTCTGCTTATTTGTTTTCACTGAGCCCAGCCCTGGGCTCAGAACCTCCAAGCTGCTTGGAGACTGAAAGTACTGGTGAGAGGGGGCGGTCCTTGCCTACTTATACTGGTGCCAGCAAAGCGATGATGTATTTCAGTCTCCAAGGCTGCTGGAGGAGGTTGACAACTCTATGGTTCCGGGACTGGACTAGAGGGACGCTAAGGAATTTGCAAATAGACAAAACCAAGCAAAAAACACAATAAAAAAAATATATGTATATATACACATTCAGATACTTTTACTATAATTCAAAACATATTCAAAATATACACACATGATATCATGTTGCACTCAAAAATCCAATTGAAAGTGTGTTCCAAAAAATTACATTATCAGAAATTAACAATATATTCTAGAATATTACACTAACATCAGAGTACCCTCTTAAATCATAAAACTCCAACTATCAAATTATGGCAGTCAAAAAGAGCAGTCAAAGAGCAGTCAAAAAGGATTCGCCATAGACCGACGGTCCAATGAGAATGTACCAGGGAATCCTCAGAGCTGCTTGTATCATTCATCAAGGAAATCTGAAAAGGATAGCACATAAGTAAACTGACTCCATAGGAGATAGAATCACTCATTAAAGTACAACTAATGCAAACAAACCTTCCGATATTTAAATTTCTCCCTGGCCTATATGAAGGGACACTCTATAGGCTCCTCTGTACCAGCACCGATGCAAGCACAAAATCTCACATGCCGTTGTTATACAGACTTAACATAGCTGACCACCGAATTTGTAGCAAACACCATAAAATGCAGTTTCGCCGGGTCTCGGCTTCCTCAGGGAAACTTGCTGAAACTAAAAACAAATTAAAATCCCCATATAAAACAACACACCACGTACTAACAACTAAGTATGTATATATTTAATCAAGAAGGCTTACCACAAGTAGATTGCGGTTCCCAGTCGAGTTACAAACACAAGGGAACGAGAAATGTCAAAAAATGCCAGCGCATGCGCCTTTATAAATCAAATTGCAAACAGCAAATCAATAGAACCAATGCCATTCCACCTGGGAATTTAACTCTACAGGTTCCAAAGTATTCCAACAATATATGAATTGTTGTTCCCTGCAGCATAATTGCGCTGGCGTTTTTTGACATTTCTCGTTCCCTTGTGTTTGTAACTCGATTGGGAACCAGGATCTACTCATGGTAAGGCTTTTATGCATTTTATGGTGTTTGCTACAAGTTTGTCGGTCAGCTGTGTTGTCTGTATAACAACGGCATGTGAGATTTTGTGCTTGCGTCGGTGCAGAAGAGCCTACAGAGTGTCCCTTCATATGGGCCTGGGAGAAATTTAAATATCGGAAGATTTGTTCGCATTAGTTGTGCTTTAATGAGTGATTCTATCTCCTATGGAGTCAGTTTACTTATGTGCTATCCTTTTCAGATTTCCTTGATGAATGATACAAGCAGCTCTGAGGATTCCCTGGTACATTCTCATTGGACCGTTGGTCTATGGCGAATCCTTTTTGGCTGCTCTTCGGTACATGTGGAATCGGCTTCTTCCTGAGAAGGGTTGTCATTGGCACTGTATATCTCCTTGCAATTTGATTACTAATTACGCCATAATTGATAGTTGGGGTTTTATGATTTAAGAGGGTACTCTGATGTTAGTGTAATATTCTAGAATATATTGTTAATTTCTGATGTTAATGTATTTTTTTGGAACACGCTGTCAATTGGATTTTTGAGTGCAACATGATATCATATTCCCTCAGTTATTCAAGCATGCCTATAAAATACACGTCGATCAGCTTTCTTTTGTCTTTCTCCTAAGCTATAGTATGCATTATCTGGACAACAATGACTGGAACCTTCTTAAAAGGAATTTAAATCAAGGTTAAAAACTCATCTGTTTAAAATGGCTTTTGGGGAGTAATGGTGGTGCTCAAATATCTCCAAGAATTATGATGATTAAATTTAGTTAAGTTCTAAAGCTCCCCGATTAGATATTTGGTCTGTTATGTTTGTGTATCTGTTATTATTATTTACTTTTCTTATTGTTATAATTCTTTCACATTTTTTAATCATTTTAATTGTACACTACTTTGCTGTGCTACTAAAGATGGCATATTATGTATAATAAACCATAAACCATAAGAAAACAGAAAGAGAGAGAGGAAGAGATTGTCAAGTCAAGCAGTTGGTGTGGATGGACAGACTGGATGATGGGCCGCATGTTCTCTGTTTTCCATTATGTTCTCTTTGTTTGTACTTGCAAAACAAACACTATCCAGGAAAAGTGAATATTTGATTTTTCAAAAAATACCACCTGAGGATATAAAATTTGTTTTCCATAACGCGAGTGTCATTTTAAAAGGTTCAGTTGTGATTTGGATGTCTGAAGATGTGTATGTGGACATCAAAATCACAGAAACATCCCCATAGCCATTCCATAAATGATGTCCACAGAGGACTCCTGTGCAGGGACGTCGAAGTAGGCAAGGGGGTGTGGCAGAAGTGTGTCTGGGGAGCAGCAATGGATTTATATGTTCCCGTTGAAACGGAGACATCTGCAGGCACGTCCATGTTTATACCTGCTCCAGGCACAAATAGACATCAAGAAAGTGCTTGTTTTCACCTTAAAACATCCAGAGAGTGTAGAGAAGATAGAGAATTAAATGACTAGCTTTAGATCACAAAAGTCCACAGTAGAATTTGAACCCTGGCCACCCAGCTTTTAAGCCGCTACTCTAACCATTATTCTATTAGGTGTTTTGGTTCTGAAATGCTATCCTAGAGATGTCTGTATAGACATCTGATAGACCTCCATACTGGGAATGTCCTCTTTCTGAAATGATGCCTGAACTTGAACATGCCTGCTTTTTTTCAGACATTCTGGCTTTGACATCCCGGTTAGCTACTGCAGCTGGGATGCTGTGCGGCAAACCCAGATATTCAATGCCAGGGCCAAATATGACCACGGCATTGAATATTGGGCCTGAAATCACTTCTTCAACCAGTCTGTCATATATTTATTTGAATATTTAGGGTTGTTTCGTGCTATATGATCCACTTTTTGACTCAGTTTCAGTACATTAATTGATGAAATTATTTATTTTTATTTATTTAGCCAGTTTTGTATACCACCTTATCCTTCAATTAAAGTGATTAAAACAGATTGTAGGGATACATTCAACAGGAAAGGGTTCAGACATACAAACATACAGACTATCTACACTTAGTTCTCATCTGAGTGTGGTTGTCGGTGGGTCGATTGCAGTGGAGACCAGTGCTTGGCAAATTACGTTACTTGGCCTTCGGGCTCCATCAACAGGAGGGTCTTGAGAGACTTGCGGAAGTCTTTGGTGTCATTTAGAGTCCTTAGTTCCTCAGGGAGGATGTTCCATTGGGCAGGAGCTGACAGTGAGGGAGCCCTTTTAGACGTGGTTTGTTTTGTTTTATGATATCCTGCTGGCATGCTGAGTCTGTTACCATTGTTGGACCTCCTAGGTCTGCTAGTTACTTCCCTGATTATTAAATCCTGGAGCGCGTCTGCTGAACAGTGGTGGATGACTTTGAATATGTTCAGGACTGACTTGTATTTCGCCCTTGCAATTATTGGGAGCCAATTTAGTTGTCGTAGTATGGGTGTGATGTGTTCCGACTTTGAGTGCTCGTGAAGATGCACGCTGCAGTATTCTAGACCAGTTGTAGTGGGTGGATAGTCTGTTTTGGAAGTCCTTGATATAGTGAGTTTCCATAGTCCAGAAAGCGTAGTTACTCACCTGTAACTGGTGATCTCTGGGAACAGCAGGAATTTAGTCTTCACATATGGGTATCGGCAGTACCAACGGAGCCCGTGTGGGAACGCTCCCCAGCGTCCAATAGGAACACTTTTGGGAGCATCCCACAGCGCATGCGTGCTGCCTTCCCGCCTCTGTACCTCTCTCACTTCAGTTGAGTTTATAGCTGAGAACAAAGGAGAGTAGTAGAGAAAGAGATAGATAGAGCTAACTCCTAGGGGAGGTGGATGGATTGTGAAGACTAAATTCCTGCTGTTCCCAGAGATCACCTGTTACAGGTGAGTAACTACACTATCTCCAGGAACAAGCAGGAATGTAGTCTTCACATATGGGGACTCCCCAGCTGAAAGATGCCAAGGGGTGACCCCAGTAAACTGCGAACCCAGGTGAGATGGGTCATGCTTCCTCCCATGGACCTCTGGCATCCAAACCGTGGACGGTGGGTAGGAGTTGTATTAAGTATGGAAGAGATGCTGAAGAACAGCCTGGCCAAATGAGGCATCCCAACAGGAGTCCTTGTCTAAGCAGTTGTGGGCTGTGAAGGTGTGTACCGAAGCCCAAGTGGCTGCTTTGCAGATATCATCAATAGACACAGAACGAAGGTTAGCCGTTGAGGTTGTCATTGCTATGAGCTGTGGCATGGCCCTCGAGAAAAAGTCCTTTACTCTGATATGTATAGGATATGCAATCTGCAATCCAATTTGACAGAGTTCTTTTGGAAACTGGAAGTCCCAAATGACTAGGGTCAAAAGCCACAAAAAGCTGAGAAGTTTTTCTATGTGGCTTAGTTCTTTGGAGATAAAAGGCTAAGGCTCTTTTACAATCCAATGTGTGAAGATTCCTTTTCGCACTAGAGGCATGAGGCCTAGGGAAGAATATAGGAAGATAAACCGACTGGTTTAAATGGAAAGGTGAAATCACCTTTGGCATAAAGTGAGGATGAGTCCTGAGGACTACTTTATCATGGTGGAACCTTGTATAAGGAGGGTCATCTACTAACGCCTGTAGTTCACTAATGCGCCTTGCAGAAGTGATGATAATTAGGAAAATAACTTTCCATGAAAGAAGCTTTAGATCTGAAGTGGCTAAAGGTTCAACGGGCAGTTTCATAAGCTGTTAACAAAGAACAAGATTCAGATCCCATGCCACCGGTGGTGGTTTAATGGGAGGTTTTGTTAAGAGTAGGCCTCTCATAAATCTTGATACAAGTGGATGAGAGGAAATAGGTTGTCCATCGAAAGGTTTATGAAAAGCAGCAGTAGCACTAAGATGGACTCTCACTGAATTGGTCTTTAGACCAGAATTTGATAATTGGTGATGATACTCTAGTAGCGACTCTACAGGTACCAAAAGGGGATTAAGTCCCTTTTGTGAACACCAGACAGAGAACCTTTTCCATTTAAAAGCATAGGAACGTCTTGTGGAAGGTTTTCTGGAAGCCAGAAGGATATCCTTTACTTTTTGAGAAAGGTCAATATCCTAGAATTCTAGGCTTTCAGTAACCAGACCCTAAGATGTAGGGACTGGGGATTGGGATGCAGTAAGCATCCATCCTCCTGAGAAAGAAGAACTGGAGCATTCCCCAACTCCAGAGGAGTGGTTTGAGAGAGACGCAGAAGAGGACACCATGTTTGTCGTGGCCAATGTGGAGCTATGAATATCATATGACCTCTGTCTCTCTGAAGTTTGAATAAAGTTTTGGGAATGAGGGGAATGGGTGGTAAGGCATAGAGAAAGTCCTGACCCCAATGGAGTAGGAAAGCCTGACAGTTGTGAGCCGGAATTCTGGAACAGAATCGGGGAAGTTTGGCATTCTGTGGACTTGCAAAGAGGTCTATATCTTGTGTTCCCCAGATTTGAAATACTCGAGCAAGCTGGTATGCGTGGAGGCACCACTCATGTGGCAGCAGTATTCGACTGAGTCTGTCTGCCCATAAGTTTTGAATGTCCGGAAGGTATACTGAAAACAGGTGAATTTGCAACTCTCTGGCGAGGGCCCATAGTCGCAAAGTTTCATTGCATAGCGACAGAGAGCCTGTTCTGCCTTGCTTGTTCACATAGAACATAGCTGCCTGATTGTCAGTTAGGACAAGAACTGTTTTGTTGTAGAGATGGGTCTGAAAGACTTGAATAGCATTGAAAATGGCTCTCAGATCTAGGAGGTTTATGTGAAGAGAAACCTCCTGTGAGGTCCAAAAACCCTGAGTGGAGAGATCGTGCAAGTGGGCCCCCCAACCCATCTTGGACACATCTGTTGTTAGGGTGGCCTGATATAGAGGCTGCTGGAAAGGAGAGCCTATGAGGAGGTTTTCTTGAGACTGCCACCATTGCAGGGACAAAATCAGATGTGTGGTGTTTCTGATTTTGTTCATTAAGTGACCAAAGCCTATGACCATTGAGAGGATAGGGTCCACTGGGCTGCTCGCATGTGGAGACGAGCATAGGAAACCACATGTACAGTGGATTCCATGTGTCTCAGAAGTTGAAACATCTCTCAAGCAGTAAGGAACACCTTCATAGATGCTTGAGATGCCAGTTGTATTATAAGTAGACAGCGTGGCTGAGGCAGGAAAGCCCTTGACTGCCATGTGTCTAGACGAGCCCCTATGAATTCGAGAGATTGAGAGGAGGTGAGATGAGATTTTGAGAGATTTATGACCAGTCCCAAGTATTGAATTCTCATTGCTCGAGAAAGAGCGAATCTGGCCTCTGGAACTGTCGATGCTCAAATGAGCCAATCATCTAAGTAAGGAAAGACGAATATTCCCAGAGTCCTCAAAAATGCTGCTACCACTGCCATGCATTTTGAGAAGACTCTTGGAGCAGAGGCCAGTCCAAAAGGAAGAACTCTGTACTGGAAGTGTCTTCCTTTGACCAGGAATCGAAGGAACTTCCTGTGATCTGAGTGGATGAGAATATGCGTGTACGCATCTCTTAGATCTAGAGAACATAGCCAGTCCTGACTTTGAAGGTATGGTAGAAGTGTCCCGAGGGAGATCATTTTGAACTTTTCTCGGAACAAATATTTGTTTAATTCTCTGAGGTCTAGTATAGGCCTGTGTCCCCCTTTCTTCTTTGGAATAAGAAAATAGGGGGAGTAAAACCCCGTCCCCTGTTGGGGTATGGGTACTTCTTCGATTTCTCCTTGAGCGAGAAGTGATGTGACCTCCTGCCACAAGAGGTTGGTGGCAGGGGCCTGAGAACTGAACTGTTTTATTATTGTAGGAGGGGCAAGTTGAGAAAATGAAGCTTGTACCCCAGTCGTACAATGGACAGAGTCCTATTTTCTGATGTTATCTGTTACCATCTTTTGGCAAAATAGCATAGTCTTCCTGGAATGGTTAAAGGTTCTGGACCTTCCAGGGACAGAATGACTAAGTTCTCTAAATAGAAGTCAAAAACCCTGAGGGGGCTGGGTCTGTCGGGTCGGTTGAGCTTGTTGAGCCTGCGCCTTTCTTTGCTGTCTGTTCTGTTGTTGCCCCTTCTGGGGAACATGAAGCGGACAGTGGCTTTGATGGGTGTAAGATGGGTAAAGCTTCTTTTTCTTACTGAAAAAGATTTTTTTGAATGTTTTCTTCTTTGCTGGGTTGGCTGTAGACTTTGATAGTCTGTTCAAGGTAGTATTTTCAGATTCAAGCTGATTAGCCTTGTCCTGCCAATCCTTGCCAAAGAAATTTTCTCCTGTACAAGGAATGTTTTCCAGCTTTTCTTGCACCCACTGTTCTAAGTCTGATGCTTGAAGCTAAGCAATACGACGTGCTCCTATGGATATAGCAGAAGTTCTGCTAATACATTCAAAGCAATCAAAGGTAGCATGGTTCATGTATTTAGAGACATTCTGGGCATGCTTGACCAGAATAAGGTAGTCTGCTCTTTTTTCCTGAGACACAAGGGCTAATGAGCTCTAAGTCTTTTGTGACTTCTTCCAGGAACATTCCCATATAAAGAATGCAGGAACTGATCCTGGCTGATAGCATGGAGGATTGAAAGCATTGATGCTCAAAGGCATCGAGTGTCCTGGATTCCTGGCCTGGAGGATTAGAAGAATGTGTTTTAGCACTCCTGATTATTCGCATGGCCGATTCCACTACAATTGAATGGTGTGGTAACTGAGTTTTTTGAAAACCAGGACAACTTGGCACTCGGTACATAGTGCCAAGGCATCGGGAATGTGAAGATATTGTTAAAGGAGTTTCCCACATTCTCAACATCAGATCATGTAAGATCTTGTGAATAGAAAGCATAGCTGCCTCCTTGGGAGCCATAGGGTACTGTAGAATTCTTAATTCTTCTGCTCTAGGTTCCTTTTCTGGAATCACAGTGATTGCAAGACCCTTTGCTAAATCATGTATGAAATCCGGGAAGGACATATTTTCTGGAGGAGACATCCTGCGTTGAGGAGAAGGAGTTGAATTCTCTAGTAGGTTCACTCTGGTACCGGTAGAATCGTCAGAGTCATCGGAATCGTAAGACTCAAAGGCACTCTGTACCGGGTGCTCCCGTAACGCATGGTATCGGTACCACTCGAAGTCGGTACTGAAATGTCTCAGTTCCTTATCTCCGATACCCGAGATAGACTCAAGGCTCGGCATGGGGGGAAGCAGTCCTGTCAAAGCAGGTACTGTCGGCACTGATACCTGTTGAACCATCTGTAGCGGTCTTAGCGGTACCGAAGCTGCTAAGAGGGACGCTAGACTGCGTTCAATAGCAAAGATTCTCTTATCCATCGCTCCTGCCGATGCCTGGGTGTCGGTACCGGTGGAAGCGGCTACGACCCAAGAACATGGCACCAGTAGTTCTGCAGAGGTGGAAGCCTCTGGAACATCCTGGAGCCCTGTTAATGCTTTGGAGCCCGAAGATTCCTGCTGGGGCTGTTTTGCCAGTGAACTATCCTCAAGGGCAATGCCAGTGGCATCTCGATACTTTGAAGGAGATTTACCCTTCAAGGACAGGCCAGTCTTAGAAGACTTAAGTTTAGTTACCTGAGATCCATGGGAGGAAGATGAAGCCCTGGAAGAAGTCAATGCAAGTGACATCATATCCGCGGCAAAAAGGGTACCGGGTTTTGCAGCTCTATTCTGCAGGCCCCTTTTGATCATCCTCGTGCAGGAGAGACACTCTGTTGGACAATGTTCAGGACCTAAACATTTTAGACACCAATCATGGGTGTCGGTGATGGAAATGGTACCGCCACACTTTCAGCATTTTTTTGAATCCAGTAGCTGGTTTCTCCATGCCTGAAGAAAAGTGGGCCTAGTGCCCAAAATGGCACCTAGCACCAGAAACAGGGGAAAGACCCCTGAAGAAAATACATGGGTTTGTTTGTTTTTTTTAAAGAAAGAACCACCACCACCGGCAGTACCGGTAGGCTTCGAATGAAGGCAGACGCAACCACAAAAAACCAAAGAATATAAGGAAATTTTCTGCGGTGACAGGGTACATGTCCTGTCGGCTCCGCGGAAAACGAAGAACTGAAGTGAGAGAGGTACAGAGGCGTGAAGGCAGCACGCATGCACTGTGGGATGCTCCCAAAAGTGTTCCTATTGGACGCTGGGGAGCATTCCCGTGCGGGCTCCGTCGGTACCGACAATACCCATATGTGAAGACTACATTCCTGCTTGTTCCTGGAGATTTGATGTTACGATTGCTTGGCATACTGTGTGGAAGTGGTCTTGGTTGAGGATTGGTTTAAGTCTCCTGATGGTCTGTAGTCGGTGATAGGCTTTAACTGCAGCTTTGCTAATGTGCAATTGTAGGTTAAGAGCTTTGTCCAGGGTTATGCCCAGGTACCTTGTTCATCCTTTATTGCTATTCTCTTGTCTAGGATACGATTGCCTGGGGTGGGTTGAAAGTGGAATCCCTAGTAACAAACATAGCTTCTGTCTTGTCAAAGTTGACCGTCAGGTTATTGTTGGTGAGCCATGTATTCATGTCTTCCAGGTATTTTGTCATTGTGTTTATGTCAGGTGAAAGCAGATTGACTGGGGCACACCATGATATCATCAGCATAGAGGTGGCAATGTATTTTGTGTTGTTTGATGATGTTGCATATGGGTTGAATATATATGTTAAAGAGTATGGATGAGAGTGCTGAGCCTTGTGGTATTCCCAGTGTGATGGGGAATTGTGCTGATTTCTTCTCGCCGCATTTGACTTGTTGTCTGCGGTTGCTCAGGTAAGAGGAGAACCATCTTAGGGAGTTTTTGCGTATTCTTATCTTATGCAGGCGCTGTAGTAGTATGGTGTGAGATACCATGTTGAAGGCCACTGAGATGTCCATGAACATGAGCAGAAACCCATTCTTTATGTTGTCCATTCCCTTTAGGAGATTGTCAAAGAGGGAGGTAAGCAGGGTTTCCACATTGTGATGTGGTTTAAAACTATGCTGGTGGTTGTCAAGCAGAGCATTCAGATCAACATAATCTTGCAGTTGTCTTTGTACCGCCTTTTCAATGATTTTTGAGAGGAACGGGAGGCTAGAAATGGGGCAGTAGGATTTTGGATCTGAGTGGTTTAGTGAGGGGCTTTTGAGGATTGGTCCTATTGTTCTTTGCTTGAGCATGTGTGACATGTATCCTTGCTGGAGGGATTCTTTTACAATTTTGTGGAGTTGTTGACTCAGTTGGTCTTTAGTGGCTTTGATTCATGCCACAGGACATGGGTCTGCTGATGAGGTTGTTGTATTCAGGGCATCCACTATGTTTTCTATTTGCTGAACTGAGGGGTATGATAAAGTTGTCCCAGGTTTGTTGGGGCTTCGTCATTTCCGGGTTGAATGTTGAGTTGAGTGGGGCGATTGGATGATTGGAGTTCTTGGTGATCATGTAATTTGCAAATAATTGTGGGTCTAAGTGGTGGGTGTCCTGCTGAGAAGTGTCATTAGTGAGCTTCTGCACAATGTTAAATAGTTATCTTGGCTTGTTGGCTGATTTCATGATTAAGTTGGTGTGGTGTTGTTGCTTGCAATCGTTAATCAGGTTATTGTATTCCAATTGTTTGGCTTTGTAGTGGAGCAGTCTTGTGATTTGTCCTGCTTTCATTTCCTTTCCAGCTTTCTGAGTATGCGTTTTGCATCCCGGATCGTATTGGAGTACCAGGGTGCGCTGACTTTCCTGCGTGCATGTGGTCTCTCTTTGTTTGGAGCTGCTGCATCCTTAGTTATTATGAGGTTCCATCTTTCTATGGTTTTGTCAAGGCTGTCACTTTCTTTCTGGAGTAGTGGAATTATTTCCTTTAGGAAAGCATCCTTGTTGTATGCTCCGAAATGTCTGGTTTTGCTCTCCCCTTCTGTGTGGTGAGAGGAGCTACCCAGGAGCAATGAGAAGGTAATGGTATGGTGGTCAGATCATGGGATTGGGGTGATTGTTGGGGTTGTGACCTGATCCTTTTCTATCAGTTGTTTAGAAATGAAGACAAGATCTGGAATAGTTCTGTGCTGGTGTGTCGGTGCGACGAGCATCTGGCAATAATTTAATGATTCCATGGCTTTAAGAAATGCTTTGGTTTCTTTGGTGGGTGTGGAGGTTAAATTATAGTCTCCTAGGGCAATGATGGGTTTGTGCTGGCTGCTATGAGCGCATATTTATTCCAGAACTGTGGAAAAATGTTCCATTATGGCATTAGGGGGCCTATAGGTAAGACAAATGCTGAGATATTTATTGGATATGTTGATTGTGCTGGACTCAGTCGAGTTGCTTGTAGAGATCAGCTTAAATTTATATTCTTCTATAACTTTTCTGATAAAAAGCAGAAGTCATGGGTCCATCAAAGATGGAAACCTATGTAGGTCCTGATACAACAAAGCAGACCTAAATTAGTGGAAAAGTAACCTAATGATTAGAGCAGTGAAGGCAAATCCCAGTTGTGTTGCTTGTGATCTTGGGCAAGTCACATAACCTTCTATTGCTTCAGTAGCATGTGCTAACAGGCATAACATATGCTATCTGCTGTCACACCCATGCTATTCTTATGGGCATGGTGGCAAATTGTGACTGCTACTATATAGTTAACAGGCCCCTCAGATTATAAGATTGCTGGGAAGCTACTCCTCCTGACTATACAGTAACTCATCTTCTCATTTTTCATCTTGTAACTAAAAAGGAGTAAGCTAAATTCAAATCCTCTCTCCCTCCTTTACATACATGCTGGATAGAATGAGATTTTTACTTTGAAAGGCAGTATTTAGCTTTTGCCAAACATTATTCCAAATTTATTGTGGGTTATCCAGATTCTCGTAGGTACCCTGAGGTGGGCAGTGGTTTCTTCCAATTTCTCCTCCATGAGCACCATTCCCATTCATTTTTTCCTGATGGTTCATGCATAAACCCACACATGACTTGCAGCTAGAGGGGTTAGAAATGAGCTATAGTTCCTTGTGACTTCTTGCATAATTTTTTTATTTACTCTTTGGGTGATTTTGGCAGGATGACCACTCCTGGATACAGTCACTGTAGCTTTCTACTTTTTCCATTAGTAGACTCTGTCTTATAGCGGATGGATGGAATCCAAAATGTTTAGAAATGACTATTTATATTAATTAGATGCCTACTTTCCTCAAAACTCTAGGGATCTTACAATACAATCTTGTCCAGACAGGATTACATTGGACCAGAGTACAAAAGTTCCCATCTACTTTTCTAATGAAGACAAAACTCAACCTTTTTGGACCCATATATAGGACCAGATGACCAAAACTCATTCAGGCAGATTTTATGTGCAAGGTTGTTTACTTGTTACTCAATTATTTAAACACCTGATTCTAATTAGCCAATTAATTATGCTAAGGGAATTAGGAATTCAATTGCTATTTCACACACCAATTCTGAATTAACCTCATTGTCCCTATCTTGGACAGTCTGTGTTTCAAAAAACATGGAATTGTTTAATTTACATTTTTTTAATTGCATAAAAAGACTGATTTCAATTCAACAAGAGTATCCTGGGTAGAACTTATAATTCTCATAATTATACTTGGGTTTCAGGAACCTTTTCACAGTAATGTATAATAAGTATTCAGGGAATTATGTGAGTCTGTTAAGTTCATCTTTCTTTCAGAATAGGAGGCAAAATGCCTGAAAGTATTAGGTCATGGAGGTAAGTGAATACTCTCTGATTCATATGGCTTAGGTAATAGCCTTTGTTCTTTACTGTGTTAAAAAGGACATTTCTACACCATCTGGCCATATTTTTCATCAGATTTCAGTGTTCATTTTTATATAAAATTATTTTTTCCCATATTTAATGGTTCTTATCCTCTACTCAAATTTAGAGTAGTTACTCACCTGTAACAGGTGTTCTCCAGGAGCAGCAGGAATCAGTCCTCACATATGGGTGACGTTGGCGCCGATGGAGCCCTCGTATGGAGCATTTCCCCAGCTTTCAAAGAAAGCCTTTGGGAATTGCAGCGTGCATGTGCAGTCCCCTTCCCACCCAAGGGTGCCATCTTGCTCAGTCTGATGACATAGCTAAAAGACAGCAAAAAAATTAGCAAAAATAAATGATATGACTGCAACTCCAAGGGGAGGAGAGAGGGTTGTGAGGATTGATTCCTGCTGCTCCTGGAGAACACCTGTTACAGGTGAGTAACTACTCTTTCTCCAGGACCAAGCAGGAAGTCAGTCCTCACATATGGGACTCCCTAGCTTAAGGCTACCGGAGACCTCAAGCAGAAAAAATGAGCTCCCTCTAGCTTGTCAGCACGTAAGGAAGGAATCTTCTCTGAGAACGCCCCCGACCGGTAGCCCAACACCAGGGCCGGAGGTTAGGAGTTGCCTAAACTCAAAGAGATTATGGAGTACTGCCTGTCCGAAAGCACTGTCCCTGCGGGACTCCCTCTCAAGGCAGTAATGGGCCGCAAAAGTCTGGCTTGAAGACCAAGTAGCAGCCCGGCAGATGTCTGCCAACGGAACAGAGCGGAGATGAGCCACTGACGCAGCCTTCGCCCTGACATGATGAGCCGTGACTTGACTTTCCAAGGAGAGGCCGGCTGCCCCATAAGCCCAGGCGATACAGTCAGCTACCCAGATGGACAAAGTATGCTTGGAGACAGGAAGCCCCAACTTATTGGGGTCAAAAGAAATGAAGAGCTGAACAGCCCTTCGGTGCTCCTGCGTACGGTCAAGGTAGAAGGACAACGCCCTCCTATAGTCCAGGGTATGCAGGACCATCTCAGCCCGGTTGGCATGCGGTCTGGGAAAGAAGGTCGGAAGAACCACCTCCTGATTGAGGTGAAAAGGTGAGACAACCTTAGGAAGAAACTTAGGGTGAGTCCGTAAGACTACCCTATTCCTGTAGAACCTAGTGTAAGGGGGATCAGACACTAGTGCCTGAAGTTCACTTACTCGCCTAGCAGAGGTAAAAGCTACCAGAAACAAGGTTTTCCAGGAGAGAAAACGGAGAGGGCAGATAGCCATAGGTTCAAAAGGCGGACAAGTAATCCGCTGCAAGACCACATTCAGATCCCACTCAGGGGCCAGTGGACGCAAAGGAGGCTTAAGCAGAAGGAGGCCTCTGAGAAAACGAGCCACCAAGGGGTGGTTGGAAAGAGGCCTACCGTCCACCGGCGAGTGGTGCGCTGAGAGAGCACTAAGGTGAACTCTGACAGAGTTAGACTTAAGGCCCAGATTGGAGAGGTAAAGCAAATATTGCAACACTACCGCCACCAAGCACGAGAAGGGATTTTCGCTGTGCTGAGCACACCATGCGGAGAATCTTCGCTACTTAAGAGAGTAGGATTTCCTGGTGGATTGTCGCCTAGAGGCCAAGACCACATCTTCCACCTCTCGAGGCAGTAGAAGGGGAGCCAGGACTACCCTTTCAGCAGCCAAGCCATCAGATGAAGGGACTGGAGGTTGGGGTGCAAGAGAGTTCCTTGATCCTGAGACAGGAGATCGTGTTGAAACCCCAGAGGAAGAGGGGTGTCCACCGCTAGCTGCAGCAGAAGCAGGAACCACGGTTGCCTCGGCCACCTGGGGGCTATCATGATCAATGAAGCCCCGTCCTTGAGGACTTTGAACAGCGTTCTGGACACTAGTGGCGTGGGAGAAAACGCATACAGTAGGCCTGTGGACCACGAGATCAGAAACGCATCCGCTGCTACTCTGAGAGGATGCGGTTGTCTGGAGCAGAATCTCGGGAGTTGCCGGTTCAGAGGACTGGCAAAAAGATCCATGGTGGGGAGGCCCCACCTGAGAAAGACCTGCTGAACCACCAACGGGTTCAACCTCCATTCGTGTGGTTGCAGGATCCTGCTCAGTCTGTCCGCCAGGTAATTCTCTTGACCTGGGAGGTAGACAGCCTTGAGGAGGATGCCGTGATCGACAGCCGAAGAGCACAGCCGTTGCGCCTCCTGACATAGAAGGAAGGAGCCTGTGCCTCCTTGTTTGTTCACGTAGAACATGGCAACTTGATTGTCCGTCTGGACCAGTACAGACTGGTGAGAGGCGAGGTAGGAGAAGGCTCTCAGAGCTAGGTGTAGGAAGTTTATCTGTTGAGCAGTCTCCCAAGGGGTCCAGAGACCCTGAGTACATGTCCCTCGGCAATGTACTCCCCAACCTAGAAGAGAAGCATCTGTTGTCAGCACTTGAGAAGGTGGAGGGGATTGAAAAAACACTCCGAGTACCAGATTCGGAAGGTGAAGCCACCATTGCAGAGAGGAGACTAGCAGGTCCGATATCTTTATTGAGTCTGCAAGGCTCCCCGTGGCCTGATGCCACTGAGTGCGAAGGCTCCACTGAGCAGGCCGCATGTGCAGGCGGGCATTGGGGGTCACATGAACTGTGGAAGCCATATGGCCGAGTAGTCTCAGGAATTGCCTGGCAGAGACCAGGGAATTGCTGCGAAACTGCCTGGCCAGATCCATCAGCCTGTGGGCTCTGTCCAGAGGCAGAAAAGCCTTCGATTGAAGAGTGTCCAGCCTTGCTCCTATGAATTCTAAGTTTTGGGACGGGAGCAAAGTGGACTTTGCGAAGTTTATGACAAACCCCAAGTGCTGAAGTAGAGCCACAGTACGAAGGGTGGCTTGATTGGCCTCCTGGGAAGATTGGCCCCTTATGAGCCAGTCGTCCAGGTACGGAAACACAAAAAGACCTTGAAGCCTCAGGTAGGCCGCCACCACTGCCAGGCACTTGGTGAACACCCTGGGAGCGGAGGACAGGCCAAAGCGTAGTACTCTGTACTGATAGTGGTTTCCCCCCACAACAAATCTGAGATATTGTCTGTGGTCTGGATGAATAAGGATGTGAGTATACGCATCCTTTAGATCTAAGGAGCATAGCCAGTCTCCCTGCTGGAGGTAGGGCAGCAGGATTCCAAGGGTAAGCATCTTGAACTTTTCCTTCTCCAGGAACTTGTTGAGGTTGCGTAAGTCTAGGATGGGTCTGAGGCCTCCTGTTCTTTTTGGTACCAGAAAGTACCTGGAATAAAAGCCGTGACCTCTCAGGTGGTGGGGCACCAGTTCCACAGCCTGATCCTTTAGCAGACTTGCCAACTCCTGAAGGAGTAAGTCCCTGTGCAGAGGGAGTCTTGGAGGCTCCCCTGGAAAATGGGCAAAGTGGGCCAGCCGGCCTCCTGTGCTGAGAGGTCCCGGTGGTCGGGGCAGATGCACCGGTGAGACCAGCGATCAATGCCCGCTGCTGTTTCATGAAGGCAGTGAAACTGCTCTCCAAGGCCGTCAACCTGAGTCCGAGCTCAGGAGACCCAGCAGCCCCCGACTCGGGCCCCGACGGCGTCGGGCCCGACGTCGGCTCCCTCGGAGGAGAGTCCACGAGGACAACAGCACTTACGTGTCCAGGAGACTCCATCTCGACACGAGGATGTTTGGCAGGCCTCTTCGACTCCGAAGACCCGGGACGGCTATCAGGGCTATGCGACCTGGCCCTCGAGGAACCAGGAGCATCCACCGATGCTGCCCTCGTGGGTTTCTTCTTCCTGCGATGCTCCCGCGAAGGAGACCCCCGCTCAGAGGAACCCCAATGCTGCTTGGGGCCGGAGTCCCGAGACGTCGAGGCCTCTGACGAGGTCCGGGCCCAGCCGGACGCGGAGTCAGAAAAAATCCTATCCTTTTGGTGCTGCCGACTCCTCAACGCTTTTGAGGACATTTTGCCACATGGACCACAGATCATCGGGTCATGATCGGGTCCGAGGCAGCAGTCATGAGTGTCGGTAAGAGACATAAGTTTCTTACACTGATCACATTTCTTAAACCCGCTGATAGCCATCGGGGGAAAAAGGGCCCCTGCTAGGTCAAAAGACCGGGCTGCCAGGGAAAAAATAAAAAAGGCGCAAACGCCAGTCACAAAGGACAAAAAACGAAAAAGAAAGAAAGGACTCGATACCGGCGTATCGGTCCGAGCGGGAAAAGGATCCGGGGTCGAACCGGAGAAAAAAGAGAAAAAACAGGAAAATCAACTTCTTCCTCGGGGAAAAACGAACTACGTCCGTTGGGCTCCGCGGAAAAAAGAAGACTGAGCAAGATGGCACCCTTGGGCAGGAAGGGGACCACCACGCATGCGCGCTGCAATTCCCAAAGGCACCCATATGTGAGGACTGACTTCCTGCTTGGTCCTGGAGAATATGAAAATCCTAAAAGGTCAATTAAGGTAGAAACCAAGGAAACAAGATTTAATGAAAACAATATATTAGTGCAGGGAACATATTTTTTTTATCATTACAGAATCCTTCGGGGGTAAAACATAGTATACATTGAAACAGATGCCATTATTCATTTGTATGATGCTTTCAAAATTGGTCGAGAGAGATGTTTTTTGGCAGCTTTGAAGTTATTTTGAGAAAAAATGTATTACATCCCCGACAATATGGATTTAGGCAGTATCATAGTACAGAAATTCTCCTGGCTGCTTTAACCAGAGAAGTCAGACAAAACTTGGACAAAGGACGTATTGACATTTTGGTTACTTTGGATCTATGGCCTTCAACCTTCTTGACCATAACCTTCTGTGGAGCCTTGTCAATCTAGACCTTAGGGGAACAGTTCTTGCTTGGTTCAAGTCATTTCTACAGGAAAGGAAATTCTACATTGATGCAAACACCTCTAGCTCTTCATGTCTTCCCTTAACCTGCTACGTGCTACAGAGATCCATATAGGCACCCATTATTTTCAACCTATTTCTGAGTCCCCTGTCTAGTAGACTGAAATTGTATGGCATCAGCGGGTTTTAGTTCACTGATGACATACAACTGATTGCCTTAATCCATTCACTCTTGATCTCGCCCAAGTATATAGATGCCTTGAAACTTTTGCAAATTTACTTATTATTATTATTATTATTATTATTAAGCATTTATAAAGCGCTGCAAACATATGAAACACTGTACACACAAATAAGAGAGACAGTATCTGCTCATCAGAGCTCACAATCTAGTCAAGACAAAAAATTACACAATACAAATTACAGATCAACAGGACAAAGTATACAGCTAATGTTAGAGAGAGCAAACACAGCATATATAAAATAGTCATATCACAACACAAGAGTCAAGAATGAAAAGCAATAGTGAAGAGGTGGGATTTCAACCTGGACTTGAAGATGGCCAGGGAGGACGCCTGGCGCACAGAGACAGGAAGGCTGCTCCAGGCGAAGGGTAAAGCAAGGTGAAAGGAGTGAAGTCTAGAATTAGCAATAGGAGTGAAAGGCATAGATAAACGAAGACTATTAGAAGAGCGAAGTAACTGAGAGGGAGTGTAAAGAGAGATAAGAGAGATAAGAGACAAAAGGTACTAGGGGGCAGAAGAGTGAATACATTTATAGGTCAGTAGGAGAAGCTTGAATTGGATATGGTAACGGATGGGGAGCCAATGAAGTGACATGAGGAGAGGAGTGATGTGGGAAAAACGAGACTGGCAGAAAATCAGACGAGCAGCAGAATGTTGAATAGACTGAAGGGGAAAGAGGTGGTTTGCGGGGAGGCCGGCAAGGAGAAGGTTACAGTAATCAAGGCGGGATGTGATTAAGGAGTGGACAATCATTTTAGTAGTGTTAACAGAGAGGAAGGGGCAAATTTTGCAGATATTGTAAAGAAAGAAATGGCATGACTTAGCAATGAGTTGGCTATGTAGAGAGAAAGAGAGAGAGGAGTCAAAGATAATACCAAGGTTATGCGCTGAGGAGACAGGAAGGATAACAGAGTTATCCAAAGAGACAGAGAAAGGGGAAAGAGGAGGGGAGGGATTCGGAGGAAAGAATCATCTAAAATTGGGCACTTTGGCGGTATTTAAATGTTTTAAAATAAATACATTGTAAGTTCCAGGCCAAGTGGATAACTGATTGCTCTGCCACTCCCACACCAGCCCCTACTATATCTGGGAATCGTCTCTCTCTCTTGTCATTCCTTCGAGTGTTAGGTTGTCTCCTCAAATCTCACTTACACTACAGCCACCACATCTCTTCCATCACCAAATCTTCCTATTATTCTCTATAGAAAATTAGGTCCATTAGACTTCTTCTTAAGAAAGAAGCTCTGTCTTGATTCATGCACTAGTTTCACCAAACTTAATTATTGCATTTCACTTTATAACAGATCCACGCATAACAACATGGCAATGCCTTGAAATCATTCAAAATGCAGTAGTAAAGCTTATTTTCTGTGCCAGTTATTATGATTATCTCACCGCTCTTCTTGTCAATGAGCTTTGCTTACCCATCACATATAGAGTGCAATTTAAGATTATTTTGCTGGATTTTAAGACTGGTTTACCAAACTATCTTTAAGACTTACTCGTGCCTTATACTCCAACCTGTTCTCCAGTTCCAGGAAGATATCCTTGTTGTCCTTTCCCCACCTAGCTGAGCATGATTAGAGGCAATTCGGCATTCAGCTTTCTATTTCTTAGTCACTCAACTTTGCAATGCACTTCCAAGATACAGAGTCCCAACATGGAACTTCACTTAAGAAATTTAAATTACTACTGAAGTTCTATTTCTTTTTTCAGGCCTTTCCTGGTAGCTACATCTTGCATTATTGTCCACTGGGACTAGGGGCTGAACTCCAGTTTGGTATTTGCATCATACTCCCTTCACGTGTATGGCATCTTCCTCCTGTTTCTTTTCTTCGATGGTTAGACTCAGAAAGATGAATTAGCTTCTTCCATTTATTTCTACTTTTCTCTTTTTCTATTATTAGTTCATATTTTCTAACTAGATGACTTTTCTTTTTAATTTGCATACAACTGTGATGCCCTGCAAAGGGCAGTATATCAAGATTGAAAACAGACATAAATAAATACATTCAATGTAAATTCAGAGTTATATGGTACATTATATGCAGTTTTCCCATTTTAACAAGCAGAGATTATTATACACTGAAATAATTACAAAAATAAAACCAATTAGCTATGGTTTTAGTTCTATAGTTCATTTTCATAAACAATAAAATGAAAACTGTGCAGTATCATAGCTACTGAAATGGAATATGAATCCTCAAGGACACTAGCAGCATATGTATAATCAACTTGTGATAAGTATTTTATCTATGCTCTCATGGGCGGTTCTTTCTTGGCTCCCATGCCAATCTGTGAATCACTTATGAAATCCTGACAGTTATTTTTGCTGCACACCATTAATTAGAAATGTCTTTTCCTATTCTCCACCCACTGCATTCTCCTTGGTCCCTAGGGTTATTCTTTTCCAACTTGTATTCATCACTATAATTTGAATTGAGTTCTTTCTACAGTGCACTTTAAGAAAAGCTTAGAGCAGAAGCACCAGCAGGATTCTTTATTAACTATTGCTCCATCTTTTGGTCTCAATAGTGATTTGCCTCAATTTGTCTTCTAATTCAGTATCATAATATTTTTACATTATTTTGTATCTTGAATATAGCCACATACTCTTAGTACGAGGGTTGCTCAGAAAGTAATGCCCCACATGCTTTTTCTCAGACCAGAATGAGATAGAGGTGTAGTGACTTGGAACTTCAAAGGACACATGTTTGTTGGGAATGGCTGACTTGGATTTAGTGGCAATTACAGAAACATGGTTCACATAAAACCATGATTGGGATGTAACTATACCTGGCTATACTTTATTCAGAAAGGACAGGGTAGGAAGAAGAGGACGACGAGTGGCACTATATGTAAAAAATACTATTAAAGCTTTGGAATTACAGAGCTTAAAAGGGAGAGAGGAGGCATTGTGGGTTAAACTAGAAAGAGAGAAAGAAAAATCTATTTGCATTGGTGTGATATACAGACCTCCCTCACAAGAGGAAGAGGTGGTCAGAGAGTTAATTGAAGACATACACAGCATTGCTAGGAAAGGGGAAGTGCTACTGATAGGGGATTTCAATATGCCAGATGTTGAATGGCACATTCCTGCTGCAGTATCATCTAGAAGTAAAGAGATTCTGGATTCTTTACAGGGAGAACTATTCAGGCAATTGGAAACAGACCCCACACATGAAGGGGCCATACTGGACTTGGTGTTTACCAATGGTGAAAGTGTTTCGAATGTTGTAGTCGAAGATCATTTTACATCCAGTGATCACCAGAAGGTGTGGTTCAGTATTAGGACTAGGGATGTTAGAATCCATTCAAAGGTGAGGGTCTTTAGGAAGACTAACTTTGCCAAGATGGGCCAATATCTCAGGGAGTCGTTAGTGGGATGGGAACAGCTGGGGGATGTAGAAAAACAGTGGGCAAAACTGAAAGGGGATATTTTAAGGGCAACAAACCTTTTTTGTTAAAATGGTAAATAAAGGTAAAAAGAAAAGAAGACCACTATGGTTTTCAAAAGAAGTAGCTGAAAAAGTGAAGAAAAAGAGGGAGGCCTTCGTGAAATACAAGAGATCACAGAGAGAGGAAGACAGGCATCTATATTTGGAAAAACTTAGAGAAGCTAGCAAAGTAGTCAGGAAAGCAAAGATTCAAAAAGAGGAGGAAATAGCCAATGCAATAAAATGGGGGGGGGGGGGGGGATAAGACATTTTTCAGATATGTTAGTGAGAAGAGGAAGGGCAGAAGTGGTATTGTTAGACTCAAGGGTGAAGGGGAGGAATATGTAGAAACTGATGAGGATAAAGCGGAATTACTTAACAAATATTTCTGTTCTGTGTTCACAGATGAAGAACCAGGAGCAGGACCTCATTAAACACCCACAAACGGGAACAGAAGCGAGGGACATCTTGAACAATATTCAGAAGACTGTGTTTGTGAGAAACTAGCTCAACTTATAGTAGACAAAGCAAAGGGACCGGATGGGATACACCCTAGAATATTGAGGGAACTTGGGGATATTCTAGCAGCTCCATTGGCTGACCTTTTCAATGCCTCGTTGGAGTCGGCAGTGGTGCCAAAGGACTGGGGAGAGGCTCATGTGGTGCCTTTACACAAAAGCAGGAGTAAGGATGTGGTTGAAAACTACAGGCCAGTTTAACTTCGGTGGTGAGTAAATTATTGGAAACGCTGCTGAAAGAGAAAATAGTGAGGTTTCTGGAGTCCAGTGGATTACAGGATCCGAGGCAGCATGGATTCACCAGAGGCAGGTCTTGTCAGACAAATATGATTGATTTCTTTGACTGGGTGATCAGAGAGTTGGACCGAGGGAGAGCCCTAGATGTGGTGTATTTGGATTTCAGTAAAGCCTTTGACACTGTTCCTCACAGGCGACTTATAAACAAACTGAGCACTCTAGGGATGGACCCTAAAGTTACTGCTTGGGTTAGTAATTGGTTGGGTGGGAGGTGACAAAGAGTACAGGTAAATGGAGCTCAATCTGAGGAGAGGGATGTTAGCAGTGGTGTGTCCCAGGGATCTGTCGTTGGTCCGATTCTTTTTAACATCTTTGTTAGTAATATAGCGGAAGAGCTGTCGGGTAAGGTTTGCCTCTTTGTGGATGATAGCAAAATCTGCAATAGAGTAGACACCCAGGAAAGTGTAGATAACATGAGGAGGGATCTAGCTAAGCTTGAAGAATGGTCTAGAATTTGGCAGCTGGGATTTAATGTTAAAAAATGTAAGCATCAGCAATCTCAAAGAGAGATCTCTAGCCATCATTGAAAAAAACCATACTGTTAAGAACATAACAACATAAGATATGCCATACTGGGTCAGACCAAGGTCCATCAAACCCAGTATCCTCTTTCCAACAGTGGCCAATCTAGGTCATACATACCTAGCAGTTTCCCCAAAAGACACAGGTTCCATAATGCTTGTACTGGGTCAAGCATTGATATCCTGGGTCCCTTCTTAATAATGGTTTATGGACCTTTCCTCCAGGAACTTGTCCAAACCTTTTTTAAACCCAGCTACACTAACAGCCTTTACTACATCCTCAGGTAACAAATTCCAGAGTTTGATTATACATTGAGTGAAAATTTTTTTTTCTTTTATTAGTCTTAAATAGTTTACCCTGTAGCTTCATTGCATGTCCCCTAGTCTTTCTATATTCTGATAACGTAAACAATTGATCTACGTTTACCCGTTCCACTCCGTTCATTAATTTATAGACTTCTATCATATCTCCCCTCAGCCGTCTCTTTTCCAGGTTAAAGAGCCCTAACCTTTTTAGCCTTTCTTCATAAGAGTATCCTTCCATCCCCTTTACCATTTTGGTGGCTCTTCTCTGAACCTTTTCTAATATCGCTATATCCTTTTTAAGATACGGCGAACAGAATTGCAGACAATATTCAAGGTGCGTTCTCACCATGGAACGATATAGAGGCATTATAATATCTTTTGTTTTATTTTCCATTCCTTTCCTTATGATACCTAGCATTCTATTTGCTCTCTTGGCCGCCACTGCTCACTGGGCCGAGGGTTTTAACATGTTATCCACAATGACGCCTAAATCCTTTTCCTAGGGTGTGGTTCCTAATATGGAACCTTGCATCGCGTAACAATAGTTTGGGTTGTTCTTCCCTAGGTGCATAACTTTGCACTTGTCCACATTAAATTTCATCTGCCATTTTGATGCCCAGTCTTCCAATTTATCAAGATCCTCTTGTAATTTTCCACAATCCTCTTGGGTTTTAACAACTTTAAATAGTTTTGTGTCATCTGCAAATTTGATAACCTCACTCGTTATTCCACTTTCCAGGTCATTTATAAATATGTCAAAAAGCAGCAAACCCAGCACAGATCCCTGGGGTACACCACTATTCACCTTTCTCTATTGGGAAAATTGGCCATTTAGCCCTACCCTCTGCTTTCTATCTTTTAACCAGTTCCTGATCCACAGTAGTACACTGCCTCCTATCCCATGACTCTTTAGTTTTGCCAAAAGTCTCTGATGATGGACCTTGTCAAAGGCTTTATGAAAGTCCAGATACACTATATGAACCGACTCACCTTTGTCCACCTGTTTATTCACACCTTCAAAAAAATGTAACAGATTAGTAAGACAAGATCTTCCTTGTCTAAAGCCATGTTGGCTGTCTCCCATTAGGCCATGACTATCTACAGGCTGAGTAATTTTATTCTTTATGATGGTTTCTACTATTTTTTCCGGTACTGACATCAGGCTCACCGGTCTGTAGTGTCCCGGATCACCCCTGGAACCCTTTTTAAAAATTGGTGTTACATTGATGATCCTCCAATCTTCAAGTATTAGAGATGACTTTAATGATAGTCCACAGATTACTAATAGCAGGTCTGCAATCTCATATTTCAGTTCTTTCAACACCCTTGGATGTATAGGGTGCACAGGGTAGCGCATCTGTCACCTCCAGATATATGACTCTGGCCCAATAAAACCTCTGATAGGGCTGCCCTATCCTCTCTCTCCTGCACACTCTGTGTTCCCACCATCACCCCCCTCCATTACCCACCAACACTCTTAGGATTCCTCCACTAACTTCTGTTTACACCCACACCACCTACACCCATTCAGACTCATCACCTACACCCTTATGCTACCTCTACCAACATGCATTGCTCTGTACTGTGAGAGACACAGACACACAGGGGTACAGACAGACTGGCTGTGACATGAACACCAACACCTCAACTCACATGACTGCCCATGCACACCTCCGCTCCTGCACACCAACACATCCACATGCACACTCCCACTATCATGGCTCAGGCAAAAACAGGTAGAGATGATGGCGCAAGGAGCAAGGTGGGAAAAGTGAATATGGAGCTGGGTTAGGGAGGGGGATGGCAAAAGGCTCAGGGATGGGGGGGGGGATGTTGGGAGTTAGCAACAGGGGCTTCCTAGGGCTATGGAGGGCACTGATGAAGGGGTTGGTGGCACAGAAGAAACACCAGGGGTTCAGTAGACAGGGAGGACAGACAGATTATTCTCTCTTCACTTCACTCTCCTCCAGACCCAATCGGATTTGCAGTCAACATGGATAACAAAGTCCCCTACTTATTCCTTATGACTCGTATAGTTGATGTAGGATGTGACATCCTGGCTGCTGCACCCAGGATGTTCCGAACGCTATTTGAAATAGGTCTTGGACATGAGGGCCCTTGCTCTACCCTGGCCATGCCTCAGAATGCACCCTGACATGCTCATCTTTGGATGGTCAAACCGGATGTGGCTTTCCCAGAAATGTTCAGATTTATACTGTTCTGAAATAGCTATTTCTGCATCTCTGCCATTTAACATCCACATTGTCTCCTTGGGACATCAAGCTTACATTCAGCTCTTCTAAAATAACCCCCTTAATATTCTCTAAGGGAGCACTTAATGAATTTTATCCACTTTCTAACTTATTTGACGGAGATAAAATCATGTATTCTATTACAGTCTTGATAATTTACTTTGAATAACAATGGTCAAAGAACATGACTAGAAGTTTTTGAAATTCTTCACATTCTAATGTTTTCAGAAGAGTAAAAGCTAAGTCAGAACTAAAATAAGAAACTTAATGATTCTGTTTAATGATCTTCTTAACAATGTTTGTTAGTATTGTTGTTTTAAGCTAGAAGCAAGCAATTAACAGTTTTAGATTTGACTGGAATGAATTTCATATTTATTTAGTGAAATAAGTTTGAATACAAATTATACAAAATAAATAATTTATGAAACAAAGTGAGTGAAAGGATTTTGATATATAACCTAAGTACACTGTGAGGCATTCTGTCTTCATGAATTTTATATAATGCATTCAATACATAAATGGGAATGTTTACTAAAATGCAGTAAAATTTTGCAATTATTGCATTTTAAATGCAAAACTGAAGGTGTAGTAAATTTAGTGGGCATGGTAAGAATCTATCCTGTATTTACCACACAGAAAAGATACTTACTGCATGGGTCCGCATTGCATGCTTCAGCAGATAGCGTGGGTGCACTCGCACTGTCTGCTAATGCAGACCCTGATGCTAAAGGAAAAAAAATAGCAGTTCCTGCAATGCCACCATCTGAACCCCTTCCCAACATATAATCCCCCCACTCATTTTGTTCCCCCCTGATATTACTCCTACCCCTAAACTAATCCCTCCTCTGATTTCAATTCCTCTCCCAATCTGATCCACCTCAAGATTAAAGCCCTCAATAGGGATCCTGCAAGATCACTCCCAATGGAAACTCACCAAGCAGATGCCCCCATCAGCCTTCCCTGACCATCCCCCCCCCCCGACACTCTAACCCTTCTTGTATTTAAGTAGGGCTCTCCCTAATAGTCTAGTAAACTGCAGTGGGAGAGGTCCTTCTCCAATCTTACCATGGAATTGCCAGAATTCAAAATGGTGGCTATGACGCTAGTAGTAGTCTTGCAGTACTCTCACTAACCGTCAATCTGCCATATAAGAGCAATGGACTGACCACCTAGAAGTAGTACTGCAAGACTACTGTAGGGATTATAGCTGACATCTTGAACCACAGCAGCTCCAGAGTGAGAACAGAGGAAGACTACTCCGGTGCCATTATGCTAGACTATAAGGGAGACTCCCAGGTAAGTTCTGGGGGGGGGGGGGGGAAGGGGGAGGTGACAGGAAGGGATAAGATCAGGGATAGGTAATGTAAGGCTTCTGTTTGGGGAGTTCCATGTTTAGAGGACTGGAGGACTTATGATCTGGAGAGGTTGGATGGGAGGCAGGGATGAGATGGGGGGGGGGGGTCAGTTAGGGGGTAGGAGAGAGATCATGGGGATGGGCATTCTGCACCATGTGCCAATTTTTTTTTGTCATGCAGTCATGCTGACCTGACTACCAGTAACAGGGCTGCATGTAAATCCCATCTCCTGAGGTAGCATAAAATATAGCTGCACTACTGGCAGTTGTGAGAGCTAACATGTCAATATCCCACACACTAGTTCTCAGCGGTGACCATGCCCAATCTTCACACAGAACCTGCCTAGCTGTCCCCACTGTACTAAACATTTAGCTTGTTGTTGTTTGTTTGTTTTACTGTGGTACTGTTTTTAGCATGCAATAACTATTTGCACAGGCCTAAGCTAAATGTTAGTGTGTATTAAAATCCATGCTAAGTGCTTACTGCACTTTAGTAAATAAGTTTCAAAATATCCTATGCTATTGGATATAAGGGACATGTTTACTAAATCGCATTAGCTGTTATCATGGCACTAACACACATTTATCTCATGGCAATAGCAGCTAATGTGGGAGAAAAGCAGATACTGAGGCACTTTAATGTGATACCTTCATTTAGAAACATAGAAACATGACGACAGAAAAAGACCACAAGGCCTATCTAGTCTGCCCTTCCATATCAACCACTACAATATTCCCCTTTTTTCCTTTAGAGATCCTGTGTTTGTCCCATGCTTCTTTGAATTCAGATAGTGCCCTCATCTCTACCACCTCCACCGGGAGACTATTCCATGGATCCACCACTCTTTCCGTAAAGAAATATTTCCGCATATCACTCCTGAATATATCCCCTTTCACCCTCATCTAATGTCCCCTCGTAGCAGAGCTTGCTTTCAATCGAAAGAGGCTCTCCTCCTGTGCATTTATGCCACGGAGGTATTTAAACATCTCAATCATGACACCTCTATCCCACCTTTCCTCTAAGGTGTTCATATTAAGATCCTTAAGTCTGTCTTCATATGCTTTATAATGAAAACCACTAACCATTTTAGTAGCCACCCTCTGTACTGACTCCAGCCTGTTTATATACTTTTGAAGGTGGAGTCTCCAGAACTGCACACAATACTCCAAACGAGATCGCACCAAAGACTTTTACAAAGGCACTATCACCTTCTGTCTTCTGCTGGCCATTCCTCTCCCTATGCACCCAAGCATCCTTCTAGCTTTTGCCGTCGCCTTTTCTACCTGTTTAGCTACTTTAAGATTATCAGACACAATCACGCCTAGGTCCCGCTCTTCTTTAGTGGACAAAAGTACTTCACCCCCTATACTATATTGCTCCCTTGGATTGCTGCAGCACAAATGCATGACCTTGCATTTTTTAACATTAAATCTCAGCTACCAAATTCTAGATCATTCTTCAAGCTTAGCTAGATCCCTTCTTATGTTATCTACACCTTCCTGGGTGTCTACTCTATTGCAGATTTTGGTATCATTGACAAAGAGACAAACCTTACCCGACAGCTCTTCCACTATATCACTAACAAAGATGTTAAAAAGAATCGGACTACAGACAGATCCCTGGGGCACACCACTGGTAACCTCCTTCTCCTCAGAGTGAGCTCCATTTACCTGTATCCTTTGTCGCCTCCCACTCAACCAATTTCTAACCCAAGCAGCAACTTTAGGGTCCATCCCTAGGGTGCTCAGTTTGTTTATAAGTAGCCTGTGAGGAACAGTGTCAAAGGCTTTATTGAAATCTAAATACACCACATCTAGGGCTCTCCCTCGGTCCTACTCCCTGGTCACCCAGTCAAAGAAATCAATCAGATTTGTCTGACAAGATCTGCCTCTGGTGAATCCATGCTGCCTCTGATCCTGCAATCCGCTGGATTCCAGAAACCTCACTATTTTCTCTTTCAGCAGCGCTTCCAATAATTTAGAATAATGTGGACCCAAGGAGGGGGTGGGATTGGGGTGGGGAGAAGGCATGCTGATTGTAAGCAGCTATCATGTGAAACTTTGTCGAGCGATGGTTGCTGAATCAGGCCTCATCGTAGCTGCAGCTGCCTGTGCCTTCCCTCCTCAATATTACTAACAAAAATGACAAGAATTTCACAGTGATGCTCTCTAGAACGAGACTAGGGGGCATGACTGCATGATAACAGCCATTTTGAGAAGGTCACGTTGACAAGGGAAGGAGGAGGGATGAACACTCCTACCCCCATTGACACCTGGATCACCAGGAATTTAAGGTATGGACTGGGAGGGTTGCATGGAAGGGCCCAATCTGAATGGCTGGTCAGGATTATTGGGTTTGATGGGGAGGGAGGAAGGAGGGATCAAAACCCCAACTGGCCAGCTGGGATTTTTTGAAAAGGATCCAAGTTAGGGGGCCCTTTGGGTACTTGAGTGGCTAGGGGTTTCACCGATGCTGCCCCAGACAGTTCCCAATGGGGATCAGTTGTTATTCAGGGGGAAAAGGTGCTAAAGGGGAGGCAGGCCACATTTTTTCATTGTTGTGATGCTGATCTTTAGATCTGCAGCACCAAGAATATTCTCAGATTGGGGGTGGGGGGCTGATCAGTGCTTTTGTGGGGAACTGGCATTGATTGAGGGGACAGAGCTGGTAAGAGTACTATCCACTTGATTGCTCCCTGACCTCCCCTTGTGTTTATGATAGAGATCCATGAATACCTCTATCAGCAGGCACTGCAGGACTTTCTGTGCTACCTAACGATGCAATTATCATGGTTTCCATGGTAAATCTAAAACCTCTTCTGTAACTGTAAGGAGCAAGCTGAGAATGCCCCTGTATATACCACAGAGGTTTTGGTCTTAACCTGGCCCTTTTGCAGCTATTGTATTGCAATAATTGTGAAAGGCTACTGTGGTTTAGTAAACATGCCTCATAATGTGACTAAACTAAACTATAATATATATTTAGGTTTAGGTTTATTTACACTTATTATACCGCCCTTCATAGATAACAGCAAAGCAGCTTATGTGTCATAAAACAAATAAACAAAACAACATAATAAAAGAACA
This sequence comes from Ichthyophis bannanicus, assembly GCA_033557465.1. Classification (NCBI taxonomy): domain Eukaryota; kingdom Metazoa; phylum Chordata; class Amphibia; order Gymnophiona; family Ichthyophiidae; genus Ichthyophis; species Ichthyophis bannanicus. Next base: position 726,272,557 of record CM066036.1, on the reverse strand, counting down.
AAGTTACATTTCTGGTTGAACATATTGACCCAAAAAGGAGAAAAGCGAAAGTGCTTGCAGTCTACTTTTGTATAATAGCTTCCTTCCTTCCTGGGCATCTGTATTGACTTAGTTCAGAAATGCTTGTTCAAGTAATATGTATTCAATGCAATCTTGAATCAGGTATATGATGTCTCTAGCCTTATATCATGTGGCAAGGGGTTTCATAAGGCCTGCACTAGAAAGAAAAAGGTGACCTATCGAGTAATATCCAAGTGGGAATGAATGAATGAATGAATAATGCTTTGGACACCCTATGAGTCAATGCAACCTATCTTTGCAAGGTCAAATTTTCATCTAGAGGAAGATAATGGGTTAATTTTCAACTCAGAATGTCCAGTCTTCTCTATACTATGGACTTCAAACTAAGAAACAATGGGGGTTATTTTAAAAGCATTAGTCATGATTTGGATTCCTGAAACATGAATGCGGATGTCCAAATTACAGACACATCCCTGGAGCCATTTTATAAATGGATGTCTTTGTGTGGGGATAGCCAAATAAGCAGAGGGCATGTTGGAGATGGCGCAATGGACTTGGACATCCCTGCTCAATTTCAGAAATGTCGGGGACATTTACAACCTCTTCCAGATTTAGCCCTGTTCCAGACACGACTAAGCACAGGAAAGTGCTCATTTTAGCCATAGAACATCCAAAGGGTGTGAATATGGTGGCACTACTCTCTACAATCACAACAGTAGCTGCAGTGGGATTTGAATGCTTGCTTTTCTGGTTCTAGCCCATTATGCTAACCATTAAGTTAGTCCTAGATGTCCCCACTTTTGAATACTATTGCAGGTATGTCTATGTAAACACCCCACAGACATCCATATCAGGCATGTCCACATTTGTGAAATTCTGCCTGAACTTGGATATGCCTGCTTATTTTTTCAATCACAAAAAAGAGAGACAAACCCCCCCCCCCCCGGGCCATAAAGGCGCCACCAAGCCCGAACAACAATCTAGGCAAAGAAAACGTGGACCCCAAAACAAAAGAAAAACTTCCCTTATATTAACTAAAACCAATATTTTTTTGTCGGACAATATGTCTACTCACCAAAGCTAAAAGAATTGAGAAAGCTCTGGTGAGAAAAAAAGACATGTCCATTTTAATCAAGAAAATGCAGTTAAACACAATGGCCAAAGAAACTTGAATGCCAAAAGACTTTAAATGTTCAGTACTTAACTGCAAAAAATGGCGAAGCAGAATCCAACAAGGGTGAACAAACACGACACAGTCCTGCGTTTCAGGTTCAAAATTTAAATACCCTGCTTCAGGTTAGCACTTGTCACCACCAACAGAAGGAACACCAAAGTGAAAATACTTAAGGAAGCAACTTTAAAACCGGCGTCTGACGTAAAGGACCAATCACATGTCTACTGCTCACCCAATCCGGAGCTGAAAGCAAGAAAATGCTAATGCCTCCGAAAACGAATGTCACAGCAAACTGTGCCAGTCTAACTCCAGATTAAGACCTTTTGGAGCAACTGTATCAAGTCTGTAAATCCAGCGTTTTTCAGAATATTGTAATTTATATGTCTTATTACCCTCCATAGCAGAAAGGGGAATCCAGTCTATAACTCTCCAAGAAAACTGCTCAAAAGAATGATCATGAGTAATCACATGTTGAACCAAAGGAGCTGAAAAAACTCTAGTGCGAATTCATGAGGCATGCTCTGTTAGACGTACCTTAGAAAGACGAGTAGTGTGGCCAACATAGCTGAGACCACAGGGGCAGCATAACAAGTATACTACAAAAGAAGAATCACATGTAATAGAAAATTTAAATGACAACATTTTCTGGGTAGAAGGGTCAGTCCAAGTTGCACCCACCAGGGATCCTGAACAGTAGGAACAATGCCCACATGGGAAATGACCAACCCGTTCAATAACATCTTGGATCTTAGGGGTCGCATGGTCTAACCAATCCCGCAGGTTTTTTCCCCTTGTATATGCCACACATAATCGTGTTTGAAAACAGCCATACTAAAAAAGAACATGCCAATGTTTGTGTAAAATCGATTGTACAGAGTGAATGTGACTATTAAAAGGTAGGACCCCAACTATCTTCTCTTTCAAAGTACACGTCCTGGTAGTAGTCAATAGCCACTTTCTGTAATTAAACAAGGCTCGTTTGTAAGCTTGATGAATGTTATGTTTGGTGTATCCCCGTGCTTGTAAGCATTGGCTTAGTTCTCGTGAATGCAATTTAAAGTCCCCACAAGATGAACAAATCCTTCATAATCGTAAAAACTGGCTAAAAGGAAGACCTCATTTTAATGAAGGTGGATGGAAACTCGAATACTCAAGAAGAGTATTTCGTTGAACAGGTTTCCTAAACAATGACGTTGTCACAACATGACCCAGTAATGAAACTGAAACATCCAAAAATTCAATTTGATGAGTGTCAAATTTTAAAGTGATTTTTTATGAGGATCTGCCTGATTCAAAAATTGAACAAATTGTTGCAAAGTAGTAGCATATCCCTTCCATAAAATAAAGATGTCATCTAAAAATCTTTTACACAACAAAACCTCCGAAAATCGTACAGAAGAATAAACAAAATGTTGTTCGAAATCAGCCATAAACAAAGTGGCTACCGATGCGGCAACTGTGGCCCCCATAGCTATTCCAAAAATTTGCAAATAAAAATAATTAGCATAGAGAAAATAATTCTTCTCCAACATCAACTGCAATAAGGACAAGACAAAATGTTCTGGTAAGCGGGCAGGCAAAGGAAGCATCAGATCAGAAATCACCTGAAATATTGGAATAGAGAGCTATTACATCCAAAGTCACCAACAAGACTGGAGTGGAAAGTAATTCCACAGAGTGCAAAATAGTCAAAAAAATGTGATGTATCCCGAACAAAAGAGGGAACTTGACTTGCCAAAGGCTGTAAAAACAGGTCACAGAATTTGGACAAGGGCTCAAGAACAGAACCACAACACGAGACAATGGGGCGGCCAGGTGGATGATTCAAGGATTTATGAATCTTGGGAACAGTATAAAACACAGGAATCCTGGGCTGGTCCTGTATCAAGAACCGACATTCCCGTTATGTTCTCCAACCATCCTCTTGTGCTTGGCGGCATAAATTCGTAATATCAGACAATAAGGAAGGAGTAGGGTCCTCATCTAAAAGTTGATAATAATGTCCATCAGATAATAGTGCCATGATTGTAGAGTGATAATCTTGGAAGGATTGGAGGACTATAGCTCCACCCTTATCCGCCGCCCTAATAATCAAATCCTGATCATCCGCCATTTCCCGCAAAGCCTGTTTATGTGCCCTAGACATATTATAATTTGTTAGTACCAATGTACGTTCCATCTTCTCCAATCAACCAGAACCAAACGCTGGAACGTATGAATTACAGAATCCACAGGACCTGGAGGTGTCCAATTGGAGGATTTGAAAAGAACAAAATCATCACTAGTTGCTTTATCCAAAAAAAAAAAAAACGTACTTGAAGTTTCCTAAAAAACTTTTGTAAAGCCAGACGCACTGTAAAGGAATCATAAGGCACTGTTGGTACAAAAGACAAACCCAAGGACAAAACCTTCAATTGATCTTGCATTAAAGATTTTCCACTGAGGTTGAAAACTGATGTTTGTGTCTCTGTCTGGTAATCGGACACCTCCATTGGCTCTGTTGGTAATGGGGTTGGGTCGAACCCCGGCACAGGCTCTCGTGAAAATCCCGTTGAAAACCCGCCTCTGGTTGAACATCTAAATCACTGCCAGAAGTAGGTCCCATGTGCTGAAATAGAAGGGACTTAGATTTAGATTTTTTGTGAACTTTAATTTCCTGTTGTTTCTCTCCCTCCGAATCAGCAGACGTGCCAGAGACGTCCTCAAAAGACACTTTCTTCACTGAGGGTAACTCATTCTTAGACATCCAGGAATACACCTGATCATTTTGGTAATCTGACTGATCATGTCTAAATTTCTTAATCTTATAATTTTTCAAATTGTCCCTAAATTGTGACAATTTAGCCTCCATATCCAATAAGGAAGCTTGAAATTTATCCGTGTCACAAGATGATTTATTTTTGTCCTGCAATTCCGTCAGCTGAGCTGAAATGATCTCCTGTTCCATGGTAGTATGCTCCACCAGAAGAGTCATAAGATCAAAAGCACACTTATTAAGGATACCATTCCACTTGGACGAGAAATCAGGTTCATCAGAAAACAATTTTGGAGGCTTATTAATCCATAAACCACGCGGAATGGTCCGAGTTCGTAAGTATTGAGTAAGGTAAGTTCCATGAAACTGTGCACGGACAAATCTTTTCCAGGCTTTCTGCAGTTCATCATAAATATTTAAATCCACCTCAGAATGAGAATCATCCTCAAACAATGTCACATGTTGCAAGATGTGATCACGTTGCTCATCAGAATAAGTGAAGGTATCTGGGTTAGAGTCAGCCATGCTTAAATAACAAAAAGGGTTATACCAGTAAATCCAATCACAAAAAAGAGAGACCAACCCCCCCCCCCCCGGGCCATAAAGGCGCCACGAAGCCCAAACAACAATCAAGGCAAAGAAAAAGTGGACCCCAAAACAAAAGAAAAATTCCCATGTATTTAACTAAAACCAATATTATTTTGTCGGACAATATGTCTACTCACCAAAGCTATAATTCTCAAGGTGAGAAAAAAGACACATCCATTTTAATCAAGAAAATGCAGTTAAACACAATGGCCAAAGAAACTTGAATGCCAAAAGACTTTAAACATTCAGTACTTAACTGCGCCCCATAAGATCCAGGATGTTACTGAATGGGTACTGTTCAGGATCCCTGGTGGGCGCAACTTGGAATGACCCTTCTACCCATAAAATTTGGTCATTTAAATTTTCTGCTACATGTGATTCTTCTTTTGTAGTATACTTGTTATGCTGCCCCTGTGGTCTCAGCTATGTTGGCTGCACTACTCGTCCTCTTAAGGTACGTCTAGCAGAACATGCCTCGCAAATTCGCACTAGAGGTTTTTCAGCTCTTTTGGTTCAACATGCGATTGCTCATGATCATTCTTTTGAACAGTTTTCTTGGAGAGTTATAGACTGGATTCCCCCTTCTGCTATGGGGGGGGGGGTAATAGGACATATAAATTACAATATGCTGAACAACGCTGGATTTACAGACTTTTAACCTTTTAACTTTCGAAAGGGAGACTATGATAAAATGAGGAAAACAGTTAAGAAAAAACTAAAAGGAGCAGTTGCAAAGGTTAAAGACGTACATCAGGCTTGGCTGTTGTTGAAAAATACTATCTTGGAAGCCCAGACCAGCTGTATTCCATGCTTTAAGAAAAGTGGAAGGAAGTATAAAAATCTGCCAGCATGGTTTAAAGGTGGGGTCAGAGAGGCTGTTGTTGCCAAAAAAACATCTTGCAGGAAATGGAAAAAAGAGCCAAACGACGAAACCTGGAAACAGCACAAGCACTGGCAAGTCAAATGCAAGGCATTGATAAGGCAGGCAAAGGGAGAATTTGAGAAGAAGCTTGCTGCGGAAGCAAAAACGCGAAGTAAAGACCTTTTCAAGTATATTCGTAGCAAAAAACCTGTGAGAGAGTCAGTTGGTCCATTAGATGATAAAGGGGTTAAAGGAGCACTAAGAGGTGACAAGGCGATAGTGGAGAGACTGAATAAATTCTTTGCTTCGGTCTTTACTGAGGAAGAGGTAGGGATGTTACCCATGACTGAAGTGGTATTTAAAGGTGCGGAAGAATTGAAGGAAATATCGATACATCGGGAAGATGCATTACAACTATTAGATAAACTGAAGAGTAGCAAATCACCTTGGCCGGATGGTATACATCCAAGGGTGTTGAAAGAACTGAAATATGAGATTGCAGACCTGCTATTAGTAATCTGTGAACTATCATTAAAATCATCTCTAATACCTGAAGATTGGAGGATCGCCAATGTAACACCAATTTTTAAAAAGGGTTCCAGGGGTGATCCGGGAAACTACAGACTGGTGAGCCTGATGTCAGTACCGGGAAAAATGGTAGAAACCATCATAAAGAATAAGATTACTCAGCATGTAGATAGTCATGACCTAATGGGAGACAGCCAACATGGCTTTAGACAAGGAAGATCTTGTCTTACTAATCTGTTATGTTTTTTTGAAGGAGTGAATAATCAGGTGGACAAAGGTGAGTCAGTTGATATTGTGTATCTGGACTTTCAGAAAGCCTTTGACAAGGTCCCTCATGAGAGACTTTTGGCAAAAGTAAAGAGTCATGGGATAGGAGGCAGTGTACTATTGTGGATCAGGAACTGGTTAAAAGATAGAAAGCAGAGGGTAGGGCTAAATGGCCAATTTTCCCAATGGAGAAAGGTGAATAGTGGTGTACCCCAGGGATCTGTGCTGGGTCCACTGCTTTTTGACATATTCATAAATGACCTGGAAAGTGGAATAACGAGTGAGGCTATCAAATTTGCAGATGACACAAAACTATTTAAAGTTGTTAAAACCCAAGAGGATTGTGGAAAATTGCAAGAGGATCTTGATAAATTGGAAGACTGGGCATCAAAATGGCAGATGAAATTTAATGTGGACAAGTGCAAGGTTATGCACCTAGGGAAGAACAACCCAAACTATGGTTACATGATGCAAGGTTCCACATTAGGAACTACCACCTACGAAAAAGATTTAGGCGTCATTGTGGATACCATGTTAAAACCCTCGGCCCAGTGTGCAGCAGCGGCCAAGAGAGCAAACAGAATGCTAGGTATGATAAGGAAAGGAATGGAAAATAAAACAAAAGATATTATAATGCCTCTATATCGTTCCATGGTGAGACCGCACCTTGAATATTGTGTGCAATTCTGGTCGCCGTATCTTAAAAAGGATATAGCAATTTTAGAAAATGTTCAGAGAAGAGCCACCAAAATGGTAAAGGGAATGGAAGGATACTCCTATGAAGAAAGGCTGAAAAGGTTAGGGCTCTTTAACCTGGAAAAGAGACAGCTGAGGGGAGATATGATAGAAGACTATAAATTAATGAACGGAGTGGAACGGGTAAACGTAGATCGATTGTTTACCTTATCAGAATATAGAAAGACTAGGGGACATGCAATGAAGCTACAGGGTAAACTATTTAAGACTAATAAAAGAAAATATTTTTTTCACTCAACGTGTAATCAAACTCTGGAATTTGTTACCGGAGGATGTAGTAAAGGCTGTTAGTATAGCTGGGTTTAAAAAAGGTTTGGACAAGTTCCTGGAGGAAAGGTCCATAAACCATTATTAAGAAGGGACCCAGGATATCAATGCTTGACCTAGTACAAACATTGCAGAACCTGTGTCTTTTGGGGAAACTGCTAGGTACGTATGACCTAAATTGGCTACTGTTGGAAACAGGATACTGGGCTTGATGGACCTTGGTCTGACCCAGTATGGCATATCTTATGTTCTTAGACATATTGTCCAACAAAAAAATATTGGTTTTAGTTAATACATGGGAAGTTTTTCTTTTGTTTTGGGGTCTATTTTTTTCTTTGCCTAGATTGCTTATTTTTTCAGGCATTCCTGCTTGGACTTCCCAGATTGCACTTTTATATCATTTGTAAAATGTGTCTCAAGCAGCATTTTCTAAATTTTCCAATTTCCTTTGAGTCACAAAATTGTCCTTCCCAAGTGAGTCAGTTATAGTCAAATTACTTGAATTCCCCCGGTTAATGTGTTTAAAAAATATCTAATTGAATCTTTGTTGGTTCCTGATAACTTAGTTCCCCCAGTTTGCTAAGCATATTTTCTTCCATTGAGGAAAAATGGAGTCCAGGTTGATTTGGTGCCCTCCGGGGCAGACACTCTTGATTTGTCTGCCTTGTTAGAATCACCTAGTCAACCTGATATTAAGGTATCTACTCTATTAGTCACTTTTGCATTATCTTCAGACCGGGATTGGCTTTTAAAGTTGTATTTTAAAAAGCGCTCGGTATTGTTTATGGGTAAAAGAATTGTTATTTTTCCTGATGCATCCCGGGAAACCCAAAAGAGGCGAAAGGCTTTTTTGCTTTTGAGATCTGGTGTTCTTTCTATTGGAGCTACAATGCTATTGCGTTTTCCTTGTAAGTGTATAGTCTATTTCAAAGCTCATAAGTATGTTTTTTTTCAACCTGAGGACCTGTCCATGTTTATATCCTCTCATTTACTGACCTCATCACCTGTGGATGATTGATCATCATATGTAATATGCTCTGAATCATGCCTCCCCTCTTGGTATTTTTGTATTATTTCCTAGTCATTGGAACGCGGCTTTACCTGGTCTCGTTTGTTTTTTCCTCACACGTCCCCCCTATCTTAGTGGGCTACAACTATACTGTGTTAATTAAGTCTGATGATGTTCAGAAGTTTCCTTTGTTTTTTTCCTATTCTTTGCACAGTTGTGTTTTTCTGTACAAGCATTGCTTGGATTATATATTGTAAATTGCATAAATAGAAAAAAAATGTGTCTCAAAAGCTCTCTGAGAAACACTCTCTTTCTCTTTCTGACTTTCAGTGAAAAACACATTTTCTTTCTTTCTATCTATCTCTCTCTGTGAGAAACATACATATAAAGGCATATTTAATAATGGGACATCAAAGTGCAATCTGGGATGTCAAAGCTAGAACATCTGAAAAAGAAGTAGGCACGTGTAAGTTCAGACATGATTTCAGAAACATGTATGTGCCTTATATGGATGTCTATAGAGATATCTACATAGAAGTTCCCAGAAAAGCATTTCAGAATATGGATGTGTAATAGCTTAATGGTTAAAGTAGTGGGTTAGAAGTAGAGTTCAATTCCCTTTGTGTGTGTCTGTAATCTTAAACTAGTCTCTTAAATCTCCATCTTTTCTACACTCTCTGGATGTTTTAAGGCCAAACCATGCACTTTCCTGATGCCTATTCATGCCTGCAGCAGGTCTAAATGTTGACGTGCCTGCAGACATCCCATCATTCTTGAAATTGAACAGAGATGTGTAAGTCCATTGCACCTCCCCAGATACACTTCCACCACACCCCTTGCCTGCTTGGACATCCCTACACTGGAGAACTCTATAAATATAATTTGTGGAATGGCTTAAGAGACATTGCCATAAATTTGATGTCCACCTGCACTTCTTCAGACATCCAAATTAAAACTAAGCCTTTCAATATGACCCCCACGGTGTCTTCCTGTGAGAAAAATACATTCTCATTCTCTCTCTCTCATTCACAGAAAAAATAATTCTCTCTCACTTTTTTTGAAAAACTTATACTGTCCCTTGGCTCTCTTTCTGTGACAAGCAAAGACACATAGGGCCCGATATTTTAAAGGTATTTACATGGTTTACAGCCCGGCAAACTGTGTAAATGCCTTTAACTGGGATATTCAACAACACTAGCACAGTTAGTGCAGCTGAATATCCCCAATCTTCTCCCCTCCACACCCCAATGCTAACCGCTTAGAAGGACAGACTAGATGGGCCATGTGGTCTTTTTCTGTTGTCATATTTCTATGTTTCTATGTCATGGGCATTCCAGGGAGGAGCAGAGGTAATGAGAGTCGATCTGCAGCTCAGAGATAGGCGAAGCAAAAGCTTGCCTATCTTTTAGTCGCAGGAGCTAACTTGGCAGCATGCAATATCGCTGCTGCCAGTTTAGCTACTGTGGCTGGGAGGCTTTGTGGCAAGCCTGGATATTCAATGCCATGGCCACATATGACCCTGCCATGGAATATCCAGGCATAAGGGTTGGCACATAGCCGACCTAGATGAATATCGGGCCCATGCACTCTGGGAAAAATTCACAAACTATTTTTCTAACTCTTTCTGAGAGACTCTCTCTCTCTCTTTCTGAGGAACGTGCATGTTGTTGTTGTTAAGTGTCATTGGGTTGGTGTTAACTCATGGCAACCCTCTGGATAGTTGTCCTAAATTGTTTCGGTCTTCAGTCAGGTGGCTCATTTTGAAAGACTGGCACCCGTAGCTGTTTTTATTGTATCTCTTTCTTCGCATGATGTGTCCAAAGTATGAAAGTCAAAGTCTTGTCATCTAAGGGGCATGTTTACTAAACTCCGAAATTGTGCGGGGCCCCGTTAGTGTGCCTGTGCCATATAAGGAGTGGGCGGTTCAGGCAGAAAAAAGAAAAAAAAAACGGGAGAAAGCGACCGTACTTGTGCAAGTCGCGCAACTGTGCGGGGTCCGTATTAGCGTGTGGGAAGGCTAAGTGTCGCGCTGCTGGGCACACAAACGAAAAGAGCCGTAGTACAACAGTGAAGACACTGAGCAATGGTGCAGGGGCCACGGGTTTGAACCCCCACTGGGCGCAATGAACAAGGCTGGCTCAGGCAGTACCTATTATGGGGAGGATTGTTTTAGGAGGGAGCCTAATTTTGTGCGGCAGAAGGCGGCGCGCCGATGTGCAAGCACAGGAACAGAGCCACAGCACAATGGTTATGACACTGACCAATGGTGCAGGGGCCAGGGGTTCAATCCCCCAAGGTGCTCAATGAAGAAGGCTCACAGAGGCATTATGTATTATGGGGATGAGTGCTGTAGGGGGCAGGTTAATTTTTTTATCTCTGTTAACACTACTAGCAAACGCACTCACAAAGCGTGTTAACATAAGGCGGCCCATAAGGCACATGTTAACATTCACTGTCCGGCAAGGCACCCTAGAATGTCCCCTATAGGGCCCCATATATGTTGCGGTACAGGGTAATGTATAGTGCACCTTATATGGACGGCAACCATAAGGTGCCCTATAGGGCGCCCTATAAAGCACCCTCAGAGGCACCTTATGGGTACAGTACGCTGAGGGTGTTTTTGCTGGCAACGACATATGTACATGACAGTTAAAAAAACCATTGGACAACCCTCTAAAATAACCCCACTGTGGGTTCAAACCCATGACCTCTGGCTTCACAAGCAGTGACGTAACCATTGGGCTACAGCTCTATAGCTGCCAACAAGCCCCTGGCTGGCTGCAGAGAGCTGTCACGTCACCACACAAGACAGTCTTCTGTGGGAACCAGGATAGGGTTAGGCCACCCATACCCATGATGCACTGCACATGCAAAGCAGCTGACCACAGATAAACACAAGATGGGGAATCCACCCCAACAGCTCCCCGACCTGGTAGGGGGAAGTGTCCATGTGCACCCACACAGCACCTCGGCCTGGTAGGGGTGTACTGACCGGGTGTGTTACTGGCACAGAGTAGCCACACACCGTCACATCGTGCGGGTTGTGGCACCGCAGACCAGCTGCAAGCAGAAGGGAAAGTTTTAAACACGGAAAAAAGAGGTAAAGTACAGCTGCAGCGACAGGAGGAACCACATAGAGGGAGCCAGAGAGACCTCTGGAGGTCTGAAGAACCACGCCTTAAAGCCAATGACGTAATTCCAGCCAACACCCAAGGCAGAAGGGGAGGAACTCCTTTTAAATGCTCAGTTGACTGGAGGAGGAGAAAGGCAGTCGGGAGAGCAGGCGACAGAGCAGCCGACAGAGCAGTCGAGGAGAGACAAGGAGACTGGCAAGGATACGTGCCAGAACACAGTCAAGGAGACTGGCAAAGAGACAAACCAGAACACAGTCAAGGAGACTGGTAAGGAGACCTGTACAGCCAAAGAGGTTGGAGAAAAAGAGAAAGACAAAGAGGTTGGCAGACAGCTTCAGACAGACAAGGAGACTGTCAGGAAACTGTGCAGGAAGTTTCAACTCCTGAGCTACATGGATATCTGGAGAATCCAGGGAGAGGACTCCTGACCAAGGGAACCAGCCTAACCGTGCCAGCCAAACCAGGTACAGGAATCTACTGTAAACATTTTAAAGAAGGGAGAGATAAATTCTCCAGGAGAGAAAGCTTTTATAAAGCTGCTGACCCTGAAGGCAATTGGACTATAAGAGAGAGACCCAGGCCTAAGTTTGATAAGAGCCTGAGGCCTACCTGTGTAGCAGATAATCTAGGACCTGCCAGGCCCAAACCTCAGCCTACACCTTTCAGAGAGCAACATGGAAGCAAAGGTAAATGCTATTTTTATAATGGTAATAGTTTGAATACTGTGACACAGAAAGGGGCAGACACTAGAGTCTGTTGTCCTCACAGAGGCCTGCCTAAAACAAGGTTCAAACCTGCACTTAATAAAAAGCTTAACAAAGAAAGTACTGTATGCAAGCGAAACTATCCTCAGCAGAGAAGTTTACAAATACAGGACTTACCTTGCAATGCTGATTACTGGCGTTTAATCCAAGCACTAAGCAGAGAGCCTGAAGGAAACCTCCCAAACTCTCTAAGCAGTGAACCGATGCAGGTGGAATACCAAGAGGATCCTTTAGACATTCCAATGGAAGTGAATTACTGCCTGTCAGAAAGAATGGAGCCCTAAGAGAGGCATAGCTGGGGTGAGCTAAGAATTGGATGTTATATTTCATGTGCCTGTACTGTGAAGATAACAGTGTTTTCAATGCTTATGTTTTCCTTTACCTGAAGCAAGGATATTTTCTTTTTATGTGTTGTTTTTGTACTCTGGGCTAAAGAACCTGTTTTGCAAAAGAGGGAAATAAAAGCTTTACCATTTCCCTAATTCGGACTATATTTTCTTTGGAGAGTTAGTAGTACAGAAGGCTACCAGGCCTACAGAAGCCTGGGCCCTGCATAAGAACCAACCTCCTCCCTAAACAAACTTTTCCCATCTCTGTCCACGCCCTTCTGTCGTGCCACGCCATCACCACTAGGGGGGCAGTGTGACAGGGTACAGTGCTCACCCTGAGGGTGCGGTGATGCGCCCAGGACCAGGTCCACAACACCTACCATGGCTGACAGAGGCCATGCCAGAGCTCCAAAGCAGTAGTAATCTGAGAGATAGGTAGTTCCTGCAGAAACACCCTGGATTACTCTGTCTGTGTCAGTCAGTGGAACCCCTTATGGACCTCTAGGTGGGCTATGTACCACCATTCCCCTCCCCCCCAGGCTGCAGGTGAAAAACAGTGTCCCCTATCAACAGATCCACATTCTACCACCCTGCAATGGTGGCAGTAGAGTGGACCATCAACCCCTGTCCTGCTGGTGAACAGACACCCTACAGGGCATCCAAAGCAGCCCTATACACATCCACAACACAATATCAGACAGACATTAGGCCAGGATATGCTAAGCTGCACCCCACCACTATCTGATTTTCTCCTGCAGCAGGCCTTCAGCCGCTGCACCCTGCAAGGCGCTCCATCAAGACACATACCAGCTGAGAACAGTCTGCTAGTTAGTCCTGGTGGAAATGCATGCACCCAGAACTGGGATGGCAGCACACACAAGCAGATAAGTCAGTGACTGGGCCCCACAAGGAAATCCATACATATCACATGAGAGAAATACTATATAGCACTATGGGGGTGCCTAGCCATGCTGGCGTCACTGCACAGTCAGGTTGGAGTGTACACCCAGCAGCACATACAGAGGTCACCCTGTCTGTGTAGGTGGTGTCCGGCCACTACAATGTCCCTGCCAGTGCCCTATGCCCTGTGCAGATGCATCCTGGCCAGCACACCCTGTCTGAGCTATACCCATGGTACTTTGCTGCTCATTATGCACATCGTCAGGCCAATACTGGCAACAGTGCTGGAAGTGTGGGCTGTGGAAGGTGTTTGCAGCCAACACACACTGTATAGACAGACACACACTCCCACACGTATGCCAGCATTGTGCCACTATAGAGGGGTTTATCAGCCTTGCCCACCACACCAGTCCTGGGCACAGTACAGGCATGGATATGCTACGCAGTACTGTTGGGGGTCACTCCCCAGGGTGGTAAACACTGTCAGAGACCAGACCTGAAGCACGCACCGCAGACATCGGACAGATTTTTATGTTGGAGATCAAAGAGCCAAATGTGCTTTAAGTAGGACAGTCTACCTGCCAGTACACATAGCAAACATTTGAGAGCTGTCCACCGCATACCCAGGTGTAGGGTGGCATTGCTAAGGTATGCAGGTGCTAGTATTGGGAGATGCATGCAGGGCCCAATGTCCTGCCTCTCCAGGAGGCATTGGCCAATGGGACCTGGGGGTGTGGGTATGTTCGCCTCTGTTGGATGTTGCTTTACGGCAGAGTTTCCCAACTCCAGTCCTGGTGTGCCTACCACTGTTCGGGTTTCCCTGCTGTCCCTCATGAGTATGCATGAGCTACATCTACATGCCATGGGGGTGGTGCATAGATATTCAGCACAGGCATTTGTATTAGCGGCAGCAAGGAGTCTGAATGGTGTGTGGTCCTCCAGGACTGCATTTGGGAGACTCTGCTCTAGGTAATGCCCCTGTTCATGGTGTCTGTGATCGGTGTGCGATAAGATAGGCATAATACCAATGCATATGTCCCCAGCAATCCTGGTTTGTCCGTACTATCACGGTTTAGTTGTGTTAGAAATATGTGGACAGGATTGGCAGTAGCCCCAGCTGGGCTTTGAACCTGTGACCTTCTGTTGTTGCACACACTGTCTGTGTGCACTGCACCACCATGTTGCCACAGATTGACTGGATTCCGTGGAAAGCCCATGACTGTACATCCGACAGGGCCTGTCTGTTGCAGTGGACAGTGCCAGCCTGCACATGGATAGGCCACTGTCTTCGGTGGCTAGCAGCCACTGCCCCCCCACCACCTGCCCCCTTACGCCAACATGCTGGCATGTCCTTATCTTGGTAAAAGCATATGGCCTGATTGAGTTGTGGCACTCCTGGACTGCATTTGGGGGACTTGGCTGTAGGTAATGCCCATTGTCATGGTGTGTGAGCGGTGTAGGGTAAAATATGGGTGTTTGCACCATGCTTCTGTACTCTGCAATATAGTGGTGTCGTTACTATCTCTGTTTAGTGGTGGGTAAAATGTGGGGACTGGGCTGGTAGGTGCCACAGCTGGGATTTGAACCTGTGACTCTCTGGTCCTATAGGTACTGGCTCTGTCCGCTGCACCACACTGTGGCCACAGAGACAGAGCAGTCCCTGGAGATAGGAAACCTGACCAAAAGAGTAGGGAGCCCTGCTCTGCACATTTTTACTGTGGGCTCATTCACCGTGTCTGGCGACAAAAGTGCAAATAAAACCCGCAAATGACCGCGAAAAACGGGGGAAAAATATAACCAAGCTGGCCAACAGTGATATTAATGGGCACACATAAAAAGACACACCCAGGAAAGCTCCACAGAAAGGAAATGATTTTTGGAAGGGTCTCCGCTCCGTTTCACTCACGGTATTTTTGCTTTGAAATTCGGCCCCGATAATGTGCGGGGAGCCTCTCTCCTCCCCTTCCCCGCCCATTAACCCCGTCTCTCCGCCCCTCGGGAGCCTTCCTCCGCCCTCCGTTAGCCTTTCCACGCCTCTATCGGACATTTGCGGGCCCGTACTTGTGCGGGGCCCGTTAGTGTGACGCGCACCTTCGTGGGGGTTCATCGCACGTGTGCGGGGCGCTTAAGAGCACTTAAGTGCTGCTTTTAGTGCGCTATTGTGCGGCACGCAATTGTGCGGTTTTTAGTAAACATGCCCCTAAGCTTCTAAAGAAAGCTTAGGTTTGATCTCCTCTAGTACTGACTGGTTTGTTCTTTGGGCAGTTCATGGTATACACAGTATTCGTCACCAGCACCATAATTCAAAGGCATCAATTTTCTTACTGTCTATCTTTTTCACTGTCCAACTTTCGCATCCATATGACGTTATTGAAAATTCGAGGAACAAGAGACATAATCGCGGATGTGAGATGGATCCTTGACAAGACTAAAGAATACCAAAAGGATATCTATTTGTGCTTTATTGACCACAGCAAGGCTTTTGATTGTGTAAACCATGAGAAACTCTGGGCCACATTAAGCAGCATGGGTATACCAGAACACCTGATTGTTCTCTTGTACAACCTTTACATTAATCAAGAATCAGCAGTTTGAATAGAACAAGGAATATGCATATACTTCCCCAATCCTTGAGAAACACGCTCTCTGTCAAACAAACACATCCTCTCTCTCGTTCTTTGCATCTGTCTGAAACTACCACTTTCTCTTTGACTCTAGAAAAGTAAAGCTCAAGAACATTCACTAGGAGTCTCATGGTCAACTTTATGAAGCATATTTAAGAGCTGGAAATGGAAAATATTTATCTGAATTCTGAATAAAAACAATGAATATTCAAATGCTTTACAATAAAAGTCTGATCTATTTTTTCCAAGGTTTATTAGTCTTTGACCATTTTCTAATGTCGACCAGTGCTCAGTAAATTTATTATTTTTAAAATGAAATTAAAGTAAAAGGCCTGTTAAACAACTCTGTACTTGTCTGTGACTCATACATGAAAACATATACTGCGTTATTGCTGCTATTAAGGGAAAGTTGAAGGTATAGTCTTACAAACATATCCTGATTTAAACAGGAAAAATCTCTATTGAAAACCCAACACCAAAAAAATCAATTGTATATATAAAGAAATGTGTTCTATATGACAATCTTTTTCATCAGTCAAGTATTTGTATTTTAGTTTTGTATATATATGGGATGTACAGGTCAAAATTTATGAAAAAGGCTGGCCACATGCTAATTTCAGTCCAATTTCAGGAACATGCACATGCCTGAAATGGATGTGATGGCAATGACCACACAGATGTCCCCACAATAAAATTCTAGGATGAGGACATCTATCCTGTGCTGCATACACTTCCATCCCTGTTATTTTGCAAGAGGAGACGTGCAGCTACATCCTGATGTAAAAAGAAGTGTCCCCATTTGCCTTCAGTATCCTTTATGGTCCTGAAATTATTGGGAATATCAGAATACCCTCTCTTCTGTACTCCCTCGAGGTGAAGTATTATTGAAGAGTTTTCATGCATATTGGGAGGGATCAGCTGAGACTGGATTCATTGGACTTTATTAACTCAGAAGCTTGGATTATAAGAATTGTTGGGAAACATTTTCAGCAAGATCCTTGTTTTTAGATTATCAACTAGATCATATATTTATCAATAAAACATTTCGGGGATGACTAGTACAAATAATTTGTTATGACTTTCAGGAGATAGACCTCAGCTGCTTCAATTCGTTGGACATAAGCATAACAGGTTTTTCTCTTAGAAAATCTACTTGATGTATAAAAAAAAGAGGGAGATGAGAAATGATGAGAGAAATGGGTTGAACACATTCAGTTCCTATGAAAAGACCTTGTTGTTGTTAAGTGCCATCGAGTCGGAGTTGACTCATGGCGACCCTCTGGATAGCTATCCTAAATTGTGTTCGGTCTTCAGTCAGGCGGCTCATTGTTGACAGACTGGTACCCGTAGCTGCTGTTATTGTATCAATCCATCTCATTGCTGACCTTCCTCTTTTGCGTTGACCTTCTATCTTGCCAAGCATGATGTCTTTCTCTAATGATCTCTCTCTTTGCATGATGTGTCCAAAGTATGAAAGGCAAAGTCTTGTCATCTGAGCTTCTAAAGAAAGCTTAGGTTCGATCTCCTCTAGTATCGACTGGTTTGTTCTTCGGGCAATCCATGGTATACACAGTATTTGCCGCCAGCACCATAATTCAAAGGCATCAATTTTCTTCCTGTCTGTCTTTTTCACTGTCCAGCTTTCACATCCATATGATGTTATTGAAAATACCATGGCCTGAGCAAGTCGAGTCTTTGTATGGAAAGAGACATCTCTGCTCTTGAGAATCTTATCTAGGTCTTTCATAGCCATTCTGCCAAGAGCAATGCGTCATTTGATTTCTTGACTGCTTGTTGCTTCTTTATTGATAGTTGATCCAAGTAGGTTAAAGTTGTTCACAATTTCAATTTCTTCTTCTTCAACAATGAACCTGTTGATTATGCCAGTTGTCGTGATCTTTGTCTTCTTTACATTAAGGTGCAGGCCCATTTTGAGACTATGTTTTTGATTGTGAGAAGCAAATGTTTCAGATCATCTTCACTTTCAGCCAGTAATGTAGTATCATCAGCATAGCGAAGGTTGTTGATGAGTCTTCCACCAATCTTCACACCTCTGTTGTTTTCATACAATCCTGCTTCTCTGATGATTTGTTCTGCATATAAATTAAACAAGTAGGGGGAAAGTATGCAGCCTTGTCTTACACCTTTGCTTATTTTAAACCATTCTGTTTCTCCTTGTCCCGTTCGAACTGTTGCTTCTTGATTAATGTACAGATTGTGCAAGAGTACAATCAGGTGTTCTGGTATACCCATGCTTCTTAACGTGGCCCAGAGTTTCTCATGGTTTACACAGTCAAAAGCCTTGCTATAGTCGATAAAGCACAAATAGATATCCTTTTGGTATTCTTTAGTCTTTTCAAGGATCCATCTCACATCCGCAATGATGTCTCTCGTTCCTCACCCTTCTACATGTTCAAAGCACCCCTATTACTGTTTTATGTAAACTGCTAATTTTGTTTTATGTAAACTGCTAATTTTTCAGAGTTAAATGTGAAATGTGAACCGCTGCTGATCACTGGAAGGAGCGGTATAAAAATGAGTTCAAATAAATAAATAAATCACCAATGGTTCCCGATCATAAGGTACAGGTTGAAACGGCTGTTGGTCCACTAAACTCTGTATATTCCTTCCACTTTTTCTTGATCTTCTCAGCATCATTCAACATAGAACCTTGAGGATCTTGTAACATTCCAATTCGAGGCTGTAACTTTTTCTTTAACTCTAGTAGCTTTAGGAAAGCTGATCTTGTTCTTCCTCTAATAGTTTCTGCTTCTATTTCCTTGCAAGTGTCATTGTAGTACTTTTCCTTGTCCTGTCTTGCTGCAGGTTGGAAATCTATGTTGAGTTCTGCGATTGTCTTTCTTTCTCCTCTAGATTTAGCTTCTCTGCATTTCTGGGCAATTTTCAGAGTTTCTTCCGTCATCCATTTTGGCCGTTTTTGCTTTTTCACCTTTTGTAGAGACTTCTCGCTTTCTTCCAACACAACCTTCTTGATGTCATTCCATAACTCTTCCGGAGCTCTGTCATTTGTATCTAAAGCAGCAAATCGATTTTGCAGGCAGTCTTTAAATTCCAGTAGTATATTCTCAAGGTCATATTTTGCTGCATTCATGAGTGGTTTGCTCTTTTTCAACTTTAGCTTGAGTTTGCATACTAGTAGTTGATGATCTGTACCACAGTCAGCTCCAGGTTTTTGTCTTTGTTGATGTTATAGAACTTTTCCATCGTTGACTTCCACAGATGTAGTCAATTTGATTTTATATAATCCATTGGGTGAAGTCCATGTGTACAGTTGCCGCTTGTGTTGCTGGAAGAAGGTGTTTGAGATGAATAGATCATTGGTCTTGCAGAATTCTATCAGTCTTTTTCCAGCTTTATTTCTGTTGCCAAGTCCATATTTTCCAACTCCTTTGCCTTCTTTTTTGTTGCCAACTTTTGCGTTCCAGTCACCCATGACTATCAGGATATCCTGTTTGCATGTTCTGTCAATTTCAGCTTGTACTTGTTCATAGAACTCTTCAATTTCATTCTCTTCTGCAGCTGTTGTTGGGGCATATACTTGAATTATAGTTGTGTTGATAGGCAATCCTCGTAGACGAATAGAGATTAAGCGTTCGCTGACTGCATTGTATTTCATTACAGTTCTTGCAAGTTTCTTCTTTATTATAAATGCAACACCATTTCTTCTTTGTCTTTCATTTCCAGCATAGTAGACCATGTGATCATCTGATGCAAAGTGCCCGATGCCAGTCCATTTCAGTTCGCTGACACCCAAGTTGTACACGTTCCATTTCATTCTTGACCACCTCCAACTTCCCCGGTTCATGCTTCGTACGTTCCATGTTCCAATGCGTAAGACATCTTTGCAGCTTCTGACTCTCCTTTCATGTGCAGCTACATCAGCAGTCAGATTTCCTGAGGGCTTTGATCCAACCACATCATAAATGCTGGCTTTACATTGAAAAGTCTTCAGCTCTTCCCCAGTAGCTAGTTGAGTGCCTTCCGACCTGGGGGTCTCATCTTCCAGCACCATAGCACAATTTGTTTTGTTGTAACTATCCATTGGGTTTTCATGGCAAGATACAGAAGTAGATTGCCGGGCCTTTCTTCTGCACAGTTTAAGTTTGGTGTTGTTGCCGTTGTCACAAAAATGTGATCCTGCGCCGTCAACACTATCCCATTCTGCTGCTGCCCAGATGGGTGGTTTGTCTTGGTCTGGCATCTCAGCTGAGACCTGTCCATCTTCGGAGACCCTGCCAGTAGTTAAACTACCGATAGTTTAGCTCTCAGCATCACTGAAGCACGCAAGCCCTCACAGCACGACAAGCTGCAAACCAAGTGAGAGTGAAAAGACCTTAAGATCTCCTTATGTCTCCATTTTATATGGAATCTTTCACAAATGCCTAAAAACTATTATTAATTGTATTTAAATTAAATCAAATTGTATTTAAACCAGAAAAAAATGGAGACATAAAAGACCTTAAGATCTCCTTATGTCTCCATTTTTTTCTGGTTTAAATACAACTTGATTTAATTTAAATACAATTAATAATAGTTTTTAGGCGTTTGTGAAAGATTCCATATATTGAAAAAAGTAAATAAAAATATTTGAATAATTTATGAAAAAAGACTGGCATATAAACCACATTTCTTTATATATACTGATTCAAATAGTCCCACATTCCCTTTGTTTTCTAATAAATTATTTTGGATGACAGATATGCACATTATACATGGTAGACCTTCAGCAGAGCTTTTTAATTAAGGGATAAAGGGTTATATATGTTGAGTAGCTCACTAGTTGCAAAGCATGTGAGTACTTTTGCCATATGTACTTGCTAAATAATTTTCAAAGAGTAATTTCCCTAATAATTCCTCTATGAAAAATATTTAATGGAAAGTATGCACGCTAAAAGGGCTACTTGGGATGGTTTTATAAAGGATTATTTGCACATCAGTACCATTTCACACACGTAAAAGGGCATTTAGCGCAGTTACTCACCTGTAACAGGTGTTCTCAAGAGCGGTCCCCTTCCTGCCCAAGGGTGCCATCTTGCTCAGTCAAATGACATAGCTAAAAAGACGGCAAAATGAATAAAATTAATAATAGGACTGAAAATCCAGGGGAGGAGGGAGGGTTGTGAGGACTGATTTCTGCTGTCCTTGGAGAACACCTGTTACAGGTGAGTAACTACGCTTTCTCCAGGAACAAGCAGGAAGTCATTCCTCACATATGGGATTCCCTAGTTATAGGCTACTGAGAACCCATAACTAAAAAAAAGGCTCCCTCTAGAAGAGCCGCAGCAGCCATGATAGGAGTTCAACCAAGAACGTAACACTCCGGTGGCCTGACACCAAAGGGTCGGAGTTGCCTAAACCTCAAACAGGTTACGGAGTACAGCCTGGCCAAAAGCACTGTCCCGTCAGGACTCTCTATCCAAACAGTAATGGGCTGCAAAAGTATGTCTTGAAGACCAGGTGGTGCCCCGGCAAATGTCTGCCAGCGGAAAAGAGCGGAAGTGAGCCACTGATGCCGCCTTAGCCCTGACCCGGTGGGCCGTGACTTGACCCTGCAACGGGAGATTGGCTGCCCTGTATGCCCAGGCGATACAATCCGCCACCCAAGTGGACAAGGTACGCTTGGAGACAGGCATCCCCAGCTTACTGGGGTCATAAGAGACGAAGAGCTGAGAAGCCCTTCTATGTCCCCGTGTACGCTCCATGTAGAAGGCCAAAGCCCTCTTACAGTCCAGAGTATGCAGGACTGCTTCTGCTCGACTGGCATGCGGCCTGGGAAAGAAGGTCGGAAGTACCACCTCTTGGTTGAGGTGGAACAAGGAGACTACTTTTGGAAGGAACTTGGGGTGAGTGCGAAGCACCACCCTGTTCCTATAGAACCGTGTGTACAGTCTATCGGACACGAGAGCCTGCAGCTCACTCACTCGTCTGGCCGATGTGAGAGCCACCAAGAAAAGTGCTTTCCAAGAGAGGAAGCGGAGATGGCAGATAGCCATTGGCTTCAAAAGGTGGGCGAGTAAGCTGCTCTAAGACCACATTCAAATCCCATTCGGTCGCTGGAGGGCAAACCGGGGGTTTCAGCAGAAGTAAACCTCTCAGGAACCTGGACACCAAAGGGTTCACAGATAGAGGTTGTCCTTCCACAGGAGAGTGGTGTGCTGATAAGGCACTAAGGTGGACTCGGACAGAGTTTGACTTAAGGCCTAAATCTCTGAAGCAGATACAGCAATACCACCGACACTTGGCAGGAGAAAGGGTTTCTGCCTGTTTATTACACCACACCTCAAAACTATGCCACTTGAACGCATAGGTCTTCCTAGTCGATTGCCTCCTGGAGGTGAGCAGGACATCCTCTACATTCTTCAGAAGGAGAAGTGGTGCGAGAACTACCCTTTCAGCAGCCATCAGGTTGAGAGACCTGAGGTTGGGATGCAGCAGAATGTCCCCCTCTTGTGAAAGGAGGTTGGGATGCAATCCCAGAGGAATCAGGGGCCTCTGCCGCCAGTTGAAGCAGCAGAGGAAACTATGGCTGCCTCGGCCACCTGGGAGCTACCAGAATGACCGAGGCCTTGTCCTGAAGGACCTTGAATAGAGTCCGAGCCACCAGAGGTGTGGGAGGAAACGCATACAGGAAGCCCACTGATCACAATACTAGGAAAGCATCTGCAGCCACCTTGTTTGGGTGTGGCTGTCTTGAGCAGAAGAGGGGCAACTGGTGATTCTGTGGGCTCGCAAACAGATCTATGGATGGACGCCCCCAGCACTGGAACAGCTGCTGGACTACATTAGGATCCAGCTGCCACTCGTGCAGCTGTAGGATTCTGCTGAGCTTGTCAGCTAAGAATTTTTTCCTGACTTTGCAAGTAAACTGCTTTGAGGTGCATACCTTGGCTGACTGTAAATGAGCATAGGTCCAGGGTCTCTTGGCAGAGGATGCGAGACCCTGTGCCCCCCTGCTTGTTCACATAGAACATTGCCACTTGGTTGTCCATCTGAATTACGACAGGCTGATGAGCCAGGGTTTGACAGAAGGTCCGTAGAGCTAGGCGGATAGCCCAAAGCTCTAGGAGATTGATTTGTTGTGTGCTCTCCTGTGGATACCACATACCCTGAGTGCACAAGTCCTGGCAATGGGCTCCCCAGCCCAGCAAGGATGCATCTGTGGTCAGTACTCTTGTGTGCAGGGCAGGCTGGAAAGGCACTCCGTCCATTAGGTTGCGTGGTTGAAGCCACCATGCCAATGACCGCACCAGTCGTTTGGACACCTTTATGGTGTCTCTGAGTCAGCCCAAGGCCTATGTCCACTGCTCCTTGAGGCACCACTGAGCTGTTCTCATGTGGAGGATGGCATTGAGTGTCACATGCACCATGGAGGCCATGTGACCGAGGAGGCACAGAAAGTGTCTTGCTGAGATCTGGGATCTGCGACTCACTTGCTGCACTAGGGCCAAAAGTCTCTGTGCCCTGTCTTCCGGTAGATAAGCCCTTGCTTGAAGGGTGTCCAGCCTTGCTCCTATAAACTTTAGCCCTTGAGTAGGAACCAGAGTGGATTTTGTGTAATTGATCACGAACCCTAGGTGCTGTAGCAACTGAATAGTGCAAGACGTGGCCTGTTGGGCCTCCAGGGCTGACTGGGCTCTGATGAGCCAGTCGTCCAAGTAGGGGAAGACAAATACCCCTGATATCTTAGGAAGGCCGCCACCACCACTAGGCACTTTGTGAACACCCTGGGCACAGAGGCGAGGCCAAATGGAAGCACCTTGTACTGGAAGTGGTTTCCTCCCACCACAAATCGTAGATATTGTCTGTGCTCTGGATGAATGAAGATGTGTGTATAAGCATCCTTTAGGTCTAAGGAGCATAGCCAGTCTCCCTGGCGCAGGTAAGGCAGCAATATTCCAAGGGAAAGCATCTTGAACTTTTCCCTCACCAGGAACTTGTTTAAATTGAGGAGGTCGAGGATGGGTCTTAGGCCTCCAGTTCTCTTTGGTATCAGGAAATACCTGGAGTAGAAGCCCTTCCCATGTAGGTGGTGGGGCACCGGTTCTACCGCCTGATCCTCTAGAAGACCTGCTAACTCATTTAAGAGGAGGTCCCTATGAAGAGGAGGTCTGAGAGGCTCCCCTGGAAAGGAAGAGGGAGGTACCTGGGTGAGATGTAGCCGATAGCCCACCTGGACTATCTGGAGAACCCAGATATCTGTTGTGATGGCTGGCCACCTATGGGCATACAGGGTTAGCCTTCCTCCTGTGCATGGTCTTGCTTCCTTTGAGAGAGGGACTATGCTCTGGGAGTCAAAAAAACCCTCCAGGCTGGGCCGGAGCCGGTGCCTGGGGCTTGGGGTCTTTTTGCTTACGCAGGCCATACCCCTGTCCCTTGGCCTGCTGCCCCTTTTGGGGAGCTTGGGAGGCCTGATATGTGGGGTAGTTGCGGTAAGCAGTACCTATTCTCGGGAAAAAGGGTTTCTTACCCAAGCCATACTTCTTAGAAGGGACAGAAGTCTTCTTCTCAAGTCTTGTCCGGGTCAGATACTCGGACTCGATCTCGGCAGCCTTCTCTGTCATGGGCTTGCCAAAGAGGTTTTCATCCCAGCAAGGGACATCGACCAACTTGTCCTGCACCCATGGCTCCAGGTCCAACAACTGTAGCATTGGCTGGCGGCGTGCACCGATGCCGGCGGCAGCTACCCGGGCCGAAGCCTCGAAGCTGTTATAGGCTGCTCGAGTCATAAACTTTGAGCACTCCTGGATCCCAGTGGACAAGACCTTGAAGCACTGCAAAGGTCCCTCGGAGAGACCAGCTGAGAACCCGGCAATCTCCTTTGCCAAGTCTCGTAGGTGCATGCCCATGTACAGATGGTATGTCTAGATTCAGCACGACAGCATCGAACCCTGGTAGCACTTTCTGCCAAGGGCATCCATGTTGCAGGCTTCCCGGCCAGGAGGCACCGAGGAGTGCGTCTTCTGGCTCTTGAGCCGGCGCATGGCCGATTCCATGGAGTTGTGCGGTAGTTGTGCTTTCTGGAACCCAGGGCTCTTGCGAACTTGATAGATGGAATTGATTTGCCTGCTGAGCACCGGCATTGAGGCCTGTGTCTTTCACATGTGGAGCATTAGCCTTTCCAGAATGGGAGGCACAGGTACAGTAAGGGCTTCCCGAGGGGGAAAGACATACTGGAGGATCTCGAGCTCTTCGGCTCCTCCTCTGCATCCGCTGGGAATGACAAAGCCTTTGCCATGTCCCGGACGAAGTCCAAGAATTGGATGTCTTCTGGGGGGACCTTCTCCAAGGTTCAGAACCCGGGGAATCCGAGGGAATGTACTTGGTCCGGTGGGTGTCTGATGACTCCTTGTCCTCCATTTCCCAACCAGACCCCTCCGAGGAGGAATCGAGCGGCTCCGGCCTCGAGGGCTTTGGTCTCGACCGCCCCGATGCTGGTGGAATCGGCGTTGATGACCTCGGTCCTGAACGAGAGGTCGAGGGGAACCTCGGACGAGGATTGACTCGAGACCTTAGTGACTCGAGGATCGGCTCGGCCTCTGGGGTCGACTTCGACATTGATGTCCCTGTGGTAGGGGCAACTGGACCAGTGAGACTGCCTATCAGTGCCCGCTGCTGGTCCATGAAGGCAGCCATGCTTTTGCTCCAAGGCCGCCATCCTGAGACCGAGCTCAGGAGGCTCCGCAGCCCCCGGGTCGGGACCTGACGTCGTCGGGCCCAACACCAGCTCTCCCAGAGGAGAGTCCACAACGAGGACAGTGCTTACCTGCCTCGGTGTCTCCGGTTCCTTACGAGGGAGTTTTGCAGGCCTCTCTGACTCAGAGGATCCGGGTCGGCGGGTCGGGCTCCGCGACCTATCCCATGAGGGACCAGGCCATTCGGAGCCATCTGAAGACACCGCCCTCACGGATTTTTTCTTCCTCCGGTGTTCCCGTGAGGGAGACCCCCTTTCAGAAGACACTCGATGCTGCTCAGGGTCAGAGAGCTCCCGAGATGTTGAGGCCTCCGATGAGATCCAGGCCCGGGTGGGTGCGGACTCGGGAAAAATCCTATCATCTTGCTGCTGCCTGCTCCTCAAGGCCTTGGAAGACATTTTCTTACACGGGCCACAGACCTTCGGGTCGTGTTCGGGCCCGAGGCAACGGAGGCATCCGTCATGTGTGTCGGTGAGAGACATTAACCTCATGCACCGATCACACTTTTTAAACCCGCTGGCAGCCATCAGGGGGAATAAGGGCCCCTGCAAGATCAAAGGACCAGACTGCCAGCTAAAAAGAAAAAGAGCGTGAATGCTAGTTTCTAAGGACAAAAAACGAAAAATTGGACCGGACTCAATACTGCTGTACCAAGCCGAGGAGGGAAGGGGAACCGGCGTTGAACCGGGTAGACAGAAAAGAGATTTTCTGGCTTTTTCTAACACTTTTTTCATGAAGGAACTTGGACGATGTCCATTGGGCTATGCGGAAAAAAGGACATTGAGCAAGATGGCACCCTTGGGCGGGAAGTGGACCACGCATACGTGATGCAATCCCAAAGGCTTTCTTTGAAAGCTGGGAATTGCTCCGCATGAGGGCTCCGTCGGCACCAATGTTACCCATATGTGAGGACAGACTTCCTGCTTGTTCCTGGAGAAATAAAATTACCCCAGGGATTATGCCTGTAAAGGTTTGCACAGTGACACGAAGGCACATACTTTTCAATAACCATATGTAGGCATCTTGTGGGGCAGAGTTTCGGTGAAACACGGGTGGAGTCTCGATTTACACATATCCACATGCTTCAGCTAGTATAAATCTATGTGGCTTCAGTCTAGGCATGATTCTGCCTCTTTGCCTCTAGTATTTTATAGAGTCACATAGACACCTATACCTCTTTACAATATAGCCGCCTACTTGGCCTTCACGCATAGGTGGTGTAGTACAAAATTACCCAGTGTGGGCAGTGTGGAGTGAGGAGGAAGTAAAATAACACATGTACTTTTGAAAATCCCATGCATATGTGTGATTTTACTCCTCTGAAACACACCTCTGAGAAAGGTTAAATGTATGCATGCTGACTACCTATATAATCCCCCCCCAAAAAGTACAAATCAATAATGATGACCTTCAAGACCATGAACAACCAGTCTGCTGACTGCTTAAAACAACTAATCCAGAAGTTGCCAGACACTCGGTCAAGGAGGACACAACATCAAAACATTCTGTCAGCTACATCCATCAAGAGCAATACCTCACAAACTGCACTCCAAAGAGCGTTCAGACACTTCAACCTGTCCCTCTGGAACTCCCTCCCTCACCAATTAAGATCAATTAAGGACTCTTCTGACTTCTGGCAAAAACTAAAAATACACTTGTTCACTGAATACTGCGGTACAACACTGGACCCGCAGACTTAACACTCGAATAACCATGACAATCACCTCTTCCACAATACTACCTGCTACCTAAATTGAGTACCCATTTTAGACTTGTAAATAGTTGTTGTTGAAATGTTACTTAGTTCAACTTTGTGATGTATAAAATTATAATGTCAACTGTTCTATGTAAAACTTGTCTGTTCAATGTAAACCACATTGATAACATGGAAAGGTGGTATAGAAGAAATGCTAAATAAATAAATAACATTTTTGGCCACTTTTGAAGACAATGTTTTAGGGATATGCACTTGTTACTGCTCTTTCAATCATAATCATTCTTTGAAACATTTACCACATGCTAAATCAGTTTAATTCATGCTAACCTATGAATCAGTGGGGCAGGATGATTAAGCCCCACACGGGTAACGTGGGGTTTGGGCTGCATTACTAGTGCAGGGCTTCCTGCTGACTGTAGGAGCACAGCTAAATACTCCAAGGGAGCAACTAACACCATCCAAATTACATGTCAACAGCACTAAGGCGGGAATGCCATATACTGCCCAGTCACTACCCAGATGTGCATTACCCATGAGGCACGGGATTGTTTGTGCAGGACCCCATGCTACCTTTTAGTGCGGTGCTGATATTGCACACCACTCAGGTATCACACGTTAGCAAACATTACCCAAGATGTGTTGATTTGATTAGAGAGTTGTAAAAGGAAGTAAAAGATCAAGAAAAATGCTCAATAAACCAAACATTTTAACTGGTGCATATCCCCACAATTTTTATTTTACCAATTCACCCAGGTAAATGGCTTTGGAACCTGCCCGCTCTATGTATTATGTGATCAATAACTGAGTCTTGCCAATGATGTGCATGCAGGTAAAAATCCTATTCAGAGAACTGTTAGTTAAAAAAATCTGTATCAATGCCTTTGGGAGAAGTGCTCCTTCAAATCTTGGCTCCATTCCCTACTAATCAGAATAGTAATCAAAATGTACTTCAAGAAAATTCTTACATATGCAGGTTGCATTGTTTTCCTCAAGATGCTGATTATCAGCACAAGCACAAACTCTGCCTCCAGGAATGGCGAGGCAAAGAATACTGCATCCACCATTGTTTACATGGCACGCATTGTCACCTGTAAGAAAAAGTGGAAACGTCACAAGTCAAAAACCACAAAAGCCATAATGTAATGAAAGTACAGAACAAAGAGTCTTTTCTATAACAAACAAAAAAAAATTACATTTTTAGTTGTCCATGTATACTTTCTATAGCTTTGCATCAAATGATGAAATCTTTGATTTATGACAACATTCTATTATAATGAAGTGTAGTCAATTATTTAAATGAAAAAAATAACAAAATGTAATAACAAATTTGAAGTATGCCTGCAGTTTAGGCAAAGCAGCAAACGTACAGTATGCGTGTAATAACAGGAAAGCTATTATAGCTCAAGCCTCAGGGGCTGTATGTGTTAAAGGGAGAATAATAAAAAGGAATATATAGAATATACCACAAAACATTTCTAACAATAATACATATTTAACTGAAGTGTACAAATTACTCTCTAAGGTTTGGTATTCAGGCTGCCTGACCTAGATTAGAAAAGGATTCTTTCTATTATCTAGAATTTAAAATTTAATTCTGCATGTTTACAAAGGCTTAAAAATGAAAAGAATTGAACTTCTAACATAATCAAGCTCAGTTCAGGTTTTCCCTACATGTGCAACTTCTTAAAGCAGCTTCAAGCTGTGACCATGTTTACTGCATGACCTTGAAATCAAATATGAAATCATTAGAAGTTTGACTTTCAATACAGAGTATCTTACATCTTACACTCACCAATGAATCTAACATTTATTTTTTCATTAAACATAGAGAAAGGCAAGTCTTTAGTTTCTTTTTTTCAGAAACTTAAATACTTGCTCTCTGTTCTAATATCTCAAGGCATAGCTTTCCTTCAATCAGGATTTCTCACTGAAATGCTCTAGTATGTTAGTGTTGCATAGTACTTCAAAATTAACTGGAGTATTCCAAAGATACAAATAACTCAATCACAATCAACACTTTGGAACTACTAGTTTAAGGAGAAAAAAGGATCTCAATATCTGCCAAATAATGCTGATGACACTACTTGGTTCTTCTCAGACCACCATCACAAATCCAGTAAAAAAAACTCCTTAAAGGGACTGCAATAGGAAATATACCCATAAATAAATTATTTTCACAGCAGCAGAAACAATTATATCACATACCATACAAGTAAGGCCGCGGCGCCATGTGCGCGTGGCCGTTGGTAACCGGGGGGGGGGGGCGGCCTGCCTCATGCGCCCCCGGGGAGGTCAGCGTGGCGTTGTGGGGGCAGGGCCAGTGGCGGCCGGCGATCTCATTGGCTCCCGCGGGTTGTTGGATGCGCGGGAGCCAATGGGATGAGGTACAGGAGCTCGGCGGTGAGTCGAGGAACGTTGGCGCCGCGTGGCTTCGGTCTTTTCGGGGCCGGAGCTGGGCGGAGAGGTCGTTGCGCGTGGTGAGTGCTTCTGAGATTAACTGGGGGGGTAGGCCTGGGCGGGCGGCCCTGAGGTGCGGCGGTGGTGGTTGTGGCGAGTGCGCTAAGTGGGGGGGTGCTGTAGCCGACAGTAACTCAGAGGAATAAGGACAGACATTTTAACACAGTGGGGGAGCGGAGACTTTATTTATTTTTTTATTTATTTAGCTGTATTTATATTCCGCTTTTCACCGGGTCAAAGCGGTCAATTGGGGGATACATTTAACACGAGGGGATATGACACACATACATTAATACTTACAGGGAACATGGGCAATGGAGGGTTAAGTGGCTTGCCCAAGACCACAAGGAGTGCCTATAGGACTAGAAATCCCAGTCCCTCCGGCCTGAGATTGCTGTCCCCAGGTGGGACTTGAACCCCCGGCCCTCCGGCCTGAAGTACCTTGTCCTAACGACTAGACCACTCCTCCCTCCTACTTGCCTTTGGATCCTGCGAGCGCGGCATAAGAGCTGCAGAGCAGATTAAAAAAAAAAAAAGAGGCGGTGCAGCATAGCGCAGAGGGGGGGGGGGCAGCACTAACATTCGGTGCAAGTAGGCACATGTGGGGATAGTGGCAGTAGGGAGATCTGCGGGATGCATGCTCAGCAAGGGAGGGGGGCCCTGGAAAAAGGGCAGGTAGGGGGAAGGGGCCTCAGTGGGAGGCAGGAATGGGGATGCAGACAACAGCCGCGCAGGGCCCTGGACGAGGAGGCGGGGGTAGCGTGCAGCGGTGCAATCGGGAGAGTGGAGTGCCTGCACGGGGTAAAAAAGGGAGAAAGGGGGGCGGGGGGGCTGCTGGGCGTAATCATGTGGGGGAAGCAGGTATCAGCCGGGAAGGGGGTCGAGAGGTAGAGCGGAGCGGTGTGCCAGGTGTGGGGCATGGTGAAGGGGCTGTGAGGGGGGTAGAGGGACTCGGGGGGGAAGAGGAAGCAGGGGGGCGGTGGGCAGTAATGGGCTGGGGGGGATGGTGCGGGGAGAGGGGAACAGGGCTGGCGAGGGGCCGGTTCCACTGGAGGGGGAGGGGCAAGTGCCATGCGGGAGAGGGGGTGGGGAATGGGGGGGCACGGGGATTGGGGAGTGGGCCGGGAGTGTTGGGGGGTGGGTATTCATCGGCGTGGGAGCACTGGCAGGGGGGGGGGACAGGGTACCTCGCAGGCAAATTGGGTGGGGGCATGGCAGCCGCCTTGGGCGTAGGCTGGTGCTGCGTCGCCTTTTGCTTTTTTCTCTCCGCAGGCTCCGCCAGGATGGCAATACACGGGGAGTCCATGGTTGGCGGGGGCGGCGCAGCAGCAAGGTGCAGCGGGGACTGGAACAGGAAGTCCCGCCGTTGGTAGTGTGCGGAGCGGATCGGAAGTAGTAGCCCAAGCGGGGATCAGCACGCCTACAGAGGGGACGAGGGGTGCGGCAGCTGAGTTGGTTGATAATACTGTGGCTGGTACGTGGGGTGACATGGCGGGAGCGGAGGAAGTGGGCAGGAAGGCAAGGAAGAAACGGAGACATTCGTGTTATAGAAGGCGGAGGTCGGGGTCCTCGTCCTCATCATCTTCGACCTCGACGTTGCGTTCATCCTCACCGACGGGCAGCAGGTCGAAGAGCAGGGGGCGCAGGGGGGTGTCGAGTATGGGGGGGGCTACGCCTATGGTAGTGGCCTTTTCGGAATTTTGGGAAGGCGTGCCTAAGAAGTTGCGTCGCAAAATTCAGAAGAGGCAGTATATTGATATCTTCCGGTTGCTTGACTGTCGCAAACGGACGGGGGACAGTAGACGGAAGAGAAAAGAGGACGAGAAGGTGGGGAGAGTTTGGCGAGTGGCGCGGAACGTGGTGAATTGGACGCGGGCCTTTTTGCGACTCGCTAGCGTTTGGGGTCAAGAGCATCCTGAGCAATAGGGGATGTTGCTGGCCTATGCTGACTTTATTCTCGAGGCATCGCAGGCTCATGATAGTTGGGCGTGGCTCAACTATGACGAGAAGTTCCAGGACAAAATGGAAGAGAACCTGTTGTTATCATGGGGAATGCAGGATATAAATTTATGGCTGACGCAGATGGCAGTCAGACCGGGTGGTGCGGGGGGAAGCGCACCCAAGCCGGGGGTGGCTGGTTCCTCTGGGGTGGGGTGGCCCTTTCAGGTGGGCGTGCCCCAGGTGGGGTCGAGGGTGGCGAGTGCAGGAGGTACAGGGGATGTCTGTTGGCAATACAACAAGTCTTCCTGTCCCTTCCCGGATCGCAAGTTCCGACATGCCTGTTCGATTTGCAACGGACACCACTCTGCCATCAGATGTGTCAAAAAAGGGGCAGGGGGGGGGTCACTGCGCCTTCTACCAAGCAGTAGCAAAGAGTGGGGTGTCGTGCCGACCCCGATACGGCTGGCAGCTTTGCGACCGTGGTTGCACAGGTACCCAAGAAGGAAGGCGAGCTTGGTGTTAGAGGAGGACTTTCAAAACAGCTTTACAATCCCGATAGTGGGGAAGTTGGTTGTGGCTAAGGCCAGGAATTTGCCTTCAGTGAAAAGGTTTGCGTCACTTTTACGGGAGAAATTAGCGAGCGAGATTCAGTTGGGGAGGATTGCGGGCCCCTTTGCAGAACCGCCTTTCGAGAGATTTGTGGTTTCCCCTTTAGGCATAATACCGAAGAAAGAGCCGGGGAAGTACCGGTTGATACATAATTTATCCTTCCCGGTGGGTTCTTCGGTTAATGACCACATCCCAAAGGAATTGTGCTTGGTTTGGTATGCATCGTTTGATGAGGCGGTGGGTCTTGTGCGGAGATGCGGGTCTAGTTGCTTAATGGCGAAGGCTGACATTGAGTCAGCGTTTCGTTTGCTGCCGGTGCATCCGTCTGCGTTTCATTTGTTGGGCTTTTGTTTTGAAGGTAACAGTTATTTTGATAGGTGCTTGCCAATGGGATGTGCTATCTCCTGTGCCTATTTCAAGCAATTTAGTTCCTTTCTGCATTGGGTGTTTGTTCAACGGACGGGCTGCGTCAATGTCGTGCATTACTTAGATGATTTCTTCTTTGTGGGGGAGGCACAATCGGGGAGGTGCAGTGACTTGCTTGCGGCGTTTGAGCAATTGACACAAGAGTGGGGGGTACCGTTGGCAGCAGGAAAGACGGCGGGCCCAGCGACGAAAGTTAAGTTTTTGGGGGAGGAGCTTGATTCGATGGCGAAGGTCGCGCGGTTGCCCGATGATAAGGTAGAGAAACTCAGAGTGCTCCTCGCTAATGTGTTGGTCTCTAAAAAGATGACCTTGCGAGAGATGCAAGCGGTGATCGGTTCGTTGAATTTCGCATGCAGGGTGATTCCCATGGGACGGGTATTTCTGAGACGGCTCTCGGCGGCGACGAGGGGGGTTACCAGACCGCATCACCTAATCAGGGTGTCGCAGTCCATCCGGGCAGATTTGCAGGTATGGGATGAGTTTTTGCGGCAGTTTAATGGTACCACGGTGCTGCAGGAAGGGGAGGTGTCCAGCTGGGAGCTGCAGTTGCATACGGATGCAGCGGGGGGGGGTCGGATTGGGGGTCTACTTTGCGGGATCGTGGTGCATGGCGGCGTGGCCTCAGACTTGGAGGGAGGCGGGCCTGACCAGCAATATAACCTTTCTGGAGTTGTTCCCGTTATTAGTAGTCCTGGCGGTGTGGCCGGCCAGATTGCGGAACCGTAAGGTGGTATGGTGGTGCGATCAACCGTTATGCTCCGCATTGTAAGCCAGTGGCCGAGCTGATGCGGCACGTGGTGTTGGAATGTTTGAGGTTGAATGTGGTAGTACGGGCCTGGCACATTCCGGGGTGTACTAACAATATTGCTGATGCTCTTTCCCGTTTTAAGTGGGAGTTGTTCCGGACCTTGGCGCCGGAGGCAGAAGAGGAGGGGGCGTCGGCCCCCGAGCACTTATGGAGGATTGGCCTCGGGAGCTGATGGAACTGCTGCGGAGGTCGGTGGCAGCGTCGACATGGGAGGCGTATCAGCGGGGCTGCAGCAATGTGGAGGCCTACCTCGCGGAGCAGGGTTGGCGGCAGGGCCCTGTGCCGGATCAGCTGATTGGTCAGTATATTCTGGCGGCGAAAGCTGCGGGGGTGTCACGGGCTACTGTACGCAGTCACTTGGTGGGATTTTCCTTTTTTGCAAAAACAGTGGGATGGGGTGCACCGGGGGGGGGGGGGGTTGGCGCGCAGGCTAATGCTGGGTTGGGAGCGGTCTTTTCCGTCACCAGGGGACAGGCGGAGGCCTATAACGCATGAATTGTTGAGGCGGTTGTGTGGGGTGTTTGCTGCTGGTGGTATCATCCGCGTTTGAGGGTATGCTGTTTCAGACGGTGTTCTCGGTTGCGTTTTTCGGGGCATTTCGGGTTGGGGAATTGGTTGCGGAGTCGGGTCGGGTACTGGGGGGTAAAGAATTGCAAGTCCACCATGTGCGGTGGGTGGGGGGGGGGTTAGGTTGTATTTGGCGCATTCCAAGACAGATCAAAGTGGGAGAGGTACGTGGGTAGAGTTACGTAAGGTGGAAGGGGCCTTGTGGTGCCCGGTGGCATTGTTGCGAAAGTACCTGCAGGTGTGGCCTAGGGGCGCGGGCAGTATGTTCGTACACATCGTCGGGAGGGTGCTGACGCGCTTCCAGTTTACAGCAGTGCCGCGGATGGCGTTGCAAAAACTGGGTGAAGACGCGACTCCGTTTGCGCCGCACTCCTTTCGGATCGGGGCGGCCACTAGTGCGGCAGCGGCCGGTCTGCGGGCGCTGGATAGTCAGAAGATTGGGAGATGGAAGTCGCAGGTTTTCCAACGTTACATTCGTTTATAGGGGCTGGGGGGTGCTAACGGTGCTGTCTTTTGTTTTGCAGAAGGGAATACAGGAGTGTGTCGCTGTTGGATGATTGGCCACTCCTATGTTTACTGGGCTGGTCGGCGAGCGGCAACACAACCTCTGGGGCCCAATATTGGACTGAACGCCTTTGGGGTGTCCGTCTCATGGCTGGGCGAGCGGGGACTTCGGTGGTTCCAGTTACTGCCTTTGCTTCGGCAACACTTGCGGATGGGAGGAGCACCGGATGTATTGGTAGTGCACCTTGGAGGCAATGACCTGGGGACTTGGACTTGCAGGCAGCTAATTTGAGCTGTGAGGAAGGACTTGGGGGTGGTGGGGGTAATGTTTCCTGGAGCTGTTATAGTTTGGTCCGATATCATTCCAAGGCCGGCCTGCAAAGGTCAGAGGCGGTGGTCGAGGGGGCTGACGAAGATCAATCGCCAAATCAGCAGATGGGTGGGGGAGCAGGGTGGATGCCAAGTATTGCACCCATGGGTGGATGTGGAGTGTGGGGGGTTGTACAGATCGGACGGAGTACATCTATCGCCAGTAGGCATGGATTTGCTCTTGAACGATTGGCAAGAGGCCTTGGAGGGTATCATGTCTGGGAGGAGGGCTGGTCGCAGCTTAGCCTTGGGGGGCGGCTCAGGGCAGTAGGGCCTGAGCTGGTGGCAGGATCACAGAGGTTTCCAGGGTCCGGAGCCGGATGCAAGCAGTAGGGCGGGGGTGGGGTACCCCCGACCCAGACATTCCCTCAGGTTTATGCTAATAATATGGCGAAGCCGGAATGAGGGAGGGATAAGAAAAGTAGCCGGACTTGGACTCGGCGGAAGTGGAAGTGGCATCACTTTGCTACTCACATTGCTGGTGAGGGCTCGCTCCGCTGGGGGAGGGGGGGATAAGTTGATTGTGTTTAATGAAGTTTTGGTATGTTAAAGGTTAATAAAACTGCGACCAGTTTAAATCCAAATAAGATGTGGTGTGTTTTGTAAAAGGCAGGGAGCCAGTTGGAGGGTGTGGGAAAAGGGGGGGGGGAGTGGGGGGCATCGAGGCGTTGGGTCCGCCTTACCCGGTTAAAGTAAAGCCGCGGCGCCATGTGCGTGCGGCCGTTAGTAACCTGGGGGGCGGCCGGCCTCGTGCGCCCCCGGGAGGTCAGCGTGGCATTGTGGGAGCAGGGCCAGTGGCGACCGGTGATCTTATTGGCTCCCACGGGTTGTTGGATGCGCGGGAGCCAATGGGATGAGGTACAGGAGCTCGGCGGTGAGTCGAGGAGCATTGGCGCCGCGTGGCTTCGGTCTTTTCGGGGCCGGAGCTCGGCGGAGAGGTCGTCCCGCCCGCCCACCCCTTGGATGGATGGTGGGGGGGTCGGGGATGAGGGTTGGGGGTGTTGCAGCTGGGGGGGGGGGTGTGGCGGGATCCCGGAGATTTCCGGGGTCCGGAGCCGGATACAAACAGTAGGGCGGGGGTGGGGTACCCCCGACCCGGACATTCCCTCAGGTTTTTGCTAATAATATGGCGAAGCCGGAATGAGGGAGGGATAAGAAAAGTAGCCGGACTTGGACTCGGTGGAAGCGGAAGCGGCATCACTTTGCTACTCACATGGCTGGTGAGAGCTCGCTCCGTGGGGGGAGGGGGGGATAAGTTGATTGTGTTTAATGAAGTTTTGGTATGTTAAAGGTTAATAAAGCTGCGACCAGTTTAAATCCAAATAAGATGTGGTGTGTTTTGTAAAAGGCAGGGAGCCGGTTGGAGGGTGTGGGAAAAGGGTGGGGGGTGGGGGGCATCGAGGCGTTGGGTCCGCCTTACCCGGTTAAATGAAATCGTATGTTCTGTCTTTTCTTCAATGAAGTGCAAACGATTGAAAAATCACTTTTTCTTTTCTTTTTTTTCTTCAGTGAAGTGCAAATAGGAAGTTACTTTTTCTTAACAATGAACAGAGCTAAAAGGCCACTAAACTCAAACCCAATAAAGGCCTCCGTTTTGCAAAAGCTTCAGAGGTTTTTTTCATTCAATCTATCTTTCTCACTTATGGAGCACTAACAACTTCCATTAATAGCGGCCTCGCACTTACATTCTCCTCCCCAAAACCTCCCCATTTGCAATCCTAATGCACCATGGACAGTTAATGCAAAAAGCTAGTAGCGCTATCATGGCCACACACTAGCTGTCAATGCATATCCAACATGTGCCTTTAACACATGTCAGATCCGTGCTGACAGCTAGTGCCTTTTAGTAAAAGGGCCCCTAAGATACAGTACATTAAACAATAAAAAGTAAGCATCCAATGAAACTACCCTTTGACTAGGTGACCAAATTGACAAAAATACAAAGCCCTGATATTCTAAAGCACTTATATGAATAGGAGCACTTCCTATCCAGAAAAGTGCTACTTTCCAACTGAATCATGCTGCCATTTATCTCTCTTTCCTAAATACTTAAGCTACCTTCTGTTAATGAACATAAAAAAAGTATAAGCATGCTAGGCCTATATTTACTAACGCGTACCAACCATTAAGCACATAGTAAATAGACCCTACTGAGAATAATGGGGCTTGTGCTATTTAATAGACATTAATTTGTGTTAAAGTGATTAACTGGTTAAAGCACATTAGTAAATAGAGTCCATAAATTGAATGTGATCTCAAAGAGGTAATCAATACAGAGTCTGTCTGTAATAAAGGCTTATCACTTTGCTCTCTGTATATCCAATCACCACCATTGCTGCTATGTTTTGTACCACTTGCAAACATTGAATAACTTTGCTGGTAAGCCCAGACATAAAGGCAAATATTGCATAGTACATGGAGATTGGAACTGAGATGTTATGGTCAGGACGGACACAATTCTGGCAGTATTTTAGAAAAGGCTCAGCCAAATGTGGAATCTTTTAAAATTGCCAGCCCAAGGGTTTCTGCTACCCCAGGCAGAAACTTTTGCCTCTCCGCCCCTTGCTGCCATCAATTCCATCTTGGGGGGGAGAGGCAGGCAGCGGCAGTATTTTAAGCCACCACTTTGTTGCCCACGGCAGGACATATGCTTCAGCACACATGGCCTGCTGCTTCTGACCCCCCTCTGACAGTAAGTTGCATCAGAGGGGAATCAGAAGCAGCAGGTCATGTGTTCAGAAGCACATGGCCTCCTGCAGGCAACAAAGCGGTGGCACAAAGCCGCCCACCCAGGTCGGCGACCCCAGGTAGCTTACTAGCTCGCCTAGTGGACAGGCCAGCCCTGAGGACATGCAGGAGTGCATGTTTCTTTGACAGCATGCAGAGCAGGAGTAACCTTTTTACAAATCTACATGTGAGAAAAGTCATTGGAGGCAATTCAGCAAATTGTATGTGTAAGTGCGGCATGTACATGAGTAAGTAGGGCTTAATTACTGGAGAAACAGCATGGAACGCAGTTCCAGCACTTCTTTTCAGATTCTGGGCAGCATGCAGGGAAGAGGAGAGGAGAGGTGAGCCTGGAGCAGAGCAGATAATGCTTACTCTGTTCCCTAATTCAGCCCCTCTTTTCCTGTTGCTCCTGTCCCTGGCCCATCCACTTCCTTCCCCTAGCTCCACAGTTCCACTTCCTTTTAATCTATAAATTAAACCCTGTTCATAAATTGGTATTTTACAAACCTAGAAACACAAAAATGATGACAGAAAAAGACCACATAGCCTATCTAGTCTGTCCTTCCATATCAACAACTACAACAGTCCCCTTTTTTCCTTTAGAGATCCTCTGTGTTTGTCCCATGCTTTTTTGAATTCAGATACTGTCCTCATCTCTACCACCTCCACTGGGAGACTATTCCACGGATCCACCACTCTTTCTGTAAAGAAATATTTCCGCATATCACTCCTGAATCTATCCCCTTTCACCCTCATCCCATGCCCCCTCGTAGCAATAGAAACAGAGGAAAAAAAACCCCTATATGTTTAAATGCCACTAATTAAGTACAGAGGCCACTATCGTTTACTCATTTCAATCTGGAGGAAATAAACAATGGAGGATTAAATAATATAATCCCCTTAATTACTTCCTGCTGTAAAAGGCTCATTAAAACAAGCACTTATTAAAAACATGTGTGCCAAGAGCAGCTGTAAATCCCAATTTGGACAATTTTGGTTGTACACGTCCATTCCCTATTTGAAATGGGGAATACATGTGTGGATTTTTGATCAGCCCAGGCCTTACTCCCAGGATGCTCCCAATACACCGTCTTGCAGTTTCTTTGTATTATGGACATTAATGTGTACTACTACTTCTACTACTCTAGCATTTGTAAAGCGCTACCAGTCGTACGCAGCGCTGAACAGACATGTAAGAGACAGTCCCTGCCCATTAGAGCTTACAATCTAGTCAAGACAAAACACAGAAGGTGTAAATGTAACCCTTTATAAAATCTCCATTTAGATGTGGATGCCATTTTCACATGTAAGTGCCAGATTTTACACATGGAAATTGTGAATAAAGCTTATAAAATAATCCAATAACACAGGTACACTAAAAAAATTTTTTTTTAAACTGCCTCTAATGTTTCGATTGATTTTTACGTTTTTTGGTGCGCTGAATCCAAATCTGGTAACCAATTTGCTCCATCACGTACAGATTTTTTGCTACATTGGGTTAGCAGTTTGAGGTGAACATTTCAGATTGAGTGCGATCGAGATAAATGTTTCTTGGATGAATTCTTTATACTAATTGTTTAGTAGTTATTCAAATAAGAATAAAGAAAATTGTAACAAGGCAGCACATAAGAATAGAGTAATGTCAACAAAACACACTGTGATGGTAGCAAAATTGTCTGCACTTAAAACAGCCACATACATGTGCACAAACATTGAGCATATAAGAGAGAGGTTAGACACATCGTTGCTTCTGTTAATCCCAGCACAGCACCTAATGACCCCTGCCCAGCCAGCTGGATCAAAGAGCTTCGTCATGACATAAGCAACATCCTGGCCAAAATTCTGAACCAGTCCTTCACCACAAGATCATTCCCGCAGAGCCTCAAAAACACCTCTATCAAACCATTACTAAAAAATAGCAAACTAGATCCAGCCAAAGTAGAATCCTTCAGACCAATATCGAGCATCCCCCACCTTGCCAAGATCATTGAGAAAGCCGCCCAACAACAAATCCAGCAACATATCGACACCGAAGCACCATTGGATCCAGCCCAACACGGATTCAGAGTAGCACACGGAGTAGACACTGTCCTCACAACCCTGTTTAACGATCTGATCACAGGAATCAACAACATACAACAAGGCTTTGTCCTTATTTTCCTGGACATATCTGCTGCCTTCGACTCAGTGATTCATGACATACTTCTACAACGCCTGAAAGAAAAGGGGATCCAAAATACAGCTCTAAAATGGTGTGAATCCTACCTATCCAATAGATGGCAGCAAGTCAAGGCTGGCCACTCATCCTCCGAACCATTTCTACAAACACAGGGAGTTCCCCAAGGATCGTCCTTATCTTCATTGATGTTTAACATT
This sequence comes from Ichthyophis bannanicus, assembly GCA_033557465.1. Classification (NCBI taxonomy): domain Eukaryota; kingdom Metazoa; phylum Chordata; class Amphibia; order Gymnophiona; family Ichthyophiidae; genus Ichthyophis; species Ichthyophis bannanicus. Next base: position 726,232,362 of record CM066036.1, on the reverse strand, counting down.
TATATGCAGCCGATATGCGACTTAATTCGATTCTTCAACGTAAAATGCCTTGCATACGCTGATGACATCCTCCTTTACATGCCATTCTTGATAGACCAACCAGTGCTCTCCCCAATAATTAATTGCTTCGAAGCAGTAACAGATTGGCTATTATCCCAGAATTTACGGATCAATCACAGCAAAACGGATGTCCTATTTGTCACGAGGAACCTCAAATTCACACCCCCTTCATCTCTACGAGTCAACAATGTAGAGTTGAAATCCAAATCCACAATTCGTTACCTCGGCATCACCCTGGACCAGCACCTGAACATGACAACGCATATAAAAAACATCACAAAGGCAATATACCATAAGATCAGAACTCTACGTCACCTCCGACACTTACTGGACTTCACAGACTACCGAACAACCTTTCAGGCTCTAGTCCTTCCACATGTTGATTTCGCGAATATTATTCTTCATGGCCTTCCACAGTCGACCTTAAACCCGCTCCGCTTAGCCTTGAATGCAGCCGCAAGAGTCCTCTCCGGATCATCAAGATCCGACCACATAACACCCATCATGAAGGATTTACATTGGCTACCTCTTCACGCCAGGATCCAATACAAATCACTGGTTCTTACCTTCAAAGCCCTAAATAACTACCCCCCTACGCCAATCAGCACGCTAATCCATGGCACCCTAGAAAATAGAAGCAGAAGATCTACTGCACGGAACACGTTAGCAGTCCCCAACCTAATGACTAAATGCACAAAAGCTACCTCCAACAGAGCCTTCTCCTTATTTGCCCCTTTAAACTGGAATGCACTCCCCCATGAAATCCGTGGAATAAAAAGCATCATTCTATTCAGAAAAGCTTTAAAACTCCACCTATTCACAAAATATTACTCAGAAACCTCCAGTGATAGAAGCACATCCAACAACCTGCAAACTTCCCCCATATACCTGCCGCCCCTGCACGTCATCTCCTCAGATAATGGTTAGCTTCACAAAACTAATGCAACACCCATTTACATTAAAGTATTGTACATAGTTTGAGTTAATATGTATTTAGTTCCCCTGGTTTCCTTCCCATGTTCAATTTCCTGTTCTTTGTAAACTCAATGTTGTTTGTATACATTGTAGTATGCTTGTTTGATGTACACCGTGCTGATTTTAATAGCGCGGTATAGAAGCAAATGTTAAATAAATAAATAAATAAATAAAGCAAAGAAATGTGCAAAAAATGTTGTACAGGTATGTATGTAAGAATAGAAAACGCAAACCGCACCATTGCAATACATGAAGACAAACACCCGATGGTGTGAAAATAAAATTCTAATAAATGAGATCCGACACTGTGGTAATAACTAGCAAATTTTTATTTCAAAGTTTAGTAAAAACACGATATTTGTCAACACAGTTTAGATTTTAAAGTCATTCTTGGGTCAATCAATCTCCTGGTGGGCCCGTTTCTTCTTCCCCCGAATGCTTCTCTTGGTGCGCTGCTTGGCGTATTTTTCATCTGGGGTTTCCCGCAGCAGCAACCAGCAGAAATCAGCCATCATAGTGGTGTTCCATCTTCCTTGGTACCTTCTCTCTGCGTCCTTGATGTCCTGGTGAAACCTTTCACCTTGTTCTTCACTGTACGCCCCCAAGTTTTCGGGAAAGTAGTTCACATGGGAGTGCAAGAAATGGACTTTCAGGCTCATGTTACAGCCTTGTTCTTTGAAGGCATTGAGCATCCTGGCAACAATATCCTTATAGTTCTCATCCCGCCTGTTCCCCAAGAATTTGAGAACAACATCCTTGAAGGAATCCCAGGCTTCTTTTTCCTTCTCAGACATCGTTTCAGCGAATGCTCCATCTGAAATGAGTTTCCTTATATCAGGGCCAACAAACACTCCTTCCTTTAGCTTTGCTTCAGAAAGTCGGGGGAACTTTGAGCAAAGGTACCGAAAGCACTCACCATCTTTTGGAAGGGACTTGATGAATTGCTTAATGAGACCCAACTTAATGTGGAGAGGTGGTAATAGAATTTTATCACGAGGTACCAAGCTCTCATGAAGAACATTTTTCTCACCGGGTCTCAAATACTCCCGAATTGGCCAGTCTTTTTTCCCCCAGTGTAGGTCGCGGGCCCGGCTATCCCACAAGAAAAGGAAGCAGGGATATTTAGTGAAACCGGATTGCTGCCCTAATAGCATGGATAGAATTTTAAAGTCTCCACAAATCATCCACTTATGCTCATCATAACGAATCTTCTGAAGAATCAGGGCCAAATTCTCGTATTTTTCTTGGAGAATAACAGAGTGAGCAATAGGAACTGAAGCAAATGTGTTGCCATTATGAAGAAGAACACCTTTTATGCTGTCTTTTGACGAATCAATGAACAGCCGCCATTCAGCAGGATCATACTTGAGTTTAAACTTTTCCATCACTCCGTATATATCGTTGCAAAATACCAAATCTTCCTCTTTGCTGAAATACTTCAAAAATTGTGTCTCGCGGTTGCGGTACCAATAAAAAGTTGTTCCTGGTGACAATAGATTTTTCTGTTTAAGCCGAGAACCTAGCAGTTGGGCAACATCTTTTGGGAGTCCTAAATCCCGGACTAAATCATTCAATTCAGCTTGAGAGAAAAGTTCAGGTTTCGGATCTGGTTCAGTTTCAAACTCGGAAGTACTGGACTCATCGGGAAAAGCCATCTGATGAGTCTCATCATGATCAGAACCATCCACACAAATATGATCCAAAGATTTTGGTGGTTCAGGCACAGGTACTTCGTTGCTATGAGGCATAGGCCTAATTGCTGAGGGAAGGTTGGGGTAACTTATTACGTTCTTATTTTTTAAGTTGTATCCCTTCACAATGCAAGAGCAAAAATAGCAGTCACTGCTGTGGTCTCTTTGTTCACGCCACATCATAGGTATTCCGAAACGAAATGCTTGTTTTTTACCTGTCATCCATAAGCGTAGATCTTCCTCACATGTTTTGCACACTTTGTGAGGAGCCCACGGTTTGTCTTGATCGCCTAACTTCAAACCGAAATAGGCAAAATATACTTTTTTAATAAATGCAGAAATGTTCCTCTGCCGCTTTTTCACGGTATATTCCCCACAAATAAAACAAAAACTGTCCGGAGAGTTGACGCAACCTCTGGCTCTGTGAGCCATCACAAATACACAGCACTGCAAACTACAACTGTAGTGAACCACTTCGGAATAAAGATGGATTACGACTGAGCAAACAAAAGGTAATAATGAACTTGCAAGAAACTGAAATTTGACAGGAACGTTCATGTCGCAACCACCGTGTTTGAGCGAGCGAACGAGGCGAGGCGAACTGGAAAGAACATGCGCCAGCGCGAGTACTGGATTTAGCCCCCCGCCTCCCAATTGTCCTGTTAATGTATAAAATGAATACAAAACACTCTAAAATATCATGAGGGAGTGTTTCTGGTTAGTTAACCATTACAACCTCTATTTTGGGCCAAGAAAATAAACTGCAGTCGGCTAAAAAGAAATTATGTGAACATTCCTTATATGGGTAAGAAATCTAATTTTGCAAGAAAACGTGACGTGATGGAACATTTTGGCTATTTTTCCTGGATTCAGCAACCCAAAATCTATAGGAATCAGTTGCAAAACTGGAGGCAGTTTTTTGGTAGTGTACCTGTGTAATCTGACAAGTTTACTTTTGAATTAGTTCAACGTAAAGGACTCAAAGGAAGCTGTAGCATAAAATGGAGGAATGAGGAATTCAGAAAGTAAAACAAAAAAGTTTTATTTGAATTTTTTAGAAGTCTTTTGTAATGTTAGGATGCAGGGTCCTCCAAGTAGGTCTAGGGAAATTTTTCATATCGTTCTGGGGTTTGCTTAAGGAAAGATCATAGATTTTCAGGCAGATGCTGTTAGATTCCTAAACTTTACCAAATTGTTTTCTTTGACAAGATTAATTGGTTGTGTAAATGTGTATGGGCTAGTGATTCATGTACTAGCATATTCAAGAGTATTCTTGGTATGTTGGAAGAATTGTCATACCATTTCAATGAGGGAGGTTTGATGCATAGCAAGATACAATGAGTCATCCAAATGAATTTTGGACTCCTGCTCAACTACCTTAATACAAGAAAGTTTGGCTACTGTAGATTCATCTTCTATGTTATCATGGTGGCATGGTTGAATCAAGGGTCACTATCAGTTAGTTTATATGCGTCTCCACACATCTTATCCTGAGAAACCAACTTTAGACTGTGAGGTTCCTAGTAGTTATTGCTATATTTCTAGTCATCTTTTGTGAAGAAGAAAATGGAACTGGTCATCCTAGAACAAATACAGGCCGTTCTGAAGAAAATGACTGTCTAGACCTATAGCAATATGACATTTATAAAGATCACGGCACAGAGACTCTTCTATTATTACTGTTCAATATATCTAGTCAAAGCTTTTCTGACGGTAAAGCCTTAGTTGTAGAATTATTTTTGTATATATGCAGCATTTGATGCAACTTATCATTCAATTTTGATACAGAAATTGCAAAAATTGGATCTGGCCTCAAAGGTGTTTATATATTTGCTACTCTTATATGATATCTTTAAGACCTGTTCTGTTCACTACCATCTGTATGAAGATGATGTTAAGGTTTGTATTCTATTTTTTCCAGCTAAAGACATTTCATTTTTATCAGTCTACAGTCACTAGCTTGATGTCAAAATGGCTGATTTACAACAGGCTGGTATTAAATTCTGGAAAAATGTAGGCTCTGTTTGCGTATCTGAAAAACAGAAGACTCTGTGTAGACCACAGTTCTATGAACTGTGATTACGCATAGACCGTAAACATTGCTTGATGTATCAGACTTTTGCTTTGCGCTAAAGGCATTGATCGCTCCAATATTGGATTCTTGTAATTCATTTCATGTTGGTCTTCCAATTATTGTGTTACAAGAAATGCAATTGGCTCAAAGTACTTCAATACAGCTTATGACTGGATTACAAGAGAACACATTATGCCCCATTTTTGCACTGGCTACCAGTTAGTATATGCAGTTAAACATGCTACTGAATACCTTTAAAGCTGTATATTTCATGTCACCATCTTATTTACAGGTAAAAAAGTTCTCTTATGAGCCAGGGTATGCTTTATGGTCAACATGTTCTTTCAGTTGTGCCAAACAGTATAGCTGCCATTCATTCTTTACCTAGGGTCAGGGTTTTTTCAGTTATTGCTCTGCTATTATGAAATGTCTTGCCAAGCGAATTTTGACTGGAGATTGATCCTTTAACTTTTCAAAAGATGATCAAAGGCATTCTTTTATAGAAGTGTTTACAGAGGGAGTTTAAAATAGTTTTTAAGAACATAAGAAATGCCATACTGGGTCAGACAAATGTCCGTCAAGCCCAGTAACCTGTTTTCAACCGTGGCCAATCCAGGTCACAAGTACCTGGCAGTTTCTCAAAAAGGCACACAGGTTCCACAGTGCTTTTATTGGTACAAGCAGTGGATTTCCCAGGTCCTCTTTAATAATGGTTTATGGACCTTTCCTCCAGGAACTCATCCAAACCTTTTTTAAACCCAGTTACACTAATACTAACGAGCCTTATCAAAGGCGGCACCAACAATCTGGAATGCCCTCCCCGACGAACTGCGTTCAACAACAGACCTTAAGGAGTTCAGGAAACTACTGAAGACAACCCTCTTCATAGAACACTACGGTGACATTACTTAAACCATGCAACAGACACCTCAATTCCCCCCACGTCACTATAATTGTAATTAAGCAAGGAACTGATACCCATAGCATTTTAAATAGCGCATGCTGTAAATAGCACCACAAGAATCAATGTCCAGACACACTCTCACGCATACACTACTCACTGCATGTGCACACTATACACTGTATCGTATTGATTGCTTGCTGTTCAGAACGCCTTAATTGCAGGATAAGGAGGTATAGAAATACGTTTAAATAAATAAATAAAATTAATAAAATACATCCTCCGGTAATGAATTTGAGTTTGATTATGTGTTGAGTGAAAAAATATTTTCTCTTATTAGTCTTAAATGGGTTACACTGTAGCTTCATTGTATGTCCCCTTGTCTTTCTTGCATGTCCCCTAGTCAATCGATATATGTTTACCGTTCCACTCCATTCATTAATGTATAGACCTCTATCATATCTCCCCTCAGCTGTCTCTTTTCCAGCTTGCAGAGCCCAAAATTTTTTTAAGCCTCTCCTCATAGGTATATCCTTCCATCGCCTTTACCATTTTGGTGGCTCTTATCAGTACCATTTCTAATTCCGCTATATCCTTTTTAAGATACGGTGACCAGAACTGCACACAATATTCAAAGTGCAGTCGCACGATGTAACAATACAGAGGCATTATAACATCCTTGGTCTTATTCTCCATTCCTTTCCTTATGATTCCAAGCACTGGGTGGAGGGTTTCAAAGTGCTATCCATGGGTAGTGGTTCTTAATGTGGTCCTTCATGGGTAGTGGTTCCTAATGTGAAATTCTGCATCATGTAACCATAGTTTGGGTTCTTCTTTCCTAGGTACATAACTTTGCACTTGTCCACATTAAATTTCATCTGCCATTTGAACATCCAGTCTTCCAATTTATAAAGGCCCTCTTGCAATTTTTTACAATCCTCATGGGTTGTAACAACTTTGAATAATTTTGTGTCATCTACAAATTTGATTACCTCACTTGTTATTCCCATTTCCAGGTCATTTAAGAATACGTTTAAAAGCAGCAGGCCCAGCACAGATCCATGGAGTACCCCACTATTCCTTTTTCTCCAATTGGGAAAATTGGCCATTTAGCCCTACCCTCTGCTTTTTGTCTTTTAACCAGTACCTGATCTACAATAGTACACTGCCTCCTATCCCATGACTTTTTAATTTCGCCAATAATCTCTCATGAGGGACCTTGTCAAACACTTTCTGAAAATCCAGATACACTTTATCGACTGGCTCACCTTTCCCTATCTTTTTATTCACACCTTCAAAAAATATAACAGATTAGACAAGACCTTCTTTGGCTAAATTCACATTGACTTTCTCCCATTAAACTATGAGTATCTATATGTTCAGGAATTTTGTTCTTTATAATGGTTTCTTCCATTTTGCCCAGTATTGTCGTCAGGCTCACCGATCTGTAGTTTCCTGGATCAGCCCTGAAACCCTTTTTAAAAATTGGCATTACGTTGGACATTTGCCAATCTTCAGGTATTAGAGTTGATTTTAATGACAGATCACAGATTACTAATAGTGGGTCTATAATCTCATATTTCAGTTTTTTCAATACCCTTGGATGTATCCCATCCAGTCCAGGTGATTTGCTACTTGTTAGTTTATCAAATAGTTGTAATACATCTTCCCAGTTTATCGATATTTCTTTCAATTCTTCTGATGCATTACCTTTAAATACTATTTCAGTTATGGGTAACTTCCCAATATCTTCTTTATTAAAGGCCAAAGGAAAGAATTCATTCAGTCTCTGTGCTCTGACCTTGTCCCCTCTTAGTGCCCCTTTTACCCCTCTATCATCTAATGGTCCAACTGACTCTCTCACAGGTTTTTTGTTACAGATGTAGTTGAAAAAGTTTTTATTATGCATTTTTCTTTTACAGCAAGCTTTTTTTCAAATTCTCACTTTGCCTGCCTTATCAATGCCTTGCATCTAACTTGCTAATGCTTATGTTGTTTCTAGTTTTCGTCATTTGACTCCTTTCTCCATTTTCTGAAAGATGTTTTTTTTGTTACAACAGACTCTCTGACCTCACCTTTGAAACATGATGGCAGTTTTTGGACTGCCTTCCAATTTTCTTAAAGCGTGGAACACAGCTGGTCTGGGTTTCCAAGATAATATTTTAAACACCCATGCTTGATGTAAATATTTAACTTTTGCAGCTGCTCCTTTTAGTTTTTTCTTAATTATTTTCTTCATTTTATCATAGTCTCCCTTTTGAAAGTTAAAAGTTAGTACAGTTGATTTCCTTGCCGTTAAATCAAACACGATCATGCTATGATCACTATTGCCAAGTGGCCCAATACCCTTATCTCTTGAACCAGATCTTGAGTTCCACTAAGGACTAGGTCCAAAGTGACTTCCCCTCTTGTCAGTTCTCCTTGGAGATTTATTATTTCATACAGTATCATATAGTCTCATTTATGGTCTTTTTTTAACCCTGTATTGTTTTACTGGAGTGGAGGAGTAGCCTAGTGGTTAGAACACTGGCTTGGTAACCAAGCAACCAGGGTTCAATTCCCACTAGCACTCCTTGTGGCCTTGGGCAAGTCACTTAACCCTCTACTGCCTCGGAAGAAAGGTCTAGCAATCTACTTCCGGTGACACTGCCAAGAAAACCCAGGAGTTTTTGGGTCGCCAGGAGTCAGGACTGACTCAAAGGCACACATTGCATTTGCATTGTTTTACTATATCCATTGTTTTTGTATTCTCCTTAGAAAGTCAAATGAACAGATTAAAAATGCTTTTGAATAACTAAATAAATATGTCTAAGGGAGCGAACACATTATGGAACTCAAATCAAATGCAGGGTAATTTTATCAAACATTTTCATCTGTAAAATGCTATTTTTATGCACATGAAAGTTATCGAATAAAATTAGGTCATGCCTAAAAGTATGCAAGGTGCAAGCCCCATTTAGAACCTCTTCTGCATTATACCTACAAACCCCCCGATTCAGACACCCCCATCCTTGAATCAGACCTCCACCCCCTATTCCCCATCTTGGAACCTACCAGGAATTTCTCTGGTGTTTAGCAGAGGGCAGGAGTGATCTCCAGTTTATCCTGAGCTATTGGATAGCCAGGTTCAAAATGGCACCTCTGGACGCCTAAGAGTAGTCTCAAGGTAGTACAACTAGGGGTCAATCTTCAATATAAGGGGCATGCATGGGCAGTTAAAGTGTAACTTTGTGCATGCTAACTCTTAAGCCATTGCATCAGCTGTTAGCATGACCACATTATCTGCCATAGCAGCTATTGTGCACTAATTCAAGTGTTAACTATTTAATGTGCTTTAGTAAAAAGCCCCCATAGTTAATCCATGAACAAGTTACCAAGAGACATGATAACATCATAGTCACTAGAGGTATTTAAGCATATTCCAGAACAATATTGATTGAATGGCTCCTATATTCAGTGTAAATTATCCATAACTTACTGCCAGATCAAATGTAGAGACTAATGTATTAAGGTATGTTAGCACTTTCACAAGAATTAATGATGTTAGAATGTACAATCTAGTTCATACATAAAAATAGAATTTTTAGAGGCCTATTAGTAAGCCGCATTAGCAGTTAATGTGGAAATTAATGCAGGTTTTGCCCTTATATGCGATCTTGACTCATAGCGGTGAGCTGGCATTATTTTTCCAGTAATAATGCAGCTTGCAAAGTTCAATACAAGCTGTGTTACTGCATTTCTATATTAATGAAGTGTTTTGCATGCATCTGCATGCTTTGTATCTCATTATTATGAAATGCTCATTGTAGTAAACTAATATATATTACGGTAAAATAAAGCACAATTTTGCCATTTAACATGCATTAAGAATAAAAATTGTACATTATTCCTTTAATGTTCATTAATAACCACCACTCCAAACATATTATCTAGGACACATAATTAAAGTTTTGCTAGAAAGGACTGGTTTAAAGAAAGGTAAAATAAAATCCTCAATATTGCAGTTATTTGGTATGAAGAATGTATTTTTCAATGGAATCAAATCTGAATCTTATGAAAAACATCATATAGTTTTGGCCACTATAAACAAATTGCAAAAGGAAAGAAAATCTGCAAAAAAAAAAACAACAACAAAAAACAACTATAAATTATTTATTCTGTGCAAATCTTAGGAAGTATTGCCAAAGGCATAAATGTAATGCGAGGCACAATCATGTACAAAAACATTATTGACGGTATTTTAGAAGCCCTGTTTGTGAGTTAGATGTCTAAAAATGGGCACTTGGACATGCAAAGCTTGGAGACATCCCCGGAGTCATTTTGGAAGCTGGGTATAAAGACATTACAGGGCAGCTTCTCCAAATGGGTTTGTTTTGGGCATTCCATGACAGGGGAGATATGATACAGACCTTTAAATATTTAAAGGGTATTAATGAACAAACAAACCTTTTTTAAAGAAGGGGAAGCTGTAAAAATAGACGGCATAAAATGAAGCTGCAAGGAGGTCAACTTAAAAGCAAAGTCAGGATATAATTTTTCACTGAAAGGGTGGCGGATGCTTGGAATGCCCTCCCTTTGGAGGTGGTGGGGGGCAAACACAGTGACAGAATTCAAAATGGCAAGGGACAGACATAGTGGATCCCTTTTATAGCAACAGGATGAAATCAAAATAAACCCTTCTCTTATATATGAACAAATAGGCGTGACCTACACGGAGCGGTGGGTACACCCCTAAACAAAGGCATGGGGAGAGGTGACCTGCACGGAGTTGCAAGTGCACCTACTCTTGCTGCCTTTCTGGGCAGACTAGATGGACCATACTGGTCTTTATCTGCCATCATATACTATGTTAAAAGCTTTCTTATAATCAATCCCTGCTATACTGAGATTTCTGCTTTTCTTAACGCTGGCCACGATGGCCTTATTCAACATTAATAGGTCTTTGGTGCTATTTGATCGTCTCTTGTTGCTCTTTTGCTCTATCGCCATGAAGTTATTGGACTCGATATGATCGAATATTCTGTCTGCACTAATTGCAGTGTAAGAACATCCATGTAGCAAGGAGACATGGTGGAGGCAGGATCTGGATGGAGCAAGAGAGATGCATGTTGAGGTGCAATATGTCTGGCCTTGGTTGGTGAGATGTCCATGCCTATACCTGCTTCTGACCATGAATAAGGTGAAAAAAGTCTTCATTTTATGTATGTAACTCTTCCAGGGGGAGCTCATAATGTACTTATATCCCCAGTTATTATTTCCCACCGAAAGACACCTGAATGTAAATACAGACTCCAAACATATTATTGGCCCACTGCTGCACATCTGAAATGACAGACTGGTGGGACATGTGAGTCTCAAAGCATATTACCCCTACTGTCATGTCAAAGTACCCAGTTCTAAGGTCAAGCAATTTGGGGACATTCACATTTGTGAAATGTGCTATGCCCATACACATACCAGGCTCTGCAACCTGCACAGGGCCCGCCTCCCGAAAGAGTTACAGGGACCTTCATTTTTCGGTGAGGAGACGAAGTGATTTCAGAAAGCACTTATATGTACCTCTCTTCATTGCTGTCACTCCCCCCCCCCTACCGATTTTTTGAACTTTATGCTTGGGATGTTCCAGATTCTTACTAGACATGCCTTCTAAAATGCCATTTCACACATGCTTAAAAATGTTCGGCAGTGCTACTTAACGTTGGCCATTATTTAAATGTAGTTCTAAGGATGCAAATATTATAACAAGACACCCAGGTAGGAAAGGCATATAAAAACATGTAGTACCTACTGTATAAAGACAACACATATACCAATGTGCTTTTCTAATACAACCTACAAAAACGTTCTTGCAAAAAGTTACACATGCTCTGAGGCAGAAGTAACTTTAAGAAAATAAGATATTGCATACTAGGTCAAAGCGTTCATCAAGCCCAGTATCATGTTTTGAACAGTGTCCATTACAGGTATCAAGAACCTGACGGGTTCCCAAAGGTATGCACATTCCATGCTGCTTGTCCTGGGGGTAAGCAGTGGATTTTATGTTTATGTTTATGTTTATGTTTATTTATTTGCTTAATCGCTCTTCATTGGAAAGCAGAGCGGTTTACAATAAAATCAAAAATAATAAGGCACAAGGCCGGAAACTGAAAAGGAAATTACATTGTCAAAAGAGAAAGTGACAGAGACAGGAGTAGATAGGGCAAAAGGAGGGAGAGAGGGTAAGGCTAAGGGGGAGGCAGGTCAAAGGCAAGGGAGAACAAGTAGGTTTTAAGGGAGCGTTTAAATGTAAGGTAGTGGGGTTCAAGACGAAGAGGAGGGGGAAGGGAATTCCATAAGGCAGGGGCTACAAAGAAAAAGGCAGAGGAGCGCGTGGACTGAAGGTGAGCATGTGAGGGGGATGGTAAAGCAAGACGGTTAAGGTGAAATGAGCGGGGAGTGTGACGTGGAGTGTGGAAGTAGGGAAGGTCAGCCAGGTATTGCGGGGTAGAGGTGTGGAATGCTCTGTGGGCTAACGTGAGGAGCTTATACTGAATGCGGAAGGAGACGGGAAGCCAGTGCAGTTGTAGGAGGAGGGGAGTGACATGATCTCTGAAGGAGGAGTGAGTGGCTAGACAAGCGGCAGTGTTTTGGATGCGTTGTAGGCGAGAAAGCTGCAATTTGGAGATACCAGAGAAGATGGAATTGGAAAAATCAATGCGAGAAATAACCAGGGTGAGGAGCAGAGTGGTTAAAGCAGAGGGAGAGAGGAAGGGGCGAATAGCACGGATCTGACGAAGGTGAAAGAAGGAGAGTTTGGAGACGTGAGAGACGTGTGCGGAGAAAGAAAGGTCTGAGTCAAAAAGTACCCCGAGATAGCGAAAAGTGGTGACCAGTGGAACTGGTGCATTAGAGAAGGAAGGAGCCAGGGGCGGGGGTTCACGTCCATGAGAGAACCAGATGGCTATGGTTTTTGAAAGGTTAAGGTGCAGACAGTTTTGTGTCAACCAATGGGAGACAGCAGCTAAGCAGGCGTTCAGTGGAGTTAGATCGGGTGAGATGGGAGAGGTGTGGTGAAGGAGGAGAATGTCATCGGCGTAGTAGAAGGCTGTGATTCCAAACTGTTGGACAAGAAGCGTGAGGGGAGTGAGAAAAATGTTAAAAAGGAGAGGGGCCAATACAGAGCCTTGAGGGACACCGCAGGTTAGTGAAAAGGACTCAGAGAGGGAGGGGGAAGAGGAGGAGGAGGCCACGGCTGCTGAACGAGAGTAAAGAAAGGAATGAAACCAGTGTAAGACAGTACTACGGAGTCCGATATCATGGAGTCGAGACAGAAGAAGGGAGTGGTCAACCAAGTCAAAAGCAGCGGAGAGGTCAAGTGCAACCGCCACCGAAATATCACCTCGATCGTGAGCAGAGTGCAGAGAGTTGGAGAAAGCTAGAAGAACAGTTTCGACACTGTGTCCAGAGCGAAAGCCAGATTGACGTGGATGAAGAAGGTTGGTGGAATCCAGATGGTGAGTGAGCTGTGCAAAGACAATTTTCTTGAGCAGTTTGGAAAGAAAAGGAAGGATGGAAACTGGGCGGTAATGGTTTATAGATTTTTCCTAGAGAAACTCATCCAAACCTGTTTTGAAACCAGCTACTCTAACAGCTTTTACTAAATCCTCTGGTAATGAATTCCAGAGTTTGATTACATGCTGAGTGAAAAAATATTTTCTCCAATTAGTTTTAAATGTTGCAAATGTAGCTTCATTGAGTGTCTCCTAGTCTTTCTACTTTTTGAAGGAGTAAACAATTGATCTATGTTTACCCATTCCAATCCATTCATTGTTTTATATTGTAGACCTCTATCATATCTCCCCTCAGCCATCTATATTCCAAGTTGAAGAAGCTTAACCTTTTAAGCCTTTCCTCACAGGGATATCCTTCCATCTCCTTTACCATTTTGGTCACTGTTCTCTGTACCTTTCCTAATTGTGCTATATCCTTTTTAAAATTTGGTGATCAGACTTGCACACAATATTCAAGGTGTGGTCACACCACAGAGTTATACAGAGGCATTATAATATCCTTGGTTTTATTCTCCATTCCTTTCCTTATGATTCCTAGCATTCTATTAGTTTTCTTGCCAGCCTCTGCATATCGGACAGAGGGTTTCAACGTACTGTCCACGCCCAGATCCTTTTCCTCAGTGGTAGTTCCTAATGCATCATCCACATTAAATTTCATCTGCCATTTGGATGCCCAGTCTCCCAATTTTTCAAGGTCCCCTTGCAATTTTTCACAATCCTCTTGCGTTTTAATAACTTTGAATAATTATGTGCCATCTGCAAATTTGATCACCTCACTCGTTACTCCTCTTTCCAGGTCATTTATAAATATGTTAAAAAGCAGCAGGCCCAGCACAGATCCCAGGGGTACCCCACTATTCACCTTCTTCCATTGAGAAAACTGGCCATTTAGCCCTACTTTCTGTTTCCTGTCTAGTGGCCTAGTGGTTGGGGCACGTTACCTCAAGCTGGAGGGCCAGGGGTTTGAATCTTGCTAGAGGACAGCAACCTTGGGCTGGAAGGACTGGGGTTTCTAGTCCCACAGGTGCTCCTTGTGGCCTTTGGCAAGCCACTTAACCCTCCGATGCCTCAGGTATAAAAAACAGATTGTGAGCCGTTTGGAGACAAGGGAAATCATAGTTACTCACCTGTAACAGGTGTTCTCCAGGGACAGCAGGAATCAGTCCTCACATATAGGGTGACGTCGGCACCGACGAAGCCCTCGTGCGGAGCAATTCCCCAGCTTTCAAAGAAAGCCTTTGGGATTGCATCGCACATGCGCGGTCCCCTTCCCGCCCAAGAGTGCCATCTTGCTCAGTCAAATGACATAGCTAAAAAGACAGCAAAATGAATAAAAATCAATAATAGGACTATGCCCAGATGGGTGGTTTGTCTTGGTCTGGCACCTGAGCTGAGACCTGTCCATCTTGGGAGACCCTGCGCAATCTGTACATTGATCAAGAAGCAACAGTTCGAACGGAACAAGGAGAAACAGAATGGTTTAAAATAAGCAAAGGTGTAAGACAAGGCTGCATACTTTCCCCCTACCTGTTTAATTTATATGCAGAACAAATCATCAGAGAAGCAGGATTGTATGAAGACAACAGAGGTGTGAAGATTGGTGGAAGACTCATCAACAACCTTCGCTATGCTGATGATACCACATTACTGGCTGAAAGTGAAGATGATCTGAAACATTTGCTTCTCACAGTCAAAGAACATAGTCTCAAAATGGGTCTGCACCTTAATTTAAAGAAGACAAAGATCATGACAACTGGCATAATCAACAGGTTCATCGTTGAAGGAGAAGAAATTGAAATTGTGAACAACTTTAATCTACCTGGATCAACTATCAATAAAGAAGCAACAAGCAGTCAAGAAATCAAACGACGCATTGCTCTTGGCAGAATGGCTATGAAAGACCTAGATAAGATTCTCAAGAGCAGAGATGTCTCTCTCCATACAAAGATTCGACTTGTTCAAGCCATGGTATTTTCAATGACATCATATGGATGTGAAAGCTGGAAAGTGAAAAAGACAGACAGGAAGAAAATTGATGCCTTTGAATTATGGTGCTGGCGACGAATACTGTGTATACCATGGACTGCCCGAAGAACAAACAAGTCTGTACTAGAGGAGATCAAACCTAAGCTTTCTTTAGAAGCTCAGATGACAAGACTTCGACTTTCATACTTTGGACACATCATGCGAAGAGAGAGATCATTAGAGAAAGACATCATGCTTGGCAAGATAGAAGGTCAATGTAAAAGAGGAAGGCCAGCAATGAGATGGATCAATACAATAACAGCAGCTACGGGTACCAGTCTGTCAACAATGAGCCACCTGACTGAAGACCGAACACAATTTAGGATAGCTATCCAGAGGGTCGCCATGAGTCGACTCCGACTCGACCGCACTTAACAACAACAACAACAATAGGACTATAAATCCAGGGGAGGAGGGAGGGTCATTAGGACTGATTCCTGCTGTCCCTGGAGAACACCTGTTACAGGTGAGTAACTACGCTTTCTCCAGGAACAAGCAGGAAGTCAGTCCTCACATATGGGACTCCCTAGCTATAGGCTACCGAGAACCCCTAGCTGAAAAATGGCTCCCTCTAGAAGAGCCGCAGCAGCTGTGATAGGAATTCAGCGAAGACGCAACACCACCGGTAGCCTGACACCAGAGGGTCGGAGGGTAGAAGTTGCCTAAACCTCAAATAAGTTACTGAGTACCGCCTGGCCAAAAGCACTGTCCCGTTGGGACTCTCTATCCAAGCAGTAATGGGCTGCAAAAGTATGGCTTGAAGACCAGGTGGCAGCCCGGCAGATGTCTGCCAGCGGAACAGAGCGGAGGTGAGCCACTGATGCAGCCTTAGCCCTGACACGGTGGGCCGTGACTCGATCCTGCAACAGGTGGTTGGCCACCCTATATGCCCAGGCAATGCAGTCTGCCACCCAGGTGGACAATGTGTGCTTGGAGACAGGTAGCCTCAGCTTACTGAGGTCATAAGAGACAAAGAGATGAGTAGCCCTTCAATGTCCCCATGTACGCTCCAGGTAGAAGGCTAATGCCCTTTTACAATCGAGGGTATGCAGAACCGCCTCTGCCCGGCTAGCATGCGGTCTGGGAAAGAATGTTGTAAGAACCACTTCCTGGTTGAGGTGGAACGGAAAGACCACTTTCGGAAGGAACTTGGGGTGAGTGTGAAGGACCACCCTGTTTCTATAAAACCGTGTGGATGGTCTTTCTGAAACAGGGGCTTGTAGTTCACTCACTCATCTGGCAGATGTGAGTGCCACCAGGAAGAGCACCTTCCAGGAGAGGAAGTGCAGACGGCAAGCGGACATCGGCTCAGAAGGTGGGCGAGTAAGCTGTTGCAAGACCACATTCAAATCACACTCGGTTGCCGGAGGACAAACCGGGGATTTTAGTAGAAGTAGACCTCTTAGGAATCTGCACACCAAGGGGTGAACCGAAAGAGGTTGTCCTTCCACTGGAGAGTGGTGTGCTGTTAAAGCACTCAGGTGGACCCTGACAGAGTTAGACTTGAGGCCTAATTCTGAGAGGTGAAGCAGGTATTGCAACACCACTGGTACAAGACAAGAGAAAGGGTTTTCATTGTGCTGGTTACAACACACCTCAAACCTAAGCCACTTGAAGGCATAGGTTTTTCTAGTGGACTGCCTCCTTGAGGCCAGTAACATGTCTTCTACGTTCTTAGGCAGGAGGAGAGGAGCCAGCACTACCCTTTCAGCAGCCATGCCATCAGGTTGAGGGACCTGAGGTTGGGATGTAAGATAGAGCCCTGCTCCTGGGACAGGAGGTCGGGCTGCATCCCCAGAGATAGTGGGGTTTCCACTGCCAGCTGGAGGAGAAGCAGGAACCAACGTTATCTTGGCCATCTGGGAGCTACCAGAATGACAGAAGCCTTGTCTTGAAGGATTTTGAATAGAGTTCAGGCCACCAGAGGCATAAGAGGAAACGCATACAGGAGGCCCACGGACCAGGAGATTAGAAAAACATCTGCATCCATCCTTTGGGGATGTGGCTGTCTGGAGCAAAGGTTGGGCAACTGATGATTCTGCGGACTGGCAAAGAGATCTATGGACGGATGTCCCCAGCAGTGTAAGATTTGCTGGGCTACTTCTGGATTCAGCTGCCACTCGTGAGGCTGGAGAACTCTGCTTAGTTTGTCTGTTAGGAAGTTCTCCTGACCTGGCAGGTAAAGTGCTTTGAGAGACATACCCTGTCGGATTGCAAAGGAGCAGAGGTGCAGTGTCTCCTGGCACAGGATACGGGACCCCGTCTCTCCCTGCTTGTTCATGTAGAACATAGCCACCTGATTGTCTGTCTGCACCAAGACAGACTGATGTGAGAGAACATGACAGATGGTTCGAAGAGCTAGGCGTATTGCCCGAAGCTCTAAGAGGTTGATTTGTTGCGTCTTCTCTTGAGGAGACCACAACCCTTGAGTGCATGAGTCCTGGCAATGGGCTCCCCAGCCCAGCAGGGATGCATCTGTTGTCAGCACTCTTGTGTACGAGGGAGGCTGGAAAGGTACTCCCTCGAGCAGGTTGGGTGGCTGAAGCCACCAGGTCAATGACTTTAGTAGTCGTTTGGACACTCTGATCCTTTCTCTGAGTCGCCCTGTGGCTTAAGAACATAAGATATGCCATACTGGGTCAGACCAAGGTCCATCAAGCCCAGCATTCTGCCTCCAACAGTGGCCAATCTAGGTCACATGTACCTAGCAGTTTCCCCAAGAGACACAAGTTCCACAATGCTTGTACTGGGTCAAGCATTGATATCTTTGGTCACTTCTTAATAATGGTTTATGGACCTTTCCTCCAGGAACTTGTCCAAACCTTTTTTAAACCCAGCTACACTAACAGCCTTTACTACATCCTCCAGTAACAAATTCCAGAGTTTGATTACACGTTGAGTGAAAAAAATATTTTCTTTTGCGTCCACTGATCCCGGAGGCACCACTGAGATGTCCTCATGTGGAAATGGGCATTTGGGGTCACATGAACTGTGGAGGCCATGTGTCCTAGAAGGCGCAGAAAGTGCCTCGCTGATATCTGAGACTTGTGGCTGATTTGGTGTACTAGCTCCAGAAGCCTCTGTGCCCTGTCCTCTAGCAGGTAAGCCTTCGCTTGAAGGGTGTCTAGCCTTGTCCCTATGAACTCTAAGTTCTGAGTAGGGCGCAAAGTGGACTTTGCTTGATTTATGACAAAGCCTAGATGCATCAGTATGTTGATAGTGCGAGCTGTGGCCTGTTGGGCCTCTTGAGGCGATGGAGCCCTGATGAGCCAGTCGTCCAGGTACGGGAAGACGAAAATACCCTGGTTCCTGAGGAAGGCCGCCACTACCGCCAGATACTTAGTAAACACCCTGGGGAAGAGGCTAGACCGAATAGAAGTACTCTGTACTGAAAATGGTTTCCTCCCACTACAAATCTGAGATATTGTCTGAGATATTGTCTGTACAAATCTGAGATATTGTCTGTATGGTCTGGCTGTATGAGGATGTGTGTATAGGCATCTTTCAGGTCTAACGAGCATAGCCAATCTCCCTGGTGGAGGTAAGGCAGCAATATTCCAAGGGAAAGCATCTTCAACTTTTCCCTCACCAGGAACTTGTTTAAGTTTCGCAGGTCGAGGATGGGCCGGAGGCCTCCTGTTCTCTTTGGTATCAGAAAATACCTGGAGTAAAAGCCTTGTCCTTGCAAGCTGTGGGGCACCGGCTCCACCGCTTGATCCTCTAGAAGACCGGCCAACTCCTGTAAGAGGAGGTTCCTGTGTATAGGGGGTCTGAGAGGCTCTCCCAGAAAGTAGGAGGTAGATACCTGGTTGAAGTGGAGCAAATAGCCCTTTTGGACTATTTGTAGGACCCAGGTATCTGTGGTGATTGCTGGCCACCTGTGGGCATACAGGGTCAGCCTTCCTCCTGTGCGAAGCCTCACACACCTGGTTGGAGAGAGACTATGCTGTGGCAGTCAAAAGCCCCCTACCGGCTGGGAAGGAGCTGGTGTCTGGGGCTTGGGGGTCTTTTGCTTACTCGGGCCATGCCCCTGTCCCTTGGCCTGCTGCCCCTGTTGGGGAGCCGGGGAGGCCTGGTGAGTGGGGTAGTTGCGGTAAGCAGCACCCTTCCTCAGGAAAAAGAGCTTTTTACCCAAGCCCTTCTTTTTAGAAGGGGCAGAAGTCTTCTCTGAGAGTCTTGTCTGGGTCAAGTACTCGGACTCGATTTCAGCAGCCTTCTCAGTCATGGGTTTGCCAAAAAGGTTGTCACCTTGGCAAGGGACATCTACCAACTTGTCCTGAACCCATGGCTCTAGGTCCGATGACATTAGCCACGCCTGGCGTCGGGCACCGATGCCGGCTGCGGCTACCTGGGCCAAAGCCTCGAAGCCATCATAGGCTGCTCGAGACATAAACTTTGAGCACTCCCGAATCCCAGTGGACAAGTTCTTGAAGCGCTGCAAGAGTTCCTCGGAGAGACCAGCTGAGAACCCGGCAATCTCCTTTGCCAGGTCCCGCAAGTACATGCCCAAGTACAGCTGATATGTTTGGACATGGCAGGATAGCATTGAGCCCTGGTAGCACTTTCTGCTGAGGGCATCCAGGTTCTGGACCTCCCTGCCAGGGGCACCGAGGAGTGTGTTTTTTGGCTCTTGAGCCTGTGCATGTCCGATTCCACAACCATGGAGTTGTGCGGCAGCTGTGCCTTTTTGGAACCCAGGGCTCTTGCGGACTCGATAGATGGAATCGACCCGCTTGATAAGAACCGGCATCGAGGGTGGTGACTCCCACATGCAAAGCATTAGCAGTTCCAACATCGGAGGAACCAGTACCGTAAGGGTTTTCCGAGGGGGAAAGTCATACTGGAGGGCTTCGAGCTCCTTGGCTCGAGGCTCCTCCTTGGTGTCTGCCGAGAATGCCAAAGCCTTGTATATGTCCCTGACAAAGTCAGCGAACAGGGTATCCTCCGGGGGGGGGGGACCTTCTCCGAGGCTCGGACCCCAGGGAATCCGATGGGACACACTGGGTCCGGTGTGTGTCCGGGGACTCTTTGTCTTCCGTTTCTGATGCTGAGTCCTCCGAGGAGGAATCGATGGGCTCTGGCCATGAGGGCTTCAATCTCGACCACCCCGACGCCAAGGGCACCGGCGTCGACGACCTCAGTCGAGGATCGACTCGAGCTTGAAGAGTCTCGAGGATCGGCTCGGCCTCCGGGGTTGACTTGGACGTCGAGGTCCCGGTGGTCGGGGCGGATGGACCGGTGAGACCGGCCATCAGCGCCCGCTGCTGCTCCATGAAGGCAGACATGCTGCGCTCCAAGGCCACCATTCTGAGACCGAGCTCAGAAGGCTCCGCAGCCTCTGGCTCGGTTCTCCCAGAGAAGAGTCATCAAGGACAACAGCAGTTACCTTCCTCGGCATCTCCGGTTCCGTGAGAGGTACTTTTGCAGGCCGCTCTGACTTTGAGGACCCGGTGCGGTGGTCAGGACTCAGAGTGGCGAGGACCCAGGCGGATCAGAGGCATCCAGCGATGACGCCCTTGCAGGTTTCTTCTTCCTCCAGTGTTTCCGTGAGGGAGACCCCCACTCAGAAGACCCCCGACGATGCTCAGAGTCAGATAGCTCCCGAGACGTCAAGGCTTCTGAAGAGGTCCAGATCCGGGTGGATGCGGACTCGGAGAAAATCTTTTCACGCTGCTGCTGCCTACTTCTAAGTGCCTTAGAGGACATTTTGCTACATGGGCTACAGGCCTTCGGGTCATGGTCGGGCCACAGGCCTTCAGGTAATAGTCAGGCCCGAGGCAGCGGAGATAGCAGTTATGTGTGTCGGTGAGAGACATTAATCTTTTACACCAATCACACTTTTTAAACCCGCTGGCAGCCATCGGGGGAAAAAGGGCCCCTGGGAGGTCAAATGACTGGGCTGCCAATGAAAAAGAAAAAAAGCGCGAATGCTAGTCACTAAGGACAAAAACGAAAAATAAGTGACAGGACTCGATACCGGTGTACCAAACCGAGGTTGGAAGGGGTACCGGCGTCGAATCGTGCCAAAGAAGAGAATCTTCAGGAGTTTTGATGCACTTTTTCTGCAAGGGAAGTTGGACTACGTCCGTTGGGCTTCGTGGATAAAGGGAGACTGAGCAAGATGGCACCCTTGGGCAGGAAGGGGACCATGCATGCGTGATGCAATCCCAAAGGCTTTCTTTGAAAGCTGGGGAATTGCTCCACATGAGAGCTCCGTCGGCACTGACGTCTCCCTATATGTGAGGACTGACTTTCTGCTTGTTCCTGGAGAAATATATATACAGTACCTGAATGTACAGTGCTTTGATTGGTAGAAAAGCGGTATATAAGCCTAGTTAAATAAAAAAAAGTTCCTAATACACAATGGTACACTGCCTCTTATCCCAAGACTTTTTGATTTCCACTAGTGTCTCTCATGACGGACCTTGCAAAAGGCTTTTTGAAAATCCAGATACATTATAGCGACCGGCTCACCTTTGTCTACCTATTTATTCACATCTTTAAAAAAATAAGAGATTAGTCAGACAAGGGGGGCGGAGCCTGATGTCCAGCGGGATGGTCGCATAACGCTGAGGCTCCCGAGAGGCCTACTCAGAATCCTGAATTAACACCGTACATACTTGGAACTTCTACTCTGATCTTGCCGGGGCACATTGGTGAGATGGCGGGGACCAAACCCACGCGCCTGGAATTTGGATCTCCAGCGGCTTCTCACGGCAAACGTTCCAAAACTGAACCCCCATCCCCGCAGAAGGGGCTGGCCTTGCGCGAGGGCCCCGAAATGCAGCAGGAAATCCTCGCAGAGATTAGAGGGGTCAAGGACCTCGTGCAGTCAAACGGTGAAGCACTCCGAGCGCTGCGGGAAGATCTTGGTGTGCTGCAGGGCAAGTTAGAGGGGCTCTCTTCGCGTCAGGACAAAATGGAGAGCATATTGGACTCCCATGCGGCCCGGTTGTCCAAACTCGACAAAGTTGAACGTCAGGTACGGGCCTTGCAGAAAGAAGTGGAAGATGGCAATAATAGAGCGCGCCGCAACAACATACGACTCGTGGGCATACCGGAGGGAGCGGAATCGGGAGACATGAAAGAGTTTTTATGCAAAATCCTCCCTTCCCTGCTTCAAATCACCTTTACCAAAGATTTGGAGATCGATCGCGCTCATCGTGTACCCACAAGCATAACGCTCAACAGGAAGACCCCGCGGCCTATCATTTTTCGACTTTTGAGATATCAACACGTGGAGCAAATTCTCAGTGCCTCTCGGGCAAAGGGCCATATGGAGTTGGAGAGCCACAAGATCTCCTTCTATCCTGACTTGGCTAAACCCACGGTCGACCGCCGAAAGCGCTTTCTGGAATTCCGGCCGAGGCTTCAACAACTACAAGCACGCTATGGCCTGATGTATCCGGCCAAGCTCCGAGTCACGCTTCACAATCAGACAAGAACATTTGAGGACCCTGATCTACTAGCGGAGTTTTTGGATTCCAAAGAAGCCGACCTGATGCGCTGACTTCCAGAATATTCCTGCACGCATTCTCATATCCGCTGTGCCTGCCATACTGGATCTGCCGCAGCCCAGCAAAGAGTCAGGCGAGGGCAGTTTCTTTGCCTCACTTTTGATGATATCTGCGACCCGACTCCATCTACCCACCGTAGCCTCGATGAGTATCAGAGACAGTGTTAATTATGGACTCTGGTGTTTCTTTTCTTTTCTCATGTCTTTCTATTTCCTCTCTAGGGCCTCCTCCCGCAGACATATGGTCGCCATATTCATTGGGGGTTTTGCTTCTTCTCTAAGATACTTTGGTACATACTTTTCAATTTGGGGTGTATTAGCCAGCATACTCGGTGATTATGTCATTGTTGCACAGATTCTGATTATGTCATATGTTTTCAAGCGCCCTTACCTAAAATGTCTATTACCGATTGATGGCACCATGTAAGATTTTCTCATTGAACGTAAAAGGAATCAATAATCCGATAAAACGGAAGAAAATCCTAAGCTACCTAAGTCAGGAAGCTGCGGATCTGATTTTTCTCCAAGAAACGCATTTAAATTCGAAGGAAACTCTTAAACTCAATATTAAACCTTACATGGTGGCCGCCTATTCCCCAGCCGATTCTAAGAAATGTGGGGTTGCCATACTGGTTAGGAAATCTTTGCATGCTACTATTATTGCGACTAGCTCAGATACAGAAGGTAGATGGTCCAGAGTTCACCTTAAGATAGGTAGCCTTGAAGTTACATGTATATGCCTTTACGCTCCTAATGTGGATGACCCTGCCTTTTTTGCTACCATTGCTCAGGTTGCGCAGGCCTCTGCTAATACTTCATTGATAATTGGGGGGGATTTCAATTTAGTCCTTGATCCCCTGATTGATAAACAACCGCCTAGGACAAGTGGTCCCCCCAAGAGTCACACCACTCTTACCTCTTTGATCAAAGATCTTGCTTTAGTTGATCTATGGAGGTTACTACACCCCAATGAGCTTGATTTCACCTTCTTCTCTTCCCCTCACAAATCCCAGTCTCGCATAGACTTCTTTCTAATATCAAAACTGTTGGTTCCTCAGGTGGACACTGCAAAGATTCACTCCCAACATATTTCAGATCATGCTGCTATTTCTTTTCAATTACACACTACTGCACCCCAAGGGAACTCGGGGGCCTGGTTCTTTGATAGAGCCCTGTTAACTCAGCCATAGTTCCAGTTAGAAATTCGAGCAGCCATACAGGATTACTTCCATTTTAATCTACCCCAGGATACTGCAAATTGGGCTTGGTGGGAGGGCTTCAAAGCGGCCATTCGAGCAACGATCACTAGCTATCAAATCCGCCTGCGGAAACAACGCAAACAGCAGCTACTCATACTAGACCAACAAATAAAAGCAGGCGAACGAGTTCTAACTTCGCGTACTGATCCATGTGTATTAATTCGATTACAGCGTCTCCGTTTTCAATATAATTCAATCCTCTCAACTGCAGCTTCTAAGAGTGTTGAGCTTCAACGAGGGACATATTATCGTGAAAATAACCGAGCCGGTCGACTCTTAGCCAACGCCTTGAAAGGTCAAAAAGAAGCCAAACGCGTAGCGGCCCTTCGAGCCGCACAGGGAGGGGGCATATTGACTACCGACTCCGACATTGTAGAACTCTTTCGGGATTTCTATACCCGCCTCTATCAATCTGAATGTGAGTTCTCGTCAGAGACATTCGAGCGATTGCTTTCTGGCATTCAGCGGCCGACCCTCTCTGAAGATGATAGGGATGTGATGGATGAACCCTTCTCTACTTCAGAGATCCAATCTGCCCTAAAACGAACAGCCTCGGGCCGTGCCGCAGGGCCCGATGGTCTCCCGACCGAATTCTACAGAACGTTCAGTGCAGATTTAGTTCCCTATTTAAAACTCTATTTTACTACCCTTGCGGTAGATACATCCTCTTTGGGATCCTTTTCTGCAGCTAATGTGGTAGTATTTGAGAAAGAAGGCAGAGACCCGCTGCTAACCGCCAACTACCGTCCAATCTCCCTACTTAATGCCGATTATAAGATTTTCGTAACGATCTTGGCCACCCGGCTATCTGACAGGATGGCCACCCTAATCCACCCCGACCAATGCGGTTTTATACCCGGTCGATCCACTGCTGACAATGCTCGGACCTTGTGCCATGTGCTATCCAGTGCTGCCAATCTTGATCATCCATGGGTGGGTCTTTCCCTAGATGCCGAAAAAGCCTTTGATCGCCTAGAATGGCCCTTCTTATTTGCAGTCCTCCGATGGTATGGCTTTGGGGAGGGCTTCCTCCGATATCTCCAAGTCATGTATACTCAACCCGTCGCCAGTATTTGTGTAAATGCCATCAAGTCTCAGCCATTTAATCTCCAAAGAGGCACGCGTCAAGGTTGCCCCCTATCACCAATGCTCTTTGATCTAGCTCTTGAACCCCTAGCCCTCCTTATTAGACAGTCCGCACGTATTCGAGGTGTCCCCTTCAGTCATAGGGAGATTAAACTCTCTGCATATGCAGATGACCTTATGCTTTTCGTATCCCTTGATTCGGTTCCAGCTGTCTTGGATCTGATTGACGGATACTCACAATTATCGGGCTATAAAATTAACTGGACCAAATCTGTAGCATTCCCACTGAACCGCTGGGTACATGAGGCTGACATGCAGGCCTTTCCCTTCCTTTGGCAATCCCGCATGGTGAAGTATCTCGGGGTCCATTACTGTTCTCCTTTAGAAGACACTATCAGTTTTAATGCCAAAGAGGTAGTCTCCAAAGTCCGTGAGCTCACAAATCGTTGGTCTCCCTTATCTCTTACATGGTGGGGCCGCCTAGAAACTGTGAAAATGATGATAGTCCCCAAAGTGAACTACATTTTAGAAATGCTGCCATGCTTACTCCCGCTACATACTTATAAAGATATTGAGGGCCTTCTCGTCCGTTATCTCTGGCAGGGCAAGCCACCAAGGATAGCCAAACAAAAACTACAGTCTGCAAAGGAAATAGGGGGTACCAGATTTCCTGATTTTCTTAGATATCATCAAGCCTTCCTACTTAAACAAGGTGCCCGATGGCTAGATGCCTCAACAGACAGTAGACCAGTTTGGCTTGACATAGAAGAGGAGCTTAGTAGCCCAATTCCGTTGACCCATCTCCCTGGTATGTCCTATCAAGTAGATACCCGCCATCCACCAATGATTGTCGATACTCTTGCGGCCTTTAACACTCTCATTCTATCACTGGGACCGAACGTATGTCCTCAGGACGGACTCCCGCTATGGAATAACCCCAGAATTCAAGTCCTAAATAGAACGATAGCATGGAAACCCTGGTACTCAAGGGGGATCTGGACACCCCAACAGCTTTTCTCTGCAGCTCGTTGGAAAACCTTTTCTGATTTACAAAAGGAATTTGCGTTACCAGCGAAACACTACTTTCAATTGATACAGCTTCAACACTGCCTCAAAAGTGCTCAAATCATGTCGCCCACTGCCCCTACTGAGGACGGGCTATTAGAGATAGTTCACTCTATTAGTAGTACACATGGGGTAGCCTCTAACTTTTATAAAATATTATGTCAGGGTACAGACACGGCCACTTTTAGAGCCCAACAAGCCTGGGAGCGCGAACTGCAAACCACTTTAACCCCTGTGCAATGGAGCGTTTTCTGGAGCAAAGTAGTGCGGGTTTCCTGGTCTGCCTCTGTTACCCAAACTCTCTTCTTTTTTGCACACAGATGCTTTTATACCCCAGAAAAAATAGCCAAATGGAACACAACTGCTGGGGACCAGTGTTGGTCTTGCCATACTGCTGCGGGAACCCTCGCTCATGTTATTTATGAATGTCCTCAACTACAGGTTTATTGGGGGCGGGTTTGGGGTTGTATTCAATTTATCTTACACCTTCACGAACCTCTCTCATGGAAGATCGTGGGACTCCGCTCTGTGGCGGAGGTCCCCTCTCTTCCTAAGAAGGGTCGCTTTCTCCTTGATTTCATGCTGGGTATAGCCATATGCTTAATCACGAGGAATTGGAAGGATAGCTCTCGACTTACTGTCAATGAATGGTGGAACCTCGTCTGCTTATATAGTAAATATGAGCAGATACCTCGGAGAGCTATTCCCCATGCCCAAACTCACTCTCGCTTGTCTAAATGGCAGATGCTCAATGATTATGTACAATCTGCTCATTGTTCCGATATGCCTGTTTAATGTGCACTCATCATGTTTCAGATCACCGTTAGGTTTTGTAACACAATAATGTAAATACACGCCCGCTTCGGGAATGATTAGTTTCTAGAGAAGAAGCAGGGGGGAGGGGGGTGGCAGGGGTTTACTTTGGTGTATGTATTACACTTTATGTATCTGTCTTTTAGCTGTATGTCTTCCTTTTCCTTTGTTGTTATAAAACGAAAATAAAGAATTTAAAAAAAAAAAAAGAGATTAGTCAGACAAGACCTTTCTTGGCTAAACCCACGTTGGCTTTCTCCCATTAAAACATGACTGCATGTTCAGTAATTTTGTTCTTTATAGTAATTTCTATCATTTTTCCTGGTACTGACATCAGGTTCACTGATCTATAGTTTCTCAGAACACCCCTGGAACCCTTTTTAAAAATTGGCATTTCATTGGCCTCTCTCCAAGCCTCAGGTACTATAGATGATTTTAATGATAGTTCACAGATTACTAAAAGTAGGTCTGCAATCTTATATTTCAGTTTTTTCAACATCCTGTGATGTATGCCATCCGGTCCAGGTGATTAGCTGCTCCTTAGTTTATCAAAGCATTAAAAAAAAAGCATTATCCCATGCAGCCCCTATTCTCTGGAACTCTCTACCTGAAGAAATCAGAGCCTTAACAGACCTTAAATACCTACGCAAAAACCTAAAAACTCACCTTTTTATCTCCCACTACGGACCAATGGCAAATTCTCAACCTCAAAACGAAAAAGGATAATCTATTTAACACACGGAGACCAATACCGCAATGCCTTAAGATAACTTGACCTTGACACTGTCTATGATGTTTATACTGTTGAACTCTCTTTTACTAACTGTACATAGTTAACTGTACATAGTTCTACAAAGTTTAATAGTTAAAAGTTCAACTGTTAATGTACATAGTTCATGATATTGTTTAATGTAAAAACAGAAATACACTTCTGTCTCCTTAACTGTTTTATGTAAACCGCACCTGATCATCGGAAGGTTGTGGTATAAAAAAGCTTGTTAAATAAAATAAATAAAAATCAAATAGCTATATTACATCTTACTGATTTATTGAGATTTGCTTCCATTCCTCTGCTACATCACCTTTGAATATCATATCTGGCATGGGTAAGTTTCCTACATCTTCTTCAGTAAAGACTGAAGCAAATAATTCATTCTGTCTCTCCACTAAGGCCTTCTCCTCTCTTAGTGCCCCTTTTACTCCTCTATCATCTAATGGTCCAACTGGTTTTCTCACAGGTGTTTTGCTATGAATGTACTTGAAAAAGGTTTTATTATGTACTTTTGCTTCCATGGCAAGCTTTTTTCACATTCTCTTTTTGCCTACCTTATCAATGCCTTGCATTTAACTTGCCATTATTTCTGTTGTTTCCTGTTTTCATCATTTGGCTCTTTTTCCCATTTTCTGAATGATTTTCTCTTAACTATAACAGCCTTTTTGACCTTATCTCTAAGCATGCTGGGTGTCATTTGGCCTTCCCTCCACCTTTCTTAAAGCATGGAATACATCAGGTCTGGGCTTCCAAGACAGTATATTTAAATAATGCCTAGGCCTGATATAAATTCTTAACATTTGCAGTTGCTCTTTTTTGTTTTTTCTTAACCATTTGTCTCATTTTATCACAGTCTCCTTTTTGAAAGTTAAATGCTAGTTCAGTGGATTTCTTTAACTTTATTTAATTTATTGATATACTGCCCAGGCTAAAAGGCATTAGAATGGTTAACAAACACTACAAGCAGGTACTGGATATAGTCCCTCGTCCCCAAAGGGCTCACAATCTACATGCATACCTGAGGCAATGGAGAGTTAATTGGCTTGCCCAAGGCCAAAAGGAGTGGCTATAAGACTAGAGACTGAGACTGAGATTGCTGTCCCTGAGTGGAAACTGAACCTGTGGCTCTCTGACCTGAGGTAACTTGTCCCAACCACTAGGCTGCTCCTTCCCCAGTTATCCCCCCACTATTTATTAAATCAGATGTGATAATGTTATGATCAATACTGCCATGCGGTCCCAACACTGTTACCTCTCCCACTAGATCCCATTGTTCCACTAAGAACTAGATCTAAAATAGCTTCCCCTCAAGTTGGTTCCTGAACCAGCTGCTCCATGAAGCAGTCATTTATTTAATCTAGAAATTTTATCTTCCTAGCATGACCTGAAGTCCCACCTCCAGTCTGGCAGCATCCCTGTTGCCATGGAGGAAAGAGGTCACGTGACACGAGAGCATCACCCTGCTGTGGCAGGAAGTAATCCTGTAACTAGGACCTGTCCTCCAGGTGATGTAATACCCTCTCACACCGAGGAAGTTTCTCCAGGGCCATGTGCCCATGAGGGAAGGATTAGGACAGCCATTATAGCTGGTGATTCGATCATTAGGCATGTAGATAGTTGGGTGGCTGGTGGACGTGAGGATCGCCTGGTAACATGCCTGCCTGGTGCGAAGGTAGCGCACCTCACGCGTCACCTAGATAAGGTCTTAGATAGTGCTGGGGAGGAGTCTGCTGTCTTGGTACATGTCGGTACCAATGACATAGGAAAATGTGGCAGGGAGGTTCTGGAGGCTAAATTTAGGCTTTTAGGTAGGAAGTTGAAATCCAGAACTTCCAGGGTAGCATTCTCCGAAATGCTTTCCGTTCCACGCGCAGGACCCAAAAGGCAGGCAGAGCTCTGGAGTCTCAATGCGTGGATGAGACAATGGTGCAGAGATGAGGGTTTTGGATTTGTTAGGAACTGGGGAACATTCTGGGGAAAGGAGAGGCTTTTCCAAAGGGATGGGCTTCACCTTAACCGGGATGGAACCAGGCTGCTGGCATTAACCTTTAAAAATGAGATAGAGCAGCTTTTAAACTAGATAATAGGGGAAAGCCGACAGTCACCCAAGAGTGGCTGGTTCGGAAGAATGTATCCTTGAAAGATACTACCAAAAGCAGAGAGGTTCCAAAAAAGAGTAAAGTAGACCAAATGCCCTCGAGTATGGAGCAGACAGAGCTTAAAGATCCCAAATTACCCATGTCTACCAATAGCCAAATTAATATGAATAAAATACAGTCTCTAAAATGCTTGTATGCAAATGCTAGAAGTCTAAAAAATAAGATGGGAGAGTTAGAATATATAGCACTAAATGAGAGGTTAGATATGATTGGAATATCAGAGACATGGTGGAAGGAGGACAACCAGTGGGACACTGTGATACCTGGGTACAAATTATATCATAATAATAGAGCTGATCAAATTGGTGGAGGGGTTGCGCTCTATGTTAGAGAGGGCATTGAGTCAGAAAGGATTAAAGTTTTGCAGGAAACAAAATTTACTGTAGAATCTCTATGGATTGAAATTCCATGTAAAAAGGAAAAGGCGATGGCAGTGGGGGTGTACTATCAACCGCCTGGCCAGAATGAACAAATGGATGATAAAATGCTCAAAGAAATCAAGGAAGCTAACAAAAGTTACAGCACAGTAATAATAATGGGTGATTTCAATTACCCCGGTATTGACTGGGTCAGTGTCACGGCAAGACATGCTAGGGAGATAAAGTTCCTAGATGAAATAAATGACTGCTTCTTGGAGCAGCTGGTTCATGAACCGACCAGAGGGGAAGCCATATTAGACCTAGTCCTTAGTGGAACACCAGATCTAGTGCAAGAGATAAGGGTGTTGGGGCCACTTGGCAATAGTGATCATAGCATGATCGCCTTTGTTTTTTTGTTTTTTTTATTGAGCATTTTTAAATTTTACAACAAACCCAAATACACAAATACTACGTAGCAAAGCTTAAGTTAACACCCCAAACATTACCTACCCAACTCCACTCCACCTCTGACGCCTTGCAAGGCCCATCAAAGGAAAAAGAATGAGAAAAAAAAAGCTTTTAGAAAAGAGATGAAAATGAAAGAAAAAGCAATACCCATCAACTTCTGCCCATGCTCACATAAATGTCCAGAGCAGACCACCTTTCTAGCTGTACGAGATTCCTTCTAATGCAAGAAATTCTATCCTGCGATTTCTCATATTTACTGTAAAGGCACACTTGATTCCACCACAATGACCAGCATAACTTTGTGGGATCCTTCCAGTTAGATAAGATTGTTTTTAGGGCTATCGTTATCATGAAATTGAATAAAAAGAAATGCTTCTTGTCCAGCGACGGAATCTCCACGAAGGATCTGAGCACAACTGTATGCCAAGAGAGTGGACAAGAGAAGTGGAGAACCTGTTGTATTCTGGACCATATGGGAGTCCAAAAGGTATAAATAAAGGGACAGTCCAAAAACATATGCCTCATGGTTCCGTCCGCCTTCTAGTATGCCCAACAGTATGAAGACCCCTCCTTGTTCCACTTAGCCAGTTTTACTGGGGTGATAAATGCTCTCTGAGCAAAGAAGAACATCGATTGAGTGAGGGCTGCTGATCTTGAGGTGCGAGTTAAGGGGCCCCAAAGAAGGTTCCACGTCTGCTGCGATATAGTGACCCCTACCTCTTCTTCCCATACCCTCCATAGTCCTTTATTCTGATTCGAATAGTGAGTTCGGATGAGCACATAAAGACTTGAGATTTCACCTTTTCTGGAGGCAATTTATTCTATGACTCTTTTTAGTCCCCATCCTCGATCAGATTTGTTGGGTTTTCTCTTCAGCCCACCAATACAGTGGATAAGTTGCAACCATTGGAAGTATCCAGAAGAAGGCAAACCAAACTCCCTTTGCAAGACTGGAAATGATTTCCATGTCCCGACATCGGTCAGTTGCCCCACTGTCCAGATTCCACAACTTTGCCACTTCTCCCAAGCCACTGGGACTTTGTTAGTTTTTTTTTTTTTTTTTAACATATTTTATTAAGCATCGTGACATACAGGATAAAGGAAGGCATATCCAAAACAAATACAGAAAATCCACATCCTCCCGCCTCTCCCCTACCAACCCCCCCTTCGCCGGGTGTTGCAAATAACCCAATAGCCTTGAAAAAACTCTCAGGGTGAACCTTCGTTCCCCCACTAAGTGCTCCACACCCTCAGATCCCATACGAATCCCCCCCGGCCGGAGAGGCCACACCCCCAAAACCTTCCCACAACATCCTGTAACAGTGAACACAATTTATCTTATCATAAATAAACCATGCCTAACTCCAATCATTCCCCAAACATTAAGAAACAAACCGCAAACTCTGAAACTCCGAAACTCTGTGTGTGTGTGTGTGTTAGATGTCCAGCCCCCCCCCCCGTCCCCCCGTATTCCCGTTATCAGTGTCCCAGCCTCCCCTCCAAGTATGCATTCCAGATCTTGTGAAACATCCATTCTTTGCCCCGCAACCGATAGGTCAGCAGGTCAAACCGTACCGCAGCTTCCACTCTGGCCTCCCAGTCTCCCTCGGAGGGCCCATTCACACTCTTCCATTTCCCTGCAATCGCCAGCCGCGCAGTCAGTCGCAACTTAGCGTCCAACAACTCCCGCCATTTCCCTTTCCCATCCCCGGTAGGTGAGCCCAAAAGCCACTCTGGGCACTCCCGGAGGGACCCGGACCCTGCCCCGCTCCCCATTAATCCCCCAATTCTCCCCCGCACCCGTTCCCAAAAGGCCCAAATCACGGGACAACTCCACCACATGTGGAGAAACCCTCCCTGTCCCCCACAACCCCTCCAGCATGTATCCGTAGGTAGCCCCCCAGTCAGATACAATTGTCGGGGAGTGCAATAAGCCCCGTGAACAATTTGTAATTGCGTCTGGCGCCAGGATGACACCCAAGTACATCTGTTGATCTGTGTATAAATCTTATCCCAGATCTCTACACTCAGATCTTCCCCCAACCACCGATGCCACCGTACCTGATGCAAGACCGGGCCGGAGTCCACTCCTTCTTGGAGCAGAACGTTATAAATCTTAACTATAAGCCCCTTGTCCCCCGTCCCCTGATACAATACCACTTCCATCTGCGTCCCTTCCCGACAAACCTGCGCCTTGACATCCCCGGATTCTAAAAGATGTCGGAGCTGATAGAATGGGATTTTCTCTTGAATCTTTTCTTCCAAAGCATTATGAGACCTGACGACCCCATCCACCACAAACTCCTGGAGCAAGTCCAAACGGCCTTCCACCAACTGTCTCCCTTTTCTCACCCATGCGGCCTGACGTAGTGGAAGGAAGTCTCCAATGGTAGACCATGGAGAGAAGGGACTAGGAAACCACCCCCTTCTCCGACCCAGGACACTGATCCCAGCCATAGCCTCCAAGAAGGGGTGCCCATGCCGCCGTACACGCCCGTCTCCGTCCGCCAACCACTTCACGAGGGACGGTTCCCCCATCGCCGACCTCTCCAACTCCACCCAGGACACCTGCCCCCCCCCGTCCAGAGTGGTCACGCCAGGCCCGCAAAATACATGCCTGGTGGTACCACCGCAGCAAAGGCAGCCGAACCCCTCCCTGCCCCTTCGGTGGCAGTAAACCTCCACGACCGATCTGTGCCCTCTTTCCCCCCCACACAAAACGGACGAGACAGCTATCCCACTGCTTCAGCAGCTGTCCCGGAATTCGAATAGGCAATTGCGAGAATAAGAACAAGAACTTCGGCAGCACGGTCATCTTAAGTACTTCCACTCTGCCCCACCAACTCAGGCGTAGAGACGCCCAGCTTTCTTTTTTTTTTTTGAAACTTTTATTTTCATTTTACAACAAGCAAACGAAACAACAAACCAAAGGAGACAAATACAAATATACACATAAGGAAAGCAACCCCAATTACCCCCCACCCCTAAGCTTCTTCTCTGGAACTGAGGAGTATCATCAAAGAGGCGTATACATATAGCAGTGATTGTACATCCAAACAAACAAAAGAGTATCAGCAATATAGACTGATCATGTGAAATAGATTTAAACAGTCAGATGGGAGCATTTAGCATTTTAGCATTTTAAACATAATCGTGGAGTATCCTCCATTCAGACAAATGATAGAGGGTCTAAACGGAGAAGCCAACAGATGAGGTATTTGTTCATATTTACTGTACAGACTGACAGGATGCCACCATTCATTGAAATTAAGAGGGGACCTATTTTCCCCCCAGTATTTTCCAGTAATATTGTAGTACCGGGCATTCAAACATAATATAAGTTAGTATGTGAATGGCCGTGGGGCATATCCAAAATCTGTTGCTCTGGGTAGCGGTCATTTGACTAACCTATCAGGAGTATAAAAACTTCGGTGGATTAAAAGAAAAAAAAGTGTCTGAGTAAGTGAGGGAGATCGAGAGATCCATGTCAACCTGCTCCAGGCTAGGCTCCCATGCTCCGGGGTCAAAGCTACATGCAACTCCCGCTCCCAGAATTTCTGTGCTGTCTGAGCGCATTGGTGGATAATGGGAGTGAGGGGAGAAGCAGCCTCCATATATCATCTAGCGCAAAATCTGTTATCAAAGCAGTAAAAGAATCAAGACTCTTGGGTGGACCACTCGTTCTAGGCGGCAGCCAAGCTGTCAAGGGCTCAAGTACTTGGTTGAAATCGCCACCGAGCATTAATGGAGGGCTGGCAACTGCCTGTGCTAACTGCATAATACTTGCATAATAAACAGGATTATCCACATTCGGAGCATAAATACCAATACACGTAAATTACAGTCTCAACCTGAAGGTGTGCACGGGCCCATCTACCCTCCTTATCAAAGCTAACATCCATTACAATAGCTTGCTGAGACTTCTTAACCAATATGGCTACCCCACACCGCTTGGAAACAGCGGAAAAGAAGGCAGTCGCCATATTAGGCGTGGTATTAAGTATCAATGCCGCAGCGGAATTTAAATGCATTTCCTGAAGAAACATTAAATTAACATGCTCATGATTAAGATAGCTAAGGATTTTCTTTCTTTTGATTGGACTATTAATGCCTTTTACGTTTTATGAGAAGATCTGACACAAGGCCATCAAGAAAGATTATAAATTCTGAGAAAGAACACAATGATGCACACAGTTTCCCAATGTCCCTCATCTTAACTATGTATGACTGTGCACATAACATAATAATCAATGAGTTAATGAAAATCATGGAAACGCCCCATATATAAAAAAAAAATAAGCACCGAGGTGCACTAGAGAAGAAGCAAAACCCCAGAAATTACTGGCGACCTAATGTCTGCGGGGAGAAACTCCAGAGAGGGCCCAAGTTAAAACATATAACCTGTAAAACTATGCATGTTTCGAATCCCACCGAGGTGCACATCATGGAGGGATAGAAGGCCAAGTAAATTATAGATAGAAAGAAAAGTCCAGGCAGTCTCTATTCCAGGCTGGGATCACCGCGTCGGGCCGTTCAAGATGGCGGGCAAATCCGGCGAAT
This sequence comes from Ichthyophis bannanicus, assembly GCA_033557465.1. Classification (NCBI taxonomy): domain Eukaryota; kingdom Metazoa; phylum Chordata; class Amphibia; order Gymnophiona; family Ichthyophiidae; genus Ichthyophis; species Ichthyophis bannanicus. The sequence goes on along the minus strand of CM066036.1, from coordinate 726,197,029 downwards.
TACAGATCAAAATTGTTGAATCATAGTTGTTGGATTAGCGCATCTGATCTGCGTTATTTGGAGTCCAAAAACATTGCTAGTAGATCGGGATCTTCGAATGTTATGGCTGGGTTATGGAGAGTCACTCTGAGCTTCACTGGATATATTAGGCCAAAGTGAGCCTGTAGTTATTGAAGTCCAGGGCGAAAAGCAAGGAGTCTCCTCCGTCGGTCAACTGTGGACTTTGCCACGTCAGGGGAAAAGAAACTTTATGACTTTCAAATTCAAGATGATAGTTCGCCCGGGCAGCAGTGCGAATTTGCTCTACTTACTGGTATCGCAATAATCGAAAAATGAGAGCCCGAGGGGTCGTCCGATTGAGCGCCATATTAGCAGGAACACGATGCGCTCGGTCAGTCTCCAGATCTCTGTAAATAATAATCTTTAGCAAGGGGGGGAGAGTTTCGACCAAGAATTCTCGCATGTCTCCTGCTCTCACATCCTCCGGTACTCCAATGAGCCCCATATGGTTGCAACCAGCTCGATCATTGCTATCCTCCAGCTCTTTTTGAAAATTCTGTATCATACGCTCAGCCTTGCCCAATCTCACCAAGCGCACCGCGTGCGAGTCAAGGACCTCCGCCATGTTGTCCTGTCGTAGTGGGAGACTTTCAAGCCGGTTCTGAAGTGTGCCAAAGTCTTCACGCATGGTTCGGAGCGCCGCTCCGTTGGATTGTACCAGCTCCTTCACACCGCGTATCTCCTCCAAGATCTCCTGTGGCGTTGCGGGGTTTTCCCAAAGTGGGGCCATCTTTTGTGGGGAAGAACTCTGTTTTGGAGCGTTTTCCGTGTGAAGAAGAGGGAGACCCGAGGTCCAGTCGCACTGGTTTGTGGCCCGCCGTTCCCCCGAGGCACCCCGGTAAGTTCAGAGCAAAAAAATGAAATTTATGCAGGTATTAATTCAGGATTCTGAGTAGGCCTCTCGGGAGCTTCAACGCAAAGCGTCTATCCCGCTGGACATCAGGCTCCGCCCCCACCAGCTTTCTAACAGTTGAGTGATTTGCCCCCACAATGGTCGGAAATTTAGCGCGAACAGCTCTGAGGGGTCTGCTGAAATACGCACCCCTAAATATTTAATCGCTCCGTGGGACCATTTAAAAGGGAAAGACGGGAGATCTTCCTTCCGCAACCCCCCCAAGGCCAAAGCCTCTGTCTTGGACAGATTGACCTTAAATCCCGATACTGCCCCAAACCGCTCCAATTCCCCCAATAGAACGGGCAAAGATTCTGCCGGGCGGGACATAAAAAGCAACGTATCATCCGCATACAGCAGAATCTTATGCTCGGCCTCCCCCGCTACCACTGGCCGAATCAGGTCCTGCCCCCGAATCCTACACGCGAGGGCTTCGATTACCATAGCAAACAGGAGGGGCGACATTGGACAGCCCTGTCTAGTCCCCCTTTGCAGGTAAAACCGATCTGAAACCTGGTCATTCACCCAGAGACGAGCCACCGGGCGCTGATACAGTGCCTTCACACCTTGAATAAAGCCCGCTCCCAGTCCCATCCGCCCCATAACCTGAAACAAAAACTCCCACTCCAAACGGTCAAAGGCCTTCTCGGCGTCCAACGCCACGCAGAGCGCCGGGGAGCCCCGCTCCTTAATGTGATGGAGCAGCCCCACCGCCCTCCGGACATTATCTGCCAGCCGCCTGCCCTTGATAAACCCCGTTTGATCCGGGTGGACCAAGTTGGGCAAGATGTTCTCCAGTCTACCCGCGAGAATCTTCGCATATAATTTCGCGTCACTATTAATTAAAGCAATGGGTCTGTAATTCCCACAACGCTCTGGGGGTCGACCCTCCTTTGGAAGGACCATGATATTGGCCTGAGCCATCGACTCCGGTAGGCGTTCCCCCCGGAGTAGACCAGAGAACAACCACGCCAGAAATGGGGCCATTTCCTCCCGCAGCACCTGATAATACTCCGCTTGAAAACCATCCTCCCCGGCCGCTTTCCCCCTGGGCAGTTTCTTAATCCCGCCAAGCACCTCCGACACCGAAATCGGCCTCCCCAGCCACCTTGCCGTATCCTCGTCAACCCTGGGGAAGTTAAGACCCCCCAAGTATTCCGCTATCCCTTCCGCACTAGACCCCTCTTGCCGCCTATATAAGTCTTCGTAATACCTCCGGAAGGCCTCACAGATAGCCCGACTGGCCACCGCCCGCTCTCCCTTCTCATCCACTATCTCCCGGACAGTCCTACTCTCCCGCTGTTTTTGGAGTTGACGCGCAAGCAACTTCCCCGCTCTATTCCCACCCTCCATGAAGTTCCTCTTGGTGGCTCTCATCATCCGCTCTACCTCCTCCAAATCCATGGCATTAATCCTCGCTCTGAGCCCCAACAACTTCTGCCGTGATGCTCGGGATCCTCCCCCGCTATGAACTTGCTGCGCTTGTGTCAATTCCTGCATCAACTGCTGATGCAGTGCCTCCCGTTCTCGCTTTTTCTGACTCCCAAATTGAATCAACCGGCCTCTCATATAGGCCTTCCCCCCATCCCAAAGCGTGGCGTCCCCTACCTCCCCATTATCATTCCAAGCCAGATAATCCTTCCACGCCGTCCGGAGCATTGCCTGCCCGTCTGCGGATTGGTAGAGCGACACATTGCCCCGCCATCCTCCGCCCCCCCTCCGCCTCGTCCACACCATTCCCCCACCACCATCCCATGATCAGAGAGGGTAATCGGAAGAATCCTAACATTGACCAACACCCCTAATTGGTCTCGCTTCCCCAAAAGCACATCCAATCTCGAGTAGGTCTCCTGTGGCGCCGAGTAACATGTGTATTCCCGCCCTCCGGGGTTTTCCCACCGCCAAACATCCACCAGTTCAAATTCGCTTAAACACCTCTCTAGCTCCCTACCCTCAGTCCCATGCTTTCTCTGACAAAAGTTAGAGCGATCTCGAGCCCCCACCACACAATTCATGTCCCCCCCCACAATCCAATCCCCTTTAGCATGACTCCGAAACTCCCGTAGCGTATCCAAAAAGAAGGTTCCCTTCCTCCCATTAGGAGCATATACATTAAGAAAAGAGACCTCCCGCAGGTCCACTCTCCCCACCACCCAAACCACCCGTCCCTCCACGTCACCCCCACTCCCATATGGGACAAACCTTACCCGCTTATGAATTAATACCACCACCCCGCGTTTTTTAGAGTTATAGGGCGATCCATATACTTATTTATTTATTTATTTATTTATTTGCTCAAAACCCTGGGCCTTGAGCTTCTCTTGCTCCGCCGCGGTCAAATGTGTCTCCTGAATCATAGCCACATCCACTCGCAGCTTGTTTAACTGAGCCAGAACCCGTTTCCGTTTAATGGGACTATTAAACCCCCTTACGTTATAGGTAGCTACCCGAAAGCCCTTGGCATTGGACACAGCCATCAACCCACCTCATTCACCCCCTGGGAACCCGGACAGAGCCGCAACAGCCACCACACACCAAACACACAAGCAACATTGAACACACAACCAACCCCCAACATGTGTATCACCATCCCCCACTCGCCACAATTTTTTTTTTTTTTTTTTAATTGGATTTTCAAAAAAGTTACATTATACAAAATAATGAAAGAAAATTGACATTCCATACAATATAATACAGTAAATAAGAAAAACATAATAATCAAGGAAGTCAATGAAGCCCACGTCATGGGAGAAAACTGCAGTACATTATAACATCCAAAGAATAAAGCAAACAGATCCAAAGACCACAACATAGAAGGTGATTACACATCTCCATCCCCCCTAAGACCCCCTTTATCTGCCAGGAATTTCTCCAGATGAGACACATCTTGGAAATTATATGAAACATTTCCATAGTTTATCACACATCTGCAGGGGAACCTTAAAAAAAAAGTTGCCCCTATAGCTAAAACACGAGATTTCAAAGCAAGAAATTGACGCCTACGCATCTGTGTCGGACGGGAGACATCCGGGAAAATATTAATCGGTTGTCCACAAAATTTGGAGGATTTAACCTTAAAGAAGGCTTTAAGAATATGATCTTTCATCACTAAGGATGAAAAAGTAACTAGTAAGGTAGCACGTACTGAGATAACATCCAAAGAATCCTCTAAAAAAGCAGTTATGTTGGCTACGGAGGGAACTATCTCATCGAAATCACCCTCAGTGAGTTTAACTTTTTTAGAAGCAGCAGAAATATAAAATATCTGTCGAGTCTCAACCGGGTCTACAATACCAAGAACTTCCTTTAAATATTTCTCCAATAAAATTTGGGAGAAAGCAAAGCAGTTTGGGGAAAATTTAGAAATCTCAGATTGTAAGCTCGGATAGAGTTCTCCAAAGTCTCCACTTTGTTATGTAAAATTAAAGAGTCTTTAATACCTAAGACATTAATTGATTGCAAAGGAGAGATTTGAGATTTTAATTTAGCCACTTCAGAATCTACCACGGCTAATTTTTCTCCAAACTGATAAAAGGAACTAACAGCCTCTTGAGTGTATTGACATAAGGATCCAACCGTGGCGGAAACCTTAATGTCAATGCACTTCAGAGCTTTCCACAAATCTTTTAAGGTAACATCCTCCTCTGAGAGCAATACGGGTAATTCCGTAACACCTTCAGCTGGAAGGTGCACAGGAGTAGGAAAGGAAATTAAATTCTCCAATTTGGGGGCTTCCGAAGAAGAAGCGGAAATATTACCAAGCAGGACTGGGCAGGGGGGGGGGGATCTCCCTCCCGGGCTCAAAGACGCCCCTTCGGGAGACGATTGTGCCAGCGGTTTAGCACTAAAATGTTTGTCTAGAGGACCGGTTAACTTGCCAGTGTCTGAACCGGCCTCCGAAGATTTAAGTTGGGATTTACCTTTGCGTTTGCCCATAGTCCTAAGAAAACAACGATATTTGTTAGGAAACTCAAACAACTGTGTAGCTAAGCAGGATTATCCAACAAACATTTAAGTTTAAAGAATACAAATCATACCCGTATCTCGGCAGCGTCGTCGAGGCGTCGAAGGGGCGTCAAAGGGGCAGAACCTGCCCATTTAACCACGCCCCTTCAAAAACACGCCCCGCAATCGCGCTCCGCAATCGCGGAGGGAAGAAGCAGTCTTATATAGTAATGAGGTCCTTCGAGGAGCAAGCTGCCCAGGGCACGCCTGCCCGGTGAGTCGGACCCCACTGCAGCGCCGGGAACAGGTATGGGGAAAAGCACACTCTCTACCGCTGGTCAGGGATGCACCTCCACACACCTCCGCAGAGTTCTCCAACAGCTGAAAAATCCGGGCGGCTCTTTAAACCCCTCAGGTCCCTCGAGGAGCAAGCTGCCCAGGGCACGCCTGCCCGGTGAGTCGGACCCCACTGCAGCGCCGGGAACAGGTACGGGGAAAAGCACACTCTCTCCCGCTGGTCAGGGACGCACCTCCACACACCTCCGCAGAGTTCTCCAACAGCTGAAAAATCCGGGCGGCTCTTTAAACCCCTCAGGTCCCTCGAGGAGCAAGCTGCCCAGGGCATGCCTGCCCGGTGAGTCAGACCCCACTGCAGCGCCGGGAACAGGTACGGGGAAAAGCACACTCTCTCCCGCTGGTCAGGGACGCACCTCCACACACCTCCGCAGAGTTCTCCAACAGCTGAAAAATCCGGGCGGCTCTTTAAACCCCTCAGGTCCCTCGAGGAGCAAGCTGCCCAGGGCACGCCTGCCCGGTGAGTCGGACCCCACTGCAGAGCCGGGAACAGGTACGGGGAAAAGCACACTCTCTCCCGCTGGTCAGGGACGCACCTCCACACACCTCCGCAGAGTTCTCCAACAGCTGAAAAATCCGGGCGGCTCTTTAAACCCCTCAGGTCCCTCGAGGAGCAAGCTGCCCAGGGCACGCCTGCCTGGTGAGTCGGACCCCACTGCAGCACCGGGAACAGGTACGGGGAAAAGCACACTCTCTCCCGCTGGTCAGGGACGCACCTCCACACACCTCCGCAGAGTTCTCCAACAGCTGAAAAATCCGGGCGGATCTTTAAACCCCTCAGGTCCCTCGAGGAGCAAGCTGCCCAGGGCACGCCTGCCCGGTGAGTCGGACCCCACTGCAGCGCCGGGAACAGGTACGGGGAAAAGCACACTCTCTCCCGCTGGTCAGGGACGCACCTCCACACACCTCCGCAGAGTTCTCCAACAGCTGAAAAATCCGGGCGGCTCTTTAAACCCCTCAGGTCCCTCGAGGAGCAAGCTGCCCAGGGCACGCCTGCCCGGTGAGTCGGACCCCACTGCAGCGCCGGGAACAGGTATGGGGAAAAGCACACTCTCTCCCGCTGGTCAGGGATGCACCTCCACACACCTCCGCAGAGTTCTCCCCACTCGCCACAATTTTTAAACGTTTCGACCCCCATTAGTCCACCCGCCATCCACTCTCCACGAACCCGCCCTGCCGCCCCCCCCGCAGCCACCCACCACCCCAATCCCCTTCACTCACTCCTCAGAGCATACCCTCTACGAAGGGTGCCCATGCAGGGGGGGCACTACCCACTTACAAAGCTCTCAACTTATAGAACAATTCCCGTCCCCTCCCCTTCCCACCTCCCTTAGATCAATCAGAAAAAACAGAGCCTGTTCCTCCAGCCTCCCCCTCATCTCCCAAAAGACAACAGTCCCACAAATATGTCTCTGGCTTAGCCCAGCCACAGGCCATCTAGAAAAGTCAGAAAAAGATCCATAGTCTCGCTCAGGCCAATTCTGCCGTCTCCGCCCCGGTCGCCACGGCCGCTCGGTTTTCCCCTGATAAGTCTTCACGTTCATTCTCCGCTCTCCCCGACTGGGACTTCAAGAATTTCTCCAAGGCCTCTTTTGAGGCAAAGAAGCGCCGCGTGCCGTTCACCATCATGGTAATCTTAGCCGGGTACCAAATCGCCACTTGAATGCCTCGCCGGGCCAAGCTTTCCTTCAGCTTAATCAAATCCTTTTGGCGTTTAACTGTCTCGGAGGCAAGATCAGGGAACACATAGACTTTCCAGTCTTTGTAATTCACAAATCTGGATTTCCGGGCCGCTCTAATCACATGTTCCCGGTCCTGAAAACGCAGGAGCTTGACAATGAGCGCACGTGGTGGGCCGGACGCCCCGGGCTGGGCCGCAGCTCTCTATGCGCCCGTTCGATCTCGAAGGCGGGAACTGATGGCGCCCCCGGGAAACAAGTCTTCAACAAGTCTGCCACAAACTCCATGGGGTCAGCGCCCTCAACTCCCTCCGGCACCCCGAAAATGCGTAAATTGGAGCGCCGGTCACGATTTTCCATGTCTTCCGACTTAGCATTCAACCAGCTGAGCTGTTGTTGCAGGGAGCTCACCGTGCGCTGCATCGCGGCCTGAGAGTCCTCCGTCTGACTCACCCGGGCCTCCACCTCCTCGATCCGCTGCCCCAAATCAGCAAATTTCTCCTCCAGCTTTTGCGAGACGCGCTCCACGATCTCGTCCCTCGAGTCTCGGATTTCTCGCAATACTGCCTCCAGTGTAGTTCCAGGCACTTCCTCCCTCTCACACATCTCTGGGCCTTCCGACTCACTTGGAGACGCCGGTGCCTGCAACGCCGTCTGCACGGGCGCTGCCGCTTTCACAGCCCCCGCTTTCGCCGCATATAAATCCTTAATCGGGTTAGGGGGTTTGGTTTTCACCAGTTTCGCCATTGTCTCAAGGTCTCTTAGGAGCTATATCTACCCGATATTTTCCGGGCGGATGGAGAGCTTTCTCACTCACGTCTCCTCTCCTCCGTGGCTAAACCGGAAGTGGGACTTTGTTAGTTTTTAACAGGGGGTTAAACCATATCAGCATATGGAGTGATGGAGGATTTTCTCTCTCAATAACAGGGCAAAGGCTTTGAAACGCCTTCTGGGTGGCTGATATTACTCGACCCACTTTCGAGGAGATCGCCTTTGTTTTAATTAGTGGAGGAGGGATAGTAAGGAAATCCACAGTACTACCTTTTAACTTTCGAAAGGGAGACTATGATAAAATGAGGAAAATAGTTGAGAAAAAACTAAAAGGAGCAGTTGCAAAGGTTAAAGACTTAAGTCAAGCTTGGGTGTTGTTGAAAAATACTATCTTGGAAGCCCAGACCAGCTGTATTCCACGCTTTAAGAAAAGTGGAAGGAAGTCCAAAAAACTGCCAGCATGGTTTAAAGGGGAGGTCAGAGAGGCTGTTGCCAAAAAAGCATTTTTCAGGAAATGGAAAAAAGAGCCAAATGACGAAACCTGGAAACAGCACAAGCACTGGCAAGTCAAATGCAAGGCATTGATAAGGCAGGCAAAGGGAGAATTTGAGAAGAAGCTTGCTACGGAAGCAAAAACGCGAAATAAAGACTTTTTCAAGTACATTCGTAGCAAAAAACCTGTGAGAGAGTCAGTTGATCCATTAGATGATAGAGGGGTTAAAGGGGCACTAAGAGGCGACAAGGCAATAGCGGAGAGACTGAATGAATTCTTTGCTTCAGCCTTTACTGAGAAAATGTAGGGATGTTACCCATGACTGAAGTGGTATTTAAAGATGCGGAAGAATTTAAGGAAATATCGATACATCTGGAAGATGTATTACAACTATTAGATAAACTGAAGAGTAGCAAATCACCTGGGCTGGATGGTATACATCCAAGGGTGTTGAAAGAACTGAAATATGACATTGCAGACCTGCTATTAGTAATCTGTGAACTATCATTAAAATCATCTCTAATACCTGAAGATTGGAAGATCGCCAATGTAACACCAATTTTTAAAAAGGGTTCCAGGGATGATCCGGGAAACTACAGACTGGTGAGCCTCACGTCAGTACCGGGAAAAATGGTAGAAACCATCATAAAGAATAAAATTACTCAGCATGTAGATAGTCATGGCCTAATGGGAGACAGCCAACATGGCTTTAGACAAGGAAGATCTTGTCTTACTAATCTGTTATGTTTTTTTGAAGGTGTGAATAAACAGGTGGACAAAGGTGAGTCGGTACATATAGTGTATCTGGACTTTCAGAAAGCCTTTGACAAGGTCCCTCATCAGAGACTTTTGGAAAAACTAAAGAGTCATGGGATAGGAGGCAGTGTACTACTGTGGATCAGGAACTGGTTAAAAGATAGAAAGCAGAGGGTAGGGTTAAATGGCCAATATTCCCAATGGAGAAAGGTGAATAGTGGTGTACCCCAGGGATCTGTGCTGGGTCCTCTGCTTTTTGACATATTCATAAATGACCTGGAAAGTGGAATAACAAGTGAGGTTATCAAATTTGCAGATGACACAAAACTATTTAAAGTTGTTAAAACCCAAGAGGATTGTGGAAAATTGCAAGAGGATCTTGATAAATTGGAAGACTGGGCATCAAAATGGCAGATGAAATTTAATGTGGACAAGTGCAAAGTTATGCACCAAGGGAAGAACAACCCAAACTATGGTTACACGATGCAAGGTTCCACATTAGGAACCACCACCCAGGAAAAAGATTAAGGCGTCATTGTGGATAACATTTTAAAACCCTCGACTCAGTGTGCAGCAGCGACCAAGAGAGCAAATAGAATGCTAGGTATCATAAGGAAAGGAATGGAAAATAAAACAAAAGATATTATAATGCCTCTATATTGTTCCATGGTGAGACCGAACCTTGAATATTGTGTGCAATTCTAATCGCCGTATCTTAAAAAGGATATAGCGATATTAGAAAAGGTTCAGAGAAGAGCCACCAAAATGGTAAAGGGGATGGAAGGATATTCCTATGAAGAAAGGCAAAAAAGGTTAGGGTTCTTTAACCTGGAAAAGAGACGGCTGAGGGGAGATATGATAGAAGTCTATAAATTAATGAACGGAGTGGAACGGGTAAACGTAGATCGATTGTTTACATTATCAGAATATAGAAAGACTAGGGGACATGCAATGAAGCTGCAAGGTAAACTATTTAAGACTAATAAAGGAAAATATTTTTTCACTCAACGTGTAATCAAACTCTGGAATTTGTTTTCCGGAGGATGTAGTAAGGGCTGTTAGTGTAGCTGGGTTTAAAAAAGGTTTGGACAAGTTCCTGGAGGAAAGGTCCATAAACCATTATTAAGAAGGGACCCAGGATATCAGTGCTTGACTCAGTACAAGCATTGTGGAACCTGTGTCTTTTGTTGAAACTGCTAGGTACTGTCATGCAGCAGGAGCTGATGGAAACAAAGATGCAAGAAAAGAAGCTGTTTTTCATACTATAAAAGATGTGCACGGGATGCAATTCCCGCACAGAGCAGCATCCGTGCCCTCACAGAGGCTGACTGGACACACCTAGCTAATCGACACCACCTGACAAGCAGCCCAGAAAGCTCAAACACAGGCGAGCTTTATAAGCAAGAGGCTGGAGACTGGAAAGAGAGTAGAGGTAGAGGTGGAAGTAGAGGTGGACCAGAGAGAAGCACCAGGAGCAAAGCCGTGCGAGAGAAATGCACCACGAGCAAGGGCCAAGAAGAAGGAAGCACCAGGAGCATTGAGCTAAGCCCTAGGAGTGAAGGGGAAAGCAATGCTGAGCAAAGGAACAGTCACTTTGGGAAGCAGAACAGTGCTGAAGGAAGAAGCCAGAAGTTAGGCTTGGAAAGAGGCCTGCGCTTACCGGAGAAACCAGTGACTAGACTGAAAGGTAACAAGCGCTTTCAGGGAAAAGACTGGCACAAGGATTGTAGCCCTGGAGAACTACTAGAAGGAGAAAGTTCCTGTTCTACATGCTGCTGGAAGCCAAGGTATGCTGACTCTGTTTTTATGAGAAAAAGCTCATCATATAAGTGCCCTTTTAAAAGCAATGCTCGTCTTACAAGAAAGGAAAGTAAACCTACCTTGTATAACCCAGATGGCAAAAACACAAAGGTAGGCCACACTCACTGGCAAACTTTAGAAGAACTCTACAAACACCCAGCGAATAAGAATAGCGACTGGCCAGAAACAATAGCCAGAGAAACCCCATATACAGAAAGGGATAACTCCGACTCAGAGCCGATGCAAGTGGAATTTGTGGAGCCTAGTCTTCTGTCTTAAGAGGAGATGGACTGTTCTCTATGCGTTACCAGCAGTTTAGAATCACTGCTAGACTTGTAAATAATATATACTGCCTCCACAGTGTTACTTGTATGCTAAAAGGAAGAAGAGTATTGAAACGGTTGAGTTACTCTAGGAAGCCTTAATTAATCCTTGTTGCAACTGTGAAGCATAACAATTTTTCCTTTACCATGAGCTTGTTTCATTCCTGAAGTAATGGACATTTTCCTCTATGTTGTGACCCACCTGAATCTTTTGTGTAAAGGGAAATAAAAGCCTATGTTATCCCTCTATTCTGCATTCACAATTTAATTCTTAATAGGAGCTGAACTACTAAGACCAGGCTGCACCTGGCTCTTAAAGGAACCTCCTCTCATAAAAAAATATCTTTGTGTCCAACCTACCCCTATGACCACTTGCCACCAGGGGCGGTACGCGACATAAATGGCATAGTTGTTTGGATTTTGGGTCTTACAACTATAAGAAGGAAAATAAAAAAAGAAACTAACTCCAAGGTAAAAAAAAAAAAACCCGGAGCGGAGCGGCAAAAAACCCGGAGTGGAGCGGGCAAAAACCCGGAGTGGAGCAGGCAAAAACCCGGAGTGGAACAGCAAAAAAAAACCTGGAGTAGAAGAAGACACTTGGATCAGAGTGGGAAGTATCGTGTTGTTGGCACCTGAGGCGGAGCGCTGCAAGGCGGAGCAGCAACATCTTTTCCAAAGCTGACGCAACACCGGTATCAGGTAAAACGTATATAGACCTGACCTGTGTTGGATGGGTCAGTAAGAAAAAAAAGAAAAAAAAAAAGGAAGAAAGAGAAAAGAGGGAGCTCATTGTTGGTTTGGGCCACACTTGGTTTTTCTCTCAATTTTTTTTTCAGGAATCATCACGGAGCAGAAGGAGCTGTGCGCCTGGATGGCTCTCCAGTTCGATAGGCAAGGAAAATTGGCATGCTAGACCCAGAGGCAGGCAATTCAAGCCATGCATGAGCAGCAGAAGCCTATCCTACAAATGATGGAGGCATGGCTGGCCCAGCAGAAAGAGTCGCTGGAGAGAGCCAACACACAGCATGGACCGAACCCTGAACTGGGTAATTGTCCGGTAGGACAATGGACATGTGACATCTTGTCCATGGGAAAGTTAACTGCCACCGACAACGTGGACGATTTCATTGATTCTTTTGATAGAATTGCACGGTCGGCGAACTGGCCAAAAGAGCAATGGGCAATTCGCCTGGCAGCATCTCTCACAGGGGAGCCGCTGTCAGCATACAGGGCGATGCCCCCTGCTCTGGCCAATAATTATGAAGAGGTGGTCAAGGCCATCAGGGATCGCCTAGACCTCACACCCTTTGTATATAATCGGTTAGTGCGAGCCACTCGTCTTAAGGTAGGCAAGACGCCTAAGGCTCTAGGACATAGAATAAGCAGTTTGGCTACAAAATGGTTAAAACCTGACGAAAAAACATTGAGTACTTTAATGGATCTGATAGTATTGGAACAATACATGTCTGCAGTTCCCAAAAGCGTGCAGAACTTCCTTATTTTTCAAAATTGTCACACCACTGCTGAAGCCATTGCGCTGACAGAGCGTTATTTGGAAGCAGAATTGGCCACTCAATCAAAGGTGGAGACTCCAAAGTTGGCAGTTGGTATGGAAAGGCAGATATCCGAAAGTCTCTCACGCTGTTCATATAAGGGTTTGAAAAATGCTACTCCTATGTTAAAGGAACCTTCTAAAAGATGTTTCTCGTGTGGGAAAAGGGGTCACTTAAAGAATGAATGTTACTTGCGTACTGCTTTTATTGGGGAAAATATGAAAGCAATACGTGAGGGGTTTCTGTTAAGTGTAAAGATACAAGGCATTGATGTTAAAGCACTTTTAGACTCTGGCGCAGATCAGACCATGATCTCCCACAAATTATGGTCTTTGATCAAGGAGCATGGTGAGTCTGTACCCGATCAGCCAGCAGGAAAAGTAAAAATAAAGTGCATACATGGGGATGCCACACATTATCCGGTATACAAGCTATTTGTAAAAGGCTTAGGTATTGAAAAGGAAATGTTGATTGCTGTAATACCAAAACTACCTCACGAGCTAGTGCTAGGTAGAGACTGGCCTCAGTTTAGAAGAGGTCTGGAAGAAGGCTTGTCTCCACAGGAAGTTTTGGTATCTACTTGCACCCCCTCTAAGGTTAGAGCAGTTCCCGGTCCTCTTTTGGAGAAATCAAAAAAGGCCATATTTCCCAGGGAAGCCCTGATTTCAACGCGTACGCAAGTGAAAACCGCCGAAATCCCCTCTTGTTCCCGAGAAGCACCGTCGGATGACCTCCCTTCTCATGAAGGTTTGATAAATGTCCCCTCTGGGAAGGAAAGAAAGTCAAAAGCGGAGAAACGGAAGGAAAGAAAGTGTCGCTTTCAGGGTAGAGCTGAGCTTGAGGCAGGAAAGGGAATGCCCTGGGTACCCTCTGAATTAGTTGAAAAATTCCCCTCCTTTAAAAAGGAAAAAAGAGCAGATCCTGCCCTGACCCGCGCTTTTGAGCATGCTCAAGAAAGGAAGGATACCTTCCCCAGATTCGTTATAAAGGAAGACATACTGTACAGGGAAAGTAGAGATCTTTGGTCTGGAAATATTTGGGAGCAGCTAGTAGTACCAAATACCTTCAAATCTTTGGTTCTGCGCCTAGCCCATGATCACCCCGTAGGAGGCCACAAGGGTGCACAAGGGACCCTTGATCAAATACTAGCACGATTTTATTGGCCAGGCGTCTTTAGGGAAACCACTCGTTTTTGCGAGTCTTGTGCCTCTTGTCAACGAGTAACTCCTGTACGACCACCTGAGGTACCCTTACTTCCAATGCCGGTAATTTCGGAACTGATTAAAAGGCTCGCCATGGATATAGTGGGACCTCTTATAAAAACGCCAAGAGGATTTCAATATATACTTGTTATCATTGATCAAGCCACACGTTTCCCGTGGGCTGTGCCCCTAAGGAACATCTCAGCGAAATCCATCGCTAGTGAATTGATAAAGCTGTTTTGTGAGGTGGGATTCCCTCGGGAAGTATTGACGGACCGTGGCAGCAATTTTATGTCCAGGTACTTGGCCCAGGTATGGGACGCCTTTGGCATTCACCATCTCAAGACAGCTGCCTATCATCCCCAATGCAATAGTTTAGTTGAAAGAATGAACCAAAGCATAAAGCAGATGCTTCGACGCGCTTTGGATGGGGAAATGACAGAATGGGATACCATGCTACCCTTCATACTATATGCTTGTAGGGAACGAACACAAAGTTCCCTAGGCATCTCGCCCTATGAAATGATGTACGGACGAGCACCGAGGGGAAGGCTGGACATCTTACGTAAACAGTGGACAGAACCAGTAGAAGCTGAAGTGGGAGTACCACAATTTCTGAGAAGTTTGAGGAGTCGTCTAAAGCGGACTTCTCATCTGGCAGAGGAAAAATTGAAAGATAGCCAACTGAAGCAAAAAAGATATTACGACAAACATACAAAACCGAGGCAACTGGAGGTAGGGGAGAAAGTGATAGTTCTGGTGTCCGGACCGACCCCAAAATTTGAAGCTCAATGGAAGGGACCTTTTACAGTCGTCAAACCCATGGGTCCGGCTTCATATTTAATTCAGGACAAAAAGGGACATAACCAGGTCTATCACGTGAACGTCCTCCAACAGTGGCATGAAAGATTGGCTCTGGTGGCATCCACAGAAAAACTATCCAACTATGTGGCATTGCAACACTATGACTACAGAGTAGAGCACAGAGCAGGAAAGCTCCATTATAATGCGGATGTGATGTCCCGAATTATGTGCTGTAGGGAGGAAGAGGCCTCAGCCCATAATATTTTAAGAAGGGGGATATGTCATGCAGCAGGAGCTGATGGAAGCAAAGATGCAAGAAAAGAAGCTGTTTTTCATAATATAAAAGATGTGCACGGGATGCAATTCCCGCACAGAGCAGCTAGAGGGAGCAGCCATGCACTCACAGAGGCTGACTGGACACACCTAACTAATCGACACCACCTGACAAGCAGCCCAGAAAGCTCAAACAAAGAAGAGCTTTATAAGCAAGAGGCTGGAGACTGGAAAGAGAGTAGAGGTAGAGGTGGAGGTAGAGGTGGACCAGAGAGAAGCACCAGGAGCAAAGCCATGTGAGAGAAATGCACCACGAGCAAGGGCCAAGAAGAAGGAAGCACCAGGAGCATTGAGCTAAGCCCTAGGAGTGAAGGGGAAAGCAATGCTGAGCAAAGGAACAGTCACTTTGGGAAGCAGAGCAGTGCTGAAGGAAGAAGCCAGAAGTTAGGCTTGGAAAGAGGCCTGTGCTTACCGGAGGAACCAGTGACCAGACTGAAAGGTAACAAGAGCTTTCAGGGAAAAGACTGGCACGAGGATTGTAGCCCTGGAGAACTACTAGAAGGAGAAAGTTCCTGTTCTATATGCTGCTGGAAGCCAATGTATGCTGACTCTGTTTTTATGAGAAAAAGCTCATCTTATAAGTGCCCTTTTAAAAGCAATGCTCGTCTTACAAGAAAGGAAAGTAAACCTACCTTGTATAACCCAGATGGTAAAAGCACAAAGGTAGGCCACGCTCACTGGCAAACTTTAGAAGAACTCTACAAACACCCAGAGAATAAGAATAGCGACTGGCCAGAAACAATAGCCAGAGAAACCCCAGATACAGAAAGAGATAACTCTGACTCAGAGCCGATGCAAGTGGAATTTGTCTTCTGTCTCAAGAGGAGATGGACTGTTCTCTATGCATTACCAGCAGTTTAGAATCACTGCTAGACTTGTAAATAATATATACTGCCTCCAGTGTGTTACTTGTATGCTAAAAGGAAGAAGAGTATTGAAACGGTTGAGTTACTCTAGGAAGCCTTAATTAATCCTTGTTGCAACTGTGAAGCATAACAGTTTTTCTTTACCATGAGTTTGTTTCATTCCTGAAGTAAAGGACATTTTCCTCTATGTTGTGACCCACCTGAATCTTTTGCGTAAAGGGAAATAAAAGCCTATGTTATCCCTCTATTCTGCATTCACAATTTACTTCTTAATAGGAGCTGAACTACTAAGACCAGGCTGCACCTGGCTCTTAAAGGAACCTCCTCTCATATAAAAATATCTTTGTGTCCAACCTACCCCTATGACCACTGGCCACCAGGGGTGGTACATGACAGTACATATGACCTAGATTGGCCACTGTTGGAAACAGGATACTGGGCTTGATGGACCTTGGTCTGACCCAGTATGGCATATCTTATATTCTTATGATATAGCATTGATCCAGTCAATAAGAGGTAATTGAAATTTCCCATTATTACTTTGTTGTAAACTTTGCAAGCTTCCCTAATTTCTTTTAGCATAGCATTTCATTCTGGCCAAGCAGGCATTAGTACACCACCCCCGCTGTCATTCCCTTCCCATTTTTCAAGGAATTTCTATCCATAAAGGTTTTACAGTGTATTTTATTTCCTGCAAAACCATTATCCTGTTTGACTCAATGTGCTCTTTAACATATAGTGCCACCCCTCCACCTATTGCAATATAGTTTGTAGCCTGGTATCACAGAATACCATTGGCTCTTCTCCTTCCACCAGATCTCTGAAATGCTAGTTATATCTAACCTTTCATTCAGTGCTATATATTCCAACTCTCCCATCTTATTGTTTAGACTTCCAGAATTTGCATACAAGTATTTCAAAAGTTTGTTTTTTGTTCATATTAACAGTCTGGCTATCGGATGACAGTGATAATTTGGAATCCTTCAACTCAGGCTGGTTTTTCCTTAAAGGCACCTGTGTTGCTTTTACCTTTGTTGGAACCTATCTATCAGGATGTGCTAACTTCCTTGTTTTGCTACTACCCTTCAAAGATACATCATTCCGAACCATGCGTTCTTGGGCGGCTGTTGGCTTTCGCCTAGATTAAATGCTGTGCTATCTCCTTTTTAAAGGTTAATGCCAGCAGCCTGGATCCACCCTAGTTAAGGTAGAGGCCATCCTTTTGGAAAATTTCCCCCCTTTCCCCAAAATGCTGCCTAGTTCCGAACAAATCCAAAACCCTTTTCCTTGCACCTCTGACTTATCCACACATTGAGACTTAAGAGCTCTGCCTGCCTCTTGAGTCCTGCATGTGGGATGGAAATAATTTCTGAGAATGCTACCCTGGAACGTCTGGATTTCTACTTTCTACCTGAAAGCCTAAATTTAGCTTCCAGAACTTCTCTCTCACACTTTCATATGTCATTGGTTCCAATATGTACCAAGAAAGAAAGCTCCTCCTCAGCACCATCTAAAACCTTATCTAAGTGGTGCATGAGGTCTGCTACCTTCACACCAAGTAGACATGTTACTAGGCAATCCTCATATCCACCAGCTACCCAGATATCTACATGCCTAATGATTGATTCACCAACTATAATAGTGACCTTAACCCTTTCCTCATGGGCACATGGCCCTGGAGATATGTCATTGGTGCAAAAGGATATTACATCACTTGGAGGACAGGCCCTAGCTATAGGATCACTTCCTGCCACACCAAGGTGATGCTCTCCTTCCACATGACCTCTCTCCTCCATGGCAGCAGAAAGACCTCTGGTACTTCTCTACTACATCTCTGTAGGTCTCGTCTATATAGCTCTCTGTCTGCCCCAGCTGCTCCAAGTCTGCTATTTTAGCCTCCAGAGATTGGACTCATTCCCTGAAAGCAAAGAGCTCTTTGTATCTATTGCACACATAAGACCTCTCACCAACTGAGAGAAAATCATACATGTAACACTCAGTGCAAAAGACTAGATAGCCCTCATCTCTCTGCTGGATTGCTGTCTGAATCAGAAGAGTTACAGATTTATTTTATCTATTTAAAGTTGTTTAGTTGTTTAAAGTTGCTAGGGAAATAGGGATACTTGAACCAATACAATTATACCTGATGAGTATAAGGGACTTTTAGTTATCACCTCAAGGTGAACTGCAAGGATTTGATTAATCTACTCCTCAGGCAGAGGTTTGTACCAGTAGAAATCTGTGCATATCCATGTATTTTATAACATACATGCAGAAATGCTGTTCCTGCTCTCTACCATACACTTTCTACTCCCAGGAATTCCTATCTATATATCAAATATAAGTGCTGTGTTTGAGTACTTGTGTTTATGCGCACACACCCACATCAGTGGGCATGTAAAAACTGTTCTACATGCTCATCGCTTATAAAATTACCCCCAAATTTATAACTTTCTAAGAAAGTGTTTCCTTTTCCACTGGTCCTAAATCACCTTAAATATGAAGTACAGGATGTTTTTTGCCCTCAAAATATTAAAAAGCCATAACACATCATCATGATATTCTGACATTTGTTATTTTGTGAGTTGTCAGAAAATGTAAATGTTTTTTCATACCTTGCTGTTTCCTGGGATCATATATTTGAAGCCCAAACAATGGTGGTTTTTCACTTCTTAGAAGAGTCACATTTCTAGTCATGAGATGCAGTTGGAAAATAGATCCATTCATATAATCGGTCCAGAAAATGAACTCTCCATGATGTGACAATCCAAATGGGTGATTCAGCTCTTTTCCACTATAGACTATCTGCAATGAATTGAAAAATTAACTGAAAATAGACTCATCTTTACCTATTTTTTATTTTACATTAATGAATGTTGATGTTATTCATTCTATAATGTTATTAAAACTGGGGATGATATGTAAAAGCATTGTTCTGGCTAGCAGCACTTGCTAGTCGGATAAATACTATTGTTTATCATTACAGACTGCTTCAGCACTATCTACATAATGCCAGGGCAGTCCAGGGAAAAAGACACAATTGATTTAGATTGCAGCAATTTTCAACACCACTATACGGAAAACTATCTGAATAAATTTGGACAGAAAAAAAAGCTGAATAGCTTATCAAGACAGCAGCTAAAAAATCACCACTATCCGGATAATGTCAGCAATTATCCAGACTGAGGTCACACAATCCAGATATTCTGTGGCAGCCACTATCCGGACAGTGTCATTAAATATCCAGATTTTTTTCCCCATGTTAGCTGGTGTCTATGGTTTATTCATTACTTTATATACCACTTTTAGTCATAGCATCAAAGAGGGAGGCGGGAGGAGTGACCATGGTTGGGCCACATTGCCTCAGGCCAGAGGGCTGGGGGTTTAAATCCTGCCGTAGGACAGCAACTCAGGCCAGAGGGACTAGGATTTTCTAGTCCCACAGGGGCTCCTTGTGGCCATGGGCAAGCCACTTAACCCTCCGTTGCCTCAGGTACAAAACAGATTTTGAGCCCTTCAGGGACAAGGGAAATATTTACCATTCCTGAATGTATAATGCTTTAACCCAGTGAAAAGCAGTAGATAAGCATTGCTAAATAAATAAGGAGGTTTACAAAGTAGTAAACATAAAACTGTAACAAAAAGGATAAAAACCACAGCAAAACATTAAAATATCACTGTAGCATCTATCTAAATCTATGGCTGACCACCATGGGCTGAATATTACCCTGTTTTTGTTGTATTTGAATAACAAATATTGTACATAGTTAATTTATTAAAACATTCAAACATTCCAAGGTTCATAATTTTTAAAAAATCAGAGAAGACCTTAACGTCTATCCAACATCAGCTATAAGTGTGGATAGTATAGACATACTAACAATAGAGAGCAAACATCTTTTGTACAGTCTTGTATATAGAGCCCCCACAACAGACACAAGCAACCTGACCACAATACTAGAGCAAGCCTGTAATGATAAATCAATCAACAAAATCATAATCATGCTTGGGGACTTCAATTTAGCTGCATTAAAGAATTCTCAAGCGTTCTCTTTCCTGAGTACAATGGAAGACAGGCAACAAACAAATCATAAACTGCTTCACACACTAGATCTGATATTTCTAGCTCAAGAAATTGCACATATGAAACAGCAAATATATTTTGAAACAGACCCAGTTCCCTGGTCAGACCACTACCTAATTCATTTTGTTATAACCCATCACTACATATAGCATAATATCAATAACAGAAGCAACATAAATCTCCGTTTAAGCAATTCAATAAAGAGGCATTCTTAAAGCAAGCTATTCCACAACTGAACAGAGAAATAAATGATTTAGATAACCTATCAAGAACTGGAACACAGAAATCTATAGATCTGCAGCCAGCGACCAAAGTGTAATTAACAGACAAATTCACCCATCTAATCTATGGTATTCTCATGAGTTAAGAGCCATAAAAAGGCAATTAACTAAAACTGAATGTAAATGGAGAGCAACAAAACTAACCCAAGATTGGTACTTATACATGGATATTCTTCGGACATACCAAGCAAGCATCAACAAGAAAAAGGAATACTACACAACAACAATATTGAAATCTATTAATCAACCAAGAGAACTATTCAACACTGTAAAATCTCTAACCAAAGCATCCAGTTCCATGACAAACCAAATCATGATACATCCCCAAAACTAGCAAACCATTACAAATAAGCTAACTTGTTCAATAAAACAACTACCTGCCCCAAACCCCAACAATAGCACACACACCTCAGAACTGCACTCATTCTCCCAAATCAACATTGACCAGTTTGAACAAATTATCACCTCCATCAATACAACGACCTCCCCAATGGACCCTTGTTCAGTTAGTTGGGTGAAACTTAGCCTACAGAAATCACTCCCTTCATACTCAAAATGGTCAACATATCCCTGGCCCAAGGGTACATACCAAAGTGCCTAAAAAACATAAACTGCCCCATTCTCAAGAACACCTCCTTAGATAAAATATGTCCGGATTCATATAGCCCTATATCAAGCCTTCCGTTCACCGGGAAAAATATTTGACAAGATAGTGCTCATGCAACTTCAGGCCCACATTGAACTGAATGCTCCACTTGATCAACATCAACATGGATTCAGACCATTCCATGGAGTAGAAACTCTACTCATATCACTCCTTAACAAGATTTTAAAGGGTACTGAAAAAATGAAACAGGCCGCCATCCTCATTTTCCTGGACCTAGCTGTTGCATTAGATTCCATAAATCATGACTACCTAATAACTCGCCTACATGAAAGGAATTAAAGGATTGCATGGATTGCATCATACCTAGCATGACTTGCATCATACCTCTCCGAAGAACTCAACAAGTAAAAATAGGTCATGCCACATCAAAACCATACAAGCAAAAAGAAGGCTTACTGCAAGGCCCAGCACTATCAGTGATGAAATATCTGTCCTCACAAGGGAACTTGGCAAAAACAATGGACAGTGACATCCATATCATTGTCTATTGCTTTTGCCAAGAGATAGGGGCCAGAGAAGAGGCATGACATACAGACTTGGATAGTGTGTTTCAGGAGCAGCAAGGGGAAAGGAGCAAAGTGAGGAGTTTGTAAGTGCAGAGAGGGCACAGATAGACCCGATTTGTGAGGAGAGCACAATTCCCAAGGAAGGGTGTATGGAGAGAGAACTGTGTTGGGTCATTCATGTCACACTTTCACATATGTGCACATCATGTCATATGCCTCAGTTGAGAATTGAGTTCACAACAGACACACAGAAATGTTCATGTGGGAACAGACAGGGTAACACCTTCCAGATGATCTGATGTCCCAATCATGTATATCACATGAAAGCCCCAATAGCTATGCCTCCCAATGGCTTTACCAGTGACATACACACACACATATAAATACATCATTGTGTGATTTCACCACACTCTGCTGTTGTTACACAATGCCCCTAAGACATGTCTGTTGAGCAAACCTATTAAGGAGTGTTCCATGCTAATCACAGTTAGGAAACAAGGCCTGAACTGAACAGTTAGGATGGGCAGAATATCTTGCACCAGGAAAGACCAGTTTTCACATCCAGACCCACCACACAGACATATATGGTGCCTTGGCTAGATGGACAGACATGATATACAGTATTGACAGTGGTTATGCTTGGGGCCTCCATCATCCGAGCACATAGAAAGATTCTCTTTTGAGAATCTAGTCATAAGGCCAATATGTACAATTTCTGATGGGTCATACACAGAGAGTTGTCTTGTAGTACATGTCAGTTGCATGTTTACCATGTGACATGATCCCTTGAGCGGCTTGGTGTAATGATGCAGACCTTCAATGCTTGTGCCCGATATGCTGACAAGAGCATCATGGCTACTATCGCCATGTGTCACAGTCCTAGTAACATAAGGAATTTGCTCACCTTACACAGCACCTGAATGTTCCAAGATCAATAAATGATGGAACACTGCATCTATTCTCGTGCAGCCAGACTCACATACATAATGTTACATTCAGGTACATCATAGATCACAGCTTGTTATGTTATCCATCACCTCAGAACATATATGATCTTCATTTATGTCCACACATTTGGGTAGGGCTGGTCTGGTGTGTGAAAACTCTGTTGTGGACCATTCTCAGCAATGTAGCCCAGTCCCAGGATACATGACAGACATCTGCTAGAATGTGGAACCCAGAAACAATTGTTGAACTACACTACATCCCACACTGAGGAAGCACATATAGCAGATAAACACATAAGAGCACATGTGAGTATTATCACATATGCATGGTGGGCACCATGGAACCAAGGGCTGAATTGTTAGGTACTATCAGTCTGGGAGCAAGATTGCAAGCATATAGTATGCAAAACACATCTATCTCAGTCTGCCACCATTGCACTGTGATACACCACAACATCATGAAGGCCATGTGTAAGTGTTGTAACATGTACATTGGCTGTAGTTCCAGCATGGCACTGATGGCATTTATATGTCCTTCCCAGGTGGAGGATCTGTGTAAAAAGGCTCAGAAGCTGTAGAACAAGCAGCCTAATTTCATCTGGCAGGTGCGGGATGAGCTTCGCCCTGCATCAGCTGGTGAGTCATTGTAACACATGTATGGTTTCAGGACATGATGACAGCTGTAAAATGTGCAAGAGATTTCCCCAAGTACACAAAATGTACACATATTGTCATGCATATCATAGCCTTAGGTGATTATCCTAGCTCATGTGCTCCAGGAAATGCTTGCATGCAGGGTATGGTGAATCTGAGAACTATTTAGCCCTTATAGCTGTGCAGCTCAATGTCATAACCTTGACATGGTATCCTATATTCTCAATATGTAGATGTCAGTCGTGTTTTCTGTCTCCACATGTTTCACCAACATAATGGCCAATGTGCCTGTGTGATGTGACAGCCCAATCCATAAACATAGGATAGACACTGTTCATACACCAGACATGTTTTGGATAGAAAATCCTCTTCCCAGGGTTACATATATCCATTCACAGCATCACACTTGAACCTACATCTGCAGCACATATCATGTGAGCACTTGCCTAGTAATCCTGAACCTAAGCACTGTAAGCTGGAATCCAGATGTTAATGTTCCATAATCGGTGGGAGGAGTGGCCTAGTGGTTGGGGCAAGTTACCTCAGGCCAGAAGGCCAGGGCTTCAAATCCCACTTTAGCAGCACTGATAAGCATGCAATAAATAAAACCAGGAGTCTGTTCAAAGATCCAAGCCAGTTTATTGTGCACAGGCCCAGTCAGTCAAAGCTTCAAAAGGAATTGAGCCCCGCTTTTCACAGAGACATAACCATTTATACCTCTTTTTCAGTTTGATACATGAGAACTTTCTATTGGTTCTAACTTGATACATGCAAACTTCCTATTGGTTCCAACACCCCCTGCACCTGTCCAATGAGAAATCCCTCTGGGGCCAAGCAACCAGCCCCCTCCCTTAGGATTGTTCTAACAATGGTGCAGTTCTTGATTTTGTTACTTCTCTACTGCAAGGTTATCCCTAGCATCAGGAATGCATGTTTTGTAACATTTCTTTCTTTCATACACAAGAGAATAATGGAAGACTTATGAATTCATGTAAAACTTCTTATTAAGCAGTTTAAAACAGTTTTCTTATTTTCCACAAATTTTTGGTTCTTTTCTAGCTATAACGGAGGTTAGGATCCAGGCCTAATTTACAGGCCTCTCATAGTAGCAGACCATGCTAGGCCATAGCCTGCCACACCACTAAAGGACAGTAACCTTGGCCAGACGGAATAGGGTTGCTAGTCCTACAGGTGCTCCTTGTGGCCTTGGGCAAGTCACTTAACCCTCTGTTGCCTCAGGTACAAAAAACAGATTGTGAGCCCTTTGGGGACAAGGGAAATATATGTTCACTGCTTTGACTCATAGAAAAGTGGTATATAAGCCTAAATAAGTAAATAGCATCAATCATCCGCCGCTTCCCTGGTCACCAAACATATTGTTCATCCATCATAGCATGCATACTGGTATGCCCTTGACATGTGCTGCTCCAATGTCCAGCTTAATTTCATCTATTGGGAGGGGCACAGTGATTCACACATATATGCCTACCTGTGTGGAGTGCCCTGAGACATCATCTGCTAGGTGTCTTTGGGGTTTCTGTAGGTTTCTCGTATTCACCACATGACATACTTTCGGTAGAGGCATTGTGTGCAATGACATCACATTGGAGAGGGAGCCTGAGCTACATCAGAGCGGCCACATCATGTACACACAACATGCCATGCTCACATATTTTCCAAAGATGACACAGCATACACATCTTGTGGTTTCAGAACACATATGATGTCATAATGGCTTGGTCTCATCATTGCAATCGTGGAAGACTTCTGAGTTCCTACTTGCTTTTTCATTGGATGTGAATGTATATGTGGATGACGTGTGGACTCCTATGGCCATTTGTTCACATGGGAATGTCTGTAGAGCCATCTTTTGAAACACTTACCATACTAACTGCAGCACGGCAATGATGTCCTGGCCTAAGGGATTATATGTACATGATTGGACTAATATCATGCACACTGTTGCACAGACACCATCCCCCATACGACTGGATAGGCATTCAAGTTATGTACATCATCATATCACACACTTACAGTCCACAGGTCAGCACCTGCAATGTCTGCTAAGGTGCTGACGAACCTGCAGCTGTGACAATAGACATGAGACATTCTCCAACACAAAGCCTACAGAGTCCATGCACATGATGTTCTCCAGCTTCATAGACTCACCACATAATGTCCTCACATCATAACTGACATTTCCTTGGACAAATGTTGCCATGCCACAGGGGTCTGCCATTGTCACAGCATTAGGATGCTTATTAAGGTTTGCGTGTGTGTGTAGATGTGGCAGGCTATGGCCTAGAATAGCCTGTAAATGTATAAGAGGCCTGTAAGCTAGGCCTGAGTCCCAGCCCCCACCTGAGAATAGTAATGCTGAGAAAAACCAAAGTCAGTATTGTTGAACGTAAAGCAGCTACAAAAGTATTAGCTATGTGGCAATATTCCCTTGTACCCACAACATGATGCTGATGACCACGTGTGATGTATGATTTGATTCTCACCCTTTCTCACTTGCGGGTGAGAATAATCAAAGGGGGGAATGTGGCAGACTATGGCCTAGAATAGCCTGTAAATGTATGTGAGGCCTGTAAGCTAGGCCTGAGTCCCAGCCCCCACCTGAGAATAGTAATGCTGAGAAAAACCAAAGTCAGTAAGAATTAGAGAAACTGCTTTAAACTGCTTTTTGATAAGGTTGTATAAATCCTTTGTTGAATTCTTCTATGCTGATGACAGACATGTTCCAGTACTCTATATTCACACATTTGCTAAGCTAGCAGTGACCTTGTAGGAGAAATGTATCAAAGTCTTAGAACTGTGCCTTTGTTAGAGAATTCTGAGCAGGGGGAACAGAGTGCTAGGCCCAGAGAGAGATCCCAATTGGATGGGTGCAAGGGTCAGTAGGACCAATAGAAAGTTTGCCTGTATTAAACTGAAGAAGAAAGGTATAAAAGCTGTTGTTTACTGGACTCCATTGCTCAGACCATTTTGAATGTGACATTTGCCTGAGACTTGTGCACAATAAATTGGCTTGGATCTTCGAACTGACTCCTGGTTTTATTCATTGCGTGCACTTCGCTTCAACATATTCCTGGTGCGTTGGCCGGGAAGGTGGGGTACGTGAATGGTGCGCAAGTGAATATACCACGTATTACTGCCTCCAGGTTTGGTCCGGTCAGGACCAAGGCCCGACCGACAGCGGAGAGGACCCCAGGTGCCGCCGGTCCCATTGTATCGGAGAGGGTTCTGCCCTGCCTCGGCGGCCTGCTGGGTCCGACCGGCCAACACCTCCGAACCCGAGGGGAGTCCAGGATTCAACCCAAGGAGGGACTGGTTGCGCAGCGCATTAGTGGCCGGATCCGGTGAGTAGCAATTTGTCTGGTTCTTAGTCAGTTAGCGATGGGAAAGTCCCGCATGCACGGGACTAATATGGTTTAAGGTAACGAGAGCCTGATCACCTCTCAGGGTGTGGCCGAGTACTCCTTGCATGAGTATGCGCGAGGATGAAACCCCACCCCTCATGGATAAGTAAGGTAGTCCTTTATGGAATTTTGGGAACTCGGTGTCATGCCTGTTTGTTTGAGTGAATGAGAGATCTTGAAACACAGACCACGCGAGAGCGGACTCCTGAGTAGCGCAGTTCCTGGCCGGTCAATCGCGCCCAGGTCGCAAAAAGGAGGAAGCATTTGGTGCTTGTCTCCCTTGTTGTTCCATGAGCTGTACGGACCCCTTACCTGCAGCCATACTACCCGCCCTCTTTGTCTGTTGTCTTGTACGTCATAATGGGAGGGACGGGGTCTGTGCAAACTCCGCTGAACTGTATGATCACGAATTTTAAAAAGGGATTTAGCGGTGACTACGGGATGAAAATGTCGCCGTCCCGATTAGAAAAATTATGTGGTAGGGAGTGGCCGGTGCTGGACACCGTGTGGCCTCCAGATGGTACCTTTGATGTTAGAATTGTGTCCCGAGTGCATGGGATAGTGCGTAGGAATTACCTCGACCAGTTTCCCAATATAGACTCCTGGTTAGATATTTGTGAAAGGCAACCCTCTTGGATGAAGCTTTGCTGTGAAGGGCAGTGCAGGATAATGTTAGCAACTACGAAGGAAGTCCCCGGGATTAAGGAAGAAAAACCACCCATTTACTCAGCCCCAGAACCTACAGAAATACCGAATTATCCACCCCTATTCCTGTATAAGCCAGTCCCGTCAGCTCCACCGTTACCCTGAGTAGAGCCAGGAGAAGAGAGAGCCCCCCCAGCTGATGTATCTCCACCCCATCAGCCACTTCCATTGCCCGAAGGAGAGCCACCCCCTTCCCAGAGCAGGAGTCCCAGTCCCGAACAAAGTTCCCCGGCAGCACTACCATCTCCTGAAGGAACTGCCAGCGGGGGATCAACTGCCAGTCCAGGGTCACCCATTAGTCCAGCCCCCAGCGGAAGAACCACCGCTGGGCGCGCAAATTTGCGCTACGCCCTCTGAAGCAGGGAAACAAGCCAGAAAGAAGTTCGCCAGATGCCATTGCGCCAGGTCCCCGGATTACCCATTCTCAATGACGATGGTCAGGTTGTGGCCGGGCCAAATAGTCTTGTTTATGTGCCCTTTTCTACCACAGATTTATTAAACTGGAAAACGCACTATACATACTGAAAACCCCCAAGATCTGACAGAATTAATGTCTAGTATCATGCAGACCCACCAGCCTACCTGGTCTGATTGCCGCCAGCTCTTGTCTACCCTTTTTACTACTGAGGAGCGGGCACGAATTGTGCAAGCAACTACCCGATGGCTGGAAGAGAACCCTGTAGACAGAAGAGACTTAGATCCCCGACAGACAGCGGCCGTAGATTTAACATAAGAACATAAGACATGCCATACTGGGTCAGACCGAGGTCCATCAAGCCCAGTATCCTGTTTCCAACAGTGGCCAATTTAGGTCATACATACCTAGCAATATCCCCAAAAGACACAGGTTCCACAATGCTTGTACTGGGTCAAGCATTGATATCCTGGGTCCCTTTTTAATAGTGGTTTATGGACCTTTCCTCCAAGAACTTGTCCAAACCTTTTTTAAACCCAGCTATACTAACAGCCCTTACTACATCCTCCGGTAACAGATTCCAGAGTTTGATTACACGTTGAGTGAAAAAATATTTTCTCTTATTTGTCTTAAATAGTTTACCCCGTAGCTTCATTACATGTCCCCTAGTCTTTCTATACTCTGATAGCGTAAACAATTGATCCACGTTGTCATGATGTGGGCACTGATAAAGTTGTTTTGAAGAAAAGAAATCCTGTTTCTTTAGAGGAACTAGATGTGCAGTTACCCCCAGGCACAGCTAGAGGGAGCAGGAACAGACATACCGGACTTAATGAACCTAAGCTCACTGATGACCTGCAGCTGAAAGGGAACCAGGAAGTCATCAGTAACCGTTCACTTTATAAGCCAGAGCAGAATGCTTCCAGACTGCACAAGGAAGAGGACGGGGAAGGAGTAGAGCTGGTAGTAGAAGAAGGAGAAGGAGAAACAGCAGAGAAGCCTGGAGGCTACCAAGGAGATAAGCCTGATTGCTGTGAAGGAAGCAAAGCTGGGAGCTGGAGGAGAAACAGACCTCACAAGGTGGGAAGCCAGAAGGCCCAAACTGATCCTGTTGTACAAGGGGAGTTTCGTGGAAGTTACCCCAAGGTGAGAGCGTCTGCCACGCCTAGTTCCTATACTTTGCCTGGAGATAGAATAGAGAGAAGAAAGCCAAGAACCAGAGAGAAAGGTTCTGACAGAAGCTTATTATCTCTAGAGGATCATTGCCCAGTTTCACCTGTTCAGAGGGAAAAGCACTTTTATAGGCAACAGAAGTTTTTACCCAGAGTGAGAGGAGAATCCAACAGCAGTTTTATTCCACTGCCTAGAAGCACACCTCGGTATCCGGTTGGCAGGCAGAAGTGCAGCTACCAAGGGAGAGGTGCAGGAAAAAGAAGCACTGTGGATTTTATCTCACCAAAGCCAAGGTATGAGGCATTAAATATTGACTGTGATAATTGTGCTACTAAAAGCTCTACTAAAACAAGTATTCCTTCTATGAGATACAAGAATCAAGACTTGTTTAGTAAACTACCACCAGCCTTGAAAATCCCTGGCTATAGGAAGCCTGACTCCCAAGTTTTAAACTACCATGCTGAGATAGACAGGGACAGTGAACGCTCCGTGAATGAGTACAGGGGGAAAGAATCTATGGAAGGGGATTATCCCAGCACTGTTCCCTCACCTATGCCAGAGTTAATGGAATGTGATTGGTGCACTGCCTATGCTCCAAAGTCTGTATGCTCCACATACCATAGAAGAATAAGTGAAATATAATTTAATGTTTCTTATACTGAATTATACTATGGAAAAACCTGCCTTAACTGTGAAGTAACAGTTAAGTGCTCAGTGTGAATATTGGTACCTTTTAAGACAAAGGACTGTTTCTGTTATCTGGAATTATCTCTTAGTTGAACCTTGCTTTAAACGGGGAATAAAAGCCTTTATTACCCTCCACCTGGTCTCTTTGATCATTAACGTCTCTACATAGTGGCGTAAAATCTTTGTGTCACCGGGAACCCCGTGACGTTTATCCGTTCCACTCCATTCATTAATTTATAGACTTCTATCATATCTCCCCTCAGCCGTCTCTTCTCCAGGCTAAAGAGCCCTAACCTTCTTAGCCTCTCTTCATAGGAGTAGCCTTCCATCCCCTTCACCAATTTGGTGGCTCTTCTCTGAACTTTTTCTAATAACGCTATGTCCTTTTTAAGATACGGTGACCAGAATTGCACACAATATTCAAGGTGCAGTCGTACCATGGAGCGATACAGAGGCATTATAACATCCTTTGTTTTATTCTCCATCCCTTTCCTTATGATACCTAGCATTCTATTTGCTTTCTTGGCCGCCGCTGCACACTGGGCGGAGGGTTTTAACATGTTATCCACGATGACTCCTAAATCTTTTTCCTGGGTGGTGGTTTCTAATGTGGAGCCTTGCATCGTGTAACTATAGTGTGGGTTGTTCTTTCCTAGGTGCATAACTTTGCACTTGTCCACATTAAATTTCATCTGCCATTTGGATGCCCAGTCTTCCAATTTATCCAGATCCTCCTGCAGTTTTCCACAATCCTCTTGGGTTTTAACAACTTTAAACAGTTTTGTGTCATCTGCAAATTTGATAACCTCACTAGTTATTCCCTTTTCCAGGTCATTTATGAATATGTCAAAAAGCAGCGGACCCAGTACAGATCCCTGGGGTACTCCACTATTCACCTTTTTCCATTGGGAATATTGGCCATTTAGCCCTACCCTCTGCTTTCTATCTTTTAACCAGTTCCTGATCCACAATAGTACACTGCCTCCTATCCCATGACTTTTTAGCTTCGCCAAAAGTCTCTGATGGGGGACTTTGTCAAAAGAACATAAGAACCAATTCCCGAATGAAGATCCAAAATGGGATCCAAATAGTGCAGAAGGAGAAAGACCCGTTTCCGTTGGGCTCTGATGGCTCTCAGATCTACACTGTAGGTGCAATCCATAATAGTCTTATGCGAGAAATTAGATTTTTTTATGCTTCAATTGTTTGCTTTAAATTTTTTAATTTCTGTTTCCAAGAAGTGGCATGCCCATTATCGCCCTAGGTTTATCTTTCTCTGGATTTGCCTCCCTGTAGGTTTCTGTCCCACTCCATGGAGTTTTATAACATAGACATTTTACTAAAAAATGAATAAATTGTAATATATCCTATCAATGCTGTACAGAATGCCAATACATTCCTGAGTGCCATTGTAGTCTCTCCTTATCACACATTTCCCTTGTTTTATCTCATATGTTTTATAGTACTATTTATTTTTTATATTATTTGTATTGTCCTTTTATGCTTTCTTTTTTAGTACTTTGTTTAATGTCTTCTATGGTTAACGTAATTTATAGTTTGCATGCAATGATTTTTCTATGTTTACATGTGTTTGTTTCTAGCCTGACCCCTGAAGAAGGCTCTGCTGAAACACAATCATGTTGGGTCTAGTGTTTTGGTATTCCTTTACTTCTTTACTAATGTGATGTCTTTAATAAAAAAACATTGGTTTAGTTACTCACTTTTTTCTGTTCTTCATACACAACTTCCAGTCCCCTGATAGGAAATTATTTTAGAGGGCAAGCAGTGGCAGGCCATGAGGCCACCAGCATGCAACAGTATTGATCCAGTCACAATGTGGGTAATGCTGATGCTTGAAAAAACATTTTTCTTGGAGTCATGACTCACCCTACAGTCCTACCCAGAAAGTGTAGTTACTCACCTGTAACAGGTGATCTCCGGGAACAGCAGGAATTTAGTCTTCGCATATGGGTATCGTCGGTACCGATGGAGCCTGTGAGGGAACGCTCCCCAGCGTCCAATAGGAACGCTTTTGGGAGCATCCCTCAGCACATGCGCTGCCTTCCCACCTTTCCAACTGTCCCTCTTCAGTTAAGTTTGTAGCTGAGTGAAAGGATAGAGGGAGAGAGGAAAGAGACAGAGAGATAAAGAGACAACTCCTAGGGGAGGTGGGTGGGTTGTGAAGACTAAATTCCTGCTGTTCCTGGAGATCACCTGTTAAAGGTGAGTAACTACGCTATCTCCAGGAACAAGCAGGAATGTAGTCTTCACATATGGGGACTCCCTAGCTGAAGATGCCAGGGAGATAGCCCCAGGAAGCTGCTACACAAGTAAGGTGGGCCATGCTTCCTCCCATGGATCTCTGGCATCCCACCAGGGTTGGTGGGTAGGAGGTCTGGAAGAGATTTTGAAGAACAGCTTGGCCAAAGAAGGCATCCTGACGGGAGGCTTTATCTAGGCAGTAGTGGGCTGTAAAGATGTGTACCGAAGCCCAGGTGGCTGCTCGACAAATGTCATCAATAGACACAGAGCAAAGGTTAGCCATTGAGGCTGCCATGGCTCTCACATTATGAGCTGTGACATGGCCTTGAAGACGAAGACTCTTACTCTCATAAGCAAAGGATATGCATTGTGCAATCCATTTGGACAGAGTTCTCTTGGAGACTGGAAGTCCCAAATGACTAGAATCAAAAACAATAAAAATTTTGAAGACTTTCTATGTTGCCGTGTTCTTTGTAGGTAAAAAGCCAAGGCTCTTTTACAATCCAAAGTATAAAGGTTCCTTTCTGCATTAGAGGCCTCAGAAAGAATACAGGAAGATAAATTGATTGATTTAAATGAAAAGGCGAAACCACCTTTGGCATAAAGTGTGGATGAGTTCTAAGATCAACCTTATCATGGTGAAACCTAGTATAAGGAGGATCAGCCACTAAAGCTTGCAATTCACTAATGCGACATGCAGAGGTGATTGCAATTAGCAAGATGACCTTCCAGGACAAAAGCTTTAGGGTTGTAGTGGCTAAAGGTTCAAAAGGCAGTTTCATGAGCTGCCCGAGAACTAGGTTTAAATCCCATGCCACCGGTGGTGGCCTGATGGGAGGCTTTGTTAATAGAAGACTCATAAAATCTTGTTAGGAGTGGATGAGAGGAAATTGGTTGTCCATTTAGAGGCTTATAGGAAGATGCAATTGCACTAAGATGGACTCTTACTGAATTGGTCTTTAGACCAGAATTTGATAAATGAAGTAGATACTCTAGTATCAATTCCAAAGGCATCAGAAGGGGGTTTAACACCTTCTGTGAACACCATATAGTAAAATGTTTCCACTTGAAGGCGTAAGAGCGTCTTGTGGAAGGTTTTCTAGAAGCCTGAAGGATATCCTTTACCTGTTGGGAAAGGTTAAGATCCTGAAGGTCTAAGCTTTCAGAAACCAGGCCCTGAGATGCAGGGACTGGGGATTCTGGTGCCATAGCATCCCATTCTCTTGGGACAGGAGATCAGGAGCATAGCCTAACTCCAGAGGTGCAGCTTGAGAGAGATGTAGAAGCAGGGGATACCACGTTTGGCATGGCCACCGTGGTGCTATGAGGATCATACGACCTCTGTCTCTCTGAAACTTGAAGAGTGTTTTGGGGGTGAGGAGAATGGGTGGGAAGGCATAGAGGAAGTCGTGACCCCAGTGAAGAAGGAAGGCGTCCCTTGCCTGGCAATTTTGAGCCAGAATCCTGGAACAGAACCGGGGAAGATTGGCATTCAGTGGACTTGCAAATAGGTCTATGTCTGGGGTTCCCCAGATCTGAAATATCTTGGCCACCTGGTCTAGGTGGAGAGACCATTTGTGAGGCAGCAGTACTCAGCTGAGTTTGTCTGCCCAAAGGTTTTGAATGCCTGGAAGATATACCATAAGAAGGTGAATTTGATGCTCTCTGGCGAGGGCCCATAGTCGTAAAGCTTTGTTGCATAATGACAGAGAGCCTGTTCCACCCTGCTTGTTCACATAGAACATGGCTACTTGATTGTCCATTTGGACTAGGACTGTCTTGTAGTTGAGCTGGGCATGGAATACTCAAAGAGCTAAATAGATTGCTCATAATTCTAGGAGGTTTATGTGAAGACAAACCTCCTGTGGAGTCCAGATGCCCTGGGTAGAGAGATGATGCAAGTGTGCTCCCCATCCCACCTGTGATGCATCTGTTGTTAGGGTGGCCTGGAATAGGGATTGCTGGAAAGGATACCCCACTAGAAGATTTTCCAGTGATTGCCACCATTGTAGCGACAAGATCAGTCGTTGTGAGTTTGATATCTTGTCCGACAGACGTCCTGCGGCCTGTGTCCACTGTGTGGATAGGGTCCACTGGGCTGCTCGCATATGAAGGCGAGTGTAGGGAACCACATGAACCGTGTATGCCATATGTCCCAATAGTTGTAGAAGTTCTCGAGCAGTTAGGGAAGACTTTACCGCTGCTTGAGAAGCTAGCTGTATTATATGAAGGCAGCGGGGTTGTAGGAGAAAAGCCCTTGACTGTAGAGGTTTGGGAATTGAACTGTCTTACGATTGTAGGAGGGGCATACTGTGAAAATGAAGCTTGTACCCCTCTCCCACAATGGACAGAGTCATGTTTTCTGTTGTTATTTAGTTCCATCTGTTGGCAAAATGACACAACCTGCCTGGAATGTTTAAGGGTTCTGGCCCCACCAGAGGCAGGAAGGCTAAGTTCTCTATGAAGGAATCAAAGCCCTTGAGGGGGCTGGGCCTGTGGATCTGGTTGAGCTCTAAGGCCTTTTGGCTTCTTTTCTCCGGATTGTTGTTGTTGACCCTTCTGGGCAACTTGACCCTGAGCTTGCCCTTGCTGGGTATAAGATGGATAAAACTTCCTCTTTTTGCTGAAAAATGATTTTTTATAGGGTTTCTTTTTGGCTGCAGTGGCTGTAGATGTTGACAATCTGTCTAAAGTGAGACTATCAGTATCTATCTCATTAGCCTTCTCCTGCCAATTCTTGCCAAAGAGGTTTTCTCTTGTGCAAGGGATGTTTCCCAATTTATCCTGTACCCAAATCTCCAAGTCTGATGCCTGAAGCCAGGCAATCTGACATGCACCAATGGCAATAGCAGAGGTTCTGCTGATGCATTCAAAGCAGTCAAAGGCTGCACGGTTTACACGGTCTGTCGCCCTCTCTGTCTTTATGGTTTATTATGAGTTGGTATCACTGTATGACTTGTTTGCCCTTTCTCTACCTCCTTTCCTATCTGAACTTTGGCGTTCTATTTCCTGGTGTGCAGTGTCTAATCAAATTTTTATTGTACACCGCTAAATGCTTTTGCCCTAGCGGTATATCAAATGTAAATAAAGATAAAGATAAAGATACACACTTGGAGACATCTTGAGCATGCTTGACCAGAGTGAGAAAGCCCTATCATTTGTCCTCAGGGAGAAGGGGGCTCATAAGCTCCAAATCTCCTGTGACCTCTTTGAGGAACATTCCCATATATAAAATATATGAGCTGATCCTAGCTAAAAGCATGGAAGCCTGAAAAGTTTGACGCCCAAAAGCGTCAAGAGTCCTGCATTCACAACCTGGAGGATTGGATGCATGTCTCTTTGCACTTTTCATCCTACACATGGCTGACTCCACTACCATTGAATGGTGTGGCAGCTGAGTCTTTTGAAAACCAGGACATGGTGGAACTCGATACATGGTATCTAGTCTCCTAGAATGAGGAGATGTGGTCAAAGGTGTCTCCCACATTCTGAGCATCAAATCATGAATAATTTCATGAATGGGCAGAGTGGCTGCTTCCTTGGGAGCCTTAGGGTATTGAAGAATTTCCAATTCCTTTGCTCTAGATTCTTTTTCAGGAGCTACCGTGATTGAAAGCCTCGGGCCACATCATGAATAAAATCCTGAAAAGACATGTCTTCCGGAGGAGACATTCTGCGTTGGGGAGGAGTCTTCCGGGAGAAACACTCTGGTACTGGCAGAATTATCAGAGTCATCGGAATCAGAGGATTCGAAGTATCTCTGATCCCGATGTTCATGCAAAGCATGGTCTCGGTATCAATCGAAGTCGGTACCGAATTGGTCCGGTACCGATCTGTCGATGCCAGAAAAGGTCTGCTGGGAAGGATTCCCACCAGGGCTGGTACCGGTATCTGTACCGGTGCTGGTACCAGCATCGGTAACTGTGCCCGTTGAACCACTGGTGTCAACGGTACTGCAGCTGTAAGGAGAGCTGAAAAACTGCATTCGATAGCAAGGAATCTCTGGTCTATCGACACTGCCGATACCTGGGTATCAGTACCAGTAAAAGCGTCCAGAACCCCTGAGCATGGCACCAGTAGTTCTGCCGAGGTCGAAGACTCGAGAACATCCTGGAACCCCGTTGATTCTTTGGAGGCCGAAGCCTCCCTCCGGAGCTGTTTTGCTGGTGTAGTTTCCTCAAGGGCAATGCCAATGGCCTCTCGATGCTTTGAAGGACAGCTATCCTTTGAGGACCGGCTCTTATGTTTAGTTACCTGAGATCCATGGGAGGAAGACAAGGCTCTTGAAGACGTCGATGCAATGGACCTGGTATCTGAAGAAAAGAGGGCACCGAGCTTTGCAGCTCGGTTCTGTCTTCCTCTTTTAGTCATCCCCATATAGGAGGAACACTCAGATGGAGAATGGTCAGTACCTAAACATTTTAGACACCAGTCATAGGTGTCGGTGACGGAGATAGTACCGCCACATTTAGCACATTTTTAAAAACCACTAGCTTTTTTTTCCATCTTTTGGGAAAAATGGGGCCTAATGCCCAAAATGGCGCGTAGCACCAAAAGAAAAAGTTTCTGAAGAGAAAGTTCAAAAAAAAAAAATATATATATTTTTTTTTTGTAAAAAGAAGAAAGAAAGAACCAGCGGCACCGGTAGGTGTCGTGCGGAGGCAGGCGTGACCACAAGAAAACAAGTTTAAAGAAGAAATTGTCTGCGGTGACAGGGTATGTGTCCTGTCGGCTCCACAGAAAACGAAGAGGGACAGTTGGAAAGGCGGGAAGGCAGCACACATGTGTTGAGGGATGCTCCCAAAAGCGATCCTATTGGACGCTGGGGAGCGTTCCCACACAGGCTCCGTCGGTACTGACGATACCCATATGTGAAGACTACATTCCTGCTTGTTCCTGGAGATGCATAGTTAACAGGTGTTCTCCAGGGACAGCAGGAATCAGTCCTCCATGTCTGTACAAGGTACCTTTTGAGGCCGCTCCTTGTCCGACTCTCGGGAAAGCCGGGGAGGGCTAAGGGAACGAGTGCGAGACCGCTACCACTTATCCAGAGTCCCCGGCAGTGTCTTTGAGGTCTTCTTCTTTTTTTGCCGTTCCACCTCGGGTGAACCCTGGTCAGAGTGGCGCCTGGGACACGGAGTCACTGCAGGGGACCCCGCGTGATAGATCGAAGGAGTGGGGCGTCACCGTGGACTCCGGTGCTGACCTAAGGAAAATGTCAGCACACCTCTGCTTATGGCTTTGTAAGGCCTTAGTGAACATTTTCTTGCAAAGCGAACAGAGCTCCGGGTTGTGGTCAGCCCCCAGATACTGCAGTCCACAGTCATGTGTGTCCGTGAGCAACATGTTTTTGGAGCATCTGTCACATTTTTTGAAGCCAGTGGCCATGGGGGCGAAAAGAGCCCCTGCGAGGTC
The DNA here is from genome assembly GCA_033557465.1 of Ichthyophis bannanicus. Taxonomy (NCBI): domain Eukaryota; kingdom Metazoa; phylum Chordata; class Amphibia; order Gymnophiona; family Ichthyophiidae; genus Ichthyophis; species Ichthyophis bannanicus. The sequence continues at coordinate 726,159,980 of CM066036.1, read as the reverse complement.
GAAAACCCTCAAGGCCAGCTGTTAGAAAAAGGGTGTGAAAAGGGCTCAACGAAAAATGGAAGAATGTAAAAATAGGGATCCCCTAGCCCACAGCCGAAGCAGGGGCGTTGGGGAGGATGGGAGAGGACCGGTGCAACTGGAAAAAAGGCCCAAAAGGCCAAAGGAGAAAAAAACCTTTTCTGAGGGATGAGGACGTGCGTCCAAAGGGCTCCACTGAAAAAGGGAGACTGAGCAAGATGGCACCCTTGGGCAGGAAGAGGACCACACATGCATGGCAGCAATCCAAAGGCTTTCTTTGAAAGTTGGGGAATTGCTCCACGCGGGCTCCATTGGTGTCGTCACCCATAAGTGAGGACTGACTTCCTGCTTGTTCCTGGAGAATGCATATTTTATTTGGATTTAGTTCATGCTTTTTCAATAGTACTTTAAGATGAGTTATATTCAAGTACAGTAGCAGAGTTGCTAAGTTACCACGTTCCAAGAGGGATATTTTCTGTCAATTCAGGTTTTAAATTTGCATTCCAGAGCAGTATGGTATTTGTAGTCCCTGATTTTACCAATTGAAATCATTGCTGCAGGACCCATAATGCATTAGAATGAGATTGTCTGAAATCCAAGACTAGCTTAAAATCTCACTCCTGCAACTGGGGAACTAGGCAACTCTGCAGTAGGCATATTCCTGTCCCCAGAGGGTTTTCAGTTTGTCTGGTCACATCTTCTGAGTTTTACTGCTTCTGAGCTTCAGGGCTGATTAACTGCATAAGAGAACTAAACTAATCCCACTTTCCTGTTTGGGAACTAATGGAGCAATGTAAGGAATGGTGGAAAAGGTACCATCATATATCGGCTGAAACAAAAAGCCCTGTATTTATTAGGGGTGTACACTGGCAAAAACATTTTGCTTCGTTTTCAATCAGTTTGGTTCTTTCATACATTCATTTTAATATTTTTTTTAAACATGCATTAAAATTTTTCTATGCACTCAAACTATGTACATGTTAATTTGTATATTAATGCACATATAATCAATCTTATGCATCCTAACATTTTCAAGACAAAAAATATGAATGCAAGCTAATAAATGTATATCCTATGAAGGGCTCTATATCTATTTGTATAACTGTCAGTCCATCAACTTGTCTAGATTAGGAGTTCCCAAGACAGTCCTCAGGACACACCTAGCCAGTCAGGTTTTCAAGATAACCACGATGAACATGCATGAAGAGATTTACATACACCGCCTCCATATAGCATGTCACCTTTTATAAGTTTGGTACTTGAGGGAATTTCAGAGAGAACAGAAGAACGCCAAAGAAAGTGATCTTATAGGAATGCTGGGAATTGAAGTACCTTGGAATTCTGAATTGACAGGAAGTGAGTTGATGTAGGAAAAAGATATTGTGAAGAGATGTAGTAAGAAAGCACCAAGGGTTAGAGTCCAGGAGAAGGTAATCAAGCAACCAGACAATTTGCAGAGAAGAGGGGAGGGAGAGAGGTAAGGAAGGCACAGGCTCAAAGTTGCAAAGTCACCTACAGGCTTAACACATCAACATAGTGTCACCACGTAGCCAGCCCTCCGCTTAGGGAGCAGAGGGTTGGTCTGCCATGATAATTTCTCTATGCAGAAAGTCAGACTACAGCTGTGACTTTTGCAAGGCCTCTTGGGAATTGTAGTCCCTTTTTAAGCTCTCTGATAAAGAAACAATTGTAGTCCGAGTGTTTAAGGCAAAATGACAAGGATTTATTCCCCTTACAAATAGAACTTTGGTGCAGAACCAAGATAGGACATTTTCCAGGAGTTTAGCATGAGGATTATATACAATAACTAAGGTAATTGCTCCTTCACTCTCTGGTCCCAAAAACAATGCAGTGCTCGTTGCAATTACAAAAAGAAAAACAAACAGCTTCTCGTAGCAAAGCAAAACAGCTCCTTTTTCTTTGCTGTGTCTCAGCACTTTTACTTCAATGTTTAACACAGTGACTCAATGTTGTCAGCCAAACAAAGCGTGCGATCCATCTGCATATCTTCTACGTCATCAACATTAGAGTCTATCTGCATATCTTCTGCTTCAGGATTAACATCATTTATCTGCAAACTGTTACCATGGGATTTCAGATAACTTCCCTCTATAAGCTCAGGTGTTTTCCCTTTACACACCTCAAAACAGTAAGGGTTTAAACTACCTGTTGCCCTGGAGTTTCTTCTTTGGCTCTCCTCTAATCCTTGGCAGTTATAAGGTAATGCTTTTGTGCTAGGCTCCCACCTGTGCAAACTGTGAATGCTTTCTTCTGACTGAAGGGTTCCCTGCTCTCTCCGTTCTAGCCAATTCCTGGTCACAGTGCGTGCCGTCCCTCCTCCTAGTCTGCTGGCTTTTCTCCCAGACCTGTAGGTAATTTCTTTACCCGGTATCCAACTCTCTGGAGCTTCTGAGCCTCTCACAGCACGTCTTACAGGAGTTCTCTCCTCTCTCCTGTCTTGCTGTCCAGGACTCCTCTTTCTCTGCTTCCACGGCTCCAACTGCCGTCCGAACTGCAACTACCACTCCAGCCTGTACTCGAGCCTGCTTCTCTTCCTCTTCCCTCAATTCCAAATCCAAATCTCCATCTCAATCTGCTCCTGGGAGCTAATGATGGGCTTTTATAATTCTGTTCCCCTGGGCTTGGCTCTGCCCTCAACCTGAACAGGTGTGATTGATCAAGCTCTAAGCTTGCTGCTGCGTCAGAGCTTCAGCGTGTCAGTTCAGCTCCTGACTTCCTCTGTTTACCTTTTCTTTGTAAACAGTGAGCCATGTGTTCCAGCTGCCTGTCAGTTTTAAAGGTGGAATCTTCCTTTCTCTCTATTTCCATGGGTTCTGTAGGGGTCTCTACATCACAAGAGTTAGAAAATGCAGGCTTAGTGGTCAGTCTGTGAAATGAGGTGGGAATCAATATTGTTGTTAACTGAAAATCTGTCAAGGTTTTGGGACAGTGGCAAGAGATACCAGACCTGATATTGAGCATTGCCGCTTAACTTAAGACCCAGATATTCAATTCTGGAGCCATATTAATGGCTTCAACTGGCTACAAGAGAACAACCTCTCCATCAACATTAAAAGAAACAGAAGCCCTAATTGTGAGCAAGGACCCAAACTACACCCCACCGCCACACCTCAACTTAGGAGCCACCCAAATGCAAGTCCAACCCCACATAAGACACTTGGGAATCATCATTGATCAAGCACTTACATTTAAACAACAGATCAAAAAGACGGCCAGAACAATATTCCACAAAGCAGAGACAGTACAACAGCTCAGACCACTCATCGATCTACAGGACTTCAGAACAGTCATGCAGGCCATGACACTCCCCCACCTGGACTACTGCAATGCAATTTATCACAGACTACCAGCCACCCACACCAACCCACTATGGACTGCCTTAAACACTACTGCAATAATGATCGAGAAGGCAAAAAAACATGATCACATCACCCCAGTACTGAGAGAACTCCACATCCTGCCCCTCGAAGCAAGGATTAAATACAAATCACTCCTACTTATCCACAAAGCCCTCCATCAAGCCCAAACCACACAACTGCGGACCCTACTACCTCACCCTACTATCAACAGACCAACCTGTCAAACCACCACCAATACTCTCACTATCCCCTGTGAACGAACTAAGTTCAACCACCAAACATGCAACAGAGCATTTGAACAATACGCACCCTCCCTCTGGAACTCCCTCCCGAGCCAGATCCAAAGCACCAAAACCTCTCCGCATTCTGAAAACAGCTAAAAATCATCCTGTTTCATTAATATCTTGGACCAGAAACAGACATCTCTCAATAACCGTCCACCTAAATCCTCTGACCTACCCCCCAGCAACCATCTAAGAAACCTCTGTAAAATGTCAACTGTCTAGTACTGTTACTCTCTGTAAAGATCAACTATGTTATCCCCTGGTGACGGCCCCCTCCCTCTCTATATCAACTTGATTGTCCCCCTGGTGACGGCCCCCTCCCTCCCTCTGTCAACTTGATTACCCCCCCCCCTTTTATGTTAAACCGCTTTGACCCGATGAAAAGCAGACTATAAGTGTAGTTAAATAAATAAATTAAATATTCAGGATGAATATTCGGTTTGGCCGAATAGCAGAGAAGCTAACCGGGCAGCAGTGATATTCAGTCGCTGCCTGGTTAGCTTCTGCAGTGAATTAGGCCAGCCTTAAAGGTGTCTGGGCAATGGATCAATATTACCACTGCCCTGCTATCACCTCCGCTCCACCCCTAATAATCTACGATGCTAGTTAGCTAGCATCAGGGTGTTCAGTGGCAGTCCTCGGGGATATTCAACGGCATTAACTGTACTAGTGCCACTGCATAGTCTGGTCCCCACAATTAACAGGGAAACATTCACCTGATATTTAAAATAGTCTGTGTTGAAAAGTAGCCAGACCAGTTGGTAGGAGAAACTGCAGTGCTATTGCAAATTCACCCTAGTTTAGAGTGTTGTCAGAGGGCAGTAGGTCTGTGAGCTTTCTATATAAAACCCATAGGCTGTAATTATGACCATGAAGAGTCTAGGGAATGTTATTGTTTGCAACTGTACTTTGATCTAAGTTGCATATGGAGCTGTATGTTAATTGTGAGAAGCCAAGTGTGAGCCATCTACTTACATGTAAAAAGCACAGTGTCATGCTCATGAATGGAAAGGGGGATTGGAATTGAGTACCTCACCCAGAGAGCAAGGCTGTGTTTATAAACTTGTCTAGAACTGTAGATGATATAGGTTCTAAATTCTTTCAAAATACACATAATCAAAGCACTTATAATATGTATGTGATAAATTCATGGTGGTTAGCTGCAGGAAATTTTCTTTGTTCCATTTTTTTTTAATGAAGCCCTCTATTTGTATTTGGAGCATTACAGTTTCTTTATTTGGACCTAGGTTATGGTAGTGCTGTTTCTGTCATTTTTTTATCTTTTATTTTAGGATAAATATTTATTGTGGCTGTTAGCTCTCTTTCTGTTGCTTTGGATTTTTAATTCAAAGGGAACTGGTGGTCAAATATGGTAAGGTGCAAGGCGTCTTCATTTGCAGCTACACCATTTTCCTTTTTTTAAAAAAACTTTTCACCTTTTCATGCAATTGATGGCAGAGCCTCTTGTGAAATACTACAGAAATTCTCTATACCCCAAACTAGATGTGTGAATTCCCCTCTCCATCTGGGCTGAAAATAGGAGTCACAGACATAGATGCAAAGGTTTACCCTTCCCCTTCCCAGTCCATACCTCTTAATAGCCTCCGCCAGTAACCACATAACTCACTAAGTGAAATAAAAAGATCACAACATTTTTAATATAATGTGATAGCATAATAGTACCTTCTCCCAAGTCTATCCAACTGACTTGTCAAGGGAATGTCACTTGTTATATTTCTAGTTAGGTGATTCCCCCCACTAATCAAAAGAACAGACGCAAATCAGCCATATAACCATAGGTACAACCCAATCCTCAAGCAAGGTAGCCACAGGGATGCCATCTCTTGGGGCAATTTCTCCAAAAGGGTTAGTTTTGTGCATACCATGACAATCTCAAACCTCACTCCTAAGTCAGGGTGTGTGGAATATGATTTCAGTATATCAAATTTGTTGTTAATGCTTGTCGTAATCTTTGCATTGTGTCAAAGAGTGTCTCCTCCTGATGTTCATAAGATGTGATATAAATGGGTAATTTATCAAGATGTGATTGTAAATTCCTCTTAATCAGGTCTGTAGCTGTCCATATGATGGGAAATATTTCTGAATCTTTCTGCCATATTTTCTTGGTAATTTAGGATCTTATCCTTCTCCGTGTAATTCACAGAATAATCGCTTGGAACTGACACCTCTATTATCAATGCCGTTCTGATGTTTTTCTCCTTTACCACTATGTCAGGTTTTCTGGCATCTAGTTTCTTATCCATCAAAATGGGAATGTCCCAAGTGATTATAACCTCTTCATTCTCTGAAATTCTCCTAGGGTCATGGTTCCAGTCCTTTTTTGGTACAACAATATTATAGTGCTTACAAAGTTTTGTTTGGATGAGACGTGCCACCTTGTTGTGTATTTCTGTGTAGAAAGTTTCTGCCATCAGAACGTAGCTCTTTCTAGTTCTTTATTACAGAATCTGCATATGTCTGTTTTACCAGTTTTCTCTATTCTCGCTGTGAAGCCGCTCATCCGTAATCCACTATCCTGGGCTGCAACTAGAAATCTCTCATCTTTAGGTTTCATTTCACCTCTCCTTAACCTCTAATGCATAGATTCCCAAACTTTTTGCCCCATAGACCACTTGCCGATTTTTTTTGTTTTCCATACACCCCCCCCCCCCCGCCTGCCTAATATTGAATTTTCCTAAACTTATTAACTTCAATGTGTTTTTCACAGCTGACACAGTGCTGCTCACTTTGATAGGGTTTTTTGTAGAGTGGACAATTGTAAAAAAAGAAAAACATGTACAATTTTTATTCATACCTTTATTGAAAAGACACAAAATGTAAGAAAATTGGCAACCGTGCTAAAACCCCTTTCCATGAGGTATAAAGATGGAAAAGCTATCAAAAACTTTCTTGCGATAGTCCATAATGCAGGATAAGCAACAGGTATATCTTTCTGAAGCCAGAACTGCTGATACCCCTTTCTGAACTGCACCTTAAGTTCTTCGTTAGTGCTTATTCCGATCAGTTCTTCTTGTAATATGACATCTGATTCTTCAATGTCACCATATGGATTGATAATCCACTGTGGGATTTCCATAGTCAAAACATCCTCAAACCTGGTTTTAAAGTCTGTGTGAAGGACATTTAAATGTTGAATGTAGACCAAAACGTCATCATTCTGGACGTTTGTCAATGACAAGTTGGGTAACTTGGAAAATTCTCTCCGTCCAATGTTTTGCTTCATTAGCTTCATTCTGGCAAGAAAAGCTGCAATGATGGACTTTGTTTTAGTTAAATTCAGACCATCACCTTGTAACTGCAAGTTAACCTCATTAAATTTAGTAAAAAAAATCTGTTAAATAAGCATGTCTGGTTTCCATTTGATTAAATTTTCTTTCAAAATGTGATGTTCAGCGGTCTCAAAGTGAAAAAAATCTTGCTAAACATAAGCCTTTCGAGAGCCAGCGTACTTCAGTGTGAAGGAGTAATCAATGAAAGTCCTTGTCATTTTCTTCACACAACTGCACAAATAACCTAGAATTCAACGCGTTGCTATGAATCTTGTTTACTGCAATTATGACGAATTGAAGAGATTGATGCAATCTGACACTCAGACTTTTAGCTACTAATTGTTGTCGATGAATGACGCAGTGAATTGCAAACACCCCGGGTAATTTTGTTTTAAATGGCTTATAAAACCACGATAGTGCCCAAACATGGCTGGTGCTCCATCTGCTGCTGCCAATATTATATTTGATAAAGGGATCGCTTTTTCAATGAAATAATCTTTCAAAACATTGAAAGAGTAGTTACTCACCGGTAACAGGTGTTCTCCAGGAACAGCAGGAATCAGTCCTCACATATGGGTGTCATCGGCGCCGATGAAGCCCCAGTGGAGCATTTCCCCAGCTTTCTATGAAAGCCTTTGGGAATGCAGGCACGCATGCGTGGTTCCCTTCCCGCCTAAAGGTGCCATCTAACCTCAGTCAAATGACATAGCTAAGAACAGCACACAAAAATGAAAAATAAACTATGTACAACTGCAACTCCAAGGGGAGGAGGGAGGGTTGTGAGGACAGATTCCTGCTGCTCCTGGAGAACACCTGTTACAGGTGAGTAACTACTCTTTCTCCAGGACCAAGCAGGAAGTCAGTCCTCACATATGGGTGACTCCCAAGCTCTAGGCTATCGAGGAACCCAGGCTGAACAACAATGTTCCCTCTAATTGTCTGTAGGCTGTGTGCGCATAAAATATCAACTGTGCAGCTTTTGAAGGAAGGTTAAATTTTTGTGCGCCACATAACGATACTCTGAGTTATATACTTTAAAATTTGACTACACGTCAGAATACAGTATGTACACCACATTGATTGCACTAGAAAATATTGTAGAACTTGTGAAAACCATAAATACACAACAACTTTTAAATTTTAAGACGTCTGTGTTGTTTTCTATCAGAATCAGAACCGTAATTTTTGTGCGCTCTCTTGTAAAGTATGTGCGCTCGCTCGGCGAGGTGTGTGCGCGCGCACACGCGCACAGCTTAGAGGGAACAGTGCTGAACAAGAGAGCTCCCTCTAGTCTCAACAGCAAAGAAAGGCTTTTCAAGGACACAACCTCCACCGGTAGCCCAACAGAGGGCAGGAGGGCAGGAGTTGCCTATACCTCAAACAGATTCCGGAGTACTGCTTGGCCAAAAGCACTGTCCCTATGGGACTCCCTCTCCAGACAGTAATAGGCCGCAAAAGTCTGGCTTGAAGACCAAGTTGCAGCCCTGCAGATGTCTACCAAGGGCACAGAGCGGAGATGAGCCACTGAGGCAGCCATTGTCCTGACACGGTGGGCCGTAACCCGACCCTGCAAAGGAAGGTCAGCTGCCTTGTAAGCCCAGGTGATACAGTCAGCCACCCAGATGGACAAGGTACGCTTGGACACAGCGAACCCCAACCTATTAGGGTCAAAAGAAACGAAGAGCTGAGTAGCCCTTCTATGCCCCTGCGTACGGTCAAGGTAGAAGGATAAAGCCCTCCTACAGTCCAGGGTATGCAGAACTGCTTCAGCCTGGCTTGCATGAGGCCTAGGGAAGAATGTTGGAAGAACCACCTCCTGATTGAGGTGGAAAGAGGAGACAACCTTTGGGAGGAACTTTGGATGAGTCCTGAGGACTACCCTGTTCCTATATATCCTGGTGTAAGGCCTATCACAGACCAGGGCCTGAAGCTCACTCACTCGCCTAGCCGAGGTAAGGGCTATCAGGAAGACAGTCTTCCAGGATAGGAAGCGCAGTGGACAAGTAGCCATCGGTTCAAAAGGTGGGCGAGTCAGTTGCTGCAAGACCACATTCAACTCCCACTCAGGGGCAGGAGGACGGATTGGAGGCTTGAGCAAAAGCAAGCCCCTGAGAAAGCGGGACACCAAGGGGTGAACCGACAGAGAATGTCCTTCCACCAGTGAGTGGTGAGCTGCTAGAGCTGAGAGGTGGACCAGAACAGAATTGGACTTGAGTCCCTGATTGGACAAGTGGAGTAAATACTGAAGCACTACTGGTACAGTACAGGAGAAAGGATCCTCTGTACGTAGCTGACACCACACAGAAAACCTTCTCCATTTGAGAGCATAGGTTTTTCTAGTGGACTGTTTCCTAGAGGCTAGGACAACCTCCTCAACTTCCTGAGGTAGGCCCCAGGGAGCCAAAACTACCCTTGCAGCCTCCAGGCCATCAAATTGAGAGCTTTGAGATTGGGGTGCAGAAGGGAACCCTGATCCTGAGAGAGCAGGTCGGGTTGCAACCCCAGAGGCAGTGGGGGATCCACCGCCAGTTGAAGCAGAAGTGGAAACCAAGGCTGTCTCGGCCACCTGGGAGCCACCAGCAGGACCGAGGCCTTGTCCTGAAGGATCTTGAAGAGAGTTCGGGCCACCAAGGGCATGGGAGGAAATGCATACAGGAGGCCCTGAGACCATGGAATCAGAAAAGCATCTGCTGCCATCCGCAGAGGATGCGGTTGCCTGGAGCAGAACGTGGGCAGCTGTTTGTTCAGTGGACTGGCAAACAGATCTATCCAAGGGAGACCCCATTTCAGGAAGATCTTCTGAACTACTAAGGGATGCAGCTGCCACTCGTGGGGCTGCAGAATCCTGCTCAACCTGTCGGCCAGGTAGTTCTCCGGGCCTGGAAGGTACACAGCCGAGGAGCATGTTGTGCTTCAGGGCAAAGGAACAAAGGTCTTGAGCTTCCCGATAAAGGAGCGTGGACCCAGTCCCGCCCTGTTTGTTCACATAAAACATGGCCACCTGGTTGTCTGTCTGAACCAGGACAGATTGATGAGCCAGGGCAGGAGAGAAAGCTTGGAGAGCTAGGCGAATAGCCCTGAGTTACAGGAGATTGATCTGCTGTGCCGCCTCCCAAGGAGACCACAGGCCCTGGGTGCACTTGCCTAGTCAATGAGCTCCCCAGCCCTGCAGGGAGGCATCGGTGGTCAGTACCAACGTGTACCCAGGAATCTGAAAGGGCACTCCTTTTAGTAGATTGGGTGGTTGCAGCCACCAGCTGAGGGAGTTCAGAAATTGTCTAGACACCCTTACTCTGTCCCTGAGGCTGCCTGTGGCCTGTGACCACTGAGTCTGAAGGCACCACTATGCAGGCCTCATATGGAGCCTGGAATTGGGGGTCACATGTACTGTCGAGGCCATGTGGCCTAGAAGCCTCAGGCAGAGTTTGGCGGAGACTAGTGACCTGTTGAGAAACTAGTTTGCCACGGCTATTAATCTTTGTGCTCTGTCTTCTGGCAAGAAAGCCTTTGCCAGGAGAGAGTCCAGCCTTGCTCCTATGAACTCCAAATTATGGGAGGGGAGCAAAGTGGACTTTGCGAAGTTTATTACAAACCCTAGGCTTTGAAGAAGAGCAATAGTTCTGAGGGTGGCTTGTCTGGCCTCCTGGCACGTCTGACCCCTGATGAGCCAGTCGTCCAGATAGGGGAAGACAAAAATTCCCTGATTTCTTAGGTAGGCCGCCACCACTGCCAGGCATTTGGTAAAGACCCTGGGAGCGGAGGTGAGGCCAAAAGGTAGTACTCTGTACTGATAATGGTTCCCTCCCACAAGGAACCTGAGGTACTTTCTGTGGTCTGGATGAATGAGGATATGAGTGTACGCATCCTTTAGATCTAAGGAGCATAGCCAATCTCCCTGCTGGAGGTAGGGCAGAAGTGTTCCAAGAGTAAGCATCTTGAACTTTTCTTTCTCTAGGAACTTGTTGAGGTTCCTGAGATCCAGAATGGGTCGAAGGCCACCGGTTCTTTTGGGCACCAGGAAATACCTGGAGTAGAATCCGTGACCTTGCAAGTGGGGAGGCACAGGCTCCACCGCCCTGTCCACCAACAGACCTTGAAGTTCCTGAAGGAGAAGGTCTGTGTGCAGGGAAGGCCTTGGAGGCTCTCCTGGAAAGTATGGTGGAGGCAGTTGGTGAAAATGTAGAGCATAGCCCCTGTGGACTATGTCCAACACCCAACTGTCCCCGGTGATGAGGGGCCACTGGTGGGCAAAGAGGGCGAGGCGACCTCCTGTGCAGGGTTGGGATAGCAGGGATGGAGAGGCTACACTCAAGGACTCAAAAACCCCCACCCTGCTGAGTGGGAGCAGGGGCCGGAGGCTTGGGGGTCCTCTGCCTACGGGGCCCATTACCCTGCCCCTTGGCTTGCTGAACCTGGGGTGCAGCTTGGGCGCCTGATACTGAGGGTACTGTTTGTAGGCAGTGCCCTTCCTCGGGTAAAAGGGCTTTTTACCCGAGCCCTTCTTCTTATGAGAAGGGGCAGAGGTCTTCCTAGACAGCCTTGTCCTGGTAAGATGCTCGGTTTCGAGCTGAGCGGCCTTCTCGGTCATGGGCTTGCCAAAAAGGTTCTCACCTCGGCAAGGGACATCGACCAACTTGTCCTGAACCTATGGCTCGAGGTACGATGACTGCAGCCATGCCTGGTATCGAACCGCAATGCCGGTTGCCGCAACTCGGGCCGAAGCCTCAAAGCCATCGTAGGCAGCGCGGGACATGAACTTCGAGCAGTCCCGAATCCCCAAGGACAAGGACTTGAATCTCTGCAAGGGTTCCCCGGAGAGACCAGCAGAGATCCCGGCCAACTCTTTGGCCAGGTCCCGCAAGAACATGCCCATGTACAGCTGGTAAGACTGGACACGGCAAGCCAGCATCGAGCCCTGGAAGCACTTCCTACCGACGCCATCGAGGTTCCGGGCCTCCCTGCCGGGGGCCACCACGGAGTGCATCTTCTGACTCTTCAGGCGATGCATGGCCGATTCCACAACCATGGAATGGTGTGGTAGCTGTGCCTTCTGAAAGCCAGGGCTCTTCCGGAGTCGATAGATCGAATCAACTCGCTTGCTGAGAACCGGCGCCGAGGCCGGTGCCTCCCACATCTGGAAGAGGAGCCGTTCCAGCATCAGAGGAACCGGGACAGTAAAGGCCTCCTTCGGAGGAGAGTCATACTGTAGGGCCTCGAGCTCTTCAGCTCGAGGCTCTTCCTCGGGGTCCGCTGGAATAGCCAAGGCAGTGGCCATATCCAGGACAAACTCCGAGAACCGGGTATCCTCCGGAGGGGATCTACTCTGGGGCTCAGACTGCGGTGAGTTCGACGGGACGCACCGAATCTTGAACGTATCGGGGGACTCCTCATCCTCTGTCTCCAAGGCGGAATCGTCCGACGAGGAGTCAGGGTCCGACCCCGTGGAGCCCTGGAGCACTCGCCCCGATGCCGGAGGCACCGGCGTCAATGCCCTCGGTCCCGAACGGGAGGTCGAGGGAGACCGCGACTGAGGTCGACTTCGAGCCATGATGGACTTGAGTATCGGCTCGGTCTCCGGGGTCGACTTCGATGTCGATGTCCCGGTGGTCGGGGCAGATGCGCCAGACAGGCTGGCCATCAGTGCCCGCTGCTGCTCCATGAAGGCAGACAGCCTGCTCTCCAAGGCTGTCATCCTAAGACTCAGCTCGGGAGACGCAGCAGCCACCGACTCGGGCCCCGGCAGCGCCGGGCCCGACGTCGGCTCTCTGGGAAGAGAGTCCTCGAGGACCACAGGGCTTACGTGTCCAGCAGACTCCGGCTCCACGCGAGGAACTTTGGCAGGCTTCTCTTGTTCCACGGGCCCAGGGCAACGGTCGGGGGTCTTAGACCTGGCCCTCAAGGAGCCAGGGACCTCCTCCGACGCCGCCCTCATGAGCCGCTTCTTCCTCTTTCATTCCCGGTCAGGGACCCCCTGTCCGAGGAGCTTCGACGGCGCTCGGGATCCGAATCCCGAGATGTCGAGGCCTCAGACGAGGTCTGGGCCCGGCCGGAGGCTGAGTCTGAGAAAAGCCTTTCTTTCTGCTGCTGATGACTTCGGAGTGCCTTGGAAGACATCTTCCCACATGGTCCACATGTCTTAGGGTCGTGATCAGGACCGAGGCACCGAAGTCAGCAGTCGTGTGTGTCGGTGAGAGACATTAACTTCTTACACCGATCACACTTCTTGAAACCACTGGAAGCCATCGGGGAAAAAAGAGTCCCCGCGAGGTCAAAGAACCGGCCTTCCAGGGAAAAATCAAAAAAGGGCGCGAATGCCAGCCACGAAGGGCAAAAACCGAAAAAGAAGAATCTGGCTCGATACCGGTGTACCGAATCTGGCGAGAGGGGAACCGGCGTTGAACCGGGAAGAAAAAAATAGCGAGAATCGCCGAAAAAATCAAACTTTTATCTGGGATGACAGGACACACGTCCAGTGGGCTTCTCGGAAAAAGAGAGACTGAGGTAAGATGGCACCTTTAGGCGGGAAGGGAACCGCGCATGTGTGCCTGCATTCCCAAAGGCTTTCATAGAAAGCTGGGGAAATGTTCCGCTGGGGCTTCATCGGCGTCGATGACACCCATATGTGAGGACTGATTCCTGCTTGGTCCTGGAGAATATTGATTCGCCTTTAGTGTCTGTTGTCAAAGTTCTCGCAAAGAGCAGTTCTTCATGGATTTCTTGGTCCATAACAAAACGAGCATATGCCAATAATAGTGCTTCATTACCAGGTAACGTTGACTCATCCAGTTAAATAGAGAAATGGTTCGTTTGCAGATAATTACACAAGAAGCTTTCAACATCATGACTCATTTCATCAAGACGTCTTTGAACTGTGTTGTTGCTCAAAGGAATTCTTTTGATTATATCATATGCAGGCTTGTGTAAAACAGTTTTTAAAACCTCTTCAAAGGCTGGCAAAATCAGCTGTTCCCCGATAGTATGAGACTTTCCTGATTTTGCTATGAGTAGTGAGATATTGTAAGACGCCTGCAAACCATCATCGTGTCTTTTTGACATTGAAGCTAACATATTGTCCACCGTGGTTCTCTTCTGAAGTTTTTCTTTCAGTGTTTTAAAGTTTGTCAAATCTTTACTTGTTTTATCAGGGTGACACCTTCTCAGATGATCCTCCAGCTTGGATGGTTTCATAGCATCATTGCTTAAAACTCTGTTGCGCAAAAGGCACATGGGCAGATGTTTGTCCGACAGGGATGGAATGAAGCCGAACTTCAGATAATCAACGCTATAGTGCCTACATTTCTTTTTAGCCTGGGCCATGTTGGGTAGAAGTTATCTGTCGACAAAAATGAAGCTATTTAAATATGATAAGACAGAGCAATTCAAAATTGATTCCTGCCCAGACAGCACACAAATATTATAAAAATATTTTAAAAATATTTTTTAGGAATTTAGGAAACATCAACTTTACCTAAAGTCGTGATCAGCGTCTACGGCTCTACCCAATCGGAGTGACTACAAAAATATGTATAAAATTTTGTACTTACTTTTCTTAGGCACTCCAAAAGAAGATGATTTTGATTCACTTTGACTTGTACCTATTTACATTTTTGAAAGTATTTTCAAACCACTCAGCCGGGCAATCAGCATTACAGCCTAGGGTTCTTACCCCCCACCCCTTCTCCCCCCCTCCCCCCTATATTACAAGGAGACTCCAGTTCTTTCCACAAAAATATATCTTTATTCGACAACATTGTAAATAACAGATCTACGACTGTTGGCCACGGCATGCCATACACATTCTTATAATTCCCTTCAACAATGATCCAAAATTCCTTAACTCTCCCCAGCAAGAGACACAGCCAGGTCGTATCACACGGGCCCAGCAAAATGGGGGGGGGGGGGAATTCGCCGTCAAAGCCTTTTCCCAGGTAACCGTAGTCCTCAACTCCCCCTCGTCTGCCCCTTCTATAGCCAGCCATGGACCCGACCCCCCAGCCCCCCCACCCCACCAAGGTTAACCTTTGGCCTGCCACTGCCTGTCTGTGCTTGGCCGCGCTTATTCGCGGCCGAGCCTTTTCTTCTCAAAACTCAGAAAACAAATGAACAGTGTTTGTCTCTAACACTCTTATTTATAATCGATGAATCAAATAAGTCTGTGCAAAGCTTTGGTACAAGTCTGGACAAATGTAGGCACGCGATGCATTGCTGCTGGTATGAAAACTTGTAAAACCTTGCACATGAACGTAGCACACCACAAAGCAGATAGGTACTGATGTACTCGGAAGTCGCTTCACTGCTCCGTCCCTTTGAATTGGACCATGTATTACAACTATTTGATAAACTGAATAGTAGCAAATCACCTGGACCAGATGGTATACATCCAAGAAAGAACTGAAATATGAGATTGCAGACCTGCTATTAGTAATCTGTGAACTTTCATTAAAATCATCTGTAATACCTGAAGATTGGAGGATTGCCAATGTAACGCCAATTTTTAAAAAGGGTTTCAGGGGTGATCCAGGAAATTACAGACCGGTGAGCCTGACATTGGTACAGGGGAAAATGGTAGAAACCATCATAAAGAACAAAATTACACAGCATGTAGATAGTCATGGCCTAATGGGAGACACCCAACATGGCTTTAGACAAGGAAGATCTTGTCTTACTAATCTGATATGTTTTTTTGAAGGTGTCAATAAACAGGTAGGCAAAGGTGAGTCAGTCGATATAGTGTATCTGGACTTTGAGAAAGCCTTCGACAAGGTCCCTCATCAGAGACTTTTGGCAAAACTAAAAAGTCATGGGATAGGAGGCAGTGTACTGTTGTGGATCGGGAACTGGCTAAAAGATAGAAAGCAGAGGGTAGGGCTAAATGGCCAATTTTCCCAGTGGAAAAGGATGAATAGTGGAGTACCCCAGGGATCTGTACTGGGTCCACTACTTTTTGACATATTCATAAATGACCTGGAAAAGGGAATAACGAGTGAGGTTATCAAATTTGCAGACGACACAAACTGTTTAAAGTTGTTAAAACCCAAGAGGACTGTGCAAAACTGCAGGTGGATCTGGATAAATTGGAAGACTGGGCATCCAAATGGCAGGTGAAATTTAATGTGGACAAGTGCAAAGTTATGCACCTAGGGAAGAACAACCGAAACTATGGTTACACGATGCAAGGTTCCACATTGGGAACCACCACCCAGGAAAAAGATTTAGGAGTCATCGTGGATAACATGTTAAAACCCTCCGCCCAGTGTGCAGCGGCAGCCAAGAAAGCAAATAAAATGCTAGGTATCATAAGGAAAGGAATGGAAAATAAAACAAAGGATATTATAATGCCTCTGTATCGTTCCATGGTACGACCGCACCTTGAATATTGTGTGCAATTCTGGTCGCCGTATCTTAAAAAGGATATAGCATTATTAGAAAAGGTACAGCCACCAAAATGGTAAAGGGGATGGAAGGCTACTCCTATGAAGAAAGGCTACAAAGGTTGGGGCTCTTCAGCCTGGAAAAGAGATGGCTGAGGCGAGATATGATAGAGGTCTATAAATTAATGAATGGAGTGGATCGTGTAAACGTAGATCGATTGTTTACGTTATCAGAATATAGAAAGACTAGAGGACATGTAATGAAGCTACAAGGTGATCTATTTAAGACAAATAAGAGAAAATATTTTTTCACTCAACGTGTAATCAAACTCTGGAATTTGTTGCCGGAGGATGTATTAAGAGCTGTTAGTGTAGCTGGGTTTAAAAAAGGTTTGGACAAGTTCCTGGAGGAAAGGTCCATAAACCATTATTAAAAAGGGACCCAGGATATCAATGCTTGACCCAATACAAGCATTGTGGAACCTGTGTCTCTTGGGGATACTGCTAGGTATGTATGACCTAGATTGGCCACTGTTGGAAACAGGATACTGGGCTTGATGGACCTTGGTCTGATCCAGTATGGCATATCTTATGTTCTTATGTAAAGGTTTAAAAGAATTGTTGAGCCCATACATTATTTATTCTATCAATTTTTATATGTATGCTTTAAAAAGGAGTTGACCCTGTTTAACCTCCTTGTTTTTAATTTTGGTGATTTTCAGCCATCTCACTATCGCTGGAGAACTTTGGAATGATATGCTTCTCGCATGTTTCCTTTGTATATGCAGCCTGCTTTCCTCGGCTAGTTTTCTCTCCTGTCATAAGGAGGTATATTAAATTTTACCAATTGATCGTATGGTCTTTATACGACAGGTACTTAAACAATTTTATGAAATATAATATATATATATATATATATAAAGTAATTTCTATGTCTGTTCTAAGTATTATGTACACACAATCTGTGTTAGGTGTAATAAGACATTTACGGAACGCCTAAATGTTGATGATGATCTTCCTAAATGAGAGGTCTGCTCACATGGACCCCCCCCCCCCCATTTACATCTCATGCACCCCCAATTTTTTTTCTCGCTGACATGGACCCCCTGCAAGTCGAAATCGACCCTTGGGGGTCCATATAGACCACTTTGGGAACCATTGCTCTAATGTATCCTTGTTTGATCAACAAATGGCTCCTGAAGTAATGCTTTGTATTACCCACTGTATTTATGCATTTGCCACTTGTTCCTCATTTGCTGATCTAATTCTTTGAAGAGTTTTTTGCAAATTCTTTTGCTTTGCTTCCTTCCCTGTATATACTAGTGAATTCTCATTTATTCCTTCTGCTTTCTGGAATGCCTGTCCTAGTTTAATAATGAAGATCAATTCTAGTTGTTTACTTTCATACTGCAAGACTTTTCATGCATTTGGATCTGTTGATATTGTTAAGTAGGCCTAGAGGCCTGGGATGGTCACTCTGTATGGATAATCAAGTTCTGTGAGGGCAATTCCTCCATCAGCTCTAGGGACGTACAGTCTTGGCATACAATGATTCATATAAACCACCTTGTAGGCATAGAATAATTTTTTTGTTCATACATCCATTTTCTCAAGATATTTCACAGACCAGCTTACAATTCCAAAGCTATACAAGTGTATAGGGATTGCAAGCTGATTGATGATTTGTGTCTTATTCTTTGATATTAGTGCACTTTTCAGAATCAACTTCAATCTCCTGTAATACTCTATTGCTAGTTTTTTCCCCCCAATACTTTATGCTGGATTGTTGCTCCTTCCTCTACTCCTAGATATTTATATAAACCTTCCTGATCAAGTTCCTTCATCAGTCAAAGAGATATTTTCAATTGACCTCAATTTTCCTCCAAAGAAGGTTGCCTCCAAACCAAAAGTCATCCTGATGTCATCTGAGAATCCTTTTACTAGACAGAGTTGTTCCGCCAGATGTTGATCACTGGGATATAGTGCTTCAAGTCATCTACAAACAGTAAATGTGATGTCACCTCTGGGTCTTTGCCTGTTTTAGGATTGAGGAAAAATCCATACCCCCAAAGAGTTAAGAAGTGCACTCAAAGGATTAAGTGCTATACAAGAGTGGTGTCAAGGATTCTTCCTGAAATATTCCTCATGGATCTTGATATTAGGAATGGTTAACTATCTGCATATTGTATGTCTGCCACATTTTCATGGTGCATTTGATGTAGGTCTATCAATTTAGAATTTATTGTGTACATTTCAAGACAATTTATTATCCAGAAATATGGGACACTATTAAAGGCATTCCTTTAATCAATCCATGCTATGCTGAAGTTTCTGCTTTTTCTTAGTACTAACCAGTAGTAGCTGGTTTTGTATACTCCCCTTTTGTTACCATCTCTTTTATGTGAAGATAATGATGATTTGGATATCCTGCCTCTATCTACATTGACAATAAACAAAATCATAACAAACTAGAACATAGATAATCAAATCTCACTTGCAAAAAAAGGCAGGATGGAATGTGGTACTGATTTCGTCACACCCCATGATCTCCAAAGATGCCAATCAATTGGGCATCACCAGTTGACTGCCTCCTTCAAATATGAAAGATGAAGCCCCTATGGGATCTTCCAGTCCCTCCATCCTTCCTTCCCTTTCCCCCATACCCACAAAACTGAAGGAGGAAGAAAGATAAGGGAAACCCTCCCAACACCCCTGACAATATAAAATATAAAAATTAATTTCCAGAAAGAAAATAAACAAGAAAATCCATCACCCTCTTACAGAAACAAGAAAGGAAAAGCATAATATGAAATACTTCAAATAAGAGGTAAAATCATTCTCTACAATATGAGGGCTAGTGGCAAAGCAAAGATGTCAGGAGAAATACAAGGTATGATCTAAGTCTAGCACATGTTTCAGCAGAAAAATTACCACATCCACCACAAAAATGACTTAAGACCTTCCCTCATTTTAAACAGAGATCATATACAGAGATCATATCAAGTTCTACTGTTCTATTTATAATTGTTATATGTATCAAGTTCTACTATTCTATGTATACTTGCTCGATGTATCCGTTCTTACAATGTAAACCGCACTGATTTAAAATAGCGCGGTATATAAAACCAAATAAATAAATAAATACTGAACATTTTGAATTGTTTTGGCTCAGTAAAAGTGTGCTTCCTCTATATTTAATAGCACATTTACACAGAAACTTCAAAATCCCCAATTGCAATTGCCTAGAGGGAATAATACCAAGGGAATTGAGTCACAGAGGCAGGTTTTCAAACACACTCACTTTACACTTCCATAAGAGTCAAATCATGATCAGATTCCATGACAAAGGTGGCCACTAAAGCGGTCCTTCCTTTGATGTCTCAAGAATATCATTTAAATTCAAACTGTTTGGGAAGCTTAAGATATACACTTCACTTTCTTCATAATTTATCTGACAAATAAAAAATGGAACATAAATACTACTAGACAATCACTAGAGATTGCTGTCTTATCCCAAGACTACCAGTGCCTCTTAAAGGCTAGGCCTGGGTGGCCTTTGGAAGATAGGGGAGGATGTTGATTTGGAATCTAGGGGTAGGGCATCTTCTACGTGGGCCTGGGGTCTCTGTGGGGAGGGGGATTATTTGGGGAGGCCCTAACACATTAGCAGTGCCAGGGGAAGAGGGGACCCTGAGACCCCAAGTTGTATTCTTACACTGTGGACCCTTGAAAATTACAGCTTGGAGTATTAGCGGCCCAGTGCTCCTGGCCAAGGAAAATAATGCCAGCTTTAAGATATCATCATTTTTTCAACAATAGTGTGACTTGCAATGATGACCAGAAACTGTGTTATTCAATTTGAATACTAATGAAGTGTTTTGAATGAGGTGTTTTGCATCTCATTAATGGGTGACAAATTGTACAGTACGGTAAAATAATGGGTATTTTTGCCCTTTAACAAATGTTAAGGGGCTAAAAACATGCATTATTCCCATAAAGCAGCTTAATAACTATCATTCTGAATCCACCATTTTCAAAACATTTCATATTAAACCATGAGGTTGGGTCAAAGAAAATTATAAACTGAAATATACTTACAGTATAAAATATATATGTATATGTTAAGTCTGCTGCCAAAAATAAACAACATTTTTATTTACCTTTCTATCTGTTCCATTCAAAAATATTCTTTCAATGTGATCGTAGTAAGCATCACACCAGTATAATGAATTGGTATCATAATCCAATGTTAAACCATTTGGCCACAGCATTTTTGATGTTACAAATATCTGCCGATTAAATCCATCCATCCAGGCTTTTTCAATTCTTCCTACATTGTCATCTATTTCATCCTCCTCCCAGTCTGTCCAATACATCCACCTAAGAATTTACAAAGAACAGTTAGAATTCTCTACAGAAACGTGTTAAAGCACCTTGTGAGTTAAATTGAATACATTTTTTGTTTATACATTTCCTTAACCTCCCCACACGCCATTTTTGTAGGAAAGATTTTTTTCCAGAATCTCAACATCATTTGTCTGACCAAAGTAGACATCTTGATATCACTGTGACAATGTCATTAATATTCTGTGTCTTTCTGAACATTCTAGTAGAGATAATTACTAAACTGTTGTCATCTCCCAGTTTACCACAGTAGTGACTTGCACGATTAATTGTGTTTCCTTTGCTGCAGACAGGAATATCACATTTTCCTGCTGCAGCAACAGAAAGATAGTGAACACAAATTTAGGGCAACAGTATTTTAAAGGAAACTGTGGTATCAGTAACATCTTCCCACCCTCTGATCAAAACTCCAACCCCAATCACATACCTACCTCAACCAAGCTGCACTCAAACATTTGATCAAATCTCCACACCTGATCAACCATCCAACACAACATCCCTAATGTGAACCCTTTCAACCCTCAACTCCTACAAAACAAAGCATCCCACCTCAACTTCCTTGGTATCTATGATGGGTTTCTCTGGTAGATAGCTGGGGAAAGCAGAAGCGATCCCCAGTCATTCCCGTCCTATTGGCTTTGGGTACAAAGTAGCACTGAAATACACCTAGCAGTTCCAGGGATGATCTGGGAAACTACAGACCGGTGAGCCTGACGTCAGTACCAGACAAAATGGTATAAACCATTAAAAAGAATAAAATTACTGAACATGTAGATAGTCATGATTTAATGGGAGAAAGCCAACATGGATTTAACCAAGGAAAGCCTTGTCTTACTAATTGTGGCAAGGTCATCTATCCTGAGTATGGGGGAGGTGAGAAACATAAAGAATTCACCCTAGTAAAGGGTCCCCTTTTAGGAGTGCAGGGTGAGAAAGCCACAGCCACACCTAAAAAACAGAAAAACCCCAGCTGGAACAGGCTTCATGCAGTGTCTGATAGAGTAAGAGAGAGAGATTACGGGCATGAGGTCCAAGACCCTTACTTCAACAAGTTCCCTGATTACTCAAATACCAGAAGGCAGGGGGATTGCCAACTCCTGAGAAAGGAAGGGAGAAATGAGGAGAGGGAGGAGAAGGAAGAGACTGGAGAAGAGAAGGAGGTAGAGAAGGTGCTGACTCATACAGAAGAGCCGAGCTACCAGGAGCTGAGAGGGCTGAATTCCCTGCAACAGGTTGGCAGCAGAGGTTGGAGCCAGGAAGTGGAGAAGCTCTCAGAGCACCGGAGAAGTTGTCAGCTGAGCAGTCTGACCGGGTGGGTGAGTCAGAACCCATGGAGCTGGGAGAGCTAGTGGCAGAGTTGAGGGAAGAAGACATCCTTATGGATTGCTCTCTGTGCCAGGCTTTAGACATGAGGTCTTGACGAAGAGCCAGCCCTGAAAGAATTATTCTCCTTAAAAAGGTAACCATAAGAAACAGGCAGTATGGTAGTAAATTCCCATATGTTTTTAAAAGGGAAGTTTACTGAAATTTAAGGATAAGCAGGAAGCTGTGATTCATGCTTGTTATCCACCTGTGGTTTGAACTGTAAAACGGCAAGAAGCCAATTTACCTGCTAGAAGAGGTTTTCTTTGCTCCTCTGTTATGTGACAAGCCTGTTGAGAGCTTTTGATGGAAGTCTGAATGTTTGCTTCTTGTTTTGAGTTCTGCTGTGTGAGCAAATCCTACAGAAATAATCCTGTATCTGGTACTTTGAATCTTTTTGTGCAAAATAAATTTTCTGTTATATGCCTTACCTAGGTGGCCTTAAGTACAACCTTCTACCTGAAGCACAAACATATCTTAGCAGTACTACATTTCCCTTTAGACACCACAAGGAGATAGGCTGCTAAGGCTGATAGGGGAAGGTTCCTCCAATCACCACGCCCCTCTAAAACTAGAGGCGAGTGGTGAGGGCGTTTGACATAATCTGTTATATTTTTTTGAAGGTGTGAATAAACAGGTAGACAAAGGTGAGACAGTTTATACAGTGTATCTGGATTTTCAGAAAGCCTTTGACAAGGTCCCTCATGAGAGACTTGTCGAAATTAAAAAGTCACGGGATTGAAGGCTGTGTACTATTGTGGATCAGGAAGTAGCTAAAAGATAGAAAGCAGAGAGTAGGACTAAATGGACAATTTTCTAAATAAAGAAAAGGTGACTAGTGGGGTACCGCTGGGCCCGCTGTTTTTTTAACATATTCATAAATGACCAGGATATAGGAATAATGTGTGAGGTGATCAAATTTGCAGATGAAACAAAATTATTCAAAGTTGTTAAAACGCAAGAGGACTGTGAAAAATTGCAAGAGGACCTTGACAAATTGGAAGTCTGGCATCCAAATGGCAGATGAAATTTAATATGGACAAGTGCAAAGTTATGCACCTTGGAAAGAACAACCCAAACTATGGTTACACAATGCAAGGTAGCACTTTAGAAACCACCACTCAGGAAAAAGATTTTGGTGGCATCATGGATAATACATTGAAACCCTTCGCCCAGTGTGCAGCGGCAGCCAAGAAGGCAAATAGAATGTTAGGAATCATAAGGAAAGGAATGGAGAATAAAACTGAGGATATTATAATGCCTCTGTATCATTCCATGGTGCGACCACACCTTGAATATGGTGTGCAATTCTGGTTGCCATATCTTAAAAAGGATATAGCAGAATTAGAAAAGTACAGAGAAAAGTGACAAAAATGGTAAAGGGGCCAGAAGGATACTCTTATGAGGAGAGACTTAAAAGGCTGGGGCTCTTCAACTTGGAAAAGAGATGGCTTAGGGGGATATAATAGAGGTCTATAAATTAATAAATGGAATGGAATGGGTAAACGTAGCTTGGTTGTTTATGCCATCAAAAAGTAGACGACTAGAGGACATCCAATGAAGCTACAATGTAACCCATTTAAGACTAATAGGAGAAAATAATTTTTTACTCAATGCGTAATCAAACTACGGAATTTGTTACCAGAAGGTGTAGTAAAAGCTGTTAGTGTAGTTGGTTGAAAAAAAGGTTTGGACAAGTTCCTGGAGGAGGTCCATAAACCATTATTAAAGGGGACCCAGGAAATCCACTGTTTACCCCGGGATGAGAATTGTGGAACCTGTGTACCTTTTTGGGAACCTGCCAGGTACTTATGACTTTGATTGGCCACTGTTCGAAACAGGATAATGGGCTTGATGAACCTTGATCTGGCCCAGTATGGTATGTCTTATGTTCCCCTCCCCTTTTCCTTCCATTCCCATTGTTTTCCTTATTTACTTTCACACCATTGTAATTTAGGCCCTCCCCTTTTGTTTCTTTCCTTCCTCTGTTTTATGGTTCCCTTCTTGTTATTTGTTCAGTGTCCCCCCCTTCCCCCCTGATTATATTATGTTCTTATTGCTTTGTAAACCTCCTAGCTCCTATCCGCCATAGGCGGTATATCAAATCTCAATAAACTAAACTACATTAAACTTATGTTCCTGTATTACTGTGAGGGTCAAGTTGCCAAATAAGAGATCACTTCTGTTCCTGTCCCCATTAGCCACCAGGGAAACTCTAGTTGGTGTCAACGGTGAGAGATTTTATTTTATTTATTTATTTTATTTATTTACATTTTCTTATATACCGCACTATTTTCCATCAGTGCAGTTTACATGGAACATTTTACATACACATTTCAAATGACTTGATTTGTGTTTACAAATAACAGGAATAGGAACTTGGAAAGAAACAGGGGTAACTATTTACATCTGTACAATGTGAATTGATTGGACATTTGCGTATATTTGCCTAGCTGGATGGTGAGTGATCAGTGGTGCTGTCATCCGGGTAATGTAAGAGGAAGAGGTAATGTTTCACGGCTTTTCTGAACTGGGTTAGATTGGTGATATCACGGATACTGTGTGGAAAGGTGTTCCAGCATTTAGGTGCGGTGAGCTTAAAAGCCCTGTTCGTTGTGCTTTGGCAACACTTGGTCGTTTCTTTTGGGACTACTAGTTTATTGGCGGCATGAGATCTTCTAGATCTATTAGGGGGAGTTATCAGTATGAGATCGGATAAGGAAGATGGGGCGAGTCCGTTTATGATCTTGAAGGTCATTAGTATGGTCTTGAATGTGATCCTGCCTTTTATAGGGAGCCAGTGTAATTGTTTCAGGATGGGTGTCATGTGTTCCCTTATGGCAGCGCCCTGGAGAACTCGTGCTGCTGAGTTCATTGCTAGCTGTAATGGAAGCAAAGTGGATTGTGGTAGACCATGGAGTATTGCGTTGGCATAGTCGATATGTAGTAAGACCAAAGCTTGATACACTGTCCGGAAGTCATCTGGTTCAAGTAGGGAGCGTAGGTATCCGAGGGATCGGATTTTATGGTATACGGCTCTTGCTACATTGCTTATATGGGTCTTCATGTCTAGTCGCTGGTCAAGTGTGACTCCCAGGTATCTGATGGAGGGTTTGGACCTTCAAGTAAGGAGGAGTGATGAAATTTGGGTTCCTTGTGATGAAAAGGACTTCGGTTTTCTTATGTTGTATCCGAAGATTTTGCGTTTGGAGCCAGCTGGATACTGCATCGAAACAGTCTGTCAGTGGGGAAAGGTCAGGGTTCTCAGTAGTAAATGGCATATATAGGAGAACATTGTCAGCGTACAACAGACAGCTCACCTTGAAGGACCGGATGATCTTGCAGATAGGCTGCATATATATATTAAACATGAGTGCAGAGAGAGATGATCCTTGCAGGATCCCTTGACTCTGGTGGAAAGGTTCTGATGTTGTTTTTCCTGATCTTACGTGTTGCCATCTATTGGAGAGATACGACTTGCACCATTTAAGTGCAGAGTCACATATCCCCTTCTCCTGGAAGTGGTGTAGGAGGAGATCATGGCAGACTGAGTCGAACACAGCTGCGATGTCTAAGAAGATGAGCACATATTCCTGGCGTATGTTATCAATTCCTGTTATTATGGTACTGAAGAGGATGGTGAGGAGAGTCTCCACGTCGTGAGCAGCTCTAAAACCATGCTGACATGAATCAAGTGGGGCAGAAGCATTAATATGTTCTTGGATTTGTGTTTGAACTTGTTGTGTTGTGTCAAGAGATGGAAGGGGATTGGATTTGGATTTGATGAGGTGATATGGATTTGATTGGGGGCTTGGAGGGTTGATCACAGGTACGGGGAAAGAATTCAAGTCTCCTAGCATTGCCATCTTTGAGATAATTCCCAGGGTCTTTGAGCCATGTGTATGGTTGCCAAGTGGCTCCAGATATGCCTGACAGGCTTAATCCAGTCCTGAATTTACCCCATTGCATGCAGGTACATGTAGTTCTGATTTCTCCACTGCATGTAATAAGAAAAGCAAGACTACAAGTCCCTGCATGTAACGGGATAAACCTAAGACTGGATCAAGCCTGCCGTGTGCATCTGGAGCCAGCTGGCAACCCTAGCCACGTGTTAAAATCTGAATCAATTTGACCTCTTGGGGTACCTGGAAAATGAATTCACGCAGATTTCAGAGACAATGGCACATACTATAAATTCTAATATACTGAAAGCATAATCACATTGATAACATCACAGTGCTTGTATCAGCAGGAACTTTTATATAATAGCAGCACTTTTAAATTCACTAAATTAATTTTATTTCTTGACATCTATGATATATTAATAAAAATGGAGGTCTAGCATATTTTAGTGTACCTAATAAATTTATTGTTTGAGTAATTTTGGTAGAAGTTATGCCTTTCTGGAAAAAATCTGAATTTCGTATTGTATTTTTTATTCCATATCAATCGCAAGGGCAAATTCCTTCAGAACCCCACTGCCAGAAAGAATGTTCTTGAAAATGAATCAAAAGTAGAGTTAACATTTTTGAAAAATGTAAGGTAAAACTGGTTTATCTCGGCATGCGCCTCTACAGGGCCAGCCCTATGCATGTGCACATGAGCCTGTGCTGCTGTAAGGCCTGTGCTTGCTTGCACACAGAGCTGAAAAAATCCAGATGATCACTGCTCCAGTTGCAGCAGCGGCAATGTGGCAGCAATAGCACAGTTACTTACCTGTAACAGGTGATCTCTGGGAACAGCAGGAATTAGTCCTCACATATGGGTACGTCGGAACCGACGGAGCCTGCGCGGGAAAGCTCCCCAGCTTCCCAGAAAGGAAGCTTTTGGGGCCTCCCACTGCACATGCGCGCTGCCTTCCCGCCTTCCTGACCAGCTCTCCTCAGTTCGAGTTTATAGCTGAGACAATAGAGAGAGGAAAGGAAGATAGATAGAAGATACAACTCCTAGGGGAGGTGGGTGGGTTGTGAGGACTAATTCCTGCTGTTCCCAGAGATCACCTGTTACAGGTAAGTAACTGTGCTATCTCCAGGAACAAGCAGGAATAAGTCCTCACATATGGGGACTCCCTAGCTAAGATGCCTGGGAGATCCCCTTCCAAGGGTTCGCCATCTTCGTATGGATCTCAAGCATCCATCCTGGGAAGGTGGGCAGGAGTTGTTCAAGTATGGAACAGGTGTTTGAGGACAGCCTGACCAAACAAGGCATCCCGGCGGGAGTCCTTGTCCAAACAGTAATGGGCTGTGAAGGTATGAACCGAGGCCCAGGTGGCGGCTCAACAGATCTGATCTATGGATACAGAGTGAAGATGAGCCATAGAAGTGGCCATGGCTCTCACATTGTGAGCTGTGACATGGCCTTCCAGAGAAATGTTTTTACTCTGGTAAGCAAAGGAAATACACTGAGCAATCCAATTGGAAAGTGTACGTTTGGAGACTGGAAGTCCCAAATGAGAAGGATCAAAAGCCACAAAAAGTTGGGAAGACTTTCGATGTGGCTGAGTCCTGTTGAGGTAAAAGGCGAGAGCTCTTTTACAATCTAGAGTATGAAGGTTCCTCTCTGCACTGGATGCATGAGGAGCCGGGGAAAAGACAGGTAGATATACCTCTTGATTAAGATGAAAAGGCGAGACCACTTTGGGTATAAAGTGGGGATTCGTCCTAAGGACCACCTTATCATGATGAAACCTAGTAGAAGGTGGATGAGCCACTAAGGCCTGTAGTTCACTGATGCGGCGAGCCGAAGTGACTGCAATAAGGAAAAGGACCTTCCAGGAAAGAAATTTCAAGGAGGTAGAAACCAACGGTTCAAAAGGTGGCTTCATAAGCTGACCTAGAACTAGGTTCAAATCCCATGCTACCGGAGGAGGTCGGATGGGAGGCTTAGTTAGAGTCAGGCCTCTCATGAACCTTGCAATAAGCGGATGAGAGGAGACAGGTTGTCCATTTATAGGTTTTAAGGATGCTGCAATAGCACTCAAATGGACTCTTACTGAATTCGTCTTAAGGCCTGCATTAGAAAGATGCAGGAGATAGTTTAGTAGAGAATTCAAAGGAAGTGCTAGAGGGTCAAGACCCTGTTGAGCACACCAAATGGAAAAGCGTTTCCATTTGAAAGCATAGGAACGCCTCGTGGAGGGTTTCCTAGAGGCATGAAGAATATCTTTCACTGGTTGAGAAAGATTGAAGTCATGAAGGCTTAGGCCTTCAGTAACCAAGCTCTGAAGTGTAGGGACTTGGGGTTTGGGTGCCACAAAGTCCCCTCCTCCTGAGACAGAAGGTCTGGCGCAGCTCCCAGGTCCAGGGAGGGTCCCTGGGAGAGATGCAGAAGTAGAGGGAACCACACTTGGCGTGGCCAGCATGGAGCTATGAGGATCATCGATCCGTGATCCCTCTGGAGTTTGAACAGAGTCTTGGGAATCAAAGGAATGGGTGGAAAGGCATATAGGAATTCCTGACCCCAATGCAGGAGAAAGGCGTCGTTGGCCTGAGCTCCCTGACACGGAGTCCTGGAACAGAACCGGGGAAGTTTGGCATTCCACGGACTTGCAAAGAGGTCTATGTCCGGGGTTCCCCATTCCTGAAAGATTCTGCGTATCTGGTCCATATGTAGGGACCATTCGTGTGGAAGCAGAACTCGACTGAGTCTGTCTGCCCGAGAGTTTTGAACCCCTGGAAGATAGACTACCAGAAGATGAATTTGATGCTCTCTGGCGAAGGCCCATAATCTGAGAGCTTCGTTGCAGAGCGACAGAGAGCCTGTCCCTCCTTGTTTGTTTACGTAGAACATGGCCACCTGATTGTCTGTATGAACTAGGACGGTCAGGTTGACAAGGAGGGTATGGAAGACTTTGAGGGCAAAGAAGATTGCTCGCAGTTCCAGGAGGTTGATGTGAAGGGTGATCTCTTGTGGAGACCAAGTACCCTGAGTGGAGAGGTGTTGAAGATGGGCTCCCCACCCTGTTTGGGAGGCATCTGTTGTGAGGGTTGCTTGGAGCAACAAAGGTTGGAAGGGGGCCCCCAACAACAGATTTTTGGTGGATATCCACCATTGGAGGGACCAAAACAGACGTTTTGAGGTGAGTATTTGGTCGGAGAGCGCTCCTGATGCTTGAGTCCACTGGGTGGCCAAGGTCCATTGAGCTGCTCTCATATGAAGACGAGCGTAGGGCACCACGTGTACCGTGGAGGCCATGTGGCCCAGAAGACGC
The DNA here is from genome assembly GCA_033557465.1 of Ichthyophis bannanicus. Lineage (NCBI taxonomy): Eukaryota > Metazoa > Chordata > Amphibia > Gymnophiona > Ichthyophiidae > Ichthyophis > Ichthyophis bannanicus. The sequence goes on along the minus strand of CM066036.1, from coordinate 726,130,661 downwards.
AGCATTTCCCTGGCTGTCAAGTGACTGCTGGACTGAGCTTGGGAGGCCAAGCACACCAGACGGTGGCCCCGGACTTGAGGTAGGTAGGCCCTTGCAGTGGTGGTGTCCAACCGGGCCCCTATGAATTCCAGAGACTGAGTAGGGATGAGTTGAGACTTGGGAAGGTTTACTACCAGTCCCAGATACTGCAGAATGCGCCTTGTGCGGTCCAGGGAAATCTGGGCCTCTGACTGAGATGGAGCTCGGATGAGCAAGTCGTCCAGATATGGGAATACGAAAATTCCCAGGGCTCTTAGAAATGCGGCTACGACTGCCATGCATTTGGTGAACACTCTTGGAGCAGAGGCTAGACCGAAGGGAAGTACTCTGTACTGGAAATGTTTTCCCTGGAACAGAAATCGAAGATATTTTCTGTGTGATGGATGGATGAGTATATGTGTGTACGCATCCTTGAGATCTAGAGAACAAAGCCAATCCTGACTCTGAAGGTATGGAAGGAGAATGCCCAGAGAAAGCATTTTGAATTTCTCCTTGTATAGAAATTTGTTCAATTCTCTCAGATCTAGGATAGGTCTGAATCCCCCTGTCTTCTTTGGTATGAGAAAATAAGGGGAGTAGAAACCTGACCCTTGCTGAAGAAGAGGAACCTCTTCTATTGTCCTTTGGGCAAGGAGGGAAGACACTTCCTGACCCAAGAGGGCCAGGATAGATGGGGGAGAATTGAAGTGCCTCACCATGGTATGTGGAGGAAGGCTGGAAAAATGAAGTTTGTAGCCCTCTCTGATGATAGAGAGGGTCCATTGCTCTGATGTAATTTGCCCCCATCTGGGAGCAAAGTGAGCTAACCTTCCGGGAATGGTGAGGGGCTCTGGTTGTTCTAGAGCCAGAAAGGTTAAGTTCTCTAGGGGCAAGTCAAAACCCCTGAGGGGGTTGAGCCTGCTGAGGAGTGGCAGACGCTGCAGGCTTTGACCTTGCCTGTTTAGGTTGCTGACGCTTAGCAGCAAAGCGAGGCTGAGAAGATTGTTGGCCAGTATTTGTGGAAAATCTGGCCTTCTTATAGTAAGGTCTCTTGAAAGACTTTTTCTTGGCAGGAGTAGAGGTAGACTTAGAAAGTCTATCTAAGGTAGCATTTTCTGCGTCCATTTGAGTGGCTTTAATTTGCCAGTCTTTACCAAATAAGTTCTCACCTGTACAGGGCAGATTCCGTAAGCCATCCAGGACCCAGGGTTCTAGGTCAGAGGCCTGGAGCCAAGCAAGTCGTCGGGCTGCAATGGCAATGCCCGAAGCTCTACCGGCACCCTCAAAGGAATCAAAGGCTGCTCTGTTGGAGAACTTAGAAACATCTAGAAGCTGTTTCACCAGAGAAATGAACTCCTCCTTTCTATCCTCAGGGATAAAGGGGGCAAAATGCCGTACCTTTAGGGCAAGTTCCCTTAGAAACATGCCCATATACAGACTATATGAATTAATCCTGGCTATAAGCATACTAGCCTGGAAGATTTTCCTACCAAAAGAGTCTAGGGTCTTACATTCTCGCCCTGGAGGGTAGAAGAGTGCCTTTTGGTACTCTTAATCTTTTTCAGCGCAGACTTCACCACAATGGAATGGTGAGGCAGCTGAGTCTTTTGAAAACCAGGAGAAGGAGGGACCCGGTACATGGTGTCCAACCTACGGGAATGAGGAGACAACGTAAGAGGAGTCTCCCATAAGTCCATCAAGTGTTCTTGAAGGATTTCATGGATAGGCAGGGTGACTGCCTCTTTAGGAACCTTAGGGTATCCTAAAATATCCAATTTCTTTGATCTAGGTTCTTTTTCAGAGGATGTAGTAATAGAAAGTCCTTTAGCTACTTCTATAATGAAGTCTTGAAAGGACAAATCCTCTGGTGGAGACATTCTCCTCTTTGGGGAAGAAGGCTCTTCAGGAAGAACAAGAGACAGCTCATCAGAGTCATCAGAGGAGTCAAAATCCTCAGAAGAATCAGAGTATCCTCTATTTGCTTCCAACGCACGATACGCATACCGCTCGGTATCGACATCAGGTGTACCGGGTATAGGATCGGTATCGGGCGAAAACCCGGATCCGGCATGCGGAACCGATCTGCGTTTGGAAGACGAGGGTCTCGGTTCCGGTATGGGGGACGGTACCGGAACCGGACCCGAAACCGCTGGATGCGGTACCGAGGGCGTCGCAGCTTTAATGAAAGCCAGAATGGCCTGCTGCATGGTCTGAACAGTATTGTCCATAGACGCCACTGCTGCCTGGATGTTGGTACCGGCATGGGCCGGTACCCCAGAGCAGTCTAACAGGTGATCAGTCGAGGCCGTGCCATCGATGTCAACCTGTAACCCCATAGATGGAGCTTTGGAAGCCAGAGCTTCCCGCCGGGGTTGTTTGGCTGGGGCAGGGTCCTCTGACTCAAGATTGAGGGCCTCTCGATACTTTGAAGGAGATTTGCCTTTTGAGGACCTGCCCGAAGAAGGTTTGGTTACCTGAGATCCATCCGGAGAGGAAGACCTGGATGACTGTGATGCTGGATTATCTGAAGCAAACAGTACATGGAATTTGTTGGCCCGGTTCTGCAAACCACGTTTAGACATCTGGGAGCAGGATGGGCAGTCCGGAATGGAGTGGTCAGTCCCCAAACATTTAAGACACCAGTCATGGGTGTCTGTAACAGAAATAATAGCACTACACTTGGTACACTTCTTGAAACCAGGGGTTGGTTTCTCCATGAGGAGAATTTGTGTAGGCCTGAGGCCTAACCGAAGTCACCAAGTTGCTAAAATAAGTTTTTTTTTGAAAGAAAAGAAAAGAGAGACCGGCGGTACCGGTTTCGGTATGGGGAAGGCAGGTACGCGGTCTAAAGAAACAAACTAAAATAAGAATTTCTTCAGCGGTGACAGGAACACGACCTGCTGGCTCCGCGGAAAAAGAGAAACTGAGGAGAGCTGGTCAGGAAGGCGGGAAGGCAGCGCGCATGTGCAGTGGGAGGCCCCAAAAGCTTCCTTTCTGGGAAGCTGGGGAGCTTTCCCGCGCAGGCTCCGTCGGTTCCGACGTACCCATATGTGAGGACTTATTCCTGCTTGTTCCTGGAGATAACAACATACAGTGTGGGGTCTTTTTTGTAGTTCTGGAATAGCAGCTCCTCCTGCCGCCATGGATAATGAGGTTGTGACAATGACAGTGGAGGGAGGAATTACCTCAGGCCAGAAGGTCAGGGGTTCAAATCCCACTAGAGGACAGCAACCTTGGGCCGGAAGGACTGGGATTTCTAGTCCCACAGGTGTTCCTTGTGGTCTTGGGCAAGCCACTTCACCCTCCATTGCCCATGTTCCCTGTAAATAGTTATCTCCAAGTTATAATAAACCGCCTTGATATCATGAAAGGCAGTATATAAGAAATGTTAAATAAATAAATTGTGGAAGAGGCCTGACCATGGCAACTCTCTGGTGGCCTTAGCACCTGTGGCACAGGCCCAGTCATCACATTAGAGGAGGAGTCAGCAACCAATGTGAAGAAGTTGAGCTGGCAAGGTGGAGGGAAGTGGGGTGTTGGATTAGAAAGGACATATAGGATCATATGGCAAGAGAAGGGAAAAGATACTGGAACTACTTGACACAGGAGAGGGTGAATATTGGGAAGGAGGGAAGAAACTAGACATGGGGGAGATCACAGGGAGAGGGAGGTTATACTGTACACAGGGGAAAAGGGAAATAGGGAAGAGATGCTGGATATAGAGGGCTATAGGGGGATACAGTGTCTTGTGAAAGTATTCATCCCCTCATTTTTTGTCTGTTTTGTGGCATTACAACCTGGAATGAAAATGGAAGTTCCACTTGTGTGCAATCAGTGTTACATGATCTGTCACATGATGCCTGTATAAATATGCCTGTTCTAAAATGCCCCTGACTCTGCAACACCACTAAGCAAGCAACATGAAGATCAAGGAGCACTCCAAACAGGTCAGAGACAAAGTTGTGGAGAAGTATAGATCAGGGTTGGGTTATAAAAAAATATCCCAAATTCTGAATATCCCACGGATATAACAAAATAGAAAGAATATGGCACCACTACAACCCTGACGAGAAGGCCGTCCACCAAAACTTAGAGACCAGGCAAGGAGGGCATTAATCAGAGATGTCACAAAGACACCAAGGATAACACTGAAGGAGTTGCAAAGATCCACAGTGGAGATGGGAGTATATGTCCATAGGACCACTTTAAGCCATACACTCGACAGAGTGGGGCTTTATGGAAGAGTGGCCAGAAAAAAGCCATTGCTTAAATAAAGAAATAAGAAAACACATTTGGAGTTGCACAACAGTATGTGGTGGACCCCACGTGGAAAAAGGCTCTCTGATCAGATGAGACTAAAGTTGAACTTTTTGGCCATCATGGGGAATACCATGTGTGGCGCAAACCCATTACCCCAAAAACACCATTCCCATTGTGAAACTTGGCGGTGGCATCATCCAGTGTGGATGTTTTTAATTTGGCAGGGAAAAGAAAACTGATGGCGCTAAACACATCGCAATTCTTGAGGAAAACCTGTTTCAATCTGCCAGAGATTTGAGACTCAGACGAAGGTTCACCTTCCAGCAGGACCCTCAACATACTGCTAAAGCTACACTGGAGTAGTTTAAAGGGAAACATTTAAATGTCTTGGAATGGCCTAGTCAAAACCCAGACCTCAATCCAATTGAGAATCTGTGGCATGACTTGAGGACTGCTGTACACCAACACAACCCATCTAACTTGAAGGAGTTGGAGCAGTTTTGCCTTGAGGAATGGGTAAAAATCCCAGCAGCTAGATGTGCTAAGCTAATAGAGACATACCCCAAGAGACTTGCAGCTGTAATTGCAGCAAAAGGTAGCTCTACAAAGTATTGACCTGGGGGGATACCTATTCACACTCATGATTTCTGGTTCTTTTTTTTTTTTGCCTTACTTATTGTGTGTAACTAAACTAATTATAACAACCCTTCACTCTAATATACATCAATACCCCACAATTTGAGTGAATAGATAGTGACTGAAAACAAACTCCAACTCTACACAATGTTTTTTTGTCGGAAGTTTTTGCCTTGAGAGATTACTCCCTCCTGAAGCGTAACTTCCCTTTTAATCAATAATGTGGTACCCTAACCACTCAATAAAAATATTGTGAAATAATTGCACTCTTTATCAGCACTATGTCACAATATAACGCTCTCTTCTATCGAGCCAGGGCATCCCTTCTTAACTTCCAGAAAATCCCCACAGCCCCATCAAAATTCTGCAGATAACAACGAACACAGCACTGCGTTTAGAGCCCCACTCTGTTTTCTGGCCCTGTTTCAACGCTTACAAATCTGCACCAAAAATATACTCATCTTCATGAGCCATCAAGCAGCGATATTTCATCCCCTGCGACGTTCGACACGGAGTAGCATCAAGTAGAGACCTTTCCTCCCAAAAGGACGCTTCCGTTAATACAGTCCAACTTAATGACCAACTGATGAAAACGCTGAGAGATTTAAACCCCCCATCCAATTCACTTCCACCACGTCATAGTAAACTCATCCAATCCAATTCTAAATTCAACCCCTTAGGCTCCAATGATGCTGCATGAAAAATCCATGCTTGTTCCAGCCATTGGAGCCGCTGCTCTCTATCTCCCCCTCTGTGGCTCTCCGGAACATGATCCAATATCCTCCACTTAAAATCTCCAAATGTATGATGTAAATCTAAACAGTACTGTATAAGACGGGCAGATGTAACTGCATTGCGTATCCTTGAAGCATGTTCCTGCAGTCGTCGTCGTATCTTACGGGTAGTCCGGCCTATGTAAAGCTTCTCACAAGGACATAAAAGCGCATACACTACAAAAGAAGATAAATATGTAGTGGACCATTTTGACACCTGCTTAATATTAGTATTCGGTATGTTCTATTCGTTACCTTCAATAGTCTGATGACAAAGATCACATGTGGAGCATGAATAGTGTCCCAATGGGGTGACTTCTGAATCTTGCAGAGATTTAATTCCTGTATTACCAATCAAATTACCAATATTAGGCCCCCTTGTAAACGCAATTCTTAAAGGTTTTTGAAAACAAGAGTGTAACGTTAATAAATGCCAATGTTTCCATAAAATATGAAAAATTTGAGTAACATTTGACATATAAGGTAATATACCCGTTATATACTCTTGTATATAATCTACGTCGTTAGGTTTCCGTGAGGTTTCTGAATTCAACAGCCATTCCCTGTGGGTATATCTGGCTCTTGTCCAGGCTTGTTTAACTAATTTCAAAGGATATCCTCGATGTAAAAGCCATTGCATCAGTTCATGAGCATGTTGATCAAAATCCTGAACAGAACTTCAGATTCGCCTCAATCGCAAGAATTGACCGTAAGGTAATCCCCTTTTTAAAGCTGGCGGATGAAAACTAGTAAAGACCAACAGAGTGTTTCTCTGTACAGGTTTTCGGAAAAGTGTAGTTTGTAGACTAGAACCCGCTTTGAATATTTTAACATCCAAGAATTCTAATTCTTCAAAATGATAATGTAACGTAAACTGTAAATTCTCTTTCTGTAAATTTAGCCAGTTAACAAATGATTTTAAATTTGTTTCCGTTCCTTTCCATAGAAAAAAGACATCATCTAAAAATCTGACCCATAAAAGGACCTCAGAATACCATGTTGAAGAAAAAATAGTATTCATTTCAAAATCTGCCAAAAACAAGGTGGCAATTGACGGGGCTACTTTGGCCCCCATTGCTATCCCATAAATCTGATGGAAAAACTGCCCCTCGAACTGAAATTTTTTTTTTGTAAGGACCAGGGTCAATATTTGCTGAAAGAATCCCCTTGGTGTTCTAGGGGGTAAAGATATTTCTAATTTCTCCACTACTGCCAAAGCCTCTTCCTGTGCGATATTGGTGTACAACGCCACCACAACCAAAGACACCAACCACAATTCCTCTACAGGTGTTGTCAGAGACTCTATTTTTCTAAAAAAATGTGTTGTGTCTTTAATAAATGAGGCTACTTGCTGTGCACATGGTTTTAAAAAGATGTCACAATATTGAGAAAGGGGTTCTAAAAGTGACCCCCTACAGGAAACTATGGGACTGCCTGGAGGGTTTGTGAGAGATTTATGAATCGTGGGTACTATATAAAAATTTGGTATCACTGGATGTTTAGGTGTCAAAAATTTGAATTCTTTTTTAGTCAACCACCCTTGATCCAATCCCCCTTGTAACAGATCCATGATCTGAGCTTTCACATCATTAGTTGGATTATAGGTTAACTGCCGGTAGAACGTTTTATCTGCCAGTTGCGCACTGGCTGTGAAACAATATTGGTCCACAGATTGTACTACCGTTGCTCCTCCTTTGTCCGCTCTCTTAATAACTATATTGGGGGTATTTCGCAATTCAGATAACGCATCCCATTGAAGTTTGGTCAAATTATTTGAAACAAATTTTTTCTCACTGGATTCAAACTGTTGTAGCTCTTGTAATACTACCTGTTGGTAAGTCAAAATAAATGGATCAATCTCACCCGCAGGAATCCATTTAGATGGTGGTCTAACCACCAACGAATCTTCTATCAGTGGATGTGTGGCACAAAAATGTATGATCCGTAATTTTCTAAAAAGGTTTTGTAAAGCAATTTGCAATTGAAACGGTTGATATTGGACTCTTGGGACAAACGAAAGCCCCTTATTTAATACTGCTTCCTGAGCTGTTGATAAAGGGACTCCCGAGATATTTATGACTGTGATTTTGCTCGTGTCCTGGTGATCAGGCCTTGTATCTGGTCCGGCAAAGGGTCATGATACTCCTCTATGGGTTGCCGACCTCGTCCCTGACCTCTGCCTCGCTGACCCTGGTGAAAAACCTGCTCTTGCAAAGAGAAGGTCTTTGTGGAAGTTACGCTTCAGGAGGGAGTAATCTCCCAAGGCAAAAACATCAGACAAAAAAACATTGTGTAGAGTTGGAGTTTGTTTTCAGTCACTATCTATTCACTCAGATTGTGGGGTATTACTTATTGTGTGTGTCACAATAAAAGATATTTTGCACCTTCAAAGTGGTAGGCATGTTGTGTAAATCACATGGTGCTAACCCCCAAATCTCCATTTTCATTCCAGGTTGTAATGCGACAAGAGGACAAACACTGAGGAGATGAATACTTTCACAAGGCACTGTAGACAGAATGGAGGTTTGAGAGATAAGAGAATGATGTGGACATGCAGGAGGTGGGAATAGGGAGTTGCAGAGGAGATGCTTGCCATGGGGAGAGTTCATAGTGAGCTGGAGGGAAGATGCTGGACATGTAATCATTTATTTTATACTTGGTAAGGAGCTATCTACATTCTAAGTGTGTAACTGAGGTCAGGATTCTGTTCGTATGAAGTTTCTATGTAGGAATCTGACTTGCTCAGTTTTCCCAATAGGTGTATAGACGTTCTAGATTCCACTGCAATATTTATGATGCCGCCCTTTTTTGAGTATGCTCTTTGTTGTGTGAGTTTTGGAAGTTAGTGCTGTTGTGGAATGGTAGTTTTGCTCTGTGGGTCCTATACTGTGGGTTCTTGGTGTGTAGTCAACTGTAGGATGTTGGTGTTTTTGTAGTGCAATAAGAATTATCTTTTGGATTTGCAGTTTTGCATTCTTGATGCCGCCACTCTGAAAGTTTAAAATATTTTTTTTCAGTTCATATCCAAGGAAGTCTCAGATTTAAAGGGGAGGTCTCAGTTTAATTTTATTTAGTAGCCTGATAGTTTCACTGCTCCTGATATCTGGGCTTTTCCAGCTCCAGCACAGTCTAATCTAGCCTGGGCACTATAATCTTAAATTCATGGCTACCAGGATTACTTTCTCATTTGATATCTTTCCTCCTCATTGATCAGCTGGCCGTAGCACTTAACAAATAAATCTGGTATCCGGATATTTATAATGGTTTGGATTTTTTTGTACGTCTGCAAAAGTGGTTTTAAGTTAATTTGGATTCATGATTCTTATTATGTTATTTTATTGTTGGATCTGTTTTAATAAATTGTGTATGTATATTTGGAAGTCATTGAGGATTTTAGATGGGTGGCATATAAATATTAAAAGAAAGTAAGTTAAGAGGGTCTTTTACTAAAGGGCATTAGTTGGCAGTGCATGCTCTGGCACGTACTGAAGGTGCACGAGGACATGCATTGCCATCTAGTGATGTGCCATGACGCTGCAGGATGCTTTAGCGTGCATTCAGCTACCACCACCTCAATAGATGGAGTTAAGTGAACCTGTGCTAATGCAGCCCCTGTTAGGGGAAAATGCTCTGTTAACTACCGGGCAAATGCTTGCTGCAACCCCGACATTTAACGTGCTGGTGTTATACCTAACGCTCCATAGTTTCAGAGCTATTGGTGTGTTAGGTGCAATACCTCATCACCCTTTAGTAAACAACACCCTAGATTTATGCAAATGCGGTTCAATTGGGTATGTAAATATGTATGCATATGATGGTAATATTAATAGAAGCCCCACAATGAGTCTCTGCACATGGCCCTGAATCATCCTTGGGGCACCCTTATACCTCTGTATGGGAAATCTCAGAGAAGATTGGAATTGAACTAACGTTTTCTGAAAAAAGAAGCCAAAAGAAAACAGTAGATGCTTGAAACATACATTTGGCTCAAGAAACTGGTGACAGTGATGCAGAAAACTTAAATCTTGAGAAATGCACAGCTATACACACCTGTACCCAAATTAAAGTATTGCATTGTGGTTGCTTTTGAATGTATCTGTAAGCATAGCCTCAAAGGAGAGAAGCTTCTCACGTTTAATTTACTGAAAAACTATTTATGGTCACCAACGTTACAAGATCATATGAATGGTCTAGCTAAGATCTCAGCTGAGCAAGAAATTTTTCTCAGGATGAACATCTCCAAAATAACTGAAGATTTTGCCTCTGCAAAAGCTAGGAAGACCTATTTTACTCCTTAGTGATTTATTTACATTACTGATGCTTCATACTAAAGAAGAATTTGTATTTTTCCTGAACAAAATGTGTGATAGTAGTAGTTGGTTGGGATTAGAAGGGTGGGTAATAGAAAGAGAAAGCATTGGGGGGAGGCCCCATCCTTAATTTCTGCCCTAGGCCCCAGCATGTCTAACACCAACCCTGTCCAGCAAAGCAGATGCTGTGGGAACAACCAGAAGTGGAGGCATAACAAGACAGAGTGTGATGAAGAGAAAATGAAATGCCTTCAACAATGGCTGTTAAGATTAAGGACTAGGGACTGGGTTTGAACTTTGAAGGATTTTTTGTTTTGTTTTGTTTTGACACTGCAGCAGAGGCTGGTTGTAGCATTGTATGGAGGGTGGAACTGCTGAAACATAATTCCCTAATGCCAGACTAAAAGCTAAGCAGGGGAATGTTGACAAATTCTTTCAGAGACTTTCTTTAGGAATTGCTTCTGTTTTAACCTGCGATGACTGGAAGCACAGTTTTCTTTTGTTCAGCACTGAAGTTAAATGTCAAGATATAGAAACAGGGGGGGGGGGGGAGGGGGGTGCAGCCTCTCTGCTACTGAAACCTGGAGCAAAGCACCAAGATAAAAGAAATAACTAAGAAACATAAATTGCATACAGCTGCTAATCATGACATATTTCTATATAATAATTTTCTTTCATTGAAGTTTCATTTGCATGTTAATTGTTTTCTGTTCTGCATACCTTTATTTATTTATTTACACTCTCTTATATACCATGCTATTCTGCATCAGTGTGGTTTACATTGAACAAACTGAAAATACATTGAACAGGGCATTATAACTTGGAGATAACTATTTTACAGGGAACATGGGCTATGGAGGGTTAAGTGGCTTGCCCAAGACCACAAGGAGCACCTGTGAGACTAGAAACCCCAGTCCTTCCAGCCCAAGATTGCTGTCCTCTAGTGGGATTTGAACCGCTGACCTTCCGGCCTGAAGTACCTTGCCCCAACCACTAGGCCACTCCTCCACTCTTTTACATTTGAACCGACTACTTAGCTTTTCCTACTTAGTTGGGAAGAGAAATAATTCACATCTACGTAAAGTATATATTGGACTGACACAAAAAACAAGAAAAGCCAATGGAATAAAAGACGAAAGAGAAGAACATGAAATATAAAAGACAGTCATGTTATTGTGATTGTTATATTATTAACCTTCAGTCTTTGAAAAGCTCTAATTTCATAACTTTGCACTTCTGCATTATAGTTGATAGTGGTGTGTTAATTGCTTTGGACATAGAAAGAGTGGTTTGTGAATAAAGTTGAGTTGGCTGGAATTGTACAAAATACAAGTGCACTTGGTAAACTCAAATCACCAGGGAAAAAGAAGATAGCAACAATTAGGTTTTTTCTCACTCTCTTTTCTCCAGATCATAGTTTTAATAAAAGGGTGTTATTACTTTTTAACACACTGTTAATAAAAAAAATATATATCAATGATTTGGGCTTTAGGTTATACGAAGACTGTTTGGAATTGTATTCATTTTAATGGTTCTGTTGACCATAGAGATGTGTACTTCATTTGTCTCTAAAGGATGCAGTCAGCCTATTAGGCATGAGTCACTATTCTCTTCACACAACAGAGAAAAACAATAAATCAATATAAATCCTAAACATTTATCTCTTTGTAAAAACTCAATTGCTTGTATACAGTATTTATTAAACTTGTGAAGTTATATAAAGTCTGTCACAAACAGGCCATTAAATATTGCTAAGTAGTCTGCTACAATATTGCTATCATTCCTTCAAGGCTTATCTTCAAGGACACTCTTCCTGAGATAATTTACAAAGTCAAAAGATGCTTCTTTCTCTGGGAATAACTTTGGAAAGTGCCCTGGCAAAGAAAAATAGTAGTCATTTTATTAGAAATGTGTAGATGAGCTATCACTTCACAGACTGAACAGTTTTAGTGATGGGCCATCATAATCCCACATATTTAAGAGATAGAAATCACCAATCTGGAAAATCTGATAAAATAATTGTAGGTATAAGTAGAGCTCTGGGTCTTTTTTGCACTGCTTTTATACTGCTTTCACAGTAAATTGAAATTTTCTAAGGAATAAGGACGGTTGTGTTTTAGAAGTAAACTATGAATACAAATATCCCACATCTGATACCTTGGAGTGACCTTGGATCAGAATCTAGATATGAAGACCCACATAGCCAACACCGTAAGGACAATTTATTTTAAGATTCTCTCCTTCAGACACCTCCGCCAACTGATTGATCCAGATGATTTCCGTACGGTCTACCAGGCTCTGGTTATACCGCACTTTGACTTCGCAAACTGTATATTACAGGGGCTCCCCCAATCTACCCTTAACCCACTTCAACTAGCATTAAACAGCGCAGCAAGAATACTCTTCGGGGTTCCAAAAAGAGAACATGTAACACCTCTCCTGAAACAATTACACTGGCTCCCTATCCAAGCGAGAATTACCTTCAAGACCTTGCTTCTAGCCTTCAAAGCTCAAAAAGGGCTTGCTCCTCCTTCACTTTCGGAGTTAATCCTACCAATTCCTTCCAACAGGAGTAGAAGAACCACTGAACTAAACATGATAAGAGTTCCAAAAGAGTCCTTAAGATACAACTCCGCAACTGTAAACCGATCCTTCAGTTTATGTGCTCCAAAGCTATGGAACACCCTCCCACCACAAATTAGAACCATCACTGACCTCTTCCAGTTTAGAAAGGCCTTGAAGCATCACCTTTTCATCAAATATTTCCCAGAAAACACAATAACACAAGATCACTCAAATAGCACCATTCCCGTTCTTAACACGCCACCTCTGCTAACCCAATAACTTTTCACACCTCTCTCTCATACTATGAAAATTCTTTTAGGCTTTATTCCGTTCATATGTAAATAGCCAATGTGTTGTATTCATTGTAAATAATTTCCCCAGTTATCCAAGTTTTTGTTCCTTGTTCTATGTAAAAAACAGATAACATGTACCTTATCTGATGTTTTCTTGTTCTATGTAAACCGCGCTGATTATAAATAGAGCGGTATATAAAAGATGTTAAATAAATAAATAAATAAATATAACTAAGAATTGTGCATAAACATTGGTCTGCTATTATCCTTGTTGTTAAGTGCTGTTGAATTGAGTTGTCTCCTGGTACCCCTGTGGATAGTTGTCCAAATGGTGACTTATCACCTTGGTTTTCTGGGCAAGGTGCAATTGGAAGTAGATTGTCAGTCCTTTCTTCTTCACAGTAAGGGGTTTATTTTAGAAGTTGTATTCGTTCTTTGAATATCTGAAAATGGGCATGCCAGAGTCCAAATCACAGAGACACCCTCAGAGCCATTTTAGAAGCCAGTTCTATAGACATCTTCAGTGCAAGGATGTCCAAGTCAGAAGGTGGCATGATGGAGGCATGACCAGGGCGTTCTGGGCAAGATGGACATTTGTGTCTGATTTCAGAAACAGCATGCATGTCACCACCCACTAATGGGACCATCCATATCTATTCCTGCTCCAAGGCATGACTAGGTATAAAAAAGCTCTCGTTCTGCCATCTAAACACCTGGAGGGCACAAAGCAGAAGGTGCTCTGATACCTCCTATACTTTTCATGCTGATAACAAAAATTGGGGAAAACGAGGACACTTATTTTCAGTTTTGCCCTTCCTCACATGCCAAATAGCAATAGGATAGATGTCCCTGCCTCAGCTTTCTGTAGCAAGGACATCAATGAGGGCCACTGGTGTAGCCATCCATTTTGGGGATGCCCAAGTTTCTAAAATCGGGCCAAAACCTAAACGTCCATAGCGTTTTTTTCAGACATTTTGCCCTGGATGTCCCAGATTGCACCTGAACATTCTTTCTAAAAAGCTACTTTACACCTATAGCACCTTTTTTTCTAAGGTGGTTTCCCATCCAAGATACTAACCATACTTAATGCTACTTAGCTTCTGAAATCAGACACACTACTATCTTCAAACTGCTTTATTCCAACATTAAATGGAAAAATGTTATTTCTAATAGAAAATAAAAGGACTAGCATATTCTGGGAGAGAGGAACATCTAATTGTGATAGCTGACCCCGTCCTGCGGGCACCTTCTGGCATACACTATTGACGTCTCCAGGGGCCATTAAAGCCGTGGTCCCTACCGTAGGACAGAGAGAGGGAAACATCTAATTGTGACAGTTGGTCCCAACCTGCGGGCACCTTCTGTGCACACTACTGACATCTTCACAGGCCTTTAAAACCCCTACTAATCAAACTTAAGGTATTAATGGGCATGTAGAGGCTTCCTTAAATTTAGTGACCCATATCTTTACAGACTAAACCCTATAGGGGTTATTCTGAGCTACAAATAGCAGGGATGGATGGCCTGACAGGACGTCCATCCCTGCTATTCGTACCCTTGCCTGCCCCTGACTAACTTCCCCGCCAGTTGTGCAGGGACGTTAGATGGGGGCGGGGAAGGGGCGGTCTGGGGGCAGAGTCTAAGTGGGCAGTGGGCAGTCATCAGCCATGGATGTTCAGGGCCAATTCTAATGTCGGCCCTGTATGTCCAGGGCTGGTGAAATGTATGGGGAAGTTATTCCACCTCTGAGGTGGAATAACTTCTTGGACGTTTTTTTTTTTTTTGACAGCCTGGGACGCGGATGGGGAAGGGGGGCCAGGGTTTATTCCCCGCAGCCCGACCCTGGCCTTAAGAGGCCTGATCGTGGGTCGGGCTGTGGGGAATAAACCCTTTTTGCTAGCGGCTGGCGGCTGGCATCACGGCTTTTAAATGGAGCCGCCGTGCATGGCACCACGGCTCCATTTAAATGCCCTGACTGTTAGTCGGGTGCAGTCCTGCATGTGCAAGCTAGCCAGAATTGCTGTCCTGGCCTGCACGTGCAAGTCTGTTCACAATTCTGATCCTGCGGGGCTAGACGTGCCCCGTGGGATCAGAATCACGACCTCCTCTGTGCTTCCGGTTCAAACCGGATGCACAGAGGGGATCTATGTCTGCATCAGAATCTGGCCCTATGAGTCCCTGCGGTATATAATTCTAATTCTTGATTTTGTCCTCTTTTCACTTGTTAGGTACACTTTTCTTAAGGACCATAGCATTGCTAAGGCATTGCTTTTGTAGCCGCCTTGATGCTTCTGCCAATATTGCTACATAGTGAGTTCTGTGACTTCCTCTTACAATAATTCATTACTCCATGGGTAAACGTTATAAGGATAGGCAAGTTCAACTTTCTTATAAATTTACTTACTTCTTGTTACTGCCTATATATCATTATTTTAGTCTTTTTATGGATTTATTGTTTAATGTATTATTTATTATGTTGCCTTCCGTCTGTCTTAATTTTTTTTTGTCCCTGCCTATTCGTTTTACATTCTGAAATATATGGTGTAATTATTGAACATTTATGTTTATATGTATTTATTTATTGATGTTAAGTTATTGATTTTAATATATGGTTTCATTTATGTATCTTTTTATACAGCTTTTAGCTCCTGACAGTCATGCTGAAACACGGACATGTCAGGCAGAGTACTCTTGTGTTTTGATCTCTATACCTACAATTTTATTTATTTATTTATTTATTTTATACACATTTATATACCGCATCTTCCACAGATCAGTTGCGGTTTACAGAGAACAAAACTTAACACTTGGCAACGCAAGTTGTTTTACAAGGAACGTCAATGTTAGTATAATTAACCGAATGTAAATTTACAAGGAACGTCATAATATAATTCTAACAATGTGAACAGAACATAACAGAATAAACTATTTACAGATATATATATATATAGATGTGTATACACACATAAAAATATATATACATATACACACATACATACATATATATATACATGTCATTCTAATACTACTTGCCCCAGACTTGTTTGTTGCCACTCCCTCCTCTGCCAAGAACCCAAACAGGAAGTCCTAGTGGACCCTATTGAAGGCCTTTTCTGCATTGATAGCAAGTAACATTCTACCATGGCCCTCTTTGCGCGCCAGCCAGATTAATTGTAGCACCCGTCGTATGCTGTCCCCTGTTTGCCTCACTTGAATGAACCCTGTGTCGTCTGGATGAATCACTCATGGCATCAGAGGCCCCAATCGGTTAGCCAACACCTTGGCCGAAAATGTTGCATTGTGTCATGCAGCAGGGGCTGATGAAAGTAAAAATGCAGGAGAAGAAGCTGTTTTTCATGAGGGAAAAGATGTGCACAAGATGCAATATCCGCACAGAACAGCTAGAGGGAGCAGGCGTGCACTCACAGAGCCTGAGTGGACACACACTTAGCTAATCGAGAGCACCTGACAGTGAGCCCGGAAAGCTCAAAACACAGGAGAGCTTTATAAACGGAAGACTGGAGACTGGAGAGGGCAGAGCAGTGCTTGCAGGTGTGGAGCTGGAGGTAAAGCTGAAGGTTTACAAGAAAGAAGCACCACAAACAAGGACCAAGCAGAAAGAAGCACTTGGGAAACTAGTGCTGGGCAAAGGAACAATCACCTTTGGAGGCAAAGCAGAGTGAAAGAAAGAAGCCTGCTTGGACCAGAGAAACCTGGAGCTAAACCGAAAGGTAATAGAAGCTTTCAGAGAGGAGACTGGCACAGGGATTGTGTTCCTGAAGAACTACGGAAAGGAGGAAATCCCAGTTCTATATGCTGCTGGAAGCCAAGGTATGCTGACTCTGTTTCTATGAAGAAAACCTTACCTTATGAAAAGCCTTTTGAAAGTAATGCTAAACCTGTGAGAAAGGAAAGCAAGGCTACCTCTCATAAGCCAAGTAGCCAACGCCCGAGGGTAGGCCATGCTCATTGGCAAACACTAGAGGAACTCTTTAAACATCCAGAGAACAGGACTAGGGCCTGGCCAGAAATTATAGCCAGTGAAACCACTGATACAGACAGAGATAATCCTGAGCCGATGCAAGTAGAACTTGTAGAGCCAAGCCTTTTATCTCAGGAAGAGATAGACTGTTCTTTGTGTATTTCAGGCAGTGCAGAGTTACTGTTAAACCTGTGAATGATATATGTTATCTTCAGAATGTTATTCGTTCGCTAAATGGAAGAAGGGTGCTGAAACATTTGCTTTACTCTGGAAAGTTTAACTAAGCATTGTTACAACTGTGAAGCATAACAGTTTTTTTGTTAACCTGAGTTGATTTCATTCCTGAAGTTAAGGACTTTTTCTTTAGGTTGTAACCCAGCTGAATCTTATGCATAAAGGGAAATAAATGCCTTGTTAACCCTCTACTCTGCATTCATAATTTTTCTTAGTTAGGAGCTGAACTGCCAAGACCAGGTTACACCTGGCTCTTAAAAGTCCCTCCTCTCATAATAAAATAATTTTTGTGTCCCACCTACCCTTACGACCACTGGCCACCAGGGCGGTGCACGACAATTGATATTCAGCAGAGATATTGGCCTAAATGAGCCACATAAAGTGGGGTCCTTACCTGGCTTAGGAAGGACCATAATGGGAGCCTGCCTAGTGAGGAAGGAAGGCAATCCCTCATAAGATAAGATATGCCATACTGGGTCAGAACAAGGTCCATCAAGCCCAGTATCCTGTTTCCAACAGTGGCCAATCTAGGTCATACGTACCTAGCAGTTTCCCCAAAAGACACAGGTTCTGCAATGCTTGTACTGGGTCAAGCATTAATATCCTGGGTCCCTTCTTAATAATGGTTTATGGACCTTTCCTCCAGGAACTTGTCCAAACCCTTTTTAAACCCAGCTACACTAACAGCCTTTACTACATCCTCCGGTAACAAATTCCAGAGTTTGATTACACGTTGAGTGAAAAAATATTTTCTTTTCTTAGTCTTAAATAGTTCACCCTGTAGCTTCATTGCATGTCCCCTAGTCTTTCTATATTCTGATAACGTAAAGAGTCGATCTACGTTTACCCGTTCCACTCCTTTCATTAATTTATAGACTTCTATCATATCTCCCCTCAGCCGTCTCTTTTCCAGGTTAAAGAGCCCTAACCTTTTTAGCCTTTCTTCATAGGAGTATCCTTCCATCCCCTTTACCATTTTGGTGGCTCTTTTCTGAACCTTTTCTAATAACGCTATATCTTTTTTAAGATACGGCGACCAGAATTGCACACAATATTCAAGGTGCGGTCTCACCATGGAACGGTGTAGATTCATTATAATATCTTTTGTTTTATTTTCCATTCCTTTCCTTATGATACCTAGAATTCTATTTGCTCTCTTGGCTGCTGCTGCACACTGGGCCGAGGGTTTTAACATGTTATCCACAATGACGCCTAAATCTTTTTCCTGGGTGGTGGTTCCTAATGTGGAACCTTGCACCCTGTAACCATAGTTTGGGTTGTTCTTCCCTAGGTGCATAACTTTGCACTTGTCCACATTAAATTTCATCTGCCATTTTGATGTCCAGTCTTCCAATTTATCAAGATCCTCTTGCAATTTTCCACAATCCTCTTGGGTTTTAACAACTTTAAATAGTTTTGTGTCATCTGCAAATTTGATAACCTCACTCGTTATTCCACTTTCCAGGTCATTTATGAATATGTCAAAAAGCAGCGGACCCAGCACAGATCCCTGGGGTACACCACTATTCACCTTTCTCCTTTGGGAAAAATGGCCATTTAGCCCTACCCTCTGCTTTCTATCGTTTAACCAGTTCCTGATCCACAGTAGTACACTGCCTCCTATCCCATGACTCTTTAGTTTTGCCTAAAGTCTCTGATGAGGGACCTTGTCAAAGGCTTTCTGAAAGTCCAGATACACTATATCAACCGACTCACCTTTGTCCACCTGTTTATAAACACTTTAAAAAAAACATAACAGATTAGTAAGACAAGATCTTCCTTGTCTAAAGCCATGTTGGCTGTCTCCCATTAGGCCATGACTATCTACATGCTGAGTAATTTTATTCTTTATGATGTTTTTTACCATTTTTCCCAGTACTGACGTGAGGCTCACCGGTCTGTAGTTTCCGGGATCACCCCTCGAACCCTTTTTAAAAATTGGTGTTACATTGGCGATCCTCCAATCTTCAGGTATTAGAGATGATTTTAATGATAGTTCACAGATTACTAATAGCAGGTCTGCAATCTCATATTTCAGTTCTTTCAACACCCTTGGATGATTACCATCCGGCCCAGGTGATTTGCTACTCTTCAGTTTATCTAATAGTTGTAATACATCTTCCCGATGTATCGATATTTCCTTCAATTCTTCCATACCTTTAAATACCACTTCAGTCATGGGTAACATCCCTACATCTTCCTCAGTAAAGACCGAAGCAAAGAATTAATTCAGTCTCTCCGCTATTGCCTTGTCGCCTCTTAGTGCCCCTTTAACTGCTCTATCATCTAATGGTCCAACTGATTCTCTCACAGGTTTTTTTGCTATGAATGTTCTTGAAAAAATCTTTATTTCACATTTTTGCTTCCGCAGCAAGCTTCTTCTCAAATTCTCCCTTTGCCTTCTTTATCAATGCCTTGTATTTGACCTGCCAGTGCTTGTGCTGTTTCCAGGTTTCATCGTTTGGCTCTTTTTTACATTTCCTGAAAGATGCTTTTTTGGCAACAACAGCCTCTCTGACCTCACCTTTAAACCATGCTGGCAGTTTTTTGGACTTCCTTCCACTTTTCTTAAAGCGTGGAATACAGCTGGTCTGGGCTTCCAAGATAGTATTTTTCAACAACACCCAAGCTTGATGTAAGTCTTTAACCTTTGCAACTGCTCCTTTTAGTTTTAACTATTTTCCTCATTTTATCATAGTCTCCCTTTCGAAAGTTAAAAGGTAGTACTGTGGATTTCCTTCCTATCCCTCCTCCACTAATTAAATCAAAGGAGATCATGCTATGATCACTATTGCCAAGTGGCCCCAACACCCTTATTTCTTGCACTAGATCTGGTGTTCCACTAAGGACTAGGTCTAATATGGCTTCCCCTCTGGTTGGTTCATGAACCAGCTGCTCCAAGAAGCAGTCATTTATGTCATCTAGTAACTTTATCTCCCTAGCATGTCCTGCCGTGACACTGACCCAGTCGATACCGGGGTAATTGAAATCGCCCATTATTTTACCGTGCTGTAACTTTTGTTAGCTTCCTTGATTTCTTTGAGCATTTCATCATCCATTTGTTCATTCTGGCCAGGCGGTCGATAGTACACCCCCACCGCCATTGCCTTCCCCTTTTTACATGGAATTTCAATCCATAGAGATTCTACAGCAAATTTGTTTCCTGCAAAACTTTAATCCTTTCTGACTCAATGCCCTCTCTAACATAGAGTGCAACCCCTCCACCAATTTGATCAGCTCTATCATTATGATATAGTTTGTACCCAGGTATCACAGTGTCCCACTGGTTGTCCTCCTTCCACCATGTCTCTGATATTCCAATCATATTTAACCTCTCATTTAGTGCTATATATTCTAACTCTCCCATCTTATTTTTTAGACTTCTCGCATTTGCATACAAGCATATTAAAGGCTGTATTTTATTCATATTAATTTGGCTATTGGTAGACATGGGTAATTTGGGATCTTTAAGCTGTGTCTGCTCCATACTCGAGGGCATTTGGGCTACTTTACTTTTTTTTGGAACCTCTCTGCTTTTGGTAGTATCCTTCAAGGATACATTCTTCCGAACCATCCGCTCTTGGGCGACTGTCAGCTTTCCCCTATTATCTAGTTTTAAAGCTGCTCTATTTCCTTTTTAAAGGTTAATGCCAGCAGCCTGGTTCCATCCCGGTTAAGGTGAAGCACATCCCTTCGGAAGAGCCCCTCCTTTCCCCAGAATGTACCCCAGTTCCTAACAAATCCAAACCCCTCATCTCTGCACCATTGTCTCATCCACGCATTGAGACTCCGGAGTTCTGCCTGCCTTTTGGGTGCTGCACGTGGAACGGGAAGCATTTCGGAGAACGCTACCCTGGAAGTTCTAGATTTCAACTTCCTACCTAAAAGCCTAAATTTAGCCTCCAGAACCTCCCTACCACATTTTCCTATGTCATTGGTACCGACATGTACCAAGACAGCAGACTCCTCCCCAGCACTATCTAAGACCTTATCTAGGTGGCGCGTGAGGTCCGCTACCTTCGCACCAGGCAGGCATGTTACCAGGCGATCCTCACGTCTACCAGCCACCCAGCTATCTACATGCCTAATGATCGAATCACCAACTATAACAGCTGTCCTAACCCTTCCCTCATGGGTATATGGCCCTGGAGAAACTTCCTCGGTGCGAGAGGGTTTTACACCACCTGGAGGACAGGTCCTAGTTACAGGATCAATTCCTGCCACACCAGGGTGATGCTCTCCTGTCACATGACCTCTCTCCTCCATGGCAACAGGGATGCTGCCAGACTGGAGGTGGGACTTCAGGACTATATTCCTGTAGGTCTCGTCTATGTACCTCTCTGTCTTTCTTATGTTTTCCAAGTCTGCTACTCTAGCCTCTAGAGAACGGACTCGTTCTCTGAGAGCAAAGAGCTCCTTGCACCTAGTGCACACGTAAGACCTCTCACCAACTGGGAGAAAATCATACTTGTGACACTCAATGCAAAAGACTGGAAAGCCCCCATCCCGCTGCTGGACTGCTGTCTGCATCTTAGTTTTAAGTTTTTGTTTAGATCTTTAAGTTCTTTACTTACTAAGGGTTGCTATGGATATTTATACCAATAAAACTGTACCTAATATGTTTAATATACTTTGTTCACCTGAAGCTTAATTAATCTCAGGTCCTTAGTGTATGACTGATTTGGGTAATGAACTTCACATGAGAGCACCTCCTGTCTTTTAAGATGTGTAAGTACCTATAAAGCTACGATTATCCCAGGGGTGGGTGAGTGTGGGAAGGGAGGGAGGGAAATAACACTTATTAAAAGAGGGCTGCTATACAGTACCCTGTCCTGTGCTGCTGAGGTAAGCTATATTCTTATTTGATTTAAATTATACCTCTTTGCTGCTGCTAGGCTCTAACTTATTATGAAATTTAAACTACAAGCTCTCTGCTGGGTTCTAAATTTAACCAGAAAGCTCTCTTTTGGGAGGGCGGAGCCGGCGGGGTTCAAGATGGCTGCCTAAGTCTTTACTTCGCCTCTCCTTCCTGACTAAATCTGGTTATTCCCTGTTTACACGGCTGTTTTTTCTCTATTTGGAATGTGGAAAGCTCGTCAGATAATGGCCGCCTGCAAACCAGCAAAATTGGATTACAATTCCAGCGCGAGTACAGGCGTTAAAAGGGCCAAACCTGATCCTCCCTCGCCCCAAAAGGTTTCAGGGGCCCGTGAAGGCATGGTGGCTCTGCAAGACCTGCTAGAGGAGATTCGGGCTATATGAGAGATGGTGGCGACAAACGGAATAACTTTGAGTGGAGTCCAAGCGGACATTGGCGAATTGAAAGAGATCAAGGAGCAGGTTTGTGCTCTTATGGAGAAAGTGAGTGGGCTCGAGATCAGAGTCGAGGTGCAGGAAGAACGCTTTAAGCAGGTCAATGCAAACAGCAAAAAGATTGGGCTCCTCGAGCGTAGCTTGGAAGACCTAAACAATCATACCAGGAGGAACAATATACGGCTGATAGGGGTCCCAGAGGGGGCCGAGGGAACAAACCTTAAGGCTTTCCTGACAACGATCACGGCTAAGTTGCTGAAGATAAGCTTTGAATCACCATTTGAAATTGAGCGTGCCCACCACATTCCAACTCACTCCGGTCCCAATGTCAAGCAGCCGCACCCTATCATAATCTGTGTTCTCAGGCACTCGCATGCAATGCAGATTCTGTCGGCTGCCAGAGCGGCAGGGCCTATTAAACACGAGGGCAGAAACGTGGCCTTTTTTCCTGACTTTCACAAGGCCACAGTGCAAAGAAGGAAGCTCCTTTTAGCCTTCCATCCAAGATTGCAGCTTTTGCAGGCCAGGTATGGTTTGTTTGCACCGGCAAATCTGAGAGTCACACTGCACAACCAAACTTGCACCTTCGAGGACCCGGCTCAACTACGGGCGTTCATTGAAGAGAAGGAGGCTTCAGCCATGACTTAAAGATGACCTGAGCAAGGCAGTAGTATCGTCTGAGGTTTTTGTTTAGGGCCGGATGGGACGGTGAAGAGCACCTCAAGAGGTGGTGGTGAAGCTTTGGGAGGCCGGAGTTGGGTTGGAAGGAAGGAGATAAACGGCTTCGGCTGATGGGGAATATTCAGGCTGTTAAATCTGTTATGTGTATGTGCAAAATAGCTTAACAGGGGAAAGCAAATGTATTTTTTGGTTTTCACAAGTAGGAAGGGGGGCGGGGTGGGGTATTGGGTGGGTTACTTGTTCTGCTGGTTCTCCCGTTTAATGTTTTCCCTTCGGGGGGTTTCTTTGTCTCCTTGTGGCCTTTTTGGATTGGGAATATATAATTCCATTGTGTATGTAAGTTGGAAGTTATGCAAACCTGTGGCCAGTGTGATGGGTGCTTTATATAGTTTAAAATATTGGCTCTCTTAATTGTTTATCCCTGAATGTGAAGGGCATAAACAATCCAATCAAGAGGAAATAGATTCTTTTATACTGTAAAAAGGAGAAGGCGGATGTAGTCCTGCTTCAGGAAACGCACCTTCAGTCCTCGGAAGCCAGAAAATTGGGTTTAGGGCAGTATGTATTGGTCTCCTACTCTGCAGCCTCGCTGAAGAAAAACGGGGTTTCAATCTTGGTCAGGAAGGGCCTAGCCCCTGTGGTGGAGCAAACACGTGCTGACGTAGAGGGAAGATGGTCTTCAGTTGTTCTGCAGGTTATGGGCAGGAAATTTGCTATAATAAATCTATATGCCCCCAACTGTGATGATGTAAAGTTTTTTCAGAAATTAGCAGAGGTAGCCCAAGCTCTCTCACCGTACGAAATTATAATGGGAGGGGATTTTAACTTGGTTCTAGACCCCCTGATAGACTACAAGCCTTACAAATTTCATAGATTGCAGAAGGCCACGTCGGTGGTTCATTCAATAATGAGGGATATTGGCCTCTCAGATATTTGGCGGTTAAAGCACCCCACGGAAAGAGATTATTCGTTCTTTTCTCTCCCTCATGGATCTCATTCACGTATAGACTACTTCCTCATATACAAAACTTTAATCCCCTCTGTAGAAAGGGCTGACATTCGAGCAATGCAAATATCTGATCATGCGGCTATCACACTTAAATTGGCCCTAGGAGAGCAATGTGAGCGATCATCCAGTTTTGTCTTTAGGAGGTCCCTGTTGGGGGACAAACTGTTTCAAGATTACATAAAACTTAGTATTGGGGAATATTTTGATAAGAACCTCGTGGGAGATACGGCAGGCTGGGCGTGGTGGGTGGCATTCAAAGCCTCCATCCGGGCCAAAATAACCAGCTACACGATTAAGATTGATTGAGAAAAAAAGGCCAAGTTAAGCATGCTGGATGCCCAAATCAAGGCGGGAGAAAGGTTGCTTATAAAACGGTCAGAGGCTGAGATATTAATACGGCTTCAACAGTTAAGATATCAATATAATCAGATACTAAGCGATGAGGCTGTACACTCATTAGGGCAGAAACAGGCCAAGTATTATGTGGAGAAAAATAAGGCCGGCAGATTGCTTGCAAATTCGTTAAATCCACGGGCTGCTAATCCGCGGGCTGCTATAGAATTGAGGTTATAACAACGGACAAGCAGGAAGAATTGTCCAAAAGTCAGGAGATAGTTGAGGCCTTTCGAGTGTTCTATGAAAATTTGTATAGGTCCGAGAAAGTGTGTGATCAGGAGAGCTTTTTGAAATTGACTGCGCTTGTACCTCATCCTTGCCTATTGCTCCAGCAATCTGCGGAGTTAGAGAGGGAGATATCGGTCAGGGAGGTGCAGGAGGTAGTAAAGTCGATGGCCAAGGGCAAAGCAGCGGGCCCGGATGGAATCCCGGTTGAGTTTTACCAAACATTTGGAGATGCGTTGCTACCCAATTTGTTGCAGTATTTTCATCTGCTTGAGGCACAGTCACTGGTGGTCGGCGCCTTTAATGAGGCTAACATTGTGGTTCTGGAAAAACCTGGTAGGGATCCGCGCAGGGTAGAAAACTATCGACCCATATCCTTACTGAATGCTGATTACAAGATTTATGTGTCAGTTTTGGCTCAGAGAATAGCTAAAGTTACATCGTGCTTGATTCATCCGGATCAATGTGGGTTCGTCGCAGGCCGTTCGACTTCGGATAATGCGCGGCTGTTATTAAACCTGTTTTCTATTGCGGAGAGTAAAGAGTTCCCGTTGGTGGGCTTGTCCCTGGATGCTGAAAAAGCTTTCGACCGGCTAGAATGGGCTTTTTTGTTTCAGTCTTTGCATTGGTTCGACTTTGGTGCAAGGTTCATTCGCTTTATACAAGTTTTGTACACCAACCCATCAGCTCGCATCTGTGCCAATGGCACAGTCTCGTCCCCCCTTCGTTTACATAGGGGCACCAGGCAAGGGTGTCCCCTTTCCCCTCTCTTATTTAATATCGCGCTGGAGCCGCTTGCTTTACTGATCCGTCATTCTGGGGTGATTCGGGGAGTTGAGATAGATTTGCAAGTTAAATTATCGGCGTATGCTGATGATTTGTTATTGTTTGCTCAGCCTGTGTCCCTGCTTGAGGTAATGAAGGTTATAGGGGACTACTCTCAGCTGTCCAGGTACAAGATAAATTGGTCAAAATCTATAGCGTTTCCATTGAACAAATGGACTTGTAAAGCAGTGATTGAGGCTACACCATTTGCATGGGTAGGGCACCCGTTTAAATATTTGGGGGTGCGATATAGTTGTTATATGGATGAGACGATAAAGGTAAACACAACTGCGATGCTGGAGGTAGTCAAGGCATTTACAGTGCAATGGTCCCCCTACACTTATCGTGGTGGGGTAGACTTGAGTCAATAAAAATGGTGTTGGTCCCAAAGGTTAATTATATTTTGGAGATGCTTCCTATCTTGTTATCCGCTAAGTTTTATAAGGCGTTAGAGCAATTGATTACTAAGTTTTTGTGGCAGGGTAAACTGCCAAGAATCGCTCTTCGGAAGTTAAGAGTGAAGAAAGGGTTAGGGGGAGTGCAACTTCCGGATTTCAGGAAATATCATCAGGCTTTCAAATTGAAGCAGGGGGGGTTGTGGACTACCGCAGAATGTGCAGGGGGCTTGCCCATTTGGCTAAAAGTGGAAGGCCAAATAGTAGCGCCTATACCTACAGCCCTATTAATAGGTATGAAATTACCAGATTCATTTGTAGTGGGACAAATAATCCGTGCAACACAAGAAGCTTTTCGCTATCTGGAGGATGGGTTGACCAAGGATGATCCGCTCTCATTGCAGATGCCTATATGGTACAATACCCGGTTTAAAATCGGGCATAAGGTCATCGCTTGGAAAATGTGGCAAAGTAAAGGGATATGGACTATGAATCATTTAGTAGATTCTTATACTTGGAAATCCTTTGAGAGGCTAAAGAACGAGTATAATCTGCCTGCGGCGTGTTACTTTCAATAGCTGCAACTAAGATACTGTCTCTCTAAAGCCCAAGTAGCTCCTGAGAGGTTATCCCCGGATTTATTTATTTTTTATTTATTTATTTATAGTCTCTTCTATACCGCACTATTCAGCATCAGCGCGGTTTACAGTGAACAAAGAATTTACACATTTCCGATGGTACTTTGTGTTTACAGTTGAACAGGCATAAACAACTTGGATAACAGGGGTAACTATTTACAATTTATAACATAATCATGAACTCTTCTTGGATTGGAAACTTTTGCAAATTGTGGACATGTGCTTAAGTGTTAAAGGGGTAAGCTCCTGCTTCTATGCTATGTTAAGGGATGGGGTCCCATCTTTTTTGCAGGGCTAGAAAAGGCATGGGAAATAGATCTGGAGTCCTCGATAGCGCAGGAAACTTGGGAGGAGGTATGGGCACAGGTGAATAAAACCTCTAGTGGGGCTTCGATAACACAAACCTTATTTTCTCTAACTCATCGTGCTTATCTTACTCCTGCGAGGTTGGCAAAGTGGGACCCAAATGGAGGGGATAAATGTTGGTCCTGTGGGGGCTTCCCTGGTACATTGACACACGTGATGTTTAGCTGCCCGTATGTTCAAGAATTCTGGAGGCAAGTGTGGGACAGGATTCAAAAAATTCTTTGTTTTAGGGGCAACTGGCTTGGAGGACTATCATTTTGCGTTCCAAAGATTGTTCTGTTGCCCTGTCAAAAGATAAATGTCATGTATTTAATTTTATGATGGCTATAGCTATCAAAGTTATTGTAAACTGCTGGAAAGATCTATCTAAACTAGACTCCATGTATTGGTGGAACTTAGTATGCCTGTATGTCGGGTATGAAAAAGTTCAGGATAAGATAATGAAACAAAGAGGAAGTATATCATTGTATAATCTCCAGCGTGACCCCAGTAAATCCTGAGGAGAGAAACAAAAATGGTTTTATTTAGATAAATATGCGGCGCTGGCTAAGCTGTATATCTAAGGATTGTTTTATGATTGCAAACTTTCTGGTTAGTTGTAATCTTTTCATATGTAATATTGAAATTTTGTCCAGGCCACAAGGATACGAGGGGGGGGGGGAGGGTGGTTGGGCAGTGGGAGTAGAAGGGTGGGGAGGGGGGTTGTGGGTATTGGTTGAATTTTTAGTTAAGAAAGATTGTCTAGAAGTGGTATACGTGTATGTGTGGTTGAAAATGTAAATATCAAATTTAAAAAAAAAGCAAAAGAAAGCTCTCTTCTGTGTTTTAAATTTAAACTAAAAGTACTTTGCTGATACTAGGCCCTGAGTGACTATTAAATTAAAACTATAAGCTCTCTGCTGGGTATGAAATATAACCAGAAAGTTCTCTTCTGTGTTTTAAATTTAAACTTAAACTGCTGCTAGTAGGCTCTGACTGATTTAACAAAAAATAGTGAGTTCACAGATTAAATAGCTTTAATAGAAATAATTCCTTTCAGAAAATTCCCAGAAGTATATACTCACAATTGCAGATCTCTCTCCAGAAGTAACAGTCCCTTTTTCTAGTCCTTCAAGACTGAGGATCACAGAGCTCTGGTTGAGCTATTTATGCCTGTGCTGCTGAGGTAAGCTGTGACCAACTTCCTGTATGATTAACAGTCATTGCTTGGATAGAAGGAGTCTTTCAAAATGGCCTTTTGAACTGCCACCTGGTGTTAACACCTATTGAAAAGGTTTCACAGATCTCTTGCCCCCTAGGTAGAAGGCCTCTTAATAAAGGTCTCTAGAAGACTTTATTTGCTGCTCAAAGAGTACTGACCCTGTTTTGCCTTTTGTGCTAATCTACATTCTTATTTGATTTAAATTATAGCTCTTTGCTGCTGCTAGGCTCTAACTTATTATGAAATTTAAACTACAAGCTCTCTGCTGGGTTCTAAATTTAACCAGAAATCTTTCTTCTGTGTTTTAAATTTAAACTAAAAGTACTTTGCTGATGCTAGGCCCTGAGTGACTATTAAATTTAAACTACAGCTCTCTGCTGGGTTCCAAATTTAACCAGAAAGCTCTCTTCTGTGTTTTAAATTTAAACTAATAGTACTTTGCTGATACTAGGCCCTGAGTGACTATTAAAACTATAAGCTCTCTGCTGGGTATGAAATATAACCAGAAAGTTCTCTTCTGTGTTTTAAATTTAAACTTAAATTGCTGCTACTAGGCCCTGACTGATTTAACAAAAAATAGTGGGTTCACAGATTAAATAGCTTTAATAGAAAGAATTCCTTTCAGAAAATTCCCAGAAGTATATACTCACAATTGCAGATCTCTCTCCAGAAGTAACAGTCCCTTTTTCTAGTCCTTCAAGACTCCACTCCATTAAAAACTCATAGCATTATGGTGATGAGGCAGGGTGCTAACGTCTTATGGAACGTGCCCGTGAAGCCATCGAGGCCTGGGGCCTTATTCGGGGCTAGACCCATTATCGCATTACCCAGCTCTTCTGCAGTAATTTCCCCCTGCAGCCCTTCCCTCTCTTCCTCCCCCAAACAGGGCAATCCCCTCCCCTCCCATAGATATTCAAGAATGTGCCCCTTCTCAATGCCATCCTCCCGAGTATAAAGACTTTGATAGAATTGTACAAAATGTTGCCAAATTTCATCCTCTTTATAGAGAAAGCGATCTTTCTGGTCCTTTATCTTAGAGATAGCCATCGCCTTCTCCCACTAACGCAACTTACGAGGCAGTAGGGCTCTAGCCTTATTGTCAAATGATGGACTCACTACAAATGAAAGGAAACCCAGGCTAGTTGCTTTTCTTTCAATTTCAGCTGAGCAGCCTCAGTTGGGCCCTTACCCCCTGATCCCCAGTATGTTTATGGAGCATTTGCAACTCCACAACCTGTGATAAGGAAGCTTATCATAGTTCAGGAAGAAATAATATAAGAAGTGAATTGGCTCTGAATAAGCAACCTGTGCTGACTGGCCTTTGATTCCCACACCAATTATGACAGACCCAATAGGTCGCATTGCTATGGATATTATAGGCCCATTAGTCAAAACGCCCCGAGGTTTCCAATACATCCTAGTTATGGTAGATCAGGCAACAAGGTTTCCCTGGGCCATACCATTAAGGAATGTTTCTGCTAAAACAATAGCTTTAGAGCTAGTCAAATTGTTTTGTGAAGTAGGATTCCCAAGAGAGGTGTTGACTGACCGAGGGTCCAATTTTTTATCCAAATATTTGGCCCAGGTCTGGGATGCCTTTGGCATTCATCATGTAAAAACCTCGGCCTACCATCCTCAATCAAACTGTTTGGTGGAGAGATTCAACCAAACTCTCAAACAAATGTTGAGAAGGGGTTTAGCAGGAGATGTAAAAGAATGGGATATGTTATTGCCCTTTGCCTTGTATGCCTGCAGGGAATGAATTCAGGTTTCCCTAGGTGCAGCCCCATATGAATTGTTGTATGGTAGAGCCCCACGTGGTTTGTTAGATATTTTGAGGGAACAATGGATAGATCCTGAACCAGAGAATCAGGAGGTGCCACAGTTTTTACGTGACTTGAGAGCACGTTTAAAAAGGACCTCGCAGGTTGCTGAGAAAAACCTGCAAAACAGTCAAGTGCACCAAAAAGGGTAGTACGATAGGAAGGCCAAAAGCCGCCAATTAAATATTGGTGAAAAGGTTTTGGTACAAGTAGCAGGTACAGCACCAAAATTTGAAGTACAGTGGAAAGGGCCATGGAAGGTTGTTAGTCAGGTGAGTCCAGTATCTTATGTGGTAGAAAACACAAGAGGTCGTAGACAGACCTACCACATTAATGTACTTAAATCTTGGAAGGAGAGGCCTGTAAATAATGATGTCCCTAAAACAAGCCAAGAGGTAGGTGAGCGTCCAAAAGATAATACTCTCGTAGGTATTACGGACTGTAGGAAGAAGGTTTCACAATTGGCATCAGTCCGTAATAACATAAGCAGGGGGGTATGTGATAAGGAAGCTTATCATAGTTCAGGGAGAAATAATATAAGAAGTGAATTGGCTCTGAATAAGCAACCTGTGCTGGCTGGTAAAAGCACTAAAACAGTCTGTTTACTTAAAAGACTACCAGACCCAGAATGCACTGGTTCACAGAAAGCCTCTAGGAGAGCTGAAGTAGGGAAACGTGTGCCTAATCTGAGAAGCAATGATGTAATCCCTAATCACATATCTCCTAGGGCAGGGCTTAATTCAGAACACCTGCAGTGTGCTAGGGTGGAGCGGCCATCTAGGCACTTTAAAGATAAAATAAATTCTTCATACAGGAAGCAAGAGCAACATCAAGGAAAGCATGGAGAGCAAAAGCTGGAGAAGGAGAGACTGATCGTGAACAGAAGGAAGAACAGCAAAACATCCAGAAGGTCTAAGAAAGGAGCACAAGGCAGTACGTATACTGGGAGAGATTCCTGGGGCAAGTATTCTTCATTGGACTGGAAGAAACCAGAGGCTTGGAGATATACAGCCAGGAACCCTCGGACAGCACCTGTAAGGGAGACGGCTGCATCTACAGAAAGAAGGAGCTCTAATACCTATTTAAGGAGGTATGGGAAAGGAGACCTAAAGTCCAGAGATTCTGACTGGAGAGCTGGGCACAGAAGCTTTGCTACCTACTGGCCAAAATACCCAGAGAGGAAACCTAATGACAACGTGATCTCAGGTATGAACTCTGATCAGTTCCCTAGCTTTGCACAAGGAAGACAGCAGGGAAACAGTTTCTATTCTGGTAGAGATCAGTTAGAGAAATCCTCTGAGCCAGTGTTTGAAAGTGATCCTATGATATTTCAAGAGCAAGGGGAAATATCAGATGAGAAAGTTGAATGCATGGATTGTTCTCTATCTAAGCTGCTGTTCTAAGGTAATCCTCAGATAAGGATCAAACACCAAAAGGAACTATATTGATTTTTAACTTCCCAAAACGTTTCTTTGAGAGAAAGCTTTGGGGAAAGTTGGAGCCACGTGGAGAGTGGACCAGCAATGGTTTGCAGCTGGTTAAGCACCTGTGATTAGAGCAAGGCACAAGTGCACGTGGGACTTTGGAAAAAAAACTTCTTCTCTGTGTGAATGGAAGAAGGCGGTGTTTTTTTTCTGATAAGAGAATTTTCCTTTTGGGTTTATTTTTCATTCCAGCACTGCTAAGAAAGTTTATTAGCAGGGCTAGAAGAAAGACCTTTTCTGTTCCATCAAGGTCTTTACTAAGTTGTTGCATAAGTAATTCAGCTGCCTTATTTGTTTTGTTTCACAATTAAAACTCCTGGAGAAAATTATCCTGTTGATGTTACCAAGCATATCTGTGTGAGGGAATAACACCTCATAAATAAAATCTGTTTTCCGCTTTACACTCGAGCAACTACAATTCTTTATTCTTGTTAAATGGCTAGTTTTGTGTGAAGGAACTACAAGACCCACAATCCTTTGCAAGTCAAGTAAATTCATACCTTTGCCAAGATTGTGGAACTTTCACAACAAGCACCCCCGTTTACAAACCTCATGATCAAGGACTTGGACACATTCCCGTTTCTCCCTTTTCTTACAGGCTCCCAACTGCACATTCACCCCTGCAGTATGGACTTAAGGCTCCCCCAAAGAATGCCAAGGCTCACTTCACCATTATCATTGATAGTCATATAGTTCCCTACTACCGCTTCCAACTCCTTTAATACTACTTCCCCCTTTAATAAGCTATCATTCAGCCTTCAAAATGCTAGCCCCCCCCCCAAAGAAAATCCACCTAGAAAGGTGCATGGTTTGCCCACATAATACGACCAATAGCAAAACCCTATAGGCATTGTATCTAGGCAGAATTTCCCAGCACATGATCAATACAGCTATAGCTACAATGGACCACCGAGAAATATGTATAATTATGGTCTGTCAGATGTGTTGCCCTTCACAGATCAATCAGCCCAAAGGTTTGTATCGATTTATGTAAACCCACTGTACTCAAATCCCTACCCTCCCCCCCCCCTTGATCCAGCCCCATGGGACTGATCTCTCTTCCCATCCAGGACCTCATTGCAATCTTCCCCCATCAAGAGCTGCCCCTTCACCTTACCTTACAGCCATACTCCCAAACCAGACCAAAATATCTGCTGGTCCACATTGGGGCCATAAATGTTCAAAAATGTCACCAGTTCCCCACTCAATTCACCCCACACAAGTAACACTCTCCCATCAGAGTGCCTGTCAACCCCCCCAGAACAAAGAGGACATTGTCCCTAGTAAGCATAGCCACCTCTGCTTTCTTTATACCCTCCCCAGAAGCTGAAAAGGGTACCTGTGAGAATGCCCTAGGATTTAACAACCTTTTGTCCTTGCGGAGGAGGTGCGTCTCCTGTAGGAAAACTACCTGCCAGCGAAGATTTTGTAGATCATTAAGAAGCTGCTTGTGCTTTTGAGGAGTGTTTAAGCCACAAAAATTAAGTGTAGCTACCCACAATCACAATGCCATCAGAAATGACAGAACACTTCTTCATTCCTCTCTACTTGACATGTCCTCCCCTGCCCCCTCCCAAACATTATAACCCCAGCTCTTGCAGAGCCCACCTCTGCTCACCACTCTTGAAGAAGTAGTCCTAGTGGGTGTCTCCCCCATCTATGGGCCATTGGTGCCCCAATACCCTGCCTCAGAGACTCCCCCTCCCCCCACGCACAAGCTTCCATTACTCCCTTACATGCACCCAACTTCCCTATCCCCGACTCGTGCATCGCACTCACTCATATACTAGCTACCTGCATTCCATCCTAACCACACTCCTCCACCTGCACCTCCACCTGCACTCCATCCCAACCACACTCCTCCACTCAGACCTGGTGAGGTGCTACTCCACTGAAATTAGCTCCTCAGCTTCAGATCTGTTGGAGAGCCTGTGTAAGCGTTGACCCTTACTGGGCACTCGCTGCCACTGCAGTGGGGTCGACTCCAGCCAGGGTCCCTCCCATCAGGCTGGAATTTCTGGAAGATTTGGAGCTCCCTCCCGCTTGAGACTGGCCCAGGCCTTATCCACCGAGGAAACTCGCTGCGTTCTCCCATTAATCTCAAACAGCATTCCAAATGGGAAGAGACATTTACACGGAATATTCTCTTTATGAAGGTAGAGGGTAACCTCCCACATTACTCTCTGTCTCTGCAGAGTACTAGGGGCTAAGTTTTGAAACAGTTCGACAGTGCATGAGTCCCTTTCAAAGTGCCCTTTCTTAGCTGCAATCCTCATCAGAATCTCTTTTTGGGCATAAAAGGCCAAGCAAGCCACAATGTCTCGGGATTTCAAGCCTGGACAGTGGGTGAGCACCCTATGTGCTCTTTCAACCAGCATATCCAGTGCCTAGGTCCCCCCTCTACTCCCTCCAACAAGTGCTTGTGCACTCCCTTCACCACCTCTATGGCCTGCTTGTACTTATCAGTTTCAGGCACTGACATGAGTGGTTTTCTAAGTCCTCAAGCTTGTCTTTTAAAGCTTCCTGCTCAGCTTGCAGTGCATCCATGCAGGCAGAGACTGCTCCAGCCACTTCTTTGTCCTACTCTTCGTGACCTTTGATGGTTCTGACTCGATGTCCCAAATCCTTAATTTCTCCATGGAGCTCTCCCAGAGTCTCTCTCAACTCCTCCCAGATGGCAGAGAACTCCCTCTGAAGCTCCTTAAACCATTTCCAGAGGTCACCCCTCTTGTACTGCTCCTCAGCTCTTTCAACGTCATTGTTTGTATCAGCGCCGGGGGCCATTCTGCTCCCGAAGGCTGCCCGATGCTTTGAGCGCATAAGTGGACTTATACTTTTCAAGTTTCTTATGGGCTGACATAACTGCCATGGGGGTTGGTGAGCTGTGCTCACTGCTAGAGACACTTAGGCCTGCTCAATTTGCTCCCTTTTAATTGCACCTTGATGGGAGCCCCAAGATTAGGCTGCCATCACACCCAGTGACATCACTTCCTCCCAGGAGGCAAGTTGTTAAAGTCAAGTTTACTTACTCATGGCCATATTGTTGAATATTTATGTGCTAGGAATCCAGAGACAATGCTTCTTCTCTACGGGCTTGGGTAGAAAATGTGGGGGCTTACACTAGGAGCTAGTGGCTCCTATTCAATACTGACCCATAAACTGTCAAAACAAAACTATAGGATTTTTTGGAAACAAACCTATACCAAATGCATACCAACAAAAAATCCCAGACATGTTAGTCCTGAAAAAAAATATTTTGTCGGACCTCCCAAGCAAAATACTAGCACAGATTTAACTAGTTCCTTCCTGGTCCATTCTAATTTATTTCTTACAAATTTTAAAATACTCTTCAAAACTCCTATAAATGCTTGCAAAAACTCATAAACCTTGTTACAAAAACCATCCTATGAGAATCTTGTTCGATTACACACTGATGTCCATATTGATATCATCCAATACCAAAACCAATAGAACATCATTTATCAAACTATCAAATTCTTATTCAGTTCTGCATCTGGATATAATCATATTTTTATTTAGCTTTTATCTCTCAATATACTCTTCCTTTTGCCATATTCAGTTACCCATAGTTGAAAATCAGACTTCCGTTCTGGCTTTCAATTCAAAAAGGCCAGTGTTGTTTTTCTAGCTGTCATTGGCATTTCCACACCTACCAGTTTTAAAGGGGTTGATTCACTGAATTGTCCTATCATCCAGTAAACCATTATATTAAAGTATACCATTTTACATAAAAAATTAATCCATATGGATGTATATAATATTTAGTATAAAAATCCAAAACTGTTCCTTATAATTCCAATTGAGCAGCATGATCACCACTTCTCCAAAAAGGAGGGATATGGTCAGTAACCTCCATCTGAGTTAATTAAATGAATGGTTATATTGTACAGTGTTCCAATTTTTTTTTTTTTGTGGACAGACTGTGTATAAAATTACTTACACCTTTTGACTTAAAAAATGAAAACAATATTGTTAATATTACCTTATTGAAGTGTTTATATTCCCAAAAGTTATATTATATGGGGGGGGGGGGGTTAAGTCTAAAAATGTGAGTAATTTTATACATGATGGGGTAATTCCATCCTGTGAATAGCGGGACGTCCATCCCTGCTATTCATCCCCTGCCAGCCCCGACAAAAGTCTCCCCATATGAACAGCAGGTTTGTATAGGGAGGCCTAGATGTGGGCAGGAGGGGGCATTCCAGAGGCAGAGTGAGGGCAGAGCATGGGCGGGCCATGACCCCAGATGTAAAGGGCTGATTCAGAGGTTGACCCTTTACATCCGGGGCCTAGGAACTAGACGGGGGACTTATTCCACCTCAGCGGCGATGAGACAGAGACCGATGAGGTGGGGTGCAGGAAGTTCCCCGCAGCTGGACCCTGGCCATGGGAGGCCGGATCGAGGGTCCGGCTGCCGGGAAAGGAAGATATCTGCGACGGTCGGCATTTGCAGCTCCTGAATGGAGCCGCGGTGCCATGGCTCTGTAATGCCATGGCTCTGCGGCTCCATTCAGGAGCTTGACTGCACTAGTTGGGTTGTGGCTGGATGTGCGACCGGACAGAATTGGATCTAGCTTTGCTAATATTTGCTGGTTTTTTCTACTATGTTGATAGTGTTTGCATATTTATAGTGTTTGCATATATGTTTCCTAATATGTCGGCAGTGTTTGCATAGTGTTTTCCAATGCTTCTAAACTCCTGTGGGTGTGAAGACTGTCCTTAATGGAGGACGTACTTACAGAATGTAATGTAGAAACACGTGTAGCAAGTTTAGCATACCCATTATTTAACACACAGACACTTTTTCATCATGTTCCTTCAATTTTGCCACAGTGTCCACTATAAATTTGGAAAAAGTCCTTCATAGATCATCCCAAGGAGAGTTCCAAAATATCTCTAAGAGAAATGGTATTGGATGAACTAGGAACAACATGAACTAAAGTCATAGTAAAGCATACCACCTTCAGGAGTGGTAAAACCGCTACTGACTCCAGATGCCTACCTGTGCAACATCAATGGAAACAGCTGGGACACTATACATATCCTGGAGAGTTTCTCCTGTTTCAAAAAGCACAATGCTGGAATGGGAGGGTGGGTAAGAACATCCGATGAGTCCAAAGAGTCCGGCGAGCCTCCCGAACTTCCCATGGGGGTAGATGACAAAGCTACATGTCGATCCATAGGACCAGACATTGCCACCACCTTCTTTGGTTGCAGCCACAATTTCTTCTTTCTTTTGCCCATGCTATGTGGTGCACCAAACTCCAAAAACTCTGATGTGCTCCGAAGAGGTTCAAAAGAGGCAAACCTGCCCCTTTGGAAAGCTCCTTTGGAAACACTCCCATGAGCACACGCCTGTGACCGCATTCCGCGACAGGGCCTGGATTTCAAAGGCACTATCCGTCAGCTGGTTGGTCAGGAGAAGCTGCCCTGCACAAACACCGGCAGCGTCTAGAAGTGGGAAGGGATCTGGTTCCCAAAACTATTATTAATGAGAACCCACTAAATCCACTGCTTGCCCTGGGACTTGATTGTAGAATCCGTTTGTCTTTTTGGGAACCTGCTAGGTTCTTGTGACCTGGATTGGCCACCTTTGGAAACATGATACCAGGCTTGATGGACTTTGGTCTGACCCATTATGGAATATCTTATGTTCATGTATTCAAGGAAATGTAGCAGACTGGTGAGGAAAAACTTCCCTAGGCTAAATCCATGTTGACTTTGTCCCATTAAATCATGTCTGTCTTTGTGTTCGGCAATTTTGTTCTTTAGAATAGTTTCCATCATTTGCCTGATAACGAAGTCAGGCTCACCATTCTGTAGTTTCCTGTATCATCCCTGGAGCCCTTTACAAAATCGGTCATCCTGCACTCTATTGGAATATTTTGCATTTTGCCAATATTTTTTCACATTGACTTACTCTAAACCATGCATGCCTTAGCAACTATTGGATCTCCCTAATGTTCTAGGTTTAAGCTGTTTTATATGTTTTTAAAGATAAGCATCATAGCCTAAATATACCGTGATTAAGGTAGAGCCCAAACCTCTGAAATAGTACCCCCCCCCTTGCCTAGAATGTTGCCCAAAGTCCTAACAAATCCAAATCCCTCCTCTCTGTGCCATCATTTGTTATATACTTTGAGACTGTAGAGCTCTGCCTACCTCTTTGATCCTGTGCTTTGAATGCACTTTTGAGAATGATACTCAGGAGGTTCAGAATTTCAACTTTCTACTTGAAATCCTAAAATCGGTTTCCAGAACCCCCATCCTTCCCTCCGTTTCCTATAGAGTTGGCACCAAAATGAACCAAGAAAACCAGCTCCCTCCCAGCACTGTCTAAAATCTGTTCTAGGTGACCCATGAGGTCCACCACACTTGTACCCGGCAAGCAAGTTAGTTTGAATTTTGAAGATCCGGCTTGATGCTAAAATGGAACTAATACAACTGTTTAATGTGATTTTTAAGAGAGATTTCGGAATAGATTTATAAAAAAGCATTACTGTGTTAATGCTAACATTATTTACTGTAAATCCTATTTTATGAGAAGTGACCTATTTATTAATAATGAACATTAATGGCATTAGTGTGTGATTGCCTTCATGACAAAACTGTATCTTTATATCCAGAGATGAAATGGGACGTTACCTTAACGTTTATGTAAAACCAACTTGTAAAGTATATTTTTAAATATGATGTCTCTAATGTGGTGTGTTTGCTAAAGGTTAACACCTATTGATGAATATTAATGTGCATTATGTGCTTCTGTACCCACAGAAATACAAGAACATTGGGGGAACTTTGGGTTATGTCTACTAAGCTGGGCTAACGGCTAACCCAGGCTATCTGCCACTAAGTCCCATGTTATTCAATGGGACCTAGTTGCAGATAGCCCGGGTTAACCATTAGCCTGGCTTAGTAGACCTACACCTTAATGTGTATTAGCATTTGTTACATGTGCTAAATTTTTATACAAATACCTCTATAGTTTATTTCCTACATAATGAGTTTATTTTGCTATTAATGAATATATTAAATGGACCTTGCTTTATCAGAGTTCTATAAAAATGGAATGGGAGAAAGACTTTTGGAAAACAGTCTGACTTGTGTAACTTAGTGTGCATAAGGGCTAATGCATTATCATCAACACGCCCTTTGCACTAAGATAACGCAACTTATAAGCACAAGTTCTGACAGGCCAAATGCAGAAAAGAGACTGACTCGTGTGTAAACAGCAAAGTTAAAACAAGTACACACAGTAACACCAAGCATATTTAAATTATAAAAAAATGAGTTGTGCATATTAAAATGGCATGCTAATGTTGTCTGCTCCCGATGAAGATAAACACGTAGAGGATTATGTAACCAGCCAAAGGGTCAATATCTCTATGCCTGGGTCTGAGGTGACTTAAATGCCTTACAGTATCCCCGAGAGTATTATGATGGCATTGGTGGCTTTTCCCTGATGCCTGGATCAGCTGAGGTGAAGTGTCAAACTTCCTCTCAGAATACCCAGGCATCAAGAAAAGCCACTGATGCCATCAAAAATACTATCGGGAGGGGGGGGGGGGCAGTGACCAAAATCAAATCCCTGGTGACCCAGCAGCCTTGACCACCCACCCAATTAAAAACAATCCTGGTGGCCCAACGGCCCCGAACCCCCACCCACCCAACTAAAAATAACCCTGGTGGTCCAAAGGCCCCAAACCTCCCACCCCCCTCCCATTTTTCAAGATGGTGACGCAGGAGCATGTGGGCAATGCTCCTGCTCCTTTGTAAAAGTATCAAGAGGGGGATGGGGGGTTCAGGGCTGCTGAGCAGTCTAACCCCACATGGGGCCAAGATGCATCATGTGGGGCCAGGCACTGCCATTTTTTAAGATGGTGGCACAGGAGCGGACGTGGCTGGGCAACGCTTCTGCTCCTTTGTAAAGGTACTTGGAGGGGGTTGGGTGGGGGATTTGGGACCAGTGGGCCATCAGTTTTAGTTTTAATTGGGTGGGTGGGTGTGGAGTTTGGGCACCTGGGCCATCAGTTTTAGTTTTAATTGGGTGGGTAAGTGGAGGGTTTGGGGCTGCTAGGCCAATAGGGTTTGTTTAAATTGGGTGGGTGTTGGGTTTGGGGCTGCTGGGCCACCAGGGTTAGTTTTAATTGGGTCAGTGGGAGTTCAGGGCCACTTTGATGGCATCAGCAGCTTTTCACACCCCCAAAACCATCAAAATACTGTCAGGGTTCATATGCAAATTAGCCACATAGTGTCGCTATTTATCTGGGAGAGCATGCCAAACTTGTGCTGAGTTCTGTGTGCATGTGTTTGGCTTATTCTCTCAGTTTAACACTGCCATTTGTACCACAGTATAAACATGACTAATTTGCATATGCACCCATTTCTGCATGCTGGCGCTGAAGTCACACATTATTGGTGCTCTGTATGTTGTTGTTGTTAAGTGCCGTCGAGTCGGAGTCGACTCATGGCGACCCTCTGGATAGCTATTCTAAATTGTGTTCGGTCTTCAGTCAGGCGGCTCATTGTTGATAGACTGGTACCCGTAGCTGCTGTTATTGTATCGATCCATCTCATTGCTGGCCTTCCTCTTTTGCGTTGACCTTCTATCTTGCCAAGCATAATGTCTTTCTCTAATGATCTCTCTCTTCGCATGATGTGTCCAAAGTATGAAAGTCTAAGTCTTGTCACCTGAGCTTCTAAAGAAAGCTTAGGTTTGATGATCTCTAGTACCGACTGGTTTGTTCTTCGGGCAGTCCATGGTATACACAGTATTCGCCGCCAGCACCATAATTCAAAGGCATCAATTTTCTTCCTGTCTATCTTTTTCACTGTCCAGCTTTCACATCCATATGGTGTTATTGAAAATACCATGGCTTGAACAAGTCGAATCTTTGTATGGAGAGAGACATCTCTGCTCTTGAGAATCTTATCTAGGTCTTTCATAGCCATTCTGCCAAGAGCAATGCGTCGTCTGATTTCTTGACTGCTTGTTGCTTCTTTATTGATAGTTGATCCAAGTAGGTTAAAGTTGTTCACAATTTCAATTTCTTCTCCTTCAACGATGAACCTGTTGATTATGCCAGTTGTCATGATCTTTGTCTTCTTTACATTAAGGTGCAGGCCCATTTTGAGACTATGTTCTTTGATTGTGAGAAGCAAATGTTTCAGATCATCTTCACTTTCAGACAGTAATGTGGTATCATCGGCATAGCGAAGGTTGTTGATGACTCTTCCACCAATCTTCACACCTCTGTTGTCTTCATACAATCCTGCTTCTCTGATGATTTGTTCTGCATATAAATTAAACAGGTAGGGGGAAAGTATGCAGCCTTGTCTTACACCTTTGCTTATTTTAAACCATTCTCTTTCTCCTTGTTCCGTTCGAACTGTTGCTTCTTGATCAATGTACAGATTGCGCAAGAGAACGATCAGGTGTTCTGGTATACCCATGCTTCTTAATGTGGCCCAGAGTTTCTCATGGTTTACACAGTCAAAAGCCTTCCTATAGTCGATAAAGCACAAATAGATATCCTTTTGGTATTCTTTAGTCTTTTCAAGGATCCATCTCACATCCGCAATGATGTCTCTCGTTCCTCGCCCTTTCCTGAACCCTGCTTGCACTTCAGGTAGTTCTTGTTCCAGGTATGGTTGTAGTCTTTTTTGAATAATCTTCAGTAGAATCTTGCTGGCATGTGGGATCAGAGCGATTGTGCAATAATTTCCACAGTCAGTTGGATCACCTTTCTTTAGTATTGGTATAAACACAGATCTTTTCCAGTCAGTTGGCCATGATGTTGTCTTCCATATTTCTTGGCAGAGTCTTGTGAGTACGGTAACAGCTGCATCAGATTGCTGCAATACTTCTATGGGAATGCTATCAATGCCTGGTGCTTTGTTCTTTGATAAGGCTTTCAATGCTGCTTCAACTTCTTCTTTCATCACCAATGGTTCCCGATCATAAGGTACAGGTTGAAACGGCTGTTGGTCCACTTGATCTTTATCATATAAAAACTCTGTATATTCCTTCCACCTTTTCTTGATCTTCTCAGCATCATTCAACATAGAACCTTGAGCATCTTGTAACATTCCAATTCGAGGCTGGAACTTTTTCTTTAACTCTCGTAGCTTTAGGAAAGCCGATCTTGTTCTTCCTCTAGTAGTTTCTGCTTCTATTTCCTTGCAAGTGTCATTGTAGTACTTTTCCTTGTCCTGTCTTGCTGCACATTGGAAATCTCTGTTGAGTTCTGTGATTGTCTTTCTTTCTCCTCTGGCTTTAGCTTCTCTGCGTTTCTGGGCAATTTTCAGAGTTTCTTCCATCATCCATTTTGGCCGTTTTTGCTTTTTCACCTTTTGTAGAGACTTCTCGCTTTCTTCCAACACAACCTTCTTGATGTCATTCCATAACTCTTCCGAAGCTCTGTCATTTGTATCTAAAGCAGCAAATCAATTTTGCAGGCAGTCTTTAAATTCCAGTGGTATATTCTCAAGGTCATATTTTGCTGCATTCATGAGTGGTTTGCTCTTTTTCAACTTTAGCTTGAGTTTGCATACTAGTAGTTGATGATCTGTACCACAGTCAGCTCCAGGTTTTGTCTTTGTTGATGTTACAGAGCTTTTCCATCGTTGACTTCCACATATGTAGTCAATTTGATTTTTAAATAATTCATTCGGTGAAGTCCATGTGTACAGTCGCCGCTTGTGTTGCTGGAAGAAGGTGTTTGAGATGAATAGATCATTGGTCTTGCAGAATTCTATCAGTCTTTCTCCAGCTTCATTTCTGTTGCCAAGTCCATATTTTCCAACTACTTTGCCTTCTTCTTTGTTGCCAACTTTTGCGTTCCAGTCACCCATGACTATCAGGATATCCTGTTTGCATGTTCTGTCAATTTCAGCTTGTACTTGTTCATAGAACTCACCAATTTCATTCTCTTCTGCAGCTGTTGTTGGGGCATATACTTGAATTATAGTTGTGTTGATAGGCAATCCTCGTAGACGAATAGAGATTAAGCGTTCGCTGACTGCATTGTATTTCATTACAGGTCTTGCAAGTTTCTTCTTTATTATAAATGCAACACCATTTCTTCTTTGTCTTTCATTTCCAGCATAGTAGACCATGTGATCATCTGATGCAAAGTGCCCCATGCCAGTCCATTTCAGTTCGATGACACCCAACAGATCAAGTTGTACACGTTCCATTTCATTCTTGACCACCTCCAACTTCCCTTGGTTCATGCTTCATACGTTCCATGTTCCAATGTGTAAGACATCTTTACAGCTTCTGACTCTCATTTCATGCGCAGCTACATCAGCAGTCAGACTTCCCGGGGGCTTTGATCCAACCACATCATAAATGCTGGCTTTACTCTGAAAAGTCTTCAACTCTTCCCCAGTAGCTAGTTGAGTGCCTTCTGACCTGGGGGTCTCATCTTCCAGCACCACAGCACAATTTGTTTTGTTGTAACTATCCATTGGGTTTTCATGGCAAGATACAGAAGTAGATTGCCGGGCCTTTCTTCCGCGCAGTTTAAGTTTGGTGTTGTTGCCGTTGTCACAAAAATGTGATCCTCAGCCGTCAACACTGTCCCATTCTGCTGCTGCCCAGATGGGTGGTTTGTCTTGGTCTGGCACCTCAGCTGAGACCTGACCATCTTGGGAGACCCTGCCAGTAGTTAAACTACCGATAGTTTAGCTCTCAGCATCACTGATGCACGCAAGCCCTCACAGCACGACAAGCTGCAAACCAAGTGAGAGGGTGCTCTGTATAGAGGCACACATTGCAGAGGAGAGTAAATATCCTGTTATAATAACAGCTGCAGCAGCAGCAGGACCTTCAGCAGACTGGAAGGTAAGAGGTGAGGAGCACTAGATGAAGTCTGACTGGGAGGATTAACTCGCTGGATAGAAGACTGGAAGTTGACTATCTTGTCAGCTTTGAAAAGTAGAAGTGTCTAGCTAGATGCGGGGATGATTAACAAGGTTTGAGGGCTAGTTGAGGGTTAGTTGGTTAGTTAGGGGCCAAGGGCTGAGAGGATGGAGGGGATCTCCAGCTAGCTGATGCAAGAGGCTAGCTGTCTTCCTGGATCATAAGAGCTAGCTGAGGGGCTGCCTAGATTAGGTAAATACACTAATAACCACTTTCAAACTCATGCATAACATTGCGCCATTCTTCCTCTCCAAACTAATCTGCACACAACCACCCAACAGAAGCAGAAGAACCACCAACTCAAACACCCTCTGCGTACCGGTAGATATAAGATCTGTCAAATCCGGTACTAGTAACAGAGCATACTCTTACATAGCACCGACACTCTGGAACCAACTGCCGCCGGAGATACGTGCTAGCAAAGACCTGACGGACTTTAGAAAAAAACTCAAGATCCACCTATTTCAGATTCAGTACAACTTGATTTAGTCCACGTGGCCCAAACAGTGCCACCCA
The DNA here is from genome assembly GCA_033557465.1 of Ichthyophis bannanicus. Taxonomy (NCBI): domain Eukaryota; kingdom Metazoa; phylum Chordata; class Amphibia; order Gymnophiona; family Ichthyophiidae; genus Ichthyophis; species Ichthyophis bannanicus. The sequence continues at coordinate 726,086,771 of CM066036.1, read as the reverse complement.
AAGAACCAAAAATGTATATATGTAAAAATGTGAATATGTAAACAATTACTGTGTATTGTGCTTACCTTTCAAATCACCTTGTATATACTACAAATTTTTCTGTCCTGATTTGACAGTTTCCAATATGTAATCCAATCCGCTATTGATCGCTGGAAGTAGCGGTATACAAATGTACGCTAAATAAATAAATAAAATAAATAAGGTAGCGGGGGGAGGGCAAGAGAGATTCCTGACTAGTATGAGAGGTCATTGGATGTTTAGAAGATAAGTTGGTGAAGGTGGGATTTAGAACCAAGACGAGTGAGGAAGAAACTGTTAAGAAAGAAAGCCACTCGGTAGCAAAAGGATGGAGGATGAGAAACAGAGATAGAGACACTGGGGTGAAGACAAAGTGGAGGTATGAGAAAAGGAGAGAGAGAGAAAGAGATAGAGAGAGAGAGATGAAAGGGAGGGGAAGAGGTGCTGCCTTGCTTTGTATTCTTCCAGTGCCCTACAATGGTACATTAAGGACCTGATTTATTCAGCTTTAATTTTTTCTTAGATACAGAATGGGAAAAACTACCTCAGTAAATCAAGCCTCTAATGGAGCTGTGGTAGACATTAAAGGAGTATCTCAATGCTTATGGGTAGTACCACAGTGGAGTTCATGCAGACAGCAGGCAAAATGCATGGTATTCTGCCACTATCTATATAGCTATGTGATTTAACTGAGATCAGATGAAAATCATTGTTATATGAAGGTTATTTTTAAAGTAAGGTCCGATTGGCTGTATCTTTGTAAATTTTTTCCCCCTGTAGAAACAAGCATGCGTGCCGGCTCCCGGCATGCCTTGTACAAAAGCAGATGCCATTTGCAGTTGTAGCATCACTTTGTACGGAGTGGCCCTCTGACTGTGAAATATGGTCTGTGATTCGGTTTTTGAAAGCAAGGACCATGTCATCAGCAGACATTCATCACCAGATATGTGAGGTGTACAGCCCCAATGCTATCAGTGACAGCAAAGTGCATAAATGGGTGAGATTGTTCAAGGACGGGCAGGACAATGTCCATGATGAACCGCGATAGGGTCGACCTTCAGTAATCACAGAAGATTTGGTGCGCACAGTTGATGCAAAAATTCAAGAAGAATGGCGATTCACGATTTCCACTTTGTCACTGAAATATCCACAAGTTTCAAGGTCAGTGCTATACAAAATTGTTTCTGAAAAATTGTAGTTCAGAAAACTGTGCTTGCAATCGGTTCCTAGGCTTCTTTCCGAGGAACACAGTTGCCATAATCTTGCGTGTTGAGATTGTCTGTTTGGCTTTCACTTTGACTGGAGATGACGTGTGTCTCCGTTCCATCGACTGCCGCTTTGATTCTGGAGTCATGTGAGAAACCCATGTCTCGTCCCCTGTGACAATGTGGTCCAAAAGTTCATCTCCTTCCTCACTGTATCGGATCAAAAATGTCAAAGCACTAGCCATTCTCCTTTTTTGGTGTACTTCAGAAAGCAGCCTGGGAACCCATCGTGAGTACAGTTTGTCCCGCCCATCCTTGAACAATCTCACCCATTTACACACTTTGCTGTCACTCATCGCATCGTTCTAACACATCTTCCCGGTGTATCAATATTTCTTTCAATTCTTCCGTAGTATCACCTTTAAATACCACTTTAGTCATGGGTAACATCCCTACATCTTCCTCAGTAAAGACCGAAGCAAAGAATTCATTCATTCTCTATGCTATGGCCTTGTCCCCTCTTAATGCCCCTTTTACCCCTCTATCATCTAATGCTCTGACTCTCTCACACGTTTTTTGCTATGAATGTATTTGAAAAACTCTTTATTATGCATTTTTGCTTCCATGGCAAGCTTCTTCTCAAATTCTCCCTTTGCCTGCCTTATCAAGACCTTGCATTTAACTTGCCAGTGTTTATGTTTATGTTTATTAAAACATTTTTTATAACCGCTCAATACCAGTGGCATCTGGGCGGTTCACAATCATTAAAATAACATTAAAATTACAAGCTGCTGAGAAGCTGAAAAGAACGCCAGTTAAAAATAAAAGCGACAGAGGAGAGACAAAGGATAGAAGAACAAAGCAAGCAGAGGTACATCAACATGAGAAGGGGGAGGGAGACAAGGACGGGGAAGGGAGATCATATGCCAGACTAAAAAGATGGGTTTTGAGTTGCTTTTTGAAGGCTTGGTAGGAATGCTCTGAGTGGAAGGAAGGGGGAAGTGAATTCCAATGTTTAGGACCCAGAAAATAGAAAGCCGAGGAGCGAGTGGATTCAAGGTGGGCTTGAGAAGGGAAAGGGAGGGACATGCAATTAACATGAATAGAGCGGAGCAGACGATGAGGGGTACGGAAATGAATCAGGTCAACAAGATAGAGAGGGGTGCCTGTGTGAATTACCCTATGCGCAAATGTGAGAATCTTGTATTGAATGCAAAACGAGACCGGTAACCAATGATGGTGCAGAAGAAGGGGAGTGACATGGTCGTAGCGAGAAGCACAAGACAGAACACGGACCACAGCATTCTGAATATGTTGTAAACGGGAGAGTTGAGATTGCGGTAAGCCAGCTAAGGAAACATTACAGTAATCAAGACGGGACATAACAAAAGAGAGAATAAGTGTAGCTAAAGCAGAAGGTAAGAGAAAAGGGCGCACAGCCCGAAGCTGTTTAAGGGAGAGAAAAGAACGCTGAACTATTGAAGAGATATGTTCCTTGAATGAGAGAGAGGAGTCAAGAATAACACCAAGATACTTGAGGGAAGAAACAAGAGGAATTGGCTGGGAGGAAAAAGAAGGAGCACAAGTGGGGGAAGGATTCCCAAAGGTGAACAAGATGGCAAAAGACTTAGCAGGATTTACATGGAGAAAATTAGAGGTGAACCAAGAGGCAACAGCAGTGAGGCAAAGGTTAAGGGGAGAGATATCGGGCACAAGGGAATCAGTATGGTGCAAAAGAATGATATCATCCGCATAATAGTACGCGGAGATACCAAACTGCTGGATTAATAGAGCAAGAGGAGCTAGGAAGACATTAAAGAGGAGGGGAGCAAGGACAGATCCCTGAGGCACACCACAGGAAAGAGGGGTGGGAGCTGAAGAAGAGGACCCAATCACTACAGAGAAGGAGCGACAGGAGAGAAAAGAACGAAACCAATGAAGAACCATGCCAGAAAGACCAGCGTCTTGAAGACGAATGAGAAGAGTGCGATGGTCCACCAAATCGAAAGCTGCAGAAAGATCAAGAGAGACAGCAAGAGTGAGAAAACCACGATCGTGAGCAGCATGCAATTCATTGAGAAGAGAGAGAAGGATAGACTCCGTGCTATGACCAGGACGAAAACCAGACTGCCGAGGGTGGAGAACAAGAGAGGCTTCGAGGTGGGCAGAGAGCTGAAGGAAAACAAGTTTCTCAAGAAATTTGGACAGGAATGGGAGATTAGAGACAGGGCGCCAGTTGGAGAGGACAGTGGGGTCGGAGGTGCGGGATTTCAGGATTGGACGAACAATGGCGTGCTTCCAAGGTGTAGGGAAGATACCAGAGGATAGACTAGAATTGAAGAGAGAAAGAATATAAGGGGAGAGGGATAGAGAAGGTTCCAGAAGCCAACAGGAGGGAATGGGATCAGCTGGGCAAGTTGTTTTGCGGATGGAAAGAAAAGTGTTTTGGAGAACAACTGGGGAGACCATCTCAAAAGAGGACCAGGAATGAGATAAGATAGGGGTAGAAGGGGAAGGAGAAAGAGGGGTGGACAGGGAAGACACGGCTACAGGAGAGAGGGGAGCTCTTTTTTCTATTTCCTGAAAGATGCTTTTTTGGCAACAAACCACCTCTCTGACCTCACCTTTAAACCATGCTGGCAGTTTTTTGGACTTCCTTCCAGTTTTCTTAAAGTGTGTAACACAGCTGGTCTGGGCTTCCAAGATAGTAATTTTAAACACCCAAGCTTGTTGTAAGTCTTTAACCTTCGCACCTGCTCCTTTTAGTTTTTTCCTAACTATTTTCCTCATTTTATTATAGTCTCCCTTTCAAAAATTAAAAGGTAATACTGTGGATTTCCTTACCATCCCTCCTCCATTAATTAAATCAAACGAGATCATGCTATTATCACTATTGTCAAGTAGCCCCAACACCCTTATCTCTTGCACCAGATCTGGTTTTCCACCAAAGACTAGGTCAAAAATGGCTTCCCAACTGGTCGGTTCGTGAACTGGCTGCTCCAAGAATCAGTCATTTACTTCATCTAGAAACATTATCTCCCTAGCATGTCCTGCCGTGACACTGACCCAGTCAATACGGGGGTAATTGAAATCACCCATTATTATTACTGTGCTGTAACTTTTGTTAGCTTCCCTGATTTCTTTGATTATTTCATCATCCATTTGTTCATTCTGGCCAGGCGGTCAATAGTACACCACCACTGCCATCACCTTCCCCTTTTTACATGGAATTTCAATCCACAGAGATTCAACAACAAATTTTGCTTCTTGAAAAACTTTAATCCTTTGTGACTCAATGCCCTCTCTAACATAGAGTGCAACCCCTCAACCAATTTGATCTGCTCTGTCATTACAATATAGTTTATACCCAGGTATCACAGTGTCCCACTGGTTGTCCTCCTTATAACCATGTCTCTGAGATACCAATCATATCTAACCTCTCAGTTGTCTTTGCTCGATTGGGCAAAAGGCGTTCCAAGGGCTGTGGTTGGTGGGGTAGTCAAGTGTGGGTAAGGTATCCATGGGCTTTTTATATTTCAATCTGTCTGCAAAGTGGTTTGCAAGGGTTTGAGGCTTAATCTTGCAGTTGTATGTGTCATTACTGGGGATTTGTGTTAGGGATTTGACTATTTCAAAAAGTTCCCTTGGTCAATTGAGTGATTTGGTGAGTATTTTTGAGTGGTTTTCTTTCTTTTTATTGAATATCATAGAAATATAGAAATATGACAACATAAATAGACCACATGGCCTATCTAGTCTGCCCTTCCATATCAACAACTACAACAGTCCCCTTTTTTCTTTTAGAGATCCTCTATGTTTGTCCCATGCTTTTTTGAATTCAGTTACTGTCCTCATATCTTCCACCTCCAGTGGCAGACTATTCCATGGATCCAACACTCTTTCCATAAAGAAATATTTCCGTAAATCACTCCTGAATCTATCCCCCTTCACCCTCATCCCATGTCCCCTCATAGCAGAACTTGCTTTCAATTGAAAGAGGCTCTCCCCCTGAACATTTATGCCACGGAGGTATTTAAACATCTCAGTCAAAGGAACCTTCTCCCGAACAACACAGTGAGATTCATCCACAGAAATTCGCTGACTACATGCAATCCAAGATCGTGCAAACTAACAAGGTGTCAACAGTCCCGTTCCAAGAACCAGCGAATGCAACCTCACTAAATAAATTCTCCACTCCATCCACTAAATGCATCGAGGATACCATAGCATCTCTCAACACCTCCACTGCACAAACAGACCCATGCCCAGCTTTTTGGATTAAGGAGCTACGTTGTGTGTTCAGCCCCTTTATTACAAATCTAATGAACCTCTCATTCACAACAGGTTACTTCCCCACAGCACTCAAGCAGACTTCCATTAGGCCACTTTTGAAAAACCCCAAGCTAGACCCACAAAAGGTCGAATCTTATAGGCCTATAGCTAGCATTCCCCTCTTAGCCAAGATAATTGAGAAGGAGGTACAACGGCAAATCCAAGAGCATATAGACACCACAGCTCCCCTAGATCACTGCCAACATGGATTCAGAGAATATCATGGGGTCGAGACCCTACTCACTAACCTATTCAACGACATTATCACAGGCATTAACAACATCCGACAAGGATTTGTACTCGTCTTCTTAGACATCGCTGCGGCGTTCGACTCTGTAAGCCACGAAATTCTCCTAGGACGACTGAAAGAGAAAGGTATCTGCGACAGTGCATTGGAATGGTGTAACTCTTATCTGGATGGAAGATGGCAATATGTGAAGTCTGGTTCAGAAGAGTCAAAACGCTTCCATCAAAAGCAAGGTGTGCCTCAAGGTTCCTCATTGTCTTCCCTACTATTTAATATATACATGCAGCCCATCTGCGACATCATAAGATCATTCAAAGTCAACTGCTTGATATACGCAGATGACATTCTCTTATATATGCCTTTCTCTACAACTCAATTAGACCTGGCACCACTAGTAGACTGCCTCAATACGGTCTCTGAGTGGCTCCAATCACAAAACCTACGCATTCAGCATAAAAAAACAGAGGTGCTTTTCATCGCCAGAGACCCCAACTTCACTCCTCCAACCCACGTCAGTGTCAAGGAAGCTGACCTACAAACTAAAGAAACAATAAGATACCTTGGAGTTACATTGGACCAACGTCTGGATATGAAACATCACATAAATAACATAGTCAAAGCGGTATACTTCAAAATCCGCTCTCTCAGGCATATACGCTCCCTGTTGGACCCGGACGACTTCCGGACCATATACCAAGCGCTAATCCTGCCACACTTCGACTTTGCAAATGCCATCTTACAAGGTCTCCCTCAATCCACTCTTAGCCCTTTACAGATGGCCATGAATGCCGCAGCAAGAGTCCTCTACGGAGCATCCAGAAGCGACCACGTAACTCCCATTCTTAAACAGCTTCACTGGCTCCCCATCCATGGGAGGATCATCTTTAAAACCCTAGTCCTATCATTCAAGGCAATCAAGGGTATCTCATCCTCCTCACTCACAGATCTGATTCACACTGTACCCCCCAACAGATCCAGAAGAGCAACAGCCGTAAACCTACTAACAACCTCGAAGGCATCAACAAAGTGCAACATGACAACCTCAAACAGAGCTTTCAGTTTATATGCCCCCAAATGCTGGAACGCTCTACCCTCCAACATAAGGGCCATTACTGTCCTACCACAGTTCAGGAAGGCACTCAAATACCACCTCTTCCTTCAATACTACCCTACCAGCAATTGAACCAAAAGAAGTGACACACTCTTTAAACCACCCTTCCGTGCTTTATATTACTATGACTCTATTCTGTTCTATGTAAATATCTCATGTATATAGTTTAACCCGGTTCTCCAAGTTGGTACTCCTGTTCGATGTAAACCAAACAGCTTGTTGTTATGGTCTTTATGTTATAATGTAAACCGCGCTGATGCCGAATAGTGCAGTATATAAGAACTTGTAATAAATAAATAAAATATAATAAATAAAATATCACCTCTATCCCGCCTTTCCTCTAAGGTGTACATATTAAGATCCTTAAGTCTGTCCTCATATGCTTTATAATGAAGACCACTAACCATTTTAGTAGCCATCCTCTGCACCGACTCCATCCTGTTCACATCCTTTTGAAGGTGCGGTCTCCAGAATTGCACACTATACTCCAAATGAGGTTGCACCAAAGACTTATACAGATGCACTATCACCTCCTTTTTTCTGCTAGCCATTCCTCACCGTATACACCCAAGCATCCTTCTAGCTTTTGCCATCACCTTTTCTACCTGTTTAGCTACTTTAAGATCATCAGACACAACCACGCCTAGGTCCCGCACTTCTTTAGTGGACAAAAGTACTTCACCCCCTATACTATATTGCTCCCTTGGGTTGCTGCAGCCCAAATGCATGACCTTACATTTTTTAACATTAAATCCCAGCTGCCAGATTCTAGACCATTCTTCAAGCTTAGCTAGATCCTTCCTCATGTTATCTACACCTTCCTGGGTGTCTACTCTATTGCTGATTTTGGTATCATCTGCAAAAAAGGCAAACCTTACCCAACAGCCCTTCCGCTATATCACTATCAAAGATGTTAAAAAGAATTGGACCAAGGACATATCCCTGGAGCACACCACTGGTAACATCCTTCTCCTCAGAGTGAGCCCAATTTACCTGTACCCTTTTTTCTCCTTCCACCCAACCAATTTCTAACCCAAGCAGTAAATTTAAGGTCCATCCTTAGGGTGCTCAGTTTGTTTATAAGTTGTTTGTGAGGAACAGTGTCAAAGGCTTTACTGAAATCTAAATTCACCACATCTAGGGCTCTCCCTCAGTCCAACTCCCTGGTCACCCAGTCAAAGAAATCAATCAGATTTGTCTGACAAGTCCTGCCTCTGGTGAATCCCGGTATCACTTCTTTATATTTTTGTAAGGATGTCATGTATGCCATTCTGTTATCTGTCTTGCTCTCCATTTTTGCTCTTTTTTTCTCAAATCTCTTTTTAGGTTAGCCAGTTCTCTGGTGTACCATGATTGTGTGGATCTGCACGTTGGGTATCTTTGGGGCTTTGTGTATGTTGATGCCTTTGTTATAGCATAGTTGTGGTTGTTTCTATTAGCGTATAAGTCTGCAGATGGGTTGTCTAACTGAGGTAGTACACTATTTCGGAAGGTGTCTGTTATGTTGGGTAAATAGTATTTTTTGTGCTGAATCACTGTTATATGGTGGGGTGGGAGGAATCATGGGAATGAGGAATTCTAATATGTAGTGGTCTGACTAGTGGGTGGTTAATGATTTGATTAGAGAGGAATATCATGTCTAATCTGTTACCTTTAGTGTGTGTGGACATGGTTACTGTTTGATGAAACCCCATATCGTTCACAGAGTTTACGAATAGGGTGGCTTGAGTATCATGGAGAGATGGTAGTTTAAAGTTTCCAAGAAGCATGTGAGGTTTTCTTAAAGAGGTTGTGCATGTAGATTCCAGGACAGTGGTGAGGTTGTTATGGTTGGATGTAGGTGGTCTTTATATTAATGTGATGGAGAGGTTCTTATTTTCTATCATGATTAAGTCTGCGTTATCTACATTAATATTGGTGCTTAGTGAGAGGTTTAGTTCTTTTTTACTTAGGATTAGAACACCTCCTCCTTTTTTGTTGTCCTTGGACAATTGAACAGGAGGTATTCTTTTAGTTTTAGTTGGTTAAGCAGGACAGCATCTGCATCCGTTATCCAAGTTTCGGCAATACACAGCAGATGAGGTTTTTCGTCTCTTACTAAGTCTAATATGACCAGTACCTTGTTTCAAATGGATCTCACATTTATTAGAATGCAATTTTTTTTAGTGTGCTGTGCGGGTGATTGATAAGTTTGGTGAGTGTTTTGAATGTGGATGTATATGAGTCTGTGGTATTATTGTACTGTGAGTGACGTATTCTGTTGCAAGTACTTCTGTGCATATGGGGAATGATGTTATTCTTGTATTGGATAATGGGGATGTGGAATTATTGCAGAGTTTCTGTATGAGGATGGGCAGAGAGGATTGTGGTCGAGACAAAGTGAGGAGCAGCAGTATGAAATTAAGCATTTTTATGAGTTCATTGATGGTTGAATAGCATGGCAAAGTGTTAGTCAAATGGCGGATTTATCTCCTTCTGCTTAATTTACTACTTTTCAACTGTAACCACAGTCCTCCCATTTTCCATCTCTCTCTTTCCCCATCCTCTTAGTCCCCTATCTATAACTAATTCTCCCATTTCTCTCTTCCGTGCTGTGTCCAGCATTTTTCCCCTCTATCTCTCTATCCATCATGCCCCCCTCTCTTTCACTTCATATACTCCCTCCGTATCCAGAATCTCCTCTCTCACTCTATCTTCCCATACCTAGAATACTCACCCCTTTCCCCATTTCTTCCAATGTCTAGCATCTCCAAATTCATCTCCTTATTTTCTGCCAAGTCCAGTATCTCACCTCCATAACTCTATGTCCTTTCTCATGTGTCCGGTATCTCCCCTGCATCTTTGCATGCCCGCTGTGTCAAACATTTCCCCTTCCTCTCCTTATGACCCTTCACCATGTGCTACATCTCCTCTCTACCTCCTTTTTCCCACCTCTCCTGTATCCAGCATCTTCTCTGCCTATGACCCCTCCCCATGTCCAGTATCTCCTCTCCATCTCTATTACTATTAATACTATTAATCATTTGTATAGCGCTACAAGGTGTAAGCAGCACTGTACATATAGATGTAAGACACAGTCCCTGCTCATCAGAGCTTACAATCTAATCAAGACAAAACACATAGAGACCAAGTCAGATTGAGGGACATCCAGGCTGTCCGGACATCCAAAAAGTGGATGTACCCCCAAGTCACCCGATTCTGCATTCGCAGGAGCTATATGTTCCCACATTTGTAGAATCAGGGCACTTGGACAGGCTGAATGGACCCTGATTCTGCAGCACGGAATGTCCATCCATTTACCCAGCTATCCTTCCCTAAGCTCCTGATGGAGCCCCGGTGCTGTGGCATCTTGTCGCCATGGTAATGGGATGCCATGCAGGAACACAGCCAGCCTGACACCGTGAGCATGCATTTCCCTCGCTGCCCAACCCTCAGAGGGAGATGCTAGGGCTGGTATCGGGCAGCCGGGGCCTACCTGCCTCTGCACTGTGTGAGGGGTTTCTGGCCAGATCTCTGCCGATTGTCTGACTTATTCCATCTCGGGGAATAGCCAGACGTACATCCTCACTATTCACTGTTTGGAATGACCCCCATAGTGAAACTGGGGACTAGAGTATGGTAAGATACTCATAAGTAGTGGACAAGAGAGTGAGGAACATCAGGATACAAAAGCAGCTTACGTTACTGCTACCAACTCTTCTTCATCTTCGTATAATACCCCAGGCTCAGAATCTCTTCTCCATTTTCCTATATTCCCCATGTCCAGCATCTCTTCTCCATCTCCCTATCCCCCCTTCACCTTTATCCAGCATGACCTTCCCTCTCACTCTCCCTAAGGCCACCATCCAATATTTCCCTTGACTCTCTATACTCCCCCCCTCCCTGTGTCCGGTGGCTCTTGTCTATATTCACTTCCCCTGCCATATGGTCTTGTATGCTCCCTCCAACCCAACCCCTCTCCCATGCAGCATTTCCCTCTCAATATTTCCTCCTCATGACCAGCCATATTTCCTTAGTCCTGAACTGGCAGTGGTAGTGGAGCAGCTTGTGAGATCCATGCATATCTAAGACCCTGCCAGTCATGGCCCCTCTGGCATGAAAAGTATGAATCAGAAGGGGCGTAGCCAGCAGGGCTTTAAAAGCATGCACATTACTGCTGCCACTGTTGTGACTGAGCAGATGCAGTGGAGGCAACTAGGCATGGGGATTCTCTTCATATCTTTTCAGCTATGTGGGTTTGGAGCTTTTAGTGAAGTTGGACTATGTGTGGGGAACATGTCCTAACATGATTAGGGCAAACCTGCCTTGGCCTTCAGGATTAGTCCTCACTTTTAGCCACTTGAAGTTATTTGCCTCATTTTACATGCTACGTTAACTAAGCCCAGTAATTTCAGTGGAGGGTCTTGACTGAGAGCCATTGGCTCTGGCTCCGGCTCCCTATAGAGAACAGAGGAATTGAACTGAGATATGGATTGAGATGCCTCAGACTGAAATGTGTAGCACTGTCACAGGGCCACTGGACTGACTCTCATTCCTATCACTTAATTTTAATGAAATCAGTAAGGCATGTTATCTAATTAATTGTGAAGTTGTAGGGTAGGGAAAAGGAGACATAGCTCATATTTATTCAAACATAATGGAACAAAACAATCAAAAGGCATTCTAATTAATTTGACCAAGATATAATTGCATTCATTATCATATGCTCTAAAGATAGGTTGAATCACTATGTATTTGTGATCCATAAGCTGTACTGCACAAACTGCCAGAAAAATGATCCATGATTCAATTTTTTTTCTCTCATGCTAAGAATTAAAAGCAATTATACTGCTCTGTACTATGATTTATAAATAGTGATTCATAATCCACAGATTTGTGGTTTATAACTCATAAATTAAGATTGATTTGGAATTTGTAAATCATATTTGAGAAAAATGGCTTAACTACATAAAAGTGCTTGGTATTTGTTGGAAGGAAAAATCAAGGAAGTAAATAGGTCACATTTTGGTTATCTGTTAATGGAGAACAATTAATTGTAGTTGTTGTTAAGTGCTGTTGAGTCAATGTCTACTCATGTTGGTCCTGTGGATAATTATCCTAAACTGTGTTTAGTCTTCTATCAGGCAGCTAATTGTTGATAGAGTGGCATCCACAGTGGCTTTTATTTTGTTAATCCATCACATTTGCTGGTCTTCCTCTTTTGCTTTGACCTTCAACCTTGCTAAACATGATAGGGAGATAGTCAGAGGAATTTATTTGGTTTGCAGACCTGAAAACCATGTAAATGCTGGTTAGTGGGATATTTGGCGAAACTAAAATGGTTATTGCGGCTGGATATCTGTGTGTCCTGCTGCTATGTGCCCGATGCTACATGGTTAGCATCAGGGCATGCTGGGGACAGAGCAGAGGTGACACCCATCGCTAACTGGGTAGCAGTGATATTGAACTGCTGCCTGGTTAGCAATCTGAGGGTAAAGTCAGGCGTGGCAAAGGCTGGCCTAACCTTACCTGTGGAAGCTAATCAGGTAATAGTTCAATATCACCGTTGCCTGTTTAGCAACCTGGATATTTAATGCTGCTGGCCAGATATGGACCCGGCATTGAATATCCAGTGTTAGTTTTTAGCAGTGACAGCTAGCCGCGTTAACCGCGCTAGCCACTGCCACTGAGTATCTCCCCCCCCCCCCAATACCTTTCTCTAATGGCCTTACTCATAGCATGATGTGTCCAAAATATGAAAGTCAAAGTCTTGTCATTTGAGCTTCTAAGGCTGGGGTGTCAAACTCCAGTCCTAGAGGGCCACAAACCAGCCTGGTTTTTAGGATGTCGCTAATGAATTTCCATGAGATATATTTGCATACAATTGGGACAATGCATACAATTATAGCTCATACATATTCATGAGGGATATTCTGTAAACCTGACTGGTTTACAACCCTACAGGACTGGAGTTTGACATCCCTGTTCTAAAGAAAGCTTAGGCTTGATCTCTTCTAGTACCAAATGATTTGTTCTTTGGGCAAGCCATGGTAGACACAGTATTCTTTATCAGCAAAGTAATTTGAAGGCATCATTTTTCTTTCTGTCTTTCTTCTTCACTGCACAATTTTTGCATCCATATGAGTTTATTAAAAATACTATGGCTTGGAAAAGTCCAATATTTGTATGCAGAGATACATTTCTGCACTTGAAAATCTTGTCTAGGTCTTTCATAGCCATTCTGCCAAGAGGAAAAAGGAGGTGATAGTACCTCTATATAACTCTCTAGTGGTCTCAATGAGAATACCAAATGCAATTCTGGACAACACGGACCTGATATTGAGTTAAGAGGGCTATGCGCCCCTTCGGCGCATAGCCCCCCCCCCCCCCAACATCAAACCCCGGATATTCAATGCAGGGTCATAAGCGGCCCCAGCATTGAACATCCAGGATCGCCATAGTGCCTCTCAGCCATAGTCAATAACCGGGCAGCCGTGATATTGCATGTTGCCCAGTTAGCTCCTGCGCGTATAGATGAGTTTTTGACTTGCCTATTTTTAGGCACAGGTGGCTAACCGGACAGCATGCAATATCGCTGCTCCCCGGTTATCAATTGTCGCTGCGTCTGCTCCTCCCCGGAATGCCCCCAACATGCCCCAGTGCTAAGCAGTTAGCATCAGGGAATGTAAGGGACAAGAGTGGGGATATTCAGCAGCACTAACCGTGACAGGACCGTTGAATATCCCAGATAGCGGCATTTACATGGTTTCAGGGCTTAAAACCTTGCAAATGCCTTCAAATACTGGGACCCACATCTTCATAAAAAGATATAAAGAAAATGGAGCCAGTCCAGTGAGTGGCTACTAAAATGGCCATTGATCTTTACCATAATGCTTACAGAGATAGACTTAAATATCTGAGCTAGATACATAGAAGATGGATATTAATGGGATAACTGTTAGATCAGCTCCAGTTTTCAGATAAAAATCAGGTGAAGGCAGCTGTATCTCAGGCATTAGAGTAATTTAACTTTGTAATTACCAGTGCCTGAATAATTAAATCAAAATCAGACACAGAAATCAAACAACATAAATTGTGTATTATTCACAAATTATGTTATTTGATTTCTGTATCTGATTTTAATTGAATTATTCAGGCACTGGTAATTACAAAGTTAAATTACTCTAATGCCTTATATGCTGGTTTACCTTGAAGGACTACCCAGAGGGACTACTACAACTGGAAAGAGATCTGCATTTGTAAGTATTTATCTTCTGGAATATATTCTAAATCTTGGGGAAAAAGGGTAATCTTTGGGTTAAAGCATATAAATCTGTGTATTTTAGAAATCATTGTGCTTGCTGAGTCAGTCAGATCTTAGTACCACCAGAGAGCTTTTTAATTAAATTAAATCAGAGTATAGCATACAAGTAGAATAAATAGTCTCTAAGTACAAAGAACTAAACTTGTTTCTAGTAATCTTTACAAAGAGGCCTTCCAGTTGAGAAGCAAAAGATCTGTGAAGCTGTCTTAAATAGGTGTTTAAGGCAAGTGACAGATCAAAGGGGCAATTTGAAAGGCCCCCTCTATCAAACCAAAGGCTGTATGAATCAACCAGGAAATTGGTAAGACTTTACCTTAGAAGCACAGGCTAGGGCACTGTGTAGAAAGCCAGCTTATAAGTTTTCTTTCCCTCCCTCCCACCCTGACTCCAAACTACCCCTGGGATAATCTTAGCTTTATAGGCTTTTAAACCTATTAAAGGGAGGAGATGTCATAATCACTTTCAGGTGCAGCTGGTTATCCTCATCAGGAAGACATTTATTAAGGACCTGAGATTAATTATTCTTGAGGTGCACAAAGTCCATTTAACATATAAGATATAGTTTTATTATTATAAGTATCCCCTGCAAACCTAAGTAAACAACTTTAATATTTGAACAAAACCTTAAAACAAAGATGCAGACAGCAGCTAGATGGGGGCTTTCCAGTCTTTTGCAGTGAGTTTCACATGTATGATTTTCTCCCAGATGGTGAAGGGTCTTACAAGTGCACTAGGTACAAGGAGTTCTTTGCTCTCAGGAAATGAGTCCAATCTCTGGAGGCTAGAGTAACAGACTTGGAGGACATAAGGAAGACAGAGAAGTATATAGATGAGACCTACAGAATGTAGTACTGATGTCCCATCTCCAGTCTGGCAATCTCCCTGTTGCCATGTAGTAGAGAGGTCACATGACAGTAAAGCATCAACCTGGTGTGGCAGGAAGTGATCCTGTAGATAGGACCTGTCCTCCAGGTGATGTAAAGCCACCTGGCACCGAGGAGGTTTCTCCAGGGTCATATACCATGAGGGGAGGATTAGGACAGCCGTTATAGTTGGTGATTCGATCATTAGACATGTAGATAGCTGGGTGGCTGGTGGACATGAGGATGACTTGTTAATATACCTGCCTGGTGCGAAGGTAGCAGCCCTCACGCACCACCTAGACAAGGTGCTAGATAACACTAGGGAGGAGTCTGCTGTCTTGGTACATGTTGGTACCAATGACATAGGAAAGTGTGGTAGGGAGTTTTTGAAGGGCAACTTTAGGCTTTTAGGTAGGAAGTTGAAATCCAGAACTTGCAAGCTAGCATTTTCAGAAATCCTTCCCATTCCATGTACAGGACTCAAAAGGCAGGCAGAGCTCTAGAGTCTCAATGTGTGGATGAGACGATGCTACAAAGAAGAGGGTTTTTGGTCTGTTAGGAACTGGGAAACATTCTGGGGAAAGGAGGGGTTTTCCGAAGGGATGGGCTCCATCTTAACTGGGATGGAACAAGGCTGCTGGCATTAACATCTAAAAAGGAAATAGAGTGACTTTTAAACCAAATAATAGGGTAAAGCCGACAGTCGCCCAAAAGCGCATGGATCGGAAAGATGTATCCGTGAAGAATACTAGCAAAAGATTGAAGTTAGGGCACACTGACAGAGAGGTTCTAATAAAGACAAAAATAACCCAAATGCCCTTAAGTACAAAGCAGACAGAGCTTAAAGATTCCAAATTACCCCTGCCTACTGATAAACAGATCAATATGAATAACATACGACTTCTAAAATACTTATATGCAAATGCTTAAAGTCTAAAAAATAAAATGGGACTGTTAGAATATATAGCACTAAATGAGAGGTTAGATATGATTGGCATCTCAGAGACATGGTGAAAGGAGGACAACCAGTGGGTCTCTGTGATACCTGGGTACAGTGTAGTTACTCTCCTGTAATAGGTGATCTCCGGGAACAGCAGGAATTTAGTCTTCACATATGTGTAACCTCACTACCGACGGAGCCCACGCGGGAACACTCCCCAGCGTCCAATAGGAAAGCTTTTGGGAACATCCACTGTGCCTGCATAGCTGCCTTCCCGTCTTTCCAGCTCTCTTTCCTCAGTTGAGTTTGTAGCTGAGATAAAAGGAGAAAAGGAGAAGAAAAGAAGAGAAACTACAACTCCTAGGGGAGGAGGGTGGGTTGTGAAGACTAAATTCCTGCTGTTCCCGGAGATCACCTGTTACAGATGAGTAACTATGCTATCTCCAGGAACAAGCAGGAATGTAGTCTTCACATAAGGAACTCCCTAGCTCGGAGATGCCAGAGAGATGACCTCAGAGTGAGCTGTGGATCACAGGCATAACTAAGTAGGTCGTATATCCTCCAAGGATGTCTGGTATCGAAACCCAGGATGGAGGGTAGGAGTTGATCTAAGTATGAAAGAGATGCTGGAGAACAGCTTGGCCAAACAAGGCATCCCGGCGATAGTCCTTGTCTAGGCAATAGTGAGCAGCAGAAGTGTGGACAGAAGACCAAGTTGCTGCTTTGCATATCTCATCAATCGCTACAGAGCATAGATTATCCATAGAGGTAGCCATGGCCTGAACATTATGTGCAGTGACGTGACCCTCGAGAGAGAGAGTCCTGCACTTTTGTAAGCAAAGGAGCTGCAATCTGCTATCCTTCTGGAGAGAGTTTGCTCGGATATTGGCAATCCCAAGTGATTCGAGTCAACGGCGATAAAAAGCTGGGAAGCTTTTCTGTGCTCTCAAGTTCTCTGGCATGTTTGCAATCCAGAGTGTGAAGAGTTGTTCCTACTCTAGAGGAATGAGGTCTAAGGAAAAAGACAGGGGTAGGGCGAGACCACCTTTGGCCTAAAGTGAGGATGAGTCCTAAGGACTACCTTATCATGCTGGAATCGTGTATAAGGAGGGTCAGGCACCAAAGCCTGGAGCTCACTAATGCATCTTGCTGAAGTAAGGTCAATAAGGAAGTTGACCTTCCACGTGAGAAACTTCAGAGATGTAGTGGCTAGAGGTTCAAAGGGTGGCTTGAGAAGCTGACCTAAAACAACATTAAGATCCCATGCCACTGGAGGAGGCTTAATGGGAGAATTGGTTAATAGAAGACTCCTCATGAAGCATGCAACAAGATGCTGAGAAGAGATGTGCTGACCATCTAAGGGCATGTTAGAGGCCACAATTGCACTTAGGTGTACTCTTACTGAATTGGTTTTGAGTCCAGAAGAAGACAGATGGAGAAGATATTCAAGTAATGCATCCACCGGAGCTGAGAAGGAGTTAAGCACCCTCTGCAAACATTAGAGAGAAATTCTATGCCACTTCAAGGAATAGGAGCACCTGGTGGAAGGCTTCCTAGAAGCTAAAAGGATATCCTTAACCTGTTGAGAGAGGTTAAAGTCCTGGAAGGCTATGCCTTCAGCAGCCATGCTGTGAGCTGGAGGGACTGCAGATTGGGATGGAGCAGCATCCCCTCTTCCTGAGCGAGGAGATCTGGAGCAGACCCCAGATCTATGGGTTGAGCCCGAGACAGACATAGTAGGAGAGGATACCACAGTTGTCGTGGCAAACATGGGGCAATGAGTATCATGTAGCTCCTGTCTCTCTGGAGTTTGAAAAGAGTCTTGGTGTTGAGGGGAATGGGAGGGAAGGCATATATGAAGCCTTGACTCCAGTGGAGGTGAAAAGCATCTACCTGCTGGCTGTCTGGTGCAGGAGTCCTGGAGCAGAAGTGAGGACTTGTGAACAGGTCTGTCTCTGCGGTTCCCCAGATCTGAAAAATGTGAGCGACCTTGTCTGAATGGAGAGACCATTCATGGGGTAGAAGGAATCTACTCGTTTGTACACCAACTTATTGTGCTTGCCTGGAAGATACACCACAAGAAGGTGAATATGATGCCGTATAGCAAAAGACCACAGATGCAGGGCTTCGCTGCAAAGGGTCCAAGAGCCTGTTCTGCCCTGCTTGTTCAAGTAGAACATGGCTACTTGATTGTCCATCTGGACTAGAATTGTGCAGATGGAAGATGGTCCTGGAACACTTTGAAAGCTTTGTGAATTGTTCTGAGTTCCAGAAGATTTATGTGGAGTTGTGACTCCTAATGAGACCAAAACCCCTAAGTGGAGAGATTCTCCAGATGAGCTCCCCAGCCCAATTTGGATGCATCTGTCATCAGGGTATACTGACATGCTGGCATCTGAAAAGGTGACCCTATCAGGAGATTTTCTGGGGATTGCCAGCACTGGAGAAACAAGATCAGTCGGGTAGAGACCATTATTTTGTCTCCCAGGCGATCCAATGTCTGAGACCACTGAGAAGCCAGTGTCCATTGAGCTGCACAAATATGTAGATGAGCATATGAAACAAAATGCACTGTTGATGCCATATGATCTAGAAGTTGTAGGAGTTCTCAAGCAGTGAAAAAGTTCTTGAGGCATGGCTGAGTTGCTAACCGATTGAGTCGAGCGCAGCGGGGTTGGGGCAGAAATGCCCTTGATTGTTGAGTGTTTAGGAGAGCCCCTATGAACTCTAGAATTTGAGAGGGAATGAGTTGGGACTCTGAAAGATTTATTACAAATCCTAGTGTTGCAGCACTTGAATTGTGCACGAGAGGGAAAAACTGGCCTCTAGAGAGGTGTTTGCTTGAATGAGCCAGTGTCTAAGTAAAGGAAGACAAATATCCAAAGAGTCCTTAGGAATGCAGCTACTACCGCCATGCACTTTGTGAAGACCCTTGGGTCAGAGGTGAGGCCGAAAGGCAGGACTCTGTATTGATATCATCTCCCTTGAAACATGAAGCGCAGGAACTTTCTGTGCTGTGAGTGAATAAGTATGTGAGTATATGCCTCCTTTAGATCAGAGAACAGAGCCAATCCTGACTCTGGAGATAGGGGAGAAGGGTGCCTAGTGTCACACCCTGGGCCGCCTGTAGCGTTAGCGTACTGGTTGGGCTGCAGGGGGACCTTTTATTGAAAGGTTGTAGTTGGGCTCCTTTGCAATAAGGTAGTTGAGGCACGAATGGTTAAGGTCAAGACAGGGTTTTATTTCCCCTCCCAGGGACGGATTCCAAACACAGGTAATAAAGAAACATAAGCCATACACTCTGGCAAAAGGATAGGATAAAGTAAAGTCTTGTACTTTTAAACAGGCAGTTAAATTATTTCCACAACTGTATCTCTTCAGCACAGTGAAACCACATCACTTAATACAGCCAATGAACAGTCCATCTGATTGTCAGATAATTCTGTTTCTGGTGGATCAATTATCATTGATTCAATCTGACTATCATCTGTACCACTCTGCTGCTGCCTATAGAGTGTTGGCAGATTATTCTCCTCTGCCAGCTCCCGTGACCTCCCTACTATCTCCTCTAGCAGGTAAGGGTCTGTATCACCATATCTTGGCATATAATTGTAATGAGAGTTATGTCCCGTATAACTCCTACGTGAGAAAGTCTTGTATCCAGCTTTACATTGGCTAATTGGCCTACCTTCAGGGTTTGAGGCAAGAGAAAGTCTGTGCACGGCTCCTTTTAGAAGGGGTTTAAACCTTAGAGGCTTTTCTCTACGTTCAGGCTGCTCAGCACCCTCTTCCAACATACAAATGTCTGGCACCGTATATTCTCCCTTTCTTGAAGCTTGCAAATACTTTCCAGTTATCCTGACTGGTACTTTCTCCTTGTGAATGCCTTCACCATAAGGAATAGGTTTTGAGGTTTGGTTAAAAGGTTTCTGTGCCTTTCTCCTCCAATTAACTCTATTAGCTGTTAGCTGCCTTTCTCTTTCCCATTCAGAATCAGAGTCACACACGTAAGTTTTCCTACCAGCCCAGGGCAGACGTTGCTTTCCAGATTCAGACCTCAGCTTGCACACAGACTCCAGCTGGTTCTGATTCACCACGTCTTTCCTGCTTCCTGTTGCTGGCTTCTCTGAATTCTCTGAGCTGCTTTCTCTGGAGCTACCAAAGCCAAAGCTCCTGCTCCTCCTACTGCCACTGCTGCTCACTAACTCTAGTGAACGTCCCTTATACGTTTGCTGAGGCTCTAATCCAGCCCTTCCCCCTCCCAGGTGAAAGCTATTAGAGCTATGAGCTGGGGATTGCTTATCAGCTGTGCGGGGTTCTTTCCCTCGTGGCTGGGAATGTTTGTGCTGCTCTTGGCAACTGGGTGTCCTGATATCTTCCTTCCTGCTAGAAACAGCCCTATTGCTCATAGGTTCCCCTGTTTTTCTATCACAGGATATCTTTTCCCCATTACACTAGGGAGATCATTTTGAATTTCTCCCATAGTAGGTACTTGTTCAGTTCTCTGAGGTCCAGAATGGGCTTGTAACCTCCTGTTTTCTTTGGAATGAGGAAGTATGGAGAATAAAAGCCCATTCCCTGCTGGTGAAACCTCCTCTATTGCACCCTGAGAGAGAAGGGAAGTGACTTCTTGCAACAACAGAGCAGTGAGAGGATGAGTGTGGAACTCTGTTGGAGGAATCCGGGGAGGTAGACTTTGTAGATGAAGCTTGTACCCCTCCCGTACTATGGATAGTGTCTGCTGCTCTGATGTGATAAGATGCCACCTGTGGGCAAAGTGACAAAGTCTGCCGGGAATATGGATAGGATCTGGAATCTTTATAGGTAGAATAGCCATGTTCTCCAGAAAGGAGTCAAAGACTCTAAGGAGGCTAGGTCTGCTGAGGTGGCTGTAACTTAGGAGTCTGAGCCTTATTTTGCTGTTTTGATGGCTGCTGCCCCTTCTGATGAGCATGGTGTTGACACTGTACAACAGGGGTGTAAGGAGGATAGTACTTCTTATTATTGAAAAAAGCTTTATTCGCTGCCTTTTTCCTAGCTGGGTTGGCAGTAGATCTAGATAGTTATTAAGAGTGGTGTTTTCGGATTCTAACTGAGAAGCCTTGTCCTGTCAATCCTTGCTGAAAAGGTTTTCACCAGTGCAAGAGATATTACTCAGCTTATCTTGAACCATTGTTCAAGATCCGATGCTTAGAGCCAAGCAATCCTACATGCACTGATGCAGATAGATAAAAGTTTTGCTGATGCACTCAAAACAGTCAAAGGTTGCCCTGTTAACAAACTTTGAAACATTTTGAGCATGCTTTACAAGGGCGAGATAATCTGCTCTCTTGTCATCAGGGAGAAGAGAAGCCATTAACTCCAAATCCCTAGGCACCTGTCTAAGGAACATACCCATATAGAGTATGTAGGAACTGATCCTGGCCAATAACATGGAGGCCTGAAAACGTCGTCAACCAAAGGCATCGAGGGTTCTCGATTCCCTACCTGGAGGGTTTGAGGAATGTATCTTAGCACTCTTTATTCGATGTATTGCCAACTCCACCACCATGGAATGGTGCGGTAATTGTGTCTTTTGAAAACCGGGACACTCCGGTACCTGGTACATGGTATCGAGTAGTCAGATATGTGGAGAGATGGTAAGGGGTGTCTCCTACATATGAAGCATAAGGTCGTAAAGTATGCGATGAATAGGGAGAGTAGCAACTTCCTTCGGGGCTGTAGGATATTGAAGAATTTCAAGTTCTTCAGCCCTAGTCTCTTTCTCCGAAGTCACCACATTATGGAAAGACCCCAAGCAACACCGCAAAAAAAGTCTTCGAAAGACATGTCCTCCGGAGGGGACATGCGACGTTGTGGAGATGGAGATGGGTCTTCCGGAGAGTTCTCCTGTCCCGGGTATTGGCTGATTCATCATCCAATGAATCGGAGTCCAAAGGCGCAAAGTATCGATGGGGAGGGTGTTCCTGCTCTGCACATACTCAATACCGATCAAAAACGGTAGCTGAAGCTTGCTGTGCGAGAACCTCGGTACTGGAAAGAGATTCGAGGACTGGCATGGGCGATAACGTAGTAAACAGCAAAAAAGTAGATGCAGGTTGTATCAGTACAGGAGCCGGTACCGATGCCTATGGGATCGACTGTAAAGGCTTTACCGGTATGGAGGCTGCCAGTAAGGCTGCTAAGCTCTGTTCAATGGCCAGGAAATGTTCATCCATGGAGCTTGCCGATGCTTGGGTATCAGTACCAAAATTGTGGGCCTCGATCCCTGAGCATGGCACCAGGAGCTCTCCAGACGTGGAGGCCTCGTGAGCATCCAGGGACCCCACTAAGGCTTTGGAGGCAAAGTCCTCCCGCCGGGGTTGTTTAGCCGGATGGAATGAGGTTGCTGGCATTAACCTTTAAAAAGGAGATAGAGCAGCTTTTAAACTAGATAATAGGGGAAAGCCGACAGTCGCTCAAGAGCGGATGGTTTGGAAGAATGTATCATTGAAGGATACTACCAAAAGCAGAGAGGTTCCAAAAAAGAGTAAAGTAGCCCAAATGCCTTCAAGTATGGAGCAGACAGAGCTTAAAGATCCCAAATTACCCATGTCTACCAATAGCCAAATTAATATGAATAAAATACAGTCTCTAAAATGCTTGTATGCAAATGCTAGAAGTCTAAAAAATAAGATGGGAGAGTTAGAATATATAGCACTAAATGAGAGGTTAGATATGATTGGAATATCAGAGACATGGTGAAAGGAGGACAATCAGTGGGACACTGTGATACCTGGGTACAAATTATATCGTAATGATAGAGCTGATCAAATTTGTAGAGGTGTTGCGCTCTATGTTAGAGAGGGCATTGAGTCTGAAAGGATTAACGTTTTGTAGGAAACAAAATTTGCTGTAGAATCTCTATGGATTGAAATTCCATGTAAAAAGGGGACGTCAATGGCAGAGGGGGTGTACTATCGACCGCCTGGCCAGAATGAACAAATGGATGATGAAATGCTCAAAGAAATCAAGGAAGCTAACAAAAGTTACAGCGCAGTAATAATAACAGGTGATTTCAATTACCCCGGTATCGACTGGGTCAGTGTCACGGCAGGACATGCTAGGGAGATAAAGTTCCTAGATGACATAAATGACTGCTTCTTGGAGCAGTTTGTTCATGAACTGACCAGAGGGGAAGCCATATTAGACCTAGTCCTTAGTGGAACACCGGATCTAGTGCAAGAGATGAGTGTCTTGGAGCCACTTGGCAATAGTGATCATAGCATGATTGCCTTTGATTTAATTAGTGGAGGAGGGATAGTAAGGAAATCCACAGTACTACCTTTTAACTTTCGAAATGGAGACTATGATAAAATGAGGAAAATAGTTAAGAAAAAACTAAAGGAGCAGTTGCAAAGGTTAAAGACTTACATCAAGCTTGGGTGTTGTTGAAAAATACTACCTCGGAAGCCCAGACCAGCTGTATTCCACACTTTAAGAAAAGTGGAAGGAAGTCCAAAAAACTGCCAGCATGGTTTAAAGGTGAGGTCAGAGAGGCTGTTTCCAAAAAAGCATCTTTCAGGAAATGGAAAAAAGAGTCAAATGACGAAACCTGGAAACAGCACAAGCACTGGCAAGTCAAATGCAAGGCATTGATAAAGCAGGCAAAGGGAGAATTAGAGAAGAAGCTTGCTGCGGAAGCAAAAACGCAAAATAAAGATTTTTTAAAGTTCATTCATAGCAAAAAACCTTTGAGAGAGTCAGTTGGTCCATTAGATGATAGAGGAGTTAAAGGGGCACTAAGAGGCGACAAGGCGATAGCGGAGAGACTGAAAGAATTATTTGCTTCGGTCTTTACTGAGGAAGATGTAGGGATGTTACCCATGACTGAAGTGGTATTTAAAGGTGTGGAAGAATTGAAGGAAATATCGATACATCGGGAAGATGTATTACAACTATTAGATAAACTGAAGAGTAGCAAATCACCTGGGCCGGATGGCATACATCCAAGGGTGTTGAAAGAACTGAAATATGAGATTGCAGACCTGCTATTAGTAATCTGTGAACTATCATTAAAATCATCTCTAATACCTGAAGATTGGAGGATAGCAAATGTAACACCAATTTTTAAAAAGGGTTCCAGGGGTGACCGAAAAAACTACAGACCGGTGAGCCTCACGTCAGTACCGAAAAAAATGGTAGAAACCATCATAAAGAATAAAATTACTCAGCATGTAGATAGTCATGGCCTAATGGGAGACAGCCAACAT
Source organism: Ichthyophis bannanicus (assembly GCA_033557465.1). Taxonomy (NCBI): domain Eukaryota; kingdom Metazoa; phylum Chordata; class Amphibia; order Gymnophiona; family Ichthyophiidae; genus Ichthyophis; species Ichthyophis bannanicus. The sequence goes on along the minus strand of CM066036.1, from coordinate 726,062,500 downwards.
GGCTTTAGACAACGAAGATCTTGTCTTACTAATCTGTTATGTTTTTTTGAAGGTGTGAATAAAAAGGTGGACAAAGGTGAGTCGGTTGATATAGTGTATCTGGACTTTCAGAAAGCCTTTGACAAGGTCCCTCATCAGAGACTTTTGGCAAAACTAAAGAGTCATGGGATAGGAGGCATTGTACTACTGTGGATCAGGAACTGGTTAAAAGATAGAAAGCAGAGGGTAGGGTTAAATGGCCAATTTTCCCAATAGAGAAAGGTGAATAGTGATGTACCCCAGGGATCTGTGCTGGGTCCGCTGCTTTTTGACATATTCATAAATGACCTGGAAAGTGGAATAACGAGTGAGGTTATCAAATTTGCAGATGACACAAAACTATTTAAAGTTGTTAAAACCCAAGAGGTTTGTGGAAAATTGCAAGAGGATCTTGATAAATTGGAAGACTGGGCATCAAAATGGCAGATGAAATTTAATGTGGACAAGTACAAAGTTATGCACCTAGGGAAGAACAACCCAAACTATGGTTACACGATGCAAGGTTGCACATTAGGAACCACCACCCAGGAAAAAGATTTAGGCGTCATTGTGGATAGCATGTTAAAACCCTCAGCCCAGTGTGCAGCGGTGGCCAAGAGAGCAAATAGAATGCTAGGTATCATAAGGAAAGGAATGGAAAATAAAACAAAAGATATTATAATGTCTCTATATCGTTCCATGGTGAGACTGCACCTTGAATATTGTATGCAATTCTGGTCGCCGCATCTTAAAAAGGATATAGCGTTATTAGAAAAGGTTCAGAGAACCACCAAAATGGTAAAGGGGATGGAAAAATACTCCTATGAAGAAAGGCTAAAAAGGTTAGGGCTCTTTAACCTGGAAAAGAGACGGCTGAGGGGAGATATGATAGAAGTCTATAAATTAATGAACGGAGTGGAACGGGTAAACGTAGATCGATTGTTTACATTATCAGAATATAGAAAGACTAGGGGACATGCAATGAAGCTACAGGGTAAACTATTTAAGACTAATAAAAGAAAATATTTTTTCACTCAACGTGTAATCAAACTCTGGAATTTGTTACCGGAGGATGTAGTAAAGGCTATTAGTGTAGCTGAGTTTAAAAAAGGTTTGGACAATTTCCTGAAGGAAAGGTCCATAAACCATTATTAAGAAGGGACCCAGGATATCAATGCTTGACCCAGTACAAGCATTGCGGAACCTGTGTCTTTTGGGGAAACTGCTAGGTACGTATGACCTAGATTGGCCACTGTTGTTAACAGGATACTGGGCTTGATGGACCTTGGTCTGACCCAGTATGGCAAATCTTATGTTCTTATGTTCTTATGTCCCCGTCCAGGGCAACATCCGAGGCATCTCGATGCTTAGAAGGAGATCTACCCTTGGAGGGCCGGCTAGTCTTTGAAGAAGACCTAAGTTTTGATACCTGAGATCCTTGGGAGGAAGATGAACTCTCGATGACATTGATGCTAAAGAAACTGCATCGGAGGCAAAGAGGGTGCCCAGCTTTGCAGCTTGGTTCTGTAGGCCTCTTTTTGTCATCTTCCTACAGAGGACATTCTGATGGTTGATGATCCGGTCCTAAGCATTGTAGACAACAGTCATGGGTGTCTGTGGCTGAAATAATACTGCCACATTTGGAACACTTCTTAAAACCACTGGATGGTTTTTGCATTTTGTCTATGACAAAAGGGAGTCCTAAGCCTAAGATGGCATCGATGCACCTGAAGGAAGAAATGATTCTTTCCCTCACAGAAGATTTTTTTTTTAAAAGAAAGAAAGAACCAACGGGGGTCAGTACCAGTGTTGACAGGAAGGCAGATGTGACCACAAAAAGTAAGAAAGGACAAATTTTCTGCGGTGAAAGGAATTGCTTTTGTCAGCTCCATGGAAAACAAAAAACTGAGGAGGGAGAGCTGGAAAGGCGACTACGCAGGCGCAGTGGGATGCTCCCAAAAGCTTTGATTCTATGATAAGGTGGTACATAAAAATTGTTAAAATAAATAAAATAAAAATAAAGCTTTCCTATTGGACGCTTGGGAGCGTTCCTGCATGGGCTCCATCAGTACTGACGTTACCCATATGTAAAGACTACATTCCTACTTGTTCCTGGAGATAAATTATATTGCAGTGATAGAATAGATCAAATTGGTGGACGAGATGTGCTCTATGTTAGACAGGACATTGAGTCACATAGGATTAAAGTGTTGCAGGAAACAAAATACACAGTAGAATCTCTATGGATTGAAATGCCATATAAAAAGGGGAAGGCAATGACAGTATGGGTGTAATATCGATAGCCTGGGAAAAACGAACAAATGGATGATGAAATGCTCAAAGAAATCAGAGAAGCTAACAAAAGTTACAATACAGTAGTAATAATAATGGGTGATTTCAATTACCCTGGTATCGACTGGGTCAGAGTCATGGCAGGAAATGCTAAAGAGATAAAACCTCTAGATTAAATAAATGACTGCTTCTTGGAGCAGCTGGTTCATGAAAAGACAAGAAGGGAAGCCATTTTGGACCTAGTTCTTAGTGGTACATACGATCTGGTGCAAGAGATAAGGGTGTTGGGGCCACTTGGCAATTGTGATCATAGCATGATCACGTTTGATTTCAGAATTGGAGGAAGGACGGCAAGGAAATCCACAGTACTGCCTTTTAACTTTCAAAAGGGAGACTATGATAAAATGAGGAAAACAGTTAAGAAAAAACTAAAAGGAGCAGCTGCAAAGGTTAAAGATTTACATCAAGCATGGACATTGTTTAAAAATACTATCTTGGAAGCCCATACCAGCTGTATTCTACACTTTAAGAAAGGTGGAAGGAAGTCCAAATAAACTGCCAGCATGGTTTAATTGTGAGGTCAGAGAGGCTGTTGTAGCCAAAAAAAGCATCTTTCAGGAAATGGAAAAAAAGAGCCAAATGCCGAAAATTGGAAACAACTTAAGCACTGGCAAGTTAGATGCAAGGCATTGATAAGGCAGGCAAACAGAATATTTGAGAAGAAGCTTGCTGTGAAAGCAAAAACACATAATAAAGACTTTTTCAAGTACATTTGCAGCAAAAAACCTGTGAGAGAGTCATCTGGACCACTAGATGATGGAGGGGTAAAGGGGGCACTAAGAGGGGACAAGGTCATAGCAGAGAGACTGAATTAATTCTTCGCTTCGGTCTTTACTGAAGATGTACGAAAGTTACCCATGACTGAAATGGTATTTAAAGGTGATGCATCAGAAGAATTGAAAGAAATATTGTTATATCCAGAAGATATATTACAACTATTTATAAACTAAACAGTAGCAAATCATCTGGACCAGATGGTATATACCCAAGGGTGTTGAAAGAACTGAAATATGAGATTGCAGACCTACTATTAGTAATCTGTGAACTACCATTAAGATCATCTGTAGTACCTGAAGATTGGTGAATGGTCAATGTAACACCAATTTTTAAAAAGGTTCCAGGAAACTACAGGCCAGTGAGCCTGACATCAGCACTGGGGAAAAATGGTAGCAATCATTATAAAGAAAAAAATTACTGAACATGTAGATAGTCATGGTTTAATGGGAGAAACCCAACATGGCTTTAGCCAAGTAAGGTCTTGTCTTACTAATCTGTTATATTTTTTTGAAGATGTGAATAAGCGGGTCGTTGGTTGGCTATGGAGGTTGCCATGGCCCGGACATTGTGAACAGTGATGTGCCCTTTGAGGGTGAGGTCTGTTCGATCATAAGCAAAGGAGATACAGTCTGCAGTCCATCTGGAGAGCATGAGTTTCGACACAGGAAGCCCCATGTGATTGCAGTCAAAGGAAACAAACAATTGTGAGGATTTACGGAAATCCTGAGTTATTTGGAGATAGAAGGCTAGGGCCTGTTTACAGTTGAGTTTGTGCAGTGTTGCTTCTGCATAGGAAGAGTGTGGTCTTGTAAAAAAGACTGGAAAGATCACAGATTGATTGATATGGAAAGGCGATACCACTTTGGATAGGAAGTGGAAATGCGTCCAAATGACAATCTTGTTATGATGAAATCTGGTATATGGTGGATGTGCCACCAAAGCCTGAAGTTCATTGATGCACCTGGCTGAGGTCAGAGTAATGAGGAAGATAACCTTCCAAGATAAATACCGAAAGTGAGTGGTGGCCATTAAGGTCCTAAGCCACTGGAGGAGATTTGAGGGGTGGCTTTGAGAGTAGGAGACCTCTCATGAAGCATGCAACTAGTGGATTGCAAGGAGATGGGTTGACCATCGACTGGCTTGTGAAAAGCTGCGATGGCACTGAGGTGAACCTGTACTGAATTGGTTTTGAGTCCTGAGGAGGACAGGTGCAGAGGAAATTGTAGAAGCAAAGCTATTTTTGCAGTCAACAGATTGAGGTCCTTTTCCAAGCACCAGGAAGCAAATCTGTGCCATTAAAAGGAGAATGTTCACCTGGTGGAGGGTTTTCTGGAAGCCAGGAGGGTATCCTTCACTGCTTGTGGAAGATTGAGATGCTGCAGCCATGCCATCAGACGGAGAAAGTGCAAATTGAGATGTAGGACTGTTCCGTTGTCATGGGACAGAAGGCCATGATCGCATCCCAATCGTATTGGCTGAGCCTGTGCTCAGCGAACTATCAGGGGAAAACACAGCTGACTAGGCCAGAAAGGGGCTATGAGAATCATCCTGCCTCTGTCTGGAGTTTGAAGAGGATCCTGTGGATCAGGCATAAAGCAGTCCCTGACCCCAGTGAAGGAGGAAGGCATTGGGTGCCTGGCTGAGTCTAGAGAGTACTTGAGAGCAGGAACAACACATTGCCACTTTTGGGGAGTGGCAAAAAGATTGATGGTCAGGGTTTCCCATTTCCGGAAGACCCTACCACAGTGTGTGGAGTGAGGGTCCACTCATGTGGGTGGAGGATCTGACTCAGCCGGTCTGCTAGGTGATTGCGTTCACCCAGGATATAGACCGCTCGGAGGTGGATCTACCAGGAGATTGCAAAGGTCCAAAGGCAAGTGGCCTCATTGCAGAGGGGACAAGAACCTGTCCTTCCATGTTTGTTCACATAGTAAATTGCCACCGGGTTGTCTATCCTGATCAGAACCTGGCTGCCCCTGAGGTTGTGTTGAAAGACGTAGAGGGCATTGTGATTGCCCAAAGCTCTAAGAGGTAGACCTGAAGAGCTGATTCTTGAGACATCCAGAGTCCCTGAGTGGAGAAAAAATCCAGATGGGCTCCCAACCCAAGCTTGGATTCATCTGTGGTGAGGGTGTGTTGAGGTTGAGGCATCTGAAAAGGTGACCGTACGAGAAGATTTTCTGGGGTGCACCACCAGAGGAGAGACTAGACTAGGGGATGGGTTATTTGGATCAAGTCCCCCGTGGCCTGTGTTCACTGAGAAGTTAAGATCCACTGTGCAAGGTGCATATGTAGCCGCACATGGGTAACACATGTACCGTGGATATCATGTGGCCCAAGAAACGAAGGAAATCTTGAGCTGTGGAGCTCGTCTGTTGACACATGTAAGTGGCTAAGTCCACAAAGCAGTTCATGCGGACTTCTGGAAGGAAGGCCTTGGTCTGCTGGGTGTCTAGCACTGCTCTTATGAACTCCAGTCTCTGAGTTGGGACAAGATGGGATTTTGGGAAATTTACGATGAATCCCAGGTGTTGTAATACTGTGAGGGTTCATTGAAATGAATTGTAGAGTTCTTCTGGAGAGTCTGCCTTGAATAGCCAATCATCTAAGTAGAGGAATACAAAGATTCCTATGTTGTGAAGGTATGCAGCTACTATGGCCATACACTTCGTGAAAACCCTAGGTGCAGATGCGAGGCCAAATGGGAGGAACCTGTACTGGTAGTGGGTCCCTTGAAAAGTGAAATGGAGGTATTGCCTGTACTCTGGATGTATGGCCTCCTTCAGATCTAGAGAACAAAGCCAGTTTTGTTCCTGCAAATAGGGTAGGAGAGTTCCTAGTGAAATCATTTTGAATTTTTCTTTTACCAGGAACTTGTTCAGGTCCCTGAGGTTGAGGATGGCCTGTATCCTCCTGACTTCTTTGGCATGAGGAAGTAAGGAGAGTAGAACCCTTTGCGTCAATGATCTTGTGGAACTCTCTATTGCCCCATGGGAAAGTAGTATGGTCACCTCTTCCTTTAGTAGAGCCCTTAGGAGAGGCTGAGTAGGATAATCTCCCTTGAAATGAGGAAGGGGAGAATGTTGGAAGTTTAAATGATAACCCTCTTGAATGGTTTGCAGGGTCCACTATTTTATTTATTTTATTTATTTAACAGTTATTTATATACCGCTCTTTCCCTAGTATCAAGTGCGGTTTACATGGAACAGTAGGTTAATTGGTATGTAATATACCAAGTCAGTTTACATAGAACAGATAATTATTCTGTTGTGATAAGATGTGTGATAAGATGGAGTGGAGGAATAGCCTAATGGTTAAGAACACTGGCTTGGAAACCTAGAGACCGGGATTTGATTCCCACTACCACTCCTTGTGGCCTTGGGCAAGTCACTTAACCCTCCATTGCCTCAGAAAAATCCAAGTTATCAATGTCCCTGTTTAATGTACATTACCAAGTTTAAGTTTCAATGTAATGATAAAGTTGAAATGATAAAGCAGTATATAAAACATGTTAAATACATAAATAAATACAATGCCACTGGTGTGCTTGGTGGAATAGCAGCCTGCTATGTGGGGAGTATTGGGAGTCTGCAGGGGCAAGGTGGAAATGCTATACAGAAATGAGTCAAAAAGCATTGTCACCTGCATGGTTGGTTGTGCCTCAGTGGCTTTGGACTTCTTCAGCTGCCTTGGGCCTTGCTGCCTCTGTTGAGGCTAGTATGAAGCAGGCTAGGAGGGATAAAATTAGCTTTGCTTGGAATAGAAAGACCTTTTGGCTGCTGACTTTTTCTTTGTTGGATCAGCAGTTTTCTGGAGAGTCTCTTCAGAGTGGTGTCACCTGTCTCTAGTTCTCCAGCCTTTTCCCTCCAATTTTTCGTAAAAAGGTTTTCACCTGTACATGAGATATTGGCCAACTTCTCCTGGACTCATTGTTCTAGTCTGAAGCTTGAAGTCATGCTAACCTGCGGGCCCCTATGCCTACTGCAGAGGCCCTGCTAGTGGATTCAAATGCATCAAATGCAGTCCTGTTGACAATCTTGGACACATTTTGGCTGTCTTTCAAAGCAGATCTCTTTTACTCAGGAATAAGGGAGGAAAATCCTTCATAGTCCTTAATTATCTTTTAAAGGAACATGCCCAGATAGAGGATTTAGGAATTTATCCTATATGCTTGCATGGAAGCCTGGAATGAGCGACGCACAAAGGCATTGAGGGTCCTCAATTCCCAACCCGGTGGTATCGAGGAGTGGCTCTTTCAACTCTTGATCCCACGCCTCGCCGATTCAACTGCCATGGAATGATGCAGTAGTTGTGGCTTCTGGAAGCCAGGGCAATCTGGTACCTGGTACATGGTGTCCAGGCTTGTACTAACAGGTGACACCATGAGGGGAGCTTCCCACATGTGCAGCATCAGCTTATGGAGTATCTGATGCACTGGTAGAATAGCAGCTTCTTTTGGGGCCGTGGGGTACTGGAGGATTTCTAGTTCCTCTGCCCTTAGTTCCAGTTGAGCTGCTATGGATAAGCCCGCTGCCATTTCCAGGATGAACTCCTGGAAGGACATGTCTTCTGGCGATGATTTTCGTCAGGTACTCGGAGGAGAGGGTTCTGAGATAACCTTCTGTAACTCAGTGGAGTTGAAGGAGTGGTGCTATAAATCACAGGAATTGAAGTCTGAGTAAGTGTAGTTACTCACCTATAACAGCTGTTCTCCAGGGACAGCAGGAATCAGTCCTCACTTATGGGTGACGTCGGCACCGACGGAGCCTGCGCGGAGCAATTCCCCAGCTTTCAAAGAAAGCCTTTGGGATTGCTGCCATGCATATTTGGTCCTCTTCCCGCTCAAGGGTGCCATCTTGCTCAGTCAGGTCCCTTAGCTCGAGCCCTACCAAGCAGATGGCAAGGGAAGGACAAAAAATACAGCAACTCAACAGGGGAGGCGGGAGGGTAATGAGGACGGATTCCTGCTGTCCCTGGAGAACACCTGTTACAGGTGAGTAACTACGCTTTTTCCAGGAACAAGCAGGAAGTCAGTCCTCACTTATGGGACTCCCTAGCTACAGGCTACCGAACCTGTAACCAAAAAATGCCTCGCAAGGACATAAGCAAAAGCTGAAGCCAGAAGGAGCCCGAGTACTCGTGTCCTCAGGGCAAAGCCCTCGGTAGCCATGAAGAAGGGTCAGAAGGCAGGAGTTCCTTATACCTCAAACAGATTATGGAGTACAGCCTGGCCGAAGGTGCTGTCCCGGTGGGACTCCCTCTCCAGGCAGTAGTAGATGGCGAAGGTATTCGTAGAAGACCAAGTTGCCGCCCGGCAGATGTCCATCATGGGCAAGGAGAGCAGCGAAGCCACTGAGGCCACCTTGGCTCAGACCCCATGTGCAGTGACTCGATGATCCAGAGGGACGCCCGCCTTCACATGGGCGAATGTGATGCAGTCCGCCACCCAAACAGAGAGGGTGTGTTTGGTGACTGCTTGTCCCTGCCTATTTGGATCGTAGGTCACGAAGAGTCGGTCAGACTTGTGATGAGTCTGGGTACACTGCAAGTAGAAGGCAAGGGCTCACTTGCAGTCAAGGGTGTGGAGAGTTGCCAACGCCTGATCGACGTGGGGCCTCGGGAAGAAGGTCGGGAGCACCATCTCCTAATTGAGGTGAAAAGCTGACATGACCTTAGGCAAGAATTTAGGATGTGTCTGGAGGACCACCCTGTTCCGATAAAACCTGGTGTAAGGGGCACCAGCCATGAGCGCCTGAAGCTCACTGACTCGGCGAGCCGAGGTCAGTGCCACTAGGAAGGTCACCTTCCATGACAAATGCCTGAGCGAACACGTCCCCATCGGCTCGAAAGGCGGATGAGTGAGCTGCGTGAGCACCACGTTCAAGTCGCATTACGCCGGAAGGGAATGGATGGGTGGCTTGGACAACAGAAGGCCCCACATGAAGCGGGAGACTAGTGGCTGCCCCAAAAGAGGCTTTCCCTCAATAGGGAGGTGATTAGCCGATATGGCACTTAGATGAACTCTAACAGAGTTTGACTTCAGTCCATCTCCTGAGAGGTGGAGAAGGTACTGGAGAACCTATCGAATCAGGGATGAGAATGGGTCAATCTGGTGCTCTGAGCACCAGATGGAGAAGCGTTTCCACTTAAGCTCGCCTAGTGAAGTCCTTCCTCGAGGCAAGGAGGATTTCCTCGACCTCCTCCGGGAAGGCCAGAGAGGTTAGATAGACCCGTTCAGCTGCCAGGCCATGAGGGATAGGAAGGGTAGATTCGGGTGTAGTACCCTACCCTCCTCCTGCATCAGCAGGTCCCTGGCAGAGTCCAGGGGGATCGGAGGCTCCCTGCAGAGGGAGCGCGAACCCGTGCCCCCCTCCTTGTTGATATAGAACATCGCTACCCAGTTGTCGGTCTGCACCAGGAACCGACTTCCCGCTGAGGATGTTCTCAAAGGCCTTCAGGGCCCACCGGATGGCCTGGAGCTTGAGCAGATTTATCTGCTGTTGAGCCTCCACCAGCGACCACTGTCCCTATGTGCAGAGGGACCCACAATGGGCTCCCCACCCTAACAGGGAAGCGTCCGTAGTCAGTACCACATCATGCTGTGGGGCCTGGAAGGACGATTCCCACAGGAGATTGCGGGGGTTTTGCCATCAGTTCAGGGACAAACGAAGGTTGGGAAGAAGCTTGATAGGGTCCCTTAAGTGTCCGAGGGATTGGCTCCATTGGGAGCTGAGGCACCACTGGGTCATCCGCATGTGCACGCGGGAGTGAGGAACCACATGCACAGTCGAGGCCATGTGGCCCAAGAGATGTAGCAGGGACCAAGCGGTGACCTGGTGGGTGCTCTGGACATGAGCCGCCAGAGCCCGGAGACGGGTGGAGCGATCCACCGGCAAGAAGGCCATGGCCTGCTGAGTACTGAGGTGCACCCCAATGAATTCAAGAGCCTGTGCCGGCTCGAGGTGAGATTTTGGGTAGTTGACCAAGAACCCCAAACTCTCCAAAAGGAGGACAGTGCGTGACATCACTTGCTGGGCCTCCTTAATGGAGGAGTCCGTAAAGAGCCAGTCGTCGAGGTAGGGAAACATCGACATGCCCCGGCGCTGAAGGTGAGTGGCAGTCATGACGAGGCACTTCATGAAGACCCGTGGGGCGGATGCAATGCCGAAGGGGAGCACCCTGTACTGGAAGTGCTCTCCCTGCACCCAGAAACGCAGGTACTGCCTGTGTTGGGGATGGATCAGGATATGGGTTTAAGCGTCCTTTAGATCCAAGGAGCATAGCCCATCGCCCTGCTGGAGGAAGGGCAGCAGTATGCCAAGAGATAACATCTTGAACTTCTCCCGCACCAGAAACTTGTTCAGTTTGTGGAGGTCGAGGATGAGCCGCAGACCACATGTCTTTTTCGGGACAAGGAAGTACCGGGAATAAATGCCCTGACCACGAAGGTGGGAAGGGACCTTCTCGACTGCCTGTTGGGTGAGGAGGGAGTGTAATTCCCGCTGCAGTAAGAGCTGGTGTGTGGGGAGCTGAGTCGGCTCTGCCGGGGAGAAAGGGGGTGGGAGCCTGTCTAAGTGAAGGCGATAGCCCTCCCGGATGACCTGGAGGACCCAGGTGTCTGAGGTGTCCCCCCACTGGCTGCTGCACCCCCGGAGGGTGAGGGGCCATGCCACTGGCGTCAAAACCCCTGAGGGGGTTGTGGGGGAGTCAGCGTCTGGGCCTTCAGCCCCTTTGGTTTGCGGTGACCCTGGCCAGACTTCCCTTGCGCTGGAGTGGTCGGCGTGGGGGTAGCCGGGTACGGTGGGTAGCCGCGGTACTGGAGGCCTTTCATGGGAAAGAAGGGCTTCTTGGCAGGCAGCTTCTTCCAAGGCAGCGTCAAAGTCTTGCGAGAGAGACGGGTCCTAGTGACGTACTCTGTCTCAATCTCCGCAGCCTTCTCCCTCCATCGGCTTACCAATACCAAAAAGTTGTTTGCCGAGGCAGGGTACATCCAGGAGCTTCTCCTTCACCCACTAATTCAGATCCAAAGTTTGAAACCAAGCCTGGCAGCGGGCTCCGATGCCCACGGCCACCACCCGAGCTGATGTCTTTAAACCGTCATAGGAGGCTTGAGAAATATATTTGGAGCAATCCGCCACTGATTTCAACAGGGTGCTGAACCTGCCGAGGGGCTCGCCCTCGAGACCCAGGGAGAAGCCTCCAAGTTCTTTAGCAAGTCACGGAGGAACAAACCCATATATAAATGGTTTGCCCGGATGTGACAGGAGAGCATGGAACCTTGCTAGGCCTTTCAGCCCAGGTTATCAAGGGCTCTGGACTCCCGGCCCAGCGGAACCGAGGAGTAGGACTTCGGGCTTTTCTGCTTACTCATTGCTGATTCTACTACCATCGAGGTGTGTGGAAGTTGAGTCTTACGGAAGCCTGGCCCTTGCTGCACCTTGTACATTGTGTCATGGCGCTTGCTCACGATGGGGACCAAGGCCGTGGCCTCCCACATACGGAGCAACAGCCAGGAGAGGATCAATGGTACTGGCACAATGAGGGAATCCCTGGGCAGGGCCTCGTACTGAAGAATATTGAGTTCTTCAGCACGGGGATCTTCCTCGGTCTGGGTGACCAGGTTGAGGGCCCGAGCCATGTCCTATATAAACACCAAAAAGGAGGTGTCCTCGGGCGGTGAATGCCGCTGGAGGTCAGGCCGCGAGGGGTCCGATGGAAGATCCCGGTGAGCGCGGGTCTCCGGGGATGTGTCCCCATCAGATTCCCAGTCCGAGAAATCGGTCGAGGGACCCGAGTCAGGTGGTGCGCCCTGTCCGATGGCCGGCGGCCTGGAGCCGGAGGCCCTGGACGATCTCGCCCCCGAAAAACGGAAAGGCGAGTGAGACCGACATCGAGGACCCTCACGAGGCCCGTGGCTCTCGGGGGTTTCCTGGATGGATTTAGATGTCCCACACGAGGGACCCGCGGTCTCTGGGCGCAAGTCAGCAAAGCTGGCAATGAGCGCCTGCTAGGAAGCAATGAACGCAGAAACGCTGCATTCTAGCGCCAGCATACGGGACTCCCACACGGGCATGAGGCCCTGGGACGCCGATACCGGGGTCATTGGATCGGGGGTCAAGGAGGAGAGGGGGTCCTCACCAGGATGACCCTCAGGAGACTGGGTGCCTTCGCCAGAGGCCTCCGTTTCTCTGCAAGGTACCTTGCGGGGCCACTCCTTGTCCGACTCTTGGGAATGTCGAATGGGACTAAGTGACCTGGCACAGGAGCACTCGCGCTTGTCGGGGGCCCCAGACAGCAACTTCAAGGCCGCCTTCTTTTTGCACCGTTCCACCTCGGGGGACCCCTGGTCCGAATGCCATCTGGAATGCGGAGCCGCAGAGGGAGAACCCACCGGAGGGGAGACAACCGAGGGTGCCACCAGGGACTCCGAGGCAGCCTTTCAAAAAATGTCTTTGGACTTCTGCTTACGGCTGAGCAGGGCCTTAGAAGACATCTTCTTGCAGAGAGAACAGAGCTCTTGGTCATGGTCGGCTCCCAGACACCTTATACAGCAGTCATGAGTGTCCATGAGCATCTATCGCATTTTTTAAATCCGGTGGCCATGGGAGCAAATATGGCCCCTGTGAGGTCGAAGACCCACGCGGCCAGCGGTTGGGAGAAAAAAGGGCGGGAAGCCCGGGAAGAAAAAAATTTAGAAGGGTATCCCCACAAGCTCCAAAAGAGAGCAAGGGGAGGACGGATAGAGGACAGGTGCAACCGGAAAAAATAGAAATAGTTTGTTAAGGCGAAGAAAACAAAACCGACGAGGGTGTGCATCCAAAGGGCTCCGCGGAAAAAGGAAGTCTGAGAAAGATGGCACCCTTGGGCGGGAAGAGGATCACACATGCTTGGCAGCAATCCCAAAGGCTTTCTTTGAAAGCTGGGGAATTGCTCCACACGGGCTCCGTCGTTGCCGACGTCACCCATAAGTGAGGACTGACTTCCTGCTTGTTCCTGGAGAATAGGGAGTATCGGTAGTGATGATAGTCATGCGATCGACGGTATCTGTACTGATCCTCCGCCTCGGAATTGTGTTGATGTCCCAGCAGAGGCATGCATTACTCACCCACACTCAGTGCTGCCGAAGATGTTACAGAGCCCGGTTCCAGCCTCAGTGTCAGAGCTGGAGTTCAGGGACAGCACAGTTACTTACCTGTAACAGGTGATCTCTGGGAACAGCAGGAATTAGTCATCACATATGGGTACGTCGGTACCGATGGAGCCCGCGCGGGAAAGCTCCCCAGCTTTTCAGATTAAAAGCTTTTGGGGCCTCCCACTGCACATGCGCGCTGCCTTCCCGCCTTCCTGACCAGCTCTCGTCAGTTCGAGTTTAAAGCTGAGACAATAGAGAGAGAGGACAGGAAGATAGATAGATAGAGATACAACTCCTAGGGGAGGTGGGTGGGTTGTGATGACTAATTCCTGCTGTTCCCAGAGATCACCTGTTACAGGTAAGTAACTGTGCTATCTCCAGGAACAAGCAGGAATAAGTCATCACATATGGGGACTCCCTAGCTAAGATGCCTGGGAGATCCCCCTCCAAGGGTAAACCATCTTCGCATGAATCTCAGGCATCCATCCAGGGAAGGTGGGCAGGAGTTGTTTAAGTATGGAACAGGTGTTTGAGGACAGCCTGACCAAACAAGGCATCCCGGCGGGAGTCCTTGTCCAAGCAGTAATGGGCTGTGAAGGTATGAACCGAGGCCCAAGTGGCTGCTCGACAGATCTGATCTATGGACACAGAGTGAAGATGAGCCATAGAAGTGGCCATGGCTCTCACATTGTGAGCTGTGACATGGCCCTCCAGAGAAATGTTCTTACTCTGGTAAGCAAAAGAAATACACTGAGCGATCCAATTGGAAAGTGTACGCTTGGTGACTGGAAGTCCCAAATGAGAAGGATCAAAAGCCACGAAAAGTTGGGAAGACTTTCGATGTGGTTGAGTCCTGTTGAGGTAAAAGGCAAGAGCTCTTTTACAATCCAGAGTATGAAGGTTCCTCTCTGCACTGGATGCATGAGGAGCCGGGAAAAAGACAGGTAGATATACCTCTTGATTAAGATGAAAAGGCGAGACCTCTTTGGGCATAAAGTGGGGATTCGTCCTAAGGACCACCTTATCATGATGAAACCTAGTATAAGGTGAATGAGCCACTAAAGCCTGCAGTTCACTGATGCGGCGAGCCGAAGTGACTGCAATAAGGAAAACAACCTTCCAGGAAAGAAATTTGAAGGAGGTAGAGTCCAAAGGCTCAAAAGGTGGCTTCATAAGCTGACCTAGAACTAGGTTCAAATCCCATGCTACCGGAGGAGGTCGGATGGGAGGTTTAGTTAGAGTCAGGCCTCTCATGAAACGTGCAACAAGAGGATGAGAGGAGACAGGTTGTCCATTTATAGGTTTTAAGGTTGCTGCAATAGCACTCAAATGGACCCTTACTGAATTCGTCTTAAGGCCTGCATTTGAAAGATGCAGGAGATAGTCCAAGAGGGAATTCAAAGGAAGTGCTAGAGGGTCAAGACCCTGCTGAGCACACCAAATGGAAAAACGTTTCCATTTGAAAGCATAAGAACGCCTCGTGGAAGGTTTCCTAGAGGCATGAAGGATATCTGTCACAGGTTGAGAAAGAATAAAGTCTTGAAGACTTAGGCCTTCAGTAACCAAGCTCTGAGATGTAGGGATTTGGGGTTTGGGTGCCACAAAGTCCCCTCCTCCTGAGACAGAAGGTCTGGCGCAGCTCCCAGGTCCAGGGAGGATCCCTGGGAGAGATGCAGAAGTAGAGGGAACCACACCTGGCGTGGCCAGCGGGGAGCTATGAGGATCATAGTCCCGTGATCCCTCTGGAGCTTGAACAGAGTCTTGGATATTAGAGGAATGGGTGGAAAGGCATAGAGGAATTCCTGACCCCAATGCAGGAGGAAGGCATCGTGGGCCTGAGCTCCCTGACACTGAGTTCTGGAACAGAACCGGGGAAGTTTGGCATTCCACGGACTTGCAAAGAGGTCTATGTCCGGGGTCCCCCATTCCTGAAAGATTCTGCGTATCTGGTCCATATGTAGGGACCATTCGTGTGGAAGCAGAACTCGACTGAGTCTGTCTGCACGAGAGTTTTGAACTCCTGGAAGATACACTGCAAGAAGGTGAATTTGATGCTCTCTGGCGAAGGCCCATAATCTGAGAGCTTCGTTGCAAAGCGACAGAGAGCCTGTCCCTCCTTGTTTGTTTATATAGAACATGGCTACCTGATTGTCTGTCTGAACTAGGACAGTCAGGTTGACAAGGAGGGTATAGAAGACCTTGAGGGCAAGGTAAATTGCTCGCAGTTCC
The DNA here is from genome assembly GCA_033557465.1 of Ichthyophis bannanicus. Classification (NCBI taxonomy): domain Eukaryota; kingdom Metazoa; phylum Chordata; class Amphibia; order Gymnophiona; family Ichthyophiidae; genus Ichthyophis; species Ichthyophis bannanicus. The sequence goes on along the minus strand of CM066036.1, from coordinate 726,046,992 downwards.
AGGAGGTTGATATGAAGGGTGGCCTCCTGTGGAGACCAAGTGCCCTGAGTGGAGAGGTTCTGAAGATGAGCTCCCCACCCTGTCTGGGAGGCATCTGTTGTGAGGGTTGCTTGGGGCAACAAAGGTTGGAAGGGGGCCCCCAACAACAGATTCTTGGTGGATGTCCACCATTGGAGGGACCAAAATAGACGGCTTGAGGTGAGTATTTGTTCGGAGAGCGCTCCAGATGCTTGAGGCCACTGGGTGGCCAAGGTCCATTGAGCTGCTCTCATATGCAGACGAGCGTAGGGTACCACATGTACCGTGGAGGCCATGTGGCCCAGAAGTCGCAGCATTTCCCGGGCTGTCAAATGACTGCTGGACTGAGCTTGGGAGGCCAAACTCAGCAGGCGTTGGGCCCTGACCTGAGGCAGGTAGGCCCTTGCAGTGATGGTGTCTAACTGGGCCCCTATGAACTCGAGAGACTGAGTAGGGATTAGTTGAGACTTGGGAAGGTTTACTACCAGTCCTAGATACTGCAGAAGACGCCTTGTGCGGTCCAGGGAAATTTGGGCCTGGGACTGAGAGGGAGCTCGGATGAGCCAGTCGTCCAGGTATGGGAATATGAAAATTCCCAGGCCTCTTAGAAAGGCAGCTACGACTGCCATGCATTTGGTGAACACTCTTGGAGCAGAGGCTAGACCGAAGGGGAGTACTCTGTACTGGAAATGTTTTCCCTGAAACAGAAATCGAAGGTATTTTCTGTGGGATGGGTGGATGAGTATGTGTGTATACGCATCCTTTAGGTCTAGAGAACAAAGCCAATCCTGACTCTGAAGGTATGGAAGGAGAATGCCCAGAGAAAGCATTTTGAATTTCTCCTTGAAAAGAAATTTGTTCAATTCTCTCAGATCCAGAATTGGTCTGAAGCCCTCTATCTTCTTTGGTATTAGAAAATAAGGGGAGTAGAATCCCGTCCCTTGTTGAAGAAGAGGGACCTCCTCTATTGCCCCCTGGGCAAGGAGGGAGGAGACTTCCTGACCCAAGAGGGCCAGGAGAGATGGGGGAGAATTGAACTGCCTCACCATAGTATAAGGAGGAAGGTCGGAAAAATGGAGTTTGTAACCCTCTCTGATGATAGAGAGGGTCCATTGCTCTGATGTAATTTGCTCCCATCTGGGAGCAAAGTGAGCTAACCTTCCGGGTATGGTGAGGGGCTCTGGTTGTTCTAGAGCCTGAAAAGTTAAGTTCTCTAGGGGCAAGTCAAAACCCCTGAGGGGGTGGAGCCTGCTGAGGCGTAGCAGACGCCGCAGGCTTTGACCTTGCCTGTTTAGGTTGCTGACGTTTAGCAGCAAAACGAGGCTGAGAGGATTGTTGGCCAGTATTTGTGGAAAATCTGGACTTCTTGTAATAAGGCCTCTTAAAAGACTTCTTCTTGGCAGGAGTGGAGGTAGACTTAGAAAGTCTATCTAAGGTGGCATTTTCTGCGTCCATTTGAGTGGCCTTAATTTGCCACTCCTCACCAAATAAGTTCTCACCTGTATAGGGCAGATTTCGTAAGCCATCTAGGACCCAAGGTTCTAGATCAGAAGCCTGGAGCCAAGCAAGACGTCGGGCTGCTATAGCAATGCCCGAAGCCCTACCAGCACCCTCAAAGGAATCAAAAGCTGCCCTGTTGGAGAACTTTGAAATATCCAAAAGGTGTTTCACCAAGGAAATGAACTGCTCCCTCTTATCCTCAGGGAGAAAGGGGGCAAAATGGCGAACTTTTAGAGCGATTTCACTGAGAAACATGCCCATGTAAAGACTATAGGAATTAATCCTGGCTATAAGCATAGTAGCCTGGAAAATTTTCCTGCCAAAAGAGTCTAGAGTCTTACATTCTCGCCCTGGAGGAGTAGAAGAGTGCCTTTTGGTACTCTTTATCTTCTTCATTGCAGACTTCACCACAATAGAATGGTGAGGCAACTGGGTTTTTTGGAAACCAGGAGAAAGGGGGACACGGTACATGGTGTCCAACCTGCGAGAAGAAGGAGACAATGTTAGAGGAGCCTCCCATAAGTCCATCAAGTGTTCTTGAAGGATTTCATGGATAGGCAGGGTGACTGCCTCTTTAGGAGACTTAGAGTATCCTAAAATATCCAGTTTCTTTGATCTGGGTTCCTTTTCAGAGGATGAAGCAATAGAAAGACCTTTAGCCATTTCTATGATGAAGTCCTGAAAGGACAAATCCTCTGGTGGAGACATTCTCCTGTTAGGAGAAGAAGGCTCCTCAGGAAGATCAAGGGAGAACTCATCAGAATCATCAGAGGAGTTAAAATCCTCTGAAGAAGCAGAGTATCCTCTATGTGCTTCCAAAGCACGATACGCATACCGTTCGGTATCGACATCGGGCGCACCGGGTATGGGATCGGTACCGGGCAAAAGCCCGGATCCGGCATGCGGAACCGATCTGCGTTTGGAAGACGATGGCCTCGGTTCCGGTATGGAAGCCATTACCGGAACCGGACCCGGTACCGCTGGCTGCGGTACCGAGGGCGTAGCAGCATTAATAAAAGCCAGAATGGCCTGCTGCATGACTTGGACAGTATTGCCCATGGACGCCACTGCTGCCTGGATGTCGGTACCGGTATGGGCCGGTACCCCAGAGCAGTACAACAGGTGATCTGTCGAGGCCGCGCCATCGATGTCAACCTGTGACCCCATGATTGCTTTGGAGGCCGGAACCTCCCGCCGGGGTTTTTTGGCCTGGGCAGAATCCTCGAACTCAGAATTGAGAGCCTCTCGATCTTTAGAAAGAGATTTGCTTTTAGAGGATTTGCCCACTGGAGTTTTGGTTACCTGAGACCCATCCGGAGAGGAAGACCTGGATGACTGTGATGCTTCTGAAGGAAACAGCACATGGAACTTGTTGGCCCGGTTCTGCAATCCACGTTTCAACATCTGGGAGCAGGATGGGCAGTCCGGTATGGAATGGTCAGGTCCTAAACATTTAAGACACCATTCATGGGTGTCTGTAAGAGGAATGACAGCACTGCACTTGGTACACTTTTTAAAACCAGGAACTGGCTTCTCCATGAGGAGAATTTGTGTAGGCCTGAAGGCCTAACAAAGTACCAAGCTGTGCTGAAGAAAAGAAAAATATTATTATTTTTTTTTTTAAAGAAAGACCGGCAGTACCGGTTTCAGAATGGGGAAGGCAGGTACGCGGTCTAAAGAAAACAATAAAATTAACAATTTCTTCAGCGGTGACAGGAACACGACCTGCTGGCTCCGCGGAAAAAATGAAACTGACGAGAGCTGGTCAGGAAGGCGGGAAGGCAGCGCGCATGTGCAGTGGGAGGCCGCAAAAGCTTTTAATCTGAAAAGCTGGGGAGCTTTCCCGCGCGGGCTCCGTCGGTACCGACGTACCCATATGTGATGACTTATTCCTGCTTGTTCCTGGAGATCAGGGGCATCAGACATCGGTGCAGACGCTGATGCCAATGTTGATGCATGCAGTTCTCGAGCTATCAGTGTTGGTGGTACCGATATTGCCAAAAGTGCTGCCAGAGTCCTCTCTATGGACAGCATGTGCTGGTCCAAGGTGATTACTGGTGTCTGGTCCAACAGTAGAATGGGGCTTTCTGCCACCATACCAGAACACAGCACTGGGTGCTCTCTTGAGGTCAATGCCTCGGGAGCTTCTCAGATACCCACAGGGGCTTTGGAGGATAAGTCCTCCCACTGGGGATATTTGGCTTGGCATCTGCAGTCCTTCGGAAAATCTCGGTGTTTGGAGCGGGACCTCTCCCTCGATTCCCAGGACCTTTCCATTGATTCTCGCAACTTTTCTCCCCATTCCCTTGACATCTTGGACAGGGCTCTCCGTGTCTTATACGATTCCTTTTTAGAGTCTGTTCATTGTTTAGACTTTATGGATACCAAAGAGGCATGGAAAGACGACAATGTCCTTGAGGATGTCAAAGCCAGGGATTCCTCGACCGAGGGAAAAAGTTTTCCATATTTTCTGACCCGATTCTTAAGACCCCTTTTGGTCATGAGCTTACAGAAGGAATAGAAGTCCACTACATGTTCCGGCCCAAGGCATTTCAAGCACCAGTCATGTCTATCTGTGACCGAGATGATGCTCAAACACTTTCTACACTTTTTAAAACCACTAGTCGGTTTCTCCGTCGTGAGAAGATGGTAGGCTCAAGGCCTGACAGGGCATGAGGCCCATGAGGAAAAAATGAAAAATGAAAGGAAATGAATTAAAACAAGAAAAAGAAAAAATAAACTAAGAAATGATACTGAGATCGGTAGACGTGATACCAGTGAGAACAGAAAAGCAGAAGCGCTTTGAAGATAGATTTTTCTCTGCAGTGACAGGAATTTTGTCCTGCTGGCTCCACGGAAAAAGAAAAACTGAAGAGAATGAGTAGGAAGGCAGTCGTATAGGTGCAGTGGAGTGCTCCCAAAAGCTTTGCTATTGGATGCTGGAGAGCATTCCTGCACGGGCTCCATCAGTGCCGACGTCACTCATATGTGAAGATTACATTCCTGCTTGTTCTTGGAGATAGGAATTGTAGAGCTTAGTAGTTGGACTGGATGGTCTTTATATGCCATGCTGTGTTTCTATAAATTTTGTATAACTGTTTTATTAGATGGCAGGTCTTTTGGACTTTAAAATTAGAAAGTTAAAGAAGAACAGCAACAAAAGGAGGAAAAAAATAATTTGGTCTAACTTCTGATTAATTCTTTGTCAATTAAGAAAATATCCAGTGGCTTCCCAGACAGAGAAATAATTATATGGAGACTGTCGGTCTGCTCACCCTCCAGTTCAAAAGTAAGTCTTCTGGTACAGAAGAACTGTGATGGTGGAAATGGGCAAGAGGTGAGAAGTTAATGTAGTTGATCCTACTGGAACTATGTTTTTCCCCTTGCCAATTTTTTAATATGAATATGCAGGACCAAAACATCTCTGGATCTCTGCTTGATGAAATTATTAAAATTAGTTTGCATATTAGATCAACAGGGAGAAATTGTATTGATCTATGATTATGTGGAACAATCCATTAGTAGACCATTACAAGTTAATTTCTGTACTCAAACAAATATATAAAAACCAGGCTAGCTCTTATCCCACTCATAGAAGAGGGACCCACCTCATTTCAAGTGAATATAATTGTCTTGAACCCTTACTCAGGTACAGTAGTTAGGTGCCTCTAAAAGCAATTTAACACTGGGTAAGTTTGTGACACAGTGGCAGGACCGGAAGCCAGGGAAACTGATACTGACCCGCTGGTTGGTTCAGGTATTGCAGGAAAATGCAAGGTTTTCCCTTCTCAGCACAAGCTGCAGGGAGCTAATCAGCTAACACAGCTCACCTCAGGGGAAGAGAGAAGCAGAGCTGCTGATTGGGCACGCCCTAGTAGGAGGCGGGCTCCCCAGAGCAGGGGCACCTTGTTAAGCAGAGAGAAGGAAGACAGTAGGATGAGTAGGATGATGACAAGAAGGCAAAGGACGTTGGAAAAGCAACAAGGAAAGGAGAGTGACTTTGGAATAAGGCAAGAAGCTCTCTTTGATGCAGGATCCTTTGACCTAGCAAGAGAAACACTGCCCAGCCATAATACAAGGAAAAGGGATTCAGAACCAGGAAGTAGGTACCAGGGATACTCAGTGCCTGAAAGAACCTTCTGGGAGCAACAGAGGTTAGAAGCACTGAGAGACCCAGGATTAAAGCCTAAGTTTCTGGAAGACACAGTTGACTCTTGGAGAGAAAGGCACCGTGGCAAGGCATTCTCAGACAAGCCTCATTTTAAGGTACCTGCTGTATTTAATTCATATGACAAGTTTTATGAGAAGCCAGAAAGAGTGAATGCTGACTTTAAAGCTCAGGACAGTTTCAGGCAGTGTGAGAGCCGTTGGCTACAGCCTGAAGTTTCTTTAAACAATCCCAGCTTTTCTCACCAAACAGCTCAAGCTTTTAGCAAGCAGGCTGACATAAAGAATTCAGCTGAACTGTTCAGAAGAGAATTAAGCCAAGATAATTCAGGAGGTCCTACCTTTGAATCACTCTTTAAAAGCAGATCTCGTGCAGAGGAACTTGTTAACCCAACACTTGCAAACAGAGATAAGTGGGGGAGGGGTAACTCCACTGCAGGCAATGATTGTTTAAACAGAGACGGCATTACTTGCTTTCCAGAAGTAAATAATCACTTACCTAAAGAAGGAGAATTTCCTCAGTCTAGCCCAGCTAGAAGGCAGGCTGAATTTCCTCTCAATGAGTTTAAACAGTTCTTAGATAAAAGAGCTGTTGCTGAACAAAACTCAGTCCAAGCAGGAAATAGTCCTGAGACAGGAATACCATTACCTGCTCCGTTGCCCATGATTGAAATTAATCAGCCAATGGACTGCTCAATTAGGCTGATTGACAAAGCTGACTAAAGCAAAGCTTGTATGGTCATATTTTTACCTTATCCTGAATGGTATGCTGTTCAAATACCTGGATGCAAAGCTTATGAAAAATAAGTAGTGTTTAAGTACCTGGATGAAGAGCTTATGAAGTACTAGGAAAATAAGCTAAAGTATAATCTGGTTACAACACATGAACATTATTGTTTCTCACTTGATTATTTATGAATACAAAGTAAAAGGACACATGATGTAATGTGCACTCCAGTGTGAAGAATAATTTAAGCACAGTATTGCAAAGCCTGGATTTTTCCTTTGTTCCTGTTTTGGTAATCCTCACGCCTGTTCCATTCCACCACGGAGCGGGGTAAATAAAATCCTTATAAAATAAATATTCTTGTTCCCGACTATCATTTGGCCCCCACAACTACAAAAGGCCCATCCCTCCTTAACCCTCAAAGTTAGGGAGTGGGTGCAGGGTAACAAGTGGCGTAGTACTGAGGATTTCGGCGCAGACGCAGAAGGAGCCACAGCAGGAGCTGCAGAGAACCTCTTCTTCAAGTGGACCCCGGCTGAAGAGCTGACGAGCCCAGCAGAGGAGGAGGGACCGCAGAGGGCTGCAGGAGCCATTCCTGACGTGCTTGATACACACCTAAGCCAGGTAAAGGGTACCCACCCCGGGATGTGTGGATACCAAGGCAGAGGGTGTCCCCTAGTGGTAGCTGGGGAGGGAAAAAAAAAGTTTTGTTTCTGGAGGAACCCCAGAGATAAAGAGTGTGTGATACCGCACTTGGGTTCGTGTTTGTTTGTATTTCAGAAATTCCCAAGATGGCGATGGATCCACAGGACATCATTAAGTGGATGGCAAAGCAACTAGAACGCCAGGCCGACCTTGCGTTGGAGGTGCAGCAGAGAGCCAGCGCCTGTTTGAAAGAACAGCAACAACCGCTTCTGACTCTACTAGAAGAATATCTAAAGGAGAGGAAGCAAGCTACTGTTCCAGCGCCGGAAACAGGTTCCATAGTGACTAACATAGTTTCGCCTGTTAATATCCTAACAGGGACTCTGTTTAACTTTGGACCGCTCACTAGTCAAGACGATATTGACGACTACTTGGAAAGTTTTGAGAGGGTGGCACGCCTTAGCTTATGGCCGAGGGAACATTGGGCCTTAAGGCTAGCTGCATCCCTTACGGGGGAAGCAAGGGCAGCTTACCGAGCCATGCCTCCAGAGCTGGCCGGAAGCTACGATGAGTTAAAAAAGGCCATACGGGAGAGACTGGGACTCACTCCGCTCGTATACCACACTCGCTTAAGGAGCGTGAGACTCGGGCCGAGTGAAACTCCCAAGTCCCTATGCCACCGAATACGTGGTTTATTGTATAAATGGTTGACTCCAGAAGGGAGGTCGGTGGAATCTATTCTAGACGAACTAGTGCTAGAGCAATACATGGACGCTCTACCATAGGAGATTCGCACCTTCCTGATCCTGCAAAACTGAAAAACTCCCCAGGAAGCGGTTGCTCTCTCTGAGAGGTATATAGAGGCAGAGTTAACTGCCCAGAGAGGTAGCATCCCTTTCCATGAATACAGCAGTAGCGGATCAGAAAGGCGACGGAGAGTCCAAGAGGATCCAGTAAAAATGTGTATACCTCTTAGAAAAAGTTCTGCATGTAAAATAAGATGCTACCAATGTGGGCAGGTAGGACATGTACAAAAGCAATGCTTGGTAAAAACTGCATTAATAGCAGATACGTATGTGGAAGACAGACCAGGTTTTCTGTTAGCTGTCTGTGTTCAAGGTATTACCACTCAAGCTCTGCTGGACTCGGGAGCCGAGTTAAGCATGATTTCAGAGGACTTCTGGAAAGCAATAGAAGCCAGAGAGGCCCCAGAGGTAATTCACCCTGTAGATGAGGTAAAAATAAGATGTGTTCACGGAGGAACATCTCCCTACCCCGTGTACAACCTACACATAGCAGGCTTAGGTGCCCAGAAAACTATTTCGCTTGCAGTCGTCCCACACCTCCCACACTCAATGATCTTAGGCCAGGATTGGCCCCAATTTCACCAGGGTCTAGTGCAAGGAATAAGGGAGAGAGAAAGTTCCCACGTAGAAGAAGGCCCTGAGGAAGTGCAAGCTCTGGCCACGCAAAAGGTGAATTCGGTGTTCCGACCCTTAGTGCCTCAGGTCAATAAAAATAAAGGGAGAGAAACTCCAAGAAATAGCACTACTGAGAGGCCCAGGTTTGTCTTAAAATATTGTAAAATGACCCCTAGTGCTCAAGCCCCCAAGAAAGCCACGCCTAATGCCGCAGGATTGGACCTCAGCAGTGCTGAAGATGTAATTGTTCCTGCGGGCGGAAAGGCACTAGTGGATACGGCCCTGCAGATAGAGCTGCCTGTGGGGTGTTATGGCCGACTAGCTCCCCGGTCAGGCTTAGCACTAAAACATTTCATAGACATAGGGGCAGGAGTAATAGACCCGGACTACCGGGGTTCCCTAAAAGTGCTTCTCTTCAATTTTGGAAAAACTAACTTCCAGGTGAAAACCGGAGACCGCGTAGCCCAACTAATTTGTGAGCGCGTTGGGATTCCCCCGTTAGAAGAGGTGCCTTCTCTGTCCACGACAATGCGGGGTACGCAAGGCTTCGGATCAACAGGGACTAACAGCCTGCAAGGCTTGGCAGCTTCAGTGGAGAGGGAGGACCTGGAAGAGGAGGACCTCGGACCCCAGCTGACAGACTGCAAGCAGAATCCGGAACCCAGCTTGGACGAGGGGCTTTCATGGGCACAAAAGCAGGAGTTGAGGCAAGTGTTATCCAGGTATAAAGACGTCCTCACTCCGATGCCGGGAGAAACCAGGTTAATAGCCCACGAGATAGTGACAACACCAGGTGAAGTGGTTAGGCAGCGGCCTTACAGACTCCCGGAGGCCAAGAAGAATGAAGTGGTCCGGCAAGTAAGGGAAATGCTCGCCATGGGTGTTATCGAGGAGTCCCGGAGCCCTTGGAATAGCCCGATTGTAATGGTTCCAAAACCAGATGGGTCGATTCGCTTTTGCATTGATTTTAGAAAAGTGAATGCGATATCTCGGTTTGACTCTTATCCTATGCCAAGAATTGAGGAGCTGCTCGACCGCCTAGGGCAAGCCAAGTACCTCACAACCCTTGACATGTCTAAGGGGTATTGGCAGGTCCCCCTTACGAGAGAGGCTAGGCCAAAAACCGCCTTCAGCACTCCTATAGGCCTCTACCAATTCCGGAGGATGCCCTTTGGCCTGCATGGCGCCGCAGCTACGTGCCAACGCCTTATGGATATGGTTCCACGTCCTTATCACGCATATGCTGTCGCTTACATGGACGACGTGGTGATCCACCTCGAGACCTGGACCCAGCATGTCCAAAGGATTGAAGCCGTACTTCTATCAATTCGGAATGCAGGCCTCACATTGAACCCAGCCAAGTGCCTCTTTGGGGGACAAGAGGTGAAGTACCTGGGTCACGTGGTGGGCCGAGGGATGGTAAAACCTCTCCTTAGTAAAATCGCCAGTGTGCAGGCGTTCCCAAAACCTGCTAACAAAAAGCAGTTACGCAGCTTTTTGGGTCTAGTGGGGTACTATCGGAGGTTTATCCCGCATTTTTCAGAGAAAACAGCCCCACTGACAGAGATGTTGAAGAAAAATGCCCCCAATAAGCTAAAATGGAGTACGGAAGCTGAAAGGGTGTTTAACCTTCTGAAGAAACAGCTGTGTGAAGCACCGGTGTTAAAAGGAGTGGACTTCTCCAAGACGTTCATAGTGCAAATGGACGCCTCTGATACGGGTCTCGGAGCGGTCTTATCACAGCGACATAAAGGTGTAGAACACCCGGTCTTGTTCCTGAGTAGGAAGCTGACACCGCCGGAGCGAAATTATTCCACAATCGAACGCGAGTGCTTGGCCATCAAGTGGGCTATCGATGCGCTGCGTTTTTATTTACTGGGGAGAAAATTTACCTTAATTACAGACCACGCACCCCTAAAGTGGTTGAATCAGATGCACAACCATAATTCACGGCTTACACGGTGGTTCATGGCGCTACAAGCCTTCGAGTTCCAGGTAGAACACCGAGCAGGAAAGCTCCACCAGAACGCGGATGCATTGAGTCGTATCGCGTGCTGTCCGGATTCTCCTAAACCAGCCCGTGATATCTTAAGGGGGGGGGATCTGTGACACAGTGGCAGGACCGGAAGCCATGGAAACTGATACTGACCCGCTGGTTGGTTCAGGTATTGCAGGAAAATGCAAGGTTTTCCCTTCTCAGCACAAGCTACAGGGAGCTAATCAGCTAACACAGCTCACCTCAGGGGAAGAGAGAAGCAGAGCTGCTGATTGGGCACGCCCTAGTAGGAGGCGGGCTCCCCAGAGCAGGGGCACCTTGTTAAGCAGAGATAAGGAAGACAGTAGGATGAGTAGGATGATGACAAGAAGGCAAAGGACGTTGGAAAAGCAACAAGGAAAGGAGAGTGACTTTGGAATAAGGCAAGAAGCTCTCTTTGATGCAGGATCCTTTGACCTAGCAAGAGAAACACTGCCCAGCCGTAATACAAGGAAAAGGGATTCAGAACCAGGAAGTAGGTACCAGGGATACTCAGTGCCTGAAAGAACCTTCTGGGAGCAATAGAGGTTAGAAGCACTGAGAGACCCAGGATTAAAGCCTAGGTTTCTGGAAGACACAGTTGACCCTTGGAGAGAAAGGCACCGTGGCAAGGCATTCTCAGACAAGCCTCATTTTAAGGTACCTGCTGTATTTAATTCATATGACAAGTTTTATGAGAAGCCAGAAAGAGTGAATGCTGACTTTAAAGCTCAGGACAGTTTCAGGCAGTGTGAGAGCCGTTGGCTACAGCCTGAAGTTTCTTTAAACAATCCCAGCTTTTCTCACCAAACAGCTCAAGCTTTTAGCAAGCAGGCTGACATAAAGAATTCAGCTGAACTGTTCAGAAGAGAATTAAGCCAAGATAATTCAGGAGGTCCTAACTTTGAATCACTCTTTAAAAGCAGATCTCATGCAGAGGAACTTGTTAACCCAACACTTGCAAACAGAGATAAGTGGGGGAGGGGTAACTCCACTGCAGGCAATGATTGTTTAAACAGAGACGGCATTACTTGCTTTCCAGAAGTAAATAATCACTTACCTAAAGAAGGAGAATTTCCTCAGTCTAGCCCAGCTAGAAGGCAGGCTGAACTTCTTCTCAATGAGTTTAAACAGTTCTTAGATAAAAGAGCTGTTGCTGAACAAAACTCAGTCCAAGCAGGAAATAGTCCTGAGACAGGAATACCATTACCTGCTCCGTTGCCCATGATTGAAATTAATCAGCCAATGGACTGCTCAATTGGGTTGATTGACAAAGCTGACTAAAGCAAAGCTTGAATGGTCATATTTTTACCTTATCCTGAATGGTATGCTGTTCAAATACCTGGATGCAAAGCTTATGAAAAATAAGTAGTGTTTAAGTACCTGGATGAAGAGCTTATGAAGTACTAGGAAAATAAGCTAAAGTATAATCTGGTTACAACACATGAACATTATTGTTTCTCACTTGATTATTTATGAATACAAAGTAAAAGGACACATGATGTAATGTGCACTCCAGTGTGAAGAATAATTTAAGCACAGTATTGCAAAGCCTGGATTTTTCCTTTTTTCCTATTTTGGTAATCCTCACGCCTGTTCCATTCCACCACGGAGCGGGGTAAATAAAATCCTTATAAAATAAATATTCTTCTTCCCGACTATCATTTGGCCCCCACAACTACAAAAGGCCCATCCCTCCTTAACCCTCAAGGTTAGGGAGTGGGTGCAGGGTAACAAGGTGCACATACATTTGTGCCAGTTGTGAATTAACCAGATAGTTACTGTAATCCAAATGTAACTCAAAAGGAATATCAAGAAGGCAGAGTCATCAGGGAGCTCTCAGACGTTTGGGAAAAACAAAAGCTGCCAGTGCAATTTGAAAGAACGACCAAGGGGACACTTTTATTAAAAATGTTCTGCAATTACTAATAGTTAATATATGGATGTCTCCACTAATGTGCATCACAATTAAAGCAGGTGTACCTAACAATACCCAAAGAGATATCATTAGCGGCACCTGCACTGCCACATTGACAGTGAGCATGTGCTAATGATGCCCATGATAACCACAATGTATAGTCACTGCTGATGCTCCATCCCTAATCCACCTTGTCCCTGCTCCATCATGAGATTATTGGTTAATGTGTGTCTTAATGAATCCTTTCTGTCATGCCCACACATCACTAAATAGCTAAAATTGCATTAACCACCTTGCAAGCTTTAGTAAAAGGGGCCCCCAATGTCTGAAAGGTTTCACAAGACTGAAAAATCTAAGTGATTTTAGAAGTGATTTTAGGAGTGGAGGAGTAGCCTAGTGGTTGGGGCAAGGTACTTCAGGTCAGAAGGTTGGGGGTTCAAATCCCACTAGAGGACAGCAACCTTGGGCCAGAAGGACTGGGGTTTCTAGTCCCACAGGTGCTCCTTGTAGTCTTGGGCAAGCCACTTAACCCTCCATAGCCCATGTTCCCTGTAAAATAGTTATTTCCAAGTTATAATACCCTGTTCAATGTAATTTCAGTTTGTTCAATGTAAACCACACTGATGCAGAATAGCACAGTATATAAGAGAATGTAAATAAAATAAAACATCTAACAATATTATCTGGATCTGTGCAAGATGCAAAGCATAAATCCGTACTTAATAAATTCAGAGATGTGATTTGATAACCAATAAGAAGGCAAATCAAATAAGGTAAGGAATTATTACTTTCATTGAACATTTTCCCCGAAGTTTCCAAATTTCACTGCTATGAATTGCATTTTTAAAATAAAACAAAAACCTAAACAATTCTGATTAAATAACAGTTTATCCTATTTTCTGGGAAATTTTGGTCTGGATATTCAAAGCAGCAGCATTTACATGTTTAAGTCTTCTATCCATGTAGGTTCAGTGGCATCATAAATGTAGGGTAATTTTAAGATTGGGTGCCTAGTTTAAGAGAGCAAATAGATGCCTATTTAAGCACAATTTCATAAAGACACAAACACCTATGGGTCTCTTTTACTAACGCTTAGCTCGAGCTGTCTTCTGCACAGCCCATTTTATTCCTATGGATTGTGTGGCAGATAGCTCAAGCTAAATGTTATTTTATAACACAGTAGAATAAGTTGCAGCTTGAAAATAAGCATGAACATTTGTAAAGGCACACAGATTACAGAAGCACACATTAAGGTATTTTGCAACCTACATGCATAATTATAAGTTCTGTCCAGACTACAGTATGCAGCATCATGTCAAAGCTTGTACACCAGAAGGGATTTCATAACAGGCTTTTACATGCATATATGGCCACGGAAGTGCAAGAAAGACTTTATGAAATTCCCCTCATAGTGGCGAAATATCACCGCCATATGTATAGATACTGGTAGTGCCCAATCTCTCTATATCCAGTCTCATCACCTATTTATATAGTGGCACTGAATACATATATTTTCTTTAAATGGTGTGGCTTGCATTTAAAAAAATGTGTGCCATGACCTCTGAACATTGATCCATCTATAAATAGCTTAGAATCAGATCTATGCTCCAATTATTTTTCATTTTGGCATCCTGATTATGAGGTCCTTTTACTAAAGTGCACTAAGCAGTTAACACCTTTCTTCATGTGCAGTAACTGCAGACGCACCCGTGGTAACTTTACCATGGGCATAGGGCAGCATGTGCTGATTAGCATGCTTACTACCAATAACATATTGGGTTGGGTCCTCAGACACAACTAGTCAGTCAGGTTTCAGAATAACCACAATGAATATGCATGGAGAGATTTCCATATGATGGAGGCAATACATGCAGATCTCTCTCATGCATATTCAATGTGGTTATCCTGAAAACCTGACTGGTGAGGTGTCTCCTGAGGACTGGGGGTTGAGAACCACTAGGTTGGTGAATGGGCAGGATAGGGGTAGAGAGTGGGCATGGAGAGCACATTGCAGTTAGCCTATGATATATGCAATGCGCTGTCAAGGGCATAACCAATGCCAGCTCAATAGGTGGCATTAGGTGTATCCACGGTAATTGTGCCATGCGCTATGGTGTGCATCCATGTGTTAACTCTCAGGAATGTGCTGATCACAGCCCCAGCAGTTACAATGGAGGCTTTTCACTTAATGCAACATTAGTTTTAGTGCTAAATGCATGTTAAGTGCAAAAACCTAATGCGCTTAGTAAGAGGACCTCTATATATTGGTCCCCTTTATGTTGAACTCAATTCTATTCTATCTTCGCATGGAAAGTTACTTCTGTAAATTTAAACCAAGATGCTATTTTTTCATGGCCTTGGTGCTCAGTTGATCAGGAGAGCTTCAGGTAGTCAGAAGTGGCAGAACTTTTATTTTATCCGTTGCTTTTCTGACTCTGGGGTTTTTTTTGGAATTGAATTACACTGTAAATCATTCTGTTACAGTAATGAAGGATAGTATAGCAAATGAAGAATAAACATTAATAAAAAGTGATATAGCCTATTAGTTATATGATCTTTCAACCTTATTGACAAATATTTAATCAGACTTTGTATTTAATTTCTGAGAACATATTTCTTTATCTCTTAATAATAGTTGGAGCTCCTTTTACCAATATCACTGTTAAGTAAATTAAACTGAACACTGGAATTCTTTTTCTAATCAAGAACCCCAGGCAGAAAAATGCTGATCAATGTAAAGCATAAACATAAGACCTGAAGATGCTTTTGATTAAGAAGGATTAAAGACAATATGAAAGGTAACCATAATAGAGAAAAAATATTTTCAGAACAAAATATTTCAAAAGGTAAAAAGTAGCGGGAAAAAAAGGCTTAATCTAGCCACAACCACTGCTGGTCTACATGGCTAAAGATGTTTATCTAAAATGGTCTTTTACTAAAGGGCATTAGCTGGCAATGGGTGTTCTGGTGCACACTTAACGCGTGTTGGGATACACATTGCCAGATAGTTTAGGGCCATGGCAGCGCAGGATAATTCCCACGCTAACCTGAGTTGGGGGTCACAAGTGGGCGGGGTAAGGACAGAGAGTGGGCATGGTGTGCTGCATGCAGTTAGCACCAGGTTCAAACTGCGTGCTAACTGCATTAGTGCAGGAGCACCTAATTCCACCTCAATAAGAACATATGAAATGCCATACTGGGTCAGACAGAGGTCCATCAAGCCCAGTATCCTGTTTCCAACCGTGACCAATCCGGGTTACAAGTACCTGGCAGGTTCCCAAAAGACACATAGGTTCCACAATGCTTGTCCCAGGGCAAGCAGTGGATTTCCTGGGTCCTTTTTAATAACAGTTTATGGACCCTTCCTCCAGGAACTTGTCCAAACCTTTTTTAAACCCAGCTACACTAATAGTTTCTACTACATCCTCCAGTAACAAATTCCAGAGTTTGATTACGCATTGAGTGAAAAAATAGTTTCTCTTATTAGTCTTAAATGGGTTAAGTTGTAGCTTCATTATGTGTCCCCTAGTTGTTCTATTTTTTGATGGTGTAAACAACCAAACTATGTTTACCCGTTCCATTCCATTCATTAATTTATAGACCTCTATCATGTCTCCACCTCAGCTGCCTCTTTTCCAAATTTATTTATTTATTTATTTAAACGTGTTTCTATACTGCCTCATCCTGCAATCAAGGCGGACTGAACAGCAAACAATCAATAAGATACAGTGTATAGTGTGCACATGCAGTGAGTAGTGTATGCATGTGAGTGTGTCTGGACGTTGATTCTTGTGGTGCTATTTACAGCGTGCGCTATTTACAATGCTATGGGTATCAGTTCCTTGCTTAATTAGAATTATAGTGACTGTTGACTCTCACCCTCCTTTGGGGTCTGGAAACCTTCACATAAAACCTGGATTATTTTTAGTTTTTCTATACCTCTCAATAGGAAAGAAAAGACCAGACACAATTAACCAATTAATTACCACAGAGCTCTGCACGGAGGAAACACATGGAGTCTAAGCAGACATATCCATAGAGTTTCGTCAAAGATAGCTTCACAGAGCTCCCACTTTTATTGGAAAATATCAGCTGACTCAGTTAATCTTTAATTAACATCTGGTGCTTTCCAAATTACAAAAGTGTACATAAAATTTGCTAACATATGCAACACGTCATATAGAAAGAAGAAGTTACACCTTATAGCTACGTTCACTAAATTCAGTAGGTGTCGCTGTGATTCTACTATTCAACAGAAGCTAATTAGTTACTTATAATATTTGCTGATTTCTACTATTTACGCAAGCTATATTTGCTGATTGACTCAAAGCCCAATTTCTAAAGAGCAGTTCATCCTGCCCCAGCAACCTCTTTAGCCTATCAGATTGCAGGATAAAGAGGATGTACTATTTGCTCTACATTTCTCTATTGATTTTAGAGAAGTTCACCCTGACCCAATACTGCCCACATGAACACTGTTTACTAACCACATAAGCCCTATTTGCTAATCCAATGTCCTAGAGAAAAGAAGAAGTATACTTAAAGAGACAGTTTTATTGCAGCTCAGACCTATAACTCTCTATGGCCTATAGTTAAGTTAGGTTCTATAATCCAGTCTCATGTATAGAGCTGCTGCTCTCTATCCCTATGGATATTATGGATCCTGATCCACTGTCTGTCCCTGAATCCATTAAGTCTAGATCCCCATATTCTGGATGAACCATGGTGACATAGGTCCGTGTATTAGACGCTGATTTATCCAATTCTTCAATTGTATCCAATTTGGTTTTCATGCCTGGCCTAGTTAGCCCTTTCATACAGTGACATGTGGGGGGAATTGAGGTGTCTGTTGCATGGTTTAAGTAATGTCACCATAGTGTTCTATGAAGAGGGTTGTCTTCAGTAGTTTCCTGAACTCCTTAAGGTCTGTTGTTGAACGCAGTTAGTCGGGGAGGGCGTTCCAGATTGTTGGTGCAGCCTTTGAAAAGGCTCGTTTTCGGTGTCCTTGTGTACCCTGTTGATATCTTTAGTTGTGTTGACACGGTTGGATGTGCCTCTTTTTCTCGGTCTTGTGCTATTGTCTGGTTGTATGAGTGGGTGTAGGCTGAAAGCTGATGATTGATGTTTGATTTTGAAAATGTTTATGATTGTCTTGTATCTAATGCGGGCATTGATAGGCAGCCAGTGGAGCTCTTTTAGGGTGGGTGTGATGTGTTCTTGTCTTGTGGTGCCAGCAATTATGCGTGCTGCAGTGTTTTGTGCCAGTTGCAATGGTCTTAGTGTCTGTTTCATTAGACCTAGATAGATTGGGTTGCAGAAGTCTAGGATTGGGGTTATTAGTGCTTGACAAACAGTGCGGAAGTGTTCCTGAGTGAGGAGGGGCTTGAGGCGTCAAATTGAAAATCCCTAATCTTTTAAGCCTTTACTCATAGGGGTATCCTTCCATCTCCTTTACTATTTTGGTGGCTCTTCTCTGTACCCTAATTCTGCTATATCCTTTTAAAGATACGGCGGCCAGAATTGCACACAATATTCAAGGTGCGGTCACATCATGGAACAATACAGAGGTATTATAATATCCTGGTTTATTCTCCATTCCTTTCCTCATGATTCCTAGCATTCTATTTGCTTTCTTGGCCGCCACTGCACACCGGGTGGAGGGTTTTAACATATTATCCACAATGACACCTAAATCTTTTTCCTGGGTGGTGGTTCTCAATCTGTAATCTTGTATCGTGTAACCATAGTTTGGGTTGTTCTTTCCTAGGTGCATAACTTTTCACCTGTCTACATTACATTTCATCTGCCATTTGAATGTCCAGTCTTCCAATTCATCAAGGTCCTCTTACAATTTTTCACAATCCTCTTGCATCTTAATGACTTTGAATAATTTTGTGTCATCTGCAAATATGATCTCCTCACTCATTATTCACATGTCCAGGTCATTTATGAATATGTTAAAAAGCAGCAGGCCCAGCACAGATCTCTGGGGTGCTCCACTATTCACCTTTCTAAATTGAGAAAATTGACCAATTAGCCCTACTCTCTGCTTTCTACCTTTTAACCAGTTTCTGATCCACAATAGGACACTGCTTCCAATCCCATGACTTTTTAATTTGGCCAAGAGTCTCTCATGAGGGACCTTGTCAAATGTTTTCTGAAAATCCAGGTACACTATATCAACCAGCTCACCATGGTTTACCTGTTTATTCACACTTTGAAAAAGATATAATAGATTAGTAAGACAAGACTTTCCTTGTCTAAATCTATGTTGGCTTCCTCCCATTAAACCATGACTTTCTACATGTTCAGCAATTTTATTCTTTATAATGTTGTCTACCATTTTACCTGGGACCGATATCAGGCTCACCAGTCTGTAGTTTCCTGGATCACCCTGGAACCTTTTTTTTAAAATTGGCGTTATATTGGCCATTCTCCAATCTTCAGATACTACAGATGATTTTAATGATTGCATACACTCTCATATGTATACCATCCAGTCCAGGTGATTTACTATTCTTCAGTTTATCAAGTACTTGTAATATGTCTTCCCGGTTTATCAATATTTCTTTCAATTCTTCCAATATATCACCTTTAAAACCATTTCAGGAATGGATATCTTCCCTTAATCTTCTTCAGTAAAGACTAAAGTAAAAAATTCATTCAGTATTAAGGCCATTGAAATGCAGAGAACATGGGGAAAAGACGTAGTACTGTGGATTGTGTTGGAAAGAGGAGATGGCACTATCATCCATACTGGTGTAGTCTGCAACTCAAAAAGAGGAAATGGACAGCGACTTGATCATTGATATTGCAAAGGTAGCTATTGTTGAGAGGGACTTTGAAAGAGTTAATATACAGCTATGAATATTTCTAGCAGTATTACAAAGGAGTGTTTATGAACAAAAGAGAGGCACACAAGGTTATCTTTTGCAAGACAAGGAGCTCTTGTTATAATTAAGCTGGTAAATATGTCTCTGTCTAGTTTTGACTTGTAACATGTAATGTCTGTTCTCTGACCTGTAATATGTAGATAAAGAAAGCTTGACATAGAGCCAAATTTGTACCATGTAGCATTTTCTCTTAATAAAGAGGGTACGATGCCTGGCTCGAGTAGGAATCATAGGAACCTGGACAAGTTTGCACAACTGTGAATTCCTCATGTAAGCTTAAGTTTTACTGTTTCATACATACTCTGTATGTGTGCTTCCTTATTTGCAGTTGAATTTAAAGAACTGAAGTCCAAGGACTGAGGTTAAGTTTTGATATCTGATCAGAAGTAGGCCATGGGAAAAAGAAATAGCTTTCATATTAGGTGACTTTAACCTACCAGATGCAGATTGGGGTATTCCTTCTGCAAATCTGGAAAGAAGTAAAAAGATTGAAGATGCCTTTCAAGAAGCATCATTCAGACAACTGGTGACAGAACCGACCAGGGATAGTTCGATGCTGGATTTAGTACTCACCAATGGAGATAGCATGTCAAATGTCCGGGTGAGAGCCCACTTTAGCAGCAGTGATCATCACATAGTATGGTCTGAGGTAAAAGCCAAGGCAGAGTCCAATCACAGCAAACCAAAAGTCCTAGGATTTCAAAAACACTGACTTCAGTAAAATGGGAAAATACCTGAAGGAGAAGTCGGCAGGGTGGGAGGAGTTAAGGGAAGTAGAATTGCAGTGGGCTAAACTTAAAGAGGCAATAAAAGGGGCAAAGGATATATATGTAAGGAAAGTAAATAAAATATGAGGAAAAGGAAACCTATTTGGTTCACTAAAGAAGTGGCTGAACAAATAAAGGCAAAAAACTCGGCTTTCACAAAATTCAGAACATTACAAAAAGAGGAACACAAAAAAGAATATAGGATAAAGCTAAA
The DNA here is from genome assembly GCA_033557465.1 of Ichthyophis bannanicus. NCBI lineage: Eukaryota > Metazoa > Chordata > Amphibia > Gymnophiona > Ichthyophiidae > Ichthyophis > Ichthyophis bannanicus. The sequence continues at coordinate 726,026,708 of CM066036.1, read as the reverse complement.
AGAGATAAAGAGAAAAAGAAGGATAGCAAAAGAAAAGGCAGAAGAAAAGATGGCTAAAGATGTGAAGTGTAGAGGGCAACATTTTTTTTCAGGTATATTCGGCAGAAGAGGAAGATCAGAGGTGGAATTGACAGACTTAAAAGTGCATGACGGCGGATTTGTGGAAAGTGATATTGAAAAAGCAAAAATGCTAAACAAATACTTCTGTATTCACAAAAGAAAATCCTGGAGAAGGACCATGTAAGATTGACAAACATACAAGGGAAGGGAGTAGAAACCACAGCATTCATAGAAGATGCTGTTTTTGAACAGCTTGCAAAACTGAAAGTGGACAAGGCCATGGGACTGGATGGGAGTCATCCCAGGATGCTGAAGGAGATCAGAGAGGTTCTGGCAGGGCCTTTAAAGGATGTTTTAATAGATCCTAAGAGAATGGAGAAGTTCCACAGTACTGGAGAAGGGCTGATGTGCTACCTCTTCACAAAAGTGGTAATAGCGAAGAGGTGACAAACAATAGGCCAGTAAGCCTTACCAATGTGAAGGGAAAAATAATGGAGGCACTCTTGAAAGAAAGGTGGACTTTCTGGAAAACAATGGCTTGCAGGATCCGAAGCAACATGGTTTTACCAAAGGAAGATCGTGCCAAACAAATTTGATTCAGTTTTCTGACTGGGTGACCAGAGAACTAAATCAAGGAATAGTATTAAAGCCTTTGTTACTATTCCTCAGAGGAGGCTTATCAATAAATTGAGCAAGCTGGGGATAGGTCCTAAGGTGATGAAATGGATCGAAAACTGGTTGACAGACAGACAACAGAAGGTGGTAGTAAACGGAACTCACGCTAGAAGAAAGGAAGCGCATAGTGGTGTGCCTTAGGGATCGTTGCTGGGATCAGTACTGTTTAAAGTATTTGTGAATGATATTGCGGAAAAACTGAATGGAAAATTCTGCCTTTTTGCAGATAACATCAAAATTTGAAACAGAGAGGACAGTTCTGAGGGAGCAGACAACATAAGGAAAGATCGATGTTATGGGAGGCGGTATATTAAATGTGAAATAAACAATAAACAATAAAACATTGGAAGAATGTTCCAAAGCTTGGCAGTTAAGATTTAATGCAAATAAGTGCAGTTGGGATGCAGAAATCCAAAAGAATCGTATGTGACAGGAAGAGAGAAGTTGGTGTGCATGGACCCAGAGAGGGACCTCAGAGAGCTAGTGTGTGAGCATCTCATGATGGTGAAACAAGGAGGAGATATTAATGCCCCTGTACAATTCATTGGTGAGGCCTCAGTTGGAGTATTGTGTTCAGTTTTGGAAACCATATCTCACAAAGGATATAAAAAGACTTGAAAACTGTTCAGAGGAAGGCAACCAAAATGATTTAGATCCTGCACCAGAAGGCATATGAGAAGAGACATGAAGACCAAAATATATACACCCTAGAGGAGAGGAGGGACAAGAAAACCTTTCTCAAAGAAGGGAAAGCTTTAAAACTAGAGGGCATATGATGAAACTGCAAGGCGGTAAACTTAAAAGCAGCATCAGAAACTACTTTTTCACTGAAAGGGTAGTGGATGCTTGGAATGTCCTCCCGACAGAGGTGATGGAGCAAATACAGTGACGAAATTCAAAATGGCATGGGACAGACACAGTGGATCCCTTTATAGCAAGAGGATAAAATCAAAGCAAACAGAAATGCAGTTACAACCACTCTAGCCACCTACTGGGCATACTAGATGGATCATACTGGACTTTATCTGCCGTGATATACTATGTTAATCTCTCCACTATGGCCTTGTCCTCCTTTAATGCCCCTTTAACTCCTCTATTATGCAATGTTTATGTTTATTAAAATTTGATTGACAGCCCTTCACAATAGCAGCAGGGCGGTGTACAAAGTATACCTGCAGTATCAAAAGTCCAACTCCTCCAGCCCTTGAATTGAAGAACCAGTATGCAGCCCTGGAAGTTGAGGAGGTGGAAGCAACTGAGGAAAGGGAAGAACCACAGCTCAAGCATCCCAAAGTTGCATAATCAGGCACCACAAGAAAATGAAGGGTACTGAGGCGTCCATCTGCTCACCAAATTGGATGTCCAGAGAGGTGTGCTGTCTGCCAGATGCCAAAATCCAAGATGTTACAGAGAGTTTGCTGAGACTCATCAAGCCTACTGACTATTATCAGATGTTGCTCATCCATGTTGGCACAAATGATACTTCTAGGAATCCCTCTGAGCATATCAAAAGTGAGTTCAAGGCTCTGGGACAGAGGTTGAAGCAGATAGATGAGTAGGTGGTATTCTCCTCAATTCTCTCTGTTGAGGGTAAAGGCCGAGGCAGAGAAGCTTGCATCCTGGAGATGAATGCATGGCTGCATGGATGGTGTCATCAACAGCATTTTACTTCCTGGACAATGGGCTTGAGAGCAGAGATGGTGTCCATCTGTCCAGGAAGGGTTGAAGTGTCTTCAGCAGCAGACTGGTTAACATATTGAAGAAGGCTTTAAACTAAATTAATTGGGGATGGGTGAAGAGAGCCCCCAGGTAAGTGAAACATTAAATACCTCTGTAGAAATGGGTAATAGGGGCAACATCTGGAAAGCAGTGTGTATAAATGCCTGTTGCATGGGAAACAAATCTTAGATATTGAGGCTTTAATGGAAGAGGTTGACTTGGATTTAGTGGCTATTATGGAGACATGGTTCACGGAAAACCATGACTGGGATGTTATTATATCGGGCTATACTTTATTCAGGAAGGACAGGGTAGGAAGAAGGGGAGGTTAAGTGGCACGTGGAGGCACAGTCTGTACTGTGCATCCTGACCTGTGTGCATCCGGTCAGAACCGGGATCAGAATCGCGTCTAGGCCTGTACGTGCCGGCCGGGACCCAATTCCCATCAACCTGCACGTACAGGCCCCTGCTCTACTAACTCAGTCAGGCTCCTGAATGGAGCTGCAGCGTCATGGTGTCCGGTTGCCATGGCACCACGGCTCCAGTCAGGAGCCGTGATCCCAGCTGCCGACTATTTTTTTTTTCCCCGCAGCCCAATCCCCAATCTGGCCTCAGAGAATCACCTGCACCTCTCAGCATTTCAATCCCGGCCAAGCCTCCTGTCCCCCGACGTCTAGGGGGACTTATTCTACCTCCGAGGTAGAGTAAATCCCTGGTCCAGTCTGCTGGCCCCAGATGTACAGGGCCATCTTCAGAATCGGCCCTGTATGTCCGGGGCCGCAGACAACCCACTGCCAGCCCTAACTCTGCCTCCGCACTGCCCCTTCCCTCTCCATCTAAGCCTCTCTGTACAAACTCCTTGTTCATAAGGGGAGGCTTAATCAGAGACAGCAAGGGGAGCAAACAGCAGGGATGGACGTCCATCTCAGCTATTCATGGGACAGAATAGAACCCTATATTAATTAATTAATTAATTAATTAAATCAGTTTTATATACCACCTTATCCTTCAATAAAAGTGGTCAACAACACAACAAAAGGGTTTACATTGAGAGAACGGAGGACATGGATAATACATTACAGTAAATTACAATACATTACAGTAAATTACATCTCATAACAATCCATTGCAATTATATAACAAAATAATTCATTGCAATCGTATAAAGTGTTAACATAAGTCTAAACATTGTTAGAAAATTAAAATTCAAAGAGTTAGAAAGACATTTTGGTCTATTAGAGTTAAGTTAATTGCCATATGCTTCGATAAATAGGTATGTTTTAAGGGACTTTCTAAAATCTTTGATATCAATTTGAGTTCTTAATTCTTCAGGAATAAAATTCCACAATTGCGGCGCCATAAAGGAGAAGGTGAAATTAGACTTACCTGCTAATTGTTGTTCCTTAAGGAACTCCAGTCTAGTCCCGACCACTGGGGTTTTATGCTGCTCCTCCTCTCGCAGCTTGGAGACTGAACACTTCACTCTTTTGGAGACGCCTATATATATATATATATATATATATATATATAGTCCAGGGTCTGCCTCCTTGCTCCAGTAACCTATTGACAAAGCAGACTCACCAGAGCAATAAGTAAGTAGATATCATGAACATAAACTATATAACTATATACATTATACAAACTAATCAATTCACCCGGTAAAATACCAGGCAACTGGCCCCGAGATTCCTGCTTAGGCTTGCCTCACCCTCTCCCCGGGACCTCCTACCAGATACCATCAATACTGTAAAGCCATTCCTCACCCTCACTTCCCGAACGAACCGCAGCCCTAAAAGCCACTCCTGCAGCCCAGCAATAAATATTACCTTACTTCAGGCTGCCGTTGACACTACAACTGGGAGGGAAAAGGGACTAGACTGGAGTTTCTTAAGGAACAACAATTAGCAGGTAAGTCTAATTTCATCTTCCCTATCGTCCCTCTAGTCTAGTCCTGACCACTGGGGATGTAACAGAGCAGTAACATTTTAACGGGAGGGACCTTCTAGACCAGCCTGAAGTGCCGCAGATCCAAACCTAGCATCCCTTTCTGCTTGGATATCAATCCTATAATGCTTGACAAAAGAATTTAACGACAACCACATCGCCGCCTTACAAATCTCCACTGCTGGCACCAAACTAGACTCCGCCCAGGAAGCCGCTTGTGCCCTTGTCGAATGAGCTCTTAATCCTACTGGCACTGCCTTACCCTTCAATACATATGCTGACGCAATGGCCTCCTTCAACCACCTTGCAATGGAAGCCTTAGACGCTGGTTCACCTTGCCTCGGTCCTCCAAACAAGACAAGCAATCTGTCTGTCCTGCGGAGTAGAGCCGCTCTTTGCAAATATTTGCGCAACGTGCGACCAACGTCCAGGTGATGCAGTTGTCTTTGGGACTTGTCCTTGCTACTCTTCTCAAATACAGGCAACGAGACCACCTGATTCACGTGAAACACCAACACCACCTTCGGCAAGAACGAAGGTACCGTTCTCAAAACCACCTTCTTCTCGTAAGACGACAAAAAAAGCTCCCTACAGGACAAAGCTTGCAACTCCGAAATCCGTCGTGCCGAAGCAATGGCTACCAAAAATACCACCTTAAGCATAAGATCCTTCAGCGTTGCTTTAGCCAACGGCTCAAATGGCTCCCGAAACAACGCTTCCAGCACCAAATTGAGATCCCAGACCGGAACCTGTGTGCAACACGGAGGCCTCAAAAGAGACGCCGTTCGTAAAAATCTCCTAACATCTGGATGTGACCCCAGCACCATTCCTTGTACCTTTCCTCTATAACATGAGAGCGCCGCCAACTGAACTCTAAGAGATGCCGCCACCAGTCCTTTATCAAAACAATCCTGCAAAAAGGGCAGAATCTGCAGAACGAAGGCCCTTAACGCCTTCAGGCGTCTCTCCTTGCACCATGCTTCAAAAATTCGCCAAACGCGAATATACGCCATAGAGGTAGACCTACGTCTGGACCTCAATAAAGTAGAAATTACTTCCGTCGAGTAACCCTTGGTGGTTAACCTTGCCCTCTCAAGAGCCAATCCACCTGAGGCATACTTAATGGCCCCTGCACTAGCAGATCCCTTCTGAACGGGAGCTTCCAAGGACGATCCACCAGAAGACACATGAGGTCGGCATAACACGGCCTCCTCGGCCAATCCGGCGCAATTAAGATCACCTGAACCTTGTGCCACTCTATCCGCTGTAGAACTCGACCTATTAACACCCACAGGGGAATACATAAAGAAGCTGATCCTCCGGCCACTTCTGCATCAGAGCGTCCAGACCGTCTGACATTCTTTCTTTCCTTCTGCTGTAAAATCTCTCTACCTTTGCTGACGCGAACGTCGCCATGAGGTCCATCACCGGCAACCCCCAACGATGTACCAGAAAGTTGAAAACCTCATGATGTAGCACCCACTCTCCGGGATCCACCTTGACCTGGCTCAAAAAAAATTGGCCATCACATTGTCCACGCCGGCCACATGAGCTGCCGATAACGCCTCCAGATGCATCTCGACCCAGCCTAGGAGCTCCTCTGCCTCTTCTTCGAGCACTGCGCTGCTGGTGCCTCCTTGTCGGTTGATGTAGGCCACCGCCGTGGCATTGTCGGACAGAACTCAAATCGCTTTCCCCTGCAGCAGTTGCTGAAAGGACTTCAACACCCGAGTTACCGCCCTTAATTCTAATCTGTTGATCGACCAACTCTTTTCCAGTTCTGTCCATTACCCCTGGGCAAACCACCTTTCGAAGTGTGCTCCCCAGCCGAACAGACTGGCATCTGTCGTCAATGGCCTCCAATCCGGAGCCTCCAGAGGCATGCCCTTCTCCAAATACTCCGAGGTTAGCCACCGCTATAGAGACCGCCATGTTTCTAACAGGCAGATCAGCCGTTGCATCAACAGATCGGACTGATGCAACCATCTTCTGAGCAAAGCCCTCTGCAATGGTCTCATGTGGGCCCTGGCCCACGGTACTACCTCGAGAGTGGCCGCCATTGTTCCCAGCAGTTGCAAATAATGCCATGCCGAGGGGGCTGTTCTTCCCAGGAAGGCCTGGACGAGCTGCCTTAGGCCTTGGGCCTGGGTCTGCAGCAGGAAAACTCTGCCGCATGCTTTATCGAAGCGAGCTCCCAAGTACTCCAACTCCTGCGACGAAGTCAACCTGCTCTTTTCAACATTGGCCACCCACCCCAGGCTCCGCAAGAATAGAAGCACCCTGCAGGTGGCCACTTCACTTTCGCTTCTCGACTTTTCTCGAATCAACCAATCGTCCAGGTAAGAGTGCACCAACACCCCTTCCTTGGCAACGCCGCCACAGCTGCCACCACCACCATAATCTTGGTGAAGGTCCGCAGTGCTGTTGCCAACCCAAACGGCAACATCTGAAACTGGAAATGACCCATGGGAACCACAAATCTGAGGAAGTGCTGATGCTCTAACCGAATTGGAATGTGTAGATACGCCTCCGACAGGTCTAAGGATGTGAGAAATTTGCCTTGTCGCACTGCCACGATGACCAACCTCAGCGTTTCCATGCGAAAGTGCAATACTCTCAGACACTTGTTTACGCCCTTGAGATCCAGGTTCCCTCCTTTTTTGGAACCACAACATATATGGAGTTTTCGACCGGATCCACACTGGTCCGCCGGGACTGGCACCACCGCTTTGAGTGCTAACAACCTGTCCAACATGTCCTGCACGGCCCGGCGTCTTAGGGTCGTCTGGCATTTTATTTTTATTTATTTTTATTTATTTACATTCTCTTATATACCGCGCTATTCTGCATCAGTGCGGTTTACATTGAACAAACTGAAATTACATTGAACAGGGCATTATAACTTGGAGATAACTATTTTACAGGGAACATGGGCTATGGAGGGTTAAGTGGCTTGCCCAAGACCACAAGGAGCACCAGTGGGACTAGAAACCCCAGTCCTTCCGGCCCAAGGTTGCTGTCCTCTAGTGGGATTTGAACCCCCGACCTTCCGGCCTGAAGTACCTTGCCCCAACCACTAGGCCACTCCTCCACTCCATGGCAACTGAACGAAGGCGTCCCTCACTGGCTGTTGAAACTCAAAAGCATATCCCTTCCGAATGATCCCCAACACCCACTGATCTGACAAAATCTGGGCCCAGGCAGGATAGAAATCCCTTAGTCGACTCCCCACGGGTACCACACCTGCCTGGACCCCCCTCACTTCACTGCAACTTCTTGAAGTTCGAGGATGAGAAGGGTCAAAAATCTCTACCCGCCCCTCTGAATCCTCGAAACCCCTGAGCTCTGTACTGAAAATGTCCTCTCTGAGATGGACCAAACCTTGACGGATGAAAACGCTGAAACTCTCGCTGCTGACTTTTGGAAGGCGGTTGTTGTCGGCCCTGCTTCTGCTTGTCCTCCAGCAACCTGTCACCCTTAGACTCTCCTAGGTCCTTTACCAATTTCTCCAAATCCTCCCCAAAAAGGAGCTTACCTCGAAAAGGGAGCTTACTCAGCCATGCCTTAGAGGCCCCATCTGCTGCCCAACTACACAGCCACACATACCTACGTGCCGACACTACCGATGCCATACTCTTAGAAAGACCTCTGATAAGATCATATAGCAGATCCGCCAAATAAGCCGCTCCTGATTCCATCCGGGACGCTTCCTCGACAGCCTCGTCCCCCTGCAGCCCCTTCTTTCTCTGGGACCATCGAAGACAAGCCCTTGCCACCCATGTTCCACAAATGGAAGCCTGCAGGGAAAGAGCATTAACCTTGAAGACCTGCTTCAACAGCGTGTCTAACTTTCTATCCTGAGAGAACACAACGAGCAGAAGCAATGGATGACCCAGTGGCTCAAAAATAGTTTAAAATGCTTTATTGAAGGTCCCCGACGCGTTTCGGCTTGCGCCGTTTAAAATGAAGATTCACTGAGGTCTTTAGGTTGGGTTATACTGTGCCATGAAATGGGCACCAAAGTGCCGAGACACTGTGCTCTTTGGTAAAGTATGTTGTAGTGCTGTTTAACTGCACGATCGGATCAATCTAGTATTGAGAAAACACGACTCTGTGTTATCAAAAAACCAGCAGGACTGTGCAAGGTGCGTACTTCCTTCCACCGGTATTATCGTCTTCTTGGTAACCTCAGAAACTGCTGCATCTACTTTAGGGGACTTAAACAGATCCTTGTCCTGTTCCTGCAATGGATACAGGCAAGCCATCACCCAGGAGCCCTTCAGCCCTGCTTACGGCATGTCCCATTCTTTCTGAATCATTTCCCTAAACACTCTGTGTATTGGGAAATCCTTCTGGGACTTCCTAACTGCCTGCAAAAGCGGACCTTCCAAGGTGGAGTCCTCCGCTTGCCCTGCTGTCGGCATGTTCAATGCCTTCAGCGTCTCCGAGATAAGTTCTGACAGCTCCTCTCGCCTAAAAACGCTAACCACTCTCGCCTGGTCTTCCTGTTCTGCTATCTCACCTTCTTCCAGGTCCTGCTCCATCTCTGAATCCTCCAAATTCTCTGATTGATCCTCTGAGACTGCACTCTCTGCCCTGTCTCTAACTACCCTAGCCTTTTTAAGTGGGGTGCTACCCGCTCACATGTATATAGGGGTCCCAGGGCATTTCAACCCCAGCTCACCCTGTGCTGCAGGTCTCGCTGCCCCTCCGCTAGTCCTTCCCAGGGCCTGCTGGAGCAGCGTCATGAAATCCTGTGAAAATATAGCCGCCAATCCTCCCTGGAAAAGGGGTTGTGACACAGGGACATCCGGAGCCGAAGACGGACCCCTGCTGGAGCGAGGGGTTCCAGAGAGACAGAAGACTCCATCTTTTGAACCACCACTGATTAGTCCTCTGCCCCCTCCCCTGCTGCTGCCTCTTGTGCACAAGACCTGCACACCCCCTCCTCCGAGACTGATCCTCTTCTGGCCCCACATAGGTAACACTGAGGTCTAGAAGGCATGCTGGCCTAGAGCTACTCTCTAGGTTTAAATCTCCGTCTTTTTTTTTTTCTCAAAGGAAAGGGGTCCGGAGTGCCCCGAGGCTCTGTCCCACAAAACCAGCTGAAATGAGCAGCAAGTTAAGGAAATCGCCACTCCGATCGCAGCCACCTGGTTTCGCACAGTTTCCCACGCGACCGCCACACGGCCGAGGCCTACCGAGTCTCAAGATGCCTGCCCGCTATCTCACCGACGCACTCGCTAACTCCCCGCGGCTCCCCCAAGCGACCCTGACTAGAAGCCTCACCTCAAGAAGAGCCGCTCCAAACCCAGGCGCTCAGCCCCTCTTCGCCAGGTGCCGCGCCGGATAGCAAGCCACTGCCAGTGCTGTCTCTCTCTCTGTCACCGCCATGGCTGCCAAAGACCTCCAGCAGGTTCGGGAGCCGGAGACCCCAACACGCAGTCCCTCACTCAACTCTGGAAGTACCCACTGGCTACCAGGAAGGGGAGAGAGGGGGGCAAGCTTTGCAGCATTTAGCAATGCAATGGCGGGAATCTCAGCTCCGTTGACTCAGAGCCTTAAAGGGGCCTTACCTCCTTTTAAGTTACTTTTTTTTATTCAATAACTAAACTACCTTCCTACTCTACTGCCTTAACTATTCCTCTCGTGAGCTGCTTGGAGACTGAACTAACTGGAGCAAGGAGGCGGACCCTGGACTATATATATATATGGGCGTCTCCAAAAGAGTGTTCAGTCTCCAAGCTGCGAGAGGAGGAGCATAATACCCCAGTGGTCGGGACTAGACTGGAGGGACAATAAGGAAAGCCATTTTAGATGTCATTTGTTTGGATCTATTGAAATTCAAGTGAGAATTGAGTCTGTTGGTAGCCTGTGAGCGTCTGGGTCTTGAGCTTATGTCTTTAGAAATAATAGTTGTTAGAATATTCACTGATGATTCGTGCAAAATTTTGAAAATGTTCATAAGATTCTTGTATTTTGACCTTATAGTGATTGGAAGCCAATGCAGTTCTTGAAGCAAGGGAGTTATATGTTCATATTTTGTAGAATTCATTATAGTTCGTGCGGTGGTGTTTTGTGCCAGTTGGAGGGGATGGGTGGTATGTTTTGGAAGACCTTGATAAAGGATGTTTCCAAAGTCAAGTAGTGGTGTTGTAACTGATTGATATACCGTCTGGAAATTATTTAGTTGTAAAATTGGTTTGAGCTTTCTAATGATTTTTAAACGGTGGTATACTTTAGCTGTAATTTTATTTATGTGGGATTTTAAGTTAATATGTTTATCAAGGGTTATACCAAGGTATTTTACTTCCTTGCTGATTTTTATGGATTTGTTTAGTATATTAATTTCTTTAGGTGCTTTTATGTTTTGATTATTAGAAATGAATAATGCTTCTGTTTTATCTGGGTTTATTTTAAAATTGTTAGTTGTAAGCCAATTGTTCATATCAATCAGTTATCAATTATTTCTGTGTCAAATGAATTTTGGTCGATTGTGGTGTATATCATAATGTCGTCAGCGTATAGATGGTAATTTATTCCATATTGTTGAATAATTTTACATATATTGTGATGATGTGAAGGCTGCAGAGCCCTTTAAAAGTAGAAAAAACTCTGAGATTTGTTCCCACAAGCGGGGGATGGGATCACAGAAGCACATTTCCCACAGAGAGAATGAAACTAAGGCACATAGAAGCAGGGTTAGCTTGAAGCCACACCCAACCTCTAGGACAGCTGCAAGCAGAGAGAGGGTGGGGTCAGAGAAGCAAACAGTTCACAGAACATATAAGCTGCGTCACACAGGAAGTGAGGGGAGAGATGAACAGGAGCTGGAGAATCAGCTGAGAGTTGATTCCAGAGCTTCACACACACGAGGACTAGGCACAGGACGGTGCAAAGGAAATTGCAATGCTAAAGGGAAACTAGCAAAACCCCGAGGACAAAGTTTCTTTGAAGAATCAGCTGAGTGGGAGGAGGAATCAGGTACTGATCAAACGGTATGTGCTTTTACACCAGAAAGACTGCAAAGAAGGTCTGTTCAAAGGCAGGACCGGTTGCAGGCTAGGAGCCAGAGGAAAGGCCAGTAAACCAGGGAAGGAAGCAGGATTTAAAAGCTGTTAATTCTGTTAAGCCCAGAAGGACTGACCACTACTTACAAGGCAAGTGCAAAGGGTGTGGGCATAGAAAGAACCGGCAGAGAAGCCTGGATTTTACCTCTGAATCAGAATATAGCAGTTCTAGTCTTGAACCTCCACACAGATATTATAGAAAGCCTGTTAGGAGGAGAGTTACTGCTAGTCAAGAAGCTTTTGCATTTCCTGATGAGAAACTATTAAGGGGGAGAAAAGCAAAAGGTTCAAACCCAGTTACAGAGGGGAACCGTGAGCTAAAGTGGAGAAACCTTTGTAAGCTTCTGAAGAACATACAACAGGTTAAACCAGAGATTACCCCAAGTTCAGAGCCATACAATTCCCCAACAGAAATGGACGTGGACTGTCTCTCTGATAAATCAATGTCCTCTGCTGAATCGATGGATTGCAGTTTGTGTGTGTCTAATGTATAAAGCTTTTCCTTTATGCTGTATGAAACAAGTAAGAAGACGTCAGGAGTTCAGACATCATTGTATGCTGGGAAAGCAGACAAGTGGATAAGAGAAACCTCATGGGAAAGCCTAGCTAGTTTTATTGCTGCTGTAACGTCAGCTGAGAAAGCTAGTGGTAAAAGCTAAGAGGTAGCACTCTGAGTGATGTTTTAAACTTGAAGTCAGCAAGGAAAGTAAAGTTTTCATATTGCCAAAGTTTGTGAGTAATGCACAAAGATGTTTCTACTGCGTTTGTAAATACTAGAAAATACTGCTATCAAGGTTGAGAAGTTTATGGAAGAAATTCACCTTGCACATTTTGGAGAAGAATCCTATACCTTTAGTTGAGTGTGTTTTCCCTTTCTGGAATTTTGCCACGAATGATTTCCTTACAGAAAATAAAAATAAAAGCAATTTATGTTATAAATTGTCCTGTGCTCCTTCTATTCGGACTGCTAACAAAAGCAAACCACAACTACAATTAAGGAGGTGATCCACCGTCTCTCATTAGGCAAGTGTCTATACTAAATAGCACTATAAGTGATCAAACATAGACAATCTGCCGTGCCACCCCTAGGGGCAGTGCGGTGAGAGCGGTGGAAGGCGTCACAGGTGGCGTAGTGTGTTGGATTTTTCGTTTGGAGTCACGTGACAACGGAGAGGTCATCTACAAACACAGGAAAGAGAATCCTAGAGCAGCTGTATCAACTTCCAAGGTCTGCGGAGCGGAAGGAAAGCCGGAGTGACCACGGGAACCCGAGTCCAGGGCAACGGAGTTGATGAAGTGAGACTCTGCACCAGTATAAGGTAACCCGTAGGCTGGAGGGTTGGACCGGATAAGCACTGGTGTAAGAGGGTGGCTGTTGGGATAATCACCAAGACAAGGGTGAAGTGGAAGGTTCCGCACTTGGTGCTTTGTTTCTGTTTTTTTTACAGGAAAGAAGATGGAGTCTCGAGACATCTTGGATTGGGCGGCTGGTCAGATAGCCCAACATCAAGAGTTGTCCACGAGGAGCCTGGAACAGGCGAAGGCGCTGTTCCAATCACAACAAGCACCGGTTATACAAGCAATGTCCAGTTGGCTTGAGGCCCAAGGAAAAAAGGACGATGCTGCCAGGACTATGCCAGGTGCAAGGGCAGATTGTCGGGACTGGGACTGGTCAGGGACTGGGATTTTTGCAGGAGGTCGTCTAACAAAGGATGACGATGTAGACGACTACATTGAGTCTTTTGAGCGTATAGCTATTCTAGCAAAATGGCCTAAAGAACAGTGGGCGCTAAGATTTGCTGCCTCGCTTACAGGTGAAGCCTTAGCAGCTTACCGTGCCATGCCTGCTAGTTTAGTTACAAGCTATGAAGATGTAAAACAAGCGGTAAAGGATCGTTTGGGTCTAAATCCAGCGGTCTACCGTAGGCAGCTACGGTCATGTAAATTGAGGTCAGAGGAAACACCTCAGGCATTATATTACCGCGTAAAGAATTTGGCTTATAAATGGTTGATGCCTGAAGGTAAAGATATAGAGGCTATCTTAGACACAATAATTCTTGAACAGTTCATGGAAGCAGTACCGAGCAGCGTGCATACCTTTCTAGTACTCCAAAGCTGTAAGAACACGCAAGAAGCAATTGCTTTAACAGACCGCTTTCTGGAGGCCAATAAGTTGAGCCGGGAGAAAGAAGGCATCTTTAAAAACAAAATGGAGTTACTAGAAAGGAAAGCTAAGCTGGATGAATTTGCAGATAGTAATGTGAAACTGTATAAGAGAAATGTGTTAAGAAAGTGTTTTTCGTGTGGAGAAGTGGGGCACGTGAAAAGGGAATGCAAGGCCAGGAAGGCTTTAATCACTACCCAGCACCGAGATACAGGGGAGGGATTCCTACTGAGGGTGGAGGTAGAAGGGATACCAACTGAGGCACTCTTAGATTCAGGGGCGAATCAGTCTATGATCTCCCGGAAGCTCTGGCAACAGATAGAGGCAAAAGAAAAACCCTCGCTGCCAAGCTCTGGGGATCATATTCGGATCCGGTGCGTCCCTGGCGCAGCTTCTACCTACCCTATACACCCGGTGGTTATAGAGGGAGTGGGTCTCAATAAACAAATGCAAGTGGCCATTGTACCAAGGCTTCCACACGAAGTAGTCTTAGGCCGAGATTGGCCACAATTTCGGAAAGGTCTGGCTAAGGAGTTGCAGGTGGAAAACTACCCATCCGCTACCTTTCCGCAAATTGATTTAGCTGAGGAGAAGACCTTGCCCAAGGTAGGCAAGGTAGCTGACCCCATGCTAGCTAAGAATAGGGCTGTTATGAATACCACAGTCAGGGAGAAGACCTTACCCGAGGTAGGCAAGGTAGTTGACCCCGGACTAGCCGAAAGAATGGGTATGATAACTACCCGTACAGGGGATAAGCCCTTAGGAGAAGAAATTGGTTCACAAGTAGACCCAGTGCCAGGAACATCCTTCCAGGAAGACCTGCTTAATCAGGCCAAAGACACTCCTAGGAAAGGGAAACCTGAAAGGAGAAGGGAGAGGAGGACCCGGGCACAAAATAGGGTTAAAATAATGACAGGACAGGAATTACCCTGGGTTCCTGCCGAATTAAAGGAAAAATTTCCTTCATTCCCTGCAGAACAGAGGGCCGATCCTACTCTCCGTCGAGCGTATGAGTACGCTACGAAGGGATCGGAGACCCTACCAAGATTTCTATTAGAGGACAATATCTTGTACAGGGAAAGTACAGATACCCGCCTAGGGGGCACAAAGAAACAATTAGTGATACCTCAAGCTTTTAGGGGTGTAGTGTTGAGACTAGCACACGATCACCCATTGGGAGGACATAAAGGGGCACAGGGCACTTTGGAGCAAGTGTTGGCTAGGTTCTATTGGCCCGGGGTCTTTGGGGAGACAGCGAGATTCTGCGCGTCATGCCCGGCCTGTCAGAGGGTCACGACGGCTTATCCACCGGAGGCTCCCTTAATTCCGATGCCAGTCATAGCCAGACCAGTACATAGACTAGCGGTAGATATAGTCGGGCCGTTGGTAAAAAACGCCCAGAGGCTACCAGTACATACTGGTCGTCATTGATCATGCCACTAGGTTCCCTTGGGCCGCCCCCTTACGGAATACGTCCGCTCGCCTCATAGCGTTGGAATTGGTGAAAATTTTTTGTGAGGTTGGGTTCCCACGGGAGGTATTATCTGACAGAGGGAGTAACTTTATGTCCCGATATCTTGCACAGTTATGGGAGGCCTTTGGAATCCAGCATATCCGTACTGCAGCATACCATCCACAGACTAACGGCCTGACGGAAAGGTTTAATCAGACCTTGAAAAATATGCTGCGGAGGTCCCTTGAGGGTAACATGGCCGAATGGGACACCATGTTGCCATTAGTGTTATATGCTTGTAGGGAGAGGAAGCAAGCATCCACAGGCGCTTCTCCCTACGAACTTATGTATGGGCGGACGCCGAGAGGAGTGCTGGACATACTGGGGGAGCAATGGATAGCACCCATAGAGGGCGGGCAGGAGGTGCCCCAATTTTTGATAGACTTAAAAGGCCGCTTACGCCGTATGGCGGAAGTGGTAGAAGGAAATTTACAGACGAGCAAGGCTCGTCAGAAGGCTTATCACGACAGGCGAGCCCGACCGCGGGTCCTACAAGTGGGGGATAAGGTACTAGTTATGGTGGCCGCTGCCGCCTCCAAATTTGAAAATACCTGGAAGGGGCCCTATAAGGTATTAAAACAGGTGGGTCCGGTGACGTATTCCTTAGAGACAGGGAAGGGCAGGCGACAGGTGTACCACATCAACGTATTGCGCCCATGGCAGGAGCGGGTCGATAAAGTAGCTGCAAGACCAGACAATAACCCAAGAGTATTAGTTGGGATTTCCAGCTATGCGCGCGTGGGTGCGCCAGCTGGCAATTGCTTAAGGTGGGGGATATGTGATGATGTGAAGGCTGCAGAGCCCTTTAAAAGTAGAAAAAACTCTGAGATTTGTTCCCACAAGCGGGGGATGGGATCACAGAAGCACATTTCCCACAGAGAGAATGAAACTAAGGCACATAGAAGCAGGGTTAGCTTGAAGCCACACCCAACCTCTAGGACAGCTGCAAGCAGAGAGAGGGTGGGGTCAGAGAAGCAAACAGTTCACAGAACATATAAGCTGCGTCACACAGGAAGTGAGGGGAGAGATGAACAGGAGCTGGAGAATCAGCTGAGAGTTGATTCCAGAGCTTCACACACACGAGGACTAGGCACAGGACGGTGCAAAGGAAATTGCAATGCTAAAGGGAAACTAGCAAAACCCCGAGGACAAAGTTTCTTTGAAGAATCAGCTGAGTGGGAGGAGGAATCAGGTACTGATCAAACGGTATGTGCTTTTACACCAGAAAGACTGCAAAGAAGGTCTGTTCAAAGGCAGGACCGGTTGCAGGCTAGGAGCCAGAGGAAAGGCCAGTAAACCAGGGAAGGAAGCAGGATTTAAAAGCTGTTAATTCTGTTAAGCCCAGAAGGACTGACCACTACTTACAAGGCAAGTGCAAAGGGTGTGGGCATAGAAAGAACCGGCAGAGAAGCCTGGATTTTACCTCTGAATCAGAATATAGCAGTTCTAGTCTTGAACCTCCACACAGATATTATAGAAAGCCTGTTAGGAGGAGAGTTACTGCTAGTCAAGAAGCTTTTGCATTTCCTGATGAGAAACTATTAAGGGGGAGAAAAGCAAAAGGTTCAAACCCAGTTACAGAGGGGAACCGTGAGCTAAAGTGGAGAAACCTTTGTAAGCTTCTGAAGAACATACAACAGGTTAAACCAGAGATTACCCCAAGTTCAGAGCCATACAATTCCCCAACAGAAATGGACGTGGACTGTCTCTCTGATAAATCAATGTCCTCTGCTGAATCGATGGATTGCAGTTTGTGTGTGTCTAATGTATAAAGCTTTTCCTTTATGCTGTATGAAACAAGTAAGAAGACGTCAGGAGTTCAGACATCATTGTATGCTGGGAAAGCAGACAAGTGGATAAGAGAAACCTCATGGGAAAGCCTAGCTAGTTTTATTGCTGCTGTAACGTCAGCTGAGAAAGCTAGTGGTAAAAGCTAAGAGGTAGCACTCTGAGTGATGTTTTAAACTTGAAGTCAGCAAGGAAAGTAAAGTTTTCATATTGCCAAAGTTTGTGAGTAATGCACAAAGATGTTTCTACTGCGTTTGTAAATACTAGAAAATACTGCTATCAAGGTTGAGAAGTTTATGGAAGAAATTCACCTTGCACATTTTGGAGAAGAATCCTATACCTTTAGTTGAGTGTGTTTTCCCTTTCTGGAATTTTGCCACGAATGATTTCCTTACAGAAAATAAAAATAAAAGCAATTTATGTTATAAATTGTCCTGTGCTCCTTCTATTCGGACTGCTAACAAAAGCAAACCACAACTACAATTAAGGAGGTGATCCACCGTCTCTCATTAGGCAAGTGTCTATACTAAATAGCACTATAAGTGATCAAACAGAGACAATCTGCCGTGCCACCCCTAGGGGCAGTGCGGTGAGAGCGGTGGAAGGCGTCACAATATGTTATATATAGATGTTAAAAAGGATTGATAAGCTGATCCTTGTGGTATACCTTGTGTAATTGGGATCTGAGATGATTTTTTGTCTCCGTATTTTACTGTTTGTGTACGATTGTTCAGGTAGGATGTGCACCATTTAAGTGTGTTATTGCACAAGCCAATATCTTCCAGACGTTGAAGCATTAAAGGATGAGAGACTGTGTCAAATGCTGCTGAAATGTCAATAAATATTAGAAGAAAAACACTATTTTTCTTGTCCAGGCCCGTTAAGAGGTTATTAAATATAGAAATAAGAAGAGTTTCCACATTATAAAATGGTTTGAAACCATGTTGGTGTAAATCCAGTGGAGCATATGAATCTATGTGATCTTGTAATTGTCTCTGTACTACTTTCTCTATAATCTTCGAAATGAAAGGTAAACTGGAAATCAGACGGTATGACTTAGGTTCAGAGGTGCTTAATGATTTCCCTTTATGGTTTGGGTCGAATTGAGGCTTTTTTGAGGACAGGAGGTAAATAACCTTGCTTTAATGAATTTTCTACAAATTTGATTAAATGACAACTCAATTGATTCTTAGTATTTTTAATCCACACTACTGGGCATGGGTCAGTTGGGGAGGTTGTTGTGTTGATTGTATTTATTATATTTTCAATTTTGTTTTTTGTTGGCATAGAAAAATCAGTCCAAAAATGCCTGGAATCAGTGAGAGAGTTTTAATCATTAATTTATTAGGCTGTGAAGATATTATAAAGTTTAATTGATTTTAGTTTTTACTTATTAAGTAATTTGCATATTCTTGAGTATCTATCTGGTGATTATGACAAGGAGAGTTCATTTTGGTAAGTTGTTTCACAATATTAAATAACTCCCTTGGTTTATTAGCTGATTTTAAAATTAAGTTTGTATGGTATTGTTTGCGATCATTTATCAAATTGTTATATTCAATTTGTTTCACCTTATATAAAAACTCTATATGTTGAGATTTATTTTGTCTCCATTTATGTTCCAATTTTCTTAGCGTACGTTTTGCCTCTCTAATATCGTTCAAATACCATGGTGTGCTATTTCTTCTACATATTTGTGCCTTGTCTTTATTAGGATTTAATGAGGCATCAGAAATGACCTTATTCCAGTTTTCTATGGCAGCATCTAAATTATTACAATCTTGGTGCAAATGAGGAATGACATCTGCTATGAAATTCTCTGTATGAAAGGCTCTACATTTTCTTGTTTTACAATTGGTTTCCAATTGGTGAGAGAGTTTTCAAATGTAAAGTGATAGATATCATGTAATGATCTGACCATGGTACAGGAGATATTTTTGGAATTGAGATTTGGTTTAGAGTTGAAAGTTGCTTTGGATGGAAAATCATATCTGGGATAGAACCATGTTGATGTGTTGGTTGAGTAATTGCCTGTTTATAATCTAAAGATTCTGAAGCTTTTAAGAAAGCTCCGGATTCTTAAGGAGGTAAGGAACTTAAAGTCACCCAAAGCAATTAGTGGTTTACGGGGCGAGCTGTATGAACAAATTAATTCAAGAATTGTTGACAGTTGATCTTTTGTAGCATTGGGTGGTCTATAATTAAGACAGATACTGAGGTGGTGATTTGATATCACAATTGAATTTGTATCAGATAAATTATTAATTATAATGGTTCTGAATTTGAAAATTTTACGTGTAAGGATTAGAATTCCACTACCTCTTTTGTGTTCTCTATGACAACTAAACGCTTCAAAATCATTAGGAGAAATTTGGTTAATAATGACCTGGTCTGTATCTTTTAACCAAGTTTCCGTTATGCATATAATATCAATTTTTTGGTCTATGATGTAATCATATATAGTATTTAGTTTGTTTCTTACGGATCTTGCATTGATTAGTACACAATAAATAATAAATAAATAAATAAATATTATTAAAGCTATAGAATTACAGGGATTAAAAGGAAGAGAGGAGGCACTGTGGGTTAAACTAGAAAAAAGGAAAGGGAAATCCATTTGCATTGGAGTTTATATAACTCCAATGCAAATGGATCTCCCTCTCACAGGATGTAGAAGTGGACAAAGATTTAATAGAAGACATATACAGTATTGCCATGAAAGGAGAAGTGTTACTGATAGTGATTTCAATATGCCAGATGTGGATTGGCACATCCCTGATGCAGTGTCATCTAGAAGTCAGAAGATCCTGGATTCTCTACAGGGAGAACTACTTAGGCAACTGCTAACAGAACCCACACGTGATGGGGCCATACTGGACTTAATGCTTACCAATGGGGAAAGTGTTTCTAATATTACAGTGGGAGATCATCTCGCATCCAGTGATCCCCAGATGGTGTGGTTCAGTATTAGGACTAGGGCTGATCAAATCCATTCAAAAACGAGGGTCTTAGATTTACCTCAAAGAGATGGGAACAGCTGGGGTATGTAGAAAAAACAGTGGACAAAAATGAAAGTGGATATTTTAAGGGCAGCAAACCTTTTTGTTAGAAAGGTAAATAAAAGTAAAAGCAAAAGGAGGCAGCTATCGTTCTGAAAAGAAGTAGCTGAAAAGGTGAAGAAAAAGAGGAACGCCTTCATGAAATACAAGAGATTACAGAGAAAGGAAGACAGGCATCTATATTCTGAAAAATTTAGAGAAACTAGCAAAATAGTCAGGAAAGCAAAGATACAAAAAGAAGAATTAGCCAATGCAATAAAATGCGTGCGGGCATACGACATTTTTTCAGATAAGTTAGTGAGAGGAGAAAGGACAAAGATGGTATTGTCAGACTCGAGGATACAGAGGAGGAGTATACAGAAACTGATGAGGATAAAGCAGAATTGCTTAACAAACAGTTCTGTTCTGTGTTCACAGATAAAGGGCCAGGAACAGGACATCAGAAACCACCCACAAATAGGAACAGAAGTGACAGGGATCTCAAACGACTTTCAGAAGACTGTGTTCATGAGGAACTAGCTAAATTAAAAGTAGTCAAAGCCATGGGTCCGAATGGGATATATCCAAGAATACTGAGGGAACTTGGGGACATTCTAGCAGCTCACTGTCTGAACTTTTCAATGCCTCTTTGGCATTATGAGTGGTGACAGAGGACTGGAGAAAGGCACGTGTGGGCCCTTTACACAAAAGCGGATGTAAGCATGACATTGAGAACTACAGGTCAGTTAGTCTAATCTCTGTCGTTAGTAAATTATTGGAAAGGCTACTAAAAGACAGAATAGTGAGGTTTCTGGAGTCCAATGGATTGCAGGATCTGAGGCAGCATGGATTCACCAGAGGCCAGGGCCGGATTTACGTATACGCCATGTACGCCATGGCGTAGGGCCCACAGCCGGCAGGGGCCCACAAAAAAAGAACCAGTTTTTTTTTTTTAAACTCAATTTAAAAAAAAAACCTGGTGGCTGCCGCCGCGGGGCCCCCTCTGCTGCCGCGGGGGCCCCGTCTACAAGCTGAAGCGGTCGGGTCGGGTCGGGTCGGGTCCGGTCGGGTCTGGTCGGGTCTCTCTCCCTCCCTCCCTCGCTCGCTGCAGGCTGCGAGAGACGCGAAGATAGAGCGTCTCCTCGCGTCTGTGTTAAGCCCGCAGGGGCTGATGGGATTTCCCATCAGCCCCTGCGGGCTTAACACAGACGCGAGGAGACGCTCTCCCTTCGCGTCTCTCGCAGCCTGCAGCCTGCAGCGAGGGAGGGAGGGAGAGAGACCCGACCGGACCGCTTCAGCTTGTAGACGGGGCCCCCGCGGCAGCAGAGGGGGCCCCGCGGCGGCAGCCACCAGGTTCTTTTTTTTAATTGAGTTTTACTTTAGGCCGGGGGGGGGGGTAGGACTGGTAATGGGCTAGGGGGGGGGGGGGTAGGTATGGTAATTGGGTTTTTGGGGGGGTAGGACTTGTAATGGGCTATTGGGGGGGCTGGGGCTGGAAATGGACTGAGGGGGGGTAGGGCTGGTAATGGGCTATTGGGGGGCTGGGGCTGGAAATGGGCTGGGCTGGGCTGGGCTGGGGGGGGTTAAGGCTAGAGGTGGGCTGATGGGGTTAGGACTGGTAATGGACTGTGGGCTGTTGGGGGGGCTTAGAACTGGCAATGGGCTTTGGGGGGGGTTAAGACTGGTAATGGGCTGTGGGCTGATGGGGGCTGTCTGGTAATGGGCTATGGGGGGGGGCTAGGACTGGAAATGGGCTGGTGGGTTAAAACAGGAGGTGGGATGATGGGGTTAGTACTGGTAATGGGCTGTTGGGGGTGGGTTAGAACTGGTAAGGGGCTTTGGGGGGGTTAAGACTGGTAATGGGCTGTGGGCTGATGGGGGTTGTCTGGTAATGGGCTATGGGGGGCTAGGACTGGAAATGGGCTGGGGGGTTAAAACTGGAGGTGGGATGATGGGGTTAGGACTGGTAATGGGCTGATGGGGGGGGGGTAGGACTGGCAATGGGCTATGGGGGGCTGACTGGAAATGGGTTGATGGGGTTAGGACTGGAAGTGGGCTGATGGGGGGGTTAGGACTGGTAATGGGTTATAGGGGGGGCTTAAACTGAAAATGGGGTGATGGGGGGTTAAGGACTGAAAATGGGGTGATGGGGGGTTAAGGACTGTAAGTGGGGTGATGGGGGGGCTAGGACTGGTATTGGGTTGGGGGGTTGCTAGGACTGGAAATGGGCTGATGGATGGCTAGGACTGGAAATGGGCTGATGCAGGGACTAGAAGGGAATGGATGCTGGGTGAGGCTGGAACTAGAAGGGAGCTGATGTTGGGGGAGGATTAGAATGGGATGGGGCTGGAAGAGTAAAATGGAGAAGGGAAAAATATTTTGTGTGGGAGGGATAAAAAATCTACAATTGGCCGGGTATTGGGAGAGTAAGTGGGGATTGAGGATGGAGGGGTAAAATTTGAGTGGATGAAATAGGAATGAGGAAAGAGCAAAAGGAGAAAGATTAGTATGTTAAAGCAGATGTAGAGAGAGAATGGAAAAAAATCTAGAAGAGAGAAGAAAGGACAAATGGACAGCAGACGATGGAGAGTTAGCAGAAGACACGAAGAAACCAGAAGAAAGTGGCTGGAGCAATTGCAGCTGAAAAAAATGCACAAAAGGTAGAAAAATATCTCTTTATTTTGAATTTATTAATTGGAATATGTCAGCTCTGGTAAATGTGCATCATTAACATCTGCGCTTTGTTTAGTACAAGAGCAAATTAATGTATAGTTTTATTTCTACAGTGTTGTACATTCCAAGTTTGGCTTTTGGGATTCCCAGTTTAATTATTGTCTTCCTATTTCTAAATTGTGATTACTTGTTTGGTGATGGTCTATGTTCTGCATGTGTAACTGAGCTGAGGTGTTCTGTTTATATAATTCCTATTTGACATTGCCACTTGTTCTCTTTCCCCAGTAGGTCATGTATTGTTGTTCTCTGAAATGTATTGGTTTAATATTTGCAGTGTTGCCTTTTGATTGGTAGAGTATGGTGCTTTGTGAGTCCTGGTAGTGCTGTTAGGATACGGCGGGTTTACTATGGGCAGTGTTTGTAGTAGTTCCTAATGTGTCTGGCAGTTGGCACTGGATTATAGTAATGTAGAAATCTTTTAGTCTTTCTTTATCCATACACTCATTAAGAGGCACGTTTACTAAAAGTTAGTATATGGTAACATTATGCAAATATTTATGCAAATGAGGCCCCTTATGCAAATGAGGTCCGCACCCCCCTTGGGCCGCCCCTGCTGGGGGCCCACAATTTTTGTTGGCGTAGGGCCTCACTCAAGGTAAATCCGGCCCTGCCAGAGGCAGGTCTTGTCAGACAAATCAGATTGATTTCTTTGACTGGGTGAGAAGGGAGATGAACCGAGGAGGAACCCTAGATTTTAGTAAAGCCTTTGACAGTATTACGCACATGCAACTTATAAACAAACTGGTGGGGTGGACCCTAAAGATACTGATTGGGTTAGAAATTGGTTGAGGGGGAGTCAACAAAGGGTGCAGGTAAATGGAGCTCACTCTGAGTAGCAGGTGGTTACCACTGGTGTGCCACAGGGATGTGTCCTCAGTCTGATTGTTTTTAACATCTTTGTTAGTAATATTGCAGAAGGGCTGTCGGATAAGGTTTGCTTTTTTGCGGATGATATCAAAATCTGCAATAGAGTAGATACACAGGAAGGAGTAGATAACAGGAGGAGGGAGTTTGAAGAATGGCCTAGAATTTGGCAGCTGAAATTTAATGCTAAAAAATGCAGGGTCATGCATTTGGGCTGCAAAAATCCAAAGGAGTGGTACAGTGTAGGGCAGGGGTCTCAAACACGCGGCCCGCGGGCCGCATGCGGCCCGCGAGAGCATTTTGTGCGGCCCGCGGTTTCACTTTTCTCACCTGATCGCCGGCGCGGCCGCGTGGGTTTAAAAAATACTCCCTCAGTCTTCTGCCGAGTCACGAGCCTGCCCTCAACCAATGAGAGACAGGAAGGAGGGGGGCAGCCAGCCGAACGCCACGAGACACCACGTGCCCTCGAGGATCCAGCCCCTGGAATTCCCCGATGTTTTAGTCCTGCCTCCCTCAGTCCCTCTCCTCTTCGGCTTTCAGAGCCGCGAAGGGAGAGCTTCTCCCTCGCGACTCTGTTAAGCTCGCCGGGGCAGATGGGAAATTTCCCATAAGCCTCAGCGGGCTTAGCAGAGTCACGAGGGAGGAACTCTCCCTTCGCGGTTCTAAGCTGAAGCAGAGAAGGATTGAGGGAGGGAAGACTTGCTATAGAACTACACTATTACAATAATCCTGCAGAACACACTGATAACCTCTATCAGCCACACTCAATGATTTGCGCCATTTCCATCCTGTCCTACTGCTGCCGTAAATCCTCTGAAAAACCAGGGTGCAAAGCATATCATGTTCTGCAGCTTCAAGATGTTAAGCTTTACAAAAGTTTTTTCTAAGGTATCATCCAGGCCTAGCCCAGTCCATTCTACATCAACATAACAAAAGCAACAGTCTTATTAATACTATTGATAAAATCATCATTGTTAAAGTACCCAAAATGAAAGTGGCCTTGATTATTTGAAGTTCGCATTATAAACGATAAACATCTGTCCAAGGGACCAGTAAAACCTCATGAAGCATATAAAGCAGCGTAATCAATACCAACAGGTATAAATATCAAATGGAGAGTGTGACCCCTCTCATGCGTGGGCCCTCCCACTGTTTGTTGAAAACTTAACACTTCTACAGCCACTAAAATGTTCCGAATACCCACATAAAAATAAATTGTGAAACATAAAGATTAAAATCACCTAAGATAATAGTCTGGGAAAACACTCAAGCCATGACAATGTACAACTTGCCATTTATCACAGCTAACTCATCAATATCATGATATGATTGTTTATATACAACACAGAAGCTAATTGCTTGTTATTAACATCCACAATATTAGCATCAGTAATGGGGACAATCATAACCATCTCGCCTTCCAAATCCCTTTTTAACAACCCTAGCACGTCATCCCCTCCTCTACTTGCTCGAGTCTGGTGAAAACAATTCATAAGGCATAACCGATTCAATGACGCTTCCCTTTTAGGGCATGGTTTCATTTTTATGCTTGATGGAGAGACTTATAAAGTCTGTAGGTACAATAATTCTCAAAAAAGGGGACAGGACAGAAGTTCACTAATTTCAACATGCAGGGAGAAAATGTGAATCTACCAGATGAATTTGAAAATCAGAAATAGCATGTCAGTATTTTCAGAGGACTAAGCCTCAAAAATAAACAGTCCTTTAACTTTCTATGGCAAGCTGTTAGAACTGTCAGATTGCTGTTCAGCTTCCTCCTATTCTCAGCTGTCTCTTACTCCTCCTCATTACCAATTGTAACTTTCTTTCTGTAGTGCTGTTATGATACGGGGGGTTTGCTATGGGTTCTAAATGGGCAGTGTTTGTAGTACTTCCTAATGTGCCTGGCGGTTGGCACTGGATTATAGTAATATAGAAATTGTTTAGTCTTTCTTTATCCATATACTCATTATGCAACATTATGCAAATATTTATGCAAATGAGGCCCCGTGTCTTATGCGGCCCCCGGGTTACTTTACAAGTCCTCATTTGGCCCTCAAAGCAATTTGAGTTTGAGACCCCTGGTGTAGGGGGTAAGGTACTTCTGTCCACAAAAGAAGAGTGGGACCTAGGCATAATTGTATCTGACGATCCTAAAGTAGCTAAACAGGTAGAAAAGATGACTGCAAAAGCAAGACGAATGCTTGGATTTATAGGGAGAGGAATGGCCGGTGGAAAAAAGGAGGTGATTATGCCTCTGTATAAGTCTCTGGTGCGACCTCATTTGGAGTATTGTGTGCAATTCTAGAGACCGCAACTTCAAAAGACTATAAGCAGGTTGGAGCCGGTACAGAGGGTGGCTACTAAAATGGTTGGTAGTCTTCATTATGTAGCATATGAGGACAGACTTAAAGGGCCCAATATTGAACTGGGCAGGGCTAAGTGCCGTAGCAACTTAGCCCTGCCCGCCGACCCCAAACTCTGGATATTCACTTCTGTGGCAACAGAAGTGAATATCCAGGTCTAGCCACACTGCCTGGAAGCTGCCAAGGCTAACCGTGCAGCATTGATATTGGATGTTGCACGGTTAACCTCAGCGCCTATAAGTTAGGCGAGAGCTAGCATTGGGGTGTGTAGGGGATTTAGTTGGGATTATTCGATGGCACTACCCATGTATGTGCCGCTGAATATCCGGTTAGCAGCATTTACATGGTTAACTGACAGTTAATTGTGTAAATGACTTTTGAATATTGGGCCCAAAGATCTTAATATGTATACTTTAGAGGAAAGGTGGGATAGGGATGATATGATAGAGACATTTAAATACCTCCGTGGCATAAATGCACAGGAGGGTCTCTTTAAATTGAAGGCAAGCTCTGCTACAAGGGGGCATAGGATGAGAGTGAAAAGAGACAGACTCAGGAATAATATGTGGAAATGTTTCTTTATGGAAATAGTGGTAGATTCGTGGAATAGTCTCCCAGTGCAGGTGATGAACACAAGGACAGTATCTGAATTCAAAAAAGCATGGGACAAACACACCGGTCTCCCCCAGTATCTAGCTGACCTCGTCCTCTTTCAACCCACCCCGCGCTTCCTTCACTCTGCCCAAGTAATCGCCTCTTCCTTCCTTCCCACACTCAGGCCAATCTTGAACTCATTCGTCACTCCGCCTTCTTCTTCTTTAGTCCTGCCCTCTGGAATTCACTCCCACACCCCCTCCATACAGAATTGTCTTTTCCCTGGTTTAAGACTTTGCTCAATTCACCTTTTCCACCACGCCTTTGATCTCCCTTCCCTCCCTGACCATGACACCACCCCCCTGTTCTAGGCCCTTGTCCACGAGTTTCCCTCCCTCTTGTAGGCCCCCCTGCCTTTGCCCTTCCCTTCCCCCTACATCCTCTCCCCAGCAATGACTGGAGTCATTGTTTCTCTACTTCTTTCTCTCTTTCCCTCTCACCTATTGCTTTCCTATCTGACCAATGGCGTTCTCTTCTCTCTTTCTCCTCCAACTGCAACCTGTGTTTTTTGTACACCTCCCTGATGCCTGTGCTTGGACAGTATATCAAGCTCTGCTAATAAAGATAACGATAAAAAGGATCTTGAAAGGTAAAAAGAGGACCAGTGGAGTTGATATGGAAGGGCAGACTAGATAGGCAATGTGGTCTTTTTCTGCTGTCATGTTTTTCTGTTTCTAATTAAAAAGTCAGAGGAGGAAAGGAATGCCATTTGAAATATAAAAGGTTTCAATAAACATACCAAAGGAAGGAAGATAGGGGGATGAGAACAAACATTAGTAGAGAGGAAAGGGTGAGCAATGGTCCAACTGACTCTCTCACAGGTTTTTTGCTATGAATGTACTTGAAAAAAAATGTATTATGTGCTTTTGCTTCCACAGCAAGCTTCTTTTTAAATTCTCTCTTTGCTTGCCTTATCAATGCCTTGCATCTAACTTGCCAGTGCTTATGTTGTTACCTGTTTTCATCATTCGGCTGCTTTTTCCATTTTCCGAAAGATGCTTTTTTGGCTACAACAGCCTCTATGACCTCATCTTTAAACCATTCTGGCATTTTTGGCCTTCCTTCCACTTTTCTTAAAAAGTAGAATACATCTGGTCTGGGCTTTCAAGATAGTGTTTTTAAACAACACCCTCCTCTTAATTTTTTTCTTAACTATTTTCCTCATTTTATCATAATCTCCCTTTTGAAAGTTAACAAGTAGTACTGTGGATTTCCTTGCTGCCCTTCTTCCATTTATTAAATCAAACGTGATCATGCTATGATTACTATTGCCAAGTGGCCCTGGGGGATGAGTAAAGTGCACCTGTACTAATGTGGCATGCGCTAAGGCACAGAGCTTTGCACCAACTTATGGGGAAAGGTTTTCCACGCCCTTGACAGTAAACACAGTGGTGTTGCATTTAATGCACCATAATTTAAACACTTACTGCATGATACAGTAGTTAGTATCTTCCCCCTTCCCTTGTCCCCTCCAGAGTATTCTTTCAAGAACCTACTTGGCATCTGCTCCAGCACCTTCTTGTCTTTTACCCCTTTAACTCAGTTTAATCTGCCAAAACATATGAACTCCCTGAATCCTTCTACATCCTTGGCCGACCCCGTTCCTCCTACAGTGTTTAAATCCTGCTAGGATCACTTTATTGCCAGTGTCCTATTTTAATCAATGACAGCCTAGCCAGTGGGATTGTCCCACCGTCCAACACTCCCTTTTATGTCTACTCCTAAAGTATCTGAATTTGGATCCATCCCTGCCTTGCAATTATTGCCTTATTTCCAACCTCCCCTTCTTAGCCAAATCTCTTGAGAAAGCAGTCTTTGAGCAGGTCTCCTGATTTTGGGAAGCAAATAACTCTTTCCACCCCTGACAACCCGGCTTTCACCCACCTCACAGCACTGAGACCACCCTCATAGGACTTCTGACTGAAATTGCTATGCAATGAGACACTACAAGAGACATTATCACCGTCCAGTTGGACCTAAGCATTGCACTTTCGATGTCATAGATCATTTCCTTCTTCAGTGACTAAAGGAGTATGGCATTACCCACATCACTCTCAACTGGTTCCACTCTTACCTCTCTGACTGCACCTTTCAGACCTGTATTGATGACAGCTCCTATTCCTCAATCTTTCGGGGTCCCACAAGGGTCCATTCTTGCTCCGACCTTATTGTATTTAATTTCTTTATTTCCCCTCTAGTTCTCCATATTCCATATTTAAACATTAGCTAGTTATTGCTCATAAGATCTTGGACCCGTACTTTCAGGCCGAACTGGACACCGAACTTCAATCGATAGCAACCTGGCTTACACTGCACAAAATGATTCTTAATCCTAATAAATTAGAGGCCCTCTGGATCTCTCACACCTAAAAGCCCTCCCCTATTGCTTCTACCTTAGCTAGATCCTCAGTTTCTTTTAGGGACTCCAACCACTCTCTGGGAGTCATTTTTGATGATCAACTTTCCTTTGCCCTCATGTCTCAAATATTGTCAAAGCTGCTTCTTCTTCTTGAGGAGAATAAGATCAGTAAAATCATATCTTGACAACCAGGCCCTAAAAATTCTGATTCACTCCTCTGTAATAAATAATTAGACTACTTCAACTCCCTGCTCTCCAGTGTCTCCCAATTTCAGCTCAGGTGACTACAGATAATTCAAAACACGGGGAGGTGATATCGGGCAGCCAAGGAGCAGTGGAGATAGTAGGCTGCTCTCTGGGTGGCCCCAATATCATTGAGGGTCTGCTTAAAGCTAGCTGCAGCCTATGGAGACATCAGGAGGTGATACTGGGCAGCCAAGAAGGAGTGGAGGACGCAAACTGCTCTCTGGGTGACCCCGACATCATCGGGGGCCTGTTTAATTAAATCCAGCTGGGTGCAGGCACATGGCTATGGACGTGATCTAAGGTGCATGATACAAGGGGCTCTTTTGACCCTTGGAAGTCCCTTGGAGTACCGCAGGAGGAGCACTGGTATAGCTGCTATCCAGGACCGGCCACACATGGATAAGCGAAAGAGGAAGTTGGTACCTGGCAAGCCTGTTACTGGACTGATGGGCCGGCATATAAAAGTAAACACAGTGAACAATCTTCCTGTAGACTGGGACTTCTTATTTTGAGATCCCCGGGGGCGTCCCTGAGTTCTCTGGACCATACCCCACCTCCCCCCCCCCATCTACTAAGACTCCACCTAGCCCAGCCCTTGTTTGTAGGCCAGTTCAGCAGAGTACTTCCTTTCAAGAGAATGAAATGCTGAAACCAGTTTCCTGGTCTCCTGCCCCTTTGAAACTGGGGAGGTGTCCGAGTTGCGGATATCACTGGGCCGATATATAGAGGGTAGTTACTTGTACGGAACAGACTTTGGTCACAATGGTTTTCCAGCTTTGTGCTTTCTCACTGGAGGCAGTAACAAAGCTGGATAAGGTAGAGGGGAAGGTGGAGTCATTGATTAATCAAGTTCTTAAATGTGAAAACCAATGTGCCTCTCTCAGGCAACTAGTGCCACTAATGTTAAGGACAGTTTTGTTATCTATCATAAGTTGGAATTGTATGAAAATATGTTTAGGGCAAAAAGTATTCATTTTTTTAAATTTCCGGTGTGTCATTTACTGTCACCTGAGATACTGTTGCGAAAATAACTTAGAGAGGTCCTAGCTTTGCCTGGAGTAGAATCAATGGTATTTTCTAAGTTATTTTACCTATTTGGAAGGAGAGTTGCCCGCGAGTCCTCTCAGGGTTTTGATATGTTACAAGCTCAATATGACTTTAATTTGACAAGTTTCTTGGAGGAGTCAGAGGACACCATTACTTCCAGAGCTACTCTAGTGGTTACTTTTGTTTTGGAACAAGACAGAATCTCAGTTTTCAAAAATTCATTTAAGAATAAAGCTGTGTTGATTTGTGGGCCGAAGCTACAGTTATTACCAGATGACTCCAGGGCCACGCAGCTTTGGAGGAGGTCATTTTTAGCCGTTAAACCAAGGGTACTGGCCCTTGGGGTTACTTTCTTTGTTCGCTATCCCTGCAAGTGTTAAATTACACTACAGGGTTCTAGTTTTATTTTTATGGATCCTTTACATTTGGAGACCTTCTTAGCCAATAGAGAGAAACATGAGTTTGTTGGGTGAGGTATTCATGGGGAAAATGTTTAAGGCTGCAATGTTAGAGTTTAGCTTTGTTGTTTTTCTTTTGATATTATACTGTATATCCTATATCTGTTCCTCCTCATGATGTAGGCTTATTCATGATGGACATGTTTATTGGCATTTTTAATGTTCATGTTAATGTTTTGTCCTTTTTGGGAAAATCTGTCAAAGTTTCCTGTACACTTGCTTTGTAAGTATTGATTTTGAAAACGAAATAAAAACAAAACAAAACAAAAACAAAACCAAATAATTCAAAACACTGCTGTCAAACTCATTCATAAAGCCAAACACCAATACTTTGATCCTACAACACCTTTTGTATGGGAACAACACTGACTTCCAGTCTTATTCCACATTCAGTTTAAGATCCTCTTGTTAACATATCATGCATTCTATTCAGGCCACCCTGCCTACCCTTCATTCCCACCTTGTTTCCTACTGTCCCTCGTACACTCTCCACTCCTCAACTGAGAACCTTCTAGTTATCCCTATGATGAAAACATTCCATCTAGCCATGTACAGATCAATTGATTTCATGGCCCAAGCCCCTCACTTGTGGAACTCTCTGCCCACCCAACTTCAGCTAGAATACTCATGTAACATTTAAGTCATGCTTGAAGACCCAGCTTTTCATCAAGGCATTTGACACTTAGTCTTGCCCCTTTCATCCCTTCTGCACCCCCTCCTTTTGTATTTAGCAGACAAATCTCATTAGTCCTGGTAACAACTGTGGTGCAACCTCACCTCCCCCACCTCTTTATCTCCTTGTGCCCTATTTAATGTGCAAAACTTAATTCAAATTTAACCTTGTTTTCTTCCATATACAAGTACTGGTTATATTGTAAACTCCTACAATGCATATGTTGATAGCAGTATAAGTCTCATAAATAAATAAACAAACAAACACACACACACCCTAGAAGCCCTTTAGTAAAAGGGTTCCTAAAGTTTAGAAGAATTAACCACAATATGGTCTATAAGGTATATTCATTCTTGAATAAATTCATCATCTATGGCTGTATAATTGCATATACATGATTTAAGTCTAACCAATAGTGAACTGCTGAATTTGGAGCAATAAAAGTAGAATAAATGTCTAACCATACCCATTAATAGGGTCAACAACAATTCCTCTTGGATGTGACATGTCTCCTTCTAATAATGTCTTCCGACTTTGGGAGGCCTTCTCTAGTCTGGCTATGTTTATGGTTTTTCGGTAGCCATCATTTGTCCAATAGAGATTATTCCCAAGCCAGTCCACAGCGATTCCCTCTACATTATCAAGATCTAAAACAAACAAACAAAACAAAACAGATAGGATTATGAATATCTGCATAATGTAACTTTGTCTACTCAAACAAAATATAAAACATTGTCATAAAAAATCTTTTAACGATATTTAAAGTTTTACTCTGCATTCGTTTCTATCTGCTTTGAAACTTCAACTTCCACATTATGAGAGTAATTTTATAACACAGTGCCTTGGTTAAGTCGGCAGGAAGGCACCTATTTGATGTTGATTTTATAAAGACACATAGGCATGTATGTGACTTTATAATATACTAGCGTAAATCCAACAGCAATAGCTCCTACTTTGAAGGCATGGGCATTATGCCAGTTCAAGAGCAGGTGTAAAAGTCATCACATACTTTACGTGCATTTACGTATATATACATATGCTTATTTTTAAAAAATAAGCATGTAACTCTTGATGCCACCCATGTTCCACCTTCTGAATGCCTACTGTGTATACTGGCTTGTGCTGTGAATATTTTTATCAATGTGAAAAGTCAAAACATAACAAGGCCCAGATCTAATTATAAAAATTCCAACTTGAACATTTAATTATTTTATTGTCGGATTCCACCGGCAAGAGATGGAGAGGGGAAAAACTCCCCACTCAGTGACAGTAGAAACCTTTTTTATTAAGTCACAAACCTGAATATTTTTAAGCATGAACTAACTTTATAAAAAGACTAATCCGAGGGGGCGGAGCCCGATGTCCAGCGGGATGGTCGCATAACGCTGAGGCTCCCGAGAGGCCTACTCAGAATCCTGAATTAACACCGGACATACTTGAATTTCTGCTCTGATCTTGCCGGGGCACATTGGTGAGATGGCGGGGACCAAACCCACGCGCCTGGAATTTGGATCTCCAGCGGCTTCTCATGGTAAACGCTCCAAAACTGAACCCCCGTCCCCGCAGAAGGGGCTGGCTTTGCGCGAGGGCCCCGAAATGCAGCAGGAAATCCTCGCAGAAATTAGAGGGGTTAAGGACCTCGTGCAGTCAAACGGTGAAGCACTTCGAGCGCTGAGGGAAGATCTTGGTGTACTGCAAGGTAGGCTGGAGGGGCTCTCTTCGCGTCAGGACAAAATGGAGAGTATATTAGACTCCCATGCGGTCCGGCTGTCCAAACTCGACAAAGTTGAACGTCAGGTGCGGGCCTTGCAGAAAGAAGTGGAAGATGGCAATAATAGAGCGCGCCGCAACAATCTACGACTCGTGGGCATACCGGAGGGAGCGGAATTGGGAGACATGAAGGAGTTTTTAGGTAAAATCCTCCCTTCCCTGCTCCAAATCACCTTTACCAAAGAATTGGAGATCGATCGCGCTCATCGTGTACCCACAAACATAACGCTCAACAGGAAGACCCCGCGGCCTATCATCTTTCGACTTTTGAGATATCAACATGTGGAACAAATTCTCAGTGCCTCCCGGGCAAAGGGCCATATGGAGTTTGAGAGCCACAAGGTCTCCTTCTATCCTGACTTGGCTAAACCCACGGTCGACCGCCGAAAGCGCTTTCTGGAATTTCGGCCGAGGCTTCAACAACTACAAGCACGCTATGGCCTGATGTACCCGGCCAAGCTCCGAGTCACGCTTCACAATCAGACAAGAACATTTGAGGACCCTGATCTACTAGCGGAGTTTT
Source organism: Ichthyophis bannanicus (assembly GCA_033557465.1). Lineage (NCBI taxonomy): Eukaryota > Metazoa > Chordata > Amphibia > Gymnophiona > Ichthyophiidae > Ichthyophis > Ichthyophis bannanicus. Next base: position 725,993,044 of record CM066036.1, on the reverse strand, counting down.
TGGACTCTAAAGAAGCCGACTTGATGCGCTGACTTCCAGAATATTCCTACCAGTACTCTCATATCCGCTGTGCCTGCCATATTGGATTTACCGCGATTCAGCGAAGAGTCTGTCGAGAGCGGTCTGTTGCCTTATTTTGAAGATATCTGGGACCCGACTCCATCTACCCATAGTAGCCTCGACGAGTATCAGAGACAGTGTTACTTATGGACTCTGGTGTTTCTTTTCTTTTACTATGTCTCTATCTTCCTCTCTAGGGCCTCCTCCCGCAGACATCTGGTCGCCATATTCATTGGGGGTTTTTCTTCTTCTCTAAGTTACTTTGGTACATACTTTTCAATTTGGGTGTATTGGCCAGCATACTTGGTGCTTATGTCATTATTGTACAGATTTTGATTATGTTGTAAGTTTTCAAGCGCTCTTACCTAAAATGTCTGTTATCGATTGATGGCACCATGTAAGATTTTCTCATTGAACGTACAATGAATCAATAATCCGATAAAATGGAGGAAAATCATAAGTTATTTAAGTCATGACGCTGCGGACCTGATTTTCCTCCAAGAAACACATTTTAATTCGAAGGAAACTCTCAAACTCAATATTAAACCTTACATGGTGGCCGCCTATTCCCCAGCCGTTTCTAGGGAATGTGGGGTTGCCATATTGGATAGGAACTCTCTGCATGCTACTATTATTGCGACTTGCTCAGATACAGCGGTTGGATGGTCCCGAGTTCACCTCAAGATAGGTAACTTTAAAGTTACATGTATATGCCTTTATGCTCCTAATGTAGATGACCCTGCCCTTTTGCTACTATTGCTCAGGTTGCGCAGGCCTCTGCTAATACTTCATTGATATTGGGGGGGATTTCTTTTTTTTTTTTTTTTATTTATATTTTTTATACTTTACACATGGCCAACGATACAAACAATATACATAACATATTTAAACTTCTTGCTCATATTCAATAGGAAACACATCCTAACCATTCTTACAACTGGTACTATAAGATCTCTATTATCACTTAACGGTTAACATCCTTTTTCGACGAGTGCCACCCCACTAAAACTCATGCAGTCCAATCTCAATGTGTTAGCAGTTGATCGAGGGCGTCCCATTTCTTTAGCGCAGTTGGGAAAGCTAAATTATGGCTTACGTAAGCTTTTTCACAGGAATGATGGAAACAGACTAGGTTCCACCAGTACTCTACTGTCAAATTGGCAAAATTCTTCCAATTACACAGTATAGCTTTAAGCGCCAGACTTAGTAACAAGTCAAACACTGGATAATCCAGCTTTTTTAAGTCCGGAATCTCTGCCAGCGATTTGTAAACTATAATACGGTATGTCAAGGGTGCACTAATATCCAGCATTTGCGTAATTTGTGACCAAACTCGCTGCCAGTATCCCTGTAGTAACGAACAGTAGTACAGCATGTGGGGTAGCGTGCCAACTGCATTGTTGCATGACCAACACGTTGCTTCTTTATTCGTAGACCACTTGGCAATACTCACAGGCGTCAGATGGGCACGGTGGGCTAGAAAGTACAGTGTCTGAGTAAGTGAAGCCGCTCTCGTTATTCTTATCTGTGCTTGCCACAGTGTGCCCCACAATTCCGGTGTTGTTAATGCTCCTGCCTCAATCTCCCAGTGCGACTGCAGTTTCGTGCAGTTCCGTCCTTTACCTGTACGCAGGATAGTAACAAAACGGGAGAGGAGTTTACCTCCCGTCTTGATCTCTTGAACTATCTGATGAAAGGGGGACTCTGAGTCAATCGCAGCCGCCATTACTCCCGCTTTACTTAAGCAGTGTCGTAGCTGGTACCATTGGTACATACTGTTCTGGGGCAATCCAAATTCCTGTTGTATTGCCGGAAAGGACTTAAATGTCTTATTTTGTACTAGTTGGCCCAAGCTGTATATTCCTTTCAACATCCAGGGAATCCATATAAAACTATTACCATCAATCCGAAACTTAGCGTTATGCCATATAATAGTACTGTCAGAGTATTCTCGTCGTTCGGGAGCACAGGTCGCCAGCACTTGGTATGCCAATTGAGTATCCCGCATTATTTCATTGCCAAAACTAGACGCAGTATATTCTGCTCCCAATCGCAGCCACAAAGGTATGGTTTTACTCAGTGTTGCTTCAATCTGAAGCCAAACTGGGTCATCAACTTCAAGGACAGTCTCACTCCACTGCGCACCTTGTTTCAACAGTGCAGCTATATGATACCAGTAAAAATCGGGAAAGTGGACTCCTCCCTGCTTGTTAGGAGACTTGAGCTTCCATACCGCAATCCTAGGTGTCTTGTTCCGCCACAGGAAAGTTGTCAGAAGCTTCTCCAGTTTTTTATAAAATTTCCGGTCAAATAGCATCGGAATCATGGCGAGTATGTAGTTGATTTTTGGCACTATAACCATTTTAATAGTTTCAAGTCTGCCCCACCAGGTCAAGTTTAATGGGGACCATCTGCCAACGCAATCTCTGACAATATTTTCGCATTGCATCATGCATCGCTGCAGTGTGTCTGGCATAGTGGCCCCATAAGTTACTCCAAGGTACTTAAAGGACGTCGTTGCCATTTGGAATGGGTAAGCTTGTAGGGACATGGGCGGAATCTGTCCGTTCAAAGGGATTATTGTAGTTTTAGATAAGTTCAACTTATATCCGGATATGTCGGAGTATGCCTCAATAACCTCTAATGTGGCTGGTAACGACGCCGGGCTTATGAATAGAAAGAGATCATCAGCATATGCCGACAGTTTGATTTGATGCTCCGCGATGCGTATGCCTTCTATATCCTTCCGTTGTCGTATCTTCGCCATCAATGGTTCAAGCGCCAGATTAAACAACAAGGGCGACAAGGGACAGCCTTGCCTCGTTCCTCTTGTAAGTGTAAATTCAGTAGAGAGTCCCCCATTCGCGGCTATCCGTGCCTTTGGCCGTATGTACAGCATTCTGACGCTGTCAAGAAATGCACTGGGTATGTTGTACCATTCCATAACCCTGAAAAGATAGGGGAGTTCCACTCTATCAAATGCCTTTTCGGCATCAAGTGCAAGGCCCACTATCGGCCCCGCATGGTGTGGCATTTGTAGTAAGAGATGCGCCAGCAAGCGACCATTATCCGTTGTTGACCTTCCAGGCATGAAGCCACATTGATCTGGCCCTATCAGCTTCGTCATTACTTTCCTGAGCCTGTTAGTCAGGATTTTAGCATAGATTTTATAGTCTGCATTGAGTAGGGATATTGGTCTGTAATTCCCTACCATTTGATCATCCTTCCCCGGTTTGGGGTGAATTACAATCGTAGCTGCCGCCAAGGATCCAACTTCGGGGCATTCCTTCTTAAGCTCAGTAAAGTACAGATATAACTCAGGGAGCAGTTCTTGTGAAAAGGCCCCGTAAAACTCCACGGGTAGACCATCTGGGCCACTAGCTTTCCCTTTAGCTAATTGCCGCATTGCTAGCTGGATTTCTTTACAGGTGACATCCTGCGATAACTCACGTTGTTGAGTTTCAGTAAGTTTAGGGCCTTCAATATCTGCCATAAAGTTTGTGAACGTCTCTTCATTGAAGTTGCCTTCGGATCGGTACAACTGAGAGTAAAACTGTTCACACTGTTGCAGTATGTTCTCATCATTTGTATGCAGAAAACCCTTAACATCTTTGAGCCCTACAATGCGAGTCCGGCTTTTTTTTGCTCGCAAGGTACGAGCCAACAGTGCACTCGCCCGGTTACTCTCGTGGTAATATACTCCTTGCTGGAGCCTTATCTGCTTGATGGCTTCCTCGCTGAGGATAGAGTTATATTGATATCTTAGTTTACGTAGCCTAAGCAATATGAGCGAATCTGAGCGTTTGGTTAGGAGTCGCTCACCTACTTGTATCTCTTTTTCGAGCTCCAGTTTTCGCTGTAAAGCCCTCTTTCTATCTCGGACACTATACGCTGTTAAGCAGCCCCGTATAGTGGCTTTGAAGGCTTCCCACCATGCCCACGTCGAGGTATCATGTAATTGATTGCAACGGAAATATTCTCTGATGTCTCGGCGTATCGCTTCCACAATCTCAACTATTGTTTAACCACGCTCGGTCAAAATGCCATCTCAGTTGTGGACTCTTAGTTTGACCTAAGGTGAATTCCACCAAAACTGCTGCATGATCAGAGACTGTCTTTACCAGAACCTCTGTAGTAGCAACTGCAGGTATTAGTGTCTTAGAAATGAGGAAATAATCAATACGCGTTTGCGTATTATGGGGTATTGAGTAATAAGTATATGTTCTTTCTTCTGGACGCAGAAGTCTCCACGGGTCCACCAACCCACGTTCTTCCATCACACTTCGAACAATTTCCCAAGACCGCGGCTTGTGCTGCTGCTTATATGGTGTACGGTCCAGTAAAGGATCCTGTATTAAGTTAAAGTCTCCACCTAGGATAACATTTGTGGCACTAGCCTGCAGCAATTCTTTTGCCACTGATTCAAAGAAACTGGGATCATCTTGCGTAGGGCCGTAGACAGCCATGAAGGTATACACAGCTTCAGATATCTGGACTTTTGCCCTAGCCCATCTCCCTCCCGGATCTATGGCTGTTTCCACTACCGTAAGTTGTAATGCCTTTCTGGCTAGGATTATTACTCCGCCTTTCCTTTTGAGAGCTGGAGCGGCCAGTATCATTTGAAATCCCGATCCATTCACTTTATTGGACTCGGGCAATGACAAGTGCGATTCCTGTAGAAAAACTACGTCCGCTCGCTGGTGTTTGCAATAATTCAGAATTTTTTTTCGCTTAATTGGATTGTGGATGCCTTGCACATTAAGGGACACCACTCGTATATTTACATTAACCATGAGAGTTAGCACTCGCCCTCATGGTGATGGCACTCGTCGTTCGCTTTATCAGGAGAATTAGATACCAAACATTTCCAAACAGAACATTTTTTAACACTATATAGCTAGAACAAAACTGCATGATAGATATGGTGAAGCTCTACCCGCCCTTCACACAACCCCGCTGCCCTTGACCCCCCCCCCTACCCATCCTATGCCTATGTAACATTTCTTACCACCCTCAAGCCATATTGTAATTTAAACAATCATCACAGCATATTTAAAACACAGCGATATACTTGCGCATAACGTGCCTACTACTCAGCATATCGGTTTTGTCAGTGCCTGTATAATTAACCCGCAGTATCGGACACTGGGTTTCCACTCTATCTATATAGGTCAAGTACATCCAGCAGTCACTCAATTCATAAGCTATGTCCCCACTTCCATGTGGTTATGTTCCTGCAGAAATTGTCTCAGACTCTCAGCGGAGTCGAATGACCGAGTAGTATTCCCCAGTGTTACCTTCATCCGGGCTGGGTAATATAGGCCATAGCGTGCCTGCAGCCTCTGTAGATCAGGCCTGCATTCCAGCAAAGCTTTCCTCTTCTCCACCGTTTTCTTGCATAAGTCTGGAAAGAAGGCGATTTTCGATCCGTCTATTTGCATTGTAGACTGCTGTTTAGCTGCTTGTAAAATTTGCATAGCCTGCGGATACCGCAACACCTTGATGATGATAGGGCGCGGATGTTGATATCTCCCAGTCCTCTGTGATGGGACACGATGTGCCCGTTCAAGCTCAAAGGGTAAGACAAATTTTAAATGTAATATTTCTGGAATCAGCTTTTGCATGTACTCTTCTAGGCTCGCTCCCTCTCGCCCCTCTGGTATGCCAGTGATCCTCACATTATTACGCCGGGCTCTGTTGCTCTGATCCTCAATTTGTTCCTCCAGCATCGCCATTTTCTTGCTCAGTGGGCCTATCTGCGCCAGTAATTCATCGTGCTTCTCGACCATTTCTTCTACTGTATGTAGTCTCTCGTTAACTCCCGTCAGACGCTCTTTCACTTCTTGGACATCTTCCTGCAACTGCGCAAGTGTCCCATTGCTGGAGGCAACCATTTCTTTCACGGTCCGGAGCTCTTGAAGTATCTCCCGTATTCCCGCCGCATTTATTTTCTCGGCCTCCATCTTTTGCGGGGAGACCGCCTCCTGCTTCGTGCGCTTTACCGCATGTCCAGCCGCCGGAGCAAAGTCAAGCTTTGCAGGTTTTAACGCCGTCATCGTTCACCACTGTTAGGCACTGAATTCGGAAGTTTAACTAGCTTCTAGCAAGTGAGGGTGGCCAGGATTCTACGCCTCGGGCGGGAGCAAGATTCTCAGGCAGCCATCCTTGTCGCGGTTAGCTCCGCCTCCCCCATTGGGGGGGATTTCAATTTAATTCTTGATCCCCTGATTGACAAATAGCCGCCTAGGACAAGTGGTCCCCCCAAGAGTCACATCGCGCTAATCTCTGTGAACACAGATATTGTTCTAGTCGATCTATGGAGGTTACTACACCCAATGAGCTTGACTTTACCTTCTTCACTTCCCCTCACAAATCCCAGTTTCGCATCGATTTCTTTCTGATATCAAAACTGTTGGTTCCTCAGGTGGACGCTGCAAAGATTCACTCTCAGTATATTTCAGATCATGCTGCTATTTCTTTTCAATAACATACTACTGCACTCCAAGGGAATCCGGGGGCCTGGTTCTTTGATAGAGCCCTATTAACTCAGCCAGAGTTCCGGTTAGAAATTCGAGCAGCCATGTATGATTACTTCCAGACCCTGGTACTCCAGGGGGATCTGGACACCCCAACAGCTCTTCTCTGCAGCTCGTTGGAAAACCTTTTCTGATTTATACAGGGAATTTGCGTTACCAGCGAAACATTACTTTCAATTGATGCAGCTTCCACGCTGCCTCAAAAGTGCTCCAATCATGCCGCCCTCTGTCCCTACTAAGGACGGGCTATTAGAACTAATTCACTCTATTAGTAGAACACATGGGGTAGCCTCTAACTTTTATAACTATTATGTCAGGGTACAGATACTGTCACTTGTAGAGTCCAACAAGCCTGGGATCGCTAACCGCAACCACTTTAACCCCGTGCATTAGAGCGTTTTCTGGAGCAAAATAGTGCGGGTTTCCCGGTCTGCCTCAGTTACCCAAACTCTTTTCCTTTTTGCACATAGATGTTCTTATATTCCAGGAAAATAGCCAAATGGAACACAACTGCCAGGGATCAGTGTAGGTCTTGCCATACTGATGTAGGACCCTCGCTCATGTTCTTTATGAATGTCCTTAACTACAGGTTTACTGGGGGCGGGTCTGGGGTCGTATTCCATTTACCTTACACCTTCACGAGCCTCTTTCTTGGAAGACTGTGGGACTCCGCTCAGTGACGGAGGTCCCCTCTCTTCCTAAGAAGGGTCGCTTTCTCCTGATTTCATGCTGGGTATAGCCATATGTTTAACCACGAGGACTTGGAAGGATAGCTCTCGACTTACTGTCAATGAATAGTGGAACCTTGTCTGCTTATATAGTAAATATGAGCAGATATCTCGGAGAGCTATTTTCCATACCCAATTTTATTCTCGCTTGTCTAAATGGCAGATGCTCAAAGATCATGTACAATCTGCTCATTGCTTCGACATGTCTGTTTAATGTACACTCATCATGTTTCAGATCGCTGTTAGGTTTTGTAACACAATAATGTCAGTACACGCCCGCTTCGAGAATGATTCAGTTTCCTAGAGAAGAAGCAGGGGGGTGGGGGGTGGCAGGGGTTTACTTTGGTGTATGTATCATATTCCATGTATGTATTTGTCTTTTAGCTGTATGTCTTCCTTTCCTTTGTTGTTGTAAAACGAAAATAAAGAATTTAAAAAAAAAAAAAAGACTAATCCAAAAAGATGGAAGGAATATACAGAGTTTTTATATGATAAAGATCAAGTGGACCAACACCGTTTCAACCTGTACCTTATCATCAGGAACCATTGGTGATGAAAGAAGAAGTTGAAGCAGCATTGAAAGCCTTATCAAAGAACAAAGCACCAGGCATTGATGGCATTCCCATAGAAGTATTACAGCAATCTGATGCAACTGTTACCGTACTTACAAGGCTCTGCCAAGAAATATGGAAGACAAAATCATGGCCAACTGACTGGAAAAGATCTGTGTTTATACCAATACTAAAGAAAGGTGATTCAACTGACTGTGGAAATTATCGCACAAATCGCTCTGATCCCACATGCCAGCAAGATTTACTGAAGATTATTCAAAAGAGACTACTACCACACCTGGAACAAGAACTACCTGAAGTGCAAGCAGGGTTCAGGAAAAGGCGAGGAACGAGAGACATCATTGCGGATGTGAGATGGATCCTTGAAAAGACTAAAGAATACCAAAAGGATATCTGTGCTTTATTGACTATAGCAAAGCTTTTGACTGTGTAAACCATGAGAAACTCTGGGACACATTAAGAAGCATGGGTATACCAGAACACCTGATCGGCTGCATACTTTCCCCCTACGTTTAATTTATATGCAGAATGAATCATCAGAGAAGCAGGACTGTATGAAGACAACAGAGGTGTGAAGATTGGTGGAAGACTTATCAACAACCTTCGCTATGCTGATGATACCACATTACTGGCTGAAAGTGAAGATGATCTGAAACATTTGCTTCTCACAATCAAATAACGGTCTCAAAATGGGCCTGCACCTTAATGTAAAGAAGACAAAAATCATGACAACTGGCATAATCAACAGGTTCATCGTTGAAGGAGAAGAAATTGAAATTGTAAACAACTTTAACCTACTTGGATCAACTATCAATAAAGAAGCAACAAGCAGTCAAGAAATCAGACGACGCATTGCTCTTGGCAGAATGGCTATGAAAGACCTAGATAAGATTCTCAAGAGCAGAGATGTCTCTCTCCATACAAAGATTCGACTTGTTCAAGCCATGGTATTTTCAATAACATCATATGGATGTGAAAGCTGGACAGTGAAAAAGATAAGAAGAAAATTGATGCCTTTGAATTATGGTGCTGGCGGCTAATACTGTGTATATCACAGACTGACCGAAGAACAAACCAGTCGGTACTAGAAGAGATAAACCTAAGCTTTCTTTAGAAGCTCAGATGACAAGACATTGACTTTCATACTTTGGACACATCATGCGAAGAGAGAGATCATTAGAGAAAGACATCATGTTTTTCAAGGTAGAAGGTCAACGCAAAAGAGGAAGGTCAGCATTGAGATGGATTGATACAATAACAGCAGCTATGGGTACCAATCTGTCAACAATGAGCCTCCTGACTGAAGACCGAACACAATTTAGGATAGCTATCCAGAGGGTCGCCATGAGTTGACTCCGACTCGACGGCACTTAACAACAACAACCACCATCCAAAACAGATCCCAGCAGCATACATACTATCAGAAGCCAAATCACAAGTTGCTGTTATTATGGAGGTTCTCATTTTGATTACCTGCCAGAAGAATCATCTTTTCAGATTTCAAGAGCAATGTTGGTAATGAGATCAATTTGACATTTTTATGGGTAAGTTTACACATATAAATGCACATTTTATATTCTTTTGAATGTTATCAATATGAACATCCCTAAGGAAGCTTATGTTCTGAAATGATGGTCAGCATTGAGTGTTGCAAATTATCATTTTGATATGAAGAGTGAGAACATTAGTCCAAGGGAAAACCAGGACTAAGAAAAAACTGAGCTGAAAAAATAAGTTCCCCTTTAAAAAAAATTAAAAAGTTGGTTTCACACTTCGATTGTTTTCACACATAATGGAATATTTTTATATTCTGTGAGAATTAAGTCCAAGCCTTTAGAAAAAAATTTATTATTGAACAGGACATATTCTGAAATCTTTTTCCACCATTTTCTTGCAGTCAAATGATGGACATAATGTAGTTCACTGTGTGTGGCTAGCTCTTCTTTCATATAGTAGATTATGCTTGGCCTAATTTTATAAGAAACTGTTTACATTCAGAAAACTCTGTTTTATGCACAATGCCTTACAAATCTACTGTACCTTCTGTCTAAAATAATTAAAGCGTTCATTTCATAAACCTGATTACCATTAATGATGTAGGTTTTGAAAATATTTAGGGCCATATTCAAAGAAGTTTAATCAGTAGGCAAACCTGCTAATTGGTTAAACCGAAGTCAGTGGGATATTCAGTGACACTAAACTGTTTAGTGTTGCTGAAGCTACCCTGTTTTATGCCCCAATGCTAACCAATTGATGTTGGCATGCTGATGTTAACCTCTTAGTGCTGGGGTGTTCTAGGGGAAGAGCAGGGACATTATTGAGGGTTAGCCAGTCAACGGCAATATTGAACCACTGGCTGCTTAACTCTGACTAAAGTTAAGCCAAAAAAATGTTGGCCTAATTTTAGCTGGTTTAGCTATTTGGCCAGTGGCTGAATATCACCATTGACTGTATAGCTAATCCTAAATCTGGGCAAACAGGATATTTTATTTAATTTATTTATTTATTTACATTCTCTTATATACCGCGCTATTCTGCATCAGTGTGGTTTACATTGAACAAACTGAAATTACATTGAACAGGGCATTATAACTTGGAGATAACTATTTTACAGGGAACATGGGCTATGGAGGGTTAAGTGGCTTGCCCAAGACCACAAGGAGCACCTGTGGGACTAGAAACCCCAGTCCTTCTGGCCCAAGGTTGCTGTCCTCTAGTGGGATTTGAACCCCCGACCTTCTGGCCTGAAGTACCTTGCCCCAACCACTAGGCCACTCCTCCAGTGGATATGAGACACATATTTAATTCCGGTGGTCAGATATAACCCTAGCAATGAATAACTGGGTTAAAATTATAGGGGCAAAGGATAGTTTCTTTACTCAAGCTGGCCACTACTACCTCCCCCCATCCAATGTTACTGCAGTATTAAAATTTACCATAAGTATTACGGAGTAAAAAATAGATTTACAGTGCCTACAATAGATGACTGGGGTTGATTTTCAGTAGTTCGGGCCACTTTATAAAGATACTGTGTGCTTATCTTCATGCATATATTCATTGTCAGTAGTTGGGAGAGACCTCTGAACATACCTACTACTAATGCACTCTAACTTAATTTATTTATTTATTTAGACAGTTTTGTATACCACCTTATCCTTCAATCAAAGTGGTCACAACACAATTGGGGGAAACATTTAACATGACGGGATATGAGACACATACACTAATACTTACAGGGAACATGAGCAATGGAGGGTTAAGTGGCTTGCCCAAGACCACAAAAAGCACCTGTGGGACTAGAAACCCCAGTCCTTCTGGCACAAGGTTGCTGTTCTCTAGTGGGATTTGAACCCCCAACCTTCCGGCCTGAAGTACCTTGCCCCAACCACTAGGCCACTCCTTCACTCCAATTGGGTAAGTTATAGAGTTAATTGTTAAATATTGCTTTTATCCATATAACTAAGTCCTGCCTCAGAATATCCATGTTCCCTCCCCCCGTTATATGGATACCTTTTGGCTGTACATTGACCTTTTATGGAACTACGTTAACATTGGAACTCGTGCTCCTACAACCCATTCACACCAACCAAACAAGGTAAATAAAACTACAGACAACAGTAATTGGCAAGAACATGGCCACAGCTTTAATTTCAACAACCACAACAATTTCCATAGAACAATATCACAGCAATTAATTAGGCCCAATTGGCATTGGGGAAGGGAATAAAAAGGGAAGTCCCTCCCCGCTCCCCACTGCCAAGACCAATCAGGCCAGGAACAAGGAGGGACTTTAAATTTAAAAAGTAAAGCACTCTCAGGAGCGTGAGCACCCTCAGGCAGCCACCACAAAGCCTCAATCAGCATCGGGGAAAGGGAGCGGGAAGGTAAGCCCCACCCCAACCCTCACCGCTAAGGCCAATTGGGCCAGGAACAAGGAGGGATTTTAAATTTAAAAAGCAAAGCGCCCTCAGGCACGAGAACACCGCTGCAGCTGCCACACAGCCCCGATAGGCATTGAGGAAGGAAGCGGGAAGATAAGCCTCTCCCCACTCCCCACCACCAAGGCCAATCAGGCTAGGAATAAGGAGCGACTTTAAATTTAAAAAGCAATGTGCCCTCAGGTGTGCCCGTGCCTGGCAGACCTGTGCCTGAGGGCCTCACCAGAGGGCCCTTTGGCATGGCCCTTAGGTGAGGGACCAAGAGGGTGCCATCACATTCAATGTAAGCTACTGTTGTGCAGGACATGATCGCAGAAGAGCCAGATTGTGCTACAACATTGCCTTTGGTTCCCCTAGAGCTGCTATACAGAGTCCTGACCAACAGCGCATACTACAATCATAAAAAACCTCCACTCACCAACAATTCCTGGCAGCTCAGCAGCTACCTGCCACCCTCAGGGGTCCTACATGTACTGCAAATGTAAGTTCACTACTGCCCCGCAAGCAACACGCATACATACCATGATCTCCTGTCAACTCCACACTGCATTCAAGCCTGACCATCGAGATAGCAACAATTAAGCACTCAAAGCCTGAAGTAGACAAATCTAGAGCAAATTAAATACCATCAAATCTATAGTAAACTAATTACCAGTACACCACTACAATCTAGTAAAAATTAAACCACTTCTGCAACCCAGCAAACATGCAGCATCAAGATATGTACCTAGCCCTATTTGGACTAATCATCATTGTCCTCACAGCTCCTATTCCCTCTATTACTATGCCTCTATCCCAATCCTATATTACCCCAGACACATCAAACAACCCAAGTATCCATCAAGACAAGCTAATCACTCCAACCTCATAAAAATCATCCCACAAGGCACATCAACCAAGGACTCCAACCAACCCAAGCACAGAGGAGACTACAGCATAATTAGATGTGCTCTAATCAACACCAGATCCAGTAGAAACAAGGTCCACTTAATAAAGGAGCTCATTAAAGACAACATTGACATCTTGTGTATTTCTGAAATTTGGTTCTTGGAAACAGACTATAGGCTCTTAAACCAGCTAAATACATCTATCCACAATTGTCCACAAACCTCAGGAAGGAGCGGAGGGGTCTGCATCCTTACAAACAAAATACTTCAGTTCAACACCATAGAACTCACTTCCACATGCAGTCTAGAAACAATTACCATCTCAAACAAACAACACATACTCAGTCTGGTCTACAGATCACCCTCTTCCAGCCCAGATGATCTCTCCTCTATTCTGGACACAGTATGCACTCATAACAATAACCAGAACATGCACATACTGCTAGGAGACTTTAACTTAGCCTCATTAACCAAACAGCAAGCAACAGGATTCTTAGAGGCCATGAAAGACCTCCAATTTTCGCAAATAGTCAACAACCCTACTCACAACAAAGGTGGAACATTGAACCTCACATTCGCTCTGATTCTTCCAACAGATAGAACCAACCTCATGTCATCCTCCATCTGTATATCACCAATCTCCTGTTCTGACCATCACCAAATCTCATTTGAACTCACCCAACAAAATACTCCAAGACAACACACTGAAACCAATAACACCTCTCGCTGTTTCCTCCCATTCGACAGCCAAGACTTTATCGGCAAAATCACCCTGATGCTTGTTTCACACTCCCCAGATGATTACATAGACTCCATGATATCAAATGGAACACCACCATAACAGCCGCTGCTAAAACACCCCCCACAGCCAACAAAAGTAAATGCTCAAACACCTTTTCCTGGTACTCAAAAAATCTAAAAGACCAGAAGTCCAAACTACATTGACTTGAACGCAAGTGGAGAGCCTCGAATAACAAACACCACCACACCAGCACTGTACATACAGGACTTAAATAAATTTTGTGATATTGCCTACAAAACAAAGCAATGATACTACACAAACCTTATTAAGATCTCTATCAACAAGCCAAAAGAATTATTCAATATAGCTAACTCACTCATATAGAACCCCACTATAACCCATGCAAAGCCTCCTATAAACCCCACACCAGAAGGCTCAACATCTCCAAGCCAGCCAAGACTACCACACACATCATCAGCTTGAGCTTCCCTCCTCATCCATTGACTCAAACCAAGAGCACCTCTGGAACAGTTTCAACCTCATCAGCCACAAGCATATTAGCAATATAGTCTCGGCTATCAACACAATCACTTCCCCACTTGACCCTTGCCCAGTGTCCTGGATTACGATGGAAAAAAATACAACTCATACGCTACATAAGAAACATGATAAATGACTTACTAAGACAAGGAACTCTCCCCCTCCCACTCAAACAATCCTCCATCCGTCCCATCCTAAAAAAAAAAAAAACCTGGATGCTGCCTGCCCAACATCATACCGGACAATCTCTAGTATCCCATTCATTGCTAAAGTCATCAAAAAAGTTGTTCAGCAGCAACTACAAGATCATTTGGATGAACACTCTCCTCTAGAATTGTTTCCACCCCCAGCATAGTGTAGAAACCCTCATGATTACCCTTCTCAACACACCGATTAAAGGCACCAAAATCATAACACAAGGATTTATACTTATCTTCCTGGACATATCCGCTGCTTTTGACTCTGTCTCACATCAACTCCTACTAAATTAACTCTTAACATAATGATTCAAGGACCTCTTCAGAAATTGTTTCACTCCTACGTATCAGACCGTACACAGCACATTAAAATTGGCACCCTCACATATGCACCGTTCCCCCTCAGCCATGGAGTACTGCAAGGGTCTGCACTCTCCTCACTTTTTTCAATATCTACATACAACCCCTCTGCAGAATTATCAAAAGCTATGACTTCAATTACCTAATTTATACAGATGACATAATGATCTTCAACCCTTTCTCCACCACAGCACCAGACTACACCAAAATCTCCAACTGTTTTACTGCAATTTACCACTAGCTCAAAGAACACAACCTCAAAATCAATAAAAAAAAATCAGAAGCCCTCCATATCACAAGAAACAAGCTGTTCAATCCTCCTCCATCAATCACAATGAACAATACCCAACTCATTGTTAAAACCCAAATCAATTACCTGGGTATCATACTGGATTCAGTAACTCAACTTTTAGCCACAATTAAACTGAATTACCAAATCTGACTATTTCAAGCTCCATACCTTAAAGAACCTACGCAAACTCCTCTCCCCAATGGACTTCAGCACAGTTTGTCAAGCAGTAATTATTCCAGTATTTGATTATTGCAACTCCACCTACCAGGGTCTTCCCAAGAGCACATTATATCCCCTACAGCTAGCGCAAAATACAGTAGCTAGAACCATCATGGCAAAATCTCAACAGTTCACATCACCTCACTCCTTAAACAGCTTCACTGACTTCCCATTACAAGCAGGATCAAGTAAAAGATCATCCTAAACACCCACAAAATCCTAACCATTCAGCAGACAGCTTCACTCCCCTGGTAGAGAACACCAACTCCAATAGACCCAGGAGAAGAGCTATGACCAACAGGCTTGAGATTCCCACTGACAAATCTTCAAAATTCTAAAGAACCAACAGCAGGGCGTTCACACTATACGACCCCACCCATTGGAACTCAATGCCACCCCAGCTAACCATACAATCCCAGAAAAATCTAAAGACTCTGTTGTTCCTAGAACATTATGGGTCAGATACTGAACAAGAAACACCCGGCTAAGCAATAACCACAACCCATTAATACATTGTAAATAGTTTTGCTATAACCATTTGATTTTGAACAAATGTTATATTATATGTTCCTTTTAATGTGCACCTTATTGTTCAAGCGCTAATGTCACTGCACAGAGTGCTCTGGAAACTGTCTTGACTTGTAGAAAGGCGGAATAAAAAAAGATGTTAAATAAATAAATGTAATTAAACAATCAGACTAGACAGTGACGTCCTTAGCTCTGTACTGCCCTTCATCCCAGAACTCTAAACCCCCCCCTTTTTTCACATCCTTCAGTGGTTCCATTGTAGGAAGCCTTCTTTTGATTTGATCCACACATGGTGATAATGCTCATGCTGCGGGATATCAAAGCCAGAGTTCCCCTGTCTCCCTCCCCTTCTTTAGGGAATAACATAACAGTGAAAGAGGGAAAGTCACAAACTTTCAAATACCACCATGGGCAAGGACTGCACATTGCATGTCCCCACCACCCCCTACTAATGCTGTGACCGTGAATGCCTTACTACAGCCCTCAAGGACATCCTGAATAGAACTAAGAAATATATTGTGACTGATATCTGACAAATGGACTCTCTGTGGGTGATACAGGCCCAGACAATCCGTTGAAAATAAGTTATGAGCCAATAACAGTCCCTTCAATAAAATCACACATTTGGAAACCTTGGCATTCACCTGCCTCCAGCATTGCTCCACTGCCTTTGGTGAATTGCATCATGCCAAAGCCTCCAAGGGATGTTCTGTGACCATATAAGAATCACCAAAGAAAAATAGCAACGAATTAAGAAAAAGTAATGCTTCATTTGTCAGATAAGGTTCACCACTTTCACATCACAAAGATTGTTCCTACCCAAATGAACAAAAATACAGTAGGTATATTGTGCTAATGTGCCTCCAACAACAACGGCAAAAGTTGGGGCCAACGCATCCCCCGCTGACCCATCCACTGCAACAGCACTCCATTCTCAGCCAGGCCAACATTCTAACCCCATTTGGATTCTGCTGCTCTCCTCCAGGCCCAGAGGATGAAACAATGCCCATGCATCCACAGCAAGAATTCTCTGTTTGCCAAGCCTGTGGAGGAAATTGAAACATAAGATGAAGAGGCTACCACAGAACACTATGCTAGCAGTTTGTAAGCATCAGACTGCCAATGACCCACCCGCCATATTGCCTGCACTGAAAGGGCCTGAGCAGCAGTGAACATAGCTGCCCCAGTCCAAAACGAATGCATTTTAAAATACTCCAGGCCACCACTAAGGCATGCTTCATTATGACAACGAACTAAAACCACGTCACAGGATCACTCCCCTCATGACATAAGCAGAAGTGACCACCTTGTGGCCAAACACGTAAGAAGGTATGCGCGCACTGAATTGGGCAGGAAAGAAGCCCAGGAGCCCACTGAAGCCCAGGCTCCTCTGCCCAACTGATCCATCTTACTGTGACAAATACACAACAGGACCTCTTCCTCCAACACCACCACACATTATCTGTTAACAGATCCCGGTTCCCACAAGAAGTCTTGCTCATCACCATTAGCTCACTAACCCACAGCGCTGCAAAGAAAATAAAGGAAAAGCAACCCTAAATAAGTGCATCTCAAACCAAGAAAAACAAATCCGAGGCAGAGCTTGCAACAGTTCACAAAGCATATCATGCTGGATAGGTTGCCGAGACGGTCACCCTGAATAGGCTGTCCAGGCTCCTGTATAACCCCATATTAATTTACGTACCAAATACGAAGAAGTAGGATCTGCAAACTCCTGAATTTTAGAGAAAAAAGTCACATTCACCAGGTCTCCTGAAAGAACATGAGTTGACAACCGATGTTCACAGGCGCACTCAGTGAAGCACAACACGACCCTCTGCACAATCCTACATCCCAAGACTGCAGACCCCACTGGTAGAAGTCTGAAACACATTGCCAGCCGGCTGCACATGCCTTCCAAGTATTCCCTGCCAATGCAGATCTCAGCAATCCTGCAAGTGACTTGGAAGGATATCCCACAAGTGCTCCTGGGAAAGGAAGTCGTCTGTTCCTGGGGCCAACACTCAAAATCAAGCTTACTGCAAATGAGATAAACATCTGCAACTGCATTATCCTCCCCTAGAAAATGCCATACTGCAAGCAACACATTCAACTACAAAAAGCGCAGTACCAGCAAGTGCAATAGACCCACCACTAATGGGGAACTAGCAGACTGCCAGTTAACAGCCTGAACCATTTCCATGTTATCAGAATGTAAGAGTATGCTCTGAAGACAGAAGTGCTCATCCCAAATCAACAAAACCACTCACATTGGAAACCATGGGTGGTTTTGCCAAATCTTCAGAGCACTTAGTCATTAGAACTACGTGGTTGTCCATCGGATCAATGGCTTTAGCTGACTTAGATGGATAAACAGTACTCATGTTGAAAGTTCGCTTTTTCACCTTACCCATCTTGATTGTCATTCCTCATTGCTCTGAAGGGGCTCCAAAGGGACAGGTCTGCCCTTTGGCCACAACCCTTCAGACACACTCACGACCACATCCCATGATGTGGGCCTGTGCTTTAAGGCCCCCACTGTTATCATTAGGGGGTGCAGCAGATATGGTCCTAGCAGCACAGAAGCAGGGCTCCAAGAGACTGCCTGCTCACCGCCTCGCTACACAACGCCGGTAGTTGGAAAAAGCACACAAGCAGGATCTCCACCTAGAGTTTAATTTTAAGTTTATATAGGAAGTATTTGAAGGCTGTGTGAGTGTTTAGAATGCTCAATAGGGGCTACAGCATGAGCCTACAGACGCTGAGGCAGTGCAGGGATCTACTAAGATTTGTTTATTCCCTATTTCTTGGGAAAACAGATTGTTTTAGGTGGCATATTTTATTTAATAGCGCTAAAAAACATTATCATCTGAAAATAAAAGTGTTAAAAATATCTTAAGACTGCCATTAGATGTATTATGGGGCTCATGTTCTGTAAAAACATTGGTAAAGTACCGAGTTTGGGGTCACATGGACTATTTAATACTGGCGTAGGAACGCTAATTTTTGTTCTGAACTGGAACTGAATGTGTACGTTCTTTTTCAGTAAGATGAGTTGGGTCCGTCACTAGAGAGGTTGAGAGTAAGAGAGTGATACTGAAAGAAATTTATTTGAAAAGATTTTAAGTAATTTTGGTAGAAAAATGGTGGGAAAAGGTAAAGAAAGCAACAGTAGTGAAATAATTTATTGGCTTGATGTTTTTAAAGGCATTCAGTAATCTGAGTTTCCTTCAGGAAAACCTTTCAGTCTCAAAAGTTTGGGATTATTGTTCCTTTTAAGTGAAAAAGGATTCAGAGATTTGTACCACTGATTTAAAAAGAGATTCTTTCAAGGAGGCTCTCGTGAGCCTGAGCTGAAATGGCTGCCCAGGATTGGAGCTTGGCAACCCTTTAGCCTTCCTTTGGAGATATCACAGCCACCGCCATTCGCGTCTTTGATGAAAATGCAGGTTATGACCTCCAAAATAACAACTTTGCCGGTATGCAGCCTGATCTATGCCCACACGATTTAAATCAGCCAGGGATCATCAGGGGATATGAGGCTGAATGAGAACGCACACCGTGGTTTATTAACCTGCCAGTTCCCGAATTGGACATCGCTGATCTTGATGGCTGAAGCCCCAAGGAAGCTGCTGGACATGGTTTTCAGTCCATGGGCAGTTTCCCCAGAGTATGGCCTCAGAGAGTCTGCTTCCTGCACTTTGTGATCTGTGGGGGTACCACGGCCTGCATATGTGCTCCCGCACATATTGTGCCATATGCCAGGAGGATGACCTGAGCACTCCAGAGCAGTACATCAGTGCCATTTCGATAACATCTAAGCAGAGCCAGCTGATCCTCCCTCATGTGTGGAGATTCCTGTCCCTCCAATCAAAAGTGTCCCCCACCCTGCCTGAGCGCTGGCAGAAAGTTCATCTGTGCTTCAGTTTACTATCAGATGGAGCAGAGCATGTGAGACTGAGGGTCCTACCACAAATATTATGCACAGCATGCTGCAGCCACATAGCCCCCCTCTGTGCTTAAGCCCAGCCTGAACCTGGCATTGGGATTTATAAGCCAGCGATGTAGGTACTTTATGTTATGCCTTCTTTCTCTCTGCCGTGGAGTTAGCTTTGGCATGTGAGTGACAGGGCAATTGGGGAGGATATTTCAGTGGGTTACCTGGCCCCTTTCTACTATGATCACTTCATCTGACATTCCTTTGATGGCACTCGAGGGGACAACATAGCAAGGCTGCAGAAGTGAGCTGCTCAAAAGAAATGGAGTGCACAGTGGAGAAGGGAGGGTGTCGGTACTAAAGGGGCAGAGGGAATAAAGGAGGGAAGAAAATGCAGCACCTTTTCCCACACAAGTGTTCTTGATCTTGCTGTAGGAGTGATGATGTCTGTTCCCCCATGGCTAGATTAATTCTCAGTATGAAGATGAAGTGTCACTCTCTCCAGTCTGCAGTGAGTCAATGATGAACATGTTTGACAAAGGATCTTACGCAGCAGCTCTGGCCTGGTTCTCCCACACTGCAGACTCGTTATCTGCGGCAACACTGTCTCCAGACCCAACACCTGGTTCTGCTTCTAACTCTTAGGATTCTGCAGCTCTACCTCACCTGCAACTAACACAGAACTTCTGGAGATTTTACAAGAGCTCAAACTTTTCCGATTGAATTTCTCTGAGGTACTGAGTGATATAAAAGCTGAAATCAAGTCCCTGGATGACAGTCACCCAAAATAAGATTAATATTGATGAGCAGATAGATGCGACTGCTCTTTTTCAATCCAAAATTCACCAACTGGACATGTTTACTAAAGACTTAGGAGAAAAACATGATGATCTTGAAAATCAACAGAGGTTTAATATCATCAGGGTTGTGGGCATCCCAGAAACTGCTGGGGATAAGGAGCTCACCGGAGAATTAATCCAACAATTGTACACCTTTTGAGTTCCTGGGGCTGCAGTGCAATCTCACTAACAGGGGGAGGGGTTGATGGGAGGAGATTTTTACTGTGTGCTGTCCAGTATTGACGGATGGGGAGCCAGAGTTGTGCCTCTGTGAATTTGCATAAGCTTCATCAGATACTCAGTTGGACCTTTGTGATGCTTGGAGGGCTACACACAGCTGAGAGAGGGACTATACCTAGTTCTCCTCTGCTCATCAGAGCTACTCCAAAATTGATCTTTGACTCATCTCATGGAGTTTGTTGTCTATACTAACGGCAACAATCATTGAAACATTGGGGGTCTCAGACCATGTGATCACTGCCTTGGAACTTTGGCAGCTGGAGTCCCCCCCCCCCTCCCTGGACCTTATGCAGCAGGCTTCTTAAGAACAATGAATTTCTTCTCGCAATCCAAAAGTGGTGTGGCAGGAGTATATGCCCTTCAATGATATTGATGAAATTCTCATCTTCATGCTTTGGGAAGCAGCTAAAGCAGTCCTCTGCGGTCAACTGATATCACTCTCAAGTGGGTTCAAAAAGAGGGAGATAGCGAGATGAGACGAACTCCACCAAGCCATTGAGGAGCTAGAAAGGTTACACCTTAAGGGTGACAGGGCTAAGATATGGCAGCAATTAGTATGGAAAAGGGGAGAACATTTGGCCTTGGAAATTGAGTCCATAGCTTCAACCATGCTACGCACTAGGCATCACTTTTACAAATACAGGAATAAGGTGAACTGACTACTTCTTTGGCAGATGATGAGGCAGATGATGAAGCAAAAGAGTCATGCATTACATTCGGCACTTGGTGGCACACTTTATATATCCCTGGAGATGGCTGAAATATTTGCCAAGTTTTATAGTGATTTATACTCCTCCCAGTTAGTGGCCAAACGAGTAGAGATCTGAGATTGGCTGGTGGTTGCAGACCTTCTTGGTCTCTCTCAGAGGTGCAGGAGGAGCTGGAGCACCCCTTCTCTCTAGAATAAGTGTGGTTAGCTATTTGCAAATTAAAAGCTGCGAAGGCACCTGATATGCTACCGGCTGAAATTTACAAAATTTTGCCTGAAAATTCCACCCCAGTCCTGGTCCAGGTCCTTAATGACATACAAGTCCAGAGAGCATTGCTGGCCTCTTTTTTTTTTTTTTCTTTTGCAATTTAATATTTATTGAATTTTCAAGGTTTACCAAGATTTACACTTGTACAGAAAAGGAAATCAAAAAGCAACAAATTATACAAGAAAAATTCACAGAAAACCATCAATGAAATTCCCTATAGTCCACAACAATGGGGGGTAAGGAAAAGAAAATGAAAACAGTGGGATACGAGATATTCCTACTGAAACCAAATAGAAATAGATGAACAAAACTAGAGGGCTCTGAGCTGAATTAACATACTATACAGTCAAACCCCATTCTCCTGGCCAGTGGAAGTTGGGAAACAAGACACCCTGGTATTTATAAAGGTTAATAAGTCAGTAGGTTGAAAGAAAATATCTCTTTGCTTTTTATACATTACTAAACATTTTCAAGGGAAACATAACTGAAACGAGGCTGCAAGCTGCAATACACCCGATCTTAAAAGCAGAAATTGCCTGTGCCTTTCTTCCCTAGCCACATCAGGAAACAGACACTCTAACACCATGGAACAGCAACAAGCATGTCTTATAATAAAGTTTCAATAGCCAGTCTCTATCAGAAGAAAGAGCACAAGTCACCAACAAGGTAGACACCTGTACTGAATCTGAAATAAAAAGGATTCTAACAGATCAGACACATTCAAAACATTCACTTTAGCACCATTCTCCATTACCCCTGGCTCCTTTTTCCCTTGAGGCAAAGAAAAAGCCTTTGAAATTGGGGGTATCAAATCTTGGGGAACAGAAACAATTTCTACCATGTAACTCTTAAACATATCCACTGCCGAAATACCCACGATTTTAGGAAAATTTAGAACCCTAAGATTTTGTGCATGGGCTGAATTTTTCAGCATTTCTCCCTTCGCTCTAAGAGCTATGTTATCTTTTGACAGAACCACAGTCAAATCAGAAACTGAACTCAGTTTCTGAGAATTGTCCTGCATTTTAATGTCCAATGCATCTATAGAACTCACACACGATTCCATATTCAAAATGTTCTGCTCCACCTTCAAAGAGAGTGCTAGCATCTGCTAGTTAATTGTTGCTGACAAAGTCATTATTGCCTCTCAAATACAGTCCAAAGTGATCTTCTTGGAGTGAGGGAACCGTAAAACCGTCAGTGTTGAGGCAGCATCTGAGACCCGAGTCCGTTACCCACACCAGGGCCACTGATCTGGGGTAACTCCCCCACCACTGCTACTGCAAGGGGACTTCCAGGTCCCACAGAAGAACACACCCAACCCTCCCCTGCTTCCCTACTCCAACACCCCAAAGACCGACTTCTGGTTCTTCGGGAGTTTGATTGAGTGGGAGGGGGGCAACCACACCTAAAGGCTGCAGCTTATGGATGAGGGGCTATGATGAATCTCCAGCTGTCTACTTCTAGCGACTTGAAGCATCATTGCTCAATAGAGGCAGGAGGCCATTCTCCCCACACTAGCTGAATGGCTAGTTAAGGTCTGGGATATTTACTGCATGGAGAAGCTCACAGCGGACCTTCGAGGTCAGCCTGAGATGTTTACAGCATTGCGGGCTGGGTTCCTCTGAACAGAAGCCCCTTGTTTAGTTTGGGAGTGTGCTTGTTCTAAAAATTGTATATTTTTTTCTTTTTGCAATCTCTTGACCACCTTTGCCCTTGGCCTTTTGCATCACAAGCCCCAAATTGCCATCAGCTGTCCTACCAAGGAATGCTTATGGTGTGCTTACAACAGGTGAGATCCCAGAGGAGGGGATTGGATGGGGAGTGGGGAGAGTGGACAGGAGAGGTGGGGGCAGGAGGTGGGATGTTATAGGAGGGATGAGGGGTAGTGGGAGTGGACATATTCATAGGAGTGCATAGGTTCTTAGTTGAGGCTGGAGCTCACGGCTATCTCTAGCACAGGGGAGGGCAATTCCGGTCCTGGAGGGCCGCAGACCAATCAGGTTTTCATGATGTCCCCAATGAATATTCATGGACCTATTTCCATACAATGGAAGGCAGTGGATGCAAATAGATCTCATGAATATTCATTAGGGACATCTTGAAAAGCTGACTAGTCTGCAGCCCTCCAGGACCGGAATTGCCCACCCCTGCTCTAGAAGATATCACATTTTTCCAGGTACCATCACATCTCCTTCGGGTGAAGCTCTAGTTGGAAGTACCTTTAACGTGATTCATGTTACTGGAGGTGTCCCTTCCTACTCTGTCATTCCCTATTTGGGCTTCTGAGGTGAGCATGGGGGAGTGGGAGAACAGGGAGGGAGAGGGAGTGATGTATCCTCCACTGAGGCACCGTGAGGAGGTCTGTTGTTTCCTCGGATAAGACATGGGTATATTCCTTCAGAAGTTGGTTGTTGCTTATGTACATGTTTCTATATGTATGTACATGGATTTACTGAGTTGCATACACTCCAGATCTGTTACTATTTTTTGTTGTGGGGAGCTGTAAAACTTCTTCTTTGCCCAATAACATGTATATACAAAAAAAAGGAGATTCTGTCTTTAAGAAGTTCTGCTAACAGGCAGACTTGGAGAGGAGAAGACATCAGTTTAAGACTAGTACTTAATTAAATGGTGCAGAATAGAAACTAATAGTGGCTAAAGGGAAAAGGAATTCATGTAATCTTTTCCTGAGGAAAGGAATTTTCTTTCTGACACTGGTGTTTGTGAGCTGCTTTGAGTGAGGTGCAGTGCGGAGGTGCAATGCTGCTGAGAACTGTTAGTCTGATTGACACTGTTCAAGAAAAAAAAATACTTTCTCGGTCAGAATCATTACTTTAAATGAGTAAAGAAGACTATTTCCTCTTCTTTAGAGGTTGGTATTTCAGCTGAACTTACTGGCTGAGAGAATCAGAGTGGCAGCTGTGGCTGTTTTGTTTTTAAAGAAGAGTGACTAAGTGACAAAGATGCTAAAGAAGAAAATAGAATTTTAAATCTGAATCCAGTTCTTAATTATCTAGTTTGGATTTTGGGGGATAATTTTTTTAAAATCCTGCTGTCACTGACAAATCAGTGTTACCCCAACTGACAGAGAAGATAGACTCTCTTGAGATTTTAGAAGTTCAGACCAGATCCAAATGTTCCAGAGAAGGACCAGAGCCAGAGGGCCAGGGCCAGGGCCAGTACCAGTAACCAGGACCAGAACCAGGGCTCACAGACTTCTTTGCAAGGGAGTGCCAGGAAGATAAGTAGCTACTAACAGACACATCTAGAAAAAATTTTTATATGTTTTGAGGCACACATACAATATTTTTATTTTTATTATTGAATGTATAAGGTAGACTTTCACAGCTTGCTGAGTTTTCATAGTCTGACTTTTGGTGGGAAGTTTCCTGTAAAAAAAAGAAATACAGAAATTAGTGAGGAAAAGTTAGAGGAAAAGAAAGTTTCATAAGAGAAAAGAAGTTTTGTAAACATTATTGTGGTTTTGTGTGACTTGTGAGTAAAACTATTGAAAGTGTGTTCTTGAGAAAGCTATTTAAAAAGTTATACTTACCTGTATTTGAGGAACCTGTAAAAGAGAATAGAAAGCAAGTTGTTGTAAAGAATGGAAAGTACTTTTTAATATACTTGGTACTGAACATATTTTTACTATTTTGTGCATTAAAAAAAATTAACATCCCATGCACTTTATTTCTAGTAATTACTATTTCTATTGGCCATTTTAAACTAGCTATATTTAAATTGGATATTTATCTCACTTAAACATCTTGTGCAATAAATATTTTAAATATATAAATGTGTCTACCAAGAATTTATTTCAAGAAAACTCAAAATTTACCTGTTTAACATTTACACCTGTGACATCTTGGTGGTTTGTAGGATCCTTTTTAGTTTAGTTTATTTCTCCTAGTTTTGATCCCAAAGGGAGCAGCTGAGGAACGTAGTTTGTTTTCACTGATAGCCCTCTGTGAAGTGAAAGTCTGAGGTAACATCATTTAACTCTGGTCAAGACTACATTAATAAAGGCCCAAAGCAGGGAAAAGTAAGGCTAGCACTTCTTAGAAAGGCTACATTTAGGAGCCATGAAGTGAGACCTTTCCCCCACTGTTGCCACCAATGTTGAAGATCAGGGTGGAGGAAGGGAAGTTAGATCCTATATGTGGTCTAAAGCAGTTCATTTAGAGTCTGATTTGCTAAGGTTGTTTTCCCATTAAATATCTAAGGGCAAAGCTGGCTCTTAATACACTTCTACAGGTCATCCGCATAAGTACACAGACACCCAGTCTCTGTCTTATCCCTCTCTTCCCCAGCAATCTCCCTCCCCTATCCCACTATATCCCTTCTAAAATCAATCAGCCTTCATTTCCCAGCTAGCCTTCACCACCTATGCAGCTAGTCAGCCACTCTCAAGTCTTTACCCCTCCATATAGTCAACTTTGTTTGACCGGCTAGAACTCACCATCCGAAAAGCCAGTGAGCTACTTTCCAAGATCCTATCCCTATGTAGCCAACTATAGCCCCCTCAGCTAGCCCTCATCACCCAGGACATTAGTCAGCCACCAACAGCCTATTGTTCAGCTTTGTGTAGCCAGCTAAATCCCTACCCAGCTAATGACTTCTCACAGGCAAGCAGGCATCCCTTCCCCTCGTCTTTCCAGTCAGGTCTGCTCATCTGCTACCAAGCAATAGGAGTTTCCTGTATTCTGCACTGTATAGTTCTCTGTGATGCAGGAATTCTCACACCAAGACCAGTATTAAAGGCATGTTGCTATGATGACAGGGATTTATTGATCCCTGCATTCATTCATTCATTTATTTATTTATTTTAAGGCCATCAAGTCAGTGCTGACTCTTGGCAACCCAGCAGCCCCCAGGGCTTTCCTGGCAAGGTATGACTGGAAGGAGATTGCCAGGCCTGAGGCAATGGAGGGTAAAGTAACTTGCCCAAGGTCACAAGGAGTACCAATGGGAATCAAACCTGAATCTCATCTCTTGGGCACTAGGCTACTCCTCCACTTATATATGCGATTAGTTAAATACAGAAGAAAATCAAAGAAACCTCTCCCTGAAAGCTAGTAGTTCAAGTTTACCTTAGAAAGTCTTCAGGATGCTCAATAATACATACAGACTAAAGAAAATTTAAATATCTCTATTCAGCATCATTGTGTACTCTAATTTCTGGCCCAGAATAGAAGCAGGAATTATAAATATTCAGAAAATGTACCCAGTAAAACATGCTGGGTTCTTTCTTTTACAGGGACAAATATACTGAACTTAGTAGACATTCAGGGGATCATTTTCGAAAGGCTTTTTAATATAGAAATGCCTGTATAGTGTATACATGCAAAAGGTCTCTTATAAAATGACTCCCAGATGAAAGCTTGTATGATGACAAGGCGGTCTGTACTTTTTTGCAACCCTAGTGTAGGTGTGTTCAGGAGCATAGTTTGAGTAGAGTGCAGACATAAAACAACAAATTAAACATTTTGTTTATGAAATGCACACGGCTCTTATAACATGTACATTTACACAGGTAAAATGCATTCCAGATCATTCTGGACATGATTTATGCAGGTTTTGTGCTGGTATTTTATGAAGACATATTATAATAAGCCACATAAATGGACAATGTCATGAATATATGTAAATCAAGGTATTTTAGTGATTTACACACATAAATACTACATTGAACAGGCAGGCCAGATGTTAAAGAGAAGGATCTATTCACGCAGACATAAAATCACATGAAGCAGAGTAGACCAAGGTAACACCTCCAGAAGGAGCACATTTCTCAGGACCAGAAACTGCATCTATGATTTTATGGTGAGAATCCCATGAAGAAATTTCAAACCAATCCAAAAATGTAAGACCAGAGAGGATGTAGCAAAGATTTGGGTTTCCTATCACTTTATAAAGCATACATTTTTATTGCTTTATTACCTTCTGATAACTTATCCATCTCTCTCACTGCCCTCTCCACCCTTCAGCCTTCTTCCCCTGAAATGCTTTTGCGATTCCCCTTTATGTTCTAGTATTCTCATCTGTTGCTCAAACTGTCCTGACCTGAGGAAGATAGTTTTAACCTTTGAAAACTAGTCCAAAAATGTATTAACTGATAAAAAGGTATCACCTTATTTTCCTTTTATCATTTTCTGTTTTACTTATCAAACATTAATGTGGGCTAACATGTGACCATAATACTTTATCAGTAAATCTTATCATAACGTGACACCCACTGTTTGGAACAACGTATCATCTGTCAGTTGAGGTCCCACTGTTCAACATGCATCATCTACCAAATTTTAATAGATCCATCTGGTTGTTGTCTCACAGCGAGGTGGGCTGCAGACAGATGGAGAAACATGACTAGTACTGTAGGCATACTGTTATTTCTTTTTCAGAAAGAACAACTAATCATGCCAAAGGATCATATACCCACTGTGTACTCCGTAATATTTCAGAAGTGTAGAATGCACATGACATAGCACACAACAACAAAGATCAATTTTCTCACCCAGTGTTCCCTGTTGTCCTTTCATTCGCTAGTCTAGCTACAGAACTTCCAGCTCTGAGTCACAGAATGCTTGACCACCTGCAGGAGCTTAGGAGGAGAATTGTATCTGGTTTTATTTATTGGAGTCTGCTAAAAATTTGAATGTTTCCATCATAGCCCTCTTTTCCTTTTTTATCCAGCAAGTAAATTTTGAATGCCTTAAGCCCCTTTGTACAGGATTTGTGCTGCAGGTTTTCTACCATGGAGGTAATATTTATACTCTGCATTTTTGTTTTAAGCATCGGCCATGGTGTTTAAAATTAAACTGCATATTCCGCACCAGAATCTCGAAATTCTCTGACATGAACTATATGGTTTGACAGCTAAGTGCTGGTGCCAATCTGATAGTGGCAAAATTCACTCTCTTTTGCATCTGGGTAACAAAGAGGGTAATTTCATAAACCGCACATGGCTAATGCATGTTGCAATGTACATGTTTCTTGCCTATTTTATAAAGTAAAGTTTGTGCACACTGTGTTTTATAAATTAGGGGCATAAGTAGTGAGATATGTATGTGTGCCAAATCTAGGCGGGGCCACTTAAACCAACCCTGGACTTGGTTTAAATGCCTGTGCATAGACTTAAAGAATTCATGCAAGTTATAGTTTTGTATAAAACTTCTGAGTATAATTTAGGCTCCAACCAAGCTCTGCTCACACTCCACCCATAGCCACACCCATTTTTAAAGTACAGACCATCGGGCTGATATACATACTTACAGAATAGTGCCCAACTAAATTACGTACTTAAAAATCAATCTCCATGGATGTAACACTTCCAAGTGGAAGCACATAATGAGCTTACATCCCCACAATTACTATTTCTTGCCTGAAGAATGTAAGAAAATGAGAACATAAGATTATAAGCCATACTGGGTCAGAACAAAGGTCTATCAAGCCCAGAATCCTGTTTCAACAATGGCCAATTCAGGTCACAAGTACCAAACATTTCACTCATTGCCAGATGTCTGAGTATCTAAAATGATAGACCGGGGCATGCAAATCTCATATCATAGATGCTCCCCTTCTGGAATACCCCTACCCACATATCCAAGTAACTGATTCTGAGGCCGAGTAAGTCAGAGACATCCATATTTCTGAAATGGTCTATATGCATGCCCATACTTGGCCTTGCAATCTGCGTGGAGCCCACCTTCATAAATGGTTACAGGGATAGTCATTTTTTGGGTTGGAGATGGAACAATTTCAGAAGGCACTGCTGCCACTCCCTCAGTTTTTAAACTCTGGATGTCCCAGATTTTTCCTAGGTGTCCATTCTAAAATGACACTTCACATGGACAGAGGACTCACCTAGTGGATTCAAATTATTCAACCTTTTCACTGCAATTGCAGACAATGATCTAAATGCACTCAAGTGAATAAGGATTGACAAGCTAAGTTTCACAACTCAAGATCCCAAAAGGAAGGTAGGTAGATTTATTTATGTATTTAGCAATGCTTATATACCATTTTTCACTGGGTCAAAGCTGTGTACATTCAGACATAGTATATATTTCCCTGGTCCCCGAAGGGCTCACAATCTACATTTTGTACCTGAGTCAACGGAGGGTTAAGTGGCTTGCCCAAGACCACAAGTTGCACCTGTGTGATTATTAACCCCAGTCCCTCCGGCCCAAGATTCCATGCTGTTTATCCCAGAGATAAGCCGTGAATTTCCCTCGCTCAGTTTAAAAATATTACATGGACTTTTCCTCTAGGAACTTGTTAAAATCTTTTTTAAACCGAGCTACACTAAGAATTTCTACTATGCCCTCTGGTAATTAATTACTGAGCTTTATTACATGTTTAATGAGAAAATATTTTCTCTGGATTAGTCTTAAATGTACTACTTTGTAGCTTCATTCCAACTTCCCTAGTCTATACTTTTTGAAGGAGTGAACAACCGATTCACTTTTACTTGTTCTACTCCTCATTATTTTATAGAGCTTTATCATATCTGCTCTCAGCTATCTCATCTCCAAGCTGAAGAGCCCCAATCTTTTAAGCCTTTTCTCATAGGCGTATCCTTCCATTTCCTTTATCACTTTGGTTGCTCTTCTCTGTACCTTTTTCAATTCCACTGCACTTTTTCTTTAGTTGGTACCAATGACATAAGAAAATGTGAGAGGGAGATTCTGGAGGACAAATTTAGGCTTTTAGGTAGGAAGTGGAAATCCAGAACTTCCAAGATAGTATTCTCAGAAATGCTTCCTATTTCACGTGCAGGACTCAAAAGTCAGGCAGAGTTCTGGAGTCTCAATATGTGGATGAAACGATGATGCAATGAAGAGGCGTTTGGATTTGTTAGGAACTCGGCAACATTCTGGGGAAGAGGGGGGATTTTCCAAAGGAATTGGATCAACCTTAACTGGGATTAAACCTGGCTGCTGGCATTAACCCTTATAAAGGAGATAGAACAGCTTTTAAACTAAGTAATACAGTAGGGGAAAGCAGACAGTCACCCAAGAGCACATACTTCGTAAAGATGTATCCTTGAAAGATACTAACAAAAGAAGAAATCTAGGGCATCCCTGATACGGAGGTTCCAATAAAGATAAAAGTAACACAGATAAGTACAGAGCGGACACAGCTAAAAGATTCCAAATTATCCCTTGTCAATTTATAACCCAATTGTTAATATGAATAAAATACAATCTCTACAATGCCTGTATGCAAATACTAGAAGTCTAAAAAATAAGATGGCAGAACTAGAATACATAGCACTAAATGAAAGGTTAGATATAAAAGGCATCTCAGAGACCTGATGGAAGGAGGACAACCATTGGAACACTGTGATACCGGTACAAACTATATCGCGATGACAGAGTAGATCAAATTGGTAGAGGGGTCGCATTCTATTTAGAGAGGGCATTGACTCATACAGAATTAAAGTTTTGCAGGAAACAATCTGTATGGATAAAAATTCCATGTAAAAAATTCCAAGGGAATGACAGTGACAGTGGAAGAGTACTACTGTCCACCTGACCAGAATGAACAGATGGATGATGCAATGCTAAAAGAAATCAGGGAAGCTAACAAAAGTTACTACACAGTATAATGGGTGATTTCAATTACCCCAGTATCGACTGGATCAATGCCACAGCAGGGCATGCTAGGGAGATAAAGTTTCTAGATGAGATAAATGATTGTTTTTTGGAGCAACTGATTCATTAATTGACAAGTGGAGAAGCTATATTGGACCTAGGTCTTAGTAGAATACAGGATCCGGTGCAAGAGATAAGAGTGTTGGGGCCACTTGGCAATAATGATCATAGCATGATTGCATTGATTTAATAAACGGAGGGAGGACGGGAAGGAAATCCAAAGTACTACCTTTTACTGTAAGTTTCAATGAGAAAAAATGTTATGAAAAAACTAACAGGAGCAGCTGCAAAGGTTAAAGATTTGCATCTAGTATGGGTGTTGTTTAAAAACACTCTTGGAAGACCAGACCACATGTATTCCATGTTTTAAGAAAGGTGGAAGGAATGCCCAAAAAACTGCCAGCATGGTTTAAAGATGAGGTCAGAGAGGCTGTTGTAGCCAAAAAAGCATTTTTTGAGAAAATTGAAAAAGGACGAAAACTGGAAACATAAGCACTGAAAGTTAGATGCAAGACATTTGTAAGATAAGCAAAGAGAGAATTTGATAAAAAAAAACCTGCCATGGAAGCAAACATGCACAATAAAAATGTTTTCAAGTACACTCGTACAGTAGCAAAAAACCTGTGAGAGAGTCAGTTGGACCATTAGATGATAGAGGGGTAAAAGGGGCATTAAGAGAGGACAAGGCCATAGTGGAGAGAGAGAATGAATTCTTTGCTTTGGTTTTTACTGAAGAAGATGTAGAGAAGTTATCCATGTCTGAAGTTGTATTTAAAGGTGATGTATCAGAAGAAAGAGTAGTTACTCACCTGTAACATGTGTTCTCCAGGAGCAGCAGGAATCAGTCCTCACATATGGGTGACGTCGGCGCTGACAGAGCCCCCGTGCGGAGCATTTCCCCAGCTTTCATAGAAAGCCTTTGGGAATGCAGCGCGCATGCGCGGTCCCCTTCCCGCCCAAGGGTGCCATCTTGCTCAGTCTGATGACATAGCAAAAAGACAGCAAAAATAGCAAAATAAATCATATGACTGCAACTCCAAGGCGAGGAGGGAGGGTTGTGAGGAATGATTCCTGCTGCTCCTGGAGAACACCTGTTACAGGTGAGTAACTACTCTTTCTCCAGGACCAAGCAGGAAGTCAGTCCTCACATATGGGACACCCTAGCTTAGGGCTACAGGAGGCCCCAAACTGAAAAATGAGCTCCCTCTAGAGCCTCAGCATGCAAGAACAGAATCTTCTCTGATAACGCCCCTGACAGGTAGCCCAACACCAGGGCCAGAGGGTAGGAGTTGCCTAGACCCCAGAGATTATGGAGTACCGCTTGCCCGAAAGCACTGTCCCTGCAGGACTCCCTCTCAAGGCAGTAGTGGGCCGCAAAAGTCTGGCTTGAAGACCAAGTAGCGGCCCAGCAGATGTCTACCAACGGAACAGAGCGGAGATGAGCCACTGACGCAGCCTTCGCCCTGACATGGTGAGCTGTAACTCGACCCTGCAACGAGAGGCCGGCGGCCCTGTAAGCCCAGGCGATGCAGTCAGCTACCCATATGGACAAAGTACACTTGGAGATAGCCAACCCCAACTTATTGGGGTCATAAGAGATGAAGAGCTGAACCACCCTCCGGTGCTCCTGCGTATGGTCAAGGTAGAAGGACAACGCCCTCCTACAGTCCAGGGTATGCAAGACCATCTCAACCCGGATAGCATGAGGCCTGGGAAAGAAAGTCAGAAGAACCACCTCCTGATTGAGGTGGAAGGAGGAGACAACCTTAGGAAGGAACTTAGGGTGAGTCTGTAAGACTACCCTGTTCCTATAGAACCTAGTATAAGGTGCTTCTGAGACTAGGGCCTGAAGCTCACTCACTCGCCTAGCTGAGGTAAGGGCTACCAGAAACAGCATTTTCCAGGACAGAAAACGCAGAGGGCAAGTAGCCATAGGTTCAAATGGTGGGCAAGTAAGCCATTGCAAGACCACATTTAACTCTCAGTCAGGGGCAGGTGGACGCACTGGAGGCTTAAGCATAAGTTTCTTGCACCGATCACACTTTTTAAACCTGCTGGCAGCCATCGGGGGAAAAAGGGCCCCTGCAAGGTCGAAAGACCGGGCTGCCAGTGAAAGAAGAAAAAATGGCGCGAACGCTAGTCACTAAGGACAAAAACTGAAAAAGAGATCTGGGCTCGATACCGATGTATCGGGCCCAGGCGGGAAAGGGAAACTAGCGTCGAACCAAAGAAAAACAGTTTAAAGCAGAGAAAATCAACTTCTTCCTCGGGTGAAATGAATATACATCCGTCGGGCTCCGTGGAAAAAAGAAGACTGAGCAAGATGGCACCCTTGGGTGGGAAGGGGACCACGCATGCGCGCTGCATTCCCAAAGGCTTTCTATGAAAGCTGGGGAAATGCTCCGCACGGGGGCTCCGTCGGCACCGACGTTACCCATATGTGAGGACTGACTTCCTGCTTGGTTCTGGAGAATTGAAACACATTTCAGTAAACCAGGAAGATGTAGTACAACTATTTGATAAACTAAAGGGGATGTTTACTAAACAGCGGTAACAGACTCTTGTGTGATATCAGAGCCGCGGCCCTACTGATTTCAATGGGGCTGCAGCTCCAGTATCGCACGGAGTCCACTACCGCCGTTTAGTAAACATCCCCCTAAGAGTAACAAATCACCTGGGTTGAAGGGTATACACCCGAGGGTGCTGAAAGAACTGAAATATGAGATT
The DNA here is from genome assembly GCA_033557465.1 of Ichthyophis bannanicus. NCBI lineage: Eukaryota > Metazoa > Chordata > Amphibia > Gymnophiona > Ichthyophiidae > Ichthyophis > Ichthyophis bannanicus. The sequence continues at coordinate 725,959,066 of CM066036.1, read as the reverse complement.
AAAGACTTACTATAAGTAATCTAACTTCCTGGTGCATATGCTAATTTACTGCTTTCTTGATGTGCATTCTTTTTCCAGTTTTGAAAGATGTTTTTTTGACTAAGCTTCTCATCTTATCTTTAAGCAATGTCAGCAGTCATTTGGTCTTCTTTCCATCTTTTTTTAAAGCATGGAATACATGAACTTCCAAGATGGTATATCTCCAGGAACAAGCAGGAATGTAGTCTTCACATATGGTATCGTCGGTACCGACGGAGCCTGCACGGGAACGCTCCCCAGCGTCCAATTAGGAAGCTTTTGGGAGCATCCCACAGCGCCTGCATGCTGCCTTCCCACCTTTCCCAACTGTCTCTCTCCAGTTCTTTGTTTTCCGCGGAGCCAGCAGGTCGTGTTCCTGTCACCGCAGAAAATTGTTTCCTTATTCTTTATTTTTTTGTGGTCGCGTCTGCCTTTCCCGACACTATACCAGTACCGCCAGTTCTTTCTTTCCTAAAAAAAAACAAAAAACAAAAAAACAAAATTTATATTTATATTCATATTCATTCTTTTTTCCAACTTTCTTTCCAGGTGCTCGCCATTTTGGGCCTTAGGCCCAAAATTTCCTCCACTATGGAGAAACCCGCCTCAGGTTTTAAAAAATGCACCAAATGTGGCGGTACCATCTCCGTCACCGACACCCATGAGTGGTGTCTTAAATGTTTAGGTCCTGACCACTCCATCTCCGAGTGTATCGCTTGTGCCATGATGTCCAAAAGGGGTCGACAGAACCGAGTTGCCAAGCTCAGTGCCATTTTACCTTCCGATGCAGCTTCGGAGGTATCGACATCTTTCAGGGCTTCGTCTTCCTCCCATGGATCTCAGGTAACTAAACATAAGTCCAGCCGGTCCTCAAAGGGTAGATCTCCTTCTAAGCATCGAGATGCCTCTGGCGTTGCCCTTGAGGGTTCCATACCGGCAAAATTGCCCCGGTGGGAGGCTTCGGCTTCCAAAGCATTTTCAGGGCTTCAGGATGTTCGAGGCTTCAACCTCGGCAGAACTACTGGTGCCATGCTCTGGGGTACCGGTTGCTCCAGTACCGATACCCAGGCATTGGCAGCATCGATAGACCAGAGATTCCTGGCTATTGAACGCAGTCTTGGTACCGGTACCGATAGCATCAGCATCGACATCGACAGCAGAATCGACTTTGCCGGCACCCAGTCATGCGATGCCTTCCGGTGCCGATACACCGGTGCCAATTACCCCCGGTACCGACTTCGGGCTCTTCAAGAGCATCCGGACAGACGATACTTCGAATCCTCGGAGGATTCCAAGGATTCTGACAGCTCTGCCGGTTCCGGCATACTTCTCCCGGAGGAGCCTTCCTCTCCTAAACGCAGGATGTCTCCTCCAGAAGATATTTCCTTTCAGGATTTCATCAGAGAGGTGGCTCATGGGTTGTCCATTACTGTGACTCCTGAAACAGAGCCCAGAGCTAAGGAGTTGGAGATTTTGCAATATCCCAAAGCTCCTAAGGAGGCGGCTACCTTGCCTATCCATGAGATTTTACATGATCTCATGTTGAGAATGTGGGAGACACCTCTTACCACCTCTCCTCACTCTCGCAGACTGGATACTATGTATCGAGTCCCTCCTTGCCTGGCTTCCAAAAAACTCAGCTTCCCCACCACTCCATTGTTCTGGAGTCAGCTATGAGAAGGATCAGAAGTGCAAAGAGGCATGCCTCTAATCCTCCAGGACGTGAGTGTAGAACCTTGGATGCCTTTGGACATCATACCTTCCAGGCTTCCATGCTTTCTGCCAGGATCAGTTCCTATATTTTATATATAGGAATGTTCCTTAAAGAGGTCACAGGAGATTTAGAGGTTTTGAGCCCTCTTCTTCCTGAAGACAGGAGGCAGGATTTTCTCACACTGGTTAAACATGCCCAGGATGTTTCAAAGTTTGTCAATCATGCAGCTTTTGACGGTTTTGAGTGCATAAGCAGAACCTCTGCCATTGCCATAGGTGCACGAAGAACTGCCTGGCTCCAGGCATCAGATCTGGAGCTCTGGGTACAGGACAAACTGGGAAATATCCCCTTGTACAGGTGAGAATCTATTCGGTAAGAATTGTCAAGAAAAAGCCAATGAGATGGATGCTGAGAACTCTACCTTGGATAGGCTATCCAAAGGCATAGCTGATCCTGCCAGAAAGAATTTTTCAAGAAGCCTTTCTTCTCGAAAAAGAAGAGGTTTTATCCCTCTTATTCCCAACAGGGACATTCAGGTCAGCTTGTCCGAAAGGGTCAGCAACCACCTAAACAAAGGAAAGCAAAGACTGCCAAGCCTCAACCGTCTCAGCAGTCTCAGCCTCCACAAGGCCTTTGACTTTCATCTAGAGAACTTAGCCTTCCTGGCCCTCAAAGGACCAGAGCCTTCCACCATTCCAGGAAGGTTATGTCACTTTGCCCCCAGGTGGGAGCAGATAACAGCAGAGCACTGGACACTCTCCATTATAAGAGAGGGGTACAAGCTGCACTTTCTGCGCATGCCCCCTCCCACAATGGTAAGACAGTTCAATTCTCAGACCTCTCTCATCAACCTGTTACATCAAGAGGTCACTACACTTCTTGCCCAAGGGGCAATAGAAGAAGTACCCATCCATCAACAGAGTACAGGGTTTTACTCCCCCTATTTCCTTATCCCAAAGAAAACAGGGGGATACAGGCCTACTTTGGACCTCAGAATTGAACAAATTCCTCTTCAAGGAGAAATTCAAGATGATTTCTCTAGGAACTCTGCTGTCATACCTTCAGAGTCAGGATTGGCTTTGTTCTCTAGATCAAGGATGCATACACCCATGTACTCATCCATCCAACTCACAGAAAGTTCCTTCGGTTCCTTTTCAAGGAAAGCACTACCAATACAGGGTGCTTCCTTTGGGCCTGGCCTCAGCTCCAAGAGTGTTCATGAAATGCATGGCATTTCTCCGCACTCTAGGCATATTAGTCTTCCCCTACTTAGACGATTGGCTCATTCAAGCCCCATCAGAGTCAGAGGCCAGGACTTCTCTAGCTTGCACAATGCATATTCTTCAGTATTTGGGTCTGGTCATAAACATCCCAAAATCCAGTCTAATTCCCACTCAGTCTCTAGAGTTCATAGGAGCTTTGCTGGATACCAAAAAGGCAAGGGCCTATCTCCCCCAGGCCTGTTGCCTTCGCATGGTGCAGTTAGCTTCTCAAGCAGTGCTAAGACCTCATCTCACTGTTCGAGAAATGTTGCAATTACTAGGCCACATGGCATCTACCATGCAAGTGGTTCCTTATGCTCGCCTCCATATGAGAGCAGCCCAGTGGACTTTATCCACTCAATGGACCCAGGCATCAGGGTGCCTGTCAGACAAAATAGCAAACACAAATTGCCTTGTTTTGTCCCTCCAATGGTGGCAGTCCACTCAGAACCTGTTGCTGGGGTCCCCTTTTCAACAACCCTTACCCCAGGCAACTCTCACAACAGATGCTTCTCCAATGGGTTGGGAGCTCATCTGCAAGACCTCTCCACCCAAGGCACCTGGACTCCACAGGAGACTCATCTAGTCTACATATCAATCTCTTAGAGCTCAGAGCAATCTTTCTTGCTCTTCGACTGTTCCATACCCTGCTCAGCTACAAGACAGTCCTCATTCATACGGACAATCAGGTAGCCATGTTCTACGTGAACAAGCAGGGGGGAACAGGCTCTCTGTCGCTTTGCAACGAAGCTTTGCGACTATGGGCCCTCGCCAGAGAGCATCAGATTCACCTCCTGGCAGTTTATCTTCAAGGCATGCAAAACTCTTGGGCAGACAGACTCAGTCGAGTTCTGCTTCCACACGAATGGTCTCTACATGCAGACCAGGTGGCCAAGATTTTTCAAATTTGGGGAACCCCGGACATAGACCTCTTTACAAGTCCGTTGAATGCCAAACTTCCCCGGTTAAGTTCCAGAATTCTGGCTCAGAGTTCTCAGGTCAGGGATGCCTTCCTACTTCACTGGGGTCAAGACTTCCTTTATGCCTTTCCACCCATTCCCCTAATTCCCAAAACCCTGTTCAAGCTTCAGCGAGACAGAGGGCAGATGATTCTCATAGCTCCACATTGGCCATGGCAAGTGTGGTACCCTCTGCTTTTACATCTCTCTCAAGCCCCCTCCCTGGAGTTAGGGTCTGCTCCAGATCTCCTGTCTCAGGAGGACAGAAGGTTATGGCATCCCAATCCCCAGTCTCTGCATCTCAGAGCTTGGTTGCTGAAGGCCTAGATCTTCATGATCTCAACCTTCCTCAGCAAGTAAAGGATGTCCTTTATGCTTCCAGGAAACCTTCCACTAGACGCTCTTATGCTTTCAAGTGGAAGAGGTTTACCATATGGTGTTTGCAGAAGGGTCTTAACCCCCTGGCGATACCTCTGGAATCATTACTTGAGTATCTCCTTCATTTATCTAATGCAGGACTTAAAACTAACTCAGTAAGGGTTCATTTGAGTGCTATTGCAGCTTCTTTCAAGCCTCTAAATGGACAACCTATTTCCTCCCATCCTCTTATAGCAAGATTTATGAGAGGCCTTCTTCTAACTAAACCTCCCATTAGGCCACCACCGGTGGCATGGGACTTCAACCTGGTTCTTGGTCAGCTCAACCTGGTTCTTGGTCAGCTTTCGAACCCTTAGCTACTACCTCATTGAAATTTCTTTCTTGGAAAGTTATCTCTCATTGCAATCACATCAGCACGTCGCATCAGTGAGTTGCAAGCACTAGTGGCTGATCCACCTTATACAAGGTTCCATCACGACAAGGTAGTCCTTAGGACTCATCCACACTTTATGCCAAAGGTGGTCTTGCCTTTTCATCTTAATCAAACAGTCTACCTGCCTGTGTTCTTTCCAAGACCTCATGCATCAAATGCAGAAAGGAATAATAAGTTAATCTGTACATAGTTCCCCTGGTTGTCCACTGTTGAATTTCCCTGTTCATTGTAAACTCAATGTTACTTGTATGCATTGTAGTATGTTCTTGTTCATTGTATCCGCACTGATTGTAATAGCGCGGTATAAAAGAATTGTTAAATAAATAAATAAATCTTCATACTTTGGACTGTAAAAGAGCTTTAGCCTTTTACTTGCAAAGAACACAGCAACATAGAAAGTCCTCTCAACTCTTTGTTGCTTTGGATCCTTCTCATTTGGGACTTCCAGTCTCCAAGAGAACACTGTCCAACTGGATTGCACAGTGTATTTCCTTTGCCTATCAGAGTAAGAACCTTCCTCTGGAGGGCCATGTCACAGCTCACAATGTGTGAGCCATGGCAGCTTCAATGGCTCTTCTGCACTCTGTGTCTATCAATGACATCTGTTGAGCAGCCACTTGGGCCTCGGTTCATACCTTCACAGCCCATTACTGCTTGGAGAAGGACTCCCGCCGGGATGCCTTGTTTGGTCAGGCTGTTCTTCAACACCTGTTCCATACCTAATCAACTCCTACCCGCCATCCCTGGTTGGATGCCATAGATCCATGAGGGGAAGTGGAGCCCTGTTCCAGGGACACACAACTTCTGGGGTCTCTCCCTGGCATCTAAAGCTAGGAAGTCCCCATATGTGAAGACTACATTCCTGCTTGTTCCTGGAGATAGCATAGTTACTCACCTGTAACAGGTGATCTCCGGGAACAGCAGAAATTTAGTCTTCACAACCCACCCACCTCCCCTAGGAGTTGTATCTCTCTATCTCTCTATCTCTCTTTGTCTCAACTTTAAACTCAACTGGAGAGAGGCAGTTGGGAAAGGCGGGAAGGCAGGATGCAGGCGCTGTGGGATGCTCCCAAAAGCTTCCTAATTGGACGCTGGGGAGCGTTCCCGCGCAGGCTCCGTCGGTACCGATGATACCATATGTGAAGACTAAATTCCTGCTGTTCCCGGAGATCACCTGTTACAGGTGAGTAACTATGCTTTTTCAACAGTCCAAGCCAGATGTAAATTCATAAAGCCGCATTTTAGTCAGGCTGTAAAGGTGAAATCTGTGTAATCCAATTCAAAACATCTGAAAAGCCGTAGGAGGGGCAGCAGAGAAGGTGGGCACATGTAAGTGCCTTGTAAAATTGGCCATTCCACACTAAAAGATATAGGTGTCTGTGAAATAAAAGGGAGAAATGTGATATGAAGAGTAATGGGTGAGACATGGTGCAGGGTTTTGCTCGGTTTTAGAAACCTACATGTGTGAGATAATGGATGTCTACCATTCTGGGAGCATAGTTGTGTTCATGCCCATTTAACTCTCACCACATTCATGTCCCAGCCTGCCATCTTGAAAACATGGGTGCGCAGCAACAAATGCTTATTTACCTATTGCCATATTTTTTTTGAAGGAAAGAAAAATATCAGAGGACTGCGGGCACATTTCCCTCTTCTTCTTACAGTTGCTGGTTTGCTGAAATGAGAAGTTTTCAGAGTCCTGTTCTTGCCCTGGTGCAGGTACAGCAATGGACCTATCCGATGGTGAATTGAGACATGCAGTGCCGTCTAAAAACGGGCATGCACATGAATCTTCTTCAGCCTGCCCTGACTTGGACATGATTGCGCCAGACACATGTAGATATGAGGCTTTCTGAAATGGCTCTAGAAACATCCATGTGATTTACACATCTGAATGGGCATTTTTAGACATGGAAATCATGAATCAGACTTCTAAAATGATCCTCTTTATCTTTTGAGTTGCTCCTTTTGTTTTTTTCTTAACTATTTTCCTCATTTTCACATAGAGGGAGGAGTGGCCTAGTGGTTGGGGCAAGTTACTTCAGGCCAGACGGTCAGGGGTTCAAATCCCACTAGAGGACAGCAACCTTGGGCTGGAAGGACTGGGGTTTCTAGTCCCACAGGTGCTCCTTGTGGTCTTGGGCAAGCCACTTAACCCTCCATTGTCCATATTCCCTGTAAAATAGATATCTCCAAGTTATAATGCCCTGTTCAATGTAATTTCAGTTTGTTCAATGTAAAACCATCTTGATATCATTAAAGGTGGTATATAAGAAATGTTAAATAAATAAATAGTTAAATGCTAGCATAGTAGGTTTCCATGCTGTTCTATTATCATTGATGAATTCAAATCTTATGTTATCACTACTGCCAAGTGGTCTCAACACACCACCTTTCATTCCAGAAAGGTGTGTTCCACTAAGGATTAGATCCAAAATAGGTCCCCCTCATGTCAGTTCCTGAACCAAATTATTCTATAAAGCAGTAATTTATTTCATCTTGAAACGTTCTCTCTCTATCATGTCCTAATGTGGCATTCGCCTAGTTGATCCTGGGGTAATTTAAACAGTGGTGTACCAAGGGCGGGGCGATAGATGTGGCACGCTCTGAGTGCTGGCCATGGAAACAGTGTGGCAAACTAACTTAACTTAAAGTTGGCTTGCTGTGCTGTTTCCACTCTGTGAGCCTGCCGATCTCTTCTCACAGTCAAAGTCTCATGAACTACAAAGACATTGGTGGGGAGAGGAGAGTGTGGGCCCACAGAGTGGAGATAGGGCAGGAAGCCATCTTTAAGATGTTAGTTTGCCACGCTATCTCGGGGCGGGGGGAGTGAGAGAATAATGGTGTACATGGGAGTGGTGCCTGGGAGGGGCACCTGCCCTGGGGCTGTTGGGAGGGTCAGAAACACCACTGAATTTAAATCAGCCATTATTACTATGTGGTCAGTATTGTTACCTTCCCAAATAATCCCTGTCATCCGATCACCAGACTGTTAATATGACCAAAGAAAATATTTGAAATGTCTGTGTGCATATTCGATAAGTCTAAAAAATAAGATGGGAGAGTTAGAATATATAGCACTGAATGAATGGGTAGATTGCATAGGCACTATATGTTAAAGAGGGCATTGAGTCAAACAGGATAAGGATATGCAGGAAATAAAATATATTGTAGAATCTTTATGGATAGACATTCCATGTGAAAAGGGGAAGGGAATGGTAGTGGGCATGGCCAGAATGAACAGACAGATAATGGAATGCTAAAAGAAATTAGGGAAGCTTGAAAAGTTCGCAACACAGTAATAATAGGAGATTTCAATTACCCTGGTATTGACTAGGTCAAAGTTACATCAGGCCATGCTAGAGAGATAAAGTTTCTTGATGAAATAAATGATTGCTTTATGGAGCAACTGGTTCAGGAACCGACTCGAGGGGAAGCTATTTTAGATCTAGTTCTTAGTGCAATGCAGGATCTAGTATGAGAGGTAACGATGTTGGGGCTGCTTGGCAATAGTGATCATAACATAATTACATTTGATTTACTAAATAGAAGGGGATAACATGAAAACAGACTGCGCTAGCAATTAACTTTCAAAAACGAGACTATGATAAAATGAGGAAAATAGTTAAGAAAAAACTAAAGAGAGCAACTGCAAAGATTAAGAGACTACATCAGGCCTGGGCGCAATTTAAATAAAGTGTCTTGGAAGGCCAGACCAGATGCATTCTACACTTTAAAAAAAAGGGGAAGGAAGGCAAAATGACAGCCAGCATGGCTTAAAGATGAGGTCAAAAAGGCTGTTATAGCTAAGAGAAAATCCTTTATAAAATGGAAAAAAGAACCAAATGATGGAAACAGGAAACATCATAAGTACTGGCAAGTTAAAAGCAAGGCACTGATATGGCACACAAAGAGATAATTTGAAAAGAAGCTTGCTGTGCAAGCAAAAGTGCATAAGAAAACCTCTCTCAAGAACATTCGTAGCAAAAGACCTATGAGAGAGCCAGTTAGACAAAGGGGCACTAAGAGAGGACAAGGCCATAGCGGAGAGATTGAATGAATTCTTGCTTCCGTTTTTACTGAAGATGATGTAGGAACCTTACCCATGCCAGAAATGATATTCAGAGGTGATGTAGCAGAGGAATTGAAACAAATCTCAATAAATCAGGAAGGTGTAATACAGCTATTTGATAAACTAAAGAACAGCAAATCATCACCTGAACTGGATGGCATACGTCCCAGGGTGCTGAAAGAACTAAAATGTTAGAAATATTAGATTGCATACTGTTTTTTTTAGTAATCTGTGAGATATTCTTAAAATCATCTGTAGTACTTGAGGAATGAACAGTGGCCAAAGTAATCCCAATTTTTAGAAAAGGTTCCAGGGGTGATCCGAAAAACTACAGATCAGTAAACTTGACGTCTATACTGGGCAAAATGGCTGAAACCATTATAAAGAACCAAATTACTGAACCTGTGGATAGTCATGGCGTCAACTTGGATTTAGCCAAGGAAAGTCTTGTTTCACTAATCTGTTATATTTTTAGAAGGTGTGAATAACAGGTAGATAATGGTGAGTTGGTTGATCTAGTGTAACTGGATTTTCAGAAAACCTTTGACAAGGTATATCATGAGAAATTCATGCACAAGTCATGGAATAGGAGGTAGTGTACTACTGTGGATTAGGAACTGGTTAAAAGATAGAAAACAAAGAATAGGATTACATGGAGAAAGGTGAAAGTATAGTTATTCACATGTAACAGGTGTTCTCCGGGGACAGCAGGAATCAGATATGGGTGACGTCGGCACCGATGGACCCCATGCGGAAGCATCCCCCAGCTTTCAAAGAAAGCCTTTGGGAGATGCCACCACGCATGTGTGGTCCCCTTCCCGCCAAAGGATGCCATCTTGCTCAGTCAGATGGCATAGCTAAGAGAAGGCAAAAAACAGAGGATGATAAAGAAACAACTCCAAGGGGAGGAGGGAGCGTTGTGAGGACTGAGTCCTGCTGTCCCCAGAGAACACCTGTTACAGGTGATTAACTACACTTTCTCTGGGAACAAGCATTAAGTCAGTCCTCACATATGGGACTCCCCAGCTACAGGCTACCAAAAGCCTATAGCAAAAAAACATAGGACTCCCGAGAGGAGCAGCAAATTGGTCCATGTCCACAGACCACAGTAGGACCCATGTGTCCGATTAACCAGCTCTACGGTAGTCTGAACACAGAAGGGTCGGAGGGTAGGAGTTACCTAGACCCCAAAAAGATTACAGAGCATAGCCTGACCAAAGGAATTGTCCCGTGGGGACTCTTTCCAGGCAGTAATGGGCTGGGAAGGTATGTACTGAAGACCAGGTGGCGGCCAGGCAGATGTCCACCATCGGGACAGAGCACAAGTTTGCCACGGAGGCCACCATGGCCCTGACATGGTGCGCTGTGATGCGGCCCTCCAGAGGGAGCTCCGCCTGCTCATAAGCAAGGGTGATACAGTCCGCCACCCAGGTGGACAGTGTACCCTTAGTCACTGCTTCCCCCAGCCTACTGGGGTATTAGGAAACAGCTGAGAAGCCTTGAGTGCGTTGGATATAGAAGGACAAGGTCCTCTTGCAGTCCAAGGTGTGAAGGACCGTCTCTGCTCGACTGGAGTGAAGTCTTGGAAAGAAGATAGGGAGCACCACTTGCTGGTTAAGATGGAAGTGCGACACTACCTTCGACAGGAATTTGGGGTGTGTGCGAAGCACCACTTTGTTCTGGTATAAGGTACCTCTGCACAAGGGCTTGGAGCTCACTAACTCTGCGAGCGGAGGCAAGCGCAACCAGGAAAACCACCTTCCACGAGAGGTTAGCTAAAGTGGCAGGTAGCCAGAGGCTCAAAGGGCAGGCAAGTGAGTTGCCCCAACACCACATTGAGGTCCCATTCAATTGCCAGAGGCAAATCATGGCTTTGATAGGAGAAGGCCCCTAAGGAAAGAGGTCACCAATGGTTGGACTGAGGGGCTTACCATCCACTGGATGGTGGTGCGCCGCCAGGGCACTAAGGTACACTTGAATGGAGTTAGACTTGAGCCTGGACTGAGAAAGGTGGAGAAGGTACTGTAACATCAGAGGAACCGGGCAGAGGAAAGGATCAGCCCCCTGTTGGGTGCACCAAACAGAGAACCTGCACCATTTGAGGGCGTAAGCCTTCCTATTGGAGTTCTTGAGAGAGGCCATCAGAATGTTCTCCACATCCACCGGGAGGTTGAGAGGGCCAGAGTTACCCTCTCAGCAGCCATGAGAGGGACCGGAGGTTGGGGTGCAGGAGAGAGCCCCCCCTCCTGGGATAGAAGGCCCGTGTCAGTTCCCAGGGGGGTGGGGACCTCCACCACTAGCCTCAGAAGCAGCGGAAACCATGGCTGCCTGGACCACAGAGGAGCTATCAGGATGAGCGAGGCCCTGTCATGGAGCACCCTGAACAGCATCTTGTAAATCAGCGGCGTCGGAGGGAAGGCGTACATAAATGCTTTATCAGCCCAATCTTTTACCTTGAGTTCAATATAGTTTTTTGCTCTGCATTAAAAAAGATTAAATCATACTAGATGCAACTGGGTCTCAGCATTCCATGAGGCATTTAATCAGCCAGACTTGCTGGATTGAACTTGCCTTCTTCCACATCAGCGACCCTTATTACTGTTGCTTCTAGATAACTTTCATTATTTTTTTGTTATTATTTTTATAATTATATTATTGTTTTTTATAATTATTTTTTATATATATTTTTTAACTTCAAGCATTTAAAATCTGTTTCTTTCTCAAATCTTTGTAAACTTTAAATTAGCTCCACAATCCTTGATACCATATTCACAGTCTCTTAATATGTTCAGATACCATATGATTCCAACTTGTAACTTGTAACAAAAAGCTGTGCTTATCTGTGTTTATCTGTTGTTTTTTTGGTGAGAAGCGAAGATTCTTATTCCGGAGATTGTTCCCGATACTCCCGATACTCCGGGAGTATCGGGAACAATCTCCGGAATAAGAATCATAGTAACACCAACGGGGTGTCCCTCCTCCCTCACACCCTACCCTGGCTCCTGGAACAAAAACGGGTCATGGAAAGAGACCAAAAGTTACATAAAGATATTATATGGGGTTTACAATAAAATCATCCAAACGTTCCCAGCCTGCATTTGACTATTTGCCCAGAGCTAGCTGAATAAGCAACTTCATACTTCTGGTATAAACAAACTGTGTTCCACCACTAGAGAACTTCAGTCTCATTAGTAGTTTTCCAGTGAGTAACAACTATCCTTAAAGCAATACAAAGAAGGACGTCAAAGAGAGGTTGTTTAAGTAACAAGACCAACAGAGATTATCCTTGGTGGTTGGCGATTTAGCAAGGAGAACTGAGGTGATAAGGGATCAGTGGGCCAAGAAAAAAAGTGATTGGATGAAGGAGGCTAATCCAAGGAGTCTAATCAGAGTTCCAGAAGTATTCCCAATGTTTACATTGAGCCTGGATCCATTTCCCAGTTGATTTCTGCTCCTAACCAGGGTCAAATTTGTTTGGTGCGAATAAGCAAGCAGAAGCAAGCAGCTGCGTGAGGGGAGGCCGAGACAGTATGGATGATTTGCAGAGTAGTGACCCAGTACAGACACGTGGTTGAAGTAGGAAGGATTCTTTTATTGATTATGATTAATCCAAATAGCCCAACACAGGCCGTGTTTCGACTTTACTTCATCAGGAGCTTTTAGGCATGCTACATCCATAAACAAACATTAATTCATTAATATTCATGGTTATGCATATGTATATAGTTTACCCTGTTTTCCAAGTTACTTGTTCCTGTTCAATGTAATGACCTGACTTTTGTTCATTGTCGGTTACCTTTTTGTTTTATGTAAACCGCGCTGATCGCAAATAGTGCGGTATATAAGAAATGTAAATAAATAAAATAAATAAATAATATAAAACACAAATATCACCACAAATATGAATCAACACTCAAAATATTACTAAATAATTAAAAAATTAAAAATTAAAAAAATTAAAATCTTAAAACGCATTTAAGACTCCAGGCTATATACTCTCACATCTCATCATACTAACGTTTAAAAACACACAAATGAGCTTTGATCCCCTCGGAAAGTGATCTCCCCCTTGATACATAAGCCACTACAATGGCTTGCTTTACCCAGCGGGCAATTGATGCCTTGTCCACCGCTTCCCCCTTACGGGCACCCCCAAACAATCTGCCTGATTTATGAAACGGCCTCGTTTTTCTCAGGTACCTACGCAGCACTCTTCCCATATCCAACTTGCGAAGTGAGCGATCCATCGCCCCAGTTACACTATCCGAAAAAGTTGGAAGAGAAATCAGTTGATTCAGGTAAAAACTGGAAACTACTTTAGGGAGATAGGACGATACCAGTCTCAGCAACACCTTCTCCACCGAAAACTGCAAATACGGTTCCCTACAAGAAAGCGCCTGTAGGTCGGAGATCCTTCTTGCTGAACACAAGGCCACCAAAAATGCCATCTTCCACGACAGTTCTCTCATACTCCCAGCTGCCGCAGACTGCAAGGGAGGCTGCATCCACGCTTCCAGGACTAACTTCAAGTCCCAAGCAGGGACCACCTGTCTTATTGGAGGCCTAATATTTCTTGCTGCCCTCAAGAAACGCCAAACATCTGGATGCAAGGACAAAAGAACTCCCTGCACTCTTACTCTATAGCATGCCAGAGCCGCCAGATGAACCCTGAGAGTACTGAGCGCTAGTCCCTTTTCTAGTCCCCCTTGCAGGAAGGACAAGATGTCCAGCAAAGTAGTACCCATCGGTCTTCGCTCCCTGTCCTTACACCAATCTTCAAAAATTCGCCACATACGAACATACGCTAAGGAAGTCGATCTCCTTTTCGACCGCAACATGGTACCGATTACCGATGCAGAGTAACCTCGCTGTCGCAATCTTTCCCTTTCAAGAGCCAAGCCGTAAGCAAGAACCGATCCACTTGCAGCATGAGAATGGGTCCCTGAGCCAACAGATTGATCCGGGCTGGCAGCCTCCACGGCCGATCCACTAGAAGTCACAGCAGATCCGCATACCATGGCCACCTGGGCCAATCTGGGGCAATGAGAGTCACTGTACCGTAGTGTCCCGCAATTCTCTGGATCACCCGGCCTAACATTGGCCAAGGAGGGAACACATACAGCATACTGCACACCGGCCAGGGCTGTACTAGGCCGTCGAGGCCCTCCGGCATGTGCTCCCTGCCCCTGCTGTAAAATCGGGATGCCTTGGCATTTCTGAGGGTAGCCATCAAATCCGTAATTGGCTGCCCCCATCGCAGGATGATGTCGTTAAAAAGAGTCGCGTTTAGCTCCCATTCTCCGGGATCCAGGACATGACGACTGAGATAATCGGCCTGCACGTTGTCTCTTCCTGCTACATGCACCGCTGATATCGCTACCAGATGGGCTTCCACCCACTGCAACAACAATTGACTCTCCTCCAGCAGTGCTGCACTATTCGCGCCTCCTTGCCTGTTGATATAGGACACCATTACCAGATTGTCTGAGAACATGCGAACCGCTTTCTGGACTAACAGATCTTTGAACTCCCGCAGCGCCCAACGTACGGCCCTCTCCTCTGCCGACCAGCTGCCCTGCACTTGACCCATATGCCCCACAGATGGAGGCCTGCAGAGACAGTCCACTGGAATCAAAAGCCAGCGCCTCTAACTTATGATCCTGAAGATCTTTAAGGGCTGTCCCCCCTTCAACTGGGATAGTTGTCTTCTTTGTCACCGCTGCCACCAAGGCATCCACCTTAGGCATTCGCAACAACTCCTTTTCCTCCTGCGGTACCAGGTAAAGGCAACCAATGGTCCGGCTACCCCTTAAGATAGCCTCCGGACATTCCCATTCCAACTCAATCATTTGCTTTATCACCCTATGAATGGGAAAACAGTGCAGCTCCGCCTTGAAGCCTTGCAGCAACGGATCCTCCAGGGGCTCCTGCTGAATCACTGGAAGAGCTACATTTAGAGCTGCTAGTGACTGAGAAATCAAGTCTCCCAGCTCCTCCTTACGAAACACCCTAAACACATTTGGGTCTTCGCCAGGCAAAAGTTTACCTTCTTCCAAATCACCTGCCCAGGAGTCTAAACTTGCCTCCGAGAGGATCTCTCCCTCCTCTCCTGCCTGAGGCGTTGAGATCTGCATCCCAAAGGCATCCTGGCCTGAATCTGGACCTCTCTCCCGATGAGAGGGCCCCTCTCCCGGGTCTGCCATGCCGCTTTCCCCCTGCTGTACTAACAAACTGGGAGAAACTTCCTTGCCCAAAGCCTGTGCAACCTTTAAACAATACGCCCTATGTAAAGCTAGTATAAAATCTGCCGAAAAAATGGACGGTAAACCTTCAGTGGACCCCCCAGCCTGTTCCTGCACATGGCTCCCTGCAGAAGAGGCCTTTTTTGCTCTCACCTTTTTCTTTCCCACCTTACTGTGAGATGCCAGAGAAATGACTGCTCCCTCCAAAATGGCCACCGTTCCCGCCTTGAACCCCACATTCTGAGGCTTATCTGAGGGTTCCCCCGATGCCGCATTGGACTCCATCGGGCCCCCAAATAGACGTTCAATGCAAGTGCTTCCCCCAATTAAGACAAAAACAAGCCCCCGACTCCACTGAACAGTCAAAAAAAAGTGGCGCCGAGGCCAAACCTGACGTCAGGCACACACACTCGTTGCGCTCCCCGACCTACCTTAGAGAAGCCATTTGCTACTGTGCAATGCCCCTTCAACCGCTGCTAGTGGGAAATGGAGACGGCACGTCAGAGAGAGGGGTGGATTCTGGAGCTCCCAGTGTCACCCTCAACTTCCGCAGAGTGACGGACTTGCTAATTTTTACCTCCGCAGGGCAGGCTCTGCCCTTACTGCCTCAATAACAGCTCTGCAGCAGGATAAGACCGTCAGCCCATTTCTTTCTTTTTTTTTTTTTTTTAACTTTTAAACAGCAATCCTTGGCTTAATTACCCCGCTAGGGCAAACCACCAGGTATCAGCTTCTCCTGCCTGTATCCAAACACTAGTGCCTAATTCCTCTTCTTCTCTCCAGGGAGCCTGTCAGCTCAACATCCTGTTCAGCTGCTGAGGACTGAAAGTCTGAGCCTCTGACTCCAGCGGGAGCTGGATAACCTGTCGGAGAAACTTTCAGAATTCATCCTCAGCTGCTGAAGGAGGTTGACTACCCGAGAGTTCCTGGACTGGTCCGGAGAGACGAAGAGAAAACTGCAAATCTCAAAAACACTACATATTCCAGTACTTCCCCCCAACCAACACCCAGCACCCAGAATACAGGATCCATAGAGCAAATCTACTATTCCATAACAGCACTAACTTCCAAAACTCACATGGAGTGTATCCAGAAAAGGGCAACACCATAAATATTGCAGCGGGCCCTAAAACATCCATACATCTGTTTGAAAAGCTGAACAAGCCAAATAACTACAGTATAGTATAGATCCCTATGTACAAACTCCATTTTAACAGAATACCTGGCCTCAGTCACACACTCAGAACACAGACCCTCACCAAGTACAGAATAAGTGGCTAAAACCTAAAACAAAAATATGCAGACAAAAATTAAACTGAAACAGACTCTGCATGCAGTGCAATATCAGATAGAAATGCAGTTCCCCATGTTGTATAAAATATAAAGATAGCACAAATGCCAATCACTAAAATAAAAATAAAATTATTTTTTTCTACCTTTGTTATCTGACCATTTTATTCTCTGATCATGCTGGTCCCAATCTCAGCTTCTGTTTTCCTGTGACAGAAAATGCTGTTGTTTACCCTCAACGGTGCTGCCGGGCTCAACTTTACCACAGCCACGGGAAAGGAAGGAAGGCAGTTCTTTCTCACGGCTCTGGAGAGCTGGGGCCGCCGACCATAAGGCCACTTGCAGGGTCTCCCATGAACGCGCAAGGGGGGGCGGTGGGGGGTTGAATCTGCCACTGCCAAGCAGCAGCTTTCCACTTTCTTTTTTTTTTAAAGTTTAAAGGTGGAGTGAGGCGGCTGTTTGGGGGTATTTGTTGCGCTCCCAAAACTTTGCCGCCTGAGGTGACCGCCTCACTCTGCCTAATTATATAGCCGCTCCTGGTCCTGTGTTTTTGATTTGGTGAACCATTCACTCATTTTATCACACCTTCATTCAGCAGGTCTGCATGGCACAGTTCTACAGTGGTTTCACTCATTTCTCTTGGAGTCCTATCGGGTGCCTTTCAAGGTTCTATCTCTACTGCACTTCCCTTCCTTGTGGAGTCTGCCAGGGTTCTGTACTGGCTCCTCTTTTATTTAATATTTCTTTGCTCCTCTTGCTATTCTTATAAAGCAGCACAGTGTCTCCACATATTACTACGTAGATGACAACCTGCTGCTTTTTTATACAGATCCCAACATTCCCGATCTGACCAGGCTGAATGACTGCCTTTCTTTAGTGGCCAACTGGTTATATGACAACTGTTTAAACTTACCAAAACTGCAGCATTTTGGCTCTCTGGTTTCCTATATCCTCCTACTGTTTCACCTATTATTGATGGGCACTTTCTTTCTCTCTCTCTGAGTCAAGCCGTTATCCGGGAGTCAATCTGGACACCCATCTCACCTTCCATGACCATATTAACATGGTCGTAAAAACGTTTTTATACTCTTCATCAGATTCACTTAATTCATTCCTATCTGTCTGATTCTTCTTTACTCACTTTGCTTCTTACACTGGTGAAAGCAAAATTCAACTATTTATGCTGGTATTCTTCAATTTCAACTCAAAACGCTTACAATCAATAAAGAATACAGATATTCACTTATTCTATCATGTTACCAAGCATGTTACCAAGCATGATAACGCGTCCCCTCTTTTTATTCGCTCACAATGGTATTGCTTATCATTCTCAGTATAAACTTCTTATTCTTACACACAAGATTCTTCATTCAAGAATCCCCAAAAATCTCTCCTCTGCCCTTATTTTACATGACCCTCCTTGACTTCTCTATGCTATTCATGGCTTGCGTTTACATCTCCCTTCTCCATCCCATGCCCATCTTGAGATTACCAGACATTCCGTTTTTTACTTTTTATCCCACCATTGGTGGAATTCTTTATCAGCTGACATCCGGTTAGAACTTTCCTATCTTAGGTTCAATAATGCCTTACAATTGCATCTGTTTAGAAATGTCTTTCACCTGTTAAGACTAATGTTTGCTTCACCGGTGCCCAACCGTGGCTCTGCTTGTATCCCTCCCTCCCTGTTACTCACTATCTAGGCTTTCTCTGATTTTAATGGAGTTTTTTTTCTGTTTCTTTTCTGTTGATTTGTATTTTATTGTAAACAACTCTGGTTGTAGAAGGGCGGTATATCAAATTTTAATAAACCATAAACATATTAGGGAGGTCTCAGGATGGGACACGAATAGCAGTGTATCAGCATATAAGGCTATTTTATGCTCCACCACTCCTACCCGAACACCCTCTATCCCCTCATTCTGCCGAATAGCCTGCACAAAAGGCTCCAATGATAATGCAAATAGTAAGGGGGGATAGAGAACATCCCTGCCTTGTACCTCACACCAGCCTAAAGCTGTCAGAGAATAGTCCATTTATGCACAGCTGGGCTGTTGGTTTGTTGTAGAGCCTTCCTATCACTCGCTGGAAAGCAGGGCCAAAACCATATGCTTCCAGCACATACATATGGTAAGGTCACTCTATGTGATCAAAGGCCGTCTTGGTGTCCAAGGCAAAGAACACCACTGACCGAAAAGGCCCTCACTTGCATTAGTGCACCAGCCCGAGAACCCGGCGTTTGTTGTCAGCGGAGTTATGACCCCTAATGAACCCTGTTTGGTCATGGTGGGTCAATGCCGGGATAACCTGATTGAGTTGTAGAGCATATACTCAGGCTAGTAGCTTGGCATCCGTGTTCAAAAGAGAAATTGGATGGGTACTTGCCCTTCTTATGTAGTATGACAATGCGTGCTTCCAGGAAAGATGTTGGGATGTCCCCTAACTCTCAAATGGAGCTAAACACTCATGCTAGAAGAGGGGCAAGGACCCCTGCATGTGTCTGGTAAAACTCACAAGGAAATCCTTCTGGCCCTGCCGCCTTACCCCTAGGTAACCCCTGGATGGACTGAAAGATCTTCTGAGCCATGATGGGGTGCTCTAGTTTTGTTTTTTTAATGAAATATATAATAACTTTTTTCAAGTAAGCCCACAATGCTCGCTTACCCACAGAGGCTTTGTCAGATCTAAGCTTTCCCTCTGCAGAAAGGAAACATTTTTTGCATGTGTGTTTTACATGTGTTATAGATATCAGATGACATGCAATTATCCTAAACGGTCTACAACATTTTTAATAACCTGAGCAGAAATGCATTCTATAATGCACAAATTAAGGAAAGTGTATATTCAGAAATCACAATGTAGTTGCTCATCTGCTAATTTTCTACCTAGAAAATGATAGAAAATGACATTTTCCTTCTAACACCTATATGTTTATGTTTATTTAAATATAAATCATTCTCAGATTCTGTTATTACCTACCATCTTTTAGGATAGTTTCACGGCCTGTGCCATCTATTTTCTGTCGTCCAATCAAGAAGCTAGTGGTGTCTGCAAAATAAATGGAATTGGTCTGCACATGGAAATCCAGAGCTCGTGGATTGACCAGATTCTCAATAGGCAGCATGTGTTCATCAGCTATTTTAGTATTCAGGTCCATGCCTCTAATAATTCCTGGGCGTCCCTTCCCATAAAACAGGAACAACTCATTCTTGGGTCCTGCAGAAGAAAGATTACAAACATAAACAATCTAAGCTGCCTAATCTTCTTTGCACTGCATAGTGCCACTATTTAATTAACTGGCACAATTAGAGTTTTTATTCAATATTGGAAATTAAACTTCTATGCAATCAAAATGTATCTAATACAAGATGGCTAGCTAATTGCATTACTTTAATTAAAACACAGATTACTTCCTTGATTAGGTTATATCTCATTCATCATTTTTGTATGTTATTGTCCATGATTCAAGGCCAAAAAGCTCATAAACAACATTGCACTGAATGTGAAATGTATAGTTATGATATTGTAAGCATTTAATTTTACAATTCAGTAAGATTTACAGTACTAAATTGTACATGATTTTTGGCATTGGCCAGAGCATTTGGTAAATACAATACTTTAAAAATTAACCTATACACTATAAAATAAATGTAGTCTTTTTAATGGAAGTCCAGACTAAAAATGGAAGCAGAGGATCATGTATTTCTTCATAGCATTCTGCACAATGATATTTGCTTAAGAAGGATCCAAAACAATAGAATCACTATTGTTCTGTTCAATATATTTCAATCTGTGAAAGTGGCATTTAAGACAATAGATATCAACCCTGATTTACTAAGCTGTATTTTCACAGGCACAAAATGGGAGAAAACATTTGAGGAAATCAGGTTGAGAGTTAGGATGTCCATATAGCTCCATCTCTAAATGGACAGGACGAGCCAGTCCTGATTTTACTGCATTGTGTGCAGGGAAACGTAGTCCATAATCAGTACTAATATATCCGTAAAAGTAATGGAGCACAATAAAGATTGGCTTATTCTGTCTGATTTGACTTTAAGAGGCACTACCTGGCAGCGCATGTTCTGGGACTCATACTGCCAGGTAGCACAGGGCCATGACAGCATAAGATGATTCCCTTGCTACCCTGTGTTAAAGGCACAAGTGGGCGGGGTAGAGGAAGAAAGTGGGTATGGCGAGCTCGGCGCAGTTAGGGCTGTGTTCACACCGTGCACCTACTGCATTAGCGCAGGTTCACCTAATGCAGCACACACTATGGGACAGGGCTCTACGTTAATTGCTAGGGAAATACTTTTCACCCCCTCCGACAGTAAACATGGGGGTGTTGCACGAAATGCACCATGGTTTCGGCACTATTCGTGTGTTAAGTGTAACAACTTAGTGCACGTTAGTAAAAGCCCCCCTGAGTTATATGGTCTTTGATAAAGCAGACACTTTAGCTTTTGAGATACAGTAGTTCCATGAAGCTCTTGACATACTGGAAGCTTTTAGCATTATATTCTATTCAGTGTCTTAATAAGGGCTGTAAACGTGCTGTGGCCACACAGGGTGCTAGTACGGAAGCTTGACAAGAACAAGTTCCTACACGTTTCTAGGTGGAAGGGGGCACTAGGTTGTCGAGTTGCACAGGGCACATTTCTAGCTTGATATGGTCTTGACTCTATTTACAGCTAATTAAATACATCTGATAAAATATCTGTTTGGAAAAAAAGCACTACTTCTTTGATATTATAGAGTAGGTGATTTCCTTAGTTATACAGTTAAATTACTAAAGTTTCAATGCAGAAAAGAAATTTGGTTTATTCAGAGGTTGTGAAAACTGTATTCCTGATCTATTATATTTTAGAACACATTTAGGGAGTCATTTTATAAGGGTGCCCCGGAAGAATCAGCGCCATTTGTGCACATAAGCCCCAATTCTAATAGAATTATTTGCGTAAATGGGCACTGCATCACTATTATGTAAGTGCACATGGAAATAGCAATCATGCATAAGTTCCTTTGGCGTGGGCATGGGGGCAGTGCGTGGGCAGAATGCAGGCGGTACCTAAATTAAGGCATGTAAGTTATAAAATACTATGGCGTATGCACATCACTGAATATCTAGGCATGGCCAACTACGCTTGTTCTAGGGCAGGCATAACCACCACACCTAAGTTCCAGCACAAAGATACGCTCTAAAGCAGGGGTCTCAAACTCCAGTCCTGGAGGGTCGCAAACCAGGCAGGTTTTCAGGGTATCCCTAATGAATATGCACAAGATATTTTTGCATGCACTGCCCCCATTGTATGCAAATATATCACATGCATATTCATTAGGGATACCCTGAAAACCTGACTGGTTTGCGGCCCTCCAGGCCTGGAGTTTGAGACCACTGCTCTAAAGCATGCGTGTCCTTCATGTCATAAAATAGGGCTAAAATGCATGTGTGGCAATGTGTTTCCTATAAAATTGACCTCCGCATGCTGATTCAATACGCTAAACAGGACTGCTAAAGCAGTAATAAAAAATAATAGCACATGTACAGTAAGATAATGAGAATAGCAAATATGAATCATTTGGCTTATTGTTTTTTTATTGTGCATAGGATTGACCAACTCTTTATGTAAGAGTCATGAACTCTTTATTTTACTGCTATCAGCTGAAATTAGCATTGAATTTAGTATTCCTGTTATGATAAACAAAGCTATATGGGTTTTACAGGAAAGAGGATTTTAGCTCATTAGGTAGCTGCTTTAGAACTATCAGGCAAAATGGTCTGTAATGCAAACATAGCATTTTACTAAATAGAAGCCCAAGAAAATTTACTTTGGCAGGCACATTTTGAAAATAAAACTTTATTTGCTAACAACTTATGCTATGATTGGTATGTTCATTATTGCTCTGAATGCGATTAGCACATTAGCTGATAAGTATATGATAGTTACAACATACTTTTGCATGACCTGCTGTCATTTCCCAAGCTGAAGCCAGTCTTGCATCGACAGGTCCGTGTCTTGTAACTAGAACTCAATAGACAGATGTGTGAACATCCACCTGGCATTCCATATGGGTCTAATTCACATGCATGACTTCTGACTACAATAAATAAAAAAAGAGCATGCTTAAAATCTGCCAAAAGCTAGACAGTTATAAACCCTAACATGTAAACTAATATCTAGAAAGACAATCTTTTGAATATATTCGTATTAGAACATGTTTATGAAAGAGTGCGCTGGTAGCACATGTTTGGATCATGAAACTATCATGGAGGCCTGCGCTAACTTTAGAGGGCTAACTTTAGGGGCTATGTTCATATGTCCCTCTTCCATTAGCATGTTGCAAATATGCAGCACTGCCCTAATCGACATATGGACACACACAATACTATTTCACTAAGGTGGCATTAAGTGCACCCATGCTAATAAAAACAGTCACAATCAGCATGCATCCAAAATGCCCATGATAACTGCATCAACACCCGTGTTCCACCTCTAACACACTAGTCTCCACCCATTTCTGCACTACTCAGTTAGTGTGGGATTTTTTTTAAGCACAGAGCCCTGTGCTAACCGTTAGCATGGCACACTTACTGCATGCTAAACCCTGTGCATAGTAAGTGTGCCCTGTTATTAGGAAAAGTGATAAGAAAACATCTTTTTGTAACTACTGTTGATAAACATCATAAGTTAATTAAAAATAGTTACTCATTTTTGTCTTAGGTAGCAAAATATGAAGATACAATGAAGTACAAGGAATCACTATAGACCTTTATGAATACATTTTAGAAATACAGTACCTGCATAATATAATAATATATACTATGGGTACATATGCACATATACTTAATGACTGCACTGGCAAATAAAGAGAGTAGAGGCAAATATATCAACAAAAGAAATCTAAAGAAAAGGACTTCTAATAAATAACCATTGACAGAAATGATGCGGAAACCGGGTCTGGCCCTGATGGCTGAGTGTGATCAAATGATGGACTGATGCCTATTCTGGTTTTCCCTGCATCTGCAGGGGGTGAGGAAATTGGAATGTTAGGAGGGGAGAGTTCCACTGGAGTGGTGTTAAACAGTGGGCTGTTGGATATGTGGTTGCATTTTCATGAAAATATCACCACGTCACCATCTTATTAAAAGACCACCACTGGCTTCCAATTGGGTGGGGTATCAAGTAATTAATAAGCAATAAGCAATCATGAAAGCTGGGCAAGAGTCTGAGGAGAGAAAAAATGTGGCACCAGTTGCCTATTTTTCTTCTCTCGGACAATTGATGCAGCAAAGGAATAAATGTTGTAAGGGTGAGATGTAAATGGGGAGAACCATGGATAACTAAGAAGGTAAAGGAAAAAAAAAAGCAAAAGAGATAGAGAGGGGGCAGTCGAAAATCTGGAGAATATTTTGGAAAGTGAATCCTTAGTGAGAAAAGTGATACAATCTCATCAGTCGGATGGCCAGTAATACAGAATTCAGCATGCTAGGTAACCAGGTAAGCACACCACTTAGATTACACTGTGGGGTATGACATGGACTGGAGAACACAGAAGCAATCAATACAACAATGTAACCAAAGAGCCTTAAAAGGCCTTATGCCTGTAATAGTTTCTACCTAAAACACTACGGGCTCCTATAAGGATGAGCCAATTATAATCCTTATTTCTTAAATATATTACCTAATGTAAAAATATACATAAAGGATACAAAAATATTTTATTTATTCTTCATAAAGACAGATAATGTGTATAGTATTTAAGCTAACAACTTCCTAACAATTTTCTTGAATGTATCATATAATACAATTCACAATCCAATATACAATCTAACAAATACTTAAAACATTCTACCAGTCTGATACAAAATTATCTCAACCATCCATCTCTGCAATCACACAATC
The DNA here is from genome assembly GCA_033557465.1 of Ichthyophis bannanicus. Lineage (NCBI taxonomy): Eukaryota > Metazoa > Chordata > Amphibia > Gymnophiona > Ichthyophiidae > Ichthyophis > Ichthyophis bannanicus. Next base: position 725,934,797 of record CM066036.1, on the reverse strand, counting down.
TATCATACCCACATAAAATTCTTGCAGCAAAGATCAAGACATACAAACAAAACTCCTAACTTGTCCCATCAACTAATCAACTCATACTCTCCTAAAAAGAGATAAAAAATACATTTAATTGCAGTGTGTCACCCAAGCACAGTTCCAACAAATTCATGTGCAGCACTTCAGGGACATCCGATGACACTGTTCTACCTGCCGACCAACCACCAGCGTTTTCTTCTCAATACTGTATCACCGTCACAGATCACAATCCAGCATGATTACCATCACAGTTCAAAGTAGCTATGATGTAGTTGCCACAATCAAATCCATGGAACTCTGCACACCATCCCGGTGGGGTACCAAGCGAACTCTTGTCCACTTGGCTAGGTACTCACAGGTGTTGCACCATAGAAATTCAACAACCTCCTGATGCTGTAACCAACCCAGTACCATAAATTATTCAGCTCAATTCATCTAGCTCAGTTTGCACAGCCTGATTGTACAAAGTCTATTTCCCAGAGTTTTCCAGTACTGCTGTGTATATAATTACTAATATCACTCCTCCAACCATGGACAACAGTTTTGCCTACACGGCTTCATCAGGGAATCTATAATACAAAAGACAGTCAGAATGGAGAACTTAAAAAACAAATCCTACTATACCCAGCACCACCAACCTGTTGCAACTCACTCCCACAGTTCATGGTCTTTCAAATTTGGTCCAAAAAACGCCAATGCATGTGCTGTACCGCATGCCCTTTATAGCCCCCAAACCAATTAATTAAACCAGCACCACTCTATTTTGGAATTATACCCATACAGAGTCACATTGTTCCACCTGAAAATATATTACTGCTCATTGCGGCATAAACGCCTCTGAAACCCCCCACCATCCTGCCCAACTTACTTTCTCCAAAATGAAACAATGGAAATCCTGAACCACATGACACTTAAATTGCCAATGAGGGACCAATGGGGCCAACTCAACCCCTCGACGAATAGCAGACAAATGCTCTATCATTCTAACTTTAAACAGACATAGAGAAACCCTGGGAAAATGGGTGGGTGACAAGTCTGTGGATCTAGAATTAGAGACTGGCGAAAGGATAAGTTTGCAGAGGCATTGAAGCTTGGATTTTACAGTAGGAATACAGTAATGATAGTGATCAGAGGGAGAATCAGGATAGTGTGAGTCTCTTGTTAAGGCATTCTTCATGCAGTCAAACATTAAGTCCATGAAGGCAAGGGCTGCAGTTGTCCATAAGGAGTAGAGCTAGAGGGGGCTTGTTAATGGAAGCACCATAAGGTGTCCAGGGGTCATGTTGGATGGTGGAGGAACAGTCTAAGTCAGTGGTACAGCTTCTTAAAAGGATGAAGCTGCAGTTATACCTAAGCAGGAAATTGTCATTCTGTCACTGTGAAGCTGTAGCCTGGATAAAGAACAAGATGTGCCAGCTGTGTACCAGTGAAGGCCAGATATTGTAGGTGTTCAGAGGTATGTAAAGGGAAAGGTTGGGCTCATTAGTAGTGGGCACTTCTGTCTAGGAAGGAAAACATGAATGACAATATGGAGATGGGGAAATGTGTGGGAGCCAAGGGGGTTAGGATATATGGTGGAAATATATGATGGGAAAATTGTTGGAGGCTCTCAGGTGGAGAAGAGCTGAGGAAGAGCCTGAAAAGAGACCATTCGGAGTGGGACAGGGATCATAAGAGTGGAGTACCAATGTGGGGAGGGATAATGGTTAGTTTGGCTGGGTCAGGGGAGGCTTGACGAGAACAGGGTTAATGAGGGGGTGGGGATAGTGGGAAGGGATTTTGGGCAGAAAACGCTCCTAGTTTACACCAATTGCTCCCATGATTACCTATTATCAATCAGAGAGCAGGATAGGTGAGAGTCTGGGGTATGACAGTCTATCTCTGAGGACTAATGTATACTATCTTTCTATGTGGTTTATTCAATAGGCTAGGCGAAACGTCCAGAGGTTGTTAGTCTCTGCTCCAGGACCAATGAATGTCCTTTACCTTGGGTGGGCTTTTCAGCAATGACTACAGATATCGAGGTAGTAAAAGAGTCATTTGTCATGGATCACTGTGAGTGTGGTGCTGAGGTGTGCCTATCACTGTTCTCATATGAGATCTGGGGATCTGAAAGTGCAGAGGTTCTGTGACCGAGTATTAGAGAGTCTGAACATGAGGATATTGGGAGGAATGGTCAGGCAGTTAATAATAGAAAGGCTAATTAAGAATGGAAGACAAAAAGGGCAAACAAAGGAAATCCAGTGCTTACCCCAGGACAAGCATTGTGGAACCAGTATATCTTTTTAGGAACCTGCCAGGTACTTGTGACCTGGATTGGCAACTGTTGGAAACATGATACTGGGCTTGATGGACCTTAGTCTGACCCAGTATGGCATTTCTTATGTTCTTATGAGAGGAAAGGAAGAGAAATAACTCAGATTCATCCTCTAGCTCTGAGACGAGTGAAGGTATGAGGTGACTGTACTGACATTGCAGTCTGCCGGCTTTGATGTTTCTTTTTTTTTTAACAGAGTTGTGGGAGTCAGGACTTAAAGCCATGAGAGACAAAATTAGAAAGCACAGATTTGAAGTGGAGGAGTAGCCTAGTGGTTAGAGCAACTGCCTAGTACCCAGAAGATCAAGGGTTCAATTCCCACTGGCACTCCTTGTGACCTTGGGCAAGTCACTTTACCCTCCATTGCCTCGGAAGAAAAGGCTGGCAATCTACTTCCGGTGATACATTGCCAAGAAAACCCAGAGGTAGCTGGGTCACTATGAGTCATGTAAAAGGGGGTGCTTGTTATGAAGGTACCACCATCTTAGCAAGTATGCAAATTAACTGTCTTGCAAAGGATTGTGATTATTGAAGTCCATTCACACAAAGCTTGCCTTTTTAGAATAATGAAAACTCTTGTAGTTGGTCGAGTGTAGACAAAATTAGAGTTTATTTATGGGGTGATTATCCCACACACAGATATGCTTGGTACACCTTCCCCAGGGTTTTACTCAACACAAAATAAGGCAACTGAAATATCTTATGCAAATAAGAATCAAAGTCCTTTATAGAACAGAAAGGCTTCTTTCAGCCACTGCTAATAAACTCCTTAGCAGTGCTGGGGAAAAACAAATCAAAGAGGGAAACTTCTTTATACAAAAACAATGCTCACATTCTCCATACAGAAAAGAACTTTTTAATCCTACGTGTGCACGGCTTGTGCTGGGCTCTCCTCCACCAGCAGGTGACAATTAACTGCAATCAGTAGCTTTATTTCAGCACACGTACAAAACCTTCCCAAAAGCTTTTTCATTCAACAAAACTTTATGGGAAGCTAATATTTAGAATGTTTCCTTTTGATGTTTGCTCTGATATTTAGGATTTTCCTAAAACAACAATCTACTCAAAAGAACAGTCCATATAATTATCCCCTGTATCAGATATTGAACCTTGCTCTTGAAATTGCATTGACTCTGTTTCTCCGTCTGACTCAGAGGGCTTTAGGAACTGACCTCTACATGGAGAGAAACTGTTTCCCTGCTGTTTGCACTGCTCAAAGCTAGGGAAACGTTCACAGTTCCTACCTGAATCCAGGCAAGCATCAGGCTGCTTCTTCTGGTATTCTGGCCAGTATGCAATAGAGCTTCTGTGTCCTGTCCTCCAGTTGGTATCTCTGGACCTCAGGATCTTTTCTCCAGACGTCCTCCAAGAGGTATTTGGACTCCTTTCCTCCTTAGATGCAACAGACTTCTTCCTAGGTGTTGCTTGAGGGTCCCTGGCTGTGGATCTACAGACCTCTGGCTTTTTCCAGTCCTCTGAAGATTCTTCTTTCTCCCGGGTATCTCTCCAGGCATAGATACTTCTCTGAGCTCCTCTCTTAGACCATCTGCTTCCTTGTCCTTGTTCCTTCAGGTTCCGGTTGTTCTTCCTTCTGTTCTCATTCTCCTTCTGATTCCCCTTCTCTGTCTCCTTCTCCTTCTGTCTTCCTGAACATGCCCCTATAGTTTTAAAGGGCTTAGATTGCAACTCCACCCTTACATTCTTCAGGTGTTGTGGATTAAGCATTTTTCTAGGGGCTGTTTGATTAGGGATGACATAATGCTTTCTCTGATTAGACACACACTTTTCCACTCTAGCTCCCCTAGGGACTTTCTGCATACAGGTGCATTCTGGAACATGTAGTCTTTTAGGGAAACAAGCTGTCTTAGTTCTATAACCTGCCAGCACGGGTCCCTTAATCAGAGTAAACTCCTCTTTTGTCATTACTCCCTGAGCTTTGATAAGCTTCCTTATCACAGTCAACACTGACTTGATGGCAGTAAAAAAAAAAAAAAAGATTTGAAGTGGCATTTTACAAATGACATCCAAGTGTAATCTGGGACGCCCAAGCCAGAATCTCTGGAAAAATAAAAGCAGGCACATGCAGCTTCAGGCACAATTTCACAAACATGAATATACCTGATATGGACATCTTCAGAAGTGTCTACATAGATATCCCCAGAATAGTACTCCACAACCTTGAAATCTATTTCAAGGTACCTTCTTATTTATTTATTTATTTTTATTTATTACAGTTGCTTATATACCGCACTATTCGGCATCAGCGCGGTTCACAGTATAACAAAATGACCAAAACATACTTCTGTTTGGTTTTACATCGAACAGGGGTATAAACTTGGATAACAGGCTTACAATGAAGGTGCTCTTCTTAGAGAGAGCACCTTCATTGTAAGCCTCTGCTAACTTTTTATGCTCTGTCCAGGTATTTTCCTGTACCTGCTTAGAATTTAGCTTGCTATTTATTTATTTATTGTTCTTTCTTTATTTATTTATTGTCATTGTGTGTCCTATCTTCCTCCCTTCCTTTACCTAGCTCCTGCTCTCTGCAGTGCTGTCTCTCCCTTCCTAACACTTAAATTTATTGCCCACCTACCCCTGGCTTAACCTTCTTTCATAGCTTTCCTCTGCTCATTGGCACAATTACTCAGGTGCACCTGAACCCACTAGAACTTCCCTCTTCCCTCTCCAACTGTATCTCCTCCAAATTGCTTTCTCTCCTCTTCTCCCTCTCCTAAGGTTCCACATCACTTTATGTTATTGAAATTAACTCTCCCTAATATTTTCCCTTCATTCCAAATATTTCATGTCCCTATTTCTCATTGTCCACTCCTTACTGTCCCCACCTCCCCTACCATTTTGTCTTCTACCTTATCATCTGCCCTTAAGCTTTGCCATTTTCTTCCTCTCATTCAGCAATCTCCATTCTCACTGACAGACCCTCACCCTTGCTTCCGTCATGCCTCCTCCTCTCTCCCCCATTCTTTCCTGATCTTTCTCCTTCTCTCATCTGGAGATGTCAACCCCAACCCTAACCTCCCTTGATATTTTTCACACACTCAAGGCAGGTAAATGCATAACCTCTCAAGTCTCTCCTCCTATAAACTGAGTACCTGCTCCTCTGATCCTATTCCCACCCATCTACTAAGCTCTATCTCTTCTGCTGTCACCTCTTCCATCTGTCATATCTTTAACTATCACTTTCCACTGCAACTGTTCCTGTGGCCTTCAAACACACTCTAGTCATGCCTCTCCTCAAAAAACCTTCACTAGACCCTACCTGTCCTTCCAGTTATAGGCCTCTCTCTCTCCTCCCCTTTGCTTCAAATCTACTTGAATGAGTGGCTCACTGCCACTGTCTTGACTTTCGTTCTCTCAAGCCCTTCTGCATTCACTGCAATCTGGCTTTCGTCCTGTACATTCTACAGAAATGGCTCTTGCCAAAGTCCCCAGTGACTTGTTCCTCACCAAATCCAAGGGCCTTTACTTGAGTCTCATCCTTCTTGATTTTTCTGCTCTTGATCACGGCCTTCTCCTCGATGCCTTGTTCTCACTTAGATTTAGGGGCTCTGTTCTGTTCTGGTTTTCTTTTTATCTCTGCCATTGTACTTTTAGTGTATATTCTGGTGTATCCTCCTCTATTGCCATCTACTTTCAGTTGGTGTACACTTCAGGGTTCTGTCTTGTTACTTCTCCTTTTCTCTCTCTACACTCAGTTCCTTGGTACACTTATTTCCTCCCATGGTTTCAGTACCATCTTTACGCTGACAACTCTCAGATCTACCTCTTTGCACCTGAAATCTCTCCAGGAATCCAGGCCCAGATCTCTGTGTGCTTATCTGACATTGCTTCCTGAACATGGCCAAAACTGAGCTCTTCATCCTCCCCCCTAAACTCACACAGGGATGGTGCTACCATTAGGCAAACTAGGCAGTTACCTAGAGTGCCAGCCCTCCAGGGATGCCCATTGCCACTGCTGTCACCCCTCTACAGGACTAACAGCAACAGCAATAGATGCAAACAGCCTCACAAAGGTTGTCTTCGAGTTCTGGAACCACAGGAATGTTTGTTTCTGCCCCTCTCCATCTCTTGATGCTGACTTTCTGTTTGCATGGGAAGTCGGCATCAGGCATCAGAAAGCAGCAGAAGAAACAGCCCCATGGCACCAAAGCTTGAAGATAAGCTCCATGGGGCTGTCTGCAGCTATTGCCATTGCTGTTGGTCCCAGAGAGGGATGGCAGCAGCAGCAATGGGTGCCGAAATGGGGGGGGGGGGCACAAGGGATGAGGTTCACTTAGGGAACCTCATCTTGTTCCAGTCCTTAACTTCTCCCTTTCCTCCCTTCTTTATTTCTGTGGATAACACTACATGCCCCCCTGTTTCCTCAGTTCACAACCTTGGGTCATCTTTGCCTTTACTCTCTCTTTTTCTGCACACATCCAATAGATAGCTAAAACTTGTCACTTCTTTCTCTATAACATCAGCAAAATTTGTCACTTCCTTTCTAGACACACTACTAAGACCCTTATTTACTCTCTAGTTGCCTCTAGCCTTGACTGTTGTAACCTGCTTTTTGCTGGTCTACCTATGAATCACCTCCCCCTTTAAATCTGTTCCCAAAACTCAGCTGCACAGCTTATCTTCCACTACTGTTGTTATGCTCATGTAACCCCTCTTTTCAAGTCACTTCACTGGCTCCCTATCCGTCTTCACATCCAATTCATACTTCTCCTACTAACCTACAAATGCATTCATTCTACGGCTCCTCACTACCTTTCCTCTCTTATCTCACTCTATACTGTCCTCAAGAACTCCACTCCTCTGGCAGATCCCTTTTATCTGTGCCCTTCTCTGCTGCTGCCAACTGCAGACTTCATTCATTCCATCTTGCTGCTCCATAAGCCTAGAATAAACTACCTGAATCAGTGTGTTGGGCTCCTTCTCTAGCCCTTTTCAAATCCAGGCTATAAACCCACTTCTTCGAGGCTGCATTTGGATCCTGATGCATCTTTCTCTCTTGTTCACTACTTACGTATATCTTACCATACTGTAGTCCCCAGTTTTGTGATGATTTTTCTTCTTGATTAGATTCTAAGCTTTGATGAGCAGAGAGTGCGTCTTCATCTATATGTACAGCGCTGTGTACTCCTGATAGCACTATACAAATGATTAGTAGTAGTAGTAGTAGTAGTAAATCTAGGAAAACCCTAATGGTTAGTGTTATGAGCCAGGACCAGGAAAGCCAGGGCTCAAATCCCACTACTCCTATCAACCATTTCTCCCTCCAAATGTACTAAAGGTTGAAAAAACTGACCTAGAAGTCAGATCTGAGGTAATATACCTGGGAGTTACCATCGACCAGCATTTTACTTTCCAACCACGTATAAACAAAGTAACAGTGCATCTAAAGCAAGCTGCGGTCACTCCAACAATTATAACCCCTACTTGAGCCTCATGACTTCCATACAGTCTACCAGGCAATGATACTACCACACTTTGACTTCTGCAACACCATTCAGCAAGGCCTCCCAAAACGTTCCCTACATCCGCTTCAACTTGCGCAACATACAGCTGCATGAATTCTGACATGCCTACCTCGAGCCAACCAAATCATGCCAGTTCTAAAGGAGTCACATTAATTATAAAACATTCACGGCAACCTTCAAAGTAATCCATCAACTATCCCCTAGATGTTTACAGTCAATTATTACAAGAACACCAGAAAACTGCCTAACGAGAAGCAACACATCAAACCTACTAAACCTGCCCCCAGCGCTAACCAAGTCAATAAATCAACTTGCTCCAGGGCATTCTCCCTGCATGCCCCACACCTATGGAATGCTTTACCACCACAAATCAGAGACATCCATGACCTTGCAACCTTCCGCAAACTGCTTAAAACTCACCTATTCAAGGAACATTTTCATGTCTAACATAACCCCTTCTTAACTAGCTACACCTAATATACCCTCAGATGTAAGCAGCCTTCTACCTGTACATAATCACTCAAAGATGTGAACAGCTCTCTAATTGTATATAGTTACTGTTCTGTGTTATAGTATTATCTACCTTTTCCATTTATAAGATTTAACCGTTCCACGTACACCTGTTTCATGTAATGTTGAACTTTGTTCGCTGTAAACCGCACTGATCCTCGGAAATGTGGTATTTAAGAATAAATAAATTGTGACTGTGCAGAGTATGGGGGATGATGGAGTGCTATCTTCTCTACACCCTTTGGATGTTTTACAGCCAAAACAAGCACTTTCCCAATATCTATCCATGCCTAAAGCAGATATAACCTTAGACACAACTCCAGACACCCTGAACATTTTTGAGATCAGGTGGTAACGCCTTCATCCCTTTCAGACTTGTATGTACATATACCCGGCTTCTGAAATGCCTCTGGAGACTTTTCCGTGCTTTGGAGGTGTCTATGCCTGTTTCCAGACATCTAAAGGATAAATAGGGTTTCTAAAATAATCCCAGTGACATATTTATAACCTGATTTTGCACATGGTATTTAGATAGGAGTTGTAATGTCCAGTTCGAGACATGCACAGTTCCCCAAGTATTTTTCAACATGCTCACTGAATGTAGAATGTTTTATGAAATGGGTATAAGGGTACTGGGAAACACATGTGTAGAATGGAGCACAGGCAGTGTGAACAGCAATTTTAGAAATGAAAACATTCAAAGAGAGTGGCATCAGTTGTAGGTTTTGACCATGTAAATACTCACACATACACATGTAAGTGTAAGCTTTTGAAAACTAGCTATTTCAGAAAAAAACAGTTAAGGAGCCATGTGAAAACCTAAAAAAAAAATTGGAGGTAGTTTTAAACACCACAGAGGTAATAATAGCCCCCTCAATCACTTGCAGAAAACCCGATTTCTAATGCTGTGTTTGCTTAAACTTAATGGCTGTCCTTGAGCAGAAATAAATGCCGACCTCCTATGTTATTTTTAGGTATGTGTGTACTGGAGTTGCAATATCGGAAATACATTTATACTTTAATGGTCTTCCCAAAAGATGCCCACAACATGCCACCTAGGAAAGAGTTCATGGCTCTGAATCAACAGGTAAACAGTGGCTTTCTAAAAAAAACTATTTACATTTGTTGATTTAAAAACTGAGCCTGCGTTTTGGATGCTTATATACCACTTTTCACAGGGTCAAAGTGGTGTACATTCAGGTACAGTATATATTTCCCTTGTCCCTGAAGGGCTCACAATCTAAATTTTGTATCTGAAGCAACAGAGGGTTAAGTGGCTTGCCCAAGGCCACAAGGAGCGCAAGTGGGAATAGGGTTTCTAGGGCTGCTGTCCACCAGTGGGATTTGAACCCCCAGCCCTCTGGCCTGAGGGAACTTGTCCCAAACACTAGGCCACACCTCCCTATTCTGTTTAATAGCAAGATGTATTTCTACTCATTCCTTATCAATGAAATCCCTAAACCTTTGTTTGTCCTGTTTGTCTGTCTTGAAGACATTATAAGCAAGAAGGGATTGTCACTTACATGTATGTGTATAGTGCTGAATATGTCTAGTAGCGCTAGAGAAATGATACTTAGTAGTAGTAGCAGCAGCAGTAGCAGAACTGGAGTGTGAGATCAGCACTATACATGTATTTTATAAAGTAAATGCATATGCGTGAATTTCTACTGGCAAATCCAAGAACAAAGACACGCCTTTCTTGGAGGAAATGTAACTTTATGCAGGAGTTTTCAAGTAGACTACTTGAGCTGGGATCCATATGAATGTTGCCATTATAAAACAGATGTTTTCCCTGCCTAGGTGCTTGGGAATTAAATTACTCTCATGTATAAAGCATGTTTTAGATACAGAAAATGGCTCACAAAATTGTGTGGATATATATATGCATACAAAGTAGTCACACTGCAAGACTGCACCTACTTTTATGCAATCTGCACCTAGATGTAACCGGGTAAGGCGGACGCTTCGCCTCTCCCCACAACTCCCCACTTCTCCCGTGCACCACCGCACTCCCTTCAATAAAACCATCACACAATTTTGGGCTTAAACTGGTCGCAGCTTTATTAACCTTTAACAATAACCAAATAACAATCCAACACAATAACATTACCCCCCCACCCTTTTTATCAAAGCGCGAGCCCTCACCAGCCATGTGAGTAGCAAGGTGACGCCGCTTCCGCTTCTACTGAGTCCAGGCCCCAGCTAAACAGCCTAGCCCTCCCTCGTCCGGCTTCGCCATATTACTAGCAAAAACCTGAGGGGTTGTCCAGGCGGGGGTCCCCCACCCCCGCCCCAAAGCTTGCCTCCGTCTCCGGAACCTGGAAACCTCCGGGATCCCGCCACCCCCCCCCCCCCCAGCTGCAACAACCCACATCCTCAACCCCAGCCCCACCCCCCATGCTAGGGTGGGTGGGTGGGCACCCGACGCGTCTGGCTCCGACCTGGAAAAGGCCGGAGCCACGGCACGTCCCCGCGCTTGCCGGAGGATGGTTCCGCCTCCCTTCTGCCCCATTGGCTCCCTCCACCTCCCGGCGGCCCGCGGGAGCCAATGGGGCGCCCAGAACCGCTCCGGCTCGTCCCCTTTACCCCAGCGACGCCGCGGCCCGGGGGATCGCGTCCTTGTCGCCCCCCCAGGTTACCACGGGGCCGTGTGCACGCCGGCTCCGCGGCCCGGAATTTCCCAGGGACATAGCTTGAGTGGAGCTGGGACAAAGTGATATGAGTGTATATTATAAAATATACAAGTACTATCTACACAGAAATACATTTTACAAAGTTGGGCTTAGTTAATGTGTATTTTCAAGCATCTATGTCAAGTTCATTTTATAAAGTCAAGATGTATCCCATGCCTACTGTACTGTCTGTCTTGACTAGATTGTAAGCTCTGATGATCAGGAACCGTCTCTTACATGTGTCTGTGCAGTGCTGTGTACGTCTTATAGAGCTATAAAAACATTCAGTAGTACTAGTAGTAGTAAGAATTTGTGTACTTGATTTTATAGAAAACTAACAAAGTAGCAGAAAACTGGTGTAAATGACCAAACATACTTTTTGAAAGTACATGCATAAATTAGAGTATTTTATAATTAATGTGTATACCTTCTCACATCACCCATCTGCAGCCACACTCCACTCCTGAGCATGCCCAAAATGAAAGTATGCACCATAAAAATCATGTTCACTTTCATTCTACCCAGTATTCAATTAAGGTCATTTATGCGTGTAAATGACTGAAACACTGATATTTATATATGTTCTAGCTTAATAAAATTAGGAGGCTCCTTATAAAATTGCCCTCAGAGTGTGCACATCAATGTTCCCGCAAACCTGCATTGGGTCCGCCGCCAACATTCCTGCCGGCGGGAGGAGGAGCAGAGCGATCAAAGCTCTGCCCCTCCCCCCACCGGCAGGAATGCCGGAGGACCCGGCGCAGATTAAAGAGAACATTGTGAGGGTGCCGTGGCGTGTATTAGACCCTGTGTCTAACGCATGCCGCAGCACCCTCGCAATGTTCTCTTTAATCTGCCCCGGGTCCTCCGCCGGAATTCCTGCCGGTGGGGGGAGGGGCAGAACGTTGATCACTCTGCACCTCCCCCCGCTGGCAGGAATGTTGGCGGCAAATCCAGTGCAGGTTAGTGGGAAGATTGGTGCACATATATGTACACCTTTTTCAGAGTAGGAATAAATTTGGACAAGAGAACTTATGTGCTACTGGGGCTCATTGTAGACCGCATAAAAGCTTTCAAAATTTTGTCCCATTATTCTTCAGTGAGATGTAACACCTCTTATGTATTAGCGAGCATTTGTTGTTGTTAAATGCCATCAAGTTGGTATCGACACATGCTGACCCTCTGGACAGTTTCCTAAACTGTGTTCAGTTTTCATTCATTGCTGATAGAGTAGCACCCATAGTTGCTGTTATTGTATTGATCCACCTCATTGCTGGCCTTCCTCTTTTGTGCTGACCTACCTTGCCAAGCATAATGTCGTTCTCTAATAATCTCTATCTTCGCATGATGTGTCCAAAGTATGGAAGTCAAAGTCTTGTCATCTAAGCTTCTAAAGAATGCTTAGGTTTGATCTCCTCTAGCACTGGCTGGTTTGTTCTTTGAGCAGGCCATGTCATACACAGTATTCGTTGCCAGCACTATAATTCAAAGGCATTGATTTTCTTCCTGTCTATCTTTTTCACTGTCCAACTTTTGCATCCATATGATGTTATTAAAAATACCATGGCTTGAACAAGTCAAATCTTTGTATGGAGAGAGATATCTCTGCACTTGAGAATCTTGTCTAGGTTCTTCATAGCCATTCTGCTAAAAGCAATGCATTGCCGGATTTCATGACTGCTTGTCGTTTCTTTATTGAGAGGTGATCCAAGTAGGTTAAAGTTGTCCACTATTTCAATTTCTTCTCCATCAATGATGAACTTATTCATTTTTCCAGTTGTCAGGATCTTTGTCTTCTTTAAATTAAGGTGTAGGTCCATTTTAAGACTATGCTCCTTAATCTTGAAAAGCAATGCTTCAGATTCTCTTCACTTTCAGCCAGTAATGTAATATTATCAGCACAGCAAAGGTTGTGATGAGTCATCCACCAATCTTCACACCTCGGTTGTCCTCATAACAGTCCTATTTCTCTGATAATTTGTTCTGCATATAAATTAAACAGGGAGGGGTACAGTATGCAGCCTTGTCATACAACTTACTAATTTAAACCATTCTGTTTCTCCTTGTTCCATTTGAAGTGTTGCTTCTTGATCAATGTAAAGGCTGTGCAAGAGAACCATCAGGTGTTCTGGTATACCCATGATTCTTAATGTGGGCCAGAGTTTATCATGATTTACATAGTCAAAAGCCATGCTGTAGTTGAAAAAAAATGAATATAGATATACTTTTGGTATTATTTTGTCTTTTCAAGGATCCAACTCACATCCATGATGTCGTCTCCCATTCCTCACCCTTTCCTGAACCCTGCTTGCTGTTCAGGCAGTTCTCATTCCAGGTATGGGTGTAGTCTCAGCTGAATAATCTTGAGTAGAACCTTGCTGACATGTGGGATCAGAGCAATTGTGCGATAATTTCCATAGTCATTTGGATCACTTTCTTTAATATTGGTATAAACATAGATCTTTTCCAGTCAGTTGGCCATGATGTTGGCTTCCAAATTTCCTTGCAGAGCCTTGTAAGTATGGTAATAGCTGTATCCAATTCAATGGGAATGCCATCAATGCCCAGTGCTTTGTACTTTCATAAGGCTTTCAATGCTGCTTCAACTTCTTCATCACCAATGGTTCCTGATCATAAGGTACAGTTGAAATGGCTATTGGTCCACTTGATCTTTATGATATATTGTTGTTGTTAAGTGCCGTCAAGTTGGTGTCGACTCATGGTGACCTTCAGGATAGTTGTCCTAAATTGTGTTCAGTCTTCAGTCAGTCAGCTCATTGTTGACAGACTAGCACCCGTACCTGCTGTTATTGTATCGATCCATCTCATTGCTGGCCTTCCTCTTTTGCGTTGACCTTCTACCTTGCCAAGCATGATGTCTGTGTCGAATGATTTATTTATTAGCTTTTATATACTGCACTATTTGGTATCAGCGCGGTTTACAAGAAACGTAAACAGTCAAGCAACTTTACATAGAACAGGCATAAACATCAAATCAACATCTATATAACATAGAACAGGTAAGTAGAATGATGATGTTTTTCTCTAATGATCTCTCTCTTTGCATGATGTGTCCAAAGTATGAAAGTCGAAGTCTTGTCATCTGAGCTTCTAAAGAAAGCTTAGGTTTGATCTCTTCTAGTACTGACTGATTTGTTCTTCAGGCAGTCCATGGTATACACAGTATTTGTCACCAGTACCATAATTCAAAGGCATTAATTTTCTTCCTGTCTATCTTTTTTACTGTCCAACTTACACATGCATATGATGTTATTGAGAATGCCATGACTTGAACAAGTTGAATCTTTGTATGGAAAGAGACATCTCTGCTCTTGAGAATCTTTTCTAGGTCCTTCAAAGCCATTCTGCCAGGAGCAATGCATCATCTGTTTTCTTGACTGCTTATCGTTTCTTTATTGATAATTGAACCAAGTAGGTTAAAGCTGTCCACTATTTCAATTTCTTCTCCATCAATGATGAACTTATTGATTTTTCCAGTTGTCAGGATCTTTGTCTTCTTAACATTAAGGTGCATACCCATTTTAAGACTACATTCCTTGATCTTGAGAATCAAATGTTTCAAATCATCTTCACTTTCAACCAGTAATGTGGTATCATCAGCATAACGAAGGTTGTTGATGAGTCTTCCGCCAATCGTCACACTTCTGATGTCTTCATACAGTCCTGCTTCTCTGATGATTTATTCTTTATGGTATAATGACTCCGTATATTTTTCTACCTTTCTTGATCTTCTCAGCATCTTTCAACATGGATCCTTAAGCATCTTGTAGCATTCCAATTTGAGGCTGGAATTTTCTCTTTAATTCTCACAGCCTTAAGAAAGCTGATCATGTTCTTCCTCTAATAGTTTCTGATTCTATTTCCTTGCATGCATAATTGTAGTACTTCTTCTTGTCTTGTCGTGCTGCCCATTGTAAAACTCTGTTGAGTTCTGTGACCGCCCTCTTTCTCCTCTTGCTTTAGCTTTTCTGCGTTTCTGGACAATTTTCAGAGTTTCTTCAGTCATCCATTTTGGATGTTTTTTTTTCTTTTTCACCTTTTGTAGGCCTTCTCACTTTCTTCCAACACAACCTTCTTGATGTCATCCCATAACTCTTCTGGAGCTCTGTCATTTGTATATAAAGCAGCAAATAGTTTTTTTAGGCAGTCTATAAATTCCAGTGGTATATTATCACGGTCATATTTTGCTACATTCATGAGTTGCTTGCTTTTTTTCAACTTTAGCTTGAGTTTGCATACTAGTAGTTGGTGATCTGTACCACAGTCAACTCTGTGTTTTGTCTTTGTTGATATTATAGAGTTTTTCTATCATTGACTTACACAGATGTAAATTTGATTTTTGTACAATCTATTGGGTGAAATCCATGTGTACAGTCACCGCTTGTGTTGCTGGAAAAAGGTGTTTGAGATGAATAGACTGTTGGTCTTGCAGAATTCTATCAGTCTTTAGCCAGCTTCATTTCGGTTGCCAAGTCAAAATTTTCCAACCACTTTGCCTTCTTCTCTGTTGCCAACTTTTGTTTTCTAGTCACCCATGACTATTAGGATATCCTGTCAGTTTCAGCTTGTACTTGTTCATAGAACTCAGCTTCATCCTCTTCTGCAGCTGTTGTTTGGGCATTTACCTGAATTATAGTTGTACTGATGGGCAATCCTCACAGACGAATAGAAATTAAGCGTTCACTGACTACATTGTATTTCATTACAGTTCTTGCAAGTTTCTTCTTGATTATAAATGCAACACCATGTCTTATTTATCTTTCATTTCCAGCATAGTAGACCATGTGATTTTCAGATGCAAAGTGCCCAATGCCAATCCATTTCAGTTCGCTGACACCCAACATATTGAATTGTATACATTTAAAGTTGTATACATTTATAGAGAGCAAAACATTTATAAGGAGGTGACAGCAACCCTTCTTGGAGGAGTTCCTAGCATCTAGGAGTGGAAGTCCTATTGGAAGAATGGAGAATAGATAAAAAGCTGGAAGATCCATCTGTACCTAGAAGGGGAAGGTAGTACCTGTCTGTGCCTACCAGAGTAAGTATCTGAGCACTGCTGTGTATATGCCAAACCAGCATCCCCAGGGGTGTTGAGAAATATATCATGGAGACACTGAAGTACCTAGCATTTTAGAGTTGTAGGGAAGCAAAACCATAATAGTAGACTAAATCTGCTGCATTTTTATTGCTTGTCTAAATTGCATGTGTGGAAGAAAGGTTCATCAGACCCTTTCTGCCTATGTACTGTGTTACACACCACTGCCTTGGCAAAACCTTATCGGAAAGAAGGATAGAGTTAGAATCTCACAAAATTTCACTTTGATTTTCAGCGACAGAAATTGTCTTTTATTTCATTTGCAACTTGGTTTGATAGTCAACCAATTTTTTTTTTTTTTACAATTTTGGCTTTGAAACAGGAATAGTTTGTGATAGTAGAGGACCTCACGTGCCACCTAGACAAGGTTTTAGATAGTGCTGGGGAGGAGTCTACTCTCTTGGTACATGTTGGTACCAATGACATAGGAAAGTGTGCTAGGGAGGTTCTGGAGGCCTAATTTAGGCTTTTCAGTAGGAAGTTGAAATCCAGAACTTATAGGGTAGCATTCTCAGAAATGCTTCCTGTTCCATGCGCAGGACTCAAAAGGCAGGCAGATCACCACTTTCTCAATGTGTGGATTAGACAATGGTGCAAGGAAGGGGGTTTTGGATTTGAAAGAAACTGGGCAACATTTTGGGGAAAGGAGGGGCTTTTCTGAAGGGATGGGCTCCACCTTAACTGGGATGGAACCAGGATGCTGGCATTAACCTTTAAAAAGAAGATATAGAAAATGTTAAACTAGATAATGGGGGAAGTCAACATCCACCTAAGAGTGCATGGTTCGGAATGATGTATTCTTAAAGGAAAGTTGCAAATGACTGAAATTAGGACATATTGATAGAGAGGTTCCAATAAAGACAAAAGTAACCCAAATGCCATTAAGTACAGAACAGACAGAGCTTAAAGATTCGAGATTATCCATGCCTACCGATGATCAGATTAATATGGATAAAATACGACCTCTAAAATGCTTGTATGCAAATGCTAGAAATCTAAAAAATAAGATGGGAGAATTAGAATATATAGCACTAAATGAAAGGTAAGATATGATTGGTATCTCAGAGACCAGGTGGAAGGATGAAAACCAGTGGGACACTGTGATACCTGGATACAAATTATATCAAAATGATAAAGTAGATCAAATTGGTGGAGGGGTTGCACTCTATTTTAGAGAGGACATTAAGTCACACAAGATTAAAGTTTTGCAGGAAGCAAAATCCCCTGTAAAAAGGAGATGACAATGGCAGTAGGGGTGACCTACCGTCTGCCTGGCCAGAATGAACAAACGGATGATGAAATGCTCAAAGAAATCAGGGAAGCAACAAATGTTACAACACAGTAATAATAATGGGTGATTTTAATTACCCTGGTAATGACTGGGTCAGTGTCACAGCAGAACTTGCTAGGGAGATAAAGTTTCTAGATTAAATAAATGACTGCTTCTTGGAGCAGCTGGTTCATGACCTGACAAGAGGGGAAGCCATTTTGGACCTAGTCCTTAATGAAAGCGTAGTTACTCACCTGTAACAGGTGTTCTCCAGGAGCAGCAGGAATCAGTCCTCACTTATGGGTGACGTCGGCGCCGACGGAGCCCTCGCGGAGCAATTTTCCCCAGCTTTCAAAGAAAGCCTTTGGGAATTGCAGCGCGCATGCGCGGTCCTCTTCCCGCCCAAGGGTGCCATCTTAGCCAGTCAGATGACATAGCTAAAAAAGACAGCATAAAAATTTGCAAAAAGTAAAGCAGACGATTGCAACTCCAAGGGGAGGAGGGAGGGTAGTGAGGACTGATTCCTGCTGCTCCTGGAGAACACCTGTTACAGGTGAGTAACTACGCTTTCTCCAGGACCAAGCAGGAAGTCAGTCCTCACTTATGGGACTCCCAAGCTTAAGGCTACCGGAGACCCTAAGCACAAAAATGAGCTCCCTCTAGCTCAGCAGCACAGAAGGAAAGAATCTTCGCTGAATTATTACCCACCGGTAGCCCACATCCGGGATGGAGGGTAGGAGTTGCTCAGACCTCAAAGAGATTACGGAGGACTGCCTGTCCGAAAGCACTGTCCCTGCGGGACTCCCTCTCGAGACAGTAATGGACCGCAAAAGTCTGGCTCGAAGACCAAGTAGCGGCCCGGCAGATGTCTGCCAGCGGAACAGAGCGGAGGTAAGCCACTGACGTGGCCTTTGCCCGAACGCAATGAGCCGTGACTCGACCTTCCAAGGAGAGTCCGGCTGCCCCATAAGCCCAAGTGATACAGTCCGCAACCCAGATGGACAGTGTACGCTTGGAGACCGGGAGCCCCAATTTATTGGGGTCAAAAGACACAAAAAGCTGAGCAGCTTTACGGTGTTCCCGCGTACGGTCAAGGTAGAAGTTCAAAGCCCTTCTACAGTCCAGGGTATGGATGACCGTTTCAGCTCGGCTGGAGTGTGGTCTGGGAAAGAAGGTTGGAAGTACCACCTCCTGATTGATATGAAAAGGGGAGACCACTTTCGGAAGAAATTTTGGGTGAGTCCGTAGGACTACCCTATTTTTGTAGAACCGAGTGTAAGGGGGATCAGACACGAGGGCCTGCAATTCACTTACGCGTCTAGCGGAAGTGAGGGCTATCAAGAACAGTGTTTTCCAAGAAAGAAAACGGAGAGAACAGGTAGCCATAGGTTCAAAAGGCAGACAGGTGATCCGCTGTAAAACCACATTCAGATCCCAGTCAGGCGCTGGCGGGCGTAGAGGTGGTTTAAGTAGAAGGAGACCTCGGAGAAACCTCGCTACAAGAGGGTCGCTGGAAAGAGGTCTGCCGTCCACCGGCACATGATGTGCTGAAAGAGCACTGAGGTGAACTTTGACGGAGTTGGACTTAAGTCCCAGATTAGAGAGGTAGAGCAAGTACTGCAGGATCACCGACACCGGGCAGGAGAAGGGATCCTGAGACTGTTGGCCACACCGAACGGAAAAGCGACGCCATTTAAGGGCGTAGCATTTGCGGGTAGAAGGTCGCCGAGAAGCTAGGACGACCTCCTCCACTTCTGCCGGCAGGAGAAGGGGAGCGAGGACTACCCTCTCAGCAGCCAGGCCATCAGGTTGAGAGACCTGAGGTTGGGGTGTAGCAGAGACCCCTGATCCTGAGTGAGGAGATCCGGTTGTAACCCCAGAGGGAATGGATCCTCCACCGCTAATTGCAGCAGGAGCGGAAACCACGGCTGTCTGGGCCAGCGAGGGGCCACCAGGATCATGAAGGCTTTGTCTCGGAGAACCTTGAAAAGAGTCCGAGAGACTAGCGGGATGGGAGGGAAAGCGTACAGAAGGCTCCCCGACCATGAGAGTAGAAAAGCGTCCGCCGCAACCCGAAGGGGGTGTGGCTGACGAGAGCAGAAGCGAGGAAGTTGCCGGTTGTGAGGACTGGCAAAGAGATCCATCGTGGGGAGGCCCCACTTTAGAAAGAGCTTCTGAACTACCAAGGGATCCAGACGCCACTCGTGCGGCTGGAGGATCCTGCTGAGTTTGTCCGCCAGGTAATTCTCTTGGCCTGGGAGATAAACTGCCTTGAGGAGAATGCCGTGACTGACGGCCCAAGAGCAGAGCTTCTGTGCCTCCCGGCAGAGGAGGAAGGAGCCCGTGCCCCCCTGCTTGTTCACGTAGAACATGGCAACTTGATTGTCCGTCTGGACAAGGACGGACTGGTGAGAAGTCAGGTGGGAGAAGGCCTTGAGAGCCAGGCGGATCGCCCTAAGCTCCAGGAAGTTGATCTGCTGAGCAGACTCCCACGTGGTCCAGAGGCCCTGAGTACGTGCCCCTTGGCAATGCGCTCCCCAGCCCAGGAGGGATGCATCTGTCGTCAGCACCCGGGTCAGCTGAGGTGACTGGAAAGGCATTCCGCAGATCAGGTTTGGCTGCTGAAGCCACCACCGGAGAGACGAGATCAGCGGCTCGGAGACGCGCACTAGGTCTGCTAGGCCGCCTGTGGCTTGTCGCCACTGCTGGCGGAGACACCATTGAGCAGGCCGCATATTCAGGCGGGCATTGGGGGTCACATGGACGGTGGAAGCCATATGGCCGAGTAGTCTCAGGAAGCGCCTGGCGGAGACCAGGGGCTGGCTGCGAAAACGGTCGGCTAGGTCCATGAGCCGTTGAGCCCTGTCGAGCGGCAGGTACGCTCGTGCCTGAGGAGTGTGCAGCCTTGCGCCGATGAACTCGAGATCCTGTGAGGGGAGCAAAGTGGACTTTGCGAAGTTTATAACAAAGCCCAAGTACTGCAGAAGAGTCACCGTGCGGCGTGCGGCGTTGGTGACCTCCGGAGCGGACGCTGCTCTGATGAGCCAGTCGTCGAGGTACGGAAAAACATATAGGCCGTGAAGTCGGAGATGGGCCGCCACCACCGCGAGGCATTTCGTGAAGACTCGCGGTGCGGAGGACAGGCCAAAGGGCAGTACTCTGTACTGGTAATGATTTCCTGCCACCACAAACCTTAGGTATTGGCGGTGGCTTGGGTGGATGAGGATGTGCGTGTAGGCATCCTTTAGATCCAAGGAGCATAGCCAATCTCCCTGCTGGAGGTAGGGCAGAAGGATTCCAAGGGTAAGCATTTTGAACTTCTCTCGCACAAGGAACTTGTTGAGGTTGCGCAAGTCCAGGATGGGTCTGAGGCCTCCTGTTCTCTTTGGTATCAGAAAATACCTGGAATAAAAGCCTTGACCTTTTAGGTGGTGGGGCACCGGTTCCACCGCCTGTTCCTGTAGAAGACCTGCTAACTCCTGAAGGAGTAATTCCCTGTGCAGAGGGGGTCGAGGAGGTTCTCCCGGAAAATAGGAGGGAGGGACCTGGTGGAAGTGGAGAAGATAGCCTTCTCGCACGACGTGAAGCACCCAGGCATCTGAGGTGATGCTGGACCACCTGTGGGCGAAGTGAACCAGCTGGCCTCCGGTGCTGGGAGGAACCAGCGGGGGGGGAGAGGCTATGCTCAAGGAGTCAAAAACCCCCACCCTGCGGAGCAGGGGCTGGTGGAGCAGGCTTGGGGGTTAGCTGCCTACGGGACCCGTTACCCCGTCCCTTGGCCTGCTGGCCCTGTTGGGGAGCTGCAGGGGCCTGATAGTGGGGGTATTGTTTGTAGGCAGCGGCCTTCCTCGGGTAAAAGGACTTCTTTCCCGAGCCCTTCTTTTTCTGGGAAGGGGCGGAGGTCTTCCTAGAAAGCCTAGTCCTGGTGAGAGTCTCCGTCTCAATTTGTGCAGCCTTATCAGCCATGGGCTTGCCAAAAAGGTTTTCACCTCGGCAAGGGACATCGACCAACTTGTCCTGCACCCAGGGCTCAAGGTCAGACGACTGAAGCCAAGCCTGTCGGCGGGCACCGATGCCGGCTGCGGCCACTCGAGCCGATGCTTCAAAGCCATCATAGGCTGCTCGGGACATGAATTTTGAGCATTCCCGAATGCCAGTGGACAAGGCCAGGAACCTCCGCAAGGGTTCCTCGGACAAACCAGCGGAGAAGCCGGCTAGCTCTTTAGCCAGGTCTCGGAGATACATGCCCATGTATAGCTGGTAGGTCTGGACACGACATGCGAGCATAGAGCCCTGGAAACACTTCTTACCAAGGCCATCCAGGTTACGGGCCTCCCTGCCAGGAGGCACCGAGGAGTGCATCTTCTGGCTCTTAAGACGATGCATGGCCGATTCCACTACCATGGAATGGTGTGGTAGCTGTGCTTTTTGGAAGCCAGGGCTCTTGCGGACTCGATAGATAGAATCGACCCGCTTGCTCAGGACCGGCGAGGCGGCCGGACTCTCCCACATGCGGAAGAGTAGTTGTTCCAGCATGGGAGGAACCGGTACAGTAAAGTGTTCCCTGGCGGGAGAGTCATACTGGAGGGCGTCGAGCTCTTCGGCTCGAGGCTCCTCCTCGGGGTCCGCAGGGAAGGCCAAAGCCTTGGCCATATCCCTGACGAAGTCCGAGAACCGGGCATCCTCCGCAGGGGACTGCTTCCGAGGTTCGGACTCAGGTGAGTCCGAGGGGACACACCGAGTCCGAAAAGATTCAGGCGACTCTTCCTCTTCCGACTCCCAGACCGACTCCGACGAGGACTCGGTGGGGTCGGCCCGGGCAGGGCGCGGCGCCTGCCGCCCCGACGCCGAGGGAGTCAGCATCGGTGACCTCGGTCCCGAACGGGAGGCCGAGGGTGACCTCGACCGAGGATCGACTCGAGTTCGCATCGACTCGAGGATCGGCTCGGTCTCCGGGGTCGACTTGGACGTCGACGTCCCGGCGGTCGGGGCAGCGACGCCAGCGAAGCCAGCGAGCAGTGCCCGCTGCTGGTCCATGAAGGCAGACAGTCTGCTCTCCAAGGCCGTCAACCTGAGTCCGAGCTCAGGTGACCCAGCAGCCCCCGACTCGGGCCCCGACGGCGTCGGGCCCGACGTCGGCTGTCGCGGAGGCGAGTCCAGGAGGAACACAGGACTTACCCGAGCAGGCAGCTCCGACTCCAGGCGAGGTCGCTTCGGGAGGTGCTCCTTCTCCAAGGACCCGGGGCGGCTATCGGGGCTATGCGACCTGGCCCTCGCGGAGCCAGGAGCGTCCACCGACGCCGCCCTCGCGGGTTTCACCTTCCGTCGATGGTCCCCGGAGAGAGAACCCCTGTCGGAGGAACTCCGGCGACGGTCCGAGCTGGAACCTTTGGACGCGGAGGCCTCCGACGAGGTCCGGGTACGGCTGGGGTCAGCGAAGATCCTATCCCGCTGATGCCGCCGACTTCTCAACGCTTTGGAGGACATTTTGCCGCAGGGCCCACAGATCATTTCTTCATGATCCGGGCCCAGGCAGCGGAGGCAAAAGTCGTGTGTGTCAGTTAGTGACATATTTCGGTCACACTGACCACACCGCTTGAAACCACTGGCAGCCATCGGGGGAAAAAGGGCCCCGGCGAGGTCAAAGGACCGGGCTGCCAGGGAAAAACCGAAAACGAAAACTGACTAAGTCAGAAAAACCGAAAAGAAGAAGAGGACTCGTGACCGGCGTCGCGAGTCCGGGCGGGAAAAAGACCGGCGTCGAACCGAAGGAAAAAGAATAAAATTATGAAGAAATATCGACTTTTTCGCGGGGACAAGACAGGGACGTCTGTAGGGCTCCGCGGAAAAAAGAAGACTGGCTAAGATGGCACCCTTGGGCGGGAAGAGGACCGCGCATGCGCGCTGCAATTCCCAAAGGCTTTCTTTGAAAGCTGGGGAAAATTGCTCCGCGAGGGCTCCGTCGGCGCCGACGTCACCCATAAGTGAGGACTGACTTCCTGCTTGGTCCTGGAGAAACACAAGATCTGATGCAAGAGATAAGGGTGTTGGGGCCACTTGGCAATTGCAATCATAGCATGATCACATTTGATTTCATAAATGTGGGAAGGATGGCAAGGAAATCCAAAGGGAGACTATGATAAAAAGAGGAAAATAGGTTAAGAAAATACTAAAAGGAGCAGCTGCATAAGTTAAAGATTTACATCAAGCATGGGTGTTGTTTAAAAATACTATCTTGGAAGCCCAGACCAGCTGTATTCCACAGAAAAGTGGAAGGAAAGCCAAAAAACCTCTAGCACGGTTTAAAGGTGAGGTGTGAGAGACTACTGTAGTCAAAAAAAGCACTTTTTAAGGAAATGAAAAAAAGGAGCCAAATGACGAAAACTAGAAACAACATTAGCATTGTCAAGTTAGATGCAAGGCAGTGATAAAGCAGACAAAGAGATACTTTGAAAAAAAGCTTGCTGTGAAAGAGAAAATGTTTTTACTATGTATTTTAAGTACATTAATAGCAAAAAAACTATGAGAGACACAATTGGACCATTAGATGATAGAGGAGTAAAAGGGGCACTAAAAGGGGACATGGACATAGTGAAGAGACAATGAATTCTTTGCTTTGGTCTCTACTGAAGATGACGTAGGGAAGCTACCCATGACTGAAATGTTATTTAAAATATCAATAAACCGGGAAGTTGTATTACAACTATTTCATAAACTAAAGAGTAGCAAATCTCCTGAACTGGATGGAATACATCCGAAGGTGTTGAAAGAACTGAAATATGAGATTGCAAACCTACTATTTGTAATCTGTGCAGTATCATTAAAATCATCTGTAATACCTGAAGAGTGTCAAATGACCAATGTGATGCCAATCTTTAAAAAGGGTTCTAAAGGTGATTCGGGTAACAACAGACCGGTGAGCATGACATCAGTTCTGGGCAAAATGATAGAAACCATTATAAAGAACAAAATTACTGAACATGTACATAGTCATGGTTTAATAGGAGAAAGCTAACACTGCTTTAGCCAAGGAAGGTCTTGACTTACTAATCTTTTATATTTTTTGAAGGTATGAATAAACAGGTAGACAAAGGTGAGCCAGTTGATATAGTATATCTAGATTTTCAGAAAGCCTTTGACAAGGTTCCTAATGAGAGACTCTTGGCAAAATTAAAAAGTCATGGGATAGGAGCCACTGTACTATTGTGGATCAGGAACTGGTTAAAAGATAGAAAGCAGAGCTTAGGGCTAAATGGCCAATTTTCCCAATGGAGAAATGTGAATAGTGGAGTACCCCAAAGGTCTGCTGAATTTTAATATATCTGTAAGTAACCTGGAAATGGGAACAACGAGTGAGGTAATCAAATTTGCAGATGACAAAATTATTCAAAGCTGTTAAAACGCAAAAGGATGGTGAAAAATTGCAAGAGGACCTTGATAAAGTGAAAGACTGGGCATCCAAATGGCAGATGAAATTTAATGTGGACAAGTACAAAGCTATGCACCTAGGAAAGAACAACCCAAACTATGGTTACACAATGCAAAGTTCCACATTAGGAACTACCACCCAGGAAAAAGATTTTGGCATCATTGTAGATAATACGTTGAAACCCTCTGCCCAGTGTGCAGCAGTGGCCAAGAAGGCAAATAGAATGCTTGGAATCATAAGGAAAGAAAGGGAGAATAAAACAAATAATGCCTCTATATCATTTAATGGTGCGACTGCATCTTGAATATTGTGTGCAATTCTGGTTGCCATATCTTAAAAAGGATATAGTGGAATTAGAAAAAGTACAGAAAAGAGCCACCAAAATGGTAAAGGGAATGGAAAGATACCCCTAGGAGGAGAGGATTAAAAGGCTTGGGCTTTTCAACCTGGAGAAGAGGTGGCTGAGGGG
This sequence comes from Ichthyophis bannanicus, assembly GCA_033557465.1. NCBI lineage: Eukaryota > Metazoa > Chordata > Amphibia > Gymnophiona > Ichthyophiidae > Ichthyophis > Ichthyophis bannanicus. The sequence continues at coordinate 725,909,507 of CM066036.1, read as the reverse complement.
AGATATTATAGAGGTCAATAAATTATTGAATCGAGTGGAACGCGTAAAGGTAGGCCATCAAAAAGTAGAAAGATTAGGGGACATGTAATGAAGCTAACATATAACAAGTCCGATCTCTGGAGGCTAGAGTAGCGGAGGACATAAGGAAGACAGCGAGATACATAGGGAAGACCTGCAGGGATGTAGTACTGAAGTCCTACCTCTAGTTCTGGCAGCACCCCTCTTGCCCCGGAGAAGAGAGATCATGTGACAGGAGAGCATCACCCTGGGGTGGCAGGAAGTGATCCTGCAGCTAGGACCTGTCCTCCAGGTGATGTAAAACCATCTCGCACCGAGGAGGGTTCTCCAGGGCCATGTGCCCACGAGGAAAGGGTTAGGACAGCCGTTATAGTTGGTGACTCGATCATTAGGCATGTAGATATCTGGGTGGCTGGTGGACGTGAGGATCGCCTGGTAACATGCCTGCCTGCTGCAAAGGTAGCGGACCTCACACGCCACCTAGACAAGGTCTTAGATAGTGCTGGGGAGGGGTCTGCTGTCTTGGTATATGTCGATACCAGTGGCATAGGAAAGTGTGGTAGGGAGGTTCTGGAGGCTAAATTTAGGCTTTAAGGTAGGAAGTTGAAATCCAAAACTTCCAGGGTAGCATTCTCCGAAATGTTTCCCGTTCCATGTGCAGGACCCAAAAGGAAGGCAGAGCTCCGGAGTCTCAAAGCTTGGATGAGACAATGGTGCAAAGATGAGGGTTTTGGATTTGTTAGGAACTGGGGAACATTCTGGGGAAAGAAAGGGCTCTTCCAAAGGGATGGGCTCCACCTTAACCGGGACAGAACCAGGATGCTGGCATTAACCTTTAAAAGGGAGCTAGAGCAGCTTTAAAATTAAATAGGGGAGAGCCGACAGTCGCTCAAGAGCGCATGACATATTCCCAGACATATTCCAATTCAGGAAGGCTGTGAAACACTACCTCTTCCTCCTACATTACCCAGAAACCAACGAAAGCTCAGCACCAATTACCGAGACCTCACAAATCTCCTCTGTCTGAAACCATAAGAACACATGACCAGCCTGTAAATTGTATATATTGTTATTGTATATAGTTACCCTGTTAGCCAAGTTGTTCTCCTGTTCATATGTAAACACAAAGTACTATTGGAAATGTGTATGTTCGTTGTTTATTGTAAACCGCACTGATGCTGAATAGCGCGGTATAAAAGAGACTTTAAATAAATAAAATAAATAAATAAATAAAATAAATGACTCAGAACAATATATTCTTGAAGGATACTAGCAAAAGATTGAAGTTAGAGCATATAAGCAGAGATGTTCCAATGAAGACAAAAGTAGCCCAAATGCCCTTGAGTACAGAGCAGACAGAGATTAAAGATTCCAAATTACCCCTGCCTACCGATAGCCAGATGCTAGAAGTCTAAAAAATAAGATGGAAGAGCTGGAATATATAGCACTAAATGAGAGATATGCTCAAAGAAATATGGGAAGCTAACAGTGGAGTGGAGGAGTGGCCTAGTGGTAGGGGCAAGGTAATTCAGGCCAGAAGGTCAGGGGTTCAAATCCCACTAGAGGACAGCAACCTTGGGCCGGAAGGACTGGGGTTTCTAGTCCCACAGGTGCTCCTTGTGGTCTTGGGCAAGCCACTGTAATGGGGAAGAGACGTCCTTTGCCATGCAAACAGAGGAACGTGAGAGAAGTAGGTCTGTTGCTGACAGGAAGGCAAAGCACAGGACTCCCAGTTGCCAGGAGCAACATAAACAAACCCAGCCACGAGTGCAGCAGCCCCGCCCAGCTAGCAAACAATCCCCATCTCCTGAACCCAAAAGTTTTCACCTGAGAGGGGGAAGGGCTATATTAGCTCCAAACCAGACATATAAGAAACGCTCATTAGAGTTTCAGGGTGAAGGGCAGCAAAGGAAGCAAGAGAAGCAAAGAGCAGGAGGAGCAGAGGAACTGGAGAACGAGAGAGAGAGAGAGAAAGCTTGGACAGACCCAGCTGGGAAAGCTGAGTGAGCTGAAGTCCGAGACTCAGAAGCAACGTGTGTTTCAGTGTGGAAGGAAGCCCGAGAGAAAGTACGTGAGTGACTCAGAGGATTGTGATTCTGAGAGTGATAGAGAAATACAGAAAGTAACCAGCAGGAACAACTGGAGGAGCAGGGCCCAAAAACCCTGTGGCAAGAACTCCAGGCAATTGTCCTATTGGGAAGACACACAGAGGGAAACGTTACCGGTAAAGCTATCTGGTAAGCACTTGCAAGCTCCCGGGAGTGAAAGGTATTCGGTGGAGGACATTTGCATGTCAGAGGAAGAGGTTGAGAAGCCAAAGTACAGAGGAAAACCTCTGAGGTTTAAACCCCTTCATGACCAGGCTGTGCACGGACTTTCACCTGTCTCTAAGCCAGAAGGTAGGCTGTCTAGTTACTATAAGGATAAAAGTGGTTATAAGAACTTCTCTTATAGAAACCTTAAAGGGTGTGACTCTCCTCTCTGCTATTCTAAGATATATGGTAATACTGAACCCTATCTCACAGAGGGCTTGATAGAGAAGCCTCAGGAACAGATAGAGGGTGGAAGTTTGGAAACGTTGTTTACCAAGCAGAAGTTTAACTTACCAGAGAATCAGCATGAGTCAATGCTGATTGATCCTCAGGAAGAAGAAATATCAGATAACCAAATGGACTGTACTTTAATGGTTACAGATGATATAATTTCTCTGTGCTGAGCCAGGTAATCTGTGAAAGCTGTTTAAACTGGCAGTTGAAGAGCACATGATCTTCCTTGCGTATACAAAGTGACTGTATGCTGTAAATACCGTGGAACTTTGAGTTTAATTTGAGAAGCTGTTATTATTTCCTTTCTTATTTTGTGCCAGAGTGTATGGCTTTTTGTCCTGAGTTATTTTGTGTTTGGATCCGCCCCGGGAGGGGAATTAAAAGCCTGTCATTGCCTGTACCACTCGCACCACAACTGCATCTAATTGAAAAGGGAAAAATACTACAACTCCCAGGAGGCAATGCCAGCCTAAAGCATTGCTCCAGTATTTCAATAAAGGGTCCCCAGGCCGTCTATCCCGTATGCCTAGGCTACGGGCCGACTACTGGTGACACCACTTAACCCTCCATAGCCCATGTTCCCTGTAAAATAGTTATCTCCAAGTTTATAATGCCCTGTTCAATGTAATTTCAGTTTGTTCAATGTAAACTGCAGTGATCCAGAATAGCACAGTATATAAGAGAATGTAAATAAATAAATAAACAAAGGTTACAGCACAGTAATAATAATGAGTGACTTCAATTACCCTGCTATTGACTGGGTCAGTATCATGGCAGGACATGCTTGGGAGATAAAGTTTCTAGATGAAATAAATGACTACTTCTTGGAGTAGCTGGTTCATAAACTGACCAGAGGGAAAGCCATTTTGGACCTAGTCCTTAGTGGAACACAAGATCTGGTGCAAGACATAAGGGTGTTGGAGCCACTTGGCAACAGTGATCATAGCATGATCACGTTTGATTTAATAAATGGAGGAGGGATGGTAAGGAAATCCACAGTACTACCTTTTAACTTTCAAAAGGGAGACTATGATAAAATCAGGAACATAGTTAAGAAAAGACTAAAAGGAGCAGTTGCAAGGTTAAAGATTTACATCAAGCTTGGGTGTTATTTAAAAATATAATCATGAAAGCCCAGACCAGCTGTATTCCATGCTTTAAGAAAAGTGGAAGGAAGTCTAAAAAACTACCAGCATAGTTTAAAGGCGAGGTCAGAGAAGCTGTTTTTGCTAGAAAAGAATCTTTCGGGAAATGGAAAAAGGAGCCAAATGACGAAAACTGGAAACAACATAAGCACTGGCAAGTTAGATGCAAGGCATTGATAAGGCAGGCAAAGAGAGAATTTGAGAAGAAGCTTGCTGTGGAAGCAAAAGTGCATTAAGTGTAGTTACTCACCTGTAACAGGTGTTCTCCGGGGACAGCAGGAATCAGTCCTCACATATGGGTAATGTCGATGTCGACGGAGCCTGCGCGGAGCAAATCCCCAGCTTTCACAGAAAGCCTTTGGGAATTGCTACCACGCATGCGTGGTCCACTTCCTGCCCAAAGGTGCCATCTTGCTCAGTCAAATGACATAGCTAAAAAGACGTCAAAACAAAATGCAAAAAAATTATTGGACTGCAACTCCAAGGGGAGGAGGGAGGGTTGTGAAGACTGATTCCTGCTGTCCCCGGAGAACACCTCTTACAGGTGAGTAACTACGCTTTCTCCGGGAACAAGCAAGAAGTCAGTCCTCACATATGGAACTCCCCAGCTACAGGCTACCCTGAACCTATAGCCAAAAAACGCTCCCTCATCGAGAGCTGCAAGCAGCCACAATGAAAACCCTAACCGGCGAAGTGGCACTCTGGTAGCCTGAACAGAGAAAGGTCGGAGGGTAGGAGTTGCCTAGACCCCAAAAAGGTTACGCAGTACAGCCTGGCCAAAGGCACTGTCCCATTGGGACTCCCTATCCAGGCAGTAATGAGCAGCAAAGGTATGAACCGAAGACCAGGTGGTGGCCTGGCAGATGTCCGCCAGAGGAACAGAGCACAGGTGAGCTACTAATACCACCATGGCCCTGACCCTATGAGCCATAACATGGCCCTCCAATGGAAACCTTGCTTCCTCATAAGCCCAGGCAATGCAGTCTGCCACCCATGCGGACAGCATACGCTTGGCCACTGCCTCCCCTAGCTCACTGGGATCGTAGGACACAAAAAGCTGAGAGGCCTTCCGGTGACCCTGAGTATGTTAAATGTAGAAGGACAGAGCCCTCTTACAGTCCAAGGTATCGAGGACTGCCTCTGCTCGACTGGCATGCAGCCTGGGAAAGAAGGCAGGGAGAACCACCTCCTGGTTGAGGTGAAACGAGGAGACCATCTTCGGAAGGAATTTGGGGTGTGTGTGGAGCACCACCCTATTCTTGTAGAACTGGGTATAAGGCCTCTCCACCACAAGGGCCTGGAGCTCACTCACCCTCCAGGCAGAACTGAGCACAACAAAAAAGACCACTTTCCTGGAGAGGTAACGAAGATGGTACGAGGCCAGAGGCTCAAAGGGCAGCTGGGTGAGCTGTCCCAACACTACATTGAGATCCCATTCGGTCGCCGGGGGGACGGACCGGGGGCTTTGACAGGAGCAGGCCCCTTACAAACCGGGATACCACTGGGTGGAGAGAAAGAGACTTTCCGTCCACAGGATAATGGCTCACCACTAGGGCACTGAGATGCACCCTGACGGAGATTTAAGCCCCGTCTCGGAGAGGTGGAGAAGGTATTGCAACACCACAACCACCGGGCAAGAAAAAGGGTCCACCCCTTGCCCAGCGCACCAAAACACAAATTTGCGCCTCTTAAAAGTGTACACCTGTCGAGTAGACAGTCTGCGTGAAGCCAGCAAGACCTCCTGTATGTCCTTTGGAAGGAGAAGTGGGGCGAGAGTCACCCTCTCAGCAGCCACGCTGTCAGAGAAAGGGAGCTGAGGTTGGGAGGCAGGAGAGAGCCCCCCTCCTGGGAAAGAAGCCGCGGAGACGATCCCAAGGGAATGGGGGTCTTCACCGCTAACTGTAGGAGAAGAGGGAACCACATGGGGCTATCAGGATGACTGAGGCTCTGTCTTGAAGGATTTTGAACAGAGGCTTGGCAATCAGAAGTGTCGGGGGAAAAGCAGACAGGAGACCCACCGACCATAAGAGTAGAAAAGCGTCGGCTGCCACCCTGGCTGGGCGTGGCTTCCCTGAGTAGAAAATGGTCAGCTGGTGATTGTCTGGGCTTGCAAACAGGTCCAGCACTGGTTTTCCCCAGGCCTGGAAAAGCCTGTCCAGCTGCCATTCGTGCGGCTGGAGCATCCTGCTGAGCCTGTCGGCCAGCTGGCCCTAATATAATCAGTACACTCAAAAATCACCACAAGCAGTTAGAAATGTCCTCTTTCGTATGACTCTCTATATTTGCTATAGATAAAACAAACCAGTCATTGTACTAGAAAAGGTCTCAGACTCGTAGATGCTGAACCAAACTAGTGAGTTCAAGCGTCACTTTAGCATCAATGACCTTCTCGTTGTATTTTTAAAGGCTATGCGTGGTTTTGAAACAAGGAGCTTTGTTACTACGAATGGTTATTGTAACATAAAAACTGGTCTTATCTTAGTATCTTGTTGCAATAACAAAAACTCATTCTCCCCAACGCCGACATGGAGCGCCACCTTCGCGTTTCACTATGCGTTTCTTCAGGGGTTTAGCGATCAAGACACCAAGTGTAGATCTTTCAAGCTCTATGAATATATCCATACCAAAACAAAATTAAAATTATTCAATTATCTGTGCTGACTAACCGGAACATACTGCCCTCTGTTCTACAAACTTATATTATATCCATACTTGCTGACCTTATTTTTAGTCGAAACAAAGAGAAAAGAAAAATGCTGCCCACGTTCCTTCATCACAGATCAATAGCTCTCCCTCTCTTCCAGGGTTCCACTAACTGGAGATGCCGCGCATGCGGACGTGAGCCCTACTCTCCATTTTAAATGTCTAGGGAAGCCTACGTATCACGTGTTGACATCATCACACTGGAAAGTCTACATACGAAGCATGCTACATACGAAGCATGAACGACCTGATATATCGTGTCAGTTGTCCTGGCCCGGCAGGTATACTGCCCTGAGGAGAATCCCCTGCTAAACTGCGTAAGAACACAAGTCTAGGGCTTTCTGGCAAAGAATACGGTAACCCATGCCCCCCTGTTTGTTCACAGAGAACATGGCAACTTGGCTGTCTGTTTGCACTAGAACAGACCTGTGGCCCAGGCACTGTCTGAAAGCCTTCAGGGTGAGATGGATCACACACAACTCTAACAGGTTGATCTGTTGGGCACTCTCATCCTGGGACGAAGCCCCTGTATCTGGTACCCCTGGCAATGGGCTCCCCAGCCCAGTAGAGAGGCATTGGTGGTGAGGACCCTCGAATGGAGAGGAACCTGGAAAGGCATCCCTACCTCAAGGTGATGGGGTGACAGCCACCAGATCAGGGACTGTACCAGATGCCTGGTCACTCTGACCATGTCCTGGATGTGTTACATGGCCTGGGACCACTGGTCTCTGAGGCACCACTACGCCGTGAGTCTGCTTGCCCTGTCTGCAGGTAGGAAGGCCTTTGACTGAAGGGTGTTGATCCTTGCCCCAATGAATTCCAGCTCCTGTGCCGGGCAAAGATTGGACTTGGGGTAGTTGATAACAAACCCCAAGTGTTCCAGGACCTGAGTGGTGTGAGTTGTGGCCTGCTGCACCTCGGAGGCAGAAGTGCCCCTGATGAGCCAGTTGTCAAGATATGGGAAGACAAAGATTCCCTGAAGCCTGAGAAATGTGGCGACCACCGCCAGGCACTTTGTGAATACCCTGGGGGTCGAGGCAAGGCCAAAGGGGAGCACTCTGTATTGGTAATGATTGCCCCCTACCACAAAGCATAGGTATTGCCTGTGGCTTGTGTGGATTAAGATGTGAATATAAGCATCCTTTAATTCCAAGGAGCACAGCCAGTCTCCCTGGCGGAGGTAAGGCAGCAATATTCCAAGGGAGAGCATCTTGAACTTCTCCCTCACCAAGAATTTGTTGAGGTTGCGCAGATCAAGGATGGGCCTTAGGCCCCCTGTCCTCTTTGGCACGAGGAAGTACCTGGAGTAAAACGCCTTGCCCTTGAGGTGGTGGGGCACCGATTCCACAGCCTGATCCTCGAGAAGACTTGCCAACTTCTTCAGAAGGTGGTCCCGGTGAAGGGGAGATCTGATAGGCTCTCCTGGGAAATAGTGTGGAGGCACTTGGGATAGCTGGAGGAGGTATCCCTCCCTGACTATTTGTAAGGCCCAGGAATAGGTGGTGATGGTTTCCCACCTGTGGGCATACAAGGCGAGCCGACCTCCTGTGGGCTGTCCAGCTCCAGCTGGAAGGGGGGTCATGCTGCAGGAGTCAAAAACCCCCACCAGGCTGGGCCGGAGCAGGAGCCTGGGGTTTGGGGGCCTTCTTCTTACGTGGGCCATGACCCTGTCCATTGGCCTGCTGCCCCTGTGGGGGAGCTGGGAAGGCCTGGTAAGGCATGTAGTTTCTGTTAACAGTGGACTTCTTCAGGTAAAAGGGCTTTTTACCCGAGCCCTTCTTATGAGAAGGGGCAGAGGTCTTCTTAGAGAGCCATGTCCTCGTCATGAACTCAGTCTCCAGCTATGTGGCCTAGTCGCACATGGGTTTGCATGGCATGGGACATCTACCAACTTGTCCTGAACCCATTGCTCGAGGTCGGACAGCTGCAGCCAAGCTTTGCAGTATGCACCAATGCCAGCCGCGGCTACCCGGACTGCCGACTCAAACCCGTCATAGGCCGCCCGAGACATAAACTTGGAGCATTCATGGACAGCTTTGGACAGTCCCTTTAAGCACTGCAAAGGCTCATCGGAGAGACCAGTCGAGAACCAGGCGAGCTCCTTTGCCAGGTCTCTCAAGTACATGCCCATGTACAGCTGGTATGCCTGGATCCGACAATTCAGCATCACGCCCTGGAAACATTTCCTGCCAAGGGCATCCAAGATGCGGGGCCTCCCTACCGGGGGACACCAGGAGTGTGTCTTCTGACTCTTTAGCCAATGCATGGCCGACTCCACAACCATGGAGTTGTGTGGCAGTTGCGATTTTTGGAAACCAGGGCTCCGGCGGACCCAATACATCGAGTCAAGCTGTTTGCTGATTACTGGCGTTGACGCCGATGTCTCCCACATGCGGAGCATAAGTCATTCCAGGATCGGAGGGATAGGTACCATGACGGCCTCCCGAGGGGGAGCCTCATATTGGAGGATCTCAAGCTCGTCGGCTCGAGAATCCTCCTCTGACTCTGTGGGGAAAGCCAAAGCCTTGGACATATCCCCATATCGTCCGGTGGGGACCTTTTCAGAGGTTCAGATACCGGGGAATCAGAAGATCCCAATGTCCTCGGTTTCCCAAGCAGAGGCCTCCGAGGAGGACCTGTGGGGCTCCTCGGGCATCGAGGGCCCTGGCGCCGTCCGCCCCGACTCCAGCAGGCTCGGCGGTGACGACCTCAGCCCCGACGAACAGGAAGCAGAGTGCGACCTTGGCTGAGGATTGACTCGAGCCTGGAAGGTCTCGAGGATCGGCTCGGCCTCCGGGGTCGACTTCGAGAGCCCAGTGGTAAGGGCGGAGGAACTGAACACACCAGACATCAGCGCCCACTGCTGTTCGATGAAGGCAGTAAAACTGTGCTCCAAAGCCGCCATCCTGGACTACAGTCTGGGAGGCTCGGGTACCGACTCACTCAGACCTGCAGCCGGTTCCCCCGGAGGGGAGTCCTCAACAAGGACAGTTGGTACTTGCCTAGGCTGATCCGATTCCCTACGAGAAACCTTAGCTGGACGCTCCTTCTCCGATGCCCCGGGCAGGCGCTCGGTGCTCCACGACCGGCCCCGAGAGGAGCCTGGTCATTCGGAACCATCCAGAGACACCGCCTTCAAGGGTTTCTTCCTTCTCTTGTGTTCCCCTCGAGGGAGACCCCCGTTCCGAGGAACCTCGATGATGCTCGGGATTGGAGTGCTCCTCCCGAGACGTTGAGGTCTCAGACGAGATCCTGGCTCTCGGAGGAGCTGGAAGGTCAGGGAAAATTTTGTCGTGCTGCTGCTGGCAGCTCCTCAAGGCCTTAGAGGACATCCTCTTACACAGACCACAGACCATGGTCTGGGCCAAGGCAACAGTCATGGGTATCGGTGAGGGACATTATTTTCCCGCATCGATCACATTTCTTGAACCCGCTGATAGCCATTAGGGGAAAAAGGACCTCAGTAAATTCGAAGACCCTTTGGACTGCCAGTGAGGGAAGAAAGGGCGCGAAGATGCCTCAGGGAAAAAGTGAGCAGAAAGTTAAAAGAGGCTGGAGGAGGGAAGAGTACCAGTGTCGGACCGGTGAAGCCAAAAAGGCACGAAGAAAAAAAATCAACTTTTCCCGGGACACTTGGGACTATGTCCAATGGGTTCCACAGAAAAAAGGAGACTGAGCAAGATGGCAACCTTGGGCGGGAAGGGGACCACGCATGCATGGTAGCAATTCCTGAAGGTTTTCTGTGAAAGCTGGGGGTTTGCTCCGCGTGGACTCCATCGGCGCAACCCATATGTGAGGACTGACTTCCTGCTTGTTCCCCGAGAATAAAGACTTTTTCAAGTACATTCGTAGTAAAAAACCTGTGAGTGTGTCAGTTGGACCATTAGATGGATATAGCGTTAAAAGGATATAGCGTTATTAGAGAAAATACAGAGAAGAACCATCAAAATGGTAAAGGGGATGGAAGGATACCTCTATGAAGAGAGGCTAAAAAGGTTAGGGCTGCTCAACCTGAAAAAGAAACTGCTGACAGGAGATATGATAGAGGTCTATAAATTAATGAATGAAGTGGAACGGGTAAACGTAGATCGATTGTTTATGCCATCAAAATATAGAAAGACTGGGAGGGGGGCATGCAATGAAGCTACAGGGTAACCTATTTAAGACTAATAAGAGAAAATATTCTTTTTCACTGAATGTGTAATCAAACTCTGGAACATGCTACTGGAGGATGTGGTAACAGCTGTTAGTTTAGCCAGGTTTAAAAAAGGTTTAGACAAGTTCCTGGAGGAAAGGTCCATAAGCCATTCTTAAAAGGGACCCGAAATATCCACTGCTTGACACAATACAAGCATTATGGAACCTGTGTCTTTTGGGAAAACTGCTAGGTACTTGTGACCTAGATTGGCCACTGTTGGAAACAGGATACTGGGCTTGATGGACATTGGTCTGACCCAGTATGGCATATCTTATGTTCTTATGTTTTTATGACTAATAAGAGAAAATATTTTTTCACTACCCTGTACACGCATAATCAAACTCTGGAATTTGTTACCGGAGGATGTAGTAAAAGCTTTTTAGTGTAGCTGGGTTTAAAAAGGTTTGAACAAGTTCCTGGAGGAAAGGTCCATAAACCATTACACAGGTCTGCGACTAAAAAGCTGTTTGATTATTTTCAACTAATTTCCATTTTTTTGGTGTGCTGAAAACAAATAAAATATTGAAAAAAAACTCCTAGACGTCATGATTTGCCACAACATGCAAAACTGTCTTCAAATTTATATATTTTTTTTCAAATTACTATTAATGAATTCAAATAACTATTAATTAATTCACATAAGTGCATTTAAGATATAAAGTGCCAAAAAAAACCTTAAAGGGGTTGTCCAAGTTATGTAAAAAAAAATATAGCACTGTAAATCTGATGGTCAGCAATATATACATAAGCTAAGCAAGTTTTAAGTCCGTGCTTCTAATGGTAGAAGGGGTTAATCTTAACTGAAGAATCCAGTGGGAGGGAGACACAGGGCAGATAGCAGCAGCTCCGGTCAGTGCAGGGGGGCATGGCCAGCACTGTGACGTCTCGTGTACAGACACAGAGCTGCTCTCTCCTGCATGCCACACTTGTGCACGAATCATCATCAGGTTCTTGGTACTCACTTTTTCATCGCAATTCGTGTTAGCTCGTCATTCTTCAACCATTATGTTATGGCTCCGCGAAAGTGTATTAATTTGCCAGACAGTTTCTGTTTCATCTGTGGTGAATATACAGTGTTGAAGCAACAGCAGAATATTACAGACTTTGTGAAAAAAGTATACTTTGCATACTTTGGACTAAAAATTGGAGATCAAGATAAAGTCTGGGCGCCTCATAAAGTGTGCAAATGGTGTGTTGAGGACCTCCAAAACTGGTTCAAGGGTAAGAAAAAATCTTTCCGTTATGGGATTCCTATGGTATGGCGAGAGCAAAAGAACCATAGTGACGACTGTTACTTTTGTTCATGCGATGTGAAAGGGTTTAATTCCAAATGGAAGCATTCCATTTCATACCCCAGTCTTCACTTGGCAATTCGTCCCATCCCCCATGGCACAGATATGTACATTAACATTATATTACCAGTACCCAAGCCCCCTGCTACCTTGGAAGAGATACCTAGCTCCAATAAAGGTGAAGTCATACCTGAACCAGATGACAAATCAAGTTCTGACTTTGAAGATGATACAAGACCAAAATTGTTTTCTCAGGAGGAGATGAATGATTTGGTAAGAGACTTGAATCTTACCAAAGATGCCGCTGAGTTACTCGGATCAAGGCTGAAAAGCAGGAATTTATTGTTGCCAGGAGTGTCATCTTCATGGTTCAGACATCATGAAAAGGAGTTCATTCCTTACTTCGCTCAGGAAGACAAGTTGGTTTATTGCATCAATGTCGAAGGTCTGATGGGTCAATTTAAAATCCAATATGATTCAGAGCAATGGCGTCTTTTTATAGATTCTTCAAAAAGAAGTCTCAAAGCAGTTTTATTCCATAATGGTTTTTACGCTTCCATACCTGTAGGTCATTCCGTACACTTGAAGGAAACTACGAGAACTTGGAATTGGTTCTTTGTAAACTTAAATATGAAGACCATGGTTGGCAAGTGTGTGGGGACTTGAAAGTCTTGTGCATGCTGCTCGGGCAACAAGCTGGGTATACCAAATATCCTTGTTTTCTGTGTCTATGGGACAGTCGAGACTGACAAAATCACTGGACCAAGAAGAGTTGGCAGCCGAGGGTGCTAACAGTCGGTGAAAAAATTGTCCTCCGAGAAACTTTGGTACCTTCCCATAAAGTTCTTCTACCACCTCTCCACATAAAATTGGGATTGATGAAGCAATTCGTAAAATCACTTCCAAGAGATGGAGAATGCTTCAAATACTTGGTCACCAAGTTTCCAGGCCTGTCGGAGGCAAAATTGAAGGAAGGTGTGTTCATCGGACCAGACATTAGAAGGCTTATAGTTGATCAAAAGTTTGTCAATACCATGACAGATCCTCAAAAAGAAGGGTGGATTGCATTTAAAGAAGTCGTACAGAAATTTTTAGGCAATAACAAAGACTACTGTTGGATGCTTCAGAGAGACATTCCAGATGCTCCTCACAAGCGTAAATGCACCAAGAGGAGCCTCACAAGGAAGAAGAATCAAGTTTAGTGTGTGTAGGTGAGCTCATTTCAGTTCAAAAAAGGATTTTCCTTAAAATATTGTAATAAAACTTTAATTTTATAAGTCTATTTCCATTTATTTTGAGGTATTGCCTTATTTAACATAGTTACCTAAATTGTCAGGAAACGTGATGTCCTATGACAAAATGGAGGTCATTTTCGGATTCAGCGCACCAACAAACATAAAGATTATGTGCAATAACCAAAACAGCTCTCGAAAAAAGTTTTTTAAAGAGGACCTGGGAAATCTACTGATGGCCCCAATACAAGCATTTTTGAACCTTATTTTTATTTATTTATTTAGTGTACACTTATATCCTGCTACTTCCAGCGATCTTTTGGGGAAATTGCTAAGCACTTGTGACCTGGATTGGCCACTATTGAAAACAAGATACTGGGCTCGACTGACCTTTTTCTGACCCAATATTGCATATCTTATGTTCTTATAAACTGAAAACTAAACTATTACTCCGGTCCCTGTTGGCCTATTGTTAAAGCAAAATTATAAGCCAATGAGACATTGTTCTTCCCACAGGAATTGACTGGAGGCCTCTAAGAGGGGAAAAGCAACATATTGGAGCTGTGGATCCTGTATGAGTGGGAGCAGGAAGGCACAGGCCACATGACAATTTTTGCAAACTGAGTGGGGGAAGAAGAATGAAAGTACTACAAATATCTGGAAATCACTAGGAATAGAGTTCAGCTGCGGCGGCATTTAGCTGATCACTGCAGTCTGATGGAAAAATCAATGTCATTGCCTGAAAATCTTTGGAGCAGTTTGATCAGACTAGGGTGATATGCCTGCTGAATCCACATGCAGAAAGGCTACTGGCACAGAACAATGGTTAAGAGCTTTAGAGAACTAAGCTGGAGCAGATTGTTTCTAAAAAGAAAGTGAGCAAAATATATTCTTTCCTGTGGTTGAATCCTCTTTTTCAATGAGGGTTGTGGGGGGTATGTATGTATGTGGAAAGTGAGTTAATGGTAGACATGGGAAGGTTGTGGGGAAGTAGAGAGGTTATGAAGGAATATGGGAGTTGTGGAGGGGTGTGTGTTTAATGAGGGAGTATGAGGGATGTGGAGGGTTGTGAGGAAGAATGAAGGGTTTTGGGGAAGTGGGGGAGTATGAAGAGGTTTTAGGAGAACTGACAGAATATATTTTATTTCCATTTTGAGAAGAGGAATGGACAATCTGATGTTGGGTTACTTCAATAAAGTTTAAGTGGATCACAATAAAGTGAAATATATTAAATGTAGCAAGCTGATGTCACTTGGCAGAGATAAGCCAGGAAAGTAAACTACCCACTGGTTGAAATGCCATCTGAAAATGTGTCACAGGGAACTGTATACCAGGTATTCAAAGAGTTGAGGAAGGAAACCAATAATTCACCAGCAAAAATGAAGATGATGGACAAAACACTGATTTTGAAGTCAGTTCAGTTAACACATTGACCACCAGTATGAAAAAATAATAGTTAAGCATTAAAACATAGAAATCTAATGGCAAAACCTATAAAACCTATCCAGTTTTGCCTTCCATACTACCTATTAAGCTTTATTCCCTTTTATTCACGGTCTGATAACACAGATACACTAAAAAAACTTTTTTTAAAACTGCCTCTAATGTTTAGATTGATTTTTACGTTTTTTGGTGCGCTAAATCCAAATCTGGTAACCAATTTGCTCCATCACGTACAGATTTTTTGCTACATTGGGTTAGCAGTTTGAGGTGAACGTTTCAGATTGAGTGCGATCGAGATAAAAGTTTCTTGGATGAATTCTTTATACTAATTGTTTAGTAGTTATTCAAATAAGAATAAAGAAAATTGTAACAAGGCAGCACATAAGAATAGAGTAATGTCAACAAAACACACTGTGATGGTAGCAAAATTGTCTGCACTTAAAACAGCCACATACATGTGCACAAACACTGAGCATATAAGAGCGAGGTTAGACACAAAGCAAAGCAAAGAAATGTGCAAAAAATGTTGTACAGGTATGTATGTAAGAATAGAAAACGCAAACCGCACCATTGCAATACATGAAGACAAACACCCTATGGTGTGAAAATAAAATTCTAATAAATGAGATCCGACACTGTGGTAATAACTAGCAAATTTTTATTTCAAAGTTTAGTAAAAACACGATATTTGTCAACACAGTTTAGATTTTAAAGTCATTCTTGGGTCAATCTCCTGTTGGGCCTGTTTCTTCTTCCCCCGAATGCTTCTCTTGGTGCGCTGCTTGGCGTATTTTTCATCTGGGGGTTCCCGCAGCAGCAACCAGCAGAAATCAGCCATCATAGTGGTGTTCCATCTTCCTTGGTACCTTCTCTCTGCGTCCTTGATGTCCTGGTGAAACCTTTCACCTTGTTCTTCACTGTACGCCCCCAAGTTTTCAGGAAAGTAGTTCACATGGGAGTGCAAGAAATGGACTTTCAGGCTCATGTTACAGCCTTGTTCTTTGAAGGCATTGAGCATCCTGGCAACAATATCCTTATAGTTCTCATCCCGCCTGTTCCCCAAGAATTTGAGAACATCATCCTTGAAGGAATCCCAGGCTTCTTTTTCCTTCTCAGACATCGTTTCAGCGAATGCTCCATCTGAAATGAGTTTCCTTATATCAGGGCCAACAAACATTCCTTCCTTTAGCTTTGCTTCAGAAAGTCGGGGGAACTTTGAGCAAAGGTACCGAAAGCACTCACCATCTTTTGGAAGGGACTTGATGAATTGCTTAATGAGACCCAACTTAATGTGGAGAGGTGGTAATAGAATTTTATCACGAGGTACCAAGCTCTCATGAAGAACATTTCTCACCGGGTCTCAAATACTCCCGAATTGGCCAGTCTTTTTTCCCCCAGTGTAGGTCGCGGGCCCGGCTATCCCACAAGCAAAGGAAGCAGGGATATTTGGTGAAACCGGATTGCTGCCCTAATAGCATGGATAGAATTTTAAAGTCTCCACAAATCATCCACTTATGCTCATCATAACGAATCTTCTGAAGAATCAGGGCCAAATTCTCGTATTTTTCTTGGAGAATAACAGAGTGAGCAATAGGAACTGAAGCGAATGTGTTGCCATTATGAAGAACACCTTTTATGCTGTCTTTTGACGAATCAATGAACAGCCGCCATTCAGCAGGATCATACTTGAGTTTAAACTTTTCCATCACTCCGTATATATCGTTGCAAAATACCAAATCTTCCTCTTTGCTGAAATACTTCAAAAATTGTGTCTCGCGGTTGCGGTATCAATAAAAAGTTGTTCCTGGTGACAATAGATTTTTCTGTTTAAGCCGAGAACCTAGCAGTTGGGCAGCATCTTTTGGGAGTCCTAAATCCCGGACTAAATCATTCAATTCAGCTTGAGAGAAAAGTTCAGGTTTCGGATCTGGTTCAGTTTCAAACTCGGAAGTACTGGACTCATCGGGAAAAGCCATCTGATGAGTCTCATCATGATCAGAACCGTCCACACAAATATGATCCAAAGATTTTGGTGGTTCAGGCACAGGTACTTCGTTGCTATGAGGCATAGGCCTAATTGCTGAGGGAAGGTTGGGGTAACTTATTACGTTCTTATTTTTTAAGTTGTATCCCTTCACAATGCAAGAGCAAAAATAGCAGTCACTGCTGTGGTCTCTTTGTTCACGCCACATCATAGGTATTCCGAAACGAAATGCTTGTTTTTTAGCTTTCATCCATAAGCGTAGATCTTCCTCACATGTCTTGCACACTTTGTGAGGAGCCCACGGTTTGTCTTGATCGCCTAACTTCAAACCGAAATAGGCGAAATATACTTTTTTAATAAATGCAGAAATGTTCCTCTGCCGCTTTTTCACGGTATATTCCCCACAAATAAAACAAAAACTGTCCGGAGAGTTGACGCAACTTCTGGCTCTGTGAGCCATCACAAATACACAGCACTGCAAACTACAACTGTAGTGAACCACTTCGGAATAAAGCTGGATTACGACTGAGCAAACAAAAGGTAATAATGAACTTGCAAGAAACTGAAATTGAAATTTGACAGGAACATTCATGTCGCAACCACCGTGTTTGAGCGAGCGAACGAGGCGAGGCGAACAGGAAAGAACATGCGCCAGCGCGAGTACTGGATTTAGCTCCCCGCCTCCCAATTGTCCTGTTAATGTATAAAATGAATACAAAACACTCTAAAATATCATGAGGGAGTGTTTCTAGTTAGTTAACCATTACAACCTCTATTTTGGGCCAAGAAAATAAACTGCAGTCGGCTAAAAAGAAATTATGTGAACATTCCTTATATGGGTAAGAAATCTAATTTTGCAAGAAAACGTGACGTGATGGAACATTTTGGCTATTTTTCCTGGATTCAGCACCCCAAAATCTATAGGAATCAGTTGCAAAACTGGAGGCAGTTTTTTGGTAGTGTACCTGTGTAATTATTCATCTCTTCAGTGCATCAACAACGCCATAATACATCTATCATAGTGGATATGCTTTTGTATATAACAACACAGGGGCATGCTTTCAAGTGGCTGAATTTTGCCATCATTATGCGCTTAAATTTGAGAAATATTTTTAAATGACCTTAATGCCTGTCATGTATGAGAAGGCCGTGGGTCATGTTTGTGCCTTTCTGTCTGACGTTTACTGAGTTTCGTACACTGCAAATGGTTGGACAAATCCAACTTAACTATGTTCACTGCTCAGCTTCATTGGTCATTTTGTCTGCCACTGCATGCAGTGAAAGATTATTCTTGCAGCAATGGTTTTTGAAGGGAACACTCTTTATCATTCCACATCTAAACTTGAACAAAACCATTAATATACAGAACTTGTTAAAGAAAACTTACATGGGAATGAGAGAGAATTCTGCTAATGTTGTTGGCAAGCTAGGCTAAATTCAATTGCATGGCTCATACATTTGTGCTTGTGCTACTCAACAAGTTTTTCATTCAGACATCAGTTGAAAATACGATGAAAGAATCATATAATGTTGTAAGGCACTTCAAGCACAGTGAACAGGCATGTCTTCACTTGTCCTATTGTTAGCATTCATGTGAAGGGGGAGGCAAACCTCTATGGGGACAAAGGACTCAACATAAACAATGCATGACAACTCCTCTTTCACAAAAGGTTTAGTGCTACAAGGACTGGCACCAAAGACCAATGGCTTTTTCTACTTTCCAGAACCAGAGATTGTCACAACAAACCTTTCTGCTAAAATTCAAAATTCCCTGCTTCCAGAATTTCAACTTACACTTTTCCTACCTTTTCTCCAACAGACATTCCTGCTAAAATTCTAATTTCTCACCTTTTTCCAATGAACTTTCCTGCCAAACTCAAATTAAAATGTGTGCCTTTTCTTCAATGAACTCTCTTGTCAAAATTTAATTTTCCCACCAATCCTGTTTTGCAATACACTGCATGCCTTTGAGTCAGTGCTGACTTCTGGCAACCCAGCAGCTCCAGGGTTTTCTTGACAGTGTGACCAGAAGTAGATTGCCAAGCAATGGAGGTTTAAGTGACTTGCCCAAAAACACAAGGAGTGTTAGTGGGAGCTAAACCCTCATCTCAAGTACGAAGACCGTGCTCTAATCACTAGGCTATTCCTCCACTCCAATCCAGTGTTGGAACCACTATTACTACTACTACTACTGAAAATTTGTATAACTATAAGATGTATGCCACACTGCACAGACACATGTAAAAGATGGTCCCTGCTCAACACAGCTTACAGTATAGTCAAGACAGACAACACAATAGCTGTAGACAAGGGATACATCTAGGGGGAATGGTAAGGAAACACAAAGGAGACCAGACAAGTCAAAATCTGAAAGCAGCAGTGAAGAAGTGAGTTTTCAGCTGGATTTGAAAAGGTTCTGAGAAGGCACCAGACATACAGGCTTAGGTAGTTTGTTCCAGGCATAAGGAGCAGCCAGGTAAAAGGAGCAAAGTCTGGAGTTAGCAATAGAAGAGAAGGGCAAAGGTAGAAGTGGTTTTTGAGAAGAGTGGAGTTCCCGAGGAGAGGTGTAGGGAGAGACAAGAGAGGAAAGGTAGTGAGGAGCTGCAGAGTGAATGCACTTATAGGTCAGCAGGAGAAGTCTGAGCTGGATGCGGAAATGGATAGGGAGCAAATAAAGTGACTTGAAAAGAGGTGTAATATGAGCATAATGAGGATGGCGGAAGATTAGACGTGCAGCAGAGTGTTGAACAGATTGAAGGGGAGAGAGATGATTCATAGGGAGACCAGCAAAGAGTAGGCTACAATATTTTATTTATTTACATTCTCTTATATACCGCGCTATTCTGCATCAGTGTGGTTTACATTGAACAAACTGAAATTACATTGAACAGGGCATTATAACTTGGAGATAACTATTTTACAGGGAACATGGGCTATGGAGGGTTAAGTGGCTTGCCCAAGACCACAAGGAGCACCTGTAGAACTAGAAACCCCAGTCCTTCCGGCTCAAGGTTGTTGTCCTCTAGTGGGATTTGAACCCCCAACCTTCTGGCCTGAAGTACAATAGTCTAGATGGGAGTTGAATAAGGAGTTAAAGTGCCTTAGTAGTATGTTCAGAAAGGAATTGGTGAATTTTGTGATGTTATAGAAGCATTTACCCTGAAGAAAGGCACAGCATGATGGCTGAAATGTCATTTTTACTTACTAAGATGGCATAAATCCTTGGAGATGAGAGACATTCCACAGGACTGGATACGGGCTGATATGTTACCTATTCACAGAAGTTGCAATAAGGAAGAGGTGACTAACTATAGGCCAGTAAGTCTTACCTCAGTGGTAGGAAAAGTAATTGAGGTGCTCCTGAAAGAGGGAATAGTGGACTTTCTAGAAATCAATAGGTTGCACGATCCGAGGCAACATACTTTTACCAAAGGATGCCAAACAAATTTGATTGAGTTCTTTGGCTGGGTGACCAGAAACTAGATCAAGGGCATGCGATGGATGTTCTCTATCTAGATTTCAGCAACGCCTTATATACTGTTCCTCATAGGAGGTTTATCAATAAAGTGAAAAGCCTGGGGATGGGTCCCAAGGTGGTGAACTAGATCAGAAATTGGTTGGCTGACAGAAAACAGAAGGTGGTGGTAAATAGAACTCACTCAGAAGAAAGAAAGGTGAGAAGTGTAGTGCCCCAGGGATCAGTCTTGGGACTGGTACAGTTCAATGTATTCGTGAGTGATATTGCTGAAAGACTGAAAGGAAAAGTCTTTTGCAGATGACATGAAAATTTGCAACAGAGTGGACTCCTCTGAGGGAGTGGGCAACATGAGGAAAGGTCTACAAAAGCTGGAAGAACGGTTTAGTGCTTGGCAATTAAGATTTAATGTGAAAATGTGCAGAGTCATACACTTGGGATGCAGAAATCCAAGGGAATTGTATGTGATAGGGGGTGAGAGGTTGGCCTGCACGGACCAGGAGAAGAACCTAGGAGAGACTGTTTCTGATGATCTCAAGGTGGCAAAACAATGTGACATGGCAGTGATCAAAGCCAGAAAGATGCTGGGTTGCATACAGGCAGGAATAATCAGTAGAAAAGAGAAGGTATTAATGCCCATGTACAATTCATTGGTGAGACCTTACTTGGAGTATTATGTTCAGTTTTGGAGACCATTTCTCACAAAAGATATAAAAAGTCTTGAAAGGGTTCAGAAGAAGGTGACCAAAATGATTTGGAGCCTGTGCCTGAAGACATATGAGAAGAGACTTGAAGACCAAAATATGTATACCCTATATGAGAGAAGGGACAGGGGAGATATGATACAGACATTTGAATATTTAAAGGGTATTAATGAACAAACCAACCTTTTTCAAAGAAGGAGAAGCTGTAAAAATAGTCGGTATAAAATGAAGCTGCAAGGAGGTAAACTTAAAAGCAAAGTCAGGAAATATTTTCTCACTGAAAGGATGGCGGATGATTGGAATGCCTTCCTAATGGAGGTGGTGGGAAGAAATACAGTGACAGAATTCAAAATGGCATAGGACAGACACAGTGGATCCCTTTACAGCAAGAGGATAAAGTCAAAATAAACTTGACCTGCACAGAGTGGGAGGAAGGAGTGGTTCAGTGGTTGGGATAGGTTATCTTAGGCTGGAGGGCCAGGGGTTCAATTCCCATGTAGGGACAAGTAACCTCAGGCTGGAGGGACTGAGGTCTCTAGTCCCATGGCCACTCCTTGTGGCCTTAAACAAGCCACTTAAACCTCCATTGCCTCAGTAACGCTTAGATTGTGAGCCCTTCAGGGACAAGGGAATAAAAAGTGCCTGCTAGCACATATCTGTAAACCGCTTTGACCCAGTGAAAAACGGTATATAAGCACAGCTAAATAAATAAATAAACCAACCCTAAACAAAGGCATAAAGGGGCATTACCTGTATGGAGTGGCAGGTAGACCTACTCTAGCCACCTTATCAAGCAGACTGGATGGACCATACTGGTCTTTATCTGTCGTTATATACAGTGAGCATGATACAGAATTGAGCCAGCTATGTGTCGCTATGGCGTACCGCCGTCCCTGCCAACCTCTAGCCCCAGATATTTAGTGCCAGGGTCATATGCAGCCCCAGCATTCTAGATATAGAATCGCCGCACATGCCCCAGAGCCACAGAAGCTAACCGAATAGCGGCAATATTGCACTGCTGCCCGGTTAGCTCCCTGGCTAGCATCAGGGCATTTCAGGGCCAAGTAGATGGCTGGCCTAATTTTACTCGTGGGAGCTAACCGGGTAGCGGCGATATTGCACTGCTGCCTGGTTAGCTCCCGCGGGTAAAACTAGGCCAGCCACCTCTGTTCGGCCCTGAAATGCCCCAACGCTAAGCAGTTAGCATCGGGGCGTGTAGGGGAGATAATTGGGGATATTCAGTGGCATTAACCGTATTAGTACCATTGAATATCCCATTCAACCGCATTTACAAAGTTTACAGGTCTGTAAACTGTGTAAATGCCTTTCAAATATCGGGCCCAATGTTACTATAGCATAAGCCAGAAAACTGCTTAGATTGGGTAAAGCATCATTTGAAACAAGACAACCATTTGGTGGACTAGCCTAAAGTACTGAGCCTCTACAGTGTCAACAGAAGCGGAAACAAAATTTTGGTGAAATCAGATATATTAATTGTGTCCATCTTCAAGCCGTTTTATAATGTGCCAGTTGAAATAAGTCACAATGATGCCTGCATATCACTTGCCATTCAGCTAATCACTCTGCTAAATCCTAAACTGCAAACAGCAACTGAATACCATGGACTGAACAGCTGAAAGCTATGCTACATGATGTTTCAGATTTCTCAACTATTATATAGGTTCCCAATTTGGTCGCTCTGATATTAGACTGAAAGATGCAGCCAAAGACACAATCGTCAGCTTCTGACATCAATCAGACAAACATGAACAAGCTTAAGCAACAGCTATTGACAATGATCTGGGGCTCTGCCATCAACTGCATCATCAATTGCCACTTCCTCTACAGAATTCAGCCTGTGAGATGATCATGACAATTTTGTAACTAGTACATTGACATTTTTAATGTCATATCATTTTATTGTACACATACTGTAATTAATTGAGAAATTACAGCTGAAGACCTTCAAATTTTGTTTCAGTTTTTAGCTCCCTACATGCAACTTGCAGTATGCAGACCATTGATATCAACATACATATATATAGACACCTGTCTGCTGGACCCACACATTGTTTGCTTTACAATCAGTTTCCTGTCATTGAACCCGCTGCCAGAAGATTCGGTGTGCTCTGCCAACAACTGTTGCTAGCGAACATCTGTTCAGTGCTGCAGGACACATATATCACAAATGCCACAGTAATTTGCTAAGAGAGAATGTAGAAAACTGCTATTTCTTTGTTATAACATTTGTTTATTAGGCTGCTGGTATTAAATTAATGGTGTGTGTGTATGTGTTAATGGAAGAGTGTGGTGAGGGTGTAGGGGGTCGTTTGGAGGAGAATGAGGGTATGCATGGAGATGTACAGTATGTGCTGGGGGAGGTGGGAAAATTGTGGAGTGCAGTTCTTTCTTGCATTCATCCACTTTCATTGAGTTTGCAATTTCTGTAGGATGGAGGGGGGGCTGAGGATGTATTGGGCGGGAGTAGGGTAAAGGAGGATTGTAGAGGAATAAGGTGAGGGTGGGTGTGGAGGGCCAAAGTGTATGGTATGGTTATAAAGGAGAAGGGGGTTTATGGGTGAGTATGGGATGGGTATAGGGAGTGGGTTGTTTGGGTGAGTATGGGAAGAATGTGTCTGTGGTTGAGAGTTTGTGGATTTGACCACTATGCTTTTTTTGTCTATTTTCATAAATAAATAGAGCCTGCGTTGTTTTCTATTTCAAACATTCTCGTTTTTGTTTTCAGTAAAAAAATAATTACATATTTTATTTTATTTATTTCAGTTTCAGTACAGGAAGAATATCTGGGGGTTTGTTTTTGTCCAAAATAAAGGGAAAAAAACCATTTTGGGCCAGACAAAAGGTCCAACAAACTCAGTGTCTTGTTTCTACCACTGGCCAATCCAAGTCACAAATACCTGGTAGAATCCCACAAAAAACCATGTCCATGCTACTTATTCTGAGGGATAAGCCGTGGCTCTCTCTTGGCCAGCCTATGGTTTATGGACTTTTTCTCCAGGAATTCGTCCAAATCTTTTTTAAATCTGGTTATTACTTTTACCACATCCTCAAAAAACTAGTTACAAAGCTTTATTAAATGTTGAGATACAAATATTTACTCCTCTTTCTTTTAAATATACTGTGTTGCATCTTCATGGTGTGTGTACTAGCCTTTGTACTTTTTTTTGTATTTATTTGACATTTATAATATATTAGAAGTAACAACTTGCTTGAAAAAGGGAATATTAAACTTGAAAAGAAAGAATAACCCATAATATTATGGAGTTAAAAAAAACCAATTAGGAAAATAAACCTAAGCTATTTCCCACAAGCCCACTATAATGGGGGAAAGAGCCACACATAATGGAAAAGGAAAATATATAATAATAAATCAAAGAAATCAAAGCTGGTGGTCAATGCAGCATAGCCATACATAACTAAACGTCAGCTACACCAGACCTGCTCTGTATACAAGAAGATACCTACCTAGCATTAATAAAGGAAAGCAATTCAGATGGTTGAAAAAATACATAATTAACTGAATTATATGTCACTAAACATTTACAGGACAATTTTAAAAAGAATAGCGCCCCGAGCTGTACTACTCCTGGCTTCAAGTGAAGAAACTCCCTAGGGTGCTTCTCTCTGGCAATGTCCGGGAAAGCCCTGACATTACAACCTAAAAAGGAAAATCGTCTCTTCTTGGAAACAATTTCAAAATCCAATCTCTATCCATGGATAGTGCACCAATAACCAAAAGAGTCGCAGAAATTACAGGTTCAGACTGTGAATCTTCCAAATAAACAGAGACATCGAAAGTGTGCATCGATGGTACACCCTCCAAAGATTGCTTTTTCCCCAAGGGCAAATAATACACTCGGGAAACAGGGGGTTCAACTTCCTTTGGAGCTTACAGAACTTCAGTCAAATATCTATGAAACATCTCTTTAGGAGAGCAGAGGATTTTGGAAAGTTAATGAACCTTAAATTGGATGCTCTCGAGAGTTTCTCAAGGGTCTCCAACTTAAATCTTACAGAAGTACGGTCTTTCATAAAAGATGCATTTGAATCTTGAACAGCATCAATCTGAGCCGCGTTTGCCAATACCTTAACCTTTAAATCCTCAATTTCTGCTTGCTGTCTGAGAGTCTTATTAACACATTCCTGGAGTTTGAACAGACACAGCAGATGCCAATTGGGTCATAGCATACCATAGCATCTCCAAGGTAATTTTTTTTCTGATCTTACCAAGGTAGCCAAAGACAGAGAGACCAAAGAAACAGTAGGAGACGCACTCCCAGCCTAAGCAGACACCACAACCCCCTCCTACTGGCTCCCCAAGTGTCACTGCCAATTCAGGAGACAACATAGATGCCTTGGTTCCTACTGCAGGAATGCTCCCACAATCGCTGGAAGTTGAGCTGCCTTCCGACGCAACTCCAGTAGCATCCAAATGCAGTTGAGCTGCCATTACTGGAGGTAGGGGAGGGAGATGCCCCTTAAGGGAAAGTGTTAGATTCGCCTCCGAAGACAACGCCAGGTCCACCGACCTCGGCTACAACACAGCCGGAGCTACACCGGAGTTCAACATGCAGCAGCCTCCCACACAAAGAAGTCAATCGGCCCCGAAACTGGTGTCGTCGAGGTGCTCGCAGGTGCTTTACCTGACTTAACCTTGGCTTTTCTTTTTCCCATGAAGAATGTGAGAAGCAAACAATGATCAGGCAGCCATCTTAGAATGCTGTTTTTGTATTTTTTGAAATAATAAACAATCAATTTCTGTTTATCAATTTCATGGCACACAGGAGTTCATAGACCTATCTTCCCTCAATCATCCTTCCTCCAAGCTGAAAAGCCCTATCCTTTAGCCTTTCCTCATAAGAGTCATTCCATCCTCTATCATTTTTGTTATCCTTCTCTGTATTTTTCCTAATGTTGCTATATCTTTTTTCGAAATGCAGAGACCAGAATTGCACACAATACTCAAGGTGCAGTCGCATCATGGAATGATATAACATTTTTGTTTAATTCTTTATTACTTTCTTAATTATTCCTCATATTCTTTTTACTTTTATGGTAACCAGGTAAGGCGGACATGGCCCTCACTCCCCCCCCCACACACTACCCACCCCCCCCTCCCCACTTCCCCTTCCCATAAACACCGCGTACTCGCTATTTTGGCAGATCAACTGGTCGCAGCTTTATTAAACAAGCAGAACATAAATTACAACCATAACTGCATTAACTTACGGCTCCGGCAGCGGGACAATCCCTCACCAGCCATATGGGTAGCAAAGTGAGTTCCTTCCCGCCTCCGCCGAGAACCGTCCCTGGCAATTCCATCCCCCTCTTCCGGCCTCGCCATATTACTAGCAAAAGCCGAGGGCTTCTCCGGGTCGGGGGTACCCCCACCCCCGCCCTGCATATTGCCATGCCTCCGGACCCCGGACACCTCCGGGATCCCGCCCCCCCCCTCCAGCTGCAACCCCCCCATCTCCCCAGCCCCTAGCTCCCCCCACCAAATTAAGGGGAGGGAGGGTGGGAACGCCCGTCCTTTCCCCGCAAACGCTGAGGACTGGCGTCTGACCGCTCGCTCCCGCCGAGACCTCCTTTCCCCTCATTGGCTCCCGCCGCCACCTGGGCATGCGGGAGCCAATGGATTTAAAACATAACCCCCAGGGAGCGTGCCTTACGCCGCGGAATGGGGGGGGGTTTGGGCCACCCCGCCCCCCGGTTACCGCCGGCCGCCGGGCACGTGGGCCCACGGCCTTTTAATTACCATCACATGCTTAACAGAAGATTTCAACGTATTGTCTCATTTTCCTGGGTAATAATTTCTACTGTGGAACCTATCTTGTATATCTATAGTTCTTATTATTCTTTCCTATTTACATCACTTTGCACTTGTCCACATTAAATTTCATCTACCATTTGGATGCCCAATCTTCCAGTTACACAGCGTCCTCCTGCAATTTCTCACAATCCACATGTGATTAAACATCTTTGAATAATTTGATGTCATCTGCAAATTTAATCACCTAGCTTGTACAATTCCAGATCATTTATACATATGTTAAAAAGCAGTACTCCTGGTGGTATTCTAGTATTCATCTTCCTCTATTGAGAAAATCGACTGTTTTCTGTCTCTCAACCAGTTTCCAGTCCAGAGTAAGTGTCTCTTCTGATATGACTTTTTAATTTCTTCAGGAGTCTGATGTGGAACTTTTATTAAACACTTTCTGAAAGCATTTCTCTATTACTACTATTAATACTTAACATTTCTATTGCTCTAGAAGGCATTCACTGCGCTGTACATACACACATACGAGACAGTCCCTGCTCAATAAAGCTTACAACCTATTCAATAAAATGAAAATGTGTTTATCAGCTCAACAATTAACCTTGAGTTCAGTAGCTATTTAGTACTATATCTAAGCCTATCCACCATATGCAAAAGAGGTCTCAGAATTATATGAGGCGTGAAATCAGCCAGACTTGCTGGAATGACAATGCCTTCTACAACATCAACGATACAAGATACAACATCAACATCAAGATACAAACCACAGAAAAAACAAAATCTCGCACCACAACCCGGTCTAAGCAAACCTGAGGATAATATTACTACATCAGTGATTAATATATCAAATTGTTCTATATCTTCACAAGAGCTGGCAGTCTTAAATAGAGGTTTGTCTTTTGTACCTTTGACAGCCTTTGATCTCTTTGAGTTTCATTTGGATTTTGAAAAATTGCTAAGAAAGCTGCATTTAAAGGCATATTTTAGTAGTAATTCATCATGGAACACTTCACAAACTCCAGTAAACAGGATTCCTCTCCCACTAAAATCTAACTGGAACCCACCTGAACCCTTGCCTGTGGCATTACAAATATTTAAAGACCTGGTTATAAATGAAGTTACGCAGCTATCAACAACTCAGCGGAAGAAAATAAGTCATTCGCTATCTCGAGCAGATTCTATGATTTTAAAAAAATCTTCAAGCTCGTACAGATATCGTCATTCGACGAGCAGATAAGGGGGGAGGCACAGTTATTATGAATAGATCTGATTATCTTGAGGAGGCATATCGTCAGTTATCAGATGCAACAGTCTATGAAAGAATTTTGGAAGATCCAATGAGCAGGTTACAAAAGAACATCAGTGATTTAACATCTGAAGCTATACATGATAAATTGATTTCTGAGAAAGAACGTCGATTTTTAAACCCACCATATCCTACAATATCTAAATTCTATATTGTTCCAAAAATACACAAACGGCTTATTCATCCTCCGGGTCGACCAATAGTGGCTACGAGAGGTTCTATATTGGAACCATTGTCAGTTTATTTAGATTCTTTTCTCCGTCCGATGGTGTCTCAGATGACTTCATACGTACGAGACTCAACACATTTTCTACAATTGCTGTCTCAACATGCCGGGCTGTCGAAAATTCCTGATATAAAATTGGTAACACTAGATGTTACTGCACTATACACCAGCATACCGCAACAGTCAGCCAATAACATCATCATGAAGGTATTGCAAGACAGAGGTGACTTATCTTCAAAGGTACAAGAATTTTTGGGAGAACTATCTAAGTTAATCTTATATGAAAATTATTTTGGGTTCGAGGGGAATCTTTATCAACAATTGTCCGGGGTGGCAATGGGTGCCACCTGCGCCCCCTCTATTGCCAACTTATACATGGAAGAGTTTGAGCGCCAATGGATCTATACAGAGCCTCCAAATCTCCACATTAAATGTTGGTGGCGTTATATAGACGATGTTTTCATGTTTTGGCAAGGCATAGAATCCGACCTGATAGTATTTACAACTTGGCTCAATAATAGAGACCCCAATATAACTTTTACATACGAATGGGACACTGCTCGTATTTCATATTTGGATGTTTGGGTAACTAAAGGAGATGGAATTTGGAATACATCGGTTTTTTGCAAACCTACCGATCGCAATTCTTTGCTACATTATTCAAGTGCACATCCTGTTAATTTAAAAAATGGACTTTCATTTTCACAATTTTTGCGTTATCGGCGAAATTGTTCGGACACTTCAGAATATAAGAAACAAGCAAAGAGCCTTAAAAAGAAATTTTACGATCGTGGTTATCCGCAGGCTGTTATTTCTCGGGCATATAAACGTGCCCTTTATAATCACAGAGAAACTTTACTTACTACTTCCCCTCAAAAAACCAACATTGATGAGACAAATGTCAATTTAATAACAGCTTATTCACCTTTTAGTTATCAAACACAAAGTATTTTGAAACGCCATAGTAATGTATTGAAACATGTAAAAGGATTGGAAGATAAACATGTTAGATGTGTATGGAAACGACAACGTAATCTCAAAGAAATACTTAGCCCTACTGAATTGCGATCGCCGGGGTTTGGTAATACTACATCTAACTCAAGTCATTTAAAATGTGCTGGATGCAATATATGCCCGGTCACTTTGGAAACAGGCTTGTTTACCTATGGGGGACATACTTATCAACTAACAGGATTTACTAATTGCCAATCTACTTATATAGTATATGGAATATTTTGCCCGTGTTCATTATTATATGTGGGAAAAACAACACGTTCATTGAAAACCCGAATGCAGGAGCACCACAGTAGATTAAAATGCCAGCGAAAAGAAGCACCGATGGTTGAACACTGTCTCCAATATCACCACAGTTTTGAGGAGCTTCGATGCTTTAGCATTGAACAAGTTTTGAAGGGGACGCATGGTCGGACTAGAGAACAACAACTTCTCTATCGTGAACAACGATGGATATTTTCCTTGCCCACAGTCTCACCAAAAGGGTTAAATGCACAGGTAGATTGGCACTTATGTAATTGAAAAAACGAGGTCGAGAATGACTGGTAGGCATAGGAGAGACAAGCTCCTCCCAGGGGTCTCGGTATTTAAATGAGAAAACGATACTAATCCGCATGTGTGGCGTTATTTGGACATCACAGAAGATTTCTAATGTCAGTTGAAGCACTTAAGCGCAGGCTGCTAAAAAGAAGCAAAGTTAAAATAAGGTATGGAAATTTTGATCTGCCCTTGATGACTAAATGTAATACTTTTAAGAGTTCAGTAGGAGGTTATTTGTATAAATAATATATCATGTTTTTAGCTCGTGCAGATATAAATTGAATGGACGCTGGAAGTCTTATCTCTTTGAAGACCGAAACTGTGTCTAGTTACAAAATGAGTGGATAAAGACAGCAAGATTCCCCTGAAGAAACAAAGAGTGAAACGAGTGAGCGCTTCACGGTTAGACGTCGGGACTTTCTGAGACTATCTTTTGGAAACGAAACCATCTGTGAAGTTTCTTCTATTTGGACACCTTTTGGAGTCTCTTATAAGCTGCAACAGATAAGCACGGTCTTTTCTACTTTAAAAATGAAAGTGCCTAAGATGGCACATTAATGAATTTAGTTTGATGGACTGTGGAGAGAAACATCGAGTCCTATAATATAAGGCATAGAGAGTTAAAAGCATTATCATCAATTGAACATTTTATTAGTAACTATAGATAAGCTATTAGTAAATAATTAAGGTTATAGATTTTATTGAAAAGTTCAAATATAACAAAATACCAACAAAAATTTTTTTTCAAAAGACAAAAAAGATAAAAAAATATATAGAAATAAATCCACACAATGCATTAAGAATAGAGGTCGTTGATGTTGTAGAAGGCATTGTCATTCCAGCAAGTCTGGCTGATTTCACGCCTCATATAATTCTGAGACCTCTTTTGCATATGGTGGATAGGCTTAGATATAGTACTAAATAGCTACTGAACTCAAGGTTAATTGTTGAGCTGATAAACACATTTTCATTTTATTCGATAAGCTCTATAAAGTGACCATATTAGATTTTTTTGTTTGATACAACCTATTCAAGACAAACACAATACATGGTAAAATTAAGATGAAATGGCTGCAACCCACAAGGGTGATAAACAGGAGAATAAGGGAGTCAAAATCCAAAGACGGCCATTGAAGAAGTGAGATTTTATTCTGTATTGAATAGGACCAGGGATGGAACCTGATGTACTGACTCAGGTAGTTTATTCCAGGCATATGGTTCGGCAAGATGGAATTAATGGAGTCTGGAATTGGCAGTGAATGAGGATTTACCTGATAAGCAGAGTTCCCGAGAAGGGCTGTAAGGAAATATGAGAGACAAAAGCTAATAGGGAGCTATAGAGTGAATGCACTTGTAGGTCAGGAGAAGTTTGGATTGGAGGCAGAAACAGATGGAGAACCAATAAAGTGACTTTAGAAAAGGGGTTATGTGAGCATAGGAACATTTACAGAAGGCTTGTGGACTGAAGGAGAGAGAGATAAGTCAGTGGGTGACTAGTGAGAAGCAGGTTGTAATAGTCTAAGCTGGAGGTGTCTAGAAAGAGTAGTTGAGGGTCTTGGAATGGGTGTTTAGAAAGGAAGGGACAAATTTTGCTGATGTTATAGAGAAAGAAACAACAGATTTTAGCTATCTGTTGGCTGTGCATAGAGAAAAAGAGAGATGGAGAGAAGAGTCAAAGATGACTCCAAGGTTGCGAACTGAAGAAACAGGGAAGATGATAGTGTTATCCAGAGAAAGAGAGAAAGGAGAAAGAGGGGTGTGTTTAGGGGGAATGATAAGGAACTCCATCATGGCCATGTTCACTTCCAGATGGCAGTGGGGCATACAGGCAATAACATTAGACAAGCAACCTGCGATACGGGTCAGTATTCCTGGAGAGATTTCCAGTGTTGAAAGTAATTCTGCGAGTTATCAGCATAAAGATGGTACTGAAAGCCATGGTAGTGAAAACCATTTGTAAACCCTAATAATTCTGCATACATTTATGGTACACCATGCATTCAACTTTACAAATCATTATACAAAAAAACCTGAATATGGCATGCATTGCAATGTTTTTGACTTACTACTACATGCAGTAGGCTGCCAGAAAAAAACTAGTTTCCCACCTGTTGGTTGAGATCTTGCATGATAGATGTGAATGTCTTTGGCATTGTTTAGCCTCATCAGTGACTGTACCTCTGTACCATTAAATCTGTTTATTTGTAAAATGTTGAAATTATCTAAATCGGTTGCATACAAATAGTTCTCAAATACCGTTAAACCATATAGATGTCTAACCTAAAAGAGAAAAAAATATGTAAACACTTCAACTTTTTATTGTATTTTCTGCATCCAGACACTTATTCTTTATGGGTATATGGGTAGACATTTTATTATTCATCAATAGAACTCTTGACACACTGAAAATGTGTGATGGTGAGGACCACAGTTAAAGACATGATTCAGATCAATATGTTGCAAAAAATGGAGCTCTTCAAAGTCTCAGTGCCATTAATCCGTATATCTTCGGACTTTCAATGATATGTGAGCCAAAAAAGGAATCACACATACCACAGAATTAATCTGAAGGCTACAACACAAACTACCCAGAAAACTGGAATTTTGGTTCCCCTTATTTGACATTTTTTTAAGCTGAAATGAGTTAACATTCCAAAGCATTTTACATTTCATCTCAGAAAAGGAAAACTAAGATTCATTTCATCATCCATTCCAATGGTTTATGTTTGCCCAACATTCCTCCTTATGGCAAAGATTTTTTTTTGTTGTTATTTATATGGTTCCCTATAACTAAATATGCTGGAAGCATGAAAAGGATGAAGAATTTATATCCAGTGAATGTAGTCATCTACTTCCATTATCAACATACTATTATATAACCTGCTAAATAAGATGACATCCTTAAATTGATTTCTGTTCTGGGAATCCTCCATTTCTCCTTGAAGTCATTCGAAGTTTCACCATTTAAAATCTTGTTCTCTACCGCCAAGGGTCAATATACCAGAACTTTGTTCCTTTGTCCAAAAAGCAAACTGTACAGTTCCTTTTGATTAATTACAGAGAATTCAATGATGAGAGCTTCACTGTATACCCAAGATACCTCAGTTAGAATTAAGATAGTATATTCAAATGAATCTTGTGCTCACAGTAACATTGTTGGTGGTCTGGTCTCTAGAGAAGCAGTGCATAAATAGTTGCTTGCTGGATGTGTTTGTAAAATATATCCATGAGATTCTGAGAACTCTTTCTTTTAGTCCAACATCTTTCAATGCAGAACTGAATTCCTGATTTATGGGTTGATTTATATAGGGAATCACCTACCTTAGGTATAATGAATGCTTCTTTCATTTCTGCTCTCTTCTCATGGGAATATTAACTTTTGATGAACAGTATATTTCACTTTGATAGATATGGTTAAGAGGGACAACTGTTTTATTGGAAGAAAATGCAAGTTTTAATATATATGCAGTATCACTATGTGTGGTAGTGCTCTTGACGAGATGAGTTTTGACTACTCATGGATTTCAAGCCCTATTATCAACATATTAAAAAAAAAACCAGCCACAGTACATGAATATTAAAAATGTAAAAAAACATGCAAATTGTTGAAAACAATATAGATCTAAGAATTACATGTAAGTATAGATCTAAACCAAATATGGGAAAAGCAATTTTCAGGCTACCCGAGATGCTTGGAGATGCATGGATACGAGCTGCAAGCTGATTTTCAATGGGAAGCTCCCCAGAGAGTTTCCCTTTGAAAATCCTTTTGAAGTGTATGTAAAGATTTCAAAATGAAATCCCTGTTCATACTTTCTCTTCCTTGACTTAATCATGTCCATTTTATCTTGCCATGAAAAGAACTTGTGCTATGAAAGTGAGGATATTTTCACTTACATTAAAGGGCAGGGAGGGATTGTCAAACTGCATTACACTGGACAATGAAGATTCTGCTTCCTGAATACATTTGGATGTATCTTATGGGTTTTGGGTTGCTGATCATGAAAATCACCTTGAAAGTTTCCTATCATACATCATTTTTTTTGCAATTGCCTATTTTTGTGATGTCTTCACATATTTTAAGTCTATTCATATGTTGCCTAGAAAGTAAGTTGCTTTGTTTAGTCCAGGCATGCCTGGGCATGCACTCAGTGCAGGCTCCCAACGTGCAATGGAAATGCTACTGCTCAGGAAAGCATAGACATGCTTAGTCAGGATGGATGCTGGCAGTACAAGTTATAAAAGCAGCTTTCATACACAGATGCTATGTATGACATTGATATCATTTTGTGCACTTAACAGTAACATTTACATGTAAGCTTCATGTCTAAATGGTGATTTGTTACAGCAGAAATGTTTTGTCAGTGTCGCAACAGCTGCGATACATTCTGTTACATTTGTGGTGAGTATACGCTTAAGCCTCAAAGATGCAGCACAACTGCACTTATTAAGAAAGTGTATGAGCTCTACTTCAGCTGTCAAGTTGGTGATCAAGGCAAATCCTGGGCTCCTCACATTTGCTGTGAAACATATGCTGTCTATTTCAGAGCATAGCTCAGAGGTACTCGGAAGTTAATGCCTTTTGCAGTCCCGATGATATGATGAGAACAGAAAGATCATGTGATGGACTGTTACTTCTGTCTGATCAATGTATCTGGCTTCTCAAAAAAAAAATCTATTGAATACCCCAGTCTGCCTTCAGCCATGAGACCAATGCCGCATGATGCCAGTATGCCAGTACCAAAACTACCAGAGACATGGAACTTAGATGAGACAGATGAAGATGTCACAATACGCGGGCCAGACGTGGAAAACGACATGGATCCAGATTTTGAAAAGTGTGCCTCATCTGATAACACAATCAGAACTGAACAACCTGGTGAGAGACTTAAGTTTGTCAAAAAGAAAAGCTGAACTACTTGGTTTAAGATTGCAAGGATGGGGTTTGCTATCGCCAGGTGCGAAAATTTCTGTCTTCGGACCTGCCAAGAAGATATGAAAAATTTCTTTGCGAGGTTGACCACCTCTGTTTCTGTATGGACATTGATGGGTTGTTCACAGCATTGGGTTGTGAGCATATCCCACAACAATGATGCCTTTTTATCAATTTGTCACTGTCAAGCCTGAAAGCTGTCTTATTACACAATGGCTTTTGTAGTGCGCATGTAAGAAATCTGCAAAACATGCAACTGTATTATAGGGCATCAATACATCCAGCTGGTTGACAACATTCTTCAAGCATACAAAACCATGATGTTCAACATGTTGCTGAAGATTACTTTTCTGCATTCACACTTGGACTTCTTCCCTACTAATCTTGGTGCAGTCAGTAACGAACATGGTGAAAGGTTTCCCCAGGACATTACAACAATGGATAAGTGGTATCAGGGCAAATGGAACCCATCAATGCTGGCCGACTGTTACTGTACACACTGAGATGAGAAGCATCAGATGCTGAGTACAAATGCAAACCAGGAGCAAAACATGTTTAGCTCAGGTGAACTAGTGCAATATATCAGCATCATTGTTCAATTAAACATGCTAAATTCAGTCAACATTTAATTTCATGTTTCTCTAAATTCCTACATGATACATTCAATCTGAAATTATATTTGTGTTCAGCTTGAAGCTATCTCTCTCTCTCAATGTGCCTGCTCAGCAAAGGAAAGAACTTTCCACAACAACCCGCTAGAGCTCAGGGTGATACTATATGCCCTCGGAGCTTTTCAGCACATGTTTGGCAAAATGATCCTGATACGGACAGAAAACCAGGTAGCCATGTTCTATGGCAACAAGCAGGGGGAGGATGGACTCCCACTCCCTCTGCAGAGAAGCTCTCTAACTCTGGACTTTCACCCTCTACCAGCCTGATGCTACAGTGGGGCATAGTGCTCTCTGCGTACACAGTATTGCAGTATCATAACGCAAAGCATATATTTCAAGCTAAAAACAATCAAGAATCTTAAACCACTCCTATCAAATCATGACTTCCATTCTGTCCTCCAAGCAACCATATTCCCCCACTTTGACTACTGTAATATCTTCCAGGGCATACCAAACTCAACCATCCACCCTCTCCAACTTGCATTCAACAAAGCAAAGAGAACAGAGCACACCATACTTCTCCTCAAGCAACTTCATTGGCTCTCCATTGTTGAACATATACAATTTAAATCCATACTCACAACATTCAAAGTCCCCAATGACTGTGCTCCATCACACCTACAAACCCTGATCCAGATCATACCCGACAACAGAGGGCGACGATTCAGCTCAAGTAACAAGCTACAGACACCACGATGTTCACAAAAAACAACGTTATCACATCTAAAAGAGCCTTCTCTCTCTACATACCACTCCTATGGAACTCTATCCCAGAAAATTTAAGAACTGCAACTGATACAGTCTCCTTTAGGAAAGCCCTTAAAACCCATTACTTCAAAGAATGATACCCACTAACTTAGATCTCAGTCTCTCTCCATACCACCACCCCCCCCCCGACTCGCTCCTCCCAAAGACCCCTAAACCACCCGTACCTCAAACCACCATACATTTAAAGATGTACATAGTTACCTCCCAACCATATGTATCAAAGTTCTTCCAAGTTGACTTCCCTTTTTATTGTAAATGTTCTGTTACAATGTAAACCACTTTGACCAAAGGATAAAAAAACTGTTAAATAAATAATTGCCAAAAACTTTTCAGGAAGCAAAATGTTTGAATAAATTTGTTGTCCAGTGTTATTAATGGGACTACACATGCATTTATGTCTAAAACCTTTTGAAATTTGCTTCCACAAACTACAATGTAAGGGACATGTTTACGAAGCAGTGCACTGGTAACACATGAGTGGGCTGTATTACTTGCCTGAGCCTTAGTGCTAACTGAAAGGGGGTGGGTACAGCCATCCCCATGCAGTTAGTACAGATTGCAATGGTAAACCTAATGCAGGAGCAACTAATGCCTCCCACACTACCTGTGCTGAGTGCTGGTAATGTTGCTTCTAACACTCATGTTAGCATGTTGTTTTTTAGTGTGGGGCACCTTGCTACTTTATAATATGGTTCTGATACCCACACACTAACTCTGTGCTACTTGGGTAGTGCACATTAATAACTATGAGATACATTTCACAATAGGAAGTCCAAGTGCAATCTCGGACATCAATGCAGAACATCTGAAATAAAAAAACAGGCATGGGCAAGTTCAGGCACAATTTCACAAACATGGACATGCGTGATATGCACATGTATCAAATGGCTATATAGATTTTATTTATTTATTTATATTTATGTAATTCTTCTATACCACCCCTTCCAGAGATCAGGGGCAGTTTACAGATAACGAAACATGTTACATAAAACAGTAGTAAAACTATTTACATAATAAAATTGGAATATTTAATAAGTGAACACATTATAAGTTTTATATAATAGGTAGGGAGAATTGCTACATGAGAACTGTAGCCTTAATATTAATCAACTAGGAACTATATACAGGGTTTACTGGCTAATATTAGTTCATTGAGTTTGGATATGGGTGGGGTATTGTTAGATGTATGGTCTAAGTGACAGCTATTGTGTATGTTGATTGGGTGTTTCCGCGAAGGGGTTTTCATTTCCATCTCCATAGTGAGCAATGAATAGGAATGTTCTGAATGTCTGGAGGTCTTTGATCTCAAGGATTGGTAATGGAGAGACCAGGGGCAGTAAATGTGAAGGCTCTGGCGCTTGTGGTCTGTTTTGTCTTGTGAATTGATTGGGGGATTATGAAAGAATGGTTAGCATTTTGCTTATGCGCTCTATTATCTGGTTACATTTGTAGAAGAGTAGATAGCTATGATGAGGAGACATTGTTGATCAATTTAAAGGTTATCATCAACACCTTATATTTTATTCGGCTTACTACTGGGAGCCAGTGGAGGTCGTATAGTGTCGGGGTTGTGTGTTCGATTAGTTGAGCCTTGCAGACGATTCTAGCAGTGATGTTTTACGTACTCTGGAGTATGTTATTGTTTTTGGCTGGTAAACTCTGAAACAGACTGTTGCAGTAGTCAAAATGGGTAGTGATGATAGCCTTGACTACTGACCTGAAGTTGTGGATGTCTAGTACGGGTCTTAGGTGTTATAAGGTTTTTAGCTTAAAGAAGATGGTCCTTGCTGTTTGTTTTAGATGGGGGAGCATGGTGAGAGACTGGTCCAATATTATTCCCATATACTGGTCCCATAGAGGGAGGAGTAGCCTAGTGGTTGGGGCAGGGTACTTCAGGCCGGAAGGTCGGGGGTTCAAATCCCACTAGAGGACAGCAACCTTGGGCCGGAAGGACTGGGGTTTCTAGTCCCACAGGTGCTCCTTGTGGTCTTGGGCAAGCCACTTAACCCTCCATTGCCCATGTTCCCTGTAAGTATTAGTGTGTGTCTTATATCCCCGTGTGTTAAATGTATCTCCCAATTGTGTTGTGACCGCTTTGATTGAAGGATAAGGTGGTATACAAAACTGTCTAAATAAATAAATAAATAAAAATAAAATATTATTCCCATATACTGGTCTCATTCCCATATCCTGTTTAAGAGGGAGGACAACATTGTTAATCGTTATGGTTTGGGGGAGGGGCATTTAGATTCCTTGATATAAATAAGATCTCTGTTTTTTTTTTAAATTTATATGAAGATTGTTGGCATTTAACCAAGATTCCGTTTTGCTGATATACTCTGATAGATTGCTGTAGACAGTATTGTTTATGTCAATGGGAAGGGATAACATAATGTCGTCAGCATATATGTAATACTCAATGTTAAATTTTCTGAAGATGCTGGTGACTGGTTGCAGATATAAATTGAAAAGTAGGGCTGAGAGCGCAGATCCTTGGGGTATCCCTTGGTCTTGAGGGAATGTATCTGATGTTTCCTGTTCTATCTCAACATGTAGCTTACGGTTTGTAATGTATGATTTGAACCATAGGACGACGGTACCTCCTATTCCAATTTGTGCTAATCTCGTGATGAGGGTGTCATGGTTAATGTTGTCAAATTCAGATGCAATATCTATAAAGAGTAGGATGAATGCTTGGTTAGGGTCATCAATGCAGCTGATGAGGTGGTCCATTAGGGTTAACAACAAGGTTTTGACTCCATGAAATGGTTGAAAACCAAATTGGTATCTAGTGGGGTATTGAGGTCAATGTAGTCTTATAGTTGTACTTGGATGACTTTTTTTTATTTTAGTGACAAATGGTATGCTAGCTATAGGTCTGTATGTGTTTGGGTCATTTCTATTGAATGTCTTATTCTTAAGAATCGGTCTGATGGATGTGAATTTGAGGTCATTTGGCATAATGCCTTGAAAAAATGATTGGTTGACAATGTGTAGGAGATATTTTATTTATTTATTTTATTTATTTTTATTTACATTTCTTCTATACCGCACTATTTGCGATCAGCGCGGTTTACATAGAACAAACAGTATCCGACAATAAACAAGAGTCAGGTCATTACAAAGAACAGGAGCAATTAACTTGGATAACAGGGGAAACTATCTACATGTGCAGAAATTTGAATAGATAACTATGTACATGTGAGATGGAGTTATTGTGCGTAGATCATTTATGGTGGTTGGGGTTCAGTGGAGTCTGTGAGGTATTCAATAA
Source organism: Ichthyophis bannanicus (assembly GCA_033557465.1). Lineage (NCBI taxonomy): Eukaryota > Metazoa > Chordata > Amphibia > Gymnophiona > Ichthyophiidae > Ichthyophis > Ichthyophis bannanicus. Next base: position 725,870,235 of record CM066036.1, on the reverse strand, counting down.
AGAGGAAGTGTTTTAAGGCCTTCCTGAACTGGCTCAGGTTGGGGATGGCTCTGATGTTTGGTGGTAGGGAGTTCCAGAGGCTTGGGGCGCTTAGACTAAAGGCTCTGTTTGATGTTGCTTTGGAGCCAGTTCAGCTTTTGAGGTATTGATCCATGATACCGGACATGGATCAAGGGTGGAGGTTGTGGTGTTGAGGTTTGTTGTTATTTTCAACAGGTATTTTTGATCAACTCGATAGAAGTTCTCCCAAGTGTTGGGGTTTGTTGGGTGGTGAAGCAAGAGGGGGGTAAGACTGGGGTTTTTATTTTTTAGCTTGTTTGCAAAATGTGTAGTCATAGCCTGAGGGTTTATGTTACATATTTCTATTTCAGCTTGCCCCGTCTTAGTTAGGGATCTAACAATAGCGAATAGCTCCCTTGGTTGGTTCAGCGAAGAGTTTAGGATCTTTGTATAGTGATCCCGTTTTCTTTTGTTTCTTTGTAGTGAGTAAGTTAATGTAATGTTGCTTGTTTTCTTGCGATTTTGTTAGTCTCCACTTTTTTCTTATTTATTTATTTATTTGTAAGTCTTTTATATACCGCCACTTCCCAAGATCAGTGGCGGTTTACATCAAACAACAAGAAATACATAGAACAGTTCAGTAATAAATAGGTACATTTCTTGCTTTCTTAGCTGCCTTTTTAGTTTGGTGAGCTCATGTGATTCAGATTTTTTCGGTGGGTATTTAGAGTGTTTGCTAGGGGGTGATGCAGCCTTTTGTATAGAGCTGTTCCAAGTGTTTAACAAAGTGTTGATGTCAAGGGAGTCCGTAGTAAGTTGAGGGAGTGCGTTGTGTAGGAAGGTATCTTTATTGAAATGGGCAAATTTCCTATATTGTGATGTTGTGTCTGACATTGTGGTAATGGAGAGATGCAGGGGTATAGAGAAGGTCACTAGGTGGTGATATGACCAGGGGATCTCAGTTATTGAGGGGGGAATGTACATGTGGTGATTCGTGGTTCAGGTTGGGAGGAAGCCTAGGTCAAGAGAGTTCCTTTTTTGTGTGTGGGTGCATGTATGATTTGTTGGAAACCCATGTCTGTCACTCTCAAGAAAGGTGGACATGTGAAATGGGTTGAGTGATGGGAGATTAATATCCCCTAGGATGACGTGAGGTTTTATGTGAGAGGTCGAGCATGCAATTTCAAGGATGGTGGTAAGGCTGTTGTGGTAAGGTGATGGTGGTCTATAGATGAGACATATTGATAGGTTTTTGTTTTGTACTTTTAGGATGTCCATTCCATCTAGGTTGCTCGAGACAGAGGGAGTGATTTAAGTTCCTTTTTGCACATTATGCGTACTCCCCCACCTCTTTTGGAGTCATGGTGGCAATTGAATAGATCATATCCCTGAATTTGAAGTTGGTTTATTAGGATATTGTTAGTGGAGGAGCCATGTTTCAGAGACGCATAGGATGTCTGGTTTCTCATCCTTAGCTAGATCAAAAATTATTGTTATTTTATTTCTTATGGATCTTATATTGATGAGAATACATTTTAGTGGGGTAGGGAAATTTGGGTTATCAGGTGTTTGAAGTATCTGATGTGGATGGACACATATTAATCTGTTTTGGTTTGTGTTGTACCTCTGGTGTGATTTATAAATGTGTGGAAAGTGGATTGGTAGAGTATTTCTGTTGTTTCTGATGGGGTTGTGTATTACGGGAATAAGATTATTTGGGTTTATATCATGGTTGCATCAGAGAGCGTTTGCTATCTAAAAAGATAGTAGGAGAAAGTGGAGTGTGAATATAATGGTTTTTCTGTTGCCCATTGTAGGGGAAGGAAGAAAGTATGTCTTTAGTGGTTTGAGAGAATGGGATATTAATTCGTTATGAGGATAGCTAGATTTGAGCGCTTTTATTTTGTTTATGCTATGCTGATGGAGGATGTTGGGGGGAGTGGGCCGAGGTGGGAAGAATTAAAGTTAGGTTGAATTACTAGAAATTTTGGCTTGGTGACTGCTGTGGGGAGTTTTAATTGACCTCGTGTGAAAGATCTCATTGGCGTGGAATGGTATGTGTAGGGTGTCCCTGATCAGAGCAGAGAAACAGAAGCAGGAAAGGCATGGTTTACAGCCTACAGACTCACTTCCCCCGATGTTGGTGATTGCTGGATTACTCTCAGGTGGGAGAGATGTAGCATGGGGACTATAAGGGAAAGTGATATTCTTGAAGTTATATAGAACATAAAAAGATATTGTGGTGAGGGAGAAATTAGTACAATAATGTTACTGGGGCGAAGAACAAGATTGGTGGAGTACTATAGAGTAAATGTATGTGGAGATGGCTTAAAGTGATGAAAACAAGTATCAAGAAAAATCATAGTGATTTCATTAAAGTTAGTGAGTGTATAGCATTTAAGCAGTAGTAGGCTACCCGAAGACCTGTGAGGTATGACCAACTCACTAAGGCCTGGATAAATGAAGGGCCAGAGGCTGAAAAAGTGGCAATGCCAAAGAGGAGTGCCAATGATTAATCGGGCTGTAAGGAGCTCAGATATGCTTGCCAGAAGAGCTATAATGAGAGTTTAAAATGAGAATGAGAGCAATAAATCAACAGTGGTATTATGAGCCGAGTGGTAAGAATACAGAAACAGACTTACTACAGGTGGCTTATGTTAAAACATTGTTAGAAGCTGTTTCCTTCAATGGTTACAATGTTTCTTCTAACTGATTAGCAGTGATAAACCATGGATTGCTGAAATAGTAGCTTAAAATCCAGCTAATTATGTTTTCACTAACTTACTTGATTGCTGGGAGTTGACTTTGGTGCGCCTAATATCCACGCCTAAGGGCCACGCCAAATTTAAAGTACCGGTAGCTGTTCGTGCCAGGAGCAGATGGAGGCGCCAGGCTGATTGGTGGAGCTGGCTGAAGAAGGGAGAAGCTTACCTCCGAGTTCCTTTGATGCTGCCCGATCGGTCTGGCATGCAGAGAAAGAGGCAGGAGTCTGGTACGGCTTCAAATTTAAAGCAACTGTTCGTGTCGGGAGCAGATGGAGGCACTGGGCTAATTGGTAGAGCTTACTGAGGCAGGGAGGAGCTTACCTCCGAGATCCTTTGCTACTGCCCGATTGGTCCGGCATGCAGAGAAAGAGATAGATGTTCCCAGGATAGCATTTCAGAACCAAGACATCTAATAGTATAATGATTACAGTAGTGGCTTAAGAGAAGGATAGGCAGGGTTCAGATCCCAGTGTGGCCCTTTGTGATGTAAGGCTATTCACTTAATTCTCCATCTTTTTTAAACACTGGATGTTTTAAGGTCAAAATAAGCACTTTCCTGGTGCCTATTCATGCTTGGAGCAGGTATAAACAGACATGCCTGCAGACACCTCCTCCATTTCTGAGATTGGAAGGGGATGATTAAGTCCATTGCTCCTCCCTGGACACACTTTTGCACACCCATATATCTACTTCGACATCCCTGCACGGGAGACATCTGTGAAAGTCATTTGTGATTTCAACATCCACATGCACATCTGCAGACCTCAAAATCACAACCCTCTATGCTCCTAAGTCTCTAAAGTGGCATATTGGTAAAAACAATAATCTGGGGATTTGTAACAATTTTTTTTTTAAAGTTTAACTTCCACTTTGGATACAGTGCTATTAATATCCATGATAAGATGGGGGTTTTGAAAAGAAACACATTTGTTTTTTTAAGCCATTGATCCTACTGAATAAGAAAGCTTCCTAATTTTTGACTTCCTGGTTCAGAAGAGGCATTAAAAGGATCCATTCATTACATCTGATATTGCCTGAACACTCTTATTGGAAAACATATTGCTTCTAAACAATTTATAAGGCATCTTATAGACTATAAAATGAAAGCCCAGTATGCAGAAGATATTATGAGAATTGAAGCCAATAACTTAATTTTTAAGTTACAAATCATTTCAGTCTTCATGGTAACACAATTTGCAATATACTCAATTATAGTATATCAGAGTATGCCAATAAGGCATCATCTATAAGGTGAGCAAAACTGTCAGTGATTCTTGTTTATGTCTTAGCTGCAGTTATAGATATAATCCCTTATACTGAGCATTTGTTTTGACTGCATTCACTTTATTATTTGCTGGTATTAAATTAGGAAACTCAATAGATTGAAAAATCATGTGTTCACAAAGCTATCAATATCTCATTTTTTTCTGGTCATTTTGTAAAATGGAGCCTCTAATCATTAACTGGGGTATCCCAAGGTTCCGCTCATCTCACACTGCAAAGAATCTGAACAACCAAAATTTGGATAGCAGAAGGCCTCAGCTTTATTTGCAAACTCGATTAAAACATAAAATTCATATTTAACATGGCAAGGCAAACTTTGTCCCCCGTGAACATCTGCTACAGCCCAGCAAGTAACCGGGTAAGGCGGATATGTAGCTCCTGCCCCGTCCACATACCCCCACCATCCCTTCACCCCCCCCTCCGAAATAACCACAACAATCACACTCAATATGGCATTCCACTGGTCGCAGCTTTATTAACCATAACATTATCAAAACAAACTAACAACAACTATAACTTCCACATTCAGGTTCCGGCAGCGGGATGAACCCTCACCAGCCATGTTATTAGCAAAGTGAGTTCCCTCCCGCCTCCGCCGGGCACCGTCCACCGGCAATTCCATCCCCCCTACTCCGGCTTCGCCATATTATTAGCAAAAGCCCTGAGGGGTCAACCGGGTCATGGGTACCCCAACCCCGCCCTGCGCATTGCCAAGCCTCCGGACCCCAGACACCTCCGAGATCCCGCCGCCCCCCCTCTCCAGCTGCAACCCCCTGTTCTGCAAACTGCCCATCACAGGGATGGGAGGGTGGGGACTCCAGTCCTGTTCACTCGCTCTGATGGACTGGAGCCTCGCCGGCACGCTCCCCTTTGCCAGCCCTCCCCTACCCCTCCCCCCTGCATCCATTGGCTCCCGCACCTGTCCGAAACCCGCGGGAGCCAATGGATTTAAAAAATGCGCCGCTGTCTCAGGCCCCCCCCCGCCCCTCTCACCACCGCAGCCGGGGCCACGCACCACGCCGCCCACCCGGTTATCGGCAGCCTGCAGGTATGTGGCCCCGCGGCCTTATCGTTATGCAACCCCCAGGACCTGCGAGCATGTACCAAATAAGAAACCTGAAAATGTACCAGTCCTCTGCCACAGCCCAGCAGGAGTGATAGCACTGAAGTGATAAAACCCTATCACACTGATAATACTAATCAAACCTGATCGGCTCACTATTAGCCAAGGTAGCTCCATACCCAAAAGCTCATTTCAACGTGTGTGATATCAAACCACAGTAAAACAAAAACCATATCCCTACTACAGGGAGGGTTGGTGGGAAGCAAAAAAAGGAAAACACGCAAAACTGTTCTCTACTGCAACCTGAGACAACATGTCAGAGAACTGCTAGCAGACCCTGTGATCTGTAGGGATCCAATCCTGCATCATCCACCAGCACCACAAACCAGCACAAAGGTAAACAACCACCCTGATCCATTCAATCTCTATCCTTAATCTGCCAGCCCAATGGACCCCATTCTCAACCCCAGCCTACATCCCCAATCAACCCACCCCCCTCACCCATCCCCAATGGACCCCATTCTCAACCCCAGCCTACATCCCCAATCAACCCACCCCCCTCACCCATCCCTTCAGCAACATCATCTCCTACACACTCCTTCCCTGTGAGGGAGGCTTACTGGAACTGGGAACCCCATTATAGCGGACATCCAAGAGTACCCTGCACTACCTTACCTTGCCTTCTTATAAGCTCTTTGAGTAGCAAGATGGTATATTTTATATGCTGTTGTGGGTTTGCATGAGTTCGGAAATAGAGATACGACTTCGTGGGCATCCAATTAATTTGTTTAGGCATCTAAAAAATGGAGAAATTAGACCTTACCTGCTAATTGTCTTTCCTTGAGTGTTCTCCAGGCCAGTCTGGGAAACAGTAGGGTTGCCACCCTCCTCCAGCAGCTGAGGACTGAAATACAGAGTCTTGCGATCCTATATCTAGCTCCCCCTAGCATCCGCAACCCAGTCTTCTATTGACCAAGCTGCTAAGAAAAACAAATAAGACTACCATCTGAACTAACAATTTAACATCCAACTTATGGAACCTAAGAGAAGCTGTAACATGCCTTTGGAAGTCCTGCCGAACTCTTAATGCAGTTAATTACTTATCTATGTATATTTTTTCCTTTTTTTTTTTTTAAATCCCCAAACGACCCCACTCCCTCACCCCCTCTAACTAGGAGGCTAACGGAGAAGCAGAGCCACCCCTGAAGTAACTCGATGTTCGACTGCACTCACATCCCACTTCCAAAACAACCATAATCCCATGACTGAGAACGGCACACAAACCCTGAACCAATGCCCGGACTTCTTCTCTGACTTGTAGCCATCCCAGGGTGGGCACAGGACTGGCCTGGAGAACACTCAAGGAAAGACAATTAGCAGGTAAGGTCTAATTTCTCCTTCCTAATCGGTTCTCCAGGCCAGTCCCGGAAACAGTAGGGACATACCAGAGCAGTACCTAAACATGGGAGGGACCCATAAGTCTGGCCACCAAAGCCGAAGCACCAACACTGACATCCCCCCTCGCCTGAACATCTAAGCGATATTGCTTAGAAAATGTATGAAGGGACGACCAAGTTGCCGCCCTACAGATATCCTCCGTCAGAATCAAGGAACACTCCACCCATGATGCAGCCACTGCCTCGCTTGGCCTCATTATAGAGCCACCTATGCACAGAAAGTATTCTGGAGCAATCCTTCAACAAATTTTAGAGGAGGCTTCAGCTGGATTGACTGCTTCTCACTGTTAGCAATAGGATAGGTCGGAAGTGTGATGAGAGATCAGCATGAGATAGCTGGGTCTCTATTCTGAATTCAATATTTTCCTTCTCCCTTTGCCTGTGATCTCCTTTTCCTGCAGTAAGTTCACAGAGTGCTGGCTCTGTCAACATTTCTAGGTACCCATAAATAAACTCAGAGGAGCAGCTTCAAAGTTTACAGGCTGATGTGGTAAACTGTGCATTATCACAGTGGTTTACCTAAGATTGTCCTGCACCGTGCTACCCTGAATAAGCTCGTTTGATCTCAGAAGCTAAGCAGGGTTGGACCCAGTTAATACTTAGAATACTTGAGTGGAGGAGTGGCCTAGTGGTTGGGGTAAGGTACTTCAGGCCAGAAGGTCGGGGGTTCAAATCCCACTAGAGGACAGCAACCTTGGGCCGGAAGGACTGGGGTTTCTAGTCCCACAGGTGCTCCTTGTGGTCTTGGGCAAGCCACTTAACCCTCCATAGCCCATGTTCCCTGTAAAATAGTTCTCTGTGTGCTGTGCTTTCCTGTCTAATCAATGTGTTTATACCTCAAAAATTTCCTGTCATGATTTGACAATTTCCAATCTGTAATCAAACCGCTGCTGATCGCTGGAAGTAGTGGTATACAAATGTATACTAAATAAATAAAATAAAATAAATAAATAAATACCTCGCCCAACCCTCTTAGCTTGGCTGCATGGAAGAAAGGCCTGACAATCTATTTCTGGTCACATCTTGCCAAGAAAACCCAAGACATGAGTCACCAGGAGTCAGCACTGACGTGACAGCCGACGACGACAATAAAAGTCTGATACAAAAGGATTTCTGACTAGATTGTAAACTCTTACGAGAGGGACTGTCTCTTACATGTCTCTGTACAGCGCTGTGCATGCCTTGTAGTGCTATACAAATGATAAGTAGTAGTAGTAATACTAGCGCAGGAAAATCTCAAGTAAAACCACCGTGCTAAAAGATAAAACGGCGGACATGCACATAGCCAAAGATGAGATTGCTCCCAATGGAAAAACTGCTAAAACTTTAGCATAGTTTTTTATTCTCCCCTTAAGGCTGAATCTTTACAATAAATAGGTGGTCCAGATGGCCAGTCTGCCAGTCTGCCAAATAAGGCAATGCAAATAGTCCAAGATAATGATGAATGTTGTGATTATTTTTCAGAAAAAACACTGAAGAAAGCATTTGTTATGCTATGAAACATCAACGTAGAGTTGGGCTGGAGGACCGCTTTATCTTAGAGATTTATGTAAGTACTCTAAAGCGGTTGGAAGAAAAGAAGCACAGATCCCATGAAAAAAAAGTTTTAGTATTTTTTGAAAAATGTACCTTTTAGTATCACTGGTATGTTTTAATGCAAGTTAAAAATGACATATAGGGAACAAATCCTGAAAATGTTTAAGTCTTCCATCATTGTAAAAATAGTTCACTGGCAGAAATGAAATAGCACAGTGTGACTGGCTTAATAGAATGATATTCCCTTTAATGCAATAACTAAAATGAAAATGTTTTTATAATATAAATTTTAATAAATATATTTTTTAAAATTAAATATATTCATGAAATTTAAGATTAAAAGGGTCTTTTACTAAAGGGTGTTAGCTGACAATGTGTGTTCTGACACGTGCTGACTATGCACTGCGACACATTGCCAGCTAGCGCAGGACCATGAATGTGCAGGACGATTCCCACACAAACTGTCTAACTCATGTTAGGGTTATGAGTCAGTGGGGTGGGGACAGAGAGTGGGCATGGTGTGCTCCATGCAATTAGTGCCAGGTTCACACCGTAAACACTGTTTTAAATTATTGTCCTGTTTTTTGAACTTAAGTTTTGATTGACATTTTTTGTTTGTGTGTTGGTTACTATTTTCAGTAATTGACGTGGGTGTTCTTTGATATGCTCTCATTTTGAGGCATTTTCAATACTTCTGTGCTGGGTAGTGGAGCAGGTTGAGGGCACTGTAAATATTATTCATTAACTGATTTTTTTGGGGGGGGGCAGCAAGTGTGGTAGTATGTCAACATTCATTGAAACTTTTGAAGGGGTAATATCTGATTTGGGCATTCTCTTAGTTGCAGAATTTGATTCAGAGTTCATGCAGTACAGGTTACCTTATAATAAAGTACACAAATTGGTGGAGGCCAATGATGTACATCTGGCAAGTCGAAAGATGACACTGAGTCAAATCCAGTCTTTGGTTATTTTAATTTTGCTTGTTGAGTCATCTGGATGGGATGGGTTTTTATTTGGGATTATCTGTTCTTAGTAAAGGGGTTTTCAGAGGGCATCACTTCATTCAGATTACATTGAGGGTGAAAGGAGATTTAATTCTGTAGAAGGTATTTTTTGCAGCATTTTAGTGGTGTGACAATCTAGCAAGCAATGATCCTTACAAATGAAGACTTGCAATTGTTTGCTGATACATCTGGAGAAGAAATACATCCGAGGAATAATATGTGAAGCACTATAAAGATAAATCACTAAATGGCAGAAAAAGCCATATACGGCCACCTGCATCTCAAGAGGTCTATATATAACAGTCGGAACAAAGGACATGCCAAGATCAAGGACATGCAGTTGGGTTTTAGTGAGAGGCTTCCCTGTCAGATTAAAAATGGCTGACGGACCGGGCTTGTATTACCGGGCCCCTCCAACCTTCGCCGTAACCATAATTGCAAGGTTGCCAACCGCATAGTCTGCCTCTCCCTCTCCCATGTACTTGCCCTCTCCGATCTGGATGATCTAAAACATTTTGAGAAAATTCATCACCACTAGTGTTATCTGAGGTAAAATCAGTATATTCTTTTACTGGCTGTTCCTCGATTTTATTCATCCAGGGAAATATCGATCTATCCTTAAAGTCCAATTGATCCAAATGAAACAACTTTAATTTAGAGGCCTTTACAGTGCCTTGCAAAAGTATTCATCTCTTTGTTTTTGTGCTGTTTTGTCGCATTACATACAACCTGGAATGAAAATGGAGGTCCATTTGGATATTAGGTAATGGACTTAACAGTATAGTCCAAATTGGTGAAGTGGAATGACAATAAAATACCTTGTATATATAAAAAAACAAGTAAAAAGTGAAACGTTGTGAGTGCATGTGTATTCATCCCTTTTGCTATGAAACCCCTAAATAAGGTCTGGCCCAACCAATTAACCTCAGAAGTTACATAATTAGTTGATTAGGGTCCACCTGTGTGTAATTAGTGTCACATGATCTGTCACATGACGTCTGTATAAATATACCTATTCTGAAAGGCCCCTGACTCTACAACACCACTAAGCAAGCAGCATGAAGACTAAGGAGCACTCCAAACAGGTCAGAGACAAAGTTGTGGAGAAGTATAGATCAGGGTTGGGTTATAGAAAAATATACCAAATTCTGAATATCCCATGGAGCACCATTAAATCCTTGGGCCAGAAGGACTGGGGTTTCTAGTCCCACAGGTGCTCCTTGTGGTCTTGGGCAAGCCACTTAACCCTCCATTACCCATGTTCCCTGTAAGTATTAGTATATGTGTCTCATATCCCCTCATGTTAAATGTATCCCCCAATTGTGTTGTGACTACTTTGATTGAAGGATAAGGTGGTATACAAAACTGTCTAAATAAATAAAATAAATAAATAAATTATAACAAAATAGAAAGAATATGGCACCACTACAAACCTGACAAGAGAAGGCCGCCCACCAAAACTTACAGACTGGGCAAGGAGGGCATTAATCAGAGATGCTACAAAGACACCAAGGATAACACTGGAGTATCTGTCCATAGGACCATTTTAAGCCATACACTCCACAGAGTGGGGCTTTATGGAACAGTGGCCAGAAAAACACCATTGCTTAAAGAAAGAAATAAGAAAACACATTTGGAGTTTGCACAACAGCATGTGGCGGACCCCCCAAACACATGAAAGAAGGTTCTCTGGTCAGATGAGATGAAAATTGAACTTTCTGGCCATCATGGGAAACACCATGTGTGGCACAAACCCAACACTTCTCATCACCCAGAGAACACCATTCCAACAGTGAAACATGGTGATGTCAGCATCATGCTGTGGGGATGTTTTTCATTGGCAAGGACAGGAAAACTGGTCAAGCCTAAAGGAACAATGGATGGCACTAAATACAGGGCAATTCTTGAGGAAAACCTGTTTCAGTCTTCCAGAGATTTGAGACCGAGACGAAGGTTCACCTTCCAGCAGGACAATGACCCTAAACATACTGCTAAAGCTGGTTTAAAGGGAAACATTTAAATGTCTTGGAATGGCCTAGTCAAAGCGCAGACCTCAATCCAATTGAGAATCTGTGGCACGACTTGAAGATTGCTGTACACCACCACAGTCCATCTAACTTGAAGGAGTTGGAGCAGTTTTGCCTTGAGGAATGGGTGAAAATCTCAGTGGCTAGATGTGCTAAGCTAATAGAGACATACCCCAAGAGACTTGCAGCTGTAATTGCAGCAAAAGGTGGCTCTACAATGTATTGACTTTGGGGGGTGAATACATATGCACACTCCTGATTATTTTGTCTTAATTATTGTTTGTGTCACAATGAAGGATATCTTGCATCTTCAAAGTCATAGGCATGTTGTACATATCACATGGTGCTAACCCTCAAAACTCCATTTTAATTCCAGGTTGTAATGCAACAAAACAGGACAAACACCGTGGGGATGAATGCTTTCGCAAGGCACTGTATATGTTCCTGATATATAGTTATTTGCTATTCAATTTCTTGAGCTTTTATTTCAAAAGTTTCCTTAGAAACTGACATATGTAACTGCTCCTCCAATTTAGCAATTTTCCCTTGCGTCTCATTCTCATATGTGGCTAATGTCTCAACAAGAAGTAACATTAAATCTAATGTATATTTCATTAATATTCTGTTCCATTTCTGAAGGAAATTCTCATCAGTATTGAATAATTTGGTATATTTAAATACATATAAACCCTTTGGAGAAGTTCCTGTCTTAATATATTGTGTCAGGGAAGAGCTGTGGAGATGTACATGCTGTTTCTTTTTTTGCAGATAAGTGTTTATTTTGAAATTATTTTTGAAAAAGGTTAACCCTGAAGCAGAACTAATGTGATAAGTTCAAAATGCATTTGTTTTGATTTGGTTTGATTTTAAAATAATATCACACTATTGGTTTTGATTTGGATTGATTTTAAAGTATTATCACACTATTGAGCACTATTAAGTCACTTAAAATAGAATAAAAAGGACATATTGGAGGATGCTGATTAATAGCTAAGTTTTGTCCAGCAAAACATTTGACTTTCTTTTGAGCTATTATTATATTATAGAATGTATTGAACACACTTAATAAACTATAGGCAACTCTATTTAGACCTCATTTTAATTTGGAGAGGGAAATTAACATTGGGGGATTAAGTGAGATACCCCTCCCTTAATCCCTCCTGTAAAGGATGGCCAAATGGAGAGCTTTGTTAATACCTGTTAATGTCAGAGAATAGATGTAAATCCCATTGTGGGCAATTTTGGGCTTCCATGTGCCTTTCTTATAGAAAATGGGTGATAGACATGTATGTTTATGTTTAATAAAATTTATATACCACTCTTCACTATTGCAGCAATAAAACCATGTTAAAAGAAAAGGAAAGGCACTCCAATGAACTAATGGAAAAGACATCAACATTCATACCTAAAAGCCTAGGCCTAACAGGAGAGGATAGGGGAGAATGGGCTAGTGATAGAGACAGAGAAATATGTTCCTAGGAGAAGTTAACGGCAGTACGTTGGGGAGTAAATCATAGGTTCTTTGAAATAGCAGGGTTTTGAGTTGGGACTTGACTTTGGTATAAAAGGATTCCAATCCCCAGGACATCCCTGACATGCTCGTATGTAATTTAGACATGGTATAGCCATCATCATGTAAATTAGACCCTTTCTTAAAATGACAGTTTACATGTAGATATATTTTACATATGTATATGTCTGATTATACATGTCATTTGCAAATAAGCTTCTAAAATAACCCCCATAGGGATTTTTCCACTGCTGAGTCATTTCTCTTTTCATTTATCTCCTATCTCTTTGAATAAAAGTCATTTGTGTGGGTATCTCAGGACATTTACATATACTTTAGGCTCAGAAGCATGCCAAGAAGATGTGCATGGAGATTCATTTAGATCTTTCTTCAGCTGGATTTTGAATCTGCTGCTTGGGAATTTATAGGATGCTTTTGGAATTGTTCTTACCTTCTTTACTACAGGCAAGGTGTTGATGTATGCCTCCTCATTTACTTTTTAATGCATGGGGGGGGTGATTTATATTGAGTAAAGGGGTAGACCTCATCAGGCAGATAAAAGGAAATTTGCTGATGATCCAATGTTAGTTTTCCTCTATATGTGATTAATTTGGTTGCACATTATTCCTCGTAGATTTTGGCATGGGGCTCAGAAAGTAAAGGTGGTAGAGCATTTGAGTAGGAGGGTGAATTCAGAAATTTCCAAGTTTGTAAAATTTAATGGCCTGGTTTTGAAGTAAGAGTTTAGAACAACAGATTATCTGGGTCTCTGTGAGCTTAATGGGATCCACCTTTCTTAAACTGGTTTGGATATTTTATTGCATTCTTTTTAGCATATTTTGAAGGTTGGAAGTATAAGGTTCAGGGTCACAGCTGAGTTGGGGGAACAGAAGACATCAAGTCACTGTCTTTGCTTGTGGTGGATTTTAGAAAGTAAGTCCTTGTAATTTCCATTCTAGGGTGGTTCATGCATTCAGGTGTGAGGGCCAACAGCTTTCTAGTGATACCAGTGGAAATTTAGGTGAGCTTCCATTTTCCAACTCAGTAAGGCATTTTACCAAAGGTATTTCTGAGGGCCTAATGGACTGCTAGGTAATGAATTGAATTTATTGTGACTAGGATGTCATTGACTAGCTAAATGGTCAAATGCTGCAAAAAATGCAACTGTCGTTAAGTATTGTACTGAGTAAACGATCCAGTGTGAATTCTGTTGTTTCCATTCAGTAAGCCACATTGTAAATGAAGTTCTGCAAAGAATTTTCATTGACACTATTAACTAAAATTAGCCATCTACAGTATTTTTCCTGCTCAGTGACTCTTTGAAAATTGATCTTAAATTTACCTGTCTTTTTGAAAATATTTGACTTTCCAGTTTTAAGAAAGTACATTATTTGCAAGTGATATGTCATCATCTTCTAAAGGATTATATGCATATGATTTTTCAGAGACATAATCCATTTTTAGCTATTTCCTGAATTTAGGGGCTCAAGTTTCCTCGTTGATTAACTGTATTTAATAATACTTAAAACCCTAAGAATTGGATGAAGCCAGAAGTGTACATGAATATATATGCATAAACATAATGCAAAACAAATTAAATACATTCAACAACATATCAATGTTTTACCACATAATTATAATTTTGTGTGTTTTACACATATTTGTATTGATTGCATGCCTTCTTTCAAGAAACAGCTCTTTTTGTGCACACAATTAAATGGTAAGCACATTAAGGGACCCTTTTACTAAAGTTTAACGTGTATTAATGAAGTTAATGCACATTAAGTGCCATTGCACCCATAGAAATAAAAAGATTGTGGGAACTTAATGTGCATTAACATCATTAATGTGCATTAAATCCTTTAGTAAAAGGGCCTCTAAGTCATTGGTATACATATGCATAAGTGATTTGCATGGACTTTACATTTTTAGTTGCTCTTCATACAAATCAGAAATCCACATCCTTAATGATCTGTAATGTATGTGTGTAATATTTTTATAACAAGGTAGCAATAACATTTACAAAAACAGGACAGTTTTATTCTTATTTTATAAAGGCGCCAAATAAATCTCTGTACTGTCAAGGAGTGGAAAACAGTAAGGGGCTCTTTTATTAAAGGGCACTATGATGTTGTACCTAACATGCCCATTACATTCAAAATCATTGTGCTTTAGGTGCAATACCACCGCATCAACTGTCAGGGGCATGGAAAGCATGTTCCTGGCAATTAGCATAGTTTACCCTTTCCTTAGGTGCAATACCACCGCATCAACTGTCAGGGGCATGGAAAGCATGTTCCTGGCAATTAGCATAGTTTACCCTTTCCTAATGTGAGTCATGATTAGCATGGGTGCACTTATCTCCACCTTGCAGTTAGCATGGGGAACACTGACTACAAGGTGCTCACTCTATCCACTCTCTGTCGCAAACCTGCCTGCTTGCAACCCCAACACACACACAACACAGTACAGAAATCAGGCCACACTAAATAGCGCTAATAATTAGTTTGGGTCAGAGCATGGGGTTAGTGTGTACTGTAACTCACGCTTACTGCTTAGCACCCTTTAGTAAAAGGGACCCTAAGAATACTACCAAAGCAATTCAGCCCTCCTAATATGTTGGTGGCTCAGTTTGTAAATCAACACAAATTAGATAGATAGACCTTCATACAGAAAGGCCAAAACTACAGCAACAATCTTTATAATGCTGTGAGTGATGCTGGGAATATAGCTTTCAATTGCAACCACTGGTCCCGTAGCAGTCCAAAATAATAAAGTTCCATTTTAGCCCATTTTTTAATATGGATTTTAAATGTTGATGAAAACATACGCTGCTCCAAGCAGCATAAATGCATTTCAACTTGGTGTCAAGTTTTATTTAATGAGCTGTATCAAAGGACAGGCATCTTCTTCCTCTCTTGAAACCAGCTTAATTCACCATCTTGGAAATGCTGATGTGTGCATTTGAAAAATACACTCCCAGAGTTATTTCAGTAGCAAAAATATGCTCTCACACAAATTTACCAATCCAAAATATTACCCCCAAACGGTGATCAAAATAGATGCCACAAAAACAAGATACCGTTAAAGATCCCCAAAGAAGATTTTTTTGTTTTAATTTTGTTGGACATAAATCACAAGGAGGAGGCACTATGAACCAACCCCCAAACGTGATACATATCCCTTTTATTCAACCATGTAGGTTCAAAAAACGAAACTTTAAATTTTCAATGCTTCCCAGCAAATAAAAAGCATACTGTACTTATCTTGTAAGCACGCGCGACGTGCACGTTTCGGGGGACAAGACCCCTGCATCAAAAACGCTCCAAACGCAACTCTGAAAGAACTCAGTCTACCAGGAAACTGGCAAAGAACGCCGAACAGTTGGCTATTTAAATCGAGGATACCTGCTGAAGATTGGCTAGCAAAAATCCGCCATTCAAGGACAACGTCCAATCACAGAAGGGGAACCCCACAAAAAAGGGGAACCCCAAAACGTGAAAGGATGACCTCACATCGCTCCCAACCAATCAATCTCACAATTGAGTCCCAAAGGAGTCACAGATTGTAAAAGGAATATCCACCGTTGTTCATGTCTCCGGAGTTTAAAAATGCGATCTCCCCCCCTAGGATCAGCTGGAACATGATCAATCACCGTCCACCGTAATTGTTGAAAGTCATGTTGCAATGCAATACAATGCGAAACCATCGGGGCTGTAAGAACCTTTAAACGAAGATGACTAGCATGTTCAGTCAAGCGAGTCCTAATCTGCTGAGTGGTACTACCAATATATCGCAATGGGCAAGCACATTCAATGGAATAAACCACATAAGTTGAGATACAAGTCGTATGCCAACGACGATAAAAAATCCGGCCCGTGTGTAAATCACTCCATGAAGTTCCAGTAAGAGTAATAGCACAGAAACGACACTCCCCACAAGACTCATGGGTCCCAGTCCGGCATTGAGGAAACAATGGACGGTCAGATGGTGTGGCTGAGAATACCAGTTTGTCCCGAAGATTAGCCCCTCGTGAATAAGCAATCCTTAAGGGTTTATTCAAACTTGAATGTAGAGACAATACCGGCCAATGTTTCTTTAAAATGCCAACCACCCGCGATGAATTTGACATGTAAGGTAAAATCCCTGTCACCATATCAGAATCCTCCTCAGAGGGCCGATCCAGTTGGCTGTCCAAAAACCACTCACGATGTGAGTATAAAGCCCGTCGATATGCACGAGAAACGATAGGCTTAGGGTAACCCTTTTGAGTGAGTCGTTCAGTCAACTCTGCAGCATGATGTCGAAACTGATCCATCGAAGTGCACAACCTGTGAAGATGCAAAAATTGTCCATAAGGCAAACCATTCCGCAATGGTTCAGGATGGAAACTGCGATAATTTAATAAACTATTGCGTTGCACAGGTTTGCGATAAAGAGTAGTAGCCAAAAGATCCCCCTCACGAAAGACCATCATATCCAAGAATTCAACCCGTTCCGGGTCTATGTGTGCAGTGAATTTAATACAAGATTTCAAACCGTTAAGCCAGGCAAGGAACTCATGTAAAGACGTTAAATCGGAAGTCCATATAAAAAAAGATGTCATCTAAAAAACGCTTCCATAGTAACACCGATCCAAATTTGGGGGAGCTATAGATGAATCGTTCTTCCAGATCTGCCATGTACAGAGTCGCCACCGAAGGGGCCACAGTGGCGCCCATGGCAATACCAAAGATCTGCTGATAAAAAACTCCCTCAAATAAAAAATAATTACGAGTAAGGACCAGTGACATCAAAGCCACCAAAAAGGATTTAGGCAACCGAGAAGGAATTTGCACAAAAAGATGTTGCAACAATTGAAAAGATTCCTTTTGATCCACATTGGTGTATAGTGCAGTGACATCTAGCGTAACCAAAAATATCCGATCTGATGGTAACACAACATGTTGTAAAGCCTGTAAAAAATGAGTGGAATCCTTGATAAAAGATCGCACCAAAGCTGCCTCCTTACTTAAGAATACATCACAAAATTTAGACAAGGGTTCAAGGATCGAACCTCGGCAAGAAATTATGGGTCTGCCCGGGGGATCCGTTAAGGACTTATGCACCTTAGGTACAAAATATATAATCGGTATTTTAGGATGTAGCGTGGACAGAAACCGTAGCTCCCGCGAGGTTATCCATCCCTTAGAAAAGGCGTCCGTAATTACCAAACGAATCTCCTCCTGTAAAATTGGTGTAGGGTCCATGTCTAAACGTGAATAAACCCGAGGGTCAAGTACATGAGACCGCAATTTAGACAAATAATCATGTGTATCCCAGACCACAACAGCGCCCCCCTTGTGAGATTGATTGGTTGGGAGCGATGTGAGGTCATCCTTTCACGTTTTGGGGTTCCCCTTTTTTGTGGGGTTCCCCTTCCGTGATTGGACGTTGTCCTTGAATGGCGGATTTTTGCTAGCCAATCTTCAGCAGGTATCCTCGATTTAAATAGCCAACTGTTCGGCGTTCTTTGCCAGTTTCCTGGTGGACTGAGTTCTTTCAGAGTTGCGTTTGGAGCGCTTGATGCAGGGGTCTTGTCCCCCGAAACGTGCACGTCGCGCGTGCTTACAAGATAAGTACAGTATGCTTTTTATTTGCTGGGAAGCATTGAAAATTTAAAGTTTCATTTTTTGAACCTACGTGGTTGAATAAAAGGGATATGTATCACGTTTGGGGGTTGGTTCATAGTGCCTCCTCCTTGTGATTTATGTCCAACAAAATTAAAACAAAAAAATCTTCTTTGGCTCACACAAATTTACAGCATCTCTGAGGCAGTTTCAGATATATGCATGTACTCATTGTGTGCACATGCGTATTTTATGAAGTACTGTACTTGCATGCATTACAACTCTACCCCTGCTGAACCTAAATTATGCTCTGAGAATGTCAACTCATATATCATGAATACAGGCATTATGTTTGTGCATCCAATTTTCAGGTATGTATACCCCCTTGCTCAATTTCATAATTGCCATGATTTGCATGTAGAACATGATTTTCATGTGAAAAATGATTTATAATATTATCCTAGCTGTGTTATGCAGCTACCTTCAAAGTTTAAGAAAAAACATAGCAAGAATTGTTGATAAAATAGAAAGTAATATAATCTATGATTGCTTACAGATTAATTTGCTGAATTATATTGTTATTCTCAACATTGTCTTCCAATAAAGAAAATAACTCCATCAAAATTATATTAGATTTTTGACTAGAATTCTTGTCTATATGCATACTTACTTTACTTCCTTGAATTATAATATGTCTCTTATGTCCTTCATAGTCAACCACTTCCACATAATTCATGTATACATCTGCCCAGTAAACCAATTTATTGACCAGATCCAGTGCAAGGGAGGTTGGCTGTTTAATTTTAGATACTACTATCCTTGTCCTATTCATCCCATCCATGTCACATCTCTCAACTTTGGCGACATTCCCACAGTCGGTAAAAAATAGTTTTCTGTAAAAAGAAAATTATGCATTAAAGAGAGATGCTTTAGAAAAAGCAGAAGGTTTAAGAAATTTACATTTTTAAACTTTCTTCCCAGTGTACTGACATTTTGGGTCCCTTTTACTATAGGGTGCTGCCGCACATTAGGACAATACCACAACATTAAGTGCCAGGAACATGTTCCCGGTAGTTCCCATGGTTCATGGGGCCCTGCCACTGCATAACAATAGTGTGGGTGAACTCAACGGTACTCATGGAGGTGGAAGGGAGTACACATGCATTCCATGCAAGTGTGACAGTGCACTGCATGCATGGTGCTCACCCTGTCCACTCCCTGCCCTTAACACTCTCACTTGCAACCCTAATGTGCCATGGACTCTTAGCGGCAACATTTGCTGGCACTAATTGTCGTAACCCCATACTTGCTGTCAATGCATCTTCATTGTATGCCTTTAGAATGCACCAGACCCACACTGAGAACTAGTGCCCTTTAGTAAAAGAGCCCCTTTTTCTACTATATAATGGCCACAGATATGTAAAGAATTAAAGTGAAAAAAATAGCTCTTCCATACACAAGTGTACTGTGCAAATGTTTCTTACATTATGGTATACTATAGAGAAATTAGACTTACCTGCTAATTGTAGCTCCTTGAGGAACTCCACTTCAGTCCTACACCTCTGGGTAGCGTACCTCCTCCTGCAGCATGGAGACTGGGCATGTCAGAATCGTGATCTCACTGGATGTATCCTGCTGGTCTCTCCCATCAGCTCCAGTGAACTATTGACAAAGCAGACTCAAAGGAGCAACAAATAAGTAGCTATAACATTAATTTCAACTTTTAACAACTAAACTAAATCCCCCTAAATTAAGAGGAAAAAACTTCATCTCTCACTCTCTCTTCCTTCCAGAAACAAAAAGGATAGATAAGTTAGAGTAAAAGAACCACAGCGATCCCAAAACTTTGAAATGTTGTATACATATCGTGCCTGATATTCCCCCCAGACACAAACCGACATCTGAACTAACCATCCCCGGGCAGGAATCAGGACTGAACTGGAGTTCCTCAAGGAACTACAATTATCAGGTAAGTCTAATTTCTCTTTCCTTATCGTTCCTCCAGTTCAGTGCTACACCTCTGGGATGTAACAGAGTAGTAATCATTGGGAGGGACCTGTCCACCCGGAACGCAACACCGCCGACCCGAAACAGGCATTGTTCACCGCCTGAACGTCCAAGCGATAGTGCTTGCTGAAAGTATGAAGAGACGACCAAGTGGCCGCTCTCCAAATTTCCACTGGTGGAACTAAACTATGCTCTGCCCATGAAGCCGCTTGCGCTCTAGTAGAGTGAGCCTGTAACCCCGCAGGTACCTGACGATCTTGCAAAAGGTATGCAGATACTATCGTTTCTCGGACCCATCTAGCAATTGAGGCCTTGGCTGCCACTTCCCCTTTACGCGGACCTCCAAAGAGAACAAACAAGCGCTCAGACTTGCGGAAGGACTCTGAGACTTAAGTATTGATGTAAGACCCTCTTTATATCCAATCGATGCAGACTACGGTCTGACGCGTCCTCCCCCGCAACACCCAATACTGGCAACAAAACCGATTAATTCATGTGAAATGAAGAAACCACCTTAGGCAAAAAGGATGGCACCGGCCACAACACCACCTTTTCCCTAGAAAAAGACAGAAACGGCTCCCGACAGGACAAAGCCTGTAACTTCGAAATTCGGCGTGCCGAACAAATGGCCACCAAAAACACTGTCTTTAAAGTTAAATCCTTGAGCGAAGCTTGGTGCAGAGGCTCAAAAGGTTCCCTAGTCAATGCCCCGAGAACCAAGTTGAGATTCCACGGAGGAGAAACCATTCTGCGAGGAGGTCGTAACCGAGATACCGCCTTTAGGAAATGCATCACGTCGATATTTGAGCCCAAGGCCACCCACTGGACTTTACCTTGATATCAAGAAATAGCTGCCAATTGGACTCTTAAGGAGCTGGCTGCCAGACCCTTATCAAAACCATCCTGCAAGAAACTTAATACCATAGGCAGTGAAAATGTAGATGAGCGAATCTGACGTTGCGAACACCAGTTCTCAAAAATACACCAAACTCGTACATACGCTAGGGAGGTGGATCTCTTTCTGACTCGAAGTAAGGTCACAATCACCGCTCCAGAATAACCTTTCTTCCTTAACCTCGCCCTTTCAATGGCCAAGCTGTAAGCGAGAACCGATCCACCTGAGGCATTCGTAGAGGGCCTTGAATCAGAAGATTCGCTGTTGCGGGAAATCGCCAAGGTTCCCCGTTGAGTAACTGAACCATATCGGCATACCACGGATGTCTCAACCAATCTGGCGCCACTAAGGGAACTTTCCCCCGATGCGCTTCGATGCGCTGAACCACTCACCCTATGAGCACCCACGGGGGAAAAACGTAGAGAAGGCCATGCGATGGCCATTGCTGCATCAGGGCATCGATAACCTCCGACATCCGTTCTCGCCTTCTGCTGTAAAACCGATTCGCCGTGGCCGACCGAAAGGTCACCATGAGATCCATTATCGGAGGGCCCCATCTGATTATTATCTGAGCAAACACTTCCAGATGAAGCTCCCACTCTCTGGCATCCACTCGAACTCTGCTGAGAAAGTCTGCCATCACATTGTCAGTTCCCGCAATGTGCGCCGCCGAGATCGCCTGCAGCCAAGGCTTCACCCAGGTGAACAGAGCACCTGTCTCCTCTTCCATGGCCACACTTCCCGTGCCCCCCTGTCGATTGAGGTAAGCCACTGTGGTGGCATTGTCCGACAGCACTCTTACCGCTAAATCTCACACCGAGGATTCGAACGCCCGAAGTGCTAGTGCCACCACCCGAAGTTCAAGGCGGTTGATTGGCCTTTGGCCTCCTGCTCATTCCAACTTCCTTGAGCAAAGAGATACCTGCAATGAGCTCCCCAACCTGCGAGACTTGCATTCATCAAGACCAGAAGCCACTGTGGCTGCTCCAATGGCATGTCTGCCGCCAAATTTGCAGGGCAAAGCCACCACTGAAGGGACTGCCTGACTTGGAGGGGACAGGGAAGACATCTGTTCAGAGGATCATTCTGATGTGACCACCGCCGGAGCAACGATCTCTGTAAGGGCCGCATATGTGCTCTGGCCCACGGTACTACCTCCAGGGTCACCGCCATAATCCCTAGCATGCGAAGATAGTTCCAAGCTGACAGAGCTGGCATCGCTACAAACTTGTGTACTATATGCCGAAGAGTTTGCGCCCTCCAATCCGGCAGAAACACTGCTCCCACTCGAGTATCGAATCGCACTCCCAAGTACTCCAGAACCTGAGATGGAACCAAACGGCTTTTGGTCGCATTGACTACCCAGCCGAGACTGAAGGCACTGCACCATTCGGCCTGTAACCTGAACACTCTCGGCCCTGGATTTCACCCAAATCAATCAATCATCAAGATAAGGGTGAACTAATATTCCCTCTTTTTGCAAAGCCGCTACCACCACCACCATAACCTTGGTGAAGGTGCGCGGAGCCTTTGCTAGACCGAAGAGCAATGCTTGAAACTGAAAGTGTCCCCACGGAAGCGCGAATCTTAGAAACTTCTGATGACTTGATCTGATAGGGATGTGTAAATATGCCTCGGTAAGATCGAGGGATGTCTAGAATTCCCCCTGTCAAACCGTCACGTATTACCGACCGCAATGTTTCCATTCGAAAATGAGGTACTCGTAGACAGCAGTTTACTCCCTTGAGGTTCAGAATAGGATGAAGTGACCCGTCTTTCTTTGGTACTACGAAATAAATAGAGTAACGACCGACGCCGCAGAGCTCCTGCGGAACCGGTACCACAGCTTCCAACTGCAACAGACGATCCAAAGTCTGCCGAGCTGTGAGCGTTCTCTGCTGCCCTTTGTAAGGAGAAACAAAAAATGAATCTAGCACCGGACGAGAAAATTCGAGAGCATAACTTTTGCGTATTACCTCCAACACCCACTGGTCGGACGTTATCTCGACCCAGGCAGGAAGAAACTCTCGAAGCCAACCTCCTACCGACTGAAATCCTACCGGGGCCCACCTCGCTTCATTGTGGTTTTCTAACCATCGCGGAGGAGGGGGTTGCAAACCCTCTACCTGCTCCTCAAAAACCTTGAAACTCTTGGTCTTGCGAGGCCAATCTTCCTCTTTGGAAACCTCCCAACCACGAGGTACGAAAACGCCTGAAGTCTCTAAACTGACCTCGTGAAGCCGGAAGAGGCCTGTCCTGCTTAGGCTTATCTTCCGGCAACCTGCTGCCTTTAGACTCCCCCAAATCCTTGACCAACTTGTCAAGATCCTCACTGAACAACAACTTTCCCTTAAACAGAAGTTTACTAAGACGCGACTTGGAGGAACCTTCCGTCGCCCAATTTCTTAGCCACAGATAACGACAAGCGGCTACCAAGGAAGCCATACTATTTGCTAAAGCTCTGATCAAATCATAGTGGACATCAGCTAAATAAGCCTAACCTGATTCCAGCCATGTCACATCCATTAAGCGCTCTTGCGCATGCTGAACCAGCTGCTGCAAGCGCTGTGACTACCTAAGGCAAGCTCTCGCTACCCAGGTCCCGGAAATAGAGGCTTGCAATGAAAGAGCATTAACCTCAAAGGCTTGCTTCAATAAGCCATCCACCTTTCTATCTTGCACATCTTTCAAGGCCACACTGCCTTCTACCAGGATGGTGGTCTTTTTTGTGACCGCTGACACCGCTGCATCTATATGCGGAGAACGAAACCTCTCCTTTTCCTTATCCGCCAAGGGATAGAACCTATTCATAGCTTTAACGCCTCATAAACCAGCTTCTGGTAAATCCCATTCATCTTGAATCATCCGGTCAACTACTTGGTGAACCGGAAACAATGCCTGAGTTTACCGTACAGCCTGAATGAGAGGGTCCTCCAGCCCCTCATCCTCCGATGTCTGAACCGAAGAAAGGTTGAGTGCCTGAATTGACTCCGTGATCAGAGCGGTAAGCTCTTTCTTACGAAAACCCCTTATAATTATCGCCTGATCCTCAGGCTCCGGGATCTCACCTTCCTCAAGTTCTTCCATTCCTGCTTCGGGCTCTAAATCGAAGTCTTCTGCATCCGGCCAATCTGAATCTAAAGGCTGATCTTCGAGAGAACGAGCTCTCTTAAGCAGTCTCACTACACTACTTCCAATCTTTTCTGAGCCTGATTGCGCTACCGTGGCCCAAGTGGCGACAGATCCACAACGGCCTCCTTCTAGCGCAAGCAATACGCTTGGTGCATTATCAATACAAAATCCATAGAAAAATCCCCAAGTGCCGTTCCAGGTGCTGTCGGAGCCACCGAACTTGATGACCCCGCTTGGCTTTCCATAAGAGGCACAGGCATGACTTGCAGCAGGGACTCTCCGTCCCCCAACGCAGACGGACTCTGAGGCCCCTCACCTGTTTTGTCATGAATTTCTTGCTCCATAGTGGTTGAAGCAACTGCGCAGCCCCGGCAGATCCCGGCGTCTGAAACCGTGCCTCTGCGAGAGCCGCCCACCAAACACTGTGGACGTGACAGCATTAGCTGTATATAAAAATCAATATCCCCCAGTAATTAAGGAATAACCCCCAAAATAAAATTAAGGAAGCTCTTCTCTACTGTATTATATATATATTTTTTTTAAAATTTTAAGGCACAAGAATCATAAAACAAACCAACAAGAATAACAAACTTAAATTGAATTAAATTAAATTACATGAAATTATACCTACAAACCAATCGGCCTAATTTCCACAGCCTGAGGCAATAAAAAAAAGCTGAGTCTGCCTCGCGCCCTGAAAAGCACGGGAAGAAATGGCCCACGATTCTGCAGGGCCTGCTTTACCGCCAAACGCACGCGCTTAGGTCATGAATGCCGTCCCGATTGCTAGACACCCATTGGATCACTTACCCGGCTTCGGGCCTGAAACTGCCCACAAAGTATTCTTTGATGCTCAGAACAGCAGCCCTGTGATCCGCGGTGCTGCTCCAAGAGAGCTCAGAGCAGCTACCGCCGAGAGAGCGCTCCGGGACCGGCTGAGCCTGCAAGTAACAAACACTGACTAAAACCACTGCTGAAAAGCAGGACTTCGCTCTGCCTCATAACTCCCCTCCGTCCAAACTAGGAGGGGAGAGCAGCACGGATGACCAGAAAGAGCCTGAGAGGGGAGAGAGAACAATAAGCAGATTCGATCCCCTTGAGCTCCAACATTTTTTTTAAAGTACTTTACCAATAGCTCCCAAAACAAAATTTAATTATAGGGCAAAAAGGAAAACCTAAACCTATCTATAGCAATAAATGTTCCTTATCTGTTCCTCTAGTGAGCCCAGCACCTAGGCTCACTACGTCCTCCTGCTGCATGGAGACTGAACACACTGGGGCTGATGGGAGAGACCAGCAGGATACATCCAGTGAGGTCACGATTCTGACATGCCCAGTTTCCATGCTGCAGGAAGAGGTACACTACCCAGAGGTGTAGGACTGAACTGGAGGAACGATAAGGAAGGGGCCTTTTTGCTAAACTGAATGAAGAGGTGGGGCCTCAGTGGGTTATGGGCAGACAGTGAGCAAGGACTGCATTTTAGCGCGGATGCACTTAACCTCACCAGTGCTAATTTGTGAATGTGTTTGCCCTGCTTCTGCCCTTCATATTTCCTAACACTTGCGTACAAACCGCACTTTCGGAAGACGCAAGCATGGTGAGTGCAGCTAGCCCCTGGGTCAGAGGCAGGAAGTAGTTGCACCCACATTAGCAGCATGTTTGCATAGGTAGCATGTGACTAGCACGCCTGCCCCAGCCTCCTATTCCTTCTCTGCCCTCTCTCCACTCACTCTCCACCTTAACCTATCTATTCAGGTGCTGCTCTGGTAAGCAAAGGATTTTTAGCACGGCCAACTCTGGGCCACACACGCCTTGTTACTGTGTGGCCCAAATGTGCATTAACTCCATGCTATCGGCTACCACGCTTTAGAAAACATGTCCTTATATTTCTTGCACATATCAGATTTGGGAAAGTTCAAGAAAAATATTAGGTGGCACCAAATCTTGATAATGTTAATAAATAACGTACCTGGTTAAGTTTTACCAAATATTTAAAGATATCTGGTTAAGAGGAATAGTTATTTATGTAAGTTAAGCGAACAGCACACAATTTTGCATGCAACAGCAAATAATGAGATACAAAGCATGCAAATGCAGGCAAAGCACCGCATTATCATGCAAATATAATAATACAGTTTGTGCTAAATTTTACAAACTGTGCTAGTCATTAAAAAAAATACATCTCTTTGAGTTGGTATTATTTTCCTCCTGGTAACATGTGGCCGAATGCTCCCAGGTGCCAGCTTAAAGAAGCCAGTCTTAGGGTCCACACAGAACTTTCTCTCTCCATTCTAGATACCCCTCAAAGATACATGTCCTCCTTTGATAGCTTGACTCCCTAGCAGTAGTACTGCTAGATGACCACTAAGGGTCAATCATTGCCATTTTGCAACCAGAGTCTGACGGGGTGGGAGCGACTGGGGATTAATCCTGCTCTAGTTTCTCAATATCAGGAAAACTCCCGATATGTCCTGTTTTACATGGAGAAGAATCGTAACTGGAGGTCCAGGAGTTCTTCAGGGAAGTGGAGGGGCTTGACTGGGGAGGAAGAAGCCCACATGGGAGTTTTGTTTTTTGTTTTTTTAACACCAGCCCCTTGAAGATGGTGCCAGGAGCATCAGACTAAGAGGCATGCTTATTATAGGTTAAGGTGCATTAAATAAAGTTAACATGCATTAAATGCCCATTTGGGCCATTGTAGCAGTTAACGCGTTAACTTTCATAAACGCACACTAACCTTTAGTAAACATGTGCTAAACATTAATGGCCCGATGTTCCCTGGGAATGGAAAAATGCAGCTTGCAAGATTGATTGTAAGTTGCATATTCACATATTTCAAGAGTTACATCTTGCATATCAAATTATTGCAGATAAGTGACTCACGTGGTAAATTACCACAGCTCAGTAACTATACCCCAAAATTGTCTAGTTACCTTTATACGCATTTTTCCTGTGGCTCAAATTAACTGGATAACTTTAAATGGATAGCACTGAGTATCAGCATTATCCAATTAAAGTTAGCCTATGCCACCACAATACCGCGGACTCTTCTTAATTTTAATTGGTTAAATTTGGCAAAGATAATGGGTTGAAAAAGCAACATTTAACTGGTCTGCAGGATGTAGTTATAAAAACTAGTGATTTTGATTATTAATTCCTGAAATAACATAGATAAATGGCTTTCAGTGTCATCCCCTGTATTACAGTAGCAGACTAAAAGGTGGATTTTTGCTTAAGATATCTAGATCTGAAAAGGGATATTCAATTCAGGATATTCAAATTTTCCTAGATAATTTATGAGATTCACTGTGCTAAGCAATTAATACAGGTTTTTAATGTGTGCTATTCATTATCACAGGCCTATGCTATTAGGTATGAGGCAGTAAAGCACTGCCAAAGATAAAAAGCCTAGAGTAAAAGTATCATTTTATTAAGGGCATCCAAGTGCAATTTGGGACATCCAAGACAGAACATGTAGAAGAACACCAGGGGCATCTATGTTTTGGCCTAATTTTAGAACTATTGTTGCCCATGGCATGGACACCCACACTGGTGTCCATATAAATGCCCCTACTATAAAATTGCAAGACAGAGACAACCATTGGAGTGGTAAAATGGAAACATAAGTCTGCATTCCCCGACAGTGTTTGTTGTCAACATGGACATACAGGGTAGATTCTGATCCTCATTTAGCGGGTCTGGAATTCTGATCTGGACATCCAGATCCGTTAAACATCCAGATCTCACTGGCAGCCACAGAGCTCCCCACACATACAGGCCACTTTGTGGGGAACTCTGTTCATGGGGGGAGGGGGCTGGGCCAGGGGAGGAGTGAGGGAGGGCAGAAGGCAGGGCTGCGACCCTGGATGTACAGGGTCAATTATGAGGTCAGCCCTGTACATTCGGGGTCACACAGTTAGATGGGATAAGTTCCTCTGGACATGGCTGGACAGCAGAGGCCAGCAGATGCAGAAAAGTGAGAGGTGCAGGGAAAGAATCATGCACGGAAGACCACATTGGGGTTGGGCTACAGGGAAAGAATTGTGTTGGCAGCAACGGTGATCATGGCTCCCTTATGGAACCACGGTGTTATGGCGACAGGATGCCATGGCATTTCAATTCCATGAGGAGCCTGGCTGAGTTAGCTGGGGATATGACTAGATATCCAGGGTGTCTGAATCGGGGCACCTCCCAGACATCCAGCCACTGTGATGCAATTCTGCTCCCATGGGGACATCTAGTCCCCACGGGAGCAGAATCGGGTGCATCTCCAGGCCGTCCAAATTTCTGGATGTCCAGATGGCCCAGGCATGCAGCTACAGAATTGGCCTCTATAGGGGAAATGACTGTACCTCCTTCTCCACACCTTCTGCATGTTAGGCTGACAAAACAAATACTTTTCCAGCTTGGGACATGCAGGGCATTTCTGATATCAGGCAGGGACGTCCAAGTTCATGGGAATGACCCAGACACACCAACACCATGCCCCTGTTCTGCCTTTCATGTCCCTGGCCCCAGGGATGTCCACCAAACCAGATTCTAAAACATCTCCAGGAACATTTCTATGCCCCTTTTCAGACATCTAAAGCATGAATAGAGCTTCTAAAACAACCTCCTATGTGTTCATCATTGGTTTGAGGCAGAGAGAGGGTGTGGCAGCCATTGATGGCTAGCGCTTGGGATGGTAATGTACTAGTTGTCATGTCTGCCAATAGCACAACTATACACCACCATCTCAAGATGTGTCCTTTACTGCAACCGTGATAACAGTCTGATGGCAGGGTTGTTATTCTTATCCCCTTAAAAAAAGCTCCCATGGCAAGCACACACGTCCACCCTCCGGATCCAAACTTTAAGTGACATACAACCTTCCACACACCTGAGAGTATCATCCCTCACCAAAGTAACTCTTCCTGCTTCTATTTCTATTATTTATCACTTGTATAGCACTATAAGGTGTGTGCAGCGCTGTACATATAGATATAAGAGACAGTCCCTGCTAATCAGAGCTTACAATCAAATAAAGATGAACATCATCATAAAGCTGGGGAATAGAGTACAGTAAGATACACATGTGGTGAACAAGAGAGTGAGGGTCATCAGGATCCAAAAGCAGCCTTCAAGAGATGAACTTTACCCTGGATTTGAATAAGGCTAGAGAAGAAGCCTGACATACTGACTCAAGTAGTTTGTTCTAGGCACATAAAGCAGCAAAGTGGAATGAATGAAATCTGGAGTTGGCAATGGCAGAGAAGGGCACAGATAAAAGGGATCTGCCAAAGAAGTGGGTAAGATAAGAGAGATAGTGAGGACCCACATAATGAATGGCTTATAGGTCAGCAGGAGAGCGATTTTTTTTTTAATAAGCCTTTGTAACACATACAGTTAAATAACCCAGCAAGAAATGCTGTTGCAACATACGAATCATTAAAAAACAAAAAACGAGAAAGAAAACTCCAAAAATTCAGCAGCAGGAGCAAAATAAGAAAAATCCTAAGAAATGGAAAGGAGTTATGGGGAGAATCCCTTTTCAAAAGAAAACTGTGAGATTAATTAACTAGAACTCCAGTTGACCTCATACTTTCTTATCTAACAACAATTTCTCTAATAGAGATGAATCAGAAAAGAAATACATATTTCCCTGTAGTGAAACAATACATGATAGCAGAAAAAGAAAATAGCACCCAACCTCAATACCCCAGACTTTAAGGAAAGAAATTGTTCCCGGTGAAGTTGAGTGTTCCTTAATGCAGAAATGGATAGGGCATGAATGAAGTGACTTGAGAAGAAGGGTTACATGAGCATAGTGACACTGGTGGAAGACAAGCCATGCAGCTGAGTTTTGAACAGATTGAAGGGGAGATTCAGAAGGACAGAAGCGAGCAGCAGATTGCAATAGTCAAGACAGGAGGTGATAGAGAGTGGATGAGGTTCTTAGTAGTGTGTTCAGAAAGGGAGGATCCAATACATCCAGTCACACTACTAAAGGTTGAAATAGTATGCCAAAACATCAACAAATTTTGAACTCATAGAAGACAAATTCTTTTTGCCGCATAACCTTTTGTCCAGGTGGTCTATAATTAGTCAAAATTAGGGCCGTTTTTACGATTAAAAGGTATTTGCTCTTCAGAAAATGATTTCAGATATCAAGTGACTCTACTTAAAGAGATTACTTGCTAGAGGATACCCCCCCTGCTATAATTGAGAATGGTTACAAATGAGCTCTATACGCAAAGATCCTTTTTATAATCCTATTAATGAAGTAAGCCTATTGAGCATCTTGTTTGATTCTAAAACAGCTGGTCTAGAAGGATAGAGTGTTTAGGTCAAGCAGATCAGGTAAAAGTGGTATTGCTGTGAGTGTAAGTATGGAATCCACACATTTTAAAAGAAAGAAAGGGTATCATGAGCATCTATCTGCCTCAAGATGGTACTGGTATGGATTTGTGCCTATATGACACTGATGGAATGAAGGATTTGGGTTTTCAGTGAGCTCAGCTTGGTATAGTGGCAGGGCTAGGAGGTGTTAGGTCAGGGTCTGAGGAATACTGTTTTAATGGAGACTTCATAAGAACATAAGATATGCCATATTGGGTAAGACCAAGGGTCCATCAAGGCCATTATCCCCATTTCAACAGCAGCCAATTCAGGTCACAAGTACCTAGATTCCACATTGCTTATCCCGGGGTAATCAGTAGATTTCCATGGTCCTCTTTAATAATGATTTATGGACTTTTCCTCCATAAACGTGTCCAAACCCAACTACACTAACAGCTTTTACTACATCCTCCAGTAACAAATTCCAGAGTTTGATTGTGCATTGAATAAAAAATATTTTCTCCAGTCTTAAATGAGCTAAATTTTAACTTCATTGCATATCCCCTAGTCTTTCTATTTTCTGAAAGCGTAAACAACCGATCAATATTTACCCACTCCACTCCTTTCATTATTTTATAGATCTCTATTATATCTCTCCTCAGCCAACATTTTTTCCCACGTTGAAGAGCCCTTACTTTTTAAGTCTTTTCTCTTAGGGGCATCCTTCCATCCCCTTTACAATTTTGTTGGCTCTTTTCTGTACCTTTTCTAATTCTGCTATACCCTTTTTAAAATATGGTGACCAGAAATGTATACAATATTCAAGGTGTGGCTGCACCATGGAACAATCTTGAGGCATTAAAATATACTTGGTTTTATTCTTCATTCCTTTTCTTATAATTCCTAGCATTCTATTTGCTTTCTTGCCCACTGCTGAACACTGGACAGAGAATTTCAACGTATTATACAAGGCAGAATCATATTCAAAACCCTAATTCTCACATACAAGGCCATACATGGTTTATCTGCAAACTCTCTAACTGATCTCACACAATTTTTACCTCCAACTAGAACCAGAAGAAAAATAGCGACAAACACCCTAATGATGCCGAAGGCCATAACAACCTGTAGCCAAGCAACAGCGAACAGAGCCTTCATGTTTTGCGCACCAAAACATTGGAATTCCCTACCACCGAAATTCGTGCCATAACCGGCATAGTCCAATTCAGAAAGGCCCTCAAACATAACTTATTCATCAAATACTACCCCACATAATATTCACCACAAACTTAACAGAATCCCCTCCTTTTCCAAACATTATTGATAATATTACATAAATACTTCTCTCATGTGATCGAATTAGCAGATCAATATTCTATGTATATAGTTCAATGTATATAGTTTTACCCCATATTATCCATGTTTATCTTATCCAAATTTATTTTCCTGTTTTATGTAATACCGAACAGCCTGTTGTTCTGGTCTTTGGTTCTCTGTAAACCGCGCTGATTGTAAATAGCGCGGTATATAAAAAATTGAAATAAATAAATAAATAAATAAATAATAAAATTATCCATGACAACACCTAAATCTTTTTCTTGGGTGGTGGTTCCTAATGTGGAACCTCACATTGTGTAACTGTAGATTGGTGTTTTTCTTCCTTAAGTGCCTAACTGTGCACTTCTATACATTTAATTTCACCTGACATTTGGATGCCAGCTTCCCAGTTTCTCTAGGTCCTCTTGCAATGTTTCACAATCTTCTTGTGTTTTAATAACTTTGAATAATTTTGTGTTATCTGCATATTTGATCACCTCACTCATTATTCTCATTTGCAGGTTATTTATGAATATGTTAAAAAGCAGCAGCCTCAGCACACATCCCTGGGGGACTCCACTATTCACCTTTCTCCATTGAGATAATTGACCAGTTAGCCCTACTCTCTGATTTCTATCTTTTAAACAGTTCCTGATCTACAATAGTACACTATCTCCTATCCCATGACTTTTTAATTTTCCCAAGAGTCTCTCATGAGGGACCTTGTCAAAGGCTTTCTGAAAATCCAGATACACTATATCAGCCGGCTCACCTTTATCTAGCTGTTTATTCTTTAAAAAAAGAAGAAAAAAACATAACAGATTAGTGAGACAAGACTTCCCTTGGCTAAATCCATGTTGGCTTTCACCCATTAAGCCATGACTATCTATGTGTTCAGTAATTTTATTTTTTATAAAATGATATTGCTAGGTATCCCTCTGAGTGTATCAAAGGTGACTATAAGGCTCTGGGACAGAGGGTAAAGCAGATAGGTGCGCAGGTGATGTTGTCTTCAATCCTCCCTGGAGGGTAAAGTCAGAGAAGCTCGCATCCTGGAGATGAATGCAAGGTTGCATGGATGGTGCCATTGAGTGTTTTGGTTTCCTGAACCATGGGATGATGTTCCAAGGGCTGCAGAGCAGAGAAGGCGTCCATATGTCCAAGAAAGGTCGAAGTGTCTTCAGCAGCAGATTGGCTAACCTACTGAATAGGGTTTTAAACTAGATTCATTGGGGATGGGTGAAGAAAGCCCCCAGGTAAGTGAAATATTACAGGCAATGCAATGTGTGCCTTTGAGTCAGTCCTGACTCCTGGTGACCCATAAGCTCCTGGGTTTTCTCTGTAGAAATGGATAAAAAGGGCCAACATCTGGAAAGCGGTGCAAATATATGCCTGTAGCATGGGAAATAAGATCCCAGATGTTGAGGCTTTAATAGAAGAGACTGACTTTGATTTACTGGCGGTTACGGAGCCATGGTTCACAAAGAACCATGACTAGGATGTAATTATTATTATTATTCAGAAAGGACAGGGTAGGAAGAAGATGTAGTGGGGCACTGTATGTAAAAAATAATATTAAAGCTATAGAATTACAGGGCTTAAAAGGGAGAGAGGAGGCACTGTAGGTTAAACTAGAATGAGGAAAAGGGAAATCCATTTACACTGGAATGATATACAAATCTTCCTCACAGGGAGAAGAAGAGGATAGAAATTTAATAGAAGATGTACGCAGCATTGACATAAAAGGAGAAGGGCTACTGCTATTATATGCCGGATATTGACTGGCACATCCCTGCTGCGGTGTCATCTAGAAGTAAGGATATCCTGGATTCTCTGCAGGGAGAAATATTCAGGCAAAAAGTAACAGAGCCCACATGTGAAGAGGCCATACTGGACTTGGTGCTAACCAATGAGTAAAGTGTTCTGATGTTATAGTGGGAGATCATCTCGCATCCAGTGATCATTAGATGATATGGTTCTGTATTAAGACTAGGGTTGATCAAATCTATTCAAAAACGAGTGCCTTAGACTTTAGGAAAACTAACTTTGCCAAGATAGGGCAATACCTCAAGGAGTAGTTAACTAGATGAGAACAGCTGTGGGATGTAGAGAAAGAGTGGGCAAAACTGAAAGTGGATATTTTAAGGACAAGTCTTTTTGTGAGAAATAAATGTAAAAGGAAAAGTGGCCGCTATGGTTCTTAAAAGAAATAGTGGAAAAGGTGAAGAAAAAGAGAGAGGCCTTCAGGAAATACAAGAGATCACAGAGAGAGGAATACAGGCATCTATATTTGGAAAAACTTAAAGCTAGCAAAGTAGTCAGGAAAGCAAAGATACAAAAAGAAGAAGAAATAGCCAATGCAATAAAATGGGAGGATACGACATTTTTTAGATATGTTAGTGAGAAGAGGAAGGGCAAAAGTGGTATTGTCAGACTCAAGGGTGAAGGGGAGGAATATGTAGAAGCTGATGAGGATAAAGCAGAATTGCTTAATAAATATTTCTGTTCTGTGTTCACAGATGAAGGGACAGGAGCAGAACCTTAGAAAACATCCACAAATAGGAAAAGAAGTGACAGGGAGCTCAAACAATTTTCAGAAGACTGCATTTGTGAGGAACTACAGTAGCTAAACTAAAAGTAGATAAAATGGTGAGACCGGATGGGATATATCCAAGAATATTGAAGGAACTTGGGGACGTTCTAGAGGCTCCACTGACTGACCTTTTCAATGCTTTTTGGAGTCAGGCGTGGTCCCAGAGGACTGGAGAAAGGCATGTATGGTCAGGTTTAAAACTACAGGCTGGTTAATCTAACCTCTGTGATGAGTAAATTATTGGAAACGCTGCTAAAACAGAAAATGGTGAGATTTCTGGAGTCCAATGAACTGCAGGATCCGAGGCAGCATGGATTCAATAGAGGCATGTCTTACCAGACAAATCTGATTTATTTCTTTGAGTGACCAGGGAGTTGGACCGAAGGAGAGCCCCAAATGTGGTGCACTTAAATTTCTGTAAACCTTTGACACCGTTCCGCTCAGGCGACTTATAAACAAACTGAGCTCCCTAGGGATGTACTCTAAAGTGACCGATTGGGTTAGAAATTGGGAGGTACAGGAAAATGGAGTTCACTCTGAGGAGGAGGTTACCACTGGTGTGCCACAGAGATCTATCCTTGGTCCGATTTTTTTTTAACATTGCAGAAGGGCTGCCTATTTGCAGATGATACCAAAATCTGCAATAGTATGGGCACCCAGGAAGGAGTAGATAACATGAGGGGGATCTGGCTAAGCTTGACGAATGATCTAAAATGTGGCAGCTGAGATTAAATACTAAAAAATGCAGGATCATGTATTTGGGCTGCAAAAATCCAAGGGAGTAGTACAGTGTAGGGGATGAATTTCTTCTGTCCGCAAAAGAAGAGCAGGGCCTGGTTGCAATTGTGTCTGATGATCTTAAAGTATCTAAACAGGTAGAAAAAGTGACAGTGAAAGCCAGAATGTTTGGGTGCATAGGGAGAGGAATGGAAAGCAGAAAAAAGGAGGTGATAGTGCCTCTGTATAAGTCTCCGGTGCAACCTCATTTGGAGCATTCTTTGCAATTCTGGAGACCACACCTTTAAAAGGATATAAACAGGATGGAGTAGGTGCAGAAGGTGGTGACTAAAATGGTTAGTGGTTAGGACAGACTTAAAGATCTTAATATGTATACTTTAGAGGAAAGGCAGGATAAAGGAGATATGATAGAAATGTTTAAGTACCTTGTGGCATAAATGCACTGGAAGAGACTCTCTTTCGAATGAAAGCAAGCTTTGCTATGAGGGGACATAGGATGAGGTTGAAAGGGGAAAGACTCATGATTAATATGCATAAATATTTCTATAGGGGAGGAGTTATAGATATGTGGAATAGTTTCCCAGTGGAGGTTGTAGAGCATGGGACAAACACAAACACAAAGAGTTGATATCCTCCTGGAACAAAAAACTCAGTGCAATCGCCATCCGCCCTCCAACGAACAAGAACCCAAAGAAGAGACCTACCGCCCCATGGTTCACAGCCGATTTAAAAACCTCACTAACCATTTTAAGAAGACTAGAAAAACGATGGAGAAAGTCACGTACCAGCAGTGACCAATCAGCTTACATCCAACACCTGGCAGAGCATCGCAAAGCCATCTCAGATAAAATCAGACAACACCACACAGATACTCTGAAACGGTCACTGAATAAACCTCACGACCTGTTTAACTTAGTTAAAACACTTGCCAAAGAGCCAACCCCTGAGCACCACAGCAGGATCCGCCCACAGGACTATGCAATTTACATGCAATCTAAAATGTGCAAGACCAACAAAATATTAATACCAGACCCTCCTGATGAACAAAACTACCCAGTATCACTGGCATCCTTCTTTACTCCCTCGAAGAAAGCTATTGAAGACACCATCCTAGCTCTAAACACAACCACTGCATACACAGACCCTTGCCCTGCGCACTGGATAAAGGACCTGCGATGTGACATATCCTCAACTATAGCAAAAATCTTAAACTACTCATTCACCACTGGCTCTTTCCCATCTACGCTCAAGCAGACCTCTGTAAGACCTCTGCTAAAGAACACCAAACTTGATCCTCAAAAAGTAGAATCTTATAGGCCCATATCTAGCATACCTATGCTAGCAAAAATCATCGAGAAAATAGTGCACAGGCAATTACAGGATCATATAGACACATCAGCCCCACTGGATCCAGCTCAACATGGTTTCAGAGAGTCACATGGAGTAGAAACACTACTCACAACACTCCTCAACAACATTACCTCAGGTGTGGATAACATACACCAGGGCTTCGCTCTTGTCTTCCTAGATATAGCAGCGGCTTTTGACTCGGTATGCCATGAAATTCTCATCTGCCGGCTAAGGGAAAAAGGCATCTGTGGAACAGCACTCGAATGGTGCAAATCTTACCTGTCCGACAGATGGCAGCATGTCAGAGTCGACGGGGATACATCTGAACCTTTCCAACAAAGTCAAGGTGTACCACAAGGATCCTCTTTATCTGCATTGATGTTTAATATATACATCCAACCCATCTGTGACATCATCAGATCCTTTAATGTCAGTTACATGATATATGCAGACGATGTGCTACTATATATGCCAATATCATTGGACTGCCTAGACCTTACCCCGCTGACTAACTGCTTCGACACCATATCAGAGTGGCTCCTATCACAAAACCTGAGAATACAACACAAAAAGACGGAAGTCCTGTTCGTCTCGAGGAACACCAACTTCACCCCTCCTAGTTGTATTAACGTAAAGGATGCCCAACTCCAAGTTAAACCGGCAATACGCTACCTGGGAGTAACGCTGGACCAACACCTTGATATGAAGAATCACATAGCCAACACAGTCAAGGCAATCTACTTTAAAATCAGATCCCTCAGACACCTACGCATACTACTTGAACCGGATGATTTCCGTACCATTTATCAAGCACTTATACTCCCCCATTTCGACTTCTCAAACTCCATACTACAAGGACTCCCCCGGGCCACCCTGAACCCCCTGCAATTAGCCATGAATAGTGCAGCGAGGGTACTCCTCGGGGCATCCAGGAGAGATCACGTAACACCCCTTCTAAAACAGCTACACTGGTTCCCCATTCAGGCAAGGATCAGTTTCAAGATCTTACTGCTAACATTCAAAGCGGCTAAGGGGCTCACCTCTTCCTCTCTCTCCAACCTTATACAACCACTTGCACCAAACAGGCCACGAAGAACAGCAGAATTAAACACACTAGTTATCCCAAATGACACCACAAGATGCACTAGATCAACAGCCAACAGAGCCTTCCAATTCTGCGCCCCATCTCTATGGAACACCTTACCAGCACAAATCAGAGCAATACCTAATCTAAGTCAGTTCAGAAAGGCTTTAAAGCATTTCCTCTTCCTTAAATATCTCAATGGCAGCTCCGAACATAACCCCCAGGTGAATAGCAGAAGTGGTCAAACAGATAGACCCCGCAACAGACCAACTTCACAATGTAAATAGCAAGTTGTTCCATATACTATTGTACCACTGTTGTATATAGTTAACCAGGATATCCTTTATCAGATAACCCTGCATTGTATTTAGTTTCCCCTATTTCGCCAAGTTATACTTCCTGTTAAATGTAACGACCAGACACGTGTAAACTGTCGGATGTTTTCTGTTCAATGTAAACCGCGCTGATGTCTAATAGTGCGGTATATAAGAATTGTTAATAAAATAATAATAAAAAATAAAACACAGAGGATCTCTAAAGGTAAAAAGGGGACTATGTAATTGTAAGACCAGACATATGTAATTTTGTCGGATGTTTCTGTTCCATGTAAACCGCGCTGATGTCAAATAGTGCAGTATATAAGAAATGTTAATAAATCATAAATAAAATAAATATGTAGTTGATATGGAAGGGCAGACTAGATAGACCATGTGGTCTTTTTCTGCTGTCCAGTTTCTATGTTTCTACCATTTTGCCCAGTACTGATGTCACCACTGGAAATTAGTGTTACGTTGACCATTCTCTAATCTTCAGGTACTACAGATGATTTTAATGTTACAGTTGTGGTCTACATTATTGGCACCCTTAATATCCAATATCTCATAAAAATATGTGGCCAGTGAAATGGCTTTGGACTATATATGCACACATATTTGAGACATAAAATAATCAAATAAAACAAGACAAATTAAAAAAGAAAATAGTAGGAAATAGTATAAAAGCTGGGACATTGCCAGTGCATGATTATTTTGATCTGAAGAACCACATTCCCATTGCAGTTAAATTAGACACACCTATGATCAATTGTCAGTACATACTTGACTTGAATCAACCAATGAATGATGACTCTAATGTTTAAAATGGCCACATTCACTCCTTGTTACATTTTCACAATGGTGAAGAAAAGAGAGCTGCCTGAGACCATCAGAAAAAAAACATTATCACCAAACATGAAACTTCAAAGGGGTACAAGGCTGTCTCCAAAGACCTTGGAATTCCTGTGTCTACAGTTCACAATGTTATTAAGAAGGTTTCTGCTCATGAAATTGTCAAGAACCTCCCAGGATGTGGTGGGAAGAGGAAAATTAATCCAAGAAGTCTTCAATGGTTAGTGCGAACTGTTGGGAAAACACCACGTACAACATCCGAAGAGCTTAAGGTTGACCTGAAGAAATCTGGAGTGGTGGTTTCAACCTGTGCCTTATGCTGCACACATAGAAGGACTTCATGGGCGAAGGCCAAGGAGGACACCACTGCTCAAAGACAAACATAAAAAGGCACGTTTGATCTTTTCCCAAACTCACCTTGAGCAACCACAATCCTTCTGGGAAAATGTTCTGTGGACAGATGAAACCAAACTTGAGCTCTTTGGCAATGCAGACCAGCAATCCATTTACAGGTTAATGAAAAGTAGCTGATAAGGAAAAAAAAACCCACACCCTTCCTACAGTTAAATATGGTGGAAGTTCCATAATGTTGTAGGACTGTTTTGCTGCCTTAGGAACTGGATGCCTGGAAGGTATTAAAGGAATCATGAAGTCAGAGGACTACCAAAGTATTTTGAAATGAAATGTGCTGTCTAGGTTCAGAAAGCTAGGTCTGGATTGAAGGTCATGGGTCTTCCAACAGGACAATGACCCAAAACATATATCCAAAAGTACAAAAGAATGGTCAAAAAGGAACAAATGGACTGTTTTAAAATGGACAGCAATGAGTCCTGATCTCATTCCAATTGAGAACCTTTGGAAAGGGCTGAAATTTGCCATTGACAAAAGGAATCCTGGAAACATTTATAAGCTGGAATAAAATGCAGTTGAAGAGTGGGAAAAACTACCAGCAGACAGATGCAAGAAACTTATAGATGGCTACCAGAAATGTCTGGAGGCTGTCATCACTGCCAAGGTTTGTGCAACCAAATTGAAGGGTGCCATTAATCCTGTACAGGTCATATTTAGTTTTTTTTTCCTCAGAAATTACTACATGTAAGTTGCACAGACATCTTGTTTTTGTTGTATATTTTGAACATAGCTATTAAAATATTATGATGACATAGAGTTGGACTATTTCCAATTGTTTCTCAAGAAATCGTATAAAACATAACTAAAATGCAAGGGCACAAATAATGTTGACCACAACTGTAGTTCACAGATTACTAATAGTAGGTCAGCAAGCTCATATTTCAGTTCTTTCAGCACCCTGGTCCAGGTGATTTGCTACTCTTTAGTTTATCAAATAGCTGTAACACATCTTCCCAGTTTATTGAGACTTGTTTCAATTCTTCTAATACATCACTTTTAAATACCATTTCAGGCATGGGTAACTTCCCTACGCCTTTTGCAGAAAAGACAAAAGCAAAGAATTCATTCAGTCTCTCTGCTATGGCTGTGTTGTCCCTCAATGCCCCTTTTTACCCCTCTATCATCTAAAAGTCAAAATGACTCTCTCATGGGTTTTTTCCTATAAATATACTTTAAAATGTTTTCATTATGCCTTTTTGCTTCCATGACAAGTTTATTTTCAAATTCTGTCTTTGCCTGCCTCATGAATACCTTGCATCTAACTTGCCAGTGCTTATGTTTCCTTTTTTTGTCATTTGGCTCCTCTTCCATTTCCTGAAAGATGCTTTTTTGGCTAAAACAGCCTCATTGACCTCACCTTTAAACCATGCTGCAGTCATTTGGCCTTCCTTCCACCTTTCTTATAGCATGGAATTTATTTGGTCTAAGTTTCCAGCATAGTATTTATAAACAATGCCAATGCTTGATATAATCCTTTAACGCTTGCAGATGCTCCATTTATTTTTTTCTTAACTATGTTCCTCATTTTATCATTGTCTCCGTTTTGAAAGTATCCTTGTCCACAGCTGCTGTGCTGTCAGTCTTGATTAGATTGTAAGCTCTGATAAGCAGGGACCATCTTTTACATGTTGTCTGTACAGCTCTGTGTATGCCTTGTAGTAGTAGTAGAGCAGTTGATTCATGAACCAACACTGCTCTATAAAGCAGTCATTTATTTCATCTAGAAACTTTATCTCCCTAGCATGTCTTGTTGTGACACTGACGCAGTCGATACCAAGTTAATTGAAATCACCCATTATTACTTTATTGTAACTTTTGTTAGCTTCCCGGATTTCTTTTAACATTTCATCACCCATCTATTCATTCTGGTCAGGTGGACAATAGTACACTCCCATTGTCACTGTCATCCTCTTTTTACATGGTATTTTTATCCATAGAGATTCTACAGAGTATTTTGTTTCCTGAAAAACATTTATCTATACAGTGCACCCCTCCACCAATTTGATCTCCCTATCATTGTGATTTAGTTTGTACCCATTTGTTGTCTTCCTTCCACCAGGTCTTTGAGATGCTAATTATATCTAACCTTTCTTTTAGTGCTATATATTCCATTTCTCCCCTCTTAGTTTTTAGACTTTTAGCATTTGTATACAGGCAATTTAGATGTTGTATTTTATTCATATTAACAATCTGCTTATCAGTTGACACAGGTAGTTTGGAATCTTTCAGCTCTGCTCTACTTAAAGGCATCTGTTTTACTTTTAACTTTATTGGAACCTCCCTATCATGATGCCCTAACTTTCGTCTTTTGCTAGTATCCTTCAAGGATACATCCTTCTGGACCATGTACTCTTGTGCTCCTGTTGGCTTTCCCCTATTATCTAGTTTAAAAGCTCTCTCCTTTTAAGGGTTAATACCAGCAGCTTGGTTCCATCTCAGTTAAGGCGGAGTCTATTCTTTCAGAAAAGCACCCCTTCCCCAGTATGTTGCCCAGTTCCTAACAAATCCAAAACCCTCTATCTTACACCATCATCTCATCCATGCATTGAAATTCCAGAGCTCTCCCTGCCTTTTGGGTCCTGTGTGCAGAATGGAAAGCATTTATGAGACTGCTACCCTGGAAGTTCTGGATTTCAACTTCCTACATAAAAGCCTAAATTTGTCCTCCAGAACCTCCCTCCCACATTTTCCTATGTCACTGTTGCCAACATGTACCAAGACAGCAGACTCCTCCCTAGGTGTCGAGGTGGCTCGTGAGAGCCTCTACCTTCGCACCAGTAGGCATGTTACCATGCGATCCTCATGTCTACCAGCCACCCATCTATCTACATGCTTAATGATCAAATCACCAACTTTAACGGTGGTCCTAATCCTTCCCTCATGGGCACATAGTCCTGGAGAAACCACCTTGGTGCAAGAGGTTTTTACATCACCTGGAGAAAGTCCTAGCTACAGGGTCACCAAGGTGATGATTTCCTTTCACATGATCTCTCTTCTCCATGGCAACAGAGAGGCTACTAGAATGGAGGTAGAACTTCAGTACTATGTCACTGTAGGTCTCATCTATATATCTCTCTATCTTCCATATGTCCTTCAAGTCTGCAATTCTATCCTCCAGAGAATGGACTAAGGGCAAAGAGGTCCTTGCACCTAGTGCACATGTAAGACCCCTTACCAACTGGGAGAAAATCATAATGTGGACACTCAATGCAAAAGACTGGATAGCCCCTATCTCACTGCTGGACTGATGTCTGCATCTTATTTTTAAGGACTTGTTTAGATATTTACGTTCCTTACTTAAAGTTGCTAGGGATACTTGTACAAATACAAATATATCTAATAGGTTTAAGGGACTTTGTTCATCTGAAGATTAATTAATGTCAGGGTCTTAATTAATATATTCCTGATGAGGATAACCAGATGAACCTGGAAGTGAATTTGACCACCTCTTTCCCTTTAATAGGTTTAAGAGCCTATAAATCTAAGATTATGCCTGGGGTGGGTGGGAGGGAAAGAATCACTTAGCAAAAACTGGTTTGCTAAAGTGCCCTGACCTATGCTTCTAATGTACTCTCTTAACAATTTTCTGGGTGATTCACACAGCCCTTAGTTTGAAGAGGAAGCCTTTCAAATTCCCCCTTTGATCTGTCACTTGGCTTTAACACCTATTTGAAACAATTTCATAGGTCTCTTGCCTCCTAACTGGAAGGCCACTTTGTAATGGTCTCTAGAAACAATTGCTTTCTTTCTACTCAAAGAATATTTACCC
This sequence comes from Ichthyophis bannanicus, assembly GCA_033557465.1. NCBI lineage: Eukaryota > Metazoa > Chordata > Amphibia > Gymnophiona > Ichthyophiidae > Ichthyophis > Ichthyophis bannanicus. The sequence goes on along the minus strand of CM066036.1, from coordinate 725,827,199 downwards.
TATTCTACATTATATGCTAAGTTATACCCTGAACTTTTTAAATTTTATATTTATTTTGCATTTTTACAATACATACAAGTATCCACTTGTCAAGAAAAAGAACACAGCCAAGAAATAACATAGAAGGTATAAAGATTAACAAAAAAATAATAATATACCAACTAAATCCCACAAGCCGGAAATATAGTGTAGGGGGTGCCTATACAACTGGAAAAGAAAATTACTAACCCCCACAAAGAAATGAAAGCTCAACCAGATCACAACAGCGTACTGTTTATACGAGCATCTATACCTCTGGGTACACTTGGGTGGAGAGGAAACTACTTGCCTAGGATTAATAAAGGCTATCAACTCTGAGGGCTGATAAAAATATAGTTGACAGAATTATGTTTAACTAGGCACTTGCAGGGATATTTTAGAAAAACTAAGGCATCCAAATGCAAAAATGCCAGTTTTCAATAACAGAATTTATCTTCAGCATTTCTGGGTGTCTCTAGCAAGATCTGTGAAAATTTGAACATTATATCCAAGGAAAGGGACCAATCTTTTCTTAAAGAACAACTTGGGATTCCAGTACCTGTCCACAGATAATGCACAGATAAGTAGGAGAGTTGCAGAAGATGCTGACTCTGACTGTGATTCTTCCAATAATGCTGAAACATTTAAAATGTCCATAGCTAAAGGCTCTCCTGATAATTGTTTCCTTCCCACAGGTATGTAATAAATATAAGACACAGGGGGGCCCGCTTCTTTAGGCACTTGTAATACCTTAGTTAAATATCTCTTGAGTGGATACAACAGAGGATTTTGGAAAAATTATAAACCTTAAATTGGACGCCCTGGACACATTTTTTGAGGGTCTCCAATTTAAATGTAGCAGCAGTAGCCCTTCATAATAGAAAAGTTAGAATCTCATATAGAGACAATCTTGATGGTATGATCCAAAACAATATTTTTAACTCCTCAATTGCAGTGTGCTGATACACAATCATGTTAGCTTGATCTTGAAATTTAGACTTCAACTGCTGGTGAATGGTGAATTAATGGTGAATGGTGAATTAAGCTGTAGACTACTGAACAAATCTGGTTCACTGGCATGCTAATTACCTGAACCAAACTGTCAATCTCCATTTTCAGCTATTTCTAAATATGTTAATGCAGCTAAAATATGTATACCTTTCATGGAATTATCATCAAAATACATACTGAGAGCTCAATTCATCTGGAATTAGAAAAATGTACAACCAAATCTATTCAGCAATTTGCATGAATAAAAATCATACTACATACTAAAAAAAAAAAGACCCAGAACTTTTTACATCTTGGACATAAATCCTCCCTTTCTTTTAATAGTTGGTAGTTTAGATCCATCCTTGCCCTGATCTGCATGATATATTAACTGCTTCATTAGATATACATGAACCTCATTATTCCTATCCCAATAAATGAAGATATTCTCCTGATATCACCAACATCAAGAATTGGGCAAAGAAAGCTCGCAGAGCAAGAAGTCAATAGAATGTGTTTCTTTTGGAAATAGCATGGAAATTACAACATAACATCTGACATCGCCCATAACAGAAAATTGGGACAAATGCACATTCTTGGTTTATCGGAAAAAGGCATGAGCTAAATCAAGATCCTTAATTCTTAAAAAGAAAAGAAAATGAGTGGAGGCCAGGTAATGTGAAACCTTTCAAGTCAGCAAAGATGTTATTGCCCTACTTCTCCATGGAAAATGTTCTTTCAAATGCCTTGCAGTTGCTCACCATGAAGAAGGCATTTGGAGTCATCTCAGATAATTTGCAGTTGCCAAAAAGACCAGGGGACACTGGAAATGTAGCATGGGCCAAAATTTTGACATTTCTATCCCTGTAATCTGAGTCTGGGAAATCAGTTTATTATTCATTTATTTATATTTCATTTACTATTTCTCATTTTCCTAGGATAATGATACAAGATGGATTAGATACATGATACGAAATACACTAGGCAGTAAGAAAATACTTTTAATACAAATGAAAGCCAGAATTGCCGCAAATTCCCTATGTTATCCAAGTTGTCGCACCTGTTCTATGTGAAACCAAACAGTATCTTGTTCTGGTCTGTTGTTTTAATGTAAACCGCGCTGATGCTAAATAGTGCAGTATATAAGAGCTTGTAATAAATAAATAAATGAAACAGAAAATGATGACATTGACATTTCCTGTTTGTCATCAATAGTGTGCACTCTCTCGCATGAGTACACACTGTTGAGCAATAGGGTGCCCTCTTGCGAAAAACTGCACACTATTGCTCAATAGTGCACATGAATGAGGGTGCACTATTCAAAAAATGAAATGAAGAAAAAAAAAGAAAATGACATGATTCAAAACAAATGGTTTTGACCTGCATATCCCTACTAGGCAGAAGAATAGGGAGCAATTCTATAATGGTCACTTAGTTCAATGAGAGTTATCATGCACATATTTGGCATCTAATCTGTAAAATAAAGTGTGCCGTGACCCTCAAGAATCAAGGGAACAGCTGTCTCACTGGGATACAACACACTACACAGAGGAAAAGCCTCTTACAAAACACTATGGGGCATGCTTATTAAAATAGAGCTGTTAACCCAGGGTATCTGCAACTAGATCCCAATGAATAACATGGGATGTAGTTGCAGATAGATGTATGCTTACTAAACCACTCTATGTAGGGAAAAAAGCTCAAATTCAAGACAATATGGCATTTCAAAGTATATGTTTTGTTTATATTAACAATATGGTTATCAGTTGATGGGCTAATGTGGAATCTTTAAACTCTATCTGCCCTGGAGTCACGTGATGCGTGAGTGAGTGCGGACGCTTCCCGCTCGCTCCGGGGCAGCCGCGAGGATAAATCTGCTCAAAAATCTGCATTTTGCCTTCTAACGCTCCCCCACTCTCGGAGGGTGTCTCGGACGCTGCCCCCTACTCACTGGTGCATTCTCAGCCTTGACCATGCCTCTGGCACCGCGGAAGGAGAGGGAGAAGGCCTCCAAAGCCGGGCCTGCGACCCCGGGGCTAACTCAGCCGGCCTCTCCGGGAGCGGAGAGCGTCGACTCTGCGCCAGCGGAGCTCGCCAAGGAAGTGGTGAAGCTTCTCGACCCGAAGTTCGACCTGCTCCTAAAAAAGCTGGATAACTTAGAGGATTCGTTAGCTGATCTGGGGAAACGAGTGGATGAAGTGGAGCACCGGGTCGCTAGCCTTGAGAGCGAGGAGGGACGGCGGGAGAGAGAGGCGGCACGACATGCGCAGCAACTACAAGATCTGCAGCTAAAGATTGACGATTTGGAAAACAGATCGCGCCGCAATAATCTCCGTATCCTGGGCATAGGTGAGGAGCAACCTGAGGGTGAGCTGCTTCCATTTTTGGAATCTTGGCTCCCGGAGGCCTTGGGCCTGGAGGACCTGCGAGGCATTCTTAAAATTGAGCGCGCTCATCGGCTGGGAGCCCGCAGAACAGAAGATGCCAGGCCACGTGTGGTGATACTGAGGGTCCTCAATTTCCAACACAAAGTTCTAATCCTGCAAGCCTACCGAAAACTGCCTGAGCTGCTGCTGAAAAACCGGAAAATCCTAATGTTTCAGGATTACTCTGCGCAGGTGGCCGCAAAAAGGAGGGAATTTGCTCCTGTTTGTGCGGAGCTGTTCCGCCGCAAAGTGCGCTTTACACTGGCTTTTCCGGCCCACCTGAGAGTTACCCTGCATGGGAAAGTACACCAATTTGAACAAGCCGGTAAGGCAAAACAATTTCTGGCGCAATTGCCTGCTGAACCAACGGCGGAGTGAGAGTCTTGTTTACTGCCCCGGTGGCGCGCTGAGCAAATCTGCATGGAAAAGCACGTTTCTGCACTTAGATGGGCCCTTGCTATGGCGGCCTGGAGATGGAGGGCACTGATCTTTGTCCTGGAGGAAGAGGAGGAAATGGACAAAACCCTGGACTTTCAGATTAGTACATTGTGCTTTATGCAATAATATCATTTGTTTTCTCTCTCATCTTTTCTCCTTTCTCCTCTTTATTATCCTGTTCCGATATCCGGGGTTATGTTTCCAAGGGCTGCGCTGATATGGCCCTGCATTAGCACTCCCGCTGGAGTGCGTGGGGAGAGGGGAAGTACCTCGGGGCTGCCCCGAGGCATTGCTAAGACTCGGGCCTCAGTCGAGGCACTGAGGGTATGGATGGTGATAGTTTTAGGGGGGGTAAAGATTGGGAAGAGGAGGGAGGTGGGTTGGGGGGAGGGGGGGGTGGGGAGGGGGGGGGGGGGGGGGTGGGGGTGGAGCTGGTGGAGGGGGAGGGGGGGTGGGGGATTCTAGACAACGGGAGACATATGGGTGCGTCGTCTCCCTCCCTCCCAATTCTGGCCAGAACTGGTTTTCTCCATGGGTGGTTTTACCCGGAGCATAGAGCTCAACCCTGTAATGGTGGGGTAGAGGCTGGGCTGCCCCGCACACAATCCCAGCTGTTTCATCCTAGGAAGGTCTGCATCGAGAGAATACATTACCCTCCCTGATTTACACTTTGTAACATGGAATGTCGGTGGCATTACCACGCCAGTGAAGCGCACCAAAATTCTGCAGGCCCTCAGGCGGCAAAAAGCCCAGGTGGCTCTGCTACAAGAGACACACTTGACGGCTCTAGAGCATGCCAAATTAAAGCGGGATTGGGTCGGGACGGTCCTGTCCGCGCCCTCGGACTCTCGGAAAAAAGGGGTGGCAATTCTCTTACACAAAGGTCTAGCTTGCGAGGTCCTCAAGGTAGATTCTGACCCCCAAGGTAGATTTCTGTTTGCCCATGTCAAACTCCAAGGAGAAGAAATGTTCCTTGGGACTGTATATGCCCCCAATAATTACAATCATGATTTCTTTAAGAATATTCTGCATAAAATTTTGGGGGCCCCAAAAATCCCGATGGTAATAGCTGGAGATTTTAATTGTCCCCACGATCCTTCCTTAGACCGTTCACACCCTTCCACAGGGAGGGGATGGAGTAAGCGGGGCATAGGGTACCTCTGTGAGCTGGGGGGGTTGGTGGATGTCTGGCGAGTGTTAAATCCTACCAGCAGAGAATACACGCATCTCTCACGAGCCCACCAAACCTGGTCGAGAATTGACTTCTTCTTGGTACCGCAGCAATGGTTTGGGAAGGTGTCCTGTGTAGAGATTGGGCCCATTATCGTCTCAGATCATGCCATGGTTGGTTTGACCTGGCGCGGGGAGCGGGAGAGTTCCGCCAACTGGTCGTTTCCTAGCCACCTGGTGCATAAGACGGAGTTTCGAGACTTTGTGACCCAGCGCTGGGCGGAATATGTTGAGTTCAATGAGGGGACGGTTGCCTCGCTGGCTACCTTTTGGGAGGCGGGGAAGGCAGTTCTCAGAGGGCATATAATAGCCTATGTTGGAGCGGAGCGGAAGAAAGCTAATGCCGAGATACTTCGGCTGTCAAGAGAACTCCGTGCGGCCCAGACGACGGCCTCTGGGCGGCGGAGTGGTTTGCCGGTCTACTTGGAGCTACAGAAGAGCCTGAATGACTTGCTGCAGGAACGGGCCATCCAATCCCAGCAATATTATCGCCATCAGTTTTTCCGATATGGAGACCGGTCTGGGAAATTGCTGGCCCATTTAGTGAAGGACTCAATGGGTTCCCGTCGGGTCCTGGGGATTAAGGACACTAAGGGGAAGCGACATACTAGGGCGGTGGAAGTAGCTCGTGTTTTCCGCGACTTCTACGAACAACTATATACTTCCGAGGAGGGAGATGCGTCCTCCATAGAAGAATTTCTGGGACGTGTGTCGCTCCCCTGTGTGGGGAAGGCGCAACTGGACGTGCTTAATCGGGAAATAACGGGTGTGGAGATTCAGAAAGCGATTCGTGCTGGCAAAACGCACAAGGCTCCTGGCCCTGACGGTTTTACATATGAGGCGTATAAATTGTTGGAAATCTCGGTGGTCCCGACCCTGGCGGCATTGTTTGCCGAGGTGGTGGACTTCGGTTCATTCCCTAGAGATATGCGCACAGCCCGCATTACTTTAATTCCGAAACAGGGCAAGGACCTGGAGGACCCTGCCTCTTACAGACCCATCTCGTTAATAAATGTCGATCAGAAGCTCTTTGCCTCGATTCTGGCGGCGCGGCTCCAGCTGTTTTTGCCGGAGTTGGTGGGCTCCCATCAAGCAGGCTTCGTTAAAGGCCGGGATGCCTCGGTGAACATTAGTAAGGTGCTGCTGGGTATGGAACAAACACAGATGGCGAGGAACCCGATGATACTTGTTAGCCTAGATTCCGAAAAGGCTTTTGATAGAGTGTCATGGCGTTATCTGTTTGCGGCCCTGGAGCGCTTCGGCTTTCAAGGAATGTTCTTGCGGGGACTGCAAGCTTTATATGCTGCTCCCCGAGCTGTGGTCGATGTTGGCGGAACATGCTCTCCCCCCTTTATGTTGCAGCGTGGTACGCGGCAGGGTTGTCCCCTTTCTCCTCTTCTTTACGTCTTACAATTGGAACCTCTCTTACTCTCGTTGATGGCATCTGAGCAGATTAAAGGGGCTACCTGGCAAGGTGGCTGCCTTAAGGTGAGTGCGTTCGCGGATGACCTTCTGCTGTGTTTGACGGACCCGATGGCATCCCTCCCGAAAGCTTTAGACCTGATTGAGCGCTTTGGTGGGTTCTCGGGGCTTCGTATTAATCGCGCGAAATCGATGGTTCTAGATGTCGAGAATCAGTCGCGGGGTAGATGGGGGGGTGCCTTCCCGCTGCAATGGGCGGAGGGACACATCCGTTATCTAGGCGTCCATATTCCGACATGTCTACGCTCCCTCTATGAGGTAAATATTCGCCCCCTGTTGCACTCTACGATTTCACGGCTACGGAGATGGAGGGATCTACCTTTGTCTCTGATGGGACGGGTTGCCCTGGTGAGGATGATAGAGTGGCCACGATGGCTTTATCTGCTAAGGAACCTTCCCCTCTGGTTGGGCAGATGGGACTTGCGGGAATTGCATGGACAGGTTGGGCGATATCTGTGGAGAGCCAAGAGAGCCCGTGTCGCGTTGGAGACCCTTATGCGACCAGCCGAGGAGGGTGGTCTGGGCTTGACTTCCCTGAGATTATTTAATTTGTGCTATATGACAAGAAGGATAAGTGATCTGGTTTTGGGAAATGCCGAACGACTGCCGATTGACCTGCTCGACCAATTCTCTGAGAAGTGGCATAGAGTGTACTTGCTTCATTGTGGGGCCGCGATGTTACCGCGGGCATGGCGGGAGTCCTACTATTTGCGTACCCTGCGAGTAGGATGGAAATTTCTCTGCCGTCAACGGGTTCGGCCCTGGCGAGTGACGAACTGTCTGCCCCTGCTAGGGAATGGAGACTTTCCGCCGGGAAGGCTTGGTGGGGGCGGACGGCTTTGGAGAAGGGCTGGGGTTGAGTATCTTGGACAATTGCGCCTGGAGGGTTCGGATCGGCTTGCCTCATTTCAGGAGCTGGCGAAGAAATATGATTTGCCCAAGGAGACTTTTTATTACTATCTGCAGGTGCGCCACTACGTGGATAGCATTCCTGGGAAAAGGGCCTTTCTGATCTCTGACAGCAGCCTCTGGTCGGTATTGGAACAATGTCAGGCTTCCCCTGCTGCTGGGCAGCTACGGCTGCTGTTGTCCCCCCCGAGCGGCCTGGGGCATTTCGTTCGATTGGTGGAGCGCTGGCAACAGGACGGTTTGGTGGAGTTGACGGTGGAACTGGTGGGACTGGCTTTTGGCAGAATCCGGGGGCTCTCTGAGGCTGTTCGGTACAGGGAGCTGCAGTTCAAACTTCTGTGGAGAGCATACGTATCTGAGGCTGGGGCGAGGAGGATGGGACTTTTGCTGTCTGATGTGTGTGCCCTCTGTAATAACGAGGTGGGAACTCTGTTCCATAGATTTTGGTCTTGCCCTAAGATTCAATTATTTTGGAGCGCGGTGCGAGGCAGGCTACTCCATTGGGTGAATGGGGGGGTGGCCCTACACCCTGTGTGGTGTTTGTTTCATGTCGGACCCTCAGGGGTGCAGGGAGCGGATGCCCAGAGGCAGCTGTGTGCAAAAAGCTTCTTGGTGGCCAAACATTGTATCCTCCGGCAGTGGCTTTCCGAGAATGGTCCGGGGATAAGAGAGTGGGAAGCTTTGATGGGGGATATCATGAGGATGGAGGGCCGAACGGCCCGGCTACTGGGAGGTCCTGTGTTGTCCCGATTCCTTCTCATCTGGGCTCCCTTGTTCAATCCCCCAGGGGCGGGTTCTGAGAGGGATTTGGCGCAGGAGTAGGTCAGACCTACGTGATTGGGCCCTGACTCCATGGGGGGGTGGTGTTCCCTGAACATGACTGGAGAGACCTGGGGGGTTTTCTGGTTCTGGCGGGGGGGTGGGGGGGTGGGTTAGGGGTAAAGAGGGTGGGGGGCGGGGAGGGGGTTGCTTCGGTGGATGATTGGGTAGTCGTGCTTGCTCTGGCTGGTGCCTGGGGGGGTAGACCCTTGGCTTTGGACCGCTCAATGCTAGCCTTGCCCTACAGACCTAAGGCAGCCCCTGTGAAGCTGAAGAATACTGCGTTAACTCCTTTGAATTTGAATCTATGCCTTTAAAGTTCTTGTATTTACTGATCTGTGATGCATTCATTGCTGTCTTATTTGTACAGTCTAGTTTCCCGGCTATAAGACTGCTCACTAGTTACCCCCAGCAATTCCCCCTGAAAGTTTGTATTTGAAACTGTGCATGCTTTGGTTGTTCTGGTTGTGTGATGTACCAGCTTATTTAACTTTAACGGTAACTGTAATTGTATGTTTATGTGAAAACAATAAAAACGAATTTACTAAACTCTATCTGCCCTTTACTTAAAGGCACCTGGGTTACTTTTACCCTTATCGGAACCTCTCAATTGGGATGACCTAACTTTTCTGTTTGCTAGTATCCTTCAAAGATACACCATTCCAATCCATATGCTCTTCAGCAACTGTCAGTTTTCCCCTATTACCCAGCTTAAATGCAGCTCTATTTGTCTGCATCTTTGTTTAGCTATGTAAAGTTGTTCAGTTATTTAAAATTGCTAGGGAAATAGGGAAACCTGAACCAATACAAATATACCTTATACTGTAAATTTAAGGGACTTTGTTTAATGTTCACTTCAAGATGAACTACAAGGACCTAGAATTAATCTATCCCTAAGGCCTAATAATTTGCAGATGAAGATAACCAGTTAAACCTGAAAGTAAAAAATGTCCCTCTTTTCTCCTTAACTGGCTTAAGGGTATGCTAAAACCCTCATTCACGAACACGGGTTGCGGGGCTGCATGTCCCGGTGGGATGTGCAGCCCCTCAATCCGCCTGGACCCTATTCCCCCACTGGCTCTCTCTATACTTCAGGACGGAGAGAACTGGCGGGAGGCAGGGGGGGAGCAGGCCTCCTGGCAGCACGTACAGGGCCGATTTAAGTCATGGCATGGCCCTGTATGTGCAGCCAGGACGTGCTGCTTATATCACCTCAGAGGTCATATAAGCAGCACACTTTGCCGGATCGGGGCAGAGGAGCCACCCCCAGGGCCGGGGCTAGGTGCGGAGGGGGTCACTGCTGCCCAATCCAGGCCGCGGGAGGCCAGCCAAGGGTCGGGCGGCAGGGATTTGGAAGGCTGGAGCCATGAATGCCAGGGGGACCTGTGGGGAGGACGTCCCCACAGACAGAGGGGGCATGCCGGGCTGTCCTCGGGCCTGATTCTGGCTCCCGGGGGAACATTTTGTTCCCACGGACCAGAATCGGGTTCTAATGGCCCTGTCTTCAGGGGGGATGTCCGGACGGCCTGGATGTCCCCCTCCCGGAATGGGGCTCTAAGTGTGCTGTGCTATGTCGCCAAACCACCCCCAATATTAATTTTAAAAAAAATTAGCAAAAACATTTTTTTATTGTTGGACCATCTAAACCAAATTAGCACCAATAACACTGGCCAACACAATTTTTGTCACAGACTCGCTCTGACCTGTTTCATATGTAATTTTTCCCATTGTTTACAAATATGGTATCAGAATTTTTCTATCACCCATACTTCAGAAGATATCATCTAGTAAAGTGTGTACATTACTGTAAATTAGCCGTTACAGTTTTGTTTCAGTAAACAAAGGTTGAATACAAAAAATTCCATCATAATTATTATTGTATGTTGTCAGCCACAACCAAAAATGCTGAGTCATGTAGTTATAATATAATTAATTAACCGGGCCCCTTGCCGTACTGGTCCGGCTGGTACAAGCCGAAAACGCTGAGTCATGTATTGGTATGCTTTCTGTCGCCGTCAGCAATTGTGGTTTGTATTATTTGAAAAAAACAGAATGTGAATGGATGTGAGTTTGCGTTAATCTATTTCATAAACAGCAGTTGATTAATAAATATTACGGTTATAGCTTGTAGTTGTTTAACAATGCCTCGAAAGTGTGTTAATCGTCTGGATTCATTTTGCTACATTTGCAGTGAGGTTACTTTTAAGAAGCAGAGAAGACGTTTTACTCCGCTTATTAAGATATGTTATAAGCTGTACTTTGGATGTCAAGTCGGTGACCAAGACAAAAATTGGGAGCCTCACATCTGCTGTATTACCTGTGTCAGACTCCTAACAGGTTGGGTAAAGGGTGTTCAACACATGAATTTTGCTGTTCCAATGATCTGGAGGGAACTAAGAGATCACTTGACAGATTGCTACTTTTGCCTTACAAACATTGCAGGCATTACTTCAAAATCAAAACACACTGTAAATTACCCAAATTTACCATCTGCTATGAGGCCTGAGCCTCACTGTCAAGAATTGCTGGTGCCAAAACCTCCAGAAAATCTTACAGTGAATGAGGATGAAGAAGAAGAACCAATGAATGCTGATGATGTTGACGATGATGGCGATGCTGTAATGCAGGATCCAAGCTTTGAGGCATCCAGTTCCTCTTCTGAACCACATTTACTGAACCAAGGCGATTTGAATGATCTCGTCAGAGATTTGAATCTTTCAAAGTGACAAGCAGAACTGTTAGGGTCACGATTGAAAGGCTGGAATCTTCTTCAGAAAGGAACCAAAGTGTGCACTTTTAGAAATAGGCATACTGAGTTGGTGGATTACTTTGCCTTTGAAGATGGAATTGCTTTTTGTTGTGGAGTTAAATCCCTGATGGAAACACTTTGTCTGGATTATAGAACAGATGATTGGCGACTATTTATTGATTCTTCTAAATATAGCCTAAAAGCTGTGCTTATCCACAACGGAAATATTTTACCATCAGTTCCAGTAGCTCATGCCACCAATATGAAAAAAACTTACAGCAGTATGCATCTCCTGCTAACAAATATCAAGTATGAAGAACACAAGTGGAATATTTGTGGCAATTTAAAAGTAATTTCCCTCTTGCTTGGATAACAGCTTGGTTGGACAAAGTATTGTTGCTTTCTGTGTGAGTGGGACAGTAGGGACAGGAAAAATCATTACATCTGGAAACAGTGGCCACAAAGAACATCACTAGTCCCAGGCCAGAAAAATGTTGCACATGACCCACTTGTGGAGCCGAATAAAGTATATCTACCTCTACTCCATATAAAGTTGGGTCTTATGAAGAACTTTGTAAAAGCCATGGATAAAAGTGCACTTGGATTTGCATATCTAAGAAAGACATTTCCACGAATCAGTGAGGCGAAGATCAAAGAAGGGATCTTTGTAGGACCTGATATTAGAAAACTGATTAAAGATGAAAACTTTGACAGTCAGTTGAATGAAACTGAAAGAGCTGCATGGAAGTCCTTTAAGACTGTATGCCGCGACTTCTTAGGAAATAACAAGGCAGACAACTACACAGAATCAGTGGATAGTCTACTGAAATCTTACCAGAAACTGGGATGTAGCATGTCTTTGAAAATGCACTTCTTGCATTCACACCTGGATTTTTTTTCCTGCAAATCTAGGAGCAGTCAGCGATGAACATGGGGAAAGGTTTCATCAGGACATTTTGGTAATGGAAAATAGGTACCAGGGCAAGTGGAGCTCCAGTATTATTTGCAGACTATTGTTGGACCCTTAAGAGGGATGTTCTTGAGGTGCAATACAGCAGAAAATCATATACAACTACCTTTTAGGAGACATTACGTTACAATATACATCTATATACATCTAATGTAAATATGAGCAACATAGTCTAAATTTAAACTACATGTCACTCAAAAACGTTACATGATGAAGAATTTCTAAGTACATATCCAAGTTCATAACCAAAAACAGTATTAGAATCCGCCATTTTAATTTCTGTGACAGAATTTTTTTAAAATTTTGTTTACCAGTGTAACCAGTTCAAAACTATACCCAATAGATCATTTTTATTTTTTTAAGCTTTAACCTCTATTACTCTTACAGTGCTTTAAAGATTCACCAACTGACACAATGTTGTGTTTTGAACTGAAAAAAGTAATTCACAGTTCTGCTTCAAGGTTTAAATCACTTATCTGAAAATCAGATGCTCCATGAATTGATTCACCAATAACAAATTTAGATTTTGAATTGCTTATTGGTGCTAGTTTGGATTAGATGTCCAACATAAGAAATTAGCAAAAAAAAATTAATTAATGTTGGGGGTATAGCAGAATTAGAAAAAGGTTCAGAGCCACCAAAATGGTAAAGGATACCCCTAAGAAGAAGGGCTTGAAAAGTTAGGGCTACTCAACTTGGAAAAGGATGGCTGAGGGGAGATATGATAGAGGTCTGTAAATTAATGAATGGAGTGGAACGGATAAACATAGACTGGTTGTTTATTCCATGAAAAAGTAGAAAGACTAGGGGACACGTAATGAAGGTACAATGTAACCCATTTAAGAATAATAAAAGAAAATATTTGTTTCACTCAAAACGTAATCAAACTCTGAAATTTGTTTTCGGAGAATTTAGTAAAAGCTGGTAGTATAGCTGGGTTTAAAAAGGTTTGGCCAAGCTCCTGGATGAAAGGGCCATAAATCATTATTAAAGAGGACCCAGGAGATCCACTGCTTACTCAGAGACAAAGCATTGTGGAAACTATGTTCCTTTTTGGGAACTTGCCGGGTACATGTGGATGCACCTAATGCCACTGCAATAACGACACTTAGGTACATGTTTACTAAGGACTGTTAAGGGCACAAAGGTGCCGTGTGTGAGCCTTATCGAGGTCCGGAAACAGCTACTACTGTGGGAAGCGCCAATAGTTCGGGCTTACCGGCCAGTAATATGTTAGTAGGCAGTAAGTTGTAAAGGGGTGGAGAAGGGGCATTAACTGGGCAAAGCATAGGCGGTGACAGTGTGTGTTCCCCTAATGGCCATTCCAGTACAGTGCGTTACAGACGCAGCCACCGGGAACCTTAACGCCAGCTAAAAGCTGGCATTAAGGGCTTATTTTGAAGCCAGAGAGCCATTTTTGGCATTCAATCACCACACAGGGAGCCCTTTCACATGCAAGCAGTATGCAGCAACCAGACTGGAGCCCTGAAATTAGTAGTGGTCTATTGGCACTTACAGCATGGTGCCCTTTCAATGTTATTTTGTGTTATGTTACGCTTTATTTGATATACCGCATATCTATGCAGTTTACAACAAAAAAAATTAACCAAAAACACATATCATAGAAAAGAATGCCATGGTAAATAGGAAAGATATAGTAAAAGAAACATAAACATACCAACTAGAAACAGACTCTGTAAAAACTGACAAACTGAGATATAAGACAGATTACGATATGGGCTAACAACCTCTCAAGCCAATAAAGGGCACTATGTTGTTGGTGCCAAAGTGGCTAAGGTGGTGCCATGCGAGTCATAGAGCAGGGTCGGTTAGTCCACTAGGTGGACAAGGCAGCCACTTAGGGTGTACATCCACGATGTCTGGTGCGACTCTGCTATGACAGTGGTGGTGCACATACATGCTGCCACTGTCGCAAAGGAGTGCCAGCATCATTGCAAACATGCAGCCATGTCAGCGGTATGCGGTGGTGGGAGTGGCAGTGGCAGTAGCTTCTGCCTAGTGCAGAAGATACCTTAGTCCCTGCCCTGTGTGTCAGGTGCAATGCTGCTGTGTCCACAGTCAGGGACATGGCAAGCATGCCACTGTCAGGGAAAGCGGAGCCCATGGTGATTCCTTCCTTCCATGGTAGTGAGGCTTAAGGCAGCAGTCCACATGTTCATGGCATACTACTTCTTTCCCCCTCTGACACTTCCTGAAGATTGGAGAATGGCCAATATAATGCCACTTTTTAAAAAGAGAGTGTTAGCAGGAGTGGCCTGCTATGACTAGCCGCATATATGCCACTGCTTTAAAGCCACCCACAGCACTGAAGTGGCATCTATGCCACACTTGCAGGGAGGGAGGAATCAGTCAGCATGCTGTCCACCATGATTGGTAGACCTAGGCACCTACCTGGATAGCCTAGTGGATGCGCCGACCCCGGGTACTGTGAGCCATGATCAGTTGAGTTAGGACTGACCATGCATTTCCTAATGAGACACAACAGTGTGCGACCCCTAACCTGCAGTGTGAGAGAATGCATGGGCAAGCATACATTCACCCAGAGTCTGGGAAGCAGTGCCTGCCAACCACTATTGCCTTCATGGCCTGATTGATTATGTAGCCACGAGACACCACATGAACAATCTCCAAGTGGTGTACAGTAATCAGCAGTGTCACAGCACTTCAACAGGGGAGGGTTGGATCAGGATGCCCCTACATGCATATATTATATTATATTATATTATATTATATTATATTATATTTTTCCTACTGTTCTTCTGTTTTTAGTTAAAGTTAATCTATTCTATGCAAAATTGTTCCATGTAACTGTCCCACTGTCTTTTGTTCTTGTTATCTCTGGTTCTATGTAAAATGTTTGGTTGTTTATGTTATATGTAAACCGCACTGATTGCAAAAATCACGGTATATAAAAGCAAATAAATAAATAAATTTAATGAGTGGATATGTGCAAGTGGGGGGAAAATATGCCAGTGAGGCCAGAAGATTAGGCAATCTCAAAGGAAAAATAACTACACTGCTTACTTAGTTGCAAAATGATGACCAGCGCCTGTGTGTCAACCTGTGAACTTTTCATGAGTAAGCACTCATTTAGATGCCACATTCATCAGAGCCACATGAGCGTCCAAACTACTCAATGTGGCCAATCAATCATAAAATTATTCTAGGATTGGCACACAAGCACATTCCATGAAATGGTTACGTTGAGCACTCTGCTAGGTCACCGAGGTCTTGCATATAGGTTTTCAGTCCTCACATATGGGTGACATCGGCACCGACAGAGCCCTCATGCGGAGCATTTCCCCAGCTTTCAAAGAAAGCCTTTGGGAATGCAGCGCGCATGCGCGGTCCCCTTCCCGCCCAAGAGTGCCAACTTGCTCAGTCTGATGACATAGCTAAAAGACAGCAAAAATCTAAATGAAGGATAGGACTGCAACTCCAGGGGAGGAGGGAGGGTCATGAGGACTGATTCCTGCTGCTCCTGGAGAACACCTGTTATAGGTGAGTAACTACGCTTTCTCCAGGACCAAGCAGGAAGTCAGTCATCACATATGGGACTCCCCAGCTCTAGGCTACCGCTAACCCAAAGCTGAAAAAATGGCTCCCTCTTGAGAGCCACAACATCCGTGACAAGAATTTTCTCTGAGAACGCACCCCGTGCGGTAACCCAACACAAGGGCCGGAGGGTAGGAGTTGCCTAAACCTCAAAGAGATTATGGAATACTGCCTGGCTGAAAACACTGTCCCACCGGGACTCTCTCTCCAGGCAGTAATGGGCTGCAAAAGTCTGGTTTGAAGACCAAGTTTCGGCCCAGCAGATGTCTGCCAACGGAACAGAGCGGAGATGAGCTACTGACGTGGCTTTCGCCTGACACGGTGGACCGTGACCCGACCCTGCAAGGGGAGGTCGGCTGCCCTGTATGCCCAGGCGATGCAATCTGCTACCCAAGTGGACAACGTACGCTTGGAGACAGGTAACCCCCATCCTATTAGACTCAAGCGAGACGAAGAGCTGAGTAGCCCTTCGATGCTCCCGCATACGGTCTGTGTAAAAAGACAACGCCTTCTTACAGTCCAGGGTATGCAAGACTGTTTCAGCCAGGCTGTCATGCGGCCTGGGAAAAAAGGTCAGAAGAACCACCTCCTGACTGAGTTGGAAAGAGGAGACCACTTTTGGGAGGAACTTGGGATGGGTCCGTAGGACCACCCTGTTCCTATAGAACCACGTGTACGGTCTATCAGAAACCAGAGCTTGTAGTTCACTCACATGTCTGGCCGAGGTAAGAGCCACCAGGAAGAGCACTTTCCAAGAGAGGAAGCGCAAATGGCAAGTAGCCATCGGCTCAAACGGTGGGCGAATAAGTTGCTGTAAGACCACGTTCAAATCCCACTCAGATGCCGGTGGACAAACCGGAGGCTTGAGTAGAAGCAGACCTCTGAGAAATCTGGACACCAAGGGGTGAACCGACAGAGACTGTCCTTCCACCGGTGAGTGGTGTGCTGACAAAGCACTGAGGTGGACCCGAACAGAGTTAGACTTAAGGCCTAGGTCTGAAAGGTGAAGTAGATACTGCAGTACTGCTGGCACAAGGGAAGAGAAAGAATCTTCATTGCGCTGAGCACACCATACCATAAACCTACGCCACTTGAGGGCATGAGCAAGCCACTTAACCCTCCATAGCCCATGTTCCCTGTAAAATAGTTATCTCCAAGTTATAATGCCCTGATCAATGTAATTTCAGTTTGTTCAATGTAAACCGCACTGATGCAGAATAGCATGGTATATAAGAGAATATAAATAAATAAATAAATGGGACTTTCTGGTGGACTGCCTCCTAGAGGCCAACACCACCTCCTCAACCTCCTTAAATAGAAGTAAGGGAGCTATCACTATCCTTTCAGCAGCCAGGCCATCAGATTGAGGGACCTGAGATTGGGGTGCAGAAGGGAACCCTGCTCTTGAGACAGGAGATCGTGTTGCAGCCCCAGAGGGAACGCAGCTTCCACCGTCAACTGCAGAAGAAGTGGAAACCACGGCTGCCTTGGCCTTCTGGGGGCTACCAGAATCACTGAGGCCTTGTCCCGGAGGATCTTGAACAGAGGTCAGGCCACCAGGGGTGTGGGAGGAAACACATACAGGAGGCCCGTAGACCAAGAGATCAGAAAAGCATCTGCTGCCATCTTCAGGGGATGCGGCTGTCTGGAGCAAAACTTGGGCAGCTGACGGTTTAGTGGACTTGCAAAGAGATCAATGGATGGAAGTCCCCAGCGGAGGAAGATCTGCTGGACCACCAATAGATTCAACTGCCATTCGTGGGGCTGGAGAATCCTGCTTAGCTTGTCTGCTAGGAAGTTTTCCTGACCAGGTAGATAAACTGCTTTGAGAAACATGCCTTATCTGACCGCAAAGGAGCAAAGGGCCAGTGCCTCCTGACATAGGAGCCTGGACCCTGTGCCCCCTTGTTTGTTCACGTAGAACATTGCCACCTGATTGTCCGTCTGAACTAGGACGGACTGTTGAGAGAGAGCATGACAGAAGGTTTGCAGAGCTAAGCGGATTGCTCGCAGCTCTAAAAGGTTGATATGCTGTGTGGCCTCCCGAGGGGACCACAGGCCTTGAGTGTACGTGCCCTGGCAATGTGCACCCCAGCCCTTTAAGGAAGCATCTGTTGTCAGCACCCTTGTGTGTGCTGGAGCCTGAAAAGGTACACCCCTGAGAAGGTTTGGCAGATGTAACCACCACTGTAAGGGGTTCAGAAGTCGTCTGGACACCTTTACTCTGTCTTGGAGGTTGCCGGTGGCTTGTGTCCACTGATCTATGAGGCACCATTGAGCAGCCCGCATGTGCAGACGGGCATTCGGGGTCACATGTACCGTGGATGCCATGTGGCACAGGAGCCGCAGGTAGTGCCTGGCGGAAACACGAGAATTGCTTTGGAACTGGTTGGCCAAGTCCAACAGTCTGTGGGCCCTGTCCTCGGGCAAGTAAGCTCTTGCCTGAAGGGTGTCTAGTCTCGCCCCTATAAACTCTAGGTTCTGAGAGGGGAGCAAAGTGGACTTTGCGTAGTTTATGACAAAGCCCAGATGCTGAAGAGAGACAGTGCGAAGAGTGGCCTGTCGGGCCTCCTGGAGTGACTGGCCCCTGATTAGCCAGTCATCCAGGTACGGGAAGACAAAAATCCCCTGATTCCTGAGAAAAGCCGCCACCACCGCCAGGCATTTTGTAAAAACTCTGGGGGCAGAGGTTAGGCCAAAGGGAAGTACCCTGTACTGAAAATGGTTTCCTCCCACCACAAATCTGAGATATTGTCTGTGGTCTGGATGAATGAGGATGTGAGTATAAGCATCCTTTAGGTCTAAGGAGCATAGCCAGTCTCCCTGCTGGAGGTAGGGCAGCAGTATCCCAAGGGTAAGCATCTTGAACTTTTCCCTCTCCAGAAACTTGTTCAGGTTTCGCAAGTCTAGGATAGGTCTGAGGCCTCCTGTTCTCTTTGGTACTAGGAAGTACCTGGAGTAGAAGCCTTGCCCTTCCAGGTGGTGTGGCACCGGTTCCACCACCTGTTCCTTTAAAAGACTTGCCAACTCCTAAAGGAGGAGGTCCCTGTGTAGAGGGAGTCTTGGAGGCTCCCCTGGATAGTAGGAGGGGGGTAGCTGGTGGAAATGGAGCATATAGCTCTTCTGGACTATGCTCAGTATCCAGGTATCCCCTGTGATGGCTGGCCACTTGTAGGCGTACAGGGTCAGCTGACCTCCTGTGCTGAGTGGAGCCACCGGCGGAGGAGAGGCTATGCTGTGGGAGTCAAAACCCCCCTCCCTGCTGTGCAGGAGCCTGATCTGGCGGCTTGGGGGTTTTCTGCCTACGGGGCCCATGCCCCTGCTCCTTGGCCTGCTGGCCCTGTTGGGAAGCTGGAGAGGCCTGATACTGAGGGTAGGTTTTGTAGGCAGCACCCTTCCTCGGGAAAAAGGGTTTCTTTCCCGAACCCTTCTTTTTGTGAGAAGGGGCAGAAGTCTTTCTGGACAGTCTTGTCCTGATTAGAGTCTCGGTCTCGATTTCTGCAGCCTTCTCAGTCATGGGCTTGCCAAACAGGTTGTCACCTCGGCACGGGACATCGACCAACTTGTCCTGTACCCATGAATCCAGGTCCGACGACTGTAGCCAGGCCTGACAGCGTGCACCGATGCCGGCCGCGGCTACCCGGGCTGAAGTCTCGAAGCCGTCATAGGTGCTTGAGATATAAACTTCGAGCACTCTCGGATCCCTGAAGACAAGACTTTGAATCTCTGCAAGGGTTCCTCGGAGAGGCCAGTCGAGAACCTGGAAATCTCCTTTGCCAGGTCCCGTAAGTACATGCCCGTGTACAGCTGGTAAGTCTGGACATGGCAAGACAGCATAGAGCCCTGGAAGCAATTTCTACCGAGGGCATCCAGGTTCCGGGCCTCCTGGCCAGGAGGCACTGAGGAGTGCATCTTTTGACTTTTCAGCCTGTGCATGGCCGATTCCACAACCATGGAGTTGTGCGGTAGCTGCGCCTTTTGGAACCCAGGGCTCTTACAGACTCGATAAATGGAATTGACCCAATTGCTAAGAACTGGCGCCGAGGCCGGTGCTTCCTAAATATGGAAGAGCAGCCGTTCCAGCATCGGAGGAACCAGAACAGTAAAGGCTTCCTTCAGAGGAAAATCATACTAGAGGGCATCGAGCTCTTCGGCTCGAGGCTCCTCCTCGGCATCCGCTGGGAATGCCAAAGCCTTGGCCATGTCCCTGACGAAATCCGAGAACTGGGTATCCTCCGGGGGGGGGACCTTATTCAAGGCTCGGACTCCGGTGAGTCCGACAGGACGCACAGGGTCCAGAAGGTGTCAGGAGACTCCTCGTTCTCCGTCTCCCATGCCGACTCCTCCGAGGAGTTGAGCGGCTTCGGCCATATGGGCCTCAATGCCACCCACCCCGAAACCAAGGGCACAAGCGTCAACAACCTCGGCCCCGCACGGGAGGTTGAAGGAGACCTTGGCCGAGGATCAACTCGAGACTTAATGGACTCGAGGATCGGCTCGGCCTCCGGGGTCGACTTAGACATCGAGGTCCCAGTGGTCGGGGCAGATGCACCGGTCAGACCGGCAATCAGTACCTGCTGCTGCTCCATGAAGGCAGCCAGGCTGCTCTCCAGGGCCGTCAACCTGAGACAGAGCTCAGGAGACTCCGCAGCCCCTGACTCGGGCCCCAACAGCGTCGGGCCCGACGTCGGTTCTCCCAGAGGAGAATCAATGAGGACAACAGAAGATACCTGACTCACGGACTCCGGCTCCAGGCGAGGTAGTTTGGTCAGCCGCTCCGACTCCGAGAGCCCAGGACGGCGGTCAGGGCTTTGCGACCTGGCCCTCGAGGATCCAGGTGCCTCCACTGACGCCACCCTCACGGGCTTCTTCTTCCTTTTGTGCTCCCGGGCAGGAGACCCCCTCTCAGAGGACCCACAATGGCGCTCGGGGTCAGACTCCCGAGATGTCAAAGCCTCTGACGAAGTCCAGGCCTGGCTGGACGCGGACTCTGAAAAAATTCTCACACGTTGATGCTGATGGCTCCGAAGCGCCTTCGACGACATCTTGCCGCATCGGCCACAGACCAGCGGGTCATGGTCAGGCCCGAGGCATCGGAGGCAGCAGTCGTGTGTGGCAGTAAGAGACATACATTTCTTACACCAATCACATTTTTTTGAACCGGCTGGCAGCCATCGGGGGAAAAAGGGCCCCTGCAAGGTCAAAAGACAGAGCTGCCAGTGAAAATAACAGAAAAAGCACGAACGCTAGTCACAAAGGACAAAAACCGAAAAAGAAGTTCCGAACTCGATACTGGTGTACTGAGCCGAGGCGGGATGGGGAACCGGTGTCGAACCGGATAAAGAGACGCAAGAAATCGCAGAAAAAATAAACTTTTCCAAGTTGACACGAACTACGTCCGTTGGGCTCTGCGGAAAAAGAAAGACTGAGCAAGATGGCACCCTTGGGCGGGAAGGGGACCGTGCATGTGCGCTGCATTCCCAAAGGCTTTCTTTGAAAGCTGGGGAAATGCTCCACACAAGGGCTGCGTCAGCGCCGACATCACCCATATGTGAGGACTGACTTCCTGTTTGGTCCTGGAGAAGAGGAGAAACATAGGCATGATGAGGCTGGCGGAAGATTAGCCATGCAGCAGATTGTTGAACAGATTGAAAGGGAGAGAGAGATGATTCAGAGGGAGACCAGCAAGGAGTAAGTTACAATTGTCTAGATGGGAGGTGACTAATGAGTTGATCAGTGTCTTAGTAGTGTGTTCAGAAAAGAATGGGTGAATTTTGTTGATGTTGTAGAGCAGGGGTGTCAAACTCCAGTCCTGGAGGGCCGCAGACCAGTCAGGTTTTCAGGGTATCCCTAATGAATATGCATGAGATATATTTGCATGCACTGCCCCATTGTATGCGAATATATCTAATGAATATTCATTAGGGACATCCTGAAAACCTGACTGGTTTGCAGCCCTCCAGGACTGGAGTTTGACATCCCTGTTGTAGAGAAAGTATCAGCAGGTTTTAGCTATCAGTTGGATGTGTGTGGAGAAGGAGAGAGAAGAGTCAAAGAAGACCCCAAGGTTGTCAGCTGAGGAAATAGGGAGGAGTTATCCACAGAGACTGAGAAAGGGAAGAAGAGGGTTTAGGGAGCATTGCTTTGGCTTCCCCTCTTGTTTTTTTAGAGGCCTTGTGCTGAAGTCCTTTTTGGCCCACTTAGAAAGAGCCTCTACTATGGAGCCTCCATGTCCCGCTAGCGCCATCACCCACAGACTGGGCTGGAAGGCAACAGTGGGTGGGGTACCCAGCTGTGCATTTTACTACGTATGTTGGTCATCCCGATCCATCTCTTCCGTTGGGGGAGGAAGGACAATCCTCTTTGCTGGAAGCTTTGTGGGGGACATAGCGACTTTGAACACATGTGGTGGGCCTGCCCTGTATTGCAGGTATTTTGGTTCCAGGTTCATGGACATATTACTCAAACTCTTGGCATACACTTCCCTTTCTCGACTGAATTGTGTTTGTTGGGGTACTTATCCCTAGATCTTGTTCCTGAGGAATCACGCTGTCTCTCAAATTGCCTGCTCTTGGCGGACCAGAGCATCGTCACTGGAAGAGGATTTGGCCACCCTCAAGGGAGGAATGGATGTTCAAAGTTTGGGACCTTTACAGCATTGAGAAACTTACGGCTGACCTTCATGGTAAGCCTGAGGCAACCCGTAGCCTATGTTCTCATTTTCTGCCTTTAGAGACTTGATTTTCTCTGAAGGGGCCTGTTACCTTGCCTGTGCTTAATTTTACCTTTACCTATACCTTTCATTTTCCATCTAATTTTATCTCTAATTATAACCCTTGCTCTACATTCTCTATCTGGGATGGTTCTCATCATACGCCTTGCCCTGATATTTGGGGGCTCTATAGTCCGTGGTGGGTCTTGCTTGCTTGTTTTGCCTTTGATCTATCATCAATGCACTGCTTTCCACCTGCAGGTTGTGTCTAGGTGTGCTTGGGAGATGGGGAATGGGGTTGGGATAAGGGGGCGGGGTGGGCAGAGGATGGTGGGTGGGAGATGGGAGGTGAGAGGGGGATGAGGACAGGGGTTTCTGTGGTTATTAGAAAGAAGGGTATTTTTCACTAACTCGATCAGATTTCTTTTTTTGCTATAGTTCTGTGGGGTTTTTTTCTTGTTTATCTTACTCTACAGATGTATTGGAGGCTCTTCATTTACATATACATCCTGATATTGTTATGATTTTTAGCGATGTCTGAGAGTTGTAACCCTTCTTGCATTTTGCGCAATAAAAATTATATACAAAAACACACAAACCAACCTAATGCACTTTAGTAAAAGGACTCCTATTTTTTCTGCTGAAAATTAATCAAAGTATAGGAGCTTAAATTGTGCTCCTAAATTTAGGCCTGCCATTCATTTACCTAGATTTCTGGGTCTAATTTAGGGGCCCGGTTCTGAAAATCAGTGCTAAGCTTCTAAATTTTTTCCCCATCCTAAATCTGCCCCTGCTACCACCTATCTTTTGAGCTCTTAAATTTAGGAGCGTAAATTTAATGATTCAGCCTTAGTAAATTTTCAAAGAGGCAGACTTATCTATCAAAGCTAGGAGCATAAATTTATTTATTTTTATTTATTTAACGTTTCTTCTATACCGCGCTATTATAATCAGTGCGGTGTACATCGAACAAAAACATACTACAATGCATACAGGCAACATTGAATTTACAGTGAAACAGGATATTAAACATGGAGAAAACCGGGGAAACTATTTACAAGCTAACTTTATACTATGTACACTTCTATGACTCAACTAGTTGCTACATGTGCATTTGTGGGTGGATAGTAAACGAGTGATGGTTAGCGATGGGACTTATGTGTAGGCTAACCATTTTCTGTTTGTGTTAGGGTGTTAGGGCGGCTGGGGCATGCGGGTGGGTTACCAATTGAGTGTTTACCTCGGATAGTCTCCGGGTAGAATTTTGTGAACAGGTGGTGTTTCAAGGCTTTTCTGAATGGGGCTAGACTTTTGATGCCTCGTATTTCATGGAGAAGGGCATTCCAGTTTAAAGGAGCAAATATGGAGAAGGCCCTGTTGGAGGTTGTCTTTGAGCATTTTGTCATCATCTTGGGGACTACTAAGGTGTTCATTGTTGTAGGTCTCCTGTTTCTATTTTCCGGGGTGCTGTGGATTAGCTTGCTGATTGGCGTAGAGGGGTGGTTATTTAGGGCTTTGAATGTAAGGACTATTGACTTGTATTGGAGTCTGGCATGTAATGGTAGCCAATGCAGTTCTTTCATGATTGGTGTTATGTGGTCAGATCTTGACGATCCAGAAAGTACTCTTGCAGCTGCATTCATAGCTAGGCAGAGCGGATTTAAGTTTGATTGTGAGAGTCCGTGGAGGATGATGTTAGCGAAGTCCAGATGTGGGAGGACTAATGCCTGGAAGGTTTCCGGTAGTCGGTAAAATCCAGTAGGGGGTGAAGGTGACGCAGCGTTCTGATCTTATGATATATTGCTTTTGTGACGTTTTTTTACATGTGTTGTCATATCAAGGTGTTGATCGAGCGTGGTGCCCAAATAACGGATAGTGGGTTTGGATTTCAGCTCTGCATTGTTGGCCTGTAGAGATGGGGGAGGTATGAACTTCCGGTTCCTTGTGACAAATAGAACATCAGTTTTGTCATGGTTGATCTGTAAATTTTGTGTCAACAGCCAGTCAGCTACAGCTTCGAAGCATCTTATTATTGGGGAGAGCACTGGTTGGTCAATAGTGAACGGCATGTAAAGGAGGATGTCATCTGCATAAGCAAGGCATTGTATGTTGAAGGATCGGATCAAGTCACATATCGGCTGCATGTAGACATTAAACATCAGTGCCGATAAGTCCGAACCTTGAGGCACCCCCTGTGTCTGCAGAAATGGTTCTGCGGATGTGTGGCCTACCTTGACTTGCTGCCACCTATTGGATAGATAGGATTTGCACCATTCTAGTGCGGTGCTTTGAATCCCCTTTTCTTGTAGGCGTTGTAAGAATATATCATGGTTCACAGAATCAAAGGCAGCAGAGATGTCCAGAAAGATGAGGACGAATCCTTGTTGGGTGCTGTTTATTCCTGTGACCAAGTCGTTGAAGACGGTTGTGAGGATGATGTCGACTCCGTGTGCCTCTCTGAAGCCGTGTTGGGAAGGATCTAGCGGTGCTTCAGTATCGATATGATGCTGGATTTGTTGTTGAGCAGCTTTTTCGATGATCTTGGCAAGCAGGGGGATGCCCGAGATTGGTCTAAACGATTCCACTTTGGATGGGTCTAGTCTGCTGTTTTTCAGTAGCGGCCTGATTGAGGTGTGTTTTAGGCTCTGCGGGAATGAACCAGTTAAAAAGGACTGGTTCAGAATTTTGCTCAGGATTTGGCTTAGGTCGTGTCGAAGTTCCCTGATCCATCTTGCTGGGCAGGGGTCGTTGGGTGCAGTGCTGGGGTTGATAGAGGCTATGATGTCCTCAACCTCTTTATTAGATACCATTTATTTATTTATTTATTTAATACACACTTATATACCGCTGCTTCCAGCGATCAGCAGCGGTTCGATTCTTCTTCTGGGGATGTCAATCAGGACAGGGAGGGGACAAGAGACCACAAAATGCAAACATTCAACATCAGACAGGGCCTTTGCATACTATGCACCCAGATGTTGGAACAACCTTCCCCACAACATAAGAGCTATTACGGACCTCAAGAATTTCAGAAAAGCTATAAAACACCATCTCTTCATTCTGCATTTCCAAAGCTCATCACCATCCCTCTAACATGCACAGTAAAAATTTATATACCTTATTTACTCAAGATGTAACTAAGAAATCCTATCCCCTGTATATATGTTATTTACAAATATGTACAAAGTTTCCCAAAGTTAAATTCCCAGTTGACTAATCCTGTTATATGTAAACTTATCACAATTTGTTGATTGTAATGAGTATTTCTGTTTAATGTAAACCGCGCTGATGAAAAAGAGTGCGGTATAAAAGAACAATAAATAAATAAATAAATAAATAAATATAGATCTGAGGGTAGGTCACAGCACACAGGGTTAGTGTCATGGGGGACTTCGTTATACATATTTACATTTATACATAATTATTTACAATTGTACAATTACCCTTCTTTTTGAATTACACCTTTTCCATAATTTATATATTCGGAATTATCCTTGTATTATACATCTTCACATATTCCTACATAAAATGGTATCTAACGCACTTGAGAGTCATGGCTGATTATAATAGCATTTGAATAGGTGAGTTTTTAACTCTTTCCTGAAGATTGCAATGTCCGTGATTAAGCGCAGTTCAAAAGGGAGTTGATTCCATATTGTTGGTGCAGAGAATGCGAATGCTCTTCGAGATGTACTTGTTTTTACTGTTCTGATGGTGGTGGGGACCTGTAGGGTGCCCAAGTTGGTATTTCTTCTGTCTCTATTTGCAGGTTGTGTGCTGATAAGGGTGGTCAGGAATGAGGGGGCTAAGTTATTGATAAGTTTGAATGCGGTTACTAGCATCTTGTACTGTATCCTTGCTGCAATTGGAAGCCAATGTAGGTTTATTAGTATGGGGGTGATGTGTTCTGCAATGCTTGTTCCCATTATGATCCTGGCAGTTACGTTTTGAGCCAACTGAAGGATATTTATTGATTTCTTGGGCAGACCTTGAAGGATGGCATTACAGTAGTCCAGATGTGGCATAATGAGTGCTTGCGCCACTGATCGGAAGTCACATGGATCTATTATTTTTCTTAGCGGTTGTATCACTCTAAGTTTATTGAAGATGGCTTTGTTTGTTTTACGTAGGTGGGTCTCCATTTTTAGGTTGCAGTCGAGCGTGACACCTAGGTATTTGATCTCATCCTTCGCCTTGTACGTGTTATTGCACAGGGTGATTGTATCAGGGGGCTTGAAGTTCGGTTTGCTGGATATATACATGACCTCGGTTTTTTTGTGGTTTATCGTCATGTTATTTTTCTGTAGCCATTGCAACATTTCATCCAGGCAGTTTTCGAGCTGTGTATAATTGGGGTCCGTGGCGTTCAGTTGTGTGTATAACATGATATCATCTGCATAGATGTGGTAGCTGATGTCATGGCTTTCAAAGATTTTGCATAGGGGTTGCATGTAAATGTTGAACAGTAGAGCCGAGAGGGCTGATCCCTGCGGAATGCCCTGTGTTTGAGAGAACGGTTCAGCTTGTTCGCCATTGAATTGTACTTGAGGCCTTCTATTCGATATGTAGGAGGAGAACCATTTGAGGGGGGTTCCCCCAACTCCTATGGATTCCAGCTTGTTTAGGAGGATCCCATGATGTACAGTGTCGAAGGCGGCGGAGATGTCAATGAAAATGAGTATAAACATTTTCTTTCTGTCTTCAAGTCCTTTTAGGAGGTTGTTCATTAGCGCTATCAAAAGTGTTTCAACTCCATGATTTCTTCGGAACCCGTACTGCTGTTTGTCTAAGGTGAAATTGCACAATGGTGATGCTTGGAGTGCTTCAGGCGATACAAAGAGGTTGCTGACTCTTATGTTTGTGTTGGTCTTAATCATCTTTGATTGTAAATAGTTTGAGTAGTCCTGTGGATGAGGCATTGATGGTTGAGCTGACACCGGTTCCCCCGTTATAGACTTAACAATATTGAACAGAGCATGTGGTTTATTGATGGAACGTTTTAATATATCTGTGTGGTAAAGTTTCCTTCTCTGCATTATCTTCTCATGGTGCATAATTAAGTATGAGTTGTATGCAGCATGTGTCTCGGGGGAGTGGATTCAGCGCCACCGTCTCTCAAGTTTGCGTAGGTGGTGGAGTGATGTTCGTAGGTCATTGGAGAACCATGGTGCATGTTCCCGTTGTCTTATTTTCTTTTCAGTGTATGATGGACGGGAGGCAGCTCTAAGGTTCTCGTCCCATTTGGATATGAGATCGTCTAAGTTGAGGGTTGTGTTGGCCATAAGGGGTCGGAGATTCTCTAGGACTATACTCTGGTTGAGTGGTCAGAAGTGGGCTGTTGGGGTTCTGGTAGTGTTGGTTATCTTTCGACTCTTGTTGAATGTACTTATGGGTATGTGGAATCTGAGTAGACTGTGATCGGACCAGGGCACTGGTGTTATGGACAGTGCGAGGACTTGGGATGTAGTGGCGTTGGTCTGAGGTGCGAAGATGAGGTCAAGCTTACCTCCCTTGATGTGAGTGGGAGAGTCAACATATTGTTTGTAACCTAGTTCTTCTAGGGCATCTAGAAATGCTGCTGTCTGGCTGAATATTGAATACTGACCTCTCAATCTTGTTTATTTTCTTTAAGATAGAACTTATTGGTAATCTTGCTTTTTAACTGAACTGAATATCAACAGTATATTTTCTATCAACTTTGTTTATTTGTAGCTGGATATCTCCCCTATATTAAAGATTTTAAATTTTAACCTGTGAACACCTCACAAGAGCAGCTTACTTCCTTGAAGACTGTTCAAAAGGATCTGAGATATAAACTGAATTTTCTGTATAAAGTATTAAGATAGGAATTAGTATGACGGGCTTACATTGGATCAAATTAGCACATCTGGATCTGGCAGAGGTGATTAAAATGATAACATCAATTAATAGCAATGCAGTAGGTAACTCAGGCAAAGGAGCTCTCAAGTCTCCATTATTTAATACTCTTCAAGCTTAACACTGAGGATGAGGTAAATAGCATAAAAAGTGCTAATTATGCTGTAAGTAGACAAATGTCTGATATACTTTGCATCACCATTAGGAAGCTGGGGAAACTGTAGTCCCATTTTATAAAACAGTATTGTTTTCAGTTTTTTTAAATAATTTTAAGAAATAAGAAACCTTTCAGGCTGGTCTTAACATATCCTAGATTAGCATGGGTACTTTACTTCACTAAGAACCGAGATAGACAAATTTCTAGTGAGTTCATAATTTTAGTAAACAACTGCAAAATGTAAAGTAATGATGAATAAATCTTCTGTTATCATCTATGAAGAAGATATATTTAATTAAAATTATTTTGTTATCTGTGTATTATTTTTTTAATTTGAATGTCCCCAATGTATTTGGGACAATATATATCTCTGTTTAAATAAAAGGTGGAGATGATTCTTTCATCTAGGGAAATAAACCTCTAAGAATACAAAGTAAGCAAGCAAATAAATAAATAAATCCCTTTGAAACAGGAGGCTTCGTTATTCAAGAATAATATTATTCAGCATCTGGACTAGAAACAGCTGTCAATTGTTTCAAGATATTCCAAATTTGCCTGCAGGGGTTTCAGTGATGAAAAATGTAATCATATCATACATTTCAACTGCTTTTTATCAAATCTTCAGAGACAGGGCCTTTTTCTAAAGCATTATAATAGCATACAGCATGATGTCTCATGATATGGAAAGTCGTCAGACTTAACAAATAAAACTTTATAGCACAGTTCAAAGCTCTCATCCTTCAATAGCAAGGCCAAGATAAAAAGGACAAATTTCAGGGTCAATCATTTCAATTGAGAACATCTATGATGACTGCAGACCTACATTCAAATTATAGAATTTCCAGAAAATATCTTCAAATATTAGTTGTCACATGGGGATCCCAACAAACTATGGGACATGTCTATTATAGTACACTACTGGTTAATGTGGGGTTTACTGAACGCTAAGAGGTTACTTTAAAAGAGATAAATGCGAGATGGATGTCTGAGGACACCAATGTGGACTTCATAAATGCTGGGACATCCTGAAGGCAATGTTAGACCCAACCAAACAGGAATTTCCAGTGGTAGCTATGTCCAAGTATGGATGTTCCTGCAAGGGCGACTAAGGCAAAGCAAGCAGCTGCATGTCCAAAGTGTATTTTACATAGAGGTCAGGATGTACCAGGCACAGTAGCAACATCCCACTTTACAACTGCTATAAATTACAAATAGGTAAGGGACTTTGCTGACCATGCTGACCTCAGAATGCGATTGTTACTGAAGGAGCTTGTCTGTGCCTACCGAGCAGTATTTGTAATGTATCCCCTATGTTATGATGTGCATCCCCCACCCAGAAGTGCTCACCTTAACCCATTGTTTCCCATTTTCAACCTCTAACCCCAACCACACTTGTTCTGCTCCCAAGTCTTGCGATCCACCCCCTTCGCCCTACAGCTGTGCATCTTCCTGTGCCTTCCCATAGCCCGTGAGTTGCTGGCTGTACCTGTGTGTGCCCATACTAGTAACAGAGTAACATATAGTAACATAGTATATGATGGCAGATAAAGACCAGTATGATCTATCTAGTCTTCCCAGCAAGGAGGCAAGAGCAGGTGCACCTGCCGCTCCGTGCAGGTCACTCCTCCGCATGCTTTTGTTTAGGGTGTACCAACCGCTCCGTGTAGGTCACCCCTATTTGTTGAAATAGTTAGTCATGTTTATTTTGATTTTATTCCGTTGCTATAAAGGGATCCACAGTGTCTCAAGAGCAGAGATGTATCTCTCCATAAAAAGTTTTGATTTGTTCTAGCCATGGTATTTTCAATATCATCATATGGATGTGAAAGTTGGACAGTGAAAATGATAGACAGAAAGAAAATCAATGCCTTTGAATTATAGTGCTGGTAAAGTATACTATGTATACCATGGACTGCCTGAAGAACAGACCAGTCGGTACTAGAGGAGATCAAGCCAATGCTTTCTTTAGACTCTCAGATGACAAGACTTTGACTTTCATAGTTTGGATACATCTTGTGAAGAGAAAGAATGACATTATATTTGGCAAGGCTGAAGGTAAAGGCAGAAGAGGAAGGCCAGCAATGAGATGGATCGATACAATAACAGCAGCTATGAATGCCTCTCTAGCAACAATTAGCTGCCCGACTAAAGACCGAACACAGTTTAGGACAACTATCCAGAGAGTCGCCATGAGTTAGCTCTGACTTGATGGCACTTTATAACAACAACAAAAACACAAGGTGTAGTAGTGGAAGGTAGATGAAAGACAAAGTCAAATATGGCACTGGCCTCTGCCTCCTGCTTCATTGGTGCTTGAAAAATGCCTACTCATACTCCCAGTCATAATGGTAACTACCCACTTGCATCAACTTGGGTCAGCATATGTAGATGAGACCATTATTTAGGCTAAGATTACAACATTCATACATATTGTAGGGTCATTATTCTTATTGTATGATTAAGTATATTCATTTTATTTGTTTTTATTCCATATTTTCTACAATCTCTCATAGCACAGGGGGAGCAGATGGACAGAGGACCTAAGTCTATGTGTGTGCATGTGGGGGGTATTTATTTATTACCCAGATTATTCTCAGTTTAAATCAGGGAACAGGAGGACTGGGGCTACTTAGATTAAGATCTGCTACTATAATTGCTACTACTACATGTTATTTTATAGTGCTATTATGTATCGAGAAATGCACAGATAAAATGGATTTGCAGATGACCCCCTATGGAGGGGTTTAAGGAAATAAGAGAGGAGAGGTAATGGACAGTAGCAGAATGAATACACTTGTAGGTCAATAGGAGAAGTTTGAACTGGATGCAGAATGGATAGAGAGCCAATGAAGTGACTTGAGGAGAGGGGTTAAGTGAACATAACAATAGTGGTGAAAGGTTAGCCTTGTGGCTGAGTTCTGAATGGATTGAAGAGGAGAGTGATGATTCACAGGGAGACCTGCAAGGAGTAGGTTGCAGTAGTCTAAATGGGAGGTGACTCAAGAGTGGATAAAGGTCTTGGTAGTGTGCTCATAAAGGAAGGGACAAATTTTGCTGATGCTATAGAGAAAGAAACAATATACTGTTGTCCTTTGCCATAGCTTTGATCTGTCCGTTGCTTTGGCTAGCCTTCCCCCACTGTTATAGCTGATTGGTACTCCACAGAGTATGCTTCAGGGAAGGCAGAGGGAGGGCTGTCTGATATTACCTGGACAATTTTGCCTCTAAGAAGGACCATCATCTTGCTAGTTTTAGTGGTTTAATAGCTCCATTTCCTGATTTTTCTCCCTCCTTCATTCCTGAGGTATGGAGAGTGGGATAACATTATATGATTGTACATATTAGGAGGGCTTATGCGTTTAGGTTAAATTATAATTAGTTACTATGTTTAAGGCTGCAGCCATACTGTATATATTTAATATATTCAACATTCTGGAGGTTATTTTAAAAGCCTTATTTGCAATTTGCACTTGAAATTTCTGGCATTTACATGTGGAAATCACACCCAATTTTAAATGGTGATTTTGAAAAAAGCTCTGTTTACACATGGATGTCCATAATATGCAGAAATGGCAAGGCGGTGTGTTGGGAGAAGGCTTGGATGGATCAAAAATTTACACATATATTCCCTGTTTTTAAAGGAAATGTACATGTAGGACCTAAAATTTCCGTATCAGGGTTTACAATTGCTCTCTGGCATCAGGGCTGGTGCTACCTTTAGACAAACTAGGCAATTGCCTAGAATGTCAATGGTATGAGGGTGGCCCATTGCAGCAGCTGCTGCTTCTCTCTGGGACTAGCAGCAGCTCCGCAGCATTAACCTAAAGTTTTGGTGCTTGGTGCAGTTCCTCTTTCCACCTCCTCTGATACAGACTTTGTTTGCAGGGGGCGGAAGCAACTGGTCACATATGAATCACTTTACTATGGTTAGTGCAGTTAGCAGTCTTATGAAAAATTGGTCTTATTCTGAATAATGTATGTAGTCAATGATTTTTCAACAGAGCACAATGTTTTTCTTATTTATTCTCTTTTTGGGTACTGCGGCTATCGGGATGTGTCTAGAATCTAGCAATGAAAATTAGAGCAGCTATGAGCAGCAATTTCAATTTTCAGTTGTCCTTTCACTTCACTGTGAACTCTTGGGAATCAGATAAGAACAATATATAGCAATATATTTAATTCATATAAAGAAAAGAATACCTTCATCCATTTGATAAATTTGTTAAATCAGACTGCTTATGGTCCTTATTTTGTTGCTATAATTTATTTATTTAACGTTTTTTAAATACCTTTTTATCCTTCAGTCAAAGCGGTTTCCATTATAACGGGTAATAGTTTACATAATAAAATTATAGCATGAGAAACAGGTTAACATAAACTACATGGCAATTTATACAGGGTGGCCCAAAAAAAGTGAGAACATCTCGTAAATTAAAAGCTTGAATAGTTTACTTATTTACCTTTTTTAGCTATATAACGTCTTTATTTTGACAATTTCCGGTCACCATCTTTTATTTTTTAATTTGTCAATCGTTTACATCTGTCTTTTTGAATTTTTAAATAACTTATATGCTACGAGATGTTCTCACTTTTTTTTGGGCCACCCTGTATACATAATAACTTTTATACATGGTAACTTATTTGAGGGATGATGAAAAGGAAGTATAACTTGGGTATGAAGATATCATAGGGTGGATGGCGGAATAGACGATTGATGGGTGGATGCGATTATGGTGCGCTATGTGATGCTTCTAAAATGTTCAATGTACTGGAAGGTTTTCAGCTTTTTTTGAAGTCTTTGCTGTCCTTAGTACTCTGACATCCTCTGGAAGAGAGTTCCATAGCGCTGGCATAGCGAAGGAGAAACCTGCCTTGCAAGTGACTTGTTTAGCTTTTGTATGAGCGTTAGGTGTGATGATCAAATTGTTGTTATTGATTCTTTTTGGTTGGTTGTCTGGGTCTCTTATGACCAACATTTGTAGGATGTCCGCTGAGGTATGCTGTAGCATTTTAAATATCGTGAGTATTATTTTGAACTTGGTGCGTGATTGTATTGGGAGCCAGTGTAGGTGGTTCAGAAGGCGTGTTATGTGGTTATGTCTTCCTGATCCTGAGATGATTCGAGTTGCCATGTTTTGTGCCGTTTGCAGTGGGTGAGTGGCATGCTTTGGGAGGCCTTGGTAAATTGAATTGCAATAATCCAGGATTGGTGTTATGATAGCTTGACAGACAGTCTGGAAATCATTTTGATTAAACAGCGGTTTCAGTTTTTGGATGATCTCCATCTTATAGAAGGCATTCTTTGTGGTCTTGTTTATATGTGATTATAGGTTGAGATTTTGATCTAGTGTATCTATTTATTACAGTATAGAATATAGGGGAATGTTTATTAAAATGTGCTTAGTTAATACGCAGTACACCAAGGGAAGTGACGTAGAACCTTGCTAACTGTTGGGGGTGTGCCTGGTATGTCCCCTGCGGTTACCAGAGAGAGAGAGACAACTCACCATGGTACCCATCCAGTACATGTTTTGCGTGTGGCTTTTTCTGTGCTGCCTATGCTGTCAGAATGGTGCACTTAAGGTGACATTTTAAAAAGAATGTACCGGTATTGGGAACAACATGCAAATAAGAATGTGCTGCACCTGGAAGCTATTTCAGAATCAGGCCTGTGAATGTGCAGTCATCATCTGAAATCATCATGTGGACATAGAGGAATTTACATATAGAATGCTGAGATGGTAATGGTACATGCAGCACAAGGAAAATACAGTACTGGAGATGTTCAATGACCTATTGACTGACATGGGGATGTGTATGTGTGTGCAAGATATAAAGTACACATGGATGTACTGCCATGTAGAGACCCAGCATGAGGACAAAGGCAGACTAGAGGGAGATGGCTATGCAGCAGCTGCACTTGTGGAAAGACTATGAGAAGGTCCTGCATATGGACACAAGGCAGCCCACCAGCAGGTATGGAGGATCTGGCAGGGGATCTACTAGACCCTTTCCCAGTAAGTAGAAAAACTGCAAAGTACATGAGTGTGCCACTCACTCGAGCTCTAAGATGTGTGCAGAGGGATGGGGATAGTGATTGGGCAGGGAGCACAAATAGGTAGGGATCCACAAGCACATAGTTGACAAGTATAATAGGTGAAACAGTCACACAGTTCAGAAAATGGGAGTGCACGGCACTGTAGCTCAAGGGAAAATGTGAAAACTTACAGCAGTGCCTCTGGACATAGCAGAGGCATATGCTGGCCTCATAGGAATGAGGGAGGCAATAAGGGTCTAGCTAATGTCAGAAAATTTGAAAGTAGATTGGCCAGGCAAGGAACAGGGCACAGTCACATACCATGGGTTGGAATCCACAATGCAGGAGAGCGCATGTAGATGAGCACAGCGCAGAAAGAAAACCTATGAACCCACAGAAAGACCTGTAAAGGGTAGCACACAGAGGTTTGCAGCTCCAGAGGAGCTGGAGTAGAGAGGGATGTAGATATACCCCTCCTCAGAGGGCTATGTGAGAACCATGGGCCACTAACAGCATGCTAAGCAATATGGCCCCAGAGCTGACATAGACACTGGGTGACACATGGAGTGCAAGAGAGGGATGAAGGCAATGGCATAGTTACAGAATGGCTCCACTGAACATGTCTTGCATTTATCTTTCCCACAGGAAATTCCAGATAAGGTAGGAGAGAGAAACCCTGAAGACTCACTCCAGGGCCATCAGGTGCCAGTGGCTGTGATTTCTGCAGCAGCTCTGGAGGGAGCAGCAAGAGCACTAAGATATATGGCATCTCTGTGCCTATAGCTCTGCCATCAAAGGCCCTTTGTGATAGAGATCCCTGGTGAGAGCAGTATATAGCAGAGAAGATCAACGGTGTCTAAGAGTAGCAGAGGCACAGCAAGGACAATACATGCAGGATCTAGGTAAGGGGGCCTTAGAGCCAGGTGACCTCTGCACAAATCAGTGCAAAAGGGTATTCAAAAGTATACCTGACATTGCGGTGATGATGGCAAGATGGGAGGGGTATAGATTATAGAGAACTTGGAGAGTCCACTGCTATACATCCTGTGTCTAAGGTCACAGCCAGCAGCAGCACAGTCGACTCCTGTATGATGGCATAGCAGTCGCAGGAGGATGTGCAAGCAGGACAGGTTGTGCATGTGCAATGGATGACAGTCAGATAGAAAAGGGTGGCACAAATGTTAATGGAGAATAGGCTAGGAGACCAGTGGATCAAGGGGGTAACAGCAGGCAAATGATGCAAAGTAGGAAAATATCAGTTGATTTGAAATCTCTTACCCACTGCAGCAGCAGCAATAGCAGCAGAGGTGGCAGAAGCTGCACAAGAGGCCTAAGGAGTGTAGTTCAAAGAAGTAGAAGAGCAGGATTTGCAGGAGGGCAAAGATGATGAGACAGCAGAGGGAGATAGTGATAAGACAGAAGATCCAGCAGTCGTGGATGGTGGAGATGTCACTGGGGAGACCATATAAACCACAAGCTCCTTGAGCTTGAGCAGCCACCACCTCATTATAGAAACTTCCATGGAGATGGAAAAGGATGAATTAGAGGATGTGGTGGTAACAACTGTGGGAATGATTTAGCAGTTGATGGATGGACCTCTCCATCCTCTGCATTATGACACAACACCAAAGCTGGCATGAGTCCATTAACAATGGATTCCATGGCTGCACACCATTCATCTGAGATGGACCAGAACACAGGACCCTGCTGGCATGCATCTCTGCCCTTATTGCATAAGAGGGCTCCAATTAGAAGGGGATGTTGTGTTATCACTGATATAAATGCTGTGTTGTAAAATAAAGGGAACAGTGTTTTTGGGAACATAAATGTCTATTGGATTACATTTACACTATACATACAACATTACGGTGCCTTTGAGGGTGGCAGATGTACAATGAGGGCTGCTGAAGACACGACTGGTCATTATGTGGAAACAACAAGGGTCATATACACACCATTTTCTATCAGAATGTTTTCATTTCCAGCATGACACTAACAAATCAGCTATATAGTATCTTCCCTGCCCCTCCCCCCCCCCATGTCACCACAGCCAGACCTCAAACCTCTGACCTTTGGGTCAGAAGGCAGGTATCTTGCAGAGAGGCCATTACATCTCCATAAGTGCTGGCTCTAGTCAGATTGCTGACAGGCCCTAAGTGTGTCTGATCTGAAGCCCTATGGCAAATGTAAACCAGATGCGTTGCCTTGTGAACTTATAAACTCCTGCTATTGAGCTGTGCTCCAAAGATTTTGCTGTTGCCGTATTCCTGTCCCAGAAATAATGTCTATGTAATTATCAGAGACAAATACCAAACCTAATCCTGATCCTAGCTGCTCAATGCAAATTGGTCAACCAAAATCAGCATTAGGAGTGTCTACAATCTCTAATGGCCTGCATTGACATGGATGCCCAGAACATCTGGCTATAAAAGATTACAAACAAGAAATCTTTGGAGCAAAAATTTACTTTAATGTTTCTCTAAGGCCTCCACACCAAACGTACTTTGGGCCAGTCAGAAAACAGGAAGGCAGCAATAGTAGAGGTAGGAGCAGATGCCAGTCTTCCAACCCAAAGGTCACAGATTTGAGACCAGCCTTTGACAGGTGAAACAAATGCCTGTTGAGTGTGTTAGATACCTGAGATCTCTACTAATCAGTCAGCTATGTTTCCAGTTTCAGCAGCTGCCACACAACCTTTTTAAGTATCAATATTACCCTGACATGCATATTTTTATAGATCTAAAAGAAAACACCTCATGTATATACAGTGGCCTGCACCCGATACAGACAAACAAAGGAAACAAAAATGTCTGCACAACCCTAATAGCTACCACATGGAACAGGAACAGGTGTTGTGTAGGCTGCAATAAACATGACCAGCATAGTGACTGTCAACCAGGATCCTGGGGCACCAGAGGACACCTACGTGTACATATATAAACCACCCTGGACAGGCCATGTGACTCTTCCACCAAATGGCCTGACCACTTCCCAATGGCTTTATGTAGGGACTGCACAATATTTATTTATTTATTTATGTATTGCTTTTATATACCGTGCTCTTTAAAATCTGTGCGGTTTATAGGTAACATCTATGCATCTCAGGATGTCTGTTATGCACTTACAGTGAACAGGAGATACAACTTGGATTTCAAACTGGGGGAACTATTTACAGTATCTACAACTATGTACATTATAGCTATGAATTGTCTTGTGGTTTATCATTGTTTAGCTGGGTGAAAGGTGGCTAAGTTTGGGCTGTGAGTAGTGTAGGAGAAAAGAGGTGGTGTTTTAGCGCTGAATAGCGCTATATAGTTCAGATCAAGATAGGAACATAGATGTCATAGTGAGATGTGCTCTCAGTGGACATAATACATCACACAGTCAGAGATGCCAAGGGTGGCCCATCACAAAGAGTGAGATTTACCTCTTCAGAGTGAGATTGAAGGCCAATAAGTGAGATGGCTTGAGTGATACAACAGCATGCTATTTTGGCATATTTCAATACAACAACTCTAACAGTCCCACCTACAGTTAGTGGAGCATTGCTGCCACACACACCATTTCTGTGCACACAGGAGCTGCCAGCTGTGCATCCCTCTGTGGCAAACAGTCCATATGGGGATGCTATGGCAAGAGGGATGCATACAGTCAGATTTCTTGACTGCTTGTTGTTTCTTTATTGATTAATGATCCAAGCAGATTAAAGTTGCCTACTGTTTCTATTTGTTCTCCATCAATGATGAGCTTATTAATTTTGCCAGTTGCCAGGATCTTTGTCTACTTTATGTTAAGGTGCAGGCCCATTTTAGGACTATGTTCCTTGATCTTGAGAAGCAAATGTTTCAAATCATCTTCACTTTCAGCCAGTAATGTGGTATCATCAGCATAGTTAAGATTGTTGATGAGTCTTCCACCAATTTTCACACCTCGGTTGTCTTCATACAGTCCTGCTTCTCTAATGATTTGTTCTACATATAAATTCTCCACTCTTCACAGCAGCTCTCCCAAGCCAGGATCGAGCAGCTGGGGCTGCTTCAGACTGGGACCAGCAGCTTTTTCCCACCGCCGTTCAGCTGCCCAATCGGGGCAGAGGCAGTCACCTTAAAAGGAGCACCATCCGCGCTGAAAGTTCTCTTCTCCACTCTTCACAGCCCGCAGCAGCTCTCCAAAGCCAGGATCGAGCAGCTGGGGCTGCTTCAGACCGGGACCAGCAGCTTTTTCCCGCCGCCGTTTGGCTGCCCAATCGGGGCAGAGGCAGTCACCTTAAAAGGAGCGCCATCCGGCGCACCCACGCCTGGTGGGCCCGCGCCTGAGGGCCTCGCCAGAGGGCCCTTTGTCGTGGCCCTTAGGCATGGACCGAAAACAAAGGACACACGTGGACCAGCCTAACTGCTAAATATTCCACAGCTTCATGTTCAACTAAACAGAAACCTCAACACCGATCGGACACTTACTGTGAACTTCACTGGACCTGAACTTAAGCAGCTCTCAAAAGGTACTCACTACAATCCCCCCTGTCTTTCAAACAAATTGCAATTATTTATTTATTTATTTATTTATTTAGCAAGCATTTGTAGCCCGCTCCTTCCAGCGATCAGAAGCGGGTAGGATTACTATTGTGAAACTGCCGAATCAAGGCAGGTACAAATTTTGTTTACATACAGATTGTCAGAAAAGCACATCATACAGAGTTAACACTTCTTAGCTATGGGGGAGTTCATTTACATATATACATAAATACATATATACAGGATAATCTTCTTGGACTATAATTATACTGGACCTAATTATACCTGCTGTTACTAATTCTTATGCTATTATACAAACCTATTGAGCTAGATGCATAACCTTCTCACCTTCTCACTCCCTTGCTTCTACCTCAGCAATTGCTCAATATCCTAATAGCCATACAAAAGTCCCTCCTAGTTCCTACCTCTACCTACACTAGTCCCTTCTTCTCCACTTACCCCTCCCCCTAAGATCCTTCCTCTCACTATTCACCTAAATTACCTAAAATGGAACTAACCATATTTCATTCACATACTCTGTGGGCCAGTCTCCTCACACTACATATTACTTCACTTCTCCTCTCACATGCTCTAATAGTAAACCATAATATACCAATCCCTATAATCCACTCTCTCAGACCCTCTAACATACAACCCTTCTCTCCACTCCACAATCATACCAACTTCTACAATCGGATCTACAAGCTCAAACTGCTCCACACAAACCCCAACCTCATCCCCAACACCCCCTCTGACAACCTCTACCCTCCCCTCAAATGTGCCCTAATCAATGTTCGCTCGGCCAGAAATAAAATCCCTCTGATCACTGACCTTGTATTTGACCATGACTTGGACATCCTTTGTCTCACCGAAACCTGGTTCCAAGAATTTGACTCCGTCCTATTAAACCAACTATGTCCTAATACATACACAGTCCACGTCTGCAACAGAATATCCAGCAGAGGTGGAGGGGTTGCTATCATTTCAAAAACCAACCTGAACCTCTCTACAGTCAAACCCATCTCCACCCCAGGTATGGACTCTCTTAGAGTCTCTTGTCCTACCCTTTCTCTACACCTCATTTATAGGGCGCCCCAATCTGACTCAACTGATCTCTCCTCGATACTTGAGACAGCTTGCTCTCCCCAACCCATTTCACACCCACTCATAATCTTAGGAGACCTAAACTTACACTCAACAACCTCAAAGCAGTCCTCCTCATGTCTCCAGGCAATGGAGGCCCTCCACTTTACCCAAATCCTAGAACTACCCACATATTCCAAAGGCAATATCCTTGACCTAATATTTATCCCACAGTAAACACTACCCTCCAAACAGATCTTACACACCATTCAACCTATTCCCTGGTCAGACCACGCCCTCATTCTCTTTTCAATCCCCCACTCCCCACACAAGGAGCTTCAAATAACTCCATCTCAACATACCCGCAAATTCAAACAATTCAATGCTGCCACCTTCCTTGAGCAAATAATACCATCCTTAGATGCTCTCAATAACAAACACCAGAACCTAGACCCTCACATAGATGAATGGAATGACATTCTCTCCACTGCTGCCTATTACCACCTAAACAACCTTCTCAAAGCCAATGCAGAAAAGCTCCCTGGTACTCCATGAAAGTTAGAGACCTAAAAAGAGAACGTCAGTGGAGATGCTCTCCTAACCCCAAAACACATGAGATCTACAAAAGCAAACTTCAAGCCTACTGTTCTGAAACTCTAAAACATAAAAGAGAATACAATGAAAATATGATCCAACGCTCTCTTAATAAACTGAGAGAACTCTTTTCCATTGTCAAATCCTTAATAATGGAACCCCAACATCAGGACTTGACACCAAAGATAACCTCCCAAACTATAGCCAACCACCTTACCTCAAAATTCCCCCCTCCCCCTCTTCAACTAACCCCCAACCAAGACACGATCACAGTGACCAATCTCACTCTCCCACCCCCTCAACTATCTGGAATGACTTTGAACCTATCACCCTGAAAAACATATCCAATACCATCAAAGATCTAAATGCTTCAACCTCTGCCCTGGACCCTTGCCCTGTTTCCTGGCTTAAGACTACTAATAGCTCCATTAGCCCCTACATACTCCACATTGTACAGTCCTCCCTTCAGACTGGCTCCGTACCAGCACCCCTAAAATGTGCCTCTATCCGTCCCATCCTAAAAGGATCTAAACTCGACCCTACCTCACCTACCTCCTACAGACCTATCTCCAGTATCCCCTTCCTTGCTAAGATAACCGAAAAGCTAGTCCAAAATCAGCTTCAGAATTTCATAGATGAGCATTATCCCCTTGACCTACTCCAGCATGGCTTCAAAAAGAATCATGGAGTGGAAACCTTCTTTGCTTCCCTCTTAGATTCACTGTACCTATTTACCCAGAACCCCACCCAAGGATGCCTCCTTAGATTTCTTGACTTATCATCAGCTTTTGATTCCTTCCCTCACCATCAACTCCTAGATAGGCTCTACGAAATAGGACTGAGGGACACAACACTAAAATGGTTCCACTCTTACCTAGAAAATAGAACTCAACAGGTCCATATAGGGAATGACATATCCCTCCCATTTATCCTAAGACAGGGGGTACCCCAAGGATCCAGTCTATCTGCACTACTATTTAACATTTTCCTTCAACCAGTTTGCAAGATTTTTCAAAATCATGGAATTCATTACCAGTTATACACAGATGACATTATGTGTTTCACCCCTTTCAACCTACCAAACCCTAACTTTTTAAACCTAATTGAATGCATCACAAACCTGAAAACCTGGCTTTCAAATCATAACCTCATAATTAACCAGTCTAAAACTAAAGCCCTTCAAGTATTCACTAATGCTTCCTATACCCCACCTGCTACCGTTACACTTGGAGATATCACCCTCTCCATTAAAAATCAAGTGAAATATCTCGGCCTTATCCTTGATCAGAACCTTACATTCCATGAACAGATAAAAACCCCCACCAACACAATATATGCAAAACTACGCACCCTTCAGAACCTCCAGCCTCTCCTAAACCCAGACTCCTTTCGCTCTTTCTGCCAGGCCCTCACCATTCCAACCCTTGACTACTGCAATCTTATCTATCAGGGCCTTCCTAAAAACAGCCTACATCCCATCCAAATGGCACAGAACACAATAGCTCGACTCATCACAAATAATCCCAGACGTTCCCACATAACGCCTATCCCCTTTGACCTACACTGGCTTCCCATTCAGTCCAGAACTAAATTCAAAGCAATCACCCTTATACACAAAATCATCTCCAATGAGTCAGCGCCATGCCTCTCCTCGCTCCTATCAAATTCTAATAACATTAGAACACGCCGCACCTTCACCAAAAACCTCCTATCCATCCCAACATCAAAGAGAAAATGTAGCAAAACTACCTGTAGTCGGGCATTCTCCATTTTCGCCCCCTCTATTTGGAACGCCTTACCTCATGAACTAGGAACTGTCCCAACCATTCTGAATTCCGGAAGAAATTGAAAACTCATCTCTTCCAGGAACACTTCTCCCAACTTATTTAGCTCTCTCTAACCTTTCTATAAATTCCCCATATAAATAGCCCCTAAACCTCCATGTAAATAGTTTGTTAAGCCTCCGCTAGGAGAAAGTCTCTTGTTAATCATTTATACTGTGTTTATCTTTGTTACAATGTATACAGTTGAAATAT
This sequence comes from Ichthyophis bannanicus, assembly GCA_033557465.1. NCBI lineage: Eukaryota > Metazoa > Chordata > Amphibia > Gymnophiona > Ichthyophiidae > Ichthyophis > Ichthyophis bannanicus. The sequence continues at coordinate 725,784,585 of CM066036.1, read as the reverse complement.
ACTGTCTGTTATGGTCCCTGTAAACCGTCTTGAATTGTAGAAAGTTGGTATATAAAACCTGTTAAATAAATAATAACTAAATAAATAAATTAAACAGGTAAAGGAAAAGTATGCAGCCTTGAAGCACACCTTTGCTGATTTCAACCATTCTGTTTCTCTTTGTTTTGTTCAAACTGTTTCTTTATCAAGTGCACGATAACTATGAGGTGTTCTAGTATACCCATGCTTCTTAATGTAGCCTAGATTTTCTCATGATTTACAAAGTCAAAGACTGTTATACTCAATAAAACACATATCCTTTTAGTGTTCTTTTGTCTTTTCAAGGATCCATCTCACATATGCAATGATGTCTCTAAATCCTTAGTCTTTCCTGAACCCTGCTTGCAGTTCAGGCAGTTCTTGTTCCAGGTATGTAGTAAGGGCTGTTAGTGTAGTAAGGGCTGTTAGTGTAGCTGGGTTTAAAAAAAGGTTTGGACAAGTTCCTGGAGGAAAGGTCCATAAACCATTATTAAAAAGGGACCCAGGATATCAATGCTTGACCCAATACAAGCATTGTGGAACCTGTGTCTGTTTGGGATACTGCTAGGTACGTATGACCTAGATTGGCCACTATTGGAAACAGGATACTGGGCTTGATGGACCTTGGTCTGACCCAGTATGGCATATCTTATGTTCTTATGTATGGTTGTAGAATCCACTGAATAATCTTGAGTAGAATCTTGCTGCTATGTGGGATCAGAGCAATTGTGCGATACTTTCCATCTTTCTTTAGTCTTAGTATAAACACAGGGCTCAATTTTCATTTAGGCAGGCCCACCGACCCCCTTAACCTGGAGTTTCATTTCTGTGGCAATGGAAATGAAAATCGGGTCATACCACACAGGCCAGCAGCCGCCAAGGCTAAGCAGGTAGCAGCGATTTTCGATGCTGCCCGTTTAGTCCCAGCACCTTAAAGATATGCAAGGGTTTTCCTCACCTATCTTTAAGGCACAGAGCGCTAAGCGGGCAGCATCAAAAATTGTTGCTACCCGCTTACTGCCATTCCTTGTCTCCGCTCCAGAACGCCCCAACCATGCTCCGATGCTAAATGGATAGCATCTGGGCGCATTAGGGATTTAACCGGTATTTTCCAAAGGCACTACCCATGTAGGTGCCTTTGGAAAATCCCGATTAAGGCATTTACATGGGTAACATAGGCCATTACCCATGTAACTGCCTTCGAAATTTGGGCCCACAGATCTTTTCTACTCAGATGGCCAAGCTGTTGTCTGCCAAATGTCAGAGCCTTGTAAATATGTCAACAGTTGCATCTGATTGCTGTCATACTTCAATGGGAATGCCATCCATACCTAGGGCTTTATTTTTTGATAAAACTTTCAGCACTGCTTTGATTTCTTTCATCACAAATGGTTCCTTTTCATATAGTACAGGTTGAAATGGCTCTCGGTCCACTTTGATCTTCATAGTATATTGACTGCATATTCTTTCCACCTTATCTTGATCTTCTCAGCATCATTGAACATGGATCTTTGAGCATCTTTTAGCATTCCAATTTGAAGCTGGAATTTTCCCTTTAACTCTCTTAGTTTTAGGAAAACTGATCTTGCTCTTTCTCTAATAATTTCAGATTCTATTTCATTGCATGCATCATTGTAGTACTTCTCCTCGTCTCGTCTTGCTACATATTGAGGTGGCATAAACAGCATGTCCCCACGGTCCCGGCAGGACATACATGGCCATGACCTGTGATTACTTCTTTTACTCCTCTGTCTTTAGCTTCTCTATGTTTCTGGGCAATTTTTGGAGTTTGTTATATCATCCATTTTGGCTATTTTTGTTTTTTTACCCTTTGTAAAAACTTTTCTTCGAGCACAGCTTTCTTGATGTAATCCCATAACTTTTCTGGTGCTCTGTCATTTGTATCCAAAGCAGCAAATAATCACTTTTGTAGGTATGTTATATTCTCAAGGTCATATTTTGTTACAGTCATGAGTGGCTTGCTCTTTTCATCTTTAGGTTGAGTTTGCATACTAGTAGCTGGTGATTTGTACCACAGTCAGCTCTAAGTTTTGTCTTTGTTATTCAGCTTTTCCATCGTTGACATCCACAGTTGTAGTGAATTTGAATTCTGTACAATCCATTGAGCAAAATCCATGTGTGCAATCAATGCTTGTGCTGATGGAAGACAGTGTTTGAGATGAATAGAATTCTATCAATCTTTCTACAGCTTCATTTCTGTTACATAGAGCCTGATTCAAGTAGGGACACATCTGGGCCGTCCAGACGGCCCCAAGTAAGATGGGCCCATTTGGACCTGATTCTGTACCATGGGGAAAAAACGTTCCCATGGTAACCAGAATTGGGACTGAGAACAGCCCAGCCTGCCCCTGCCCCGTGCGGGAACATCCTCCCTTCATGTGCCCCCAACTCCCATGGCCTTGGTCCCCCTTTACCCCACTGCCCAACCCACAGCTGACCTGCCGTAGCCTGGATCCGGTGGCAGGGACCGCCTCGCACCCGGCCCTGGTGGGGGATCCCCGTTTTTTTGCTGCTTATTCTACCTTTGAGGTGGCATAAACAGCACATCCCCAAGGGCCCGGCAGGACATACAGGGTCGTGACCTAAATTGGCCCTGTAAGTCCTGCTGGGCTGGTCCGCTCCCACTCTGCCCCAATCCCGCCCCCAACAGGACGTATGGGGAGAGCCGGAGGAGAAATCAGGCCCAGACGGCTTGTTGGCCTGCACATCCCAATCCGCATCCCGGAATCAGGCCCTAAGTTCATATTTTCCCCAAAACATTGCTTTCTTCTTTGTTTTCAGTTTTTGTGCTTACAGTCACCTATCACTACTAGGATATCTTGCTTGCATGTCCTGTTAATTTCAGATTGTACTTGTTCATAGAAATGATCAACTTCTTCCTCTTCTGCAGCTGTTAGAGCATATACCTGAATAACTGCTGCGCTGAAGGGTATTCCCCGTATATGAATAGAAACTAAATGTTCACTGATTGCATTTCATTACAGTTCTTGCAAGTTTCTTTTTAATTATAAATGCAACACCATTTCTTCTTTGTCTTTCTTTTTTGGCATAGTTTACCATGTGATCATCACATTCAAAGTGAAAGATGTCGGTCCATTTCAGTTCACTGACACCCAACAGATCGAGTTGTACATGTTCCATTTAATTTTTGGAAAAACCAGTCCAGAAACGTGGCAGTGAAAAGGGCAAAAGGAACTTTATTGATCCTTAATAAAGGAGAAATTTCCAGAAAACCTGACACAGGCCGTGTTTCGTATGCTACTTCTTCAGGGCTCACTTGCAAATACTTGTATACCACTCGCTATCACCATGGTGTCATGAGCCACGGTCGTGCCCTTAAAACACCTTCAGGCTTCTCTGAAGGGCTCTTGTCCACCGCATGTTTTTTATGCGATGTTTCTGGACTGTTTTCTCCTGCTGCTTCCGTGGCAGTTTGCTGTTGTTGTTTGGTGGACCATTTAATTTTTGATCACCTCCAACTTCCCTTAGTTCATGCTTCATAGGTTCTAATGTCCCAATATGTAAGACATCTTTGTAGCTTCTGACTCTCATTACATCTGAAGCTACATCAGCAGATGTTCCAAGGGCTTTGTTCCAGTCACATCATAAATACTGTCTCTACTCTGAAAACTTTTCAACTCAACCCCAGTAGCCCGCTGAGTGCCTTCCAACCAGGGGGGGGGGGGTGTCTCTCATCTTGCAGCACTATATTATTCTTTTGTTATGACTATCCATTGGTTTTTCATGGCAAGATACAGTAGATTGCCAGGCCTTTCTTCCATGCAGGTAATGCTAGTGTTGTTGCTCGTATCACATTTCTGTGACATTCTGCTGCTTCTCAGAAAGGTAGTTTGCCTTAGTCTGGCACCTTAGCTGAAACATGTCTATCTTGGGAGACCTTGACAGCAGTTCAGCAGCTGATAGCGTAGCTCTCAGCATTACTGATGCAGACAAATTCTCGCAGCACAACAAACTGCAAATCAAGTGAGTAACTACACCCTGTACCAGCCCATATAATCTTCAGCAAATTTGACTAGGCAAACCCAATAAAAGAATGGCCAAGAGCTACATGCACACATCTCATCATTGAGAACCAAACTGAAGTATGAAAGACAGTGGGCAAAAAAGCTAATGGCCTGATTCTGATCCTGACATAGATCTCCTTTGTATGTCCGGGTTGACCCAGACGTACAAATGAGATTGCGATTCTAATTCTGCGGGGCACGTCTAGCCCCATGGGATCAGAATCGCGAACAGCACTGTACATGCAGGCTGGGACTGCGATTCAGGCACTGAATCACAGTCCCAGCCTGCACATACAGCAAAGCCAGACTAACTCAATCAGGGCATTTAAATGGAGCTGCGACACCATGGCATCATGTTGCCATGGTGTTGCGGCTCCATTTAAATGCCATGATGCCAGCCGCCTGCTAGAAAGATAATTCCCCACAGCCCGACCTCTGATCTGGCCTCCTAAGGCCAGGATTGGGCTGCAGGGAATTAACCTTTCCCCCCCCCCAGACCCTTCCGCGCCACGGAGCTGCCGAAAGAACACATTTATTTATTTTTATTTATTTTTATTTATTTAACAATCATTTATATCCCGCATCTTCCAGAGTTCAGATGCGGCTTACAATTGAACAACAGTCAACAAAGCAAGGGCTTGTTTTACATGGAACAATTTTTTTGACAGTAAACAATGTAATAGTTAAATACGTAACAGAACAATGTAATGGTTAAATACATAACAGAACAAGAACAATTTAAGAACTATGTACAGATACAGGTTTGTAGGTTCCTTAGATTTAAATCATGGTTATTTACAAGAGGGTGTAAATCTGTTAAATTATGAGGTTTAGCTTTACTCAGTTGGGTTTAGCTTTACTCAGTTGGGTGTTATTTAGCCTTTTTCTGGGATGATTAGTGGATTATCAATGTTGTTGTAGTGCATGGCAAAGAGGTAGGTTTTCAGTTTTTTGCGGAATTCTATAATTTCTGTTGTAGATCTTAGGTCCTCTGGGATGGAGTTCCAAATGAAGGGGGCCGCATGTGAGAATGCTCTGTTATTAGTTAGTTTGGTTGCTTTTATAAAATCATTTGGAGTCCTTAATTTATTTGAGTGTCCTTTTCTGTGAGTGACTTTTTGAGATTCCTTGCTTATAAGATTGCTTAATGGGATTGGAGCCATGCCATTGAGAGCTTTAAATGTGGTTATTGTGGTCTTATATATTATCCTGCTTTGTATTGGGAGCCAATGCAGGGTTGCTAATATTAGAGTAATATGCTGGAATGAGTGTGCTTTCATTACAATTCTGGCTGCTGCGTTCTGTGCTAGTTGTATTCTTTTAATGTTTTGTTTCGTTATACCTAAGAGAATTAGGTTGGAAAAATCAAAGTGTGGGGTTATGGTTGCCTGTATTATGTTAATGAAATCTTGTAAGTGAACTAAGGGGCGTAGTTGCTTGAGTATTTTGAGTTTGAAGTAGATTTTCTTTATAGTGTTTCTAATGTGGGTATTCATCGTAAGGTGTGTATCTAAAATGACTCCTAGGTATCTTATTTCGTTTTTTATTGTAATGTCATGGTTTTGTATTGTTATGTGGGTTGGAGGGACGTATGAATGGTTTTTTGTTACAATTAATACCTCTGTTTTTGAATGGTTTATGTGGAGGTTTTTCGCTTTTAGCCAGGTTGCGATTTCGTTAAGACAATCTGTTAAGAGTTTTATCGGTACATCAGGGATGGTGAATGGAATGTATAACATAATATCATCTGCGTATAGATGATAAAGTACACCGAATTTTTTGAAAATGTCACAAACTGGTTTTATATATATGTTAAATAGGAGGGCTGATAGAGCTGAGCCTTGTGGAAGACCAATTTCTTGTTTATATGTGGTGGATGTCTGATTAGCTATTTTTACATTTTGCGTTCTATTATGTAAATATGAGGTGAACCATTTGTGTACCGTGGCATTTATACCTATTTGTTTTAGGTTATTAAGCATTATAGTGTGATATACACTATCAAATGCAGCTGATATGTCAATAAATAGGAGTATGAATGCTTTTTTGTGATTATCAATCCCTTTAAGGAGTGTATCAATTAAGACTGTTAAAAGTGATTCTACTCCATGCTGAGGTCTAAAACCATATTGGTGTTCATCAAGTGGGTAGTAGGAGTCTAGGTATTCCTGAGTCTGGATCTGTACCACTTTTTCTATTATTTTAGCTAAGAAAGGGATACTTGGAATAGGTCAATACGATTTTGGGGATGTTTTGTCCATAATACCATTTTTGAGAATTGGGCGGATTTGTGCATGTTTGAGTTTAGGAGGGAGGTAACCTTGGATTAATGAGAGGTTGACTATAGGGAGGATGAAAGAGATTAGTATTGGAAGTGTGCTTTTTATCCATGTTACAGGGCATGGATCAAGGAAAGAGGTGGTAGTGTTGAGGTTGGAAATAATATTCTTTAGTGATTCTTTAGATGTGGGGTGAAAAACTGACCATTCATTTGCGCAATTTAAGGCTAAGTTATTTTTGTCTATGGACATTATAGGTTGTGTGGATTTGTTTTGATAGTAGTCAGCTAAAGTTTGTACTGATATGTCAGTAATTTCATTGTTATGTGTTTGAGGGTTATTAGTGAGATTTCTAACAATGGAGAATAGCTCTCGTGGTCTATTATAGGATTTTGATAAGATTGCAGCATAGTAAGTCTTTTTTGTGCTATCTATAGTGTCCTTGTATTTTGTAAGAATGGTATTATATATTTCCTTATGTATAGTTAGTTTGGTTTTGCGCCATTTGAGTTCTGATTTTCTTAGTTGTCTTTTCATTTGTTTTAGCGTGTTGTCGAACCATGGAACTTTTTTTGAGTTAGTGGGTTTTTTGTTACTTCGGTCAGATTTAGCTGCATCGGTTATTGTGTCATGCCAATTTTTTATAGCTTCATCTAGGTCCATTGGGGGAGACATAAGGTGTGGTATTATTGTATCTAGGAATTCAGTTTCGTTAAATCTTTTGAATTTTGTGGTGGAATCACTTCTTGAGTAGTTTTTGGTGCTATTGGTATGGAATGTGAGTTTTTTTTTAATGATGTAATGATCAGACCAAGGAATTTGTGTGTATTCTATAGTATCTGGGTTGAATAGTTGGAAGATTGTGTTTGGGAGGAGTATAAGGTCTAGTGTACCTCCTTTTGTGTGTGTTGTATTGGTGATTATCTGGTGAAAATCCATGTCAGCTATGGTTTCTAGGAAAAGGTTGGCTTCCGATACTGGAAGTGAGGGGAGGTTAAAATCACCTAGCATGATTATTGGATCTTGATCGGTAGATGAGCCCATAAATTCAATAAGTGGATCTAGGCTATCTGCTTTTTGGTCAGGGGGTCTGTATATTAGGCAGATTCTAAGATTGTTAATCTTTATGATGAGGGTATCCATGTTATTGGTTATATTATGTCTTATTGATTTTGCATTTAATATCTTTCTCGTCATGATAAGTACACCTCCTCCTTTTTTGTTGGGTCTGTGGGTAAAGTTTATATCGTAGTCATCAGTGTTAAGCTGGTTTAAGTAGACTGTGTCCGTTTCAGATAGCCACGTCTCAGTTACACATAAAATGTCAGGTTTTAGGTCTGTTATTAAATCGCTAAATATGGGAAGTTTATTTTTCATTGAGCGTGCATTGATAAGGATACATGACAGTGAATTGGTGTTTTTGATTGTGTTTTCTTTTATTTGTTGTAAATCATTTTGTTTTATTTGTATAAGTCGGTGGTAGTTTATTTTTGCCTGGTGGTATGGGTTTGTGTGGGCAATATGGTAGTTATTTCTGGGTGTTGTTCGTATTATGGGGATTGCCATATGGTTTTTAGTAGATAAGGTAAGTGTTAGATCGATTAGGATTGTCAATAATATAAAGTTGTAGGTTATTTTTAGAATCATCGTTTTTGTGAGTGTCATGTTCAGTGTCTAGGTACTGCTTGGTGAGTTTTATGTAGTGGAGTGAGTTTCGTAGATCAATGTAATAATGTTCGATTCTATTACCGGTGATGGTGATTATTTAGTTAGGGAGATTATGGAAGAATAGATCAGGCAGTAGTTTTCTATAATTACAAGCAATAATGATTATGCAGTAGGTAATGGAAACAGTAAAAGTCTGACAGTATTGAATAAGTCAGGGAATATGGTTATACATAAATGAGATTACTGGCTACAGTAAAACAGGCAATAGCTATAATGGTTGAGAATACTGGCTACAGTAAAACAGGCAATAGCTATAATGGTTGAGATTACTGGCTACAGTAAAACAGGCAATAGCTATAATGGTTGAGAATACTGGCTACAGTAAAACAGGCAATAGCTATAATGGTTGAGAATACTGGCTACAGTAAAACAGGCAATAGCTATAATGGTTGAGATTACTGGCGACAGTAAAACATGCAATAGTCATTAGTAACAGTCAGGTAGGAAATACTTGCTGTTATCGAGACGCTGGTGGAACAGTTGAAGGTACGCGAGCTCGACCGCAGGGGAGCTCCAGCAGTACCGGAAGGTGAGAGATGTAGTTGGGGTTTCGAATATGATGTTTTCTTGTCACCGATACCGCTTTGGAGATTTCCTTAAGCGCCTTAGCCTAAGGGCCGTGCCAAAGGGCCCTCTTGTGTGGCACTCAGGCGCGGGCCCGCAAGGCGCGGGTGCGCTTTTGGCGCTCTCTTTTTAAAGTGAGAGGACAGCCCCGATTGGGTCAAGAAGCTCGGTGATGCGCTGTATGGGTGGAGCTCGCGATCACCTTCTCCAGTGGGCTCTTTTGTGAGGCCGATTGCCTTACTCTACCGCCTCTGATCTCTCCTTGCAGGGAAAGGCTCTTCTCCGGCGTGGCGTTGGCTCCGATTGCAGTTCCAGGTGCTCCTTGCGAAGAGCGATTGGGCAGCTCGTGCTGGGTGGGAGGTCCTGGTGCTCTGGCGTGCTCGATCCTCGCGCCGGAGGAGAGCTGAGAGACGCTGGAGTGCTGGGAGGCAGAGAGAGAGAGTCAACGGTGCAGCGTTGCTTTAAGCGCTGGGTCTGTAGGCCCGGATTGGGCAGCTCGTGCTGGGTGGGAGGTCCTGGTGCTCCGGCATGCTCGATCCTCGCGCCGGAGGAGAGCTGAGAGACGCCGGAGTGCTGGGAGGCAGAGAGACACATCCAGGAAAGTTATTCTACCCAAGGGGTGGAATAACTTCCCCAGACATTTCACCAGCCCTGGACATACAGAGCCGACATCAGAATTGGCCCTGTGTGTCCAGGGCCGGCGACCGCCCATTGCACACCCACTCTCTGCCCCCGGGCCGCCCATTCCCTGTCCCTGTATAACTTCCCCACACAATTGGCGGGAAAGTTATACAGGGACAGGAGCCAGCATGGATAGCGGGGGTGGACATCCCAATGGGACATCCCCGCTATTCGTGCCTCAGAATAACCCCCTAAATGAATGCTAGGATGAATTAAAAGGATGTGACAAATTGATCATAGTAAAGTATTTTTCTTCTACAATGCTTAGTAATAGAAGACCTTATCAAGGAAACTATAATTCTGATTACTTCAACAAAGTGAAAAACACTGAGGAAATGTCAAAAGATTACATAATTGTTGAACTGAAAAAGCTTTTTCCACTTGACTAGATGAAGAGAAGCAGCAGTTTAAGAGTTCAAATCTGTTCCATAGTCCTCCGTTTCTCATAGGAGCATGTTAACATAGTGAGCTAATGGCTAACATGTCCTTTTGCTTGTGCTCAGCAGTTAGCATGAGACCACAGTAACAGCTCTGCATGCTAAAACAGCCAACATGGTAAAAGTCCCATGCTTGAGGCTTAGTGCTCGATGGAATGGTGAATGGGTGGGTTAGGGGTGGAGATGGGATATTGACTGCATACTGCAGATAGCATGGGATAATTACTTGGAGCCAATCTTAATGCTGCATTTAGTGCAGGTGCACTCAACACCTCAGTGGGCGGCGTTAAGTGCACCCGCATTCAATGCGAATGAAGTTATAGGACAATGACGTCCTTTTCAGGACAGTAAGAAGTAATTAAACCTTACCTGCTAATTAGTGTTCCTGAAGGATCTCCAATCTAGTCCCTTTCTTCTGGGTTGTGCTCCTATTCCTGCAGCTTGGAGACTGAGTACGTCATTCTCTTGATGACATCAGGATATATATAGCACTGGCACCACCCACCAGCCTCAGTATCCTGTTGACAAAGTAAACTTAACGGAGAGACAACTAACCAACTATAACAAAACTACAAACTACAATACAGCCCCTCCTGAATCCTGAATGGAGACGACCCCAACACCCCCCCCCCAGGAATGAGGAGGCGGCTTACCTGAAAAAGTTCCTTGTAATTACCTAATAGGTTATGCAGCACTTCTGATATCAGGGCCCTGCTTCAGTCCAATCTGCCCTGCCACCAGAACCTCCAGAGAAACACTGGCACAATTAACCCTCTGTGCCAACGACTTCTCCTGAACTGCTTCAAACTGGCACTAAGCACACCGGGTGGGAATAGGGACTGGACTGGAGATCCTTCAGGAACACTAATTAGCAGGTAAGGTCTAATTACTTCTTCCTAATCATCTCTCCAGTCCAGTCCCTTTCTTCTGGGATATAAGAGAGCAGTTCAATCTTGGGAGGGTCCTGCCAAACCAGATCGAAGCACCACTCTCCCAAAACTTGCATCTGCCGCTGCCTTCACATCTAACCGGTAGTGCTTGGCAAAAGTATGTAGAGAAGACCAAGTAGCTGCCCTGCAAATATCCAACAGAGGAACCAAACTAAACTCTGCCCACAAGGAGGCCTGCGCCCGAGTGGAGTGAGCTCTCAATCCCACCAGAACTTGTCTTCCCTTTAGAATATAAGCGGAAGCAATGGCCTCCCTGATCCACCTGGAAATAGTGGCCTTGGCCGCCGCTTCTCCCTTGCATGACCCTCCGAATAACACAAATAAACACTCTAAGTTGTGGAAGGCTTTTGTACGCTTCTGATACCGCCTCAAAACTCTTTGCATGTCTAGAAGGCGCAGCCGCGGATCTCCCTCTCCCTGCCCCAAACCAGTAAAGGAGGGAAGTGACACCGACTGATTGACATGAAAAGGAGAAACTACCTTGGGAAAAAAGGATGGGACCGTTCTCAACACCATCTTCTCCTTGAAGAAAACAAGGAACAAATGGCCACTAAAAACATTGACTTAAGAGTTAAATCCTTTAGAGAAATATGCTCAAGGGGTTCGAACGGCCTCCCAATAAGGGAATCCAACACCAAATTGAGATCCCAAGGAGGCATTACCAAACTCTGATGTGGCCACATACGCCTCACTGCCTCAAGAAATCGAACCACATCGGGGTGTTGGCCTAATGCTTTACCTTGCCCCTGTAACAAGCGATAGCTGCTAGCTGCACCTGCAAGGAACTGGCTGCCAGCCCCTTCTCAAGACCGGCTTGCAAAAAATCCAACACCTCCGAGATCAAAACTGACAATGACTTCTTCTGCCGTTCCTCACACCAGTTCTCAAAAAAGCGCCAAACTCTCACATACGCCAAACAGGTAGAACGCTTGCGGACCTTCAGCAAGGTTGAAATCACTGCTCCCAAATATCCTTTTTTACGCAGCCTTGCCCTTTCAATAGCCATGCTGTAAGCGAGAACCGATCCACCTGCAGCATCCTTACTAGTCCCTTCCTGAGAAGGTCCTCTCTTATTGGAAGCCTCCACGGCCGGTCCGCCAATAGCCGAACGAGATTGGCATACCACGGTTGCCTCGGTCAGTCCGGAACTATTAGGATCACCAACCCCTGATGTGCTTCTATCCTCTGAAGAACTTTGTCTATGAGCACCCACGGAGGGAACACATAAAGCAACCCTTCCAAGGGCCACCGTTGAACTAGGGCATCCAGCCCTCCAACATTCTTTCTTTTCTTCTGCTGAAGAACCTGCTTGTTTTGGCCGACTCCCAGCGCACCATCAAATACATCACCGGCGATCCCCACCAGTGTACCACTTGCTCGTAGACTTCCTGGCTGAGCTCCCACTTGCCGTGATCTATCTTGTGTCTGCTGAGGTAGTCGGCTGTGACATTTTCTACTCCGGTGACATACTGGGATGATATGGCTAAGAGATGCTCCTCGGCCCATACCAAGAGGCTTCCCGCCTCCTCCTCCAAGAGACGGCAGCTCATGCTGCCCTGTTGATTGATGTAGGCTACTGCTGTAGCATTGTCTGAAAGAATTCTGACCACTCTCCCGAGAACCCAATTCCGGCCATTGTTGCTGCCCACAACTCCAATCTGTTGATGGGCCATTGCGACTCCTGAACACTCCAGCATCCCTAGGCAAAGTGTCCTTCGCAGTGCGCCCCCAAGCCTGACAGACATGCGTCTGTCATCACTTGCACCCAACAGGGGGGTGTCGAGGGGCATTCCTTTCTCCATATTCCCCGGAGAGAGCCACCACTGCAGAGATTCCTTGACCGCTGCTGTACAGGGTAAAGACGTTGACAGAGGCTGCTTCTGATGTGACCAGCGCCGCAGAAAAGCTCACTGGAGCGGTCGCATATGAGCTCTGGCCCATGGTACTAGATCTAACGTTGCCGCCATGGTCCCCAGTACCTGCAGATAATGCCACGCTGATGGTGCCTCCCAAGCCACAAACTCTCGCACCAGTCGACGTAGGCCTTTTGCCCTTTGATCCGGCAAGAACACGTTGCCTGATAGTGTGTTGAACCTTGCCCCTAAATACTCGATCTCCTGAGTAGGCACCAACTTGCTCTTTGCTCGATTGATCACCCACCCCAAACTTTGAAGGAGAGCTACTACCCTGGCCGTTGCCCTCAAACTTTCCTCCTTGGACTTGGCCCTGATCAACCAATCGTCCAAGTAAGGATGGACTAGAATACCTTCTTTGTGAAGAGCCTCTGCCACCACTACCATCACCTTGGTGAAAGTGCGTGGAGCCGTCGCCAAGCAGAACGGCAACGCTTGAAACTGAAAGTGACCCTGTGGCACCGCGAAGCGCAGGAATTGCTGATGAGCCTCTCTGATGGGAATATGTAGATACGCCTCTGTGAGAGCCAGGGAAGTCAGAAATTCCCCCTGTCTCACCGCCACTATCACCGACGTCAGAGTTTCCATCCGAAAGTGTGGAACACGAAGGAACCGATTGACGCGCTTGAGGTCTAGAATTGGTCATAATGAACCTTACTTTTTTGTAACCACAAAGTAAATTGAGTACCGACCACAGCCGTATTGATCGCTTGGCAATGGGACCACCGCCCCCAACGCCACCAGCCTTGCCAGGGTTTCTTCTACCACTGCCCGCTTGGCTACAGTCTTGCAAGGTGACTGGACGAACGTGGGGAGGACCAGCCTTGCAAACTCTAGGGTATAACCGAATTGTACGACCTCCAAGACCCACTGGTCGGATGTTACCCGGACCCAGGCAGAGAAGAACTCCCTTAGATGCCCTCATACTGGCAGAACCCCCGCCCGAACCCCTGTTGACTCATTATGTTTTTCTCTGGCCAGAGGATGCTGAAGAGGTCCCAAATCCTTTCCACCCTCATCGAAACACCCTGAAACCCTGACCTCTGGAGTGAAACCGGCCCCTCTGAAAGGAGCTCTGACGAGCTGGCCTGGTCCTCCGAAACTCCCTTTGTTGAGATTGTCCTGGAGTCGCAAAGCGGCCCTGCTTGGGCCTATCCTCCGGAAGCCTGCCCCCCTTGGACTCCCCTATGTCTTTCACCAACTTATCCAAGTCCTCTCCAAATAGCAGCTTCCCCTTAAAGGGAAGCCTGCTGAGGCGGGCTTTGGAGAAGCATCTGCTGCCCAGTTGCGAAGCCAAAGATATTGAAACGCCACCACCACGGAAGCCATGTTCTTTGACAAGCTTCTGATGAGGTCATACTGGCTATCTGCCAGATAGGCCGCTCAGGACTCAATTCTTGCTGCATCCCCTTGCGGCCCTACCTGCGACTCCTCAGCCGATTGCTGGGACCACCACAAGCACGCCTGGGCCACCCAAGCCCCGCACACCGAAGCTTGAAGGGCCATGGCACTAATGTCGAAGGCTTGTTTCAGCAAAGTGTACACCTTCCTGTCCTGGACATCTTTCAATGCTGCACTGCCCTCCACCAGGATGGTAGTCTTCTTGGTCACGGCAATACCGCCGCGTCCACTCTGGGCAACTTGATCAAGTCCTTTTCCGCTTCTGGCCAAGGGTACAAGCGTGACATAGAACGCACTCCTCTTAGCCCGGCCTCCGGCTGATCCCACTCCTCTTGTATCATCTGCCGGACAACCCTGTGAACTGGAAAGACTTTCTGAGACTTCCAGACTACTTGAATCAACGAATCCTCTAGAGCAGGCATGTCCAACTTCGAACAGGTCGTGATCTACTTTTTTCGGCCAAAAGTGCCGGTGATCTACCACCATGAAAATTAAGTTTCAAATTAGTTTCAAATTAAATTTTAACCCAATAAAGTTGGAGGATTTCCCCCCCCCATTTTTAATGAACCTTCTGTCATTTACTTGGATGTGATCAGCTGTTAAGCAAATTAAGCAACAACAAAACAGAGAGACCTGCGAGGGGAAATGGAAAGTACATTTTTTCTTAAAGTTTTATTGAGTAATAACTTTCTTTAACTGTCTTAATAACTTTCTTTAACTTTTATTGAGTAATTTGTGTTAAATTTAGGTTGAGTATTGATCCAGGCTAATCTTGCACAATCTTTAATATTTCGCTCTTGCTCATTAGTGAGACGTCTGAGCCTGCATTTAATCCACCAGCTTTTTGAAGTTGGGTGAATACTGCGTGAGGGCCAGTCTCAGGGAATCCTGGAGATGTTCATCTGTCATGTTGGAACGTTGTGTACTCTTTGTCATTTTCAGATGGGAAAACGCAGATTCACACAAATAAGTTGAACTGAAACCGGAGTGTACAGCTTCACTGCATCTTCTCAAGTTGGGAAATTTGTCTCTAGGCACTAACTTCCAAAACGATTCTTGCTCAGCATGGGTCTTGAGAAAAATGTCATTTTTAAGGGTTAATATTTCGTTTTCAAGAGATGGCTTGTTCAATGAGTAATTTTTACTGATAGCAGCTGCAGTTTCTTTAATGTCCACATCTACTTTGAATGGGCATGACAAGTACTCCACAACTGTTCCAATTTTTTGGAAGTCACAGAATCTATTTTCGAATTACTGGATAACAGAACAGATTTCTGTCACATACTTCTCATTCTGAAAAACAAAATTTGGATATTGTCCCAGATGGTCCTACGTATTAGGAAAATGATCAAAAGTGTTGTTTGCAAGGTCAGTCATAATTAGCTCAAATTTGCTCTTGTAGGATGAAACTGTTCTCATCATCTCGCCAATGCATTTGTTTTTACCTTGTAGTTCAAGGTTCATATCAGTTAGTTTGCTTGTAAAGTCAGCGAAAAATGCCAGATCACATAACCACTCCTCATCTTCCAACTCTGCTTGGTCATCTCCCCTCTCCTTCAAAAAACTTCTTATTTCATTCAGCAAATCACAAAATCTTTGCAGAAATTTGTGCCTACTTAGCCACCTTACATCTGTCTGAAAAAATGATTTCCGCTGCCCCTTCATTAAGAGTAGGACTGAAAAGCCATCTTTGAAGTGATCTTCCATGAACTGAACTTACAATTTTTAAAGTGATGTCCATGACAGTCTTTGTATTGAGTCTCTTGCTTGCCAAAACTTGCTGGTAAATGATGCAGTGGTAAGAAAGGAAATATGGGAAGTCGTCATGCTATCTACAGAGGGCTATGAAACCATTAGCCTCACCTGTCATTGCTCTTGCTCCATCAGTAGTGATGGAAACAAGTCTATGCAATGGAAGATTACACTTTGTCAGAAAAGAATGGAAAGAACTGAATATTTCCTGACCGGTAGTTCTCCCTTTTAAAGAAACCATTCCAAGTAGTTTTTCTTTAACACTGAAGTCTTCAAAAACCCTCCGGATAAAGACTAGTAACTGGGCTATGTCTCTTATGTCTGTAGAGTCATCCAGTTGGAGTGAGAAAGCAAAACAATTTTAAACATCCTCCAACAATTTTTCAGTTGTGTCTCCACACATCTTTTCTATTTGCCGCACAATGGTGTTTCTTGACAATTGTACATCTTGAATAGCAGCTATGATCTCTTTCTTCTTTTTAAATCCTTCAAAAAGATTGTCAGCTGCTTCAAGAAAACAATCTTTTACAAATTCCCCTTCAGTGAAAGGTTTGCATTTCTTTGCGATCAGGTTGCTGACCTTGAAGGATGCTATGGTTGCATTAACCGAATGTGACCTAGGCTTCACCATCAACTGTTGCTAAGTAGCCAATTTCAATTTAAGTTCTTTAAGATTCAGTTTACGAATTTCACTTTTGGGTGGAAAATCAGCATCAAACTTATTGCTATGCAGAGCCTTATAATGACGTTCCAGATTACCCTTTTTGGGCAAGGATACTGCGGTGTTACAAATTAGACAACACCACTTGTCTTTCAACATGATGAAGTAGTAGTCCATTTCCCATTCATCATGCAATTGGTAGGTTTTGCTCTTCTTTGGAACACTCATCTTCGTTATAATGGGGTGGCTGGATGTAAGAAGGTCAAATCTGCTAAGTTAGTATAAACACTGGCTGAATCTGATCCAAAACTGTCACTGTCCCAAAGTATTAAAGATCAACAGGAACTGAAGACCTCTGGATGATGTGCAATACAAGGAATGGAGATGCCAAAACCACACATGCAGTTCTAAAAGTAAAAATAAGAATTCATCATACTGGCACCAATAATCAAATACCACCAAACAATCATCAAAAAAACTCAAACACCTGTCCAGCAAACCAGATAAAATCAAATACCGCCAAACAAGTTCAAATACTACCACACACGATTTAATAAATTCTGCACAGTGTAGAATCAACGCAAAGGCAAGGCAAAATAAAATTGCAGTGTAAAATCAATGCAAAGGCTAGGCAAAATAAAATTGCAGAGGCAAGCAAAAGTCACAGTGATTTGAACCAATTTGAAGGCAAGGCACAGGCAAGTTAGAACAAAATTGGAAAAGCCTGCCAAAATCACCAAATTCTTGACACTTTGTTTTGTCTGCCCGAAGAAGTTTAATGAAAATGAACTATAAAGCGACCAACGACCAGCACACGACACAACTAAAGCCCAGGCGAATGGATATCGCCTGCTATATAACACACTTCTAAGGGGTGTTAGGGCGGGTGATTCTGAGAGGCAGGAGACCAGGTATGATGCCAGGCCTGTGGTGTCTTGTCGCGGGGTGCGGGTGGCCCCCTGGGGTACCCACAAACTATTGGCATGAAAACAATAAGCACCCCAATACACCCGCAGGCAAGATTCCCGCAGGCAGGGAAAAAATACAGACAAACGATCAACAGCAGTGGCAAGCCCTCGTATAGGCCAATTAGGTGGTGGTGTGGTGGCTATTCTGCACCCCACCCTCTCCTTCACTCAGATCTTCTCCCTTCTGCTGCATTATCCTGAAGCTCTTCTACTCCATCATCATACTTCATCCCCAACACACATTCTCTTCATTTACTCCCCCCAGCCCTTCGTCCTGATCTTTGGGACTCCCTTCTTTTGACCATCTCGGACCTCTCCCTGGCTTTCCCCCATTTACTTATTGCGGGCGACTTCAATCTCCATCTTAATCCCCCCTCTTCCTCCAGGGACCACATCTTTGCCTCTCTCCTACAAGACCTGTCCCTCTTGCAACACGTTCCTTTTCCCACTCATTCTGCAGGTCATACTCTTGACCGCCTCTTGACCTCATCCTCTTCCACTCTTCTACTTCACAGTTTGTCCTCTCTCCATCTCACCTGGACAGATCACTTTTGCCTCTCTGTCTCCTGCTCCCACTCGAAGGCACCCTCCTCACCCTCTCCCTCTTCAATACCTCCCCCCCTGCGCCATTCTCATCTCATCACCCCACTTACTATCTAGCGTTTTCCCTCTTCAACTGAACTTTTCCCCACTGAATTCCCTTCCCTTTCCCCCAACTCTCAGGCCTCTCTCTGGTCCTCCACTCTTTCTGCTGCTCTTAATCTCCTAGCCCCCCTGCAGCCCCGTCCTCCAAGCCACCATCCTACACAACCCTGGTTCCATAGCGGTCTTCATTTGCTTCGTACTCACCTTCGCAGAGCTGAACGACTATGGCGGAAGGTCCCTTCCCCAGCCACTCTATTATCTTTCAAAGCGCACCACTCACATTATCGCTCCAAAGTTCATCTTGCTAAACGAACATATTTTTCCAATGCTATTTGTAATGCTCCCAACCAGACTCGTCACCTCTACTCCACGCTCAAATCCCTCACTTCTCTTCATCCCACCACTCCCACTGCGTCTGCTCGGCCGTCTCCTCCTCCCCCACTTCTGGCATCATTTTTCAGTAATAAGATTTCCTCCCTAAGAGCATCTCTGCCCTCCTGCCCCGCTCCCATTTCTTCTCCCCCCCCCTGTCACTTCTCCCCCTCCCACCTCCCAACTCTCACACACATGGACTTCTTTCTCTCCAACCACTACAGCTGAACTCCATCAACTTATCTCCTCCTCCAATAAGACATCCTGTCCTCTTCATCCCATTCCTTCCTCCTGGCTACTCATACCCTCTCTGGCACTCCTTCCCTCTGTTCTCACCATGTTCAACACAAGCCTCTCCACAGGGACCTTTCCCCATTCCTGGAAGCATGCCCTGATACGCCCCATTCTCAAGAAACCCTCTCTTGACCCTCTGGTTCCAGCCCATTATCGCCCAGTCTCCAACCTCTCCTTTCTTTCCAAATTCCTCGAAAAGATTGTCTTCGCACAGATTTCTCACCACCTTGACTCCACTAATTTTCTCCACCCCGTCAATCGGGATTCCATCAGGGTCACAGCATCAAAACTGTTCTACTCACTTTCACTAATGCACTGCATGTGGCTCACGTTCGCAGTGACATCTCAGTAGCGGTAGCCTTGGACCTATCTGCTGCCTTCGACCTAGTTGACCACTCCCTTCTTCTTCTTCGCCTACGTGAAGCAGGCCTCTGTAGCACCGTCTATCACTGGTTCAACTCCTTTCTCTCCTCTCGGTCCAGTGCAGTTTTCTCCTCTTCTCCCTCTATCCCTTCCTCTAACCCATTTCCTTTACCCTGCGGGGTCCCTCAAGGTTCTGTACTTGCACCTCTCCTTTTCAACCTTATCCTAGCTCCCCTCACCCTACTGATACAGCATTCTGGAATTTCCGCTTTCTATTATGCAGACAACATAGTCCTCCTTCATCACACCTCCCCCTCTCACCCGGACCTTTCCGCACTGGATTCCTGTCTCTCTACTGTTGCAGACTGGCTAACCCAGAACTGTCTTCATCTTAACCTAACCAAAACCATCGCAATTTGGTTCTCCCATGGCAGCCCACCCCCCTCGCTGGCCCCATCCTTTTCAGGTTCCACTATTTATTTTATTTATTTTTTTTTTATTTTTTTTTATTTGAACAGTTTTTATATACCGCCATTTCCAAGGATCAACAGCGGTTTACATTACAACAACATAGTTATACAGTTAAACAGTTTAACGGTTAAACGGTTACATAGAACATTATGAACAATTTGAACATTATGAACAATTTGAACAATATTACATTATAACATGAGTTGAATAGAACAATATTGATTGATGTGATTAGGGTATTACAAAGACCAAACAAGAACAATATTTGATTAAGTTACAGTAAAACTGTACATCAATAATATGTTACAATATAACAGGAACAACAACAATATTAATCAAATGTTTGAACTATAATACATTTAAACTATATTACAGGTATTAAATATTACTGTGATTATATATATATGTGTAAGGAATCATTTTATGATAATTATCGTTTGCAGTTGTGGATGTCTAATTATAGATATGCATTAGGGTAATGTGAAAGATTCAGTTATGGAGGTTGGGAAACTATAATTGTTTCTCCATTGTTGTAGTGTTGACAAAATAGATATGTTTTTAAGTCTTTTCTAAATGTTTGAAGGTCTTTAGATTCTCTTAGTTGTTCTGGAAGATTGTTCCACAGTATTGGTGCGACAAACGAAAAGGCACTATTACTAGTTGATTGTTTTGATTTTCTTATTAGATCTGGAACTGCTAGTGTGTTGAGGTTTTTTTTCCTTCTTTTCCTAGTTTCTAGAGGACTGTGAAGAAGAGTAGTTAAGTATGATGGGGCTATGCTATTAATTAATTTAAAAGTGGTTAATAGTATTTTGTATTGGATCCTACTGAATATGGGTAGCCACTGTAGTGTGTATAGAATGGGGGTAATGTGGTCAGATAGTTTGGCTTTGAATATAACTCTTGCTGTTACGTTTTGGGCCATTTGTAATATTTTGATGTTCTTCTTAGTTATACCATGAAGTATGCTATTACAGAAATCAAAATGTGGTAAAACCAAGGCTTGAGTAACGGTTCTAAAGTCTTCATCTTGTAGTAGTGGTCTTAATTGTTGTATAGAGCGTAATTTGTAATATATTGTTTTTGTTAGTTTTTTAATGTGTGTAGTGAAACTGAGAGCTTTGTCTATGATAACTCCTAGATATTTGATTTCTTCTTTGATAGGGAGAGTCGTGTTCAGGATTTTAATGTCAGGTTGGGGGGTATATTTTGTGTTTTTTGTCACAATCATGACTTCAGTTTTTTTGATGTTAATAGATAAGTTATTTAATTGGAGCCAGTCCTCAGCTTCCATTAGGCAGTTTATTAGATTATTATGGTTTGGGTTGGTTATGTTAAATTCAGAGAATAGCATGATGTCGTCTGCATATATATGATATTTAATCTTGTGTTTTTTGAATATGGTACATATTGGTTGGAGGTATATGTTAAATAATAGAGCAGATAGTGCGGAGCCTTGGGGTATACCTTTTTCTTGTGGGAATGGGGATGACGAGGATTGGTTATGCTGAACGTATTGTGAACGATCAGATATGTATGATTTGAACCAGTTCAGAGTAGTATTCATTAAACCTATTTGTTTAAGTCTTGATATAAGTATGGTATGATTAATGCTGTCAAAAGCAGCTGAAATGTCTAGAAAAACTAAGATGAATGCTTGTTTTGAATTGTCCAAGCCTTTGTTAAGAGTGTCAAGTAGTGCAATGAGCAGAGTTTCAACACCATGGAAAGGGCGAAATCCGTATTGGTGTTTGTCAAGGGGGGCAAATGTATCTATATGATCTTGTAACTGTAATTGTACTGTTTTTTATATGATTTGGTTAGGAAGGGGATGCTAGCGATCGGTCGATAAGATGATGGGTCATTTATATTTAATGTATTGTTTTTTAATATGGGACGGATTGCAGATTGTTTTAATTCTTTAGGTAATATCCCTTGCAGAAGTGATTGATTCACTATATTAGGATAAAGGGTGCTAGTTCTTGTTTAGTTTGTTTGATCCATGGGACTGGACAAGGATCGAGTATGGATGTGGTTGTGTTTATGTTTGATATTATATTGAGTAGCTGTTTCTTATCTATTAGTTGGAAAGCATTCCAGGTGTGATTATTAGAGGAAGGAAAATTTTGGAAGGGTAAAGTTATTGTAGATGATTTAAGTTTGCTAGCAAAATAGTCTGCCATATCTTGTATGTTAATTGAGGCTGATTTTTGTTTATCTATGGAATTCTTAGATAAAGATTTTACTATTTGAAATAGTTCTCTAGGACGATTAATAGATTTATTTAGGATCGACGCATGGTATTGTTTTTTAGCATTGTTTGTTGCTGACCTGTAAGAGTTGAGATTTGTGAAGTATAACTCTTTTAGGTCGGATGTTTTTGTTTTTCGCCATTCTTTTTCAATTTTGCGAAGGTTTTTTTTGATTAAAGTTAGTTCTGTTGTATACCATTTTTCTGATGATCTAGTTTGATATTTTTTTGGTATATTGTGTATTGGTTTAGATGCTGATTTTATAATTGTATTCCATGTAGTTGTAGCTTCGTCAAGATTATTTAATTCTGTGGAAAGTTGTGGAATGATTGTTTTGAGGAATTCTTCAGGTGAAAATGGTCTATATTTGGGTCCGTGATGATTTTTATGTTGTTGAGAGGAGATAGTAGATGGTATATTAATAGAGAATTTTATTATGAAGTGGTCAGACCATGGGATTTGGGATATTATAGGAGGTGTATATTCATGTGTTATAGTAAAGGACAATGGGAGAAATACTAAATCCAAAGTATTTCCTTTATTATGAGTTGGTTGGTTAATAATTTGTTGATAGCCCATATCTTCCATAGATTCAAGAATGATTGCGGATTGGTTAGTATTGCAAGTAGATAAGTTAAAATCTCCCAGGATGATATGGGGTTTCTTTGTGGTTGTTTTGCATGCTGTTTCTAGTATAGCTGTAATATTTTGAATATCCGAAGTTGGTGGTCTATAAAAGAGGCAAATTGCTATGTTCCTGTTTTCTATCATTAGTATATCTGTATTATCATTAGATTCACTAATGGAGGTGGAACAATTCAAACTTGATTTTGATAGTATTAAGACTCCACCACCTTTTCTTTGATTGCGGTTACAGATGGATAGGGTATAACCTTTTATTTTTTAATTGGATTGTTAAGACAGTATCAGAGTTGCTTAGCCAAGTCTCAGTTAGGCAGAGGAAGTCTGGGTTCTCATCAGTAATGAGATCTATAATGATTGGGATCTTGTTCCTAACAGATCTTACATTTATGAGGATTATTTTCAAGTCTTGAATGGGTGGGTTCAGCTTTTTTATTTCGTTATATGTTTTTGTTTGTATGTTAATTAATCTTCTTATTCGTGTATCTGTGTATCTAACTGTTAAAGGGCTATGTATGTGTGAATATGGTTTGTGGCTAATAATGATACCCTTTGTTTCCACTTTCCGTTATTTGGGTGTGCTTTTTGACTCCGAACTCTCCTTTCAAGCTCACGTTTCACATATTACCAAGACCTCCTTCTTTTTTCTTTGTCAAATTCGTGCAATTCGCCCTTTTCTCACTCCGCCTGCCCTTACCACGCTGTTACTGTCACTACTTATGTCGCGTGTTGACTTCTCCAACTCTGTCTTCACTGGTCTCCCCAAATCTCAACTTAATAGATTACAAAGGATCCAAAATACTGCTGCCCGCCTCATCTCCCACTCCTCCCAACGAAATCACGCAGCACCCCTACTCGTCCATCTTCATTGGCTACCTGTTTCCTTTCACACTCAGTTTAAGCTGCTCACTCTTGTTCACAGGGCTCTTCACACCAGCACTCCACAATACCTGGCAGATCTTATCACCTTCCACACCCCCAGACACACTCCCCGCTCATTTTACCTCAACCGCCTTAATCTCCCTTCCCCCTCCCTTGCTCATCTTCAATCCACCCGCTCCTCTGCCTTTTTTTTCGCAGGCCCTACCCTCTGGAACTCACTCCCCACCTCCCTTCGACTGGAGCCCCACCACACCACCTTCAAGCGTGACCTAAAGACCCACCTCTTTTCCCTGGCCTATGACCTTCCCTCCCCTTTTGTGCAATCCCATCCCCTAAGTATAGTCCTGTATCTTTCTTTTCTCCCACTTATCTACCAATTATTGTAACTTCCTTTTCCTCCTCTCTGGCCTTGCGCCTTTTTCTAAATTTTTGTACATTGTAAACCGCTCTGATTGCCAAAGTAGGGCGGTATATCAAATAAACATAAACATAAACATAAACATAAGTATCTCTGAATCAGAGGAAATGGGCTCTTCCTCCTCTGCTCTAGCATGCTTGGAGGGAATGTCTGCCTGCAGAAGCTTGTCCTCTGCCTCCCGCTTGCGAGGGCCTCCTTGCCCCTCTTGCTGCCTGCCGCATGCAGAAAGCTTTGTGCAATAGTAGCACAAACTCCGGTGAAAAAACACAGAGGCCTCCCTCCAATGAGGTGGTGCCTGGTTGTGCTTGGGAGGGTACCTGCTGCCCTGAAGGCAAGGGCGTCAGTGATGCCTCCCCGAGGATATCCTCCAAAGCTTCCCCTGTCTCTATAGATCCAGAAGCTGATGGGATTTGATTTCCACTGGCTTGAAGATCCTGCTCAACAGAGGCTGCCTCCAGTGCGCAGCCCCTGCACACTCCGGTTTCAGACACCGCACCCCTGCGGGCCCCGCAGAACAGGCACTGAGGGCGAGCAGGCATTATACCAACACTATTTCTTTTTTTTGTTTATAACCGTATAAAAATGAATTTTGAGTTAGCGTCCTCTGTTTACTCACATGCTTCTCCTGATGTGGACTTTATTACGGATGCCCTGTTTAGTTTCTCTGTTGTATTTTATATGTAAATGCTTGTTGGACCATCTGTATTTTCTTTGAAGTTTCTCAATAAATGGAATTTAAACTTGAAAAAAAAATGAATTTATCTATTCTTAACTAACTATATCTACCTATATCTACTTACATATATATATAACTCTGTATATATATATCCTATCCTAAGGAAAACTAACAACTGTCAGCCTAAAATGCCCCCCCCCCTTCACCATCCTTGCTGAAAACGGCTGATCTTGGGCCGTTCCTTCACCTCCCCCAACCACTCATACCATGGCTCAAAAGCGCGTGAAGGCCACAGCGGGAAAACACTTCTCTCCTTTTCCAGGCGGTCGTGTCCTCGCCGCATGGAGGCAGTCACCACGGATCATGCGGCCCGCTTAATACACCCCACTGCCTCTTACCTGCTTCCCCCTGCAGCTCTTCTCTCCGCGTTTTCCACTCCGGCACGAGTGTGTTTGCCGCGGTCTTCCCGCCCTTGAGCTCAGCCGCCTCAGGGGCTTCGGCAACGAGGCGGGAGACCGAAGGAGAGGCCCTTCTCAGTTGGGAGACCCAGCAGCACTGAATTAGCCAGTCACCGCTGCAGCAAAGCCATCGCTTTTTTTTTTTTTTTTTTAAACGGGCCGAGTTGCTGCAAGCCTCCTCCAAAGGGTGTGTGGGGGGGGGGAGGGAACCAGGAAAACCTGACTAGGCTTCACAGGAAGGGAAATAAATCAAAGGAAAGAAAGGATAGAAGAAACACAAAGACCCTTCCTATTCTAATGTCTGTCCAGCAAGCCTTTTTTTCAAGCTTGCTGCTCATGGGGCGGAGCCTGATGTCCAGCGGGATGGTCGCATAACGCTGAGGCTCCCGAGAGGCCTACTCAGAATCCTGAATTAACACCGTACATACTTGGAATTCTACTCTGATCTTGCCGGGGCACGTTGGTGAGATGGCGGGGACCAAATCCACGCGCCTGGAATTCGGATCTCCAGCGGCTTCTCACGGCAAACGCTCCAAAACTGAACCTCCGTCCCCGCAGAAGGGGCTGGCCGTGCGCGAGGGCCCCGAAATGCAGCAGGAAATCCTCGCAGAGATTAGAGGGGTCAAGGACCTCGTGCAGTCAAACGGTGAAGCACTCCGAGCGCTGCGGGAAGATTTTGGTGTGCTGCAAGGCAAGCTAGAGGGGCTTTCTTCGCGTCAGGACAAAATGGAGAGCATATTGGACTCCCATACGGCCCGGTTGTCCAAACTCGACAAAGTTGAACGCCAGGTGCGGGCCCTGCAGAAAGAAGTGGAAGATGGCAAATATAGAGCGCTCCGCAACAACATACGGCTCGTGGGCATACCGGAGGGAGCGGAATCGGGAGACATGAAAGAGTTTTTATGCAAAATTCTCCCTTCCCTGCTCCAAATCACCTTTGCCAAAGATTTGGAGATTGATCGCGCCCATCGTGTACCTACAAGCATAACGCTCAACAGGAAGACCCCGTGGCCTATCATCTTTCGACTATTGAGATATCAACACGTTGAGCAAATTCTACATGCCTCTCGGGCAAAGGGCCATATGGAGTTTGAAAGCCACAAGATCTCCTTCTATCCCGACTTGGCTAAACCCACGGTCGACCGCCGAAAGCGCTTTCTGGAATTCCGGCCGAGGCTTCAAACAATTACAAGCACGCTATGGCCTGATGTACCCGGCCAAGCTTCGAGTCACGCTTCACAATCAGACAAGAACATTTGAGGACCCTGATCTACTAGCGGAGTTTTTGGATTCCAAAGAAGCCGACTTGATGCGCTGACTTCCAGAATACTCCTGAAAGTGTTCTCATATCCGATGTACCCGCCATATTGGATCTGCCGCAGCCCAGCAAAGAGTCTGGCGAGGGCAGTTGGTTGCCTTACTTTTGATGATATCTGTGACCCGACTCCATCTACCCACAGTAGCCTCGATGAGTATCAGAGACAGTGTTAATTATGGACTCTGGTGTTTCTTTTCTTTTTTTTTTCATGTCTTTCTACTTCCTCTCTAGGGCCTCCTCCCGCAGACATATGGTCGCCATATTCTTTGGGGGTTTTGCTTCTTCTCTGGGATACGTTGTTACATACTTCTCAATATGGGGTGTATTAGCCAGAATACTCGGTGATTATGTCATTGTTGCACAGATCCTGATTGTATTGTATGTTTTCAAGCGCCCTTACCTAAAATGTCTATTTCTGATTGATGGCACCATGTAAGATTTTCTCATTGAACGTAAAAGGGATCAATAATCCGATAAAACGGAAGAAAATCCTAAGCTACCTAAGCCAGGAAGCTGCGGATCTGATTTTTCTCCAAGAAACGCATTTAAACTCGAAGGAAACTCTTAAACTCAATATTAAACCTTACATGGTGGCCGCCTATTCCCCAGCCGTTTCTAAGAAATGTGGGGTTGCCATATTGGTTAGGAAATCTTTACATGCTACTATTATTGCGACTAGCTCAGATACAGAAGGTAGATGGTCCAGAGTTCACCTCAAGATAGGTAGCCTTGAAGTTACATGTCTATGCCTTTACGCTCCTAATGTGGATGACCCTGCCTTTTTTGCTACCATTGCTCAGGTTGCGCAGGCCTCTGCTAATACTTCATTGATAATTGGGGGGGATTTCAATTTAGTCCTTGATCCCCTGATTGACAAACAGCCGCCTAGGTCAAGTGGTCCCCCCAAGAGTCACACCACGCTTACCTCCCTGATCAAAGATCTTGCTTTAGTTGATCTATGGAGGTTACTACACCCCAATGAGCTAGACTTTACCTTCTTTTCTTCCCCTCATAAATCCCAGTCTCGCATAGACTTCTTTCTAATATCAAAACTATTAGTTCCTCAGGTGGACACTGCAAAGATTCACTCCCAACATATTTCAGATCATGCTGCCATTTCCTTTCAATTACACACTACTGCACCCCAAGGGAATTCGGGGGCCTGGTTCTTTGATAGAGCCCTGTTAACTCAGCCAGAGTTCCAGTTAGAAATTCGAGCAGCCATACAGGATTACTTCCATTTTAATCTACCCCAGGATACTGCGAATTGGGCTTGGTGGGAGGGCTTCAAAGCGGCCATTCGAGCAACGATCACTAGCTATCAAATCCGCCTGCGAAAACAACGCAAACAGCAGCTACTCATACTAGACCAACAAATAAAAGCAGGTGAACGAGTTCTAACTTCACGTACTGATCCATGTATATTAATTCGATTACAGCGTCTCCGTTTTCAATATAATTCAATCCTCTCAACTGCAGCCTCTAAGAGTATTGAGCTTCAGCGAGGGACATATTATCGTGAAAATAACCGAGCCGGTCGACTCTTAGCCAACGCCTTGAAAGGTCAAAAAGAAGCCAAACGTGTAGCGGCCCTTCGAGCTTCACAGGGAGGGGGCATAGTGACCACAGACTCCGACATTGTAGAGCTCTTTCGGGATTTCTATACCCGCCTATATCAATCTGAATGTGAGTTCTCGTCAGAGACATTCGAGCGATTGCTTTCTGGCATTCAGCGGCCGACCCTCTCTGAAGATGATAGGGATGCGATGGATGAACCCTTCTCTACTTCAGAGATCCAATCTGCCCTAAGGCGAACAGCCTCGGGCCGTGCCGCAGGGCCTGATGGTCTCCCGACCGAATTCTATAGAATGTTCAGTGCAGATTTAGTTCCCTATTTAAAACTCTATTTTACTGCCCTTGCGGTAGATACATCCTCTTTGGGATCCTTTTCTGCAGCTAATGTGGTAGTATTTGAGAAAGAAGGCAGGGACCCGCTGCTAACCGCCAACTACCGTCCAATCTCCCTACTTAATGCCGATTATAAGATCTTCGCAACGATCTTGGCCACCCGGCTATCTGACAGGATGGCCACCCTAATTCACCCCGACCAATGCGGTTTTATACCCGGCAGATCAACTGCTGACAATGCTCGGACCTTGTGCCATGTGCTATCCAGTGCTGCCAATCTAGATCATCCATGGGTGGGTCTTTCCCTGGATGCCGAAAAAGCCTTTGACCGCCTAGAATGGCCCTTCTTATTTGCAGTTCTCCGATGGTATGGCTTTGGGGAGGGCTTCCTCCGATATCTCCAAGTCATGTATACTCAACCCGTCGCCAGTATTTGTGTAAATGCTATCAAGTCTTCGCCATTTAACCTCCAAAGAGGCACGCGTCAAGGTTGCCCCCTATCACCAATGCTCTTTGATCTAGCTCTCGAACCTCTAGCCCTCCTTATTCAACAGTCCGCACGTATTCGAGGTGTCCCCTTCAGTCATAGGGAGATTAAACTCTCTGCATATGCAGATGACCTTATGCTTTTCGTATCCCTCGATTCGGTTCCAGCTGTCTTGGATCTGATTGACGGATACTCACAATTATCGGGCTATAAAATTAACTGGACCAAATCTGTGGCATTCCCACTGAACCGCTGGGTACATGAGGCTGACATGCAGGCCTTTCCCTTCCTTTGGCAATCCCGCATGGTGAAGTATCTCGGGGTCCATTACTGTTCTCCTTTAGAGGACACTATCAGTTTTAATGCCAAAGAGGTAGTCTCCAAAGTCCGCGAGCTCACGAATCGTTGGTCTCCCTTATCTCTTACATGGTGGGGCCGCTTAGAAACTGTGAAAATGATGATAGTCCCCAAAGTGAACTACATTTTAGAAATGCTGCCATGCTTACTCCCGTTACATACTTATAAAGATATTGAGGGCCTCCTCGTCCGTTATCTCTGGCAGGGCAAGCCACCAAGGATAGCTAAACAAAAACTACAGTCTGCAAAGGAAAGAGGGGGTACCAGATTTCCTGATTTTCTTAAATATCATCAAGCCTTCCTACTTAAGCAAGGTGCCCGATGGCTAGCTGCCTCAACAGACAGCAGACCAGTTTGGCTTGACATAGAAGAGGAGCTTAGTAGCCCAATTCCGTTGACCCATCTCCCCGGTATGTCCTATCAAGTAGACACCCGCCATCCACCAATGATTGTCGATACTCTTGCGGCCTTTAACTCTCTCATTCTATCCCTGGGCCCGAACGTTTGTCCTCAGGACGGACTCCCGCTATGGAATAACCCCAGAATTCAAGTCTTAAATAGAACGATAGCATGGAAACCCTGGTACTCCAGGGGGATCTGGACACCCCAACAGCTTTTCTCTGCAGCTCGCTGGAAAACCTTTTCTGATTTACAAAAGGAATTTGCGTTACCAGCGAAACACTACTTTCAATTGATGCAGCTTCAACACTGCCTCACAAGTGCCCGAATCATGCCGCCCTCTGCTCCTACTGAGGACGGGCTATTAGAGATAGTTCACTCTATTAGTAATACACATGGGGTTGCCTCTAACTTTTATAAAATATTATGTCAGGGTACAGACACGGCCACTTTTAGAGCCCAACAAGCCTGGGAGCGCGAACTGCAAACCACTTTAACCCCTGTGCAATGGAGCGTTTTCTGGAGCAAAGTTGTGCGGGTTTCCCGGTCTGCCTCTGTTACCCAAACTCTCTTCTTTTTTGCACACAGATGCTTTTATACCCCAGAAAAAATAGCCAAATGGAACACAAATGCCAGGGACCAGTGTTGGTCTTGCCATACTGCTGTGGGTACCTTCGTTCATGTTATCTATGAATGTCCTCAACTACAGGTTTATTGGAGGCGGGTCTGGGGTTGTATTCAATATATCTTACACCTTCACGAACCTCTCTCTTGGAAGATTGTGGGACTCCGCTCTGTGGCGGAGGTCCCCTCTCTTCCTAAGAAGGGTCGCTTTCTCCTCGATTTCATGCTGGGTATAGCCATATGCTTAATCACGAGGAATTGGAAGGATAGCTCTAGACTTACTGCCAATGAATGGTGGAACCTTGTCTGCTTATATAGCAAATATGAGCAGACACCTCGGAGAGCCTTTCCCCATGCCCAATCTCACTCTCGCTTGTCTAAATGGCAGATGCTTAATGATTATGTACAATCTGCTCATTGCTCCAACATGCCTGTATAATGTGCACTCATCATGTTTCAGATCACCGTTAGGTTTCGTAACACAATAATGTAAGTACACGCCCGCTTCGGGTATGATTAGTTTTCTAGAGAAGAAGCAGGGGGGAGGGGGGTGGCAGGGGTTTACTTTGGTGTATGTATTACACGTTATGTATCTGTCTTTTAGCTGTATGTCTTCCTTTTCCTATGTTGTTATAAAATGAAAATAAAGAATTAAAAAAAAAAAAAAAAGCTTGCTGCTCACTCCAGCTGCTTGGAGACTGAGTAAAACTGAGGCTGGTGGGTGGTGCCAGTGCTATACATATCCTGATGTCATCAAGAGAATGATGCACTCAGTCTCCAAGCTGCAGGAATAGGACCACAACCCAGAAGAAAGGGACTGGACTGGAGAGACGATTAGGAACTGCTGTGGGGCATGCTAGGCATTATCCCAACAGTCAGTGCACAGTCTTTGCACTTTCTGTGCATTAATCTTTGTTCTTAGCAAGCAGTAAGTGCAAAAACGTACCGTATTTTAGTAAATATGCCCCCAAGAGAACTTGCATATAAGAGTTTGTAATGTGGCTCTGCAACTTTGGCTTTTTTTTTTTTAAACCAAATGGGAACACTTCCATTTCTGATTTTGAAAATCACTTGATACTAAAATAATCAAAGACACAAAGAGAATATTTTAAATCTGCATAAACAAACATAGAAAGCAATTGGATTCTTAGGCATTTACGCAGTATAAAGTTTTTATAGAGATAATCTGAGAGGTATGTAAACACAGGAAATACACATGCTGACTTGTATTCTATCTAAATATTACAATTTTCAAATTATTGCATTCCCCAAAGCATTTTTCTTATAAAGGTACTGTGCACTAGGGCAAATAAAATAAACTACACAGAGTTCTATTTAGCAAAGCTTTTCTTTTTGTGCCTTTGGCAAAATTCCTTAGCAAAAAGGGTCTGGATTGTTCAAATCATTTTTATATATTTTACTGCTTGCCTTTTAGCCTTTTCTTTTAGTTAGATCTGTAGTATTTTAAAAGCAAGCCTAACACTGGCAGAAAATTCTTAATAGATTCTTGGACTTTGATTAACTGAAGTCATTACATTCATTTGCACAAACAAACATGCATTACAGTGTCAAAAGAAAGCTAATAAAACCAGCAAGTGTACAGGCAAATATGGGTTATTGGTTTTGCTGGGAGCTGAATGCTCAATGGAATTCTGCGTTATTTAAAAGTGCACACAGTTTACAAAGTGTTTCTAACATTTTCTTTTGACTGTAATGACCTCATTTGCTTCTTTTACATCTGTAATAAAAAAAGATTACAACACTGGGACACCCCCCTCCCCTGTTTTCCTTTAGCTCTTATAAGCAAACTGCTGGGTATCATTCAGTTATCGAGTTGAATAATTTTGTTGATCCTTATTTCTACTTTAACAGTAAAGATATACATTTTTGCTTTTATTAGGGCTTTGTCTAAATAAAATTAAAATTAAATTAAGCAGTACATTTTTATCAGATGGACCAGTTTTTATTCATACCAACATTCTACACTGATGATAGTTGGTAGATAATGTTTTCTATGCTTTCCCACATAGAGAATGTTAGAGAAAAATGTGAAAGGAAGCAACGTCTGTCTGTCTGCAGGCAAAATAAACCTCTACAAATGAGCAGAAAGTCACAAACTGTCAAACGTGATGAAAATGTGAATATCTGAGATGATTTGGAAAGCTAGAAAGATTAGAAAAGAGCCTCAAAAGAGAAGTCCCAATTGTTTCTATGGGAAAAGGTTGCAGGCTACAAAATGTTGATGAGTTCTTCATTCCACTTGCCATCATCCAACCCCGCATACAATTTACCCTTCCAGTAATTTGGCACTACAGAACAGGGAGGATAGAGAAATGTATCTGAAGCTAAAGAAGAATGGCACCAAAAGCCACTTACACCACATATCCAAAGTCACAAATCACCCCCAAACACTCCCATATACCCCACATACTCCTAGATCCCTCTCATACCCATACTCTCACACATGCTCCACATATCACACTCCTGCCCCCTATAAAATCATACCCACACCATGCACACAGCTTTCCACAAACAAGGCCCCTCCCCTTCCCCAGGTAGCAAACCTTAAACACTACCCCCAGATCAACACACATTCAGCACACTGCAAAAACCAATCTCCCCATCCATATGCCAGATTCGTATACTTCATCCTTCCTCCCCCCCCCATAAACACATTCAAGCCACCACTCCTGTCTTTCATACCCGTAAACACCACACACATTCATCCTTTATGCCTTTATCCATGCATGCCCCCATGTACAGTACATATCTCTCCCACCCAGGATACCCACATATGACAGTCCTAAACAAATCCCTCCACATATACCTCATTCACATACACTCCTACTTTCCTTGCATGTCCTGAAAGGCAACCACATCTACAGACATACCAACATACCTCTATAACACATACCCCAGTAGACATTTACAACCCCATCTCCCACACCTACATGTACATATGCACACCTTCAAACACACCCACACCACATCACCCCATATTGTAATCATTTATTTCATTTCATTAAAATTATATCTTAAAAGTTAGATTTATCACTAATGTAGAAGCATTAACAATAATGCACAGTTTCATTAGCCATAAAAATTCAATGATATATTAGATATATATGATTTCCTTATCCCCTGTGCAATTTCTCCGCAGAATTCAAATTCCGACCACATAAATGGTTTTGCTTAAATTTCTGCCAGTCGGAAATAAAATTTTGGCCATTCCTAAGACCAGAATTTATACATCTGAAATGAGTTATGATTTGGGTTAGACAGGAAGCAAGGGCTTAAAGTTATATGAAGAATGACAAAACTCAGTTACATTCTGTAATTTTAGAAGGGAATGCCTAGTTTAAGTTTTTTTCAGATGCCTATATTTAGGCAATTTTATAAAGATAAGTAGGTGCCTACCTGTTTTATAAAATACTATAAGAGGGAGATGTTGTGCTTTCATTGCAGGTAACAGACATTTATACCAGTCCAGGTATAGTATTCAAGGGGGGGGGGGAGGATTGTGATAAGTCTCTGGCCTTGTAATGAAACAGAAAGTCACGGGCACACTTTGGTTCCAGAGGTTCGAATGATCTCTCTGCAGTTTTGTTTTATTTGGTACCAAATAAAATGAAACTGCAGAGAAATCATTCAGACCTCCGGAACTGAAGTGTGCCCATAGCTTTGTTTCGTTACAAGGCAGAGACTTATCAGCCTCCCCTTGTAATATTTCATAATCTATGTGTGCACTTATGCTCCATTGATGCTTTGCCCAAGCTCCATCTCTGTTTAATCATTTCGGCAAAGTACACGCCATTAAGTCAAAGCACATAAATTTGCACTAGTCAGAAATTTATAAGAGGCCATTTATGTGCATATGTGCACACATACATATGGAAATGGCTTTCTATAATTACCTCCTAAATGTATAAGTTATGATAGCTATTTTAGAAGCCCTGTGTGTGTGTTGGACATCTGAAAGCAGGCATTCAGATGTTCAAACCATAAGGCATTCCTGGAGCTATTTTAGAAAGGCAGGTATATAGATGTCCCCAGTGCGAGAATGTCCAATGGGAGAGTAGTGGAGGTGTGCACTGTGTGGAACAATGCAATTTCAGAGTGGCACAATCACATCCGGTCCTGGTTGCTATGGTGTCTATGACTATACTTGCTCCTGACCACAAATAAAGTGCTTGTTTTATGACTGCAATGCTACCAGAGGAAAGAGCTTTCATTGTCACAGTTAATATTTCCTGGCCAAAGAAGCCTACTTGTAAATACATATTCCAAACATATTACTGGCAGACTGAATTATCTGAAATGGCCAGCCAGGAAGTGCTAGTCTCACAACATAGTCACCTCTCCTCCCTTCTGATAAACCCTTGCCAACACTTCCAAGTACCCAGTTCTGCAGGTGTGCAAATCAGGAAAGACCACATTTGTAAAATGGCCTATACCCATGCACATACTCGGCCTTGTTATCTGCATGGACTCATCACCAGAACCAGTTACTGCATAGGTTTTTGACTCAGTCCTCGGGGAACCCTAGGCCAGTCAGGTTTTCAGGATTCCCACAATGAATATTCATAAGATAGATTTGCATACGATAAAGGCAGAACATGCAAATCTTTCTCATGCATATTCATTCTGGGAATGCTGAAAACCTGACTGGCCTAGGGTTCCCCAAGGACTGGGTTGAAAACCTCTGGGTTACTGAGATGTTCATCTTTCAGGGCGGAGACGGAGCAATTTAAGACGACACGTATGCATTCCTCCCTTCACTGATGTCACACCCCTGAAGTTTTGGATGTTATTCTCAAAACCTCCCAGATACTTCCTAGCTGTCCCTTCTAAAAATGCCCCTTTCCATGTTTAATACATGTGGAGGGGAATTTTAGAAGGGACATCCAAAGTGCAATATGGGATATACAAGCTGGAACATCTGGAAAAAAAAAAAGACAATTTCACAAATGAGGACTTGCCTGATATGGACGTCTACGAGGGCATCTATATTAACATCCCCAGAACCATATTTCAGAACTTGGAGATCTAGGATAGCCTAATGGTTAGAATAATAGACTAGGAGCAATGCAGCCAGGGTTCAAATGCTATTGTTGACACTGTACTGAGGATGAAGGATTGCTATCTTCTCTACACCCTCTGGATGTTTTTCAGCCAAAATAATCACTCTGTTCCTGGAGCAGGTCTAAACTTAGATGCTACCTCGTACATCAGACATCCATGATGTTTCTAAAATTAGGCAGCAATATCCAGGTCCCTGGGAATGCTTCTACCATGCCCCTTTTCAGATTTGGACATGCTCACGCTGGGGATGCCTCCTGAGCTGACTTCTAAAATGGTTCTGGAGATATCTCTGTGCTTTGGACATTTCTATACCCATTTTTGGACATCCAACGCATGAACAGGACTTCCAGAATTATCCCCTCTATATTCTCTTCTCCTCTAGACTTAATACCTGCTCCTCTAATCTCATCCCCACCCATATACTAAACTCCATCTCCTCCACTGTTGTCCCGTCCCTCTGTCATATCCTCAAACTATCGTTTTCTACTGCAACTGTTCCTGCAGCCTTCAAGCATGCTGTGGTTACACCTCTCCTCAAGAAACTATCCCTTGATCCTACCTGTCCTAATTATCGACCAATCTCTTTCCTTCTCTTTATTTCTAAATTACTTGAACATGCAGTTCACCATTGCTGTCTTGACTTTCTCTCTTCTCAGTCCCTTCTGGATCCACTGCAATCTGGCTTTTGGCCTCTACATTTTACTGAGATGGCTCTTGCCAAAGTCTCCATTGACCTTTTCCCCACCAAATCCAAGGGCTTTTACTCGATCCTTATCCTTCTTGACCTTTATGCTGCTTTTGACACTGTTGATTACGA
Organism: Ichthyophis bannanicus; assembly: GCA_033557465.1. Taxonomy (NCBI): domain Eukaryota; kingdom Metazoa; phylum Chordata; class Amphibia; order Gymnophiona; family Ichthyophiidae; genus Ichthyophis; species Ichthyophis bannanicus. The sequence continues at coordinate 725,748,722 of CM066036.1, read as the reverse complement.
CATTCTCCTTGATATTCTGTCCTCACTTGGATTTAGGGGACCTCTCCTGTCCTGGTTTTCTTCCTATCTCTCCCACAGCACTTTTAGTGTATGTTCTGGTGTAGCCTCCTCTACTGCAATCCCAATTTCAGTCACTGTACCCAAGGACTCTGACTCGGGACCTCTCTTTTTCTCTCTCTCTACTCAGTCCCTTGGTGCACTCATCTCCTCCCATGGGTTTCAATACCATCTGATGACTCCCAGATCTACTATTCTGCACCTGAAATCTCTCCAAGTATCCAGGTTTGGATCTCTGCCTGCTTATCTGACATTAGTGCCTGGATGTCTTACCGCCATCTGAAATTGAGCATGACAAAACTGAGCTCCTTATCTTTCCACCTAAGCCCACCTCCCCCCTTCCTCCTTTCTCAATTTCTGTGGATGACACTCTGCTTTTTACTGTTTCCTCAGCTTGCAACCTTGGGGTCATCTTTGACTCCTTCCTCTACTTCTCCCCCATCTCTATAACATTGGCAAAATTTATCCCTTCCTTTCTGAGAACACTACTAAGACCTTCATCCATTCTCTTGTCACCTCCCATCCAGACTATTGCAACCTCCTCTTCATTGGTCTTTCTCTGAATCATATTTTCCCACTTCAATCTGTTCAAAACTCAGCTGCATGGCTAATCTTCCACCAGTATTGCTATGCTCATTCAGCCCGCCCTGATCGGAATTCAGCCCGCTCTGATCGACGTCCAGCACAGGGAGCAAGATCGGGGGCTCAACCTGCTCCCTGCACCAAAGGCCAATCAGGCCCCAGCAGAACAGCTTACAACGCGGCAACCAAAAGGGCACGAACAGCACCATCAAGCCGCCGCCATCAGCCCGCTCCGATCGGCATCCAGCACAGGGAGCAGAATTGGGGACTCCTCCTGATCCCTGCACCGAAGGCCAATCAAGCCCCAGCAGGACAGCTTAAAACACGGCAACCAAAAGGGTGCGAACAGCACCATCAAGCTGCCGCCGCCGCCATCAGCCCGTCCCGATCAGCGTCCAGCACAGGGAGCAGGATCGGGACTCCTCCTGCTCCCTGCACCGAAGGCCAATCAAGCCCCAGCAGGACAGCTTAAAAACACGGCAACCAAAAGGGTGTGAACAGCACCATCAAGCCGCCGCCATCAGCCCGCCCCAATCGGCGTCCAGCACAGGGAGCAGGATTGGGACTCCTCCTGCTCCTTGCACCGAAGGCCAATCAAGCCCCAGCAGGACAGCTTAAAACGCGGCAACCAAAAGGTTGCGAACAGCACCATCAAGCCACCACCACCGCTATCAGCCCACCCTGATCGGCGTCCAGCACAGTGAGCAGGATCGGGGACTCCTCCTGCTCCCTGCACCGAAGACCAATCAGGCCCCAGCAGGACAGCTTAAAACGCGGCAAACAAAAGGGCGTGAACAGCACCATCAAGCAGCTGCCGCCGTCGCCGCCATCAGCCCGCCCCCATCAGTGTCCAGCACAGGGAGCAGGATCGGGGACGCCTCCTGCTCCCTGCACCGAAGGCCAATCAGGCCCCAGCGGACAGTTTAAAACATGACAACCAAAAGGGCGGGCCCGCACCTGAGGGCCTCACCAGAGGGCCCTTTAGTGTGGCCCTTAGGCGGAGTCCTAAGCAACTACACACCCTAAGACAAGCTATCACAACCAAGCCACCCAATCTGGTAAGCAGCACACAATATGCAAGACACAACCTGCAATGCACAGCCTGTAGGATCCACTGCTACCTCATTGCTACCGCACTGCTACCTCACTGCTTGTAAAATAACACGTGCTGCACAGCTTGTAGACTCCATAGGCTACCTCTTTGCTACCTCCTTGCTTGTAATGTAACATATGCTGCATAGCCTGTAGAATCCATTGCTACCTCATTTCTTGTAAAGTTAACATATGCTGCCTAGCCCCTCTCTGTTCCTCCTCTATGGCTCCACATCACATTGTCCTCCTTTTCTTTATACTCCCTAACTGCTTCCCCTCCTACCAGTACCTTCACTCCTTACCTCCCTATCCCCCCTTTAACATCCTCACCTCCCCCTCCTCTCTGTCTTCTAACCAATCATCAGCTGTGGAGCTTCATCGCTCTCTCTCTCTCTCTCTCAGGCAACCTCACCCTCGTTTCCGCTGTACTGTCTCCTCTCTACCCCGTACTCTGCTACTCTTTCTCCTTCTCTCATCTGCAGATATCAACCCCAATCCTGGACCCCCTAGATTTCTCTCTCACTCTGAGACGATATCTTCACACAACACGTCTAATCATATCCATATCCCTCTCCTTTCCCCCTTCCACTCTCCCTTTCTCATGTGCCGTGTGGAATGCACACTCTCTCTCTAATAAACTTACTTTTAATCATGATCTCTTTATCTCTAATGCTCTACATCTTCTTGCCCTAACTGAGACCTGGATCCTCCCAGATGATACCGCATCTACTGCTGCTCTCTGCCATGGGGGCTATCAGTTCTCCCACACACCTCACCCCACTGGCAGTGGTGGTGGTGTTGGGCTTCTACTTTATCCATCTTGCCAATTCCAACCTCTCCTCCTGCCTCAGTCTCACTCCTTTCTCTTCTTTGAAGTCCACTCCATTCGCCTTTTCACTCCACTTCCTCTCCAGGTAGCTGTTATTTATCGACCTGCCAACAAGTCTGCTTCTACCTTCCTCGCTGACTTTGACTCCTGGCTTTCCCTCTTTCTAGATCCCTCTTCCTCCACTCTTATTCTTGGGGATTTCAACATTCATGTTGATAACCCCTCTGATCCTTATGCTTTAAAACACCTCTCCCTTACCTCCTCGTTTGACCTCCAACTTTGTTCCACTGCCCCCACTCACCAGCATAGCCACTGTCTGGACATGGTATTCTTCTCCAGTTGCTTACCCTCGAACTTCATAAGAACATAAGATATGCCATACTGGGTCAGACCAAGGTCCATCAAGCCCAGTATCCTGTTTCCAACAGTGGCCAATCTAGGTCATACGTACCTAGCAGTTTCCCCAAAAGACACAGGTTCCGCAATGCTTGTACTGGGTCAAGCATTGATATCCTGGGTCCCTTCTTAATAATGGTTTATGGACCTTTCCTCCAGGAACTTGTCCAAACCTTTTTTAAACCCAGCTACACTAACAGCCTTTACTACATCCTCTGGTAACAAATTCCAGAGTTTGATTACACGTTGAGTGAAGAAATATTTTCTTTTATTAGTTTTAAATAGTTTACCCTGTAGCTTCATTGCATGTCCCCTAGTCTTTCTATATTCTGATAACATAAACAATTGATCTACGTTTACCCGTTCCACTCCATTCATTAATTTATAGACTTCTATCATATCTCCCCTCAGCCATCTCTTTTCCAGGTTAAAGAGCCCTAACCTTTTTAGCCTTTCTTCATAGGAGTATCCTTCCATCCCCTTTACCATTTTGGTGGCTCTTCTCTGAACCTTTTCTAATAACGCTATATCCTTTTTAAGATACGGCGACCAGAATTCCACACAATATTCAAGGTGCGGTCTCACCATGGAATGATATAGAGGCATTATAATATCTTTTGTTTTATTTTCCATTCCTTTCCTTATGATACCTAGCATTCTATTTTCTCTCTTGGCTGCCGCTGCACACTGGGCCGAGGGTTTTAACATGCTATCCACAATGACGCCTAAATCTTTTTCCTGGGTGGTGGTTCCTAATGTGGAACCTTGCATCGTGTAACCATAGTTTGGGTTGTTCTTCCCTAGGTGCATAATTATGCACTTGTCCACATTAAATTTCATCTGCCATTTTGATGCCCAGTTTTCCAATTTATCAAGATCCTCTTGCAATTTTCCACAATCCTCTTGGGTTTTAACAACTTTAAATAGTTTTGTGTCATCTGAAAATTTGATGACCTCACTCGTTATTCCACTTTCCAGGTCATTTATGAATATGTCAAAAAGCAGCGGACCCAGCACAGATCCCTGGGGTACACCACTATTCACTTTTCTCCATTGGGAAAATTGGCCATTTAGCCCAACCCTCTGCTTTCTATCTTTTAACCAGTTCTTGATCCACAGTAGTACACTGCCTCCTATCCCATGACTCTTTAGTTTTGCCAAAAGTCTCTGATGAGGGACCTTGTCAAAGGCTTTCTGAACGTCCAGATACACTATATCAACCGACTCACCTTTGTCCACCTGTTTATTCACACTTTCAAAAAAACATAATAGATTAGTAAGACAAGATCTTCCTTGTCTAATACCATGTTGGCTGTCTTCTGTAGCTCAGTTCTTCCCCTATTTGACTATCACCATCTCAGCTTTAATCTTCATCACCCGCTGCCTCAGCCTCGTCCTGTGTCCTCCAACCTATTTAGAAATCGTCTTGCTATTGATACCCCAGCTCTCTCTTCCACTATTTCTTCATCTCTTTCTGCCACTATGTCATCCAAGTCTGTTGACGAGGCAGTAACTTCCTATAATGCTGCACTCTCCTCGGCTCTGGATACTCTCGCTCCGCCCATCCCACGTCCTGTGAGACGTTCTGCACCCCAGCCCTGGCTCTCAGCCACAACCCGCTATCTACGCTCCTGTGCCCGTTCTGCTGAGCGTGCTTGACTCAAACACCGCTCCCCTGCAGACTTTCTACTCTTCAAATGCATGCTTGTCTCTTTCCAGTCAGCCATAGCTCTTGCCAAACAAGACTACTATGTCCATCTGACTAACTCTCTTGCCTCTGATCCTCGCCGTCTCTTTACTACTCTCAGCTCTCTCCTCAAAGTGCCTCCGCCTCTGATCCCTCCCTCCCTTTCTGCCCAAACCCTGGCTATTTCCATGACAAAATCCACAAGATCACCCTCCAATTCCCCACAAACTCAGCTACTTCCCCTCCTCCCCCTCTCCACTCCCAACTCTCCACCCCCCCCCCCCAACTCTGCTACCCTCTCTTCCTTTCCTGTGATCTCTGAAGAGGAAACTGCACACCACCTTTCTTCCTCCAAACTCACCACCTGCTCCTCTGATCCTATTCCCACCAGTCTCCTAAGCCCCATCTCCTCCACCGTTGTCCCTTCCATCTCTCATATTCTCAACGTATTGCTCTCCACTGCAACAGTCCCTGCTGACTTCAAGCATGCTGTGGTCACACCTCTCCTCAAGAAACCCTCACTTGATCCCACCTGTCCTTCTAATTTTCGACCTCTCTCTCTCCTTCCCTTCATTTCTAAACTACTTGAACGTGCGGTTCACCACCGCTGCCTCGACTTCCTCTCCTCTCATGCCCTCCTGGATCCCTTACAGTCTGGCTTTCATCCTTTACACTCTACTGAAACGGCTCTTGCCGAAGTCTCCAGTGACTTGTTCCTGGCAAAATCCAAGGGCCTGTACTCTGTCCTCATCCTTCTTGACCTCTCTGCTGCTTTTGACACTGTTGACCACAACCTTCTCCTCGATACCCTGTCCTCACTTGGTTTTAAGGGCTCTGTACTATCCTGGTTCTCCTCCTATCTCTCCCATCGCTCTTTCAGTGTGTGTTCTGGTGGCTCCTCCTCCTCTGCTACCCCGCTCCCAGTTGGTGTACCCCAAGGATCTGTCTTGGGTCCGCTCCTTTTCTTTCTCTACACCCAATCCCTTGGTGCGCTCATCTCCTCCCATGGCTTTCAATACCATCTGTATGCTGATGACTCCCAGATCTACCTCTCTACACCTGAACTCTCTCCGGCAATCCAGACCCAGATCTCTGCCTACCTTTCTGACACTGCTGCCTGGATGTTTCACCGCCGCTTGAAATTGAACATGGCCAAGACTGAACTTCTTATCTTTCCCCCTAATGCCTCCCCTCCTCTTCCTCCTTTCACAGTCTATGTGGATAGCTCTGTACGCCTTCCTGTTTCCTCGGCCCACAATCTGGGGGTTGTCTTTGACTCCTCTCTCTCTCTGCACACATCGATCTTGTAGCTAAGACCTGCTGTTTCTTTCTCTATAGCATTAGCAAAATCCGCCCTTTCCTTTCTGAACACACAGCTAAAACGCTTATCCACTCCTTAATCACCTCCTGTCTTGACTACTGTAACCTACTCCTTGCTGTTCTCCCTTTGAATCATCTCTCTCCTCTTCAATCTGTTCAACACTCTGCTGCGTGAATAATCTTCCGCCAGCCTCGTCATGCCCATGCTTCTCCTCTTCTCAAGTCATTTCAATGGCTCCCTATCCGTTTCCGCATCCAGTTCAAACTTCTCCTGCTGACCTATAAATGCATTCACTCTGCAGCTTCTCAGTACCTGTCATCTCTTATCTCTCTTTACAACCCACCTCGGGAACTTCGCTCTTCTAGCAAACTGCTTCTATCTATGCCCTTCTCTTCTACTGCTAAATCCAGACTTCGCTCTTTTCACCTTGCTGCACCTTACGCCTGGAACAAACTACCTCTGTCTGTGCGTCAGGCACCTTCTCTAACCCTCTTCAAATCCATGTTGAAAGCTCACCTCTTCGCTGCTGCTTTTGTATCTTGACTCACCTGATCTCCTTTTTCCTTCCCTTGTTTTACCCCTGCTTACACCTCCTGCGTTTTGTACTAACTAGATTTAAGCTCTGTGTTTTGTCTTGACTAGATTGTAAGCTCTGATGGGCATGGATTGTCTGTTATATGTCTGTGCAGTGCTGCGTACGACTAGTAGCAATATACAAATGCTCAGTAGTAGTAGTAGCTCATGTCACCCCTCTTTTCAAGTCACTTCATTGGCTTCCTATCCATTTCCACATCCAGTTCCAACGTCTACTAATAACCTACAAATGCCTTCATTCAGGTGCTCCTACTTAACTTTCCTCTCTTCTCTCCCTACACCCTTCCTTGGGAAGTCCACTCTTCTGGCTGATCCCTTCTATCTATGCCCTTCTCTTCCACTGCCATCTCCAGACTTTGATCTTTCCATCTTGCTGCTCCTTATGCCTGGAATAAACTTCCTAAGTTGGTACATCAGGCTCTGTCTGTGGCCCTGTTCAAATCCAAGATAAAAGCTCACTACTTTCAGACTGCTTTTGGATCCTGATCCCCTTAATCTCCTGTTCACCTCCTATGTGTTTCCATACCATTCCCCTAGATATATCCTAGTCCCCACTTGTTGTATTGTCTGTCTTGATTAGACTGTAAGCTTTTATGAGCAGGGACTGTCTCTTACATGTCTCTGTAATGCACTGTGTATGCCTTGAAGCACTATACAAAAGTTAAATCATAGTAGTAGTAGTAATCCCCATATTCCACATGTCAAACTGTCTGAGTTACTCACTAAATATATTTATTTTTTATTTGTATTTATTTATTTATTTACATTCTCTTATATACCGCGCTATTCTTCATCAGTGCGGTTTACATTGAACAATCTGAAATTACATTGAACAGGGCATTATAACTTGGAGATAACTATTTTACAGGGAACATGGGCTATGGAGGGTTAAGTGGCTTGCCCAAGACCACAAGGAGCACCTGTGGGACTTGTGATGATGAAGGCAGTTCAGAGGCTAAAGAATACCAGGAGAATGAACCCTGTGCCTTTAAGAGTGAGAGCATTCAGGGTTTCCCCAGCAACCAAGAGCTTCTGACTCATAGCACAGTCACCGTTAAGCCCCGCCCACTTCAACACGTCAGGGCTGGAGTGAAGCCTAGCACTTCCCACGTGTGCTGGGAAAGAGGCGTGGTCCCTGAGAGGGAGCAGTTTAAAACTCCTGTGTTTGGAAAGTCAAAAAGACAAGACGAGAGACTGCAAGGGAGTCCGGTACAGGGACTGCAGGAGAGTCCAGAACGAAGACAGGAACAGAGACAGGAAGGGAGACGAAGAGGACCTGGAAGGGAATCCAGAGGAACTGAACCTGGAGGAGCAAGGGCACAAGGAAGCACGAGAGGTGCTGGGCTCAACCTCACAGACAAGCAGTGGGATCTGCTTGGAACCGGTCCAAGGCAGTTTCAGCCGAAGGGAAGTTTGTTACAACGGAGAGAAGTGTCTGCAGAGAGAAAGCAGCATGGCTCTGCCAAAGAGAGAGGAAAGCTACCAAACGGCCCTGAACTAAGGCAAGTGTGTCTTCCAGAATTCCTGCCTGAAAGAAAGTTAAGAGATTTAGTTCCTGCCAGAAGAAATAATTATAATAGTCAGATAAGCACTAGTAGTAGAAACAATAGCTTGTCTGCATGTCAGCAAACCCCACTCTCTAAAGAGATAGAGCAGAAACAAGTTCTGTTAGAGAGGCTGAATGAATTGATACAGAAACAAACTAGTCAGCTCTATAGCCAGGTACCCTCTGAAGAGTATTGTGAGGATGCCATTGAGGAAATGGATATAGGAAGCTGCCATGAGGACTATGAAGATAGCCCAGAAGAGATGCAATGTTCTTACTGTAAAGATGAAGCATTAGAAGAATGTTAAAGCTTAAATCCTGTTTGAATGAATGAATGCCATAGCAAGGAACTTGTCTGTTGAAGGGTGCAGCACAGAGAACAGCTGAACGCTGTTAATCAAGTGGTGGCTGTGTAAAGCCTGAAACTGAAGGGAAAGCTCAGTGGACATTTAAAGCCGTTTCTGTTATAAGGGAGTTGTGAAGGAAACACTCCAATAGGAAGCTAATGTGCCCATGAGAAGCTTTTATGTTCTGAGCTTGGAAAGCCAAAGTTCCTAAGAAGATATTTGATTTCTGTTACCAGTAAGTCTGTGCATACTTTGTAAAAGTCATACCTTTGTTTGGAGAAGAATCCTATTATTGTTTCAGCCTGTTACTTGTGAATGATGGAAAACCCAAAACACAACAAATAAAAATAATTCTCTGTTTCGCCTAAACCCTCGTCTACACAACTACTTTGCCTCATAAGGATAAGTTAAACTACATATCCCAGCAGCCCTCCTGGCAGCCATATTGGGAAGGACTTATTCTAAGGCAGCAAGGCGACTCCACCTGGTGCTCGGCTATACGCCCCACCAGCTGGGGGCGACAGACTAGAAACCCCATATATACATGTAGCTTATATGTTTAAAGTTATAAAATTTTAATTTGTAAATGTTTTTCAAGTTAAGCAATGCCTCAGTATAGCAGTAAATTCCATAAAACAAAGAGAGGGATTATAATATGGCCCCTTGCCATGTTTAAGAGAGACTGGCTTTAGAGAGCTTGGAACAAATGTCACATCTCCCTTTCCTCTTTGCTCCCATGTCCAAAGAAAGACAGTAGGCTCTGAGACAATATGGAGGAAAGGGTTGTTCTGTAACAGACTAATCATCGATAGTGCAAAAGCATTAACTGCCAGCAGGCCTTTCTCCAGTTATGTTGGAAAGCAGTCCCAAAACCATTCTTCTGCTCTCCTTCCCTACTTGTTTAGCTTAAAAGATAGAAATTGATAAAACTAAGGGCTATGTTTACTAAATGGTGGTAGCGGCTTCCGTGCGATATCGAAGCCGTGGCCCGAGCCGCAGCTCCGATATCGCACAGAAGCCGCTACCGCCACCGCCATTTAGTAAATATACCCCTTAGTTATGATCAATATTTATTTACGTATTTATTTATTCAACTAGACTTATATACCGCTTTTCTACCAGTCTACTATTATGACAACATAATAGTATGAAAACAAGGTATACATTTAGGAGCCTAACTTAGGAGCTCAGCTTTGAATATCAAGCCCAACGTTTTTATTTTCTTCCTAAAATTTTAAAAAAAAAAGTTTCTTGCTTAATCTCAAAAAATAACTGGTTCCATGAAGCAGCACTTATCATTTAAAGAATTCAGAAGAAAGTAAAGGCCAAGGGCCTCTTTTACAAAATCCTGTTAAGGTTGTGCACTTAATATGCATTTCTAATTTTTCAGCATGATCCTAGCAGTTAACGCACAGATGCGTATGCTACTGTGTGGTGCAGTTAACATTGGTGCACCTAAAGATACCCATAGAGCTATCATTAGGTTCTCCCACACAAACTGTCATGTTGCCACTATGTGCATGGCAAATTAAGAACATGATTTCCACTTTTTTCAATTTTATTATCAATTTACAATATAATTCCAAGCATTAACCCTTGTAACAGAAATAGAAAGGACACAGAAAATACCAAAAGTAATAATCCAAAAGAAAAATAAAGAAGAAATTATACATGTGGAGGCACATTCTGGTTTCCGCATGTCCGGCCGTACTGGCTGTGCAAAAACTCAAATGTGCAGGAAATTTATTTATTTGGCTTTATGTACCGCACTATTTAGAAATCAATGCGGTTTACAAGGAACAAAATCATGCATTACATAGAATAAGTTTTCAGCGAACAGGAACAGTGAACATAAAACAGTTACAAAAGATAATAGTTATTTAGATTAAACAAGGGAGTCAACTTGGGTAGTAATTGAGTGAACTAAATGGACTTAATTGGGGTGAACGAAATGGACTCTGTTCTGCTGCTGCAGGGTCCAGATGTACCTGTGATGGCTGAATCAGGGACTTGGACATCCGGGTGCTCCTGTATGCCGATTAGATCAACGCACGGGGAGCTGCCTATCCAGACGCCAGAACAGCTGGGACATGGGAGTCATGGCATCCTGGCACCATGGCAATGAGACATCCACAAAATGGCTTGGAATGGCATAGCATGCATCTGCCCCTGCAGCCCACTGTCCAGCCATTACTGGTGGCTGCTGTGGGCTGGATCATAGCTGTCGGGGCAGAATGTGTCATGAGGATCGATGTGCAGCAGTGTGCGGCGCGCAATGTGGGGGGGGGGGGACACCCGTGACTTATTCCACCTTCAGGGTTGAATAAGCCATGCATGCAACCCTTTGCCAGGGAACGTACAGTGACATGACTGGAATTGCCGTTGTACATCCTGGCTGGTGGCCTCTCACCCGCACCATCCCCACTCCGCCCCAACACTGCCCCCACTGATGTGCAGGGAGCGCTAGGACCAGAGTTGCATCCCAGGGCTAAACGCGGGTTGGACGTCCAACATGGATGTCCAACCCCTCTATTCGCTGTTAAGAATGACCACCTAAGTGTCCATTTCTCTCTAGCCCTTCACCAGTAGCAGATCATCAAGAAAGGAAAAAGAAAAACAAACATACATGTAGGCAATAAGTCAGTTTATGTCAGCATAAAATTAAAATACTGAATATCTAACCTACAGCCTGAGAAACAGCAAATGTATGAGCACCAATAAATGTAACCAGTTGAGATGGTTCAAAGAAAACATAATTTGCTGAATGAAGCTTAACTAAGCATTTACACTGAAATTTTAAAAAGAATAAACCCCCCAACTGAACTATCCCAGGCTTCAAGAGGAGAAATTCCCTCCATCTCGTCTGGGTTTCCCTAGATAGGTCATGGAAAATACAGACAGATAAACCCTTAAAAGGTACAGAATGTTTTTTTGAAATACAGTTTCAAAAACCAGTCAGAAGGCAATGCAAGAATAATCAAAAAAGGAGAAGGACTCTAATATTTAATAGATATTCAAAATATCAGTATATTGTAGTCTCTGCAAATGATTGCTGCTGAGTCTCAACTTGGACTTTCTTATGACCAGGTACATAATAAACTTTAGACAAGGAAGGCTGAGACTCTGGAGGAATACCAAGTACATCCTCCAAATATTTTTTTTAATATGTCCCTGGCTGAGGTTAGAGATGAATGGGGAAAACTGGACTAGATACAGTTTGGAGGACCGTACTTGGTTCTCCAAAGCCTCAATCTTGAACTTGGCAGTTGTCACGTCTTTAATAAATTGTAATTTGGTCACAGCTTACACAGAGTAAGCCTAATAAAACGACAAAACTCTGTAATATAGTTTGAAAGTCTGGCACATTCACTTGTGGGTCAGAGAGCAAAAAACAGCAATAGCTACCACAATTCTACAATGGAAGCTAACGTGGTCTCAGTATTGTTAGACAGGAACACAACACTTCAAATTCACTGTCATAGGCTTTACATCAATGACCACACTATATAGCTTCCATTTTTTAACCAGTGTTATTGATAAAATACTCCCTCCTTCCACAGGAAAATAGTTGAAAAAATTGGTTTGCTTAGCTTAGAATGATCGAGCTTCAACTTCAATCGAACAGCACAGCTGATATCTTATTTGCACAGCTGCTGTCTTATTCTCCCGACGCTACCCAGCGCTCGGCGTTTCGCCACTTAGGGTTCTTCAGGGGAGTTGCTAAGACATGTTTTGTTATCCCGCTAGCGTTCCCTTCACATCAACTGCTGAACGGCTTAGCAGTTGATGTGAAGGGAACGCTAGCGGGATAACAAAACATGTCTTAGCAACTCCCCTGAAGAACCCTAAGTGGCGAAACGCCGAGCGCTGGGTAGCGTCGGGAGAATAAGACAGCAGCTGTGCAAATAAGATATCAGCTGTGCTGTTCGATTGAAGTTGAAGCTCGATCATTCTAAGCTAAGCAAACCAATTTTTTCAACTATTTTCCTGTGGAAGGAGGGAGTATTTTATCAATAACACTGGTTAAAAAATGGAAGCTATATAGTGTGGTCATTGATGTAAAGCCTATGACAGTGAATTTGAAGCGTTGTGTTCCTGTCTAACAATACTGAGACCACGTTAGCTTCCATTGTAGAATTGTGGTAGCTATTGCTGTTTTTTGCTCTCTGACCCACAAGTGAATGTGCCAGACTTTCAAACTATATTAGAGTTTTGACGTCTTTAATAAAGGCAGAGTTACAACCTTCCAGCCTTTGAGATTTGAGCTTAAGATCTTCCATAGTCTCCTTCAACACAGCAATGTTATCAGAAATCTTTTTAATCAGAGATGAATTACCCACGACTTACAGAGACAGCCTCTGGAATTGGGAAACCAGAGCCTCACCAAGTTTAAATAAAGTGCTCCAAATAGACTCCAAGGTAAAGCTTTCTAATCGTTTCAAGACAAAGGAGGAACCAAAAAGCAGATCAGACGCTGAGCCCACTGAGGGGAGGGAGCCTCTATCTAAAGCCTGTGGCTGTGCTGCAAACACAAGCGTAAGTCTCGCTGATCCAGGCTGCTGAATACCTCATGTCACCAGCAATGATGACACTCACTGCGTCTACCTCAAAGCTGCTGATGACCCAGATGCTTTTCCTCCCACCAGAGCAGAAGCTACATCCATCGTGGAACCCACTGATCCAAAAGCCTCCAAGCTGACAATCCTGGCAGGCATTACACGGGGCCTTCGCAAATCTAGTGATGAGAGATCACACCCCAAAGATGACATCGAGCCATCCAGCCCCCGAGTTTACAATGCTAGGAAGCTGCCGGATTGAGCAAGCTGATGTTCTGGCTGCAAAAGGAATGAAATCCAAAGACCCACCACAGAGGTAATTAAAGAAGGGTTCTCCTTTGTAAGGGAAGGGGTTTTTTTTGCTAGTGTTCCCCTTCCTCTTCGACATAGTAAGGAACAAGCAGCCCAGAGCTAGCATGCACTATGACTCCCAATTTCCACTATTTTTAAATGTATTTTTTTCCAAAGTGCTACATAGTCATCAGAAGCTCATTAGAAGATAAATGTTATCATTTGCATCTAAAAGTAGAAACAAAAAGAAAAAGAGAGAACAGAATGGAATGTAAGCTTTTATTGACTCTGCAGAACTTTATCACCTTTGAGAGGGAAAAGTCAATAAATCATTTATGCTGTATTTAAATGAATCAATGCGTGTGGAAACAGGGACTTGACAAATGACCGGGCCTAAGGTGAAATATATTAATGGGTATGTAGTGTCCTGTACACAGATTTGCTGTGGCTCATTTTTATTTATTTAAAATATTTGCAACCCACCTAATCTCAAAAGTTCAAGTTAGAATATAAAAAGTATATACATTATAAAAAGGTTAAATTAGACTTACCTGCTAATTGTTGTTCCTTGAGGAACTCCAGTCTAGTCCCGAACCTCTGGGGTTGTGCTCCTCCTCCAGCAACTTGGAGACTGAGAAATGTCATCCTTTTGTGATGACACTGGTATATCCTCACAGGATCCACCTCCTCACTTCAGTAACCTATTGACAAAACAAACTCACCAGAGCAACAATTAAGTAGTAAACACACTACAAACAAAGTGTAACTAACTGAACTAATACCTTTTAAGGGAGAAATCTTGCTTACTGATCTCCCTCTCTTTCATACTAACCTTTGTTAGAAACACTTAGGCCTGCCCTCCCCCTCTATGGAGGATAGTGACCCAAACCTAATCCCCATGCCTAGAAGCTTCTTCCTCTTACCTGTTATATCTCATTTGCTTCAGGCAGTAGCTCACAGAAAACATCAGGGAGGGATATGGGACTAGACTGGAGTTCCTCAAGGAACAACAATTAGCAGGTAAGTCTAATTTAATCTTCCTTATCATCCCTCCAGTCTAGTCCCGAACCTCTGGGGATGTAACAGAGCAGTAAAAGCAATCAACGGGAGGGACCTGCTAGACCAGCCTGAAACACCGCTGATCCAAAACACATATCCCTTTCCGCCTGAACATCAAGATGGTAATGTTTGACAAAGGAATTCAATAATGACCAGGTAGCTGCCTTACAAATTTCTCCTCCTCCGCTCATATTACAAACTTTTCAGCAGTTGGTTTTAGCAGATTTGGCTCATCTAGATGTCACTCTTCCAAAATATTCAAATATGCAACGTGATGAATGGCAAGCACTAATGGCCTTAAGATCTAATCCGGATATAGTAATTCGTAATGCTGATAAGGGAGGATCAATAGTTATATTGTCCACGCACTATTATCACCAGCAAGTATTATCACATCTTTCTGATGTCAAATACTATTTGCTGCTAACTCAGGATCCTTTAAAAGATCTGCAGCAGAGAATTTTGCGGTTGGTGACACAAGCTAAGGATATGGGACACTTAACGGCTAAGGAAGCCAAATTTTTGACACCTAAGCACCCAAAAACACCGGTGTTTTACATGGTTCCTAAGGTGCATAAATCTATTGTGGCCCCCCCATGCAGACCCATTGTTTCCTGCCAGGATTCGGTCTTGGAACCTTTATCTAAGTTCTGTGACCGATTTTTACAGAAATCTGCATGCTCAGTAAGATCTTATTTACGGGACACTTCACACTTTCTGACCTTGTTGTCCCAATGCACGTTCTCGTTCTCTTCAGTATGGCTGGTCACGGTTGACGTGACGGCTCTCTATACCAATATAGATCAGTCTGAAGCATTACATATCATACAATTATTTGCATTAACATTACCTGACCGGATTCCTAAAACACTGGAATTTCTTTCCTTAGTACTGCTCCATAATTATTTTTTATATGTAAAAATCTTTTACCAACAAACTTATGGAATAGCAATGGGCGCTACTGTCACCCCTTCTATTGCTACAATATATTTAGCGGCATTTGAGGAAGATTTTCTTTATACTTCTGATTGGTTTAAGAACATACCGTTTTGGGTTCGTTTTTTAGACGATATTTTTTTCATTTGGACAGCAGACAAATCATCATTACTATTATTTTTGGAATGGCTGAATACTAGGAAGGTGAATCTTAGTTTCACAGCAAAATATGATTATAATACCATAGATTTTCTAGATGTCCGTTTATACAAATCAGGTCATACCATTTGTTCCACATTGTACCGTAAATCAGTGCAACGGAACACTTTATTACAATATCAAAGTTTTCATCCGGGTCCCCTCAGAAGAGCTCTTCCACTTGGACAATTTTTTCATATAAAACGAAATTGTACTATAAAGGAGGAATTTATGATACATGCAAAAGATTTATGTCAACGTTTATGATGTCGTGGTTACCCAGCACAAGTGGTTAAAAGAGCTTATAAGACAGCAAAATATGCACATCGTGATTGGTTGTTACATTCAGCCACTCGGAAGGAAGCTTTACCTACTGGAGAGATTCAGGCATCTGATGTATCTCATAATAAAATTGGTGATACTAATAAGAAAATTATTGGAGTTTTGCCATATATGATAGGATCATCACAAACAGTAACCCTTTTACGAAAATACTGGCATATTTTACAACTTGACCCTGCTTTTCAACAAGATTTTATGATTGCGTATCAACGAGGTGCTAATATTAGGGATTTTGTGGTGCATTCTATGACAGACTTTAAGTCTCCAGAGGAATCACGGATGGATGCAGGACATTTTTCTTGTGCATCCCCCCTTTGTCAATTCTGTTTACAATCACAGATTGGTACTACGTGGGCGCATAACTCCACGGGACCAATTATTCATCTAAAATGGCATACTGATGGTACATCTTCTTTTGTAGTTTATGTTCTTACATGCCCTTGCGGTTTACATTATACAGGCTGCACGATACGTCCTGTGAAAAAACGCCTATCGGAGCATAAATCTCGGATCCGCACAAAAACACTTACAGCTCCTTTAGTAGCTCACTGTCTCCAAATGAGTCATGCATTCACTGATTTCTCTTGGTGTATTTTGTATTATGTACCTGATGGCCTCGTAGGGGGGACCGGGAACAGCATTTACAAATCCTGGAACAACGTTGGATCTTTTCTTTTAAATCAGTGACCCCAAATGGACTCAACCAAGAACTTGATTGGTGGAGTATTTTACCCACCTGATAGGGCATTTTCTGCCTTTTATATATACATTGGTTCAGGGTATAAAACAGCTGACTACGAATACTGACGTCAGACACCATTCTTTTGAAAGGACGTTCTCTGAAAGTACAATGGCTATTTGTGAGACATCCCAAAACCTGAAGACGATTATTTTTCTGCCATCTGAAGCAGGTTCGGAGGACCCGAAACACAGCGCTGGGTTATGGAATTTTGAAGAAATGTCTTCTCGATGAGTTAACTTTGGAGGATGTTCTCCCATTGAAATATCTCGGGAGGTTTTCCCGCTGAGATAATTGGAAGATTACTGCAGGACCGCATTGCCAGCTAAGTTTGATTTTGACTTTTTGGTCATTTAGAATTTATAATCTTAGCATTATGGCTCTTTGGGTCTGCTTTGATTACATTAAGACTGTTGTAGAAATATAATAATAAAAAAGATTAAAGGGAGAAGTCCGTTTATACGAAGGGGTTTCTTGTCCCCCGACTTGACGGATGTTCCTACATTTAATAATTATATGTTTTGTGTTGTAAATGTTAGTTTATGTTTGTCCTAAATATATGATCTGATTTTTTCAATTACAAATTTCTACAGCTGGTACTAAACGGATCTCAGCCCATGACGGCGCTTGCGCTCTAGTCGAATGAGCTCTTAGGCCTTGACGTACCGCTTTACCCTTCAAAACATACATGGATGCTATGGCTTCTTTAATCCACCTGGCAATGGAAGCTTTTGATGCTGCCTCTCCCTTTCTTGGCCCTCCAAACAGGACAAACAGCCTATTTGACCTGCAGAAACACGCCGTCCTCCTGATATACTTCTTTAATGCCCGACGAACGTCCAAAAGATGTAACTTTCCAGCGGAGGAACCCTCCACAGCCTCACTGAACACCAGTAATGAAACCACCTGATTCACGTGAAACGCCAAGACCACTTTGGGCAAAACGTACGGCACTAGCCTCAAAACCACCTTCATATCATAAAAAGACAAAAAAGGTTTCTTACAGGACAAAGCCTGTACCTCTGAGATTCTCCTAGCTAAGCAGATAGCCACCAGGAACACTACCTTGAGTGTGAGATCCTTTAAGGACGCTCTCGACAAAGGCTCAAATGGCTCTCGCCCCAATGCTTCTAATACGAAAGGGAGATTCCACTTTGGCACTACCTGTCTACACGGTGGCCTCAAAAGAGACACCGCTCTTAAAAATCGCTTCACATCTGGATGACCACCTAGCGCTTCTCCCCCTATCTTTCCTCTATAACAGGACAACGCAGCTATTTGCACCCGCAAGGATGCCTCTGCTAAGCCCTTCTCCACACCATCCTGTAAAAATGCCAGCACCTGCGGAATTGATGCTCTTAACGCCTCAAACCGTCTGTCAACACACCATGCTTCAAAGACTCACCAGATGCGAACATATGCTAAAGAGGTAGATCTCTTCCTTGCCTTCAACAAAGTGCTAATCACCGATGCGGAGTAGCCCTTTGTCCTCAGCCTAGCCCTCTCAATAGCCAAGCCATAAGCGAGAACCGATCCAAGTGAGGCATGTGCAGTGGCCTCTGAGACAACAGAACTGTCTGAAGAGGGAGGCGCCATGGCTTCTCTACCAAGAGCCTCATCAAATCTGCGTACCAAGGCCGTCTTGGCCAATCCGGCTCTATCAACATCACTTGTCCTCTCTATCGCTCAATGCGCTGTACCATCTTTCCGATTAACACCCAAGGAGGAAACATGTACAGACGTTGCTCTTCTGTCCAGACCTGTATGAGAGCATGCAGGCCTTCTGACATCCTTTCTGTTCTTCTGCTGAAAAAGCGATCGACCTTTGCCGACTGGAATGTTGCCATGAGATCCATTACTGGCATTCCCCAATGACACACCAGCATCTCAAACACGTCCTGATGGAGGACCCACTCCCCCGGGTCCACCCTCACTCGACTCAAGTCGTCAGCCTCCACATTGTCCACTCCCACTACATGCGCTGCAGACAAAGCTAGGAGATTTACTTCGGCCCACTCGAACAACTGTTCGGCCTCGGCTTCCATCGGAACACTGCTTGTGCCGCCTTGCCGATTCATATAGGCCATTGCGGTTGCGTTGTCGGAAAACACCCAAATGGCACTGTCATGAAGATAAACTTGAAAAGCTTGCAGAGCCAGCATCACCACTCTCAATTCCAAATTGTTGATTGACCAGCTCTTTTCCCAATCAGTCCACTGACCCTGGGCGAACCTTCCTTGAAAATGAGCCCCCCAGCCTAAGAGGCTGGCGTCCGTTATTAGAGGTGACCAACAAGGCGCCTCCAAAGGCATCCCCTTCTCCTGGCACCCTGGAAGTAACCGCCATTGAAGAGCTTGCTGTGTCTCTGTCTGACAAGGCAGTCTTCGCGACAGAGAATCATTTTGATGCGACCATCGCCTGAGCAATGCCCTCTGCAATGGTCTCATGTGGGCTCTTGCCTATGGGACCAGCTCTAGAGTAGCCGACATGGTCCCGAGCAACTGCAGATAATGCCACGCTGTGGGAGTTGTTCTGCTCCGAAATTGCCGGATTAGCCTCCGCAATCCGTTCGCTCGTTGTTGCGGCAGAAAGATTCTTCCAGCGTTTGTATCGAACCAAGATCCCAAGTATTCTAGACGTTGTGATGGAATCAACTTGCTCTTTACCATACTGACCACCCAACCGAGATTCTGTAAGAATGTTACCACTCTGTTTTGTAGCCGATTCGCTCTCAGCTCTGGACTTTGCTCGGATTAACCAATCGTCTAGATAAGGGTGCACGAAAAAGCCCTCCTTTTGCAATGCTGCCGCTACTATGACCATAACCTTTGTGAACGTTCGTGGTGCTGTAGCTAGCCCAAACGGCAAGGCCCGAAATTGAAAATGACCCAGAGAAACCGCAAATCTGGGAAATTTCTGATGTTCCTGCCGTATAGGAATGTGTAGGTATGCTTCCGACAGGTCCAGGGAAGTAAGAAACTCCCCTTTCTTACTGCCACGATCACCGACCTTAGGGTTTCCATACGAAAATGAGATATACGAAGGCAACAATTTACTCTATTGAGATCTAAAATTGGCTGAAAAGTCCCTTCCTTTTTCGGGACTACGAAGTATATGGAGTACTGACCGAAGCCGCATTGGTCTGGAGGCACCTGTACCACTGCTTTGAGGTCAAGTAGTCTCTGTATCATCTCCCTCACTGCGACACACTTGGCCAGCGCCTTGCATGGAGACTGTAAAAACAAATCCTTCACTGGCCGCTGAAACTCCAAAGCATAACCTTCTCGAATGACCTCCAGTAATCCCATAGCCGATCTCCTATGGGCACCAAATCTACCTGAGTCCCCCCTGACTTCATTGCGACTTTGAAAGATTTGCAGAGGAGGAAGAGGCACCAAAACCTCTTCCCGCTCCCCGAAAGCCATGAAACCCCTGGTTTCTATTGGGAATCCGTCCTCTTTGAGCCTGACTGAACCTAGGGAAATGGAACCGACAAAGCTCCCTCTGCTGACCCTTGGATGTGGGAGTCGACTGTCCCTGCTTTTGTTTGTCTTCTGGAAGTCTTCCACCTTTGGACTCCCCCAGATCCTTTACCAGCTTGTCCAAATCTTCCCCAAACAGGAGCTTTCCTCTGAAAGGAAGCTTACTTAGCCTGGACTTGGAAGATCCATCCGCTGCCCAATTGTGCAGCCAAAGGTAACGTCGAGTCGTTACCACCGATGCCATGCTTTTTGATAATCCTCGAATGAGGTCATAATGGATATTGGCTGGATAAGCCGTTCCTGATTCCAGTCTGGATGCTTCCCCGGTTGTATCCTCTCCTTGTTTGTAGATTACAAATCCCAATAACGGTCTAGTTGTGCAGAGTAAAATTATGATAACCTCAAACAACTCTGTATTTCAAACTGAAATACAGAGTTTTTGTTTAGAACATCTTACTTTCAGTTTGAAATACAGAGTTGTTTGAGGTTATCGTCCTCTCCTTGTTTGCCTTGAACTCGTTGTGACCAGCGAAGGCAGGCTCTCGCCACTCACGCTCCACAAATAGCTGCCTGAATGGATAGAGCATTGACATCAAAGACCTGCTTTAACAAGGTATCCAGTTTCCTGTCCTGGGCATCCTTGAGCACCACACTTCCTTCTACTGGAATAGTAATCTTTTTTGTAACTGCTGAGATGGCTGCATCTACTTTGGGAGACTTGAACAATTCGCGATCCTGGTCCACCAGCGGGTAAAGAACTCTGGACCCTTTTAGACCTGCCTCTTGCATGTCCCACTCTTCCTGAATCATTCTCACACCACTCTGTGCACTGGAAAAGCTCTCTGAGTCTTCCAAAAAACCTGCAGTAATGGATCTTCTAAAGTAGCATCCTCCGCTAGTCCAGGTGACGGCATATTAAGCGCCTTTAGTGTGTCTGAAATGAGTGCCGGTAACTCGTCTCTCCAGAACACGCGGACCACCCTAGCTTGGTCCTCTCTGTCCGTGATATCTCCTTCCTCCAACTCATCGTCCAATTCCAAGTCAGGATCCCCCTTGTCAGAGTGAAGCCCTTCTGAGGCCACCGACTGTTCCTTCTGCTCCTTCTCCATCCTGGCTCTCTTTGCCAGGCTTCCTGTTGCCCCTGCACTCAGAGGAGTTCCAGGTCTCTTTTCCCCCAGTTCCCATCTGTGGAACTTGTTGCTAGCCTCTTCTGCTGGCACCCGAACACTTGCTGAATAAGCGCAACAAACTCCTGGGAAAAGATTGCCGCCAGTCCCCCCCCCCCCACCCCTGGCAAAGACGCCTGCGAGGAGGGGAGATCTGTAGTGGAAGAAGTCCCCACTACGGGCTCCCTAAGCATTAAATCTAGGGAAACTGGGTCCTGCAGACCTATTGGGGTTTCTTGAACCTCAGCTCCTTCTTCCAAGGTGAGTTCCATAGCAGCTGCTTTTTGAACGCACCCCTTACAGACACCTGTTTCCGACACCGCTCTCCTTCTAGTTCCGCAGACTAAGCACTGTGGTCTAGAAGGCATCCCGCCTGAGCGAATACACTGTCTTTCAGCCCTGAAGAAGTACTGGACTCTAGAAGCCTATAAATGAAAGCAAACTAACTCACTCAGAATTTTTTTTTTTACAAAAATAATGTGTAGCCTCTACCTAAGTGCCGCGAGTCTGAAAATGAAATTTAAAATAAAAAACGAAGCTTCCTGCTGAAAATACGAGCCTCTGCAGGCCCCGAGGCAGTACCAGCGTTTCCCGCGTTGCTGACACACGGTTAGGCCCGCTGAGCTCAACGCGCTCAAATCTCCCCCACAACTTCTCCGATACGATCTGGCTCCCTTTACCTTGTCTGCCGCCAATGCCTCTGCAAGCTATGGGCTATTCCTGTCTCAGCGCTCAACCGACCTGCTTCGTTTTCAGCATCGGGAGCAAGGCAGAGTAAGAGAGAGAGAGACAGTGTTTTCCATGGCCCGACTCCTCCTGGACGGCTTCACAGCACTGACAGGCAAAGCTTCAGTGTGCGCTGAATGACAACCGCTCCGGTTCCTCACCCTTTCAAGTGGGTTCGGGAGCCGGAGCCCTGCTCGATTAGAGGGCTGCTTGTCTGATAAACCCTGCCTAAAATTATAGCGGATTGGGGTGGGGTGGGGGGGGGGATGCCTCAGCGTAGACTTAAAGGCACACAAACACCCCAAAAGCAAATCTTTTCTTTTTCTTTTCCTATTCTTTTTTCTTAATCTTTTCCTCTTTCTTTTCCAAACCCAATCTAAAGTCCAATCTCTCCTTAATTGTTCCTCTAGTGAACTAGGATCTCCAGGCTCACTAATCCTCGAGCTGCTTGGAGACTGAGGTAACTGGATTGAGGAGGCGGATTCTGTGATGATATACCAGTGTCATCACAAAAGGATGACGTTTCTCAGTCTCCAAGCTGCTGGAGGAGGAGCACAACCCCAGAGGTTCAGGACTAGACTGGAGGGATGATAAGGAACCACATATTTGATATAACAAATAACAAGACAACATCCATAATAACAAGGTCACCAATACAAAAGTACTAATCAGAACCAAAGGCAATTTTCTAGTGTAGCCTGGGTTCATCTGATCATGTTCCAATCCCTAACCCTTTTTATTCAAACAAAATGTGATTGGAGGACCAGGGGTATAGGCAGCACGGTTGGACAGATATCTCAGCCCAATGGCAATGGGAGATTTTCTCACCACTGACAAATGACAGAGGTTGTGGCAGGCATACTGGCAGCTCTATAATTAGGGAGAGTGAGGTGGCTGCCTCAGATGGCACATTCTGAGAAATGGCAGCATGTGTCCTGAAAATGCCCCTTTGGGGGTTACTTGACTCTGCTCCCAGGCAGGAGACATGAAGCCATTGCTGGAAAGGGTGATGTAGGAGCTTTTGGATGTGGCAAAGTGGCACTACTATAAAACAAAGTCAACACGAGACCATTGAGCCCATACCATGGTCTCAAAGTCTGCCACATCCTGCCCCCTCCTTAACAGGGCAGACCTTAAGTGTGGCATGGATTTAAAGTTCATTTGGTCTTTTAGTGCTGCTGTAGATCCAGGGATATGTGGTATGGATGTAGCAGCAAGGGAAGTGGAAGGGAAATGGGAATTCTAGAACTGGAGGAAAGGCGAAGATGGGGAAATGGTAGGCCAGTGGCAGGACAGGGAAAAGAGAGAGAGATGCTGGACATAAGGGGGGGAATGGGGAAGAAGAGAGAGGGGGAGAGGCTGAACATGGGGGAGTGGAGATAGGAAGAGAGGCTGAGATTACAGATATACATTCATGAGCATGTATTCAGTTCATTTGGATGTCTACAATTTTAAAGTGGATGCAAATCATTTCTACACATATACACTCATGAATTAATTTGTGTGCAATCAGTTTGCATGCTTAGAAATTTTCTAGCATGCCTTCAATGCACATTAACAGAACAAATTAACAGAACAAATACATGAAACAAACATGAAAAAATGCTAAAAAAATTTTTGGAAACATTTGTTTTAAATTAACACAAACCAAACTTTTTTTGGCCATGCACTCCCCTAGTACAGATAGTAGACACAGGTTGAGAGAAGAAGAAAGGAGGAGATACTGGACAAGAAAGAAATAGCGAGAGGGAAAGGAGCAATGCTAAACATCGAGTGGGAAAGAAACTAGTTTAAGAAAAGATACACTGGATCTGGAATGGAGAAGATAGAAAGAAAAGGGGGATACTGGAACACAGAAACAGAGAAAAATGACGACAGAAAAAGATCACATGGCCTATCTAGTCTGTCCTTCTATATCAGCAACTACAACAGTCCCCTTTTTTCCTTTAGAGATCCTCTGTGTTTGTCCCATGCTTTTTTGAATTCAGATACCGTTCTCATTTCTACCACCTCCACTGGGAGACTATTCCACGGATCCACCACTCTTTCCGTAAAGAAATATTTCCGCATATCACTCCTGAATCTATCTCCCTTCACCCTCATCCCATGTCCCCTTGTAGCAGAACTTGCTTTCAATTGAAAGAGGCTTTCCCCCTGTACATTTATGCCATGGAGGTATTTAAACATCTCAATCATATCACCTCTATCCCGCCTTTCCCAGCGCTTTTAAATGGAGCCACGGTGCCATGGCAACAGGATGCCATGGTGTCGCAGCTCCATTTAAAATCCCTGGCTGAGTGAGCCGTGCTATAGCTGTACAGACCCGTTCACGATTCTGATCCTGTGGGGCTAAACGTGCCCCGCAGGATCAGAATCGCAATCTCCTTTGTACATCCAGCTCAGCCTGGACGAACAAAGGAGATGGACATCGGGATCAGAATCGGGCCTAATGGTTTTAAAAAAATGCTGACTATACTATTTAAATATTGACCCAATTTTTTTCACAACTCTGTATATACTTTATGAAAGTATTTGCATTCAGCAAGCTATTTGTAAAATACTGTGGCAGTTTTGCATGTATGGACCTAAACATCTATTTTCTGACGTAGACACAGTATACAAAATTAGATTGCACAATCTTAAGTGCTGATATACAGTATTATGGCCATGTTACTCCATCATAAAATGTTGTATTTGATTAACCATGTAAGCAAATTTTACATATCAGTAAAGTTTATGGTCACAGGATGCTAGGACTAGTGGCAATGTTTGGGGTGGGGTGGGGAATGAAAAAAAGGAAAAGGGATACCAGGCTATACTACTGGCCATACTGACATGTCAGAACTGAAATCCCTTTCAACCATTTCAAACACCCAAAATCTGATGACTAATATATAACACTATATTGATTTATATATTTTTCTGATAATATTGTGATTTAGCAGCTGGAAAAAGCTCATATGTTAATATTCCCTGTTCTATGTAACATTAACTTTAAATTGTTCCATGTAAACCGCACTGACCTCTGGAAATGTGGTATATAAAAAATGCTAAATACATAAATATTGCATACTTTTCCTTCCCTTTTGATAGCACTATATTTTTATTCTTGTCTCTTAAATTTTGAATTTCATTTTTATCTTATTTGCTTTTATATTAGATTGTAAATTGAAGTTAGGTTTGCATGATCAGTCGTATATGAAAAACAATAAACATAATATGGTAACAAGATGCAAAAATATGCAAAATAGCTTTTTAACTATTAGCCCAATAAAGAAATCTGTGCATTAATGGCTTATTTTAATACACATTAATACATTAGCCCACAAAAACTAGGAAACAGGAGAAGTTAACTACCCAAATAAATCAAGACAAGAAGCTGTTTTATCAGCAGTGATTGTGCCAGGTCCCAAAACAATGTCTATGATTGTGAACTAGTGGCATTGTCAATACCAGTAGTACAGCCTTATTCCTTTTAATTCTCTATCACTTCAGTGTTACTGTACTGTATCATCATTATTTACAAGATGATATGAGAAATGGAAGAATCCTAGGCTATTCAAAGCACAAGTAAACATTTGCATATCATATTATCCAGTGACAATTGAGCAAACTGATTTGAATTTATCATTGGCTAATATATTTCAAACAATGTCACAGTATGATAACAATAGCTCCAAGGCCTTCGTAGATTGTACCATTTGGCACAATCTTGCCACACAGATGTTGTTGCCTATTGTTTGATTTTCTGATAGAAAAAATATTTAACAATAAGAAAAACATCTCTTTAGAATTGTGTTTACCCTCACATTTTAGTGGACTTTCCCCTCTGTGCTCTCTATTTGCATTACTTGGTCGAAGCTCAAAAATCATGCCCTTCTGGTTTTGTCCTTATGGAGTATCCATAATAACTATAGCATAATTATGAAATTAATCTTCATTGAAATAACCTATAGTGGTACAGCACAATGGTAAAGAAAGTGGATGAGGAGAGAATTACTTCAGCTGTAATCACAGCTGGTTGTCTTGGGACTCATGCTCTTCTTGACGTTTCCTTGAAAAGGTATAATTTAAGTTTCAAGGCAGAACATAGGAATCTAGGGCGTGATAGTCAGTGGCAATGGCCAGTGCTGCTTAAAAGGGTAGCTGCCACTGCTGAACATTAGTCTAGGATATTTATTTATTTAACATTTTTTATATACCGTCTTTCTACGAATTAAGACGGTTTACATAGAACATTTCCAGGCAGTGTGTTTCAACTGTTTACAAGGAACAAGGTAACAAGGATACATAAGTGAACAAAATGAACTAATTACAATGATCAATGATCAACTATTTACATGTGTAAGTATATAGAGCTACAATTGGTATTCAATGCCAAGCTCATATCCAGGATCCATCATTGAATATCTGGGTTGTTCAGATTGCAGTGAAGCTAACCAGGCAGCGGCTTAGACTTTCATGCCACTAACTGATAACCGGGCAATGGCTGAATATTGCCACTGTCTGGTTATCACCGGGTGCTGCTCCCAAAACACCTTCATGCTAACTATTTAGCATCTAGGTGTCCAGCGCTGGCATCCATGTTAGTGCAGCTGAACATCCTGGAAAAGGGGATTTACACGGTTAGCAGGTCTGTTAACCATGTTAATCCATTGGATTATCAAGAGTGTGCTAAAATTAATTTACATTAATTCACCATTACTGTGCATTATTATAACTAGATCCCAATGAATAACATGGAATCTTCCCTAAAATAACATGATAATGGTGAATTAACATGGATTAATATTAATACACTTTAGTAACTAGATCCCTTAAGTTCACGTGGACATTTAAATTTGGCAGTTAAGCCTGTGGGCCTTCTTTTAGATGTATTTCCCTTGGACTTGCTAATTGTGGTTCCTTGAATATAACATAAGATCATAAGATATGCCATACTGGGTCAGACCAAGGTCCATCAAGCCCAGTATCCTGTTTCCAACAGTGGCCAATCTAGGTCACAAGTATCTAGCAGTTTCCCCAAAAGAAAGAGGTTCCATAATGCTTGTATTGGGTCAAGCAGTGGATATTCTGGGTCCTCTTTAATAATGGTTTATGGACCTTTCCTCCAGGAACTCATCCAAACCTCTTTTAAACGTGGCTATACTAACAGCTTTTACTACATCCTCCGGTAATGAATTCCAGAGTTTGATTACACGTTGAATGAAAGAATATTTTCTCTTATTAAACTTAAATAGGTTATCCTGTGACTTCATTGCATGCCCCCTAATCTTTCTATATTTTGATGGCGTAAACAATCAATGTTTAACCGTTCCACTCCATTCATTAATTTATAGACCTCTATCATTTCTCCCCTCAGCTGTCTCTTTTCCAAGTTGAAGAGCCCTAACCTTTTTAGCCTCACTTCATAGGGGTATCTTTCCATTCCCTTTACCATTGTGGTGGCTTTTCTCTGTACCTTTATTAATAACGCTATATCCTTTTTAAGATAAGGTGACCAGAATTGCACACAATATTCAAGATATGATTGCACCATGGAACGGTACTTAGGCTTTATAATATCCTTTGTTTTATTTTCCATTCCCTTCCTTATAATACCTAGCATTCCACTTGCTCTCTTGGCCTCCTCTGCATACTGGGCAGAGGTTTTTAACATGTTATCCATGACGACACCTAAATCTTTTTCCTGAGTGGTGGTTCCTAATGTGGAATCTTGAATCGTGTAACCATAGTTTGGGTTGTTCTTTCCTAGGTACAAATCTTTGCACTTGTCCACATTAAATTTCATCTGACATTTGGATGCCCAGTCTTCCAATTTATCAAGATCCTCTTGCAATTTTCCACAATCCTCATGGGTTTTAACAACTTTTAATAGTTTTGTCTCATCTGCAAATTTGATAACCTCACTCGTTGTTTCCATTTCCAGGTCATTTATGAATATGTTAAAAAGCAGTGGACCCAGCACAGATCCCTGGGGTACTACACTATTTACCTTTCTCCATTGGGAAAATTGGCCATTTAGCCCTACCCTCTGCTTTCTATCTGTTAACCAGTTCCTTATCCACACTAGTACACTGCCTCCTATCCCATGACTTTTTAGTTTTGCCTAAAGACTCTGATGAGGGACCTTGTCAAAGGCTTTCTGAAAGTCCAGATACACTATACATTCCAACTCACCTTTGTCTACCTGTTTATTCACACCTTCAAGAAAACATAACAGATTAGTAAGACAAGATCTTCCTTGTCTAAAGCCATGTTGGCTATCTCCCATTAAGCCATGACTATATACATATTCAGAAATTTTGTTCTTTATGATGGTTTCTACCATTTTTCCCGGTACTGTTCTGGCTCACTGGTCTGTAGTTCCCCACATTACCTCTGGAACCCTTTTTAAAAATTGACATTAGATTGGTGATCCTCCAATCTTCAGGTATTACAGATGATTTTAATGATAGTTCACAGATTACTAATAGCAGGTCTGCAGTCTCATATTTCAGTTCTTTCAATACCCTTGTATGCATACCATCCAGTCCAGGTGATTTGCTACTCTTGAGCTTATCAAATAATTGTAATACATCTTTCCGGTGTATTGATATTTCTTTCAATTCTTCCAAAGTATCACCTTTAAATACCATTTCAGTCATGGGCAACATCCCTACAGCTTCCTCAGTAAAGACTGAAGCAAAGAATTCATTCAGTCTCTCCGCTATGGCCTTGTCCTTCTTAGTGCCCCTTTTACCCCTCTATCATCTAATGGTCCAACTGACTCTCTCACAGGTTTTTTGCTATGAATGTACTTGGAAAAAGTCTTTATTATGTGTTTTTGCTTCCACAGCAAGCTTCTTCTCAAATTCTCTCTTAGCCTGCCTTATCTTTGCCTTGCATCTAACTTGCCAGTGTTTGTGCTGTTTCCAGTTTTCGTCATTTGGCTCTTTTATCCATTTCCTGAAAGATGCCTTTTTGGCGGCAACAGCCTCTCTGACCTCACCTTTAAAACATGCTGGCAGTTTTTTGGACTTTCTTCCACTTTTCTTAAAGTGTGGAATACAGCTGGTCTGGGCTTCCAATATAGTATTTTTAAACAACATTCAACCTTGATGTAAGTCTTTAACCTTTGCAACTGCTCCTTTTAGTTTTGTCTTAACTACTTTCCTCATTTTATCATAGTCTCCCTTTTGAAAGTTAAAAGGTAGTACTGTGGATTTCCTTACCGTCCCTCCTCCACTTATTAAATCAAACGCGATCATGCTATGATCACTGTTGCCAAATGGCCCCAACACCCTTATATCTTGCACCAGATCTGGTGTTCCACTAAGGAAGAGGTCCAAAATGGCTTCCCCTCTGGTCGGTTCATGAACCAGCTGCTCCAAGAAGCAGTCATTTATTTCATCTAGGAACTTTATCTCCCTAGCTTGTCCTGCCGTGACACTGACCCAATCAATACCAGGGTAATTGAAATCACCCATTATTATTACTGTGCTGTAACTTTTGTTAGCTTCCCTGATTTCTTTGAGCATTTCATCATCCATTTGCTCATTCTGGCCAGGCGGTCGATAGTACTTCCCCTTTTTACATGGAATTTAAATCCATAGAGATTCTACAGAAAATGTTGTTACCTGCAAAACTTTAATCCTTTGTGACTCAATGCCCTCTTTAACATAAGAGCGCAACCCCTCCACCAATATGATCAGCTTTACCATTACGATATATTTTGTACCCAGGTATCACAGTGTCCCACTGTTTGTCCTCCTTCCACCATGTCTCTGAGATACCTCTCATTTAGTGCTATATATTCTAACTCTCCCATCTTATTTTTTAGACGTCCAGCATTTGCATAGAAGCATTTTAGAGACTGTATTTTATTCATATTAATCTGGCTATCGGTAGGCAGGGGTAATATGGAATCTTTAAGCCTTGTCTGCTCTGTACTCAAGGGCATTTGAGCTACTTTTGTCTTTATTGGAACCTCTCTGCTGATATGCCCTAACTTCACTTTTTTGGTAGTATCCTTCAAGGATACATTGTTCCGAACCATGCACTCTTGGACGACTGTCAGCTCTCTCCTATTGTCTAGTTTAAAAGCTGCTCAGTCTTCTTTTTAAAGGTTAATGTCAGCAGCCTGGTTCCATTCTGGTTATAGTGAAGCCCATCCCTTCGGAAGAGCGCCTCCTTTCCCAAGAATGTTCCCCAGTTCCTACCAAATCCAAAACCCTCATCTTTGCACCATCGTCTCATCTTGTGTTCCACTAAGGACTAGGTCAAAAATCGGTTCATGAACCAGCTGCTCCATGAAGCAGTCATTTATTTCATCTAGAAACTTATTTCCCTAGCATGTCCTGCCGTGACACTGACCCACTCGATACTGGGATAATTTAAATCACCCATTATTATTACTGTGCTGTAACTTTTGTTAGCTTCTCTAATTTTTTTGAGCATTTCGTCATCCATTTGTTCATTCTGGCCTGCGGTCAATAGTACACCCCCACTGCCATTGCCTTCCCCTTTTTACATGGAATTTCAAGCCATAGAGAATCTACAGTTAATTTTGTTTCCTGCAAAACTTTAATCATTTGAGACTCAATGCCCTCTCTAACAGAGCATATCAAATTGGTGGAGGGGTTGCGCTCTATCATGATATAGTTTGTACCCAGGTATCACAGTGCCCCACTGGTTGTCCTCCTTCTACCATGTTTGAGATACCAATCATATATAACCTCTCATTTAGTGCTATATATTCTAACTCTCCCATCTTATTTTTTAAACTTCTAGCATTTGCATACAAGCATTTTAGAGGTTGTATTTTATTCATATTAATCTGGATATCAGTAGGCAGAGGTAATTTGGAATCTTTAAGCTCTGTCTGCTCTATACACAAGGGCTTTTGGGCTACTTTTGTTTTTATTGGAACCTCTCTGCTGATATGCCCTAACTTCATTCTTTTGCTAGTATCCTTCAAGGATACATTGTTCTGAACCATGCGCTCTTGTGTGACTGTAATTGGCCCTGCAACTATCTGAGTAAGTTCTGCATTTGGTGAATACAAGTTTGGTTGAAGGGATTGTTCCTTAAGTATAGAAAGAAAGTTGTATCAACCAATTGCCAATTTTACTTTTTTGGCAAATCTTACAGAGAAGGTGGTATTCCAGCAATTATCTACTTTTCTGGAGGCGACCAATGCTTTATATCATAAGTAATTAGGTCTCTGTGGGGGACAGTACAGAGACTATTCTTTTAGCAATGCTTCATGAAGTACATATGCACTGAGAACGTGGTTATGATGTATTATTAAATTCAGCTGGACTTGAGTTCCACGTTTGATGTGGTGACAAAATGCAATGTGTGCCTTTCAGTCAGTGCTGACTCCTGGGTTTTCTTGGCAATGTGACAGGAATAGACTGCCAGGCCTTTCTTCTGAGACTAGAGGATAAAGTGATTGCCCAAGACCACAAGGAATGCTATTGGGAATTGAACACTGTCTCTTGCTTACCAAGCCATTGCTCTAACCACTAGGCTACTCCTCTACTCTAAAAAATGTGTAGTAGATCATATCTTTTTACTTCATAAGTTGCAGAAGGTAGGGGTGGCTGGGGTTACCTTTCAATGGTTTATATTATACTTTCCATCTAGAACTTTCAAATTTACCATTGTGTTTACTCTCAGAGTTATCCTCTTTTTTTGTGGAATCCCCTCTTTTGTTAAATATTTTTTAGCACCACTGGCTCCTTTAATATTATTTTGGTTATGGTCCATTCATTTTTGCAGATAATATGCATATTTTTAATTACTCATCCTACTTGGGATATATTGTTTCAGGACACTTTTGCTTGGGCCTTTCAGGAATTTACAGACTGGTTAGCTCTGCATAAACTGGTAGTCAATCCATCAAAATCTGAGATGTTGTGGTTATCGAGGGTGAATTTGAGTCCTGTTTTTTTCTCATGTCCTATCGAGGATTTCTTTGCCAATTAAACTTTGTATTAGATCATTGGAGGTCTGGTTGGATTCTTCTTTGTCTTTTCGGTCACATGTTTCCATGGTTATAAAGAGTTCTTTTGTGTCTCTGTGATTGATTTGATTCCTTCAAAGTTGTCTTAGGAGGAATGAGTCAATAACTCTTGTTCATTCTTTAGTATTTATGAAACTGGACTATTGTAATTCATTATTTATTGGTCTCCCTGCTTATAGTCTATGCAGACTTCAATTGATTAAAAATACAGGGGCAAGAATTGTGTATAGGGCTAGTCCCTTTGAGCATGTGCCTCCATTGTTAAGAAAATTAGTATGGTTGCCATTTTCTTTTAGATTGCAATATAAACTTATTTTGCTCGCACATAGGGCCTATGTTACAGGAATTCCTCCTTATTTGGCATATCTTCTTGTTCCCTACCGCCCAAAGAGGTTATTGAGATTGTCCTAGTCAAATCTGTTGACAGTTTTCTCCCTCTCATTTTAGTTTGGCACTAACTCGCTGGTCAGCATTTGGATTTATGGCTCCTACGTTATGAAACCAGTTACCTTCTGAATTACGGGATCACTGAGGAAGTTCAAACTGGGTTTAAAACATTGGCTTTATGAGAAAGCAATTGGAAAGGGTTAGGCTGTTTCTTTAGGATGGGGAAGAGGCTCGAGCAGATTCTGTGGCTTTTATTTTTATTTTTTTATTTGGTAATTTTTAATGGTTTTAATTTTTCCTTCCTTGTATGTTCTACTTGATTGTTGAATGTATTGGAATATATTGTTGTGCTATTCATTTCCTATTCTTATGTGTCCTTACATGTCTGAATTATGGAAGTTTTTGTGTTAGATTTTCAGCTTTTTTGGATTTTGTAAACTGCTGTGATGGTTGATTCAATTGTATGGCGATCTATCAAATAAATAAATAAAATAAATACAGTTAGACCTGAATATCCAGTGATGGCTGCTATTAAGATACCTGCATTGAATATTTGGTTATGGCGCTGGCTGCCACCAATATGCGGTTAATGACAATATTCATAGCCATTATCTGTATAAATAGCCCTCTGCATAACTTTAGGGTGGTTATTTAGTACCCTGTCATGATTCTTCCCTTGGAATGCTCTGACACTATTTGGATAGCTCCAGAGCAGTCCATAAGGATTTTCAGTGGTATTATCCAGATAATGCCATTGAAAATCTGTGAGTGACTCCACTCATTGCCATTTATCCAGTTAGAAAGTGCTGATAACCAAATAAATGATACTGTGCCCACATTGTTTTTAAACTACTACAGAACAGGGAATCCTCTAAGAGTTAGTTTAAGAGTACCTATGCTCCTGTATTGCTTTTCAATGGGCTTTGAGGTATTAAATTCTCAGGCTCAATTTGGATCCATTTTGATTATTCCTGAAATTATTCTATTTGGGATCATCTCGCATTATTTTGTGTGGCCTTATTATATGCATGTGATAGTCCTCCTGATACTACGTTGTTCATTATTGTATATTATCAAGTTTCTTGTTGCATTGTTCCTTTTTTTAACTTGGAAACTTTGACAAAATATAAGAATTGTTTAAAACTTTCAGATTTCTCACTTTACTTCAAAATTCTCTGTATAAACCTATCACTCCTCATTTTATTGAGTTCTGAAAACACTTGAATCTTAGTACCATACCTTTTGGATATAATCACTCCCTTCTAACTTCTTAGAAGGACAGCATCAGGGGAAGGAGGATTCACTTCTTTTAACAGGTAGTGCTGGTATCTTGAATACAAAGGGACTGGAGACTCTGCACTTTACCTTATTACCATGAGATCAGAATGTAAGATCCAGATATTGTTTTCTTTTCTTTTTTTAAGCTTGTTACAATCATAACAGCCTTTCTTGCTCTTCCTCATGGGCTTTTGCTCTTGGCAGGAAAATCAGGTTTTCTGTCTGTGTCAGTTTAAATTCAATTTCCCTGTGTTTATAAGGAGGTTAGCATGGTTATTCTGTTGCTAGTCTTGGAAACAATGTGTAGGAAATGAACTTTTCCCAATACTATTTATTTAAACTTTTATTTTATTTTATGTTTTATATACATCTTCTTATAACATGCAAGTAGAGTTACAATATAAAACATCATGCCAAAAATAAGTAGAACCTATCAACAAAAAAAGGATACTTGAATCCACTTCCTTTCCACCAGCACACAACCAAGCTTTCACCTTCTTATGAAAAGGCAAGTAAGACCCTTCCTGCTAGATAGGAAGCATATTTCAAAGACTAGGATCCTGAACAGCAAAAGACCAGTGATGAGCACACTGCAATCGAACACCCAAAAGCACCACAAGAAATGACTGCTCGGAAAAGTGCAAACTTCTTCCAGGGATATAAAAAGATAGATAAGATTTCAAATAAGTGGAGCCATTGCAATATAAAGCCCGATAAACAAAGCACAACATTTTAAACTGGATACCTGCCTCCACAAGCAACCAGTGAAGATCTGCTAGAATAGGAGTAATGTGAACTTTGGTAAAAGTTAGAGGCTGAGCAGCTGTGTTCTGCACGAGTTACAACTTCTTGAGCTAATACTTTGGAAGCCTGGCATAAGCAGTGTTACAATAATCTAATTGAGTCGTAACAAAAAAAGGCATCAAAATATCTATAGATAAAAAATATGAAGGAGTCCTTTTACTAAAGGGCGCTAGCTGTCAGCATGGATCTAGCATGTGCTAAAGGCATGCATTGGACACATGATGACAGCTAGTATGGGACTATGACAGTTAATGCCACTGGAGTTTAGTGCTAACTGCCCATGGGGTGTTAGGGTTGTAAGTGGAAGGGTTTTCGGTGAAGCACTATGTCGGCAGCACACCTTTACTACCTGCAGAGCAGCACTGGTGTACCCACCACCACCTCCACAGGTGGCAATGAGTTTGCCAACTCTACTGTTGTGCCACAGCAGGGCTGCATGCACTGTGGTAACTGGCAGGAACATGCTTTCCATGCTCCCCGGCAGTTTACGCTGTGGTGTTGCCCTAATGTGCCATTGAATTATATCTTATCAGTGTTCTTGGTGCAACAAACAGCACCCTCTAGTAAAAGGGTCTAACCAAAGGTCCACTGAATCCAGCATTTCTTGTACGGATCAATCTAGATCACTAGGAAGTGATCTATTCCCTATTGTTCAGTCTGCAGGATAAGCAGTGCCTTTCCAAAATCTATCTAGTTAATTATTGTTTATGGACATTCTCTCAAGGAACTAGTCCAAACACTTTTTAAACCTAATTGTAATAGGTCATTGACCATATCCACCATCAACAAATTCCATAGCTAGATTTTGTATTGAGTAACAGGTAATCTCCGGGAACAGTAGGAATCAGTCTTCACATATGGGTATCATCGGTACCGACGGAACCCACATGGGAACGCTTCCTAGCATCCACTAGGAAAGCCCCTGGGAGCACTCCACTCTGCCTGTGTATCTGTCTTCCCAAGTCCTCTGATCAGTTGAGTTTGTAGCTGAGCAATATAGGAAAAGAGAATACCCTACAACTCCTAGGGGAAGAGGGTGGGTTGTGAAGACTGATTCCTGCTGTTCCCGGAGATCACCTGTTACAGGTGAGTAACTACGCTATCTCCAGGAACAAGCAGGAATGCAGTCTTCACATATGGGACACACTAGCTCTCAGGTACCAGACTGTATTAGCAGTAGTATTCCCCAGGCTAAAGGATGAAGCCAGAGGGTGTAGACAGAACGTGGCCCCATTGGACTTAATGACAATTGGCAAGAACATCGACAGTGAAGTCTGGTGCTAGAAAAAAGTCCGGAATGGAAGGTAGGAGTTGTAGTTAAGTACCAAAAAGGTGCTGGAGGACAGTACGGCCAAAGACAACATCCCAACGAGAGTCCCTTTCTAGGCATTAGTGAGAAGCGAAGGTGTGAATGGAGGACCAGGTCATTGCTCGACAGATCTCGTCAATGGAGACAGAACAAAGGTTAGCAACTGGGGATGCCATGGCCCACACATTTGAGCGGTGATGAGTCCCACTTGAGCATAGACAAAAGAAATGCAGTCCGCAATCCAGTTGGAAAGGGTTTTGACACTGGAAGTCCAAGTGACTTGGATCAAAGTAAACAAATTGGGAGGATTTCCTGAAAGTCTTGGTTCTGTCCAAATAGAAAGTCCATGCCAGCTTGCAATATGAAGTCTGCAGCACTGCCTCGGCTCTAGAAGCATGTGGTCTGGTGAAGAAGACCAGTAGCATGATGGATTGCTTGAGATGGAAAGCCAAGACCACCTTCAGAAGGAAATATGGATAGGTATGGAGAACCACCTTGTCATTGTGGAACCAGGTATATAGAGTATCCCAATGATTACTGCTCTATTACATCCCAAAGGTGGAGTGAACTGAGGTGACAGCAATGAGGAAGATTACTTTTCAATACAAGAATTTAAAGACGTGGTGGCCAAAGGTTTAAAAGGAAGCTTTAGAAGCTGCACTAGGACCACGCTAAGGTTACAAGTCACTGGTGGTAGTTTAATTGGCAGCTTAGACAACAGGATACCCTGCATAAATCGTTACACCAAGGTGTGAGATGAACTAGGATACCGGTCGACCTGTCTGTGATAGGCTGAGATGGTACTAAGATGAATTCTGAGTTAGTCTTAAGACCTGCCAATGATGAATGAAGGAGACATTGTAAAAGAAATTCCACTGGACAGGCAGAGAGGTGAACATGCACTATTTGAATGCATAAGAAAGTCTAGTAGACAGCTTGCGTGAAGCAGGTAAGATGTCCTTGACCTGTTGAGGAGGGTCAAGGCCAGCAAATATAATGCTCTCAGAAGCCACACCATGGGATAGAGGGCTTGTGGATTGGGATGGAGAAGCGTCCCATAATCCTGGGAGAGCAGGTTGGGTGCATGTCCCAAACTGAGGTGTGGAGTCTGTGCTAATCGAAGCATCAGAGGAAACCATGGTTGATGGGGCCAGTAAGGAGTTATTAGAATCATGGAACTCCTGTTGGCCTGCAGTTTGAACACGGTTTTCGGTATTAAGAGGATGGGAGGGAATGCATAAAGCAGTCCCTTCCTCCAGTGGAGAAGGAAGGCATCTGTTGCCTGACTGTTGAAGGAGGGAAGCCTTGAGCAAAACAGCAGCAGTCATGCATTCTCCTGGGTAGCAAACAGATCCATTGAGGGGGTCCCCACAGGTGGAAAATCCAAGATGCCATTTCCTGATTCAGAGTCCACTCGTGTGGACACAGGATGTGGTTGAGCCTGTCTGCTAGGAAGATTGAATTCGCCTGAGAGATTCACAGCCTGAGATGGATGTGGTGTGCAATGGAGAAGAGCCAGAGATGAAGGGCTTCCTGGCAAAGGGGGTAGGGACCCATTCCCCTGCTTGTTCACATAGAACATGGCCACCTGTTTGTCTTTCTGGACCAAGACCTGTTTTCCGAAAGATGGGGTTGAAAAACCCGAAAGGCATTTGTGAAAGCATGTAGCTTCATGAGGTTAACCTGCAACTGAGACTCCTGTTGTGTCCACTGCCCTTGTGTAGTGAGACTGTTCAGATGTGCCCCCCACCCTAGTTTGGAAGCATCCATTGTCATGGTGCATTGAGGTGGAGGCATCTGAAAAGGTGAACCCCCCCCCCCCCCCCCCGAGTAAGTTTTGATGGGAGCACCACCAGCAAAGGGAGTTGACAAGAGGAGGAGTAACAGAAAACTTGTCTGAGACATGCCCTGTTGCTTGGGTCCATTGAGACGACTGCGCCCACTGTGCTTGTCGCATGTTCAGGCAGGCATAAGGGACAACACAGACTGTGGAGGCCACGTGTCCCAGAAGACGTAGCATTTCTCAAGCTGTAGCATGGCTGAGATGGGCATAGCGATCCTGTGGAAGGAAAGCTCGGGCCTGACAAGTGTCTAATAGTGCTCTGATGAATTTGAGTCACTGGGATGGGAACAGATGTGATTTGGGAAAGTTTAAGATGAATCCCAGGTTTTGTAGCACCGATGAAGAGAAAGTTTTACCTCTTCTGAGGATTCACCGCTGATTAGCTAGTCGCCTAAGTAGGGGAAGACAAGATCCCCAATATACAAAGGTAGGCAGCCATGATTGTTGTGCATTTTGTGAACACTCAGGGTGTGGAAACTAACCTGAAGGGGAGCACCCAATATTGGTAATGGTAATTTTTCTCAAAAGAGGAATTTATTGAGATTCCTTAAATCCAGAATGGGCCTGAACCCTCTTGTTTTGGGGCTGTTTGGCAGACCGATCTGCATCAGATGCATCTTTCGGTGAATCCTGATGATGATGAAAAGACTTACCTCAAGAATCTGCATTGGTTTTAGATGCCGATGACAGACTTAGTTTTATGCTTGGACTTTGAGACCTGAGAACTAAGAGAGGAGGTCAACGTCCTCGAAGATGTTGAAGCCACTGAAATCTAGTTCGGGGCAAACAGAGACTGTCTGGCTATGTTCTTTAGGCCTCTTTTTGTCATTTGTTGGCACAAAGGACAATCACTTGGTAAATGGTCTGAGCCCAAACATTCTAAACACCAGTCATGTTTGTCAGTAACTGAAATTGTACCAGAATTCTTGGTACATTTCTTAAAGCCACTGACATGTTTTTCCATCACGATGGAAAGAAAGGTAAGCCAAGGCCTAATTTGATGGTGAAACCACCAAAAGTAGAAAAAAATGAAAGATAAAATATACTAAAAGAAAAG
Source organism: Ichthyophis bannanicus (assembly GCA_033557465.1). Lineage (NCBI taxonomy): Eukaryota > Metazoa > Chordata > Amphibia > Gymnophiona > Ichthyophiidae > Ichthyophis > Ichthyophis bannanicus. The sequence continues at coordinate 725,710,089 of CM066036.1, read as the reverse complement.
AAAATATTGGGGCCGGCATCAGGGAGGTACCGGCGTAGACGGAAAGATAGAGCACAGATTTTAAACAAAAAAAACCAACATTTTTCAGGGGTGACAGGAAGAAAACAACCTGCTGGTTCCGCGTAAAATGAAGAACTAAGGAGAGTACTTGGGAAGGTGGGAAGGCGGGAAGGCAGATGCGCAGGTGCAGTGGAGTGCTCCCAAGGGCTTTCCTATTGGACGCTGGGGAGCATTCCTGTGCGGGCTCCGTCAGTACCGATGATACCCATATGTGAAGACTGCATTCCAACTTGTTCCTGGAGATTATACTTTCTCAAATTTATTTTAAATTTGATACCTATCGTACTAGTTTAATTGTGTGTGCTCTGGTCTAAGTATTATTTTAAAGGACAAATGACAATTTCCTATTAACCTTACACATGATTTTATAAACCTCTATCATATCTCCTTTTCCCATGACCTCTTCCCTAAACTAAGAGCACTAACCTCGTTAGATTTATTTCATAGGAGAGATATTCCATCCCCTTTATTTCATAGGAGAGATATTCCATCCCCTTTATTATCTGGTACCTTTCCTAGTTCCACTGTCTTTTTTAAGATGGGTAGAAAGAACAGCATATGGTAGTCAAGGTGTGGTCAGGGCTGGTTCAAACACTAAGCACAACTAGGCAGTCACCTAGTGTCGAAGCTTCTGAGGGGCAGCTAAAAGCAGAGGAAGTCAAAGCAAAACAATAGATCCTGATAGCTATATAAACTCAGTTAACCATCAGCATATTTACCTGCAGGGAGTGTAGACATATGCATAAACAGAGTGAAGTTTAATATTTAAAATATGATATCCAGTTAGGCATTTTTACAAGATTGTTGTGGAAGGAATGGTGTTGGGATGATTATGATTGTTGAGTTATAAAAATCTTGCAGGGTCCTAAGGCTAAAGGTTTGCCTAGGGCACCCCAATATCTTTGTACTGCCCCTGGTTTTGGGTGTTTCATAGATCTACAGAGAGGTATATGGAAATTACACTTTCCTGGTAATTGTAGTTCCTTTAGCGACTCCATTTTAGTCCTCCACCTCTGGGTTGTGTACCTCCTCCTGCAGCTTGGATACTGGGCATGTCAAAATCGTGACATCACTAGATGTAGCCTGCTGGTCTCTCCCATCAGCCACAGTGAACTATTGACAAAGCACACTCAAAGGAGCAACCAATAAGTAGCTACCATATAAAACACTTTAACTCTATACTACATTGAAACTTATAACTATAAACTGTGTAACATGAATTCTCCCCCTAGGGAAGAGGAAACTGCCTTGCACCTTACCCAACTGCCCCATACAGAAGTAGAAAACCAGCGAGTAAGAATAGACAGAAACAGACAAGATCAGAATCCGGAAAGAAATCCAGCAAAAATGACACCTACCGGTAGACTTGCACTTCTCCCAACAGAACTACCACTGCTAGACAACTCCCGGGTGGGAATGAGGACTAAACTGGAGTCACTAAAGGAACTACAATTATCAGGTAAGTGTAATTTCCATTTCCTTAGCGTTCCTCCAATTTAGTCCTCCACCTTTGGGATGTAATAGAGCAGTAATCATTGGGAGGGACCTTTCCAGCCAGCTCGCAACGCCGCCGACCCGAAGCAAGCATCATTCGCTGCCAGAACATCCAGGCGGTAGTGCTTACTGAAAGTATGAAGTGACGACCAGGTGGCCGCTCTACAGATATCTCCCGGCAGAACTAAACTGTGTTCTGCCCAAGAGGTTGCTTGTGCTCTGGTAGAGTGAGTGCGCAAGCCCGTTGGAACCGCCCGACCTTGCAACAGATATGTTGATGCAATCGCCTCTCTAATCCATCTTGAAATGGACGCCTTCGCCGCCGCTTCCCCTTTGCGGGGACCTCCGAATAACACGAAAAGACGGTCCAATTTTTGAATACGCCAAAACTTTTAAGTATTGCCGCAACACTCGTTTTATGTCCAACTGACGCAAATCACAATCAGCAGCGTTCCCTTCCAGAGACCCAAGCACTGGAAGAGAAACTGTTTGATTCAGGTGATAGACAGGTACCACCTTTGGCAAAAAGGACGGAACTGGATGCAATACCACCTTCTCTCTCAAAGGATAAGAACGGTTCTCTATAGGACAACGCCTGTAGCTCCGAAACTCGCCTCACCGAACAGATGGCTACCAAAAACACATTTTTTAAAGTCAAATCCTTCAACAAGGCTCGATGTAAAGGCTCAAAAGGTTCTTTAGCCAAAGCACCTAAGATCAAATTGATATCCCATGGCGGAATGATGATCCTCCTCGAGGGCCGCAATTTGGCAACTGCTTTAAGAAAGCGTAAAACATCAGAGTGAGCCCCTAGCGCAATTCCCTGCATCTTTCCTCTATAGCACGAAATAGCCGCCAACTGGACTTTCAAGGAACTGGCCGCTAGCCCCTTATCAAACCCATCTTGTAAAAAACCTAACACCAGGGGCACGGAAACTGTAGCCACCCGCACCTGCGATCGAGAACACCAGTCCTCAACATATGCCAGAGATGTGGACTGCTTTCTTGCTTTCAGCAACGTGACGATCACCGCCCCTGAATAACCTTTTTTTTTCAGCCTCGCCCTTTCAATGGCCAAACCGTAAGTAACAACTTATCCACCTGAGGCATTCACAGTGGACCTTGTAGCAACAGATCCTCTACCACCAGCGATCTCCAAGGATATCCGTCTAGCAGGCGGATGAGATCAGCGTACCACAGACATCTTGGCCAGTCCGGCGCTACCAATAGCACTCTCCCCCTATGAGCTTCGATACGCTGACTTACTCGCCCTATGAGTGCCCACAGCGGGAAGACATATAGAAGACCGGCCGATGGCCAACGCTGCATCAGAGCGTCGATCCCCTCCGACATCCGTTTCCTTCGCCGGCTGAAGAAACGACTGGCCTTTGCCGACTGAAACGTCGCCATGAGGTCCATGAGAGGTGGTCCCCATCTGTGAACTATTTGTGCAAACACGTCCGGATGCAATTCCCACTCTCCGGCATCCACCCGGACCCTGCTGAGAAAATCTTCCATCACATCATCCTTACCTGCAATGTGTGCCGCCAATATTTATTTATTTATTTTATTTAACTGTATTTATATCCCACTTTTCACCGGGTCAAAGCGGTGTAACATAAAAGGGGGGGGGGTGGACAATAATCAACTTCTGGGTTTGGGGCCATCACCAGGTGGCCAACATTAATGATTTTAACAACTATTTGGGACATAGACATTGACATTGTGTTACGGTCTCTTAGAACATATGTTTAGCAGATGAAATGGGGGGGGGGGGGTTGGGGTAGTCAGTGGTGGGTGCTTGTTTCTGGTCCGAGGTATTCCTGGAATAGGATGGTTTTTAATTGCTTCCTGAATGATGAGGGGTCTCCGTTGCTTCTAATGTGACTTGATAGAGAGTTCCAGAGGGTTGGTGCATATAGTCTGAAGGCTCTGTTGCAGGTCCGTTGATTGCACTTGGTTCGTTTATGGGGGATGGTGAGGGAGTTGTTGGTGGTTTGTCTGATTGTTCTGTTGTGGGCTGGTCGGGGCAGCAGTGTGCGGAGCTGGGAAGTCTGAGTTTGGTAGAGAGCTTTGTGAGTAAGTAGGGAGGCTTTGTATTTGATTCTTGCTTCGAGAGGGAGTATGTGTAGCTCCCTCAGGACTGGGGTGATGCGATCTTGTTTTTTTGCTTTCTGGATAATCCTTGCTGTGGTATTTAAGGCAGTTCGGAGTGGGTTGGTGTGGGTGGCTGGTAGTCCGTGGTAGATTATATTGCAGTAGTCCAGGTCGGGGAGTGTCATGGCTTGCATCACTGTTCGGAAGTCCTGTGGTTCAAGGAGAGGTCTGAGGCGCTGTACTGTTTTAGCCTTCTGGAATATTGTTCCGGTGGTTTTTTTTGATTTGTTGCTTGAGTGTGAGTGCTTGGTCTATGATGATTCCTAGATACTTTGTGTGGTTGTATTTGTATTTGTGTGGTTCCAATGTTGAGGTGTGAAGGTGGTGTGAAGTCTGGGTCCTTTTTTACTATAAGGGCTTCTGTTTTCTTTATGTTGATGGATAGGTTGTTCTTTTGTAGCCAGCTGGATACTTCTGTGAAGCATTCTGATAAGTGTTTATTTGTTGGGTTCAAGGTTGTGATAGGGGCATAGAGAATTGTCATCTGCATAGATGTGATAGTTAATGTTGTGGGCGCGTATGATTGAGCAGAGTGGTTGCAGGTAGATGTTGAAGAGCATGGCAGATAGTGTGGATCCTTGGGGTACTCCTTGGTGCTGCTGGAAGGGGGGTGAGGTTGATATGTTTGTGCGGATCAGTTGTTGTCTATTGGTTAGGTAGGAGTGGAACCATTGAAGTACGGTATCTTTGATGCCAATTGCTTGTAGTCTGTGTATGAGGATGTTGTGGGAGATGGTGTCGAAGGCTGCTGATATGTCTAGGAAGATCATGGCATATCCAGAGTGTTTGGCTTGAGTTCCTATGATGAGGGTGTTCATTAGTGATGTCATGAGGGTCTCGACTCCGTGGAGTGGACGGAAGCCATGTTGTTGCGGGTCCAGTATGTTGTTGGTATCTATATGTTCTTGGAGCTGTTGCTGGACTACCTTCTCAATGATTTTGGCGGTGAACGGGAGACTTGCTATAGGTTTGTAGGAGGCGGGGCGAAGGGATCCAGGTAGTGTTTCTTTAGGGTTGGTCGGATGATTGAAGTTTTGAGGCAGTCTGGCATGCGTCCTTGGCTGAGGGATTCATTGACAATGCGGGTTAATGGTGTGCTCAGGTCTTCTTTGGTTTTCTTTATCCATTCTGTGGGGCAGGGGTCTAGCAGAGAGGTGGTGGTATTCAGGCGGGAGATGATGGATGATATTTCCTCTTTCGTGATTGCTTCAAATGTGCTCCAGTCTCTGTCTATGGTGGTGGGGTGGTTTGTTGTTGTTGTCTCTGTGTTCAATTGTGGATTTTGTGGTTGTTGAAGCTGCTTGTATTGTCGTGCTTGTAATTCTGGTGGGATGTTTGGTAGTTGGTTGGTGTGGTTGGGCGTTCTTGTCAGTTTTTTGACAATCTCGAAGAGTTCTCATGATTTGTTTATTGATGAGTTTATGATCTTCGAATGGTAGGCCTTTTTTGCCTTGTCTGTTTCTGTGTGGTATGCGTCTAGTTCGTACATGTAGTTCATTTTGTCGTCCTCTTTTTATGGTTTTTCTCCATTTTTCTTTACGCTCTTCTGAGTTTGGTCTTTAGTTTCCGGAGGTTGGGGGTGAACCATCGGGCTTTTGTGTAGGTGTGTCTGGTTTTAGTCTTGTTTGTTGCTGCGCTGGATGCAGAGGAGATTGTGGTGTTCCAATTGTGGATTAGGCCATCAATATTGTTGGAGCTTGTTTGAAGTTTAGGTAGAGTTTGTGCCAGGAAATCTTCTTTGATGAAAGTTTTAAATCTTCTTGTCTGCTGTTTGTTCTCCTTGCTGTTCGTGTGCTAGTGGGTGTGGGATATGCTGATGAGGTAATGGTCAGACCATGGCACATGTGTGATTTCTGGATTCTTGTATGAGATGGCGGTTTGGGAATTTAGGAATATGAGGTCCAATGTATTTCCTTTTTCGTGCGTTGGTTCGTGTATGATCTGTGTTAGGTTCATTGCTTCCATGGCATTGATGAAGGTTTCTGCTTGCTTGTCCTGGAGTGATGGGAGGTTGAAGTCTCCTAGGATTATTTGCTCTTTTGCGGAGATGGCGCTCTCAGATATGTGTTGTAGTATTCTTGGTAGGTCGATGCTTGGGGTGGGTGCTCGGTAGACTAGGCATAATGAGAGGTGCTTATTGGTGAGGGTGAGTATGTCTGCTTCATTGGTCGTTTCTGATGCATGGTTCCTGAGGTGGAGTTGGCTTTCGCTATGATGGCTACGCCTCCTCCTCTGGTGTGTGTTCAGGAGTAATGTTGAAGGCTGTATCCTTTTGGTGTTAGTTGGTTCATGAGCACCGTGTCAGTGTCTGTTAGCCAAGTTTCTGTTATGCATAGAATGTCAATCTTTTGGGTTGTTATCAGGTCTTGGAGCATATCGCCGGAAGTCGCTGCTCTACCCAAGCACACAGTGCCTCCGCTTCCTCTTCCATGGCTGCACTTCCTGTACCGCCCTGACGATTGATATAGGCCACCTTTGCCACATGGTCCAACAGCACTCGCACCGCCCGACCTGTCATCGTGGCTTCGAACCTTTGAAGCACCCGCCAGACTGCTCTCAGTTCCAGACAATTGATCGACCACACGCTTTCTTGAATTGACCAAGTGCCTTGAGCAAACTGATCCTCGCAATGAGCTCCCCATCCTGAGAGACTCACGTCCATCAATAAGGGGAGCCACTCCAGCTGCTCCAGAGGCATGCCTGCTTTCAACGATCCCAGGAGCAATCACCACCAGAGAGAATGTCTGACTTTAAGTGGGCAGGGCAGCTGCTTGTTCAATGAATCAGACTGATGCGACCACCGACGAAGCAGCGCTCTCTGCAATGGGCGCATATGAAATCTGGCCCAAGGCACTGCTTCCAGGGTTGCCGCCATCGTTCCCAGCACTCAGAGATAAGTCCACGCTGAGGGAGCCGGAGTGGACCTGAACTTGCGTACCAATTGCCGAAGGGCTTGAACTTGCCTATCCGGCAGAAACACTACTCCCTTCTGAGTGTCGAATCGCACCCCTAGATACTCGAGATCCTGGGAAGGTACCAGACGGCTCTTGGGCGGATTAACTACCCAACCTAGGCTCTGCAAAAACTTCACCACTTTGTCTGTCACCTGAACACTCTCTCCCTGCGATTTCGCTCGAATCAACCAGTCGTCGAGATAGGGATGAACCAAAATTCCTTCCTTACCCAACGCTGTCGCTACTACCACCATGATCTTGGTGAAAGTTTGTGGTGCCTTCGCCATACCAAAAGGCAGTGCTCAGAATTGATAATGCTCCCAAGGGACAGGAACTTTTGATGAGCCGCTATGATTGGGATGTGTAAGTACGCCCCAGTAAGGTCGAGGGAAGTCAAGTACTCCCCTTGCCTCACCGCTACAATGACCGACCTCAAAGTTTTCATTCTGAGATGTGGCACGCGAAGACACCGATTCACACCTTTTAGGTCTAAAATAGGCCGAACAGCTCCGTCTTTCTTTGGCACCATGAAATAAATTGAGTATCGACCCTTGCCGTACTCTGCCAATGGAACCGGCATGACTGCTTCCATTTCTAAGAGCCGATTTAAAGTACCGTGGACTACCAAAGTTCTCTGCTGACCTTTGCAGGGAGAAATCACGAATGAATCCCGCACAGGCCTCGCCAATTCCAGAGCATACCCCTCGCGAATTACCTCTAAGACCCACTGGTCAGACGTTATTTGGGCCCAGATGGGAAGAAACTCCCAAAGTCGCCCGCCAATCGGATGACCTCCCACCGGGACCCGCCTCCTTTCATTGTGGTTTTCTGGTTGCCGCAGCAGAACTGGCTGTGAAGCATCTATCGGCTCCACAAAATTCCCAAAACCCTTGGGCTCAAGAGGCAAACCTTCCCCTTTGGAAACCCCCCAAACGAGAAGTACAAAATCTTTGGAAAACCCTAGAAGATCCCCGAAAGGCGGGGAAGGACTTGCCTTGCTTTGGCTTATCCTCCGGGAGTCTGCCCCCCTTGGACTCCCCGAGATCCTTCACCAACTTGTCCAGGTCCTCTCCAAACAACAACTTCCCTTTAAATGGAAGCTTGCAAAGACGAGACTTGGACGACCCATCGGCCGCCCAGTTCTGCAACCACAGAGATCGCCTGACGGCCACTAAAGAAGCCATACTATTAGTGAGCACCCGAATCAGGTCGTAATGCACATCAGCTAAATATGCCTACCCCGACTCTAGACGACCTAGCTCTCTTATTTCCTCCTGCTCTAGGTGCGGTGACTGCCGCAAATGCTGAGACCAATGGTGGCATGCTCTAGCAACCCATGCTCCAAAAATGGAAGCCTGCAAGGACAGAGTGTTAACCTCAAATGATTGTTTCAACAAACCATCCACTTTTCTGTCCTGTGCATCTTTTAAGGCCGCACTACCTTCCACCGGTATCGTGGTGTTCTTTGTGACTGCGGAAACCGCAGCAACCACGCACGGCGATTGGAACTTCTCTTTATCCTTATCCGCCAAGTGATACAGCCTGTTCATCATTCTAATCCCTTTTAGATAAACAAAACACCTGATGCATAATTAACACAAAATCCGGGCAAAAATCCCCGAGATGTGACCCCGCTCCCAGGACCAGAGCCACGCCTGATGGACCCGGAGAAACCTCCAGTTCGGGCCCCTGTAACGCGGACAGTACGGCCTCTCCTTCTCTTCCAGCAAAAGGATCCCGGAGTTCTTGAGCCAGCTTGACCTCGATCTGTTGTTCCACGGTGGTAGATACTGGAGCACAGCCCCGACAAATGCCCGAGTCAGCCACCGTACCTCTGCGGGTACCGCAGACTACACACTGAGGGCACGCTGCCATAAGCCAACACCCCCACAAAATACCTTCTGTGTTTCTACTCAGTTTCTTTTTTTTTTTTTTTTGCAATCAAAGGAAATCAAATAAAAGGAAGCAGATAAATTGAAGAAATTAAATAGATAAATAAAGTAAATAAATTAAATAAATGGGCTTAAAGAAGACTAACCCCCTTCAAGAAAGCATAGTTACTCACCTGTAACAGGTGATCTCCGGAAACAGCAGGAATTTAGTCTTCACATATGGGTATCATCGGTACCGACGGAGCCTGCGTGGGAACGCTCCCCAGCGTCCAATAGGAAAGCTTTTGGGAACATCCCACAGTGCCTGCTTGCTGCCTTCCCGCCTTTCCCAACTGTCCCTCTCCAGTTGAATTTAAAGCTGAGACAAAAGAGAGAAGGAAAGAGAGAAAGAGAGAGAGAGGAGGTGAGTGGGTTGTGAAGACTAAATTCCTGCTGTTCCCGGAGATCACCTGTTACAGGTGAGTAACTATGCTATCTCCAGGAACAAGCAGGAATGTAGTCGTCACATATGGGGACTTCCTAGCTGCAGATGCCAGGGAGAGGGCTCCAGAATTGTGTGCCCTTGTGAAAGGACTCCACTTCCCCCCATGGATCTCTGGCATCCTACCAGGAATGGTGGGTAGGAGTTAAGTCTGGAACAGATGTTGAAGAACAGCCTGACCAAACAAGGCATCCCGGCGGGAGTCCTTGTCTAAGTAGTAATAGGCTGTGAAGGTATAGAAACATAGAAATATGATGACAGAAAAAGACCATGTGGCCTATCTAGTCTGTCCTTCCATATCAACAACTACAACAGTCCACTTTTTACCTTTAGAGATACTCTGTGTTTGTCCCATGCTTTTCTGTATTCAGTTACTGTCCTCATCTCTACCACTGGGACTATTCCACGGATCCACTACTCTTTCCGTAAAGAAATATTTCTGCATATCACTCCTGAATCTATCTCCCTTCACCCTCATCCCATGTCCCCTCATAGCAAAACTTGCTTTCAATTGAAAGAGGCTCTCTCCCTGAACATTTATGCCATGGAGGTATTTAAACATCTCAATCATATCACCTCTATCCCACCTTTACTCTAAGGTGTACATATTGTGGTGAGGAAACCACTGCTGAACTTAGAAATACACAGGAAAATGAGTCCTGTCACTTTAAGGCAGAATGTATCAAGGGTTTCCCTAGTAACCAAGAGTCTGTGACTCAGAGAATAGTCATCCCTAAGCCCCGCCCACAGCAGCACGTCAGGGAGAAGCTTGACCCTAGTCACATGTGCTGGGAGCAAGGTGTGGCTCAGGAGGAAGGAAAGTTTAAAAAGCTGATATGCAGTAACACAGATAGAATAAGAAGTGGAAGAAGAAGAGGTGGAGGAACGAGACGGAGAAGCAGCAAGGAAAGAGAAGGACAAGGAGAAAGACAAGGAGCATGGAGAGCAAGTGAGAGAGTGCTTGCAGAGCATGAAAGGCAGAGTGTAAGAAACACTGGAAGCCGAAGAGAGAAGCTTGATGAGAGATTGCCAAGCACAGCTGAGGGAGCAAGGAACGAGAGGCTGGTGCAAGCAAACGAAGGTGCTGCAGCTGAGAGACAGCATGACTGGCTTGCAGAGCAGAGAGAGTTTCTAAATACCTCAGAATCAAGGCAAGTGTGTCCTTCTCAATTCCTAGACAGGAAATACCCACGAGAATTAGCTCTAGAAGGGAAAGCTAATTCTAGTTATAGACAAAGTACCAGGATAAAGGGAGAAAGCTTATCCAAGCACCAAGTAGCTCACTTAACAGAAGAGCTACTGCAAAAGCAGGCTCTACTTAAGAAGTTAAATGAACTAATAGAGAAAGAAAATAGCCAGCTCTCTGTTCAGATACCTTTTGATGTAAGTGAGAGAGATAGTGTAGAGGGAATGGACATAACAAGTGTGGAGAACAGTACCATGGATTTACAATGTGCTATATGTCAGGTCTCTGATGTGGAAGAGTCCTAGAGAGCAATTGTATGCATGCCCTGCTTAGGAAGCAGCCTAATTCTGAAGACGTCACAACTGAAAGAAACAGCTGAGTTCAACTGATAAGGTTGAGAGCTGGATGTAAATGTTCAAGGGACATTTAAAAGTTTATTTGCTGCCAGAAGTTTGTTCCTGCAAAGGAGAAAACATTTAAAAGTTTAAAAGTTTTGGAAAGTGGCAATTTTGATTTACAAGCAAGATTGTGCCTGTTTCTTTGAAGTTTGGAATAGAAAGCAAAGTTATTCCTGTTTCGTTTTGAAGCTGTACTGTGGATTAAAAACCTCCTTTATATAATTTACCCCTCGCGTCCTGTGTATGAAGGAACCCCTGAATACATTGAATAAATTTCTCTGTCTTACGCCTGAACCCTTGAGTCACAACTCCTTGCTTTAATATAGGACTACAATTCCCAGCAGCCCTCCTGGCAGCCATTTTGAGGGAATCTTATTTTAAAGCCAAAAGGCGACCTCACCTGCTGCCAGTTACCTACCTGGCCAGGCGGGGGCGACAATATTAAGATCCTTCAGTCTGTCCTCATATGCTTTATAATGAAGACCACTAATAATTTTAGTAGCCACCCTCTGCACCGACTCCATCCTGTTCACATCCTTTTGAAGGTGCGGTTTCCAGAATTGCACACTATACTCCAAATGAGGTCACACCAAAGACTTATACAGAGGCATTATCACCTCCTTTTTTCTGCTAGCCATTCCTCTCCGTATGCATCCTTTTAGCTTTTGCAGTTGCCTTTTCTACCTGTTTAGCAACTTTAAGATCATCAGAAACAATCACGCCTAGGTCCCGCTCTTCTTTAGTGGACAAAAGTACTTCACCCCCTATACTATATTGCTCCCTTGGATTGCTGCAGCCCAAATGCATGACCTTACATTTTTTAACATTAAATCCCAGCTGCCAAATTCTAGACCATTCTTCAAGCTTAGCTAGATCCCTCCTCATGTTATCTACACCTTCCTGGGTGTCTACTCTATTGCAGATTTTGGTATCATCCACAAAGAGGCAAACCTTACCCGACAGCCCTTCCGCTATATCACTAACAAAGATGTTAAAAAGAATCGGACCAAGGACAGATCCCTGGGGCACACCACTGGTAATATCCTTTTCCTCAGAGTGAGCTCCATTTACTTGTACTCTTTGTCGCCTCCCACCCAACCAATTTCTAACCCAAGCAGTAACTTTAGGGTCCATCCCTAGGGTTCTCAGTTTGTTTACAAGTCGCCTGTGAGGAAAGGCTTTACTGAAATCTAAATACACCACATCTAGGGCTCTCCCTCGGTCCAACTCCCTGGTCACCCAGTCAAAGAAATCAATCAGATTTGTCTGACAAGACCTGCCTCTGGTGAATCCATGCTGCCTCGGATACTGTAATCTGCTGGACTCCAGAAACCTCACTATTTTCTCTTTCAGCAGTATTTCCAATAATTTACTCACCACTGAAGTTAAACTAACCGGCCTGTGGTTTTCAACCACATCCTTACTTCCGCTTTTGTGTAAAGGCACCACATGAGCCTCTCTCCAGTCCTTTGGCACCACTCCCGACTCCAACGAGGCATTGAAAAGGTCAGTCAGTGGAGTTGCTAGAACGTCCCCAAGTTCCCTCAGTATTCTAGGGTGTATCCCATCCGGTCCCATCGCTTTGTCTACTTTAAGTTGAGCTAGTTTCTCACGAACACAGTCTTCTGAAAATTGTTCAAGATGTCCCTCACTTCTGTTCTTATTTGTGGGTGTTTTCTGAGGTCCTGCTCCTGGTTCTTCATCTGTGAACACAGAACAAAAATATTTGCGAAGCAATTCCGCTTTATCCTTATCAGCTTCTACATATTCCTCCCCTGCACCCTTGAGTCTGACAATACCACTTTTGCCCTTCCTCTTCTCACTAATATATCTGAAAAATGTCTTATCCCCCCATTTTATTGCATTGGCTATTTCCTCCTCCTTTTGAATCTTTGCCTTCTTGACTACTTTGCTAGCTTCACTAAGTTTTTCCAAATACAGATGCCTGTCTTCCTCTCTCTGTGATCTCTTGTATTTCATGAAGGCCTCCCTCTTTTTCTTCACTTTTTCAGCTACTTCCTTCGAAAACCATAGCGGTCTCCTGTTCCTTTTGCCTTTATTTACCATTTTAACAAAAAGGTTGGTTGCCTTTAAAATACCCCCTTTCAGTTTGCCCACTGTTTTTCTACATTCCCGAGCTGTTCCCATCCCACTAACGACTCCCTGAGGTATTGGCCCATCTTCGCAAAGTTAGTCTTCCTAAAGTCTAAGATCCTCACCTTGGAATGGATTCTAACAACCCTAGTCCTAATACTGAACCACACCATCTGGTGATCACTGGATGCAAAATGATCTCCCACTACAACATCAGAAACACTTTCACCATTGGTAAGCACCAAGTCCAGTATGGCCCCTTTACGTGTGGGGTCTGTTACCAATTGCCTGAATAGTTCTCCCTGTAGAGAATCCAGGATCTCCTTACTTCTAGATGATACTGCAGCAGGAAAGTGCCAATGAACATCTGGCATAATGAAATCTCCTATCAGTAGCACTTCCCCTTTCCTAGCAATGCTGTGTATGTCTTCAATTAACTCTCTGTCCACCTCTTCCTCTTGTGAGGGAAGTCTGTATATCACACCAATGCAAATAGATTTCTCTTTCCCTCTTTCTAGTTTAACCCACAATGCCTCCTCTCTCCCTTTTAAGCTCTGTAATTCCAAAGCTTTAATAGTAGTTTTTACATATAGTGCCACTCCTCCTCCCCTTCTTCCTACCCTGTCCTTTCTGAATAAAGTATAGCCAGGTATAGTTACATCCCAGTCATGGTTTTCTGTGAACCATGTTTCTGTAACTGCCACTAAATCCAAGTCAGCCACTCCCACCAAAGCTTCAACTTCAGGGATCTTATTTCCCATGCTACGGGCATTAATACACACTGCTTTCCATATGTTACCCCTGTTAACCATTTCCATAAAGGTATTTAATGTATCACCTACCTGGGGGCTTTCACTTACCTGGGGGCTTTCTTCACACATCCCCAACGAATCTAGTTTAAAGCCCTCTTCAGTAGATTAGCCAGTCTACTACCAAAGATGCGTTGACCTTTCTTGAACAGATGGATGCCATCTCTGCTCTGCAACCCTTGGAACAGCATCCCATGGTCTAGGAAACCAAAACGCTCTCGATGACACCATCCACGCAGCCGTGCATTCATCTCCAGGATGCGAGCCTCTCTGCCTTGGCCTTTACCCTCAACAGGGAGGATTGAAGAGAACACCACCTGTGCACCTAACTGCTTCACCCTCTGTCCCAGAGCCATGAAGTCACTTTTGATACGTTCCGAGGTATACCTGGCAGTATCATTTGTTCCAACATGGATTAGCAACATTGGGTAATAGTCAGTGGGCTTGATGAGTCTCGGAAAACTCTCCATAACATCTTGGATTTTGGCACCAGGCAGACAGCATACCTCTCTGGACATCAAGTCTGGTCGGCAGATGGACGCCTCAGTACCCCTCAGAAGAGAGTCTCCAACCACCACTACCCTTCGTTTCCTTCTTGTCACTGATTCTGCAACTTTGGGGTACTTGAACTCTGGTTCTTCCCTTTCCAGGGATGCTTTCACCTCCTCCACTTCCAGGGCTGCATAATGGTTCTTCAATTCAAGGGCTGGAGAAGTTGGATTGGTGATTTTGCAGGCCCTGGTGACTTGTGTCCAACCATCGACATTCTGTTGGCACCCATCTTCTCCTGTGCTGGAGAGCCTGGTTGCTGCAAGAAGCATCTCATCAATGTACTTCTCACTGTCTTGAATGCTCCTCAGCCTCGCCACCTCCTCTCTGAGTTCCTCCACTTGTTTCCTCAGAGCTTCAGCATGCAGGCACCCTGCACATGGAACCGGTCCTTCAACTGGCATTAGGACCTCTGTCTGGACCGAGGCAGAAGCTGTAACGGGGGCAACAGCTTTAGCAATACGATTTTTCCCAGCCATTGTTCTGTTCGTGGAGCTTAGGTATCTGTTAAAGCAAAAGAGAGAGATCTACCAAGTACCAGCCAGTTTTGCAGCTGTTCTTTCAGAGAAAAAGCAGTTAAATCTCATTAATTATATTCAAAATGTGCTTGACAGATGTCGTTGATAGACACAGAGTGAATATGAGCCATTGAGGCTGCCATGGCTCTCACATTGTGAGCTGTGACATGGCCTTCAAAAGGAAGGTTCTTACTCTCATAGGCAAAAGATATACACTGCGCAATCAAGCTGGATAGTGTCCTTTTGGAGACTGAAAGTCCCAAATGACTAGGATCAAAAGCAACAAGGAGTTGAGAGGATTTTCTATGTTGCTGTGTCCTTTGTAAGTAAAAGGCCAAAGCTCTTTTACAGTCCAAAGTATGAAGGTTCCTTTCTGCATTTGAGGTGTAAGGCCTTGGAAAGAATACAAGAAGGTAAACCGCTTGGTTTAAATGGAAGGGCGAAACCACCTTTGGCATAAAGTGTGGATGATTCCTAAGGACTACCTTATCATGATGGAACCTTGTATAAGGAGGATCAGCCACCAACGCTTGCAATTCACTGATGCGACATGCTGATGTGATTGCAATGAGGAAGATAACCTTCCAGGAAAGGAATTTCAAAGAGGTAGTGGCTAATGGTTCAATGGGCAGTTTCATGAGCTGCCCAAGTACCAGATTCAAGTCCCATGCCACCGGTGGTGGCTTAATGGGAGGCTTTGATAAAAGAAGGCCTCTCATAAATCTCGCTATGAGAGGATGAGAGGAAATAGGTTGCCCATTTAGAGGCTTGAAAGAAGCTGCAATACCACTCAAATGGACTCTCACTGAATTGGTCTTAAGCCCTGCATTTGATAAATGAAGGAGGTACTCCAGTAATGATTCCAGAGGTATTGCAAGAGGGTTGAGACCCTTCTGAGAGCACCATATGGTAAACCTTTTCCACTTAAATGCTTAAGAGCATCTTGTGGAATGTTTCATGGAAGCATGAAAGATATGCTTTACCTGCTGGGAAAGGTTAAGGCCGTGAAGTTCTAGGCTTTCAGCAACCAGGCCCTGAGATGCAGAGACCGGGGATTGGGATGCAACAGCATCCCGTCCTCTTGAAAAAGAAGATCTGGAGCAGATCCTAATTCCAGAGGCGGAGCTTGAGAGAGATGTAGGAGCAGAGGGTACCACATTTGCTGTGGCCAATGTGGAACTATGAGGATCATATGACCTCTGTCTCTCTGAAGCTTGAACAGGGTTTTTGGAATTAGGGGAATGGGTGGAAAGGCATAAAGGAAGTCCTGACCCCAATGAAGGAGGAAAGCATCCCTGGCCTGACAACCTCGAGCCGGAATTCTGGAACAGAACCGGGGAAGTTTGGCATTCAGCAGACTTGCAAAGAGGTCTATGTCCGGGGTTCCCCAAATTTGAAAAATTTGGGCCACCTGGTCTGTATGGAGAGACCATTCGTGTGGAAGCAGAACTCGACTGAGTCTGTCTGCCCAAGAGTTTTAATTGCCTGGAAGATACACTGCAAGGATATGAATCTGATGCTCTCTGGCGAGGGCCCATAGTCGCAAAGCTTTGTTGCACAGTGACAGAGAGCCTGTTTCACCCTGCTTGTTCACATAGAACATGGCTACCTGATTGTCTGTTTGAACTAGGACTGTCTTGTAGCTGAGCTGGGTGTGAAATACTCGAAGAGCAAGGAAGATTGCTCTGAGCTCCAGGAGGTTGATATGGAGATAGGCCTCCTGTGGAGTCCAGGTACCCTGGGTAGAGCGGCCTTGCAGGTGGGCTCCCCAACCCATCTGTGAAGCATATGTTAGAGTGGCTTGGGGTGGTGGTTGCTGAAAAGGAGACCCCACCAGAAGATTTTTGGGTGACTGCCACCATTGGAGGGACAAAATAAGGCGATCTGACTTTGCTATTTTGTCTGACAGGCAACCTGACGCCTGAGTCCACTGAGTGGATAAGGTCCACTGGGCTGCCCTCATATGAAGGCGAGCATAAGGAACCACATGCATGGTGGATGCCATGTGGCCTAGCAACTGTAACATTTCCCAAGCAGTGAGGTGAGGTTTTAGCACTGCTTGGGAAGCTAACTGCACAATGCGAAGGCAGCGGGGCAGTGGAAGGAAGGCCCTTGTCTGTCTGGTATCCAGAAGAGCTCCTATAAACTCTAGGGATTGCGTGGGAGCAAGGTTGGACATTGGGAAGTTTATGACAAGTCCCAAATACTGAAGGATGCACGTTGTGCAAGAGAGGGCAACCCTGGCCTCTGGCTCTGAAGGGGCTCAAATGAGCCAGTCATCTAAGACGAATATCCCCAGGGTGCGGAGAAATTCTGCTACCACAGCCATGCATTTTGTGAACACCCTTGGTGCAGAAGACAGGCCAAAAGGAAGAACCCTGTATTGGTAGTGCTTTCCTTGAAACAGGAATCAAAGGAACTTTTGGTGAGTTGGATGGATGAGAACATGAGTGTATGCATCCTTGAGATCTAGAGAACAAAGCCAATCCTGACTCCGAAGGTATGGCAGCAGAGTTCCTAAAGAAATCACTTTGAACTTCTCTCTGAACAGGAATTTGTTCAATTCTCTGAGGTCTAGAATGGGTCTGTGCCCTCCTGTTTTCTTTGGAATAAGGAAATAGGGGGAGTAAAACCCTGTACCCCATTGGGGAATGGGCACCTCTTCTATTGCTCCTTGAGCCAGGAGCATTGTTACTTATTGAGCTAACCGGTCATTGGGAGAGGTCTGAGAATTGAACTGTCTTACTATTGTAGGAGGGGGCATGCTGAGGAAATGAAGCTTGTACCCCTCTCATACAATAGACACAGTCCAATTTTCTACTGCTATCTGACACCATCTGGGGGAAAAATGACATAACCTTCCTGGGATGGTGGAGGGTTCTGGGCTGTTCAGGGCCAGGAAGGCAAAGTTCTCTAGACAGGAGTCAAAGCCTCTGTGGAGGCTGAGTCTGCTGAGCCGGTTGAGGCGTAGCTGCTTTTGGCTTCCTTTGTTGCCTAAGTTGTTGCTGCTGTCCCTTTTGGGCAGACTGACCTGAACGATGTCCCTGCTGGGTATAGGAGGGATAAATCTTCTTACTGAAGAATGGTTTCTTAGAGGATCTTTTCCTCGCAAGTCAGCTGTAGATTTGGACAATTTATCCAAAGTGATATTGTCAGCATCTGTCTCATTAGCTTTTTCCTGCCAATTCTTGCCAAAGAGATTCTCTCCTATGCAAGGTATATTCCCCAGTTTGTCCTGTACCCATATTTCTAAGTCAGATGCCTGGAGCCAGGCAATTCTACGTGCACCTATGGCAATAGCAGAGGTTCTGCTTATGCATTCAAAGAAGCCAAAGGCTGCACGATTCACAAACTTGGAAACATCCTGAGCATGTTTAACAAGAGTAAGATAATCTTGCCTTTTATCGTCAGGAAGGAGTGGGCTCATAAGCTCTAAGTCTCCTGTGACTTCCTTAAGGAACATTTCCTTATACAAGATATAGGAACTGATCCTAGCGAAAGCATGGAAGCCTGGAAGGATCGACATCCAAAGGCGTCAAGAGTCCTACACTCACATCTTGGAGGATTAGATGCATGCCTTTTTGCACTCTTCATCCATCTCATGGCTGATTCCACCACCATGGAATGGTGTGGTAATTGAGTCTTCTGAAACCCAGGACAAGGAGGAACTCGATACATGGTGTCGAGTCTTCGAGAATGAGGAGATGTGGCTAGAGGTGTTTCCCACATCCTTACCTATTAATGAGATCTTGCATGATCTTATGTTAAGGTAGCTTTAGGGTATTGTAGGATTTCTAATTCCTTTGCCCTAGGCTCTTTTTCAGGAGCCACTGTGATGGAAAGACCTCGGGCCACATCTCAGATAAAATCCTGAAAGGACATATCCTCTGGTGGAGACATCCTACGCTGATGAGAAGAGGAATCCTCGGGAAGAAGTACTCTGGTATTGGCAGAGCCTTCGGAGTCTTCAGACTCATCCGAGGATTCGAAGTATCTCCGATCTGGGTGATCGTGCAAGGCACGGTACCAGTACCGATCTAAGTCGGCATCGGAGTGGTCCGGTACTGACTTATCGATGCCGGATAGAGACGCATGACTCGGTCCCGGTAGAATACCTGCCGATGTCGATGCAGTCAGTGCCGGTAAAAGTTGAATTGTCTGAAGCGGTTTCAGGGGCATCGAGGCCGTAAGAAGAGCTGCCAGACTGCGTTCAATAGCCAAGAATCTCTGGTCTATTGACGCTGCCGATGCTTTGGTATCAGTGATGGTTAAAGGGGCTGGAACCCCAGAGCATGGCACGAGTATTGCTGCCGAGGTTGAAGCTGACGTTGAAGCCTCGAACATCCTGGAGCCCCGTTAGTGCTTTGGAAGCCGAAGCCTCCCGCTGGGGCAATTTTGCCGGTGAAAGTCTCTCAAGGGCAATGCCAGAGGCATCTCGATGTTTAGAAGGAGATCTACCCTTTGAGGACCGGCTAGATTTATGTTTAGTTACCTGAGATCCATGGGAGGAGGATGAAGCCCTGGAGGACATCAATGCCACGGAGGCTGCATCGGAGGGAAAAAGAGTGCTGAGTTTAGCAGCTCGGTTTTACCGGCCCCTTTTTGACATCATTCCACAGGCAACACCCTCTGAAATAGAGTGGTCAGGACCTAAATATTTGAGGCAGCACTCATGGGTGTCAGTGACGGAGATGGTACTGCCACACTTAGAACACTTTTTAAAACCCGAAGCGGGTTTTTCCATTTTGAGGGAAAAAGTTGGGCCTAGTGCCCAAAATGGCGCGTGGCACCCGAGAAGAAAATTACTGGAGAAAGACTCCAGAAACAAAGGGGGGGGGGTTTTGTTTCATTTTTTTTTTTAGAAAAAAGAAAAGAAGAACTGGCGGTACCGGTATAGCATCGAGGGAAGGCAGATGTGACCACAAAAAAGAAGTGTAAGAAGGGAATTTTCTGCGGTGACAGGATGTGCGACCTGTCAGCTCCACGGAAAATGAAGAACTGGAGAGGGACAGTTGGGAAAGGCGGGAAGGCAGCATGCAGGCACTGTGGGATGCTCCCTAAAGCTTTCCTATTGGACGCTGGGGAGCGTTCCTACGCAGGCTGCGTCGGTACCAACGATACCCATATGTGAAGACTACATTCCTGCTTGTTCCTGGAGACAGAAGAAACTCCTGCTGAGCAAAGAGACAGGCAGAGAAGTTTCCCCGATACCGCCCAAAGGGGAGGAAGGCAGAATAAATGCACTGAACTCTCCCCGCAACGACTGAGCCTGAAAGCAAGCTTCTTGCACGCAACAGAAGCCGCACTGCAAAACCCGCCATGCGGTGAGCATGCGATAACCAAAATGGCCACCGGTGAAAGGGATCGCGAAATGGCGCGAAATCCAGCGGCTATGACTCTGGATCGCTGTCCGCTGCTCTGTTAGCCGGTCCGATCTGTCTGAGAGCTATTAAAACACAATCTTACCCTCCTCAGAAGATCTGCTTACTTGCTTCCTCAGACGTGGAAACGGCAGCCCGCGCTGTTCCGCTCAGCCCTGAATCGAGCGGGCAGCCGCCGTCAAAAAGAAAAATCTCTCACCCCCTGCACAGCCTCACCATAGCGCTGCCTCCTCGGGGAACGTTGAAGTGAGGGTACCTATTACAGAGCTCTCCTCCATACAGACAGTGAACTCATATAAACAGCTCACAATACAGAGAAAGGGCAGACGGGACCGGTGCAAACAATGCTGTCTCCTTTTTTTTTTTTTTAAAGCACAGAGCCCGATTAAGAACTCTAGCAAGGAAAAGAAAACTGAAATTAAAGCCAATCAACTTATAACTAAGACTAAGCTAGCCTAACAGCTCCTTATGTGTTCCTCAAGTGAGCCCAGACCTAGGCTCACTATGTCCTCCTGCTGCATGGAGACTGGACACACTGGGGCTGATGGGAGAGACCAGCAGGCTACATCCAGTGATGTCACATTTTTGACATGCCCAGTCTCCAAGCTGCAGAAGGAGGTACACAACCCAGAGGTGGAGGACTAAACTGGAGGAATGCTAAGGAATATGATATTGTTCTCTGTGTGCTGTGCTTTCCTGTCTAATCAATGTGTTTATACCTCAAAAAATTTCCTGTCATGATTTGACAATTTCCAATCTGTAATCAAAACCGCTGCTGATCGCTGGAAGTAGCGGTATACAAATGTATACTAAATAAATAAATAAATAAATAAATAAATTGTATGTTTTTTTTCTCCATTCTTTTCTTAATAATCCTTGTTAAGACAAGAATAATTCATTGTTAAAGGCCAGAATCAATTTAAATAGAAATAAGTTCATATATCACAATTTACACCAAGTAACACCTCTAGGGGGAGCACTTCTTGGGACCAGAGCACTGTACACTAAAATGGAACTTCAAAACAAGCCAAGGACATAGGATTTTTTAGTTAAAATGATCATATTCTTTGAAACTGACAAAAAGGGATTTAACAATGATCTGGATTTCCAAATGCATTTTAACCATTAAATTCTACTGCTAGCTACCTTCTGATCAACCATCCATCACCTGAACCCCAACCCCTTACCTTTTCCTCCTCCAACTACACTTGGACTGCTGTTATGATTCATTTGTATAAACCCAAAGTCAATTTGTCCTAGTGTTAAAGCTATATTTGGCGAATGTCCCTGTATCTGAAATAGATTGAATGTGATAAATTATCTGGTGGGGTACCATGTTCTCCAGGTTCTGATAAAAATATAAGAGGAATGAGGAAATTTCTAGCTGACATCCTTATCTGGAGGGGAAGAACTAAATATGTAGTAGAATTAATAAAATGGAGTGTTTTGGAGTGAAAGATTAAATTAGACTTACCTGCTAATTGTAGTTCCTAGAGGAACTCCAGTCTAGTCCCGGAATCTCTGGGTTGTGATCCTCCTTCAGCAGCTTGGAGACTGAGAAATGTCACTCTTGTGATGTCACTGGTATATAAGCCACGGATCCGCCTCCTTACACCAGTTACCTATTGACAAAGCAGACTCACCGGAGCAACCATTAAGTAGCAAACTGTACAATAACCAAAACCTAAACCACTAACTGAACACTGAAGGACACCAAGCAAACTATGTACCTAATCTTTGAAATGTGCCCTACATGCTGAGGTCCACTTCCCCCCACTGCAAAGGATGTTGACCCCACAACCACCCCCAAACTACACCCTGATCTACGGAAAACTATGCTTCAGCACAGCCCCCTCTGACGCTTACCTGTTAACTTAGTCCTGCTTCAGGCCATAGTCCACTCACCTACCAGGGCGGGATACAGGACTAGACTGGAGTTCCTCCAGGAACTACAATTAGCAGGTAAGTGTAATTTAATCTTCCTGATCGTCCCTCCAGTCTAGTCCCGGAATCTCTGGGGATGTAACAGAGTAGTGAACAGATTTACCGGGAGGGCCCTGCTGGACCAGCCTGAAGTACCGCTGATCCAAACCAGGTGTCCCTCTCCGCCTGAATATCCATATGATAATGCTTCACAAAAGTGTGCAAAGAAGACCAGGTCACTGCTTTACAGATTTCCACCGCTGGCACCAGACTGCATTTCGCCCAAGAGGCTGCTTGTAACCTAGTGGAATGAGCTCTCAGCCCATCTGGCACCACCCGGCCTCTCAACAGATACGCCGACGTGATCGCCTCCTTCAACCATCAGGCAATAGAAGCTTTAGAAGCTGCCTCACCCTTTCTTGCTCCATCAAACAACATACACAGTCTATCCGACCTACGGAACGTGGCCGTCCTGCGGATATACCTTTTCAATGCTCGCCGAATATCTAACCGATGCAACTGCCCCATAGCCTGACCTTCTCTCTGTGATGCAAACACCGGCAAAGACACTGCTTGATTCATATGAAAAACCGAGACCACTTTTGAAAAAAAGGATGGTACCGGCCTCAAAACCACCTTAGTATCAAAGAAAGTCAGAAAGGGCTTTCTATAGGACAACGCTTGAAATTCTGAGATTCGCCTCGCCGAAGCAATTGCCACTAAAAATACCACCTTCATAAGAACATAAGATATGCCATATTGGGTCAGACCAAGGTCAATCAAGCCCAGTATCCTGTTTCCAACAGTGGCCAATCTAGGTCATACGTACCTAGCAGGTTCCCCAAAAGACATAGGTTCCACAATGCTTGTACTGGGTCAAGCACTGATATCCTGGGTCCCTTCTTAATAATGGTTTATGGACCTTTCCTCCAGGAACTTGTCCAAACCTTTTTTAAATCCAGCTACACTAACAGCCTTTACTACATCCTCCAGTAACAAATTCCAGAGTTTGATTACACGTTGAGTGAAAAAATATTTTCTTTTATTAGTCTTAAATAGTTTACCCTGTAGTTTCATTGCATGTCCCCTAGTCTTTCTACATTCTGGTAACGTAAACAATCGATCTACGTTTACCCGTTCCACTCCGTTCATTAATGTATAGACTTCTATCATGTCTCCCCTCAGCCGTCTCTTCTCCAGGCTTATGAGCCCTAACCTTTTCAGCCTTTCTTCATAGGAGTATCCTTCCATCCCCTTTACCATTTTGGTGACTCTTCTCTGAACCTTTTCTAATAACGCTATATCCTTTTTAAGATATGGCGACCAGAATTGCACACAATATTCAAGGTGCAGTCTCACCATAGAACGATATAGAGGCATTATAATATCTTTTGTTTTATTTTCCATTCCTTTCCTTATGATACCTAGCATTCTATTTGCTCTCTTGGCCACCGCTGCACACTGGGCCGAGGGTTTTAACATGGTATCCACAATGACACCTAAATCTTTTTCCTGGGTGGTGGTTCCTAATGTGGAACCCTGCATCGTGTAACCATAGTTTGGGTTGTTCTTTCCTAGGTGCATAACTTTGCACTTGTCCACATTAAATTTCATCTGCCATTTTGATGCCCAGTCTTCCAATTTATCAAGATCCTCTTGCAATTTTCCACAATCCTCTTGGGTTTTAACAACTTTAAATAGTTTTGTGTCATCTGCAAATTTGATAACCTCACTCGTTATTCCCCTTTCCAGGTCATTTATGAATATGTCAAAAAGCAGCAGACCCAGCACAGATCCCTGGGGTACACCACTATTCACCTTTCTCCATTGGTAAAATTGGCCATTTAGCCCTACCCTCTGCTTTCTATCTTTTAACCACCTTCAGAGTGGGATCTTTCAGAGACACCTTCGCCAATGGTTCAAAGGGTGCTCTCCCTAACTCCTCCAACACCAAAGGGAGATCCCACGTCGGAACTACTTGCTTACACGGCAGCCGCAATAGGGTTACTGCCCGCAGAAAACGCTTAATATCCACATGTCCTATGAGCGCCTTGCCCTGCACCTTACCCCTATAACAGGACAGTGCTGCCAACTGAATGCTCAACGAAGTGGCCGCCAAACCTTTCTGAAACCCGTCTTGCAATAAAGACAGCACCTGCAGAACTGACGCCTTTAAGGGAAAGAAACTCTGGTCCGCACACCATGCTTCAAAGACATTCCACACTCTAACATAAGCCAACGAGGTAGACCATTGCCGAGCTTTCAGCAAGGTGGAAATCACCCCTGACGAATAACCCTTTGCTCTCATCCTAGCCCTCTCAAGAGCCAAGCCGTAAGCGAGAATCAATCCACCTGAGGCATGCACGGGGCCCCTGACTTGGAAGATCCCTTCGATTCGGAAGCCTCCAGGGCTTTCCTACCAACAGCCGCACCAAGTCCACGTACCACGGCCTTCTTGGCCAATCCGGTGCTATTAAAATCACCTGACCTTTGTGGAGCTCTATGCGCTGCAGCACCCGACCGATCAACACCCAAGGTGGAAACACGTAAAGGAGCTGCTCTTCCAGCCAGGCTTGTATCAGAGCGTCCAGGCCTTCCACCATTCTCTCTCTTCTTCTGCTGAAGAAGCGATCGACCTTCGCTGATTGGAAGGTCACCATGAGATCCATTACTGGCATCCCCCAGCAACGCACCAGCATCGCAAACATGTCTGGGTGTAGAACCCACTCCCCCGGGTCTACTCTTGCGCAACTCAAGAAGTCGGCCTCCACATTGTCTACCCCTGCCACATGCACCGCCGATAGAGCCTCCAGGTTGTCCTCGGCCCATTCTAACAAACTCTCGGCCTCGACTTCCAGTGCCACACTGCTGGTGCCTCCTTGATGGTTGATGTAAGCCACCGTGGTCACATTGTCTGAGAACACTCAAATGGCCTTCCCTCTGAGCGCCAGCCGGAACACTTGCAATGCCAGCGCCACTGCTCTCAACTCCAACCTGTTTATCAACCAACTCTTCTCTAGCTCGGACCACTGCCCCTGCGCAAATTGTCCCTGAAAGTGAGCCCCCCCAGCCCAGAAGACTGGCATCTGTCATCAGAGATATCTATGCAGGAGACTCCAAGGGCATCCCTTTTTCCAGATACCCTGGACGCAACCACCACTGAATCTCCGCACACGTCAGCGGCGGACAAGGCAGCCTCTGAGACAGCTGATCCTTCTGATGCGACCACCTCCTCAACAGCACCCTCTGCAATGGCCTCATGTGGGCACTGGCCCATGGAACTAACTCAAGCGTCGCAGCCATGGTCCCTAGTAACCATAGGTAATCCCAGGCCATGGGGTCCTGCTTGCTGAGAAATTGCCTGACCAACTTTCTGAGTCCTAGCACCTGCTGCTGTGGCACAAAAATTTGCCCCACTCTCGTATCGAACCGCGCCCCCAGGTACTCCAGACTCTGAGACGGTTCCAACTTGCTCTTTGCCATGTTGACAACCCAACCTAGACTCTGTAAAAAGGCCATCACCTTGGCCGTAGCTGACACACTCTCTGCTCAGGACTTTGCTCTGATCAACCAATCATCCAGATAAGGGTGCACCAACACCCCTTCCTTTCGCAAGACCGCTGCCACCACCATCACTTTGGTGAATGTACGCAGCGCTGTATCCAGGCCAAACGGAAGCGCCTGAAACGGGAAATGTCCCATAGGTACCGCAAACCTGAGAAATTTCTGATGTTCCTGCGAATCAGAATGTGAAGATACGCCTCCGAAAGGTCTAGGGACGTAAGAAATTCGCCCTTTCTTACCGCCACTATAACGGACCTGAGGGTCTCCATCCGAAAATGAGACACCCTTAGACAACGATTTACTCTCTTGAGATCTAAAATAGGCCAATAAGTTCCTTCCTTTTTCGGAACTACAAAATAAATGGAGTATCGACCGCACCCTAACTGGGCGGGAGGGATCGGTACTATTGCCTTGAGGGAGAGCAGTCTCCGCACTGTCTCCCATACCACCTTGCGCTTTGCGCTTGCTTTGCACAGAGACTGATCGAAGGAGTCGGTTACCAGCCGCTGAAATTCCAACACATAACCCTCTCGAATAACCTCCAACACCCATTGATCTGAAATGACTTGGACCCAGGCAGGGTAAAACTCCCACAACCAACCCCACGGGAACCAACCCCAGCTGGGTCCCCCTGACTTTACAGAGAGTTCTTGAAATTTGAGGAAGCGGAGGAGGCTGCAAAACCCCTGCCCGCTCCTCTAAATCCACAAAACCCCTGGTTTCTATCGGGAAAATATCCCCGCTGATTTAGGGCAAACATTGGGGAACAAACACCAAAAGTCCCGTTGCTGACCCCACAGCATGGGAGCGGAACGTCCCTGCTTCTGCTTGTCCTCCAGCAACCTTTCAACTTTGGACTCCCACAAATCCTTTACCAATTTATCCAAATCTTCACCAAACAGTAGCTTACCCCGGAAGGGAAGCTTACTTAACCATGCCTTGGAAGAGCCATCTGTTGTCCAATTACGCAGCCAAAGACATTGCCGCCCCGCTATCACGGAAGCCATACTCTTTGATAACCCTCTGATAAGGTCATAATGAATGTCGGCCAGATAAGCTTCTCCGGATTCCAATCGGGACGCCTCCTTGTCCGCCCCCTCGGAGTGGCACCCTTGAATTTGCTGTGCCCAGCATAGGCAAGCCCTTGCCACCCAGGCTCCACAAATAGAAGCCTGTAAAGAGAGTGCATTCACCTCAAAAATCTGCTTCAACAAGGTCTCTAACTTACGGTCCTGAGCATCCTTAAGCGCCGAACTTCCCTCTACTGGAATTGTGGTCTTCTTGGTAACCGCCGACATGGCCGCATCTACCCTTGGGAACTTAAACAAGTCCTTATCCTGGTCTAACAGAGGGTAAAGACCCGCCATAACTCTAGAACCTTTAAGCGCGGACTCCGGCATGCCCCATTCTTCCTGTATCATCTCTTTAAACACTCTATGTATCGGGAAAGCTCTTTGAGTCTTTCAAAAAGCCTGCAACAATGGGTCTTCTAGAGTAGAATCCTCCGCCAGTCCTTCCGACGGCATATTAAGAGCTTGAGGAGACTCTGCAATGAGAGCCGGCAACTCTTCTCTACGAAACACCCGGACCACCCTCGTCTGGTCCTCCTGCTCTGTAATCTCGCCTTCCTCCAGATCTTCATCAAGGCCCATGTCAGGATCTGGGTCCTCTGACACTAGACCCTCTGATATGACCGACCCGTACACTCAGTCCCCGTCTCCTCTGGGCCTCTTCGCACTTATGCCTGTCACTGCTGCCATCAAAGGCATACTCGGTCTCTTATCACCCAGTCCCGCTTGGGAAGGACTGGCTGTAATCTGAATTAGCGAGCTGTTCAAGGCCTGCTGAAGCAGGGCCATGAAATCTGGTGCAAAAATCACCGCCAGGGCCCCCGGTAACGGAGTCTGTACAGTCGTAAGGTCGGGAGCCGAAGACATACTAGGCACCGGTTCCCTCACGGTCACCTTGTCTCATAGCGGTTCAATAGGGCCCGCAGATGTCCCCTCCTGAACCCCTGCCCCGACCTGTGATTCCTGCTCCATAGCCGCAGACTCCTGAGTGCAACCTCTACAAACACCTTCCGGTGACACGGATCTCCTTCTAGCACTGCAAAGCAAACAGAGCGGCCTAGAAGGCATCCTGTCTTTCTGATCCCCTTGGCGGGAAAAACAGGCCCTTAAGCAGATCCCAGTACCCTGCTACTGATGGACTGTTTTTTTTTAAACTGTGTTAACTGCAGAAACTCTCCCCAAGCCAAACTGTGAAGAAAGTTCAGTAAAATGAGGCTCCCCGGCCGAAATACCGAGTTAAAAAAAACAATCAAATGCACTCCGATTCCTGCACGAGTGACACGCGGTCCGGCCTGCCCTGCCGATAACCGTGCTTCTCCGGCCTCTTATGAAGCTGATTCCTACTTCGGCCGTTATCGGAGCTGTGTTTGGTGCCTCTTCCCCTGCGCTCTACCGTGTCCCGGGAGCTGCAGGGATCGGCTGACAAGGGTCAGAGTAAAACTTTGCGAGACAGATGCCGCTTGAACCGCCAGCACCAAGCACGTTTGCAGGCAAACCTTCTGCACGTGCTGGGCTCTGCAGTCTGCCGGTTCCTTTCCATAGCTAATGGGATCGGTAACCGGTGGCTGTCCTCTCTCCACTTGCCTCTGCCCTACCGAAGGCCCAAGGCTACCCCCAAGAAGGGAAAGGCTGAAGTGTGTGAGGGGGGTGGGGGAGGGAAGGGCAGAGGAGTACAAAGCAACAGGAAGGAAAGAGCACCTAAGCACCCCAGCACCAGAACAAGACTGAAGTGCCCCCCTGTCCTTTTTTTTTTCCCAATAAATCAATAAATCGTCTTAAACTAACTCTAACTAAACTCTGCTTAATTGTCTCTCTAGTGAGCCCTGTACCCCTGGGGCCCACCCAACCTCCAGCTGCTTGGAGACTGAGATAACTGGTGTAAGGAGGTGGATCTGGGGCTTATATACCAGTGACATCACAAGAGTGACATTTCTCAGTCTCCAAGCTGCTGGAGGAGGATCACAACCCAGAGATTCCGGGACTAGACTGGAGGGACAATCAGGAACTTGTCTTTTCAATTCCTTTTTTTTCTGCCTCCCGAAGCAGGCTTGAGCATCTAGCAGCAGAGACTGAGGCCTTGTGGAGAGTGGATCTAAAGAACTAATGCAGTATTGAGAAAATGAAAAACAAACAAACAAACAAAAAAAAAAACCCAAGTGATCTTAGGGAGATCCCAGGGTAGGACAACCTAAAAGAGAGGAGATTTGTCTTTGTCTTACCATTTTTTCTATTCCAGCTGACCTGAAGAGGTTTAGAACTCTTATCAGTGGAGATTTGTGGTGCTAAGGACAGACTCTATTGAGCCCAACTCCCTTACGACACAAACGTCCTGCCAGAGGGAGCAAGATCCAGCAGAGCTTGAGTGTGCACTTGAACTCACAGGCCCTGCTCCATGCATGCTGCTTCATGCTTCAGGGTAACCTGAGCAGGGTTAGGGTGATGGCTGCAGAACAGACTGGAGTGTGTGTGTGGGGGGGGGGGGGGGAGAGACCAGGCCCTGCAAGGGACAGGGATGATGTGGGAGATATACTTGACATTATTACTACTACTTATCATTTGTACAGAGCTACAAGGCATACACAGTGCTGTACATAAAGATGTAAGACACAGTCTCTTGTCATCAGAGCTTACAATCTAATCAAGATGAAAAAAAACGCAAAACTGGGGACTAGAGTATGGTAAGATACAACTAAGTAGTGAACAAGAGGATAAGGGGGAGTGGGAAAGATGAAATATTTGATTAAAGAAGGAAAGAGGAAATGCTAGATACCTGGAGGGAAAAGGAAAAGGGAAAAGAAATGCTGGCAATGTGGGAGGTAGGGAAGGAGATATGTTGGCCACCTTGAGAGGGCTGTGGGGGAGGAGGGAGGCAGCATGCTGGACATGTTGGTGGATTAAAAAGAAGGGAAGAAGAAATGATGTGATCCATTTTTTCCTGGGCTGTTTGATTCTTTGTGGGAGCGATGGTGGATTTTGTTCAATTTATACCCTAGAGGAGGTTTGTTTAATTGCAGCTAATTCTTCCCTTTGTATAGTCAATTGGCCAAGTAAAATTTAATAAAATGGCCAAGTACCTGAAGGAAGAGTTGGCAGGGTGGGAGGGGATAAGGGAAGTAGAATTGCAATGGGTTAAACTGAAAGAGGCAATAAAAGGGGCAACAGATACATATGTAAGAAAAGTAAATAAAAACAAGAGGAAAAGAAAACCTAGTTGGTTCTCCAAAGAAGTGGCTGCACTAATAAAGGAAAACAACTTTCACAAAATTCAGAAGCTCACAAACAGAGGAGCACATAAAGGAATACAGTATCAAACTAAGAGATAAAAAGAGAAATAAGAATAGCAAAATCAAAGACAGAAGAAAAGACGGCTAAAGATGTGAAGTTTGGCGACAAAACTTTCTTCAGCTATATTCTGGAGAGGAGGAAAATCAGAGGTAGAACTGCGGGACTCAAAAGTGCTGGGAATGGATTTGTAGAAAGTGACATTGAAAAAGCGAAAATGCTAAACAAATACTTCTGTTCTGTTTTTATTAAAGAAAATCCTGGAGAAGGACCACCTATGCTTATATACAAATGGAAATGGAGTAGATATCACACTGTTCACAGAAGATGATGTATTAGAACAGCTTGCAAAGCTGAACGTGGACAAGGTCATGGGATCAGATGGGATACATTCCAGGATACTGAAAGAGCTCAGAGAGGTTCTTGCAGGGCCATTAAAGGATGTTTTTAATAGATCTTTGGAGATAGGATCAGTTCTACAGGACTGGAGAAGGGCTGATGTGATACCTCTTCATAAAAGTGGTAATAGGGAAGACGTGACCAACTACAGGCCGGTAAGCCTTACATCGGTTGCAGGAAAAGTAATGGAGGCGCTCTTGAAAGAGCAAATAGTGGAATTTCTCGAAACCAACGGGTTGCGTAATCCAAGGCAACATGGTTTTACCAAAGGATGTTCTTGCCAAACAAATCTGAGTTCTTTGACTGGGTGACCAGAGAACTAGATCAAGGGTATGTGATGGATGTCATCTACCTGGATTTCAGCAAAGCCTTTGATACTGTTCCTCATAGGAGGCTTATCAATAAACTCAACAACTTGGGGATGGATCCCAAGGTGGTGAACTGGATCAGAAATTGGTTGACTGACAGATGACAGAAGGTGATGGTAAACAGAACTCACTTGGATGATAGGAAGGTGATTAGCGGTGTGCCCCAGGGTTCGGTTCTGGGACCGATACTGTTCAATGTATTTGTGAGTGATATTGCTGAAGGACTGAATGGAAAAGTTTGTCTTTTTGCAGATGACACCAAAATTTTCAACAGAGTGTACTCCCCTGAGGGAGTGTAGAACATGAGGAAAGATCTACAAAAACTGGAAGAATGGTCTAATGCTTGGCAGTTAAGATTTAATGTGAAGAAGTGCAGTGAATTGTATGCGAAAGGGGGGCGAGAGGTTGGTGTGCATGGACCAGGAGGACGACCTTGGATGACCGTTTCTGAGGATCTTAAGGTGGCAAAATCCAGAAGGATGCTGTGTTGCATACAAAGAGGAAATACCAACAGAAAGGAAGAGGTACTGATGCCACTGTACAAGTTGCTCAGCTTTGGAGACTATGGGGCTTGTTTACAAAGCCGCGGTAGTGGTTCGCGATCGCGATCGCAGCCGCGGCCCCATTGAAATCAATGGGGCTGCGGCTCCGATTACGATCGCAAACCGCTACCGCGGCTTTGTAAACAAGCCCTTATATCTCTCAAAGGATATAAAAAGACTAGAAACTGTTCAGAGGAAGGCAACCCGCCGCCATCTGCAAGCTCCCCTGATCGGGGTAGAGCACCTGAGCGGGCCAGCAAGCCCTCCCGCTCAGGAACTCCAGCCCAATCGGGGCTGTGGGAGGAGAAGCAGCCACATCAAAAGGAGACCACCGCCGGCGGGAAATCCCAGCACAACCCATCACCATCTGCAAGCTCCCCCGATCAGGGTAGAGCACCTGAGCGGGCCAGCAAGCCCTCCCGCTCAGGAACTCCAGCCCAATCGGGGCTGTGGAAGAAGGAGCAGCCACATCAAAAGGAGACCGCCGCCAGGCGGGCCCGCGCCTGCAGGCCTCGCCAGAGGGTCCTTGGGCATGGCCCTTAGGCACGGGCCGAAGTCGCGGTCACCTCCTAATGCCTCGTACGCAGCCTCTGTGGTAACTACCCCCAGCAGCAACTGATGCACTGACCCTTAACCCCTATCTTTTCATACAACACCTCTACTGGACCCGCCATCGACGCTCAACAAGCATAGTCCATCAAGAAGTGCTATGGACTAGCCAACAAGCTGGTAACATTGTGTACACTGCTTAGATACTCTGCCTCATAATGCTAGCAATCAGCTTTGTAGACTGCATTGTTTATTCTTTTTTTTTTTAACTTTTATTTTCATTTTGGAACATCGAAACAAAAGGACATACAGAATAGAAGACATGAACAAATAATATTATACAATCACGGACAGTAAACCCCCACCACCCCCTCCCCCCCTGCTTCTTCTCTGGGATACGTAACAATCCAGTATCGGGTGTATATACACATTATTATCTTTCGAGATAATATAATTATCTGCAACATGATGAGTGTAGCTATACGGCTATATTGGAGCATCTGGCAATCTGAACATAGTCATTAAGCATCTGCCACTTAGACAAGTGAGAGCAGTCCTGAACCTGGAATGCCATCCGACGAGGTATCTGCTCATATGTACTATATAAGCAGACAGAATTCCACCATTCGGTAAAAGTTAGGCGGGAGCCATTCTTCCAATTTTTCGTGACTAAGCATACAGCCATACCCAACATAAAATCCAGGAGGAAGCGGCCTGTCCTGGGAAGAGAGGGGATCCCCGCCACAGAGCGGAGTCCCACAATCTTCCAAGAAAGGGGCTCCCGGAAGTGTAGGATACTTTGTATCCGGTCCCAAACCCGCCCCCAATATTGCTGTAGTGCTGGACATTCATAGATAACATGGGCGAAGGTACCCACCGCTGTATGGCATGACCAACATCGATAGCTTGTATTGACATTCCATTTGGCCATCTTCTCAGGAGTATAAAAGCATCTGTGGGCAAAATAGAAGAGCGTTTGGGTGACAGAGGCGGATCTAGAGACCCTCACCACTTTGCTCCAGACTATCTTCCATTGCTGGGGAGTTAAAGTGATGTGCAATTCGCGCTCCCATGCCTGCTGGGCCCTAGGGGTGTCCCTGCCTGGACTATGAGTGAGTATTTTATAAAAGTTAGATGCCACCCCTGGTAGACTCCCGATACAACGAATCACCTCTGACAGCCCTTCCACGCTAGTATCAGAGCGCGGAATGACCCGAGCGCCTTTAAGGCAATGTTGGAGCTGCACCCATTGAAAGTAATATTTCGCTGGTAGACCAAATTCCGTTTGTAAAGCATTAAAGGTTTTCCAGCGATCCCCAGCAAACAGCTGCTTAGGTGTCCAAATCCCCCTGGAGTACCAGGGTCTCCATGCTATCGTTTTTTTGTTAATTTGAAATCGAGAGTTATGCCATATCGGGAGATGGTCCAGGGGGCATGCCTGCGGACCCAGAGATTGAATGAGGGCATTAAAGGCCACTAGAGTGTCTACAACCATTGGTGAATGGCGGGAGTCTGAATGATGGCACATTCCGGGGAGGTAGGCCAGCGGAACTGGTCCACTAAGCTCTTCTTCAATATCTAGCCACACCGGGCGGCCTGCTGCCGGGGTATCCAACCAACGGGCACCTTGCTTTAAGAGGAAGGCTTTATGATATTTGAGAAAATCTGGAAATCTAGCTCCTCCTCTCGCTTTATCAGATTGCAAGTGTTGTTTAGCTATCCTGGGTGTTTTACCCTGCCATAAATAACGGATAAGAAGGCCTTCTATATCTTTGTAGATGTGTCGGGGCAGTAAACATGATAGCATTTCGAGAATGTAGTTCACTTTAGGAACTATCATCATTTTCACTGTTTCCAAGCGGCCCCACCATGTAAGGGTTAGTGGAGACCACCGATTGGTAAGTTCACGGACTTTGGAGATTATCGCCTTGGCGTTGAAACTAATAGTGTCCTCTAAAGGATAGCAATAATAGACCCCGAGATATTTCACCATACTATGCTGCCAGAGAAAGGGAAAGGCTTGCATGTCGGCCGCATGTACCTGGTGGTTAAGTGGGAAAGCAACCGATTTGGTCCAGTTGATCTTATAGCCCGAGAGCTGCGAATACCTGTCTAGTAATTCTAAGACTACTGGGACCGAGTCCAAAGTTATAAAAAGCATAAGATCATCTGCATAAGCGGAGAGTTTGATCTCTCTGTGTCTAAAGGGGGCACCTCGGATGTCTGCGGACTGCCTAAGTAACAGGGCTAGAGGTTCGAGCGCTAAGTCAAAGAGCAGAGGAGATAGGGGGCACCCTTGGCGTGTACCTCTTTGAAGGCTGAATGGCTGAGATTTGATAGCATTCACACATATACTGGCTGTGGGTTCGGCATACATGACTTTAAGAAACCGGAGAAAGCCCTCCCCAAAGCCGTACCAACGGAGAACAGCAAATAAGAAGGGCCATTCTAGACGGTCGAAGGCTTTCTCGGCGGCTAGGGAGAGGCCAACTAGTGGTAGATCTAGGCTTGCAGCATTAGTCAAAACATGACATAAAGTCCTAGCGTTGTCGGCAGTGGATCTTCCGGGTATAAAACCACATTGATCAGGGTGGATTAGTGTAGACATTTGGTCAGATAGTCGAGAGGCTAAGATAGTCGCAAAAATTTTATAGTCTGCGTTAAGAAGGGAGATTGGGCGGTAGTTAGCTGTTAACAGCGGATCCCTCCCTTCTTTTTCAAATACTACCACATTCGCCGCCGAAAAGGATCCCAAGCAAGATGTGTCTTCAGCCAGAGCAGTGAAATAGAGTTTTAGGTGGGGGGCTAGATCAGCACTGAACGTTTTATAAAATTCGGCCGGAAGACCGTCAGGGCCTGCGGCGCATCCCGAGGCCACACGTTTAAGGGCAGAGTGAATTTCATTAGTAGAGAAGGGTTTATCCATCGCAACCCTATCCTCTTCAGAGAGGGTCGGCCGTTGGATTCCGGATAATAATCGCTCAAAAGCCTCTGACGTGAAGTCACATTCTGATTTATAAAGACGAGTATAAAAATCCCGGAAAAGCTCTACTATCTCTGTATTATTTGTCACTATGTCCCCTCCTACCGGGTTTCGGAGAGCCGCTACCCGTTTGGCTTCTTTTTGACCTTTCAAGGCATTAGCTAAGAGTCTACCAGCACGGTTGCTTTCCCGATAGTACATCCCTTGCTGCGATGCGATATTTTTAGAAGCTGCAGCAGACAGGATTGAGTTATATTGAAAGCGTAGGCGTTGCAATCGTAACAACACACAAGGATCAGTGCGGGAAGTAAGAACCCGTTCCCCAGTTTTAATTTGTTGCTCTAATATTAATAACTGTTGCTTACGCTGTTTCCCCAAGCGAATTTGATAGCTAGTAATGGTTGCACGAATGGCAGCTTTAAAGCCCTCCCACCAAGCCCAGCCCATGGTATCATGTGGTAAGTTAAAATGGAAATAGTCCTGAATGGCGACCCGAATGTCTAACTGAAACTCTTGTTGCTCTAGCAGGGTCCTATCAAAAAACCAATTTCCCGGATTCCCACTGGGCAGGTTAGCGTGCAACTGGAAGGAAATGGCAGCATGGTCTGAGATATGTAATGGGTGAATCATCGCTGTGTCTACCTGAGATACCAGCACTTTAGATATTAGGAAAAAATCTATTCTGGACTGTGATAGATGGGGGGGAGAATAGAAAGTAAATTCCAGTTCAGCAGGATGCAACAATCTCCAAAGATCCACTAAAGCGAGATCTTTGATCAAGGAGGTGAGTGTGAGGGAGCTCTTGGGCAGGCCACTCGTTCTAGGCGGTTGCCTGTCTATCAGAGGATCGACGACTTGATTAAAGTCGCCACCTATTATCAGTGAGGTGCTAGCAGAGGCCTGCGCAACCTGAGCAATGGTAGCAAAAAAGGCAGGATTATCCACATTGGGGGCATATATACATATACATGTTAGTTCAAGGTGTCCAATTTTAAGATGGACGCGGGACCATCTGCCCTCCGTGTCAGAGCTAGTGGCAATAATGGTGACAGGCAAGGATTTCCTCACCAGAATAGCTACCCCACATTTCTTAGAAACAGCCGGAGAGTAGGCAGCTACCATGTAAGGTTTAATATTGAGTTTCAGAGTTTCGGTAGAATTTAAGTGCGTTTCCTGAAGAAAAACCAGATCCGCCTTTTCATGACTCAAATAACTAAGGATTTTCTTTCTTTTAATCGGGTTGTTGATTCCCTTTACGTTCAATGAAAAAACCTTACATAGGGCCATAAGACATTGTCATACATTTGAAGTAAAAGCGCAGGCGAGTATGGAATATATACCACATCTGTACATCTATATCATACACATCAATTAAGATACCAGATACACCCCATATGAGAAAACAAGCACCGAAGTGCCCCAGAGAAGAAGCATAACCCCAAATATAAATGGTGACCATATGTCTGCGGGAGGAGGCCCAAGAGAGTGCGATTGTAATATTTGAACCCTTCTGTTATTATAGTCTCCGATCTCCACCGAAGTAGCTGTGGGCATGATAGAGCAGGGCCATCAAGGCTGGTGAAAGCCAAGGCTGTGAATTGCCAAGGCAGTCTCTAAGGTAGAGAGCGTCCGAAAACAATATGGCGGGTTTTACCAATATAAGGTCAATTAGCTAAGTGTTCCTTGGATCAACGCATCTGATCTGCCTCTTTGGACTCCAAAAATTCCGCAAGTAATTCAGGATCATCAAATGTTCTGGTCTGGTTGTGCAGCGTTACCCTGAGTTTAGCCGGGTACATCAGGCCATAGCGAGCTTGCAGTTGTTGTAGCCTCGGTCGAAATTCCAGGAATCGCTTTCTACGATCAACCGTGGGCTTAGCCAAATCAGGAAAGAAGGATATCCGGTGGCCCTCAAACTCGATGGGGCCTTTTGCGCGAGCGGCATTCAGAATTTGCTCAACATGTTGGTATCTTAAGAGCCGAAAGATAATAGGCCGCGGGGTCTTCCGATTGAGCGCCATATTTGAGGGCACTCGATGAGCCCGGTCAATCTCCAGGTCTTTAGCAAATGTGATCCGAAGTAGGGAAGGAAGCGCCTTACAAAGAAACTCCTTCATGTCTCCAGACTCAGCTCCCTCCGGTATGCCCACGAGCCGTATGTTATTGCGGCGGGCCCGATTGTTGCCATCTTCCACTTCTTTCTGAAGGGCCCGTATCTGGCGCTCTACTTTGTCAAGTTTCGCCAACCGGACCGTGTGTGAGTCCAGTATGCCTTCCATTTTGTCTTGTCGTAGGGAAAGCCCTTCAAGTTTGCTTTGCAGTATGCCGAAATCTTCACGCAGTGCTCGGAGTGACTCCCCGTTGGATTGCACAAGGTCTTTTACCCCTCGTATTTCAGTGAGGATCTCCTGCTGCATCTCGGGACCTTCCCGAGGTGCGGGCTGCTTCAGCGGAGACGGGGGCTCGGTTTTGGAGCGTTTACCATGGGAATTCGTTGGTCCCGAAATCTAGACGTGCTGGTTTGGTCCCCGCCATCACCCCAAGGTACCCCGGTAGAGTCAAAGCAATATTCAGAATTAAAACGGTTCAAAATTCAGGAGTCTTGGTAGGCCTCTCGGGAGCCTCAGCGCTATGCGACTATCCCGCTGGACATCAGGCTCCGCCCCCCTGCATTGTTTATTCTGAATGACCCATTACCCCTATCAACTAGCTAGCCATTCTGAAGTTCTTATTGCCTGTTCATGACTCCTGCACTCTTTCTTTAGCCTGATAGTCCGAACATATTGTATAGGTCTCATATACCTTGCTACATGAGCAGTGAGCTACCCTGTTTACAGATTGCCTGTATGTCCTTACAACGGTAACCAACCTACTAGTAGCCTTCAGAATTCTTTACTACACTCTAGCAAGTTCATTATTTGTTTGATTACAGTGCCTAGTGTTATCAGGATGGGGCCCCCTATCTTCACCATAGTTGGTTTTTACTTCCTCTTCACTAGTTGGCTCCCAAACTCTCTAGCCCTAGCCCCTGAATACAATCAAATCCCAATCTTATGGAGACATGGGAGAAGATGGGCAGGTACATCCCATCACAACGCTAATTGGGACCCTCGCTCACACCACTCCCATCTATTACACATTATACTCCAATGATCTATGAAAGCTAAACAGGATAAAATCCTCTACCCACAAAGCCTAAAATGTGCCCTAATCAATGCCCGCTCGATCCATAAGAAGTGGCCAGTGATTACAGACATAATATCCCTCCATAACCTCGATATTCTCATGGTTACTGAAACATGGCTATCCCCTGAGGACAATGTCATACTCAACCAGCTCCTCCCCATAAATTTCACAGTGTTTACTAGCCATAGGCCAAACAAAAGAGGAGGTGGAGTGCTCATCCTCACCAGGACAGACCTCCATTTCCAGATGGACGACTCCACTAGCACAAACCACCTTGAGACAGTCTCCATTTCCAACAAGCTCTGCTCTATAAACCTGCTGTATAGAGCTCCTTCAGCCTCCCCGGATGACCTCCCAACTATAATAAACCTTGCATCCAACATCCAGAATCCTAATACTCCAAGTTGGATCCTAGGGGACTTCAACCTGCCAACGCTTCAAGATAACCAATCATCGGCCTTTCTCGAAGCTCTCGAGATCCTAGGATACAAACAGTTGGTTAATGAACCTACTCATGTTAAGGGAAATACACTAGACCTTGTATTTGCCCCGCAGACAGTTTTTGACCAATCCCACGACACCGTGATGCCCATAACTACTGTACCATGGTCAGACCACAAACTCATCATCTTCCAGATTCCCACACACGACAACCAATCAAAGATCAACAGAGTTCCAAGCAAGACCTCTAGACTATCTGCTAGAAGTTTTCGTCCATTCAATAGAGATCTTATCCTTACTGAAACGCGCGTGCTCCTTAATGAGACCACCCTAAATCTTGAAGAACTGATCACTCGCTGGAACAGTAGTCTCAGTGCGATAGCTCTACGACCACCACCCATCAGGACACCAAGGAAAAGAACTACAGCCCCATGGTACACAGCGGAGCTAAGATCATCACTAACCCGATTATGGAAGCTTGAGAAACGCTGGCGTCAGTCACACTCCATTGGAGACCAAACAGCATTCATCTATCAGCTAACCGTCCAAAGCAAAGCTATCACAGAGAAGATGAAACAGTACCACACAGACACCCTGAAGCGCTCGTTAAACAAACCTTATGATTTGTTTAACTTAGTCAAGACTCTATCCAAGGAACCATCCCCTGAACACCAATGTGAAATCCATCCTCAGGAGTATGCCGTTTACCTACAATCCAAGTTATGTCAGACAAATAAACCTTCAATAGAGATCGCATCCACAGACCATGAGTGCCCAACATCTCTAACTTCATTCTCTACACCTGCCAAGAGGAGCATCGAAGACACGATCATGATCCTCAATACCACTACTGTGCAAACAGATCCTTGCCCAGCTTTCTGGATAAAGGAACTGTGCAGTGATTTCAGTACAGTTATAACCAGGATAATGAACTTATCCTTCACAACCGGTTCTTTCCCTTCTGCCCTCAAGCACACATCTTTCAGACCGCTTCTAAAAAATAACAAGCTAGATCCCCAAAGGGTAGACTCCTACAGACCCACTGCAAGTATACCTTTTCTCGCAAAGTTAATCGAAAAAGAGGTGCAAAGACAGTTACAAGACCACATTGATTCCGCTGCCCCACTGGACCCATGCCAACTTGGATTCAGGGAGTCTCATGGAGTGGAAACAATCCTTACCACCCTCTTCAATAATATAATTACTGGTGTCGACAACATCCGTCAGGGGTTTGCACTCATCTTCCTAGACACTGCCGCAGCCTTCGACTCAGTAAGCCATGAGCTTCTCCTAGGGCGGCTAAAAGAGAAAGGCATTTGCGGAACGGCACTTGAATGGTGCAGATCATACCTGTCTGGAAGATGGCAGCACGTACGATCCGGGGGAGCAACATCAGAACCGTTTCATCAAGACCAGAGCGTTCCACAGGGATCCTCTCTCTCTGCCTTGATGTTCAACATATATATGCAACCCATTTGTAATATCATCCGGTCTTTCAATGTCAGTTGCATGATATACACTGACGATGTCCTGCTCTATATGCCGTTCTCCATAGATAATTTGGACCTCTCCCCTTTGACCAATTGCTTCAATGCCATATCGGAATGGCTCCTGTCACAAAACCTCCGAATTCAGCATAAGAAGACTGAGGTGCTCTTCATTACGAGGAACCCGAATTTCACCCCACCACAATACTTGAAGGTGAAAGAAGCCGATCTACAAGCCAAACCCACAATATGGTACCTGGGTGTTACACTGGATCAAAACCTTGACATGAAGGCACACATAGCTAACACTGTAAGAGCGATCTATTACAAGATCCGTTCACTCAGACACCTACGCCCCTTGCTTGAACCAGGGGATTTCCATACAATTTACCAGGCTCTGATCATACCTCATTTTGATTACGCCAATGCCATATTACAAGGACTCCCCCAATCCACCTTGAACCCTCTACAGCTCGCAATGAATAGCGCAGCGAGGGTTCTTCATGGTGCATCTAGGAGAGACCATGTAACGCCCCTTCTGAAACAGTTACACTGGCTTCCTATACAGGCCAGGATTGTCTTCAAGACAGTGTTGCTTACATTCAAAATGGTCAATAGTCTCTCCTCCTCCTCACTAACCGACCTCATCCAAACCATAGCCCCTAATAGATCAAGAAGATCCACAGCGATAAATACGCTAACGATGCTGAGAGAATTAACAAGATGCACCGCGACAACAGCAAATAGGGCCTTCAGACTGTGTGCCCCAAGACTCTGGAACGCCTTACCAACAAACATTAGAGCAACCACTAACCTAACCCAGTTTAGAAAGGCCCTCAAACACTACCTTTTCCTCAAATACTTCCCAGAGGACACTGAATCACATCCCCACTCAAATATTTGTAGCTACACCAACACACCTAGTCAGCCAGGAGAACACACTTATCAAGGTGTCCTTGACCATTGAATCACATGTTACATTTATTCTGTGACTTTAGTGTGTAAATAATTACCCTTG
Organism: Ichthyophis bannanicus; assembly: GCA_033557465.1. Classification (NCBI taxonomy): domain Eukaryota; kingdom Metazoa; phylum Chordata; class Amphibia; order Gymnophiona; family Ichthyophiidae; genus Ichthyophis; species Ichthyophis bannanicus. Next base: position 725,669,304 of record CM066036.1, on the reverse strand, counting down.
GTTATCCAAGTTTTGCTTTCCTGTTTAATTGTAAACTTACCCTCGGTTATCCAAGTTTTGTGGTCCTGTTAATTGTAAACTCAGGCATATGTATCCTGTCTGATTTTTCTGTTCCATGTAAACCACGCTGATGCTGAATAGTGCGGTATATAAGAAATTGTAAATAAATAAATAAATAAATAAAATAAATAAATAACCAAAATGATTTGGAGCCTGTGTCAGAAGACTTCTGAGAAGAGGCTTGAAGACCTAAATATGTACACTCTGGAGGAGAGGAGGGACAGGGGAGACATGATTCAGAACTTAGTATCAATGAACAAACAAACCTCTTCCAAAGACGGGGAAGCTGTAAAACCAAAGGGCATAACATGACGCTACAAGGGGATAAATTGAAAGGCAATGTCAAGAAATATTTTTTCACTGAAAGGGTGGTGGATGCTTGGAATGCCCTCCTGATGGAAGTGGTGGGGACAAATACAGTGACAGAATTCAAAATGGCATGGGACAGACACAATGGATCCTTTCATACCAACAGGATAAAATCAAAATAAACATAACTATCTCTTATATCTCAACAAATAGGGGTGACCTTCACGGAGCGGTGAGTATACCCCTAAACAAAGGCATGGGAAGGGACGACCTGCACGGAACATCAGGTGCACCTACTCTTGCCGCCTTGCTGGGTAGATTAGATGGACCATGCTAGTCTTTATCTGCCGTAATTTACTATGTTACTATGTAAGACCTAACTTTACCCCCTGTGCCCATCTCAACAGGTAGCACAAGGGTGGTAGAATCTGACCACCGATTGAGTTGGCGGGCCCATTCTTTCATCACTAGTTTTACTGCTGGACATGGGCCTATCCTACCCCACAGGACAGGCAGTAAGCAGGGATTACTGTTTTAAACTAATGGGACATGATGGTCTTGCTTCCCCATGTCCCTTTGGAGAAACCCTTTACTAAAATAGGTTTCAACAAATGATTTCTTTTTTTTAAGCTCATACAAGCGTGGAGTTTTTAACATTATCATTATTACTTCTGCACTGACGAGGGGAGCACAGTTGTTTTAAAAAACAAAGCTTCCCTTTTTTATTCTGTTTGTATGCTGCCTGAGCTGTTAGAAGGTCAGATAGGAATTTATTTATTTCGAGGTTTGTTTGTTTTTGCAATCGCTACCTCAGCAGTACTGCAACCCTAAGCAGGCTCCTCTTTTCTTTTCTTTTTTTTATTTCATAGCAGCAGGAGAAGAGGAAGATCAGAAGAGATGGGAAAAAACAACACTTATTTATTTATGTATTTATTTAGGCTGCTTGACTGCTTCTCCATAAAACACAGCGATTAACAATGATAAAACATCAATTACATATTTAATAAACACAATATAAAATGAATGAAGTCCTACTTATAAAAATAGCAGCCCTACCCATCCAAACCATTTAATTCACAAGCTTGCCACATTATATAAAGGTATACTCAAAAATTATACCCCCATATAACCAATGACACAAGTGAAACTTAATGCAAACAAAGAAAGTCATAGGTGGTCCCGAAACATGTATGTTGTGTGCAGCATTTAACCCGACATCATAATGAAGTGTGTTTGCTTCGCTGTGGATTAAGATAAGTGTTGCCTTACACTATCTTATTTTTACAAGATAGGTGTTTATACACCACTTTACTTGAATAAAAAGGGTTTCTACGGACATTGAGCAGAGAGTTCTCTCCCTCTTGCTCCGGTCTGTTGGTCCCGACAAAAAAAGTACGGGGTAGCCGGGCAGTATTATTTTCACCTATGACATCATATAAAGGGGCATGTTTACTAAACCGCACTAACCGTTAGCATAGGGTTTGCTGTGCACTAAGAGTGCCATGCTAAAAGTACGAGGACACATGGTAAAAATCTCATGTTAACCAGTTAACACACAATAGGGCAAAAGCTGGGTGGCACATCACAGTTGGTGTTTATTATTAGTATAGAGCTCACACTTTTGCAGTAGTAGAGTAAGGCAAGTTACATTCAAGTACTGTAGTTCTTTCCCTGTCCCCTGAGGCCTTACAATCTAAGGTTGCACCTGAGGCAATAGAGGGTTAAGTGACTTGGCCGAGACCACAAGGAGTGTTGGTAGGATTTGATGCCATAACCCCTAGGCTACTCTTCCACTCTTGTAATGTGGTACTAATGGACACATTAGCACGAATGTTGCCATTAGTGTGGATGCACTTAGCACCACCTCAATGCATCATGTTAGCAATATGCCAACAGTAGGGGGACAGAGACACATGCCTCCTGACAGTGGTGTGAGCCTCTAGGTGTGTGTGTTAGTTAGTTAGTTATTTGAACTGTTTTATATACCGTCCCTTCCAGCGATCAGGGGTGGTTTACATCGAACAATTCGGTTTACATAGAACAATGTATAACAATTTTAAAACTATAACCTATATACATGGAACATATCACCTTCCAACTACCCCAGGATGGGTATTGTGTAGGTTGGTTGATACATAACTATTGTCAATGCGCTCACCACTCGCCTCTAGTTTTAGAGGGGCGTGGTTATTGGAGGAACCTTCTCCTATCAGCCTTAGCAGCCTATTTCCTTGTGGTGTCTTCTGGGAAATGTAGTACTGCTAAGATGTGTTTGTGCTTCAGGTAGAAAGTTGTAATTAAGGCCACCGAGGTAAGGCATGTAACAGAAAATGTATTTCGCACAAAAAAAGATTCAAAGTACCAGATACAGGATTACTTCCGTAGGATTTGCTCAAGGTACAGCAGATGGTTAGCAAAGTAAATAAAAGAACCCAAAAATGTCTGTTTAAAGTCTTCTTACTTTCAGAGGCACAGCCTTTGATAGCAAGACTGCCACCTTCCTTTTAGTCCTTGCTAATTACAGCATAAAGTCCAAACAAGCTTAATCTTCTGTGGCAGTCTGGCTTCTATCAGCCTCAATTCCTTCTAGGCTGCATTTCAGGTACAACAGAACTCAAAACAAGAAGCAAACATTCAGACTGCCATCAAAAACTCTCAACAGGCTTTTCACATAACAGAGGAGCAAAGAAAAACTCTTCTAGCAGGTAAATTGGCTTCTGCCGTTTCACAGTTCAAACCACAGGTAGATGACAAGCATGAATCACAGCTTCCTGCTTATCCTTATATTTCAGTAAACTTCCCTTTTAAAAACATATGGGGAATTTACCATCACACTGCCTGTTTCTTATGGTTACCTTTTCAAGGAGGATAATTCTTTCAGGGCTGGCTTTTCTTCAAGACTTCATGTCTAAAGCTTGGCACAGAGAGCAATCCATAAGGATGTCTTCTTCCCTCAACTCTGCCACTGGCTCTCCCAGCTGCATGGGTTCTGATTCACACACCCAGTCAGACTGCTCAGCTGACAACCTCTCCGGTGCTCTGAGAGCGGCTCCAAGCTCTGCTGCCAACCCGTTGCAGGGAATTCAGCCCTCTCAGCTCCTGGTAGCTCGGTTCTTCTGCATGAGTCAGCACCTTCTCTACCTCCTTCTCTTCTCCGGTCTCTGCCTTCTCCTGCTTCTCCTCCTTTCTCCCTTCCTTTTTCTCTTCCTTTCTCTCACATAGGCTTATACCTCCAGGGTTCTAGCCCCACCTCCTTCCTTCCCAGGTGTTGGCAATCCCCCTGCTTTCTGGTATTTGAGTAATCAGGGAACTTGTTGAAGTAAGGGCTTTGGACCTCGTGCCCGTAATCTCTCCCTCTTACTCTATTAGACACTGCATGAAACCTGTTCCAGCTGGGGTTTTCCTGATTCTTAGGTGTGGCTGTGGCTTTCTCACCCTGCACTCCTAAAAGGGGACCCTTTACTAGGGTGAATTCTTTACGTTTTTCACCTCCCCCATACTCAGGATAGATGACCTTGCCACACTATATACATAGTAGTATACTGTGTATACATATAAGGATGCACAGCTTACATAAAAAGGATGCTTTCCTTATTCAGTGAGCAGAAGAGGGAGAGGGGAGATTCTACCTATGAGGATGTGCTAGGAGAATGTTGATTTGCTGAGCAGCAAGTTTTTGTAGTTGGAGGAGGGTTTGTTATTGTAGTGCTATAATGTTCTGTAAAGAGCAGGGTTTTAAGGTCTTTTCAGAATTCCAGGAGGTCCTTTATTGATCTGAGTGGGTATGGGAGGGAGTTCCACAGTGCGGGTGCAGTATAAGAAAAGGCTCTATTACTTGTAGTTTGTTTTGTATTGCGGAATGAGGCTGGGGTTGCCAGAAGATTTAATTTACTTTTTCCTCTGCTTCTGTATTCTGGTTGAGCTTGTATCTTGGTAGACAGAAATGATGGGGATATGCAATTGATAAGTTTGAAAATGGTGACTAATGATTTGTATTTTATTCTACTGGCCACCAGGAGCCAGTGAAGATTATAGTGATATGGTCAGTTAGTCTTGCCTTGGATATGACTCTCGCTATAACATTCTGGGCTAACTGGAGAAAACGGAGGCTCTTCTTAGGCAGTCCCTGTAGTATGCTATTACAATAGTCTAGTTGAGCTGTGATAAGTGCCTGGACCACTGTACGAAAATCATGTGTATCTAGGAGGGGTTGAAGGTGCTGAAATGTCTTTAGTTTGTAAAATATAATTCTTGCCGTGTGTTCGATTTGAGCTGTCATCGAGAGTGATTTATCAATTATGATGCCTAGATATTTAACCTCATCTTTGATTGGAACACCTGTGTCATGAAGTTTCAGTGATGTAGGAGGGGTGAAGTTTTGAAAATGCTGGTAAATGAATAAACATGTCCCTAAGTGAATGCCTGCTAAATTGAATGGGTTGATTTTCAACGGTGGAGGTGATCACATTTTTTTAAATGCCGGCTCTGACATTTAAAAAAATAATGTATATTCAGCGCCACTATATGAATAGGCACTGGCACTAAATATATGCATTATGCAGTCACTGCTAGTGGTGGTGAAAGACTGGAGAAGGGTGAATTTGGTCCCTCTCTGCAAAAATGGAAGTAAGGAGGAGGCTGGGAATAGAAGGCCAATTAGTCTGACTTATGTGATGAGTAAATTAAAGGAAACACTGCTAAAATACAGGATAGCATAGTTTCTGGAATCCACTAGATCGCAGGATCTGAAGCAGCATGGTTTTACAAGAGGTAAGGTCTTGTCAAACAAATCTAATTACTTTTTTCACTGGGTGACCAGAGAGTTGGATTACGGGAGAGTGCTTGGCTAGCTACTGTGGCTCTCGGAGTGTGAGGCGATCTCCGGATACTCAATGCCGGGGCCACACATGACCCTGGCATTGAATATCTGGGGTTAAGGATCGGCAGACAGAGCTATGTGGGGGGCGCCGGTACGACACACAGCCTACTCAGATGAATATTGGGCCCTATATCTAATTTCAGGAAAGCATGGGACAAGCACAGAGGATCTCTAAGGGTGAGGAAGGGATTTTAGATCTTGGTAGTTTGTATGGATAAGCAGTCTGGATAGGCTGTGTGGTCTTTATTTACCAGCATTTTCCATGTTTCTTTGTTCCTATGTTTCTATAGTGGCAATTTTAAGCTATATGTATAACTGCATGATTTACATTAACACAGCTTTTTTTCTACCCTCACTCCACTCTAGCACTTTCTGGATGGTGTCAAGCTATTTGAGAGATTTTCACCAGCACTATGTTTATGTTTATGTTTATTCAACCTGATATACCACCCTTCATTATACCAGGGCGGTTCACATAGTACAAACTAACCGGGATGGGCACAAGCCCTATAGCAAGAAAGGAAATACATAATTGGGACAGGAAAGAGGAAAGAGAAAATGGAAAGAGATGGGTTAAAAAGGGTGCATAGGGGAGACAAAGACAAAAAGGAAGACACAAGTAAACATGAATAAACCAGGTCAATTGGGTGTGGCTGGGAGGTTGTATGCAGAGGCAAAGAGATGAGTTTTAAGTAAAGACCGAAAGGTAATATAGTTCTCTTCCAGACGAAGCTGGGTGGATAAAGAATTCCAGAGGGCTGGACCATAGAAGAAAAAGGCAGAGTGACGGGTAGATTGTAAACGTGCACGAGACGGTGAAGGAAGATGGAGCCGGTTGATGTGGAGAGAGTGGAGACTACGTGTGGGAGTGGTGAAGTGGAGAAGGTCAGTAAGGTATTGAGGTGTATGCGTGTACAGAGTGCGGTGAACTAAGGTTAATATCTTAAATTTGATGCGATGATCGACTGGAAGCCAGTGGGGGTGAAGCAATAGGGGAGTAACGTGATCAAAGGGGGAGGAGTGACAGATGATTCTAGCTGCAGTGTTTTGTATGAGATGTAGTCTACGAAGTTGAACTTTGGTGATACCAGCTATAGAAAATCCTAGGCCAACAGACTTATACATTCATTGGCTACCAGTAACACATACGACTTTTTGAATATCAACCTCAATTTTTTTCAAAGGTCTCCTAAATTTCTTTTGAAGACCATTCCACTCTGACTCACAACTGCCAATTTTCCTTCACTAATGGCAGATCCACACATTCTTCTCCTTGTTATCATGAATGTAACCAGAATCATATTTTACAGTACTATCTTATCTATAAATATTTGGGCCCAATCCATTTCTGTTGTTATATGTCAAGGTAAGTACTTTGAATATGATACCATACAGAACAAAGAAATATTGGAAAGGCATTGTCCCTGGTTTATAAAGAGAAATTAGACTTACCTGCTAATTGTGGTTCCTTGAGGAACTCCAGTCCAGTCCTACTCCTCTGGCTAGTGCCCCTCCTCCAGCAGCTTGGAAACTGAGCATCTCATCTTTTTATGACACCCGACACATATATAGCTGGCACTGACTACCAACCCCAGTAACCTACTGACAAAGCAGACTCACAGGAGCAACAATTAAGTAGAAATAAATGCAAAGACAAAAACAGAACTATGCTTCCACAATCGCATCCCCCCTCTCCAGGAAGGGTACCCCGATCCCTCCCCACCAGGAAGAGAGACACAGCTGCTCTCTATCTGAACAACCGCCCACCCCAGGGGGTAACAACTGACAGCCAACAGAGACCATCTCCCCAACTGAACAGATGACACTCCAGAATCCCGCTCACCTCGACTAACTCCTTCCCCAAGGAAACTAACTTCAGGCCCGGGGAGCACCGTGCCCAACCAGCACAGCAATAGGGAGGGATTTTGGACTGAACTGGAGTTCCTCAAGGAACCACAATTAGCAGGTAAGTCAAATTTCTCTTTCCTTATCATCCCCTCCAGTCCAGTCCCGCACCTCTGGGATGTAACAGAACAGTTTATTGATGGGAGGGACCCACACAACCAGCCTGAAGCACTGCCGATCCAAAGCGAGCATCCCCCGCCGCTTGGAGATCCAGGTTTTAATGCTTAGTGAAGGTGTGAAGCGATGACCACGTCGTCACCCTGCAGATATCCACTGGCGGAATTAAACTATACTCCGCCCATGAAGCCGCTTGCACTCTCATGGAATGCACCCTCAATCCTGATGGCACCGGCTTGCCCTTCAAGATGTGCGCAGATGCCATCGCCTCCAAGATCCATCTCAAAATGGAGGCCTTCGCTGCCACTTTGCCTCTGCGCGGCCCTCCAAACAGAACAAATAGCCAATCCGTCTTTCGAAGCGGCTCAGTCCTCCTCAAATACTTCCTGAGGACCCTTTTAACATCCAAACAGCACAACTGCTATGAGGCCGGCCTATTCTTCCCCGTAGCTAGCTCCGGCAAGGAGACTTCTTGGTTCACATGAAAAACTGACACTACCTTAGGTAAAAAGGAAAGTACCGGCCACAAAATGACCTTCTCCTTAGAAAAGGAAAGAAATGGTTCCCGACAGGATAAGGCCTGGAGCTCCGAAATCCTGCACGCTGAACAGATCGCCACCAGGAAAACAAACAGTCTTCAGCGTCAGGTCCTTCAGGGAAGCCCGTCCCAGAGCATCAAACGGCGCCCCTGCCAAGGCATTAAGAACGAGGTTTAGATCCCAAGAGAGCACCCACCCCCCTCCGCGGAGGTTGGAGATGTGTCACTGCCCTCAAAAATCTAAGCACGTCAGGGTGCGCGCCCAAAGGCACCCCATGGATCTTTCCCCGATAACAGACAATTGCCGCTAGTTGTACACGCAAGGAGCTAGCAGCCAGACCCTTGTCAAAGCCAGCCTGCAAGAAGGCCAGGACATCTGGGACTGAAGAGGCGGATGGACGTGTTTGCTTATCCTCACACCAAGATTCAAAGATATGCCAAACATGAATATATGTGAAACATGTAGACTTCCTTCGGGCTTGCAGCAGCATCGCTATCACCGCCCCTGAGTACCCTTTTTTTCCTCAACCTTGCCCGCTAAAGAGCCAGGCCATAAGCGAGAATCGATCCACCTGGGGCATGCACATTTGGCCCTGCATTAGCAAGTCCTTGCGCATCGGGAGTCGCCATGGTTGGGCCGCCAGGAGGTGAACCAGGTCGGCATACCAAGGGCTCTGAGGTCAATCGGGGGCAACCAGTACTACCAACCCCCGGTGCGCCTCTATCTGCTGCAGTACTCTGCCTATTAGCGCCCATGGGAGGGACACGTAGAGAAGCCCCCATTCGGGCCACCTCTGAATTAGGGCATTGAGGCCCTCCGATATTCATTCTCTCCTCCTGCTGAAAAAACGTCTGGCCTAGGCTGAGTCGAACGTTGCCATCAGGTCCATGACCGGCTCACCCCAGCGTTGCACCAGCTGCTCGAACACCTCCTGGTTTAGGCACCACTCTCCGGGGTCCACCCGAACCCGGCTGAGATAGTTCGCCCGCACGTTGTGGACTCCCACTACGTGTGCCGCCAACACTAACTGCAGCCGGGCCTCCGCCCAACCGAACAGCCTTTCAGCCTCCTCCTCCAGGGCTGGGCTGCCCGTGCCTCCCTGCTAGTTTATATACCCTACCGTGGTCGCATTGTCTGAGAAAACCCGTACTGCTTTTCCTTGTAAGAACTCTTCGAAGCTGCGCAGGGCCAGAGCCACTGCCTGCATCTCGAGTCTGTTGATCGACCACCGAGTTTCCAGAAGGTCCCACTGTCTCTGGGCAAAGTGTCCCTCGCAATAGGCCCCCCAGCTGGACAGACTGGAATCTGTAACCACCGGGATACACCTCAGGTGCCTCGAGGGGCATGCCCCTCTCCAGGTTTCCCGGGTTCAGCTACCATCTGAGAGATTTCCTGGTATCCGGCGGACAGGGGAGAACTTGGATCAGAGGCTAGCTCTGGTGGGACCACAGATAGCGTGATTCCCTCTGCAATGGGCGCATATGTGCCCTTGCCCATGGGACCAACTCGATTGTGGCCACCATGTTTCCCAGAAATTGCAAGTAATGCTAGGTTGACGGGCTTGACAAGCCCAGGAAGCAGCGTATCAAGACTCGCAGTCCATGCATTCGTGCCCCTGGCAGAAAATCTCTGCCAGCCCGGGTGTCGAAGCATGCCCCAAGATACTCTAGGTCCTGACTCGGACTCAGATGACTCGGCCAGATTGATCACCCAACCGAGCCTTTGGAGAAACTCTTATCACTCTCCTTGTCACTTTTTCGCTTTCTTCCCTGGACTTGGCCTGAATCAGCCAATCATCGAGATAACGGGTGGATGAGAATTCCTTCCTTGCGAAGTGCAGCTGCCACCACCACCATGACCTTGGTGAAGATGCATGGCACTGTTGCCAGCACAAAAGGCAAATCCCAGAACTGGAAGTGACCCATGGGCACCGCAAAGCGGAGAAACCACTGGTGATCTGGTCTTATGGGAATGTGTAGATACGCTTCCGTGAGATCTAGTGACATCAAAAATTCCCCGCTCTTTACTGTCACTATCACTGACCTCAGCGTTTCCATGTGGAAATGCGGGACCCGCAGACATCGGTTGACCTCCTTGAGATTGAGGATCGGGAGAAAGGAGCCTTCCTTTTTGGGCACCACAAAATAAATTTGAATATCGACCACACCCATACTGGTCTGGAGGTACTGGTTCGACGGCTCGCAGCTGCAGAAGCCGCAACAGGGTTTCCCTTACAGTCGCCACCTTGTCCTGAGCCTTGCAGGGGGACTGGATGAAAAATTCCCTTATTGGATGGATCCATTCTAGGGCGCAGCCCTCTCTGACCACCTCCAGGACCTATTGGTTGGACGTGATCTGAGCCCAGGCAGAGTAAAACTCCCACAGTCGACCTCCCACGGGCAACACCCCTTCCTGAGCCCCCCCCCTCCCCTCATTGTCCTTTCTTGTGCCCCAAGGTAGCAGCGGTTCCAAAGCCCCTTCCTGCTCCTCGGAAATCATGAAAGCCCTGTAGCAGGGAACTTACCCCTCTGGGCCTGGCTGAAGCAAGAGGTACGAAAATGCTTTAACTCCCTTGGCTGACTTCGAGCCGAGGAGGTACTATGGCTCTGCTTCTGTTTGTCCTCAGGTAATCGACCCCCTTTGGACTCCCCCGAGTCCTTAACCAACTTCAAGTTCTCTCCAAAGAGGAGCTTCTCCTTAAAGGGCAGTTTACTAAACCGGGACTTAGAGGAACTCTCTGCTGCCCAGTTCCTAAGCCACAAGTAATGGCGGGCCGCCACCATTGAAGCCATGCTCTTGGAAAGGTCCCTGATGATATTGTAATTGGTGTCCACCAGATAGGCCGCCCCCAACTCCAACTTTGCCACTTCCCCTGACATGGCCGGCTCAGAGTTCCCTGGGCTCTGAAGTCTTTGCGACCAGCGGAGACAAGCCCTAGCCACCCATGCCACGCAGATGGAGGCCTGCAGGGACAAGGCGGAAGTATAAAATGCCTGCTTCAACATTGTCTCCAGCATCCTATCCTGGACATCCTTGAGAGCCACACTCCTTCTACAGGGATCGTAGTCTTGGTAACTGCAGACACTGCCGCGTCCACCTTCGGAGCCCACACCTGAGGCCACCTTCTGGCAGATCCCACTCCTCCTGTATTATCTGTCTGACCGCTCTGTGTACTGGAAACACTGCTTGCGACCTCCAAACAGCCTGGAGCAGAGGAGCCTCCAAAGTCTCATCCTCCACCGGGAGGCTCGTGGGCATATTCGGTGTCTTTAAGGATGCTGAGATGAGAGCCGGGAGCTCTTCCCAAGAGAACACTCTATCACCAGCCCGGCCTGATTTTATTTATTTACATTCTCTTATATACCATGCTATTCTGCATTAGTGCGGTTTACATTGAACAAACTGAAATTACATTGAACAGGGCATTATAACTTGGAGATAACTATTTTACAGGGAATATGGGCTATGGAGGATTAAGTGGCTTGCCCAAGACTACAAGGAGCACCTGTGGGACTAGAAACCCCAGTCCTTCCGGCCCAAGGTTGCTGTTCTCTAGTGGGATTTGAACCCCTTGACCTTCCGGCCTGAAGTACCTTGCTCCAACCACTAGGCCACATCTCATCTTCCTCTAACTCCTCCTGAAGGTCCAGATCCGTGTCCAAGTCGTCTCCCTCTGGACCCTCCGACTCTGGAAAGGGGGCCACTCCTCAGGGCCCCTGGCCCTCTTAGCTGGGACTCTCATCTCGCCATCTGCTGTACTCGCCACCCTCTTCTACCCCAGTGCCGACGAAGGGCCACCCGCCAAGCCTTGCTGGTGCAAGCAAAACGTTCTATGTAATAGTAACATAAACTCCAGTGAAAAATCCCCCGGGAGACCGGTTACCTCTCAGGGGAGAGACATGGAGGGTCCCGGAGTAGCTGATGGACTGTAGTCTCCCCCAGGCAGCAACAGAGCAGACCCCACTCCCTCCTGGCCATCCTGCACCAGGGTGGGGGTCCCCAAAATCGCTTTGTCTTGCAGGTCCTGTTCCAAGGAGGTAGCCTCCTGTGTGCAACCGACATATACTCCGGCCTCCAAGACCACCCCCCGGTGGGTTCCGCAAACCATGCATTGAGGCCTTGATGGCATGATGGGCTCTGCTGAACCAGGGAAGCAGAGGTCTCAACCCCAGCTGTCCTTCCCCTTCAATTCACTTCCCTTCTTGTTTTTTTGTTTTGTTTTTGTTTTTTTTATGAAGACACTGACTCCTCCAAATTCTTGGCCAAATAAGCCAGCCAAGCAAACCCTGAAGGGAAACACAGCAAAAAAAAACAAAAACTAAAGCAAACTCAAACAAAATAAATCAAATTAAATATGAAAAACCAGCAGTTTCAAACAAACACCAAGCCTGCCTCAAAACCACGGCAACCCTCACCTGTGCCTGGCAAAAGTCAGTGAACACGGGCCCATAACTAAGCCGCACATTGTCTGGGCAGGATGGCCGACCGTGCGCCGGCGGGTACCAGCCGCCACATGTTCCAGGCCTATACACTGCTGCGGCAAACTGCATATCTCCCCCTACTCACCGCGCCACCACTGCTTCCGTCCCTGACAGCCCCCCCCCCCACCCCCGCTGCCATCTGCTGGCGATTCTTGGGCTTACTGGACCATTCCTTCTCTGCACTCTTCTCTGTCTTCAGTGCTCTGTTTCCCCGCACGCTCATAGCTTCGGCGCTGGGGGGGGGGAGTCTCCGACTGTCAGTCGCACCGACTCGGCGGCTCCTCGCCCGCCACCGGGATCAGGAACCGCCTGAGGATCCCACCTTACTGAGCCCTCCTGACACTGCACAGGTTCCTGGAGGGAGGGGAGGAGGGGGTTCCTCCTCTTTTTTTTTTTCCACTAAACTTAAAACAAAATCTTCACCTGTAAGGACAGGGAACCAAACAATCACAAAACAAACCTAGAAACCTCACTCTAACTAGGCTCCTTATTTGTTCCTTCAATGAGTCCAGCACCCTGGCTCACTACCTCCTCCAGCTGCTTAGAGACTGAGCATACTGGGGCTGGTAGGTGGTGGCAGCTATATATGTGCCAGGTGTCATCAAAAAATGACATGCTCAGTCTCCAAGCTGCTGGAGGAGGGGCACTACCCAGAGGTGCGGGACTGGATTGGAGGGACGATAAGGAATCCTACAATCCTCAGTGTTCTGTACCAAGTAAAAACAATGAAATCAATCTGTAGGAGTCATATGTATGCAGCAAATCCAAGTGTATATAGAATCACAGCCCGATTTAATATTGTGTGTCCATAGGCAAGAGCAGACAGCAGAATCTATAGAGTGGGGGATGGGGCAAGGATAATAGATCCCAAAGACTGGAGAGACAGAAGAGGAGCAGAGGGAGGCTATAGTGCTGCTGCAGCACCCCTTTGAAGCAGCAAATGCATATGGTGCTAAAGTAAAAGGGAGCAGGATCCTCTTTGGCCTGGAATTTGGTGCCTTCAAACTCTGGCACCCAAGACTGTTGTCTATGTTGCCTATGGGCCTGATTCAGAGACGTGGGTTGCGGGGCTACACGTGCAGCCCCACAAGCCGTCTGGACCCCCTCCTGCTTTCCCTGTCCGTCCTGAGCAGTAGGACGGGGAGAGCCAGCGGAGGGTGTGAAAGGGGAGGGGGTGGGATTGGGGCATAGCAGGGGCAGGTCAGCCCAGCAGAACATACAGAGCTGATTCAGGTCACAGCCCTGTATGTCCTACGGAGTTCATGGGGATGTGCTGCTTATTCCACCTCAAAGGTGGAATAAGCAGCACTGGCCCGCGGATCCCCCCTGGGGCCTGGGCCAGGGTTGGGTGTGGGGGGTGCCCGCTGCCCAATCCAGGCCCCAGCTGGCCAGCTGTGGGTCGGGCGTTGGGGAAGAGAGGGGGCCGAGCAGTGGCAGCGAGGGGAGCCTGCGGGGAGGATGTCCCCGCAGGCACTCAGGTGTATGCCCGATCTGTCTCTGGGCCTGATTCGCATACCCGCGGTACAGAATCGGGTCCTAACGGCTCCATCCTTCGTGAAGATGTCCGGACAGCCCAGACGTGCCCCTCTCGAAATTGGGCTCTACGTCTAAGTCTGGGCCTGAACTGAACCAGAACCTTTGATACTTAGACAAATCCAAACATTCTAGCATAGTTAAAATGGCTTACATATTTATAGATAAACAAAAGATACCTAAATATTATTTCTGAGCGTGGATCCTTAAACTTTAAGTCCACATCTGGCCACACACCCAAGTTTGGACTAAACCATGAATTCATAACATGATACCGCCAAAACAATTCCTTAATCAAGCAACGGCTTACCAGAACTAAACCACACCTCGGTATTTTGTATATTCTATGCCAATTTAAAAGAAGTAAAGCATGAATTAACCAGTTCTGTCTCAGACTTTTATCCTAGATAACACTTCCCTCTTCTTCATTAGGGATTGGAACCAAATTTTGATGCCATTGATATATGCATAAAAACTTAACCCTATCATCTCAAAAGAGTAAAATCATTCAGATATTAAATAGGCAACAGTAAAAGGATGCCTTAAAAAGGTGACTTTTACCTGTTGGTTTCCATACTCTAAATAGCAAAGGAACCCCAAGAAATATTTTGTACACAATCTCTGTAACAATAAAGTATGATTAATGATGTTAAATACTGGTAATATGTCCAATAAAATTAGTATCACATCTTATGCGCTATCAAAATAGCAGTAAGTTTATCCAGTACTGATAAACAGTGTCTCTGAACTATGAGAGGACCAAATTGTGTCTGAAAGTCATCCAGTATTTGTTATTCCATCAAGAATCTACCAACTGAAAAGACTGCTGTCTGAATGACCTTCCCTAGGTAAGGCACGTTAGATACTGGCCTATAATTTTCAGCCACAGCGAAACTGGATGTTACAATGTTAAGACTCAGGAGGAAATACCCACTGCTCCACTAATGGCCATTTTTCCCCTCATGTCACTTCTCCTGTGCCCCCCCCCCTTTAATAAGCCAGTTGCATGTGAAAACACATTAATAGGTTGTGAATAAATTGTGGTCATTACAGCTCTTTTCAATCCTCAGAGGCTAGTCACAACTGGCAACATGGACAGTGAACCTGGAAGTTAATGGGGTGGAACTACTTGACTCATGGCACCAAAGAGAACAAGTCCATCCCACCAGTGTCCAGGTTCACAAGTTCCACCAGCACCACAAGGGACATAGAAGGAAGTGGGCACTACTGTTATCTTCACTATCACAGCCTGCAGATAATTGTGAGGAGCCTCCTCCTCCTTCTCCACCCAGTTGGTGAGCAGGCACTCCATCCATGCCCTTGTTTTATGAATTTAACCAAAGTAACTGATATTTCTTTTAGATTATTGTTAGGGCAATGATTAACCACTAGCATATTCAAATATTTATGTGAAAAATACGTACAGGACAAAACCATGACATCCTTGATTTTGTTTGATAAAGAGAGTGTCATAAGTAAATGAGACTATACACTTGCTATATGCATAGCAAATTGCATCCAATAGTGTAAAAAACAACCTAGTTATATTCAGCTGTGTAGACCCAATATAGTGAAGCATCTCAAGAAGAAGAAATTAGTCCTTACCTGCTAATTGTCTTTCCTTGAGTTCTCTCCGGGCCAGTCCAGGAACAGAAGGGTTGTCAATCCCATTCAGCAGCTGAGGACTGAAAACTGAAAAGTTCTTTCTGACAGGCTATAGCACTCCCTCTGACGTCAGCTACTCAGTCTACTTATTGTCCAAGCAGCTCAAACTCTAGAACCAACTATCTAACCAACCACGAGAAAAAGAAAAAACAAAAGGGTAAGATAACTTCCGAACTGTGTACGGATACCCCTTTGCTGTATGTTAGCCTAGCTTCGCATTCCTGTATTTACTATGTTTTTTTTTTTTCTTGTTCCTTCGTCTCTAGGAACGATAAAGCATACTGTCCAGCAAACGGGGACCCATGAACCTGACTGCCATTACTGTACTCCATATCCCCCAACCACCGAAGAACCACCAGCCATCAGGAAGCTCCCGGCCACAACTCGCCTCAACCGTGGGTGGGTCCTGGACTGGCCCGGAGAGAACTCAAGGAAAGACAATTAGCAGGTAAGGACTAATTTCTTTTTCCTCATCGTCTCTCTGGGCCAGTCCAGGAACAGAAGGGAAGTACCAAAGCAGTTCCTAAATATGGGAGGGTCCGGCGAGCCCAGCTACAATCGCTGCAGCCCCTACTCTGGCATCGTCCCTTGCGTGCACATCCAAGCGATAATGCTTAGCAAAAGTGTGCAGAGAAGACCACGTCGCCGCCCTACAAATATCCACAGGCGGAACTAAAGCCAACTCTGCCCATGACGTCGCTAACCCTCGGGTAGAATGAGCTTTGAGGTTCCCGGGAAGCGACTTACCCCTAATCTTGTACGCCGACGAAATCGCTCGTTTCACCCAGTGAGCAATAGATGCCTTAGAAGCCACTTGCCCTTTACGCGGACCGCCAAAGAGCACGAAAAGTCTATCCGATCGCCGAAACGACTCTGTGCTACAGAGGTACTTGCGAAGTACCCTGCCCTTATCCAAGTTCTGTACCTGTCTAGTGGCCTCACTCCCTTTGCGGCTTGAAAAAGTTGGCAGAGAAACTGACTGGTTCACATGAAACTCTGACACTACTTTAGGAAGAAATGAAGGAACTGGTCTTAAAACCACTTTATCTGCCGAGAACTGAAGGAATGGTTCTCTACAAGACAGAGCTTGCAGATCCAAAATCCGACGTGCCGAACATAAGGCCACTAGGAAGGCCGTCTTCCAAGTGAGATGTCACAAACTAATTGCATCCTCCCCCGCAAAAGGCAGCTGCTGTAAAGCCTCCAAGACCAAGGTCAAATCCCACGAATGCATCACTGGACGTACTGGCGGTCTGATAATCCGCGCAGCTCTCAGGAAGCGATGCACATCTGGATGCGCCGTCAACACCGTGTTTTGCACCTTGCCCCTGTAACACGCTAGTGCCGCCAGCTGGACTTTAAGAGTATTGAGCGCTAACCCTTTCTCTAGTCCATCTTGTAGAAAGCCAGAATAAAAGGAAGGGCCGCAGAAAAAGGATGCAGACCCCGTTCTTCGCACCAAGCCTCAAAAATGCGCCACACCCGAACATAAGCCAGGGAAGTTGATCTCCGACGTGACTTCAATAGGATAGCAATCACGGCTGATGAATATCCGCGACGCCGCAAGCATTCCCTCTCAATAGCCAAGCCGTAAGCAAGAACCGATCCACTTGCGGCATTAACACTAGGCCCTGACTTAAGAGATTGATTCGGTTGGGCAGGCGCCATGGGCGATCCACTAACAGTTTCACCAGATCCGCATACCACGGTCTCCGTGGCCAGTCTGGAGCTATGAGAATTACGGTTCCCGCATGACTCGCTATCTTCTGAACAATTCTGCCGATCATCGGCCACGGCGGAAAAACATACAGCAAGACAGTCCGCGGCCAGGGCTGCACCAAGCCGTCTAGACCTTCCGACATATGCTCTCTGCGTCTGCTGTAAAACCGCGTCACCTTGGCATTGGAAAAAGTCGCCATCAGGTCCATAACTGGTCACCCCCAACGTACCGTGATGTCGTGAAAGACCGCTGCATTTAGTTCCCACTCCCCGGGATCTAAAGTATGGCGACTGAGAAAGTCAGCCTGAACATTGTCCTTTCCCGCCACGTGCACTGCCGACAGAGCTAGCAGGTGATTTTCTGCCCATAGCAGCAAAAGCTGACTCCTGCAGCAAGGCGGCACTGCCCGTGCCCCCTTGTCGATTGATATACGAAACTGTTACGAGATTGTCGGAGAAAACGCGAACCGCCCTGCCTACCAGGAGCCCCTCGAAGTACAGTAGCGCCATGCGGACCGCTCGAAGCTCCAACAGATTGATTGGCGCACCGCTCTCTTCTGCTGACCAGGAACCTTGTGCCACTTGAGCTTGACAGTGAGCTCCCCAACCGACGAGACTTGCGTCCGTAGTGACTAATATCCAATCTGGCTCCTTCAGGAAAACTCCCGCCTGAAGATGTTTTGGTTCCAGCCACCATTGAAGAGAGGTGACCACATCCTCCGGACATGGCAATTTGCGGAATAGAGGATGAATCTGAGGAGCCCATCTGGACAGGAGAGCCCGCTGTAGAGGTTGCATGTGCTCCCTGGCCCACGGGACCAGATCCAAGGCAGCTGTCGTGGATCCTAGCAGCTGTAAATACCTCCATGCCGAAGGAGCCTTCAGCTTCAAAAAGGCTCGCACCTGCCTGAGAATTTTGCGAACCCGCTCCTCGGGTAGAAATACGGATCCTATCTGGGTGTTGAACAGCGCTCCTAAATAAGTGATACGCCTTGTTGGCAACAACCGACTCTTTGCCCGATTGATTACCCAACCTAGACTTTCCAGAACCTGCACCATTCGAGCCGTCGAGACAACCGATTCCTCCGTAGATCGAGCTCGTATCAACCAATCGTCGAGGTAGGGGTGAACATGAATCCCCTCCTCCCGCAAAGCTGCCACTACGACTACCATCACCTTCGTGAAAGTCCGAGGAGCCGTGGCCAACCCGAACGGTAACACCCGGAATTGAAAATGACCCATTGGGACGGCAAAACGCAAGAATTTGTGATGCTCGGATGGGAATGTGAAGATACGCTTCCGTGAGGTCGATGGACATTAGCACCTCGCCAGGTTGCACCACGCGAATCACTGATCGTAGTGTCTCCATGAGAAAATGAGGTACCCATAAACACCGATTGACATGCTTGAGATCCAGGATGGGACGAAAAGAACCCTCTTTCTTGGGGACCACGAAATAAATCGAGTACCGACCGAAGCCGCACTGATCTAGCGGTACGGTGTGATAAGGAAGCTTATCATAGTTCAGGAAGGAGCTATAATAGAGGTGAAGTGACTCTGAACAAGCAACCTGTCTTTGCTGGTAGAAATAATAAAACAGAATGTTTCCAAAAAGACTACCAGTCCCAGAATGCACCAGGTTTCCAACAGCCACTAGAAGAGCTGAAGTGGGAAAACGTGTGTTCAATCAGGAGAACTATGAGGTAATCCCCAAGCACTCATCTCCAAGGGCAGGGCTTGATTCAGCACAGCTGCGCTGTGCTAGGATGGAGCAGCCCTCTAAACAGGTTAAAAGTAAAGCCTATTCTATTCATCAGGATCTGCAGAATCTTCATGATCATCATCGGCTGGATCATCAGCAGGAGCATAGGCAGCAGAAGCAGAGCCCACGGACAGAGAGAGCAAGAAGCACTTTGGAAGAAAGAAGAGAAAAGCATCTTGGAGGTCTAAAGGAGTCCATAGCAGTACGTGTGCTGGGAGGCATTCCAGAGGCAAGCATACTCCATTGGACTGGGGAAAGCCAGAGGAGTGGGGTTACAGAGCCAGGAATCTCCGGACGGGACCTGTGAGGGAGACGGCTGCATTTGGAAGGGGCCCTAAGACCAGTGCAAAAAGGTATGTGAAGAGAGACCCAGTGTCCAGGGATCTTGATTGGAAGGCTGGACATAAAAACTGGACTACATACTGGCCAGGATATTTAGAGAGGAACCCTAACAGCAATGGAAGCTCAGGTATGAACACTGATCTATGCCCTAGCTATTCACTTGGAAGACAGCAGGGAAACAAGTATTGTTCTGAGAATGCTCCATTAAGAAATTCCTCTGTGCCAATCCATGATATTGATTCTATGATAGTTGAAGAAGAAGGAGATATTGTAAATGAACAGTGTGAATACATGGATTGCTCTCTGTCTAAACTTCTGTGGTAATATACTTTCACAAAGTACAACAACCATCACAAAGAAATATAAACTTGTTCTTTGATCTACTCAGAAATGCTTTTGAGCAGGATTTGAGCCACGTTTAGAAAGTAAACCAGCCAAGAGGTTTGCAGCTGGTTAATTGTTAGCAATTGAGCCTTGCCTAATTGCCTGTCAGCTCTGAAGAGACACTTCTGTGTGTGTGAGAGAATACCAGAAGTTAGCCTTGAAAAAGAACAGTTTTTCATTACTTTGTGGGTTTTGTTTGTTTTTGAAGCACTGCTAAAAAGATATTAGCAGGAGCCCACAGAAAATACCTTTCTGTTCCCATCAAGGTCTTTATGATTTGATTTGATTGCTTAAGAAGTTCAGTTGTTGTTTTTCCTGATTTTGTTTTTCTAAGTATAATACTGAAAGCAAGTATCCTTTTTGTGCTACCAAGCAAATCTGTGTTGGGAGAAATAACCCCATAAATAAAGTATATTTTCTTTGCTTTACACTCGAGCAAGCACAACTAATTTATTGTGAACGGCTGATTCTGGTATGAATGGACTACATTTCCCACAATCCTTTGCAAGTCATATTAATATTTGCCTTTGCCAAGACTGTGGACATTCTCACCCAGCGCCCCCGTTTACAACGGGCACAACAGCCTTGAGCCGCAATAGCCGAAGAGGCGTATCTCTCACTGCATTCCTCTTTGCTTGAGACCCGCATGGAGACCTTACAAATGCGTCTGGCAGAGGCTGAGCAAACTCCAAGGCATAGCCCTCGCGGATGATCTCTAGCACCCAATGGTCCGTGGTTATGGAGGTCCAGACGGAGAGAAACTCCTGCAACCGGCCGCCCACCGGAATCTCCGCCTGGACCTGCCACCCTTCATTGCGGCTTCTTGGAGGCATTCTGTTGAGAATGCAAATATCCTCTGCCAAATCCTCTAGCCCCCCGAAAGGGCTGACCTCTAACTCCAAAACATCCTCTCTGATAAGGAGCGAAACATGACCCATGAAACCTGCGAGCATCTCTGGCTGTACCTCTGAGCTGGGCTCCAGGCCTTGTCGCTTTAGGACGATCTTCCGGTAGTCGACCCCCTTTGGAGTCTCCTAGGTCCTTTACAATCTTATCGAGGGCTTCCCCAAAAAGCAGCTTGCCTTTATAGGGCAATTTACTGAGCCGAGTTTTAGAGGAAGCATCCGCTGCCCAATTCCTCAGCCAGAGAAATCTGCGAGCGGCTATGACTGAAGCCATGGACTTTGCGGAGATCCTAACTAAGTCGTAGAATGCGTCAGTGAGGTAAGCCGCCGCTGACTCCAACTTTGCCCCTTCAGGCACCGAAGTCCCTTCCTTGTCTATACCAGACGCCCCTTGGAGCCATCGAATGGAAGCACGTGACACATATGCTCCGCAAATGGAAGCTTGCAGCGAAAGTGCACATGAATCAAAAACCTGCTTCAGTAGAGTCTCCAACTTCCGATCTTGAAGATCCTTGAGAGCAGTGCCCCCTTCTACCGGAATAGTGGTCTTCCTCGTTACTGCCGAGACTACAGCATCTACTTTGGGCATACGCAACAAGTCTTTTTCCTCCTGCGGCACTGGGTATAGACAGGCCATAGCCCGGCTACCGCATAAAGAAGCCTCTGGACATTCCCACTTAGACTCGATCATTTGTTTGATCACTCTATGAACTGGAAAACAGTGTTGCTCCTGCTTAAAACCTTGCAATAAGGGGTTCTCTAAGGGTTCCTGCGGCACCGCTGGGGTGACGAAATTAAGTGCTGCTAGAGACTGTACAATCAGGGCTCCTAGCTCTTCCTTTCGAAATACCCTAAAGACATTAGGGTCATCGCCTGGGGCTATTTCCCCCTCTTCCAGTTCCCCAGACCAAGTATCTAAATCTGCCTCTGAGAAGATCTCGCCTTCTTCCCCTAACTGAGAAGCAGAGAGAGGCTGCCCTAGAAAATCCATCGTAGTCCCGGGAGTTTTAGACATGTTAGAGGTTCCCTCACCTGGATCAGACCCAGGAACTACCAAATGTGGCTCTGCCACACTGGTTGGGGGAACTGCAGGAGTTGTTAATTTAGGTACGGGTGCAGGAGCGCTGCTAGCCTGCTCCATCTTTAGAAGGTAAGCTCTATGCAGTTGTAAAATAAAATCCGGCGAAAAAAAGGAGCCCACGTTGTCTGCCACTGTGGCAGACAGTCCCTTAGAACCCCCCTCAGCAGAGGAGGACTTTTTGGACTTCGTCTTCCTTTTCTCCGGTCTGTTTTGTGGTGTGGGAGAAACCACCGCTGAAGACAAAATGGCTGCCGTTCCCGCCTTTATTTGTTTGCTGTTAGAGCTTTCCGCGATGTCTCCCGATGGCGAAACTGCCTCCATTAGGCCAAACACTCTCTCTAACAAACAACTACCGTGGACACAAGACCTACAAACCCCCGGTCCGGCCAGCCCTCGGCGGTTGCCACACTGAATACAAACCGCTGACGGTGCTAACATATGCCTCTGCTGACAAACGTCTGTGACTAGAAAAAGAAAAAACTAAACCAGAGCCCGTCGGAAACAGCATGTCACACACTACTCACTTGAACAGCAGCCCTCCAACTTCCCGCTGCTAGCGGGACACGGAGTAACAGTAAGACCGGCAGAGGGAAGAAAGACTGGGGCTCCCAGCTTCTCCCTTAGACTTTTTAGAGACGTTTCTGGTGTGGTGAGCAGCCTCTGCCCCCGACTACTGGCACTCTTGTGAAAGAAATCGTCTCCCTTCTCTCTTTGTTTTTTTTTTTTTTTTTTTTTAATAGATGTGAAATGCCCAAACTGAGTAAATAAGGATGCTCTGCTAGAACACGCAAAACCCCCCCAAAAACAAAAAGAGCTAACTGCTAATTCCTCATAGCCTCTTTAGGAGCCTGTCAGACTAACGTCCTATTCAGCTGCTGAGGACTGAAAGACTGAGTAGCTGACGTCAGAGGGAGTGCTATAGCCTGTCAGAAAGAACTTTTCAATTTTCATTCCTCAGCTGCTGAATGGGATTGACAACCCTTCTGTTCCTGGACTGGCCCGGAGAGACGATGAGGAATATTACAATACATGAGATGCCTGGCAGAAAAGTTAATTCCTAATATAGTAGTTGAGTGCCAACAATAATCTTCAACTCAAAAGAAACGGGAAAAAAGGTTGCCAATGTGTATTTTCGCTCTTTAGTAATATATTTATTGGTCATTATATGTGAGGTTTTCAGATCGGACTATTCCACTCTTGCTGGCTATCTCATTTCAGTTCCTGACCCAAAAAAAGTATTAGGATTCCTTAAGCTTCTGAGGCAGATATTTATTGTAACATTTACATTTTTAGATGTATAAGACAGGTCTCAAATGCCAGCATGTACTGACATTTAATCCATTAGAGGTCATCTTTAATAAAATACAAAAAAAAAAGATTTTGTAATACTTTATGGTAATGACAAAGAGGCATATTTGTGACAGGCCTAAAGAATGTTATTGCATGCTTAGACATTTTCTATTAGAATAGAATAATATGACATTTCCATGAATAAAACCATTGTTAATTTTCAAATTAAAAAAAAGGAAATTATTGTGAATAATTACTTCCAAGTAATACTTCGGGGTATGTTTACTAAATCACGGTAGCGGACTCCGTGCGATATCGGAGCCGCGGCCCCATGGAAACATACCCCTTAATGTCTGTCAACTAATTTGTGAAAGACTTTCGCTGCTAACATGGTGCATTAGCGCAAGTAGCACCATGTTAGCTGTTGTCTGTTGGGGGCATGCACAGCATTTCACTGACAGATAACAAATGGAGACCATGGCACAGATGCACAGTGGATGCAGCTAAGGCCACCCACTGAGGTGATATTAGTTGCACCTGCGGTGTCTGTAAAACTAGTGGCTACCATGCCCTGCCAATGCTCACGGTAACTGCAGACATGCCTACTCTCCTCCCATACCCCACCCACTCAAGTGACTAAAGCACAATCTGCAGATAATGCAGACAATTGGAGAACTACCTGCAGAAGCCCCACATTAGCTCTTATTGTGGCATACCTTTCCCACACTATTGGAGTGTTAACAGCTAAAGCACTTTAGTAAACAGACTCCGTAGATTTTGAGCCCACTTGGGCAGGAAAGTGACATGGTGTATCAAGTACACAGGTTAACTGGCACCAGCGTTAACTGCAGTATGAGTTAATATTTCTTTACGGAAAGAGTGGTGGGTCCGTGGAATAGTCTCCCAGTGTTGGAGGTAGAGATGAGGACAGTATCTGAATTCAAAAAAGCATGGGACGAACACAGAGGATCTCTAAAGGAAAAAGGAGACTGTTGTAGTTGTTGATATGGAAGGACAGACTAGATAGGCCATGTGGTCTTTTTCTGTCATCAGGTTTCTATGTTTCTAAAATCTTCTTATAACTAGTCTATTACCAATATTTCCACACATCTATATTAGTTTGGTATTGTTAAAACACAGATTTACTGTTTTAAACATATATTATAATACAAAAAGTTAAATGTGTGTTCTTAAATGTTGAAAGTACTATGGAGTCTATTTGCTAAGCAGTGTAACTGTTAAATCAGCAATTTCTGCATATCACTCCTGAATCTATCCCCTTTCATCCTCATTCCATGTCCCCTCATAGCAGAACTTGCTTTCAATTGAAAGAGGCTCTCCCCCTGTGCATTTATGCTACGGAGGTATTTAAACATCTCAATCATATCACCTCTATCCTGCCTTTCCTCTAAGATGTACATATTAAGATCCTTAAGTCTGTCCTCATATGTTTTATAATGAAGAACACTAACCATTTTAGTAGCCACCCTCTGTACTGACTCCATCCTGTTTATATCCTTTTGAAGATGTGGTCTCCAGAATTGCACACTATACTCCAAATGAGGTCGCACCAAAGACTTACAGAGTCTTATACAGTTTTGTTTCATTTTTTCTTTTAGTCAATGAAGTGTTTAATCTATGAGAAATTTCGGAAGCAGTTATGTTTAATCCTAAAACTTCATAAGGAACTGTGGGAGAGAGGGAGGCATTATCTGTGACTGTGGGAATCATCATAGAGAACCTCCTGTCTATCACAGTAGATGGTGTCATCAAGAGCCTTTTGGCTTCTTGGACCATGACATAACTTTCCAAGGCCTGTAGAGCAGAGATGGCATCCACCATCAAAAAAGGGGAGAAGCGTCTTCAGTAACAAATTGACTAATCTATTGAGGAGTGCTTTAAACTAGGATCATTAAGCTACCAGGTAAGTAAAAGCCCTTAGGCAAGTAAAACTTTTAAAAATAATATAGAAAAGGGAATAAAAGAGAAACATCTGGAGAACTGTGTCTGCTAATGCCCATAGTATGCTATATAAAGTTCTAGATTTACAGTAGAAGCTGTAATGGAAAAGACACTTGAATATACTGTAGTGGCAGTCGCAAATATATGCTACACTGAAAACAATGGCCAGGACATATTTATACCATATTTTAATCTATTCAGGAAAGGCAGGATAGGAAGAAAGAGAGGAGTAGCAGTGCTATATGCAAAAAGTAATATTAAAGTCATGCAGGGTTTATGAGGAAAGGAGGAAGACTGTGGTGTGATATACAGACCTCCCTTGCAGGCAGAAGAAATACAGATTTAATTGAAGACATTTACAATATTATTATGGCAGGGGAAGTTCTAATGGTAGAAGATTCATCATTGCCAAGTTATTCAGTTCCAGGAGTGAGATTTAAAGCTAATCCTGGATTTCTGACAATCTCATCCTGATGTATTATGAGACCTACAACACCGATTTCAATGGGTAAAATCAGGGACTACAAATACCATACTACATTGCAATGCAAATTTAAAATCAGATCAGGCTAAAAATCTCACTCCTAGAACTGGATCACTTGGCAACTCTGGAGATTTCAATTTGCCAGACATTGATAAGGGCATCCCTGTTGCAGTGTCATTTACTGTAGAAGTAGGAGGATCCTGTGTTCTCTTTGAGGAAAAAATTGTTCCAGCAGCTGGTAACAGAACCCACGCAAGAGGACTTTCTGCTTACAAATTGGAAGAGTATTTCTGATGTTGCAGTGAGTGATCATCTGTCATGCAGTGATTATTGTATAGCGAATTTCAGCATTAGGATACGAGTGGAGATGGTTCATTCAAAAGTAAGGGTCCTAGACTTCAGGAAAAATAACTTTGCAAAGCTGGGAGAATATCTCAAATAGCTGTTAGCTGCATGAGACCATCCTGAGGGAAGTAGAAAAACAGTGGACAAAATTGAAAGGAGATATTTTAGGGGCAACAAATCTTTTCGTTAGGACAGTAAATAAAACGAAGAGGCAAAGGAGGCCTCCATGGTTTTAAAAAGATGTAGCTCAAAATGTAAAGACAAAGAGGTTAGCATTCATAAACTGTAAGAGATCATAAAAAGAGAAAGATGACAATATCTAGAGATTCTAAGGGAAGTTGGTAAAGTAGAAGAAAAAAATTGCCTATACGGTAAAAGATGGGAGCAAAACATTTTTTTTAATTATGTTAGTGACAGAAAGAAGTGAAAAGGTGGCCTTGTGAGACTCAGAAGTGAGAGGAGAAATATGTAGAGGTTGATGAGGATAAAATGGAATTGCTTAACAAATATTTCTATTCTGTGTTCACAGATAAAGGCCTGGACTGGGACCTCAGAAAACAAGCAGAAATAGGAATGGAAGTGAGGCAGAAAATCTATTTTCAGAATACTGTGTTCATGTGGAGTGAGGAATACTAAAATGGATAAAGCAATGGGACTGGATGGGATTCATTCGAGGGTAATTGAAAGAACTTAGGAACGTACTGGTGACTCTGCTGGGTGACTCTTTTAGTGCCTCTTTAGAGTCAGGAGTGATCCCGAAGGACTGGAGATGGGAAAATGCAGTTCCTATCCAGAAAAGCAGAAGAAAGAAAGAAGTTGGTAGCTACAGACCAGTTAGTCTCACCTCTGTGGTAAGTAAATTAATGGAAATGCTGCCAAAGCAGAGAATGGTGTGGTTTCTGAATTCAAGGGATTACAATAAGGCTACCAGATGTCCCTGATTTTCAGGGATTCTCCTCAATTTTCAAGGAGTGTACCCAACTCTCCCCTGTTTGGCAGCCTCCTGTCCCCGATTCCAGCTATAGGGACAGAGAGGATAGTAAAAAATGTATTTTCAATTTAATGATTTGAATGTGTAATTTTTTTTGGAATTTACATCCAGTTTTTTTAATATTTTGCTCAGTACAGGAGAAATGCATCTCTGTTTCTATTTCTCTATCAACTGGTCTCCTTTGAAATTATATTGTTGGATGGGGTGGGGGTGATGACTCCTCTTCTATCCTTCACACCTTGTTGCTCAAACCTGGAACTAAGAGATCCCTTCCCTCTCCCCCCCCCCCCACACACATTTTGGATAATGTCCCAGATTTGCCTACAAAAAATTCTGGTAACCTTAGGATTACAATATCTAAGACAGCATGGCTTTACTAACAAGACAAATCTGACTGATTTTCCTTTTTCTGGGTAACCAGAGAATTGGATCGGGGGAGAGTGCTAGATGTGCTAGACTTATCAGCAAGGCCTTTGATATTGTTCCACATTATAAGAACATAAGAGCATAAGATATGCCACACTGGGTCAGACCAAGGTCCATCAAGCCCAGTATCCTGTTTCCAACAGTGGCCAATCTAGGTCATACGTACCTAGCAGTTTCCCCAAAAGACACAGTTCCATAATGCTTGTATTGGGTCAAGCATTGATATCCTGGGTCCCTTCTTGATAATAGAAACATAGAAACATGATGACAGAAAAAGACCACAAGGCCCATCTAGTCTGTCCTTCCATAACAACAACTACAACAGTCCACTTTTTACCTTTAGAGATCCTCTATGTTGGTCCCATGCTTTTTTGAATTCAGTTACTGTCCTCATCTCTACCACCTCCACTGGGAGACTATTCCACGGATCCACTACTCTTTCCGTAAAGAAATATTTCCGCATATCACTCCTGAATCTATCTCCCTTCACCCTCATCCCATGTCCCCTCGTCGCAGAACTTGCTTTCAATTGAAAGAGGCTGTCTCCCTGAACATTTATGCCACGGAGGTATTTAAACATCTCAATCATATCACCTCTATCCCGCCTTTCCTCTAAGGTGTACATATTAAGATCCTTAAGTCTGTCCTCATATGCTTTATAATGAAGACCACTAATCATCTTAGTAGCAACCCTCTGCACCGACTCCATCCTGTTCACATCCTTTTGAAGGTGCGGTCTCCAGAATTGCACACCATACTCCAAATGAGGTCGCACCAAAGACTTATACAGATAATGCCTCTGTATAAGTCTTTGGTGCGACCTCATTTGGAGTATGGTGTGCAATTCTGGAGACCGCACCTTCAAAAGGATGTGAACAGGATGGAGTCGGTGCAGAGGGTTGCTACTAAGATGATTAGTGGTCTTCAGGAACTTGTCCAAACCTTTTTTAAACCCAGCTACACTAACAGTCTTTACTACATCCTCCGGTAACAAATTCCAGAGTTTGATTACACGTTGAGTGAAAAAATATTTTCTTTGATTAGTCTTAAAGAGTTTACCCTGTAGCTTCATTACATGTCCCCTAGTCAACTTATAAACTCTGTTTCCTTGGGATGTACCCTAAGGTGATTGACTTGGGAGGAAACTGGTTGAGTGGGAGGTACCAGAGGATAATAATGTATGGAGTTAGGCATCAATCCTCGGTCCTGTTCCTTTTAACATTTTTGTAAGCAATATTACAAAAGATCTATCAGGAAAGGTTTTTCACTTTGCGGATGATACCAAAATCTGCAATAAGACAGACACACTGGAAAGTGTGGATAACATGAAGAGGGATACAGTGAAGGTTGAAGAATGGTCAAGAATGTGGCAGCTAAGATTTAATGCTGGGAAATGTACAAGTCTGCATTTTGGACTGGAAAATAAAGGAGCTGTACAGTATAGGGGGGTGAAGTACTAGGGTCATCTAGTGTCATATTGATCTTCAATGCATGAAAGAAGAGTGCGACCTGGGGATGATTGTACTGGATTATCTTAAAATGGCTAAAGGGGTAAAAAAGGCAATGGCAAAAGCCAGAAGGATGTTTGAGTACATATGGATAGGAATGGCCAGCAGGAAAAAAGGAGGTGATAGTGCCTTTGTATGAATTTCTAGTCTACAGTAGTCATTTGGAGTACTATGTACAATTCTGGACACCACACCTTCAAAGGTATATAAACAGTTGGTCTAGAGCTGGGGTCACCAACTTCCAGAGGGCCGCGGGCCGCACAGCCGACTACCGGGAGCCTCGCGGGCCGCACCCCCCTTCTCCCCGCCCCCGCAAAATTATGAAAACAATGGCTGATCACCTTTATTGAATTTAATGAGATGGCTGATGATTCATGCTAGCAGACAAACGCTTAAAGTCCGGCTTCACAGATGACACTGACAGGAGAAGGGACGCTAGCAGGTGGTCGTCGGTGAGCTGCGAGCGCGTGGATACAATTGCGGGAATCCTTGGCGGGCCGCACGTAATGTTAACCGGGGTAGAGCCTCGCGGGCCGCATGCCGCCCACGGGCCACAGGTTGGTGACCCCTGGTCTAGAGGGTAGCTACTGGAATGGCCCATGGTCTTCATCATAAGGCATATGGGGATAAACAAAGATCTCAATATATATACTTTGGAGGAAAAGGCAGGAGAGGGGTGATATGCTAAAAACATTTATACTTTCATGGTATATTTAAATGCACAGGAGGTGGCCCTCTTCCAGTTGAAAGTAATTTCTGGAACAAGTGGTCATAGGATAAAGTTACACAAGTTTATCCTACCTAATTCAAAGATTCACTCAGCATTTCACATCTTCATCAACAACCATGGTACAGTGTCCTAATTGTATAATAATCCGTTTCATCAATGGCTACTTTAAATAATTCTCTGTAAATAGTAAATGATTTGTTGTAAATAGTTTTAAATGGTTAAATCATGTTCCATGTATCGTAGTTTATTTTTTGTGCCAAAATGTTCTATGTAATTTCAATGTTCTATGGTTTTAACTTGTTCTCTGTAAACCGCCCCTGATCTCTGGAAGGGGCGGTATAGAAAAGCACACAAATAAATAAATAAATAAAATAAATAAAGGTGAAAGGGGATAAACTCAGGAGTAATCTGAGGAAATATTTCTTTAAGGAAAGGGTGCTGAATGCATAGAACAGCCTCCCAGTGGAGATGGTAGAGACAAGAACTGTATCTGAATTCAAGAAAGAATGTGACCAATACAGAGGATTTCTGAGGTAGATGAAGGCATTGTAGAACTTCATAGTTCTCATAGATGGCCAGACTAGATAGACTGTAAGGTTTTATCTGCCATTATTTTCTATGTTTCTATGGACAGTGCAAACATAGTGAGTACACCATATATTCAACGCTATTAACTATATATTCAGCCTAATCCTGTCAGTTCACTGGCTCAGTATTGACCCCTTGAATTCCATTCTCCCTTAAAGACATTGAAATGCAAAAACTGGCTATATTGGTGCTATGTCTAAGGCCCTACGTAATACAATCTGAAGGGACTTAGCAAAAGTGCACTTAACACAACAAATGGCACAAATGCAAACAATGTCAAAGTTCTGATGCTTTGGGCTACTTTTTTTTCCATGTACTCTTATTTGACACTCTGACCCATAGTAGTAGTACAGAGATGTTACTGTTAAGGGTCATCTAGTGTCATATTGATCTAGGCAGCTATTGAGCAGGAACAAGTGTGGCTGTCTTCTGCCCTCATTGTCCCAGATCCCTTGCAATGAGTTGTGGTGCAGAGGGAAGTGGAGGTGGGCCAGCAGGCTGGCCCATTTACTTTCGAAAGACGTGGGGCTTCAGGGAGGGATGGGGAGTTAAAAGGTTTTAGCAGCATATTGAGTGCATTGGGTTACCATAGAATAAAGGCCTCCTTATGGAATTGAGGTGGGCTGGTGGGCCCTTCAATTTTGTTGTGCCAACACATGGAAGGCACTGTTTTCCTTGGAGTTTCCCACACACTGCCTCAGCTTTGAACATGTGAAATATAGAGAAATTAGACTTACCTGCTAATTGTTGTTCCTTGAGGAACTCCAGTTCAGTCCCGTACCGCTGGGTAGTGTACCTCTTCCTGCAGCATGGAGACTGGGCATGTCAGAAGCTTGACACATCTACCAGTGACACCTCCCACCAGCTTCCAGTGATCTACTGACAAAGCATACTCTAAGGAGCAACACATAAGTAGTTAAAATGAACATGAACTGTAAACTAGCAGATTCATTTACTCTGCAAAAAAATCCCTGTAAGGAGAGGATAAATGCTCCACCTCTCCCCCCCCCCCCAAGGAAACAAACAGTAAAGATATGAAATACACAAAAAAGTCACCAGAAAGAAGAAGCGAGCAGAGCCGCCACTAAGACAACTATCTCACCTGAACAGGTAATAGCCACTTACCTTTTGGACTTTCCTTTGCGTGGCCGGTACCTTTAATATCACGAGACCATTGACTGAATCCCCAACCTGGGTGGGAATCGGGACTGAACTGGAGTTCCTCAAGGAACAACAATTAGCAGGTAAGTCTAATTTCTCTTTCCTTATTGTTCCTCCAGTTCAGTCCCGCACCGCTGGGATGTAGCAGAGCAGTACATTAATAGGAGGGACCCGAAAAACTGGACCGCAAAACTGCTGAACCGAAATCGGCATCCCCTGCTGCCTGCACATCAAGACAGTAATGCTTATTAAAGGTATGTAAAGAGACCCATGTGGCTGCCTTACAGATTTACACAACTGTATTCCACCCAAGACATCGCTTGGGCCCTTGTTGAATGAGCCCTCAGTTCCAAAGGTGCTTGACGTCCCTGCAAGAGATATACTGATGCAATCGCCTCCTTAATCCACCTAGCAATAGACGCCTTGGACGCTGCTTCACCTTTACGCGGCCTTCAAAAAAGCACAAGCAAACGCTCCAACTGCTGAAAAGCATTGGACCTCCGCAAGTAATGATGAAGCACTCTTCACATCCAGTCGCAAGTTACGATCGACCGCCTCCCCGCCTAATGATCTTAACACTGGTAAGGCGACCGACTGATTCAGGTGAAACGGCAAAACCACTTTCGTCAAAAATTATGGAACCTGGCGTACCACCACCTTTTCCTTGAAGAACGTAAGGTACGGTTCCCTACAAGATAAAGACTGCAACTCCAAAACCCGACGTGCTGAACAGATAGCCACCAGGAACACTGTTTTTAATATCAAGTCCTTCAACGAGGCCTCCCCTATTGGCTCAAAAGGCCTTCCTTTTAACACCCCCAACACCAAATTGAGATCCCACGGAGGAAATAACATGCGGCAAGGAGGTTGCAAATGAGATAGTGCTCTCAAGAAACGTAAGACATCCGGATGAGTTCCCACTGCATGCCCTTATACCTTACCACGATGACAAGCTATAGCGGCCAGTTGAACTCTTAACGAACTGGCCGCCAAACCCTTATCAAAACCATCCTGAAGAAAACTCAGCACCTCCAGAACTGAGACTACCAATGGATGCAACCACTTAGCCTCACACCATCCTTCAAAGATATGCCAAATGTGAATATAAGCCAAAGAAGTAGAACATCTCCTAGCCGCCAGCAAAGTAGCCACCACCATCGGTGAATACCCTTTCTTCTTCAACCTAGCCCTTTCAGTGGCCAAGCCTTAAGCGAGAATCGAGCTACCTGCGGCATTCGAAGAGGACCCTGCAAGAGCAGATCCTCCCGAACCAGTAATTGCCAGGGCTGACCTTCGAGAAGCCTCACCAGGTCCGCGTACCACAGACGACGCGGCCAGTCTGGTGCTATCAAAATCACGGTTCCTCGATGTTTCTCTATGCACTGCACCACTTGGCCTATGAGTGCCCAGGGGGGAAAGACAAAGACGACCGTGGTCGGGCCACCTTTGAATTAAGGCATAGATTCCTTCGGACATCCTCTCTCTTCTCCTGCTGAAAAATCGTCTGGCTTTGGTCATGTCATAAGTCGCCATGAGATCCATCCGTGGCATTCCCCACTTGACTACCAACTGCCTGAATACTTCCTGATTCAGCCCCTATTCCCCAGAATTCACGCGAACCCGACTGAGGTAATCCGCCATCACATTGTCCTTACCTGCAATGTGCGCCGCCGACAGTGCCAGCATCCAAGGATCTAGACACTCGAACACAAGTTCTGCCTCTTTTTCCAGCACAACGCTGGCCATTCCACCTTGCCGATTGAGATACGCCACTGCAGAGGCGTTGTCGGACAGCACTCAAACCACTCGCCTGAACAAAACTGACTCGAACGCTTTTAAGGCCAGACCCACCGCCCGTAACTCCAGACGATTGATAGACCACCGAACTTCCTCCACGCTCCACACTCCTTGCATGTAGAGACCCTTGCAATGAGCTCCCCAGCCCGCCAGGATGGCATCAGTCATCACTGGAACCATTGTGGCTGTTCCAACGGCATCCCTGCCGTCAGGTTCTCTTGTTGCAGTCACCATCTGAGGGGTGCTCAAACCTTCCCTGGGCAGGGCAAGCACTTGTTCAATGAATACTCCTGGTTCGACCAACGATAGAGCAGAGACCTCTGCAAAGACCACATGTGCGCCCGAGCCTAAGGAACTACCTCGAGGACCGCTGCCATGCTGTCGGTGCCTGCAGCTTTAAGAACCCAAGCACCAAGGCCCGCATCGCCAGAACTCGAGCCTCCGGAAGGAAGACTGTTCTGACCCTGGTGTTGAACCGAACCCTGAGATACTCCAATGACTGCGTCGGCACCAATCGACTCTTGGAGGCATTGACTATCCAACCAAGACTCTGCAAGAACCAAACCACTCTGTCCATTGCTTTTTCGCTCTCTGCTCATGATTTTGCCTGAATCAACCAATCGTCCAGGTAGGGATGCATGAGCACCCTCTCTCTGCTGAGAAAGGCCGCTACCACCACCGTTACTTTGGTAAACCTACACGGAGCCGTCGCCAATCCGAACGGTAGGGCTTGGAACTGAAAATGACTCCATGGGACCGTAAACCACAAGAATGTTTGATGCTCTGGTCAAATCGGGATGTGCAGATAAGCCTCTGTGAGATCGAGTGACGTCAAGAACTCTCCTTGCGGTACGGCTAACATTACGGACCTTAGAGTTTCCATACGAAAATGGGTAACCTGCAGACACCAGTTGATGCCCTTGAGATCCAGAATCAGACGAAAAGCCCCATCCTTTTTGGGGACCACAAAATAAATCGAGTATCGACTGACACCGCATTGATCTGGAAGCACCGGAACCACGGCACCTAGCAGCTCGAGACATGTCAAAGTTGCGCGAACCGCTGACTCCTTGTTCTTCCCCCTGCAAGGAGAAAGAAAAAACAAGTCTCGAACCGGTGGAGCCAATTCGCGTGTGTAACCCTCTCTAAATGACCTCCAGTACCCATTGATCGGATGTAACTTAAACCCAGGCAGGCAAAAACTCCCACACCCAACCCCCCACGGGCTGTACACCCACCTGAGTTCCCCTCATTTCATTGTGACTTTTTGAAACCCGTAGATGGAGAGGTCGCGAACCCTCTGCCTGAACCTCTGAATCTGTGAAAACCTTGGCCACGAAAGGGGTACCAGCCTCTCTGAAACGAACCTAACCACGAAGCCCGAAAACGGCAAAAATTGTGAGTCCTCTGGCAGCCGGCCCCCTTTGAACTCCCCCAAGTCTTTAACTGGCTTGTCCAGATCTTCACCGAACAGCAACTTTCCCTTAAAGGGGAGCCTACTGAGCCATGACTTGGAGGAACTATCAGCCGCCCAATTTCACAACCAAATATACCTGTGCGCCGCCACTAAGGACAACATACTATTAGCCAAAGTCCTGACCAGGTCATAATGCACGTCCGCTAAATAAGCCACTCCGGACTCCAACCTGGACAAGTCCTGCAACTGGCCCTGTGACAAGTCCGTCCCCTGTGAACGTTGAGACCAATGAAGACAAGCCCTCGCTACCTAAGCCCCACAAATGGAGGCCTGTAGTGGCAGGGCATTGGCCTCAAAGGCTTGCTTCACCATGAATCTATTTTTCTATCTTGTCCATCCTTCAACCCCACGCTACCTTCCACCGGAATGGTAGTCTTCTTCGTCATCGCCGAAACCGCCGCATCTATCCTAGGAGAGTGAAACAGCTCCTGCTCCTGATCTGTCAATGGATAGAGCCGAGCCATGGACCTTCCACCTCTGAGAGCTGACTCCGGCATGTCCCACTCATCCTGAATCATCTGTCTAACCACTTTATGGACCGTAAACACTGCCTGGGACATCCTTTCCACTTGAATGAGCGGATATTCCACACAGTCTTCCTCCACCGACGCGGCAACGGACAGGTTAAGGGCCTGCAGCAATTCTGAAATTAACACCACCAGTTCCTCCCTCCTGAACACCCTAATAATCCGGGTCTGATCCTCAGGTCCCTGAATCTCACCCTCTTCAAGATCATTACCCTGATCTCCAATTCCCCTTCTAACCCTTCCTCGTCCAAAGACTCCAAGGGAGGGAGCCTCATCTTCCATTAACCATGGCCATTTGCCAGGCCTCACCTGAGAACCTTCTGCTGCCTGTGCCTCCGAAGGAATCACCCTGGGACTCAACCCCAAGATGCCCGGAGCAGCCCTCCACTTATGAAGGCAAAACGCTTGATGCAGCAGCAACACAAAATCAGGGAAAAATTCCTCCAGGATCGTGGCCGCCTCTCGAGGCATACTAGTACCTGGACGCAATTAGGGTATCACCCCCTTTCCTTTTCCTCCCCTACAGCCCCTAAGGGCATGGAGAGAGGTTCTCCCTTACTCTATTCCTGTAACTCCTGCTCCATCCGTACCGCTTCCACCGCACAGCCACGACACACACTGTCAACCGACACTGTGCCCCTGTGGATGAGCAGGTATCAGCTACCAATCTCCGCTTTACCAAATCTCAACCCAAATTTAAAGCAAATATTAAACAACTAAATCTCCTTAAGTGCCCCTCAAGTTGAGCCTACACCCTAGGCTTACAACCTCCTGCTGCAAGGAGACTGGACACATACTGGAAGATGGTGGGAGGTGTCACTGGTAGATGTGTCAAGCTTCTGACATGCCCAGTCTCCATGCTGCAGGAAGAGGTACACTATTCCTCCACCCAGCGGTATGGAGGAACGATAGGGAACTGGCTATGGCAATGCATAAGAAATTCCTGCAAAGTTTAGATAAGAATGTAAATGAGCCAGGAGCGCATTTATAGCTCTTAACTAAATTTCATGGAAACAGGTATTAACCCTATGAACATTTTTTGGGGTTAGTACTTAGGGCCCTAAGTGATTATAACATTCTACAATCATAAGAGGGGCATATTTCTTTTTTTTCAGGTAAATATGTATTTGCCCATAGGGAAAATCCAGCTGAAAATTACCTCATCACTATGTGTAAGAGCCTCTGTGCTGTGAGCTTTTATCCACTTCCACAAAGAGGTGGAGTCAAGATGAAAAGAGGCTGGGGGAGATCCAAGTAGTTCTTTCATTTGTAAAGTCCTATATGAATTTTCTTTGGGTATATTTGTACCTACCTAAAAGCAACTCCAAACACTTACAAGCAAAGTACTTGCTAAACTCACATTGGCTGACAATATGGCCATGTGTGGAGTCTAAAAATTGTCTCAGTTAGTTTTGTGTATATTTCTGTCAGTAAATACTAACTGATTTCTTTTGCATCCTTCCTTGATCACTGTGACTTTTTAATTGCAAATAAAAGAATAAGGAGACAACAGATTATTCATCAAGATAAGTGAAAATAATGGGAATTTATTTCATTCTATGAGCTGAACATTTTTAGAGGTTTTTGCATGTTAACCACTTGAAAATTGAATTGCAGATCTTGAGGAGGAAAATATACTCATGTCATATATGATTTTCTAAGCCATTGATATCATAACAATCAGATTTAACTTAAGGATAAATGGAAAAACAGGCCACAGTAACTATTACAGATGTAGTGTTAATGAATATTTACTGTTTATTTCTTGCAGATGCTAAAGACCATCTTTTTATGTTGTAAAACAAACCTATTTCTGCACATAGAAAACCTTCATGAGTTTCCTGAATACATCTGAAGGATTGAAGCTGTTAAGGACCCTGATGAGAGCATAGATGGCCACTGGGAAAGAAAACCGCACTGGACAATTTTATAACAGGAAAGGCTAAAGAAGTATCTATTCCAAACCTGTTGTATAAAGACACATAGGTTTCTATGTATCTTTATAAAATATCAGCACAAATCCTACAGAAATTGCATCTAAAAGGAAGCCTTGGACATTTACATCTGCCTTAAGCAGAAGATGAAAAATTAAGAAAAAAAGGTTAGAATTCATAAATTGCACACACAAAAAAGCCCTGTTGCTAAAGCATGCTATGCAGTTAACGCATGATTTGGCATATGTTAACTGTGTGCTAGGACTCACTTTAACACTTGCCAATGGGACATTGTAGTTAATGCACGCCAATTTTCACTCTAATCGTGTGTTAGGATGCTGAATGGGCAGAGTAGGGGCAGTGAGTGGGCATGGTGACCACACTAAAGTTAGTTCAGGGGTATATATCACATGCTGTCAACGTTTCCATTAGTACGGGTTCAATCTCAATAGGTAGAGATAAGTGCAGCCACAGTAATAGTGCTGCGTGTTAGGGTATGCATCTGAGAATTAACTGTCAGGAACATATTGGCCAAAATCCCAAAAGTTACCATGGAAACTTTGCATTTATCACACCTTAGATTTTTCATTAAGCACGCATCAAGTACAAAATCCTAACACACTTTAGTAAAAGGGCCCCAAAGAGAAAGACAGCCAATATTTAGAAAAGGTATGAGAAATTGGAAATGAAGGCAAAAGAGTAAATATGCAAATAGAATTAATAATATATAATAATATAAAATTAGGAGAAAAATACATTTTTGATATGCTAATGGAAAGATCTGCAAAAATGTCATTTTGGGACTCTAAGGTGAAGGTGAGGTGTATGTAGAGCAAACATACTCAATCATGTTCTTCGGACACACCTCACCAGTCTGGTTTTCAGGATAACCACAATAAATATGCATGAGAGTGATTTGCATGCACTGAGGCACATTTCACAATGGGACGTCCAAGTGCAATCTGGAATATCAAAGCCAGAATGTCTAAAGAAAAAAAAAAAGGCACGTACAAGTTCAGGCACAATGCCCTTTAACCTCTCGCGGCATTCGCGGCTTCATTGAAACAGCCGCCAGCGTGAAGGTAAAGGCTCTTCACGCTGGCGGGCTGTGCAGAGGGAGCCGGGGCTTCGCGCGGGCTTCCCCGGCTCCCTCTGCAGCAGTCCATTGAGCGAGAATGTGGTTAGCGCGGGGCCCTGTGCGAACAACATTCTCGCTCAATGGATGGGCCGGCCCTGCTGCCAAGAAAACCCAGGAGCTTCTGGGTCGCCAGGAGTCAGGGCTGACTCGAAGGTACACATTGCATTTTGCATTCATGTTTGGAGCAGGTATAAAATGCTTCTGAGATGGAACAGGGACATGTAAGTACATTGCCCTCCCCAGACGCGTCTCAGCCACATACCCCGTGCCTTCTTGGATGTCCCTGCACTGGAGACATCTGTGAACATAACTTGTGGAATGGCTAAAGAGTCTGTGATTTTGATATCCATATACACGTCTTCATATGTCCAAATCACAACCAAACCTTTTAAAATGACCCCCACGTCCCCCATTGTATATGTAAATCTCTTTCATGCATATTCATTGTGGCTATCCTGAAAATCTGTCTGGCTAAGTTGAGAACCCCTAAGAAAGGATTATGAGGTATTTTTTAACAGTGTTCACTGAGGAAGGGCCAGGAGTGGGATGACAGAAAACAGACAAAAATTGGAATGAAAGTGGGGGGCGGAGCCTGGCCAGGAGCAAGATGGCAGCTTGAATCCCGAGCTCCCCACAATCCTTTCATTAATCCTGCACTCCCTGCCTGTTGTTGTGCCTTCTCTTCCCCTCTCTCACTATATTTGGCACGAGAAGAGGGATGGCTGTGAACAAGTCCGGCAAATTGGATTTTAGCTCGGTCGGGACGCCTGGCGTGAAGCGGCAAAAACCGGAGCCTCCCTCCCCGCAGAAAGCGGCCGGGCCTAGAGATAATCTAGACGCTATGCAAGAGCTGCTTGCTGAGGTGCGTGCAGTCTGCGGGCTCGTGGAAGCGAACAAGGAGACGCTATCAGGGGTACAGGCGGATATTCTCGAGCTAAAGGAGATGAAAGAACAGATCATGGGACTTTCGGAGAAAATCTCCCGCGTGGAAAATCAAGTCGAGTGTCATGAAGAGCGCCTGAAATTGACCCTGGTTAACAGTAAGAGCATCGCGCAGTTGGAGCGTAATTTGGAAGATTTAAATAATCGTACCCGCCGCAACAATGTGCGCATCATTGGAGTACCGGAAGGCGCTGAAGCGGGCGATATGCTGGCTTATTTGCAGGCGCAATTACCGAAGCTCTTGCACTTGGAATTTAATCCCCCGTTGGAAATTGAAAGGGCGCATCAGGTCCCTGTGCACTCGGGTCCGCATACTAAACAGCCAAGGCCCATTATACTGAGAGTACTGAGACATCAGCAGGCCCTACAAATTATGATGGCGGCGAAGGCCTTGGCCCCAGTTAACATCGAGGGACGTAAAATCTCCTTTTTCCCCGATTTCAACAAGGTTACCGTAGAGAAGAGGAGACAGATGTTAGCTTTGCGTCCCCGTCTGCAGCAGCTTCAAGCGCGCTATGGACTCTTCGCTCCTGCGAGATTTCGGGTGACCCTTCACAATCAAACACGCACGTTTGAAGACCCGCAGACTTTATTGCAGTTTTTGGAAGAACAGGAGGCCATTTTGATGCGGTGAGTCAGCGGAATGAGACATGACTTTTATGGTGTCTTTGAACTCAGCGATTATGTATTAATGTCTTGAGTTTTGGGAGAGTAACTCTGTGGCTTTGTCATCTCCTACCATACGTATGTGTGCTACATGGTTAAGGGTGCTTGGAAGACTATGAGGGTAGGGGGTGGGAGGCTGTGGCTGTTTCCCCGGGCTCCTGGGATTATGGAGTGTGAGTTGCCGATTGGATGCCGTACCCTCCTCTCCCCCCCCTTGTGTATGTATCTCTGGGTCTCTCCTCCCTGGACCCCCCCCCCCACCTCGTGTCTCCGGTTTCACCCTTGATGCTGTTGCCTATCTGCCCAGCTGGGGCACCTTCTGACGGGGTCGGGGATGGGGGGGGGAGCAAGGGGGAAAGCAGTGGGGGGAGGGGGGAGTTTGGGCATCGGAGGATGCTGGTTGGTCTGGCCATGGATACATGGGTGCGTGTGTGGGGATGCGTGTATGGAGGGGTTGACGTAGGCGGACCGTGAGTTAGATGGGGGGTGTGAGCTTGTTTATGTGTGTTTGTAGGGGGGTGTACATATTGGTTTCATTGGGGTGGGCGAGTTCAGGGTGTAGTCTTGTGTAGGATGGTTCACCCAGGTTGTTTTTATTTTAGGATTGGGTTTGGGTTTCAGGTGGTTTCATGGGGGGGGATGTGGTTTTTCATAGGGGTTGGACCTGTTATGAGCTTTGTATTGTGCCCGACTCTAAATGGAATGATTTTAAGATGCTGTGATGGTAACACTTAATTTTTTGTCTTTGAACGTAAAGGGAATCAATAATCCTATTAAGCGTAATAAGATACTGCTATACTGTAGGAAGATGAGAGCTGACGTTGTACTGTTGCAAGAGACCCGTCTCCCGTTAGGGGAGGCTCAAAAGCTGGGAGGGGGGGCCTACATGCTGATTGGGGTGGCTGGAGCATGTCACAAGAAAAATGGGGTACTGATCTTGGCGCGGAAGGCTCTGCAACCTGTCATTGAGTTCTCTCGGGCAGACCCGGGTGGGAGATGGGTGAAAACCCGACTGAAGGTTTGGGATCGAACCTTCGATATTATGAATGTTTATGGGCCGAATCTTGACGATGTCGCCTTCTTTCATGAGGTAGCAGAGGAGCTCCAGGATCTCACCCATTGTAGCCTTGTCTTGGGGGGAGATTTCAACCTTGTATTGGACCCCTTAATAGACCGCCAACCTTATCGCTCCGCAAAAGTTAGCCGAGCGGCTAAGGTGCTCAATAGCATGGTACAGGAGATGAGTTTAGTAGATGCTTGGCGATTATTACGCCCCTCTCAGAAAGAGTTTACCTTCTACTCTCTTCCGCATGGGTCACATTCCAGGATTGACTTTTTTCTGATTTCAAGCTCTCTAGTGGCCCAGGTGGAGGATGCACAAATTGCGGCGTGTACGGTTTCTGATCATGCGGCTGTTTCCCTGTCTTTACTCCCGGATTCCCCCCCTGTCAGGAACTCTGGGTGGTTCTTTCCGAGGTCCTTGATATCTGATCAGGAGTTCCGCGTGTATTTGGAAGGAGCAATAAAAGAGTACTTTTCAGTGAACCTTCCCGAGGATACTTCGGGTTGGGCTTGGTGGGAAGCCTTCAAGGACTTCTTGCGGGCTAGAATTACCAGTTTTTCTATTGGATTGGCGCGTCGCCGGAAGCTAGTACTGAGTGAACTGGAGGCTCAAATCCGGGCGGGGGAGAGGTTGTTGAAAGGGAGAGCGGACCCCTGTATCCTACTGCGTCTGCAAAAGTTACGATTTCAATTTAATACCATATTGAGTTCGGAAGCTGAAAAACTCTCGCATGCTTCTAAGGCCAAATTCTATAGGGAACAAAATAAGGCAGGCAGGCTGCTGGCGACTGCTTTGAACCCCAGAACAGCAAAGACTAAAGTGACCACTCTCCAATCCAGTGCGCAGACCCTCCTTACTAAGACAGCGGATATCGCAGACGCGTTTAGGGTTTTCTACGCTGGGCTGTATAGTTCGGAGGGTGGGGATAATGGGGAAGAGTGCGATGTTTTTTTGGAGGGTATCCCGCATCCTATTCTTTCTGATCAACAAGCGCTGGACTTGGAAGCGCCCTTCTCTCTAGGCGAGCTTCTCGCTGCCCTCAAAGCGTCAAATAAAGGGAAAGCGGCGGGTCCTGATGGCCTGCCTATTGAGCTGTATCAAGCGTTCCAAGGGGTACTTCTTCCTTTTGTGGCTAAATATTTTCAGCTTTTGCAGGAACA
Source organism: Ichthyophis bannanicus (assembly GCA_033557465.1). Lineage (NCBI taxonomy): Eukaryota > Metazoa > Chordata > Amphibia > Gymnophiona > Ichthyophiidae > Ichthyophis > Ichthyophis bannanicus. The sequence continues at coordinate 725,627,434 of CM066036.1, read as the reverse complement.
GATGCCCTCTGTGGGAGGTTTTAATGACGCCACAATAGTGGTGTTGGAAAAGCCCGGCAGAGACGCCCTCAAGGTAGAGAACTACCGACCCATTTCATTGTTGAATGATGACTATAAACTCTTCGCTACCGTCTTGGCTAAAAGGTTAGAGAGGGTGGTGGCCGACTTGATTCACCCTGATCAATGCGGTTTTATGCCTGGGAGGGCGACGTCGGATAATGCTCGGCTGTTGTTAAATCTCTTTGTAGCCTCGGAGCAGTCTGGTACTCCCTTGGTGGGGATTTCCTTGGATGCTGAAAAAGCCTTTGATAGACTTGAATGGGTCTTTCTGTTTAGGGTCCTGCGCTGGTTTGGGTTCACAGATTGCTTTATTAGACTTGTCCGGGTTTTGTACTCTTCCCTGCAGGCCCGTATCCTTGTAAATGGGCTGCTGTCTGCTCCCTTCTCCTTATATCGCGGGACAAGGCAAGGGTGTCCCCTATCACCGATCCTCTTCAATTTAGCATTGGAGCCCCTGGGGATGTTAATCCGACATTCGGAGATGATCAATGGTATATGGGTGGGGGATCTTCAGATAAAGCTCGCGGCATATGCTGATGACTTGTTGTTGTTTTCACTTCCCAATTCTTTGGCGGAGCTTCTGTGGGTCATTGACAGGTACTCTAGGGTGTCTGGATATAAAATAAACTGGACTAAGTCGGTTGCCTTCCCAATGAATAGGGCCACTCATTTTGAGGATGTGAAGGATTTTCCTTTTCTCTGGGAAACAAAGGCGATTAAGTATCTTGGTGTACGATTCTGTTGCTCTCTTGAAGAGACCCTTCAGCTCAACCGAACGCATATTGAGGAGTTGCTGCAGACCTTCTCGATTAAATGGTCCCCTTTGCATTTATCATGGTGGGGGCGTATGGAGTCCATTAAAATGGTTCTTGCGCCTAAAATAAACTATATCTTGGAAATGTTGTCGATTGCTTTCCCCCAATCTGTCTATAAGGGGTGGGAGAGGGTATTAGCCTCTTTCCTGTGGCAAGGGAAGCCTCCCAGGATAGCTCTCGGCAAGTTGAAAGCCGGTAAAGCTTTGGGTGGGGTAAATTTTCCAGATTTCTACCGGTATCATCAGGCTTTCCTATTAAAACAAGGTGCATTATGGTGTCCACGGGAGAAGCAGGGTTTGTGCCCGGTCTGGGTTGAGGTAGAACGGCGGTTAGTTGAACCGATTCCCTTAGATATTCTGGTCGGCATGGTATGTCCGGTCACCTCACCTGCCCTGGCCATAGTGGTGGCAACCCAATTGGCCTATCAGGCCCTGGCGAGAGTTATGGCCTCTGAGAATCCGCTATCCTCTTTAATGCCAATTTGGCTGAACCCTATATTTAAAATTGGACGCAAGACCATAGGATGGCGGCTATGGCAGGCTAAGGGCATTTGGACAGTTGGACAATTGCTCCAGACAGGGGGGTGGAAACCCTGGAACAGGTTGCAACAGGAGTTCACGCTGCCGTCAACATGGTATTTCCAATGGCTTCAGTTAAAGAGCTGCCTCGTTGAAGCTGGGGTGCTTCATGGAGAGCTGGCATCGTCTTGGGGCATACATGAGTTGGCCCTTACCTACTCTAGCAAGCCAGGGGTAGCGTCTAAATTTTATGCTTACTTGCGAGACAGGGCCTCCCTCCCATTGGTAGGTCATAGGAGCTGGGAGGTCGATTTGGGGGCTGAAATCTCCTCTCATGACTGGTCGATATTGTGGTCCAGGGTCAGTAGGGTTTCCAAAGCTGCTGCTATAACGCAATCTTTATTTTTCTTGTTGCATCGTGCTTTTATTACTCCCAATCGACTCTCAAGGTGGATCTCCGGATCGGGTGACTTATGCTGGTCATGCTCTCTTGCACCAGGGACGTTCAAGCATATGTTTTTTGATTGCCTTTACGTTCATTCCTTTTGGCTTTCTGTCTGGGACGTGATACAAAAGGTCCTATGTTTTCAGTTTCCCCTTACTTGGCAACTGGTGATCCTGCGCTCTTCAATGGATGGCCTTCCCAGTATGAAAGGGAAGCGCTTTTTATTAGACTTTTTAGTAGCCATAGCCTTAAAGAATATTTTGATCTGCTGGAAAGACTCTAGTAAATTAGATAGTCATCAATGGTGGAACACGGTGTGTCTTTATGCCAGCTATGAGAAGGCGCAGAAACATGCTGATGTTCTACTGGGGAGTAAGGGGGGACTTCGGGGAGAACCTGTCCCGGGCAAGTGGAGGTATTTAGATGAGTACGTGGCAAAAGCTCGATTAAGACTGTAAGAGTTGGGTTGTACCGTGGGATTTTCCGACCTGTGTTGTTCAGTCCTGTACTTCACCGCCTTGTTTACTCATCTACGGGGTACCCTGCAGGGTAGGCGGTGGGGTTGGACTCCTCCCATGAGATTGGGTTATTATTATTTGGCTATGGGGGGGGGGGAGGGTTGGGTTGGTTGCTATTACTGTTCTTTGTTGTGTTTTCTTGTCTGTATGTCAGTTGGAAACTTTAAATAAAGGATTAAAAAAAAAAATTGGAATGAAAGTACGGCAGATTTCAAATGATTTTCAGAAGATAATGTTATGAGGGGCTATCTCAAATAGAAGTTAAAAAATAATATGGCTGGATGAGATACAACTAAAGGCATTAAGGCAATTTACCAAAGTTCTAGCAGCTCTGTTGGCCGATCATTAGAATGCTTCTTTACAGTCAGAAGTGGTTTCAGAGAACTGGAGAAGAGTAGATGTAGCTCTATTTCTTAAAAGTAGAAGTATGAGCTGAAACTGCAGAGCAGTTAGTCTGAACTCACCAGTGACCAAATTAATGGAATCACTGCTAAAAGAGTGGATAGTGCAGATTCTGGAATTCACTGTATTAAAGGACCTGACGCAGCATGGTATTACCAGAAACTATTTTTACCAGACAAATCTGATCAATTGCTTGGATCAGGTGAGAGCACTAGATAACGTGGACTTGAATTTCAGCAAGGCCTTTAACATGGTTCTACAAAGGTGACTTTAAAATAAACAGTTCATTATTCAAATGCTGCAATTTCTTTTTTAACGCTGGTCACAGCAGTTAAATCGATTACATATACAGTACTGTTATCTGCAGATATGGCAACACTGAATATTTGTTCTATGGATAGCAGCAATATTCAGCTGCTCACTGGATAGCTATGTTGTTCAAGTTAGGACAACCTTTTTTGCTGGCCTAACTTTATTTGCGATAGTGGCTGAATATCCCCTTTTAAACTTAGAGTTTGGCGGAAGGTCTACGTACTACATTTGCTCTATCCCAGCAGACTCCAGATAGTGCCAGGGTGGTCTGTAAAATTTTTCAGTTTCACTATACAGATAGTCATGTTGAAAATTCACAGATAGGGCACTCATTCTGAAAGCAGCAGTGGCTATCCAGCGCATTTCGATATTGGCCAAAAAAAGAGTGCCCTTTGTATGGGTTACAAGAGACTACTGGGTTGGAAACCAGAAGGTGATAAAGGGTAGATAGTTAATGGAGTTCATGCTGATGAAAGGGGTATTAGAGATTGACCCTTGTTTCAATGCTTTTCAATGTTTTCATGGGTGAGATTGCAGATGGGCTGTCAGGCAAGGTTGACCACGTTGTGGATGATACCAAAACGACAGGTAAAGGTAAAAATGATGTTTGCCTTGAACCTAGTGCAAACTTAGCCAGATTTTCAAAGCAAACACACATACACTTCTGTTTGGAAAATAACTCTAGGAAAACTGTATTTATAGTTATACCTGCTCTTTGAGAGGCACAAATATGTTTAGCTTCGTTTTTGTGCTTATATACATGAATGAAAACCCATCCTGAACCCGTGCCGCTGCTTATTGCAAATTGCAATATGCACTTATGGACTGTATGCACGTGCATTTACCCAGACATCAGATGTATGAAATTTTAAAAAAAGTCTGCTTTGCCCATGGAAATGACTTTGAAAAATTACTTTCCCTACCTTAATGTTATTGTATTTTATTATTTCCCTTAACTAATGAACTCATTGTCTTTAGATACTGTAATTTCAAGACTTTAATCAAGAAAATCAATTTCTATTAAATTTTTACATTTGGAGGGAGGAACCTTTCTTGCTGCACTTTTTTCTGCTTTGAATTGGAGCCTCTCTATGGCCCGGGAGAGAAGGAACAGTTGCTGACATCACAGGAATGCTGCTATAACAGCCCTTGCTTGCTGCAGGATGGGCATGGAGACCTGTTTACCAGAGCTTGAAGGTTCTTTTGGTACTGTGAGTACTCCCTTGGAGATGACTTCTATCACACACAGGTGTTGCCCAGCCCAGACAGGGAACATACCCTTGAGCCGATGTCTTCCCCTTTGTGGATAAAGGGGAAGTAATCTGCCCACCTCCCCAATGGGGTCTTCTTCTGTTCCAGACCAGGAAACTGTTTCTTCTGACTTAAAGCCGACGCTTCATCCATTGTTGTTTCCAGAAGTTCCCCAGGAAGTATCTCCCCCAAAGGAAGTTTCACTGTGTGACATTTGGGAAGTGTTGACTCGCACAGAATTGCTGCTATGGTCATCTCTTACCCAGGTTGTGCAGTTTTCTGTTGATGTCATTGATAAGTTAAATGAGCATGAAGGCCGACTATCTCTCTGTAATAGTCCTTTGTCTAAATTGGAGGGGCAAGTTTCCTTGGCTCAGGTAGCTCTTTCCTCAAATGTTTGTGATAGTTTGTTGCTCCATCACCTAAACATAAACTGGAGGCAATGGAGAATTCTGCCCGAGCCAGGAACTTGAGGTTACTCAATTTTCCACGCACTCATTTAGCTCAACTTATTTTGTTTCAGAATTATTTAAAAGAGGTACTTTTGATTGAGGATGTTGATACGATAAAGTTATCTATTATTTTTTACATCCCCTTGGATCAGTCAGTAATGCACGAGGAGGTAGGCGGTTTATGTCCTCCCTCCTCGGAGTCATTAGATATTTCAGCTTTCTTAGAATCATCTCTCGATGTAAACTCATCTTATGCAACACTGGTGATAACATTTTTATCTAAGAATTTGGTAGTGAAGTTATATTTTAACAAGATGACTGCCGTTTTTTTGTGGAAGTAGGGTTCAAATATTTCCTGATGTTAGCAAGGCAACGCAGAGGCGTAGGAAGGCCTTCCTGGTATTGAAGCCACGGGCTCTTGCACTTAGAGGTTCATTTTTTTCTGAAACATCTCTGTAAAAATATTGTCTTACATGGGGTTAAATATTTTTCTATAGAACCAGAGCAGGTAGAGGCCTTTATTCTGGAGAGGTCTAATCTTTGAATTTAGTTTTAGATAGTTCCACCTTCCTGGCTTAAGGGTAAAGGACATTAGTTTGTTAGAAATTCTGTGGGGGCTTTGATTAATATTTTTCCTGTTTGTTTTTGATTGTTATGGGTTTTGTTTGTTATTTTTTTCTTTTGATTTTACAATAAAGTCCTCATCAAGAGGGAGATCATTTATTTATTTTCTTTATGATTAATAAAGATATTTGAAATGGAAAAAAAATACATTTGCTTGCAATTTGAAGCTAAAACAAGCTGATAACATGAACATCCAGGACTATCCATCACGCTTGCCAACACATCTCACACTCACTTTCCTTGACACAGCTTCAGTCATCCTGACAAGTGAGTAAAGAATTGCAAACTCATAAATCTGGATGACAATGGCTACAACTTATTAATAATTAAAAAATACAAAGTAAAACCTGAGCCAGCCAAAACTACAAGAAAACCTATTTCAAACAGTGGCAGCCCATTTGCTATGTCCCACAGACTAAATCAATCCCCAAAACAAAACAAAACGGTAATCCAAAATGACACTACAAAAACAAGACACTGTTGCAACCCCCAAAAAAATCTTTTAGTGTATTTTTTGTCGGACATAAATCGTGAGGAGGAGGCACTGTGAACCAACCCTCAAACACGATACATATCCCTTTTATTCAACCACATAGGTTTAAATACTCAAAATTTAAATACGTGAGAGCATTTCATCAATAAAAAACACTGCACTTATCTGTAAACACGCGCGACGTGCACGTTTCGGGGGAAAGACCCCTGCATCAAGCGCTCAGAACTCGACTTGTAGAAAATTAAATCCACCATGAAACTGGCAAAAAAACGCCGAACTGTTGGCCGTTGAAATTGAGGATGCAAACTTGAGATTGGCTAACAAGAAATGCCTATCAAGATCACCAACCAATCACGGGGAGGGAATCCCCACAAATCAGGGAACCCCCTAACGTGAAAGGATGACATCACATTGCCCCCAACCAATCGATTTCAACATTCAGTCCAGTAGGGGACACTGCTCGTAAAAGGAATATCCAGCGCTGTTCAAGCCTCCGTAATTTAAAAGTATGATCTCCCCCTCGAGGGTCCTCAGGAACATGGTCAATCACTGTCCACCGCAACTGTTGAAAATCATGCTGAAATTGCGAACAATGTGGAACCATCGGAGCTGTAAGGACCACATGCCGAAGGCGACTGGCGTGCTCCGCCAAACGAATCCTAATCTGCCGAGTAGTACTGCCCACATATCGCAGGGGGCAGGCACACGCAATAAAATAAACAACATGAGTGGAATTGCAAGTGGTTTGCCAACGATGATGAAAATTGTGGCCCGTATGTAAATCAGTCCAAGAATTGCCAGAGATAGTAGTGTCACAAAATTGACATGCCCTACAAGGCTCATGGGTCCCCGTCCGTTGCTGAGGCCGTGACGGGCGATCAAATGGTGTGGCATAGGAAACCAGTTTATCCCGAAGATTGGCCCCCCTTGAGTATGCAATCCACAAGGGTTTGTTAAAACTCAAGTGCAGAGACAAAACCGGCCAATATTTCTTTAAGATGCCTACCACCCGTGACGAATTAGGATAAAACCCCTGTCACAGTATCTTCATCTTCAACAGATGGTCGAACCGATTGCCAATCCAGGAACCACTCCCGATGTGAATATAAGGCCCTTCGATAGGCTCGAGATATAACTGACTTAGGATAACCCTTAGTGGTTAATCGGACAATCAAATCAGCAGCATGATGTCTAAACTGATCAATGGAAGTGCACAATCAGCGAAGTCTCAAGAATTGCCCATAAGGCAAACCTTTCCATAAAGGTTCTGGATGAAAGCTATGATAATTCAACAAACTATTGCGTTGAACCGGTTTACGATACAAGGTGGCCAAAAGATCCCCTGCACGAAAAACTACCATATCCAAAAATTCCACACGATCAGTGTCAATGGGAGCAGTGTATTTAATGTGAGGTTTTAATCCATTTAACCAATCGAGGAACTCATGTAAAGAAGGCAAATCAGAAGTCCATATGAAGAAGATGTCATCCAAAAAACGCTTCCATGTCAACACAGATGAAAAATTAGGCGAACCATAAATAAGTCGTTCTTCTACATCCGCCATATATAAGGTCGCAACAGAAGGGGCCACAGTGGCTCCCATGGCGATGCCGAATATCTGCTGATAAAAGGCTCCCTCAAACAAAAAGCTCCAATGGTTCCACATTGTTCGCAATTTCAGCATGATTTTCAACAGTTGCGGTGGACAGTGATTGACCATGTTCCTGAGGATCCTCGAGGGGGAGATTGTACTTTTAAATTACGGAGGCTTGAACAGCGCTGGATATTCCTTTTACGAGCAGTGTCCCTTACTGGACTGAATGTTGAAATCGATTGGTTGGGGGCGATGTGATGTCATCCTTTCACGTTAGGGGGTTCCCTGATTTGTGGGGATTCCCTCCCCGTGATTGGTTGGTGATCTTGATAGGCATTTCTTGTTAGCCAATCTCAAGTTTGTATCCTCAATTTCAACGGCCAACAGTTCGACGTTTTTTTGCCAGTTTCATGGTGGATTTAATTTTCTACAAGCGTTCTGAGCGCTTGATGCAGGGGTCTTTCCCCCGAAACGTGCACGTCGCGCGTGTTTACAGATAAGTGCAGTGTTTTTTATTGATGAAATGCTCTCACGTATTTAAATTTTGAGTATTTAAACCTATGTGGTTGAATAAAAGGGATATGTATCATGTTTGAGGGTTGGTTCAAAGTGCCTCCTCCTCACGATTTATGTCCGACAAAAAAATACACTAAAAGATTTTTTTGGGGGTTGCAACGGTGTCTTGTTTTTGTAATGTCCCACAGACTAAGCTGTTCTCTCTCCTTTCAGCGCTCCTGTCTGGTGTCATTACTCCAGTTATACCCTTGCCACAGTAGTCCAGTGCAACAATTCCCAAATCATACCAGTGGCTCACCAAGGGCTCTGGGCAAGAAAGATCCACATTGGCTGGTCCAGCACTTCTTCAGGACAGTCTACCTGCTCCCTGTTCACTGAAGTGCAACATAAAAGCATTTCACAAAATGAATCCTAGAACAACTAGTAAAATAAGAGGACAGGTAGGGTGAGTGGGAGGCTAGATAACTACACACATAAGAAAGTGGTGCCTATATTCACTATGCCAACCAACTAGAGGTGCACACACTGTTTTCTCATTTTTTCCCTTTTTTTGTGTATTTTTGCGAGGCTGGGCTCCGTGGTTCCGTTCCTTCCTTTCTCACTGCTCCTTCTATGTCTCTATGGATACTCTTTTATCCACGCCTTACCCGCTCAGCTGTGGCATTCCCCAAGAGTCCATTTTAGCCCCCCTTTTGTTCAAGATTTTCCTAATACCACTAGCCCTTCTGGTACAACAGCTTGGCATCTCAGCCTACTACTACACAGATGACATCCTACTGATCCTCCACACTGACCACTCTTCCTCCTGATCTCACTCCAATTAACATCTGCCTAGACCGTTTTGCTTCTTGATTATGCTCAAACTACCTTAAACTTAATCCAGCTAAAACAGTGACTTGATTAACTGACCCTTTTCTCCCACCTTCTCTTACACCCCAACTCAATGGATCGCAGATTTCACTCACACCTTCCTTCCAGTATCTTGGCGTTATCTTAGACTCTACCTTAACCTTTCCTTTCCCTCCGTTGCATCTGGGCAGTCCACCCTTTTCTACCTATCTTTGCTTTAACCACTTTACTTGTTTCCCTAGCCCTTTCCTGACTTGATTATTGCAACTCTATTCTCGCTGGTCTTCCACGGCATGAACTGAAACGGTTAAAACATTCAAAACACTGCTGCCAAGCTACTATTTCATGCCTCCCATTTAGACCTTGTTACCCTCATACTCATCAAGCTCCAATGGTTCCCAATTTACTATTGTGTCCAATTTAAACGCCTTACCTTAGCCCAGAAAGCCATCCACACTGGTACACCTCAATATCTTTCCTCTCTCATTGTATTACATACACCACACCATGTCCTCCGCTCTATTCACATGAGCCAGCTCCATCTCCCATCTCCTTCCCAGGCTCTTTTAGAATCCATCTGTCACTCAGCTTTTTACTTCATTGGCCCCTCCATGTGGAATAGTCTGCCCCCCCCCCCCCCCCGACCTCTGCCTGGAATTTGCTAATAAAAGAAAATTATACTAATAAAAGAAAATATTTTTTCACTCAACGTGTAATCAAACTCTGGAATTTGTTACCGGAGGATGTAGTAAAGGCTGTTAGTGTAGCTGGGTTTAAAAAAGGTTTGGACAAGTTCCTGGAGGAAAGGTCCATAAACCATTATTAAGAAGTGACCGAAGATATCAATGCTTGACCCAGTACAAGCATCGTGGAACTTGTGTCTCTTGGGGAAACTGCTAGGTACATATGACCTAGATTGGCCACTGTTGGAAACAGAATACTGGGCTTGATGGACCTTGGTCTGACCCAGTATGGCATATCTTATGTTCTTATGTTCTTATACTAAATTCAAAGCCCAGCTCAAGAACAACCTCTTTGGTAAAACCTACAATCTCCCTCCGTGAGCATCTGCAATCCCTGCTCGCCCCTTTCTTCTGTCCTCCTCTCTCATATGTATCCTTCCTCCCTTTTTTACTGTATCCCTTCCCCCTCCTCATTTATGTGCATGTCCTATCACTATCACACTTTCTATATACCACTGGCATTCCTTTTTCCTTTCTTAGTTTTGTTTTTAAATTATATTTTAATTGAAACCGCTCGATGCCCCATAAAAGGCAATATATCAAGTTTTAATACATATAAACATTACTTTTTCGGTTATTTATTTGTACTCCTAAATAAAATTATTTTCCCACATGAAATCTAAGTGATGTACATAATCTAAATATACGGGTCTACCAACAAATGCACAAAGCCACGTCAATTAAAGCACCCAGTCTAGAAACGTGGTTAGGAAAGAGAATGTTTTTCTTTATTTGTAGTACAATAACCTGAGAAATTCCACTGGAAGCGTTGTCTTTCCTAACCACATTTCTAGACTGGGTGCATAATCTAAATAAAAACACAAATCAACAAAGAATGCTACTTGTTATTCATTTCATTTGATTATTTTATGCAGATAAGTAAGGTTTTTTTTTAACACACATAAAACCACACTGTGTGTGAAAAATATTCATGTTCACAGAAAACTATATCCTCTTTGGTCATCGCCATCTGACACCTTCCTTTCCCTATCCTCCATTACACATAGAGATGTCAGAAGGAGGGAGACAGTTGAAGGCTAATGACATCCACAGATTTTGCCACACTGGGGACATTTAATAAGGGTCTTGAGTCTGTAGAATAGTGTTTTATGCACTTCAGTATGATCTTATAAAACTGGCCTATGTATATATATCTAGAGAAATCATAGTGGCTACTTTTTCCTTATATCTGTGTAAGTGTTCCTGAGGCATAAAACAGGTGGCACAGGCTTAAATGTGTGTGCATACTTACCCTGGGGTAATTTTATAAAGACACATAGTCACATATGCTGTCTTTATAAAAGGGTGCAATATATGTACCCCTGTACTTTGGCAACCTATGAGTCCTGTAAAGTGTTGTTACTCACCTGTAACAGATGATCTCCGGGAACAGCAGGTATCAGTCTTTACATTTGGGTATCATCGGTACTGACTGAGCCTGCATGGGAACGCTCCCCAGCATCCAATTGGAAAGCTTTTGGGAGCACTCCACTGTGCCAGCGCATCTGCCTTCCCAAGTCCTCTCCTCAGATGAGTTTGCAGCTGAGACAGAGAAAGAAAGAATACCTTACAATTCTTAAGGGAGGAGGGTGGGTTGTGAAGACTGATTCCTGGAACAAGCAGGAATGGGACTCACTAGCTCCCAGGTACCAGACTGAAGTTGACAATAGTGGTATCCCTGAGGCTAAAGTATGGAGCCGAGGAAGTGTGGATATAAAGTAGTCCCAATGAACTCAATTGCAGCTGGCAAGTGCATGGACAGGGAAGTCCGATGCCAGAAAAGTCCAGGTCGGAGGGTAGGAGTTGCATTTAAGTCCCAAAAGGGTGCTGGAGAACAGCCTGGCCAAAGACAGCATCCTGACTGGGAGTCCCTATCTAGGCAACAGTGAGCAGCGAAGGTGTGAATGGAGAACCAGGTAGCTGCTCGACGGATTTTGTTAAAGGAGACAGAAAGAAGGTTGGCAACTGAGGTTGCCATGGCTTGCACATTGTAAGCGGTGACATGGCCCTTGAGGGAGAGTCCTGTTTGAGCATAGGCAAAAGACATGCAGTCCGCAATCCAGTTGAAGAGGGTGAGCTTCAACACTGGAAGTCCAAGGTGACTTGGATCAAATTAAATGAATAACAGAGGATTTCCTGAGATTCTTGGTTCTGTCCAAGTAAAAAGCCAAAGTGTGCTTACAATATAGATTGTGTAGCAGTGCCTCAGCCCTAAAGGCATGCGGTCTGGGGAAGAAAACCAGTAGCATCACCGATTGGTTGAGATGGAAAGCCGAGAACACCTTGGAAGGAAGTGTGAATGGGTACGGAGAACCACCTTATTATGGTGGAACCGGGTGTATGGAGGATCTGACATTAAAGCCTGCAGTTCACTGATACGGCGAGCTGAGGTAAGGGTGATCAGGAAGATTACCTTCCAAGAGAGGAATTTTAAAAAAGTGGTGGCTAAAGGCTCAAAAGGAGGCTTTAGAAGCTGCATTAGGACCACACTGAGGTCCCAAGTCACCAGAGGTGGCTTGATCGGTGGCTTGGATAGCAGGATACCCCGTATAAATTATTGCACCAAAGGGTGTGAAGAAATAGGATGCATGTCTACTGGCCTGTGATAGGCTGAGATGGCACTAAGATGAACTCTGAGTTAGTCTTAAGACCTGTCGAGGACAAATGGAGGAGACATTGTAAAAGAAATTCCACCAGTCAGAGGGGTCAATATGATTTGGGGTACACCAGAGGGTGAACCTGCACCATTTGAAGGCATAAGAATGTCTTGTAGAAGGCTTGTGTGATGGAAGTAGGATGTCCTTGACCTGTTGTGAAAGGTAGAGGTCAGCAAAAATCGTGCTTTCAGCAGCCATACCATGAGACATAGGGCTTGTGCACTGGGATGTAGAAGCGTCCCGTGATCCTGAGAGAGAAAGTTGGGCACATGTCCCAGGCTAGTCGAACCAGAAAGGAAACCATGGTTGACTGTACCAGTAAGGGGCTATTAGAATCATGGAGCCCCTGTTGGCCTGTAGTTTTAACAGGATTTTGGATATTAAGGGGGTGGGTGGAAATGCATAAAACCTGACTGTGCAGGGGGGGTGGAAGCCTTGAGCAAAATAGCGGTAGTTGTGCATTCCCCTGGGTGGTGAATAGATTTATTCTGTGGATCCCCCACATGTGGAAGATCCAAGATGCCATCTTCTGATTTAGAGTCCACTTGTGTGGATGTAGGATGTGACTGAGTCTGTCCACAAGGAGATTGAGTTCGCCCGGGAGATATATCGCTCAGAGATGGATGTAATGTGCAATAGAGAAGAACCAGAGATGAAGGGTTTCTTGCTTGTTTGCAAAGAACATGGACTCCTCGTTGTCCTTTCAGACTAAGACCTGTTTACCTGAAAGTTGGTGTTGAAAAACCCGAATGACATTCATGCGAGCACATAGTTCCAGGAGGTTGATCAACAACTGAGATTCCTGTTGTGTCTACTGCCTTTGGATTTGCCACCTGAATTTGGAAGCATCCGTTGTTAGGGTGCATAGAGGTGGAGGCATCTGGAAAGGTGACGCTCCGAGTAGGTTTTGAGGGGAGCACCACCAGCAAAGGGAGTTAACAAGAGAATCGATGCAAATCTTGTCTGAGAGACAACCGGTTGCCTGGGTCCACTGAGACGAGAGCATCCATTGAACCTGTCTCATGTGCAGGCAGGCATAAGGGACGCAGGGACTGTGGAGGCCATGTGTCCCAGGAGACACAGCACTTCTCAAGCATTATGGCATTTGTGGCTCTTGATAGTGTGGGCCAGCTCAATAATACAGGCAGAACAGTCCTGTGGAAGGAAGGCTCAGGCCTGATGTGTGTCCAGAAGTGCCCCACTAAATTCGAGCTGCTGTGATGGGACCAGCTGCAATTTGGGAAAGTTTTAGATGAATCCCAGATTTTGAAGCACAGTAATGGTGCGATGAAGAGAGTTTTACCTCTTCTGGGGATTCTCCCCTGATTAGCCAGTCATCTAAGTAGGTGAACCAAGAAATAGGAGAAGGAGGTCTTACGCAAAATAGTACAGTAAAGGTAGCAGAGGACAAAGACCACGGCCAAACACAAGGAGATATCCAAAAAGCTTTATTGTAGACCCAACTTAACAAGTTTCGGCCCTAGGCCTTTGTCAGGGGTCTAAGGACAAACATGAACATAAAATTAAAATATGAATAATCATAATACAAACAAATTAAAAATTAAAATACATGAAAAGTTTATAATATATTGAAAGATATATAATACATTACCAAAGTGGACAAAAAAGAAACATCTAAGGGGTGGACCAAGCCACTCTTCCCAATCTATGGTAAATAAATAAGCAAAATAAATATAGTATATTTTGTACATATTATGTATAAGATTTGTGCATTAAAAATATAATAGAACAACTATAAATATAATATATAGAGACTTAACCACAAAAACATAATTAATGGCACCGACAGAAACAGAGTTTCTAAAACATAAAAACAGATAAAAACGGATAAAAAACAAAATCATATGCTATAATGCAATGAATGGTCATTGGAGTGGAAGAGTGGCTTAGTGGTTGGGGCAAGGTACTTCAGGCCGGAAGGTCGGGGGTTCAAATCCCACTAGAGGACAGCAACCTTGGGCCGGAAGGACTGGGGTTTCTAGTCCCACAGGTGCTCCTTGTGGTCTTGGGCAAGCCACTTAACCCTCCATAGCCCATGTTCCCTGTAAAATAGTTATCTCCAAGTTATAATGCCCTGTTCGATGTAATTTCAGTTTGTTCAATGTAAACTGCACTGATGCAGAATAGCGCGGTATATAAGAGAATATAAATAAAAACGTGAAGTATAAATACCTTATAATGTACTAGCAAGGTAGTATAAAGTGCACATAAAGCATAGTTACTCACCTGTAACAGGTGATCTCCGAGAACAGCAGGAATTTAGTCTTCACATATGGGTATCATCGGTACCGACGGAGCCTGCGCAGGAATGCTCCCCAGCGTCCAATAGGAAAGCTTTTGGGAGCATCCCACAGCACCTGCTTGCTGCCTTCCCGCCTTTCCCAACTGTCCCTCTCCAGTTGAGTTTATAGCTGAGACAAGAGAGAGAGAGAAAGAGAGAGAGATACAACTCCTAGGGTAGGTGGGCGGGTTGTGAAGACTAAATTCCTGCTGTTCCCGGAGATCACCTTTTACAGGTGAGTAACTATGTTATCTCCAGGAACAAGCAGGAATGTAGTCTTAACATATGGGGACTCCCTAGCTGCAGATGCCATGGATATGGCCCCAGAAAGTTGTGTGCCCTTGTGAAAGGGCTCCACTTCCCCCCATGGATCTCTGGCATCCTACCAGGGATGGTGGGTAGGAGTTGATTAAGTCTGAAAAAGGTGTTGAAGAACAGCCTGACCAAACAAGGCATCCCGGCGGGAGTCCTTGTCTAGCACTAATGGGCTGTGAAGGTATGTACCGAAGCCGAAGTAGCTGCTCGACAGATGTCGTCGATTGACACAGAGTAAAGATGAGCCATTGATGCTGCCATGGCTCTCACATTGTGAGCTGTGACATGGCCTTCAAGAGGAAGGTTCTTACTCTCAGGTAAAAGATATACACTGTGCAATCCAGTTGGGCAGTGTCTTTTTGGACACTGGAAGTCCCAAATGACTAGGACCTAAAGCAAGAGTTGAGAGGAATTTCTATGTTGCTTTGTCCTTTGCAAGTAAAAGGCCAAAGCTCTTTTACAGTCCAAAGTATGAAGGTTCCTTTCTGCACTGGAGGCATGAGGCCTCGGAAAGAACACAGGAAGGTAAACAGCTTGGTTTAAATGAAAAGGCAAAACCACCTTTGGCATAAAGTGTGGATGAGTCCTAAGAACTACCTTATCATGGTCGAACCTTGTATAAGGAGGATCAGCCACCAACGCTTGCAATTTACTGATGCGATGTGCTGATGTGATTGCAATGAGGAAGATAACCTTCCAGGAAAGGAATTTCAAAGAGGTAGTGGCTAATTGTTCAAAGGGTGGTTTCATGAGCTGCCCAAGTACCAGATTCAAGTCCCATGCCAGTGGTGGCTTAATGGGAGGCTTTGTTAGAAGAAGGCCTCTCATAAATCTCGCTATAAGTGGATGAGAGGAAATAGGCTGTCCATTTAGAGGCTTGAAAGAAGCTGCAATTCCACCATGATAAGGTAGTTCTTAGGACTCATCTGGAGGCAAGCATAAGGAATCACATGCATGGTGGATGCCATGTGGCCTAGCAACTGTAACAATTCCCGAGCAGTGAGATGAGGTTTGAGCACTGCTTGGGAAGCTAACTATACAATGCGAAGACAGCGGGGCTGTGGAAGGAAGGCCCTTGTCTGTCTGGTATCTAGATGAGCTCCTATAAATTCTAGGGATTGAGTGGGAGCAAGGTTGGATTTTGGGAAGTTTATGACAAGTCCCAAATACTGAAGGATGCGCATTGTGCGAGACAGAGCAAAACTGGCTTCTGGCCCTGAAGGGGCTCGAATGAGCCAGTCGTCTAAGGGAAGACGAATATTCCCAGAGTGCATAGAAATGCTGCTACCACAGCCATGCATTTTGTGAACACTCTTGGTGCAGAAGCCAGGCCAAAAGGAAGAACCCTGTATTGGTAGTGCTTTCCTTGAAAGAGGAATCGAAGGAACTTCCTGTGACTTGGATGGATGAGAACATGAGTGTACGCATCCTTGAGATCTAGAGAATAAAGCCAATCCTGACCCCAAAGGTATGGCAGCAGAGTTCCTAGAGAAATCATTTTGAACTTCTCTATGAACAGGAATTTGTTCAATTCTCTGAGGTCTAGAATGGGTCTGTGTCCTCCTGTTTTATTTGGAATAAGGAAATAGGGAGAGTAGAACCCTGTACCACGTTGGGGAATGGGTCCCTCTTCTATTGCTCCTTGAGAAAGGAGCATTGTGACTTCTTGACCTAACCCGTCATTGAGAGAGGTCTGAGAATTGAAATGTCTTACTATTGTAGGAGGGGGCATGCTGAGGAAATAAAGCTTGTACCCCTCTTGTACAATGGACAGAGTCCAATTTTCTGCTGTTATCTCACACCATCTGGGGGCAAAATGACATAACCTTCCCGGGATGGTGGAGGGTTCTGGTCCGTTCAGGGCCAGGAAGGCAAAGTTCTCTAGACAGGAGTCAAAGCCCCTGTGGAGGCTGAGTCTGCTGAGCCGGTTGAGGCTTAGCAGCGTTTGGCTTCTTTTGTTGTCTAGGTTGTTGTTGCTGTCCCTTTTGGGCAGACTGACCTGGATGATGTCCCTGCTGGGTATAGGAGGGATAAAACGTCTTCTTCTTGCTGAAGAACAGTTTCTTAGAGGATTTTTTCCTCGCAGGATCAGCTGTGGATTTGGACAATCTATCCAAAGTGATATTGTCAGCATCTATCTCATTAGCTTTTTCCTGCCAATTCTTGCCAAAGAGATTCTCTCCTGTGCAAGGTATGTTTCCCAATTTGTCCTAAACCCAGATTTCCAAGTCAGATGCCTGGAGCCAGGCAATCCTATGTGCACCTATGGCAATAGCGGAGGTTCTGCTTATGCATTCAAAGCAGTCAAAGGCTGCACGATTCACAAACTTGGAAACCTCCTGAGCATGTTTAACAAGAGCAAGATAATCTTGCCTTTTATCATCAGGAAGAAGAGGGCTCATAAGCTCTAAGTCTCCTGTGACTTCCTTAAGGAACATCCCCATATACAAGATATAGGAACTGACCCTAGCAGAAAGCATGGAAGCCTGGAAGGATCGACGCCCAAAGGCGTCAAGAGTTCTACACGCACGTCCTGAAGGAGTAGATGCATGCCATTTTGCACTCTTGATCTGTCTCATGGCTGATTCCACCACCATGGAATGGTGTGGTAATTGAGTCTTTTGAAACCCAGGACAAGGAGGAACTCGATACATGGTGTCGAGTCTTCGGGAATGAGGAGATGTGGTTAGAGGTGTTTCCCACATCCTTAACATAAGATCATGCAAGATACTCGATTTTGTTGTACATAATTTTCCCAGTTGAAATCCAAGTTTAATTTCCTGTTCATTGTAAGTGCCCAAGATTCACCTACCTGGCACAATACAGTTGTATGTAAACCGCGCTGATTTTTAAGAGTGCGGTATATAAGAAAAATAAAATAAATAAATAAATCTCATGAATAGGTAGGGTAGCTGCCTCCTTGGGAGCTTTAGAGTACTGAAGGATTTCTAATTCCTTTGCCCTAGGCTCTTTTTCAGGAGCCACTGTGATGGAAAGACCTCGGGACACATCTCGGATAAAATCCTGAAAGGACATATCCTCTGGCGGAGACATCCTACGCTGAGGAGAAGAGAAATCCTTGGGAAGAAGTACTCTGTTATCGGCAGAGTCTTCGGAGTCTTCAGACTCATCTGAGGTTTCAAAGTATCTCCGATCCCGGTGATCATGCAAGGCATGGTACCGGTACCGATCAAAGTCAGTATCAAAGTGGTCCGGTACCGACTTGTCGATGCTGGATAGAGATGCATGACTCGGTCCCAGTGGTATACCCGCCGATGTCGATGCAGTCGGTGCCGGTACCGGTACCAGTTGAAGTGTCTGAAGTGGTTTTAGGGGCATCGAGGCCGTGAGAAGAGCCACCAGACTGCGCTCAATAGCCAAGAATCTCTGGTCTATCGATGCTGCCAATGCTTGGGTATCGGTGCCGGTTGAAGCGACTGGAACCCCAGAGCGTGACACCAGTAGTTCTGTCAATGTTGAGGCCTCGAACATTCTGGAGCCCCGTTAGTGCTTTGGAAGCCGAAGCCTCACGCCGGGGCAATTTTGCCGGTGAAGATCCCTCAAGGGCAACTCCAGAGGCATCTTGATGCTTAGAAGGAGATCTACCCTTTGAGGACCGGCTAGATTTATGTTTAGTTACCTGAGATCCATGGGAGGAAGATGAAGCCCTGGAGGACGTCAATGCCACAGACGCCGCATCGGAGGGAAAAAGGGTGCTAAGTTTAGCAGCCCGGTTTTGCTGGCCCCTTTTAAACATCATTCCACAGGTGATGCACTCTGAAATAGAGTGGTCAGGACCTAAACATTTGAGGCACCATTCATGGGTGTCGGTGACGGAGATGGAACCGCCACACTTAGAACATTTTTTAAAACCCGAAGCAGGTTTTTCCATGTTTAAGGAAAAAATTGGGCCTAGTGCCCAAAATGGTACCTAGCACCACAGAAGAAAGTTACTGAAGGAAAGACTCCAGAAACTAAGTTGTTTTTTTTGTTGTTTTTTTAAAGAAAGAAAAGAAGAACCGGCGGTACCGGTATAGCATCGAGGGAAGGCGGACGCGACCACAAAAAAGAAGTATAAGAATGGAATTTTGTGCGGTGACAGGATGTGCGACCTGTCGGCTCCGCAGAAAATGAAAAACTGGAGAGGGAAAGGCGGGAAGGCAGCATGCAGGCGCTGTGGGATGTTCCCAAAAGCTTTCCTATTGGACGCTGGGGAGCATTCCCGCGCAGGCTCCGTCAGTACTGACAATACCCATATGTGAAAACTACATTCCTGCTTGTTCCTGGAGATAAACCAATGAGTGCAGTGGCATATTGAAAATAGATGGATAAAAATGGGTAAAACAAAACAAAAAAAATTTTAAAAGATGGGAACTGTTCAAAGAACATTGGCAAAAAACAAACAGTTCTACGATCACCTAAAAACACTACATAACTCAAGTGTGAAGCAATGTTCTTCCATAAGAATGTCGTCGGTGTGAAACAAAAAGATATATTTCAGACGGGAACTATTCTAAAACAATTGTTAATGAACAAACTGTGCTGTAATCATCTAAAAACTCTATATGACTAAAATACTCTTATTTGGGGCACTGCAGTAAAAATCGCCTTTTACAATCTAATGTGTTGAAACATAATAAATTATCTTATAAGAGACGCAAGGGCAAATTCACTAAAAAGAAGGAGAAACAGACGATAATAACATATAAATGGATAGCTAAAAAGCGATCATGTTTGACTTCTTATATTGAAAAAGTGTGCATTAATAAATAAGCACTTAGAACTTAAAAGATGAATAGAAAAGGAATAGTCTAAAAACATACATAAATACATTACAAGAAATAGAAAGCCAAGGATGCACGGGACTCAATCGCATTACTTAGACAAATTACCATAAAACACATTGAAAAATGAAACAAGGAAGTGAAAGAAAAATGGAAAGAATAGGGAGTGCTTATTGCACTCGTTTTTGAAAAGTAGCGAGGCCGCGGGCAGGGTCCCGGCGGCTGACCTTAACCAGGTGCACGGCCCGGTGTGGGGACCCTGCGCGCGGCCGCAGGGGCGGCGCACGGGACGAGGATTTAAATCCATTGGCTCCCAGCGGATGCGGCCGCGCGGGAGCCAATCAGCAGGGCTTTGGGCAGCGTGGTGGGGGGTAGTGCCCGGCCGGCAGCCTCCGCGTGGTCATTCAGAGCGGAGGCTGCTCGGGGGTGCCGGCTTCCCTCCCGCCCACCCTTGCCTTTTGCGGGGGGTCTGTGAATGGGGTGTTGCAGCTTGGGGGAGGGGGGGTGGTGGGATCCCGGAGGTGTCCGGGGTCCGGAGCCTCAGGCTACATTTGGGCGGGGGCGGGGTGCCCCTGACCCGGTCAAACCCTGGCCGACTTTTGCTAAGGGCATGGCGAAGTCGGGGAGAGGGGTAGGCAACTTGCCAGGTGGCAAGTTATGGCATTAGCGGTGGCAAGGCACTTTGCTAAGGCATGGCTGGTGCGGCCGGGCTCCGCTAATTGATTGGGCAGGTTTTGATGTTGGCTTATTGTTAATTGTAAAAGGTTAATAAAGCTGCGACCAGTTGTCTCCCACGAATATTTGGTGTGGTGTCTTATTGAGGTGGGGGACCGGGGGAGCTTGGGGTGGGGGGGGAGGGGGCGAGGGGGCCCGAGGCACCGGGTCCGCCTGCCTCGGTTAGTAATATATTCATTACAATAAACTTTTCAACTAGCATTATTATTTTTCTTTTTAACCAATAGTATGGTTTCCCCCTATTTCATAATTTTGGTTAATTTATCATCCCCTTCTTCTATAATTTTACACAAAGATGATGTTCTTCTTTTTACACGTTAAACCCCTCTTTTTAGTACTAGTACTAGTTTTTGTCAATCAGTGTGATGTTTGCAGTGGGAAGTGCCATTACTGTGTTTTTAATGTCTACTCTGCACCTGCACTGCGATTTCCCACTCTGGCACTGCTGACAGGTAAAATCTTCTGACCTCAATTTGTTTACTGCATTCCCTATTCTTTCCATTTTTCTTTCACTTCCTTATTTCATTTTTCAATATGTTCACTTTTATGGTAATTTGTCTAAGTAATGCGATTGAGTCCGTGCATCCTTGGCTTTCTATTTCTTGTAATGTATTTATGTATGTTTTTATATGATTCCTTTTCTATTCGTCTTTTAAGTTCTAAGCGCTTATTTATTAATGTACACTTTTTCAATATAAGAAGTCAAACACGATCACTTTTTAGCTATCCATTCATATGTTATTATCGTCTGTTTCTCCTTTTTAGTGAATTTGCCCTTGCGTCTCTTATAAGATAATTTTATTATACGTTTCAACACATTAGATTGTAAAAGGCGATTTTTACTTCAGTGCCCCAAATACGAGTATTTTAGTCATATAGAGTTTTTAGATGATTACAGCACAGTTTGTTCATTAACAATTGTTTTAGAATAGTTCCCGTCTGAAATATATCTTTTTGTTTCACAACGACGACATTCTTTTCTTATGGAAGAACATTGACAGTGAGTTATATTGGCACCCCTTGATTTTTATCTCAGTGCTTCACACTTGAGTTATGTAGTGTTTTTAGGTGATTGTAGCACTGTTTGTTTTTTGCCAATGTTCTTTGAACAGTTCCCGTCTTATATTTTTTTTGTTTTGTCTTACCCATTTTTATCCATCTACTTTTGATATGACACTGCACTCATTGGTTTTTACGTGCATTTTATACTACCTTGCTAGTATATTATAAGGTATTTATACTTCAAGTTTTTATGACCATTCATTACATTATAGCATATGATTTTGTTTTTTATCCGTTTTTATGTTTTAGAAACTCTGTTTCTGTAGGTGCCATTAATTATGTTTTTGTGGTTAAGTCTCTATATATTATATATATGGTTTATCTATTATATTTTTTAATGCATAAATCATATACATAATATGTACAAAATATGCTATATTTATTTTGCTTATTTATTTACCAAAGATTGGGAAGAATGGCTTGGTCCACCCCTTAGACGTTTATTTTTTGTCCTCTTTGGTAATGTATTATATATCTTTCAATGTATTATAAACTTTTCATGTATTTTAATTTTTAATTTGTTTGTAGTATTATTATTCATATTTTAATTTTATGTTCATGTTTGTCCTTAGACCCCTGACGAAGGCCTAGGGCCGAAACTTGTTAATTTGGGTCTACAATAAAGCTTTTTGGATATCTCCTTGTGTTTGTCCGTGGTCTTTGTCCTCTGCTATCTAAGTAGGTGAAGACAAAGGTCGCCAAGGTACGAAGGTAGGTGGCAACCACTGCCATACATTTTGTGAACACTCAGGGTGCAAAGGGTAGCCTGAAGGGGAGAACCCAATATTTGTAGAGACTGCTGAACCCGAAAATGCAGATATTTTCTGTGTTGAGGGTGGATCAGCAAATGTGTGTATGCCTCCTTGAGGTCTACAGAACATAGCCAGTCATTCCTCTGAAGGTATGGCAAAAGAGTACCGAGGGAAATTATTTTGAATTTTTCTTGAACAAGGAATTTGTTGAGATCCCTTAGATCTAGAGTGGGCCGGACCCCTTCTGTCTTCTTGGGGATAAGAAAATAAGGAGAGTAGAAGCCTATACCTTCTTGGTCAGGAGGAACATTTTCTATAGCCCCTGAGCTAACAGGGTGGCCACCTCAACTGGCAGGAGATTGGCCTGCAGAGGTTTTGCAGGATAATCATTTGTGGAGGTGGTGTGGGGGGGGGGGGTAAGCTTTTGAAATGAAGCAGATAGCCCCTTTGTACAATGTTGAGAGCCCACTGTTCTGATGTGATGAAGTGCCACCTGTGAGTATAAGAACAGAATCTGCCTGCTATGTGAATGGGTTGGGGACTCTGAAGATGCAGAGTAGCTATGCTCTCTAGGAAGGAGTCAAAAACCAAGTTTGGCCTGTGGCTGTGCAGCTGGTTATGGCTTAAGTACCTTAGGCTTATTTTTGCTGACATGGGCCCTGTTGTCTCTGCTGTTGCGGTGGATAAGAAGGATAATATTCCTTCTTTTTAGGATAGAAAGACTTCTTTGAATTTGTCTTTCTCCTAGAGGGGTCTGATGTCTCTCGGGACTGTCGTTTGAGGGTGAGATCATCTGTCTTGATCTCTCCAGCCTTCTCTCTCCAACCTTTTCCAATGAGGTTCCCTCCAGAGCAGGGGATATTGGCCAATTTATCTTGAACCCACTGCTCAAGGTCAGATGCCTGGAGCCAGGCCTTTCTGCAAGCACCATTCCAGACTGCTGAAGCTCTGCTGGAAGGCTCAAAGGTATCAAAAGATGCTCTGGTAAGAAACTTGGATGTATTCTGATTTTGCCTGATGTAAGGCCAGAAATGCATCACGTCTGCATTCAGGAAGGATAGGAGCAAGGTTCTCCAGATCTCTGGAGATATCCTTGAGATACATGCCCATGTAGAGCATGTAGGATGTAATCTTAGAAGTGAGCATGCTTCCTGAAAATGACTACCCCCAATGGCATCAAGTTTCTGGGGTCCTTGCCCAGAGGCATAGAAGAATGATTTTTAGAACTCTTGATGCGACTCACTGCCGATTCCACTACAATGGAATGGTGTGGTAATTGAAGCTTTTGAAAGCCAGGGCACGGTGGAACTCGGTACATGGTATTGAATCATTTGCTGATAGGCAGAACTGTTAGTGGGGCCTCCCACATACGTAGCATTATATCCTGCAGGATGTGATGCACTGGTAATGTGGCAGCCTCCTTGGGCGCGAGGGGTATTGAAAGATCTCCAATTCTTCTGCCCTTGGTTCCGTTTCCGATGTCACAGTAATCTGCAGGCCTGCTGTCATATCCCAAATGAAGTCTTCAAAAGACATATCCTTTGGCGGGGCCGAGGCTGATCATGAGGAGGGGAGAGATCAGAAGGGAGATCCTGGGATCCCCTAGAATACTCCAATACATCAATGGAACTGGAGGAAGTATATAACATTTCGAATAGAAAGTCAAAGTATCGATAGTCTCATGCTGATGTTGAGGTTTGATGACAATACCGATGATCAGTCAGTATGGTACCGGGAGCCTTTGGATCCCGACAAGGCCTGTCGGTTCAAAAAGCAGGTATCAGAGAGAGAGGATCCCTCAATACAGGTTTGAGGGCTGGCATCAGCCCTGGAGCTATTGGTCTTAAGCCAGATGTTGGTTCCTGTACTCCTGGAGCTGTCGATACCACCGGTACCGAGGCTGCCAGGAGTGCTGCCAAGCTTTTCTCAATAGCCAGGATGTGCTGGTCGAGGGAGAAGGCCAATGCCTTGGTGGAATCACACACAGGACTTTGAGCCAACATCCCAGAGCATGGAACGCGTAGCTCTCCAGAGGCTGAGGCCTTGGATGAATCCAGGAGTCCCTTTAGCACGGATTAAAACAAAAAAATGAAGTTTTTTTGTCAGTGATAGGAAGAAAACAACCTGCTGACTCCACAGAAAACAAAGAACTGAAGAGTTGATTTGGGAAGGCAGATACGCTGATGCAGTGGAGTGCTCCCAAAAGCTTTCCAAATGGACGCTGGGGAGCATTCCCGGGCAGGCTCCATCAGTACCATCAATATCCATATGTGAAGACTGCATTCCTGCTTGTTCCTGGAGATTAAAACGTCTCTCCTATCTTCCCTATAACAGCATCAGTTGCTTATGATAAACAAAATTAACATGAAAATGTAGATTTTATGAAAAACCAATGGACATTCAATTTATTGAGAAATGAAAAAAGTGTTGTTTTTTTCAGTGTTCAGCAGCTTTAGGCATACTTTTTTAATGTAAATACAAAACGTTGGAACAAGTCATTCCGTCTCTCTTTTTTACTAAGTGCCTTTATTGATGTCTAGCAGAGTGAAAAGTGTGACCTCAGGAAGGTTTACCTCTTCACCTATCTGATGCTGAGATGTTTGCACTTTTCAACCTGATATTTCAGCGCCATGGGGAAGCACTAGACTGTCAGCATTGAACATGTGCATTTAAGACTGATAACAGCAAGGTCGGACTGTTGCAAATGTGTATTTTTATTTCAGCCTGGTTCTCTTGTACCTCTGAAGATAACAGACCATTACATAAAGTACCCATTATTAACACCCAGTGAGATGGAGTTTCAGTCAGGGGGAAAAAACACTTTTCTCAGTAGGTGGTGAAATGATAAAGACCTTGCACAATAAGAAACAAAGAAATTGCAGAAAAAGAACTAATCTGTAAACATAGACAACAGCCACTGATTTTACTAAGGTCAACATTTTTATCTTCCTCCTGTCATACCAAAGTGAAGATAGGTTTATTAAAACAATGCATAAAATAAGAAGAAAAAACACTGAATACACTATGGTCATTATTTTAGAAGTATCCCTAAGTGTAAATGGCAGCATTTAAACATGTAGATTGGCATACATGAATAAATACAGTTTAGAACAGTGGATGCTTCACATGTTTAGATTTCCAGGAGGCGTGGAGAGGGCGGGAGGGGGGGGGGGGCAGGAAAGATTAGGGCAGGCTTATAATATCAACGTGGATTCTCCATTTTACCAGGGAAATCCATGTGGTTTAAAAAAGATGTAGATGTTGACATTTACAGCTTCCCAGAGGCATGAATAAGTACCTATTTGAAATGGTAACTGTAAAAGTTGAGGTCTGCTCTCCCAATCACCTCCGGATCTTGGATCCCCACCCCAATCCCTCCAAGATGTCGATCTCCCCTCATCATCCTCTGAGCTATCCAATACCCCACACAAAACCGCCCTGGAACGAAGACCCCCCCCCCCCCCCGATAATAAGGAACCCCACTTGAGGCCCTCCTGGTACTGCAGCAATACTATGAAGTTACCACTAGGGTTCATGGGTACCATTTTAAAACTCAGAGCCCAGAGACAAAGGAGCAGGAGCAGGAGGGGATTGTCCCTGTTCGCGCTAAATTCCAGGGACCTTGATAAGGCTATAGGTAGGGGGATGTCAGGGGGGCCTCAGGGCCTTTCCTTGCTGCCAGTGGGGTTTAGGTGGGCTTTTTCTGCTGAGGAGGCATCCGGGTGTGTGGATCAGATGTGTTAGAGGAATCAGAGGGGATTAAAGTGGGGGAGATCGAGGGAATCAGGGTCAGGGTGAATAACAGGGGAAGGGGGGAATCTGTGGTCCTGCAACAGGCATTTGTTTAGAATGGAAGCAGAGATTTTACAAAGCTTCTTCTGTGCACACGTGGGGTACTTGGATGATTTTATCCCTGTTGTTGTTAAGTGCTGTCACGTCAGTGTCGACTCATGGCGACCCTCTGGATAGTTGTCCCAAACTGTGTTCGATCTTCAGTCAGGCGGCTCATTGTTGACAGACCGGCACCCATAGCTGCTGCTGTTGTATCGATCCATCTCATTGCTGGCCTTCCTCTTTTGCACATGATGTCTTTCTCTAATGATATCTCTCTTCGTATGATATGTCCAAAGTATGAAAGTCAAAGTTTTGTCATGTGAGCTTCTAAAGAAAGCTTAGATTTTATTTTGTCTAGTACTGACTGGTTTGTTCTTCAGGCAGTCCATAGTATACGCAGTATTTGTCGCCAACAACATAATTCAAAGGCATCAGTTTTCTTCCTGTATATCTTTTTCACACTGTCCAACTTTCAAATCCATATGATATGATGTCACTGAAAATGCCATGTGGATGCTTTCCACCTTCACTGGGATCAGGATTATCTGTATGCCTTTCCTCCCATACCTCTGATTCCCAAAACACTTTTCAAGATTCAAACAGACAGGGCCATATGATCCTCATAGTCCCACACTGGCCATGTCAACTGTGGTTTCCTCTCCTACTGTGTCTGTTCCAGACTTGCCCCCTGAGTCTCAGGTCAGCTCCCAATCTTCTCTTACAGAAGGAAGGGACACTACTCCATCCCAATCCGCAGTCTCTCCATTTCATAATTTGGCTGCTGAGAGCATAGTATTGCAAGATCTTAACCTTCCTCAAGAAGTAAAGCAGATCTTGCTAGCCTCAAGGAAACCGTCCAAACATTCCTATGACTTCAAGTGGTGTAGGTTCTCCACTTGGTGTTCCCAGAAGGATCTTAATCCCTTCTCAGCTCCTGTGGAAGCTCTCCTTCAGTATCTCCTCCATCTTTCATCCTCTGGTCTCAAGACAAACTCAGTTTGGATTCACCTCAGTGCAAGTGCTGCTTCTCACCATCCCTTGGATTGGTAGCCTATCTCCTCACAACCACTTGTAATGCATGTCATGAGAGGGCTCTCATTGACCAAGTCTCCCATCAGGCCACCACCGGTGGCATGGGATCTTAATGTCGTCTTAGGACAGCTCCTTAAACCACCTTTAGCCACAACTTCACTAAAGTTTCTCTCTTGGAAGGTCATCTTCCTTGTTGTTCTCACTTCAGCTAGACGCATCAGTGAACTTCAGGTGTTGTTGGCAGACCCACCTTATACCCAGTTCCACCATGATAAGGTGGTCCTTAGGACTCACTACTATTTCATGCCAAAGGTGGGGTCTCTTTTCCATCTCAATCAATCTGTTTACCTTTCTGTCTTTTTCCCTCAACCGCATTCCTCTAAAGCAGAGGCAATCCTCCATACCTTGACGCTAAACAGGCTCTCAGTTACTCATTTCCTTTGATCCCAGTCACTTGGGGTTGCCAGTATCCAAACGTACCCTTTCTAAATGGATAGTAGATTGCATTTCATTTGCTTATGATAACGCAGGACTATCCCTTGAAGGTCATGTCACTGTCCATAATGTTTGTGCCATGGCTGTATCCATGGCAAATCTATGTTCTGTTGCCATTGACAAAATTTGCAAAACAGTCACATGGTCTTAGGTACATACCTTTGCGGCTCATTACTGTCTTGACAAGGACTCCTGTCAGGATGCCATGTTTGGTCAGGCTGTACTCCAGCATCTCTTTCAGGCAACTCCTACCCTCCATCCCGGAATTCTTGGATGCCAGATATCCATGAAGGATCTGTTTCCTCTGGAAGCCTGCTCTGAGGCAAATCTACCAATTCTGGGGACATTTCTCTGGCATCTGGGAGCTAGGGAGTCCCATATGTGAAGACTACATTCTTGCTTGTTCCTGGAGATAATATAGTTACTCTCCTGTAACAGTTGATCTCCGGGAACACCAGGAATTTAGTCTTCACAACCCACCCTCTTCCCCTAAGAGTTGTAGGGTTTCTCTCTCTCTCTTTCTTCTCTCCTTTTATCTCAGCTACAAACTCAACTGAGGAGGAAGAGTTACAAAGGCGGGAAAGCAGCAGTGCAGGCACAGTGGGATGCTCCCAAAAGCTTTCCTATTGGACACAGGGGAGCATTTCCGCGCGGGCTTTGTCAGTACTGACATCACCCATAGGTGAAGACTAAATTCTTTCTGTTTCAGAGATCACGTGTTACAGGTGAGTAACTATGCTTAATGTTCTGATCTTGGGACTTGAGGGCCCTCATGTGGGATAAAGTGTAGTTACTCACTTGTAGCAGGTGTTCTCTGGGAACAGCAGGAATAAGTCTTCACATATGGGTGATGTCACCAACGGGGCCTGTATGGGAATGATCTCCAGCTTCCAAAGTAAGCTTTTGAGAGGTCCACCACACATGCATGTCTGTCTTCCTGCCTGAAGGAGCCATCTTACCTCAGTATGATGATATAGTTTAATCAAGCAAAACAAACAACTCCATGGGGAGAAGGGAGGGTAGTGAGGACTTATTCTTGCTGTTCCTGGAGAACATCTGCTATAGTTGAGTAACTGAACAAGAAGAAAATAAGTCCTCACATATGGGACTCCCCAGCTACAGGCTACTGAAAAACCTGTGAAAAGCTCAATGGGGCAACCAGAAAAATGAACCAAGAGAAACAGTGTGAGTAAGCTCTGTAAGAGTCCAAGAGTCAGTGTCCCAAGAGAACATCAACATCAGAATGACTCTATGGTAACTGGGATGGACGGAAGGGCTGGTGGGAGGAGTTGAAGCTAATTCCCAAACAGGTGCCGTAGTACGGCTTGGCCAAAGTTGCTGTCATGCTGGGAATCTATATCCAGACAGTAATGAGCTGTGAAGGCGTGATCTGAATACCAGGTAGCGGTCCTGCAGATCTCCACTGAAGCAGCCATAGCACAGTCATTATGAGCCATGATATGGTGCTCCAGGGTCAGACCAACCTGAGCATAAGCAAAGGAGATGCAGTCCACAATCCACAGTGAAAGGGTGCACTTGGAAACTGTAACACCCAGTCTATTAGGGTCAAAAGAGACAAAAAGCTGGCAGTAATGTCAATGGGCTTTCATCTGCTTCAGATAGAAAGCCAGAGCTCTCTTGCAATCGAGTGTGTGAAAAGAAACCTCTGGCCTGCTAGCATGAGGCCTAGGAAAAAAAGGTGGGCAGCACCACTTACTGGTTGAGATGAAAGGCAGAAACAACTTTAGGAAGGAACTTAGGACAAGTCTGGAGGACTACTCTATTGTGGTGAAATCTGGAAAATGGAGGGTGCGCCACCAGCACCTGGAATGCACTAATTCTGCATGCAGAGGTGACTGCTATCAAGAGCACTAACCTTCCAGGTGAGGTATTTAAGTGAAAAGGAGCTGAGAGGTTCAAAGGGGATGGAAAGGGGTTGCCCCAGTACCACATTAACATCCCACACTACTGGTGGGGGCTTGATAGGGAGCCACAAGTACAGGAGACTTTGTATGAAGTGGCCTGCAAGAGGATTACGGAGATGGGTTTACCATCGACGCCGTGGTGGTACACCACTACCATGCTTATATGTACCCTCACTGAATTGGATTTGAGACTAGAGTTGGAAAGTTGGAGTAGGTAAGTCAGCAACACCTCCACAGTGCAAGAGAAAGGGTCCAGCACCTTCCCTGTGCACCAGATAGAAAACCAACATCACTTGAAGGTGTAGGCATGGCAGGTAGAGTCTTTATGTGAAGCAAAGAACATGTTCTCCACATCTGCAGTAAAGTGAATCTCTGCAAGAACTACCCACTCAGCATCCATGCTGTGAAAGCTAGGGAGCAGACATTGGAGTGAAGAGGAGACCCATCAACCTGAGACACCAGATCTGTGTCGCAGCCCAGTCTGAGTGTCTGCCCCCAAGAGAGTCATAGCAAAAGAGGAAACCAAGGTTGCCTGGGCCAGGGCAGAGCAATGAGAATCATGGTAGCTCTGTCTGCCTGAAGCTTGAACAAAGTCTTGGCCACCAGCAGGATTGGTGGATACAAATAGAGCAGACAATCACTCCAGTCCAGCAGGAAGGCATTGAAGGCCATCCAATGGCTGCAGGGAATCCCAGCATTGTCCGGCGATTCAAAGAGGTTTATGCTCGGCGTGCCCCACAAATGGAAGATGTGGATGGCTACCCACATACTGAGAGTCCACTCTTGTGGTGGAAGGACCCTGATGAGGTGATCCACCAAGATATTGAGCTCCCTGGACAGGTACATTTTGCCGGAGGATCATGCCTTGGGAAAGGGCAAATTTCCAGAAACACACCACTTCCCAACACGGAAGGTACGACCCTGTGCCACCCTTTTTGCTGATGTAGAACATTGCCACTTGATTGTCCTTCTGAATAAGGATCATCTGGTTGGCCAACTGCTCCTGAAATGCTTGAAGAGCATTCAAAATGGCTTGGAGCTCCAGAAGTTGATCTGGTGCAGGCACTCCTGAGACATCCAGAGACCTTGCATTTGCAGGCCATCGAGATGGGCCCCCCAGCCCGTCTTGGAGGCATCAGTAGTCAAGACATGCTGATGCAGAGATGCCTGAAAGGGAAGACACATGATCAGGTTTTGAGTATTTAGCCACCAGGGCAGGGATTCCGAGACGTGGAGTGACTACTATCATGTCCCCGAGATGACACATGGCTTGACGCCATTGCCTGCAGAGAGTCCACTGTACTTGCCTCATCTGAAGATACTCCTTCACTTTGACATTCAGAGCACTGGACAGAAATCACATTGCGTCAACACCCGCCGCGGGCTTTCGCGATGCTTTGTTTTAATTAAACAGTCGGATTCCCCCGGTCCGCACCAGTTCTAAGTCAGCTGCTAGGTGCCGGCCCGCCCGCGGCGCCCCTCCCGCACGAACGCTGGGGGGGGCGGAGGGGGAGAGACGCCCGCCGCAGCTGGGGCGATCGACAGGAAGGGCCCGGCTCGCATCCAGAGTCGCCGCCTCCGCCGCGCCCCAGCCCGACTGACCCAGCCCTTAGAGCCAATCCTTATCCCGAAGTTACAGATCTGACTTGCCGACTTCCCTTACCTACATTGTTCTAACATACCAGAGGCTGTTCACCTTGGAGACCTGCTGTGGATATGGGTACGGCCCGGCGCGAGATTTACACCCTCTCCCCCGGATTTTCAAGGACCAGTGAGAGCTCACTGGACGCCGCCGGAACCGCGACGCTTTCCAAGGCCCGGGCCCCTCTCTCGGGGCGAACCCATTCCAGGGCGCCCTGCCCTTCACAAAGAAAAGAGAACTCTCCCCGGGGCTCCCGCCGGCTTCTCCAGGATCGGTCGCGTTACCGCACTGGACGCCTCGCGGTGCCCGTCTCCGCCACTCCGGGTTTGGGGTTCTGAACCCGACTCCCTTTCGATTGGCCGAGGGCAACGGAGGCCATCGCCCGTCCCTTCCGAATGGCGCTCGCCCATCTCTTAGGACCGACTGACCCATGTTCATCTGAAGATAGGCAAGAGGGGTGACATGGATTATGGAGGACATGTGGCCAAGGGCATGAAGCATCTGTCAGATCATTGTGTGGATTCCGCTGTAACTCGCGGATCACTGCAATGAGATGCTAGGCCCGATCTGTGGGTGTTAAGTAGGCCTGAGCTAGGATGGTATCCAGGAGAGCTCCTATCAACTCTAGACAGTGAGAGGGCTGCAAGTGAGACTTTAGATAATTGATGACAAAGCCAAGATGCTCCAGCACCTGAAAGGTGAGGGCTGACTCCTTGGCCTGTGTCGAACCCCTGATTATCCAGTCGCCCAGGCAGGTGAAGACGAAAATACCCAGGGTCCAGAGGAAGGCAGCAATGACTGCCAGATGTTTCATGAAGACCCTTAGAGTGGAGGCTAGGCCGAATGGCAGCACTCGATACTGACAGTGTTTCCCACTGAGCATGAAGTAGAGATACTGCAGATGATGGGAGTGAATGGGAATGTGAGTATAGGCATCTTTGAGATCCAGGGAGCAAAGCCAGTATTCTTATTGGAGATAAGGCAACAAAATTCCCAGGGAGACCATTTTGAATATCTCCTTCACCAGGTAGCGGCTGAGATTCTGTAGATCCAGTATGGGACTGGAGCTACCCTTTTTATTTGGAGCCAAAAAATAATGGGACTAAAAGCCCTGTCCAGCCTGAGATGGTTAAGACCAGCTCGATGGCTAAATCAGCCAGGAGAGGGTGCACCTACTGTTGGAGGAGCTCCAAGTGGTGAGGGTTGAGGGGTACTCTCTCCTGGGAAGAACAAAGAAGTTGATCAAAATGTAACAGACTACTGTCCTGGACTATCTTTAGTACCCAGGTGTCTGTCATTATCACTGGCCATCTGTAGGCATAATAGACCAACTCCCCTCCCCCCTACTTGTAAAGGAACTGTGCTTGAGACAGGAATTAGGGCCATGCTCCATAGGAAGGTATCAAAAACATCCACCTGGGCTGTGGCGCAAGCTGGGGCTTTTGGGGTTTCGTATGCTGGCCCTATATCTTTTGTTGTTGACCTTGCTGTGGGCCCTGATAGGCAGGGTAGGGAGGATAGCTACTGTAACATCTCCTCTTTTTCAGGTAGAAGGCCTTCTCTCCAGAAGCCTTCTTCCTGGAGGGGTCAGTTGTCTTTAAGGGAAACCCTGTTCATCGTCAACTGTTCCCTCTTCAGCTCCCCAGCCTTCTCCTCCATGGACTTGCCAAAGAGGTTCTCCCTTCAGCAGGGGACATCTGCAAGCTTGTCTTGCACCCACTGCTCAAGGTCAGAAGATTGCAACCAGTCCAGGCAATGGGCCCCAATACTCACAGCAGCCACCCTGGCCACCAATTCAAAGGCATCATAGGCTATCCTGCTTATATATTTAGAACAGTCTTTTCCCTTGGATTATAGACAACGGAACTAGTCCAATTGCTCACCAGAGAGCATGGCCAAGAACTCGGACAGGTCCCCCATAATATCTTTCAAGTACATCTCTATGCAGAACTGGCAAGCGAGGATGTGGCCCACCAGCATCAACCTTTGGTAAGATTTCCTCCTGACCCCCATCCAGGGTTCAGGCATCCCGCCCCGGAGGGACCAAGGAGTGGGTCTTAGAACTTTTAATCCTCCTCATGGTGGACTCCACAACCATAGAGTTGTGGGGAAGCTGAGGTTTCTCAAAACCAGGACTCTATTGGACTTTATATAGAGTCCAGCTGGCAATTTATAAGGGGCACCATGAGAGGAGTCTCCCAGATGTGTAAGAGTAACCTCTTGAGGATGCAGTGGACTGGTACTGTTATCTCCTTGGGAAGCGAAGGGTACCTAAAGGATTTCCAAATCCTCAGCTCTGGGCTCCAACTCTGCCTCGAGGGTAAATGGCAAAGTCTTCACCATGTCTTGGACAAACTCATGAAATGCAGACTTACAGCACACATAGGGTGGGGCGAGGGATCTGAAGGAATATCCCTATGGTGGTCAGAGACCAGGGACTCCTTGGTCTCCCATTCATTGGAATTGGAGACTGTGAGGAAGTCACGGTTCTCCTCCCAGTGTCAACAATGCTCAGGAGGGGTGGACAGGGTTCGGGGCTCTAAAAGCACCAAATGATGACTCTCCAATTCGGAGGCATTCGGAGGGAAACCCTTTGCACCAAGAGTGAGTCCAAGCACCTCCCAGAGAACTCTCCCCAGCCGGGGAGGTTCTGGGTTTCAAGGATGGGATACACCATCGGAAGAACCACTGCAGGCTGTAGGGTAGGCCAACAGCATCAAGGACTCAGAGGGCCTCGGTCCCGGGTCCCATGCAGCTAGGAATGCAGTAAGCCTGCATTTGAACTGAGCAAGGAGTGAACTCTCCGATGTGACTGGAGCTGGGGCAACAGCCATAGCCTCTGATGTCAACTCCTTTGTTGAGGACTCCATGATGGTGACCATATCGGGACCAACTCCTCGCACTGGGGCAGTTTCGGTGGCTTCTCCCAGCCCTCACCCTTGGAACTGAACCAAGGAAGACTTTGATGCTGATACCCATGAGTTTTACCATGGTCCTCAGCATCGCCCCTCGACATCGCCAGGGCAGAAGATTGATCCTTCTGAGGGTGACCCTTGTTAAAGGATAACCTCTAGTCCAGGCCACCACAGCCTCTGCTCCAAATAAGCTCGAGCGCCACATTGAGCCAAGACCTCGGT
The DNA here is from genome assembly GCA_033557465.1 of Ichthyophis bannanicus. Classification (NCBI taxonomy): domain Eukaryota; kingdom Metazoa; phylum Chordata; class Amphibia; order Gymnophiona; family Ichthyophiidae; genus Ichthyophis; species Ichthyophis bannanicus. Next base: position 725,593,169 of record CM066036.1, on the reverse strand, counting down.
GGAGATCCTCAAGGGCGTCTATGCCGATGTTGGTGCCAATACCGCCAACTTCGAAGATCCAAACAGTGATTCCTGCTGTTTTCTCTTGATTCTTGAGCCCCTTCTGAATCATCTGAAAACATAAATTGCAGGTGGAGGGCTCATGGTCAGGCCCAAGGCACTGAATGCAGCAGCTATGGCAGTTTGTCGCCAAGATGGTGTGGCCACAATTGGAGCATTTCTTGGGTCATAGTGGGGACTCATATTGTGAGCTGACATGAGATAAAAGACCCACATGCCAGAAAAACTAAAATAAAAAATTTCCCAAGAGAAAGACAGTGCTGAGGCACTGACGCTGCCGGACAGGGGCAGAAAGATGAGGGAAAAGCATGTGACCAAAAATCAAAAAGAGAAAAATGAACCACAAGGATTACTTCAGGTTTTCGGGGGCAGACAGATGTCTGAAGGGCTCCACAGAAAAAATAATGTGATAAGATGGCTCCTTCAGGTGGGAAGACAGACACACATACATTGTTGACTTCTCAAAATCTTCCTATGGAAGCTGGAGATCGTTCCTGCGTGGACTCTGTTGATAACATTACCCATATGTGAAACTTTCTTCCTGCTTTTTCCCAGAGAATAAAACCTTCTTGGAAACCTTCCATTAACCATTATGTTTGAGATTTGTTATAAACTCTGGTATTTCCCTTCGATTTCTTAGTATTGACAGGGGAACATGCTACAGACTCACATGTTTTGCCTCCACTTTCAAACTCTCTATTAATACTCCTTTAGTTTTTAAGGGCAGCTAATCTGAGTGTGATTTTTAGTGCATTATTTATTTATTTATTTATTTATTTACAATTTCTACTATACCGCACTATTCAGTATCAGCGCGGTTTACATGGAACTTAACAATCAGACAGGGTACATAAGTCTGAGTTTACAATTAACAGGAGAACCAAACTTGGATAACAAAAGGTAACTATTTACACAATGATGTAATTTAACAACATAGCATGATATTTAATGGTCAAGGACCCCTTGCATGGTGTGGTCGCCTGGCTGACCAGGTGTGTTGGTACAGTTGTAAGTATTTGAGTGGGGAAGTGAATCATTGTTTTCTGGGAAATATTTGAGGAAAAGGAAGTGTTTAAGGGCCTTCCTAAACTGGATTAGGTTAGTGATTGCCCTGATGTTTGTTGGTAAGGAGTTCCAGAATCTTGGGGCACAAGATGTTTTTTTGCCACAAAGATGTTTTTTTCTGCAGTGGTTTTGAAATCTGTCAAACTAGGTCAAAACCACAAAAAAGGAAATCTGTAAAACCACTGTTATAAAGCCTGTGGACTCCTTTATGTGTGCTTATGAGCCCCCATGTTGCTTTCTTTATTTCTTATCTACTTGCTCACTTCAGTAAAACCGTGATGGTCTATCGTGCTGAAAAACTGGCCAACTTGTATATGACCTTTGTTAGCTCTTTTATTCTGGGTCATTATGAGACTCCATAAATTTATGTCATTTCTATCCCTGCTTTGATAGGTATTTGTAGCCATGTTTCTACAGAATTGCTCATCGTAATCTAGCCAAGTGTTACCTCCATGTTTTCTGCACACCCCCACATACCACATTATGATATCAAAATAGCCTCCTATTCTGTACGGGCCCGATTTTCATCTGGGCAGTTATATGTGCTGCATCGGCGCATAGCCCACCCATCTTCTGTCTAACCTGGATTTTCAATACCGGGGTCATATACAGCCCCGACATTGAAAATCCAGGTCTCGCTGCACAACCCTGAAGCTGCAGGAGCTAGCCTGGTATCTTTAAGGTGCAGAGGGCTAAGCGGGTAGCATCGAAAATCAGTGCTACTCGGTTCGTCCCTTCCTCCACCCCTGCTCCACATTGGAATGCCCCTAACACGGCGCATTAGGGACTTATTATCTGGGATTTTTAAAGGGCACTAACCATGTAGGTGCCCTTTGAAAATCCTGGATATGGCATTTACACAGGTAACTAGGGCACTTACCCATGTAAATACCTTCGAAAATGCAGCCCTACTTTTCTAGTGCCTTCTCACTGCTTATACTTCCAAATATTCCAAAGGTAATAGTCAAGTTTCCACTTTTCTTAGTTACCCTTTCTTCCTTCTTTTCAGTTGCTTTGACTATATTGTGGCTGCTAGCATTCTCAGGGGATTTTCATTTTCACCTTTTATAATGAGAAAATGTGAATATACCTGTTCTTCCAAATTTTCTCTTATTCCCTGAGATTCTTGGCTGTCTATTGCACCCATACAGCATATATATTATGTTAGCTTTGCAGACCTTTTTGCATCTACCCTTGTAGCCCTTGACTACCCTATCTTCTCTATAACTTTTACTCTTTGATCTGAACCTTGGATACCCTACTTTTATGCAAAATATATGTGACCCTTCTTGTCATCAGCTCTTCAGGCCATAGTATTTGCATTATTTTACAGAGAAGGGTTAATATTTCACTACCATTCTTGTGTACCTGTGTGAATAGCCCATGCCTGTATTCATTTGTGCCCTTTTTAACCCTTCATCCCATGCCATGTTGCCCACCTATAATTATGCATGTGTCTTGTCCTTCTTTGTTATAGTATTTACACTCATGGGTGGCCAATAGATGGAGTGCTCTCCATTCCACTTTCTTTGATGATCCATCCACTGTTCCTACATTTGTTATGTGCTTGGTTGCTCCTGCTTCTGCAGTTTGGAAGACAAGGTGTACAAGTGTGCCACCCAATGGATTACTACTGCTGCCTGTATCTTGCCGATGCCTGAATTCCTGCCACCTCCTTTTCTATTTCTGATGCAGTCTTTTATATTTATTTGCACACTTTTTATACCATCCTTTATGACATCAGAGTGGTTTACAATATGAAAATTTAAAAAAAAGGCCAACAGCCAGAAAAGGAAAGGTACTACATTATTTGACAGGCAGAGGACAGTCATTCGTGCAGCCAGAGAAGGATAAAGCAGCAACAAGTGGGTTAGGAGATGGTAGATGGCAAGTCAAAGGCAGAGAGAAAAAGGTGAGTTTTGAGGAGAGACTTAAACTGGGGGGGGGGGGGAGGGGCGGGAGAGAATTCAAGGCGGAGAGCAATTGGAGGGGGAATTCCAGAGGGAGGGGCCCAAGAAAAAGAAGGCAGAATGGCAGGTGGCTCTGAGATGGGTATTGTTTGGTGATGGTAAGTGAGGACTGTTAATATGGCACTGTTCACAGTGAACCTGCCATACTAGGGGCTTCATCTTGTGATGCAACTCATTTGGGTGCTCTCTAACTGCTGCACCTCTGTACTTTTTTATTTGTTTTATTACTTACATCTTTCTTTCCAGCAGGGCCAGCCTGTACATTTGGCTCAGCTTGGCGGCAGCAGCAGATAATGTGCTTTGGCACACATGGCCGGCCGCCGCTAACCCCATGAAGTTGTGTTGAAAGGGGGTCAGAAGCAGCAGGCCATGTGTGCCAAAAGCACATGATCTGCTGCTGCCGCCAACCTGAGCCACCCCAACCCGCTGGCAGAATCAGCAGCAGCATGAGGTGTGTGGCAGAGGCACAGCTCAGCATGGTGGAGGGGGGGGGGGGGAAGGCAGCACTGCAGAAGCTCTTGGGCAGGCCCTGCTTTCAAGTTATATTCTTCTGATGAGTCTTCTGTTGTGGCACTTTCTGTACTTTTACTTTCTTGTTCCTTTAGGGATTTATTGTCCTCTTCAAATCTGTTTATTGACTTTGCCATTATGAGAAATGCTGCTGCTTTTGCTTGCATTCTTCCTTTACTGTCCACGATATATGGAATGGATATGGCAGTTTCCGGTACTGTTCAAACAAACACCCTCCAGAATCCCGTGTAGACTCATCAGTACTCCAGACTATAAGTGTTGTCCTCTATATGATGAGTGAGATGACATGAAGCCACCTCTCCATACAGGAACGCCAGCCTGTGCTTCTCTAGGGAGCCTGTATTCAATTGCTTCTTGTCATCATCTGATGACATTAGTTGTGGGAAGACCAAACTAGTGCTCTGGAGAGAAGGCTAGAGCAATCACAGACCCACCAAATGTAGCAGCCAAAATCCCAAAGTCATTCACAGCTTCAGCCAAACACGTAAGCCTCATGTGTGACAGAGCAGGGTCTCCTGTGCATCACTTGCACCAGTGAAAAAGTACATATGAAGACAATAGTAAATTGGGCGAGACAGTATCACAAGACCCATTGGTCAGCCCACCACACCCACAAGATGGCATGAAGAGAGCAAGCTCAACATACTTCAAATTTAGCAACAGTTAGAACAGAACAAGGAAAAACAGAATGGTTTAAAATCATCAAAGGTGTACGACAAGGCTGCAAACTTTCCCCCTACCTGTTTAATTTATATGCAGAACAAATTATCAGAGAAGCAGGATTGTATGAAGACAACAGAGGTGTGAAGATTGATGGAAGACTCATCAACAACCTTCGCTATGCTGATGATTCCACATTACTGGTTGAAAGTGAAGATGATCTGAAACATTTGCTTCTCACGATCAAGGAACATGGTCTTAAAATGGGCCTGCTCCTTAATAGAAAGAAGACAAAGATCATGATAACTGGCAAAATCAATAAGTTCATCGTTGATGGAGAAGAAATTGAAATCGTGGACAACTTTAACCTACTTGGATCAACTATCAATCAAGAAGCAACAAGCAGTCAAGAAATCAGATGATGCATTGCTCTTGACAGAATGGCTATGAAGGACCTAGATGAGATTCTCAAGAGTGGAGATGTCTCTGTTCATACAAAGATTTGACTCTTTCAAGCCATGATATTTTCAATAACATCATATGGATGCGAAAGTTGGACAGTGAAGATAGGAAGAAAATTGGTATCTTTGAATTATGGTGCTGGTGGCAAATACTGCATAGACCATGGACTGCCTGAAGAAAAAAACAGTCAGTACTAGAGAGCAAACCTAAGTTTTCTTTAGAAGCTCAAATGACAAGACTTTGACTTTCATACTTTGGACACATCATGCGAAGAGAGAGATCATTAGAGAAAGACATTATGTTTGGTAAGATAGAAGGTCAACTCAAAAGAGGAAGGCCAGCAATGAGATGGATTGATACAGTAACAGCAGCTACGGGTGCCAGTCTGTCAACAATGAGCCGCCTGACTGAAGACCAAACACAATTTAGGACAACTATCCAGAGGGTCACCATGAGTCGACACCGACTCAATGGCACTTAACAACAACAGTCATCTTGGTTGCTCTGTGCAGGAGCAACTAAGTACAGCACAAGTGGAGGATCAATGGAATGCATCGGCAAACAAAGTGGAATGGAGGAAACCCCTTATCTACTGTCATCCAAGAGGGTAAATACTGTAACAAAAAATGACAAAACACATACATAATTACAGGTGGGAAACATAGCATGGGGTGAAGTTGAATGAGAGGCCATATAGGGTAAAAAGTTGATTTCAGTGTTTTTATATGGTTTTAACAAATGTCTTCTTGCATTGTGGAACAAAAACGGATTTAGTAATAAAAAAAGTCAAATAAAAGGCATAGAGAATTTTTATCAATAAAAAATTATGCTAATGAACAAATAAGTAAAACACGAAAATTGCATTGTCTAGTGACATTTGCTTGATATTAAGCTGTTAACTCAATACAACCCCCGTATATCTCCCACATAAATATCCAAACCACAAGGGAAACACACACAAACATACAATTTTTGTCGGAACATTCACCATGAAGAATCAACTTCCTCTCGAGGTGCAATGTTCCATTTTTATCTTATTTTATCAGGGCCCCAGCCCAAACAAGGTTTTTGGAGATAAAACCCCCAAGTCCCTCAGGTGGGACTTGAATCCTCCTGCCTGAGGTATTGTGGCCTAACCTCTAGGCCAGCGATGGCGAACCTATGGCACGCGTGCCAGCTGTGGCACGCGAAGGCCTTGCAGCTGGCACGCGGGAAGGTCCGCAATTAGGTTTTTTTTTTTTTTTCAATTTTACTTGTCTGCTGCCGCTGTCGGGGCCGCCGCGGCAAAATCGAGCGTGCCGCGGGGCCCCCCTGTACCCGGCAGAGCCTGCCCTCCCCGTAGCAGCTCTCTCTTTGGCAGCTCTCTCTTTGGAGCTGCAGTCAGACGCGCCGGCTTGCAGAGCGCGAAGGGAAGAGTTTCCCTTTCGCGACTCTGTTAAGCCCGCGGGGGCTGATGGGAACTTCCCATCAGCCCCCGCGGGTTTAACAGAGCAGCGAGGGAGAAACTCTTCCCTCGCGCTCTGCAAGCCGGCGCGTCTGACTGCAGCTCCAAAGAGAGAGCTGCTACGGGGAGGGCAGGCTCTGCCGGATACAGGGGGGCCCCGCGGCACGCTCGATTCTGCCGCGGCGGCCCCGACAGCGGCAACAGACAGGTTTTCTTTTTTTTTTAATTTTCCCTGGGCTGGGGGGGGTTAGGAGTGGTGATGGGATGGGCTGGGCTGGGCTGGGGGGGGGGTTAGGAGTGGTGATGGGCTGGGCGGGGCTGGGCTGGGGGGGGGGTTAGGAGTGGTGATGGGCTGGGCTGGGGGGGTTAGGAGTGGTGATGGGCTGGGCTGGGGGGCTTAGGAGTAGTGATGGGCTGGGCTTGGGGGGATTTAGGAGTGGTGATGGGCACTGGGCTGGGGGGGGTAGGAGTGGTGATGGACACTGGGCTGGCTGGGGGGGGTAGGAGTGGTGATGGGCACTGGGCTGGGGGGGGGTAGGAGTGGTGATGGGCGTTAGGATGGTGATGGGCGCTGGGGGGCTTAAACTAAAAATCGGGAGAGGGGGGATTAGGACTGGAAATGGGCTGGTGGGATTAGGACTGGAAGTGGGTTGATGGGGGGTTAGGACTGGTAATGGGCTATGGGGGGGCTTAAACTCAAAATTGTGTGATGGGGTATTAGGACTGGAAAGGGGCTGGTGGGATTAGGACTGGAAGTGGGTTGATGGGGGGTTAGGACTGGTAATGGGCTATGGGGGGGGCTTCTTAAACTGAAAATTGGCTGATGGGGAGGTTAGGACTGGGAGTGGGCTGATGGGGAGGTTAGGACTGGTAATGGGCTATGGGGGGGCTTAAACTGAAAATTGGGTGATGGGGGATTAGGACTGGAAATGGGCTGGTGGGATTAGGACTGGGAGTGGGCTATGGGGGGCTAGGACTGGTAATGGGTTGGGGTTGCTAGGACTGGAAATGGGCTGAGTGGAAGGGGGCTTGAACTGCAAATAGCTGTTGGGGATGGGGCTTGGCATGGAAATGGGCTGAGGGGAAGTGGGGGGCTTGAACTGCAAATAGCTGATGGGGACGGGGCTTGGAATGATGGGGAGGGGGACTGGGACTGGAAATGGGCTGCGTGGAAGGGGGCCTGAACTGCAAATCCCTGATGGGCCGGGGGGCTTGGAATGGGCTCTTAGGGGAGGGAGCTAGGACAGGAACTGGGCTGATGGATGGGCTAGGATAGAACTGAGAATTGGGTGTTGGGGGAGCTAAGATTGGAAATGGGCTGTGGTGGGGGCTTGGATTGAAATGGACTCATGGAGGGGCTAGAACTGGAGGTAGGCTCATGGGGGGCTTGGATTAGAAATGGGCTGAGTGGAGGGGAGCTAGGATTTAACATGGGCTGATGGTGGGGCTAGGAAAGGACTAGAAATGGGCTGATGGGAGGCTGGTATTGGAAATGAGCTGATGAAGGGACTCGGATAGGACTGGAAATGGATGGGGGAGCTAGGACTGGAAATGGACTGATGAGGGGACTAGAAGGGAGCGGATACTGGGTGGGGCTGGAACTAAAAGGGAGCTGATGTTGGGGGAGATTAGAAGGGGATGGGGCTGGGAGAATGAAATGGAGAGGGGAAAAATATTTTGTGTGTGAGGGAAGAAAAATGTACAATTGGCCGGGTATTGGGAGAGTAAGTGGGGATTGAGGATGGAGGGGTAAAATTTGAGTGGATGAAATAGGAATGAGGAAAGAGCAAAAGGAGAAAGATTAGTATGTTAAAGCGGATGTAGAGAGAGAGAATGGAAAAAAAACTAGAAGAGAGAAGAAAGGACAAATGGACAGCAGATGATGGAGAGTTAGCAGAAAACATGAAGAAACCAGAAGAAAGTGGCTGGAGCAATTGCAACTGTGTAACTGAGCTGAGGTATTCTGTTAATGTAATTCCTTTTTGACATTGCCACTTGTTCTCTTTCCCCAGTAGGTCATGTATTGTTGTTCTCTGAATTGTATTGGTTTAATATTTGCAGTGTTGCCTTTTGATTGGTAGAGTATGGTGCTTTGTGAGTCCTGGTAGTGCTGTTAGGATACGGCGGGTTTGCTATTGGTTCTAAATGGGCAGTGTTTGTAGTAGTTCCTAATGTGCCTGGCGGTTGGCACTGGATTATAGTAATGTAGAAATCTTTTAGTCTGTCTTTATCCATACACTCATTAAGAGACATGTTTACTAAAAGTTAGTGTATGTTAGCATTATGCAAATATTTATGCAAATTGACGTGCTGGCACTTTGAGGAAATTCTTTGGTTTTGTGCGGCAGTTTGGGCACTCGGGCTCAAAAAGGTTAGCCATCACTGCTCTAGGCCATTCCTTCTTCCAGACTTATGGTTCACCAGAACAAGCTCTTTTCTCTCAAGCTTTCTTTCCCCTAACTCTCTTAACTTGGGAAGAACAATTAAAAAATTGATATTAAGCTGTAGCACACAACAGCTTTCCGTTCTTCTGGAGCGTTAAACCCTTCCACCACTCTTAGCGCATGCATATAAATGTTATGGCCTGTCTTTCAATAATTATGCACTTAAACAAATATTTTACATACATTTATAACAGCGCTATTTCAGGCAAATAATGACATGATATATTATCAACTGGGTACAAAACCAAGTTACTGCAATTGATATTGCTTTTTCCTACTGTAATTGGACAAATTAACCTTGTTCTTTTTGGTGTCGCTCTTCTCTGACACCATAGACCAACAACAAAACAGAACAAAAAAATCTTTATCCACATTTTCCCTCTCTGCTGGGAGACCAAGGCCTTGGGATCTTAGTATTCTTTCACACTTGTTTGTTTGCCCATCCTTTTCCAATTAACACTTTTTTCCAAAGATAAACCATTGCAAAGCCAATCATGAGGAAGATGACAGAAGTGCTAATATGTAGAAGTAAAAAACAGAAAAAAGCACACCAACACAATGAGAAAAAAATATAGTGGGAAGCTGAAAATTTGTATTCACTGAGTACAAAAATGATTAAAAATATATTAATACACAGTCATATCTAGGGCTACAGTCAATGTCACACAACCAATTGTATAGTCATAGCCCCAGAATATATTCACAGATTATAGGCCTGGGAAATTTACCCAAGTACCTGATTGTTATCTAGGCAAATCATTTTGAAAATTTAAGGGGCTATGATTATATATAGAAACGTAGGGTCAATATTTAGCCCACAGCAGTCAGTATCCTTCAATTGCTTTTCTGCCACAGGAAAAATTACACTGGCATCATGCGCTGGATATCTGTTTTTGTCACCAAAATATTCAGCCACTAACCAGAGAGTTTCACTGACGTCTTTGGAGGCAATATAATTGTGGGTTTCCCCTTTTTAAAAATGTCACATGGTAGGCCGGAGTGATGTTCAAATTATTTGTCTTACCAGAGTTCGGCTGCAGAATAAACACCTAAATTCTGCTGGAATACCCTCCCTCCAAAGAGCAAGGGAACAACAGTTAAAATGGAAAATATATCTAAAAGGAATAGAGGCTCTGGGGCACTTAGACGATACAAATAACGTTTTATTTACGCAAATGGATTTTAAAAACCAGGTGAGTATGAAATTTACTTCCCCAGAGTGTACTGAATTATGTTACAACTACTCACAAAAAGAACAAATAAATAAACAAACCATTAGTTGGAAGCAACGTTTCTAAATTATCGCACTGATACACATAAAGCAATTCCCAAATAAATGTTGATACTCTGTCAGTCAACTCTTAATTTTCAGGACTCGGAAAGATATTTGAGCTCAAATATATTATATTGTCATGTGATCATGAGAAAGAGTCTTTTACTTATCCTCCATGTCTTCACAAAAGTTGGGGCTCATATTCTTTGGTTCCTCCTTCAGCTGGTCTTTGGATGTCCTCGCTCTTCTTCAGAAACTTCAGGATGGAAGTCTTCACTGGAACTGGAACTGAACCTATGCTAACTTCTAACCCCCCCCCCCCCAAAAGAAAAAAAGTCCTAACCTAGCTATTTTTCAAAACGTTGTCTAGTATAATAAAACTTATTACAACAGCAAACTTGCAAGAGTAAAATGAATCCCTCTTTTTCCCTCCTGATGCTCCAACTACACACACATCCTGTCTCACTCACTCACTCTTCTCAAGCACTCTTATGAATAAAATAGTTTCAGTCACTCTCATGAACAATCAGTTCATACATACATCTTTACTCCCACTTTCTTCCTGGCCAACCCTTGAGGATTCTCTTTACCAGGTGAGTCTATCCCTACATATCACTCCTGACTACTTAGGAAAACATCATAAACCTTCTGATCCTCTTGGATTAGCTCCTTCTATTTATTTATTTAACCAGTTTTCTATACTACCTTATTGTTTAATCAAAGCGGTTTATATTATGTAATTACTACAAACAGGTACTGGATATATCCTCAAAGGTTCACAATCTATGTGTACCTGAGGCAATGGAGGGTTAAGTGGTTTGCCCAAGGCCACAAGGAGTGCCTATAGGACTAGAAATCCCAGTCCCTCCAGCCTGAGATTGCTGTCCTCAGGTGGGACTTGAACCCTTGGACCTTCCTGCCTGAGGTACTGTGTCCTAACCTCTAGGCCATTCCTCCTTCCAGACTTATGGTTCACCAGAACAAGCTCTTTTCTCTCAAGCTTTCTTTCCTCTAACTCTCTTAACTTGGGAAGAACAATTAAAAAACAAATTCAAGGGGAATACTACTTTTTTAACTCACATACCAATTCCTCCCTCCACTATCACACCTCTCCCTTTCTCTCTCTTACTCTGAAATCCTCAGTTCACTAAAAAAAAAAAAACCCTTTAAATCTCTCACCTACATTCAATCTCCTCTCCAAACACTTTCACCGTCACCAAATCATCCAAAACTTTCAAAAAACTACTCAATCACAGGACCCTGACACCACACACACCAACACACATCCACTTTCACCAACATTCAAGTTCCAACTGCCTCGGTCACCAAAGCGCTAACATTCTAAAACACTCTCCAGCAGTGTTCTGGTACCAGCTGATGTCAGCAAATGGATAATTAGATCTTACCTGCTAAACAGCGTTCCTGACTGAACTCCAGTCCAGTCCGTAACCTCCGGGTTGTGCCCCCCTTCCAGCAGCTTGGAGGCTGAGCATGTCTACAGATCAACATACAGTAAGGATTTGAGGGTTTGTTTGTTTGTTTGTTTTTATTATATTACATTGCTAGCTCTCTGACTGGAAGCTCTTAAAAGGGGTTTTTGTATATTTTTTAAAGCAAGGTTACTTTCTTTTTGGTGCTTTAGGGGAACTTTCCTTGAGCATAGTAGGTTGCTGAACTCTAGTAACCTCCTCAGGTTTAGAAACTGCTAACACCTAATCAGGAGTTAGTGGGCCTGATTTCCTGAGTGCAGCTGAGGCCTGCATAAAAGGCTCCAGTGCCCTGCCCTGTTGAGGCTTTCCTAACCAGGGCTCTACAGATCAACAAACAGTAAGGATTTGAGGGTTTGTTTGTTTGTTTTTATCTTTATCTTTATTTAAAATTTGATAAACCGCTTTCCATCGAAACATAAAGCGGTGTACAATAAAAGGTTGGCAATGCAAAAATAAGGAAAAGGAACGCCAAAGCAAGATAGGAGAGTAAAAGTATAAAAGCATAGACAGATAAAATGGACAGAACATAACAAAACAAACAACAGGGCCAATATTTTAAAAGCATAAGGTTACTAAAAACTTAAAAATTACAGCAAGAGTAATAGGCCCATATTGGGGAAGACAAAACAGCCTATGGGTAAACAAAGTGCAAGACAAGACAAATATACAAACAAACAACAACTCATATCAACTGAAAAACATCAGGGAGGACCATCGGGTGAAAGTTGAAAGGCTTGCTGAAACAGATGGGTCTTGAGTAGTGTTTTAAATTGAGCATAGGAAGGTTCCAATCGGAGAAACGGTGGTAATGCATTCCATAATACTGGGCCTAAGAAGAAAAAAGCTGCATGCCGGGTTTGTTCGAGGTGTGCTTGTGACGGGGAGGGGAGGGAAGGCGATTGGCGTGGAGAGAACGAAGCTGACGGTAGGGGGTGTGGAGTGAGATCCGGTCTGCTAGATACAGGGGAGTGTTGGTATGAAGGGCGTGATGAATTAGAATAAGGAACTTATACTGAAAACGAAAACGGAGGGGTAACCAGTGCAGGCGAAAAAGAATAGGGGTGATATGATCATAGCGGTGTGAGAATGTGATGAGACGAGCAGCAGCATTTTGGATGCGCTGGAGACGTAGCAGTTGAAATTTAGGGAGGTTAGCAAGAAAAACATTACAGTAGTCTAAGCGACTTATAACTAAGGCTAGGACAAGAGTGACTAAGGAAGAGGAGGGGAGAAGGGAACGAACTGCCCTGATCTGACGCAAGGCAGTAAAGGAACGGCGAATAAGAGAGGTAAGGTGCTGGTGAAAGGAGAGGGTAGAATCAAGAATTACACCAAGATAGCGGAAAGATGACACGAGAGGGAGAGGAATAGAGTCAATCGAGGGAGATAAAGAAGGGCAAGAACCACTCAGTGAGACCCACATAGCTGTGGACTTAGATGGATTTAGGTGCAGGAAGTTATGGGATAACCAGGAAGAGATATGGGAGAGACAAAGATTTAGCTGAGTAATATCCAGAGTCAAAGATGAAGTATGAAAAAGTAAGATGATATCGTCAGCATACATGTAAAATGACACAGGGAATTGTTAGATCACCAGTGACAGGGGAGCCAGAAAAATGTTAAACAAGAGAGGGGAGAGAAAAGAACCCTGCGGTACCCCGCAAGTGAGAGGGAAAGAAGCAGAAGACTGACCATCAGAGTGAACAGAGAATGAACGAGCTGTGAGGAAAGAACAGAACCACTGCCAAACCGTACCGTGAAGCCCCACATCAAATAAACGAGAAAGAAGAGTACGGTGGTCAATCAGATCAAAAGCCGCAGAGAGGTCGAGGGAAACCAGAAGAGTGATATTACCGTGGTCATGAGCAACATGTAAATCATTTAGTAGTGCAAGAAGAACCGTTTCTGTACTGTGTCCGTGACGAAAGCCGGCTTGATGAGGGTGGACAGTATTAGTAGATTCGACATGAGAGTTTAGTTGATCAAAGACAAAACGTTCCAAAGGTTTAGCCAGAAAAGAAAGATTTGAAACAGGACGCCAGTGAGATAGAACAGAGGGATCAAGAGAGGGTTGTTTCAGAATGGGACGAACAACAGCTGACTTCCAGGATGAAGGAAAGTGACCGGTAGAAAGACTAGTATTAATGATAGAGGTAATAAAAGGTATGAGCTGCAAGGAAGGTTCAGACAACCAATAGGACGGAATTGGATCCAGCTGGCAGGTGGTCTTATTAGATTTTGTTAGGATCTGCAAAACTTCAGCAGGGGTGATTGAATGGAAGGAAGACCAGGAATGAGCTAGAGCAAGGTTGGGTGGAGAGGGGGCAATGATGGTTGATGAGCAGCAACCAGGGGACCAGAAGAAACAGATGCCAAGAAAGAACAGGATGGGGATAAGGGCGGTGGAGGGGAAGGGTGTGAGAAGGAAAGGCGAAGATTGAGAACCTTATCTGAGAAGAAAGTGGCTAAGGACTGAGGGTCAGGGGCCAAGGATACTTGCCGATGAGCAGGAACAGTGGTGGAAAGTTTACGCAAAATAGCGAAAAGTTGTCTGGAAGAATTTGCAGCAGTAGCGATCTCAGTTGCATGAAAATCACGTTTGGCAGCTTGAACGGCTGAGCGGTATTCAGAGAAAAGCTGCTTAAAACGAAGGCGTAAGTCGGGGGAGGGATGGCGGGCCCACCGACGTTGTAAATGCCGGAGCTGAGTTCGCTGAAGGCGAAGAGCAGGAGAATACCATGAAGAGTGAGGGGGTCTAGAATGACTAGGGACTGGATGAAGTGGGGCCAGATTGTCCAAAGCATCCGAAAGAAGGGAGTTCCAAAGAGAAACCTGTTCATCAGAAGAGAGCATAGTAAAGTCTGGTGGGAAAAGGGAAGAGGCGGATGGAAACGCCCTAAGGGTGTCAGGGGTGATATGACGGTGAAGGGAAGCAGACGAGAGGAGTGCGATGGGATCAGAAGGTAACACAGAAGGAGATGAGACAGAAAAGAGGACACAAAAATGATCAGACCAGGGAACGCTAAACATAGTGGGGGAAGAAATTACTGGTAGCAGCATGGAAGGGGAGAGAATCAAATCTAGTGTATGTCCAGCTATATGTGTTGGGCCAAGCACATGTTGTTGTAAAGGGATATCATGTAATAGGTCAAGAAAGGCACGGTCTTTCTGCCTACTAGGGTGGTCAACATGGACATTGAAGTCACCCAGGATGATAAGATTACATTGCTAGCTCTCTGACTGGGAGCTCTTAAAAGGGGTTTTTGTATATTTTTTAAAGCAAGGTTACTTTTCTTTTTGGTGCTTTAGGGGAACTTTCCTTGAGCACAGTAGGTTGCTGAACTCTAGTAACCTCCTCAGGTTTGGAAACTGCTAACACCTAATCAGGAGTTAGTGGGCCTGATTTCCTGAGTGCAGCTGAGGCCTGCATAAAAGGTTCCAGTGCCCTGCCCTGTTGAGGCTTTCCTAACCAGGGCTCTACAGATCAACAAACAGTAAGGATTTGAGGGTTTGTTTGTTTGTTTTTATTATATTACATTGCTAGCTCTCTGACTGGGAGCTCTTAAAAGGGTTTTTTGTATATTTTTTAAAGCAAGGTTACTTTCTTTTTGGTGCTTTAGGGGAACTTTCCTTGAGCACAGTAGGTTGCTGAACTCTAGTAACCTCCTCAGGTTTGGAAACTGCTAACACCTAATCAGGTGTTAGTTCCCTCCCTACCCACCCCGACTCCCACCCACCCCTAGTGAGCCGTCTTGCTTTATAGGGCACCTCCCCCTTTAACAAATCACAGAGAATTGGACCAGCACATTTTGAATATAATTAAAGAGATTTAACTGCTTTTTCTCTGAAAGGACAGCTGGGAAACCGGCTGGTACTTGGTAGATCTCTCTCTTTTGCTTTAACAGATACCTAAGCTCCACGGACAGAACAATGGCTGGGAAAAATCGTATTGCTAAAGCTGTTGCCCCTGTTACAGCTTCTGCCTCGGTCCAGACAGAGGTCCTAATGGCAGTTGAAGGACCAGTTCCATGTGCAGGGTGCCTGCATGCTGAAGCTCTGAGGAAACAAGTGGAGGAACTCAGAGAGGAGGTGGCAAGGCTGAGGAGCATTCAAGACAGTGAGAAGTACGTTGATGAGATGCTTCTTGCAGCAACCAAGCTCTCCAGCACAGGAGAAGATGGGTGCCAACAGAATGTCGATGGTTGGACACAAGTCACCAGGGCCTGCAAAATCACCAATCCAACTTCTCCAGCCCTTGAATTGAAGAACCATTATGCAGCCCTGGAAGTGGAGGAGGTGAAAGCATCCCTGGAAAGGGAAGAACCAGAGTTCAAGTACCCCAAAGTTGCAGAATCAGTGACAAGAAGGAAACAAAGGGTAGTGGTGGTTGGAGACTCTCTTCTGAGGGGTACTGAGGCGTCCATCTGCCGACCAGACTTGATGTCCAGAGAGGTATGCTGTCTGCCTGGTGCCAAAATCCAAGATGTTACGGAGAGTTTGCCGAGACTCATCAAGCCCACTGACTATTACCCAATGTTGCTAATCCATGTTGGAACAAATGATACTGCCAGGTATACCTCAGAACATATCAAAAGTGACTTCATGGCTCTGGGACAGAGGGTGAAGCAGTTAGGTGCACAGGTGGTGTTCTCTTCAATCCTCCCTGTTGAGGGTAAAGGCAAAGGCAGAGAGGCTCGCATCCTGGAGATGAATGCATGGCTGCGTGGATGGTGTCATCAAGAGCATTTTGGTTTCCTAGACCATGGGATGCTGTTCCAAGGGTTGCAGAGCAGAGATGGCATCCATCTGTCCAAGAAAGGTCAAAGCATCTTCGGTAGTTGACTGGCTAATCTACTGAAGAGGGCTTTAAACTAGATTCGTTGGGATAGGTGAAGAAAGCCCCCAGGTAAGTGAAAGCCCCCAGGTAGGTGATACATTAAATACCTTAATGGAAATGGGTAACAGGGGTAACATATGGAAAGCAGTGTGTATAAATGCCCGTAGCATGGGAAATAAGATCCCTGATGATGAAGCTTTGGTGGGAGTGGCTGACTTGGATTTAGTGGCAGTTACAGAAACATCATGGTTCACAGAAAACCATGACTGGGATGTAACTATACCTGGCTATACTTTATTCAGAAAGGACAGGGTAGGAAGAAGGGGAGGAGGAGTGGCACTATATGTAAAAACTACTATTAAAGCTTTGGAATTACAGAGTTTAAAAGGGAGAGAGGAGGCATTGTGGGTTAAACTAGAAAGAGGGAAAGAGAAATCTATTTGCATTGGTGTGATATACAGACCTCCCTCACAAGAGGAAGAGGTGGACAGAGAGTTAATTGAAGACATACGCAGCATTGCTAGGAAAGGGGAAGTGCTACTGACAGGAGATTTCAATATGCCAGATGTTGATTGGCACATTCCTGCTGCAGTATCATCTAGAAGTAAGGAGATCCAGGATTCTCTACAGGGAGAACTATTCAGGCAATTGGTAACAGACCCCACACGTGAAGGGGCCATACTGGACTTGGTGCTTACCAATGGTGAAAGTGTTTCTGATGTTGTAGTGGGAGATCATTTTGCATCTAGTGATCACCAGATGGTGTGGTTCAATATTAGGACTAGGGCTGCTAGAATCCATTCCAAGGTGAGGATCTTAGACTTTGGGAAGACTAACTTTGTGAAGATGGGCCAATACCTCAGGGAGTCGTTAGTGGGATGGGAACAGCTGGGAGATATAGAAAAACAGTGGGCAAAACTGAAAGGGGGTATTTTAAGGGCAACCAACCTTTTTCTTAAAATGGTAAATAAAGGCAAAAGGAAAAGGAGACCGCTATGGTTTTCGAAGGAAGTAGCTGAAAAAGTGAAGAAAAAGAGGGAGGCCTTCATGAAATACAAGAGATCACAGAGAGAGGAAGACAGGCATCTGTATTTGGAAAAACTTAGAGAAGCTAGCAAAGTAGTCAAGAAGGCAAAGATTCAAAAGGAGGAGGAAATAGCCAATGCAATAAAATGGGGGATAAGACATTTTTCAGATATATTAGTGAGAAGAGGAAGGGCAAAAGTGGTATTGTCAGACTCAAGGGTGCAGGGGAGGAATATGTAGAAGCTGATAAGGATAAAGCGGAATTGCTTAACAAATATTTTTGTTCTGTGTTCACAGAAGAAGAACCAGGAGCAGGACCTCAGAAAACACCCACAAATAGGAACAGAAGCGAGGGACATCTTGAACAATTTTCAGAAGACTGTGTTCGTGAGAAACTAGCTCAACTTAAAGTAGACAAAGCGATGGGACCGGATGGGATACACCCTAGAATACTGAGGGAATTTGGGGACGTTCTAGCAACTCCACTGACTGACCTTTTCAATGCCTCGTTGGAGTCTGGAGTGGTGCCAAAGGACTGGAGAGAGGCTCATGTGGTGCCTTTACACAAAAGCGGAAGTAAGGATGTGGTTGAAAACTACAGGCTGGTTAGTTTAACTTCGGTGGTGAGTAAATTATTGGAAACGCTGCTGAAAGAGAAAATAGTGAGGTTTCTGGAGTCCAGTGGATTACAGGATCCGAGGCAGCATGGATTCACCAGAGGCAGGTCTTGTCAGACAAACCTGATTGATTTCTTTGACTGGGTGACCAGGGAGTTGGACCAAGGGAGAGCTCTAGATGTGGTGTATTTAGATTTCAGTAAAGCCTTTGACACTGTTCCTCACAGGCGACTTATAAACAAACTGAGCACCCTAAAGTTACTGCTTGGGTTAGAAATTTGTTGGGTTGGAGGCGACAAAGAGTACAAGTAAATGGAGCTCACTCTGAGGAGAAGGATGTTACCAGTGGTGTGCCCCAGGGATATGTCCTTGGTTCAGATTCTTTTTAACATATTTGTTAGTGATATAGCAGAAGGGCTGTCGGGTAAGGTTTGCCTCTTTGCAGATGATACCAAAATCTGCAATAGAATAGACACCCAGGAAGGTGTAGATAACATGAGGAGGGATCTAGCTAAGCTTGAAGAATGGTCTAGAATTTGGCAGCTGGGATTTAATGTTAAAAAATGTAAGGTCATGCATTTGGGCTGCAGCAATCCAAGGGCACTGTTCCCTCTAAGCTGTGCGCGTGTGCGCGCGCACACACCTCTCCGAGCGAGCGCACACAAATTAAAACAGAGCGCACAAGGATCTGCTTTGGCTTTTTTCACTTCATTTCATTTCAAATCTTGGATGTTTTAAAGACCATGCAGCGCTGTGGCTGCGCCGGCGATCTACATCACTTCTGAGTCCTCTTCTCCTCTCACACGTGACATGAGTCATGAGTCCGACCTCGACCAATAGGAGGGCAGTAAGGAGCCTAGGACTAGGAGGAGGGGGGCAGAGGAGGCTGTCTGAGGCACCACCAGCCAGCCACGTGGCTTCACATTCCCTGCCCTGGTCATCTGTGTGGTCTGCATTGAGCCGGAGGAAGCGATTCCAGGCCCTCGTCACCGAAGCTGGGGAGCACGGCTGAACGCAGGGCAGACAGGCAGCATCGCAGCCCCTTTCGCAGAACGGAGGCAATGGTAGAGACAGTGCAGGTAGGGTTGCCAGTCTGGATTGCTATTTTCGGGAGCTGGGAGGTGCCGGGTTAGGCAGAAGGCCTCTGTAGGTGTTTTTGAGCACACGGCTGCGGGCTGCTTGGTTGCGGGCAGCTGTGTGGGAGATTTGTGGCTGTTTCCTGAAGACTTTGGTACTGAGCAGGAAGGGGGCTCGAGGGGGGACTCTCCTTCGCGGTCTTTTCAGGATTTCTGCTGAGAACCTTCATTTGCTTAGTTTACAATGAACCTTTTTGTTAGGAAAGAAAAAGTAAGAGGAAAAGGAGGCTGATAGGATTTGCAAACGAAGTAGCTGAAAAGGTAGGGATAAAGAGGTTAACCTTAATAAATTATAAGCACAGAAAAAGGAAGACAAACAGCAGTATCTGGGGAAGCTGGTAAAGTAGTCGGGAAAGCAAAGATGCTAATGTAATTAAAAATAGCCAGTATGGTAAAACATGGGGACAAGACATTTTTTTCAGGTATGTTGGTGACAGGAGGAAGTGCAAAGGTGGAATTGTGAGACTTAATGATGAAGGGGAGGAATGTGCAGAGGCTGATGAAGATAAAACAGAATTGCTTGATAAAAATTTCTCATAGATGAAGGGCTGAAAATGGGACCTACGAAAACACAAATAGAAATGGAAATGAAGTAGAACTCAAAACTATTTTCAGAAGATGGTAAGCTAGCTAAACTTAAAATGGACAAAGCAATGGGCCGGACCAAATTCATCCCTGGGTATTGAAGGATGTGCCGTCAGCTCCGCTGTCTGACCTTTTCAATGCTTCTTTAGAGTCAGGAGTAATCCCAGAGAACTAGAGATAGGCAAATGTGGCTCCTGTCCATAGAGACAGAAGTAAGGAAGAGATTGGTAACTATGGGCCAGTTAGTCTGACCTCTGTAGTGAATAAATTAATGGAAATGCTGCTAAAGCAGAGGATGGTGCAGTTTCTGAAATCCAAGAGCTTAATATTCAAAGGATTTATGCTCCTAACTTTGAGAGTTATGCTCCGAAATTGGTCTCTTTGAAAATGTACTAGGGCTGAGTGCCTAAATATTTTCTTAAAACTTCACTAAACTCCTAAAGTTAGGAGCATAAAAAGTGGGTGGCAATGGGGGCAAATTTAGGGAAGGAAAGGAAGTTAGGAGCTTAATACTGATTTTTCAAAACTAGGTGCCTTAAGAATAAAATTACTCAGCATGTAGATAATCATGGCCTAATGAGAGACAGCCAACATGGCTTTAGACAAGGAAGATCTTGTCTGACTAATCTGTTATGTTTTTTTGAAGGAGTGAATAATCAGGTGGACAAAGGTGAGTCGGTTGATATTGTGTATCTGGACTTTCAGAAAGCCTTTGACACGGTCCCTCATCAGAGACTTTTGGCAAAACTAAAGAGTCATGGGATAGGAGGCAGTGTACTATTGTGGATCAGGAACTGGTTAAAAGATAGAAAGCAGAGGGTAGGGCTAAATGGCCAATTTTCCCAATGGAGAAAGGTGAATAGTGGTGTACCCCATGGATCTGTGCTGGGTCTGCTGCTTTTTGACATATTCATAAATGACCTGGAAAGTGGAATAACGAGTGAGGTTATCAAATTTGCAGATGACAAAAAACTATTTAAAGTTGTTAAAACCCAAGAGGATTGTGGAAAATTGCAAGAGGATCTTGATAAATTGGAAGACTGGGCATCAAAATGGCAGATGAAATTTAATGTGGAGAAGTGCAAGGTTATGCACCTAGGGAAGAACAACCCAAACTATGGTTACACGATGCAAGGTTCCACATTAGGAACCACCACCCAGGAAAAAGATTTAGGCGTCATTATGGATACCATGTTAAAACCCTCGGCCCAGTGTGCAGCGGCGGCCAAGAGAGCAAATAGAATCCTAGGTATGATAAGGAAAGGAATGGAAAATGACACAGATTGGTTTCAATTGCATATTGGAACACAGAGGTGCGCTTCCATTTTGTCATTAATCACAACCTTGCATTTAGGGGAAAGATTTCCTGAAAATGAAATTGAGGAATGGTCTGCTTTGACTTGACAGCAATAGCACAGTGTGATTATGAATTTGGAATTGAAAACGTCCGATCACTCTGCTTAAAGTATAAACAATTTCTTATGGAGGAACATATTGTTATTCAGCAGTACAATGACTTCAAGTTTTTAGTCGCAGATAAAATCAAAAGCAAACTGATAAACAGTTTTACAGATATGGTGACTTTGGTGTTTCAGAATGCTCACTTTGCAGATTTAGCAAAATTGTGGATATTGGTGGAACATTTTTGGCTTCTAGTGCAGATTGTGTGCGTGATTTCAGCTTGATGAACAGTTTAAAAACCAAAATAAGGAATCGCTTACATTTCAAACATTTGGAAATGTTGATGCGTGTTAAGAGTCATCTTCAAGATGGCGGATCAGTAGACCTTGATAAAATTTATTCAGACTGGGTACATTTGAAAGATCGAAGAGAGAAATTTTGAGAACATAGTAAGTGACGGCAGATAAAGACCAGCATGGTCCATCTAGTCTGCCCAGCAAGATGGCAAGAGTAGGTGCACCTGTTGCTCTGTGCAGGCCACCTCTCCCCATGTCTTTGTTTAGGGGTGAACCCACCACTCCATGTAGGACACCGAACTCTTCTTCCATACATATATTATTTACATGGAATAACAATGTCTTTCAATAAAAATTAACTGAAATACCACATTTGTGATTGTAATTACTAGAAATTTTCTGCTTCATTTAGTAATCGTCTATTTTCATTTAATTTGATTAACATCAATGTGGTGTACATACTGTATTCTAATGTGTAGTCAAATTTTAAAGTATATAATTCCAAGTGTCGTTATGTAGCGCACAAAAAATTTAACCTTCCTTCAAATGCCGCACGGCTGATATTTTATGCGCACACAGCCTACAGAAAATTAGAGGGAACATTGGTTGGGGCCGCACATTGCCTTTTTAGAGCTGTGCCCAGTGTGGATGGCATTATTGCTGTGGGGCGAATGTCTGAGAAAATGAAGCTTGTTTTTCTTTTCTGAAAACATGGTGGTAGTGCACGGAGTTAAATGGAAATTGGCCAGCTCTCTGTTGGTAGTAGTGCTGCTGTGCAGGCTGGTGCAATGGGGCTTGCAGTTGAATGTGTCGCTGGTGGCGAAGCATATGCCTGAGGTGGATAATTCAATAGCTTTATCTCATTTGAAGTGAGCCAGGTTTCGCGTGTTGGCTCCAGCAGTGGCAAAGTCCCTTTTCGGATCCTGAAACATTGTTGGGAAGTCCTTCGAAATCACTTGAAAGATTACACAGGTACACTAAAAAAATGTTTTTTTAAACTGCCTCTAATGTTTCGATTGATTTTTACGTTTTTTGGTGCGCTGAATCCAAATCTGGTAACCAATTTGCTCCATCACGTACAGATTTTTTGCTACATTGGGTTAGCAGTTTGAGGTGAACGTTTCAGATAGAGTGCGATCGAGATAAAAGTTTCTTGGATGAATTCTTTATACTAATTGTTTAGTAGTTATTCAAATAAGAATAAAGAAAATTGTAACAAGGCAGCACATAAGAATAGAGTAATGTCAACAAAACACACTGAGATGGTAGCAAAATTGTCTGCACTTAAAACAGCCACATACATGTGCACAAACATTGAGCATATAAGAGCGAGGTTAGACACAAAGCAAAGCAAAGAAATGTGCAAAAAATGCTGTACAGGTATGTATGTAAGAATAGAAAACGCAAACCGCACCATTGCAATACATGAAGACAAACACCCGATGGTGTGAAAATAAAATTCTAATAAATGAGATCCGACACTGTGGTAATAACTAGCAAATTTTTAGTTCAAAGTTTAGTAAAAACACGATATTTGTCAACACAGTTTAGATTTTAAAGTCATTCTTGGGTCAATCAATCTCCTGGTGGGCCCGTTTCTTCTTCCCCCGAATGCTTCTCTTGGTGCGCTGCTTGGCGTATTTTTCATCTGGGGTTTTCCGCAGCAGCAACCAGCAGAAATCAGCCATCATAGTGGTGTTCCATCTTCCTTGGTACCTTCTCTCTGCGTCCTTGATGTCCTGGTGAAACCTTTCACCTTGTTCTTCACTGTACGCCCCCAAGTTTTCGGGAAAGTAGTTCACATGGGAGTGCAAGAAATGGACTTTCAGGCTCATGTTACAGCCTTGTTCTTTGAAGGCATTGAGCATCCTGGCAACAATATCCTTATAGTTCTCATCCCGCCTGTTCCCCAAGAATTTGAGAACAACATCCTTGAAGGAATCCCAGGCTTCTTTTTCCTTCTCAGACATCGTTTCAGCAAATGCTCCATCTGAAATGAGTTTCCTTATATCAGGGCCAACAAACACTCCTTCCTTTAGCTTTGCTTCAGAAAGTCGGGGGAACTTTGAGCAAAGGTACCGAAAGCACTCACCATCTTTTGGAAGGGACTTGATGAATTGCTTAATGAGACCCAACTTAATGTGTAGAGGTGGTAATAGAATTTTATCACGAGGTACCAAGGTCTCATGAAGAACATTTTTCTCACCGGGTCTCAAATACTCCCGAATTGGCCAGTCTTTATTCCCCCAGTGTAGGTCGCGGGCCCGGCTATCCCACAAGCAAAGGAAGCAGGGATATTTGGTGAAACCGGATTGCTGCCCTAATAGCATGGATAGAATTTTAAAGTCTCCACAAATCATCCACTTATGCTCATCATAACGAATCTTCTGAAGAATCAGGGCCAAATTCTCGTATTTTTCTTGGAGAATAACAGAGTGAGCAATAGGAACTGAAGCGAATGTGTTGCCATTATGAAGAAGAACACCTTTTATGCTGTCTTTTGACGAATCAATGAACAGCCGCCATTCAGCAGGATCATACTTGAGTTTAAACTTTTCCATCACTCCGTATATATCGTTGCAAAATACCAAATCTTCCTCTTTGCTGAAATACTTCAAAAACTGTGTCTCGCGATTGCGGTACCAATAAAAAGTTGTTCATGGTGACAATAGATTTTTCTGTTTAAGCGAGAACCTAGCAGTTGGGCAGCATCTTTTGGGAGTCCTAAATCCCGGACTAAATCATTCAATTCAGCATGAGAGAAAAGTTCAGGTTTTGGATCTGGTTCAGTTTCAAACTCGGAAGTACTGGACTCATCGGGAAAAGCCATCTGATGAGTCTCATCATGATCAGAACCGTCCACACAAATATGATCCAAAGATTTTGGTGGTTCAGGCACAGGTACTTCGTTGCTATGAGGCATAGGCCTAATTGCTGAGGGAAGGTTGGGGTAACTTATTACGTTCTTATTTTTTAAGTTGTATCCCTTCACAATGCAAGAGCAAAAATAGCAGTCACTGCTGTGGTCTCTTTGTTCACGCCACATCATAGGTATTCCGAAACGAAATGCTTGTTTTTTACCTTTCATCCATAAGCGTAGATCTTCCTCACATGTCTTGCACACTTTGTGAGGAGCCCACGGTTTGTCTTGATCGCCTAACTTCAAACCGAAATAGGCGAAATATACTTTTTTAATAAATGCAGAAATGTTCCTCTGCCGCTTTTTCACGGTATATTCCCCACAAATAAAACAAAAACTGTCCGGAGAGTTGACGCAACCTCTGGCTCTGTGAGCCATCACAAATACACAGCACTGCAAACTACAACTGTAGTGAACCACTTCGGAATAAAGCTGGATTACGACTGAGCAAACAAAAGGTAATAATGAACTTGCAAGAAACTGAAATTTGACAGGAACGTTCATGTCGCAACCACCGTGTTTGAGCGAGCGAATGAGGCGAGGCGAACAGGAAAGAACATGCGCCAGCGCGAGTACTGGATTTAGCCCCCCGCCTCCCAATTGTCTTGTTAATGTATAAAATGAATACAAAACACTCTAAAATATCATGAGGGAGTGTTTCTAGTTAGTTAACCATTACAACCTCTATTTTGGGCCAAGAAAATAAACTGCAGTCGGCTAAAAAGAAATTATGTGAACATTCCTTATATGGGTAAGAAATCTAATTTTGCAAGAAAACGTGACGTGATGGAACATTTTGGCTATTTTTCCTGGATTCAGCACCCCAAAATCTATAGGAATCAGTTGCAAAACTGGAGGCAGTTTTTTGGTAGTGTACCTGTGTTATTGAGGCCTGCTCTTGCAGTGAACATGTGGAAGGCTTATGCAGCTGGTTGGTGACATTTTTCTGACTTACTGCCAGCTGGGGCTTTGGTGCCTGGATGGTGAATTGTACAAGAGGATGTGTTAGGGTTCATGGAGCTCGCATTAGAGCATTAACTGTCAACCCATGCCCTCTCAAGGGTGGCGAGTGTAGCTTCTATCTCAAAGTTACAAGGATTTGGGGATCCTACCACTTCCTTTGTAGTACGGAAAATAGTGAAAGAATTTGCAAGAGTTCAGATGGCCTCTATGGTGAGGCTGTTGTGGCAACCCATACAGCATGATATTCCTTCTGCTCTGTTGAAAGCATTGCTGCGGGTTTGTTCTTCCCCCTTTGAGGCAGATTTATTCAAGGCTGCTTTTTCCTTTGCATTGTTTAAATGACACTAATTTTTTCTTATCTATATTTTACCTATGTTTGTTCTTTAGATTTTACTTCCCACCATTGAACAAGTTCTGCATTTACTGTATCTTACCATACTGTATTTTAATCTTATTGGTTTTGCTTATATATGCCCCCGATGCCGGCTTTTTTCTTTCTAGGGCCCTCACTTTGAAATTCTCTCCCTGCATCCCTACTTCTTGAATTGTTTTTCTAGTTTTAAAAAGGCCCTTAAAATTCACCTTTTTGAACAAGCTTTTAATATACCCCCTGCTGCAACGTAGTACTTGAGGACCACAGTTTCACTTCCTCTTTTTCTACAAATTATGCCCTGCTTGAGTTTAACAACTTTCACCTTCAAATCTATCCCTTTTCACTTTCAGTTTTTTTCTTGTATGAAGTGATGTGAACAGTTATCCATATAACTATGGCAGCTATATGCATAGGGATAGTCCATGGTATACACAGCATTCTTTGCCAGCACCATAATTCAAAGACACATAAAAACCATATGGCCTATCCATGTTGATAAAGGGGTCACTGGTTCCATGTTAGATGCCCCGCCCAATAGTTTTCAAACATCGATGGACCACTTCAGCTTCCTTAGTCTAGGCCTGGGGCTCAAAATATAAAGAAATCTACTACCACTAAACATTACCTTCACTGTGGAAATCCCTATGCTCTTATTTAACAAGTGATGTGCCCCTGAGACCCACCCCTGTCCTCCCTCATCTTGAAAAATAGCATCACCTGACCTCTAGCAGATTTTCACTTGGAGTATAATGCAATTTTTCAATTTTCATTTCAGCATGTAAAACATGAAAAATGCTTTACAACTTAATCTCCATACTATTAAATTTTTACACATAAATTTAAATTTCAGAAATAATGAGCAGCTGTGATGCAAAAGCATGTACATGATCAAGCAGATGTGTATAATATTGCCCTGACATATTCATGTACAAAAGTTGGCCCTAAGAAAACAGAGCATCGATTTTTATGTGGCACATGTATAGGCACATCCTCAGAAGTAGAGAATGGGTAGAGAGAAGCCCTTATGCATACTGTATATCTTATAAGATACAAACACAAAAGCCAATTATCACTTGCACATGCAAATACAAAGCTGTTCCTGCTGCCTTGGAGCATGGTATAACTTTGTGCAAGAGCTTCTAGGAGGCAATTTTATAAAAGTATAGATGTGCATCTGAATCTCTATAAACTATGCAGAGCATATGTGCCCCCATGCTTTCACACCAGGCACCCTATTGTAAAATTACACAATGCATATATTACCTTTTATAGCATAAGTTCCAACATTATTTTGTATTGCATTACATAGAAATATTGAAACATGACAGCAGAAAAACACCATAAAGTCTATGCGGTCTGCCCTTCCATACAAACTACTATAGTTCATTTTTTTTCCTTTAGAGATTTTGTGTGCTTGTCCCATGCTTTCTTGAATTCAGATACTGTTCTGATCTCTACTACCTCCACTGGGTAACTGTTTCAAGCATCTAGCACTCTTTACGTAAAGAAACTTTCTGCATATTACTCTCAAGTCTATTCTGTTTCACCTTCATTCTATGCTCCCTTCCTGCAAAGCTTTCTTTCAATTAAAAGAGGCTCTCCTGTACATTTATGCTATGGAGATATTTAAATATCTCTATCATATCTCCACTCTTCCACTTTTCCTCCAAAGCATACACATTGAGATCTTTAAGTCTGTCCCCATATGCCTTATGATGAAGTCCACTGACCATTTCGGCAGCACAGGCTCCATCTTGTTTATATTTTAAGGTTAGACAATAAAAGAAACCATATCTGATTGATAAATTGTCTCTTTTTTTCAATTTAATCTTAAGGAACTAGAATCCCTTAATCTGTTTTGCCCTCTCTTAGAATCCAGATCTTATTTGTGTGTTATGAAAACATGCACACCTAGATTTCTGGGAAAGGTTCATTTAGCATGAAAGAAAGTGGAAACTTTCCTCTGGCAGCAGCCCACTCTTTGAATTGCAGTCTGGATTATTTTTGAGAAGCCTGGCAGATCAGATTATGAATAGCACTATGTCCCTTTTTGGACACCCAGCCTAAACAGCGGACAATTCATAAATAAAAATGCAGACATAATTAACATTCTGAACTGTAGTCATCACGGTTTAAAGTATAATGATAGTTGAAAAGCGTGCAATCTTTAGAGCTATATAAAGTAAATGAAATTCTTTTGTAAACTTTGTGGTCACAGCTAATTCTAGATACTATTGTTGTTGTCCACTAAAACATCTAAGACAAACAAAAAAAAAATCTAACTCCGGCTGTGTCGTCAAGTAGCTGTCAAAGTCAACTAAAAGAACAAAGATTTGGTTTATACTCTAGACATTTGAAAACAGTTTTTGGCAAGAAGCCCTTCTCTACATCTAATACATGGATTCTTAACAAATTAAATAACTGTCAATCTTTCTGTGTTTCCCTTGGAGAAGGGTTTTTAATTTTTATTGTAGTAAATCATTACTTTCAACTTCTTCCATTATAAAGGGCATCCCTCAGTCCTGACCTAGATTTGCTTCCATCTCAAACAAAACTGTTATTAGCCTCATGACTATAATTATAATTTACTGTCATGAGACATGCTGAATCATAAAAGTGATCTTGCAAATAATATGAATAAATTTTCATAAATTAAATTCACACATTCTATATTACTTTCTGTTGCTCTGTTCTGAAAATTGCTTTGAACTCTACATGTGCATGCATTTGTAAGGGGTACTCTGTTAAAAGCCATATGATAAAAGGATTTTGGACAAAATGCAGTGGATTCAATTCCTTATGAACACATATAAACACTCAAAGCAAAATGATTGTTCATGGATTCATTAGAACCTGGAGGGCAGTTTTCAAAGCCCTATTTGCTTCCTTGTATGCAGGTAAAGAGTAATTACTCACTTGTAACAGATGTTCTCCAGGAGCAGCAGGAATCAGTCCTCAAATATGGGTGTCATTGACGCCAATGAAGCCCCAGCGGAGCATTTCCCCAGCTTTCTATGAAAGCCTTTGGGAATGCAGGCACGCATACGCGGTTCCCTTCCCGCCTAAAGGTGCCATCTTACCTCAGTCCAATGACATAGCGAAAAACAGCAAACAAAAATGTAAAAATGAACTATGTACAACTGCAACTCCCAGGGGAGGAGGGAGGGTTCTGAGGACTGATTCCTGCTGCTCCTGGAGAACACCTGTTACAGGTGAGTAACTACTCTTTCTCCAGGACCAATCAGGAAGTCAGTCCTCACATATGGGTGACTCCCTAGCTCTGGGCTACCGAGGAACTCAGGCTGAACAAGAGAACTCCCTCTAGTCACAGCAGCAAAGAAAGGCTTTTCACTGACACAATCTCCACTGGTAGCCCAACAGAGGGCAGGAGGGCAGGAGTTGCCTAAACCTCAAGGAGATTCCAGAGTAGGCCAAAAGCACTGTCCCTACGGCACTCCCTCTCCAGACAGTAATGGGCCGCAAACGTCTGGCTTGAAGACCAAGTTGCAGCCCTGTAGATGTCTACCAAGGGCACAGAGCGGAGATGAGCCACTGAGGCAGCCATTGCCCTGACACGATGGGCCGTGACCCGACCCTGCAAAGGAAGGTCAGCCGCCTTGTAAGCCCGGGTGATACAGTCAGCCACCCAGATGGACAAGGTACGCTTGGACACAGCCAACCCCAACTTATTAGGGTCAAAAGAGATGAAGAGCTGAGTAGCCCTTCTATGTCCCTGCGTACGGTCAAGGTAGAAGGATAAGGCCCTCCTACAGTCCAGGGTATGCAGGACTGCTTCAGCCTGGCTTGCATGAGGCCTAGGGAAGAATGTTGGAAGAACCACCTCTTGGTTAAGGTGGAAGGAGTAGACAACTTTTGGAAGGAACTATGGATGAGTCCTAAGGACAACTCTGTTCCTATAAAAGCGAGTGTAAGGCCTATCACAGACCAGGGCCTGAAGCTCACTCACTCTCCTAGCCAAGGTAAGGGCTACCAAGAAGAGTGTCTTCCAGGACAGGAAGCGTAGAGGGCAAGTAGCCATCGGCTCAAAGGGTGGGTGAGTCAGCTGCTGCAAGACCACATTCAATTCCCATTCAGGAGCAGGACAGATTGGAGGCTTGAGCAAAAGCAAGCCCCTGAGAAAGCGGGACACCAAGGGGTGAACCGACAGAGAATGTCCTTCCACCAGTAAGTGGTGAGCTGCTAGAGCTGAGAGGTGGACCCGAACAGAATTGGACTTAAGTCCCTGATTGTACAAGTGCAGTAAGTACTGAAGCATTACTGACACAGTACAGGAGAAAGGATCCTCTGTACGTAGCTGACACCACAGAGAAAACCTTTTCCATTTGAGAGCATAGGTTTTCCTAGTGGACTGTTTCCTAGAGGCTAGGACAACCTCCTCAACTTCCTGAGGGAGGCCCCAGGGAGCCAGAACTACCCTTGCACCCTCCAGGCCATCAAATTGAGAGCTTTGAGATTGGGGTGCAGAAGGGAACCCTGCTCCTGTGAGAGAAGGTCGGGTTGCAACCCCAGAGGCAGAGGGGGATCCACCGCCAGTTGAAGCAGAAGTGGAAACCAAGGCTGTCTCGGCCACCTGGGAGCCACCAGCAGGACCGAGGCCTCGTCTTGAAGAATCTTGAAGAGAGTTCGGGCCACCAAGGGCGTGGGAGGAAATGCATAGAGGAGGCCCTGAGACCAGAGAATCATAAAAGCATCCGCTGCTATTCTCAGAGGATGTGGTTGCCTGGAGCAGAACTTTGGCAGTTGCTTGTTCAGTGAACTGGCAAAGAGATCTATCAAAGGGAGACCCCATTTTAGGAAGATCTTCTGAACCACTAAAGGATGCAGCTGCCACTCGTGGGGCTGTAGAATCCTGCTCAACTTGTCGGCCAGGTAGTTGTCTTGGCCTGGAAGGTACACAGCCTTGAGGAGCATGTTGTGCTTGAGGGCAAATGAACAAAGGTCCTGAGCCTCCCGACAGAGGAGTCTGGACCCAGTCCCGCCCTGTTTGTTCACATAAAACATAGCTACTTGGTTGTCTGTCTGAACCAGGACAGATTGATGAGCCAGGGTAGGAGAGAAAGCTTTGAGTGCTAATCGAATAGCTCTGAGTTCTAGGAGGTTGATCGGCTGTGCAGCCTCCCAAGGGGACCACAGGCCCTGGATGCATTTGTTCAGACAATGAGCTCCCCAGCCCTGCAGGGAGGTGTCTGTGGTCAGTACCACTGTGTACCCAGGAATTTGAAAAAGCACCCCTTTTAGTAGGTTGGGTGGGTGCAACCACCAGCTGAGGGAGTTCAGAAATTGTCTGGACATCCTTATCCTGTCCCTGAGGCTGCCTGTGGCCTGTGACCACTGAGTCCGAAGACACCACTGTGCAGGCCTCATATGGAGCCTGGCATTGGGGGGCACATGTACTGTCGAAGCCATGTGGCCTAGAAGCCTCAGGCAGAGTCTGGCGGAGACGAATGACCTGCTGAGAAACTGGTTTGCCAAGGCTATCAATCTTCGTGCTCTGTCTTCTGGCAAGAAAGCCTTTGCCAGCAGAGAGTCCAGCCTTGCTCCTATGAACTCCAAGTTCTGGGAGGGGAGAAAAGTGGACTTTGTGAAGTTTATTACAAACCCCAGGCTTTGAAGAAGAGCAATAGTTCTGAGGGTGGCTTGTCTGGCCTCCTGGCATGTCTGACCCCTGATGAGCCAGTCGTCCAGATAGGGGAAGACAAAGATTCCCTGATTTCTCAGGAAGGCCGCCACCACTGCCAGGCAATTGGTAAAGACCCTGGGAGCGGAGGTGAGGCCAAAAGGCAGTACTCTGTACTGATAATGGTTTCCTCCCACAATGAACCTGAGGTACTTTCTGCGGTCTTGATGAATGAGGATGTGAGTGTACGCATCCTTTAGATCTAAGGAGCATAGCCAATCTCCCTGCTGGAGGTAGGGCAGAAGTGTTCCAAGAGTAAGCATCTTGAACTTTTCTTTCTCTAGGAACGTGTTGAGGTTCCTGAGGTCCAGAATGGGTCGAAGGCCACCGGTTCTTTTGGGCACCAGGAAATACCTGGAGTGGAATCCGTGACCTTGCAAGTGGGGAGGCACAGGCTCCACCGCCCTGTCCACCAACAGACCTTGAAGCTCTTGAAGGAGAAGGTCTGTGTGCAGGGGAGGCCTTGGAGGTTCCCCTGGAAAGTATGGCGGAGGCAGTTGGTGAAAATGCAGTACATAGCCCCTGTGGACTATGTTCAACACCCAACTGTCCCCAGTGATGTGGGGCCACTGGTGGGCAAAGAGGGCTAGGCGACCTCCTGTGCAGGGTTGGGAGAGCAGGGATGGAGAGGCTATGCTCAAGGAGTCAAAAACCCCCACCCTGCTGAGTGGGAGCAGGGGCCGGAGGCTTGGGGGTCCTCTGCCTATGGGGCCCATTACCCTGCCCCTTGGCTTGCTGACCCTGGGGTGCAGCTTGGGCAGCCTGATACTGAGGGTACTGTTTGTAGGCAGTGCCCTTCCTCGGGTAAAAGGGCTTCTTACCCGAGGCCTTCTTCTTGTGAGAAGGGGCAGAGGTCTTCCTAGACAGCCTTGTCTGAGTAAGGTGCTCCGTCTCGAGCTGTGCGGCCTTCTCGGCCATGGGCTTGCCAAAAAGGTTTTCACCTCGGCAAAGGACATCGACCAACTTGTCCTGAAGCCATGGCTCGAGGTCCAATGACTGCAGCCATGCCTGGTGTCGAGCCGCGATGCCGGCTGCCGCAACTCGGGCCGAAGCCTCGAAGCCATCGTAGGCGGCACGGGACATAAACTTCGAGCAGTCCCGAATCCCCGAGGACAAGGACTTGAATCTCTGCAAGGGCTCCCCGGAGAGACCAGCTGAGAACCCGGCCAACTCCTTGGCCAGGTCTCGCAAGTACATGCCCATGTACAGCTTGTAAGACTGGACACGGAAAGCAAGCATCGAGCCCTGGAAGCACTTTCTACCCACACCATCGAGGTTCCGGGCCTCCTTGCCGGGGGGCACCGCAGAGTGCATCTTCTGGCTTTTCAGACGATGCATGGCCGATTCCACCACCATGGAATGGTGTGGTAGCTGCGCCTTCTGAAAACCAGGGCTCTTTCGGAGTCGATAAATCGAATCGACTCGCTTGCTTAGAACCGGCGCTGAGGCAGGTGCCTCCCACATCTGGAAGAGGAGCCGTTCCAGCATCGGAGGAACCGGGACAGTAAAGGTCTCCTTCGGAGGAGAGTCATACTGTAGGGCCTCGAGCTCTTCAGCTCGAGGCTCTTCCTCGGGGTCCGCAGGAATAGCCAACGTGGTGGCCATATCCCAGACAAACTCCGAGAACTGGGTGTCCTCCGGAGGGGATCTACTCCGGGGCTCAGACTGCGGTGATTCCGAGGGGACGCACTGAGTCTTGAATGTGTCGGGGGACTTCTCATCCTCCGTCTCCCAGGTGGACTCGTCCGACGAAGAGTCAGGATCCGACCCCGTGGAGCCCTGGAGCACCCACCCCGACGCCGGAGGCACCGGCGTCGACACCCTCGGTCCCGAACGGGAGGTCGAGGGAGATCGTGACCGAGGTCGACTTTGAGCCATGATGGACTCGAGTATCGGCTCAGTCTCCAGGGTCGACTTCGATGTCGATGTCCCGGTGGTCGGGGCAGATGCGCCAGACAGGCTGGCCATCAGTGCCTGCTGCTGCTCCATGAAGGCAGATAGTCTTCTCTCCAAGACTGTCATCCTGAGACTCAGCTCGGGAGACGCAGCAGCCACCGACTTGGGCCCTGGCAGCGCCGGGCCCGATGTTGGCTCTCTGGGAGGAGAGTCCTTGAGGACCACAGGGCTTACATGTCCAGCAGACTCCGGCTCCACACGAGGAACTTTGGCAGGCTTCTCTTGTTCCACGGGCCCGGGGCGACGGTCGGGGGTCTTAGACCTGGCCCTCGAGGAGCCAGGGACCTCTTCTGATGACGCCCTCACGAGCCGCTTCTTCCTCTTGCGTTCCCGGTCGGGGGACCCCCTGTCCGAGGAGCTTCGACAGCGCTCGGGATCCGAACTATTTAAAGTTGTTAAAACCCAAGAGGATTGTGGAAAATTGCACGAGGATCTTGATAAACTGGAAGACTGGGCATCAAAATGGCAGATGAAATTTAATGTGGACAAGTGCAAGATTATGCACCTAGGGAAGAACAACCCAAACTATGGTTACATGATGCAAGGTTCCACATTAGGAACTACCACCCAGGAAAAAGATTTAGGCGTCATTGTGGATACCATGTTACAACCCTCGGCCCAGTGTGCAGCGGCGGCCAAGAGAGCAAATAGAATGCTAGGTATGATAAGGAAAGGAATGGAAAATAAAACAAAAGATATTATAATGCCTCTATATCGTTCCATGGTGAGACCGCACCTTGAATATTGTGTGCAATTCTGGTCGCCGTATCTTAAAAAGGATATAGCGATTTTAGAAAAGGTTCAGAGAAGAGCCACCAAAATGGTAAAGGGGATGGAAGGTTACTCCTATGAAGAAAGGCTAAAAAGGTTAGGGCTCTTTAACCTGGAAAAGAGACGGCTGAGGGGAGATATGATTGAAGTCTATAAATTAATGAACGGAGTGGAACGGGTAAACGTAGATCGATTGTTTACCTTATCAGAATATAGAAAGACTAGGGGACATGCAATGAAGCTACAGGGTAAACTATTTAAGACTAATAAAAGAAAATATTTTTTCACTCAATGTGTAAACTCTGGAATTTGTTACCGGAGGATGTAGTAAAGGCTGTTCGTGTAGCTGGGTTTAAAAAAGGTTTGGACAAGTTCCTGGAGGAAAGGTCCATAAACCATTATTAAGAAGGGACCCAGGATATCAATGCTTGAATCAATACAAGCATTGTGGAACCTGTGTCCCTTGGGGAAACTGCTAGGTACTGTGATGCAGTGGAACCTATGGAGGTTAGTGAGAGGGAAGAGCTTACCTTAAACTTGGCTGGACGTGAAGACTCAGCATGTGTGAAGGCAGCTGAGCAGCCAGTGCCGTCAGCACAAGTAAAGCAGAAAGGGTTTAAAATGAAGTTTCCCTTCTCTAGTAATGACGCAGGTAGAATTAGAGAATCTCATCAGGAGCACCTGTCCTCAGAATCTGACGTAACGTGCAGAGAGGAGAGATATATAAGTTCCTGGTCTGAACCAGGAAGTGGTCAGGAGGAGCAGAGTGGGCAGAAGGAGCAGAGAGGTCAGAGAAGGCAGAGCAGTAGAGCAGCTGGTCTCTGGAACGACAGTCCCAGGAAGGATTTCCACACAAAAAGGAATTGGGGCAGAGTCTCTGGGGGATTGCATGAGCCACGGAGGAACCTAGCTCAAGCTGAAGGAACTGTGCCAGGGGAGAGGAAGCTCAAAGCTGATTTCAAAGCCTGCAGTAAGGTAACAAGTTTGAAACCTTATCTGTATAGAGAAGAGGCTAGAAGTTTTAATGAGCACAACCCTGAGCAGTCTTATAACTCAGACAGATACTCAGACTTCCTACTAAGAAAGCCAAGAGAGGCAAACCAGAAAGAGACATTACCTGTACCAGATTTCTGTAACCCTGGCTGGGATAAACACCTTGGAAGGAAAGGGGTTTACCAGCCACAAGAGAACAAGCCATGCTCCAGCACATGTAAGGAATGTGACACGGAGAGTATTGGGAGTGGTCCAGGCTTAATGCAGTGGGAGAGTGATAACATTTGCACAGACCCTGAGCCAATGGACTGTACGATTTGTCTATCAGATGACATAACCTCTTTGTGTTGAACTTCAGCCAATGTGACCTTGTGAGAGAAACAAGGAAAGAAGAAAAGATGTTCTAGCTGTTTTTCGTTTAGTTGCTGTTTTGTTCTGTGTGTTTTTGCAAGGAATATTATCTGTCCGGGAAAGGGAATAAAACCCTAATTTTGCTTTAACCACTTGACTGACTGACTCTGTTCAAAGGAGAGCACCAGTTAGTAAAAACCACAATACCCTAGGCAGTGGCCTATTGGGTCTACGGAGGCTCTACCCAGGGTCGCCGTGACAGTACATATGACCTAGATTGGCCACTGTTGGAAACAGAATACTGGGCTTGATGGACCTTGGTCTGACCCAGTATGGCATATCTTATGTTCTTATGTTCTTATCCCGAGATGTCGAGGCCTCAGACGAGGTCCGGGCCCGGCCGGAGGCTGAGTCCGAGAAAAGCTTTTCTTTCTGCTGCTGGCGACTTCGCAGTGCCTTGGAAGACATCTTCCCACATGGTCCACACGTCTTAGGGTCGTGATCAGGACCGAGGCACCGAAGGCAGCAGTCGTGTGTGTCGGTGAGAGACATCAACTTCTTATACCAATCACACTTTTTGAAACCGCTGGAAGCCATCGGGGAAAAAAGAGTCCCCGTGAGGTCAAAGGACCGGCCTTCCAGGGAAAAATCAAAAAAGGGTGCGAACGCCAGCCACAAAGGGCAAAAACCGAAAAAGAAGAATCAGGTTCGATACCGGTGTATCGAACCCGGCGGGAGGGAAACCGGCGTCGAACCGGGAAGAAAAATAGCGAGAATCGACGAAAAAAATCAAACTTTTATCCAGGATGACAGGACGCATGTCCGGTTGGCTTCTCGGAAAAAGAGAGACTGAGGTAAGATGGCACCTTTAGGCGGGAAGGGAACCGCGCATGCGTGACTGCATTCCCAAAGGCTTTCATAGAAAGCTGGGGAAATGCTCCGCTGGGGCTTCATCGGCGTCGATGACACCCATATGTGAGGACTGACTTCCTGCTTGGTCCTGGAGAAACTTATGTGCACTGAGAAAAAAAATGTGCCTACTTCAATCCATATTGAGTAGAGGGGCTAGGGCGTTGATTACAGCAAAGCATGCTGTTTTGTATTTCAAAAAGTACGTACAGTGTTTTAGTAGAAGTGCCACCAGAAAAATCAAGTATAAGTGCTGTGTTTTTTAAGCAAGTTTCCAAGTAAAAATTCATATGAACTTTCACTTTGAAAATGAAACAAAATCCATACAGTAGGATTGAATGGCCCCAAGCAAGACGGGCCCGTTAAGTAACCAGAATCGGCCCAAGGATGGCCTAGCATGCCCCTGCCTGCCTGTGGGGACATCCTCCTCGCAGGTCCCTCAGACTCCCATGGCTTAGGCCTCCCTCATCCCTGCTGCCCGACCCATAGCTGACATGCCAGGGCCTAGATTGGGTGGCGGGAAGCCCCCCCCCCCCCCACACCTGGCTCTGGCAGGGAGGGATCCTCGGGCCTGATCGCCATGACCTCTTTGAAATGGCAGGACTACAGGGGCATGACCTGAATTGGCCCTGTATGTCCTTCCAGGCTGGCCCGCCTCCACTCTGCCCAGATCTTGCCCCCTCCTCGCTCTCCCCGTCCCACTGCTCAGGACGCACAGGAAGAGCTGGAGCAGGAATCAGGCCAGGGCGGCTTGCGGAGTTGCACGTCCCACAGGGACATGCAGCCCCGAAGCCACACCTCAGAATCGGGCCCAATGTCTCTGTAGCTTTATAAAACATTAGCACAAATTCTGCATAAATCACACCCACAATAAAGGAGCAGAAATTACATTCACTGTGGAGCAGGCAAAAAATATCAATGTGTAGAGTACACAAGGATGTGTGTACTTTCTGACCCTACCTGTGCTCTGCCCAGGTCACAGCTCAAGCAATAACTACTTTGTGCCCTCACATGCACTTTTTATGCTCGATGTAATTTTATAAGAGCCATTTTATGTGCGGTCTGTGGTTTTTCAGATCACCCCTGAAAACCTTTTTTTTAAACTTATGTTATACTGACCACTCTCCAATCCTCAGATAGTATAAATGATTTTAAGGATAGTTCACAGATTAGTTAATGCATGTTAAATTGATTTTGTGCTAATTTTTTTAAGGTTCAGGAAAAAATCAAACACACGCAAACAGATAAATATCCCCATCTGGTAAAGTTGTGCTGCCGATATAATCAGTTAATTTAATAAACTCATTTGGTAAAATTAAGGAATGCTAGATCTATCGTCCAACTTAAATAAATTTATCCAGAATACAATGAATATTGGCATTCTTTTGAGGATGATGTTGCCCTACTTGTAAACAAAACAAAAAAAAGCATACCCACAGGTGGTTAGGTTTCAGGCAAGATTTTTTAAGACCTCAATTAAATATCTTTTGAAAAGGCCCCAAGGAGATATATAGTTTTATATTGATTTAAACTGCAATTTGCCTCGAGGTTTAAAGAAAGGCAGACAATCAACAGGGACATGTTTACTAAGTCTTGTGCTGGTAACACGTTTGTACCATGTTTGTGTTTGGCGGCGACAACAGAACCTTAGTCGGAGTTTGAGCCCGATCACGGCGGGCTGGGCACTTTTTTGGATTGCTTTGATTGGAATGCAGTTTTAGAGATGGTTTTGGGGAAACCGGTGGCTGTGGGGGTGTGGTCATTGGTGTGGGGTCCGGGTTGGGATCGGGGGTTTCTGTTCCCTCCTTTGTGGACTGGGACCGCGTTGGCCTCCGAGGGGTTGTCTATGTTGATTTGGCGTGCATTTCAAGAGTGATGATTTTCGGCGGAGAATTTTTGGTCTGTGGTTGAGCAAGCCTATCTTTCTGAGTCTAATGCAGAGTCAATGCTGTTTTTGATATTTTAAATACTCTGTGGAAAGTGGGGCCATTTACTTAATTTGTGAGCTACAATTATGATTTGAAGGGGGACCCCACGGAAATTGAACAAATGTTCTTGATGGGGCAGCGAGGGAAAATATTGATTAAATTGTATAATATGATGGAAGAGGAGGGGCCCAAGAGGGGGTTTCAGAAATTGTGGGAGCAAGAGGTGGGGGAAGTGTGGGAGGAGAAGCAATGGAGCTGGATTTTTCAAAACAGATATAAGGGGCCGGTTGCGGCTCATCTGATAGAGAATAATTATAAATTTTTGTACAGATGGCATTTAACGCCTGAGAAATTGAGCCACATGTATGAGGGAAGAGATGGGGCATGCTGGCGAGAATGTGGTAAGGGGTGAGCTATCTACATATCTGGTGGCAATGTGAGCTCATAAGGAGAGGGTGGGATAGCGTCTTTCAGTTACTGAGTGAGATATTGGAAACAGATATTCCACCAACATTGGGACTAGCGATGTTGGGTGCCAAATTGGGCTTCTTGAATTGCTCGGATAGTACATTTCTAAATGTAGGTTGTGTGGCTTTCTGAGTTTTGATTGCCAGAAGATGGAAACAAAGGGCAGTACCCACTCTACGGGAGTATAAAGCCTCGTTGGGCAGTGTTTACCTCTTAAGTAAGTTAACGGCGGTGAAACATAATAGACAACAAAAGTTTCTCAGAGTGTGGGGGAAGTACATTTCGTGGAATAATGGGGAATAAGGTGGGCTGACAAGCTAGCATGTAAGAGGGGGAGGGTGGGGAAGGGGTGAGGGGTGGTAAGGGGGGGGGGGAAATGTACCATATGCTGCAGGGAGTGAGATGAACTCTGCTGCGACGGAGAGCGGGATTGGGTGACTGAATGAAGTGGAGCATTGTCTTATATGGTCAATAAACTTTAAATAATAAAACAAAACAAAACACCTAGGTGTCCTTGACCATTGGATTACATGTTCCATGTATTCTGTGACTCTAGGATGTAAATAGTTATCCTTGTTATCCAAGTTTTTGCTACCTTGTTAATTGTAAACCCTTCCTTGTTATCCAAGTTTGTTGTCCGGTTAATTGTAAACTCAGACACATGTTTTCCTGTCTGATTTTTCTGTTATATGTAAACCGCGCTGATGCCGAAAAGTGCGGTATATAAGAAATTCTAAATAAATAAATAAATAAATAAATGTTACTAGTGCGGGGCATCATGCTAACTGCAGAGAGGCAGATACAACTGTTTCTGTGTAATTAACATGGTTTATTAAGGTAAATGTCCAAAGGAGCAACACACACCATCCTTTGAGGTGGCATTAGTTGTATCCACACCACCTGCAATGAGTGTCGGTAACATGGGCTTCTAATATGTGTGCTAGCAAAGCTGCAGCGAGACCCCCTGTCCAACCCAGTTGCCACTCGGATGCATGCTACATGGGCAGCATGGGTTTTTTAGCAAAGGGTTCCACGCTACTTTTTAGCACAGTGCCGATACCTCACACTAACCACATGCTACCTGGGTAGCGCATGTTAATAAGCATGCCCCTTAAACAATCTACAAAAGTATGCACCTTGTTTTAGTCAAAAATATACCGTATATATTATCGCAAAAAGCATGTATAACTATGTGCAGATACTTAGGCAATTCTCAAAGTAAAAGTATATACATACTTCTGTGTTGAAAATGACTGCAAAGTTTATGGGTTAAAACTATCTGCAAACTCTGTTTATATGGGCAGTATTAAAATTGGCACCACAGTAGGTATTCCAATCAAGAGCAAACATTTTAGAAAGTATAGTGGATATAGAGATAAAGAGTGTATGTTTAGGAAAGCAAATTATTAGTAAGAATGGCTGCAGATGGGTTAGTAAAGGGTGAATTGTGCTTTGTTTAAAAATGTACATCTTAAACCCAAATTTCCATAGGATGTGCATTAGGTGACATTACCACCAATTAAGATACATTATTAGCTGATAATGCAGGTTAATTGGCAGTAACAAGCATTATTATGCAGTAGAGCAGTACTGATGAAGATGTAAACGAGGCACAATTCACTGTAGAAATATGAGTTGCCTCTCATGCAAATCTATGTAAAGAAGCTGATTATTATGGAATGCAAATAGCGGGGCATGTTACTCTGGTATGTGAATGAATGTGTCAGTGCTCCTGGGAAATGGTGTTTAAATGGCCTACACATCCTAGTGATGCCGGATGATCCTGGGCACTCAATGGCCCCTATCATTTGCTAAGAACAATGGAGAAACTAGGGTCATCCTGTACCTTTTTGGATAATGGTGCTGGTAAAATAAGTCTGGGTGGGAATCGCTCTTGTCCCCAGTAGATCATGAAAGATTTCATAATATGTCTATGGAGAGTGTGGGAGCAGGTTTAAAAAGGAACATTTTTATCTAGTGAGAGGGGTTTTTTTTACTGGGAGTCAGGGCTTATAAATGTTAGTAATTTTTTACAACTAGGACTCGGTGGAAGTGGTGGAGATACAAACTGTAGTGGAATTCAATAATAGAGCCTCTGAGGGAAAGAAAGGGATTGTAGAGCTTAGTATCTCATATGGATGAATAGACAGGATAGGACATATAGTCTTTATCTGCCATCATTTTCTCTATTTCTGTGTTGCTCAGGACAGAGTGTGGATGATGGTAAATACCACTTGGCTACCACCAGGGTTTGTACAAGGAAGGTGGATTGACTACTAAGCCAAATGGACCGTTTACAAGATGGCATCCCTTAGATGGATATCTGTCATAGAATATTGCCATGACCAGAAAGGTTTCCCAGCTAGGGAAGAATGAGATAAATGTACTTAAGATTTACCCAAGTAATGTGGTTTAGTAAATCTGCAGTAATTATTACATAGTAAAACCAGTATATTAATGCAGGGTTTTACCATAACGTAGTAAATTACCTCCTTTGTATGGATGCGGAAGTATATCTGCACATCCTAATTAAGCTGTGTTGTAAGATGATATGATTCGAGAACTTCTGGGTTATAATGACAGTAGAAGAGTTTTCTTACATGCCATGACCTAATATAGGAACCTCAATCTTGTTAATCAATATTTTATAGAACTGGATGATAAACATATCAGGTCCTCAAGATGTGAGAGGTTTCAATTCCAAAATATTATCCCTACTTAATCATAAAGAGTGTATTTATGAGAATCAACAACCTTAAAACGGGCTTCCTCCTCATCTTCGTTGACATAATTGCAGCATTTGACACTATCTCCCACACTATCCTCCTCCAAAGACTGAAGATATCAGACTACACAACACCACGCTCAAGTGGTTCACCTCATATCTCAGTGGGAGACAGCAACATGTCAAGGTTGGCACAACCACCTCCTCCCCTTTCCCCTCGACACAGGGAATATCCCAAGGCTCTTCATTATTTGCTCTGCTCTTCATTATTTGCTCTACTCTTCAACCTCTACATTCAGTCCATCTGCAATATCATCAGGCAACATGGGATCCAATTCACATTGTATGCAGATGACATGATCTACACCCAGATCGACCTTGAGAAACCAGACTACACAACCATAACTGCCTGCCTCCAAGAGATGTCACAATGGCACTCCTGCAACAACTTCAAAATCAACTTCGAAAAGACAGAAGCTATATTCATCTCACAACAGTTCCTTCCCCCCTCCACTCCCAATGAATCAACCTCCCTAACATAACCATACCTAGCAAGTATGCAATAAAATACCTGGGAATCATCCTGGACCGGAAACTAAACTTCCACTCCCACATAAACAAGACCAGGAGTACATAACACAAGATGGCTATCATAAGGAGACTCAAACCCCTCCTCAATCAAGACACTTCAGAACAGTCTGCCAGGCAATAGTCACT
Source organism: Ichthyophis bannanicus (assembly GCA_033557465.1). Classification (NCBI taxonomy): domain Eukaryota; kingdom Metazoa; phylum Chordata; class Amphibia; order Gymnophiona; family Ichthyophiidae; genus Ichthyophis; species Ichthyophis bannanicus. The sequence goes on along the minus strand of CM066036.1, from coordinate 725,551,100 downwards.
CCCATACTGGATTATTGTAACACCCTGTTCTATGGCCTACCTAAATCAACAATCCGATGTCTACAGATGGTACAAACATAGCTGCTCGAATCAAAGGATCTTCAAAATACAAAACATCACTCCAGTCCTGAACCAACTGCACTGGCTCCCAGTTGTCTCCAGAATCAAATTCAAAATGGTTCTCAATATATTCAAAATCCATAATAATCTGGACCCTGATACTCTTAAGGGCCTAATCAACATTAACACATGCATGAGACCTAAACGACGCAGTACAATGGATACCATCCAGACTCCCAGCACCTACCCTAAAGCCATACACTCCACATCATGTATAACTCTATCACCAGCCACACCCACCCTATGGAGCTCCCTTCCACAAGACCTCAGAACAACCACCAATGTCAAATACTTCAGGAAAAAGCTCCAAACCTACCTCTTCACCAAGCATTATGGAGCCATCACCTAATGGCCCCCTCATCCCCCGTCCCTCTCACCTGACAATTCAGCCCTTTACTGCCATCCGATGCCCCATAAATAATGCACGTAAGTATACATACCTCGCTGTAAATAGCTCATACACCCCACTGTAAATAGTAATCCGCAGGAACCCCCATCCCTCCCCTGCACGTCCCCCACCTGTTGAATAAGCTGTAAAGTAAACAGCTGATGTAATGTTTAGTTCCTATGTAAACTGCTTTGATTGAAGGATAAGGCGGTATATAAAACCTGTTAAATAAATAAATAAATAAAATAAGAGAACCTCTAACTACTTGGCCTTCATTTTCTTTGACATATAGATCTACATAGAATTACTAAAAATATATCCTGCTTGCTTTTCCCATATTTGTCTAACACTGGTCTCATTTATTGTCACAGGGAGACTTTTCATACCCTCATGCATACCTACAATTGTGGCTAGGATCTTGTCTATGTTCTTAGCAATAAGGCTGCCAACCTGGCCAGTTTTTTACATGGCTAGGCAGGCTGCCGGCAGAGATCTAAAACCGGCCATTGAAAAGCCAGTTTTTTGCTCTGGCCATGGGACCAGGAGCAGCCAGAACAGAAAAATGGCTCTTCATCTCTCTTTGTATCCCCCGGCGCAGCCTCACCCTCTCCTCTGCTCCGGCCATGGCTCCTGCATCTTACAGCGCTAATAATTTAAAATCAAAGCAAAACCAGTGCTGAGCCTTTTGGCCCTATGAAACCCTCGCCATCAAAAAGAAGTGATGCTAGAGGGGGCGGGACAGAGCAGCAGGGATTTCATAGGGCAAGAAGGCTCTGTATCTGTTTTGCTTTAATTTTAAATTATTAGCACTATTGCAATCATGGCTCTGTAAGAAGCAGGAGCACGGCTGCCGAGGGGAAGGAGATAGCAGGAAGGGACTGACATTGGTGGTGGGGAAGACTGACATGGGGGGGAAGGTGGGGGGAGGGAGCTGTCAGGGGAGAGAAAGGAGGTGGCAGGAAGGGACTGACACTGGGGGGGGGGAGGTGCTGACATGGGGGGGGGGAAAGGTGAGGACAGGAAGGGAGATGACACTTGGGAGGAAGGAGGGGACTGGATGGGAGCTGACATGGGAGAAGGTGGGGGCTGGAGGAACTGAAAGAGGGGGAAGCTGGGGGCTGGAAGGGGGATGACATGGGGAAAAGATAGGGGCCAGAAGGGAGCTGACAGAGGGGTGAATGAGGTATCTGGAAGAGAGCTGATACTTGGGGGAGAAGTAGAGGCTGGAAGGGAGCTGATATGGGGGAAGGTGGGGGCTGGAAGGGAGCTGGTGGGGGGGAGAAGATGGTTAGAAGGGAGCTGACACCTAGGGATGGTACTGGAGGGGGACTAGAAGGAAGCTGACATCTGGGGGGTGTACTAGAGGGAGCAGACACTTGGAGATGGGACTGGTAGATGGCTGGGTAATGGGGAGGGGCTGGAAAGGAGAGGCAACATGGGTATGACACTGGAAGGGGGATGGACAGATGGTAGGGTGACTGGAAGGGACCTGACATGGGGGGTGGCATTGGGACTGGAAGTGAGCTGATACCTGGGATGGTATTTGGATTAGAAGAGGCTGGACAGTGGGGAAAGAAGAGGGACTGGAAGGGAATGGACACCACTGGCAGTCCAGGGAATGCAAGAGGGTTGACATTGAAAAGTAAGGGGAGGGGAGGACTGGAAAAGGGAGCTGATACTGGGGAGGGTTACTGGGACTGGAAATAGGCTGATGGAAGTGAAGAAAGCAAAAGAAGATACAAGAAATGGCAGATGGACTATAGATCACAGAAAGAGAGCTAAGAGAAGACAGGAAAACAGAAGCTTCAGATCAGGACCAGCATGATCAGAGAATAAAGTGGTCAGACAACAAAGGTAGAAAAAAATAATTTTATTTTCAATTTAGTGATTGGACTTTGTGCTATTTTTATATTTTATACAGTATGGGAAACTGCATCTCTTATTTATTTATTTATTTATTTATTTACATTCTCTTATATACCACGCTATTCTGCATCAGTGCGGTTTACCTTATAGATCTTATATATCTGATGTTGCACTGCATGCAAAGTCTGGCTTCTTGGGGCTTCAGTTTAATTTTTGTCTACATATTTTTATTTTTACTTTAGGTTGTGGCCACTTATTTTGTACTTACTGAGGGTCTGTATTCTGAGTGTGTGACTGAGGCCAGGTGTTATGTTAACATGGAGTTTGTATGTAGGGATCTATACTGTACTGTAGTAATTTGTTCAGCTTTTCAAATAGGTAGATAGATGTTCTAGGGCCTCCTGCACCATTTATAGTGTTACCTTTTTCTGGGTAAGCCCCTTGTATGAATTTTGGAAGTTTATGCTGGTATGGTATGGTAGATTTGGCCTTATAGATCTTCGGTGACTTTTGTAGGGTTTTATATTAGTTCACCTATATGCCTGGTACTGGAGAATATTTATGTTGTTGTTAGTGAGATGACCAGAATCAGATTTTTTTTTGGACTGTTTGAATGATGCTAAGTATTTACTGGTAAGTTGTTATTTTTATTCTGGCTATGCATTTGCCCTTTCACTGCAATTTTCTTACAACTGAATTTGAAGGAGAAATACTAGCATCACATGAAGAGAGCTCACAAAGGAGTGTTGGGGAAAATGAGGGTGGGATGTAGCCAACATTAATAATAATGAGAGAGGGGCACCGATTTATAGGTTGCAGGGGAGCGCCAGAAACCCTAGCATGGCCTTGTCAAGGGCCGGCCATACACATGTAGCAGGACAGCTTCGGGCTGCGATCAGTGCTGTCAGAGGCCATGGTGGGTCTGAGTCAGCCCTGGGCAGTGGCGGCAGAATTGAAAAAGAAAAGTGAAGCTGCAGGGCTGGGCTTAGGCAGCATATGGGTTCATGCAGGCATTAGGGAGCGCCACAATCACCTTGGCTGTTTCCATTTAAGTCATGCAGTGCTTATGGCTACTCCTGGACACTGCTGCCGCAATCCTCACAGCAGTCCCGCACTCTAAAGTAGCCACAAGCACCACAGAAGTGAGCTGATGCTAGGAGTGGCTGGAACTAGAGAAACAGCCTAGTGGTTAGAGCACTGACTTGGTAACCAAGAGATCAGGATTCAATTCCCATTAGAACTCCTTGTAGCCTTGGGCAAGTCAATTAATTAATTTATTTATTTATTTTACATTTCTTATATACCGCACTATTTACGATCAGCGCGGTTTACATAAAACAAAACATAATCCGACAATGAACAAGAGTCAGGTCATTACAATGAACAGGAGCAATCAACTTGGATAACAGGGGAAACTATGTACATACTTAACTCTCCACTGCCTCATTGAAAAGCCTGGCAGTCTATTGCCAAGAAAACTCAGGAGCTGATGGGTTGCCAGAAATAGGCATTGATTCAAAGGCCCACATTGCATTGCCTATAGCTCACCAGCAAGCTGTGCCTTTTTCCGTTTCCAACAGATCTGAGGTCCTCTCTGACTTGTGGGTCCAGGGCAATTGCCAGATTGCATTCCTCCTAATGCCAATCCTGACATCTCATGTCTTTTATTTTGTACAGTATGGGGGAAATGCATTTCTATTTCTCTTGTGTTCACTACATGCTGCGTCTGGCTTTCTGAGGTTTTAGTTTAATATTTGTCTATATATTTCTCTCTTCATTTTGTGCTTATTTACTGATGAAGGCCTATCTGTATTGTGTGTGTGTTTGTGTATACAACCAATGCTAGGTATTCTGTTAGTATGGAATTTCTGTTTAAGAATATGTAGCAATCTTGCTGGTTCAGTTTGCACATTGCCCCTTCTGCAATTATTCTTTGGGGACAGGGGACAGGACAGGGGGTGGGGAGGGGGCAGGATGGGGGGTGGAGAAAGGGCGGGGCAGGGGTAAGCATGGACGGAACATGGCTAGCCACAGGTGGCAGGTTTTGCTCCTTCAAAAAGTTGGCAACCCTAAATATTACAGAAGGAAAAGATTGTTTTCTTATATATGAAAACAAAACCTGCATTGGGGTAGACTCTGGAAGTTGAGGAAAAATATAAGGGGAGATCTAGTGAAGGTTGCAGAATTGTATAAAATTTTGGCAGCTAAGATTTAGTGTTAAAACATGCATGTGTGGTACACGGGTACGTTCAAACTGAAAATGGGCCCCATTTAAACCGAACTATGCACCCGTGGTTATAGATACATCTGCAGTTCCAGAATTGGGGACATAGACATTTTCAGCACAGCACAAAGTACTACGGCGTAGGAGAGATGGGTATATGTAGCAAATGGTCAGGACATCCCCACACTCACCGAATTCTGAAAAGATCAACATTTCCAATTCTGCCAGTCTCTGCCATATACCCATAGATGGCCACGCCTCATCTGTAAATTGTGTATCTCCTAAGCTGCTCTTCTAACTAACCGTGTTGTACTGATGCAAACTACACATGAATACAGATGATCCATAAATGTTGATGCAAACTAGACTATATGTACTAGTCTGTTACGTGCCCGGAACACTGCAAATTAATATCAGTGCACTCTAAGAAGAATAAAAGCAAACAGAAAGTGGAGTGGAGAAGTAACCTAGTGGTTAGAGCAACTGCCTAGTACCCAGAAGCTCAAGGGTTCAATTCCCACTGGCACTCCTTGTGACTTTGGGTAAGTCACTTTACCCTCCATTGCCTCAGAAGAAAAGGCTGGCAATCTACTTCTGGTGATACATTGCCAAGAAAACCCAGTGGTATCTGGATCACTATGAGTCAACACTGACTTGATGGTACAAAAAAGAAAGTAATATGTTTGTCGTGACATACCTTGCATCACAACATACATGGCAGTAGACAAACTCCATTGTTATTCTTGCATTGGTCATCTCTGAAAACAGTTTGTATTATTCTAAGTATGGACCAAAAAAATCAGAAAAGGTTCTCTATAGCTAAACATCAAAACATATCCCTGGCCATAATAAAGGACCCTCAGAATAAGAGCATTCAACAGTGCACAAAGCACCAATATATGCCCAAAAACACCCTCATCAGGGATTCCCTTATTATTGACAGCGCTATATTTTGACATTTAGCTATAGAGAACCTTTACTGATTTTTTTCTGCCCGATATCCACTGGCACCTGGTAATGCTACGGTCTTCCCTACATTCCAGTACTGGTGAGGCATTCATGTCCCCCCAGAATTGTGGAAGAGCACACCAGAACCTCCCGTGCAACACTCAAACCGCACACACACACACACACACACACACTCTCAACTTAGTTACAAAAAATATACTTCTGCCAAAAAGCGCCCTGCACCTATCAAGAACAGTTGATCTGTGTTGCTCACCCAAAAAAAGAATCTTTTCCATGCTCACTCACATACTATATCCCTACATCAACAGCCCCATTTTTCAGAACATAGGAATTGTTAGGGAACTCTAGATTACTGTAGCTCCTTTAGCACAAACAGCAATTGTCAGCATAGCCACAATAAACACTATTGCTCTTAATATTTCTGTAGGGGTATTTATTAATGTTTCTTTATGTTACAACCTTCCTCACCTCTGCTTTCTGTTCTTTAAAACTACATCTTGTGTTTTTCTAGACTGCAGACACACTAGTTCAAAACATAATTGTCACAACCATTCTTCTATATGGGACGCATTGAAGAGCAGAACAGAATATTTTCTAAGTTCTGGCCTTATTCCACTTTTCTGCAGCAGTAACAAGGATGTCTGCGAAAAGCACTGAATTAGTCTCCATGGCTGACCACACCCCCGATCTGTTCAGTCCCGCCCCGCTCCGAGATCGGCAGCAGACTTGATGCCTCACAAACAAGATCACCTGCAGGTCACGCCACCTCTCGAGCAGGTATTATCTGCAGCTGTGATAAGGCCTGATTTTGGCAGCTATCACGCAAAGAATTTTTGCATTATGGCTGCTGACAACTTCCCACCCCACCACAACGCAAGAAATGCAGATATCACAGTGCTGCCAATATCTTAATTTTGCCTGCATTAGCTGCTACTGCTGGGTGCTATTTTCACATTAGCCCTGCGGCAGCAGCTAATGACCTTCAGTAGACATGCCCTATAGAAAGAGGAAAATCCAGCAGGAGAAAAGCAGGAAAAAAGAGATCATATTGCCTCTCTATAAACCTTAAAATGGGACCGCATTTGAAGTACTGAATACAGTAATGGAGAGCACACATTCAAATTGATATTTTATTTATTTATATATGCATTATCTATTTTGACTTAATTAGATGCCTTATCAAATTGTTCAAGGTGAGTTACAGCATAAAACCATTTATAAAATGCAATTATTTAACAAATTATTTCTCACTCATCCCCAACCCTAGGTACAATTACCTAAGGATTACTTTCTTAGAATTCACCATCTCTTCAGTGAAAGATCAGAACAGCTCTCTACTTCAAACATTAAAAAGACAAGTTTTAATCATTTTCTGAAATATCATATAGTCTTTTTTTTTTTTTTTAATGTGCCATCAAGTCAATGTTGACTCCTGGGGACCCAGCAGTTCTTGTGTTTTCTTGGCAAAGTATGACCATCGATTTTCAGACCTTTTCTTCGAAACCAATGGAGAGTAAAGTGATTGCCTAAGGACAGAAGAAATGCCAGTGGGAACCAAACCTAGATTTCCTGGGTGCTCTAACCACTAGGCTACTCCTCCACTCATATAATCTACTTTTACTTAAATTATCAGTAGCAAAGAATTCCACAACAATGGTCCAAAAATTCAAAGCCTGCACTTTGTAGATGTGCCCCATTCTTCTTCCCTTTCTGCTTTACTTTTTAATATTTATCTACAACCCATATGTTCCATCTTAAAGAAATTTTAATTACGCTACCACATCTATGCGGATGATATAATGGTTTATCTTCCCATAGCCATTATCAACCCAAACTATTACCAATTAAATGCATGCTTGAGTGAAATAACAAAATGACTTAACTTACACAACCTGAAGATAAATTATAATAAAACTGAGGTTTTATTCATCTCAAGGAGTCAAACTTTTATACCTCCCCCCAAAATCACTTTACAACAGATTGACTTAACTGTAAGGCAGGAAATGAGATACCCTGGGGTGACCCTTGATGAGACTCTCAGTATGCTCAACCATATAAAGAACATTACCAAAGCAGTCTACTATAAATTATGATTCCTACAACACCTTAGACCGCTACTATCCAACTTTGATTTTCATTCAGTTTTACAAGCCATGATCTTCCCACACTTTGACTTTTCCAATAGTATCTTACAAGGTCTCCCCAAACAGACACTGAAACCCCTGCAGTTAGCCCAAAATGTTGCTGCCCGTCTGATAAACAGGACAAATAGGGAAAAAAATATCACACCTATATTATATGATCTATACTGGCTTCCTATCATAAGCCGAATAAAATATGAAGTATTAATGACTACTTTTAAAACACTAAAGAACCTTTCACCAACCTATTTGAACACCTTCATAAATATCTCTCCTATTGAGAGAACAAGAAGAGTATGTACCCAAAATAATATCACAGTCTCCACTCAATACAGATACACAAACCAATCCAAGAGCAATAGAGCATTTTCATACTTTGCCCCAATCTTATGGAATACCCTCCCAGATAAACTAAGAGCTATTAATGACCTCCAACTGTTCCGTAAGGAAATTAAGACATTCTTATTCATTGAACATTTTGGAGATAATCACAACCGGGATCAGCTCTACCCAACATAGTTCTGATTCACACTTCCCAGCCCCTGCTCCTAACCTCTCCTGGAACTATAACTCCCTTCCTTTATTTACAGACACATAAAGAACAGCCTTTACCCACTCTTATAATACATACATTGAGACACCTAACTCCTATAGGTATGTAATAAATGTAAAATAGTTTTATGTAAATGTTATATGTTTTAGGTAATTCATTTGTAACACACATGTTCTAAAAAGTTAAGTGCACTGTTGTGTTCTGTTCATTGTAAACCACCCTTGATCTCTGGAAGGGATGGTATACAACACCCCCCCCCTTGTAAATAAATAAATAAAATCTGGGTGACATAACTGCAGGTATGAGTGACAAATATCTCAGTAGTGCATAAGTGAACAGAAAAGCAGCAAGGTCCCCCCCCCCCAAAAAAAAAACAGTGCAAAAACTAATGGCAGTATTTTAGAAGATCTATTTGTGTTGGATATATGAAAATGGGTACTTAGATGTTCAAATCATGGAGAAGTCCCTGGAACCATTTTAGAATGCCAGGTATATACAGTAGATGTCCCAGTGTGAGAATGTCCAAGTAGCATTGGGTCATTGTAGAGGCATGCCCTGGGCGGAGTAAAGGACTTGCACATTATGGTGTGATTTCAGAATGGCACTAGCACATCAAGCCCTGGTTGTTAAGGTGTCCATGCTGACACCTGCTCCTGACCATGAATAAACTTTAGAAATCTGCTTATTTCATGACTGCAATGCTTCCATGGAGAACAACAAAATGTGCTGACATTGCAGTGCTTAATATTTCCTGGCCAAAGACACCTGGCCGTAAATTCATACACCAAACATATTGCTGGCTTTTGCCACAAGTTTAAGAAATGGCCACATTTCACAAACAACTCAAAACATACCCATTTATAGAACACTGTGGACTATCTGAATTGTGGCACACCACCCTAACCCATGTAAAGACCCTCACTCACAATGATTGTGCTATGTATTGACATAACTCACACTGTTCAATGTAAATTTTCAAATTTACTGTAAATATGCTACTCATACTATACTATGTAACTCCTCATACTCCCTGTAAATAGTTACATTGTTCTATGTAAATAAGTTATTTTTCCACTGTATTCAAAAGTTCTAATTGTAAACAGCTTTGACCCAGCAACAAGCAGTATTTAAAAAAAAAGTTAAATAAATAAATAAAATAAAGTATCTGAAATGACAGGATAGGATGTGCTAGACTCATTACATAGACCCTTCCCATCTGACCTACCCAGGCCGGGAAGTCCAAGTACCTGGTTCTACGGGTGTGTACTTGGACTTCCCAGCTACATTTGTAAAATGGGCTGTACCCATGCACACCCAGCGTTGCTATCAGCATGGGGTCCATCTGGTTACTGGGGTGTTCAATTTTGGGGGTGGAGATTTCAGAAGGAATGGCTGTCGTTCCCACAATTTTTGGACATTCTGATATGGATGTCCAAAGATTTTTCCTAGATGTTCCTTCTAAAATGCACTTCACGTTTAATTTTATAAGTGATCATGGACTAACTGCGGAACTGGTGAGATATGGTCACATAATCCCCCCCCCCCCCTACTGTTACCAGAAGAATTTTGTACTAAGTTAAAATGTCTCCGCTGCTTTGTATGTAAGCCAACAAAGGCAAATCCAATAATTTTGTCTGCAAATAGGTAACTTTTATAAGATATGCCATCAGTTAGAAAAGACTAATATTTCTCAAGAAATGAAAACTTGTCTATCCAAGTCTAGCCTAATTCCAAACTCTTGATTCGGTTTCTAATTGGCCACACTCTTCAGTTGACACAGCCACTTCTCTTCCCTTGTATATAACTCGATGCACCCGCATCACCTCAAACATCATTCTTACTGTATGCACCTATCCTCTGGAACTCCCCTCCTTTGGGCATAAGAACAACCATAAACAAATTCCATTGCAGGCTGAAAACTCACCTTTTCACTGAATATTTTGGCTACAAAACTTAGCATGTTATAAGTTATACCTTTTTGTTAATGTTCTTATCAAGTTATACCATTAAACCAATGTTACCTGTTTACCGCTGTGATCTGTAGATACAGCAATATAGAAAAATTGCTAAATAAATAACCCATAGGCACTCTGACTTCCCATGATTAAGTTTTATTTTGTGAATACTGAACAAATAAGCCACTATTTCCAGACATGTATTGAGTCCCCTTAGACTCTCTTAATAGTCTAGACTCCACATATACTACAAATTAAATATCATCAATGAATAGGTGGCATTTCAACTTAAATCTTTACACTACTGAAATAAATATGCTATTTAAAATGAATAAAAATATTTAAACATAAAATTAGGAAATTAATAATCTACAAAGGAGCGAGTATAAAGTCTTTAGCAAGCCACACATAACAGGAGATACAGTATATCTGAATGTCTTCCATTCCAAAATACTGTCCGAGTAGTATCTGAAGGTTTTCATCCAGTTTAAGACTTTCCTGGATAGACCTACATCTTTGTAATGGTAATTAATGCTCAACAGTATCAAAGCTAGCAAACCTTAATAAGGGAAAAAGAGGGGTATAAATGCCTGTTTAAATTCACTGCTTTTTGAAAGCAGTCTGCCTGATATTCCCTTTACCATTTCAGTTCCCATAGGCTCCTTGTCCAGACTTTAGAGCTAGATCAAAAGCCAGTTCAGAGATGAGGCTGGGTTATCATGCTGTTTTGCACATTGATTTTAAGAATCCAAGCTGCCACAAGTTAGAACAATTCATAAAAATCCAAAGAGATGTTAATGACTTTGGAAATATCCCTGCAAGTCAGACTGAGTCAAATGTAACATCTGTTGTAATTAAAAAAACGAGGTACAGTCTAAGATTACATGTACAACTTTACTTTTAAAGTTCTACTTGCAAGCTGTTCCTGTCAGTACTAAACTAATTGTGATAATGTGCTTTAATATTGGAGTAGACATTAAATAATGAGTGACAAAAGTCCACATATGGATGACAAGCTGTTTCTTCAATAAATATGTTTCTGTATTTTAAACATTCTTATGGTTGTTCAAGATACACTCAGCATATTCCAAAGGATTAACAACAGTTTTAAATTTTTTTATTAACTTAAAATGATTCCTTCTAAACAAGAAACCTGTCTGCCACTTCTTGTTTATTTGTTTTGAAGCCTTAAAGCTACATGAGAGTATATTTTATGGAGATCACAATGAAGTTGGGACATACTTGATTTCCAAAGGTATTTTAGAAACAACTCTGCTAAAGGTGGAGCTGTTTCTAAAATGCACAGAAGGAAGTACAGGAATCCAAAGGCATTTACATGCACATGCAGTGGCAGGAACCATTTCACAAATATACCCATGACTGAAGTGGTATTTAAAGGTGCGGAAGAACTGAAGGAAATATCGATACATCGGGAAGATGTATTACAACTATTAGATAAACTGAAGAGTAGCAAATCACCTGGGCCGGATGGTATACATCCAAGGGTGTTGAAAGAACTGAAATACGAGATTGCAGACCTGCTATTAGTAATCTGTGAACTATCATTAAAATCATCTCTAATACCTGAAGATTGGAGGATCGCCAATGTAACACCAATTTTTAAAAAGGGTTCCAGGGGTGATACGGGAAACTACAGACCAGTAAGCCTGACATCAGTACCGGGAAAAATGGTAGAAACCATCATAAAGAATAAAATTACCCAGCATGTAGATAGTCATGAACTAATGGGAGACAGCCAACATGGCTTTAGACAAGGAAGATCTTGTCTTACTAATCTGTTATGTTTTTTTGAAGGAGTGAATAATCAGCTGGACAAAGGTGAGTCGGTTGATATTGTGTATCTGGACTTTCAGAAAGCCTTTGACAAGGTCCCTCATGAGAGACTTTTGGCAAAACTAAAGAGTCATGGGATAGGAGGCAGTGTACTATTGTGGATCAGGAACTGGTTAAAAGATAGAAAGCAGAGGGTAGGGCTAAATGGCCAATTTTCCCAATGGAGAAAGGTGAAAAGTGGTGTACCCCAGGGATCTGTGCTGGGTCCACTGCTTTTTGACATATTCATAAATGACCTGGAAAGTGGAATAATGAGTGAGGTTATCAAATTTGCAGATGACACAAAACTATTTAAAGTTGTTAAAACCCAAGAGGATTGTGGAAAATTGCAAGAGGATCTTGATAAATTGGAAGACTGGGCATCAAAATGGCAGATGAAATTTAATGTGGACAAGTGCAAAGTTATGCACCTAGGGAAGAACAACCCAAATTATGGTTACACGATGCAAGGTTCCACATTAGGAACTACCACCCAGGAAAAAGATTTAGGCGTCATTGTGGATACCATGTTAAAACCCTTGGCCCAGTGTGCAGCAGCGGCCAAGAGAGCAAATAGAATGCTAGGTATGATAAGGAAAGGAATGGAAAATAAAACAAAAGATATTATAATGCCTCTATATCGTTCCATGGTAAGACCGCACCTTGAATATTGTGTGCAATTCTGGTCGCCATATCTTAAAAAGGATATAGCGATTTTAGAAAAGGTTCAGAGAAGAGCCACCAAAATGGTAAAGGGGATGGAAGAAAGGCTAAAAAGGTTGGGGCTCTTTAACCTGGAAAAGAGACGGCTGAGGGGAGATATGATAGAAGTCTATAAATTAATGAACGGAGTGGAACGGGTAAACGTAGATCGATTGTTTACCTTATCAGAATATAGAAAGACTAGGGGACATGCAATGAAGCTACAGGGTAAACTATTTAAGACTAATAAAAGAAAATATTTTTTCACTCAACGTGTAATCAAACTCTGGAATTTGTTACCGGAGGATGTAGTAAAGGCTGTTAGTGTAGCTGGGTTTAAAAAAGGTTTGGACAAGTTCTTGGAGGAAAGGTCCATAAACCATTATTAAGAAGGGACCCAGGATATCAATGCTTGAACCAATACAAGCATTGTGGAACCTGTGTCCCTTGGGGAAACTGCTAGGTACGTATGACCTAGATTGGCCACTGTTGGAAACAGAATACTGGGCTTGATGGACCTTGGTCTGACCCAGTATGACATATCTTATGTTATGTTCTTATGACAAGTCAATGGAGGAAACCTGGTGACTTATACATGTAAGTGCCAGCATTTTACAATGTGAAGATATGTTATGGATGTGCTGGCCAAAATTTTTGTTTTCTTTAGTTTCCAATGTTGTTTGCTGGATTTTTCAATTTGTTTTGTTTTAAATTTCAGTTATTAATAGCACACACTATCATATAATAATGCATACTATTTATTTAACAGGTTTTTTATGCCACTTTATCATTTCAGTCAAAGCGGTTTATATTGTAACTGAAACTTGGTGTATATTAAACAGGGATATTGCAAAACTGGATTTTTCTGAGGCAATGGAGGGCTAAAGTGACTTGCCCAAGGCCACAAGGAGTGCTAGTGGGAATTGAACACTGGTCTTTTGGTTCCCACACCAGTGCTCTAACCATTAGGCTACACCTCAACTCTGCTAGTGAGCAATAGCATATGTTTTGGGGTGAAGAGTGCACACTGTTGGGGAATGGTGTGCACTATTGAGCAATAGTGTGTGCTATTGAGTAAAGCATAGTTACTCACCTGTAACAGGTGATCTCTGGGAACAGCAGGAATTTATTCTTCACATATGGGTATCGTCGGTACCGACGGAGCCTGCGTGGGAATGCTCCCCAGCGTCCAATAGGAAAGCTTTTGGGAGCATCCCACAGCGCCTGCGTGCTGCCTTCCCACCTTTCTCAACTGTCCCTCTCCAGTTGAGTTTAAAGCTGAGACAAAGAGAGAGGGAAAGAGAGAAAGAGAGAGAGAGAGATACAACTCCTAGGGGAGGTGGGTGGGTTGTGAAGACTAAATTCCTGCTGTTCCCGGAGATCACCTGTTACAGGTGAGTAACTATGCTATCTCCAGGAACAAGCAGGAATGTAGTCTTCACATATGGGTACTCCCTAGCTGCAGATGCCAGGGAGAAGGCCCCAGAAGTTGTGTGCCCTTGTGAAGGGACTCCACTTCCCCCCATGGATCTCTGGCATCCTACCAAGGATGGTGGGTAGGAGTTGATTAAGTATGGAACAGCAGTTGAAGAACAGCCTGACCAAACAAGGCATCCCGGCAGGAGTCCTTGTCTAAGCAGTAATGGGCTGTGAAGGTATGAAAAAAGCCCAAGTAGGTGCTCGACAGATGTCGTTGATAGACACAGAGTGAAGATGAGCCATAGAGGCTGCCATGGCTCTCACATTGTGAGCTGTGACATGGCCTTCAAAAGGAAGGTTTTTACTCTTATAGGCAAAAGATATACACTGTGCAATCCAGCTGGACAGTGTTCTTTAGGAGACTGGAAGTCCCAAATGACTAGGATCAAAAGCAATAAAGAGTTGAGAGGACTTTCTATGTGGCTGTGTCCTTTGCAAGTAAAAGGCCAAAGCCTTTTGCAGTCCAAAGTATGAAGATTCCTTTCTGCATTTGAGGCGTGAGGCCTTGGGAAGAATACAGGAAGGTAAACCACTTGGTTTAAATGAAAAGGTGGCATCACCTTTGGCATAAAGTGTGGATGAGTTCTAAGGACTACCTTATCATGATGGAACCTTGTATAAGGAGGATCAGCCACCAACGCTTGCAATTCACTGATGCGACATGCTGATGTGATTGCAATAAGAAAGATGACCTTCCAGGAAAGGAACTTCAAAGAGGTAGTGGCTAATGGTTCAAAAGGCGGTTTCATGAGCAATGTTCCCTCTAATTTTCTGTAGGCTGTGTGCACATAAAATATCAG
This sequence comes from Ichthyophis bannanicus, assembly GCA_033557465.1. Lineage (NCBI taxonomy): Eukaryota > Metazoa > Chordata > Amphibia > Gymnophiona > Ichthyophiidae > Ichthyophis > Ichthyophis bannanicus. Next base: position 725,536,070 of record CM066036.1, on the reverse strand, counting down.
ATGTGCAGCTTTTGAAGGAAGGTTAAATTTTTGTGCGCCACATAACGACACTCAGAGTTATATACTTTAAAATTTGACTACACCACATTGATTTTAATCAAATTAAATGAAAATAGACGATTACTAAATGAAGCTGAAAATTTCTAGTAATTACAATAACAACTTTTAAATTTTAAGATGTCTGTGTTGTTTTCTATCAGAATCAGAACCGTAATTTTTGTGCGCTCTGTTTTAAAGTATGTGCGCTCGTTTGGCAAGGTGTGTGCGCGCGCACACGCGCACAGCTTAGAGCAGGGGTCTCAAACTCAAATTGCTTTGAGGGCCGAATGAGGACTTGTAAAGTAACCCGGGGGCCGCATAAGACACGGGCCTCATTTGCATAAGGGGCCTCATTTGCATAAATATTTGCATAATGTTGCATAATGAGTGCATGGATAAAGAAAAGACTAGAAAAATTCTATATTACTATATCCAGTGCCAACCGCCAGGCACATTAGGAACTACTACTAACACTGCCCATTTTGGAACCCATAGCAAACCCCCCCGTATCATAAATAAAACTATAAATAAAATTTCTTGTACCAAAGCACAGACAGTAAGTTGCACATTTTCCCCAGAGCTGACATATTCCAGTTAATAAATTCAAAATAAAGAGATATTTTTCTACCTTTTGTGCATTTTTTTTTTTCAGTTGCAAATTGCTCCAGCCACTTCTGGTTTCTTCGTGTCTTCTGCTATCTCCATCGTCTGCTGTCCATTTGTCCTTTCTTCTCTCTCTTCTAGTTTTTTTTTTCCATTCTCTCTCTCTACATCTGCTTTAACCCATACTAATCTTTCTCCTTTTGCTCTTTCCTCATTCCTATTTCATCCACTCAAATTTTACCCCTCCATCCCCAATCCCCATTTACTCTCCCAATACCTGGCCAATTGTAGATTTGTCTTCTCTTCCAGACAAAATATTTTTCCCCTCTCCATTTCACTTTCCCAGCTCCATCCCATTCTAATCCTCCCCCCAACATCAGCTCCCTTCTAGTTCCAGCCCCACCCAGCATCTGCTCCTTTCTAGTCCCTGCATCAGTCCATTTCCAGTCCTATCCTAGCCTCACCATCAGCCCATTTCCAATCCTAGCCCCCCATCAGCCCATTTCCAATCCTAGCTCCCTCCCCTCACAGCCCATTTCCATTCCAAGCCCCCCTCCCCATCAGCCATTTGCAGTTCAAGCCCCCTTCCACTCAGCCCATTTTCCAGTCCTAGCAACCCCCCCAGCCCATTACCAGTCCTAGACCCCCATAGCCCATAACCAGTCCTAACCTCCCCATAGCGCACTTCCAGTCTTACCCCCCCATCACCCCATTTTCAGTCTTACCCCCCCATAGTAGCCCATTACCAGTCCTAGTCCCCCCCATAGCCCACTTGCAGTCCGTATCCCCCATCACCCCATTTTCAGGCCTAGCCCCCACCATAGCCCATTACGAGTAATAACCCCCCCATGCCAATAGCCCACTTTCCAGTCCTAACCCCCATCTGCCCATTTCCAGTCCTAGCCCCACCATAGCCCATTACTAGTTATAACCCCCCCCCCAGCCCATTACCCAGTCATAACCCCCCCCCCGCCAATAGCCCACTTCCAGTCCTAACCCCCATCTGCCCATTTCCAGGCTCCTAGCCCCCACCATAGCCCATTACCAGTTATAACCCCCCCCCCCCCCAGCCATTACCAGTCATAACCCCCCCCCCCTCCCCCCTCTGCCAATAGCCCACTTCCAGTTCAGTCAGCCCCTCCATAGCTCATACCGGCCAACAACAAAAAAAACCCCAACCCTGGCTTCTGCTGCTGCTGCCGTTGCCGCCGTTGGCAGCAGCAGAATCAATTGTCAATTTAAAAAAAAACTGACTTCTTTCTGCTGCTCAAGCAGCTGTCCTGCGGCCCCTTTCCCTCTGCCCGGAGATCCGACTCTGCTCTCAGCGGCGTGCTTTTCAAGCCGCGACGAGAGTATTCCCCTCTCGCGCGGTTTTTTCAAGCCGCGCGAGAGGGGAATACTCTCTTCGCGGCTTGAAAAAGCACGCCGCTGAGAGCAGAGTCGGATCTCCGGGCAGAGGGAAAGGGGCCGCAGGACAGCTGCTTGAGCAGCAGAAGTCGTTTTTTTTTTTTAAATTTAACAATTGATTCTGCTGCTGCCACAGCGGCAACGGCAGCAGCAGAAGCCAGGGTTTTGGGGAATTTTTTGGTTTTCCGCCGTCGGGGGCCGCACAAAGTTGTCTCGCGGGCCGCATGCGGCCCGCGGGCCGCGTGTTTGAGACCCCTGGCTTAGAGGGAACAGTGTTCATGAGCTGCCCAAGACTGGCTTAATGGCCAGTGGTGGCTTAATGGGAGGCTTAGTTAAAAGGCCTCTCATAAATCTCGCGATGAGAGGAAATAGGTTTTCCATTTAGAGGCTTGAAAGAAGCTGCAATAGCACTCAAATGAACTCTCACTGAATTGGTCTTAAGCCCTGCATTTGATAAATGAAGGAGATACTCCAGTAATGATTCCAGAGGTATCGCAAGGGGGTTAAGACCCTTCTGCGAGCACCATATGGTAAACCTTTTCCACTTAAATGCATAAGAGCGTATTGTGGAAGGCTTCCTGGAAGCATAAAGGATGTCCTTTACCTGCTGGGAAAGGTTAAGACCGTGAAGTTCTAGGCTTTCAGCAATCAGGCCCTGAGATGCAAAGACTGGGGATTGGGATGCCACAGCATCCCGTCCTCTTGAGAAATGAGATTTGGAGCAGATCCTAACTTCAGAGGCGGAGATTGAGAGCGATGTAGGAGCAGAGGGTACTACATTTGCTGTGGCCACCGTGGAGCTATGAGGATCATATGACTTCTGTCTCTCTGAAGCTTGAACAGGGTTTTGAGAATTAGGGGAATGGGTGGAAAGGCATACAGGAAGTTCTGACCCCAATGGAGGAGGAAAGCATCCCTGGCCTGACAACCCTGAGCCGGAATTCTGGAACAGAACCGGGGAAGTTTGGCATTCGGCAGACTTGCAAAGAGGTCTATGTCCGGGGTTCCCCAGATTTGAAAGATTTTGTCCACCTGGTCTGCATGGAGAGACCATTCGTGTGGAAGCAGAACTCGACTGAGTCTGTCTGCCCAAGAGTTTTGAATGCCTGGAAGATACACCACAAGGAGATGAATCTGATGCTCTCTGGCGAGGGCCCATAGTCGCAAAGCTTCATTGCAAAGTGACAGAGAGCCTGTTCCGCCCTGCTTGTTCACATAGAACATGGCTACTTGATTGTCCGTTTGAACTAGGACTGTCTTGTAGCTGAGCTAGGTGTGGAATACTTGAAAAGCAAGGAAAATTGCTCTGAGTTCTAGGAGATTGATGTGTAAATAGACCTCCTGTGGAGTTCAGGTACCCTGGGTAAAGAGGCCTTGCAGGTGGGCTCCCTAACAACAGATGCTTCACAGGTGGGTTGGAGTGGCCTGGGGTGGGGGTTTCTGAAAAGGAGACTACACCAAAAGGTTTGGGGGTGATTGCCACCATTGGAGGGACAAAATAAGGTGATCTGAGTTTGCTATTTTGTCTGACAGGCAACCTGACGCCTGAGTCCACTGAGTGGATTAAGTCCACTGGGCTGCCCTCATATGGAGGTGAGCATAAGGAACCACATGCACGGTGGATGCCATGTGGCCTAGCAACTGTAACATTTCCCGAGCAGTGAGGTGAGGTTTTAGCACTACTTGGGAAGCTAACTGCACAATGTGAAGGCAGCGGGGCAGTGGAAGGAAGGCCCTTGTCTGTGTGGTATCCAGCAGAGCTCCTATAAACTCTAGGGCAGGGGTCTCAAACACGCGGCCCGCGGGCCGCATGCGGCCCGCGAGAGAACGTTGTGCGGCCCGCGACGGAGGGAAACAAAAAAGCCTTGCTTCTGCTGCTGCCGTTGCCGTCGTGGCAGCGGCAGAATCGACTGTCAATTTTTTTTTTAAAAAACTGGTTTCTGCTGCTCAAGCAGCAAAATCAGCTGTCCTGCGGCCGCGGCCCCTTCCTCTCTGCCCGGAGATCCCTGAGTGTGCTCCATCAGCAGGTGCTTTTCAAGCCGCGAAGAGAGTATTCCCCTCTCGCGAGGCTTGAAAAGTGAATAGGCTTAAGCCGCGCGAGAGGGAAATACTCTCTTCGCGGCTTAAAAAGCACGCCGCTGATGAAGCACACTCAGGGCTCTCCGTGCAGAGGGGAAGGGGCCGCGGGACAGCTGATTTTCTGCTGAAGCAGCAGAAGCCTGGTGGTTTTTTTATTTATCTGGGGGGGGGGCGGGGTGTAGGACTGGAAATGGGCTATTGGCAGGGGGGGTTATGAATGGAAATGGGCTATTGGCAGGGGGGGTTATGACTGGAAATGGGCTATTGGCAGGGGGGGATATGACTGGAAATGGGCTATTGGCAGGGGGGGTTATGACTGGAAATGGGCTATTGGCAGGGGGGTTATGACTGGAAATGGGCTATGGTGGGGGCTAGGACTGGAAATGGGCAGATGGGGGTTAGGACTGGAGGTGGGCTGATTGGGGGGTTAGGACTGGTAATGGCCTATGAGGGGAGGTAAGACTGAAAATGGGGTGATGGGGGATAAGACTGCAAGTGGGCTATGGGGGGGACTAGGACTGGTAATGGGCTATGGGGGGGTAAGACTGAAAATGTGGTGATGGGGGGTAAAACTGGAAGTGCACTATGGGGAGGTTAGGACTGGTAATGGGCTATGGGGAGGTTACGACTGGTAATGGCCTATGGGGGGTCTAGGACTGGTAATGGGCTGGGGGGGGGGGTTGCTAGGACTGGAAATGGGCTGAGTGGAAGGGGGGCTTGAACTGCAAATGGCTGATGGGGAGGGGGGCTTGGAATGGAAATGGGCTGTGAGGGGAGGGAGCTAGGATTGGAAATGGGCTGATGGTGAGGCTAGGATAGGACTGGAAATGGACTGATGCAGGGACTAGAAGGGAGCGGATGCTGGGTGGGGCTGGAACTAGAAGGGAGCTGATGTTGGGGGAGGATTAGAATGGGGTGGAGCTGGGAAAGTGAAATGGAGAGGGGAAAAATATTTTGTCTGGGAGAGAAGACAAATCTACAATTGGCCAGGTATTGGGAGAGTAAGTGGGGATTGAGGATGGAGGGGTAAAATTTGAGTGGATGAAATAGGAATGAGGAAAGAGAAAAAGGAGAAAGATTAGTATGTTAAAGCAGATGTAGAGAGAGAATGGAAAAAAAACTAGGAGAGAAGTAAGGGCAAATGGACAGCAGACGGAGAGTTAGCAGAAGACATGAAGAAACCAGAAGAAAGTGACTGGAACAATTGCAACTGAAAAAATGCACAAAAGGTAGAAAAATATCTCTTTATTTTGAATTTATTAACTGGAATATGTCAGCTCTGGGAAATGTGCATCATTAATGTTTGCGCTTTGTTTAGTACAAGAGGAAATTAATTTATAGTTTTATTTCTACAGTGTTGTTGTACATTCCAAGTTTGGCTTTTGGGGTTCCCAGTTTAATTATTGTCTTCCTGTTTCTAAATCTTTTAGTCTTTCTTTATCCATACTCATTAAAGAGGCATGTTTACTAAAAGTTAGTGTATGGTAACATTATGCAAATAATTATGCAAATGAGGCCCCTTATGCAAATGAGGCCCCGCGTCTTATGCGGCCCCCGGGTTACTTTACAAGTCCTCATTTGGCCCTCAAAGCAATTTGAGTTTGAGACCCATGCTCTAGGGACTGACTGAGAGCAAGGTTGGATTTTAGGAAGTTTATGACAAGTCCCAAATCCTGAAGGATGCGCATTGTGCGAGAGAGGGCAACCCTCGCCTCTGACTCTGAAGGGGCTTGAATGAGCCAGTCGTCTAAGTTAGGGAAGACGAATATTCCCAGGGTGCGGAGAAATGCTGCCACCACAGCCATGCATTTTATGAACACCCTTGGTGCAGAGGCCAGGCCAAAGGGAAGAACCCTGTATTCAGGGCCGGCCCGTCCATTGAGCAAGAATGTTCTTTGCACAGGGCCCCGCGTTTCAGGGGGCCCCGCGCAAAGAACATTCTGCTTTTTTTTAAAATTATATTAAAAAAAAAAAAAGCTGACGCTGGCTCTGGCTGCTGCCGCGGCCTCCGCGGCAAAATGGAGTGTCCCGCGGGGCCCCCCTCTCCTCGCTGAGCCTCTCTGCAAGGGCTTTCAGATTCGCGAAGGGAGAGTGTCTGTCTCCCTCGCGTCTCTGTTAAGCCCGCAGGGGCTAATGGGAAATTTCCCATCTGCCCCTTTAGACACGAGGGGCTGATGGGAAATTTCCCATTAGCCCCTGCGGGCTTAACAGAGAAACGAGGGAGACACTCTCCCTTCGCGAATCTGAAAGCCCTTGCAGAGAGGCTCAGCGAGGAGAGGGGGCCCCGCGGGACACTCAATTCTGCTGCTGCCGCGGCGGCAGCAGCCAGAGCCAGGTTTTTTTTTTAATTTTAAATTTGCCATAAGCCGATGGGGGGGGGGGGTGTTAAGACTGTGGCTGGGCTGGGCTGGGCTGCGGGGGTGTTAAGACTGGTGCTGGGCTGGGCTGGGCTGGGGGGGCTGTTAGGACTGGTGCTGGGCTGGGCTGGGCTGGGGGGGGTTTAAGACAGGGGCTGGGCTGGGATGGGGGGGGTGTTAAAACTGGGGATGGGCTGGGCTGGGGGGGCTGTTAAGACTGGGCTGGGCTGGGCTGGGGGGGACTGGGGGGGGCTGGGCTGGGGCTGGGGCTGGGGCTGGGCTGGGCTGGGGGGGCTGTTAAGACTGGGGCTGGGCTGGGCTGGGCTGCGCTGGGCTGGGGGGTGTTAAGACTGGTGCTGTGCTGGGCTGGGCTGGGCTGGGGGGTGTTAAGACTGGTTCTGGGCTGGGCTGGGGGTGTTAAGGCTGGGCGGGGCGGGGCTGGGGGGGTGTTAAGACTGCTGGGCTGGGCTGGGTTGGGGGGGTGTTAAGACTGGTAATGGGCTGGGCTGGGGGGTGTGTTAAGACTGGTAATGGGCTGGGGGGGTTAAGACTGATAATGGGCTGTGGGCTGATGGGGGCTGTCTGGAAATGGGGTGATGGGGGGTTAAGACTGGTAATGGGCTGGGGGGGGCTAGGACAGATAATGGGCTGGGGGGCTAGGACTGGTAATGGGCTGTGAGCTGTTGGGGGGGTTAGGACTGGTAATGGGCTATGGGGGGGTTAAGACTGGTAATGGGCTGTGGGCTGATGGGGGCTGTCTGAAAATGGGGTGATGGGGGGTTAGGACTGGTAATGGGCTGGGGGGGGTTAAGACTGGTAATGGGCTGTGGGCTGATGGGGGCTGTCTGGAAATGGGGTGATGGGAGGTTAGGACTGGTAATGGGGTGATGGGGGGTTAGGACTGATAATGGGCTATGGGGGGGGCTAGGACAGGACATGGGCTGATGGGGAGGGGTTAGGACTTGAGGTGGGCTGATGTGGTTAGGACTGGTAATGGGCTGTGGGCTGATGGGGAAGGGGGTTAGGACTGGCAGTGGGCTATGGGGGGCTGACTGGAAATGGGCTGATGGGGTTAAGACTGGAAGTGGGCTGATGGGGGGTTAGGACTGGTAATGGGTTATAAGGGGGGCTTAAACTGAAAATGGGGTGATGCGGGGTTAGGACTGGAAGTGGGTTGATGGGGGGCTAGGACTGGTACTGGAAATGGGCTGTTGGGGGGAGCTAAGATTGGAAATGGGCTGTGGTGGGGGCTTGAATTGAAATGGACTCATGGAGGGGCTAGAACTGGAAGTAGGCTCATGGGGGGGCTTGGACTGGAATTGGGCTGAGTGGAGGGGAGCTAGGATTTGACATGGGCTGATGGTGGGGCTAGGAAATGACTAGAAATGGGCTGATGGGGGGCTAGGATTGGAAATGAGCTGATGAAGGGACTCAGACTGAAAATGGATGGGGGAGCTAGGACCGGAAATGGGTTGATGGGGGGTAGGACTGGAAATGAGCTGATGCAGGGACTAGAAGGGAATGGATGCTGGGTGAGACTGGAACTAGAAGGGAGCTGATGTTGGGGGAGGATTAGAATGGGATGGGGCTGGGAGAGTAAAATGGAGAGGGGAAAAATATTTTGTGTGGGAGGGATGAAAAATCTACAATTGGCCGTTTATTGGGAGAGTAAGTGGGGATTGAGGATGGAGGGGTAAAATTTGTGTGGATGAAATAGGAATGAGGAAAGAGCAAAAGGAGAAAGATTAGTATGTTAAAGCAGATGTAGAGAGAGAGAGAATGGAAAAAAAAACTAGAAGAGAGAAGAAAGAACAAATGGACAGCATACGATGGAGAGTTAGCAGAAAACATGAAGAAACCAGAAGAAAGTGGCTGGAGCAATTGCAACTGAAAAAAAATGCACAAAAGGTAGAAAGATATCTCTTTATTTTGAATTTATTAACTGGAATATGAAAGCTCTGGGAAATGTGCATCATTAACGTCTGCGCTTTGTTTGGTACAAAAGGAAATTAATTTATAGTTTTATTTCTACAGTGTTGTTGTACATTCCAAGTTTGGCTTTTGGGGTTCCCAGTTTAATTATTGCCTTCCTGTTTCTAAATTGTGATTCCTTGTTTGATGATGGTCTATGTTCTGCATGTGTAACTGAGCTGAGGTATTCTGTTTATGTAATTCCTATTTGACATTGCCACTTGTTCTCTTTCCCCAGTATTCTCTGAAATGTATTGGTTTAATATTTCAAGTGTTGCCTTTTGATAGGTAGGGTATGGTGCTTTGTGAGTCCTGGTAATGCTGTCAGGATATGGCGGGTTTGCTATGGGTTCTAAATGGGCAGCATTTGTAGTAGTTCCTAATGTGCCTGGCGGTTGGCACTGGATTATAGTAATGTAGAAATCTTTTAGTCTTTCTTTATCCATACCCTCATTAAGAGACATGTTTACTAAAAGTTAGTGTATGGTAACATTATGCAAATATTTATGCAAATAAGGCCACTTATGCAAATGAGGCCCCGCACCGAGTCTCTGCACATGTCCCCGCACCCCCCTTGGGCCGCCCCTGCCTGTATTGGTAGTGCTTACCTTGAAACAGAAAGCGAAGGAACTTTTGGTGAGTTGGATGGATGAGAACATGAGTGTATGCATCCTTGAGATATAGAGAACAAAGCTAATCCTGACTCTGAAGGTATGGCAGCAGAGTTCCTAGAGAAATCATTTTGAACTTCTCTTTGAACAGGAATTTGTTCAATTCTCTGAGGTCTAAAATGGGTCTGTGTCCTCCTGTTTTCTTTGAAATAAGTTAATAGGGGGAGTAAAACCCTGTACCCCATTGGGGAATGGGTACCTCTTCTATTGCCCCTTGAGCAAGGAGCACAGTGACCTCTTGACCTAACTGGTCATTGAGAGAGGTCTGAGAATTGAACTGTCTTACCATTGTAGGAGGGGGCATGTTGAGGAAATGAAACTTGTACCCCTCTCTTACAATAGACAGAGTCCAATTTTCTGCTGTTATCTGACCCCATCTGGGGGCAAAATGACATAACCTTCCTGGGATGGTGGAGGGTTCTGGGCCGTTCAGGGCCAGAAAGGCAAAGTTCTCTAGATAGGAGTCAAAGACCCTGTGGAGGCTGAGTCTGCTGAGCCGGTTGAGACTTAGCAGCTTTTGTCTTTCTTTGTCTAGGTTGCTGCTGCTGTCCCCTTTGGGCAGACTGACCTAAACGATGCCCCTGCTGGGTATAGGAGGGATAAAACCTCTTCTTCTTACTGAAGAATGGTTTCTTATAGGATTTTTTCCTCGCAGGATCAGCTGTAGATTTAGACAATCTATCCAAAGTGATATTGTCAGCATCTATCTCATTAACGTTTTCTTTCCAATTCTTGCCAAAGATTCTCTCCTGTGCAAGGAATATTCCCTAGTTTATCCTGTACTCAAATTTCCAAGTCAGATGCCTGGAGCCAGGCAATCCTACATGCACCTATGGCAATAGCAGATGATCTGCTTATGCACTCAAAGCAGTCAAAGGCTGCACGATTCACAAACTTGGAAACATCCTGAGCATGTTTGACAAGGGCGAGGTAATCTTGCCTCTTATCATCAGGAAGGAAAGGGCTCATAAGCTCTAAATCTCCTGTGACTTTCTTAAGGAACATTCCCATATATAAGATATAGGAACTGATCCTAGCAGAAAGCATGGAAGCCTGGAAGGTTTGACATCCAAAGGCATCAAGAGTCCTACACTCACATCCTGGAGGATTAGATGCATGCCTTTTTGAACTCTTTATCCTTCTCATAGCTGATTCCACCACCATGGAATGGTGTGGTAATTGAGTTTTCTGAAACCCAGGACAAGGAGGAACTCGATACATGGTGCTGAGTCTTTGAGAGTGAGGAGATGTGGTTAGAGGTGTTTCCCACATCCTTAACAAAAGATCATGCAAGATCTCATGAATAGGTAAGGTAGCTGCGTCCTTGGGAGCTTTAGGGTACTGAAGGATTTCTAATTCCTTTGCCCTATGCTCTTTTTCAAGAGACACTGTGATGGAAAGACCTCGGGCCACATCTCGGATAAAATCCTGAAAGGACATATCCTCTGGTGGAGACATCCTACGCTGAGGAGAAGAGGAATCCTCAGGAAGAAGTACTCTGGTATCAGCAGAGCATTTAGAGTCTTCAGACTCATCCGAGGATTCAAAGTATCTCTGATCTGGGTGATCGTGCAAGGCACAGTACCAGTACCGATCAAAGTCGGCATCAGAGTGGTCCAGTACCGACTTGTCGATGCTGGAAAGACACACATGACTCGGTCCTGGTAGAATACCTGCCGATGTCGATGCAGTCGGTGCCGTACCAGTTGAATTGTCTGAAGCGGTTTCAGGGGCATCGAGCCCATGAGAAGAGCCACCAGACTGCATTCAATAGCCAAGAATCTCTGGTCTATCGATGCTGCCTATGCTTGGGTATTGGTACCGGATGAAGCGGCCGGTACCCCAGAGCATGGCACCAGTAGTTTTGCCGAGGTTGAAGCCTCGAACATCCTGGAGCCCCGTTAGTGCTTTGGAAGCCGAAGCCTCCCACCGGGGCAATTTTGCCGGTCAAAGTCCCTCAAGGGCAACGCCAGAGGCATCTTGATGTCTAGAAGGAGATCTACCCTTTGAGGACCGGCTAGATTTATGTTTAGTTACCTGAGATCCATGGGAGGAAGACGAAGCCCTGGAAGACGTCAATGCCACGGAAGCTGCATCGGAGGAAAAAAGGGTGCTAAGTTTAGCAGCTCGGTTTTGCCAGCCCCTTTTTGACATCATCCCACAGGCAACACTCTCAGAAATAGAGTGGTCAGGACCTAAACATTTGAGGCACCACTCATGGGTGTCTGTGACGGAGATGGTACCGCCACACTTAGAACACTTTTTAAAACCCGAAGTGGGTTTTTTAATTTTGAAGGAAAAAGTTGGGCCTAGTGCCCCAAAATGGCGCGTGGCACCTGAAGAGAAAATTATTGGAAAGACTCCAGAAGAAAGTTGTTGTTTTGTTTTTTTTTAAGAAGAAAAAAAAGATGAACCGGCGGTACCGGTGTAGCGTCGAGGGAAGACAGACGCGACCACAAAAAAGAAAAATAGAAGGGATTTTTTTCTGCGGTGACAGGATGTGCGACCTGTCGGCCCCACGGAAAACGAAGAACTGGAGAGGAAAAGTTTGGAAAGGCGGGAAGGCAGCATGCAGCCGCTGTGGGATGCTCCCAAAAGCTTTCCTATTGGATGCTGGGGAGCGTTCCCGTGCAGGCTCCGTCGGTACCGACGATACCCATATGTGAAGACTACATTCCTGCTTGTTCCTGGAGATAAGGGCATATGCTATTTATGACAGACTGGAAGTGATGAAATTGGGGGGGGGGGGGGGTTCTTCCTTTTTCATTCAAAGGTGACATGAAATGATATAGAAAAGGTTATTGACATTTCCTATGTCATTTCAAATGGCTGTGGGTATCAGAAAAAATAATCAATGTGGGGTCAATCAGAAATGGACCCCACATTTTGGGCAATTTTTCACGTAGATGCCTCCTCTAAACCCTGGAATAAGCTATTCCTTACATATCTCTTGGATCTACACTTCACTCAGCATATTACAATTCCCACTCACTCTGCTGGGCCCACCCTTGATTTGATCATCACCTCATCCTCCTCTCTGGTACAAATCTCCACTTTGCATCTCCTTTGGACAGATTACATTCTCATTTCCTTTCACTGCTCCCACAACATGCTGCCCTGCCCTGGTCTATGTCTGGTCTTATCAGATACTCCCCACAGAATCATTGCTGCTATGGTAGCAGCCTTCCCCTTGTTGATGCCATCTTCCCTTCCAACTTTGATAACTTCCCTCTTGACTAACAGGCCTATCAGTGGAATGTTTTTCTTTCCTCAGTCCTTAACACTCTTGCTCCCGTCCGCCCAGTTTATACCAAGTCACGACACCATCACCCCTGGTACCACCTGGGTCTACATCTGACTCGTACTCATCTTCGTTGTGTGGAATGCAGATGGAGGCAAAGTCGTTCACCCACTGCTCTAACTCATTCAGGCTAAGGCCACCACACCTACCATCATATGATTAATACCACTAAGGAGGATTATTCCACACTCATTATTAATGCTTCTTCTCAATCCAAACAATTGCACTCCGTTTTCACCAAACTATCCTGATCCTCACAGTGCCCTGTAGCTGCTTCCGAACAACCTTCCCCCACACAGATGGACATCTTCTTTGTGACAAGACCGCCCACCTACAATAGGAATTTCTCCTCACTCATCCTGTCACGGGTCCAGCTCTTCCGTCCCCCCGCCTCTCCCATTGTCCCTTTATCCCATACCTGGGCATCTTTTAATATGGTTTCTACAGCGGCTCTGTCTAAATTTGCTTCTTCCACTCATAAGACTAGTTGTGCCCTGGACTCTATTCCATCCATATGGCTTCCTAACTCCTTCCTGGCTCTTTTCCCAATTGCTCTTTCCATCATTAACAACAGTCTTACCTCAGGTACGTTTCCATCTCCCTGGAAATCAGCCATTATTCTGCCCCTGTTGAAGAAAACCTCCTTAGATAAATCAATCCCATCCAATTATAGACCTGTCTCCAACTTACCTTTCCTTTCCAAACTTCTTGAAATATCGGTCTTCACTCAATTATCCACCCACCTTGAAACCTCCAACTTCCTTCATCCCCGTCAATCTGGATTTTGCCGCAGCTATAGTACAGATACTATTCTTCTCTCTCTTCTTAGTGAAGTCCACCATTCCCTGGATTACAAGGCTGTCACTACTGCCGTATCTCTGGACCTCTCTTCTGCCTTTGATCTTATCAATCACAATCTCCTTCTCTCTTGTTTTCACGATATTGGTCTTTGTAGTACTGTCTTTCATTGGTTTAGGTCCTTTCTTTCTCATCGCTCATTTAGTGTCACCTTGGGCAACTTCCACCACTCCTTACCTCTCACTTGTGGTATGCCTCAAGGTTCTGGTCTCGCCCCTCTTCTTTTTAATATCTTCTTAGCTCCTCTTATACTTCTAGTTCAACAACTCGGTATTTCTGCCTATTACTATGCTGATGATATTCTTCTACTTCTTCACACTGATCACTCTCTTCCTGAACTTGCTCCCCTGAACATTTGTCTGAACCGTGTTGTCTCCTGACTAGCCTCCCACCACCTCAAGCTCAATCCCTCCAAAAGCACTGCTAGTTGGCTCTCTGGTCCACTGCCTCCCCACTTCTCACTCCAATCACTCTTATACCCTCTTTCTGTTACCTTGGGGTCATTCTAGACTCCTCTTTATCCTTTCACCAACACATAAGTCCTGTCATTCAATGTTCCTTCTTTTCTTAATGATGCATTAGAGCCATCCATTCTATCCTCCCTACCTCTGCCCTAATCACACTGTTGGTCTCCCTCATCTTATCTCACCTGAGCTACTGCAACTCCGTTCTCACTGGTCTCCCCCAATATGAAATCAAACATCTTCAAGTAATCCAGAATACTGCTGCTAAACTGCTTTTCTTCGCTTCTCGTTCAGACCACGTCACTTCACTCCTCATCCGTCTGCACTAGCTCTCCATCCACTACCACTTACAATTCAAGATACTCACCACAGTGCATAAGGTTTTACACACTGGTATCTCACAATATCTCTCTAATCTCACTATTCTTGATACGCCGCACCACTCTCTTCGATCCATTCATATGCACTGACTTTCCCTCCCCTCCCCTTTACAGGCTTAACTCGAATCCACCCATCACTCCACATTCTTCTTTCTCAGTTCCTCCCTTTGGAACAATCTCCCCCCTGATCTTCATTCCGAATTCTCATTCCACAGATTTGAAGCACAGTTAAAAGCCCACCTTTTCCATATAGCCTATGACCTTCCCCTTTGATTATCCATATTTTTTTCCCCCGGCTGCTCTAGCCCAGGGGTGGGGAACCTTTTCTCATTTGAAGGCCGCATGAGAGCTAACATCCTTCCACAAAGGCCAAATTCTAACCCCCCCCCCACACACACAAAAAAAAACACAAATTTACTGCAAAATGCAAACAATTTAATACTAATTTAGCTTTTATACATAATTAACCCTTTCAAGTATCTTATACTGCCATACGGCAGAGTGCATACTAACAATGTTTGAATACAAATATATATATATTAGAGTGGTCCATAAAAATGAATTCCTGAATTCCTTTGCTCCCTGGCCTGATTCTGGTTCCATTTAGGTAGAAAACACTGTGTACAAAGTTTGAAGTCAATCAAATAATATTTAGCGGTGGCTCAACAAGTCTTGAGATTTCCCCCTGGGAGCAGATGACGAAATGTTGCATCATCTTGTATCATCCACTCAGTTCCATGCTGATTACATTTGATTGCTTCATATTTGAACTAATCTCGTCTCTGAGAGGTGGCAAAGACATTGTACTATTATCTTTGTATCTTTATTCTTTTCAGATGGCGAAAAAACGTGGTTTTTATCTCATTGAAGAAATGTCCACCACAATTCTGGGGGCCAAGTTCCCCAGCAAGGAGCAAGTGTTAAGTGTATTTTTACATCACCATATGACATTAAACAAAGGCGTTAGTGAAAGTGCATCTATTGTAACAAGTGAAGTAGAAGCTTACTGGGAAAAGGCCAGGCTTCCTGTTCAAAGAAATGACAAAATTCAAGAAAAACTAAAGAACTGTTCAATCAGTGGAAACTTTTGAAGAAAAACAAAGGGAGAGGAGGGAAACAAGAGGCAAATGAAAAAAGAATTCCAGGTTGCAATGAAAAACCTATTTGATGTGGCGCATGCCAATGCAATGTCTTTAATTCATATTCAAGAAGACAAAGAATTCTTAATAGCGCAACGAGAACCAGGGCACCGCGGCTCAATGTGCGCGATGGACAAGAAACTGGCCAACATGGAAGCAAGATCGCAACAGCGAGAAGAAGAACTGAAAAGGCGCAGACAAAAACATGTTGTCGAAGTCGAGGCAACTACAAGCCAAGTTCAGCTGGAAGGATCTTCTTCCTCAGCAGAGTCAGGTGAAGACTCGTCGACATCTGCGACGGGCGAGAGACAAGCTGCAGCAGTTTATGAACTGTTACAGGAATGGTGTTTGGATGAAAAGGTTGCAGGCTTCTGCTTTGATACACTGCATCGAACACGGGATGTCGATCAGGAGCGTGCATTCTTCTAGAACAGAGACTCCGTCGCACAGTCCTTCATTTGGCATGCCGCCATCACATTTACGAAATAATTCTTGGTGCAGTATTCTCTACATGCTCTGGAGCTTCATCGGGTCCCGATGTCCAACTCTTTCGCCGGTTCCAAAAGAATTGGGGCTCCCTTGACAAGTCCAACTATCAGACTGGAAAAGACTTGGAGGTGCTGCAACCTGACAGGGATCGCATCATGAAGTTTGCGGAATCCAAGTTGGCACAGGGCAATCACCGAGATGGATGGATGGCAAAAGTCTTGTACTGTCTCAAGATTTGGATGTTCCGAGGACAACTCAAAGATCTTACCCAACAGGAGGAGTCCTGTGTTCGTGATGTGAGCATTTTCTCCATCCTGATTCATGTGGAAACCTGGTTTTCTGCCCCTGATGCCGCAGTTGCTCCTCGAACAGATTTGGAGATGCTGAAGAAACTACACTCTTACCACAATGACCGTGTTGGAAGAGCGGCCAGAGACAAACTGCAACAGCATCTGTGGTATGTGTCAGAGGAGCTTGTGGCACTGTCACTGTTCGATGAAGCTGTTTCAGCACTGACAAAGCGGGCCATAGTGTCGGCCATGATCCCGGCAGAATCAGATAAAAGCGATGAGGATGATGACGAAGACGAAGATCCCCCAAAGCGGGTCGAATTGAAAAGTTCCATGATTCCACCACTTGAATCTTTTGCAACTCGCAAGTCAATCCGTTTCCTGAAACACCTCGACATCAACAGTGATTTTCTTAATGCAGACCCAGAAGACTGGGAAGAGAATGCATCATTCAAAGACGGTCTGAAGAAAGTAAAAAATCTTCCAGTGATCAACGATGTGGCTGAGCGAGGGGTCAAACTCATTGAGGAGTTCAACGGCCGACACACCACAAAAGAAGAGCAACTCCAGTTCCTTCTGGGTGTTGTCTCGCAACACCGTAAGATGTTCCCCACATCGTCAAAGTCCTTACTAGCATCTGGGGGGGATCCAGGGGCCTGATAGATAGGGACCTTGAGCCACCCCTAAATATTATTTGATTGGCTTCAAACTTTGCACACATCGTTTTCTACATAAATGGAACCAGAATCAGGCCAGGGAGCAAAGAAATTCCTACTTTTATTTTTTCCCCTATGGCAGTGAACCACCCTAATATATATATAAAACTTTAAACAACTAAGCTAGCTGCTTACCTTTCAGTGACTCTTCTGAGATTGTTTTTTGCGAGAAAGCAGTGATATAACAGGCTGCAACGTGGATGTACGTAGTCTTAACTGGTCTTCTAGGTGTTCATCTGTAATTTGTGATCTTAAGGATGTCTTAATTTGTGTTAAGTAGGAGAATGTAGATTTGCAGCGATATGTTGTTGAGAAGCAGGAGAGCAAGCGTCGTGCGTGTTCCCTGAGGTGAGGATATTTGACGGCATTTTTCCATATTTGAATGGGATCTTTTTTGCTGTCAAACAGCGACTTCAGAATATAATCTTTCGAGAGCTAAATTAACTCCATCTGCAGCTTCTCTGGGGCCTCACATACATCAACTAAGTGAAGTTGAAAAGCTAATTTGAGGGTCATGTCATGCTTCTCAAAATCTCTGAACCCTTCATTGTATTCCTTGATTAGCGAGTCTATAACTGATTGATATTGTTTGAAAAGTTCGAAAGAATATTTTTCTTCATTAATCATTTTTAGTAGGTGAGAGAAGTGCTCTTCAGGAAGCTCATTTCGGCCAAGAAGTGATTTAAGAAATGTTAATTTTTTTTCTGTATATTTTTATTTCTCACCACATATCATATATAGACTTGGTATTACCTTGCAATGAAATGTTCAAGTTATTTTGCTTTGTCATTATATCACACAGAAAAGCAACATTACTATGAAACTCCTTGCATGATAATTCACAGTGTTTATTCCTTTCCTCGAAAAATTGGATTATTTGTTCACGCAAATACAAAACTTTGACTAAAACCTGTCCTTGTGATAACCAGCGCACTTTCGAATGGTAGGGCAAATCAACACTAATTACCTCATTATCCATCATTAGCATCTCACGAAATTGTCGATGTCTTGTTGCATTTGCTCTAATATAATTCACAATTCCTACAACTTTATGCAAAGTGTCAATTAAACAGTGGATTGGGCACAGAGACTTTGTTGATGCAAAATGCAATGAAAAGAGATAAGATCATTTTGACTTGAAACCTCTTTCTTAAGTTGTGCGATAAAGCCTTCATTCTTCCCTGTCATAGAAGGTGCACCATCTGTGCATACACTTACTAAATTAGCCAGATTCAGTCCGAATTCACAATATTTGTCTTTAAATCGTTAAACACATCGATTCCTCGCATTCTGCTCTTTAGAGTGCTTAGAGTAAGCAACTCTTCGTAAACACGAAAATCCTTAGTTATGGCGGAAAGAAAATACAATACCTGTGCTGAGTCAGTGTAATCAGTCGATTCATCCAGCGCTATTGAACAGTACACATTTTCTTTTTGGATTATTTCTTTCAGTTGATCTACTACATTGAGTGCTAATTCATGCTGCCGATCAGCATTAGTTCGTCTTGAAAGAGGCAGTTGTTTGTATTTGTTAACCTTAACAGGATCTAAGCATCCTACAACCTCTACGATGCAATCTTTTATAATTTCCGCATCACTAAATGGCTTACCTTTTTTCCCAAGTATATACGCCACTTTATAAGTAGCTTCTGTAGTTGTGTTTCCGATACTCTGCACTGATTGGAATAACTGTCTCTGCTTTTGCTTCCCTGCTTTCAATTTTTGTAAGCACATACACCAAATGTCTGAACCTGCGGTTCCTCTCGTACTGAGCAGTACGAGAGGAACCGCAGGTTCAGACATTTGGTGTATGTGCTTGGCTGAGGAGCCAATGGGGCGAAGCTACCATCTGTGGGATTAAGACTGAACGCCTCTAAGTCAGAATCCCCCCTAAACGGTTCAATTTTTGTAAAGCAATCTTTCGGGATTCACCTTCAAGCTTAACGTATTTATTGTCCTTATGAGTAGAGTAGTGTTGATGTGCATTGTATTTTTTTACCATTGAAATCACAGAATTACAGAGCAAGCAACTCATTTTATCCTTCTCAGAAATAACATAGTATTGCAATTCCCACTCATCATTAAACACTCTGTGTTCTTCTTTCAGCAACCTTTTCGGGGTTTTTTGACATGCTGGAAAGCAAAAAAAAAAATGTAATCAAGTACAAACACACTCTGAAGGAAGGAACTACAAATGCTGCACTCTCTATGCCAGCCAGTTGGTAACTGTCACCACAGTGTTGCCAGAAGGTGGAGAAGAAATTTTGGTTTCAAAACTAGCGCCAATTCTTTATTGTTGCAATCATGAATTTGTTTCTTCACATATAAATTTGAACGAAAATGTTGAGAATTTATTCAACGTCACACACAAGGTACCTCCTCATACCGTGGTTTTACATCCTATATGCGCCAAGGCTGAGGCACACTCTCCTCTACACGACACACTTCGACTCGCACGTGCGACCACTACGCTTCACCGCCAACTCCAAACTGATTCACTAATGCGTTCTCTCATTCAAAATCCAACCCTTACTCTTCCTCCGCATTCTCCTCAGAGTCTCATCGTGATATATTTATCCAAAGGCGTGATGTTACGCCATGCCAAGTCAGCATCTGTTATCGGGTGTAGTGTCTATCGCCACTTCCCCGAAACGACATCAACGGCAACGGACATTTCGGGTGACCTCTTTATCGCCTCCATGAACTACAATTAGATAAGCGATGCCACCTTATTGCGGCCAGATAACGGCTTTTACCGAGAATCATCTCTTAGCGGAATCGCCTAATTGCCAAAATTAGTTCACATATGTTAATCAATGTCATATATCTAACAATATGAAAACTTGTTTAAGAAGGCTGCACATCACACTCCAAAAGGCCGCATGGGGCCTTAAGGCCGCAGGTTCCCCATCCCTGCTCTAGCCCCTTACTTTACCTTACCTTCTATGTTTCGCCTCCTATCTTCATGTCTCCCAGCATCTCCTGTCTGTGTCCTATCCTCACTTTCCTGTATTTTAATGGCATTCTTTTCCTGCTCTCAATGTTTACTGATTTTATATATTATTGTAAACTGCTTTGATATGTGCTTTAAAAGCGGTATATCAAATTTTTATAAATGAAATGAAACACCACAAATTGAGCCTAAAGTAGAAAACACCAATGTGACAACTATTTAATATTTGTCAGACCCAATCTTATGTACAAGCAATCAATTAAGTTAGCCAATCACAAAGTGACTTTTTATTTTATTATAAAGTCCCATATCATCCAAATATCATGTATATTGAATCAACATCATGTTTAAAGTGACTACGGAGACACTGTACTGGAAGAAAGTGTCAAGGGATATGTGCTACAAGATCTGTCCATGATAAGGGAGAATGAAAAAGGGTCAGTTCTTAAGTTTTCAGTTAAGTACAGACCCTTATGCAGAACTCTGCAAATTCAAAACATGGTGCTGTCAGTACTTTGCTGAATGTCCATTTTTCACATTTTTTTTTATGGATTTATTTTGAGGAGATACAAATTTGATTCAGTATACATCATAGGGGGCTTTATAATAATGTAAAATAGAAGCTTGCAATTGGCTATTCTGATTCCTAGCACATAAGCTTAGGTCTGACAAATATTAAGTAGTCATCACTTTGGTATTTCAAATGACTGCATACCCTTAGTAAATGTCGGCAATTGCATATGTATCTGAGCCATTTTGCAAATCTAGACATGCAGCTGCTGCTAACTAACTACAAAGGACCCTAACTTTATTTCAGTTTAATTTGGAGGGAAAAATCAACATTGGAGGATTAAGGGAGATATCCCCCTTAATCCCCTATAAAGAGATGGCCAAAAAGAATAATTTTTAAAATCCTATATATGTTAGGGAGCAAGTTTAAATCTAGACGTGGACAATTTCCTGCATACAATTTTTGGAATATTCCTACTTTTTTGTTCTTTCCAGGCCATGCCCCCAACAAGCCCCTTTGCAAATTTGATATGGTATGGACATTCAGTAACAGCAGCTATGGGTGCCAGTCTGTCAACAATGAGTTGCCTGACTGAAGACAGAACACAATTTAGAACTATGCAGAGGGTCGCCATGAGTCAACACCGACGTGACGGCACTTAACATCAACAACAACAACAATGGACATTCACCTGTAAAATGAGCCTTTTTAAAATGGCCATTTACACATGGATCCAATTTACACATTTAAGTGGTCATATTTACAAGGATAAATCACAAGAAGCATTAATTCCTTGCAAACATGAGTAAAATATCTATATCCACCATTTAACAGACAAGATGTGGATCAATGATACTGGCTTCTCACAAATTATAGCATATATTTTTAAAAATGTATTAGAAATTTTATTTAAAACATTTTCTTACCCTTGTGTGGGATCAACTGCTATTGCTCTGGGGTTGTAAAGATCAAAGTCTATTAGGGTAATGCATTCTGTTCCATTCATGTTGCATGTAAAGATTCTGTCACTTATGTGATCCACAAAGTAAAAATTTCCAGTAATCCAGTCAATTGCCATCTGATGTACACCTGCCAAGAAAAAATATTTAATTATTGAGTCTAGATCAAATAAATACAGCATGAACCACCAAACTGTTGATCTCTCTGTCAAAGGAGATAAATATATTTTAAGAGCTCTCAAGATAACTTGGCAGATACTTAAGCCCATCTCAATACTGCTCATAAGAGAAATGATTAATCATATGAATCATTTAGCATGTACCTAATGGCTGTCATACTATATCAATCTTGAGCAGAGATATTATCATGTTATTGCCTTCATACCCCATGTATATGAAACAGCTAAAAAACAGTGGGTTCAAATACCATAGCTTTGATATGACAACACTGGTAGGTATGTCTAAATGTGCAAATTCTATAACTTTAGGAAGCTACATAACGAAAATGCAGTTTCAATATTGCACCGCATATGTGAGTAAAAGAGTACGTTATTTCATAGAACGTATACTTATGCCTTCATAGAAAAGTGGCTGGAATAAGGTTAGGGTGTGGGGGGGGGGGGGGCCATAAGTGAAAGTAAATACAGAGATTAAATTTTCAAACTTCACGCATATCCACACACTCTTATTTCATAAGATATACCTGTACACTGCAACTCCATCTCCATTCTGCCCAAACTGTGCCTCCAGGAACAGCTATGCACAATGAGCATATAATTAATTGCACACAATATTTTGGCTTGCATATTTATATGCCTACATATAGCAACCAAAAATAGATAATATATTTAAAAAATCTATTTAAACTTTGTAGTTATAGTATGTACAGGTTAGAGAAGCTCTGGATCAACTGCACCACCAACTCTACTCTCCTGCTGTCTGCTGGGATTGGACCACCTGGGGGATAGGAGGGCAGGGGCCCGAGGGCAATACGTTTATGTAGAGGGTGCTAATGTAGACACTGTGATCTGAGTTCTGGAGTCCCACAGTATGCCAATCAGGCTTATTTGTACAGCGGGCTATGGGACATACATCGACAGATAATGTGAATGCAATTATCGTATTATCTACCAATGCATTTACCATGTCATAGGGGTCTCTAAATGCAAATGCAATGTGTGCCTTTGAGTCAGTCCTGACTCCTGGCGACCCAGAAGCTCCTGGGTTTTCTTGGCAGTGTCACCGGAAGTAGATTGCCAGGCCTTTCTTCCGAGGCAATGGAGGGTTAAGTGACTTGCCCAAGACCACAAGGAGTGCTAGTGGGAATCGAACCCTGGTTGCTTGGCTACCAAGCAAGTGTTCTAACCTACTGTGCAGCAAATGTAAAGCATATATATTGTGCACCCACAATCTTACTGTATTTTAGCAAATGGGCTCCCAATGGGGCATGTTTACTAATGGGCACTAACTGTTTGTGTGCAATTCGACATGCAGTAACCATGCTGCACTAACAGCATGAGGCCCTGTACTATAAGCCCTGTACTAAATGGGTAAAGAGAAATTAGACTTACCTGCTAATTGTAGTTCCTTGAGGAACTCCAGTCCAGTCCTGAAACCTCTGGGTTGTGTACCTCCTCCAACAGCTTGGAGACTGAGCATGTCACTCCTTTGATGGCATTGGAATACATAAGTAGCTGGCACCACCCACCAGCCCTCAGTAAACTATTGACAAAGCAGACTCACATTAACAACAAATAAGTAGTTGAACAATATAAACAAATAAACTAGTTCCTGCAAATGGATAATCCAAGAAACACCTTCCCTCAACCAGGAAATCGCCGTCCCCTTGGAACAGGAAGGCACCCGTGAAGCTTTGAAGCCGCGCCGAAACACACTGGACCCCAAGGCCTGCCATTCTCCTATCCCCTTGCTATTCTACCCTCACCCCCTCCCCAGACCCTGCCAACACAGAGCTCCTGGGTACTCAGGCGAAGGAGCAGAAAAAGACCACTAAAGACTGAAAGGGTATGGGAATGGACTGGAGTTCCTCAAGGAACTACAATTAGTAGGTAAGTCTAATTTCTCTTTCCGTATCGTCCCTTCAGTCCAGTCCCGAAACCTCTGGGATGTAACAGAGCAGTCTACTCAATGGGAGAGACCCGCAACAGCAGCCTAAAGCACTGCAGAACCAAACCAAGCATCCCCCGCTGCCTGGACATCCAGGCAGCAATGCTTCACAAAAGTATGTAGGAAGACCAGGTTGCCGCCCTACAGATTTCCACGGGTGGAACCAGGCTAAACTCCGCACAGGAAGCCGCCTGAGCTCTGGTGGAATGCGCCCGCAAGCCCTCCGGCACCCTCCTGCCTTTCAGGATATATGACGAAGCAATGGCTTCTCTAATCCACTGGGAAATGGTGGCCTTAGCAGCTGCCTCTCCTCTTTGTGACCCCCCAAAAAGGACAAACGCTCCGACTTCAGAAAGGGCGCCGTACAGCTCAAGTACCAATGCAGGATTCTTCTAACATCCAAAAGTCACAACTGCAAAACCGCTGAACCACCCAACTGTGACCTCAAGGCAGGCAAGGTCACCACCTGGTTCACATGAAATGTGGAAACCACCTTGGGTAGGAAAGACGGTACAGGTTGAAGAACCACCTTCTCCCTGAAAAAAGACAGAAATGGTTCCCGACAAGATAAGGCCTGAAGTTCTGAAATCTTGTGCATCGAACAGATTGCCACCAAGAATACCACCTTTAGGGTCACCGTCCTTCACTGAAGCCCGACTAAGCGGTTCGAAGTGATTACCCGCGAGAGCAGTAAGCACGAGGTTGAGATCTCAAGGCGGAACCACCAACCTGCTTGGCAGACGCAAACGAGACACTGCCCTCAGGAACCTGAGCACATCTGGGTGCGTACCCAATGCCAACCCTTGAACCTTACCTCTATTACAGGAAATTGCGGCCAGCTGCACCCTCGGAGAGCTGGCAGCCAAACCCCTATCAAAACCATCCTGCAGAAAGGCCAGCATGTCCGGAACCAAAGCCGAGGCCAGCCAGAACCACCGATCTGAACACCAGGCTTCAAATATATGCCAAACTCTGACATACGCTAAGCACGTAGACTTCCTCCGAGCCCTCAACATTGTGGCTATCACCGAGGGCCCATAACCCTTCTTCCTCAGCCTTGCCATAAGTGAGAATCAATCCACCAGAGGCATACATACTAGCCCTTTTCAGACTGGAAGACGCCACGGGCTGTCCGCCACCAGCCGCACCACGGACGTCTTGGCCAGTCTGGAGCAATCAGTATCACCAAACCCTGGTGAGACTCTATTCATTGTATCACCAGACCGATGAGTGCCCATGGGGGAAACACATAACAGTTCCCCCTCAGGCCCCTTCTGTACAAAGGCATCCAAACCCTCCAACATCCTTTCCCGTCTTCTGTTGAAAACCGGCTTACCTTGGCCGCCTGGAAAGTTGCCATCAGATCCATCACTGGGCAACCCCAATGACCTATCACCAGGTCGAACACCTCCTGATTGAGAGCCCACTCACTGTGGTCCACCTGCACCCGACTCAGGTATTCAGCCATGACACTGTCCACCCCAGCGACATGCGGCACAGAGAAGGTCAAAAGATGATTCTCTGCCCAGGCCAAAAGAACCTCGGCCTCTTCCTCTAGCGCCATGCTTCCCATGCCGCCCTGGCAATTTATATAGGCCACTGCAGTGGCATTGTCTGAAAACACCCTGACTGCCCGATCCTGCAGCCAGGACTCAAAACTCTGCAGCGCCCAAAGCACTGCTCTCATTTCCAGTCTGTTGATTGACCACAAACTCTCCTGCATGCTCCACTGTCCCTGAGCGAAGTGCCCTTTGCAAGGGGTTCCCCACCCATCCAGACTGGTGTCCATCATCAGTGGCACCCAAGGCGGAGACTCGAGAGACATCCCTCTTCTCAGAGTCTCCGGACGCAGCCACCACTGCAAAGCTCTCCGTCTGCCTCAACACGGAAGCCAGTGGGAAAGAGGGTGAGTCTAATGGGACCAGCGATGCAGGAGAGCCCTTTGTAAAGGCCGCATGTGAGCCTTCGCCCATGGAACAAAATCGAGCGTGGCCACCATGGTCCCCAGGACCTGCAGATAATGCCAAGCTGAGGGTTGCAGCATCAACAAGAACTGCATCAGTAGCCACCGCAACCTTCGGGCCCACCTCTCTGGCAGGAAGACCTTTCCCTCCTTGGTATCGAAGCAGGCCCTCAAATACTCTAGCTCTTGGGATGGGCTCAACCGGCTCTTGGCCACGTTGACCACCCATCCCAGGCTTTCCAGAAACTGCATTACTTTCACTGTGGCCCTCACGCTCTCCGTCCTGGACTTTGCCCAGATTAGCCAATCGTCCAATTACCAGAACCCTGTCCCTGCGGAGTGCCGCTGCCACTACAACCATGACCTTGGTGAAAGTCCATGGAGCCGTCGCTAGACCGAATGGCAACGCTCTAAACTGAAAATTCCCCATTGGCACCGCGAACCAGAGAAACTGTTGGTGCCCGGATCTGATGGGGATATGCAGATATGCCTCGGACAGGTCTAGTGACGTCAGGAACTCCCCGCTCCGTACCACCACTATGACAGACCGTAGAGTCTCCATGCGAAAATGTGACAGTCAGGCAGCGGTTTATACCCTTGAGATCGAGAATGGGCTGAAAGGAGCATTCCTTCTTGGGCACCACGAAGTAAATGGAGTATTGATTGCACCTGAGTTGGTCTCTGGGTACGGGCACCACTGTCCTTAGCTGTAACAACCTTGCCAGGGTCTCCTCTACCGCCGCCGCTTTGCCTGGCAATCTGCAAGGAGACTGTACAAATGCGTGACCGATAGGGCGAGCCCACTCGAGGGCATAGTCTTCTCGGATTACCTCCAGGACCCATTGGTCTGATGTGATCTCAGCCCAAGCGAAGTAGAATTCCCGCAGCCGGCCCCCCACGAGAACCAATTCAACCTCAGCTCCCCTCATTTCATTGTGTTTTCTTAGGCCCCGAGGAGGAAGGGGATCCAAACCCCCTTCCTGCCCCCAGAATCCTCAGAAGCCCTGCCCAAGAAAGACAGGCTTACCTCTCTGATAAATCTGGAGGGTCAAAAACGCCTGAACTCTCTCGCCTGCCCCTTCCCCACTGTGGCAGGGTGGCTCTGCTTTGCTTATCCTCGGGCAGGTGACCCCCCTAGGATTCCCCCAAATCCTTGACCAACTTCTCCAAATCCTCCCCAAAGAGCAACTTGACTTTGAAAGGGAGCTTACTCAGATGAGCCTTAGAGGACCTGTCCGCCACCCAGTTCCTCAGCCACAGACAGCAATGGGCTGCTACCTGGGAGACCATGCTCTTTGAAGGCCCCCTGACGAGATCATAATGGGAAACCACTAGATACACAGTCCCCGACTCCAACTTTTCCGCCTCCTCAGAGGATTCCGTTTCCGGCTCTCCCTGATGCACCCGCTGAGACCAGCGGAGACATACCACCACCCAGGCCCCACAAATAGAGGCCTGCAGGGCCAGGGCATTGATATCAAAGGTCTACTTCAGCAGTGTGTCTACCTTCCTGTCCTGGGCATCCTTGAGGGCTGCACTACCTTCTACCGGGATTGCAGTCTTCTTGGTGACCGCAGAAACAGCGGCATCCACCTTGGGAGATTGAAGCAACTCACGCTCTTGCTCTGGCAAGGGGTACAGCTGCGCCTTGGCCTGTACCCCTCTATGACCATCCTCCGGCAGGCTCCACTCCTCCTGGATCATCTGCTTAACTACTCTGTGTACCAAAAAGACCTTCTGCGGCTTCTGCACCACCTGGAGTAGCAGGTCCTCCAGCGCATGATCCTCTGCCGGCATATTCAGTGCCTTCAGAGACTCTCCAATGAGAGCCGTCAATTCCTCCCTCCGAAATACTCTAACTACACATGACTGGCCTCTTGCTTCTGTAGCTCCCCTTCCTCCAAATCCTCCTGAGGGTCGAGCTCTTTCTCCAGATCCCGCACATCTGACCCCGAGGAGAGCATCTGCCCCTCCTCGGAGAGTCAGGCCTTCTTCGCGTACACCTCAGTCATAGGCCTTTCGCCTGCCGAAGGCCTCTTCGCCCCCATGTCTCGAATGAGCATGGCACTCTGCTGTCTCTGCTGACGCAGGCAAAAGGCCCTGTGGAGCAACAGAACAAACTCGTGTGAAAAACCTCCCGGAAGCCCTATCCCGCTCTGGCACGAAGAAGAAGGCCCAGGTTCAGACGGAGGCAAGGAGGCTGATTGTAGCCCTTCCACCCCCAACCCCCCGCATTCTGACTCTCCCCCATCGGGGAAGGAGGCGCCTCCAGGCCTTCCTGGATCACCTTCTCCACTGTGGCGGTCTCTTTGGAGCAGCCCCGACAGATTCCTTCATCGGAGACTGCCCCACGCCTAGTTCCGCAAACCAGACACTGAGGCCAGGAAGAAGCCTGCGTCTTAGTCCCCGGGAAGAAAAGAAAAAGCGAACCCAAAAAACATGGGCCCAGCTCCCTCCTCAGGGGGGGGGGCATCATCTGCAAAAAAACAAACAAGCAGCACCCTGCTACCGCGGGGAACCGCCCACGCCACTTGTGTGCGCCGTTTCCTGCCCTCTGCCATGTTGCCGGGCCTGCCGCCGACTGCCTGCACTCGCGGTCACAGCTGCGCGATTCAGTACTCCTCCGCGATCCCGGCTTTAAAGGAGTCTCCCCCGGCTTACCTCAATCCCGGGAACTCCTTCAACTCCTCCTGCTCTCATTGCTCTCCCCTCGTGCTCAGCCTGTCGCAAAAGGGCTTCGGTGTTCAGGGGGTCCTTAAACTGTCTGCCTGCGGCTGCGGTGTTGTCAGTGGCTCCTCACCCGCTCACAGGTTCGGGAGCCGCCTTGTCCCGTCATCAAGCTTCAAGTTCCACCGTTCACCCCCACAAGACCTGGGGATGGAGGGGCCCAGAGATCCTGCTATTACACTGATCTCCTTCTTTTTTTTTTTTTTAAAGTACAAATTTTTCCCGTAGTTCACAGACCAAATTGAAAAAACACTGCTAACCCTAACTCTCCTTAGTTGTACTGTAGTGAGTCCAGCCTTGGCTCACCACCTCCTCCAGCTGCTTGGAGACTGAGTTTACTTGGGGCTGGTGGGTAGCGCCAGCTAGTTATGTATTCCAGTGTCAAAGGAGTGACATGCTCAGTCTCCAAGATGCTGGAGGGACGATAAGGAATGTGCAATTGAGTGGTGATGGGGCAGGTTAGGAATGGAATGTGGACAGTGATGATGCATCATGGCTAGCTTGGGTATTATGGGTACATACTAACCATTAACGTTCGTACACATAATGCCTCTCCAAAGTATGATACTAAGTGCACTCATGTACTGGTTATGGCACATTAGCAATGTGTTAATGGCAGGGGAATGGGCACAAACCCCTAAAGTTAATTTGGGCTTCTTTGCTATTCAAACACATAACTAGTGTGCCCTTTAGTAAACATGCCCCAAGACGAGTTGATAGTGTTAGCAAATGCTAATA
Source organism: Ichthyophis bannanicus (assembly GCA_033557465.1). Classification (NCBI taxonomy): domain Eukaryota; kingdom Metazoa; phylum Chordata; class Amphibia; order Gymnophiona; family Ichthyophiidae; genus Ichthyophis; species Ichthyophis bannanicus. The sequence goes on along the minus strand of CM066036.1, from coordinate 725,507,329 downwards.
CAGTAGTATGAATTAGTAATTCTAACTACATATGCTATTTACTATAAGTATCTGTTTGATTTTTATACTTCTTTTTCAATGTCATGATTTGCAAAGGTTTTCTATTATGCAAATTCCTGAATATAATTTTATTCCATTTCATAAAAGCAACTATTACATTGTCACATAAATACAATGTAATTTTTTTTTAATTCATAGCTGAAACCCTACTAGTTTCTGTCATTTAGGAACTGCATTTTCAAGTCAATGGTTGGTGCCCATTTTAAAAGTAGTCGCCTCTCTTTAACCATCACATCAATATTGTTATGCTTCATTTATATTTCTTATATAAAAATGTATTTCAAGCAGTGTTTTGCAGACAAAATCTATTATAATCTTCATGCATTATTTGACTAGATCACAATAACTTTGTATTTAGTATATCATAAAATTATTATTAAGGGATCAGAACTCACAGAATGGCATTCCTATCCCTTTCTCCCCTTATGGTGCTGATTTTAAAAATCTATTCAAGGGGCAGTAATGTTTCTTGTGCAGTATTACATTGATTTAAAGACAAAATATTTTTATACATCTATAAATCTGATTTTTCATAGATTATAATCATAATAATAATTAAACACTCCAAGGGGGTGATTTCATAGGCGGGCATCCAAATAAAAGTTACAAAAAAGTGCCTTTTTCACATCTATTTTATAAAGGCTTCTAAAATGACCTCCGATAGCACACAAATTCTCTCGCACATATTTAATAATTTCCAAACACATCCTGACAAACTATCCATAGATGTGATATCTTACGAACTCCAGAAGAAGAAGTTCACTTTAGCATGATGCAAGTACTACACTGAGTATTAGAAGTAAATTTGAGATACTGAGATCATTCTCCACATACCCTGGCTTAGAAGTGAGGTTCGTGACTGTCATGGTATGCCCAAAACTAATAAACCAAAACAAAAACCTGTCCTAAGAGTAAACAAATCAAAAAGCAAACTCTCTCTTAGTCATTAAATCTATTAATTTTATCCCAGCAGTACACCATTCATTCCAAAAAATTAAATCTAGCAGTGGCTAAACATTTCCCTATTGAAATATCAAAAGATAAAGAAAGCGACCTCAGGATGGTGGAATTCAACCGCACACGATGTTAGAGTAAATTTTTCTTAAGATTTTTCTTTAGATTTACCTTTCTACTTATAGTGTTTAATATTTGTTAAGATCATGTGAACATAGACATCGGCAGTGTCTGGCGATTCCATTGGTGGTTGAGTATTTATAAAGCGCGACATCAGATGCTATAGCCACTTCCTGAGATGGTCGTCGAGTAGTGATTGCAAGCCCCTGAAGAAGCCTTTTTCTAAGGAGAAACAAATATCTTTGTCGGGTTTACTGACGACTAATTGAACCATGGGAGTCTTAAGAGAAAGATAAGTGCTTGAAAATTACTCTCAGTGATTGTTTTACTATGATTATTACCACATAGCTTTTGGTTGTTTACAGGGCTTGTGGGAAAAGATTTGTGGCTCCGTTGTGAGTCCTGTTAAAGTTTTCAATGGAAGTTGTTTTGTGTCTCTTTGTGGACTGTTAATGGAATTGATATACTAAAAGAGAATTGATAGTTTGAATTGGAAAATTGAATTGATAATAAATGATAAATAATATATATTAATATAATCCTGGAAAGTACTTTTTAAGATTGCAGTATGTAGTTTTAATATTAATATGGAGGAGGTTGGAGACCGGTGATGTGAATATCTCACTATCCCTTATGGTGATTGGTTTTGCCATATGAAGGGTTTATAGCCATCCTGAGGTCTCTTTCCTTATGAATAACATCTTTTGAAATTTCAATAGGGAAATGTTTAGCCACTGCTAGATTTAATTTTTTGGAATGAATGGTGTAGTGCTGGGATAAAATTAATAGATTTGATGCCCAAAACTAACCAGTTTGGAGAAACTGCCCGTTTATTCCTGCTCCAAAGAAGATAAAAATAAATTCAAGTGTGCACTCTCTTCTTTTCATCACAACTCTATCTCATCTCCACATAAACTAAGCCCCTGGGAATGCCTACACTCAGACTGTGCAAAAGCGTGCCTTGTTAACAGTGCTGTGCTAACATACATATTCTGCTCGTAAATCATCCTATCCCCTCCCGGTCACATGCTAACTGCTTAGCATGGTAATTTTAGCATGGGGCCCCATGCTCTTAGCACTGCATGTTTAATGCATGCTAAACTCCATGCTGACAAAGAGCACACGTTAGTGAACTTGCCCCTATATGCAGCTTGATAGCAGAGTTTCATATTGTCAGGCTTTGTGATTACTTTTTTCAAAAAGACTTTATGGAACTCTTAGGCTGCTGATTAATGTACATATGTATAACATAGCTGACTCGAGTTATTCGCATCCAATCTTGCATGGCTTCTAGGCTTGACATAGCTGCCAAGTATAATACCTTCTTATAGGTGATTTTATGAAACAATTATTATCCATTCTGCTACAGAAATGACACCTATGGCTAGCAAGATTTGTAATGTAATAATGAGAAAAGGAACATGTTTTCAATGAATACAAAAGGCAGGAAACTGCAGCAGTTCTATAAATGGGCATTGTTCATACACTGAATTTTTCTTGTTGTCAATAATCTTTTTTTGCAGATGACTGGAAGCTGAAGCAGCTGACTAGGGCATTGGTTAGAGTTCTGTTTAGACAACAGAAGAATTTCATGTCACTTTTTGAGGTGAATAATTTCTGCCATAGAAATGCAAAAGAGATATTGTATAGGCAAAGAAACTCGAGAGTAGCAAAATATTTTGGCAGATGGTCTTGTGTTTGACATGTAAAGCACTATAATATCAGCAAAAAGACGTGGAGGTCAGAAATGAGACATCAAAGTGGCAATGATTATAATTCTGGTGGTATTTTAGAAAAAGGTTCTTATAAACATGGAGTGTTTTCTAAAATAACAAATAGTAAGGTGAAAGGGTGCAAATGTATTTTCCAATACATGGCATTGAGGGAGCAATTTTACAAGCCAATATATCAGAAAAATCAACAGTGGCAAGATATGCAATACTGGATCAGAACAAGGGTTCATCAAGCCCAGTATCCTGTTTCCAACAGTGGCCATTCCAAGTCTCAAGTACCTGTCGGGTTCCCAAAGGTATACACATTCCATGCTGCTTGTCCCATGTGTAAGCAGTGGATTTCCCAGGTCCTTTTTTTATTAATATTTATGCAATTTACAATAATAATCAAGAGCATATCTTGTACAGAAACTGGGATATGATCAGGCAACCATTACACTAAAAAAGGAAAAAGAAAAAAATAAATGAAACAAACATCAATCAATCCCACTCCATCATCCAATTGGAGAGATCCAAGCAAAGGAAAACAAAACCAATTACACAAACAGAAAGGAAATCAAGAAGCGCAAACAACTGGTACACCTATATATCACAGCAGGTCAGTAGGAGTAATCACCAGGTTCTCTAAGCACTGGGAATTTAAGAAGGCCAGCAGTTGGGGGGGTGCTAAAAAAAAACAACAACATAGGAAATAGCCCGTTATTTTACCAAGCACTTACATAGATACTTCAGAAAGAAAAACGCTCCCAGCTGCTCATCCCTTGGGCACAGAAGACGACATTCATGGCTTCTACGCTGCATGTCTCGAGCCAAGTCTGGAAATATACAGACTAAAAGGCCCTTGAACAGCAAATTCTCTTTTTTAAAGAAAATCTTCATCACCCATTCTTTATTTGACATCAAAGCTAACGTCACTAGTAATGTAGCAAGAGTTAGACTCATCCCAGGAATGCTCCAGAATAGCTGATATAATCCAACTCAGAAGCCACTGCAGAAGAAGGAGTTTTCTTAGAAGATGGAATATAATATACCTTCACTATCGGCAGATGAGATTTGGCTGGGATACCCAAAATTTTGGTTAAATACATCCGAAACATATCGCTTGGTGAAACCAATGAGGCCCTGGGAAAATTCACAAATCTCAGATTTGCTGCCCTAGCTGAGTTTTTCTGACATTCCAAATGGACTCAGTTGCAAGCAAGGTAATACTGTTTGGCTTTTAACTACAATCTCTTTGCCTAAAAGCTCTTGAAGGGGTTTTGTTTTTCATTTGTAAAAGCTAATTCTTTTTTTCTATGCTGCAAAGGGGAAATTTTTTTGTGCTATTGGGCAAAGTTCTGTCAGTTAGAATTCATTGTTTTTTGTTCCAGCTACCCAGTCACAGCTAGCTCTTTGAAGCTACTGACCGCATCAGGTATTAGGCTTCTTCCTACTCACTCCAGTTCCCACCCATCCCATGTGAGCATTCTTGCTTTAAAAGGCAACTCCCCAATTAGCTACATATAGGGACTTAGAGCCGCTCTGTAAGAACATACTTAAAAGAGGTTAACTATTTTTTCTCTTAAAGGACAGCTGAAGACAGGCAAAGGACTTTGGAAGGTCTCTCTCTTTTACTTCAAAGTGTGCCAAAGTTCTTCCAATTTAAAAATGACTGGGAAAAATCATATTGCCAAAGCTGTTAACCCTGTTACAGCTTCTGCATTTGTCCACACAGAGATCCCAATGCCAGTTGAAGGACTGGTTCCATGTGCAGGATGCCTGTATGCTGAAGCTCTCAGAAAACAAGTGGAGGAGCTCAGAGAAGAGGAGGTACAGCTGAGAAGCATTGAAGACAATGAGAAGTACATCCAATGCTTCTTTAAACATCCAAACTCTCAGACAGAGATGAAGATGGGAGCCTGCAAAATGACAGAAGTTGGACATGAGTCACCAGGGCCTGCAGAATCACCAATCCAACTCCTCCAGCCCTTGAATTGAAGAACCATTATGCAGCCCAAGAAGTAGAGGAGGTGAAAGCATCCCAGGAAAGGGAAGAACTAGAGCGCAAACACCCCAAAGTTACAGAATCAGTGACTACAAGGAAGCGAAGGGTAGTGATGGTTGGTGACTATCTTCTGAGGGTACTGAGGCATCCATCTGCTGACCAGACTTAATATCCAGAGAGATCTGTGGTCTGCCAGGTGCCAAAATCCAAGATGTTAAGGAGAGTTTGCAGAGACTCTTCAAGCCTACTGACTATTACCTGATGTTGCTCATCCATGTCAGCGCAACTTATACTGCCAGGTATCCCTCTGAGCATATCAAAAGTGACTTCATGGCTCTGGGACAGAGGGTGAAGCAGATAGGTACACTGGCAGCATTGTCTTCAATCCTCCCTGTTGAGGGTAAAAGCTGAGGCAGAGAAGCTTGTACCCTAGAGATAAATGCATGGCTGTGTGGATGGTGTCATTGAGAGCGTTTTGGTATCCTGGACCATGGGATGATGTCCCAAGGGCTGCAGAGCAGAGATGGTGTCCATCTGTCCATTAAGGGTTGACATGTCTTCAGCAGCAGACTGTCTAATATACTGAAGAGGACTTTAAACTAGATTCATTAAGGATGGTTGAAGGAAGTCCCGGGTAAGTGAAACATTAAATAAGAACATAAGATATGCCATACTGGGTCAGACCAAGGTCCATCAAGTCCAGTATCCTGTTTCCAACAGTGGCCAATCTAGGTCAGACGTACCTGGCAGTATCCCCAAAAGACAAAGGTTCCACAATGCTTGTATTGGGTCAAGCATTGATATCCTGGGTCCCTTTTTAATAATGGTTTATGGACCTTTCCTCCAGGAACTTGTCCAAACCTTTTTTAAACCCAGCTACACTATCAGCTCTTACTACATCCTCCGGTAACAAATTCCAGAGTTTGATTACACGTTGAGTGAAAAAATATTTTCTCTTATTTGTCTTAAATAGTTTACCCTGTAGCTTCATTGCATGTCCCCTAGTCTTTCTATATTCTGATAGCGTAAACAATTGATCTATGTTTACCCGTTCCACTCCATTCATTAATTTATAGACCTCTATCATATCTCCCCTCAGCCATCTCTTTTCCAGGTTGAAGAGCCCTAACCTTTGTAGCCTCTCTTCATAGGAGTAGCCTTCCATCCCCTTTACCATTTTGGTGGCTCTTTTCTGTACCTTTTCTAATAACGCTATATCCTTTTTAAGATACGGCGACCAGAAATGCACACAATATTCAAGGTGCGGTCGTACCATGGAACGATACAGAGGCATTATAATATCCTTTTTGTTTTATTTTCCATTCCTTTCCTTATGATACCTAGCATTCTATTTGCTTTCTTGGCTGCCGCTACACACTGGGTGGAGGGTTTTAACATGTTATCCACGATGACTACTAAATCTTTTTCCTGGGTGGTGGTTCCTAATGTGGAACCTTGCATCGTGTAACCATAGTGTGGGTTGTTCTTTCCTAGGTGCATAACTTTGCACTTGTCCACATTAAATTTCATCTGCCATTTGGATGTCCAGTCTTCCAATTTATCCAGATCCTCCTGTAGTTTTCCACAGTCCTCTTGGGTTTTAACAACTTTAAACAGTTTTGTGTCATCTGCAAATTTGATAACCTCACTTGTTATTCCCTTTTCCAGGTCATTTATGAATATGTCAAAAAGTAGCGGACCCAGTACAGATCCCTGGGGTACTCCACTAGTCACCTTTTTCCATTGGGAAAATTGGCCATTTAGCCCTACCCTCTGCTTTCTATCTTTTAACCAGTTCCCGAGCCACAATAGTACACTGCCTCCTATCCCATGACTTTTTAGTTTTGCCAAAAGTCTCTGGTGAGGGACCTTGTCAAAGGCTTTCTGAAAGTCCAGATACACTATGGGGTCTGTTTACTAAACGGCGCACTTGTACGGGGCGCACATGAGCGCTCTAAAAGATGTATTTAAGTGCTCTTAAGCGCCCCGTACGAGTGCGCGGCACATTAACGGGTCCCGCAAGCGTGCGCCGACAACGCGCACATTTGCGGGGCGGTAATGTGCGAAAGAGGCGTGCCAAGGCGAAATGAGGGCGGAGGAAGGCCCCCTAGGGGCGGAGAGACGGGGTCAGTGGGCGGAATGTGGGAGGGGAGAGACTCGCCGCACAGGAGCGTGCCCGAATCTGCAAAGAAAGTTACCGCCAGTGAAACACTCGCGTTAGAGGTGCTGTGCCGGGAAAAGAAACCGTTTCCGTCAGCAATGTGCAGCACAATAGTGGAAGCCCAAAAACCGTGAGCAGTGTGATCTATGTGCACAGATCAAACGCCGTAATGTCACAGGGCACTAACCACACGGGCGCCGCGCACCTTAGCGCATCTGTCAATCACAGCTTCTGTTCTTCACGACGGAACGCCCACTCCTTATACGGCACCCGCTCGGTACCGCGGACCGCACAACACCGGCCTTTTAGTAAACAGACCCCTATATCAACCAACTCACCTTTATCTACCTGTTTATTCACACCTTCAAAAAAACATATCAGATTAGTGAGACAAGATCTTCCTTGTCTAAAGCCATGTTGGCTGTCTTCCATTAGGCCATGACTATCCACATGCTGTGTAATTTTGTTCTTTATGATGGTTTCCACCATTTTACCCGGTACTGATGTCAGGCTCACTGGTCTGTAATTTCCTGGATCACCCCTGGAACCCTTTTTAAAAATTGGCGTTACATTAGCGATCTTCCAATCTTCAGGTATTACAGATGATTTTAATGAAAGTTCACAGATTACTAATAGCAGGTGTGCAATCTCATATTTCAGTTCTTTCAACACTCTTGGATGTATACCATCCGGTCCAGGTGATTTGCTACTATTCAGTTTATCAAATAGTTGTAATACATCTTTCCGGTGTAGCGATATTTCTCTCAATTCCTCTGCAGTATCACCTTTAAATACCACTTCGGTCTTGGGTAACATCCCTACATCTTCCTCAGTAAAGACCGAAGCAAAGAATTCATTCAGTCTCTCTGCTATAGCCTTGTCTCCTTTTACTGCCCCTTTTACCCCTCTGTCATCTAATGGTCCAATTGATTCTCTCACAGGCCTTTTGCTACGAATGTACTTGAAAAAGTCTTTGTTTCATGTTTTTGCTACTGTAGCAAGTTCCTTCTCAAATTCTTGCTTTGCCTGCCTTATCAATGCTTTGCAATTAACTTGCCAGTGCTTGTGCTGTTTCCAGTTTTCTTCGTTTGGCTCTTTTTTCCATTTCCTGAAAGATGCTTTTTTGGCAGCAACAGCCTCTCTGACCTCACCTTTAAACCATGCTGGCAGTTTTTTGGACTTTCTTCCACTCTTCTTAATGCGTGGAATACAGCTGGTCTGGGCTTCCAGGATAGTATTTTTAAACAACGCCCAAGCTTGATGCAAGTCTTTAACCTTTGCAACTGCTCCTTTTAGTTTTTTCTTAACTATATTCCTCATTTTATCATAGTCTCCCTTTCGAAAGTTAAAAGGTAGTACTGTGGATTTCTTTACTATCCCTCCTCCACTAATTAAATCAAACACGATCATGCTATGATCACTATTGCCAAGTGGTCCCAACACCCTTATTTCTTGCACCAGATCTGGTGTTCCACTAAGGACTAGATCCAGTATGGCTTCCCCTCTGGTCGGTTCATGAACCAGCTGCTCCAAGAAGCAGCCATTTATTTCATCTAGAAACTTTATCTCCCTAGCATGTCCTGCCGTGACACTGAGCCAGTCGATACTGGGGTAATTGAAATCGACCATTATCACTACTCTGCTGTAACGCTTGTTAGCTTCCTTGATCTCTTTAAGCATTTCATCATCCATTTGTTCATTCTGGCCAGGCGGTCAATAGTACACTCCCACTGCCATCACCTTCCCCTTCATACATGAAAGTTCAATCCATAGAGATTCTACAGCAAATTTTGTTTCCTGCAAAACTTTAATCCTTTCTGACTCAATGCCCTCTCTAACATAGAGCGCAACCCCTCCTCCAATTTGATCAGTTCTATCATTACAATATAGTTTGTATCCAGGTATCACAGTGTCCCACTGGTTGTCCTCCTTCCACCATGTCTCTGAGATTGCAATCATATCTAACCTCTCATTTAGTGCTATATATTCTAACTCTCCCATCTTATTGTTTAGACTTCTAGCATTTGCATACAAGCATTTCAGAGACTATATTTTATTAATATTAATCTGGCTATTGGTAGGCATGGGTAATTTGGAATCTTTACGCTCTGTCTGCACCATACTCAAGGGCATTTGGGCTACTTTACTCTTTTTGGAACCTCACTGCTTTCGGTAGTATCCTTCAAGGATACCGTCTTCCGAACCATGCGCTCTTGGACGACTGTCGGCTTTCCCCTATTTTCTAGTTTAAAAGCTTCTCTATCTCCTTTTTAAAGGTTAATGCCAGCAGCCTGGTTCCATCCCGGTTAAGGTGAAGCCCATCCCTTTGGAAGAGCCCCTCCTTTCCCCAGAATGTTCCCCAGTTCCTAACAAATCCAAAACCCTCATCCTTGCACCACTGTCTCATCCACGCATTGAGACTCCGGAGCTCTGCCTGCCTTTTGGGTCCTGCACGTGGAACAGGAAGCATTTCAGAGAGCGCTACCCTGGATGTTTTGGATTTCAACTTCCTACCTAAAAGCTTAAATTTAGCCTCCAGAACTTCCCTACCACATTTTCCTATGTCATTGGTACCGACATGTACCAAGACAGCAGACTCCTCCCCAGCACTATCTAAGATCCTATCTAGGTGGTGCATGAGGTCCGCTACCTTCGCACCAGGCAGGCATGTTACCAGGCAATCCTCACGTCCACCAGCCACCCAGCTGTCTACAAGTCTAATGATCGAATCACCAACTATAACAGCTGTCCTAACCCTCCCCTCATGGGCACATGGCCCTGGAGAAACGTCCTCGGTGCGAGAGGGTTTTACATCACCTGGAGGACAGGTCCTGGTTACAGGATCACGTCCTGCCACACCAGGGTGATGCTCTCCTGTCACGTGACCTCTCTCCTCCATGGCAACAGGGATGCTGCCAGACTGGAGGTGGGACTTCAGGACTATATCCCTGTAGGGCTCATCCATGTACTTCCCTGTCTTTCTTATGTCTTCCAGGTCTGCTACTCTAGCCTCTAGAGAACGGACTTGTTCCCTGAGAGCAAAGAGCTCCTTGCACTTAGTGCATACGTAAGACCTCTCACCAACTGGGAGAAAATCATACATGTGACACTCAGTGCAAAAGACTGGAAAGCCCCCATCTTGCTGCTGGACTGTTGTCTGCATCTTAGTTTAAAGCTTGTGTTTAGGTCTTAAAATTCTGTATTCACTAAGAGTTGGTGTAGGTGCTTATACTAATAAAGTTGTATCTAATATCTCTAATATACCTCGTTCACCTGAAGCTTAATTAATCCCAGGTCTTCAATGTATGACAGATTTGGATAACGAGCTGCACCTGAGAGCAGCCCCTTTCCTAAGATGTGTATGTACCTATAAAGCAACAATTACCCCAGGAGTGGGTGGGTGTTGGGGAGGGTGGGTGGGAAATAAGACCTATTAAAAGAAGAGGGCTATTACAAGGTACCCTGTCCTGTACCCTCAGTGGTGGGGCGGGGGGGGGGGGGGAAGGCAAGTTATACAGCTGAGAAGCTCAAGTGCAAACTAAAGGGAACAGGGAGGTGAAGTAGCACACCAATAACACAATAAATAAATAATCAAATAGACAGCTAGAACTCACAGCAAGTTGTCACAGGAGTTAAATATGCACCTCTCTAGCAGAGCACTGTGAAGGCACTGCGCTTCCCAGAGCAAAGAGAGGCAAACAGAACTATGCACACGTGGGTAGAAGAGACAGGAAGAAGGCTATACAATACCTCAGCAGGGGGGGAGGGGGAGCCCCTCAGGTAGGCTAGAGCAGGAAAAACAGTTTAAAACACAGCAGGTTCTGGGGACAGAGCTGGGAGAGATATTTAATTTAAAGCAACAGTTAACCTGGCTACCACACAAAAGCCAGGTTGTTGAGAGAGGTAAGTTATACAGCTGAGAAGCTCAAGTGCAAACTAAAGGGAACAGGGAGGTGAAGTAGCACACCAATAACACAATAAATAAATAAATAATCAAATAGACAGCTAGAACTCACAGCAAGTTGTCACAGGATTTAAATATGCACCTCTATAGAAATGAGTTAAATATGCACCTCTATAGAAATACCTCTATAGAAATGAGTAAAAGAGGCAACATCTGGAAAGTGGTGTGTATAAATGCCTGTAGCAATGGAAATAAGATTCCAGATGTTGAGGCTTTAATCAAAGATGCTGACTTGGATTTAGTGGCGATTACAGAGATATGGTTCACGGACAACCATGACTGGGATGTAATTGTACCAGGCTATACTGAATAGGGGAGGAAGAGTGGCACTATATGTAAAAAATAATATTAAAGCTATAGAATTACAGGGCTTAAAAGGGAGAGAGGAGGCACTGAGGGTTAAACTAGAAAGAGGAAAAGAGAAATCCATTTTTATTGGCGTGATATACAGACCCCCCTCACAGGGAGAAGAGCTGAGCCATTTTCTAGATGTGATTTATATGCTGTGGGCTGGGCTGGAGGGTCTACAAAAGGTGTTAGCACAGCCAGACCTTGCCTTAAAGTTGAGAAGAGAGCCTGGGTGAAACAGGAGGGGGAGGTTAGGCTCAAGTACTGGGGAAAAGGCCAGGGCTTCGATAAATTTCAATCCTCCCAACCTAGGTTCACGCCCCTGTCCAACCCTAGGGACTTAATTGGAAGAGAGAGAACATTGGGGGGGGGGGGACGAGACATCCCCAGACCAGTACCTGATGACCTCTCTTCCCCCTTAAGTAGCTGGGTCAGAAGTTTCCATGGCTGAAAAGGAGCTTGTTGATGGAGAGCAAATGAAGATTCAGCAAACCCCACTGTAACCTCTGCTACAAGGTAAGTAGCTAGAGAGCTTCTGGAAGCTGAAAGGTAGCTAAATGGAGATTGATTTAAAGGGGGGGGGGGACTTTACCTCATTGCTGGAGATAAGCAAGAGTTGGGTGTTACAGAGATCCGGAAGGGACTTGAACTGTTAGCACTTCAGTCTTACCTAGACCTGCAGACAGAAGCCTCAGTTTACATAAATAAAATATTCTTAGTGGTCTAAACCTTTTTTGAGTTTTAGTCTTCCCTAAACCTTGTAATCCCATTTGGAAAGGAACACTGGACTTTGGTATGTATCATATGGTATCAGCAGAGTGACAATTTGCATATGCCTGATTATACAGTACACTTGTAAATTGTGAATAAGGCTTCTGAAATAACTCCCTTTATGTTATCTTTGGAAGCCAATGATGGAAAAGCTCAATAGCTCTAGGTTTTGTCTTTGTTGATGTTGACTGTGGTAGAGATCACCAGCTATTAGTATGCAAACTCAAGCTAAATTTGAAAAATAGCAAGTCACTCATGAATGTAGCAAAATATGACCTGAGAAGCAAATGTTTCAGATCGTCTTACTTTCAGCCAATAATGTGGTATCATCAGCATAGTGAAGGTTGTTTATGAGTCTTTCACCAATCTTCACACCTCGGTTGTCTTCATACAGTTCTGCTTCTCTGATGATTTGTTCTGCATATAAATTAAAGAGGTAGGGGGCAGTATGCAGCCTTGTCATACATCTTTGAACTTGAAGCAGCACTGAAAGCCTTATCAAAGGACAAAGCACCAGGTATTAATGGCATTCCCATTGAAATATTACAGCAATTGGATGAAGCTGTTACCATACTTACAAGGCTCTGCCAGGAAATTTGGAAGACAAATTCAAGGCCAACTGACTGGAAAAGATCTGTGTTTATACAAACAATAAAGAAAGATGATTCGACTGATTGTGGAAATTATCTCACAATCGCTCTGATCCCACATGCCAGCAAGACTCAGGATCATTCTGAGGAGACTACAACTGTACCTGTAAAGAGAACTGCCTGAAGTGCAAGCAAAATTCAGGAAAGTGCGAGGAACGAGAGACATCATCGCGGATGTGAGATGGATCCTTGAAAAGACAAAAGAATACCAAAAAGATATCCATATGTGTTTTATTGACTACAGCAAGGCTTTTGACTGTGTAAAATATGAGAAACTCTGGGCCATATTAAGAAGAATGGATATACCAGAACACCAGATAGTTCTCTTGAACAACCTTTACATTGATCAAGAAGCAACAGTTCGAACTGAACTAGGAGAAACAGAATGGTTTAAAATCAGCAAATGTATACAACAAGACTGCATACTCCCCCCCCCCACCTCTTTAATTTACATGCAGAACAAATCAAACAGAGAAGCAGGATTGTATGAAGACAACAGAGGTGTGAAAATTGGTGGAAGACTCAACAACCTTCGCTTTGCTGATATCATCACATTATTGGCTGAAAGTGAAGACAATATGAAATATTTGCTTCTCAAGAACAAGGAATGTAGTCTTAAAATGGGCCTGCACCTTAACATTAAGAAGGCAAAGATCCTAACAACTGGCAAAATCAATAAGCTCATCATTGATAGAGAAGAAAATGGAATAGTTGAAAACTTTAACCTACTTGGACCAACCATCAATAAAGAAAGGAAAAGTACTCAAGAAATCCAATGATACATTGCTCTTGGCTATGAAGGACAAGATTCTCAAGAGCAGAATGTCACTCTCCATACAAAGATTTGACTTGTCCAAGCCATGGTATTTTCAATAACATCATATGGATGCAAAAGTTGGACAGTGAAAAGATAGGAAGAAAATGGATGCCTTTTAATTATGGTGCCGGCGACAAATACTGTGTATATCATGGACTGCCCAAAGAACAAACCAGTCAGTACTAAAGGTACTAAGCTTTCCTTTGAAGCTCAGATGACAAGACTTCTATCTTGCCAAGCATTTTGTTTTTCTCTAATGATCTCTCGCTTCACATGATGTGTCTAAAGCGTGAAAGTCGAAGGTCAACACTAAAGAGGAAGCCTAGCAATGAGATGATCGATACAATAACAGCAGCTATGGGTGCCACTCTCTCAAGAATAAGCCAAGATCGAACACAGTTTAGGTCAACTATGCAGAGGATCGCCATGAGTCGATACTGACTTGACGGCACTTAACATGTTTTCTTATAAAATGTTATGTTTTGTATTTTGTTATATAAATGTATTTATTTTAACATTGATTTTTATATTTTGTGAACTGCTTAGCTATTTAATACATGGTTTCTCATATAAATATGAAACTTGAAACTTAAATTTGATATTCAGTCACGGCAGCTACCTGTGTCTATGATTAACTACAAGTATCTAATGCTAATGGTTAGTCGATCCCATATATTTAATAAAACTGACTACAGTTTTTGCAAATGTTCAGAAATAGCAGCTTCTTGTGAATATTTTCTATTGTGTCTCCTTTGTTTGCTATTAACAGAAACTATGAAAATACAATTAATGTCCACTTTTTTAACCTTGCCAAACTTAACTCGATAATAAGATCCATTCTTGACCCAATTCAAATCTGATCCTACATTTTAATTTCATATTTAAATTCATTTTTACTCTCTTGATTCTAATTTATGTAAATTTATACCTAGTGAGAAAATCAAAATCCTGTTTTAATTCAGTGAGTAGGCTCAGATAATACAGCAGCCAGACAATGCACCCAGAAGAGTGCCTTATTCAAAAAGTTATTTCCCCAATCTTTACCAATTGGAAATATATTTATTGAAGAAGATCCAGTGTCTTAATATTTTGCCAGTAGCTTTTTCTGAATAATAGTCTCTTGAAATATGATGGTATCTCAGACTTCATGATAATTACGTGCCTTCTCTATTAATGCTAATTGATACAGAGTAACATTTTATAATAGGACTAGCGTAAGACTATCAACCTATTTTGCATAGGCTAGCAAAAAAGTTGTATGTGTTACCTTTTTAATTGAGAAACCAATATTTGTAGCTAGCTTAGAGAATTCTACTTCCTTCAGATCAATGAAAAATGCCTGTACTTGGAAAAAAGAACGTGTTTTAGTTTTAAGGGAAATGTAGATATTTCAATGCTTGTTCCTTTTCGTCCCTCCAGTTCAGTCCCGCACTGCTGGGTAGTGCACTTCTTCCTGCAGCATGGAGACTGGGCATGTCAGAAGTCTGGTACATATACCGATAGCCCCTCCCACCAGCTTCCAGTGTGTCCAGTCTCCATGCAGCAGGAGGTTGTGAGCCTAGGATTTAGGCTCATTATGAGGTGCACATAAGTTGAGTAGTTTTTAGTTTTTGGGGAGTATTTTATTTTTGGGTACACTATACCTTTAATTTATTTTGGTTGAGCTGTTAAAAAAAAAACAGACAGAGCCGGTCAGGGCAGGGAAGGGGGCAGTAGCGAGGATTCCTGCTTCACCTTCCCTCTATTTTTCTTTTGATCGGATGCCCTGTTGCACTCCCTACCTGGTTGGGACAGTGGGGAGCTGCGGTCTTTCCTCTAATCTGCCTTCCGATTGGAGCTGCAGCGTCGGAGAGTGCAGTCAGCCTTCGGCAGCATTTCCTCTGCCTTGGGGCTTGCCGGCGCGATCACAGGAAAACTGCTGGCAGGAATCCAGGTATTTTTACCTCCGTTTGGCTCCACATGGTGGGGGAAAGCATGTCTGTGCAGGTGAGTGCCTCTGGAGGGTTTTTTGGTGCTGAGGCCTTGCTCTTCTTGCGGAGCTGGCTGCTCAATTTTGGAACTCCATTTTTTATTTTTTAGCTCTGCCGTTTTTTCCCATTTTTTTTGCAAGTAGAAGATTTTATTGGCAGAGAGTTCCTGAGAGTCTGGAACATTGGTTTTTGGCAAAATAATTATTTTTGGGACTAACTCTAAGCCTCCTTATTGCCTGCAGTAAAACATTTGAATTAAAAAAAAAATATATATATATAAAGGAGGTTAAAGTAAGAATTAGATAGATAGGTTTGTTTCAGAGTAAATAGACGTGCTGTGTGGCAGGGTCATAGAAAGTGCTTGAGAAGCCTCTGGATCTGGTTAAGGAGATTGTAGAGGCTGATGCCCGCACGACCACAGTGCTTAGTGTGTGGAACCCGCAGGGGAGCAGTTTCAGCCAACGACATGTGTACTGGTTGTGCGACTGAAGCAGTGCATATGGAGCAGGAGTTTCAAGACCAAAGTAAAGAGGGGTCTTCCTCCAGGCCCCAGGGGTCTGTGGCAGTGTCAGCGGACGAGAGTGCATGAGAGGCTCCTCTCGCCACATGCATCGGCATCGCCTCGGCCAAGTACTAGCGTTCTTCTGGGGGCGACTGCCTCGTCGGTAGATGATTTTTCCCCAGATTTTGTCCTGCTGTTGCATCAGGCTTTTTGCCTTAGTAAGCAAGGGGCTGTACCAGACGTCTTGGGGTTGGGTCAGGGGCGGTTAGGACAGCGGCACAGGGGGTCACAGGTGCAGAGGTGAGGCCAAATAAAAGGCCACGAGCTTTGGATGAGAATGCCCTTCCTTCTGAGTGTTTGGAGGATGAGGAGTTAGAAGGGGAGTTAGAAGGTCCAGGAGAGGTGAGATCCAAAAGCCGGAAGTTCAAGCCCAGATTATTCAGGTATTTAGGAGAGAGGAGCTGACGACTCTAATCTCGGAGTCTCTACAGGCGCTTAACCTGTCCGTGGCCACGTCGGTAGAGGATGACAGTGTGGAGCATCCACTCATTCAGGCAGTGCAGAAGTTCCAGGTGATCTTCCCAGTTCATAAGGTAGTTAAGCAGATCATTCAGGATGAGTGGGATATGCCGGAGACAGCCCTTAGGGGCGTGAGGTCCATGGCTCGGCTCTATCAGTTATCGGATCAGGAACGGGATATGTTTTGCTCTCCTCAGTTAGATGTGGCTGTTTCGGCGGTCACGAAGAAGACTACCATTCCAGTGGAAGGTAGTGCGGCTTTAAAGGATGGACAAGACAGAAAGGTAGACTCGATGGTGAGGCAGGCCTTTGAGGCCAATGTCCTTGCGCTGCAAACCTTGATTTGTGGGGCATGGGTAGCGAGGGCTTGTCTTCGTTGGTCTCAGCACTCACAGGTGGCAGGACCAACTGCAGGCCTTCTCGAGACTGGAGTCAGGGGCTGCCTACTAGACGGACCTACATTATGACCTGATCAGAACATTGGCCAATAGTATGTCTTCATTGGTGGTGGCACGGAGATATATTTGGCTGCGGAATTGGGCAGCAGATAGTTCATCCAAGTCAAGGCTTAGTAAGCTTCCTTTTAAGGGAAAGCTGCTTTTTGGTGAAGACCTAAACAAGCTGGTCAAGGACTTGGGAGGGGGGGGCTTACAACCCTTAGGGGGTTGGCTGTGGGAATTTTTCCCTGCCTGGGTTCAGATAACATCCGATCAGTGGGTGTTGGAGGTGATTCGAGAGGGTTATGCTCTCGAGTTTGCTTGACCGGTTGGAGACTCTTTTGTGCTTTCCCCTTGCAGGGGGCAGTCCAAGGAGTCGGCAGTTTGGGTAACTTTGGTGCGTCTCAGACAGCTCGGGCCGTGTTTCCGGTTCCTCGCTATCAATGAGTCGATACTCGATTTATTTCATGGGGCCAAAGGAGGACGGAGCCTTCTGCCCGATCCTGGACCTCAAGAGCATCAACCGATGTCTTTGAGTGGCCATTTCCGCATGGAAACCTTAAGGTCGATAATGGTTATGGTTCGCCAGGGGGAGTTCCTGACTTCTCTCGATCTCACCGAGGCTTATTTGTACATTCTGATACGGCCGGAGCACCAAAGGTTCTTGAGATTTGTGGTCCCGTGGGGTCATTTTCAGTTCCAAGCCTTAACGTTTGGGCTGGCGACGGCTCCGCGAATGTTTACCAAGGTGATGGTCGTGGTGGCGGCCTTTCTGCACAGAGAAGGGGTGCTCGGTCATCCTTACCTGGACGACTGGTTGATTCGAGCAAAGTCCCGAGCCGAGAGCGAAAAAGCAACGGCCAGGGTGGTGCAGTTCTTGCAGAGTCTCGGTTGAGTAGTCAATGTGTCCAAGAGTCGGTTGGTTCCGTCGCAAGAATTAGAGTATCTGGGGGTTCATTTCGACTTGAGGGTCAGAGCAGTGTTCCTTCCGGAGGCTCGTGTTCAAGGACTGCAGTCCTTGGTGCGCGGTTTTCTGAAGCAGCAGGTGCCGACAGCCTGGCTATATCTTCGGGTGCTGGGAACCATGGCGGCGGCACTCAAAGTGGTTCCTTGGGCTCAGGTGCACATGCGGCCTTTACAGAGGTCTCTGCTGCATCGCTGGTCGCACCAGGAGGATTCGTTGAACAAGTGCTTTCCCTGCCCGGGGCAGGTTCGAGCCTCTCTCAGATGGTGGCTGCGACAAGAGAAGCTAAGGGCGGGAATGCCGTTGGAGCATCCACAATGGGTTCCGGTGATGACAGAAGCCAGCCTAGCAGGCTGGGGAGCTCAATGCGAGGGGATCTACGTGCAAGGGCTGTGGAGCGTGGAGGAATCTCAGTGGTCCATCAATCGTCTGGAGTTACGAGCAGTGGCTCTGGCTCTCAAAGCATTCGAGTCGGTTTTGCTAGGGCACACAGTTCGAGTTCTGTCGGACAACGCTTCCACGGTGGCGTATCTTAATTGGCAAGGCGGAATGGGCAGCATTGCGCTGGAAAAGGAAGTAGAGGCTCTTTTAGGTTGGGTGGAGCCTCAGCTTCTAGTGCTGTCGGTGGCGCACATAGCGGGAGCAGACAATGTGATGGAGGATTACCTCAGTCGGGTTCAGGAGGACCCTGGAGAATGGGAGCTGAATCCGGAGGTATTCAGGCAGTTGGTAGTCAAGTAGGGGATACCTATGATGGATCGCATGGCGACTTGTCGAAAAGCCAAAGCCAGCCGCTTCTTCAGCATTAGAGAATGGATGTCGATCGATGCCTTGATTCAACAGTGGCTGGCCCTGGGTCTTCTGTATGTATTCCCTCCCTGGGCACTCATAGGTCGAGTAGTTCAGCGCATAGAGGCGCATCGCGGGGCTGTGGTCTTAATAGCGCTGGATTGGCCGCGTCGTCTATGGTACGCGGATCTCGTCAGGCTGCTCTGTGGACAGCTGTGGAAATTGCCGATTCTGGAGGATCTGCTTCTGCAGGGTCCTCTTCGGATGCCGCAGGTTGCTCAATTCTCGCTTATGGCTTGGCCATTGAAAGGGCTAGGTTGAGGAGGAAAGGTTATTTGTCGGCGGTGATTGCTAGCATACTGTCGGCTAGAAAGCAATCGACTTCCTTGGCATATATTCGCATCTGGCATATATTTGAAGGCTGGTGTGACGCTAGGCAGTTACGTTCCTCCTTGGTCTCCATTCTGGAGGTGTTGAGTTTTCTTCAGGATGGTTTTGAGAAAGGCTTGGCGGCCAGTTCCTTAAGGGTGCAGTTGGCGGCTATTGCTTATAATCATGGTAAGGTTCAAGGTCGTGCCGTAGGGGCTCACCTAGATGTCTTGCATTTTATGAGAGCGGTGTCATGGTTGCGGCCTCCTCGCCGCGTGCTGATTCCTCCGTGGGATCTTAATTTAGTGTTGGGAGCGTTGACTATACGACCTTTTGAGCCTCTAAACAAGGCCTCGGTTAAGGATCTGACTTTGAAAACGGTGTTTCTGGTGGACATTTGCTTGGCACGGCAGGTCTCAGAGTTGCAGTCATTATCTTGTAGGGAACATTCTCTGATGTTCTTCAAAGAGAAGGTGGTGTTATGCCCAGTGCCATCGTTTCTGACAAAAGTAGTTTCGCCGTTTCATCTGAATCAGTCTGTGGCCTTACTGGTGTTAAAGTAAGCAGGTGAGGCTGGCGCTGACAGTAGTTTGCTGTTGCTGGACGTGAAGAGAGTGCTCCATTATTACCTGAAGGTCTCGGAGTCTTCTCGTAAGTCGGAGCGATTGTTTGTTCTTTTTGGAGGCCCGAAGAAAGGTGAAGCGGCCTCCAAGGCTTCTGTGGCTAGATGGATTAAGGAGACGATAGCATCAGCTTATCTTTTGCATGGCCGTCAGGTGCCTTTGGAATTGAGAGCTCATTCAACAAGAGCTCAGGCGACGTCTTGGGTGGAGCACAATAGAGTTCCGGCAGTCAAATTATGTAAGGCGGCTACGTGGACTTCCTTGCACACTTTTAGTAAACATTACCGTCTAGATGTGCAAGCGGCAAGGGACACCTGTTTTGAGTCAGCGGTCTTGCGGTCCAGTTTCTCAGGGCCCTCCCATTAAGATACTGCTCTGTTACATCCCAGCTGTGTGGGACTGAACTGGAGGGACGAAAAAGAAAGAGAAATTAGACTTACCTGCTAATTGTTGTTCCTTGAGGAACTCCAGTTCAGTCCCGATTCCCACCCAGGTTGGTATTTTGGTCAGTGGTTTTGCAACGTTGTGGAAGTCGGCCAAGCAAAGAGAAGCCTAATGGTAAGTGTTATTACCTGTCCTGTGGAGTAATGGACAGGTTGGCCGCTCTGCTTTAGGCTACTTTCTTTATGGCCTTCACATCTTTAATGCTGTTTTTTCTTGGAGGGGAGGTGGAGCAGTTATCCTCTTCTCTCAAGGGGTTATTTGAGGGGCGGCAAAGTCTCGAGTTTAAAGTTTAGAGTCCATATTGGTTATAACTATTTGTGTTGCTCCTTAGAGTCTGCTTTGTCAATAGATCACTGGAAGCTAGTGGGAGGGGGCCACCGGTATATGTACCAGACTTCTGACATGCCCAGTCTCCATGCTGTAGGAAGAGGTGCACTACCCAGCGGTGTGGGACTGAACTGGAGTTCCTTAAGGAACAACAATTAGCAGGTAAGTCTAATTTCTCTTTTTGTTGCAGAGTCCATGAAACGTTAATACCATAATTTTTGTGGCTGCTGCCATAAAATTTCTATAAACAGATTTATTTCTTTAGTTAATACACAGGTCCACCAAAGGAGCACTACACCCAGGGCCGGATTTACCTTGAGTGAGGCCCTACGCCAACAAAAATTGTGGGCCCCCAGCAGGGGCGGCCCAAGGGGGGTGCGGGGCCTCATTTGCATAAGGGGCCTCATTTGCATAAATATTTGCATAATGTTACCATATACTAACTTTTAGTAAACGTGCCTCTTAATGAGTGTATGGATAAAGAAAGACTAAAAGATTTCTACATTACTATAATCCAGTGCCAACTGCCAGACACATTAGGAACTACTACAAACACTGCCCATTTAGAACCCATAGTAAACCCGCCGTATCCTAACAGCACTACCAGGACTCACAAAGCACCATACTCTACCAATCAAAAGGCAACACTGCAAATATTAAACCAATACATTTCAGAGAACAACAATACATGACCTACTGGGGAAAGAGAACAAGTGGCAATGTCAAATAGGAATTATATAAACAGAACACCTCAGCTCAGTTACACATGCAGAACATAGACCATCACCAAACAAGTAATCACAATTTCGAAACAGGAAGACAATAATTAAACTGGGAATCCCAAAAGCCAAACTTGAAATGTACAACACTGTAGAAATAAAACTATACATTAATTTGCTCTTGTACTAAACAAAGCGCAGACGTTAATGATGCACATTTACCAGAGCTGACATATTCCAATTAATAAATTCAAAATAAAGAGATATTTTTCTACCTTTTGTGCATTTTTTTCAGCTGCAATTGCTCCAGCCACTTTCTTCTGGTTTCTTCGTGTCTTCTGCTAACTCTCCATCGTCTGCTGTCCATTTGTCCTTTCTTCTCTCTTCTAGATTTTTTTCCATTCTCTCTCTACATCTGCTTTAACATACTAATCTTTCTCCTTTTGCTCTTTCCTCATTCCTATTTCATCCACTCAAATTTTACCCCTCCATCCTCAATCCCCACTTACTCTCCCAATACCCGGCCAATTGTAGATTTTTTATCCCTCCCACACAAAATATTTTTCCCTTCTCCATTTTACTCTTCCAGCCCCATCCCATTCTAATCCTCCCCCAACATCAGCTCCCTTCTAGTTCCAGCCTCACCCAGCATCCATTCCCTTCTAGTCCCTGCATCAGCCCATTTCCAGTCCTAGCAACCCCACAACCCAATACCAGTCCTAGCCCCCCATCAACCCACTTACAGTCCTAACTCCCCATCACCCCATTTTCAGTTTAAGCCCCCCCCTATAACCCATTACCAGTCCTAACCCCCCATCAGCCCACTTCCAGTCCTAACCCCATCATCCCATTTTCAGTCAGCCCCCCATAGCCCATTGCCAGTCCTACCCCCCCCCATCAGCCCACAGCCCATTACCAGTCCTAACCCCATCAGCCCACCTCCAGTTTTAACACCCCAGCCCATTTCCAGTCCTAGCCCCCCCATAGCCCATTACCAGACAGCCCCCATCAGCCCACAGCCCATTACCAGTCTTAACCCCCCCCAAAGCCCATTGCCAGTTCTAAGCCCCCCCAACAGCCCACAGTCCATTACCAGTCCTAACCCCATCAGCCCATCTCTAGCCTTAACCCCCCCCAGCCCATTTCCAGCCCCAGCCCCCCCAATAGCCCA
The DNA here is from genome assembly GCA_033557465.1 of Ichthyophis bannanicus. Classification (NCBI taxonomy): domain Eukaryota; kingdom Metazoa; phylum Chordata; class Amphibia; order Gymnophiona; family Ichthyophiidae; genus Ichthyophis; species Ichthyophis bannanicus. The sequence goes on along the minus strand of CM066036.1, from coordinate 725,484,933 downwards.
TTACCAGTCTTTCCCCCCCCATAGCCCATTAGCAGTCCTACCCCCCCCCCCCCCGTCGGCCTAAAGTAAAATTTAATTTAAAAAAAAAACCTGCTGGCTGCCGCCACGGGGCCCCCTCTGCTGCCGCGGCAGCACCGACTGACCCGCGGGGGCCCCCTCTGCAAGCTGACTCTGTCGGTTCGTCGATCCCTCCCTCCCTCCGTGCACGCTGTGAGAGGCACGAAGGGAGAGTGTCTCCTCGCGTCTCTGTTAAGCCCGCAGGGGCTGATGGGAAATTTCCCATCAGCCCCTGCGGGCTTAACAGAGACGCGAGGAGACACTCTCCTTTCGCGTCTCTCACAGCCTGCACCCTGCACGGAGGGAGGGAGGGAGGGAGGAACGAACCGACGGCTTCAGCTTGTAGAGGGGACCCCCGCGGGTCAGTCGGTGCTGCCGTGGCAGCAGAGGGGGCCCCGCGGCGGCAGCCAGCAGGTTTTTTTTTTAAATTGTATTAAAAAAAAGTTAAAACTTGTTCTTTTTTTGTGGGCCCCTGCCGGCTGTGGGCCCTACGCCATGGCGTACATGGCGTATAGGTAAATCCGGCCCTGACTACACCACATCAGTAGAAGGCACCCAGTCCAAAACACGTGGTTAAAACAGGAAGGATTCTTTTATTAAGAATTGATGTATGTTGCACTTTTAAAAGCCCAAAGAGCCCGACACAGGCTGTGTTTCGATTTTACTTCATCAGGGGATTTAGGCATGCTACATCCATAAATACACAAACATCGTAAGACACAAATATCATTAAAAACATCAAAAACATTAAAACTTAAAAATACAACATTAAAACATAATTAAAAAACTAATAAATAATGCATAAAACATTCTCAAACTCCAGGTTATATCCTCATATACTATCATATATACATATAAAACATGTTAATGAAGTTAATGTGTGTTAGATGCCACTGAACCCTTAGAAATAAAAGGGCTGTGGACAGTAAACGCACATTAAAACCAATGAAGGCACATTTTAGAAATGACATCCAGGTGCATTTGAGGACATTCATATAAAAACATGCCTAAAAAGACTGATCACATCCATGTTTATGCATGATTTCAGAAATGTGGGCATCCCTGATATGGGCATCATCGGGGACATCTCCCCGTGGCAGCATTCCAGACAAAGGGCATGTCCCAGACGTCCATTCTGCAAGCAACAAAGGGAGAACTGCAACACAGGTGTTCCCAGTTCCTTTTAAAGGTCATTATGGATGTGGATAATACTGGGAATACCAGAGTGCTGTCTTCTTTACACTCTCCGGGGTAGGGGGGAATACCAGCAAAATAAGCACTTCCCTGATGCTTAGTTGTGCCCTGGAGCAGGTACAGACTTGTATGTGAGTCTAGCAGTGCTATTTCTCAAATCAGGCGCACACATCTAAGTTGATGGACTATCCTGGACAGTCTCCCACTATGCCCACCACCATACGTAGACGTGCGCATTGGGAAAATTTCTAGACCCATCTTATTAAAATGGCTCTGGGCACGCCTCCATGATTTGGATATCTTCCTGACATTTTTTGATGTCCAAATAAAATAATACACTAAAAGGACTAGAGTATATTATAATAAAATCAAATATATGAAATGTATAGTAGGAATTGAACTCATAAATCCCAAATCTTCATGATCAGCAACTGCTACATCTACAAAACAAATGGTAATGGTGGTGATAACATTTTAATGGGTTAACTTTACATTACATGGCAATTTTCAGACTGTGTACTTATGTGTAATTTAGATGGCTATTTCTTTTACCAACCAAGTTTTGAAATGTAGTACCAAAATATTACTGCTAGGACTCATCGGTTCTATTCTGAAAACTATATAAAGCAGGAGTGAATGGATATTACTCCTGCTCTCACTAGATACCAAGGACCTTAATAAGGCTGGGAAGGGGATTAGGTGTTGTGGTGGGGGGGTCTGTGAGTGGAATACTGAGGAGAAGTGCTTTGTTGCCAGGGGGTTTGGTGGAGGGAGGATAGATAAATACATAGAAATATGACATCAGAAAAAGACAATATGACCTATCCAGTCTGCCCTTCCACACCATTAACTATGGTTCCTTTTTTTTCCTTTAGAGAACTTCTATATTTGCTCCAAGCTAACTTGGATTCAGACACAGTCTTCGTGTCTATTAACTTCACTAGGAGACTATTCTGTGCATCTACCAATCTTTCTGTAAAGAAATATTTCCACACATTACTCCTAAGTCTATCCCCTTTCACCTTCATCCTATGCTCCCTCATTGCAGAGCTTTCTTTCAATTGAAAGAGGATCTCCTCCTGTGCATTTATGCCAAGGAGGTATTTAAACATCTCAATCATATGTCCTCTCTCCTGCCTTTCCTCCAAATTATACAATACATCAAAGTATATGGTACATATTGAGATTTTTAAGTCTGTCACCGTATGCCTTATGACAAAGCCCACTGACTATTTTGGTAACCACCCTCTGCACTGACTCCATCCTGTTTATATCCTTTTAAAGGTGTAGTTTCCAGAACTGTACACAAATGAGGTCTCACCATCACCTCCTTCCTGCTTGCCATTCCTCTTCCTATGCATCCAAGCATCCTTCTGGCTTTAACCATCACCTTTTCTACCTGTTTAACCACCTTAAGATCATAAGAAACAATCACCCTCAAGTTCCACTCTTCTTTCAAGGATAGAAGTACTTCACTCCCTATACTATACCACTCCCTTGGAATTTTTGCAGCCCAAATCATTACCCTACGTTTTTTAGCATTAAATCTTAGCTTCCAAATTCTTGACCATTTTTCAAGCTCCTCATGTTGTCTATACCTTCCAGGGTGTCTACTCTATTGCAGATTTTTTATCACCTGCAATTCCTAATGTTTTGTTTGCTTTTTTGACTGCCACTGCACACTGGAAAGAAGATTTTAATGTATTGTCTATGATGATGCCTAGATCCCTTTCCTGTGTAGTGACTCCTAAGATTTGGGTTATTCTTCCCCATGAATATTATTTTGTACTTGCCCATAATAAATTTCATCTAACAGGTGTAAATATTCATAGGTAAATTGTGTGTATGCATGCCTGTTTTACAAACAATGTAGATAAATCATTATTCTACCTGCACTCCACAAAGCTCTGCCCCAGAATGCACCTACATGTTAGGGATGTACATAGGCAAAATGTATTTATTTATTTAGCAGCTCTTTTATACCACTGTATCTACAAGTCACAGTAGTGTACATGGAACAGATCTAACAAACATAACTTTACATGGAACGCAGGTAACGTAACAATTATTTACAGTTAAAACAATATTACTACTAGGTATAACTATTTACAGAAAGACAATGCTAGGGCTCTGAGCATTCACAATGGGTGAGGTGCTAAAGGTTAAATGAATCATTGGGGGATGGGCAGAAGTTGCTTAGAGGGAGGAGGAGGTGTGAATTAAGATGATTGTTCCAAAGTGTTCTGAGAAGAGGTGGGTCTTCAGCTTACGCTTAAATTCTCCAATGTCCAATACAGTGCGAATTTCTGAAGGGAGGGAATTCCAAGTCGTGGAATTTAGTAGTATTAAGGAGTCAAGGTGGCAAGATTCATCTGTGGTCATTGGTAGGATGCTGTTGATGAAGGATTCCTTGTCAAATGTGCGGAACTTTCTGGCTAGTTGTGGCTGTCAGATTAGGTAGGAAGAAGGTGAGGAGAGAGTGATCTGAACAGGGTATGGGGGTGTTCTGAGTCCTGGATGTGAGGTGCTGATATGGCCAGCTGGCTGGGGTAAAGATGAGGTCTACGGTTCCACCTTTGGAGGTGGCACAGTTAGTGTGGGAGAGAGGCTGGGAGTAGGAGAATGTTGTGGTTGGCTGATCTTCTTGGTCTACTGTCAAGGGGCTTGGTTATGAGGGTCTGGAGGATAGTCACTGAGAGGTCACAGAGGATCTTGAGGGTGGTGAGGGAGACCTTATACTTCACTCACATGTAGATGGGGAGCCAGTGAAGCTGTTTTAGTATGGGTGTGATGTGTGATCATCGTGATGATCCTGTGATTATCCTAGCGGCTTTATTTTGTGCGAGCTGTAGTGGGAGTAGGGTAGATTTTGGTAGGCCCTGATAGATGATGTTCGCATAATCCAGTATTGGGTAATGAGGACCTAACAAACACTTCTGAAGTTGGTTTGGTCTAGTAGGGCCGAAGATTCTGGATCACTTTTATTCTGAGGTCTGCAGACTTGGTGGTTTGCTTGATGTGATATTGTAAGTTAAGATTTTGATCCAGAATAATACCTAGGTATTTTTCTTGATACTTGACCTGTAGTATTAAATTGGCCAAGCTGATTGTGGATGGTGGTGAGAATGTGGGGTTCTCAGGAAAGTGGAGGACCTCAGTTTTGTTAGGATTAATGTGTAAGTTGTGGCTTCCTAGCCAGCTGATGATTGTCTCCAGGCAATGTCCTATTAAAGAGAAGTCTGGGTCATTGATGGAGAATGGAGCATAGTTTAGAATGTCATCAGTGTACAGGTGGTAGAGAGCATTATGACTTTAGATCTTGCATAGCAGTTGTTTGAGGATGTTGAACATCAAAGATGGTAGGCCTTGGCGAAGTCTGAAAGGGGAGGAAGATTCAGATCCTCCTTTGACTCATTGGTACCTATCTTAAAGGTAAGAGCGGACCCACTGTAGAACTTTATCTCTCAAGCCAATTGAGTGAAGGCGCAATATGAGTTGATAATGTATGACAGAGTCAAAAGCGGCCGAGGTGTCCAGAAAAATGAGGCTGAAACCTTGTGATTTTTTCAGTACCTCTTATTAAGGTGTCCAGAAGGGAGGTTAGCAGGATGTTGGTGCTATGAAAGGGTTTGAAGCCATGCTGGCGGTGATCAAGAGGAGCATGGGAGTCAATGTAGTCTTGCAGTTGCATTTACATCGTCTTCTCAATGATTTCGGCTAATGCTGGGATGCTCGAGATAGGTCTGTATGAGGATGGGTTTGAGTGGTCAGCTATTGGATTCTTTAGTAGGGGCCTAATGGAGGCTTGCTTGAGATCTTTTGGCATGTAGCCCATGGCTAGTGAGGCTTGCACCATGGGTAGGATGGTCAGGATGAGGTTGTGTTTTGAGTTTTTGATCCAAGAGAAAGGACAGAGGTCTAAAGGGGAAGTTGTGCTGCAATGATGTTTTCAAGCTGCTGAATGGAAGGAGGACTGAAGCTTGACCAAGTTTGTTTACTTGGGGATCTGGAGGTATCACAGTATTGGGGGGGCTGTGGTGTTGAATACGGATTGCTTGGATCGTAAAACTTTGCCATGTCCTCATGAGATAATGTAGCCTGGGGCTTATTGGGTTTTTTAGTAGGTTTAAGGCTACGTTGAAAAGTTCTCTCGGTTTGTTAACTGATGATCTAACAAGGTTGGTGTGGCATTCTTTCTTCTTAATGAGGGTAAGCTTGCAGTATTCAGATAGGGTAGACATGTAATCTGAGTAGCTGGATGGGATCCTGTAATGCCTCCATTTGTGTTCTTTTTGTCCGAGCATGTTTTTCAGGGTTTTTAAGTCGGGTGTAAACCAGGAGGCATGGTTAGTCCTCTTGATACAGTGTGGGCTAACTGGTCCATGAGCATAGGATGAGATACGTTCATTCTATTGTAGTATGAAGGAGTCAAGGTGGCAAGATTCATCTGTGGTCATTGGTAGGATGCTTTTGATGAAGGATTCCTTGTCAAATGTGCAGAACCTTCTGGCTAGTTGTGGCTGTCAGATTAGGTAGAGAGAAGGTGAGGAGAGAGTGATCTGACCAGGATATGGGGGTGTTCTGAGTCCTGGATACGAGATGCTGATATGGCCAGATGGCTGGGGTAAAGATGAGGTCTAGGGTTCCACCTTTGGAGTGTGTCAGTGTAGAAATGATCTGCTTGAATTGGAGTGCCTCCACTGCCGGAACAAAATGGGAGGAGTGTTTCCTGGATGCGGTTGGAAGGTTGAGATTGTTCAAAAGAGTGAGCCATTCATTGCTGTGGCAGTGAGAGTTTGCCTCCTCGATTAATGGGGAGAGGTGAGTGGAGCTGACTGTTGGAGATCTGTATGCAAGGCATATAGAGAGGCAGGTATTTGAGATGGTGATGATGTCCAGCTCATTCGTCGAGCATGTGTTGTTCATCTTGAATTGGAAATTCTCCTTTGCTATTATAAGGACCCCTCCTGGCAGTTCTGCGGCAGTTGAATGTTTGGTATGATGGGATGAAGAGTTGGTTGACTAGAACAGTATCGGATTCTTCGAGCCAGGATTCTGTTATGCATAATAGGTCAATATTGTTCTCTTTGTTGAGGTCAGTTATGATGGGAATTTTATTGGGGACACAGCATGAAATTGATAAGAGTGCATTGAAGGGGAGGATTGGTAGTTGGTTCCGAAGCTGAGGATGTGAGCCAAGGAGATGGATGAATTTTGATGACATTATGTGCCTTTCTGCTTCGTGGTTGAGGGATGAGAGTTTGAGGCCTGATGTGGTATGGGTGGTATATTATAGGAATGATGTAAGACAAGGTTGATGTGTAGGTATGTGCTGTGGTGATGCTGCTGAATAGCAGTATAAGGAGAACTGGGGTGAGGATATACATGGGTGGGTGCCCGGATGGAGCATTTAAATTAGTAGCAGCTTAGCAGGGCTTCTTGTCTGCAGATGAGCTGAAATCAGTAGGAGGGGTTTATTTACGCTCTGTCTTTTGGCTGCTGGAAATGCCATGTGTCCCTTGGTACGGGTGCTGTACTTTCCTAAACAGAGGAGTAGCTGGTGTTTGGAAGGGCCATTGGCTGTTTAGTCTTTTGGAGCAGGGGGCAACTGCTGGATGTCCCCTCTCCACTGAGTAAGGCGGGATGTGGTAAGGCCTTTAGGTCAATTTGCTGATGGCCAAGGTAGTTGTCTGTCCCCGCTGAAAGGCCACTTCAAAGGGCTCTCTGGCATAGGCCCGGCTGGCATGGTCACACCTTGGCCTGCTGGGTTTTAAATTGGGGCTGCTGCTGCGCTGATTGAGGCTGCCGGTGGGGAGTGTGGAGGAGTTTACCTTCCCATTCCCTTCAGGGACATCCGATCAATGCGGCAGTGAAGAGAAGAGCCTCCTGGCAAGCTGGGTTTTAAATCGGGGATGCTGCTGTTTTTATATTTTTCTTGAATTTTTGCCAATTTTCAAGTGTATTTTAGTTAGTTTCACACTTTTGTTTTAATAAGTAATTTTCAGTACAAGCTAAATTGATTTAATATGCACTAACTGATGTATTATATTGCATTAAGCCAATTAATTCAAGTTAAATTAATTTAGCGCACACTCAGGGAGGGTAGTTACTAAGGTATGGTATGGTTAGTGCACATTAAATTACGTAATGCTTGTCATTTTACAGCAAGTCCTATGTTATTCAGTGGGACCTACTTACTAATTAATAATGTTAATGCACAATAATTCAGCTATGCACCTTGATAACTATAGCCCTAAACATTTTAAGGTGTCTTAATGAACCAAATGTGTACTAACGAATGCATGCCCCTATTACAAACAAATTGTGCAAAAGCATGTGCCTTCTTGACACTACACGTACTTTTATGCGATAACCCTTGAGGAATTCTATAAGAGGCCTTTACATACATGAAAAAGCCTTCATGCAAAAAAAATAATCCATTATAAAGATATCCCAATAGAGGCAGATCCTGTAAGATACACGTCCAGACTATGAACACGTCTAAATTGAAAACGGGCGCCAATTGAACCTAATTCTGCATTCACAGGTCTAGACATGCCCGTGGGTCCAGAATCAGGGAGGTAGATGTATCCAGCATGGCACGGGTAGAGACCTATTCAATGTGCCCATGCATGCACCCAGCACATGGCCCGCACAAGGGTAGAGTCACGGGCCATGCGATATAATAGAGAAACATGCCCCCCTGTCAATATTATGGGACACGGGTAAATGTTTTGGACATTCCTGTGCCCACAATATACAGAAATGTTGCACATTTCCTAAGCTACTCTTCACACTGACAGTAGTTTGCTGATGCAAACTAGACATCCACACCAGCTACAAAATCAGCATCTAAAGCAGAGAGCGGGAATGACAAGTGCCTCCCGCTCTCCTCTACTGAGGCCAATCAGGGCCAAAGGTCAGCATTTAAAACCCAGTGCCATCAGAAGGACTGCTTCTCCTCACCAGCTCCTGGATCAGCGTCTGCAGCAGAGAGCGGGAACAGCAAGTGCCTCCTGCTCTCCTCCGCTGAGGCCAATCAGGACCGAAGACCAACATTTAAAACCCAGCGCCATCAGGCACGTCTGCACCTGGCAGTCCCTCGCCTGAGGGCCCTTTGGTGAGAACAACAGGGGAGGACATCTGGTGAAATTCCCAAGGCTGCAGCAGTGCAACCACAGCCTCCAACCCCAGCACCCTGGACAAGACACTGGCAACAAGTTCCCAACCACCCGGGAACACCTGCCATTAGAATGACACAGCAACCTCACTACCCTGCAAATAGCACAACACTGTATGGACTCACTCTCAATGGAAGCTACTCAGCCGGACAACCTCAACCAAGCCCTGTTCAATGTAATTTCAGTTTGTTCAATGTAAACCGCACTGATGCAGAATAGCACGGTATATAAGAGAATTAAATAAATAAATAATAAAATAAGCAACAAAATGAAACAGAAGAACGCACACATTTACTCAAAGGTACATCATACTATTTACCAATAGCAACAAACATGCTCCCCATTTATGCCACCGCATACACACTTCTGGCACTTCTTGCTCTATGTCTCAACTCTGAAATCCTAGTTCTCACACCCACTTTCATTCCTTCATTCATTCATACTCTATGGACTTCACAATACTGGACTCCCCCATCAGATAAAGGAACAGAAACAACCCTAATCATTGTACCAATACACAATGTCCCCATCCTTACTACACACAAATTCAACAGTACCCAGACCATTAAATGTGCTCTTATAAATGCACACTCAGTTAGAAATAAAATACCAATAACACAGGTACACTAAAAAAAATTTTTTTTAAACTGCCTCTAATGTTTCGATTGATTTTTACGTTTTTTGGTGCGCTGAATCCAAATCTGGTAACCAATTTGCTCCATCACGTACAGATTTTTTGCTACATTGGGTTAGCAGTTAGAGGTGAACGTTTCAGATTGAGTGCGATCGAGATAAATGTTTCTTGGATGAATTCTTTATACTAATTGTTAAGTAGTTATTCAAATAAGAATAAAGAAAATTGTAACAAGGCAGCACATAAGAATAGAGTAATGTCAACAAAACACACTGTGATGGTAGCAAAATTGTCTGCACTTAAAACAGCCACATACATGTGCACAAACATTGAGCATATAAGAGCAAGGTTAGACACAAAGCAAAGCAAAGAAATGTGCAAAAAATGTTGTACAGGTATGTATGTAAGAATAGAAAACGCAAACCGCACCATTGCAATACATGAAGACAAACACCCGATGGTGTGAAAATAAAATTCTAATAAATGAGATCCGACACTGTGGTAATAACTAGCAAATTTTTATTTCAAAGTTTAGTAAAAACACGATATTTGTCAACACAGTTTAGATTTTAAAGTCATTCTTGGGTCAATCAATCTCCTGGTGGGCCCGTTTCTTCTTCCCCCGAATGTTTCTCTTGGTGCGCTGCTTGGCGTATTTTTCATCTGGGGTTTCCCGCAGCAGCAACCAGCAGAAATCAGCCATCATAGTGGTGTTCCATCTTCCTTGGTACCTTCTCTCTGCGTCCTTGATGTCCGGGTGAAACCTTTCACCTTGTTCTTCACTGTACGCCCCCAAGTTTTCGGGAAAGTAGTTCACATGGGAGTGCAAGAAATGGACTTTCAGGCTCATGTTACAGCTTTGTTCTTTGAAGGCATTGAGCATCCTGGCAACAATATCCTTATAGTTCTCATCCCGCCTGTTCCCCAAGAATTTGAGAACAACATCCTTGAAGGAATCCCAGGCTTATTTTTCTTTCTCAGACATCGTTTCAGCGAATGCTCCATCTGAAATGAGTTTCCTTATATCAGGGCCAACAAACACTCCTTCCTTTAGCTTTGCTTCAGAAAGTCGGGGGAACTTTGAGGAAAGGTACCGAAAGCACTCACCATCTTTTGGAAGGGACTTGATGAATTGCTTAATGAGACCCAACTTAATGTGGAGAGGTGGTAATAGAATTTTATCACGAGGTACCAAGCTCTCATGAAGAACATTTTTCTCACCGGGTCTCAAATACTCCCGAATTGGCCAGTCTTTTTTCCCCCAGTGTAGGTCGTGGGCCCGGCTATCCCACAAGCAAAGGAAGCAGGGATATTTGGTGAAACCGGATTGCTGCCCTAATAGTATGGATAGAATTTTAAAGTCTCCACAAATCATCCACTTATGCTCATCATAACGAATCTTCTGAAGAATCAGGGCCAAATTCTCGTATTTTTCTTGGAGAATAACAGAGTGAGCAATAGGAACTGAAGCGAATGTGTTGCCATTATGAAGAAGAACACCTTTTATGCTGTCTTTTGATGAATCAATGAACAGCCGCCATTCAGCAGGATCATACTTGAGTTTAAACTTTTCCATCACTCCGTATATATCGTTGCAAAATACCAAATCTTCCTCTTTGCTGAAATACTTCAAAAATTGTGTCTCGCGGTTGCGGTACCAATAAAAAGTTGTTCCTGGTGACAATAGATTTTTCTGTTTAAGCCGAGAACCTAGCAGTTGGGCAGCATCTTTTGGGAGTCCTAAATCCCGCACTAAATCATTCAATTCAGCTTGAGAGAAAAGTTCAGGTTTCGGATCTGGTTCAGTTTCAAACTCGGAAGTACTGGACTCATCGGGAAAAGCCATCTGATGAGTCTCATCATGATCAGAACTGTCCACACAAATATGATCCAAAGATTTTGGTGGTTCAGGCACAGGTACTTCGTTGCTATGAGGCATAGGCCTAATTGCTGAGGGAAGGTTGGGGTAACTTATTACGTTCTTATTTTTTAAGTTGTATCCCTTCACAATGCAAGAGCAAAAATAGCAGTCACTGCTGTGGTCTCTTTGTTCACGCCACATCATAGGTATTCCGAAACGAAATGCTTGTTTTTTACCTTTCATCCATAAGCGTAGATCTTCCTCACATGTCTTGCACACTTTGTGAGGAGCCCACGGTTTGTCTTGATCGCCTAACTTCAAACCGAAATAGGCGAAATATACTTTTTTAATAAATGCAGAAATGTTCCTCTGCCGCTTTTTCACGGTATATTCCCCACAAATAAAACAAAAACTGTCCGGAGAGTTGACGCAACCTCTGGCTCTGTGAGCCATCACAAATACACAGCACTGCAAACTACAACTGTAGTGAACCACTTCGGAATAAAGCTGGATTACGACTGAGCAAACAAAAGGTAATAATGAACTTGCAAGAAACTGAAATTTGACAGGAACGTTCATGTCGCAACCACTGTGTTTGAGCGAGCGAACGAAGCGAGGCGAACAGGAAAGAACATGCGCCAGCGCGAGTACTGGATTTAGCCCCCCGCCTCCCAATTGTCCTGTTAATGTATAAAATGAATACAAAACACTCTAAAATATCATGAGGGAGTGTTTCTAGTTAGTTAACCATTACAACCTCTATTTTGGGCCAAGAAAATAAACTGCAGTCGGCTAAAAAGAAATTATGTGAACATTCCTTATATGGGTAAGAAATCTAATTTTGCAAGAAAACGTGACGTGATGGAACATTTTGGCTATTTTTCCTGGATTCAGCACCCCAAAATCTATAGGAATCAGTTGCAAAACTGGAGGCAGTTTTTTGGTAGTGTACCTGTGTAATAATTATATCACATTCAATAAGCTTGACATCCTTTGCATCATGGAAATATGGCTTGCAGAAACAGACACTGTACTTCTAAATCAGCTGAAACCACAGACTACTCAGTATATCACTGTCCTCATTCCCATCAAAGAGAAGGAGGAATACTGGTAATAGTAAAATCCCACCTCAACTTCAATCAGCTCAGTGCAAACAGCACGGAGGGAATAGACTGCATTTCAGTATAAACAGACAACTAACTTTTTCTCATAAACAGATCCCCTTCCACATAGTCCAACGATTTATCAACTATATTGGGAATTGTACTCTAGCACCCAAACAAGGATCTCACACTCCTCAGGGACTTCAACCTCCCCTCATCCCCCACCAACACGCCACCTTATTCCTGGATGCCATGTCTTCAATTGCACAAACACGAACACACAAAAAAGAAAACATGCTGGATCTCATTTTTGTTAATTCCAAGCCCATCCACACCACACTCTCGTCTCCCACAACTCCACTATCTATCCCATAGTCTGACCACATGCTAATCAATTACCAACTATCATGCTCTACCACAACCAACCATGCCTACCAGAATCAAGCTACAAGACCCTTCAAACCCTTCGATAAAAAAGCCTTCACAGATGAAGTACTCCTCTACTGGACAACACTAAATCCGACATTGATGACCTAGTACTGAAGTGGAATCAGATTGTGGGATAAGCATCATTTGAAACCCCAAATCAACGATCTTCCAGCAAATTACAAAAGTCACAATGGTACTCCTCAGAACTCAGAGTTCTTAAGAGACAACTATGGAAGTCAGAATGCAAATAGAGAAAAACAAAGTCAACAGAGGATAAAAACTCCTACATGCTTTTACTAATGGAACACTGCCAGGAAACTGACATGTGCAAAAGATCCTTTCACACATAACTCATAAATAAATCCCTCAACCGGTCAAAGAAGCTCTTTCAGATAGTAAAGAACCCATCATCAAGTCATAATGGGAATCAACTCATCAGCACCCTACCCACAAATCCAAGGCATCCCACAAGGCTCACCCTTATCAGCCCTGCTATTCAACATCTACCTTCAATCATTATGTCCATAACATATACTTTCATGTCTATGCGGATGATATAATCATCTATGCTCCATTCACCACCAACAAACCAACATATGAAGGAATAAAAAGCTATTTTGCAGACATCTCTCTATGGTTGGCTAACAATATCCTAAAAATAAATTACAGGACTGAAACACTATTCATAACCAAGGATACCAATTTCCAACCACCGACCTCCATAGCCTTAAACATATACGTGAATGTACTGTACAGCTAAAGGTCAGGTACCTGGACATTACTCTCAACCAACAACTTACCTTTAAACCACACATAAATTCCAGTATAAAACTAATATACCAAAAAATCAGAACTCTCCATCACTTCCACCTTCTATTGGATCCAACCAACTACCGCTCAACTTTCCAAGAAATAATAACACCCCATTTCAACTATTGTAATTCAATCTACCAAGGCTGCTGAAAACCACCCTGCTCTCCCTACACACTGCCTTGCATAATGCAGCTCGCATAATTCAAGGGGCATCGGAGTATGACCATGTAACTCCTATCTTCAAACAGCTCCATTGGTTGCCTTTACTTAGCCGCAAACGCTACAAGATCCTATTCCTGACTTTCAAAATCATCAATAAATCTTCATATTACCTACAAACACTACTGAATGCCACCAACCCTAGCAGGACAAAAAGAGAAAACCACAATAAACATGCTAAACATACCACAAGAAAAGACCAAAAGCACCCAATATGCTTGCAACAGAGCTTTTAAATTATGTGCACCATCCCTCTGGAACTCTCTACCTGGAGCCCTTCAATCAACAAACAAGCTGTTCACATTGAGGAAACTTCTCAAAACTCATCTATTCAACGAACACTTTGGCCCCATTACATAACCCACTCCCTCTCCCCTACTGCATCCTCTCCCTCCATATAGAATAAATGGAAGTTGACCATACATGCATCCTATAACCCCTTTCACACAAGTAACTTGTTGTATTTTAAGTTCCACTATTCTGTGTAGCAATCAGTTGTAAATAGTAATTAGTTATGTATATAAGTTCCACTGTTCTATGTTAACACTCAGTTGGCATTATAAAATGGTCTCAGTGATGGACCCTTAAAAGTACACAAAACCCAAAACTAACATTGCAATTCCCCAAAGAATGCATAATAATGCTTAGCACTAAAGTAATGCCCTTTCCGTGCCTATGGCCTATAAGTGCATGCAATCTGCAGCTCCGCACTACCTTTCCTCTCTTATCTCTCCCTATACCCCTCCTCAGGACCTCCGCTCTTCTGGCAGATCACTTATATCTGTTCCCTTCTCTTCTACTGTCAACTCCAGACTTCGCTCCTTTCACCTTGCCGTTGCTTATGCTAGGAACAAATTACCCGAGTCTGTACATCAGGCTTTGGTCCTTCTCAGATCCAGGTTGAATGCTTACCTCTTCGTTGCTGCTCTAGCATTTGATCCGCCTAATCTCCCTTGTGTTTCTTTACCATTGCCCCTAGATGTATTCTGTCCACAGCTGCTTTGTTGTCTGTCTTGACTAGATTATAAGCTCTGCCAATGACCATCTTTTATATGTGTCTGTGCAACACTGCGTATGCCTTGTAGTGCTATACAAATGATCAGTTATAGTAGTAGTAGTATGGCCTTCTGGCTATGGTATCTGATTCCCACATATCTGGGTACTGGCATTTCTCACAGCAGCTACACCTGTCCCATCATTGCATATGTCAGTCTGTATACACCCGCTATCTGTGGGGCAACCCTGTCTGCCATTCCATAGTCTGCTTTGTGGCACTGTTCCCCTGGTTAGGCCTATGTGGACATGGAAGGTGGATCTCTGTGCCATTATACCCGAGTAGCCAGCCTCCAGATATATCACTACTCTCGCAGCTTGCATAAATCCTGGACTGGGGAAGGATGTAGTCCTCGTAGCACAATCTGGAGGATGTTAGCACATCTTCAGTCATGTCTCTCAATGCCTGGCACAGCTGATGTATGGCTGCCCTATCACACTGGCACCCGGTGACAGCCATTCATGGCCACTCTGAATTGCAGATCATCACACCAGATCCTCCCATGCTACCCCCAAATCACACACTCTCACTTTCAGTCACAAAAAATATCATTCTGCCAAACCGAAACTATAGCTAATAGCTGCTATACCATAAAGGCATGACGTCCCAGGACTACACATATGATCTCCCTTTCTAACTCCAACATGATTTATTTCCAGAATCACTCACATACTATTCTTATATCAACAGTCCCAGTTTTCAGAACACAGGATTTGATAGGGTCCCTTGCATTAGCTCTTTTAGCACCAACGACACATTTCAGCATAGGCTGAATAAACACAATTGCTCTTCTTACTATTTCTGTAAGGGTGTTTATTAATTTTTCTTTACCTTACAGCATTCCCTCACCTCTGCTTTCTGTTCTTTATAACTGCATCTTGTGTTTTGCCAGACTGCAGTCACACCAGTTCAGCACAACTTGTCACAACCATTCTTCTATATGGGATGAATTGAAGAGCACAAAATAATATTTTCTAAGTCCTGCCATTATTCCACATTGCAGCAGGAATAACAGAGACATCCATGGGGATAACACATTACGTACACGGGCTTTTCCTGAATACGCTATGCATATCTCCGTGGCTCACCATGCCCCCATTCCGCCCCTACTGGGCATGTTCTGAGATACCCGTATTAGTGTCGTGGACTTGCAAGACAGCAATGTTTCAGAATATGGTTGGGGACCTTTTCAGCAGATAAATGTCCCCGCTACATGTACAAACCCCTTATTCATGTTCTGGAATGACCTTAATAGTGAATTATACTGACATATGGTTTTTATCATCCTTTTCCTAATATATTCAATAAAATAATTATGTTTAATATATTGTTGTTTAGTCTAACAGAGTAAATGCCAATCTGTGTCTTTATTTTATACAGTAACAGGTATTGAAGCAGGCCTCAATCAGTTCATTAGTATTATATGTCTGAAATGACAGAAATATTATGAAATTATATATGCAAGGAATTTTAAAACTTTAAATGAGAAATTGTCATGTTGAATTCATGGCCAATAATAATAGAAAGCAACTCTTCTGTGACATGAAGATAAAATACACGTCTCAAATGCAATGACAGGAGAGTTCAACCCACTCCACCTGCATCAATCCACCCCTGTGTCTCTCCTTTAATTACTTTGACATGCTAAATCATTTTATTTTCAGTAAGACTGACAGAATTACACATCTTTAGTTTGCCTTTTCCAAGAACTAAAAATCAAATTAAAATACTTCAATTGCTTCTGACTTTTATAATGAATGATGTCTGTTGCCTCAATTTTTCACATGAGAATCTATAAGCAAAAAGAAACAACAAAATGCTTTGCTAAATTAATTTGATCATATTGGGATCTTGTGCATTAAAATAAATTGATTTCTCTTAGTTTTTGCATATAAACATAATTCATATATTAATGCAGATTGAACTTACTGGAAGCATTTTTAGGTATCATTCACTGATACAGGTTTGTTTACTACTGAATGCATTTGTTTTCAGTGCGCATGTTTTGCAATTAAGACCAAACATTCTTCTGAATTTCAGTGCACCATCCAACAGTTCTTCATTGCTGGTTAATGACATTTTCCTTTATCTTTATCTTTCTTTATCTTTATTAAAACACTTGATAGACCGCCCAGGCCGGAGCATCCGGGCGGTGTACAATCATATAAATGACAGCTGCTGGAAAAGAAGAGAGAAAGGAACGCCAAAAATAACAGGACAGAGAGAGAGACAGTAAAGACAGAGAGAGGACAGCAAGAGCGCAAGAAGGGCAAAAGGGAAATGAGGGGAGGAGGGCAGAAGAACATGGGAAAAACTAAGGGGGATGGGAGGCGCGACTAGGGGGATAAAACACCATCAGTAGGGGGGAAGAACATGGGAAAATTAAGGGGGATGGGAGGCGCAACTAGGGGGAAGAACACCATCAGTAGGGGGGGGGAGATCGAAAGCCTGACAGAAAAGGTGTGTCTTAAGAAGGGCCTTGAAATGAGTGTAGGACAGTTCGGTGCGGAGTGGGAGGGGAAGAGAGTTCCAAAGAGCGGGACCTAAGAAAAAGAAGACGGAGTGACGAGTGGATTCGAGGTGGGCCTGTGTAGGTGAGGGAAGGAAGAGACGATTTCTGTGGGATGAACGAAGGAGGCGGGGAGAGGGCTGAAGATGAATAATATTGGCTAAGTACTGGGGGATATCGGAGTGAAGAGCCTTGTGAGCAAGGATAAGTAGTTTGAACATAAACCGGAACTTAATTGGGAGCCAGTGTAAGGAAAACAGACACGGTGATACATGGGAACGAATAGAGGACGAGGTGACAAGACGGGCAGCAGCATTCTGAACAAGTTGGAGACGACGGAGTTGGTAGGATGGAAGACCGGCATAGATAACGTTACAATAGTCGAGACGAGAGATAACCAAAGACAGGACAAGAGTGATGACAGAGGATAAGGGAAGAATGGAACGGACGGCCTTAATACGGCGTAAGTGAAAAAAGAAGAGCGAACGACAGAAGAGATATGATCGTGAAAAGAAAGGGACGGGTCTAGGGTAACACCCAGGTAACGAAGGGTAGGGGCAGAGGGGATGGAGTGGGAGCCCATGACAGGTAGTATCGTGGGGGGTGGGAGACCAAAGGTAATCCAGAGAGCAGAGGATTTTGCAGGATTAGCATGCATAAAGTTGGACTCAAACCAGGAGGCGATAGAAGACAGACAGAGGTTGAGTGGAGCAAGGTCCGGGGAGGAGGGAGAGGTGTGATGAACCAGGAGGATGTCGTCGGCGTATATGTAAAAGGAGAGAGCAGATTGTTGGATTAACAGGGCTAGAGGAGCAAGAAAAGCGTTGAAAAGCAGTGGAGCGAGAATGGAACCCTGGGGGACGCCACAGGTGGCGGGGGTAGGGGGGGATGCTGAGGTGCCGGAGTGAACTGAGAAAGTACGGCAAGACAGGAAAGAGTGAAACCACCGGAGGACAGTACCATGGATACCAAAGTCAGGCAGACGAGAAAGGAGGGTGCGGTGATCGACTACATCAAACGCAGAGGACAGATCCAGAGAGACCATGAGAGAAATATCACCACGATCGTGAGAGCGGTGAAGTTCGGAAAGCAAGGCTGTGAGGACGGTTTCGGTACTGTGACCGGTGCGGAAACCAGATTGACGGGGGTGGAGGGCGTGGGTGGAATCAAGATGAGAAGCTTTTAAACAGCTTGGGGATGGGTCCCAAGGTGGTGAAATGGATCAGAAATTGGTTGACTGACAGACAATAGAAGGTAATGGTAAACGGAACTCACTCGAATGAAAGGAAGGTGATTTGCAGTGTGCCCCTGGGTTCGATCCTTGGACCGGATCTGTTCAATGTATTTGTGAGTGATATTGCTGAAGGACTGAATTGAAAAGTCTGTCTTTTTGCAGATGACATAAAAATTTGCAACAGAGTGGACTGCCTGAGGGAGTGGATAACAAAAGGAAAGCTATACAAAACTGGAAGAATGGTCTAATGCTTGGCAGTTAAGATTTAATATGATGAAGTGCACTGCCATGCACTTTGGAAGCAGAAATCCAAGGGAATTATATGCGATAGGGAACGAGAGGTTGGTGTGCACGGACCAGGAGAGGGAACTCAGCATGATTGTTTTTGAGGATCTCAAGGTAGCAAAAAAGTGTGACAAGGCGGTAGCAAATGCCAGAAGGATGCTGGGTTGCATACAGAGAAGAATTACCAGCAGAAAGGAAGAGGTACTAATGCCACTGTACAAGTTGCTGATGAGGCCTCACTTGGAATATTGTGTTCAGTTTTGGAGACCATATCTCGCACAGGACAAAAAAAGGCTGGAAACGGTTCAGAGGAATGTGACCAAAATGATTTGGAGCCTCTGTCAGAAGACTTATGAGAAGAGACTTGAAGACCTAAATATGTACACTCTGGAGGAGAGAAGGGACAGGGGAGAAATGATTCAGACCTTTAAATACTTAAAGAGTATTAATGAACAAACAAACCTCTTACAAAGATGGGGAAGCTGTAAAACTAGAGGGCATAACATGAAGCTACAAGGTAATAAAATGAAAGGCAATGTCAGGAAATACTTTTTCACTGAAAGGATGGTGGTTGCTTGGAATGCCCTCCCGATGGAAGTGGTGGGGGCAAATACAATGACAGAATTCAAAATGGAATGGGACAGACACAGTGGATCCCTTTATAGCAACAGGATAAAATCAAAACAAACATAACTAATCTCTTAAATCTCAGTAAATAGGGGTGACCTACACAGAGCGGTGGGTACACCCCTAAACAAAGGCATGGGGAGGGTGACCTGCACGGATCGGCAGGTGCATTTACTCTTGCTGAGCAGACTAGATGGACCATTCTTTTCTTTATCTGCCATCATATACTATATTACTATGTTATGTATGTTATATATCAGCTTGTCAAGTGATACTAAATTAATTGAATAAAAAAAAACAGCATCAAATAAGGAAAGCAATAAGTAGTTAAACAAGCAACAAAACAGTTCTACGCCTAACTAAACTAATACCCCCTCTATCCCCTGGGAAGGATACCCTGTCCCCCCCTCTAGGATGAGGAGGCCTACCTGTTGAGTGCCCGAGCCACTCCAGCCAGCAGGGAGCAAAGGACCCACAGCTCTGACCTGCCCCCTCGAGACTCCAATTCCACCTCGCTCCACTGCTTCTCCTGGCCACTTTCATCACCAAGAGAACCAGCTTCAGAGCCGGGGTGTGCATAGATTATCCCAGAAACCACCCAGGGAAGGTTCCAGGACTGGACTGGAGTTCCTCAAGGAACAACAATTAGCAGCTAAGTCTAACTTCTCTTTACTTATCGTCCCTCCAGCCAGTCCTGCATCTCTGGGATGTATCACATCAGTCAAATTAATGGGAGGGACCCGCACAACCAGCCTGAAGCACTACCGATCTGAAACAAGCATCCCTCACTGTCTGGACATCTAAGCGAAAATGCTTAGAGAAAGTATGCAGCGATGACCACGTTGCCGCCCTACAGATCTCCACCGATGGCACCAAACCATTCTCAGCCCATGTAGCTGCCTGAGCTCTCGTGGAATGCACTCGCAATCCCCCGGCACTTCTTGACACTTCAGGATGTACATGAATGCTATTGCCTCCCTAATCCACCTTGATATGATGGCCTTAGCTGCTGCTGCACCTGTTCGTGGGCCCTCCAAACAGCACAAACAGACTTCTGAAAGGAGGCTGTCCTCTTCAAGTAGCTTCGCAGGACTCTTCTCGCATCTAGGCAAACTAGCAGCGGAGAGTCAGGGTCCCCTGCAACGCCCAGGACTGGTAAGTTCACCATCTGGTCCACATGAAATTCTGAGGCCACTTTGGGCAAGAATGAAGGCACTGGCTGCAGAACCACCTTCTCCTTGGAGAAGGAAAGGAATGGTTCCCGGCACGATAGAGCCTGAAGCTTCGATATTCTGCAGGCCGAACAGATCGCCACCAAGAATACTGTCTTCAGCGTTAAGTCCTTCAGGGAGGCCCTATTCAACGGTTCAAAGGGCTCTTCCGACAACATTGTGAGCACCAAATTGAGATCCCAAGGCAGACCACCATCCGTCGCTGAGGGCGGAGATGGTTTACCGCCCGCAGGAAACTCAGCACATCTGGGTGAGTGTCTATGGCTACTCCGCAGACCTTCCCACGATAGCAGGCAATCGCTGCCAGCTGCACCCTCAAAAATGACAGGATGTCTACCACGGAGGCTGTGGGAAGATTTGTCTGCCTCTCCCCACACCATGCCTCAAAAATGCACCATATGCGGATATACACTAGGCGCATAGATCTCCTCCAGGCCTGTAGCAAGGTCTTTATTACAGAGGCTGAATATCCTTTCTTCCTTCACCGTGCCCTTTCGAGAACCATGCCGTAAGCGAGAGTTGATCCATCAGGGGCATGCACAGCAGTTCCCGCCTCAAGAGGGAAGCCTCCAAGGACGATTTGCCAGAAGCCGAACCAGGTCTGCATACCACGGGTGTCTGGGCCAGTCTGGTGCCAAGAGAATTACTAACCCCTCTGTGCCTCTAGCTATTGAACTATCTGGTCTATGAGCGCCCATGGGGGAATACATAGAAAAGACCCTCCTCGGGCCAGTGCTGGATTAGCGCATCCAGACCCTCGGACATCCTCTCTCTTCTTCTGCTGAAGAACTGACCAGCCTTTGCTGACTCGAACATTGCCATCAGGTCCATGACTGATGTGCCCCAATGAGCTACTATCTGCTTGAACATCTCCTGGTTGAGCTGCCACTCTTCGGCATCCACTCTCATCCAGCTGAGGTAGTCCGCCGTCACATTGTCAACCCCTTCTATGTGCATTACTGATAACGACTGGAGGTGAACTTCTGCCCATTCAAACAGCCTGCTGGACTCATCCTCTAGGGATGCACTGCCTGTGCCTCCTTGCCGGTTGATGTATGCCATCGTGGTTACATTGTCTGACAACACTCATACTGCTTTCCCCTGCAACCATGGCTTGAATCTTTCTAGAGCCAAGGTCACCACCCGAATTTCGAGCCTGTTGATTGACCACAGGGCCTCCTGTGGGCTCCATGGTCCCTGCAACAAAATGCCTCTCACAGTGGGCTCCCCAACCGGATAGACTGGAGTCCATTGTCAGTGGAACCCAGTGTGGGGACACGAGCGGCATGCCTCCTTCCAGGTTCCCCGGACAGAGCCACCACTTTAATGCTTTCCTGGTGCTGCTTGGGCAGGGAAGAGTTTGAGACAGAGGCTGACTCTAATGTGACTACCGGCGGAAAAGAGCCCTCTTCAGTGACCGTATGTGTGCCCTCACCCATGGGATGAGCTCGAGAGTGGCCACCATGGTCCCCAATACTTGTAGATAATGCCACGCCAAAGGTCTCGCCATGCGCAGAAACTGGCGAATCAGCCTCCTGAGCTCCTGTGCCTGACGGTCCAGTAGGAAGACCCTGCCCACTCGGGTATCGAAGCACACTCCCAAATACTCCAGCACCTGGGTTGGCTGAAACTGGCTTTTTGACAGGTTGACAACCCAGCCTAGTCCTTGAAGGAATTACAGCACCCACGACGTCGCTCTTTTGCTGTTGTCCCTGGACTTCGCCCAGATCAGCCAGTCATCCAAGTATGGGTAGACCAGCATCCCTCCCTGCGGAGTGCTGCCGCAGCCACCAACATGACCTTGGTGAAGGTTCGCAGAGCCGTCACCAGCCTGAAGGGCAAAGCCTGAAACTGAAAATGGCTCTTTGGCACTGCAAATCAAATTAACTGCTGATCTGCTGGGTGGATGGGAATGTGCAGATATGCCTCTGTGAGGTCGAGCGAAGTCAGGAATTTGCCAGACCTTACCGCCACAATAATTGATCTCAGCATTTCCATGTGGAAGTGCAGTACCCAGAGACAGTAGTTCACGCCATTTAGATCGAGAATCAGGCGAAAGGAGCCT
The DNA here is from genome assembly GCA_033557465.1 of Ichthyophis bannanicus. Lineage (NCBI taxonomy): Eukaryota > Metazoa > Chordata > Amphibia > Gymnophiona > Ichthyophiidae > Ichthyophis > Ichthyophis bannanicus. The sequence continues at coordinate 725,462,436 of CM066036.1, read as the reverse complement.
TCCTTTTTTGGCACCATGAAGTAGATGGAGTATTGACCATAGTTGTACTGGTCACGAGGGACCCGTTCCACAGCTCTGAGCTGCAGGAGGCGAGCCAAGGAATCTTCTACTGCTGCCGCCTTGACTTGCATCCCGCAGAGAGACCGCATAATACAAGGGACCACTGGATGAGCCCACTCAAGCGCATAGCCTTCTCTGATGACTTCCAGGACCCACCGGTCGGAAGTGATTTGGACCCAGGCCGAGTAAAATTCCTGTAGACAACCTCCCACGGAATGCACCTCCACCTGGGCCCCCCTCGCTTCATTGTGACTTCTTGGGACCTGAGAATGCGGCAGCTCCAAATCCCCTGCCTGTTCCTTGAAACCCGCGGAACCCCTGTCCCTTCAAGGAAAATCTTCCTCTTTGAAAGGGGTTGAATCGGGGCATACTAAAACACCTGGAGTCTCGCGGGAGGCCCCGGGGCATCTTAGGGATGCGCCCCGGCCTCTGCTTATCTTCCAGAAAACGCCCCCCCCCCCCTTTTGATTCACCCAAGTCTTTGACCAATTTGTCTAAGTCCTCTCCAAACATGAGCTTCCCCTTAAAAGGGAGCTTGCTAAGGTGTGCCTTAGAGGAACTATCTGCGCGCCGGGCCATTACCAGGGAAGCCATGCTCTTGAACAGCCCCTTAATGAGATCATAGTGGGTATCCACCAGATACGCAGCCCCAGACTCCAATTTGACTGCCTCCTCTGCCGGCTCCTGTGCTGGCTCACCTGTCTGTTGAATGCGTTGCACCCAGCGGAGACAAGCTCTCACAACCCAAGCCCCACAAATGGAGGCTTGCAGTGAAATGGTGTTGATATCAAAGGCCTATTTAAGCAGCATGTCCAGCCCCCTATCCTGGACATCATTAAGCAGCGCTGTGCTGCCTTCCACCAGAATCGTGATCTTTTTGGTCACTGCCAAGACTACCACATCCACCTTAGGGAACCTAAACAGTTCGCTGTCCTAGTCAGGCAACGGGTACAGACGCGTCATGGCCGCACTCCCTTGAGACCCATCTCCGGTCTGTCCCATTCATCTTGAATCATCTGTTTCATGACCTTATGCACCAGGAATACCTTCTGTGTCCTCCGGACCGCTAGAAGCAGCAGGTCTTCCAGCGCCTCATCTTCTTGGGATGTGGGCATATTCAGAGCCTTAAAAGATTCCATGATGAGTGCCAGCAGCTCATCCCAGCGAAACACGCGAACAATCCTCGACTGTTCTTCATGTTCCAGGATCTCACCTTCCTCCAGTTCTTCCACTTCCAAATCCAACTCTGAGTACAGATCCTCCACGTCTGGTCCTTCTGACCCTGGGGAGAAACCCAGAGAGCCTTTCAAGAGCTGAGCCTGTTTAAGCGGGACTGGCTCACCCTCTTTAGGGTCGGCCGTCTGCTTTGCTCCACGCTCCTGAGTAACCGAGCTGTCTGCTGCACCCTGTTGGCGCATGCAGAACGCTCTATGCAGTGGCAGAACAAACTCTGGAGAAAACCCCCTAGGGCCATTCACCTCCCTAAAAGCTTGAGAAGTGGAGGGACCGGGCGAGTCCAGGGGCTCTGGAGTTAGTTCTGCCACGAGTAGTGGGGGAGCCCCCGAGACCTGGCCCTCCGGAGATGGCGAGGGAGCAGTGTTCTGCCCTACCTTGTCCTGTAGGTTCCGCTGCATTGATGCGGCTTCCTGTGTGCAACCCCTGCACATGCCAGTGTCAGAGACCGTGCTCTTCCTGGTCCCACACACCAGACATTGCGGCCGAGAAGGCATTAACAACCTTATGCAATTACTTTTTTTTTTCCCTCTGGGCCCTAGGGCTACCTCTGTCCCAAAACCAGGTCCTAACTCACTGGAAGTGAAAGGGGGGGGAGAGAGGGGGCAACTGCTCCTCATAGCCTTTTAATTGCCTGCACTCAAAACAGCAAACTGAAAGGAGGAAAAATAACAAAGAAAGTAACAAAACTGAAAATCCTCTGATGTAAGTGTTTTAAGTCATCCAGCAGCCCCAAACAAAGGCACAACTGCAGGAGGAAAACCGGAAACCCTAGCCTGTAGGCTGAGATCACGCAAGTGGGAGAGGCAGAAACACTGAAACCGCTCTGCACTTTCCCGTGCAACTGCCCAACTGCTAGGCCTTCACCATGCGGTGCTAGGCTGCTGCTCCTGCACTCAGGCCTAAAGCACCCCTCTTGCGCCAACATGCCCGGACATGGAGTAACTGACCCCCAGCTCCATTGAGGCCGCCGAGTCTACTACCAGCTGCCTCGCGCACATCCGGGAAACACTTCAGCAATGCAGTAAGATGACCAGGAGCTGCAGAGAATCCTCAACAGAGGCTGAACGCACCTGCAGGCCCCCAACCATGGTGGCTTCTCACTCGATAATGGGTTCGGGAGCTACACAGACTCAGCAAGTTTAAATCCTCCCCAAGGCAGAGAGAGAGATCCTTCCCAGCTGCAAGGTAACTGGGCAAATAGCACTTTGTCCTTCCTTTTTTTTTAACTTGCTCAACAACAAAAAATGGAGCACAAGGTGCCCAAAGGATAAAGAAAATACAGAAATAAGAAATCTCCTTACTTGTCCCTTCAGTGAGTCTAGCACTCTGGCTCACTACCTCCTCCAGCTGCTTGGAGACTGAGTGTACTGGGGCTGGTAGGCAGTGCCAGCTTCATAAGTACACTGGTGTCATCAAAAAGATGACATGCTCAGTGTCCAAGCTGCTGAAAGAGGTGCACTACCCAGAGGTGTGGGACTGTACTGGAGGGATGATAAGGAACATAAGTTATTCAATTTGAAATTGCAAGTATACTTTGATGAATATACAGTACTTTACTTAGGTGGTAAAGCAAGTGTAAAGACAATGAGTCTTTTTAAATTTACAGTCTCTGCCAAATTTCACAGGGATCTCTTTGACGGTTTTTCTCTTTTGAAATAAGATTGCAGGTCTGCAGGTTCAAAATTACCCACAGCCCTGCAATATATCCATACCATTGAAAGTTTTCTCTAAGTGAAGGTGATTTTGTAAACTCATGCACTGTTGCCACGCGCTTATTTGGGGCCTATTCAGTGAAGTACACATATACTTTACTTTATAAAAGGGGGCATAAATGCCTGCACCTAGATTGCTCAGAAACGTGCGTAAGTTATATTTTCTCACTTACATGTATGTGTGTTAATTTTGGCACCACCCTTGTGAACACCCAAGCCAAAGGTACACATAATGGGATTTAAGTGGGCCCTTACAGAATGGTGACCAATTAAACGTGTGTAAGTGCCCATTCACATGCATAAATCCTTTAAAATAAGGACTTGCGTACACAACTAGCAGGTAACCTTCCATATATCCTGTCCTTGGTCCGATTCTTTTTAACATGTTTGTTAGTGATATAGCGGAAGGGCTTTCAGGTAAGGTTTGCCTCTTTGCGGATGATACCAAAATCTGCAATAGAGTAGACACCCAGGAAGGGGTAGATAACATGAGGAGGGATCTAGCTAAGCTTGAAGAATGGTCTAGAATTTGGCAGCTGGGATTTAATGTTAAAAAATGGAAGGTCATCATTTGGGCTGCAGCAATCCAAGGGAGCAATATAATATAGGGGGTGAAGTACTTTTGTCCACTAAAGAAGAGCGGACCTAGGCGTGGTTGTGTCTGATGATCTTAAAGTAGCTAAACAGGTAGAAAAGGCGACGGCAAAAGCTAGAAGGATGCTTGGGTGCATACGGAGAGAAATGGCTAGCAGAAAAAAGGAGGTGATAATGCCTCTGTATAAGTTTTTGGTGCGACCTCATTTGGAGTATAGTGTGCAATTCTGGAGACCGCACCTTCAAAAGGATGTGAACAGGACGGAGTCGGTGCAGAGGGTGGCTACTAAAATGATTAGTGGTCTTCATTATAAAGCATATGAGGACAGACTGAAGGATCTTAATATGTACACCTTAGAGGAAAGGCGGGATAGAGGTGATATGATTGAGATGTTTAAATACCTCCGTGGCATAAATGTTCAGGGAGAGAGCCTCTTTCAATTGAAAGCAAGTTCTGCTATGAGGGGACATGGGATGAGGGTGAAGGGAGATAGATTCAGGAGTGATATGTGGAAATATTTCTTTACGGAAAGAGTAGTGGATCAGTGGAATAGTCTCCCAGTGGAAGTGGTAGAGATGAGGACAGTAACTGAATTCAAAAAAAGCATGGGACAAACACAGAGGATCTCTAAAGGTAAAAAGGGGACTGTTGTAGTTGTTATGGAAGGACAGACTAGATAGGCCATGTGGTCTTTTTCTGTCGTCATATTTCTATGTTTCTATGTTTCTATGTAACATACACATGTAAGTCCAGCATTTTACAACTTGCATATGTACTTGTCAGTACTCTTATCTTTACCCCTCCCATTTCCCTCACCGTTGTGCACTAGCAATGCAGAATTAACCAGGCGCTGTCAGTTTTGTGTTTGTACTGTTAGCACAGCTTTACTCATGCTGATTATTAAACATTCCCTTAAGATGTGTAGCTGTTCCAAGTTAACTACAGAGGATGCTATTTTTAACTTGTTTCAGTTTGGATTGGAAAATAAACTAGGGGAGATTAAGGAGGATAAAACCTCTTAACCAGCCATTTATAGGAGGGATTGAAACAAACTTTTTAAAAACCTACATGTGCCAGGGAGTAGGAATAAATTATGACATGGAGATTTATGGGTTTATACATGCATTCCCTGTATGAAATGGGGAATACACATATAGGGCCTGATATTAAAAGGCATTTACACAGTTTACAGCCCTGTAAACCATGTAAATGCCCCAGAGAGATATTGAATATCCCTGATTATCTCCATCACATGCCCTATGTTAACTGCTTAGTGTCGTGGGCATTCTGGGAATGCACCATTCGCTAACTGGGTAGCGATGATATTGCCGTGTGGTGAGAAGGGGTTTTCTTTAGAACACCGGACAGACAGGAGATCAGGGAAAACAAAATAAGCTTTTATTCTGTCCCAGCTGGAAAAACCTTCACAAAGCAAAAACAGAGGGCACACAGGGAAAACAAAAATTAGCCTTTATTCTATCCCATCTTGTTAAATCTACACAAGCTTGTTCTCGCAGTCCTTCTTCCAGCCCCAGTAAAAGCTCCTATCTCAGAACTCCTTTACATGGCTTGCCTTGGAAGAACAGCTGTCTCCACGGGCCTCTCTCCTCCTGCAGCCTGCTGGGTTCTTAACTTCTCCCTGTGAGCCATGCCCTCCCAGCCCTGAAATCTGGGCTGCAGACTATCTTAAAGGGGACTGTTAATAATCCCTTTGGAGAAGGATGGATAACATTCTATAGACCCGATCCCAGTTACCAAATATTATTTGCCTTAGTGTCTATACAGTATATTGCTATAAGAAAAATGATATGTTCACCAAACTTTGTAATTATTGAAAGTAAGTTTGTTTGTACAGGGTGGTGTACACAACCGGACTGTCTAAGTAAACCTGAGAAAGAGTTAAAGTTGTTCAGAACTTTGCTTAGAAATAAACTTCATATATTTGCTTACTAAGTAGGTGAAGAGGTACATGTCCTGTAAATAAAGAAAAAGGGCAGCTTGTACTCCAGCCTTTTAGTCTCAGGGTTACTAGATATCAAGCAGTCAGCGGTAAACAGTTATGTCTTGGAATACATGTATGTCTCCTCATACTGACCTATGCTGATTAGAAATTGACCTATGATGTGATGAATACATAATACCTGATGTGTAACAATAAAGTGAAATTATGATGTATCATCCAAAAGAGCCTTATAAATAAAGTAAATCATGGCTAACAGTTAGAGTAAACAAAGAGAACTTGTTTCTATTTGTTTCTCTCCACTAAAGCTTTGGTGTATTTATGTATCTATATAGAAGTGTGTGGTAATTTTATTGCTGTCTTTAGATTACCTTCTCATTGCTTTGAATGTAGTTTTCTGTGACTCCAAGAGCCCTGCAGGTTGCTGGTGAGGGGAGGGCAAACATAAGCCCACAGTTGGTGCCATGCCGGTCTGCAGATTTCTCCATTCCTGGCAAGGGTGGAAGGTGTTTGTGAGTATTGTATGGTGACAGCAATGGGTAATCTGTTAGGTAAACGAGAGTTATCTCTGTTGCGTGAATGGCATGACAAGGCTAAGGTTTTAGCTGTTCAGAAAGGTAGCCCTTCTTTTTGTATGCATGAGAAGTATGGAGATATAGCTACTAATTATATTGTACACTGGTATGCAGTGACTAACGATAATGTGTTTCTACAGTTTCCTTTGGAGGGAACATTTTCTATAGATAAACTTCATTATCTGGAATGTGCTTTGCAGGCTAAACATAAATTATGTGATGCCCATGAAGGGCTGGTGTTTAGTTGGTGGCAGCGAATGGCACATAATATGAAGAATGATTTGTTTGTGTTAAAGAATGCTGGTAATGTGGGTGAACCACAGGAGAGTGATAATGACCGGGCAGGGAAGTTCCCAGTCATTTTTTCTCCAGAGTATGATGCAGATGTGGCTGCAATGGTAATTGGAGCTGGAAGAGTTCCAGGTGCATCCCCAATGTCTCCCCCTGTTTCTTCTGAGAGTCATGTAGTTTCTAAAAGGGGGAGGATCACTCATGCAGCAGCACTAAGAGAAGAGATAAGGAATAAGCAAAGGATATTGGGGGATGCACAAATTGAAGATTTCAGTACTTGCAATGTTTCTCAGCTCAGAGAAGTGAATGCCCTTCTTAGCCGTGAAATAGAAAGTATTGTACATATAATAGAATCCTTAAAGGGAATAGTAAGAAATGATATTTCTGCTACAAAGGAATTGAGAATTTCTAGTAAACCTATTGATGATATTGAAAAAGATCTGGATAAGCATTTTATGACCTATAGAGAGAAATGTGGTCAATTACATGGTGCTATAAGTTTTCTTCAAACTGTTTTACGTCAACATAATAGTCCATGTTCTACTTGGGCTGATCTAGATAATTTGTTTAGAACTGTGTTTTATAACCCAGCTGATATTCATAGGGTCACTCATCCAGTTTATGACATACCCTGTGATAGCTTTCCAACAGAAGACTCAAAGAGATAATTTTGTTTCAGTGGTTATTGAATTCCTTACAGTAGTATGCAAACTTGTAAAAGGATTGGTTGAGATTAACATCTCTAAGGCAGAATAGGGGTGAAAAAGATTTTCACACTAGGTGTATGCAAGTGTTAAAGTCTATTCTGGTGCGTGAGTAAAAGGAATTTTTGAAACTTTAATAATAGATTGGCCAGCTAGAACAGCTGATGTAAATCTGGAAGGAGCTCGGTACAGTGGGCTGACATTTGATGTGAAATGACTAAATTGCTCAGCTTGCAGATTGCTTCTATGTAACTTCCCAGGAGCAGGGGGAGGAGTAGGGTCAGAGCAAGAGAATGGTCAGAGAGCTGATTTCCCTCCTCCCCCTCCGGTAGCTGCTGATTTCACTCTATCCTGGCTGAATGGGAAGATATATCTCCAGCTGTATTTTCTATGAAGCGCCGTTTCCTGCAGATGCCAGTATCATTCATCCTGAAGAACTTTCTTTTACTTTATGGACAGTGCCGGGATCAGATATTGAATGTTTTTCTATCCCGCCTGTGAGGATCATCGTGAAACCTGGAATTCAGTTTCCTAGACTCAAGCTGTGTCCACTGCCAGCAGCTGTCGGTGAAGGAAGTTGTTCTGTGCTTGAAGAACTCCGGACACAAGGTGTCATTTATCCTACAACTTCTTATGTAAGACTCCTGTACTAAAGGCTGACGGTAAGACTCCTGTACTAAAGGCTGACGGTAAGACTTATAGATTTGTGTGAGTCCTACGAGACCTGCTTATTTTCAGTATGAATTGGCAAAGAAAGACCAGTTTTGTTTTTATTTTATTTCTTTTTGAAGGATACACTGCTAGTCCTGCATATTTTCACAGGCCCTAAGGACTGCATTATTTGATGTAAGACTCAACCATTCCTCTTTAGTTCATTATGTGAATGATTTGCTTTTAATGTAGACCAAATTACGTATGTTGTTGGTCAGATTTCTTGTCTTTATTAGCTTATATTGCTGAATTAGGTTAAAGGTTAATTTGTCTCAGCCGCAGTTTGTGTCTTAAACTGTTACTCTCCTGGGTATTGCCCTAACACTCTCTGGTTGTGCAATTACCTCTGATAGATTGGAATCTATTTTATCATTGTCTTTTAGCAACACTGGTGTTGATGTGTAGATATCTGGGTTTATTATTGTTCTGTAAATAATAGCTAGCACATTTCTCAGATCTTACTGCTCCGTTTTATGCTCACATCTTGGGGAGAAGGATCTGAAAGCCTCTTTGTCCCCACATTATCACAGTGGGAGGTTTGTTTTAAATGTAGAAATGTACTGGGAAATGCGCCATGTTATTGTCTATGATTATTTTTCTATACTATTCAAATTGTTTGCGGCTATTTCAGATTTCTCTGTTGTTTGTGTGCTTTTGTGAGCTTTCCCGACTGGTTGTAAACCAGTGGGCTCTTACGCAGAGTGAATTGATGAAGTGACTTTGGGACTCCCGCTATGTCTATGCAGTAGTGTCTTTTGCAATTGAATCTCATTGATTTTCTGATTCTACAGCGCCTCTTGCCAGCACAAGTTGCAGTTTTGAACTCCAAAGGACATCCTTCTGCTGGAGATTTGTGTCATAGGACAACCATTTTGTGAACCAAAAAGACGCTCTTCTGGTATCTGTGTCACTGACATTGCTGTATTTAGCACCGTTCAATATGACTTTGTTTTCCCTTTCATCTTTCTTGCAGCAATAGCAAGATACTTCCTTTAATACCCAGGGTCGGACTTTGTGCTGCTCATGGCTGCTGGAAGGAGGATCATCTGCTTATTTGTCCTGACCGTATTTTGTTTCTACTTGCCCTGTTCCTGCATCATGAGCTTTACCGCTGTGGCTATGCATTTTGTTTTTTTGGTTCTCTGGTATCCTCTGAACTTGTTATTGTTTTTCCTTGGCACAGCTTGTCTGCACTGTTGCAGGACTGGCACTGTAGGGTCAGCATAGGGTCAGTTATTAGGATTCCTGCCTGCCGAACTCATTTAATTTTGCTTTTGCAGTCTGTTTTGTAGATTTGCCCTGTGCCAGAGGAGGGAGGTGGTATTCATCTGGCGGTCACTTGTCTATTCCCAAAGGTCACTTATGCACTCTGATACAAGATTGAGCTTCAAAGTGAACAAAAGCCCTTCCCTTTGCCCTTATGGCAGTGTGTATTTCCCCCAGCCTGACACCATATGAAATAGTTACTGGCCGTCCAGCTACTTCTCCACATGCCTTGGCAGTTATCCCAGATCCCCGGTGGTTGCGCAACGATATCTTAATTTATTGTGCATAATTGCACTCAGCCCTGTCTGTTTCCCCTTTTATTGAAGGTGAATCTTCAACAAGATGCTCCCCCAGAATCATCACATCCGGGCGTGAACCCAGGGGATTGGGTCCTGATTAAGAATTTGCATCCAAAGACACTTCTGGCTCCGAAATTCCTAGGTCCATTTCGTGTACTTATGGTGGGATATTCAGCCTGTAAAGTGGAAGGACATTCTCGTTGGATACATCTTACGCAGTGTAAGAAGACTCCCTCACAAGATTCAGAAGATTCCCTGCATCCATGATTCAAGAAATACAACACAGACTTCTTGGACAACAGTGATATCGCAGAAAAGACTTTTTATGATTTATAGTACTTTCAGTGAAAAGAATGGTGACATCACAGAAAAAGATTATTGTAAGTAAATTCTGAATGGACTATTCATGTAAAATGCTTTTATTTAGCATTTATAGTAAGGCTTAGAGGGATGAGGTTAGTTTAGATTAGTATTTTCCTGATATATATGTAATGACCTTTAGGTACTTAACCTCTACTTCATAAAGTAATTGAGAATTAGAGGGCCAGTATAGCTATAGTATATATCTTCATCATATTAAGAAGAGTATTAAGAAGAGTAGGTATATCTTTAGTTTGTTTTAGAATACTTTTTAAATGTGTTGCTATGAATGTTTCCTAATCTGGTCCTAGATGTGCTGTGGCATATTATTAATGAAGCAGTATTGCATTCAGAATTTTGGGGATGTTAGAGGGAATGTCCAAATATTTTGAGTCACATTTACACTTGATGACATTTCAATTTATCAAAGTGCGCTGTTTGCCTTCCAACTGTGACAGCTACTTAGCATGGATTTCTACCAAGAGTTAGGCCTAAGACCTTTGAAGAGTTTTGTGACATGTGGTCTTATACAAACACAGAACCTAGAGTAATTATCTGTAAACATAAAGATATAGGTATAAAGATCCCATGTACAAGTTCCTATATTTCAGAATTTGACAATTAATGCCAGTTAAAGGGAACCAAGTGTATGATTATAGTTTTGGCTACCCTTTGAATGACTCTAGTTCAGACCTAAACATACCTAACTGGAGTCTCCCTTTACTAGGGTATTATCATCCCTGGAAACATAATTTGTCTGAAGGATTTAAAGTAAAATGGACTCAGTGAACTTTGAATAATTGTATACAGAATATATCTTGTCCTCAGAATTTGACAATCTGGGAAGAGGACTTAGTGGCTTTAGAAGGAGATTATTTTGTGTGTGGTACTTTTGTATATACAGAGCTACCCAGAGGTTGGTCAGGTACTTGCTATATAGCCCTGGTGGATACCCCAAGGTGAATTGAGGTGGATACCCCAAGGTGAAGTGAACCTTACTATATTACTTTGTTATCAATCCTGAACAAATCTTTAAGAAGAAAACAGGATGTTTCCCCTCCGGATGAAGTCATAGTGGCTGCTCTGCTTCTTACTGAGGCAATTAGTGTGTATTGCAAGATCCAGTGAACAAAGTGTCAACTTATGCAGCCCAAAACCGAATGGTTTTAGATTATCTCCTAGCAAAGGAAAATGGTGTGTGCGGAGTAATAGTTGGTTTTTGTTGTAGTATGCTTGATAATAATGGAAAAGTAGTAAAAGGCATATTGGATAAAGTTTCAAGTGATAGTAAATGTAAGTTCTTTTTCAGTTCTATCTGATTCTGTTTCTTCATTTTGGAATTCATTATCCAGGCCTTTGCAAGGCTTATTAGCATCATTGCTTGGCATTTTGGGGATTCTCATTTTAGGAGCATTAATTCTTTGTGTACTATCAGCTTGCTGTAAGAAATCAGTAGAATCACTGACCCCTACATTGATGTTAAAGATTGACCCAGAATCTAGTTTTAATTCTACTTTAATGGCAATGTCTGAGTTTCCTTACTTTGGGAATGATTCTTTACAGAATCAGAGGAGGGACTGAAAGTAAGTTTGTTTGTACAGGGTGGTGTACACAACCGGACTGTCTAAGTAAACCTGAGAAAGAGTTAAAGTTGTTCAGAACTTTGCTTAGAAATAAACTTCATATATTTGCTTACTAAGTAGGTGAAGAGGTACATGTCCTGTAAATAAAGAAAAAGGGCAGCTTGTACTCCAGCCTTTTAGTCTCAGGGTTACTAGATATCAAGCAGTCAGCGGTAAACAGTTATGTCTTGGAATACATGTATGTCTCCTCATACTGACCTATGCTGATTAGAAATTGACCTATGATGTGATGAATACGTAATACCTGACGTGTAACAATAAAGTGAAATTATGATGTATCATCCAAAAGAGCCTTATAAATAAAGTAAACCATGGCTAACAGTTAGAGTAAACAAAGAGAACTTGTTTCTATTTGTTTCTCTCCGCTAAAGCTTTGGTGTATTTATGTATCTATATAGAAGTGTGTGGTAATTTTATTGCTGTCTTTAGATTACCTTCTCATTGCTTTGAATGTAGTTTTCTGTGACTCCAAGAGCCCTGCAGGTTGTTGGTGAGGGGAGGGCAAACATAGCCCACAATTATCATACAATTTTCAATAAAGAAACATTCATTTGATAAAAGGGCTGGAGCAAGGGTACTAGGTGCTCTAGGCAAAGCTTCAGCCTTATGCCTCGTCACATCTTACCAGAGATTTTAGTAATTAAACTCAACAATCATTATCATCGAAACATCTCCCTTTTTAAAAAGTTTGCTTGGTGTGCATGTATGTGCCCACTTTCTCTACATGTAAAGGAATGTGCTGATGGCTCTTTGACTTTGCATGGTTGATAGAATCTATTGTGTTGCTTTAACTGCCGCTGCTCCTTGTTAACTCTCAGAAGCTGCTGATCTAGGCAACTGCCTAATTTTGCCTAATGGTTGTGTTGTCCCTGTTCACTTTCTCTGTCCGGTCCGTAATGGATGGATGCTTGTACATCGAAGATTTACTCATCAACATGGCATACAGATTGTTCTTCAACCTTTGTGGTGTATTTAATAATATGTCCATGTTCATTTTATTATGTAGGTCGCACCAAGCACACAATAAGAACACATCTATCTGAACATGCTTTGAGACTACGGACCAAGTCCCTGTCAGCTCCTATGGTCGAACATTGTTTAAAATACCTTCATGATTTTAATTCCTTGCGATGGCGAGTGCTGGATTTTATACCTCCGGACCCGAGAGGAGGGGATCGGGAGCAGCGTTTGCAATTGCGAGAACAAAGGTGGATTTATCTATTGAATACTGTTGCCCCGAGCGGCTTGAATCTACAGATTGATTGGAATACTATCATTTGATTGGAATCTGGAAGCTCTTACATTGTTGTCCAATTGAGGATTTCCCTGGTCAGTGGGACTCATCTATTGGTTGCAATGTCTTAGTACCTGATTGGTAGCTGGTAGCCTTCTGTTAGGCTTGACGTCAGACGCCGAAGTACATAAGGCAAGATTTGACTCGCTCCTGTTTTATGTTGAAGCTTTGTGATATGCCAGTATCGAATGGACCTGAAGCAGGGTGATATGAAGTTTTGAAATGAACCCGAAACGTGTGGCACGTCGTCGTTCCTGAATTTCTGGCACAGTTCATTCAAGTTGGTGATGCTTGTTTGAAAAACACTCAACAAAGCTAAGTGTGGCGTTTCACTTTGAAAAAATTCGTTAAATAAAAAGGAGAAGTCGCAGTGGTGTACGGAACGGTTCTGTGCACTGGGACGACTAGCTCCGACAAAAAAAGTGTGAATTAGCAGGGAACATTTGATGTCAGAATTTTCATATTTGTATTGTTGGATGATTCTGATAGGTTTTTGATTTTTGCAAGTCTGAACTGGGGCATGGTAGAGACGTAGCTGGGGTATTCCCAGGGACCTGAATGTCCCTACCAATGTATCTGCTAAGCTGCGCTGAGTCCTCTGCCAACATTCCTGATGGTGGGGGGAGGTGCAAAGTGATCACACAAGCAATCCATGCTTAGGGTCATGTGGCATAGGTAGATCCCAAGGGCCTGCCAATGCTGTGCAATCCTTTGCATCTCCCCCCAGCAGCAGGAATGTCGGTGGAGGATTCAGCCTAGCTTAGTGGGAACATTGGTCCCCACCTGATCTCAGGAATGTCCCAGATGTTCCACGTCACTTTTAAGTTTAGCCCTGACTGCTCCAGGAGCAAACAATTCTTCTTTTGGCTGAAAAACATCCAGAGGATATAGAGAAGAAAGCACGCCATAATCCCCAGTACTCAGCACAATTTCAATGATAGCAGCAATGGGATTTAAGCCCCGGCCTCCTCATTCCTAGCTCACTACTCTAATCATTAGGCTATTCCTAGATGATTAGGTTCTGAAATACTATTCTGGGGATGTCTTTGTAGCTGCTCCCACAATGTCTCTATTGAGCATTGTCCACGCTTCTGAAGTCATGTGTGCACCTGGGTGTGCCTGCTTTCTGGTTTTAGACATCCCAGATTGCACTTGGACATCCTCTCTAAAATCCCCCTCTACATGTTCAGCTCATCCTATCACCTGAGTCTGCCTAGCAGTACAATTAATATAAGTTTTATATATTTTTAAAATAGTTATTCTAAATAAATAAAATCTTGTTTTCCTTTTTCAACAGCAGCAATGTATTATTTCTAATGATTCTTCTTTTATATATATTGGGGTGCATAAGTTCAGTCCTCAAGGGCTGCACACAGGTTGAGTATTGGAAGATGAGGCTAGCTGATGAAAACTTAGCTGGCTAGATCTAAGATAGTTTTCAGCCATAAGTTAGTCGGCAAAAACATATGTGGCTGAGTCAGAGTCTGCCTGCCACCTATGCACCTCCTTTTTATTATTATACTGTTCTATTTATTTTGAATACATTTCAGGTGACTTGGGTTATTTGTGTTGAGTTTATTTGTGTGAAGCATAGAACCTTAACTGATACCATATGGACAGCAAAGGTTGCAAAAATGTTGTATCAAGGAATGTAAGCCAGTTCACCTGTATCTTGAAATACCAAAACATGCCCTAAACATAAGGAAAGAATCGCAACTGCTTTTATGGAAAGCTTGCCAGTATTGCATACTTTGCCACATTATTGAATGACCAAAAGATCAATGGTGCTGAAACAAGAGCTGATTTGGGAGGCGTGGCTCCTCACAGGAGTAACATAAAAGTCTACGAGTAGTTTAGAATGCACACGCATGGGTATCAAATAAACTGTCTCTCTGTCCTGAGCTGATGTTTTGTTGTTCTGCTGAAAGTCATTCTAGATAAATAGTTGTTTAGTAAAATTACTTCCACTACAGTCTTAATGTGTATGTCTCCTATAGCACAAATACAAGTAATTATTTGCATACCTATGTAACTAAACTCTACTAGCTTCCTAAAGTAAACATATCTGAGAACTAAGTGCCATGAGCACCTTTTTTATTTTATATTGATAAGGAAAAATACTGTTCAACATAATCTTAATAATAACAGTATCATGACCTCCCTTCCTTCTGCTTTTGCCTGCTTGCTATCTCATACACATCTCATTCCTATGTCTCAGTGTGTGAAACCTCTGTTTAATGTATGAGAAAAATCAGTATATAGAAGTTCAGTCCTCAAAGGCTGCAAAGAGATCCGTTTTTCAGGATATCCCTAATATATATGAATGTGACAGATTTGCATACCATGGTGGAAGTATGGAAGCATATCTGTTGTTGTTGTTGTTGTTAAGTGCCGTTGAGTTGGTGTTGACTCATGGCAACCCTCTGGCTAGTTGTCCTAAATTGTGTTTGGTCTTCAGTCAGGTGGCTCATTGTTGATAGAGTGGCACCCAGAGCTGCTCTTGTTGTATCGATCCATCTCACTGCTGGCCTTTCTCTTTTGTGTTGACCTACATGATGTCGTTCTCTAACAATCTCTCTCTTTGGATGATGAGACCAAAGTATGAAAGTCAAAATCTTGTCGTCTGAGCTTCTAATGAAAGCTTAGGTTTGATCTCCTCTGGTACTGACTGGTTTGCTCTTCGGGCAGTCCTGGTATTCACAATATTCATCGCCAGCATCATTATTCAAAGGCATTGATTTTCTTCCTGGCTATCTTTTTCACTGTCTAACTTTTGCATCCATATGACGTTATTGAAAATACCATGGCGTGAAAAAGTCAAATCTTTGCATGGAGAGAGACATCTGTGCTCTTGAGAATCTTGTCTAGGTCCTTCATAGCCAATCTCTCAAGAGCAATGCATCGTCAGATTTCTTGACTGCTTGTAATTTCTTTATTGATAGTTGATCCAAGTAGGTTAAATAGTAATTACACTTACCTGGTAATTGTAGTTCCTTGAGTGATGACAGCTTAGTCCTCCACCAATGGTTAGTGCACTTCCTCCTGCAGCTTGGAGACTGGACCAATCAAAACTTGGCATCACTGTAAGTAGTGTGCTGGCATTCCCTTTCAGCTCCAGTGAACTATTGACAAAGCAGACTCAAAAGAGCAACAAACAAGTAGCTAACCACATAAAACTATCGTAAACTTTGAAAAATTTGAAATTGAAAACTTCGCAAAAAGTAAATAGAATCATCCTGAAGGGAGGTCTGCCCCCTGCCTGCTGAGCCAGAGACAGCCAGCGAGAGAAAGGAACAGACAACTTATTTAGACGGAACAGAAGAGTTGGTGACAAACCGGAAATACTCACCTGTACAAAGAGCTCTCCAGATTGAACGCGTGCCGTGACAAATTAGAATCCTGAGGGCGGGATTGAGGACTAAGCTGTCGTCACTCAAGGAACTACAATTACCAGGTAAGTGTAATTACTATTTCCTTATCATTTCTCCAGCTTAGTCCTCCACCAATGGGATGTAGCACAGCAGCACTAACGGGAGGGACCCTGCCAGCCGGCAAGCAACACCACCGAACCAAAACAGGCATCCCTTGCCGCCAGAACATCAAGCCAATAGTGCTTACTGAACGTATGCAAAGACAACCACGTCGCTGCCTTACAGATTTCCAGTGGTGGCACCAAACTGTACTCCAGCCCAGGATGCCACCTGCGCTCTAGTCGAATGAGCCCTTAAACCCATCGGAGCAGAGCGACCCTGCAGCAAATACGCTGAAACGATCGCCTCCTTAATCCACCTGGAGATAGAAGCTTTCGCCACAGCTTCTCCTTTCCTGGGGCCCCCAAACAAGACAAACAACCGATCCGACTTGCGGAAGGACTCGGTGACTGACAAATAACGGCGCAATACTCTCTTGATGTCTAAGCGACTAAGGCCCCAATCCGAAGCCTGCTCCCCAGCCGCTCGCAAGATGGGAAGGGAAACCACTTGATTCACATGAAAGGAAGAAGCCACCTTAGGAAGGAAGGAAGGCACCAGCCTGAGAACTACCTTTTGCGAGGAAAAAGAGAGAAAAGGTTCCCTACACGAAAGCGCCTGAAGCTCCGAAATACGCCGAGCTGAACAAATGGCCACCAAAAACACAACTATCAGAGTCAAATCTTTTACCGAGGCTTGCGATAAAGGTTCAAACGGAGACCTACTCAGCGCTCGCAGCACCAAGTTGAGATCCCACGGAGGGACCGTAATCCGATGAGCCGGACACAACCTGGACACCACCTTAAGAAAATGTCCCACATCGATGTGCGTCCCTAGAGCTACACCGTGCACTTTGCCTCTGTAGCAGGCTAGGGCCGCCAGTTGCACTCGTAAGGAGCTAGCGGCCAGACCCTTATTAAGGCCGTCTTGCAAGAAGTCCAATACCACCGGTACCGATGCCGTGGCAGCCCGGATCTGACGCCTTGAACACCAGTCCTCGAAAATGCGCCAGACGCGCACATACACGAGCGAAGTTGAACGTTTACGCGCCTGAAGCAAGGTCGCAACCACAGACTTGGAATAACCTTTTTTCTTTAGCCACGCCCTTTCAATGGCCAAGCCGTAAGCGAGAATCTCTCCACACGCGGCATCAGGAGCGGACCCTGAATCAACAGCTCCTGAGACAACAGGAGACGCCATTGAACTCCGTCTAGCAATCTCACCAGGTCGGCATACCAAGGATGTCTGGGCCAATCCGGCGCTATCAACAGCACTCTTCCATGATGCGCCTCGATGCGCTGGATCACCTGACCGAGAAGCGCCCACAGAGGAAACACGTAGAGAAGACCCATCGAGGGTCATGGCCGCATGAGGGCATCGATGCCTTCCGACATGGGTTCCCTTCTTCTGCTGAAGAACCGACTTATTTTTGCTGACTGGAAGGTAGCCATGAGATCCATGACTGGCATTTCCCAGCGGTGCACCAACTGCGCGAACTCCCCTGCATCCACTTGTACCCTGCTGAGAAAATCCGCCATCACGTTGTCTTTTCCGGCTATGTGCGCCGCCGATATCGCTTGCAATCGCAGTTCTACCCACGCAAACAGACTCTGGGCTTCTTCCTCCATGACCGCGCTTCCGGTGTCACCCTGCCGATTTATGTACACTACGGTCGCAGCATTGTCAGACAGCACCCGCACCGCTCGCCCTGTTAGCTGAGCCTCGAAGTTCTGCAGTGCCCGAAACACCGCCCTCAGTTCCAAATGGTTGATCGACCAATTGCTCTCCTCCAGCGACCAGAGACCCTGCGCAAAATCCACTCCCCAATGGGCTCCCCAGCCTGCTAAACTCGCATCCGTCAACAGCGGAAGCCACTCCGGCTGCTCTAAGGGCATTCCCGCCCGCAAAGCAGACGGTTGTAGCCATCACTGCAGCTCTCTACGGACCTGCGGCGGACAAGGAAGCTGTTTGCTCAAGGGGTCGGACTGATTGGACCAGCGGCGAAGAAGGGTGCGCTGCAACAATCTCATATGAAATCTGGCCCAAGGACCACCTCCAATGTTGCTGCCATCGTCCCCAGCACCTGAAGGTATTTCCACGCCGGTGGCGCTGCTAGCTTGCGGAAGCCCCGCACCAGGTCCTGTAGAGCCAGAGCTCTTCGTTCTTTCAGGAACACGGAGCCATTCTGAGTATCGAACTGCACCCCCAGGTACTCGAGAACCTGTGTGGGCACCAGGCGACTTTTGAGTGGATTGACTACCCATCCGAGAGACTCCAAGAAGGACACCACCTTTGCCGTGACCACCAGGCTCTCGGCCCGGGATTTCGCTTGAATCAACCAATCGTCTAGGTACGGATGGACTAAGACCCCTTCCTTTCATAAGGCTGCTGCCACCACCACCATTACTTTGGTGAACACGCGGGGTGCCGTAGCCAACCCGAAGGGTAGAGCCTGAAACTGGTAATGCCCCCAAGGAAGAGCGAAATGCAGAAACCTCTGATGGGACGCCCTGATGGGAATGTGCAGATAAGGTTCGGTGAGATCGAGGGATGTCAAAAACTCTCCTTGCCGAACTGCGACGATAACCGATCGTAGCGTCTCCATACGAAAATGCGGCACTCGGAGACAGCGATTGACGCCCTTGAGATCTAGAATGGGACGAAGGGAGCCATCCTTCTTTGGCACCAAGAAATAGATAGAATAACTTCCCATGCCGTATTCTGCTGGCGGAACGGGGACGATCGCTCCCAACTGAAGTAGACGGTCTACCGTTTGCCGCACCTGGAACACTTTCTGAGGGTTCCGGCAGGGAGAAAGTACGAACGAGTCCAACACCGGCATTGCGAGATCTAAGGCATAACCGTCGCGGATGATCTCCAAAACCCACTGGTCAGACGTAATGTGGGTTCAGGCAGAGAGAAAACCCCGAAGGCAACCCTCGATTGGTTGAATCTCTGCCGGGACCCACTGCCCTTCATTGCGGCTTTCGAGCGACTGCGGAGGACGCAGCAGCAAATCTTCTACTGGCCCCTCGAAATCCCCGAAAGCCCTGGGTCCTAGACGCAAACCGTCCTCTCGGAGACCCTGCAAAACGGGGCGAACGAAACCTCCGAAAGTCTCTAAACTGCCCCCCGAAAGGCCGGAGTCGACTTAACCCGCCTGGGCTTATCTTCCGGCAGATGACCGCCCTTAGACTCTCCCAGATCCTTAACCAACTTCTCCAAATCTTCACCAAACAGAAGCCTCCCCTTAAACGGAAGTTTGCCTAGACGCGCCTTAGAAGAGCCATCAGCCGCCCAATTCTTCAGCCAAAGAGCCCTACGTGCCGCTACCAAAGAACCCATACTGTTTGATAAGGCTCTGATGAGGTCGTAGTGCACGTCCGCCAGATACGCTGAACCAGATTCCAAGCGCTGAAGCTCCCGCACTTCGTCACACTCTAAGGACGCCGACTGCCTCAGGTGTTGAACCCAGCGAAGGCAAGCTCTTGTAATCCAAGCCCCACAAATGGAAGCCTGCAAAGCCACTGCGTCCACCTCAAAGAATTGCTTCAGCAAACCATCCATCTTTCGATCTTGCGCTTCCTTCAAGGCCGCACTGCCTTCTACCGGGATCGTGGTCTTCTTAGTGACCGCTGACACCGCCGCATCAACTTTCGGGGAACGGAAGCGTTCCTTGTCCTTGTCCGCTAGGGGATACAGCTTATTCATGACTCGAACCCCTTTAAGACCGGAGTCGGGAGTATCCCACTCCATCTGGATCATCTGATCAATAACCTTATGAATAGGGAAAACCACCTGAGTCTGACGCACCGCCTGAATAATGGGGTCTGCACCATCCTCTTCCTCAACCGGTTGCTCCGCCTCCAACCGGAGCATCTGCAGGGCTTCCGAAATTAGGGCCGGCAACTCCTCCTTTCGAAACACCCGAATGATCTGCACCTGGTCTTTGGGTTCAGTAATCTCCCCCTCTTCTAACTCATCCATGTCCACGTCCATATCCAACTCAAGCTCCTCCGATTCCTGCCAATCCACTTCATCAAGGGAGGGATCAGCCGGGCGCGACCGCTTGGGGGCTTTCAATCCCCAAGACGCATGGTCCACCAACGGTGACCGCACCCCCGAGGAAGCGATGGGCAATGCACCACTCAGCTGCCCCTGCCGACTGCGACAAAAGGCCTGATGCATCAGCAAGACAAAGTCCGGAGAGAAGTCGTGCATTGGGGAAGAGCCACTCAGATCCAACTGCCCGCCGGCTACCCCGGGCACAGTTGATGGAGGTGAAGCAGAGGGATCTGCCACTACCGCTTCTCCCTCTGCCCCCGCAAGTGCCTCCTGACCAGCAGGGGCCACGTAATTTTCCAACTGCTGTTCCATAGTGAGGGAAACGGAGGCACAGCGATGACAGATGCCCGTTTCCGCGCTGGCCCTCCTACGGGTGCCACAGATAACACACTGTGAGCTAGAGGGCATGGGTTCAAAACACTGATGGACCCTAGGACCCCCGGTAACCACCAGTCCCTAGGAAAGAAGTCGCTCCTGCCTTCTAAAGCGCCTACTGCTCTTTCCCTTATTGTTTTCGTCTGTTTTGTTTTGTTTTTTGCTGGATTCCCGAATAAAAACAACAAAGGAGACTGTCTGATAAGACTACTAGTAAAAACTAACTCTCTCTGAGAAGCGAACTGCAAAATCAGCCATTTCTAAAATGCGGGAAAATAAAGAAAGAAAGAAAAAAAACCCCGAGGGCAAATAAACAAAAGAAACTGCAAGAGAGAGAGTATTACCTTATTGAAGCTGTCAAACCGGCAGCGCAGAGAAAGGAGAAACTCCGGAGCTGCACGCTGCCACGCTGAGGGCACAGAGACCGCGGGAGCCGTGTGCTCAAAATGGCCGCGGCTCCACACAGAACATTTTGGCGTGCTCTTCCTGCGGTCCCCCAGCTACTAGCGAGCCGCTGCACAGGCCAGCATGGAGGACCGCGCTCCGATCCAGCCCTCCTGGAAAAGGGAACCGAGGGAGCTGCAAGGAGCCATACTCGCCCGTTCCGGTCACCAGTCCAGCCCCCTATGCCGAAAGGGAAGCAGTTATTGAAGCCGCGGACTGCCGAGAAGCAGAGACCGGGCCGCTGGTGTACCGCACCAGGAGCTCTGTCCCGAGCAGTCCAGGGACAGATCCTCACTGAAAGTGTCCGGGCTGTAAAAAGCTGTGGCTTGGCAGGAGGGGGAACCCAAAGGACATCCCCCAAGCCCCGAAACCGTCTCCTGTCTCTTAAGACCTGACGGCTTTAATTTTTTTTTTTAAAGAAACAGTCCCAGATAAGGGACCAACCAAAGCCAATGAGCCAAACAAAGGGAAATTAAGATAAAGAAATTTAGAAAACTATCTTGCTCCTTATCTGTTTCTCTAGTGAGCCCAGCACCTAGGCTCACTATGCCCTCCTGCTGAATGGAGACTGGACACACTGGAGCTGAAAGGGAATGCCAGCACACTACTTACATTGATGCCAAGTTCTCCGCCCCATTGATGCCAAGTTTTGATTGGTCCAGTCTCCAAGCTGCAGGAGGAGGTGCACTACCCATTGGTGGAGGACTAAGCTGGAGGAACGATAAGGAAAGTGGTTTTCATCAAGGCTTTTGACAGTTTAAACCATGAGAAACATTAAGAAACATAGGTATAGCAGAATGCATGATAGTTTTCTTGTACAACCTTTAAATTGACCAAGAAGCAACAATTTGAAAGGAACAAGGAGAAACAGAATGGTTAAAGTCAGCAAAAGTGTACGACAAGGCTGTATACGTTTCCTCTACCTGTTTAATTTATATGCATAACAAATCATCAGAGAAGCAGGACTGTATGAAGACAACCAAGGTGTAGTGGAAGATGCAACAAACTTTCCTGTGCTTATAGATACTACATTACTGGCTAAAAGTGAAGACGATATGAAACATTTGCTTCTCAAGATCAAGGAACATAGTCTTAAATGCAAATCTATCTCATACATATGCATGAAGGATATGCTGAAAACCTGACCCACTGGCAGCCTTGAGGAATGAAATGGAGCAACTCTTATATATATATATATATATATATTTATACTTATTTTTATTTTATATAAATATCTAGGATGTTTGTTTTTGTTAGATGACTACGTTATCCAGGATTATGCTATAAAACAATTGTAAATACTTACTGTGAAGATAGTGAGCAATCTTAATTTCCCAGATATCTGTAAAGTTCCATGTTTTTGTTAACTTTGAACATTTCAGCTGACTTGCAGATTCCTTGGATTCAATCCAACAAACTGTATTCTTTTCGTAAATAAAATCCAACGTATGAATTTCATTTGCATTCACCAAGCTCATTGTAGACATTTTAATCCTATTAAGATTTAGTACTTCAATTGTTTCAGAGTTAGCTATCAAAAGCACTGGAAGTCTATCAGCAGATTCTAAAATAAAACAGAATACAACAATTGTAGTTACAAGACCAAATGTATTTCTAATACAAATTATATGGGTTACACATGTTTTTGTAACAAGACTAT
Source organism: Ichthyophis bannanicus (assembly GCA_033557465.1). Classification (NCBI taxonomy): domain Eukaryota; kingdom Metazoa; phylum Chordata; class Amphibia; order Gymnophiona; family Ichthyophiidae; genus Ichthyophis; species Ichthyophis bannanicus. Next base: position 725,439,716 of record CM066036.1, on the reverse strand, counting down.
AATGCAGAATTCTGGTAACTACAGTAGAATAGTCCTGGAGAAAAATGGAGTCTTCATGTTGAAATACATTTTTAAGGTCAGAAAATAAAGGCAAAATTTAGGCCCTCCACTAATACTGATACCAACTCAATCAAATAAGGTGAGTTCACTATGGGGATTATTTTGGATGTCCAAATCACGGAGATGTTCCCACAGCCATTTTACAAATGGCTTCTGAAGACATCCCCTGGATGTCTAAGTAGGCAGGGGGTGTGGCTGAGTCATGTCTGGTGAGGTGCAATGGACCTAGATGTCCCCTTTTGATTTCAGAAACACTAGAGAAGTCTGCAACACTGTCCATGTTTAGACCTGCTCCAGGCATGAATAGGCACCAGGAAACTGCTTATTTTGGTCTTAAAAGATCCAGAGAATGTAGAGAAGATGGATAGTTAAGTGACTAGCCTAATCTCATAAAGGCCTACTCTGTCATTTGAACCCTGACTAACTTGCTCTTAACCCACTAATGTAACCTTTAGGCTATTAGACATCTCTGTTCTGAAATGCTATTCTGGGGATATCTATGTGGACGTCTCCTTAGACGTCCATATCTGGTATGTCCATGTTTGTGAAGTCGTGCCTGCATGTGTCTGCTTTTTTTTCTGATGTTTTGGCTTGGATGTCCCTTGTAAAATGTGTCTTCATGCTTGCATTCACTTCATGAAACTGTATCAATGAAACTATCAAAAGTTGGACAATTAAAAAAAGAAAGCTATCTTGGGAGGAGTGGTCTAGTGGTTAGGACAAGGTACTTCAGGCTGGAGGGCCGGGGGTTCAAGTCCCACCTGGGGACAGCAATCTCAGGCCGGAGGGACTGGGATTTCTAGTCCTATAGGCACTCCTTGTGGTCTTGGGCAAGCCACTTAACCCTCCATTGCCCATGTTCCCTGTAAGTATTAGCATATGTGTCTCATATCCCCTCGTGTTAAATGTATCCCCCAATTGACCCGGTGAAAAGCGGGATATAAATACAGCTAAATAAATAAAATAAATAAATAAATATGTGATGTCAAAACAGTATTAAGGACTAATTATGTTGTAGTACATGAATTTGCTTTTGGATGGCTCTTCTAAAATTCTCCTCCATGTGTGCAATCTGGGATCTCTAAGCCAGAACAGAAAAAAAAAAAAAAAGCAGGCATGTCCAGGCATAAGTGTGATTTCACAAACAAGAACATATCTGAGAGGGGCATCTGCAAAGGCATCTACATAGACATACCCTAAAACATATTTTAGAACATGCATATCTAGGATAGCATAATGGCCAGAGTTAGTGGGTTAGGAGCAAGGCAGCCACACTTCAAATCCCCCTTCTGCTGTTGTTGACATTGTGCTGAGTATTGGGGATGATGGAGTCCTTTCTTCTCTATACCTTCTGGATGTTTTTCAGCTAAAACAAGCACTGTTCCTGCCTGGAGCAGGTCTAACATTAGACACAACACTGGACATGCATGATGTTTCTGAGATAAGGTGGGAATGCCCAGGATCCTAGGAAGGACCCAGCCATGCCTCCAGGTTACCAGTGACTCCCACCTCCATGCCCCCATTCAGACTTGGACATACCCAGAGCCAGCTTCTAAAATGGCTCTGGAGATCTCTCTGTATTTGGACATCCCTAAGCCCATTTTGGATATCCAAAGCATGAATAGGGCTTCTAAAATGACCCCCTATATTTGGATGTGACATTGCTGCAATTTAATGTTTTTAAAATAAACCTATTGGAACATAAGGAAAGATAAAATTATAAAATGACTACCTTGTCTGTACGAGGTAGTGCAACATGACTATTTTCTTCTGGCCCATACAAGCTGTTAACACAGTGTAAGGTGTCCTCCATGAACGTAGTGTTACATACGAGTTTCATAAATGACTGTTCCTAAATTTTCATGCATACACAAGATTTATGTGTATAAAAAAACACATGCATGTATGCAAATTTATAAAAAGAAACCAAAGAAATTAAAACAAGTTGAATCGTGTACATTCTAAGAATTCCCAAAAGACACATTTCACTAACTGGGTTTGTGGGTAGAGTGTGTGAGTGTGACACTATGGGAAATTTAATGGAGTAGCTATAAATGTGTGTGTGTGTTAGGGCAAGAGGGGCAATGCCAGGTTTGACTAACGTGGGCTGTAAGGATATTTCTCTAGTACTACAATCCTTGCATTGGCTGCCTGTTACAATGCACTGTTAATCGCTCCTCCTTGCCTTTTAAGGTGCTTTGTGATTTAGGGCCAGATTACACAGGTACACTACCAAAAAACTGCCTCCAGTTTTGCAACTGATTCCTATAGATTTTGGGGTGCTGAATCCAGGAAAAATAGCCAAAATGTTCCATCACGTCACGTTTTCTTGCAAAATTAGATTTCTTACCCATATAAGGAATGTTCACATAATTTCTTTTTAGCCGACTGCAGTTTATTTTCTTGGCCCAAAATAGAGGTTGTAATGGTTAACTAACTAGAAACACTCCCTCATGATATTTTAGAGTGTTTTGTATTCATTTTATACATTAACAGGACAATTGGGAGGCGGGGGGCTAAATCCAGTACTCGCGCTGGCGCATGTTCTTTCCTGTTCGACTCGCCTCATTCACTCGCTCAAACATGGTGGTTGCGACATGAACGTTCCTGTCAAATTTCAGTTTCTTTTTTTTTTTTTTTTATAATGTTTATTTTAAGTTTTCAACACCAAACCAGAATACAATAGTACATGGAAATATAAAACAAATTCACTCTTCACACTCCAACCTAAACCCCCCCTACTTCTCAACCCCCCCCCCAACTTCCTACCCCCTTCCCCCCTTTTCCTATCATCAGCCCCATCCCTCCCCCCCCCATCCCCCCCGTCTCCCCGTGGGCAGAAGAAGAAGGCCCGGACCAATCCTAGACTTCTCCAGCAGCACCGGTGCATATCTGCATAGGGAATACGTCTCTTTTAACTATATCTTGCCAATGCAGCAAACTCATCTAAACATTCCCATTTGTTAGCCCACCCTTTCCGACCCCCACCTTCCAGTGATCGGGGCAAACCCACACGTGCCTTTCCTCTCCGCTTATTGCGTGCCTCATGCCCTTTCTCATAACCGGCATATTGACACACCATGCTCCACCATTGCAGCTCTCCCAATTGGGATGAGTCCTTCCAGTAAATCAAGATTAACTTGATGGCAACAGCCATCATAAAGTCAAACAGGAAGGACTTGTCCCGAGGAACAGACAAAACCCGGTCTTGAGACCGCAAGAAAACAGTCTGCCAGGTGAGTCGCCCCTGTACACCCAACACTCTCTGCATCTTGACCCATACTGACTGCCAGAACAACTGGACATGAGGACACGCAAATAGCATGTGTTGGAAAGTCCCTTGTGCAATATTACAAGACCAGCACTTACCTACACTGTTCGCGTCCCACTTACAGAGCCGCACTGGCGTGATAAAAGCTCTATGCGCCAAAAAGTAGAGCGACTGAAGCATCGAGGCTCCCTGTGTGACCCTACCCACCGAACTCCATATCGCTTTCCATCCCCCTTGAGATACAGGAGTCCCTAGATCTTGCTCCCACGTTCTCTCCAACTTTGAAAGGTCACCAAAGAAACGTTCCCTCAATAAAGCATACAATTTAGAGGAGGCTCCCCGTAGCCCTGCATACTGCTCCAAAAGAACCGGAAGCTGCCACTCTTCTACAACTACACCCGGAGCGACCCCGGCATGCGACAAACAGTGCCGCAGCTGCAACCACCGAAAACATTGGCTGCCAGCTAACCTAAACTCCCTCTGCAGCTCTTCGAAAGTTTTCCATCGGCCGCCCTTCAACAGTTGGCCCAGAGACCAAATCCCTTTCACTTGCCATTCCCTCCAATTAAGCACCTTGTGGGCAATTTTAAAACGCACATTAAACCATAAGGGCAGTTGACCTGAAAGCAAGCCATCCTCCTGTACTAGTCGCTCGAATACCCGTATGGAGTCTTGGGTATCTCTTACTACCCTTGCCGCTGGAAAAGAGTCAGGAAGTTGCATACCAACCAAGCGCTCTACCCCAATGGGCAAAACAAGCCGCTCCTCCACCTCTAGCCAAGTTGGCTTAGCGCCCTTACTCTCAGGCGCCAACCAAAGCGCACCTTGTCGAATCCGAAAAGCATGATGGTAGTTGCAAAAATCGGGGAACTGCACCCCTCCCTTAATCTTTGCCGCCTTAAGCTTTCGGAGAGCTATCCTTGGAGGTCTAGTTTGCCACAGGAATCGGGACAGGTGCCGATCCATAGCCTGATAGAATGATTGCGGAAACCGTAGTGGAAGCATCTCCAAAATATAGTTTATTTTAGGGGCCAACACCATCTTAATAGATTCTAGCCTGCCCCACCAAGAAAGATGTAAAGGGGACCAGTGCATCGTAAAAGATTTGATCATCTCCTCTACAATTTTAGTATTCACCTGTATAGTTTCCTCAAACCCAAAGCAAAACCGGACCCCGAAGTACTTGACCGCGTCAACCTGCCACTCAAACGCACACGGTTCAATCAACGCTTTGCACATTTGCTGATTCAGGGGGAAAGCCAAAGACTTAGACCAATTAACCTTGTATCCCGATAGTCGTGAATAACGCTCAATCAAGCTAAGCAACCCTGCCACTGAGTGAGGGCATATAAAAAGCAGGAGATCGTCGGCAAAAGCAGAAAGTTTAACCTCCAAGTCCCTAATTTGTAACCCCCGTATCTCCTGAGATTGCCTGATCTTCAAAAGCAAGGGTTCCAAAGCAAGATTAAACAAAAGAGGAGAGAGCGAACACCCCTGCCTAGACCCTCGAGACAAAAGCAAAGGAACCGAGAAAACCCCATTGGCCAACACTCGAGCAGTGGGACGAGAGTAAAGTACGTGGATAAACCGTCTAAAGCGCTCCCCGATACCAAACCATTTTAACACAAGGTCCAAAAAATTCCACTCTAACCTATCAAATGCTTTTTCAGCATCAAGTGAGAGTCCTAACAACGGCTCCTCCCTTGACGCTGCTACGGAAAATAGATTCAACAGCAGTCTAGAGTTATCCGAGGTTGCACGCCCAGTAATGAAACCACATTGATCCACATGGATTAACTCAGGCACCACCTGGGCTAACCGTTTAGTCAAAATAGTTGAAAACACCTTATAGTCGGCGTTCAGCAGCGAAATAGGCCGGTAATTGCCCACTCGCGTGCTATCTCTCCCGGGCTTCTCGAGAACCACTATGACCGCATCGCTGAACAACCCTGTGTGAGGCAGTTGCGCCTCTAGGCTATTGAAAAAATCAAGCATAAAAGGGGCAAGATCCAATGCAAATTCCTGGTAAAACTCCGTTGGGAGCCCATCTGGGCCTGCTGCCTTGCCCTTACTTGCCCCCTTTAGGGCCTCCAAAATCTCTTTGACTGTCATATCACTATCTAATCCATCTGCCTGCTGGGAAGTGGCCGAAGGATGAGTCATACCCCCAAACAAGGCCTCGAAATCATCAGCGGAGGCTGAACACTCAGCTGTATATAATCTCTCATAAAATCTCCGAAACTCTTCAGCAATGGCTTCATTGCCCATAAGTGCCTCCTGCCTGTCATTAACCAAGAGAGGAATGTTAGACCTCCGAGCACGGGGCTTTAAGGTGCTAGCCAACAACTTTCCTGCCTTGTTGTTCTCCAAGTAGCAACTAGCCCTCTGCAAGGACAGGATTTGCTCCGCCTCCTTACTCAAAATCTGGTTGTACTGATACCGGAGACGCTGCAGCCGAAGCAAAACACCCGCCTCCGATCTATTTATTAGCAAGCGCTCCCCAGCCTTGATCTGCTCTTCCAACAAAACCAACTGCGCTTTCTGCGCCCTGCGAAAGCCAATGTGAAAACTAGTGATTCGGGCTCTTGAAAAGGCCTTAAACCCTTCCCACCAGGCCCATCCGGAAGTATCTGTAAGCAGATTGACTGCAAAGTATTCCTGAATGCTCCGTCGCATATATGCACAAAAATCATCATTGTCTAGGAGCTGTCTATCAAAAAAAAAGGTCGGTGCCAAAGGGGAGGGCTCCTCTAACTGAAAGGCACACCAGACCGCCGCATGATCGGAAATGTGTATAGGAGCAATCTCTGCCTGCAAAACCGACACTGCCAAGGATTGCGATATTAAGAAAAAATCCAGGCGAGAATGAGAGCCATGCGGTAGAGAGAAAAAGGAATATTCCCTGTCCTTGGGGTGCCGGAGTCGCCAAATATCTACCAGCCCAGCTGTCCGAATAAACTCTTGCAAGACCTTGCCAGCCTTCAAATTCCGATGAGATCGGTAAGGGGTACAATCGAGCAGCGGATCGAGAACCAAATTGAAGTCGCCCCCAACAATTACTTCATGATCAGAGAGCTCCTGTATCTCAAAGGCTAGTCCCCTAAAAAATCCGGCATCATCCGTGTTCGGGCCGTAAACCACGATAAAAGCCAATTTTTTCCCAAACACCTGGGCAACCCCTGACGCCCACCTCCCCTCTCCATCGGCTCGCTGTCTTTCAATGATCATAGGCAAATTTTTCCTAGCAAGAATTGCCACTCCATTTCTTCCTTGACACGCAGCTGATTGCGCAACAAGCAGGAAATGGCCCAGGCCCAACTTCTTAGTTTCCCCCTCGGACAATCTCGTTTCTTGTAACATTACTACATCTGCGTGCTCTCTCTTGCAATATTGCAGTATTTTCTTCCTCTTGATGGGATTGTTAATGCCCTTCACATTTAACGTCAAGACCTTAAGGGGCGCCATAAGGCAAGATACTTCGCTCACCCACCAGGAGGCGACTAGCCCTAATCACCTGCCCGCCACTCCCAAGCTCCGGTCTGCTGCTATTCCCAGTTCCCATAAAATATCCACAATGCCCGACCCCTCCCCCCCCCTGCCCCAGAGGAGACACCATGCCCGTCCCAAAACGGGTGGCCAGTGGGCGAACCATCCTGGTCAGAAAGCCACTCCCATCCCCCCCCACCCCCCCGCATACTTGCCAGTATATCCCACATCCCCATTAACTGATATCATAACATATCAAATCTTTTCCTAACCAGCAACACAATGACCCCACATCATACAGACAGCTTAACTAGCCCTTACACCGTCCAACCCCCCACACACATCAAACCCTGCAATAACACTCTTTATCAGCAAAATGCAAACACAAAAATAAACCACAAGATAACAATCATCATAACATGGCAGTCTACAACTTGACTCTTACTCAAGTCCATCCATTGCCCAGCATAAGCATGCCCAGTTCTTGAAGGATAAGAAATCCATGGGCGCGGGGCAGGACAGGACTACTGCAACCCTCTCACAAAAGAAACTTCTGCCAAAGGGTTCTCTCCTCAACGCATTATTTCAGCTTCTTTGTCCTCCAAGAATTTCCCCAGGGACTCTGCGTCTTCAAACATCCTCGTCTGATTGTGCAAAGTTACTCGCATCCTGGCTGGGGCGAATAGGCCGTAGCGGGCTTGTAGGGCTTGCATACGCGGTCTAAAGGCTAAGAGTTGCTTTCGCCGATCCACTGTCGCCTTATGGTATCGGGAAAAAAGGCCACACTGTGTCCCTCGAATTGAAGCGCGCGAAGCAGTCTCGCTGCCGAAAGGATTTGCGCCACTTGTCCGTGCCTTAGAATACACATAATAATAGGCCGAGGTCTCCGCACGTTGGGGCCTGGATGTGTAGGGACCCGATGGGCCCTTTCAATCTCCAATGGGTAATGGAAATCCAATTTAAGCAATTTAGGAACCAGCATGCACAAAAAAGCAATGACGTCCGTCCCCTCGGCCCCCTCGGGAACCCCGACAAGGCGCACGTTGTTCCGCCTTGTGCGGTTATTCAGATCCTCGAGGTTGCGTTCTAAGGTGGCGATTCTTTTGGTGTTTGCCCCGACAGCCTTAAAGCGCTCCTCGTGCACCTCTGCGGTACACTCCAGCTTTTTTAATTGCGCCGTCAAAAGGTTCATTTGTTCCCGCATCTCCTTCAACTCCGCAATGTCAGCCTGCACACCACTTAGAGCTGCCCCATTAACCGCCACCATGCCTTTCACCTCCCGAATCTCCGCCAGCACTTCCTTTAGGCCGGCTGCCTCTTCTCCTGCCGCCGCCAGTTTTGCGGCGAGGGCGGCTCAGCTTTTGCTCTCTTGCCGCCGCCACTCACCGCGGTGGAGAATTCCAGCCGCGTGGGCTTGCTGGCCGCCATCTCAGTGACCACCCGGAACACTGAAGGGATCACAAAACTCGGTTTCACCGCTGCTAGGGGATTTTCAATACGCGGGGGGTGAGGAGCACAGGATTCAAGCAGCCATCTTAACCCGAGTTGGCTCCGCCTCTCCCAAATTTCAGTTTCTTGCAAGTTCATTATTACCTTTTGTTTGCTCAGTCGTAATCCAGCTTTATTCCGAAGAGGTTCACTACAGTTGTAGTTTGCAGTGCTGTGTATTTGTGATGGCTCACAGAGTCAGAGGTTGCGTCAACTCTCCGGACAGTTTTTGTTTTATTTGTGGGGAATATACTGTGAAAAAGCGGCAGAGGAACATTTCTGCATTTATTAAAAAAGTATATTTCGCCTATTTCGGTTTGAAGTTAGGCGATCAAGACAAACCGTGGGCTCCTCACAAAGTGTGCAAGACATGTGAGGAAGATCTACGCTTATGGATGAAAGGTAAAAAACAAGCATTTCGTTTTGGAATACCTATGATGTGGCGTGAACAAAGAGACCACAGCAGTGACTGCTATTTTTGCTCTTGCATTGTGAAGGGATACAACTTAAAAAATAAGAACGTAATAAGTTACCCCAACCTTCCCTCAGCAATTAGGCCTATGCCTCATAGCAACGAAGTACCTGTGCCTGAACCACCAAAATCTTTGGATCATATTTGTGTGGGCGGTTCTGATCATGATGAGACTCATCAGATGGCTTTTCCCGATGAGTCCAGTACTTCCGAGTTTGAAACTGAACCAGATCCGAAACCTGAACTTTTCTCTCAAGCTGAATTGAATGATTTAGTGCGGGATTTAGGACTCCCAAAAGATGCTGCCCAACTGCTAGGTTCTCGGCTTAAACAGAAAAATCTATTGTCACCAGGAACAACTTTTTATTGGTACCGCAACCGCGAGACACAATTTTTGAAGTATTTCAGCAAAGAGGAAGATTTGGTATTTTGCAACGATATATACGGAGTGATGGAAAAGTTTAAACTCAAGTATGATCCTGCTGAATGGCGGCTGTTCATTGATTCGTCAAAAGACAGCATAAAAGGGTGTTCTTCTTCATAATGGCAACACATTCGCTTCAGTTCCTATTGCTCACTCACTCTGTTATTCTCCAAGAAAAATACGAGAATTTGGCCCTGATTCTTCAGAAGATTCGTTATGATGAGCATAAGTGGATGATTTGTGGAGACTTTAAAATTCTATCCATGCTATTAGGGCAGCAATCCGGTTTCACCAAATATCCCTGCTTCCTTTGCTTGTGGGATAGCCCGGCCCGCGACCTACACTGGGGGAAAAAAGACTGGCCAATTCGGGAGTATTTGAGACCCGGTGAGAAAAATGTTCTTCATGAGAGCTTGGTACCTCGTGATAAAATTCTATTATCACCTCTCCACATTAAGTTGGGTCTCATTAAGCAATTCATCAAGTCCCTTCCAAAAGATGGTGAGTGCTTTCGGTACCTTTGCTCAAAGTTCCCCCGACTTTCTGAAGCAAAGCTAAAGGAAGGAGTGTTTGTTGGCCTTGATATAAGGAAACTCATTTCAGATGGAGCATTCGCTGAAACGATGTCTGAGAAGGAAAAAGAAGCCTGGGATTCCTTCAAGGATGTTGTTCTCAAATTCTTGGGGAACAGGCGGGATGAGAACTATAAGGATATTGTTGCCAGGATGCTCAATGCCTTCAAAGAACAAGGCTGTAACATGAGCCTGAAAGTCCATTTCTTGCACTCCCATGTGAGCTACTTTCCCGAAAACTTGGGGGCGTACAGTGAAGAACAAGGTGAAAGGTTTCACCAGGACACCAGAGAGAAGGTACCAAGGAAGATGGAACACCACTATGATGGCTGATTTCTGCTGGTTGCTGCTGCGGGAAACCCCAGATGAAAAATACGCCAAGCAGCGCACCAAGAGAAGCATTCGGGGAAGAAGAAATGGGCCCACCAGGAGATTGATTGACCCAAGAATGACTTTAAAATCTAAACTGTGTTGACAAATATCGTGTTTTTACTAAACTTTGAAATAAAAATTTGCTAGTTATTACCACAGTGTCGGATCTCATTTATTAGAATTTTATTTTCACACCATCGGGTGTTTGTCTTCATGTATTGCAATGGTGCGGTTTGCGTTTTCTATTCTCACATACATACCTGTACAACATTTTTTGCACATTTCTTTGCTTTGCTTTGTGTCTAACCTCGCTCTTATATGCTCAATGTTTGTGCACATGTATGTGGCTGTTTTAAGTGCAGACAATTTTGCTACCATCACAGCGTGTTTTGTTGACATTACTCTATTCTTATGTGCTGCCTTGTTACAATTTTCTTTATTCTTATTTGAATAACTACTAAACAATTAGTATAAAGAATTCATCCAAGAAACTTTTATCTCGATCGCACTCAATCTGAAATGTTCACCTCAAACTGCTAACCCAATGTAGCAAAAAATCTGTACGTGATGGAGCAAATTGGTTACCAGATTTGGATTCAGCGCACCAAAAAACGTAAAAATCAATCGAAACATTAGAGGCAGTTTAAAAAAAAAATTTTTTAGTGTACCTGTGTTATTTATCTGTTCCTTTGGTGCCTTGTTGTCCAATTTGGGCACTAGCCTGGACAACGAGGTTGTTAATAGTGCCTCTGTTTGGCATGCAAGACTAGTTTCCATGTACAACCAAGTCTTTTGTATGATACTACCTATGCTTTAAAATATGCTTCCCAAGGACCTTAAATTAGAAGAGGAACTTCTGATGAGGCCTTAAAACCTAACATTTTTAATAGGCTTTTCTTATTTATTTAAAAAATAATTTACATATTTGTTTATGCCTTTTCAGTAGCTGTACAAACAGGCAAGGCAGGTTTCCCTGTCCCAAGAGTGCTTATGATTTTGGAGGTTACTGTCTTGTTGAAGTTATCATCATTGATAGGGTTTGGAACGTTTATGTGGATTCTGATGAAGCATTTAGGTGAATCATTAAAATGTGCTTAGGTTTGGCACCTGAGCACATGTTAAGAGACAAAAATTAGCACAATAGGTAAAATGGACCCCTGCTAACTGTTGAGGGCATGCCCAACATGTTCCCCTGAACTTACCGCAGTGAGAAGCACTTCACGGCTTTAAAACTGCAATCACATTTAACACAGATGCACTTATCGCCATCCATTGAGGTGGCAGTAAGTGCACCCATGCTAAATGCAGCAGTGACAGTTATTCACTCCTGTGCTATGCCCATTTTTGGATATCCAAAGCATGAATGTGGATGTGACAAGGCTGCAATTTAATGTTTTAAAAATAAACCTATTGGAACATAAGGTAAGATAAAAATTATGAAATGACCACCATGTTTACATAAGGTAATGCAAACATGACTCTATTTTCTTCTGGCCCATACGGGTTGCTAACACAGTGTAAGGTGTCCTCCATGAGCGCAGTGTTACATACGAGTGTTCATTTGTTTTCCTTTTCATTTTGATTTTCACTCGCATAAATGACTGTTCCTAAATTTTCATGCATACACAAGATTTATGTGTATAAAAAAAGACATGCATGTACGTAAATTTATAAAAAGAAGCCAAAGAAATTAAAACAAGTTGAATCGTGTACACTCTAAGAATTCCCAAAAGACATGTTTCACTAACTGGGTTTGTGGGTAGAGTGTGCCCCTAACTCACCAGGTCCTTGATCTGTTGCATGCTAAGCAATGTTTCAGCATTTAGTATCAGTCAGAAGTGGCCCAAGGGGGGTGCGGCCGTGCGGGGCCATGTGTGCTCTTTGCGGGGCCTCATTTGCATAAGAAGCCTCATTTGCATAAATATCAGCATAATGAGTGTCTGGATAAAGAAAGACTACTAGATTTCTACATTACTATACTCCAGTGCCAACCGCCAGGCACATTAGGAAGTATTATAAACACTGACCATTTAGAACCCATAGCAAACCCGCCGTATCATAACAGCACTACCAGGACTCACAAAGCACCAAATCCTACCTATTAAAAAGGCAAAACTGCAAATATTAAATCAATACATCTCAGAGAATACCAATACATGTCCTACTGGCGAAAGAGAATAAGTGGCACTCTCAAACAGAAACTACAAGAATGGAATACCTCAGCTTGGTTACACATGCAGAACATAGACTAGAGGTACTCAAATCCAGTCCTGGAGGGCTGCAAACCAGTCAGGTTTTCGGGATATCCCTAATGAATATGCATGAGATAGATTCAAATTCAATCTCATGCATATTCATTAGGGATATCCCGAAAACCTGACTGGTTTGCGGCCCTCCAAGACTGGATTTGAGTACCTCTGATATAGACCATCATCAAACAAAGAACAAGGAATCACAATTTAGAAATCGGAAGACAATAATTAAATTGGGAACCCCTAAAGCCAAACTTGAAATGTACAACACCACTATAAATTAATTTCCTTTTGTACTAAACAAAAATGCAAAGACGTTAGTGATACACATTTCCCAGAGCTGACATATTCCAATTAATAAATTCAAAATAAAAAAAAAGTATTTTTCTATCTTTTTGTTGTTTGGGCATTTTATTTTTCAATTGCAATTGCTCCAGTCACTTTCTTCTGGTTTCTTCTGGAGGGCTGAGTGCTGTGTAAATGATGGCTACAGGGAGGCACTCCCGGCAACTGCTAGTTTATCTTATTTTTCCTTAACATATGCACTCACACACGTCGTTCTTAATTCAAAGTCTTTCTTAATTCAAACGCCAGACTCAAAGTCAGTGGCAAAACCAGGCCGCAGCTTTATTAACCAAACCTTAACTCAAATAACCATGAATACATAAAATATCATTTATGATCGGTATCCCACACCTTGACATGTGGTTAGAAACTTCTGAATTTCAATTTAGCTGATAGCCTGCAGTGATGTCAGGCTGAAAGTTAGTATTGTACAAGTTGAGCATGTCTCAGTTCCCCTCCTGCCTAGGGAAATGGCAGTGGCATATACCCTAGTAGTCCCAATATTAATCACCAGTCCTTCCCCTGGAAGCCGATCATGGTCTAGCAATTTCATAAATACAACTTTCAACTAAACTCTGCACATAGCTGCAACAAAATTACTCCCCTCCATATCCTAAAATGTATCCCCAACATACTTACCAAAGGCACGTGGGAGAGAGGGAGGGTACCTGAACAGTACATCCTTGCTCTCAGTGCTCCCGGAGACCCAGGTGAGGTAAGCAGCTTATTAACTTCCTGCCCAACTTCTTCCCGCTCTTTTCATAACCTCCCCTCCCCCACTAACTAGCCAATCAACATACAGTCCAGTGGCTCGGCTATGTTAAGTCACCTACCCCTTTACTCCCCGAAGGACAGTGGAGTGGGATCTCATAACATTCACATTTTCACACTTCTCTTTTCTTAATTCACACTTTAAATTAGAAATCACATAACACAATAAAACACCGGACTCAAAGTCAGTGGCAAAACCATGCAGCAGCTTTATTAACAATACCAAAGCATAACTCAAACAACCATGAATACATTAAATATCACTCATAAGTGGCATCCCACACCTTGACTAGATGGTGACATCTTAGTCATGAGATTAGTTATGAAACTTCTGAATTTCACTTTAACCGACAACCTGCAGTGACCCCAAGCTGAAGGGTAGTATTGTATAAGTTGAGCATCTTCCAATCTCCCTCTCATACCGGGACATGGCAGAGGCACCCATGTCCCCTAGTAGTCCCAGTCATCAATCTTCAATCCTTCCCCTGGAAACCGGTCATGATATAGAAATTTCAAAAATGTAACTTTCAACTAAATTCCACCACAAGCTGAGACTGCCTTCTTGCATGTCCCTGATTCCCATCCCACAAGCTGTATCCTGAAGAGTTCTGCCACTGCCTTCTAAAAGGTCCTGAATAGAACTTAAAGAGATATCCTGCCCAATATCTGACCGATGAACACCATCCGCCTTATACAGACCAAGACAATCACTAACAAAAGGTCATGAGAAAGAATCCACTTCCTCAACAAGAAAACAAATCTTGACACATCAGAATTCATTCTTTTCATCAGTATTTCAATGAAATAGCATCCCTCCAGAAAAGCCTAGAAATAATTTGAGACCATATAGTTACAGCATAAGGAAATAACACCATTTTATATGGACGTGAAAGTTGGACAGTGAAAAAGATAGGAAGAAAATCGATGCCTTTGAATTATGATGCTGGTGACAAATACTCTGTATACCAGGACTGCCCGAAGAACAAACCAGTCAGTACTACAGGCGATCAAACCTAAGCTTTCTTTAGAAGTTCAGATGACAAGACTTTGGCTTTCATACTTTGGACATATCATGTAAAGAGAGATTGTTAGAGAAAGACATCAGGCTTGGCAAGGTAGAAGGGCAATGCAAAAGAGGAAAGCCAGCAGTGAGATGGATCGATACAATAACAGCAGCTATGGGTGCCACTCTATCAACAATGAGCCGCCTGACTGAAGACCAAACACAGTTTAGAACAACTATCCAGAGGGTCGCCATGAGTCGACACCGACTTGACGGCACTTTAACAACAACAACAACAACCTAGATGGTCACCACGAGTTGACACTGACTTGATGGCACTTAACAACATTTGTCAAATAAGCTTTACCCCTTTAACCCAACAGATATCATTCCCCCCTAAATGAATAAACAATGAGGAGTAGCAGAACATTGGGCATGTAGTAGTAAAGTCAACAATTGACACCATTGCATGCCCCACATTCCAAGCCAATTCAAATGAATACTACATGCAGCAAAGCTCTAGTGCCAACCCCACTTAATCTCTGCTGCCTGCTTTCTGGTCCAGAACACATAAGAATATCCACACATCCAGACATGTACTTCATGTGTGACTGCACCTGCAAAAGAGACTAAACAAATGGATTATTAAATCAATAACTCATATATCTTAGAATGCCAGCACCCCAAATGCTACAGCATGCTACTCCAATCTGGAAGGAATGCATGCCATATTTTTTTGAGTCATATCCAGCATTGCCCAAGGAACACTTCAGTACAGCTCCAAACGGAATCCGAGTCAGAGAAGACCAATCCTCTTGAGACCATCAAAATGAACCCCCTGGAACTTGCAAATCCAAAAAGGATTGGGCCCATCTAACCGGATATGTAATTTAACCTGGCACACTCAGTAAAGATATCCAAACACCTTTTCCAAACTGATCCATCTTAGAATGACAAATCTTTAAATTGAATCACCTTCTCATAGCTCCACATCACTCCACAACAGTCCTGTATGCCCATCAGAGGTCTTTAATGCTGCCACTAGCTCACTGACATGTAAAGCTGTAAAAAATGCAAATGAGAAGGCTACCTGAAACAAAATAACCTCATAGTGGCAGAACGTTAAACAATTTCATGCAGAATTTCATGCAGAATGGTCTGCCTCTGCACACTTACTGTAAGGTAGATCATGTGAAACCATGCACAAGCTTGCACTCCAAAAAAGGATGCTGGATCCTGATAACCACTGTCAGACGGCTGCCTGGGTGAGAATCTTCACAGTCTTGGCAAGTGCATATATCTATATGATTTGCAAGGGATTGTGGGCAATGTAGTTCATTCACACCAGACACAGCTGCTGACAATAATTTAGTTGTGCTCAAGTGTTAAAGCCAATAAGATATTTATTTATGGGGTTATTTCTCCCAACACAGATATGCTTGGTAGCACATAAATCAGGTTACTTGCTTCCAGTGTTTAACTTGGAAAAACAAAATCAAAATCAGGAAAACAACATTCAAACTTGTCAGGCATTAGCTAATGTTTTCTTAGCATATATCAAACAGCAAACCAAAAGCCACAAAGCAAGAAAAAAACTGTTCTTTTCAGGTTAACTTCTGATAACTTCCCACCTAGATTCAGAAGTGATTCTCTCCTAGCTCACAAGCAATTAGGTAAGGCTCAATTGCTAGTAGTTATCCAGCTGAAACCCCTTAGCTGGCTTGCTTTCTACAGCGTGGCCAGAAATCTTACACAGGAGCTTTTCTGAGTAGATTAAAGAACAAGTTTGTATTTCTTTGTGATGGTTGCTGTACTTTATAACAGAAAATCACCAAAGGAGTTTGGACAGAGAGCAGTCCATATAAACACATTCTTCATCTGCAATCATTCCCCCTTCTTCAACAAGCATGGGTTCAATATCATGGATTGGCACAGATGAATCTCTCAATGGAGCACTTTCAGGAGAATACTTGTTTCCCTGCTGTCTTTCAAGGTTATAGCTAGGGCATAGATCAGTGTTCATACCTGAGCTTCCATTGCTGTTAGAGTTCCTCTCTATATAGCCTGGCCAGTATGTAGTCCAGTTCTTATGTCCAGCCTTCCAATCCAGATCCCTGGACACTGGATCTCTCTTCACATACCTTCTGGCACAGGTCTTAGGGTCCCTTCCACGTGCAGCCGTCTCCCTCACAGGTAGCGTCTGGAGATTCCTAGCTCTGCAGCACCATTCCTCTGGCTTTCCCCAGTCCAATGGTGTATGCTGGCCCTTGGAATGCCTCCCAGTATACGTACTGCTCTGGACTCTTCTAGACCTCTCAAAGGCTTTTCTCCTCTTTCTTCCAAAGGGTTTCTTTCCCTCTCTGTCCGTCCGGTTTGGCTTCTGCTTCTGATGATCCTTCAGATGAAACTGATGATCAAGCTCAAGCTGATTCTCAGGATAATGAGGATGATTCTCTGTAGAATAAACTCTACCTCTATTCTGCTTAGATGAGTGCTCCTCCCTAACACAGCGCAGCTGTGCTGAATCAGGCCCTGCCCTTTGAGTGCTTAGGGATGACCTCATAGCCCTCCTGATTGAACACACGTTTCCCCACTTCAGCTCCTCTAATGGCTGTTGGAAACCTGGTGCATTCTGGGACTGGTAGTCTTTTATGGGAAAATTCTGTTTTCTTATTTCTACCAGAACTGACAGGTTGCTTGTTCAGAGTCACTTCACCTTTCCTATAGCTCCTTCCTGAGCTATGATAAGCTTCCTTATCACACCACTCAACTTCATAAAAAAGCTACACTTGCCAAAAAGATCGATAGGGCATGTACCGACATGCCTGCCATAATAAATAAATAAAGTAAGTACTTTTAGCATAAGCAATGAATTGCAGCACACAAAACTCATGTATGGATTCATTTAGCGCTGGATTCTCAGAAAACAAGAATTTTATGAAGCGCCTCCATCCCACTTTATAAACCTATCAAGTGTTGAAAGACAAGAACACCTCAACAGGCTGGCAAGCATTCTAGAATGAGTCTCCATAAAGCTGCTGGGAGAGGGGAAGGCATCTTGTCTGCTCCCAGAACGAACATACTAAACCAGGACTACTGGAAAAAAGAGAGAGAGAATCTGCTATTGTATTGTCCACTCCTGCAACATGTTTTGCAGTCAAAGTCACATTCATCTGTAAACAATGCAAGACAAAAAACCTTAACAGTTCTCCTAGGACAAGCAGGATGAGTCAGCCACACTTGGTGACATCATCCGACGGCGCCGAGATGGAAGTACTCTCCATAGCTCAGAAGGGCTTTTGCCCTTCTGAGCAGGAGCCAAATGGGCCTCACCCCCTCGCCCGCCCCTAGATATCCAGTTTTAGTTCTTCCACCTTGCCAGCAAGACAGACTTTTCTACTCTCCACCGAAATCTAACTTCTTCAAAACAATTAGGAAAAATTCTCATCTTACTGCGTATGTATGTATCAGTTTTAGAGTTGCCATTAATGCTTTTCCAAAGCTTCTTGTTTCAGATTGGTCCCAGTGGCGTTCGGCACCCCTCTGACTAAGGGACTGAGCTTTGAGCTCCTAGACCTACCGGCCATGTGCTCTCAGCCGGCGACAGAAAATCCCCATCGGGTGCCGCGGCATCAGGGACATGGGGGCACAGCTCACGTACCTTCGTGGGACACAGCCTCCAGCTTCTGACGATGCTCAGGAAGTGCCAGAGGACCACCTCCCCCAGCTGCAGGCTTTAAATGGTGGACGCGACTCTGAAGAGCGGCATCTCAGGACTCCGCTGCTCTGGAGGTAGAAGCCCTTGCGGCAGCTCAGGACGTGCCTAAGAAGGCCTCCGGTTCCGGCCTCTGCTCCTCTGACGCTCTGGGGGACACGTGTGGACTCCGCCACTCTGGAGATGGAAGCCCTCGCAGCATAAGAACATAAGATATGCCATACTGGGTCAGACCAAGGTCCATCAAGCCTAGTATCCTGTTTCCAACAGTGGCCAATCTAGGTCATGCGTACCTAGCAGTTTCCCCAAAAGACACAGGTTCCACAATGCTTGTATTGGGTCAAGCACTGATATCCTGGGTCCCTTCTTAATAATGGTTTATGGACCTTTCCTCCAGGAATTTGTCCATACCATTTTTAAACCCAGATACACTGACAGACTTTACTAAATCCTCCGGTAACAAATTCCAGAGTGTGATTACACGTTGAGTGAAAAAACATTTTCTTTTATTAGTCTTAAATAGTTTACCCTGTAGCTTCATTGCATGTCCTCTAGTCTTTCTATATTCTGATAACTTAAACAATCGATCTACGTTTACCCGTTCCACTCCGTTCATTAATTTATAGACTTCTATCATATCTCCCCTCAGCCATCTCTTTTCCAGGTTAAAGAGCCCTTAATCTTTTAGCCTTTCTTTGTAGGGGTATCCTTCCATCCCCCTTTACCAGTTTGGTGGCTCTTCTCTGAACCTTTTCTAATAACGCTATATCCTTTTTAAGATATGGCGACCAGAAATGCACACAATATTGAAGGTGCGGTCTCACCATGGAACGATATAGAGGCATTATAATATCTTTTGTTTTATTTTCCATTCCTTTCCTTATGATACCTAGCATTCTATTTGCTCTCTTGGCTGCCGCTGCACACTGGGCGGAGGGTCTTAACATGCTATCCACAATGACGCCTAAATCTTTTTCCTGGGTGGTGGTTCCTAATGTGGAAACTTGCATTGTGTAACCATAATTTGGGTTGTTCTTCCCTAGATGTATAACTTTGCACTTGTCCACATTAAATTTCATCTGCTATTTTGATGCCCAGTCTTCTAATTTATCAAGATCCTCTTGCAATTTTCCACAATCCTCTTGGGTTTTAACAACTTTAAATAGTTTTGTGTCATCTGCAAATTTGATAACCTCACTCGTTATTCCCTTTTTCAGGTCATTTATGAATAAGTCAAAAAGCAGCGGACCCAGCACAGATCCCTGGGGTACTCCACTATTCACCTTTCTCCATTGGGAAAATTGGCCATTTAGCCCTACCCTCTGCTTTCTATCTTTTAAGCAGTTCCTGATCCACAGTCGTACACTGCCTCCTATCCCAAGACTCTCTAGTTTTGCCAAAAGTCTCTGATGAGGGCTTTCTGAAAATCCAAATACACTATATCAACTGACTCACCTTTGTCTACCTGTTTATTCACACCTTCCAAAACCCATAACAGATTAGTAAGACAAGATCTTCCTTGTCTAAAGCCATGTTGTCTGTTTCCCATTAAGCCATGACTATCTACATGTTCAGAAATTTTGTTCTTTATGATGGTTTCTACCATTTTTCCCGGTACTGACGTCAGGCTCAACAGTCTGTAGTTTTCTGGATCACCCCTGGAACCCTTTTTAAAAATTAGCATTACGTTCGCCACCCTCCAATCTTCAGGTATTACAAATGATTTTAATGATAGCTCACAGATTACTAATAGCAGGTCTGCAATCTCATATTTCAGATCCTTCAACACCCTTGGATGTATATCATCCGGTCAAGGTGATTTGCTACTCTTCAGTTTATCTAATAGTTGTAATACATCTTCCCAATGTATCGATATTTCCTTCAATTCTTCCACACCTTTAAATACCACTTCAGTCATGGGTAACATCCCTACATCTTCCTCAGTAAATACTGAAGCAAAGAATTCATTCAGTCTCTCCGCTATCGCCTTGTCGCCTCTTAGTGCCTCTTTAGCCCCTCTATCATCTAATGGACCAACTGACTCTCTCACAGGTTCTTTGCTACAAATGTACTTGAAAAAGTCTTTATTACGTGTTTTTTCTTCTGCAGCAAGCTTCTTCTCAAATTCTCCCTTTGCCTGCCTTACCAATTCCTTGCATTTAACTTGCCTGTGCTTGTGCTGTTTCCAGGTTTCGTCATTTGGCTCTTTTTTTCCATTTCCTGAAAGATGCTTTTTTTGCAACAACAGCCTCTCTGACCTCACCTTTAAACCATGCTGGCAGTTTTTTGGACTTCCTTCCACTTTTCTTAAAGCGTGGAATACAGCTGGTCTGGGCTTCCAAGATGGTATTTTTCAACAACACCCAAGCTTGATGTAAGACTTTAACCTTTGCAACTGCTTCTTTTTAGTTTTTTTCTTAACTATTTTCCTCATTTTATCATAGTCTCCCTTTCAAAAGTTAAAAGGTAGTACTGTGGATTTCCTTACTATCACTCCTCCACTAATTAAATCAAACGCGATCATACCAACACCCTTATCTCTTGCACCAGATCTGGTGTTCCACTCAGGACTAGATCCAATATGGCTTCCCCTCTGGTTGGTTCATGAACCAGCTGCTCCAAGAAGCAGTCATTTTATTTAATCTAGGAACTTTATCTCCTAGCATGTCCTGCCGTGACACTGACCCAGTCAATACTGGGATAATTGAAATCACTCATTATTATTACTGTGCTGTAACATTTGTTAGCGTCCTTGATTTCTTTGAGCATTTCATCATCCATTTGTTCATTCTGGCAAGGCGGTCGATAGTACACCCTCACTGCCATCACCTTCCCCTTTTTACATGGAATTTCAATCCACAGATTCTGCAGCAAATTTTGTTCCCTGCAAAACTTTATTCCTTTCTGACTCAATGCCCTCTCTAACAGGGAGCACAAACCCTCCACCAATTTGATCAGCTCTATCATTACGATACAGTTTGTACCTAGGTATCACAGTGTCCCACCGGTTGTTCTCCTTCCACCATATCTCTGAGATTCCAATCATATCTAACCTCTCATTTAGTGCTATATATTCTAACTCTCCCATCTTATTTTTTAGACATCTAGCATTTACATACAAGCATTTTAGAGACTGTATTTTATTCATATTAATCTGGCTATTGGTAGGCATGGGTAATTTGGGATCTCTAAGCTCTGGCTGCTCTATACTCAAGGGCATTTGGGCTACTTTACTCTTTTTTGGAACCTCTCTGCTTTTGGTAGTATCCTTCATACATTCTTCCGAACCTTGCACTCTTGTGCGACTGTCGGCTTTCCCCTATTATCTAGTTTAAAATCTGCTCTATCTCCTTTTTAAAGGTTACTGCCAGCAGCCTGGTTCCATCCCAGTTAAGGTGAAGACCATCCCTTCGGAGGAGCCCCTCCTTTCCCCAGAATGTTCCCCAGTTCCTAACAAATCCAAACCCTCATCCTTGCACCATCGTCTCTGCTATGCATTGAGACTCCGGAGATCTGCCTGCCTTTTAGGTCCTGTGCGTGGAACGGGAAGCATTTTGGAGAATGCTACCCTGGAAGTTCTGGATTTCAACTTCCTACCTAAAAGCCTAAATTTAGCCTCCAGAACCTCCCTACCACATTTTCCTATGTCATTGGTACCGACATGTAACAAGACAGCAGACTCCTCCCCAGCACTATCTAAGACCTTATCTAGGTGGCACGTGAGGTCCTCTACCTTCACACCAGGCAGGCGTGTTACCAGGTGATCCTCACATCCACCAGCCACCCAGCTATCTACATGCCTAATGATCGAATCACCAACTAAAACGGCTATCCTAACCCTTCCCTCATAGGCACATGGCCCTGGAGAAATTTCCTCAGTGCGAGAGGGTTTTACATCACCTGGAGGACAGGTCCTAGTTACAGGATCACCTCCTGCCACACCAGGATGATGCTCTTCTGTCATGTGACCTCTCTCCTCCATGGCAACAGGGATGCTGCCAGACTGGACGTGGGACTTCAGGACTGTATCCCTGTAGGTCTCGTCTATGTACCTCTCTGTCTTTCTTATGTCTTCCAAGTCTGTTGCTCTAGCCTCTAGAGAATGGACTCATTCCCTGAGAGCAAAGAGCTCCTTGCACCTAGTGCATATGTAAGACCTCTCACCAACTGGGAGAAAATCATACATGTGACACTCAATGCAAAAGACTGGAAAGCCCCCATCTTGCTGTTGGACTGAAGTCTGCATCTTAGTTTTAAGCTTGTGTTTAGATCTTTAAGTTCTTTACTTACTAAGGGTTGCTATGGATACTTTTACTAATAAAATTGTACCTAATACGTTTAATATACCTTGTTCACCTGAAGCTTAATTAATTTTAGGTCCTTAGTGTATGACTGATTTGGATAACGAGCTGCACCTGAGAGCACCTCCTTTCCTTTAAGATGTGTAAGTACCTATAAAGCTGGGATTATCCCAGGGGTGAGTGGTTGTTAGGGAGGGAGGGAAATAAAACTTATTAAAAGAGGGCTGCTACATAGTACCCTATCCTGTGCTTCTAAGGTAAGCTGTAACCAACTTCCTGGGTGATTAACAGTCCTTGCTTGGATAGAAGGAGTCTTTCAAAATGGCCTTTTGGCCTGCCACCTGGCGTTAACACCTATTGAAAAAGTTTCACAGGTCTCTTGCCCCCTAGGTAGAGAGCCTCTTTGTAAAGGTTTCTAGAAGACTTGGTTTGTTGCTCAAAGAATACTGACCCTGTTTTGCCTTTTATGCTAAATTATATTCTGATTTGATTTAAATTAAAGCTCATTGCTGCTGCTAGGCTCTGACTTATTATGAAATTTAAACTAGAAGCTCTCTGCTGGATTCTAAATTTAACCAGAAAGCTCTCTTCTGTGTTTTAAATTTAAACGTAAACTGCTGCTACTAGGCCCTGACTGATTTAACAAATGCACTAGATTCACAGATTAATCAGCTTTAATCCAAAGAAGTCCCTTCAGAAAAATTTCCAGAAGTATAAACTCACAATTGCAGATCTCTCTCCAGAAGTAGCAGTCCCCTTTTCTAGTCCTTCAAGACAACCCAGGACGTGCCTAAGAAGGCCTCCGTCCCCGGCCTCTGCTCCTCTGACGCTCTGGGGGACATGTGTGGACTATGGGGGCGGCCATCTTGCTCCAGCCGTGCTTCTCTGTAAGCCTCCGCCCCTCTCCACAGGATTTGACATTGCTAGCACTCGGCACAGCGCCATTGGCTGACGCCACATCAACCCGCCCCACCACTCCATTAACTGGCTTTGCGTCAACCCAGCCCACCATTGGATGGCGCCACAGCCACCAGCAATATGGAACTTTCCCGGTGCCGACATAGGAACGCCCTCTCACCAACCCCTCCTTGTGGCGCCGGGATCTCTGAGACAGCGTGGTGTGCCCAGATGCCCCCAAACTCTGCTTCATTGGGGTCGAGTCGCGACGCGGGGACCCCCCCGGTGTTGCCAGTGGCTCCGGATTCTGCTCACCTCTGGCCTCACCCCACTCTGAAAAGCAGTCAGCAGAGTTCAACGCCTACAGGGACTTCACTCCCAGTGCGCAGGATCAGCTGTGAGCCCGGTTCCTCTTTTCACTGCCAATGACATTACAATTATCTGGAGCTGCACTACGCCATTAGAATGGGCACTCCCTTCCCTCAGTGTGAAGGTCCAGATCTGACTTCACACCGGAAGTGACTTGTCTCACTCACCACCCCTCCTCGATCACCACCAAGCTCGGCACCGAGATGCCTCTGTACATCGTCAGTATGGGCCTCGGCGCCGAGATGCCGTCTGCCTCCGAACATGGCAGGAAGTGGAGTCAGATGGGCAGGAAGAAGTGAGTTCAGCTCTACTCCCCCCCCCCAAATGCCTTAACCAGAACCGGGAGCAATGACAGACAGACGCAGATCTCTGTTCCGTCACGGAGGAACGGGAGATCAGTTTCCAACTCCGCCCCCGGCCACCTTAACCCGGTCATCCGGGAGCAAAAACGAACAGCCGACAAGGGGGTACTTCGGGGACCACCATCTTCTTTCTCCCGGCCACGGAACCACCTGAGGAGAAAACATGGTGTGACAATTGAATCCCAGCTCTATGTAACACAGCGCGATCCATGTTGGGATTGATGCACCAGTACAGCCACAGCTGGAAATACCCTTGCCCCTTGGTTTTGTCCCCCAACTCCGCTAATGGCTCGTTGCACGTGTGGTGCGTGTTCCCCATCTTCTGAGTCAGATAGGGGAAGCCCTACACCAAACTCTGAGCCTGAGCGATGGCTCATCATGCACCGTCCCCGCCCTCTAATCCCTAGTTGTAGCCTTCCAGCCAGTGGTTGGTACAAAGCCTCCCATAGGTAAGGTCCAGGGCTTCAGTCACACCTGTTTGTTCCACCTCAGGGAAGTGGAGCCCCCTCTACTCCTAGGATTGGAAATGCCATTGATCCAGGTCAAGGTACTGGCAACAGTGTAGTACAGTACGCACAGCCAGTATGTCCTAAAGCAGAGTCTCACAGGTTCAGGTCCCAGCTGTGGACCTTGCAGAACATGTCTGGCCAGCACCTGCTGGGCCCTTCGGCCTCCAACAGTGAAAATCATTACCAGAAAGTGTGTGCTATCATCAAGTGCCAACCCCTAGAGACTACTGGTTTGAGACATCATCCAACTGGAGTGGCAGACCATGAACAGGTCACTGTCCCCTCCAGAGATAGGCCGCACTATCCTGTGCCCTGTCACGGTCCTCTCCAGCAGTTGGTCTTTCCAGGACCCTGCGCTGGTAGGCAATATGGTACATGCCACCCCCGTGCTGGCGTGAGGCAGCAGGGTGCAGGAGCTTTGCCCTGGCACTGCTCCATCGCCGCCTTGGGTACAACCACCTGAGACTCACTTCATCTCGCATAGCAGCTTACCATGAACCAGGATGGCATATCTCCATTTCCTGAGGGGAGGAGTAGCCTATTGATTAGAGCATCATCCCAACACCCAAGATATCTGGGTTCAATTCCAACAGGTGGACCTTGCGACCTTGGGCAGGTCACCTCTTTTCCCTGGAAGTGGCAGCACAGTGGTACATGCTGTTCATGTACTGCCAATGGACCAAGTGTCTTAACCATATCCCTGTGGTAACATGGTAGACCAAAGAGCACGTATACATCAACCCAAACGATTGGAAGGTCTGGCTTTCACTCTGGGTCCGGCTTCCCCTAAAGAACACATGCCGGTCCGGCTAACCCAAACCCTGCAGAGTTGATTCGCGCAACTAGAAGGGGAGCGTAGGGCAACTGCAAGACTGGCCAGGCCACAGTCCATCATATCCATTGGCCTATTATCTGCAGTGTCGCTTCACAAGAGGTGTGCACCTACTTAGGACGGCCTGTTCATGGACTATGTCAAGACTCCTGGGCCCGAACTTGAGCTATGTCAAGACTCCCTTAATACGGTTACCTTCGGATGGATGCCTCCATCCTCAGCACCCTGCTGACCTGTGACTGCTACACCATCAATTACGCGACAGTCAAATTAAAATAAAAAAACCCCAAAATTAACAAATAAATACATAAA
The DNA here is from genome assembly GCA_033557465.1 of Ichthyophis bannanicus. Taxonomy (NCBI): domain Eukaryota; kingdom Metazoa; phylum Chordata; class Amphibia; order Gymnophiona; family Ichthyophiidae; genus Ichthyophis; species Ichthyophis bannanicus. Next base: position 725,413,903 of record CM066036.1, on the reverse strand, counting down.
TATATAAATTACTGCTGACAGTCCTGCCTACTGCTGGTAAGCAGCTTCCCCGCAGTGGATCCCACTATGCCACGGATTACTGGCAGGAGGGACAGCACCCAAGGCATTGGGGAGCCACCATCATCATCATGACATGGGCACCCCCTCGAACCTTCAGAGCACTCTACACAGCTGCCAATGTGAATGGCCAAACCGAGACCCACACTTTGCAACTCATGCTTCTCCAGGAACGGTGGCAACAGGCTGTCACCATGTCAATCCTGCAGAGAGAATCCGGCATAAACCTAAGGTCACCATTTGCATGATAACCCTGCAAAGAGAATCCTGCATGAACCTAAGGTCACTGTGCAGCGGGGCAGGTCCAAGGCCAGTCTAGTAATCACCAGTCCAGTGACTCTCTTATGATCAAACAAACAGCAGCACCTCATTCGCGAGCAGGTGCACATAGGTCACAGGTTCAAGACCTGGCTGCACATCATGTGGGGAATCAGCACACTTTGCCAGAGTGCCTCCTTACCCACGGCCCTGCCTCTAGAGCCTGACCAGACAGCCAACATGGTGGCCACAGTCCCACACCAGCACACAAAGGGAACAGGTTCCCACTCCCCGCAAGAAGGCTCTACAATCCAAGGCAAGATGCTCAAAATCAGCCATCAGATGAACCTGCATATAGGAGCTCTCAACCCTTGCCTCTTTTTACCTCACTCAAAGGTTAAAATGGACAGATCCCAGATCATCCTCATCATGCCCACTAGCTGGCATCAGTGCGGTCTTCCCTATGCAGCTGACTCTATGACTCCCGGATGCCCTTTCCCTGAGGCCACCCTTCAAGTGCCGGGGGACAATGCATAAATCGCGAACCTAAACCTGTTGACAGGGACTAATTCAGCCTGGCCCATCAGCATGCATGCAAGTCCTATAGTGCCTTGCATGACTTAAAGCAGCCAGACGACACTGGCCCAGCCAGTTCCCCGAGAACAGCCCCGATGGCAGTCCCGCTACTGAGCCACTGCAGGCACATCTGAGGTAGACCTCCAGTAAGGTCATTTCAAATAGTGCTCCAAACTACTAGTTTTTGGTGACACACTTGTCATACAACCATAACCTAGCCACCCTCGAGACCCTGCCCAGGGATGTTTCCAAGGTACAGCCTTCCACCAGGCCATCGGACTGCAGGATCCCCCCCTTGAAAGGGCAGAGGTTCCATATGCAGAGGTTCCATATGCGGGATAGAATTCCATATGTGGCATGGCGCTCTACGCAGCAACAAGGGACCAGACCCTTCATCCCATGTAACCCCTATAAACCTGGCCAATAAAGGCCTAGGACGTAAATGGGACAATGCACAGCAAGGGACAAGACTCTTCATCTCATCCGGCCCCCTATAAGCCTGGCCGCCCGGTCCAGCAGAACCATCCTTCGCATGCACCTCCACCTGCCTGGACTGCGCCATGGCTCACATCACTGACCCGTACATCTACCACGTGTCTGCAAGACCTGGATCTCGCCAGACTTCTCCCTCCGGCTTGGACACTCCCAGCCAGCCCATTCGACCGACTCATGGCCATTGCGGTATTAATGCTTCAGTTGCACCTTCTTATAGCCAGTCATTATCGAGGCTCCCTTACCTGCAGTGACCACCTCACTGCTGGGGGCAGTATTAATGCTTCAGCTTCCCACCACTCTTCAACACACCCTTTGGGGCAGTAACCACTTAACAAATAAATACGGTGACTTGGCGGGATTAAGGCTTCAGTTTCCCACCATGCTATCCTGGCTCATTCCCACCACGCTGTCCTGGCTCGCAGTGACTACCTCACTGCCACTGCTCGATGGACTCCTCCTCTGCGGCTACACATGTGCACCTTGAGACTGCATACTTCACAATCACTGAGGCTACACATGCACACATTGTGCCTCCTTCTCTGCGACTGAACAGGTGTGCCGTGAGGCTGCAAACTTTCATATGCACTGATGCTACACATGTGTTGCTACACATGTGCGGATTGTGTTGGCACGTCTTTCCTCGTTCATTGTTGCTGCACCCTGCATCACATGGGTGTATGCCCATCATCACACGTGCATGCTGCACATTCACAAACGGACATGCTGCACAATCTGCCACCACCTCCAGGTACAGTACGGTGTTGCCCGGCCTAATGCTATGGTACACTACGGTGTTGCCCTGCATAATGGTATGGTACACTACGGTGTTGCCCTGCCTAATGGTATATGTTGGAGCACACTGATATAACATTCAGCCTGAGACAGTGTCATCCTGGAGCTGATCTCGGCCTCCCCTTCCACCACAGCGCTGACAGCTTGGGAGGTACCAAGTGAGGCTGACTCATCCTGCTTGTCCTAGGAGAAAACGAGGTTACTTACCTATAACAGGAGTTCTCCATGGAGAGCAGGATAAGTCAGCCACACATACCCACCCTCCTCCCCTGGGAAGGGGTTGACCTCGGAACCAGTGCCCGCCTCCTAGCGGCAAAGGCAGCTTGTGAATAACTGGCTAGCTAGGGGCGGGCCGGGGGGTGGGACCAGTTGGCTCATGCTCAGAAGGGCGAAAGCCCTTCTGAGCTATGGAGAGTACTTCTGTCTCGGCGCCGTCGGATGACGTCACCAAGTGTGGCTGACTTATCCTGCTGTCCACAGAGAACTCCTGTTACAGGTAAGTAACCTTGTTTTCCACAACCAGAAGAGAATTTGCTGTCTATTGCTTCCAAAACTGCCATATTGCCAGAATGCCGTACTACTCTCTTCTGTCTAAATTTTTTGCTCCAAAATAAAAAGGCCACTAAGGCTGGAAAGAGCTCTAAAAATGCAATATTCTGAAACCAAAACTTCAATTCTCGAAATTTAGCTATCTTGTTCTCTGGCAGTTGGGATTCCATACAAGATGAATCCAGTTCAGCACCCAAAAGTAAACACAATACAAGGACCTTCAGATTTCTCTGACGCTAGAGGTATGCAAAAGTTTTGCCAATGTCTGAAAAAATGCCCATCAACCGGCCACACTCCTCAGACTGAACTGGCTCCACAAAAAGAAAGTTATCCAAGAAATGAACAATGGAAGTGGAATGTGAAAGAAAGTAGCAAATGCCTCAAAATGGACACACGCCATAGAACAGCCCATGGGCATCCACTAGTCAAAGTAATATTTTCCTTCAAAACAGAAATCTAATAGAGGAAAGGACTGTGAATGAATAGTAAATAATCGAAATGCAGACTCAATGTCAATTTTGCTATTATGGCACCAGAACCAGACCATTGCAACAGGTCAAGAGCAGAATCAAAAGAAGCATATTAGAATGAACATAGAGCACACTAGGACCAATGATAGTGTTAGCTACAGTGCAGACAGCGCAGATGCAGGTAACATCCATGCCACAGATAAGGCTTTGGTGAGAGTGTTCATCAACCCACTGTGGCAGGAGATAAATCACAGAGGAAATAATGAACTGTTACTTTTATGCTACAAATCCTAGACTTAAATCAAGAGGGTATACAAAGAGAATCCACCAAAACCAAGAGGAGGAAAATTGCCACAAGAAAAACTGCAAAAAGCAATGGATGTAAATTTAACATCTTTAATTTCACAGATCAAAGTAAAGAAGTATGTGAAATTATAACATCTTGAATCAATTAAGGGCTTCCGTGGGAAAAGAAATAGGAGAAGGAGACCTAGGTGAGAGTACCAGAAGAAAGGAATACACAAAAAATGAAAGAGCAGTTGAAGGGGAGCTGGAGCTTTAGAGATCTGGAACTGCAGGAGAGCAAGATGAATAAAGGACGGGTCATCCTATCAACTTAAGAGGAGGAAGAAAGTGAGGAGAAAGACCCAGGAATGGAGGAATTCAAGATCGAACTCCTAGTCCACATGGAAAAAGATGACTATGCTGGGTTCCAGGCAATAGAAAGATTACCCAAGTTAAATTTAACACCTAAGGTTAAAAGTATGATAATTAAGAAGAACAAGGCCATGTCCTGTATAAAGGAATAATTTATTGACATCATTGAAATAAATCAATTACAATATTGTGCAGCTAAAATTATTACTGCAAGAATATTACCAACTAAAATGCAAGGCCAAAAGAAAAAGTATAGCTGGGTTTAAAAATGGCTTGGACAAGTTCCTAAAGGAAAGGTCCATAAACCATTATTAAAGAGGACCCTGGAAATCTGCTGCTTACCCCAGGACAAACATTGTGGAACCTATGTACCTTTTTGGGAACCTGACAGGTACTTGTGACATGGATTGGCCACTGTTGGAAACAAGATACTGGTCTTGATGGACCTTGGTCTGACCCAATATGACATTTCTTATGTTATGTTCTAACAATTCCTTCTTGGGAAAAGTACATCAAAGGAAAAATACAATCATTGCATGCGGAGGTATCCCTGCTAGATGGGTATCTAAAAGGATTAAGATCATCAAAGATATTGAGGAAGATCCAAGACATCAAGCCGAAGCATGCTGCATGAACTGAAGAAGACCTGAAATTTATATGTTGCAACAATAAAGTGAAAGTAGCAGCAGAAGTGCAAAAACTGTGAAGATATAAAGAAAAAAAGAAAAGAAAGATATCAAAATAAACTATTTAGAGAGAACCTAAAACAATTTTACAGGGAATTGGTAAAGAGCATTAATATGTTTAAAACACCACCAACCAAACTTGAAACAGAAACCTTCTGGAGAAGCCTATATGAGGACTCCATAGAACACAAATCAAACATCAAACCTATGGAATGGCCTGTAGTAACAACAAAAGAGCTGGAAAGCAGGTTAAAATGAGCCCCAAACTGGAAGAGCCCTGGCCCAGATGAAGTGACCAACTTTTGGCTCGAACAGTTAATATCACTCCACCAAGACCTAGCAAACTACAAAAAAAACAATTAATCAGGCAGCTGAATTTAACATCGCAATGGCTTAAAATGGGAAGAACATTTCTCCTTCCAAAGGGGAGCCCAGGGACCATTCCCAAAAATTACAGACCAATAACTTCTCTACCTATAATCTATTAGCTGTTCACTGCAATAGATGCAGACAGAATATATGATCATATCGAATCTAATAACATTATGGCAATAAAGCAAAAGGGCAATAAGAGAGAAGCATATGAAATCAAAGACCAGTTAATGTTAAATAAGGCCATTGTTGCCAGCACTAAGAAAAGCAGAAATCTCAGTATAACATGGGTTGATTCTAATAAAACTTTTGAAAGTGTCCCACACTCTTGGATAATTTGCCATGAGATGTATAAGATAAACCCTGGTTTGATAGAGTACATTAAGTTCACTATGACAATGTGGCAAACCACCCTTTTTTTCAAGTATGAAGATATGTTTATGTTTATGTTTATTTGAATTTGATATACCGCTCATACCCGAAGGCATAGAGCGGTTTACAATATTACATCATTTAGGGAAACAAGAAAGGAACGCCATTTATAAGATAGGACAGAGTAGAGGACAGAGATAGTCAAATAGACAAGAGGAAGAGAAGGACATGGCACAGCACATTACCCTGATACATGGAAGGGCATCCATACTTCATCAAGGACTCCAGGAACAGATGCCACGGACCAACGCCTAAGATAGTCAGCCCATCATTCCTAACATTAAGATCCAATGAAGAATATTTCAGAGAGATTCCCTATTGCAACTTCTGTTTTGTATAGCGCTTAATCCAAACAATACTCTTATCAACTCTTTCAGATATGGATTTAGCCTGAATCCTAAAGAAGGTAACAACCCAGAGATAACATCCCATTTACTATTTGTAGATGACCTAAAGCTCTACAATTCCAGTGATCAACAATTAGCAGAGCAACTCCATGTAGTGAAAAGTTTTTCTGATGACTTCAGGATGACTTTTGGACTAGATAAATGTGCTAAGGCAACTTTTTTTAGAGGAAAATTGAGCAAAATAGAAAACATTTTACTGACTAAAGGCTGTGACATCAAAGAACTTGAAAAGAAAGGCATACAAAAATATACTAGAGTAGAGCAAAGAACCATACTCAAGTAGAAATTACTGAGAGTAAAGATCAGTAAAGAATACTATAGAAGATTAAAATTATTAAAAAGTGCCCTAACAACATGGAATAAGATACAAACCATCAATCAGCTGGCAATTCTTGTACTCTCATACAGCTTTGGGATTGTAGACAGGCCTCTTAAAGATCTTGAAAAACTGGATGTGCGAATAAGAAAACTCCTCCATGCCCATGAGGTAATTTACAAGAATCAGTGTATGCCAAGACTGGATAACTTAGGACTTTTTTTTTGCTATTTTAATTTTTCAGATAATTATCCAAATAGTGGGTTGAATATCACTTCACCCTGGCATTATCTGAAGGCAATCTGTATAGGTATTCAGCAGCATTATCTAGAACAGAATGTGTGCCTCTGAATATCCATTGATAGTAGCGGTTAAGATGTAGTAGTAAAGAATGAAGTAAAATATCTAAGGGTCAGCCTAGACCAGACATTCAGCATGTCCACACACATAAAACTCACAACCAAAAAAATCCACTATAAACTCAAAATGTTAAAACAACTTTGCCCACTACTCCCCAACCATGACTTCAAATCAGTCCTTCAAGCATTAATCACACCCCGCATCGACTTTTGTTACAGTACACTACAAGTTGTGTCCAAACAGAGCCTAAAACCCCTCAAATTGACGCAACATGTTGCAGCATGAATTGCATGGTATCCAAACATATCGGAACACATCACTCCAGTATTATACAAGTTACACTGGTTCCCATTCCAAAGCCGAATACACTACAATAGACTGATGACCATTTTCAAGCTCCTCAGACAGATAGCCCCTTCCCACCTCACCTCCTTAATTAAACAAATAAAGACAGGATTGAAACAAGGATGCAATCAAAATAAACTAATGATTCCTTCAGACTACCATAAATCCTTTAAAACCACAAATAATAGAGCATTCTCACACTTTGGATCCATTCTATGGAATGTCCTACCAGACAAACTAAGAGAAACAGATGATCTTATCACATTCCGCAAAAAAACTAAAAACCCACCTCTTCAGGCAACATTTTGGTGACCCTCTGGAATATCCCAACACAGACCCCAACAAGGTCACCTCATAAAAGACATAACTCCTCAAACCAGAACTCCTCCCACATACTCAAAAAACCCCACACAAACCATCAAAATTTATGAATCACTCCAGACCAAATTGTACTTAACGGCAATGATTATTGTACATAGTTACCAATTCATCCTAGCTTGAGATTAACATATGTTCAATGTTTACTGTACATAGTTTATACTGTTAAATGTGTCTGACCCTGTTTAATGTAAACCACCTTTGATCTTGTGGAAAAAGCAGTATATGAATGCTAATAAATAAACACAAATAAATAACAGCGGCTTTTATCTAGATAAATGCCTTTGAATATTGGTTTGATAGTTTTATGCTATAACCTTGTTCTCCATAGGTGTCTCTTAAAATCTATGGTCATCAAGTAGTTTAACCAAGCACCTTACAGGCTTCTTGCTTTAGAACTACATGAAACAGTTTTTCAAAAATTTAATATTTATTTACATTCGTCCATTTACAGCCATGAATTGAAAAAATACGGTATAGAATAGTACAAAAATAAATACTTATCAGGAACTTTTTAAATAACCATTAGTATTTGTCCACAAACAAAAGGAAAAATCAGGGAGGCTCTAAGAAATAAACCAAAAGTGAAGGGAAAATACCTCCTTACACAAGGTAAACATACAAACAAGGTAGAGCGAGACTTGTGCATCTGCTGCACGAGATGCCACTGCAACAACTATTTCTTCCTTTGCCACCAAAAATTCCAGTAGCTGTCGAGGCTCGAAAAATCAAATAATTTTTCTCTTTAAAGGATACATGATGACAAGCAGGAAATTTAAGCAAAAAAAGATCCACCAAAAGAGAGAAGCCTGGGCTTATAACCCAGAAACTCTCTCCTCTTTAATTGGGTATCACAAGATAAATTGGGGAAAATACGTACTTGAGAGCCTATAAACTGCACCCTGAAATGTTTGAAATAGGACCTAAGAATCAATGATTTATCAGACTACAGATCTAGAGTAATGAGCAGAGTAGATCAGCCCATGATCACTTCTAAGGAGCTCTCCAGAAATCCCATAAGGTCCCCAGCTTCCAAGGGAATCTCAGGGGCAGTTCCCTGGGTGCTGGAGCCAAGATAGGTACTGAGCCCTAGTTATGCGGGATAGACCCTCCCAGGTGATTTTTAAAACCTCCTGGGATTATCTACGTACCATCTGCATGGGAGACTGAATAGGAGATCTAAGAAAATTCAACAGCCTAAGATTAATCTTACAAATTTGATTTTATAACTATTCAATCTTTGTGGAGGTCAAAGTCCTATTCTTTATCTAGGCAGCCTGCAAACCTTGACATTGTTCAAGTTCTTCTGAAAAATGGACCATCTTCCCATTCTGTCCCTCTTGTACTGAGGAAGCTTCCTGAAGTTTGTTCTTAAGAAAGCTAAGTTCAGTACTTACATTTCCCACAACTGATTTATTGTTGACATGGTATCCCACAGTGTATCTAATGTAATCTTAGCAGGCTTTACCAACTTCCGGCTCCCAGAGTCAACACATTTCCAGAAACCGTCAATAGTGACTCCAAGGTGATGGTCCCGCTGATCTTCCAACCCCCACAAGCAGTTTCTGGCAGGTGCAGAGACAAAGCCAATGAGCCCCCTTTACTTCCCTTTGATGGCGTGTTAGTCGGCAGGCCGATGGAATCACTACACCAACCAAAGCTACCCTTCCAGGTCACGGCGGGGGGGGGGGGGCTCGCAATTTGAGGGACAACCAAACCCTGCTAAAGATGTTGCTCCTACTCCGGAAGCTTCAAAGTCACAAGCATCCAAAGTTTGTCCCACTGAGGTAGTCCCGGCCATAACTGAGGGTAGGTAGGCTTGTCTTCATTTTTTCCATCCCATTTCCACCGAGATGGAGACCGCACATTGCCAGAAAAAAGTTTAGTAGCGAAAGACAGTTGCACTGGAGGTATGCTCTGCTGCTATCTTGTCTCCCTTCCGATACTTAATTTTTTGAAACAGTTTTATTATGTGCATTGCTTCTATTGCAAGCTTCTTTTGAAATTCTCTTTTGGGTTGCCATATTTTCCTATTTTCTTCATTTGGAATGGCTTTTCATTTTTTGAAAGATATCCTTGCCATTTAATCATGTTGGCAATCAATCGGTCTTCTTTTGACCATTGACACAAATTTTGTCTGGGATTTCATGTTGGTATTTTTAAACAGTTTCAACACTTTATGCAAAAATCTACCACTCCTTTTAATTTATTTCTAATTCACTACTTTAATCATCTTCTTTTCTCCACTGATTATGCCAAATTTGATTGTGTTATGATTACTATTGCCGCATCCCATCACGATTACAGGTTGAACTAGATATTGCATTCCAATGAGGACTAAATATAAACTAGTCCCCCTCTCATTAGTTACAAGATCTGCTGCTCCATAAAGCAGTCATTTATGGAATCTAGAAACTGACTCCCTAGTGTGCCCCAATGAGACACTTACCCAGTCAATACTGATTATTTAAATCTCCCATTGTCATTTTGTTGCTATTTCTCTGTTAGCTTTTCTAATTTCTGTTAGCTCTTCACTGTGTATTTATTAATCCTGAGCATGTTATCAGTAATACACCCCCCCCCACACTTCAATAGTTTTCTCCATCACACATGGAATTTTTATCCATTAAAATTCCACAGTCTATTTTATTTTCTGCAAGACTTGTATCCTTGACCTATGCCATCCTTAACACACAGTCATATCCCTTCAACAGTTTGATCTGTCCTATCATTTCATTCTCTTTTCCCCAGGTAGATGTTTGAGGCCCAGTGTTAAAAAGCATTTATGACGTTGGCAACAGCACCAGCCACATATACATATGACTGTGGATGGGTCAAAAGGGAATGCAATGTGAAATTCAGCTGAAGCAGTAGCCGCTAAATTACTGTGTATTTCTGAAGAGGAGAGGATATTTTTTTTCTTCAAGACTTGCCCAGTTTCTTCACATGATGACCCCATTATATAAAATGTATACCAAATCTCAGCAAAGCAATACTACAATTGATGTATGGTAGAAAAGAAAAAGGAATAAGACATATGGACTTACATAGTCCAGGATGAAAAGGTGCCCACCAGTAGCCTATGCTGCAGATAAAGGCCATGGTGGACTTGTTCATGGACCACTGCAGCAGAAGTTAATCACAGATGATAATGAAAAATTAAGAGGATTACAATTAAATGGACTTCTGCAGTTAAAGAGGAGACAATATACCGTTACCTTTATGCTAGGAACTCTGGGCCTGATTTTTGAAGGCAGTTACACGAGTAACAGCCCATGCTACCCATATAAATACCTTAACCAGGATTTTCCAAAGGCATCTACACGGGTAGTGCCTTTGGAAAATGCCGGTTAAGTCCTTAACATGCCCAGATGCTATCTGCTCAGCATCAGCGCATGTTTGGGGCATTCTGGGGTGGAGCAGGGGTGGGGAATGGCACTAAGTGGGTAGCAGCAATTTTCAGTGCTGCTCACTTAGTGCTCTGCGCCTAAAAGATAGGCGAAGAAAACCCTCGCCTATCTTTAAGGTGCTGGGGCTAAACGGATAGCACTGAAAATTGCTGCTACCCACTTAGCCTCGGTGGCTGCCGACCTGTGCGGTGTGACCTGGATTTTCATTTCCGTCATCACAGAAACAAAAATCCGGATTAAGAGGGTCAGCAGGCAGGCTATGTGCCGACATGGTGCATAGCCTGCCTTAATGAAAATCAGGCCCTCTATATTTAATTTGAGTGCATAGGCAGCAGAATAGGGTGGGCCACAGGGTCCATGACCCCCCCAATATTTTGCCTAATATTTCATCAGCAACTAGAGAGCTTACAGGTGTGGCTTGAGGTTGATTTGTTGGCCCCTTCATGCAAAAAATGTTTTGCTGTTCTTCATTGAGAGGGTATGTGAAGAGAGCCCACCAAAAACTGGAGGAAAGAGCAGTAAACTCCAAAAGATGCTCTCTTTGGCATGATGCAAGTACTATAGCGAGTGTCAGCAGTAAATCAGAGAGACTGAGATTATGCTCCACATACTCTTCTTTAGGACTGAGGCTCATTACTGTCATTGCATGTGCAAAACTAACCCTTTTGGAGATATTACTCCTGAAATAAACTTTGGAAAACATAAGCATCATTTACACTTGTGGAAGCAGATTTCCACATGTAAGTTGTCATAAATGTATCGGTAGTGGATTCAGAAAAGGTGCTACTTACATGTAGCAGAATGCAGAGATTGTAAATTGGTGTGTTCCTGGCATGGTTTTGGCTGTTCTTCAAAGTATACATGGATAGAAATACATGAATAAACCAGAGAATTTACACATCATCAGTTACATCTGCTCTGTATTACGCATAACCCCAGGCTAGCTTCACATTTGAACATGGGCTTTGGTGGAGTCCTTGTGGAGAGAATTGTGTTAGTTCTCTGGCAATCACAATCATCTCTCTGGGAATAAAATTAGAGTTATGTAGCAGGCTCCCTAATTAGCCACTCTTGTACGTGCAGGTTTACAAAATTCACCACTTAAGTTGTAGGTGTAACTGTGCACAAGATCCTGTGATAACTGTTACTGCAGGGGCATGACAGTTCCTGCAGGTTGACTTGCATGCTAACCTTGGGGCAGTGAATGGGTAGGTTTGGGTGGAGAGTGGGTGTAGCGAGAACATTGTAGTTAGCAACGGGGAACTTATCACGTGTTGTCAATGTTTAAATTAGCACATGTGCAATGAATACCACCTTAATAGATGAAGATCTGGCAGATCCCTTCTATCTGTGCCATTCTCTACTACTGCCAGTTCCAGACTTCAATCTTTCCACCTTGCTCCTCCTTATGCCTGCAAGAAACTACCTGAGTCTGTGTGTCAGGCTTCATCTCTGTCCCTTTTCAAAACCAGGCTAAAAACTCACCTCTTTGAGGTGGCTTTTGGATCCTAATTCACTTCAGCTCTTATGTGTTTCCTTATCATTTCCCTTGACATTTCCTTGTCCTCAGCTGTTTGTGTTGACCATTCTAACTAGATTATAAGCTCTGATGAGCAGGGCCCGTCTTTACATGTGTCTGTTCAGTGCTGCATATGCCTTGTAGTACTGTACAAATGATCAATAGTAGTAGTAGTAAGTTAGGTGCACCCATAGTAATTGTGCCATGTGTTAGGGTACGCATATGCATGTTAGCTTCCGGGAACATTCTTGCCTTGCCTCCAACAGTTGCCATGGAGACTTTGTTCTTAATGCACACTGATTTTAGTGCTCAACATGCATTAAATGCAAAAACCTAAAACACTTCAGTAAAAGGGCCCCCTACTCTCTGAACATGTAATTTATACCTTCAAGTGGATAAATAGCAGTTACAGTGCCTTGTAAAGGTCTTTACACTCCTGTACATTTTTCACACTCTGCTGTCTACAAAATACAATTCAAAATGCATTAAAGCAGGATTTTGTTTCACTGGTATAAACAATATACTTCACACTTTCAATGTAAAAAAATGAATTACAGAAATATTCAGAAAGTAATTAAGAATAATAAATCAAAAGGTCTTGATTGTATAAGACTTTCTGCCCTTTGTCATAGCAAGCCCAGATTAGTTCTGTTTCTAAAAATTGCCTCAACAAGATCAATAAAAGACCACCTGTATCCAGTCATAGTAGCAGACTCAAATACTCCTGGATGGAAAAACTAAGCTGTTTCTTTTGTATGAAGTAAATTTGAAGCAAAGGTATACTTTAAATCCGTCAAACATGAAGGTGCTGAAAGAACTCCAGAATAAAGTTATTCAAAGGTACAGACTGGAGAAGGGATAGAAAAAAGTCCCTTTGGGGCAACGTCTGGTCCCTTATTGTTAATTGGAAACAGAAGCAGCATGATGCCAAACTATTAGGGGTGTTTCTGCAAAGTCAGTAGACATGTCGTTCTTGATATTATTAAGACTCTATTCTTTTCTATGTAATTATCTCATGTATATAGTTTACCCCGGTTCTCCAAGTTTGTACTCCTGTTCGATGTAAACCAAACAGCTTGTTGTTATGGTCTTTATGTTATAATGTAAACCGCGCTGATGCCGAATAGTGCGGTATATAAGAACTTGTAATAAATAAATAATAAATAAATGGTTCAAGGAAACTGATCAGGAAGACCACTGTGAGGCCTAAGATAACTTTGAAAGAACTACAGAGGTTTCTGGCTGAGACCAAGGGAAATGTTCACTGTTCAACAATTTCAAGATCGCTTCACAAACAGCATGTATGATAAAACAGCAAGAAGAAAGCCATTGCTGAAGAAAAACATATGATGTGCCACAAGGCATTTGCAAAGAAACACTTGGGGAATACTCTCTGATGAGACCAAAGTGTGACATACAGTAAAATAAACATAGTCCAATAAAGCATGACTGTTGCCGCATCATGCTTTGCAGCAGCAGGAACAGGAAGAGGGTCAATTTTAAAGGTCTAGTTGTGATTTGGATGTTTGAAGATGTGGATGTCAAAAACATGAACACGTCTCTGTAGCCATTCCACAAATGATGTTAGCAGGTGTCTCTGACATGCTGGGATGTCCAAGTAGGTACAGGGGGTGGCAATGTACTTACACCCCCCCATTCTATCTCAGAAACCTTTGCAGGCACACCCATGTTTATACCTGCTGCAGGTATGCATAGGCATTGGAAAGTACTTGTTTTCACCTTCAAACATCCAGAGAGTTTAGAGAAGATGGAGAATTAAGTGACTTGTCTTAGATCACAAAGGCATATGCTGGGATTTGAACCATGACCACTCTGCTCTTAAGCAACTACTCTAACCATTATGCTATTAGACATCTTAGTTCTGAAATGCTACCCTGGGGATGTTTATATAGACATATGATACACATGCATATGGGGCACATCCATGTTTCTGAAATCGTGCCTGAACTTGCACATGCCTGCTTCTTTTTCCAGATGTTCTGACTTTGAAGTCCCAGATTGCACTTGGATGTCCCATTATGAAATGTGCCTCAAAGGTTCCAAAGGAAAGATAGATGGTGAAAAGCATAACAAAGATTTTGTTCCCATCTGTTATAGACCTGGGATGAGGGAGAAAACTATGAAAAACAAAACAAACTGGAAAAAAGTAAACAAATGGTCCCAAGCATTAAGCAAAAGCAATAATAGGGTGGCCCAACAGGAAAAAGTGAATATCCTTGAATGGGTCATTAAAAGCAAAGGCCTGAATCCAATTGAAAATATTGTGCCAAAAAGAATGGACAAAAGCTGTACCATCCCACTGCAAAGATGATAGACATTTATTCTAAAAGAATCATGGATATTCATCATGCAAAAGGGAGCAACGTGTAAAGAGTAGTTACTCACCTGTAACAGGTGTTCTCCAGGAGCAGCAGGAATCAGTCCTCACATATGGGTGTCATCGGCGCCGATGAAGCCCCAGCGGAGCATTTCCCCAGCTTTCTATAAAGCCTTTGGGAATGCAGGCACGCATGCGCGGTTCCCTTCCCGCCTAAAGGTGTCATCTTACCTCAGTCAAATGACATAACTAAGAACAGCACACAAAATGAAAAATAAACTATGTACAACTGCAACTCCAAGGGGAGGAGGGAGGGTTGTGAGGACTGATTCCTGCTGCTCCTGGAGAACACCTGTTATAGGTGAGTAACTACTCTTTCTCCAGGACCAAGCAGGAAGTCATTCCTCACATATGGGTGACTCCCAAGCTCTGGGCTACCGAGGAACCCAGGCTGAACAAGAGAACTCCCTCTAGTCTCAGCAGCAAAGAAAGGCTTTTCAAGGACACAACCTCCACCGGTAACCTAACAGAGGGCAGGAGGGCAGGAGTTGCCTAAACCTCAAAGAGATTTCAGAGTACTGCTTGGCCAAAAGCACTGTCCCTATGGGACTCCCTCTCCAGGCAGTAATGGGCCGCAAAAGTCTGGCTTGAAGACCAAGTTGCAGCCATGCAGATGTCTAACAAGGGCACAGAGCGGAGATGAGCCACTGAGGCAGCCATTGCCCTGACACGATGGGCCGTGACCCTACCCTGCAAAGGAAGGTCAGCCGCCTTGTAAGCCCAGGTGATACCACCCAGATGGACAAGGTACGCTTGGACACAGCCAACCCCAACTTATTGGGGTCAACAGATACGAAGAGCTGAGTAGCCCTTCTATGCCCCTGCGTACGGTCAAGGTAGAAGGATAAGGCCCTCCTACAGTCCAGGGTATGCAGGACTGCTTCAGCCTGGCTTGCATGAGGCCTAGGGAAGAATGTTGGAAGAACCACCTCCTGGTTGAGGTGGAAAGAGGAGACAACCTTAGGGAGGAACTTTGGATGAGTCCTAAGGACTACCCTGTTCCTATAAATCCTGGTGTAAGGCCTATCACAGACCAGGGCCTGAAGCTCACTTACTCGCCTAGCCGAGGTAAGAGCTATCAGGAAGAGTGTCTTCCAGGAGAGGAAGCGTAGTGGACAAGTAGCCATCGGCTCAAAAGGTGGGCGAGTCAGTTGCTGCAAGACCACATTCAGCTCCCACTCAGGGGCAGGAGGACGGATAGGAGGCTTGAGCAAAAGCAAGCCCCTAAGAAAGCGAGACACCAAGGGGTGACCAGACAGAGAATGTCCCTCCACCAGAGAGTGGTGAGCTGCTAGAGCTGAGAGGTGGACCCGAACAGAATTGGATTTAAGACCTTGATTTGACAAGTGCAGTAAGTACTGAAGGACTACTGGCACAGTACAGGAGAAAGGATCTTCTGTACGTAGCTGACACCACACAGAAAACCTCTTCCATTTGAGAGCATAGGTTTTCCTAGTGGACTGTTTCCTAGAGGCTAGGACAACCTCCTCAACCTCCTGAGGCAGGCCCCAGGGAGCCAAGACTACCCTTGCAGCCTCCAGGCCATCAAATTGAGAGCTTTGAGATTGGGGTGCAGAAGGGAACCCTGCTCCTGTGAGAGAAGGTCGGGTTGCAACCCCAGAGGTAGTGGAGGATCCACCGCCAGTTGAAGCAGAAGAGGAAACCAAGGCTGTCTCGGCCACCAGGGAGCTACCAGCAGGACCGAGGCCTTGTCCTGAAGAATCTTGAAGAGAGTTCGGGCCACCAAGGGCATGGGAGGAAACGCATAGAGGAGGCCCTGAGACCAGGATATTAGAAAAGCATCTGCTGCTATCCGCAGAGGATGCGGTTGCCTGGAGCAGAACTTTGGCAGTTGCTTGTTCGTTGGGCTGGCAAAGAGATCTATCAAAGGGAGACCCCATTTCAGGAAGATCTTCTGAACTACTGAAGGATGCAGCTGCCACTCGTGAGGCTGCAGTATTCTGCTTAATCTGTCTGCCAGGTAGTTGTCCTGGCCTGGAAGGTACACAGTCTTGAGCTTGAGGGCAACAGAACAAAGGTCCTGAGCCTCCCGACAAAGGATCCTGCACCCAGTCCCACCCTGTTTGTTCATATAAAACATGGCAACTTGGTTGTCTGTCTGAATCAGGACAGACTGGTGAGCGAGGGTAGGAGTGAAAGCTTTGAGTGCTAATCGAGGAGATTGATCTGCTGTGCAGCTTCCCAGGGAGACCAGAGGCCCTGGGTGCACTTGCCCAGACAATGAGCTCCCCAGCCTTGCAGGGAGGCATCTGTTGTTAGCACTACTGTGTACCCTGGAATCTGAAAAGGAACCCCTTTCAATAGATTGGGTGGGTGCAGCCACCAGTTGAAGGAGTGCAGAAATGGTCTGGACACCCTTATTCTGTCGCTGAGGCTGCCTGTGGCCTGTGACCACTGAGCCCGAAGGCACCACTGTGCAGGCCTCATATGGAGCCTGGCATTGGGGGTCACATGCACTGTCGAAGCCATGTGGCCTAGAAGCCTCAGGCAGAGTCTGGCGGAGATCAGGGACCTGCAGAGAAACTGATTTGCCAAGGCCATCAACCTTTGGGCTCTGTCTTCTGGCAAGAATGCCTTTGCCAGGAGAGAGTCCAACCTTGCCCCTATGAACTCCAAGTTCTGGGAGGGGAGCAAAGTGGACTTTGCGAAGTTTATGACAAACCCCAGGCTTTGTAGAAGAGCAATAGTCCTGAGGGTGGCTTGATTGGCCTCCTGACATGTCTGACCCCTGATGAGCCAGTCGTCTAGATAGGGGAAGACAAAGATTCCCTGATTTCTCAGGTAGGCCGCCACCACCACTAAGCAATTTGTAAAGACTCTGGGGGCGGAGGTGAGGCCGAAAGGCAGCACTCTGTACTGATAATGGTTTTCTCCCACAATGAACCTGAGGTACTTTCTGTGGTCTGGATGAATGAGGATGTGAGTGTACGCATCCTTTAGATATAAGTAGCATAGCCAATCTCCCTGCTGGAGGTAGGGCAGAAGGGTTCCAAGAGTAAGCATCTTGAACTTTTCCTTCACTAGGAACTTGTTGAGGTTCCTGAGGTCCAGAATGGGTCGAAGGCCACCGGTTCTTTTGGGCACCAGGAAATACCTGGAGTAGAATCCGTGACCTTGCAAGTGGGGAGGCACAGGCTCCACCGCCCTGTCCACCAACAGACCCTTAAGCTCCTGAAGGAGAAGGTCTGTGTGCAGGGGAGGCCTGGGAGGCTCCCCTGGAAAGTATGGAGGAGGCAGTTGGTGAAAATGGAGGGCATAGCCCTTGTGGACTATCTCCAGCACCCAACTGTCCCCGGTGATAAGGGGCCACTGGTGGGCAAAGAGGGCGAGATGACCTCCTGTGCAGGGTTGGGAGAGCAGTGGAGGAGAGGCTACGCTCAAGGAGTCAAAAGACCCCACCCTGCTGAGTGGTAGCAGGGGCATGAGGCTTGGGGGTCCTCTGCCTACGGGGCCCATTACCCTGGCCCTTGGCTTGCTGACCCTGGGGGGCAGCTGGGGCAGCCTGATATTGCGGGTACTGTTTGTAGGCAGAGCCCTTCCTCAGGTAAAAGGGCTTTTTACCCGAGCCCTTCTTTTTATGAGAAGGGGCAGAGGTCTTCCTCGACAGCCTTGTCCGTGTGAGGTGCTCGGTCTCGAGCTGAGCGGCCTTCTCAGTCATGGGCTTGCCAAAAAGGTTTTCACCTCGGCAAGGGACATCGACCAACTTGTCCTGAACCCATGGCTCGAGGTCCGATGACTGCAGCCATGCCTGGCGTCGAGCTGCAATGCCGGCCTACGCAACTCGGGCCGAAGTCTTGAAGCCATCGTAGGCGGCGTGGGACATGAACTTTGATCTGTCCCGAATCCCTGAGGACAAGGACTTAAATCTCTGCAAGGGTTCCCCGGAGAGACCAGCAGAGAACCCGGCCAACTCCTTGGCCAGATCCCGCAAGTACATGCCCATGTACAGCTGGTAGGACTGGACATGGCAAGCAAGCATCGAGCCCTGGAAGCACTTTCTACCGACGCCATCGAGGTTTCGGGCCTCCCTGCCAGGAGGCACTGCGGAGTGCATCTTCTGGCTCTTCAGACGATGCATGAGCGATTCCACAACCATGGAATGGTGTGGTAGCTGTGCCTTCTGAAAACCAGGGCTCTTCCGGAGTCGATAGATCGAATCGACTCACTTGCTAAGAACCGGCGCCGAGGCCGTTGCCTCCCACATACGGAAGAGGAGCCGTTCCAGCATCGGAGGAACTGGGACAGTAAAGGCCTCTTTCGGAGGAGAGTCATACTGTAGCTCCTCGAGCTCTTCAGCTCGAGGCTCTTCCTTGGGATCCGCCAGAATAGCCAAGGCAGTGGCCATATTCTGGACAAACTCCAAGAACCGGGTGTCCTCTGGGGACCTACTACGGGGCTCAGACTGCAGTGAGTCCGAAGGGACGCACCGAGTCTTGCAGGTATCAGGAGACTCCTCATCCTCCGTCTCCCAAGCCGACTAGTCCGAGGAAGAGTCGGGATCCGACCCCGCGGGGCCCTGGAGCACCCACCCCGACGCCGGAAGCACCGGCATCGACGCCGGAAGCACCGGCATCGACGCCGGAAGCACCGGCATCGACGCCGGAAGCACCGGCATCGACGCCCTCAGTCCCGAACGGGAGGTCGTGGGAGACCGCGACCGAGGTCGACTCTGAGCCACGATGGACTTGAGTATCGGCTCGGTCTCCAGGGTCGACTTCGACGTCGATGTCCCAGTGGTCGGGGCAGATGCACCAGACAGGCTGGCCATCAGTGCCTGCTGCTGCTCCATGAAGGCAGACAATCTGCTCTCCAAGGCTGTCATCCTGAGACCCAGCTCGGGAGACGCAGCAGCCACTGACTCGGGCCCTGGCGGCGCCGGGCCCGACATCGGCTCCCTGGGAGGAGAGTCCATGAGGACTACGGGGCTTACGTGTCCAGCAGACTCTGGCTCTACAAGAGGAACTTTAGCAGGCTTCTCCAGTTTCACTGGTCCGGGGCGATGGTCGTGGGTCTTAGACCTGGCCCTCGAGGAGCCAGGGACCTCCGACGACGACGCCCTCATGAGCCGTTTCTTCCTCTTGCGTTCCCGTTCGGGGGACCCCCTGTCCGAGGAGCTTCGACGGCGCATGGGATCGGAATCCCGAGATGTCGAGGTTTTAGATGAGGTCCGGGCCCGGCCGGAGCCTGAGTCCGAGAAAAGCCTTTCCTTTTGCTGCTGGCGACTTCGTAGTGCCTTGGAAGACATCTTTCCACAGGACCCGCATGACTTAGGATCGTGGTCGGGGCCAAGGCACCGAAGGCAGCAGTCGTGTGTGTTGGTGAGAGACATTAGTTTCTTACACCGATCACACTTCTTAAAACCGCTGGAAGCCATCGGGGAAAAAAGAGTCCCCGCGAGGTCAAAGGACCGGCCTTCCAGGGAAAAATGGAAAAAAGGGCGCGAACGCCAGCCACGAAGGGCAAAAACCGAAAAAGAAGAATCGGGCTCGATATCGGTGTACCGAACCCGGCAAGAGGTCGGGAGAAAAAAATAGCAAAAATCGCTGAAAAATCTAATTTTAACAGGGAAAACTGGACACACGTCCGGTGGGCTTCACGGAAAAAAAGAGACTGAGGTAAGATGGCACCTTTAGGTGGGAAGGGAACCGCGCATGCGTGCCTGCATTCCCAAAGGCTTTCATAGAAAGCTGGGGAAATGCTCCGCTGGGGCTTCATCGGCGCCGATGACACCCATATGTGAGGACTGACTTCCTGCTTGGTCCTGGAGAATAAGACTTATACAATCAAGATTTTCTGCTGTCTTATTTTTATTTACTTTTTAAATTATTTCTAAACTTGTCCTTTCAACTGGAAGTGTAGACTATGTTGTATAGATCATAGAAACAAAGTTCTACTTCCGTACATTTTGAAATATATTTTTTAGACCTGCAGAATGTGGAAAATGTACAAGAGTGTGAAGATTTTTACAAGACATTGTATCACTTTAAACTGGAAAGATACAAATTTAAAAATTATACATGCATTCTCCACAGTGGCACATATTAGTTTTATGCCACTGAAAATGCATATAACTTGAAACAGATTTCTTATCTATTTAAAGTTATACAGCAGCTTCACTGCTGAAACTTTACATCAAAGAGCACAAAAATGGCAGAACAATTTCTGAAGGTAGAGTAATTCAAAAATATCTATTATCAATACTTATACCACTTCTGCAGCCCATACTGGAATGCCTAAAATGGTTTGCAAGGATACAGCCCAAAATTATCTAGTATGATAGAGAAAAAAACAACTTGTAACATAACAGGCACACTGACGATAATACACAAGTACATTGTTCACCAATATTTCTAAGTCTACGTCATTTGCCTATGAATTTCCGTAATAAGATTATTTCCATAATAGCTCCTTAGGTTTGTTTTAAAAACTGTTACATGAGCTAGGTTCTTGTTATTTAAATATCAGGTTAGCTAGGCATGTCCTCAGTCTACCTTTGCATTCATAAAATGTGTGAATTTTGGAGTTTTGCTTTAGTGAAAACAGGACCCATTTACTAAAAGTCTGCTAAGATTTTGCACTTAACATGCATTATCAATGCACTTTAAGTGCAAAGTTTGTGTGTTAGTTGTCAGGAGAGTGATCAGCATGTTCTCGGCAGCTAACATGTGACTGAGTACCATAATGAACAGTGCATTTAGCACAGGCACACCTAATGACACCCATAGAGGTGCAGTTGCACGAAGTACCACGATAATTGCACTCACATGCTAATGTGCTCTCCATGCCCACTCTCTGCCTTTGAGTGCCAGTTAATGTGCATTTTAAATGTCCACAGCTGGCATGCTTGTGCATTAAAGTTCACTGCAGTCAGTTACAGCATGCTATAACAGACGTTAATAAAAGGGCCCCAAAATTAGCTAGACCTCAGTTTAAGGAGTTATTTTTTTACTGCATCAGTTCCCTTGTCATAGAATGTACAATATATTAAATCCAATGGAGCAAAATATTTCTGAATTGGGTCAACAAAATAGTTCTTTCTCTGCAGGCAGTTCCTTTTCCAATAACAACAAAATATTTGTAGTTAGCACAAATCCTTCTTCTAATTTTCACAGTACCTTTGTCCACTATGGGGGTCATTCTGTCCCACGAATAATGGGGATGTATGCATTGTCTGGATGTACATCCCCGCTATTCATCTCCCTGCTGATCCCAATGCAAAGGATCCCCATATATACAGCATAACTCAGAGGTGGAATAAGTCCCCCTGGACGTGGGGTGACAGTGGCGGTTGGCGGCGACAGACAGGTGAGGGGTGTAGGAGCTTCCCCGTAGCCCTGACCCTGGCCATGGGAGGCCAGATCGTAGGTCGGGCTGCGGGGAAAGGAGGTTTTTGGCTGCGCCCAGCAATCGTGGCTCCTGAATGGAGCCGTGGTGTCATGGCGATGGGATGCCATGGCACTGCAGCTCCATTCAGGAGCCTAACTGATTTAGCCAGGCTTGTGGTTGGACATCCAGGGTGCCAGAATCAGGCAATCCCTTGGATGTCCAGCCACTGTGCTGCTATTCTGCTCCCATGGGGATTGCTAGCCCTCGTGGGAATAGGATCAGGTGCATCCCCTGGCCTTCCAAATGTTTGGATGTCCGGGCGGCCCAGGGATGCACAAAGCTGAATTGGCCTCCACACAAACAGATTGCATTAGCATGGAGTATATGATTGGTAGGTAAAATTATTGCAAGTTTTCAGCCATATTCATAGCCATTAATGTGTATCCTCAAATAGGGTTCATGAGGGGTGGCTGGTGAAGATATCATGCAAATATCATTAAGGATTCTTTGCCTACAATGGATGTCAGATTTCACCTGAGTTCTTTACCAAGAAAAGTAAAAATAACACACTTGGCTTCTGAAATTCCACAATGGGGTACAGTTTAACCATGCCATCATCAGGTCCAGTAGGCTGGCCACTCTGAGAGATTCCCTAAAGGACAAACAGCTGATGACAGACCTGTTCTGCCAGGACACCTCTGGGGTATTAAGGGCTTAAGCTTGTTAACATGTGCATCCCGACTGTGAGGTCTAAGAGGGACACATTTTTTTGCCAAATGTTACATAAGAACATAAGAAAATCTATATTGAATCAATCCACAGTCTTTCATGCCCAGCATCCGGCTAGTTCAGATTACATGTAACTGACTGATTCCAAAAGGTAAATGCATTTCTCATAGCTCATTTCCAGGGATAAGCAATGATTCCCCCAGATCTATTTCTCTATCTAATGTTTTCATGGACTTTTCCTCTGGGAACTTGTCCAAACCTCTTTTGAACACTGCTATGCTTTAATTACATCCTCTAGCAATACAATGTTTCCCAGCCTACTTCAGTTGTAGGAGCTGTGATACCTGTTGAAAGAAATGAGAAAAAGACCTACCTTTTCCTCAGCTATCCTGTCAAAAAAGCAGCTTGTCTCTTTTACACCTTGGTTCTGATTCTTTTTGTCTAGTCATGCTTGCTTGCTTACCTATTACTGGGGTATGCAGCAGTTTATCTTTCAGACTACTGAAATGTATTTTATGTACTAGTGAGGTGTATAGTTATCTAATCAAAATCCCCCAAAAGATAACCTATTGTTCACTTTTAACAGATAACGAAAAGCTGACTTATTTACTTCCTAGATTTTCCCCTCCAACCAATTTCAAATACTTCTATCTAATTCAACCAGCTAATTGGTGAGTATAGTAAGATTTGTCAAATGGAGTGAGTGGGGGTTAGGACGGGAAGTGCTGTGATTTCAAAAGCCTCCCTCTCCTTTAACCTAGAGGTTAAAAACATAGCCCTAAAGCAAACAAATAAGTTCCTTAAAAAACCTCCTGTTACAGCAACTCAACTGTCACACTAAATTAGAGCATCTGAAAGTATTTCCTAAGTTCCCAGTTTTCTGGTGAGAAGAATTTTTACCCTCTATTAGGTTAATCTGAAGTACGGACAGCTAACTAGCACATTTCTCCAATTTTCTAACTTTGAACAGAAAGGTTTAGTATCTGTCCCAATATTTTTTGCTGTACTGTATGTTTATCTTTTCATTACAAAGCTAATCTTGATATCAATTGTGGCATATAGAGTCTGTTTTGAATAACTGAGCTGTTTGTCATTGAAGAACACAACAGGCCATATTGAGTAAACCGATAAGAAAAGTACAAAGCTATTATAATACAGAGGTAGTTGTACCTTGAAAAAATGATCAGAAGAATACATCCATGCTTAAATCAGTATGATTTTCACTTATACTTAGAACTTTAAATAGTTCTAGATGTCTTCTTGATAAATTGGATGATGAAATTCTAGATGGATCCGACCATCAACTGTTTACAGAAAACGTTTGATAAGACAGTCTATAAAACCAAGGATCATATATAATAGAAATTAAATGGGAAAAATATTCTGATAGACTCTGATATTTAAGAGCATTTTATAACATGCCTTTTAGTGGTCATTAGTGACAAAAACTGAATCTCCCTTGATCTCTTTTCAGCTTTGGACCTTGCTGATCATTCTATTGTTTGCTCATACCTTCACAACCTTGGATTGGGCAATACAGTCCTCCAATGATTCCAAGCTTTTCTAATGAATCGTCTTCTTTCTTTTTCTCTGTTTCATTCGGTTCCGCTACTTCAGCTGTATGCCCCCTTACCTGTGGTGTCCCTCAGGGACTGGTGCTTGCTCCCTTGCTTTTCAGAAATGTCCTTGCTTCATAACTCTGTTTATTCAACAGTCAGGTATTTCAGCGTACTACTATGCTGATAATATCCTTCTGCTTTCTCATACTCATCCTAGTTCATCTGATCTAACTCTATTAATGAGTGTCACTCCCAAATCACATCTTGGTTAAAGAATAACTGTTTCACGTTGAACATCCAGAAAAGTTCTGCATCCAGACTCTCTGGCCCTTTAACAGCCCCAACTGCCACACCTCTCCTTGATGGTGTTCTCCTCAAGCTTACTTCCTCCTTTAGGTACCTTGGTGTTACATTGCACTCAATTTTCATGAATACAACATCTCTTTTTTTTCTTTTTTTATTGTACTTTTTATTGGTAGGCCGTCAGCAAAACATATATAGGAATACAGCATCGCAAACGAGAGTAAATAAGTGTGTGGATAATCATTGTCTTATCGTGCAGACCCTCTGCAGGCGGCTCCCGTTTTTATATAATGCTACGTCGTCTAGTCCCATGCCCGCCATCTCTGCTCTAAATATAGGTCCACCCAGGGTCCTTCTCGCAATCTAAGACTGCATCCTGGGTCTAATATTTCCTCAGACTTCTGCGTGCTGTACAGTCATTTTCTTTTTCCATTCTACCCCTAGTCTCCTCCCACCTCCTCCTCTCCACCAGTCACTCCATCACCCCCTTCCCTCCCTTGGGAAGGCCCTCACAAAAGCTATTGATTCTTTCTCCTTGCATTCATGGGTCTTCCACTCAGCCATTTCTTTTATTCATGTCACCCATAACATACCCTCCGACACTGTTCAATCACTTCATTTAATCAGTATGACCTTTCTGGCCAGTAGGAGGGCTACTTGTACAAATTTGCAGCCCATAGGTCCCACTCCTTTATCTTGTAGTGGTGTGTCGGCCCATGAAGTAGTGCTATATATATATATGTCCAATCAATGATACACTCCAAGACACTATGTATGTGTCCTAAGATCAAGTTCCACTACTCCCTTAGCGTGTGACATTCCAGGAAAGTGTGCTCAGTCCCACATCTCAAACAGGTAGGTGATTCCCACAGTTTCATCTACCTGCTCTCCCAGCTCTGTGGCCAGCTTTTGCTAATGTCTCTAGTGTTTTCTCCTCCCCCCAAGAGAGTGCCAAAGGGTACCAGTGTGAGATTTTGTTGAGTCTCCCCGGGATGGCTTCAAATGCTTTGTCTAAAGCCATAAATCCTTGGCTTCCGGCCCCTCTTGCGATACTCCCTATGGCATAGTGTTGGCACTGCAAATTCGCAAAAAAGTGCCTACTGGGTAGTTGCCATTTCTTCTGCATATCCTCAAAAGTCAGAAAACAGCCCCTTCCCAATTCCACCAATTGGCCCAGGTATTTACATTCCTTAAGTTTCCAAGTATGGAAAATGCTGTTCTCCACACCCAGGGGGAACTCCAGGGTCCCCACAAGCTGTCAAAATGGGGATTTTATCTTCACGTTCCCAATTCTGTGTTTTCACCAGTCCCATGCTTTCCTTAATGCTCCCAAGAACCTCTGACCTCCGGCAATGTTCCGACCCCAGATCCGTGCCCCTTGCAGTAGATTCATACAACTATATGGTGCACACTCAGCTTCGAAAAATCCCTGTGGCGCATACCTCCCCCCTGCATATATAGATCATGCACCCATCTCAGAAGGGCAGTTACATTGTAGAGCCACAAGCCCGGAAGACATATCCCCCCCTCTTCCCTGCCCCGGGTCAATTTAATGTAACTAATCCGCACCCCTCCCACCCCATAGAAACACGATGAGAGTGATTCGGTAAAATTTCTCATCCGCCCCCTGGATCCACAAGGGAGTCATCTGTAATAGGTAAAGCAGGCGTGGAAGCATTACCATCTTCACCAAGGCTGCTCAGCCCAGCATGCAGAGCGGCAGCTCCCTCCAGCGCTCATATAATGTGTGCAGGCCCACAAGCTTGTACCGAATGTTCTTCTGATAGACTTTTCTAGGCTCTGCATGAAAATATATTCCCAAGTACTTTAGATATTCGCTTGCCCAGAGGTGTGGAAAGTTGCTTCTACCATGATATGCACATTGCCATGATGCTGGCATAGCCTCCCACTTTCCCCAGTTAATTTTTAGCCCCGAGAATGTTCCAAACTGGGAAATGGCCATCATTACCTTCTCAATGTCTTTGTTGGCCTGTTTCAGGAATAGAAGCATGTCTTCTGTATACAGATTGATTTTATACTGTTCTGTCCCTATTCAAATCCCCTCCCACTGCCCAGACTGCCACACCTATTGTGCTAAGGGTTTGAGGGTTAGCAAGAAGAGTAGAGATGACAGCGGGAAGCCTTGCCACATGCCCCTGAGGAGCAGAAATGCCTCAGACAGGTTATCGTTTGCTAGGATCTGCACTTGTGGGCCATGATAAAGGATGAGCACCCAATCAAGAAAGGTCCCACATATCCCAAATTGGTCTATGACCCAAAGCATATACTCCCAAGCTACACTGTCAAATGCTTTTTCATTGTCAAAGCTTATAAAGGGTGCAATCTCCTTACAGCTCTTGGCCGAGTATAGCACTGCAAGGGCCAAGATATTAGTAGAGGCATATCTTTCCAGGACAAATCCCACCTGGGTGGGGTGAATCAACTTAGGTAGGCATTTGCTCAGGCACCAAGCCATCAAAGTAGCCACTAGTTATACATCTTGGTTGAGTAAAGATATGGTTCGGTAGGAGCCCATCAAGGCAGGGTCTCTTCCTGATTTGGGCAGTACCATTACCATGGACAGGTTTTGATGCCCCCCCCCCCTTGGTCTCCTGAGTCAAGTGACACCATGGCTTCCCCCAATATTTTATAAAGTTTGGCCCCTAGTCTATCAGGGCCTGGGGTTTTGCTAATTTATGCATGCATACCGTCGTCACTATCTTGGCCACTGTGAAGGGAGCGTTGAGAGTGAGATGCTCCTCCTCCCCCTATTTGGGCAAGGTCAGGTCCTTAAAGAAGGCCTCATGACTGTCAATGTCCCATGGCCCCTCTTCTTAGAGATCGCTAGTACTTGCAGAACTACTGGAATATTCCACTTGCCATACTATGCTCCACCTCCGTAGTGTCTCGAATTTGGGTGATTGTTCCCTTTCCCTTAGTGGGGCTCACTAGTTTTGCCAGGAGTTACTCACTTTTATTTCCCCATTTATGAAGATGATAATTGTACAGGTGAATGTCACCCTCTGCCTTCTGATCAAGCAGCTCAGTGAGAGCTTTGCGTACCGTCAGGTACTTCACTCAGCCTGCATCTTCTAGGGTCTGTGTGTGTTGTCTCTGGAAGGAGTATAGCTGCCTGGAGAGTTCCAGCAGCTTCTCATTCCTTTGCCACATTTGGTCTGTCATATATGCCATTCTTTCACCTCTCATGGTGGCTTTATCTGCCCCCCAGAGGGTCTGCTTATCTATTTCCTCACTTTCATTTGTCTCCCAGTATTTCTGCCAAGCATTTTGAAGGTATGCGTGGAACCCAGGGTCTTTATACATGGTGGGAGTCATGCGCCATGATCTGCTCCCAGCCTGTCTATCCCCTCCCTGCAGCCAAATCTCCATCCTCACAACAGTATGATTTGAGAGGCCAGACTCCTGGTTCTCCACTTTATCTATCCCCCAGAATATGTTTTCAGAAATTAACAAATAGTCCAGATGTGTGTTGCTGTTGTGGAGTGTGAAGTAAAAAATAAAATCTGAGTCACCCGGGCATAGGGTCCTCCAGATATCAAGCAATCCCAACTCGCTCAAAAGAAAATTGACACCTTTGTTCTCCAGGTTCCTAATATTGGTTCTAGGGGATTTACAGTCCTCCATGGGGCTACACGAGAGGTTGAAATTGCCTCCATGATTTTATAGCCGTCAAATCCCACAAGGTATGCCAGCACCTTTGAAAAGAAGCCGTGTTGGTACACAATGGGGGCTTATAAATTGCATAGCACTATTTTCTGTCCCCGCAGTTCTTCCCCCAAGAAATGGAACCATCTCTCTAGGGCTGCTATGCTTTTGTGGGTAACAAATACTAGGTTTTTATGTAGTAAGATGGCTACCCCTTTGTCTGCCATTATAAGAAGCCGCTCCCATCTCCCCTACCCCTCCTTTCCGCAGTTTCTGATGTTCCCCTGATGTTAGATGGGTTTCTTGGAGATAAATGATGTCTGTTTGTTCTCTGCAAAGGTAGCTGAGTAGTGGTTCTCTTTACTGGTTCTCTTTACTGGTGAGTGTATACCTGCCACATTTAGGGTCAATATGGTTAGTTTGGAGTTATCCAATTCCAACTTGCTTTTGGGGCTTCCTAGTCCAAGTACAGCTAATCCTTCAGTAGGAGTGTGCCGCCTCCTATTCTGTCTCCCAATGAACACTATTAAAGGTGTAGAGTGACCCCTCCCCTTCCCTCCTCCCCATTTTTCCCCCCCTCCTTTCCAATAGACCTTTCCCCTTACTATTCCTTCACCCTCCTTCCATTCCGGCTTAGCTCCCTCGCCAAGCATCTTTTTTGGTTTCTACTTGTCCCTGCTCCTTCACCCCACTACACATCCATACCCCACATTCTGCTCATTCGTCTTCTCATCACACAGCCCCCTTCCCCATCAGCCATTCCATCATGTTGCAAAACAGTGCTCACTATTCACCCCCCCCCCACCTACAACTTACAGCCCCCTCTGCTGCAGAAATGCCATCTCTGCAGTAATGAATATCCTCAGCAGCTGCAAAAATCCTTCTTGTGCACATTTACGCTCTGGAGGTCTCCGGAGGGCCGTGTATGCCACCTGGTTGCCAAAGTCTTGGTAGGGGTGGTTGTGCAACATGCAAGCGCCATGCTGCCCCGCTCCGCATCCAGCATAGCAGCGCTATCATCTCTATGTGCAGTTATAGACTCTTGCTCTCCTCTAGTTCCCCCTGGCTGCTCAGTGAAAGCGCCACATCCATAACAATTAACTGTAAGAACTCCAACTGTCAACAGGGTCTATTAATCCATCATTACTGTCTCTTACCATGTCACTCCACCAGCAGGCTTTCAATGAAGGCTTTGATGGCTGCTACAGACTCCAGCTGCTGTGTTCTGTTGTCCAAAGTCATTCGGACTTATGCCGGGTATTGCAGAGTCAACCGGATGCCGCAGTGGGCCAGTATGGAACAATAAGGCGCCGTGGCTCTCCGTTTTTTGGCCACCTTGGCTGAATAATCATTAAAAAGTAGCAGTGAGGTACCTTTATAGTTTAAAGTATGCTTGCCTCGATATAGAGCCATTAGTCAATATTTCTCGGTGAAGTTGAAGATTCTGGCAATCATCGGGCTTGGCTTGTCCACCACCAACCGTCGTGTTTCCACCCGGTGCACTCACTCTGCTGCTATCTTGGGCGCCCCCCCCCCCCCCTGTTTAGAGACCTAGCTGCTGTGGTAGCCACTCTTCAACTACGATCCAAAGCTCATCTTTGACAGGCCTATCAGCCAGATGTTGTTTTTCCTGCTTCTGTTCTCCAGATTCTCAACCTTGTCCGCGAGCAGCAGATGGCTCTGCTCCAGCATTGCCATGTGCATCAGCAGCGTCTCCATGCTCAGCTCTTGCCGCTCCAGCCTGTCTTCAACCTATTGAATGCGGATTGTTTGGGCTTCTAAGCAGCCCTTGATGTCATCCAGGGAACTTTGCAGCCAAGTTAGTTTGTCATGGTGATGATCTCCATCACGGCCTCATCATGTAAAGTCACAATTGGCGCAACATATTTGGCCACCATTTTTTTTTTTTTTTTACAGAGGAGCCTTCACCTTACTCTCTTTGAATGTCATTGTCAACATCCCCTCCGGGGGTATTTCATTTGCAGCAGTGCTCACCGGAGGTCAGTGGTGTCAGGTACAGTGTTGGAGTAGGTATAGTGTGAGGATTCAGGGGATTTTTTAGCTGTTTTTCCAGGGAAAGGAACGAAGCTCAGCATGGCATTGCCCACTTAGATAACCATCATCATGTGATGCCCCCAAATATATCACCTCAGTAGAAAAAATACTTTCTACACATTATACCAGATCCAAGCTATTTGTCCAATTTTTTCTTCTTCTTTTCGAACTACTTTTGTTTTTTCTCTTGTCATTTCATGACTAGATTATTGTAATATTGTCTATACCAATCTTTCTGATTATAAATTAAATAGGTTACAAATGATTCAGAACACTGCCATCAGGACATTTACCCATGCATCAAACTATGATCACATTACCCCCTTACTAATTCAGTATCATTGGTTACCGATTTACTATCTTATTTAATATAAAATTCTCATTCTTGTTCATAAAACACTATACTCAAGCATTCCAAGTTATCTTTCTTCTCTAATCTCCCTCCACACACCACTTTGTGTACTCCATTCAATTAATGTGAATCATTTCCATCTACCTCCTGTCTCACGTGCCAAGTGTGAATATACCTAACAGACTGTCCTTTATTTCTGTGCTTCTAGCCTTTGGAATGTTAAACCTCCAGATCTACACCAATAAGTTTCATGTAAAAGATTCAAAACTGATCTTAAATCTTACGTTTCAAAAAGCTTTTAACCTTTTCCCTCAGAATGCATATGCCTGTATCTCCCTCTCACACTGAATCTTTTCTCTTCTCTTCCTTCACTGTATGAGTGTTTTAGTTTTTCATTAATTATATTGGAGTTCTTTTCTGTTCTATATTATGTTTATGTAAATCGCTCATATGTTTTGACTCTACTCTTTCTTTCTCCGTACACATTCAACATATAGCTAAAACCTGTTGCTTCTTTCTCTATAACATTGGCAAAAATTGTCTCTTCTTTTCTATACACATTACTAAGACACTCATCTGCTCTTTAGACACTTCCTGTCTAGACTATTGTAACCTACTCATTGCTGGTCTCCCTCTGAATCATCTATCTCCCCTTCAATCTGTTCAACACTCTGCTGGGTGGCTAATCTTCCATCAGCCTCATATTACTCCTCTTCTCAAGTCACTTCATTGGCTCCCTATCTGTTTCCGGATCCAGTTCAAACTTCTCCTGCTGACCTATAAGTGCATTCATTCTGCTGCTCCTCACTACCTTTCCTCTTTTATCTCTCCCTACACCCCTCCTGGGGAACTCTGCTCTTCTGGCAAAATTGCTTCTATCTTTGCCCTTCTCCCCTATTGCTAATTCCAGACTTCGCTCCTTTCACCTTGCTGTTCCTTATGCCTGAAACAAACTGCCTGGGTCTGTACGTCAGGTGCCTTCCAGACCCTTTCAAATCCAGACTGAAAACTCACCTCTTCCCTGCCTCTTTCGGATCTTGACTCGCCAAGTCTCCTCTGTGTTCCCTTACCATTCTCCCTAGATGTATCCAGTGTCTACAGCTACTGTGATGTCTGTCTTGACTAGTTTGTAAGCTCTGATGAGCAGGGACCATCTTTTACATGTGTCTTTGCAGCGCTGCGTATGTTTTGTAGTGCTATACAAATGCTCAGTAGTAGTAGTAGTAATAGAAGGATGGCACATCAAATTTTATTAAACCATAAACTTTAAGTTCTGGGGACATATGACAATCCAAATGATCTGAGAAATAATTATTTGATGGTGTGTAATTATTATTTTTTAACTAAGAAACAGATAACCTTTGAATGTAAAATAGTGAAATCTTGAGAAACATTTACAAGACATCATACTAATTAGACACAATGAATATCAAGTGTACATAACATGCATAATGATGGAAACCAATTAAAGCTTGCTGTGGCTCCCTTCTTAAAACAAATGATTACCAAACATTGGTATGTATCTTAAAATTAACATGACTTAATTTAAATTGTAGATCTTTTTGCACTTTATATCTATGTTATGTTCCCATTTTTCAAGGAAAATATATTACCCTATAAGAAATAAAAGAGGGACAGGGACCACAAATAGTGATAGCATGATACACAACTCCCTTAACTGTCCCCGTTTTCTTTAAAAAAACATTTTTATTTTCCTCTATTTTCTTCTTCTCTGTGGGTCCAATGGACAGATTCACGGTGCATTTTTGTATGGATCTCATAGTGATGCCTCTCACACCAGCTTCTCAACCATCATAGGTAGAATGATCACCTGTCTCACCACCAATAAAGGCACCTGATACGTTGATAACCATAGTTTTCTCTCTAATTGGTAGCAAGACCTCTGTTTGCAGCAGTAGAGGATGCTTTTGAATTGACATCAAGAATGAGGATGTATACAAGGATATCTACTGTTTTGCCAGTTGCCAGTCCCTCTATGGATTTCTACATCTACCTTGGGGTGGGGCCAATACACATCTATGGATATTTGGGCTTTTGTACATATGTCTTGCTGTGGGTATGGTGAGGGGATGTTCACATGTCACACCTCCAGACACCACCTCCTGACAATACCCACTCCCAATGTCTACTTTTTAATAATGCTTAGGAATCTGGGGTAGGAGAAGTGGCAGGTAACAGACAGGACATCCTTAGCACCAGTTATCAGAGTTGTCAACTTCTGCACTGTACAGAGCATTTATTGCAGCACAATGTTCAACGTGAGGTGCAGCATGCTGAGAAAACTGAACTGCTGAGACTATCACTTTCCTTACAGAGAGGCCACATCCACTTACAGGAGATACAGCTGCAAGCAACGGAGACTGTCAATTAGTCTATCATGGGGCTGCACAGAGACTTGCAGTAATTCATGGGCCAATATGCCATGGCCCCCTTTACTTCTGGATACCACCACAGCAACATCTATACCACTAATCAAGAGGAGAGCACCTCTGCTGCCCATTACCACTAGCATTACTACTGCCTTCAGCTCTAGTACATCGAGGCTACCATCTATCCAACCATTGCCCCCTTGTCCTATATTTTGGGACTCATTGACCTTAGAATGAGGTGAACCTCTCACTTCCTCCATTTATGATGCTTCCCAACAGTCTGATGTGCTGGATGATGTCTCCCACAGCTCCTAGGAGGCCAATGAGACATCATCCAGTACACCTTCATAGTCAGGGTAAGGAGAAAGGGTGAGTTATAATGATGAGGAGAAGAGGTCATGGGAGGGTATGTGGGAAGAAATTATTCTGTCTTCCAGCTCTCTTGAGAATGTGATAGGGGGATATTCTTTTTTTTTGGGGGGGGGAGGGGTAAGGGCAGAGGGCTGTATCATGGGGAGTAGTTGGAGAGGTGATGATGATTGCTACTGGGGGAAAGGGTTGATGGTACTGCCACTGGGCTGGTGAGGGGTTGCACAGAGCTGGTACTGGGGGATGGAAGTGGTGGTGTGGGGGGAGAGAATTGGTGGGTTGATGGTGGAGGATGGGAGGAGGATGGTGGTGGTGGAGGATGGGTCACTGCAATGAAGATATTTTGTATCTGAGCTAATAAACACCTATTTTTGTGTATGGGGTTTGTCAGACGGCTGCCTGGGTGAGAATTTTCACAGTCTTGGCAAGTGCATATATCTATATGATTTGCAAGGTATTGTGGGCAATGTAGTTCATTCACACCAGACACAGCTGCTGACAATAATTTAGTTGTGCTCTTGGGTAAAGCCAATAAGATATTTATTTATGGGGTTATTTCTCCCAACACAGATATGCTTGGTAGCACATAAATCAGGTAACTTGCTTTCAGTGTTAACTTGGAAAAACAAAGTCAAAATCAGGAAAACAACAAATGAAAAGCCACAAAGCAAGAAACAAACTGTTCTTTTCAGGTTAACTTCTGATTACTTCCCACATAGATTCAGAAGTGATTCTCTTCCTAGCTCACAAGCAATTAGGTAAGGCTTAATTGCTAGCAGTTATCCAGCTGAAACCCCTTTAGCTGGCTTGCTTTCTACTGTGTGGGTCAAATCCTGCTTCAGGAGCTTTTCTGAGTAGATTAAAGAACACATTTGTATTTCTTTGTGATGGTTGCTGTACTTTATAACAGAAAGTTACCAACGGAGTTTAGATAGAGAGCAGTCCATATAAATAGGATCTTCATCTGCAATCGTACCCCCATCTTCAACAAGCATAGGTTCAATATCATGGATTGGCACAGATGAATCTCTCAATGGAGCACTTTCAGGAGAATACTTGTTTCCCTGCTGTCTTTCAAGGTTATAGCTAGGGCATAGATCAGTGTTCATACCTGAGCTTCCATTGCTGTTAGAGTTTCTCTCTATATAGCCTGGCCAGTATGTAGTCCAGTTCTTATGTCCAGCCTTCCAATCCAGATCCCTGGACACTGGATCTCTCTTCACATACCTTCTGGCACGGGTCTTAGGGTCCCTTCCACGTGCAGCCGTCTCCCTCACAGGTAGCGTCTGGAGATTCCTAGCTCTGCAGCACCATTCCTCTGGCTTTCCCCAGTCCAATGGTGTATGCTGGCCCTTGGAATACCTCCCAGTATACGTACTGCTTTGGACTCTTCTAGACCTCTCAAAGGCTTTTCTCCTCCTCTTTCTTCCAGAGGGTCTCTTTCCCTCTCTGTCCGTCCGGTTTGGCTTCTGCTTCTGATAATCCTTCAGATGAAACTGAGGATAATTCTCTGGATATCCAAGGTGATCATGAAGATGGTCATCTGTAGAATAAACTCTACTCTTATTCTGCTTGGATGAGTGCTCCTCCCTAATACAGCGCAGCTGTGCTGAATCAGGCCTTGCTCTTTGAGATGAGTGTTCCATCCTAGCACAGCACAGCTGTGCTGAATCAAGCCCTGCCCTTTGCAATGAGTGCTTGGGGATTACCTCATAGCCCTTTTGATTGAACACACGTTTTCTCACTTCAGCTCCTCTCATGGCTGTTGGAACCTGGTGCATTCTGGGACTGGTAGTCTTTTATGGCAAAATTCTGTTTTCTCATTTCTACCAGCACTGACAGGTTGCTTGTTCAGAGACACTTCACCTTTTCTATAGCCCCTTCCTGAGCTATGATAAGCTTCCTTATCACAGGTTGTTTCTTGCAGCAATGCCTAGTTTGACCAGATTGGCTAGTTTGTAAGATTCCTGCCTTGGCCTTCTGCATTTGCGTCATGTTGTGAATCTGCTGTGCCCTGTTCTTTAGGGAAGGGTTGTTAGTACCTAAATGCAAGATTCACCCCCCCCCCCCCCGATTTGTCAGGGCACTAAAAGTAGCTCTTGATCTGGCCAAATATTCTCTCAATGATGGCACATGTGCACCTAGTAGCCCTATTGAACTATTCCTCTGCCTCTTTGTGTGGTGCCATGATGAGGGTCAGGAACCACCTGCTCAGAGGGTAACCTCTGTCACTTGCATGGGTGGAGAGAGAATGTACACATTAAGGTATTGTACCAGGAGTTTCAGGTGCTAGGTGGACACTGCAACCATGGACACTGTTTGCTAAGTGCTACAGTTACTATGGTATAGTGCAACCTGAAAGCATGCACATATCTAGATGTAGTTTGCTGGTGCAGGGCTTACCTAGCAGCCATCCACTAGTGATATCTCTGCTCTCAAACCTCTCATAAATGACAAAGTGAGTGAGGATGTATGAGTCATGGCAGGATCTGGAAATCTTGGGAAAGACATCAGTTGTCTGCCCCTGTGCAGTTCAGATTGCCTGCATGTTGAGTGAGTGGAATGCCTTCCTGTCGTGGTAGGTGGCTTTCCCTCCCTCATAAGGACCTGAGAGCCACATCTATGCAATCAATGAGGTCAGTATCAATGGAAAGTGGGTCATCTCATAGAAATGATTTATGGTTTGCCGCCTCTGCTTCATGGTCTGTCAAAAGGCTACAGATTGTGCAATGTGGCCCTCTGGAGATGCACTGTGAGATGGCTTACTAAGACCCACAGTGGCAGCCAAAATGGACTGGAAGCTTCCATTGCTAGGAAGGCAGACTTGTGCAAGCCTCTCTGTGTGGTGGAGCAGAGGAGTGGCTCAAGCTCTTGGAAGAGATGGTGGATAGATGCCTTGTCAAAGCAGAACATGATGAGGCACTGATTATGCATGAGATTCAGGAAATGGGTCTTGCGCTGTAAACCCTGTGATATAGATGCCTCCTATTAGCTCTCCTGTGCTTCTGGTGGGCCTCATGCATCATGGAAGTGCAAATCATGTATCCATACCATCCATGGATCCTGACTCCTTCCACCAACAGCCAGTGACTTCTACCACCAATTCCTAGTGTCTCTCTCTATCAACCCAAACAGAACTGTACCCTCACCAGGGAAGACCGACCAGCTGATGAGGTGAGAATCAGGCTGCAACTGCAGGCACCTACCAATTCACCAAGGGTCCTGTGTGCAGTGCCTCCGGCGCTCGTCATTGACATCACCAAGAGCCACCTGGGCTCTTTAAAGCTCTGAGAGTTCAGCGGTATGTGGCTGCATGAGTTTGACCATGAGCATGACTGAAGGGGGCATGATCTAAAGGGCAAGTAATGCCCCTTTGAAGCTGCTTTGGAGCACCAAGGAGTATCGAGGAGTGGATCTTCTGTTTGAACCCTATTGTTGGAGTTTGAATGGCCATTCTATCTGCCTTTTTAATCCCTTACCTCTCCGGATTGCTGCTGTAAACCCCCTAAAGTAACTCAAAAACCTTCCCCCTGAGCTCCAATATATAGCAAAACAACAAAAACCCAGTGGAAAAAAACAATTATACAAATTAATTTTTGTCGGAATGGCCAGCACAGTAGAAAGGAAAAACACCTTCTACCACCGTGGCCCGTCCTTCTTAATCATTTTGAGAAATTCAATTTTAAAACAGCACTTATTCAAAAAACGGCTGGTACTTAGCTTTTGAAGATAGGTAGGCTGTAGAAACGCTATAATCAACCTCTTGACCTCTTGTTGATTATAGCGTTTCTACAGCCTACCTATCTTCAAAAGCTAAGTACCAGCCGTTTTTTGAATAAGTGCTGTTTTAAAATTGAATTTCTCAAAATGATTAAAAAGGACGGGCCACGGTGGTAGAAGGTGTTTTTCCTTTCTATTGTGCTGGCCATTCCGACAAAAAATAATTTGTATAATTGTTCCACTGGGTTTTTGTTGTTTTGCTGTAAACCCCCTGACAAGTCCACCTCTACCTTTCTCACTGACTTTGACTCATGACTTTCCTTATTTTTGGATTCTTCTTCTTCCCCCTCCCTTATTCTTGGTGACTTTAATATTCACTATACTTCAGCCCTGGCTGTCTTCAACTACCCACTATCTATGCTCCTGTGCCTGCTCAGTTGAGCTCATTTGGCTCAAATCCCGTGCCATTCCTGGCTTTCTTCACTTCAAATTTTTGCTTGCCTCCTTCTAGTCAACCATATCACTCGCCAAGAAAATCTATTATTTCCATGTGACTGATTCCCTTGCCTCTGACCCCGCCATCTCTTCTCAACTCTTAACTTTCTCTTCAAGGCACCTCCACCTCTGACCTCTTCTTCTCTTTCTGGCCAAACCCTAGCCACAAGATTGAACTCCAATTTCCATCTAGATCAGCTTCATCTCCTCTTCCCTCTCTTCAATACCAACTTTTCCCCTCAATCTCTGTTACCCTTTCATCCTTTGATAAGATCTCTGAAGAGGAAACATCTCAGCTTCTTTCCTACTCTAAACTTACTATCAGCTCCTCTGATCCTATCCCCACCCATCTCCTTAATTCCATCTCCTCCACTATCATCATCTATCACACATGTTCTCAACTTATCGCTCTCTACAGCAACTGTCCTTACGGCCTTCAAGCATGCTATGATCACTCTTCTCCTAATGAAACCTTCATTTGACCCTACTCATCTTTCTATCATCCCATCTCCCTTCTTCCCTTCATTTCCAAACTTCTTGAACATGCATTCTCCACTGTTACCGTGAATTTCTCTCTTCTCAAGCCCTGCTATATCCATTTCAATCTGTCTTTCGCCCCTCACATTTTACTGTGATGGCTATTACCAAAGTCTCCAGCAACTTGTTCCTGGCTAAATCCAAGGGTCTTTACTCAGTCCTCATTATTATCAACCTTTCTGCTGCTTTTGACACTGTTGACCACCACCTTCTCCTCGTCACATTGTCCTCACTTAGTTTTAGGGGCTCTGTACTGTCCTGATTCTTTTCTTATCTTTCCCATTACTCTTTTATTGTTTGTTCTGGTGGTTCTTCCTCTACTGCTGTCCTACTCTCAGTTGCTGTACCACAAGGGTCTATTCCGGGCCCTCTCCTTTTCTCTCTCTATACCCAGTCCCTTGGTGCTCTCATCTCCTCCAATGGCTTTCAATATAATTTTTATGCTGATGACTTTCAGATCTATCTACTCTTGATGTTTCTCTGTCACTCCAGGCCTGCATTTCTACCTACCTATCTGACATTGCTGCCTGGATGTCTCACCACCGTTTGAAACCAAATTTCTTATTTTTCTCCCAAACCCTCCTCTCCCCTCTCTCCTTTCTCTATCTCTGTAGATAACACTCGTCTACTTCCTGTTTCCTCAGCCTGCAACCTTGGGGTCATCTTTGACTCCTCCATCTCCTTCTCCTCACATATCCAACAGATAGCTACATTATGTTGTTTCTTTCTTTATAACATTAACAAAATTTGCCCTTCCTTCCTGAACACACAACTAAAACTCTTATCCACTCTTTAGTCACTTCCCGCCTCAACTATTGCAACCTCCTTCTTGCTGGTCTCCCTTTGAGTCACCTCTCTCTCCTTCAATCTGTTCAGAACTCTGCTACATGGCTAGTCTTCTGCCAGCCCTGATATACTTATGTAACCCTTATTCTCAAGTCATTTCATTGGCCCCCCTTCCATTTCCATATCCAATTCAAACTTCTCATTCTGATCTTTAAATGTATCCATTCTACTGGTCCTCGCTACCTTTCCTCTCTCCCTACACCCCTCCTCGTGAACTCCACTATTCCATTAGCCTCCTTTTCTCTATGCCCTTTTCTTCCACTGCCAACTCCAGACTTCAATCCTTTCATCTTGCTGCTCCTTATGCCTGGAACAAACTTCCCGAGTCTGTACATCAGGCTTCATTTCTCCCCTTTTCAAATCCATGTTTTGAGGCTGCTTTTGGATCCTGACCCCTTGTTTTCCTTGTGTCTCATTACCTTTCCCTCTTTGGACCCTTATTTTCATCTATCGTATTGTCTGTCTTTATTAGATCGTAAGCTCTGACAAGCAGGGACCGTCTTTATATGTGTCTGTACAGCACTGGGTATGCCTTGTAGCACTATATAAAAGATTAATAGTAGTTGTAGTACTAAAGGAAAATAGAAAGTGAAAGGAAAGTAGGTGGTATCCTCCACGCCAAAGACTCAGGGCCCGATGGATAAGCATTTATTACTGGACAAGGTACTGTTGTGCTTGAATCGTCCCTGGAAGGAGCTTATCTTAACTCTCCCGAATGATCCCCCCCCCTTCCGACCTCCCTTCAGTGCAAGTAAACTTACAGATGTCTTCTAACAATTTATTTTTGTTGTCTGATGATTTTTTATCTCTTCTGATGAGTCTTCCTCAAGTGTGGTTTCTCCAGATTTTTCTGTTACACCCTCTTCAATGGAAAGGTTATTTTCTGATATTTCTTTAATGGATATCTGGAAAGTGGCTGTGGGAACTAAAAATTTTCTTCAGGACACTGGACCCGATATTGCATGACCTTTACATGGTTTACAGAACTGTAAACTGTGTAAATGCCCCAAGAGGGATATTCAGCAGCACTAACACGATTTGTGCTGCTAAATATCCCCGAGTAATACCACTATATGCTCCGATGCTAACTGCTTAGCCTTGGAGCATTCCAGGGGCAGTACCCAGGGATAACCGATCAGCAATGATATTAGAGCCACTGCCAGGTTATCCTTCAGTGGCAAAAGCTAGGCACTGCTGGGAGCGCGATTGGAGAGTGGTGTGAGAGGAGCTGGGACGGGAGACGGCGTCCCGAGTTTGCTGGACTGACCTGGTGGAGGCGACGCTGCTAGTTGGAGATCGGGCAGGCACGTCCGGGACAGTCTTCCCTTTGTGGGGCCCTGACGGGAGCTTTAAAAGATCAGCTGGGACTTTCCCTCCCTGGAGCACGATTGGAGAGTGGTGTGAGAGAAGCTGGGACGGGAGACGGCGTCCCAAGTTTGCTGGACTGACCTGGTGGAGGCAACACTGCTAGTTGGAGATCGGGCAGGCACGCCCGGGACAGTCTTCCCTTTGTGGGGCCCTGACAGGAGCTTTAAAAGATCAACTGGGACTTTCCCTCCCTGGAGCACAATTGGAGAGTGGTGTGAGAGGAGCTGGGACGGGAGACGGTGTCCCGAGTTTGCTGGACTGACCTGGTGGAAGCGACGCTGCTAGTTGGAGATTGGGCAGGCACGCCCAGGACAGTCTTCCCTTTGTGGGATCCTTTTGCTTTCTTTAAATCTTGTGTTGATCAGCGACCATGGAGCATGTACCGCGGAGTGTGTACTGAAGGGGCGTGTCTAAAGGGGCAGGTTCTGCACCTTCGATGCTACTTTGACACTCGGGAATTTGGCGTATGCCTAATGCAGCGTCGTAGTGGCTGGTGTTTATGTATATACTTGCCTAGGTATTCCTTTCTGGACTTTAATGTGAGTATTGTTGCCTTATCATTGTTCTGTAATGGGTAAGAGGAAGGCCAAAGTGGCGAGTAAAAATCCTGGGGCCGTTGCCGGAGGGTCTAAACCGGCCGGCCCCATGGATAAACATTTAGTGGCCATTCCTCCTCCTCTGGTTCAGTCCTCTCCTGATGGGGTCTCGTTGAGCCCCAATGGGAGGTCTCCCCCTTCATGCCCTGGTCTGGGTTTATCTGCCTCTCCAATTTCTCTATCTTCGGCAGATAGGGGTTTGAAAGATAGGTTGTGTTTGTCGACTCCAGTTTCACATTTAACCTCGGAGGCTTGTTTTGAGCTTCCGGAGTTATCGTCGGAAGCGGAGGTAACTTTAAAGGATGTGTGGGGTGCATTAAAGTGTATAGATTCGAAAGTTTCCACTAAATTTAATTCCCTTTGCACTTTTACTCAAGATGCTGCAAAGGCTTTGCAACATTTGGATGAAAAAGTGTCTTCTATGGATTTGGCCTTTTCTAAGATAAAATCCCAAGTGGCTCCACTCTATTCGGCTAGTGCAGCCGGTATTAAGGATTCCTTTTTTTTTACATTCAAAATTGGAATCCCTGGAAAATTCTATAAGGATATGTAACTTAAGATTTTTAAATTTTCCTCAGTCTCCATTGCTTTCTGCTAAAATTCTATTAGATAAATACTGTAAGGCTATATTGGCCATTTCGGATGCTGTTGATGTTTCTCAGATTTATTATATCCCTTCGTCCTCGAAAAAGGTTAATCCCGCGGAAGGTGAATTGGATGAGATAACCCCCTCTATCTCCAACCTTACTGCCTTTATTGAAGATTCCTTAGATATTATTTCATTACGGTCTACTCTGCTGGTCTCCTTTTCTTCTGTGGCGACCAAGCAGCGTATACTTAAAGCATATTTTAGGGTTAAGGCTGTTAAATTCTGTGGGCAGGTTGTTAATATTTTTCCTGATGTGTCCCGTGCCACCCAAATGCGGCGGAGGCAATTTTTATCTTTGAAGCCTCGTGTGCTTGCGTTGGGTGCCACGTTTTTCTTAAGATTTCCCTGTAAATGTGTCGTCAATTTTGACGGCACGTCCTTTATTTTTGTAGATGTAGCACACCTGGAAATGTTTTTGACAGCCAAAGGGGAATTGTTGGGGATGATGTAGGCTGATTGTTTCCTCTCTAAAATAATGGGCCATAATTGGTTTTGGCCTTAGTTTCATGGATAGTTTCTTTAGTTATTCAACTTCGTTCCCATGATGTGGACTGTATCCCTTTTGTTTCTCAACATTTGATGTATTTTCTTTCTTTGTGTTTGTTCTGATTTTCCGCTAAATGTAATTGATCTTTATATTTGGTGAAATACAATAAAAATATTTTCACTAAAAAAAAAAAAAAAAAAGCTAGGCGCTGCTAAAGATGTCCTACTTTTGCCGCCGAAGCTAATTGGGCAGCAGCTGAATATTGCCGCTGCTCGGTTAGCTTTTGCACTGTGCCTGGCTGTGCAGCAAACCTAGATATTCAATGGCAGTGGCCAAATATGGTCCTGGCATTAAATATCTGGGTTAACTCTTCAGCGGTGATAGCTAGGTGCTGTACTCGCGCTAGCTACCGCCACTGAATATCGGCTCACTATTCCTAAACTTTCTTTTTTTTTCTCAGAATACTGTGCAAGGTTTTCAGCAAATTGATGAGAAATGTTCTTCTATTGCCTTACAGGTTGCTAAAATGGATCCCCAGGTGCTCTCTCTTCAATCTGCTGTTGCTTCTTCTGTAAAATATAGTTTGTAGATTCATATTAAGATGGAAACTTTGCATTATAGGATTAAAAATGTACGGTTTCCTAATTTTCCCGTATCCTACCTACTATCACCAGAAATTCTGTTGAGGAAATATTTTAAGGAAGTTTTGGCCCTCTCAAATGCAGAAAGAATTACACTTTCTAATCTGTATTATGTGCCTCAAAGAGGGAAAAACATGAATGAAGTTGAGGGGGTAATGGACGAATTACTTCCTGTTTCTTCTCCTAATTTAACACAGTTTCTGGAGGACTCTAAGGAGGAGATTTCCTCTCGTGCTTCTCTTTTGGTATCTTTTGCCTGTGAATCTGATAAAAAAATTGATTCTTAATTTCTTTTTTTAAGAAGAAAGACTTTATTTTTGTAATCAATGGATCTCCTTCTTCCCTGATGTGCCACATGCTACTCAGGTTAGGAGGAAGTCCTTTTTGTCCCACCACGCTAACGTTTTGGCTGTTGGTGGTTCTTTTTTTCTTAAATTCTCCTGCACATTTCTTATCACTTTTCTGGGGACAAAGGTAGAAAATTTATATGTGTTTTCTATTGACTGGAATGTCATCTTTGGAACTGTTTATTTCTGATATCTTTTTATTTTGCTCAGCACAGGTAGAAATGTATTTCTGTTTCTCTAGCATTACTCTGCAGGCAGTGTATGGATTCTCAGAATTTCTATTTCAGTTTTTGTCTGCATGTATTTCTAATTTGTGGCTCCTTAGTCTGTATTAGGTAAGGGTAGGTTTGTGTTATATGTGACCAATATGAGGTGTTTTACTAGTGTTTAGTTTTTGTGTAGGGATTTGATTTGGTTTGTGCTCTGATAGGAGGTGTGCCAGTATTCTAGGGCGTAAAGCAAACACACCGTTTAATACTTAAACACAGCAATCCAGAAACTAACTTATTTCATGAATGAGGTGCTTGTCTCAGAAAAAACTGACGGCACTTTATCATGGGCATATAGCCACCGAACGGTGCCAGTTTTCACATCAATGACCAAGCTCCCTCATATATTTTCTTAAAGTCCATGTAATTTTTTTAGATATATATTTTTTCTATAAAAGTCTCTAATTAATCCTCAAAAACTCTTAGTAATGAAACATTCCCGCATGCGCGGCGTTAGCACGAACTTCATTTCTAACTGCTGAGTGCTTGTTTGTTATGTTCGTTGCTTCAGTGCGCAGCCGGCATCTTATTATAAGGTTTTGTTAATCAATATGTTTTTGAAATTTTCAAAGAAGCAATATGAAACACTGTATTAATTTCATATTTTTATGTTTCTGCTTAGCCGTGGATGGACAATTCCCTGAAGAAACTTTTTTCTGTGAAACGCTCGGGGTGCCTGACTGAAGGCGTTGGAATTGCCCTTTGTTGGTCATCAGGCTGGCTTTTAAGCTACGTTCAGCTAAGTCTCTTTTCCTCTGTTAAAATGTTTCATTACTAAGAGTTTTTGAGGATTAATTAGAGACTTTTATAGAAAAAATATATATCTAAAAAAATTACAGTTTTTTCTGAGACAAGCACCTCATTCATGAAATAAGTTAGTTTCTGGATTGCTGTGTTTAAGTATTAAACGGTGTGTTTGCTTTACTACCTGGTGTTTACCGTTTAAAAAGAATTAGACTACATTTATTATTAGTATTCTAGGGCGTGGCAGAATATTTGCAACATTGCTTTTTTATAGGTAATGTTATGGTTGTCTGAGTCCTCAGAACTCTGTTCGGGTACGGCAGGTTTGCTATATAGGTTCTCAATATTTCTTTGGCTGGATTTTTTATTACTTCATAAAAGAGCATTTAAAATAGCCTGGACAATATGCGCTTAAACAAATGCATATGGCCCGTAGGCCCATAAGTTTATCTATCAGAGTGAAGGTGATCCTAGTGGAGGACTGTGGAATCACTTTATAAAATATGCTTGTAAAATAACTTGCATATTTGAGGTGACTTGATAAATATTTTTTTCTCAAAAGGGCATATTTACAGAGGGCTTTAGCGCACATTAATAAAATGAATGCATGTTGTGTGTACACAGCACTTTTATTTTTATGGGCAGAGGCACCTAAAGAGCGTTAACCCTTAGTAAACCTGCTCCAAAGTATATAAAGTAGATAGAGTTTGTGTTATCCTTACTGAGGTAAGTTTCAGGCCATGGGGCAGGGTCTCTGGGTGGCTGCTGTTAACTGGGTGCATGGCCTGATGTGG
This sequence comes from Ichthyophis bannanicus, assembly GCA_033557465.1. Taxonomy (NCBI): domain Eukaryota; kingdom Metazoa; phylum Chordata; class Amphibia; order Gymnophiona; family Ichthyophiidae; genus Ichthyophis; species Ichthyophis bannanicus. Next base: position 725,369,163 of record CM066036.1, on the reverse strand, counting down.
GGACCCTGCCCTGCAGCTCAGGCTTACCTCAGAGGCAGGAGGGGAGGCGTGGCGAGCCGAGGCCTCGGGAGTGGCATGGTGCTGCAGGGCTGTCATCATTTAATTTTATTGACTCCCCTCTCATTTTTGAGAGGGGAGCTAATGAGTGCACGAGTGCGGCTGCCAGGAGGGGAGGAAGGGGCCGAGTGACTCCTTCATGGCAGACACATTGGCTGCCTCCCTGCTTGCTGGTTAGGGCAGGAGTTCTTGCTGCTCTCCTCTTCTCCTGGCTCGGCTCCCGGCCTGGCTGTGGTGGGTTTGAGCTTGGTCTTCTTCTTTTCTGCCATCCTGCTTTCTGTTTTCTTAATAAATAAATAAATAAATAAATAAATAAATAAAGGAGGAAGTTATTAGTGTTTGAAGACCAATGGGCCTCTCTCTGCCAAAGGGCATGCCTGCACATCAAGGCAGAGCTGTGGGGGCATCGGGGGTCAAGACGGGTTTTGGTCTCCCTGGGCCAGTCTGCCTCCTCTTCCCTGGTGGGACAGCTGCAGACTACTGTGGGGCAAGGTGCAGAGAGATCCTCTGGGGCAGTGGCTAAAGCAGCTATTGCAGGGGTAAGTTCAGATCAGCCTTGCACTGAAATTAGTCCCACTAGAGCAGGCAGGCCTGAGAAATGGTAGGGGAGGTTGCAGCAAAGCCATCTTGGGGTAGGGGCAGGGCCAAGGCTAGGGGTGTGCTGCCACTTTGGCTAACTGCAGGGGCTCCTCTGGGAGCTGTGGTTGGGGATGCAGGTTCTAGTAGTGGGGAAGTTTTGAGGGGTGTTGAGCTAGCCGAGACTCCTTACCTTATGAGTGTGGGTTCAAATTTAGTCAATGCTGGGGGTGCTGTTGGAGAGTCCAGTATGTGTTTGGTAGGACCTTTGCCTGTAGATACTCCTTTTGCCTCTGTGGAGGGTTCCTTTGGGGGCTGTGGCAGGTTAACACCAGGTAGGAGGACACCCTTTTTAGGGGGTTGGGGTTGGGGTTGGGTGGGACCTGCGGCCTATCAATTTGGCTGGCCGGGGGCTTACGGCAGCTATCTCCCTTTGGGGATAGTACCATGTGGGATCGCTGGGTGGGCGGGGGCCAGAGCCCGTCCAGATCTTTGTGGCCAGGTGCTATGTCTTCTGCATGGCCACCTGATGTTCCCCCACCCCTTTTTCTTTTATCCCTTCACAAGTGCCACTGGTTCCTCAGCATGACCTGGACCAAGAAGACAGAGGTCAGTTAAGATTGACTGGCAATGGAGTCACTGGACAAGCTGGACAGCAACAGTTAAATATGGAGGGCAACACAAGGAGCAACATCATGCCTCAGCAGGAAGCGGATGTGCAAGTTCCTTTCTCTCTCTCAGCTGCAGGGCCCTCTACTGCAGGTGAGATACCAACTGGGTTGGGGGGAAGGTTCTGTGGCAAACCATGGGCTTAGCCCGGGGGAGAACATGAGATGTAAGGCTTCTAGGAAGGGAAAATGCTCGCACTGGCATAGACGGGCTTCAGATTCATCCTCCTCTTCCTGCTCTAATTCATATTCTTCTTCCTCTGGGTCAGCTGGGATGGAGAGGGCAGCCAGCACAGCCCCTGCCACAAGGGCAGAGGGTGGAGCGCCTACTTTGGCAGCATTTTCAGAGCTATGGGAGGGAGTTCCACGTGCCCTATGCCATAAGATTCAGAAGCGGCATTATATTGATATTTTCCGCCTGCTCGAGGGTCAAAGGTTGTGAGGTGAGAGCAAGAAGAAAAGGAGAAGGATGAGAAGGCTGGTAGGCTTAAAATAGAAATTACACTTACCTGGTAATTGTCGTTCCTTGAGTGACGACAGTTTAGTCCTCTACCTCTGGGTTGTGCACCTCTTCCTGCAGCTAGGAGACTGGGCATGTCAAAGTCGTGACATCACTGGATATAGCCTGCTGTTATCTCCCATCAGCCTCCAGTGTACTATTGACAAAGCAAACTCAAAGGAACAACAAATAAGTAACTATACCATAACTTTAAATAACTCCCCATTCCTCAACCGGAGGAGCCTTTTTAACCGTATCCGTCTTATATTTTATTTTCTCTCTTTTTTTTTTTTTAACTTTACATTCATGTCCCCCCTATGCAAACACGTTTACTATACCATTACCTCGTTTAAATAAGAGAAAAGGAAGAAAGAACAGAGAGGGATACTCACTGCGATCTAGAAACTGAAAGGATCTGTCTACTCCTTGAGATTGATGCTCCACTCCGCCTGAAAATAAACTCTGAAGAAATCACACTCCTGGGCAGGAATGAGGACTAAACTGTCGTCACTCAAGGAATGACAATTACCAGGTAAGTGTAATTTCTATTTCCTTATCGTTCCTCCAGTTTAGTCCTCTACCTCTGGGATGTAACAGAGCAGTAATCATTGGGAGGGACCTATCCAGCCAACTCACCACACCGTCGACCCGGAACAGGCATCCTTTACTGCCAAAACATTTAGGCAGTAGTGGTTACTGAGGAAATGAAGAGACGACCTGGAAGCTGCTCTACCAATCCCCCCTGGTGTAATGACACAGTGATTCACCCATGAAGCCGCTTGTGCCCTGGTAGCCAGAGTCAGAAAGCCCCCCAGAATCATACAACCTCGCCAGCAGAAAGCTGATGCAACCACCGCCTTAACCCAGTGCGAAATGGCCGCCTTCGCTGCTGCTTCCCCTTTGTGGGGACCTCCAACCAGCACACAAAAACAAAGAAACGAATGTCGCACCCTGCAATTAATGTTTTCTATTTGCGTGAGCTACAAATAAAAACCTCCCCTTCCAGAAAAACCGAGAACTGGAAGAGAAACCAATAGGCTCAGGAGAAAAATCAGATGCTACCTTTTGGAAGGACGACAGGACTGCTCGCAAACCCCACCCTCTATCCAGAAAGGGTGAAAACGGCTCATTACATGACAACGCCTGAACTCCGAAACTCGTCGCACCGAACAACGAGCTATCAAAGCCACTGTCTATAACAGCAAATCCTTTACCGACGCCTGGAGTAAAGAATCAAAGGGCTCTTTAGCTAACGCCTCTAAGGCCCAATCGGGATCCCCCAGTGGCACCCGAACTCTCCTTGAGGAGCGCAGTCGGATCCCAACTTAAGGAAACGCTACACATCGATCCGAACACCTAGCGCTATTCCCTTCACAGAACCTCTACAGCCGGAAACAGTCGCCCGCTGGATCCTCTAAGGAACTGGCCGCTAGTTCCTTCAGACACTGTCCTGCAGAGAACTCAGACCAAGGATACAGACACCTTTGTCGCCCGGACTTGCCGCTGTGAACAGCAGCCTTCCAAAAGGCGCTAAGCACGGACCTATGTAGCAGAAGCAGCCTGCCTCCTTGCTCTCAACAAGGTGGCGAAGACTGCCGCAGAATAACCCTTCTTCTTGAGCCCCGCCCATACAAAGGCCAAACTGTAGGCGGGCACCGATCCACCTGAGACATTCGTCACGGACCTAGCCGCAGCAGAACGTCCGCTACCGACAACTTCTAGGAAAAGCCTGTCGAGTAGGCGAATGAGAAAAGCCTAGTACGGCCGTTTCGTCCAACCGGGCGCTACCAAGAGTACCTTTCTCCAAAAGCCTCAATACGCCAACTAGTTGCCCCATGAGAGCCCATGGGGAAAGGACAAGACAAAGACTTAATTGGGAGCGTACTGACCCTCGACTTGGATGAACCAGCAGCTGCCCCATTCCTCCACCAGAGAGACCTCCGGGTGAACCCCAAGGAAGCCAATAATATTAGCTAGCGCTTGAATTAAGCCATAATGCACATTTACCCCATAAAGCAAATCAGGCTCTAGTCGATTCAACTCCCTGATCCTTTCCTGTTCCAGGCGAGTAGACTGCCGTAAACACTGCGACCACCTGAAGCATGCTCTCGCCTCCCCAGGCTCCACAAATGGGAGCTTGTAAGGCCAGACCATTGCCCCCAACGATCGCTTTAGTGAACCATCTACTTTCCTATCTTGCGATAAAGAAGATTGCTAGGGCTCTGTTTCATACAGTGAGTCCACACCCCCTGGTAGTGCAAGGTGTGCACACACTCACTTAGTACCCAGGCCTGCCCCTGCTTAGCCTCAAAATGCCAATCAAGAACAGGCGAATTCAGGACAGCTGAATACTTTTTTTTTTTTACAAAGACACCTCTTAACCAAAAATTCCTTCAGCATATGTTAAGAGACGCTCTTTCCGTGCCAACAATATGAAGTAGAAAGAACTCCCAAACACAGGCATACTAATCCACGGCCTTCCATGCTAGAGTAACGCCCCATTCCATCTGACTGCACAAAGATGGACTTTATATTTTAAGTTCAACTAGCACCTGGCGAAATGAAATACAGCTCTCATTCCGCAGTGGCAATTGAGTCAGCAATGAAGAAGCTGAGAAACTGCAGACAAGTTCCCATTATACCACCTGGTAAAGACTCCACTTTTAGACCACTGAAGCAAAAAAAGCATGCGAGAGTGCCTTGTGTCCTGCCAGTAGCTGATCAAATTGAAGTGAATCAGTGTATGCAGGGCATTGTCCAGAGAATGCAGGGCCCCTCCTCCAGGCTGACTCCACATTCACAGTCTAAACCGGCAGTCACCTTGGCTGATGCCGATCAGCGCGGAAGCCATCTTGTAAGCCCAGCATACGAAGTATGCCTACTAGAGTCTGAGTCGCTGCCATTGCTGCTAGAGAACTAGCCTGGCTGCGTGCTTCTGGACCCCCATTAAGGCATTCGCTGAACACTAGCAGAGACTCTCCGTACTGGAGAACCTCTGATAAATGGAATGGGAGCATATATAGCTTCAAAGGCCAGAGTTCTATCTTGCAACCTCTCTCCGCTGAGCTGCCTTTTTCATATGTAAAATTAAACCACATATAGCCAAAATTAAGACATTACACATCTACCGTAAAATCTTATAATTTGGGCAAGCCAAACTAAACGGGAACATTTTCCATTAAGAAACCACACAACTATAAATGCCTTCCCATGACATAATGCTTATGGCAGAGCATTCCACATCTGTGGACTGGCCATGGCGCTCATCCAAGCACCTGTTACAACTGTCCAAGAGAGTTATCACCATAATTTCTTTTGCCTTGAATATGTTTACAGTGGAACATATTACAGCAGCTAAGCCAAAATGTTACCCTGCCATATAAACCGACTTTAATGCTTTATAGGACCTTCTATGGATAGCGGAAGGAGATTCTTGTAAATCAACATAGCTATGCCCCTTTTTCTTTTCTTTTTTTTTTTTTTTTTAAAGTATAGGACTCCAAAAACCAAGTTTCCGCCAACTCCAATGAAATCAAAGCAGATCAGCTAAAATTACCCAAACTGCTATAGCTTTGCAAGAAGCTACCAGCCCCTGCTGCACCCAGTTATCCTTCTCCCCTTATCCTGGGGGATTCTGCAGTGCAGGAGGCGTTGCACACCCCCTGCCAGCCTACTGCATCTGCCAGGGAGCTGAAGAGCAAAAAGGAAAGTAGAACCCCTGGAAGCAAACAGTGTCCCGTCCTTGGGATTCAGGACGCCAACAGGTAAAAATCAAAAGTAAAATCAACAGTGTTAGCTAAAAATGAACAAGGCCATCTCTCACTAAAGCAGGTTTCTTTTTCTTTTTGAAATCCCACCGAAGTCCGTGGGACCCAAGCTTTCGAACACAGCCCCTAACGCTGTGCATTAACCACAACCAGAGAAATGAAATGAAATGAAACCCTGCTCTAGTAATAGATGAGAATTTCCTGGGAAGGGCCTGATAAGTGTTGCTATGAAGCACACAGGCACCTCCCCAGGCCTTCCTGCAGTCAGAGAAATAGCAGTGGAATACACCGACCACCTTGCAAATGGAGGTCTTAGAGGTTGTTGCCTGTGCGATCCTGATGAGTAATATGATTTTGTATTGTACCACCCCCCCCCCCTCCAAGGATGGGGGCACTGAATACTATATGTGATTCATGAGCAGCGCTGTCATTCGGTGGCCTTTAGGGCACCAGAGCCCGACCAATGATACAGAAGTTTAGAGCTTTAAATCTTGGTCATATAATCTGGATTCTCAGAACATAACATCCCCTTACAGAGGTTCTGTGGCTCTGTGGTGATTTCTTTCCTGACTTGCAGATAATGGCTGCATACCCACAGTCATAGAAAGGCACTATTGAGTGTACCAGCTGCCCTCTGGTGGCCATAGACCATAGCACAGGCACTCCTTAACTGTCAGTCTATTTTTTTTTTTTTATATCCTAAGGTTTCCTAAACCTGTGCCTGTGAATTTTGGGCAGCGTTCACTATAGAATACATAAAAGCACACTTCCAGGCTGTCCCTCCTTCCAACTATAAGTTAGGGCTTTGCCCTTGAACCTAAAAGCTGGCAATTTGCCTAATATCCTGGGACTTAACAGATGCTCCTCAGAGACATGATTAGGAGGGAAAGACCATGTGGTATCAGGGATCAATGCCAAAACTGCTGTCCTATTTTTAAGTTTATTCTTATTTATTTTATAAAGAGGATTGACAACAGTCCCCCTTAAGGCTGAGGAACCCCCTGAGCCTCAAAAAAAACCCCTACAAACAAAAGAAAGAAACAAACACTAGGCCCAAAAATCTAGCTATTCTGCCTGTTGTTTTCCTCACACAGGCAGCTCACTGCAACTCTCGCCATGCGGTCCAAATACCTAGAGAGGAAATGGCCGCCCCTTCGCCAATGAATTTTGACACCAAGAACAACAGCCGCTGCAAAAATGAGGCCTCAGCAGACCAACCGAGCCCGAAGGCCTTACCTGCAGGGCCAAAAGCCACACAGCCCGCTCTTACCACCTTGAATTCATCCGATCCTCAAGCCACGCTGATGCGCCTGGCAGCCGCGGTGAGGATCACTCAGCCGGTTCCACAGAGTAAAATTAAAATCCCGCAGCAACGGAGAGGCTCCGTCTCACACAGCTTCAGTGTGGCTGTACGGGTCCCGGAGCTCTCTCCCGTACAGTCAAGGGAGAGAGATCCACACCGGCAAATGCCTGCAGCAAGTGAAAATAACTGACAAGGAGGGAAGGCGAGAGCTGCTACTAATTTAAAGAGCAAGGCTCAAATTTAAAATTACTGTAAATAAGGAAATTTGCTCCTAACTAAAGGGAACTAATCCCTGATTGCCAATTAACCAAAGGTAACTGAATTAAAAGTAAAATTAAAAGTAAATTAAAGGTAAAGTCAAAAGTAAAATCAGAATAGAATTTGTCACACTAAATGCTCCTTATCTGTTCCCCCCAAGTGAGCCCAGAAGCTAGGCTCACTATGTCCTCCTGCTGCAAGGAGACTGGACACACTGGAGGCTGATGGGAGATACCAGCAGGCTATATCCAATGATGTCACGACTTTGACATGCCCAGTCTCCTAGCTGCAGGAAGAGGTGCACAACCCAGAGATAGAGGACTAAACTGGAGGAACGATAAGGAAAAGGTGTTACATAATGTAGTAAACTGGACTTGGACCTTTTTGCACCTAGCCGCGTGTGGGGACACTATGCACCAGAGCAGTATGGGCTTCTGTTGGCATATGTAGATTCAATATTAGAAGCTTCTCAGACTCACGAGGGGTGGGCCTGGTTGATCTATGATGAAAAGTTCAGAGACAATATGGATGAGACATTAATTTGTGGCTGACACACGTGTCAGCTAGGGCGGTTAATACTGGTGGCAGATTTGTAAGAGGAGGTATAGCACCCGTCACAGGGGCAAGTCATTCCTTTCAGCCATAGCAAAGGGCAGGGGGGAGGAGGAGGAGGACACATCTGTTGGAGGTGAATAAGTCCTCTTGCCCTTTTCCCAATTGTAAATTCTGTCACGCGTGCTCATTGTGTAGCAGAGGTCACCCGGCAATTAATTACAGCAAGAAAGGGGCCTCAACCGCTCCTTCAGGCGCTGGGACATGTTCAGTCTGGCTCCTACCTCCATTCGAGTCGAGGTCCTGCAGCCTTGGTTATGATGTTACCCGAGGCGCTCGGAGGGCGTTGTCTTGGAGAATGGTTTTCAATTTGTTTTTTGTGATACTAGTGCAGGGTAGTGTTTGCTCACCCGTCGTGTGCAGTGCTTCTTGACATTTGTGAAAGATAAGTTGGCAGGGGAGTTGGACTTGGGCAGGATTGAGGGTCCTTTGCCGAATAGCCTTTCCTGGATTTTATCATCTCTCCTCTGGGAGTAGTTCCCAAAAAAGAACCGGGGAATTTGCACTTGATTCACAACTTGTCTTTTCCTGTGGGATTGTCAGTTAATCCCCAAGGTGCAGTGTGTGGTTCATTATGTCTCTTTCAACTCAACGGTGGCGTTGGTTCAGAAATGCGGGGTCGGGGCTCTACTAGCCAAGGTTGATTTGAGCCAGCTTTTTGGTTGCTTCCAGTGCACCTGTCAGCTTTCCATCTACTAGGGTTTTGTTTCAGAGGCGACTTTTATTTCGACAAGTGCATTCTGATGGGATGCTCTGTTTCTTGTGCATTTTTTGAGAAGTTTAGTACTTTTCTCCATTGTATTTTTGCTCAAAGTACGGGTTTATCAAATGTGGTCCATTATTTGGACAATTTGTTCATCGGACCTGCTCATTCAGATGCATGTGATGCTCTCCTTCAGGGGTTTCTCGAATTGTCTCAGAAATTAGGCATTGCACTGGCAGTGGAGAAGACGGAAGACCCAACAGCAATGATCACCTTTCTTGGTATTGAGCTAGATTCGGTGGAGATGGTTGCTCGTCTACCTTCGGAAAAGGTGTCTAAGTTGCAGGAATTGGTGGCAACTGTGGCGGCCTCCCGCAAGATAACTTTGTGGGAGATGCAGTCATTAGTGGGTTCCTTGAACTTCACGTGCAGGATCATACTAATGGGCCAGGTATTTTCTCGGTGGATGTCGGTGGCCACAGTGGGTGTTTTGAAACCTTACCACCATATTAGGGTGACTAAAAGTATGCATGATGACCTGCTGGTCTGGGATGCTTTTCTGGCTGATTAAATGGGATGATTGCTTTTCAGGACACTGAGGTCTCCAATGCTGATTTGCAGCTCTTCACAGATGTTATTGAAAATATCATGGCTTGGACAAATCTAATCTTTATATGGAGAGAGAAAGAGTTCTGCTTTTGAGAATTTTGTCTAGGTCCTTCATAGTCATTTTGCTAAGAGCAATGCATTGTCTGACTTCTTGACTGCTTGTTGTTTCTTTATTGACTATTGATCCAAGTAGGTTAAAGTTGTCCACTATTTCAATTTCTTGTCCATCAGCGATGAACTTTTTTATTTTGCCAGTTGTCAGGATCTTTGTCTACTTTACATTAAGGTGCAGGCACATTTTAAGACTATGTTCCTTCATCTTGAGAAGCAAATGTTTCAGATCATTTTCACTTTCAATCAGTATTGTGGTGTCATCAGCACAGCGAAGGTTGTTGATGATTAATTCACCAATCTTCACACCTCAATTGTGTTCATACAGTCCTGCTTCTCTGATGATTTGGTCAGCATATAAAATTAAACAGGTAGGGGGAAAGTATGTAGCCTTATCATACACCTTTGCTGATATTAAACCATTCTGTTTTTCCTTGTTCCATTTGAACTGTTGCTTCTTGATCAATGTAAAGGTTGTGCAAGAGAACTATTAGGTGCTCTGGTATACCCATTCTTCTTAATGTGGCCCAGAGTTTCTCATGGTTTACACAATCAACAGCCTTGCTGTAGTCAATAAAACACATATAGATATCCTTTTGGTATTTTTTTTGTCTTTTCAAGGATCCATCTCACATCTGCGATGATGTCTCTTCTTCCTCACCCTTTCCTGAACCCTTCTTGCACTAAAGGCAGTTCTTGTTCCAGGTATGGTTGTAGTCTCTGCCTAATGCTCTTAAGTAGAATCTTATTGGAATGAGGGATCAGAACAATTGTGTGATAATTTCCATAGTCAGTCGGATCACTTTTCTCTAGTCTTAATATAAACACAGATCTTTTCCAATCAGTTGGCCATGATGTTGTCTCCCAACTTTCCTGGCAAAGCCTTGTAAGTACGGTAACTGCTGCATCCAATTGCTGTTATACTTCAATGGAAATGCCATCAATGTCCAGTGCTTTGTTCTTTGATAATCCTTTCAATACTGCCTTAACTTCTTCTTTCATCACCAATGGTTCCTGATCATAAGGTACAGGTTGAAACAGCTGTTGGTCCACTTCATCTTTATGGTATAATGACTCTGTATATTCTTTCCCTTTTCTTGATCTTTTCAGCATCATTCAACATGGATCCTTGAGCATCATGTAGGATTTCAATTTGAGGCTGGAATTTTCTCTTTAACTCTTGTAGCTTTAGGAAAGCTGATCTTGTTCTTCCTCTAATAGTTTCTGATTCTATTTCCTTGCATGAGTCATTGTAACTCGTAGTACATCTCCTTGTCTCATCATGCTGTATATCAGAAATCTCTGTTGAGTTCTGCGATTGCCTCTGGCTTTCGCTTTTCTACATTTCTGGGCAATTTTCAGAGTTTCTTCGGTCATCCATTTTGGCCGTTTTTGCTTTTTAACCTTTTGTAGAGCATCTCACTTTCTTGGGATGGTTCAAAACGTGGGTCAAGAGGAGTCAAGGGACAAGATGGAGGGGGACTTATTGTGTACTCTGTTATTGTGCAATATACGCTTCCTTATTCTTTATTAGGTCTATGTTTTACATGTGCAGCTAACGTAAGAGATTCCAGGCCTGATATTCTAAAGTGGCCAGTTAGTGCCGCTGAATATCCCCAACTAATGCTACTATACACATGTAAACGAGCCTTCCAGCTATACGGATCCTCCATATGGACCAACTCAGGAACATCACTGACCTAACGACTTTCAGAAAACATTTAAAAACACATTTGTTCAAGGAACACTTCAACCCAAGCTCATGACCCACCCACTCTGAAAGAATATTGCAAGATGCTTATCATTACAACTGTACAAAGCCAGATATGTATATAGTTAAGATCTATTGATCTGTTATATAGTTAAGAATCCAAGAGTTGACATTTTCATTTTTGTATATAGTTTAATGATACAGTTATAATGTATTTTTACTTTTGTTTCATGCAAACTGCCTTGACCCGGTGAAAGGCGGTATATAAATACAGCTAAATAAATAAAGAAGTATACACAATATTCGTCCCCAGCACCTTAAGTCAAAGGCATCAGTTTTCTTCCTGTCTATCTTATTCACTGTCCAACTTTCACATCCATATGACGTTATTGAAAACACCATGGCTTGAACAATTCAAATCTTTGTATGGAGAGAGACATTTCTGCTCTTGAGAATCTTGTCTAGGGCCTTTATAGCCATTCTGCCAAGGGCATTGCATCGTCAGATTTCTTGACTGCTTGTTGCTTCTTTATTGAAAGTTGATCCAAGTAGGTTAAAGTTGTCCACTATTTCAATTTCTTCTCCATCAATGATGAATTTAGGAGTTGGGGGGTACAAAAGCAAACGTTGGCTCAGGATGCCACAGCCCTTGATCAGCCCTGGGTTAGTGCACACATTTTGCTTATGCACTTATAACTGTTTAAAATTTGCTGTTTCTCTCTCTGAATGTGGACAGCCATCAACATACAGCTCTCACCTACTTTGCAAGAGGCTCTGCGTTTAGCAGAATCTTTTTTAAAATACTATAGCCATTTTCCATACCCAGACCTATACATCTAAAGTCCCCTCTCCATGAATCCACCAATTCACTCCACCCACGTCAGGCTGGTTTCCGCCGAGGGCACAGCACCGAAACCGTCCTTCTTGCACTACTAAATGAATTACACGTCACTCACGATCGTGGTAATGTCACTCTTCTTGTCTCACTGGATCTGTCCGCTGCATTTGATTTGATTGACCATCGTTCACTCCTGTCCCGACTTTCCGACATTGGTCTCCGAGGTACTGTTTGGCATTGGTTTCGCTCCATCCTTTCCTCCCGCTCCTTTTCTGTGCATGTTAATGGTCAGGCCTCTCCTGTCCTTCCCCTCACTTGTGATGTCCCGCAAGGCTCTGTACTCTCCCCTCTACTGTTCAATATTTTCCTTGCTCCGTTGCCCCTGATTATCCAACAATATCCGGTATCATCTTACTTTCATGCGGATGACATTGTTCTCCTGTTTCATACCTCACCCTTATCCCCTGATATTTCTCAGTTGAATCTCTGCCTTTCTCACATTGCTTCTTGGTTATCAGAAAATTTTCTTCACCTCAATCCAGCAAAGTCCTCCGCAATGTGGGTCTCCCTGAGTGGCTCATGTCCCACTCTTGCTCCCTCCATTGGATCAACCAGCATCCCCCTCACATCCTCGTTTCGCTACTTGGGCGTTCTTTTGGATCCTTCTCTGACCTTTCATGAGCACATCTCCATGATCTCCCGCCGCTCCTTTGCTGCTTTACGGCAAATTAGGGCCGTCCGATCCGTATTACCCACCAGTTCCCTAGTCACCCTTGTCATTGCTCTCGTCATTAGCAGATTGGATTATTGCGATGTTTATTTAGCCAACCTCCCCAAATATTGCCTTCAAAGGCTACAACACATCCAGAACGCTGCAGCTCGCCTCATCACCTTTTCTAGAAGATTCGACCACATTACCCCTATCCTCCTTCATTTGCATTGGCTTCCCCTTCATTACCGCTTCCACTATAAATTTCTGATTCTACTTCATCAAGCCATTTACACAAGTACCCCCCTCTATTTGGCAGATTGCATTTCCCTCTACTCTCCCCATCAACAACTCCGCTCCATCCATACCAACCGTCTATCCCTTCCCTCGCCTTCCCAAGCCCGTCTGGAACAGACACGGCACTCTGCTTGGTTCTTCCTCGGACCATTATTATGGAATACACTGCCTACTTCTCTTCGGCTAGAATCATCTTACCCCCAGTTCAAGTCACTGCTTAAGACTTATTTATTCCAGAAAGCCTTTGACCTCCCCCCCGAAGCCCCCCCCCCCTGACTGTCCTTTGTTTTCGTCTGAAATCCCATGAATTGTCTTGTTTGTCTTCCTTTCTGTCCCTATGGTTTATTATAAGTTGGTATTAATGTATGATTTGTGTGCCCTTTTCTGCACCCTCTTTCCTATCTATTTTTTTGCGTTCTATTTCCTGGTTTGCAGTGTTTAATCAGTCTTTATTGTACACCGCTTAATGCTTTTGCCGTAGCGGTATATCAAATATGAAATAAAGATAAAGAAAGATAAGATAAAGATGTCCTATTTAAACCTTCGTTAATCTGCGTGACCACGCAGAAATGCTTTGCGACTCCACCCATGTTCCACCCAATGACACACCTGCAATGACACACAACAGGTGGGGTAATTTAAGTCTTAGGTCAACCTCATAGGTACTATCATACAGCCACTGTACCAGGGCTGGCCCTAGAGTTGGTAACGTTGGTGCCCCAGGTGAACCTCAAGTTTACACCCCCCTCTCACTGTCAAAAGTCTATTATTTAGCTTTTAATGCCCTGCTTTTTCTGCCTTCTGGAAGTTGCTGCCCTAGGTGATTGCCTAGTTAGTTTAGTGGTTGGGCCAGCCTTGCACTTTACCATTTTAATAGCTCTCTTCTTTACTGTCTCAACTCTGCCTTTATCCTCTTGGAAATACAGCTTCGAGTACTAAATAAAAAATGAATAGAAAATGAACATAGGTGCTTTATATCAGAAAAAATATTGAATAGGTTAGAAACAAAACCACTTAGAAAATTCTGTGAAAGCTATATTGATTGAAAGAGTTTCTGAAGTTATCTGTATTGATCACATCTTGACAGAGATGTTAACAGAAAGAGGTAATAGGTTCACCGCACATTGATCAGAAAAAGAAACCTCAGGTGTTCTCTTGGTACCTCATTTTTAGAGGGAATAAAAGATTACTTTTTGACACTGTAAACCACAGAAATTAGGGTGAAGTCACAAGGGTGACTAAAACTAAACAGGTGACGCACATTTGTTGTCTTGTGAATTATTTTCTGCATTGCCATCTCAAGGCAGCTGACAAATGGACACAGACATAGCACACTGCTTTTCATCTTCACATTTCTTGCACAGAGCAAGTCATTAAACAGTGTCTAGTACAGCAAAAATAGATTTTGATTAATTTCTTTGACTTTGCCAAAACATTTGACAGTTTGCCCTGTCCTTGGCTGCGGAATGTTCTATAAGAAACACAGCTTTAATTAATGTCTTATTAACATAACATAATGGTGCAGTTATATAGATTTGATGACCCCCCACAAACATTATGAAACTTAAAACAAAAATAAATTTTGATATCTGTCTGTAAATTTCTGAACAAGGAAAGCTGAACAAGCTGTGTCAGTGATCTAAACTCCTTTCTTAAGCAATTTGCATCAGTATAATGAAAGAGCAAAAAAAAAAAAAATGCGTAGCTGCAGCAAAATAGTTCAACATTTGATGAGAATTGTTTGTTGAATTATCAGCTTGAATTCCAGTAAGATTATTAATTTTCTACTTTTCAGAGTCTTTGGTTCTTTTAATTTCATTATTCTTGGAGATTGTCCAAAATGAATCTGAACCAGTTATGTATTTCAGAAGAGACAACTGTTAGGGAGTCTCTAGTGTTTGATAATTGCATAAATCTGTACCACTTGCCCAGTGCTGGTGACCTTTCATCTAAGGCAGGTGTAAGGAATACAAAATTTAGTAAACAGGTTATTTCAGTCTGTGTGGTAGGCTTTTCAATTGCATTCTGTTTTCCAGTTTAATATTCTGTGACTGTGAGGCAAGCAACTCTACATGTCATCACATAGATTTCACAAAACTAACAGTAGTCAACCACTCTGATGTGCTAATTACAAAGGGCGGCATAACCGATTTTAGAATAAACTATAATAAATTAAGATGTGTTTTAGAGCGCAGTAACCATTAGCATGGGTGCATTGTAGCAGCTACTGTGGGCTGAAAACTCAACCATCCTTTTCGTGGTTAGCAAGTAAAGAGGGTATAGGATGGGCAGAGAGTGGGTGGAGAATGTGCTTCTGCATGGGATATTTAAAACCATCTCAATAAGGGGTGTTAAATGCACTCATGGTAGCTGCAGTCTACTTAATGCATGTTAAAGAGCTGGGACACCTTTTCCATGGACCAGCGCCCACATATGTCAGCCAATAAAAGTGCAGCAGGCCTTTTCCCATGCATTTTTCTACATGATGTTCTTCTGGAATGTACACAAAGGATAAATAGTTGGTGGAATGAGCTGTGGCACCATTTCCTGATATCTTCACCAAGTGCAATGGATCATAAAGAATCAGATTAGGATTTACAATTATTTCTTAATGACTGGCAACAGTAGGGAGTCTGGAAGAAGAGTTTAAACCTCATTTCTGGCCTATCTAATGTTACTGGAGCTATGGATTGTACACATGCAGTGGTTATACCACTTGGTGACAGGAAAGCTCCCTTTTACAACCATTATCACTTTTATTCCTTGTATCTGCAGGTTGTCTGTGATGCCCACAAAAGGCTTGCACACGAGACAAGCAACTTTTCAGAGTTGCAGGTAAAGGAGGTCCCTAGTGGCTTTTATCATCCAGTTTCTCCCACTAATGCACCTTCTGCTAATTTTGCCATCATTGTCAAACAGAGGAGCCCAAGATAACAATACGTCTGATCAGCTCTTGGAGAAAGCACATAACAATGCCCCCACAGCTGCTGTCCTTCTGCTCAGAAACAAATGTATATGTCATGCTCTTTTGACCTACCAGTGGCACATAGATTCATCTTGGTCACGGCCATTATCTATCAAGAGGAAAGTTCATACCACCTGCACATTATCCCTGACCCACTGGAGACAGAATGATGACTCTCACATTGCTTACAGCTCTACTCTTCTGCTTCCCTCTCATGTCATTGTGCCAGTGCCTGAGAAATTCACTGAGTTTTTTAAATCTCCCAGCTTGACCAAAGTTGTCACTATGACCTTCCAAAAGGATTTATTGGAGGCTAATGACATCTTGAGGCTCTGTTTGCCAAACAGCTGGGGGTGGTTGCTAATCTCCATCTCCAGCAGTAAATCACCATCTTCACTGCAGAAGCACAAGCTTGAGCTGAGATATCTCAAGGCACTTGCAGGATGCTTTCCTGGCTGGTATGCGAGGGATCCTCGAAGCATCTTGTATGCATTGTAGTATGTTCTTGTTCTATGTACACCGCACTGATTATAATAGCGCGGTATAAAAGAATTGTTAAATAAATAAATAATAAATAAATGTTC
Source organism: Ichthyophis bannanicus (assembly GCA_033557465.1). Classification (NCBI taxonomy): domain Eukaryota; kingdom Metazoa; phylum Chordata; class Amphibia; order Gymnophiona; family Ichthyophiidae; genus Ichthyophis; species Ichthyophis bannanicus. Next base: position 725,352,896 of record CM066036.1, on the reverse strand, counting down.
ATAGCTACTGTCTGGTTCTACGATATTCCTAGCCTCTTCTCTCCATATATTCTCCCTAGCTTCTCTGAGGTATCTCCTGAGATGTGCTCATCTTGGAGTCACCTTTCTCAACTCTGGCTTCTGGTGATCTATTCACAGATCTTCCACCCTTGATTCATGTCCCTTTCACATTCAGGAAGCTCCTTATACACTGAAAAACAAACAACCAAACCAAATATAAGAAATTAACACACTACTACTGCACACTCTGAACTCATACTTCCACTCACATTTTACTCATGTCCAAAACCAAAGTAGCTGATGCTCTCTTGCCACTCCTTCCAACTGGCTAGTAATATCCACATTCCTTACTGCAAAGATATTTATGGACAGGACAGCTCCCCTTATATAGCCGGATGCAGGGAATAGGTGGGAAAGGATAACTTTTTGTAAGTTATCATATGTTAGCACAAAGATACCTTTAACATATCATTTACCCACGTTGAGTGGCTGCTATTAGGCTCCTGCCTTAACATAGATGTGTCCCCATTATAGCCACAACCTTTAGTGTGATTAATTCCCTTCTAACATATAGTAAATTTTGATGTGAATGTGTGTTAATAACAAAACTTTAGAGGGGGCATATTCAAAGCACTTCAGTGGTTTGCTAAAACACAGCAATCTTGATATTTACCAGCACTATCTGAATACTGTCATTGAATATCACCACAGACCATATAAAAGAGGTGAGCTTTTAGCGTGGACTTCAATAGGACCAGACTGAAAACTCAACTCTTCAAGGCTGTTTTTGGATCCTGACCCCCTTATTCTCCTTTTAACACCCATATGTGATTTTTTTTTTGTGTGTATGCATTTTTATTAATCACAATAAATGTTTCAACTCCCGCAAGGATGAGCAAACCATAATCCTATAGTGCATAGCATTTTAATTGACAGTACAAGCCCCGAGAGGTTTGCGGTCTTATTAAGTCCCTCACATAGGACACATCTAAGAACCATCCGACAGATACTCCCAGCCAAAGGCCTTTGCCACACACTTCCAGAGCAAAACAAATATGATGAGGCCTCACTTAGAAAACCCTCATTCAGAAAATCCTCACATGGACAACCCTCCAACAGGAGACACTGTCCTCCGCAAGCTAGAGGCCTTTTACCCATACTCCACTAAGCAGATAGAGAACATAATATGCGGGATTAATACCACCACTTCTCCAACCAATCCACACCCTGCATATTGGATAAAGTTAGCACAAACTGACCTAAGCACAACCATTGCCAGAATCATACACCTTTCCCTGTCCACGATGTGCTACCACCGTCCCTGAAAACCGCCTCCATCAGACCATTGCTAAAAAACAATAAACTAGATCCTTCGGACATCAGCTCCTACATAACCATATCCAGCACCCCCTTTCTGGCTAAGATAACAGAAAAGATTGTTCAGCAACAAATCCAGGATTATGTTGACTCCATGCTTCCCTTAACCAACAGCAGCATGTATTCCATCAGCAGTACAGGGTTGAAACCCTTCTGGCTACCCTCCTTGACAGATTCCTCACAGGAATAGATAAAAAGAAGCAGGGATTCATCCTAATATTCTGGACATTGCCTTGTCCTTAGATATGGTCAGTCAATCTTCTACTTGTCTGATTACAACAAAAAGGGATAAAGAACGCAGCCCTTGACTGGTGTAGATCTTACTTGACTGGTTGCCAGCAATAGGTACGTATAGGAGCGCAGACATCAGATACATTCCGCAAACACAGGGAGTCCCCCAGGGCTCATCTCTTTCGGCCCTGCTCTTCAACAATTATATCCAGCCTATCTGAGCAATAATTCAGTCATACAACATTTTATACCACTTCTATGCTGATGACGTCTTACGATACATTCTCCACAGACAGTCCTTACTTCTCAATCACACAGACTGGTCCTCCACACACAACGTTAAGGTCAACTGCAAGAAGATGGAAGTCTTATTTATAACCAGAGACCAAACATTTACCCCATCAGCTTCCCTGCGGGAGAATGAAGTAGAGCTGATGACGAAGCATGAGGTGCTCAACCTGGGAGTCATCTTGGACCGACGACTGAGTATGGAAGCGCACATACAAATTGTCATCAAGGTAGTTTACCATAAAATAAGGACTCTCCATCATCTACACCCACTCTTGGACCCCTCAGACTTTCGCACAGTATTCCAGGCACTCATCTTCCCGCACCTGGATTATGCCAATATTATTCTCCACGACCTGCCAGAACACACACTCCAACCACTCCAATTGGCCATGAACACAGCTGCCCAAACACTGCACAGAGTGTCCAGATTTGAACACATCACACCCATCTTAATGCAGTTACACTGGCTCACAATAGCAAGCCTTCTGATTTACAAAGCCTTATTGATGATTTCAAGATTCTCACGATATGTCTGTAAACTCCCTTGCTACAATCACACAACTTACCCCAAACAGAATGAGGAGATCAAGCATGGCGAACACACTGATGACCCCTTCATCAATAAGGATGTGCACCTAAGCCACCAAGAATCATGCCTTTTCTTTATATGCACCAACTCTGTGGATGCCCTCCCTCCTTCAATCCGAGCCATCTCCAACCAGTCAACCTTTAGAAAAGCCATAAAGACTCACTTGTTCCAGCTATTCTATGATCACATACTTTAGATATGACATTTATAATGCCTGTCAACACACAGCTCAACCTTTAGTTCTCCCTGTTCTACCCAAGTTCCCCCTGTCCTACCCAAGTTGATGTTCCTGTTCAATGTTAATCACTTGTTTCAGTTTAATACCTGCTCTATATAAAATAGTTCTGTTGTTCATGTTCTATGTAAACTGTGTTGATTTTGAAATAGTGCAGTAGATAAAAGCATATCAATAAATAAATAAATAAATGCAATAAGTCCCCAGATCCTCAAATGGAGGTTAATGCATAACATCAAACACCCACAGAAGCTGAAACCAACCCTATTCGAGGACACCAAAGTCATCCTGAGGTCACCACAGTAAACAAAATGAACCACTCCCTCCCCCATCTCCCAAGTCCCATCCCCTCCACCTTCTCCCCCCTTTCCTATCCCATTTATCAGACATGACTAGCGGGGTAACAGTATAAGAGGGGTCAGTATCAGAAAAGTGCAGCAGAAAATCACCCATTCCCAGAGTCCGCCCACCATGAATGACAATAAGAAACCCAAGAAAAAGAGGTAAGAGTCTCCAGCGGTGAGTAAAGAACTTCTCTTTCAGCTCAAATCAAAAAACCCATGGTGAATTTATCTATTCTGCTGAACTCTACCTCCCCTGCCTAGACATCACCCCACATCCTCTCCCTTTGCCACCCCTCCCATGCCCAACCCATTTCCCCAGTCCCCAAGGTGTTTATCCAACAGGTTGCATACTATGGTCATACCAGAATACATTCAAGACTGATCTAGAGCAATGTCTTTTTGGCATACAAAGGGAGGACCTTCTTGAGCTTTTCAAAGGTCATAGCATGAAGACTGAGTGCAGAGTAGATCAGTGGTTCAACAAAACTAAAATAACTGAAATCATGTAGAGCACGGATGAGAGCCCTCCCTCCCCTAAGGCAGCCTCCACGTGTAGGAATCTGGATCACAGTGCCATGACTGATTCTGGCTTCTCACACAGATCCACCATAAGTTTTTCCATTCAGTGAATATCTCAAACCTTAATCATCCACTCAATATAAGTAGGGAGTACAGGACACTTCCAATATTGAGCAATGACACTCTCCAAGCAGCAAGGAGTAGGCAGTTGGCTAAAAGTCATGTTCCATCAAAGGAGTCTGAGGAGAGGTATTCCAGCATGCAGACCTCCTCCAAGAAGGGAAGTATCAATTTCAAGACCCTACAAATACAAGTATGGACTTGGATCCAGAAGATCTGAAGTTTGGGACAACTCCATTATGTTGAATGTTTCCCCACTTCCCACAATTTCTCCAGCAAAGCAGATCATCCCCCCTTCCCCACTTAAAGAGTTTAGTCAGGATTACTGACATTTGCAGCAAAATCCAGAGTTGCGTCTTAATGAGGGAGAGTGATATCGAGCAAGAGTGTGTATAGTGGCAGACCTCCTCCCAGAATTCCTCAGGCTTGTCTACCACAACACTATTCCAAATGTATCTGTAAGTATGGACACTCTGAGTACTAGGCAAGTCTGCAACAAGGGCCTGGTATAGCTGAGCAAAGAAGGATTTCAGTCATGTGGAATCAAAGAGGATAAGTTCCCAATGGCGAAACTGATGTTACAGATCCGATGCACTAGCTGTGGACCCGAAACTATGTCACAGCTGAAAGAAATTCAGTGAAGTCTCCCATGTCGCCTCCAGTTTTCTTAGTGGCAAATATAGAGCCATCAAAGAGGGAGGAAAGTCTCTCGGCCTGACAGAAATATCAAGATCCTCCTTCCAAAATCACTTATGAAAGTGAAGGTGAGTCTTGGAATAAAGGGGGACAACCAGGGACATAATTTCTGTCTCCTACAGATCACGCGCCACACTTTCCACTGATGCCCCAGAAGGGGGTGTGATAGGACCCAGTAGACATCAACTGCCTCTTTAAGGAATGGAACTGAACTGAGAGGAGCGGGGACATCCATGCCTCTTCCAGATACACTGACACTGAGCCTGCATCCGGTGTCCAAAAAACATGAGCACCAATAATAAATCTCTGGATCTGGAAAACCTATCTACTGTCTTTTGGTGATATAAGGGTGATCCACTTAACTCAAGGCTTCTTACCCAGCCAGACAAAAGTGGATAACATTCTCCTAACTGCCCTGGAGAAACTTCTCAGGATCTGAATCAGCATCTGTGTAAACAGGAATAGGAGCTTCAGAAGGATAAGCATCTTCACCATATTGATGTGCCCAAGCCACATTACCATAGCAGACTGCAGGGAAACCAATTCTTTACTAAGTCCATCTAAGAGCCTTTGATAGTTAAGCTGATAGAGTTTGGCAAGATTACTCGGGGTCTGGACACCCAGGTATTTGAAATGATCAAGCTTGAGGAATTCTCCCAGCAGGCCCACTGCTGCAGAAGGAGCTTCGGATGGGCAAAAGAGATGAGCAGATTTCTGTCTGTTAACCATGAAACCTGAGATCTGGGAGAACTATTCAATGACAGAAATGATGATGGAAATCGAGGCATGCGGATCACAGAGATATATATGAGTATCTTTGGCATATAAGGAAATGGCATGTACCCATCCTGCAAGGCTAATGCCTGTCTCCAACACTCTTTTGTGAATGTGGTATGCAAATAGTTTGATGGCTAGTATGAAAAGAAGAGGTAAAAGGTGGCAGCCCTGTCGGATTCCGCGCTCCAGCCAGAAGGGATTCAAATGAAACTCATTTACTAACAATGTGGCTATTGGTCTGACATACTGTACATAGCACCAACCCATCTGCACATAGGCTCAAACCCAAATTGTTGAAGAACCTTGAACAGATATGGACATTCAACCTTATCAAAGGCCTTTTCAGCATCCAGTGAGAGAATCTGACCTGGTGCAGCACCTTGAACAAATGTCATGCTTTCTAAAACTATACCTATGCTTCATGAATCCTGCAGTTTTGATTCAAGATGTACACAAAGCACTTTAGTGAAAGTTTTATAGTCTATATTTAAAAGAGATATGGGTCTATAACTGCCACAAAGTAACGTGTCTTTCCCCTCTTTGGGGATGATTGTAATGGATGGAGGCTGGCAGTACTCCTTGAACTAGGATATCATTAAAAACTTGGATCAGCACAAGAGCAAAAAGCTTGTGCAAAGTTTTGAATATCTCTTGACTGGTAATATACCAGGCCCAGGTGCCTTTGCCACTTTTACGTTACGAATCACCAGACATACTTCTTCCAGAAAGAAATGTTTCTCCAACACCTCTCATGCCTCTGAAAAGAGATGAGGCCAATAGTGAAACTTGGATCTCTGCCCCATGAGCCACTAGCTGGGGCAAGTATAGCTCTGTAAAACTTAGCAAACATGTCAGCCATCTCTGAGGACTCATAAAGTGTACTTCCCTGTGTTGATGTAAGAACATTAATTCTCTGGTTCACTCTCTGTCTCTTCAGTTGCCATAGAAGTAGGCAGTTTGCCTTGTTTCCATGCTCGTTTAAAATGCCGCCGGGTTCAAAGCAATACAGAGACAATGGATTCAGTTTCTAGGGCAGATAGTTCTCCTCTCTTCCACACTAATTGTTTCCAGATCCCAGACTCCCCACCCTTACGATGCAGTCTTTCCAGCTTCTCTATATCGTGGTGTAACTCTTCTCGTCTTGAGTTTTCACGTTTTTGGAACCCACTTGAGAGGGATATTAATTGATTCCTAAGAAATGATTTTGCTGCCTCCTAGAGCATGAAGGAGGAGGTTCCATTAGTGTTGTTGAAGGCCATATATTCCCACCACCCCTTTTGTATTTCGAGAAGAAAAGCTTTATTTTTAAGAAGTCCTCAGAACAGGGCCCAGTGCAAAGAGACAGTTCAAGTTCCCCCTCCTGGATTTCCAGAGAGATAATGGCATGGTTGGAGGCAACCATTGCACTTTTGGATGTAGCTGTGAGTATTGATGGTAGACTATGCGAAGTAAGCCACTTATCAATTTTAGAGTGCCTTTGGTGGGCAGAAGAATAATGGATATAGTCCCTTTCACCACCATGCATTGCCCTCCACACATCATTGAGATCCAGTTGCGTTAGTACCTGATGGAGTTTAGTTGGATTAGCTAAGCCAAATTCTGAGCCCGTTTCCTATCTATACTGGACAATGTGAAACTAAAGTCTTCTCCTATTAATATCCCTTCCTGTTCTCCCTGTTGGTGAGATTGTACTGCACCCAATAGAGTCATCAAGGTTACTCCTATTTGGGAGGGGAGATCGTATACATTAACAAGGGTGAATATATTTTCATTCAATGTGCCTATCAGGATTAGGAACCTACCCTCTTGGTCAGCGTACTGCGATAAGAGCTGAAAGGGACAGTCTTTTGAGATGAGAGTAATGATTCCTTTCTTGTGTGATGTGAAATTGGACGCATAAACTCGCAGAAACACTTGGAACTTCAGTCGCGAGTGATTCGCCCAGATAGGCGAGATTCCTGCAGAAAGGCAATATCAGCCTTCTCCCTTTTTAGTTGGTCTAGAACTCTCCTATGCTTGACAGGATTGTGCAGGCCCCATACGTTCCAAGATATGAGTCTAACCATGATCTCTTGTGAGCCACTCTACTGTAATCTTACGGCTTCTCCAAAAGTCATTGATTGCCACACAAATCAGACTAATTCGGACCCTCCCATGGCATGCCAAGACCTCTTTCCCATTCCCCCTCAACCCTACTCCCTCCTTTACCCCTAACCCCAACCCCCTATCCCCAGTATCTCCTATGGCCCTCTTACTCAGGGATAGATACTCCTTATGTTGAAGGCAAGTACTACATTCTAGCAGTATAATGGCTATATATTTCAGGGTGCCGGTGATATGATGCAAGCAGTTCTCCTCTAGCCCCGCACTCCCACCCAGGAGTCCAATATTTAGAAACCTCCTATCAATCTGTGTTCATAAAGTTAACTGCTAAGGACCAAACAACCCCCCAAGCCGTCAACTAGACCATTCCAAACTACCCCCCCCCCCCAAGTCAACTGCCAGCGCTATATATTATGTGCCCATTGCAGCAGACTCCCCGTAATGCTGTCAACCCCATCCTGCTCTCACCTTTGAATTCACCTCTCATCTCCCCCCACTGCAAATCCCAGTTACAATTCATCAGGAAAAGCCACATTATAACACTCAGAATTAAAGACTACTGATCATAGAGCAGCGAGACAAAGTACAATAAACATTATCATAATGAATCAAGCAGGTTTAGTAGTGTCCATTTCCTGCTCTTATTGATCTTCTTCTGTGCTGCTGAGCTGTTGCCGGGACCCCAGAATCTTATGCCTCTTTGGAGTCTAGGCCTGCCAAACACGCCTCTCCCTAGGCCAATTTGGTGTGCGGTGCACCCCCATCTGCAGAAGGTCTGCCATATCCAAGCAGTCTTCCAGCTCCATTAGCTTGTACTGGTATTGTCCCATTTGAAGATTAGGGTGGAGGGGAACTCCCAGCGATATTTAATAGATTTCTCCTGCAGTAACTTAGTCAGGGGTTTGAAACTCTTCTTACACTCCAGTGTGTATTGAGATAAGTCCTGGTAGACCTGGACATCCTGACCCTGGAAAGAAATGGAATGCCTCCCTCAAAGGCTTTTTAAGAGTTGCATTTTATTTTCAAAAGAGTGAAAACAAGCAATGATTGGTCTTGGGTGGAATCCAGAACTCATTCTACGTCCAAGACTGTGATGCACTCTTTCCAGCTTGCCTGGTTCCGAGGTGCCAGGAACACAAAAGGAGTAAAGAAGTTGGATCAGCTTTATGGTATTCTGTTTCACCAGGTTTCTTGGGGATCTCCAGAACTCTGATGTTATTATGCCTTTGTATATTTTCCAGGTCATCATGATGTTCTTTCAGTTCTTTAGTTAGCACATCTAGTTTGTGACTTCTTGATCCAAAGAGCACAGTCACATCTAACTGTTCACCTATATTTATCTCATTTTGGGTCACCCAGTCACCCAGGGACTTGATTTCAGCCTTAATATAATAAAGTCAGACAGGAGAAAATGTTTATTCGGGACCCAACTTAGCAAGTTTCGGCATTAAGCCTTCATCAGGGGTCTAAAAATGGGCACACAGAAAACTACATTGAGTTAAAACATTAAAATTAAAAGCAAAAACATCCCTTGTTTTCCTTTCCTCTCCTTCCTTTCCCTCTCCCTCCCTCCCCATTTTCCCTCCCTCCCATTCCTTCCCTCAAACATATCACAATTAATATGTATTTTTATTAGTGTTTTTATTAGTATTATTAATTCTTTTCATTTATTCCATTAGATTGGGAAGAGTGATATTGCACTGCCCTTTGGGACGGGCACCGTGTGTATTTTGTTATGCTCCTTGGTAATGTATTTTAGTTTTAATGGTTTGTATGTTTTGATGTTTTTGCTTTTAATTTTTATGTTTTAACTCAATGTATTTTTGTGTGTCCATTTTTGGACCCCTGATAAAAGCTTAACACTGAAACTTGTTAAGTTGGGTCCCCAATAAACATTTTCTCCTGTTTGACTTTTCTTGTGTGGCTGTGGTTTGTGCCCTCTGCTCTTTTGTTGGATTTCTGTTTTTTGTGGAAGGTGTCCTCCTCTCTTCATTCCACTTCATTCTTTTAATATCACTCACAGCCTTAGAAAAATTAAATCGGAAGAGTTTGAGTTCCTGAAGGATCTCCAACAGGTCCGCTTTGGTAGCCAGTGCAGTGGAAGATTGAGAGGCCTCAGACTTGGAGGCGCTCCCCAGTAGAGGGTCAGGGATTGATGATGCCACCCTCAGTGTGGTGAAGCAAGACAAGACAGCAGCATAGAAGCCTTTGTCAGACATGTGAACCATTAGTTCACCACAGGTCAGGGAGAAGAATTACTGGCCTGAGCTTCACTTATTGGGCTAGTGGTGTGGACAGGATGCAGCACAAACACCCTGCGCACTATCGCCCTGATGGGGGTCACTTGAAAGGGATGAAGCGGAGAGTGCCTTGAATATCTCCTTTTGGTCTACCCACTCAAGACAACCTCGTGTACCTACATTACTCAGAATGGTTTGATGAGCTCAGTTGTCAGTGACTGGCCATAGCTGGTGACCAGGATGATGATAATGGAGGAGTCTTTGTGGCTGATGGCTTGAATGGGAACAGACAACCCTGAGCTTAATTCCTACACTCCCAGCCTCAAAGTGCACTCACCTCCCCAAAGCCAAGGTAAAAGCTTACCCTGAAAAGAAAAAAAAAAAAGAAAACAGAGGGAATCACTGTACAAGTGTAGGCAGCCATGCTACAGCATCCTTCAGCACTGGGGAGGGCTGCTGTCAAATGGAAACCAAATGCTGCAGTCATACACATATCCTCGATGAGAGGGTGTTTCCTTTGCTGGAGCTGAAGCGGGACATGTTGACTGAGAAGAGACACAATCGGTAGCAGGCGCCACATTGTTAAGAGTGAGGCAACTCATTCCATCTGTGCCATTATGATAGGCAGATGTGCTAGCAATGCAACAGGTGTAGGCTGCTCGCCTGCTGCCTGACAGAGCATGTGCATGCGTGCACATGCAGGCCAATGCCCTGATGCCTGGGAGATTTACGGGCGTGCACGCAAACAAGTCAGGGAGTGAACATCAGGATCCAGTCATTTGTTTCTGAACAGTACCTGCTGAGGCATCTCTGCAGAAGAACAGCAGGGGCTCGAAGGGCCACTTGCAATCAGTTGTAATTGGTGGGAGTTAGCGTGGCAATTGGAGGCCCGGGCATTAGCAGAAAGATAATAGCATACATGTAAGTACCATTCAACAGGCCACAGATCCTACCACGATCGCCAGCTACTTGATTTCACATGGATGCCTCAAGAAACATCAGGGCAGCTAGTCATGTTCCTCCGGAGCTGCAATGGGTAGTTTTAGTAAAGCCATGGTCAGGAGAAGCCACGGTCAGGAGAGGCATCAATCAGACCAACGGTAGGCTGGATGGCTATGGAGCTCCAGTACTAGGCAACCATCCTGATTAGGACTCACCAGCGTCCCCTCACCCATATGTGTTTTAATTATTCCCATTATAGAATTACTGTGGCCCCATCTGTCTTGAACAGACTGTAAGCTTTATGGATTGTGCAAAGGCTGTATGCAGGGGCGGCCCAAGGGGGGTGCGGGGCCATGTGCGGATACTCGGTGCGGGGCCTCATTTGCATAAGTGGCCTTATTTGCATAATGCTAACATACACTAACTTTTAGTAAACATGTCTCTTAATGAGTGTATGGATAAAGACAGACTAAAAGATTTCTACATTACTATAATCCAGTGCCAACTGCCAGGCACATTAGGAACTACTACAAACACTGCCCATTTAGAACCAATAGCAAACCCGCCGTATCCTAACAGCACTACTAGGACTCACAAAGCACCATACCCTACCTATCAAAAGGCAACACTGCAAATATTAAACCAATACATTTCAGAGAACAACAATACATGACCTACTGGGGAAAGAGAACAAATGGCAATGTCAAATAGGAATTACATAAACAGAATACCTCAGCTCAGTTACACATGCAGAACATAGACCATCACCAAACAAGGAATCACAATTTAGAAACAGGAAGGCAATAATTAAACTGGGAACCCCAAAAGCCAAACTTGGAATGTACAACAACACTGTAGAAATAAAACTATAAATTAATTTCCTCTTGTACCAAACAAAGCGCAGACGTTAATGATGCACATTTCCCAGAGCTTTCATATTCCAGTTAATAAATTCAAAATAAAGAGGTATCTTTCTACCTTTTGTGCATTTTTTTTTCAGTTGCAATTGCTCCAGCCACTTTCTTCTAGTTTCTTCATGTTTTCTGCTAACTCTCCATCATCTGCTGTCCATTTGTCCTTTCTTCTCTCTTCTAGTTTTTTTTTCCATTCTCTCTCTCTACATCTGCTTTAACATACTAATCTTTCTCCTTTTGCTCTTTCCTCATTCCTATTTCATCCACTCAAATTTTACCCCTCCATCCTCAATCCCCACTTACTCTCCCAATACCCGGCCAATTGTAGATTTTTTATCCCTCCCACACAAAATATTTTTCCACTCTCCATTTTACTCTCCCAGCCCCATCCCATTCTAATCCTCCCCCAACATCAGCTCCCTTCTAGTTCCAGCCTCACCCAGCATCCATTCCCTTCTAGTCCCTGCATCAACCCACTTCCAGTCCTAACCCCATCAACCCATTTCCAGTCAGCCCCCCATAGCCCATTGCCAGTCCTAACCCCCCCATCAGCCCACAGCCCATTACCAGTCCTAACCCCATCAGCCCACCTCAAGTCCTAACCCTCCCCATCAGCCCATTTCCTGTCCTAGCCCCCCATAGCCCATTATCAGTCCTAACCCCCCATAGCCCATTACCAGACAGCCCCCATCAGCCAACAGCCCATTACCAGTCTTAACCCCCCCATAGCCCATTACCAGTTCTAACCCCCCCAACAGCCCACAACCCATTACCAGTCCTAACCCCATCAGCCCACCTCAAGTCCTAACCCCTCCCCATCAGCCCATTTCCTGTCCTAGCCCCCCCATAGTCCATTATCAGTCCTAACCCCCCCCATAGCCCATTACCAGTCCTAACCCCCCATCAGCCCACAGCCCATTACCAGTCCTAACCCCATCAGCCCACCTCGTGTTAACCCCCCCCCATCAGCCCATTTCGTCCTAATCCCCATCACCCAATTTTCAGTTTAAGCCCCCCCATACCCCATTACCAGTCCTAACCTCCCCATCAGCCCACTCCCAGTCCTAATCCCACCAGCCCATTTCCAATCCTAATCCCCATCACCCAATTTTTAGTTTAAGCCCCCCATATTCCATTAGCAATCCTAACCCCCCATCAACCCACTTCCAGTCCTAATCCCATCAGCCCATATAAAGACTTAGCTCCCCCATAGCCCATCACCACTCCTACCCCCCCCAGCCCCCCATAGCCCATCACCACTCCTAACCCCCCCCCAGCCTCCCCATAGCCCATCACCACTCCTAACCCCCCAGCCCATCAGCACTCCTAACCCCCCCCAGCCCCCATAGCCCATCAGCACGCCTAACCCCCCCAGCCCCCCATAGCCCCCCATAGCCCATCAGCACTCCTAACCCCCCCCAGCCTCCCCATAGCCCATCACCACTCCTAATCCCCCCAGCCCATCAGCACTCCTAACCCCCCCCAGCCCCCATAGCCCCCATAGCCCATCAGCACTCCTAACCCCCCCAGCCCCCCATAGCCCCCCATAGCCCATCACCACTCCTAACCCCCCCCAGCCTCCCCATAGCCCATCACCACTCCTAACCCCCCCAGCCCATCAGCACTCCTAACCCCCCCAGCCCCCATAGCCCCCCATAGCCCATCAGCACTCCTACCCCCCCAGCCCCCCATAGCCCCTCATAGCCCATCAGCACTCCTAACCCCCCCAGCCCATCAGCACCTCTAACCCCCCCGGCCCCCCATAGCCCATCAGCACTCCTAACCCCCCCCAGACCATCAGCACTCCTAACCCCCCCCCCAGCCCAGCTTAGCCCAGCCCAGCCCAGCCAATTTTTTTTTTTTTTTAAAAGCTGTCTTCTCCCGCTGCCGGGGCCGCCGCGGCAGAATTGAGTGTGCCGCGGGCCCCCCCCCCGGCCCAGCAGAGCCTGCCCTCCCCTGTATCCGCTCTCTCGTACAGCTGCCTGCAGTCTCACGCGCCGGCTTTCAGAGCGCGAAGGTTTGATGGATGGCGGGCGGGCTATGCGCCAATGAGGCACATAGTACTGCCCAGCTGAAAATCAGGCCCTAAGACTTTTAAAATGACCCCCTAAGGGTCTAAAAGCTGATTGTGAGGGGGTGCAAGGCTGAAGGTTTGCCTAAAGTATCTAATAACCTTACATCAGCTCTGCCCACAATATATCTAAAACCTTCTTTGCACCAAATTTTAAGACATGAATGAAAATTTGTTAAATACCTTACTCTTCCCTCTCTGTTGCTATAAATAGTTACTAGCTCAGAAAATGCTAAAGTTTTAACAGGTGCCTAAGCCCCTCTCATAAATTCTTTAACTTTCAGTTTATTACACTAACTCCTAGCTAGACCATTGGACATCAGACTCCTTTCTTTCTGCTACTATAATACTTAAAACAGTTCCCAAACCTTTATACAATATGGCTCCATTTTAACACCGAAGAAATTCACATGTCCCCATGAAAACTAAATAGCAAGCCTCCATTCCCCTCCCTTCTCTCATTCAGTTCCTCCTCCCCCATTTATCCAAACCATGAAGGTGGCAGCAGCAGCAGTGTGTGCTTACAGATCCCAGTTCTATGCATGAATTTCTATTCTAACAGGAAGCCTACACAAGAGGATGGGGCAGATCCTGTGACTATTTATTGACTGACTGGCTTTGCATTGATTGCTACTACTGGACATGAATCATAATGGAAGTACAGAGAGGGGAAGGGCAGCTCTGTTTCTGTAATATAACCCCATTTGGGGTCCCAACCCGCAGTTTGGGGGACCTCTGGCTTAAAATCTGCCTTATATTCTTGATAGCTGAAGATTTTGGTAGGCATTTTAACTCTTTGTCTCTTGCCAATTATATTGCCAAGTTAATGCCCTTAATATGTAAGGGGACTCCTGTACAATGACTATCTCTGGAGTTGTATAAATGAAAAAAAAGTGATGGGTCCTGGGGAATCTCTTCAAGGCTCTTCCACTCTGCAATTAATCTTCTCTCAGTCTATGGCTTGTCTTCCTGCTCAATGAGAATTAGACAAGAATAAGTCCACTCAATGGTAAAGATTAGCTCAAATTTAATAATGACCCAATGGGGATTAATAGTTGGAAACAATATATGAGCCCATATGCAGTAAAATGATGCCAACATAAATGAGGTAATTATTGGTTCTTCTTTGGATACAGTAGCTTTACAACACAGTTGCAGTTTTCTTCATGTAAGAAGCAGATGCTCCTTATCCTCCCATTTCACTCACTCCATCCATAAGCACAACAGGTTTAATCTCGGGACTCCTGCTATGTTATGGATCCTCTCCCTGGAGAATGGTAGGAGCATTTCCTGGGGAATTCCCGACATTCTTCTCACCATTACTCCTCTCCTGGATATCAGCTGAAACTGATTTTTTTGTCTTCATTTATCAGTGAACTCAAACCCCCACTGAATTGGGCTAGACCAGTGTTCCAGGCTGTTCCCCATTGTAGCTGAGGCATTATTGGCTACATGTAAGAGCCAGCTCAGAGTGTCAGGACAACACCTAGAAGTAAGTAGCCACCTTAAAAATATGTCTCCTTGTTGAAATACAGGCACGCTCTCTTTCAGGCCTCTGCTACCTGAGTATGGTAGACAGTGTACTCTGCTGATGAGATGAGGAGAAAGATACTCTACCTTCAAAACCATGGGTTTATATCATTCCAAAAAAAGTAATCTCACATGGATGGGGCTTATGGGCAACTCTCATGGAAAATGACTAGAGCAAAGAGCATGCCAATTTCAGGGCACAGGCTTCCTTGCCCTCCAAACTAGGCATCTCTGATCCTAGAACTAGCACTTGGGCTTAGTGACACCTGGGTCAAATAAAAGAAGACTCCAGGAGATGTTTATTTTTCTTGTGGATCATTTGACAGTTCCCTTGCATTTTTGGGTACATCAAGGAGATAATTTTATAAAAGTTATCTCACATGTAAAAGCCTTTTTATATGTCTAAAGGACTTTTATAAAATGACCCCATGGATTATGCATGTAAAAGTAAACACAGTGACAAAAAGGCACATATGTTTAAACAACCTGTGTTTAGGCATGTGCTGGGGTGGAGTGTTTGTGGAACATAGGCAAAGACACCATTTACATGTGTATATTATAAAATGCATGCACATTTGCTCTTGATCATATGTAAAGGTCCAGAGATTCAATCTTGCTGTTGTTTCTGCTGGGCTACCCCTAGTATTTTATAAAGACATATAGGAGTATGTCTACTAAGGTGCACTAGCTGTTAACACGTCAATAGTGCTGGAAATGTGCACCATGTTAAGAGCTATCTTGGAGCAACTAAAGATAGTTCACCAATTTCCTGTTCTATCTGCAGACTGTGCATTAGTCATTTGAGTGGGCGGGGTGTGGGTGGAGAATGGGTGCATCTGCAGTGAGCAGTTACCGCATGCGTCGGCAGCATGCAGAGCCACTGGTTTTACAGACATCGCAGGTGCAACTAACCCTGCCTCAATGGGTGGCGTAAGCTGCATCCACTATGCTGCTGCATCACAAGCTCTGCATCTTCCCGGCGTTATATGCCGGGGAAATGCTGTGCATGCCCCCATCAGATAATGCAGAACTTTTGCAGTTAGCGCAGCACTATTTGCACTAATGTGCCACATTAGCAGCACAAGCCTATCGTCTCTTAATACAAAGACCCCATAGGCATCTACGTATCTTTACAAAATAGGCTGTAAATACACACCTATATGACCTTCACACATAGGAAAGCTGTTATAAAATTATCCCCTGAATGTCATTCTTCAGCCAATGCTTTTGTCTGCTGTAACATCTTTTCAAATGCCAACAATGCATCTTGTAAGAGCATCTTTATATTTTTTGGGTGGGGGGAGGCATTTGCTACTGTCCTATTCTGTCAGTACTCAAGAGTAACCATTTACTTCTGTTCCTATAGAAATGGGAACAGATTTTTAATTGCTGTATATGGAGGGAAGCAAGTCTAATTTAAGCCAAGTCCTTTTTCAACTGAGTCATCTCCTTCCACATTGCAGAAAGCTTCAGACAGATGGTGCAAGTTTTAAGCCTCCAGATGGTCTGCCTAAGGACTAGAACACCAAAGTTACTATGCTGAATAATTTCCACTATGCCACATATTTTATTTCTATATGGATTGCTTATAGTTTTGAAAACATCCTGAAAATATTTTTCATAATTTTATTGTATTGTATTGTATTGTTTGAGGTTTAAGAAAGATCTAGCCTCTGTAAGGGTGCTGGAACACTGCTTTCTTCTGGAGGGGGGCAAGCTCCTCCCCTAGGCTTGCAAATCCGCATGCCGCTGTGATCTGATCTCCTGTGGGCAGACAGGAGGGGAAGGAAGGCAATCATTGCATTCTTCTGCCAGCGGGGAATGGGATCCCCACAGGCAATCTGCTACCTGCCATCAGCTAAGTCACATTCAACCGTACATAAAGAAGTATACATAAATAGTCAGCAAAAAATAAATAACAAAGATACTCAATGTTGCCAATGGAGAAAATCCTAAATTAAATGGAAAATGTTGGAGTTGTTATGTAGTCAAAAAATCCAAAAGAAACCTACCCGCAGAGAATACACAACTGATGCCTATATCCTCCCCTACTAAAGAGAGAGCTCATATATGTGTATTTTTCACCAAGCATTACTATGGATCCACCACCCCCTCACAGAATCGAGGAGAGACATGGATACCCTATGAGTATACTCATAAATGTGGGACCAGAAATTATCCTCTTTTGTTCCCAATACCCTCTCCCACTGCCTTGGAGCAGAAGCATATTTGATTTCCATTAACTCTTTATAAAGTCTAGAAATAAGATGCTTTCCATGTTTCTCTAGGTGCAACACCTGCTCAGCCCTTAAGAGCCATCTAATAAAACTTTTGGTCGACCCAAGCCCACAACTGAAATGGCACAACTGAAAATATAGAAAGTAATGCAAGTGAAGGTTAAATTTCTCCCCTAAATATACCTTAGACATAAACACCTTCTCCAAATAATTCGGATAAGCATAACAGCCCCCTACCATATTATTCTAAATGTGCTGTCCCATATCTCTGATAAACGTCTTGGCTCCACAATGGAGTAAAAGGGGTAAAAGAAGGAGACACCTTTGCTTGTTGAGAAACTAAATGCCAGCACCTTTGTAAGGCCCCTAAAAAAGAATAGAGGAAGATACAAGAAGGCTATCAAAGGAATAGGGTCCATCAATTGCGCTTCCAGGAGTATCCATGATGGGGTTTCACTGGAAGAATTTCAGTCTCTAAGCACTGCCAAACAGGCACTCAAATAATATACCACAATGTCAGGCAAGACCTCTCCTCTCTTCTCTTTAGGTATCAAGCACTTCTCCCATGCAATACAAAGCCTCTGTTCCTGCCAAATAAATGCCACAAAGATTTTGCAATGTTTCTGGGAAAAAAATCGGGGAACCTGAATTGGAAGTTAAGTAAAGGGAAAGGTAAGTCTCAGGAGCATCAACATTTTAATCACATTAATTCTACTTAACAGGTCACTGATTTGTCCTCCCAAAGTAGCAGATCCACATCAATAGAAACTCGGAGAGCTTCATAGTTCAATTGAAATGAGTGTAATGTCACAGAGAACTGCTATTCCTAAATATCAAAATAATTGTACAATCTGAAACTTCAAGGGAAACCTGCCCTCCTCCCCCTTCTGGAGGGATCCACAAAGCAAAAGAACAGACTTGGAAAAATTAACCGTATTCCCTGAGAGCATTCCAAAGAGGTGTATCTCCTCCAAGAGGAACAGTAAAGAAGTCTTTGGGTCCTTCACATAGATAAGCATATCATCTAAATACAATGAGATGATATGAGATCATCCTCCAATAGAAATGCCAATACCTTTCATGCAACAAACATGCAAAAGGTTCAATGACTGATGCAAAAGGAATGGGGGAGAGAGGGCAACCATGTCTCATCACCTGCCTAACTGAAAGCGAGGAAAGAGATGTCCATTAACCAAGACTGCTGTCTATAGGGAGATATAGATGGCTTGGATCCAGTAGCAGAAAACCAGGCCAAAACCAAACCCCTCAAGAGTGGAAAATGAATATGACCATTCAATCTTATCAAATGCTTTTTCAGCATTCAGAGTTCTGAAGCTGCACCACATGCAAAATATTGAGTACCCTGCGTACATTGTCTGCCGTGAATCTACTACTACTACTTCTCATATGTATAGCACTAAAAGGCGTACACAGTGCTGTATAGAGGCATGTAAGAGACAGTCCCTTGTCATAAGAGCTTACAATCTAGTCAAGAGAGACAACTCAACAGTCAAGACAGAGAACACAACTAGTCCTCTCTTAATAAACGCTGTTTGATCAGGGTGGACCAGCAGGTGACTGACACCTCCACGCTGAAAGTGATGATCTTCATTAGTAATTTATAATCAATAATGAGAGATATAGGTTTATAACTTCTAGAGAGAAGTGGATCTTTCCCTTTGTTTGGGATTAGAGTTCGGTAGTTGCCAATGTGTGGCGATATCATTGTAAGCCTCCACTAAAATAGGTGTCAGCTGTCTGCTCAAGTGTTCATAGAGCTTACTCAGCAAATGGTCAGCTTTATTATACTTTAAGGTGGAAAAAGTCTGAAGCACCTCCGCTTCTGTAAATGGTCTATCAATCTGCTGCATCAAAGACTCAGGTATTTGTGGCAATCGTCTCTGCCAGATCCACTCAGAAATACAAATACACTGAAATGTAAAGCTGGGAAGTATAGAGGTGTCTGCAGAAATAAGCAAAGCATTCTGCCATTTTACTAGACAGAGGACTAACCATCCCATGTTCATCTCTAATTTGCTGAATTTGTCTTTTTATCCTAATTTTCAGCTGCCAAAGAAGCAGCTTACTGGCTTTGCTTGAGTGTGCATAAAAATGACATTTAATCATTTCCATAGATTTAACCATTCTTTCTACTGTATATCTAAAGAATTCAATTCCCTGTGGATTTGCAGTGGGCTATTAAGCACCTTCTCATCTCTCGTATCTTTGGAATTTTCTCCAACCTCACCAACTCTGCATACAGCACATTGTATTGTATTTTGCCATCCTTTACTTCCTAAGGGACACTCTTATGGCAGTGATATGCCCTCGCAAGACTGCCTTGTCAGTATCCCAAAGCAATCCAGGAGCAATCTCTGGGGAGCAATTAAACAACAGAAACTCATCTCAAGCCTTTTTAAGTTTCCCTAAAAATACCAGGTTCTTCAGCAACATGATTTTTTATCCAAATCAAAAAAGATGACAAATGGGAAGCCTCAACTATACTTCACCCCTTTTTACTACTGCAATTGGGTAAGGGGTCAAAAGCTCTGTCTTTTTTCCAAAGTAAATGGAGAGAGATTTGGGTAAATCCGAATTGACTTGTTTTGAAACTCAATGGAGTGCTTCTCTTGAATGACTGAATGAAAGCCTATTTGTCCTTAAAATAGTGAAAAGAGACTTCAATTGGTCTCGGAGAATCAGGCCTATGTGATCATGTGCCTTGGCCTCTGTGGGCCGATCAATCCACACTCAGATACAAAAGGTGAAGGTGTCCTGCACAAACTGAATTACATCTTCAAGCTCTCCTTTGGTTCGGGCCACTCAAAAATTTGAATGGTACATCTCCATTAGTGGTTTTTCAGATCATCTTGGTGCTCCTGTGTTTCTTTAGTCAGTCGTTCTAATTTATTTAATTTTGTCTCCTCAATAAATTTCATTCTGAGAAACTCTCATATCTAAGCCACTGAGTTCTTGCTTCACTTCAGCCACAGCTTAGGTAAAATCACTTCTTAACAATTTCAATTCCTGCATTAGCTCAACAAAGTCTGCTTTAGTGAAAGGAACATCTAGTGCTTTGGATCCTTCAGCAGCATCTTTGGAGGAGCAATTTCTATGGCAGTTGCCAATCCAGGTTCAGAAGTAACATTCACCTTCAACTGCATGATCAGCTCCTCCATAGGCAGGACTCCTCCTCATAGGCATACCACCACCATCCAGAGCCTGAACTGTTCCTCAATGACTCTTGATAGGAAATTCTTATCACAATAATATTTGGTTCTCCTGAGGTATCCCCATGGTGTATATACTGGTAGATCACTCAGCACACAGCCACTGCACAGACCACAAGGAGCAGGAAAATCCATGGAAGCTTATGTATTAGTGCAGCTGCACCAGAGAAGGCACCATTAATATGATAAGTCCTCCACTGAAATATAAAGTAGTTAAGAAGTCAATCCAACGATGATCCATCAGGATGTGTAGCCCTTAAAACTGGCCTTCATATCCTACGGCCCTTTAAGCAAGACTCTCGAAAGTGTCATCACTGTGGCTCTCATCTCCCCTTATACTAAGAGTACTCAGCGAGCACTCATCGCACAAAATGCAGCATCAGGTCACGATACACCTCTCCACACTGCCTACAAGCATTGGGCTCATGAGTACCACTCCTCTGGCCTCTATATCACCTGCACAGCTCTGGTGGCGCTCAGCAACACAGGCGTAGCATGCTGTTGGAATCAGCAGATCTCTGCCTTAAATTCGCACCGCTTGCAGCTCTCAGATGGTGTGGCATCATTCCAGCAGCACTTACAGCCTCCTCATAAGATTTATTGTGCCATGTGCACTGCTCAAAGCAGCCAGGAAAGGAAAATTATTGGGGCTTTAGGAGGAGCTAACAGCTCTTGCGGCCATTTTTCTTGGGCTGTCATTTTAAATATGTTTTATGACTATATCTCCATTACTACTAACCATGGAGAATCCAATGTCTCTGAGATCGCCTCACATACTTGCTTTACAGGTGATGCAATTTCCAGTGGATTTGTCACTGCATCTAAACCTGAAGTCTGCGCATCCCACTGCTGACCCACATGCAGGATTGTAGTGTCCACTAGATCTGCTAAAAATCCTCTCTGCTCTGGAGTGGTACAGCAAAACTCCCCCTGGCCACAAATTGCTACTGAGAATCCCAGCTGCTTCCTGCAGCTACAGTTCAGTTGAATTATCAGTTTCAGGTTGCACTGGAGGCATGCATATATCAGGGCTGAAGGAAATCTCCTTTGCAGAAGTTCCTAGCTTTATTCCACTCCGTGAGGCTTCACTCTTAGCTGCAAACTGTATGAAGCCCATGATTGTTGGATGAGTCTTCCCAGGTCAGGAGTGGGCATCAGGGAAAAAACCCAGATCTTCCACTTCCTCTTCATAGATTTATGCACCATAATTGAAGTCAGAATGTAGGCAGGAGCTTCTAAGCAGTGCTACCAGCTGGTGGCTATCTTGAATATCTCTTGCACAAATGTTGAGGGTTTTCCTTTATCTTTTAGTTAAGACAAAGAAGATATTTAGTAGAAGTAGCTGTTGTTAAACTTGTGAAAACTTTTCAAAAGGCTAA
The DNA here is from genome assembly GCA_033557465.1 of Ichthyophis bannanicus. Classification (NCBI taxonomy): domain Eukaryota; kingdom Metazoa; phylum Chordata; class Amphibia; order Gymnophiona; family Ichthyophiidae; genus Ichthyophis; species Ichthyophis bannanicus. Next base: position 725,331,071 of record CM066036.1, on the reverse strand, counting down.
AGGAGCGAATGAAGCTTGCAGATAAATTATATCTAGTAATATGTAAGGGAATTGTTGTCCCTTTTGAAATCCATGGAATAAAAATGCAAGGGAAAATACCTTCCTAGATTCAAAATAGTAATCACACATAAGGGTAATTTACAAAAAAATAGGCTTCTGGTCAGGAGCTACAGGCACCTTCTCTGGCCCTTTTCAAATCCAGGCTGAAAAACTCACCTCTTCGCTGCCGCTTTCAGATCTTGTCTCACTTGGTCTCCTTTGTGTTCCCTTACCATTCCCCTTGGATGTATCACATGTCTACAGTTATTCTGTTGTCTGTCTTGACTAGATTGTAAGCTCTGATGGGCAAGGGCCGGCTTTTACATGTGTCTTGCAGCGCTATACAAATGCTCAGTAGCAGTAGAGACATGCGTGTACTTCTTATCTGACAGGTTAAAAAGCTTTCAGGTCAGTGATTTGGTGTGTGACCCAGCAGAAAATCCCCAATGAGCACACACACATGTACTTACAAATCTAAGGAGATCTAATTTGCCAGACTAAATTATATCATCTATAACTTCACAATCATAGCTCGTAACAAAGCTTCAATGATACTCAAAATTATAAAATATTTGAACTCAATATTATAAGACATTCTGAAACATGCACAATGGTGTTCAACAGAAACACTGACTTCTCACCACATTATGACATTTTTTATAATCCTTTTATAATCTGTTTTTTTCTTCCATACCCTGCACTTTTGCACAATTAGTAGAATTTCTTATATGTTGAAGGAAGCAAACAAACCTTAACATGTTCAGTGATTGGGAGATCCCCCAAGAATCTCTAGATCATGCACATATTCTTCAATCTTTCATTTACCCAAACATATTCTAATATACAGAATAAACCCCGGTATTGTAATTCAACATCAAATGCATCTGCTAACAGAACAATTCTCAAAGCTAGTCATGCAAATTGCCTATCCAACAGAAAATTATACTTTTAAATGCCAAGCGGGACCAACTTTAAGGGGTATGTTTACTAAAATGTGGTAGTTTAACACATGTTCAGACCAAAGACTATCACAGATGTGCCGCTGGATCAATGCTAACAAATGCGGACATGCCACCCCCATACTAACCTGATTGCCACGATTTCCACAGGTATAGTTACTGCCATCTATTGAGGTGACGGTAAGTGTCTTGCATTCGACCTTCCCCCTCCCTCCTCACCCCTTTCCCCTCCTCCTCGCTGATGCACATGTTACCTGTTTTCTTTAGCTTTTATTTTTTCTGTCCTACTCTACATTTTAAATGGCGTTCTTTTCTATTTTTCTGCAGCTTTTAATTTATGATTGTAAACCGCCCAGAAGCGTTTGTTATGGGCGGCATAATACGTTTTTAAATAAACAAACATTAGTACACATTGATGATACTCATTGTAATTGCAATGCTCAGTGACCACCCCATAACCTCCCAACCCCCAATGTGTGCTAAGTGGTTAGCATGGCATTTTTAATATGGCTGTAATTTTAGCATACACTTATAAATATATATATTTTTTTAGTGCCATCAAGTCAGTGTTGACTCATAGTAACCCAGCTACCTCTGGGTTTTCTTGGCAATGTATCACCGGAAGTAGACTGCCAGCCTTTTCTTCCGAGGCAATGGAGGGTAAAGTGACTTGCCCAAGGTCACAAGGAGTGCCAGTGGGAATCAAATCCTTGATCTTCTGGGTACTAGGCAGTTGCTCTACCACTAGGCTACTCCTCCACTTATATAAATATTACACAGGTGGTAAACCCCATAAATACTAACAGTACCTTAATGTAACTCGCCTTGAACTACTACCAGCAAGGTGAGCTAAATACTAATAAGACTGCGGAGACTTCCAGAAAAAACTAAAGACCCTCCTATACTAGGAGTACTTTAGCCCTGGAACCTGAACATAATGTCTCACTCCAAGACAATCACTTATAAATAGTTGTTTCTGTTACATCGTTCTGTTGTACATAGTTACACAGTTCATCTGATTGTTCACTGTTTAATGTACCCTTGAAGTTCAATGTAAACCACTTTGGAAATATGAAAGGTGGCATCTAAAACTGTTAAATAAATAAAATAAATAATAAACAAACATTTTACAGTTTTATCCCCTCAGACCCCCACCCCGAACAACCGCCTCCCAAATTTACTCCAATATTGTATCGAAAGAAGCCATCTTCGAATTGCTGTGTGTGTCTTACGCAGCATTCTGAAACATATCAGAAGAACATACAAAATGCAACTTATGGACCCCTCCATTGGATTTCTCTGCGGTTGAGAGATGATAGGCTGAGGAACTGGGTCTTTCTATTAATCCAGGAGTGGTGCGCAAGGCTATAGCATGAATACTGAGCTGCAAGAACTTCCGTTTCGAGCACTCTGCCAAGTCCAATTCTTCCCAAACTGAGCCCTTTGAAGTGATGGGGTCATAGTGGTAGTAGTCCATGATGTGAGGGGGTCTTGAGCTGATTTAGGTCACATGTGGTGGAGATGTGGGAAGATATAGTGATAATGACATCAGATTCAGAGCTATATGAGCTCCCTAGTGGAGCAATTTATGGACTGGATGGGCTCTTTGGTGCTTGATCTCCTGAACCCCAATAGTCCTAAAGGACAATGGGCATGGCTATTGGTGTGTAAGGCCTGTGTGGTTGGGAAACAACTCCTTCTGCAACACTGGCAAGAAGCTTCTGTTCCTGCATTCTGGGAATGGTGGAACTGTTTCCATTAGTTGCTGCTGATGAAACATCTGGCGGCCAAAGGAAATGCGAAGAGGCGGGAACGTTTTTTAGTTCTTAGTGGAGACTATATTGACATTTATTACTTAGAATGAGTTGTTGACACTTTAAGAGGTGGGTCAACAGGGTAGATGGGTGGCCAGTGGGATGGGAGAAAGTTGTTCCCCATTAGTTAGGGTGGGAGCCATTCATAGTGGGACCCTTGGCACTTCTTGGTGAGTGTGTGTGTGTCTGTGGAGTGAGAATCTTTTTTTTTTCTTTAAATAAGTGTTCTTCAAAAATGTAAGGCAGCATCAAATTAGATTACATATTTTAACACTTTTATAAAATAATTGATTTTCTTTAAATCTCCCACCATTTGCAGTCACACCAAATAAATGAACATCAGTCATAGGAATAGTAATACGATAACAGTAATAAATAGTAATTACACTTACCTGGTAATTGTAGTTCCTTGAGAGATGACAGTTTAGTCCTCCACTTCTGGGGTAGTGCACCTCCTCCTGCAGCTGGAGACTGGACCAATCAAAACTTGACATCACTGGTAGTAGCATGCTGAAACTCCACCTCAGACCCAGTGAACTATTGACAAAGCAGACTCAACAGAGCAACAAATAAGTAGCTTATAGTCTATCATAAACTTAACTCATCAACTAAACTTGATCTTTCCCTGAAATGGAAACGATGAGATGTCCCTGAAGAAAGATTTGCCCCTCCTGCCGAGCCACAGACAGCGAGCGAGAGAGGAATCCACCCCCAGAGAGTAGGCCAAAGGATAGAGTGGCAAGGAAAAAAAAAAAAACACTCACCTGTAATATCGCCCCACAGAGCTGAATGTGTGCCGAGCTAGCGACGAACTCGAAGGGCGGGAATGAGGACTAAACTGTCGTCTCTCAAGGAACTACAATTACCAGGTAAGTGTAATTACTATTTCCTTATCGTTCCTCCAGTTTAGTCCTCCACTTCTGGGATGTAACAGAGCAGTATTAACGGGAGGGAGCCTGCCAGCCGGCACGCAACACCGCTGAACCAAAACAAGCATCCTTTGACGCCAACACGTCCAGCAGATAGTGCTTACTGAAAGTATGTAACGAAGACCACGTCACTGCTTTACAAATTTCTATCGGCGGAACGAGACTGTGCTCCGCCCAGGAGGCCGCCTGCGCCCTAGTAGAATGCGCCCGCAGCCCTAAGGGAGCCGGGCGTCCCTGCAAGAGATAAGCAGAGACAATCGCCTCTTTAATCCACATGGAAATAGAGGCTTTTGCCGCCGCTTCACCTTTCCTGGCACCCCCAAAAAGCACAAATAAGCGATCCGACTTGCGGAAGGACTCGGTGACCGTTAAATAACGACGCAAAACTCTCCGAAGGTCTAGGCGACTAAGACCGCGGTCAGAAGACTGCTCCCCTGCCGTCCGAAAAACGGGCAGCTCCACCAACTGATTGATATGAAAAGGGGAAGCTACCTTGGGAAGAAAGGAAGGCACCGGCCGGAGCACCACTTTCTGGGAAGAAAAAGATAAAAAGGGTTCCCTACACGACAGCGCCTGGAGCTCAGAAATACGCCTAGCTGAACAAATAGCTACCAAAAACACCGTCTTAAGAGTGAGATCTTTCACGGAAGCTTGAGTCAAAGGTTCAAATGGAGACCTAACAAGCGCTCTCAACACTAAGTTGAGATCCCACGGTGGAACCGAAACCCACCGTGCCGGGCAAAGCTTAGAAACGGCCGTAAGAAAGCGCAGGACATCGACATGAGCTCCTAGGGCTACCCCTTGTACTTTACCTCTGTAGCCGGCTAAGGCCGCCAACTGCACCCGTAAGGAACTAGCGGCGAGTCCTTTATCGAAACCATCCTGCAAAAAATCCAAAACCACTGGGATAGAAGCTGTGGCTGCGCGGATTTGATGTCTCGAACACCAGTCCTCGAAAATCTGCCAGACGCGCACATAAGCGAGCGAAGTTGAATGCTTACGCGCCTGAAGCAAAGTTGTTACCACCGACGTGGAATAATCCCTTTTCCTTAGCCGAGCCCTTTCAATGGCCAAGCCGTAAGCGAGAATCTCTCCACTCGAGGCATCAGAAGCGGCCCCTGGAAGAGCAGATCCTGGGACAATGGGAGTCGCCACGGCGTGCCGTTCAACAACCTTATGAGATCGGCATACCACGGGCGTCTGGGCCAATCCGGCGCAATCAACAACACTCGTCCCCTGTGCGCTTCGATGCGTTGAATCACGCGCCCGATGAGAGCCCACGTGGGAAAGACATAGAGAAGCCCCAACGACGGCCAGGGCTGGAGAAGGGCGTCGATCCCCTTTGACATGGGTTCCCGCCTTCTGCTGAAGAACCGAGGTACCTTCGCCAAGTGAAAGGTGGCCATTAGATCCATGACTGGGGTTTCCCAACGAAGAACTAGCTGTTCGAAGACTGATGGATGCAGCTCCCATTCCCCTGCATCCACTCGAACTCTGCTGAGGAAGTCCGCCTTTACATTGTCTTTTCCGGCAATGTGTGCCGCCGATATCGCCTGCAACCGCGGTTCTATCCAGGAGAATAGCATTCGGGATTCTTCCTCCAAGGCCGTGTTCCTGTGCCGCCTTGCCGATTTATGTATGCCACAGCTGCCGCGTTGTCGGATAGCACTCGCACCGCACTGTGTTTTACTTGGGCTTTGAAGCTTCGAAGAGCGAGCAACACCGCTCTCAGTTCCAACCGGTTGATCGACCAGCCGCTCTCCTCCGGAGACCAAAGCCCCTGAGCAAAGCTGTCCCCGCAATGTGCTCCCCAGCCCGCTAGACTTGTGTCCGTTAAGAGAGGAATCCACTGAGGTTGCTCCAAAGGCATCCCCGCTCGTAAGCAGGATGGGCGCAACCACCAACGGAGATCCCTCTGGACGAGCAGCGGACAAGGAAGCCGTATGCTCAAAGCATCGGAATGATTTGAACCAGCGGCGTAGCAAAGCTCGCTGCAGAGACCTCATATAAAACCTGGCCCAAGGAACAACTTCCAGCGTCGCTGCCATGGTGCCCAGGACCTGAAGGTATTTCCATGCCGAAGGAGCTGAGAGGCTGCGGAAGGCGCGTACGAGACTGCAAAGGGCCAAGGCTCTCCGTTCCGTTAGGAAAACGGCGCCCCTCTGGGTATCGAACTGTACTCCCAGGTATTCGAGAAGTTGTGTCGGGCAAAGAGAACTCTTGGCTGGATTGACCACCCAGCCTAAAGACTGGAGCAAAGCCACCACCTTTTCCGTGGCTTCCACACTCTCTTCCCGGGACTTCGCCCGAATCAACCAATCGTCGAGATACGGATGGACTAAGACCCCCTCTTTCCGCAAAGCCGCTGCTACCACCACCATTATTTTGGTGAACACCCGCGGTGCCGTCGCCAAACCGAAGGGGAGGGCCTGAAACTGAAAATGCCCCCAAGGCAGCGCAAACCGCAGAAACTTCTGATGCGATTTTTTGATGGGAATATAGAGATAGGCCTCGGTGAGGTCGAGAGACGTCAAGAACTCTCCTTGTCGCACCGCTACAATAACTGACCGGAGCGTCTCCATTCGAAAATGTGGCACATTGAGACAGCGATTTACAGCTTTGAGGTCCAGAATGGGCTGCAGGGAACCATCCTTTTTTGGCACCACGAAATAAATGGAATATCGTCCCATGCCATATTCTGCCGCGGGGGCGGGGACGGGAACAACTGCTCCCAACCGCAGAAGGCGGTCTAGGGTCTGTCGTACCTGGCGCGTCTTTCGAAGACCTCTGCAGGGGGAAAGAACAAACGAGTTCAAGACCGGTCTCGCGAAATCTAGGGTATAGCCATCGCGGATGATCTCCAAGACCCATTGATCGGACGTGATTTGGGTCCAGGCAGAAAGAAAACCTTGCAGCCGACCTCCTATCGGTTGAATTCCAGCCTGGACCCGCCGCCCTTCATTGTGACTTTCGAGCCGCTGCGGAAGCTGCCCCTGCAAAACCTCTATTTGCACCCCGGAAGCCGTGAAACCCCTGGGTTCTAGACAGAAACCTTCCCCTTTGGGATCCGGCAAAGCGGGGAGAGCGAAATCTCCGAAAGTCTCTAAACTGTCCCCGAAAGGCCGCTGAAGGCCTTCCGTGCTTTGGTTTATCCTCCGGCAGACGGCCACCTTTAGATTCACCCAGATCCTTCACTAACTTATCTAGATCCTCTCCAAACAACAGTTTTCCCTTAAAAGGAAGCTTGCCGAGCCGAGACTTAGAAGACCCGTCCGCCGCCCAATTCTTCAGCCAGAGGGATCTTCGCGCCACCACTAAGGAAGCCATACTATTCGACAAGGCTCTAATAAGGTCGTAGTGCACATCGGCCAGATATGCCGTCCCGGATTCCAAACGCTGCAGCTCGCGCACCTCGTCCAGTTCCACCGACGCCGACTGCCTTAGGTGTTGGACCCAGTGAAGACAAGCTCTTGCTACCCAAGCCCCACAAATCGAAGCTTGTAAGGCAACCGCATCCGCCTCAAAAGACTGCTTCAACAGGCCATCCATTTTCCTATCAGACGCCTCTTTTAAAGCCGCACTGCCTTCTACAGGAATTGTGGTCTTTTTAGTAACGGCGGAAACTTCCGCATCTACCTTCGGGTAACGGAATCTCTCCTTGTCCTTGTCCTTGTCCGCCAGGGGATACAGCTTATTCATAATCTTTATACCCTTCAGACCGGATTCCGGGGAATCCCACTCAGTCTGAATCAGCTGGTCTATGACCTTGTGGATAGGAAAAACCACCTGCATCTGACGCACTGCTTGAATAATGGGATCCACACCATCCTCCTCCACGACCAGCTGCTCCGCTGTAAGTCTGAGCGTTTGGAGAGCCTCCGAAACTAGGGCCGAGAGCTCTTCTCTTCGAAACACTCGGATGATCCTCGCTTGATCCTCCGGTTCCAAAATTTCTCCTTCCTCTAAATCATCCATCTCGGCGTCGAAATCCAAGTCATGCTCTTCCCCCTCCTGCCAGTCTGCATCAGCCAGGTAGGGATCAGAATGCCGCGGTCTCTTGAGCGTCCTAGAAGTTAAGCGGTCGTGGTCCATTACTGCAGTGCGTGCTGTAGAGGAAGGGACAGGCTGGGACCCCAAACCTAACCCCTGCCGTCTGCGGCAAAAGGCCTGATGCATCAATAAAACAAAATCCGGGGAGAAATCCTCTAAAGGTAACTCTCCACTCAGGTCCGCCGGTGCCCCAGCCATTGCATCTGGCGGAGCAACTGCACCGCCCACTACCGTTGTGTCACCCTCGGTCCCCACGGGAGCCCCGTGCGAAGTGGAGGCCAAGACATTATCCAACTGCTGTTCCATCTGTGCAGAAACTGATGTACAGCGTTTGCAGACTCCTGTTTCCACACTAGATCCTTTCTGAGCGCCACAGATGATACACTGGGCACTGGAAGACATGGACTCCCAGCCTGAGGGTAACCTCCAATTCACAGGCCTTGCAAAAACAAGATCAAGGTTTAATGTTTTTTTCTTTTTTTCTTTTTTCCTTTTTCGTTCTTTCCTTCTTTAGTTATTTATTTTTTCTTTTTATTTATTTATTTATTTATTTATTTTTTTAAAACTGCAATGGAGTAGAGTCTGTAAGGAAAGGAAAGACTCTAAAAGGCTGTCAGAGGTCAGGAAGCCCGGCAGGATGGTAAAAATAAAAGGCAAAGTGACGGAAAGAAAATGGAAACCAAAGAAATAAAACAAAGCAAATCAATCAGAAAACCACGAAATCAGGACCGCAGGCTGCAGCCCGCCGAAAACCGCCGCTCTATTGACCGGCAGTAGAACAGCGTGCCTTGAAAGCTGTCAGTCGCACGAGCTCAAAATGGCCGCGGCGCTACACAGGAGATTTTTTTATGGCGCGAAAAATCAGGGGCCGGACTGACCGCACATACGGCGATCTGCGATGACTGAGGTCCCCTTCCGAATCAACCCCTACGTAGCTTAGAGTACCGAGGGGAAAGAAACGAAGCCGGTCTTTAAAAATGAAGCCAATCAGGGGGCGCTCGTGAGCCCGCTGCGTGATGGCCGCATTTTAACTGAGCTCCGTCCCCACTACCCCAAAACTTTAGCTAAAATGCGCTAACTGCTGCAATTTACCCCGCCTTTACCTTCCCTGGGTCAGCACAGGCAAGCGGTGCCCTTCAGAGCCTGGTTAAACCGCCCGGTAAGATCTCTGGCGGCTGGTAAGCCGCGGAGTCCATCTCTAGAGTGCGGCCTGCTGTATGCCTCTCCTCGACGCTTGCTTCGGGCCTGACTAATCCCACGGCTGACCCCTGTGACTTGCGCGGATCGGACGGCATCTGAGCGGACTCCCTCTGGGCTGTGCTGCTGGACCCTTTGTGCCGGGTCGGAGAGCGTGCGGCACCCTATTGTCGGGTGGAGCACTATCCCCAAGATTGGGGCGCCTGATCGCGGAGCTGGAGTCTTGCTTGCAGGGCCAAGGAGAAGGCCTGGAGTCCTCGCGGCAATCGCTGGTGCCCACCACCTTCTCCTGCCAGCGCGAATCCCCCCGAGGGGGGTAAGTACGAGGGCTAATCCTTTCCTCTCATACCCTTTGGATTACAAACGGCGCTGGCGACAGTGGCAATCTCTTAGCAGCCTAGTGCCCCGCCGAGGCCCCTGCTTCTCAGCGTGGATCCCGTGTGCCCTGTTGGAATGCTTTTGCATTTTCTCTGACTTTAGATCTCTCATCGGTGTCTAACACCTTGCAGCTGTGGGCACTTTGTACTCTACCTCCACATAGCTCTGCAGAGCAATTTGAGCACTGTCTCCGGCAGCTCGCCTCCTCGGGAGGGCCAAAAGCAGCTTTCTTCTCATTGCCCCGCTGTCTCTCCAGTGCCCCGGGCCTTGCGGACATTGACTGTATCTATCTCCTCACACTGTGTGGCAGTGACTGCTTTGCGGGCTTGTGAGGCTCTGTGCGCCGCTGTCTTCCTGGTGTTTCTGCCCTTGCTGACATTGGCTGTATCTCTCTCCTAACACTGTGTGGCACTGGTGACCCCGTGGGATGGCTGCTAAAGCTAAAAGTTCTGAAACTCGGGAGGGGATGCGCTCCTCCCAGCGACTGCAGAGTAAGTCTGGGGCCCCAAGCAGTCCACGTGAACAATCTCCTCCATCAGGTACTGATGATGAGACTGTAAGTGAAGAGGAACTGGACCTCCACAAACAACTCACCTCTGCTCAACTCAAGCAAGAACTCCGTAGAGGCTTTGCGGAGTTAGCCAACGAGTTTCGCTCGCTACGTGAGGAGCTGATGAAAGATGTCGCAGAACTACGGACCGACATTAAAGAGCTAGGAGCCCGAGTAGAAGACGTGGAGACCAAAATGGTTGATCATGATGGGACTTTGATGGATATACAATGTGCGCTTGACTGGCAACATGCGCAAGCAATGGAGCTGACTTATAAAATTGATGACATTGAAAAAAGCTCCCGCCGCAATAACGTGCATTTTCGCAGAATTCCAGAAGCGGTGGGGGGTCGGAGAAGATTTGCCAACCGTGCTTAAACTGTTGATAGCGGAGTTGCTCCCGGCGGAGGATCTGGCTGCGCATGCTTCTGGGATGGAAATTGAACAAGTTCATCGCGCCTTGGGAAAACCTCCCAACAACCAACCTCATGATGTTATTGCGAGATTTTTGCGATATTCTGATGCTGAGCTTCTCATACGTCGAGGCCGGGAGAAAAAGACGGTCCGCTTCCAGGACGCAACAGTGTCCATCTACCAAGACCTTTCGACATTCACCTTGGCGCGCCGGAGAGAGATGAAACCAGTTACAACGGTCTTGAACAGCAAGGGGATTCGCTACTCTTGGTCCTTTCCATTTAGGATGAACTTTCTTTTGGGCAACAAAAATATTTCAGCAAAAGACTATACTGAAGCTTGGCGAGCTCTTCGCCAGGCGGGACTAGTTGATGATAATGCTCAGCCTCACCCGCCGCCCACTAAGCCCCAGCACTCCAAGTGGACTCGAGTGGGCAAGTCTGCTTGATTTTTTGTGGAATTGCAGAGCTTCTCTTACTGTTTAGGGAGCCTCATTCTGTGGGTCTCCCGAACTTCGGATATGTGGTGGAATGACCAGCCATTGGTGCTTGGCTGTTTTTTGATTTTTCCCCCCTTTGTTTTTGTAATATTTCTCCCTGAGTTATTGGCCATTGGCAAGGATCAGCTTGGGCCTCCACTCCACTATACATAGGGGGCGGCGGATGACCTGCAAATGTTTTGATGATGATATTGTTCTGATGGGGAGGCATGATGGGATTGTTGACCCAGGGTGGGTGGGGGAGCAGTGGGGGGAATGTTATTATATGTTTAGGTTGAACTCACTTCGTGGGGTTTTGGGGGGAACGGGGTTTGTGGTCAACTTACCGTGTCCTGTATTAACTTTGACAGGCAGGTGGTATTGACGGGAAGGGGGGGGGGGGTTTGGGTTGGAGGGAGGGTTTTTCAATTTGGAGCTGGTGGGTATGTTTGGGTTTGGGGGGGAAGGACTATGGCTCTTGTTTCTGGAGGGTGGAATAGGTGGGCCCGGCTAACTAATACCCTGGGTTTGCTGGGGGGAAGCTGTCACCGGGACCCTCCGGGTAGCTGGAGGATAAGAGGGTCTAGATTGTGAATATCAATGGTGCGCTTTATTTCTTTGAATGTTAAGGGTCTTAACTCCCCAAGGAAGCGGTCGCTGCTGTTTTCAGAATTGCGCACTTTGCAGGGGGACATTGTTTACCTACAGGAGACCCATCTTCAGAATTGTAAGCAGGGCTGGCTAAAGCGGTCCCCGTACACTGAGGTGCGGGTGGCCTCAGATGCGCAGGGCCGGAAGAAGCGGGGAGTGGCCTTACTATTTCATCAGAGCCTCTCTTTGCAGATCGAGGAGATAAAACGAGATACCCTGGGGAGGTGGCTTTTTTTGAATGTTCACTTAGAAGGGCACTTGTTAACTTTAGCTAATGTTTACACGCCCAATGCAGGTCAGGGGCCCTTTTTTACGCGATTGAAAGCTTTACTGGCGGACTTTGCAAAGGGCCCCATTGTTTTGGGTGGGGATTGTAACACGCATCTGGTGCCCCATTTGGATTCCACAGGTCGCGCTGGGGGGGGGAGTGGGGGGGTCGGCAAGAGCCCTTCAATGCTTTATGCTAGATTTAGGTTTGCGGGATGTCTGGAGGGACACCCATGAGGGGGAGAGGGGTTATACTTACTACTCTCCAGTCCATCAGGTTCACACTCGCATTGACTATTTTCTATTGGATCAGCGCCTGATGGATGGGAGAGTGAAGGCTGGACATGGAGCGCTGACTTGGTCAGATCACGCCCCGTGCTGGTTTGCCCTCCCGGCCGGATTGTACAGCGAGTACCAACGTTTTTGGCGCTTAGATGTGAGGTTCCTACAGCGGCAAGGTGCAGTGCAGGACCATGTCCGCTTCATCACCAAATTCTTTGAGCTTAATAACTCTGGGGACGTTCCCCTTCCCACGGTGTGGGATGCTTATAAGGCTACGGCTCGAGGTCAACTCATGGCTGAGGCGGCCCACATGCGCAAAATGTGGACGCGTGACCACGACCAGTTGGTGAAGGAGTCTACTCGCCTAGGTTTGGAGCACGCCCGAACCGGTTCGCGGCAGGTTTTGCGTCAATGGCGGACTGTTCGAGCCAATTTGGATGCGTGTTTGCAGAGAGAACTAGATAATAAGCGCCGGAAATTACGGCAAACCTTTTATGAGCATGGGAATAAAACTGGTCGCTTCCTGGCTTTGCGTCTTCGGCAACAGCACTCCACGAGAGTGGTTCACGAACTGCGCGACTCTGGAGGACGGAAAAGGGTTATTTCCCGGGAGATACGTGATCTTTTTGCTGACTATTTGGAGCTGCTCTATAAGGCAGAGCCCTTTGATCGGGATCGTGTGCAGGACTATTTACAGAGGATTGCTCTGCCGCGTCTTTCTGACCCTGACCGAGCTCAGTTAGATTCTGAATTTACGGTTGACGAAGTGGAAAATGCAATCCGGCGACTGAAAACTGGCAGTGCGCCGGGTAGTGATGGCTTCCCAGCGGAATACTACAAGAAGTTTCGGGCACAATTAGCGCCAACCTTGACAATCTTGTTCAATGAGGTCTTGGGGGGGGGGGGTTCTCTCCCTTCGTCCCAATGTGCAGCATTGATAGTGATGATACCCAAGCCCGGTAAACCACTGCATGAAGCGGCGTCATATCGCCCCATTTCCCTGTTAAATGTTGACGTTAAAATATTTGCTTCTGTGCTGGCTGCGCGCTTGAATCGGGTCCTTCCGGGCTTGGTTCACCCAGATCAGGTTGGATTTGTGCCGGGTCGCCAGGCCGCAGATAACATTAGGCGTATGTTGCAGGTCATTCACGTGGCCCAACGGGAACCGCAACCAGCTTTGCTGGTGGGGATTGACGCAGAAAAAGCTTTTGATTGGGTTGATTGGGGATACCTATGGTGTGTTTGGGAGACAATGGGCTTTGGCCCTAATTATATCCGTTGGGTTCGTAGTCTCTATCAGCAGCCTCAGGCGTGCATTCGGATTAATGGGGGACACTCGAGACACTTCTTTCTGGAGAGGGGCACACGACAGGGTTGCCCTCTTTCGCCTCTGCTCTTCGCACTCGCGATGGAACCTTTAGCTCAGAGCTTTCGAGAACACCAGGCTTGCAGGGGGTCCACATCGGCCCCGCGGAATATCGGATTGCGCTCTTTGCGGATGATATCATATTGTCCCTGGTGGATCTGTCTGCTTCCCTTCCAGCCGCGATGCAGCTGTTTGAAAACTTTTCTCGGATATCCGGTTTCAAAATTAATTACACTAAATCGGAGATCTTGAATGTCGGGGTCCCCGGGGCGGTTTGTGCGGAGCTCCAAGCGGCTTATCCTCTTCGATGGGTGTCAGGAGCCTTACGTTACTTAGGGGTGCACCTGACCATGGAGCGGGCAGACCTCTTTAAAGCTAACTATGATCCCCTGCTTCGTCAGGTTCGGCGGGACTTAGAGATTTGGAATGGCCTGCTCCTTTCCTGGTTTGGGCGTATAGCCGTAGTCAAGATGGTGGTCGTCCCCCGCTTTCTTTATTTTTTTCAGGTTCTACCGCTTCCCATTGTGCGGGCTACTTTGGCGACTTGGCAACAGCTGCTTATGAAGTTTATATGGCATTATCGTCGTCCGCGCTTAGCGCGGCATGTTCTCTATGCCCATACGTGCTCTGGAGGTATGGACATGCCCAATTTGCACTGGTACTATGCGGTGGCGCAATGTCTGGCGGGGGTGGAGTGGATGATTGCTGATAGCACCAAGCGATGGGTACAACTGGAAATGAGTTTGGCGGGGGAGCGGGGTTAGGAGATTGGCTGTGGATCGGTCCAAAGCTCCGGCGCGGTAAATGCATCAGTAATCCCTATGTTCTTCATACCCTCCGTTGCTGGGATCAGCACTTTCGGTCCCAAGGTATTGATTTATCCCCTTTGGCCCCTATAGTAGATAATGCTTCTTTCCCACCGGGGTTAAGCGACACAGTCTTTCGGCAGTGGGGACATCATGGCCTTAGCTGGGTCGGACAACTCTTTGATGAAGGTCGGTTACAATCCTTTCGTGCATTACAAGATGAATTTGACATTCCGGCTAGGCATCTCTATCAATATACGCAAGTGACACATTGGGTTCGATCTAGGCTTATTCGGCCCCAGGTTGCTCGGGACCTGACGGATCTGGAACGTTACTGTGAGGGGTGCACTACCACTAAGGGACTCGTGGCGACCCTATATGCCCACTTGCAGGGGTCCCAATCGTGCTCTACAAGGCACAGGGAGCTTTGGAACTCTGACTTGAATCTCTCCTATGCCAAGCAACAGTGGGAGAGGGTGGAAACGCGCTTGTGGAAGAGCTCGGTAGCGATTAATGCCCGTGAAACTAATTATAAAATACTGTACCGTTGGTATATGACTCCGGCACGGATCGCTCGTATGTATCCTGGGGCTGTGGACCTATGTTGGCGTAACTGTGGGCAACGGGGTACCCTGGGGCATATTTGGTGGGCTTGCCCCCGCATTCGCGCCTTTTGGAGGGGTGTACAATTCCGGCTGCAGCAGCTTCTGGGAGTGAGTATCCCTTGGGACCCGGGGATTTTCCTTTTTGGGGCCTCGGTGCCGGATGCACGGGCTCTGCAGCTCGCTTTACTCCGCCACGACCTGAATGCGGCCCGATTATCCCTTGCGGCAGCCTGGAAGCGTGCTTTGGCCCCCTCCTTCCAGGTTTGGTTTGAACGAATGTGGGATATGTATACCATGGAGTGGGAGGTAGTTGTCAGCAGGATGCGTTTGGCGCGCTTTGAGTTGGTGTGGGCACCCTTTGTCTCTCGTTATGGTGCGTGACTGCTCTGGACAAACGGGGGGGAATACACAAACTTCAAAGGGAGCTTGCTCCTTGTGTGTGCTTCTTGCTCACCGTCTTCCCGTGCTTAAGGATTAGCAAGCCATAGTTGGGGGGACTGGGAGGTGGGGGGGGGTCCTGGGCTAGGGAGGTTTTGGGGGGGGGGGGAAAGGGAGGTTGGGGGAGTTGTTGCTCCCCGTTTCCTTATCCTAAAACTGCAAAAATGAAGGCATATTGTAGAATACTATTGTGATCTGAAGTTATGCTGTTGCTGTTGCATTCTTTTTGAAGATCTTTGTGGTTCTTGTTTCTATGTATTCTTTGGAAGCCTTTCAATAAAAAAAAAAAAAAAAAAAACCGAAGCCAATCACTGCGACTGCGACCGAAGAGACCGGAGCAGGCAGCGCAGTTCAACAACGCTGAGGAGCCTTAAAGATTACTGTGTCAGCATTGTGCGGCTCAAGGAGCTCTGCCCCGAAAAGTCCTGGGACAGAGATCCTTCAATAAAGAAGGGAGAAAACTTGACCGGGCTGTGGCTGGACAGGTGAGGGAAGCCCCAAAGGATCTCACCCTGCTCCTAGCCAAACAGTCTCTCCAGTTTAAATTATTTAGTGCTGCCTTGAGAATTGAAGAGTAAACCCCTTAAATTTAGCCAGAGGAACTAGGAGTCATCAGAAAGAAACAAATCAAACCAATCATGCCAATTAAGAAATTTGATTAGCTAGCTATGCTGCTCCTTATCTGTTTCTCCAGTGAGCCCAGCACCTAGGCTCACTACGTCCTCCTGCTGCATGAAGACTGGACACACTGGTGCTGAGATGGAGTTTCATGCATGCTACTACCAGTGATGTCAAGTTTTGATTGGTCCAGTCTCCAGCTGCAGGAGGAGGTGCACTACCCCAGAAGTGGAGGACTAAACTGGAGGAACGATAAGGAACATGTTATACCTAAATATTTCTGACTTTGTTTACTGGATCTGATTCATTAGACTTTCTCCCAGTAGATAAAGGAGGAGAGAAAAGCCACAGTAATTCAATTTTCCAAGTGTGGTAAGCAATTTCAACATTCCCTTATTCAATAGTAAATAATCTTAAACTATTAGTCTGTGTATTGGTGATATAGTAGAACCAAGGGGCATTTCTACTAAAGACAGTGAGTGGGGTTTGTTTGGGGTTAACGCATGGTTTTGGCATTGTGCCGTAAAGTAGCATGGGGCCCCATGATGAAAGCCCCATGCTACCCTTTCTGCACATGTCAGGGTGACAACTGGACAAGACAGGGAGTTAGTTACTCCTGCAAACAGTTTAGAAACATAGAAACATGATGACAGAAAAAGACCACATGGCCTATCTAGTCTGTCCTTCCATAACAACAACTACAACAGTCCACTTTTTACCTTTAGAGATCCTCTGTGTTGGTCCCATGCTTTTTTGAATTCAGTTACTGTCCTCATCTCTACCACCTCCACTGGGAGACTATTCCATGGATCCACTACTCTTTCCGTAAGGAAATATTTCCGCATATCACTCCTGAATCTATCTCCCTTCACCCTCATCCCATGTCCCCTCGTAGCAGAACTTGCTTTCAATTGAAAGAGGCTCTCTCCCTGAGCATTTATGCCACAGAGGTATTTAAACATCTCAATCATATCACCTCTATCCTGCCTTTCCTCTAAGGTGTACATATTAAGATCCTTAAGTCTGTCCTCATATGCTTTATAATGAAGCCCACTAATCATTTTAGTAGCCACCCTTTGCACCGACTCCATCCTGTTCACATCCTTTTGAAGGTGCGGTCTCCACAATTGCACACCATACTCCAAATGAGGTCGCACCAAAGACTTATACAGAGGCATTATCACCTCCTTTTTTCTGCTAGCCATTCCTCTCCGTATGCACCCAAGCATCCTTCTAGCTTTTGCCGTCGCCTTTTCTACCTGTTTAGCTACTTTAAGATCATCAGACACAACCACGCCTTGGTCCTGCTCTTCTTTAGTGGACAAAAGTACTTCACCTCCTATACTGTATTGCTCCCTTGGATTGCTGCAGCCCAAATGCATGACCTTACATTTTTTAACATTAAATCCCAGCTGCCAAATTCTAGCCATTTAGCATGGTGAAAAACGGTAAATGGTGCAGGGCTTAGAAAACATGCACCGAATTGCAGCTCAAGAAGATAACATTGTAACCAAGCTCAGTTTCTCACTGCCCTATCCCGTAGCACCTTTGGGTGTGAGCGTGGAGAGAGAAATTGAGGGATAATGTATTAGCTGATGCCCAGAAAACCTCATAGTTGACAATTACCCACTGTGGTTTTCTAAGAGCCATGTGAGTCCACGTGATAAAGGTCTCCTGTGGAGAATAAAGTGTGGGGGGAGGGGGGATAATAGTTCCCTTCCTCTTTTACTTCTTAGTTTGTATACTTATTAATATGTATAAATATAATTTGTTTATATGTATAACTTGTATGGAATGGAGAAGCACTGGCTTAGTAATCAAGCAACTATGGTTTGCTTCCCACTAGCACTCCTTGTGGCCTTGGGCAACTCACCTAACCTTTCATTGCCTCAGAAGAAAGGCTTGGCTATCTACTTCTGGTCAAACTGTCAAGAAAACCCAGGAACTGCTGGGTCACCAGGAGTCAGAAATGACTTGAAGGCACACATTGCATTTCATAATTTGTATAGATAAGGAAATGAATTATAAATCCTGCAAGTTGATGATCCCGACTAAGCTCTTTAGGTCACATACTTCAATCAAGCAGTGAATTTCCTGAGCTAATCAAAACTTTTCTTCAGCTGAAACAAGTTTTACAACTCTAAGGGCCCATTATTCAGCCATGGCAGTCAGCACTTGTAAAATACTTGCCCATTGCAGGAAAAAGTGAAACTGGATATTCAGAGCCAGATGCTGGATATCCACCAGCGCTGAAAATTCAGTTTCCCTGCCAACCTCCATTGCTATCCAGTCATCAGCGATATTCAGCCACTAACCAGATAACCACATAAAATTAGGACAGCCATTGGCCTGAACTAACTTTATACAGTTACCTTTCTGATTAGCAGGATGAAAATTGCCACTGACCAGATAGGTGCTAGGACTGCCCACAGACTGCCCTGGTACTATCTGGATTATACCAAGAGAGTCTGTCAAGATATTCAACATCACAGGCCGGCTAGTGCTACATAAACTTTCTTGAATATAAGGCCCTGAATTTTTATGTATGGATTAACATGCTATGTAAAAGAAAATCCACTTGTCCTGTCTATTTATCCAAATCATTTATCATGAAAGAAAGAATTGAAAAGAATATTAACATGCAATTATAAGTGACATGAAATATTAGAACTTACCATTCTTGGCCTTGCAGGATTTATTGTCAGACTGTAGTATATATCCCTCTGTACAACTACATATATATGATCCGAGTGTATTGGTGCAAGTTTGACTACAAGTTCCATATACAGCACATTCATCTATATCTATAAAGACACAAAGTAAATTGTATATCATGAAGCATTGGCCTTACTTCCTTAGCAAAAAGAAATGTTTGTACATATAGAATATGAAACAGTGTGATCAATACTCTTTGAGCACATTATTTTATTAAGTATTTTTCATGCATAAATCCCATTTATGTGCATAAAAAGCCTCTAAAAAAATGACCCCATAAGTTACCCATGTAGAAGTATGTACATTAACAAGGTGGTGTGCACTTTTACTTGACCAGCTTATAGAGGGCACTACCTGGCAGCGCATTTTCTGGCATGCTGCCAGGTGGCACAGGGCCCTGACAGCACATGCTAACTGTGCAACCTGCATTAGAGGTGTGAGTGGGAGGGGTATGAGCAGAGAGTGGGCGTGGAGAACTCAGCGCAGTTAGCGCTCTGTTAACACCAAGCACTAACTGCATTAGGGTGGGTTCAACTACTGCCACCTCAATAGGTGGTGTTTCGTGTACCACTACCAATGCAGTATGCACTATGGGACAGGGTTCTGTGTTAACTGCCAGAAAAATACTTTCCACACCCCGGCAGTTAACGCAGGGGTGTTGCATGTAACGCCCCATAGTTTTGGTGCTAAACATGCATTAGGTGCAACACCTTAGCACTCATTAGTAATTCCACACCCCCAAAGGTTTTCTTGGGGCATTTTTTTTTCTGTATGTGTTTATTTGGAGGGCACATTTCTCAAAATAAGGAGAAGAAATGGACATTAAAAAATCATTGATTTTTAATAAAAATATTTCTTTGCATGCCAGTGGAAAATAACAAAATATCAAAACTCTAAGCTAATGTGGAGCCTGATTCCCATAGGGGCACATCCAGGCTGTCCGGACAGCCCCAGGCAAGACAGGTCTGTTTGGACCCGATTCTGGACTACGGGAACAAAATAATCCCGCAGTAGCCAGGATCAAGCCCGACAAAGGCCTGGTGTGCCCATGGATGGCCCAGCGTGCCCCTGCCTGTGGGGACGTCTTCTCTGCAGGCTCCCTTGGCTCTCATGGCTTGGCCCCCTCCACTTCCCCAACACCCAACCCATGGCTTGCCAGCTGAGGCCTGGATCGGGTAGCGGGGACCCTCCCGCACCTGGCACTGGGGGTGTTCCCTGGCCCCGATCGCCCCTAAAGTGCTGCTTATACCACCTTTGCAGTGGTATAAGCAGCATGTCCCCACGGGCCCGGCAGCATGTACAGGGCTGTGACCTGAATCGGCTCTGTACGTGCTGCCAGGCTGGCTCGCCCCCGCTCCGCCCATACTCCACAGCCCTGCAATCTGCATTTCAAAATGATCTCCTTAGTCTAAGTCTATGAAATTTCTAACCCAAACGTATCTTTATCTTTAAAAAGGAGGAAGAAACCGCAGAAAAAGGTTTTACTGTTTTTATCAGCAAAATGTTGTAGTTTTTCTATCATAGGTCTAAAAGATCTCCATAAATATTGTTATTTAAATTTAATATCCACAAAAGACAACTGTTGACACAGTGATTTTCAAATAATGAGAAGATGTGCAACAATTGTTTTTTTGTGCATATTAAATTTAAAGAACAATGTTTATGGAGGTTTTAAAATCTATGATAAAAAAAACCTAAAAGCTTTTACAGATAAAAAAACAGCAAAACTTTTTTTTCTGAGGTCTTTTTCCTCCTTTTTAAAGATCAAGGGGCATGTTTACTAAAGTGTGCTACCCAGTAATATGGGCTTTAAAGTGAAATGTGTCCATTGTGTTAAAACGTAGCATGGAGCCATGCGCCAAAAACCCCATCCTACCTACCTTGATAGCACATGTTTGGGTGGCAAATGGGTGGGGATGGGATGTTTTTGCCACGACACAACTAGCACGGGTGTTTAAGGCCCACACTACCTGTGTTCAGCAGAAGTGCTGCACCCACGTCTGTTTTGCCATGGTGAAACATGGCAACTGCAGGGGGACAGAAGTACCTGAACGCCACAATTAGCTGAAATCCCCATACTCGTAACATGGCCCAGATGTGCGTTACCAGCATAGGGCTTAGTAAACATGCCCCAAAGGTATATTTGAGTTAAAACTTAATAGGTATAGGTGATAGGTATATTAGAACATTAATGCTGTATATCAGCACATTGCTATATCAAATCATTTATAAACTTTAATATGTTTATTTTCATTCATTATTGTCTATATAGTAAAGAAAATGCAAAACATATGCAATATTGCTAAAGAGCAGAAGAATCATGCAAACCAGTGATTTTTATACTGTTAAATTTTGCATGAAAAATTATGCAAACTGACAAGTAGGCAATAAAGTCTAGATTGCTTTGCAAAAATATCCCCATAAACCCAATGTGCATATCATGAAAATGGGCTATTATCACAGATAAAATATTGTGCATTGATTACCTATTTCTGCACTCTGCAACCTATTTCTGCATTGGTCTCCTAGTCTTGCTCATGAAGCATTCCTATTTTTATCCTCTTTTTATAAATTTATATTTTTATAAATGGGATATATCTGAATTATTCTTCAAAGTACAATCTTATGAGATGGATATCAATTTGGGATTAAAAGAAAGAAAGAAAGAAAACAATTACAGATCATTAGATGAAATGCTTGCCAGTCACAACATGGATTTTAAATATTAAATTGCCTTGCAAAAAGGAGTAAGAGACCTCTGGTATCAGAATTAATGATACTATGAAGGGGTGAATATTCCCTCCCACATAAGTGAAGTAAAGAGCCTCAAAGAAGTATAAAATAGTGAAGATTTAGGTAAGCCAAATAAGTGGAGATTGCATAGAAAAATTCTGACTCTTGTAGTCATACCATACTTTCCCCTGGAAAATGCCTGCATTACAGAAAAAGCAGGGAACAATGCTTTTATAGATCTCTAACAAGACTGTATTCAACCCAGAGAGTCAGGTAAGGAAGTTAACTGCTGGGAATAGATGAGGAGTCCCTTTGTTAAATCATCTATTTATTGTACAGTAAGCTTAACAAGCATGACACCTTACTGTGGCCATCTCCTTGCATGAAGGTCATAGATCTACGGGACCTACATAGATTGAAACATGGAAATGATATCAGATAAAAGGCCTATCCAGTCTGCCCATTAGTACCAATGACTAAGCTCTATAGGCCCTTCTTCTTGTCCCGTGCTTTCTTGAATTCAGATCAGGGCCAGTGCAAAGGTATTAGATTCCCCAGGCAAATCTTTTGCCTTATGCCGCCCTCTGAGATCTTGAAAATTAAACTCAACTGTCACGATAATCAAAGCCCCCCACTTCCCACAACAATCCTATTGTGTATATATACAGGATGGACCAAAAAAAGTGAGAACATCTTGTAGCATATAAGTTATTTAAAAATTCAAAAAGACAGATGTAAATGATTGGCAAATTTAAAAAAAAAAAAGATGGCGACCGGAAATTGTCAAAATAAAGACGTTATATAGCTAAAGAAGGTAAATAAGTAAACTAAGCTTTTAATTTATGAGATGTTCTCACTTTTTTTGGGCCACCCTGTATATATATATATTGTGATACCGCAGGCCCTCTGACACAAAGAAAAAAAGTTTTAAATCTTGAAAAAAACAAGATTTACCCGCAATTACATGAAGGTACACATAGAGGGAGCAGGAGAGCAAGCCTGGAAGCAGAGGAACCACGCCTCTATGGGCAGGACCCAGAAGCAGCTGGTCTCGATTTAAGCAGGGACAGAGCATTACAAGAGGAGAGGCAAGGAGCTTGGCAGAGAGCTTCACAGAAAGCATTACAGGAAGCAGTGCCAAGAGCAGCTCCAGAAGCCGGAGTCAGAGACCGGGGTGAAGTCACTGACAGACCCAGAATAACTCAAGGAGTGAAAGCTACTGGGAGAGCAGGCCGAGGTGAAGGCCCAAGAGCAGGCCTAGAGGAAGGCCATACACAACTGCAAGGGGCAGTATTACAGAGTGCAGCCAAGGAAGGAGGTGCTTACCCTTCCAGCTGGAGAGGAAGCCTTGTCCAAGGAGAAGGACGGGGATACAAGCAGAGGAAGATATATCCACTGGAAAGGAACCTTCAAGGAGGAAAAGGTACTTTTAAAAGTTTTTATAAAAGTGACCTGAAAGATGAAAGAAAGATTCAGAGGCATGGGGAAGAGGACATAGCTGAGAGGACGCGGCCAGTAGCCAACTGCCACAGGGGTGGAGGTGGAAGACAGGCGCCTCAGCAGCAGCCCTGCCTCAAAAGAGTTATTTTTTTTTTTTGAAATGTTTATTTAAGGAAAAGGCGGTATAGAAGACTTGTTAAAATAAATCAAACAATCAAAACAGAAAATCAAAACCTACATACACAAACAAAGTCTCAAACCCCTCCCTCCCCCCCCCCCCCCGGTTCTCTAAGGATCAATGGGGGACATCAATTACTAAGTACACTGTAATGGAGGTTATCCCAGATATTACCTAAAAGAAAATATGATTAGACCACAAGGTCTAGTAGCAGAGCACTTCGCTCTCTCAGGAAACGGAGGAGCGAGCACAATATTGATCAAGAAGCGCCCATCTGTCTACGCTAAGCGCCGGCGTACTCGGATAGTGCAGCTGGCTGTACAGTTTTTCAAGCTTGGCATATAAACAAACAAGATTCCACCAGCAATCAAAATGTAAAGAGCGAAATTGCTTCCAATGAGAAAGAATAAGTTTAAGTGCAATGGCTAACAGGAAGTTGAGCAAAAATGCCTGCTCCTTAGAGATATTCAACGAAGGCTCCACAGCACGTAGCAACACCATAATGCTTGAAAAAGGATATAAAAATCCTAAAATGCTCTGTACCCGAGCCCACACCTTTTGCCAAAAATCTTGGAGCAGGGGGCAATCGAAAAACATGTGTCTGTAGGTGCCTAACTCGAGTTGACAGGACCAGCATCTGCCGTCCGACAACTTGTCCCATTTGGATACTTTGACAGGGGTGATGAAGGCTCTATGCAAAAAGAAAAACATGGATTGAGTGAGTGCCGCTGAACGTGACACTCTTGTGACTGGGCCCCACAAGGACTTCCAACTGACTGGAGAAATCACACCACCCATGTCCGCCTCCCATGTTTTTTTTGTGAGTCCACGGTTGGATATTATGAAACACTCTCTGATCGATCTATACAGGTAGGACATAGCCCCCCGCCGGCCTAGGGCTTCCTGAATAATATGGTAAGGAAACCCAGCAGGGGCCAGTTCCCTCCTCATCACTCCCTTAGCGTCTAAACAATGTTTAAGCTGAATCCACTGGAAGTGACAAGAGAGGGGAAGATCAAACTCTCTCTGTAGGGCTGAGAAATCTTTCCAGCCCTGATCATTATATAATTGCCCTAAGACCCATATTCCACTACACATCCACTTATGCCAGGCAAACACGCGGTTGCGGATCTTAAACGATGGATTCCACCACAAAGGCGTTTGCCTAGAAAAGGGAATTGGAGGGCTCTGAAGGCGAATCAGCTGCAAAAAGGCCACCTGAGTGGCCAGGATAACCCCCCCAGTCACAGCGTCACCTGGGAATTGCATGCCCAACAGGTGCCGCAAGGGCCAGGGAGCCACCAGCTGTTCCTCTACCGCTAACCAACTCGGTCTGTGCTCATGATCCTCAGGAGCTGACCACATGGCCCCTTGTTTTAGCAAAAGGGCTTGATGATACCTTTGAAAATCAGGGAATAAAACACCTCCTTCCTCTTTAGACGCCTTAAGCTTCTGGGTGGCTATTCTCGGGCGTTTCCCGCTCCAAAGAAAGGCCAACAATGAGCGCTCCAAATCTTCATAGGCATTACGGGGAAAAAACAAAGGGGAGCATGCCCAACACATAATTTATTTTTGGGGTGAGTACCATTTTAATGGTCTCCAGTCGGCCCCACCATGAGAGATGAAGGGGAGACCAGGAGAGAGACCGTTTACGAATCAGCAAAAGGAGATCTGACAAATTGGAAGTGATGGTATCTTCCCGAGAGGCACAATATTGGATGCCTAAGTACGTGATTTTGTCGGCTGCCCACTTAAAGGGAAACTCCGCCATCAGGCTAGAATGAGAAGTCTTATTCAGCGGAAATGCAACCGATTTAGACCAATTGATCTTATACCCAGAGATCGCAGAGTAACTCTCTATTAACGCTAAAATTGCGGGGACCTCTGCCGGCTGAGTGAAGAGCAGTAAGTCATCCGCGTAAGCGGAGAGCTTTATCTGTAGATCTCCCAAACGGAAGCCAGCAATCTCCTTATGCTGCCTGAGAGCAATAGCTAACGGTTCCAATGCTAGGTTAAACAAAAGGGGAGAAAGAGGGCACCCCTGCCTAGTTCCCCTATGGAGTGAAAAAGAATTAGAAAGAATGCCATTGGCGGAAATACGAGCACTAGCCTCCATATATAAGACTTTGACCATCCGGATAAAATCGGGCCCCAGTTTGAACCAGTGTAGCACCTGAAAAAGAAAGGCCCACTCCAATCTGTCAAACGCTTTCTCAGCGTCGAGTGACAGACTGACATAAGGCAGAGAGCTAACATAAGCCCTCTCTAACAGATTGCATAATAGCCGCGCATTATCCGTAGTAGATCTCCCAGGAACAAAGCCACATTGGTCCGGATGAATAAGATCCCCAATTACTTTAGTAAGCCTCTGCGCCAAAACACTAGCATAAAGCTTATAATCTGAATTCAGCAGAGAAATCGGCCGATAGTTCGACACTAACTGGGGGTCCTTTCCGGGCTTTTCCAGGACTACAATAGTGGCCTCCGAGAACTTCCCAGTAGAGCCTTGCACCCCACTTAACTCTGTGAAATATATCAGAAGGTATGGGAGTAATTCCTCGCAGAATACCTGATAGAATTCAGCCGGAATCCCATCCGGGCCAGTGGCCTTGCCCCTGGGCATTCCTCTGATAACAGAGCGCAATTCTTTACTAGAAAATGCGGCGCCAAGATCCCTCGCCTGACGGGCCGATGCTGAAGGGTGAGCTAACTCTCCCATAAAAGCAGAAAAAGCGTTGGCGTCCGGGTTTATATCGGAGGAGTATAGCCTTCCGTAAAATTTAGAGAATTCATCCAATATGCGGTCGCACGTCGTTTGTGGCACTGCGTTTTCATCCAGCAAAGAGGCAATTCTTTTCTTCTCATGTTGCCCTCTTAAAGCAGTAGCAAGAACTTTACTTGCCCTATTACGCTCGACATGAAATCTAGCCGATTGCTGTAATAAAACTTGCTCCACCTCTGAAGACACTACCTCGTTATACTGATATCGTAGTCTTTGAAGCCTAAGTAAAATGTTAGGGTTAGGGCATGCCACCCACAATCTCTCCCCTGCCTTAATCTGGGTTTCTAGAGCCGTTAAGTGGGCCTTTTTCTTTTTACGCTCTCGAATGGCGTAACTAGTAATGACCGATCGAAGAGTGGCCTTAAACGCCTCCCACCAGGCCCAGATCGTGGTGTCACCCACCTTGTTAGTGTCAAAGTAAGCTCTGATAGCCTCACGGATTTCGGACTGAAAAGAAGGGACAGCTAACCAAGCTCTATTAAACGCCCAAGGCGAGACAGGGCGGTCTAAACCATGTAACTCAAATTGGAGCGTAACCGCAGCATGATCAGATATACAAATGCTTTCTATGCCGGCCGAGCAACCCCAGGAGACCAAGGACTTTGTCACCAAAAAAAAATCAATACGCGAAGAAGACTTATGGCAGGGAGAAAAATAGGTGAAGTCCCTGCCCGTAGGATGGAGCATCCGCCAGACATCCACCAAACCTGAAGACTCACAAAGAGCCTGAAAGGCTAATAATGCCTTAGAAGGTTTGTCCACCCTCCCCGGAGAGCGATCCACAAGGGAGTCAGAAACCAGGTTGAAGTCCCCTCCCACAATAATGGGGGCCGTTTCCCTCTGTAATCTACCTGAGAGAGCGCGAAAAAAGAGAGGGTCATCGGAGTTAGGGCCATAAATGTTAAAGATAGAAAGGTTCTGATTCCCAACCTGTATGAGAGAGTGTGCCCATCTGCCCCCTTCATCATGAGATGAGCTAAGGACCTGGGCCCCCAACGTTTTCCTGATTAATGTAACCACCCCATTTTTTTTATGGCTTGCAGGAGCGGAGCCTATTACACTAAATTTCTTGTTATTTAATTTAGACACTTCCGCAGGCGTGAGATGGGTTTCCTGTAAAAGGAAGAGGTCAGCCTTTTGCCTCCCACAATACGACAAAATTTTCTGTCGTTTGGCTGGAGACCGGAGGCCCTTAACATTCAGGGACAACAATTGTAACTCATTAGCCATTGCACCTTACATGAAACAGCAAAGTACCCCCCAGCATATACATAAACTCTAAAATATATATGTCCAGAGCCCATTCCTCCCACTGATCCCAGAGAACCCCCTTATGTTTCCCCCACCCATACCCCAACAATAGGTAAGTCAGCATGACTAATTAAAATATGGCTGACTCGACACCCACCACCAAGGCAAAAAAAAAATTAAGCAGCACATGAAATCTATTAACCTTAACATCACTAGTGTTACAGCACACAACGGCCAATAAGCCGGGTATCCCACAAGGAGTGGTCGAAGACACAGCTGGGTATTATTAACTAATACCGGGGGACTAAACCCAGATTGCATTACTGGGGCAAGGTTAGACAGCTAGAGCAGGCCTGCAAAAGGTCCGAGGAGCTCCCAGCGGCCAGCTCTCCTCACCGCTCCCCCGAATGCTCCGAGACAATTCAAAGATCACTCGCATCTAATTTTGATGCATCATGAGGGCTTCCTGGTCTTCAATATAGCGTTTGAGAGACAGTGGATCCTCAAAAGTCTTGGTTGAATTATGCAATGTGACTTTGAACCGCGCCGGGTTCATTAAGCCGTACCGGGCTTGTAGGTGCTGTAGACGGGGGCGGAGCGCCAGGAAAGCCTTCCTTCTCTCCACCGTGGGCCTGCTGAAATCAGGGAAAAAGAATATTTTCTGCCCTTCAGTTAGCTGAAGATGTTTCCCTTTTGCCGCCGCCAAAATCTGAATTGCATGTTGATGGCGTAGGAGACAAAATATCAGCGGGCGCGGCCTGTTACTTTGCACCGAGGTGTTAGATGGTATGCGGTGTGCACGCTCAATCTCCAGAGGCCGAGCAAGGTCCAGATGGAGAAACTCCGGCAGCCACGCTTCCAAGTAACGAATGGGGTCCTTCCCTTCCAGGCCCTCCGGAAGGCCGACGAGACGTAGGTTGTTGCGTCGGGCCCTATTATTCATGTCTTCAATAGACCGCTCCAGGTATTCCACCTTCCGGGTCGATTTAGCTGCCTGCAGGGCCCCCTCCTCACACTTGGTAATCGCCGCCTCAGCCTTCTCCATCCGGCAAGATAGCGATGCCATTTGGGACCGCAGCTCTTTCATATCGGCCTGCATCTCGCCCAGAGCATCCCCATTTAAGTCCACACGTGTGCGGATCGCCCGTACTTCTTTCAGCAATTCCGCCATGCTCTCAGATTTCTCTTGCAGAGAGACCTGCTTCTGCGGGGAGAGCGGATCCGTCTTGGATCTTTTTGTACCAGAAACAGGCGGATTACCAAATTCTAGGCGTGTTTGTTTGCTCCCCGCCATAATTAAAGCCTCCGACTCAATTCAGGTCCTGGAAATCGAGGGATAATCCCGGTAATATACAGGAATTGGTGGTGGGGGTCAGAGGAGAAAATTCTCAAGCAGCCATATTGGTGTCTTGCTGGCCCCGCCTCCGCCTCAAAAGAGTTATACCCTATTCTAAAGCAGGAAAGATATCCTGGGATCACTGGAAACTGCCTGAAGCGGAGGACATTCAGACTAGGCCTCAAGCCTTACACAAAAGGGATTGCAGGAAGTTTAAAAGGGAAACAGTTGGTGCCTGCAACTGTCTACCAAGGCCTAGACCAAGAGAGAAACCAAGGACTAACTTTTATCTGGATGCTAAGGACAGTTTTAAACCAGAAATACCAGATAATCTTTATAGGAAAAAGGTTAGTGCTGCCAAAGACTGGAATAAGCAAACTTTTAATCCTGTAACAGCAGAAAATCCAGGGTGTTACAACATACCTAAAAGCCGAAGCCCCAAACTGTCAAGCCAACACTGGGATACGGTATGGCATGCTTTTAGAAAGTCAGATTGTAACATCCCTGAGACATCAGATTCGGACCCCTCAGAAATGGAATGGCTGCCAGGAGAATCTGAGGTTATGGAAGCCATCGAACCGATGGACTGTAATTATTGCACAATGAGACGTGTTTAAGTTAAGGGAAGCAAACCCAATGTATGAAAAGAATACAGGAGACCTTATGTTTTAAGTTTGTGAAGGTTAACAATGTTCCTTTGAATGTTTTGCTGAGTTACATTTTGATACAAGGAAAGTTATCGCTCTGTTACTCATAACCGCCTATTTTGAACTTCTTTTTGCGCAAAGGTGAAATAAATGCCTTTTCTTTACCCTACACTTGGCTAAGAGTTGCTTTTTGGGAAGTTGACCATGAGGCTGACACAGAGGGCTGCTACCTCATTGACCCTCACAACAGGTCAACCCTAAAACCCCTATTTCTTATGCGCTCCCCAGCCCCGGTGGTACCACTACGCCGCCACCAGAGGGGGCTGAGGGGGACAATATATATTAAACGGTGTGCCTGCTCGTCCTGCAGGTTCTTTGAGTTTGTGTGTCTATCAGGATCTTTGACTGCTGCTGCCCTTTGCTACCCATCAGAAGCCACTTCTCTAGGCAGTTGCCTAGTCTTGCCTAATGGCTTGGCCGGCCATGATTCACCATCCACCATCTCCACTGGGAGGCCATTCCATGCATCCACAACGTTTTATAAAGATATTACCTAAGAGTTGTGCTGTGCTATATTTTGCAATTATAAGGTCTGACGCTAAAGGCAGCTTTTTTTCAGTCTGCCTCCTCTAATTATTTGACCCTAAGATCAGTCAAAGTCTTAGAAAGTTAGAGCCTTTAGGAACCCTTTTACTAAAGTGCATTATGCAGTTAACATACGTTTCAGAGTGCGCTAACTACTTCCGTGGTCCTGCAGTAATTGTTACTGCTCAGGTGGAACAATCATTGTAAATTGAAATGTGTGTTAACCAGGCATCGTGCAGGGTGTGGGTAGGGTTGGGGTAGAGAGTGGGTATTGACTGCATATTGTAGTTAGCACAAGCATCCCTGGTGCACACTAATTGCCAATGTTGTAGTTAGTATGGGTGCACCGTCCACCACCTCAATAAGTGGTGATAGGTGAACCTGCAGTAATTACAAAGGGCCAAAACACAAGCTGCATAAGTGGCTTGCCTGAATGATAAGTGTTGGACACATGTTAGCCATGCCCCTGTCAATTACTGTGGTATGGTGACACCTTTATATACATTGATTTTGACACACAACATGTGTTGGGGCAAAATAATACCACACCAGTAAAAAAGGCTTCTTACTATTGATTAAATCTAGTTCAGTGCTTCTTTACAAATGGTAGAAACAGAGAAAAATAACAGCCGATAAAGACCATGCAGCCCATCCAGTTTGCCCTTCCATACCAAATATTAAGCTCTACAGTCCCTTTTTTCCTACAGAGATCTTATGTGTTTGTCCCTTACTTTCTTGAATTCAGACCCAATCTGTCTTTACTACCGCCACTGAGAGACTATTTCACACATCTTCCACTCTTTCCGTAAAGAAATACTTTCGCAAATTACTCCTGAATCTATCTCCTTTCACCTTTATCCTATACCCGCTCGTTACAGAACTTTCAATTGAAAGAAACTCTTCTGTGCATTTATGCCACAGAAGTATTTAAATGTCTCTATCATATCTCCTCTCTCTATTCCAAAGTGTAGATATTGAGATTTTTAAGTTGTTCCCCATATGCCTTATGACAATGCCCACTGACCATTTTGGTAGCCATCCTTTCCACTGACTTTATCCTGTTTATATCCTTTGAAGGGGTGGTCTCCAGAAATGCACACAATACTCTAAATGAGGTCTCACCAAAGATTTATACAGAGGCACTATCATCTCCTTCTTGCCATTCCTCTCCCTTTGCACCAAAGAATCCTCCTGGCTTTCACAATTGCATTTTCTACCTATTTATTACTGTATTAGTATTTACAGTAGCTCATGGCTTCCCAGGAGGAGATCAAGGCAAGTTACATTCAGGTACAGTATGTATATCTCTGTCCCCAAAGAACTAACAGTCTAAGTTTGTACCTGAGGCAATGGAAGGTTAGCGGCTTGCCCAAGGCCACAAGGAGTGCTAGTGGGATTTGAATGCTGCCCTTTCTAGCTCTAGGTTGCTGCCCTAACTATAGGCCACTCCTCTACTCCACCTTAACGTCATCAGAAACAATCATCCCTAGGTCCTGCTTTTCTTTTGTGGACAGAAACACTTCACCCTTAGATTTTTGCAGCCCAAATACATGACCGTACATTTTTTAGCATTAAACCTCATCTGCCAAATTTTCAAACATTTTTCAAGCTTCACTAGATTCCTCCTCATGTTATCTACACCTGCCTGGGTGTCTATTCTATTGCAGATTTTGGTATCTTCTGCAAAGAGGCAAACCTTACCCGATAGCCCTTCTGCAATATCACTTACAAAAATATTAAATAGAATCAGACACCCCTAGCAACATCATTTTCCTCAGAGAGAGCTCCATTTACCTGTACGCTTAGTCATCTCCCATTCAACAAATTTCTAACCCAGTCAGTCATCTTAGGGTCCATATCTAGGGTACTCAATTTATTTATAAGTCACCTGTGTGGAACAGTGTCAAAGGCTGAAATCTAAGTACACTATATCTAGAGCTCTACCTCTGAAAAATTCTCAGGTCATCCTTAGCATCTCCTAAATAGCACGTCTGTACTGTCACTATACTTACCATATGGCAAAGCGTTTTCTAGTATACAGTAGTAACTGTGTGGAAACATGCTGGGTATGTCACCAACATTTCCCCACAGATTTTGTACTTACTCTTCATTAATTTAGAACTTACCACCTGCTAAGTGGAAAGTGTTACCACATTTTATGTGGCATTTTAGAAGAGACATCTAAGAAGATTCTGGGATGTCCAGAGCAGAACGTCCAAAGAAATTGGGGAGTGGCAGCAGTGAAGGGACACAAGTATACGTTCCTTCTGAAATCGCTTCATCTCCATCCTGAAAAATGAACATCTAGGTAACTGGTTCTTGAGATGCCTGCCCCCCCCCCACACACACATGTAGTAAGGTTGGGTACAGTACATGGATGGGTAAAGGCCATTTCACAAATATGGACATCCCCTCATTGGAAATATGCAGAACTAGGTGCTTCTATGTCCTGGCTCATGTACTGCAGAATTGGGAGCGACTATGTCCTGAGACTAGTACATCCTGGTCTGCCATTTCAGATAAGCAGACATGCGGTAACAGGCCGGTAATATGTTTGGAGTATGTATTTATGTGCAGTTCTCTTTGGACAAGAAATGATAACTGTGGCATTGAAAGTGCTTTTTGCACTTCATCCTGGAAGAATTACATCCATGAAATGAGCCTGTTTTATCCACCTTATTCATAGTCAGGTGCAGATATATGCATAGACGCCTCACCTACCAGGGCCAGACGTACTTATGCCATTCTGAAAAAACATAGCAACATGCCTCTCCCTTGCTCCACCCAGGTCACCCCTGTACCATGCCCCCTTTCTATATGGACATTTTCACATAGGAGACATCTACATACCCAGCTTCTAAAATCACCCTGGGGACATCTAAGTACCAATTTTCAGACATCTAGTTCATGACTAGGGCTTCTAAAATGACCCCCTTAAGTCTTAGTTCACGCTTCACCTTTTAGACTCCTCCAATAACAGGGATGCATACGTTCAGTCCTCGAAGGCAACAATAAGCCTGGTTTTCAGGGTAGCCCCAATCAATATGGATGAAATAGATTGCATGCAATTGCAATTGTATATGAATTCATCCCATGCATATTCATTAGGGCTATCTTGAAAATATGGACTGCTCGCAATCCTCAAGGACCAAACTTGTGTACCCCTGTCCTATAAAAACTATTTCTTCTTCAGGATGCATAATCTCTGTTGGAATTTTCCATGGGCTGGTTCTGGATCCTCAGATTTTTGATCTATCTGCATACTTTCTATGTAAATAGTACATAAATAATCTCTTCTCTGATTCAAACATTGCATTGTTCATATGGTCTCATCACTTAGATGGTCTAACGTTGTCTACAATTGAAACTTTCTAACTCTAAATTTTTGTATCTTTATGTATAATGTGCAGTTTCTATTCCTCTAACCATTTCTACCCAGGTTCAAAACAATTCTGCCTTTAAAACTGACCATATTTTTATTGTGCATAATCATGGTTTAGTTATAATTGCAAAAAACCCAGTGTGCTTTTGAGTCAACATTGACTCCTGGGTTTTTTTTTTGCAGTATGATCTAAAGTACAGAGATTGCCAGGCCTTTCTTCCAATGAAATGGAGAGTTAAGTGACTTGCCGAAGGCCACAAGGAGTGCCAGTGGGAATCAAACGCTGCTCTTTCGGTTATCAAGTCAGTGCTCTAACCACTAGGCTACTCCTCCACTCTGTTATAATTTGATCACCAATTATTGGAATCATTTTATGATTGAGGCAGCATAGCCACATCCAGACACTAGGGAGAGAGCATTCTACTGTATTTGTTTGCATGTCATTAACCACCCCAGGAAGGAGGAGAGGGGAGGTAGCAATCTCGGTCCTTTATGTGAACTCAAAGGGGAAGGGGGGTAGAGGCTGGTTGTGCTTTAAAGGGAAGAGTGTGATTCGAGCTCCCTTCTTTTTGTCTTAATCATGTTATTCCTCTATGTACCCTCCTACCCACCTTAATGGGTGCTACTATTTGCTATTGCATGTTATTATTTATTTAAGAGTATTTATTTTCTGCACTAAACAATGGCCTAGGAAGATTGCAAGCTGTTGTCTGCACTTGATTTTTAGGTTTATTGACTAAAGTCGGCTAGCCGTGACAATATTGATATGGGCCATGTTAGGTCAAGCATGAGTTACTGTGTATGAGTTAGCAAATTAGGCCCATTAAATATAATAGGATTATGCAATTAATGTGTATGGTAACCTACTGCCATATAGAGCTACCCTTGTTATTGGCACTGCATTTTATTTGTTTTGAGGTGGGGAGGTCATTGGTTATCAGAACC
The DNA here is from genome assembly GCA_033557465.1 of Ichthyophis bannanicus. NCBI lineage: Eukaryota > Metazoa > Chordata > Amphibia > Gymnophiona > Ichthyophiidae > Ichthyophis > Ichthyophis bannanicus. Next base: position 725,297,236 of record CM066036.1, on the reverse strand, counting down.
TGTTATTGTAGCTTTGGGGATGGGGAGGGATGTGGGTTATTAGAACCAGCCCTTTAATTTTGGAAGTATGTAGCTATTGTCCACTTGGCAGCAGATTACACAAACACTTAGTAGTCACTGCATTAAGAGATGGTGGCCTGGGTGCAATTAGAGGTTGTTACACCCCAGGAGGGCCCCAGTTGGAACATGCAGGGGGCCAGAATTGTAGAGATGCTCTGCTGATTGGTGCTCGAAGCCTTGACTAAACTGAAGGAAATCGATCATGTTGAGCCATAATTGGTCTCCCAGGAACTCTTTTTAGGAAAATTGTATATTTCATATAGCTTGGACTATTATGTTTTGATTGTTAATTAATAAAGTATGTTGTTGTTGTTAAGTGCCATTGAGTCAGAGTCATCTCATGGCGACCCTCTGGATAGCTGTCCTAAATTGCGCTTGGTCTTCAGTAAGGCGGCTCATTGTTGACAGACTGGTACCCGTAGCTGCTGTTATTGTATCGATCCATCTCATTGCTGGCCTTCTATCTTGCCAAGCATGATATTTTTCTCTAATGATCTCTCTCTTCGCATGATGTGTCCAAAGTATAAAGTATATCCCTTGTTTTATCTAAATAGTAGTTTTGTGTATATTTTGCTTGATTGGCAATTTGAGTATGAGGGTGAAATGATTGAGAGGAGCACAAAGAGTTCTGGGTGCTTCTTTTACCTGTAGGATTATGGTTTGTTTTGTTTGATTTTAATCAACTTATGAGTTTGTCTTGCTTCAGATAAGATTTAAATGTATCTATACAAACATTTTTCTTTAGCATTATACACTCCATGCTGTAAAGGGCACAAGCATTGTATTTCTCATTAAAAGTAACCTTACTGTAATATACACCTAAACCTCCATAACTCTTAAACAATCAGAATCTTATTAACTGTACTGAAATTATCATGAGCTCAATTTTCATAAGCAATAATGTATTTATAATTTAACTGGAAAAAATGATGTGCTAATATATTGTGGGAACAAGTCAGAACTAGTCCATAAGTCAAAAGATTGGATTATGCGTTTCATTTCTCAGTCACTTGAATTAAATCTTTATTTTGTAGTGAGCATGTTATAATAAAATTGTGTTTTATATGCAAAATGATTTACTAAAGTGACTTACTAAATTTATGTATGTCTCATGCAAACAATATAGAAGTAAATTGTCAAACCACCTGTATTAGTGTAAATCTCATGAACACTTTTTACCCATGGACTTCATAGCAGATTTCAAAGTGAAAGTACTCATATAAATTTGACTGAAGTGAAGAAGTATCCTAGTGGTTAAAGCAAAGCGCTACCGCCATTAAAGCCAGCATTCAGATCCCTCCAATTGCCTCAGCTAAGAACTTACATTGTAAGCCCCCCAGGGACAGGGCTGTACTTGCCATACCTGAACGTAACGTGTCTAGATGAAATGGTGAAAAAACTTTAGGCAAAAAAAGATGGTACTGGACGCAGAACAGTTTTTTTCCTTTTGATATCAATAGAAATGGCTCTTGACATGTTATTGCTTGTAATTCCGAAATACAACGTGCTGAACATAATGCTACTAAAAATATGACCTTTAAAGTCAAATCTTTCAAAGTTGCTTCCCTCCAAGATTCAAATGGCAATTCTGTCAACATAGAGAACACTAGATTTAGATCCCAAGAATGTCCTCCTGATGGAAGTGGTGGGGGCAAACACAGTGACAAAATTCAAAATGGCATGGGACAGACACAGTGGATCTCTTTATAGCAACAGGATAAAATCAAAATAAGCATAACTATCTCTTACATATGAATAAATAGGGGTGACATACACGGAGCAGTGGGTGCACCCCTAAACAAAGGCATGGGGAGGGGTGACCTGTACAGAGCGGCAAGTGCACCTACTCTTGCTGCCTTGCTGGGCAGACTAGATGGACCATACTGGTCTTTATCTGCCGTTATATACTATGTTACTATGTTCTGTTCTTTGTTCCATTCTCCTTGAGCTATCCACCCCTGACAATGAGCTCCCCATCCTTTGAGACTGGCATTCATTGTAACCATTGTCCATACTGGGGTTCCAATAGTATGCCTGCCATTAGTTTCTCCTTGCAAAGCTACCATTTTAGACTGACTCTTTCCTCTTTTGGGCAAATAAGTTTGTGACTTAACAACATTCCTAGTGGGCTCCACTGAGACAATAGCACCCTTTGAAGTGGACGCATACACACTCAAGTCCATGGTATTAGATCTAATGTTGCTACCATAAACCCCAGAATCTGCAGATATGAACATGCTGTTGGAATTCTGTTTCTTAAAAACAGGCGAATATGTAACTAAATCTTGACCATTCTCTTGTATGGCAAGACCACCATTTCTCGTCTTGTGTCGAATTTTGCTCCTAGATGAATCAATGACTGAGATGGAATGATGTGATTTTTGGTTTTGTTGATGACCTAACCAAGATGTTGCAAGAGTTTGATCACTTTCTTAGTTGACAATCTGCTCTCCTCCATTGTTTTTTCTGTGATTAACCAATCATCCAGATAAGGGTGCACTAACGCTCCTTCCTGACACAAAGCTGCTGCTACAATTACCATAACCTATGTGAAGGTTCTCAGTGCTGTCATAAATGGAATATCTCCCTGGGCCTATCTGATGTAAGAGTACCCCTACTACCATTTGAATATTCAGTAGTTGTTGCAACCGCAACTCTCTTCTCTGCAGCCATGCATGGAGAAAGAACAAATGCATCTTTGAGAGGCTTTGCAAATTCCCATGCATAGCTCTTGTGAATTATCTTGAAACCATATTGATCCGATGTAGTTTGGACCCAGGCAGAGTAAAACTGTTGAAGATGGCCACCTATTTGAATCTCCTATAATTGGGTCTGCTGTATCTCATTGTGTCTTCTTTTCTCCTGATCCTGAATCTAAAAAGGAGTCTTGTCCTGCTCCTCTTCCTCCATGAAAGGACTGACCTCTTGAATCTTGGTAGGGAGCAAACCTAGTAGCTCTGTATCTATGAAAATCTCTAAAGGATGGCTTTGAGCTGATAAATGATTTTGATATCTTCAGCCTATTCTCTGGTAGTCTAGCTGGCTTTAACCAATTTCTCTAAAGCCTCCAAAAAACAGACGTTTATCTTGAAAAGGAAGCCTGCTAAGTCTATCCTTTGAGGAGACATCTGCTGACCAGTTGCGCAGCTATAGCAAATGACGAGCTGGTACTGACGAAGCCATGCTGTTTGTTAATGCGTTAATAAGATCATAATGGGCGTCTGCTAAATATGCTGCCCCTGTATCCATTTTAATCACCTCAGGCATCTGTGCCACATCTGCTGAAACAGATTCTGAAAGGACTTGCACCCAATGAAGGCATGCCCTTGCTATATAAGCTCCACATACTGAAGTCTGTAAAAACACCTGTCTCAGCAGAGTCTTGAGTCTCTTATCCTGTGGATCTTTTAGTGCTTCACCATCTTCCACTGGAATAGTGGTCTTTTTAGTCACTTCTGGCACTAAGGCGTCTACCTTAGGAAGACCTAGGAGCTAAAGGAATAGAATATAGGCAAGCCATAGTTCAACCACCCTGCAAACCAGCCTCTGATGACTCCTATTCTGCTTCTATCATTTGCATTATTGCCCTATGAATAGGAAAAGCTGTTTCTGATGTACGGATTCCTTGCAGTAAAGGATCTTCCAGCTTAGCCTCCTGAATTTGTGATTCTAAGAAATATGAAGCACCTCCAAGGTATGCTCAATGAGCCCCTTAAGCTCTTCCCTTCTAAAGACCTTACAATATGTGGGTCTTCTCCAATTGGAATCTCATAATCTTCCTGCTCTAACTGACGACTCCTTTCATTAGATCCTGATGTACCTTCCAGTGGGTCCTCTTAATCTCCTGAGAGATCAGAGCTTCTTCCAAAGATAACATTGGTGGTCCTTAGCTTCCTGAAGTGAAAAGTGAGTCTTTATTAAACTTAGGAGGAATTTTCTGTCTTTTTCCTTTTTTTACTATAATAAGCATTGCGCAATAACAGCACAAAATCTGGTGAAAAACAATCTGTCATAATTTTTAAATTCAGCCATTGAATCCTTAACAAATATTCTCTCTTTTGAAACTGTCAATGTTTCCTGCATCAGAGGAGCCCTTTTTGCACCCTGGACGTTATAATCATTCAACAAATCATTTAAATCACTTACTTCTTATAACTGGGTGATTTCTTCTTTTTCTAATTTTAATATGCTTTTCCCTGCCTCTGAGTCCATTTGCTCACACAGCTGGCAAAGCCCTAAGTCTGACAAATGGCCCCTCCAAAGCTCACACGCTGCACACACTGCTTTAGACAGCATTCTCATAAATAAACCCCTTAGCTCACTGGGCTTGTCACGTGCTGCTGATTCCTGGGCTTAGAAAAAAGGCACAATTGAAATCCGCAAAAGAAAGTGAAAGTAAAAGTTAACAAAAGTCCAGCCCCTGCAGCTGCCTCCTTGTGAACGCTGAGGAGAGTTGTTCAAACTGCCAGGCCAAATCGTCAACAGCCATTAACCCTTTGAAGGCCTACTTTAAATTTTTAATCCACATTCTGCAGCCGGGTTAATTTTTGCATATTTCAGGAAAATTGTACTCGTCTTATTCAATATGTTCTAATAGTGATTTTCCTTCTGCTATGGTCATGTATTATATACCATTTGATAGGAATATTTAGTCAGAATTTTGGATCCCGAGAGTTTTGGGCTCGGCCTGGAACGGGTTAAATTATGCAGCTAGTCAGAATCACCTACTGGATTATAGGAAATTTTGAAACATGTGATCTCCTCATCAGCAGAGCCTTCCCCCTACCCAACAGGATCGGGCTTTGAAATCAATGTGCCTGAAATGTAGCACCTCTGGGACAGTCCTCTGTAGTGTGGTTGACAGTAAGATATGGCTTCAGCACTAAAACCTTTTCTCTCTCATACTTTTTTTTTTTAATTCTTTAAATTTTTTTGGATGGAATTCTCAAACGAAAAGCCTACCTATGCAAGGCTTATCCCCTTCCTGCTTGGAGACTGAAAATAATGGCTAGCTGATAGGAATGTGTGCCCTTTATGGGATGACATCACAAAAACTTGGAATTCTCAGTCTCCAATCTGCTGGAAGGGGATGAAAACCCATTAGTCTGGACTGTACTGGAGGGACACTAAGGGATTTTATGTTTAAATCATTTTTATTGCATTTTACAAGTCTTACATAACAAACCCTTCCAAAATCTACAAAAATATCAAAACATCTCCACAATCCCCCACCTTTCCCCCCATACCATAGTTCCTCCTCTCCTTGCAACTCATCTGCTTACACTTTCAGAGTGTTAATGAGTAAGGTGCATATACTTTTAGCCACAGCATACATGCCTGCTTTGGGATTATTTTAGTCATTAATGTGTGCATGTTGCCTCAAATGTGGATTAATTACCTCTTATGAAAAAAATTGAGCAGTGTAAAATTGTACACATTGCATGATGGAATGCACTTTGCCAGTGGATATGTATGGGTGGAGTGTGGAAAAAGCACACAAGTACATGCATAGATTATAAAATACTATAATTTATGCCCATTTTTGAAAAATATAGGCATTGGCATTTACACCAGCTGTAGGGAGGGTATAAATGTCCATTCCTTAACTTAAGGCATGAACTTTACCACTTAAGCTAAAATTGTATAAAGATAAATAGGGTTCCTACTTGTTTTTATAAAGTAGGCTTAACATAGGAACCTTAAAAGGTGCTTTGATTAAGTGCCCACTTATAAAATTACTCTCCACATGCATGGATGTACTTGATGTACAAACATCTGAATATGCCTCTCCTTGCTTTGCTCTTTCACCTATCTATTATATCCCAAATGAAAGTCAAAAAACTCAAATTGAAATGGAAGATTTCCTGGATTGTAGATTGTAAGGGTTCTCATGGAACCTTATCGAATTCCATTGCATAAAACTGTGGAAATGTTTTTTTTTTTGAAAGGGGGGGGGGTTCATCATTTTTGTTTCAATGCAAAAATAGACCTGCAAAAATAGCCTTCTGTTTTCAAAATAACTTTTCTTTTAGATCAGTTGCCATTACCTTTGCAGTTTTTCCCATCTTCATTCATTTCATATCCATCGTCACAATAACATCTTGTACCATGTCTCATAAGTGCACATTTGTACTGGCATTGCAGTTGTTGGCATTGTGGTAACAATTCTAAAAAGAAAAGAGAGAACATTTTATCAATAGAACTAGTGAAAAATAATTCTTTTATATTTTACTTTAATTAAGATTATTATATGCATTTTAATAATTAAATAGTAATATGCATTAAACTGTAGGAAACTATTTGAAGGACTATTTAAAAATTTTCCTTTTATACTACAGTATTGAATTTTCAATTCCCACTGGCACTCCTTGTAGCCTTGGACAAGTCACTTTACCCTTCATTGCCTTGGAAGAAAGGCCTGGCAATCTACTTCCGGTCACACCGCCAAGAAAACCCAGGAGCTGCTGGATCACCAGGAATCAGCACCGACTTGAAGTCACACATTGCATTGCATTTAATTTTCAAAATTATGAGAATTTTTAGGAAACTAATCACCTGTGCATCATTTCATCCTTTTCTTCAAAATCTGCTATAAAATATTTTGTGTTGGCTGCATTCTTATTAGTAATAATAAAAAAACCACATTATTAATATTCCTAGAACCTACTTATTAAAAAAGATCTCCTGCTTTGTTTGTTAATTGATTTATTTTAAAAAATGTTTTACGGACTCATTTACAAACTCAAAATATCCATCCTCTCTGGGCAGCACAGAAAAGGCTGGTCTGCTTTGTTGCATTAAATTTGCTTTGTCAGAGATGCAGAAAGGTGGCACTAATGCAGCAAATTCATGAGCTCCTGAAAAGAGCTCAATCTGATGTCAATACCATTAACAGCAATGGCATTAGCCTCAGACCTGCAGGTTAAAGATCAGTGGCACAATAGCTTTTTCACCATTAGCCTCTGAATAAATAAGAAGCCTAGAAGCAATATGAACAAATGTGTGTAGCAACCCTGAACTTTGGGCAGAATATCTCTTTTTTTTATGCTGAGATTGTTTAAAACCAATACAACCAACTTTGTCCCTGCTCTTCTGTAGTGGTAAATTCAGAGTTCAAAATAGGCAAAGAACATAAAGATCAATATTCAGTGGGATGGCCAAGGTAAACATTTAAACAAGTTAGGTGTTGAAAGTTATATGAATATTGAATGGAGCTAGCATTCAAGTGTGACACTAGCCCATAACTTCTCACATCATCAATTGCCAAAGAGTTTTTGTATTAGCACAGGCCAAATTAAGGCTTGTTTCCATAAAGACAGGAAAACACCCTCCTGCAAAGTCTCAGCTACTATTGAGCTTAAGTATAAAAAACAATGCGCTGGCAAAATTTTCAAAAGCTGTGCTGGACAGGGATCAACTGAACCATAGCCCACTATAAAATGACTAATTAACTTCCACAAATGATCATCTGAAGGAATAGAAAAATGTGATAAGCTCATCTCTTTTACACCCATCAAGTCCTCTACTTCTGAAACCTGCATTTTCGGGACATCTTTTCGAATTGTCTCAGTTTTAATCTTTGTTAATTAATTTCAATATAACTTCTCTTTTGTGACTTCTCTCTTGATTATTCTCTAAAAACAGAGAACAATTCTCTACTTGCATCTTTCACATCCAAAATCCATTAAGTAATATAGTCTCTCTTAAACTTCCAGAATGCCTCCATATAGATTCTTAAACTTATCTTTCCACAACTGTTTTATAACATCCCCTTGCTGCCTTTGTCACTTCCTTTCTAACCTCTGAACCTCCAAAAATAACTGGTTAGCTCTGGTTAGCTTCTTCAGAGAAAGGAAAATATAATTTCTTATCTTCCCTCCTCTTTTTCCTAATCTTAGGGAGCGACTGCCTCCAGAACATTAAGTAATACTCCATTTTAGTTATCTAACGTCTGCTCTAAACTACTATTATCCTGTAAAATTAACCTTTGTTCTAAATGACTCAGAACATTTTCCACAATTATTTCCCCAATAGGTCTTACCACCATATTCCGTCCCAAATTTCACCCCAATTTTTAAATTGATACAGCAGCTTACATGGCCAATCATTTTTCGCATAAATAGAATACATTTTCAAAATAAAGCACTTTGTACCTGCTGTCAACAGCTTAAATGCTTTTGAATACTGGGCTCCTGCTTTTTATTTTTCATACATTTCATGGATTTATTATCTACTTGTATTTAGCCCACACCTTCCCAGCAGTAACAGCTCAATTTGAGCAGGTCTTCATTGTCCCCAGAGAGCTCATAGTTGAACTTTCCTATCTGAGACAACAGAGGCTTAAGTGACTTATTTAAAGCCACAAGGAGGAGCAGTGGGATTTGAACCACAGTTTCCCTAATTATAGCCAACCATTCTAACCACTGGGCTACATGGAGACCTGCCTTTCTTACCATATCATTATTAATTAGGGACGTGTTTACTAAAGATGAATGCACATTTAAACCTTTCATAAACATGGCCCTTAGTTTTTATTCATTGTGTTTTTTGACTGCTGGAAACTGCTTGGGTTTTGCTTTTAAAGTTTAAATATTTTGGACCATCAAAACAGCATGACCCCCTGAAGCAGATGAATTACTCTTGTTTTGAAAGATAGCACTATAATGAGCAATATGATTAAATACTTTCGATTAAAAAAAGGACCCGTGATGAAATATGAGTGATGACTTAATGTTATGGGTCACGCTGTTTTGATGGTCCAGAAATTTTAAAATGTTATAATGAAATTAGAGCTATGTTTGATGGGTTGTTTTATTAAGAGCTCTAAATACTAAGGCACTATTTGATGTGCTAAGGGTTCACTTTGTGCAAGAAAACATACATAATAGAGATAGCAAATAGACTATTTTGTGTCTTCATTATCACATAAAATTGAAGGCACAAAGAATTCAGATATCAATGTAGCACTATTGTCTTTCACTTCAAATTATAACTCCATTTTCAAAGCAGTAACAGCTTTAGTGCTGGTTTCTAAGTGTGATCTGAGTGCTTAGCTCTGGTGCTAAGATGCTATAACAGGGTCCACATGTGCCAATATAACGTTTTAATAAATTTTGCCAAATAATTTAAGTTTACTTGATGCAGTCCAATCCTTTTCAAAAGCAGTCAAGCATGGATCATTGATTTCAGTAGCCCTGCCTTTCCTATCATTATACCCATTGGCTTCCATCCTTTGGGGGCTTGTTTGATGTACCGATATGTGTTTAACCTTCACAGCATTCATAATATGAACATATTTAGGGGTATGTTTACTAAACTGCGGTAAAGTCACCGGCAGTAAGGGCAATGCTAAGGTTCCCAAAGCCATATAAGGTTATGGGTGGGTGGGAGTGGTCCGGCATTAAGGGAGCTATGGGCCTGTAACGCATGGAACAGGGCGCCCTGACCATTTAACTTGCGGTAACAGCACATCTCATGTTAAGGTGGCAAGCATTAAAGTGCCCAAGGGGTTTAGGCTCCTGAATTTAAGGCGCCCTGAGGGGTTAAGGCACATGAAGTTAAGACGCTCTGAGGGTTTTAAGGCACCTGAGGTTAAAGCACCCTGAGGGGTTAAGGTGCATGAAGTTAAGGCGCCCTGGGGGTTTTAAGATGCCTGAGGTTAAAGTGCCCTGAGGTGTTAAGGTGCATGAAGTTAAGGTGTCCTAAGGGGTTTAGGCACCCGAACATAAGATGGCCTAGGGTTTTAAGGTGCTTCAAGTTGACAAGCATGCATCTAAAGGCAGGAAAATGGCTGTAACCCTAACGCTGGATAGCGCACCACAGAAAGTCAAGGTAAAGGTGATGGAAGGAAAGACAGGTGGGAGATGATGGACCTGCCATATTAGTGGGCAACCGATGTGGCGGCCAGTTAGGTGGACGAGCATGTGGGAGGCAGCTGTACCAATGCACAGGGTGGTGCCAATGTAAAGTGCTGCAATGTCAGTGTGTGGCATAGGATGGGGGAGACATGTCCCCAGCCGAGACAGAAGTGGCAGGATGTTTGCAGCCACAGGAGCACAGAGTGGGAGTGGTGATGTGAAGATCAGGCACAGGAGAGCCGTGGCTATCACAGGCATGAAAATGACCTGAGTAGCACACATTCACAAAAAGAGCAAGTAGGAATCAAACCCGTCTCTTGCCTATGGGGACATTGCACTAACCAGTATGCTACATCTCTTGAGGCAGAGGCGGCTCTATCATTAGGCAAAGTGAAGCAGTGGCCTCAGGCGGCAAAATTTTGGGGGCGGTGGAAATGCCCCCAAAAGAGTTGCCTCACTCCGCCTTCAGTTTAAAAAAAAAACACGTACAAACTGCTGCCCTTCCCCCATCGTTTGTTCTGCTCTGCGTTTGAAATGACAGGAAACCGGTGCGGATCCTCCCGATGGTAAGCAACCTCTGCTGCTGCCACGTCCCGTCTCCAAAAGGAAGTGATGCTAGAGCAGGATGTGGCAACAGCAGAAGTTCCTTACCACTGGGAGGCTCCGCACCAGTTTCCTGTCATTTCAAATGAAGAGCAGAATGAACAATGGGGGACGGGGAGGAGAGAAGAGAAGAAGAACAGGAACGAGCTGCATGGAGGGGAGGGGAGGGGAAGGAGAGAAGAGGAACGAGCTGCACGGGGGGAAGGGAAGGATAGAAGAGGAATGAGTTGTATGGGGGGGAAGGATAGAAGAGGAATGAGCTGCATGGGGGGAAGGAGAGAAGAGGAACGAGCTGCACGGGGGGGAATGGGGGAAGAGGAACGAGCTGCACGGGGTGGGGGAAGGAGAGAAGAGGAACGAGCTGCACGGGGAGGGGGAAGGAGAGGGAGATGACGGGGGCTGGAGGAAAGCTAACACAGGGGGAAAAGAGGGTTGGAAGGGAGCTGACAGGGGAGGAAAGAGATGGCTGAAAGGGAACTGAGAGGGGAAGGAGATGGCTGAAGGGAACTGAGAGAGGGGAAAGAGATGGCTGAAAGGGAACTGAGGGAGGGGAAGGAGATGGCTGAAAGGAACTGAGAGAGGGGAAAGAGATGGCTGAAAGGGAACTGAGAGAGGGGAAGGAGATAGCTGAAGGAACTGGGAGAGTGGAAAGAGATGGCTGAAAGGGAACAGAGAGGGGAAGGAGATGGCTGAAGGGAACTGAGAGGGGAAAGAGATGGCTGAAAGGGAACTGAGAGAGGGGAAGGAGATGGCTGGAAGGGAACAGACATGGTGGGAAAGAGGGGGACAGAAGGGAGCTGACACCTGGGGGTGGGAATGGAGGGAGCTGACATTTGGGGATGAGACTGGTAGGTGGCTGGATAATAGGGAGGAGGCTGGCAGGGAGGGGGCACTGCGACTAGAAGGGAGCTGATACATGGGGATGGTCATTGGGACTGGAAATAGACTGAAGGAAGGAAGTGAAGAAAACAAAAGAAAAGATAAGAAATGGCAGATAGAGTGCTAAGAGTAGACAGGAAAGCAGAAGCCTCAGATCAGGACCAGCATGACTGGAGAATAAAATGGTCAGACAACAAAAGTAGAAAAAGTAATTGTATTTTTAATTTAGTGATTGGACTTTGTGCTATTTTTAGAGTTTACACAGTATGGGATACTGCATCTCTTATCTGGCAAATTACAAGGCAAATTGCTACAGTACAGATCCCTGCGTACAAATTTAGTTTCTAGATATTGTAGCCTCAAGACAGGGGCGGCTCAAGGCAATCTGCTGCCTGAGGCGAAGGATGAGATAGCACCCCATCCCCCCTCCCCCATAGAGTGTTCATGTAACAGAACACACAGCCTTGGTCACACACTAGACACACAGATTCTCGCCAAGAACAGAATAAATGATCACAACCTAAAGTAAAAATAAAATATTTAGAAAAAAATTAAACTGAAACCCCAAGAAGCCAGATTCTGCAAGGCAAGCCCACCAGACCCACCACCCACCGTTAGATATTGTGCTCTAACAATTGGAGGCAAGTTATCTGCAGGAAGTTTAAGCACCTCCTGCAGATATTTACGGACCATATCAATAGCAGACATAATTGGGGATTTAGGAAAATTTAACAGTCGTAAATTATTCCTACGAGTATAGTTCTCCAAATACTCAGTCTTTTTTGATAACACGATCTTATCCTTAGCTTGGGCAGCACATAACCCATGCAGATGTTCCAAGTCCTTTTCAACTCCCTCCAAACGTCGACCTTGCTCCACCAAAGCATTTTTGACTTCTGAAATATCCTTATGAACCACAAGAGAATCCTTTTTTAATACACCCACAACAGCCATAAGGGAAGTATTAACTGTAGCAACAGCGTCCCACAGTGCTTCCATATCTACCTGAGGTGGCTTAATCAACCCTCGCAAACCTGGAAGCATGTCCAAACCTTCTGACGGCTCCAAAGACCCTTCTCTTCCACCTGTCTCCCATCCGCAGCAGCCTGAACAGAAGTGGCAGACGCTGACAACTCTCTCACCAGTACAGAGCCCTCTTCGCTCCCAACCGCCGACGAGCATCGATCAGCCCTGGCAGGAAGCACACTGGAACCCGGGTCACTGCTTCCAGGTTGAGGAGGGGGTGAGCGCAGCTCTGGCGACAGCCACACCCCCGATGCACTCAGAGCCGAGGACTCCAAAACTCCCGGCTCAGCCGAAGACGCTGCTCCATTCCCCGGAAAGGTAAAGCCGCATGCCGCAAGTGTCTTCTGCCCCGTCGCTCCGGTTACAGGCACCCCCGAGGGTAAGGAAGCCTGTTTCCTCTTTCGGCGCCCCATCTCAAAACGCACACCGAGGCAGCAAACAGGGCACGAAAACCGCGGAGCCGCTTACCGCCGGAAAAGCTCTGACGCCATCTTACCTCTCCAGATTTTTTTTTTTTTTAAGATATTGAGTTCTGTGGGTGAATGTTCTAGTTCTGCTCTGCATCCACTGTTGAGGGAAGGGATTCTGTGGGCGAAAAATATATGTTCAAAAAGAAAAAGCAAGAACCATAACGCAGTTTATAACAAAATAAAAATGAGTTATAATTTAGTTTTATAAAGTGTGCTGTGGGTCTCGCTCATTCTTTTAGTTCCTTGGTGTGCAAACATCTTGCATTTCCTCCATATTACATAATTAGCATTTTGGTTTGGTTCAGTCCCTGACTGGGTTTTGAGAGGGCGCCTCCCCCCACTCTATTGGGGGGGGGATGGGGCGCTATCTCATCCTTCGCCTCAGGCAGCAGATTGCCTTGAGCCGCCCCTGTCTTGAGGCTACAATATCTAGAATTGAAAAGCCTGAAGGTCTCTGCCTAAACTGTCTGCTGTGTGTGCTGGTATAGGATAACCCCTCCAGTGCCCATGATGCACTGCACACACAGAACAGCAGTCTCAGTATGATGCACTGTGGACAGATACATCACATCAGCTCAGTACGATGCACTGACAGTGTGTACTGCAATCACATAACAGCTACAAACTGTGCTACTGCGCAGTTTCAGCGATCACCCTGAGGATGAGGATGGCCACCCAGCACCTGGTCCCCAGGACTTGCAGTGCTAGAGATGGTCTCTGTTGTTTGGCCTGCAGATCCCCATCACTGCCCGTATGTGCTAGCTATTGTCTGCAGTGCATTCAGCTAGTCACCTTGCTGCACCAGTCAAATCTGGCCCTGTGACCTGCCCCTGTTGAAGAGTGATCCTTTTAGAACAGTGCATGTTAATACCCACTGTTAAACAACTGATGCCATCTATGGTGGGGGTGTCTAGGCTTGCAGGGGGTTGTCACTAGAATCCTGCTGGGTCTACCATTAGCACAGGGAGTAGGACTGGAGCATCTCCTCTCCCAATCACCTAGGTCCAACAATCACCCACAGCAAGAATAGTCAGACAACACCTGCTGCCCATCACTGGGTTTTCTAGCCATGCACATACCAACTGCAGACAGTCCACATTGCATGTGCACAGAACAATCATGTGCACCCAGGCTTGGGATATATATAACATGGACACCCATCAGTTGGTTAAGCGATCAGGTCCCCAGGACAGGAGGTGCACCCACATCACTAGAACCAGATACTGTGTAGCACTATGTGGATACAAAGCCGTACCATAGTCACTGCTCAGTCAAGGTGAGAGTACCCTCTCAGCAGGAAATGCTGTGGCCACCCAGGCCATGCATGTGGCAGACGAGCACTACAGTGTCTCAGCCATTGACCTTACCTCCAATGCAGACCCATCCTGGCCAGTCTACCCTGTTTCAGGCCATATCCACATCATGCACATTTGCAGAATAAAGCTGGAAACAGCTTAGGCACTGCGAGGCTCAGTGAGGTGGAGAATGTCACAAAACAATGGATAGACATACACACACACACTCATATTGCCATGATGTGCAGAAATGGGGATGGTTCATTCCTGCCTGCCACCTTGGTCCCAATATCAGCTCAAGCATTATTAACGCCTGCTCAGTGTGCCGGTGCTGTCAGCCTGACTCTCCATCCAGCTGAGGATAGTGGAGCCTGTCTGTGTGGCTGATGGGTGTTTGGGCCCTTGTTGGCTGAGTCATTGAGGGTAGCACATGTTGGTGTTGTACCTGCACTGTAGGCTAACGTTTAGCCACAGGGACATGCAATGCATAATCCACACCCCAGACCCAAACCTGTGACCCTCCACTCATATACACACCAACTGTGTGCATGGAACCACAGTGCTGCTATATGGTGACAACACTCCCTGGGGCTGACATTCTTTGCATTAGACAGACCTTTGTACATGTTGTATTGCACACTGTGAACAGGACCAGGGCATTGCTTTGGTCTGCTGCAGGTGGGTGCCGCTGCTCCCTCCACCAACACCCCATACCATGCTGACATGCCCATGAGCTGTCCGCGTTGGTGGTGTGCAGTCCCAGCCCATCCAACATGTGGTTTGGTGGGTGCCTAGGGTGCAGGGTCCAAAGGGTAAAGGCAGAGGCATACGTGGACAGCCACACATCAACCCCACAATCATCTACCTCTCCAGAGACCCCATCACCGCCTGCCAATGTTATGTCTCTTCAACCAGGGGAAGAGACGGCTGAGAGGTGTTAGGTTAGAGGTCTAGGAAATATTGCTTGGAGTGGAACAGGTAAACGTAGGTCGATTGTTTATATCATCAGAATGTTGAAAGACTAGGGGACATTCAATATGGCTACAATCAGGGGCGGCCCAAGGGGGATACGAAGCCATGTGCAGAGACTCATTGCGGGGCCTCATTTGCATAAGGAGCTCCATTTTGCATAAATATTAGCATACTGTTAACATGCCTCTTAATGAATGTCTGGCTAAAGAAAGATTTCTACATTACTATTTTCCAGTGCCAACCGCTAGGCACATTAGGAAGTACTATAAACATTGCCCATTTAGAACCCATAGCAAATCCACCATATCATAACAGCAGTAGGAGGACTCAAAGCACCATACCTACCTATCAAAAGGTAACAATGCAAATATTAAATCACTACATCTCAGAGAATACCAATACATCTCCTACTGGGGAAAGAGAACAAGTGGCACTGTCAAATAGAAACTACATAAACAGAATACCTCAGCTCAGTTTACAGATGCAGAACATAGACCGTCACCAAACAAAGAACAAGGGATCAAAATTTAGAAATCGGAAGACAATAATTAAATGGGGAACCCCTAAAGTCAAACTTGGAATGTACAACAATACTATAAATTAATTTCCTCTTGTACTAAACCAAAATGCAAAGGCGTTAGCGATACACATTTCTCAGAGCTGACATATTCCAGTTAATAAATTCAAAATAAAAAAGTATTTATCTACCTTTCGTTGTTTGGGCATTTTATTTTTCAATTGCAATTGCTCCGGTCACTTTTTTCTGGTTTCTTCTGTCTTCTGCTAATTCTCCATTGTCTGCTGTCCATTTGTCCTTTATTCTCGCTTCTAGATTTTTCCATTTTTTCTTCTACATCTGCTTTAACATACTGGTCTTTCCCCTTTCGCTCTTTCCCCAATTTCTTTCTTTATTCCTTTATCATCCACTCAAATTTCAACCTTCCATCCTCAATTCCCACTTACTCTGCAAATACTCAGCCACTCATAGATTTTTCTTCCCTACCACACAAAATATATTTTCCCCCTCCATCCTCATTCCCCCAGCTCCATCCCCTTCTAGTCCTCCCCCAACATCAGCTCCCTTCTAGTTCCAGCCCCACTCAGCATCCGCTCCCTTCTAGTTCCATTCTCCCCACCACATCAGCCCATTTCCAGTCCTAGCCCCCCATCAGCCTATTTCCAGTCCTATTCCAGCCCCACCAGCCCATTTCCAGTCCAAGCTCCCCCATCAGCCTATTGGCAATCCTAGCCCCCCCATCAGCCATTTCCAATCCTATTCAAGCCCCACATCAGCCCATTTTCAGTCCGAGCCCCGCCAACAGCTCATTTTCAGTCCGAGCCCCCCCAACAGCTCATTTCCAGTCCTAGCCCCCAATCAGCTCATTTCCAATCCTATTCCAGCCCCCGTTAGTCCATTTCTAGTCCAAGCTCCCCCATCAGCCCATTTGCAATCCTAGACCCCCCATCAGCCATTTCCAATCCAAGCTTCCCCACACTCAGCCCATTTCCAGTCTGAGCCCCCCCATCAGCTCATTTCCAGTACTAGTCCAGCTCCCATCATCCCATTTTCAGTCCAAGCTCCCCCCATTAGCCAATTTGCAATCCTAGCCCCCCCTCAGCCATTTCCAAAACTAGCCCTCCCCCCATCGGACATTTTCAATCCTATTCCAGAACCACATCAGCCCATTTCCAGTCCAAGCTCCACCACACTCAGTGTCCATTTCCAATCCTACCCCCCCCCCTCCCGAAAGCCCATTTGCAGTCCTTGTCCTCCCCATCAGTCCATTTGCAGTCCTAGCCCCCACCTCCTCTCAGGCCATTTCCAATTTTAGGCCCCTCCACTCAGCCCATTTCATGCCCAAGCCCCCCCCCCCACTGCACACTGAGTGCTGGGACACCGGAAATGTTCTTTGACCTCCAGTGTGCCAGTGATCTAGATTACAATACAGCTGACGAAGTGAAGGAAAACAATTCTCTTCACTTCGGCGGCTATAAGGAGCTGTTGCTAAGTCTGCCAGGAGCCGCAAGCCGCTATTAGGGAGGTGAGTGGAGAGTGTGCAGGAAGTTGTTGGACGCAGGGCCCCCTGAAGCACAGGGCCCTGTGCGAACAACATTCTCGCACAATGGACTGGCCCGCCCAGGCTACAGTGTAACCCATTTCGGACTACTATGTGAAAATACTTTTTCCTTCAATGCATAATCACACCTTCCAATTCATTACTGGAGGATGTAGTAAAGGCTGTTAGTGTAGCTGGGTTTAATAAATGTTTGGACAGGTTCCTGCAAAGGTCCATAAACCATTGTTTGAGAGGACCCAGGATATTCACGGTTTGCCCCATTACAAGCATTGTGGATCCTGTTCGTCTTTTGGGGAAACTGCCCTAGATTGGACACTGTTGGACACTGGATACTGGGTATGATGGGCCTTGGTCGGACACAGTCTTTCATATTTTCAATTCCTATGTTCTTCTGTGCTACCTAGGCAACTACCTGGTCCGCCCTGTGCACCATCAGTTCCCACTGCATGATCCGCATGCACCCTCCTTTGCCCCATTTGCACCATCAACATAGTGCCCTTTCATACTTGGGCACTATGCTATTGCTTCCAGTGGATCACTACTATCACTTTCTTGGTCTCACCTGTCCGTGCAGCACATTGCAGACGTTAAAATAGGTTTTCTCCCCTCAAAATGCACCCTTACCAACAGGTTTTGATATGCAGTAAGGTTCCTGACATTATGGTGCCGGCATTAAGGGAGCGCGCCTTGTTCCCGCCCACTCCCCACCCATTGACCCCCTACGCCTACTCTCCGCCCATAGGGTACTTTACGCTGCCGGTACCGTTAACGCACGCTAAGGTGACATTTAGGGAGCACTAAGGGTGCAAGTGCGCCGTTAGCACGTTTTAATGGCACACGTGCTCCTTTACCACCATTTAGTAAACATACCTTTTGGTTTTGATAATTTATATGCCATCAGCACATAATATTGAGCAAAGAGTAAGCATACTATATTCCTTTGTATTAGTACTGTATCATTAGAAACATCTTGCTAAACTAAAGTAAATAACTTTACATGAACACTCTCAATAAACACAGGCATTGGACGTTAGATGATACGCTAAATGCACCTTTACTTTACAAATAGTCGGTTTGTGCAGTAATCCAGTTCAATGAGGATGATCAAGATTAGCATGATGGCATCTACGCAATATGGTGGTCCAACAATGGATGATTTTACTGTTTGGATAGATTCTTTCCCAGTTAAAAATGTCAAATGAATTCGAAGAATAAAGCTATATAAATTAGCATGCTATAATCTGATGTTAATTTCTGCAATTTTAACATTCGTAGGTGGTGAGTAATGGTATAGCTTTCAAAAGAGAAATGTTCACTATACTTAAATTGCATATCAAATCCTAGAGCTCTTAAAGACAGTCAGTCCACATTCACATCAGCTTCTTTAAAAATGAACATGGGCAAATCATGCCTTATCTCCTCTCAGACCTTAAACCATCCCACTCAGCCCTTTAATTTTCCCTCTGCTACATCGCACATTCTTATGACTTATAGAACTTTCAGCATAACTTTAGTGAATACATACAAGTCACATTTTCAATTTACAGTTCAAAATCTCAGACCTATTAAACAAAGGATATGCATTCATAAGCACCTGAACACTTAAAGTGTGCACAAATCACTTGTATGTTTGTATACCTATGAATTAACACAGGTACAATCGATATGCATACTTAGAAAAGTTCTACCATACATACAATGTGTGCCTAAAGAAGTAAAACAAATATGAAAAATGCCCAAAAGCCAAGAAAATTTTGTTTTGGCCATGCACCCCCCTCTCATACTAAACCTCACTGTCAAAAGAGTATCACCATGATTTGTGATAACCAAAGAGTTATATTGACGCATCAGGATGTGAATTTGTATGCAGTTTATTATCACACACAAATTGTGGTTAGTGCAAGGGCAATTGACATGTGCTGGCTGTCAATGTTGCAGTTATCATGGGTGCCCTTATCTTCTCCTCAATGGACAGCAGTAAGTGCACCTGTAGTAGTTGAACATGGGTCCAACACATGTTACGGGACATGTCACTGTGGTAACTGCCGGGACCATGCTGGCCACACCCCCAACTGCTACTCTGGAGGCTTTACACTTACCATATGTTCATTTTTATGTAAAACATGTAATAAGTGCAAACCATAATGAGTGTAACATTGATTTGCTCTACAAACCCACTCTCCTCTTCTAACCTGCCCAGTCCCTGCCGCATTGCACAATGTGCAGTTACCACAGAAATTCGTACTTTGTGACTGTCATACTAGCACAATAAGGTTACCATGGACCCGTGCTGACAGTTACTGTGCACTAAAATATGCATTAACCTCAAAGTGCACTTTACTAAATGAGCCCCTATATTTTTTACCCACGACATTATCCTATGAATTAATATGCATACAATCAATTTGTGCACATTATAAACTTATAACACATGGTTTAAAAAGTTTTAATAAAAAAAGGTCAGGAATGAAAAAAAAAAGCATCTGACATTGAAAAGAGTCTGAAAAATCCAAAAATGAAACAGAAATGTTATGCTTTACACATCCCTGTTAATGAGATTGATGAGGATAAAGCAGAATTGCTTAACAAATATTTCTGTTCTGTGTTCACAGATCAAGGACCAGGAGCAGGACCTCAGAAAACACCCACAAAGGAACAGAAGCGAGGGGCATCTGAGTGATTTTCAGAAGACTATATTCATGAGGAACTAGTTAAACTAAAAGTGGACAAAGCGATGGAACCAGATGGGATACATCTGAGAATACTGAGGGAACTTGGAGACATTCTAGCAGCTCCACTGACCTTGTCAATGCCTCTTTGGAGTCAGAAGTGGTGCCAGAGGACTGGAGAGAGGCACATGTGGTCCCTTTACACAAAAGTGGAAGTAAGGATGTGGTTGAAAACTACAAGATGCTTAGTTTAACCTCAATAGTGAGTAAATTATTGGAAGTGCTGCTGAAAGAGAAAATAGTGAGGTTTCTGGAGTCCAACGGATCAGACCTGAGGCAGCATGGATTCACCAGAGGCGGGTCTTGTCAGACAAATCTGATTTATTTCTCTGACTGGGTGACCAGGGAATTGGACTGAGGGAGAGCCCTAGATGTGGTGTATTTAGATTTTAGTAAAGCCTTTGACACTCTTCCACACAGCTGACTCATAAACAAACTGAGCACTCTAGGGATGGACCATAAAGTTACTGCTTGGGCTAAAAAATTGGTTGAGTGGGAGGTGACAAAGGGTACAGGTAAATTGATCTCACTCTGAGGAGAAGGTTACCAATGGTGTGCTGCAGGGATATGTCCTTGGTCCGATTCTTTTTAACGTCTTTTTTAGCGATATTGCAGAAGGGCTGTTTGGTAAATGCATGGGAGGAGAGCCTCTTTCGACTGAAAGCAAGCTCTGCTATGAGGGAACATAGGATGAGAGTGAAAGGGGATAGACTCAGGAGAAATATGCGGAAATATTTCTTTACGGAAAGAGTGGTAGATGCGTGGAATAATCTCCCAGTAGAGGTGGTAGAGATGAGAACAGTATCTGAATTCAAAGAAGCATGGGACAAACACAGAGCATCTCTAAAGGAAAAAAGGGGACTGTTGTAATGGCCGATATAGAAGGGCAGAATAGATAGGCCATGTGGTCAATGATGTTAGATTTCCATGGAGGTTAAATCATGTGATCTCTCTGTACATTTCCATCTGCAGATTTCACATGTCATTACAAAGCTTTCCTTTTTTTCCTTCTTTCATCTCTTTTTGAATTCCTTTTAAAAAAGGAAGTAGAGATGATCATCTTTCACTACTGATGCCCCTGTGTCTCTGCTACCTTTTCTTATATCCCGATTATGCACTTTACACTACTGGCCAGTGATCAGGCTTGCTATTAAATTCTTTTACTTAGCTGAATTTATTTTCCACCATTCATCTGACATGAATTCCTATTCATATTGGATGATTGTCCTATTCAGCCCTAAAGCAACCGTACTTAAAAATATGTCAGTTGAATGATGGAAAATGAACCAAGTTAAGTACTTTTTATTAAATGAATGGTGCAAGATGAATTGGCTAATATGAAACTCTTACAATGGCATTTAAAATACAAGTTATTGTCTTGTTTAAGCTCCTACTTAATCCAACTTACCTGTATCCCCACCTTAGTTTGATGTAAAACCTATTTCTCTTAAGTTCATTATTTTTGTTCCACATAAAGTGCTTTGACTAAACATAAAAGCGGTATATAAAAAGTGTTAAATAAATAAATAAGTTAAAAATATTGCTTTAAAGTTTGTGAATGAACTTTGGACCAATGAGTATAATGAAAGGGAACTGGAACTGAGGAAATATATATAGCATCAAGATAGATTGATTAGAATTTGAAAAAGGTTTCTGGTATGGATTGTGATGTATCTTTAAGAATATACTAGGTCATATAATTAATTTATTTGTGATTCTTAAGTGTCCATTATAAAATAAGAATTGAATAGGCCCTTTTCTGAAAATAAGTTAGGCATTCTGCTATGAAATTATCCCCAAAGAGGGAATAATCTAGCCCATTTCTGTGGGAAAGAAGAATTTTGCCTGCTGATGTTAAATATTCACATTACTCAATAACATGCAAAGTTTTAGCAGAGGAGGGAACAAGTGATACCAGAAGCAGTGCAAGGATGGATATTAGAGATGCAAGTGAAGTCCCTCCTAAATGTGGGTGTTTGAGAGAGTGCCGAATAATGTAGAATCAAAGGTAAATTGTCACTATATGCTGCTGAAGAGGTGGCTGCTGGGGAGATCAGACGAGGGACAACATTAAAAGAGCAACCTGCAGTAACAGTCAGTGGGCTAGCAGAACTGGAAAGTAAACATTTACAGGGGATATGCAAATCACTGCTTGTGTTGTTGGAGCAAGGGTAATATTTGCTCACATTTATATCTTCGGCCCAGCAGCATCCTTCGGCCCAGCAACATCCTTCCCACTGAGCAGCGAGCAGGCAGGAGCCAGCTCCAACCGCCCGTGCAGCCTCCTCTGCCCAATCGGGGCATGCCAGAAGCACTACTTAAGGAGCGCCATCGGGGAAGCAAGTCCTCTGCGGCCCAGCAGCATCCTTCCCGCTGAGCAGCGAGCAGGCAGGAGCCAGCTCCAACCGCCCATGCAGCCTCCTCTGCCCAATCGGGGCACGCCAGAAGCGTTACTTAAGAAGCGCCATCGGGGAAGCAAGTCCTCTTCGGCCCAGCAGCATCCTTCGGCCCAGCAGCATCCTTCCCGCTGAGCAGCGAGCAGGCAGGAGCCAGCTCCAACCGCCCATGCAGCATCCTCTGCCCAATCGGGGCACGCCAGAAATGCTACTTAAGGAGCGCCACCAGGCACACCCGCGCCTGTTGGGCCCGCGCCCGAGGGCCTCGCCAGAGGGCCCTTTGGCGTGGCCCTTAGGCAGTGGCCTATGACCAGGAGGTCACAGGCACTCACAAGCTTTGCAGAATGCCAAAGATTGAAGCGGCATAAAGGAAAAGTGAGATCCACATCGGCCCAGCAAACCTACAGCTTAAGCTCCCACAGTACTGAGCTTACTATCCAAACGTGCTGCCTACCATATTCGCCGCGAAATACAAAACACCGAGACGAGGCCCTTCCCTCAGCAGCCTTGATCCAACCACCCAGCAAACGCCAACAATTGAAGCTTGAGCTCCCCACACCTACCCAGGTTGAGCTCACCTAGGTCAGACACCAACAGAAACTGAACTCGAACCCTACCAACTTTGAAGACGCCGTAAAAGCAACAGTGACCCGAGCAGCCATCTGCTCATCCCTCAACTACGTATTGCAAGTATACCTACTGCTATATTCTTGCAAGCACCACACCTTGCCACGTTTGTTGCCTATACTCTGCTACTATCATTGCTAATAGTTTTGCCTGTAGCCTTGATACTATTGTTGCCTACATTTTGCTACTATTATTGCTAATAGTCCGCTGATATTTACCAATAGTTGGCAGCCATTACTACCTGTAGCCTTGCTACTATTATTGCTTATATCCTGCCACTATTATTGCTGATAGTTTCTGCCTGTAGCCTTGCTATTGTTGTTGCCTATATTTTGCTACTATTATTGCTCATAATTTTGCTGCTTTCGTTAACAATAATATTGCTACCATTGTTACTAGTATTATTGCTACTATTGTTGCCAGTATCCTTGACACTACTGTGGTAGCAAATTCACTCACCTACCTGCTAGTTAATTACCACATAACACAGCAGATCACACGTATCCTTGTTGGAAGCCCTCCAGCATACACAGCATCCCAGTTGGAAGCCCTCCAGCATACACAGCATCCCAGTTGGAAGCCCTCCGGCATACACAGCATCTCCAAAGGAATCCTAACACCAGCTCAATATGTCCACCTCCTTTATAACCCTCTCCAGTTTATACCTATTCAGCATCTCCCTCACTGGCACCCTATCAGCTGCCTCCACCCATAGCCTGATCCCAATAGTACAAACTCAGGGAAGGAGACAATACAGCCACGCAAACCACATACTGCCTGAACCCCCCCAAAACTCTCACTCATACCTAATCCACATACCACTTCAACACAGCAAAAAACACAAGGATGATCAGCGCCTGAACCCACGCAACCTAAAATGTGCCCTCATAAATGCTCGGTCAGTCCGTAAGAAGTGGCCAGCCATTATTGACCTCATAACACAACTCAAGCTAGACATCCTACTATTAACAGAATCATGGCTCGCCACCTCAGACTCAGTACTCATCAATCAACTCACGCCCCCGAACTTCTCAATACACTTCTACCACAGAATAGACCGTAGAGGAGGCGGTGTTCTCATACTGGCAAAAGAAGATCTACAATACCAAACAATTAGCTCCAATAGCTCAGACCATCTTGATGCAGTCACCATAGTAAACAACCTTAACACTATTAACCTCATCTACAGATCCCCGACTACATCCACTGGAGACCTTGCAACTATAATTGATCTAGCGTCCAACCCCAAAAACATACGCAAGCCAAACTGGGTACTAGGTGATTTCAATCTTCCAACCCTGCAGGACAGTCATGCCAATGCATTTCTCGATGCTTTCAACAACTTAGGATACGAACAACTAGTTGATGCCCCCACTCATCGAAAAGGGAACAAACTAGACCTCATCTTCAACCCCCAACCAGATGGGAACCCAAAGTACAATCACAATATAGTCATCACACCCGTCCCTTGGTCTGATCACAACCTGATACAATTCCAAATACCACTCCAGAAGGATAGTGATCATACAAAGAAACCAACTGGAAATCCAACTACATCCACCGGACGTTTCAGATCTTTTGACAAGGAGAAAATCATCGAGGAAATCCTACCTAACATCAATACTGCACCACCAAACCTCAAAGAGATCATGGCCTCATGGAACAACAGCCTGAGCTCCTTTGCCCGCAAACCCCCACAAACCAATCTACCTGCTCCAGGCAATCATCCAAGAAGCAGGAAACCAGCACATTGGTATACCACCGAACTAAGAACCTCACTGCTTCTGCTAAGAAAACTAGAAAGGAAATGGAGAAGTACACGATCCACATCAGACCTGACAGCATACATCTCCCACCTTAAGAAACATCGGGATTCGATATCAGCAACAATGAGAGAACATCACTCTAATCTCCTGAACCATGCCCTGAACAAACCCCATGAACTTTTCAACATAGTAAAAACCCTAACAAAGGAACCCTCATCCCCCCAACTAACCACGATCCACCCACAGGACTATGCTAATTACTTACAGGCCAAAACCAACAACATTGGTAAAGCCACACTTTCCAGCCCCAGCAGCAACCCAGCACAATTTAAGCCACTCACCACTATCAGAACACCAACACCCGCAGAAATTGAGGACATCATCTCTACCGTTAATGCCACCACTGCTCCAAACGACCCTTGTCCAGCATTCTGGATAAGAGCACTACGTAAGGAAATCAGCCCGACACTATGCAAGATTATGGACCTATCTTTCTCCACAGGTGTATTACCATCATGCCTCAAGCAGACATCAATCCGGCCCCTTCTGAAGAACACCAAGCTAGACCCGCAGAAGGTAGAATCTTATAGACCAATATCGAGCATCCCGCTGCTAGCAAAGCTAATAGAGAAGGTCTTCAGCGCCAAATACAGGACCACATCAACTCCACAGCTCCCCTAGACTCATCCCAACATGTCTTTCGAGAATCCCATGGTGTAGAAACCCTCCTAACCACCCTAATCAACACACTGATCACAGGAACCGACAACATCAAACAAGGTTTTGTGCTGATTTTCCTGGATATTGCCGCTGCGTTCGATTTCGTAAACCACAATCAACTTCTGATACGGCTGCAAGATAAGGGAATCAACGGTCCAGCATTGAGTTGGTGCAAATCGTATCTAACGGACAGATGGCAGCAGGTTCGTACAAACTCCACAACCTCGGAACCTTTCCAACAGAAACATGGCGTACCGCAAGGCTCCTCACTCTCCGCCTTATTATTCAACATCTACATGCAGCCCATATGTGAAGTAATCCGCTCCTTCAATGTCTCATGTCTGATCTATGCTGATGATGTCCTACTCTTCTTACCATTCTTGACTGACAAGCCGGATTTCTCCCCACTGATTAAATGCTTTGATGCTGTCACGGACTGGTTCCATGCTCAAGGCCTCAAAATAAACTTCAGCAAAACAGACGTACTCTTCACCACAAGAAATCAATCTTTCTCTCCCCCACCGGCTCTAAAGACAAGAGATGCCGAGCTCACAAGCAGACCCACTATCCGATACCTTGGTTTCACATTGGACTAGCAACTTGAGTTCAAAACTCACATCAGCAACATCATCAGACAGATCCACCATAAAATTAGAACACTGAGACATCTCAGACCACTATTACAACCAGGTGACTTTAGAACAGTCTTTCAGGTCCTTGTGACCCCCCACTTTGACTATGCCAATGCGATTCTTCATGGCCTACCCAAGAGCACAATAAGCCCATTACAACTAGCAATGAATACCGCAGCACGCTTCCTACATGGAGAGTCCAGAGGAGACCATATTACACCGATTCTAAAGGACTTGCACTGGCTGCCTATCTACTGTCGCACTACATATAAGATAGTCTTGATGACATTTAAGGCCATCAACAACATGTCCTCCTCCTCCCTAACAGAGCTGCTCCACCCTACCCCAACAATCAGAGTGAGGAGATCTTTTGCCATCAATACCCTACAAACCCCCTGCGAAATAACTAAATGCAACCAGACAAGAAGAAGAAGGGCTTTCAAGTTCTATGCCCCCACATGCTGGAACGCACTCCCATCTTCCATGCGAGCAATTACTGACATCGCTCAATTCAGAAAAGCCCTAAAACATCACCTCTTTCTATTACACTATTCACAACCTAATTTAGCAGCATCACATCCAGCTAAGCAAGGATAAGCCACAAGACAACTCATGGAATTAATGTACAGAATTGTAGATACTGTAAATAGTTACCCTAGTTGAAATCCAAGTTTTCGCTCCTGTTCGATGTAAAGGCATAACAGATATCTGAGATACTTGAATGTTACTTGTAAACCGCGCTGATTTTAAAGAGCGCGGTATATAAAAACAATAAATAAATAAATATCTATTATTAAGATTTAACTTTAAATCTATAGGGAATAGTATAGGGGAATAAAGTGTGCAAACTAGACAGAGGGAGGAGAAGTAAATACTGGAGACAGTGGAAATTGCCCACCCTAAGAGAAATGGTATTAGATAAACAAGTGCTGGTACTAAAAGCCCTGAAAGGAGGAGAAAAAGAGCTTGAGGAGAGATGGGGTAGTTTAGGATTTAGAGGTTCTTAAGTTTCTTAATCTAAAAGAGCTTTTCCTCCTGAAGATGGTGCTGGACAGTCTCCTGGGAGCCTAGACAGGCTCAGAATGAAGATGAAGATGGCAGCAGAGGGCCTTTTACAGACACATTTGGGGGTAGGGTTGCCAACTGGCTCCAGATGCGCCCGGCAGTGTCAATCCAGTCCTGGGTTTACCCCATTGCATGCAGGGATATGTAGTTCTGATTTCTCCATTGCACTCCATAAGAAATGAAAAACTACAAGTCGCTGCATGCAATGGGGTAAACACAGGACTGGATCAAGTCTGTCGGGCGCATCTGGAGCCAGTTGGCAACCCTATTTGGGGGTAGGAGTGATGATGGGGGTAGATCATCTTCCCTCAACCCAGGGAGTGGAGACTTCAGCACAGAAACAGCTCCAGAGGAGCTACAGTGGCAGAATCAGCCTCAAGATGAGAGCTGCGGTGGCAGAATCAGCCTCAAGATGAGAGCTGCAGTGGCAGAATCAGCCTCAAGATGAGAGCTGCGGTGGCAGAATCAGCTCCATAGAAAGTTGCAACAGCAGAGAGTCTATTCCAGAATAGGAGCCACAAGACCCAGGGAAGTCCAGCGGCAGATCAGTTCAAGGGAGAGCTGCAGTGACAGAGAGTCTAGGAGCTACAAGACACAGTGGAGTCCAGTGGCAAATCAGCTCAAGGGAGAGCTGCAATAGTTGTTCCTGATTGGACAGGAATAAAAAACACTCAACCTTCTTCTGCCCCCACCTCAGATATGTAAGAGCTCACAACGTGCCTGTATGAGAGCCTTTGAGCTCTATATCCCCACACTCAAACTCTTTACCTCCTACACTACGGAGCATTCAATCACATAATGTCTTCAAAAAACATCTCAAAACACACCTTTTCAAAGAGCACTATGAGCACTATCCCTTACAATTGGTTCCCAACAGGAACATCTTCCACTCTCACCGATCATCTCCCCTTTAATCAACTGCCTACACTAAGCAGAAATAGTAATTACACTTACCTGGTAATTGTAGTTCCTTGAGAGACGACAGCTTAGTCCTCTACGTATGGGTAGTGTACCTCCTCCTGCAGCATGAAGACTGGACCAATCAGATTTCAACTTCCCTGGATCCATCACCCCAGCAACTCTGGAACTCCAGTGAACTACTGTCAAAGCAAACTCAAACACGTAGCTAACCTTTGAGAAGATCCGAATACAGAATATGCATTTTTTTTTTGAAAGGTTTTTTTTTATTTATTTTTTTTATATATGGTAGCCAAAAGCCACCTGTCCTAGGGACGGAAAGTCCCGCCCCTGCCACTGCCGAAACAGAGAATGAGCACGAAAGAAAACAAGAAACAGCGGAGAAAAATAAGAAAAAGGGAACGCACTCACCTGGGAATATGCACCTCTGAACCCAAGGCGTGCCGCGCTAAAAGAAATGAAGTAGGGAGAGGCAGGAGGACTAAGCTGTCGTCTCTCAAGGAACTACAATTACCAGGTAAGTGTAATTACTATTTCCTTATCGTTCCTCCAGCTTAGTCCTCTACATATGGGATGTATCAAAGCAGCCTAACGGGCGGGATTTTGCCAGCCGGCACGCAGAACCGTGGAACCAAAACCGGCATCGCTCGCCGCCAAGACATCAAGCCGATAATGTTTACTGAAAGTATGCAAAGAAGACCACGTGGCCGCCTTACAGATATCCACTGGTGAAACTAATCCGAACTCCGCCCAAGACGCCGCTTGCGCTCGCGTAGAATGAGCACGCAACCCAACAGGCGCAACTCGACCGTGTAAGAGATAAGCCGAGCCAATGGCTTCTTTAATCCACCGAGCAATAGAGGCCTTTGCCGCCGCTTCACCTTTGCGGGAACCTCCAAACAGCACAAATAAGCGGTCCGATTTACGAAAATCACTGGTAACCTTCAAATAACGGCGTAAGACCCTCTTGAGGTCCAACCGACTGAGACCGCGATCCGAAGCCCGCCCCTCCGACTCCGAAAACACCGGAAGGGAAACAACCTGATTCAAGTGGAAAGGAGAAGTCACCTTAGGTAAAAAGGAAGGCACAGGTCGCAGAACCACTTTGTGAGCTGAGAAGGACAGAAAAGGCTCTCTGCATGAAAGAGCCTGGAGCTCAGAAATACGGCGTGCCGAACAAATCGCCACAAGAAAAAACCGTTTTGAGAGTCAAATCCTTTACCGAACTGCGAGAAAGAGGCTCAAAAGGCGCTGCCGAGAGGGCCCTCAACACCAAATTAAGATCCCATGAGGGCACTGAGACTCTGCGAGCCGGACGCAACCGAGATACAGCTCGCAAGAAACGAACTACATCTGCATGAGCTCCTAACGACACACCTTGAACCTTTCCACGATAACAGGACAGTGCCGCCAATTGGACACGCAAAGAACTGGCGGCTAGACCTTCAGCAAAACCGTCTTGTAAGAAATCCAGGATCACCGGAAGAGAGGCTGTAGCCGCTCGTAGCTGATGTCGAGAGCACCAGTCCTCAAAAATACGCCAAACACGAACATAGGCCAGCGAGGTGGAACGCTTGCGCGCTTGTAACAGGGTCGCCACGACAGACCGGGAATAACCCCGTTTTCTTAGCCGAGACCTTTCAATAGCCAGGCCGTAAGAGAGAATCTCCCCACTTGAGGCATGCGAAGCGGACCCTGACACAAGAGATCCTGAACCAAGGGAAGCCTCCACGGGGAATCGTCCACCAACCGCATCAGATCGGCATACCAAGGACGACGAGGCCAATCCGGCGCTATCAACAGCACTCGACCCCGGTGAGCCTCGATACGCTGAATCACTCTTCCCAGCAGGGGCCACGGAGGAAACACGTAGAGAAGATCCGCGGAGGGCCAAACCTGCAAGAGAGCATCCAGCCCCTCGGACATCGGCTCTCGCCGTCGACTGAAGAATCGAGCCGCCTTTGCGGAGCGGAACGTGGCCATCAAGTCCATGACCGGTTGTCCCCAACGCTGAACCAGCTGTGCGAACACTCTGGGATGGAGTTCCCACTCGCCGGGATCCACCTGAACCCTGCTGAGAAAGTCCGCCGTTACATTGTCCTTTCCGGCGATGTGCGCTGCGGAGAGGGCCGTCAGTCGGG
This sequence comes from Ichthyophis bannanicus, assembly GCA_033557465.1. Classification (NCBI taxonomy): domain Eukaryota; kingdom Metazoa; phylum Chordata; class Amphibia; order Gymnophiona; family Ichthyophiidae; genus Ichthyophis; species Ichthyophis bannanicus. The sequence goes on along the minus strand of CM066036.1, from coordinate 725,267,002 downwards.
GCTCCACCCACTCGAACAACGTTTGAGTCTCCGCCTCCAGCCCGACGCTTCCGGTACCACCCTGCCGGTTGATGTAGGCCACCGTCGCCGCATTGTCGGAGAGGACCCGAACCGCCCGAGACAATATCCGGGTCTCGAAGTGTTGCAATGCCAATCGAACTGCCCGAAGTTCCAAGCGATTGATTGACCAAGTGCTCTCCTCCGGAGACCAGAGCCCCTGAGCGAACTGACCCTCGCAGTGAACGCCCCAGCCCGTCAGGCAGGCATCCGTCAAGAGCGGAATCCACTGAGGCTGTTCCAAGGGCATCCCCACGCAAAGCGTTACCGGACTCAACCACCAACGGAGGTCCCTGCGAACCGTCATCGGACAAGGAAGGCGTTTGCTCAGCGAGTCGGACTGGTTGGACCAGCGGCGGAGCAAGGCCCGCTGTAGCGAACGCATGTGAAAGCGTGCCCAAGGCACCACCTCCAGAGAAGCCGCCATTGTCCCCAGCAACTGTAGATAATGCCACGCCGACGGAGCTGGAGACTTTCGGAACTTCCGCACTAGGGACTGAAGAGCCAAGATCCGACGGTCGGGAAGAGAAACCAATCCCCCACATGTCTCGAACTGCACCCCCAAATATTCCAGAAGCTGCGTTGGAACCAAACAGCTTTTGTGGGGGTTGACCACCCAGCCGAGCGACTATAAGAGCGCCACTACCTTTGCCGTCGCCGCCAAGCTTTCCGCGCGAGACTTTCCACGAATCAACCAGTCGTCCAGATAGGGATGCACTAGAACGCCATCCTTGCGCAAGGCTGCTGCCACCACCACCATGATTTTGGTGAAGACTCGTGGAGCGGTCGCCAGCCCGAAGGGCAGAGCCTGAAACTGGAAGTGACCCCAGGGCAGTGCGAAGCGAAGATACCTCTGCTGATCCTCTCGAATTGGGATATGGAGATAAGCTTCCGTGAGGTCGAGAGATGTGAGAAACTCGCCCTGGCGAACAGCTACTATGACGGACCTCAGGGTTTCCATTCGAAAGTGGGGAATCCGCAGACAACGATTCACTCCTTTGAGATCTAAAATGGGCCGAAGATCTCCACCCTTCTTTGGCACCACGAAATAGATGGAGTACCGTCCCAGACCATATTCCGCTGGTGGTACAGGAATAACCGCCCCCAGCTGAAGAAGACGATCTAGTGTTTGTCGGACCTGAAGAGTCTTTCGGACCCCCCGGCAGGGGGACGCTACAAAGGAATCGAGCACGGGACGGGCCAAATCGAGAACATACCCGTCCCGAATGATGTCCAAAACCCACTGATCGGAAGTAATTTGGGTCCAAGCGGAGAGGAACGACCGAAGACGTCCGCCGATCAATGGCAGCTCCACTTGGACCCGCCGCCCTTCATTGGGGCTTACGATTGGTCGGGGAAGCAGTCGCCGAGAATCCACGGCTGGCTCCTCGAAAGCCGCGAAACCCCGACACTCTAGAGCTAAATCTGCCTCGTTGGAAGCCGGCATAACGGGGCGAACGGAACCTACGAAAATCCCGAAACTGTCCCCGAGCCACCGGAATCGACCTGCCCCGTTTGGGCCTATCTTCCGGTAGTCGACCGCCTTTGGACTCTCCTAGGTCTTTGACCAATTTATCCAAATCCTCACCGAAGAGGAGCTTACCCTTGAAAGGTAATTTTCCCAACCGTGACTTGGAAGAGCCATCGGCCGCCCAATTTTTTAACCAAAGGGCTCTGCGGGACGCCACCACGGATGCCATGCTATTAGAAAGAGCGCGGATGAGATCATACTGGACATCCGCTAAATACGCCGCACCAGATTCCAAGCGGTGAATTTCCGTTAACATTTCGGCCTCCAAGGAAGGAGTCTGCTGAAACCGCTGCACCCAGCGCAAACAGGCACGGGCAACCCAAGCTCCACAAACGGAGGCCTGTAAGGCAATCGCGTCCGCCTCAAAAGCTTGTTTCAACAGTCCGTCCATTTCCGATCCTGCGGCTCCTGTAAGGCCGCACTCCCTTCCACCGGAATGGTGGTTTTCTTAGTCACCGCCGACACGGCCGCGTCGACTTTAGGAGACCGAAAACGTTCTAGATCTGCGTCCGATAAAGGATAGAGACGACGCATAATTTTAACTCCCTTGAGACCCGATTCAGGCGAGTCCCACTCGGCCTGAATCATCTGGTCAATAACTTTGTGAATGGGGAACACCACATTAGTCTGGCGAACAGCTTGAATGATGGGATCAGCTCCGTCGGCCTCTGCCACCGGAGCCGCAGGGGCCAACCCCAAAGTCTGAAGCGCTTCCGAAACCAGAGCGGGCAGCTCATCACGGCGGAAAACGCGAATAATCTTTGCCTGATCCTCCGGCTCAGGAAGCTCACCCTCTTCCAAAGCATCGGCATCCACTTCCTGGTCGAACTCAGTGTCATCACCTTCAGGCCAATCAGCCTCTGACTGAAAAGAGTCATGCACCCGCTGCCGCTTAGTGGCTCTGCTGTCGGGCAACGGGGACTCACCTGCAGAGGACTGGGCTGACAGTCCCTGTGCTGGAGATGGTACAGCTCCCATAACCTGGCGCCTACGGCAGAACGCCTGGTGCAGAAGTAAAACAAAATCGGGGGAAAAATCCTCCAAGGGCAAAGCCCCCCCGAGGCTCGATTGCCCCATAGATGGTAAGCAAGAGGCAGAAGGAATCCCCGAGGGTCCTTCCAAAGGCGACTCCAAGTCTCCTGCTGTGGCAGCAGTTTGAGCCATCGCAGTACTCTCAAGACGCTGCTCCATACTGCGGGACAGCGAGGCACAGCGAGGGCACACTCCTGTCTCCGCGTCAGCACCCCGCCGAGACCCACAGATGAGACAAAGGGATCCTCCTGGCATGGGAATCTTTGCGCTGGGAAATCTTGCAGCGCACTACTGAAAGATGAAGAACCGGCTGAGGAACCAGAGGAGCTCAGCGGAAATGGAACCGCAGCCAGCAAAAGAAAAATCTGTACAGATGGAAGCAGGGAAACTTTCCCCCTTGCTCAGCTAGCAGCAGAGGTGAGTCTCAAAAGGAGTTGGGCCGTTTCTGCCCCCCCCCCCCGCAAAGCCTTTCCTTTTTTTTTTTTTTTTTAGACCACCCAAGGACCCCCCAGGGCAGACTAAACGCGGACCCCACAACTGCCTTGCCAAGAGGAGGAAAGCCCACACCGAAGCACTTCCCCCCCCCCTAGGCGCCGCGAAAAAAACGTTGTAACCGAAGGACAAAGAGCCGCTCCACACTTTAATCAACTAAAAGAAATAAAGAAAAAAACAAGACAACTGAATGAAGCCAGGTAAAATCTGGATAAAATGGAAGGAAAACAAAAATATCTCCCGCGGGAAGCCCGCAGGAAAAAACTGCGATGCAGAAAAAAATGGCCGCGGCCGTCAGGAAAATTGGCGCGCTTTTTCCTTCCCCGCCGAGAGAAACAACGGCGCGAGAAAAACCAACCCGGGTGAAAAGCCCTTGCTCCTCCCGAATACCGCGACCCCGAGAGTCCCCCGTTCAAACAGGCTTTGCTTAAAAGATACGAAGAACAGCTGAGGGGATAACAGAACGGAGCTCTGAAGCAGTTCTGATCTCCCCCAGCTGACAGCACTCACCGGCACCAAAGAAGTAAGATTAGCAAACCTCGGGAGAGGAATTGCAGTGCAGCCTCCGCCGGAGCTCTGCCCCGAAGATCCCTGGGGCAGAGATCCGTGTATTCAAAGGGGTACTGACTTGCAGATCAACGCGGTAAAGGCTGAGCAGGAGAGGGACTTCCCTGAGGCCCCCCCCCCCCACGGAGTGCCGAGATATGTAGAAAAAATTTAAAGAAACAGTAACCGAACAACTATAAAAGAAAATAAGTCCAGATAGGGACCAAACTAAAGAATCTAAAAGGTTAGCTAGGTAAAAATGACAAAGAACTACACAACAAGTGAGCCCAGCTAGGCTCACTAACGTCTTCCTGCTGCATGAAGACTGGACACACTGGAGTTCCAGAGTTGCTGGGGTGATGGATCCAGGGAAGTTGAAATCTGATTGGTCCAGTCTTCATGCTGCAGGAGGAAGTACACTACCCATACGTAGAGGACTAAGCTGGAGGAACGATAAGGAACAACCTATTTTTCACAGCATTACAATCCTGTTTCATAAATCAATGTAACCCAAGCTCACTGTACCACAAATTCATTGTAACATAAATTCTAAAGTTATAACATTCCTGCATGCTCCCTCCCATCCCCTTGTTACTTGCTGTTCTACGTCAATAGGTTTATTGTAACTCCGCATGCTCCATTGTTCAATGTAAATTGTTCTGTTTGTTCTATGTAAACCGTTTTGACCGATAGAAAAACAGTACATTAAAACCAGTTAAATAAATAAAGAAATAAAACCCTCTCCAGATTGGAGGAGGCGGAGCCAAGGCCATAATCTCAGTAATTGGACAGAACTACAAAACATCTCCTTTCACAAGCGGCCAGCAGTCCAGAGCTCCAGCAGTGGGTGAGACTGAGGGCTGGTAGGCAAAGGGAAAGAGAGGGGAGTTAGGAAACAGGTTAATAAGGTTAAATCCATAAACTTTAACTGTTAACTTAAGACACTACGTATTGGTTGTTTGAACTACCTTATCTCTTATCCTATATTGCTATTTCACCTTACCTGCTTGAACACTTATCATAATATGGGTTGTACATACTTCATAATTGTATCACAATACTTGGATGTATATATTTTGTAAATAAATTGTAAATACTATTTAAGCCAGCCTTGCTCACAGCAGTGTATTTTGAGAGGTTTCCTGGGGTGAAAGGAGGGAAATCCCACCCACTAACACCTTTCTTCCCCAGGTGAAGGCACTAGGCGCTAAAAGGACAAGGATAGATGGAGCCCACCCTCGAAAGGACTCCAGCCAGGCTGGCCCTGGACCCCGAAGTGCACCCAAAGGGGCGCTACATAAGATTTGAGGCACCACTAGGATTTTATAATTAAGTTTTTGTCCTGTGAACAAAACTGGCAAATTGTAAAGATGGATACTAGAGATATAGTGATGTTAAAGAATTGGTGCAGATGTGAGGGGATTGATTGCTCACATGCTTTGGTGCATAATGGTATGCCTGAAGATGTAGAATCTGGAGATATTGAACAAAAATTGGAGGAAATTGAATTGCTAGACCCTGGTACAAAGAAGGAAATTGCAGTAAATAAAGAAAACCATATTGTCTTGTTATAGGAAATAAGAGATTTAGGGAGGGGATTTAAAGGTGGCCTACACAGATACTCCACATTTTGGCTCTTCATGCATGCCTCTCCTGTGCCTGATCTGCACATCACCACTCTTGCTCCATTCTCCTTTCACTGCACACATCCTGCCACTTCTGACTCCACTAGGAAATATGTCTTCCCCATCCTATGCCACACACTTACATTGCACCATTTTACATTGGCTCCTCCCAGTGCATCGATACAGCTGCCTCCCACATGCTTGTCCAAATCACTGTCTGCCACATAGGATGCCCACGGATCTGGCAGGTTCATCATCTCCCACTTGTCCTTCCATCCATCACCTTTACATTGACTTTCCTTGGTGCTCACTTATCTAGTGTTAGGGTGAGAGCCATTTTCAGATGTTAAGGTGCATGCTTGACACCTTAACGCCTGATGTCCTGTTAATGTATGTTAAATGGCCCATTGCACCCTTACATACACACAGTTGGTTACAGCCCATTGCAGGAGTAGCCTAGTGGTTAGAACACTGGCTTGGGAACCAAGAGACCAGAGTTCATTTCTCACTAGCACTCCTTGTGGCCTTGGGCAAGTCACTTAACTTTCCATTGCCTCAGAAGACTCCAAGGGATATGTTTACTAAAGGACATTAAGGTAGCAGGCATTAACAGCAGTGATAAGATGTTTTACGTGTGTAAAAGGCTCTGGGCGGGTAGGAGATGTTCTGCCATTGAGGGTGGAATGGGACATTTAATATGCGTTAACAGGACATAGGGCGTTAAGGTTTCAAGCATGTATCTTAACATCTAAAAATGGCTGTCACCTAATGCTGGATAAGGGAGCACCAAAGAATGTCAATGTAAAGGTGATAGATGGAAGGGCAGGTGGGAGCCGATGGACCTACCAGATCTGTGGGCACCCTACGTGGCAACCAATAATTTGGATGAGCATGTGGGAGGCAGCTGTACCGATGAACTGTGGGGTGCCAATGTAAAACGGTGCAATGTCAGTGTGCAGAATAGGGTGGGGAAGACTTGTCCCCCAGTGGAGTCAGAAGTGGCAGGATGTGTGCAGTGAAAGGAGGATGGAGCAGGAGTGGTAATGTGAAGATCAGGCACAGGAGAGGCGTACATGAAGAGCCAAAATGCAGGAAAGAGTACCTGTGCAGGCTATGGTGTAGCAGCATGCATGAGAAGACATGATTGCACACAGCCAATAGAGATGGATGGATGGGCTGAAGGAAGGATGGTGGTAGTGGAGAGGTGGTATGTGCTGACAGCCCCAATATACTGTAGTTTCCATCCCCAATGAATTTGTACTGTGTGGGAAAATGTGTTTCAATGCCACGTGAAAGGCCTGATAATGTGGCAGGCTATGGCCTATAATAGTCTGCAAATGTGAAAGGCCTGTAAGTTAGGCCCTGATTCCAACCCGCATCTCAGTAAAGAACCAAAGTCTGGGTCTCACACCTGTCCTAGCCACACAACCACCATACAATACCCCAGAAAAATGTGCAGATAACAACTGGACAGGTGTCATCCAAACTGGGCAAATGAGGCATGCATGGACATGAGGTGATACCTGCAGGTGGCTATCCGAGGGGTAGGATGTGTATGCATGTACTGCACAAATGTGATGAGCCAAAGCTGTACAGTCACAGTCATGTCATCATATATGACTCATGTCTCACATGTAGATTACAACTGTATGCATGTAACTGCCTGTTAGTATACTGCTGTATCAGTGCAGTCACATCGGGGTACATCTTACTGACAAATTGGTAATGTCAGATGATAAACAGGGACTGTACGGACCTGCAGTCAGTTAAGCTATTGGTGGGTTAAGTGACCTACTCAAGGTCACAAGGAGGTGTTTTCAGTCCATGAATGGTGTGGCAGACATAAAATATGACACTAAAACATTCTAAAATGTCACATGAGGAGTGCTCGTGGGCCTCAAACTTTGGTATCTTGGTCCCCCGGCCATTGCCATGACCCTTACACCATGCCTCCAAGCGAGTGCCTGTCAACTGCAGGGTGAACATGTCTGACCCTCTGCAATGGACTGCAGCAGAGCCAATAAAACCATGCTCTCAGAAAGGCATGATGGGGAAATAGAAATTAGACTTACCTGCTAATTGCTGTTCCTTGAGGAACTCCAGTTCAGTCCCTCACCGCTGGGTTGTGTACCTCCTCCTGTAGCCTGGAGACTGGAACTTTCAGAATCATGGCATCACTGGAGGCATTCCACTGGTCTCTCCCATCAACCCCCAGTGTTCTATTGACAAAGCAAACTCAAAGGAGCAACAAATAAGTAGCTATAGCAATAATGCAAAAACTAACACTTATATATCTTTTTTTTTAAATTGAATTAAAATAACTCCCTCTGAACTGAGGAAACTCCTTCTTTCTCTTCCTATTAAAAACCACATAGAAATTAGACTTACCTGCTAATTGTTGTTCCTTAAGGAACTCCAGTTCAGTCCCGACACCCACCCGGGGATTTGTTAGAATATAGATGTTATATTCTTTCAGTTATCTTTTCTCTATTTCCTTATCGTCCCTCCAGCTCAGTCCCTCACCGCTGGGATGTAACAGAGCAGTAATTATTGGGAGGGACCTGTCCACTTGGATCGCAAAACCGCAGACCCGAAACAGGCATCGTTTGCCGCCTGAACATCTAGGCGATAATGTTTACTGAAAGTATGAAGGGAAGACCAAGTAGCTGCCTTGCAAATTTTCACCGGCGGAACCAAACTATGTTCCACCCAAGAAGCCACTTGTGCCCTAGTAGAATGAGCCCGTAACCCCACAGGCACCTGACGCCCTTGTAAAATATATGCTGATGCTATTGCCTCTCGTATCCATCTGGCAATTGAATCTTTGGCTGCCGCTTCACCTTTACGCGGACCCCCAAAAAGCACAAACAAGCATTCCGATCTACGAAAAGACTCAGAGACCTTCAAGTATCAACGAAGGACCCTCTTTACATCCAAACGCCGCAAACTATGATTTGAAGCATTCTCTCCCGTAATACCCAACACCTGCAAGGAAACCACCTGATTCACATGAAAAGGTGAAACCACCTTAGGCAGAAAAGATGGAACCGGTCTTAATACCACTTTTTCCCTCTAGAAAGAAAGAAATGGTTCCTTACAGGACAACGCCTGCAACTTCGAAATTCGATGAGCCGAACAGATGGCCACCAAAAACACTGCCTTTAACGTTAAATCTTTGACAGAAGCCAAATTCAAAGGCTCAAAAGGCTCCCTAGTCAAAGCCCCTAGAACCAAGTTGAGATCCCACGGTGGAGAAACCATCCTACGAGAAGGTCGTAAATGGGATATTGCTTTCAAAAAATGAATCACATCGAGATGTGACCCCAAGGACACTCCTTGAACTTTACCTCGATAACAAAAAATAGCTGCCAGCTGAACCCTCAATGAACTGGCCGCCAAACCCTTATCAAAACCATCTTGCAAAAAACTTAATACCAGAGACACTGAAACCTTGGATGATCGAAGATGACGCTTAGCGCACCAATCCTCAAAAATACACCAGATGCGAACATACGCCAAAGAAGTGGATCTTTTTCTAGCCATCAATAAGGTATCAATCAGTTTTCCAGAATAACCTTTTTCACTTAACCGAGCCCTTTCAATGGCCAAGCCGTAAGCAAGAACCGATCCACCTGAGGCATCCGCAGAGGACCTTGAACCAGAAGGTCCACTGTCACTGGTATTCGCCAAGGCACTCTGTCAAGAAGCCGTACCAGATCTGCATACCATGGACGTTGCAGCCAATCTGGCGCTACTAATACCACTCTCCCTTGGTGAGCTTCGATACGCTGAACCACTCGACCTATGAGTGCCTATGGGGGAAACACATAGAGAAGACCTTGCTTGGGCCATTGTTGCATCAAAGCATCGCTGCCTTCCGACATTCTTTCTCATCTTCAACTGAAAAACCGACTCACCTTGGCCGATCGTAAGGTTGCCATGAGATCCATAACCGGAGGCCCCCACCTGATGACTATCTGAGCAAAAACCTCTGGATGAAGTTCCCATTCTCCGGCATCCACTTAAACTCTGCTTAGAAAATCTGCCGTTACATTGTCCGTTCCTGCAATGTGTGCTGCCAAAGCAGCCTGAAGCCGAGACTCTACCCAGGCAAACAAGATCTCTGCTTCCTCCTCTAGACCCACGCTTCCCGTACCACCTTGACGACTGGGATAAGTCACTGTCGCGGCATTGTCCAACAGTACACGTACCGCTCGGCCCTGCACCAAGATTTAGAATGCCCGAAGAGCTAGCGCAACCATCTGCAACTCCAACTGGTTGATCGACCATTTGGCCTCCTGCTCGTTCCAATGTCCCTGTGCATATAGATCTCTGCAATGAGCTCCCCAGCCTGCAAGACTTGCATCTGTTAACAACGGAATCCATTGCGGCTGCTCCAGTGGCATGCCCGCGGTCAGATTCTTGGGGCAAATCCACCATTGGAGAGACTTCCTGACCAGCAATGGGCAAGGAAGCCGTTTGCACATGGAATTGTTTTGATGCAACCAATGCCTGAGTAATGACCTCTGTAACAGTCTCATGTGCATTCTGGCCCAAGGAAGTACGTCTATTGTCGCCGCCATTGTCCCTAGAACCTGAAGGTAACTCCAGGCCGTGGGCGCTGGAGACCTTAAAAACTTGCGTATCTGACATTGAACTGTCTGAACCCACAGATCTGGCAGAAAAACTGCCCCCAAAACGGGTGTCGAATCGTACTCCTAAGTACTCTAGGACTTGAGATGGACTTAAATGGCTTTTGGATACATTGACTACCCAAACGAGACTCTGAAGAAACTGCACCACTCTGCTTGTTACTTGAATACTCTCCACTTTGGATTTCGCCCGTATCAGCCAATCATTGAGATAAGGATGCACTAGTATACCTTCTTTTCACAGAGCCACCGCTACCACCACCATTACCTTGGTGAAGATACGCGGAGCTGTCACTAGACCGAAAGGCAATGCTTGAAACTGAAAATGCCTGCACGGAAGAGCGAACCTTAGGAACCTCTGATGCTCGGGCCTGATAGGAATGTGTAAGTATGCCTCGGTAAGATCAAGTGACGTCAAAAACTCTCCTGCCACTATTACCGACCACAATGTTTCCATTCGAAAATGAGGTACTCGCAGAGAGCGATTCACACCCTTGAGGTCTAGAATAGGATGGAATGACCCGTCCTTTTTTGGAACCAGGAAATAGAGTATCGACCGACGCCATAAAACTCTTGCGGAACTGGAACCACTGCTCCCAATTGAAGAAGATGCTCCAAAGTCTGCCGTACTGCAGCTGCTCTTTCCTGCCCTCTTCAAGGAGAGAGAACAAAAGAGTCTATTATTATTGGATGAGCAAATCGAGAGCATTAGCTTTGTGAATGATCTCTAACACCCACTGATCAGATGTTATCTGGACCCAGGCCGTAAAAAACCTTTGAAGCCAACACCTCACCGGCTGAATACCTGCCCGGGCCCGCCTCGCTTTATTGTAACTTTCTAAGTGCTGTGGCAGAGGAACTAGCAAATCCTCTGCCCGCCCCTCGAAAGCCCTGAAAACCTTGACCTCATGAAACAAATCTTCCTCTTTGAAAACCTCCAAACCGTGAAGTACGAAACCGCCTGAAGTCCCGAAACTGACCTTGCACAGCCGGTTGAAAATGACCTTGCTTCGGCTTATCTTCCGGAAAACGTCCACCTTTTAACTTCCCCAAATCCTTGACTAATTTGTCAAGATCCTCTCCAAACAACAACTTCCCTTTAAAAGGCAGTTTACTAAAATGAGACTTGGAGGAACCATCTACCGCCCAATTTCTTAACCAAAGATAATGACAAGCAGCAACCAATGAAGCCATACTATTTACTAAACCTCTGATTAAATCATAGTGAACATCAGCCAAATAAACCGACCCAGACTCAAGTCATGCCACTTCAGCTAAACTCTCCTGTGACTGCAGTGTTGGCTGCTGTAAACACTGCGACCACCTTAGACAAGCTCTAGCCACCCAAACTCCACAAATAGAAGCTTGCAGTGACAGAGCATTAGCCTCAAAAGCCTGCTTTAACAAACCATCCACCTTCCTATCTTGCACATCTTTCAATGCCTTGCTGCCTTCTACCGGAATAGTCGTCTTCCTTGTGACCGCAGAAACCGCTGCATCTATACGTGGAGAACGAAACATCTCCTTTTCTTGATCAGCCAAGGGGTAAAGCCGATTCATTGATCTAACACCCCTCAAACCAGCCTCTGGTAAATCCCATTCACCTTGGATCATTTGTTTAACTACTTGATGCACCAGAAAAACTGCTTGAGTCTGACGCACTGCTTGGATAAATGGATCCTCCAAACCTTGATCCTCCGTTGGTTGAACTGAAGAAAGATTGAGTGCCTGAAGGGACTCAGTAATAAGTGCTGTCAACTCCTCTTTCCGAAAAACTCTTATAATCCTTGCCTGATCTTCAGGCTCCTGAATTTCGTCTTCCTCAAGATCCTCAATTCCTAAATCTGGATCTAACTCAATATCATCTGCATCTGGCCAATCTGAATCCAAATGCTGATCCTCCAAAGACCGTGTCCTCTTAAGAGGTCTCACCAGACCACTTACCAGCTTGTCTGAAGCTGACCATGCCAGTGGTGACTGATCCTGCTGACGTAAGCAATAAGCCTGATGCATTATCAAAACAAAATCTGGAGAAAAACTCCCTAGAGCCAATGCCTGGCCTGCCGGAGCACCAGTACTAGATGACGCTGTCAGATTCTCCATTAAAGGTGTAGATGAAGCATCCAAAAGAGATTCTTTCTCCACCGCTCTAGGCGGGGTCTGAATCCTCACCTGAATCTCCTGCTCCATATTTTATGACTCAGCAGCACAGCCGCGACAAATCCCCGCGTCCGAGACTGTGCCCCTACGTGACCTGCACACGAGACACTGAGGATGCGACGGCATTAGCCACTAGCAAATAGAACTCAGCTCAGAAAGAAAAATAACCCCTTTTTTTAAAATGTATATGTACCTTTAAAAAACAAAGAGACTGAATAAAATAAATGTAATAGCTAGAAGAAACCACTGCAAACACACAAAAAACTCTTAAAACTAAATTAAATTAATTAACAATATGCTATAAGACAATAAAAATTGGCCCGCAAAGCAACGAACACTAAAAACGCGAGTACAACGGAGCTCACACCAAAAAACCATGAAACAGCCTAACCGATTGCTGGCGACTGCCCCTGAAACTTAAAATCAGCCCCGATTCAATTTTTGTCATTAAAAACGGCAGTCTTGACATCCACGGCACTGCTTAGGAAGGCCTGAAGCAGCTGCCACCGCGAGGACCGACAGAACGCTGTTGCTAATCAAAAGAAAACCCTCGCTACCTTGCCTGAAGTCCCGAAACTGAAGGCAGCCATTTGAACAGCCTGCACAATTCCCCTCTGTCCACACAAGGAGGGGAGAGCAGATCAAGTGGTAAACTTCAATGAAAAATAAACCGGAGGAGAGTGAAGGAAATCCCTTGGTTCGATCCCTCCCCCGATTTTCTTTTTTTAAACAAATTTAAAGATATATCGCCCCAGAAAATAAATTACAGGGAAGTTAAATAAAAGTAAAACCTGACTAAAAAGACTAACTGCTCCTTATCCGTTCCTCTAGTGAGCCCAGCACCTAGGCTCACTACATCCTCCTGCAGCATGGAGACTGGACACACTGGGGGTTGATGGGAGAGACCAGCAGAATGCCTCCAGTGATGTCATGATTCTGAAGGTGCCAGTCTCCAGGCTGCAGAAGGAGGTACACAATCCAGTGGTGAGGGACTGAACTAGAGGGATGATAAGGAATAGCATGTTTGCTGATCCAAAGTGTGGCCAGAACGCATAACAAAATAGAAGGATGTGTGCCTGCAAGTCACAGCAGAGCCTGGACTGTTACAGTCATGGAAATGACCTGAGTAGCACTCAAGCCCAAAATGAGCAAGTGGAAATGGAACCCTTGTCCCTTGCTTATGGAGACATTGCACCCCCACACTTCCCTGCACAGCAATGTCTGGATTAAAAGAGACTGCAGGTCACCACCTAAAATGTCTGCTGTTTGTGCCAGTATAGGTTAGCCCCTCTAGTACCCATGAGGCACTGCACACACGGGATAGTAGTCCGCAGCTGATCACCAAATGGAGAATGCACTGATCCATTACATCAGCTCAGTAAGATGCACTGACAGTGTGCTACAAGCACAAAACAGCTACAAACCTTGCTACTGAGCAGTTTCAGCATTCACCCTGAGGGTGAGAATGGGTGACCACCAGCACCTGGTCCCCAGAGCTTGCACTATTTTATCTCTACTGGCTGTGTTGCAGGTCCATATCACTGCCAATGTGTGGCAGGTATTGTCTGCAGTGTGTTTTTGCAAGTCACTGTGTTTCTTGCACAATCGCAGCTTGCTGTAGGTGCTTTTCACATATCAGCCCTTTGTCCTGCTACTGCCCAGTGTTAAGGCAGCTGTGGGGGCTTCTAGGCTTGCATGGGCTACTGCTATCATCCTGTTGGTCCTGCCATGACCACCGTGAGCAGGCCAGTAACAATTGCTGTCCCAACCATCTGGAAACACTAACCCAACACAGCAACACAGTCAGACTGTGCTTACTGCCCACCACAGGGTTGCTTCAGTCATGCACATATCACCTGTGGCTAGTCAGCATGCAATGCATGTGGATACATAGCCATGCCATGGTCACAGCTTGGTCAGAGTAAGAGTGCCCTCACAGTGTGAACAGATGTGACCACCCAGGCCATGCACATGGCATATGGGCACTACAAGGTCTCAGCCATTGATCCGACCTCCAATGCAGACATATCCTGGGCAAACTGCTCTGTTTCAGGCCATACCCACAATCCTCTGCTCCTCATCATGCACATTTACAGACTAATGCCGGGAACAGCCTAGGCAATGTAGGGCACAATGCAGTGCAGAAGACCACAGAACTCAGAGAGACATACCCCCCCCCCCACACACACACACACACACATTCACATCACTGTGCTATGCAAAAGTTGGGATGGTTAGCATTCCTGTCTGCCACTTTGGTCTCCATATCAGTTCAGGCATTGTTAATGTGAGCTCATTGTGCAGGCACTAGTAGTGCACTCTGACATTCATGCCCATTATTAACACCCACTCAATGTGCCCTTGCTATCAGTCTGCCTTTCCATCCAGCTGTGGATAGTGGAGCCTGTCTGTGTGGCTGATTGGTGTTTGGACCCTTGCTGGCTGATTCATTGGGAGTTGCACATGCTAGTGCTGTACCTGCACTGTAGACTAAAGTTTACCCACAGGGACATGCAAGACATTTATTTATTTATTTACATTCTCTTATATACCGTGCTATTCTGCATCAGTGCGGTTTACATTGAACAAACTGAAATTACATTGAACAGGGCATTATAACTTGGAGATAACTATTTTACAGGGAACATGGGCTATGGAGGGTTAAGTGGCTTGCCCAAGACCACAAGGAGCACCTGTGGGACTAGAAACCCCAGTCCTTCCGGCCCAAGGTTGCTATCCTCTAGAGGGATTTAAACCCCCGACCTTCCGGCCTGAAGTACCTTGCCCCAACCACTAGGCCACTCCTCCACTGATCCACAGCCAGGTCTTGAACCTGTGACCCTCCACTCACATACACAGTGACTTCTGTGTGTTGCATCACAGAGCTGCCAAATGAATTCAGCAGTCCCTGTGTGGAGCTGTGGTCAATGACAGGGTGAATGCGGGCATGAATAGGGGTATTCCTATGTCTGCTGTGATTTCTGCATGCCCTTTGCCATACCTGTCTGACAAGGTGTGTTTGGTGGGTGTTGGAGGGAAATGTGTTGTCCACTCTGTATGTCACCATGGCTCTGTATGCTGCTGGTGGCAGATGGTGCACCCGCTGCCAACACTCTCACATCATGCTGACATGGTAACATGCTTTCAGTGGGGGTGGGGTGCAGTCCTGGCCCGTCCACCATGCAGCTAAGGCATGCACCTAGGGCGCCAGTTCTGTATAGGGGGGCATAGGCAAACATGGGGGGCCACATTGCCACCCCAAACAACTGCTGCCAATGTAACCCCATCCCTGCCAACTACAGATACGTCTTGGGGGGAAATGGACAACCACAGCAGTGGTATTTCCCTGGGTGGCTGCTTTTTGCAGCCCTCTGTAGAGCTACAGCTGGAGCCCTTGCCTAGGTTGCCAGGGATCCTTGGACCGACCCATGTTGTGCATCACCTTTTCACAGCAGCAGCTTGTTTATGTGCAGCAAGTTTGTGTGCCACCATTTTCACTGGCATCATGGCGGACATCACAGATCTGCAACCTGGGCAGCTGCCTGGTCTGCCCTGTGCACCAACAACCCCCACTGCATGTGCCGTCCCATTTGCACCATCAACATAGTACCCTTTCATTCTTGAGCACTATGCTGTTGCTGCTAATGGAACACTACTATCACTATCTTGGGCTCACCTGTCTGTGGATCATATTGCAGACATTTAAATAGGCTCTCCCCCCTCAAAATACCCCTTTTCTGCAAGGTTTTACTTGGTGTTAGGGTTCCCATCATTAAAGGGCACTAACGCAACAGGTGTTAAGGGAGCACCCACTGTTAACACCCACTCTCTGCCCCACTCTCCTCCTATTTCCTTAATGCTGCAGGAGCCTTTAACACTCATTAATGCAGCTTTTTTGTAGCGTTAAAGGTGCAAGGGTGCCAATAACAGGCGTTAATGACACACTTGCTCCCTTAACACCCTTTAGTAAACATACCCCCAAGTTATCAATGTCCCTGTTTAATGTACATTATCAAGGTTAAGTTACCATATAAACCGCATAAAATGATAAAGCGGTATAAAAAAACCTTAAATAAATAAACATTACAAGCCCTCTTTCAGACAAAAGTGACTGATTTGTTTTTTAATTAAAAAATGAGGCTTCTTTTTCAGGATCATGGAGTGACATTCACAATCAATAAAGCTCAGAGCCAGCAGTATTTAAAATCTCTGTGCCCAGCTTCAACTCTTTACAATCAACGCCGTCCCAACTGAGGTTTAAAACTTTTTTCCTAGTCAGTCAGTTACCTCAACCAGAAATACTTCAATTATAAGAGTTCTGAGATGTTCTCCCTCAGATTACAGAGAATCCTTCTCTTGAACTCTCAAGAGCTATAAGTGTCACTTTTACTTTCCAAGCTCTCTGCCTACCAATCTGGCTTTTTCTGATTTTTCCACCAGAAACCTCAGAGTTAAATTTCTTTTTAAGAAATATTCCTTTTTAATTAGGTTCCTCACCTGGTAGCAGGCTTCTTCCCAGAGTCCCATACAGCAAATTTTAAAACTGTCACTGAATTCAGTTCTCAAAACAACAACAACAAAAAAAATCACACTTCCACAATCACTAATTCAACTCTTTTCTATCCTCAGATTCTCTTATAAATACCGGTACTCTTGTCAGCATTAGGTCACCCAACAGCCTTACACAGATCCTCTCTCCTCACAAACTAGTTCCCCAACTGCCAGTTTCTCTGCCTAGCAACCAACATTCCATGAGCCACAGCAGGAAGTGCTCCTGCACTCTAGCACTGCAAAGAAAACTCCATGCTGCATTTTGCAGCCCCCCTGACAGCAACTCCAGCATCTCCTGGCTGACAGGTAAAGCGTAGTTACTCACCTGTAACAGATGATCTCCAGGAACAGCAGGAATTTAGTCTTCACATATGGGTGGCGTCGGTACGATGGAATCCACGTGGGAACGCTCCCCAGCGTCCAATAGGAAAGTTTTTGGGAGCATTCCACTGTGCCTGCGTGGCTGCCTTCCCAACTCCCTCTCTTCAGTTGAGTTTGTAGCTGAGAAAAGGAGAGTAAGAAAAGAAAACCCGCAACTCCTAGAGGAGGAGGGCAGGTTGTGAAGACTAAATTCCTGCTGTTCCCGGAGATCACCTGTTACAGGTGAATAACTACACTATCTCCAGGAACAAGCAAAAATGTAGTCTTCACATATCCCAGATGCCAGATGAAATGACCTCAGAATTGGTGGAGGTTCACCTCAGAATAGGCTTTAAGAAGTCATGGATCCTTCATGGATGTCTGGTATCATCAAACTCTGGGACAGAGGGTAGGAGTTGCCCCTAAGTCTGAAAGAGGTGCTGGAGAACAGCCTGACCAAACATGGCATCCCTGCGGGAGTCCTTGTCCAGACAATAATGGGCAGATTGCAGCTTTGCAAATTTCTCAATGGCTACAGAGCATAGGTTTGCCATTGAGGTAGCCATGGCATGAACATTATGAGAAGTGACATGCCCTTCAAGGGAGAGTCCTGTTTTGTCATAAGCAAATGAAATGCAGTCTGCTATCCATCTGGAGAACATACATTTAAATACCAGAAGACCCAGGTGACTAGGGTCAAAGGAAATGAACAACAGTGAGGCTTTATGGTGATCTTGAGTTCTCTGCAGTCCAGAGTATGCAGGGTTGCTTCTGTTCTAGACGCATGTGGTTGAGGAAAGAATACAGGAAGGTAAACTGACTGATTCAAATGAAAAGAAGACACTACTTTTGGCATGAAATGCGGGTGAGTCCTAAGGACAACCTTGTCATGGTGGAACCTGGTATAGGGTGGGTCCACCACCAAAGCTTGAAGCTAACTAATACATCTAGCTGGAGTGAGGGCAATAAGGAAGATGACCTTTCATGAAAGGAACTTTAGAGGGGTAATAGCCAATAGTTCAAAGGGTGGCTTAAGAAAATGCTCTAGAATGACATTGAGATCCCAAGCCACCAGAGGTGGCTTAATGGATAACTTGGTCAGCAAGAGCCCTCTCATAAAGCACACTACTAGAGGTTGTGAGGAGATGGGCTGTCCATCCAATAGATGAGAGGCCGCAATGGCACTGAGGTGAACTCTCACCGAGTTAGTCTTGAGACCTGTTGAGGACAGGTGGAGGAGATACTGGAGAAGTGCCTCCATGGGAGCAGAGAAGGGATTGAGATCCTTCTGAGAATACCAGATAGAGAATCTATGCCACTTGAAAGTATATGAATGCCTGGTGGATGGCTTCCTAGAAGCCAAAAGGTTCTCTTTAACCTCTTGAATAAAGTTAAAGTCCTGTAATGCTATGCTCTTAGCAGCCAAGCTGTGAAACGGAGAGACTGTGGATTGGTATGGAACAGTGACCCGTCTTCCTGGGAGAGGAGATCAGGTGCAGATCACAATCGGAGAGGCTGAGTCTGAGTCAGACATAGCAGCAGAGGGAGCCATGATTGACGTGGTCAGTGAGAGGCTATGAAAATCATGGAGCCCCTGTCGGCCTGCTGCTTGAAAAGCATCTTGGGAATGAGGAGTATGGGAGGGAAAGCATAAAGAAGACCCACAATGCCGGTGGAAAGCATCCACTTGCTGTTTGCTGGATGTCGGAGTCTTGGTGCAGAAGCGGGGAAGCTTGGCATTCTTCGGAGTGACAAACAGATCTATATCTGGAGTTACCCAGGTCTGAAAGATGTAGAATGTTGTATCTGGTTGGAGAGACCATTCATGGGGAAGAAGAATCCAACTCAGCTTGAGCAAGACATTGAGCTCCCCGGAAAATACATTGCTTGGAGGTGTATTTGATGAGAAATGGCAAAGGACCAGAGATGGAGAGCCTCCTTGCAGAGGGGCCAGGAGCCTGTTCTGCCCTGTTTGTTCACAAAGAACATGGCCACCTGATTGTCTGTTCTGACTAAGACTCTTTGTGCCCTGAGGTGATCGTGAAACACCTTGAGTACATTTGAGATAGCATGAAGCTCTAGGAGATTGATCTGGAGCTGTGACTCTCACATTGTCCAGAGGCCTTGTGTAGAGCGCGTGCCCAAGTGAGCTCTCCAACCCAGTTTGAAAGCATCTGTCATCAGGGTACATTGATGAGGAGGCATCTGAAAAGGTGACCCGACGAGGAGATTTTCCAGGAAACACCACCATTGGAGAGATGTGGTGAGAGGGACAGTGACTTGGATCTTGTCCCTGAGGTGGTCTGAGGCCTGCATCCATTGGGAGGCAAGAGTCCACTGGGCTGTCCGCATATGTAGCAGGCATATGGCACAACATGTAATGTTGAGGCCAAGTGCCCCAGAAGCTGTAGTATTTCTCAGACAGTCAGATAGTCTAGGAGTAGCACATGGGATGCTGGCTTGATGAGATGGGCACAACGGAGTTGGGACAGAAACACTATGGACTGTTGTGTGTCCAGTAAAGCTCCAATGAACTCTAATCTTTGAGATAGAGCGAGGCGGGATTTTGAAAAGTTTATGACAAATCCCAAGTGTTGTAGTACTGTGATGTACGATGCAAGGAAAGCTGAATCTCTTGGGAGGTGTCTGTTATGAGTCAGTCATCTAAGTAAGGGAAGGCAAATATCCACAGAGATCTTAGGTATGCGGCTATGATCACCATGCACTTTGTGAAGACTCTTGGGGCAGAAGCGAGTCCGAAAGGAAGCACCTTATACTGATAATGTCTTCCCTGAAAGATGAAGCATAGATATTTCCTGTGTCCCAGGTGGAAGAGGATATGCATGTATGCTTCTTTTAGATCTAGAGAACAAAGCTAGTCCTGACTCTGGAAGTAGGGAAGAATTGTCCCTAGAATGATCATTTTGAACATCACATGGAATAGAAACTTGTTGAGGTTTCTGAAGTACAGGATGGGCCTGTACCCTCTGGTCTTCTTTAGTATGAGAAAGTACAGAAAGTAGAACCCCATTCCCTGTTGGGATATCTGGACTTCTTCTATGGCATCCTGGGATAGAAGAGAAGAGATATCTTCTTGTAGGAGAACAGTGAGTGGGGGTTGCATGTGATATTCCGCTACAAGAGTCGAGGGGGGCAGAGTTTGCAGATGAAGTCTGTACCCCTCCTGAACTATGGTAAGGGTCCACTGCTCTGAGGTGATAAGGTGCCATCTGTAGACATAGTGACACAGTCTTCCTGCTATGTGGAGGGGGGTGAAGGTCCTCCAGAGGTAGGGTGGCAATGTTCTCTAGAAAAAAGTAAAAAAACAGGCACAGACTGTGGCTACAGAGCTGGTTGAGATTTAGCCACCTGTGGCTTCTTTTATTGTTTAGGAGGCTGCTGCCTCTTCTGAGGGCCTTGAGCATGGCACTGAGAAGCACGAGGATAAAAAGAGTAGCATTTCTTCTTTTTATTGAAGAATGCCTTTTTTGCAGCTGTCTTTTTTCAAGCAGGGTTAGCTGTTGTTCTGGACAGCCTGTTTAGAGTGGTATTCTCTGATTCTAACTGAGAATCTTTATCCTGCCATTCTTTGCCAAAGAGGTTCTCCCCTGTGCAAGGTATCTTGCCAGGCTTATCTTGAACCCACTGTTCAAGATCTGAGGCCTGAAGTCATGCAATCCTGCATGCACCGATGCATATTGCTGTGGCTCTGCTTGTGCATTCAAATGCAACAAAGATTGCGCTATTGACAAACTTTGATACATTTTGGGTATGTTTGACTAGAGTAATATAGTCTTCTCTCTTACCATCTGGAAGAAGAGGGGCCATGGCCTCATGGTCCCTGGTAACCTCCTTGAGGAACATACCCATGTAGAGTATATAGGAGTTAATCCTGGCTGAAAGCATAGAAGCCTGCAAACATTGATGCCCAAAGGCATCAAGGGTTCTCAATTCCCTACCCAGTGGGTTAGAGGAATTAGTTTTGGAACACTTGATCCAGCACATCGTTGATTCTACCACCATTAATTGGTGGGGAAGCTGTGGCTTTTGGAAGCCAGGACACTCCACTACTCAATACATGGTATTGAGGTGTCGAGTATGAGGCGAGATCGTGAGGGGAGTCTCCCACATCTGGAGCATCAGATCATGGAGGATGCGGTGCACCGGCAGGGTGGCTGCCTAGATGGGAGCTATTGGGTATTGGAGGATCTCCAATTCCTCTGCTCTGGGCTCTTTATCGGATGTCACTGTTATGGAGAGACATCTAGCTAGATCTCGAATGAAATCCTGGAAGGACATATCCTCAGGAGGTGACATGCATAGTTCTGGAGGCAGAGAGGGCTCCAAAGGCAGGCCTCAGGGCCCCGGGAATCAAGTGACTCCTCATCTGATACAGGGGAGTCAGAATTGGAGGACTCAAAGCATCGGTGCAAATGGTGTTTCCCTCTGATGTGTGTCGGTATCGGGCTCGGGGTTGAGTCGCAGTATCGGTGATGGACTCAAGGGAAGGCATAGGTGATAGTGATGACAGTGTCGTGTATGCTGACACATCATGTACTGGTGCCAATGTCGGTACTGGTATCTGTACCAGTATCGATGGCCCGGTGTCTGAGGACAAAGATTTGTTGGGAATCGAGGCTGCCAATAGAGCTGTCAAGGTCTGCTTGATGGCCTGTATACGCTGGTCTATCGAGGTTGCCGATGCTTGGGTAACAGTGATGGATACTTGCACCACTGTTCCAAAGCATGGCACCAGTAGCTCTCCTGAGGTCAAGGCCTCAGGAATATCCTGGAGCCCCTCGATGGCTTTGGAGAGCAGGTCCTCCCACCGGGGCTGTTTGGCAGGCTGATCTTCCTTCAGAGCAACTCCCGAGGCATCTCAATGCCAGGAGTGAGATCTATTCTGGAAGAATTTTCTGTCTTTGATGAAGACTTGTGCTTGGATGCTTTCAATACCTGAGATACATAAGAGAAGGATGAGACTCTTGATGACACTGATGCCAAAAATACAGTGTCCAAAGCAAAGTGTTTTCCAAATTTAGAGGCCCGGTTCTGCAGGCCTCTCTTTGTCATCTTTTTACAAAAGGAATATTCTGTTGGCTGTTGGTCAGGTCCGAGGCATTCAAGCAGCATTCATGCACGTCAGTTGCTGAAATGGTACTACCACACTTGGAACATTTTTTGAAACCACTGGTCAGTTTCTCCATACCATCAGTGGACAGTATGGTAGGCTTAAGGCCTAAGATGGCATCTATGCACCTAAAGTTTCTTTTGGGGTGGGGCTGTTGTAAAAGAAAGAATAAGGGAACCGGCGGTGTCGAGACGGTGCCGGCATTGACGGGAAGGCAGATATTAACCACAAAAAACAAGAGAGAATTTTCTGCAGTGACAGGATTTGCTTCCTGCTGGCTCCGCAGGAAACGAAGAACTGAAGAGAGGGAGTTGGGAAGGCATTCTTGCTTGTTCCTGGAGATAATCTTTAACCCTCTGGTTAAACTAGCTCTGTTGTGAAACCCAGATAATCACAACCAATGGAGCAAATTGCCTGTTCCACATCACCACGTCAATTAACTGGCATGCTTAATTTTGCATTGACCTATATAGTCATCTTGTCATTGGTTGAATACTCTGATTAATGGAAAGCCATGATATTTTAGCCAAACAAATTAGCAAAATAAGCCAACAATTTTCCCATATGCATATCTAGGTAACAATTGCCAGCAAAATGCAATTATGAAGCTTTTAGTATGTTATAAAGGCAGATATGTGGGTGAGCAACCGCCCATTCATTGCTCCAGAAATGGGTGCTGTAGTGGGCTTTGTATTTTTGAATTTTTTGCCATCAACCAACTTCCGGGTCTTTATCTTAAGGGGTTGAATACTGTGGTTATATCATTGCAGCAATGTGGAATAAGCTCTCTCCCAGTGATTGAAATTTCAAGTCAGTGGGAAGGGATGGAAGAAGCATTAGCAACCCTGTCATCAAACCAGTTGCCATGTTAGCAAAGGCTTTTTTGCACTTTAGCTCACAGCTTGTTCAGAGGCATTGGAAAGGGGGGGGAGGGCGGGAGCACAAGAGCCCTGGCCCCACCAAAACATTTCA
The DNA here is from genome assembly GCA_033557465.1 of Ichthyophis bannanicus. Lineage (NCBI taxonomy): Eukaryota > Metazoa > Chordata > Amphibia > Gymnophiona > Ichthyophiidae > Ichthyophis > Ichthyophis bannanicus. The sequence continues at coordinate 725,243,893 of CM066036.1, read as the reverse complement.
CACACATCAAGCCAACCACCATGTCAATTTACAACAAACGTAAGATGATACAGCAACAAATACAACTCCTATGAAGTCAAGATTTCCGATCGGTACTTCAAGCGATGATCTGTCCTCAATTTGACTACTGTAACAGTATATATCAGGGGCTACCCAAACAAGCAATAAAGCAACTTCAAATGGCTCAAAACATGACCGTAAGTGTAGTCTTTCAACTCCACAGTTCTCAACACATCACTCCTATTCTTCATCAGTTACACTGGTTACCGATTCAAAGCAGAACCATTTACAAAATACTCACAATGACGTTCAAATTAATAGATGATACAGCACCATCCTATCTTACTTCCCTAATTAAAGAAACTCCACATGACAGACTATGAAGAGCATGCACACAGAACATACTGGTTGTTCCTAAAGACCATCGGAACATGTGCATTCCTGGCACCGATACTCTGGAATTCCATACCAGATAATCTCAGAGCATTGGCTGACCTCACAGCTTTCAGGAAACAACTCAAGACTCAATTATTTAGAGATTATTTTGGCACTCATACAGACACAGATAAAGCTTTGTCAACATAATCTTTAATTTTAGACTCCAAGATCACCAAACTGAATACATTGTGTCAGTTGCTACTTTGTAAATATGTTTACAGTTATAATCCGTGAGGCAATCGCTACCTTGTAAATATGTAAATATGTTAACAATTATGTTGCTAGAATCTATTGTTTCTGCTTGAGACTTTCTCAGCGTATTTAATTAGATGATCAAATTATGTTAATCCACTAACAATGTTCCTTGTGAAAGTTACATTCATTTGTTCCCCTGTTCTGATGTAACTAATTTGTTATTCGTAAACCGCTTTGATCTTGGGAGAAGGTGGTGTAAAAGGGTACATAAATAAAATAAATAAATAAATAAAAATAAAACATTGCTGCTGAGATCTCTCACTGGCAGACAGGAGGGGAATGCCATGATAGCGAACCAGCAGGCAGCAGGCTGCCCATGGGGATCCCATCCCCCATGGGCATAAGAGCAGGAAACACCTCTCTTGTCTGCCCGCGGGAGATTGGATCCTGGCGAATAGAAAGGAGCATAAGGCCGGCAATTGCAGCTGCACTCAGTGTGGCTGGCCGAGGAGTGGAGCTTGGACATCTCCCACCCTGAAAACAATTTTCCGCTGCCCCTGAGCTGTTTCTATTTCCCTCCTGCTATATGCCACTTTGAATAGCATTTTTCAGAGCTTTGCAATTTGACCAGTGCATGCAACAGAGTGAGGAAAACACAAATGGTAATTTTTTAACAGGATGCCTTGGTTAGGCACATACTTAAGTGTCTGTGTAGATACTGTTTTATAAAGACAGCAGGCACTTACTTATCTTTATAAAATACTAGTTTAAGTGCAAAAGATTGTGCCTTAAATTAAGCTGCAAACATTTACTCTAGCCCTAGAACTGGTGTATACACTGGCATCTAACATGTTCTAGAATGTGTGTCAATTATAGCATTTTATAATCAATATGTGTACCTGTGGTCCACCAATGCTCTGTCCATCATGCACATCTGGTCATCACAGCTCCAAGAGACCACACAAAGCTTTCAGACTTTATAATTGCCTGGTTTTTTTTTATATAAATTTTTAACTTTTGGCTCTAAGTTTAGGAATATTTAGATTGCCTACATTCCTTGCATAGACTTTAAATCAGATATCTAAGTGTGCCCTCAGTTCATATAAGGCCTACTGGCCAGGGACACCTGTGATATATAGCTGCTTGGAATTAAAGTACACATTTGCTTTTTAGATTTGCAGAGACATGGTCTTCTAGTTAGATCTACTACTTAATTTTGCAGCAAAGGTATACATTTTAAGATTACAGGGTCCTTTGCATAGTAGGCTGATAAATAGAAGATTTCCGTTTCCATTGTTCTGTTACAAGGCTGCTTCACAGGGTATGGTTAATTGAATCAACTCTCCAGCCTGAGCAAGTTCACCTAATCCAATTCTGGTCATCACAGCTCCAAGAGACTAACAAAGCTAAGTCTCCAGACTTTACAAATGTCTGTTTTTTAAATATACATTTTAACTTTTGGTTCTAAGTTTAGGAATATTTAGACTGCCTACATTCCTTGCAAAGCCTTTAAATCAGATATCTAAGTGTGCCCTCAGTTCATATAAGGCCTACTGGCCAGGGACACTTAACATTCCACCCACTCTACCCCACCCCACCCACCCAAGGGTTGCATTGCCTATATAGTCATCATATACATAGACATCTGTCCTTTACTTAGGTGTTACACCCATCTTCTTCAAGAACAAGCAGGAAGTCAATCCTCACATATGGGCGATGTCAGCACTGATGGAGCCCACGTGGAGCATTTCCCCAGCTTTCAAAGAAAGACTTTGGGAATGCTACCATGCATGCGTAGTCCCCTTCCCGCCCAAGGATGCCATCTTGCTCAGTCTCCTTTTTCCACGGAGCCTAATGGACACATGTACTGTTTCCCCAGAAAAGCTTATCCTATATTTGTTTTTTTTCCCGGTTTTCATACCGGTTCCTCATCCCACCTTGAGCTGGCGCCAACCTCAGAACCGTTCTCAGCTCCTTTCTGCTTTTTTTCATCAAGGCTTGCCTCGCTGGCGTTCGTTGACCTTGGCCGGGTGTGGCCCACCATGTCTCCCAGTGGCTTCAAAAAATGTGACCGTTGCAGTCAGATTATGTCTGTCACAGATATCCACGACTGTTGCTTACAATGCCTTGGTCCAGACCACAAAGGTACCTCCTGCGACCTGTGCCAGACCATGACTCTACGAACAAACAAGAAAAGGTCAGAGTTACATGAGAAGATGTTCCTGCGGTCTGGCTCAGCCCCAGCTTCCCTGATGCTGAGTCCAAAGTCAAGCACCTCCCGTGAAAACTCAGGCATCTTCGGAGTCCCACAGTGGTGGCTCCTCTGTAAATATGCCTGACCTTGGCAAGAAAACCAAAAAGTCCTCAAAACCAGTCGAGGTTCCACCGTGAAAACCCGGTAAGGTCCTGCGGTGGGACTTGGGCGAATCTGAGCAGTGCCCTCCTAAGATCTCTAGCTAGGAGTCCTCAGCTGATGGTGACCATGCGAGGCTCCCCAAAGCTGTGGTCCTCATCAAGGACACACTCACAAGAGTGCTGGTGCTGGCCCGAGACCCTCGGTGCCCTCGCTGAAAGCTGTGGAGCCTTCTGATCTCAAGGCCAGAATGGCGGTCCTAGAGCAGAATGCCATTCTGGCCATGCAGCAGGCGATGATGTCAGGTTCATCTATATCATCTGCACTGACAACCAAGTCGAGTCAGGCCCCGAGTGTCATCGGCTTCTGGCAAGCCCTCGGCACTGATTGAGGTTCCGATCCTGATCCTCAGGTATCCGGTCCTCCCCAGCTAGTTTCCAGGAGTCTGACCCAAGATCTGGTGGGCAATCTTGGTTCCCCGATGCAGGCCTCGAGGCATTGGAGCTTCGAGCTTCAGACTCCTCAATGCTCTCAGGTTCCAACTGGGAGACCGACGTTGAGGCCTCATCAGAGACCTCTCGACACCAAGACATCCCCTCGGAGTCATCTCCCCGGAACCCTGTGCCATTCCCCACCCAAGGACGTGCATTCTACAACTTTGTCCAGGACATGGCTCAAGCCCTCTCGGTCCCGACCGAGTCCAAGGAGGACCCGCACATCAAAGAAATGGAGATCCTCCAGTATGAGTCCCTGCCAAAGGAGGCTCTCTCGATGCCGGTGCAACCTATCCTCGAGCGGCTGCTCCTATGGATGTGGGAAACCCCAGTCTTGGTGCCAATGGTAAGCCAGTGCCTCAATGCCATCTACCACATCAAGAGGAGTCCAGGCTTCCAGAATTCCCAACTCCCCATAACTTCATGGTGCTGGAATCATCGATGCAGTAGCTCAAGAGCCAGAAGAATTACTCTTCTGTACCCCTGGATGCAAGTGCTTCCAGGGGTCCATGCTGAGCTGCCAGATACAAACCTATGAGCTCTACATAGGCATGTATCTAAAAGGCCTCATTTAGGAGCTCGCTGGCTTCTTGGCAGGGCTCGCCTGGGAACCCCTACAATGTTTCCAGGCCCTGGTTGTAGCCATCCAGGACTGCTCTAAGTTCCTGTCCCAGCTGCCTATGATGGTTTCGAGGCTGCAGCCTGGGCAGTGGCCGCAGGCATCGGTGCTCAATTCCAGGCCTGACTTCAGACCTCGGACCTCCAAAAATGGGTCCAGAAAAAGATTCTGGATGTCCCCTGCACTGGGGAGAACCTATTTGGAAAGCCTATAATTGATAAAGTGCCCAAGATTGAAACCAAGGTGGTGAATAGGCAGAGGCTCTCAAAGCAGACCTCAACCTTTCCCTGAAAGAAAACCTTGGGGAAAAGGCCACCTTTATCGAGGAAAAAGGGCCCTTTGCACCAGAGTCATCACTACCAAGCCTTCCTGAGCCAGCAGCATCAGGAATCCCAGTCTAAGGGCCAGGGACATGGACCCAGGAAGCTAAAGGCCCAAAAACCGCCGACTCTAGCTCTGGGTAAACCTGGAGGGTGCTTTTGACTCCCAGGGCAGGGTCTCCCTCCCTTTGGGAGACCCTCACCAGCCCAAATGGGGATGCTTGGCACTCTTCACCCACTAGTGGCCCAAATTCAGTGGTTGGTAAAGGAGGGTTACCACCTCCACTTCCAGCTGCCGCCTCCAGGGCATTTTCCAGGAAAGCCAGTGTGACCTCTCTTTCACCAGGTTCTCCTACTCTCAGAGCTAGCAGGTCTACTAAGGGACAAAGCAGTGGACCCTGTTCCCCAGCACCCCTGGGGCAAGGGCTTCTACTCAAGGTACTTTCTTGTCCCCAAAAGAACAGGGGGCCTCAGGCCCATCCTGGACCTCTGATACCTGAACAGGTTTCTGGTGAGGGAGAAGTTCAAGATGCTCTCCCTTGGAACACTGCTGCCCTACCTCCACCAGGGAGACTGGCTTTGCTCCTTGGACCTAAAGGATGCCTACACCCACATCCTGGTCCTCCCATCTCATTGGAAATACCTGAGATTCATGATAGGGGGATGCCACTACCAATACAAGGTACTTCTCTTTGGCCTAGCCTCCTCGCCAAGGAGTTTTACAAAGGCCTAGCAGTGGTAGCTGCCCATCTGTGCCCACAAGGGTTGTTTGTCTTCCCCTACTTGGATGACTGTGCCATTCTCATCAGAGGCGGCACAGTCGCAGAGGCCAATCAGGGCATAGATTGTACCATCCTCCTCCTGCAGCACCAGGGGTTTGTCCTTAAGTACCCCAAATCACATCTCTGTCCAGTTCAAAACCTAGAGTTCATTGGTACTCAGCTGGAAATTGTGCGGGCCAGAGACCTCCTCCCTCAGGATAGGGCAGAATGCCTCAAACAGCTGGCAGGGGAGCTCCAACACTGCAGAACAATGCTGGCTCGCTGCCTCCTCTGCCTGCTGGGACACATGGCCTCCACAGTCCATGTCACACCCCTAGCCCGCTTGCACAAGCATACAGCCCAATGGTGCCTTCCAGGCACCTCCACCACAGAGGACCCTGACCACAGATGCCTCTCTCTGGGGCTTGGGAGCTCACTGTGGAGCTCACCACACTCAGGGCTGCTGGTCCCGGGAGGAGCCTCTGCTACAGATCAACCTCCTGGATCTCCGGGAGGTGTTCCTTGCCCTATCAGTGTTCCACACCCATTTATGGAACAGATCTGTCCTGGTCCAGATGGACAACCAGGTCACAATGGTCTACATAAACAAGCAGGGGGGCACGGGCTCATACTCCCTCTTCCAGGAGGTGGTAGCCCTCCTTTATTTTGCAGCACACAATGACATGCTCCTGTGAGTGATCTACCTCCCAGGCCAAGACAACTCCCTGGCGGACAGACTGAGCAGACTCCTGCGCTCACATGAGTGGTGTCTCAACCCCACAGTGGTGGAGGAGCTTTTCCACATTTGGGGCTGGCCAGAGATAGACCTATTTGCCTCTCCAGACAACATGCAGCTGGCTCAATTCTGCTTCCATCAGCCATACCCACACAAGGTAGTGGCAGACGTGTCCCTGATCTTATGGGCTAGGGGACTACTCTATGCATTCCTACCGACTCCTCTGGTCACCAAGACTCCGTTCAAGATTCAGAGTGAAAAGGCATCAGTGATTCTGATCACCCCCAGGTGGCCCAGGTAGACCTGGTTTACCCTCCTGCTCTCACTGTCGGCAGCACTCCCAGTCCCCCTGGGTTGAGCCCCGGACCTCCTGACTCTGGAGGAGGACTCCCTCCTGCACCCCAATATGGGGTCACTGACACTGACAGCATGGCTGCTGAGAGGGTAGCCTTGGTTGAGGAAATCCTGCTGGCCTCTAGGAAGCCCTCCATGAGGAGGGCTTATGCCTTTAAGTGGTGAAGGTTCATCTTGTGGTGTGCAGACAGGAAGGAGAACCTGTTTCCCTGCCATGCACAGTTGGTAATCCAGTACCTAGTACATCTGTCACACACAGGATTGAAATATAATTCTGTTCAGTTAACTTGAGTGCCATAGCCACTTACCATCACCCAGTAGGGGGCAAGCCCTTATCCAACCAGCCCCTCGTCTCCCAGTTCCTATGGGTCCTGCTACTTTCCAAGTCCTGTTCCCGCCCCCCGGTGGCAGAATGGGATCTCAACGTGGTGCTCTCCCAGCTGATCAGACTGCCTTTTGAGCCACTGGCCACCTGCCACCTCAGATACCTATCTGGTGGCCCTGACTTCAGCTTGCAGGGTCAGTGAACTTCAAGCTCTTGTGTCGGACCCTCCATACACCATGTTCTTCAAGAACAGGGTAGTACTCCACACCCACCCTAAGTTCCTCCTGAAGGTGGTATCCCCATTCCACCTTAATCAGGAAGTGGTACTCCTTACCTTCTACCCACAGCCACAAGCCAGCAAGGAGGAGCTCATTCTCCACACACTGGACTGCAAACAGGCCCTCTCCTTCTACTTGCAGTGAACCCTGGGCCATCACAAAGCACATCAGCTTTTTGTGTCCTATGACCCCAGCATACTGGGGCTCCCTGTGGCCAAGCGTACTCTATCCTTTTGGGTGGTGAACTGCATTGCCCTCGCTTATGAGCGTGTGGGCATCTCCATGGAGCACCGGGTCACTGAGCATCACGTAAGGGCGATGGCCACGTTGGTGACCCACCTCCATTTGGTGCCTGTGGCAAAGATTTGCAGAGCCACCTCTTGGTTATCCATTCACACGTTCGCAACTCACTACTGCCTGGAAAGTGAATTTTGCAGGGACAGTGCCTTTGGTCAGGCAGTGCTGCATAATATTCTTGGAGTGCAGGCAACTCCTGCCCTCTGACCCTCTGTGTTCAGGCTACTGGAGTGATAGTGTTGCTGGATGCTAGGGTCTTGCAGAGTCTCTCAGGGGGGACTCACCTTCTGCAACTCACAGCTACCCGATGGGTCACTATTGGTACTGTCGTGGTTTGGTCCTCGGCAGCCTGGACCTAGGGAGCCCCATATGTGAGGACTGACTTCCTGCTTGTTCCTGGAGAAAGTGTAGTTACTCACCTGTAACAGGTGTTTGCCAGGAACAGCAGAAATCAGTCCTCACAACCCTCCCTCCTCTCCTAGGAGTTGCCATCCTTCTCTATTTTATTGACTGCCATCTTAGCTATGTCATCTGACTGAGCAAGATGGAACCCTTGGGCGGGAAGGGGGCCATGCAAGCATGGTAGCATTCACAAAGGCTTTCTTTGGAAGCTGGGGAAATGCTCCGTGCAGGCTCCATCAGCACTGATGCTACCCATATGTGAGGACTGATTCCTGCTGTTCCTGGAGAACATCTGTTACAAGTGAGTAACTATGCTTTTTCTCCTTTTCTCTTTCTCCTAGGTCTGCTTTATAACAGTCTTAATCAGCATGCCGTGTATCAATGCAATAACTGTGGTGCTTTCATTCTAAGAAGAATCATTTGGAACTTAAGAACTTGCCCTATATGCCTTGAGTTAGCTGCTATGCAAAAAGAATTGACTACTAAGGGAAGAATTAGCTGCAATTAAACATACCTCTTCTAGGGTACAATCTGAGCAAAATTCACCCCTCCTACAAAGAATCAATCAGCCTAGGAACAAATAGATCACAGTGGGCTCTGGTAGGTTGCGACCTGTAACATGGAGACACCTTCTATATCAAGAGATATCCCTACATAATGCCTTCTCTGCCTTGGATAATAAGGGTACCCAATCCGTGGAAACTGAAGAGCCCTTAAATGAGAGAGCCAATGCCCAATCTACTAATAATGCACCAAATATGAAGATAAAATACAAAGACAATGTCAGGGAATACTTTATTTATTTATTTTATTTATTTAATATTTTTTTATACCGCCCTCTTTAAAATCAGCGCGGTTTACATTTAACAACTTGTGCAGTGCAGGCAGGGCCCACAACTGGACTTACAATGAACAGGGGTTTCTAAACGGGACTGACAGAGTAACTATGTACAGGCAAGCTAGCTGTCACAGGTGACGTGGTCAGCTCTCAACTATTTACAGATTTATTTATTTAATATATACAGATTGACTGGTCAAAGCATGTGCACAATTCCATCTGCAGATTGTCTCGTGATCTAGTGAGTGGGGTTGCAATCCTGCAGGGTGGCTGCGATGGGGGTGGTGGTTTGGTTCCTGGGTGCGCCTGGTTGAAAGATGTCGTATGAATCAGTATAGTGCTGGATGAAGAGATGGTGCTTCAGCACTTTTCTAAACTGGGCGAGGTCGGTGATGGCTCGAATGGCGGGTGGAAGAGTGTTCCAGCACGTGGGTGCGTATAAGGTAAAGGCTCTCTTTCTTGTTGACTGTGAGCATTTTGTGATCGCCTTTGGGGGTATCAGTGGCAGCTGACCTCCTAGCTCTATTGATGGGGGTTGGCTGGATGAGGTCCGTGAGGGAGGTAGAGGAGCACTTATTTATGGCTTTGAAGGTCAGCAATAACACTTTAAAGGAAAGTCTGCAGTGGACCGGCAGCCAGTGCAGGTGCTTCAAGATTGGTGTTATGTGTTCCCTCCTGGAGACTCCATGCAAGATTCTGTTGGCTGCATTCATTGCAAGCTGCAGTGGATTTAGTGTGCGCTTCTGGAGTCCATATAGTATGGCGTTAGCATAATCAAAATGCGGGATTACTAGGGCTTGAAAGATTGTCCTGAAGTCATCTGGCTCGAGCAGCTGCCGGAGTTGACGGAGCGACCTTATTTTGTGGTAGACCGCTTTGACAATGTTGCTGATCTGGGCCTTCGTGTTGAGCTGTTGGTCAAGCATGACTCCTAGGTAGCATACTGTGGGTTTGCTGAAGAGCATGGCATCTCATACTTTCAGTGAGGCGGGGGGGGGGGGATGAATGTTGGGTTCCTGGTGATAAAGAGGACCTCCATTTTGTTGAAATTTATTTTGAGCCTCTGCATATGCAGCCAATCAGTGACGGCTTCGAAGCAGGCTGTCAATGGTGAGAGATCTGGATGTTCTGTTGAGATAGGCATGTAAAGCAGGACGTCATTGGCATAGACCAGGCAGTTAATACTGAAGGAGCGGATGAGAGCACAGATGGGTTGCATGTAAACATTGAACAATAGGGCTGATAGTGATGATCTCTGAGGCACGCTTTTCTCTTGTGGGAAAGGTTTGGAGGTAGAGGAGCCGGTTCGGATGTGCTGCCATCTGTCTGATAGATATGACTTACACCAGGTTAGTGCTGTACCGTGGATACCCTTCTCCTTAAGACGCGTCAGGAGTATTTTGTGGCTTACGGAGTTGAAGGCTGCGGCGATGTCCAAGAAGATCAGGGTGAACCCCTGCCTGATGTTGTCCAATCCAATGGTTAAGGAGCTGAACAGAGTGGTCAACAGGGTGTCGACGCCATGCGGCTCCCTGAAACCATGCTGACATGGGTCGTGGGGTGCGTTTGTCTCGATGTGGTGGTGAAGTTGACGTTGGATGACCTTCTCAATAATTTTTGCCAGAAGAGGGATACTTGAGATTGGCCTGTAGGAGTCCACCTTTGCTGGGTCCAGCTTGTTGTTTTTTAGAAGAGGTCTGATAGCTGTTTGCTATGTTACCTACTTTGTCATTGAAAGGGTGGTGGATGCTTGGAATGCCCTCTCCATGGACGTGATTGGGGCAAATACAGTGACAGAATTCAAACGGGCATAGGACAGACACAGTGGATCCCTTTATAGAAACAAGATAAAATCAAAATAAACGTAACTGTCTTGGATATCTTAACAAGTTGAGGTGACCTGCACAGGGTGGTGGGTACACCCCTAAACAGAGGCATGAGGAGGGGTGACCTGCGCTGAGCGGTGGGTGCACCTACTCTTGCCACCTTGTTGGGAAGACTAGATGGGCCATGCTGGTCTTTATCTGCTGTCATATACTATGTTACCTGCTGGCAAAGTGCACATCATCAAATGAATGCTGAAATTGTTACCCTAGTTGGTATTTTATAAGAGGCCATTCACATGAATACTGTATCTGGAAAAATGTGTGTAAATGACTAAGTAGGTGCCTATGTTCTGGCTTAAAGTAGGTGCCTTCTTATACAATTACCTTCATAATGGATACAACAAGAAACCTTATAAAGCACCATTTTAAAGTAATAAATGTCAGAAGAAAGTTGTAGAAAGGCCAGGATCAAGAAGTAAGGGATAAGGAAAAAAAATCAGGAGATTAATGGAGTGAGAAGAATGAAGAGTTTCAGATGGAAGAGAGAAGTTTGAGCAGGACTGGAGAATGGGGTGGAAAGGTAAGATACCTATGTTTGCAAAACATTTTTTTCCCCATGAGCTAACCAGTCCTGTGATTTTTGACTGGCTAAAATAGTAGCATGGACATTTTCTATGGTTGTTGTTGTTAAGTGCCGTCGAGTCGGAGTCGACTCATGGCGACCCTCTGGATAGCTATCCTAAATTGTGTTCGGTCTTCAGTCAGGCAGCTCATTGATGACAGACTGGCACCCGTAGCCGCTGTTATTGTAGCGATCCATCTCATTGCTGGCCTTCCTCTTTTGCGTTGACCTTCTATCTTGCCAAGCATGATGTCTTTCTCTAATGATCTCTCTCTTCGCATGATGTGTCCGAAGTATGAAAGTCGAAGTCTTGTCATCTGAGCTTCTAAAGAAAGCTTAGGTTTGATCTCCTCTAGTACCGACTGGTTTGTTCTTCGGGCAGTCCATGGTATACACAGTATTCGCCGCCAGCACCATAATTCAAAGGCATCAATTTTCTTCCTGTCTGTCTTTTTCACTGTCCAGCTTTCACATCCATATGATGTTATTGAAAATACCATGGCTTGAACAAGTCGAATCTTTGTATGGAGAGACATCTCTGCTCTTGAGAATCTTATCTAGGTCTTTCATAGCCATTCTGCCAAGAGCAATGCGTCGTCTGATTTCTTGACTGCTTGTTGCTTCTTTATTGATAGTTGATCCAAGTAGGTTAAAGTTGTTCACAAGTTCAATTTCTTCTCCTTCAACGATGAACCTGTTGATTATGCCAGTTGTCATGATCTTTGTCTTCTTTACATTAAGGTGCAGGCCCATTTTGAGACTATGTTCTTTGATTGTGAGAAGCAAATGTTTCAGATCATCTTCGCTTTCAGCCAGTAATGTGGTATCATCAGCATAGCGAAGGTTGTTGATGAGTCTTCCACCAATCTTCACACCTCTGTTGTCTTCATACAGTCCTGCTTCTCTGATGATTTGTTCTGCATATAAATTAAACAGGTAGGGGGAAAGTATGCAGCCTTGTCTTACACCTTTGCTTATTTTAAACCATTCTGTTTCTCCTTGTTCCGTTCGAACTGTTGCTTCTTGATCAATGTACAGATTACGCAAGAGAACGATCAGGTGTTCTGGTATACCCATGCTTCTTAATGTGGCCCAGAGTTTCTCATGGTTTACACAGTCAAAAGCCTTGCTATAGTCGATAAAGCACAAATAGATATCCTTTTGGTATTCTTTAGTCTTTTCAAGGATCCATCTCACATCCGCAATGATGTCTCTCGTTCCTCGCCCTTTCCTGAACCCTGCTTGCACTTCAGGTAGTTCTTGTTCTAGGTATGGCTGTAGTCTCTTTGAATAATCTTCAGTAGAATCTTGCTGGCATGTGGGATCAGAGCGATTGTGCGATAATTTCCACAGTCAGTTGGATCACCTTTCTTTAGTATTGGTATAAACACAGATCTTTTCCAGTCAGTTGGCCATGATGTTGTCTTCCATATTTCTTGGCAGAGCCTTGTAAGTACGGTAAACAGCTGCATCAGATTGCTGCAATACTTCTATGGGAATGCTATCAATGCCTGGCGCTTTGTTCTTTGATAAGGCTTTCAATGCTACTTCAACTTCTTCTTTCATCACCAATGGTTCCTGATCATAAGGTATAGGTTGAAAACGGCTGTTGGTCCACTTGATCTTTATCATATAAAAACTCTGTATATTCCTTCCACCTTTTCTTGATCTTCTCAGCATCATTCAACATAGAACCTTGAGCATCTTGTAACATTCCAATTCGAGGCTGGAACTTTTTCTTTAACTCTCGCAGCTTTAGGAAAGCCGATCTTGTTCTTCCTCTAATAGTTTCTGCTTCTATTTCCTTGTAGAAAGGGCACGGGCGAAGTCCTGGTGCCCGAAGGTAACCGGGGGCGAGCGTCAACGCGCCCCTGGCCTGGGCAAAAAGTCGGAGGAGAAAGCAGGGTAAAGAAAAGGGGGGGGGGGAAGATCGCGGAAGCGCGCCTGTGTGCTGACGCAGGAGCGCATCCTTTGAATTGATTGGTTCCGCCGCGAGATGCGCGCGGCTTGAACCAATCGGGAGGGTGAAAGAGCCATGTGCAGCGGCTGCCCGAGCGCACGCTAGCACATGGTTTTGGAAGGGCGGCTGGCCGGTGTGTGTTTTTCTTGCGGTGTCGGGCTGCTCGGGCTTGGAGCGTTGTTGCGGGTTTTGCGGTGATTTCGGCGGCGGATCGACCTTGCCGGTTGCGCTGGTGTGGGAGAGCACTCCGGGTCTGCGTGGGAGTTCCGAGAGCTGGTGGCTGGTCAGCTGTTGAAGCGGAGGCTCCTCAGGCGAGTGGGGGTGCTTTGGGGTTTTCAGTTCTATTAAGAATACTGTCTTACTGCACCGGGGGGGGGGGGGGTCAGTGTGCTGTGTAAGGTGTGAGGGCTGGGTCTAATTTGTTTCGCTCCGTGCAACTTTTCATTTAAAAATAAATAAATAAAAGTGTCTTCGCGTGTGCATTTACAGCCGGTGGAATATCATTGCAGCCAGTCAGCTAATTTTATTCACTGTTTTGGTGCCGGGATGGCTGGGGAAAAGGGGGACAGAGCGGTGCTAAAGGAGGTCCGGGAGGGGCAAAAGGACGACAAGGCCAGGGCAAAAGGGTTTCCAGAGTGGCTCAGAGAGGCAGGGGAGAGGAAAGGGGGAGAAATTGCAGGCCTGTTGGGCCATCCAGGGGCCGCTTAGCTATTGCGGCTGGAGGTCTTCGGGCCAGGGGTGTGGTGTCACGTGGTCGGTCTTCCACTAGACCTCGTCCTGGGCTGCGGAGCAGGATAGGGGGATGCGACATGGCCCCGTCCGGAGGGAGGGATGCAGTTAGGGGTGCACATGAATATCAGCAGGACGTAGTGGGTGCCGTTAGTGGGAGAGCGGGAGAGGAAAGCGTGGATCCCTCGCAAGAAATGGCTTGCGGTGCATCTGGGGGAGAGAGCGGCATGTTTTCGCCTGGAACTGGGTGGGGGATGCCGGGTGGGGAGTTTAGATCAAGGCATTACTCGGTGGGAGGTTTGGGTGGTGCTGGGAGACTTGGGGTGCTGGAACAACAGGCTTGGGATCAATGGCAGCGTGGGGGGTTAGGCTCATCAGGAGCTAATTGGTTGGGGGCTTGGCAACCTGCTTGGTCGGGTGTTTCCCCCTCTCCTTTTTTGCCTTTTCTTTCTTCACAGAATCCTATGACGGCTTCACCTGGATCAACGCAGAGTGGATCGCAGCAAAGCAGACTTCCACGGGAAGACGATCGCCATTTGGGGTCCGCTAGCGGTTTGATGACGGAGTCGGGTGTACAGCAACCTTCGGATGGGATACGGCTTGAAGCGGAATGGGACGTCTGTTACGGCTACGGATGGTGAGTTACCTCAAGGGGGGGTCGGGCCAGGGACTAGCGACCGACCGAACCGGGCGGTCGGGGAAAGCGAGTAGCAAAAGGAAGCGTTCTTCGAGGCGACGCCGGCACTCGGATTCTTCCCACTTCCTCTTCCTCTAGTTCTTCCACTAGTGCGCGGCGAGTGTGGACGGGGGCAGTGGGGTGGTGGGGGCGGGGGTTTCCTTGGGGAGCCCTGTGGTTGGGGGTGCTTCGGCGTTGACACCATTGTCAGAATTGTGGGAGGGGGTGCCTAAGAAGTTGAGAAATAAAATTAGAAAAAGACGGTATATTGACATTTTCCGTTTATTGGAAGGTCGTAAGAGGTCGGGGGAGAGTCGGAAAAAACGCAAAGAGGATGAGAAGGCTGGGAGGGTTCGTAAGGTGACTAGATCAGTGGTAAATTGGGTCAGGGCTTTTTTTGCGTTTGGCTAGTGTGTGGGGTCAGTCTTACCCGGGGCAGTACGGGATGTTACAGTCTTATGATGACTCTATTTTGTAAGCCTCGCATGCCCACCAGGGCTGGACAAGGCTTAATTATCACGAGAAGTTTCGTGACAAAATGGAGGAAACCGGTTTTCTATCGTGGGGTACACAAGACATCAACTTGTGGCTCACCCAAATGTCTGCTCGTCCGCATTCAGTAGGGGGTTTGTCAGGGTCTAGCAATAAGTTTGGTGGAGGGCCGAATTCCTTGGGGAGCCGGTCCTTTCGAGTTGGGGGGGGGGGGAATCACGAGTAAGTCCGGGGCAGGGGGAGGCAGCGATGTCTGTTGGCGATTTAACAAGGCCTCATGCCCATTTACGGACTGTAAGTTCCGGCACGCCTGCTCTGCTTGCGGTGGCAGTCATTCAGCGGCAAAGTGCATCAAGAGAGGGGTTGGGGGTGTTACCCCATCTACTTCTAAGTGAGGGTTTTCACTTAGGCAGAGCCCCGTCGCCCATTAAGGTTGAGACATTGCGCGACTGGCTTTGCGGATACCCGAAAGCGGGGGATAGGGAATTTTTACAAAAGGGTTTGAGGGGGGGTTTGTTATCCCGGTTTGTGGCACAGTTGCTGCGCAAGCAGCAAGGAATTCCCCATCGGTGCGGCGGTTTGAAGCGGTGGTCCGGCAGAAATTGGCGGTGGAGTTGAGTCTGGGTCGGATAGCCGGACCGTTTCCGGAACCACCTTTCGAGAATTTTGTAGTGTCCCCTTTGGGGATTGTCCCTAAGAAGGAGCCGGGAAAATATAGGCTTATTCACAATCTCTCATTCCCGTCAGGATTGTCGGTGAATGATCACATTCCGAGGGAGTACTGCATGGTCCGTTATGCTTCTTTCGACAGGGCGGTACAGTTAGTCCGACGGGCGGGTACGGGGGCGCTGATGGCGAAGGTGGACGTTGAATCCGCGTTTCGTTTGTTGCCTGTTCATCCCTCTTCTTTTCATCTTTTGGGTTTCCGATTCGGGGGGGAATTTTATTTTGACAAATGTATGCCCATGGGTTGTTCCGTGTCATGTGCCTGTTTTGAGAAATTTAGTACGTTTTTGCAATGGATGGTTACGATCCGGGCCGGTGCCAGGAGTGTTGTCCATTACCTGGATGATTTTTTGTTTGTCGGACCAGCGCAGACTTTGCTGTGTGGGGAATTGTTGGAGGTTTTCCTGGGTGTCGCGGGTGACTTGGGTGTACCTTTAGCTGAGGGTAAAACGGAGGGGCCGACGACTAAGCTTACGTTCTTGGGCATTGAATTAGACTCGGAGGAGATGGTGGCACGATTGCCGCCAGCAAAAGTGGACACGTTAAGAGCCTTGATTTCAAATGCGTTGGCAGCGGCGAAGTTCACGCTGAGAGAGTTTCAGTCGTTGATCGGGTCCTTGAATTTTGCATCGCGGGTCATACCAATGGGGCGGATATTTATTCGACGTTTGGCGGCAGCCACGTCAGGTGTCCGTAAGCCTCATCATAGAATTCGCATCTCCAGGAGCATTAAGGAGGATTTGCGGGTGTGGGATGTGTTCCTAAGGGAGTTTAACGGGGCGCCTGTGCTCATGGAGTTGGCCTGTTCTACGCACGATTTGCAGTTATATACTGATGCGGCGGGGGCTGTTGGATTGGGTATTTACTTTGGTGGGGAATGGTGTGCAGAGCGGTGGCCTCCGTTGTGGCATCAACGGGGGCTTCTCCGGAATATCACATTTTTGGAGTTGTTCCCGATTTTAGTGACGTTGGAGTTGTGGCCTGAAAATTGCGGAACAAGAGGTTGGTCTGGTGGTGCGACAACGAAGCTGTAGTGAGTGTGGTTAACCGTTATACCCCACGCTGTAGATTGGTAGCTGATCTCATGAGAAGGGTGGTGTTGGCCTGTCTGCGGCTTAATGTTGGTTTGACTGCTAGACACATTCCGGGGTTACACAATGGAATAGCTGATGCTCTTTCCCGTTTACAGTTGGATCGGTTTCGGCAACTGGCGCCAGAGGCAGACGAGATCGGGTTATCGGTCCCTTGGAACTTGTGGAACAGTGGCCTGCTGATATGAAAGAGATGTTGAAGAGCTCTGTAGCGAAGAAAACTTGGGACGACTACTGTCGGGGTTGTCGTACGGTGATGGCATTTTTGTGGGCTCAGGGATGGAGGTCCGGAGCCGTGTCTGATGGTTTACTGGCCCAGTATATCATGGGGGCAAGGAGGATGGGTTATTCTAGGGCTGGAGTTAGGGCCCACTTGGCAGGCTTTGCGTTTTTGCGAAGGCTGTAGGGTGGGGCCCGGCCAGTGGGGGGTTTTTGGTGAAGAAATTGTTACAAGGGTGGGGGCGCGAACACCCTCCTCAGGCGGATCAACGACGGCCTGTAACACATGACCTTTTACAGGGACTGTGTGCGGTCTTGCCAGTCGTTGCGAGGTCTGAGTATGAGGCCATGCTTTTCAGGGCTGTTTTTTCTTTGGCCTTTTTTGGGGCGTTTAGGGTAGGTGAATTGGTAGCGGATTCCAAGTTGGCTGTTGCGGGGCACAGTATGCAGCGTCAACATGTGCGTTTGGAGGGCTCCCGATTGCAGGTCTTTTTGAAAAAGTCAAAAACGGATCAGCAAGGACGGGGCCTCTGGGTGGTGTTACAGGCCATTGGGGGGCCCACGTGTCCGGTGACAGCCATGCGGGAGTATTTAGCTTGCCGCCCGGAAGTAGCTGGGGGGTTATTTCTGCACGAGGATGCGGGGTTGGTCACGCGTTACCAGGTCACAGCAGTTTTGCGTTTGGGGTTACAGCGCTTGGGCGAGGACTCTGCCCGTTATGCTGCGCACTCTTTTCGCATTGGGGCGGCGTCTAGTGCGGCGGGTGCTGGCCTGTCGGGTTGGCATATATGCCTCATTGGCCGTTGGAGGTCCAAGGCTTTTCGAGGTTATGTCCGTCTGTAATTCAAAAAAAAAAAAAAAAAAGACAACCAAAAAAAAAAAAAAAAAAAGAGGAACTGAATGAATGAAACTAAAGACAACTTGCACTCATCCAACTAGGTTGCGCCTGCGTTATTAACTGCTGTTTTTTTGTTTCAGGTAAGGGCGGCGGTGTGCTGGGCTCTTGGATGCTGGGGCATTCTTTCGTTTATTGGGCTGGTCAACGGGCAGAGTTGCGGCCTATCGGGCCTAACCTAGGACTGGAGCCTGATGTGGTGTCGGTGTTATGGCTGGGTGAGCGAGGGCTGCGTTGGATGCAGCTGTTGCCTTTGCTGCGACATCACGCCCGAATTCGGACTTCTCCAGGAATTATCCTACTGCACCTGGGAGGCAATGATCTCGCAACATGGACTTGTAAACAACTAATCAATGCTGCAAAAAAAGACATGGATCTGATATTAAAATGTTTTTAGGCGTTGTGCTTATTTGGTCGGATGTCATCCAAGGCCAGCGTGCTGGGGCCAGCGGCGGTGGTCTCGGGGTTTGACGAAGATCAATAGGCAGATTGGAAAATGGTTATGTGCGCATGGGGGTTATCATGTGCAGCATGATTGGGTGGATGTGACTTGTAAGGGCTTATATCGGGGTGATGGCGTGCATTTGTCTCCTGTGGGGGTTGACCTGCTCCTGAACGACTGGCAGGAGGTTTTGGAGCGGGTGGTGCGGGTTCTGCAGAGCAGGTCGCAGCTTGTGCTCCGGTAGTGGGGGGGGCGGCAAAGGCACGGGTTGTGCCTGTGCCGGTGGCGGGATCCCGGAGGTTTCCGGGGTCCGGAGCCATAGCTGATTGGGGCGGGGCAGGGTGCCCGCGGCCCGGTGAACCCCTAGCAGGCTTTTGCTAGTGACATGGCGAGGTCGGGCAGGGGTGGTACTAACTTGTCCGGTGTTTGACCGGCCTAGGTGCGGTAGTGTTGTCACCTTGCTATTCATATGGCTGGTGAGGAACGCTTCGCACCGGGATTGGGTGTTGGGTTATTCATGTTAAAATGTTAATATGTTATGGGGCAAATAAAGCTGCGACCTGTTGTTATACCAACTCATGTGTGGTCTAAGTTTGTTTGAGAGGGGTAGGGCCGGATTAAGATGGGGTGTGGGGGTAATGCCAGGAGAGTGCTTGGTGCGGCTCCCGGTTATAGAAAGGGCACGGGCGAAGTCCTGGTGCCCGAAGGTAAACCGGGGGCGAGCGTCAACGCGCCCCTGGCCTGGGCAAAAAGTCGGAGGAGAAAGCAGGGTAAAGAAAAGGGGGGGGGGAAGATCGCGGAAGCGCGCCTGTGTGCTGACGCAGGAGCGCATCCTTTGAATTGATTGGTTCCGCCGCGAGATGCGCGCGGCTGGAACCAATCGGGAGGGTGAAAGAGCCATGTGCAGCGGCTGCCCGAGCGCACGCTAGCACATGGTTTTGGAAGGGCGGCGGGCCGGTGTCCCGCCCTCCCACCGGTTTTTGTGGTTTGTTTGTGGTGGTTTTTTGGGGTGTTGCTGGGGGTGGGGGTTGGGGTTGGTGGCGGTATCCCGGAGGTTTCCGGGGTCCGGAGCCATAGCTGATTGGGGCGGGGCAGGGTGCCCGCGGCCCGGTGAACCCCTAGCAGGCTTTTGCTAGTGACATGGCGAGGTCGGGCAGGGGTGGTACTAACTTGTCCGGTGTTTGACCGGCCTAGGTGCGGTAGTGTTGTCACCTTGCTATTCATATGGCTGGTGAGGAACGCTTCGCACCGGGATTGGGTGTTGGGTTATTCATGTTAAAATGTTAATATGTTATGGGGCAAATAAAGCTGCGACCTGTTGTTATACCAACTCATGTGTGGTCTAAGTTTGTTTGAGAGGGGTAGGGCCGGATTAAGATGGGGGTGTGGGGGTAATGCCAGGAGAGTGCTTGGTGCGGCTCCCCGGTTACAAGTGTCATTGTAGTACTTTTCCTTGTCCTGTCTTGCTGCACGTTGGAAATCTCTGTTGAGTTCTGCGATTGTCTTTCTTTCTCCTTTGGCTTTAGCTTCTCTGCGTTTCTGGGCAATTTTCAGAGTTTCTTCCGTCATCCATTTTGGCCGTTTTTGCTTTTAACCTTTTGTCGAGACTTCTCGCTTTCTTCCAACTCAACCTTCTTGATGTCATTCCATAACTCTTCCGGAGCTCTGTCTTTTGTATATAAAGCTGCAAATCGATTTTGCAGGCTGTATTTAAATTCCAGTGGTATATTCTCACGGTCATATTTTCGGTGCATTCATGAGTGGTTTGCTCTTTTTCAACTTTAGCTTGAGTTGCATACTAGTAGTTGATGATCTGTACCACAGTCAGCTCCAGGTTTTGTCTTTGTTGATGTTACAGAGCTTTTCCATCGTTGACTTCCACAGATGTAGTCAATTTGATTTTTATACAATCCATTGGGTGAAGTCCATGTGTACAGTCGTCGCTTGTGTTGCTGGAAGAAGGTGTTTGAGATGAATAGATCATTGGTCTTGCAGAATTCTATCAATCTTTCTCCAGCTTCATTTCTGTTGCCAAGTCCATATTTTCCAACTACTTTGCCTTCTTCTTTGTTGCCAACTTTTGCGTTCCAGTCACCCATGACTATCAGGATATCCTGTTTGCATGTTCTGTCAATTTCAGCTTGTACTTGTTCATAGAACTCTTCAATTTCATTCTCTTCTGCAGCTGCTGTTGGGGCATATACTGAATTATAGTTGTGTTGATAGGCAATCCTCGTAGACGAATAGAGATTAAGCGTTCGCTGACTGCATTGTATTTCATTACAGTTCTTGCAAGTTTCTTCTTTATTATAAATGCAACACCATTTCTTCTTTGTCTTTCATTTCCAGCATAGTAGACCATGTGATCATCTGATGCAAAGTGCCCAATGCCAGTCCATTTCAGTTCGCTGACACCCAACAGATCAAGTTGTACACGTTCCATTTCATTCTTGACCACCTCCAATATTACCCACATAGGGGTATATTTACTAAAGTGCAGTAAGTTTTGCACTTATTTGGCAGTCTGGCGCTTAATGAAAGAACCACAAGATTACCATTAGGGCTCAGATCCACTATTTTGCACCCAGGTGACAATGGAGCAGGAACAAAGAGGCATCACCCCAAAACACTCATAACTCACAGTCTCAGTCCAGCAGACTAGCACCACCAGACACCCTGGTATGCACATGTATATAGGCACCTAATCTTGTAAATAGTCTCCAAGCAGCCCTGTTGCCACTCCACTTCTGTTGACCCGACTGCTTAACCTGTACATAGTTACTTAATTGAGTAGCCAAACTACTGCGTAGCCTGTACATAGTTACCCCAGTTAGCCCAAGTTGCAAATACCTGTTCTTTGTAAGTACAGTGCGGGCGCTGCCTGCACTGTACACATTTGCTGTTAACTGTAAACTGAGCTGATTTTAAAGAGCGTGGTATATAAAAGACCTTAAATAAATAAATCACTCCTGCTCTGTCTATTAGACAGCAGGGAAATCATCCTTCAGAGTAACTCCCCCTCCCCCCGCTGTAAATAAGTTATCCCATACTTCGATGTATCTATTGTTTTTTGTGAACCGCTTTGACCCGGTGGAAAGCGGTATATAAGCATAGCTGAATAAATAAATAAACCCGGGGGGGATCGGTGGGGGGGGGGACTATAAGGAGGGATCTTCATCAGGGTGGGGTAGCTCAGTGAGGGGGTTGTTCTGGTGCAAGAGCTCTTGATGCGGGGAGGGGATTCTTGGTGATGTGGGGGTGTCTCTAGTACTGGGGGGGGGGGGCTGCATCAGGGAGATGAGCAGTTGCCCTGTGCCACAACATGGCACTTTGTTAAGGGACTGGTAGCTGCCACACTATCAGACTACCGGTATCATGATCATGCTTAACACCAGTTCTTGAGGTGACAAGAGCAGTCACTCTATTGCCAGTCATGCCAACTTGTGCATGGCACTACTTGTCACTGGCTGCCATACCCACTCTCCATCCATAACACACTAGCTACTTATGGGGCATGATAGCTGTTACACAGGCCAGTGTTAAGTTAGTGTGCACTAAAATACATTGCTGCCAATGCACTTTAGTAAACATGCCCAATAGTTTGCTTATTTTATATCATATTAACTGCAGAGTTAGCATGGACTGCATTTGATAGGTCGCCCATAAAAACAATCCAAATTTAATGAATTTTAGTGCATTGATGCTTTAAAACTATATATCATAAGGAAAAGCTCTGCCAATTATTTGTAGGCATACCCCACTAAGGAGAGGATTATCATGGCTAGGAAATGAAAATAAAGTAAATTAATAATGTATTATCTTAAATGCTTTCAATTTTTTAACCACTATGCCAACAGAATGATTTCATAACTTTTTATACCAGGTAATTCTTGCTGGATCTTACCATGGATTAGAAAGAAAAACATTCCATTTTCTGTTCTTAATAACTTCTGTACTAATTGTAATGCTAGGCAGCTTTTCATTACCACATCATCATGTGTAGCAGATATAAAATTTATGAGAATCCTTTTTTTTCCTAGTTACTGTTTTCTGCTGGAATTGTTCCTTGTTTCTAGTTCTGAGTGAATTTTTCTTAGGGTGCTCTTTTGAGTTGACTTTCATTCTTGCATAGTCTAAAATTTTTCTGGAGCCTTCCAATGGTTAAACAGAAAGGGAATTAAGCTGTTGTGACTTATTCTTTTTTTATAGTCAGTTTCATAATATGAAGATTTCATAATTATTTTTCCTTTTGTTGTGATATATATCTTCTAGGTAACAAAGAAAATAAACATTATGGATGTCATTTACTGTCGATGAGCGCATGCTCGCAGCCGTTAGCATGCACTATCTGCCCAGCACCCCAGGGAATAAAATGGGTCATATGGCATATAGCACATATTAACACCATTAGCGCATACTAACCATTAGTAAATGACCCCTAATGTAGATTATTAGGAAATTCACTTTAGGCTCTTATAAAATAATGATGTGGAGGTGTAGCCAAGTAGTTAGAGCAACAACTTACTACCCAAGAGATCAGGGCTTGATTCCCACTGGCACATCTTGGGCAAGTTACTTTACCTTCCATTGCCTTGGAAGAAAAGAGCTGACAATCTACTCCTGGTCATACCTTGCCAAGAAAACCCAGGGGCAGGTGGATTGCCAGGAGTCAGCATTGACTCAATGGCATGCAAAAAAACATTGACAGCTAACAGAATTCTGCTGTGACCAAAAATTGGCCAGATATTTACAAGATCTGCTGGCTGTGTTGCATGGAGGCATCTGTTACACATGCTCTCTGGGTTTGATGACCAATCTGAAGTTGTTATACTGTATATTGGTTCTGTTCAAATGTGTACATTAAAGATGTAATAAGTTCTTCTACATTTTAGGTTTTGTCACCTACTCAATACCATCAGAAATTAAAATGGCTGCACGATTATGAAGAGCATATATGAATAAAGAAGTAATTTCAGAAAGCTTTCACATATTCTGTACATGTGACTACTGGTGTTTAAATGTATAAATACACTACACAAGTGAGTGTTGATTTTGCAATACTGCTGTTTACACACATAGAAACTCTGGGATGTACAAATTTGAAGGGGGCATGTTTTGGGAATGGTTTGGGCAGTCCAAAAAACATATGTGTATTTCTGAGGAAGGCAGGCAGATGTGATAACCACCTGCTTTTGGGTTCTGGGGTCTCCACCAATGACTGAAGAGGAAATTGTGTTTACCTTTGTGGTTCTGAGACCACTTCAAAATTTTAAAACAAAAGAGTAATTTCACTGGACTCCCTAAATGACTCCTCTTGTATGTGCATTTTTGTGAAATCCAGCACTTATACATATAAACAGGGCTGACAGTACCTCTAGATGGGTTAGTGAACATCTATGCATGCATATGGACATGGGCTCAAGGCCTTCTATGTCCCACTTCCACGTCAGAGTGGGAGGGATGCGGCAGACCTTAAGCATAGATTATTCATGCATAGAGATACTCTAAGGAGGACTCATGCAATATTTCAACAATGGATGACACTGTAGACACCCCTTCAGAATATATGGCAAAAAACCTCCAAGATTCTAGCTATTTACCTTGCAAATTTTATTATGTGTGGTTGACCTTCTTACACAATACAGTTTTCTGTGTACTTTCCATCCATTGCATGATGCATATTATAAATAGTGTAATATTCTATTTACTCCTGAGCCTAATAAGTCTACATTTTATTTCAAATGGGTGGCTGCACAGTTCTGTTCATGCACCATGTACGAAAGTTACTCCATAAAGCCAGTCTTTTTTTTGTTCCTGTCCTCAGCCTATATTCAAATCTGTTTTGTTTTCTAGGTCTTCTGTAAACAGGCTTGACATAAATTGGATTCAAGAAATAAAGCAGAGGCATGGGGAGGGGGGGGAGGTGCTAAGAATGAAATTTTCTCATTTTAAAGAACAATGGTATATATTCAATTTAATGAAAATATAGACTCCGTTTTCTATTCAAGCCAGGATCCAACAACAGTAACAGCATACAATCCTTTGTTAGATATTTAATTGTTTTAGAGTCTGTTACCACTAAATGTGCCTATTACTAATTCCAACTGGGTTTCAAATGGATTTCTTCCATAGACATCTGGTTTCTGGCAGCTCACAGATGAATTGGCCTGGCTTCCCCTATAGCTGTCTGAGACTGGTAGAGAAATGCAATTAGGAGCTGACAATTGGATTCCAATGACTGAAAGTAAATTATGTCTACTTTAGCATTTTGTGATTTGTTTATATACTTTGCAGCATTCTATGCTGAAGGACAAGGCCAACTTAACTGGAGGACAGAGCTAGCTTAGAAACCTGGGCGGTCGCTTAGGGCAGCAGATTATGAAAGAGCAACTGTAGTCAAATTAAAACAGGATGTCCTAACAACCACACTATCTCAAGGATGGGCGATTTTCATATAGTCCATGCACTAGGGATATGCATGGCCAAAAAAAAAAATCTACTTATTTACATTTTAAACAAACTCTCAATTTTAAAGTATTTTTCACTTCAGCATTTGGTTTTTTTTTTATGTGCACATTGTATGCCTTCCAGAACTTTTTAATGCACACACATTGATTATACATGTGCATACAAGCAATTTGTATCACATTAAAATGTTTAGGTTACAAAATAAACCAAATATGTATTCATGAGTGCACATCCCTTCCATTCAGCAGAGTAAATGGCTGCAGGAAATTGCCCTCATGGGGATTCCTCTGTGAGATGTCCAAACAGGCACCTATTTTAATTCCATTTTACAAAGGCACCATAGGCACCTATTCCTTTATCAAATAGGCTTCGGATCCAGCCTTAATATTGCCACTAAATTTACACTTATTCCAAAGAAGATGAAATTGGGTGCATGTACTCTAGGGAGGTAATTTTCTAAAGGATTTTTCACTTTGTATATTCAAATAGATGCATGCAAAAAGCCTCATAAAATTATCTTACATATAAAAACATGGTCACTGCAATTAGGCATGTATTTGTACACCAATAAATATATGTGTACAGTACGCATGTACTTCACATGCTAACATTAACACAGTCCTTTGCATACCTTGTTCACATTGGCCTTTCAAATAACTACACCAACACTGAAATGATGGCATAAGCTTGGCCACAGCCTTATTTAGACTTCCAACAAACTTGCATAATTCCACACAAACCGTTCTTGACCCCATCCTCTCCTACATTGGCCTTCCACCCTAGCGCCTTCTTATACCCTCTTCCCACTGTTTCAAATCAAGTCATCGTACAGAAGCCATAACCACACTTGGCCACTTTGTTAGTCAGTGCCATCCTAGCCATTAGTGAGGTTCTTCCAGAACCCTGTGGATAGTCCACTCATTGACCCACATAGTCTGTAGCAGGGCCAGGCTATGACCTTATAACTCACAATGGTGACACCCACCAGCCACAGAATCCTTTTGACTTCTCACTACTCAGCCTATTTACTGTGTTTCCCTGTCACAAGTAGTGACAGTATTCAGCATGTCACTGCTCCCCCACACCTGTAGCTGCAGACCCTAACAACTCCTGCACTGCACCAAGAACAAGTCCATTAATGTAAAAAAAAAGTGAACTCAATCTGATCTACAAAAAATCCCTCACCATTTGACAGATGACATCCTCCTTATCCCCAAACCCACAATTGGTATCCCTCCAAACATAAACCATAACTAAGATCTCAGAAAGTGCTTCATTGGTGACAGTGAAGGAAGGCATTGGTCCTGATGTCTGCCCTGAGCTCCAAGCCAGCACATTAGATGCATAGCCCAAACAAGATAAACCCTCAGCAGAGACTCTGACACACATTACTTAGCCCCACACCATGGCTAATGTCTCCACCAGCCTAATCATTTGTGGAAACTGAGGTCAAATTCCATGACAGACATTTTATTCAGCATTAATGCAGCGAGTCAGGCATAAAATAGATAGCCAAGGTTCTCAACCCCATCTAAACAAGCACAATTTAGTGCAAGACTCATGATATTGCCCCTAGTCTGATTATGATGGACTACCATAAATAATATGCATGGAAAAGAAGAGGCACAATCTCAATCTCCAAGGAAATCAACAATATCACTCTTGCAGCCCCTAAGAGAATGCATGATTAATAAACTATCCTGCCAACGATCAATGCATTAGTAGCATGAAAAGGAGCCAACATGACCAATACATGTAGAACCAAGAATGTGCAGCACATAGAGGTGTTTACTAAAGAGCGTTAATGGAGCATCGGAGATGGAGTGATAACGGCAGCATTAATGGTGTTTGTATGCAATAAAGGCTTGGGGCGGATAGTAGGTGTTCTGGCAATAAAGGTGCAAGAGTCCGCTTATCGTATGCTAACAGGACACTGTGGGTTAAAGTACACAGCTGTCACCCTAATGCAAGATAAGGGAGGCCCAGCAAAAGTTAAGGTAAAGCTGATGGATGGAAGGAGCTGATGGACCTGAAAATCCATGGGCATCCAATGTGCCAGTCAGAGGTGGTATGAGTATATGTAAGGCAGCTGTACTTATTCAGTGAGGGTGCCCATGTAAAATGCTGTAATATCATTGTGTGGCATAGGGTGGGGAAGATATGTCCCCTTGCAGAGCCAGAATCAACACAATGTGTGCATCAAAAGAATGATGGAGCAGGAGAAGTGAATTGCAGATCCTTCATAGGAGAGGCATGAAAGGAGGAAATAGTTCCTGTGTGGGCCATAGTGTATCAGCTGGCATGAGAAGACATGACTGCAAATAACTGGACGACGATGATGGATGGGCTGAAGGAAGGATGGCAGTAGATGAGAATATGTATGGGGTTGCAGTGCCAATGTACCTGATGTGACATCACAAATGCAGTTGCAGTGTGTGGGAAAAAAGTGTGTCTGTACCCAGTACAAGACATGAGGGTCTCACAGCTGACAAATGTGCATACAACAACTGAACAAGAATCGTTCATACTGGGCATATGGGGCACATAAGGAAATGTGATGATCCCTGTAGGTGGTCATCCAAGTGTTTGGATGTGGCTGCATGTAATGCATAGATGTGATGGAGCCAAAGCTGAATAGCCATGGTTATGATGGAATACTTTAATCATGTTTTTTATTTAGTATATGATATCTATATTTATTTAACTAGTTTTTATTATATCACATCATCAGTTCAGTCAAAGCTGTATACATAAGAACATAAGATATGTCATACTGGGTCAGATCAAGGTCCATCAAGCCCAGTATCCTGTTTCCAACAGTGGCCAATCAAAGTCACAAGTACCTAGCAGTTTCCCCAAAGGACACAGGTTCCACAATGCTTGTATTGGGGCAAGCAGTGGATTTCCCGGGTCCCCTTTAATAATGGTTTATGGACCTTTCCTCCAGGAACTTGTCCAAACCTTTTTTAAACCCAGCTACACTAACAGCTTTTTTTTTTTTTTTTATTGAAATTTCAAAAAACTTACAAAAGCAAGCATAAAGAAACCACAGATGTTTCTTAAAGGCAAAATATAACAATATAACAAATATTGACCAAAAAACACATAATAAATAGCAATACATCATCATAGCCCACAATCCGGGGAGACACTTTAAAGAAAAAAACACTTCAAAAAACAAATAGAGCAAACTCTAAATTATCAGGCAGCTTAAACTAAACCCACACACCTCCAGTTACTAATTACCCAATTGTTCCTTGTCAGGTAGAAATACCTCAAGCTGAGAAGGATCAAGAAAAACAAACTTTGAACCTTGATACAAAACCAAACATTTGCAAGGATATCTAAGAAAGAAAGTAGCAGAAATAGCAAGCAGTCTAGGTTTAAGGGCCAAAAAGGCCTGTCTCCTAGTCTGTGTCACTCTACTAATATCTGGGAACATTTGAACCCTGGCACCACAGAACAGAGCTGACATATTTTTAAAATAACTACGAAAAACAAGCATTCTATCCTGGTCTGAAAGAAAGGATACCACCAACGTGGCTCTAGAAGAAATAGTATCCCTAGAGTCCTCTAGGAATTTGGTAAGGTCCAGGGCATCCATGCCCTTAACCTCATCAAACCCAACCAGAGAACCGGTAGCCAACCTCTTACCAGTAAGGTAATATAACTTAGAGAGAGCAATGGAGTCAGCCGAAGCCAACCCCAAAGCCTCTTTGAAATACTTTCTTAGCAAAATTTCAGCAGAAAGCAAATGAGAAAAAGGGAAATTCAACAATCTAACATTTTTTGCTCGAAACAAATTGTCAGCTTTTACTACATCCTCTGGCAACGAATTCCAGAGTCTGATTACACATTGAGTGAAAAAAATATTTTTTCTTATTAGTCTTAAATACGAGGTGTGACAAAAAAGAAACAAGATTGTGGCAGCCATGCCCATGACTCAATGCCAATTGGCTAACCACTTATGTCACTGTGTTGTGCAATGTCTCGCCACTATTCTGCTATAATATTTTTCATCTCTCTCACTCTGTTTTTCTTTTTCAAGTTTTTTTGTAGCACACTGCTCCATCACTTTGTCACGCAACTGGAGGTGACAGAAATATGGAACAAAGAATTTGGTTAAATTGGGGAAGGACCCAACTGAGTGTCTCCAACTTCTCTAAAAGGCTTATGGAGAAGATGCA
The DNA here is from genome assembly GCA_033557465.1 of Ichthyophis bannanicus. Lineage (NCBI taxonomy): Eukaryota > Metazoa > Chordata > Amphibia > Gymnophiona > Ichthyophiidae > Ichthyophis > Ichthyophis bannanicus. Next base: position 725,215,150 of record CM066036.1, on the reverse strand, counting down.
ATGTCAAGGCCGCTTTGAGTGGCACAAATGCTTCAAGACTGTCCGTGAGGAGGTGGAGGATGACCCCAAGTCAGGATGGCCTTCCACGACAAAGACAGCTGAGACAGAGTGAACCAGTTGATGCGGAGTGATCGCAGATTGACGGTGTAGATGATAGCTAAGGAGCTCAGCCTGAACAGGGAGTCAGTGCGGACCATCTTGGTGCAGGAGCTGGGGATGTGGAAGGTGTGTGCCAAGATAGTGCCCAAGCTTTTATTGGAAGACCAGAAGGAGCACCGTGCCAATGTTTGTCGAGACTTACTAGAGAAGATCGGAGAAGATCCAGATTTCATTGACCGAGTCATCACAGGAGACGAGACTTGGGCCTTCCAGTATGACCCTGAAAGCAAGAGACAGAGCCTGCAGTAGAAGACTTGACTGTCACCCAGACCCAAGAAGGTGCGCATGTCCAAATCAAGGATCAAGGTCATGCTGATCGCATTCTTCGACCAGAAGGGAGTGGTCCATCATTAGTTTGTGCCTGAGGGTCAGAAAGCCAATCAACACTTCTACCAGCAGGTCCTCAATTGCCTCCATGACCGGGTTTGGCACAGGAGGCGGGCTCTGTAGAGAGGCAAGTCATGGCTGCTCCACCACGACAATGCGCCCGCACACACTGTGAGGCAGTTCTTGGCCAACAAACATATCACAGCTCTCGACCACCCTCCTTATTCCCCAGATCTCGCACCATGCAACTTCTGGCTCTTCCCCAGGTCGGGGGTTCAAATCCCACTACAGGACAGCAATCTTGGGCCGGAAGGACTGGGGTTTCTATTCCCACAGGTGCTCCTTGTGGTCTTGGGCAAGCCACTTAACCCTCCATAGCCCATGTTCCCTGTAAAATAGTTATCTCCAAGTTATAATGCCCTGTTCAATGTAATTTCAGTTTGTTCAATGTAAACCGCCTTGATATCATGAAAGGCGGTATATAAGAAATGTTAAATAAATAAATAAGACTGTGCTAAAAGGAACTCATTTCACCTCTGTAGAAGAGATCAAAGCCACTGTGACGAGGGAGCTTATGTGAAGATAACTATCCCTAGATGTGCAAAGGTTAATTATTATGGAGTTTGTGTTTATTTTTATCTACACTGCGATGACACCATAGCATTCTATTAATAAGAATTTTATGTTATAAAAAGAATGTTGTATCAAGACAGCAATATGTTAAAATTTAAGGAAATCGGCAATACCGGTGTTATTTCCCTATACCAAATAAGCACTGAATCCACGGAACTTTCAAACGCCGTTAAATACAAAGAGACCAGTAGCCTGTACTTCATTACTGCTATGAAGACAACGCTGCAATGTGTGGTAAGATGGTTGTTTTATTTCACGATGATATGCAGGGTTCACTAGTCTTCTTCAAATATCCTTTGGAGCTTCTATAAATTGGTAGGACACTGTCCATCGATCTTGCAAACATACCTAGTTTTGATAAAATGTCTTTTTTAACTTTTGCACATCTAGGGATAGTTATCTTCATATATCCTTTGGAGCTTCTATGAATTGGTAGGACATTGCCCATTGATCTTGCCAACGTACCAAGTATTGATTCAATGTCTTTTTTCTTGAAGAACACTTAGGGCATTGTTCCCTACTGATTGGGGTTATTACAGTGTTCCTCCTTTACCGTGGTTTCACATAGAGGTTTTTTTGCTATTATTCTTTTATAAAGGCACCTCACATTGTGGTTCTTTCTCTTCTGGAATTGTCTAATATATTTTAATATATTTGAATGTATTTTATTTGTAGTTTTTATCTTTTGCGGTTTGCATGATTATTTAGTTATGTCCTCCTCATCTCATTTTCAGTCTTTTTATTTGTTTTTTTTTTAACTTTTTTTTTACTGTAGATACAATTATAGCACATTACATATATCTGTATTTTTACTCCTGTGAATATTATTTGGTGATTACAGATGTTAGCGGTTTGGTTTTCCAGTTACTATATTATCAATTTTGTTTTTATACCTTTTAATGATCTTAATTAATGTTTATATTGTTTATTAATTATTTATTTGATGTGCTTTAATCGTTATTGTTTGTTTCTTTGAGGTTTTCACCCTATAATACTTCCCTGAAGAAGGCTGTAAGGCCGAAACGCATAGGGGCAATAAAGAAAGGGGTTTTTCAAACCTGTAAACTCTGCCGGTCTGGGTATCTGTGTAGGCATTCCTTCATGTTCTGGGCCCGGAAGAGAGCAAATGAATCCAAATGGGGTCTGAATTTCTGCCTAGCTGGAAATGGAGTGCTGCTGCAATGGAAGGACCTTCGAGGGATGCGCTGGTCACAATTGCTACCTGTGTTGTTGGAGGTTTGTCAATATAATCAACCCCAGTGTATTGTGGTTCATTTAGGAAGGAATGATCTCTGTACTGTTAAAGGGGTTGACCTTATCTGACAAATGAAGAGGGATTTTTTTCTTAATCCGTTGCTACTTCCTGACTGCGATTGTGGCTATGGCGGGAGGCCATCCATCTAGAAGCAGTGTAGCATTTGTGGAGGAGGGTGAGTGCAGAAGTCTCCATATTTGTCCATCTATTTTAAGGCCTAGTCATGGCACATGACTTAATCACAGTGGATTGCCCAGGGCCTTTCTGCCCGGATGGGGTTCATTTGTCGGAAATTTGTCAGGACATTTTTATAAGTTCAGTGCAGGATATTTTGGAGGGGTGCAGGATGTTTTTGAGGGGTGCAGTAAAGCATTTCAGGCTGCAGCATTGGAGGGGGAGCAGAGACATGCAAAGTACAGTCCCTGCTCTTGGCGGAATTTAGAGGTGGCTTACCTCCCCCCTGGGGTTAATTCATTCCACCCCGACCCCTCGAAAGGGCGGGGAGAAGACAGGGATGGGAGAACTTGGAGGCTTCTTGTAGCATGGGCGTCACTGCCGTGGTGGGTCCCAGTTATGTTAAGTATCCCATAGCAGTGTGGCGTCAGTGCAGGTTGTGGAAGGGGGAGGTTGGCGGGAGAGGAGAGTATGGAAATAGGGATTAGTGGGGATTAGGATGACACCATCTAGCCTGACTCTGTGGTAGAGATTGATATCACTTGCTTTGATGTTACTGTTAATTATTTGGATTGTGAATTAAAACTGCGGCCAATATTTTGCCAAGCACCTCTCCAAAGGAGTGGTATTTCAGTGTTAGCAGAGCTTGCGGTAGGCGAATGGATGGTGAGTGTGAACGCCTATGTTAAACTTATTCTACCAATAACGCATATTAGTACATTGACTCCATAATTTTGGAGTTACTGCAAGTATTTATAGTAATTTCTGTATACTAGAGTAAGGGCAAAGTAAGTTTCTTTAATAGCAGACTGTCATATAGTCCAGATTCCATGAAAGCAACGTTTTAACTGTGAGGCTTTGTATAGTTGTATTCATAGTCATCGCTAGACTGCCTGCCCAAGTTGCCAAGACTTAAGAAATTGACTGAATTTATTTCATCCCTACACTCCTGGATGTTTGCATGTGTTCCCTTAGATTGGCCAGTAGCAACCAACCTATCCTAATATGGTATGGGAACCAAGCAACCAGTTGGGGGGGAGGGGCTTCTTTACCCTTCTTAAGCTAACCATTAGCTGCTCATTCTCCTTCAATAAGGGCAGGATTCATACAACTGCTAGGGGGAGAGATAAATGCATGGGTTGGGGGTGTGCAGATTATACACCCTACTACTCAATGTTTCTGGTTGTATTTACCAAATCACAGCTAAGTCTTTCATTGCAATCCTGCTCAAATAAAGTCTGATTAAAATCAGATTATATTAGATAGAACAAGATAAAAGAATAAGTTGAATACTTACAAGTCTGATATGTACTTACAGTACAATTACCATCCTTGAAAAAGTAAAAGAGAAACCCTTTGGTCATCTCAGACTCAGGGAGTAGAAAGATCTATGAGCCAATCTCCATATGCCCAAAATAACACAAGGATAGAAAAGTACACAGGCAAGGAAAGGGATTTTTTATTTTACCAAAACGAATACAAAAAGTAAAAGTCACCCTACATCAAAATCCATTCCTTCTTTTCTGTACATATATGTCATTTTCTTATCCATCCCCTCATTGCCTCATGCCTGGATTACTGAAACCTCTTCCTCCCAGCTCTCCCATTTAATCATCTTGTTCTGCTAGTCTTTTCTACATTATGGTGAATGATTTATCTTTCTCAGAAATTAGTTGCAACCATATTATCTTTCTTGTCATAGCTTCTGCATTGATTCCAAATTTTCTTTCACATTCAGTTAAAATGTATTTTTCTTGCTTACAAGTGCTTTCACTCAATGGTTCTAGGTTTTTTTTGTAATGCCCTCATTCATCAGCTCATGATGCCCTTTCATCAAGTAAACTACTGCTGTTCCCTTCTTCTCTGTGGCTGATTTAAGACTCCATACATTGACCTGCACCACTGTATACCTGACATAGCCTTCCTTTCACCAACCATGAACTACAAGGTAGACTTCAATGATTTACAAACTTGACATATGCATACAAAATCACTGCACTAGTCCTCATCACATTGTATCATTAAATAATGAGGGAAAAATAACCCAAATTATGTCCTTTTCTCATTTGTAGCCATGAAAAGCTCCTCTCAAAAGTCTTTAACAGGCTATTAGGACTACTCGTGATAGGTAAAAAAAAACCCAACAAAAAACAAACAAACAAACAAACAAACCCAATAACAAACCTTTATTTTCTTTAATCATCTTAATGTAAATGATTCTTTTTAAAATGATCTCTCTTATGAAACAGTTTCGATTGAAATACCCATGCCTTTACAATAACTTATATGTTTGCTCTGTCAGCCATTACTTGGCACACTCAATGAGCCCTGTGTTTTGCCAAATTTGCTGAATCAGAAGTGTGTTCAATGATGGCATGGCATTGGGTATAATCTAAAATATAGATAACTATTATAAAGCTTATCATTTATAAGTACTGTAAAGTACAGGACATTCTTCTTTTATGGCATGATACACCTCTAGGGAAAATTATTCCTAAACTTCTTTCCCCTGTGTTGTATTTTCCCATCAATTGACTGTGTGCTTTTTTTCTATATTCAAATGAATAATCAACAATACGTTATTATATTATTTCTTGTAGGATTGAATTGGATTCTCTAATACTATTACGTGTTTCTGTGGGGGTTATTCTGTCATGCGGGACGTCCATCCCCACTATTCGCCCCCCCTGCCTACCTTGTCAGAAGCCTCCCCATGCGAACAGGGAGTTTGTACAGGGAGGCTTAGAAGGGGGCGGGAGGGGGCACTGCAGAGGTGGAGTTAAGGCAGGCAGTGGGCGGTCTGCGACCCTGGATGTACAGGGCCGATTCTGACTTCGACCCTGTATATCCAGGGTCAGCAGACTGGATGGGGACAGCAGGCCCGGGTGGCAGTGAACAAGTGAGGGGGAGAAGGGGGTTCCCCGCAGCCTGATCCTGGCCATGGAAGGCCAGATCAGGGGTCGGGCTGCAGGGAAAGGACAGATCGCGGGGGATCGTGGCTCCTGAATGCCATGGCATCGCTGCTCTATTCTGGAGCCTGACTGAGATAGCCAGAATTCCGGCCTGCATATATAGACCCTGGACCCGATTCTGATCCCACGGGGCACGTCTAGCCCCCACGGGATCGGAATTGGTTCTACCTCTGTGCATCCGATTCCGATCGGGCACACGGGCTTGCATGTCCTGCATGGAATGACCCCCATGTTGTATAAAATTGATAACATTTAAATGACAATCTTTGGTTCCAAAAGTATATCTTTTAGAACAGAGTGGAGTAGAGGAGTAACCTAATGGTTAGAGCACTGGCTTAGGAACCAAGCGACCAGGGTTTGATTCCCACTAGAACTCCTTGTGGCTTTGGTCAAGTCACTTAACTCTCCATTGCCTCAGAAAAAGCCAAATGTTCCTATTTAATGTACATTATCAAATGTAAGTTATAATGCAAACTGCTTTGCCTGAAATGATAAAGTGATATAAAAACCCCATTAAATAAATATATCCGCAATATGCGATGTTGGTTTAAATTACCACTTCTTATCTGGTTTAGTCTTACCATAGTAAGAATGTCTCAGCAGCTCTTCATGCCATGGTGAAAGTTAAACCAAATCACAATATTGGCATTTTTGAAGGGACGCCATTCCCATCAGGAGCCAGAACCTCAATGATGTCACTATTACTGCCAACTTTATTGCACCTCACATGGTGTTCTATATCCATACATTCTTAATGACAATGATGCTCCATCAATGGAGAATGGGAAACTCCCAAAAACAAACATGCAGACCTGTTTCAATGAAGCATCACAATGACTACACTCCTGCAACCTCAGCATAAACCTTAATAAGACAGAGGTCCTTTTCATCACTAGAGATAAGGACTTCGTTCCATCAGATAAAATACATATCAGAGATGCATACCTCAAAGTCAAGAATGAAGTTAGATATCTAGGAGTGATCCTAGATCAGAATCTTAACCTATCTAAACATATTATTTCAATAACCCGGACAATATACAATAAAATCAGGATGACCCAACACCTAAGACCACTACTCTCATCTTAGGACTTCTGCTCAGTTCTACAGGCGCTGATCAGCCCCCACTTTGACTACTGCAACAGCACAATACAAGGCTTGCCGAAATAAACATTAACTCAACTACAATTACTGTAGCACAAAATACTCTTGCAAGAACCATAAACAAGGTGGCTAAAGCCAAATATATCACACACATCCTTTTCCAAATGCACTGGCTATCTGTAACATGTAGAATCATACACAAATCCTTAGTAACCACATTCAAGTTCCTACATGACATAGCCCCAGCACAGCTAACCTCCTTAATAACTATCCTACCTGAAACAAGGCAAAGAAGAGGTGGTACCCAAAACACTCTGATATTACCTATAGATTTTGAGAAAACAAGCCAAACAATGAGCAACAGAGCTTTCACTTTCTATGCTCCAATCCATTGGAACTCACTACCTCAAAGCCAAAGAAACATAAATGACTTACTCACCTTCCATAACAGAATTAAAACATATCTATTCACAGAATATTATCAAAATACAATAGGTCAGAATATCTTCCCTACATAACTCATAAGCAATCCACCTAAGCCTTCATTAATGCATGAATACACAATGAATACATACACCAATGATACACCATGAATATATACATCAATGACTTGCATACAACATTCCAATTGCATCTGTAAATATGCTTACTTAACACTGTCTAAAATTGTATTACATGTTTATTTTTATCCATGCAAACATCTACTTTGCAATCGTAAATAGGTTTAAATTGTTGAGTTTAGTTATATTTGCTTTGTTTGCTTTGCTGCATTTTTATAACACCTTGTTTCAATGTAAACCATTTTAAGTTTGTTTAAATGTTATATGTAAACTGCCTTGATTATGTTGAGAAAACGATATATAAAACTCACGAATAAATAAATATTCCTAGAAATGTATATCTGGTTTGTACATGTCAACTAGATTGTAAGTTCCATGAAGCACGGACAAGGAGGATCTTTAGACAAGGAAGATCTTGTCTTACTAATCTGTTATGTTTTTTTGAAGGTGTGAATAAACAGGTGGACAAAGGTGAGTCGGTTGATATAGTGTATCTGGACTTTCAGAAAGCCTTTGACAAGGTCCCTCATCAGAAACTTTTGGTAAAACTAAAGAGTCATGGGATAGGAGGCAGTGTACTTCTGTGGATCAGGAAATGGTTAAAAGATAGAAAGCAGAGGGTAGGGCTAAATGGTCAATTTTCCCAATGGAGAAAGGTGAATAGTGGTGTACCCCAGGGATCTGTGCTGGGTCCACTGCTTTTTGACATATTCCTAAACGACCTGGAAAGTGGAATAACGAGTGAGGTTATCAAAGTTGCAGATGACACAAAACTATTTAAAGTTGTTAAAACCCAAGACAAACCACCCATCTGGGCAGCAGCAGAATGGGATAGTGTTGACGGCGGAGGATCACATTTCTGTGACAACGGCAACAACACCAAACTTAAACTGCGTGGAAGAAAGGCCCGGCAATCTACTTCTTTATCTTGCCATGAAAACCCAATGGATAGTTACAACAAAACAAATTGTGCTGTAGTGCTGGAAGATGAGACCCCAGGTTGGAAGGCACTCAACTAGCTACTGGGGAAGAGCTGAAGACTTTTCAGAGTAAAGCCAGCATTTATGATGTGGTTGGATCAAAGCCCTCGGGACGTCTGACTGATGATGTAGCTGCGCATGAAATGAGAGTCAGAAGCTGTAAAGATGTCTTACACATTGGAACATGGAACGTACGAAGCATGAGCCAAGGGAAGTTGGAGGTGGTCAAGAATGAAATGGAACGTGTACAACTTGATCTGTTGGGTGTCAGCGAACTGAAATGGACTGGCATCAGGCACTTTGCATCAGATGATCACATGGTCTACTATGCTGGAAATGAAAGACAAAGAAGAAATGGTGTTGCATTTATAATAAAGAAGAAACTTTCAAGAACTGTAATGAAATACAATGCAGTCAGCGAACGCTTAATCTCTGTTCGTCTACGAGGAATTCCTATCAACACAACTATAATTCAAGTATATGCCCCAACAACAGCTGCAGAAGAGAATGAAAATTGAAGAGTTCTATGAACAAGTACAAGCTGAAATTGACAGAACATGCAAACAGGATATCCTGATAGTCATGGGTGATTGGAACGCAAAGGTTGGAAACAAAGAAGAAGACAAAGTAGTTGGAAAATATGGACTTGGCAACAGAAATGAAGCTGGAGAAAGACTGATAGAATTCTGCAAGACCAATGATCTATTCATCTCGAACACCTTCTTCCAGAAACACAAGCGGCGACTGTACACATGGACTTCACCCAATGGATTGTATAAAAATCAAATTGACTACATCTGTGGAAGTCAACGATGGAAAAGCTCTATAACATCAACAAAGACAAAACCTGGAGCTGACTGTGGTACAGATCATCAACTACTAGTATGCAAATTCAAGCTAAAGCTGCAAAAGAGCAAACCACTCATGAATGCAGCAAAATATGACCTTGAGAATATACCACTGGAATTTAAAGACTGCCTGCAAAATCGATTTGCTGCTTTAGATACAAATGATAGAGTTCCAGAAGAGTTATGGAATGACATCAAGAAGGTTGTGTTGGAAGAAAGCGAGAAGTCTCTACAAAAGGTAAAAAAGAAAAATGGCCAAAATGGATGATGGAAGAAACTCTGAAAATTGCCCAGAAACGCATAGAGACTAAAGCCAGAGAAGAAAGAAAGACAATCACAGAACTCAACAGAGATTTCCAACGTGCAGCAAGACAGGACAAGGAAAAGTACTACAATGACGCATGCAAGGAAATAGAAGCAGAAACTAATAGAGGAAGAACAAGATCAGCTTTCCTAAAGCTACGAGAGTTAAAGAAAAAGTTCCAGCCTCGAATTGGAATGCTACAAGATGCTCAAGGTTCTATGTTGAATGATGCTGAGAAGATCAAGAAAAGGTGGAAGGAATATACAGAGTTTTTATATGATAAAGATCAAGTGTACCAACAGCCGTTTCAACCTGTACCTTATGATCTGGAACCATTGGTGATGAAAGAAGAAGTTGAAGCAGCATTGAAAGCCTTATCAAAGAACAAAGCACCAGGCATTGATTGCATTCCCATAGAAGTATTATAGCAATCTGATGCAGCTGTTACCATACTTACAAGGCTCTGCCAAGAAATATGGAAGACAGCATCATGACCAACTGACTGGAAAAGATCTGTGTTTATACCAATACTAAAGAAAGGTGATCCAACTGACTGTGGAAATTATCGCACAATCGCTCTGATTCCACATGCCAGCAAGATTCTACTGAAGATTATCCAAAAGAGACTACAATCATACCTGGAACAAGAACTACCTGAAGTGCAAGCAGGGTTCAGAAAAGGGCGAGGAACGAGAGATATCATTGCGGATGTGAGATGGATCATTGAAACGATTAAAGAATACCAAAAGGATATCTATTTGTGCTTTATCGACTATAGCAAAGCTTTTGACTGTGTAAACCATGAGAAACTCTGGGCCACATTAAGAAGCATGGGTATACCAGAACACCTGATCGTTCTATTGCACAATCTGTACATTGATCAAGAAGCAACAGTTCGAACAGAACAAGGAGAAACAGAATGGTTTAAAATAAGCAAAGGTGTAAGACAAGGCTGCATATTTTCCCCCTACCTGTTTAATTTATATGCAGAACAAATCATCAGAGAAGCAGGATTGTATGAAGACAACACAGGTGTGAAGATTGGTGGAAGACTCATCAACAACCTTCGCTATGCTGATGATACCACATTACTGGCGGAAAGTGAAGATGATCTGAAACATTTGCTTCTCACAATCAAAGAACATAGTTTCAAAATGGGCCTGCACCTTAATGTAAAGAAGACAAAGATCATGACAACTGGCATAAGGGAGGAGTAGCCTAGTGGTTGGGGCAAGGTACTTCAAGCCGGAAGGTCGGAGGTTCAAATCCCACTAGAGAACAGCAACCTTGGGCTGGAAGGACTGGGGTTTCTAGTCCCACAGATGCTCCTTGTGGTCTTGGGCAAGCCACTTAACTCTCCATTGCCCATGTTCCCTGTAAGTATTAGTGTATGTGTCTCATATCCCCACGTGTTAAATGTATCCCCCAATTGTGTTGTGACCGCTTTGATTGAAGGATAAGGCGGTATACAAAAACTGTCTAAATAAATAAAATAAAATAAATAATCAACAGGTTCATCGTCGAAGGAGAAGAAATTGAAATCGGGAATAACTTTAACCTACTTGGATCAACTATCAATAAAGAAGCAACAAGCAGTCAAGAAATCAGACGACACATTGCTCTTGGCAGAATGGCTATGAAAGACCTAGATAAGATTCTCAAGAGCAGAGATGTCTCTCTCCATACAAAGATTCGACTTGTTCAAGCCATGGTATTTTCAATAACATCATATGGATGTGAAAGCTGGACAGTGAAAAAGATAGACAGGAAGAAAATTGATGCCTTTGAATTATGGTGCTGGCGTCAAATACTGTGTATACCATGGACTACCCGAAGAACAAACCAGTCTGTACTAGAGGAGATCAAACCTAAGCTTTCTTTAGAAGTTGAGATGACAAGACTTCGACTTTCATACTTTGGACACATCATGCGGAGAGAGAGATCATTAGAGAAAGACATCATGCTTGGCAAGATAGAAGGTCAACGCAAAAGAGGAAGGCCAGCAATGAGATGGATCGATACAATAACAGCAGCTACCTGTACCAGTCTGTCAACAATAAGCCACCTGACTGAAGACCGAACACAATTTAGGATAGCTATCCAGAGGGTCGCCATGAGTCGACTCCGACTCGACGGCACTTAACAACAACAACAACAACAACAAAACCCAAGAGGATTGTGGAAAATTGCAAGAGGATCTTGATAAATTGGAAGACTGGGCATCAAAATGGCAGATGAAATTTAATGTGGACAAGTGCAAAGTTATGCACCTAGGGAAGAACAATCCAAACTATGGTTACACGATGCAAGGTTCCACATTAGGAACCACCACCCAGGAAAAAGATTTAGGTGTCATTGTGGATACCATGTTAAAACCCTTGGCCCAGTGTGCAGCAGCGGACAAGAGAGCAAATAGAATGCTAGGTATCATAAGGAAAGGAATGGAAAATAAAACAAAAGATATTATAATGCCTCTATATCTATAGAAACATAGAAACATGATGACAGAAAAAGACCACAAGGCCCATCTAGTCTGTCCTTCCATAACAACAATTACAACAGTCCACTTTTTACCTTTAGAGATCCTCTGTGTTGGTCCCATGCTTTTTTGAATTCAGTTACTGTCCTCATCTCTACCACCTCCACTGGGAGACTATTCCACGGATCCACTACTCTTTCCATAAAGAAATATTTCCGCATATCACTCCTGAATCTATCTCCCTTCATCCTTCGTTCCATGGTGAGACCGCACCTTGAATATTGTGTGCAATTCTGGTCGCTGTATCTTAAAAAGGATATAGCGATATTAGAAAAGGTTCAGAGAAGAGCCACCAAAATGGTAAAGGGGATGGAAGGATACTCCTATGAAGAAAGGCTAAAAAGGTTAGGGCTCTTTAACCTGGAAAAGAGACGGCTGAGGGGAGATATGATAGACGTCTATAAATTAATGAAGGGAGTGGAACAGGTAAACATAGATCGATTGTTTACGTTATCAGAATATAGAAAGACTAGGGGACATGCAATGAAGCTACAGGGTAAACTATTTAAGACTAATAAAAGAAAATATTTTTTCACTCAACGTGTAATCAAACTCTGAAATTTGTTACCGGAGGATGTAGTAAAGGCTGTTAGTGTAGCTGGGTTTAAAAAAGGTTTGAACAAGTTCCTGGAGGAAAGGTCCATAAACCATTATTAAGAAGGGACCCAGGATATCAATGCTTGACTGAGTACAAGCATTGTGGTACCTGTGTCTTTTGGGGAAACTGCTAGGTACGTATGATCTAGATTGGCCACTGTTGGAAACAGGATACTGGGCTTGATGGACCTTGGTCTGATCCAGTATGGCATATCTTATGTTCTTATGGACTGCTTCTTGTGTGTCTTTGCCCAGTGCTATAAAGTAGTATGAACTTAGTCATGGACAGACCAGACATGAGAGAAAAGAAATTACCAGCAATGGTTTGGTGAGAGAACCCCAGAGATATCACTCTTATAAGACATTTCTTAGGATTTTTGTGCAAAGCAGCAGGAACCCACTGGGAGTTGTCTTCCTAAAGAGAATAGATACCTGGAGGCTGATGGGAGAGGGGGGTCTGAGACAGCCAAGGGAAACACATGTTACATACTGGGAAATACAGGAGAAGTTAATGAATAATTGAATTAGAATCAGGGCCTCTCTAAAGACAGACAACACTCTCAGAAAGAGACTATATAGTAACATAGTATATGACAGCAGATAAAGACCAGTATGGTCCATCTAGTCTGTCTAGAGTGTTTGTGCCCATCGTTCTGTGCAGGTCACCCCCTCTGTTTGTTGAGGTATAAAACATATTTAAGTTTGCTTTGTTTCCATCCTCTTGCTATAGAGGGATCCTTTGTGTCTGCCCTATGCCTTTCTGAATTCCATCACTGTTTTTACCTACCGTCTCCATCAGGCATCCACCACCTCTTTAGTGAAAAGTATCTCCTGACATTACTTTTAAGTTTACCTCCTTGCAGCTTCATTCCATGCCTTTTAGTGAAGTTGAAACCTTTAAATTTAAAAGAATTGCAGCTCTCTTTCCCAACCTGGATCTCTGAGTGAGAAGGACTGGCATGGGACCAAAGACCATCCGACCATACCTCTTACCCACTTCTAACCCCTTTGATGGTGCTCATATACTATAGATAGCAACACTGCTGAATGCCCCCTCTTGTAAGAGAAAGGGAACTGTCATTGAGGCACAGAGCAGCCAAGAGGCAAAGATAAGTCAAGGTAAGACTACAGTAGGCTGAGAGTTACTGCTTCATGTGGATTTAGTTCTCTAACAGTTCTAGAGAGCCTATAGCTTAAGATTTGAGAGAGAGAGAGAGAGAGAGAAAAGACACCAATAAAGAAAATGTGGTATATTTCAGCATGTGCTTAATTCCTGTTACATGTATTCTAAAAATTCTGCTGCTTCTGGACAATACATTGAGTGATACCTGTGAAGAAGAGAAGTTGTAGGAAAATTTGGTGTGGAGATTGATCTAGCAGACCACAGGTGTGAGTCTGCCCACAGTATTAAATAAAGTAAAAGCTTTTGGTAGATATTAGTCAGATCTATATCTTAAATCTTTTGTGGCTGAATGTCAGATCTCATTATCACATCCCATTTAAGGCTTGATCCTATGGCCAGGGAAGATGAACCAAGCAAATTAGGTCATTAATTTCATATCTATTGCTGAGAACATGTTATATGAAGTGTGATGGGGAGAACACATTCAACATATTTGACAGACCTAACAGAGTTAAAAATACAGCCTATAGTAAAAAGCCTTGCTGAAAAAGCTACAGTCAAGTGAGTCTGAGAAAAAAATGAAACCTTTTTTAAACAATCTGCTTTAGTCTTTAAAACATTCAGAAGGTACTGTAGTTTAGTAAACCTTTTTTGAAATACTGTATATAAAAGGCCATGCAAAATTAGGCCGTGCCGAAAAGTAGGTGCAGTGCAGATAGGCATGTACATGTAGAGTAAGGATGCTTAAGGGAGGAACTGAGCCCTTTTACTAAGGTGTGCTAAGTGGTTACTGTGGGAATTCACAGCGGTAAATGGTAGAACAGGACTGCACTGACAGTTACCACACAAGAATGACAGCTACTGTGCATGAATTCACACAGAAACTGGTAGCGGGACTCATGCTAACAGTTACAGTGCAGGCATGACAGTTACTATGTGCTAATTGCCATGGTAACTGCACATCATTTAATGGGACAAGAAATGGAATGTTAGTGTAGCTGGCTTTAAAATATATTTGGGCAAGTTCCTGGAGGAAAAGTCCATAAACCATTATTAAAGAGGACAGAGAAATCCTCTGTTTACCCCTGGGATAAGCAGCATGGAATCTTTTATTTTGAGGGGGTCCAAGCACAGACCCAGGTTCTACCCTAACTCTGCCTGAAGCTCCACCCATAGGCAGAGACCCTTCCTGTTCTGCCCACGGGAGATCGGATCCCCACGAGCAGAGCAGGAAGGTTCCTTGCTGAGATTGCGGGGATTCCCACGGGCAGCCTGATGCCCGCAATCAGGCAAAGACCCTTCCTGTCTGCCTGTGGAAGATCGGATTCCTGCAGGCCAAACAGTAAGGGTCTTTGCCATGATCATGGCCATCAGGCAGTAGGCTGTCCATGGGGATCCCATTCCTCATGGGCAGAAGAAGAAGAGAAGCCATGATCAAGGCAAAGACCCTTCCTTTTCTGCACATGGGAATCCAATCTCCCGTGGGCAGATAGGAAGGATCTTTGCCTTGATCGCAGACTCTCTTCTTCTGCTCATGGACGATGGGATCCCTGCAGGCAGCCTCTGCCTGCTACCATGATTTTTGGTGGAGCCTGGGTCCATGTGGCTCACCCCTTTCTGATGCCTGTGCCCTGGGGAACTCCACTATTCACCTTTCTCCACTGAAAAAAATTGACTATTTAACCCTATCCTTTGTTTTTAATATTTTAGCCAATTTGAAGCCCACAGCAGGATACTGTTTCCTATCCCATGGTCTCTTTAATTTTCTCAGGAGTCTCTCATGAGGAATTTTGTCAAATGATTTTCTAAAAGACCAAATACACTGTGAATCTTGGGCCCGATTTTCATCTGGACGGTGCTATGCACAACATCGGTGCATAGCCCGTCCCCCTTCCACCTAACCTGGATTTTCAATGCTGGGATCATATGTGGCCCCGGCATTGGAAATTCGGGTCTCGCTGCACACCCCAGAAGTCATAGGAGCTAGCCAGGTAGCAATGATTTTTGATGCTACCTGCGCCTGAAAGATAGGTGAGGAAAACCTTGCCTATCTTTAAGGCACAGAGGGCTAAGCGGGTAGCATCGAAAATCACGGCTATACGGTTAGCCATTTCCTCTGCCCCTGCTCCATCCCGGAATGCCCCTAACATGCCCCAATGCTTACCGCATAGCATCTGGGTGCATTAGGGACACATCCGGGATTTTCGAAGGATACTACCCATGTAGGCGCCCTTTGAAAATCCTGGATATGGCATTTACCATTTCAATGAAACCTGATGCTCCCCCTCATGAACTCCTACATACACATCACCTTGTACATAAGTTATAATTTATCATTCCCAGTTCTCTCCCTCCCTATGTTTGCTAAGGAAGTTTTTTATGTATTGGATTAATGTTTTAATTGTTACTATTGAAAGTTCTCTGCAAATTGAAGTTCTTTGTAAACCGTCTTGATTTTAAGATAAGGCGGTATAGAAAAATTGTTAAATAAATACATTTACACGGGTAACTAGGGCAGTTACTCATGTAAATGACTTCAAAAATCAGGACCCTTATTTTAAAGTATTTCCATGTATAAAAAGTGACTTTTATGCCTAAATGCGAACTAGCTGTTGCAGAAAGCTGCTATTTACATGTGGTGATCCATACCGCACAGACATTCCAAGAAGGCACGGTTAGGACATTGAGGGGGAGTGGTTTTGGTAGGCATAAAATATTGATAGGATATTCCTCATTTTACAAGGAGAAAATACATGCGTAAAAGAGAGAGCACTTTGAAAATGGAAATTTACAAATGAAGTCCTAGTGCAATTTGGGATGTCCAAGACAGAATGTCTGAAAGAAAAGCAGGCATGTCCAACCTCTGGCACCATTTCACAAATGTGGGCATGCCCAATATGGACATCTGCAGGGGTGTTTACATAGACATCCCCAGAATAATATTCCAGACTGAGGATGTCTAGGAATAGCCTAATGGTTAGAGTAGTGGGCTAGGACAGGGAAAGCTAGGGTAAAATACCATTGCTGCTTTCATTATGATTATGTAGAGTATTAGGGATGGTGAAGTGCCATCTTTTCTACACCCTCTGAATGTTTTATGGTCAAAATAAGCACTTTCCTGATGCCTATTCATGCCTGGAGCAGGCATAACCTTACAGGAAACTCCTGACATCCAGGAGTCTTCTGCAATCAAGCAGTGATGTCCAAGTTCAGAAGAATACCCCAGCCACACCTCCGTCATGCCTCCCTCCTCCATTCAGACTTGGAACATCCACAAACCCAGCTCTAAAATGTCTCTGGAGATGTATCCATGCTTCAGATATCTCTATGCCCATTTTCAGAAGTCCAAAGCACAAACAGCACTTCTAAAACAACCCCCGCAGTGTGACAAAATGGTGTGTTCCCCCTTCTTCTATTTGAAAACTCTTACATGTCTGGGGGGAGAGAAAGATGATAAAGTGAGTTTCATTATGGTAGCAGGGGCTATATGAAACATTTTTATAACTAGCACTATTTATATATTTGTGTCTACAGTATCTTCAGATAGCGAGTGTCTGTTGTGTAGGTGGTGCGGAGGTGGGGTGCCTGTGTGTGTGTATGTCTGTGTGCAGTGTGATGTGGGGTGCCTGAATGTGGGTGGGGTGCAGCAATGTGTGCTTGTGTGTTCATGGGGTGTGGGGCTTCAGCACATGTGTGTATGTGAGATGCAAGGGTATTTTGCGGGATGTGGTGCATATGTATGAGTGGTACAGGGGTGGGATTTAGGGATGGGGTACCTGTCTCTTTGTGCTGTAGGGGTGGGGAGCTTCTGTGTATGTATGTATGTATGTGTACGTGGGTGGGATGTGTATGTGTGTGTGGTATGGAGGTTTGTACCTGTGTGTGTGTAGGGGGGGGGGGGGTGCGCCTATGTGTGTGGTGAGGATTGCACCTTTTGGCATATGCACATTGTACCTTTTTCTCCCCGAGTATTCATTGGTTAAACCTCCAACCCCAAGCACTTTTCTTCCCCCTCCCACCCCTCACCTGCTGTCCCTTCCACTCTCTGTTTCCCTTTCTAGACTCTCTCCACTTATCACTACTCCCTTGCACTCTCACAATCTGTCCTTCATTCCTCCTACCATTCTTCTATTTAGAAGCTTACTGCCCCTGAAAATATTTGTTGCCTTCTCTTCATCACCCTCTCTCTGCCTCTAACCTTTTTATATTTTATTTTTACAGGTAGGCCCAACATTGAGTTTTTTGTCCTTTGCTCATGGGAGATAGGATCCCGCCAAGCAGACTGTCAGTCTTGGATTGCCACCTTCCCCTCCTGCTTTCAGAAGAATGGGTCCCTGCTGACAAACACCGAAGGTCTTGGCTGTGATCATGGGCTTCTGCCCATAAGAGATGAGATCCTTGTGAACAAACACTGACAATCTTGCTTTTGTTGCTTGTCTGTCTGTCAGACAGAACAAATACTTTACTGGAGCCTCAACAATAGGTGCTATCGCTTATGTGAAATGAGCCTAAAAATGCTATATTTAAAAAAATTTACAATTGCCCCAAGGCACCTATAAGTACCTGCTTGAAGGGCAGGCATGAAGGCTAAGGTCAGTACCTTCTAATCCCTCTCTGACATAATCAACAAATAAATAAACCCTTTCCAGCACCCTCTCAAACAGCAAGGAACCTCCCAATACCCACTTGCATCAATTTCCACTCCCGACACCCCCAACAAACTTCTCCCATCTGGCTTTTCAGACATCAATCCTTCTGATGATTCTTCCCTGTCATTCAGACCACCCCACCCCCAAATTCCTCCTTTGATCTCACTGGAGTCCCTGATAATGTAGTAGGATTAGGAGCAATCCAAGTCACTTCTGCCAATGGCAGTTCCAGATTCAAATTAGCACCCTTGACCCCCTACCAATAATCTCATGGTACCACCTCAGGCATTAAACTGCCAAATGGAGGATGTGAGAATTGATATCAGATGGTGTTGAGGAATGAGAATGATGTTGGGTGTGCGGATTGGTATCAGGGGATGTCGGGGTAGGGAATGATCTTGAGGGGGCTGTCAGGGTTGAGGGAGATGGATGCTGCCTCAATTGGGGAAGATTAGGATACTATTTTTCCCCATGTGCAGCTTTTAAAAATTACTGCTTCTGCTGGACATGGTGGGAAATCCACGTGAAATCCTGCCCATTACATTTAATTTTCAACATTCTAATACTGACATCTTAATTCCCATCTTCATAACCTATGTAAAATTGACCTTCACATCAACTTGCCCTTGTTTGCCTCAGGTACACTTAGTTTGTGAGCCCTTCACGGACAAGGGAATAAAAAGTACCTGTTAGTATACATGTAAACCTCACTGATTCTAAAGAGCGCGGTATAAAAATAAATAAATAAATAAATAAACTGGCTTCCCTTTATCCATATGTTTATTGATAGCTTCAAAAGAAAATGTAGCAGTTTGGTGAGATAAGGCCTAAATTCATGTTGGCTTCTTTCAGTACTCTTGGGTATAAACCATCCATTCTAGGTAATCTGCTATTCTTTAATTTAATCTTTTGTCATATTAAATCTTCCAAGATCACTAAGATTTGTTTCAGCTCCTCCAAATTGTTGCCATTAAATAACATTTCTGATATGGTAGATCCCTTGCATTTTTGTCAGTAAACATTAAAGCAAAGAATTCCTTTAATCTCTCAATTGTGACTTTGTCCTGCTTGTTTACCCCCCATTCATCTAATAGTCCAACAGATTCCTCATAGACTTGTTGCTTAAAATGTACCTGAAAATGTGTTTATTATAAATTTGTGCCTCTATAGTAACCTTTTCCAATTCTTGTCTGTCATCCTTATCAATGTTCTGCAGCTAACTTATTTTATTTATTTATTTATTTATTTACATTCTCTTATATACCGCACTATTCAGCATCAGCGCGGTTTACATGGAACAGAAACGCTCAGTACAGTTAACATGTATGAGTTTACAGATAACAGGGCAAGTAACTTAGATAACAGGGGTAAACTATTTACAAAAACTTGCTACATAAGCTTGTAAACTATTTACAAATATTGCTACATAAGGTTGTATGATCATGAATTCTATAGAAACAAATGCACCACTAAGGGTTAGAGAATCTTTCTTGGCATGTTGTTGGGAAACCATATATTTGCTTAGTGGGTTGCATCTCTGTCTCGGTGGGTGAGGTTGGGTTCTATGAGGTACTTATTGAAAAGATGGTACTTGAGGGCTTTCCTAAACTGCGTAAGGCCCTTAATAGCCCGGATATCTGGAGGTAATGCGTTCCAGCATCTTGGTGCGCTGATACTAAACGCCCTGTTGGCTGTAGATGAAGTGCAAACTGTTAATGCTTTCGGGACTTTTAGGGTGTTTGTAGCTGTGGATCTCCTTGCTCTATTAGGAGATATGGTATGGATGAGGGCCATTATTGATTATTGATTCAGACTTGCCAGTCTTTCCTATTTTCATTATTTATATGATTTTTCCATTTTATCAAAGATGTTGTTTTGGCTATAATGGCCTCTTTCATCTTACCTTTTAACTATGATCTCTGTCATTTGGCCTTCTGTCTGAATTGTTTTAATACATAGAATATATCTGCTCTGGGCTTCCAAGAGGATATTTTTAAACAGCATCTGAGTGTGACATAAGCTCTTAACCTTTGCAGCTTTTAGTTCTTTCTTTACTTTCTTCTTATTTTTCATAGTTTAACATTTCAAAAGTGATATGCTAGTGCAGTAGATTTCCTCAGTATCCTCACTTCAGTTATTAAAACAAATTTGATCATTTTATGATTACTACTACCAAGTGGCTGTTACCTGTGGGGCGAAGGCTTACAGTTTGACTGAGCCCGGAACCAAAGTGCCATGTTTCCTTTTCCTTGGGCTTCAGAACTGCTGATGCTACAGAATCACTGCCTGCCAAGTGCTGTGTGCATGACATTGAATACAATGGGACTGTTAAGCCTTTTCTATTCTGAAAGCTTCTTCAATGGTCTTAAAGAATGTACTGGAGCACCAGTCATCTGCTCCTGCATGCCATCTCTCATCATGGACACTATTTATTTATTTATTTATTTTTTTACAGTTTCTTTTATACCGCGCTATTTGACATCAGTGCGGTTTACAATGAACATAAAACTACACGTCACAAAGATTGTACAGGTGACCACTTCTTGAAAGCTATTTCCTGATTCCCCCAGTCACCCAGTGGAGTCTCAGATCTAACCAATCCAAGAACTGGCATATGCTAAAATAAAAACAAGGAATACAATATTTTTGCACAGAGATTGCGCTCACTATATGCCTTGCTTTTTTACCTGGCCCTTTGCCTTTGCATATTGGTGTGGCTTTGTGCATTTTTCTCTTTTACCAAAGAGACTGTGTTTTCTCTAAGGCTGATCCACCCTTGCAGAGGGACAAGCTAAGCTTCACTCATATTTGGTGCTTGGGATCTTCTGGTGACCCCTCCCTGTGAGAGGAATCTAACATCTGCACTCGGCTCACTCAGAGGCATGGGTCTAGATAATAAATCTGTCTTTCTGGAATTCATAATGTTCCTAGGACTGGATTGACATTTGGTTAAGTTCTACTTCCGGGTAGAACTTCAGCCACTGGTCTGACATTTTATCTTGTCTGGTTTTGGGGATGAGCATTTGAGGAGAGATTTGTTTTCTGCTTCAATAAGTGCACAGCAGTCCATGAGGGGAATTTTAGAAGATCCGTCCAAGTGTAATCTGTGATGTCTAAGCCAGAACATCTAATGGCCAGTCTGCGGCTGTGGCCCAAAATTGCATGCCCAAAGGGGTGCATGACCAAAGGGACTTGTCTCCTTTGATGCCCCTTTGGGGTCAATTTGGGGCCAGAGCGTTTCCAAAGTTCCACCGTTTGAGATGCCCAGAGGTCCTGGGAAAAGGAAGATCAAAATGAAGTGGAAGAAAGTGGAGCTTGCCTCATCTACATCTAAGGTGGTCATTGGATCCATAGACCAGCATGTGCAGGTAAAATTGGAAGCAAAAGTAGCACTGGAGCTTCCTCCGCTAGACTCCCCCTCATCCCAGTTCTCTTAGTCTAACATCCAGGATACCATCCCCCAACCCTGGTATTCACTTGGCAGTTATGGAGGGGTATTTTTAACCCTCTAATGGACCTCAGCACGGCCCAGGAAGAGGCTTCCGCTGATGGTCTGCCACAAGCCCAGGTGGTAGAAGTTTTGTTGGAACCTCTTAAGGTTGTTCAGACCAATATTTCTGCTTTGCCATCGGGGTCACTGCTGCTGAGGTGACCTTCCTTGACAATCAGGAGGTGGTGTCTGAGACAAATTCTCTTTTGCATGGATTATGGGGCAGACTGTGAAGTTCGCTGAGCAAGTGGTTAAGAAATGTCAGGATTTGGGTGTGAAAATGTTCACGACTACCCAGAGGCTTGACAGCTTGGAGGGCCAGATTGGGTTATTGCAGTCTGTGGGCACTCTGGGTCTTAAAGATAGTTTTTTTATTGCATAGAGAAATTGAATCTTGAAAATGTGCTCAGAGCTAAGAATATTTGTTTATTAAATTTCCCTCAGACTCAATTATTAAGAACATAAGAACATAAGATATGCCATACTGGGTCAGACCAAGGTCCATCAAGCCCAGTATCCTGTTTCCAACAGTGGCCAATCTAGGTCATACGTACCTAGCAGTATCCTCAAGAGGCACAGGTTCCACAATGCTTGTATTGGGTCAATCATTGATATCCTGGGTCCCTTTTTAATAATGGTTTATAGACCTTTCCTCCAGGAACTTGTCCAAACCTTTTTTTAAACCCAGCTACACTAAGAGCCCTTACTACATCCTCCGGTAACAAATTCCAGAGTTTGATTACACGTTGAGTGAAAAAATATTTTCTCTTATTTGTCTTAAATAGATTACCCTGTAGCTTCATTACATGTCCCCTAGTCTTTCTATATTCTGATAGCGTAAACAATTGATCTATGTTTACCCGTTCCACTCCACTCCATTCATTAATTTATAGACCTCTATCATATCTCCCCTCAGCCGTCTCTTTTCCAGGTTGAAGAGCCCTTACCTTTGTAGCCTCTCTTCATAGGAGTAGCCTTCCATCCCCTTTACCATTTTGGTGGCTCTTCTCTGTACCTTTTCTAATAACGCTATATCCTTTTTAAGATACGGCGACCAGAATTGCACACAATATTCAAGGTGCGGTCGTACCATGGAACGATACAGAGGCATTATAATATCCTTTCTTTTATTTTCCATTCCTTTCCTTATGATACCTACCATTCTATTTGCTTTTTTGGCTGCCGCTGCACACTGGGCGGAGGATTTTAACATGTTATCCACAATGACTCCTAAATCTTTTTCCTGGGTGGTGGTTCCCAATGTTGAACCTTGCATTGTGTAACCATAGTGTGGGTTGTTCTTTCCTAGGTGCATAACTTTGCACTTGTCCACATTAAATTTCATCTGCCATTTGGATGCCCAGTCTTCCAATTTATCCAGATCCTCCTGAAGTTTTCCACAATCCTCTTGGGTTTTAACAACTTTAAACAGTTATTGTCACCTTTGATCTTGCTGCATAAATATTGTAAGGAGATATTGCTGATCCCTGAACCTGAGAAGTTTACGGTTTCTAATCTTTATTATTTGCCTGTTCATTCTGTGTTTCAAAGCGAGGAGGAGGCACATATATTGGAAGATTCTAATTTAAATTTGACTGATTTCCTTGAGACTTCTACCGATATAATTTCCGCCTGTGCTACCTTAAATGTTTCTTTGACCACAGAAACAGACAAAATAAATATTTTGAAAGCCTATTTCTTAAAAAAGTATTACTAATTTTGTGGTCAAATGATCACTTTTAGGATGTCTCTCATTTTACTCAGGCTGAAGCCTCCAGTTCCGTATGCAGGCAGTATATTCTTCCTGCATTTTCCCTGTAAATGTTTGATGCATTATTGCTGTGTTTACTGTTGAATGTCCTTATTCTGAGGGTCCCTTATGATTGACAGGGATATGTTTTGACACTTAGCTATAGTGAACCCTCTCTGATTTTAATTGCCCGATCACATTGGAACCTGGTAATGCTGCAGCCATCCATATGGTTCAGGTACTGGCCATGCTTTCATGTTCCCCCTGCCTTGCAGATGAGCACACCATATTCCCCCAGGTACCCCTCAAACTACACACACACACACACACACACACACACACACACATTCTGTCATAAAAACATGCTTCTGCCAAAAAGATGCCCTGAACCTATACTGTACATAACAACTATGACATAACATAATAGCATGGTACCAAGACTAAATATATGATCTTTGTTTCTCACCCAAACAAGAATCCTTTCCCTGCTCATGCCCATATTATCCCTACATCAGCAGTCCCATTTTTAAGGCCATGGGAATTGATAGGGTCTCTTAGATTGGCTCCTTTAGCACAAACAGCACATTTAAGCATAGCCATAATAAACACTATTGCTTGTCTGAATATTTCTGTAAGGGTGTTTATTAATGTGTCTATACCTTCCAACATTCCCTCACCTCTGCGATCTGTACCTTCAAACTGCATCTTCTGTTTTTCCAGACTGCAGTTCAACACATACTTTCACAACCATTCTTCAGTGTGGGACGCAGTACAGAGAAGGGCAGAATTTGTTCTAAGCAGGAATAATGTGGATATTTCCAGGAAATACTTAATACACACATGGGTCTTTCCTGAATATGTTTTATACATCTGTGTGGCTGATCATGCCCCTGTTCTGCCCCTTCTGGTCACGTTCTGAGATCCCTGTGCTAGCGCCGTGGACGTGCATGTCAGTAGTGTTTCAGAATACAGTCGGGGATGTTTTTGTCACAGAAATGTTCCCACTGCATGCAGAAACCCCTTATTCATGTTCTGGAATGACTTACATAGGGTGTAATTTTAGAAGCCCTATTCATGCTTTGGACATCTGAAAACAGGCATTGAGACATCCAAAACCATTTTACAAGCCGGCTCTGGGGACGTACCCAGCATGAGGGCATCTGACTCTGAACAGAGGTGTGGCTTGGTCATTCCCAAGACTGTGGAGGCATTGTTAGGGCATTCCAATGGACCAGGATGTCTTCACCTGATTATAGAACATCATGGATGTCTGGTGTCACGTCTAACTTTAAACCAGCTACAAGGCATACTGATGAACAAGCATCTGAAAAGTACTCATTTAGGATGAAAAACATCCAGAGTATGTAGAGAAGAAAGCACTCTATCATCTCCAGTACTTAGCACAAATTCAACTATAGCAGCAGCAAGATTTCAATCCTGGCTGCCCAGTTTCTAACTCACTACTCTAATCATTATGCTATCTTAGACATCCAAGCTCTGGTATATGGTTCTGGGGATGTCTAAGTAGATGACACGGCAGACATCCCTATTGAGTATGTCCAGGTTTTCAAAATCATGCTGGCATCTGGACATGCCTGCATTTTTTTCAGACATTCTGGTTTAGAAGTCCCAGATTGCACTTGGCCAGATCTTCTAAATTACCCTCAACAATTCATTATATATCCAGAATTATATGTAGAGAAAAGGGGGTAAATATGTTCTGTTATAATATGTCGTTCCCTGTAAAACAAACTTGCTTTGTTAATTGTTGTTCACTGTGAACTTTGGAAGATGCGGTATATAAATGTATGTATAAATAAAAAAAATAAAACTTATGGTATTCTAAGGGCCATCCAGTCTATATGTATAAGCTACACACGTAAGTGGTAATATTTGTCCGCTACATGTATAGATGAGAGTATTTTCTGTAAGGGGTAGTTGGCTTAATACACATTTTTATGTATGTCAATCGCACCTATTCTACAAAGTCATTATCTGTATGGATTTGACTTTACCGAAAAGCAGCCTAAGTGGCTACAAATGTGTGTACAGTAAATAAAGCCTCAGCCACTTGCACCATCTCTAGAGCTGGTGTAAAGGGCTATTTATTTATTTATTTAGCTGCATTTTATATCCCGCTTTTCACCGGGTCAAAGCGGTTGGGGGATACATTTAACACGAGGGGATATGAGACACATACACTAATACTTACAGGGAACATGGGCAATGGAGGGTTAAGTGGCTTGCCCAAGACCACAAGGAGCACCTGCGGGACTAGAAACCCCAGTCCTTCCGGCCCAAGGTTGCTGTCCTCTAGTGGGATTTGAACCACCGACCTTCCGGCCTGTAGTACCTTGCCCCAACCACTAGGCCACTCCTCCCTCCACCTATGCCTATCTTATGTATATTCAGCTGTATTATATAAAATGCATGTGTAAATATGCGCCCCACACAAGCTCCACTCATATGCATGCCCATACTAAAAATATGTATGATCAAGCCTGACGTATGTACTTTCAGAATGGCAATCTTATCTGCATAAGAGGTGATCTGTGCGTGTAAACCACTAGAATACAGTGGTTTACAAATGTAAAAAAGCAAGTAAGTCCAACTGCCTTTTATAGAATTGTCTCCTGTATGTCTGTGCCAGCCAAAAAGCAAGCATAACTGGATGACACAGCTACACATATAGGGGTCAATGTAGAAACCCTGCATCAGAGCCCAGTGCAAAGGCTCTAGCACAGGACTTCCTAACACAGGTTTAATGATGACTTTGCTTACAGCATGTCTATGCAAAAACATCATGTAAATCAGTTGTGTGTAAAATGTCATCATTAAAAAAGGGGAACAGGACAGATGCAGGTCTTGTCAGACAAATCTGATTGATTTTTTTGACTGGGTGACCAGGGAGTTGGACCGAGGGAGAGCTCTAGATGTGGTGTATTTAGATTTCCGTAAAGCCTTTGACACTGTTCCTCACAGGCGACTTATAAACAAACTGAGCACCCTAGGGATGGACCCTAAAGTTACTGCATGGGTTAGAAATTGGTTGGGTGGGAGGCGACAAAGAGTACAAGTAAATGGAGCTCACTCTGAGGAGAAGGATGTTACCAGTGGTGTGCCCCAGGGATCTGTCCTTGGTCCGATTCTTTTTAACATCTTTGTTAGTGATATAGCGGAAGGGCTGTCGGGTAAGGTTTGCCTCTTTGCGGATGATACCAAAATCTGCAATAGAGTAGACACCCAGGAAGGGGTAGATAACATGAGGAGGGATCTAGCTAAGCTTGAAGAATGGTCTAGAATTTGGCAGCTGGGATTTAATGTTAAAAAATGTAAGGTCATGCATTTGGGCTGCAGCAATCCAAGGGAGCAATACAGTATAGGAGGTGAAGTACTTTTGTCCACTAAAGAAGAGCGGGACCTAGGCGTGGTTGTGTCTGATGATCTTAAAGTAGCTAAACAGGTGGAAAAGGCGACAGCAAAAGCTAGAAGGATGCTTGGGTGCATACGGAGAGGAATGGCTAGCAGAAAAAAGAGGTGATAATGCCTCTGTATAAGTCTTTGGTGCGACCTCATTGGAGTATGGTGTGCAATTCTGGAGACCGCACCTTCAAAAGGATGTGAACAGGATGGAGTCGGTGCAGAGGGTTGCTACCAAAATGATTAATGGGCTTCATTATAAAGCATATGAGGACAGACTATGTTTCTATGTGCAAAAGGACCTGCGTTAATTTTGGCATCTGTGTGAATGGACTGGCTTAGCAAAAAAAAAAAAAACACAATCTAAGGTGAAGTTTGATACTTCACCTCAGATGGCCAGACTGTCCAAATGGCCCAATCCCTGATCCTGCCCTAATCCCAGTCTCCCTCCAAAACAATAACATCCCCTGGTGGCCTAGTGGCCTCTAGCACCCACCCCTCTCTCAGACAATTATATCTTCTGGTGGTCTAGTGGCCCCTACCTCCATACCCTCAAACCAGAAAAAGGCCTTTGATCTAGTGAACCCTAACTCCCCACCCCCGATCCCTCCCATTATCTTAGAAGTTGGGGTTCAGGAGCATTGTCCACATACTCCCACCTCCCCACTGCCATCTTGCAAAATGGCAGTGCTTGGCCCCATGTACCAGGCAGGATCAGACTGCCATATAAGGCAAGAAATTCTTTATATGGCAGAGTGACGCCTGGGGTGCATAAAGGACAGCTGACTTTGCATTGTGCATCACAGGATGCAACTAGGAGGTGGGTGTCGCTCTGCCATGTAAGGCATTTTTAACCTTATTTGGCAGTCTGACCCTGTGTGACATGAATTTGCTTGCACTACGTATCTCTACATACCTGGATTTTTAAAACAATTCCAGGGACATCTTTGTGATTTACATGTCTGCATACCCATTTTCAGACATCAAAATCATGAATGATGCTTCTAAAATAAACCCCATGGAGGCCAATTTTTGTCGGGACATGTCCGGGCTATCTGGATGGGTGAGCAGAATCGGTGCATAAGGCCTGGACGTCCTGGATGTGCCCCGATTCCGGCCCGCCAGATGCCGAGATGTCTCCCTACTAGCCCAGCCAGGTTCCTGCATGGAACCATGGTGCCATGGCATCCTGTCGCCATGTCACCTCGGCTTCATGCAGGAGCCCCGATTGGCTGCAGTTTTTAAAATTGTCATCTTCGCCACTGCCCGACCCCCCGATCAGCACTTCTGATGTCGGGATCAGGCTGCGGGGGCCCCTCACTCATCTCACCTCTTCGGGGGGGGGGGGGGGAGTGGTCCTGTGGACTCATCCACCAGAAACCAGGGGGACTTATTCTCTCGTCCAAATCCCCATGCATGGATGTACAGGTCCATCATCAAAATAGGCCCTGTACATCCGGGTAGGAGTCAAGCCTCCGGCCCACCTTCTCCATCCTACCCCCTCCCACCCCCGTTCTGAGTTTCCCGCACATCTTGGCTGTACGTGTGGGGAACTCAGGATAGGGAACTGGCCCCTGCCATAGTGTGTACATGATAGTGATCATAAGTCACATTGCATAAATATTAGACTAGGACACAGTTATGATACTGGTCAATCAACTATTAAATGCAGTCTTAAAAAGCAAGTTTTTGTATAGCTTTCAAAAAGTCAAATAGTCTCTCCTAAATTGCATTTCCTTAGTGACTGAGTTTCACAGAGTAGGTCCCAGATTCCAGCAGTAAAAAATTAAGACTGAATGTCTGTATGTTTTAGCTAGTCCATATATATTAATTTGATGTTTTACTGAGGACTTGAACGGTATACCTACTATTCAAACATGTCTAAAATTAATTGCATATTTTATTTCCAGAATCAGGGTTCTGATACTAGTTTAGGTAATTTATGGCCTCACATTGTTTTTGAGGCCGTTTTGCTTTTGTTTCATAAACCAGCTTGACATCATCACAGTTTTGCTATTTCTATTTTATTCAATATGCAGAAGCACAATTCTAGTGTCTAGATTGTTCTTATGAAATATAAGCTCCCGCTACAGTTTGGGTTCCTGTTTCCATTTTACAGCTTGTTTCTGTGCAGATTAGATCTTTCACTATAATTTATCCCAAGATTTCTACCAGTCACATATAAGGCTCTATGGCTTGTTTCCTTGACAGCAAGGGTTTGCATGATTGATAGAATTCAATTGCAGTATTGAGATGATGCAGCTGGCTGTTATTTTACATTGGCTTTGTATTTTTATTAGTCTTACCTGCTGACAAAATGTGACAAAAAATAATGATCTTTAATCACACACCTGGGTTCATAACTGTGATGTGCTGTATGCCATGTAGAAAGGGAGATGAAAATCTTTGATTTGAGGCACAACCTTTTATTCTTCTAACCTTGAGTGACTGGATTCAAAAGTTGAATGATAAGCAAAATGCTATTAAAATTCAGACAAGACAGATGTGGTCTATAGTACTTGTGTATGCACCATAAGAGTGAGCCATTTTTTGTCCTGAGGACATATTATTAATTTCAATTGCAATTAAAAGTTACCGAGCAGTTTACTAACAAACTGTTTAATTATTCATGCAACCAACATATGATATATATATCTATGACCAAATTCAATAAAGATGTATATTTCTTTTAGCAGAGAATGGGGAAAAGTCCCTTTGAATAAGATCCATAATGCACACAGCATTTAAAATAACCTATTTCAATATTTTAATTGAATGCAAGTCTAATATGATATGGGGAGAGAGACACATTATTTTATAGAAAATGATTCTGTTTGAACAAGACCTATGCAAAATGATTTGCCTATTTGCAAATATTTACGGTTCAAAAATGAGTTTGCACAGAAAGATTGATTCCAAATTCTGCTTTAGTTTAATCAAAATGGTGCCAATAGAAGCCAGAGATATAAAAAAAATATTTTAAAAAAAACCAGCCATGGAGGTTAAGCGAGAATTTACAAGCTATATGCAAGATGAAAACACCAACCACAACGTGAGCTGAAAAGTATGATTAAGGGGCATGTTTACTAAACGGGGCACTTTTGCGGGGCGCACCTGAGCGCCCTAAAATGATGCATTTAAGTGCTCTTAAGCACCCCGTACGCGTGCGCGGCACATTAACGGGTCCCGCACGCGTGCGCCGAAAACGCGCACGTTTGCGGGGCGCTCATGTGCGATAGAGGCGTGGAAAGGCGAAATGAGGGCGGAGGAAGGCCCCGAGGGGCGGAGAGATGGGGTCAATGGGTGGAATGTGGGAGGGGAGAGACTCCCCGCACAGGAGCGTGCCCGAATGTACAAGAAAAAATACCGCCAGTGAAACACACGCGGTAGAGGTGTTTAAAGGGAAGAGAAACCATTTCCGTCAGCAATGTACAGGAACCGGGGAAACCAGCAAAACGTGAGCAGTGTGATATATGTGCACAGCACAAAAGTGAAAATAAAAATAGAAAATGACCACAACAGAACTATTAAAAATAGTAATTCAGCTGGGGAACAGTTATAGTGATGGGCAAATACAGAAATCACACCCAGCAAAGCTCCAGAAAAAAGAAATGAATTTTGGAAGGGTCTACTGAGAGGAGACTCTTCCAAAAAACATTTCCATGTGTTGGAGCTTTCCTGGGAGTGTTTGGCTATGGTTGCCCATTAATATCACTGTTGCCCAGCGTGGTGATATTTTGTCCCACATATCCCGTGGTCATTTCCGGGGTTTATGTGCACGTTTGTCACCAGACAGGGTGCATATGCCCACAGTAGAATTGCGTAGAGCAGGGTTTGTGACTCCATCCTGCCAGGCTTACTGCCTCTAGGGGCTGCACTGTCTCTGTGGCCAAAGTGTGGTACAGTGGACAGAGTCATTACCTCTAGGACCAGAGGGCAGAGGTTCAAAACCCAGCTGGGGCACCTGCCAGCCCAGTCCCTATATTTTACCCACCACTAAATAAAGATAGCGCAGACACCCCTGTATGCATGGGGAAAAACACCCATATTTTACCCAACACCGCACACACACAACAACAATGGGCATTACCTACAGCCAAGTCCCACATATGCAGTCCCATACTGCCACCGTGCAATCAGGTCAACTGCTTTTTCTGAGAGACTGTCATGCCAGCATGTTGGCGGACAAGTACATGTGGTGCAGGGGGCAGTGGCTGCTAACCACAGAAGACAGAGGCCTAGCCATGTGCAGGCTGGCACAGTCCACTGCAACAGACAGGTCCTGCTGGATCCACAGTCATGGACAGTCCAGGGAATCCAACCAATCTGTGGCTACACAGTGGTGCAGTGCACACAGACAGTGCATACAAGAACAGAAGGTCACAGGTTCAAAGCCCAGCTGGGGCTACTGCCAATCCTGCCCACATATTTTTCCCACAACTAAACAGTGATAGTAAGGACACACCTTTCATGGCGGGGACATATGCAATGGTAAGACATCTATCTTTTACCCCACTGAGCACAGACACCATGAACAGGGGCAGTACCTAGAGCAGAATCACCCAAATGCAGTTCTGGTGGGCCACACACCAGTCAGGTTCCATGCTGACACTCATACAAATGCCTGTGCTGTATATCTATGCACCACCCCCATGGCATGTAGATGTAGCCCATGCATATTCATGAGGGATAGCAGGAAAAACCCGAACAGTGTGATGCAAACCTGGACTGGAGTTGGGAATCTGTGCCGTAAAGCAGCAGCCATCAAGGGCAGACACACCCACACCCACAGGCCCCATTGGCCAATGTCTCCTGGAAAGGCAGAACATTGGACCGTGCATGCAGCACCCAAAACGAGCACTTGCATAACTTACCAATGTCACCCTACACCTGAGGTATACGTACACAGCTGGAGACGTTTGCTAGGAGCACAGGCAGGCAGTTATCCATACGTTACGTACATACTGCTAGTTGACCCCATCCAAACAATCTGTTAGGTGTTTGCGGGGCATGCTCCAGGCCTGGCCTCTGACGGTGCTTACCACCCTGGGGAGTGACCACCAGCTGTAATGCGTACCCATATCCATGCCTTGCCGTGCTCAGGACCGGTTTGTGGGCAAGGCTACTTACCCCCTCAATCGTAGCACCATGATGGCAGAGGTGTGGAAGTGTGTGTCTGTCTATACAGTGGGTGTTGGCTGCAAGCCCCTTCAACAGCCCGCACTGCCAGCACTGTTGCCAGTATTGGCCGTCAATGTGCATAATGAGGTGCAAGGTACCATGGGTATAGCCAGGGCAGGGTGGCGTGGCCAGGATGCATCTGCACTGGGCATAGGGCCCTGGCAGGGACATTGGATATTGTAGTGTCCGGCCACCCACCTACACAGACAGGGTGGCCAAAGCATGTCCTTTCTGGGGGATCACGCTCACCCTGACTGTGCAGTGACCACAGCATGGCTAGGCCCCCCCATAGTGCTGTATAATTGTTCTTTCATGTGATATATAAGGATGTCTCTTTGCGGCCCAGTCACTGATGTATCTGCTTGCTGTGCATGCATCTCCATTGGGAACATGCACTATGGACTAACCAGCAGACTGTTTGTAGCTGGTAAATGTCTTGCTATAATGGCTTGTAGGGTGCAGTGGCTGTTGGCTTGCTGCAGGGGAATATCTGGTGGTGGAGTGCAGCTTACCATACCCTGGGCTTATGTCTGTCTGCTATTGTGTTATGGCTGTGTATGGAGCTGCCTGGGGGGGGGGGGGGTGTTCCTCAGCAGGGCGGGGGTTGATTTTGCCCACTACTGCCCCCTTTGCAGGGAGGTAGAGTGTGGATCCCTTGATGGGGACCATGTTTTGCCACTTGGGGGGGGGGGTGTGCCTGATGGCGGCAGACAGGGATATCCATGTGTTTGTGCAGAAACTAGCTATCTTACACATTAACACTGCTATGGAACGCCCGCTTTGGCCTCCATCAGCCATGGCAGGTGTTGTTGACCGGTCCTGGCCACCTCATTGCACACTCAGGGTGAGCACAGTACCCGCACGATGTAACGGTGTGTGGCTACTCTGTGCCAGTAAAACACCCGGTCAGTGCCCCCTACTAGGCCAAGGTGCTGTGTGGGTGCACCCGGTCACTTCCCCCAACAGGGCCGAGGTGCTGTGGGGGTGCATTCCCCATCGTGTGTCCATCTGCGGACAGCTAATTTGCATGTGCAGTGCATCATGGGTACGGGTGGCCTAACCCTATCCTGTTGACACCAGCAGACTGTCTGTGAGGTGACGTGTAGGCTATCTGCAGCCAGCAAGGGGCCTGCTTACAGCTATGGAGCTGTAGCGCAATGGTTACATCACTGCCTGTACAGCCAGAGGTCATGGGTTCAAACCCACAGTGGGGCCCTTTGGTAGGGCTGTCCACAGCTTTATTTTTATTTACTGTACATATGTCTATGCCGGCAAGACCACCCTCAGCTTACTATACCCATTAGGTGCCTCTGAGGGTGCTTCATAGGGCGCCCTGTAGGCCACCTTATGTTAGCCATCCCTATAGGTTGCACTATACATTATCCTGTGTCGCAACATACATGCTGCCCTATAGGGGTCATTCAAGGGTGCCTTGGCGAACATTTAACTCTAACATGTGCCTTATGGTCCGCCGTATGTAACATGCTGGAGAGTGCGTTTGCTAGTAGTGATGACAAAATAAAATTATACAGCCTCCTACAGCACTCCACAACATAATACATACTGCCTCAGCAGGCATTTTTCACTGGGCATTGTGAGGAGTTGAACCCCTGATCCCTGCACCATTGGTCAGTGTTTTAACCATTGTGCTGTGGCTCTGCTCCTGTGCTTGTGCATCAGCGCGCCGCCTTCTGCCGCCCAAGGGGACCAGTGCGCCGCCTTCTGCTGCCCAAAAATAACTGTGCACCGCCTTATGCCGTTCCAAATTAATTTGCCTCCTAAAACAATGTTAATCATTACAGTTACTGCCTCAGCTGACCTTTGTCGTTGCGCACACTGGGGGATTGAACCCATGGCCCCTGCACCATTGGTCAGTGTCTTCACCATTGTACCACGGCTCTGTTGTTTTGTATACTCAGCAGCGCGCCACTTTGCCTTTCCACGCGCTAATGTCGACCCCCCGCACATTAGCGTGACGCACACACGTCCGGTGGCTTACTACCGTTTTTTTTCTATTTTCTGCCTGAACCGCCCACTCCTTATATGGCACAGGCACACTAGCGCGGCCCCGCACGTTAGGAATGTTTAGTAAACATGCCCCTAAGAGTTACTAGTGCAAAATATGCAGTAAAAAAAAGGAACTTGATTCCACACGTCACACTTTCAGGTGAAGCATAGAATTATTGACATCACTTCAGTTTTATTCAATAATTAATTTAAAATCTGAAAAGAATAAACGTCACAATATAGACTTTGTAGAAATTGCGATTCAGCCAAGGTTCAGGTACCTTTCAGTTTCCTCTTTCTGGCAGCACATTATCATGTCTTCCTTTTATGCAGGAATGGCTTCACAGAAAATGAAACAACTTGACAGTGCTTCAAACATGTAGAAGATAGTGTTATAAACTGGAGCATAGTTAATGTGCATTTTTATGTGCGCAGTGCACACCTGTTTTGCAAGGTCAAGTACATGTGCGCATGATTTAATAAAAACAGAACATAAGCACAAAAGTATGCACATGAGTATATGCTGGTGCAAGTCTATAGATTGTAAGGGTAACTTCATAAACATACGCACATACATTAACATGCATTGCCACGTGCACATTTGCGGTCTGTTTTATAAAGTGAAGTACGCATGTTCTTTGCAATGCAATGTGTACTGTTGGGTGAATGCTGACTCACGGTGACCCAGCAGCTCCAAGATGTGACCGGAAGTAGAGGCAATGGAGGGTAAAGTGACTTGTCCAGGCCGCAAGGAGTGGGATACCCCACTTAAGCCCACCTGTAAAGGGACGGCCAAAAGGAGAACTTTTCAAATTAATATTTGTGCCAAGGATCAAGTATAAATCCATTCATGGCCAATTTGAGTTTACACATGTATTCCCTATATGAAATGAGGAATACATGCATAGATATTTATTGAACATGCCCCCATGCACTTTTGACGTGGTACAGTTATCCATTGAAACTTGGATGCAATTTACATGTGCATATGCCTGCTTATAAACATTTAAATAACAAATAAGGCTTATAAAATAACCCCTATAACCTGTATTTGTAAGGATCAGTACAGAGGATCTCTGGGGAAGAGGAAGGGTTGTAGGGATTAGTAGCTCATAAGGTTGAGAAGACTTGATAGGCTTATGGTCTTTATCTGCCACTACTTTCTATTTTTTTATATTATAGAATCTATGTATGTACTTGCTTGCACTTCCCAAGCTCTGCTCATTTAGCTATATATCAGGGGATCCCCCACTCCTCTCTCCTCTCCCTTCACACCGCCCTCCACACAGCCGCACAAATAAAGAAATCAGTGAAATACGACCACATCATAAGTGACCTGGAAAAGGGAAATATGAGTGAGGTTGTCAAATTTGTAGATGACACTAAACTATTTGAAGTTGTTAAAGCCCATGAGGATTGTGGAAAATTGCAAGAGAATCTTGATAAATTGTCAAATGGCAAATGACATTTAATGTGGGCAAGCGCAAAGTTATGCACCTAAGAAAGAACAACCCAAACTATGGTTACACGATGCAAGGTTCCACATTAGGAACCACTACCCAGGATGTGGATAACATGTTAAAACCCTCAGCCCAGTGTGCAGTGGTGGCCAAGAAAGCAAATAAAATGCTAGGTATCATAAGGAAAGGAATGGAAAATAAAACAAAGGATATTTTAATGTATCGTTCCATGGTGCGACTGCACCTTGAATATTGTGTGCAATTCTGGTCACCGTATCTTAAAAAGGATTTAGCATTATTAGAAAAAGTACAGAGAAGAGCCACCAAAATGGTAAAGAGGATGGAAGGATACCCCTATGAAGAGAGTCTATAAAGGTTAGGGCTCTTCAACCTGGAAAAGAGACGGCTGAGGGGAGATATGATAGAGGCCCATAAATTAATGAATGGAGTGGAACAGGTAAACGTAGATTGATTGTTTATGTCATCAGAATATAGAAAGACTAGGGGATATGCAATGAAGCTACAGGGTAAACTATTTAAGAGAAAATATTTTTTTACTCAACGTATAATCAAACTCTGGAATTTGTTACCGGAGGATGTAGTAAAGCAGTTAATGTAGCTCGGTTTAAAAAAGGTTTGGACAAGTTCCTGGAGGAAAGGTCCATAAACCATTATTAAAAAGGACCCAGGATATCACTGATTGACCCAATACAAGCATTGTGGAACCTGTGTCTTTTATGACCTAGATTGGCCACTGTTGGAAACAGGATACTGGACTTGATGGACCTTGGTCTGACCCAGTATAGCATATCTTATGTTCTT
Organism: Ichthyophis bannanicus; assembly: GCA_033557465.1. Lineage (NCBI taxonomy): Eukaryota > Metazoa > Chordata > Amphibia > Gymnophiona > Ichthyophiidae > Ichthyophis > Ichthyophis bannanicus. The sequence continues at coordinate 725,178,796 of CM066036.1, read as the reverse complement.
ATCCTGAAACATCTTCACCTTCTTCCCCTGGAAAGCTGCATCAAATATTCACAAAGCCATCCACCAAGAAAAAAACGCCCCAAATCAACACTCTCCTCCAACCACCACAATCTGCCAACATCACAAGGCAGGATGCAAACAATACACTAACTATCCCCCATGCAAGGATGAAGCACAACAACAAAAACTTTGCACGTTCCTTTGACCTATATGCCCTCTCAAATTGGAACTCACTACCAACCAAAACTAGAAACACTGACCTCCAGAAGCAACTAAAGATGCATCTATTCACAGAACACTTTGGCACCACAGAGTAAACCTCATAAATTGAATGGAAAGTACCAACTGCTATATAAGGAAACAACCTCAACATGATTATCAGCTTATATAGTATATAATGGGCCCAATTCTGTCCAACCCCGCTGTTCTTGCTTTCCCCCGCCGGCGTCTAACCTCCCCGCCAGTTGTGCGGGGAAGTTAGATGGGGGCAGGGAAGGGGCGGAGTCTGGGTGGGCAGTAGGCGGTCTCCGGCCCTGGATGTACAGGGTCGATTCTAATGTCAGCCCTGTACGTTCAGGGCCGGTGACATGTGCGGGCCCTGGACATGTTTTTTTTTCTTTATGCCAGGGTGCATATGGGGTGGGGGGGGCGGAGGATATCCCCACAGCCCGACCCTGGCCTTAGGCGGCCAGATCGGGTGTTGGGCTGTGGGGAATAAGCTTTTTTTTACTGGCGGCTGGCATTGCGGCTTTTCCATGGAGCTGCAGTGCTTTGGCAACATGACGCCATGGCGCTGCGGCTCCATTGAAGAGCCTTGACTGAGTTAACTGTGAAGGTCCTTTCATTTCATTTCATTTCATTTATTTAGGCTTGATATACCGCCCAAGACCGAAGTATCAGGGCGGTGTACAATAAAAGGCAGCTGTAGAAAAACAAAGAGAGAAAAGAACACCATTGGATAACTGGAAAGAGTAAGTGAGAGAAAGAGAGAAAACCAGAGTAGAGTCTACAGAGCTAAACACAGAAACACGGGGAGGGAGGGGAGACAGGGGGTGGGAGTCGCATGTGACATGAGGGACATGAGTTGAGTGGCAGTTGAATGTAATATGAGGGACATGAGTTGGTACGCTGACTGCATATCAAGGGGAGGCCGGTAGGCCAAACGCTTGGGAGAAAAGGTGAGTCTTGAGGAAAATTTTGAAATGGGGGAAAGAGGGTTCAGTTGCCAAGGGTGTGAGGAAGGGAATTCCAGAGGGCAGGGGCCAGGAAAAAGAAAGCAGAATGGCGGGTAAGTTCAAGGTGGGCCTGGGATGGAGAAGGAAGGAAAAGACGATTGGTATGAGATGAGCGAAGGAGACGGGGGGCAGGCTGGTGGAAGATAAGATCGGAGAGGTACTGAGGAGTGCTGGTATGAAGAACCCTGTGAGTGATAATGATATACTTGTAGAAAAGCCGAAATTTTATGGGGAGCCAGTGAAGAGAGAAGAGGCAAGGGGTAATATGATCAGAAGGAGAAGAAAAGGTAAGAAGGCGGGCAGCAGTGTTCTGGAGAAGCTGAAGACGGCGGAGTTGACAGGAAGGGAGGCCAGATAGGATAGAGTTACAGTAGTCTAAGCGGGAAGTTACAAGGGAGAGAACTAGAGTGGTGAGGGATTGGGGGGAAAGAAAAGGGCGAAGAGAGCGAATACGGCGCAGGTGAAAGTGGCAAGTACGGACAAGGGAAGAAATATGAGGGTGAAAGGAAAGAGAAGAATCCAAGGTAACACCCAGATAGCGAAGGGTGGAAACAACAGGAATGGGAAGGGAGGACATCACAGGGGCTAAACTAGGCAGGGAAGAGGAGAAAGAAAACCAAATGGCAGAGGATTTAGAAGGGTTAACACAAAGGAAATTTTCAGAAAACCAGGAGGCGACAGAGGATAAACAGGTGTTAAGGGCAGAAAGGTCAGGGGAAGCGGAACTGGTATGATGGACAAGAAGGATATCGTCTGCGTAAAAATAGAAGGAAATACCGGATTGCTGAATGAGAAGGGCTAAGGGAGCAAGGAAAATATTGAAGAGTAAAGGAGCGAGTATAGAACCCTGTGGGACACCACAGTGTAAGGGAGAGGGAGCCGAAGTAGAGGTGCCAGAGTGAACTGAGAAAGAACGATGGGAGAGAAAAGAATGAAACCAGCGTAGTACAGTGCCGTGAATGCCAGAGTCGGACAGACGAGTGAGAAGGGTGCGATGATCAATAACGTCGAAAGCAGCAGAGAGGTCTAGGGAAATGGCAATAGACAAGTCACCACGGTCGTGAAAACGGTGAAGGTCGCTGAGAAGGGCAAGGAGAACAGTTTCAGTGCTATGGCCGGGTCTAAAGCTGGATTGGCGGGGGTGAAGGTAAAGAGTGGAGTCAAGGTGGGCTGAAAGTTGTGCAAAGACCAGTTTTTCTAGGACCTTAGAAAGGAAAGGGAGATTTGAAACCGGACGCCAATTGGCAGGCAAACTGGGGTCAAGAGAGGGTTTTTTCAGAAGAGGGCGAACTATGGCATGTTTCCAGGGGTGGGGAAAGCTACCGGAAGAAAGACTAGTGTTGATCATGCTAAGGATATATGGAAGAAGGTGAAGCGAAGGATCAAGGAGCCACGAGGATGGGAGAGGGTCGAGGGGACAAGTAGTTTTATGAGAAGAAGAGATTACCTGAAAGAGTTCGGCAGAAGAGACAGGACTAAAGGAACACCAGGTATGAGAAAAAACATGAGAGGGAGGGGGGGGAGGAATAGAGGAGGAAGAGGAAGGAGAAAGAGGGGGAGAAAGAGGAGGAGGGCACAGGGGAAAAGAGGAACGAAGGGACTGAATTTTTTGAACGAAGAAAGAGGCAAGGGCTGTTGGGTTAGGGGCAGTGGGAGGGAGGGCTGATGAGGAGGGACAGGTTGATGAAGAGGGCAAGAAATGAAGAACTCGATACAGGCAGCGGGAAGAATTAGAAGAGACAGTGATGAGATCAGAAAAATAGGCCTTCTTTGCCGCAGTGATCATGGTGCGATATGAACGGTGAACAGAGCGAAAAGACGTCAGGGCAGCAGGGAAGGATGCTTGCGCCAATAGCGCTCAGCACGCCGAAGGTGTGTGCGTTGAAGATAAAGACCGGGGTGATACCAGGGTGACGAGAGGAAGAACGACAGGGAACAGGGCGAAGGGGGGCAAGCGTGTCGAGAGTACTGGAAAGAACAGAGGACCAGGAATCAGCTTGATGGCTGACAGAGAGAGAAAAGAACTCAGCAGAAAGAGAGACTCGGCAGGAGGGAATGCCTGCAAAGTAAGGGGAGTGAGACGGCGCCGAAGAACCTTAGGCGGGGTTGGGGCAGTTGAAGCAAGGGTATGGGCAGGGGGAGAGGGAAGGAGAAGAACAGACAATGATGATCCGACCAGGGGAGAGAGGTAGAGGAGATGGCAGAGGGTATGTAAGGGGGGGAAGAAAACATAAGGATAAGATCTAGTGTGGAGCTAGAGGAATGAGTAGGGCAGTGCACATGTTGGTGGAGGTTAAGGTCTGAAAAAAGTGAACTGAGGGCCTTATCGCGGGGACGGGTTGGGGGGGGGAGAGGTGGGCATTAAAATCACCAAGAATAACCAAATGAGAAGTGAGTAAAGAGGTTTCAGAGAGGGAGAGCAGAAGAGACTCCCAGAGGTCCTGTAGGTGCAGGCCGGACTGAATGACAGTCCTGGACTGCACGTACAGGACTGATCGCGATTCTGATCCTGTGGAGCTAGAGGTACCTCACGGGATCAGAATTGTGATCCCCTCTGTACATCCGGCTCAGACTGGGCGTACAGAAGGGATCAACGTCCAGGACAGAATGAGCCTGAATGTAAATAAGTTAACCTCTACCTTTACCTTATTCCCCCCTGTTGTATTGTAAATAAGTTAAGAAATCGTTGAATGTATAAATTGTTTAATGGAAACTGCTTTGACAAGTGAAAAGCGGTATATAAATACAGCTAAATACATAAATACTCTACACATGTCCATACCCACAGTTAAAGTACATGCAGTGGAAACTATGGGGTAGATTCTGAGCAGCGTTTAGCGGGGATGGACGTCCAGTCCTGCAAAACACTTATTTATTATTTATTTAACTAGGCTTATATACCGCTTTTCTACTAGTCAAAGCGGTGTACATTCAGGTACTGTATCTATATATTTCACTTGCTCACAATCACATACAGCAGAGATGTCAGGGGAGCTCTGTATGAGGGCAGGAAGGGGTGGGCCGAGGGAGGCGCAAAGGCAGGCCAGGGGCATGATGCCTTCCTTGGATGTAAGGGCTGATTCTGAGGTCGGTCCTGTATGTCCGGGGTTGGCCATTTAAACGAGAGACTTATTCAACCTCAGAGATGGATGTCAGGGGTTTCCAGAGCCGGGGCGTGGAAAACAGGTGAGGGGGTGCCAAAGGGTGCCCTGGAGCCTGACCCTGGCCTTGGAAGGACAATCGGGGGCAGGGCTGTGGGGAATGAGGAGTCTGCTGTTGCCGCCGGGTACGTGGCTCCTGCATGGGGCCAAGGTGCCATGCGGTTCCATGCAGGAGCCAGGCTGCGCTAGCCAGGGATGTGGCTAGATGTTGGGGGTGCCTGAATCAGGGTACTTCCAGATGCCTAGCCACTATGCTGCAATTCTGCTCCTGCAGGGATGTCTAGCTCCCTGCAGGAGCAGAATCGGGTGCATCCCCAGGCTGTCCAGATATCTGGATGTCTGGACAGCCCAGGGACGCACAACTCAGACTTAGCCTCCACGTTCATACTTTCATGCTAGTTGATATTTGAAAAGAGGTAATTTTATAAGAGGTCACACACAAATGGCTAAAATACTAGAATATACACATGCTGTTTGCATGTAAATCTTGCAGCTCCTTAAGGGTGCATGCAAGATATATTTGAGTTCACCCATATTGCATAAAATAAGGATACTTTTAAAAAAGATGAAGTCGTCGAGCAGGCAAGGAGGAACTTATTTTAGCCTATTTTATAAAGATATACAGGGGCCTTTTACTAACCACCGCTTGCCAGTTAACTTTGTGATGTGTGGTAACTGACCACGGTGCACTAACATGTGGTCATGCCAGCTACTGACTGCTAAAACATATGTTAAATGGCACTTATATCAAAGCCATGATATTTTCAATAAAGTCATAGGGAAGCAAAAGTTGGACAGTGAAAAAAGATAGACAGGAAGAAAATTGATGTCTTTGAATTATGGTGCTGGTGAAGAATAATATATTTACCATGGACTGCCCAAAGAACAAACCAGTCAGTACTAGAGGAGATCAAACCTAAGCTTTCTTTAGAAGCTCAGATGATAAGACTTTGACTTTCATGCTTTGGACACATCATGCGAAGAGAGAGATCATTAGAGAAAGATATCATGCTTGGCAAGGTTGAAGGTGAACCCTAAAGAGGAAGACCAGCAATTAGATGGATCAATACAATAGCAGCAGCTATGGATACCATTTTGTCAACAATGAGCCGCCTGACCGAAGACCGAACACAGCTTAGGAAAACTATCCAGATGGTCACCATAAGTCAACACCAATTCAATGGCACTTAATAATAACATGAAAACTGTTGCTTGTGAATGGTAACATTTCAAGTAGCTGAGTCATCATTAGCTATTTTTCCTGCCATTGTATACTGCTTTGTATACTATAATTATGCTTATATTTTTAAATGATTATCGTCCACGAAGAGATTATCTACAAAAATAAATTCCAGCATGAGAATTTTAGAACTTTAAATATATTTCATTTTAAATGTTTATGAATATATCTAATAAGTATTTACAAAGGATAAAAAATGTCAATTAATTTTCCATGTGTTTAGACTTTTTCCTGATTTTCAGAATTTTTGTTTGGGGGGGGGTCATTAAACACATTCATTTTAATAAAATTAGAACTTTTTTCATGGACAAATCAACTTAATGCATATTAATTCAAGGCATATTTATCTATATTATTTTATTGACCATGATACAGAAAGAGGCTTATGATCACAGAAAACTTAAAAATAATTAAATGTTAGGTGCATATTAGTAAAAGTTTGAACAATAGATAAGAATGATCAGGGAGATAATAGTGGAGGTCATGGATTCACTGTCACCCAAGAAGTAATCATATTGGGTGACTTTAACCTACCCAACATGGATTGGGGTATTCCTTCTGCAAATCTGGAAAAAAGTTAAACGATTGTGGATGCCTTTCAAGAAGCATTGTTCAGACAAATGGTGATGGAACCTACCAGGGAAAGTTCGACATTGGATTTAGTACTCATCAAGGAGTTAGCGTGTTGATTGTCTGAATGGATGACCATGTGAGCAGCAGTGATCATTACACAGTGTGGTTTGAGGTAAAAGCCAAGGCAGAGTCCATTCACAGCAAACTCAGATCCCTAGGGGTATGTTTGCTAAAGGGCAATAGGGGAGCAAAGGTGCTATTAATGGGCATTATCGGTGTCCGTGAGCCGTTAACACCATAGAATGCACCGATAATGCTGGATTAATGTGCAGAAACTGAGCCCATAGCGTTAAGGTAAAATGTGGTGGAGAGTGGCTATTAATGGGGTGGAGGGTGTGTGCTCCCTTAATGCTGGGTTGTGTCACTGTGCATTAGAGCTGCCTTCGCTGGGAATCCTAACACCATCTGAAAGCTCACAGTAAGGGCAATTTCTGAGGGAAGAGAGGCTATTTAAATATATACAATGTGCTCCAGCCACCGGTATCCCAAATTAGTGACAGTAATGCTCCATTGGCAGCAACAGCATGGTGCCCATTAAGAGAGGGCATGATGTTAATGGTGCCACATTGTCAAAGGTGACATCATGTGGATGAAACAGTGGGGTTGACTGGTCCACTAGGCAGAGATGTCTGCAGCCTAGGGAGTATATCAGTGATGTCAGGTATGACTCCATTGTGACAGTGGCAGCACACATACATGCTGCCGCAGCCAAGATGATATCACGCCACCCCCACAGCCACCATGTTGCCATGTCAGTATTGTGTGAGGGTGGGGGTGGTGATTGCATCGGCTACAGCTTGTTGCAGAAGAAATCTTTGTCCCACCCCTTTGTGTCTGTTGCAACGCTGCAGTTGCCACTGTCAGTGGAATGGCAAGCATATCAGTAGCAGCTACAATGGAGCACACAGTGATCCCTGTCTCCCAAGGCCAAAGGCAACAGCATGCATACCCACATACCCCCTGTGGAGGGGGTCAGGAACAGCCTGGAGTGCCTAGCTGCATGTGTGCAACCATAATAAGGCTGCATGCAGCATTGAAGAAGCGGCTGTGCCACAATGGCAGGGAGGGAGGGATTTTCGGCATGCTGTGTACCCAGAGCATTGGACCCTGGCACCTGGCTATATATCTGAGTGAATTAGCTGGCCCTGGGATCATGATGCCCCACACCTGCACACATTGAGTGGATATGTGGATGTGGTGGGAAAAATATTCCACTGTGGCAGGAATACCATGCAATATGATAACAGCCCATGTCCGAGGAAAAATGTCTACCCTATCCCCTAACCATCCCAATGACCATACCCTGTGTTTGAACAGGTGACTGCTCCATAAGTAAATACTTAGTCATTTACAACCATCTGAGCCACATGTGAATCCAAATGAGCTATCGTGGTCTGCAAAATATGAGATTAGTCCATGACTGTCCAACAAGCATACACCAGGAAATGTGTACAGTCATGTATCATGGCCTGCCCCTGTGAATGCACAAATTCCATATGGAAGACATGAATGTCAGTTGCACTGCCCACTTGGCGGAGCTGCAGGCTATAGGCAACTAGGCTCAGGAGGAGTGCTGTCCTCTGTGAATGTCCAAATCATTTACTTGTGACAGGAAGGCGTCTGCGATTTATCTGCATTCACCTTGCTCTTGTCCTATGCCGCAGTCACAGAGTGCAATCCAGGGGACTCTCTGCTCCACGCAGTGTATGCACATACAGGCAAGTCCGTATCATGCAACTTTGCACATAATAAACACCATCTCAATGCTGCTACTGATCATTGGCCAAAGCATTCACCAGCAACTGTTCCAACATCCAACCCCACATCAAACCTGCCATGCTACCACGCGCTCTTGGGGTGGGGCAATGTGTCTGCAGCATGGGAGAGTGCATGTGCTGCACTGGCTAGTTTTGCAGTGTCCATGGCTAGGGACATGACCTTGTATAGGAGTACAAGCATGGCACTATGTTCAATCCTTACTGCCAAAACCTGTGTGGGGGGACACCGTATTGGAGTATGTAAAGGATGTAGGCCACTATGCACTCACAGCCTGTCTCTGGCCCACTTTCCACTGTGCCTTGCATTGCATTGCATAAGCTGTCCCCAAGTTCAAATAAGAGAGGGTACCATAATGAGGAACAGAGGATTGTGGGTATTGCCAAAAACCGAGTGGTTTGCACAGGATGTATATGTGTCGGAGGTAAGATCAATGGCTGAACCATCTTAGCATGAGTCTGCCATGGCCATGGCCTGGTGCACACATCTGTTCATGCTGAGAAGGCACTCTCACGCTGACCGAGCTTTGACTTTGTGACGGCTATGTATACACATAGTGCTATATAGTGACCAGCTGCAATAAAATGAGTGATGTATCTTTTATTGCAGTCCCATCACTGCACAGATTGCTGGGACTCCATGCTGTTTGTTCAAAACCAATGTGTTCATGGCTGCTTTGTGCATTTCCAGTGTGTGGTGACTAGCAGACTGCGCACAGATGGTATGTGAATGGCTGACACAGCCCAGTGTTACCCAACATATGTAGGCTGCCTGTGATTGCTTGAGTTCATTGGAATTCCCAGAAAGTAAGGCTAAGAGCTGTTCTGGGGCTGATAACTATGGCCTGGGCAGGCCTTTCTGCTTGGTATCAATACCCCCCCCCCCTTCCTTTTCCTTCCTGCCTAAACAACACTCACTGCCTGTAGGTTCCTTGGAAACAGCTGCCACAACTTTAGGAACTGACATGAGTGATTATAGGAGCGTCCTGGGCAAACAGGAGAGGGACACAATGCCCAGTTAAGACATAGCAGTCATATGTGCAGACTACTAACTGAATAATGTTACGCACTGCAGGCAATATCTACAGCACACTGGCAGCGATATAGATCTGCTCCAGAACCTGGATAGTCCATCTATTGCAGTGCTAGCTCTGGGGACCAGGTGATATGTGCCCCCCCACTAATATTCAGGGTGACTGATGAAATCGGCATTTGCACATTTGGCAGCTGTTAAGTCCCTGCATATTACAGGGCTGATGTGATGGATTGATGCATTCTCCATATAGTCATCAGTTGTATAAAGCTGCTCAGATTGTGCTCTGCATCATGGGTAATGGAGGGGCTAACCAATACCAGCACTCAGAGCACCAATTGCAGTCACAGTGGTGACTGTGATCACTGGGGCATTGCTCAGTACCTGCTTCTCGTCTATGATGGTGTGAGACATGTGCATGGCCCTCAAGGGAGGCCAGGATGGCCTTTGATGAACCACATGGGTCATGAATGTGGTTTGTGTTTGATGTATGTACAGATGCATCTATCTCGCAGGGTACAGCAGGTCACAAGGGACTGAACACCCTGCAGATGTGATGCCTAAGGGGTTAGTGCCACACTGCGATAAGCAGACCCCTGCATTTGACTGTTGTTTGCTGTTGGATGTATAGTGGAGGTACAGGCATCTTGAATGTACATGGCCTTTGGACAAGAGATGTATTCTGGAGCTGTGTGTCTGTTATGAAGCTACAGTACTGCATGCCCACTGCATTATGTACTGCATGTACGCTGCTATAGGCAGGCCCTATGTGTGGTGTAGCACGGTCTCAGAATGTGCCTGCCATGGTGTTTCATGTCCTTGGTTTCACCCATTGCAGGCAGGGACCTGCAATCTGTTTGATTCTAGGCATTGCTGTCCAGAAAAGCGTGGAGGTGTAGCCTAATGTTTAGAGCTCTGACTCAGGAAGTAACAGACCAAGGTTTGAATCCCACTTGTTCTCTTTGTGGCTGTGGGGAACTCACTTCATTTTACTGCCAGAAACAGTCCGGAGCCTGCAGTGACTGCAAGACACACATTCTTATTCTTTTTTATGTGTTCCAATAGCACATTGGGTCTACAAGCATATACTCTGAAATCATGCCCATCTGACAGCATGACTTGCTTGGCTCTGCTGTAGCCCATTGCCAAAGGTCAGACATGCTCACTCTGAAGATGTATGGCACCTGAGTTGTACATGATTGGAATACTTCATCATAGCTATGACTGAACATCTTTGGCTCCATCACATTTATGCAGTACATGCAGGCACATCTCACTCCTGGGATAGCCACCTGCAGGGACCGATACTGTTCAATGTATCCATGAGTGATATTGTGGAAGGAGTGAAGGGAAAAGTCTGCCTTTTTGCACATGACACAAAAATTTGCAACAGAGTAGACCTTCTGAGGGAGTGGACAACATGAAGAAAAATCTACAAAAACTCAAAGAATGATCTAATGCTTGGCAGTTAAGATTTAATGTGAAGAAGTGCCGAGTCATGCACTTGGGATGCAGAAATCCAAAGGAACTGTATGTGATAGGGGGCGAGAGGTTGGTGTGAATAGACCATGAAAGGGATCTCAGAGTGGTGGTGTCTGAGGATCTCAAGGTGGCAAAACAATACGACAAGTAAGTAGCCAAAGCCAGAAGAATGCTGGTCTGCATACAGAGAGGAATAACCAGCAGAACAGAGGAGGTATTAATTCAAGTTATTAGTGAGGCCTCACTTGGAGTATTGTGTTCAGTTTCGAAAACCATATCTCACAAAGGATATAAAAAGACTTGAAATGATTCAGAGAAAGGCAACCAAAATGATTTGGAGCCTGCGCGAAAAAACGTATGAGAAGAGACTTGAAGGCCTAAATAGGTACACCCCAGAGGAGAGGAGGGACAGGGGAGATATGATACAGATCTTTAAATACTTATGGTTAGTAGTGAACCAACCTTTTTCAAAGAAAGGGAAGCTGTAAAACTAAATGGTATACGATGAAGCTACAAGGCGGTAAACTTAAAAGCAACATCAGGCAATTCTTTTTCACTGAAAGGATGGTGGATGCTTGGAATGCCTCCCGATGGAGGTGGTGGGAGCAAATACAGTGACAGAATTCAAAATAACTTGGGATAGATACAGTGGATCCCCTTCTAGCAAGAGAATGAAATCAAAGCAAACTTAAATCTCTTTTATACTTCAAAAAATAAAGGCGGGTGCTCTGCATGGAGCAGCAGGTACAACCCTAAACAAAGGCATAGAGGGGGGGCTGACTTGCACGGAGGGCCGGTTAGAACCATTGTAGCCACCTTACTCGGCAGATTAAATGGACTATAATGTTCTTTTATCTGCTGTCATATACTATGTTACTAAGTTATATGTTACCTGCTTTTAAAATCAGAGGACTCTAAATATTGTTGGAATCAAATTATAGCTACACTCTTAATGTGAATGTACTGGGAACTGACTGAAATTACAGCATGAAGACCATGATAGTATTTGCTAAAGCTAGATCAATACCTACTTCGATTAAATAATCACATTAAAAAAAATAGTTCTGAAAAAACCCCATGGAATGAAATGAGTCATGGAGAAGCCTAATTGTAAAAACACTCTAGAATATTAGAAAATGTAAAACTAAAAACGGTCTTTTTATATACAGCAGAAATAAAGTTTTCATGTCAGGGGATAAGCTGCAATTGCCGCCATGAAATTAGCAATAAATGAGAATGGTTCTTCTCACATCTTATTGTTCAGAAAGCTTAGTGCAATGCTGAATAAGAACTGAGACAGAGCGTCCCTATAGAAAATATCTTATTTGATCAAGATCAGTCTAGCAATATCAGAAATGAATTGAGATAACTTTCTGAGCTTCACTTTTATTTCTTCTCAGTTTTCAGTAATGATCTTATACAAGCCGGACTCACTCTGAAAGTCAGATGAGGATTTTGGATTCATGGCTGATCATCACTATTCCTTGATTACTGCAGTAATTGCCACTTTATTGTTTATGTTTGTCCTTGTTATTCTGTTCCATATTGCCTATTCAAAAATTTATACAATCTACAGTGTATATCATTAGTATGGCATGCAGTTTAATTTCATGTAATACTGTTCAATATGCAAAATATCCCATGGAAAATATCTCTCATGTCCAAGACAATGCAGTTCTTTTCTTTAATACTCAGTGCAACTCATCCTTAAAGCAATCATTTGTATTTGACATCAAGGTATGAAACAATCTACAGATTGAATTTCATTTTCTCTAAATTACCATTTTTTATATACAGTATCATTGAACAATAAAATAAACTTAGCTAACCAATTCCTTAATACACTACATTCTGTTCTTAACACAAAACACTTTTGTATCTGTGATTGCTTTCCTTATCGGGAGGGGGAGGTGTGGGAGGGCTAATACCACCTGCATTCACAGAACAATTAAAAGGAGAAAGTATATATGGATTAGTGCATTCAATTCTTTGCATACTTCAAAACATGTAAGGTCATAACTCCGCCACACCGTACCTCAACACCGGGCTCCAGCCATTCCCTGAAGAATACACCACTCATCAACTTTTGCATGGCAAGCTTTATTGACTGCAAAATCCTGATACATCCTTCAACATGACATTGTTCATGTATTCCTAGTAGAGATCCCTTGCTGCTACAACCACTTTAACAGAAGTGAAATAAACATGTCACACCTCCAGGGGGCACTCAATACATTGTCCGCAACACCCCCCATCTTTTTAGGTGAGAGCATACACCTCTCACCTAAAAAACACTGTGAAGCAGTCATGTAGAAAATGAGGCAATATCACACAGAACTCCTGCAGCGCTCCTTAAACAAACCACATGACCTATTTAACCTAGTGAAGACCCTAACAAAAGAACCTTCCCCCACCCAACCAAGCATGATACACAGGAATTTGCAGACTACCTACAATCCAAAACAAGCCAGACCAACTTAAGCACAACCCCACTCCTTTACATGAGGCACACCATCCAACACCACTGACCACCTTCTCAACCCCATCAGAGAAAGGCATTGAGGATATATTGAGGCACTGAGAAAGGCATTGATATGTATTTAGTTTCCCCGGTTTCGATCCCATGTTCAATTCCCTGTTCTTTGTAAACTCAATGTTGCTTGTATGCATTGCAGTACTTTTGTTCGATATACACCGCGCTGATTTTAATAGCGCGGTATAGAAGAAATGTTAGATAAATAAATAAATAAAATAAAATATCACCACCGCAATCAACACCACCACAGCTCCAAATGACCCTTGCCCAGCATTCTGGATAAAGTCACTGTGCATGGAATTCAGCCCATTCCTATCCAAACTCATGGACCTTTCCTTCTCAACAGGGACATTTCCACGAAGTCTGAAACAAACATCCATCAGGCCACTTCTAAAGAACCACAAACTAGACCCCCAGAAGGTGGAATCATACAGATCAATCTCAAGCATTCCACTACTGGCCAAAATAATTGAAAAGGTTGTCCAACGGCAAATCCAACACCACATCGAGACCATCGCTCCTCTCGACCCATGTCAGCATGGATTCAGAGAATCACATGGCGTCGAGACTCTCCTGACCACCCTCTTCAGTACCCTAATCACCGGAATGGACAACATCAGACAAGGATTTGCTCTAATTGTCATGGATATTGCCGCAGCATTTGACTCTGTCAATCATGATCTGCTCATAGGGTGCCTCAAGGAAAAGGGAATCCATGCCGCAACTCTAAATTGGTGTAAGTCATACCTGACAGATAGATGGCAACATGTACGAACCGGCTACACGATCTCCGAACCTTTCCAACAAAAACAAGGTGTACCACAGGAATCCTCGCTCTCGGCCAAGCTGTTCAATATATACATGCAACCCATCTGCTCACTCATCCGCTCCTTCAATGTTGCCTGCCTGGTATACGCCGATGATGTACTGCTCTACATGCCGTTCTCAACCGACCAGCCAGACTTTTCATGACTAACAACCTGCTTCGATGCTTTCACTGACTGGCTCCACACCCAAAACCTCAGAATAAACTTCAACAAAACGGACGCCCTATTCATGACCAGGAACCAAACATTTACACCTCCCACCTCATTAAAAGTAAGAGACGCCGAGCTCCTAAGCAAACCCACAGTCCGCTATCTAGGGGTCACATTAGACCAACATCTAGACATGAAAGCCCATATAAATAACATGGTCAAGGCAGTCTACCACAAGATATGGACAATCCGGCATCTACGACCCCTGCTGGAGCCGGACAACTTCAGGACAATTTATCAAGCACTCACAATCCCCCACTTCGACTACGCCAACTCAATTCTACATGGACTCCCGAAGAACACGCTGAACCCACTTCAGCTTGCAATGAACGCCGCCGCCAGAATACTACACAGAGCCTCAAGAAGGGATCACATAACCCCAATCTCGAAGCACCTCCACTGGCTGCCTATCCACTGCCGACTCTCCTTCAAAATACTATTACTAACCTTCAAGGCCATCAACAATTGCTCCCCCGCCTCACTCACAACCAACACTCCCCCCAACAGATTCAGAAGGTCATTCACTGCCAACACACTGGTAATCCCAAATGCAATCACAAAATGCTTGCAAGCAACAAGGAACAGAGCCTTTGTATTCTATGCACCCACAAGCTGGAACGCCCTCTCAACCACCATCCGGTCCATTACGGACCTTGCCCAGTTTAGGAAGGCACTGAAACACTACCTCTTCCTCCAACACTATGCCCAGGCTAGTGATAAACCACAGTCAGACATACCACCAGGACAGCGCCCCTGCACACCCCATGTCACACTCATGCAACACCACTAGCACAACCTGTAAATAGCAACATGTATATAGCTGTCTATTCCTGTAAATAGTTGCTGAGCAACTCTGGTCAATACTGTATTTGTGACCAGAGTGCCCAGCCTGTATATAGTTACCCACGTTAGTCCCAAGCTACACCACTTGTTCATTGTAATGTACAGTGCAGGTTTCCACCACACTGTACAGGTTATCGTTTGCCTGTAAACCGCACTGATTTTAAAGAGCGCGGTATAGAAAAGATATTAAATAAATAAATAAATCTACCATGCTCCTCCAAGGCTCACTCCCCCAGGCCCGCTCTGTGGACATGAAAGTCAATAATGCCCTGTTTTGACTGCCACTCTATGCAGTCAGTCCTGTCCCTAAGGGGAGGCACCCGCAGAACTGTTACCTGGACCTGCCCCCCAGTTTGCCTGCATCCAGGCACCTGTTCTTGGCATGTGGCCCACCATTTCTGGCCCATGCACCCCCCTTTGCACCTGGGCCCCCCTTTTATTTGGACCCAGATGCTGCCATGTTGTACTTGGATTCCCTCCTTATCGAGTGCGCCCCCTGGCCTAGCAGTGAGGATGCTGCGCTGTGACGCGTCTACCTCACTTGCCACTACCCCTTCTATCCTGGGAGTGGCGGGCAGGTTGCTCCTCCCAGACCACAAAAAGACCCTTATCCTCCCATCCTCTCTTTATAACTGCCCCAGGATCCCCCCCATCCTGCCCTGCCCTGCCTGCCTATGTCACCTACCCCCCCCCCCATCTCCTCATGCCTGCCCCCTTGCCCTTGCCTGCCTGTTCTGCCCTCTCCTTGTGCCTCATCTGTGAGTGGGTTATGGAGCCCTTTCCTTCAATGGTGTTGGGCTGTCTTAACTCCAACCACACTGTACCTCATCACTGGACTGTAGCCATCTCCTGAAGAATACACAGTCATCAACCTTTGCATGCATGGCAAGCTTTATTGACTGTATAATACTGACACATCCTTCAATATGTCATTGTTCATGTATCCCTTGTGCAGATTCCTTGGTGCTGCAACCACTATAACAAAAGGTGGAATAAACATATCACAGCTACCGTGCACCTGTCACCCCTAGGGGGCACTAGATACATTGTCCGCATGACCCCCCATCTTCCCTACTCCCCCAGTGCTCGCTCCCTCTGGCCCGCTCCATGGCCATGAGGGTCACTAATGCCCTGTCCTGACTGCTTCTCCATGTAGTCAGTCCTGCTCTTAAGTGGACTCAGGAACCCATCTATCTGTTACCTGGGGCCCTCCCTGGTTTGCCCGCATCCAGGTACCACCTCTTGGCATGTGCCCACTATGCCTAGCCCACATACCTCCCTTTTACCCAGCCTCCCCCCCCTTTTATTTGATCCCAGGTGCCCTGGTTTTGTACCTGGACTCCCTCCTTATCAAGTGTGCCCACAGATCTAGCAGTGAGGATTCCACGCTATGAGACATCTATGCCACTCGCTGCTACCCCTTCAGCAAGAATCCATCACCAGGAGGGTGCTCTTGGTGATCTTGGAAACTCCGACTACCCAACTCAACTTAGCTGAACAGATGGCCTGTCCCAAGGCCACATTAAATATGTCCAAACTAATGTCTGTTAAATTATCATCCCATTTCAATAATGTTGGGCCACCCCAGCACCATTCCCTCATGCTCTATCACAGCCTCCTGAAGGCCCTTGACAAACTCCTCCACTTCTTCATTCAGCTTCTTTCAACCCTTCTTTAAGCCCTTAGGATTGTGGGCACCCCTCCATTTTAACCATGGGATGATCTGGGAACAGATAATGCCAGTTAAAGCCCAATGTGCCTTCAGTCAAGTCAAATCTGGCTTGATCTGTATTATCTAATCAATGTTTTTTTGTTGACACCAAATCATTGCCTCCCAGGTATGACATTATGTTATGGGGTCTTACTCTGCCCCTCGCCAAATCGTTAATGCTGGCAAGAACTGGTCCCAGTGCATTTCCCTCTTACCTAGACACTGAATTTCAACCGCTCATGTGAAAATCCTAACTATTTCCCATAGTATCATCCTGCAGCATGCTTTTTTGGCCAATAAATGAAGGAGTGCCCAATTATCCATATCCGTCACTGCTCTAGGCCTGCAAAAAACAATCATAGGTTACATGGAGCTGTTGTGGTGGCCCCTCACATACTGTAAATCTTATACTGGTCAGATCTCTACTGACCTATCTTTATAATCCTCCCCACTGGCAATCCCAACTTGTTTGCTGGAGTCGCTGCACCAATCCTAAAGGAAACTATTGACAAACCTGTCCCTCTCTACTCCCATCCTCATGAGCCCAAATCATTTGGAAGAAGAAAAGACTGCCATAAAAACTTGACAGGACAGCATAAGAGAAGGAAAAACATGGAAAGATAGCAAGGAAGAAAGGAAACCAGGATCAGCACACAAGGAGGCAGAGTCCTGACAGTCTGTATAAATCGTCCGAGACAGCAGGAGATTCAAGACATTAAGGAACAGTGGGGAGGTCAAAGGCAATGGAAAACAGATGTGTTTTCAAGGAGGTCGTAAATTTTAAGTTTAGGGGTTCCAGGCTAACATCAGATGACAAGGATTTCCATAATGATGGTCCCAAGAAGAAAAAGGCAGAATGTCTGGTCCGTTCTAACTGGGCCTGCACAGCGGAAGGTAGGTGGACTATTTTCCTCATTTTATTATATACTCCCTTTTGAAAGAGAAAAAGGTAGTACTGTGGATATCTTTGCCGTCCTTCTTCCATTTTCTAAATCAAATATGATCATGCTATGATCATTATTGCCAAGTGGCCCCAAAACCCTTATCTCTTGCACCTGATCCTGCATTCCAGTAAGGACTAGGTCCAAAATAGCTTCCCCTCTTGTCAGTTCACAAACCAGCTGCTCCAAGAAGCAATTATTTCTTTCATCTAGAAACTTTATTGCCCTAGCATGTCCTGCAGTGACATTGATGCAGTCGATACTGGGGTAATTGAAATCACCCATTAT
This sequence comes from Ichthyophis bannanicus, assembly GCA_033557465.1. Lineage (NCBI taxonomy): Eukaryota > Metazoa > Chordata > Amphibia > Gymnophiona > Ichthyophiidae > Ichthyophis > Ichthyophis bannanicus. The sequence continues at coordinate 725,160,881 of CM066036.1, read as the reverse complement.
TACTGTGTTGTAACTTTTGTTAGCTTCCCTGATTTCTCTCAGCATTTCAACATACATCTGTTTATTCTGGCAAAGTGTTTGGTAGTACACCCCCACTGTCATCGTCTTCCCTTTTTCACAAGGAATTTCTAACCATAGAGATTCTACAGTGTATTTTGTTTCCTGGAAAACTTTAATCCTATGTGACTCAATGCCCTCTCTAACATAGAACACAACTACTCCACTAATCTGATCTGCCCTATCATTGTGATACAGTTTGTACTCAGATATCACATTGTTCCATTGGTTGTCCTTCTTCCACAAGGTCTCTGAGAAGCCTATCATCTCTAACCTTTCATTTAGTGCTATATATTCTAGCTCTCCTATCTTATTTTTTAGACTTCTAGAATTTGCATACAGGCATTCTAGAGGTTGTATTTTATTCATATTAATCTGGCTATCAGTTGATAGGGCTAATTTGGAACCTTTCAGCTCTGTACTTAAGGACATCTGAGTTACTTTTATTTTTATTGGAACCTCTCTGTCGGGATGCCCTAACTTCCCTCTTTTGCTAGTGTCCTTCAAGGATACATCCTTCCGAACCATGCACTCCTGGCTGACTGTTGCCTTTCCTCTATTATCTAGTTTAAAAGCTGCTCTATCTCCTTTTTAAAGGCTAATGCCAGCAGCCTGGTTCCATCACTGTTAAGTTGGAGCCCATCCTTTTAAAAAAGCTCCCCCCTTCCCCAGAATGTTGACCTCCTATAAAGTACAAAATCCTTATTTATTTATTTATTTGTAAACTTTTCTATACTGCCCCTTCCAGAGATCAGTGGCGGTTTACATTGAACAAGAGTAAGAACAAGGAACCATACATTGAATGTTCTGAACAATATAACATTACAGCAAATGTTGCATCATTGTCTCATCCATGCATTGAGACTCTGGAGTTCTGCCTGCTTTTTGGGTCCTGTGCATGGAACGGTAAGCATTTCAGAGAATGCTACCCTGGAAGTTTTGGATTTCAACTTCCTACCTAAAAGACTAAATTTGGTTTCCAGAACCTCCCTACCACACTTTCCTATGTTATTGGTACCACTATGTACCAAGACAGCAGACTCCTCCCCAGCACTATCTGAAACCTATCTGTGTGGTGTGCGAGGTTCGCTACCTTCACACCAGGCAGGCGTGTTACCAGGTGATTCTTACATCCACCAGCTACCCAGCTATCTACATGCCTAATGATCAAATCACCAACCTTAATGACCATCTTAACTCTTCCCACATGGGCACATGACACTGGAGAAACCTCCTTGGTGCGAGAGGGGTTTACATCTCCTGGCGGACAAGTCCTAGCTACAGGATCACTTCCTGTCATATCAAGGTGGTGCTTTCCTTTCACGTGTCCTCTGTCCTCCATGGCAACTGAGGGGCTGCCAGACTGGAGATGGGACTTCAGTATTACATTCCTGTAGGTCTCCTCTATGTGTCTCTCTGTCTTCATTATGTTCTCCAAGTCTGCTACTATAGCCTCCAGAGATAAGAACATAAGATATGCCATACTGGGTCAGACCAAGGTCCATCATGCCCAGTATCCTGTTTCCAACAGTGGCCAATCTAGGTCAGACTTGTTCCCTGAGGGAAAAGAACTCCTTGCACCTAGTGCACACGTAAGACCTCTCATCAACTGGGAGAAAATCATACATGTGACACTCAATGCAAAAGACTGGATAGTCCCCCATCTTACTGCTGGACTGTCTGTATCTTAGTTCTAAGGTTTTGTTTAGTTATTTAAGTTGTTTACACTCATTTCTTCTTCCACATGAACTAGGGTGTATTCTGCAAAAATCAGAGTGGTGCAAAAGATACACATTGTTGTGTACATGAGATCCCTGAGCAGAAGACCTGCACCAGCAAAATGACCCTAAATAGATCTGTGTATACAAAGTATACTTTGGCCTTACTTACTCTTTTGTTCTCTTAGGGTTTGAGACCAGGGCCTCCATTCAACACATGCTTCCATTAAGAATGGAACAGCATCTCTTGCTTACTACAGCCCCCTTGCAGCTAAGGGTCAGATATACCTGAAGGCACCAGCTGTAGGGTACCAGAAGGCTGCACTCTGGAAGCTCTGAGACAGAGGCTTTCTCATAGAGGAACAGAGGAATTATACAAACCAACAATCTCAGTATTAATGTTCTCTTACTGCAGATGGAAGGCATTCATCTAGTTGACTCCAAAGATAGTGGAATTATGCAGAGTGGCCAAAAATATGTCATATTGTAGGGGAGAGGCAATCTGTTTCTCTAATGCACATGTCTACCTCTCTGATCTTTGGTAATTAGCTCCCCAAATGCTTTCTTCTATACCCATAGATTTTCCAGGGAGCAAAGGATGGGCAGAACAGGGGCATGATTGGCATTTTTGCCAATATTTTATGAAAAAGATGCCTGTGCAGCACACTTTACTGGCACACTCCAGCCTCAAAGCTTGTGTCACTTTCGGGGAAGCAGCTATGCACATATGTTGGATTTATAAAATAGGTGCAGCATATACACAAATGTGCATTGACCACCAGGGCATTCTTTCAAAAAAATTACCCTCAACATCTACTCACTTTAATTTTCTTCTTTTTTTTTTAATGTTTTGCAGTTGCACAATACGTACAACATACAAAAAATATTCAGGTCATATCCCACAACATTCAGGAAACAAGAAGGTACTGAAATCATAATATAGACCAATATATCAGTCCACATCATAGGAGAGAGCAGATGATAGCCAAAAAATACAAATCAGGAAATCAAGAAAGGTAACATAACCTTCCCATATTATAGAGGCCTCCCCGCAAATAGAGACTCCTAAGATACAATCTTTTTATCTACTAAATTTGTTTTCCAAATGCAGGGGATCAAAAGTAGAAAAAGTGTTCCCCTGCCAAGTGACTACACGCTTGCAGGAGAACCTCAGAAAAAAGGTAGCACCAACTCCCAGCACTTTAGATTTCAAAGCTAAGAACTGCTTGCAGGGCAATTGCGTACTCTGCGACACATCTGGAAACAGAGTAAGCTTTTGCCCACAGAAAAGTATGTTCTTAAACTTGAAGTAAAGTTTCAAGATTTTAACTCTCTACTTCATACTCAAATGTAACCAATAAAGTGCCCCACTGGGATGTCATATCTAGCAAGTCTTCAAGGAAATTATTTAAATTTTTAATATTAGGTACTAAGACATTCACTTCCCATCTACGGGGAAAGAAACTCTAAGCTTTGAAAGTAAATAATAACACAATTGAACTACAACCCTGCTAGACAATAACAGCACTTCTGCAAAATATCTTTTTAACAAGATTTCAGGAGACAAGAAATGGGTCATTGGGAAATTGGGAAACCACAAATTGCAAGCCTGGGCGGAATTCTACAGGGCTTCCAATTTATAACGTACTGTATAGCTAAAGAATCTTTAATAGCAGAAGTATTAGCTATCTGCAAGCTTAAAAGGTGTCGCTCAAAACCTTGCATAATTTTATGGGTGTCAGATAGTCCATTCTCAATCTCCTGCATCTTCACAACAGATTCTTGTGAGAAACGGCAAAGAGATAATACAGTATCCAATAAATTAAGATCTATCCCACGGATAGCTGTCCAGAAATCTTTTAACGTAACATCTTGATCGGCTGCATCTCCAAGCTGAGGCTTATCCATAGAAAGTAAAGAAACCAGCTTAGGCATCGAACCCATAGGTAGAATAGGGATCTCCGAGTTCAATGAAAGATCATGTCCTGTTGACTTTAAAAGGTGTGAATCACATCTCTAAATTACATGATTTGGAACAATGGTGGATATATCAATTATGTACTATGACACCATATGGATTGAATTTAGAGATTGATTGGTGGAGCTTGCTCTGAGAAGTCATCAGTGCAATATTGGGTGGAAATTAGTAGTTATATTAAAGGGCAGGAGGTCCTCTGAAGTTCATGGAACAATCATGTACATCTGACTGAGATTAAATCTAAGAGGGCTATAAAAAAAGAGACGGGAGTTAAGATTGTCAGTTTGCTTGAGGAAGAGCCGAAAGACTTGGAAGCTTGAAACACGACATTGTGTTATGATTCCCACTGATGAAGATTAGTTCCTCATAATATTTATATTGGCCTCGGTGAAAATTAGACACTGTGAGATTATAGGACTTTACAATATTATTTGAAGTCCGTCAGGAGGTGATGTAGCACAGTGTCCTCTCCGAGAGGTGTGGCGCGGGGACTTGAGTTGATTTAAGAGCTGGAAATGGCCACTTAGCATGGCTTGTGGAGATATTGGAATGGTCATGCTACAGTATGGAAGAATGCTATAAAGAAATCTGGGGGCTTGCTGCGTTTGTCTCTCCAATTGCTTTTATTTAGGCTGGGAGGCCTTACTGTACTATAAGATAAAAATGGAAGGCTAGCCACGAGAAAGGGATTCCTTTCAAGGCAAGCAATCCAACAAAAATATAAAAGAATATTGTAGTAAGTAGAAGAGTATATAGGTCAGAGTATTAGATTTCAGGTAGGGTCTCACTTAATTAAGGAATAATCATGTCCTGGCAATGTCCCAGTTTTTATAGTGTTTCCTACTATTTCCTTTTATTATTGGTCTTGCTTCATTTAATTCTTTTGTGTGTCAAATATGTGTGCATATATAGTTCAAAGTCATTACACTGGCCACTTTTTTAAAGAGATATTGGACATTAAGGATTGAACTACAGGGTGCCAATAATGTTGACCACAACCGTATTTCAAATTAGACTTTAGTATCTGCAGTATCCATGCCTCGCTCTTGTTCTTTGTTTATATCTGTTAATAAACCATGATTTAATCTTTCAAAATTTGGTCCATGAAGTCTGCAGTTTGTATTATGCCTTCAGCAGTATTTTTTAGAGTTTTAAAAGACATTTTACTAGCATTTCATTAGGTGTCTGTTCAGCTTTGATAACAATGAGTGTATCTAAACATGTGCTATTACTGAAACCATGCACTAATTATCAACCTTCTGCTTTGAGCAGTGGGAATTTGGTCTTCATTTTTAAGTGCTTTGTTCTTTTATAGCATGCTGTCATATGGAAGAATTGTACCTATATCTCAAATTGGTTTTCTTCCAGATATGGCATTCCATAGGAAAAGACCTGTGTAAAATGGAGTTATTAATTATCACAATTGATCTATGTTTTCCTTTAAATGAAGTAAGGATAATTGCCTTTTGCTCCTTGGCATCTTTTTAAGATATGATACCCAGTACTGGAGGGGGGCGCAGATGTTTGGGATTCAATGAGACACTGATAGACTGCTAGGGGAGGGGGAGAGTCTGTGCTTCATTTTCTCATGCATTAACCCCTTTAAGAAGGCTCCTCAGGAGCATGGAGCCACATGATAGCAGCACAGTGCTCTAGGGGAGAAGAATTACCCCGCTTATGAGGTTGATCAGAAGTTGCATTATTCATTTATGGTGGGAGCTGCTAATTTACAGTAATTAGTCATCACATGCTAGTGACTTCCATGATAAAATAAGCTTTGGTAAAATACAATATTTTACTGCAGCTTAGTAATTTAGGGCATATTCAAAGACATTAACACAGTTAGCAAACCTGCTAACTAGTCCCTCTGATCATAGTCCCTCTGATGAGAGAGCAAGAAGAGGATGTACTCAAAACAACATAATAGTCCCTTCCAAATTTCATACAACAAATTGTTCTACAAGCAATAGAGCCTTCCCTTACTTTGCTCCTATTCTCTGGAACTCACTCCCTGAAAAACTAAGATCCATCAAAGGTCTCCAAATATTCCAAAAGGAAGTCAAAATGCATCTGTTTCTTGAACATTTTGGTAACCTAACAAACCGGTACAATATTTACCTTACCCAAATGTGAAATTACTGTGAACCTCCACATTAAACCCCTTACTATACTACACCCTTAAAAGAATCAGTTATTTCAAACTCATTAGTTAACTCAAGACACCCTGGCGAATATGTGGACTAAGTTAGGCAATATCTGTAAATAATGTAAAATATGTTCTTTGTAAAAATGTTCTCTGTAAATATGTTACAAACAGTTCTGATGTTACATCCATGTTTAAAGTTTAATGTATCTGTTTTGTTCATTGTAAACCACCCTTGCTCTCTGGAAGGGGTGGTATATAAATGCTTTAAAATAAATAAATAACTGCATTAATTCCAGTGAGCGGAATATTCAGCCATTTTGTGCTGCTGAATATCCCCTCCTAAACCTACTGAATGCCCCAATTCTAACCACTTAGCACCAAGGTATTCTGAAGGTCAAGTGTAGGTGGCACCGAGGATTAACTAGTCAGCAGCAATATTTAACCACTGGCCAGTTAGCCCTAACCTTCTAAAATTAGGCCAAAGAAAGCTGGCTTGACGTTAGCCGTTCAGCTATCCGACCAGAGGCTCAATATTGCCACGGACTGGATAGCTAATTTGCTATCTGGGCTATCTGGGTTATACTACCTCTTCCTCCTACACTACCCGGAAACCAATAGAAACTCAGCACCATTTGCCAAAACCACCCAAATCTCCAATGTCTAAAACCATACAAACACATGACCAGTCTATAAATTGTATATATTGTATATATTGTTGTTGTACATAGTTACCCTGTTAGCCAAGTTGAATATCCTGTTCATATGTAAACACAAAGTACTACTGGAAATGTGTATGTTCATTGTTTATTGTGAACCGCGCTGATGCTGAATAGCGCGGTATAAAAGAGACTTTAAATAAATAAATAAATAAATAAATAAACTGGATATCCAATGCCAGTGGTCAGATGTGGCCTGCCATTGAATATCTGGGTTTAATTAAAAGTGGCAACGGGCAGTCGCTGCTCTCGTGCTGGCCGCCATCACTGAATATTATTAGGTGATTTGAATATTCTGACTGCCTCTGAATGTGGTTCAAAGAGAGTTTGTGATCTTTATGGGGGACATAGGCTTTAGCTAACATGAATTTATCCATTCACGAAGCAGGTCATACCCTGGATCTTTTGTTTATTCCAACTTCTTCACCCTCGTTGTACTCCTTCCTTAATACTGTTTCATTATCCTGGACTGATCATGTTCTGATTCTTTTTGACATCTTATTTCCAGACCTTAGTTGTCTCTACCCTAGGAAATGCATCTGAAAGGAAATTACCCAAAAGAAAATCTGATTCTTTGCCGACACATTTCACAAATTTAGCATCAGAGGATCAACCGACTATCTGTAGCTGGAATGAGATGCTGAAAATCAGCTTTAGATTTAGTGGTCCCTTTGCGCAGAATGATTACTGTGCAAAGGGACAGGCCTAGGCAGAGAAAGAGTGGCCTAGTGTTTGGAACAAGTTACCTCTAACCAGAAGGTCACTAGAGAACAGCAACCTTAGGTTGGAAGGACGGGGGTTTCTGGTCCTACAGATGCTCCTTGTGGCCATGGGCAAGTCACTTAATCCTCTGTTGCCTCAGGTCCTTAATCCTCTGTTGCCTTAGATTGTGATTCCAACAAGGGAATGTACACTGCTTTGACATGTAGAAAAGTGGTATATAAGCCTAGCTAAATAAACAAATTACTGGCTCTAAGCCATCCAGGCTTAAATATGTTAAGATGTCAGTCTAGACAAGTAGAAAGGAAATGGCATAAAAGGAAATCCAAAAGGGATTTATGGCTGCACAGGGAGAGGCATTACCTATATAAGCTAGAAGCACATTAAACCAAACAAATTCACTGTTCCAAACTTATTCATAGTGGGGTGGGAGCTCAGCACTGATTTTCAGTACTAAGCGCCCATATTAGGCTCATAAATCTAGACAAAAGAATGGCAGGCTATAATTTAGAAGCATAATTTTAAACTCCTCGATTAGGATGAATTTTCAGTTGAAAATGTAGGCTCCTAAATATGGCTAAAAATAGGGCAAAACTGAGGAACCTAACTTCGGAGCCTAAATTTAGGAGTTCAGATTGTTTTTCACTATTGAACCCTTTATTTATTATACTAAATGTGCGGTATTTTCAATAGAACAATTTTCAAAGGGAAAGTATATGTATACTCTTCCCTTTGAAAGTTGCTTTAACTTATGCACCTACTGCTGCACGACACAAGTTAGAAGACATTTTTGGCTCTTTTTACTTACACTTTAGCTCAATCTATCTGCTGCATGGTTCATTTTATTCCTATGAACTGTGTGGCAGATAGCCTGAGCTAAGTGTTAGAAAAAGGGGTACTTTATACACATAAAAAGTTTTAAAATGACCCCTTTATGCTTTGGGTTTTCAAAAGATGAGTAGCAAAATAGCAAAAAACTCCCCTATGCTCAAACAGATACATATAGTCACTGGAGAATGTATTATTGCTGTAGCAGTCCAAAGAATTTTGACACAAGGTCCCTGATGCAGATAAGTCAAAACACAATATGTTGTTGGATGTGGATGCTTCACATCCTACTGTTTCTTTTGGCCGTTGAGTTGAGATTGCTACTGACTTTTTGATTGTATGCATGAATAACTGTTTCAGTGAATTTATTTTGACTTGCTTTATGTTTGGAAAGTATGAAGACATTTAAATATGAGCTTTTTTTAGCCTCTGTTGGACTGATGATGAGATGAGCATTGTCCTGGCTTACTAGCCTTGGTTAAGTCCATTGGCTTGGCTTACTGGAAACTAATCTGCTCCTTATATTTGAAGTCCATTTAAACTATATATATCTTTTTATGAGTATAGAGGAGGGTTTTTTTTGCTATTTTTCTATTTATTTGTTCATATATGTGTCTCTCTGGAATTTTTATAAGACAATATATCTTTTGAGTTTTCAACAGGCACTTCTTGTAAATACTCCAACTTTATAAAAAATGTAAAAACAAATAGAACTCAGAAAAATAAATGAGAGGTAATTGACAGCCTTCTCCAAAGAAGGAAAAATATGAAATACTACGGAGGTTATTGCAAAAGCCTTAATCATGATTTAGATGTCCCCAGAGCTATTTTACAAATGGCTTTTAAAGATGTTTCCAGTGTGGGGATGTCCAAGTAGGTAGAGGGCATGGTAGATGCATGTCTGGGCAGTTCAATGGACTGAAGACGTCCCCGCTCAATCTCAGAAATATTGGGGATGTCCAAGTTTAGACCTTTTCCGGGCATGAACAGGCATAGAGAAAGTGTTTGTTTTGGCTATAAACCATCCAGAAGGTATAGAGAAGATGGAGAGTTAAGCGACTTACCCAAGATCACAACAAACAGTGAGATATGAACCACCTCACTTCCTACCACTCTAACCATTAGGCTATTAGGCATCCCTATCTTCAAATGCCATTCTAGGGATGTCTATGCAGACATCCCTATAGATGTCCCTATTGGGCATGACTACATTTATACAATTGTGCTTGAACTTGGATGTACCTGCTTTTATTTTCAGACTTTCTGGCTTAGATGTCCCATATTGCACGCGGACGTCTTTTCTAAAATGTTCCTCATGTAAATAATTAATATATTTTTTCTAATGAGCATATGGAATTATATTAACAAGTCTTTATTTTCATTATTTTGCAAATTCAAGAAAGAAACGTAGAAGGAAAATATATCCGAGCAATCAAATTTTAGGCCATTGCAAATTGGAAAATTTTAAATGAGAAATAATTTGTAAATTCCTGCATTAACCATACTTTTAAATTACTTTAGTTCATAACAAAATATTTGTTTATCAAGATAAATATTGCATGCCAGCATTTTTCTGTTAACAACCTTGCAAGAAAGCAAATAAAAAGCTTGTCAGATACTGTAACAACCATTAGCAAATTGGACCATGTCAGTAAATCCATTGCCAATTCCAAATAAAATGAAATCCCAAAGTGAAGATTAATGCACACAGATAATATAGTACATATACATATTGGTAAGGTCTCACGTGAAGTGAGTAGCAGCGAGTCTTCTAATTGAAATGAAAAAAAAAATGTCAACAATGCTTTCACATGGAAATCAATTTTTTTCTCATATTAACCTTAAGAACAAAACAAAATACATATTGAATTAATCTGACCCTGAAATTAAGAACACATTTTTGTAGCTATTGATCTGGAACATAATTTAATTTCAGTTTAGTTTAATTTGGCATTTACAGCCTAGAAACATAGAAACATGATGGCAGAAAAAGATCACATGGCCTATTCTAGTCTGCCCTTTCCATATCAACTACAATAGTCCCCTTTTTTTCTTTAGAGGCTGCTTCTACTGAGAGAGATTTGAGGCAGGTAACATCAGGATAACACAGTAGAAGAAAATATAAAAAGTAATTACATATTCCAATCCTCAAAATCTTACAAACAATACCCTACCTCATATTCACCCTACATCAAAAATTCTAATCCTCTTATTAAAACCTGTCCCAGAACTAATAACACAGGTACACTAAAAAAAAATTTTTTTTAAACTGCCTCTAATGTTTCGATTGATTTTTACGTTTTTTGGTGCGCTGAATCCAAATCTGGTAACCAATTTGCTCCATCACGTACAGATTTTTTGCTACATTGGGTTAGCAGTTTGAGGTGAACGTTTCAGATTGAGTGCGATCGAGATAAAAGTTTCTTGGATGAATTCTTTATACTAATTGTTTAGTAGTTATTCAAATAAGAATAAAGAAAATTGTAACACGGCAGCACATAAGAATAGAGTAATGTCAACAAAACACACTGTGATGGTAGCAAAATTGTCTGCACTTAAAACAGCCACATACATGTGCACAAACATTGAGCATATAAGAGCGAGGTTAGACACAAAGCAAAGCAAAGAAATGTGCAAAAAATGTTGTACAGGTATGTATGTAAGAATAGAAAACGCAAACCGCACCATTGCAATACATGAAGACAAACACCCGATGGTGTGAAAATAAAATTCTAATAAATGAGATCCGACACTGTGGTAATAACTAGCAAATTTTTATTTCAAAGTTTAGTAAAAACACGATATTTGTCAACACAGTTTAGATTTTAAAGTCATTCTTGGGTCAATCAATCTCCTGGTGGGCCCGTTTCTTCTTCCCCCGAATGCTTCTCTTGGTGCGCTGCTTGGCGTATTTTTCATCTGGGGTTTCCCGCAGCAGCAACCAGCAGAAATCAGCCATCATAGTGGTGTTCCATCTTCCTTGGTACCTTCTCTCTGCGTCCTTGATGTCCTGGTGAAACCTTTCACCTTGTTCTTCACTGTATGCCCCCAAGTTTTCGGGAAAGTAGTTCACATGGGAGTGCAAGAAATGGACTTTCAGGCTCATGTTACAGCCTTGTTCTTTGAAGGCATTGAGCATCCTGGCAACAATATCCTTATAGTTCTCATCCCGCCTGTTCCCCAAGAATTTGAGAACAACATCCTTGAAGGAATCGCAGGCTTCTTTTTCCTTCTCAGACATCGTTTCAGCGAATGCTCCATCTGAAATGAGTTTCCTTATATCAGGGCCAACAAACACTCCTTCCTTTAGCTTTGCTTCAGAAAGTCGGGGGAACTTTGAGCAAAGGTAACGAAAGCACTCACCATCTTTTGGAAGGGACTTGATGAATTGCTTAATGAGACCCAACTTAATGTGGAGAGGTGGTAATAGAATTTTATCACGAGGTACCAAGCTCTCATGAAGAACATTTTTCTCACCGGGTCTCAAATACTCCCGAATTGGCCAGTCTTTTTTCCCCCAGTGTAGGTCGCGGGCCCGGCTATCCCACAAGCAAAGGAAGCAGGGATATTTGGTGAAACCGGATTGCTGCCCTAATAGCATGGATAGAATTTTAAAGTCTCCACAAATCATCCACTTATGCTCATCATAACGAATCTTCTGAAAAAACAGGACCAAATTCTCGTATTTTTCTTGGAGAATAACAGAGTGAGCAATAGGAACTGAAGCGAATGTGTTGCCATTATGAAGAAGAACACCTTTTATGCTGTCTTTTGACGAATCAATGAACAGCCGCCATTCAGCAGGATCATACTTGAGTTTAAACTTTTCCATCACTCCGTATATATCGTTGCAAAATACCAAATCTTCCTCTTTGCTGAAATACTTCAAAAATTGTGTCTCGCGGTTGAGGTACCAATAAAAAGTTGTTCCTGGTGACAATAGATTTTTCTGTTTAAGCCGAGAACCTAGCAGTTGGGCAGCATCTTTTGGGAGTCCTAAATCCCGGACTAAATCATTCAATTCAGCTTGAGAGAAAAGTTCAGGTTTCGGATCTGGTTCAGTTTCAAACTCGGAAGTACTGGACTCATCGGGAAAAGCCATCTGATGAGTCTCATCATGATCAGAACCGTTCACACAAATATGATCCAAAGATTTTGGTGGTTCAGGCACAGGTACTTCGTTGCTATGAGGCATAGGCCTAATTGCTGAGGGAAGGTTGGGGTAACTTATTACGTTCTTATTTTTTTTTTTTTTTAAACTTTTATTTTCATTTTGCAACAAACAAAAGAAACAACACACCAAAGGAGACAAAACAAGTATACAATAAAGAAAAGTAAACCCAATTACCCCCCACCCCCACGCTTTTTCTCTAGCTGATTATGTCAGCATGTGAGCGCTTCCAAACAACAGTGATTATACATCAAAACAATCAAAAGAGGATCTGCGATACAGAATAATCATGGGACAAAGATATATACAAATTTAGACAGTCAGATGAGAGCATTGAGCAGAATGTACATAGTCATTGAGCATCTTCCATTTAGACCGATGATGAGGAGTCTGAATGGGGGAAGCAAACATACGAGGTATTTGTTCATATTTACTGTAGAGACAGACATGATTCCACCATTCATTGGGGCTCAGCTGAGAGCTATTTTTCCAGTATTTCGTAATTAGGGAAATAGCAATGCCAAGCATAAAGTCCAAAAGGAAGTAAGCCGTTTTTGGAAGAGAGGGGATCCCCGCAGCTGAGCGAAGTCCCACTATCCTCCAAGAAAGGGGCTCTTGAAAGTGCAAAATAGACTGGATACGACCCCAGACCCGACGCCAGTAATACTGTAGTGCGGGGCATTCATACATAACATGAGGTAGTGAACCAATGGCCGCATGGCATGTCCAACAACTATTGCCCTGAGTAGTGTTCCATTTGGCTAATTTGTCAGGAGTGTAAAAACACCGGTGGGCTAGAAAGAAGAGTGTCTGAGTGAGTGAGGCGGACCGGGAGACCCGTGTCACTCTACTCCAGACAAGGCTCCATTGCTCCGGGGTCAAAGTCACATGCAATTCTCTCTCCCATGCTTTCTGCGCTATAGGGGTATCTCTAATTATAGCATTACATAAGGTTTTGTAAAAATTGGATGCTACACCCGGTGAACTACCGATAGATCGGATAGTCTCCAACCAACCTTGTGTAGGGGAGGCCGATGGCGGGAGCACCTTAGCACTCCGAAGGCAATGCTGAAGTTGCACCAACTGAAAATAGTGTTTCGCTGGGAGACCAAATTCAATTTGCAATTCACTAAAAGTTTTCCAGCGACCTTCATGGAACAACTGACTAGGAATCCAAATGCCCCTAGTGTACCAGGGGCTCCACGCCATCGGCTTATTTTGTATTCGAAATCGAGTGTTATACCAAAGTGGGAGCTTGTCTAACGGACAGAGTCGGGAGTCTAAAGAGTGCATAAGATTATTAAAGGCACCTAAGGTGTCTAAAAGCATTGGTGGAAAGTGGGAGTCTGATGGGAGAGTCATACCAGGGAGAAAAGTAAGAGGAATCGGTTTGCAAAGGTCCTCTTCTATGTCTAGCCACACAGGTCTACTCGGTACTACTGGATCTTCCAGCCAGCGAGCGCCTTGTTTGAGAAGAAAAGATTGATGATACTTCAGGAAATCAGGGAATCTGACACCCCCATTTTCCTTATCTGCTTGCAGCTTATGTTTCGCTATCCTAGGTGTCTTGTTTTGCCACAAGTATCTAGTCAGAAGGCCCTCTATATCTTTATATATACGTCGAGGGAAGAGACAGGGCAACATTTCTAAGATATAATTCACTTTCGGAACAATCATCATTTTTATGGTTTCTAATCGACCCCACCAGGTAAGTGTTAAAGGAGTCCAGCGGTGAGTAAGCGCCCGGACTTTAGAGGTTAAGTCTTTGGCATTGAAGGAGATAGTGTCTTCCAAAGGAGAACAATAGTGAACCCCAAGGTATTTGACCATGCGAGGTTGCCATAAAAAGGGGAAGGGTTGCATATCTGCCTGATGAAGCAAAGGATTTAATGGAAAGGCTACCGACTTGGTCCAATTTATCTTATAACCGGACAGTTGTGAGTATTTACCAATTTGCTCTAGGACAGCCGGTACTGAGTCTATAGAGACAAAAAGCATAAGGTCATCAGCATACGCTGAAATTTTGATTTCCCTATGGGTGAAGGGGACTCCATGAATCTCCTCCGATTGCCGGATTAGTAAAGCCAAGGGTTCAAGTGCAAGATCGAAGAGAAGTGGAGACAGTGGGCATCCCTGGCGAGTGCCGCGTTGAAGGGGAAAAGGCTGAGACTTTAAAGCATTGGCACATATACTGGCTGTAGGCTGTGCGTACATGGTGCGAAGACAACAGAGAAAACCTTCCCCGAATCCGTACCAGCGGAGGACTGCAAACAGGAAGGGCCACTCTAAGCGATCAAAGGCCTTCTCAGCATCAAGTGAGAGGCCAACAAATGGGCGATCAAGATTAACTGCGGTAGTCAGTACATGGCATAGAGTCCGAGCATTGTCGGCAGTTGATCTACCAGGAATGAAACCGCATTGATCTGGGTGTATTAAGGTAGGCATCCTATCCGAGAGCCGGGTAGAGAGAATGGTGGCAAATATTTTATAGTCCGCGTTTAGGAGGGAAATTGGACGATAATTAGCTGTTAGTTGCGGGTCTCTCCCCTCTTTCTCAAAAACTACTACATTTGCCATGGAAAAGGACCCAGAAGGAGAACCCTCCTCGGCCAGAGCAGAAAAATAAATTTTCAAAACTGGAGCTAAGTCAGCGTGAAAAGTTTTGTAGAATTCAGCAGGGAGACCGTCTGGGCCTGCGGCTCGACCTGAGGCACATTTCTTGATAGCAGAATGAATTTCTGAGACAGTAAATGGTGTGTCCAAGGCCACTCTATCTTCGTCAGATAGGGTCGGTCTTTGTACCCCTGAAAGTAAGCGTTCAAATACATCTGGCTCAAAATCACATTCAGATTGATAAAGCCGAGTATAAAAATCACGAAAGAGTTCTAAGATTTCGGTATCTTTAGTGACCAAGCCCCCCCCCCGACGGATTACGGAGGGCGGTAACACGCTTAGCTTCTTTTTGACCTTTTAGGGCATTTGCTAATAATTTGCCAGCACGATTATTTTCCCGATAATATAGCCCTTGTTGTGATTCGATATTTTTAACAGCAGCAGTGTACAAAAGCTGATTGTATTGAAAACGCAAGCGTTGTAAACGGAGTAAAATACATGGGTCAGTACGGGACGTGAGGAGACGCTCCCCAGCTTGTATCTGCTGCTCTAGAATCAGTAAATGCTGCTTTCTTTGTTTCCCCTGCCGAATTTGATAGCTAGTTATAGTGGCGCGGATAGATGCTTTAAAACCCTCCCACCAAGCCCAGCTCGCTGTGTCATGGGGTGAGTTAAAATGAAAATAATCTTGGATAGCGGCCTTTATATCAACCTGAAAATCTTTTTGACCCAGTAGGGATCTATCAAAAAACCAAGCTCGGGGAGAATCGTCCCGCGCAGTGACACGTAATGATAAAGATATGGCAGCATGATCTGAAATATGGAGAGGATGAGTCCTAGTCGTGTCTACTTGAGAAATCAGTGCTTTGGAAATGAGAAAGAAATCTATTCTAGATTGGGAGTGATGGGGGGCAGAAAAGAAAGTGAACTCTAAGTCGGAGGGGTGAAGTAGCCTCCATATATCTACCAGCGCAAGATCTTGCATCAGAGCTGTAAGGGTAGCAAGACTCTTGGGTGGACTACTCGTTCTAGGCGGCTGTCTATCTATCAGAGGGTCTAACACTTGATTAAAATCACCACCAAGTATTAATGGAGTATTGGCAGAGGCCTGTGCCAACTGCGCAATACTTGCATAGTAAGCAGGGTTGTCCACATTCGGGGCATAAATGCAAATACATGTAAATTCACTATCTCCAACCTTAAGATGTACGCGGGCCCATCTACCCTCCTTGTCAGCGCTAGTATCAATTACAGTAGCTTGCAAAGATTTCTTAACCAGAATGGCTACCCCGCACCGTTTGGAAACGGCGGGAGAATAGGCAGCCACCATGTAAGGCTTAACATTGAGTTTCAGTGTTTCAGCAGAGTTTAAGTGCGTTTCCTGAAGAAACGCTAAATCAGCATGCTCATGGCTAAGATAGCTAAGGATTTTCTTTCTCTTGATTGGACTATTAATGCCCTTTACGTTGAGTGATAAGATTTTACATAAAGCCATTCAGACAAGTTAAAAATTCTGAGCATGATAGCGCACATAATTTCACAATGTCCCTCATATTGACTGTATCTGGCTGTACATATGGCATAAAAGAAAATAAGCTTAGATAATACAATGAAGCGCCCCACATGAAAAAAGAAAAACCGCAGCGCGGTAGAGAAGAAGCAGAACCCCAAAAATTACTGGCGACCATGTGTCTGCGGGGAGAAGCCCCAGAGAAGGCCGAAATTGAAAAAACACATAACCTGTAGGACTGTGCGTGCTCCGAATCCGACCGAGGCACACATCATGGAGGGATAGGAGACCACATAACAAAAGTCATAGAAAGAAAGAAAGAAAGTCCAGGCAGTCTCTGTACTGAACTATGACCGCCGCATCGGGCCCTTCAAAATGGCGGACAGAGCCGGCAAATAAAAGTCCAAGTCGTTGGATTAGCGCATCTGCTCTGCTTCTTTGGAGTCTAAAAATGTTGATAGTAGATCAGGATCTTCGAATGTCCTGGTTTGGTTGTGGAGAGTCACTCGGAGCTTCGCGGGATACAACAGGCCAAAGCGAGCCTGTAGCTGTTGAAGTCGAGGGCGAAAAGCAAGGAGTTTCTTCCGTCGGTCGACTGTAGGCTTTGCCAGATCAGGGAAGAAGGAGACTTTGTGACCTTCAAAATCCAAATGATGGTTCGCCCGGGCAGCATTTAAAATTTGTTCCACTTGTTGATATCGTAGCAAGCGAAAGATAATAGGCCGGGGGGTCGTTCGGTTGAGCGCCATGTGGGTAGGAACACGGTGTGCTCGATCGATTTCCAGTTCTTTATGAAAGGTGATCTTCAGCAAGGAGGGAAGAGTTTTGAGCAGGAACTCTCTCATATCTCCCGCTTCCACCCCCTCCGGTATTCCAATGAGCCTCACATTGTTGCGACGGGCTCGATTATTGCTATCTTCTAACTCCTTTTGAAGATTCTGTATCTGGCGCTCAGCCTTGTCCAGTGTGCCCAAGCGCACCGCGTGCGAGTCGAGGACCCCCGCCATATTGTCCTGCCGTAATGAGAGACCTTCAAGTCGGTCCTGGAGCACTCCAAAGTCTTCTCGCATGGCTCTAAGCGCTTCTCCATTGGACTGCACCAATTCCTTCACGCCGCGTATTTCCTCTAAAATCTCCAGGTGCATTTCGGGGTTCTCCCGAAATGGAACCATCTTCTGTGGGGAGGACACCTCTGTTTTGGAGCGTTTTCCGTGAGAAGAAGAAGGAGACCCGAAGTCCAAGCGCGCTGGTTTATGGGCCGCCATCCCCCCCGAGGTACCCCGGTCAGCCCGGAGCGAAATAGTAAGTTTGTATAGGTATTATGTCAGGATTCTAAGTAGGCCTCTCGGGAGCTTCAGCGCGAAGCGTCTTACCCGCTGGACATCAGGCTCCGCCCCACGTTCTTATTTTTTAAGTTGTATCCCTTCACAATGCAAGAGCAAAAATAGCAGTCACTGCTGTGGTCTCTTTGTTCACGCCACATCATAGGTATTCCGAAACGAAATGCTTGTTTTTTACCTTTCATCCATAAGCGTAGATCTTCCTCACATGTCTTGCACACTTTGTGAGGAGCCCACGGTTTGTCTTGATCGCCTAACTTCAAACCGAAATAGGCGAAATATACTTTTTTAATAAATGCAGAAATGTTCCTCTGCCGCTTTTTCACGGTATATTCCCCACAAATAAAACAAAAACTGTCCGGAGAGTTGACGCAACCTCTGGCTCTGTGAGCCATCACAAATACACAGCACTGCAAACTACAACTGTAGTGAACCACTTCGGAATAAAGCAGGATTACGACTGAGCAAACAAAAGGTAATAATGAACTTGCAAGAAACTGAAATTTGACAGGAACGTTCATGTCGCAACCACCGTGTTTGAGCGAGCGAACGAGGCGAGGCGAACAGGAAAGAACATGCGCCAGCGCGAGTACTGGATTTAGCCCCCCACCTCCCAATTGTCCTGTTAATGTATAAAATGAATACAAAACACTCTAAAATATCATGAGGGAGTGTTTCTAGTTAGTTAACCATTACAACCTCTATTTTGGGCCAAGAAAATAAACTGCAGTCGGCTAAAAAGAAATTATGTGAACATTCCTTATATGGGTAAGAAATCTAATTTTGCAAGAAAACGTGACGTGATGGAACATTTTGGCTATTTTTCCTGGATTCAGCACCCCAAAATCTATAGGAATCAGTTGCAAAACTGGAGGCAGTTTTTTGGTAGTGTACCTGTGTAATCAACCTTTTATTAATTTAATTGTGAGAAGAAAATGGTCTTGAGGTTTTGTTTTGTTTTTTACTAAAAATCACACGATTCCTCTTTAATTTTAACAATCTTGGGAGCATATTCCTTAATTTAGGTGCCATTCCTCTCAAAGAGCTTTTTTGTGTTGTTGCCATTTACATTCCTTTGGCTGTTTAAACCCTGAATGCAGTGATCATGGTGCTAAATTAATTTCTGCCTAGATCTTCCAATTTTACTTTGCCTGTCAAATATATTTTCTATTTTTTTTTCAACAAGGTCCATTGTGTTCTAGATATTCTTATGACTTTTTAATGCTGCAGGGCATTAAAGCAATGATTAGATCAAAATCCTTAGAATCAGAGAAGCAAGGGTTCAAATCCCAATAATGCTCTTTGTGACCTTTGATAAGTCACTTTATTCTCCATTGCCTCAGGTATTAACCCAGTGCCTCATTTTTCAATTTGTGCTAATGTGAGTTATGTGCTCAGTAAGTAGTCCTCGTTGAAAATAGTGGGGCACATAGTAACTCACATTGAGGTGTGTTTACACAGATTAGTATATGAGGCTTGTGATAAGGAAGCTTATCATAGCTCAGGAAGGAGCTATAGAAAAGGTGGAGTGACTCTGAACAAGCAACCTGTCAGTTCTGGTAGAAATAAGAAAACAGAATTTTGTCATAAAAGACTACCAGTCCCAGAATGCACCAGGTTTCCAATAGCCATTAGAGGAGCTGAAGTGGGGAAACGTGTGTTCAATCAGGAGGGCTATGAGGTAATCCCCAAGCACTCATCTCAAAGGGCAGGGCCTGATTCAGCACAGCTGCGCTGTGCTAGGGTGGAGCACTCATCAAAACAGAATAAAGGTAGAGTTTATTCTACAGAGAATTATCCTCATCCTCAGTTTCTTGGAGATTCTCATCTTGGACAGCTTCATCATCTGGAGGATCATCAGAAGCAGAAGCCAGAGTGGACAGACAGAAAGGGCAAGAAACCCTTTGGAAGAAAGAAGAGAAAAGCATTTGGAAGGTCTAAAGGAGTCCAGAGCAGTACGTATACTGGGAGACATTCAAAAGGCCAGCATACACCATTGGACTGGGGAAAGCCAGAGGAATGGTGCTGCAGGGCTAGGAATCTCCAGATGGTACCTGTGAGGGAGACGGCTGCACATGGAAGGGACCCTAAGACCCGTGCCAGAAGGTATGTGAGGAGAGATCCAGTGTCCAGGGATCTGGATTGGAAGGCTGGACATAAGAACTGGACTACATACTGGCCAGGCTATTTAGAGAGGAACTCTAACAGCAATGGAAGCTCAGGTATGAACACTGATCTATGCCCTAGCTATAACCTTGAAAGACAGAGGGAAACAAGTATTCTCCTGAAAGTGCTCCATTGAGAAATTCCTCTGTGCCAATTACTGATATTGAACCCATGATTGTTGAAGAAGGGGAAGGAGAAGTCTTAGATACAGGTTGTGAATACATGGATTGCTCTCTGTCTAAACTCCTTTGGTAATTTTCTGTTACAAAGTACAACAACCATCACAAAGAAATACAAACTTGTTCTTTAATCTACTCAGAAAACTCCTGAAGTAGGATTTGAGCCACGCAGTAGAAAGCAAGCCAGCTAAGGGGTTTCAGCTGGGTAACTGCTAGCAATTGAGCCTTACCTAATTGCTTGTGAGCTCTGAGGGAATCACTTCTGAATTTATGTGTGAAGATATAAGAAGTTAACCTGAAAAGAACAGTTTTTCCCTTCTTTGTGGGTTTTGCTTGTTGTTTGAAACACTGCTAAGAAAATATTAGCTAAAGCATACAGAAAAGACCAGTTTGTTACTAACCAGGTCTTTATTCTTTTGATTTGATTGCCTGACAAGTTCAACTGTTGTTTTCCTGATTTTGTTTTTCCAAGTTTAACACTGAAAGCAAGTATCCTGTTTTATGTGCTACCAAGCATATCTGTGTTGGGAGAAATAACCCCATAAATAAATATCTTATTGGCTTTACACTCAAGCACAACTAATTATTGTGAGCAGCTGTGTCTGGTGTGAATGGACTGCATTTCCCACAATCCCTTGCAAATCATAT
The DNA here is from genome assembly GCA_033557465.1 of Ichthyophis bannanicus. Lineage (NCBI taxonomy): Eukaryota > Metazoa > Chordata > Amphibia > Gymnophiona > Ichthyophiidae > Ichthyophis > Ichthyophis bannanicus. Next base: position 725,140,091 of record CM066036.1, on the reverse strand, counting down.
TGATATATGCACTTGCCAAGACTGTGAACATTCTCACCCAGGCAGCCATCTGACAGGCTATGATGCTAGTATGCATTTAGACTCCTATTTACTGATGCGTGTTAACTGTTGGGGACAATCCCAGCAGTTTTCCATTCAGTTAATTCAGGTAGAAGTGCGTCTACTTTAGTAAACATTTGGTTCATTAGTGCTCCTTAAAAATGTTAGTGTACACTAAATTGATTTAAAGATGTGTTAATGAAATTAGCACATCTTTTAATTTTCTGGTTAGTGGACATTCAATCACTTTAGCGCATTAAAAAAATTTCCTATTGAAATGAATGTATGAAACAAATTGAAAATTCTCCAAAACTGGAAAAATTCATGCAAGTATGAAAACAAATCAATTTTTTCTTGTCTGTGCACATTTCTAGTTGCAGGTATTGTTAACTTTGCTGTGTTAGTAATGCAGTAAGTAATTCTGCTTTAAAGGTAAGGTGCAGTGCTCTCTCATTCTCAACCGTTTTCCAGGTTAGTTGTTAATGAGGCATATAGTGTTTGATAACCGTTAAAGTGCCTTGTTAACTGTTAACACATTATTCACATTAACAGCAGAACTTAATTACCATGTTAACAGCTAATGCAGTTTAGTAAATAGACCACTTAGGGAGCTTGTTCCTTAACTGAGATAAACATTTGCATTTTATTGCAGCTTAATTTAACATGGGAGTCACTAATCTGGGGAATTTAGTGCTGCGAAATAGTAACTCCCATGGTAAATGAATAATGCATCTTGCACTAAAGCTCGCAAGCTTGGTAATTTTTCCTCATTGGCTGCTGATTTGCAGCCTGATGCCCTGTAGAAGCTTCTTAAAGGAGATACTGTGAAAGTCTTGGCATGCAGACCCCTGGCAAAGAGTCCTCATCTCTCCCTCCTCAAGGATATGCAGCAATTCCCACAATAGACCCCCCCCCCAACATCCTAAGGTACCTCTACCCACTCAGTCACACTCTTTATACCTTCAAAGGAAACCCTCCACCTCCCCCCCCCCCAGTAAAGCTCCCAGCTCCTGAAGTCCCTCTGAGGTCTCCATTCAAGTCCCCACCCCTGAAAACCACCATCACATAACCTCCATTCTACCTCCTACCCCCCGCCCCCTCTGCCTCCCCCCCCCCCCAAATATCCCACAGGACATACTGAGGTTCCCTAGTATCTAGGGGTTGGAATAAGAGTTATTCTTTCTTGCCCCCTCCATTGCTGTGCTCAAAATGGCATTGGTTGCCCTCTAGTGGTAGCCTTGTAATGATACAGCTAGGGGTCAAGCTGCCCTTATTTGTCATATTAATCCTACATGCTAGGGGCAGGAGTGAATGGGGATCACTCACTCCCTAGCTGTAAGACACTAGGAAACCCACCCCCTCACCTCATGTAGCTCTTCAGGGGATATAGTTTGTGAATAGAAATCACAGAGGGTCTTTAAGGGATAAGACGACTATGGAGTGGGAGTGCATTTGGGGTAGGGGTCTGATCTGGGGCAGATGATGTCCTCAGGAGGTATGGATTCTATGCTAGGGGTCTATAGGCACAAACCTTTCACAGTGGCTCCTTTAAGCAGTCTCTCCAGAACATCAGGCTGTATGAGGGGATGGAGTCTGGGAGGAGAGTGGGCATGTCAGCAATGTATGGTTATCATAAGTGTTGACAGTGTGCAGTATATGATGCTTTGCAGATGCAGATGCTAGCAGTTAGAGCACTGGCTTAGAAACCAAACAACCAGGATTTGATTCCTACTAGCACTCTTTGTGGCCTTGGGCAAGATACTTAACCCCTACATTGCCTTGGGAAAAAGGTCTGGCAATCCACTTCTGCTCATGCTCCCAAGAAAACCCAGGAGCTGCCTAGCCACCAGGAGTCAGCACTGACTTTACGGTGCACATTGTATTTTATTACAGTATTGTAAATATATAGGGTGAAATTTTAGAAACCCTATTTGTGCTTTGGATGCCTGAAAATGGTCTAAAACACAGAGATGTCACCAGGGCCATATTAGAAGCTACAAGAACATATTAGTGCACATGCACCATTACACCCCCAACAACATGGCTTCCGTCCACACCACAGCGTCGAGACACTTCTTACAACCCTACTTGGCACATTAATAAGAGGTATTGAAAAGTCAGGACACAATTTTATCCTGCTATTCCAGGACATCTCTGTGGCATTTGACTCCATAAGCCACCATACTCTCATAACCAGACTACAGAAAGTAGGAGGATTTCACACTGCTCTGGATTGGTTTACATCATGCCTAAAGATCACCAGCAACAGTTCAAAGTCAGAATGCTCACATCAACCCCTTTCAAACATCAGCAAGGTGTACTCCAGGTGTCTGCCCTGTTTGCCCTCCTCTTCGACATTTACATCCAAACATTATGCACAATAATAAAAAAAAAAATACCATATCCAATGCTACATATATGCAGATGACATTATGATCTATATTCCATTCTCCACAAAGAACTGTCTACACAACTATTACATCATATTTCAATGCAATCATGCAATGGCTTACAAACCAGAATCTCTCAGTAAATTATACAAAATCTGAAGTGCCCCATGTAATGAGAGACCCAACATTCACCCCACCAGCTATGCTAAGAATAAACAACATAGAGCTAGACATTGAATCAGAAGTTAAATATCTGGGTATAATGCTAGATCAGAATCAAAACTTACTAACACATATCAAAAGAACCATTAATTCAGCATAACACAAGATGAAGACACTATAAAACCTACATCTGCTACTTGATATTAATGATTTTAGATCTGTCTGCCATGCAATAATAACACCACATCTAGTTTACTGTAATATCTTATATCAAGGTCTCCCAAAACAAGCACTATACCCATTAGAGATGGACCAAAATACTGCTGCCAGAACAACAACTGGTGTCTCCCAATACCATCACATTACACCTATATTAAAGAACCTTCACTGGCTTCCAATATCACTACAAATAAAATATGAAACAATTATAACCATTTTCAAAATCCTCCACAATCAATCAGCAATCAGCCTGCAAGCACTAATAAAGAAAGCCCCAGAAACCAGATCAAGAAGATGCAACAACCAGAACCTACTCATCATCCCATTACTAAAGGCAAAAAGCAGTCAACAAACTTGTCTTTATTCTGTTTGCAGCTACCATCTGGAACTCACTCCCATGAAGAACTAAGATCCATTGAAACAGTGCCAGAACTACATAAAAGGCTCAAAACATATCTATTTGTAGAATACTTTGGGACAGACATTAATAAATAGTACATGTGTTATCAAATTGCATGATGTCTGTACAAGTGTAAATTCTGTATACTAACACTAGCTTGTTTAAACCAGTTAATTGTACCCCGTCCTAGTTCCATGTAAGAATACTAAAAGACCTACACTGGCTCCCAATCAACTCACGCATAAAATACAAGACAATCCTAAACATATTCATGATCAAGCACAGGAACTCTGCCCACAACCTTCAACCCCTCATACAACCCGACGCCAGTACAAGACCCAGAAGAAAAGCCACTTCAGACATAATCAACACGCCAAAAGACTACACAAAAGCATGCAAATCCACTGCATGAAGAGCACTGTCACTGGCAGCACCTGGCATGTGCAACTCACTCCCGGACAAACTGCAAGCCACGGAAGACACTAAGGACTTTAGGAAACAACTAAAGACTCTGCTATTCCTGGAGCACTACGGACCGAACACACAATGAGTGCTACAACCATGGACTAACAATTTACCTGCACGCTCCTTACACTTTCCCTGTATAAAGCTCATGCTGTAAATAGCGCACACTAATCAACCCACCCACACCCACACACTTTCACTGTACATGATGCACACACTGAACCCAAGTACCACTCCCACTGATTGTTTGCTGTGTAACCGCCTTGATTAAAGAAAAAGGCGGGATAGAAATACCATTAAATAAAATAAATAAATAAAATAAAGAATTATATTTTAAAGCTCGTGTTAATTGTAAATCAGTTTGACTTTAAGATAAAGCGGTATATAAAGCATGCTACATAAATAAATAAAAACAAAACAAAATGAAACAAAAGTTTTTGGCCTGCACACTCATAATGCATAAACATGCGCAAACATGAATATGCTAGCCCCCGATTTAGCTGCAGCTCCTCCAAAAGGTGGAATCACACGTTGTCCCTGACATTCACTATGACACGCACACACGCATCATTCACCTCTCTCACACACATACACACAGCTCTTGACACACATGCACGGAACCACTAACACTCCCCATGACACATACTGTACATACATGCACTCTTCAACACACATACACATACTCCCTGACTCTTCACATGAAACACACATATGAACTCCACACACACCTGATTCTGCAAATGGGGACATCTGCTATTGTGTTACACACGTGTACAATTTTCCACTTGTTACATTATGACAAGCACTGTATCATTTTTCTAGAAATTTTTGAAGAAGCTCAGAAACCTCTAAAGTAGCCTGTCCATGTTTCAGTAGTAATTCAAATATTATAAGCATTGTAATAAAATTCATTATGATGGTCAACAACACAAATCCTTACAGCCCTCACCTCAGAACACCATGTGAATATAATGAATCTTCAAATTGATATATAGCATCATGTGCAATAGTACAGGGAAGAATACAAAAACATCAAAAGTAATATACTTAAGGTTTTCAGAAAGGTTTGGAAGCAGCCTCAAAAGTGAGTACTGTAATATAATTGACTCTGCTATTTTTATTCCTGCCTTTCACAGTTAACTTAAGGGTTCAATTTTAAAAGGAAGACACATATTTACTGGCAGTAGATAGATGTACAACTTCCTTATCCTGGTAGTTCTGAGCTGAAAATATGATACAATCCATATAGGGGTAAATGTTATATAGGATGTGGAGGACAGTAGATGCGAGAAACGCATGTAAGTCCCTATTCAAGGACTTATAAGGGTGAATGGGCACTTAGCCATCACCGTAAGCATGCGTGTACATATCATCACATGCCATAGGGGCATGCACAGAAGTAGTGCTTTGGCAGAGCAAAGACATGGCCTCCGCTGACGCACCTAATTTATAAAATACTATAACGTAAATGTATCAGGTTGCCGATCTAGGTGCAGCAGATTACACCTGCTCTTGGGCTGGTGTAACTGCTATGCCTAGTTTCCAGGGCCAGGAGAGAGGGGATCCTCACTGCCCGATCCAGCCCCCAGCTGGCCAGACGTGGGTCAGGCAGTGGGAAAGAGGACAGTCTTAGCCGCATGATTCAGGGGCGGCTGTGGGGAGGATGCCCCTGCAGGCAGCAGGGACATGCTGGGCCGTCCTCGTGCCCGATTTTGTGTACCACGGAATGTTTTGTTCCTGCAGTCCAGAATCATGTCCTAACAGGCTCATCTTGTTCGGGGACATCTGGACAGCCCAGATGTGCCTCTTCGTGAATTGGGCTCCACGTTAGAGCATCAGCTTTTGTATGAGGTAACAGCATGTGTTTTATGTCTACTGTGAAGGGGTCATTGCTTCTGGGATCAGAGAATGACAGGATTTCTCTATTGGATCTTTGATATATAACCTATGGAGGTAGATATTCAGAAGTAGACATTTGGTGAACTGCTGGCCATTTAACATTAAAAGGGTAATTTTATAACAGGTCTCTTAGGTCAGGAGGCCAAATAGGTATCTATTTTAATCTTATTTTATGAAGACATATAGGCACATAGGTCCATCACATGCCTTTTTTGCCATGGCTATTACTTTGCTGATACAAAAAAGCCCTGAAAAAGGAATTAACTAGAAGGTTGCCTTGAACAGTCTGACCTTGGCGTTGTCCCTCAGATATGTCTAGTGCTATAATGATGCCTCTGTGAATGTCAACGTGACTGGTATTTTCGTGTTTCGTTTCTTTGGCTCTTGTCATCCCCGCTCTTCAATCATTTGTTTTTTATATGCAAAAGGCTTTTGTGACATTCTTAGACTCTTCTAATTTTAGGAAAAAGACAATGTCCACTAAATGTGCCCTGACAAAAGGAGCCAGCTTCTCACCTCTTTCTGCACCAAGTGATGAATTCTGCCAATTGGTTGCTATTGATGACCAATCTTACCACTCCCCATTCTGCTGCAAACTGTCTCAGCAGTGCCTACACTTTATGGTACACTTTCCACATGCTCAGGGTCAGGGAATCTTTTATCATTTCTACTTCCTGTTACATCTCAGCTTCCACAACTATACAGGCATCTTGGCCGCTCTTTCTTCTGCTGTCCACCTGATGCCGCTCCCACAGAAAACATGAAAAAGCATCAGCTATGACATTTTTTATGCCAGGCGTGTGTTCTGCAGTAAAGTGTGCATTCAGTTCTAAGCTTATAACTACTAACCTGTGGATTAACCTCAGCCTGTCTGCTTGTGCTGTCTGCAAAATGCCTCGTCCTTGCTGACTCTTTGTGTTTGCCATTCCTGTGGCCACCTTTTTCTGTACCATTGACCTCAGAAATATACTACTACTACAACTACTATTAATCATTCAAGGCATACACAGTGCTGTACAAACATATAAAGAAGACAGTCCCTACTAGTAAAGCTTACAATCTAATCAAGACAGACAGAACAATACAAGGGAAAAAAGGTAGGTTCAAATAGGGAAGGAGACACGAGGATAACAAGGGATTAGGATCAAAATGTAACCTCAAAGAGGTAAGCCTTTAGCATGGATTTGAAAAGGGAGAGAGAAGAGACTTGACGTAAAGATAGAGGAAGTTTGTTCCATGCAAAAGGAGCAGCAAGGTGAAAAGATCGAAGTCTGGAGTTTGCAGAAGAATAGGGCATAGAGAGAAGAAAGTCAGAGGAGGAGCGAAGTTCACAAGGAGGGGTGTAGGGAGAGAGAAGAGAGGAAAGGTAATGAGGGGCAGTAGAGTGATTGCATATATATGTTAGAAAGAGAAGTTTGAATTGGATAAGGAAATGGAAGGGGAGCCAGTGAAGTGATTTTGGAAGAGGGATTATATGAGTGTATCGGTGCTGGCAGAAGATTAGCCATGCAGAAGAGTTCTGGATAGATTGAAGAGGAGAGAGATGACACTGAGGGAGACCAGCAAGGAGGAGGTTGCAGGCCGAGGAAAGAAGAAAAAAATGTTGTCAACAGCGATAGAGAAAGTAGAAAGGGGGAGGAAGGTTTAGGGGGAAAGATAATAAGTTCAGTTTTAGCCATATTCAATTTTAGGTGGTGGTGAGATAACCAGGTGGTGATGTCAGATAAGAAAGTAGAGATATGAGTTTGGAGCGAAGGAGAGATGTCAGGTGTAGATAGACCGATTTGAGAGTCATCAGCATAAAAATGATACTGCAAGCCATGGGAAGAGATGAGGGCACCAAAGGACAGAAGAGGAGAGGGCCAGAACAGACCCTTGAGGTACACCAACTGAGAAGGATGGCAGAAGAGGAGGAACCTTCAGAACAAACACTGAAAGAGTGATTGGAAAGATAAGAAGAGAAACAAGACAGTACAGGGCCTCTAAAATCGAGACGATAAAGTGTCAAGGAGGATGAGGTCATCAACAGTATCAAAACAGCAGAAAGATGGAGAATGAGAACTGACTAAAGGCCTTTGGATTTAGCGAGGAGCAGATCACTGGAGACTTTGGCAATAGCCATTTCAGTAGTGAACAAAAAACAGATTAAAGTGGATCAAGGAGGGCTTGAGAGGAGAGAAATTTAAGACAGCGACGTAGAACTGCACATTCAATAATTTTGCAAATAAATGGGAGAAGGGAGATGGGTTGATAATTAGAAGGACAAGTAGGGTCAAGTAAGGGCTTTTTGAGGAGAGGAGTGATTACAGCATGCTTGAAGGATGCAGGGAAGGTTGCAGTAGAAAGTGAAAGGTTGAGAATATGTGAGATGAAAGGAATGATCCAGCTACAAGAATACCTCAATACCAATCCCCTGCTTGACTCACAGCAACATGGATTCTGACCACACCATGGAATGGAAAACCTCCTAATTTCTCTCTTGAACAACTTCATAAAGGGAATTCAGAATATTCACCAGGGTTTCATCCTCATATTCTTTGATATTTCAGCAGTTTTCGACACCATCAACCATAACAACTTCCTACAACGCTTTCAGTCAATAGACATACAAGACACCATATTAAAATGGTTCCAAGCTTACCTTCACAACAGACTCCATCAGATACAAATGAGACTGCTATCAACCCCATACACTCAAACTCAAGACATCCCCCAAGGATCCACTCTCTCAGCTCTCCAATATCTACGTGTAACCCCTCTGAAACATCATCCACTCACAAAACATGAACTATATAATCTATGCAGAAAACATCATGCTTTAAACACCACTCAACCTGAACAAATCATGCTATCATGAACTCCAGCAATGCTTCTCAGATGTCTCACAATGACTAGCTGCAAATCATTTATCCATATACCTCAAGAAAATTGAATCTTTATTCGGCACAAAAATGAATAATTCACACCTCTCTCCTCCATCATTCTCAACAACACAAAAAATCCAAGTCAAACCAGAAGTAAAATATCTGTGAATCATCCTTGACAGTCACCTCACCATAAAGACACAAATAAACACAGCAGGATCAATCTACTATAAAACCCAGACCCTCTAGCACCTCCGCTCTCTCCTCTCCATTCCAGACTTCCGCTCGACCCTACAGGCTCTCACTATACCACACACTGACTACTGCAACTCAATACACTACAGACTCCCAAAATCAATGCTCCTTCCTCTACAAACAGCCCTCCACATGACAGCCCAGACCATCCAAGGCACCTCCAGATACAATCACATCACCCCCATCCTTAAACACCTTCACTGGCTTCCACTGCAAAGCAGAATACAAAGTTATACTGATACTTAAAACCCTTAATCACCAATCATCCCACCACCTCCAATCCCTCATCACATTACTGCAGACGAACAGACCATGGAGATCCCCCACAAAGAACATCCTGACCAGCCCCAAGCAAGAACAAGAAGTACCCAATAGACATTTGCCAGATCCTTTGAACTATATACTCTCTCAACTTGGAACTCCCTTCCTGATACCATAAGAAACACAACAGACCTCCCCAACTTCTGCAAGCTCTTCAAGGCCCACTCTTCACCCTCCACTTCAGACCCACCCCCTCCTATTCCCCCCCTTCTACCCCCTTCCACCATGAAGAGCATTCTGTATATAGTTAAAGGCAGCTAAACCTGCCCAAATCTGTAACAATTTCTGTTCCTTAATCTTTATTGTATAAATTTGCTCGTTCAGTGTAAACATTTGAAATGTTCAAGGTTCCATATAAACCATTTTGATCTCTGTGAAAAGCGGTATATAAATTCAGCCAAATAAATAAATAAACAAATGATGGAGGAGGAGACGGGTGGGGATAGGATCAGAAGGACAGGTAGTAAGTTTAGAGGAGGAAAGAAGTACAGGTTTCCTTAACAGAGATTTTAGAAAAGGATGAAAGGGTGATAGAGGTTGAAGGGAAAAGTTGGTATTGAAGAGGTGGAAGATTTAGTGGGGAATTGAAGAGTGATATTATGCACTTTGTCATATAAATAGTTTGCAAGGGTTTGCACACAGAGAGAAGGAGGGATTGGAGGTGGAGGTGCCTTAAGAAGAGAACTAAGTGTAGAAAAGAGGCGGCGAGAGTTTGAGGCAAGACGATTAGTCAGATGGAGAAAATAGCTTTGTTTAGAGTGCAAAGGCAGACTAGAAAGAAGAAAGCATGAATTTGAAGTGAAGCAAGTCAGAGAGAGAGTGTGATTTGAGCCAAGTGCACTCAGCTGAGTAGGCAGAAGAATGTAGGTAGCGGGTAGCTGAAGACAACCAGAGCTGAGTTGATGTGCACCTCACAGAACGTGGAATGGGTGGAGCAAGGGTATCTAGAGTAGAGGAAAGAGCAGTATTATAGGAAGCTATGGCTTCATTAACAGATTTAGAGGACAAAATGGAAGAGAAAATAGATAAGACAGTAGAAAACAATCGGTGGATCGACAGCATGAAGATTCCTAAAAAGATAGGAGGTGATTGAGTGAGATTGAGGGGTGGAGTAATGAAGTAAAACTTAATAGGTGATAGCCAGATAAGGGAAAAACGAAGGTATGGAAATTAGAAGGTAAACAATTAGAGTAGAAAACAAGGTCAAGACAGTGACCAAGCTGATGAGTGGGGGCAGAAGAGCAAAGCTGGAAGGTAAGGGAAAGGAGTTTGGATGCATAAGGGTCAGAGGGGTTATCAATATGAAAATTAAAGTCACCACGAATAAGAGAGGAGTAAGAAGAATCCAGTAATAAGAAGAGCCAAGAGTCAATATCTGTGAGGAAGGTAGAAGAGGACTTGTCAGGGGGGTCTATCTGGAGACTTGTCAGGGGACAGCAATCTGGAGAGCTAGGGGATTAAAAGACATGGAATGGACTTCAAAGGATGGAATGAATGAGACTGAGGGAAAAGGAGGGATTGAAATTGACAAGAAGGAGAAAGTAAAAACCCAACACTACTGCTACGGCCATTGGGATGAGGAGAATGGGAGAAATGAGAGCCATCATGGCAGAGGACAGCAACCAAAGCAGTGTCAAAAGGGAGGAGCCAGGTTTCAGTAAGAGCAAAAAGATGGAAAGCACGAGATATAAAGAGATCATAGGTAAAGGGAAGTTTATAAGAAATAGAATGAGCATTCCATAAAGCACATGAAAAGGGGTGAGAAGAGGGGGAAAGGAGAGGGATGTGGATGAGATTAGGGTAGTGGTGGAGAGAGGAACTAATTTAGTAACATAGTATACGATGGCAGATAAAGACCAGCATGGTCCATCTAGTCTGACAGAAAGGTGGCAAGAGTAGGTGCACCTGCCAATCAGTTCAGGTCACCCCTCCACATGCCTTTATTTAGGGGTGTCTCACCGCTCCATGCAGGTCAACCCTATTTGTGAGATATAAGAGATAGTTAAGTTTATTTTGATTTTATCCTGTTGCTATAAAGGGATCCACTGTGTCTGTCCCATGCCATTTTGAATTCTGTCACAATATTTGCTCCCACCACTTCCAACGGGAGAGCGTTCCATGCATCCACCACCCTTTCAGTGAAAAAGTATTTCCTGACATTGCCTTACAGTTTACCCCCTTGCAGCTTCATGTTATGCCCTCAAGTTCTACAGCTTCCCCGTCTTCAAAAAAGGTTTGTTTGTCCATTAATACTTTTTTTAAGGATTTAAAGGTCTATATCATATCTCCCCTGTCCCTCCTCTCCTCTAGTGTATACATATTTAGGTCTTCAAGTCTCTTCGCACGTCTTCTGGCACAGGCTCCAAATCATTTTATGGGAGTGTGAGAAGTGAAGGAGGCCCAGGGTTGAGATTGTCACCAGTCATCCATTTTGGCTATTTTTGCTTTTTCACCTTTTTGTAGAGGCTTCTTACTTTCTTTGAACATGAGTTTCTTGATGTCATCCCATAACTCTTCTGGTGCTCTGTCATTTTTATCCGAAGCAGCAAATCTATTTCACAGGCAATCTTTAAATTCCAGTGGTATATTCTCAGGGTCATATTTTGCTGCATTCATGAGTGGTTTGCTCTTTCTCAGCTTTAGCTTGAGTTTGCATACTAGTAGTTGGTGATCTGTACCACAGTCAGCTCCAGGTTTTGTCTTTGTTAATGTTATTGAGCTTTTCTAGCATTGACTACCACAGGTGTAGTTAATTTGAAATTTGTACAATCCATTGGGTGAAATCCATGTGTACAGTTGCTGCTTGTGTTGCTGGAAGAAGGTGTTTCAGATGAATAGATTGTTGGTCTTGCAGAATTCTATCAGTCTTTCTCCAAGTTCATTTCTGTTGCAAAGTCCATATTTTCCAACCACTTTCAAGATATCTTGTTTGCATGTTTTGTCAATTTCAGCTCATACTTGTTCGTAGAACTCATCAGTTTCATCCTCTTCTGCAGCTGTTATTGGGGCATATACCTGAATAATAGTTGTGTTGATGGGCATTCCTCATAGACAGATAGAAATGTAAGCATTCACTGATTGCATAGTATTTCATTACAATTCTTGCAAGCGTCTTCTTAATTATAAATGCAACACCATTTCTTCTTTGTCTTTCATTTCCAGTATAGTATACCTTGTGATCATCAGATGCAAAGTGCACAATTCTAGTCCATTTCAGTTCCCTGACACCCAACAGATTGAGTTGTACATGTTCCATTTTATTTTTGACCACCTCTAACTTCTCTTGGTTCATGCTTTATACTTTTTATGTCCCCATATGTAAGACATCTTTGCAGCTTTTAACTCTTATTTCATGTGCAGGTACATCAGCAATCAGACGTCCCAAGGGCTTTGATCCAACCATATTATAAACCCTAGCTTTACTCTGAAAAGACTTCAGCTCATCCCCAGTAGTCACTTAAATGCCTTCTGACTGAGGGTCTCATCTTCCAACACTAAGTGCAATTTGTTTTCTTGTGACTATCCATTGGTTTGCCTCTTGTCAGCTGGGCAGCAGCAGAATGGGATGGTTTTGGCAGTGGAGGATCACATTTCTGAGACAACGGCAACAGAACCAGCATTACCTGCGCAGAAGAAAGACCTGGCAATCTACTTCCATATCTTGCCGTGAAAACCCAAGGGATAGTCACTACCAGCTTACTCTCAGATAATCTGAGGACTATTTGAATTGCGTTTATCTCAATCCCCAAAAATACCAATACTTGCCTCAACTCTTCCATCTTTTTCTGTGCAAATGGGATCTCCAGTTATCTTGCTTTGCCCTGGAATATGGTGATGTCCTCACTGCATTTTTTTCACCTGAACCCATCATCAAAAAAATCATCAAAGTAGTGGATGATCCTGACTTCCCCTATCCTCCTATTTACTTCTCATTGCACAAAGATGCTAAATCTCTCAAAATATGCACATTGAACACACTATGGACAAGCACTTATCATAGCATTATTCACTTGGAAATTTGAAGCTCAATAGGGCCAAATAAAGGGTGATAGCAGAAAGAAGGGGCAGGTGCAGTGGAAAGAATTAACCCACTCAGCAATTTGAAATGAGCAGAACACATTTGCACCACCAATGTGATTGACAATCATGCCGCATTTTTCATTAAAGGTCATATGATTTATCAATCACACTAGTGGTGCAACTGTTCTCTGCACATGGCCCTTTCTGCTGTCACCCTTATTTGGTCCATGCTGTTCTGTGTTTGCTAATTCTTTACCACTCTGTGGACTTCTAGCCTGACTTTCCCTGGCCTGCAATAAAGTTTCCAGTCTCCTAAGGACCTGTAGCAACCTGTTGCCTCCTTTTTCTTTTTTCCCTTGTTGGACCCCCAGACCTGATTCGCTATCATAGCAGCCATCACCCCCCCCCCCCAATTCTCTTCCATTCGCATGTATTGACTCCCTGCCCCCACGTGTGCGTTCATGAATTGCCCTTTGGATTATTTGCTGTACTCACTCAGATGACATGTTGGTGTCCTCATTTGCTCCTGCACTCTGCCCGTATAGATTTGTATCACTGTTTCCCATGTCCCTTGGTTGGTGGTTGCAGTCTTGCTGTTGCACTATACCAGCATGGTATACAGGTATCCCACTTCATGGATTGCCACTCCATCCTTCCCTTTGTTGACCAGATTTCAAATGTCCTGCTCTTTCTTTATTGCACTGCCCTCCACTGCACTGGTGATTGTGCTTTATACTATTTATGGTGAAGCCCCCCTCTTTGTGCCAGGTGGTATCCTACCCATTTGGGCTTTCTGCTTCCTTTGTGATGAGGGTGCTATCATTTCTTCTTTCCATGACTCTGTTTGTCTTTATTTCACCTGCAGCTCCTTCCTGGCACTGCTCGATTGATCTCCTTTTTGCCTGCTGGTCTTTTAGTCTTGGCTATGCTTCTTCTTCCCTCTTTTACTTACTTTCTCCTGTTTGCCTTTCCTTGACTTGTGCATTTAATTCTTCAGTTATACGTCTCCTCTATCTATTTTTTTCTACGTGTGCTAGTCATTCTCTCCTTTGACTGTTCACACTTCCTAAATTCTGGGTACCACTACTCTGTAGGCTGCCTTGTGTCTCTCACCTGCTTTCCAGAAACACGGGGAGGTCCTTTTGTCAACAGCCCACTAGTGCCCTTTCTTGCCAAGCTTCCAGGTCCTATGCTAAGCTGTGCTGGGTATTGATGTCTTACCGGGTAACTGCACACAATGGGGAGATGATGGGTGGTGCTACACAGGGGCAGTTCCTCTTTAAACCATGTGGTCTTGGTACTGTTTCTAGCAATGCAGCCCTTCTAGGTGTTCAGCCCCTTTATCTCAGGCCGCTTCCTGATATCACCAAGAGGTCTGGTCTTGATTTCAGAGGGTTTCAATTGCTGAAATTGGGGATGTCTGCATTCCTGCACGCCACCGTGGATGTGATTGCAAGCCACCTCAACTCCTGCATGCTACTGTGGATGTGATCGCAGGACACCTCACTCAAGCACCTGCTGAAGTCTGAGCCACTGTTGCCTGGGTCACACCAAAACTGGGTCTACTGCTGTTGCCACCACAGCAAAAATCCTCTTAGTTTTGCTGTCCTAGTTTGCTGCTGTTCCTGTGCCATGCCTTCTCACTGCTTCTTCAACAGGGTTCCAGGGGAAGGCCTGGCTGAGCCCAGTGCTCACAGGGGATAGGAGCTGACACCATTGCTGTTTTAGATTATGCATTTCTCAAGCTCAATTTATGCCCTTGCTGCCGCCCCCTGCTCTAGCCCTATTTACCCAGGTCTGACAGCCACTTGCCACACTTCCTGGCAGACCTGAAAGAGGACCAGGAAAATTCCCACTGGCAACAAGTTTGAATTAAAATCGCTACATAGCAGCCAATTAATAACACCCCCCTCCTCATGGCCAAGGGACATTCAGCCTGAGCAACAGTCTCGTTAAGTTGGCTGGCTTTGAAAAACTGGGTAAGTCTTAAAAGAATCCAATGACCATCTCAAAGAAATGTGGTATCTTATTGGCCCTTACATGAAAAAAGATTATATATATATATATATATAGTATTCTATTCCACATTGTGTATTTTAATAAGTATTTTCCATTAACGTTTGACATGAAAACCAATGACTAATTGGAAAAAGTCTTCAGAACAATGACTTCTTCAGTGCTCTTTCTTTGGAAGGGAGGTGCATCTAACAGAACCCTGGACTGCAGTCATATTTTCTCATTCACCTTTCATAAAGAGGAATGAATTGAGACTCGTTGGACAGCAGGCATTTCAATTCCTGTTTCAATAATGAAAAAGTGGTCTTGTCTGAGACAAGTAGGGGAGCAGCTGCATTCCTTTATGTGTTTTCACTAAGGATGAAATAAGAGTTGATTGATTGCTAGTCAAGATCAGTGTTTGTCTCTTTTTCTAAGATAAGAAGTTGCCCATGGCTGAAAAGGCAGAGGCAAAGGAACAGCTTATCATAAAGCTGACATTTTCACTAATTTGACCAGGAAGAAATAAGGGCTCAGCAGCAACAAGCTTCATTAAGTTGGGCTTGACATTTCTGTTTATTCTATATTTTAAGTTTAAATATTGCCAATCACATATTATTTAAACAAAAATGAATATGACATGAGAATATTATTCAATTATATACTGTATTTGGATGTGCACATAAACAACTTATATTATTGTAGATCTTGTATAAAACTCTGGCAGGGTCACAGACGTCCTCGGCGTTTCTAAAATCGAGCAGAGATGCCTAAGTCCATTGTACCTCCGCTATACACTCTGCCTTACTTGGACATCCCTGCAACAGAGATGTCTTTAAAAGCCATTTGTAAAATGGCTCTGAGGAGGTCTCTGTGATTTGAATGTCCATGTACACATTTCTGGACATCCAAACTGCATCAAAGACGTTTACAATGACTCTGTGGGATAAAAATATAGGCATGACTATTTACATTATATGTGTGGGACAAGGGGCATTCCTTTGAGATAAGTATTAATATTATCTTGTTTTTGATTGACAGAAGGCATTCATATATTTCTCAATAACATTCACACCCAAGAATGTCAAATCTGTCACTTTTTCAGAATTTTCAGAACTTTTGAGCAATTGAAGAAATTTCAATCAACACTTTTTTTTTAAAAAAGATTTGCATAACCCTAATCCATCACATTTGGAATAAAATACTCTAGTGCCAAAGCAAGTAAGTTGTATGTTCATGGTATAACTAGTAAACAGCAAGCAACCTGTTAGCTCATATGGTTCTCTTGGATATATCTTTTATGTATTTTCAATTCACAGATATTTTTATGGGTATGATTAATAGGCATGGACTAATTTTCCACAATTGCATTCAGACAAGGCAGATAAGGGTCCATAGAAATCCAAGGCAGATCAATTTTTGAAATCTTCATTGGATTACGCCTTGATCCTCAGTAAATCTTTGTGTTATTGCTCAGGATTTTGTGAGAAATTGATAGCTATGAAAAATGGTCTGCTGAACTTAATCTTATGAATTCAATGTTTTCTAGAGGATTAATTTAATTTGATTAGGCATTTCTATTCCATTTTAGAAGGACTATTGAAAACTATAACACCAAAACATAAAACTCCATGTGCAAATCATATATAATAAGCTGAATAATAAACAATACTAAAATATCATTAGGGTTACTTTAACCCTACATGTAAAATCCTGCATTCATCAATGTAGAGCAAAATAACACTCTACCCATAAAACCATCTAAAAGTAATATGAACACACTAAGGGGCCCTTGTACTAAAGAGTGCTATGCAGTTAGAATGGGTTACAGCACACACCAATTATGCTCTGTGATGCGCAGTCACTGGTTGCGCAGGACCACCACAGTTAGCGCAGCCTGATTTGCATACTAATTGTGCTTCACGCATTGGGGTGGTAAGTTGGTAGGTTAGGGGTGGAGAGTGGGCTTACTGAATGCCTTGTAGTCAGTGCACCTGCACTAACTGCAAGGATTGCAATTAATGTGGGTGTAATTACTGACACCTCAAAAGGTTGAGATATATGCAGCCATGCTAATTTTGTCACATGTTAAGGCACAGCACAGCATGTAAAATGATGGGAACATGCTGTTCATGCTCCCGACAGTTAACATGGTGAGTTGTACCCAATGTGCCATGGTTTGGGACACTATTGGTGCATTAGATACAAAACCACAATGCACTTTAATAAAAGGGCCCCTAAGCCAAATTTACAATAACATAACAGTTCTATACCAAAAACAATATAATAAAAACTGAATAAAATGTGGGTTGTCAACTCCATTATCTGATATGAGGCTAAAAAGCTTAAAAGCAAAATATAATATACGATTATTTAATAGAAGGATTGGTAGAATAATTAAAATGAATAAAACTGGCCTCTTGATACCACTGCTACCATCAGTACTTTTTTTTTTGTTCCTAAAATTACTTCTGCTCCTGTTAGCTTCTTGCTCAATTAAAAATAGGGCTGGGATCTGGCAGGATGGATGCTTATTTACAACTATCCAAAAATATCCATATTAATCCCTTTACTTACATTAGTCCAGTCACTGTAGGAAAAGTCCACACCCAGGGCCCATTTACTAAAACTTCTCCAAAATTGTGCAGGCTAGGATTAATAAAGTCCATTAGGGGGCCCTTTCACTAAAGGGTACTGTTTTGTTGCAAATAACACACCTTTAGTATGCACAACCAAGGCACATTATATGCAAAGCACACTGCATTACCCATTGGGGCATGGAGAGTATTTTCCAGATAGATAAAACATGGCACGAAACTAATGTGGATTGGAAATAACTCGGGTGTTCAGTAGTTAGCATCACCCACTGAGATAATTACACCAGCTCTATTTGCGTACGGTATATACCCATACGTTGACAGCACGGTGCTCACCATGCCCCCCAAACCACCCATTTTGATCTCCACCAAGCGATTCACAGTTAGCCCAGAAACCAACTGGCGGTAACTGTGTTGGCCATGCACTAATACTGTAGTTACCAAGGGCTCCTAGGTGTTAGTTTCACGACGACTATGAATTCACAGCATCCCCAGTCTCAGCTAACCAAAAGAGTGGAAAATATCAGGCCTGTCTAGATGTCATAAGAACATAACATCATAAGAAATGCCCTACTGGGTCAGACCAAGGTCCATCAAGCCCAGTATCCTGTTTCCAACAGTGGCCAATCCAGGTCACAAGTACCAGACAGGTTCCCAAAAAGGTACATAGATTCCACAATGCTTGTCCTGGGGTAAGCAGTGGATTTCCCTTGTCTTTTCTAATAATGGTTTATAGACTTTTCCTCCAGGAACTTGTCCAAACCTTTTTTAAAACCTGCTACACTGACAGCTTTTTCCACATCGTCTGGTAATGAAATCCAGAGTTTGATTATGTGTTGAGTGAAAAAATATTTCCTTTTATTAGTCTTAAATGGGTTATATTGTACTGTAGCATCATTGCGTGTCCACTAGTTTTCCTACTTTTTAATGGAGTAAACAACCAAACTTTGTTTATTCATTCCACTCCATTCATTAATTTATAGATCTACAATATATCCTATCTCCTCTCAGCTGTATTTTTTTCTAAGTTGAAGAGCCCTAACCTTTTAAGCCTTTCCTCATAAGGGTATCCTTCCATCCCCTTTACCATTATGGTAGCTCTTCTTGATCCCTTTTTCAAATTCTTCTGTATCCTTTTTAAGATATGAGGACCAGAACTACACACAATATTTAAGCTGCAGTCTCATCAGGAACTATACAGAGGCATTATAATATCAATGTTTTATTCTCCATTCCTTTCCTTATGATTCCTAGCATTCTATTTACTTTCTTGGCGGCTGCTGCTGTGGGATGAGGGTTTCAACATATTGTCAATGAAGACGCCTAGATCCTTTTCCTAATGTGCAACCTTATGTCGTGTAAATATAGTTTGGGTTGTTTCTACCTAGGTGCATACCTTTGCACCTGTCCACATTAAATTTCATCTGTCGTTTGGACTTCGAGTCTTCCAATTTATCAAAAGAGATTCTACAATGTATTTTGTTTCCTGAAAAACGTTTATTCTGTGTGACTCAATACCCTCTCTAACATAGAGTGCAACCCCTCCACCAATTTGTCTACTCTATCATTGCAATATGGTTTACACCCAGGTATCATGACATCCCATTGGTTGTCCTCCTTTCTCCAGATCTCTGAGAGGCCAATTATATCTAACTTTTCATTTACTGCTATATATTCTCACTCTCAGATCTTATTTTTTAGTCTTCTAGCATTTGAATATAGGCATTTTAGAGGTTGTATTTTCTTCATATTAACAATATGATTATGAGTTGACAGTGTACAGAGCAATAGACTGCCCCTAGAACATTTCCATTCATATAATGCTAAGATCTTTATACAGCGCTGTAAAAATAAAAATAAGAAACCGTCCCTGATCTGCAGAACTTATAATCTACTAAATCATTTTTATAATTCTAGTGAACATTTTTATAATTGGCTAGATTAACATTAATAAGATTCAGTGTTTTAAGACTGAAAAATACCCTCAAAAAGGTGTTTTTAGTAGAACTTAAGTATGGCCAAACAGAAGTCATGATGAAACAACAGAAGATTATTATTCCAGGTACATGATGCAGCCAGTTACAGAGTCAGGACTTGGCATTCGGGGAAGAAAGAAAGAAGAAGAGTAAAGGAATTCAAGAAATCACAAGGTTAGTACAAAAGATATATCATTTCAATGAAGTGAATGAAACATGAGAGTTAATGTGATATCTATAGAATAAATTGGGTAGAAATGGACCTTAGAATACATCTTTGCTTTCAAAATCTATGTTTCTATAAGAGTGGTTTGTCTGCTTAGTAAAGGTTACAAGAAGGGGTGTAAAAGTAGTTAAAGGAAGTAAGTTAATGAGGTGTTTTAATGTGAAAGCACTTATAAGCGAGAAGAGGAAGTTTAAATTGTATGTAGAACCAATATAGTGACCAAAGATGCCTTGTTAATGCCTTATGCATTTGTTTCTCTTCTTCCATTTTAGCTTCTGTCATAGTGAAGTGGGATTTTACTCTTCTGAATAGCATTTTGATGTAGCTTTGTTTGTGGCACTTCGTGTGATTGCTGTAGAAGTTCAGGGTTTGGTCCATGTGTGTTGCTTTCTTGTAGACTGATGTGAGGAATTTGCTGGTTTTGGTTCTCATGACAAGAACATCCAGGAATGGGAGTTTGTTACCCTTGGCCATTTCCAATATGAACCGGATGTCCTCGAAGATGCTGTTGAGTAGTTGGAATGTTTCTTCTATTTAGTTGCATTTTATTATGACAAAGTTATCATTGACGTACCATACCACAGTTGTAGGTTTACGTTTGGGAATACAATACTTTTGAGTTTTTAGCATCACAATCTCAACAACTAAGCCCGATATATGTTCATAGACTTGTCCATCAAATTCGAAGTAAGCTTGATGAGTTCACAAATGCTTTGGTCATTGAGTAGGTCTGTGATTATCCTGACAGTTTTTGGTCGATGGATGTACATAGTGATGTCAAACAAAGGAGCGAGCAGGATAAGAGGTCACTTGCACTTTATTAATGAACAACCCCATAATAATGACCAAGCATGTACATAGTGATGTGACATTGAATACCATCTCTTCATCTTTGTCAATCTGATGGTCTGCTAGTTGGTTCAGAAACTATTGAGAATTGTTTATAGGCCAAGTGTTTGAGGCATCTCCACATGTCTTTGGCTAGATTATAAGTAGGTGTGCCTGGAAGTGAGATGACTAGTTGGAGTGATGTGCCTTCTTTGTGCACTTTAGGAAGTTTGTAGAACTGTGCAGTGTTGGACTTGGTCACTCTCGTTTGCTAGTGTTCTTCTTTTGTGATCTGATTTGATTGTTCAAGTTTCATTAGGGTTTTGTTGATCCTGTTGGTGAGTTTCACAGTCAGGTTGTTGTCGGTGAGCTGTTAAGTTGACATGTCCTGTAGTAGAAGTTGTTCCACTTTCCGTATGTACTCTGCCCTGTCAAGTACCACTGTCATGCATCCTTTGTCAGCAGGGAGAATGATGATAGTGTGATTAGTCTTTAGAGATTGGAGTGCTTGTTTCTCTTGTTTAGAGAGTGCATTGAATTTTTGGTTTTGTTTCAGAGCTGGGACGATGGTTTGGCATATTTGTTGTTGGGTATCCTTGCAAAGGCTGGCTAAGAATTCTGTGTTGGTTGCTTTGCTTAGATTAAAGTTGAGTCCTTTTATGAGAACATGCTTTTTGTGGGTTTTGAGTGGTTGGTTGGATAGGTTTCTTATCCATTGTTCTTTATGGTTGTGGAGGTCATTGTGGCTGAGTCCAGATAGTTCTTTTTTTTGCTGTAGAGCAGTGTGGTTTTTTTCTCTTGTGCTCTATTGCTGAGTCTAGGTCAAGGGCAAGTTGTGGTCCTATTGTTCTTGTGCATTCAGACTTTTGTTTGGTTAGGTTCATTTTGTATTTTCTAAGGCAGTTGTGGGCATTGGATTTCATCAGCTGAATCATTCATTGGCCGTTT
This sequence comes from Ichthyophis bannanicus, assembly GCA_033557465.1. NCBI lineage: Eukaryota > Metazoa > Chordata > Amphibia > Gymnophiona > Ichthyophiidae > Ichthyophis > Ichthyophis bannanicus. The sequence continues at coordinate 725,118,487 of CM066036.1, read as the reverse complement.
TAGTGTGGTTTATTGTTTATTAAAAATTTTGATATACCACTCTTCGAACATTGTATCAGGGCAATTTACAATAACAATAAAAATAAAAAAGGAAAGGAACACAATTTAAAATTAAGAGAAAATAATAGAGCTAGGATAGCATGGGAGGGTAAAAAGGGTAGGGAATGTAGAGTATCGGGGAGTTCCAGGTGTAGGGATAGCCGGGGTTGTGTTGAAAACTTGGTGGAAAAGATGAGTTTTGAGAGTTGTTTTAAATCTAGAGAAAGAAGGTTCAAGATGAAGGGATGCAGGGAGTGAATTACAAAGTGAGGGCCATTGTCCTAGCTTTGGGGTGGTTTAGTGGCGGTCGGTAGTTGATGCCGTGAGGTAGGATGTTCCATCACACGCATTCGTGCATGGTAGCATACCTGCAGGCAAATTTCTCCCATCACCGAGTAGTGTTGAGAGCATTGGATGCCCAAAGTAGTTAGAGATGTTTGTGAATATTGGTAGCTCAGGTTGGTGATCATGATGTTGGATTGTTCTCCGAGCTTGATAGTTTGATTGTAGATGTTTCATCACCATTCGAGGGAACAGCATCAGTGTGGGTTTCTAGATGGTAATGTGTTTAAATGCTTGTATTTGCACTTATATTGGGGTTGGTGGTGACTCAGCATTTTGCTTCACAGAGATTGGTTGGTTTCCCTGAGGGTTTCTGGAGTGTGGTTGCTGTTTCTGAGCTTTGTTGGTGATGACTCAGCTCTTTGGTTCACAGGAATTGATTGATTGGTTTCCCTGAGGGTTGTTGGAATGTGGTTGCTGTCTTTGGGCCCTGTTGGTAGTGACTCAGCTCTTTGGTCCACAGAGATTGGTAGATCGGGTCTACGTCAATATATCTGTTTATTGAGTTTGTACTGGAAAACCAGGCTTCCAGAAATTCTCTCTCTCTTTTTGCTTGTGCTCATATCATCATTTCAGTTGTATTCCAGTTGAATTTGTGTCCTCCCACATCTTATGGATTGAGACTGAAAATACTGGGGTATTATATCAGAGTCATCAGTATAATGATGATACTGAAACCAATAGGTGCAGACTACAGCATCAAGGCAATAAGCATATAGAGATAAAAAAAGGGGTCAGGACACTGCCCTGCTGGCTAATGAAATAGTAATGAAGGAAGATCCACTGATTGGTACACTAAGAGGGTAATTTGATAAATTGGTGCCTAGTCAATGCACTTTTTCACATGCTTATGTTATGCCTTTTTTATAAAGTCAAGTATACATGTATAAAATAGAACACAAGTGCAAAGGTCAATGAGTATGTAAAGGCGCAACCACCCACACTAGCCCTAGAGTTGGTGTAAATAACTGTGCCAACTTTTTGCAATTATATGCATACATTAAAGAATGTTATAATCAATACACTTAGTTGATTGCCCCACCTATGATCTGTTTACACTCCACCTATCTACATACTTACAGAGGCACTTTTGCTAAAGGGTGCTATGGTGTTATGCCTAATGTGGAAAAAGCACTGAAATGATTGTTAGGTGCAACACCACTGCACTGTCAGGGGCATTGAAAGCATTTCCCTGCAAGTTATCACAAAGCCATATCCCAAAGTGTGCATGGTGTTAGCATGGGTACACCTACTGCCTATTATTGAGGTGGCATTGGGTGATCCCCACATTAACTTTGCAGAGTACACTGTGCCCACTCTCTACCCCAACCCCATCCTCTTGTGCTTTTGATATGCATTTGACAGTCAGCGTGGAAGTCATCACGCGCTACTTCTCATGGCCCTGTGTCAGCTGGCAGCACATGTCCCAGCATATTATTAAACTATTATGGCAATATACAGTTAGACTATTTCCAGTTATTTCTCAAGATATTGTACACAACATACCTAAAATACAACGGTGCCAATAATGTTGACCACAACTGTACACATAACTATAATCAGTCTCAGAACAATATGTGCCATTTTCAATTTAAAAAACCCTCTTTCTACCAGTATCTGGTACTATATCACCCTACCCGACTATTCAATATGAGGCCAATTCTGATCGGGGCCCGTCCAGCCTTTCCAGATCTCCAAAATCTGGATAGGCTTGATCTGCACCCGATTCTGAAACCAGAGGGGCTGTACATCCCTGCGGGATTAGAACTGGGTGCAACTGGCCTGGACGGGCAGGCTATGCCCTGATTCTGTCAGGCTGGATGTCTTGCCGATTCCTCAGATAGCTCAGCTTAGGCTTCTGCATGAGCCGCGGTGCAGTGGCGTCCTGTTGCCATGGCACTATGGCTGCATGCAGGATCCCCGATCAACCGCACCAGTGTCAAACCCATGTTCCCTGCTGCTTGACCCCCGATCGGGCCTTCCAAGGCTGGTATTGCGTTGCAGGAAACCCTCTGCCCCTCTCACCTCCTCTGCTGGTCCCGGTATGGCTGTCCCCTTCCATCAGGGGGGACTTATTCCACCTCCAAGGTGGAATACGTCCCCCGTCCAGGTCCCCTGGCCCAGATGTGCAAGGCTGTCACCAGAATAGACCCTGTATGTCCGGGTTGAGGGTCACTCCTCCTGCTTGCCCTCGCTCCACCTCCGGCCCACCCTCTCCTGTTCTCATACAGAGCTCCTGCACATCTCAGCAGGATGTGAAGGGAGCTCTGTGCTCCAATTTTGGTCTAGGGGAAAGGCAGGGGCTGGACATCTAAGTTGGATGTCCAGCCCCTGCTATTTGGGATCGGAATGATCCTCTGGGGAATAGAAAAGTTTTTAGCTTTTTTATGGAAGTCTTCAACTCCTGCTCTTTCCATAGCATTTTGGGGTGCTCATGCTACCAGATTGGTGCTGATGTTCTAAACGATCTCTTCCTCCACCCTCTTTTGTCATACCTGATGGTAATCCGGAATGGCAAATAAATGACCTTGGCTTGAATTCAGCACCCTACCAGGCTGATACCCTATTAATAGATCTTAGGAATAGCATAGCCCTTCCTTAGTTAGTGTTTTAAAGGTTAACAATAACAATTTAAAGACACTTTTCTGGTGAAGAGGTAGCCAATGGAGTTAGCATAACACATACGACAGTAAATCCCGACAGTATCTGTGCAGCCATATTTTGAACCATTTACAGTTTTCTTACCAAGTATCCCAGCAATCCCACTTGTAATATATTACAATAACTCAATACTGAGATAACCGATGCCTTGAAGGGATAATTGGAATAAAGGGATAATCAGCTCAGATCTGCTTTATATGTTTGCCTTATGATTGCATATATGTCTGCCTTATAACTGCACTCTGGCCTGTTTGAAACAGACACAGCAACATATGGTTGGCACAAACAGGTGGGCAACAGGAAAAGAGCACATGCAGCTTACTACTGTTATAAAGCCTAAAAAAGCTATACTTTGGACAGAAGTGTCCAAGGATATAAGCCTAGGTTCAAACAGGTCAAGCCAGGAATTCAACTAATGCTCTTGCCCTGAAGGTTTCAATTGGTGCCAGCAGATGGAAAAAACACAGGAGGAGGCAGAGGGCTATGATTGATTGCATAGTTAGGCAAACCTTGATCAGCAGATCCAGCTACATAACCATAGAAGGCCCTGGGAAAGAGGGTCTGGGGGCAGTTCTTTTCTCCCCTTGCAGAGAGAAGTCTGCCCCACTGTCCCTCAGACATGCACTTGCTATCTGCATCTATAACCATTTGTTTGCTGCGCCAAATAAAAAGTTTATTTGTAGCTGAGCAACTTGCTGTCTGAACTGTTTATTGGTAATTGGGGAGACTTTGTAGGTGGACCCGGCCTACAGCCTGCATAATAAGCTGCATTGCTCCTGCCTCATCTATAAATGGCACTGTTGTTGAACCAGTCTTAATTTGCCATAGTACATCTGGATGACCTTCGAACCCTGTGCTTGTCAAGACAACTCTGCATCCAAAAGAACGTTCAAATTGTGAATTTCATTCTTCTGATTTGGTCCCCTCAATCCTAGACCATTCCTTCACATTACTAAAATCAAATTCACCACACAGCAATATCTCTGATTTTTGAACATTTAGCACCAACTGATATTTCCTCAACCACTCAGAAACCTTCCCTAAACAGACATGCCTATTCTCTTCCTAAACGCCATCAATAATACAAGCTCAGAACAAATGTATGCACCATCTGGCTGATGCTTGTGCTTACAGTATCACAACTGGATAAGGTAAATGCCCATTAACATGCATAAATCACTGTAATACCATGATTTATGCACATAGATTGTGCATACCTTTATGTGGATCCTTATAAAATTACTCCCATAGAAAGGAAACCCTATGGGGTAGGAACACACCCATTGTACATGAATTTGCAACTAGAGACATGTTGTTTTCTTTTATTCTGTTTCAGACCATTTTAGCATGTGCTGTTTCATTTAGCTTAATGCTAATTCAGTATGCATTAACACATACTGAAACAGATTGAAGTGAAAAGAAACTAAATGAAACAGCAAACTCAAAATAAAATGAAACAAAGATATTTCCATTCAAACCCCATCACTAACTCACCTTGCGTTTGGATTTGGAAAGGTGAGGAACTAAATCTAAATTCAAAATCAAACTCCAAATAATATTATTATGTGTTCTATTTGGAAGAATCTTTGTCGTTCTCTTTTTTTTTTTTTTGAAATGGCCTTGGAAAAAGAACAGAAAACCCAACTGACTTCGGACACTAGTAGCTGCTGTATAAATGTGTAGAGCACTGAGATCATTGCTAATTTTCTCATAGAGTTATTACCATATTGCTTATTTTCCATGTGTTACTTGTGTCTCCAGCCTCTAAATATTTCTTGTAGCCATCTATACATTTGGTATATCTGTCTGCTTGTAGTTTTTCTCGATTGGATTGAAACCACCACTCCAGATTGCTCCAGGTCAGTCTTAAGCTCTTTGGATGTTGCATGTGGTGTTTTTCCAACAGTTCACATTAACCATTGAATACTTCTTGGATTAATTTTTCTCTTCCCACCCTTAAGAACATAATATATGCCATACTGGGTCAGACCAAGGTCTATCAAGCCCAGTATCCTGTTTCCACCAGTGGCCAATCTAGGTCATACGTACCTAGCAGTTTCCCCAAAAGACACAGGTTCCACAATGCTTGTACTGGGTCAAACATTGATATCCTGGGTCCCTTTTTAATAATGGTTTATGGACCTTTCCTCCAGGAACTTGTCCAAACCTTTTGTAAACCCAGCTACACTAACAGCCTTTACTACATCCTCCGGTAACAAATTCCAGAGTTCGATTACAAGTAGAGTGAAAAAATATTTTGTCTTAAATAGCTAGTTTAACCTGTAGCTTCAGTGCATGTCCCCTAGTCTTTCTATATTCTGATAACATAAACAATCAATCTACGTTTACCCATTCCACTCCGTTCATTAATTTATAGACTTCTATCATATTTCCCCTCAGCCGTCTCTTTTCCAGGTTAAAGAGCACTAACCTTTCTTCATAGGGGTATTCTTCCATCCCCTTTACCATTTTGGTGGCTCTACTCTGAACCTTTTCTAATAACAATATATCCTTTTTAAGATACAGCGACCAGAATTGCACACAATATTCAAGGTGTAGTTGCACCATGAATGATACAGAGGCATTATAATATTCTTTGGGGTTTTTTTCCATTCCTTTCCTTATGATACCTAGCATTCTATTTGCGCTCTTAGCTGCCGCTGCACACCGGGCGGAGGGTTTTAACATGTTATCCACAATGACACCTAAATCTTTTTCCTGGGTGGTGGTTCCTAATGTGGAACCTTGCATTGTGTAACCATAGTTTGGGTTGTTCTTCCCTAGGTGCATAACTTTGCACTTGTCCACATTAAATTTCATCTGCCATTTTGATGCCCAGTCTTCCAATTTATCAAGATCTTTTTGCAATTTTCCACAATCCTCATGGGTTTTAACAACTTTAAATACTTTTGTGTCATCTGAAATTTGATAACCTCACTCGTTATTCCCTTTTCCAGGTCATTTATGAATATGTCAAAAATCAGTGGACCCAGCACAGATCCCTGCGATACACCACTATTTGCCTTTCTCCATTGGGAAAATTGGCCATTTAACCCTACCCTCTGCTTTCTATCTTTTAACCAGTTCCTGATCCACAATAGTACACTGCCTCCTATCCCATGACTCTTTAGTTTTGCGAAAAGTCTCTGATGGGGGATCTTGTCAAAGGCTTTCTGTAAATCCAAATACACTATATCAACTGACTCACCTTTTCTACCTGTTTATTCACACCTTCAAAAAAACATAACAGATTAGTAAGACAAGATCTTCCTTGTCTAAAGCCATGTTGGCTGTCTTCCATTAGCCATGACTATCTACATGTTCAGCAATTTTGTTCTTTATGATGGTTTTTACCATTTTTCCCGTTACTGATGTCAGGCTCACCGGTCTGTAGTTGCCTGGATCACCCCTGGAACCCTTTTTAAAAATTGGCGTTACGTTGGCTATCCTCCAATCATCAGGTATTACAGATGATTTTAATGATAGTTCACAGATTAGTAATAGAAGGACTGCAATCTCATATTTCAGTTCTTTCAACACCCTTGGATGTATACCATCCGGTCCTGGTGATTTGCTACTCTTCAGTTTATCAAATAGTTGTAATACATCTTTCCGATGTATTGATATTTCCTTCAATTCTTCCGCACCTTTAAATACCACTTCAGTCATGGGTAACATCCCTATATCTTCCTCAGTAAAGACCGAAGCAAAGCATTTATTCAGTCTCTCCGCTATTGCCTTGTCGCTTCTTAGTGCCCCTTTAAACCCTCTGTCATCTAATGGACCAACTGACTCTCTCACAGGTTTTTTGCTACGAATGTACTTGAAAAAGTCTTTATTATGTGTTTTTGCTTCCGCAGCAAGCTTCTTCTCAAATTCTCCCTCTGCCTGCCTTATCAATGCCTTGCATTTAACTTGCCAGTACTTGTGCTGTTTCCCATTTTCGTCATTTGGCTCTTTTATCCATTTCTTGAAAGATGCTTTTTTGGCAACAGCAGCCTCTCTGAACTTACCTTTGAACCATGCTGGCAGTTTTTTTACTTCCTTCCACTTTTCTTAAAGCGTGGAATATAGCCAGTCTGGGCTTCCAAGATAGTATTTTTCAACAACACCCAAGCTTGATGTAAGACTTAACCTTTGCAACTGCTCCTTTTAGTTTTTTCTTAACTATTTTCCTCATTTTATCATAGTCTCCCTTTCAAAATTTAAAAGGCAGTACTGTGGATTTCCTTACCATCCCTCCTCCACTAATTAAATCCAACGCGATCATGCTATGATCACTATTGCCAAGTGGCCCCAACACCCTTATCTCTTGCACCAGATCTGGTGTTCCACTAAGGACTAGGTCTAATATGACTTCTCCTTTGGTTGGTTCATGAACTAGCTGCTCCAAGAAACAGTCATTTATTTCATCTAGGAACTTCATCTCCCTAGCATGTCCTGCTGTGACACCGATCCAGTCGATACCGGGGTTATTGAAATCACCCATTATTATTACTGTGCTGTAACTTTTGTTAGCTTCCTTGATTTCTTTGAGCATTTCATTATCCATTTGTTCATTCTGGCCACTGCCATTACCTTCCCCTTTTTACATGGAATTTCAATCCATAGAATTCTACAGCAAATTTTGTTTCCTGCAAAATTTTAATCATTTCTGACTCAATGCCCTCTCTAACATAGAGCGCAATCCCTCCACCAATTTGATCAGCTCTGTCATTACGATATAGTTTGTATCCTGGTATCACAGTGTCCCACTGGTTGTCCTCCTTCCACCATGTTTCTGAGATTCCAATCATATCTAACCTCTCATTTAGTGCTATATATTCTAACTCTCCCATCTTATTTTTTAGACTTCTAGCATTTGCATACAAGCATTTTAGAGACTGTATTTTATTCATATTAATCTGGCTATTGGTAGGCATGGGTAATTTGGAATCTTTAAGCTCTGTCTGCTCCATACTCAAGGGCATTTGGGCTACTTTACTTTTTTTTTTTAACCTCTCTGCGTTTGGTAGTATACTTCAAGGATACATTCTTCCGAACCATGCGCTCTTGAGCAACTGTCTGTTTTCCCCATTATCAAGTTTAGAAACTGCTCCATCTCCTTATTAAAGATTAATACCCTTGATGGCCAATATCTCTTAAAACAAAAGTGACCAGTGGAATGACTTTGGACTATATATACACACATATTTGACACAGAAAAGAATCAAATAAAAAGACCAATTGAAAATAGTATAAGAACTGGGACAACTCGAGGACATGATTATTGGCATCCTTATAAACAATTCAAATCAGTTTGAAAAGAAGAATCACATTCCCACTGCAGTAAAGTTAGGTGCACCTGTGATCAACTGTTAGCACTCACATAACTTGAATCAACTAATGAATAATGGCTCTAATGTTTAAAAGGACCACACTCACTCCCTGTTCCATTTTCACAACAGTGGAGACAAGAGAGCTGTGTGAGACCATCAGAAAAGCCATTATCACCAAATATCAAATTTCAAAGGGATACAAGGCCATCACCAAAGATCTTGGGATTCCTGTATCTACAGTTTATAATGTTATTAAGTAGTTTTCTGCTCATTTCCTCTTCCCACCTTCCAGTGTGATGGTGCTGTGTGAGATCCTCTATGTCAACCAAGTGTGTGGGCATCTGGTCATTCTTGCATCTAGTGTGGTTCTGTTTACTTAAAATGTTTTGGGCCCGATTCTGTGCCACGAATGGCGGGGATGGACGTCCCAATGTCCAACCCCGCTATTCGTGCTTTCCCCCGCCGTGTCTAATCTCCATACCAGTTGTGCGGGGAACTTAGACGGGGGCAGGAAAGAGGTGGACGATTGCAGGCCTTGCAGGGCCGATTCTAATGTCGGCCCTGCATGTCCAGGGCCGGTGTCTTGTGCAGGGAAGTTATTCCACCTCGGAGGTGGAATAACTTCCCTGGATGCGTTTTTTCTTGTACCTGGGGCGTGGATGGGGTAGGGAGGGCCAGAGGAAAATCCCTGCAGCCCGACCGTGGCCTTAGGAGGTCAGATCAGGAATCGGGCTGCAGAGAATAAGCTTTTATTTCCGGCGGCTGGCATCGCGGCTCTTCAATGGAACTATGGTGCCATGGCAATATGACATCATGGCACCGCGGCTCCATTGAAGAGCCTTGACTAAGTTAACCGGGAAGGTCCTGTACATGCAGGCCGGGCTGAATCACAGTCCCAGCCTGTACGTACAGGACTAATTGCGATTCTGATCCCACGGGGCTAAACGGTCCCCACGGGATCAGAATCGCGATCCCCTCTGTACGTCCAGCTCAGACTGGGCGTACAGAGGGGATCTATGTCTGGGACAGAATGAGCCTGTTTGTGTTTTCCATACAACTTGTCTTATCATTTTGATTAACCATACTGACATCTATACTCTTTCTTTCCATTAGAATACTGGCAAAAGGCTATTTTTCTTTAGTGGATTTCAATGTTTTCTATCATTCAAAGCAATCTATTTATGCAATCTTCAATTTGAGGATCCTTGTTTAGGTATGTACTGTAGCCCAGTGTAGAGCAATGAGCACAGAATTCAATAGTTACCCTTTCCCCTTATCTGATGAAGGTAAAAAGTGGACTGTTGTAGTTGTTGTTATGGAAGGACAGACTAGATGGGCCTTGTGGTCTTTTTCTGTCATCATGTTTCTATGTTTCTAAGTTTAACACTCAAAAGCTAGTCACACATATTAATTTTGTCCAATAAAAATGTAGCCCTTGAAAAGTGTTGGTTAGTCTGTTTCTTTATCTTTACAAATTATCCTTTTGCCATAAATGAATCAATTTTCAAAAAGGCCAGAAAAACCAGCTTTGGAAGTTAGCCAGGTTAAACTCTCACTGAAAAAGTTTCACTGCTGACAAGAAAATGTGAACTTTTAAATTCACAAGGCACACAGATTTAACCAATCAGAAAAGGCAGTTCTGAGGCTATTCTTGGGGAAGGTTTTCTATCTAGCTGCTGAGTATAAGCTAATGGGTGTCATTACTAAAGTGCACTACCACTAGGGTTGCCAACTTTTTCACCGAGAAAAACCCGACACCTGTGGCTCGCCATGCTCCACCCATTCTCCGTCCCTAGTCCCACCCCTGCCCCGCCCCCAGCCCCACCCACAAAAATTACCGAGGATATGTGTAGGCTAACTTCCTTGGTCAGATAATAATTAAACTGGGAACCCCAAAATCCAAACATGAAATGTACAACACTGGAGAAATAAACTATAAAGTAATTTCCTCTTGCACTAAACAAAAACGCAAAGATGTTAGCAATACACACTTCCCAGACCAGACATATTCCAGTTAATAAATTCAAAATAAAAAGTATTTTTCTACCTTCTGTTTGGGCATTTTATTTTTCAGTTGCAATTGCTCCAGTCACTTTCTTCTGGTTTCTTCGTGTCTTCTGCGAGCTATCCATTTGTCCTTTCTTCTCTTTCAGATGTTTTCCATTCTCTCTCTATTTCTGCTTTAACATACTGATTGTTTCCCTTTTGCTCTTTCCCCCAATTCTTTCCTTATTACTTTATCATCAGTTTCAATTTCACCCTTCCCTTCTCAAGCCCCTCTTACTCTCCCAATACCGGCCCATCATAGACTTTTCTTCCACACAAAATATTTTTCCCCTCTCTATTCTCATTCCCCATCCATTCTAGTCCTCCCCCCAAATCAGTTCCCTTATAGTTCTAGACCCACCCAGCATCCACTCCCTTCTAGTCCCATTTCCAGTCCTATTCCAGCTCTTCATCAGCCAATTTCCAGTGCTAGCCCTCACATCACAGGCCATTTCCAGTCCTAGCTCCCCCCCCCAATCACAGCCCATTTCCAGTCCCAAGTCCCCCATCACAGCCTATTTCCAGTCCTAGGCCCCCCCACCATCACATCCCATTTGCAGTCCGAGTCCCCCCGCACCATCACAGCCCATTTGCAGTCCGAGTCCCCCCGCACCATCACAGCCCATTTGCAGTCCTAGCCCCCTAATCACAGCCTATTTCCAGTCCAAGATCCCCCTTCATCCACGGTAGCCCATTTCCAGTCCAAGTTCCCCCCCCCCATAGCCCTTTTCTGGTCCAGGTCCCCTCCACCCCCATCACAACCATTTCCAGTCCATGTCCCCCCCCCCATAACCCTTTTACAGTCCAGGTCCCCCCCCCATCACAGCCTATTTCCAGTCCAAGGTACCCCCCCCCCCCTAGCCCGTTTCCAGTCCAGGTCCCGTCCACCCCCCTCACAAACCCTTTGCAGTCCCTGTCCCCCCCCCCATAACCCTTTTACAGTCCAGGTCCCCCCCCCCCATCACAGCCTATTTCCAGTCCAAGTTCCCCCCCCCCCCCCATAGCCCTTTTCTGGTCCAGGTCCCCTCCCCCACCAACACAACCCTTTTCCAGTCCCTGTCCCCCCCCCCCCCTTTGCCGTTTTACAGTCCAGGTCCCCCCCTTTAGCCCTTTTCCAGTCCAAGTCCCCCCCCCCTTAGCCCTTTTCCAGTCCAAGTCCCCCCCTTTAGCCCTTGTCCCGTCCCAGTCCCCCCCTGAGCCCGTGTTCAGTCCAAGTCCCCCCTTTAGCCCTTTTCCAGTCCATGTCCCCCCCCCCCTTAGCCCTTTTCCAGTCCAAGTCCCCCCCTTTAGCCCTTTTCCAGTCCAAGTCCCCCCCCCCTTAGCCCTTTTCCAGTCCAAGTCCAGTCCCCCCCCTTAGCCTTTTTCCAGTCCAAGTCCCCCCCCCTTAGCCCTTTTCCAGTCCAAGTCCTCCCCCCCCCTTAGCCCTTTTTCCAGTCTAGGTCCCCCATCACACCCCATGCAGTCCTTGCCCCCCCCCCCCCGACCAGCATCGCGGCTGTCTGAGGCTTCAGAGGGAGCCGGGGAAGCCTGCGCGAGGCCCCGGCTCCCTCTGAACAGCCACCAGCGTGAAGAGCCTTTACCTTCACGCTGGCGGCTGTTCCTGTGAAGCCGCGAATGCTGGGAAAGGTTAAAGGTTGCCCTTTAACCTTTCCCAGCATTCGCAGCTTCACAGGAACAGCCGCCAGCGTGAAGGTAAAGGCTCTTCACGCTGGTGGTTGTTCAGAGGGAGCCGGGGCCTCGCGCGGGCTTCCCCGGCTCCCTCTGAAGCGGAGAAAAGCCGTTTTTTTTGCTCAGGCCGCTCCCGATCTTGCGGCCAGAGCAAAAAAACCGGCTTTTAAAGGGTCGGTTTTGCCTCTGCGCCGGCAGCCGGCCTGGCCGTGGAAAAACCGGCCAGGCCGGCTGAAAACCGGCCAGTTGGCAACCCTAACTACCACATTAGCATGCACCAATGCCATTAACACATGTTAGAGCATGTTTACAAAAGGTAAACATGTGTTAACAGAAGTTGTAGTGCGTTAAGTGCTGCCATGGCCCATAGAAATAAACTGTGGCAGCATTTACTAATGTTCATTGATGTGCAGTAACTTTCAGTAAACATGTCCTTTTATTAATAACTAGGCACCAATGCATAGAATGCAACCTGAGGTAAAATAATGCACAGTAATCTTTGCAATGTTAACTGTTAGATTGTTAGACCTCTGGGAACAAAGAAATAGCTACTGTACCTGAATGTAACTCATGTTGAACTACTACTGAAAAGCATGAGCTAAATCCAATAAAAAAAAATCTATACTAGCTTATAAATGTATCTACCAACGTGTATTGTCACTGAGTGACAATACACGTTCAGGGACAGACCATTTTTTGCAGTATAAATGCATCTAGACAACCTCAGTCACAAAAGTAGTTGTTCTTAAGTCTATCTGGATTAATTGAAAATTCATCTCAAGATAACTGAGCAAACTCATATGGTTACTTTTATCACTTAGCAACTTACTGAAAAATGAACATTGACCACACACTGAATGTTGTAGCCTAACTAGTTTGGGTTTTTTTTGTTCGTTGATAATAAAAATCTTTAATAGGTACCATTTTATAATTCACAGGCGATATTTCTACATTTTGGTGACAGACATGACTGCAACTTTCTTGGTTTAATTTGTAGCTCTGGACAATTATTTTTACAGCGAGTGTGACGAGATTAAGTGCTCATTAAAATTTCTGCTTGAAAATGCAGTCTAAATAGATAATTCATGGCAAAGCACCTTCAGCTGAGTGTTCTGAGACTTTAGCTAAAAGGATCTTTTGATTAACTCTGGATAATAAAGATTTGTTTTATATAGATAAAATGTCATGGTTTTTCTCTTGATTGCAAGATTCTTATTGTTCTCTCATCTTTATCTGGCTATTTTGCAAGGGGGTCATTCTAAATAACTAATAGCAGGGATGGACATCTCGTTGGGACATCCATCCCCGCTATTCATGCCCTTTCCCGGCCTCATCCTCCTTCCCCGCACGTTGTACGGGTAAGTTAGATGGAGGCGGGGAAGTTAGACGGAGGGGGGAAAGGGGCAGATCAGAGGCGGCGTTAGGGCAGGCAGTGGGTGGTCGCTGGCCCCAGACATACAGGGCCGATTCTAATGTCAGCCTTGTACGTCCAGGGCTGGCGACTTGAACGGGGAAGTTATTCTACCTCTGAGATGGAATAATTTCCCTGATGTGGCAGGAATGGCAGGAAAGGGGCTGGGATGGGACGACAGGGGGCAGAGGGTACTTTGGGAGCCGGCGGCAATGGATCGTGGCTTTTAAATGGTGCCACCATGTGATGGCAACCGGACGCCATGGTGCTGTGGCTTCATTTAAAAGCCTTGACTGAGTTAGCTGGGCAAGGCCTGTATGTGCAGTCTGGGCTGAATTATGGTCCCAGCCTGCACGTACATGCCTGTTTGTGATTCTGATCTCACATAGTGACACCCTCATAGTGTCCCCAAGTGTCTATATAAGAAATAGTTAGTTCATGCTATGGCATATATAGGGTGATGGTTGTTTTAAAGCCTTTGCATGTGAAGCAAAAGGAATTTTTTGAAGGACCACCAAGAGAGACTGCTACTGCTACTGCTAGGACGAAATCTGCACTTATAAGTGTCTGCTGGGAAATTCTCTAAATCTTGGGGAAAAGGGAATTCTTTGGGTTAAAGGTCAGCTTGTTTTGGTATGCCCTATCTTTCATTTAAATTAAAGGCAGTTATGGCGTACTATTACAAATCAGATTTCAGTTAGTGTTTCTTCCCTCTCTCCCACTCCGGCTCCAACCAACCCTAGACATAATCCTTGATTTATAGCCCCCTAAACCAGTTAAGGGGAAGGAATGATCTCTCTCACTTTCAGGTTGAACTTATTATCTTAATAAGCATGTTATTAGGCCTTAGGAGTAGATTAAGTTCTTGCAGTTCATCTTGAGGTGAACATTATAGTCTCTCATACTACTTAAGTATATTGCAATTGTAATGGTTTAAGTTTCCCTATTCCACTAACAACTTTAAACAACTGAACAACTTTAAATAGATTAAATATTTTTTTTAAATCTTATGATGCAGACAGCAGTCCAGCAGAGAGATGGGGACTATCTAGTCTTTTGCACCGAGAGTTACATGCATTATTTTCTCCCAGTTAGTGAGAGGTCATTGTTGATGGAGAAGAAATTGAAATAGAGGACAACTTTAACCTACTTGGATCAACTATCAATAAAGAAACAACAAGCAGTCATGAAAACAGATGATGCATTGCTCTTGACAGAATGGCTATGAAAGAGCTAGACACAATTGTCAAGAGCAGAGATGTCTCTCTCCATACAAAGATACGACTTCTTTAAGCTATGATATTTTTGATAACATCATATGGATATGAAAGTTGGACAGTGAAAAAGATAAACAGGAAGAAACTTGGTGCCTTTGAATTATGGTACTGGTAATGAACAAACCAGTCATTACTAGAGGATTTCAAACCTAAGCTTTCTTTAGAAGTTCAGATGAAAAGATTTTGACTTTCATACTTTGGACACATCATGTGAAGAGAGAGATCATTAGAGAAAGACATCATGCTTGGCAAGGTAGAAGATCAACGCAAAAGAGGAAGGCCAGCAATACGATGGATTGATACAATAACAGCAGTTATGGGTGTCACTCTATCAGCAATGTGTCACCTGACTGAAGACTGAACACAGTTTAGGACAACTATTCAGAGGGTTGTCATGAGTCAACACCAACTTAACGGCATTTAACAACAACAACAGGTGCAGAGAGCTCTTTGCTCTCAGGCAAGGAATCTGATCTCTGGAAGCTAGAGCAGCACACTTGGAGAAGCTGAGGCAGATTTAAAGGTATGTAGATGAGACCTACAGTCTTTCTGCTACCATGGAGAAATCATGTGTAAGGAGAGCATCATCTTGGTATGGTAGGAAGTGATCCTATAGCTAGGACCTGTCCTCTAAATGATGTAATACCCTCTCACACTGAGGATGTGTCTCCAGGGCTATGTGCCCATGAGGGAAGGGTTAGAATGACTGTTATATTTGGTGATTAGATCATTAGGTATGTAGGGGAGGAGTGACTTAGTGGTTGGGGCAAGTTACCTCAGGCCAGAAGGTCAGGGGTTCAAATCCCACTAGAGGATTTTTCAACCTTGGGCCGGAAGGACTGGGGTTTCTAGTCCCTCAGGTGCTCCTTGTGGTCTTGGGCAAGCACTTAACCCTCTATTGCCCATGTTCCCTGTAAAATAGTTATCTCCAAGTTATAATGCCCTGTTCAATGTAATTTCAGTTTGTTCAATGTAAACCACCTTGATATCATGAAAGGCAGTATATAAGAAATGTTAAATAAATAAATAGATAGCTCGGTAGCTGGTAGATGTGAGGATCCCCTGGACACATGTCTGCCGGATCAAAGGTAGAAGACCTCACATGCCACATAGATAAGGTTTTAGATAGTATTGCGGAGGAGCCTGCTTTTTTGGTACATGTTGGTACCAATAGCATAGGAAAGTGTGGGAGTGAGATTCTGGAAGCTAAATTTAGGCTTTTAGGTAGAGAGTTGAAATTCAGAACTTCCAGGGTAGCATTCTCAGAAATGCTGCCCATTCTACACACAGGACCCAAGAGGCAGGCAGAGCTCTGGAGTCTGTCACGCCCATAGCCCCTTACATGTGTATGGAGGGGCGTGCTTAATATATAGAGTTCCCCAATTAAGCAATGTTCCAGACTGGCTATCTTGCAAAAGATTCTGGTAATGGTAGTCAAGTCATACGGTGCATGCCTTGGAGGTCAATGAAAACAATTGCAGTTGGCTCGAGTGTAGGCAATGACAGAATATTTATTTATGAGGTTAATCCAGATGCACACAGATTCACTTGGTAACACCTTAGAATGTATTCTCAAGGATTTTATATTCAAAACAATAATAATACAACTGAATGGTTAAGCAAATAGCTTGTAAAGTCCATTTTCAGAAATTCTCTCTGTCACTGCTGACAAACCTTGCTCAGCAGTACCGGTGTAAAGGAAACCAAAATACTAAAAGCTTCTTCACAAAAACAGCTTTTTACATTCTACGTTCAAAGCACTTTTATATCCAACATGTGCATAGCCTGAGCTGTGTGCTGCTCTGGTAACAGGTGGCTAACAAGCTTCAATCAACAGCTCTGCTCGTCTCTGCACAAGTATTTACACAAACCTCTAATGCCAGTTACTAGGACGTTTCCTTTTATGTTGATCCTACTTTCAGGATTTCTCTGTGCTAGCAACTTTGCATAAAGAACAGTCCATGAGACTATCGTCTTCCTCTGTAATTATGGCTTGGTCTTCTACTTGCATAGGTTCTATGTCAGGAGCTGGATCAGAGGGCTTTATTAACTGACCTTCCTTAGGACAGGAACTGTGTCTAAACACCTTGCCTTGCTCTAGGTTAAACAAATGTTCATAGTTCCTACCTGAGTTGCTGGCATTAGGTTGTCCTTTCAAATATTCTGGCCAGTATGCATTGTAGTTTTTATAACCTGTCCTCCAGTCTATATTCCTGGACCTCAGGGCATCTGCTCCATACCTCTGCTTAGGGTTCCTAGCTGCAGTTCTCCAAGTCTTTGGATTTCCCCAATCCTTTGGAGCTGGCTTCTCCCAGGAATCTCCCCAAGAACATGGATCTCTCAGAGCTCCTCTCTCCTTGCTCTCACGTTTGCCTCCAGGCTTCCTCTCAGGCTTGCCTTCTCTTCCATCCAGGCTGTCCTTCTCTTCCAGGTCTTCCTTCTCTGCCAGGCCTTCCTTGTCCCCCAGGCTTTCCTTGACCTCCCTCTGCATATTCTGTTCTAGTTTTAAAGTTCCAAGTTTCCAACCCCTCCCTTGCAAACCTCAGGTGTTGCTGATCAAAGTCTCTCCTGGCAGCTGAGTAATTAGGAGTGACGTAAGGGTTTCTCAATCTGGGCTTAAACTGTTGCACCTCATCTCCACTAGAGGCTCTCTGCAGGCCACTGCAGCCTGGAATAACCTGTCTTTTAGGTAAATATGGAGTTTTATTCCTGTGACCTGGCAAAACAGGTCCCTTGATTAGGGTAAATTCCCTTCCTTTATCCTTATTCTCTGGGCTCTGGGCAGCTTCCTCATCACAAGTCTCAATACATGGCTGAGACGACGGTGTAAGGAAGAGGGTTTTGGATTTGTTAGGAACTGGGAAATATTCCGGAGGAGGGACTTTTTTGAAAGGATGGGCTCCAGCTTAATAAGGGTGAAATCAGGCTGCTAACATTAATCTTTAAAAAGGAGATAGAACAGCTTTTATCCTAGAAAATGGGGGAAAGCACACAGTTGCCCAAGAGCACATGGCTCAGAATGATGTATCTTTGAAGGATACTAGCAAAACAGGGGGGAAGTTAGGGCATTCTGATAGAGAAGTTCCAAGAAAGGTAAAAAGTAACCCAGATGCCTTTAAGTAAAACCAGATCAATCTGAAAGACTGATCTGAAAGATTCCAAATTATCCCTGCTATTCAATAACCAGACTGCTAATATGAACAAAGAACATATGCAAATTCTAGAAGTCTAAAAATAAGTTGGGAAAGTTAGAATATATAGCACTGAATGAAAGGTTAAATATAATTGGCATTTCAGACTATTGTAACCTTGTTCTTGTTGGTCTCCCTCTTAGCCGCCTTTCTCTCCTTCAATCTGTTCAGAACTCTGCTGCGCAACTAATGTTTCACCAGCCTCAATATTCTCATATAACCCCTCTTCTCAAATCACTTCATTGGCTTCCCTTCCGTTTCCATATCCAATTGAAGCTTCTCCTTCTGACCTATAAGTACATTCACTTTTCTGCTCCTTCTATCTTCCTTCTCTTCTCTCTCCCTACACCTCTCCTTGTGAACTCCGCTCTTCTTCTGGCTTGCTTCTCTCTTTGCCCTTTTCTTCCACTGCCAGCTACAGACTTTAGTCCTTTCACCTTGCTGCTCCTTATGCCTGGAACAAACTCCCCGAGTCTGTATGTCAGGCTTCATCTCTGTCCCTTTTCAAGTCCATGTTAAAGGCTCACCTCTTTAAAGCTGCTTTTAGATCTTGACCCCTTTTTCCATATGTCCCTTACCCTCCTTTTCCCCTTATTCTTATCCCTTGTCTTTTCTTTCTTAATGAGATTGTAAGCTCTCACGAGCAGAGGCCATTTCTATCTAACACTGTGTATGCCTTATAGTGCTTTATAAATGATTAGTAATAGTAGTAGTAGTAGATATGATAGAGATCTATAAAAAATAATGAATGGAGTGCAATGGGGAAACATAGATCAGTTATTTACTCTTTCCAAAAGTGGAAAGACTAGGGGACACGCAATGAAACTACAATGTGGCACATTTAAGACTAATCAGAGAAAATAATTTTTCAAACAACGAGTAATGGAACCCTGGAATTCCTTATCAGAGCATGTAGGAAAAGCTGTTAGTGTAGCTGGGTTCAAAACAGGTTTGGACAAGTTTGTGGAGGAAAAGTCCATAAAGCGTTATTAAAGAGGACTGGGGAAATCCACTGCTTACCCCTGGGCAAGCATCATGTTACATGGCACATGTTCCCTGTAAAATAGTTATCTCCAAGTTATAATGCCCTGTTCAATGTAATTTCAATTTGTTCAATGTAAACCGCACTGATGCAGAATAGCGCGGTATATAAGAGAACGTAAATAAATAAAATAAATAAAATAAATCATGGAATGTGTATATCTTTGGGAACCCAACATGTACTTGAGACCTGGAATGGCCACTATTGGAAACCGGATACTGGGCTGGATGGACCATTGGTCTGACCCAATATGGCATATTTTATGTTCTTAACATAATAGTAACATTAAGGGAGCCTTTTGCTGAAGTAACTCATGCAGTTAATATCAGATTTAGCACCTGTTGTCAGAGCATTCTGCAGTTATTTCAGCAGCATGACAGAGTGCATGCTAATTCCCATGTTAAGTGCATAATTACACCTCAACGTTCAGAAACCACCACAATAACAAAGTATGTTACAAACAAATCTACCCACCTGAGAGACTCATTCGATCACTTTGTACACAGTTAACAATCCCACTTTGAATTTATATATACAAAGGCTACCACCTGATAATATATAACATCCATATGATAGCATGTATTGTATATCTGACTATAATTGGCTGTAACTAGTTACAGATTAGTTACAAACATAACATCTGTAATTAATCTACCTTAACACAACTCTCTGTTGCAACTTAGTAACATAGTAACATAGTAAATGACGGCAGATAAAGACCAGCATGGTCCATCTAGTCTGCCCAGCACGATGGGAAGAATAGGTGCACCTGCCGCTCCATGCAGGCCACCCCTCCCCACGTCCCTGTTTAGGGGTGAACCCACCGCTCCATGCAGGACACCCCTATTTGTTGAGAAATTAGATGGTTCAGTTTATTTTGATTTTATCCTTTTGCTGTAAAGGGATCCACTGTGTCTGTCGCATGCCATTTAAAATTCTGTCACCGTGTTTGCCCCCACCACTTCCATTGAAAGGGCATTCCAAGCATCCACCACCCTTTCTGTGAAAAAGTATTTCCTGACATTGCCTTTCAATTTATCACTTGCAGCTTCATGTTATGCCCTCTAGTTTTACAGCTTCCCCGTCTTTGGAAGAGGTTTGTTTGTTCATTATTTCCCTTTAAGTATTTAAAGGTTTGAATCATATCTCCCCTGTCCCATCTCCATTGTCCCTCCTCTCCTCCAATGTGTACATGTTTAGGTCTTCAAGTCTCTTCTCATAAGGCTTCTGACTCAGGCTCTAAATCATTTTGGTTGCCTTCCTCTGAACAGTTTCCAGTCTTTTTACATCCTTTGCAAGATACGGTCTCCAAAACTGAACACAGTATTCCAAGTGAGGCCTCACCAGTGACTTGTACAGTGGCATAAGTACCTCTTCCTTTCTGCTGGTGATTCCTCTTTGTATGCAGCCCAACATCCTCCTGACTTTTTCCACCACCTTGTCGCACTGTTTTGCCACCTTGAGATCTTCAGAAATAATCACACCAAGGTCTTTCTCCTGATCCGTGCACACCAACCTCTCGCCCCCTATCGCATACAATTCCCTTGGATTTCTGCTACCCAAGTGCATGACTCTGCACTTCTTTGCATTAATTCTTAATTGCCAAGCATTAGACCATTCTTCAAGCTTTTGTAGATCTTTCCTCATGTTAACCACTCCCTCGGAGGAGTACACTCTGTTGCAAAATTTTGTGTCATCTGCAAAAAGACAGACTCTTCCATTTAGTCCTTCAGCAATATCACTCACAAATACATTGAACAGTGCCGGGCCCAGGACCGACCCCTGGGGCACCCTACTAATCACCTTCCCTTCATCCGAGTGAGCTCCATTTACTATCACCCTCTGTCGCCTGTCAGTCAACCAATTTCTGATCCAATTTACCATCTTAGGAGCCATCCCCAAGCTACTGAGTTTATTGATCTATCTAATCATTATTGTATTGTAGATAGTTACCCTTGTTGACCAAGTTTTCTGCCCTGTTATCTGTAACTCATACGTATTTCAAATGTACTGAGATTGTTCTGTTCTATGTAAACCGCGCTGATGATAAATAGCGCGGTATATAAGAGACTTTAAATAAATAAATA
The DNA here is from genome assembly GCA_033557465.1 of Ichthyophis bannanicus. Classification (NCBI taxonomy): domain Eukaryota; kingdom Metazoa; phylum Chordata; class Amphibia; order Gymnophiona; family Ichthyophiidae; genus Ichthyophis; species Ichthyophis bannanicus. The sequence goes on along the minus strand of CM066036.1, from coordinate 725,097,405 downwards.
AATAAATTGATAAGCCTCCTATGAGGAACAGTATCGAAGGCTTTGCTGAAATCCAGGTAGATGACATCCATCACATGCCCCTGATCTAGCTCCCTGGTCACCCAGTCAAAGAACTCAATCAGATTTGTTTGGCAAGATCGTCCTTTGGTAAAACCTTGTTGCCTTGGGTCTTGCAACCTGTTGGTTTTGAGAAAGTTCACTATTCGCTCTTTCAGGAGCACCTCCATGACTTCCCACCACCAAGGTAAGGCTCACAGGCCTGTAGTTTGATACTTCTTCCCTGTCGCCACTTTTGTGTAGAGGTATGACATCAGCCATTCTCCAGTCCTGAGGAACCTATCTTGTTTCCAAGGATCTGTTGAAAACATCCTTTAACAGCCCTGCAAGAACCTCTCTGAGCTCTTTCAGTATCCTGGGATGTATCCCATCCGGTCCCATGGCCTTGTCCACTTTCAGTTTTGCAAGTTGTTCTAACACCTCATCTTCTGTGAATGGTGTGGTAACTACTACTTTCCCATTTTTATATTTGGGAGTCACAGGTGGCCCTTCTCCAGGACTTTCTTTAGTAAAAACAGAGCAGAAGTATTCATTTAGCAATTTTGCTTTTTCAATGTCACTTTCCACGAGTCCATTTGCAGCACTTCTGAGTCCTGCAATTCCACCTCTGATCTTCTTCCTTTCCTGAATATACCTGAAGAAGGTTTTGTCACCACACTTCACATCTTTAGCAATCTTTTCCTCTGCCTTTGATTTTGCTATCCTTATTTCTCTCTTTGTCTCTTTGAGTTTGATCCTGTATTCATTTCTGTGTTCCTCTGTTTGCAAGCTTTTGAATTTTGCGAAAGCTGCGTTTTTTGCCTTTATTTGAGCAGTCACTTCTTTGGTAAACCAAATAAGTTTTCTTCTCCTGTTGTTTTTGTTTACTTTTGTTACATATTTATCTGTTGCCCCTTTTATTGCCACCTTTAGTTTAGTCCATTGCAATTCCACTTCCCTTATCTCCTTCCACCCTGTCAGCTCCTCTTTTAGGTACTCGGCCATTTTATTGAAGATGGTATTTTTGAAGTTTAGGACTTTGAGCTTGCTATGTTTGGCCTGTACCATGGCTTTTATCTGAAACGACACCATGTGATGATCACTGCTGCTCACAGGGGCACTCACGCATTCGACATGCTATCGCTGTTGGTGAGCACTAAATCCAGTGTTGAGCTTTCCCTGGTTGGTTCCATCACCATTTGTCTAAGTAACACATCTTGGAGAACATCCATGATTTTTTTGCTTCTTTCTAGATTTGCAGAAGGAGTAATCCAATCCACATCAGGTAGATTAAAGTCACCCAATATGATCTCTTCCCCCTTTGTGGCTATCTTGGCAATATCTATAATCAATTTGTTATCTATTTCTTTGATTTGAGTCGGAGGTCTGTAGACTACAGCAGTATGGATGACAGTGCCATCTCCTCTTTCCAACACAATCCAGAGCGCGTCTTCTTTTCCCCATGCCCCCTGCATTTCAGTAGCTTTAATATTGCTTTTGACATACAAGGCTACTCCTCCTCCTTTTCCGTTTTCTCTGTCTCTTCTGAATAGATTATAGACAGGTATGGCTATATCCCAATCATGCGATTCGTTTAGCCATGTTTCTGTAATGGCCACAATGTCCAAATCCATTTCCACCATTAGGGCTTCTAGGTCTGGAACTTTGTTGGCTAAGCTTCGAGCATTTGTGCTCATTGCTTTCCAGCATTTAACTGGCTTGCATGTATTTAGCATTGATTTTGTTTTGCCTACATTTTTCCACTTGTTTTTGATGTGTGGTTTAAATGTGTGCTGTTTCAGATTTTAATCTGCTTTTGCAGGGGGTGACGTCCAGAGCTTGACCTTCCACATCCGTCACCCCCTTGTTCTAGTTTAAATGTGTATCCACATATTGCTTGTATTTTTCACTTAGGATTCTTTTCCCTGCGACAGAGAGATGTAGTCCATCAGCACAGCATAAAAGTCACCAATAAATCTGAATCCTTCTTGTTTGCACCAGGTCTGGAGCCATGTATTAAAGCTTTTGATGCAATGCAGCCTTTTTGCCCCCTTACCAAGCACAGGTAGAACCTCTGAGAATGCAACAGTGTTAACAAAGGGCTTGAGTTTCTTTCCCAGAGATTGGAAGTTCTTTTGGACTGTAGAGGTACTGTTTCTAGCCAGGTCATTTGTGCCCAAGTGGATAACCACATCAAGTTTGGAGTGTTCACTTTCTGCGCTAAGTACTTCAACAACATGGTTTGTATTTGTGCTGGCTGAAGAGCCTGGGAGGCACTTGACTATCTTCTCTCCTTTGAACTGTGTTTTATTTATTTACAGTCTCTTTTATACTGCGCTATTCAACATCAGTGCGGTTTACATGAAACAGAATGACTAGCACAGTGCAGCAAGCTGATCTGTATTTACAAAGAACAGGTACTACAACTTCGATAAAACTGGGGTAACTATTTACATCTAGGTGATACGTTATGTTGCGTCAAAAGTAATCATAGTCATGGATGGCTTGCGGGGTATGTTGCTGTGGTTGTACTAGATGGGGAGGGGGCTATTGGTTAAGTTGCTGTGACTGTACTAGATGGGGGAGGGGGCTATTGGAGTGCTGTCTTCCGGGTAGTATTTGAGGAAGAGGTGGTGCTTCAAATGCCTTCCTAAACTGGGTTAGGTCAGGGATTTCCCGGTTGCTGGGTGGTAGGGTGTTCCAGCATCTGGGTGCATAGAATCTGGAAGCCCTTTTTGCTGTTGCATGGGTGCATTGGGTTATTTCCTTCGGAATTACCAGTGTGTTGACTGCTGCAGATCTTCTGGACCTATTGGGGGATATGGTTTGAATAAGCTCTGCTAGTGATGTGGAGGAGAGCCCATTGATGGGCTTGAAAGTCAGCAGTAGGGTTTTGAAAGCAAGTCTGCCATGTATAGGGAGCCAGTGGAGGTGCTTCAGGATGGGCGTAACATGATCGCTCCTAGAAGCCCCATGTAGGACTCTTGCCGCGGCATTCATCGCGAGTTGGAGTGGGTTCAGGGTGGATTGTGGGAGCCCTTGTAGGATTGCATTAGTGTAATCAAAGTGCGGTATAATCAACGCTTGATAGATTGTCCGGAAGTCATCCGGCTCTAGTAGAAAGCATAAGTGCCTGAGTGTTCGGATTTTGTGGTAAATTGCTCTTGCTATGTTGCTTATGTGCACCTTCATGTCCAGTCGTTGGTCTAACGTGACTCCAAGGTATCGGATTCTGGATTTGGTTTGTAGCTCTGCTTCCTTAACCTTTAAGTGGGGTGGCGGGGTGAAGTTTTGGTTCCTCGTAATGAAAAGGACCTCTGTTTTCTTGTGCTGTATTCGGAGGTTTTCAGATTCGAGGCAGTTGGATACTGCGTCAAAGCAGTCTGTCAATGGGGAGAGGTCCAGCTGCTCTGTTGAGAATGGCATGTAGAGCAGTACATCATCTGCATATATCAAGCAGTTGACATTTAATGATCTGATGAGGTTACAGATGGGCTGCATGTATATGTTGAACATCAAGGCGGAGAGGGAGGATCCTTGTGGCATGCCTTGCCTCTGGTGGAAAGGTTTTGATGTTGAGGCCCCGGATCGTACATGCTGCCATCTGACAGACAAGTATGACTTGCACCATTCTAGTGCTGTGTCACGGATACCCTTCTCCTTGAGGCATCCCAGGAGAAGCTCGTGGCTTACTGAGTCAAAAGCAGCAGCTATATCCATGAAGATAAGGACAAACCCTTGATGGATGTTATCAATTCCAGCAATTAGTTTACTGTAGAGGGTGGTGAGGAGTGTTTCCACACCGTGTTGGCAGGGGTCCAGCGGAGCGGCGGTTTCGATGTGCTCTTGTATTTGTCTTTGGACTTCTTTTTCAATTATCTTGGCCAGAAGTGGTATAATGGATATAGGTCTGTACAAGTCCACCTTCTGGGGATCGAGCTTGCTGTTTTTCAGCAGAGGCCTGATGGACGTATGTTTGAGGCATTGGGGGAATGAGCCTGTTGCGAAGGATAGGTCCATGAGCCTGGCTATGAACGGGCTGAAATCGCAGCGTAGCTCTTTTATCAAGAAGGCGGGGCAAGGGTCTGTTTGTGCCGTAGTGGTGTTGATCACAGCGATAGTGTCTTCGATGTACTTCTTGGGTGGAGTGGAGAAGATGGTCAAGGGAGTTAGGTAGGTTTGTTCGTGTACGGTGGTGGGTGCTGAGGGCTTATTGGTCTGGCATAGCTTTGATTGCAGGTAGTTCACGAATTCTTAAGGGTGGATCTCGCTTGGTTGGTCAGGGGCTGGCTCCTTTGTTAGGTTCTTGACTAGATTAAACAAGTCATGCAGTTTGTTTAGTGATCGTTTTAGGGTGTCCTTGTGGAATTGTCTGATTTTCTCTGTTATTGCTTCATGGTGTTTTATCAGGTGAAGGTTATATGCCCTCTGATCTTCTGCGGAGTGAGATCGACGCCAGCGTCTTTCCAGCTTCCTTAGGAGGGTGAGTGATGATCGCAGATCAGTGGAGTACCAGGCTGTGGTGGCTCATTTCCTTGGAGGTTTTTTAGATAGTGGACATTGGGCAATGGCACTGAGGTTATTATTCCAGTCGGAGACCAGAACATCGAGGTTGATGCTGTCGAGGCGAGGAGTGGGCGGGGTTTACTCAGAATAAAGTCTTTTTCAAATGGTCGGAACCTTCGAGATGGTGCTGCTCTGATTTCTGGCATTCTTCTGGTGGATGTTGGGTAAGGGTATTTGGAATATGATTAGTTTGTGGTCCGACCAGGGTACTGCAGTAATGGACAGCATGGGGACGTGGGTTGAGTCAATTGTTGTCTGTGGGTGAATACCAGGTCTAAGTGGTGTTCCCAAGTTGGTGCCACTGATGATGGAATCACAAAGTAGTAGTAGTTTGCTGTTTGGTGAGGTTTTCTTCATATTTGGTCCTTTAGCAGGAGATTGGGCATTGTCCGTCTCATTTGAGGGCCCTTCAGTTTCTTTGGATTGGGCATCCTCATTCACCAAGGCAGAGAAGGCATTATGCAGGGATATCTCCTGATGCATAGGATGCCACAGTGTCACAGGTCGCAATCTACCAGAACCCACTGTGATCCATTTGTTCCTGGGGTGTTTCATTCTTTGTGGGAGTGGTGGTGGACTTTGTTCAGTTTGTATCTTAGAAGAGGTGTGTTTCATTGCAGCCAGTTCCTCCCTCAGTTCCTCATCCTCATTAGCCAAGGCAGAGAAGGCATTATGCAGGGATATCTTTTGATGCATAGGATGTCTGTGCGTTACAGGTCACAATCTACCAGAACCCACTGTGATCACCTTGTACCTGGGATGTCTGATGCTTTGTGGGAGCAATGGTGGACATCGTTCAGTTTGTATTCTAGAAGAGGTGCGCTTTATTGCAGCCAGTTCCTCCCTGAGTAGGGTCACCTCTTTATGCATGGCAGCTATGTTTTTCCTTAGTAGAGTCAGTTGTTTATGCATGGTAGCTGACCTGAGGCACATAGGACAAGCTCTGAGGTTCCAAATGATTCGTCTTGGAATGAAAGTACTGCAGTTATTGCACTGAATACATGACATGCTGAATAAGCAGTCCTAGAGGAGAAGAGGAAGAAGAAGAAGAGGGACGGAGGAAGATGATGTGGGCTCTAACCCAAGTTAAAAGGATAGATGGCAACGTATGCAAGTACTATATATGCAATGCAGCCCCTGGGGTGGGTGGGGCGAGGGGTAGGGTGGGCGGGAACCTAAGTGTCTCTGGCCAGTAGACTGTTCCTGAACTGGGGGCATCCACAGATATCTGCTCCAAGGCTACCCAGAAAAGGAGACAGTCAGTCAGATTATCCCCAAGCTTAATTTATAACCACAGTTAAACTTTATATTAAGAATTCCCACAAAACAGACATTTAGACTCTATATTGGTAACTAGAAAGCATCAGAGATCAGAAAGAAAATTAGAGTCTCAGCTTTGTGAAATATCCACAGCTCCTGCAGCCAGCCTCAGAGACCCGTAGGTGTGGCCACTGGCCAGGTGTAAGATGGGCTCAAAATAGCCCCTGCCTGAGATCAGAAACCGAGAACAAAAACTTTCTCCTCCCCCTCCCAGAAAAAGCAAGCCTTCTCCAACAGATTTAAATCTTTATTATCTGGATATTCAGGTTCCAGTAGGCTGAATATCCCCAAGCTTAATTTATAACCACAGTTAAACTTTATATTAACAATTCCCACAAAACAGACAGTTAGACTCTATACTGGTAACTAGAAAGCATCAGAGATAAGAAAGAAAATTAGAGTCTTAGCTTTGTGAAATATCCACAGCTCCTGCAGCCAGCCTCAGAGCTGTGGATATTTCATAGAGCTGTGGATATTCCATACATTATCTTTGACCCGTGTATAGTATCTATACTCTTATAATCATCAAGTGCATATCAGTCCCTCCCATTGATAATCCCCACATAAGTTTATCAAAAGCTTTCTCCTCACTTATATTTATACCCATGCACTACACTAAACCTCTTTAGACATCCTTCCTGAAACTACTATGGCATTATCAACCCGAATTATAAGCATCCTCAACACTACTTATTATACACTGCAATACAAGACATCACAACTAAAATAATTATGGCATCCCCCAACCCAACAACCACAAGGGTCATCATTCTCTGCTATATCCTAATTGCTGCTTCAGTATTCAGGGCTTAACCCCTCACATGCCTACACTATAATCCAAACCGATACCTTTACACTCCTTATCACAATATTGGATACAGCTACAAAGCAAACTACAACAGACTGATTAACATAAGAATAAACCCAACCCTTCAAACAGCTTCACAAGTTATACTACCTGAACCTAAACAATTCACCTGCTATTTTGTCAATGCTAGATCAATGAGAAATAAACTACCAATCTTTCAGGACCTGCTGTCGGAACACACCCCAGACATTATCTGCATTACCGAGACTTGGTTAACTGACACAGACACAGTTATAATCAACCAATTGAAGAGACCTGGATATGAAATCTTTCACATCCACAGATCATCAAAAAGAGGAGGAGGCATTCTCATTATCACAAAAGAATCCCAGAAATCATCCTTAATAAACTCTGATAACATAGAAAATATAGATATTCTCACCATAAATATAAAGCAATGTCACATATTCTTAATCTACAGACCACCCGACCCAGACTGATAATTTGGACATGCTAACTGAACTTCTTGGTATCACAATTGATACAAAACCTCTGATCTTACTTGGGGACTCTAATTTACCCTCTGTCACAGATCCACATGGAGACCTTCCTAAATGCCATTGATGAGATGGACTACATCCAAATTATCAATAAGAATACACATCTTAAAGGGAATATACTAGACCTTGTATTTCTACCCAATCACTTCAACAGCACATATGATCCCACAACACTAGAAATTCAACCTATTCCCTGGTCAGATCATCACCTCATAAAATTCCAAATTCCCTTTTTATGACACTTCTTTATCCAGACTCACACATTTCCACCATTTTAATAGATTCAAAAAATTTAACAAGGAAGCATTTTTGAACTAATTAATCCAACACCTCACCCAAGACCCCAAAAATCTCGATGATGGAATACCACTATTTCTAATGCAGCCATTTCAAATCCGCTCCACATCCAATCACCAAAAAGGCAAAAAAGATAAAATGCTCCATGGTTCCAACCAGAAATAAAACAACTAAGAGCAGAGCTATGGAAAGCTGAACACAAATGGTGACAATCAAAATCAAAAACCCACCAATTCATCTACCTAAATACTCTTAAACAGAGAATGTATTAATGCCTCTAAGAAAAACTACTACTCTAACTTACTAACTAAGTCTTTAAACCACTCAAGAGAACTTTTTGGAATTGTTCAATCCTTAACTGCCAACAAAATCTCGACTGATAATGCAATATCACTGCAGATCCTAGCCAACTACTACATGAACAAGCTAAAGCAACAAGTACTTCCCGATATGGGCCAAACTATAGACCACCCTACACATACTACACATTGATCTACCTTTTACGCCTTATCAAAGATACACTTAAAAATATTTTCTCCAAACTAAACACCGCCACCTCTTATCTTGATCCATGACTAATAAGCTGGATAAAAGCATCTATTTCTGAACTATCCTCATTCATCCTCCCTATTATGAACCTCTCACTTGTGAATGGGTCTCTACCAGCCTCCCTGAAACATTCTCAAATCCGCCCCATTCTGAAAAACAAAACCAGTGACAAAAACTCCCCTACTTCATACAGACTCATCTCAAACCTCCCACTCATGGCAAAACTAATGGAAAAATCTGTCCAAATCCAACTACAGGATCACATTGACTTGTCTACCCCATTAGACGAACAGCAATATGGTTTTCGCCCTCACCATGGAGAGGAGACACTACTCACAGTTCTAACTGACACTCTTGCAAGAGGTATCGACAACACAAAGCAAGCATTTCTACTTATCTTTCTCGACATTACTGCAGCATTTGATAGCGTTAATCATCAAATAATTTGAACCAGGCTACAGCAGATAGGGATCAAAGATACTGTACTGAAATGGTTCTCCTCATACTTATCTGACAGGACTCAAGAAGTTAGAATCGAACAGCAAATCTCAGATACTTACAAAGAAGAACAAGGTCTCCCCCAAGGATCCGCTCTTTCTGCCCTACTCTTTAATATTTATCTTCAACCCATCTGTTCCATTTTTAAAAGATTCTTCTCTAATTGCCTACCCTCAAACTTCTGTACCTTACTTCTTCCCTTAGTGGACCATTGCCTGCAAAGCTTCACTCTTCATCACTCACTGCCTCAATCTCATCCTGTCTCCCCCAACCTCTTTAGAAACCTTCATGCTATTGACCCGCTGACTCTCTCCTCCACTGTCTCATCACCTCTTTCCTCCACTATATCATCTGAGTCTGCTGATGAGGCAGTAGCTTCCTGTAATACTGCACTCTCCTCTGCTCTAGATGCACTTGTTCCACCCATGCCATATCCTGTGAGGCGTACGGTACCTCAACCCTGGCTGTCTTCTACTATCCGCTATGTTCTGAGCTGAGTGTGCTTGGCTCAAATTCCGCACCCTTGTGGACTTTCTACACCTCAAATGCTTGCTTGTCTCTTTCCAATCAGTCACTGCACTCACCAAACAAGACTATTATGTCCATAAGAACATAATAAAATTCCCTATTCGATCAGTCCAAAACCATCAAGCCCAGTATCCTGTTTCCAACAGTGGCCAATCCAGGTCACAAGTACCTAGCAGTTTCCCAAAAGACACACAGGTTCCATAATGCTTGTATTGTGGCAAGCAGTGGATATCTGGGTCTTCTTTAATAATGGTTTATGGAAAAGATAAAGATAATGGTTTATGAATAAAGATAAAGATAAACCTTTTTTAAACCCAGCTACCCTAACAGCTTTTACTACATCCTCCAGTAACCAATTCCAGCATTTGACAAAATCCACAAGATCATACTCCAATTCCCCACAAGGTCAACTACTCCCCCTTCTCCCCCTCTTCACTCCCAACTTTCCCCTCTTACATTTGCTATCCTTTCTTCCTTTTCTATGATCTCTGAGGAGGAAACCACTCACCTTTTTTCCTCATCCAAGCTCACAACATGCTCCTCTGATCCTATTCCAACCCATCTTCCTAGCTCCATCCCCTCCACTGTAGTTCCTTCCATCTCTCATATTCTTATCCTATCGTTCTCCACTGCATCTTTCCCTGCAGTCTTCAAGCATTTTGTGATCACTGCTCTCCTCACTAGAATCTATCTGTCCTTCTCACTATCAAGCCATCTCCCTCCTCCCCTTCATTTCTAAACTACTTGAACATGTGGTTCACCGTCATTGCCTCAACTTTCTCTCCTCTCCTGCTCTTCAGGATCCTGTACAATTTTGCTTTCGTCCTTTACATTCTACCTAAATGGCTCTTGCCAAAGTCTCCAGTGACCTGTTTCTGGCAAAATCCAAGGGCCTTTACTCAGTCTTCATCCTTCTTGACCTTTCAGCTGCTTTTAACACTGTTCAGCACAACCTTCTCTTTGGTACCTTGTCCTTGGTTGGTTTTAAGGGCTCTGTGCTATCCTGCTTCTTTTTTCATGTCTCCCATTGCTCTTTCAGTATTTGTTCTGGTGGATCCTCCACTACTGCTATCCTGCTCTCAGTTAGTGTACCCCAAGTATCTGTCTTGGGTCAACTCCTTTTCTCTCTATATACCCAGTCCCTTGGAGCGCTCATCTCTTCCCATGACTGTCAGTACTATCTTTATGCTGATCACTCTCAGATCTACCTCTCTACACCTGAAATTTCTCCAGCAATCCAGGCCCAGATCTCTACCTGACTTTCTGACATTGCTGCTTGGATGTCTCACCACTGCTTGAAATTGAACATGGACAAAACTGAGCTTCTTATTTTTCCCCCTAAACCCTCCTCTCTCCTTCCTCCTTTCTCAATCTCTGTGGATAACTCTTACTCCTCCCTGCCTACTCAGCTCACAACCTTGGGGTCAGTCTTTGACTCATCTCTCTCCTTCTCCACACACATCCAGCTGATAGCTAAAACCTGCTATTTCTTTCTCTACAATATCAACAAAATTCACCCATTCCTTTTTAAACATACTCCTAAGACACGTACCCACTCCTTGATCACCTCCCTTCCAGGCTATTGTAACCTGCTCCTTGCTGGTCTCCCTCTGAATCATATCTCTCTCCTTCAATCTGTTCAACACTCTGCTGCATGAATAATCTTCTGCTAGCCTCATCATGCTAATATTACCGCTCTTCTCAAGTCATTTCGTTGACTCCTTATCCATTTCCGCATCCAGTTCAAACTTCTCCTGCTGACCTAGAAGTGCATTCACTGTGCAGCTCCTCACTACCTTTCCTCTCTTATCTTTCCCTACACTCCTCCTTGGGAACTCTGTTCTTCTTGAAAATCATTTCTATCTGTGCCCTTCTCTTCCACTCTGACAGAAAAGTCAATCAAAAGGGTTTACATAGGTAAGGAACATAATAGCAGCACAGAAAATAAGGACAAAAGACAAGGAACACCCAAGCCCCCCATCTGGCCAACCACTTCAACCCCTAGTGAATAACCATGTTGCCCAGTTAACATGGGCAACTGGCACACAATAACCTTGAATGCACTTAGTGACACTTCAGTGGGTGGCATTAAGTGCACCTACATGCCAGTTCACTCAGTGCTGCGATTTAGCATCATGCTATCAGCAGGAGGATGGACGCACTTGCCCCCAAATATTAGCGCAGGCCTCCATGCTAATTTGACAGCCCATTCATCCTCTATCAACGTGCACCTTAATAAACATTTCCTATTGTATATCACATTACCTTATTTAAAGGTAATATATACAAAGGGCAATGAATATTTTTTTTTATCTTTGCTATACTTTAAATTCTGACTAATTGGAAGGACGTCTGTTAAATTTAATTATTGGTTGAACACTGTATGACATTCAAGTACAAAGTTGTTCCTGCTGAAAGGTCTAATATATTGCCTAAAGAGCATGGTATCTGAAAACCTCGGAATATATTTATTTACTGAAATGACCTTTTAATTTGGTGCTTTCCATTATTATCTTTGCTATCCAGTATCTTGCTGTGTTTCTGGTTTATTTTCCCTCTGAATATTTTAATTAAACTTTTTTAGGTAGATTTCCTAATGTATGCTACAGTGTTAGTGTACATAATTGCCATTAACATTCATTATTAATAAATAACAATGGAGAAAGTGAATCTGTTCTGGGTCCGCTGCTTTTAATATATTCACAAATGACCTGGAAATGGGAACAAGTGAGGTAATCAAATTTTCAGATGACACAAAATGATTCTAAGTTGTTGAAACCCAAGAGGATTGTGAAAAATTACAAGAGGACCTTGATAAATTGGAAGATTGGAAGTTCAAATGGCAGATGAAATTTAATGTGGACAAGTGCAAAGTTATGCACCTAGTTAAAAACAACCCAAACTATAGTTATACGATGCAGGGTTCCACATTAGGAACCACAACCCAGGAAAAAGATTTAGGTGTCTTCGTGGATAAGATATTGAAACCCTTTGCCTAGAGTGCAGCAGTGGCCAAGAAGGCAAATAGAATGCTAAGAATCATAAGGAAAGGAATGGAGAGTAAAACAAAAGATATTATAATGCCTCTTTATTGTTCCATGGTGCGACTGCACCTTCAATTTTTGTGTGCAATTTTGGTAGCTGTATCTTAAAAAGGATATAGCGGAATTAGAAAAGGTATAGAGAAGAGCCACCAAAATGGTAAAGGGGATGGAAGGAAACCCCTATGAGGAGAGAATTAAAAGTATAGGGCTCTTCAACCTGGAAAAGAGACGGCTGAGGAGAGATATGATAAAGGTCTATAAATTAATGAATGGAGTGGAACGGATAAAAGTAGATTGATTGTTTACGCCATCAAAATGTAGAAAGACTAGGGGACATGAAATGAAGCTACAGAGTAACCTATTTAAGACTAATAAGACAAAATATTTTTTTCACTCAACACATCATCAAATGCTAGAATTGGCTATAGGAGGATGTAGAAGAAGCTGTTAGGGTAGCTGGGTTTAAAAAAAAAGTTCGGACAAGTTCCTAGAAGAAAGGTCCATAAGCCATTATTAAAGAGGACCCAGGAAATCCACTGCTTGCCCCAATCCAAGCATTGTAGAACCCGTGTTTCTTTTGGAAACCTGCTAGGTACTTGTGAACTAGATTGACCATTGTTGGAAACAGGATACTGGGCTTGATGGACCTTGGTCTGACCCAGTATGGCATATCTTATGTTCTTATGTTCTAAGTCTTTGAGGCATGTTCACTAAAGTGCATTAACTGTTAATGTGGGTTTACTGCACACTAAGTGAGCCATTTTGGATGTCCAAAAACAGGCATAGAAACAATCAAAGCACAGAGATGTCTCCAGAGCCATTTTTGAAGCTGGGTCTATGGACATCCCCAGCAGCAGAATGTCCAAGTCTGAATGGGAGTGGAAGCATGGCTATGGATGGGACATTCCAAGAAACAATTTTTTAATGGTAGTTCACTCGGATGCATAAAACTTAGGGAGCTAAAAACCTTATATACACAAGCATAAAGAAAGTGACCAAGGTATGGAGACCATAGGGAACAATATCATAGAAACTATTCATCTTGGTCACTCTCTTTATGCTTATGTATATTTGATTTTACCTATATATGGTTTTTAGCTCTCTAATTTTTATGCACCCAGGTGAACTACTATTAAAAAATTGGAACATAATCATAGCTTCTGAAATCTAAGGGCCTGTGGTAGTGTGGCATGCGGTGGGAAGGGGTTTTCTTTACAACACAGGCCAGACAGCAATTCAGGGAAAAGAAAAGTAGCTTTACTTCTGTTCCAGCATGTTAAACCTCCACAAGCTGGTTCTCCCAGCCCTTCATCCAGCCCCAATGAAAGTGCCTAGATCAGAACTCCTTTGCACAGCTTGCCTTAGAAGAACTTCTGGCTCTATGGGCCTCTCTCCCTTCTGCAGCCTTGCTGGGTTCTTAACCTCTTCCTTTTAGCCACATCCCTCCAACCTTGAACTCTGGGCTGCAGACTCTCTTAAGAGGGACTGTTGATAATCCCTTTGGAGAGGGATGGGTAGCATTCTATATACCCCATTACACACCCACCCCCTCAGATCAACCATGCCCCATTGAGCACCTGCCTCACCCAGGACCCCCATCCGGGAAAGTAAGTCTGCATTCAGGTGAGTCTGACCAGCCCTGTGGTGGTTATGGGACTGCTAGGGCTGTAGACTCAAAACCCACTGCATAATATGACTGTTGGACTTCTTAAGTCGAGCTAGACACTTGAGGGGTTGGTGGTCCATTATTAGTATAAATGGATGGCTGAGCAGGTAGTATTTTAAGGTTTTAAATGCCCACTTGACAGCCAGGGATTCCTTCTCAATCACCGCATAATACTTTTCCCAAGGAAGCAGTTTCCAGCAGATGAATGCTATGGGGTGTTCTTCAACCATGACTTCCTGGGCCAGAACGACTCCTAAACCCACCTCTGAGGCATCAGTTTGCACAATGAATGGAAGGAAGAAATCAGGGCTAATCAGGATGGGTTCAAAGCAACAACCTTCTTGAGATGCTGGAAGGCCAGGTCCAGTTCCCACTGGATCCATTTGGGAGCTCTCTTTTGGAGGAGAGTGGATAACAGCTCTACCACCTCTGCAAAATTAGGGATGAGCCAATGGTAATAGTCAATCCAAATAAAGCACAGATCTCTTTCTTTGATTTTGGAGTGGGAACCTGGGAAATAGCATCCACCTTCTGTAGTTGAGTTCATATCTGCCCATTCCTAATTAAATACCCCAGGTATTGAATATCCCAACCTCCCAGAAAACATTTCTTGGGGTTGGCCTTCAACAGGCTGTACTTAGGTTAGATGGGTGATCCAGTCTCTGCTGTAGATGACAATGTTTTCAAGGTAAGCAGCTGCCTACTCCTTGTATGGTCTGAGTAGGTGGTCAACTAGATGTTGAAATGTGTCAGGAGCCCTGTGTAATCAAAACAGTAGCAATGTAAACTGGAACAGACCTTGCAGTGTTGAAAAAGCAGCCATCTCCTTGGCAGCTGCAATCAAGGGAATCTGCCAGTATCCCTTGGTCAAATCCAATGGGTGATATAAAGCATGTTCCACTGAGTTGCTCAATTAGCTCATCTATTTTGGGCATAGGATACAGTTCCATTTGAGAAGATTCATTCATCCTCTTGAAGTCAATGCAGAATATGATGCTTCTGTCAGGTTTAGGAACCAAGACAATGGGTGAGGACCGGTCACTCATATACTCACAGGTTAAGCATTTCTTCCAGCTCCTTGGCGACAGCCTGCCAGCATATCGCCATATTCCAATAGGGTAACTGACAGATATCATTACTGACCCTAGGGTGGTTATCATGACAAACGAGGTGGGTTCATCCCGGGCAGGTATAAAACACCATATGTTCAAGTGGATCAAACCCTCTAGATCTTTTCTCTGGGCAGCAGACAGCTAGTCTCCAATCAGGACCTCAGATGGATCTGAAGGAGCTGAAATGTTCGGCCCAGAATCATCAGCCTGTACCATCATAGCCATCACAGAAGTCTACTTTTTCAATAGGTTAATATGGTAAATGTTGGCTTTCTTCTGTTTATCTGGCTGGGCAATCTTGTAGTTAACAGGCTCCACTTTCTCTTCCACCTCTTAGGGCCCCTGCCATTTACAGTATAACTTGCTCTCAGATAAGAGCAGCAAGACAAACTCTTTCTCCTGGTTGAAAGACGTGGTGCATGGCTGCCCAATTGTAGCCCCTGGCCTGCTTGACTTGGGATTTTTCCAGACTGAATTTGGCCCCCTGTCTGGCTTTCCTCAGCTGGTCTTACATTTGTATAATGTACTCCACCAAATTACACCCGACATGGAGTTCTTCTTCCCAGGTTTCCCTTACCATGTCTAATATGCCTCTTGGCCATCTTCCAAAGAACAACCCTAAAGGTGAAAACCCCATGGAACTCTGAGGTACCTCGTGGATGGCAAACATTAAATAGGGTAGGAGAATGTTCCAATTCTTCCTGTCCTTATGCACAAACTTTTTAAACATCTGTTTTAGAGTTTTATTGAATCACTCGATGAGGCCATCTCTCTATGGGTGATATTCCCAGCAAGCACAGTTACTTACCTGTAACAGGTGATCTCTGGGAACAGCAGGAATAAGTCTTCACATATGGGTACATTGGTACCGACGGAGCCTGCACGGGAACGCTCCCCAGCGTCCAATCAGAAAGCTTTTGGGAGCATCCCACAGCGCCTGCATGCTGCCTTCCCGCCTTTCCAACTGTCTCTCCTCAGTTGAGTTTTATAGCTGAGACAAAGAGGGAGAGAGAGGGAAAGGAAGAGAGATAGAGAGAGAGAGACAACTCCTAGGGGAGGTGGGTGGGTTGTGAAGACTTATTCCTGCTGTTCCCAGCGATCACCTGTTACAGGTAAGTAACTGTGCTATCTCCAGGAACAAGCAGGAATGAGTCTTCACATATGGAGACTCCCAAGCTTTTGATGCCAGGGAGAGAGCCCAGAAGTTGTGTGTCCCTGGGACAGGGCTGCACTTCCCCACCTGGATCTCTGGCATCCCATGAGGGATGGTGGGTAGGAGTTGATTAAGTATGGAACAGGTGTTTGAGAACAGCCTGACCAAACAAGGCATCCCGGCGGGAGTCCTTGTCCAAGCAGTAATGGGCTGTGAAGGTATGAACCGAGGCCCAAGTGGCTGCTCGACAGATGTCGATAGACACAGAGTTCAGATGAGCCATTGAGGCTGCCATGGCTCTCACATTGTGAGCTGTGACATGGCCCTCCAGAGAAATGTTCTTGCTCTGATAGGCGAAAGAAATACATTGGGCAATCCAGTTGGAAAGAGTTCTCTTGGAGACTGGTTGTCCCAAAGGAGAAGGATCAAAAGCAACAAAGAGTTGGGAAGACTTTCTATGTTGCTGTGTCCTCTGTAAGTAAAAAGCCAGAGCTCTTTTACAGTCCAGGGTATGAAGATTCCTCTCTGCACTTGATTCATGAGGCCCTGGAAAAAAGACAGGTAGGTAGACCTCTTGGTAGAGGTGAAAGGGGGAGACCACCTTAGGCATGAAGTGTGGATTAGTCCTAAGCACTACCTTGTCATGATGGAACCTTGTGTAAGGTGGATTAGCTACTAGTGCTTGCAATTCGCTGATGCGGCGTGCTGATGTGATTGCAATAAGAAAAATAACCTTCCAAGAAAGGTATTTCAAGGAGGTAGTAGCTAAAGGTTCAAAAGGCGGTTTCATAAGCTGAACAACCAAATTTAAATCCCATGCCACCGGAGGCGGCCTAATGGGAGGCTTTGTTAAAAGGAGGCCTCTCATGAACCTTGCTACAAGGGGATGAGAGGAGACAGGTTGTCCCTTTAGAGGCCTGAGGGAAGCTGCAATAGCACTCAGTTGGACTCTTACTGAATTTGTCTTAAGGCCTGCATTAGAGAGATGCAGGAGATACTCCAGCAATGATTCCAGAGGTATTAACCGGGGGTTAAGACCCCTTCCAGAACACCAGATGGTAAACCTTTTCCACTTGAAGGCGTAAGAACGTCTAGTGGAAGGTTTTCTGGAAGCATGAAGAACATCTTTCACTTGTTGAGAAAGAGGAAGATCCTGGAGATCTAGGCCTTCAGCAACCAATCCCCGAGATGCAGAGACTGGGGATTGGGATGCCACAATTTTCCGTCCTCCTGAGAGAGGAGGTCTGGAGTAGACCCTAACTCTAGGGAGGGAGCTTGAGAGAGATGTAGAAGTAGAGGGTACCACACTTGCCGTGGCCAATGTGGAGCTATGAGAATCATGTGGCCTCTGTTTCTCTGAAGCTTGAATAGGGTTTTGGGAATTAGGGGAATGGGTGGAAAGGCATACAGGAAGTCTTGACCCCAGTGAAGGAGGAAAGCATCCCTTGCCTGAGCCCCCTGAGCTGGAGTTCTGGAACAGAACCGGGGAAGTTTGGCATTCCACGGACTTGCAAAGAGGTCTATGTCCGGGGTTCCCCAAATTTGAAAAATCTTGGATACCTGGTCCATGTGTAGGGACCACTCGTGTGGAAGCAGAACTCGACTGAGTCTGTCTGCCCAAGAGTTTTGAACACCTGGGAGATAGACTGCCAGAAGATGAATGTGATGCTCTCTGGCGAGTGCCCACAGTCGTAGAGCTTCGTTGCAAAGTGACAGAGAGCCAGTTCCTCCCTGCTTGTTTATATAGAACATGGCTACCTGATTGTCTGTGTGGACAAGGACTGTCTTGTGGCTGAGCAGGGTGTGGAAAACTCGCAGAGCAAGGAAGATTGCTCTGAGTTCCAAGAGATTGATATGTAGACATGTCTCCTGTGGGGACCAGATGCCTTGGGTGGAGAGGTCCTGGAGATGAGCTCCCCAACCCATTGGAGAAGCATCTGTTGTAAGAGTTGCCTGGGGTAGAGGCTGTTGAAAGGGAGACCCCAGCAACAGGTTTTGAGGGGACTTCCACCACTGGAGGGACAAAATGAGGTGACTTGTGTTTGCTATTTTGTCTGACAGGCAGCCTAATGCCTGGGTCCATTGGGTGGATAAAGTCCACTGAGCTGCTCTCATGTGAAGGCGAGCATATAGTACCACATGAACGGTGGATGCCATGTGGCCTAGCAACTGTAACATTTCTCAAGCAGTTAGTAGGGGTTTTGACTGTACTTGAGAAGCTAACTGCATCAAGCGAAGGCAACGGGCCTGAGGAAGATAGGCCCTTGCCGTTGTGGTATCCAGCAATGCCCCTATAAACTCCAGGGACTGAGTATGGATCAAATTGGATTTTGGGATGTTTATTACCAGCCCTAAATATTGAAGGATACACATTGTGCAGGTTAGAGCAGTCTTGGCCTCTGATTGAGTGGGAGCTCGAATGAGCCAGTCATCCAGATAAGGGAAGACAAATATTTCCAGGGTGCGCAGAAAAGCAGCAACCACTGCCATGCATTTTGTGAACACCCTTGGTGCAGAGGCCAGGCCAAAGGGGAGCACTCTGTATTGATAGTGCTTCTCCTGGAAAAGGAACCGAAGGAACCTTCTGTGAGTTGGATGGATGAGAACATGAGTGTACGCATCCTTGAGATCTAGAGAACAAAGCCAATTCTGACTCTGAAGGTATGGCAGCAGAGTTCCTAGAGAAACCATCTTGAATTTTCCTTGACTAGGAATTTGTTCAACTCTCTGAGATCTAAAATGGGTCTGAAGCCCCCTGTTTTCTTCGGGATAAGAAAATAGGGGGAGTAGAACCCTGTGCCTTGTTGTTGAGAAGGCACTTCCTCTATTGCCCCTTGGGCTAGAAGAGTGGCAACCTCCTGCTCTAACAGGCTGAGGAGGGAGGTTGGAGAATTGAACTGGTGCACTCTTGTGAGAGGGGGCAAGCTGGAAAAATGAAGTTTGTACCCCTCTTATGATGGAGAGTGTCCAATGTTCTGCTGTGATTTGTCCCCATTTGGGAGCAAAGTGACATAACCTTCCTGGAATGGCGGAGGGCTCTTGTCCTTCTAGAGCCAGGAAGGCTAAGTTCTCTAGCCAAAAGTCAAAGGCCCTGAGAGGGCTGAGACTGCTGGGCTGGAGCAGGCCTCACAGCCTTTGCCTTGGTCTGTTTGGAGGATTGCTGACGTTTGGAAGGGAACTGAGCTGCAGAAGACGCTCTCTGACTATAAGCAGAATAGGATCTTCCCTTTTTAGAAAAAGGCGTTTTCTTGAACAACCTTTTCTTAGCAGGAGCAGCTGTAGATTTGGATAGTCTATCCAAAGCAGAATTTTCAGCATCCATCTGATTGGCTTTTGCTTGCCAATCCTTACCAAACAGATTTTCACCTGTACAAGGGATATTTCCCAATTCATCTTGGACCCAGGTCTCCAAATCAGATGCTTGAAGCCAAGCAATCCTACGTGCACCTATAGCTATAGCTGAGGCTCTGCTTGTGCATTCAAAGGAGTCGAAAGCTGCACGGTTGGAGAATTTGGAGATATCCTGGGCATGTTTGAGCCCAGAGAGAAATTCTTGCCTTTTATTGTCAGACATAAAAGGACTTAAAGTCTGCAAATGGTCAGTGACTTCTTTTAAGAACATTCCCATGTAGAGACTATAAGAATTAATTCTCGCAGCAAGCATGGAAGCTTGGAAGACTCTTCTACCAAAAGCATCCAGGGTTCTACATTCACATCCTGGAGGATTAGAGGCATGTCTCTTGGCACTTCTAATCTTTCTCATTGCAGACTCAACCACAATAGAGTGGTGAGGAAGCTGAGTTTTATGGAAACCAGGACAAGGAGGGACACGATACATGGTGTCCAACCTGCGAGAATGAGGAGAGGTAGTTAGAGGTGCTTCCCACATCCTTAAGATGAGATCATACAGAATCTCATGAATAGGCAAGGTAGCTGCCTCTTTAGGAGTTTTAGGATATTGTAGAATATCTAACTCCTTAGCTCTAGGCTCTGACTCTGGGGCTACTAAAATAGAGAGACCCCGAGCCACCTCTCTGATAAAGTCTTGAAAAGGCAAATCCTCTGGAGGAGACATCCTTCGTTTAGGAGAGGACTCCTCCTGTGGAAGAAGCATCACTGCATTGACAGACTCTTCAGAATCCTCAGAGTCATCAGAGGAATCGAAGTATCGTCTGTCGGGATTCTCTTGCAAAGCCCGATACCCGTACCGACCGGGGTCGGTATCGGGAATCATCGGTACCAGGGTATCGGTACCGGAGGGCTGCAGAGGGCAGGGTACTGGCATGGCTGACACCAATGCCGATGTCGATGCCACCGGTACTGGAATCGGTACCGATGGTGATACCGGAGCCAGTACCTGCGGAGTAGTCTGTTGCAGTACCACGGGCGTCGATGCCACAAGGAAAGCCGCCAGACTGCGTTCGATGGACAGAATCCTCTGATCCATCGACGCTGCCAATGCCTGGAAGTCGGTACCGGTGGAGGCCACCGGTACCCCAGAGCATGGCACCAGGAGATCTGTTGAGGCCACGCCATCTAGATCGTCCTGGAACCCCGATGATGATGCTTTAGAAGCCAAAGCCTCCCGCCGGGGTAATTTTGCCGGTGCAGAATCCTCGAGGGCAAGGCCAGGGGCATCTCGATGCTTGGAAGGAGAATTGCCATTCGAGGACCGGCTGGATTTATGTTTAGTTACCTGAGATCCATGTGAGGAAGAAGCAGCTCTGGAAGACTTCGATGCCACCGAAGCCTCATCAGAGGGAAACAGGGTACTGAGCATGGCAGCTCGGTTCTGTCGACCTCTCTTAGACATCATGGAACAGGACACACAATCTTTAATGGAATGGTCAGGGCCTAAACATTTGAGACACCAGTCATGGGTGTCAGTGACGGATATAGTACCGCCACATTTTGTGTACTTCTTAAATCCTGAGGCAGGTTTTTCCATATTTAAGGAAAAAGGTTTTGGGCCTAAGGCCCAAAACTGAAGTACACCTGAAGAAAAAATAGAAGGTCTTTTTTTTTTTTTTTAAGAAAAGAATAAGAACCGGCGGTACTGGTATAGTGTCGAGGAAGGCAGACGCGTACAGAAAAGAAATAAAGAAAAATAAGGAAATTCTTCTGCGGTGACAGGAACACGACCTGCTGGCTCCGCGAAAAAAGAACAACTGAGGAGAGACAGTTGGAAAGGCGGGAAGGCAGCATGCAGGCTCTGTGGGATGCTCCCAAAAGCTTTCTGATTGGACGCTGGGGAGCGTTCCCGCGCAGGCTCCGTCGGTACCGATGTACCCATATGTGAAGACTCATTCCTGCTTGTTCCTGGAGATTCTCTCTTTATTTATTTATTTAGCAGGGTTTTTTTTATACCACTCCTTCCAAAGATCAAGGGGGTTTACTTGAATGTAGAACAGGGAAGTTACATTATAACTTTGAACAGTAAGTCATACATTAAGAGCTTGATAACTATTTACAGGTAACATATTTATATTCAACATATGTACATGCTAACTATGGGGATTACCAGAGAGGACTCTTAGGGAACAATTATCCTGGTAGCAATGAGGAAAAAGGGGGTGATAAGTTAAAGTATATTCAAAATTATGCAATTTAGATATGATTGGAGGCAATAATATGTGGGAGAACTGTGATGGTGGGAATGGTAGGGGGATGGGAAATGTGGAGCCCTAAGTTGATAAAGTTGCTACATCGAGTATATTTCTTTATAGTCAATCGGGTTACCATAATGTTCGATGAACAGGAATGTTTTAAAATCTTTGCGGAATGTTTGGAGATCTTTGGTGGTTCTTAATTTTTCTGGTAAGGCATTCATGAGAATTGGGGCAACAAATATGAATGCCCTATTACTAGTAACGTGTTTTGTGTTACGGAAGTCAGAAGGTATTTCAATGGTATTCTGCAAACAACTTCTTCTGGTACTTGTATTAGCAGGTGTAATGAGGAGGGAGGATAGAAATGATGGGGCAATGTTATTGAGAAATTTAATGATGATCATCAGATACTTACATTTTAATTCTAGATAAAATGGGCAACCAATGCAGATTGTGGAGTAGAGGTGTGATGTGTTCTGCATGGTGAGCTTTATAAATGATTCAGGCTGTGACATTCTGCATCATTTGGAGCTGATTGTTTTCTTAGGCAAACTTGCAGAATGCTGTTGTAGAAATTAAAATGAGGTGTGATCAAGGTCTGGAGAACAGATCTAAAGTCATGGCTATCAAGTAGTGGTCTGAGGTGTTGAATCATAGGTAATTTGAAAAAAATGGTTCTAGTAACTAGTTTTATGGGTCTTAGCATGTTAAGAGACTGATCAAGGGTAACCCCGAGGTATTTTACTTCTTTCTTGCTGTCCAGTTCAGTCCCTTGGATGGGAAATTTTTTTGCGAAGGGGGATAAAGTTTTGATTTCTAGTTACATATAATACTTTGGTTTTGTTGAAAATTATCTTTAAATTGTGTGTGGTCAGCCATTTTACTGTTTCATTGAGACAAGATGTTATTTGGCAATGGGTGGGGTTGGTTATATCTATGGAGAAATACAGCATGATATCATCTGCATAGATATAGTAACTCACTTTGTGTTTTTTTAAGATACTGCAGATTGGTAGGATATATAAGTTAAATAATAGTGTCAATAGGGAAGACCTTGGGGAATGCCTTGTTCCTGTTTAAAGATGGATGATGATGTTTGTCCAATCTATACTTGTTGAGTACGATCAGAGATGAAGGATTGAAACCATTGGATTACTGTACCATTTAGTCCTATCCACTGTAGTCTTGATAGGAGTATTTTATGGCTTATGCTATCAAAAGCAGAGGCAATATCCAGAAATACTAGGACAAAGGCCTGCCTGAGGTTATCTAAGCCACGGATAAGTTTGTCAAAGAGAGCTAACAAGAGGATCTCTATGCTGTGGAATGGTCTAAAGCCATGTTGTTGCTCATCTAGTGGGGTGTTTAGATCTATGAAGTCTTGAAGTTGTGTCTGAACAATTTTTTTGATAAACTTAGCCATGAACAGGAGACTGGATATAGGTCTGTATGAGTTTGGAAGTTCATTTTCTAATGAGTTTGATTTTAGGATAGGGTGGATAATTGCATGTTTTAGTTCAATAGGCATATATCCTTGAGTCAAAGATTGACTAACCATAGTTAGGATGAATGGGGTGAGTTCTGCTTTTGATGCTTTTAACCAACTGATCAGACAGGGGTCAATCGGTGATGTGTTAATACTGGTAATTATGTTTTTCAAGTGTTTTAGATCGATGATATGGAAGGTATTCCATCTATTTGTGGTTGTTGAGTCTGGATCATTGTAAGGAATATACCCTAATTCTTGGAGTTTTAGTTTATTCATATAATGGTTGCCGAGAATCTGTGGTTTGATAGTGATGTTGTTTACTTCTGGGTTTGGTGTTTGAGTAAGGGGTTTTACAATACTGAAGAGCTCCCTTGATTGAGGGATTGGGTGAGAATTGTGGTATGATACTCTTTCTTTCTATTGTTGGTGGATTCTTTGTATGTATGTAGAGTATTCATATAATGTATTTTGTCATTTTCTGATTTAGTAAGCCTCCATCTGTGTTCAAATTTTATTTGTTTTAATTTTCTTGGGTCATTGGTGTATTATTTCTTGGAGGTCCTATGTCTTGTTCTATAGTGTGGCATTGGTGCTGAGGTAACCTTGGAAATGATGTTATTCTAGTTTGATAAAATGTCATCCAGGTCAATCAGGGTGGTGCCAATAAGAGGAATGATATCATTCAGAAATGCTTCCTTTTCAAAAGGTCTGAATCTCCTAGCATGTGTGCCTACATTGCTAGGTGAAATTGGGAAGGATACGCTGGTAATGTAAATTCCAATAAAAAGTGGTCAGTCCAGGGGACCTGTAGTGCTTGAAGGGGTGAATAAAGGCAATGTTGCAAGATTATGTTTTGTAGAAATATTAATTCTAAAGTATTTCCTTTAATGTGGGTTGGTATTTCTACTACCTGTTGATATCCCATATCTGTCATGGCGTTGAATAAAATGCTTGGAATGGGAGTTGTGAAGAGATGGTAGGTTAAAATCGTCTAGAATAATGTGAGGTTTCTTTCATGGAGAAGTGCATGCAGTTTCTAGGATTGGAGTAAGGTTGTTTTGTATGGGAGATGGTGGCCTGTAAATTAGGCAGATCGATAGGTTGATCTTCCCCAATGCAAACACTTGCTTCATTACCTTGGATACAAAAGATTTTCCTTGATCTGTGAGGATCTCATTGGATATTCCCACCTGTGAGAAAGCATTCACGATCATAGTAGTCTTCATATTCCTTAGAGCAATGGCCTCCAGATTTCGGATAGCATAGTCCAGTATGACTAAAATATACTTGTTACCTTGGGTAGTTCTCTCCAAGGGTCCTACCAGATCCTTGGCCACTCTTTCAAATGGGGTTTCAATGATAGGCATAGGGGCAGGTCAGTTTCTGGTGGGGTTATGAAGCTGGCAGGTGGGGCATGACTGACAATATAACTACAACTGTTTATAGACCATGGGCCACAGAAATCAGGCTAAAACAAGCTCCAATGTTTTCTCCACCCCAGGTGTCCTCCTAATAAATGACTATTTTCCAATGATAACACCTGCTGATGACGGGGTTGTGGAACTATTAGTTGTTCTACATCTTCCCCTTCTAGGGTCCCCTTGGCCACTCTGTATAATAAATCTCCCTTTAGCATAAAATAGGGAAATATTCTTGCAGAGGACTCTTCATTACTTACTGGAACCCCATCCACCTCCAAAACCCACTCTTGGGCATGTTTAAGGGGCTTATCCTCTTGCTGGACCTTCCTAAAGCTCCCTGGGTCTTCCTGAATCTCCCCCACTCTGGGAAGGGGATAATTGTATTTGGGTCACTATTGCTGAGCCCTGAGCTATCTCCAAGGGTTTCTTCCTGGATCCCTCCCCCATAGCAGCCCCCAGATTCTGTTCATAGTGTAGCTTTTCCTGGCACGCCAACTCTGGGACTCAGCAGGCTTGGGAGTCTTCACATATAGATCTAGGTTTTCCAGGGGGAAGATCACTGGGAAATCGTCCTGGTCCGACTTAGCAGAGCCGTCAGTTATCTGGACCCATATCATTCCAATGTTTGAGTAGTCTTTGTCAATCATCACTGGGTAGTAGGGCAACACCATGACCTTGAATGTGGTTTGCCTTGCTGGAGTCTTAAGTGAAACCTGTGCCATTTGATACTGCCTCTGGTCTTCATGCACACAAGCCAGTGTTACCATCTTTCAATAGTCAATTTGAAATCGGGTCACAATTTCCCAGCAAATGAGGTCTGCACGCTCCCAGAGTCTATCAAAGACTGGAAGTGGGCCCCCTTGAGCTAAACTGGAATCACAAAGTTCTAGGCTCCTGGGTGAGGAGTGTCCACAAAAGTGCAGGTGTGAGGGATAGTTAGACTGACATTCATGGGTTCTTCTGTACCCTGGGCACATTCCCAAACAATGTATCCCTGGTCTCCACACTTAAAATAGGTGAAGAGGTCATGGCTGGGGCCATGCTCTCACCTTGGAGGTGCATTTGGGGGTCAGAAGAGGGGAGCCAATATCCGTTCTGGCTTCTCCTTTTGTCATCCTGGGCTAACTGGTGACTTCTTCCTCTTCTCACTGTCCACTTCAATCACTGGCTGGTTTCATGATATTTCCAGTGTACTCTCCAGTGTAAGTTTGTGGTACTGACATATCCACTGTTTCATTGGAATGGTCAATCCATCCAAAAACTGCTCCAATAGCACAATCTTGGCTATCTTAGGTTCAGTCTTTCCCTCTGGTTTCAGTCACTTCCATGCAAGATCATTCAACTGATAGAGGAACCTCTGAGGGATCTCATTAATCTGGAGCCTCCCCCTACCTGAACCTCTGGGGTACAGCTGGCCCATTCCAGTATGGTGGCCTTGACAGCTGCATACGTAGCTCACCCATCTGGGTTGGCATTCTGGAATGTAGCCTGACTGCTGCCCGTCAGCAGATTCTCCAAATAAGTAATCCATATCTCCTGCGGCCACCAGGCCATGTGGGCACTTCATTCAAAGTTCACCATAAAGTGGTCTGGTTCATCTTCTGCTGTCATTTCAAGAAGTGCTTGCACTGGAGGGTGGAGTTATGGTCTCTGTAGGTCCTGAATCAACTGCTGCTGCTGTTGTTGCTGCCCTTCCAGCAGGGTGCATTGAAACTGTTGTTGTTGCTACTGGTACTGTTGTTGCTGTTGATAATGTTGCTGTTGCTGCAGCCCATCAGCCAGAATCTGGAGGAGCCGCTCCATTCTGGCTTGTCACTGTTTTCTTGCAACACCATCACAGCTTTCTCTTCTGCAGTTGAGTTAACCCTCCAGTATTCAGCTCCAACAACTTTAAGCAGCCTCTAGTGACCAAAAGAAAGCCTACCTGTCTGGCACTGACTAAACCTTCTTCAAGCTCCCTACCTAGGCAAGGCTAACTTTCTTAGCCCACACAAATAAAAAAATTCTGACCTGCTGTAGAAGCCAGTCCTGTAGGGATGTGGATTTGCCCTCAGTCATGGGGTTAGAGGAAATCTCACCACTGCCACCATGTGGTAGTATGGTGTGCAGTGGGAAGGGGCTTTCTTTATAACATAGACCAGACAGCAGTTTAGGGAAAACAAATGCAATTGCTTGTTAAACCTCCACAAAACAAAACCCAGAGCAGGCAGCAGTTCACGGAAAACAAAAGCAGTTTTACTTCTGTCCCAGCTTGTTCTCCCAGCCCTTCCCCCAGCCCCAGTTAAAGTTCCTACCTCATTACTCTTTTGCATTGCTTGCCTTGGAAGAACTTCTGGCTCCAGGGCCTATCTCCCTCCTGCAGCCTGCTGGGTTCTTAATCTCTCCCTCCGAGCCATACTCTCCCAGTCCTGAATTCTGGGCTGCAGACTCTGTTAAAGGAGACTGTTGATAATCCCTTTGGGGAGGGATGAGTAACATTTTATATATCTCATTACAGGGCTTGTTTACTAAAGTGCACTTAGCAGTTAGCATGTGCGATTTGGTGCATGGTAACTGCATGCTTGGATCCATGGTAACTGTTAGCTCAGGGACATGACAGTCACCATGTACTGATTTATGCTTTACCGCTCGCACATCGCTGTGGAAAATGGATGAGATGGGGTGTAGAATGGGCATGGTGAGTACATTGCAGTTAATGCAAGTGGACAATATTGCGCACTAACTGTCAATGTTGCAATTAGTGCGGGTGCAATGACCTCCACATCTATAGGTGGAGGCAGGATTGTACCAAGCAAGAAACATGTCCTGTGCAACTCGTGAATCTGGTGCCCTTCCCCCCCCCTTTCACACAACTATATGCAGAAACTCAATTAATACAGAGCTTTTGCAATTAGTGTATGTTAATTTTTGCACTAAAAATGTGTTACATAAAAAAAACATAGCACACTTTAAAAAAAGGGCTCTGAAAATTGTCCTCTTGTTCAAGATCAATGAATTTCTAATTAGAGATAGCAAACTAATCAGTTTATGAGATTAAAATTATCTATTACATTGCTACATGCATAATTGTCACCTTTTTCTTAAATAAAATGAATGTCTTTGGATGCATCAAAAGAAGGCCTTCGACAGTGTAGCTACCTAAAATGAACTGTAGAAAAAGAGAATTCTGCATCCAAATCTTTCTCTCAGCATTATTTTTCTTCTGTCAGAAGAATGTTTTATAAATTAGCACAGATTGTTCTGACAATCTGAAGTGTATACTCACATGAAAAGTGAAAGCTGAAAATCTGGAGTGTTTGTTTCTTATGAATTATTAATAACATAAAATGTATTAAGTAATTGAAAAGCAAAAAGAAAAATGTATTCATAGAATGACGAGGCAGAAGAGGAGAAGACTGCTTTTGGGCACTGAGAAATCTGAGGGTTTTTGGTTGGTTCAAGGAGAGGTATATATGGATTTTTTGAATAGAACTGGGTGGGAAGAATCAGATTCTTATGAAAAAGGTTTTCCAAAATATGGGAGTATAGTTGGATAAACATCTGCTATTTGATACTCGCATTTTGAAGTTAGTCCTGATGGTTTTTTTTAAAATCACCTATGTTTGATTTGCAGGTTATTACCGCTTCTTACGGTAGTAGAGATAAACCACAGTTATTGATCCATTCTCTGATTTTTTTGAGACTGGACTATGGTAATGTGCTTTCAGTAGGTTTGACAAGGAAGTCTTTGGCGCAGCTACAGACGTATAGTTATTGCACAACATGGCGGTGTGGTTGTTGGAGGGATTAAATGTGAGAGATCATCTCCCCAATGCTACAGAAGTTGCGCTGGTTTTCAGTGACATATTGAAGGCTTTTAAAAATGTTAGCATTGTGACCAGATTACTATATATCCACCAAGACACAAATTGCAATCTTGTGCAAAAAAATTACTTAAGGTATCATATAGTAAAGCTGTGTATTTACACTAGGGCAGAAAGGTGTCTTTTTCCATGGTAGCACATACCTGGTGGAATACCTTACTGGATAGCATCCCTCTAGAAGCTAATTATCTTTGCTTTCACAAAATGGAGAAAGCATGAATGTGGCAAATGGCATTTGGAAATGCTGGTTGAGGATGTTCTTGAACGGGGTTTATATGATTTAATGTTGCGGATTAGTTAGGGAGGATTATGTAGTATAAGAACTTAGGGCCCAATATTCAAAGGCATTTACACTGTTTGCTGACTTGTAAACCATATAAATGCCACTGAACAGCATATTCAACAGCACTAACATGGTTAGTGCCGCTGAATATTCCCTAATAATGTCGCTAGCCACTCTGATGCTAACCGCTTAGCATCGGGAGATGTCATGGGCATTCTGGAGTGTGTTGTGGGTGATGGCAGTTGCTAACCAGTTAGTGGGGATATTGCACTGCTATCCGGTCAGCAACACATGGGTAAAGCTAGGCGCAACAAAAGTTGCGCCTAGCTTTGCCCGTAGGAGCTAACCGGACAGCGTCTCAACATCGCCACTACCTGGTTAGCTTCTGCGACTGAGGTGGCTTTGCGGTGATCCTGGATATTCAATGCCAGGGCTGCATATGACCCCAGCATTGAATATCTGGGGTTAAAGGTTGGCAGCGATGGCCATGCACCATAGCAACACTTAGCAGTCCCAAAACAATATCGGGACCTTAGATTTTGGAATATGGCATACGGTGTTTGCAATATTTTTTGTACAGTTGGAGGATGCTGTTCTTAGAACTCTCAATAATATTATATCATGAACTTTATTAAGATACATATCACCACATGCGATTTGGATACCGGTGATTAATACATTGCCGTTAATAATGGAGTGGAGGAGTAACTTAATGGTTAGAGCACTGGCTTGGGAACCAAGAGACCAGGGTTTGTTTCCCACTAGCACTCCTTGTGGCCTTTGGCAAGTTACCTAACCCTCCACTGCCTCAGAAAAAAAAATCCAAGTTATCAATGTCCCTGTTTAATGTACATTACCAAGTTTAAGTTACAGAGTAAAGTGCTTTGACTGAAATGATAAAATGATATAAAAAACCCATGTTAAATAAATAACTAATAAAAATGTAGGAGCAGTAATGTACATAGTAAAGCAGTTTCACTTTCAATATATAACAACAAAATCTGGCTAAATGTGCCATTTTCAAACTGCAGATGCTCTCTTTTCTCACTGCCCTGGCATAAGCCCTTCGTACTCCTATCTCCACCACAAGAAGTTGCAAGTATCAACCCCCATCTCCTAGACCCAACGTTAGCATCTTCTAGTGTCAGCCCCCCCCCCCCCCAGGCCCTTTTACCCACCCACAGCATCTGCCACCTTCTCCCATCTCCTCCTATCTCCAAACTCCATACCATACCCAACGCTTTCCTTGAGTCCTAACTCCCACATCAGCCCCCAGTCCTAGCTCCAGCATCATATCGTTCTCCAAGCCCTAGTCCCAGCATGGACCCCTTTCTTCCCCCATCATCCTCATTCTCAGCATCATATCCCTTATCCTATCTCCATCCCCATCATTTTCAGCATCAGTCCCCATCTACCCACCCCCATTCCCAATATCTTCTATCATAAGGCCTCTGCTCCCACCCCCATCCCCAGTGCTAGCCTCCCCATTCCTAGCATTTGCAATCATCAGCCCCTTCCCCACCCCCCCACCCCATTCTCAGCATCAGCCCCATTTAAGCATCGCCAGCCTCTGCCCCTTCTTTTATCTACCTTCAGATGATGAGTTTTTTCAGTAAGCTTTCTCCCTTGCTCCCTGACTCCCTGCATGTCTCAGGTGGTTGCCTCATGGGCAAGTACATTCCAAACATGAGAGCGGTTTCTTACAGGAAGTTGCTCTTTCATTTGAAAATGCATAGTTGAGATGCAAATAGTGGCAGGGAGCAAAGGAGGAAGCACTCAGTGCTTTGGTGTGACAGAAATTTGTTCGGGCCAGGGTCTATGTGGCACCCCATCCCCAGCACACCTCTTCTGGTGGCACCATGGCTTTTCAGGTGCTGCCTTGCTAAAGGCAAAACCATTTACAAGTGGCCCTTGAGCGTTTGGGGGTACACTGACTCGTCCCCCCAAACTACACCTGTGGTTAGAGTGTTGTTTCAATCTCTGATTAAATTGAAATATTTTTTTCTTCAGTCCCGAAATAACAAAGCTAAAATGGCAATTCTGTTGTCTGATTTAGACACTGCCACACAATTTGCATATTTTTTTTGTTATACATTTTTGTACTGGACAAAATTTATTTAAAAAAACAGCATTTTATATCAACTATAAATACATCAAGTCACTGATTGGCTCTGCAGTTTCTTTTTCTTCTTGTTCTCCCTACAAAATACCCAGCAGTCCAGAAAATTATATAATTCCTGTCAATGTTCAAATGGATTTCTGTGGTCACTGGCAACTAATGACAACATACATCCATTATTGATATTTTTGAAAATGTTATATGAATACTATGGGCTGAATATTTGCTTCATTGGCTCCATACCATCCATACGACATAGGGGCAGAGGGAGATTGGAGTTAGGGCATGACAAAATATATCCATATAGCAGCAATATTCAGCTTAATGAATGGCCTAGCCTATTTTACTTTACCCCTAAAATACATGCCTAATTTATCCATATAAAGGCTGTGTAGGTGAAATCTGGTTCGTCCAAGTCAAACCATCTGAAAATCAGTAGCAGGGGCAGCAGGAAGGTGGGCATTAAGTGGCTTGGAATATTGGCTATTCCCCATTCTGTGCAAATTTTGCATTGCAGATTTGCAGAATTCCATCAGGAGTAACATGTAGAACTGGGTTTTTCTAAATTGTATCTGAGACATCCACGTGATTTCCATGTCTGAATGGGCTTTTTCAGATGTGGAAACCACAAATAGGGCTTCAAAAATGACCCTATTAGAGACTAAATATTGCCACTATGGGGGTAATTTTATAAAGTCATTTTCTGATTTTTCTTCATTTTCAACATTTTACGTAATTAAGGTTCCTTTACTCATTTGATTCTTTTCAACCTCCTCTTTTAGCTCTCCCTCCTAGCTCCTTGCATTCAAAAACCTGAACTTCTGTGCTGTGAACTGTTAACAAAATGGCAGGGGAAGTCATGTTCGGCATGCTAACTACTTCAGAAGGGATTAAATCCCTTTAGAATGAAAAAGAAAGTTCAATTTTGTGCATAACTTATAAGGCACATTAATTCAAGTTATCCTGTCATTTAAAGATCAAATATAGTCATTTGCATCTTCTACATTGCATTTGGATCACAGTAATCCAAGATCCCTTAGTTGTATGCTGTCTCTATGACAAAAAGTGTGTGTGTGTGTGTGCGCGCGTGCACGCGCGCATACTTATTTATGTATGTGGCAGGTGAAGGGGGTGAGGTTTGATATGTGGGATGGAAGAGGAGATTTAGGCTATGTGGTAAGTGAAAAGTAATGTGGGCATATGATGAATTAGAGGAGGTACAACACATGTGGTAGGTGAAGCGGTTGTTATCTATGGTGGGTGAGAAGTAAGGGGGTGTGCAAGATATGTGTTGGGGGAAAGGGTATGTAGGATGTCTTAATTGAAGGGAGGAGGTAGAGACTGAGAGATTTGTTGTGTGATGGAGTCAGTTTGAGAGCTTGTGGTGATTTGAAACATGTGGTCCTGGTCAGTCTTCCAATAAAGAGGAACCTCCACCAATATTTTCAGAGACAGCACAATTGTCCCAGTCAGTCTTTGCTGGTAGGGGGTAAGAACAGAGGCAGCTCAAGGGTTATCTGACACCTTAGGTGAACATTCAGACATTGTGCTCCTAAAGTCCATCATCTTTCTTTTATTACTCCCTCCCCAGTGCTGCATCTTGCCTTACCTGGCCTACCTCCACCTGCAAGGATCTCCCTTCCCTTTCATGCACGCTCCTCTGAATAGTCCAGCATTTCTCTTTCCGTCACCCCCACCCTCCAAATGTCTAGCATCTCTCCTTTACTGCCCCCCCCCCCCGGTAGTACAGCATCTCCTCCTCCTTCCATGTTCCGAATCATTCCCTTTTTGCTTTCCCCCTGCTGCCACCATGGTACCTTGATGTTCCTCCAGAGATAATTACAACTGTATCTTAAGTAAAGTCAGCACATCGGTGGGACTTAGAGTATTCATACATGTCCATGGCCTACACCACCTCTCCCCCTCTGATGTAAACTTACTGTTGGAGGAGGCTGAATGGTGCAGGCCTTGAGCACACACGAGTGCTATAAGGCCTGTCCCCATGTTAAATTTACTTAAAATTCAGCTATAATTGGCTCAGGAGGAAGACCAAGGTACAGCAGCGGTAAAGGGAAAGGAAGGAGGGAAAAATCTTCACAAAGTAGAGGGGTGTGAAGTATAAAGAAGGATAAAGGCAGGACTACTAGGAGTAGGGAAATACTCCAAGTGCTACCCTCTGTCTTTTTCTGCCCTAGGTGGTTGCCTATCTGCCTTGTGGTGGGGTCATCCCTGGCTGCTACTATGCCACTATGGTTGGGGTTTTCAGCACTAAATACAAGTCAACATGGCCAGCACTAGACCTTGAATATATGCACATGCTCAAGGCCTGCCACTTTCCACTATCTCTGAAACAGGACATTTGGAGGGGATGGAGGCACAGCAGGACTTGAGCATGCATAGGTGCTGAAGGCCTCATGCTGGCCACACTGACTTTTGTTTAGTGTCATTACTGCTGCACCAGTTCTGGCCCCAAATCGTGCCACCCTAAGTGGGCACCTAGTCTGTCTAGTGGTCAGACCAGCCCTATCTAGGATATCTTCCAGTATTTGAAGATGTGGTCCACAGTCCTTGACAGTCTTGCTGGTCATGAGATTGCACTTATGCAGTATGACAGAAGCCATGGAAGATGTAAAAGGTTGAGCATGGTGGGGTACAGGGGATAGGTTAAGAGACAGAGAAAGGAATTCTACTAGTACAGATGTAGATATATTCACACACACTCTCAAGACAATTGTGATGGAAACACAAATAAGAGATTGGCTGGGTACATAGTAAGGGGAGTTCTTGGCACTTTAAGAAATGGATACTTAAGTGCTCACCTACCTAAGTGGTAGGAAAAGCATACAGAAAATCACAATCTGTACAAACTAGATGGTGACGATGACTTTGATGTGCCATTATTCATTATGTTACATTATGATTTACTAACTTCTTGCCACTCTGATCCAGTCTATCAGCATAAATAGTTACTACTACTATACTGATGATATCCAACTGACCTAATTTCTCCTGACCTCTCTTTCCTCAACAATTATCTTACAGCAATTGAATCCTGGATCATTTTTCACAATCTTAAACTCAGCATCTCTAAGCCATATGGGTTATCGGCCATGATCATCACCTTCACTTACACCCAAACTCCATGACACGCCCCTCTCTTTAAGTGACTCTCTGAAAGT
This sequence comes from Ichthyophis bannanicus, assembly GCA_033557465.1. NCBI lineage: Eukaryota > Metazoa > Chordata > Amphibia > Gymnophiona > Ichthyophiidae > Ichthyophis > Ichthyophis bannanicus. The sequence continues at coordinate 725,063,305 of CM066036.1, read as the reverse complement.
CCTTGATTGTATCTTTGACCCTTCTCTGTGGTTTGAGCTTCAAATCCCATCAGCTGTTAAGTCCTACAGCAAAGGTCAGCTGTAATAAGAACATGGTTGTCCACATTATGCAGAAGTACTGTATATGGAGATGGAAGATACTCAAGACCAACATTATAGCGGTTGGACTACAAAATCAACCATGAGGAATGACAGTGCATTGATAAGGACATATCTTGGCAACAGCAAGCTAACCTCCCCTGAGCGTCCGGGGTAATGGAAGGAGAAGTGTTCCAATTCAGTTTGCACTTCCACTGTGAAAAGAAGATGCTTGGAGTATGGGTTGAAGGGCTGTAAGGCGCAGAAGAAGCTGCTACTAATGGTGGAATAGAGGAAGAGATGCATTGTGTGGGCATCCAAGTACTCAAAATGGAGCAATACTGACTGGGAGAAAGTTCTATACAGTGACAAAAGCACATTCTGCATTCTAGATGACCAGGGCAAAACCTATTTGAGAAGGTTTCCTCTTGTGGAGTACAAACCAGAGTACTTGAAATCTCTGTGAAGCATCCAATCAAGGCCATGATCTGGGGATGCAGCCAGTGGTGTTGGAAGACTCCAAATCTTTGACAGGATGGTGAATACAGTGAAATACATAGAACTTCTGCAGAAATGCATGCTGCCATCAGCTAAACAACTGTTTCTTGGCAGATATTTCTTCCAGGATGACAATGCACCTTGCCACCGAACGAAAACAGTCGCTAACTGGAAGAAAATAAATGGAGATCAGACCACTGACTGGCCAGCTGAATCACCCGATCTTAACTCAATTGAGAATCTTTGGTACAAAGTATCGGTTGAGATCTCCAAGAAGCAGCCACAGACCAAGCAAGAGCTAATTGACTCACTGATTATAGCCTGGAATTGCATCATAACGCGAGAACATCTCGTCAAACTGGTCCACTCTGTGCCAGACAGATATCATCTGGTGAGAAAGAGCAAGGACTGGCCCATCAAGTACTAATGGCCACCAACAACAAAAAACAGCCCTTTTCAGGGCTACCTAATGAAATTAAGAAGGAAACATGCACACTGCCAACATTCACGGAACAGAAAACACAACAACGTTTTGGGCACACATTGCATCCTTGTACACAGGTTCACAATCAAATGAACATGAGTACTAAACAAAAGAATGTTCCCTCACTAGCTCTCCACCCACTCTATTCCTTCCTCTGCCCATACCACAAGGTCACATCATGAAAATATCCTTTAATGCTCCTCCACACACCATGCTGCCTTTTACTTTCTTGCACCTTAAGAACATAAGAAATGCCATACTGGGTCAGACCAAGGTCTATCAAGCCCAGTATTCTGTTTCCAACAGTGGCCAATCCAGGTCACAAGTACCTGTCAGGTTCCCAAAAAGGCACACAGATTCCACAATGCTTATCCTGGGATAAGCAGTGGATGTCCCTGGTCTTTTTAATAATGGTTTATGGACTTTTCCTCCAGGAACTTGTCCAAAACTTTTTAAAACCCAACTACACTAACAGCCTTTACTACATCCTCTGGTAACAAATTCCAGAGTTTGATTACTTGTTGAGTGACAAAATAATTTCTCTTATTAGTCCTAAATGGGCTACATTTAGCTTCATTGAATGTCCCCCTAGTCTTTCTGCTTTTTTGAAGGAGCAAACAACCAATCTACGTTTACCCATTCCACTCTATTCATTAATTTATAGACCTCTATCATATCTCCCCTCAGCTGTCTTTTTTGCAAGTTGAAGAGCCCTAACCTTTTAAGCCTATCCTCATAGAGGTATCCTTCCATCCCCTTTAGCATTTTGTTGGCTCTTCTCTGTACCTTTTTTAATTCTGCAATATCCTTTTTAAGGTATGGTGACCAGAACTGCACACAATATTCAAGGTGTAGTTGCACCATGGAACGATACAGAGGCATTATAATATTGTTTGTTTTATTCTTATGAGATTCCTAGTCTATTTGCTCTCTTGGCCGCCACTGTACATTGAATGGAGCGTTTCAATGTATTATCCACGATGATGCTTAAATCCTTTCCTGGGTGGTGTTTCCTAATATTAATATGCCTAATAATGGCATTGTGTAACCATAGTGGGTTGCTCTTCCTTAAGTGCACTTGTCCACATTAAATGTATCTGCTATTTTGACGTCCAGTCTTCCAATTTATCAAAGTCCTCTTGCAATTTTTCTCAACCCTCTTGTATTTTAATAACTTTGAATAATTTTCTATCATCTGCAAATTTGCTCACCTCATTGGTAAATGATCTGGAAATTGGAATAACCAGTATGTTAAAAAGCAGCGGATCCAGCACAAGATCCCAGGGGTACTCCACTAGTCACCTTTCTCATTTGAGAAAATTGGCCATTTAGCCCTACTTTTTGCTTTCTGTCCTTTAACCAGTTCCTGATCCACAATAGTGCACTACCTCCTATCCCATGACACTTTAATTTTGCCAAGAGTCTCACATAAGGACCTTGTCAAAGGCGTTCTGACAATCTAGATATACTATGTTGACTGGTTCACTTTTGTCTACCTGTTTATTCACACCTTCAAAAAATATAACAGATTAGTAAGACAAAACTTTCCTTGGCTAAATCCATTTTGACTTTCTCCCTTTAAACCATGACTATCTACATGTTCAGTATTTTTTTTCTTTATAATGGTTTCTACCATTTTGCCTGGTATTGACGTCAGGCTCACTAGTTTGTCGTTTCCTGGATCACTCCTGGAACCCTTTTTAAAAATTGGCATTACATGACCATTCTCCAATTTTCCACTCTCTGGAATTCCTTACATGCCTATTTTCATGCTGAATCTATCTAGCAATAAAGAATTGAAGACTGGCCTCAAAAATTTCTTCTTCATGGAGGTGTTAAATGAGCAGAACCCCTCCCTCCAATGATGCTTCCCCTGATTGTCACTCTCAGCTGCATCACTCCTTCCCCAAGTCTTAGCAGACTTCCGTTAACTTGTTCTTCTTGCCTATTTGGTTCCTTCACCCTTTTACATTTACCTATTCATTATGAAACTTTCATTCTATGTTGTAAACCGCTTCGATACTTTTGGAAAGTGGTATGTCAAGAATTTGGAAATAAATAAATAGTACACTACCTCCTATCTAGAAATGGTATTTAATGTTTGGTGTTTGATGTTAGAATTATTTGATACAGTGTTTGATGTTAGAATTAATTGTATCATTTGATATAGAGTGGGTTATGGTTAATTATAATTTGTGAATTTATCCGGAGTGTGGGTCATTTATATAAATGATTTTATGTATTCACCATAAGTGATTCGATAGGGACGATTTTACATTAAATTACAATTAAAGAGAGTTTTTCACACACTCCGTATTTGTGATTCCATTAGCGAAGATATTATTTATTATAAAATAATTTTATACCTTGAAGATGGATACATTACATTGAGTTTGTTTTTGAATAAATAAATAACGTGGGATTTCCTTTGGGTTAGCAGCCTTGCTCACATCATAGTTTGTCAAAAACATTAACTGTATAACAAATGTTCAATCACAGCTTTTTAACAGGGACAGGTTAAAAGAGATAACTACACTTTATAGAGTTGTATTTATTTTTTTGAAAAAAGCAGAGCCAGCCCAAGATGATCTGATACTTTAGGTGGATCTTCAACTGTGTTTGCCATCTGGGGTGGCTCAAGGCCAACCCCTCCCCCTCCTCTTAGCCCCTAGGGGTCCAGTATCTTCCCTAGTGTCAAGCATCACCTCCCCAGGTGTCCACCATCTATCTTTCCCTTTCCTACCTCTTCCCAAGGTGTCCACATCTCCCCTTCCCTTTTCTATCACCCCTTAACATCCATCATGTCCTTTTCTCTTGCCTATCCTACCTCTTCACCCAAAATCTCCTCTTCCAGTGGCTATACTCAAGGTGTTCTGCATCTCCTTTATTCTTCATTATCCCCACCCTTGGAGTCCAGCATCTTTCATTCCTTTTACTACCACCCATCAATGCCCAGCATGGCCCCTTCCTTAGCTTAACTCCTCCCCATAGTCAGATATCTCCTTGGCCTGATTCTATGCAGAGCCTTTCTTAAAGAGACCAGCACTTGCAGATGAAAAGGGTGGGCAGAGAATTTCTTCCCCCTGGACTAAGCACAGTCAATGCTCTCTCATGACACCCCCTCTTCACAAGACTCTGGCCATCATCAAACCACATTTGATAGCCCCTCACTATCAGAAGACTCCACACCTCAGACCCCAAACCATACCCTTCCAAGGCTATTCTAGGCCTACCTTCACAAATCCCTGGTGGTCTAGTTGTAGTCAGACTGGAGAAATCCCTACTTGCTTCTGTCTGGCCTGCTGTCACTACTACTGCTATTGCTACTACTATTACTCATTTGTATAGAGCTACAAGGCATATGCAGCACTGTATATGTACAAGTAAGAGACAGTCCCTGCTAATCAGTGCTTACAATTTAATCTAGACAGACCACACAACAACTGTGGACTAGGGTAAATCAAGGGGAATGGCAAGTAATCCGGAGAATAAGGGGATCATGATCCAATGCAGTATCAAAGAGGTAGGTTTTTAGATTGGATTTGAATAGGGCCAGAGAAGAAGCCTGGCATATTAACTCAGTTAGTTTGTTACAAGAATTAGGAATAGCAAGATGGAATGAACAAAGTCTGGAGTTGGCAGTGGCAAAGAAGGGCATAGATAAAAGGCATTTGCCATAGGAGAAGATCCCAAGGAGGGGTATAGGAAGTGACCAGAGAGAAAAGGTAGTGAGGAGCTGCAGAATGAATTCACTTATGGTTCAGTAGAAGTAGTTTGAATTGAATGTGGAAATGGATAGGAAACCAATGAAATGACGAGAAGAGGGGTTAAGTGAGCATAATGAGACTTGCGGAAGATTAGCTGTGAAGCTAAGTTTTGAACAGATTGAAAAGGAAGAGAGAGACGATTCAGATTGAGACTGGAAAGCAGCAGGTTGCAATAGTCTATAAGGGAGGTGACTAGAGTGGATAAGGTCTTAGTATTTTTTTTCCAGATAGGAAGGGACAAATTTTTCTGTGGCCTTGAGCAAGCCACTTAACCCTCCGTTGCCTCGGGTACAAAATGTGAGCCCTTCGGGCACAAGGGAAATATATACTGTACCTGAATCTACACCGCTTTGACCCAGTGAAAAGTGGTATATAAGTATTGCTAAATAAAGAAACTATAGGTTTTGGCTATCTGTTGGATGTGTGCAGAGAAGATGACCCCAAGATTGCGAGCTGAGAAAACAGGGAGAAATAGAGTGTTATTCACAGAGATAGAGAACGTAGGAAGGGAGAAGGTGGCTTTATGAGGAAAGATAAGGAGCTCAGTTTTAGCCATGTCCAATTTCACATGGCGGTGGGACATTCAGGCAGCAACATCAGATAAGCAGGCTAAGATACGGGGCTTGAATTTCTTTTTTTTTTTAAAGACATTTATTTTCATTTTACAACAAACAAAAGTAACAACACACCAAAAGATACAAATACACACATACAATAAAGAAAACAACCCCAATTACCCCCCACCCCTATGCTTCTTCTCTAAACTAATAAGAGTCATCACACAAGCGCTTACACACAACAGTTATTGTACAGCAAACAAGCAGAAATGGTATTGATGATACAGGCTGATCCTATGGCAGAAATGTATACAAAAGTAAACAGCCAAGTGAGAGCAGTTAGCAGTTAGAACATAATCATGGAACACCTTCCTTTTAAACAAGCAGTGAAGGGCTTGAATGGAAAAGATTGACAGACGAGGTAGTTGCGCATAATTACAGTAAAATGGACATAATTCCACCTATCATTGAGGTTCAGATAGGAGCTAATTTCCAGTATTTCGTAATGAAGGAGATAGGAAATAGCTATGCCCAGTAAATGGGCCTCCTGAAAAAACACTAACTCGGAATAATCATGATTAAGAAAGCTAGGGATTGTCCCTCCTTGGAATGGACTATTGATGCCTTTTACAGTCAGTAATGATAACGTACATAAAGCAATGCCAAATAGTTAAACAATCTGAAAAAGAAACATAATAGCGCACAGAGGTACACAATGTCGCTCATAGTACCAGTAAATGACTGCAGAAACAACATGATAGGAATTAAACTAAGGAAAACCATGAAGCGCCCCTTATAACAAAATAAGCACCGGAGTGCCTAGAGAAGAAGCAAAACCCCAGAAATCACTGGCGGCCTGATGTCTGCGGGGAGAAACCCCAGAGAAGGCCTAAATTGAAACATAAATCCTACAGTGCTATACAGGTTCCGAAACTAACCAAGGATCTCATCGTGGAAAGAAAGGAGACCAATAAGGTATATATAAAGAGAAAGAAAGTCCAGGCAGTCTCCGTTTCAGGCAGCGATCACCGCATCGGGCCATTCAAAATGGCGGACAGTTCCAGCGGATTCCATCCAAGCTGTTGGGTTAGCGCATCTGGTCTGCTTCTTTAGAAGCTAGAAATGTTGCTAGCAGATCAGGATCTTCGAAGGTACGAGTTTGGTTATGGAGAGTCACTCTGAGCTTCGCTGGATATAAGATGCCGAAGCGAGCCTGTAACTGTTGAAGTCTAGGTCGAAAAGCAAGGAGTCTCTTCCGACGGTCAGCTGTGGGCTTAGCCAAATCAGGGAAGAAGGAGACTTTATGATTTTCAAACTCCAAATGACGATTCGCCCGGGCAGCATTTAGGATTTGCTCAACTTGCTGATATCTCAGTAGACGAAAAATGATGGGCCGGGGGGTCGTCCGATTGAGCGCCATGCTGGTAGGAACACGATGTGCTCGGTCAATTTCCAGATCTCTGTGAAAAGTAATCTTCAGCAAGGAGGGAAGAGTTTTGACCAGGAATTCTCGCATATCTCCTGCTTCCGCGCCCTCCGGTACACCAATGAGCCGTACATTGTTGCGACGGGCTCGATTATTGCTATCCTCTAACTCTTTTTGTAGATTCTGTATCTGACGCTCAGCCTCATCCAGTTTCACCAAGCGCACCACGTGCGAGTCGAGGACCCCCGCCATATTGTCCTGCCGTAATGAAAGACCTTCAAAACGATCCTGAAGCACACCAAAATCTTCTCTCATGGCTCGGAGCGCTTCTCCGTTAGACTGCACCAGTTCCTTCACACCACGTATTTCCTCCAAGATCTCCTGTTGCATTTCGGGGTTATCCCGAAATGGCACCATCTTTTGTGGGGAAGGCAGCTCTGTCTTGGAACGTTTTCCGTGTGAAGAAGAGGGAGATCCGAAGTCCAAGCGCGCTGGTTTATGGGCCGCCATCTCCCCCGAGGCACCCCGGTAAGTTCGGAGCGAAATATCAAGTTAAGGTAGGTATTAAGTCAGGATTCTGAGTAGGCCCCTCAGGAGCTTCAGCGCAAAGCGTCTAACCCGCTGGACATCAGGCTCCGCCCCCACGGGGCTTGAATTTCTGAAGAGATTTCAGGTGTGGAGAGGTAGATTTGAGAGTCATCAGCATAGAGATCATACTGAAAACCATGGGAGAAGATGAATGCACCAAGGGACTGAGTATGGAGAAAGAAAAGGAGAGGTCCCAAGACAGAGCCAGAGGTAGACCAACCAAGAATGGGATAGGGTAGGGAAGGATCTTCCAGAACATACACCAAAGGTGTGATGGGAGAGATAATAAGAAAAACATGTCAGAAGAGGGTCCCTAAAAACAAGGGAGAACAAGGTATCAAGGAGAAGGCTGTGATCAACAATGTCAAAACCTTCAGAAAGGTCAAGAAGGGTGGAGGATCAAGTAAAGGTCCTTGGATTTGGTGAGGAAAACGTCATTAGAGACTTTGGCAAGAGCAGTTTCTGTAGAATGTAGAGGACAAACTCCAGGTTGCAATGGATCCAGATGGTCTTGAGAGGACAGAAAGTGCACATTCAAGGAGTTTAGAAGCAAAGGGAAAGAGATATATGGACTGATAATTTGAAGGACAAGTAGAGTCTAGTGAAGGTTTTTTGAGGAGGGGTGCAACCACAGCATGTTTGAAAGCTGCAGGAATGGTTGCAGTGGAAAATGATAGGTGAAGATATGAGAGATGGAAGGGACGACAGTGGAAGAGATAGAGATTAGTAGACAGGTGGATGGAAAGGGAAGGACAGGTTGGAGGAGGAGGCACCTTGAGAAGAGAGCTGAGTGTAGCAAAAAGGCAATGAGGGTCAGACGAAAGTGAATTAGTCAAGTGAACATAATTCTCATGCTTGGCTTGTGCTATGACCAACTAGAATGAGGTTAGCATGATTTAGAAATGCAGGAAATCATTAAGAGTATGGGATTTAAGCAGAAGTGATCAGCTGAGCAGGCACATGAACAAAGGTAGCGGGTTTCAGAGGACAGCAAGGGTAGTGGTACAGTATGCCTCACATGGTGAGGAACAGAAGGAGCGAGTGCATCCAGAGCAGAGGAGAGGCTTCATCAACAGATTCAGATGACATAGTGGAGAAAATTCATAGTGGAGAAAAGTTGAGGAGGGAGGATACCAAGTCAAGTACAGCAGAAAGAGGAGTGAAATTGTAGTAGTATGCAGAAAGCTGGATAAGATTACAGCAAGCCAAAGACAAGTAATACACACTCATACACACAAAAATAAATAAATACTAACAATCTTAAAGTTCTGAAGAAGCAGAGTAGGAGGTGTGAAAAAGAAAAACACAAAGCTATCACAAAGGCTGAAGCAGTGTTTTAAAAGGGAATCCCATGTCCAGACAGAAAAAAAGTCCCGCTGAATGGCTCAGCAGGGGGCAAGTCCTTCCCCCTCAGGTGCAGATTAAGGAACAGAGGCAGCCAAGCCAAGCAATGTTTAAGAAATAAAGAAGTGAAATTATAGTACAAAATAGGACAGATTTAGAAGTTGAGAGATTTTAATACAAGGGAAACTGAAGGAAATAATGGAAGTTAACTAGAGTAGACCTAGAAGTTAAGAGATTCAAAATGGTGCCCACAACCCGAATTGTTAGTCGCATGGTACTACTGTTAGGGGTTAAGCTTCCATACAAGGGTCTTTCAAGGTGGCTTGGGGGTCTGGGGTCTGTGCCTGTCACTTTAAGAGTGCAACCAGCAGCATCAGAACACATGCTAGCAGCCTCATGATCTCGGAATTAGAAATCATACCAATTTTGAGTCTGCATTTTTTTTCCAGGAATAACACAGGTTACACTGTTCCGCTGAAGCTGCATTATTTGAGTGCCATAAATATGAGGCATTTTGCATGAATCTCGTGCTTTGCATCTCATTATTAAGCATTGGGGTAAATTAACACGTGTTATGGTAAAATAAAGCACGGTTTTGATTTAACATGTGTTATTGGTCAAATATCATGCATTATTCCCTTAATTCACACTAGTAACTCCCCCCCCCCCCCAGCCCTTAGCTTTATAGCCAAAGACACTATTATTACAAAAGCACTTTCCAGGTGACACACCTAAGTGAAGTGGACTCTATTAGCTCCAAATGCAACTTCATGATAGCTGTAAGGATGGCATTCAATGCCTCTTCAACGATCATTTGACAGAAATAGCTCACTTATTAGTGCAGTGTGCTGGGAGTCAGAAAAATATGAGTTTTAATCCCATTTAGGTCTCAAGTGCCTCAAGAACATAGAGACTGTAAGCCCTCAAGGGCCAGAGAAATACCTACTGTACCTGAACGTCATGCACCTTGGACTGAGTGGCGTGAGATATTTACACAATAAAGTAATAAAAATAAACTTCTGACATATGTTTAGTTCAACAAATTGTTTCACCATTTATTTTATTTTCTTTTGAAAACAAAGCCACACAAGTTTTTGATTCAGTCACTAAACATTTCCGAGGTAATTGAAGTTATTTACAGTTCAAAATGTCTCATAACTATTTAACTACACTATATCAGAAGAGGGACAACAATATATGTGTTTTTCTTAATTATTCATCACTTTAACATGATTGTAATTGCATGTTGCTTGTATTCAATCAAATCCTTCCTTCATCCAGAGCAGTAAATTCCAGCACGTACACCTCTTTTGTGTGTTAACATATTCAAGACAAAATCAAAGGTCTCTTCTTTTTAGCTCTGAAAGGTTCAGTGAGCTTGACATTTAGGGCCTGTTTCATGATTTTATTTTATTTTCATCCATTCAGTGTCTATGTGAAAATAACTCAGTGAGTCAGGCCCTGAATTGTACAGCATTTTGGTGCAAACCAGAGGACTTTGGTTTTGTCTTAAAGATACTATATGAACATCTAAACAATGAATGCTTGATTGCTGGAATATATTATTTTTCAAATGCCACTGATACCCTGTTGGCTCTAAAGACAGCTTCACGTTAGAAGTAAGGATGACATCTAGGTCCCAGTGCACAGAAAGTCTCTTTAAAGACAGTTTGATGCTCCTCGTGTATTTGAGAAAGTCACTTAACCTTCTATTGCCTCAGTAACAGAATTAGAATGTATACCCTCTGGGGATAGAAAAATACCTATTAAATCTGAATACAATTTGCCTGGAGTTACTACAGAACAATGCATGAACTAAGTCCAGTCCCTTCCGTTATGAAGGACAGAGCTGTTAATGCCCTGGTAGCTCCATGCTGTTCTGCCCCGGCCCTGGGCAGACTTGCGTGAATGGGCCCCGTGTTATTTTTTTCTCTATTGAACACCACCCTCTTTTTCCTACTCAACCCCGACCCCGACCCTGCTGCAGGGTTCCTCCTCATTGCAAAATAACAGGAGGACGCCTATCCTGTTCTTCTGGCCCCATAGGAGCTGATACAAGCACCCCTCTATCTTCTTATGGCCTGTGCAGTCCAATGCAAGTATGCAGGTTGAGGATATTCAGCCACTGAATGGATTAATTTATCAGAGTAGCTGTTCTGCTGAAACAGCTGGCCTAATTTTAAATGGTGAAGTTAACTTTAAGTATGCTTAAATATTCAGCCCCTCATTTTACATTCATAGGGTAGCTGAATGTATGCTTAGTTATGTGTATAATTATGCATATAACTTACAGTATATGTGTTAGTCGTCCTGATCCCATCCACTGCTTTTAAATGTTAAACTTTGTGTAATACAAATATTTCAAAAATCACATCACAGTATCTGATAAATTCAATAGTGATTTTTCTAGGTAGATGGCTAAAAATAGTTCAATAAATAAATGTATTAACTGAAAGAAAGCCATACTTGCAGGACTACAAAAGGGGACTGTTACTTCTGGAGAGAGATCTGCAAGTGTGAGTATATACTTCTGGGAATTTTCTGTAAGGAATTCTTTGTATTAAAGCTAATTAATCTGTGAACCCACTATTTTTTGTTAAATCAATCAGGGCCTAGTAGCAGCAGTTTAAGTTTAAATTTAAAACACAGAAGAGAACTTTCTGGTTACATATCATACCCAGCAGAGAGCTTGTAGTTTAAATTTCATAATAAGTTAGAGCCTAGCAGAAGCAAAGAGCTATAATTTAAATAAGAATATAGATTAGCACAAAAGGCAAAACAGAGTCAGTACTCTTTGAAGAGCAAATAAAGTCTTCTAGAGACCTTTACAAAGAGGCCTTCTACCTAGGGGGCAAGAGACGTGTGAGATTTTTTCAATAGGTGTTAACACCAGGTGGCAGGACAAAAGGCCATTTTGAAAGACTCCTTCTATCCAAGCAAGGACTGTTAATCATCCAGGAAGTTGGTCACAGCTTACCTCAGCAGCACAGGCATAAATAGCTCAACCAGAGCTCTGTGATCCTCAGTCTTGCAGGACTACAAAAGGGGACTGTTACTTCTGGAGAGAGATCTGCAATTGTGAGTATATACTTCTGGGAATTTTCTGTAAGGAATTCTTTGTATTTAAGCTAATTAATCTGTGAACCCACTATTTTTTGTTAAATCAGTCAGGGCATAGTAGCAGCAGTTTAAGTTTAAATTTAAAATAAAGAAGATAACTTTCTGGTTACATATCATACCCAGCAGAGAGCTTGTAGTTTAAATTTAATAGTCACTCAGGGCCTAGTATCAGCAAAGTACTTTTAGTTTAAATTTAAAACACAGAAGAGAGCTTTCTGGTTTAATTTGGAACCCAGCAGAGAGCTTGTAGTTTAAATTTAATAGTCACTTAGGGCTTAGCATCAGCAAAGTACTTTTAGTTTAAATTTAAAACACAGAAGAGAGCTTTCTGGTTAAATTTAGAACCCAGCAGAGAGCTTGTAGTTTAAATTTAATAATAAGTTATAGCCTAGCAGCAGCAAAGAGCTATAATTTAAAATTTAAAATCAAATAAGAATATAGCTTACTTCAGCAGCACAGGACAGGGTACTGTGTAGCAGCCCTCTTTTAATAAGTGTTATTTCCCTCCCTCCATTCACCACACCCACCCACCCATGGGATAATTGTAGCTTTATAGGTACTTATACATCTTAAAAGACAGGGGGTGCTCTCAGGTGAAGCTCGTTACCCAAATCAGTCATACACTAAGGACCTGAGATTAATTAAGCTTCAGGTGAACAAGATATATTAAACATATTAGGTACAGTTTTATTAGTATAAATATCCATAGCAACCCTTAGGAAGTAAAGAACTTAAAGATCTAAACAAAAACTTAAAACTAAGATGCAGACAGCAGTCCAGCAGCGAGATGGGGGCTTTCCAGTCTTTTGCATTGAGTGTCACATGTATGATTTTCTCCCAGTTGGTGAGAGGTCTTACGTGTGCACTAGGTGAAAAGAGCTCTTTGCTCTCAGGGAACGAGTCCGTTCTCTAGAGGCTAGAGTAGCAGACTTGGAAAACATAAGAAAGACAGAGAGGTACATAGACGAGACCTACAGGGATATAGTCCTGAAGTCCCACCTCCAGTCTGGCAGTATCCCTGTTGCCATGGAGGAGAGAGGTCACGTGACTGGAGAGCATCACCCTGGTGTGGCAGGAAGTGATCCTGTAACTAGGACCTGTCCTCCAGGTGATGTAAAACCCTCTCGCACCGAGGAAGTTTCTCCAGGGCCATATGCCCATGAGGGAAGGGTTAGGACAGCCGTTATAGTTGGTGATTCGATCATTAGGCATGTAGATAGCTGGGTGGCTGGTGGACGTGAGGATTGCCTGATAACATGCATGCCTGTTGCGAAGGTAGCGGACCTCACGCGCCACCTAGATAAGGTCTTAGATAGTGCTGGGGAGGAGTCTGCTGTCTTGGTACATGTCGGTACCAATGACTTAGGAAAATGTGGTAGGGAGGTTCTGGAGGCTAAATTTAGGATTTTAGGTAGGAAGTTGAAATCCAGAACTTCCAGGGTAGCGTTCTCCGAAATGCTTCCCATTCCACGTGCAGGACCCAAAAGGCAGGCAGAGCTCCGGAGTCTCAATGCGTGGATGAGACAATGGTGCAGAGATGAGGGTTTTGGATTTGTTAGGAACTGGGGAACATTCTGGGGAAAGGAGAGGCTCTTCCGAAGGGATGGGCTTCACCTTAACCGGGATGGAACCAGGCTGCTGGCATTAACCTTTAAAAAGGAGATAGAGCAGCTTTTAAACTAGATAATAGGGGAAAGCCGACAGTCGCCCAAGAGCGGATGGTTCGGAAGAATGTATCCTTGAAGGATACTACCAAAAGCAGAGAGGTTCCAAAAAAGAGTAAAGTAGCCCAAATGCCCTCGAGTATGGATCAGACAGAGCTTAAAGATCCCAAATTACCCATGTCTACCAACAGCCAAACTAATATGAATAAAATACAGTCTCTAAAATGCTTGTATGCAAATGCTAGAAGTCTAAAAAATAAGATGGGAGAGTTAGAATATATAGCACTAAATGAGAGGTTAGATATGATTGGAATATCAGAGATATGGTGGAAGGAGGACAACCAGTGGGACACTGTGATACCAGGATACAAACTATATCGTAATGACAGAGCTGATCAAATTGGTGGAGGGGTTGCGCTCTATCTTAGAGAGGGCATTGAGTCAGAAAGGATTAAAGTTTACAAATTTGCTGTAGAATCTATATGGATTGAAATTCCATGTAAAAAGGGGAAGGCGATGGCAGTGGGGGTGTACTATCGACTGCCTGGCCAGAATGAACAAATGGATGATGACATGCTCAAAGAAATCAAGGAAGCTAACAAAAGTTATAGTGCAGTAATAATAATGGGTGATTTCAATTACCCCGGTATCGACTGGGTCAGTGTCATGGCAGGACATGCTAGGGAGATAAAGTTCCTAGCTGACATAAATGACTGCTTCTTGGAGCAGCTGGTTCATGAACCGACCAGAGGGGAAGCCATATTAGATGTAGTCCTTAGTGGAACACCAGATCTAGTGCAAGAGATAATTCCTGAAAAGCCTGACTAGCCTGAACTGGGATATTTCCCTTTATTACTCACCATAACAGCCCTTTGCTTCTGCGCCATCCACCCCCCCCCCCCACACACACACACACAGCTGTACAGAACAAGACTGGAGAAGAGGGGGCATAGATTAAACAGAGCAAATCTGCTTCCTAACCCAGCCCCCTTCCCTCTTCTTTGTAAGCAGGGTTTTTAGTTCCTTTACAAAATGGTAATGAAGATAGTTTGTGTCATTGGTACTAAAGTGAGGAGAGAATTAGAATCTCTTTTGTTCTCTTAGGTTCAGGCACAGGCTAATATAGTTACCAAGAACGAGAGCGCTGGGAGCTCATTCAGTGGCCCTCTGCCATGCAGGACCTAAGGCAATTGCCCCTTTTGCCCTTAGCTAAAAGCTGCCCTACTCTCTATTTATATAATTTCAATAAACAATCTGAATATTTTTTACCAAAGAATTTGAAGGTTATCAACAATGTAAGATGGCAATTTTCAGAACATTTTCTGTAAGTAAACTGACGTTTACCTACATAGAAAGCATGTCGGTAAAATTGACTCCTCCCACAAAATGTTGTGGGATTGGGTCTGGGCCTCTTCAACCCCTTTTGGGGTCCTGGGCAAACATTTGTGATTCAGTCCCCCATTTGTGGGCCCCCTCCCTCACATTTGCGTGCCCCCCCCCCCTGGATGTGCAGTGGAGGCAATGCATTTAAAAAGGCACCGCAGGACTAGAGTTGCCTTCTCTACCATTTGTGCTTCCGCCCTCCTCCGTTTCCACTTCCTCTTAAGTGGAGTCGGAGGGGGGCGGAAGTGTGTGGAGCAGTGTGGCGCCGGAAGAGAAATTAACTCTGGCACCGTAGCGCCTTTTTAAATGTATTGCTTCTGCTGCACATCCCAGAGAGGTGTGTCAATGGTGTTAATGGGTACAGGCATAGGAGAAGGGTGGCATTGAGAATAAGGTTCATCTTGGGCCCCTTTCCATCAGCCCTGAACAGGGCTGCCTTTAGCTATAGGCGGCAGGTCAGCTGGACCCTCGTTGTGCGAGGCCTTTGGCTGCTGTTTCTTTTGCCCATAGGTAAAAGGGCCTCAGTTATGTCAGAGGAGGAGAAGCACACATGGGGATTCCATTTTGAAATCCTTACATGTACTTTCACACGTAACCTTTGCAGTGGTCCTAGTTTTTAACAAGAAAATCCATGAGTAGTTTAACTGACAGGTATGTTGTACCTAAGAGTCTGAAAGCTCCACACATAATTTAGGGATCAACAAAAAAAGACGTCAAGAGGAGACTTATGTGGTCTCGAATGTTCAAGTATAGCGATATTTGTATCATCGGCCCTTTTATTGGTGTTACAAAATACAATAATACTATTTTTTTCTGGGGGCAATATTACTGACTACTTGAACTCCTAGGAGTATATTTACTAACTTTCAGTATGGTTTTGCAGTTTCATATAGCAATTGCAAAATCTCTGCATTGACCTTTGGGGGTATTCCCAGAAGTTTCCCTTTCAATTAGTACAGAAAATATAACATGCATTAATAGCATTATGAATAGCTACACCTATTGAGGTAGCATTAATTGCACCACATTATCTTCCACATTAGCAGAAGAGATATGCATTAATTTGAAACAAAATGAAAAGTATTAACAATATTTGTTATTTTGTTCTGTATCATTTTTGTACAAAAATGAAAGAAACCCCCCAGAAATTTTGTCACTCTCATCTATAGTTAATAGTGAGCACTATCACATAATAGTACATAAGATAGGCCATTCTGGACCAGACCAAGAGTACATCAAGCCCTGTATCCTGTTTCCAACAGCAGCCAATCCAGGTCACAAGTACCTGTCAAGTTCCCAAAAAGGTACACAGATTCCATGATGCTTATCCCCAAATTTATTCTAAACCCAGCTACACTAACAGCTTTTACTACATCCTCTGGTAATGAATTCCAGAGTTTGATTGTATGATTAGTCTTAAATGTGTTACATTGTAGCTTTGTTGCATTTCCCCTAGTATTTCTACTTTTTGAAGGAGTAAATAGTCAATCTACGTTTATTTGTTCCACTCCTTTCATTATCTTATAGACCTCTAGTCCACATTCAATTTCATCTGCCATTTGGATGCCTGAATGCCTCATCTCCCAGTTTCTCAAGGTCCTCTTGCAATTTTTCACAATTTTCTTGTGTTTTTACAACTTTGAATACTTTTGTGCCATCTGCAAATTTGATCACCTCACTCATTATTCCAATATCCAGATAATTTATAAATATGTTAAAAAGTAGAGGGCACAGCACAAATCCCTAGGGTACTCCGCTATTATGCACACTATTGAGTTGCTCAATGGTGCAGACTAATACTTAATATTGTGTATGATGGCTCAATAGTATATACTATTAATGATAGATGGGACGTGACAAAATTAGAAACAAAACAAAAAAAAGGGAAAGAAAGAATTCCGCAAATAACACAAGAGACTGAATGAACAACATTTTTGGCTTGTACATCCCGAGTTATTGTGTCGTAACTAAATCTGTGTTAACGATAAGGCACAGTTCCTTCCCTTTCCCTTTTCATTTAACATCTCATTTTCAGTTAACTGTTAATATGAAAATCAGTGCACAGTGGGGCATGTTTATTAAAGTGTGATAAGTTAACATATGTTTGGCCATGAATCTTGTGCAGAGGCCTCTGCTAACATCAGGGCGCATGTGTGAACGTCCCTTTGCTATTAGCATGTTGCAACCGCCTGACACTATATTAACTGGCAACTGGGTGCACTTAATGTTTCCCACTGAGATTAAATTAAGTGCACCCATGCTAATGGCAACAGCCTTGATTAGTGCATGCCAATGACACCATTGCTGACCATGCTGCATCATAAATGACCACCTTCCACCCCTTATTCACCCAGTCCCTACCTAATTGTGAGCTAAAAAGTTAGCATGGCATTTTTATTGCTTGGCCCCAGGCTAACTTTTAGCATGGCATGCTTATTGCACAGCAAATCCCATGCTATCTGTTAGCACACTTTAATAAACATACCCCATTAACTTCATTAACTGTTGCTGTTAAATGCCATCAAGTTGGTGTTGACTCATGGTGACCCTCTGGATAGTTGCCCTAAATTGTGTTCGATCTTCAGTCAGGCGGCTCATTGTTGACAGACTGGCACCCATAGTTGCTGTTATTGTATCAATCCATCTCATTGCTGGCCTTCCTCTTTTGCGTTGACCTTCTACCTTGCCAAGCATGTCGTCTTTCTCTAATGATCTCTCTCTTCGCATTTTGTGTCCAAAGTATGAAAGTCAAAGTCTTGTCATCTGAGCTTCTAAAGAAAGCTTAGGTTTGATCTCCTCTAATACTGACTGATTTGTTCTTTGGACAGTCCATGGTATACACAGTATTCATCACCAGCACCATAATTCAAAGGCATCAATTTTCTTCCTGTCTATCTTTTTCACTGTCCAACTTTCACATCCATATGATGTTGTTGAAAATGCCATGGCTTGAACGAGTTGAATCTTTGTATGGAGAAAGACATCTCTGCCCTTGAGAATCTTGTCTAGGTCCTTCGTAGCCATTCTGCCAAGAGCAATGTGTCATCAGATTTCTTGACAGCTTGTTGCTTCTTTATTGATAGTTGATCCAAGTAGGTTAAAGTTGTCAACTATTTCAATTTCTTTTCCATCAACGATGAACTTATTAATTTTGCCAGTTGTCAGGATCTTTGTCTTCTTAACATTAAAGTGCAGACCAGTTTTAAGACTATATTCCTTGATCTTGAGAAGCAAATGTTTCAAATCATCTTCACTTTCAGCCAGTAATGTGGTATCGTCAGTATAGCAAAGGTTATTGATGAGTCTTTCCCCAATCTTCAGACCTCTGTTATCTTCATACAGTCCTGCTTTTCTGATGATTTGTTCTGCATATAAATTAAAGAGGTAGGGGAAAAGTATGCAACCTTGTCGTACACCTTTGCTGATTTTAAACCATTCTGTTTCTCCTAGGTCTGTTCGAACTGTTGCTTCTTGATCAGTGTAAAGGTTGTGCAAGAGAACAATTAGGTGTTCTGGTATACCCATGCTTCTTATAGTGGCCCAGAGTTTCTCATGGTTTACACAGTCAATTGTCTTGCTATAGTCAATAAAACACATATAGATATCTGTTTGGTTTTCTTTTGTCTTTTCAAGAATCCATCTCACATCCGCGATAATGTCTCTTGTTCCTCTCCCTTTCCTGAACAGTGCTTGCACTTCAGGCAGTTCTCGTTCCAGGTATGGTTGTAGTTTCTTTTTTTTTTTTTAAACTTTTATTTTCATTTTTCAACAAGCAAAAAGAAACAACACACCAAAGGAAACAAATACAAGCATACAATAAGGAAAAAGCAACCCCAATTACCCCCACCCCTATGCTTCTTCTCTAAGCTGATAAGTATCATCATATAAGCGCTTACAAACAACAGTAATTGTACATCAAAACAAACAGAAATAGTATCTGCGATACAGAATGATCATGTGACAGAGATTTACACAGATTTAAACAGTCAGATGAGAGCATTTAGCAGTTTGAACATAGTCGTTGA
The DNA here is from genome assembly GCA_033557465.1 of Ichthyophis bannanicus. Lineage (NCBI taxonomy): Eukaryota > Metazoa > Chordata > Amphibia > Gymnophiona > Ichthyophiidae > Ichthyophis > Ichthyophis bannanicus. Next base: position 725,044,371 of record CM066036.1, on the reverse strand, counting down.
GCATCTTCCATTTAGACAAGTGGTGGGGGGTCTGAGCGGAAGAAGCTAACATATGAGGTATTTGCTCATATTTACTGTAGAGACAGACATGATTCCACCATTCATTGGGGCTCAGATGGGAGCTATTTTTCCAGTATTTCGTAATTAGGGAAATAGCTATGCCCAGCATAAAGTCTAAAAGGAAGTAAGCCGATTTGGGAAGAGAGGGGATCCCCGCAGCTGAGCGGAGTCCCACTATCTTCCAAGAGAGGGGCTCTTGAAAGTGCAAAATAGATTGAATACGACCCCAGACCCGACTCCAGTAATACTGTAATGCGGGGCATTCATACATAACATGAGTTAGTGAACCAATGGCCACATGGCATGTCCAGCATCTATTGCTCTGGGTGGCGTTCCATTTGGCTAACCTGTCAGGAGTATAGAAACATCGGTGGGCTAGAAAGAAAAGTGTCTGAGTGAGTGAGGCAGATCGGGAGACCCGTGTCACCTTGCTCCAGACTAGGCTCCATTGCTCCGGAGTCAACGTTACATGCATTTCCCGCTCCCAGGATTTCTGTGCTGTAGGAGTGCCTCTATTTACAGTATTACATAAAGTTTTGTAAAAGTTAGATGCCACACCCGATAAGCTCCCGATAGATCGGATAATCTCCGACAATCCTTGGGTATGGGTTTCCGATGGCGGGAGCACCTTAGCACTCCGAAGACAATGCTGAAGTTGCACCAACTGAAAGTAGTGTTTCGCTGGGAGACCAAATTCAATTTGTAATTCGCTAAAAGTTTTCCAGCGACCATCACAGAACAGCTGGTTAGGGATCCAAATGCCCCTAGTGTACCAGGGGCTCCACGCCATCGGTTTATTTTGTATTTGAAATCGAGCATTGTGCCAAAGCGGGAGTCTATCTAGCGGACAAAGTCGGGAGTCTAGAGATTGCTCAAGGGTATTAAAGGCACCTAAAGTGTCTAAGAGCATTGGTGGATAGTGGGAGTCTGATGGGAAAGTCATACCAGGGAGATAAGTAAGAGGAATTGGTTTGCAAAGGTCCTCCTCTATGTCTAGCCACACTGGTCTACTCGGTGTTAGGTCTTCCAGCCAACGAGCGCCTTGTTTGAGAAGAAAAGAATGGTGGTATTTCAGGAAATCAGGGAATCTGACACCACCATTTTCTTTATCTGCTTGTAACTTATGTTTCGCTATCCTAGGTGTCTTATTTTGCCATAAGTATCTAGTCAGAAGACCCTCTAAATCTTTATATGTACGTCGAGGTAGGAGACATGGCAGCATTTCTAAAATGTAGTTCACTTTGGGAACAATCATCATTTTAATGGTTACTAGGCGGCCCCACCAAGTAAGTGTTAAAGGAGTCCAGTGTTGAGTAAGCGCCCGGACCTTAGAGGTTAAGTCTTTGGCATTAAAGGTGATGGTGTCTTCCAAAGGAGAGCAGTAGTGCACCCCAAGGTATTTGACCATGCGAGGTTGCCATAAAAAGGGAAAGGATTGCATATCTGCCTGATGGATCAGAGGATTTAGTGGAAAGGCTACCGATTTGGTCCAATTTATCTTATAGCCCGAGAATTGTGAATATTTACCAATTTGCTCTAGGACAGCCGGCACTGAGTCTAGGGAGACAAAGAGCATAAGGTCATCAGCATATGCTGAAATTTTGATTTCCCTATGAGAGAAGGGGACTCCATGAATATCCTTGGATTGCCGGATTAGTAAAGCTAAGGGTTCGAGCGCGAGATCGAAAAGAAGTGGAGACAGTGGGCATCCCTGGCGAGTACCGCGTTGCAGGGGAAATGGCTGAGACTTTAAAGCATTAGCACAGATACTAGCTGTAGGCTGTGCATACATGATTTGGAGACAACGGAGAAAGCCTTCTCCGAATCCGTACCAGCGGAGAGTTGCAAACAAGAAGGGCCATTCTAAGCGGTCGAAGGCCTTCTCAGCATCAAGTGAGAGGCCAACCAATGGTCGATCAAGATTAACTGCGGCAGTCAGTACATGACATAGAGTCCTAGCATTATCAGCAGTTGATCTACCGGGAATGAAACCGCATTGATCTGGGTGTATTAAAGTAGACATCTTGTCAGAGAGCCGGGTGGAGAGAATGGTGGCAAATATTTTATAGTCTGCGTTTAGTAGGGAAATTGGACGATAATTAGCTGTTAGTTGCGGATCTCTCCCCTCTTTCTCAAAAACTACTACATTTGCCATTGAGAAGGATCCAGAAGGAGATCCCTCCTCGGCCAGAGCAGAAAAATAAAGTTTCAAAAACGGAGCTAAGTCAGCGTTAAAAGTTTTGTAGAATTCAGCTGGGAGACCGTCCGGGCCTGCGGCTCGACCTGTGGCACATCTCTTGAGTGCAGATTGAATTTCTGATAAAGTGAATGGTTTGTCCATGGCCTCTCTATCTTCGTCAGATAGGGTCGGCCGTTGTACCCCTGATAGTAATCGTTCAAATGCTTCTTGCTCGAAGTCACATTCAGATTGATAAAGCCGAGTATAAAAATCACGAAAGAGTTCTAATATTTCTGTATCTTTAGTGACCAAGCTCCCCCCCGACGGATTGCGGAGAGCGGTAACACGCTTGGCTTCTTTTTGACCTTTCAGGGCATTGGCTAACAATTTGCCAGCACGGTTATTTTCCCGATAGTACATCCCTTGTTGTGATTCAATATTTTTAGCAGCAGCGGTATATAAAAGCTGATTGTATTGAAAACGAAGGCGTTGTAAGCGAAGTAAAATACATGGGTCAGTACGGGACGTGAGGAGACGCTCTCCAGCTTGTATCTGTTGTTCTAGAATCAGTAAATGTTGCTTTCTTTGTTTCCCCTGTCGAATTTGATAGCTAGTTATAGTTGCACGGATAGACGCCTTGAAACCCTCCCACCAAGCCCAGCTCGCAGTGTCATGGGGTGAATTAAAATGAAAGTAGTCTTGGATAGCGGCCTTTATGTCAACCTGAAAATCTTTTTGGTCCAGTAGGGATCTATCAAAAAACCAAGCACGGGGATGTTCACCTTGCGTAGTGACATGTAATGAAAAAGATATGGCAGCATGATCTGAAATATGGAGAGGGTGAATCCTAGCCGTGTCCACTTGAGATATCAGTGCTTTGGAGATAAGAAAAAAATCTATTCTAGATTGTGAGTGATGGGGGGCTGAGAAAAAGGTGAACTCTAAGTCGGAGGGGTGAAGCAGCCTCCATATATCTACTAACGCAAGATCTTTCATCAGAGCTGTAAGGGTATCAAGACTCTTGGGTGGACCACTCGTTCTAGGCGGCAGTCTATCTATCAAAGGATCAAGTACTTGGTTGAAATCGCCGCCAAGTATTAATGGAGTATTGGCAGAGGCCTGTGCCAACTGCGCAATACTTGCATAGTAAGCAGGGTTATCCACATTCGGAGCATAAATACAAATACACGTGAATTCACTATCTCCAACCTTAAGGTGTGCACGGGCCCATCTACCCTCCTTATCAGAGCTAGTATCCATTACAGTAGCTTGCAAAGACTTCTTAACCAAGATGGCTACCCCACACCGTTTGGAAACGGCGGGAGAGTAGGCAGCCACCATGTAAGGCTTAGCATTAAGTTTCAGTGTTTCAGCGGAGTTTAAATGCGTTTCCTGAAGAAACACTAAATCAGCATGCTCATGATTAAGATAGCTAAGGATTTTCTTTCTTTTGATTGGACTATTGATGCCTTTTATGTTCAGTGATAAGATCTTACATAAGGCCATTCAGAAGGGTTAAAAATTCTGAGAAAGAACATGATAACGCACATAATTTCACAATGTCCCTCATATTAACTGTATATGGCTGTACACATGACATGATAGAAAATAAGCTAATGAAAAACAATGAAGCGCCCCATATAAAAAAATAAGCACCGAAGTGCATTAGAGAAGAAGCAGAACCCCAGAAATTACTGGCGACCATATGTCTGCGGGGAGAAACCCCAGAGAAGGCCTAAATTGAAACATATAACCTGTATAGCTGTGCGTGTTCCGAATCCAACCGAGGTGCACATCATGGAGGGATAGGAGACCAAGAAAGTTATATATAGAAAGAAAGAAAAGTCCAGGCAGTCTCTGTTCCAGGCTGTGATCACCGCGTCGGGCCATTCAAAATGGCGGGCAGATCCGGCGGATTACAGATCCAAGTTGTTGGATTAGCGCATCTGGTCTGCTTCTTTGGAATCTAAAAATGTTGCTAGTAGATCAGGATCTTCGAAGGTTCTAGTTTGGTTATGGAGAGTCACTCTGAGCTTCGCTGGATACAATAGGCCAAAGCGAGCCTGTAGCTGTTGAAGTCTAGGGCGAAAAGCAAGGAGTCTCTTCCGACGGTCAACTGTGGGCTTTGCCAAGTCAGGGAAGAAGGAGACTTTATGACTTTCAAACTCCAGATGATGATTCGCCCGGGCAGCATTTAGAATTTGCTCAACTTGCTGATATCTCAGTAATCGAAAGATGATAGGCCGGGGGTCGTCCGATTGAGCGCCATGTTGGTAGGAACACGGTGTGCTCGGTCAATTTCCAGATCTCTGTGAAAAGTGATCTTCAGCAAGGGGGGAAGAGTTTTGACCAGGAATTCTCTTATGTCTCCTGCTTCCGCCCCCTCCGGTACTCCAATGAGCCTTACATTGTTGCGACGGGCTCGATTATTGCTATCCTCTAACTCTTTTTGAAGATTCTGTATCTGACGCTCAGCCTTGTCCAGTTTCACCAAGCGCACCGCGTGCGAGTCGAGGACCCCCGCCATGTTGTCCTGCCGTAGTGAAAGACCTTCAAGCCGGTCCTGAAGCATACCGAAATCTTCTCGCATGGCTCGGAGCGCTTCTCCGTTGGACTGTACCAGTTCCTTCACACCGCGTATTTCCTCCAAGATCTCCTGTTGCATTTCGGGGTTTTCCCGAAGTGGAACTATCTTTTGTGGGGAAGACAACTCTGTTTTGGAGCATTTTCCGTGTGAAGAAGAGGGAGACCCGAAATCTAAGCGCGCTGGTTTGTGGGCCGCCATCCCCCCCGAGGTACCCCGGTAAGTTCGGAGCAAAATATTAAGTTTATGTAGGTATTAAGTCAGGATTCTGAGTAGGCCTCTCGGGAGCTTCAGCGCGAAGCATCTAACCCGCTGGACATCAGGCTCCGCCCCCATGGTTGTAGTTTCTGATGAATGATCTTGAGTAGAATCTTGCTGGCATGTGGGATCAGAGTGATTGTGTGACAATTTCCATAGTCAGCTGGGTCACCTTTCTTTAGTATTGGTATAAACAGAGATCTTTTCCAGTCAGTTGGCCATGATGTTGTCTTTCAAATTTCCTGGCAGAGCTTTGTAAGTATGGAAACAGCTGCCTCATATTGCTGTAATAACTCAATGGGAATGCCATCAATGCCCGGTACTTTGTTCTTTGCTAAGGCTTTCAATGCTTCTTTAACTTCTTTTTTCATCACCAATGGTTCCTGATCATAAGGTATAGACTGAAACGGCTGTTGGTCCACTTGATCTTTATGGTATAATGACTCTGTATATTCTTTCCACCTTTTCTTGATCTTCTCAGCATCATTCAACATGGATCCTTGAGCGTCTTGTAGCATTCCAATTCGAGGCTGGAATTTTTTCTTTAACTCTTTTAGCTTTAGAAAAGCCAATATTGTTCTTCCTTTAATAGCTTCTGATTCTATTTCCTTGCATGCATCATTGTAGTACTTCTCCTTGTGTCTTGACTTGCTGCATGTTGGAAATCTGTTGAGTTCTGTGATTGCCTCTCTTTCTCCTATGGCTTTAGCTTCTCTGCATTTCTGGACAATTTTCAGTTTCTTCAGTCACCCATTTTGGACCTTTTTGCTTTTTCACCTTATGTAGAGATTTATCACTTTCTTTCAATACAACCTTCTTGATGTCATCCCATAACTCTTCTGGAACTCTGTCATTTGTATCTAAAGCAGCAAATCAATTTCTCAGGCAGTCTTTAAATTCCATTGGTATATTCTCAAGGTCATATTTTGCTACATTCATGAATGGCTTGCTTTTTTTCAACTTTAGTTTGAGTTTGCATACCAGTAGTTGGTGATCTGTACCACAGTCAGCTTTTCCACCGTTGTCTTCCACAGATGTAGTCAATTTGATTTCTGTACAATCCATTGGGTGAAGTCCACATGTACAGTTAGTGCTCGTGTTGCTGGAAGAAGGTGTTTGAGATGAATAGATCGTTGGTCTTGCAGAACCTCTATCAGTCTTTCTCCAGCTTCGTTTCTGTTGCGAAGTCCATATTTTCCAAGCACTTTGCCGCCTTCTTTGTTGCCAACTTTTGCAATTTAGTCACCCATGACTATCAGGATATCCTGTTTGTATGTTGTGTCAATTTCAGCTTGCACATGTTCATAGAACTCATCAACGTCTTCCTCTTCTGCAGCTGTTGTTGGGGCATATACCTGAACTATAGTTGTGTTGTTGGGCTTTCCTCATAGACAAATAGAAATTAAGTGTTCACTGACTACATTGTATTTCATTATAGTTCTTGCAAGTTTCTTCTTAACTATAAATGCAACACCATTTCTTGTCTTTCATTTCCAGCATAGTAAACCATATGATCATCAGAAGCAAAGTGCTCAAAACCAGTTCATTTCATTTTTGACCACCTCCAACTTCCCTTGGTTCATACTTCATACGTTCCATGTCCCAATATATAAGATATTTTTGCAACTTTTGGCTTTTTTTTTCATGCACAGCTACATGTGCAAATCCAATCACATCATAAATGCTGGCTTTACTCTGAGAAGTCTTCAGTTCATCTCCAGTAGTCATTTGAGTGCCTTCCAACCTGGGGGTTCTCATCTTCCAGCACTATAGTGCAATTTGTTTTGTGACTATCCATTGGGTTTTTGAGGCAAGATACAGAAGTAGATTTGCCAAGCCTTTCTTCCACACAGTTAATCCAGTGTTGTTGCATTTCTCACAGAAATATGATCCTCTGTTTAGCCTGGCATCTCGGCTGAGACCTGTCTATCTTGGGAGACCCTACCAGCATCACTGATGCACACAAGCCCTTACAGCATAACAAGCTGCAAACCAAGTGAGGGACATTAACTGTTAGCCCTCATTAACTGCCATGATAACAGTTAATGTAGCTTACTAAAGAGGCCAGTAGTATAATGGGTACACTACGCATCAAACTGATTGACAGGTGAGAGAAGGATGATGTCAGCCAATCAACATTCACTTCTGGGCTTTGTCCCTCCCATGGCCCCGCCTGTGCCCTACCCCTCCTATAGAAATGAATGGGGATAGCTCCTCCCAGTCCCACCCCCACATTTGCCTCTGATATGCCCCCACCCCACCTCCACCCTCTGACATGCCCCCACCACACCCCTACTCTGCCCCTAAGGATGTTATCAGTCAATCAGCACTCACTTCTGGTGTTATGCCCCACCCACATCCTGCCCCCTCCCACTGGGTATGTTTGGGAGTAGAAGGGGCAGTGCATGGGTGGGACATAACCCTGGAAGTGAGTGTGGATTTGCTGACATCATCCTTAGAGGGCAGTGTGGGGGTGGGGTTGTGGGGACTTAGTGAAATAACAGCCATTTTCAAAGTTGAAGGATTCCATTTTGGTCATTAAAAATACATATGCTTATAAATAATAATCATGTACATACAGTTCATTTTGCCAGAACTTTCACAACGTCTATAAACGTTTTAAAATTGCATTTCTGGTGTTTTGCATTTAGCAGGTTACTGCACTCAGGCCTTTCTGGTTATATTTTACAGGTCTACTAGAGGAAGAGGAAATTAAATCTGAACTAGGAGAACAGAAGAACAAAGAATTGTTAACTGTGTTGTTACTCACTGGAACTACTGGGACAAGGAATCTGCTCTGTCATTTTTCCATGAAAACCTTACTGGTAAATATGCAATACAAAATGTTATAAACTATAATATCTTCCTGATATTAGTCTATGCACAGATAGATATGACATTGTTCAGTCTTGCCTCTCATTATCTAACTCTTGTGCCATTTTTCCAATGTGTGAATTATTCTAGCTAGTAAAATCTGTGAAAACTGTTATGAAGATGGACTCTTGAAGACCTGTCAACAATCTAAAAATGTGAAATCACCCTTAACAACAGTATATTTCACATGAATTTCGAGTCTGAAAGTCAGCGTCAAAGGATACGGATGTTATGAACTTGCAAAAATGTACAAAATGGTCTATTAGGAATACTAACCAAGTAACTACCCTGTTCAAAAATTAAAGGTCAGTTAATGTTCACACTTGGGATGTATTCATTTCAGGGGAACGGGGTGTGGAAAGCAGAGGAGATGATTGATTCACACAATTAATATTAACCTTTATAACTAACAGAGGAATGTCTTATAAATAGATGCTAGGGTTTTATATAGGAATCAGGCATTTCTGAGAAACAATTCATAGACCCTGTTACTTTATAAATTGGCATTTGAAAATGTAGGGCTTGACAAACTAAACTATTAATATTTTTAATTAATATTCATTAACTCCGTATTTAACCTGCATGGCCAAGGTTCATGAGATGCAAATTTGGCACATTTCAATGAGGATGATAAAGTATGTAGATATTGATATTATGTTTCATTGATGTTATTGTTCTTTTGATTTTAATTGTACTTAATTATTAATGTAAGTCTTGGACACTATCAAAATGGAATGGTGGCTTAAAATAAATAGGATAACAAAAGTATATTCATTCACATATAGGCTAGCATAAAAACCTAACTACACATCTCCAAGATGTGGAGCCCAATTCTGAAAGGGACACGTCTGGGCAGTCTGGATGTCCCCATGCAGGACGAGCCTGTTAGGACCCAATTCTGAACTGTGGGAACAAAATGTTCCCATGGTAAACAGAATCGGACCCGAAGATGGCCCGGCGTGCCACTGCCTACCTGTGGGGATATCTTCTTTATCTTTATTATTTCTTGATATACCACCATTGGCAACGAGGCATTAGGCTCCCTTGGCTGGTGTGGCTCAGCCACCCCTCTTCCTCGCTGCCCGACCCATGGTTGACCAGCCAGGGCTTGGTTCAGATGGCGGGGACCTCGTCACACCCTGGCTCAATTGCCAGATCAGTGCTGCTTATTCCACCTTTGAGGTGGAATAAGCAACATGTCCCCCTTGATCCTGCAGGATGTACAGGATCGTGACCTGAATCATCCCCATACGTCCTGCCAGGCTGGTCTGCCTCCACCCCACCCCCTCCTGCTGCTCAGGATGTGGGAAGAGCCAGAGGGGGAATCGCCCAGGATGACTTGTGGGGCTGCACGTCCCGCTGGGACGTGTAGCCCCGCAACCCGCATCTGCATCGGGCCCATAGCTGATTTTTTGTGTTAATTTCTTTCTTTCCTAAATTCAACTTATATCCTGCTAAATTATTACAAAATACTTCTAGTGAGGGACATAAAACTTAATTAATATCACAGACTATTAAATAAAACTTACAAGCCAATATTCAAAGTAGCTATCTGGTAGCAGCATCTGCTAACTGAATAAGTGCTAGCCAGTGTGATATGTAATACTGTTAACCAGATAGTGCCGCTGGATAGTGCCAGAGTGATCTGTGGGCGGAGCCAGAGTAGAGTTTTGAGTTATCTAGATAATGGCGATGTTTAGACTATTCACTGAATACCAACCTGCATAAGGTTAGGCCAAAATAAAGCAAGCCTAACTTAATACGGTTTTTGCTGTCCAGTTAGCAGTTGAAAATTGATGCTATCCAGATGGCACTGGCTATCAGTGATGAGACAGTATATTCAGCACCCAAGGATATCCATATTCCAGTACTGAATATCTGGCTTCATTTTTAAATGCTGTATCCAAGTTTAAATATTGGACCCTACAAACATAAACTTTACATTTATACCATACTGAAACGAGTGTACATGTAAATAAATGAATAGCATATAATCAGCATTGACTTGAAGGCACACATTGCATTGCTGCAACAACAATCGACAAAGATTTCTCATCAAATAATGACAAATAACTATTAATAGTCCTCAGCCATATGTCCAATCACCAAATTAGCCTAATGTCCCAATTAACATCAATGCAGTCAAGACTACTATCCAGAAAGTTGCAGATGGCTACAACCTCCAAATCAGGATTTCCCTCTGAGCTGCCTGAGGATTACAGGATTAATCTAATCTGTAGCTCTTCTCACCGGTGAAGTTGCTGTCCCATCAATAGCAACTTCATCAGTGAGCTGCCTACTATCACGCAAGCTACCCGAATGAGGAGACCCCGCCGAGGTGAGAGCCTGCAAATTAGGCCTGAGCGGGTGGCGTCTCACACAAGCTACTGATTCTGAATCCTTTGAAACAGCCCCTTAACACTAGTAGGGACAACCTAGAGCAGGGGAATAGTCCTGACTTTCTGCTTTGAAACTGTCATTTTGACTTAAACTTGATGAACCTTGTGCTCACTGTTCCCTCTAAACTGTGCGCGTGTGCGCGCGCACACACATTGCCGAGTGAGCGCACATACTTTACAACAGAGCGCACAAAAATTACGGCTCTGATTCTGATAGAAAACACAGACGTCTTAAAATTTAAAAGTTATGATAGTAAATTACTAGAAATTTCCCACTTCATTTAGTAATCATCTATTTTCATTTAATTTTATTAAAATCAATGTGGTGTACATACTGTATTCTGACATGTAGTCAAATTTTAAAGTATATAAGTCCGAGTGTCGTTATGTGGTGCACAAAAATTAAACCTTCCTTCAAAAGCTGCACACAGCTGATATTTTATGCGCACACAGCCTACAGAAAATTAGAGGGAACATTGTGCTCTATTCTTAACATTTTAACTTGACTACTTGGCATGGCCTTTTCTAAAAGTTTCCAACCTGCTGGGACATTTGAAATCCTTCAGTCCAGGCCTGCCTAATTCCTGACTGGCATGTGGTAAGTGCCTGCCAGCTCCATTGTGGATGCCCTTTAGTTTTTAGTTAATTTATTGTATTTTAGATAGCTACTCACTTAGACTTTTCACATCCTTACTTTATCACTGCAGCCATCTAAAATAAGATAAATTAATAAACAAACTAATCTAAAAATTATCTGTACTATATTTATTCACCTTTTAATTTTGATTTTTATCGGCTTCGCCTCCCGGCAAGCGATCGATGTGTGCCTGAGGCTGGCGACCCTCCACCTCCTCTACTGCACCGCCTGCTGACCCGGCCCCGGGGACCCGCCGCCATGCTCTCTCCCGCTCTCTCCACTTACAATCAGGCCCTTGTCTGCTGGCCTCCGTTCCCCGTTCCCTTTTTGGTACTTGCCGTTCAGCTGTCCGCGAGCGTCGCAACTCCTTCTGCCGTGCCCCGATCTTTATCCTGACGATCCTCGATCCTCCTCTTGCAAGGTGGGGGGAGAGAGCGGCAAAAGAGGCCGAGGCAGCGCCGCGCGCGCTTTTTGTACCTGGGCTTCTTGCCCGCCCCCCCGCCGCCCCCCCCACCCTCGGCTCGCCCGCGCGCGTCTGTGTCCGGCCGCGGTGAGTTCGCAGCCGGGTCTTTCTGAAACAACCTCATCCTCGTTTCTGCCATACCATCTCTTCTCTGTCTTCCACTCTTCTCTTTCTCCTTCTGTCATCTGGTGATATTTACCCCAACCTTGGGCCCCCTAGACTTTTTTTCATTCCCATGATAGTTCCTTTCTCAACCACCCCAGTCTCATTCATATTGATTGATTGCTGTGTACACCGCCTTGATTGAAGGATAAGGCGGGATATAAATACCCTTTAAATAAATAAAATAAATAAATATTCCTCTGCTTTCCCCATCGTCTCCCCCTTTCTCATATGCCTTATGGAATGCTCATTCCATTTCTATAAACTCCCCTTTACTCACGATCTCTTCATCTGTCTTGCTTTCAATCGTTTGGCTCTTACTGAGACCTGGCTCCTCCCTGATGACACTGCTTTGGTCATTGCCCGCTGTCACAGTAGCTACTAATTTTCCCACACCTCTCGTGCCACTGGCTGTGGTGGTGGTGGTGTTGGGTTTCTGCTTTCTCCTTCCTGCCAATTTCAACCCCTCCTTCTACCTCAGTCTCACTCCTTTTCCTCCTTTGAAGTCCACTCCATCCGTCTTTTTAATCCCTTTCCTCTCCGGATAGTTGCTATTTATAGACCCTCTGACAAGTCCACTTCTACCTTTCTTACTAACTTTGACTCATGGCTCTCCTTATTTCTCAATTCTTCTTTCCCCTTCCTTATTCTTGGTGACTTTAATATTCAAGTTGATAACCCTTCTGACCCCTATGCTTCTCAGCTCCTTTCCCTTAGCTCCTCATTCAACCTCTAGCTTTGCTCTTCTGCCCCCACTCATCAGCATGGACACCGCCTAGACCTTGTTTTCTTCTCTAATTGTTTACCTTCTAATTTCTATACCTCAGTTCTTCCCTTATCTGATCTCAACCTATTAAGCTTCACTCTTCATCACACCCTGCCTCAATCATGCCCTGTCATATCCTATCTTTTTAGAAATCTTCATGCTATCGATCCATTGGCTCTCTCCATTATTGTCTTATCACCTCTTTCCTCCACTTTATCTTCTAGTCTGTTGATGAGGCTATAGTTTCCTATAATACCACTCTCTCCTCTGCTTTGGATGCTCTTGCTCTGCCTATGCCACATCATGCGAGGCACACTTTACTTTAGCCCTGGCTGTCTTCAACTACCCACTACCTAAGCTCCTGTGCCCGCTCAGCTGAGTGCATATGGCTCAAATATTCTGATTTTCTTCACTTTAAATTCATGGTTGCTTCCTTCCAATCAGCAATAGCACTCACCAAGCAAAACTACTATGTCCATCTGACTAACTCTCTTGCCTCTGACCCCTGCCATGTCTTCTCAACTCTTAAGAACATAAGATATGCCATACTGGGTCAGACCAAGGTCCATCAAGCCCAGTATCCTGTTTCCAACAGTGGCCAATCTAGGTCATACGTACCTAGCAGTTTCTCCAAAAGACACAGGTTCCACAATGCTTGTACTGGGTCAAGCTTGGATATCCTGGTTCCCTTCTTAATAATGGTTTATGGACCTTTCCTCCAGGAACTTGTCCAAACCTTTTTTAAACCCAGCTATACTAACAGCCTTTACTACATCCTCTGGTAACAAATTCCAGAGTTTGATTACATGTTGAGTGAAAAAATATTTTCTTTTATTAGTCTTAAATAGTTTACCCTGTAGCTTCAATGCATGTCGCCTAGTCTTTCTATATTCTGATAACGTAAACAATCTATCTATGTTTACCCATTCCACTCCGTTCATTAATTTATAGATTTCTATCATATCTCACCTCAGCTGTCTCTTTTCCAGGTTAAAGAGCCCTAACCTTTTTAGCCTTTCTTCATAGGAGTATCCTTCCATCCCCTTTACCATTTTGGTGGCTCTTCTCTGAACCTTTTCTAATAACGCTATATCCTTTTTAAGATACGGCGACCAGAATTGCACACAATATTCAAGGTTCGGTCTCACCATGGAACGATATAGAGGCATTATAATATCTTTTGTTTTATTTTCCATTCCTTTCCTTATGATACCTAGCATTCTATTTGCTCTTTTGGCTGCCGCTGCACACTGGGCCGAGGGTTTAACATGCTATTCACAATGACGCCTAAATCTTTTTCCTGGGTGGTGGTTCCTAATGTGGAACCTTGCATCGTGTAACCATAGTTTGGGTTGTTCTTCCCTAGGTGCATAACTCTCTCCTCAAGGCTCCTCCACCTCTGAACTTTCCTTCTCTTCTGCCCAAACCCTAGCTAACTATTTCAGTGACAAAGTTCACAAGATTATACTCCAATTCCCCAGAAGATCAGTTTCTTCCCCTCTTCCCCATCTTCAATATCAACATTTCCCCTCAATCTCTATTACCCTTTCTTCCTTTTCTAAGATTTGCGAAGAGGAAACCTCTCATCTTATTTCCTCCTCTAAACTTACTACCTGTTCCTCTGCTTCCACCCCCTGGTGTCTCCTTAACTCCATCTCCTTCTCTGTCATCCTTTCTATCTCACATATTCTCAACCTATCGACCTCCACTGCAACTTTCCCTGCAGCCTTCAAGCATATTGTGGTCACACCTCTCCTCAAGAAACCTTCACTTGACCCTACTTGTCTTTTTATTGACCTATCTCCGTTCTTCCCTTGATTTCCAAACTTCCTGAACATGCAGTTCTCCACCATTGCCTTAGACAGTTTAATAAATTAGGGCTATGTTTTATTCATATGTGTTTTTTGTATCAGGTGGTCCTAATGAAGTCTTGGATGAATTTTTATTTTGGATCAATGGACATTATATTTACTGGTCAATTATTAAAAAGCATTTATCTGGATAGCAGGACCTGTTAAACGGTTAAGTGCTGGCCAGTGCAATATTCAGCAGCGCTATTCAGATAGCCAAATAATTCCTCTTACTGTTTCAACACTGCTTGGATAGTGCCAGGATGGTCTGTAAACTCAGCTGGGGTGGTGTTGGGATATTCAGACTGCTAACTGGATAACAAACCACATAAAGTTAAGCCACCAAAATGGCAGGCCTACCTTTATTAGGTTTCACTCTCTGGATAGCGGCTGAATATCGGCGCCATCTGGATAATACTGGCATTCAATGGTGAAACCAGTTTCAGCGCTGGAGTATATCCGGATTTTGGTGCTGAATATCAAATTTCATTTTTAAATGATGCAGCAGGTGCTTAATAAACCCTTACCATAGAGTTTAAATATCAGGCCTTTACAGATTGCTCATCAGGCTAAATTAGAGAAAATCTCTTTTATGGATGTTATGATCATTAAGGGACATGATACATTTTATATATCCATTTACAGGAAGAAAATAGATAGAAATAGCCAATAAATTATAGAAGTTTTCATCCAAAACAAATACACAATAATATTTCAATAGAACAATTATTTTTCAAGACATTTATGTACAACAGCAAATGAATATAAATGCCAAGGTCAAAATATGAGAATAATAAGCAGTATCCTGTATTAGTTGTTAACACAGAATATAAAAGAACTTAATATCCAAATCAAGATTTATTTTAAAATCCAAACAATAGAAGATGGATTCTCAGCAAATGTGTATTACCATATTTAGCTCAAGCTTTGATGATAAAGCAAATCATTCAACATCCTTGGAATGTATTAGGGATTCCTGAGATAATTGAAGATCCTCTCCAATTTGTGTAGTTCAAAGGAGAAAGAACTTATGGGGGTTATTTAAGGAGAGATAAACATAAGATGGATATCGTAAAATGGCGACATGGACACCACAAATGCTAGGATGTGCTGAAGGTGATTTCAGACCCAGGCAGATCCCCCATCTAGGGAGCTTGTTTGGGGGGTGTTTCTGGGTACAACTAGGGCAAAGAAAATGGCTGCACATTAAAAACATATTTTGCATAGCGGTTGGGATGTGCTGGGCAGAGCAGCCAATCATGCTGGAGAGAGATTGGCATGCCTGTCATCTAAGACTACTGAGCAGTGTTTGTAGTGATTCCCCTGTGTCGCTTCTGTATTCTGACCTTTACCCCTCAACCATCCCTGTTCACCTTCCATTCCCAATGCCCCTTCTTCCCTGCAGCTGCGCATCCCTCAGTGTCCTCTCATAGCCTGTGTGTTGCAGTCTGTGTCTTGAGTGTGTAGGGGATATAAAGAGAGACTAGCAGCAGTCCTAGAACAATGTATCCACAGCACAGGGCACTACAGAGAAAGCAACAGGGCTGATAGAAAGGAGGTCACGTGTAACTCACTGGAGAAAGTGATGGGCACTGCAGCTGGAGAGCCGGGTGCAAATTCCAACTCAATGACACTCTTCCAAATACCTGAGGACCCCCATAAAACAATAACCTTTGCACCAAGTGAAAGGACAAGACCACCTTTCAGCAATGCAGAGAAAAGAGCAGCCAGGAACTCTCCCTGGGCCCATATAAGGTGAGCATAGGTGATCGCCTAGTCGACATATTTTAGAACACATGCTGGCAAGAATCATAGCATGGCAAATGGAGAAAGGCTATTTTTGGGTACTCACCCTGTACCATACTATTTCTACCCCCTGTCCGCTGCAGCTGTTCCCACTGCAGGATAGGCCAGTCTCTGTGTCACAGCACACTTCAATATGCCTAGTTATGAGGGAAAGATGCAGTAATGGCAGAGGTGTGAGAAGATTGTCTGCAATATCACCCATGAGGAGGAGAGAGGGAATGTGTTGTAGGGCCATGGCTTCCAGCAGTCACAGACATCCATGGACCTGAAACTCTGTATGACAAGAGCTGATAAACATTGATGCACACAGGTCAGTGGCAAAGAAACTGCTATGTTCAGAACTATGTGCACCCCTCCCCAATATTCACTTTATCCACATCTCTCGCAGGTGACAGAAGATATTCTCTAGGGAGTTGGCTCATGATTCTGATAGCGACACCCAGGACTTAAACAGAAGACTGAGATAATCAATCCCACAGAACCACCAGAACAATCACTGAAAGAATGTTTGGCTAGCTGATGACTTATTTTCGGTGCCTAGAGAGGTCTAGAGGCGAGGTACTCTACATAGTAACATAGTGAGAATGGATTCATGGAACGTGAATACTGGAAAAGTGAAAATGCTAAACCAATATTTATGTTCTGTTGTTACTAAAGAAAATCCTGGAGAAGGACCACCTATGATTGAAACATATACAAACGGGAATGGAGTATTTATTTTTATTTATTTATTTAAACATATTTCTATACCGCCTTATCCTGCAATCAAGGTGGTCTGAACAGCAAACAATCAATAAGATACAGTGTATAGTGTGCACATGCAGTGAGTAGTGTATGCGTGTGAGTCTGTCTGGACGTTGATTCTTCTGGTGCTATTTACAGCGTGCGCTGTTTACAATGCTATGGGTATCAGTTCCTTGCTTAATTACAATTATAGTGACATGTGGAGGGAATTGAGGTGTCTGTTGCATGGTTTAAGTAATGTCACCGTAGTGTTCTATGAAGAGGGTTGTCTTCAGTAGTTTCCTGAACTCCTTAAGGTCTGTTGTTGAACGCAGTTCATCGGGGAGGGTGTTCCAGATTGTTGGTGCCGCCTCTGATGAGGCTCATTTTTCGGTGTCCTTGCGTACCCTGTTGATATCTTTAGGTGTGTTAACATGGTTGGATGTGCCTTTTCTTCTCGGTCTTGTGCTGTTGTCTGGTTGTATGAGTGGGTGTATGCTGAAAGCTGATGATTGATGTTTGATTTTGAAAATGTTTATGATTGTCTTGCATCTAATGCGGGCACTGATAGGCAGCCAGTGGAGCTCTTTTAGGGTGGGTGTGATGTGTTCTTGTCTTGTGGTGCCAGCAATTATGCGTGCTGAAGTGTTTTGTGCCAGTTGCAATGGTCTTAGTGTCTGTTTCGTTAGACCTAGATAGATTGGGTTGCAGAAGTCTAGGATTGGGGTTATTAGTGCTTGACAAACTGTGCGGAAGTGTTCCTGAGTGAGGAGGGGCTTGAGGCGTCGTACTAGTCTCATCCTGTGGTATGCATTTTTGGTGGTTCTGCTGATGTGGGACTGAAGGTTAAGTTCTTTGTCCATTGTCACTCCGAGGTATTTCACTTCTGATTGTATGGGTATGGTTGTGGTGCCTATCTTGATGTCGCAGGGGGGGATGAAGTCGGAGTTTCGTGTGATGATTAGCGCCTCGGTCTTGCTGTAGTTTATGGTCATGTTGTTGTCTTGAAACCAGATGTTCATATGTGTGAGACAGTCTGTTATCTTGGTGTGGTCTGGGTTGTCGAGGGTGATTGGTGTGTATATCATTATGTCATCCGCATAGATTGTGTATTTTATCCTGTGCTCTTTTATGATGTTGCATATTGGTTGGATGTAGATGTTGAATAAGAGAGCTGATAGTGCGGATCCTTGGGGTACGCCTTGCATGACTTTTATGGGTCGGGATGTGTTTGGCCCAATCTTGACCTATATCTGTCTGTCCGTTAGGTAAGAGTGGAACCACCTCAGTGTGGCTCCGTGTAGTCCAATGTTCTGTAGTCTTGCTAGTAGTGTTCCATGGTCGACTGTGTCAAACGCTGATGATAGGTCAATGAAGATCATGAGTATTCCATTCTTGCTGTTGTCTATGAGGTGTAGTATGTCATTAAAGGGGTATAGCAGGAGTGTTTCAACTCCATGGTTGGGACGGAAACCGTGTTGGTTGTGGTCGAGTTATGCGTAGTTGTCGATGTGGTCTTGTAGTTGATGTTGTACCACTTTCTCAATAATCTTAGCCAGTAGGGGGATGCTTGAGATGGTTTAGGCATTTGATATACCGCCCTTTACTTATGCATCAGAGCAGCAGATGGGTCTGTAGGCTGCTGGGTTGTTCTTGTCGAGTGCTGATTTCTTCGGGATTGGTCTTATTGTGGCGAGTTTTAGCTGGTCTGGCATGATACCTTGTGTTAGAGAACTTTTCACCATGTTGTGTATGGTGTGGATGAAGTTTGACTTTGTCGTTTTGATCCATGTGACTGGGCATGGGTCTGTTGGGGCCGTGCTTGTGTTGAGGGCGGTGATGATGTGTGAGAGCTGCTCTGTGGATGGGTTGCTGAATTTGTCACAAGTTTTTCTTGGGGTGGTGGTTGGTTTGGTGCTTGTGTTAGTATTCCTTCGTGGAGCTGAGTGGAATTTGTCTTGGATGTGGTCTGTGAATGTTTGTGGGTCTATTTGCACTTTGCTGTCTGATTTGTTCTCCTTGGTGAGTGTTTTCACAATTTTGAAGAGCTCTCTCGGTTTGTTGTTTGATTTGAGTATGAGGTTGG
Organism: Ichthyophis bannanicus; assembly: GCA_033557465.1. Taxonomy (NCBI): domain Eukaryota; kingdom Metazoa; phylum Chordata; class Amphibia; order Gymnophiona; family Ichthyophiidae; genus Ichthyophis; species Ichthyophis bannanicus. The sequence goes on along the minus strand of CM066036.1, from coordinate 725,025,524 downwards.
TGTGGTATTCTCTCATTCTCTCTTTGTTTGGTTGATGAGATTGTTGTACTCTTTTTGTTTTGCTAAGTATAGAGTCTGTTTGTTGGGAGACTTGGTGTGTCTCCATTGCGTTCTAAATTCCTGAGTTCTCTTTTTTTGATCCGTATGGTTTTTGAGTACCAGGGTGTGTGATGTGCCTTAGTGCAGTGATCTTCCTTGGGTCTGTGTTCGGTGGCTTTGGAGGCTGCATTGATGATGCTGTTCCATTTTCTGATTTGATCGTCTAAATCCTCTTCTTCCGTATTCAGGTGCGGTATCGTGTCCTTGAGAAATTGGTCATTGTTGACGTTTTTAAATCTTCTTTGTGCTGTTGATTTGTCTAGGTTTTTGTCATGGTTTTGTCCTTGTGGCATGACCTTTGTTTTGATTATGTGATGGTCTGACCATGGGACGGGGGTGACATCTGGTGTAGATATGTTACCATTGTCTGTTAGAAAATTGGGTGCAAATATGAGGTCTGGTGATGATCCGTGTTTGTGTGTTGGTATGTTGATTATTTGGGTGTATTGTAAGGATCCCATAGCTTGTAGGAAGGCTTCTGCATCCTTTGTGTTGGAGGATTTTAGGTTGAAGTTTCCTAGTAGTAGCAGGGGTTTGTTGCTGGTGTTGAAGGCACAGACCTCCTCTAGAGTGGATGCTTGTTCGTCTGGTAGTGCATTCGGGGCTCTGTAGGTGAGGCAAAGTGCCATCCGTTTGTTTTCCACAGTGATGGTATTGCATTGGTTCGTGTTTGATGAGCTTCGTGACTTGAATCTTAGGTTGTTCCTTGTGAGGATCAGGACCCCTCCTCTTCTTCGTTGTGTGCGTGGGCAGTTGAATGCTGTGTATGTGGTTGGTACTACACCATTCACAGAAGATGATGTGTTTGAACAGCTTGCAAAAATGTAAGTTGATAACGCCATGGGACCAGATGGGATAAATCCCAGGATACTGAAAGAACTCAGAGAGGTTCTTGCAGGGCCTTTAAAGGATGTTTTTAATAGATAATTGGAGACAGGAGAGGTTTGACTGGAGAAGGGCTGACGTGGTACCTCTTCACAAATGTGACAACAGGGAATAAGCCTTACCTCGGTGGTTGTAAAAGTAATGGAGGTGCTCCTCAAAGATAGAATAGTGGACTTTATTGAAACCAATAGGTCGCATGATCCGAGGCAACATGGTTTCACCAAAAGATGATCATGCTAAACAAATCTGAGTTCTTTGACTGGATGACTAGATAACCAGTGCATGCGATGGATATGGTCTATCTAGATTTCAGCAAAGCCTATGATACCATTCCCCATAGGAGGCTTATTAATAAACTGAACTGCCTGGGGTGGGTCCTACGGCAGTGAACTGGATCAGGAATTGGTTGACTGACAGACAACAGAAGATGGTGGTAAACATAATTCATTCGAATGAAAGGAAGGTGATTAGTGATATGTCCCAGGGATCAGTCCTGGGACCAATACTGCTCAATGTATTTGTGAGCGATATTGCTGAAGGACTGAATGTAAAAGTCTGCCTGTTTACAGATGACACAAAAATTTGCAACAGAGTGGACATTTCTGAGGGAGTGGACAATAAGAGGAAAGATCTAAAAATGCCGGAAGAATGGCCCAGTGCTTGGCATTTAAGATTTAATGTGAAGAAGTGCAGTGTCATTCACTTGGGATGCAGAAATCCAAGGGAATCATATGCAATAGGAGGCAAGAGGTTGGTGTGCACAGACCAGAAGGACCTCAGAGTAACTGTTTCTGAGGATCTCAAGGTGGTGAAACAGAGTGACAAGGCAGTGGCCAAAGCCAGAAGGATGCTGAGTTGCATACAGAGAGGAATTAAAAGCAGAAAGGAGGAGGTACTGATGCCACTGTACAAGTCACAGGTGAGGCCTCACTTGGAATATTGTGTTCAGTTTTGGAGACCATATCTCATAAAGGATATAAAAAGACTGGAAACGGTTCAAAGAAAGGCGATCAAAATGATTTGGAGCCTGTGCCAGAAGACGTGAGAAGAGACTTTAAGACCCAAATATGTATATACCAGAGGAGAGGAGGGACAGGGGCGATATGATTCAGACTTTTAAATACTTAGAGTATTAATGAACAAACAAACCTTTTTCAAACATGGGGAAGCTGAAAAACTTGAGGGCATAATATGAAAGACAACGTCAGGATATACTTTTTCACTGAAATGGTGGTGGATGCTTGGAATGCCCTGCTGATGGAAGTGGCATAGGACAGACAAAGTGGATCCTTTTATAGCAACAGGATAAAATAAAAATAAACTTAACTATCTCTTAAATCTCAACAAATGGTCTAGAATTTGACAGCTGAGATTTAATGTTAAAAAATGGAAGGTCATGCATTTGGTGTTGCAGCAATCCAAGGGAGCAATTTAGCATAGGGGGTAAAGTACTTTTGTCCACTAAAGAAGAGTGGGACCTAGGCGTGATTGTGTCTGATGATCTTAAAGTAGCTAAACAGGTAGAAAAGGCAATGGCAAAAGCTAGAAGGATGCTAGGGTGCATAGGGAGAGGAATAGCCAGCAGAAGAAAGGTGCTGATAGATCCTCTGTATAAGTCTTTGATGCGACCTCATTTGGAGTATTGTGTGCAATTCTGGAGACCACACCTTCAAAAGGATATAAACAGGCTGGAGTCAGTACGGAGGATGGCTACTAAAATAATTAGTGGTCTTCATTATAAAGCATATGAGGACAGACTTAAGGATCTTAATATATACACTAGGGTTATGACTTTTTTGTAACCCTATGTTCCTGTGTCATAATTCCATGAACAATTATTCAAAAGTAATGAAAAAGGTATCAGTTTGATTTAGTTTTTGAAAAAGGTCACCCCCCAAAACAAAAATTCAATTTTAAGATATATGCGTGTAATGCCATATATAACTGAATATTTTAAAAAATTAATTTTTTGAAGTATTCTGATATAATTTGATAGTGCTTGTGCAGTTTTGGTTTTGCTATACTTTGGTTGTGGACTGTTCTGATTTTTCAGACTCTTTATATTCACCCTCAGTTTCTGATTCAGCAGTTGGGATTGTTGTTGTTGCTATTGTTGACGTAGGCTCCAAGGTTATTTTCCTTCTTTTGGATGGATGAATAGTTTTGAAACTCAAAGCCTTCCCAGTTGCATACCCAACCTGGCACTTGCTTTCGATCTGACAGTGATATAACCTTCGGTCCTCGCTGCATAACCATTCACCATTTTCTTTTGTGATGTCAAAAACTTCATTCAAAGGATCATATTTTCTTTGTTTTACGCAATCATCATAGGTGTGCAGGATTTGGTCCAGTTTAGCTTGTATGACTTGAATTGATAAAGTTGGAAAATTAAATTTCTTTTGTCATAAACGTGTTACTTTTTTCACGATTTCCTTTACACGTTTTTCCTTCCTCTTATAGATGCTCCAGGGAACAGATAGCAACCAACAATTTGGATTTTGAGTGGTATTCTGCTTTTGTTTTCCAGTGATTCTTCTTCCAGTGGAACAGTTCTTCTTTTTCTATGTGTTTCTTTAAATCGCATAAGATTCTTAGTCCAAATCTTGGGGTTTTTTTCAATTGTAGAAGCACTTTTCTTATGAGACATTGTGAATAAAAAATAATCTCAGAGATCTAAAAATGATACAGAAAATCAATTAGCATGCTCAATCATAAAGCTTATAGAAAGTTCCATAAAGTTCCAGAAATTTTAAGAATGTTCTAATGAGCTCCAGATAGTTCTATTACCTGCATATACTACTTATATACGATTTTAGAAATTTCGTGTGCGGGGTGACATTTTTTGAAAACAAAACAGAATTAAACCTTTTATCATCACTTTTTAGCAAACGTTCATCGATTCGTGACACAGGAATTCAATAATTTTGCAAAAAGTCAAAAAATCATAACCCTAATGTACACCTTAAAGAAAAGGTGGAATAAAGGTGATATGATTGAGACGTTTAAATACCTCCGTGACATAAATGCACAGGAGGAGAGCCTCTTTAGATTGAAAACAAGCTCTGTTACAAGGGGACATGGGATGAGGGTGAAAGGGGATAGATTCAGGAGTGATATACAGAAATATTTCTTTACAGAAAGAGTGGTGGATCTGTGGAATAGTCTTCCAGTGGAGGTGGTAGAGATGAGGACAGTATCTGAATTCAAAGAAGCATGGGACAAACACAGAGGATCTCTAAAGGAAAAAAGGGGAATGTTGTAGTGGTTAGATAGGCCATGTGGTCTTTTTCTGTCATCATGTTTCTAAATAGGGGTGACCTGCACTTAGCGGTGGGTACATCCCTAAACAAAGGCATGTGGAGGGGTGACCTGCTGGGCAGACTAGACAGACCGTGCTGGTCTTTATCTGCGTTATATACTATTTATTTATTTATTATTTATTTATTTATTTATTGAACGGTTTTATATACCGCCTTTCAGAAAAATCAAAGCGGTTTACATAGAACAAAACTTGAACATTACATTGAAACTTATTCAAACAATTGAAATTACAGTGAACATTAAATTGTATATAATAAAAATGGTAATTTGAAGGTTACAATGCTGAGTAAATGCTGATTAGGTATATAGATAGTTTAAACATATATACAGATATAAATATTTACAAATTTCAAAAATCTTATCATCTTATCTGAGCAAGGAAAAATGTATTGTAGTTCACTAGAATTATTAGTGTAAAGAGTTAATGTGATAATGTGAAGAATTGGGTATTATGATGGAAGGAAGATAACCAATGGAACACTGTGATATCTGGGTACAAATTATATCAAGCCTTAGGACAGATGGTTTGCTGTTCTATGCTATGTGGATAATTATCCTTTTAGCAGTGGGGACCATCGCTGCTATATAGATAATTTACAATGGACTGTTCAAGCACTATCTGGATAGTGTCAAAGCAGTCTGTAAGTTTATTCAGCCACTTTAGCTGCATAGGGTCACTGAATATCCTGGCCAATGGCACTCATTTGGGTTGTAGATGCTACTAACCAATTTGTGCCACTAAATATTGATCTGTTTATTTATAAAAGGCTTTATAAATGACCCTTCTGGCCAAAAGGTTCACTCTGATATGCACATTGTGATAGTGTGGTGTGAAGTGGGAAGGGGTTTTCTTTAAAACACAGACCAGACTGCAGTTCAAGGAAAACAAAAGCAGTTTTTACTTTGTCCTAGCTTGTTAAACCTCCTCAAAACAAAATGCAGAACAGACAGAAGTTCAGGGAAAACAAAATCAACTTCTGTCCCAGGTTGCTAAATCTCCACCAGCTGGTTCTCTCGCCTTTCCTCCAGCCCAGTTATTAAAGTTCCTACCTCAGAACTCCTTTGCATGGCTTGCCTAAGGAGGACCTCTGACTCAATGGGCCTCTCTCCTTCCTGCAGCCTACTAGGTCCACAGGAGTAATTTGGAATCTTTCAATTCTGTCTGATATTTATTTAAAGGCACCTGGCTTACTTATATCGTTATTGGAACCTCTCCATTGGGATGCCTTAACTCTTGGGCGACTGTCAGTTTTCCCCCATTATCTAAGAGCCAAAGACTAGAATTTTGAAGTTTGGCTCCTTAAAGGCACCCCTTGAAGTCTACTTTGATAAAATACCACATTTACACATGTGAGTCGTGACACTTAAAAGTGTAGGTTGTAAAATCAGCTGATTATATGTGTAAGTACTGCTTGTTACATGTTCAAAGCCCTGAATAATGACATACTTTTTTTTTATAAATTTCTTTATAAAATGTCTGTTCCCGCTGCATGTTTTGCTTTTATACATCTCCTTTTAATGACCTGTAAGGTAATATATAAAAAGAAATCAGCATTTTTCAGCTTTTTGTACAATACTCTGAACATTTTGAATGCCCAGATTTCGATGTATCTTTTCCTACCTAGATGACCTATGCAAAATAAGATGTCAAATCTCATGAATCACTGTTTTCATAAAAAGCTTCAAGAAAATGATGAACTGTAAAGGGAAAATAAGCAATTTACTCTGAAAAAATGTCATAGTCTGCAGAAAAAAACGATGCATATTCTTTAAAGAGTCAGTTCATTGCTAGAGTGTCTTAGGGAAGCTACTGCTGAAATAAAAAGAGGAAGGGCGATGATTTTGAAACTTTTCATGGGCACACTGAACACCTATACAGACTATGAGCATAATTTGTGTCCCATTAAAGAAGGAGGCACAAATTACATGCACAGAGAATTAAAAATGCAGGGGCTGATATTCAAAATTCTGGATATTTAAATATCGTGGTGGTCAGCTGTGGCATTTAAATATCCTCCAGAAATTTAATGCCATCGTCCAGATACTTTTGTCAAAAAAAAACCCCGCTCAATGTTAGCAAAATAGAACACAGTCTTCCACTGATCTCTTTTCACTTTCAATTATTCAAGAACATTTTGTATCACCGGAGGTCTCAGACTAGTTCCAAGGGCGATAGAATTTTGGAAGAACATTGAGCTGGCCTTGTTGAAAGCAAAAGGAAGACGCATGCAGCATCGGTCGGGTTTATGGTAGGTGGATTTTGTATATAGTTCACATTTGGGAGATAGGGGCATAAGGTTTGATAGGCACAGTTGGCATTTATGGATTTGTATGCATTTTATTTCATTTTATAGAACATGGCTGAATAGCGATCAAGATCCCCTGACGAAACACCACTTGTGAAACCCAGTGGTACCAGAGGAAGGCGTCGGGATTGATTGAATGAATGAAGTGAAGAGTGATAGCTGACCCCGAAAAATGAAGTGCTCAGAAATCTACCCAGAAGCTAAGTGTAGTGTTTAGACGGTGAACCTCTGATGGGAAAAAAAGTTTTGATAATAGTAAAGTTCACAGTGGTAGCTTTTGAGGATTTGTCCAGTGACCTTAGGGGCTGGCTCTCTTTTACTTCATTATTAGTAGGCAATGTACACAGGAGATCATTGATGCTATTAGGCACATCAGTTGGATTTGTTGTGAGTCCATAATAGAGTGCCGGACTAATCTGAGACCTCCGGTGATACAAAATGTTCTTCAATAATTGAAAGTGAAAAGAGATCAGTGGAAGACTGTGTTCTATTTTGCTAACACTGAGCGTTTTTTTTGATAAAAGTTATGACCATAGCCGTTTGGAAGGAGACCATAATTTTGTGTGTTGACACAATCATCCAGATACAGCAGTTGCTGATGTGGAATATCCAGATAGTGGCCATTGCTGTCTCCTCTGTCTAGATCAGGGGTTCTCACTGCCTCCATTGGATGCAAATCTCTCTCATGCATATTCATTGTAGTTATCCTGTAAACCTGACTGGCTAAGTGTGTCCTGTGGACTGGGTTGAGAACCCCTGAGCTAGACAGTTGCTGAATATCGCCATTAACTTGATAGCCTTTCTGGATAGCACTTACAGTAGGAGAGCTTTTTTTTCTGTCCTTAGATATGTGGATAATCTATCCCACATTAAAGTGGAATTTATCCAGATAGCAGCTGAATACTGCCCCTGCTCTTCACACAGACTACCCCTGCACAATCCACATAGTGACACTATCTGGATATCTCTTTCAGCATCCTTATCCAGATAGGGGTCTATTCTGTTGGGACATCCACCCCAGCTATTCGTTCCCCTTCCTGTCCCTGGCTAAGCTTCCCTCTACAAACAGAGAGTGTGTATGGGAAAGCTAGACAGCGGCGGGAAGGAAGTGGGGCGGAGGGGAGTTAGGATGGTCAGTGGGTGGTCTGCAGCTCCAGATGTACAGGGCCAATTCTGATGTCAGCCCTGTACGTCTGGGGCTGGCAGACAGGGATTTATTACATCTCTGGGGTGGAATAAGGTCCCCTAGACATGGGTGGATGACAGGCCAGGTCTGCGGCAAAGGTAGGAGGGGGTGCAGGAGATTCCCCTCAGCCTGACCTTGGCCATAGGTGGCCAGATTGGGGGTCGGGCTGCGAGGAATGAAAGAAGTGGTAGGCGACTGGGAATCGCAGCTCCTGAATGGAGCAACAGTGCCATGGCAACCGGACAACATGCCGCCACGACTCCATTTAGGGGCTTGATTGAGTTAGCCAGGCAGAGGCCTGAATGTGCAAGCCAACTGGAATCGGGTCCCAGCCTGCACCTACAGGCCTAGATGGGATTCTGATCCCGCGGGGACTAGATATGCCCTGGGGGATCAGAATCCTGTCTGCCTTTGTGCGTCCAGTTCCGACTGGATGCACAGCGGGCCAGGATGTCCAAAATAGAATAGGCCTCATAATCTCTATGATTATCTAGATAATGTAAGGGCTTTTGAATATTGGCTCCACCATCTCCATACATGATATGTATATGATTTTAATTCATATTCATTTGTGTGCGCATAAGTTGTGTTTTATTATTTCTTATATTTTTTGCAAACCACTTAGAATTTTTAAAAAAATAAATGATTCCCCTTTTATATTTTAAGAGCTATTATTTAAGTTTAAAAACTGTATGAAATAAAATAATCAGCTTTAGTATTCTGAAAAAAAAGGGTGGGCAATTTGTAGAGTTTTAAATTCAGTAAATGAGTAGAACAGATTCTACTCCTGACAATGTGTTTCATTAGCAATTAGTAATACAAAAATGCTTCCACTTCACATCATCTAGCTTTGGTGCCTCTGAAAGATTAACAAGCAAGTATCACAAATGTTTCATAGAAAATAATTAACTCTCTCTGTTATTAGGCACATTTCACTGAAGCGATACTGCCTGGGAAATTTACTGCTTACCCCAGGATAAGCATTGAGGAAGCTGTGGACTTTGGGAACCTGCCAGGTACTTGTGACCTGGAATGACCACTGTTGGAAACAGGATACTGGGTTTGATGGACCTTGGTCTGACTCAGTATGGCATATCTTATGCTCTTATGCCTATTGTGAAGGTTCCGGCCATCTATTTTTCTATCTGTTTGTCTGTCAATATGCATATGTTTACTTGCTCTTATGCTTACAAAGAAACCAATACTTCCAAAAGAGGAACATTATACAGGTTTCTGTGAAGAACGTTGGTTGTTGCTGGTAAGGAATCCATCCCCAGCTGACAGAGGTCTGCTCGAGGCTATGGCTGTAGCCCAAAAGTGTCAGTGGCTTTTGGTGACGACCCCATCCCTGCTAATAAAGGATGCCTGAGGCCACGAATGCGGCAAAAAATTGTCTGTGACTGCCAGTTGAGGTCTGCTCAAGACTGTGACTGTGGCCAGGAACCAACTCAAAATGTAAGATTTTTTTTTACGATAGCCGGGAGAAGAGGGAGCCATAATAGAAGAGGGGGACTAGGAGAGGTGAAAGGAGATCTGAAGTTAGAGAATAGTGGGAGAAATTTTGTAGGAGGGAGAAGAAAAGAGGGAAGAATGCAAGACGGTGGGAGATGGAGAAATTCAGTGCATTGTGAGAAGGAGGCCACAATGGTTATATACTAAGAGTAATACACATTCAGACCTACTTGCATAACCTCTAACTCTACTCTGCATGCATTCTCAAACACAAGCTTACCACAGTTCCCACCCTCTCATGCAACACATACACACACACACACACACACACATAGTAACATAGTATATGACAGCAGATAAAGACCAGTATGATCCATCTAGTCTGACCAGCAAGGCGACAAGAGTAGGTGCACCGGCTGCTCTGTGCAGGTCACCCCCCCCCCCCCATGCCTTTGTTTAGGGGTGTACCCACCACTCCATGTAGGTCACCCCTATTTGTTGAGATATCAGAGATATTTATGTTAATTTTGTTTTTATCCTGTTGCGATAAAGGGATCCACTGTGTCTGTCCCATGCCATTTTGAATTCTGTCACTGTATTTGCCCCCACTACTTCCATTGGGAGGGCATTCCAAGCATCCACCACCCTTTCAGTGAAAAAGTATTTCCTGACATTGCCTCTCAGTTTATCCCCTTGCAGTTTCATGTAATGCCCTCTATTTTTACAGCTTCCCTGTCTTTGGAAGAGGTTTGTTTGTTCATTAACACTAAGTATTTGAAGGTCAGAATCATATCTCCCCTGTCCCTCCTCTCCTCTAGAGTGTATATATATAGGCTTCTCTTCTCATAAGTTTTCTGACGCAGGCTCCAAATCATTTTGGTCGCCTTCCTCTGAACCATTTCCAGTCATTTTATATCCTTTGCGTGATTATGGTCTTCAAAAATGAACACAATATTCCAAGTAAGGCCTCGCCAGCGACTTGTACAGTGGCATTAGTACCTCTTCCTTTCTGCTGGTAATTCCTCTTTGTATGCCACCCAGCATCTTTCTGGCTTTTGCCACTGCCTTGTCACACTGTTTCACCACCTCGAGATCCACAGCAACAATCACTCCAAGGTCCTTCTCTTGGTCCATGCACACCAATCTCTCGCCCCCTATCGCATACAATTCCCTTGAATATCTGCTTCCCAAGTGCATGACACTGCACTTCACATTTAATATTAACTGCCAACATGCACACACAACTCCTCACCCCCACTTGTAACTAGTGTATGCACACATTTAGCCACTCACGCCCCCAGAAATGCAAATATACATATGGCCCCTTACCTCCCATGAGTGTTTGCACACATACGGTCCATCACCCACCCCATGTATGCATGCACGCCCTTACCCCCTCCGGATGCATGACTTAATGATAAACTCTATGTTACTTTTCTTGCTATTTCTTGGAATGAACAGACAACACAGACACATCAACATTGCCCCTTACCGCACATTCCATAGGTGCACACATACACCCAGCCTCCCAACTCACCACCATGTGTGCGCGGATACACACACTCAGCCCTTCAACTCGCCCCCCCCCCCCAAATATACACACACCCACACCTTGAAAAGAGAGACAAATTAAAGACACAAAGCTTCTCACAAAACTAACCCATTAGGGGAAACTGCCCCAGGAGTTACCCTAATGAAACAGACCATCATGCCCCTTTACACTCAGTTCGTCCACAGACATGCATCAGTTTGCAAATAGAGGAAGAGGGAATGCACCATTTAGTCACGCTATACATGTGCACTTTTCAATCTGTTCTCTTTTGTAAAGAATAGAACATTTGCAGTAGATGTAGTGATTGAGCATTATAAAGACTAAGGGTACATTATAAAAGAAAGAAGTTAGAAAAGCATTCAGGAATAAAATGCTCAAGATTTCCATTATTTAAGGATACTTTTGTTAATTTGTTCAATTTTTAACATGAAATGAGCTTTAAAGCATTGAGAAGGATTTATTTTATCTTAAATAAAGTTTCAAAAATCCAACTCCTCAAGAGTGTGACTACCTTACTGAAGACAAACAAAGCTTGGAGAGGAAACTCCAGTAATCTTTCAAAGCAACTACAAAAAAACAAACAAACCAAGGGAGCTTGCTCCAATTGCATGGGCAATTGATTCCCTAAACTTAAAACGATGAGGTATTTTGCTAAAAAAGAAAAACATATTTAATGATAGACTCTATGTTACTTTTCTTGTCTTTCTTGAAATACATAGGCAACCAGAAAAGGGTTAGACTTAAACCAATCATGCTACTATATAAATATGTATAAATATGATTACATTCTAAATGAGCCAGAGTGTTTGCATTCTTTAGGTACAATGCTGAAATTAAAATAATAATAATAATAATGTTCCAAAGATGGATTTTGTTATCTCTCTGGATTTTATGGATCACACTTTTGTCATGTAGGGGGGATGATGGTGCCCCTCCAACATCTCAACAGTACAGTACCTGTGCAGATCCAACTGCAACCCATCCAATCTTATTCATATCGCTCTCCTTCCTCCCTTTTCTCTTGTTTTCTCATCTGCCCTATGAAATGTCCATTCTTCCTCCAACACACTTACCTACATTCACAGCCCCTCTCTCTAATCTCTTACCTCTAATGCTCTGCATCTTCATGCACTAACCATAATGTGGCTTCTCCCTGAAGACTCTGCTTCAGTTGCTGCCTCAGTCACGCAGGATGTTTTTTTTTCCTATATACCCCACCTGGTTGGCCACAGCAGGGGTGATGATTTGTTGCTCTCTCCTTTTTCCAGTTTCAACCCCTTCTTTCATCTCAGACACACTCTTTTTTCTTTCTTTGAAGTTCACTCTATCCACTTATTTATTTCACTACCTCTCCTCAATGTGCCTCTGCCTCCAACACTTCCTTCACTTTGGCTACTTCCATGACAGGGTTCATAAGCTAAGTCTTGAGTTCTCCATGGGGCCATTTCCATCTCCTCTTCCCCTACTTCATTCTAAAATCCTTCCTTCAACCTCACAAGTCACAGAGGAGGATACTGCACATCTCTCCTCCAAATTCACTACCTGCTCCTCTGATCCTGTCCCCACCACCAAGCTCTATCTCCCCTGCTGTTGTCCCTTCCGTTTGTCATATCCTCAACTTATTGCTATTCACTGCAACTTTTCCTGCTGCTTTCAATCACACTGTAGTCACACAGCTCCTCAGAAGCCTTCATTGGTCCCCACATGCCCTTCCAGTTATCAGCCCATCTCGCTCCTCCCTTTCATATCCGAATTACTTGAAAGTGTGGTTCACTGCTGCTGTCTTTACTTTCTTTCCTCTCGCCATTTTGGATCCATTGAAATCTGGCTTTTGTCCTCTGCATTTTCAAGAAATGGCCCTTGCCAAAGTCTCCAGTGATCTGTTTCTGGCCAAATCTAAGGGCATTTACTCAGTCCTCATCCTTCTTAACCTATCTGCTACTTTCAATATTGTTGATCATCATTTTCTCCTCAATACCCTGTTCTCATTTGGATTTGAGGGATCTGTCCTGTCCTGGTTTTCTTCTTATCTCTCCTATCATACTTTTAGTGTATGCTCTAATGGATCCTTCTCTGCTGCTATCCGTCTTTCAGTTGGCGTGCCTTAATGGTTTTCGATACCATCTTTATGCTAAAGAGACTAGATTTACTTTGTTATTCCAGAAATCTCTCCAAGAATCCAGTTGCAAAGCTCAGCTTGTTGGTCTGATGCCCCATCTGAAACTGAATATTGCCAAGATGGAGCTTCTTATCTTTCTCCCTAAATCCTCCTTGTCTCCATCTCACAGCTTTTGGGGTCATCTTTCTCTCTTTCTTTTCACATATCCAACATATAGCTAAACCTATTGTTTCTTTCTCTATAACATCAGTAAAATGCATTCCTTCCTTTCTGCACACACTACCAATAAATTTATCCACTCTCTCATTAACTCCTATTAGGCTATTGCAACCTGTTCCTCACTGGTCTCCCACTGAATCATCTCGCTCCCCTTCAATCCATTCAATATTCAGCTGTATGGCTAATCTTCCACCAGTATTGCTATGCACATGAAGACCCTTCACTGGCTCCCTATGCATTTTTGTATATAGTTCAAACTTCTCCTACTGGCCTATAGGTGAATTCACTCTGCGGTTCCTCATTATCTTTTCCCACACCTCTACTTGAGAACGCTGCTCATCAGGCAAATTGCTTTTATCTGTGCCCTTTTCTACTGCCAACTCCATACTCCTTTCATTCCACCTTGCTGTACCATATGCCTGGAATAGACTAACCCTTAAAACCTCAAATTCAAAAAGTCATTATCTTAATATTATAAAAAGCAAATGGTTATTTAAAAAATGTCAGCTAATTGTCTTGTACCACTTGGTCCATTTTCCTTTATTAATGTTAAAGCATTTAAAAAACAACAACCCACTGGGTCCTCTTCATCACTATTTTGAATCCAATATTAGCCACTTGTGCACAATACACTCATAATACTTTCACCTCATATATTCACATAATCCTTGACATCAAGTTATGTTTTAGGATCAGGGTAAATTTAACATTGTACTTATCCAACAGATAAATGTTTTCTTCCAACATTCACGGGCTACTGCACACTTCAGCCATCACAGACTTCCACCGACTTAAGGGCTATACTAGGTAGAATAGACTGAATTAGTATGTCAGTCTCCATCTCTTGTCCTATTTAAATTCAGGCTAAAAACCCACCTCTTTGAGGCTGTTTTTGGATCTTGATCCTTTAGTCCCCTGTTTAACTCCCTGTGTGTTTGTTTCAGTCATTTCCTTTAAAGAAATACACCCTGGTCCCCTGTTTGTTCTGTCTGTCTATCTTGAATAGATTGTGAATTTTGTGGAAGAGAGGCTGACTCTTAAATCTATGTTTACCACATTGCATATACATCTATCACTATACAAATTATGTAGTAATAGTCATAATACATTGCAGAACACCCCAAAATAAAGTGTTTTATGTAGTCTATGATCACCAGAGCCAGATCAAAAGGTTGTGGCACCCTAAACCAAGTTTTACTTTTGCATTTCCCATTGTCAGCATTCATATTGCCAGAATGGCTCCACACTAGAAGGTACCTTTGATTTTTTTTTTTGCAATTGAGTTAGTTCTGACCTCTTTTCTAATTCCTCTTCTTGGTTTTCTCCTAAATTATTTTCCAGGATCTCATTTCCAGTTTATATTTCTTCTTCATTTGTGACTTCTTACCTTCTTCCACTACATCTGTCTGCAATGTTGCTCCTTTTTTTCTCTAATCTTTTTATCTACATGCATAAAGCTAGATTTTATTCCTTCTTCTCCCCTTCCTTGTTCCCCTTTTTTTACCTTTTACGCACTTACAAGCTTTAGATTTCCTACTGTTAATTCTCTAGTCCTTTCATTCAACACCTTCTTATTCCCACCTTTCACCCACTTTCTAGACTCCCATTTCCACCCTCTAAACTTATCCCCTCCTTTGCATCATCTACTCTCTTCTGCTTCTCATCCTCTCACCAGCCTCAGCTCCTTCTCTGTCACTCATCCTCTCTCTATCTAAAGTTCCTTTTTTATGGCTTATGCCCTATTAAGACTCCACTTCCTCCTTTAATCTCCCCTATGCCCATCCTCTTTCACTGCCTTCCTTTGTCTGTCACTTTTTCTATAGCTCTCCAACTATTTAAACTGCCTCAAATCCCTCTCCAACCCCCCTCAGATCCTTCAAACTATCCCCTCTCCCCAATTTTCTGCACTTAGGTTATTTCGGAAAGCAAATAAGCCCTTTGTATGTACCATGTAGAAGTTGATCCAGAGAAAGTGTCTACGGCTATATGCTGCAACCACTGTTGCCCCTCACACACATGGCAGTTATGCGGGGATCTTCAAATGTGGGCGGAAGGGGTGGAGTGGGGGCACAGTCAGCTAGTGGGATGGCCAAAGTGAATGCAGGAATGGCCTGTGTACATTTATTTATTTAATCAGTTTTGTATACCACCTTATCCTTCAATCAAAGTGGTTAACAGGACAACAAAAGGGTTTACATTGGGGCATGCAGGAGAGAGAGACAAGGCATTGTAATAAATTACAGTAAATCATAATAATTTACAATAAATTACAGTACAATGTAATAGTATATAAAGATAAACTATAATATTATACTACAACATAACAAAATTGAGTAGAAACAGTTAGTAAGGTATCTTTTATGTGATAGGTTGTTTGTGGACGTAAAAGTTAGTCCTGCAGGAAGGAGGAATAAGGACAGGATGCTGATGACTAGTGTTCAGGTCCTTATTGCATCCCATAGCGATGACTGGCCATGCCCAATGTGTAGCGGGGTGGAGGTCCAGTTGATATCTCCGTAGTGAACAGAGTGAAGAGGCGGGTGGGTGACGAAATGGGGGCAAACATCAATACAGAGATCTGTGGCTGTGCAATAGGATTTCCTGTGGCTATGCTGACTGGTCCTCTGTGCTGCATGGTGCATCTGTGGATGCATGGCTGGCATGTAGTTGACTACCAGATGACATTGTGTTTCGGGATGTGACGTGGATCAGACATGGAGTCCTGAGATGCCATGCCTTTCTGTTATACCAGCTATTGTGTATGGGAGCAGGTCATCCTCTGGGCAAATCTGTGATGTCCATGTGTGCAGGTGTGTGAATGTGAGTGCGCATGTGGTTTGAGTCTTGAAGAACTAGAAAAAGGGACTGCTACTTCTGGAGAGAGATCTGCAATTGTGAGTATATACTTCTTGGAATTTTCTGAAAGGACTTCTTTGTATTAAAGCTAATTAATCTGTGAATGCAGTGTTTTTTTGTTAAATCAATCAGGGCCTAGTAGCAGCAGTTTAAGTTTAAATTTAAAACACAGAAGAGAGCTTTCTGGTTAAATTTGGAACCCAGCAGAGAGCTTGTAGTTTAAATTTAATACTCACTCAGGACCTAGTATCAGCAAATTACTTTTAGTTTAAATTTAAAACACAGAAGAGAGCTTTCTGGTTAAATTTAGAACCACAAAGAGAGCTTGTAGTTTAAATTTCATAATAAGTCAGAGCCTAGCAGCAGCAAAGAGCTGTAATTTAAATCAAATCAGACTATAACTTAGCATAAAAGGCAAAACAGGGGCAGTACTCTTTGAGCAACAAATAACGTCTTCTAGAGACCTTTACAGAGGCCTTCTACCTAGGTGGCAAGAGACCTGTGAAACTTTTTCAATAGATGTTAACACCAGGTGGCAGGTCAAAAGGCCATTTTGAAAGTCCTTCTATCCAAGCAAGGACTGTTAATCACCCAAGAAGTTGGTCACAGTTTACCTCAGCAGCAAAGGACAGGGTACTGTGTAGCAGCACAGGACAGGGTACTGTGTAGCAGCCCTCTTTTAATAAGTGTTATTTCCCTCCCTCCCTCCATCCCCAACACCCACCTACGCACCCCTGGGATAATTGTAGCTTTATAGGTACTTACACATACGGTGTACATAGTATAAAGTTAGCTTGTAAATAGTTTTCCCGGTTTTCTCCATGTTTAATAACCTGTTTCACTGTAAAATGAATGTTGCCTGTATGCATTGTAGTATGTTTTTGTTCGATGTACACCACACTGGTTATAATAGCGCGGTATAGAAGAAATGTTAAATAAATAAATAAATAAAGGAAAGGAGGTTCTCTCAGGTGAAGCTCGTTATCCAAATCAGTCATACACTAATGACCTGAGATTAATTAGGCTTCAGGTGAACAAGGTATATTAAACTTATTAGGTACAGTTTTATAAGTATAAATATCCATAGCAACCCTTAGTAAGTAAAGAACTTAAATATCTAAACAAAAGCGCAAAACTAAGATGCAGACAGCAGTCCAGCAGCAAGATGGGGGCTTTCCAGTCTTTTGCATTGAGTGTCACATGTATGAATTTCTCCCAGTTGGTGAGAAGTCTTACGTGTGCACGTGTACTAGGTGCAAGGAGCTCTTTGCTCTCAGGGAACAAGTCCGTTCTCTAGAGGCTAGAGTAGCAGACTTGGAAGACATGCGAAAGACAGAGAGGTACATAGACAAGACCTACAGCAGGGGTCTCAAACTCAAATTGCTTTGAGGGCCGAATGAGGACTTGTAAAGTAACCCGGGGGCCGCATAAGACACGGGCCTCATTTGCATAAGGGGCCTCATTTGCATAAATATTTGCATAATGTTGCATAATGAGTGCATGGATAAGAAAGACTAGAAAATTTCTATCTTACTATAATCCAGTGCCAACCGCCAGGCACCATTTAGGAACTACTACTAACACTGCCCATTTGGAACCCCATAGCAAAAACCCCCCGTATCATAACAGCACTACCAGGACTCACAAAGCACCAGACCCTACCTATCAAAAGGCAACACTGCAAATATTAAATCAATACATTTCAGAGAACAATACATGACCTACTGGGAAAAGAGAACAAGTAGCAATGTCAAATAGGGAATTACACAGAATACCTCAGCACTGTAGAAATAAAACTATAATAATTTCTTGTACCAAAGCACAGACATTAATGATGCACATTCCCAGAGCTGACATATTCCAGTTAATAAATTCAAAATAAAGAGATATTTTTTCTACCTTTTTGTGCATTTTTTTTCAGTTGCAATTGCTCCCGCCACTTCTGGTTTCTTCGTGTCTTCTGCTATCTCCATCGTCTGCTGTCCATTTGTCCTTTCTTCTCTCTTCTAGTTTTTTTCCATTCTCTCTCTCTACATCTGCTTTAACATACTAATCTTTCTCCTTTTGCTCTTTCCTCATTCCTATTTCATCCACTCAAATTTTTACCCCTCCATCTCAATCCCCACTTACTCTCCCAATACCTGGCCAATTGTAGATTTGTCTTCTCTTCCAGACAAAATATTTTTTCCCCTCTCCATTTCACTTTCCCAGCTCCATCCCATTCTAATCCTCCCCAACATCAGCTCCCTTCTAGTTCCAGCCCCACCCAGCATCTGCTCCTTTCTAGTCCCTGCATCAGTCCATTTCCAGTCCCTATCCTAGCCTCACCATCAGCCCATTTCCAATCCTAGCCCCCCATCAGCCCAATTTCCAATCCTAGCTCCTCCCCTCACAGCCCATTTCCATTCCAAGCCCCCCTCCCCATCAGCCATTTGCAGTTCAAGCCCCCCTTCCACTCAGCCCATTTCCAGTCCTGGCCCCCCCCAGCCCATTACCAGTCCTAGGCCCCCAGAGCCCACTTGCAGTCGTATCCCCCATCACCACCCATTTTCAGTCCTAGCCCTCACCACAGCCCATTCCCAGTCATAACCCCCCACCTCCCAATAGCCCACTTCCAGTCCTAACCCCCATCTGCCCATTTCCAGTCCTAGCCCCCACCATAGCCCATTACTAGTTATAACCCCCCCCAGCCCATTACCAGTGATTACCCCCCCTGCCAATTGCCCTCTTCCTGTCCTAACCCCCATCTGCCCTTTTCCAGTCCTAGCCCCCACCATAGCCCATTACCAGTTATAACCCCCCCCCCAGCCCATTACCAGTCATAACCCCCCCCGCCCCCTCTGCCAATAGCCCCCGTCCAGTTCAGTCAGCCCCTCCATAGCTCATTACCGGCCAACAAAAAAAACCCCAAAACCCTGGCTTCTGCTTGCTGTGCCGTTGCCGCCGTGGCAGCAGCAGAATCAATTGTCAAATTAAAAAAAAACTGACTTCTGCTGCTCAAGCAGCTGTCCTGCGGCCCCTTTCCCTCTGCCCGGAGATCCGACTCTGCTCTCAGCGGCGTGCTTTTCAAGCCGCGACGAGAGTATTCCCCTCTCGCGCGGTTTTTTCAAGCCGCGCGCGAGGGGAATACTCTCTTCGCGGCTTGAAAAGCACGCCGCTGAGAGCAGAGTCGGATCTCCGGGCAGAGGGACAGGGGCCGCAGGACAGCTGCTTGAGCAGCAGAAGTCAGGTTTTTTTTTTAATTTATCCATTGATTCTGCTGCTGCCACGGCGGCAACGCAGAGCAGCAGAAGCCAGGGTTTTGGGGGATTTTTTGTTTTCCGCCGTCGCGGGCCGCACAAAGTTGTCTCGCGGGCCGCATGCGGCCCGCGGGCCGCGTGTTTGAGACCCCTGACCTACAGGGATATAGTCCTGAAGTCCCACCTCCAGTCTGGCAACATCCCTGTTGCCATGGAGGTGAGAGGTCACGTGACAGGAGAGCATCACCCTGGTGTGACAGGAAGTGATCCTGTAACTAGGAACTGTCCTCCAGGTGATGTAAATCCCTCTCACACCGATGAGATTTCTCCAGGGCCATGTGCTTATGAGGGAAGGGTTAGGACAGCCATTATAGTTGGTGATTCGATCATTAGGCATGTAGATAGCTGGGTGGCTGGTGGACATGAGGATCGCCTGGTAACATGCCTGCCTGGTGCGAAGGTAGCAGACATCATGCGCCACCTAGATAAGGTCTTAGATTGTGCTAGGGAGGAGTCTGCTGTCTTGGTACATGTCTGTACCAATGACATAGGAAAATGTGGTAGGGAGGTTCTGGAGGCTAAATTTAGGCTTTTAGGCTTTTAGGTAGGAAGTTGAAATCCAGAACTTCCAGGGTAGCATTCTCCGAAATGCTTCCCACTCCACGCACAGGACCCAAAAGGCAGGCAGAGCTCTGAAGTCTCAATGCGTGGATGAGACAATGGTGCAGAGATGAGGGTTTTGGATTTGTTAGGAACTGGGGAACATTCTGGGGAAAGAAGGGGCTCTTCCGAAGGGATGGGCTTCACCTTAACCGGGATGGAACCAGGCTGCTGGCATTAACCTTTAAAAAGGAGATAAAGCAGCTTTTAAACTAGATAATAGGGGAAAGCTGACAGTCGCACAAGAGCGCATGGTTCGGAAGAATGTATCCTTGAAGGATACTACTACCAAAAGCAGAGAGGTTCCAAAAAATAGTAAAATAGCCCAAATGCCCTCGAGTATGGAGCAGGCAGAGCTTAAAGATCCCAAATTACCCATGCCTACCAATAGCCAGATTAATATCAATAAAATACAGTCTCTAAAATGCTTGTATGTAAATGCTAGAAGTCTAAAAAATAAGATGGGAGAGTTAGAATTGTGATAGGGCTGAAGCCACTGAAAGCAAGAACTTAGAAAAAAACGCTGTTCCTTACAAAGCAGCTAACGTGCAGAAGATGCAGTTCCCGTGCAGAGCAGCTAGAGGGAGCAGGCATGAACCTACAGAGGCTGAGCTAACACACCCGGGTACTGATTGTGCAGGAGCTAATCAGCTCCACCTGAGGGGTAGCCCGGGAAACTCAAAAGTAAAAGGCCTTTATAAGCGGAGGGCCAACTCAGAAGAAGAGAGAGAGGAAGGAACCTTGGAAGGGAGCTCAGAAGGGAGCTCAGAGGAGAGCTCAGAAAGAGAGAAGGAAAGGAGCAGACCCAAAAGAGCCGGAGTAAGAGAGAGACCTGGGAGAGACAGACCGGAAAGAGATCCACTTGGAAGAAATCCCAAAGGCAGAGAGCTCAGAAGGAGAGAGCCCAGCCGGGAGAGAGGCCTCTGCTCACCAGGAGGGTCTGAAACAGGATTAATAGGTACTGGGAGAAAAAGTCCTGACAGGAGACTTATACTAAGAAGCCAAGAAGCCTGGATTCTTTACAGGGTCTGCCCAAGCTGCAGAGAGGACAGACAGTATCCAGGAGGCTTCCAGGGGGAGTCTGCAAAGGAGACCATGGCCAGAGAGCGGTGCCTGAGTGGGCAAGTAAGAGATGCCCTGACTTCACGAAGCCAAGGTACGGTGACTATTTTTTCCCAAAAAAGGCCCAGCTCCTAGAACATCTTTAAAGCCAGATAACCGGTCTGGGAGAAAAGGAAGCGCGCAGGAGTTCTTTAAGCTATCACATAGGGGCACAGGGACAAACCCTGCTATTTACCTGAAAACCCTAGAACAGCCTAGCTCGAAGTTAGGGAGAAGAAGTACTGACTTTCAAACCACAGCAGCCAGGGAAAGATCAAGTACAGAGGGAGGCACAAATGAACCAGAGCCCATGCAAGTAGAGCCTGTGGACTCAGTTACATTGTCCCAGGAAGAAGTAATGGACTGCTCAGTTTGTGTCACAGGGAGTTTTGAGTCACTCCCTGAGCTATAACTTATTTAGACAAGCTCTGATATTGTTTTTGTTCATGTTGAGCGAAAGGGAAAAAGCTCACTAATTTTACTTTGCTCCGAAGTTTGGAAAATCCTGTGTTGTGTTTGCAAGAAGCTGTGAAGTATGTAACAGCTCACTTATTTAACTATGCTTTGGTAAAAACCCTGACAAAGAAGGAGAACACCTTATTTTCTGTTACCTAGTGAATCTCAGTGCTTGAAAGGGGAAATAAAAGCCTTATTTACCCTCCATTCTGGTCTACACAACTTATTCCTATAAGGAGGATGACTGCCAAGACCAGGGTGCACCTGGCCTCCAAAAGTCTTTTACCTCCACAAATAATAAATATGCTCAACCTGCCCTTTCAACCACTGGCCACCAGGGGGGGGTTGATGACAGAATATATAGAACTAAATGAGAGGTTAAATATAATTGGAATATCAGAGACATGGTGGAAGGAGGACAACCAGTGGAACACTGTGATCCCTGGGTACAAACTATATCGTAATGATAGAGCTGATCAAATTGATGGAGGGGTTGTGCTCTATGTTAGAGAGGGCATTGAGTCAGAAAGGATTAAAGTTTTGCAGGAAATAAAATCTGCTGTAGAATCTCTATGGATTGAAATGCCATGTAAAAAGAGGAAGGCGATGGCAGTGGGGGTGTACTATCGACCGCCCGGCCAGAATGAACAAATGGATGATGAAATGCTCAAAGAAATCAAGGAAACTAACAAAAGTTACAGTGCAGTAATAATAAGGGTGATTTCAATTACCTCAGTATCGAATGGGTCAGTGTCACGGCAGGACATGCTAGGGAGATAAAGTTCCTAGATGAAATAAATGACTGCTTCTTGGAGCAGCTGGTTCATGAACCGACCAGAGGGGAAGCCATATTAGACTTAGTCCTTAGTGGAACACCAGATCTAGTGCAAGAGATAAGGGTGTTGGCGCCACTTGCCAATAGTGATCATAGCATGATTGCATTTGATTTAATTAGTGGAGGATGGATAGTAAGGAAATCCGCAGTACTACCTTTTAACTTTTGAAAGGGTGACTATGATAAAATGATGAAAATAGTTAAGAAAAAACTAAAAGGAGAAGTTGCAAAGGTTAAAGACTTACATCAAGCTTGGGGTGTTGTTGAAAAATACTATCTTGGAAGCCCAGACCAGCTGTATTCTACACTTTAAGAAAAGTGGAAGGAAGTCCAAAAAATCTGCCAGCATGGTTTAAAGGTGAGGTCAGAGAGGCTGTTGTTGTCAAAAAAGCATCTTTCAGGAAATGGATAAAAAGAGCCAAATGACAAAACCTGGAAACAGCACAAACACTGGCAAGTCAAATGCAAGGCATTGATAAGGCAGGCAAAGGGGGAATTTGAGAAGAAGCTTGCTGAGGAAGCAAAAACACAAAATAAAGACTTTTTAAAGTACATTCGTAGCAAAAAAACCTGTGAGAGAGTCAGTTGGTCCATTAGATGATAGAGGGGTTAAAGGGGAACTAAGAGGCGACAAGGAGATGGCAGAGAGACTGAATAAATTCTTTGCTTTGGTCTTTACTGAGAAAGATGTAGGGATGTTACCCATGACTGAAGATGCATTTAAAAGTGCGGAAGAATTGAAGGAAATATCGATACATCGGGAAGATGTATTACAACTATTAGATAAACTGAAGGGTAGCAAATCACCTGGGCCAGAAGGTATACATCCAAGGGTGTTGACAGAACTGAAATATGAGATTGCAGACCTGCTATTAGTAATCTGTGAACTTTCATTAAAATTATCTGTAATACCTGAAGACTGGAGGATCGCCAATGTAACGCCAATTTTTAAAAAGGGTTCCAGGGGTGATCCGAGAAACTACAGACCGGTGAGCTTGACATCAGTACTGGGAAAAATGGTAGAAACCATCATAAAGAAAAAAATTACTCAGCATGTAGATAGTCATGGCCTAATGGGAGACAGCCAACATGGCTTTAGACAAGGAAGATGTTGTCTTACTAATCTGTTATGTTTTTTTGAAGGTGTGAATAAACAGGTGGACAAAGGTGAGTCGGTTGATATAGTGTATCTGGACTTTGAGAAAGCCTTTGACAAGGTCCCTCATCAGAGACTTTTGGCAAAACTAAAGAGTCATGGGATAGGAGGCAGTGTACTATTGTGGATCAGGAACTGGTTAAAAGATAGAAAGTAGAGGGTAGGGCTAAATGGCCAATTTTCCCAATGGAGAAAGGTGAATATTGGTGTACCCCAGGGATCTGTGCTGGGTCTGCTGCTTTTTGACATATTCATAAATGACCTGGAAAAGGGAATAATGAGTGAGGTTATCAAATTTGCAGATGACACAAAACTATTTAAAGTTTTTAAAACCCAAGAGGCTTGTGGAAAATTGCAAAAAGATCTTGATAAATTGGAAGACTGGGCATCAAAATGGCAGATGAAATTTAATGTGGACAAGTGCAAAGTTATGCACCTAGGGAAGAACAACCCAAACTATGGTTACACGATGCAAGGTTCTACATTTTGAACCACCACCCAGGAAAAAGATTTAGGTGTCATTGTGGATAACATGTTACAACCCTCGGCCCAGTGTGCAGCGGTGGCCAAGAGAGCAAATAGAATGCTAGGTATCATAAGGAAAGGAATGGAAAATAAAACATAAGATATTATAATGCTTCTATATCATTCCATGGTGAGACCGCACCTTGAATATTGCGTGCAATTCTGGTCACCGTATCTTAAAAAGGATATATTGTTATTAGAAAATGTTCAGAGAAGAGCCACCAAAATGGTAAAGGGGATGGAAGGATACTCCTATGAAGAAAGGCTGAACAGGTTAGGCCTCTTTAATCTGGAAAAGAGACGGTGAGGGGAGATATGATAGAAGTCTATAAATTAATGAACGGAGTGGAACGGGTAAACGTAGATCGATTGTTTACGTTATCAGAATATAGAAAGACTAGGGGACATGCAATGAAGCTGCAGGGTAAACTATTTAAGACTAATAAAAGAAAATAATTTTTCACTTAACATGTAATCAAACTCTGGAATTTGTTACCGGAGGATGTGGAAAAGGCTGTTAGTGTAGCTGGGTTTAAAAAAGGTTTGTACAAGTTCCTGGAGGAAAGGTCTATAAACTATTATTAAGAAGGGACCCAGGATATCAATGCTTGACCCAGTACAAGCATTGTGGAACCTGTGTCTTTTGGGGAAACTGCTAGGTACGTATGACCTAGATTGGCCACTGTTGGAAACAGGATACTGGGCTTGGTGGACCTTGGTCTGACCCAGTATGACATATCTTATGTTCTTATGTTTGGGATGCGACGTGGATCAGACATGTAGTCCTGAGATGCCATGCCTTTCTGTTATACCAGCTATTATGTATGGGAGCAGGTCATCCTCTGGGCAAATCTGTGATGTCCATGTGTGCAGGTGTGTGAATGTGAGTGTATGTGTGGTTTGAGTACAGCATGACCCATGCAAGCTATATGTGGAGTTGGTGTGTATAGCAGCAGCAATACTGTTCCATCAGCGAACATGTGTGGAATCCATGTGCCCAGAGCTGTGGTTGAGCACAGCAGCATGGGGGTGGAGGTTTGGCTGTGGAGGCGTGGCCACATGGAGCTGGGAAGGCTCATCTATGTCTATCTTTGCAAAATACTGTGAGCACGTGCTCATACATGTCCTCAGTTCCAAAACTGCCTGTGCATCTAGACCTGCGGTTGAGGAATAGGGTTTAATTTGGCCCTTTCCTTCACTTGTACATGCCCTCAGGCCAGTCATATATGTTATAGAATTGGACTCTTAGTCTCACAACCCTCATCCATTCACCTAGTCTCTATTGAACTCTCTATCCTAAATCAATTTCTTATCCTCACTATCCTCTCATCTAATCCCTTAGTCTCCACTCTTCCATCCTAGCCGATCCCTGAGTCCTCACTCACAATCTCACCCAAGACCTGTGACCCCACTTACTGTCCCAATACCCAGTCAATCTTAGAATCTGTTTTCTTTTGGTGTCCCACACAATCCAAGAATTTCCACCCGAGTTCCTCATCTCTCACATTCAAATGGCCTGAGTATCTGCCCTCTTGTCTCTTACTCACCCTTCCTAAGCATTCAATGCCCCCAACGTTTTTCCCATACCTATTGCTCTCCTCTCCCAGCATTTTATCCTTCATATGCCCTTAATTTTGTACCTCACAGTACCTCTTCTTCTCTTTCTTCTTCCAGCATCAGTAGCTTCCCCAGCTTCAGACGTCTTCCTCTAGTCCCCCTAATATCAGTCGCATCCCCTTCTCTCCCACACACTAGCATTGGCCCCAACCCAAGCCCCTTTATCTCAGTCTAACTAGCATCAGAATCTTCCCCCTTCTGCCAGCCCACAGACCCTTAGCATCAGCCTTCCTTCTCCCATCCCCCCAAACTCCCAGAATCATTTGTACCTCCTTCGTCCAGTCCACTGCTTCTTCCCCTATCTGCCACAGTATTGACACAGCAGTGATCGCATCTTTCTCTGCTCAAACACCTGTTCTTTTAGTGTCTGCCCTCTGTCATGAATTGAATGAATTTAAAATGCTGCACATGGGAAAATGTATGCAGTTTTACCCCAATATCCAAGCACCCCAGCATCCCCTCTCACCAGTTTCACAGGTTCCCCTCATCTGCCAATCACTCTTTGACATCCTATCCTATCTCCTAGCACCTCATAACATATGATCCCCTTTCCAGATACCCTTCCAACATCTGATTGCCCTCCCAACTTGTCTATGATTTTAATCCTTTCATTACCAATTCCCTCAAACACAAAATCTGCAAGACAGGACTACCACACTGACTCCCAACATCAAGCCACCCCACTCAACACCTGAGACATCAAGATAGCCCATGATGGTCCCTGCTGGGAGAACCTCTCTCAATCCTACTCCTGGCTCTTACTGAGGTTGCTGGTAGTCTAGTGGGAACAAAAGGGTTTCCCAGTTGCTCCTGCTCATGCTGACCTTGGTTTTTAAAAGGGCACCCATGATCATAGCAGTAATCTTGCAGTATTACCACCAAGGGTGAAGCTACTAAACAAGAGGGGGGGGGGAGGTCTGTAATGCCAATGTGGTATTGGGAAGGGGATTGAATGTTGATAAAGTGTCTGGAAGGGTGATTGAATGTCAGAGGGATGTTGGGCATATCAGGAGGGGGACTGAACTTTGGGAGAGTGATCATGGGATTGGATGTTGTGGAAGGTGCTAGGAAAGGGGGATCAGATGCTTGGGAGATTGGGGCAATTGGTTGCTGGGGGGGCGATTGGGAAGGGGCTAGCTTTGAGCTTTACACCCTTTCACAACTTGAGGCAGGCATAAATGATGACATCTAGAATTTTTTTTCTGTGTATTCCCTTTGAAAAATGGGAAATACGTATAAATATTTTAGGCCCGCCCAAACCACTTCCTCTCCACATCATGTCTCCTTAACAACCTGTACATGGTATGGATCATGATGTGTAAATAGTAGCTTTCTAAAATTGTTATATGCACGTGAAGGCAATCTACATGGTTAAATGCCACTATGTACATTTGGAGATGCTTCTGAAATAACCCCATAATCTGACAAGGTAATTTATTAAAGAAACAAAAACAAACTTGAGGAACTTCAACAACAAGGATAAACATTCTTGAATGTGTTTTGAGGAAAAGAAGAACAGCAGCTATACACATTAAGAACATAAGATATGTCATACTGGGTCAGACCAAGGTCCATCAAGCCCAGTATCCTGTTTCCAACAGTGGTCAGTCTAGGTCACAAGTACCTAGGAGTTTCCCCAAAAGACACAGGTTCCACAATGCTTGTATTGGGGTAAGCACTGGATTTCCCAGGTCCCCTTTAATAATGGTTTATGTACCTTTCTTCCAGGAACTTGTCCAAACCTTTTTTAAACCTGCACATTCCTTCTAGTTCTCCAATGAAAACTAGATAAGAAATATGAAAGCAATAACACAAAACAAGAAAATAATATAACACAACACCCATGGAACCTTTCAGCTGCTAGTTTGAATGTATTACCATTTTTTGCCTTGCCAAACCCTTGCACCACTTGTGCCTGTATACATCCCAGTGAACCACAAGTTTTTATTCTTCTATTTTTCAGGTTTTGAAGATATTTTTCCAACTGCCTAGGACAAGATATTTTGGAATTTGTAATTAATCTTATTTCATTTGGTCCAGTGAGTTGAAAATTGTTCCTGCCTACTCTGTGAGTCATGATGTCCTGGCTGCTTAACTGCTGCTCTGTGTTCACCTTACAAGCTAAGTTGAGCCAAAAGAATCAAAGTCATGCAGGTTCAGTTTTCTATAAGAGTCAAGTTACATCTGGATCAGTAAACTGGAAATTAATCTGAATTCAGTCAGCCTAGTCCTATCTTGAATATGGCAACTTCACCCATCATTCATGCACTTCATTTTCAATATTGTAGTAGTCATCGGTATAATTTGCTATACTTTTTTCACTTTGGGCTTGATTAACCTAAAAATGAAAACCTATAAATATTACAGGCTTAAATCAAATGTGAACTGTGGGACTGTAAGTTCTGCTTTATGCTGTGTGAAATGTTATATTTTGTCAAGGATTCTGAGGAAGTAAGGTCATTCATTGCTTGGTGTATATAGCAGTATGGAACACTAAGTATGTGGATGGGAAATTTTCTAATGCAGGTGGAGGCCAAGATGAGATTATTCCTACTATAACTGATCAAGATTACTATGGGGTATACTGGATAAGGAATAAGGGTGAAGATATGTCTTATAAACATGATGGCAGAAAAAGACCACATGGCCTGTACATGGTGTTGATCATGATGTATAAATAGTAGTTTTCTAAAATTGTTATTTGCACATGAAGGCAATCTCATGAAGGGCAGTCTGCCCTTCCATATCAACTACAATAGCCCCCTTTTTACCTTTAGAGATCCTGTGTTCCATGCTTTTTTGAATTCAGATACTGTCCTTGTGTCTACCACCTCCACTGGGAAACTATTCCATACATCTACCATTCTTTCCGTAAAGAAATATTTCCACATATTACTCCTGAGTGTATCCTCTTTCACTCTCACCTTATGTCCCCTTGTAGCAGAGCTTGCCTTCAACTGAAAGAGACTCTGCTACAAGGGAACATAGGATGAGAGTGAAAGGGGATACACTCAGGAATAATATGCAAAAATATTTATTTACGGAAAGAGTGGTAGATGTGTAGAATAGTCTCTCAGTGGAGGTGGTGGACACAAGGACAGTATCTGAATTCAAAAAAGCATGGGACAAACACAGAGGCTCTTTAAAGGTAAAAAGGATGCCTTTTCTGATATGTAATTCTCTCACTGTTCCATTAGAAAGTTTTAATAAGCTACCCACTATAATAAGATGGAAGTATTATGGGTTGTTCAGTAAAAAAAATAAAATATGGTATTCAGAAACTGGTTTACTGCCATGCAATATTATAACATAGGTATTCACACCTACTTCAATCTTGCTTGCTCCCACACTTACCAGAAATAATAAAACCTGAATAGTAAAGTAATGGCAAAACTCAGCTGCAGGTTTAATATTTAATCTTTCAAAGTTAAAATAATTCAACATATTCAATGCAACAAATCATCATCTAAACCCAGAATAGCTTCAACAGGTGACTAAAAGGTGCCATCCTAGTCACAATAGTACACTGAATAATATACTCAATGCATTTCATTCCCTCAACCTGTGGTGTTGCTGGGCTGTGGAGAATGTGAGTATATATGTGCACACCATTCACATAACACCCCGGTTTCACAAAGTAGTTTAACCTGTGCTCGCTGGAATCTGGTCCATCTCCTTCCCTCCTTGACAAGCCAGACTAGGATCCCAGTGGAAGTGTAAGCTGTAACTTCATCCTTAAAATGCATAAATGAAGACTGCATCTTGCATATCCTTGTCTCCCAACCCCATACCTGCAGCCATAAAAATCTCTGACATCACCCTCTAGTATATCTTGAAGAGTACTTAAAAAGATATCCTGCCCAGTATCATACAAATGGACACCAGCTGGCTGATACAATCTGGGGCAATCTGCTGTTAAGAATGCATGTCATGGTACCAAAATCTTGCTATAAAACTGCAAATTGACACTTCAGCATTTACCCTCCTACATAGCTGTTCCATAGTCTTAGGCAAGTGGCGTCACACCACACCCTTCTAGGATGATGCGAGATCAAATACTCCTAGCATAAGGAAAATGAAAATGAATCTTAAAATTATCGTTTTATCTGAGAATCTTGAAAGCTTTTTTCGAGCAGAGGTCATTCCCTCAAAGTTGGATACACAGGCACTATGGAATCAAGTAATGGCAAGAATCTAGGAACAAAAGCAGCAGCTGAGAACTTCACATTCCACGAATATCCAGCCACCAAACTTGAAACCCCTAGATGGCCAGGCCATAATGACATCCCTGCCCTCTTTCTAGCCCAGAAAACAAATGAATGGCCACTCATCCACATGTGAAACTCAGTGCAGAAACTGCAAAAGAAATTGAATGATAGCAGAAAGCATAAGCCATCCATTAGCATATGTAATGTCTACATACTTCTTAGAACTCTGGCACCCTGATATCTGAACATGTGCTTCAGCAAAGGAAGCATCTCCAAATCTTCACTAACTCCTTTAGTCTGGGGGGGGCCCTGGGACTGATTAAGAAGGGCACGCCTTAACTGACTCTGTATGCCACCTTGGGCAAAGTGCACCATAAATGTTTTTTGGTGCTACCAATAGATAAATATATTGAGCGTGAAGAACAATTAGAGTAAAGGAAGCACTGGTCTGACTACAGTAAAAGGTTTAAAGCATACAAGGAAATGGGATTGGCTAAGGGCTCAGCAGTCACAGATGGTGCTGTACTTGAAAAACTTTTGGGCCTTGGAAATCATGCAGACCAGTTTGCAGTCCTCTGCAGAACTTAAAGCAGAGGTTGGAGCACTGTTTCTGAAATTAGCACAATATCAGCAGCACTAGAAGTTCTCTGAGAGTCATAAAGAAGGGAACAATAAACAGCTTACCAATCTGTGGCAGTGTTGATAGAAATTGGATCCTCTGCAAAGAGATTTGGAGGACTTAGCAAATCGTAACTGCAGAACAACTTCCAGTTACAGCATTTGCCTGAGATTTTTGAAAATGTTAGAGCTGCAGTTTGAGAAGCCACTGTAAACTGAAAGGGCTTATTAAGTTCTGTTGCACATTCCTCCAGAAAATCTGTTTCCTCAATCAATGGTTTTCACACTGCTGCAATACCCTCAGGTGGTGGAAATACTGCAGAGAGTCAGGTTGTAAGCCCCCATTAATTTTGAAGGCAAGAATGTGCACTTTATGCTTCATCTCACTAAGGCCATGGCAGTGTGCAGGAAAAAATGCTTAGTTTCGGACTCCAGATGAATAGTTTGGAACAATTTGACCTTTTTTATCCCGCAGGAATGCGCGTTATACTTAATAATATTGCTCTGAACTTTATAGGTCCTAAGGTCCTACAGAAGTCTTTTGGAAGATGCAGAGCAGAAGTAAAGTGGTAAGCAGTTCAGTATGCTGTGAAAAGTATAAAGATAAAGGGTGTTGGTATTAATTAGAATTGGAGAATATGTCTCTCTTGAGACATGTGAACCAATCATTTGCTGTTTCCATTTCCAAGGAGGTAGTTTGATTGTTTTGAGTCTTGAAGGACTACAAAAAGGGACTGCTACTTCTGCAGAGAGATCTGCAATTGTAAGTATTTACTGCTGGGAATTTTTCTAAATCTTGGTGTAAAAGGAATTATTTAGATTAAAGCCTATTAATCTGTGAATCCAGTGTATTTGTCAGGGCCTAATATCAGCAAAGAGCTTTTAATTAAATTGAAAACTCAACAGGTAGCTTTAAGTTTAAAACCTAGCAGAGAGATTCTAGTTCAAATTTAATACTCAGTAAGGGCCTAGTAGCAGCAAAGAGCTTTCAGTTTAAATTTAAAACACAGCAGAGAGCTTTCTGGTTAAATTTATTATTATTATTATTATTATTATTATTATTTATACACATTTATATACCGCATCTTCCACAGTTCAGTTGCGGTTTACAGAGAACAACACTTAACAATGCAAGTTGTTTTACAAGGAACGTCAATGTTAGTATAATTAACCGAATATAAATTTACAAGGAACGTCATAATATAATTCTAACAATGTGAACATAACATAACATAACATAACAGAATAAACTATTTACAGATATATATATATATATAGATGTGTATACACACATATATATATATATATATATATATATATATATATATATACATATATATACACACACATACATATATATATATATATATATATACATACATACATGCACATACACACACATACATACACATATGGGAGTAAAAGGGCATAAGATGTGGAGTCATCAAGGGGCGTAACTAAGAGCTATGTTGGGTGAAAGGATTTTAATTGGAACAGCCAGAAGCCTGTTTAGCCTTTATCTAAAGCAGGTGGGAGAGTCTCTGTGTAGTTATAGTATTTGGTGAACAGATAAGTTTTCAAATTTTTGCGGAGTTCCGTGATCTCAGTTAGTGTTCGTAGCTCCATGGGGAGGGAATTCCAGATGGTGGGGGCTACGTGGGAAAATGCTCTGTGGTTTGTTGATTTGTGAGCTCTTGTGTAATCTTTTGGGGTTTTTAGTTTGTTTAATTGGCCTTTTCTGTGTGTGGGTTTAGGTGGTTCTTTGTGTATTAGGTTGCGTAGTGTGGTTGGAGCTAAATCGTATAAGGCTTTGAATGAAGTAATTATTGTTTTGTAAATTATTCTGCTTTGAATTGGAAGCCAATGGAGGGAAGCTAATATTGGTGTTATGTGTTGGAGTGAGTTAACTTTCAATATAATTCTGGCAGCTGCGTTTTGTGCTAATTGTATTCGTTTGATGTTTTGTTTTGATATGCCCATGAGTATTATATTGGCAAAATCAATTTAGAACCCAAGACTCCCTCAATCCAAGCAAGGGCTGTGTGAATTACCCAAGGAATTGGTCACAGATTACCTTAAAAGCACAGGACAGGGTACTGTGTAGCAGCCAGTTTTTAATAAATATTCTTTCACTCCCTCCCTCCCCTACACCCACCGACCCCTGGGAAAATCATAGCTTTATAGGTTCTTAAATCTCTTAAAGGGAAGGAGGTGCCATATTCACTCTCAGGTGCAGCTATTTAACCTCATCAGGCATACATTAAGGACCTGAGATTAAGCTTCAGGTGAACAAAGTGCATTAAACGTATTAGGTACAGTTTTATTAGTATAAGTACCCCCAGCAACCCTTAGTAAGTAAATAACTTAAATACCTAAACACAACCTTAAAACTAAGATGTAGACAGCAGTCCAGCAGTGAGATGGGGGTTTTCCAGTCTTTTGCATTGAGTGTCACATGTATGATTTTCTCCCAGTTGGTGAGGGGTCTTACATGTGCACTAGGTGCAAGGAGCTCTTAGCTCTCAGGGAACAAGTCCAATCTCTTGAGGCTAGAATAGCAGACTTGGAGGACATAAGGAAGACTGAGAGGTACACAGATGAGACCTACAGGAATATAGTACTGGAGTCCCACCTCCACTCTGGCAGCATCCCTGTTGCCATGGAAGAGAGAGGTCACGTGACAAGAGAGCATCATGCTGGTGCAGCAGAAAGTGATCCTGTAGCTAGGACCTGTCCTCCAGATGATGTAAAACCCTCTCACACCAAGGAGGTTTCTCCAGGGCCATGTGCCCACGAGGGAGGAGTTAAGACAGCCGTTACAGCTGGTGATTCAATCATTAGACATGTAGATAGCTGGGTGGCTGGTGGACATAAGGATTGCCTGGCAACATGCCTGCCTGTTGCGAAGGTAGCAGACCTCATGCGCCACCCAGACAAGGTCTTAGATAGAACTGGGGAGCAGTCTGTTTTCTTGGTACATGGCGGTACCAATGACATAGTAAAGTGGGGTAGGGAGGTTCTGGAGGCTAAATTTAGGTTTTTAGATAAGAAGTTGAAATCCATAACTTCCAGGATAGCATTCTTCAAAATGCTTCCCGTTCCACGTGCAGCACCCAAAAGGCAGGCAGATCTCCGGAGTCTCAATGTGTGGATGAGACAATGGTGCAATGATGAGGGTTTTGGATTTGTCAGGATCTGGGGAGCATTCTGGGGAAAGGAGGGCTCTTCTGAAGGGGTGGGCTGCACCTTAACTGGGACATAACCAGGCTGCTGGCATTAACCTTTAAAAAGGAGATAGAGCAGCTTTTAGACTAGATAGTAGGAGAGAGCCGACAGTCGCCCAAGAGCGCATGGTTCAGAACAATGTATCCTTGAAGGATACTAGCAAAAGACTGAAGCTGGGGCATAGCAGCAGAGAGGTTCCAATAAAGACAAATGTAGCCCAAATGCCCTTGAGTACAGAGCAGACAGAGCTTAAAGATTCCAAATTACCCCTGCCTTCCAATAGCCAGATTAATATGAATAAAATGCAGTCTCTAAAATGCTTGTATGCAAATGCTAGACATCTAAAAATAAGATGGGAGAGTTAAAATATATAGCAGTAAATGAGAGGTCAGATATGATTGGTATCTCAGAGACATGATGGAAAGAGAACAACCAGTGGGACACTGTGATACCTGGGTACAAACTATATTGTAATGATAGAGCTTATCAAATTGGTGGAGGAGTTACACTCTGTGTTAGAGACGGTATTGAGTCACAAAGGATTAAAGTTTTGCAGGAAACAAAACTCAAGGTAGAATCTCTATGGATTGAAATTCCTTGTAAAAAGGAGAAGGGGAAGATAATGGCAGTAGGGGTGTACTATTGACTGCCTGGCCAGAATGAACAAATGGATGATGAAATGCTCAAAGAAATGAGGGAACTAACAAAAGTTTCAGCATAGTTATAATAATGGGTGATTTCAATTACCCCGGTATCGACTGGGTCATTGTCATGGCAGGACATGCTAGGTAGATAAAGTTTCTAGATGAAATAAATGACTGCTTCTTGGAGCAGCTGGTTCATGAACAGACCAGAGGGGAAGCCATTTTGGACCTAGTCCTTGGTGGAACAAAAGATCTGGTGCAAGAGATAAGGGTGTTGGGGCCACTTGGCAATAGTGATCATAGCATAATCATGTTTAATTTAATAAATGGGAAAAGGGCAGCAAGGAAATACACAGTACTATCTTTCTAACTTTCAAAAGGGAGATTATGATAAAATAAGGAAAAAGGTTAAGAAAAAACTAACAGGAGATGTTGGAAAGGTTAAAGATTTACATCAAGCTTGGGTATTGTTTAAAAATACTGTCTTGGGAGCCCATGCCTGCTGTATTCCACGCTTTAAGAAAAGTGGAAGGAAATCCAAAAACTGCCAACATGGTTTAAATGTAAAGACAGAGAGGCTGCTGTTGCCAAAAAATAATCTTTCAGGAAATGGAAAAAGGAGCCAAATGACAAAATCTGGAAACAACACAAGCACTGGCAAATTAGATGCAAGGCACTGATAAGGCAGGCAAAGAGAGAATTTGAGAATAAGCTTGCTGTGGAAGCAAAAATGCATAATAAAGATTTTTTCAAGTACATTAATAGCAAAAAACCTTTGAGAGAGTCAGTTGGACCATTAGATGATAGAGGGGTAAAAGGGGCACCAAGAGGGGACAAGGCCATAGTGGAGAGACTGAATGAATTCTTTGCTTCGGTCTTTACAGAGGAAGATGTAGGAATGTTACCCATGTCTGAAATGGTATTTAAAGGAGATGCTGTAGAAGAATTGAAAGAAACATCGATTCACCGGGTAGACATATTACAACTATTTGATAAACTGAAGAGTAGCAAATCACATGGACCGGATGGTATACATCCAAGGATGTTGAAAGAACTGAAATATGAGATTGCAGACCTACTATTAGTAATCTGTGAACTATCATTAAAATCATCTGTAATACCTGAAGATTGTAGGATGGCCAATGAAATGCCAATTTTTAAATAAGGTTCCAGTGTTGATTCGAGAAACTACAGACCGTTGAGCCTGACGTCAGTACCGGGAAAAATGGTAGAAACCATCATGAGGAACAAAATTACTGAATATGTAGATAGTCATGACTTAATGGAAGACAGCTAACATGGCTTTAGTCAAGGAAAGTCTTGTCTTACTAATATGCTGTTTTTTGAAGGTGTGAATAATGTCACCCAGCAGACCTGGTTGAGAGAAAAGAAAATGCTTTAAATAGAGAAAAAGATACATACAAGCTGCAATATCTGGAGGAGCCAGCTAGAGGGAGCAAGAGGGACTTCAGAGTAACTGAGGAACCACGCCCCACTGGTCATGAGGTAATGCCAGCCAGCTTCCAATCCTCGAGCGCAGGAGGACGTCTTAAGGAGGGTGTGGAAGACTGGAAGCAGAGTAGTTGGAGAAGCAGCGTGGAAGGCAGCTGGAAAGGAGGCAGCAGGAGTGAATGCAGCAGGAGAGCGTGCAGCAGGAAAGAAGGCAAAACAGAGGAAAAGAGGTTAGAATGGAAACCTGATTATTCCACTGCTAGCAAATCACCCAGAGTGAAAGGTGATTGCCTGGGAGCTAATGAAGAACCTGGGAAGGTCTCAGCTCAAAGAGGAGTAAGAGCTGTTTGCCCAGAGAGGCAAAAGTATTGCTGCAACTGTTGTCCAAAACCAAAGTCACAAGGTAAAGCTTCTTATGATACAAGCTATAGAAAAGGTTTACCTGATAAGAGAGTTTTGAATAAGAAGTGTTTTTATAAAGCTGCTATAAAACCTCTAAGTAGAGAGGAATTTTCTCAATACAAAACAGCACAGAGCCGACGCCCTACAAGTCACCCAGAATATTGGGCAGTGCTAGAGGAGCTATATAAGAAGCCTGACTATAACTTTCCTGAAACCAAAGGACTCAGAGTCAGAGGCTTCGGGCTATGAGCCAATGCAAGTGGAACTGGCAGATGAGGTTTCAGATACAGAAATGGACTGTACGTACTGTACTACGGGAAGCCTAGAATCCTTGCCAGGCTTGTAAGCTATATGTATTGCTGCCTAGAACATTCTTGTTTGTGTGAATATCATCGCTACTGTGAAAGTAACAGTTTTTGCTTTAAACTCCTGTTTTACTTTTTCTTACCTGAAGTAAGGACATTTTGCATTGTTGTTGTTGCCCAATCATTTGAACCCTTGCGAGAAAGGGAAATAAAAGCCTTTATTTTCCCACCACTTTGTGCAGTTGATTTCACTGAAGTTTAGGACCCAGGAAACTAATAGGACCAAAAGTCAATTGGGCCTCTGGATTACTGGCCAATCTCATCCCTATATAGTTGTGTCCGACTTGCCCTGACCTCTACTTGCTGCCAGGGTAGTGCTCACGACAATAAACAGGTAGACAAAGGTGAGTCAGTTAATATAATATATCTGGACTTTCAGAAAGCCTTTGACAAGGTCATTCATGAGAGACTTTTGGCAAAATTAAAAAGTCATGGGATAGGAGGCAGTGCACTATTGTGGATCAGGAACTGGTTAAAAGATAAAAAGCAGAGGGTAGGGCTAAATGCCCAATTATCCCAATGGAGAAAGGTGAATAGTGGACTACCCCATGGATCTGTGCTGGGTCTGCTGATTTTTAACATATTCATAAATAACCTGGAAATGGGAATAATGAGTGAGGTAATCAAATTTGCAGATGACACAAAACTATTTAAAGTTGTTAAAACCCATGAGGATTGTGGAAAATAGATTATTTCAAACCAAATTAACTGTCCCCCTTTCTGCTCTAAAATTTTAAGAATCAGAACCCATTACTTTGTTTATTTTAGTTGTTTTTGTTTAATCCAATTTATAACCCACATAAGGTGGAATACCGCAAGAGAAAACACAGAAAGATAAAAACAACATCAATAAAAAACTATAAAACACAAAATAAGTTTATAGTAGTTACAGCCATCATAAATATATAGGGTTCAATATTCAGTGGTGGTGGTTGACACCAGGCCACAACTGCTTTAACTAAACCTAGATATTCAGTGCCAAGAGCCTACTAGACATCCAGCGCTAAATATCCAGTTTTCTCAGCCAGAGGTTTTGCTATTCAGTTAATGGTGATATCCAGCCACTACCTGGATTGGCCTGTTTTACTTCTAGGGCTGATGAAGAAGCGCTGTGCTATTCTCTAGTGCGGCACTTTTCTGGTGATTTTCCTATGCTAGTCTTGCTCTCCAATGCAGAAAGCAAGCTAGTGTGGCAAAATCAGCAGCAAAATGACTGCGCTTAAATATATTGTAGAGGAATT
The DNA here is from genome assembly GCA_033557465.1 of Ichthyophis bannanicus. NCBI lineage: Eukaryota > Metazoa > Chordata > Amphibia > Gymnophiona > Ichthyophiidae > Ichthyophis > Ichthyophis bannanicus. The sequence continues at coordinate 724,987,785 of CM066036.1, read as the reverse complement.
GCTAATTGCATGCAAAATCATGAAGAACTAATTATGCCCCCTGTAAAAAAAAACCCTTTGCTGAAACTTGGTGCCATTTTTTTACTTTTACTCTAATGCTGGATCTTTATATCTGTTTCAAGCAGGTTTAAAGATGCAGTGAGAGTCAAATAGACCCTCTAATCAAATCCCTCTTTCGATCATGGACTCCTATCCCCTGAACCAAGGAAATAAATGCCTTGTTGGCCTAGTGGCCCCTAGCCCCCTTTCCCCCAAACCAATTGAATTACATGGTGGCCCAGTGCCCCTACTTCACCCCTAGTCTAGCCTTGTGACCCCTGCTTGATATGGAAGCATTGAAGACCTTGATTTATGCCTGAGTTCTGTTGTGTTTAGATTATGGAAACATGCTGCTTTATGGAATCAATGCTATCCTCCTTAAGAGACTTAAAACACACAAAATACCACGGTCATTCTATTACATAAGGCCAGTAAGTTTAGCCAAGTAAGCCAATTACTACCATCTGAACACTGGCTGTCGGTTAATTACAGAATTTGATTTCAAATACTAATATTGACACACTGTACTTTTCATATAGGTCGACCGTGTTACCTCTCTAACCATATAGATCAACAAGATCTCTAAAGCTGAATCTTCATAATCTACCACCATTCTCAAGAACCCATTAAGAGACAATGAGAAAAATAGTTCTTTTTTACATAGCTTCTCAGTTATGGAACTCATTGCCCAATATACCTGAACAGAGACCTCCAAAGTAAAATTTAAAAAAGAATCTTAAAACATTGCAGTTTTCCAAGGTGTTTGGAGACCTTCTAGATGTCAACACCTAATGGTCCCAATGTTGTTTTCCCTTATCATTTTCTTTTCCTATTATCCCTTATTATAGGGTAATGTATGTTGATTATTGTAATGATAGATGTAACCTCCAACTGTTGTTTGAATGTTTGTAACATGTTTGCTCTTATTTAAGCTTCAATGTCATATATTTTGTTTTGTTTTTTATTTTTAATTTTCTATCTTTTACTTTGTAAGCCACTTTAGTGTTTCAAAGAAACTTAGAAGATGATGGAAGATAAAGACCATATTGCGTATCCAGGCAAATTTCCATAAGAACTATTAAATTCTACAGTCCCTTCTCTCCCTCAGAGATACTCTATACTTGTCCCATGCTTTCTTGAATTCAGATACAGTTCTTTTCTCTGCCACTTCCACTGGGAGGCTGTTCCATGCATCCACCACTGTTTCCAGAGAAAATATTTCCTCACATTGCTTCTGTCATGTTTCACCTTCATCCTATGACCCCTTTCTTTCAACTGGAAGAGGGAATGTATACCACAAGGTATTTAAATGTCTCTCTCATATTTCCCCTCTTCTGCTATTCCTCTACTATATAAGTTGTTGCCATTGCTTATTTGTGGTTTCTGCACTGTTTTTCAGGCTATTCTGTTATTTGCTATGACTAGCTACTTGGTAGTGATCCACTTAGTCACCATCCATTGCCAAACCCCCATACATAACCCAGAAGTTACAGTAACATCAGATGCATCCAGGATTTCTCTCTCATTTTTTAACAGTCTGTATTCCATTTGAGTCCCAGGCTCATTCTAAAGAAAACTTGGGGTTAGCTCTGTTTCAAGTTATCGCCCAGTTTTCCAACATCTTGAAGTTGATTGAAAAGGCAGTTTATTTATAACTCACAGATCATGTTGATAAAGCTAATATCCTTCATCCTTGCCAATCCAGTTTCAAAACTGGTTATAATACTGAGACCACCATCACCATGCTCCTAAGTGAGGTACACTCCTTTTAGACTCAGATCATGCTACTTTACTAATTTTGTTAGACCTCACCAATGCCTTTGACACAGTAAATCACAATTTCCTCTTACACTTCTTGGTTAATACAGATGTTCATGGATCTGTCCTAATTTGGTTTGTTTCCTTCCTTTATAGTCATGTACCTCATGTTCTCATAGGCCAAGACTTCTGTTCTCCCTGGTTCCATCTTTCTCATGGGGTCATTCATAAATCCATATTAGCTCCACTACTCTTCAAGTTTTTCTTAGCAATAATCATTCAGGGGACCAGGATGTCAGTGCTTAATTTTATACAGATGATGTCTTGCCTGTGATTTACACCAAACCCTTGGCTTCTGATCTCTGTCAATGTTAGATTCTGTTGCCACCTGGTTAGACGCTAGCTAATTGAAATCTCACCCATAGAAATCCCAAGCTCTCTAGATAACTGATTGTTCCATCTGCTCCTGTGTGTCCCCTCTTATTGCAGGTTGTCCTATCATGTTCTTTAAATCTCTTCTCTACCTAGGTATCACTCTGGATTCAAACTTTGCTTTCATTATCATATCTATGGAATGGTCAAGGTCTCCTTTTTCACCTTCAGATGCATACGTTCAGTCAAACTGTGCATTGAGACACTGGATCTTACCACCCTTATCCACACCCTCATCTGTTTACAGTTTGATTATTATAATGACAGCTTTTGTGGCATTAGCACATATAAGAACATAACATAACATATACTATGCTGGGTCAAAAAAAAGGTCCATCAAGCCCAGTATCCTGTTTTCAACCCTGGCCAATCCAGATTACAAGTACTTGTCAGGTTCCCATGTCTCTGTGACTGTCATTACATCCAAGTCAGCCTCTTCTATGACAGCTATTTACAGCTTCTAAATAGGCATTAGTATATACTGTTTTCCTGATGTTTCCATTTTATTCCTTTCCTATATTATTTTTTTAATGTTTTACTTATCTGAAATCTTTTACTTATTTGGGGGCTTTGATCCTAGTTAAAAGCCCTTATCAGTAGATTAACAAATATGTTGTGAAAGACATTTCAATTTGAACCTATGTTCTGATAAGAGCTGGTTATGCTGAAAACATAAGGAAGTGGGAACCAGAAATGAAAGGGGTATGGATTGTCATTAAAAAACAAAAAGTATCATTGCAGCTAGATGTGAAATAGCTTGGAAATAGAAGCAGGGTGGTTTGCCGGATTTAACTCACTGGGTCACGAGACTACATAAAGTGTTGAATATGGAACGCCTAACGGCTATTAGGAGAATTCAGGGAGAGAGGTTTGACAAGAATTGGAAGTCTTTACTGACATACTTGCATTGCTCAGATATTGGATAAGCAAAAGATAAGGGGGGGGGGGAGGATAATAGAGGGGGGGAGATGGGGGGGGGAAGTTTACTGGTTTATGTTGTCAATAACGCTATCTTGCTAATTGTACCAGTTTTGGATTTGATCTGTTAAACTAATTATGTTAAAACTCAATAAAGATCAAGTTGGAAAAAAAAAGTGGTTGGTGTATAGCATGCTTTGTGCTTAATGTAGAAATGAGCAAAATGTGGTGAAAAAAGCAGTAACCTCTTCTGGGATCAGGAATTCTGGAGTGTTCTGGGAATTTGCCAACATGGAAGGCATGGTAGAAAGAAAAAAATATTTAAGGTATTTATTGAAAATATTTGAGTCATTTATTGATATATAAACTTTAAATGCAGAAAGGTGAAAGTTACAAATAGAAAAAGGGACTGGCAATTGTTCCCATGGAGCCCGATGCTGAAAGGGGCAAGTTCGGACATTCAAAATCTGGATGGGCTGGATTAGACCCTGATTCTGCAATCTCGGGAACCAGACATTCCCGCGGGAGCAGAATCAGGATGTTAGATGGGCTGGATGTGCCCCTATTCCACTGCCCTGCATATCCAGCCATGGTCCTGTCCAATCCTCCCAATGCCCCAGCATGGAGCCTCCATGTCGTGGCGTCCCATTGTCATGGCACCAGGATGCCATGCAGGAGTCTGGACTTCCCACTACAATGCAATCATGCTGTTCCCCACTGCCTGACCCCCAAGCGGCCTGCCAAGGCTCGGATTGGGCTGAAGCTAACTCCCTCCTGCCGTCCACCTGATCCATGGTGCCGTCCCTCTTGGCCGGGGTGGGGGGGGGACGTATTCCCCTCAGAGGTAGAATAGGTTCTCTGGCCCTCTGTGCACTCCCGGATGTATAGGATCATGACCAGAATCGGCCCTGTATGTCCAAGGTCCTGCAAACGCCTCTTCCCACCCACGCTCCTCCTCTGGCCCATCCTCTCCCGCCCCCATCCAGAGCTCCCCACACAGTGGCCTTGTACATGTGGGGAGCTTTGGTTCTGGAATCGGGTCCATGGAATAGTGGGGGTTAGATGTCTGGGTCAGACATCCAACCCCCCGCTATTCCTGTCTCAGCATGCTGGCCATAGTTGCGTAATTTGACCTCTTTTGGACATAGTGCTTAAAAATCCAACAAAAAGGATAACTTTTACAGTGATGCTCTGAAAGAATGAGAGATTGATCATGAGTAATTATGGCTTTATTACAGGGCTTGATTTTTAATGATCATTAGTGTGTGTTGACCTCTGCTATTTGCAGATTGGAATTGAGACAATTCTGCACAAATTGTAACTAAGGCTTCTAAAATAACCCCCATAATATGATGAAAGTAATTTGGAAGCAAACTTTGCTTTACTTTCATTTTAATTTCAGCGTTAAAATGGAGGCAAATAGGGTCATTCCAGAAGCTGAATAAGCATTTAGACGTGTGCTAGGGGCGTTTATGTGCCGAAAACATCTACAAATGTATTCAGGTATACGGGACCCATACACATTTATCTTGCTTGAACGGGGATGTCCGCATACGTTGGGTAAAATGGGGACATGGCTAGCCGCAGAGATGTATATACCATATTCTCGCAAGCTCCATGTACGTTTTCGGCCTTTCTCCGAGGCGTGCCTGCTATTCCTGCCAGAGATGTGGAATAAGGCCAGGACTTAGAAAATTTTCTGCTGTGTTCTACAATTCATCCCTGCAAGTGTATGTGCTTTGAGGGTTGCATGGGAGGATCTGGTGTGCTGATATGAAATTCAGGGAGAACATGAATGCCTGGCTAGTATCTGGACCTTACAGATAACCGCAGTGTCACCAGATTCCACTGTGATAGGTCAGACATACATCAGCTGTGCCAGGCACGGGGAGACATGACTGATGTTGTGCCAGCATGCCCCAGATTGTGCCTTGAGGCCTACATCCTTACCCAGTCCAGGATCTATGAAAGTTGAGAGAATGGTGATAAATCTGGAGGCTGGCTACCTGGTAGGATAGCACAGGGATCCCCCCTCCCATGCCCATATAGGCCTGACCAGGGGAGCATTGCCACAAAACAGACTGTGGGAACGCAGGCAGGGTTTGGCCCACTTACAGACCAAAATAAGCCAAGAAAGAGAGTGAACATTGTATAGGACAGGTATAGTCACATGTAGGGAACTGCTGTGACAAATGCCAGTACCCAGATATGTGGGAAACAGATGCAATAGCAAGAAAGCCATAGTCATTAAAAGAGCATACTTTTGTAGCTCAGCAATATTATGCATTTTGGGGAATTCCAAAGTTAGTTTAGGCTGTTGTTAATCTGGTAAAGGTCCATACTTAGCATGTTAAAGAGTGTTTTTAGGGAAGATCAATGCAAGAATAACTGAGGCATTTTGATACTGCCAAGTAATTTTTAATGCAAAGTATGTCATGACAAACATGTTAATATTTTCTTTATCTTCTAAGATTACTTAGCACTTTTCTGGGCATGAATAAGACAAGTATATACAGTCTAGTTTGCATCAGCATTTATTTATCATCAGTATTTATGTCTAGTTTGCATCAGCAAAATACTGTCAGTGAGAACAGCAGCTTAGGAGATACATGTTTTAACTGAGGAGGTATGGCTGTCAGAGCCATCCTCGGGTATATCGTAGAAACGGGTAACTATCCAGAATACAGTGAACACGGGGACATCCAAAACCATTTTGGGATTTACCCATGTACCGTAATATTAATACGGGGGGGGGGGGGGATATGTTTCTCCGCTTCACTGCATAGCCCATGTCTACACCTGTGCGTGGTTCTCGTTGTGAAGATGTGCACAAGCTGGCTGAACAGCATGTTGGACATGCCACGTCAGACATGTCTATGAGCCAATCCCAGAAACGTAGGTGGTGGGGGACTAGGAATGCCACTGCAACAAACCTTCCTGCTAAAATTCAAGAATTCTGGAGAAGGGAAATTTAACTTGAACTTTTCGCTCCTTTTCTCCAACAAACTTTCCTGCCAAAATTCAAATTTCAAATTTTACACCTTTTCTTCAAAGAACTTTCATGCTAAAATTCAACTTTCCCTCCTCAATCCCACCAATCCAGTTTGGGAACCACTATATATAAGAATAAACATTCACTGCATAGCCACTTCACCCTGAAGAAAGCCACAACTTGATGGCTGAAATATCAGTTCCACTCTGAAAGCTACAAAGATCATGATAATAGCCACAGAAACCCAAAGATTCATCTTAAAATAAGTTATTAGAAATGCCTTAGATGACTGCATTTAATTAAAAATAAACAATTTATCTTTGAATCATTATAATTTTCCTTTAAAGTAAATTATTGCCCCTACAATAGTCACAATAATGATGATGATGATGATCATCATAATAATAATAAACAAGATTAGGAAAGGCTTATTTCAAAATAAACTTTTCTTTAAAGCACAATCTTGTACAGATTGGCACTTTCGTTCCCCGTTTTGATGGTTAATAAGAAAGTAGATACATATATAAATATGCTGAAAATCGTTTGTGTTTGGCAAATTTATATTATATCAAAGCTCAAATTAAATATGCTAAACTTTGCAGATACAACTAGAGAAAAGATTCCAGAGGCAGTAGATTGATGGTACCATTCCCTAAGTAGGCTTAAAACAAGGCAAATATAGTGTATTCCACAGCAGATATGATGGTTTTGACATTAAGAGTAGGCAAGGGGAAGGCTCATCTAACTTTCTGATTCATGCTCCAGTATTTGTTATGCAGAAGCTTGGTGATTTGGGATTAATTTTCAACCATTCTATGCATCGTATAAAAATTATAATAACACAGATACCACATTAATCATACAGCTTTTGGCTTCGCTTGTGCATGTGAGATATGTGTGGAATTTCGAATGAGAGGATATTCCGTAGGTTTGGGAATACACTCTGCCTCTTGTTGCTCTGCAGGAATTATATAGATTGCACAGTTGCCAAATGTTCTATGCTCAACTTTGCTAATTTATTGAATATAGCAGTTATAAAATACCTATAGGCATTTCCTGCTAAATACTGAGGAAATGGTGACTTTTTAACAGTGATCATACATGTATGTTTGGTTTGTTATATTACTGAAGAAAATAAAAATATAATTACAAAATATTAAAATTAGACATTAATTTAATTTGTAAATAGAAACCCAAAACAGTTTGTAATACTAAAAATATAATATGAACCTTTCAAGACCATAAAATAACAAAGAAATGCAATCTTAATAACCCCACAGTAAAGCTCAACTCCAGACTACCCTCATTAACGCTGGGGTAGAGCTAAAGGAATCAACATAAATTGAATTGCCATTAGGTCCAAAATTGTTCAATGGGCTTTCTAAAAGATTGGAGTGTGCTAGATCCAAATAAGGAAGTTTTATGAATAGATCTATTTTTAGGAAACAGTTATGGTACTTGTTATGCAGATTGGTCACTGTTGGAGAAAGGATGCTGGGCTTGAGGGACCCTGGTCTGACTCATTGTGACTTATTTATATACTACAACTTTTCCTGGTGACCCAAATTGATTTTGTCAACAATTTATTAAGCCACCTGTTTACTAAAGCATTCTGAGGTTTTGCATCCTTCACAGGTTGACTGTAAAAGCTAATGAATATTAAACACAAAGGGGGTCATTTAAAAAACCTTAGTCACCATCTGGACATACAAAAACATGCATGCAAATGTCCTTGGAGCCATTTCACAAACAGCTTTTAAAGACATCTCTGTCCAGGTAGGCAGGGGGCATGGCGGAAGCCTGTCTGAGGTGGTGCAATGCACTTAGATGTGCCTGCTTGGTTTTAGAAATGTCGGGAATGTCTGCAAATCTGTCCAAGTTTAGACCTGCACCAGACACAAATAGGCATAGGGAAAGTGCTCATTTGGGTAGTAAAACATCTAGAGTGTGTAGAGAAGATGGCAGTCCACCATCCCCAGTACTCTGCACAATCACAGTGATAACAGCAGCGGGATTTGCACCCTGACTTCCCTGGTTCTAGCCCACTACTCTAACTATTAGACTATTCCTAGGTGTCCACATTCTGGAATACTCTTCTCGAGACATCTGGGTAGACTCTCCCACAGATGTCCTTATCGGGCACATCCACATTTGTGAAATCATGCCTGAGCTTGAACGTCTTTTTTTTTTCAGACGTTCTGGTTTGGTCATCCCAGATTGCATTTGGACATCATTTATAAAATGTGTCTTAAAGCCTATATGGTATCTATTGAGGATATTCCCTGCACTTTCAGAAGGGCAGCCATGTCACTAACATAGAAAAAATGTCCCTACTGCTTGGAAATGATGATAAGGCAGGATGTAATTAGTTATACCATTTGAGGTGGTATTACATGACCTGTATTATCTGTCATGCAATGCAATGTGTGCCTGTGGCAGTGTGGCATGTGGTGGGAAGGGGTTTTCTGTTAAAACACTAAACAGACAGCAGTTCAGGGAAAACAAAACATGTTTTATTCTGATCCAGTTTGTTAAACCTTCACAAAACCAGTCTCCTCCAATCCAGAAGTAACTTCCTTGCCCAGTTAAAGTTCCTATTTCCTACCTTTGTATGACTTGCCTTGAAAGAATCCTTGGCTCCACAGGCCTTTCTCCCTCCTGCTAGGGTTGCCAACTTTTTCACCGAGAAAAACCCGACACCTGTGGCTTGCCATGCTCCACCCATTCTCCGCCCCTTTGTCCCACCCCTGCCCCGCCCCAGCCCCACCCACAAACATTACCGAGGATACGTGTAGGCTAACTTCCTTGGTCAGATAATAATTAAACTGGGAACCCCAAAATCCAAACATGAAATGTACAACACTGGAGAAATAAAACTATAAAGTAATTTCCTCTTGCACTAAACAAAAACGCAAAGATGTTAGCAATACACACTTCCCAGACCAGACATATTCCAGTTAATAAATTCAAAATAAAAAGTATTTTTCTACCTTCTGTTTTGGCATTTTTTCAGTTGCAATTGCTCCAGTCACTTTCTTCTGGTTTCTTCGTGTCTTCTGCGAGCTATCCATTTGTCCTTTCTTCTCTTTTAGATGTTTTCCATTCTCTCTCTATTACTGCTTTAACATACTGATTGTTTCCCTTTTGCTCTTTCCCCCAATTCTTTCCTTATTCCTTTATCATCCATTTAAATTTCACCCTTCTATTTTCAAGCCCCTCTTACTCTCCCAATACCCAGCCCATCATATACTTTTCTTCCACACAAAATATTTTTTCCCCTCTCCATTCTCATTCCCCATCCATTCTAGTCCTCCCCCAAAATCAGTTCCCTTATAGTTCTAGACCCACCCAGCATCCACTCCCTTCTAGTCCCATTCTCCCAGCGCCACATCAGCCCATTTCCAGTCCTATTCCAGCTCTTCATAAGTCCATTTCCAGTGCTAGCCCTCACATCACAGGCCATTTCCAGTCCTAGCCCCCACCATCACATCCCATTTGCAGTCCGAGTCCCCCTGCACCATCACAGCCCATTTGCAGTCCTAGTCCCCCCCCCATCACAGCCCATTTGAAGTCCAAGTTACCCCCCCCCCATAGCCCTTTTCCAGTCCAGGTCCCCCTCCCCATCACAACCCATTTCCAGTCCATGTCCCCCCCCATAGCCCTTTTACAGTTCAGGTCCCCCCCCATCACAGCCCATTTCTTTCCAGTCCAAGTCCCCCCCCTCATAGCCCTTTTCCGGTCAAGGTCCCCCTCCCCATCAAAACCCATTTCCAGTCCATGTCCCCCCCCATTTCCCTTTTACAGTCCATGTCCCCCCCCCCATCACAGCCCATTCTTTCCAGTCCAAGTCCCCCCCCCCATAGCCCTTTTCTGGTCCAGGTCCCCCTCACCATCACATCCCATTTGCAGTCCATGTCCCCCCCCCCCATAGCCCTTTTACCGTCCAGGTCCCCCCCCATCACCGCCCATTTCTTTCCCGTCCAAGTCCCCCCCCCCAATATCCCTTTTACAGTTCAGGTCCCCCCCCCATCACAGCTCATTTCTTTCCAATCCAAGTCCCCCCCCCCATAGCCCCTTTACAGTTCAGGTCCACCCCCCATCACAGCACATTTCTTTCCAGTCCAAGTCCCCCCCCATAGCCCTTTTCCAGTCCAGGTCCCCCTCCCCATCACAACCCATTTCCAGTCCAAGTCCCCCCCCCATAGCCCTTTTCTGGTCCAGGTCCCCCACCCAACCCCCGCCCATGTTGTCCCTGCCCCCCCCCCCCCCCGACCAGCACCGCAGCTGTCTGAGAGGCTTCAGAGGGAGCCGGGTAAGCTCGCGCGAGGCCCCGGCTCCCTCTGTACAGCTGCCAGCGTGAAGAGCCTTTTCCTTCACGCTGGTGGTTGTATCTGTGAAGCCGCGAATGCTGGGAAAGGTTAAAGGGTATTGCCTTTAACCTTCCCCAGCAATCGCGGCTTTACAGATACAGCCGCCAGCGTGAAGGAAAAGGCTCTTCACGCTGGCGGCTGTACAGAGGGAGCCGGGGCCTCGCGCGAGCTTACCCTGCTCCCTCTGAAGCCCTCCGGTGTGTGGGCCAGCCCTGGGTGGGGGGGTTTTTGGACTTCGGGTAGGAAGAAAAGCCGTTTTTTTGCTCTGGCCGCTCCCGATCTTGCGGCCAGAGCAAAAAACCGGCTTTTCAAGGGCCGGTTTTACATCTGCGCCGGCAGCCGGCCTGGCCATGGAAAAACCGGCCAGGCCGGCTGAAAACCGGCCAGTTGGCAACCCTACCTCCTGCAGCCTGCTGGGTATTTAACCTCTTCCTGTGAGCTACACCCTCTCAGCCCTGAACTCTGGACTGCAGGCTCTCTTCAAGGGGCCTGTTGATAATCCCTCTGAAGAAGGATGGACAACACTTTATAGACCCCTTCACAGTGTAATCAAGTCAATGCTGACTTCTGGCAACCCAGCCCCTGGGTTTTCTTGGCAAGGTGCAATCAGAAGATTGCCATGCCTTTCTTCCATGCAGTGCCTTTACAGTCCCTGGTATTCCAGGTTGTCACCCATCCAAGTACTAGCCAGGCCCAACCCAGCTTAGCTTCAAAGATCAGCCAAGAGCAGGTTCATTCAGGAAAACTGAATACTCATTATCTGCCATGTTAGCAGTTAATATGCAATAACAAATCTTATGTTGATTGCAGTACACAGTCCCTGTTCATTTTCTGCCCATCCCAAACCTTTTAATACTTAAATCCATATAATGTTCAGGTTAATATGGCAATTTGCACAAGCTAATAGTAAATATGTTACATTATTATTATTATTATTATTTATTTACATTTCTTATATACTGCACTATTCGACATCAGCGCGGTTTACATCGAACAAAAATTCAGACAGAAAACATGTGTCTGAGTTTACAATAAACTGGGAAACAAACTTGGATAACGAGGTAATTACAAATAACAGGACAGCAAAACTTGGATTGCAAGGATAACTATTTACATCTTCGAGTTACAGAATACATGAACATGTAATTAATGGTCAAAGGACACCTTACTAGGTGAGTTCTCCTGGCTCACTAGGTGATTTGGAGTCGCTATAACTATTGGAGAGGGGACGTTCTTCTGTGCTCTCTGGGAAGTATTTGAGGAATAAGTAATGTTTGAGGGCCTTTCTAAACTGAGTTAGGTTAGTGATTGCTCTGATGTTTGTTGGTAAGGAGTTCCAGAGTCTTGGTGCACGGAGACTGAAAGCCCTGTTTACTGTTGTTGCGGTGCATCTTGTTAGTTCTCGAGGAATCATTAGCATATTTAATGCTGTGCATCTTCTTGATCTATTCGGGGTTATGGATTTGATGAGGTCGGTTAGTGAGGAGGAGGAGAGACTATTTACCACCTTGAAAGTCAGTAGCATTGTCTTAAAGATGATCCTGGCTTATATAGGAAGCCAGTGTAACTGCTTCAAAAGGGGCGTCACATGGTCTCTCCTAGCTGCCCCATGGAGAACCCTCGCTGCGCTATTCATTGCGAGCTGTAAGGGGTTCAAAGTGGATTGAGGGAGACCTAGTAAAATGACATTTGCATAATCAAAGTGAGGCATGATCAGAGCCTAGTAGATGGTACGGAAATCCTCTGGTTCAAGCAAGGGGCGAAGATGTCTGAGAGAACGGATCTTGTAGTATATAGCTCTTACAGTGTTAGCTATATGTGCCTTCATGTTGAGGTTTTGATCGAGGGTGACCCCTAGGTACCATATTGTGGGTTTTGCTTGTAGATCAGCTTCTTTCACCTTCAAGTATTGCGGAGGGCTAAAATTTGGGTTCTTCGACATAAAGAGCACCTCTGTCTTTTTATGTTGAATCCTGAGGTTTTGTGACATGAGCCATTCTGATATGGCATTGAAGCAATAGGTCAGGGGGGAGAGGTACAATTTGTCTATGTCGAACAGCATATAGAGCAGGACGTCATCCGCATATACCATGCAACTTACATTGAAAGACCGGATGATATTACAAATGGGTTGCATGTATATGTTGAACATCAAGGCAGAGAGGGAGGATCCCTGTGGAACCCCCTGACCTTGGTGAAATGGTTCTAACATTGCTCCACCGGATCGAACGTGCTGCCATCTTCCGGACAAGTATGATCTGCACCATTCAAGTGCAGTTCAACTGACACCTTTCTCTTTTAGCCGTATTAGGAGAAGCTCATGACTTACAGAGTCAAAGGCTGCGGCAATGTCTAGGAAAACGAGTGCAATTCCCTGTCGGATGTTGTCGACACCAGAAATTATATTATTGAGGACGGTGGTAAGGAGTGTTTCCACACCGTGTGACTCTCTGAAACCATGTTGGCAAGGATCCAGTGGAGCAGCAGCATCAATGTGGTCTTGTAACTGTCTTTGTACCCCTTTTTCGATTAACTTTGCAAGAAAAGGTATACTTGAGATAGGTCTGTAAGAGTCTACCTTTTGGTGATCTTACTATTTTTTAGAAGCAGTCTGATAGATGTTTGTTTGAGGGCAGAGGGGAACGTACCAGTGGTGAAAGACACGTTCATTATTCTGGTTATTATTGTGCTGAATTCACTGCGCAGTTCCTTTATCCAGAAGGCTGGGCAAGGATCTGTCTGCGCAGTGGTGGTATTGAGGGACATGATCAAGTCTTCGATGCACATCTTGGCAGGAGTAGAAAAGGCAGTTAGAGCTGTTGGGCAATCTTCGACTGTGGAAGCAAATTCTATTGGAGGTTTGCTTGTCTGGGTAAGCTTGGATTGTAGGTAAACTGCAAATTCCTGGGGATGGATCTCACATTGCTGTTCAGGAGCTGGTTCTTTAGAGAGAGAGTCTTGACTAAATTAAACAAATCATGAGGTTTGTTTAAAGAGCGCTTCAGGGTGTCTGTGTGGTACTGTTTCATCTTCTCTGTGATGGCATTGCGGTGGACGGATAGCTGATAGATGTAAGCTACCTGGTCTACCATGGACCGTGACCAATGCCAGCGTTTCTCAAGACTCCGTAGTCGGGAGAGTGATAGTCTCAGATCTGCAGTGTACCATGGTGCTGAAGCTCTTTTCCTTAGCGGTCTGCTGAGTGGTGGTCGAAGCGCTATCGCATTGAGACTACTGTTCCAGCAAGTGATTAGATCTTCCAGATTTAGGGAGGTCTCATTACGGAGCGAGCACGTTCCAGCAAGGATACAATCTCTGTTGAATGGAAGGAAGCTTCTAGCAGGAAATCTAGAGCTATTGCTTGGAACACTGTCGATCTTTGATTGCCTGTTGTGAGTGGGAATCTGGAAGATAATAAGTTTGTGGTCTGACCACAGCACAGTAGATATGGACATCATGGTGTTGTATGATTGGTCATATACTGACTGTGGGGAAAAAACAAGGTCAAGAGTATTTCCCTTCAAATGACTAGGTTCCTTCACTAATTGTTGGTATCCAAGGGTCTCGAGAGCTTTGAGAAAGGCCAATGATTGGTTATCTTGGAGCGCTGGCAGGTTAAAATCATCTACAATCCAATTTGGGGTATTAGGATTCTGGATGTTGGATGCTAGGTTTATTATAGTTGGGAGGTCATCTGGGGAGGCTATAGGAGCTCTATATAGAAGGTTTATAGAGCAGAGCTTGTTGGAGATAGAGACTAACTCTAGGTGGTCGGTGCTAGTGGAGTCGTCCAGCTGGAAATGTAGGTCTGACCTGGTGAGGACGAGCACTCCCCCTCCTCTCTTGTTTTGTCTATGACTAGTAAACACTGTGAAATTTGATGGAAGGAGCTGGTTGAGTAGGACATTGTCTTCCGAAGAAAGCCATGTTTCGGTAACCATGAGAATATCGAGGTTATGAAGGGATATTGTGTCTGCAATCACTGGCCACTTCTTCCGAATTGAGCGGGAGTTGATGAGGGCACATTTTAAGCTTTGTGGGTAGAGGCTTTTGTCCTGTTTATCTTTCATAGATTGTTGGAGTGAAATGTGTAATAGATGGGGGTGATGTGAGCGAGAGTCCCAATTATAGCTGTGCTTAGGTATACCTGTCCATCTTCTTCCATGGTTCTGTAGGATTGGTATCTGATTGTACTCCGGGGATAGAGCTCGAGAGATTGAGAGGCAGCTAGAGAAGAGGAAGTAGATGCCAGCTAAGGTGGTGATAGGGGGCCCCATCTTACTAACTCTAGGCGCTATAACAGAGATAGTGAGTTAGTTCTAGTGTAGGAGAGAGTTCTGTATGCTCCTAGTGGGTTGGTTCTCGTTGACAATGCATACAGGCAAATCGTACTAATCTAGGTATAGATAGATTCTGGAATGCAAATCTATTTTCAAAGGTAGCACAGGTTAGCCAGGCAGATTCTAAATGAGGTAGCTCACTACTAACAAAGCAGGATCAATGGGAACGGTGTCATATATCTGTCAGGCTAAACAAAGGGTGCAGGAGACCGTGCACCAGACAATAAGTATATCCGAGGGCAAGCTAGTTGTTAGAAGTGCTGGATCATTTAGAATGTTCATGTTAATCTAACAAAGCTGATTACTAGCATATGAGGTGAAGTAATCAGAGTAAACCAATGTTACCAGTTCGGTAAATATAATAATACAATGTTACCAGTTTGTTGTCTAGTCATAGCACTCCTTGACATTCTGTGCTTGGTAGGCGTCGGCGCGGGACAAGAAGGAGTCAAACAAATTGGAAGGTTGATATTCTTCGGTCAGGTGAAACTTAGGAAAATTAGGGAGCTGCTGAGCGTCAATGCAGTCGGCCAAAGGATAGAGATTGGAGGTGTCGATGGTAATGCCTGGAGGGCTTCTTAAAAACAGCATCAGTACCGCAGAAGTTGTATACAGGGAAATTCGAATGCAGCCGCAACTGCGGTCCTCGCTTAAGGGCCGCGCCAAAGGGCCCTCTGGCGAGGCCCTCAGGCGCGGGCCCACCAGACGCGGGCGCGCCCGATCGGTGCTTCTTTTAAATTGCCTGCTGGCTGCCCCGATTGGGCAGTGCTTCCTGGTGGGGGTGGTCTGGTGCTCCGGCCCACTCGATCCCCGCCGGGAGAGCTGATGGAAGGGCTGGGTGTGCTGGGCCAGAAAGGACCACACGCCCGATCGGCGCTCCTTTTAAATTACCTGCTGGCTGCCCTAATTGGGCAGTGCTCCCTGGTGGGGGTGGTCTGGTGCTCCGGCCCGCTCGATCCCTGCTGGGAAAGTTGCTGGAAGGGCCGGAGTGCTGGGCCAGAAAGGACCACACGCCCGATCGGCGCTCCTTTTAAATTGCCTGCTGGCTGCCCCGATTGGGCAGCGCTCCCTGGTGGGGGTGGTCTGGTGCTCCAGCCCGCTCGATCCTCGCCGGGAGAGCTGCTGGAAGGGCCGGAGTGCTGGGCCAGAAAGTTAAACTGTTAATGTAATGTTGTGCCATTAGCACACATTAAATGTTGCATTAAACCCCTAACATAGCTTATTAAAGAGCCTTCATTTAATGTGGAACCATGTTGTTGGTGTGTATTAAAAGGCAGATTAATATGTGGTAGCATTTGCTGCTTTGTGTTAACTGCATGACCGCCGTGCCCAAAGTGCTGGAAGCACCCCCAACAGTTAACACTGATATTTTATACCCTAATTTTAGCTATTAAAGCACATTATGTGAAAACCTTAGCACAGGTTAGTAAATAGGCCCATACGTTTATGACCTGATGTAGATTTGTGGATACTGTGGAACAGGGGAAATTCACTGCTTATACCCTCGATAAGCAGCATAGAATTTGTCTATTTTTGGGAACCCTGCCAGGTACATGCAACCCAGTTTGGCCACTGTTGGAAATAGGAAACTGGACTTGATGGACCTTAAGTCTGAACCAGTATGGTGAACGTTATGTTCTTATGTCAGTTAAGAATAGTAGGTCATCAATGATAGGACTATACGCATTCAAGAGGGTTATCACTTGATCTAGCCATTTCACCTCTAACTTTAACCATCTGCCTTCTAAGTCACTTTTTGGGGAAGTCGCTTGCACATCCAACCCCTTTCAACTGAATATTGAACCCTATATATTTATGATGGCTGTAACTACTATAAACTTATTTTGTGTTTTATAGTTTTTTTTATTGATGTTGTTTTTATCTTTCTGTGTTTTCTCTTGCGGTATTCCACCTTATGTGGGTTATAAATTGGATTAAACAAAAACAACTAAAATAAACAAAGTAATGGGTTCTGATTCTTAAAATTTTAGAGCAGAAAGGGGGACAGTTAATTTGGTTTGAAATACCGGTAATCTATTTTCTAAGTCTGCAAGGAAAGGGAGAAGGATATTAGGAATGAAAGGTTTCTATGTAATAGAAACTAGTTTATTCATCCAAGCATTTCCACCTATTTATTTTTGAAATGTGTTTATTTTTATTTGGTTTGAATGACCATGGGTGACTTTAACTGAGTCCTGCTAATGTTTTGCACTTAATGTGTACGGTCAAGGCACGTTAAATGTAAAGCCTCAACATTAACTGTTGGGGCACAATTCACATTTCCTGGCAACTAACGTGTGGTTCAATAATGTAGGTTCACCTAATGACTCCATAGAGCAGTCACCAGGTAAACTTGTGTTATGTGTCACGCTAAACTATGATAGCACACTATTGTGCTCACCATGCTCATGCTCCACCCCTAAACTGCACAGTAACGCATGATGGCCAGTTAATTTGCATTTTGGCGGATGATATCTGTAATAGCCATGCGTTAATGATCACCATGGTCAGCTAGTGATTAGTAGTGTTTAGTAAAAGTGGCCCCATAACTATTACCTTTTTAAAGTTATGTATAATCAATGAGGATGTGGTATGACAATGCTTTTCTAAGGCCACTTCAATAAACATTATCTAAGAGGTAGAAGATGTCTTATTCAGTAACTGTACCGATGGCACTGCATGGCAAA
This sequence comes from Ichthyophis bannanicus, assembly GCA_033557465.1. Lineage (NCBI taxonomy): Eukaryota > Metazoa > Chordata > Amphibia > Gymnophiona > Ichthyophiidae > Ichthyophis > Ichthyophis bannanicus. The sequence goes on along the minus strand of CM066036.1, from coordinate 724,970,249 downwards.
TTATTTTTCCTATACCAATTTCAAATATAGCTTGTTATTGTATTCTAACATGCAGCAAATGCACATCTTGCCTCTTTATATAAAGAACAGTCTAAAATTATTAAACCTCTTCTTTAAAATATGCATTATCAGGTAATATAAAATATAAGCACTTTATTTAAAAAGAAACATGAACACAATGCCACTGAAGTCCAAAGGGTAGCAGAAAGAATAAGACTGGTTTGTCTACTCTATATAGACTTACTGTACATATAACCTAATGGTTGGTGCTTTGGCTTGGGACCCAAGAAACCAGAGTTCAAGTCCCACTAGTACTCCTTGTGACCTTGGGAAAGTCACTTAGCCCTTCATTGTCTCAGAAAAATCCAATTCATCAATGTTCCTGTGTAATGTACATTACCAAGTGTAAGTTACAATGTAAACTGCTTCGACTGAAATGATAAAGCAGTATAATAAACTTTGCCATAAAGTGAAAAACAGTACAGTTGGACTTGACATGCATTTTATCACTGGAAGAGACCCAGAAGAGATTTATTAGGACAGGAATTTCCCTAGAGGCTTTAACTATAAATAAAACTCTAGGAGTAGCTCACCCAAGTAGGAAAAATAATTATGGATATTAATCCTCTCTTTATTCTTTTGCCTAATTTGTGTACTAGGTAAATACACTGATGGTAAGAAGTTATGTATTTTGCCATGACAAGCCAGAAATTAAATAGTTCTAACATCTATGGTCAACATGATTACAGTAGCAGTGTTGAAACCCTGATTTTAGATAGAGAGTGTGACATTTACAATGTTAAGTTGATTTAAGATACTTTTGAGACTCTCCAAAGAGGTTTCAGGCCTATGGGTAGAATGTACCCTCAGGACTGCAAACTGCCAAAGGAAACATTTGAATCTAGTATGAATATACATGAGGAAGATTTGCATGAGACTTCCAAAATGCATACTTTGCCTCTATCCACCAAACCCTATCCATTTTTCTTTTAATATGATAGATATTTCCAATTTCTGAGAAGCATAAATCTTTTTATTCACAATGAGAGGAAAACTATTTTCCTTATCCCTTTGAACATAAGTAAGTAGCCGTTTACCCTCCTAAATTGTCCTACACACAGCCAAATCTATGAATTAGCACTATGTCATGTGCATTTAGGAGTTCTAATGCGCTTCAAACCAAATGTGTGAAAAGACCTGAAAAAAGTTTCCAAACAATCAGAAATATTCCAGAAACAAACAATTGTACTTCTGTTATAACAGCTCTTTTCTGCATATAAAATGGCAAATAGTTTAGAAAATTACCTTATGCATATGTGTGTATATAGTAGATAGGTAGACAGATTTCTGTTATCTTTTATGGGTGGGAGGGGGAGGGGGAGAAAGAGATTTGCCTGGTAACAGTCATCACCAGCTCTCCCCACGTCCCCTCCGCTCCTCCTGTGGGAATCAACTCTTTCTTCCCTCCCTTGCCCAAGCCCACCTGGAACTCAACCTCCACTCTGCCTATTTTTTCCTCGCCCCTGCACTCTGGAGCTCACTCCCATCAGCTTTGCACACTGAGGCCTCCTTTCCCCGCTTTAAAGCTATATTGAAGACCCACTTATTTCACCTGGCATTTGATCTTACCCCCCCCCCCCGACCCCTAGCCTCCCCCTGCCAAGTATTCCCCTCCTTGTCCCCCCCCCCCTCTGTGTATCACTGTCTCTCTTCTTTGCCTCTTTTCTGTCTGTTCTGCTGCTCTCCTATCTGATTGATGACGTTCCTTTCCTCCTTTGCCTCTCTCTGCAGCCACATTGTATGTACACTGCTGTGTTGCAGTAGCCTGGGCAGTATATCAAATGCTTCAATAAAGATAAAGATAAAGAGGTACTATGGATTGGATTTTGCCACTGTAGTGTCCATAGTCTTTGTCAGTCAGAGAAACAGGTTTACAGCTCCATGAACTGAACCAACAACTGTCATAGAGCAGCATGCAAATCACCCTTAACACCGGACCATCCCTTGCTTAAGTCTAAGGCACCCCTTTACATAGTGCACTGTACAGTTAACGCACAGATTGGTGCATGGTAACTGCATGCTCAGGCCTGTAGTAAGTTACCACAGGGTCTATTGGTTACTGCATGCCAATTTTCATGCTAACTGCACATTAGGGTGCCAAAAGGGTGGATTAAAGGGTGGAAAGTGAGCATGGTGGGTATATTACAGTTAGTGTGGGGCTATACATTGTGCGCTGTCAATGTTGCAATTAGTGCAGGTGCAATTACCTTCACCGAGATACAGGAAGTTCACTCACAGTAACTGTACTGCACATTAGGATATGTATCCTTGCATTAACCTCTTGGAACATACTGGTTATATCTTCAACAGTTACCATGGAGACTTTGCACTTAATGCACAGTTATTTGAAGGCAGGTTCTGCTATGAGGTGACATAGGATACAGGTGAACGGGGATAGACTCAGGAATAATATGCAGAAATATTTCTTTATGGAAAGAGTGGTAGATGCGTAGAATAGTCTCCCAGTGGAGGTCATAGAGACGAGGGCAGTATCTGAATTTAAAAAAGCATGGGACAAACACAGAGGATCTCTAAAAGAAAAAAGTTCACTATTGTAGCTGCTATAGAAGGGCAAACTAGATAGGCCATGTGGTCTTTTTCTGCCATCATGTTTCTATGTTGAATTATGAAAAGAAACACAAAGGCAAATTCATACTGACGTCCAGGATATAAATGGTGCCTGCCTTGAGTACCAAAGCTAATGATGATGATATTATGCTGTAGAACCTTCAGGTGATGATAACATCCCCGGCAACAAGGTAGAGCTCAATGAGCCTGCTATAAAACCATAACATAAAGAAACAATCACAGAATTTAATGTAAAAACAAATGGCTAGATATAGTCACATGAGACTGAGTGCCATGAAACCACAGGATCCTAGAAGAGTCAGAAAAGGAGTTTTAGGATATAGCATATAACGATACACTATACCATTGTCCTTCCACTGTAGGATCCTCTTCCTAGGAGCTATCTTCACCAACATAACCAACAGAAAGAAAGGTTTCCTGATTACCACCTTCATGGACTTATAAGAGCTATTTTGCCTTACTACACTGGAATACTAAATAGAAACCACATATCATTATTCTTGAATTTATTTAATTGCACTTTTTTGGGAAGAGATTGATAGTCCTAAAGTACTGGCATGGTGATCATCTAATAAAGCGCTGATAGACTCGATCATGTGACTTGGTCTATGATAAATGATTTTGGGAACATAAGAACATAAGATATGCCATACTGGGTCAGACCAAGGTCCATCAAGCCCAGTATCCTGTTTACAACAGTGGCCAATCTAGGTCATAAGTACCTAGAAGTTTCCCCAAAGGACACAGGTTCCAAAGTGCTTGTATTGGGGCAAGCAGTGGACATCCTGGGTCCCCTTTCATAATGGTTTATGGACCTTTCCTCCAGGAAACTATTAACTTGCAACACTTATTAACTAATTCAGCTTGGGCTGCACCAACTTACCTTGGAAGGAGGGTTTATGCTCTATTTATCTACCTGATCTTTCAAACAACTACTTTACCTACTTCTAATTGTGATGCAACTTATTGGTATTCCAACCCATGGTCTGTCACAGATTCTTCAATCTACCCTCATTTCTCCTCCATTGTGGGAATAATTCAATACCCATGCATATAGGCTCACAGTCTCTCTATTCATGTATCAAAACTTGGATACAGGGTTCTTACACAAAACTCTATTCATCAGACAACCAGAAGTACCACGACAAAAGTTAATGACAGAATAAAAACTATACCACTTACAAAACTACTGCCATGCCTATCTAGAAATACAGTACAAATACAGTATATAGATACAGAGAGAATATACAATCATATTGCCATCAATAACATCATCCAAAAGAGAAAAATAAACCACTCTCATAAAAAGGAATATCTATTATAAATATCAGCACACATATGTAAATCCACAAAAATAATAGAGGTTAAAGAACCGTCAGAATGGGGCAGTGGGACAAAATATAGCCACAGATCTCTGTGGCTGTTACACTCCACAGCCCCCCCTTATCAATCATTTGGTTCAATTTCACTCTCTTAAAACTATTAAATGTATTGAATATATCTACTTTGTTTTCTTATTTTTTCTTAAATTTTTGTATATTGTTAACAGTCCCATATATGGATTTCAAATTTGAAACTTAGTCAATTGATTGATAAGGGGGGCAATGGTGATTAATAACATCAAAGTGATTGATAACATCATGAAAACAGAATACAAAGATAATAAAATCAGACATATTTGGCCAAAAACAAATTGATGGCGAATAACCATTACTACTTTACACATTTTATACACTTTTATTTTCTTTTATATACTTATTTATTTTATTTATCTATTTCTTCTATATAGTCCTAAAGTACTGGCACACTTATATCTTTTTATTTCTGATTCATTCATCAGATATCTGCCTGGTCCATTTTCCTTCCCCTTTCCTTTTCCCATCCTTACCTTCCCTAATTGTCTTGTCTCCCCTTTTTCATCTTTTCTCTTCACTCCCACCTCCCCCTTCCCTTCTCCCCCCTCCACAGTTCATTATCCTGATTTTGACAGTTGCTTATTCAGGCTACATCTATTAACTGGGCAAGGCGGACATAGTGCTCCTGCCCCCCTCTGCCATCCCCCCCCTCAAATAACCACAACAGTACACTTTATTTGGCATTCAACTGGTCGCAGCTTTATTAACCATAAACCATTATCCAACAAACTACAAACAACCAGAACTGCGTCATTCAGGTTCCAGCAGCGGGACGAACCCTCACCAGCCATGTGAGTAGCAAAGTGAGTTCCCTCCCGCCTCCGCCGTAAACCGTCCCCCGGCAATTCTATACCCCCTCTTCCGGCTTCGCCATATTATTAGCAAAGGCCCCGAGGGACCCCACCCCCACCCTGCGTATTGCCAAGACTCCGGACCCCAGACACCTCCGGGATCCCGCCCTCCCCTCCAGCTGCAACCCACCCTATACCCGAAACCGCCCAACATAGGGATGGGAGGGTGGGAACGCCCGTCCTCCTAGACAGCTCCAACAAACTGAACGCCGCGCCGGCCAGCTCCCCTTTTTAAACCGGCCCTCCCACCCGCCCTCATCCATTGGCTCCCGCACCGCTCACACACTCACTGGAGCCAATGGATTTGAAGGACACACACCGCCGCATCAGCCCCCTCTTCCACCCTCCTCTCCAAAGGCCGGGGCCACGTACCACGCTGCCCGCCCGGTTAAATGCGGCCCGCAGGTACGTGGCCCCGCGACCTTCTCGTTTTTATTGATCTCAATAAGGAATAAGTCATGATTTTTTTAAGCCTACATGGTTAAAAAAAAGTATGGGATTTATCCTCTGGGTATTCCCTTATTCTCTTCCCTTATTCTATGACAGCTATCGATTCACCTTTGGACGTCAAATTTCATAATTTAATTTGTACATTGGAGAAAGTATGTATATTTTTCCTTCTCCTTCTCCTCCCATTTTCTCCCTCCCCTCCCCCTCTTCCCTCTTATCTTTTCCATTTTGGGGACTACAATATTATTCAGACTCTTAGTCCCACACTTTTCTTAAGACACATATTTCAGTTATGGCATTGATTGTTTTTTGTTAGGGAAGGTATGTTTACCAATGTCCTTTTCTTTCCCACTCCCCTTTCCCTCCCTCTTTTTCCTTCCTCCTTCTCCCTCCTCCTTTCCCCCCTTCCCCCTATCACGCTTATTATCCTGTTTTTAACAGTTGCTTATTTAGCTTCCAGAGGATTGATCCATTTTTCATGGAAAGCCCCCTTCCCCTTCTTCCTTCCCCACCTTTTCCCCCCTTTTCCTTTTTTGTTCCGGTCTAGGGATTGCAATACCATTCAGGTAGGTATTTTTTTATGATACTGAATTTAGATTTGTCCCACACCTTACTTAAGGCAAACATTTTAATTATGACATTGATAGTTTTTGATAGGGATGTTTTGTTTTTTTTTACTAATGTCACTCAATGGGAATGCCAAGCAGTGCTAGGTTCTGTGGGCAGGCAAGTGCCTTTGTGTGGCATATTTCAGAGGACGTCTATTGTGTATGGCAATAAGGTAATGATTTCACAAAACAATAATATGCTTATTAACTGTGATGAAGCAGATGCCAGTAAACCCATGGAGGTAGAAGAAAACACTGATCTCTTTAAAGGAAATGAAGTGCAGTTAGTGAGAAGTGCAGCTAGAGGGAGCATGCACGGAGATTGAGAAGGTAGGCTGTCACGCCCAGGTTGGGATGATGCAAGAACTAATTCAAAGCATAATCAGATACACCTGGTCAGAGGGACAGAATCCTTACCTAATAAACAGCTTTATAAGCAAAGCATAGACAAGCCAGAGTGGAGAGGAGCGGCATGAGCCGCAGCAGCTGCTGATAGAGAAGAAAGAGAAAGGAGACGGCTCCAAAGAGAGGAGAAAAGGCAGTTGAACTTGCAGCCCTTACAGGAAAGGAACAAGTTCCAGTAGAGCCAGTTTCAGGCTGGGAAGCTCCAGAAGGAAGTCTTCAGGAAGGACAGAAGGAGAACCGGGAGAGTGCCTGGTAGGGAGAATACCAGAGACACAGACCCAAGAGTTCAGAGGTATCTTCATGCTTCTTCCCCTGTATGTGAGCCCCAAGGAGTTCAGAGGTGGGTGAACCAGACTCAGCCCAGGGGTCTAAGAGACATAGGTCTGAACCAGGAACTGAAGCCGGGTCACAGAAAGGCCTGGAAGCCAGGGAGCCGTAAGAGCAGTCAAGGCAGCTGGAGAAAGGTTTGGGAACCTATAGAAAGAGTGCTTACCAAAAGTCCTGTTGCATATTTGCCAGACCGGGTACAGCCAGGCTGGAGAGCCTTAGGAAGAAGTTCTGAAGTAAAACCAGGAATATATGGGGAAAGCTCAGGGTCCACTGATATCTCAGCAGAACAAGAGGCTATGCAGATAGACCCTGCTGAACCTGACCCTTTGCTAACTGAATGCCCTATGGACTGTACGTTTTGTTGTACTGGGAGTTTAGAATCCTTGAGAGAAATATAGCATGCAAGATATACTTTTGAAACACAGTTTTGTTTGACAAGCTGGAAGAAGGAGCATTGCTTTTGTTTGTATAAACTGTTTTGTTTGAACCCTGCATAACTAGCAAAGACTGTGAAGCATATCTAAGTTTTTGACCTATGTAAATACCTTATGTGAAAATCCTGAACAAGGTGAAAAATCCTGTTGTCTTCGTTTGAACCTTTTGTGCATTAAGGGAATAAAACCCTATACTTTAGCATTCACATGGCTTACACAACTATTCATTATGAAGAAAGGGACTACAAGTACCAGAAGGTTTCTGGGCTAACAAAAGTTTCTACCTTCAACACAACAATAATGTCCACCCTGACCTTTAAGTACGTGGCTAAAGGGATGGGGTTGTGACATAACTTAGAAAAAGATCGCTGGCAGCCACAGTTATTTTTCTGGCTCATAATAGATCTGCAAGTAAGCTGTTAGATGCTTGTAATGCTATTGCGTTTGCTGCAATAGATTAGAGACTGAAAGCGATTGACAGCCATACATGGCATGCCAGTTTAATTGGTTGACAGCCGTTATGTAAAATATATAAATAATAGGCTGTGGCTTATTTTTCAAAAATTTCCTGGTAAGTGGGTTGTTTAAAAATACTCTTGTGGTATTGGTACCAATTATAGATAAAGACTTCTGTGAATATTTTTGAGTAGTAGTGATAATAACCTTCTAGATAGTAATAATACCTGTCTTCCTTTCTTTAGCATATTGGCAGCTTTAGCTATAAAAATATTTTAAATGGATAGGATCATGGGATGTGAGAACCTTCATTTTGCTATTTTCTCAGAAGGCTGAGTGTTCATCATTTGTCTATAGTTATTACGGCCACTTCTTTTTTCCTTTTATGTTTTCTTTCCCCTTTACCTCCTCCTTCCCTCTTCCTCTCCCCTTTTCCTTTCTTTCTTTCCCTCTTTCCCACTTGCCCCTCCCTTCTCTGCCCTTTTTCCTAAACCTTTTCCCTCCCCTTTGGGATAGATACATCTCTTACAATTGGTTTTATTGTTTTTAGTTTTGTTTTGTTTTTTTACTTTGTGCTTGATAAACATGCTGTATCTTTCTTTCTTTGTTATTTTATTTTTATTTTTTTTACTTTTTTCAGGTTAGTTACATTTATCAGACAATTTTTCTGGCCACAAGTGTTCACCTGGTGTCTGACACACATAGGTGATTTTAGATTTTAATCACCGTTTTCTCATCCTTTATATTTGTTTTTAGAGTTTGAGAATGTGAGAAGTTATACATACATGTGCATATATGTCACTGTTTTTTTGGTTACTGATCACTTGTATTATGGTGTTTTTATTTGTATATGTCATCATCTTTTTAAAGTTTTCTGTCTATTTATATATATTTTTTATGGCCCCGAATTTCGAAAGGCATTTATACAGTTTACAGCCCCATAAACCATGTAAATGCCTTAAGCCCAGATATTCAATGGCACTTACATGTTAAGTGCCACTGAATATCCCCAACTAACTCCCCTTCATGTCCCAATGCTATCCAGTTAGCAATGGAACATGTCAGGGCATTCCGGAGCGGAGCAGAGGTGGTGACAAGCACTAACCTGGTAGCATGCGATATCGCTGCTGCCTGGTTAGCTTTGGTAGATTCCTGTGTCTGCGGCAATTCCCAAATATTCAATGCCATCACTGCGGCATTGAATATCCAAGTTAGAGGTCAGCGGGGAGGGCTATGTGCCTCGTTGCTGCACAGCCCTTTGAAGATGTGCCCATCTCAATATCAGACCTTTATATTTTATATATAGTTTTATATTATAATCTTTTAACTTTCTTTTTTTATGTTATGATTTTGTTGTCATGAATTTATCTTTTTATCTTTGATTATTAATTTCGTAGATACCTGCTGCAGACACGATTTGCCGAAACCCGGCTGGATCGGGTCCTAGTAAAATCTGATTATCTCCAAGAGCACCAGTCATTGTCAATCTCCATTGGTTGTCTTACTTTGTATTTATCCATTAATAATATCATAATACAAAGATTACAAGATGAGACATATTTGACCAAAGACCAATTGATGGTGAATAACCATAATGGAAAGGTGGCAAGAAAAGCTGAATTCACCATATGGAGACCTCTCAAATACCAGTCTTACTTAAGGCCATACACACCTATGCATCCGTTTAACATTACACAATTAGCTTGCAGCTGAAAATTGACCTCATGCTATTTACTTGCGAATGCAGTTATAATGTTATTCTCTTAAAAAGAAGGATAGTATTTTGATATTCTCAGTCCTACCATGCACGCACACACACATACATACCCCCTCCAATTTATAGAGCATGTTGGATTTCAACCCTTTCTATTGATAAACGTCTTGAAATGGATAAGCACACCATCAAGATCACCATTAAAATGTGCAAACTACATTCTTTCTGAATTGCAACGATAACCAGTATATCCTTCTCAACAGCAGAATTTAGAGAATTAAGTTGTAAGTATCAAATGACTATTCTATACTACCAATGGAGAAACAGAAAATAAGAAACATTAATAGATTATACTGGCGACAAGGAAAATATGGTAGAAAGATAGATAAGTAGCTCTGCTTGTGTCAGATGTTACTAGCCTAGTTAAAAATAAAGAAAGAAAAATAAAAAATACTCTTTCAGTAAAGCAGCTCTATATGTTGTCCATTCATATTTGGGGCATTTTCAGCCAGCCAGCAGGGCTTTCAGGACTGTAGAGACTTTATCCCTGCGAGGCTGCTAGCCCATTGAAAATTTGGGTGGTCATAGGCATTGGGTGTCATGTCAAACACATACATTTTCACTTAACTTTAAAAAAGTACAACTATACATATAAACATAGGAATGTGCATGCTTGGCTTTCTAATATGAACAAAACACATATACTCTCCCTTACTTGACCTAGCTGTACCACTTTTCATTAGCAGTGCCCCCTTCAGCACCATCTGGGGCTCATAGAGGGCACCATAACATAGCTAAGCCAGGTCTGAGCTGTCAAGGGAGGGGGGGAGGGAGCAAGGATGAGGAAATGAGAGGTGAGGAGATCAGGTGGAGGGGAACTGATGTGGGATAGTGTTGGTGGGTTGGGATTAGTTGGGCTGGCAGGGATCAAGTGGTGAGGTAGAGAGGGGTTGGGCTAGGGCTTTGGCATACAGTGGAAGCGAAGGGCAAAGTAGAGGGGACAGGAAGCTGTTTTTTTAGGTCTGTCCACCTGCCTTCAAAGGGGGAGGGCTGGGGGAGTCAGTCACACCTTGTGGGGTCAAACAAGGAATTTTCTTCCAGGTTCGGTCAGAAAAGAGGTGTTAGGCAGGGGAGGGGAGAGATAGGTTTGAAGCTTGCATGCAGCACCACCACAAGCTCCAGGGGGCATAGCTGTGCACCACCTCCAGCTGGGAATACCACAGGGTGCAGTGGGACCTCACCATGGTTAGATTGATACCAACTAGCCAGGTGGTCGAGTATGGCTGTGGAGCTGGGAATGTGGGTTTCATACCCAGTAAAGGAAGGGTCTGATGCTGAGTAAAATGTCCCAGGAATGTTGGTTGTATACAGTAAGGGCCCGATTCTGTCCCGGACATAGATCCCCACTGTGCATCCGGTCTGAACCCTAGCACTGGCACTGAACGTCTAGCTCCGCGGGATCAGAATCACGAGCAGGCCTGCATGTGCAGGCCGGGACAGAGATTCTGTCCAGCCTGCATGTGCGGGACTGCATCCAGTTAACTCAGTCAGGGCTTTTAAATGGAGCCGTGGTGCCATGGCGTCCTGTTGCAATGGCACTGTGGCTCCATCTAAAAGCCACAATGCCAGATGTACAGGGCCAAGAACAAGAGTTTATTTCCCACAGCCTACCCCCAATCTGGCCTCCTAAGGCCAGGGTTGGGCTGCAGGGAATAAACGCTGGCCCTCACTGCCCCATCCATGCCCCAGACCTTCCAAAACAAAACATCCAGGAAAGTTATTCCACCTCGGAGATGGAATAACTTCCTCGGACATTTCACTGGCCCTGGATGTACAGGGCCAACACTAGAATCGGCCTTGTACATTCAGGGCCAGTGACCGCCCACTGCCGACCCACTCTCCACTCCCATGCTGCCCATTCCCTGACCCTATCTAACTTCCCCATACAACCGGTGGGGAGTTATTGGGGGGAGGTTAAGCCACGAATAGGTCCCATCGGGCTGTCCATCCCCGCTATTCGTGGCTCAGAATAACCTCCTATATGTTAAAAGTGTTGCAAGTTTGAATAAGCTGCGGCCATTAAGTGCCACATACTGAGTGGGCATAATCTTTTTGTTGGAAATGGATACTGAGTGGTTCGGGGTGTAAGTACCTATGTTATAGATAAAAGTACCTGTATTATTCACTAGAGTACTTTTACATACTTGAGAGTGGTATAATTTGTGGGTGCATGCGTGTCTTTTTTATTTGTGTCTGTGAGTGGATATTTGCATAAGTGTGGGTGTGGCTATGTGATAGTGGACATGCAGTGTACTTCCTATAGTTAAGCCACAGGAAGCTTTTGGAAGATTCAGTTGTTTTTAAATATTGAGCCAATGTTTCAGTTTTATTTTTTTTAACTCATTTGCCCATTTTTTCCAAGCTACTTTCTGAAAATCAGAGACAAAAAAACAAAAAGGACACTCCCACAGGAAACACAAACAAAGAAACAAATGGGGCTTCAGTACTTCCCACTCCCCACTGGGAGCTTTTGGTGAAAAATACAGTAGATAATTGGAAACGTTATGGTTTTCATATCTTTTATTCCTATGATGTGCCCCTGAGACAGGCATATTTCTGCTGAAACATGGCTGTGTCAGGTTACTTTCTGGCTAATCTTTGGAAAGAAATTATTTTAAATAATTATTTTCTGCATTCTGCAGTACATTTTAGAAATCATAGAAATGCAAGAAACCTCTTCGAAAAAAACTCCTTGAAATTTAAAAAAGACATACACATTCTACTGTAATGTTCAAGCAAATAATATTCTTTTGCCTTGATACTTCTTTTGTTTTCCATAAATCTGTTACTTTCTCCTTTTTCATTGTTATATTGTTATAGTTTCTTACATAGCTTTTGAGATTCAATACTAATTTTGCTAACATCACAAAACATATCATCCTCCTCCTCCTCTTAGTACTTGCTTTGAAATGTTTATTTTAATTTATTTCTTTTTTTAATTTATTCACAGCATGGAATTAAAAACACATAGAGAGTAATTTATAACCAGGCACTTAGGCTGGGAAGGCATAAAGGCAACATTTGTGCCCATATGCCTTTATATAAAATTGCCTTGTTGAAAGCTACAGCACAAAGTTATACCGGCACTGAGGCAGGCATAATTTTCTTAAATAACTTTAGGTGTTTATGCTTGTATTTTCTATGTCTTTTTATTTACATGCATAAGTGTGTCTTCTGCCTCAACTTCCCCACTTCTCTGCTTCTAGGGATGTCAATGCAAGGTATGAACTGCCTGTAAGTAGGATACTTCTGGGGGACTTTATATGTGACTATATCTACAGTACTACTACACCAGAGGAATAGCCAGGTTATAGCAATGGGCTGAGAAACAGGGAAGTCCGGTCTGCATCCCATTGAAGCTCCTTATGGTTCTGGACAAATCACTTAACATTCCATTCCTCAGGTATAAGCTTAAACCCTACACAGGATAGAAAAAATGCCTATTGTACCTGAATGTAAGTGACCTTGGCCTATTCCTGAATGCATTCGCTAAATTCCAAATCACTTGCCTTTCCCTTTATAAAATCCCCCTCCCCCCTTAGAGACCAAGTCACTAAAGACATGCAAGTCCCCATAAAGGTGTTTTTTTTATATGGGACTCTTGCATAATCATAAACATGTGCATTTATCTGAAATGGGAACATACATGCCAAGTACTGTATGAAGGGGTTTCACAGGTTACCTAACATATCTTGAAGATAGTATTGACAGTCTGGTATTCAGAACTCTAGATAGGTTGGTTTTATTGGACAGACTAATTGTTTCAGAAGACTGAGTACATTTATAATGCGTGTATGGTTTTGATGTCAAATGTGTGCTTTGGTGGACATTTTAGAAGCCCTATTTGTGAGTTGGACATATAAAAACTGGTACATAGACATGCAAATCCTGAAGCTGTACCTGGAGCTATTTTAGAAAGCTGGCTATGTCGATGTCTCCAGGAGGAACATGTCCATACCGCATGGGGACATGGTGGAAGCATCTCCGGGGCATTTCGAAGAGCTGTACATATGTGCCCAATTTCAGAAATGACAAGCATGTCTAAACCCACTAGTGGTAATGTCCATGTTTATTCCTGCTTCAGGGCACCAATAGGCATCAGAAAAGCTCTCGTTCTGCCACAAAAATATCTGGAGGGCATCTAGAAGAGGGTACTCTGATATCTGCAATACTTTTCATGATGAAAAAGTAAATTGAAGGGAAACATGGGCACTTGTTTTATGGTCAGCTCGTCAATGCACATCTCCACTTGCGAAATAGCAGTCAGGGACATGCATAAGATATACATCCCTGCCCTAACCTTTTATCATGAGGACATCTATGTAGCTGGGGCTATCATCAATTTCGAGTTTCTGAAATATTGACAGCTCTTTTACAGATCTTTTGACCTAGATGTCCCAGATTGAACCTAACAATCACAAAACCCCCCCACTCTATCCCAATGAATCCAAAACAAAAATAGAGTAAATGACGTGAGCAAACATGTGAATGTAATTTTTGTCGGAAGGCAGCCCGGAGGAATAAACTAACCTCTTGAAGCTGTGACTTCCATTTTAATCAGTTTAAATTAAACCCTATAACAAATTTTCTAAGGGTTAATGCCAAGGTAAAACCACCACAATAAGGTGTTACCTACACCAAAATCCCAAAATGGTTAAAAGTTAATAATGGTTGAGGCAAATAAAAAAAAACGTGGTACTTATCAGTCTGCTGCTGTTGTGGATCCTTTGTGGATTGGACATTTGATGAATGTGGTAGCTGCTTGTTTTCCCCGTGAAGATACAGCCGAGAAAGGGAAGCAGCGGTTCTGATAAGTACCACGTTTTTCTTTATTTGCCTCAACCATTATTAACTTTTAACCATTTTTGGATTTTGGTGTAGGTGACACCTTATTGTGGTGGTTTTACCTTGGCATTAACCCTTAGAAAATTTGTTATAGGGTTTAATTTAAACCGATTAAAATGGAAGTCACAGCTTCAAGAGGTTAGTTTATTCCTCCGGGCTGCCTTCCGACAAAAATTACATTCACATGTTTGCTCACATCATTTACTCCAGATTGAACCTAAACATCATTTCTAAAATGTTTTAATTGCTGTATTTTGCCTCCATTGATACTTCATAGGTTCTTTAATAGGTGCACAGTATGTATGTGGGTATGTTTTGCCTATGGCATTTACATCAGTATCTGAGAGGTAATGTCTTTTATAACAGTGCCTGGAAGATCTATTTCCTGCCATCGTTGCAACCCTCTCCTGTCTCATTATTTGATCATTTGACTGCTGCACACCATCAGAACCCACAGCACTGGGCTCTCAGTAGGGGAGCCACAAAGCCTCATGCCCTAAGACATCTAGGATCTGATGGACATTTGCAGCATCCCCTGTTTAGGGCATCTGAGATGGTTATTCTTAGATCTCTTTTTAGTTTGATAATTTCCACTTCTTGTCTTTCTAATGGAAATGTAAATATTTTTTTTTTAAATTTCAAATATGATTTTATACTTGGCTTTGAAGCTCATTTTCAAGAACCTCTAACATTTTTGCAGTTGGCTTCTTCAACATGTTACTGATTTTAGATTAGTATCATCTGCACACAAGTATATTTTCATTTATTTTTCAACAATGACACTGATCAAGTTATTGAAAAGAACCAATCACAGTAATAAATCCTGGGACACTGTACTAATCTATGGAATCTATTTTATTGAAGGCAAAGTTATCACCACTTGGCATCTTGCCACTCATTACTTACTCAAATGTTTTTTGATTCAAAAGGCTGAGGGGTTGTTGGTTTTTTTTGTGGGGGGGATAATGGGCAGGCTGGGCAAATATTACATTCCCCCCCCCCAATCAATGGCCATCAAAATAACAGGAATAAGGAGTCAGGCCAGCAGCTTAACAAGAAGATTGTGGGGAGCCTCAGCACATGAGCTCTTAGGGTTGCCATGTCCCCACCCTCTGTGATGACTTCCTGTGGCAGCGTGGGTAGGAACGTGGCAAGCTTCAACATCCTCATGTGCTGAGGCCCTTGTTTCCTTGTTTGGATGCCAGCTTGCCTGCTCTTTTCAGCTGTTCCATCCGCTGTGACACCGACACAGCTGCAAGGGCCAGGGGAAATCTGGACTACCAGGAAGGGGGACACAAGATGGTGGACTGATGGGTGGGGGAGTGCAAAGAGACGTGAGATGGGGGACTGCTGGTCTATGGGGTAGAGGGCAGGAAGATAATGGATTATGGAGGGGGTGCCATATTAAAGGTTCACCTAGGATACAGTACCTCATAAACTTACACCAGTCCAGAACTGAAGGGAAACAAAGAACAACTGGAATCAATGGAACAATTAGATTAGTCTTATGTCATATTTTTTGTCTCTATATTTCTATGATTCCTTCTGTTATTCTGTAAATTCTCTTGGTTATATTTGAATCCTAATAAAAATTCTTCAATCTCCACTTAATCTTAAATAACAGCTCATCATTATATTGCAGCTTCCCCATCATATGTTAATGCTAAATTATGACTCCCTAGTCACAGCTTAGTGCTAAATAATCATACCCTGCTCACAATTTAATGTAAGATAATAATTCCCTTGTCACAACCTAATAGTAAATAATGGTTGTGAGGTCACAATTTAATGTTAAATAATGGCTCTACAGACTCAATTTAATTAAATAATAAAACTCAAACATATGTGTCATGAATTATTAGGATAGAACTTTGATAGAATGAAATGCCCAGGTCTAAGGTGAGGTGCAATTGCACAGTTACCTTGCTCTGCAGACAGAATCCTGAAAGACTGAGTAGTAATTATTAAATATAGAGGATTATACCCTTCCTTACTGTACCCTTCTTCTCATCTATTGTACTATCTGTCTTGATTAGATTGTAAGCTCTGATGAGCAGGGGCCGTCTTTTATCTGTGTCTGTAGAGAGCTGAGCACGCCTTGTAGCGCTATATAAATGATTAATAATAGTAGTAGTAGTAGCATAGAGGTATTTAGGCACTCATTTAATAAAGTGTGCTAAGGTTTTGAGGCTAATGTGCATTAAAGGCAACATTTGATGTGTGTTAGGAGCAAAACCTCAGCATCAGCTGCTGGAAGCATTACCTGACTTTTTTGGAGGGCTGTGATTCAGTTAAAACTAAGTTTGGTACAGACGTTAACTCCTGAGGTGTAGTTAACTGAACGGCATTATCTGGCCCATCAGCAATTATAATAACATTGTAACAAAAAGGCAGCACCTGACTATTTACTGCCTCACTGCCCCAAAATGCATTTTACACATTAATATTTGACGTGCCAGCTGCTAACAGGGTGTCACACTGTTAGCATATGATTATAAAGCAGCAGTCTGGACTGTATGCAATCGCACTGGGTATGTAATACACTGCAGTCCAAGATCACTAGAGTAAATAAATGCCTCATAATGTTGTGCCTTTCAAAGTAATAACATGAATTTCATTTGATTTATCATCCTTTGCCTCTGTTTATACAAATTCATATGCCATACTGGGTCAGACCAAGGTCCATCAAGCCCAGTACCCTGTTTCCAACAGTGGCCAATCTAGGTCACAAGTACCTAGCAGTTTCCCTAAAAGACACACAGGTTCCATAATGCTTGTACTGGGTCAAGCAGTGATATCCTGGGTCCCCTTTAATAATGGTTTATGGACCTTTCCTCCAGGAACTTTTCCAAACCTTTTTTAAACCTGGCTACACTGATAGCTTTTACTATATCCTCCAGTCACAAATTTCAGAGTTTGATTACATGTCGAGTGAAAAAATATTTTCTCTTATTAGTCTTAAATAGGTTATTCTGTAGCTTCATTGCATGTTCTCTAGTCTTTCTATATTTTGATGGCGTAAACAATCAATGTACATTTTCCTGTTCCACTCCATTCAGTAATTTATAGACCTCTATAAATTAATGTTTCAAAACTATGAGTATAATGTATTAATGTGCTCAAACTTTTGTAACAATTTCTTCATGCATAAAACTGGACTTAGATGCACAGTTTTCTCATTGAATGCACAAAGCGACTTTACAAAACCTTTTGGCTTTGCATGTAGGAAACTTACATATATAAGATTATACTTCTAAAATTCTATACAAAAGTCAAAGTTAATGAGCTGCTGCAATGGAAATTCATACTAAACAATCATTAGCTATGTTTGCAGTGCTAAAATACATGACAAAAAGACCTTGCTGGGCTGTTTTTCACTAAAGAAATACCTATATTTTTAGGCTAATAAATTCAAGCGCACCAACGTTTCTGCACATGTAGTGAATTTCTGCCCAGTAATTTTCTAAAAGGACTTATACAAGAATGAAACTATAGGAAATTAAACACAATTTTTTTTTAAAAAAAGCAATTCTACATTTTTGTGAGAAACAGCCAATGTATATGTTATACATTATTTTAACGTTATGAACAGTTGCTGAGCTACTTTGCATGAATTTGTACCGCAGCAGCTTATTAACTTTCAAATCCTTTAACATTTTGGAAGCTTACATACACATGCATAGGTTTACTAAATGCAGAGTCCACACATTTTGCCAAGTTTGTTTTATGTGTAAAAAGGCCAAATTGTGTTCTGAAGATAAACGTCTTTGTACAATTTTCCATTTTTATGTGGGAAGCATATTTTGTGATTTTTTTTTTACACTTCAATACATTGAGCTCATCATTTTTACAAAGTAATTTATAGGACACTTATGAACCTAGAGGCACATTTCAGAATATCTGAAAAGAAAGTTAAGGCACAATTCCAGAAACGTGGCCGTGCCCGAAATGCACATGTATTATTAAATATCTATATAAATATTCCCAGAAGAGCATTTC
Source organism: Ichthyophis bannanicus (assembly GCA_033557465.1). Taxonomy (NCBI): domain Eukaryota; kingdom Metazoa; phylum Chordata; class Amphibia; order Gymnophiona; family Ichthyophiidae; genus Ichthyophis; species Ichthyophis bannanicus. The sequence goes on along the minus strand of CM066036.1, from coordinate 724,952,033 downwards.
AGAAACAAGATGTCTAATAGAATAATGATTAGAGTAGTGGCTTAAGAGCTGGATGGCCAGGGTTCAGATTCCAGTGTGGGACTTTGTAATCTAAAGCTAGTCACTTAATTCTGTATCTTCTCTACACTCTCTGGATGTTTTAAGATGAAAACAGTCACTTTCCTGATGCCTGTTCATGCCTGGAGCAGGAATAAACATGCATGTGTCTTCAGACAGCTCTGCTGCTTTTGGGATCGAACAGGGACGCGTAAGTCCATTGCCCTTCCACAGAAACATCTCCACCATTCCCCTGTGCTTACTTGAACATCCTCATACCGGAGACATCTGCGAACGGCATTTGTGGAACGGTTACGGAGATGTGGACGTCGAATCCACGTGCATGTCTATAGACGCCCAAAGCACGACTACACCTCATAAGTTTTCAACACAGTTATGTATATGTGTCAGAGCTGAAAAATCAACTCGTGAAAAAGTGACATGTAGAATATTTTGCACACTTTATCATTCACCATGGCTTTGAAGCAACAACATTCACAGGTAGAAAATTAAAATTAATGACAAATTTTCAGGGATTTTCCAGAAAAATATATAACAAATTCAGTGCCAGTTAGGTAATATACTTTTATTTTCTGAGCTTAAAGCAATAATTGATAATTTTTTTAACAAGTATTTCACAAGGGTAAGAACTCTAACTTTTGTACTTTTAGGGACATGTTTATTAAAGCAAGCTACCAGGGTAGTATGAGGATAGTGTACAGATCAGCATCCTGCTAAAACGTAGTGCAGGGCTCCACACAAGAAGCCCCATTCTACCCTTGCAGCACATGTTGGAGCAAAGACTGGGTGGGATGGGGGTATTCCCACCATGATGTAGGTGGCACAGACAGGGCCCACCCAAGGGTTTCTGCCACCCTAGGCAAAAACCCTGGCCTCACTGCCATCCCCCTGCTGATGTAGCCCCCCCAGCCGATGCCATCCCCCTCAGCTGCTGCCTAACATCTCAGGTGCTGCCACTTCCCCCCCAGCTGCCACCGATCCCATCTCGGGAGTGGGAAGCGGGCAGTAGCAGTGGCAGTATTTCCAAAAAGTGATGGCTTTTTACTGCCACTTTTGGAAATACTGCCAATGCCCGCCTCCCCCCCCAAACGTAACTAGTGGAAGCTGGGGGGGATGGCATGGCGGCCCTTGTATGCCATTGCCACCGCTGCCATTCACCCATGCCGCTGCCACCGCTGCCCACAAGGGCAGGCCACCCTAGGCAGCCACCTCACACATCTAGTGGATGGGCCAGCCTTGGACATGAGCTTTTATATCTCATGCTCAGTGCAAATACTATGGCTACAACTGGTGTTGCTTCCACAATTGTTTTACTGGGTGTAGTACAGTAAATGTAAGAAGCCGGATGTACCAACCCCCTTGAATGTACTGTGAAGCCCTGTGCTAGTAACGCGGTCCATATGCATGTTACTTGCCTGGTGCTTAGTAAGCATGCCCTTTAGAGGGGTAATCACTAGCATGTATTAAGTGGATAACACAGTTTTTGCCAAGTAATGCATGTTAAATGCATACTGTAAGTGTTTCATTTGCCTTTGGACATGATAGAGGCCCTTTTACTAAGGGTTTATGGCTTATTATGGTTTATTATACACTTAATATACTGACTTTAGCCCATTGCATCAAAGCAGTTTGCAAAATAAAGTAAAAATCTTTATCTTTATTGTCATTTGATATACCGCCCTAGGCAGCAAGACATCAGAGCAGTTTACAAACATCTAAATTAAAAATAAGGAAAAGGAAAAGAACGCCAATCATATATAAGAAGGACAGAAAAGAAAGAGAATGGAGAAGAGAGCAATGGGTGGATAGGGAGGAGAGGAGAAGAACTTAGACTAAGAAGGTAGTGAGCTAAGGGGGAGATTGCTTAGGGGAAGGGGAGGGAAGGTCATAAGCCAACTGAAACAGGTGTGTTTTGAGCTGAGAATTGAACCGGAGAAAGGTCGTCTCTGCACATAGTGAGGCAGGTAGGGAATTCCATAGTGAACGAGCAAGGAAAAAGAAAGCGGAATGATGCGTTTGTTCCAAATGTGCATGGGAAACTGAGGGGAGGGCCAAGCGGTGAGTGTGGAGGGAACTGAGGAGATGGTGGGGTGAGTGAAAATGAAGGTGGTCATCCAAATATTGTGGTATGCCTGTGTGGATTGCTTGGTGAGCGGATATGAGAATTTTGTAATTTATGCAAAATTTTATGGGAAGCCAGTGAAGTTGGATCAGGGTGGGAGTGATGTGCTCATGGTGAGGGGTGATGTGCTCATGGTGAGGGGTAAGTGATAATCTGGGCTGCTGTATTTTGGAGAAGTTGCAATCAACGAAGTTGGTAGTTGGGAAGACCGGCAAGAACACTGTTGAAATAATCTATTCTAGAAATTACTAATGCTAGAAGGAGGGTAGTAAGGGAGTGCTGGTCGAGAGAAGAACGAAGAACATGGATCAGACGGAGGAAGAAGAAAGACCACTGGACAAGGGAAGAAATGTGGCCTGAAATGACAGAAAGGAATCTAGAATGATCCCAAGATAGCAGAGGGAGTGAACAAGGGGGACTGGGGAGTTGGACAGAGAAGGGGCTATTGTGGGTCATGGGATATTAAAGGTGAGGCATATTGCGGAACATTTGGAGGGATTGAGAGAGAGAGAGAGACGATTGGAATGAAGCCAGTCAGAGACAGAGAATAAACAAGCGTTTAAGGGGGTTATATCTGGGGAATGAGCGTTTGTGTGAAAGAGAAGGAGGATATCATCTGATAAAAGTAGGCAGAAATACCAAGTTGCTGGGTTAGTAGTGGAAGGGGGGCTAAGAAAATGTTGAAGAGGAGGGGGGCCAGAACTTAGCCCTGGGGGATGCTACAGGTTAGTGGGATGGTGGGGGGGGGGGGGGGATGAGGCAGAACTGCAAAGCACTGAGAAGGAATGTGAGGACAGGAAAGACTGAAACCAGTGAAGGGTTGTGTCCCAAAGTCCACAGTCAGAGAGACGAGAAAGTAGAAGAGGGTGATCTACCAAATCAAAGGCTGTGGAGAGATCCAAGAAAATTGCAAGAGAGAAGTCTTGTTCATAAGTAGTGTGTGTTTCGCTGAGCAGGGAAAGAAAGATAGTGTCTGTGCTATAGCCAGTGTGGAAACCAGATTGGTGTGGATGCAAGAAGTGAGTGGAATCCAAGTGTGAAGAGAGTTGAGAGAAGACTAGTTTCTCACGGACCTTGGAAAGGAAGGGAAGATTAGAAATTGGATGCCAGTTAGCCAGAGTGTCTAGGAAAGGTGAAGGCTTTTTAAGGATAGGATGGACAAGGGTGTGCTTCCATAGAGAGGGAAAGATACCCGAATCAAGACTGGAATTAAAGATGGAGAGTACAAAAGGAAGGAGGGCAAGGGAAGGTTCCGTGATCCAAGGGGAAGGGATAGGGTCAGAGCGACATGTAGTCTTATGGGATGAATTGATAACCTTGAGTTGGGTGGTGGCAGTGACAGGCTGGAAGGAAGACCAAGGCAGCAAGCCAAGGGTGGGGAGGGAAGATGAAACTTCTTTTGCGGGAGGATGGAAAGGGGAAAACTTGGAACGGTGCACAGCAATCTTCTGAGAGAAGAAGTTGACAAGATGAGAGGGTTCTGGCAAAGAGGGGTGGGCTGAGGGTGCTGAGCTGTCGGTGACCTCTGAAAGAGAGTGAAACACTGAAAAAGGTTGCCTGGAGGAATTTGAGACAGATGAAATAATGGTGGTGTAATAGGTCTTTTTAGCTGAGGAGATTTGGGCTTTGTAATGGCAGCGGGAAAAACAGAAGTGAAGGCGGCTAGTGGGAGTAGGTTGACACCACCAGAGATGCTCAACTCTGTGGAGCTGAGCTTGGAGAAGGGAGAGATCATGTGTGAACCAGGGATGCTGACAAAGGGTACGGCGAATAGTGCATGATTTGAGGGGGGCCAGACTGTCGAGGTGAGCGGAGAGAGTGGAATGCCAGGACTGAACCTGGACATCGGTAGATGAGGAGCCAAAATTGGAAGGAAAGATGGAGTCACCAGAGGGGATGTGAAGAAGGGTGTTAGGAGTGATGCGCTGCTTCAAGTATGTGGATGCAGAGATAAACTGAGGGGGAAGGGGGGCGATTGGGAGGGACAAGGAAAACACACAGAGGTGGTCCATCCAGGGAAGGGACAAAGTCGTGATCATAGAGGGGACCACAGATGACAAGGGAGCAGTAAGAAGCAGGTCGAGAGTGTGACCAGCTGCATGCGTGGGGAGGGAGATGTGCTGACGAAGGGAAAGATCAGAGAGAAGTGAAATGAAGGCCTTGTCTCTGGGTCAGGAGGGAGAGTCAACATGGATGTTCAGGTCACCCAGAATTGTAAGGTGTGAATAAGTGGAGGAGACTTCAGACAGGTTAAGGAAGAGGGAGTCCCAGATGTCAGAATGAATCGAGGGGGGAACATATAGGAGGAGACAATGGCTGGGCGGGGAAAACCCGAGACGAAGAAGAAGTGCCTCAGGGTATGGAGAGCTGGGGAGGATATTTCCTGAAAAGGTAAGGAAGAATGGTAGAGGAGAGCTAAACCTCTGCCTGAGCTGCCAGAGTGGGGTAGAGAGAGATCAGTGAAGCGAGGGGTAAGACATTGATTGAGGATAGGCTCCTCGCTGGGATGTGGCCAGGTCTCCATGAGGAAGATGCCGTCGAAAGAGCTCTGTAATATAAAGTCTTAAACAAGCTCCGGTTTAGAACACAGGGAGCGGAAGTTGAGCAAAGCAAAGGCCATGGTAAAAAAAAGTACAGGCGGGGCCTATGGAGGGCGGGCCCAGAGCTGTAGGGGAGGGTGAGCAGGTAATGAGGTTAGATAACACCCGAGAGGGGCCTGATTTATCAGTTGGTGTGGGAGTGGGCCGCCTTGTCTAGTGAACAGGCATAGGAGGCATGGTCCATGGGGCTGAGGGTGGAGAATCAGAGGCGGAGAACTCCCCAACTGTGAGAGGAAGGGGGCAAAGGAAGAGGCTGAGAGTTAAGAGGAGGGGGACAAGGAACAGAGAGGGTCGAGATAGCTGAGGGGAAGCAGGGGGTATACTGCGGGTATACTGTGGTTGTGCTGAAACTCCGGGCTGGACCCCCCCCCCCCAAGGTGCCCACCTAAGGGGCACGCCAATGGGCACTCTGGCAATGTCCTCAGGCATGGGTGCGCCCAGGCACGCCTGCGTTTTCAACAATGCAGGTGAAGTTCTTTGGCTCTGATTGGCCTAGGCAGCAGGGATGTGGGAGGAAGCTGGGATTCCCTTTCTCACTGTCAACGCTGATCAGTGCTCTGCTGAATAACATTTCATATGAATTTGAATAAAAATAAAATGAAAAATAAATAACATTATGGTAGCAACTGTTAGTGCTGGTCATGGCAACTGTTACTAGGAATGTGCATTCCTTTGAAACAATATGGGAAATATCAATGACATTTCCTATGTCATTCATATCATCTTTAACCCAAACACATTAAACACACCAAAATTCTGTTCCCCCATATTGTCACAGGCAGGCTAGCCTCAAACTGGAAACCACTCAGTTAGAAGGAAGACATCTTGCATCAAACCAATAACCATTGAATGAGAAAGCAGGCATCTTGCTAAAAGCACTATTAGGCCTCCATGGGGGATGGCTCTAGCCAGCCTGCTCTTAACTGTGTTTTATATTTATTTCTTTAACTATTTTTACAGTATATATTGCTTTATCTGAAAGTCAAAGCAGTTTACAGAGCAACTTAACAATATACTTTTACACAGAACATAGGGTAACAACTGCATACTTTACAGAAATCACAACTTCCAGTGAAATTCTGGATGTTTACAAAATATTAGGAGCAGGGAAAACAGTGGATTTCTAAATTCTTACATAGGAGTAAGACTGAGGATCTTCATTCCTGTTTCCTGACTGGCCCAAAGTTTGTCTGGTCTGGACCTTTGTGCAAAACCATTCTTGGATGTTTTGCCTTGTGAATCTATTATCTCCTGCTGTAGAGACTTACTTCAACTACTTTTTTTTTTTTTGCCATGTTCTTGTGCCAGAAATTCTGTGAAACTATGTCTTAGTAGATTATGTAATTGGACAGCTAGGATCTGGATTAGGCTTGGCAAACGGTTTGACAGAATTTCTGGCAGAAGAACATGGAAAAAGAAGTCTTTGGAGTCTCTACATCGAAGTCAACAGATTCACAATGCAAAAAAATCTAGCAAAAGTTGTGCACAGAGCTCTAGACTAGACAAACTTTGGGCCAATCAGGAAACAGGAACAAAGATCACCAGCAATATAAGGCATAGTTAAGAGAAGGCTGGCTAAATCTAGTTTCCATGGAGACTTAATAGCTCTTCTTGCAAGATGCATGCTATCTAAACCAAAAGTCACAGGTTTGAACAAAGCTTCTGACATTAGAGAAAGGAAAAGCCATTTGGGTTATTATTTTCCTAAAACTGCTAGTAATCTTTCAGTTGTGTTTTTTTTTGTTTGGGTTTTAGCCATAGCCATCTCTTTAATTAACAAAATTGCTCTCAAATGAAAATTTATAAAAACAAAATGACAAAATACAAATGTATTAAAATAAAATAAACCTGCAAACTACACAGTAAACTAAACAAAATAAAGTGTGTGTGTGTGGGGGGGGGGGGGGGGTGTTGCCTGTTCCCATGCTGGCATGACAATGCACAGTGAAACCCACATTAACTGCTCATTGTGTGAAGGATGGTGACTAGATAGGTTATGGGAACAGAGTCGGAATGGACAGCACATTGCAAGTAGCACACAATACGTACCAGTGCAGTTAATGCTGCAGTCAAGCATAGGTGCACTTTTACAGAACCTTAATAGGTTGTGGTATGTACACCTGCAGTAATCGCGAATGAATGTAATGCATGGAAAGGGACTTTGCCCTGTGATATGTGCAGGATTCATGTCCTGTATCCAATAATTATCCCATGGCTTTTTTTTCTCTTATCATGCAATAGTTTTTATACCTAATGCATGGTAAGTGTTAAAAGGTACCACACGTTAGTAGAAGGGCCCCTTAGATTACTACAATACAAATGAAACAATGAGATTATGTCATTCAAATGCATGCAAAATACCTCATTATTATGCAAATTACATAATGCAGCTTGTGTTTAAACTCAAAAGCTGTATTATTCATGGGAAGATAATGTTAGAACATAAGTAATGCCATACTAGGTTAGACCAAGGTCCATCAAGCCCAGTATCCGGTCTCCAACAGTGACCAATCCAGGTCAGAAGTACCTGGCAGGTTCTCAAAAAGGCACACAGGTTCCACAATATTTGTCTCAGAGCAAGCAGTGGATTTCCTGAATCCTCTTTAATAATAGTTTATGGACCTTTCCTCTAGGGACTTTTTATAACCCATCTACACTAATGTAAGCTTTCTGCTGGCATTATCTTTCTTCTTTGGGACCATTTGGCTGCTAATATGTGGCCTGATGCTTCCTTTTAAAGGGTAATTTAAAAAAAAAGCAAATAAATCCCAACCCACCCCCTGTTACCCCTATATAGTCAGGGATCCCCCCCCCCCCCGGCACTTACTGGAGGTTTCCTTGTTAGTGGTTTGGAAGTACAATCCCCAGTTGTTCCTGCCCTGCTGAGCGTCTGAGTTCAAAATGGTACCAGTTAACCTCTAGTGGTAGTCTTGCAGTCCTAACACGAAGGGTCAAGTTGCGCTTTGACATTAAAATACAATAACTTACCACTTGTTAACTGTTACAGTAGATAATGCTGATCCCTTAATGCCAGTTCAGTAGGTGATGTCAACTACATTTGTGCTGTCATCACTTAGCACACTGTAAATGTATCAGCTGTATAAACAGATGCTGAATATATTCTCAACTGTTAACACTGAGGCCTTGCTGTTACTATGCAATCCAGCTGGACAGTGGTCCTTTGGAGACTGGAAGTCCCAAATGACTAGGATCAAAAGCAACAAAGAGTTGAGAGGACTTTCTATGTTGCTGTGTCCTTTGCAAGTAAAAGGCCAAAACCCTTTTATAGTCCAAAGTATGAAGATTCCTTTCTGCATTTGAGTCGTATAGGCCTTGGGAAGAATACAGGAAGGTAAGCGCTTGGTTTAAATGAAAAGGTGACACCACCTTGGGCATAAAGTGTGGATGAGTCCTAAGGACTCCCTTATCATGATGGAACCTTGTATAAGGAGGATCAGCCACTAACGCTTGCAATTCACTGATGCAACGTGCTGATGTGATTGCAATAAGAAAGATGACTTTCCAGGAAAGGAATTTCAAAGAGGTAGTAGCTAATGGTTCAAGAGGCGGCTTCATGAGCTGCCCAAGAACCAAATTAAAGCCCCATGCCACCGGTGGTGGCTTAATGGGAGGCTTAGTTAAAAGAAGGCCTCTCATAAATCTCACTATGAGAGGATGAGAGGAAATAGGTTGTCCATTTAGAGGCTTGAAAGAAGCTGCAATAGCACTCAAATGAACTCTCACTGAATTGGTCTTAAGCCCTGCATTAGATAAATGAAGGAGATACTCTATTAATCATTCCAGAGGTATCGCGATCACCATATGTTAAACCTTTTCCACTTGAATGCATAAGAGCGTCTTGTGGAAGGCTTCCTGGAAGCATAAAGGATATCCTTTACCTGCTGAGACCATGAAGTTCTAGGCTTTCAGCAACCAGGCCCTGAGATGCAGATACTGGGGATTGGGATGCCACAGCATCCCGTCCTCCTGAGAAAGGAGATTTGGAGCAGATCCTAACTCCAGAGGCGGAGCTTGAGAGAGATGTAGGAGCAGAGGGTACCACATTTGCCGTGGCCAATGTGGAGCTATGAGAATCATATGACCTCTGTCTCTCTGAAGCTTGAACAGGGTTTTTGGAAATAGGGGAATGGGTGGAAAGGCATACAGGAAGTCCTGGCCCCAATGGAGGAGGAAAGCATCCCTGGCCTGACAACCCTGAGCCAGAATTCTGGAACAGAACTGGGGAAGTTTGGCATTCAGCGGACTTGCAAAGAGGTCTATGTCTGGGGTTAACCAAATTTGAAAAATTTTGGCCACCTGGTCTGCATGGAGAGACCATTCGTTTGGAAGCAGAACTCGACTGAGTATGTCTGCCCAAGAGTTTTGAATGCCTGGAAGATACACCGCAAGGAGATGAATCTGATGCTCTCTGACGAGGGCCCATAGTCGCAAAGCTTCATTGCATAGCGACAGAGAGCCTGTACCACCCTGCTTGTTCACATAGAACATGGCTACTTGATTGTCTGTTTGAACTAGGACTGTCTTGTAGCTGAGCTGGGTGTGGAATACTCGAAGAGCAAGGAAGATTACTCTGAGTTCCAGGAGATTGATGTGTAGATAGGCCTCCTGTGGAATCCAGGTACCCTGGGTAGAGAGGCCTTGCAGGTGGGCTCCCAACCCACCTGTGAGGCATCTGTTGTTAGAGTGGCTTGGGGTGGGGGTTGCTGAAAAGGAGACCCCACCAAAAGGTTTTGGGGTGACTGCCACCATTGGAGGGACAAAATAAGGTGATCTGAGTTTGCTATTTTTTTTTTTTTATAAAGCTTTATTTAACTTTTTGCAAAACAACCACAACACAAGGAAAATATACAGCACAAACACAAAATACCCTGTACAATAAGAATACGCCAACGAAACCCCCCCCCCCACCCACCCGAGTAAACCCACCCCACTCTCGGCTTGACTCACTGAGAACAACTCATCCAAAACCTGAATATAAGAGGCTCCCGCAGAGTCTGTCAACTGACCTGAGAACGAGCCACATATGCATCCAAAAGTACCCACCGATGAACATTGAGGTCAGCCCTGTCTGGATGGTGAAGCTTACTATAAGTTTTCTCCAACTTGGAGTAATGACAAACCAAGTTCCACCATCCGTCAAGACTAAGACTGCTAAAGTTTTTCCATTTCCATAAAATCATTTTTAAGGCAATGGCCATCATAAAATTAAACAGAAAAGAGTGGTCCTGAGATTCGGCAGAGAAAAGATCGGAGGATCGCAATAGGATTCTACTCCAGTCTAACTCCGCAGCGAAGCTCAGAATGGACGTCATCCTAGCCCATACCTGTCTCCAAAAGGTCAGGACCAGGGGACACTCAAAAAACATATGTACATAAGTTCCTTTGGCTGCAGAGCAAGAGCAGCACAATCCCAAGTTACCAGCATCCCACCTGGCCAACTTCGACGGAGTAATAAAGGCCCTATGCATGAAGAAAAATAGAGATTGAGTGAGCATGGCAGACCTAGAAACACGAGAGACGGGACTCCATAACAGTTTCCATTCAGACGGAGTAATATCTTGGGATATATCTGATTCCCATACTCGAGCCAGCCCTACGGGCAGCTTAGAAGCGCTCTCTCTCCAAAAAGTGTAAATTTTAGAGGTAGCCCCCTTCTGAGAGATCATGGTCCCCAACCAACTAAGCAGTGCATCCCCCTTGACTGACTCAGAAGTACTCCAGGAGTAACCAGAAGCAGTAATACAATGTTTCAACTGAAGCCACCTGAATAAAAAAGAGTCTGGCAGGGAGTACGTCCTCTGTACCACAGTAAAATCCCTCCACCCACTGGCATCTATTAAATGACCCAAAGACCAGATTCCCCAATTGTGCCACGCTTTCCAGGCAAATCTACATCCACGAATCCGAAAACGAGGATTCCACCACAGAGGGGTCTGTTCCGGGAAAGCGTTGGCCTGATCTGTGAGCCTCGCCAACTCAAGGTAGGCAACCTGCGTGGATCTAATAACTCTCCCAACAGGGGACCACTCGGGATGCAACGCCCCCAATAAATATCGAGGGGGACAAGGGGCGACCAAGCTGATCTCTACCTCTAACCAGGACGGCCTTTGATCACTGTCATCTGCAACTAACCATAGTGAACCCTGTTTGATCAAAAGAGCTTGATGGTAGTGCTGAAAGTCGGGGAAATGTACCCCACCCCTGTCCTTGGCAGCTTTCAATTTTTTGGTGGCGATACGCGGCTGCTTCCCATTCCATAAAAAAGAGATAAGGATACGCTCGATCTTCTGATACCATACAGGCGGAATGGAAAAAGGGAGCATACCAAGGATATAATTGATCTTAGGGGTAAGAGTCATCTTAATAGTCTCCAGGCGACCCCACCAAGAAAGATGAAGAGGAGACCACATGGCCACTTTAGAGCGAAGAAACAGAAGGAGATCCTCCATGTTTTTCACGATTAAGTCATCCACCGCCGCACTATACCATGCCCCTAAATATTTGAAGTTGTCTGCCTCCCATTTAAAGGGAAACTCTGCCATCTCTGCTGAATTAGCAATACGATTAAGGGGAAACACCACAGATTTAGACCAATTAATCTTATAACCCGAGACGTTAGAATAGCTGTCAAATAAAGTCAGAATAGGCCGCACTTCCTCCGGCTGCGTGAAAAGAAGCAGATCATCCGCATAAGCGGAAAGCTTCACTTGCACTGTTCCAATCTGCACCCCTTTGAAATCCACCTGTCCGCGAAGGGCTATGGCCAAAGGCTCCAGGGCTAAGTTAAATAAGAGAGGGGAGAGGGGACACCCTTGCCTTGTCCCACGATAAAGGGAGAAAGGACGTGAGAGAGTGCCATTCGCCAAGATACTAGCAGAAGCATTAGCATAAAGTGCCCTGACCTTATGTATGAAATCTTCCCCAAGACCAAACCATTGCAAAGCAAAAAACATGAACGGCCACTCCAGCCGGTCAAACGCTTTTTCAGCGTCTAAAGCGAGGGCGATATACGGACGAGTAGATAGAGAGGCCTTTTCAATAAGATCACAAAGAAGCCGAGCATTATCAAAAGTTGATCTCCCAGGGACAAACCCACATTGGTCCGGATGGACCAAATCACCAACCACCGAAGCGAGCCTGCGCGCTAAAATGCTCGCGTAAATTTTATAATCAGCATTTAGAAGAGAGATTGGTCGATAGTTCGCGACCAAGGTGGGGTCTCTCCCCGGCTTCTCCAACACCACGATAGTGGCTTCCGAAAATCTGCCAGTGGGGCCCCCTACCCTGGCAAGTCCGTCGTAGTATTCTAACAAAAACGGAGCCAACTCAGTGCGAAAAACTTTGTAAAACTCAGCGGGAAGGCCATCAGGCCCGACCGCCTTGCCTGAAGGCATAGCCTGAATTGCTGAAAGAAGCTCATCACAGGAGAAGGGCTTGCCGAGGCCAGAAGTCTGCTCTGCCTCTAGAACAGGATGATCAAGGTCCTTGACAAATTCAGCGAAAGAGCTGACGTCAGCAGAGGTCTCAGAGGTGTAGAGTGAGCTATAGAACTTGGAAAATTCGTCCACTATCTGTGCATCCTTAGTTAGGCGCTCCTGCTGGTTGGATACAATGGAGGCTATCCTAGGTTTACTCTGCTGTCCCCGTATAGTGTGAGCTAGTAGCCTGCCGGCTCTATTTCTTTCTACATGAAATCGGGCAGACTGTTTTAACATAATCTGCTCCACTTCGGTACTCAATATATCGTTATATTGAAACCGGAGTCTTTGCAGGCGGAGAAGCAATTCCGGCTTAGGATGAACTATCCAAAGACGCTCTCCAGCACGAATTTGCGCATCCAAAGCATTTAACTTTAACCGCTGCCGCTTAGCCGCATCTATTTTAAAACTGGTGATCACAGCTCGGATAGAGGCCTTAAAGGCCTCCCACCAGGCCCAATCTGCTGTGTCTCCCCTTTTGTTACAGGTAAAGTAAGAGGTTATGGCACGCCGAATGACCTCCTGAAAGGGAGGATCCGCCAGCCATGACCGATTAAAGGACCATGTCTGGTCGAGGCAGACGGTATCCTCTATGGCCAGATCAAGCGTTATAGCTGCATGATCCGAAATCGATCTACCCAGGATAGCTGAATCACTGTAGCCAGAAACCAAAGACTTAGAAACCAAAAAATAATCTATTCGTGACAAAGAACTGTGAACAGGGGGAAAAAAAGAGAAGTCCTTGTCCTTGGGATGAAACAAACGCCATACATCAACCAGCTCACAGGAAGCAAGCAAAGAAGAAAGCGCAACTCGCGCACACGAGGGGCGTTCAGCCCTGCCAGGGTTTCTATCCAGTAGGGGATCAATAACCAAATTAAAGTCCCCACCCAATATCATCCTAACCCCAGGGTCTTCCTGTAGGATCCCATTAAGATTAGAAAAGAAAACAGAATCGTCTATATTGGGACCATAGATGTTTACCACAGTAAGAAGCTCCCCCCCAATTTTAATAGTAGATTTAGCCCATCTCCCTGCTTCATCATGGTCTGAGCTGATCAGAGAAGGACCAAGAGCGCTCTTTAATAAAGTAACCACTCCATTTTTCTTATGCACAGCGGGAGCGAGAGAACAACCGGCCACCCCATAGAATTTATCTGCCAGCTTATTCGCCTCCGACGCTAATAGGTGCGTTTCTTGAAGCAGAATAATGTCAGCAGATTGGCGTCTACAATATAGCAAAACTTTCTTCCTCTTAATCGGGGATCGCAGTCCCTTCACATTAAGGGATAAAATTCTCAGGTTATTAGCCATCATCTGCTATTTTAACTAAGCAGGACTCTGTGAGAACTGCCCTACTAAGCACAATTTTTAGATTCTCAGTGAACCGAGAGCCCCCCCCAAATAAACAAGTGAATAACAACTGGGTAAGACAGCAGAAACACATTAACCACATGAAGTAGCCCCTTATTAATTTACAGACTATTTAGATCCCGACCACCCGCCAGGATAATAATGTAAATAGAAATATTCTAACAGTCCCCGGCAGGAAAGATACACTATACGTGCAAGGACAGTCCAGGGCGTTGACCACCCGATGCCGGCCTCTATCTGAAAGGACAGATTACCAGGCAAGTCATGGAATCAACGCTGTTGCATCTGAAGCTCTTCATGTTCTTTGATATATTGGCGCAATAAAGCCGGGTCTTCGAATGACCTGGTTTGGTTGTCCAAAGTTACCTTAAAGCGTGCTGGGCTGAATAAGCCAAATCGGGCCTGCAGGCCACGAAGCCTGGGCCTGAGTTCCAGAAACTGTCTCCGTTTATCAACAGTTCGCTTGCAATAATCCGGGTAGAAAAAGATTTTCCGTCCCTCATGTTGGATCAGCTGACTAGTTTTGGCCGCAGCAAATATCTGCATGACCTGCTGGTGCCGTAAAAGGCACATAATGAAGGGTCGAGGCCGCGTGCTTTGAGAACGGGACCCCGAGGAGGAATCTGGGATCCTATGAGCCCGCTCTATTTCCAGCGGGGGATTGAAAGAAATTTTCAAAACCTTAGGCAGGAAGGACTCCATAAATTGGATAGGGTCCGTCCCCTCCGCTCCTTCGCCCAAGCCGATGATTCGAATGTTGTTACGACGGGCCCGATTGCTCACGTCGTCCATGCTTTGCTCGAGCCGATCAATTTTCCGTGCCAGTGATGCAACCTTCTGGATCTTGTTTTCATGCTCCGCTATCATTTCCTCCGCTTTCTCCACCCAAGCTGAAAGTGATTGGAATTGGGAGCCCAGATCTTTTATGTCATCTTGAAGGGCTGCTAATGTTTCTCCATTAGAGTCGACGCGGCTCCGTATTGCCCGGACTTCTTGCAGGAGTTGTCGTAGATCCTCTGCAGATTCATGCGGAGGCCCTGCTTTGTGCGGGGACAGCGGGTCGGTTTTCGATCTTTTAGACCCAGACGCTGTCGGTGCAGTGGGGAAATCAAGGCGCGTTTGCTTGCTCCCCGACATCTCCAACCGCAGCCCTTGCAAATCAGCCGCCGGGGTGAGATTCTTATCGGGTGAGTCACAGATTTCGAGATTAAGGCCCAGGAGAAGAGGACTTACACCTCCATGTCGGTTTCATGCTGGCTCCGCCCCCCCCTGAGTTTGCTATTTTGTCTGACAGGCAACCTGACGCCTGAGACCACTGAGTGGATAAAGTGCACTGGGCTGCCCTCATATGGAGGTGCACATAAGGAACCACATGCACGGTGGATGCCATGTGGCCTAGCAACTGTAACATTTCCCTAGCAGTGAGGTGAGGTTTTAGCACTGCTTGGGAAGCTAACTGCACAATGCGAAGGCAGCGGGGCTGTGGAAGGTAGGCCCTTGTCTGTCTGGTATCCAGAAAAGCTCCTATAAACTCCAGGGACTGGGTGGGAGCAAGGTTGGATTTTGGGAAGTTTATGACAAGTCCCAAATACTGAAGGATGTGCATTGTGCGAGAGAGAGAGCAACCCTGGCCTCTGGCTCTGAAGGGGCTCGAATGAGCCAGTCGTCTAAGTAAGGGTAGGCAAATATTCCTAGGGTGCGGAGAAATGCTGCCACCACAGCCATGCATTTTGTGAACACCCTTGGTGCAGAGGCCAGGCCAAAAGGAAGAACCCTGTATTGGTAGATCTTCCCTTGAAACAGAAAGCGAAGAGTTGGAAGGATGAGAACATGAATGTATGCACCCTTGAAATCTAGAGAACAAAGCCAATCCTGACTCTGAAGGTATGGCAGCAGAGTTCCTAGAGGAATCATTTTGAACTTCTCTTTGAACAGGAATTTGTTCAATTCTCTGAGGTCTAATATGGGTCTGTGTCCTCCTGTTTTCTTTGGAATAAGGAAATAGGGGGAGTAAAACACTGTACCCCTTTGGGGAATGGGTACCTCTTCTATTGCCCCTTGGGCAAGAAGCACAGTGACCTCTTGACCTAACTGGTCGTTGAGAGAGGTCTGAGAATTGAACTGTCTTACCATTGTAGGAGGGGGCATGCTGAGGAAATGAAGCTTGTACCCCTCTCTTACAATAGACTGAGTCCAATTTTCTTCTGTTATCTGACCCCATCTGGGGGCAAAATGACATAACCTTCCTGGTATGGTAGAGGGTTCTGGGCCTTTCAGGGCCAGGAAGGCAAAGTTCTCTAGATAGGAGTCAAAGCCCCTGTGGAGGCTGAGTCTGCTGAGCCTGTTGAGGCTTAGCTGCTTTTGTCTTTCTTTGTCTAGGTTGTTGCTGCTGTCCCTTTTGGGCAGACTGACCTAAATGATGCCCTTGTTGGGTATAGCAGGGATAAAACTTCTTCTTCTTACTGAAGAATGGTTTCTTAGAGGTTTTTTTCCTCGCAGTATCAGCTGTAGATTTAGTGATATTGTCAGCATCTATCTCATTAGCTTTTTCCTGCCAATTCTTGCCAAAGAGATTCTCTCCTGTGCAAGGAATATTCCCTAGTTTATCCTGTACCCAAATTTCCAAGTCAGATGTCTGAAGCCAAGCAATCCTACGTGCACCTATGGCAATGGCAGAGGTTCTGCTTATGCACTCAAAGCAGTCAAAAGCTGCATGATTCACAAACTTGGAAACATCCTGAGCATGTTTGACAAGGGTGAGATAATCTTGCCTCCTATCATCAGGAAGTAGAGGGCTCATAAGCTCTAAATCTCCTGTGACCTCTTTAAGGAACATTCCCATATATAAGATGTAGGAACTGATCCTAGCAGAAAGCATGGAATCCTGGAAGGTTTGACGTCCAAAGGCGTCAAGAGTCCTACACTCACGTCCTGGAGGATTAGATGCATGCCTTTTTGCACTTTTTACCCTTCTCATTGCTGACTCCACCACCATGGAATGGGGTGGTAATTGATTCTTCTGAAACCCAGGACAAGGAGGAACTCGATACATAGTGTCAAGTCTTCGAGAGTGAGGAGATGTGGTTAGAGGTGTTTCCCACATCCTTAACATGAGATCATGCCACCTTGGGAGCTTTAGGGTATTGCAGGATTTCTAACTCCTTTGCTCAAGGGTCTTTTTCAGGAGCCACTGTGATGGAAAGACCTTCAGCCACATCTCGGATAAAATCCTCAAAGGACATATCCTCTGGTGGAGACATCCTACGCTGAGGAGAAGAAGAGTCCTCAGGAAAAAGTACTCTGGTATCGGCAGAGCTTTCAGAGTCTTCAGACTCATCTGAGGATTCGAAGTATCTCCGATCCGGGTGATGTGCAAGGCACAGTACCGGTACCAATCGAAGTCGGCATCAGAGTGGTCCAGTACTGACCTGTCGGTACCGGATGGATACGCATGACTCGGTCCCGGTAGAATACCTGCTGATGTCAATGCAATCGGTGCCGGTACCAGTTGAATTGTCTGAAGCGGTTTCAAGGGCATTGAGGCCATGAGAAGAGCCGCCAGACTGCGTTCAATAGCCAAGAATCTCTTGTCTATCGACGCTGCCGATGCTTGGGTATCGGTACTGGAAGAACTGGCCGGTACCCCAGAGCATGGCACCAGTAGTTCTGCCGAGGTTGAAGCCTCGAGAACATCCTGGAGCCTCGTTAGTGCTTTGGAAGCCAAAGCTCCCGCCAGGGCAATTTTGCCGGTGAAAGTCCCTCAAGGGCAATGCCAGAGGCATCTCGCTGTCTAGAAGGAGATCTACC